>JAKFHU010001035.1:0-5000000 GCA_023783475.1 Daubentonia madagascariensis
CGGCAGTCATTCGTGGGGCAGGGAAAGATGAGAGACCTACAGGAATCAGGTAATTCCTGGCATTACAATTCCAGTTCACATCAGATTGCTTCTTACACACGGCTAAAATGAGATCAGATTAAATTTCCACTGAAACATTCAACCTGTCCAATCACTGTTTGCTGCTATCAGAAGAGGGTCAAGAGTACCAGGAATTAGACAAGGCCAGGAGAACCGGGCATACAGATACTAACAGAAGAGGAGGGGAAAGAAAGCTTAAAAAAAGATTAATAAACACCCATGGTGCAATCTTTGCAGAAAGGGATCTCGTAGGGTTAGGGTTAGGGTTAGGGTTTCCACTTGGAATACTAAGGAATTCAAATGAAAGTTAAAAGTTGAAATGCAAATGACCCTTCAAGAATTTCCAAATCCATTCACTATATTTATCATTGTTTCTTTTATACTGTTCTCTGATGCCAGTCTTTGGATCCACGCCTGTAGCCCCAGCTACTCGAGACGCTGGGGCAGGAGGATCACTTGAGCCCAGGAGCTGGAGGCTGCGGTGAGCTGTGATGATGCCGCTGCACTCCAGCCCAGGCAACAGAGTGAGACCTTGTCTCAAAAAACAAACAAACAAAAAGCTACAATGAGGTATCATCTCACCCCAGTTAAAATGGCTTTTATAAAAAAGACAGAAAATAGTGGATGCTGGTAAGGATGCAAAGAAAGGGACCCTCGTACAATGTTGGTGAGAATGTAAATTAGTACAGCCACTATGAAGAACAGCGTGGAGGTTTCTCAGAAAACTGAAAAGAGAAATATCATGTGACGCAGCAACCCCACTGCTGGTACATACACAAAAGCAAGGAAACCAACATATCAAGGAGATGTCTGCACCCCCATGTCTGTTGCAGCGCTATTCACAGTAGCCAAAATATGGAATAAACCCCAGTGTCCTTCAATGGGTGAATGCATAGAGAAAATGAGGTATATTGTATATACACAATATGATGTTATTTGCCATATGAAAGAATGAAATCCTGTGATTTGTGGCAACATGGATGGAACTGGAGGTCATTATGTTCAGTGAAATAAGCCAAACACAGAAAAACAAATGTCTCATGTTCTCACTCATATGTGGGACTAGAAAAAGTGAATCTCATGAAGATAGAGAGTAGACTGGTGGTTACCAGAGGCTGGGAAGGCGGGAGGGATGAAGAGAAGCTGATTAAGGGGTACAAATATACGGTTTGATAGAAGAAACAAGACCCAGTGTTAGATCAGCAGGGTGACTGTGCTTTACAACAATCTATTGTCTATTTCAAAACAGCGAGAAGAGAAGAATTTGAATGGTTCTGGCATAAAGAAAAGACAACTACTTAAGGTGGTGAATATCTCAAGCACACTGATCTGATCTTTACAAATTATATGAATGTATTAAACCATCACATGTACCCCAAAACTATGTACATCTATTATGCGTCAATAAAAAACAAAATAAAAAAGAAATAAGGACTTAGATTTTAAAATCAGTATTCCTCTAGCAAGCTCCTAAAAAATCTTTGTGGAATAAATAAATGAATGAAATATTTTGCTGGCGATGGACAGGCTGCAGTTTGCACTTGGCAGGTCAGTGACGCAGCCAAGGTGGCTGAATATCCCTCGTCCACTAGGGAGTGTAGGTGGCCCTCAAGGGGACCTCATCAGATGTAAGTGCAAAGCACTTTTCAAAACAGTTTTCTATTCAGAGTGCGGTTTAACCATTCAGGGAAAGAGAGCACAAAGGAAAACCACCTTTAGGGAGGGGGACGAGAAAGGTGCAAGTTCCCAGGCTTGGGTGGCCCAGCCCTGCCATGCTGTGGGCAACCCTGGGAAGGCTGAGCCCCCACAGGCTGTGGGGACAGAGCACCTGGCTTTCCACGCTGGCCACAGGTCTAGCCCCGGCAGTAAACAGAGAACAGGTGGGCAGCAGGTCTAACACCTATAGCGAGAGAACGAGGGAGATGGACCGAGGCTTTGCCACCGGCAGGCTCTCCACTCACCCCACAGCTCAGCTGGCCACAAAGAGGAAAAGCCTGCCCACGGCCTCAGAGCTGCTTCCATGGGACGACTTTCAGGCTCCCGAGTAAGCAATAAGGAGGGCACCTGCACAAGCACAGAAGCAAAACAGCCTAAAGTTAGTGTTTGGGAAGGAAAGGACGGCAGCCCCTCTGAGTACTGCCCATCCTCTCTGCAGTTGCACACATCTGTGCACACACTCGCACACACACATCTGTCAGTCCACTCACAACGCCTGAGTTAAAGAAGAGAGCATTTAAACAGCAGGACTGCATTTATACATTTCCCTTTTGACCTATTTCTTTGTGAATACAGTTTGTCTGCTCACAACTGTTATTCCCATGTGATTGTCATTAGAGTACCTGAGTGTTTATGCTTGCACAAATATGTATGTTATTACTGCCTATTTTATTGTGTAAAGTGGCCTATGAGGTGTTCTATAGTGTTTTTATATGTTTCTAAAAAAAAACCCCTTTAAAAAATGTAAATAAATACCTTTTAAAGAATTTTAAAATTATTTTTCCCAGAACTATATTGTGGGAATTTTAATCTTCGGGGATTTCAACACTTCAGATTATAGCGTTTGGGACTGTGTCTTTCAGGATTGTGATTGGCTCCTGTGCCATCCCAGCCATCTTTTCAGCATGGGGACCTTGGGGTCCCCACTTCTGCCATCGCTCTGCCTACCTCACAACTGACCTGGACACTGGAGTAGCCACGGCCTCAGCATCAGGCAGATCTGGGCTGAAACCCAGCACTGGCATCTTCCTTAGCCTAACTTCACTGAGCCTCAGTTCCTTGTCTGGAAACAGGTCGGAGTTCAGGGGCTGATGTGCGTGGACTAACCACGAACACGCAGCAGCTATAGCTCTTCTCCAGACACTCCTGTTGGCCACTCATTTTGGCTGAACTCACTGCCCACCTGTTGCTAATAAAACCCACCAAGGAGAACCCCTGAGAGGGGCAGACCACCTGCAAGACCTCCTGGTATCCCAGAGTATCTCACCCAGGAGGTTTGATTAAAACAGGACCACAAAAAAACCACTCCTTCAAGTCCCAGATGACAGGCTGCTGCCATCACAGAAGTACACCCAAGGTCGCAGCCAGGAAGTCTGCGTCTTTACTTGAGTTGCTCTCAAGAGCTCAATGTGCCTGCACACTGGGGCAGGGAGACCTTCAGTGGGAGGTTGCCCCCAAATTCCCCAGTTACCCCTGTTGGTGCTGCCAGCAGGGAGTGTGTGGGGAGGGGCAGTGACAGCTCCAAGGTGTCATTCCAAGGACCCTCTGCAGGGCCTCAGGTATGTTCCTGAAAAAGCAGGATGCTTGTGGGAGGTCACTGAGAATGATTTGCAAAGTACGTACTGAAGGAGGGCCTCATAGGTGGGAGCAAAGAACTGACCCAGAGATGCAGGCCCCCTCTAGGGCCACCATGCAGCAGCAGACATTGGGGTTGCCTGACAGCCACCCGCTCCCTGCTCTGACATCAAGAAACATACTGAATTCCAAAATGCATCTGGCCCCAAGAATTCCAGTAAGGGATGGTGGCTCTGTGTGACGGCAGGTGGGACAAGGACTCTGACCGGGAGGCCCACTGGGAGCCGACGCTGAGTGGGGACAGAAAGAGAGGAGGCAGCGCCTACAAGGGCCCTCTGAGCCCCGATCCCCGTGCCTGGGGTCTGCCTCTCCTTCCGGTTGTGGAGATGGTGCCTGGTTTTATTTGGAAGAAAATAGATGCCCAGATGAGTTGTAAAGACAGCACAGCAAGTTCCCATGGGCCCTTCAGCTTCCTCTGACGCTGGCGTCCTGCACAGCCGTGATGCACTGGCAGAAACAGACTCTCACCCGGCACAGTGCACTGACTAACACGCCGGCACTGCGCTGGTCCCCGTCTGTTCTCGATCTCCTTCATCTGGGACCCCTTCTCAGTCTCACAGCCTTGGCACCTTTGCAGAGCACTGCTCAGGTATTTTGCAGAATGCCCCTTAACTGGGGTTTAGTGTGACGTTTTCTCTGATTAGATTGGGGTTGTGGATTTGGGGAAGAACACCGCAGAGGCGAAGTGCCCTTCTCACATCCTATCAGGCCTCACAACATCCACACACCTCACCACTGGTGGTCGGGACCATGACCACCTGGCTTAGGGTGCGGGGCTGCCAGGTTTCCCCACTGCAAAGTGACTGTTTTTCTCTTTCCATGCTCCACTGGTTAGAAGCAAGTCACTAAGTCCAGTCTGAACTCCAACTCCCAGAGGAGGAGCATCAAAGGATTTGGGCACATGTGTTAAAAGCACCACAGTAATTAATGAATATTTGGGGGGAGATATTTTGAGACTATACAAATGTCTTCTTCTTCTTTAGAGTTTTGAAACTAATTTTAGCATTCATCTAAGGATCTTGCCTGCGATATTATTACTGTGGGATCTGATGTTGATTTTCTATTTCCTCATTCATTCCACATTTATTGTTTGGAATTCACCTGTAAGGAAGACTTGTCCCTACCCCCAGTTTTAATTTTTTCAATCATTATTTATATCAGTATGAATTCATGCATATTTATTTTATTATTTGGGTTATAGTCCAATTTTTTTGTGTGTGTACTTAAATTGTTGCAGCTGTGGCTGCTGGGAGCTTCTTCAATTTCGCTCCTATGTCCTTTTTGAATGCCCCCATCTTTATTTATTTATTTTTTGTCATTGTGTTTTTGAGTACTTCCTTAATTTCTGGGACTATAAGATGTCCCAGCCTTATCTTGTATTTCCTCTTCCTCAGCCCAAATATTAGTCATTTTTCCAAGGAGCCCTGGCTCCGTTATGGAAGATGATATTTAGAAGCTGACATCGGGGCATGGAGTACGCTCATTTCTGCTGGGGTGTTACAAGTCCTCAGGCCTCTCAGAGGAAAAATATAGGAAACAGAAGGTGTTCTCACCCTTAACACAAACCCTAAATCCAAATCCACCTAGACCCTAAACTTAACCTTGAAACTTCACCCTTGCCCTCACATTTGCCCTAGCCCTAACTACTAATGCTAACACCTAACTCCCAACCCTAAGACTGACCCCTAACCTTAACTCCAACCCTAACCCTGAACAATAACCATAACAACTAACACTACCACGTAACCCTACTATGTAACCCTAACCCAACCACAACCCTAAACCTAAACCACAACCCTAATCCTACCCCTAAGACCAAAGCCCTCACCCCTAGCCATAACCCAAACATCAACCCCAACCCTAACCCTAACCCTATCCCTAATCCTAACCCTAAACCCTAACCCTTACCCTTACACTTACCCTTACCTTACCATAACCCTGGCCCTAACCCTAGCCCTAACACTAACCCTAACCACCAACCCCAATCCCAACCCTAACCCTTTAACCCTCACATTATAACCCTCACCCTCACCCTGACCCATGACCTTGATCCTAGCCCAGACTCTGACCCTAACCAAACCCTAACCCTATTCCCATCTTTAACACTAACCTCTAACCTTAACCCTAACCCTACCGTAAACCTAAACACAAACCCTAAACCCTAAACCCAAACCCAACCCCCTAACCCTAACCCCAACCCCTAACCCTGTCCCTAATCCTAACTCTAACCCTTACCTTTACCCTTACCCTACCTTTTAACCTTCAACCCTAACCCTAACCTATTCTATTCCCAGCCTTAATTCTAACCCCCAAACCCTAGTGTTCATATCCTAACCCCAAAAACCTAAACCCTAACCCTGTAATCCAAATATACCTGAATACTAACCCAACTCCAACACCAAGTCAAACCAATCATTCAACCAATGGCACGTCATCAAAAGGACAGAAAACTACAAACTGATTTTTAAAAAACATATATGTAGTAAACTTTAACAAAATGATAGTTATATGAAACTATAGTCATCACTTGGTTTTCAGGGGATTGGTTCCAGCACCTCCACCAATACCAAAATTCAGGCATGCTCAAGTCCTGCAGGGGTCCCTGTGAAACCTGTGGATTTGAAAATCGGCCCTCCCTATACATGGGTTTCACGTCCCACAAATACTGTATTTTTCGTCCTTGTTTTGTTACATATGCAAACCCACCAATATGGAGAGCTGAATGTATTTAACAAATCCACCTATAACTGGGCCAGCATTGTTCAAACTTTTGTTTTTTAAGGGTCAACTGTATAGCATATTGAAAGGATTATACACAATGACCAAAAAGTCTTTATCCCATTAAATTAAGAATGGTTCAACATACTAAAGCCATCCATGTAATACACCATATAAACAGAATGAAGGAAAAATACCATATCATCTCAACTGATGCAGACAGAGCTTTAAAAAAAATCAGCACTGTTTCATGATAAAAACAAAACAAAACCAAAAAACTAGGAATAGAAGGGAATTTCATCAATGTGATAAAAAGCATCTATGCCAAACCCACAGCAAACATCATCTCAGTGGTGAAGACTGAAAGCTTTACTGCTATGAGCAGGAACAACGCAGGGATGCTCACTTTCACCTCTGCATTCAACATCATACTGTAAGTTCTATCAAGAGCAATTAGGCAAGAAAAAGAAATAAAAGGCATCCATCTGTGAAAGGAAATAGTAATACCATGTGTTCAAATATTCCAGATTACACAATCTTACATATAGAAAATCCTAAAGAATTCACAGAAAATTATTAGAGCCAGTAAACGAATTCAGCAAAGTTACAGGACAAAATACCAATACACAGAAATCTGTTTTATTTCTATACACCAGAAATCAACAGTCTGAAAATTAAAGAAAAAATTCTATTTTAAATAACATCAACAGTAAAAATATACTTAGGAATAAATTTAACCAAGGTGCAAGACTTGTACATGGAAAATTATAAATTTTGCTGAAAGAAATTAAAGAAAACCTAAATAAATGCAAAGACACTCTATGTTCATGGATTGGAAGACTTAATATTTTTTAAGATGGCAATACTACACAAAATGATCTACAAATTCAATGCAATTCCTGTAAAAATCCAAAAGGACATTTGGCAGAATGGGTGAGCTGGTCCTAGAATTCATATGGAATTTCAAGACACCCTGAATAATCAAAACCTCTTGAAAAAGAAAGATAAACTTGGAGGCTCACACTTCCCAATTTATATATTACTACACAGCGACATTAATCAAACCAGCATGATACTGGCATAAGAATACACATGTAAGTCAATGGAACTGAACTGACAGTCCAGAATTAACGCACCCCTCTATGGTCAGTTGATTTTTGGTATGGGCTGAGATCATTAAATTCAGCAAGTGATGTTAGATAACGATTCACTTGCAGAGGAATGACATTGTATCCTTACCTCACACCACATAGAAAAATGTAACTCAAAATGGCCTAAAGTCCTAAATGTAAGAGGTAAAAATGTAAACTCTAGAAGAAAGTATGGGGAAAAATCTTCATAACCTTGGATTTAACAATGAATTCTTAGATCTGACACCAAAAGCACAAGAAACTAAAGAAAAAATTTTCTCAAAATTAAACACTTGGGCATCAAAAGACACCACCAAGAAAGTAAGATGACAACCCACAGAGGCACATTATACATCTGATAAGGGTCTGCTATCCAGAATATATAAGAAATTTTTAACACTGAATAACAAAAAGACAACCCAATTACATAATGAGTGCAGAACTTAAAATACACACTTCACAAAAAAGACAAGCAAATGGCCAACAAGCACATGCGAAGATTCTCAACATTATTAATCATTATGGAAACACAAATTAAAATCACAAGATACCCCTTTACACATACAGAAAGGCTATAATCTAAAAAATTAAACACAGTGTTGGCAAGGACCCTTAACACGTTAACTGCCACGTGAGTTGTATTTAACCCACACTCATTTTGAGCCCGCGGCCTCATGAAGCATATGTAATTGCAGTTGGTTCATGAAAATCTTACTTGCTGATGTTCTTATTGTTACAATTAATATTGACAATTTAATTGCATATAACTCATGCACAGAAAACAATAAAAAATAACAATTTTTCCATTAAATTAGAAAGGATCATTTTGTTTTTGAAGTTTTTATTCTGTTTTCATAATAAAACACTGTGGCCCTGAGGAAAAAATTTTTTTTCTAGTGTGGCAGTCAATGTGTTAAACATTGCTTATTGAAATATAAAATAGTACAGCTTATGTGTAAAATAGTTTGGCATTTCCTCAAAAAGTTAAGAGTAGAATATGACTCACCAATTCCATTCCTAGGCATGCACCCCAAAGAACTGAAAACAGGTGTTCAAACAAAAACTTACACATGAGTATTTATAACAGCTCTATTCACAATAGCCGAAAGGTGGAAACAACCCAAATGTCCATCAACAGAAGAACAGAAAAACAAAATGGGCTATATCATAACCCAAAATAGTACTCAGCCACGAAAAGGACAGAGGAGAGTAAAATGGCACAAGTGCTACAGAACACCATACGACAGTGCCTCAAAAATTAAACATGGAATTAACTTATGACCCAGCAACTCCACTTCCGGATATAGATGCAAAATAACTGAAAGCAGGGACTGGAACACCCACGTTCATAGCAGCACTATTCACAACAGCCAAAAACTGGCAGCGACACAAGTGTCCACTGACGGATGGGCAGATAAATAAAATTTATATACATACAACGGAATATTAACCTTAAAAACAAAGGAAGTTCTGACACGCTACAATATGAATGAACCTTAAGGCATTATGCTCAGTGAAATAACCTAGGTACACAAGGACGGATATGTATTCTTGCACTTAAGGGGTACCTAGAGAAGTCAATTCCTAGGAACAGAAAGTAGAATGGTAGTCTGCAGGGGCTGGAGGGAGGTGGGAATAGGAAGTTAGTGTTTAATGAGTACAGAATTACAGTTGGGGAAGATGAAAAAAGTTCTGGAGATGGATGGTGGTGATGGTTGCACAACAATGTCAATGTGGTTAATGCCACTGAACTATGTACTTAAAAATGGTTAAAATGGTGAATTCTACGTGTATTTAATCACACAGAAAAAAGGAATGGAGAACTGATGTATGTTGCATCATGGATGAGCCTTGAAAACATCCTCAGTGAAAGACACCAGACACAAAAAGCCACATATTACATGAGTTCATTTATATGAAACGTCCACAACAGGCAAATCCACAAAGACAGAAAGTAGATTAGTGGTTGCCAGGGCCTGGTGGGAGGAAGGAACGGGAAGTGACTTCTTAATGGGTACTGAGTTTCCTTCAGAGGTAATGAAAATGCTCTGGAACGAGATAGTTTGTTGCACAACAGTGCCATTGTAATAAATTCCATTGAATTCTATCCTTACAAATGGAAATTTAAGTGAATTTACCTCAAAAAATACTCAGCTCTTATATGACTTTTAATTCCCTGCACATAGAACTTGTCCCTCAAAGAAGACAGAACAAAGTTGCAGTTTTCATGAGCACTGGCTACCCCACCTATGCTTGGGGCCAAAGCCCAAGGTCATGGGAAAAAAGGCTCTTTATTACAAACTAGTGATTTTTTTCTTTCCTTATAAAGTGGAGAACTTTCAACTCTTCACTTAGAGGAAGCACTTTATAGCTTCCCATTGGCATAGCTGAATTTCCAGCATCACTACTCTTGTGCTTTGGGGCCATTATTAAGTACCATAAGGGTTACTTGAAAATGGGTTTTAGTTTTAGTCCCTAATGCTCTTCCCTCAAGGCAAGTGAATATTCAAAAACTACATGCATGTTATGGCCTTTGTGTTTTCCATTGAGGAGATGAACAGGAACCCCAATATCTTGCACAACACATTCTTAGGGTATCATTTCTACATTGCCTATGACAGTGACTGAAGGACCTAGGACAGCTCCCTGTCATTTCTGCCAGGACAGGCACAGACCATCCCCACTTTTATCTGTGAGGGACAGAACAAGGCCATGGCAGTCAATGCAGGAACCACACCGGCATTCTTTCCAGATGAGGGCACTGCTGGAACTCCACAAATGCCCACAGGTGGGATGAACATGCAGTGGAGCAGGGCTGTAAAGGTGTCTTCTCCAAAGCCATCATCCGGCAGTATAATAAATTTGGAGAATGTCCTTATGCATCTTTAGAAGTGGAGGTTTTGAATACACAGAACTCTGGGAGTGGTTTGTTCTTTATGTGGAATGGCAATAACAATTAAGAGAATGAAGACTTTACTGGCTGAAGTGAACCTAAGTAGGTCCTAGAAATAGCTTCTGAGCAATTTTTCCAGGTAGGACTTACAGGGAAGCTAAAAATAGAACATGGAACAAAAAAATCATCATTTCCTTGCTTTGTATTAAAATTAAAGTTGCTTGATATCCAGAGCATTTTTCATTAATGGAAGATGAAAAGAAAGTGTGCTGTTCAGGTGAACATCACAGAAATATTCTCTCCTGGTTGTTTCTTCTGGAAAAAAAAAAATTGGACCATGCTTTCCCCTTCCCATTTAGATCACTTGGGATGCCTTTAATCTTCTGCTGAGTGGCAAGGGCCAGTTTCCATCTCTGTATCAGATGGTCTCCAGGGATGCTCCCCTGGCCTAGGGTATGGTATGGGGGTTACTGTGCATTCTGGACAGACTGGGTGGGGTCGTTTGTGTCAGATGACATGAGTCGTGGGAAGTCCCTCTGGGAGCTGCGAGAAGAAATGGACAGGGGAGAGATCTGTGCAGCCTTTACAGAACAGATGCCTGTCACTGAGCCACCCCAGCCCCTTTCTCTTTGGGATCTCCTCACCAGTACACCAGACTCACCCACAAACGTGGCTATCAGTTATGGCGACACCGTGTGCTGTCAAGCTGTGCAGGAGCTGGATTAAAAGCTGTGACCATATGGAAGGTGAAGACCACACCTCTCCGTGGGATTCCACCACACACGGGAAAGACTTCTTTCTGGACACTTTCCGTGGGATTCTTTCTTTTTCACACCAGAGAGATTCAACTCCTAGTTTCAGACAGTTTCAACAGACAGCTAATTTTTCTAATTACCCAGAACCCAGAGGATGTTTTACTTAGAAATTAGTTTTCTTTCTTCTTTTTTTTCTTTTTTTTTTTTTGAGACAGAGTCTCACTCTGATGCCCAAGTTAGAGTACAGTGGCCTGATCATAGCTCACTGCAGACTCAAACTCCTAGGCTCAAGCAGTCCTCCCACCTCAGCCCCCAAGTAACTAGGACTGCAGGTGCATGCCACCACACCCAGCTAATTTTTTCTTTTGTATAGAGACAGGGTCTCACTATGTTGCCCAGGCTGGTCTCAAACTCCTGTCCTCAAGTGGTCTTCCTGCCTCAGCCTCTCAAAGTGCTGAGATTACAGGTGTGAGCCACTATGTCTGCCCTATTTTTTTTTCAGTGCTCTTTCTCTGAATCTGACTGTGATGTTTTAGAGGGATGATCTCTCCATGTTTCTTTGGAGGCTGTGTCATTGAGCCTTGACAGGGCCATGTCTGGCTCCAGTAGCACTGTCTACAAAGCCATGTATGTTGTGGCCCGTGCCCTCTATGAGAGGCTTCTCATGAGAACAGACTCAAGGTCTGAGGGAATACAGAGTCCAGCGTGTCTCCTGACAGGTAACTCTTCTAAATTACACTGCCTTCAACGGATGCCTCTTGGCCTTAGAGTCGGTCATCTATTGGGCTTAGTGGTCATAACTGTACCATCCAATGGAGCTCAGGTGACAGGAAATGGTATTTTCCTCCAGAGTTACAGGTATATCTATACTTGTTCCCAAGTTGAAGATGGCTTAAAAAATATGAGGTCTCTATTTCAGCTAGTTGATGAAGAAAGTTTGCTCAAATAGAAGACACTACTGACAGGAACATTTAGTGAGACAGGACTCAAGGTCACCTTTTCATTGCACACCAGTATTCAAAGACAAGCCCACCCTCCTTACCAATGTGGGTTATTTTCCAGTCTCACCCACAATGTCTTTGAGTGATTGTGGAAGGAAGATAGTTCTTCGACTCGCTCCTTTGTCTAAGACACTCTACTGACAGACTTGCATAATTCATCTCACTTAATCCTGGGCCACCTTGTAAAGGTGATCTCTATCCTTGTGTCAGAGACAAAGAATATGAGAGACTGTGACCCCAGTCAATGACCAACAATCACAGAGGGATTGCAGGCACTGAACTAAGATATTGCTGAGTTCTCATCACATTCTTAGAGTACGATTAAGCTGTCTTGATTTTAAGTTTCAAGGTGTGCCTGGCACTTCAATTAACATTTACATATATTCACATGTTAATATATGTATGAGAATTTTTAATACATAAAGTTTTATTTGCTAAATGTTACCTTTTATGACAGTCACAAAATTTCATGTTGTATAATTATTCTTGTCTTTTTAACTCCACTCCACCTGAGGAACAGCCCGTTAACAATACCACCGGGGAGCAGGTTTCCTTGGATGACAAAAGAAAATACCAGGCAGCATGTGAACTATGGGGACTTTCTTGCTGGACTGGAGTTTCCGATAAAGGTGGGACAGTTTGTCCCTCAGTCTTCACAGGGTCCAAATTTGCCATCCAGCAGGAGGCCACAGAGGGAGCCACTGGGTCCGTGGATGTGTACTTGCCCCAAGTCTCATAACAGAGCTCTGACACAATTATGCCTCCTCACTGCATTTAATATACTTAAATACTAATAATTTTTCTGCTTAAATATCTAAGCTTTCTTTACTAATTGTACATTGTATAGATGAAGATATTTTCAAATATTTAAATAAATTGTCATGTTGTGGACTAGGAGTTTTTATAAAGTAATTGTACCAATAGATTTTATAAACGTAAGTGTTTACACCTGAAATACCTTGCAACTGCCAGCACAGGGCTCAAGAATATAGCAAGGTGATATTTTGTCCAGCAAATTCTTGTGAAATTTCAATAACCAATTGTGCCACCTGCCTTTCACTCAGCATTGAGATTTTATTGTATTTATTTTTTACTAATTATCCCAAACACGGACTTGGGTACCTTTTAACTACTATTTCCTTGATTTATAAATTGAGGGTGATTCTTACAGATGATCTACCAAATAATAAGTTTTTTTGTCTTTAGAAAATAGTAACTTTTCTACTGTTAGATATCACAACTCCTATGACTTCAGGGATTTACCCGGACAGTCTTAAACCATTTGGTGAGCGGCGGCCCTGGGCGCACGGGCTGAGGACACTCGCTCCGCAAGGCGCCCGGGAGCTGCTGCGCCCCGGCGGAGGGCGGAGACGTCAAAGCAGGACGGCCACCCGAGACCCGGCCGCAAGGCGGCGCTTTGCCGGTGCCGGGCTGGGACCCGCCGCGGGCGCGGACCTGCGCTCCGGGCTGCCCAACAGAACCTTCCATCCTCTCCTACAGAAGCTCTAGAAATCATCCTTTAAACCTATAAACCATGAAGTTTGGGGCCTGAGAATTTGTGCTCACATGGGCGGAAATGTGGGTACTCTGGACACCCCCTTTGTGGCTGTCATCCCACCAGTTCTCAGGGGTTCATCTAAGTCTAAACCTTGAAGGTTCTCAGCCCATAAGCACTCTTATCTCTTTTTCTGTTGCCTTTGCTCACCCCCTCTGGCATCAGGGGCCCTTGCTTTCTTTCTCCTTGGCTGTCTTTGGACATGGGGACTGCACCCTCTGTGCCCTCTCAGGGATGCCTTTTGCGTCCATGGCTAAGTCATAAACAGACTATGGTTCGAGTTGCATTTTGAGTAGGTATACTCTCTGCAGCTGGGTTAGAATCTCAGGCTTCTTTGTTTGGAAGGCACCTCTTGGGCTAGAAGTTCCTTAGCCAAGCTTTGGTTTTGAAGCCTCTCTATTTTCCTCTTGAGCTGGAAGTTCTTCTTGGCCTTTTGTTTCGAGGTGTCTCTGCTCTCTGCTTGGTCCTGCTCCTCTCATGGGAACTTCTCAGTCCACTGAAACCCCCTTCCTCAAACCCCTGCTGATTTTACCCTCCACCAATACGATGCCAATTCCATCCATATCTGTTCCTGTTGGCATGACTTTACTAAGGGTGATTTAGATCAGAACTTCAGTGACTCCTCTGAACAACTTTAAATCTCCCAAGTTGCCTCCTTTAAGACCTTTCCTTTTCCAGTCTAGTCTGTCAACTCCCTATAATCACTGGAACTTTAGCCCCACCCCCACCCCTTGGGGGCTGTCAAGGTACTCAGTAACCCCTAAAAGCAAACACCTGAGGCTGAAAAAGAAAAAAAAAGGCTAATTGGAAACAAAATTTAATCCTCAGCCTCCATAAGATTATATGTGAGGACAAAAGAAAATCTTAAAAATCTCCGAAAATATTGCTTAAAAAAGCTTTAGCATTCATATTGAGCAGTTAACAACTTGTTCCATCTTCCAGAAGCACAATTTTCATACAAATATAAAGTGGGACAAAGACAAGAACCAAATCTTATTAAATATATACAAACTAGTGAATTTTGTATCATTGTAATTGCACTAGTCAGGGTTCTCCAGAGAGACAGAACCAATAGGATACACATAGATAGATAGACGAGAATGGATGTATTAGGGGAATTGGCTCATATAATTTTGGAAGCTGAGAAGTCCCACAATAGGCTGTCTGCAAGCTGGAGAACCAGGGAAGCTGTTAGCATGGCCCAGGCCACGTCTGAAGGCCTCAGAACCAGGGAAGCCAATGGTGTCATCACCCTCATTCTGAGGCCAAAGGCCTGGGGACCTGTGTGAGGAGGTGGCACCACGAGTGCAAGTCTGGAGTAAATAAGATAAAATACTAAATCATTAATTAATACTTTTGGCTTCCTATTTTTACAGAGAGACCAAAGATATTTGGGTCTGTTAATAAACATGTTCTTTCTACCACATTGAGAAACTGTACTATGAGGAAGCATATGCCTCTAGAAATTGTGAGGTGGCATATTCATAAATTTTCTAATCTACTATAGAATACTGGTATATGACAGATGGTTTGAAATTGTCTACTTCCTAGTTTTCTCTGGAACATAAAGGTTACTAAGGGTTAAAATTCTAACCAATATATGTAAATAAAATTACTAGAAATAATAGGGTGAAAGGAAACAACTCTTCAAAGTATGCAAGAAAAGTAGGGTGTGTTTTGCAAGTAAAGTGGGGTGTATTTTTGATAAGGAAAAGTACACAAAATATAAACAGTATATTTTTGTTAAGAAAAAAGTAAAATGGCTGGTAATTGCAAAATAAAAGGTATAGGAAAAAACTAGCATGGGTATAAATTTGTAGAAGACTTGTGGAAAAGGACTTTTATGTCATATTATCAAGCTCGCTAAGAGTGAATGGATTTATTTGTAAGGTTTATTTTTAGATGAGCTAATAGTGTACTGATGCAAACCTATCAAAATCAGCTTGTTTTTTTTCCTCTATTAAAATGACAATGTTTTCTCAGATTACTAGTCTTCTCTTCATAAGACTTTGCAAAGGTTTTTTGTTTGTTTGTTTTTTTACCTTTTAAGTAATCAACATAGGAAACAAAGATTATGTGTCTTATTTTCAAATAATTTACATTGCTTTACCATGTCTTTATGTAAGAGAACTGAGTCTCCTCACATTAAAAATTAAGCTAAGAGGTTTTTGTTTTACAATCATATTATTCCTATATTTACTTTTGAAATATGTTATTGTCACTTTGGTTAAATGGATAACTAAGTATTGTTTCATAGTGACCTGTGATCCTATTTAATCAACTGTTCAAGCATTTTGACATTTTTGACAAGTTCCCCAAATCAATTCTAAATGAAGTCTACTTGACCTCAAACTGACTTTGAGATTTCCCACAGGGCCTTGGAAATTCTCAAAGGATTTGTTCTCCTTCCTTGTAAAAAGAGAGATGTTAAACTTAATTAGGTTTATCAGATATATTAAATTGCATGGAAGCAATGTCAAGTAAGAAGAGACACTTAACCTTCCCTAGGTTATCTTTGTATGGGTAAAATGTCTCAGAAATTGTATGAAATTCCTATAAATTTGTCAAAGTCCTCTCTATCCCTGATATGTCCTGGCATAATCTTACGAGTCATAATTCCAGTTATTATTTTAAATATTGTGTGCCACAGAAACAACCAAATTTCCCTGTCAATTGTGTTATAATTGACTCTCATCACATCTTTAACCATGGACATTTTACACATTTTGTCATTCACAGATACTTATTGCTTCACTACAATGCCTTCCTGAAAACTCCTGCAATCAGCTACAGGCCAGAATGCTTGTCTCCACCAAAGGAGAGCCTCTGAGACCCTTGGAAAGGACTATGACAGGTACTCTGGGTAGAGGCTTCTGATGATATTGCTTAAATAATTTTGAGATCACACCACTGGACTGAGTAAGGATATCCAGAACTCTAGCTAAGAAGCTGGTGGGTTCATGAAACTGCTAACCCAAGATCAAGCAAGACCAGAATTGATTACATGGCATTTAATGGAATGATGAAAAATTATTATAATTTTATAGCTTTTTTTAATTTGGAGCATTGCTGGTTCTCTATTGTTTTGTTTTCTGGATTTAAGAAATCCCTTTCTCTTTTCTCTTAAGCTAACTATAACTCGTAATTTAGAAGATTGTAATTTTATAGACAGAAATAAAACATTTATTTTTTTCTCCCTGACAAATCCCTCCAGAATTTATAAATTCTTATTGAATATTCTTATTTTCATGGCGATATAGTTATTTGCAAAAGTTCAGTAAGAATCTGTTCACCTTGTAACAGACATGCTTGGGAAATTGGGTCTCATTACCAAGACTTTGACTGCAATGTCATGTTTGAGAACGATGTACATAGGATCAGCTATGACCAGACAATTTTAAGGAGCTAAGGGTGACTTTGCAGAGCCAAAGTTTACAAAGCCTTCTGGGAAAAACCAGCCTGATACCTGGATTACAGGGTTGCCAGCCTTACAGGTGAGTAAGGAAGGTCAATTCCTAGCAGGCCCAGGAATTTTGGGATATTTTGGGGACTTCAAGAAGAGAGAAATTCACCAAAATCTACAGATACTGCAGTTGAAGTCTGATAGTAGGTTCTTGGCCTGGCTTCTAGTCTCAATAATGCTTTTAAGAGTCCAACCTGAGATTCCTTATGAAAAGTTCCAGCAAAGCAAACTTTAAAAGACCTAAGTGGTTAGTACCATTCTTGCTGCACTTATATAAATAATCAGGCAAACTCTAACAAAACTAGACTTATTTTGAAAACAAAAATCATCTTACTTTGATTATCTATGACAAAAAAATGAAGGTTACTATAGAGATAAATTTTATGTTTCCATGGAAAACTATAATTCTTGTGGGTGATCAGATTCTAGTCCTGTCCATTGTCTTTGAGCTATTTTTGTGTTTGTAACCTAGATCTTGCCTTCTGGTACATTTGTCCCAGTCCCACAGAGAAACTTGTGGGACAAAAAGCCAAGTATTGTCATTCCTATTAGTCTGTCTATTGTCAGTTAATTTGTAGGCCTCCCACCACAGAACAAAGTTAGCAGAGGAAAGTTTTTCTTCCAAAAACACATAATGGAATTGGGGTACATCCATGCAATGGAACACTATTTGGCCACGCTGACAAGGGTGAATGTTACTTGCATATTGCTCAGTGGAAGAAGACAGTCTGAGGAGAATACACACTGTGTGACCCCATTTAATGAGACTCTGGAAGACGTGAAAATACACAGAAAGTAAACCAGTGGCTGTACGGGGTGGGGGTTTGAAGTATTCCATATGATATTTTAATGGTGAATACCTGCCACTGTGCATTTGTCAAAACACACATAATTTTTTTGCCCAAAGAACAAATCAAATCTATTCAAATAAAATTATAATAAATTATTCAGGATGTGTAGTATCCCAGCACAGAATGCATAATGTGACAAAGAGTTGAACTGTGTTACAAATTGCTATGGTTTTGATGTGGTTTATCCCCACCAAAACTCATGTTGAAATTTGATCCCCAGAGTGACAGTTTGGGGAGATGGGGCCTAGAGGGAGGTGTTTGTGTCATGGGGGTGGATCCCTCATTAATAGATTAATGCTCTACTGTGGCAGGCAGTGAGTGAGTTCTCACTCTCACAGGAATGGACTAGTTCCCCCAAGAGCAATTTGTTAAAGAGTTGGGCTTCCTTGGTTTCTCTCTGGCTTTCTCTGGCTTTCTCTCTTGTCATGTGTCTCTGCACGCAACTTTCCACTTTCCACCATGAGTTGAAGCAGCCTGAGGCCCACACCAGATGCAGATGCCCAATCTTGGATGTTCCAGCGACCAGAATTGTGAGACAAATAAACCTCATTTCTTTATAAATTACCCAGCCTCAGGTAATCTGTTACAGCAATACAAAATGGACTAAGATACAAATGTATGAAAAAACTCACTGAAGATGTAGGGCAAATGGGGAAGATCTAAGTAACTTTGGAAATGAGTGGAATCTCTAGGCTAGAGGCAAATGAACTGTACTTCAACATTAGATTCTATTTTATAAAGTTCTTTCCAATGAGAGTAATTGTTAGCAATTCTAAAACCACTATATCTGTATATGGGATGGAATAATGACTTACATAAGTAGCAGATGGTGGGAGCCTTGTTTCTCACTGTTGAAGAGGAAGGTTACAGATTAGCAAGGGGAGAAGACTAGAATGATCCATGTGATAAGACATCAGAGGTAGAGACATCAAAATAAACTCATGTTTAGGGTAACATAGATACAGAAAGTTCCACATAGAAATCTTTATAATTAGGTGTGTGTATGTAGGTTAGAACACACACATATACTTTCTTCCATTGTCAGCTCTGAGGGCCAAGCTACAAGGAGCAAATTTAGCAGCCAGATGTAAGTTTTTAATACTATTCTCCAATAAAAGGAACAAGGGTTCTATTAATAAATGGCTGGCACTAGGACTGGGACAGCAAATATATGAGCCAGGATGATCCTGAAGTACCAGAAAGTGAGGAAGTGCTCAGGAAAAAAAGATGGAATATGTCAAAGGAAAACAGAAGCCAATGGGAAGAGCTCCAATTGCCACATGAAGTAATTGGGCAACAAAATACTGTAGTACTGAATAATAACCAAAGGCTTATATAAACACACAGATGAGGAAATGGAGTTTAATAGAAATCTCCTTTGCAAAGTAATTCCAAATAATTAGTGTAGACACTCAGCCATCAAGGAGATGGAGCTAACTCCCTCTTCCCCTCTGCACAGTGACCTCCTACAAAAGAATATATAAAATATGGACATGGGGGGAAAAGTAATTTCACAATAAAGAAACTTGACAAACTCTAGCTCATCCAGCTGATCAAAATTAACATTAATGATGGTAATTCACCTTGAAAGCATGAAGTGACAAGAATAGTATTTCACTGCTATGATCTGCTTCCCTCAAACCCATAACCCCAGTATAATTATGAAGAAAACACAATGTAAATCACAATGGGGGACACTCTACAAAAAATGTGACTATCAAGGTCATCAGAAGAAGGAAAGTCTGAGAAACTGTCACAGCCAGGACAAGCCTAAGGAAACAGGATGACCAAATGTCATGTGGGATCCTGGATGGGACCCTGGCACAGGGAAAGGCAGAACTAAGGGAACACAAATAAGATATGGACTTCAGTTAATAACAGAATATCACATTTGTCCATTAACTCTGACAGATGATGTGAGATGTTAATAAGACATGTAATACGTACTGATAGAAGATGTTAATAGGAGAGGAAAATAAGGGTTGGAGCTACATGGGAAATATCTTGTGTTTTCTTTGCAATTTCTGTGTAAATCTAGAACTACTCTAGATTAAACTTTATTTTAAAATATTGTTATTTTTTCAAACACCTGCTTATTTAATTATTTGTACTATTAATTACTAGTAATTGACACTGTTAACTAGTCCTGTTTTATAATAAGAGCACTTATGGCACAAGTAAATTAAATAATGCAGAGTAATATATAATTCCAAATAAATTCCTCTTTACAGGTATTATGTTAAAGTAATAACACATATGTGTAAACTTATTTACCATATTTTTTTCTTGTGCTGTGGTTGTGTCCTGGGTTCACTCTCTAAAAAGCTGGTCACCTTAGACTAGGGAAATAATTAATTTTAGAGATTCTTTTACAATTCATGAATCTTTTCAAAAGAATGACTTTGTAAAAAAAAAAATGTTCAAATGGAAAATTGACTCATTGTGACTGGATCACTTATTCCAAAGAAGCCTTGTTTTTATTTTGTTTCCATTCACACCTTTTATCAGTAATACAATAGAATAAAATATTGGCTGGTGGGAAAAAATATTCAAAGAAAGAAAGAACACAAACAGAATTTGTGACCGTGGTGATTCAGTGTTTCATCATGAAGCTTTCAAAAACAGAAGAGTTTAAAAGAATATTCAAAGTCAACTTCCACGATGATACTTTGCAGAAAGTGATGAAACTAGAGAAACAAAAATGGCAGGACATTCTGTGAGTGATTTTAGATGTTGCTATTTTTTTACGGGAAAAAATAATTTTTCTGTAGGATCACAAAGAATTATTGGAAGCCTAAACTCTGGAATGTTTCCAAATTTAGTTGAAGTTGTAAGTAATTATGTCAATATAGCTAGTCTTGAAGTTAATGATTAAAAAGGATCTGTGCCTTATTTGTGTAATAAAATACAAAGTGAATAATTAATGCTCCTAGGAAAACATGTTAGACCTGAAATACAATTGAGAATATCAGAATCAAAATATATTTGGTTGTATAACAGAAGTAGCTGGTCATCAACAAATATGCATGCTCAGAGAGGCCAAGAAGAATCTAGACAGACAAGCCTTGCTGGGTTTCCCCACTCAACATATTACCATTAAGTCATACCCTTTTTGTCCAGTCATATTTCTACACGGCTGTCCATACTTTGTTGAAGCTAAGCATAAAAATGGACAATTTCCCCTGTATCTTTGAGTCTTCATTCTAAAGGCTCCTGTGTATACATTAAATAAATCTGTATGCCTTTTCTCTAATTAATCTGCCTTTTGTGAGTTGATTTTTCACTGAACCTTCAGAGGGCAAAGAAAAAATTTTCCCTTGGCCCCTCCACATATATAATCTCAAAAGAAGAAATACACATTGCTGAAATCAAAAGTATTTTGGTGATTTTTAAAATGATATTTCCAACTGAGGGGAAATAGTTAATAAAATCTCCAACAAAAATTCTGACAATATAGAAAGTAGCACGCTTATCCGAAAGCCTATCCCCTTGCTTACCGTGAATGAGAGAAAGTAACTTTTTGATGAGTATAAAACAGGGGTGGGGAACCTTTTCATGTTGGGAGGCCGCATTAATTTAGCTGTAATCAAATAAGGCCACATTCAAGAAACTTCAATTAGATATATTTAAAAATGTACATTATTTTGTAAAAATCTAACTACTATCTACTTAATAATTTCAGAAAATGAAAACTATTTGTTACTTTAAAGTTAACTAACCTTTTAATGACTTTGTTGTTTCTGCTTTTTGTTGGAAAGCATTTGAACATTTGGTTGCAGCATGGAGGTCCACAGTTTCAGTTGATCCTCTATGGGTATCAGTCATTTGTGACCTTAAGGACATCTTGATTTGGGTTAGGTAGGAGAATGTAGATTCACAGCAATACGTGGTTGGAAAGCAAGAAAGCATTTTTGGAGGCATGTTGCCGAAGGTGTGGGTATTCTCCTGAATTTTTCCCTATTTCAATTGGATCTTTCTTAGCATCAAACAATGACTTTAAAATGTCATCTACTGAGAGTTCAATCAATTCCATCTATAGTTCTTTAGGTGCCTTGGTGATATCAATTAGGTGGGGCTGAAATGCTAATTTGAATGTGATGTCATGGTTCTCAAAGTCAGTGAACCTTTCATTGTATTCTCCAATTAATAGGTCTATAATATCTGCATATTCTTCAAATGATTCACACATATCATCCTGCTCATCAGTGACCTATGCTAACTGGGGAAAATGTTCATCCGAAATTTGCTTTTGAAGAAGTGTTTTGAAAAAAGATAGCTTTTTTCAAAATGCTTGGATTTTTTGCCACACATCATATACAGACTTAGTTTTACCTTGCAAAGAAATATTCCAGTCATTTCGATTTGACATGATATCACACAGAAATGCTGCATTCATATAGAAATCTTCTTTCAATAATTCACATTGCTGATTCTGCCTTTATAAAATTTAACTATCTGTTCTCAGAGAGATAAAATTTTGGCTAATACCTGTCCCTGTGATAGCCAATGCACTTTAGAATGATACGGCAAATCCACATGGAATACCTCATCATTCAACTTTAGCAAGTTATGCAACTGATGATGCCATGTTGCATTTTCAGAACATAGTTAACAATACTTATAACTTGTTGCAAAGTGTCACTTAAAATAGTAGCTTTAGCACAGAGATTTTGCTGATGCAAGATACAATGAAAAGGAATGAGAGTATCTGGATCTGTTAATACATTTTTATCTGTGCAAAAAGCCCTTCATGTTTTCCTGTCATGGAAGGTGCACTGTCTGTACACACACTCACTAAATTTACCAAATTCAGGCCAATTTCATGATATTTATCTTGAATGTTGTTGAAGATACTTATCCCCTGTGTTCTGTTTGCGAGACTGCCCAAAGTGAGTAACTCTTTGGAGCAAAGCAAATCTTCTATTATGACCCAAATGAAGTATAAAACCTGCGCTGAGTCAGTAATATCAGGTGATTCATCCAAAGTGATTGAAAAATATATATTTTCCTTTTGAAGCATTGCATGAAGTTGTTCTGTTAAGTTGAAGGCTAATTCATGGGGCCGACCAGTTATGGTTCTCCCTGAAAGAGGCAGTTGTTTGTACTTCAAAATGTTATCAGGGTCTAAGCATCCTACAACCTTGTCAGTGCATCCTTTCACAATTTCTACATCACTGAATGGCTTCCCTTTCTTCCCAAGTATATAAGCTACTTTATAAGTTGGTTCAGTGGCATTATTTCCAGGTCTTATTGCTGCTTGAAAGAATTATCTTTGCTTTTGCTTTTCATCTTTTAATTTCTTCAGTACAACCTTTCGCACCTCTCCCTCTAAGGAGTGTTACAAATGTTAAAATGCTGATGAGCACTGAATTTCTTTAATGTTGATACTGCAGTACCACAAAGCAAGCAAATCATCTTATCTTTAGCAGAAACAAGATAACATTGCAATTCCCAATCCTCATTAAAAAATCTGTTTTCTTCCTTCAGTGTTCTCTTGATCTTCTTTGACACAATAGGCTGTTAAGCAGACAGAAGTAAAAAATACCATCAAGCTGTGCAGCTATTCACAAATTCCACTTCAAACAGAAACGCAGTGCGCCGCTGTCAAAAGCTGATAATAGATTGGCGTACTTTCCTCCATAAACAAAGAATTTGTTCTGTAAAATTTGGATTCAGTTAAAAGGCTGCCCTTAAGGACCTAGAAGGCCACATGTGGCCTTAATGCCACAGGTTCCCCATCCCTGGTATAAAATTTTAATAAGACATATGAATATGCTTTCCAATTTTGAAAAAAAAAAAGGAGAACAGAAATTGGAAATATATGAATCAACAAATGAAAGTTTCAATTACTATGGGAAATAGTCATATAAAAATTAAGATTATTGTCATCGTATTTGCACCTATGATATGGAGACTAAAGTATCTTTAAATTTTGTCTCTTTAACAGAAGAAACTGTATTTTTAGCAAATATATCTGATTTACAAAAAGCAGCCACTGACTTGGTTATTCCATATTCTGATGATTGAAGTCCTGTAGAAATTTCATCTAAAACAGCCTTAAGCATCATGCAATATCAATAGTTAGCATTAAAAAATATCACTATCCTATTGTTTCTTCTGAAACAGATTCAAAATTTTGTGTAGAACAATCTCATCTAAAGTTGGAAGAGGTCTTGATGTGCTTGTGCATGTATAAATATACATTTTTAAAAAACAATACCACTGACAGCTAGGTCCTGCAAAAGACATCTTATTAAGCAGAAAATAATAAAAATCATGTAAGGTTGTCATTGGGTCATGATAAATTGTGAAATATGACAATTTTCTCAATTGAAAACAAGATAAACTGAGAAACATATTTTTAAAATGTTGTTGGAAAAATTAGTAAAAGTAGATAAGATCAAGAATTCCATAGAAAACTAGAAAGAAAAGTTAAAAGTCAAATAAGAGAAACCTATTGAATCAAAATGGAAATGTAGGGGAAATAGGTGATTTCCTAGTAAAAGTACACATAAACAAAATGGACCCTAAAATACAGAAAATATAAATCGCATAGAAAAGCTTGAAATGATGCTTAGAGATCTCCCATTAGAAAAGACCCCAGGACCACAGCGGGTCACAGTGGAGTGTTAACTGACCTTTAACAAATACTGATATATTTAAAATGGTCAAGGCCTAGAAAAAAGTGTATTGACTTTCTTCACCTCATTTTATGGTATAATATCAAAGCTGGATATGGTTAATATATTATATCTAATGTAGAATGTCAATATTTATAAAACAGACATTATTTTATGTACCACTACAAATATACTGCCAATTAAACTGTGACTTTCTCAACAATACAAAAATGTTGGTGATGTATAAATAATACATCTAAACTTAAATAATATTGCAAGTTTTAATATGCCTACTTTTCCATTTTTCAATATTGTTTCAGCTATTCTAATGCAATAAAAAAATGAACCATTAAAATATAAATAAGAGCATTTATAAGGAGTGTGCAACTGTCCCCTGGCTACGGGCTCAGGGGTGACTCTGCAGTGCCTGCCCATCCCCAACTTTCACCCAACTGTCCTGCCGTTGCATCTCAGCATTTCTCCAAAGAAACAAACTCAAATCTCTGAAACGGACGTGAATAGAGCATGCTTTGATGATGAGCAGTCAAAACCTCAAAGAAGGGATACTTTTGTAAAATAAGCCTTGTACAATATTATACAAGAAAGTGCTGCGGAGCTCCCTCCTCAGCACTCAGGGCCGCCACAGCAAGCTTTTTCCTCACCTTTTCCACACGTGGCCCCCAGGTGTCCCGAAGTCCTGGAGGCATCTCCCCAGGTCAGTCCTGAGGGAGGAAGCTCCGTCCTCACCGTGGACATGGCCCCAGGTGTCCCGCCGCCTCCCCTGGGTGGTTCCCGGGGAAGAGGACGCTCAGGACCCCAGGTGTCCCGCGGCCTCCCCAGTGGGTCCCAAGGAGGAAGCCCGGTCCTCACTGCGGGGCACACGCAGGGATCTCGGGCGCTGACACAGATCAGGGAAGGCGGCCGCGGACTCTCCACTCTCTGGCGGTGGCCGTGCGTCGCCTACCCACAGTCCTGGTGAATCTCTTGAATTCAGGGTTCGGATTATTCCAGGCCATGTTTTCGCAAATTAAACTGAAATAGAGCCCACTGTCACATGCCTTGATCGCAATGGATGGATATAAGAATAAGCAAAGAAGATGGTCAGTAGACAAAAGTCAATTGATTCCCTGTATATCAGCAATACTGTAAAGGAATAATTGTAACTCGAAATTAAAAAAAAATTATAACATCCAATTGAATCCATTAAATACAAATATAACAAAATATATACACATAGGCATTCAGAAAACCTTGAATCATGGTTGAAAGAAATAAAAATAAATATAAATATATGCAGAAATATTCCTTGATTGGGAGCAATACACTCATTATTGTTAAGATGACCATTCTTTCTAACTTGATCTATAGATTCTGCCAAATCCCAATCAAATTTCAAGCAAAGATATCAATGAGCTGTTTTTAAACCTAGAACAGATACATGAAAGTGAAGAAGAACGAGGTTAAAAAACTTACACACCTGGCTTCAAACACTTATCATAAAGCTGCAGTGATGAAGAGAGCATGACATTGATGAAGGAGTAGACAAATAGTTAAGTGGAGCAGAATAGAAAGCCCCAAAACAGATCCAAGGGGACTGATTTTGTCACAGGGACAAGGGCAATTCAATGGAGAGAGAAAAGGATATTCCACAAATGGTGACAGAACAATTGGAAACCATATGAAAAACAATGAGCATAGATACAAACTTCATAGCTTAACCCTAAAATCACTGGAAATAGTCCACGAACAAATTTTCAACTGCAAATTTGTAAAAGCTGTAGAAGAAAATTCACATGGCCTTGGGCTTGGTGATACGTTCTTAGATACAATACTGAAAGCCAGTCCATGAAAGAAATAAATTGATAATGTGGACTTTGTTAAAATTTAAGATGTCTACTCTGTAAAAGATCCTAAAAGAACCAAAAAACAAGCCACAGACTGAGAGAAAATATTTTAAAAACACATCTGAAAAAGGACTTGTATGCAAAATATACAAGGAAACTAAAAACTCAACAAGAAGAAAACAAACAACCCAATTAAAAGGTAAATATCTGGCCCACCTGGGTGGCTCACACCTGTAATCCTGGCACTTTGGGAGGCCAAGGTGGGAGGATCATTTGAGCCCAGGAGTTTGAAACCAGCCTGGGTAACAGCAAGATCCCATCTCTACAAAAAATAGAAAAGTCAGCAGGGTGTGGTGGTGCATCTGTAGTCCCAGCCACTCAGAAGGCTAAGGCAGGAGGATCGCTCGAGCCCAGGAATTCGAGGTTGCAGTGAGCTACAATGACACCACTGCACTCCAGCACTCCAGCCTGGGCGACAGAGTGAGACCCTGTCTCAAAAAAAAAAAAAAAAAAGAAAGAAAGAAAGAAAAGAAAAGAGACAAAGGGTAAATATCTGAATAGACACCTTGCCAAATAACATATACAGATGCCAACAAGCATACAAAATAATGTTTGACAACACTTGTCATTAGGGAAAAGCAAATTAAAACAACAACGAGATAGCACTAAACATCTACTAAAATGGCTAAAAATTTTTTTAAAATGCAATAGAAATTGCAACAGGAACTCTCATTCTTTGTCAGTGGAATGCATAATGGTACAGCCACTTTGGAAGATAGTTTGGCAGTGTTTTCCAAAGCTAAAGATGGTCTCACCA
This sequence comes from Daubentonia madagascariensis, assembly GCA_023783475.1. Classification (NCBI taxonomy): domain Eukaryota; kingdom Metazoa; phylum Chordata; class Mammalia; order Primates; family Daubentoniidae; genus Daubentonia; species Daubentonia madagascariensis. The sequence continues at coordinate 27,059 of JAKFHU010001035.1, forward strand.
TAGAAGCTAACAACTGCTGTCTAGATATTTAGATGACAGTTTTGGAAACTTGCATCCAAACAAAAAACATCATGCAATTATGTACAGTTGCTCTCTTCATAATGGCCAAATACTTTAAAGAGTCAGAATGACCTTCAATAGGTGAATGAATAACCAAGCTGGGGTACAACTATGCAAAAGGTTAGATTTAGCAGGAGAAAGGGGTGATCTATGAAGCCATGCAAAGACATGGATGAATCTGAAACATGTATCACCAAGTGCAAGAAGCCAGTCTGAAGAGATCATATACTGTATGATCCCATTTCTATGACATTATGGAAAAGGAAAGACTAGGGAGATGGTAAACAGATCTGTGATTGACAGTGGTTTGTAGGGGGCAGGGAGCAAGTTAAATAAGGGAATAGGATAATGGACAGTGGCCCAAATGGGCCAGGTGGGAGTGGACTCCTTCTGGTTGGTGAGATTATGCTGGCATTTATGTGCTTATTGGCATTGGATTTGTCAATGAGTTCTTGGGTATGACACTGAATGCACAGGAAACAAAAGAAAAAATAGAGAAATTGGAATTCATCAACATTAAAAAATTTGTGCATAAAAGGACACTATCAGGATATTGAAAAGAAAACCAACAGAATGGGACAAAATATTTGCAAGTCATATATCTGATAAGGGTCTAGTTTCCAGAATATGTAAAGAACTCATACAACTCAACAACAAAAAGACAAACAACCCAATAAAAAAAAATGGGTAGGGGACTTAAAGAGACTTTTCTCCAAAGAAGGTACACAAATAGCACATGAAAGGATGCTCAACATCACTAGCCATTAGGGAAATGCAAGTCAAAACCACAATAAGGTACCACTTTACACTCATTAGAATTGTTATTTAAAAAAACACAAGACAAAAAACAAACAAAAAAAACCCCAGAAAGTAACAGGTGTTTGCAAGGAAGTGGAAAAATGTGAACATCACTGATGGGAATGTGAAGCGGTGCCGCCACTGTGGAAAGCAGCCTGGCCGTTCTGTGAAAAGCTAAACGTGGAATTGCCACAGGATCCAGCAATTCTACTCCTAGATATACACACAAAAGAATTGAAAACACGTATTTAAACAAAAGTTTGTACACATTTGTTCATAGCAGCATTATTCACAGTCATGAAAAGGTAGAAACAACCCAAATGTCCATCAATAGACGAACAGGAAAACGAAATGTGGTCTATCCCCACAAGGGTACAGGGGAGCCAGCAATCAGCTCTTTAGCTCCCAGCAGGCCCTTCAGCTGGGTCAGGAAACCTACTGTACACTGGGAAGATTAATAAAAGTATATAAATTGTATTAGTTTTACATGTACATGAGGATCTTCACAAGAGAGTGAAGTCTCAAAAAATGGCTTAAAGCAAGGTGCTTTTATACTTTTTAGACAAAGAGTGATAAATTTGAGAAGAATTAACAGGACAAAGAAATCTGACTAGGGCAGTAATATTTTCTACAGGGAGACATGAGGAGGTCCATGGGGAGATGTAAAGCAGGTGGAAGACAAGTACATTTATTCAGGTCCACTGCAGGCTTCACTACCAAGTCTCCGGTGATAAAGCCTATTTTCTCACCTTGGTATGGACAGGGTGCCCCTCCCAGAGGAATCTTTATCGCTTGCCACATGCAGGAAAAGATAAATCAGTTTATCCTTTCTGAAATTACAATTTCTCCAACATTTTCTACTCAAAATAATCAATATACCAATCTGACATATTTTGGGACGGCATGAACTCCATTCCTTCAATGACATAACATTCAACTGTTGGTACTACAACGTGAGGGAACTTCAAAAACGTGGTGCTAAAAGAAAAGCCAAACACAAAAGGTCACATGCTGTAGGATTTCATTCATATAAAATATCCAAAATAGGTAAATTCAAAGAGACAGAAAGCAGATTAGTGGTTGCCGAGGTCAGAGGGAGGGCAAATTGTGTAGTAGCTGCTTAATTGGTAGGGGAATTCCTTTGGGGTGATGAAAATATTTTGGAACTGAGAGGTGTTGGTTGTACAATATTGCGTATGTTCTAAATGTGACTCAAGTGCACATTTTAAAAGAGTTAATTTTTATATTATGTGAATTTTACCTCATAAAAAAAAGAAAATCTAGTCCCCAGAGTTCCCTCACAAGGGTGAGCCCTCTCCCCACAGTGCCCCCCTAGCCTGGCATTCACGGGCATCCACAGTCCAGTGCTGCCTAGGCCTGGACCACATTCTGGACACATGCTCCAGCCACATTGCCCGCCAGCTCCTAAACCCATTGGCTGTTCCATCATTCAATATTAGATGACAATAGTAAGAAACTAGACTTTAAGAGACAGCTCCAATTTTAACTGTGGAGAGATTCAAATACTTAGCTGAGTATTTGGGATTATGACGGTTGAGCAAAATCATTAAGGGCCATAAACAGAGGCTTGGGATAAATATCTGAGGGTGTCTAATATCCCAGTTTTTTATCCTAGAATGGTCAGAGTTCTCAGCCCTTTTCTGGGGCGTCTTCCCAAGAAAAAGACCAGAGTCTACAGGTGTGGTCTGTGCCTCTCCTTTCACGCTGTTCTCAGTCTGGGGAAACATCTTTAACTCTTTATAGACTTGAAAATTATCAGGTAGCCCTTGTAATTCCCTTCCATAGGTGGAAGAGACTAATGAACAGGGTGTCTGAGGTGAACAGCAGTGGGTATGCATGTTCAGCAGCCACACGATTCATGTTGCCGGGAGCTTATTAAATATGGATATTCTGCAATATTGGGTAATACGTGGGAAGACTTTCTGACTAAGAGGGTCCCACCTGCTTACCTTCTCCCTTCACTGCCCTCTGGGCTCTTAAAATGAAAAGAATCCTTGGATGATGAAGTGAGTCACAGGGGTGCCAGTCACAGGCTGAATCACAGCAAGATAAGGATGCGTCATAAAGCCACTGGGATGGCAGCCTTGACTGGGGGTGTGGGAACATGCAGACAGTGGAGGTGGAGAGTGAAGGTAGGTAAAACATTCACACTGGGGAGCTTCCATGCAGAGTGCAAGAAAGAGAGAGGAATGAAGGTGGCAGCACCAGTCCCCAAAATAATAGCAGCTATTTTGAGATCAGTTACATTTGTTCTGACAAATATTGAAGACAGAAACCAAAGTTTAGCTGGAGGCAACAATTAACGTGACAATAGGTCGGGGGAACATAAAGGCATAGACAGGTTTAAACATTTATACCTATAAAAATATTAAAATTAGGAATAAATTGATTCCAAATAAAACAAATGTTGAAAAAGTTAATAGTTATTAAAGCACATCTCACCAACAAGTTTGAGTTTTGAAGGTTAGAACTGATGGCCTACAGAATTCACTTCATTCCTTCAAAAAGGGGGGGGAGAGATGGGGGGGAGAGAGAGTTGGGGGGAGTTCTGGGTTCCCTCAGGAGTACCTCTGACTTTGCCTCATCTTTGTATGTTTGAACAATGACAAAAGAAAATATAAGAATTTCACAGATACAAGGTGTGAAAAGTAACTAGATTCTCTGAGAACTCCGGGACTCTCCTGCTGGAAAAAGAAGTTTATTGAGAAAAAATGACTTGGAGGAGGCTGTTATTGGAGTGAAGCAAAATTTTCTTTCCTAATACGCGGATTACCCACTCTGTAGTGTGGCCACTTAAATTATTCATGAACATAGCTCTCTTACTGTTCCTGGAATGCAATAGAAAGAGAACAGACTAATTTTTGTCCCTCAGAACAAAATTAACCACTACAAATACCCAACTTCAAATGAGATATTGCCTGGTTATTTTCAAAAGAAAGCAAAAAATGATGGACGTAGATGTTTGCTACAAAATAAATATAAGCTAGAAACAGAAGAATCTAGGTCATAGCTATATTAGAGCTACCTGTGTTCCCCCCTCCTTGAGATTAAAACAAAAAATTCCCAATAACATCATGCACGGTGTAAGAAAGAGAAACTTGAAGGATGAGAAGGCCAGGCACAAAAGAATTTCGGGATTTCAGTCCACAAAGAAGCAGCTTTGCACATTGGCTGGTGCTGTGTGCAAGGTGCAGGCTGCTGCAAGAACAGGCGCGGTGGCAAGGGCTCCCTTGTCCTTCTCACCTCTCTAGACACAAAGTTACAGACATGTTGCATCTTAATTGAAAGTTTCTTATAAGTTTTTACTTAAAAAAAAGAACCTGCAGTGTTTGAAGTGACAAAGCCTGGCATGTCAAAAACGCAGGGAAAGGTATTAAAAAAATACAAACCTGAGGAAGAAGCTGAAACATTTGGTAGACTTGAAGCAGCCCCGCCCCCCGCCCCGCATCACGACTAAAACCAGGAAAAAGCTGTGATTACAAAGTAAAACGTTATGTATGGTTCATGCCTGAGGAGAAACCATGGTAGCAATTATGAGTTGCTGAAACTCTTCTTAGATCCTTGATACTGAAGTTATCTAGTTAACAGATAACATTTTCTAAGTTTCTGTTTTCAGCTTATCTTTCTTAGTAAAAGTGGTCTTTGGTGATTCTGGAAGTGCTCAGCTGCACCATTTCCAAGACAATATTTTAATTTTTATTGAGTAGGCTGGCTGTAAACTGGCTTTGCTGAATTGCACAACACGTGAATCTCACGTCTTTTTGGTAGAGACGTGCATTCAGTAAGTGGAAATAGATACAGGTTTCAAGGCTCTTTGCTGTAGCGCCCATGTCTGTCTGTTTGCTGGTCTTTGGTACACAAATATCTGCTAAGACTCCAGCATCTGTAGTTCCATTTTATGCACTGGGATGTGCTGGTGAACAAGTAATGCTCTTACCTTCTTCTGATTCTTGCATTATCTCTAATTCCTCTGATACAAATTATTCCAATTGTTTTTCGCAGTGTCGCCTTCTTCAGGTATTTGTTGATAATTGTTCTGTGTTCATCTTCTGTGAAATAACCACCTTGGGCTGTGATTCCTTCCAGGAAGGGAATACGAGAGGCAGTTGGAAATTCCATCTGCCTTGTTACTGTGGGTTTCCTGGTTTCTATGGCTTCCTGCCTGCTTCCTTTTTAAATATATTACTTTGTTCTTGGTTTATGAAGTTGTCCCTTTCTGTTTTCTAGCACAAATATGTATTTTCTATATACCTATTTATCTTCTATCATCTATCTATCTATCTATTTTTCCTTTCAACTTCAAAAGCGTGGGTCAGGCAGGATAGAATTTCAGTGTATGTTCAGTCTGCCATTTAAAAACAAGAGCCCTCTTGTGCATTCTCCATCACATCACAAGTCTGATCTTTCTAAAACATGGTGTGGCAAACTACCACACATGGGCCAAATGTGACTCCGCTTTTGTAAGTAAAGTTTTATTGGGACACAGCACACACATTCTTTTACATAATGTCTATGGCTGCTCTTATGCTACAGTGGAAGAGTTGACTAGTTGGAAGAGAAACCATATGTCTTGAAAAACCTAAAATATTTAATATCTAGCCTTTTGCAGAAAAAGTTTGCTGACCCCTGTTGTCAAAGATCTTTGTTTAGAATGCTCCCTATTGCCTTCTGGATAGAATCACAGTTCTTTACCATGATAGACAAGGTCTTCCACAGTTCCAGCCCTACTTCTGTATCCAGCCACATCTACTTCCTTTCCTTCTAGCCGCGCTGGTGGAGCCTCAGACCCTCAGACACGCTGGAATCCCTCCCAGCTTCTCGACATTGCTCCTGCTCTGCACGCCCTCCCTCTGCCCCCAGAGACCTTCCTATCCTATCACTTTGGACAAATTCCTTCTTTATTCTTTAAGATGAAGCTCCTGTGTCCCTGCCTTAGGTATGTCTGTCTGATTCTATCTGGGGTGAAATGCCCCTTCTGCGTCTCCCAGAGCTGTCCTGAATCTCTGTCAGGTAGTCACTGCATCGCAGGTGCAGGCTGCACATGACCATGTCAGGCTCCACCAGCCTCATCCCCATTTGTCTAAAGTGCTTGGGGGTGTGTGGTGGTAGCAGTAACTAGCTGATTCATCGCTGACATCAGACATCTAATCTCTAGATCTCTGACTGGCACTCATAAGGTTTGGAGTTTAAAATTAGCATAAGGAGTTCTGTTACAAAGAGACTAAATGGCTCAAGTTGGCTCTTAGAACGTATGATGTTTCTGTTAGTTCATTTCTGTGTTCAGTATTCAGACATGGATCTAAAAATGACTCTGCTCTTAGTAGCTGTGTGACCCTGGGCATGTCACTCAATCCCTCTCAGCTTAAGTTCTGTTGGGAGTAACAACAAGGGAGTCGTGATTTTTATTTAGTGAATAATAACAAACACAAGGCATTTAGCTTTCCGGAACATATAGTAGGACCTCATGAAGCATTAGTTCTGTCAATAAGACCAGACTGAAAGGACCTTTCAAAGTTAAGGACAGCGCCACTGGGGTGAAGGATGCCGAAGAGAAGCTACATCTGCCCCCTGAGCTTGTTGAGGCACGTTTTGTCAGTGATTTCGCAGGAATGCACTATCCTTCTATGACAAGATACTGCCCACAGAAACTGAGGCCATTCTTCGAAGAGGAATGAGTTTTAATAGCCTTTAAATTATTTACTAGTTACATCATGACTTTTGCACAGGCCTTTACACCTGGACATTCTGAGGAAGAAGGGCGGTGACTGGCATCAAGTGATGACTGGCATGCTCTGGTCTGGGGCAGAACCGCAGGTGCTGCTGTGGTTTGCTCAATTCAGGTGTGTCACCACCATTGTCAGGGGTACATTTTGCTTTCCTCCAGGGTTTCACCCATTTAAGCAATGGTTTTGCCGTAATAGAGAATGACACTATTTATCTAAGTATTACTGGTTTACACAGTTCATTTTCAAATTTTCTTAAATTATCAGGCCTATAGCTAACGCCACTGGCCCCTAAGATGAGAAGACTTTTTTTGGGGGGGGGCAAAAGGAAAGAAATACTACATTTCATACTTTACTGTGTCTTATTATGCACTGGTAAATTAAAAGCAAACACACAACCCTCCCAGACCCATCATAGCTAACAACCAAGATCTTCTCCTGGAAGTGCCTTTGCCTCGGTGTTGCAAACCGGAGTTTGCAGGCTGGCATTCATTTCTCTCTGCCTGCTCCACCCTGTGCGGGTGAGCACAGACAGCAACAGAAGACCTGGGTCCTGGCCTGGTGCTGGCTGGTGAGCAATTTGGAGTCAGGCTCACAATAGACCTCAGAGTCAAAAAGAGAGTAGAGGTCACCCACCCCCACTTACTTACGTTACAAACAATGAAAATAGGGTTCTGGTGCCAGATAGGAGAGTATAAATTGTAAGGCTACGCAAGCACAAGCACGTTGTGTATTTATTTGCTCAGTGCACACTTACTGAGTGAGAAACCCAGCACGTGAGGCATTCTGACTCTCAGGGGGTGCTGGCAGCAGCTCCGGGGATGGAAGTACACAGAGGGATGGTGAGGGCCCTGCTGCTGGGGAGGTGGCCAGGGAGGGTCCTTAGAGGAAGTGACATCTGGGACCGTCTATGAAGGGTGAGTAGGAGCTACTGGGGTTGCTGAGAGCAAAGGGGCAGCCTGGGAGGAGGGGCTTATGTGCCCACAGCACCAACAAGATGACTTGTCCAGAGAGGCATATAAAATTCCATGTTATTTCTCTGTCAAGTTGGAGCCGCAGTGACCAAAGGAAGGAGCAGGATCTGGGAGCCAGGACCTCAGATTTCACCCTCTGGCAATGGAAATGCTTGCAGGGAATTTTGTGGGGCAAAATATGGAAGTGTTTCCTTATTGTTCTAATTATCTCAGTTTCTTTCTGTCTCTCTGCTGCTGTCTCTGTCTCTGTCTCTCTTCCTCTTCCCTTTAATTTTTGCACCATCTGAAGAAAGTACATGTGGCCTCTTTCTGGATGACTTTAGGTGGCCTCTGTGAGCTTACTTACAATAATTCGCAAATCTTACAAAATAGATGGTGGCAGAGGTTAGAAAACCTAGTATCTCTTCTGATACTTTGAATCTATGATTAATATATTTAATCTTCATTTTCTGAAAAATCACCAGTTGTGCAGTCAATACCATAAAGGGCTTTTGTTTCTGTGGTTTGTAGACTTTGGCAGTCAGTGGGCCTACACGCCCAAGAGGCAGATGGCTCTGTAGCAACAGCATCACATGCGGGTTTTAGGCGGACACCTGATAGTGGACAAGTCACTTCACCTGCCTGGGCCCCACTGCCTGCTGTTCTGTACAGCGCAGAGTGGCCACCGAGCACTCCATGTAGCCTCCCAGGATCTGACTTTCTAAACTGCTGTGGCTCTTCCTGGTGTAAGGAGCTGTTCATAATCCTGTCTCTTCCTCCAGGTAGAACTTGGTCTTTTGATCTTATTCCACATGTTTGTGTAATGCAGGTGTGACTGGCCCGAAGCTGCTGTGCTCACCTGTGCCAAGGCTGAGGAAGGACTGTCTTCACAGTTGCTGAAAGGCAAATGCAATTTACTTTTTTTCAACATCTCCAGCCTTGCATTTTTTACCTATCGGCCCATTTGAAAAAGAAAAAAATAGTTTCTTGTTAGAATTAAATTTCCTCTAGAGACAATGGGTACTTAAAATAACCTTTCTTTTTTTCCTAGTCTCTTTTGCTCCCAATACCTGCTGGCATCCACCTGAAGGCAGATTATTCAGGCAGTATTAATACTTGCGGAGTAGCTGCTGAATTCCAGGCACTGTCTTAGGTGCTGGGGGTGCAGCAGTGATAGAAACAGACATCCTGCCGTCCCTGGGGCCAGAGGTGACAAATAAGAAAACCTCAGTATCTGCAACGCGTACAGTGCTAGCATACAGAAGGCATCAATCAGCTTTATCAATTAAACCGACAAAAAATAAAACATGTCTCCACTACTTTTAAAGTCTACTGTGTTGTCTAATTTTTTAAACTAAATGGAATGAATAAACTCCCTGTACATCTGGACAAGATACATGAACAGTTCACAAACATTTCAAACCAAAATATAGTATTTTGCCAAAGTAAACTTTCTTTGAGATGTTAGTTTGATATTCACTATATTTTAGTTATTTTAATGTAATGAAATTAAGAAGTCTGTGTCTTTAAAAGACTCCTTTAAGAAAAGAGTACTGTATTTCCCCATTTTGAAAAAGAATTGTCAAAACAGATAGAAGTTAATCAACTAAGGGTAATAGATTGGAAAGGGCCTTCACCCCGAGCTACTCCGCGGACAACCACGTGCCTTGGAACCCGCAGGCCCCGCAGGCCCCGCAGGCCGCGCTCTCCCGCACTCCGAACAGTCGCGGAAGACAGGTCCATCGAGGCACATACACGACCACTTCCGGCGAGGCGCGGAGGACGCTCCGGTCCTCAAAATACTGCAAGTGCACAGGCTTCGGGTCGGGGAGACGCGGGGGTCAGACTGTCCGCAGCCCCGCACGCCATCGCTGCTCGGGCTTTGTTCCCTAAAAGCTCCCCAGTGTCCCCCCACCCCGCCCCCCGACACGCGGCATCGCGCCGTGGAAGGAAGCTGCGGGCGGGGCCGTCTGCGCCCCCGGCACGGCGCGTGGCCGACGCGGGAGAAACGCCTGGTCTGCAGCGGGACCCCGCGCGCCGCCTGCGAATGGCGAAAGCCGAGTTGAAAACTGACGCTTGCGTGGACGCCGCGAGGGGCGGGAAACTCCCCAGGAGACGCGTTAAGCAGGTGGCGCCGCTGCCGCGGGACGCCTGGCAGGGAGGGGGCGGGGCTCCCGGGAAGTCTGAATTCTCGGCTTTGACTTCTCCAAAACACCGTCACTTAGGATCTCTTTTTTTTTCTTGCCACGGGGTCTCGCTCTGCGGCCCGGGCTGCGGTGCGGGGGCGGCACCGGCCCGCGCCCCACGTAGCTGGGAGCGCAGGTGCCCCACGCCCGCTGCAGACGGGCTCGCTCCTGCCCGGGCTGGTCCCGGGCTCCTGACCGCAAGCGCTCCTTGCGTCTCGGCCTCCCACAGTATTTATGATCTCTTTAAAAGTAACGTTTTTCTAAGTATAAAAGTGTATGTTCTCTTTGGAGGGCCTTTGGTAAATGTAAAAAGAGTTATAAAAGAAACAAAAACTACCCAAAATTCCACCACTAAAATTTTGATAATTATCTTTTCTGTATGTCTAACTATATATAGAAATTTTAGATTATACTGTACATTTTATATTGTATCCTTTTTTATTCAATATTAGAGTATAAACATTTTACATGGCATTACATGACATTAAATATATCTGTAAATTAGCTATTTCTGCCCTTATGCTTGATTTATACTGTTAGTCATTTAAATGATTTCTACTTTATCCCATGAATAACACGTCAATGTATTATTCTTATCTATATACCATGTAATCACTCATAATCTTGTTGAGCATTTATTTATAATTTAATTGTATATCACCTGAGTTTATTGTGGTTGTGTTTATATGCTTATCCCAAATATGCTGTTAGGGTTAGAGTTAGAGACAGGAAAATGTGCACAGGCTTTGAAACTGGAAGGAGTTGAACACAAACCCATGTTCCAGTTCTGTGTATCGCACTAAGCCTTGGTTTTCTTACAGAGAAAGTGAAAACAATGCTATTTGCCTGGTGGCGTTGTCGTTAAGTTAAAGGAGACACCAGACACGCATGCCAGCAGCATGTGGACAGTTATAGGTTGTGCCCCTTTTTGAGGACAGATGCCGTCAGACACCCGGCATCCTGCTCACAGAGTGCCCATGTGTGATGTGAGTCACTTGCTCAGTGAATACACATGTGTTGATTAGGGATTATTCCCATATTCTTTTCTTTGTTTTACATGTTCACAAGTATGGAAAAAATTGTATACTTATGAAATTAAAAGTGAATTCAAGAGGATATTTTCATTCTCTCTACAATGTATACCCTTAAACCCAGACTGTGAAAGTGGGGACGTGTTTTAAGGCCCACGCTCGTCACTTCTGCACTGTTCGTGTGCGGTGGGGAGGAGTAGAGGTGGAGGCACTGGGGCTCTGAAGGGTGAGCGTTGCCTCCCCTAAACATCCACTCTCACTCAGCTTTCCTTCCTCACTGGGGCTGCTCCCCTGGGGGCCATTCTCCTTTGCTTTACTTCCCAGCCTGAATTCCGTGGGACCTGCGCTTGACAGGGAGGGAACCGCTGTGAGAAAAGAGGAAGCTCACCTTACAGCTGCGTGTCCCTGGGCGCTCACTTCCTCCCCCCACCCCCGGCCTGTCACTGTCTGTTTTGAGTGGCAAACAGCCATAGTCCTGGCTGTAGCTAAAGGAAAAAAACCCAAACAAACAACAACAACAAAACCTGTGTTTCTAAGTCTTCAGGCAACACACCTTGAACTTTTGACCACATCCCTCTCCCGGTCACAGATGGCAAACTGACAATGGAGCCCTAGTCAATAGGCTCCAGGAAATGGGACCGGATTTTAGGAAAGGAGAGCCGCCTCTGAGAGGGCACAGGTGAACACGGGCTGTTGTGTAATAAGTAAACAAAATGTGTTTCTTTTAATTAAATATTAAACCATAATAGACTATTTAAGCCTGTTAACATCACATGTATGGAAGTGCCCAACCATGGCTTAAATCCTGGAGCCTCAGAAGTTAGAGCTGGAAGACCCGTGGGTTTCATTCCATGCTGGGAGAAGCCAAGGTCCCTCTGGCGAGGTGTGGGGGTTGGGGAATGAGGGTGGGCTCTCACCTCCCAGCTCCTTCAAGCAACGCTGTGCCAGTCTGATCAATTCTCTAAATCAGAGCCTCCTCTTTGAAAAATGGCTTAAACAACTCGACCCAATTCCCTACTTTACAAAGGAAATGTGATGAGGCCCAGAGCAATAACTGACTTGGTCCAAGCCCTCAGCCCTCAGTCTTGTTTTAGCTATAGGCCTTGAAAAGCAGAAAAACCCTTGTGGAGACAATGCCTAGTTCTCCCTTGTAGGGAAGGGACCAGTTCTTGATTCTTTGGGATGTAATTCAGTTGTAAGCACAGTAGGTTTTAGCGCCTTTGTTTTTGTGCTTTTGTGATGGTTGGTGATGGCCCCCTGCAAAGCATTTCTCATCGGCCTTGCAATGACAAGACCGTGTATTTTACACAATTAAATTTTTTGGATCCTACCTATGTACTTTACCTATTTACTTTATTAAGAATAGTAACATTTGAGCAGGGAAGAGTTCTAATTTTACATCAGAGTCAAAGTGAAAATGAAAGGACCTGACCTATGAAGGAGACAGATATGAGCAGTTTACTTCATTTCTGCCTGTCCGGGTTAATGTTCAGCTCTGGCCCCACGTGCCTCTCACAGGACTTAGTGCTCTGACCTAGGAAGGGCCCTCTGCAAGCTGGTCCCTCCTGCTCACTCCGCTGTACTTCCTCTGATCCCCGATGAGCACCATTTTCTAGGTTAGGTGTGTTTTCTGCAATAAAATAAGTGTTGTCCTACTACTTATTGAGTACTTTTTAGATGGCAGTACTGTCATGAACTGATACTACCCTTCACAACCTCCCATGTATTCATATTCCCATTTTTGACCTGAGAAAGTGGTGTGTTAGAGAGATTAAGTAATTAAATGATAGCATATAGTTAATTGCTGAGGGGATTTGGTTTTGAACCAGGATCTGTGATTCAAACACTCATGTCTATAACCACAAATGTTGTTACATCATTTGCATCAGGATCTAAAACCCCCAGTGGTAAGCCTGGGAAGATGCATTTTAACCAAATAGGAGGTAATAAGTATGCACACTGAATTGTGAGAACCACTGCACTGCCTGTCTCGTGGAATGCTGTGGCTACACCTGTGTCTGCCCCACTGGGTTCTCCAGTTTGAATGCCTCCTTGCTTCACCTACACACAACTCCTTCAAGGACCTGTGGACTCACCTTGGCAATGCCTCACCTGTCCCCTGCACAGATCCTGTTCATGGAACTCACGCTCTCCATGCCTTAGGTTACTACGTTGTTGAAGGGATCCTCTCACCCAGTAGCTTCCTGAGAAAAGGTCAAACTTTTGGTGCTGTGCATGTCCAAGAATGCCTTTATTATATTCTCATACTGGGTTGATAACTAGGTTGGGTTTAGAGAAAAAAAAACTATGTTATTTCTGTCAGAATTTAAAGGCCAAGTTCCATTTTCTTATCACACCTAGAATTGCAATTAAAAACTTCAATGCCATTTTAGTTCTTGGTTCTTTGTAGGTGATCTTTTTCTTTCACCTCTCTGGAAGCTTTTTGGCTCTTTATCCCTGATGTTCTCAATTTCACAACAGTGTGTCTTAGTGTAGAAGAACTTTGAAATTCATTTTTATGGGAACTCAATAGATCTTTTAAATCGGGAAACTTATAAACTACATTTCTGGAAAATGTTCTTGATTTTTAGGTAGAGAAATTATTCACATACTACAATTTGCCCATTTAAAATGTACAGTTCAGTGGCATTTAGTACTTTGACAAAGTAACACAACTGTTACCTCTGTTTCATTCCAGGACATTTTCAGCATCACGTTACAAACTCTGTAGCCGTGAGCAGTCACTTGTCCTTTCTCCCTCCCCTGCCCCTGCAACCACTGATCTGCTTTCTGTCTCCATAGATTTGCCTGTTCGGGACACTTCATATAAGTGGAATCACACACTGCGTGGCCTTTCGTGTCTCGCTTCTCTCACTGAGCATAACGTTTTCAGAGTTTGTCTGTGTTGTAGCAGGTGTCAGAGCAGGACTCCTTTTTAAGGTTGAATAATATTCCGTTGTATGGAGACACCTCGTGTTATTTACCCTCAGTTCATGGACGTTTGGGTTGCTCCTACTTTTTGGCTATTACATTATGGATAATGCTGTTCTAAACATCTGTGTACAAGTTTTTGTGCACACATATGTTTTTAATTCTTTTGGTTATATACTTAGGAGTAGAACTGATGGGTCCGAGGGTGATTCTCTGTTTCACTTTCTGAGGAACTGCCAGACTGTTTTCCAAAGCAGCTGCACTGTTTAAATCCTATTGATCACTTTTCTGAAATTCTCTTCCTCTGCTTTCATTTTTCTCTCTTTGTGGAATTCCGTTTTAAACTCTGAAGATGAATCAGCAAAATCAGCACAGCTTCTTCAACAATAAACTACAGAAAAAAGATATAGGGGAAACATATAAATTATATAGACTTAAAATACATATCAACTAATAACAATGTATGGATTTTATTTGGGAATATAGATGGGGTGGGATTGGTCATGAGTTGGTTTTTCTGAAGGGTGATAGATACATAGGGGCTTGTTACTCATTGTTTATTTACATATATGCTTAAAATTCTCCACATAAGGATTTTAAAAATTCTATTGGAAGCCTCATGTTTTAAAATGTACTCAGGATTTGTTTTAATCAGGGATGGTAAGACACAAAGACTTGAAAATGACTGTCATGAGGGAGTCAGTTGACACTCACAGGCCCCTAGGAATAGGAGGCAGGGCCCCCACGCAGGGCCATGCGGGAAGCACCAGGCAGGGGCAGAAGGAATGGGTGACATGATGAGCAGGAGCCTTTGTTATGGTTTCTGCAGGAAAGGCAAGGCAGGGTGGACAGGCTTAGGATCAGCTAGTCTGAATAATTTCAGCAGACTTTGGGGTATAAGGGCTGTCTCCAGTTGTCTGGTACCTGGCCCTGGAGTGATAGGGCAGAGTGGTACTCTCTCCTGGAGTGTAACAGCCAGATAAAGTAGGTGGTTTGAAGTAGGCTCTGGATTGGTAGTTTAATTGGCTGGTTCTGGGAAAGGCAATCTCTCTCCGGTCAGTAAGGCCCCAGATAACAGAGCAGGGAGAATATGCAGAATAAGAAAACATAGTTAATATATTCTGTGTGCGTGGATGGGGCTTCACCAAAGGGAAAGTGCACAGGAGCCTGGCACCCCTGGACCTGAAGAAACCCTGCAAAAATGTTAGTATCTATAGGCCTTTCTCCAGAGAACAGTCCTCTGAACACCTGTCCAGGGTTGCAAGCCTCACCCCCAACACTCTGGGAGCCAAGTGGGAGGAGTCTAAAGTTCTCACTGTTTGGTAAGTAGAATTTTGCTGAATCCTTTGTTTTCATTAACTGTATTACCTGGTGTCCTGGAGCTTAGAAAAGTTCTGCTTCAATGTCTGATGAGAATCAACATCTGTTTCTTCTTCTGAGTTCAGAGAGGAGCATGTGACTGCCAGAGTGGAGTGCGGGGGTCTTGGGATCAACTCTTCTCTACATGCCTTCAACCAATCCATCCATTCGTGTCTCGCCATCCCCTCCACTTCCTTGGACTCGTGGGAACCCCAATACCAAGCCTCTCTAGGACTCTACGGTATGACTCAGCTTCTTCTGTAGGTGTCTCTCAGGTTCAGACATTTTCCACTCTGCTAAATCATTCTGCTTCATCCTTGAGAGAGATGGACTCCAGGCTTCTCCCTACCCCATCCTCTGCATCACGTCTGTGGCATCCTTGAGGTCACAGGGTGGATGCCACAAAGATTTTTTTTGTATTGAGTGCTTCTCTTTCCAAGCAACTTTGAGAGGTTTCTGTGGGCAAAGTCTCTGGGTTCCTGTCAAATCAGATTGTAGTTGAGTGTTGAGTGCTATTCAAGAAAGACCCCCTTCTCCTTCCTACTAGAGCCCTGAATTATCCAGTCACGTGGTTTGAAGCATGAGGTGGGTGCTGGTTGACTGAACCTAACCAGCACTGTCTTACCCTATTGGCAAGATGAGCACACACTGAGGTATATGCCAGGTGCCACACAGCACTCCCTGGGTCCCCGTCGCCTTGGGGTGAAAGTGGCCTGAGTCGTTCCACTTAGAGCCAAATACAGGCTTTGTTGGGGGGTTGGGAACAAGATGTGCTTGCTCATGTTCCCTTTGGTAAAGAGGAATGTAGCCTCAGGAACTATTCCTGGAGATTTTGTATCCCCAGAGTGGTGCCACGCTCAGACTCACCCTGAAGCCTGACGTGTTCCTGCGCTACCCAGTGGGGTCAATAAACTCCCTTCCTATTTAAGCCAGATTGAGCTGGATTTTTAGTCACTTGCACCTGAAGGTGTCCTGAGAAGCTGATGCTTATGAGTTTGCATCTGAGAATATTACAGTGTTTCTGTCATGGTTAAGCCAATCATTGCAAGGATGCTTTTAGGGTAACAAGAAGGATCAATTGTGGAACAATGCATTGTGCTACAGGGCATCTTGAGCAATAGAAAGTTCCAATTTAATGGAGCAGCATAAAGGACAGACAGAACTAAGGGGGCGGCGACGTAAGGCACCGTTCTTCTGGCTGCAGAACCTACGCCCTGGGTGGGAGGCAGCACACAGAGACAGGGATGCAGGGTCAGGGCTGGGAAGGAGGGTGGAAGCAAGAGAAGGAAGTGTGAGGACCCGGAAAAGATACTGCAGAGCTTGGTACAGAACTCACCTAAAGACATAGTGGGTCAGGCGATGCCCCAGTTGACTGAAGCCAGAAGAATTAAATGACAATTAAAGTAATAAGATGTATCATTGTTCACTGCAAATGCTCTTGGTGAAGTAGCCACGGGCTCTAGAAAATTGTGGCTACATCTCAGAGGTGCACAGGAAGGAAAGAGTTCTGGCTCCCTCTGGTACCCTCTGGTTCTGTGGCTGGGCCTGGGGATTGAACTGACACAAGGCAGATTAGCAGGGGAAAAGCTTGCAGATTTTATTTGGTGTCAATATTTTTGTATGTACACGGAGACCTTCATATAGAAGAAATAAAGACCCAAAGGAGCAAATAGACCTGAGAGCTTATATATCATTTTAACAAAGAGTATAAATTGTGGAGATATGACAAGACAAAGGAACAAGGAGTTTGGGCAGCAAATTGTGGGAAAGTGACCAGGAAACATACAGAAAACTGATGGAAGATACACATTATTTTAGTGGGTTTGTTTGTGTAGATTTATCTCAGTATTAACTCCCTACTTCTGTCAATAAGAATGGTCTCCCCTTCCTGGTAAAGGGAGGGCACCTTTGTCACAGGAAATCTGTGTCCTGATTTTAGGTAGATGGAGGGAGGTCAGAGAGCCCTTCCTGTACCTGTTGCTTCTCAAGTGCCTTCAGCTCAAAGTAATCAATGTGCTGAAGCAGCATCCTCTGGAGAGGCGTGTTCTGATGCCCTTCGGTGTGAGGAGAGGGAAGCTGCAGCATCGACCACTCCCGACGACATGCCGTGGTGGAGGGTGGCGTCCTCCCATCTGGGCACAAAGCTGGGAGAGCCAGTTCTGTGCTCTTCCCTCCTCCCCACCTCTCCCCGTCTCTCCCTCCATCTCTCTCTGCCCCGACGTTCTGGAAGAGGGCACAGGCAAGAACGCATTTGCTATAAAGTAATACTGACTAGTGGTCTGCATGGCAGATACAAATTAAATCTGTGGAAAAGGAAGAGTGAAAAGAAAGATAGAAATACGAAAGTGGGGAGAGAGAGGGCACGCACAAAAGGGGTGGAGGAGTTCTGTGGTCAGGACCCCAGAAGCCCTGCCAGATGGTAGATCAGTTGCCTTGAGAGCAGCTTTTGCCCCGAGGCAAAGCTGGCTTACGGCCCAGGTTGCATGATGTCCTTTCCCCCCAGGAATGCGCGTGGGGTACAGAATGCCAGTTCCACGTGGACTGGGGGCTGAGTTAGGAAGGAAAGTGGCAGTGACCTACGAGTTAGGGCGAAAGGAGGCCTTGCCAACATGCTCAAGTGAGGACGGCCTCCGTGCAGTGACACAAGGCCCTGTCTCCTCATGCAACGACACAAGGCCCTACACTTGTGTGTAGTATAGACCGCGACGTTTCCTCCCAGAGCAGCCTGACCGCACGGGGAGCCTGCAGTGGCGAGGCTGGTTGGCAGGAGCCACTGAGGGGATCTTGGGAATAGAGCTCGACCCCAGTCATGTGCTAGTGGAGGAAGAAACTTGGCCTCACCTTGATAATATGTGATAGGAGAAGGACTTTATGTCCCCTCTGTGCTGGTGTTGTCACAGACGGGCTGGGTTCTGTGACCTCCGAGGTAGTTTTCAGTTTTCTCACTCTGTGTGCTCAAAGATGGCAACCTTCAGTGAGCCAGGACAGGTGACAGAAACTGAGGAAGAAGACCCTCCTTTTGGGTTTGTTACGACGGTGCCACCTTTCCTCACAGACAAGAAGGGCTGTCCTTTGAATCTCATGTGCACACTTTACACAGACTCACACTGAGGGTCCGGGCACAGCACTGTCTTAAAGACGGATGTGATGCTGTGTTGAGGTAATGACATGGGAGCGTAAGAACTGTGGGTGGCGTGTTTGCCAACCAGTGGGTGCAAATCACAGGCCGCCCACCCCATAGGTTCTGGCAACTGAGGTTAGAACAGTTCTAGGCCGACTTCTTCACCGTTTTTCTTAGAGTGACAAAAAACAAAACAAAACAAAAACCCAAAAAAACACTAATAACTGATAATGAGCCTCATGTTAATGTTTTTCGGAGGAAAGAATGTAAAGATTTATTTCATAAGTAAATTTCAGTCTGACATTCTCTCGTGCAATTATTCCCCAAGTGAAGAATGTGCACCCAATCTGTAGGTGAAACATCTCGAAGCTTGATTAGAAGACAACATTTAGGAGCCTGCCTGTGTTGTTTGTTAAGGAGCTTTTCTAATTTCACTCTAGGCCTATACACAAGTGATAAGACCTTGCAGATTATCAGTGTTGCTGGTGGGGCCCTTGACATAGACCAGAGGGAGATACATTATCCCTTCTGCAGATCCCTGGGAGCAGCCTCTGTAGTCAGAAGGTTCCAGATGCAGGCTATGAGGCCTCAGGCTCACAAAGAGGCATGCGCGTCCAGTTGCCTGGCCTTCTGTGGGTTCTGGCACCAACCAGGCAAGCTGAGACCCCAAGGAAGATGCCATCTCACAGATGACACTTGTGGGGACCAAATGTTGGCACCTGCCTCACACCGTGAGGTCAGGGACACCCTGTGCTCTAAGAGTGGCAATGTCCTTTTGGGTGACCAACCATTCCAATTTGCTAAGACAATCCTGAGCAAACCATAGCAGGTGGTCACTCTACTGTCCTAACCATCCACTAACAGGAATTCAACCAAATCAGAATCTCCATCAAGTCATTATACCCAGTACTATACTGGTATTTGTGTATATCAAAGTTCTTTCAGCCCCACACAAGTCAAATGTAGACCTCACTGCCTGTTTCTAACTTAGTAAAGTAGCAAATATACAAAAAAAAGTTCTTGAAATCACACCCCAGAGCAGACTGTGTTTGCACACAATCTGCTATCTCCATGGAAGTGAGACACATTAGCCCCACAGTTTTAGCTGGGGATTAGTATGTTAAGGAGCAGTGGGGCCACTTGAACTCCTTGAGGTCTGCAGGCCTTTTATTTTCTGGTTTGCCACCTTCACACACCCTCCCTGGGGAAATCACAGTCCTCTGGAGGATCACTGCCAATTGCGTTTTACTGCTTAATTATTTTATCTGCCTCCCATTAATTACTTGGATCTAGTCTGGGCTTGTTAGAGCCCTGTTTAAAGTGGGTGATTTGCAACAGCCTGAGCTTGGCTCTCCTGATTAAAGATAACTCTTTTCCAATGCTAATAGAGCATGCAAAAAGCCAGGCCGTGGGAAACCCTGGCACTCTGATGGTCTGGGAACGCTAAGGGGATGGGATGAGAGCCTTGGGTGGAGGAGGAACAGAGCTTACTCTCACTACTCTGGCAGTTTCACTTAGGGCTGTGGGGGATTTTTAGGGCCTCTCACAGAGTGTGATGAAAAGACATCTCACTTCTGGGTGTTTATCCAAAAAAAATAAAGTTGGGATTGCAAAGAGACATCTGCACCCTCATGTTTATTGCCAAGATAAACACAATAGCCAATATATGGAAACAACCTAAGTGTTCGTCACTGGATGAATAGGTAAAGAAAATATGATTTATATGCACAGTGGAGTACTATTCAGCCTGAAAAAAGAAGGAAATCCTGTCACTTGTGACACAATGGATGAACCTGGCGGACATTATGTTTACCGAAATGAGCCAGACACAGAAAGACTAATACTGCACGCTCTCGCTTGTACGTGGCAGCTAAAGTAGTCAAATTCATAAAAACAGAGAGTAGAATGGAGATTACCAGGGGTGGGGTGGAGGGAGATGAAGGGATGTTGGTCAAAGTATACAAGGTTTCAGTTGCAAGATGAATACGTTCTGGCGAGATCTAACTTGCAGCATGGCACTATAGTTGATAAGACTGAATTATTGTTATTATTATTATACTGAGTACCATAGCAAAGCAGATCTGGGGATAGGCTCCCTCCTTGCTGATTTCTATAAACCATTAAACATTTTAGGCCTTTGTATTCATCAAACTGAGATATTTAACTTTGTGATCTGAAGAGCTCTAAGTTGCATAAAACCAGATGAATGAGGATTTACCTCTTCTGGCTGAATATCAATTCAGGGCAATGAACTGGAACATCCGTCTGTCTGAGAAAAATAGAGACAAACTGTTCTCATCTGCATAGAAACACGCTTCAGGACAAAGAGGAGAGAATAACCTATAGCAATAAAGTAATACCACCAACGCACGTTGGCCCCGTTACAGGAAGGAGAACTGGCTCACAAAAGCTGTTAATCCTTTTTGCTTTTAATGAAAAGAATAGACAGAAATCTAGGGCGTATGAAATTCTGATTAATCATTTCCCAAATGCTTTTTGATTCAGGTCTTGTTTTGAGTTGTCCTAGGCTTTAAATAAAGATCTCAGAATTGAGAAAAATTATGTCTGAGTTCTCACTAGCTCATGCCTCTACCTGAGGTTCAATTTCTGCCTCAAGGCCACGCCCCAGTACAACTTCTCCTGAATGCCTTTACTGGGAACCCCGAGAAGCACAACAGAGCATTACTTTGACACTTTGGAGGTGCCCAAAATATGTCTCACAGGCCTTGGTGAGTGTGAAAAGCTGAAATTGAAGGAGAATATGAAAATAATGTGAAATTAGAAATTAGAAGCTCGTGGGAGAATGCACTTGGAGTTCCTTAACTTCTTTTTTTAAAATTTTAATTTAATTTAATTTAATTTAATTTTTTTTGAGATGGATTGGAGGTGTCTTGCTGTATTGCCCAGGCTGGATTTGAACTCCTGGTCTCAAGGATACTCCTGTCTCAGCCTCCCGAGTAGCTAGGACCACTGGGCATACCAAAGCCTGGCATTGAGTGATTTCTGTAAGATCCCACTAGTACCTGACTACAGAGACATTTTTCTTCATCTCAAAGGAGGAAAGAGGAAAACCCACGTCTTCTGCTAATAGATATGAGATAACACAAGAGTTGGCATTCCTGGGTGGAACAAATTCAGGAATATTTCTAAGCAATCTCTTTTTTTAAAAAACCAGAATTATCAACAACTGCTAAGGTAATGACTTAGCTTCTTTCTTGACCTCTTAGGCTTTTCCCTGCATTTCATACACTTTGTTTTTAAGTTATGCTGCTAATATGAGAAGGAAGAAGGGGCTCTTGAGCCTGAAATACGCATTTTGTGGTAGTGACAGTGTGATATCTTGAAGGACAAGAAGTTGGGGGGGACTTGGACCCCTAGAACAGAAGCAGGAAGGGCAGAAGGGTGACAGCCTTGCCAGAGCTGCTGTAGAGCAGCCCAGCAAGTGAGTGTCCAGGAGCCAACCCACAGGCCTGGGCAACTCTCTCTGATCAACAGACTCGTGGATCAACTATACTAACATTTAACATTTCATATATAAAAAACTAGGGAAAGTCACACACACCTATTCCAGTATAACAAGATGAATTTACAGAATCATACATGAAATCCCAAAGTCAAAGAAGCATTCCCTCCACAAATGGGTATATTGTATAATCTTGAGTAGTGGAAATGACTTTAAAAATTGGTGCTCTGAGAAACTGGTAGGGTATTTTTGATGTGAGATTCTTCAACTATTCTTCATGTCCTCTGACTTAAGTGGTTCTCTTTTTTCGTGTGATGAGATTAGGGATCCACACTGGTCTGGAAGGCTAAAGAGGCACATTTTGTCTCATCCAGAATGGCTGGTTTTACAAACATTGCTGCTTACAGATTATAAAATTGTTAAACAGAGAGAACTAAAAGTTTCTTCACTTCAGATGGATGTGGGCACCCAAGACTTTGCTAGGGGAGTAATGAATCTTGGTTTGGATAATTTGTGTGAAGACAACTGGACATCTGAGATGAAAAGATGCTATTTTGGTGGCACTTGGTTGAACTAGACACCTACATATTGAGACTACATATTGAGACTACATGTTCAGGTTGAAAATTAACATTTGTGAGTATGGGGTTATGAAATGTAGTTCTTTGCTAGACAATAACATGGTATTTTGAATCTCAGGCTTTCTCCTGTGACCAAATTCCATCAACTAATTCACTAGGTCATTCAGGGAGTCAAATTTGCCTGGTAGTTATAAAGTGTTGACATTCTTAACACATTAACTGCCACGTGAGTTGTATTTAACTCACACTAGTTTTGAGCCCGGGGCCTCGTGAAGCATATTTAACTGCAGTTGGTTCGTGAAAATCTTACTTGTTGATGCTCTTATTGCTACAATTAATATTGACAATTTAATTGTGTATATTTCACACACAGAAAACAATAAAAAATGTATTTTTCATTAAATGAGAAAGGATCATTTTGTTTTCAAAGTTTTTATTCTATTTCTGTAATAAAACACTGTGACCCCAAGGAAAAAATTTTTTTTTCTAGTGTGGCAGTCAATGTGTTAAACTCCTATTATGAAATTGGTTTTAAAAATCACAGTGGACCAAGTCTGAAGAACTTTCTCTTTCTATAAAATATGACATGTTTTGTATGTTATTGGGAGTGACACACTGTGATAAATTCACTATCTTTCTTGTTTATCTTGTGGCCTGTTTTTCAAGCCTGGTTGTCTCTTTCAGGAACTTTTCAGAAAATTGCTTGGAACATAATATTGTACCATGACTCCATAAACTGAAGTTTGTTGAGCTTAAAATGAACCTAAAAAGCTGTTAGCAATGTTGCAGTTCAGAATCTTACATTTATGATAAAATGAGAGCAACTTAATTATTGCATGTTTTAGTGTAGTTCTTTTGGATTTGCAGAATTACATTTTTGATGCTCCTTAGAAAAATCTTAAAATGCCATCCTGATATATTAATAGATATATGTATTTGAAATGACAATCCAAAACTAAATGAAGAACGCTTTTTAAATGTGTAGCACGTTTGCTTTCTTTCTCAGAATCAAGTGTTAAACCAAAAACAAAACAAAACAAAACAAAAACAAACAAAAATAACCAACCTTCACTCTATTTTGGAGGTGATTGTTGAATAGGAGCAGGCTGCCCGCAACAGTCGTGTATACACATCCTGGCTTATCACAGGATGCTTTGTTGCACTGGAGGACTTCTGTGTCTGAAGTGAATATTTGTGCCATGGTGGTAATAATGACATAGGTTTTGTCACTAAAGTAAGTGAACATAAACGCAACAATCCAAATTTCAACTACCATTTGGGGGCAGGAGGATTGAGCAGGAACCTTTCGCCATGGCTGGAGGCCACTCTTGCTCCACAGGGGCTGCTGCAGGGTGCGAGTCAGGTGTTCTGGTAGCTATCGCATGCCCTTAGGACAACAGGGCAACAGGTTGCTTAAGTTCATGCTAGTGTGCACTGAGAGTGGTAGTCTCTGCCTCTCACTAGCCAGTAACTGTGAAAGTCACCCCCCTCTCTGGGGCGGTCTCCTCCTCTGTAAATTGAGAGGTTTGCACAGATGACCTTGAAAGCCCTTTTGGCATATTACAGATTCTCGGTGCTCTGTGGGGTTCTATCTAGTGGGCCTTGAGTAGAAAGAAAATAAGCTGACTGCTACTAACTCTTTTTTTTTAGCACAGAGAATTTTTTAACACAGGTTCATACCTGTAGAACATCTTCCTTTTAAATTCCTAGATCCCTTAGTATGGAGTTACTCCTTTCCCCTCACAGACTGTTTCCTAAAGCAGATGCCAATCCTGTTTCTCAACACCGGTGAAATGGACAGGAGAGCTCTGACTGCTCACCGTCATCCTGCTAAAGGCAGAGGGGAGGCCACATGGAGTAGTGCAAGAGCAGTTTTGGAATTAGCTTTGTGTTATTGGCTAACTTCTTTCTGTTTTCTGACTCTGGGTTTTCTCCATCTGTAGAATACAGATAAAAAGAACCATCAACTCTGATCGCGTCACACCTCTCCTCCTTTCCTCTGTGGCATTCTTTTCAGACCCGGATTAAAATCTATGCTTTAGCCCTTTATTCCCAGATGTATAACAGAGAACAATTAGCGTAGGAAAACCCCCTCCTGGTACTCAACCATTCTCTCTTAAACATAAACACCACTGCACCTCCAATGTCTCTGAAGATTCCGAACCTAACTTTGATATTGAGCTGGATTCGGTACTACCATGAGGTCCAGCCGGAAGCCTGTAAGATTCCATTTTCTCTGCCTCTACCCGAGGGTTTTGTCCAGCTGGGATGCATATCTTACCAAGTGCGGCATCTTTCAAACAGGTCAGTGGAGCCAAATAATGAAAGGTGACTTTGAAATCTTGTGACTAAATCGTAGCAATGTCCATGAATAGGGTTTATGCTCAAATTTTGTAATTTACTGTAAACAGAAAAAAAGCTTTCTAATCAGAAATGAAGAGGTGTTAGAGTAGGAATGAACTTCTCACCTGACTGTGAAGTGTTGGATTTTAGACTGTGAGCTGTCATGCAATATTATGCATTTTATTATATTTATTTTTAGAGGCTCTGAATGTAAAAATGAGCTATTATGAAGAACTGGAAAAGCAAAACAAACAAAAAATCAGGTAAGCACCCTAGAATTTTGGGTTGTGAAGAATGTTGGATGGACTCAGAGGACTGAACACTACAGTTTGGCAACATTGGGAACTTCAGCCTATTTCTTCTGAGTCTGTCTGAAAACCAGTACAATTGTATCTATTCTACCTGTGCACAGGCCAGTGCATTTTGAATGAGACAACAGTGTGTGTCAAGGGCCTTGTAAATGCATCTGCTAATGTTAGGGATAGTCTAGTCTTAAAATAACCAGGTGTAGATTTTCCTTCCATTAAGAGTAAAAAGATATTTGTGTGAATGTGTTCACTGACATAATCAGCCAAAGCAAGAGAATAATCATGTCAAAATGGTACAAACACACATGCATGCACACACACACACACACACACACACACTGCACTGAACATATAAAAGACTTTATGCAAGAGGATGGATTTGAAAATTTAATTGGGTGTCACATTGGACTGGATAAAGTGATTGGTGGTGACTCTCATGAGAAAGATATAGGGGTTTCAGACAAAAAGCCTTAGGAAAACCGAACAGTAAAGACCAAAGCAGAGGTGCCTCCATTAAGTCCCTGGACAATGCCTTAGGGAGCACCTCACCATTCAGTGAAGCTAACGGATCCTTTCTCCTTCATCCTCCAACTCAGTTCAGCTCTACCACTAAATAGCAGTGTGATGTTTGGCTAGTGACTCAACTTGACTCTTGATTTCCTGCTCTATGAAACAGAAATCATGATGATACTTCTGACTGCATCAAAGATGTTTATAAACATCAAATAAGAGAGTCTTGTAAACTTTAAAATTCTAGATGAGTACATCGTATTGTTGCTTTGCCATTAATGTTCATTAATAGCCTCTAGATAGTTAAGTGTATAATCAGCAATTCCAACAATACTTCTTGAGAGTTTCTGAGTGTGGCTATGGTGCTCCCCTAGCTTAAAAAATGCATTTGTTTCTTTCTTGTTCTCTGTAGTGAAATTCAAACTCACCCTCACTCACTAAACCATGGTGGTGAAGGTACTTTCTAGACACACTGAAACAATCACCACAGTTTCTCCCTCTGCTGGAAATGTTTTCTATGTGGGGGGATGACAAGCTAAACCTAGAGCTGATTAACCAACACCCCATTCAAAACCTGTCACAGCTGGGGGAGCTCCAGGAAGGAAAGAAAAAGGGAACTGAATTGTTACCAGAAGTGTTGTGTGATGGTTTCAACTTGACTAGACTAAGGGATACCCAGATAGCTGGTAAAGTACTATTTATTCTCAATGCTTCAGTAGGTACTGAACCCATCTTCTGCTGAAAGGGAAAACCAGGTGTTTTGGCATTTGATTAGAACAACTGGGCTTCCCCAGGTGTCTGCGAGGTGCTTCCAGAGGAGATTGGCACGTGAGTCAGTGGACCAAGTGGGGAAGATCTGCCCTCAAAGTAGGCAGGGGGCCCAGTGAATGACACAGTGGAGGAAAGACCAATGCTGGTTCTCCCTCTTCTGGACCTGGGACACCCTCTTCTCCTGCCTTTGAATGTCAGAACTCCAGGGCTTCTGGCCCTTCCACCAGTCCCCGCCCCACCCACAGCCCCCAGGCTCTCCAGCCTTCAGCCTCCAACTGAGAGTTAGGCTCTTGGCTTCCTTGGTTCTGAGGCCTCTGGACCAGAGCCATGCTACCAGCTGCCCTGGCTCTCAGCGTGCAGATGGCCTACCGTGGAGCTTTCAGCCTCTGTAATCAAGTGAGCCAATTCCCCTAGTCAACCCCGTCTCCTATCTCTCTTTACATACATCCTATTGGTTCTGTCGCTCTGGAGAACCCTGACTAAAATGTGGCAACTTGAAAATACAAACTGGTTCACAAATACTTTAGACAAAGTAGTGAATCACAAACACTGAATCATCAGGGGGCTAATAGGATTAGAATAGTAACAGCTACCATGACTTGGGTGCTTCCTTTGTGCCAGTGCCTTTAATTTTCTTTTTTTTAAGAGCCAGGGTCTCGCTCTGTCCCCCAGGCTCGAGTGCAGTGGTGCAATCACAGCTCACTGCAGCCTCGAACTCCTGGGCTCTGGTGATCCTCCCGCCTCAGCCTCCTGAACAGCTGGGACTCCAGGCACACGCCACCATGCCCGGCTGGTTTTTAAAAATTTATTTGGAGAGACAGTCTCGTTATGTTGCCCAGGCTGGTCTTGAACTCCTGGACTCAAGTGATCCTCTTGCCTCGGCCTCCCAAAGTGCTTGAGCCACCGCACCCAGCCTAAGTGCCTTTAATACATCTCCGAGCTCTGGATTTGATGACTGTCTTTTAGCAGATAAGAAAACTGAGAGATGTTTTACGTGCTCCAGGTCAAGAAGCTCTGAGCACATTGGCTGTCACCGACTGGCAGTTTTATGCTCCCAAAGCGTTTGGCTTCCATGAAACTGTATTTCAATGTGTACCCACAGTGTACAGATATCAACACTTTCTTTTTCAGAGTTTAGAGTTTAATCTCTGTTGTAAATGCATATTTGTTAGAAAACGTTCTTCCTTGGGAAAGGACCTGTTGTTCTCTAACAGCTCTCCTGACATGATGAACCCCTGTGGCCGGCCGTGCTGACCACACAAACACACCCTGTGACCAGGGCCAGTCTCGGGTGCCAATGCTGAGCAATGCTCCCAGAGAGGCTACAGCTTCCTGTGAACCTTCAAGCTAGAATCGTCCACTCAACCCAAGCCAATGGGAAAAGGCGAGCAATGCTTCCTCCCTGCCTCTGCCTGCATGGTGAATGTGTTGACAGCTGGCTTCTCGTCTCACCTGTAAAAGAATGATATTTGTGTGGCGTTGAAATACATGCGAGAGTCTGTGAGTAGATATTGGGCATGTGAATACCTTGGCTTTTTCTTTTACTATTGCTGAAAAAAAAATCTCACAAACCTAAAGCTGTGTCAAACTTTCTGGTACTTCAAAGTAAATTTAAGGAAGTTCCTGTTCTTTTACAACTGTGGTCATTTACCATTTACCTAAAACCAATGGTTAGCCACCATTGAAACAATCATAGTTCTGCCAGACTTGTCTGAGGGGATCTAGAAGGTCTTGGACTTCTTGCCCAGCCTTAGGTTTCCATGATACACACGAGGTGGCCGTACTTTGAATTCACAACACTCTTTAGTTGAACTTGTGCCACAGCTAATGGCCATCACCCAGTCCAGCAGTGTGCCTTGACGTGGCTCTAATGAGCACTGTCCTGAGCTCTTCTGGCATAGTTTGCTTTCCCTCAGATTTTCTCTTTTTTTCTATTTTAAAAACACATACCATCATACATAAAATTATCAACAAAAACTGAACCATGAGAGCCTTTCCTGTAATAAGAAAACACACATGCTGCTTTGACATTTCTCCATGTGTGAGATGTTGGGGCTGTGTTGTTATCACAGAGGCAACCCTGTCTCACCTGAGCCATGAAGTGGATTGTGACGCAGGCCCTTCAGGAAATTCCGGGTGGCATCTTGTATCAGAATCCGGCACAAGTTTCAGTTTTGATCTGTTGAATCAGTTGTGCCCTTGAGAAGTTGTTCAACTTCTTAAACATTCTGGTTAGCACTTAATTCTTTTTATAAGCCAAGCCAGACAGCAAGAATAAGAGCAGACTTAGGAGCAGGCAGATCTGGGCTTGATCTTTTGCTCTTCCAGCTTATTAGTTCTTGGACCCAGGCAAGGCACTAAATCTCCCCACGTCTCAGCCCCTCATGCACAAAATGATGATCCTTGTTGATGGTCGCAGGGGTTACATGGAAAAACTAACATAAAGCGCTTGTGTGGTTGCGGCTACTTAGATGCTGGAAAGTGCCGGCTTCCCCACCAATGCAGGCCCCCAGCGCGTGACAGGCCAGGTCCTCCAGGAGCAGGGCTGGCGCTCGGTGCTGTCAGTCTCCCTCCTGCCAGAGGAACTCTCAGCGTCCCTCAATCCCGACCACACGATCTTCCCCACCAGGGAGGAAATACCCTAAGCTGCCCTAATTTAAGGCAAGGATGAAAATGCCAAATTAAGCATTTAAAATTCTCATGTGCTCACTGTTTTGACATTCACTTCCTCAGAAAGTGGGAACTGAAGTGAACTCAAGAATATGTCATCCCGATGTGTGTTAAGTAAGGCTCCCTCTCGGGCTATGCAACCTTCCCTGTTTGCTGGGGACTGAAAGTTTCCTCAGGACTCGGTGCTAAAACTGGAAAGTCCCAGGCAAACAGGGGCAGCTGTCGCCCAACTAATGTCCCCTCCCTGAGACAGGGTTCCCCAGAATGGGCGCTGGTGGAGGGAGGGGTCCCCTTCCAGGCCCTGTGCACTGGGCCACTGTGTGAGCGCTGGGCCTCGAGTTCCTTCTGGGAGATCAGAGGGTGGATCCTGGGGACCTCTAACATCATTTCCAGCCATAATCTCCTGGCCCAGGCTGAGTGGGTCTCTGCTGTCGGCCTCACCAGATGCCCACACGGGCATTCTCTCTTTGGTGCCTCACGCACACCTGGAAGGGAAATGGTGTGACACCCCCAAGGGCACTTTGGAAACACTCCCCCCTCTGCACCATGGATGCTGCAGTCTTGACTTGCCAAGCAGGTTGAGAAAAGAACAGTCCTCAAGTCCTGATAACATCAGCTTGACTCGCGCCAGCCTGAGCCTGCCAAGTGCCTCCAAGGGCGTGTCTGAGGGACAGCTCTCTGGGTCACTTCCTGAGCTGGCCTGCTCTGGGGTTTATTTGCTATACTCACTCTTTTTATTCTCTCCCTAAGTCTGAAAAGCTAAAGGAAGGCATGCAGTCCCTTATCAACAACTCTCTGACCCGGATGTAGCCAAGTCCTGAGGTCTTGCTTGTAGAGTATTCTGCTTTTTATTCAGCTTAGAGTTCAAAGCTTTAAGCTGCCAGGATGAAAGGTCTCCAGAGGTTAAAATAGATCTCTCAGTGGGGAAAAAAAAATGCCATGTATAATTTACATGTTTCCCTTCCCTGTTGCTTGATTCTTTTTATGTGATTTGGACTTTGAGTTCCATTTACAGTTCAGACAGATTGGCCACCAAATAGAAACCATGAACCAAAATGGTTATATAAATTCATAAATCTGTCTCTTAGCATCACTATTTCCTCCATCTCTCCCTCCCTCCCTTCACCTTGGTCATCTATATATTGTCTCTCTGTCTCCCTCTGTCCTTACTGGATCTCTGGCCCTGCTGGAGTGTAGGGGACCGGCTCCCAGTGTGGTCTCTGGCTCCCAGCATATGCCTGAGGGCGACTCTGCTTGCTGTACAGGGACAGCCTTGGCAAAGGTCACATTGCTCAGGAGGACAGTGGTTTTGACACCTCAGAGTGGACAGCAGGGCTTTGGATTTGGCAGTTCTGTAATTTCCCGTTCTGGCATTTATAATTAAGAGTCCTGTTGAAACGCAAAGTTCAGTGTCCCCCTGGCTGTACTGAAGCATCCTGGACTTTCCATATCTGGTCCCGCAGTTCAGATGCTCACTTTTTAAGGAAATTAATATTCTATTTTGACTTAAAAGTGAATAGTTATTAACATTTTAATACATTCTCCCCTTCAGAAAGCATTTTAATTTTAATGACTATTTTTAAGGAGACAACACAAAGATAATCGATTGTAGAATTTGAGATTGTAGCAGAGATCATGGGGAAAATATTACTGGGCAGGAGCACGTTTTCTGGTCTTTTTGTATTTTTCTCCCATCAGCTGCTCCCTGCTACTTCCAAGACCAGAGTTATAAGCTCCTGGTTGAGACTCAATTTCATTCTTGTTTAATATTTCAACCCAGAACATTTAACTATTATACACATCTACTTAATTCATCAATGAACATGCAAACGAAGCTTGGACACCTGCCCATTGTGTAAGCCCTCAAGGTCACCCGAAGAGGAAAAAGGCAGCTGCTGCTGGACTTTGCAACAGAAGCCGCACCACACGGTACCTGGGCTGTTTCTCAACAGGTAAGAGTGTTTCTGCAGCATGCTGTGTGTTTGTCCGTGCACTTTGTGGAAATACGGCGGTGCTGGACAATGCCTGTCTTTGGTTGCTTGCCTGGGTTCAGCACAAGCCACAGCAAGACTAAACATGCAGCCAGCCTGGCTCGGTCAGTGCAGCAAGAGAAGACCCAGCTTCTTGCCTCACCCACCACCCAGGCCACCACACACCAAGGCTACACCGAGGACACCAAGAACAAACCTGACAGGAGTAGAGTTTGTCTCACTTAATGAGCTAACAAGAAAGGTTACAAACGGTGCTTTCATTTTTATATTTGTGCTCATTTTCCAATGATAATATTAATAAAACATGAAGAAAAATCTTTTTAAGCAAAAGACTGATGAAACAATTAGAGAAAAGCGAAGTGCTGAATATTCAAAACTGTTTTGATTACATTTCATCTTGAGGACAGTTGTAGACTTCAGGTGTCATGCAACTTGCCTTGGACTAGTCTTGGAACGCTTTCCTCATTTCTACTGATAATCTGATGAGATGACATTTAAGAAGGGAGAAAACAAAAAATACGAATAACTAATATTAAGCATATTTTCACTTTGAAATTATTTTGCATTGTTATAACTCAAATTAATTTAATAAATGATAAAAATACTGTATTTCTTTAATACAGAATAGACAATATTACATTCCAGTTGCAAGTAGTGTATAGAAAAAACTCTATTTAGAAACTGCTGTAATAATTGTCTGGGCCTGATGTGTTCTGGTATCACCAACTATAACCACAGCACTGACCTTTGACCCTACTGAAAAGTGCAATGTTCAGGAAAACTTCCTTTTTATTCCAGTGTCAAAGGCCAGGAGCTTGACAACCACATATATGTATATGTATACATCCACGCAATGAGGGGACATTCTAGATACGTGAATACCTTCAGTCTGAGGGACTGCTGATCTGTATCCCCTATTAGTGAGAAAGACTATTGTCAAGTTATTTTCCCCCCTTTATCAATCATTTTTTTTCTTTCCATTATGTTTAATCACATTATTTTATTGCTATTCTTTCCAGAACAAATGAAAGTATCTTGCAGCAGCAACTACTGCTCATCCTTGTGGGAAGCATCTGCAGGCCGAGCTACAGAGTTTGATTTCTCTTAAAGTCATTCAGCAAATTGGGGTCATTCTGGTTTAGATGGTTTAGATAGGAACTCACCTCTAACCACACATGCAAGACATGAGGCTGAGGCATGGGTCTGAGTAGAAGGGAAGGAGAATTAACTCACTTCTTTTGGAGCCTGATGCTGCCCTGTTCCCCTATTCTTGATGCCCCATCTCTGACATCTGCTTCCAGAACTCACTCCAACTGCATTCTTCTCTTCCCACCACTGAAAGTGCAGATGCTTCTGAAAGATCTTGGTGGTTTTAAGTGAAAACCAATTTGTTTTTATATTTTCACCTATTATATGAATGATGAGTATGCACCATTTTGATCTTAGATAAATCTGACCTAGGCTGCAGTTCATTCTATTCTGACAGTAGAGAGGCATACAAACTTTTACTTAAAGCTTTCACACATAAAATTAATGGTATACCTGAAAATAAGGGAATTGGGTATATAAAAACACCCTTTAAAAACCACTCTCATCTTTGACATGTTTTTAAACTAAATGAAATACAGTGAACAGCAAAATAGTAGCATTTTTGGAGCAACAACTGGGAAAAAAATTCTTAGATCAGGGGACCTGCTGTCTTGACACAGAGTCTACATTGAGAAAGGTACATCTGTCAGCCAGCAAAGCCTCCAAAAGTGTGTACCTGGGATTTATTTGAAAACAAATCACTACATACTGAATACTTTATTGAGTGCCAAACACTCTACTCACAGTCAAAAGATGAAAGTTCATTTAAATAATAATGTACAGAAAGATGACCAAGGAGAAAATGATTTAAAACTGTACTGACAAGAACTAAAGCCACACAAAGTAAAGGAAAACTATCTGAAGATTAATAACTGTACAAAAATAAATATTTAAGTAACTCAAAGACCTACTCTCACATTAAAACAGTTACAAAAATAGAAAACTATTAAACAAATACATGAACATATCAAAATGGAATGGTTTATAAAATATAGTACCACTGAGAAACTCATGTCTCTCCCCTCCACATTCTTCTCTTTAGTGATTTTGTTCTTGAAGAGATACGTTTTGATAAAACATAGTAAACTTTGAAAGAGTTGACTGGGTAACAAATTTTCTTTGAGTTGTCCTGGATACAAAATTTCTCTCAGAAAGTTCAGAATCTGAATCTATTTATCTTGGTGTCATGAGCTATTTCAGAATGAAGGTCCCAACAGTCCGTACCCATATTTTGATCCTAGTTTCCCAGCCACCCAGAGGCTGCTCCTTGCTTCAAAATACACCCTTTGAAGAAAAGAGTGAATTGGTGCCAAATTCAGGATGATTATGTGATATGGGGAGGCGTGGAGTAGACCAAGGGCAGGGAAGAGCTCCTGCCTCAGATGCCATGTTTGCTGCCCTTTCTGGAAGTTGGGAACAAGAGAGCTGTGGAGCGTATTCTCAATGGTGCTGCAGCAGAAGTGGGCTGCTGCTGACCTGACCAGAGGAAGCTCCGCGATTCTCCCGCCAACTCTCCAGAAACCGTCCAGGGATAAGAAAAGGTTTCATTTAGCAGCATCTCGAAGTTAACTTATCTTTTACTGGGTACTTCCACATGGCTACAACCCAAATGGGGAATGGCATTGATAGAACAACCCTGTACTCTCAAGTGATTTTAGAAGTGCTTTCTGACTTGTTAAATAAGATCATCAGTTGTATAGTTTAGGAGTTATGTGTAACTTATAGTGCCACAGTGCTTTGCAGACTGAGGTCTGTATATGGTGTGTGTGGGTGTTCACTCTTTGTTGGCCATAGTATTGAAGCAGAACACACCTTCTCAGGATGACTCTGATTTAAATGGGGCCAGTCAGCCCGGGACAGTCACAAGGAGCACACACACGGATGCTTGGTTTTCATGCTCTTTGCATTTTAAAAAATCAATTTTAGGGTCAAAAAGATGACCCCAAAAATATTTGAAAGCAAGGGTAGATTACAAGTCAGCAAATTGTCAATATCTGTTTCCCAAATGCTTGACAGCATTTCTAACCTTCTGAAATCACTTAAGCTTTGTCAACGGGGTGCTTTGTTCCTGGGACCAGCAACCATGTAGTTGCCTAGCCACACTGGACAAATGCCACTGGGGTCCCAAGTCACCCACACACTTTAGAAGTCCACACGGGGAAGGTTTGCTTCCGGAGGAGTTAAAGAAACAGTGAGTCAACCTCAGTTCAGGCAAAAGCTGGAAGACTAAATGTTATACTACCAAGTACGGACCTGGTAGTTTTTGGTTTTGTGACATTCTCTGCATTTAAAAACATCTCCTTTTTATGTTTTAAATTTTGAAAAGAAGTCAGTAGCTTTATTAAATGCAACTATCATCTGGTTTCTCTGTCAGAACAAATCTCCATCTCCCTGCAGGCCTTTTTCTGGGCTTTTGAAATTTCTCTTTGCCTCCAAGTATTCATGAAGCAGTAAAGAAAACTTCTTTGAATGTTTGTAAGACCAGTGCTAACTACTAGAGTTGGACAACAAAATAGGAAACAAGGCAGGCCATCCAACTAAATATTTGAAGGCAAACAGATTCCTCCCTTTTCAAACACCAATATCTCTTGAAGGCCCAGGTGCTGGCCAGAAGACAGGGAAAGGTGGCAACTCAAGAATGTGTTTACCTAAAACGTGCTCCTTGCTGGTAACTGCAGAGCTCT
Source organism: Daubentonia madagascariensis (assembly GCA_023783475.1). Lineage (NCBI taxonomy): Eukaryota > Metazoa > Chordata > Mammalia > Primates > Daubentoniidae > Daubentonia > Daubentonia madagascariensis. Next base: position 61,652 of record JAKFHU010001035.1, read on the forward strand.
CCAGAGTTACCAAAGAAGAAAGGAGCAGAAAGCCCAGGGTGTCCCCAGTTTATTTGTTCTATATGCCCATAGCATCTTTGTGTATATGAGACACAATTCTGCTCCAGCACTTTCACTGGGCTTCCACAGGTACCCCTTCCTTCCTTCCCTCCTCCCTCCCTTCCTTCCTCCCTTCCCTCCTCCCTTCCCTCCTCCCTTCCCTCCTCCCTCCCTCCTCCCTTCCCTCCCTCCTTCCCTCCTTCCTCCCTCCCTTTCTTTCTCTCTTTTTCTTTCTTTCTTTTTTCAAGGACAAATGTGAAGATAGCTGTGGAATATCTGAATATTTTTGCCTTGAAATTAAACAATGTTTATCCCTAGTTATCCCTAAGGACAAGTTCCCATTCTTTTATGCCAATATTAAAAGCAGCAACTTATATATTCTATGCAAAACAGAAAACCAGAAAGATATAAATCTTGGCAAGTCCCATTTGATGACCTGAATGACAGGAAGATGACCAAGTACCAGCAGACAGAAGAGCAATCTTCATGAATTGCACTCCGGGAAACGGAATACAAAACTACCGATGAGTAACTGTCTGTTACTCATAGACCCCCAGTGGACTTGTGTGCAGATTCTATGAGTCATTCTCCAGTTCTGATATTCTCAATTTTGAAAAGCAAACATTTTTACCCCATGGGGTAAGAAACTTATGAACTGATTCTTTAGTTCTGGATGACATATCTTTATTATAATTTATAAATCTCTACCTACCAAGGGGACAAAAACCTCCATATAAAATATATTTGTTTTCTCTTTCACTTAGAAGGCCCACCTCTTTGTTCATCTCAAATTTTCTGAATTTTTCACGAAATCCTAAACTGAATTCTCACAGATTTCAACAGAAAAAGCACAGCTTGAATTCTTGCTTCCACATCTTCCCGAAGTCAGGGAACTGGTCTCAGAACAAGTGACTCCTGTGCAGAAAGCCAGAGGACCACCTCACTGACCAAGCGCGCACACTGTGCGACTGTGGGCCTTGGGTCCTGGCACCTCTTCAGAGGCAACAGCAGTGTTTGGAGGCAGTGAGTTGTGAAGGGCTGAGGTCACGAGCAGACACCGTCCCAGTGAGCCTGAGGAAGCCCAGGGAACCCACTTCCTTCTCACAACCCTCGCAGCACCCAGGCATTAGGTCTCTGCCTTGCAATTTCAAAGAAGACACACTATGTTTTGGGTCTAGGGGAGTAAATCTGTAAAGTAAATCTTTATAGTGCTGGTGACTGCCAACACCATACAAAAACGGAGGCAGGTTCTATGTGACTGTCCCCCTGCTATGAGCAACAATGTGAAACTTCTTGGAAGGCAGGGACACACTGTCTTCTGCTTGGAACAAATGGGATTAAGGAGGAGAAATAGGGTGGGAAACAGAAGGCAGAGAGCCTCTGTTCTTTTGTCAATTTGCCCTTGGTGCTTTCCCAAACCTGCCCTCACCTTCCCTGTTGCTTCAACTACTTTTCTTTGTCATAAAAGTGAGAGTTTTCAGAGGCTAACCAAACTTATATTTTTCATAGGTTCAAACCTAAAAGGGCTGTGGAAAGGTTACTTTACAGACTAAATCCTAAATTCTCTTTCAGGTCACTGTTCTGACACTGGAGCACTAGAGATGGGGGTGGCTCTGGGTCTGGAGAGACCAGAGGGGCTTCTTTCATTTTTATGTTGTCAGGTTTTATTCGGTTTGTTTGTCTGTCATCTTGTTGTTTCACCACTATTTATACCTACTGGCTGCACAGGCTCTGTCCACCTGGAGGGAACTTATTCATAAATTTACCTTGTACATAATCCAATAGTTTTTTTTGTTTTCCTTTTCCAGGTTCCAATCATGGAACACAGATACGCACATTATTACTGTACAGAATATAAAATGTAGAGGTCAGAAATCATCTATCTACTTCCCTTTATTTTATGGACAAAGGAAGCCTAGTGTACAGTGCCCGAGTCACTTGCTAACAAAAGACAGGCCCCCACTCTGGTTTGGTGCTCTATGGGCCACAAGGTGTCCCTTCATGGACCACACCCACTCCCCCAAACTCCTCCTCCCCACCATGGTGTTCACAGTGGCATCATGAGAATGCCCTTGCCAGCATTCACGCATCTCAGATCCAAAACACAATTTGTGAAAAATACAAATTAATGTTTGGTTGTTTTTTTTAAATTGACTGCCTATATACATTCTTTGGGGACTTAGGGTAGTAGAAAATGCAAATGTTCCACAAGTTATAAGGAAGAATTTAAGTCCTGAGCTTTCTGAGTTCAAGAAAAACAATGACTTCACCTCCTCTTGTTAATTTTCATGTGTGTACTAAGGACATGGCCAGAGAGGTTACTGGGGCTTTCTTACATCCTCAAACATTTTGTGGCAGCTCTACACAATTCTACAGGCTGATGCTGTGTTTTCAAGTAGTGTATGTCAGTGGCAGACAAAATAATTTCATCTCATAATTTAGTAAGTTGTCATTGAAGGGCAAGAGAAAAAAGGTGTTGCAATGTTTAAATTCTTGGTTCTCAAAGAGAACCCTGTAAAGGTACCTTCTTTTCACTATTACCCCACATGCCCTCACCACAGGGAAGAGCAGGTGACAGTGACAGTGAGGATAAACACTCCTTAGCTCCTCAGCAAAAAGAGCTTGAGGTCAACCCTGTGCTACTGGCTGTTCAAAGGGAAGAAAGTTACTTCCTGCAGTATCATCAGAGGCAAATAAACTGTAGAATCATAGCAGTTTAGAACTCTGATACATTAGTTACAATCTAGTCCAATTCCCCCAGTTTAACAAACTGAAGCTCTCAAAGCAATTTAAACAAAATTTAGCTAAATAAAGATTTCTTTTTATTGCTAAATGAATGCCAAAGTGCTAACAAGGTCCTGTAGAGAAGTTCTTCCCGCCTTGGTAAAGGCCCCAGGAAAGTACAGAAAACCTTCCTCCCCTGCTTGAGGTGAGACAGCAGTGCCAACCCAGGGCTGCAGGTGAGTCCGCTGTCTCACAGGTCAACACACACAGGAACTAGGGCTCTCAGCCCATTTTCAACACAGGAAATAATAAAGGCAGGGGTGTAAAACTGCTTGCTGACAGGATTTTATAATTCTGATTTCTCTTTTTTTCACAGTAATAAGCCAGCTGGGACCGTGTTAACTCACAGAACTACCCTTCTAGGCGGTCAGATGGCAGCTGTCTCACAAGGGCTCCGGACCTGCAGGCGGCTGGATTGGTGGCTCGATTGGTGCCTTCTGTGCTCCAGCTGTGGCGGCTCAACCGCTGAAGCCTCTGCGTCCCAATCTCTGGGGTCCCTTCCAACTGTAGCGTACTGAAATCTAAGCACCAGCTGTAACTGGCCATCATCCAACCGGTCACACGCACGGCTCGGACCAGCTTCCCACCCCCAGGGTTCTGGGCGCACACCTTGGGTCCCGGTCTCCGCGGGCGCAGGCGGTCACGCCGGCCCCTGCAGCCCCTGGCGGGGGGTCTCCTTGGCCTTCTTACAGGTGTACAGCCACTTGATGATGCGGGCGTTCCTCTCGATGACCGAGGTGGTGCTGGGCACCTGCTCCATCAGTTCCTCTGCCTGCAGCCCGTCTTCGCCGCCGCCGCCGCTGTGCCGGGAGAAGCCGCTGTCGGAGGTGGCGACGCTCACGCTGCGCACCTTGAGGCCCACACGGTCCGACCCCACGGAGAAGTTCTCCCTCCCAAGAGCCTCCACCACCTCCGGGTCCAGACCGCAGTACTGGAAGAAGGTGTCAAACTCGGCCAAGGCCGTGGAGTAGCGGGAGCTGAGGTCTGACTGCGAACGCTGCAGCCCCCCACGCCTCGTCACGCGCAGCTGGGGGCAAGGGGGCGCAGCCGGAACGCTGGCGGGCGCCGTCGGCCGGGCGGGGGCAGCTGGGGGCGCCGGAGCCGCTGCGGGGCCGAGCTTGGTCGGGGCGGCCTCCCCGCGCCCGACCTTGCCCTCCTCTCCCACCGGGGGCGTCTCAGGGGGCACCGGCGCCTTGTCCTTGCCCGGGCCCTGGAAGAGCTTCTTCACCAGGCTCGCCCTGGAGCCGTCGGCGCCCGGTCCTCGCACGAACTCGCATTTCTGCCGGTAGATGACCAGCGAGTCCGGCCTCAGCGGCTTCCGCGCAATAGCCCTGCGCGCCACCGCACCCGGGGCGCGGGCCGGAGGCCCGGGGTCGTCCCCCTGCCCCTTGATCGCCCCGGGGCCGCTGCCCTCGGAAGCAGAGCCCCGGCCAGCCCCGGGCCGGCCGCGCACGTACTTGGCGCGATCCGCCGCCAGCCTCTCCACTGCGCTCCTGCGTGCCGGCCTCGCTGCGTCCGGGCCCCGGGAAGCCTCGGGGTCCTGGGGAAGGAACCGCTCGCTCGCGGGCGCGTCCAGGGCCGCCTGGGCGCGCATGCTCGCGGGGCGTAGGCCCGCCCGGGCTCCAGGTCCCGCAAAGATGAGCCGGGGTTGCGGCGCCTGTCAGTCCCGGTGCCAATTCCGAAGTCCGCGCGGGGTTGGGAACAGCGCCCGAGTGCCCCGCGGCCCAGGTCCGGCGTTGGGGCGAACCTGAGTCCGCACCGATTGGCGAGTCGCCCCAATGCCCGCCCCACCGGCTCCTCTCCGCCCGCCGTCATCCCCACCCAGGACGGGCACCTCCCCCGCCCCGGGCCTCGGCCTGCCCTCCCGGTTCGCAGGGAACTCCGGTCCCCGCCCCTCACCTCCGGCCCCGCGTCTCGGTCCCCGCCCCTCTCGCACGCCCTCACCTCCCGCCCGGCGTCCCCGCCCCCCACCTCCCCTCCCCCTCCCCTCCTGCCGGGTCCCGCCCCCCTCCCTCCTTCCCCTTCACCTCCTGCCGGGTCCCGCCCCCCACCTCTTGCCTAAGGCTTCCGCCTTCCCGCACCTCCCCGCGGCGCTGGGGCGAGCCGGGCCTGCGAGGGCGGGGCAGCCGAGGGAGCTCTCGGGCCTGGGCGGAGCGGCGGGGGGAGACGGCGCTCGCCCGGCTCCGAGTATCCGCCGCCCCCTCTCTGACTCGAGCGTCCCTGAGGTCGGAGCGGAGAGAGGGCAGAGGGGACCGGCTCCTCGAGGCAGCTGCCTCACGTCCCTTGAATTCTTAAAGTGACCTCGGCGTGCTTGGAAACTGAGTTCCCTAAGTCTGTACCTGCCGTCAGGTCCTTACTGTCGGAGAGAAACAGGATACGAAAGGCACGAAAACGCAGCGCACGTGTCCGCGCATCTGCGCACCTGGGCGGTCCCGGGCGGGGTCCCCACTGGTCGCGGCCGGCAGCGGGCGCGGCCAGGCCGGGGGACGTGCTGGGACTCGCGGGGGCGCAGGCTGCGGCCGAGGCGCGGCTCGGTTGGTTTGGAAAAAGCCTGACCAAGTGCCCGGAGTCGTTAATGTTTACTGAAACCGGAGCTGCGGGGAAACCGCGGTTTCACCAGGCACTGAGTCAGCATAGGAATGCTAAACGCGGAAGAGAAAATATTTCCAAAATTCCATTCTTTCCAAAATTGGGACAAAAAACTAAAAATATCTGCCGGGCAAGTGAAATGTCCACGTTCTCTCTTCCGTGAAGCCAACTCCAGAACATGCTGCCCTTGAGATGTTGCGGTTGAACGCCCCATACAACGCGGCAGCCCGTAGGCGGCGGGAAGGTGCGGTAGGTGGGTCTGATTCGTTTCCAGAAACACGTCGTGCGTGCCGGTGGGCACCCGAGGAGAATCGCAGCTGGGCTGTGCCAAGTGGGCCTTGGAGATCTTTGGTTCCTTTGAGCCTCAGTGAGGCTATTCTCATAGTTAGGGGTGGAATCACAAAAAGGCAAGTCTTCTGAGAACCAGACCACCCAGATAGCCTCGTTGGGAAATGTCAGAATCACAGGAAAAGGAGACTGTTCCAATAGGTAAAGGAGAGACTTGGCGGGGGGAAGCCTCCTGGGTTGGGAGGATTGTTTCCCACAGCAGGATGCTGGTGGGTGGGGTCTGGTGGGGCCCAAAGTCCAGCCTGCTCTCTGCTCACCAAGCCTGGTCTCTAAGTCAGAGGGAAAAAAACCTTTTTCATTGCTTGGCCCAGATTGGCGTCTTTTCCTGATTTGCACTACTTCATGTGCAACGGCAGCAGTTCTGAGAGAGAGAACCCCTATGTGTAGGACCTCTGGAATTTGTCTGAGCCTGGATCCACGATTTGCCTATGTTCCTTTGGGCAGGTAACAGACTTCTCAGGGTCTTTGTTTTGTCGCTGTTTTTATAGCTTAGAACATTCATTGCTTCATGGTGAGCACTAAATAAATGTTAACCTGAAAGACCTAGGCTTAGGTCTGGCCTCAGCTCTGCCTCCTCAAGAGGTTGTAACATTGGACCTCTCAATGCCTTCGGTTGCTCATCTGAAATTAGAGCTCATTATATCCACCTGTAGAATTTTTCTTAAGGTTACTGAGATTACTTATAAAGGGCTTAGCGTTGAATCTGCTACAGAGCAAGTTTTCAATAAATGTTAATTTTTATTGTTTGGATGATTATGAGTTAGTTGTTTATCACATTTTGAATATGATTAGTGAATTTGCAATGACAATCAGTTAATATTAGACGAAACTAATTGTATTTATATTCGTAATTTTCCATCTATTAGGCAGATAATTTACTGGGAAAATGGAACTAGAGTAGTAAGATACTGACAAGAGAATTGTCTAAATAAAGTATTCTTGTTGCTCAACTGGTAGTGTATCTTTGAGGCTATTTCTTTTCTGGCATTGCCTCAAAAGTCTTGATCAGAGCAGGAAAAAATGCTTAAGAATTCAATGATCCAGTAACTCTACTCCCAAGAATTTATCCTAAGGAACAAATAAGAGGTGTGTGCACAGCATGAGGGTATTCCTTGCAGACAAATGGTTAGAGTCAACCTACATGCATCAATGGGAGGAAGGCTGGGTAATGTATGAACTACCCATGGGATGGAGTATTATGCCACCATTTACAGCAAGGCTTCCACAGGACATTGCACAGAGTGGGAAATGATCATGATGTATGTGAAATTGTAAAATAGCACAGCTATAGTAGCAATCCTCAGCATATGGTCCAGGGAATGTGTGGGTCCCACGATATTTTTGGGAGGTCTGTGAGGTGAGAACTATTTTCATAATAACACTAAGAGCTGACCTGCCTTTGCTTTCTGCATGTCTTATGAGAATGTAGTGGAGTTATCTAGAGACTAGTGGCATGTTGTAATGCTATACCATTTAGAGCTAACAATGTGTGCATTCAAAACATTTATCAATTTTCATTTTAATATAATATAGGCCATAGAACCAAACCTTATTAAAATCTCCAATAACTTTTAAGAGTTAAACAGGTCCTGAGAATAAAAAGGTTAAGAATTTTATTATTTATTATTTATTAACAATTTTATTTTTTTATTATTATTATAAGCATAAATATTTAAAATGTGTATATATAGGGAAAATGGGAGGCAAACACATATTGGATCTCTTTTCATTTATTCATTCAAGATGCATTATTGAGTCTATATCATGTGCTGAGTGTTCTGCCCTATACTTTCAAATATGTCAACTGATGGAAAACTAGCAACAGAAGGGAAATTCCTAAATCTGATAAAGGGGTTCTGTTCTTACTTTCAGCCCCCACTATACTTGATGGTGGATTTTTAAAGCATTCCCTAAAGACACTAACAACCTAAAAATACACATTATTATCCATGTTAGTCAAATGTACTGGCTTTCCTAGCCAGTGAATAGGGAAAAAATAATTGCAGAGCATAAGGACTGAGACAAAAAGAGGCAAAATTGCCCTTATTTATACACAATATGATTGACTATTTCAAAACGTCAAGAGACTCAACATAGAATTATTAGAGCTAACAAGACACTTAAGCAAGATTGTTGGACATAAGAACAACATACAAAAATCAACAGTATTCATATGCACTAACAATAATCAATTGAAAATATAGGAAAAAACCAAGATAATACAAGAAAATTCATGTATCTGGTAATACATCTCAAAAATACACAAGGCTTGCATATGAAATATTATGAAATATTTTGAAGGATATAATAAATGAAGATCTAAATAGAGATATGCCATGTTCATGGATGGGCAGACTCAATATTGTAAAGATGTTAATTGTCTGTGAAATTAAAAAAAAAAGATATTTAATACAACTGGAAACAAAATTCCAACTTTTTTTTAATGCAACTTGACAATTCAAAAAATTATTTGCAAGGATAAAGGTTCAGTGCATTTTCTAGTATGGTAGCTATTAGCCACATGTGGCTACTAACCCCTTAAAATGTGGTGAGTCTGAATTAAGATGTGTGTTACATTTTATATTGAAAGAATAGTATTTTGTATATTTTGAATTAAATAAAATATATTATTAAAATTTTTTAAAAATAGTAAAGCTCTAGAAAAGGAAAATTTTGAAAAAATTAAGGAGAAGGGATTTTTTTTTGCTAACAAATATCAAAGACTTATTATAAAATTATAGTAATAAATTGAGCATGATAGTGTTACAGAGATAGACAAATAGATGAGTTAAAAAGATAGCCTCAAATTACTTATAATATATGGAGCATTTAAAGTCAGTGGGGGAATGGTAAACTATCACAAAAATGGCTTAGGGACAATTATCTTTCTGAATGGAAAAATATTGTATCTTTTTCTTACAACAAATATAAAAGTAAACTCTGAAAAATCTGACAATACTGTTGATTTAGGGATAGAGAAATGGAAACATACACTTTTGATTGAGTGTAAATTGCTAAAGTCATTTTTGAGAATCATTGTGCAATATCTAATAAATTTGAAGATGAAAGTACTCTGCCACTTAGCAATGCTAGTTTTGATTATATTCCCTAATTATATACATGTGCACAGGGAAAGCATGACACGTGTATGCTCATTGAATCATATGTGTTTCAGCAACCCAAATGTCTAATTGTTTACACAACTAATACATTAAAGCAGCTAACATGAATGAACTGGATTTATATATATATATATATATTTTTATATGATAAATCTGGAAGACAATGCTGAGTAAAAACATAAATCACAGAATATTAGGTACATTTTAATGTCTAAATAAAAAGAATAGGAAACGTGTTATTTTGCATACCCAACTATGAAGAATTGTATAAAAATATGGTATGAATATACCCCAAATTAATTGTAGAAGCTTCCTTTGGGGAAGAGGAGAATGGAACAGAGGACTCAATATTAGTTGCAATGTTTATTTTCAGGAATAGAAGCTGGCTTACACTGAGCTAGTTAGAGAATAGATGGTGAATAACCACACATTGAATAGAGTGACTAGTGACTAAAATTCAGCAAAGAAGTGACAAAGACCCTTTGATGCACAAAAACTCAAGATGGCAGCACAGAGAAGGAAGCAAAGCAGCTGGCTGGGATTGGCTCAAAGCCATGAGGGAACCCCCATTGTGGGACAAAGGTAAGAGGGAGACCCCCAGCATTTCACATTTCCACCAGAGACACCTGCAATCCTAGCTGCAGGAGAGCCCACAGCCCTCACAGGCCCTGAGCCCAGTATAGGGAGCTGCCTGGAGTCCTTGCAACTGCGTTATTCCAGAGAAGGAATCCATGCTGGATTGCCCCCACTCCCTGGGACCCAGGCTACTGCAGCACAGCACCATTTTGAGGCTGGGCCACCACCAGAGTACATCCTTCCCAGGGGCCCCAAAGCCACAGCATCTTCACATCTCTGGGGCCCTGGTGATATCCCATCACGTCCACTTGAAGGGCTGCAGTGTCACAACACCAGTGGGACCCAATAGTGCAGCTGGGACCCCAGTACCCAAGCCCACACAGGTGGTTCAGCACAGCAGGGAGGCTGCTACCTGGACACAGGAAACCAACATGTGCACTCACCAGAGCCTGAGAGCCACCTGTTTGGGGCCCATGCTGTCCCTGCTAGTGACTTCGTCCCTTCAGCAGTGGGGCTGCCACATGCTTTTGTGTGTTATCAGGGACCTAAGAACAACTTGCCCAGGGCCCACCACCACCCTGCCAGTGAGCCTACCCACTCTAGTGGTGGAGCCACCATGTATCATGTGCACCACCAACGGGCCTGCAGATTGGTCTGCCTGTTCAGCAAAGCCATGCCACAGCCTCCACAAACAACCATAGCTTAGGCCACTCAGGCACTTGCAGACACTGCTGACGTTGATTACATCCAAAGAAATAGTACACAGACTACACTGCTGTGCCCATCCAGAACCAAAGCTAAAGCACCCGACACAACTGACACCATAGGACATATCTACAGGAAAATGTCTTTCCATACAAAAGCCATTCCATAAAATTGGAACAAGTGACTCTTCCACCAGGTGCACAGATATAAATGTAGGGACACAAGAAACAAGAAAAAAGCAAAGAAACATGACACCTCCAAAGGAACACAGTAATTCTCCATTAACAGACCCCCAAAGAAAAGGAAATCTATGTAATGCCTGAAAAAGAATTCAATATAATGATCTCAAGGAAACTCCATGAGATACAAGAGAACACAGACAGATAATTCAACAAAATCAAGGAAAAAAATTCATGATCTGAATGAAAAATTCAACAAAGAGATAGATATCGCAAAAAAGAACCAAACAGAAATCTTGGAACTGAAGAATTCAATGAATGAAATAAAAGATACAATTGAGAGCTTCATTGGTAGATGAGATCAAGCAGAAGAATTTCTGAATTTGAAGACGAGTCTTTTGAAATAACCCAGTCAGAGAAAAATTTTTAAAAAACCAACAGAATAACACAGAATGAAGAAACGCTACATGACATGTGGCACACCATGAAACAGACAGATTTTCATATTAGTTCCAGAAGAAGAAGAGATGGGAAAAGAAACAAAACCTATTTAATGAAATGTGGCTGAAGATTTTCCAAGTCTTGGGAGATATATGGACATTCAGATATAGGAAGCTCAAACATCCCCAAACAGATTCAACCTAAAAAGGTCCTCTCCAAGGCATATTATAGTCAAATTGTCAAACGTCAAAGACAAGGAGGGAATTCTAAAAACAGCAAGAGAAGAGTGTCTGGTGACATGTAAGGGAACCTCCTGTCAGACTAACAGCGGATTTCTCAGCAGAAACCTTACAGGCCAGGAGAGAAGGGGATGATAGAGTCAAAGTGCTGAAAGAAGAAAACCTGCCAGCTAAGAATGCTGTACCCAGAAAATCTATCCTCAAAAATGAAGGAGAAATAAAGTCTTTCTCAGATAAGCAAACACTGAGGAAATTCATCTACACTAGACTGGACCTACAAAAAATTATTAAGAGAGTCTTACATCTGGAAGCAAAAAGGATGGTATCTATCGTTATGAAAACACAGAATATGAAACTGACTGGTAGAACAGATGTGTAATACAAATGAGAAAGAGAAAGGAATCAAACATCATCACTACAGAAAGCCACCAAACCACAAAGATAAAACAGGGGAAGAAAGGAACAAAGGATACACAAAACAACCAGGAAACAATGGACAAAACAATAGGAGTAGGTCCACACCTATCAATGGCCTTGAATATAAACAGTTTAAATTCCCAAAATTAAAAGATATAGAAAGACTGGCTGAATGGATTTAAAAAAAGGCCCAACCACAGTTGACCTTTGAACAACACAGGTTTGAATTGCATGGGTCCACTTACAAGCAGATTTTTTTCAACAAAATGCAGATCAAAAATAGAGTATTTGTGGGATATGAAACTCATGTATATGGAGGGCCAGCTTTTCCTACATGCAGATTCCACAGAGGTAACTGCAGGATTTGGGTGTGTGTTTACCTTGGTAAACACAGGGAGTCCTGGAACCAGTCCCTCGCATATACCAACCAAGTAATGACGGCCTACTAGGGATGCTGCTTACAAGAAATTCACTTCACCTATAAGACACACTGAAAGTGGAAAATGGAAAAAGATATTCCACCCACATGGGAAACAAAGGCAAGCTATACTTCTATCAGACAAGATAGACTTTAAGTCAAAAAAACATGAAAAGAGACAAAGGTCATTATATAATGATAAAGGGATCAGTTCAGCAAGAGGATGTAATTATTATAAACATATATGCACATAACACTGGAACACCCAAATATATTAAGCAAATATTAATAGAGCTAAAGAGAGAGACAGACCCCAATACAATAACAGTTGAGAACTTTAACACCCCACTCTCAGTGTTGGATAGATCTCCTAGACAGAAAATTAAGAAAGAAGCATAGGACTTAAACTGCACCATAGACCAAATGGACCTAACAGACACTTGCAGAACATTTCATCCAATAGCCACAGAATACACATTCTTTTCATCAGCACGTGGAACACTCTTCAGGATAGATAATATGTTAGGCCACAAAACAAGTATCAATAAATTTTAAAAAGTTGAAATTATATCAAGTATCATCTCAGACCACAACAGAATAAAATTAGAAATCAATAAAAAGAGCTCTGGAAATTGCTCAAATACATGGAAATTAAACAACATGCTCCTGAATGACCAATGGGTCAATGAAGAAATTAGGAAGGAAATTAAAAATTATCCTGAAACAAATAAAAATATAAACACAACATATTAGAACCTGTTGGATACAGTAAAAGCAGTGGTAAGAAGGAAGTTTACAGCATTAAACATCCACATCAAAAAAGTAGAAAGATTTCAAATAAACCAGCTAATGATACACCTCAGGAGCTCAAAAAGCAACAACAAACCAAACCAGAAATTGGTAGAAGGAAAGAAATAATAATGAAAGATCAGAGCAGAATTAAATGAAATAGAGGCAAAAAAAAGAAAAGATCAACAAAATGAAAAGTTATTTTTTTCAAAAGATAAAAAAATTGACAAACCATTAGTTAGACTAAGAACAAAAGAAAGAAGACTCAAATAAATTAAATCAGAAAGAAAAATGAGACATTACATCTGACACCACAGAAATACAAAGGATCATTAGAGACTATTGTGAGAAACTGTACACCAATAAATTAGAAAACCTAGAGGAAATGGTTAAATTCCTGGACATATGTAACCTAAAGAGATTGAAGCAGAAGGAAACGGAAAACCTGAGCAGAACAGTAGTGAGTAACGAGATCGAATCAGTAATAAAAAGTCTCTCAACAAAGGAAGCCCAGCGCTGGATGGCTTCCCTGCTGACTTCTATCAAACTTTTCAAGAACTAATATCAATTCTCCTCAAACTATTCAAAAAAACTGAAGAAGAGGGAATTCTTCCTAACGCATTCTATGAGGACAGCATTACCCTGGCTCCAAAAACCAGACAAGGACATAACATAAAAAGAAAACAATAGGCCAATGTCCCAGATGAACAAAGGTGTAAAAATTCTCAGCAAAACACTAGTAAACCAAATCCAACAGCACATCAAAAAGATAATACACCATGATCAAGTGGGATTTATCCCAGGGATGCAAGGATGATTCAACATAATGCAAATCAATAAATGTGATGCATCACATCAACAGAATGAAGGACAGAACCATATGATCATCTCAATGCAAAAAGAGCATTTGATAAAATTCATTATACTTTCATGATAAAAACTTTCAACAAATTAGGTACAGAAGAAGCATACCTAAACACAATAAAGACCATACATGACAAACCTTCAGCTAACAACATACTAAGTGGGGAAAACCTGAAAGCTTTTTCTGATAGAACTGGAAAAAGACAAAGATGCCCACGTTCACCACTCTTATTCAGCATAGTACTGGAAGTCTAGCTAGAGCAATGAGGCAAGAGAAAGAAACAAAGAGCATCCATACTGGAAAAGAGGAAGACAAATAGTCTCACTGTGCAGATGGCATGATCTTATATACAGAAACACCTAATGAGTCCACTATAAAACTCTTAGAACAGATAAACAAATTCAGTAATGTTGCAGGACACAAAATCAGCATATAAAAACCAGTAGCCTTTCTATACACCAATAACAAACTGGCTGAATAAGAAATCAAGAAGGCAGTCCCACTTACAATATCTACAAAAATTATAAAATACCTAGGAATAAATTAACCAAGGAGATGAAAGATTTCTAAAATGAAAACTACAAAACATCGATAAATTGAAGAGCACACACAAAAAATGGAAAGACATGCCATGTTCATGGATTAGAGGAATTAATATTGTTAAAATATCCATGCTACCTGTGTTAGTCTGTTTTGCATTGCTATAAGGAATACCTGAGGCTGGGTAATTTTTAATGAAAAGAGGTTTATTTGGCTCATGGTTCTGCAGACTGTACAAGGAGCATGGTGCTAGCATCTGCTTCTGGTCAGGGCTTTAGGGAGATTCCAATCAAGGTGGAAGGTGAAGGGGGAGCAGATGTGTCACAGGGTGAGAGAGGGAGCAAGAGAGGGGGGAGGTGCCACACTGTATGTAACCTCTATCAAAATACCAATGGCATTCTTTACAGAAATAGAAAAAACATTTCTAAAATTTGTACAGAACCACAAAGTACCCCAGATAGCCAAAGCAATATTGAGCAAAAAGAATGAAGCTGGAGGCATCACACTACTGGACTTTAAAATATACAAATATCTATAGTAAGCAAAACAGCATAATATTGCTATAAAAACAGACACATAAATCAATGGAACAGAATTGAGAACCCAGAAATATATCCCCATATTTACAGCCAACTGATTTTTGACAATGACACTGAGTACATATATTGGGGAAAGGACAGCCTTTTCAATAAATTTTGCTGGGAAAACTGGATATCTGTATGCAGAAGAATGAAACTAGATCCTGATCTCTCACTATATACAAAAATCAACTCAAAATGTATTAAAGACTTAGATGTAAGATTCAAAACTATAAAACTACTAGAAGAAAACATAGGGGAAGTGCTTCATGACATTGGACTAGACAAAGATTTTATGGGTAAGACTTCAAAAGCATAAGCAATAAAAGAAAAAGTAGAAAAAATGGGACTATATCAAACTAAAAAGTTTCTGTACAACAAAGGAAACAATCAACAGAGTGAAGAGACAACCCATAGAATGGGAGAAAAGATTTGCAAACTATTCATCTGACAAGGGAGTAATATCCAGAATATACAAAGAACTCAAACAACTCAGTAGAAAAAAACCCCAAGTAATCCAATTTAAAAATAGGCAAACCTGTAGTTTCAGCTACTTGGGAGGCTGAGGCAGAAGGATTGCTTGAGCCCAGGAGTTTGAGGCTTGAGGCTGCAGTGAGCTGTGATCGGGCTGCTGTACTCCACCCTGGACAAAAGAGCGAGACTCTGTCTCTAAAAAACAACAAAAGAAACGCAGAGGATCCAAACAGACAATTCTCAAAAGAAGACATGTAAGTGGCCAACCAGTATACTGGCCCAACATCACTAATCGTCATGGAAATGCAAATCAAAACCATAACGAGACATCATCTCACCCCAGTTAGAGTGGTTGTTATCAAAAAGACAGAAAATAACACATGCTGGTGAGGATGCGGAGAAAAAGGAACTCTTATACATTGCTGGTGGGAATGTAAATTAGTACAGCCATTACGGAGAACAGTATGAAGGTTTCTCAAAAAAGTAATAGGACCACCATATGATCCAGCAGTCCTACTACTGGGTATTTATCCAAAGGACAGGAAATCAGTGTATCAAAGAGATACCTGCACCCCCATATTTATTGCAGCACTATTCACAATAGCCAAGATACAGAATCAACCCAAGTGTCCATCAACAGAGGAATGGATATATGTACACAATGGAATATTATCCAGCCATAAAAGAGAATGAAGTCTGTCATTTGCAGCAACATGGGTGGAACTGGATGTCATCATGTTAAGTGAAATAAGCCAGGCATAGAGAAATAAATACCGCATGTTCTCACTCATATGTGGGAGCTGAAAGAGTTGGTCTTATAGAATAGACAGTAGAATTGTGGTTATTAGAGTCTGGGAAGGGTAGGGGATGGGTAGGTAGAAAGAAGTTAGTTATCATATACAAAATTATAGCTAGTTAAGAGGAATATGTTCTAGTGTGTTATAACACTGTATGACTGTAGTGACTACAGCTAACAACTTATTGTATATTTTCAACTAGCTAGAAGAGAGAACTTTGAATGTTTCTAGAAAACATAAATGTGCAAGGTATGAATATGCTAATTACCCTGATTTGGTCATTACACATCGTATACATGTGTCAAAATATCACTCTGTATCTCAAAAATATGTACAATCGTTTCATGTCAACTAAAAATCAATCAATAAGCTACTGCCTTCCATTCTAGTGGACAGAAATATCAGATTAAAATGATCAAAAATGCCTTTCCATAGTCAGAAGACCATCAATGCCAGAGGCTGACCATACTAGGGAAGCTCTGATATGGAGATTCTTTAAATATTTCACAAATACTATAATAAAAATGATGACAACTATTTGGAGGAAATGATTTAATATCTACCCAGTAGGAAAGACTAGAAGTTATTTGCATATCTCATTACTATTTTTACCAGTTAATTTTTTTCATTATAAACATAACAGAGAAATATAAAAAAAAATTAATGCCCATGGTACCTATTACAGTATGCATGAAGTTATAGGACAGGAATACCAGGGCCTGTGGTCCTGAAGCCATTGCCTTGTTTAGCTTAAGCCCTTTCGTGTTGAAGCTTTGAGGCTGTGCTGGTGGTGATACATTCCCCTTTCAACCCACCCTTTTCTGTGACTTCTGCACACCCCTGCATCTCAAATCCACCCTTTCCCTGCTTTACCTGTTCTTTTTCTCCATCTGGAAGCTGTCCAGCCTCACTACCCACAGGATATGGATAGCCTTCCTGGTACTGGTGGGTGTATTTCTTTTAAAAGTTTATGCAATATTTTTTCTAACCACATTATATAGGTTCCTCAAGACCAGAACCTTTACTTTTCCATGTTTGGATCCCTAACAACTAGCAGAGTATCTGACTTACAGGGGGTAATCAATAGAAGTTTGTCAATTGATTTGTATTTGTATTTTTTTGGTCAGTTGTTGACATCTCTGCTTCTCAGCTACTTCTTTAAAACAAACTTATTAAAATGCATCACCTAGATTTTGATTGTGCCAACATATTTTCATGTTTTAGTGTCACTTCATAATCAGAAGTTTAATTACAGTATTAATGTTTTTGTTCATGAACTTGACATCTATTTCCACATACAGATAATGGAAAATCCTTGAATCTAATGTGAAAGCTAAATTAAGTTTCTTTCACAGTTATTAAATTCCAATCTTTGATGAATGAGTTCTTTGCCTTTTTTTAATTCAAGCTGAGGGATTTGAAAAATATTTTTACTTAATTGCCTTGTTTTGTTCTAGTTGTGATAATGCAAAGCTGTAATATTCTAATGCTAATTATAATTCTGCTAATAAGAATGGATTTTGGATTTCTTACAGTAAATTGCATAAAGACTAAAATATTTTTTCAGTTTGTGAGCCATAATGTAAATTATTTTCTCCATCAAAAACCACTTTCATTTTCAACAGTACTTGTACAAAAGTACTTGTAACTGTTGTACAAAAGTACTTGCAACTATGTTTACTAATTAATGTTAGTGTGGACTGACTATAAGATGCAGATATGATTATAGTTAGGGGATCACATATCCTTATTTGTCTGAGACAATTCCAATTTACGCCTGTCATCCTGGCATAATTATTAATACTGCTTCTTCACGCTCAAAAGTATCTTAGTTTGGATGATGATCTATATGGTCACTGTAGTTATACTGCAAGTGTTAACCACTTGTGTGACTTTATGTAGGTTAATTAACGTTTTCTGGACTCAATTCCCCATTTGTAAAATGAGGAGGTTGACCTACGTGATACCTCAGGCCTGTTTGGCTCTACTGTAATGACTTGTGAAGGAAACATTGGCAGGTTGGAAGGGTGATGTTTCTTATGGCTCCCTAGTTCTCAGGGGAGCAAACTTTTTTGTTAAAGAAATTCACAGAAAGTCTTCCTTAAAACCTTTCCTTAAAACAAAAATCCAAATGCTGCTTGCTCTCTGATTAGACTCTGATATGCTGATATTTGCTAAAGTCTATGTGACTCATCCCCTCTTGTAAAGGCTTGTCAAGAATGGCAAAGCCCTCTCAACAATCAACTTAGTCCTATAGAGGTCTTTTTTTTTAGTTTTAATTATTATAGGTACATAATAGTTGTATATCCTTATAGGGTACATGTAATGTTTTGATACAGGCCTACAATGTGAATTAATCTAATCAGGGTAATTGGGGTATCCAGCACCTCAGGAATTTATCATTTCTTTGTGTTAGGAACATTCCAATTCCACTTTTAGTTATTTTAAAGTATGTCCTAACTTGTTGATTATAGTCACTTTGTTGTGCTGGCAAATATTGTTCATTCTAACTATCTAATTATATTTTCACACCTATTAACCATCCCCACTTTATCCTCCCCTCCCCACTACCCTTCCCAGCCTCTGGTGACCGTCATTCTACTCTCTGTCTCTGTAAGATCAATTGTTTTTAATATTTAGCTCCCACATGTGAATAAGAACATGTGAGATTTGTCTTTCTGTGCTTGGCTTATTTCACTTTACATGATGTTCTCCAGTTCCATCCATGTTGTTGCAAATGACAGGATTTCATTCTTTTTTGTGGTTATATAAAATTCCATTATGCATATGTACCACAATTTCTTTATCTATTCATCCATTGATGGACACTTAGGTTGATTCCATACCTTGCCTGTTGTGAATAATGCTGCAGTAAGCATGGGAGTGCAGATATCTTTTCGATATACTAAATTCCCATCCTTTGGATATATACCCAGCGGTGGGATTGCTGGGTTACATAGTCATTAAGTTAAATAAATTTTACCTCTTCTGTGGATATAAGCTGGGGAAAGAGGTAGATGGTGGGGGAAGAGCAGGAAGAAACAACATGAGCCAACAGCAACCCTGGTACAGGACAGCTGCAGCTCCTTCGGCAGCCAGGTGATGTGCATGTGATGCCACTGTGGGAGGATGCTCAGTGCTGCCTCAGGGAGTCAGTTTGTTAAGAATACATCTATTAAAAGAGGGTCTTCCAACCCAAATTTGACAATATGTGAGATCCTCAAAAGTATAAGAGGAATCTATTAGCTATTTTCAATATTTTGAAAATCCAAGTGGAAATTGCTTATCTACAGCACTTCATAGCTTTCTTAGGCTATCCCAGCACTAGATCCCTGTTCTTTCAGCTGGAATCATATGACTCCACCGTGAGAGTAAAAGAATATGAAAAATAACCAGACACAAGTAAGTCCAGTTAAGACAATTCACTGATCACTGAAGATCCACTGACTTTATTCTATTCATTTTGGCAAGACATTTTAACTACAGTAGGCAGTGTCTGCTGTAGCCCAGCAGCTAAAGAATCCCCCTCAAATAGTTTCTTTAGCTTGGGGGTTTTATGAGGAGGAGAAAGGGCTTTGCTGAGAATATCCAAAACCGCCTGTGATGAGAGACACAGACTGCTGAGTTATATGAAACATGCAAGGATTACAGGAGGCACATACAGTGTCAGACAACGTTCCTTCTCTGTGCTGTGTCCTGTAACTACCCCTCGCAGGGCAGCTGGGGACGTTGCTCTGGTTTGGATGCTATTCCTTCCAGAGACAGAAGATTCTCTGGTGTGTGTCCTGGCCTTGCCCCGTGCAATCTCTGCTGCAATACTTGCTTATTGTCTCAATTTCCACCACCACTAACTACTGAGAGTTCTTGGATTTTACTGAGGCATTTTATCAGGATGCAGGTACTATATATATAAATTCTATTTCTATTGGTTTCCACATCATATGCTTTGAAATTTGTTGGCCTGCTTTGCTAGTTGCAGAAGTTAATTTCTCTTGTATAGTAAGTCTGGCAAAGCAGGAGGAACTGGGCAGGTTGTGGGGAGTAGTGATGGCCAAATGCTGCAGAGCAAGGTGAGAGTGGGCCTTGGGGACCAGGTGAGGCTGAGGCTGGAAATTATAGGAAACAAGGTTCCCCAAAGGTATTTGATTAGGAGAGGGACAATTGGGCCCTAAATCAAATAGGAATAGACTTATTACGTCCTAAATCAGTCATATTTAAAGCTCTTAAAGGGACTTTATATTGAACTCCCTGACACCAGAAACAACAGAAAGTTGTTTTCCCAAGTGGTCTGCAGAACTCTGTTGTCAGAAGTGTTAACAGGAATGCCCAGGAAATAGGTCCTGCCATGAGATAAGCTTGAGAAATTTCCTCTTAAATTGTCCTCTTTGTGATTAAAATCACATATTAACATTTTGAAGAACTGAGAATTTCTACATTAAAGAAATACATTTAATTTTATTTGCTATATAACCTCTGAAATTTATTGGAGAACAAAACTCCTGTTTGCCCAAGTGTGTCATACATACAGCGCTGACAGATTTCCTACACATCTGTGACCCAGAACAAGGTAGTTCTATATAAATGCCCTTTTAATGTTTAAAAAAGTTGGAAAGAGATAAAATATTTATTAAATTCTTATTTTATGTCAGTGGCTGTATTTTCTATGTATTATCACTCCTTACAACACAGAGCAACATCATTGTAACTCATGTTGGTTATTGAAAGATCAACATTCTTTTCTCTAGCCTACTAAATATCTGTTTTAATTTAAGCCTATTTCTTCTTGTTGATTTTCACAAACTTAGGGAAAAACTGACCAATATCCCCTTTATAAAAAGCCATTACAATAATAATGAGAAAATTTTCCTTTCAATAACTTCCTTTAACATTTTTTCTTACTATTTACTCATCACTTTGAATCACTTCAGTCACTGTTTTTTGAACTTTCACTAGTTTTCCATTCTCTTTCTTATAATTACTCTAAGACGGCTTTGAAGTTCATCAGAAAACAAGACACAAAGGGGAAAGAGAGTTCCTGGTACAGAAGCAGCTGCTGAGTCATCGTCCCTGAAGTCAGGATTCAAGAGGTGCCTGGGCCTGGGCTTGGAGGGAAGGGATCCAACACACCTTCCTGAGCTTGCGTTGGACTAACTGAGAGGTATTCCAGGAACCTGCATGACTTGAAACATTATCTCATAGCTATCCAATGGGTGCTGAAGCAAACCAAATTCCTGGTCCACACATAAAGACTCCTTGGGAATATTATGGGAAGCCAGCCAGAATGATAAAGTGGTATAATTGTTCTTTCTTAATCAGAACCACTCCAGGGGTGGGGAACCTGCAGCCTTCTGATTTCAAGATTGTTCTTTTTTAAGCACTGAAAGAGGCAAGAAAAGCTTCATCTTTCTCTGCTGCACCACTTTTAATAAAAGGATTTGTTCTGTAAAATTTGGATTCAGTCAAAAGGCCTCAGTCAAGGATCTAGAAGGCCACAGGTGGCCCCAAGGCCGCAGGCTCCCCACAATGACCTGGGTAAAAGAAAACATAGGTATTAAACTGCAGTCACATAGGTGTTTATAATTCTCCCTATAAAGCTTTAAAGGCATTGGGTACATGTTAATCTTCAATAAATTTGATTTTACATAAGCAACTGGCAATTCATACATTACCTGAACTTGTTGACAGGTGTTGATGGAAAAGAAGCTGAACTCTATAAAATAATTTTAAAGAGGTTTATTCTGAGCCAAATTTGAGGACCATGACCTGGAGCCATGCCCAAGAAGCCTTGAGCAAATGGACACGCTGTGGTTGGGTTACAGTTTGGTTTTACACATTTTAGGGAGAGAGGGGTTACAGGTGAAGTCATAAATCAATACATGGGAGGCATACATTGGTTTGGCCTGAAAAGGAGGGCCATCTCAAAGTGGGGGCTTACAGGTTATAGGTGGGTTTAAAGACTCCTTGACTTATAATTGATTAAAAAAATGAAGCTTTGTCTAAAGGCTTGGAATGTTTTAGATGAGGAAGATGAAAGTCACCATGCTTATATTTGTTGTGTAAATTGGGGACCTGCAGGTTTGTCTTGCATAATCTTAGGCCTGTTGATGAGTTACAAAGGACATCTCCAAGAAGGGAGGGGCATGGTGAGGAATGTCTGACCTCCTCCTCCTGGCAGACAATTTACTTTTAGGATGTCCTCTTGGCCAGGAGGGGGTCCATTCAGTCAGCCAGTGGCGGGGGGTGGGAAGCCTTTTATTTTAATTTTACTTCACAATTCCCCCCTTTTGGCCAAGATCTGCCAGGGGCAGCATCTAAGGCCAAACTCTTATTTTGTCCCATTGTTGCAGGGGTAGTGTGGCTACCTGCCCCAGGTCCATCCAAGGCCCACGATGGGACCCCTGTGGCCAAGAGGACTGAATAGCCAAAGGGGCTTACAGCCAATTAAATGTTTTAGGCCAGACAGGACTGGAGGTGGACAGGCACTCATCAACCCCTTAAAGCCTTCTGGGAAACACAAAGAGTAAAAACCACAATGTTAAAGGTAAGGCTACCAAATTAATTTATCTATAAGTGTTGAGCTACTATATTCTTTGGTTTAGTTTCAGACTTGTAGCCAACATAAGCATTGTTAACCATTCAAGCTAAACAATTTAGAGACTTTTGTCATGTCACAATATTTTAGTCTCTTTAGTAATTTGTCCTGAGGTGGCTGATAAATTACCCACTTGTCATATTTCCTTTTGCACAAACCCCATAACTAAGGACAATTAATTCAGGAAGTTCTAAGTCTATGGGAAGCAGGAAAATTTCTTTGTCATTGGGATGGATATATGTACCATGTGGCCTGAAAAGACGAAGTTTTTTGGTCAGTATTTGTTTAGGCTTCTGTGTGCTCCTCCTTGATCTGGAGGGTCAGAACTAATTCCATCCCTCCTAATTGGCCTTTACAATCTCACAGGCCCCCTCTTCTGTGATAAGTCCCTGGGCCTAGAGGGAGGATGTTTGAACAGGGTGCTGGCAGCGAATACAGGTTGGGCCTGACAGGATCCAATAGTTTAAATTCCTGGAGATATCAGGTAAACTTGTTACTTACTTAAAACTTGTCAGGACTCTGGAAAACAAAGCAAGAGAATCAGTAATGATTTAAATTTAAATAACAAGTCATAAAATTTAGTTCAGTCTCATGAAGTTGAGTTAGCAATACTCATGGACATATCAGTTTTCTAATTAAAGTCCTAAAGGTTTGTTCTGTTTTAGTCTAGTGGTATATAATCTCCAAAGTTATCAGAACCCTATATTCAAGAGAACTTGGTCCGTTCTATGACTTTCCTTAAAGAAGTAAACTTTGGACTTAGCCAGTTAAAAAAAAATACTTTCTGAGATGAATCAAAGCAAGATAAAAACTTAGACTAGTCATGGTTAAAGAGACAACTGTCAAATAAGATTGGTTATTTTTGTGATATATGGAAATTTAACATAATATAACATACACCAAAACATATCAATATTTTATAATGTTGGAACATATATTAATAACATGTTTATACAAATATAATCCAACAAAGGTTAAGCACATTTCATATTTGACAATGTTTCTTGTACAGTTAACATGCCAAATAAGCCTAAATATGCCTCTCTTAGACTTTCAGAGTCCCTAATATATAAAGAGTTAGTTTGAGGTCAAAAGGCTGGATTTAGAATTTGGGTTTTGGAAAGTTTGTCAAATATCAAAGGCTTGAAACATTTGTTCAAATAAAATCACAAGCCACCATAAAATAACGGTCATTTATTTAACCAAGAGAGATAGTCATCAAAAGATTCTAAAGGCGATAAAGGAAGATATGGGTGTAAACTTTAACCCTTAAAGTTTAGTTTTTTTAGTTAGTCAAAACCTAATTAAAAAACAGATTATAGAATCTAAATGAGTACATTATGTAATTTTATTAAGAGCAAATTAATATCTCAAGGAAACTTTGTGTTAATTAAAATTTATCTTTTTAATTATAGCAATGGGATCAAATACAAAATTCCTTCATAAATTCCTTCTATAAACTTTATCCCAACTTTCATGGACCATCTATAAAACATGTCTAAAAACTTTGTTTTGTCCTAACTTTCCCATTTCCTAAATAACCAGTCATTTTAGGACAACAATTCCAGATAAGATCCTTTCTTTACAATATTAATCTCTTTTCTGTTTAACCTTTCTTACCAAAATATATTTGACACATTCATTGCCTTTTTACATCTCTTTCTCTTACTCACAACTTTATATTTTGTTTTTATTTCCTTAATTCCATATTTTGATTCAACCTTTAAATAACCTCTGAATTAGACAAGATTACATATATATTTGATAAGAAAAAATTTCACACTTCTTTTATAATCTTATTAAAAATATATCTTATTCTTTAGTGCACTTTGTGTATAGAATCACATGCATTGACTAGAATTCTTATTCTTAGTAACTTTAAATTTTAGTGAAAGCTTAAAAGCAGGAAGTCATAAATTGTCCAATGTTGTCATGAAACAAGATTTCAGGTTACTATAAAATTATAGACATTTACTTAGCCAAACTGATAATTCAAACATTTTAAAAACAAAAATCTTATCCTTTGATAGAGGAGATTCAGTTTCCCAAACAATCATAAGACCTAATATAGACAAACTAAAATGCAAATTAGGAGGCCAGTTGAATCTGTCTTTCTCTCTCCTTCCCCCGCTTTTTGCAGTTTATTCAAAAGGTGAACAAAAAATCCTTTGTTATTCTTAAAATCTTGTTTTTCCTATTAATGTCATATGAAAATCTAGTTCAAAAGAATAAACCAAATTTTTTTTCATTGTATGAATGTATTACTGATAAAGTTAATTTTAATAAAATCTTATAAACAGATCCATCTAATTTTAACCAATTTGACTGTAAGATTTTTATAACCTTTATATATCTTTTATTTACCTTTATAAACCTTTTATACCCATTTAATTTCAATTATCACTTACCCCTCTAATCTAAAATAGTTTCAAAACCAACAAATTAGATGAAACCATCCCTTTCAACAAAACTATTAACCTTATTTTTCATACAGAATTGTCTCCCCATCCAGCAATCTCGATTACGTATACTAATCATAGCGTCAACTCTTATAAAAATCCAGAAAGTCAAACCAACCTTGAACTGTTATCAGTCCCCAATGTTATTACCATTCTTAAATACAAAAATAAGATAAAAGTATATAGACTTAAACTTATGCTCAAAATGTTCAGTATTTCATAAACGACTCAGTCATTTCATGATCATCTTCCTAACAAAACGTGACTCAAGATTCTAAATCATATGAAAATGTCATTTGTATTTATCCCATTTATATTTACCTAACTTATCTAATTTATTTATCTTAGCAGTTCACTTAGATTCCAAATATCATTAAGTTATTTTTCTGTTAACCATTATTACACTCTGTAAACTAGATATAACACAGAACAGGGATCAAGATATAATTTTAATTATTGTTTTTAAACTCATAAATCTTAACCAAGAAAGAAACAAACAAAAAAGTATTTTAATGAGTCATTATTTTAAACAATAAAACATCATTTCTAAATTTTATAAATATAGTAGACATTTTAGAATATATCCTGTTTAAAAGTGTTAATTAATTAGATCCTTCTAAAACACCACATCCCAAAACAAAATCTATTGACATTGGAGGGACCAAAGTGTCCCTGGCCCCCAAAGTTTAGTCAAACTGTAGGGAGAAAAACTGCTGTTCCCATAAAGATTTGTTGAAAACTTACTGGCATGAAGATTAACTGGAGAAAAAATTAAAACCTTATACATGGACACCTTCAGAATGAACACTGAAAGATGCAGGGGAGATTGTCCATTTTTATGTTTAAAGTGTGGACAGCCGTGCGGAAATATGATTGGACAAAAAGGCTGAGCGGAGCCCAGCAAGGCCTCTCTGTCTAGATTCTGTCTGGCCTCTGCGTGTGCTTTCCTTCCTTCTGGGTGTAGGGCAAAGCCCTGCTGGAATGGGGTTTTACAGGTAAACAAAGTAGGTTAGATAATTACTTTATGGCCAATTTTTACATAGAATAATTTTAGTTTTTAAGGCTATCTTTCAGAAAAAAGGGGTTCTGGCCTTTGTGACCTGCCTTGGGGAAGAGGGATTTTGATTTTTCCAGCTAGCTTCAGGGAAGAATGGAACTAAGAGGCAGGAACAAGGCAAGGTCAGAGAACTTTTGCTTCTGAGGCCTTCATTTTAGCATAGTTTTCTAAACCCCATCAGCATGATATTACTTGACTTGAGACTGAAAAAACCTTCAGCACCAATCCTTAACACCTCAAATAATGACACAAAGTTGTAACACATTTTTTACATGAGGATCAAGATTAAGGTGTTTAAAAACAATCTAAATAGTCTCAAAACATTTTTCAACTTGGGTGTAAATTTGAGTACATGTAACATTTGTAAGGAGTTTAAGACTTTTGGGATTTCCTTTGGGTTTTAGCAATCATTTACTTTTTATCTTAAAATAAATTACTATATAAAAATTAACACTTTAGGATTTTTCTTCCTAGGCAAAAACTTTGTTATAGCAACATCATGCACACATAACCAGAAAGCAAATCAAAGATGGACAAGATTGGGGAAATCTAAAGCTTCCAATTTAAGCTCTTGTAACCACAACTTCTCGGACAGCTTTGAATCCCTAACAGTGCTGTTAACATCAGATTATACAAACAGTGAGTTAGAAACACATTTTATGTGTATCTTTCTACAGACATTGAAATCAGTGGAAAAACTATCTGCACCTAGGATTAAAAGATCAAAACCAAAATATTTTCATAAACCTTTGACCCTAAGTTTCTGTTTTTGTGCTTTATCTACTTGGTGTTTTATTTATTCCAGTTTGCTGACACATTTTTTAAGGCACATCTACATTTTTACCTGAAAGTTAAACACATAGGTATTTTTGTTGATAACTCAGGAGATTTAGCTATTATCATTAGACCAAATGTTAAATTTACCTTACTTATCAAAGATCATACAAACATGGATCATTTTGTCTTTGGCTGAGTTTATAGTTTTATTACCTTTATGTCAGACCCTGACTCCTTAAGAACATAAAAATGTCCGTTAAAACCTAGGCAAAAACAAATGTATGCTGACAATTCAAAAACATTTTTACTATTACTTTACTAATAATATCCTTTCTTTAAAAATAATAATAATAACCCAGCTTATTTACCAAAGATTACTAAATTCACTTGAACCATTTGGGTTTGTTTAATTTATTAGTGCTCCCTTATTTTTAAGCCAGTCCAGAACCATGTAAGCACAAACATGTAATACATGGACATACACAAAACATACCTAAACATATACACCACGTGCAGACACACACAAAGTTCTGGTAGATTTTACCCTAGAATTCTAGCCATGAGATGGTAACACAACTCACCAGTCTGTAGAAGACAATTGGATCCTGATTTCTTCTGACAGAATTTGAGCTTGTTCACGTGACAAACTTCAGTTGCCCTGACAGGGAACCTAATTCCATGCCTCTGGACCTTTCTATTGACACAAACACTTGCAAGCAGAGGCGCCATAAACCAACTGGGGTGCCCAGAAGGGGTCATTCTCCTTTTCTTTACTCATTTTTAAAGGATTTGTTTCCCCTTTCTCTTTAAAAGAAGCAACCGAACTGTAGTCTAAGGTTTAGTGTACACAAAGTTCCAATAGATTTTCTACAAACAAGACAGTTCGGTTTCCTCTTTCCCAAGTGCACAGAAAAGCCAGTTGAGATTAATTTTAGGATGAAAAGGCAATGGAGAATACCCTTTAGAATACAACTCCAAATCTAAATTAGGATCCCAAACAACAAATTCCTAGGAGAAGAACCAGCTCAGAGTAAACCCAGGACCATCAACCAAAAACACATAGTCCAGAGCTCAGGAGGACCTACCCGTTCCACCAAAGGAGAAGCTCAGAGTCCAGGGGCCCAAAAGGGCCATGCTGGCACCTAGTGCCAAGTTCAGGCTACTCCTTCAGGGGTCCTGAGTCTTCTCTGAGCTCCAGGTCTGAGCGCCAATATTGTAGATGGAAGAGAAGCCAAACTCTGTAAAATAATTTTAAAGAGGATTATTCTGAGCCAAATTTGAGGACCATGACCCAGAGCCACACCCAAGAAGCCTTGAGCAAGTGGACTTGCTGTGGTTGGGTTACAGTTTCGTTTTATACATTTCAGGGAGACAGGAGTTACAGGTAAAGTCATAAATCAATACATGGAAGGCATGTATTGGTTTGGCCCAAAAAGGTGGGCCATCTCGAAGCAGGCGCTTACAGGTTATAGGTGGGTTTAAAGACTCCTTGACTTGTAATTGGCTAAAAAATTAAGCTTTGTTTAAAGGCTTGGAATGTTTTAGATAAGAGACAAGTCACCAGATAGATATTTGTTGTGTAAATTGGGGACTTGCAGGTTTGTCTTGCATAATCTTAGGCCTGTTGATGAGTTACAAAGGACATCTCCAAGAAGGGAGGGGGCATGGTGGGGCATGTGTGACCTCCTCCTCGTGGCAGACAATTTAGTTTTAGGACATCCTCTTGGCCAGGAGGGGGTCCATTCAGTCAGCTGGTGCAGTGGGGGAGACTTTTATTTTAATTTTAGTTCACACAGGGCAGATGAGCTTTCTGGAACCTAAACACCTATATCAACAAGCCTAATTGTTTTGTCTGTGGCTGTTGGAAAAGGGCAGTGGCTTGGTGTACTTACTCTGGGTGGCCAAATGACATGCAACTGTTTGTGATTTAGTGGGAATTTAATAGCTTTGCACCTAAGAAACATGGCATCCCTCTCTGAATCAACTAGGGAGTTTCCAAAACCCATTACTAAGAACTGGTTATTAATTTGTTGACCCAAACAAATGAATAAGGCAAAAATCTCAATCAATGGAGGTTTATTAAGCCAAGATATTGGGGATGCACCCAGGAAAAACGTGAGTTGCAGACAAGCTGTGGCTGTTTTTCTGAAGGAGATGTTGGGACTTTCAGCATTTCAAAGGCATACTGACAAAAGGAAAAAGGCAGGGGAGGGGGTGATGAGGTAGTTGTTACACTCTGGTGAAGCCCTAGAAATCTACATTTTAAATAACATAAGGGAGTAAAGGAGCCATCAATTATGTTGATGTCCCCGGTAGGTAGAAGAATGTCTGCATCTGTCTTGTCTCCAGTTCTGTTACCTGTAAGATAAACTTGTAATTCATATTAGTGTGGGCATGAACAGGCTTTAGTTTTAGGTCCTAGACATAGGTACAATTCGCACGTCCTTGCTTGTGGGAGGTTAGCAGGAAATTTTCTTTGATCCGTGGGGCCTGCTCTTCACAGGTGCCTGAGGCTTTTGCCTTCCCTTTTGCATGAGGAGTTGGGGGGTGTGGCCCTGAGACTTGGATTTTCTTTTTACAAATTAAACAGGAAGCTAATTAATAAATTACCTACACAAAGGTATATTTTCAGAGATACTTACAAAGTTTAATAATTTATTTTTGTTAACTTAAATAATGAGTGACTGAAAATGACAGTCACACTCAACTGAGGTTTATTAAGCCAAGATTTTAAGGATGCACCCGGAAAAAGCACAACCCACAAATTATCTGTTGTGGACGGCGCTGTCTGTAGAAGAGGTGGAGAACTTAGCATTTAAAGGAAAAAGGGGTGTACAGGAAAAAGGGAAGGGTTGTTAGGCAGGGACCAAATCTGCGGGTGGCAGGTACAGGCCAGGAGGGTGGTTCCCAGGGGCAGAGAAGCTGCGGGGTGGGGGGGGTGGCGGGGGGGTGGGGAGACTGCAGGAAAACTCAGCTCACAAGCACGAAGAGCAGGAACTTGCGGTTTCAAGGCACACACACCTGTGCAGCTGCAACTTTGTTACAAGAACACCTGACAATCGTGTGTGTCAATCAGCTGGTAACACCCCACCTGGTACCCTCCCGTAAGCCCTCCCCCGGACCAGGCCAATGAAAGAAAACCACCTGGGCGTCCTCAACGTCTTTCTCCCCTGCTGAAGACCGACACGCTCCTCTCTGGAACGTGCTCTCGCTTCCTATAGCTCCGTCTTTTCTGCGATGAAAGCTGTTTGTGTGCAGTTGCTTCCTGCCTGCGGTCACTCCGTCACACCAGCCCTGCTTGTGAATTTTCCAAGCAAGGAGCCAAAGAACCAGGACAACAGTCTGACAAGAGGCCAGACCTGACCGGGTGAAGGAGGTGAGCAGTGAGTCAATTGGTGGTTTCCTTGTGAAGTTCTCTCTGGTGCTCAGTAAATATGCATAAGATGAACATTCAAAAAGGGAGTAGAAGAAATAGTGTTCTTCTCAGGGTGGGTAAAAAAGTGATCACATCTCTTCCTGGGTTTGCATCTGTGGAAATAAACTTGCAATTGACTTTTGAGAGTTTATTCAGGATACAGTCCTAAGGTTATAATCAACATGCACTCATTTTATAGGGGCTGCATATCTTGAAGGGATTTTTTTTTTTTTAGGGCTGAAGGAAATACAAAATATCTTAAGTCAAAATACATTTCTTTGTCATATATTGGGATGGCTGCGGCAAACAGGAATGATGCTGTGCAGCTGTCTGGGTGGGGAGGCTGGGAGAGATTTGCATCTGCAGGGAATCTGTTAAATGCAGCCAGGCCCTGCCTGTTAGATCTGGGACAGGTTTGCAAGAATCTGACACCCTTAAAGGTCTGAATAAAACATTTCCCTGGGGGCTGTTGTGAGCTCATCTGCGTAACAAGACCACCTTGCCAGCCAGGCTTCCTTTCTCCTCCCATAACCTGTCCACCAAAAAACAAACAAAAAAACCCCCTTTTCAGTCATTTTCTAATCTAAGCCCCTTCCTTTCTTAAAAGAGGCCCCGGCACCTCCCTGGGGAGAGGAACAGAGCATGTGACTCAGCTCTCAGGCACCGCTCTCCCTTTTATCATAGTGAGCTTTGGGCTGTCCTGAGATTTTTTATCTTTCCTTTACATTTTGTACTTTAAGAAGGAAGTTTATTGACTTTTCAGACTAATTTCTTCTTAAAGACACAGACAACATGAATACATTGGCTCTAATTTCTGACCCCATAAAACAGGTTCTGATTATGAATTAGTACAGCATTTGAGGAAGGACATTGGCTTCAAAGCCAGATGGTCTGGGGCTAAATCCTGGCTCTGTCACTTGTTATGTTGCCAAAAGCCTGGCACTTGTCTCCAAGGCTGCATCAGAAGAACAAGGACAAGTGGTTGAGGAAAAGGAAAGAGGAGTTTATTAATTTGCTGGCAAATGAGGAGAATGGAGACTCCTGTCTCAAAGTACCATCATCCTCCTCATGAGCAGAAATACAAAGGGACTTTCAGGGAGGATTTATGCAAACTTCAGGCACTCACTGGGCATTATTCTGCGTCTGTGTAGGGGGATTAGATGATGCTTTTAACAAAAGTGTTGCCTGTCAAAGAGAAACAGCGTTGGGCACTTGTTGAAGGCACAAGACAGATCTTATTCAGACTACTGCGGTGGGGGGGAGACTCGCGTGTACACTGAGCTCAACGCGACTAAGACAGGACTGAGGTTTTTAGATGGAGAACAGGGAGGAACCAAAAAGGGAAGTGAAGGGGGAGAGAGGGCTATGTGGAAGTGGAACGTGATGAAAAGTTTGTCAAGGTGGGCTGGGATGGAGCACATTTTGTGGCTTGGCAGCATTTCCTCTTCTTAGCAGACTCATCCTGGTGGCTGGGGTCACCGTTAGGGACACACCTAGTGCAGGCAGAAGCCGGGCTGAAGTACGGTCAGATCTCAGGATGGCGTCAGGCAAGTCCTTTGTGCTGCGTGGAAGTTCAGAGTTCATGTTACAAATACTAGAAAATATGGATGCATATTGTATGAGTTTCCTGTTGTTTCTGTAACAAATTACCACACACTTCATGACTTAAAGCAACACATAGGTATTATCTTACAGTTCTGGAGGTCAGAAGTCTAAAATGGGTCCACGGGACTGATTCCTCCTGGAGGCTCCAGGAGAGACTCTCCCGGCTTCTAGCGGCTGCCTGGTTCCTGGGCTCGTGCACTCTTCCTCCATCTTCACCCAGCCCACAGCTTCTCCTCTGTACCCCAACACCTGCTCCCACCCTACATCTTCTCTGACTCTCCTGCCGCCCTCTTATAAGGACCCAGGTGAGGACACTGGGCCCACCCAATAATCCAGCATAATCTCCCCATCTCAAGATCCTTAACTTAATCACATCTGCAAGTCACTTTTGCCATGTGAGGTGACATACTCACAAGTTCTAGGGAATAGGATGCGGGCACATTTGGGGGGCTGTTATTCTGCCTACCATAATGCTTAAGAAAGAAAACAAGTGGTGACAAATAGTTCTTAATTGTAGACAATGGCTTAACCTTAGCAGGTCAGGATACTCTACTCTTACCTCAAGCATCTATGATCAAGAAGCAAGGATGTTGTAAAGTGGTCAGTTGACAGTCTTTCTGGCTCCTGCAATAGAAAGAATTCTAAAAATTTTATCCAAAACTACTGCACAGGTTTGCCTCTCTCTACAAAGGACATGCTGTAGGAAGATTTACAGACCTCAAGTCATCCTATGAGGAATCATTTCAGAGTAATTGTCTGCTAGTCTGTTTTGGATTCTTTATGTTTTTACATTCTTAAGGGACGTGTATCAGCTATCTATTGTCCCAATAATGCTGCGAAATAGACCACCTTAAAAGCCAGTGGCTCATGACAATTATAATCTAAGATTGCACTCTGTTCTCTGGTTCAGCTGGTGATCGGGTCCCTTAGATGTCTGTGGTCAGCCTAAGATTGGGTGGAAACTCTGCCGTCCTGCTGGGCTCGCTCCCTGGCTGGGGTCAGCTGTCTGCAGACTTGTCTATTACGGCCATGGCTGGGATGGCTGGTTCTGCTCCATGTGTGCTCACATGCACATGCCTCTCCTATCCCTTGATTAGGTTGGCCTGGGCATGTTCTCAGGGTTGCAGAGAAGCAAGAGAGGCAGCAGAAACACATCATGGCATTCTCAGGCGTCTGCTCGCTCCACGTCTGCTAACATTCTATTGGCCAAAATGAGTCTCGGGACCAAGTTGAGCTTTGGGGTGGAAAAGGGGCTTCCACCTCTTGAATGAGAAGAATTTCAAAGCCACAGGGCAAAGGGCAAAGGACAAAGCTACAGTGAGAAGTGAAGGGTTGCACCATGAATACAATCTACCACAGTACACAGTCCTGGTTTTTCCAGAAATTGAAATGGTTCACAGAAAAGTTTCCATATGCATTATTTAAGCCTTATCCTTTTTAAAAACTAAAATAATTCTAATAATTGATTGAGGTAGTTCTTTTACATTTGTTAAGAGGGTGAGAAGAAAATGGGTGCAACACAAGCATTGGCCTCAACGATTGTACTGTGCTGTCTTCATACAAGCTCAGTGACTAAGCCAACTGCAAAATAGAAAAAAATAAATAAATTATTAAGGCCTAAATGTGTTTATATGTGTGAGTGTAAATGTAACTATAAAAGATAAATTATCTTTTGGTTCCATCAGAGAAAGAATTTGGGTTCAAGTCTCTTCTGTGTAAGGCTCTGGGCACTCTGGCTGGTTGCCCCACAGGAAAGCAGTGACTTACCTGGGACAGATGGATATGCCAACACACACGTTTTACTCCTGACACATACACCGTTAAGTCCCTGGTCACCTGGGGAAGCTTGGTGAGGCTGAGCCTCCATGTCACACATCCATCCTTCTCGTGCCACGGAGTAGGAACAGGGTTGAGACACAGGCTCAGGGACAAACTGCTGGACCCTAGAAAGGAAGATTTTTGGGAGACTGTGCGGTTGAAGGTGGGGTAAGGGAGAGCAATTTTTATGGCTCTTTAGGGCTTCTGTTCTTCATGTGCCAGGGCCAACAGCAGGAGCCAGTCATGATGCCTGTTTTCATCATGAATCATCTTATTTGTTGTCTTAGCGTGAATTTAAACCTTTCCGTAAGCAGGTTGACAAGGTTCCTCTCTATCCTTCTTCTACTGTTTAACCGGAAATTCAAATTTCTTTAAATAGTTAAAAATTTTCTCTTGGGTACATATTTCAGACAGCAAATCAAGGACAAGCAGATCTCATTAGCTCAAGGAAACTCTCACATGATCAATTAACCTCCCTACACGTGAATATTCAACTCCTGCCAACACAATTTAAATCATTACTCCAAGGTAATTTTTAAAAAATGATTCCTAGCCCTGAAAAAATAGAAAAGAAGAACTTATTACCTGGAAAATTTACCAAAGTTTTAGGAGGGGTAAACTGGCTCAGTGAAGGGTGTTCACAGTTTTGCTGCAGGACAGTGAGCCAAGATGAGTATGGCGACTGAAGTCCATTTCCCCAGAAAAATGTGCGCCAGTTTGTGGACCATCTCAAGCTAGACCGTAGACTACTGAACCACAGCAGCTGAGCAAAGATCGTCACCAGCCCACAGGGACATAAAACCAAAGCCAGATACCAGGCACATGTGGGACTCTGCGTGTGTTTAGTGAAGAGAGTGAGTCACTGGTCCATCCCTCGCAGGATGAAGTGACACAAAAGCTCAGGAAATGTTGTAGGGTTGAGGGAAAACTTGTCCTTTCCCCTGAAAGTTCACTGAAAGATCAATTCACAATTAAGGCAGATTAATAAGAGAAAGGTTTATTTACCATGCTCAAGGGGAGAATCACAGAGTGATGACCCAATATCCCAGTGGGGTCCAGATATTTTTATACATGCCTTTTAGGGGGGAGGCGGAGATGAGGAGTACAGGTAATTCTGTTTAGGGGCAATAAATGGTTGCTAGAGGGGTGAGTAGATACTCAGAGAATGAATGGATGGGGGAAACAGATTGACTTGTAAATTAACCTGACAGACAGGTATTGTGTTTAAAATGATTTGGGCCAGGTCTAGTTGCATGCTTGATTTTCTTTCCTGCCGGTAACAGGGAGAGGAAGGGAAGTCCATTGTTCTTTTGATCCGGTCAGTCCAGTTTATGCAGACAGAGGGAAAGCTCCTTCCAGTGATTTTTGATCTTGAATGGCCTTTAATTCAAAATATTCTTTGTACCAAGGAGTCATATTTTGGGGTGAAATTTTCTGAGCTCCTTCAGTGTCGTGCTTCCTTAAGAAGGCAGAAGCGCAGACCAGTGGTAACTCAGGGAGAATATGGACCTTCCAAGATTTGCAGAAATTCTCTTCATCATCTTAGTGAATTTAAACACTCACAAAGGCAGGTCGACCAAATCTCCTCTCTGTCCCCTCTTGTGCCTCTTCTCTGCCTTCTCAAACTTAGTTGAAAATGGGACTCACATGTGCTTGTGTGTTTGTGGTCAGTTTGTACCACATTTCATGACACATTAGTTTGGGGAATTCCTGTTGTAGGCCATTGGATAAGAGACACATCGTCATTGCTGCATTTAACCCAGTCCTGGTCACCAGGAGGACATATTGGAATTTGGGACGAAAGTGTTGGCTAATACTAAAGAGTTTCTGCCTTAGGATCCTGAACCAGCAGTGGGTGGCTAGCAGAATAGTTGGAGTTTCAGATCCCTTAAATATCACTCATGATTAATAGTAAAATCCTGAGTGAATTACTTTAACAACAGAATGAACACAGTAAGGTTACTGAAGTCAATGTTTAAATCCATATGCTATGTCATTTCTAGTTTATATCCATTTTCCCTCTTCTGGGGCAACTTCCCATATTTGACAATTATTTCTAATTAGTTTGTTCCCAGAGGCTGCAGAAACATTCAGCCGTGGGTCACAGCCTAGTGCCTTCTTATAGTGTCACCACCATGACCTCAGCATCAAACAGCACAGCCTCAGCTACAGACACAAACAGAAACACTGGAAAACTGCCAAGAAAAGAAGGAACAATGACTAGCTGGCAGAAATGGATAACAGCTTTAGACCATGTGGGGCCCCTTGGTCATGAAGAACTCCTTTGACTTACAAATCCTGATCACTCAAACCAAATCCAGTCAAACTCCCCAAAGGCTGCTATGTTGGGGTTTCCATTTCATTAGAGTTAAACTGCATGATAGTTTATTGCAGGTCTACTGTGGAAGCACCTGCAAAAACTTTCTGGCTAGCAAGCTGTCACCATAATATTATTTTTTCCTGCTAGATTTTAGAATAGAAATTATTTGATGTGAGTCATAAAGGACAAAATGCCCTCTGACTACGTTTCATCCATGGTAGTGATTCACAGTGGAAATGCATTATTTAGGAATTTTAAATAAATTTTTGTATCTGGTAATGAGGTGAATGCATATAATAATATCTGAAAAATGGAAAATAAGTATCTTTTGGTATATTTGGTTTATGTTTCTCTTTAATTCTCAATTTTTGGTAAATGAGTTAATAGTAATTTTCTCTCCTCCAAAAAAGAAAGACAGTGGTAAAGGGGCAGAAGGGAGGATTTGGGAGCAAAGAGAGGGGAGTTCAAAACCTGGTCCCACCATAGCAGTATATGTGAAATCCTGGGCAAGGTAAGTGGCCTTTCCTAGACTTACTTTCCTAATATATAAAATGGGCATAATGCTACCTACCTGCAGCATTTGGAGAGATACAGGCTTACCCATCTCTGGTCTCCCTCAGTATCGGATGTTTGCCTACATCAGCCCGATGGCAACCCTTTGACTACCTTAGAGACGATACCTCACTTGCTTGCAGACTCTCTCAAATCAGGTGGGCCCAGTTCCCTGATACAACAACTTGTAAAAGCCAGAGTGGGAAACCTGGGTCATCTGTGACTTGCTACCGGGGGTAGCGAGTAAGTTGCTTCACATCCCTGTGCTTCCGCTCCATGAGGAAAGTTCTTATCACAAGGGCTGTTGTGAGGATTAAGTAGGTGAATATGTCTAAGAAAGACAAAAGCCTTTAGCATAGCACCTGTGTCTTAGCAGGTGGTGTATACTGTGTAATAAGTTGAAGAACTTGTTCTTGTGCACACAGAGCCAGGTCTCTTGAAAGATCTACTCAGAGCTTTCCCTTTCCTGCTCCATCTCCTTTCCTTCCTCCTTCCAAACCTTGACAACAGTTACCTGGTCGTCCACGGTCATTCCTCTGAGACTGTGGAATTTTCTCCACAATATCAGTTAAGAAGGGAACACCAGCCATGGTAATTGAAAAAGTCCAAAATTACAGGGGCTTCACATAACAGAAGTTACATTTCTCACTCACATAAAGTCCAAAATGGGTGTTCCTGACCAGCTGGGAGACCCTACAACAGGCAGGCCTGCAGAGACCCAGCCTGAAGGAGACTCTGTCCTTAATATGGGGCTCCCAAGAACACACTAAAGTCAGCTCTACCAACAACAGCTGGCAGAGTGGGTCACAGCCAAGGTTGAGGGGCACTGGGGATTTTTCTGTGGGCTATTCCTGGAAGCGTGTGCATCCCTGTCCATACTCCATTGGCTGGGGCTGGTCCTGGATGCATTTGCATCACTGCCCATATTCCATTGGCTGGGGTCTGGTCGTGGAAGTGTGTGCATCACTGTCCATATTCCATTGGCTGGAGCTGGTCCTGGAAGTGTAGGCATCACTGCCCACATTCCATTGGCTGGGGTCTGGTCCTGGATGCATTTGCATCACTGCCCATATTCCATTGGCTGGGGTCTGGTCCTGGAAGTGTGTGCATTACTGTCCATATTCCATTGGCTGGTGGCTGGTCCTGGAAACATGTATCACTGTCCATATTTCATTGGCTGGGATTCAGTTGTCTGGGTTCACTAATGCAAGATGGGCTGGCAAATATAGTCCCTCATGGGGCAGCAACTTCTCAGCAAAATATCTGCATTTTGAAAGGGGAGCACAGATCTTTGATGGGAAGCTCTTCACCTACCCACTCCTGCCTGTACATAACGGTAAATACATAATTATTTGTTGGCATTTATGATGATCAATCCAGCAAATAAAGTTTGGAAATAGCTGCCATTTTGTACCACATTAATATGTCTCTCCTACTCAGACTTCCCTGTAGCCTTGCATCCAAAGATGTGATGTGACTTCCTCAAACTACACTTGGACTGTCTGCTTCCTACAGAAGCAGTGGGCACCTTTCTGGTGGACAGCATCACACTGACTAGACACTGGGCACCTTCCCCTTGGCCAGTTCTATAGTCCACCCATCAGTTACCTGAAGTGGAAAACCCCTGAATGTTCTAACTGGTAGGTTATTGGGGTGACCACTAAGCTCTCTAAATTAAGGGCAAGCACAGATGTTCACTCCAAATGTTCTCCCGCCATTCCTTCTGGAAATAGTATCTGTTTGATCTTTGAAGCCAGTTTGCGTAAAGGGAAAACTAATCCCCAGCAGTACCCGTGCTCTGGTGATTAAAGTGCAGAGAGTGGCTGCCTCTTGTGGAGATGGCATCCCCTGCAGGTATTGTACAATTGGCAGCTGCTCACACACCATGCTGGCAGGGAGGGGCGGGTGGCTCACGGTTGGTGGGAATTCAGAGCTAGATGGGGCCTCAGAGATCACCTGGCTTAGCCCCCTCATCACAAGGTGAGGCAACCTGCAGGGTGATCTACTGTAGTCCTCAAAGTATAGCTCCCCTACCACCCCTTCCTTGTTAGGGCTAGTCCCTGATCGTTGAGAAGCCAAACAGATGAGGTGGGACTACAGCTGCTCATCTAGGCAGACAACCAACATGGAAAGTCCTCAGTGTCTTCCTCATTGATATAAATAAATGTGTGCCCACATCTTTTTACGCACTAATTTTAATTAATTTGGTAGCTTGGGTTCACGTGCATTTGACCAGAGGAAACAAAGATGAGAATGTCTTTATTGACGTAGATTATCACTACATTTTGGAATATTGGTCTCGTATACCTCTTTTTTCTCCCCTACTCTATTAATGTCTAAACAGGGAAGTTGTGTTTCTAGGATTTAAAAGATATTTTGGTCATTAATATTTGCATATGCATTTGCCCAATAAATTGTCTAAAGGAAAATATCTTTTATTCCTGGGCAAAGAAATATATCCCTGTATCCAATGCAGGTTTTAAAAAAATAATTTTTATTGTGAAATATTATACACATGTGAGAAAGTGTGGAAAACATAAATGTGTGGTTTAATGAATTATTACATGAACACTAATGTAACCACCTCCCAGACCAAGAAATAAAACGTCAGTATGTTTTCTGTGTGACTTATCCTGATGTTAATCTTATCCAGCCAAACACAGCCAGGGCACCGTTGGGTTTACTCTCTCAGGAGAGAATAAACACCATGTTGGGCTGTGGTGCTTCTCAGCAAGTGGATGTTAGAAAGAACCTATCGCAGGATTTGGCTCGTGTTTGGTAATTTGGGGGGATGTGGCGGTTAAGGAAGCAGGACTTTGCTCTGGATTGGATCCTTTCAGGAGGCAGGAGTAACTTTATGATTTTTTATCTTAATAAATTTTATCTAGGAGAAGGGAAGACTGACTGGGGCAGAACCTGTGACTGGTAAAGATGCAGCCGTCACTCACATTAGCTGGGAAAGGGGGCTATTTGGTGTTCTGTGGCTTGGACAATGTTTGTTTTGCCTGCACAGATGTGATTACTCTGAGGTCTTGTGTTTGTCTTGATCCATGATGGACGTTGTCTGAAGTTGATGTTCTCTGAGTTGTTTGTGTTTAACAGGAGAACACCCAGGACTCACCCGAGGCACCAGGCCAGCTCCTGGCTGTCAGGGAAGGAGGGAGTTTTATATTCCCTTTCTGAGAGT
The DNA here is from genome assembly GCA_023783475.1 of Daubentonia madagascariensis. NCBI lineage: Eukaryota > Metazoa > Chordata > Mammalia > Primates > Daubentoniidae > Daubentonia > Daubentonia madagascariensis. The sequence goes on from JAKFHU010001035.1 coordinate 101,334, forward strand.
AAGAATGGACTAGCAGCCACTGTGTAATTTAAAAGTAGCTTTTATAATGATGGAAATTGAGACAGTGAAACTAGATAGAGGTGGGTGAATATTTTGATCTCATGTTCAAGTTGAGGTTTTTTTCCTCCTCCAGGTCAACATCAAAAAATCATTTCCTTTTCCTCAAACTTCTTAAAATTAACTCCAGAAGAAAGCATTTAAAGATTGAAGAAATAATTAGATGGATTATCACAACCTCTCTAGAATATATGTATTTATTTTCTTAAGATTAAATAATTATTTGTCTATGACTTTTAAAAGGCCTGCCTATGATTTACGTGGTTGTGTTATAATCTGTACCTTTCTCTGCCCTCAGTTCCATGCCGAGTGTGTCCAACCTGTAAAGTAGTCAAGAGGAGTGGTATAAGATGGACAGTTTCAATATTCAGCTAATGACTAGAAGGAAATTTGCTTAAAAAACATGTAAAACAGGCCAGGAGTAGTGGCTCACGCCTGCAATCCTTAGCACTTTGGGAGGCTGAGTCAGGAGAATCGCTTGAGGCCAGAAGCTCGAGACCAGCCTGAGCAAGAGTGAGACCCCATCTCTATAAAAAATAAAGAAATTAGGCAGGTGTGGTGGCATATCTGTAGTCCCAGCTACTAAGGAGGCTGAGGCAGGAGGATGGCTTGAGCCCAGGAGTTTGAGGTTGCAGTGAACTGTGATGATGCCACTGCCCTCTACCCAGGTGACAGTGAGACATTGTCTCAAAAAAAAAAAAAAACAAAACAAATATATAAGACAAATCTTCTTTATTTGACCATATAGCTCCCGTAGTTAAGAGACTTGCATTATTTTTCCAGCTTTGATGTAACTTGCTGTGCAATATGGGGTTTGATCTCCCCATCTGTGATGTGGGGATGATAAGGGAGTTTCTAGGGATAAGAGACTCTCCAGTGATAAATCAGGTAACCCACTATGAGTTCTTCAAAAATTGCTACGTGTTTTACAAATTTTTTCTAACTTACATTTAAAAATTTTACCTTTGCCATAGTCTTGTGTAACAGTTATTAGGGAGGATGAGAATATTCAACCATGCAGAGGTTTGGCAATTGGCCCGATTTCGTTTGGCTTATGTTAGAGACAGAAACTCCATCTTCTTTTTTCACTCTAAACATTTCTATTTTTGCCATTCTGCACTGAATTTTTGCAGCATGACTGCTCAGGGCTTTCCTCTTAAAGGAAATTGTATTAAATTTTCTTTAAGAATCTCACTTGCTTGTAGTCGAAGCACTATAATATGAAGGCAAGAAGAACAAAGCGTCGAGGCTGTAGCTTTCAGTTCAAGAATCATTGCAGTGTTGAGAGTGGTGGGTCATGGGAACAGATCTGCATGGACTCAAATGTGGCTGCTTCCTGGCACCTGCTTCTCACGCCAGTGCGTGCTGTAATTAGTAATTACCAAGCACTACACCAGCTTTGCCAGCATTTCTGATGTGTAGTGCCACCTGTTCTCCTGTTATTAGTTATTAGTATTTTGGGACAATCTGAGAAAATCTGAAGAGAATCAGTAGGCACTTAGTCAAAACAGGAGAAAAATGTGCGTATATTCTAACCATTGTCTACAGACCCTCTAAGCCTGTTCCAGCACAGATGCAAAGTAGACAGTGTATTCTTCCTCCTTCCTGTTTTATATAGAGGTAGGTGCTATTGTGAATATTAAATAAGTAGGAAGAACAAGGCAAAACAACAGATAACAGTAGATATGTGACAACTGATATTCAGAAACAGGGAAAACTATCGCTAAGATTAAAAGTAACTGAAGTTTTTTGACTTAAAAATTGATGTCCCTAGAAAGAGCACCAGGTCTTTCAGCCAAAGACCTGAGATCAAGACCCACTCCTGCTGTCACCAGAGCGGATCTGGGGCGAATTCTTTAACTCCCCAGTGTTTTTTCTCATCTATAAAATGACAACTTTAATATCTCCTCTTCCAACTCCCATAGTTGTTGAGAGGATCAACTATTATAAGCTTTTGTGGTTGGGACCCCTTTAATTTTTCATTTACTTGCCTCTTACCAATATTAGTAATAAACTTTATCTGAAAAATTAAAGAATTAAATTAAAAAGTTGTTAGGTTTTCTTCCTAACTCTAAAATTGAAAAATATGTATAGCTTTTTGCCTTCCCCATTCTCTGAGTACCTAGTTCACATCACAAGATCATGTAAGGCCCCCACAACTACCAGCTGTGGGGCACCTGGTGTGTACAAGTCCTTCCTAACATTTCACTGCGTGCATTTTACTCCTCTCACAGGAAGTGCACACACACACACACCCCTCAGTCTATAAATATTTATATATTATCATCATACTAATTGGGTACCTAATGTGTACTGGGCACTATGTACTAAATACTAATATTCTAGATTTACAAATGAGGAAACTAAGATTAAACAGCAAGAGATTAAATAGCTAATTAGTTCCAGAGGCAGGATTCAAACTGAGGTCTTTGTTATTCCAAAGGCTGTATTAGCACCACTCGACCAAGATGCTGTTTCTCCAAAGATACCATACAATAAAAATGAGTTGTCTTTAAATTTTCTAATGTCTTTTGTTCAGTATAAGTGAGATAGGGAACCAGCAGGCCCTGCTCAATAAGGAGTCGTAAGACCCAAACCAAGGTCTCTAGTAAAACAGGAGGCGGTGGAGCTCAAAATAGAGAACCACTGACTGCATCTACCTCAAAAAAGAGAAGATTCAGATATTGTATTGATGTCTCAGTGTAAAGTTGGTGATGGCAGTGAAATTCAAATATTCCCATGTATAAAAATGTATGTTGAAAGAGAGAAGCAAATAAACAGACCATGAAGTGAAAGCTTAAATATGTGCATAATGTACATATATATCGCAATATACATTTAATCACCCACTATGTATACATATGCTTACACACATATATAAATATGTACGTACCTAAAACAAAACATGAAATATGGCATAACAGATCAAATATATTGATATCAATGATCAAAATAATCAAAATAAAATATTTTCAAATTGGCTAATATATATATTGTAAAAAGAAAATAAAAATCTCAAGGCCACCCACACAACTCCTCATGAAGGAAGGGAAGGAAGAGGCCCCAGGCGCCTGGGGAGAGCTGGCCCCACAGGTCATTCGTTAAGGGAGCTCCCCGCTGGCCTCGCATAAGCCAGGGTGTGCAAATTGTCACCTTAGGTCTGCAGGCTGTGTCTCGCACCTACAACCGAAGTCTGTTTGATTGCACACTAATAATGAGTTAATTACAAGTTTATCTTTACAGGTAGCAGAGGCAAGACAGAACCAGACTCTCTTCCACCCCCCAGGGACAGCTACATGATTGATGCTTCCTCACGCCCTTTTCCCTTCACTTATCTTATGTAAAATGTGGATTTTCCTGGGTCTTACAGGAATGGACCAACTGGCTCACTGCCACTGCCTTTGTTTCTTTCTGTATGCCTTTAAATGCCAAAAACTTCCAGATTCCCCTTTGGAAAAAAAACAACCGCTTAATAAACCTCCATGGATTGAGATTTTTGCCTCTGTCCCTTATAAGGGTTGACAAATAACAAAATACCACAGACTGAGTGGTGTAAACCACATAAATTAATTTTCTCAGCATTCTGGAGGCTGGAATTTGGAGACCAGAGTGCCAGAATGATCGGTTTCTGGAAAGGACTCTTTTTCTGGCTTGCAGACAGCTATCTTCTTGCTAGGTTTTCACACAGCAGAGAGAGTGATGTCTGGTGTTCTTTCATAAAAGGACACTAATCCTATCAACTCAGGGCCCCACATTTTTAGCCTTATTCAACATTAATTACTTCTTTATAGGCTCCATCTCCAAAAAGTAGGTTTTAGGGCTTCAACATGTGAATTTTGGAGGTGCAAAAACGTTCAGTCCGTAATGGCTACCAAAACCTCAGTCAGTGACCGAAAACCTGTTAGGGTCATAGGAAGATAATGGACACTCAGAAGACAAGATTTAACAGACACAAAAATGACAATCATCTTAGAGGATTCATGGTAGTGGGCAGAATAGGAAGAACCAGGAATCTGTCTCTCCACACAGGCAACAATTGCATCGGCAAAATATATCTGATGTAACTCTTTTGGAACTGCAGAGTCCATTTAAGACTTGCAACTTTTAGGGGAAGTTTTGGACGGTAAATTGTGGTGAATTTTGGTAAAGTATAGCTCTTTGCTCTGTAGCGGCTACACATCCCACACCCCCAGACCCATGGCAAGCAGGTGTGCACATGCCCCTGGAGGGGTTTGCACACAACTTGTGGAGACAGGTTGGGCAGTAATGGTTCTGTCCTACAAATGTTGGGGATCTGTGTTCTAATTGCTGCCTCTGATCAAGGAGGTGCAGACAAAGAGGCAGGCAACCACTGTTGGTGCACATTCTCCTATTGTTGCAAACCCCTTCCCTTTAGGCTGAAGAAATTTCCAGGGTATTTAGAGGACTGGCACCTTCCCCCCTCCAACTTTGTTTCTGCCTTTTCCCCCTTTTGGGAGCTAGACATTGAGGACTAGGAAATTCAAAAGCAATTGCATATTATTAGGTTTAATTAGAAAGTGACCACACATGCCCAGAGAATGGCATAGGCTCAAAAAAGATGAGAAGACCTTAAGTTTACAACCCCAGCTGATCTTTGGCACAGAGAGAGCTTACAATAATAATTTTAAAATATAAAACCAAAATAATAAACCAAAACAATAACAAAAACAGCAAACTCTGAGGAGAGGGGAGAATCTGAATATCAGAGTTGCCATCTTACTAGATGCAAATGTACAGTTTTCAAGGAAAATGTCACAAGACATACACAGGAACAAGAATGTAAGGCACATTCAAAGGAATAAACAAACTGTCCGTGAGAAAGATTAGATGGCAGACCTACTAAAGATGCTCAAAGAACTAAATATAATATGTAGAAAGTCAAGAAAAACAGTATATAAGCAAAATGAAAACATTAATAAAAATAACAAGAAACCAAAAGAAATTCCATATTTAAAAAGTAAATAACTAAAATGAAAAATTCACTAGACGAATTCAAAGACAGATTTGAGAGGCAGAAGAAACAGTGAACATGAAGATAGAATAATTGAAATTATTGAGTATTAAGATTAGAAAGAAAAAAATTGAAAAATTAATATAGCTAAAAGTACCTGTAGGATATCATCAAGTGGAGCAACATATGCACTGTAGGAGTTCTAGAAAGAGAAGAGAAAGAGGGGAAGAGAGATTATTTGAAGAAATACTGCTCAAAACTTCCCAAGTTTGATGAAAGACATGAATGTAAACGTCCAAGTGACTTAATGAATTCCAAATAGGATTAACTCAAAGAGATCTGCACAAAGACACATATAATCAAACTATTGACAGATACAAACAAAGACAGAATCTTGACAGGAGCAAGAGAAAAGCGACTCATCCCATATGAGGATCCTCAACGGGATAGTCGGCAGATTTCTCATCAGAAACTCGGATATATTCAAAGTGCTAAGAGAACAAAACCTGTCAATTAAGAACCGTATCTCCATCAAACTTGTTTTCAAAAGTGAATGAAAAATTAAGACATTCATAGATAAACAAAAACAAAGAATTCATCACTACAAGGAAATGCTCAAGGGAGTCCTGCAGGGTGAAGGGAAAGGGCACCAGACGTGACTCAAAGCGGCATAAAGAAATGAAGAACTGGTAGAGGTAAATCCGTGGGCACTGATAGAAGCTAACATTAGTGTGACTTTGGTTTGTAAATCCACAGTTTGTTTTCTACATAATTTAAGAGACTAATGCATTAAAATTAATTTTTAGTTTGTGTTTTGGGACTTGCAATGTATAAAAATGTAATTTGTGACATCAGTAACTAAAAGGGGTGGGGACAGAACTGTCAAGGAGTGGAGTTTTTGTGTATTAATAAAGTTAAGCTGATATAAATTCAAATTAGAGACTTCTAACCTTAGGATATTAAATATAATCCCAATGGTTGCCGTAAGGAATATAGTTACAGAATATATACAAAATTATGGAGACAGAAAGTTGAAGGATGGTTTCCAGAGGGTGGGGAGAGGGGAGGATGGGGACGAAGTTTCGGTTTTGCAAGACGAAAAGAGTCTGGCGGTGGATGGTGGTGATGGCTGCACAACAACGTGAATGTACATGATTCCACTGAACTGTGCACTGAAAAATGGTGAAGATGGTAAATATTATGTCATAATTTTTTACCACAATGAAAAAGTAGTCTTTGAAAAATCTGTGGGATTAATTATCCAGAATATTCTATTCTGTTACTATCATCACTGTAAAACTGAAAATTCTTCAAAACTTTTTGCCTGGCATATAAAAAAATACTAAATATATTTAGTGTATGAATAAAAAATGTTTATTAAGCAAACCTTATCAAAATTTGTCAAAAGTCATATTTCTGAATATTTAAATTAGAAATTCTGAAAAAGAAATTTGTTTCAGAGGTAGTTTGTAAGCATGTAGGTATTTTTTCAGGATCCAAGGCTTAATTTTTTATCATCCGATTGAGATTTAATTTACATATAATAAAATTTACTAACATTAAGTGTACAATTTGATGCATTTTGACAAATATATGCAGTCATGTAAACAACACTACAATCAAGATACAGCATTTCATCATCCCCCAAATTCTGTTATGTACCACTGCAGCAGGTGCTCCACACACCGCAGCTCCCGTCAATTGCTTTCTTCCCCTCTGGTTTTGTGTTTCTTGGAATTTGACACAAATGGAATCGTGCAGTGTATACTCTTTGACCCTGGCTTCCTTCACTGATTGCAATGCTCTCAAGATTTGCCTATGTTGCTTCCTGTATGCCTAGGTCATCCTTCCTATTGTTGAGTAGTGCCCATGGTAGGAATATGTCACAGTTTATCTATTCCTCAGTGATGGACTTTGGGGTTGTTTTAAGTATTTGGCTATTATGAATAAGGTTGTTGTGAACATTTATTCAGGCCTTTGTGTGCACACATTTTTTTTTCATTCCTTTTCAGTAAAAACCTAAGGGGAATTATAATAATTTTGAGTTGTGAAATTTTGGATGATTGTCAGAATTTTTAAAAGAATTTTTTGAATTCTCAAATTAAAAAATTTAGGATGTCAAGTAACTCTTGCTTAGCACCTTTCAATCAGAGTCTAGTGTGAAAGGATATTGCTTAAAAGTAGAGTGAAATGTTAGTACAACAGAGATGGAAATCATCACAGATTTTCAAACTCAACATACTGTAGAAGAGTTTTCAGCTTGCATCTAGGTGGGATTTAGAAATATCTGAGCACACCTGCTAAAGAGATGGTGTGGCATCCATGGAAGTCTGCTTGCACACAGCTTGAAAGCTTCAGGGGCAAAAACTCAAACATTCAGACATGTCCACGTATGTCTGGCAAGCAGGTAGAACTTTACTGTCAAATGCGTTTATAGGGTTAGACAACGGGATGGGCAGGAGGCTCAGGCCTTCAGGAAGGACTCACCCTGAGTGAAGAACTTGTGAACTAACCATAAACTGTATATTTTTTAACTTACTTTGCAAGGTATTTGCATAATGCTGACTTTTTTTATTTTTTGAGACAAGGTCTTGCTGTGTCCCCAGGCTGGAGTGCAGTGGCACGATCATAGCTCCCTGCAGCCTCCAACTCCTGGGCTCAAGGGATCCTCCCGCCTCAGCCCCCAACCCCAGTAGCTGAGACTATTGGCATGTGCCACCATGGGAGGTTAATTTTTTTAAATTTGTTTTTGTAGAGGTGAGGTGTCACCATATTGCCCAGGCTGGTTTTGAACTCCCGGTCTCAACGGATGCCTCCGCCTGGGCCTGCGAGAGTGCTGGGGTCACAGGCGTGAGCCACCGCGCCTGATCGCTGCTGGTGCCTTACGGTCTTATTAAGTTAGTGACTTGAACCATCCGGCTACAATTTCTTAGGAAAACCATCGTGAGCCTTTTGCGTAGTGATTTGATTGGCCACGTGACGTGTTAAGAAGTTTTGTTTTCTCTCTCTCTTTCTCTCTTTACTTTTTTATCCGAGCGTGTCCACAGAGGAGATGTATCATATAAACTTTTCAAGGTAAAGGTCACTTATGAGCTGACAAAAACCAATACCGGCTGTGCCAAGATCTAACACTAACGGGAATTCTTACAATTAGGGAAGAGGGTAAAGGCTGTGTTTGTTTAAAAAGTTAGTTATACACATATTTAATTGGTGTGTACTTTAAAGTAATCACTTACAGATTGACTGTCAGCTTATCCAAATATGGAGAGATTCTCCAACCTTAATTCATCTTGACTTTTAGGTTTAGTTTGGAACTGCTAAGAAATTATCAAAATTGTAATTTTTTATTGTTCCTTGAAACCAAACCTAATGTGCTACAAAAATCAGCACCAACCTGGTAAGGAAGGCCTAAGATTTGAAAAGTTTCTTGCTGATGTTAATCATTTATTATTTCTACATTAACCTAAAGCATCTAATAAAAAACTAAACCCTAAAAATAAAAATAAAAAATCAATCCCTTCAGTCACAGACATGTTTCCAAATTGTTAATTATTTCAGTTTATATACACAACACATCTGGATATCTGATTTTAAAAGATTTTCAACTCTATATTTGTGTTAGGTGAATAGTATTTTATTTTAAGTCCAATAATTGTAAAGGACTTATGCTTTAGACCTATTGAAAAATATGTTACACTATAATACACCCCAGGAACAAAAATGAAGTTCAGTTGATTCTAACAATTTGGGAAATTCCATTTGTCTTTAAAAACCATATTTATGATACAGTATTGTGCAAAATAAGCAAGACGTAAAACAGTATGTATAGTTTCAGTCCATTTTTAACAAAAGCCTATCTCTCTAAACATTCATATTTAGAATAATTCTGGGAGTTTATAAACCAAATTTGCCACAGTTGTTTCATGGGCTGGAATAATGTGGAGCTTATATTAGTATTTTGTGTGTTTCTCTTTTTTGTGAGGATTATTTTTTTAAATAGGAGAAACAAACATATTTCTAGTTTGGAAATCTTAGATAAATTGCTGCCATGAATGCTGCTGTGCAAGTCATTCTTCACCGACCTTGGGATCCCTGTCCAAGGCTGCTAGAGTTGGAAACTTTGCTCACTTGAATCTTGTTATCTGATCTTAGGGCACTGTGATCTGTTTAGTGATTTAAGCCTCACCAGCTTATTAACTTGTATGAGTCAGCTTTAAGAGTTGACACATAACCCTGATTCCTTTGAGTGAAATATTAGATGCTATTCAATATAAATTACTTTGATTTGGGCCAATAGTATAATATTTAAAAACTAGTTGTCTCTTAAATTTATCATGTTTTCATTCTGATAAACATGGAAAATGAAGAGGAAACAATAAGACAAGTTTTATTTCATATATATTCCTAGGACAGAAATAGGAAAATAAAATGTAGATTTACGTAAATAAATGAGATAGCATCATCACACAGAATAAAAATTTTTTAAATGTGTCAATATCAATGATCATTAATATAACATTTATTGAGACTTGATATGTGTCAGATAGTTTGCATACTTCATTCAATTCAATGACAATAATTTGATAAACATTTTGCAGATAAGGAAACATGCCTAGAGCTTATCACTCGCTTGTGATCCTGTAGCTGGTAAGTGAAGAGTGGGTGTCAGCCTGTCACTTGCCTGTGGCCCTGTAGCTAATAAGTGTCGAGTGGGGTATCAATTACATGTCTTCATGACTCGAGGCCAGTGATCTCTTCACTGTGACACCATTTGCTCTAGGGTCTCGGGAAAAGATGCAAAATAAGTTAACATATAGATAATGTATTTTTCCTAGTTCTAATTCATTGCTAACTGTTATATTTGATATGAATATGTTGTTACCTTTTCAAAGTTATTGGAGATTATTTCCTTTGATGCAAAACACAGAGAGTAGCATCAAGTTTAATAGAGCCGAGCTCCTGAGCTGATAATATCTCAGTGCTTTAGAAATAGGAGGAGAGCACTGTGTGCTGTTTAGGAGGAGAGCACTGTGTGCTATTTAGGAGGAGGAGCACTGTGTGCTATTTAGGAGGAGAGCACTGTGTGCTGTTTAGGAGGAGGAGCACTGTGTGCTATTTAGGAGGAGGAGCCCTGTGTGCTGTTTAGGAGGAGGAGCACTGTGTGCTATTTAGGAGGAGGAGCACCGTGTGCTGTTTAGGAGGAGGAGCCCTGTGTGCTGTTTAGGAGGAGGAGCTCTGTTTGCTATTTAGGAGGAGAGCACTGTGTGCTATTTAGGAGGAGAGCACTGTGTGCTATTTCACTCATTGTGTGAGTTCTCACATTAGTGCAAGACTATCTTGTTCACTTTTTTAATTTTGACATCAATATAACTGATATTCACCAAGGCCTGGAGAATTATAGCATAAATCAATTATCTTTTTTTAAGAAAGCCTTTTAACTTTAACCTTCTAATAGAAACTCAAGAGAAATGTAACTCCTAAAAAGTCAGTACCATCTCCACACACCAATAATGACTGAGAACCAAAGCAAGAACTCAATCCCATTTACAACAGCTACAGAAAAAATAAATACCTAGGAGTGCATTTGCCCAAGGAGGCGAAAGACCTCTACAAGGAAAACTACAAAACACTGACCACAGAAGTTGTAGGTGACACAACCAAATGGAAAACCATCCCATGCTCATGGGTTGGAAGAATCAATATTGTGAAAATGACCATACTGCCCAATATAATCTACAGATTCAATGCAATTTCTATCAAAATACGAGTATTATTATTTGGGCATGGTGGCACACACCTCTAATCCCAGTTACTTGGGAGGTGAGGTGGGAGGATTGTTGGAGCTCATGGGTTTGAGGCTGCAGTGAGCTGTGACAGAGCCCCTGCATTTCAGCCTGGACAATAGACCCCATCTCAAAAAAAATTATTTTTCACATAATTAGGAAAAACAATCCTAAAATTCATATGGAACCAAAAAAGAGTCCAACTAGCCAGAACAATCTTAAGCAGAAAGAACAAAGCTAGAGGCACCACATTACCTGAACTTACATCATACTACAAGGCTGTAGTAACCAAAACGTCATGGTACTGGTATAAAAATAGACACATAGATTAATGGAACATACAGAAACCCAGAAATAAAGCCACATACCTACAACCAACTGATCTTTGACAAAGTAAACCAAAACACACACTGGGGAAAGGATACTCTATTCAATAAGTGGTGCTGGAAACATTGGATAGCCATATGCAGAAGAATGAAACCGGACCCATATATCTCACCATATACAAAAATTAATTCAAGCTGGATTAAAGACTGAAATGTAAGACCTGAAACTATAAAAATTCTAGAAGAAAACCTAGGAAAACCTTCTGGACATTGGTTTCGGCAAAGAATTTATGACTAAGACCTCAAAAACAAATACAACAAAACCAAAATTAGATAGATAGGACTAAATTAAACTAAAAACCTTCAGCACAGCAAAAGAAATAATCAATTGAGTAAATACACTAGAGAATGGGAGAAAATATTTGCAAACTATGCGTCCAACAAAGGACTAATACCCAGAATCTACAAGGAACTCAAACAACTCAACAAGAAAAAAAAACCTCATTAAAAAGTGAGCAAAGGACATGAACAGACATTTCTCAAAAGAAGACATACAAATAGCCAACAAACATATGAAAAATGCTCAACATCACTAATCATCAGAGAAATGCAAATTAAAACCACAATGAGATATCATCTTACACGAGTCAGAATGGTTGTTATTAAAAAGTCAAAAAACAATAGATGTTGGGGAGGATGCAGATGAAAAGGAATGCTGATATGCTGTTGGTGGGAATGTGAATTAGTCCAATCTCTATGGAAAACAGTATGGAGATTTCTCAGAGAACTAAAAGTAGACCTACCATTTGATCCAGCAATCCCACTACTGGGTATCTACCCAAAAGAAAATAAATAATTCTATAAAAAAGATACTTGCACTCATATGTTTATCACAGTACTATTCACAACAACAAAGATATGAAATCAACCTAAGTGTCCATCAGTGGATGATTGGATAAAGAACACGTGGTGTGTACACACACACATACATACGCACACCATGGAATACTACTCAGCCATAAAGAAGAATGAAATCATGTCTTTGGCAGGAATATGGATGGAACTGGAGGCCATTATCTTAAGTGAAGTAACTCAGAAACAAAGTCAAATACTGCATGTTCTCACTTATAGGTGGGAGCTAAATAATGTGCACACATGGACATACAGAGTGGAATAACAGACACTGGAGATTTGGAAAGGTGAGAGCATGGCAGGTGGGTGAGGAATGAGAAATTACTTCATGGGTACAATGCACACTATTTGGGTGATAGGTACACAAAAATTCCACACTTCACCACTACACAACATACCCATGTAATAAAACTACTTGTCACCCCTAAATCTATTGAGAAAAATGTAGCTCCTAGCATTCCAAAATGTAGTACACCATGCCAGGCCAGGAAAACTACCCTTTCTTGATGTTTTCAGGGAAAGGCAGCAGGTTAGAACTAAGATCAGCCTCTACTTAGACTGGATTACAATTATATTTATTTTGTGAGTAAAACAAAGTATTAAAAATATTCTTTACAATTTTACTGAAGGGAAAGGTAATACAATTTGGGCACCGAGATTTTTTTTTTTCACTTTTGAGACACTAACAGAGCAATCCAAAGGTCAGAACTAAGAATATACCAGAACGTAAGCTTCTCTTTCCCTATAAAAGACAGTAAACAACTTTCTGTCTGCATTCAGCCATTCATAGGTTGATAGTGCGGCTTAGGAACACACCTTGGTACAATCGGCCTGGTGTTGGTATGTGGGCAATAGCAGGTGGGATGCAGTAGGTACTGACTGACTGACTTTCCAGAGGCCTGATTAAAATAAAAGGCTGCATCAAATCAAGTGCAAAACAACTAGGAAGAAATGGGTTCTAATTGCTTAGAGAAAAGTAAAGCAACTATACCAGAACCTTGAACCTGAGTTCTGAGAAATAGTAAGCAGGCATATAATTAATATTTTCCAGAATATCAGCCTTATATATCACTCTATCCTCAGCACTTGGCATGGTATAAGGCACATAGTAGGCATTCCAAAACTATTTGAAAAAAATAAATGAATGAATAAATAAACAAATGACTTTAATGTATGCCTTCCTTTAAATTTTGCTCCAAGAATAGGACCTTGAGATTCTACCTTTTGAGGAAAGGTATAGAAAAATAAGTAGGTGTGGATTTCAGAGAAAAGACGATGTGTTCTGTAAAAGGTAGCACTCATATTGAATTTTGAAATTAAAAAAATGTAAAAACTCTACTAAAAGAGATACAATACTATTTCATGGCAATACTTAGAATTCCATACACAGAACAATTAACAAATTTCAATCGGACTTACCCTAAGCGTAATCCTGTGTGGAATTGCAAACCCACTCCACATTCATACCCCACCTGTTGTTTCTTTAGCTGCCGTGGGAAGCAGCTCAGAGTGGCCTCCATTTCCTGTTCGCAGAGAGCTTTGCATAGCCTAAGGTCCCTGCCTACTCTCTCCAGACTGTCTCCAGGACAGTGTCTAGAGCCCGCACCATCCTGCTTGTATACCCGCAACTGAAGATGCCAGCACTCTACACGCAAGGGTTTTTTTCTGCATTTGGTCTGCCCTTTCTCTTCCCTGGAGGCTGCTGTTCCCTCTGCCGTGAATACTCTCCTCCCCAGCCTTCAGTGGTCGTGAAGACTGGGTCATTCTGCAGACTAATTCAGACCCCTCATGCACTTCATGGCTTCCTGCACTTATCCTTTGATTGTACTTGTCACCATGGAAAGTTTATTTATCTGTGTTTGTGATTATTTGGTTAGTACATGTTTCTCCCAGTAAAATTCAGGAGGAAAAGGATCATGCTTGATTTTGTCAGTATTCTTTAAAATCTCTTGTGGCTACCATAGTGCCTGACACAAAGGCAAGAAAAACACTCATTGTACATTATTTTAACTGATAATCTGGTATTTAAACTTCTGATATTGCAGCATAAGATGGAATTTACTTTGCTTTTCTCCATGCATTGTTGATTTATTTTTAGTACAGGGTCCTCTAAAAATAATTGATATTTTCACAAGATTGTTTTTGGTAACTAAAATCACACAGCTCGTAAGTGGTAAAACAGAATCCAAACTAAGATCTATAAGATTCTAAGCCTCATGTTTCTAACACTGTCCAAACAAAGATATTTCAGGTTTTGAGAGGACAGAGCTGGAGAACTAATGCAGATACTTGATAGGATCTGATACTGAATTATTGTTTTTACCAATAAACCCTGGCTGTGTGTGTTGATCATGCTGTGTGTTGATCATGCATGTGCACATATAACCCCAAAAGCACCATGTAGGAGTTAAAATATTTCTGCAGTGCATAATTCGCTAAGCTTGGAGGCTATGGTGAGTTGCAGATGTTTGTGGACTGCTCAGCTGGCTGGCCATCAAGGCTGCCTGTCACATGCCTGCATGGGTTAGAGGAAAGGGCACAAAGGTGACAGCCTCTCTCTCACAGTCTCAGAGAGTGTGTGGAAGCCACACTGGGAGAGAGCTCAGCAGTATAAAAGTCATCATGCCAGGTTTCATTTTTATACCATGGCACTGAAGTATAAATATGATTTTTGTCACACTCTGCTAACAGCCTATTAATAGATATTTAAATTTAATAGATGTGAATAGGCTTCTAACTTCCCATGGCTTAAAATGTTGGCTCCCAAACAGCTATAATTAATTTTGTACTTGCCTAATCTCTTCAAGTCCCTCTGGCTTGGTATTTATGTTTCAGAGGCTGAAATGAGACGGTTTTCTGGTTTAGGATTTATGTAAGCAGCGACTGCTGCTTTTGGTGGAACAGCAGCTTTTGCACTGTAATGGACCTAAAACAGATCCATGCCATTTCATTCAGGCAAGAAGGGTCTCTATCATTTATTTCAGACAATATTTGCTGACTGAAGATACGCAGCTCCTTCCCTCCCCAGGGAAGACAGTGCCTGTGACTGAATTCCCAGAAGAAAATGATTTATGACTAGGGCTTGCATAGACTTGGTTCCCCTGGTCTGCAGCTTATGGGGCAAGATAAACATGCTGCCTTCTCCTGGTGTAACTCCTGCAATGTTTTGACTTCCAGGCATCAGAGAGGTGTTGACATACTGAGGGGTGGGACTCCTGCTTTAAAAAGTCTTAAAGTTATAGCATACTTTTTCAAACTGGTAACAACTTCAGTCATATACATAAACTCTACGTATTTACAGCTTCACACACTTACTTTATGTTACTGATGTCAAAATTACGTCTTTATATATTGTATACACTTATTAACATAGTGTTATAGCTACTTCTTATGTTTTCCTCATTTAAATGCTATGCACTATAACTACAATAGTATAGTTGTCCCCCTATAGTTGTCCATGTATTTACCTTTATTGGAGAACCTTATATTTTCATACGGCTTCATATCCTGTCTACCATCCTTCATTTCCAGTTGAAGGACTCCCTTTAGCATTTCTTGTAGAGCAGGATTTTCGTTGATTTGCGTTGCTATGACAAAATACCATAGACTGGGTGGCTTAAACAACAGACATTTATTTCTTACAGTTTTGGAGGCTGGGAAGCCCAGGATTAAGGTGCTGGCCAATTTGGTTCCTGGTAAGGGCCCATTTCCTGGCTTGCAAATAGCTATCCTCTTGCTGCATCTTCACATGGAAGAGAGGGAGGAAGGGAGAAATATATATATATTTAAATTTTATACATATATTTCTGATATATATATTTTTTCTGCTCCATTAACTCTGCTCTTGGGAAGAGCCCTTGGCTCACTGGGAATGAGCTTACTGTGGTAGACATCGTGCTGTGGACTCTGCTGCAGCAGACTGGAGGATCAGTGTGATGGTGCCAGCCAGTGTGCAGAGATGGACAAGATCTTATGAAAACCTGGCCCTTTTAACGCTACTTCCAAGCTCCTTACATGAATTTCAGTAATGGATTTTAAAGAGTTTAGATTTTAAGAATGGGGCTGTTTTATGCCTATTGTCAATAAGGAGACTTGTATTAGAATCAAAGTCTTTTTATTTAGGCCGATTGTCAAGTATCAATAAAAGCATCATGTTAAAACTCCCATATATATATGTGTGTGTGTGTATAGAGAGAGAGAGGAAGTTCAGTCCTCTGGTGTCTCTTTCCATAAGGGGACTATTCCCATCATGGGGGCCCCACTCTCATGACCTTATCAAAACTAATTACCTCCCCAAAGCCCCATCGCCAAATATCATCACATTGTGGGTAAATCTTCAATATATAAATTTTGGGGGAACAAAATATAATCTATAGCACTTTCTCCTTATCCCCCAAAATTCATGTTTTTCTCACATGCAAAATATATTTATTCTATCCCAACAGCCCCCAAAGTCTTAACTCATTCCAGTATCAACTCTAAAGTCAAAAGTCTCACCTGAAGTTCATATAATGCACAATGTCTTCATCTCTACATTGGATGGATAACTAAATGGCAAAAACATTACACAAAGAGACAACTTATGGTACAGAATTGCCACTTTTTTTTTTAATTTCAGAATATTATGGGGGTACAACACTTTGCCTATATATATTGCCCATGCACTGCCCGTGTCAGAGCTACAATCGTGGACATCCCCCAAACTGTGCTCCCCGCATCCATTCAGTGAGAGTTTTCCCATCCCCTCCACCCCCCTCCCGCCTTCCCACCCCCTGATGAATATTATTGCCCTGTGTGATGTAGGTGTTGATCAGTTAGTACCAATTTGATGGTGAGTACCAGTGGTGTTTGTTTTTCCATTCCTGTGACACTTCGCTTCGAAGAATGGGTTCTAGCTCCAACAAGGATAATACCAGATGTGTTAATTCACTATTGTTCCTTATTGCTGAGTAATACTCCATGGTATACATATACCACATTTTATTAATCCACTCGTGTATTGATGGGCACCTGGGTTGTTTCCACATCTTTGCAATTGTGAATTGTGCTGCTATAAACATTTGTGAGCAGATGTCTTTATTATAAAATGTGTTTTTTTCCTTTGGGTAAATACCCAGTAGTGGGATTGCTGGGTCAAATGGTAATTCTACTTTTAATTCTTTGAGGTATCTCCATATTACTTTCCAGAGAGGTTGTCCTACTTTGCAGTCCCACCAGCAGTGTATGAGTGTTCCTATCTGTCCACATCCCCGCCAACATTTGTTGTTTGGGGATTTTTTGATAAAAGCCATTCTCACTGGAGTTAAGTGATATCTCATTGTGGTTTTGATTTGCATTTCCCTGATGATTAGAGAAGTTGAGCAATTTTTTATATGTTTGCTGGCCATTTTTCTGTCTTCTTTGGAAAAGTTTCTGTTCATGTCCTTTGCCCATTTTTTAATAGGGTTGTTTGATTTTTTCTTGTTGATTTTCCTAAGTTCTGTATAGATTCTGGTTATTAGCCCTTTATCAGAGGTGTAGCATGCAAATATTTTCTCCCATTCTGTAGGTTGTCTGTTCACTCTAGTGATAGTTTCCTTGGCTGTGCAGAAGCTTTTTAATTTGATCGGGTCCCATGTATTTATTTTGGTTGCTGCTATGATTGCTTTGAGGGTCTTCTTCATAAATTCTTTGCCTATGCCAATGTCCATAAGAGTTTTTCCAACGTTTTCTTCGAGAATTCTTATGGTTTCACGTCTTAGGTTTATCTTTATCCATTTAGTTGATTTTTGTGAGAGGTGAGAGGTGTGGGTCCAGTTTCAGTCTTCTACATATGGCTATCCAGTTTTCCCAGCACCATTTGTTGAATAGGGAATCTTTTCCCCAGTGTACGTTTTTCTGGAATTTGTCAAAGATCAGGTGACTGTATGAGGTTGGTTTTATATTTGGGTTCTCAGTCCTGTTCCATTGGTCTACGTCTCTGTTCTTGTGCCAATACCATGCAGTTTTGGTTACTATAGCCTTGTAGTATAGTTTGAAGTCCGGTAGACAGATGCCTCCCAATTTGTTCTTTTTGCTTAAGATTGCTTTGGCTAGACGGGGTCTTCTCTGGTTCCACACGAAGCATAGAAATATTTTTTCTAGATCGGCAAAAAATGATGTTGCTATTTTGATAGGGACTACATCGATTCTGTAAATCAATTTAGGTAGCAAAGCCATTTTTACTATGTTGACTCTGCCTATCCAAGAGCATGGTAGGGTTTTCCATCTATTTACATCCTCTGCAATTTCTTTTCTCAGTGTTTCGTAATTCTCTCTGTATAGGTCTTTGACCTCCTTAGTTAGATATGTTCCTAAATATTTAATTTTCTTTGGTGCTATTGTGAAAGGTATTGCATCTTTAATTTGTTTCTCGGCTTGATTGTTATTCACATATATGAAGGATATGGATTTGTGTGTATTAATTTTGTATCCTGAGACTTTGCTGAATTCATTTATCAATTCCAGTAATCTCTTGCTTGAATCTTTGGGGTTTTCTATGTATAATATCATATCGTCTGCACATAGTGAAAGTTTGACCTCTTCTGCCCCCATCTGGACGCCCCTGATTCCTCTGTCTTGTCTAATTGCTGTGGCCATGACTTCCAGCACTATGTTGAAAAGAAGTGGAGATAGTGGGCACCCTTGTCTGGTGCCAGTTTTAAGGGGGAATGCTTTCAATTTTTCCCCATTCAGTATGATATTGGCTGTGGGTTTATCGTATATGGCTTTAATAGTTTTGAGGTATGAGCCATCTATGCCTATATTGTTAAGAGTTCTTATCATAAAAGGATGCTGGATTTTGTCAAAAGCCTTTTCTGCATCTATTGACAGGATCATATAATCTTTGTTCTTGTTTTTATTTATATGGTGAATTACATTTATAGATTTGCGTATGTTGAACCATCCCTGCATCTTGGGAATGAAGCCCACCTGATTGTGATGAATTATTTTTTTGATGTACATTTGGATTCAGTTTGCAAGGATTTTATTGAGAATTTTTGCATCTATATTCATAAGGGATATTGGTCTGTAGTTTTCTTTTTTTGTTGTGTCCTTTCCTGGCTTTGGTATCAAGGTGATATTGGCTTCGTAGAATGAGTTTGGGAGGATTCCATCCTTCTGGATATTTTCAAATAATTTCTGCAGTATAGGCACCAGTTCTTCTTTGTAGGCTTGGTAGAATTCAGGTGTGAACCCATCTGGTCCAGGACTTTTTTTTGTGGGAAGATTTTTTATTACTGCTTCGATTTTGGTGCTTGATATTGGTCTGTTTAGAAATTCTGTTTCTTCCTGGTTGATCCTAGGGAGGTAGTGTGTTTCTAAGAATTTGTCTGTTTCCTCCACGTTTTCGTGTTTGTGGGCATAGAGGTTTTTGTAGTATTCAAAGATGATGTTTTGTATTTCCATGGTATCAGTTGTGACTTCTCCTTTCTCATTTCTAATTGAGCTTATTAGAGTCCTTTCCTTTCTGCTTCTGGTCAACCTGGCAAGTGGCCTCTCTATTTTGTTTATCTCTTCAAAGAACCAACTTTTCATTTTATTAATCTTCTGTATTGTTCTTTTGTTCTTGATTTCATTTAATTCTGCTCTGATCTTGGTTATTTCTTTTCTCCTGCTGGCTTTAGGATTGCTTTGCTGTTCCTTTTCCATTTCCTTAAGATGATTCATTAGTTTACTGATTTGTGACCTTTCTGTCTTTTGGATGTGGGAATTTAAGGCGATAAGTTCTCCTCTCAGGACTGCTTTTGCTGTATCCCACAGATTTTGATAACTTGTGTCCCCATTATCGTTCAGTTCAAAGAATCTTTTGATTTCCATTTGAATCTCCTCCTTGACCCAATAGTCTTTCAGCAACGGATTGTTTAATTTCCATGTTTTTGGATGATGATGTGAGTTTCTGTTGGAATTGATTTCTAATTTTATTCTGCTGTGGTCTGAAAAGATACATGGTATGATTTCTATTTTTTTGAATTTGTTTAGATCTGTTTTGTGGCCTAGGATGTGGTCAATTTTAGAGAAAGTTCCATGAGCTGATGAGAAGAATGTATATTCAGTGTTATTTGGGTGGAGTGTTCTGTAGATATCTGTTAGGCCCAAATGTTCTAGAGTCCTGTTTAGGTCTTTTGTTTCATTATTTAATTTTTGTTTGGAGGATCTGTCCAGTTCCATCAGTGGGGTGTTGAAGTCCCCTGCTATTATGGCATTGCTGTTTATTAGGTTGTCTAGATCTAGCAGTATTTGCTTTATGTACCTGGGTGCTCCTGTGTTGGGTGCATAAATGTTTAGGATTGTTAAATCCTCTTGTGAGATTTTTCCCTTCACCACTATATAGTGTCCATTTTTGTCCTTCTTTACTTTTGTTGCTTTAAAGTTTATATCATCTGAAATAAGGATGGCTACTCTGGATTTCTTTTGGTTTCCATTAGCCTGGAAAATTGTATTCCATCCTTTCACCTTGAGTCTGAATGAGTCCTTGTGTGTAAGGTGTGTTTCCTGAAGACAACAGATACTTGTCTTGTATTTTTTAATCCATTCAGCCAGCCTATGTCTCTTCAATGGGCAGTTCAAGCCATTTACATTTATTGAGAGAATTGGTATTTGGGGTAAATTTATGATTATTCTATTGGGTGGTGTCTTTTGTTTTACCTCTTGCATCATTGTGGAATCTGGTTTCTGGGGTTTTAGCTTTTGCATAGTTTTACATAGGTGGGTGTCTGTTGCGCTGGTTAGTGTATAATGCAGGTCTAAGCATTTCTTGCAAGGCCGGTCTGGATTTCGCAAATTCTATCAGGGTTTGCTTGTCTGGAAATGTCTTTATTTCTCCCTCATATAAGAAGCTTAGTTTGGCAGGATACAGAATTCTGGGTTGGCTTTTGTTTTGTTTTAGGAGACTGATGACTCCCCATTCCCTTCTGGCTTGTAAGGTTTCAGCTGAGAAATCTGCAGTTAATCTGATCGGTTTCCCTTTATAGGTTATCTGCTGTTTTTGTCTTACAGCTCTGAGGACTGCCTCTTTTGTGTTTACTTTGGTCAGTCTAATAATTATGTGGCATGGCAAATGCCTTTTCACGTTGAGTCTCCCAGGAGTCCTGTGTGCTCCTTGTACTTGGATATCGAGATTTCTGGCTAAGCCATGGAAATTTTCCTCTACTATTCCTTCAAATAGATTTTCCAGCCCATGCGAATTTTCTTCCTCTCCCTCAGGGATGCCTATGATCCTTATGTTTGGCCTCTTTACATAATCCCACATTTCTTGTATGCTTTTTTCCTGCCTCTTGTTTTTGTGTTCTTTCTCTTCGGCTGATTTATTTAGCGCATAGGACCTGTCTTCTAGCTCTGAAATTCTTTCCTCTGCATGGTCCAGCCTATTCTTAAGGCTTTCCACTGTGTTTTGTAGATCCTTGAATGCTTCTTTCATTTCTAGGATTTCTATTTGATTTTTCCGTAATATTTCTATTTCTTTGGAGAATTTTTCATTCATTTCTTGCATTTTTCTTGTGGTTTCTTTGTGCTGGGATTCAATTTTCTCTTGAATTTCATTGAGCTTTCTTATAATCCATAAAAGAAATTCCTCTTCTGTCATTCTACCCATTTCATTTGAGTTGGTATCCATTGCTGAGGAACTGATGGTTTCTTTTGGGGGTGACTTTTCACTCTGATTTTTCATGTTCCCTGAGTTCTTTCGCTGGTTTTTTCTCATCTGGCCTCTTGGTCGAGAGCTGGGGGTGTTAGGGCTAGTTTATGGCCCGGTCTCCAGGCCCACAATTTTCGTTCCTTGGCAGAGCCAGGGAGAGAAGTAGTGGCCTGTATTGCCTTAGGTGTATTTTAGCAAGTTTGGTGGATCTTGAGTTAACTCTGACCTGTGGTCTTCTCCTCTTCCCAGTGGAGTGTGGTGAGAATGACCTCCCAGCTTGGGCTCTGAGCTAATGAATTGTACTTGAGGATATGAGTCCTCCGCTCCCTATTAGCTAGGTATTCTGTTATGTCCGTGGCAGACTCTGATTCCCCAGTTGGGGTATGCGAAAGCCCCGTGCTTTGGGAGGGGCCTTGTAGCTCCTAGGGGTTACTTTGACCCTGTTCCTCCTGAGGTGCAGGTAGAAACACAATTTCTTTTGGCTGCAGTGTGAGAGCTGAGTTGGGAAAATTCTACACAGCTCAGAGGTTGCTCATCTAGCCACGTGTGTCTGCCCTTCTGATGTGCGTCTCCGCGTGATACTGGTTGATAGGGGGATCTCCAATTGTGCACCCCTTTTCCACCACTAGACCCCAAGGCGAGGCGGGTGGCCATCTCTATCCCCAGCAGTCTCCACCGGGGGGATGTTTCCACGGGGAGGGGGGAGTAGTGGCCGCTGGAAGCGCTCTTGGATGGCGCGAAATCCCCTATTGAAGTGGGCAGGATTATGGGGAGCTGCTGTGGTTCAGCCTGTGGCTCTTGAGGTATTTGGTTGTCATGGGAACCAGCAATTACACCAAATGAGTTACTATAGCCAGCAACCTTCAAACTGAGCGATCTCTGGGGTACAGGAGGGCTGGGACCTGAGGGGCGGGCATTAGGACCAGCACGGAGCAGACTTGTCGGAGGCCAGAGCCGGGGTAGCGGAACCAGATGGACGAGCTGCAAACTGTTTTCAATACACAAAGGTCTTGTCGCTACAGTTCCAGGATCTCATCCCACCTGGAACCCATGGATGCAGCTGTCCCTGGCCACCACAGGCAAAGCCTGTCTCGCCCCAGCAGAAGAGCCCCGGGCCGGGCCGGGGCGGAGCTAGAGACGCGGCTCACAGCTCCACGCAAGCGGCTGTAAAGATGGCGGCCGCCGCCAGCCTGGCGCACAGCCGGGCTCCGATCACGCCGGGAGCGCAGCTTTTCTCCACTGGCCACGGCCGCGGCAGCTGCTAGCAACCTCTAAGGGCATGTCCCGCTCTCGGTTAAACTCCTGGGCCCAGTCCTGCTGACTTCTAGTGGCGCAGTGCCGGCCTGCGGGTTCCCGCGCACGGTCCCGGGAAGCTGTGTCTCCGCTCCGTCCCTGCCCGATTCCTCCCCAGCCCTCAGCAGTCTCTGTATATTGCAGCTGCGAGTTGTGTTTGGCTCTCACAATTGTCTCCTCTCCACTAGGTATGCTGTCTCGCGCCACCGCTTTGCCCCAACTCTGGGCTTGTCCCTGACTGCGTGTATGGGGAGGTGCGTAACTGCTTGGGGGACAGGTCGTGCTGCGTGGACCTGGCGAGCGTGTCCTTCCTGCGCTCTGGGCTCTATTGTGCTCCGTGCGCCGTCCGATCTTTGTGAAAATTTTGTACCTGTTTTCTTGGACTGGGCATTCTGTGTTGTTTCTCTGTAATTCACAATGCTGTTTTCGGACTGAGCGGTCCGTGCTCGCAGGTAGCCGCTGGCGTTCTTCACCTCCTTCCCTGGGAGCGGTGCGGTGGGAGGACTCTATCAGACCACCATTTTTTCCCTCCCCAAGAATTGCCACTTGAAGTACCAATGGAGCATAAGTATAACACTGAGAGATGTCATTAAAAAATACTTAAAACTGGACTTAAATAACACCTTTAAATATAAATGTATTCAGAATGTCACGAAACTGGTTTTCTGTGCTTTTGAGAAAGGGGCCTATTATTGCATGTACAAGCTTAGTGGGCCCTCCCTGAGTACAATTTGTGAATCTAAAGTGCACTTAGTCTTTTTGTAAGAGGATAAATGAACAGCAGTGCCCGTCATTTTGACCTATTACCAAGAAGAATAGAATGAAAATGTGTGTTTTAGGTTAAAAAAAATTCATATAAATCAGATATGGGTGACTCTCAAGGTACAATTCATTCTGAGGCAAAATTGCTCTCCAGCTGTGAATCTATGAACTAAGACAAGGTATGCACTCCCAAAATACAAGGGTGGTAGAGGCATAGGGTAGAAATCCCCATTCCAAAAGGGAGCGGTAGGAAAGATGAAAGGGTGGTGGATCCCAAGCAAGTCCCAAACTTTGCAAGGCAAATTCCACTAGATCTTAGGCCTTCAGAATAATCATCTTTGGTCTGTGCTCCTCCTTCAGGACCCACTGGGGTAAGGTCCTGCACCTGCAGCTCTGCCAGGCAGAGACCACGCCACCAAGGCTCTGCCAGGTGGTGGTCAAGCCCTCAACATTCTGGGCAGTCACCTGATGGTCTGTTGAAATAAGTGTGATTCCCTCCCCCCTCCAAAAAAAGCCAACTGCGGAGCCAGCCCAGAGGATCTAGGAATCAACTTTGAGTCACTTTTCCAAGTCTGGAACGTGAGCATATGTCCACAGTCACGCAGCTCCGTGGCCTGGGCCTGTGGATCTCAGGAGTCTGGCAGCCTTTCTGCATTTCCTCGTCCCCAGCCCCTTCCGTTCAGGCGGGCAGCGTTTCTACTCGTGTAATCCCGTATTCTCTGTATTCATTGGCAGTCCAACCACACCCTTGGTATTTTCTTTCAAACACATTTTCTTATTTTTTACAATGTGAACAGGCTCAGAATTTTCCACTTCTTTAAGTTCTGGTTCTTTTTTGCTTAACAATTCCCTCTTCAACCCATTTCTCTCTTCTCACATTATAAGCTGCCAGGAGAGACTAAGGTGCTGCTTCTACACTTGCTTAGAAATCTCATCAGCTAAATATTCAATCTTATCACTCACTTCACTTTACCATCCACCACACACTAGAACACGAGTGAGATTCAGCCAAGTTTCTTGCCACTTTATAGCAAGATCACATTTTCTCCAGTTTTCAACGCGATGCTCCTTGTCTCTGTCTGAGACCTCAGCAGAATGACTTACAGCACCTGTACTCCCACTGACCTTCCGTGCGTGGCCATGTTCGTGTGTTCTAGGGAGATGGAAGCTTCCCGCCAATTCTCCCATTTTCTTTCTGAGTCCTTGCCAGAAGTGCCCTCACTGCCCATATTTCTCACGCACCTCAAACCTCTTCCAGCCTCTGTCTACTTCCTGGTTCCCAAACTGCTCCAACCTGTTTAGGTATTTGATACAGCAACACCCTATTTCTTAGTACCAAAAGCCGTATTGGTCAGATTGAGCTGCTATAACAAGACACTATAGGCTGGATGGCTTAAGCAACAGTAATTTATTTTCACAATTTTGGAGGCTGAGAAGTCCAAGATCAAAGTCCCAGCAAATTTAGTTCCCTTGAAGGCTCTCCTCTTGGCTTGCGGATGGCTGCCTCCTTGCTGAATCCTCACGTGGAAGAGAGATTGGGGGAGAGAGAGTGAGCTCCCTGGTGTATTGTCTTATGAAGGCACTGATTCCACCACAAGGGTTCCACCCTTTTAACCTTATCAAAAACTGATTATCTCCACAAGGTTCCATCTCCAAATACCACCACACTGGAGGTTTCAGCTTCAACACGTGGATTTTGGGAGTACACAATTCAGTCTGTAGCAAGCAGGTCTAGGGGTGATGAATTCCCCCAGCTTTTGTTTATCTGGGAACGTCTTAATTTCCTCTTTACTATTAAGGGACAGTTTTGCTGGATACAGTATTCTTGGTTGATAGATTTTTTTTTCTTTCAGCACTTTGGGTATGTCGTCCCACTCACCTCTGATCTGCGAAGTGTTTGCTGAGAAATCCATGGATAATCTTCTGCAAGTTCCCTTGCATGTCACAAATCACCTCTCTCATGCTGCTTTCAGCATTCTCTCTTTGCCTAACTTCAGACAGTGTGATTATAATGTGTCACCATGAGGTTCTTTTTGAATTTATTCCAGTTGGAGTTCCTTGAGCCTCTTGAATCTGGTGTCCATTTCTCTTCTCAGGTTTAGAAGTTTTCAGCCATTATTTCTTCAAAGAAGCTCCCTGTCCCTTTCTCTTTCTCCGAAACCTTCTTAACCTTCAATTCCTTCCGATGCTTCCATCACGAGCATCTTGGTTTACTTGGTGGTGTCCGATCAGCCTCCAGGCCCCTTTACGTTTTAACAGTCTTTTTTCTTTCTTCTCCTCTGACGCCGTGATTTCAAATGACCTGTCTTCAAGTTCACTGATTCTGTCCTCTGCCTCGTCAAGTCTGCTGCAGAACCCTTCTAGGGAATTTTTCTGTTTGGTTATTGTATTTTTAGCTCCTGAAATTCTGTGATCATTTTTCACAGTTTCAATCTCTGTTGATGTTCACACTTTGTTTTCCTGACTTCATTTCTCCATCTGTGTTTTTTTTAGGCCATTGATCCTCTTTATAACAGTTATTTTAAATTCTTTGCCAGGCAGTGCAGACATAGAGCTGTGTTTCTTTAGGGTTATGCCTGTTTCCCTGTGTTTTTTTTTTGCATGCCTTGTAATATATATAATATGCACATATTACATATGTTTACTGGAATTTGGGCATTTGAAAAACAAATACCTCTCCTAGTCTTTGTGTACTGGCTTCATGCAGAGCTTCTCCAATCAGCCTTGGCTGGAGCTCTAGAACCTCTCAAATCTTTTTTGATTTCTTTCTTCTCCTGGTGTCTGTAGAACTGCAGCTCTGGTGTGCTTCTTGCCTTTGTTTTTGGTGGCTTTCAAACTATGGCACTAATTCTATCAGTGCTTTGAGTTCAATTAAACAGAGACCAATCTCTTGGGCAGCCCCTAGACAAATCAAAATGTTCAGTGCAAGGTCTACTTTTTTGTTTCCATCCCAAGGGAAGAGGTTTGGTATAGGGGACTTCCTCCTGATTGCTCTGCACTGTGCTGCATGGGGGAGGGGACACCAATGGACACACCAAATGCTATAAATTTTTTATCCCTTTTGTTGAAGTCCCTTCTTGGTTTTACCAATGTGCTATAATGATTATATTTTAATTTTGTTAGGTGTTTTCCCCTTGGAGTTGTTACTTATTTAAATTTTTTTATTTGCTTTGTTTTCCTTGAACATCTAACTAATTTTCTCAAGTCCATACACTCAGTAATGCTGTGAAAGGTTTCTTAATATAATTATCCAAATAGTGAGCTTGTGTGATAACTTGTCATTACATTTTTTTCCCTCAAGTCTTTCCTTTTAAAGCCTGCTGACATCCTTCTCTGAATCGGACTGGTTGCTCTGTAGGCTTGTTGTACAGTTATCCTGGGACTTGCATGTGGCATCACTCCGGAAGCTTTCTTTCCCCTTCTCCGGGTTGGGGGCCCTGTTCCTTGCACCCATACCATCCTCTTTCTTGTTTCATTTGCTACTTTGTGTACAGCACACTTTCTAGATGCTTCTGAGTGAATATATGAGAGAAAATGCTTTGAAAATTATTATGTCTAACAGATTTTTTATCCTTCTCTTACTCTCAATTTGTTGCAATTGTGCTTTGGTATAAAATTCTAGTTTTAAACTAATTTTCACTCAATTATCTTCCATCTTCATGTTCAGAAGTAAGCTGTTATTTTTATTTCCAATCTATTTTATCATAGTGGTATCTCTTTCTTTCCCTTTAAGCATTTTATCCTTTTATCCTTTGTATTCTGATATTTCACAATATTATGTCTTGCTGTGTAATTTTTATTGATTTTGCTAAGTACTTGGTTGATATTTTCAATTTGA
The DNA here is from genome assembly GCA_023783475.1 of Daubentonia madagascariensis. Classification (NCBI taxonomy): domain Eukaryota; kingdom Metazoa; phylum Chordata; class Mammalia; order Primates; family Daubentoniidae; genus Daubentonia; species Daubentonia madagascariensis. The sequence continues at coordinate 128,932 of JAKFHU010001035.1, forward strand.
GAATTCATTCCTTTAGATCTTGCAAATTTTCTTATATGACATTTGGTTATTTTCTTTCCAGCATTTTCTCTATTGTCTATTTTGGGGCTATAAATTTGTTAATTCTCTAAGCAGTTTATCTTTCCTCTCACATTGTCCATATCTTAAAATTTTCACACTATTTTTAAAATATTTCATCAGTTTTATATACCAACCCTTTAATTTTTTTTATTTTGGTTATCAATCTTTTTAATTTCAAAAGCTTTTATTTTCTAATTTTTCCTTTTTATTGCTTTCTATTCTTATTTCAGATAGTCACTATTTTATCACCTTTCTAGTGATAGTTCCTTGAAGTTTATTTGAAATTTTCTTCTACTTTCTCTGTTATTTGTATATCCTTTGAATTCCTTTGTTTTTCCACTTTATATGGTTGTATTTCTTTCATCTTTGAGCTTTTCTTAAAGAGTCTGATAATCCTTAGTTTAATCCCACTTTCTTCTGAGCTTGCATAACTTTGGAAAAGTTACTTACTCTCTGGCTGGATTCTGATACAATTTGGGGCTTTTGAGGAGGTGGGAGAGAGGGTCATCTAACTGAATAGGTCAAGGTGGGACCTGGTTGGTGTCCAGTCCCTTTATGTGGGAGGTTTAGTGTTCTTTCTTCAGTCCTTAGCCTCGCTGCCACCTTTGCGACATCTGATGTCTCCAGCTTCCGTCTTTGCACCAGGCTCCACAGTGTGCATCAGCATGTTCCCCCGTTGCCTCTCTGACTCCCGACTACCTATGGCATGTAAGTTTGATCTTGCTTCTCCACGCTAAATATTTACCATTTCTTCATCCTCTCCCCATCTTCACGATTATAATTTTGGGATTACAGATGTCACTAACTTTCATCAAAGATGAAGTTTACTTCCTTTTCTTTTTTGTTCTTTACATTTTGGGATTAGTTTTTGAAAAAAGAAAGACAAAATATCTTTACTTTGCCTTCTAGACACTAGAAACTAGGAACTATCTGCTTGTCTGTTTATTGCTGATCACAGTAAAAAGTAGTTCTTAAATATACATACAAAGGGAGGGGGGAATAAAAGAGATACACAAAATCTAGTGAAATAAAAAAGCCCAACTCTTATCTATTGGAAAATGGCCTCTGAGTATTAACTAATGATTTTCTTGCAAAGAAGCTACTTTAAGCCTCTTTTCCTCTTGTGATGTGAGTAGTTGTCAGCTCATCTCCAAGTGTCAGACAGAATTCTTCTCCAGCCTAGCGTTTAACTGTGTTTTACTCAAGGAAACAGCACAGTGTAAAAGAGGGTGTTAAAGCAGACAGGCAAATATTTCTAAACTTTTGAAACCTCAACCTTTTGTTCACTGCACCTTCTCTAGGCTTTTTGGTTGTGTGGTTTCACGTGACCTCAGTGGAGCCCCATGGTTACTGGATTCTCTTTCCCGTTCCTTCCTACACCTTCTACTCTGAAGCTACCGTCTCCAAAATTTGCTGCAGTGAAAATTAATTCAAAGTTGAGAAGTGATTTCAAGTCCTGAAGTGTCTGGCACAAGTGAGGCTGTTGGAAGCAATTTTTACTTATTTCTAACACTGTGATTGGGAAAAATATCTAGTTGAGCTTCAAATATACTGGTCTTTTCTCTATTACTTTATAACCTATTAGGAATTATAGCACTTTAGGCTTGTATTAGAACTCAGATATTTTCTAGTTCATAATTCCTAAATAGGACAATCCTTAATTATCAGTAAGTGTATTTTTGAGGCTCCCTCAAGAGATTCAAGCAAGCCCCCAGGTTTGAGGGCCATTGACAAAAGACGATCCTGCCACCTACGGGTGATCCTCAGTCCCCACTCTCCGGCAGGTGTGCTGCAGGCTCGCTGGTCAAAGGCCATCTTGTGTCCATCCTGATGGCTTGTGTCCATGATTGTTAAAAATTTCAAATACAATCACATTTTTCAGCTAATAAGTAGTAGAATTGAATTAGCACCCAAATCTTCCTGCCGTGAAGGCAGTTGTGTGTTTACTACATTTGCTGGCACCACTTCTGTGTAAAGTTTTGTTTGTTACCTTATGACTAGAACAAAACATGTTTATGCCCATTAAACAGATAATTCATGTTTTTGAAAGATGACCATTATTTTTCCTTTATCATTGCCAATAATTCAACTCTGTAGTCTGATTGGTATGGCTTATAAACTGGGAGACTAATGATGTGAGAAAAATTAACCCTGGTAGCTAAATTGTAGTTCACTTGAGGAGAAGTCACTTGGACATTACAGAGGCAAAGCTTCTTCAGCAACAAAAAGCTGGTAACTGCAGGTAAGGTGGTCACACATCCTGGTTTATATCTGTTGCCCCCTTTCAGTCTCAGAAGTCTCCAGATTTGGATAATAAATTATTTGGTCCCACTATTAATAGGATATTTTTGACATCTCAAAGGATTCAGCACAGCTGACAGGAATGGACACAAAAGACACTCAAGTGGCCTGAGGGTCAGCAGTGAGGTGAGCCAGGCAGCGGTGGCTTCACCCTGTTGATGCCAGAATTTATTCTGATGACAGGACTGGGTAGGCAGGGGCTTCCCTGGGCTTCTTGCTCCTTGAAAATTCCTCTGGAATTATATGCTTGGGTGGAAAAGACAATTTTATGAAGCATAGAGGGCTGCTTTTCTGTTCAGCACAGCTGCATTCCCCAGCTAATCCCCAATAAGTGCCTAAGTTGGATTCCTCCAAAATAGTAGCCTAATATTTACAGCTAGCGTTTACTAGCACTTGTCAACCAGCCACTCAGTGAGCGCTCTACCTACCTGGTTTTATTTAACCCTGACAATAAGCCCGAGTTAGGTGCTTTTGTAATTCCATCTCACCTATAGGAGGAAACAAGGCTCAGAGGAGTAACTTGCCTTAAGTCACAGAGCTGGCAAATGACAGAGTAGAGATTTGAAGAGCAAGACAGAGACAGAGGGCCAGAGAGAGATTGGATGGAAAACTGGATAGGTCACAGACATTAAAGCTGAACAACGAAGTATCAGGAAGGACAGAAATCAGGGCACTGTTGGGGACCTCAGCATTCATTTAATAAACATTTATTTGGTTTTCACTATATTCCAGAAGTTCTGCTAGACTCCGGGGCTCTGCCTGAAGAAGGCAGTCTCTGCACCGAGGAGGCTCTGTGATCGGACAGGCAGGGAAGCAGGCGCAGCCTTCAGTGGTGAGCGCTGAGAACACTCAGCACGAAGGGAGGATGCACTCACACCATGAGGGAGGGCAGTCATGGAAGTCACCAAGAGGGGTCCCTGTGTGTGCAGAGTGTGAATAGAATAGTCGGAAGTTATGCAATAGAAGGAAGGAAGCACATTCAAGAAAGAAGGACCATCAAAGCTGAGAGGTGTAAAGGGCCAGGCCCTGTGGGAAGCCACCCTGGAGGTGAGGGCGTGATGTGTCAGACAGGGAGTCTTCTCAGTGTATAATAAACAACAAACTTTCAAGGAAAGTTTGAGGAATGAATGGAGGGATGAATAACTGAAAGGATAATTTTCAGAAACTGTGTTCAAATTTTGGGTTATAAGCCTCTACAGGTGCAAGGCATATAAACTAAGGAAGAAAAGTAGGTCTGGGCAAAGACAAAACAGAAAAATTCACATGGTTAGCAGCCTGTTGTAGTGAGGTTTAATTTTTAAAAATTATTTCTTTCATATGTCTTCCAGTTTTATAAAACTCCTCTAAAATATCTGATAATAGAGAATTCAACAGTGAGGAGATAGGTAATTTTTTCTCCCTATTCTCTGATCCTAAAAACAGACAAATCTATTGGATCCCTGCACTGGCCTTTTCCCGTCCAGCAGAGGCTTAGCACAGGCTCTGGACAAGATTCTGTTCCTCCCTCGTGTGAACCTGGGCAAGTTCCTACATTTATCTTCCCCTTATATGGATAAAAGAAATAGGATTGTTGTGCAAATTAAATAAGGCTTGGCATTGAAGCTGCTGCTTAACACCATTGATGCATAGTAGGCATTTTTCAGTTTTAGCTATTGATGGATAAACTCTGCTTTCAATGTTCTTGTTTTTGTTATGTTTACCATTATTTCAGGGGATTAATACTCCTTACATTGATCATGGCGCCAAAATATTCGAACCCAGTGACAATTTATCTCCATTTGTCTCTCTTCAGTGACTTGCTGTGTGCAGTTTGCTGAGAGCATTAATTTCACATCAGTGCGTTTATCCACATTGCTGATTATTGTGAAAAGCAGATGTTTGCATTTCTTCATTTGCTTGTTTCCTGCATCCATGTTCTTGAAACCCAGTGGTAGTTTGGGATGGAAAATACGGAGAAGAATGATTAGAACCTTGGCCCACGACTTGATTCCAATCCATTCAGAAATAAATTCCTAATTATTTAATGAATCTACATGTTGAAGATATAAATCAACTACTGCCCCAGGATGGTCAGGGGTTTTGTAAACAAACCCATTATATCCCTGAACTTCAGAAAACCAGATAACCCCATGTTCTTTTCTCAGGGAGAAGTATTTTTACACTAACAATCCCTAATAATTAAATGGAAGATCAAACAATGGTAGCATATTCTTAATAATTCAGAATCTATAGATTAGCCCCAGGAAATACAGTTGCTTTTGGCCCACAAGCTGCACAGGACTCCTCCCCCACTCATGTACAGAAATGTTGTGATAATAGGACTTTCCCCACACCAGGGCCTGAAGTGGTCAAAATTAGGATTTTTATAGAGATAATTGCAGAAAATGCATATAAATAAAATACCTTTGTCACCTAGATGGTAAATTAAATACTCACATGAAGTCAAACCAAAAATGTTTACCATACAACACCAGCTGAGAAGTTGTGTGGCCTGAGGCTGTCAGACCCAATGATATGTTTTAAGGATTAAATTAAACTTAATAAATATATTTCTTAAGTTTTTCACCCTCCTGAATGTCAACTAAATACATGTTTTTAATTCTACAAATATTTGAGAATCTTACTGACATCATAGACTGTGCTAGGGGAACGTGAAGGTGAATGAAATGCATAAACTATTAACTTAATTGAGCCTAAAAATTGCTACAAAATACATATTAGTTCAAACACTCACTAGAATGGGATGACATTTCACAATTCTGATAATGTGCAAGTTGTTCTATAATGGTGTATGCCTGGCAGCATTTGGTTGATATCTGAGCATTAGCCCAAAAGAAAATGTTATTGCTATTATCACTTCTGAGGAGTAAACTTTAAAATAAATTACTGCAGGGAGGATGCCTTGTTCTGCCCTCGGTTTCACAGGCTTGATTCCAGGCAACTGATCCACCTGAGGAGGCGCCTGCGACCATCGCAGCCGCAGGACACACAGCAGGCGGCATAGGGCCAAAGGCTGGCCCGGGGTAAGAGAGCATGGTACAAAAGAGTTTGCCCACAGGCCCCACAAAGTGTGAAGAGAAGAGTTTGTTAGAGCTAAAGAGAAGAAGATCCATGTGGCGCTCCTTTAGCGAACAGGAAATTTTAGGGTGAAACCAAGGAAGAACCTCGTTAGAATAAGCAACAGAAATGTGCCTCTGTGAGCACAACTGACCCTCCCAGTCTCTGCTGGGCAGCTTTCACAACTGCAGTGCATCACGACGGAGAATCTCGGCACACACGGTAAACTCCCTTGCTTGGTTTTGAGCAGAAACATATCATTTAGCAAATGTCGACTCTGACAGTTTCCTTTGAAGAATGTGCTGGAATTCCCACGCAGTTTGGCACCATGACTGAGGGAGGACACCACGAAGTTGTGCAACGAGGGGAGGACACATTCTGACGAATGGCAGCCAACACCGAGGTTGAGCTGTCTGGATCCAAGGCTTTTGCATGATGAATGAAATTGTTTCCTAGGAAAATGCTATTGATTTGGAAGCATCATCTGCATTGCCAATGGGGGAGAAGGGTTATATCATTTATTCTGACAAAAAGCAAGTTCACCCATGGACATTTAAATAATTCAAATTTCATACACAGTTCTGGGTTTCTAGAATGTGGAAAGACCCCCTTATTCTTTTAAATGTCCAATTGACACCAAAGTCTTCCATAATAATCATAATAATCATAATTATAATCATATATTGACTGCTTACCACCACCAAGGCACTGTGCACTTGATATAAATGATTGTATTTCATGGCCACAGCCACCTTTTGTAACTCTCTGAATATACCTGTTTTGAGGCTGTGTAATAGTGATTAAACGTGTAGATGCGCACGTTTAATTCACATTCACATTCTGCCCCTTTCACTGGCTTAAAATCTTTGATCCTTGGTTTCTTTGCCTGTGAAATGGGTATAATAATAGCCCCACCTCATAGAGTTAATGTGAGAAATAAGTTAGTGAAAATAAGCAAAGTACTTGGAAGATGCCCATTAGCTGTTACGAGTTACAAGAAAACTCACTTGCCCAGACTAATATGGGCAGGGACTGGAAGTACAGGAATTTAAACCTTCTGCAGTCCAGCTCCAAAGGACTCTCTCAACCACTCTAATACCTTATCTATATAAATAAAAAGGTAAAATTAAATTACTTCAAGTCAACAATTGTTTATCGAGTACACTAGACTCTAACATCTTTGAAGTCAAGGACCATGTCTTGTTTATATTTTTACCCTGAAAACCTGTCATAGAGTCACACATAAGAGAGACAATGAGTTGTTGAACTGAGACGTATCATGTGTTGGGCGCTGAGGTAGAAGTTATGAGCTATGGAGGGGAAAATAAGACACCATCCTCGAATGAGTTTATACCTGTGGGCCAGCTGGCTTAGCCTGCTTCCAGTAGTGTACATCGAGAGCGGTAAAATACTAAAAGACCACAGGTTGTCTTAACTTGACTATCAATAGAATTTAACTAGGAAGTCCATATTTTCCATCAGCTACTTTATTGCTATTTATAAAGAGACAATTCTTAATTGAAAGAAAGTTGTGCTGAGCTTCCAGGATATCCCCTTTTAACAAGAGATGTTTACTTACCCTTCTAGTCTTCAGTTTTCATGTCAATAAAATATTTGCTTCTATTGATTTTTGGTTAACATTGTTAATATCTTAGAACTAAGAGTATGAGGAGAAAAGAGACCTTTGCAGAAGAATTGCACAAAATATGTTGTTTCTCAAAGAGCAACAGACTGAGGGCAAACTCACTTGGATTCTAGATCAAGCTTTGCCTCTAGTCAATTACAGGACTTTGGAAAATCCCTTGGCCCTCACCAATAAAAGGAGAGCTGAATCAGGTTTTCTTCACAATCTCTTCCTGCTTAAAAATTCTAGAATTATTTGAGTGATGGGTTTTAGAGAATATATAGTAAAATGGGTATGAGGAATTTGAAAAGAATGCTTGATCATGGGTGTTGAAATATCAGTGGTAGCTGAGTTGGCAATTCCAAACTATAAGGCAGCCTTCTGTGCTTTACTATGAACTTGGATCTTCTGGATGTTGTTGAATAAAAGTGGTTTTGTTCCTTTTATGGCTTGGTGATTTTATAGAACTATTCTTCTAGATATGACCAGGTGTAATCTCCAGGAATGGTGAGGAGGTGGGATCATCCTGGCAGATTCTGGAGTGGTGAGTAACCACGTTTGCTTTGATTCAGAAATTTCATATTGAGAAGTGGGGAAAATCTGAATAATATTGATCAGGGGTCACAAACTAGCAGACTGAAGGCCGATTAGGACCATCGATGTGCTTGTCATGGCCAAAACACCACGAACAACTTTCAAAATTTGAATCTCTTTAAGCAGGATTTGTACTCTCCCCTTCACCAGAGGTGCCACCAATCCTTTTCTCTGGTACACCTGGCCAACCTACACCTGGACAAATTACACATTACCTTGCCCTTTTGTACACCTGGCCAACCTACGCATGAGCTTATCTACCTGTACACCTGGACAAATTACACATTACCTTACTCTTTTGTACACCTGGCCAACTTTCACATTACCTTACCTACCTATACATCTGGACAACTTACACATTACCTTACCTACCTGTACACCTTTTTTATAGAGAAGAAGATGAGAGGCATTCCAGATTGCGATGCAGCATAAGTAAAGCCATAATGCCAAGAACAAACAGTGCCCTGATGTCTTCAGGGGACCGATGCAAGGGTTAGGAGCTTCATTTAAGGAAATGGAACATACCTATGTGTAGAATATGTATTTATCTTCTTAGAGGATACGAATGTGTGGCTAAAAGTTTATATTAGAGAGCTATTTTTGGAAAGGCATTTCAAAATCATAAGACCTTTCATCTTTAGGTGAAAATCAGGAGTCGTAGGGAGATAGAGTTGCACCTGAGGGCTGGGGCATGGGAGCGCTTAGCCTGGTCTATATCAACCTCATTTTTTAACAGAATGATTAATAAATCATTCTGAACTCTTCTTCAAATTGCTCTACTATATAGACAATTTGAATAGTTAGCTATATGCTGCTTATATTTCAACGTATTATGAGCAGTACAAAGCTTTGTTAAAGATTGCTCAGTGAGTCATTCAGACATTTAAAACCCTAATTCTGGAGTCTTAAGTTTATTGCAATTTTCAGTGCTGGGTTTCATCTAAATAAAGGGTCTGCCCTGGGAGTTTTTAAAAAATACCAATTCTCAGGTTCCACCCCAGAATCACTATATCAGAGTGTCTGAGGAAGGGACCTGGGCATTAGTGTTTTTTAAAGTTTCAGGACGGTTCTAATATGCAGCCAGTTGGAGAACCACTGGTCTATGTGTTACCCAAACTACTTTTCAAAGGCAATGAGAAGTAACCAGTCAAAATGTCATGTTCTGGTCAAAATCTACGTTACTGCTTGTATTTTCTGAGTCCCCTCTCACTCTTAGTTTAGAAGAGTAGCCTGAATCGGGGACTTGTAATGCTTATCTACCTGATGCTGGAAAGAGGCAAGTTTCGGGACAACAGTGCTCGCATGACCATGGTAATACTTGCCTGGGAGTTTGGGGTTTCCACAGCAGTTTAATATTTCTCTGTTTTCATTGATGTTCTAAAATATATTTTTCTATCATAGGGATACTGTGCTCCTATTCACCTGGAGTCATCCTGAAGCCAGACATCTGGGAACAGAAATGAAATTCACTTGCAGAGGCATTCATGTTGAGAAATACACCCAGAATCTAGCAGCTTAAAGCTGCAGATGAGTTGACAACTATGCATGAAATGAAATATTCCCTCTGGGATCCATTGTTGATATGAGACTACTATCTGTCCATAAAACTTTGCCTTTTGCTCTAACCATGTGATGCTAGGGTCAGGTTTGCTTATTTGGGCACTACAATTAATACTTTTTTATTGTTACATAATATTTTGCATATTTATGGGGCACATGGATATTTTGTTACATGCATAGAACGTGTAATGATCCAATCAGAGTATTTGGGGTGTCCATCACCTTGAATATTTATTATTCCTATGTGTTGGGAACAGTTTAAGTCCTCTCTTCTAGCTACTTTGAAATCTACAACACATTGTTGTTAGCTGTAGTCACCTTACTCTTCTGTCAAACATTAGAACTCACACCTTCTACCTAACTGTGTGTTTGTACCCATTAACCTACCTCTCTTCATCCCACCCCAACCCACACATCCTTACCCGTCTCTGGTATCTGTCATTCCACTGCCTACCGCCATGAGATCAACTTTTTTAGCTTTCACATATGAGTGAGAACATGCAATATTTGTCTTTCTGTGCCTGGCTTATTTTACTTAACATAATGACCTCCAGTTCCATCCGTGTTGCTGTGAATGACGAGCTTTTACTCTTTAATGGCCAATTAGTATTCTGTTATGCATATATACCATGTTTTTTTCTGTCCATTCCTGTGTTGATGGACACATAGGTTGGTTCCATGTCTGTGTTACTGTGAATAATGTTGCAATAAACATGTGAGTGCAGGTATCCCTTTGATATACTGATTTCTTTTCCTCTGGATAAATGCCCAGTAGTGGGATTGCTGGATCATATGGTAGTTCCATTTTTAGTTTTTTGAGGAACTTCCACACTGTTCTCTTTAGTGGCTGTACTAATTTATATCCCCACCAACAGTGTATAATAATTCCTTTTTCTACACATCCTCACTGGCATCTGTTATTTTTTGTCTTTTTGGTAATAGCCATTCTAACTAGGGTAAAATGATAACTCATTGTGGTTTTGATTTGAATTTCCCTGTTGATTAATGAAGTTAAGCATTTTTCATATGTTTGTTGCCCGTTTGTACATCTTCTTTTAAGAAAGGTCTGTTCATATCTTTTGTCCACTTTTTAATGGGGTCTTTTTTTTTTTTTTTTTTTTTTTTACTGTTGAGTTGTTTGAGTTCCTTGTATATTCTGGATATTAGTCCTCAGGTGAATCATTGCAAATATTTTCTCCCATTCAACAGGTTATCTCCGTACTCTGTTGCTTATTTCCTTTGCTGTGCAGAAACTGTGCTTTTGAAGTCTTAGTCATAAAGTCTTTGCCTAGACCAATGTCCTGAAGTGTTTTCCCTGTGTTTTATTCCAGTACTTTTATAGTTTCAGGTCTTACCATTAAGTCTTCAATTCATCTTGAGTTGATTTTTGTATATGGTGAGAGAGAGGGGTCCAGTTTCATTCTTATGCATACAGATATCCAGTTTTCCCACCACCATTTATTGAAGAGGGTGTCCTTTCCCCAATGTATATTCCTGGTTCTTTTGCCAAAAATCAGTTAGCTATAAATATATGGATTTATTTCTGGGGTCTCTCTTCTGTTCTATCTGTCTATGTGTCTGTTTTCATATTAATACCATGCTGCTTTAGGTACTATAGCTTTGTAACATATTTTGAAGTCACATACTGTGATGCTTGAAGTTTCGTTCTTTTTAGTCAGGAATGGTTTGGTTGTTTGGATCTTTTTTGTTCCATACAAATTTTAGGATAGTTTTTTCTATTTCTGTGAAAACTGATATGGTATTTTGATATATAATCTTGGTTAGTATGATTTCTCTTTCTCTGGAAAGATACTTCTGCCCCACGGAAAAAGGGGGTCAGTAATCCTACTAAGCAAAAGCAATCCTCGAGGACAATGGATGGAGAGACAGAGCTGCAACAGCACCTCGTTCACGTGGCCACAGAGCCAGGCTGCACCTTGTGGAAGGGAAGCATTCTACAAAAACACCCACAACCAAATGAACAGACTTAAATAATCTACTTGAAAGTACAATGTTGTGTAAATATATTATAAAGGCAAAAAGCTCTGTCACATGGGTCCTGAAGCAGAGAGTGGGGGACAAGAGAAGTGTCTGGCTGCACTGGTTCAAGGTTGTCACTCACTCTATAGTACCAGAGACAGAGGTGACGGCCTTACCTCTGTATACCATTTAAGCTTCATTGTGTTACACATATGGATTTACTACATTTAGTTCCCATTATACTATTTAGTTATTCTCCACAAATATAGCACTTTATGGAAACATGAAATACGTTTAATGAAAGAGTGAAAATAAGTTTCTAAAATAGTACAAAATTATGATTGCAAGTATGAAATACATGTAAATGTTAATATATGAAAGATAATATGTAAGAAAAACCCCAGTTACTTCAAAATGTACAGCAATGCCTCCTCATTTTGATTGAAATCTAAAGTTTTCTGGATTTGATTTAAGAAGGTAAGACTTAGTATTCCCATTTTTTATTTTTTAATTTCAGAATATTACAGAGGTACAAATGCTTTGGTTACATAAATTTCCTTTTCACCACCAAGTCAGAGCTACAAGCATGCCCATCTCCCAGACAGTGCGCACCGCACCCATTAGGTGTGGATTTACCCATCCCCTCCTCCCTCCTCCCACCTGCCCAACTCCCGATGAATGTTATTTCCATATGTGCACATAAGTATTGATCATTTGGTACCAATTTAATGGTGAGTACATGTGCTGTTTGTTTTTCCATTCTGGTGATAGTTCACTTAGAAGAATGGGCTCCAGCCCCATTCAGGATAATACCAGATGTATTAGTTCACCATTTTTTTATGGCTCGGCTGTACTCCATGGTACACATATACCACATTTTATTAATCCACTCATGTATTGATGGGCACTTGGGCTGTTTCCACATCTTTGCAATTGTGAATTGTGCTACTATAAACATTCAAGTGCAATGTCTCTATTATAGAATGTCTTTTTTCCTTTGGATGAATACCCAGTAGTGGGATTGCTGGATCAAATGGTAGTTCTACTTTTAGTTCTTTGAGGTATCTCCATATTACTTTCCACAGAGGTTGTACTAGTTTGCAGTCCCACCAGCAGTGTGTGAGTGTTCCTATCTCTCCACATCCACACCAACATTTGTTGTTTTGGTACTTTTTGATAAAAGCCATTCTCACTGGAGTTAAGTGATATCCATTGTGGTTTTGATTTGCATTTCCCTGAGGACTAGAGATGTTGAGCATTTTTTCACATGTTTGTTGGCCATTAGTCTATCTTCTTTTGAAAAGTTTCTGTTCATGTCCTTTGCCCACTTTTTAATGGGGTGGTTTGATTTTTTCTTGCTGATTTTCCTGAGTTCTGTATAGATTCTAGTTGTCAGCCCTTTATCAGATGTGTAGAATGCAAATATTTTCTCCCATTCTGTAGGTTTTCTATTCATTCTAATGATAGTTTCCTTGGCTGTGCAGAAGCTTTTTAATTTGATCAGGTCCTATTTATTTATTTTTGTTGTTGCTGTGATTGCTTTTGGGGTCTTCTTCATAAATTCCTTGCCTAGGTCGATGTCTATAAGAGTTTTTCCAATGTTTTCTTCTAGAATTCTTATGGTTTCATGCCTTAGGTTTAAGTCTGTTATCGATTGTGAATTGATTTTTGTGAGAGGTGAGAGGTGCGGGTCCTGTTTCAATCTTCTACATGTAGCTATCCAATTTTCCATTTATTGAATAGGGATGCTTTTCCCCAGTGTGTGTTTTTGTCTGCTTTGTCAAAGATCAGATGAGTTTTTATCCTGCAACTTTACTGAATTTGTTTATTGGTTCTAACAGCTTTGGTTTTTTACAGGCAGACCTTGTTTTATTGTGCTTTGCAGATATTGAGTATGTTTTGGTATTGTTTTTGTGTGTTTTTTAAGATAAATTGAAGGCTTATGGTAACCCTACATTGAGCAAGTCTATTAGCACCATTTTTTCCCAACAGCATGTGCTAACTTTGTGTTTCTACATCAGCAATTTTTAGCAATGAAGTATTTTTAAATTAAGTTATGTACATTGTTTTAGACATAATGTATTGCACACTTAATATACTACGGTATAGTGTAAACATAACTTTTATATGCACCGAAAAAACAAAAAATTTGTGTGACTCACTTTATTGTGATATTTGTTTTATTGTGGTGATCTGGAACCAAACCTGCAATATCTCTGAGGTATGTCTGTACATATAAGGTCATGTCATCTGCAAACAGAGACAGTATCACTTTTTCATTTTTTATTTGGATGCCTTTTATTTCTTTTTCTTGCCTAATTGCTTTGTCTAGGACTTCTAGTACTACACTGAATAGAAATGGTGAGAGTCGGCAAGGGTCTTGTTACTGCTGTTAGAGGAAAAGCTTTCAGCTTTTCACTGCTGAATACAATGTTAGTTGTGGGTTTTCATATATGACCTTTATTGTGTTAAGGCACATCACTTCTATACCTAATTTGTTTAGAATTTTTATCATGAAAGGATGTTGACTTTCATCAAATACTTTCTCTGCATCTATTGAGATGACCATGTGGTTTTTGTCCTGCATTCTGTTATGTGGCAAATCACATTTATTGATTTGCCTGTGTTGAATCATCCTTGCATCCCAGGGACAAATCCCACTTAATCATGGTGTATGTAATGTGTTGTAGAATACAAGGTTTGCTAGTACTTTGTTGAGAATTTTTGCTTCTATGTTCACCTGGAATATTAGCCTGTATTTTCTTTTCTTGTAGTGTCTTTGTTTGGCTTTGGTAGCAGGGTAATGCTGGCCTTGTAAAATGAGTTTGGAAGTGTTGCCTTCTCTTCAATGTTTTGGAAGAAGAATTGGTATTAATTATTTAAATGTTTGGTAGAATTTCCTACTGCAGCCATCAGGTCCTAAGATTTTCTTTGATGGGAAACTTTTGATTACTGATTCAATCTCCTTACTATTATCGGTGTATTAAGGCTTTATATTTCTCTGTGATTCAGTCTTGGTAGGTTGCATGTTTCTAGGAATTTGTCCATTTCTGGTTATCCAGTTTGTTGGCATGTAATTGTTCATAGTAGCCACTTATGCTTCTTCATTTTTTTTTTTTTTTTTTTTTGGTATTAGGTGCAATGTCTCATCTTTCATTTCTGATTTTATTTATTTAAATCTTCTCTTTTTCTGGCAAGTGGCCTGTCTATTTTGTTTATCTTTTCAAATAACCAACTTTTCATTTTATTAATCTTCTGTATTGTTCTTTTGTTCTCAATTTCATTTAATTCTGCTCTGATCTTGATTATTTCTTTTCTTCTGCTGGCTTTAGGATTGGTTTGCTCTTCCTTTTCCATTTCCTTAAGATGATTCATTAGTTTACTGATTTGTGACATTTCTGTCTTTTGGATGTGAGCATTTAAGGCGATAAGTTTTCCTCTCAGGACTGCTTTTGCCGTATCCCACAGATTTTGGTAACTTGTGTCCCCACTATCCTTTAGTTTGAAGAATCTTCTGATTTCCATTTGAATCTCCTCCTTGACCCAATAGTCATTCAGCAACCGATTGTTTAATTTCCATGTTTTTGGATGAAGATGTGAGTTTCTGTTGGAATTGATTTCTAATTTTATTCTGCTGTGGTCTGAAAAGATACATGGTATGATTTCTATTTTTTTAAATTTATTGAGATCTGTTTTGTGGCCTAGGATATGATCAATTTTAGAGAAAGTTCCATAAGCTGATGAGAAGAATGCATATTCAGTGTTATTGGGGTGGAGTGTTCTATAGATGTCTGTTAGGCCCAAATGTCCTAGAGTCCTGTTTAGGTCCATTGTTTCTTTCCTTATTTTCTGTTTGGAGGATCTTTCCAGTTCTGGCAGTGGGGTGTTGAAGTCCCCTGCTATTATGGCATTGCTATTTATTATGTTGTCTAGATCAAGCAGTATTTGCTTTACGTATCTGGGTGCTCCTGTGTTGGGTGCGTAAATATTTAAGAATTGTTAAATCTTCTTGTAAGATTTTTCCCTTCACCACTATATAGTGTCCATCTTTGTCCTTCTTTACTTTTTTTGCTTTAAAGTTTATATCATCTGAAATAAGTATGGCTACTCCAGATTTCCTTTGGTTTCCATTAGCCTGGAAAATTGTATTCCATGCTTTTACCTTGAGTATGAATGAGTCCTTGTGTGTAAGATATGATTCCTGGAGACAGCAGATACTTGGCTTGTATTTTTTAATCCATTCAGCCAGCCTATGTCTCTTCAATGGGCAATTCAAGCCAATCACATGTATTGAGAAAATTGATATTTGGGGTAGATTTCTGTTTATTCTGTTAGGTAGTCTCTTGTTCTGTTTTACCTCTTGAGTCATTGTGAAATCTGGGTTCTGTAGTTTTAGCTTTGGGTAGTTTTACATTGGTGGGTGTCTGTTGTGCTGGTTAGTGTACAATGCAGGTCTAAGCACTTCTTGCAGGACTGGTCTGGACTTCACAAATTCTATCAGTGATTGCGTGTCTGGAAAAGTCTTTATTTCTCCCTCATATAAGAAGCTTAGTTTGGCAGGATACAGAATTCTCGGTTGGCCTTTATTTTGTTTTAGAAGACTGAGGATGGGTCCCCATTCCCTTCTGGTTTGTAAGGTTTCAGCTGTGAAATCTATAGTTAATCTGATAGGTTTCCCTTTGTAGGTTACCTGCTCTTTTCACCTCAGAGCTCTGAGGAATGCCTCTTTTGTGTTTACTTTGGTCAGTCTAATAATTATGTGGTGTGGTGAATGTCTTTTCATGTTGAGTCTCCCAGGAGTCCTGTGTGCTCCTTGTACTTGGATATTGAGATTTCTGGCTAGGCCATGGAAATTTTCCTCTATTATTCCTTCAAATAGATTTTCCAGCCCATGCAAATTTTCTTCCTCTCCCTCAGGGGTGCCTATGATCCTCATGTATGGTCTCTTTATATAATCCCACATTTCTTGTATGCGTTTTCATGCCTTTTGTTTTTGTGTTCTTTCTCTTCGACTGACTTTTTTAGCACATAGGAGTTATCTTCCAGCTCTGAGATTCTTTACTGTACGTGATCTAACCTATTGCAGAAGCAGAAAGGAAAGGACTCTAATAAGCTCAATTAGAAATTAAAAGGGAGAGGTCACAACTGATATCATGGAAATATAAAACATCATCTTTGAATACTACAAAAATCTCTATGCCCAAAAACACGAAAATGTGGAGGAAATGGACAAATTCTTAGAAACATACTACCTCCCTAGGATCAACCAGGAAGAAATAGAATTCCTAAACAGACCAATATCAAGCACTGAAATTGAAGCAGAAATAAAAAAATCTTCCAACAAAAAAAGGTACTGGACCAGATAGGTTCACATCTGAATTCTACCACACCTACAAAGAAGAACTGGTGCATATACTGCAGAAATTATTTGAAACCATCCAGAAGGATGGAATCCTCCCAAACTCATTCTACAAAGCCAATATCACCTTGATACCAAAGCCAGGAAAGGGCACAACAAGAAAACTACAGACCAATATCCCTTATGAATATAGATGCAAAAATTCTCAATAAAATCCTAGCAAACTGAATTCAAATGTACATCAAAAAAAGTAATTCATCACAATCAGGTGGGATTCATCCCCGAGATGCAGGGATGGTTCAACATATGCAAATCTATAAATGTAATTCACCACATAAACAAAAGAAAGAACAAAGATTATATGATCCTTTCAATAGATGCAGAAAAGGCTTTTGACAAAATCTAGCACCCTTTTATGATAATAACTCTTAACAACATAGGCATAGATGGCTCATACCTCAAAATAATTAAAGCCATATATGATAAACCCACAGCCAATATCATACTGAATGCGGAAAAATTGAAAGCATTCCGCTTTAAAACTGGAACCAGACAAGGTTGCCCACTATCTCCACCTCTATTCAACATAGTTCTGGAAGTCCTTGCCAGAGCAATCAGACAAGAGAGAGGAATCAGGGGTGTCCAAATGGGGGCAGAAGAGGTCAAACTTTCACTCTTCATGGATGATATGATATTATATCTAGAAAACCCCAAAGATTCAACCAAGAGATTGCTGGAATTGATAAATGAATTCAGCAAAGTCTCAGGATACAAAATCAATGCACACAAATCAATAGCCTTCATACATGCCAATAACAGTCAAACTGAGGAACAAATTAAAGATGCAATACCTTTCACAATAGCACCAAAGAAAATTAAATATTTGGGAACATATCTAACTAAGGAGGTGAAAGACCTATATAGAGAGAATTACGAAACACTGAGAAAAGAAATTGCAGAGGATGTAAACAGATGGAAAACCCTACCATGCTCTGGGATAGGTAGAATTAACATTGTAAAAATGTCTTTGCTACCTAAAGTAATTTACAGAATCAATGCAGTCCCTATCAAAATACCAACAGCATTTTTTGCTGATCTAGAAAAAATAATTCTACACTTTGTGTGGAACCAGAGAAGACCCTGTGTAGCGAAAGCAATCTTAAGCAAAAAGAACAAATTGGGAAGCATCAATCTACCAGACTTCAAACTATACTACAAGGCTATAGTAACCAAAACAGCATGGTACTGGCACAAGAACAGAGACATAGACCAATGGAACAGGACTGAGAACCCAAATATAAAACTATCCTCATACTGTCATATGATCTTTGACAAATTATACAAAAACATACACTGGGGAAAAGATTCCCTATTCAGTAAATGGTGCTGAGAAAACTGGATGGCCATATGTAGAAGACTGAAATTAGATCCACATCTCTCACCTCTCACAAAAATCAACCATAATGGATAACAGATTTAAACCTAAGACGTGAAACCATAAAAATTCTAGAAGAAAATGTTGTAAAAACTCCTATGGACGTTGGCCTAGGCAAAGAATTTATGAAGAAGGCCCCCAAAGCAATCACAGCAGCAACAAAAATAAATAAATGGGACCTGATCAAATTAAAAAGCTTCTGCACAGCCAAGAAAACTATCACTAGAGTGAACAGACAACGTACAGAATGGAAGAAAATATTTGAATGCTACACATGCTACAAAGGGCTGATAACCAGAATCCAAACAAAACTTAGGAAAATCAATAAGAAAAAATCAAACAATCCCATTAAAAAATGGGCAAAGGACATGAACAGAAACTTTTCCAAAGAAGACAGAATAATGGCCAGCAAATGTATAAAAATTGCTCAACTTCTCTAATCAACAGGGAAATGCAAATCAAAACCACAATGAGATATCACTTAACTCCTGTGAGATTGGCTCATATCAAAAAGTCCCAAAACAACAAATATTGGCAGGGACGTGGACAGATAGGAACACTCATACACTGCTGGTGGGACTGCAAATTAGTACAACCTCTATGGAAAGTAATATGGAGATACCTCAAAGAATTAAAAGTAGAATTACCATTTGACCCAGCAACCCCACTACTGGGTATTTACCCAAAGGAAAAAGACATTCTATAATAAAGACATCTGCATGCAAATGTTTATAGCAGCACAATTCACAATTGCAAAGATGTGGAAATAACCCAGGTGTCCATCAATACACGAGTGGATTAATAAAATGTGGTATATTTATACCATGGAGTATTACTCAGCAATAAAAAGCAATGGTGAATTAACACATCTGGTATTATCCTGGATGGAGCTAGAGCCCATTTTTCAAAGTGAAGTATCACAAGAATGGAAAAACAAGCACCACTGGTACTCACCATCAAATTGGTACTAACTGATCAATACTTATGTCACACGTGGCAATAATATTCATCGGGGGCGGGCAGGCGGGAGGGGGGTGGAGGGGATGGGAAAACTCTCACTGAATGGGTGTGGGGAGCACAGTTTCAGGGATGTCCACGATTGTAGCTCTGACATGGGCAGTACATGGACAATATACATAAACAAAGTGTTGTACCCCCATGATATTCTGAAATAAAAGGAAAAAAAATAAAATCTTCTCTTTTTCTTAGTTTTGATAAATGTTTGTCAATTTCAACTTTTCAAAAAGTCAACTCTTAGTTTCATTGATGTTTCCTATTGTTTTTCTAGTCCCTATTTCATTTATTTCTGCTCTTTGGTCGTTTATTCATGACATTTATTACTTCCTTCTAATAATTTGGGGTTTAATTTATTCTGTTTTTTCTATTCCTTGTTATATAACACTAGGTTGTTTACTTGAGATCTTTCTTCTTTGTTAATGTAGGTGTTTATCATGATAAACTTCCTTCTGAATGCTGCTTTTGCTGCATCACACAAATTTTAGTATGTGTGTACATTTTCATTTGTGTGAAGACGAAATATCTTGTCTCAAGATATTTTTATATTTACCTTTTGATTCTTCTTTCACCCATTGGTTGTTCAGGAGTGTATTGTTTAATTTCCACACATTGGTGAATTTTCCATTTTTCTCCTGTTATTGATTTCTAGTTTGATACCATTGTGGTCAGAAAAGATACTTGATGTGATTTCAATATTCTCAAACTTGTTAAGACTTGTGGCTGAAAATATGATCTATCTTGGAGAATAGTTTGTATTTGCTTGAGATGAATGTGTATTCTGTTGCAGTTGGGTGGAATGTTCTATATATGTTTCTTAGGTTTATTTATTCTAAAGTCTATCTCAAGTCCAGTGTTCCCTTATTTATTTTTGTCTGGATGATCGCTCCATTGTTAAAAATGGGTATTAAATTTCCCTACTTTTTTGTGTTGCTGTCTCTCTCTCCCCTCAGAACTATTAACGTTTACTTCACATATTTAGGTGTGGTCTGATGTTGGGTGCATATATATTTGCAATAGTTATATCCTCTTGATGAATTTACCACTTTATCATCATACAATGACTTTCTTTGTCTCTTGTGACAAGTTGCAACCAATAGTCTATTTTTCTGATGTAAGTATAGCAACCTCTGCTCATTTTGGTTTCTGTGTGCATGGAACGACTTTTCCACCCCTTTGCTTTTACTCTGTGTGTGTCCTTAAAGGTGAAATCAGTCTCTCACAAGCAGCATAGAGTTGGGCCTTTTTTCAGTGCATTCAGGCACTCTGTCTTTTGAGTGGCAAATTTAACCCATTTACACCCAAAGTAATTATTGATAGGTAAGAACTTACTATATTAGTCCCACCCCCCTTATTGGCAGTTTTGCTCTTTGTAGTTGCAGTTACCCACAGTTGGGTAACTCATGGTCAACTACAGTCCAAAAATATTAAATGGAAAATTTCAGAAATAATTCATAAATTTTAAATTGCATGCTGTTCTGAGTAGTGTGGTGAAATCTCATGCTGTCCTGCTTCATTCTGCCTGGGATGTGAATCATTCCTTTGTCCAGCATATCCACACTGTCTACACCACCCACCTGTTAGTTACTTCGTAGCCGTCTTGGTTATCAAGTCAACTGTTGCAGTATCACAGTACTTGTCTTCAAGTAACACTTATTGTACTTAGTAATAGCCCCAAAGCACAAGAGTAGTGATGCTGGCAACTCAGATATGCCAATGAGAAGCTATAAAGTGCTTCCTCTGAGTGAAGAGTTGAAAGTTCTCCACTTTATAAGGAAAGAAAAAAATCATATGTTGAGGTTGCTAAGAGCTATGGTAAGAACAAATCTGTTTATGGGATTGTGAAGAAGGAAAAGAAAATTTCTGCTGGTTTTGCTGTCTCGCCTCAAACTGCAGAAGTTATGGCCACAGGGCATGATAAATTTTTAGTTAAGAGGAAGAAGGCACTAAATTTGTGGGTGGAAAACATGAGCAGAAACACGTTCTGATTGATGGCAATGGGGCCTGGTACTATCTGAGGTTTCAGACGTCCACTGGGGGTCTTGGAATATATTTCACACAGATAAGTGGAGACTGTATTAACATTTTATTAATTGTTTCCTCACTGTTTTGTAGATTCTTTTTTCCTTTTTCCTCTCTTGCTATCTTCCTTTTTGATTTGATGGTTTTCTGCAGTGGTATGTTTTGACTCCTTTCTCTCTATCTTTTGTGTGTCTACTATAGGTTTTTTTCCTTTGTGGTTACCATGAGGCTTACATGTAACATCTTGTAGTTAAATAACAGTATATTTTAAGCAACTTAACTTTGACTGCTTATAAACATTCTTCACTTTGACCCCCCCCAAACACACACATTTTGTGTTTTTGATGTCACAATTTACATGGAACACGGGCGCATGCAGAACAATGATGGCTCCAGGGTCTGAGGTGTAGACTAACTTACTGCGGCAGTACTTCTTACGTCCAAGGCCTGGGTGCTCCCAGAGCAGTGGTGGAGCCAGAGTCCAGAGCGCAAGTGCACCCAAAGTGACCATGGCTCTGGGGCCCAGGGCAGGGCTAGTCCGCAATGGCACTGGTATCTGAGGCATGGTTGAACATGGTGTGGCCATGGAGCCAGGGTCTGGAGCATGGGTATGCAAAGAGCAGCTGCAGCTCCAGGGGCCAGGGCACATGCAGGGTTCAGAGGGTGGTGGTCCCAGTACTGGGGTGACACAACAGTGGCTCCTTCTTGGGGTAGAGGCACAGCAGTATCTCCCTCTTTGGGGTGTCTGTGGCACTGATGGCTATTGGCTCCCTCAGTGGCAAAAGCTGCCCTTGTCCTCTGCAGAGCAGGCCCCTGAGGACTTATGACACCTGCCGTGTGGCTGATGCTGCCAGCCCCTGCCCTTCTTTGCTCTAGCCCTCTGCAGACATCTCCATTATCTGATCTCCCCAGAAATCCTTTCTGTGAAGTTACTTTCCATTTTTTCACTCCACCATGTTGCTGCAGGCTCTTAACTGTACACCCAAGCTCTCCCAAGGCTATTTTCCATTGTGGATATCTGTCTAATTGTTATTTTTTGTTGGAGGACTAAGGCTTGTGTCTCCTACTCCACCATATTGCTGACATCACCTGGATTGGCCTTTTCTTGATAGTCTTTTTCCTAGAGAATAAGTTTATTTTCCTAGTTCTTCATATTTTTGGTAATTTTGGTGCATATCCTGGACATTGTGAATACTGTGCTGTGAAGACTGCATTCTGCTATATTCCTCCAACAGTTGCAAACTTTTTCTTACCTGCAATGGACAGTAACTCAAATATTAGTTTAGTTCCTCAGCCTTAGTTGCACATTGCATTGAGCCTGTTCTGCCCACACCGTGCATGTTAGCCAGAGACTTGGGCAGAGTTTACAACAGAACCAGGGCATGCCTTTCTTACTTCTCTCCCGGATTTGCCTTCACTTCCCAGTGGCTGTTGCTACCTTCTCAGGCCAGAAAGGCAATGAATTGTTTAGTGAAGTTTTAGCTACACTGAACTACACTATATTCATGGCCTTCCCTCATGCCAACAAAACAAAAATGGAAACTTAGTTGTATTCAGAATTTGTAGTTCCTGTTGGAAAGTTTGAAATTTTCTCTCCCATACCAGAGGTGGAACTCTGTAAATATCTTTTCTTTTTAAATAAAAATTTGCATATCATTGCAAAAAAAATTTTTAATCAATTACAAAGAAAAAAACTCACTTAAAATTTTACCACCTCAAGCTACCCCTGTTAGTTTTTGTGGACGTTTTTATAGGCATCTCTGTGTGTGTATGTGCATCACTTCACCCTAACGAGATGGTACTGCAGACGTAGTTGAATATGCTTGAATATGCTTTCTTTACTTAATAATATGTTAGAAACTTTTTGTATATTGGAAAATATACATCTATTGATTTTTTGAAAATTGTTTTACATAGTTTCATTTTCTCTTATTTATATACAAAAAAGAATGAAAGGGCAAAAATCATAAAAATGTGCCCTCATGGTACTTTCTCTTTCATTCTTTTATTTATTTCACAAGTATTTGTTGAGGAATTACCATTTTCCATTCATTATTGTAGTCACTAGGAAGGAGAAGACATCCTAATGGGGAAGTTAAGACATTAAAAAAACCAAATTACATAAGTAATAATTTAATGTAATGGTTAGTGATATGTAGGGTGGCTACAAAGTCCATGTATGTGACACTGCAGCTCAACTCTAGTTAAAGATCTTGTCAAAGTGACAGAGGAGCACCTGAGTCTGATGGGCGTGATTTGCCGCCTAGGAGCAGCAGCCAGTGTGCGGTGCGGGTCATAGGGAGCCACAGCACGTTCCAGGTAGAAACACAACTCTGGGCATGGTGGGCAATGAAGCTGCAGGATCAGAAAGGCGGCAGTCCTCTCCCGGTGTGACCAGGGCACTGAGCTCCTGGCCTTGCCGTTGTGGCTTATGCGATGTGGCCAGAGGTGACATGATTCACCAGTTTGCCATCCTACCAGATCTGAAGTGCTTGGCCACAGCCATGAGGCTTTGCAGGAGCCCAACCTTCAGGAAATCAGTCTTGGGCAAGGCAGCTCTCACGGCTTGACCCTAAACAATTACTAGAGGTGCTAATGACATCCATCAACATGGAAGTTGATGTCTAGAAGATTAGAGGAAATTTAAAAATTTTAGCAGACGATAAGTAGAGCAGAGGACTATTTTCCAGTTAGAGACTTTGTGAGCACTCTGTAGAAAATAAAGCAACGGAATAGTGAATGGCATGGGGGAAGCAGTGATGGTGTTACTTGTGTTGTTTTATCGAGCGTAAGTGAGGAGGTTTCTTTGGGGAAGTACGATGGAGGTGAAGCATGAATGACACGTGGAGGCCGTCGCAAAAAGGTCTGGGGGGGCAGGGAAGAGCGTGTTCAGGCAGGGTGGGTGTTTGGGAGGGAACATACTGCAACTAGGCAAAGGGGGACCTGTCTGGAAACAGGTGCAGTAACGCAAGTGACACGGGATGGTGGCTCACACAGGTGCTGCAGGGGACACAGTGGGAAGGGCCGCAGCCTGGAGAGGCTCCGGAAGAGGAGTACAGGGGCCCGCGGGAAAGAGGGGAACTGTGCACAACGTGCAGGTTCCAGATCTGGGCACGTGGGACTGTGCGACCATGTACAGAAATGACAAGACGAGCGGGGCTCAGGCAGGGGCGAGTGTTGCAGAGCCAAGAATTCTGTTTCAGGCTTTTTCAAGAGTGGGATTCTTTTCTTTTGCTTCTCTATTTTTTGGTCCACACTTCCTTACGATACGTTTCCCTACCCGCCAGACCCTCAGGAAATGTGGACAGTAGGGCAGTTGAGGTAGAAGGAAATAATGGCCACAACCAAATACCAAGAAAACAAATCCAAAAAGATTATTTTAGCAAAATGGCATCTCAAAAACACCCATTAATTTCTCACAGTCCTGTGAGCAAGAACAATTTAGTCTATATTGAGAAATCTTATTTTTGAATTGGGGAACACGTATAATTAATTTAATTGGCTAAAGTGGATCTGAATACATCAAACACCCACTAAATTAGGCAAAGATATATAAAAGTTGAAACATAATCTGTCTTTTAATTTACAATAAGCCTTTCCCCAGAATGAAATGTAATTAAGTTAACATAAGGCTGTGCTTTTATGTTATGTTCTTCCCATAGTCCTTCTTGACAAAGTCTCCTAGCTGCGCCCAGCTTTGAGGCGGAACATGCAGGGCTTTGGACAGCAGGATCCCCTCACGCGGAGGAGGCGTGCTGAGCATTTCCCGCCACCCTCCTTGCTCTCCCCCAGACTTTGTGGAAAGCTCTCTCAGCCTTGGACTTCCAGTTCAGTGACTTGGGGGAGGCCCAAGCAGGGGACCAGGGCACAGAGAGAGGGCCTTTGTCACTCGGGCCCCTTCTGTGCTCGGGCTGGTGCTGTCCAGACCCCTTGCACCCCCCCTGAGTCCTCTAGGGCCCCTGCCCTCTGTCCTGGGGTGCAAGTGTGGGGCCTGGGTACAGCAAGCCCCTGTTGGTCCCCCGAGCCTGGGTCACGCCTTCATTACACTCTGCCCCAGTTACCCCAGGGTGCGGCTCCTCTTTCCCGCTGGATTCTGACAGACACATCGTGTGGTTATCTTCCACTCACCCCGACCCTTTATGAGTTCTCTGCAGATAAGAATTGCTGGTGATGAACGACCCCCCCAATCTTTGAAGTATCACCCTCTGCCATTCCATTTTCATGCTTGACCCCACCTCTGCCGCGCTGCAGGTGCACGGTCTGGTTTGTGTCCCCTGCTGGAGTGGGCTTTACTTTCACAACGTTTTCATTGCTATTTTCTCTCCTGGTCCTCTGAACTCTGTCTTGCTGCCCAGCGCTAACAACCATGAAATCTGTGCTCTAAAAACCATAAAACTGCAGCAGAGAGCAAAAATAAAACAATTTGCTTTAAGTTAAAGTAATAATGCTACATAATTTACTACCTCCTGAGGATGAGATAAGAGTTCTGCTGGAATGAAATTCCTCTGGACTATAAATCTGCTATTTCTGCTTAGTACTTGGCTTTTTAAAATCTTTAACAAACAGGACTTTGGGGGTCTAGATGTTCTTCACAGTGCTGTTATGGGATGTATTCGTCGTAGTCTTTAGCTAGTCAAGAAAGTAAATCAAAATTTGATTTGTGCAAGGACATTAAACTTTTTTCTTTCATGACAAATGCAAAGGAAATTCGCGAGAGATGGTATTTCCTCACTGACTCTGCTGCCTGGGGAATCTTCACCATACTGGGATATCTAGAAGGGATGATGAAATTTTCTTTTCCGTATTTTCACGTATTTTAAAACCATGATTTTTCATTTTTAATGTATTGCCTCCCCCAAATATGACTGATGATATTGAATATTATGGTAAAAATTTGAAAAAAGGTACACATCAATAGATTAAATTTTTATTTCCATGGTTTAAATCTGATTTCACCATATTTTTCCCCAATGAAATGGATGCTTAATGATGCAGTTGGATATTTGACTTTTCAGAAGTATAAAACAATGACACTTCTTCTTGGGATTGGGGCAAGTAGCCATCCAAAGACTTGAAGTACAGTCATATAGAAAAGCCATGTGGCCTCATTATCTGTGGCACCAGTGGGAAAAAATAAAATCAATGGATTTATGTTGGAGGGAGATCAAGTCAAACTCTACATGAGGAAACATTTCGGACAATTAGATTAACAGAGGTATAAACCACCTTGACAGGTTTTCTCCCTCTGAAATTTCTCTAGGAGAGTGTGAGCTATGTGCAGCAAATGAGAAGTTTAACTTGGTAACTTCAAGCAAGGACTGAATTAAGTTTCAGTTACATATCACTAATCTTTGTTCAGAAATATAAAAGCCACATGATATTTGTGACAGTACCTATTATACTGATGTTGATATCACATGGTTCACTATATGGAGATCCCAAGTGAAAATTCTTGCAGTTCTTAGTACCAGGGAAATCTGTATTTCTGGATAAAACCCCACAAAGTTTAGAATAAAAATTCAGGTTTTGTAGTCTAGAGCTCTAACACTGGAATCTTGTTCAACTTTAAGGTTTTTATGATTTAATTAATCTAAAAATAGCAGGTTGCAGTTGTGTTTAACCAGCGTGCCTAATTAGCATGTTGATATGTTATCTTAAGACTCTAATAAAACCTTTATTGCTTCATGTTAACATCTTTTTACAATTCCCAGGATAATTTTAAAAATTAATTCAACTATTAGCTTAGTTCTGGATTTGTCTCTATTTATGCATTTGAAGCATTTGATATATATTTCAAGTTAGAAATATATGCTGGTCGTACAAAGTTGTGACTTAGATGCACAGGGCAAGTTTCTTTAAACGTAGACATCCTGCTTCTCACTGATGTCACGCACAGAGCAGGCGTTTAATAAATACCCCGTGAATTGAATGAGTGACTAACTGCAAAGATCACAAAGCACTCTCTGGGAGGAAGTGAGGACGAGATGTATTTAGTTCTTGCTATGGCCTAAGAAAGGAACTTTTAAAATTGAATGTTTAGCGTCTCATCTTGCTTGTGCAGCTAGAGCTACTGATTCAGTTCGACGGGAATTCAGTCTCATAAAAGACTGATCGTTATAACCTGCACTCATGCTTCCAATAGTGTTGGAACTTGTTGGCAAAATAGATATGTTTCATATTTTTTCAAAACACAATAAATCTCCCTTTATCCTTAATAGATATAGAGTTAGATATTCTATCAAACTGAACAATCTAATTCACTGGAAGTGACCACATACACTGTATCACCAATTGCCCACCCAGGTGAGAGGTGCCTAAGTGTCCAGTGGCCCGGAAAGGCCAGCAGGCCATTCTGTTCTGTGCAGTGCCACCGCTGAGCTGAGGGTGTCAGTGACTCACTGCGTGGGGCTCCCAGGATACGTGATACTCAGAGACTGTCAAACAGCAACACAGGGCAGGATTTAAACTCGGGCCTCTGATAAATGTGAGAACTTGAGCAAGATGCTAAACATCTTAGAGCCAGTTTCCTTTTCTTTAAATGGGTTATAACACTTATCCTGTGAGGTTCTTATGAGCACGTGCCATGGCCAGGTGCAGAACTGGTAGGGAATCTTCTGTCCTCTGACCTCAGGATCCTGTCGTCAATGAAGTGGTGAGCGCAGAGTGTCTCCAATTGTGTCAGGATTGCAACAGGGACTCAGTAATTATCAGTTGCCTTCTCTCGTTTCATCTGAGTCTTACATGTTGAAAAATAGCAAGGATTAGCATTGATGTTTATATTGATTACTGGGGTCAGACAAATACACTGTTCCTTGTCAAACTGTTTTCTCTTCCCAGATGGTTTGAAGGGCTTCTTTTTGGACTTGACTTTTCTGGAGCGCAAATGAGAAACACACAGCCAATGATTTGCATATTTTACAGCAGTGTGGCCCTCCACTCACAAACTCACACATGTAAAAGAGAAAAAAGGTTTATTTTTTCTAATCAGTTCAGTCCTGACCCTGAGCTTTCATCCTCCAGAACGGTAGAATATTCCACCCCACCATTGTTGGGGCGCCAGAATTGCACTACTAATCAAAAGGCTCCTGTGGTTGCCAAAAAGTGGAAGAAGTACCTCTGATAACGAGTTGGTATTGTCACTACTCACTTCCTCACTTTCCAGGTCCACAGGGGCCCCCAAATGTCCAGCAGTTCTCTCCTCTGGGCATCAAACAGACCAGGGGACCTGGTGAGACCAGGATCTCTGGGGCCAGCACCGATCTCTCTAAGCACCCGCCTCTGTGTTCATCCTCCTCAGGGTCCACAGAGCAACGCTGGACCGCAGAGATCTGACTGTTCCCAGCCTTGGAAAATTTCCATCTCTCTCTCCATTGATCTCGTGACATTTCTGCTTTCTACCCCACAGAAATCCCTGAATGAGGACACACAAAGGGATTGGCAATTACCTGCTCAGAAGCAGAGTAGGAATTATGGAAAGAAAAAATATTGCGATGATTACCCTGTCATTATTATCATTAGTTATCAAATCTATTACCACTATAATCAGATTCTTACATTCACATTAAGGTTGAATGCTCCTTCTGCCCTGAAAGACAGGGCATTAATCTATACTTTCCTATTAATATTTACAAATGAGAACTCATGAACAAATTAGGGTAGCAATTAGATTTCTTTCTTAAAAAATTGAAGACAAATGGATCAATAAAACAGAATAGAGAGCTCATAAATAGACTCAAATACAGTCAACCGATCTTTTACAAAGGAGCAAAAGCAATTCAATGGAGAAAGGATAGTCTGTTCAACAAACAGTGCTGCAACAACTGCACAGCCACATTCAAAGTAGGTACTACACCTAAAGGTCAAATGCAAAATTATCCAACTTCTACAAAATAACATAAGGAGAAAATCTACTATAGATGACCTTGGGTTTGGTGATAATTTTAGATATAACACCAAAAGTATGATCCATGAAGAAAAAATTGATAAGTTAGGCTTAATTAAAATTAAAAACTGTTGTTTTACAAAAGATACTGTTAAGAGAATAAAAAGATAAATCACAGACTATGAGAAAATATTTGCAAAACATATCTGATTAATGATTTGTATCCAAAATATGCAAAGAACTCTTAAAATTCAACAATAAGAAAACAAATGACCCGATTAAAAATGGGCAAAAGTTCTAAGCAGACACTGCACTAAAGAAGACACACAGGTGGAAACCAAATGTATGAAAAGAGGCTCCATATTATGTCATAAAGAAATTGCAAGTTACAACAACAATGAGTCACCACTGCACACCTGTCAGAACGGCCAAAATCCACGTGACTGACAGTACTAAGTGCTGGGAGGACGTGCAGCAGCAGGAGCGCTCATTCACTGCGGGGGGTGCACAAATCGCCACTTTGGAAGACCGTATGGCAGTTTCTTGCAAAGCTAAACCAGTCTTACCACAGGATCCAGCAATTGTGCTCCTAGTTACTTACCCAATTGAGTTGAATATCCACACAAAAACTTGCACATAAATGTTTATAGAAGCTTTATTCATAATAGCCAAAAACTAGAGGCAACCAAGATTTCCTTCAGTAGGTGAATGGGTAAACTGTGGTGCATCCAGACAGAGGAATATTATTCACTGATAACAAGAAATGGGCTCTGAAGGCATGAAAAGATATGGAGGAACATAAAATGCACATTGCTAAGTGAAAGAAGCCAGTCAGAAAAGGTTACACACTGTTTGATTCCACATATATGACATTTTAGAAAAGGCAAAACTACATAGACAGTAAAATGATCAGTGGTTGCCAGGGTCGGGGAGAGCAGGGACGAACAGGTGGAGCACAGGGGACGTTTAGGGCAGTGGGACCACTCTGTGTGGTTAAACTTAACAGTGGATACGTGAGATTATGCTGTCAACATCCATCAAATGTAGAACACAAAGCGTGAACCCTAATGTAAACTATGGACTTTACTAAATAAAATAAATATTTTTCTACAAAGAAGACAATGTGGTTAATTACTATCCACTTTCTAGAACGCGGGCGGGGGAGTGCTTACATGGTTGCTGTAAGGGAAAATATAGCTTAGATAATACAATAACTGAAATAATTAGGTAGATAAAAATTGATCATACTACTCTCGTTTAAGAATATTACTTAAATAAAAATTTCTCATTTTTTGGAATTGAGCAAGTAGTGCAAACGCATTAATGTAAATTCCCCCTGGCTGCCTCCCTACAAAGTGATGACTGTGGTGTTTCACGGGGCCCAGTTCCAGCCAGTGGTGCAGGAAGACCGCGTGGACCACTGGTGCTTGCCACGCCTCTTCTCAGAGTCACTAAGAAATTCCAATAATGGATTTTAGACTCAACCTGTGTTTTTTCCCCTGGAAAAACAAAGGTTTTATGAAACAAAGAAAGTCTTTCTCATCCCCATCTGAAAAACACTGAGGTACCTGTGAGACCTGCTGTAAAGGTCTGGGGCTCCCTTGGAAGTCTCCAGCTGGAAGACGCAGATGGCCAGCTCTGCTTTTAGTGCACTGAGAGGCTCATCTCGAAACACCATCTCTTCTGCTCAAAAACATCTTATTTTACACATTCCACAGGTTTAGATATTTTGGGATTAATAAGTGCCTATTTTAAAATGCATTTATTAATTTAGTGTGAGCCATCCAAAGGCACCCTGGACCATGAGACGACACCCATTGATGCTTAGTGAGCACCTGTGAGCTCCTCAGCCTGTGAGCCTCAGGTCTTGAGGAAATGAAGGGGCATAGGTAATCTGTGTTTTTAAAACCATTTTTAACAGTAAAAACTTTTTTCTTTATTACATAAAAATGTACAAGTAAACTCAAACATTACAAAAGATAAATGAGCATTTTACTAATTTAAATATTTTTCATGAGTTCAATTTGTATGAGTTGTTATAAAGGAAATAAGCAAAGTGAGGTAACCATTACAGTTTTATGTCGAACTAAATTTCCAATTAACTTTCCTATTTTCTTTTATTTTTGTATTATTGATAAATCCTTATGCAGACAGATAAGTAGTTCAAAGGATAATGGATAATAGTTTTTAAGAATATCTTGACTTATAATTTCAAGAAACTCTTTAAAATTTTCCTGCTATTTCTCTTCAAAGGTTCTAGATCAGTTTACTACATCTTAAAGCTAAATAATTACAAAGAGCTAACACTTCTCACATTCTGTATTATAAATAGGTAAATCAGAAAAGGAACAAACTCTCGTGCGGCAAACTGGCTGTTAAAACATAAACACACACGCATGAACGAACGGGCCTTGGTCTACATTTGATTGGATATAACAATGCACGTATGTTACAGTAGTGTGTTTCCTTGCATAACTGTACGTGACAGAACTGCAGTCAGAGCAAAAATTGTCTACAATTCCCATTCAGTGGTACATTTGCACAAATGGTAAATATGTGCACAGAGACGGCAGGAGGAATTTATTTCATGGCTTGCAAGAAGACAAGTTTAATTGGCATATTTGATTATTTCATTGATGGTACATTTTATAACACACTTTCATGGACATGGTTTTTAAATTTATTATTATCACTTTTGAATTGGTGGAGAAAGTACTAATTCACATCTTTTTTGTGTGTGCACTGGACATACCAGGAAAGAATAAAGCATCTCTTTCCCCATTTGCCATCCATTTTCCAAAGAACAAGACATGCTCCTGCAGATTAGGACTCTGTAGCGCGTGCGTGCACACACACACACACACACACACACAGACACAGACACACACAACACACAACACACAGCACACACACAACACACAGACACACACACACAGACACACACACACACAGACACACACAGACACACACGCAGACACACACACAGACACAGACACACACAGACAGACACACACGCAGACACACGCAGACACACACACAGACACATAGACACACACACACGCAGACACACACACAGACACACACACACACAGACACAGACACACACACAAGAGTCCTGAGGGGTTGAAAAGGGGAAAAAGAATTTGCCTGCATGACTCTCACCAAGGTCTTTTCTAGGGAGATCTAGAATCATCTAAGGGGTTAATATGGATTAGCCAATGGGAAAACAGAATGAAGATTTGGGGGAGGTGTTTCCAGAAGAGGTGCTGAGCTAGAGGGCAGTTCCCCAGGGCGGTGGCTTTGGCCAGGGTGCCGGCACTGGGTGGCAGTGAGAAGTGTCCCTCCCCAATAGCAGAGGCAGCAGAGGAACAGGGTCCTCCCACGTGAGTGTCCTGCACCTGGCACAGGATATGAAGAGGAACCTCTGTGAATTAGAATCTTCCATATCATGACATGTAGGAGTTTCCACTAGATATAAAAAAGAAATATGACCTTGCATCTAAATATTGTGGAACAGTTAGTGATTGTAACTTGGATGTTCTTAATTCTGAGACACTATTAAATGAAAATTCACCAATAATTTATTGATAATTTTTCAGAGGGACAGAAAAGACCTCATTATACTAAATGTGGTATATCAATTATAAGATGCATGTTAACGTCACAAAAATTAAAGTGTGAAAAAATAAGCCCTAGAATGGGAAAATACAGTAGTTAAACTATTTTAGCTGGAATTTAAATATAACATTTGTAGGGTCTGAAGCCCTCAACTCTATTCTAAAACTACAGGCTCAGATGACCTCAGAGGTATACAACCTCTAAAAGATCACTAAACTAAATAGATCACTTTCTTTACGTTTATGTGAGGGCCTATTTATCTGAAGGTGGGGGAGTTTTTACAGAAGAGGAATGAGGGGTCCCAAACTAGGGACCCAGACTAGAAACCTGGACCCTTGACCTGGCACCAGTCTGGGTGGTGCCCCAGTTTGGGATCTTGGCCACCAGAGGGCTCCCTGAGACTGTGGGGAGGGCCAGGTGGAAGGCTAAGGGGGCGTCCCGGGAAAAGCAGCGGGCGCAGCCACTTTGCCAGGCACCTGCGGCCACAGCCACACGGAATTCTCTCAAAATCACTGCACACTATATGGCAATAAAGGATAAGAGAAATAAATGTATGCTTAGCATGTGAGAGCTGATATTCACAACTAGCCTCAGCAAAGAAACTCACAGAAGGATGGAATGTGTCGTATAAAAGAAAGAACACTCAGTTATAAAATAGAAAAATCTTGGTTCAGTTTGGCTACTTTAAAAATTTTGAACCTGTCTGCTCCTCTGTGAAAGGGCCACAGTGATACTGCCTTCTCCTTTTTTCCTGTAAAAAAACTGCCCATTCCTTCTGTGCCCCCAGCTAAGTGTTTCACAGGAATAATATGACAAATATCAGGCCATTTGCCCTTACACTAAAGCTCAAGAAAACCGATAAATATATAAAAATGACCAAATAATGTATGATTTTTCCAAGTACAATATCTTAATTTATATAGACAGAAGGAATAAATTTTGTCTCAAATAAAGATGTGGTTACACCTTCAGTATGGAATTGAAGAGTAGTTATGCCATTTTTTTAAAAGAAAACAGCAAAATTTGATCTGTACTTTTTGAGTGCATATAATACCATACAAACCCAGCATATTTAAAAGAAAGCAGAGATTGAATAATTAATTATCCCCCCACCCTTTTCAGGAAACTCAATAACTTGGTGCCTTAAGATGTTCAAATTGTCCCAAAAGGTTCTGTCACTATTTTTAAGCCCTCTCTCAAACTATGCTAGTTTTAGTTGCAAGAAAAAGCCTCCAGGTTAAAGACGGTAGACCAGATGCTCACCGCGCTGTCTCCCTTCCCTCCCAGGAAACCACTGTGATCATCCACCAGGGACGGTGGGACACTGGTCCACAGGGCTGAGAAGGGTTTGCTGACTAGCGCGACAGAGCACAGGAGCCCCCGTCTGCAGGACCTGCAGGGGCGTGTGGGGTGGGGTGCGGAGACCTGAGACAGGTGCACGAACCTGCACATCACACAGTTGGCCTGGTTATCCTGTGTCACCGTCCCTGCCACCCCGCCCCTCCCGCAACCAGTGAACAGAACACCAGCCACCAAGACCTGCCTTCCAGAGACAGGAAGTGGCCCAAAGACATCCCTTGCTAATATGTGGGGACTCTCGAGCACAGTGATGTCTGGCATAACTCCTCAGAACAAAACCCTAGACGTGCCTCACTGACGACAGCACAGACCCATTCACCGTCTTAATGTGAACAGACAGCGAAAAATCACCAGAGATTCAAGGGAAACCACATCCAAATGGAAAAAAGAGACCAAGGTAAACCCGCAGATATAATTACTTTTGAGAAACTAACATCCTAGCAAAATGAGAAATAAACAAGAGTTTTATACCATTGTTCACCTACTGGTATTGTTTGGGGTTTCACCACACAAATATATCACTTTGATATATTTTTTGAGGTGAGGTCTGGCTGTGCTGTCCAGGCTGGTCTTCAACTCTAGGCTCAGCAGTGCTCCTGCTTTGGCCTCCCCAGCAGCTAGGATCACAGGCGCACAGCACCATGCCCAGCTCTTGATATATTGTTAATTATTAGACTAAGCCGTTGAAAATTGCCATTCTTATAGGTAAAACATCGGCAATATATTCAAATATCAGCAACTTCACATGTTCAGCATAATTTTTAAAAACTAAAAAGAGAGCAGAATTGATTTACTATCTAGGCCTACAACCAAGGAAGATGTGTAGACTTTATAATCATGTAATAATAGCAAAGATCTTATGTTCTTATTGACTTTCAAGTTTGCAAAACACATTGATTACACATCGTGTTTGATCTTTAAACAACCCTGTAATTGTAATTATTAATATACCTAAAAATTGTAAATATCGAGACATCCAAGACCAAATAAATGAAGCTGCTTGCTTGAACACAGCTTTAATTTGGCAATTAATTGGTAGAAAGGGACCAGGTTCAGGCTGACTAGCCTCCTTCTCTCCTTCCGTTACTGAAAAGAAGCCGGCCAGGGTGAGGCCATGGGAAGACCTGGGGCAGAGGCCTGGGCAAGTGGAGGTAAAACAAGCAGTGGCCTGAACACAAAACACGTGCCCGTGCAGTCAGGAGTTGCATGACCCATGTGATTAGAGAACATTATGCTGATGGCAGCCTCTTGAACTGACCCGGGGGAAAAATATTCAAGACACTGATTCCAAGAAGGATAAACTTGAAATATTCCAGATGTGAAGCAATCAAACCTCACTTGGAAGCAACGGCCCAGATAACCATCCAAATGTCCATGTTAAGAAACTAAAATGAATTTATACCCACATAAAAATGCAGGTAGTGAAAGACTTTTGTAAGATGTTTCTGGAGACTAAATTAGCAGTTGTGCCACACACACACGCCAAGGGCAAGCGTGCACCTGGGTGTCTGGAGGGTAGCCAAGGTCACAGCGTTTACGACCTCTCCCAGCACATTTTCCTTCTTGTCCAACCCCATGCACGCACTACAACAGCCGTGCGCTGCCTGAATCCAGCTCAGCTAGCTCCCTGCAGAACCAAAGGGTCCTTCTGTGACACATGCAGAAATGATTTCCTCTTTATTTTTGCATTCAGTCCCTAGGAAATAAGAGAACAGCTGCAAGAGAGAGAAAGGAAATGTACACAGTGGCTGGGAGGAACGGTGCCTGCAGAGCAACTTTCATACATTCTGGTCCCAACAGTTTATAAATATTCATGTGGTGATTAAAGACGTTACTGAAAATCAAAAAACACCACTGAGTCATGGCTTCTCTTAGTGAGTGTTGTGCTGCAACCCAGAGCAGCAGTGGCAGCCAGATGTCCTTGGAAAAGATCAAAGAGACATAAAACATCGCTGCCTCTGTTTATGCAGTCCCATTGAAGTTTACACAAATTCCCATGCCCTCCCCACTTTTAAACCCTCTGCAAACGACAGATACCTCCACTAGAGAAAGAACAGCAGATTCTCGTGTAGCACCACCAGTAAACACCTGCCTTGCCTCACTCCTCGTGTGGAAGGCTGCAAACTTTCCATGCACCACCCCTACTGCCTCCCAAAATGCTAATTCTGCATCGCCCACCTGATGTTGAAGCCTTCTAGAAAGAGGGAAAGTCACCACTGAGTGTCACTTCTAGCTAGTTCAGATGCTGTGGAGTAAGGGTGTTACTCTTCTTGGGTGTGATGCAGCGACACCACATGGCACCAGTGGGTCGGTCACAAAGACGGACCTAGGGAATTTGTGTTGATTGTGTTTAGATGTCATAACCTTGGCTTTCTGGACACCTTGTATTAAACAGATCTCGCTTGTCAAATGCCACAGGATGCAGGCTGACAAACATGCTCTGGAAGTTCTCATGAGCTAAGGACAACGAGACAAAGAGAATATCGTGTCCGTCCGATATGGCGCAGCCACCCTGGAAGCCCCAGTGTGTAAACTTACGTGGCACCGTTCTTTCTTTTAGAAACGTGTTTAGATTTTATAGATTTTTGCTAGATTTTGGTATGTAAGCTTTATGTACTGAAAGGTCTTAATTAAAGATTTTTAGATGTTGAGTAAAATGTTCACCAGTCTAGTTTGTAATATATATAATAAACCTGTCATATAATTTATTTTCTTTAAAAACAAGCCTCTTATACAAATTGCCCATGGAACCTTTATTTAGAATTTAAGGTCATTTGGGGCTTAGTGTCATGTAAACAAAATTCTCTGAAATGCTAGGGACCTTTTTTGGGGTGCTGCATGCCTGCAAGCCACAATCAAGCCAGATTTTGTCAGCTATTGGAAAAATAAATCCTTCTTGGCCTGGGAGCTCACATGCCTAGGGTTGTACCAGATCAAATTTTCATTACTGAGTCATAAATTCCCAAATTCAGTATGTTATAGAAAAACAGGCATACTTTTAACATATTGATCTGACAAAGGTCTAAATATTTCTACTGCAATACAAGTTGCAAAAAGGCTATCTTGTGGGGGGGTCTGTGACGCAGAGAAGAGAGTGAAGAACCTCTCGGTGCCCTTAGCTCGGCGAGGGGTTGGAAACAGCGACTTTCCACTGGGGAGTAATTGTACTTAGAGGGTGAAGTGGAAGAGGTGAAAGAATCTGACACGCCACTTTCACCAAGCGTTAGGTTTCAGAGCTTGGGCATAACTTTTCTGAACTTTAATTTTCTTCTAGTTAAATAAAAACAACAATACCTACTTCATGTGTTGCCTCAGGTGTTGTGGGTGAAGTACCTAGAACAATGTTTGGCCCGGGAAAGGAGTCAGTCCTTTCACTTACTCAGTCCCGGGAACTGTGCGTGTCGGGGCCGAGGCAGAGGGCGCAGGCTACGGAGCCACCTGTGCAGCCGCAGCCGCAGCCTCGCGAGGGATGAGGACAGAGCACCGGAGCAGCACGCAGGGCGGGGGCTGAGGGGCCCACTCTGCTGCACTTACCACTGATTTCATGCTCTTTCTTCCCGTGCCTCTATGTAAAAGGTGATCGTTTGGGCACACTTTCTTCCCTGCAGTGCAGCATCACTGACCTGAGAGCAATTTAAGAACAGGGACAACATCTTTTTTTATTATTATTATTTCAGAATATTATGGGGGTACACACGTTTTGGTTACATAATTTGCTTTTGTACAGTTTGATTCAAAGTTGTAAGTGTGCCCACCACCCAGATACACCAGATAGTGTGCATTGGACCCATTAGGTGTGAATTTACCTGTCCCCTCCTCCCCCCTCCAACCCGTTTGATTCCCATTGAGTTTTATTCCTCTGTCAGCCCACAGGGCCGAGCTCAAGAATTCACTAAATGCTTGTAGAACGAAAGATTAAATGTAAGGAATAAGTAAGCTCGGCTCAGCGCAGGGATGTCCCACTGTCGGAGAGTGTCAAGGTTCAGAGCAGTGAGCCCCGCACAGGCCCCGGGGTGCAGCGTGTTCCAGCCAGGCCTCCCTGTGTCTGGTGCACATTTTCACCCTCACACCGAGGACGCCTAAATGAACCACATGCTAATCTCATTGAAGGTGGGTGAGTCAGAAGTAGGGAACCTACCTAATTCAGTTGTATTAAGTTTCTTTTGCATATTTAAAGGAGAATAAACAGGATGATAGATCTTTTAAAGAAAATGTACAAATTAGCCCACTATTTCAAAATAGTCCCTGTTCCCTATTGGAGAAGATAAACTATGATGAGTCTGATTTGCACTCCAGGAATCTGGATATGACCTATCCTAGGGGGGATTAACATTCCAGTTAAATAATTCATTGACAGAAATGTGTCTCTGTCATAAATATTTAAAAGTACTATTAGTTTACGTCTTTGTTGCTTCTGTAACGTAAAGCTCACATAATCAAACTGATTTGGGAGGATGTGCTACACCCAAACCAGTAGCTTTTCCTGGAGGGTCTCTGGAGGCGGGCGTCTTTCTCAGGGCAGGCGCCTCCAGGATGGCCCGACAACCCCGCCTCCTGGTGCCCAAGCTCTCACGTAAACTCCTCCCCGCGGTGGGCTGAGCCCAGGGGCTCACTTCTATTAAGTATGAATGTGACAAAAGCGATGGATGTTTCTTCCAAGATGAGGTTACAAAAACCTCTGGGCTCCGCCTTGTGCCCTCTCGTTCTCTAATTGTTGTGGGATGCCCCACACAGAGGCTGGCGTGGCAAGGGACAGCCCTCAGGCAACATGCACATGGGACTGAATCCTGCCAGCAGATCCTTCCCCAGTCTTCAGACGAAACACAGTCCTCGAAGACAATCTGACTTCAGATTTGTGCAAATCTTGAGGCAGAAGCACCCAGCTATGTCAGGCCCAGATTCCTAAAGCACAGAGATAATTGTTGTTTAACTCACTAAGTTTTGGGGTAATTTGTTATGTAACATTGGATAAAAAATACATTCTCCACCCTGAATTCTTACTTTTAAGAAATATCCACTTGAGTACCTAGGAGTAAAGTAACCTGATGTCTCCAAATGACTCTCAAAGCGTTAAGAAAAAATAATATGCACAGATATTAAAATATGGAAAGAGACATGAACAATAAAGCAAACGGGGAAAAATGGAAACTACTGGTGCAAATGGGTAAAGTGTGAATTGGAGCTCCTCGCGCTGTTCTCACAATTATTTAAACTCACCTCAAACTTTAAAAATGACCTGTAAGGTCATGAAAAAGACCAGTTTAAAAGGGAATTAGTTAAAAATGATAAAAGTAGAGATTAACAAATATGCATGAACAAACAAAAGTACAAAAACAAGTGAGCTTTTATTTCTTCATTAGGTATGTTACCAGCACATGGAATCATGTGCTCAATTTACCAAAGACACAGGGTTTTGAAAATACGATGCCGTTGTCCCATCCAGAGTAACAATGTTAAGAAAGAAACCTGACTTGCATAAATAAAGAAAAATTGTATGAGACAAAAGCATTATAGAGTATTTTTTTATGAATAGTTACTAGTTTTAGTTTGGAAAATCTGAAAAAGCCCTTGGGAAACACGTGGCTATCAACACGTTTCCACTGCTGCTTTGTCAAACAGACCATTTGTATGGGCTACAATGTGTTCGTCTTTACTCCCGTGTCTGTGTAATTCCAAAAGCAGTCTCTTTGTGATGTTTTGGAAACATGTCACATTGGGAATATCTATTTCTACTCTTGAACATTTGTACTACTTGTTAAAGAAACAATTTGGTAACATATATCAAAAACTTTAAATTACAGCTTTTGACTTGGTATTTTAGAAATTTCTCCAGTCAAGTGGAGTGCTACAGGAAAACCATACGCACAAATATGTACATAACGGTGTTGTATATAACAGCAAGAAATTAGAATAATCCATATGTAGCAAAAGAAAGCATTTAGCAAATGGAAGAAAATGGAATATTAATGATTGAAATTATGTTTATAAATAATTTTTAAACATGGGGAAACCTACAATTTTTTAAAAATATATAAAAATTGTAATACACAGTGTAATCTCAATTACATTTTAATCTATAAAAAGACTTCAAGGAAATACCGTTTTTCCTTTGTACTCTCATATGTTTCCAAATCAGCCTGTGAAAGTGTTGTAGTCACGTGTGTCTGTTAAGAATACACAATAACATACAATGCTCCATTATTTTATAGCAGAAATGAGGATGGCTCATCTGCTATTTCCTTTGATAATTAAGGCAATTAAGAAGACATACCAGTTGTGTTAAAAAAAATTTGGTTAACTATAGACTTCATTTGCTAAAGTGGGCACCAGGGAAGAATTAAAAAGAGAGTTCTTGTCATTTTTAAAGAATATGTGTTCATGCCAAAATTCAAGAAAATTACATAGAGTTTATTTTTTTAAGAATATTTATAGGTGGTATAGAGATATTTTGTTTTTATATTCTTAGAGTACAGTACACATGTGAAATATAACAGAAATAAGACGAAGGTAGTTGTTTTGCTCGCAAATGTATCTGCATGTGAGCTTCAAATCACTTGCTGATAAGATTTTTTAAACATAAATAAGTTGAAATTCCTCTAAAATATCAACATTTTCCCTTAGAGGCATTTGTATCCTAAAAGGTTCACCAACGTAGCGTCTCCAGGAAGAACATCCCAGGTCCTCCTCTGGCCCCTTGTGTGCTCGCAGGCACAGGGCCAGTCCACGCCGGCATGAGAGAGGAACACCAGGTCTTCATCGTGCTGGTGAGAACAGAACAATTCTGATGAGACTCAGGACACCACAACTCCTGGCTCCTTGTACAAAACACCGTCAGTGCTTTTCCCCTGGGGCGATTCTGCCCCCCAAGGACGTGTGCGGTGTCTGGAGACGGTGACAGCGGGGGCCTCTGGTGGGTGGAGTGCATGGAAGAACCTCTGCCACCAAGAAGTTTCCATTCAAAATGTCGGTAGTGCTGAGGTTGAGAAATCCTGAATTAAACAAAGCCTCAAAATGATGTCTATTTTTTCTTCTTTTTTTATACTTGTACATACTCCCTGGTACCAGACCACAGATTGTAGGCATATACATCATTTAAGGACTTCTTCATTAATCTATGTTAAATGTATGGTTTCAAAGCATATGTGCTTCAACAACAAAAAAAATAATAATCTGATTAAAAAGTGGGCAAAGGACTTGAGTAGACAGTTTTCCAAAGGAGATATACAAATGGCCAACATGCGCATTAAAAGACGCTCAGCATCACTAATTATTAGAGAAACGCACGTCAAAACCACAACGAGACACTACTTCACACCCATTAGCATTAGTATCAAAAGAACAGAAGATAAAATCACTGTGACGATGTGGAGAAATTGCAGCGCTCGTGCACTCCTGGTGGGGACGTAAAATGGCATAGCTGCTATGGAAAACGGTGTGGAGATGCCTCAAAAAATTAAATATTAAATTATAAAATATGATCATAACAATACAATCTTGTAATTCCACTTCTGGGTATATATCCAGAAGAATTCAAAGCAGGATCTTGCAGACATTCGTACACCCATGTTCAAGACAGCCAAGAGGTGGAAAAACCCAAGTGTCCATTGAAAGACAAATGGATAAAGAAAATGTGTAAATACAGTGGAATATTATGCAGCCTTTAAAAAGAAGGAAATTCTGCCATATACCACATGGATGAACGTGAGGGCGTCACGCTAAGTGAAATGAGCCAGGCACAAAAGGACAAACACTGTGTGATGCCGCCAGCACGAGTTGTCTCGATAGCCAAAATCACAGAAACAGAAAGCGGAAAGTTGGTTGCCAAGGGCTGGTGGTAGGGGGAGGAAAAGGGAATTAGTGTTTAATGGGCATAGAGTTTCTGTTTTGCAAAATGAGAAAGTTCTAGAGATCTGTTTTACAGAAATGTAAATATAATTAATACTGCATTAATACTTAATGCTTAAGATGGTCAGTTTCATGTTATGTGGCTGTAACTACAATTAAAAATAAAATAAAAATTTAAAAACTACACACACGTGCTTACCTAATCATAGGACTTATTACCCAGACTAGTAGAGGCCTCATGATGTCGGGTTAAAAAATAATAGCTAAACTGAAGCCCTCTGGTTTTGGTCACCACCTGCATTGCCGGACGGCGGCCAGCTCTTCCTTCTGCTCTGCTGCCCCTGTTTCCACCAGCCGCCTCCCCAGTCCCTGCCACACCCGAGTTAACCACTGCTGCCCTGCGGTGACCGGCAGAACCACAGCTGGCCTGTGGGTGGTAGACAACGGTGTGCTCTACCAGGCTCCCCTAAAGGAAGTTGGGGGGGCTTGAGGATGTTGGGTCTGGCAGCACAGCTGCCAGATTCATGGTTGATGAAAATATGAGAGATTAAGCTGAAGAGAACTTAATTGTTGCTGTAATTAGGATGGAAGAAAAATAAAGAAAATATGGCGTTATTTTCTCCGAGATCTAACAGGGAGTAAAGAAACATTTATCGAATGCCTGTTGTGTGCCACTGTGTTTTTTATGTTCTCCCTCGTACCCTGAAGAATCTGGTGGTCTGTTGTGGGTGAGAGATCGTGTGAGGTCAGCGAGCTGCTGCAGGGCAGAGAGGAGTCTTTCCAAATCCTACGTCTGTGCCTTTCCACTTTGCCGCACCAAGGGCCTCCAGTTATCTGAACACCTTCAGCAAGTTCTCCATTTTAACCAAGACCTTTTGTTCAGACCGGGGAGGAGGCTGTGAGGTTACTATTTTTACCACAGAATAAGTCATTATTGATGTCTGTTTATTCGATGGTAAAGCTTGGGATTTTGTACCTCTCACTCCTGGAAATTAGCTGTGAAAGTTCACTGGCTTGGGGTGGGGGGAGGACAGACCGTGTCCAAGCCAGGCCTCGAGACAGACTTCCTTGCACTCTGTTAAGGCAGCGATGTGTGGGGCGCCTTCAGTCTGCATTGAGCTCCCACTAATTTGAGAGCACTGCACTGGAATCCATTCCAGAATGTTCTGCCTAGGCCCTTGTGGGCCAACAGGCCTGCAGAGTATTTAAATCTTTAGCTGTGTGTGCGAGTGCCTGGAGGCTGTACCTCACTTCACTCGAGTGCACGGCCACTATAAATAGGCCACACAGGCAGAGTTATGCTGTTCAGAACTATAATCTCCCTGGGACATTAGCTCCCTTCTGAAAACATCTGACTCCTAACATTTTCTAGCTTTGGGGGAAGCAAAGAAAGAGAGAGTTATTTTAGAAATTTATTTTTTTAATCTTCCAATTTTACATAGTCCTGGCCCTTCTGTGGCCTATCTAGACATTTTCCCATAACTAATAACATACCACAAGCTCAAGGAGAAGGTTGGTTTTTAAAAAAGTCACCAAGCCTCAAAAAATATTTTTTTTTACTAGCTCACAACCTGTGTTTAATGGATAACAAAATAAATAGAAATTAATTCTTAACTACTGACCCTGTGGATATTTTACGTGGCTCTGGGTACACAGGGAAGGAGAGACAGGCAAGGGCCAGCCCCACAGACCATGGTGTGCGAGGCTCTCCCCGAGTGTTTCATTCAGAGGCCAGCATCTGGCCAAACATGTGTCCCCGTCACATTGCAGTGGGAGCAGGCTCCACGGATCAGGAGACCAACTGTCATCACGGTCACCTGAAAAGGAAGAAACCGCTGTCATGTTGACCTGGGCATATGTGTGAATATGTAAATGTCCCCCATGAACCTGCATACTGCATGTACCTTTAATAAACCTAGAGGGTGTAAGTGTATAGAATTTTAGAAATCGTCTAATGCACAAACAATAATGTAAAAAAAAACCCAAACCTCAGAATTCCTCTTTTTTAAAAATTTTTTGTTAACATTCTCTTTATTCTAACAAGCCATTTGCTTGTACTTTCCCAGGTAAATGTTTGTGTTTGTGTTCATATGTATAAACAATGTTTTTCTCATTTTAATCATAGTTTAGAAAAAAAAATTCTAATATAGTATTTATTTCTCTTTCTATTATAAGCATGTTAATATGTTGCTACATAATTAGCATTTTATTTTGATTCTTGCACAATATTCTAAAGAGTGACTCTGCATGACTCAAATTCACTGTTATTGTTGGATGTTTTATTATATTATTATTAGTGTAATTCATATTGCAATGAACACTTTTTATTACAGTTTTCTCCTTCCCTTTACATTATTTTCTTGAGATAAACTTCCACATGTTCATATATTTAAGTGCATAATATCAGAGCTGGTTATCATGTTTTCACTAATTGTTGTATTAACGTATTTCGAGGGCTTGAAATGATGTGAGTGGAACATCCACACTCCTGCGTTGCAGAACAAGGAACATAAACCCGACTTCCTCTGTCTCTCAAAGTACCTGTCTCTTCTGCATTCTTTCCTTTTTCTCAATTCTCTAGAAAAAACCAAAACGTTCGAGGTTTGTCCGGCTTCGGCACCACAGCAAAGCGCCCCCCACCCATCTCGGTCTTTCCCACTGTCTGCCCTTGAACTCGACCTCTACCCGGGTCAGCAGGAACTGGCCCTGCAGGGTAAGGCCGTGGAGCTTTGCAAATAATAAATAATCAGGAAGTCAGGTCTGACTTGGATCAAGTCATTTGACAACGCTAAACGGAAAGGATACGTTTTTTCAGAGCCTCGTGTTAATCATCTAGAATCTTCCTGCCGG
This sequence comes from Daubentonia madagascariensis, assembly GCA_023783475.1. Classification (NCBI taxonomy): domain Eukaryota; kingdom Metazoa; phylum Chordata; class Mammalia; order Primates; family Daubentoniidae; genus Daubentonia; species Daubentonia madagascariensis. Next base: position 173,492 of record JAKFHU010001035.1, read on the forward strand.
GCTCAGGTTTGGCAACCCTCACTGCGGCTCCGGCACGATTTTACCGGCCAGGCCAGAGCCACCCAGACAGAGAACACACAGCGCTGGGGACAGCCCCGCTGCAACCTCACGATGCAGTTCTCCAAGGCTGCCCGGAAACGCACGACCTTCCCCCAAACTGCTTCCCCCGTCCACAAGGACCACTTTGTGCTTTCTTCCCTCCTCCACCTCCTGCGTCTCAGAGACTGACGATGGGAGATGTTCAGACAGGAAAGCCGAGTCCCTCGACACAACCAGAGAGGGCTTCTCTGCAAGTCCCCACAGAAGCGAGGGGCTCGCACCAAAGCGCCCGTGTTGTTCGGGTCGACCGCCCTCCTCTCCTGCTCTCGCTGTCACACTCGAGCCGCTGACGCTGTGGCTTTGCAGGAACCTCCTCCTGTGTTCTCCCCACTGTCTGCTCCTCCCACGACCCAGCACTGGGGCAGGTCAGATGGTCATTTTCCTACCAAAATCTCGGGAAGGCCTGAGACTTGGGTTCTCGGGCCGCGTGATCCTAACCCAGGCCTATCTTTAAAGCACTTTGCCCCAAAGAGCATGTGCGCTGCTCTGCTTGGCGCCAGTCTTTACGCCGTAGAGTTGGGGTTAGCTGGGCCACAGAGGCGGTGCGATTGAAGTCGAAATCAAAGCTGTGAGGCGAGGAAGACTCTGGGGTGATTTTTAGGTCTTGTTCTCTCTCCACTAGGATTAAGAGAGAGGTAAGTATTCCTGCAAGGTTGGTCCTCTTTTCCTGTGGGGTACTTGTCCGGCTTGGGAGGACTTGATTCCCAAAGGCCATTCTGACCACCTGCCGGTGGAGCCTGTGCAGCCCTGCAGGCCTAGCCGGTTTTCCTTCTAGGAAAGTCTCAGCTTCAGCCATCCAGACAGCCTGTTCTTACAGATTCAGACATCCAAGGCTCACCTTACTTTTCCACTTGCTTAGTTATAAATTTTGAAATGCTTTGTTTTAATTTTGGGGAACACTTTCTGGGCTGGGAGGCTTCCCTTGTCACTGGTATGACGCATTACCATGAAGCACAGCCCTCTCTACTGTTCATTGTTCATTGTTATGAAGAACCTAGTGGTAATTTTCAACTGGTGTTGTGTCAAACAAAACACAAATCTGGCCTCAGGTAAAGAGAGACGTCACTAGAAAAGATTATTTCAAGAGAGAGGGAAAGGACTTCACAATAACAGGGAGATTTCTCTGACCCCAAGAGCTTTGAGCAACTCAAAGTTCAGCAGGAAAGTGCTTTTGCTTTATGAAGAGATGTGATCAAGCTAGAAAGAAGCTGGGGTAGGAGTGGGTGGGCAGAGGACACCTTGCCCTGAGGGCAGCCCTCCAGGGCAGAGACCACAAGACCTGGTGCCCCTCACTCCAGTGCTGCAGGGCAGGCCTCGGGGAGGGGACAAGCTGCACTGAAGCTTGGCTAACAAGCCTTTTATTCAAGGTCAGTGGAGTCTCAGAGTTCAGCTACACTTCTACGGACAAAGAATGGGAATTTGAAGGGTCTGAGTCTGGCCTGGTTACTGGCAGACAGGGGTCCTGTGAGTCTTGTTTGCGTCTCATGGGAGGGTGGTTCTTCGCAGCAGCTGGTTCTAGGAACACAAAGTCCAGGGGGTTCTTAGCCTCCCCCTTTTCCAGGGTCACGGGGCAGGGCAAAGGCGAACATTTTCCGTAGTTACTGAAATAGTCTTTTGTCCAGGTTGGACTTTATTCTGGGCCCAGAGTTTAATTTTTTACTGAGTTCTCTATGCTACAATTTTGTTGAATTCCTATTTTGGGTTCCCCATTAGTGACCACAGAGCATCCAGCCCAGGATGTGTCTAGACCCCTCTGGTGAGGGAGTGATCTCAGAGGCTCACCTCAGAGAGGGGGAAAGAACCTTTCATGGGGTCTGTGAACTAAAATAAAACCTTAACCCCCCAGCTGATTGAGTGGACACCTTTTAGCCAAGGGGACCCCTCAAAAAAACCTTAAAGCCAAGTTGCCAGCCATGGGGAGAAGGGAGGTCAGACACGCCTGGTTATGCCCTGTCCCTTTTAGAGTTATTCTTTGTAACCATAAGATACGAAACCGTTAACAGAACTAAGGCCACGTATGATAAGTGTTAAACCACATCTGCAGGTCATCAATTTACTTAACAGACCACCTGAGTCTCGGTATATGTGTGGTGTATGTCCGGTGGCTTTTCTCTGATTAACAGACTTCCTTATCTTAAACCATTCCAAGCCTTTAGACGAAGCTTCATTTCTTCAACCAACTACAAATCAAAGAATCTTTAAACCCACCCGTAACCTGTAAGCCCCTGCTTCGAGATGTTCCACCTTTTCCGGCCAAACCAATGTACACCTTCCGTGTATTGATTTGTGACTTTACGTGTAATTGCTGCCTCCCTGAAATGTATGAAACCAAACTGTCACCCAGCCACAGACAGCCCACTTGCCCAGGGCTTCTTGGGCGTGGCTCTCCGGGCCATGGTTACACATATTTGGCTCAGAATAAACCTCTTTATTTTACAGAGTTTAGGTTCTTTTCCATTGACAGGTCCAAACATTTCCAAGCCTCCATGAAACTATGATAATTTCCTGGGAAACAGAAGCTTAAGAATTTTAATCTCTTTGTTTCTAGTATTGTTTGTGATTGTGTGCATATATGGTGAACTCGGTCTTTCTCAGCTATATATTTTATAACGTTGTTAAACTCCTAAATTAAATACCCCTTCAAGTACTGTTGAAAATTAAAAACCTGAACCAAATGGATCCTGACTAACTGTTGCAGCCACCCACCAGGCCCTGTGCAGTTGGCCAAGCTGATTCCAAAAGACAATGCATTTTTAATGAGGGCACACAGCAGATGTGACACTGCTCTGGGTGGTTCTCCAGCAAACTGTGTTTCCAAACTTAAACAACATACTGTGATGTGCTGACATTGTTTCCAAGGCGGTACAAGTGTAACCTCATTGGTGACACTTCCAGGACGTCTGGAACAGTCTCGCTCAGGATCTACATTGTAATTACAATCGCCACAGAGGCACCAGCAGAGAAATTCTAGCTGGTTTGGCAAAGGTGAGCAGGAATAAAGCCAGAGCCAACAAATATCCTGGTTGTGTTTACTTTTACCCTTTGGAAAAAAAATTAATTTCTACTTGAACCTTTTGTTTTAGCTATATTATTACTAATATGAAGAAAATAAGACTTGATATAAAATGCTGGGCAAAGAAAAACTCACTGCACAGCCCAGCACCCTAACATGAAGATGTTTCCACTTCTGTTTTTCTCCCAGTTTCTTACCACATACAAATGTTACTCAGATTATGTCAAATTGTAAAATTGTATACCCTGAATTTTCTCTGAACAGTATATCATAAGCACTTCTCTGTGTTGTTATTTAGTTGTAATAATCATAATTTTAATGGCTGAGTAATATTTCAGAGTTTCTTAGCACTGATAAACAAAATGTTAATATCACTGTGAATAAAATAATATTGTACCATACTGAAAGAAATACAATTCTAATCTTTAGGAAAGGTAAATGTTTTTACTGGCATGGCCAACAATTGCTGGCTCTTCTCCATGTTTCACATACTTTGAAATTAATTAAATATATTAGGATAAAATTAGTTTGTCTTATTTCTGAGTCTGAACTTCCAGCCAGTGGACACCAGCTCTCCATTGCACGTGCATATGTTGCTGGGCTAGTGCACCGGCACAGAGATACCAGTGGACACCAGCTCTCCATTGCACGTGCGTATCTTGCTGGGCTAGTGCACCGACACAGAGATACCAGCGGACACCAGCTCTCCATTGCACGTGCGTATCTTGCTGGGCTAGTGCACCGACACAGAGATACCAGTGGACACCAGCTCTCCATTGCACGTGCATATCTTGCTGGGCTAGTGCATCGACACAGAGTTATGAGGCTCACACACTTGTCTTTCTCTTCTGTCCAGCCTGTTCCCCTGCATTCCCACAGTTTAAAGTTTATTTTAAACTTTATCCTTTCCCACGTTCTTTGTTTCTTTTAGGTAATGTGCATGTAATTATGAAAACAGATTCAGACCAAGGCTGACTTTTTGCAGGGATGGGTGCGTTGCAGGGCAGCCGGGGTCTGTCGAGGGTGGTGTTCCTCCCCCACTGTGCTCACTGTGTAGGAATAAAGTGATATACTCATTTTAGAAAAATTAAGAGGGAAAGACCCACAAAACGCTGAGGACAAATTAGCCCAGCCAGGGTAGTGGTTGTTCCTGAGTTTCTCAAACACGCACCCACATGTTTACATCTTTTTACTGCGTTAATTAGGTTGTCCACTTCTTTGCCAGAATGCAGGCTACGGGCAGCCCAGCTTCTTCAGCTGAGTGTGTCCACCTGCCACGAGCACTGTGGTGACGGACACAGCCCTGCCGGCCAGATGCTCAGAGTCCTGAGGGGAGACAGGCAGGAGAGAAGCCTGTCATCCAGCAAGCTCATGGGGTGGCTGAAGCCTGTCTCCACCAGGTCCAGGGCAGAGACGTCTGGGAGGTGGCAGGGGGCTGAGACCAAACTGAAACCTGGAGGAGCTTCGGTTTTATCTGTTAGTATGATGTCACCAAGTTAGTTTTACCAAATGTTGTTTCTAACCCATTTTTGTGCTACTTGTCCAGACCCCGTGAGTGACAAGAGCACAGGGGATGTCTAGCTCGCCCTAGTGCAGTGACCACTGCTTTGGTCTGTCCCTCGGGGGTCCCCACACCCTGCACAAGGCTACTTCTCTTTCAATTCTCCCCGGTGTAGTCAGAGCCTTCACTGATATGTGGCACGTAGTAGGTATTCAATAAATAAAGTATTCATATTGATTGAGTGAATAGGTGCTTGAATTATCATTTAACATAATAGATTCTTGTATTAAACTCTTAACATGCAGTGGTCTTAGCATATACGTAGGTATAACATTATAGCATGGGAATTATAAGAGCAAATATAAGAGTTACTTAACTTCCACATGTTAACTGGCATTTTTTCAGTAAAAGTGTATTTTAGTGCCCATGACACATTAGTTAGCATGCTAAGCTCTGAGATACAATGACAGTTTCTGTGTTCTCTGGGAGCTTGTTGCTGTCTGGCGGGAGATACATGGATGGAAACAGGCATAGGAAATACAGTGTGTGTTAAAGGCAGGTTCAGTTTGTGTAGACCAGCTCCAGCGCACTGAGCCCTCAGTCAGCCCTCAGCAAGCTGTCGTAGAAACTACAGTTAGAACAATCTGGTGCAGCAATTCCTGAACTAAAAGCCACATAGGACACTCAATGAGCTCCCAATTTTTTATTTCATAATGTAAGTATCTGTTGATGACCATGCTAGAAAGTGGCAGAAGACAAATACAGCACTATGACTTTACTTTTAGCTGGAATCTGAGCAACCTGTAGTGTTTATGCGTGTTGATCACATGCAGATCACCAGTTCAAGGTGGAATGCTATGTGGCTATAGAGACAATAATTACCTTTAAAAATGCTTATTGAGCATTCACTACAGGCCTAGCATTCAATGAGGTTACCTATATGCATGTCTCATTTTATACCTGTTTTACAGAAGAGAAACCAATGGGATTACCTATATGCATGTCTCATTTTATACCTGTTTTACAGAAGAGAAACCTGAGATTCACAAACTCAGCCACCTGCATAAGGTCACAGAGCTGGTAGGCGGCAGAGCCAGGGTCTAACCCAGAGAATCAAGCTCCGGATCTGGCATATAACACTCTTCCTGGCAGTCTATCAACATTGTATCACGTTGACCTAAAATTTATGTGAATATATACAAATTACTTCCAAGGCAGGACCCAGGAGAGGTATTATCAAAGGCCCTGGTAGTGGGTGGCGGAGAACCCTGTGGAGAACAGCCAACTTGCTCACGCTCTGACAGCTGATTGGCACCAGTACTCCAGCCTGTTTGGGAGCTGTGGTTCTGTCAGATGCTGGGAATTAACCCACTTTCTTCACCCCTAATATTTACATAGTAACACTGTGCTCATTCAGTTGTGAGGGTTAAATGAGAGAGTGGTTTGGAAAGAACCTGGTAAACCCGGGAAACTGAAACACATCTCTAATATTTTTATTTGATTTAAATGAGAGTATGGATTTTTTATATGTTAAAATACTGTTCTCCATAATTAACTAATGTAAAATAATTATATGACATTTAAATTTTGTGTTTTATTGTTGCTTTTAACTGAATTCTTTAATCATTTTCTTTTTAATTTGATACAAGTCATTATTCTGTGACCAATAGGGGTTGTTGAGATCAGGCTATTAGATACTAAATTGGCCCCATGGAATTTATCTGAACTTGGCCTTAACTAGAGAGGAATGCCAGCTTTCACATGTGGAGACCAGATGCAGTTGAAGACCCAGACCAGCAGCGCCATTTGACCAATGGATGGAGTGTGCACCATGTGGCTGTGTCCAGACAGAGGAAAGAGAGAGAAACCACTCAGTACTGATTTATTTTATTTCAAACTTGCACCAAAGTCTAGGTAGCTTTCCCAGAAATATCATTCAATACATGAGCATAGCAGCCTATGGACTACAGGGCTGTGCAGGTATTCTTGCTAAACCCAGCAGGCAGACCGTCCCTGAAGCAGAGTCTCGGTCCTTGGTGTCCACCGTCCATCCTTCACTGACTAAGTCCCACAAGAACTTGTGTCTGAAGACAGCTTTGTTTTCACTGCTGTGATAATAAAAATACAATTATGAAATAAATAATTTAAACATGTGTATAAAAGCACATGGAAAAGCCAAACACAATAGTGACCCAGCCAAGTGCAGCGAGCTTCGCCTGTGTTGCTATGAAGTGCCATGGGCCCCTATGAGTGTCAAGTGCCGTGCACACAGCCCTTAAAGGCATACTCCAGCAACACTTTAAAATATGCATTTAAAAAAAAAACTACTTATACACAATATTCAATTGCGATTATGTACTTTTGCAGTTTTTAATTTTGAAATAATTTTAGATTTATAGACAGTTTACAAAAATAATAGAGAGGTTTCCCACAGACCTTCCACCCAACTTCTGCCTAATGTTCCTGTCTCATGTAACCATGCTGCACTACTCAGAACTGGGAGTAAATCAGGTGCCCTGATTGTAACTTTCAGTCCCAAAGAACAAGCTGCCACCACCAGCTACACTGCAGACTTTATTTGGATTTTGTGGTTTTCCATCAATGTCCTTTTTTTGTTCGAGGGTCCAACCTAAAGTCCCACATTGTGTTTAGTTTTCTTACCCCCTAGGTACCCTCCAGCGTCTAACAGTCCCTCGGTGTCTTCACCTCTTTCAAGACAAGAGCACTTGGGAGCATACAGCTCAGGTACTTTTGGTGCGATTGTTCAGGCATTTGGCAAGCACAGGTCAGGTACTCTATGACCATTTCCCAATGTCCTGCAATCGACAGTGTTAGCCCTCATCTCCAGGCTGAGGTACTGCTCCTGGGGACTTCACTGGGAAGTTACTGGTTTTCCCTTTATAGTTAATAAATATCTTGGGGAGATACTTTGAATTTATGTATATATTCTGTTTCTAGTTAAACTTTTGCCCACTAATTTTGCATCAATAAGTGAATTTTGCCTTGCAATAATTATTACTGTGGTGTTCTAATAGCAATTTAATATTTCCCTGATTCTTTTTACATTAATTAATTGGAATTTCCTTAGGAAGAGCTGCTGTTCTCCCCCATTTATTTATTCATTCATTCAATTATTCATATTCGTATGAACTCACGGACGTTTATTTTACTTTATACGTTAAAATAGAATATTTTCATTATTTATTTAGTTGCTCTCTGAAGTTCTTTCGGGGGGGTCCTCTGCCCTTTCTACCTGTCCGTGTCCTTTCTGAGCATGTCCTTGCTTTCTGGCACCATGAGATTATTCTATGATTCTTCTCCCCCAGCCTTGGAATCAGCCACCCCTCCAAGGAGCCCTGGGTCCTTTATGGGTACTCAGCATTTTAATGACACTTAGAAACCAGGAGCTCATGACTAGTGGTGTCATTGTCTCCAGGTCCCCTTGGCGGACAGATTAGGAAATGCGTGTGCTGTACTGATCCACGCACACATGCGCTTCTGTGTCTATGGGTGTACGTGGTAAAACACCGTGGTTCATACTAAGGCCTCTGATTCCAATCCAAAACCAGGGGTTTATTCTCTCCTTATCCCCTGGGTTATTGGTGACTTCTTTTTCTGACAAGCAGAAACCCTGCGCTTACTATCTACAATGTAGTTTCTTACTTGTTCAGCCCTAGTAAACACATAAAGTCATTTCACAATTTCAAATCCGCACCAATGACAAATGTACTAACTAGGGTATAGTACGTGTGTACATTTTTAAAATTTATTTTGTTTTAGCCTCACGTTACACAGTTGACGTACTGTCAAGGTCACGAGGCTGCTTCTTTTTCTTCCCACCCCGCCAGTGTGGAAATGCTGCTCATTCTGTTAGGCAGCTTCACTGTGTGGCTTTTGCTGTCATTTTATGTCACTTTTGTGTTCTTTGACAAACTTAAAATTACGTTTTATTTACATGGTGGCTCTCTAAAGCCTGCAGGCAAATGTGGTGGCAGCTTGTTCTTTGGGACTGAAAGTTACAATCAGGGCACCTCCCAAAGCCCGCACAGCAGACACCAGATGCCAGCCAGGCAGAGTCTGTCTCGCGCCAGACCACCCCAAGTCAGACACCACCCGTTGCTGCCAGTCGTGCCCTAGACATTCCTAACGCACCTACTAGAGTTGGGTCATCACTGCCATATGAAGAAATACACTTTTATTCTTGTTTTTTCCTTTTTTTTTTTTTGGTATTGCCTGGATGTTTTATTAGTCATTTAACAACTGGGGATCTCTGTGAACAGGGTTCAGGGGCTTCACATTCATGTGCAGGCTTGAAGGATAAGATCCCACGTCCAGGTTAAGCAGTGTCGGGGCACCGAGTTTCCTCCTGCTCAGCCTCTCAGACCTCCAGGTGCGTGTGGGAGATGCCGAGGCTCTGTCGCAGTCCCCAGATGCCCTTTCAATTTTTGTCTTGTCTATTGCTGGGCTGCTCAGCATCTCAGCCTCGGGCAGTTGCCGGTGACCCCGCAACGCACCAGACCTGGCTTCTCTGCGCAGCCTCCAGGGCAGCCCCTCACGAAAACGGGACAGAAACTTCTGGTTTTACCAAGCTTCAGTCGTTTTCCTTGAATAAATGCTTCTTGGCTTGTCATGTGCCTTTGGTTACTTTTCAGAGTCCTGAGATGGTTGTTTTGGACTTTTGTCAAACTTTTGTCAAGTTTTCCCATTGCTTTTTGAAGACAGGATTTGCTGGGTTTCTTCCTCTGCCATTTTGTGAGTCCGAGAAACACAACAGCTTTTTTTCCTTGCGGTAAAATAGACATTTCACTGAAAGTTCCCATGAATTAAGAGCATGAGATTCTTAAGTCATTGTATTTTGCTACTTTAAGCTATTCCTTCGCCACTTGTATTTACTCAGTTTGGAGAGTGGGCTGTTGGGGGGGAAGAAAATGCTGACTCATGTCTGCCCTGGAGGAATTAGATCATATTAGATTTGTCCCTTTCTTCTAGTCTATAACAACATTTAGAACTGCTGTTTCGAGTATTCGATCCCTGACAAATTTGCTTGATATAAGAACATGATAATCAAGACCTTTATAGTGAAACCCAACATGGTGATGAAAATTTGGAGGGGGAACAGGCCCAGAAAAGCCAGTTATCATTCTGAATTTCCATAACATCATAGTTAGTGTAGGTAGCATTGCATTCCCACATCATGTTTATTTTACAAGTCCCCCAAATTTAAGTGAAATTAAATCAATGTTTTATTGATTGTACATAGCATCATTTGCTTTATAGCTTAGAGAGAAGATCAAACCACTGAACTTGACTGTCAAATTGTTCTGTGTCATTAATTTTTATGACATCTCTCCAAAACAATTCTACTGCCTGTAAGAGCATTCTCTCCTGTGACACCAGCTTTAAGAATCTCATGAATTGGCCATTTGGCCCATCTCTTAAGAGCAGGTGCCTTCATCTCATTCACGTACAATCATCAGGCGGGTAGGACCGGCATAATCTTCAGACTCCGTGTGAATTCTAAGGACCATCAGACACAGCTGAGGTCAGACATGAGCTCAGGGAGGTTGCAGCGACACGAGAACCAGGGGCTGTGCGGTGAGGGCTGCACTCTGAGGAGCAAAGCCACGCCCTTGCTCGAGAAAGACGGTGGCTCCTGGGAAGAAAAGGCAAGTTAACACAAAGAATCAGAGATAAGTGGTATTTGCAGAAAGCAGTGTCTTTCTGCGGCAGTAGAAAAGAGAGAAGCTTTGCGTTGTGAAAACCATATAAAGAATTATCTGGACTTCTCCAAGTTCACAGGAAACTAGAATATATTAGCATAAGGAAGCACAACTTGTTCAATGATTAGGAACATAAAAAGAAATAGAAAATCATCAGAAAGAAGGAAGGAAGGAAACTGCAGAACTAAATAACATCCAGAATTGTTTCCACAAAATAGATTAATATTGCAACTAAATATTTTATCAAACACAAAAATTAATGCAGCAACTGCTGCTGTAGAAGAAGACCATGAAGCAACAATGCAACATTCCAGGGACGAGGTGGTGGGACAGTGGAAGACAACGCAGCGTGAACTGACAGGAATCAGAAAACGGCTGGAGGAAGCTAACGCCTGTCCAGCCGGTCACAGGCACTGACACTACACCGTGGAGAAGCAGGCAACTTCCAGGAAAACAGAAAATGAAAACAAAGCAAACTAGCAAAACGAAATTGAGGTGAAGGGTTTGTTATGAACCGAATGTTTGTGTCCCCAAATTCCTATGTTGAGATCTAACCCCAGTGCGAGAGTGTTAGGAGGTGAGGCCTCTGGGAGGCAGAACCCCTGTGTATGGGATTAGTGCCCCTATAAAGGTACCCAGAAACCCCCACCCTCCACCACACGAGGGCTCAGCAAGAAGGCACGATCTGTAGCCCAGAGACCCCCACCCTCCACCACACGAGGGCTCGGCGAGAAGGCACGATCTGCAACCCGGAAGAGGCCTACACCAGAACCTAACCCTGCCGGCGCCCTGATCTTGGACTTCCAGCCTCCAGAATGGTGAGAAATGAATATCCGTTGTTTATTAGCCACCCGGTCTGCAGTACGTGGTTAACAGCAGCCCACACTAAGAAAGACAGGGTTAAAAGGGCTTCCATTTCCAATAGTAAGTCAGGTTTGATACCCTTGGTGACCCTGTCCATTAAAATACAGGAAGAAATGGGGGATATTTTTTAAAGCAATGCTGAGTTGGCACAAAATAAGGAATGCAGAGGATGAGGACAAAGCAAAAGGAGGAATCAGCAAAGCAGACAATGCCCAGGCCAGACTGGACGCAGACTGGACCCAACTGCGGAGGCTGCACCGACACGGAACACAGGGGAAAAGCCACAGTCTGTGCAAAGTGGGAGGACAAGAAAGAGACCCCCAGATCGTTCTGGGACTCCCGAGGCCGTGTGTTCTGTGCGAGAACGGTGAGAAGGCAGGACACGGCCCCACCGAGGGATGGCAGAGTCACTGCCCGCGAGGACGGTTCTGGGCCGCCTGCACCCCCAGGCGACTGGCAGAAACACACTTCCTACGGAGATCAGCAGCATTAAGCCAAGACACAATTATAGGAAACTGATCAGCTTCCTGTTAAAAATCACAAAGAAGCAAGGCACCACGGGTGAGAAACAGCAAAGGAACAGACAACAATGCCTAGATTTACAAGGACCTAGTATTGGGATTGTCAGATGTGAAACATAAAATGATTATGTTTAATATGGTTACAGAAATTAAACAGAAATTTGAAAATATAAGCAACAGCAAGAGACATAAAGGAAGGGAGCATATTTGAAAAAGAAACTAGCAGAACTTCTATAAATAAAAATGTAATAATTCTATAAATACAAACTGTAATAATTGAAATTTAAAATCCAATTAATTTATTAATAAGCAGATTACACCTAATTGAAGATGAATCAGAAAACTGGAAGATATTTCTAAATAAATCATCCAAAATATAGTCCAATGAGGCAAAGAGATAGAAAATATAGAAGAGAGTAAGTCAAAGCGAGCAGGCACAGTGTATGTTCAATCAGAGTTTAAGAGGAGTAAGAGAGAGAGAGAATGGGGGAGCAGCTCAGAGCCCAGTCAACTCTCAGCACCTCTGTCAGGTCCGGCCTCCGGGTGGACTGTTGTCCTAGTCCTTTGGCTCCTTGCTTGGAAAATTCACAAGCAGGCCGTGCGACTGGGTGCAGACAGGAAGCAATTCCACAACAGCTTTTATTGCAGAAAAGAAGGGAGCTACACAAAGTGAGAGCATGTTCCAGAGAGAGGAGCATGTCAGTCTCCACGAGTGGGGAAAGACGTTGAGGACACCCAGGTGGTTTCCTCCTATTAGCCTGGTCCAGGGCAGGGCTTACGGGGGTGGGGGTGGCGGGGATGTTACCAGATGATTGATAGACATGATTGTCAGGTGTTCTGCATTTTCCTGCAGTGCCTCCCCCAACCCCCTCCGCCCCAGGCTTCTCTGCCCCTAGGAACTGCCCTCCTGGCCTGTATCTGCCACCTGCAGATTTGGTCCCTGCCTAACAACCTCCATCCTTTCTTCTTGCCTCTTCAATACTGTAGCCCAGAAAACCCTCCTAAAAGATAAATCATTTGACAATACTTCTCTGCTCAAATGGTTATGTCTCATTCGGAGTAGAGCTCAAAGTCCTGCAGTGGCCTAAATGCTGGGCAGAGCTCCTGTTCCTCTCTCCCCCTTGCGCCCTCTCCTCCAAGCTCAGGCCACACGGCCGCTGGCTGGGCTCCTGCTGAGATGCCCCCATGACCCCATTCAAAACAACAAGCCCTCCCTGCACACTGCCCCCCACCCGGTTTCTGTGACTCCATAGCACCTGTCAGAATTTAGTGTGCTGGGACCAGACTTTCACGTGTGTTTACTGTGGGTCTTCCCCGGAAGAATTAACTCTATGAAGAAATGTCCTTGTCTCCTTTTGTCACCAAACCCACAAAGGGGTCCAGCCCAGGTCCCCTCACTCGCCACACAGAGAGCCAATTACTCAGACAAGGAGGACTGCCAGGGAGGAAGGGAATTTTAATGCGAAATGTCTGTCCGGAGCACAGGGGAAATAGTCTCAGATCCGTCTCCCTGGCCGACTAGGGTAGGGCGCTCATAGCAGGCTGTGGAACTCAGGTCGTTGGTGGGGTTGGAAGTCGGGGGCTCTGCAGGGCTCTGACCTGAGAGTCAGCTGCTGGTGGGTGGTCCCATGGGGAGCTTAGTTAAGCCTGGCTGTTGGGCTTGACTGGTAAGGTCTGAGGGAACAAAAAATAACTTAGGGGGTTGTTTTGCAAGGCCGATTATACTTTGTTCACTTATATACTCCCAGTGCCAGAAACTGTGCTTGGCACATAGCAGATACTCATTAATATCTGCTGGGGTGCGAGGGTGGGGACCGATTCCAGAAAGAATGTGCCCGGGTTTCTGGCCGGTGACCAGCCTCCCTGCTGTGGATTTCCTACTTCTTGTTATGTTTAGTCCAATATTTTCAAGTCTCCTGCTACTTGCAGTGGCAGAATTCTTTAAGCATAAATTTTTGTCACTTCACCAGGGCTTTTCTTGCCAGTGTGCCTGGGAGGGCGTGGGGCAGGGCCAGGCTGGGCCAGCTGGTGGGTCAGCGGCGCCTCCCACAGCTGGTGCCAGACACCCCCTTGTTCTTTCACTGCACACTCACCTGCTGGTATGCAAACGTGGCACTGGACTAGGGCACAGGAGCGAGGAACACTCTCACAGGGCCTGCTCTGTGTTTGCATCCTGTTCTCATCCCATTAACGAGCATTCCTGTTTTCCGAATCTCCCTCTGAGCTGCACAGCCAACCTTCTGTGCCGGCTCTTCTGAAGGGCAAACCTCAGCATCTTCCAGGTTGCTGAGCCTTCTGTCCCGAGAGCAGAGCGGTTTCCTTAAAAACCAATGAGTGCCCCTCCCCCTAGAGCTCTGCCTAGGAGGCTCCATCCTTCCTGCCCCCTTGACACTGGACTGGGACGGTGGTGACAGCCTGCAGAGCAGGGACCACCAGCAGGTGTTTACATTCCAGCTGGAAGGCAGCTCTGTTTAGACAGGCCTCTGTGGGGCGAGAGGAACGCAGGGAGCTGGACTTGTGGAGATCCATGATGTCCCGGGTGACAGGCGAGCGCCCCGGAGACAGCTCTGAGCCCCGGGCCGGGCCTCTGCTGCCTCCTGAAGCACCTGTCCTCCTTCACCGGCCGACGGAGTGGATGCTTTGTAAAGTGAGGCGACGCCTGGCTGAGGACCAGGCAGAGCTGTAAGACGGTTTGTTCTGAGCAGCAAGGACCTCTAAGCCTGCAGACACGCTGAAGGAACCCACGTGAGCTGCCGGCACGACAGGGAGTTTGATGGTCTGGGTTCGGCCGCTGTGCGTTCCTAGCTGCCCGTGTCCCTCAGACGGCTTCCTCAGATGCAAGGTGGGAATAACGCCTGCCTGGCGCCAGCAGCCCTGTGCACGCTGACGGAGGCCCGTGCCCCGTCGGATCCTAAACTTACGTGGCTGAGCAGGTGGCTGAGACCGGTCTGCCCCAGGCCCCCCAGGCCCTGCCGCGAGCCAGGGCTCTGCGCTCTAGCGCGGACCAGCCCCTCCCCGTGTCGCAGCCCCTGTGCCTGCCGCAGCTCCTCCGGTCGCTGGGCTGCCCTGCGGGAAGGCCCGTCTGCGCCCCTGCTTGAGGCCAGCGGGCGCCCAGGGCAGGGAGAACGCGGGGCTGCGGGAACCAACGCTGCGCCGGGCTCACTCCTCGCGAGTTTGGAACTTGCTGCTGCTGCAGCTGACGAAAGTCTTGCGGATCTTTCCAGTTTTGCCTTCGTTTCTCTTTTTTCTTTTTTAAAAATAAATTGATTATTTTAACTGGCAAAAATTGTATATATTTATCATGTTTGAAATATGTAGACACTGTGGAGCGGCTAAGTCAAACTAATGAACATGTGTGTTACCTCGAATTCATGCCATTTTTTTGTGGTGAGAACTATGCTTAGCCGTTTTCGAAAACACAACACATCGCTACTAACTGTAGCCGCTGCTGTGTCCTACACTAAGTCACCTGCTCTTGTTCTTTCCTCATTCCCCTTTTCTTACCACCCCTCACTTCGGCCTCCCCGCCCCGCAGAGACCTGCCGCCCGCAGCTCGGTCCCTTCCTGCACAGCGCTTGTCACTGCCCAGACTGCTGTTCTTGCTTGTTTTTCATCTTAGGGATTCGCTGGGCCTCCCCGCGTCAGGACAGCCTTACTTAGTATTTCTAGGGCTCCACGTGGCCCTGGACAAAAAAGGTGCTCAAAAATGTGTTGACTAACAAAATCCTTGGAGTTGGTTTCCATTTGCTGCATTAACGAGGGAAACTCCCGAACTGCAAAGCCAGCAGCCCACCCGCGAGTTCTGAGCGCGGCCCTCGCTCCCCACAGTGCAAGACGCCTGGGCCGCCGCAGGGCGGGTTAGCCGGAGCCTGGGCCGCGCAGGGGACGGTCTGCTTCGCGCAGGCAGAGGAAGAGGATGAAAGCCACGAAGGACCACAGGCTTTGCAGACTCTGGCGTCAGCGAGGTGTCGTGCAAACAGCCCCTCTGCATCTAAGCGAGCTTCCTCCACCCGTCTTGAACCCCTCGAAGTCATCCATGCGGTGGGGATCAACTTCTTCCAAACCCCTCTTCTGTTGCTATTTTGACCTCCTCCTACGAATCACAAATGTTCTTAAGGGCACCTAGAATGATGAATCCTTTCTAGAAGGTTTTCGATTTACTGTTAAGAAATAAAAATAAAACCCTAAGCCCCCAACTGACTGAACGGATCCCTCTACCCCAGGGGACCCTGAGAAACCTTAAAACTGGGCTCCTGGCCAGGACAGGGCGGGGTGGGACAGGCTCGCGCCTCTGCCCCGGACACGGTGGGGACAGAACCAGCGCACGGACCCTCCCGTCGTCCTCTCCAGGACAGCGGTGCTTTCCCGGCAGCGCCTGACCCGCACCCCCGGGTGAGAGACCCTGACCACGGAGGGGTCCTGGCCGGGCTCTGGGGGCTGCCACCCAAGGCCCTAGAGTCCTCGGTTTCACCTTTTGACGTCAGAGGCCACAGACCCCACCTGGGTCGCGCTGAGGCCGCCGTTTGCCGCAGGGGGTCCCAGGCCAGGCGGTGACGCGCCCCTGCGCAGCTGCGCGTGGGTGCGTTTCTCCGCTCGCGAACGCTCGGGACTGCTCCCGCGGCTTGCTGAGGCGCACCTGCGGCCGGCCACGCGCAGGTCCTGCTCCTTTCCTGTGCCGGGGACCTTGCCCGCGCTCTGGCCCCGCCGGGGAGCACAGCTCTCCTTCCTGAACCGATGAGCCCCACCCTTCGGTTGGCACGGCTGCCCGCGAGGGTGGATCTGCGGAGACCCCCAGGTTTCCCAGAGTGACTGGAGGTCAAAGCACCAGCATGTGTGCGAGCCCACTGACAGCTCAGCCGTCTCCCTGAATTCGGTAAGTTCCCCTGGGTCTAAGACCTTCCACTTTTAGGATGGACATCTCGGAAACTTTGTTTCCCTCCACCCCTTCCTTCCGTTTCTATCCAGTTGCCTGTCCTGGTTCCTTCCATCCAGACCCTGGAGGGGACCTTCCCAGTCCAGCCAGACCCAGCTGTTCCAAAAGGCTCTGCGAAGACACGCGCGCTAATGGCACTCAAAGGGACTGTCCCATAGGCGGTGTGGTTGCAGGGAGCCTCGGTTCCGAGGGGAGGACAGTCTGATCAGCTGCCATCAGGGTCTTTAGTGGCTCACATGTTTAAGAACTGTAGGAAAACTTTTTGTAAATATTTGAGATCTTGGATAAAGCTAATCTGGGATGATTTAAGCTTTGCTGGGCACAATGAGTGTCTTGGAGTCTTATGAGATCTCTAGACTAGTTTATCTGTGCACTTTATTGGAACAAAGAGACTGTCCAACCTCCTCAAAACAATAGAGGTTGTTCTACAATTAGTATTTCAAGTTTTCTAAAAGAAATGAAGAGTATCTCATAGTCTCCCTTAAAGAGAACAATTTAAAATTAAATGAAGGAACTCCATAAACTACAAAAACCTAAGGAAAAATGGTGCAGGTGAAAAATTTAGAGTTGACTCTTCTTCTCCCATCCCTACCTCCCTTCCGCCTTCTCTCTCTCTTACGCCCCCCCATCTCTGCTGCTCCCCCTCCTGCAGCCCCTGTGGCCCCTTCCCTTCCCTCCCATACACCCAGACCCCTCTCACCTACCCCTCTACCCCTCTGACTCACAAGGTGTGTCCTCCTAGCACCTTCAGGGTTATGGAAAGCGGCGATAATGCTACCAGGTCAGAGTTTGTGAAGAAAATCTGAGTTTCTGACTCTTGCAAGGGACTTTCCCAATCTGCAATTAAGCTCTTCAGAGTTTTCTGGCCAATTTACTCTGCTAACTACCACCCAGATCTCTACCATTTGGGATTACGTGAGCTGTTGCCCTGCTTGGGCCACAGAAACCTCTGATCGGGTTGCTGTTCCCACGGCTGCTTGGCAAGAGAGGTGGGGATGGGAGGGGGGGCTGCCCGCAGCGTGATGCTGTGGTTTTAGCTTCAGGCAGCCTCTAGGCCCCGCTGACAACTCCTGGTTCTTCAGACTCGGGGGACCCGCGTGTCTGAAAAGCTACCTATCTGAATGAAGTTTCCTTGTAAAACCCCTGGTGAGTTCCTGTGATTTTATGTTGCCTTGCATCCATTTTGGGCTCCCTCTGGCACAGCCAAACTCCTTAAAGGGCTTGAATTCTCTCTCTCTCCGTGTGCTTTGAGTTGCGGATTGCCACCCTGTCTCCTCTAGCACTCGGTGAGGGCTTGCGCTGTGTGTGAGACACGTGGACTTGGACTGTTCCATTCTCAGTGGCACGGTTCGCATCCAGCTGTCCTTTTGGATGGGTGAGTTTTGCCAGTCTCATGGCTAGAATTTTGAAATTAAGGCTGTAGCTTCTTTGTGTCTGTCTGTGTCTTTATATGAGTGTATGTGTCTTTGTATATTGTCTGTGATACCAAATTGGCTTATAAGTAAATGAGTACTCATAAAATTAAGTAAATAAGCCCAAATGCTTTTCAAGGTCACATGACTTTAGTAATATTTTGTAAGTAAAGATAGTCTTCTTCAGAATTTAATTTTTGCCTGATTCTACTGGTTTAGGCTATTTTTGCTAGATGTTTTAAAGTCATAAAATTGTTGCTTTTGTAGTACTTCTAATACTTGGTTAATTTGTGAGTCAAAGCTGTAAGGGCTGACTGCTGTGCTCCTCCAAAGCCTTAGTTACACCTTGGAACAACCCCTCCCTAGCCCAGCTGTGTCAAATTACTTCCTGTGTTTTTCAATGAAATAAGGGTTACTAAGAGTTAACATTGTACTTAATATATGTACTTAAAACTGTGTACAAGAGAAACAATTCTATATGCAAAGGGTATAAAAAAGTGGATGTGTCCTTGATAAGAAGGTTACAAAAAGGCATAAGAATGTGGTTTTTGTCAAAAGCGAAAGTATTTTTGCCTAGTTTAATGGTTTTGCCTAGTTTAAATTGTTTTAAATTGAAGTAATAAAAATGATAAAACTGAATGGATATAGAAAGTTGGGGAGGAAAGAGATTGGGAAAATTGTAAAATGTTATAAAAGGTTTATGGAAATCTAATGGTCAAAGTTGATAGAGATTGGATGGATTTATGTGTAAGGTTTTATTAAAATTAGCTTTAGCATTAATACACTAATGCAAAAGTAGAATTTGGTTTTATCTTTTGAACAAGATTTTTGTGCAATAGTGATGAGATAGTGAAAGATTTTTGTTTACCTTTTGAGTAAATTGCAAAAAAAAAGAGACAAGGCAGAGAGAAAGACAGATTCTATGTGCGTCCTTCTGTCACCATGTCTTATGATTGGGAAACTTTCCTTTCTATCAAAGAGTAAAGGTTTTTGCTTTTTGAAAACTTTGAACTGTCATTTTGGCTAAATGATTGACTATTATTTTACAGGGACCTCTGATTCTATTTTGAGCAAGTGTTTTAAACCTTTGAAATTTGACAAACTTTCCAAAATCAAAATTTCAAGTTAGCTTCAACTAACTTTTTTTACATGAGGGCCCCTGGAAATTCAAGAGAGACATATTAGGCTTATTTAGTATAATAAAATCATACAGAAAGCATGGTCAAATATGAAATGGTATTTAACTTTCTTTGGGTTATATTTGTTATTAATATGTGCTACGAACATTGTATGAGATTCCTAAATTTCTGATGTCTTAGTATATATTATCAGTAATATTTATGATTATGCTAAATTGTTAATTGTTGTATGCCACAGAAATAACCAAATATTCTCGTCAATTGCATCTTTAAACATGACAATTCTAAGATGTTTGTCATCTCCAATTATTTTACTTTGATTCTTCTCAAAAAGTGGTTTATACTTCTTCAAGGAAATTCATGGAAAGGACTCTGATAAGTACTCTTGAATACAGGTTATTAATACTTTTGGATATTGTACTATTGGACTTGGTAAAAATCTTCAGGGCTCTAATTAAACAGCTGATGTGTTCATGAGAATTGCTAATCCAAAATCACGCAAAACAAGAATTGATTACATGGGACTAAGCTGATAGAGGACTGAAATACTTTTTTATGGTCTTTTTGTTTGAAACATTGCTGATTCTTTATGTTTTGTTTTCTGGAGTCAAGAAAATCTTTTTTTCAGCTATTTATACCCTACAGCAATTGAAAAAATTAAAAAAAAATTTCTCTTTCTACCTGATATCCAAAATTTGAAAACTATTCATGAATATTCTTAATTTATGGCAATATAGTTATTTGCATAAGTTCAATAAGAATGTTTTGTTTCATGAAAGGACACATGGGAGACACTATTTTACCAAGGCTTTAACTGGAATAACATATTTTTAGGTAATATTCCATCAAAGCCAACTTGACAAGAGCCCATGTAGCCAATGGCTATGCTTGCTGTGCATATATGATATGCAAATAATCATGCTGAATATAACAAGACTAAACTTATTTTGCACATGAATTGGTGTAACTGTGATTTCTGTTTAGTAGAAAAGGGGTACTGGAGAGAGAAATTGTATTAAAAAAAAAACAAAACTATAACACATCTGTTACTAGATTCTAGCCCTGACCCTTGTTTTTGAGTTCTTATTATTTGCCTGCAATTTGGGCTGAATCCTGGATTATTTCCTGCCTGCGAGTCTCTGAAGAACTGGGTTGTAATTTTCCTCATGAGGTTTTTAGTTGCCTCCCTAATGGAATGGGTTCCTTTTTCCATTCTGACACACAAATTCTCTTTTGATTGTCAAATTATTGTTATTTATCTCTTGTCTTACCTCTTCCAAAAAAACTAGAATCATGTTATTCGGAGAGCTCGAGATGATGCAAAAAGTCTGTGAGTCCTCCTCACATGGAGTCCTTGGGCCCAGTCTGCTGCCACAGCTGTGCGAACACCCTCCAGGCCCAGGGGCTGCTGCAGAAGAGGTGGGCACATGAGATCCTAAGGGCCAATTTCAGGGGATGTAATTAGTTCAGACCCTGCAAATCAAGGATGGGTGCACAGGCACCTAAACAGCTGGAAAATTGAGGGACTTTGCCTCCTGGGCCCTGATGCACCCCCTTTCCATCCACCCCAATATGAAGAATTTTCTGCTTCCCGTAGTTTTAAAGGAGAATTATAGAGAGGATATCAAGCTACCTGGTGACAGAGCTTCCTGAGTATATTTGTTCCCAGTTATGGGGTTTATGCAAATAAAAATATGATAAATTTATTGGCTACTTTAGGACAAATTACTAAAGAAACTGCAAAAAGCATTGTGGCACAACAAAAGTCTCCAAATTTCTCAACTCAAATGGTTTTAGCAAAATGCTTATATTTTGTACAGCTAATTGCTACAGGTCGGCAACTAAAATCAAGATTACAGTAGTAGCTCAATGCCTATAAATAATTTAATTTTATAACCATTTTGGCTTCTGGTTTTTGGCTCTTATGTTGCTTAAAAGGTTTTAAGGGTTAATGAGTACCTGCGCCCCTTCATTCCCATCTGGCCTAGAAAGTTTAGTTGGCTATATGGGTCCCAGGAAGGGCCGAGATAGATGTAGGGCAGGCATTCACACCACCCTGGCAACGATGGGACAAAATAAAGTTTGGCCATCGATGCTGCTCTGGAAAATCTCAGCCAAAAGGGGGAAATGAGAAAAATAAAATCCTAAGCCCCTCAGTTGACTGAACAGACCCCCTTTTGGCCAGGGGGATCTGGGATAAATCTTAAAAACTGAAATCCTAGCCATGATGGGATGGGAGGTCGGACATACCTCATTATACGCCCTCCCTCACTAGCGCCTGTAGGCTCTCTTCTCTAAAGGTTAAACACAAACCAGCCCTTTGGAAAGACTTTCTGCACTGCTGATGTCGACCAATCACCTGACGCTGCTCCTCCCTTTTGCCCTTTGGCATAACTGACCAGCATTCCTTTCTGATAAGGGACCACCAATCGTGGGGTGGTTTTGGCCCGTCTATGGAGGATGCACGCAGAGGGCCTTTGTGTCCTCTGCTTCACCTTTGACATCAGATGGCTGAAAACTCCTCCCTTGGATCATGCTAATGACACCAGTTTTTGAACATGGGTGCCGTGAAGGGACATGAAGCTCACTTGTGCATGTGTATGTTTCCCCTTTCATAAATATTCATGACTCCTCCTATAGTTTATTAAATATATACATCTGGCTACTCTACTCAGCATAAACTCCTGTTCCTGGAAGTGCTTGCTCTCAGCTTCTGCCAGAGGCTATGCTTCCTAGCCTGGGAGATGGCCGGCCTGCAGGCTGCAACACTTTATGAGAAATAAAGCCTTCCTTTCCAAATTTAGGAACCTTGGCATTCTTCAGTTGACACTGTCAACCTTAAATAATGAGATACAGAATATGTGATTAAGTATAGAGTTTATTTGAGTGTAAAGCTTGAAGATAGCTGTGTGGGAGGTACTCACTCCAAATGAGTGGGGTCAGCATTCCAAAGTGGAAAAGGTCAAGTTTCACTCATACAGGCAGAGAGATAAGTTTTACCAAGATTATAACATTTTCTATATAAGACCAGTGCATACTTTACAGCAATTTTATTGATTACAGATTGGTACATTCCAAGGAAAATTATTACTCCTTGGGGAGAAGCCGTGATCTGAGGGGGTCTTGTCTCTGTTGTCATTTGGTCTTCCTAATTATTTACAGGAATAAAAGGCAGAAGTTGCAGCTGCATGCCATGTGACTAGGGTCACATAGCCACATTCTTCTCAAGGCTCAGAATAATTTAAAGTTCCAACAGCTTTAAGTTTGAAATATTCAGTTTTGCATTTTCCCATTTTCATCAAGATCTTTCAAAGAAAGCATCTTAGATGAACTCAAGTGAACCTCTAGTGGCTACTTTTATGTTCAGGAGTTTATTCCCACGTTTCTAGAAAGGCACATTGCTTGAGTGTCATGTCACATGGCAGGGGACTTGTCAGGCTATAAAGCTGATGGGGTAGAGGCCAGATATAAAGCAATATGAAGGAAGTGACTTTGTGACCTTAGTTAGGCTCCACAGCTGAATCTGCATCTTCAAGTAATGCAATTCTTTGAGCGAATGTTATTTTTTTTCAGTTGTACATTGACGCAATTGCAAACAAATGCCACAGCAGTAGTAAAAACAAAAACAAGACAAAAGACAAATGGTTATAATTCCTAGAATAAGTAACAGCTTCTGTGACCAACTTCCCCAAGATCCAAACCAGCTGCTTGGCCAATTGTTTAGAGTGGGTGTTGGATCTGAAAGATTATTTGGGTTTTCATATCAGCTTTTAACTTGGTGATGTTATCTGATTCATCTGGCATATAAACACAACACTCAGTCTTTGTGATAGAGCAGGTTCCCCTTTGGGCTGCAGTGAATGTATCTAAAGCCATGCAGTTCTGTAATACAGCCTCTCTCATAAGAGCAACTTTATTGTTTAACAAGATACTCATGCAGCTATTATTTGGGGATTTTTTTTGTGCAGTTGGTTAGGGCCTCTACATGCTGAATGACATCCTCAATACCCAGTTGTGCCGGAAAGATGGAAGCTCAGTGACTGCACCAAAGGAATACAGAATGAACCTGGTGAGACTGTAGAAGGGAAGATTTGTGGGCTTTGAAAGGGAGCGAACTATTCAACCTTGTGCCCTGGCATGACCCAGAGAACGCTGTCTGGACCCTCTGGGGATAACCATGGCCACGTGTTGGTGCTGCACAGCCAAGACATTCCATTCAGAGTGAGCCAGTAAATACGGTTGCTGTGCCCAGTCGGTGGCATGCCGATCAGTACTTTGTAATGTAGTGGTGTGGATAAACTGTCCCTTGCACATCCATTCCGTATCTCTGGTGCCACTGGCCATGTATCTTCAGTGTGATTTTTCATTCCCAACATTAAGGGTTGGGCTGACCAAGCTGACCGAAAGAGGGGGTAAGCCAGATAAAAATATCCCAAATTTATGTTATACTATCCCAAAACTGACTTGTCTTATCTCTCAGTTGTGGTAGCACTAGCACTAAAGCTCATGAATTGGTCTCTTTTACCAGAAAGCTCTTCCCATGTCCTTTGCTCTGTGAAGTGCTATTCACAGGCCTGTGATGCACATCATCCTTGGTCACACTGATGTTAAGCACCGATAACTGTTCTTGAGCAACACGGACATATTGTTGATATTCTATCCAATCCTGTCCTTGGAAAGGAGATACCCTCCATGGTAGGCCAGGACCACTGGAGAGTGGCCTGGGGCCACATACCCAACAGGTGTTTTTCTGTAATCTATGAACACAGTCCTGAGCACATTGCAAGGAGAGGTTTGTTTCATGGGCAACAGCTGGTGATAGTAGCAACAAAACATAAGATCTAGGAACAAAAAGAAAGAAGTTTAGTGAGAACCTTCAAAGGAAGACCTTCTCCATCTATTAATGATTATTAAGTATTTGTCTACATACAGGCCTGGTCCAGTATCGTGGGAAAGCTGAATACCTTAGATGTCATCATCTTCTTATCCTTGTTGGTTCTGAAGAATTTCTATTTTAGACCACTGGTTTGAGATGAGTCTAAATTGGCAAAGCAGCTTTCTTTAAATGGGTGATATGTAGCCAGGAATCAATTCCTTTTAGCTCAGAGGCATAAGGATTTCTTAGGAGCACCTGATAAGGTTCCTTCCACCTTGGGTGGAGGGAGTCCTTTAAAATACATCGTTTTCAACAGACAAAAATCTCCTGGTTGAAGTCCATGGTCCTTGAGTTTTTCATCTCCTGGGAGCTCACTGTGGAAAGTCTTTTACTAAATTGTAGTTTTTAATTAGCTGCCTTATAAGGCTATTGCAATAATACAATATATCCCCTTTTAATATAATAGATTTGCAATTTCCTGGAGAAAATTTCAGGTCTGCTGGTTATAATTTCAAGTGGAGACAGTTGGTGTTTACCAAAAAGGGTCAATCTTTGGTTAAGCAATACCAGTGAAAGAGGTTTTGACCAAGGAATTTTAAAAGCCTTGGTTAATTTTGCCAATTGCGTTTTGATTATTCTATTTGTGTGTTTCACTAACCCAGATGACTGGGGGTGATAGGCACAATGGAAATGTTGGAGAATGGCCCAGAATTTACATACTGACTGGATTACTTTTTTAGTAAAGTGAGTACCTCTGTTGCTATGAAGTTCTAGGGGAACTACCCAACTCAGAATCTCATTTTCTAAGAGAATTTTACTTACTGCTAAGGCTGTTGCTCTTCTGCATGGGAATGCTTCTACTCAGTGAGAATATGTGCAAATCATCACTAGAACATACTTGTATCTTTGTGATGGTGGTAAGCAAATAAATCTAGTTGCCGTATCTTGAAGGGGCCTTCTGGTAATGGAAGATGACCTTGAGAATTTTGTAAAAGTTTCCCTGGAGTATATTTTGGGTAGATGTTGCAGCAATTGTATACCTTATGAGCAACAGTTAGAGAAAGTTTCCAATAATATGGTCTTTCCCAAGCAATCATCTTATCAGGACTGTAGTGAGTTAAATCAGGTACGTAAGTTAAGAAAGATGACTAATTGGTGGGAAGTATAGGCAGACCATTGGTCCATACCATAGCCCCATCTTGGAGGAGTACATTCCCCCTTTTGTTTCTCAATTTTCTTCTGTTTTTGGAGCTTTGGATTGAGCTAATTTTATATCAAAATCAAGTGTTTCCCTAAAAGCTAAAATGGGGTGATTTTCTTATTCAGATAAGCTTAGGACAGCCTTTTTTGCTATACTATCTGCTAATTGAGTTTCTTTGCTTTCTGGGGCATCTGTGAATGGCCTGGAATCTTGAAAATGGCTATAATTTTTGGCAATAATATGGCTTCCAAAAATTCTGAAACAAAGCATCCATTTTGTATGTACTGACCAGAAGAGGTTAAAAATTCTCTTGGTTTCCACAGGATTCCAAAGTCATGAGCTACTCCAAAAGTATATTTGCTATTTGTATGAATATTAGCACTTACTCCTTTTGCCAATTGACAGGCTCTAATAAATGCTATTAACTCTGCTAATTGAGCCAAGGCCTCTTCTGGAACATGAGCACTTTTTATTTCCTCAGTCTGACATACTACCGCGTAACCTGCATAATAAATCCCAGATCCGTCCTTCAAGTAAGATCCATGTGTAAACCAAAGAACATCAGCATTACTGAGGGAGGTTTCTTGCAGGTTTGTCCTGAGAGACAGAAGCTGGTTAGTTAAAATTGTGCAATCATGTGGCGTTGCATCTGAAGGCAGGGACAGGATTTAGATTATTACAACTGGAGATGGTAACGTAGGGAGTAGACGAAGGAGGAGGTCGTAAGAGGCCGGTCTGCTAACTGACTCGCGTTGAGTGGCGCGAGCTTGGAAGTGCTTCCACAGAGCGCGGGCAGAGATGGGAGGGGAGAGCCTGTCACTGTCTCTCAGTGGCTTTTACTAACAGGGCAGCAGAGGTTACTGCTTTCGTGCGAGGTGGCGATTCTTGAGCCACAGGGTCCAGTTGTTGACTGTAGTATCCCGCAGGTCTATGTGGATCTTCATGGTTTGAGCCAGAATGCCTAAGGCATTCCTTGATTTTCTTGAACAAACAATGAAAATGAAATGTTATAATTTGGATGCTCAAAGGCTGGGACGTCTATAATACTCCTTTAAATTTCTTCCAGTGTTAACTGGAAGACCCTCTGTCCATCCCAGGGTGTCTGGCTTATCTTGTTTTAAAAGTGTATATAAAGATTGAGTTTTAAGGAGAGATTTGGAATCCAATTTCTGCAGTATTTGGCCAAGCTCAAAAGTCTCAGTTGGTTCTTATTTTGGGAGTAGAGAAGGCCAGTATTCCTTTATTCTATCTGGATTGATAAAAATGTCATCTTTTGTTAGTAGGTGACCTAAATATCTTACTTGTTTTTGACAGAACTGAAGTTTTTTCCTTTGAGACCTCTGTCCCTTTGAAGGTATTTGTTGTAATAAATAAACTCCATACTCGATGGAGGCTTGCTTATCCCCTGAGCAGAGAAGTAAATCATCTACATTCTGTATGAAGGTGGATTTCTTAGGGAAGTTGACATTGAAAAAGTCTACTTTTAATATTTGTGAAAATTAAGTTGGGCTCTTGGTATATCCCCGAGGCATGACTGTCCATGTGTATTGTCTGTCTCCCCAAGCGAAGATGAAGAGAAATCCACTATCTTTAGCACAGGAATGCTAAAGAGTGTTCTACATAGGTCTGTGACAGTGAAGAATTCACCTTCAGTTGGGCTGGCAGTCAACAACGTACGGGGGTTGGTGCTACTGGATGTTGAGGAATGACTAGTTATTAGTTGCTCTCAGATCCTGTACCAATCTCCCCCTTTACCAACTGGTTTTCTTACGGGGTGGACTGGAGTGTTACCTAGGCTTGCACATGGAGTAATCAGGCCTCTTTTTACATAACCCCAAATTATAGGTCTTATCCCTTCCAAGAACTTTTATCTTAAAGGGTATTGTTTAAGGTTCAGAAGAGGTTTTGATGGATCTATTTTAATTTTAATTGGGGAAGCCCAGATAATTTTCTCAATATCAGTGGAGGATTTTGACCAAAATTGATCAGGTATTATTTTTAACAGCTCTTGTAATTCTTCATTGTTTAATGATTTAGTTTCCTTCATGACAATATAAATTGCAATTTGTGAATGAAGAGGATTAGATTTTGAAAAATTTTTGGACCTAATAATTGTATTTTATATTCTAATTCTAAATACATTTCCCTGTTTTGAGGAAAAGAGTTGTGGGTACTGTTTAATTCTAAAAAGTCTCTCCCTATCAAATGGATGGGGGCTGAGGGAGCCAAGAGGGGAAACATATATTTCCTGTAGGGGACATAACTGAAAAACTATAGGTTGAAATTTATATACTGATGTGGAGTATTTGTTACAACCACAATTTGAATTTTTTTTTTTTTTTACTCCAAGGAATGGGACCTTGTGATAAGGTGAGATTTGTCACTGGTAATGTAGCTTCAGTGCCAATGAGAGCTTGTTTTTTTCTCCGTGTGAATTGATTTCAATTTCACCTAAAGTCTTAGTGGGGAGAAAAGAAAAGCTGCATTGATTTCCTGGGAGCACCCCTGTTCTTGTTCTTTGGCCTGTTGCTGTTCTTTCTATTTTAGTTTTCTACAATCCCTTTTAAAATGTCCAGGTTTTTTTGCAGCAATTGCAAAGTGGAGGATTGGGTCAGTTTGGGAACTTACTAGACTGTTGAAGGGCTACACATTTGTTTAACAGTTGCTTTAGTTGTAAACTCATAATCTTATTTGCTTTTTCTTTCTGTTTAATTTCCTTTTCTTTGTTTCCCTTGGTTAGGGTATGGGACATTGGATCAGCAAAATTGACTAGATTATGAATTTGAGAGGTTACCAAACTGGGCATTGGCTCTTTATCATAATCAACAATTATTTCTCTAATCCATTTATAAAGTTTAAGTTAGGGAGAGTATCATTTTGGTGGTTAATATAACTTTCTTCTTATAGACCTGAATATTGTTTAAACATTTTTTTCAGCTCTTTCAGAGTATGACATTACAGGCTCATCAATATTTTGTTGACATTGTTGTATTTTGTTCCAATCAACTATTCTTTGGAAAACTAAGGAGATGGCACTAGTAAAGCTTTGGCAGTATTAGAGGCTCATTCACGACCTACTTCAGGAAATTTATGGAAGTCCTCTAAAGGATTTCTCCAATTTTCTTTTTCTATCCAATCTTTGACTTTACTTTCTGACACTAACATGTAAACCAATTAATATAAATCAGAGAATTTTGGGTCATAAGTTAGAATGTTTAATTCAAATTCTCTAGCAAATCCCATAGGGTCCTGAAGAGGATCAGGGGATTCAGTTATGCCTTTGAGTTCTACTTTTGGCTGTGACTGATAAATCAAGGCAGGTTCTCCTCTACCAGACACAGGTGTTCCCAGAATGGGGCCAGAACAGAAGGGGGAGGAGGAGGAAGGGGAGATAAAGCTGGACATGGAAATTCTGACAAAAGAAAATGAGGAGCGGCGGGGGTGGGGGGATTTTGGTAGTCTTTTTCAACTCAGAAATTGTTTTGGATGATCTTTTGTTTTCCTCTTACAAAGAAATGACTTTACCAGAACCTCTTTTAGAGGCTTCTAAGTATCATTGAAAATAGCTCTTCAAGTTACTTTGTTTTAATTTACAGCTGGCTTTTTCTAATTGAGCATAGACATAAACTAGTCTAGGTATTTTAGAGGGACCCCATTGTGGCCATTGTAACTTGGGGTCATTTCAAGTTATGTGAGGTCATTTTTCTAAATAATTGCACAAAAAGGCAGTGTTTCATTAAACATGAATCCAGCTGGTGTTTCTAATGGTGAATCTCTCTTTAATGAGGAAGAGTCAGTTTTAGAAGTATGATTGGCTGTAATTTAGACTTTCCTTTTGAATGACCAAAAAGACATGGGGGTGGGGGGTTTGTATTGAGTGTGCTGCTGGTGGGAATAACTCCTCAAGGTGTCACCCTTGAGTTGGTTCTTTCCTTTCATGTGTCTTGATGGTTCCAAGAGATTTGGGTGCTTAAGGCACTAGGGAACCAGCCTGTCTTTGTGCCCGCTGGGTTAAGCAAGCTTCCCTGTATGTTCTTTGTAAGGGATTCCCTGTGAGACCATTTCACCTCATGAGTGATAAGATCCAACACTCCCGCAAGACCTTAGTTGACTAAAGTGCCTTTTAGCTGGGAGGAATAATGTCTCTCATCTTTGAGAGTTATCCCCATATAAAGCCCTTTTAAATTTTAGTCACTCAAGAAGAAAGTTTAGATTTGTCAGTTGAACCAAACTTGAAAGAGCTAAAAATTACACATTTTTAGCTTAAGCCACAAAGATTCACTTCTTTTCAAAGAGAAACTCTTTTCTCCCTGACCAAAATTTCAAACCAGAGGAAAGACTGGAAAAACTTTAGGGATCAATTCCAAACAAAACTTTAACCTCAGAGAAAAGTGAAAATCATGGATCTGTGATTAGCAGAGTCTCTACAGAACAAAAACTGGAACACACGCCTTACAGCGGAGCTTCACTTGCCCCAGTCAAGTCGGGATGTGCGTGTCTCAAACACAGTCCAAATCTTCAACCAAGCCAGGAGGATTTGAGCCCAGGAGGGGCCTCCCAGAGATCCCCATTGATTCTGGCAAAGTCAGGTGAACAAAAGTCATGCCGGTACCAAGGCTCTTGCTGTCAGCAGAGTGACAGTGAACATGTATACCCTGATTTATTGTTGATTATAGCCACTTTGTTGTGCTATCAAATATTGTTCATTCTATCTAACTGTCTAATGATATTTTTGCAGGCATGAACCATCCCCACTTTATCCCTCCTCCCCGCTACCCTTCCCAGCCTCTGTAACCATATTCTACTCTCTGTCTCCATGAGATCAATTGTTTTTAATAATTAGTTCCCACATATGAGTGAGAACATGTAAGATTTGTCTTTCTGTACTCGGCTTATTTTACATAACGTGATGTTCTCCAGTTCCATCCATGCTGTTGCAAATGGCAGGGTTTCATTCTTTTTTGTGGCTATAGAATATGATATTGTGTATATGCACCACAATTTCTTTATCCTTTTATCCACTGATGGACACTTAGGTTGATACCATATCTTGGCTACTGTGGATAGTGCTGCAGTAAACATGGGAGTGCAGATATCTTTTCAATATACTGAATTCCCGTCCTGTGGATTTACACCCAGCAGTGGGATTGCTGGGTCATATGGTAGTTCTATTTTTAGTTTTTTGAGGAGCCTCCATACTGTTCTCCATGGTGGTTGCACTAATTTACATTCCCACCAACAGTGTACGAGGGTCCCCTTTCTCCGCATCCTCGCCAGCATTCATTGTTGCCCATCTTTTTTATAAAAGCCATTTTAACTGGTGCAAGATAATATATCATTGTAGTTTTGACTTGCGTTTCTCTGATGACTAATGATGTTGAGCATTTTTTCATATACTTGTTTTCTATTTGTATGTCTTCTTTTGAGAAATGTCTATTCAGATGCTTCACCCATTTTTTAACTGGAGTATTTGATTTTTTTCTATTGAGTTGTTGGAGCTCCTTATATGTTCTAGGGTGGGTATTTGCAAATATTTTCTCCCATTCTGTGGGTTGTCTCTTCCCTTTGTTGATTGTTTTCTTTGCTGTGCAGAAACTTTTTAGCTTGATATAAGCCCATTTGTCCAATTTTGCTTTGGTTGCCTGTGCTTTGGGGGTATATTATTCAAGAAGTCCATGAACAATGTCCTGAAGCACTTCCCCAACGTTTCCTTTTAGTACTTTCATAGTTTCAGGTCTTAGATTTGAGTCTTTAATCCATTTTGATTTGATTTTTGTTTATGGTGAGATATAAGGATCTAGTTTCATTCTTCTGCATGTGGATATCCAGTTTTCCCAGCAACATTTATTGAAGAGACGGTCCTTTCCCCACTGTTTGTTCTTGGTATCTTTGTCAAATATAAGTTCACTATAGATGTATGGAATTATTTCTGGGTTCTCTATTCTGTCCCATTGGTCTATGTGTCTGTTTTCATGCCAGTACCATGCTATTTTGGTTACTACAGCTCTGTAGTATAATTTGAAGTCAGGTAATGTGATTCCTTCAGTTTTGTTCTTTTTGCTCAGGATGGCTTAGCTATTCTGGGTCTTTTGTGGTTTTATATAAATTTTAGGATTATTTTTTCTATTTCTGTGAAGAATGTCATTGGTATTTTGATGGGGATTGCATTGAATCTGTATATTGCTTTGGGTGGTGTGGACATTGTAACACTATTGAGTCTTCCAGTCCAGGAGCACGGAACATCTTCCCATCTTTTGTGTCCTCTTCAGTTTCTTTCATCGGTGTTTTGTAGTTTTCATTGTGGATCTTTCACTTCTTTGGTTCAGTTTATTCCTGAGTATTTTATTTTATTTTATTTGTAGCTGTTGTAAACGGGATTACATTCTTGGTTTCTTTTTCAGATTGTTTGCTGTTGGCATATAGAAATGCTACTGATTTTTGTATGTTGATTTTTGTATCCTGCAACTTTACTGAATTTGTTTATCAGTTCTAATGGTTATTTTTGGAGTCCTTAGGTTTTTCTAGATATAAGATCATATCATCTGCAAACAAGGATAATTTGACTTCTTCCTTTCCAATTTGGATGCCTTCTATTTCTTTGTCTTGTCTGATTGCTCTGGCTGGGACTTCCAGCACTATGTTGAATAACAGTGGTGAAGGTGGGCTTCCTTGTCTTGTTCCGGATCTTAGAGGAAAGGGTTTCAGCTTTTCCCCATTCATTATGATACTAGTTGTGGGTCTGTCATATGTGGCTTTTATCATGTTGTGATATGTTCCTTCTCTACCCACGCTTTTTTAGAGTTTTTATCATAAAGTGATGTTGAATTTTATCAAATGCTTTTTCAATATCAATTGAAATGATCATATGGTTTTTATCCTTTGTCCTGTTGATAGGATGTATCACATTGATTGATTTACATGTGTTGAACCATCCTTGCATCCCTGGGATGAATCCCACTTGATCATGATGAATAATCTTTTTATGTGTTGTTGAATTTGGTTTGCTGGTATTTTATTGAGGGTTTTTGCATCTATGTTCATCAGAGATATTGGCCTTCATAGTTTTCTATTTTTTGTGTGTCTTTGTCTGGTTTTGATATCAGGGTGATACAGGTCTCATAGAATGATTTTGGGAGTGTTCTCTCCTCCTGGATTTTTTGGAATAGTTTAAGTGGGATTGGTATTACTTCTTCTTTGAATGCTTGGTAGAATTCAGCAGTGAAGCCATCGGGACCTGGACTTTTCTTTGATGGGAGACTTTTTATTACTGCTTCTATCTCGTTGCTTGTTATTGGTTTATTCAGGTTTTGAATTTCTTCCTGGGTCAATCTTGGTAGGTCGTATGTGTCTAGGAATTTATCCATTTCTTCTAGGTTTTCCAGAGTATTGGCACATAGTTGCTCGTAGTCGTCTCTAATGACCCTTTGGATTTCTGCAGTGTCAGTTGTAGTATCTCCATGTTCATCTCTGATTTTATTTATTTGGGTCTTCTCATTTTTTTTCTTAGTCTGGCTAAAGGTGTGTCAATTTTGTTTATTTTTCAAAAAAACAACTTTTTGTTTCATTGATCTTTTGTAGTTTTTTGTTTCAATTTTATTTATTTCTGCTGTAATCTTTGTTATTTATTTTCTTCTACTAATTTTGGGTTTGGTTTGCTCTTCTTTTCTAGTTCTTTGAGATACATCATTAGGTTATTTATTTGAAGCTTTTCTACTTATTTGATGTAGGCACTTACTGTTATAAACTTTCCTTTTATTGCTGCTTTTGCTGCATCCCACAGGTTTTGATGTGTTGTGTTTTCATTTTCATCTATTTTGAGAAATTTTTTAATTTCCTTCTTAATCTCTTCATTGACCCACTGGTCATTCAAAAGCAATTATTTAATTTCCATGTGTTTGTATGGTTTCCAATATTCCTCTTGTTCTTGATTTCTACTTTTATTCCATTGTGGTCAGAGAAAATAGTTGGTATAATTTAAATTTTTTTTGAGTTTTTTAAGACTTGTTTTGTGGCCTAATGTATCGTCAATTCTTGAGAATGACCCGTGAGCTGAGGAGAAGAATGTGCGTTCTACAGCTGTTGGATGAAACGTTCTGTAAATATCTATTAGGTTCATTTGGTTGATAGTGCAGATTAAGTCTAATGTTTCATGGTTGATTTTCTGTATGGATGATCTGTCTAGTGCTGGAAGTGCAGTGTTGAGGTCTGCAATGATTATGGTGTTGGGGTCTGTCTCTCTCTTTAGCTCTGATAATATTTGCTTTATATGTCTGCATGCTCCAGCGTTGGGTGCATATATAGTTAGAATTGTTATATCCTTTTGCTGAATTGACCCCTTTATCATTATATCATGACCTTCTTTGTCTCTTTTTACAGTTTTTGTCTTGAAATATATTATCTGATAGAAGTATAGCTACTCCCGCTCTTTTTTGGTTTCCATTTGCATGGAGCATCTTTTTCCATCCCTATATTTTCAGTCTATGTGTCTTCATAGGTGAAGTGTGTTTCCTGCTGACAACGTATAGGTGGGTCTTGTTTTTTAGCCATTCAGCCGCTCTGTGTCTTTTGATTGGAGAGTTTAGTCCCTTCACAGTCAGTGTTGTTATTGATGGGTAGGGACTCACTGCTGCCATGAGGTCATTCAATTTCTGTTCTGTGGTCCCCTTTTCCTTCCTTCTTTCCTGTCTTCCTTTGTTAAAAGTGACCTTCTGTGGTAATGTGTTTTAACTTCTTGCTTTTTATTTTTTGTGTTGTAGGTTTTTTGATTTGAAGTTACTATGAGGCACAAAACATTTTATGACCAATTATTTTAAACATATGACAACTCAGCTTACAAACAAGGAAGCAACCAAAGAGAAATGTCACAGAAATTCCTCCCTTTAACCACCCGCTTTTTAACTTTTTATTTCCATCCATATCTTTTTATACTGTCTCTCTCTCAAAAAGTTGTTGTTATTTTTGATAGATTTATCTTTTAGTCTTCCTACTCAAGATATAAGTAGACCATATGCTGCAATTACAGCAATAGAGTGTTCTGCATTTGTGTACTTACTGTCACCAGTGAGTTGTGCATCTTCAGATGATTTCTTACTATTCATTAACATCCTTTTCTTTCAGCTTGAAGAACTCCTCTTAGCACTTCTTGTAGCACAGGTCTGGTGTTGATGAAATCCCTCAGCTTTTGTTTGTCTGGGAAAGTCTTTATTTCTCCTTCGTGTTCGAAGGATATTTTTCAGGATATAATATTCTAGGTTAAGGTTTTATTTCCTTCAGCACTTTGGATATGTCGTGCCACTTGCTCCTGGCCTGTAAGGTTTCCACTGAGGACTCTGCTGCCAGGTGTATTGGAGTATATGGGTTTTCTTTCTTTTTTTTTTTTTGCTTCCCATGGGACCTTTTCTTTACCTGTGGCCTTTGGCAGCTTGATTATTAAACACCTTGAGGTGGCCTTTCACCTTCTTGTACCTGAATGTTGATGTCTTTCTCTAGGTTTGGGAAGTTCTCTGTTATTATTTTTCTGGATAAACTTTCCACCCCAACCTCTCTCCCTCCTCTTGGAGGCCAGTAACTCTTAGATGTGCCCGTTTGAGGCTGTTTCTAGACCTTGCCGGCAGCTTCATTCTTTTTTATCCTTTTTTCTTTTTTCTCTCCTGACCGTGTGTTTTCAAACAGCCTGTCTTCAAGCTCACTAATTCTTGCTTCTGCTTGATCACTTCTGCTGTTGAGAGACTGGTGCATTGCTCAGTTTGCCATTTCTCAATGCATTTCCCAGTTTCTGCTTGATTTTTTATTATTTCTATCTCTTTGTTAAATTTCTCTGATAGACTCCTGAATTCCTTCCCTGTGTTGTTCTACAGTGCACCAAGCTTCTTCAGGTCAGCTGTTTTGAATTCTTTGCCTAAAAGGTCACCTATCTCCATCACTCTAGGATTGGCCACTGGTACCTTAT
Source organism: Daubentonia madagascariensis (assembly GCA_023783475.1). Classification (NCBI taxonomy): domain Eukaryota; kingdom Metazoa; phylum Chordata; class Mammalia; order Primates; family Daubentoniidae; genus Daubentonia; species Daubentonia madagascariensis. Next base: position 208,720 of record JAKFHU010001035.1, read on the forward strand.
TTAGTTCATTTGGTGAAGTGATGTCTTTTTGGATGTTTTAGATGCTTATGGGTGTTTGTCAATGTCTGGGCATTGAAGAGTTAGGTATGTATTTTAATCTTTGCAGTCTGGGCTTGTTTGAACCCGTCCTTCTTGAGATGTCTTTCCAGACATTCAAAAGGAATTGAGTGTTGCAATATAAGTCTTTGGTTACTTTAGGCACATCAGCAATAGGGGTGCCCCAAGCCCAGGAATGCTGTGATTCTCACAGACTCCTTATGGTACTGCCTTGGTGGACTTGAGTAAGACACAGGGGAATTCCCTGGATTACCAGGCAAAATCTCTCACTCTCTTCCTAACTCTCTGTGCTGGGCTGCTGGAGTTGGGGGAGGAGTGATGTGGGCACTCCTTTGTGGCCACCAGCACCAGGTCACACCTGAAGCCAGCCCAGTCTCACCCAAAGCCCACAGTGACTACTGCCTGGCTACCTCTGATGTTTGCTCAAAACCCAAGGGCTCTTTAGTCAGCAGGTGGTGAATCCTGCCAGGACCTGGTCCTTCCCTTCAGGGCAGCATGTTTCCTTCTGGCCTAGGGTGGGTCCAGAATTGCCATCCAGGAATTAAGGCCTGGATTCAGGGCCTTCAGGAGTCTGCTTGGTACTTTATTTTACTGTGGCTCAGCCGGTACCCAAGTTGTGAAACAAAGTCCTCTAAACTCTTCACTTTCCTTTTACCAAGTGGAAGAAGACTCCCTGAGCTGCACTGTCTGTAGTTGGGGGAGGGGTGACACAGGCACTGGCTTGGCTGCCATGGCTGCTGTCTCACTGGGTCATGTGCACCCCAAGTCCACTGGCTCTGAGCCAGCACAGCCACAGGAATTGCCCAAGGACTGCAGCCTTTGTGCCCCAACTGTCTTACAAATTTAGTCCAGGCTCTAGGCTGCTTTTGTCAGCTGGTGGTGGGGCTAGCAGGAGGGCTTTGGGGCGGAGGATTTCTCTCTGTCTGGGATGGTCTAAGTGCTCCTTCCATGGACACTAGCAGAATTCTGCCCTGTGCTATGTTCCCTTGTGACAGGGCAGCCCTGAGTTTCAATACAAAGTCCCACAATCACTCCACTGTCCCTGCCCTGGGGCACTTGCGAGGCACTGGGGGTGGGGAATGCAGGAGGGGGGCGCAGGCCATGCACGACTGTCCTTTCTGCCTTCCTCAGTGCCTCTTTCCTTGATGTAATGTTAAAACAAGGTAGTACAATCACTCACCTGGTTTTTGGTTCTTCTGAAGGTGTTTGCTTATGTGGATAGTTGTTGAATTTGGTGTTAGTGCGGAGGGAGGATCGCTGGAGGTTTCTATTCAGCCATCTTGCTCTGTCCCCAATTGCTACAGAAAAAATTGAGCTAGAAGCACGGAGGGTTCCCACAGCCTCACCAGCCACCCCCCCCATTTCCCCTATGTGTAACATCTTGCATTAGTGTGGTATATTTATTAACAATTTTATTTTGTTGTAATGAATAGATTAGATTTTCTCTGTAGTGCTGTAAAATTTGTTTATTTTTATTTTTGTTTTTTAACCAAGAAGTGAGTTGTTATATCCTGCGGTCCCCAAACCCGGGCCATGGATCAGGCCGCAGAGCTCTGCTCCCCCTCTGCCCATGGCGCCGGTGGAAAAATTGTCTTCCACGAAACCATCCCTGGTGCCAAACGGGTTGGGGACCACTGGCCATAGAAGGAGACACTGCAGTTATTCCACTTAGGATGCATCTGATTGCAGGGGAGGTTCTGGAATATAAGGGTTGCTTCTATTAAGGGACTACCTTCTGTTGGAAAGAATGAGGTTTCTCACCAGGCAATGTGAGAAATATTTAGTCAGTTTTTAATTTAGCTAAAAAACGTCTGCATTACCGTAGCATGGAAAACGGTGTGTACCCCATACCACCCGAGTTTGCGCGAAAACGTTCTCGCTGTCCTAGAGAAGCGGGAGTCGCGAGAGACTGGTGCAAGGCGCTGACGCCGCACCTGCTCCGCCCGCGACCCGAGTGCGGGACGGGGTGTTCCGGGGGACGGGGGTGTCCCAGGGGATGGGGGTGTCTGGGGGTATGGGGGTGCCCCCGGGGAATGGGATGTCCCAGGGGACGGGTGTGTCGGGGGTACAGGGGTGTGTCCGGGGGTACGGGGGTGCTCCCGGGGAATGGGGTGTCCCGGGGTATGGGGGTGTCGGGGGTACGGGGGTGTCCCCAGGGGACGGGGGTGTCCCCGGGGCACGGGCCCGAAGAGGCGCAGCGAGCAGCCCCGCTCCCCGTGAGAGCTTGCCGAGGGCCACTGTCTGCGCGCGACACCCCAAAGGGAAGTGGGGACGGGTCTTAAGGCCCGTGTCTACGTCACACTTTTGGGAGTGTGACCACCGCCCAGCAAATCCCCTGTGACCGCCAGTTTTCGGGTAGCGCGGCCTGGCTGCGTTGCGCGGTGGCGTTGGCGGTTTTCCCGACGGCTGTTCTCTGTTCCGTCCGAGCGGTGGTTGCTTGTGACAGTCGCTTGGTTGGAGACGTCAGGAAATCCCTGTGGCATTACAGTCAATTTTTGTGAATGTTCCATGGATATTTGATAGGCAGTTTAATTTCAGGGTACAGTCTCAAATTAAATCAATTGGATTCATCATGTTATGTTTATATGGAATATATAGTTTTACTTTGTGTCCACTTGATCTGCAGTACACTGAGAGAGGTGGGTTCATCTCTCCTTTTATATTTTTATTTTTGTCTATTTCTATTTTTATCTAATATAGTTTAGCTTGATACATATTTGTTGTTTGTTAACAGGCCCATGATAGGCATAAGCATTATGTCTTCATTTTAAATTCATTAAAATTAAAATCATGATAAGAGGTTCCCTTGTCAATTTGGGCAGTCAAGCTCTTCCCCTCAACCAATATTGATCTGATTTCTAGTATTATAATTTGGCCTTTTGAAGAATTTTATAGAGGTGGATTCATATAGTGTGTAGTCTTTTGTGTCTGACTGACTTCTGACACTAAGCAACACACTTTTGAGACACATCCATGCCGTTGCATGGCTCAGTACTTCATTCCATCTCACTGCTGAGTGGTATTCCATGGTATGGATAGAGCACAATTTTTTTATCCATTCAATAGATAATGAAACATTTAAGTTTGGATCTGTTATGAATAAATCTACTATGGACATCATACAAGACCTTATGTGAAAATATATTATTATTACTCCTGGATGAATCCCCAGGAATGAAATCTCTGGGCTCCATGGTAAAGATATATCTAACTTCATGTGAAGTTAAATTGCCACATTGGTTTCCAAAGTTACTGTACAATTTTGCATTCCCAGCAGCACTGTATGACAATTCCAATTGCTCCGCATCCTCACCAACACTTGGTATTGCCAACAGTTTTAATTTTAGCCATTCTAGAGGTGTGTGGCAGTGTCTCATCCTCAGTTTCCATTTGATCTCCTTAAGTGTTAAAGATATTAAATATTTTTTCCTTATTTGGCATCCATATATTTCCATTGGTGAAATCAATGAAATCTTTTGTCCATTTTTCTGTTGGGTTGTTTCATGTCTTATTATTGAGTTGTACAATTTCTCTTCCACTTTTTAGATTTTTCTTTGTGGTATTTAGCAGTTTTATAGTAATGTGCAGATGTGCGGCTTTCTTTGTGTTTATTCTGCTTGGAGTCATATCAGTTCTTAAATCTGCAGTTCAGTGTCGTCTTAAAGTCTTGGAATATTCTCATTCTCTCGTCACACGCTGCTTCTGCTGGATTTTCCCTTTCATTCTGGACTGCAACCTTGATCACTCATTTGCTAGCCCTTTCCACCCTACCCCACGTGTGCCTTTGTCTCGCCTACGTTTGCGAGCCTTCCAGCTCTCCACGCCTCAGTCTGAATGTGTCTCACCTGCCTTCAACTCAATGATTCTTTATTTTGTTGGGTCTATATTACTGTTAAATCCATTTAATCTGTTTGGTTTACTTTATTTTTCAGTTCCAAATTTTCTATTTAGTTCTCTCTTACAGTGTAAACTTTCTGCTGAAATTCTCCACTTTTTCTTTTAATTCCTTGAACATATAAAGCATTCTTTTGCTTACAATAACTCCATTGCAAATGAATGAATTAATTGTATCACTTTTATAAGTCTGAAAGCTTAAATTTTGTAAGTTTAAAAGCATGCACGACAATACTACAGAGTGCTTAGGGTCACATACATATATAATAAAAACATAAAGAAATATATGGAATTAATAAACAGCAAATTCAGGATGATGATTACCTTTGAGTTAGAAGGAGGTGATTAGAAATGGTTTGGAAAGGAGGACATAATATGTTTTAGTTCTTGCTAGGTGATTATAATATGGGCCTTTATTGTCCTTTTTCCATGTCTTAAGAATTGTATAACAAATAACAACGCTGACGCGTGTGCGTGTCTAATGTAAGGCTCTGAAGAATGAACACAAGGATGGAAGGAGGATGGGAGGGTGCTGGTCTCGAGAGCTGATGCAAGGAGGCCGTGCTGGGGCCAGGGGGGGCTCCCGCAGCAGGCGCAACAGAGGTGGGACAAGTGGTTGGGTTGGGTAAGTATTTTGAAGGCAATAGAAATCACTGGTGGATTTGATATAGGGCGTGGGACAGAAGGACAGGTCAAGGATGGGTCCTAACTCATCCTGGGGCTTAAGGAGAGGACGGGTAGAATTTCCATTTACTGTGGGAGGTGCAGGCCCAGGGCAGGAAAGCAGGAGTTCAGATTTGAGCAAGTTAGGGGTGAGCTGTGTCCTGCGGAGGAGCCGGAGGACCTCTGCCTACCTTACAAAAAGAAAATAAGAAAAACAAAATCAAGATATTAACTTAGTGAGTAATTCTAAAATTTATTTAGGGACAACTCAACCATGTCACTGTAAGTTGATTCTACTGCAAGAAATGCACAAGCATAGCCCCACAAAGAAGGGTTAATAGATGCCATCTTTTTTAATGCATAGTGGCCAAACTTCTTTGTACTTGTATGTTTCTACTATAAATGAATACATACAGTTTTTTAAGGTGTAAAGATAATTAAGGATTCATATTCTAGTTAATACCTACAACTCTCTATATAACTTAATACTCTATTCAAGCTGGTTTCTTTTTCTCTAGTCACTTTGCAAATAGAAATGTATAAATTGACATTCATGGCTCAATCCCCAAGATTCTCAAATTAAAATAAATAGTTACCATACCCATAGCCAGATCAAATGTTTAGTGATGTTTGAAAATGAACACAAAAGTACAATGACCATATAAATTGTAGGATATTAACTATAAAGTAGTATACATGATAAAAATTAGTAAAAACTATTTGAAGACATGAAAGCTAACAGTCTATATGTAGAAAAACAAAATCTTTTATATACTGAATTGAAAATTTGTAGAACAGAAGTATTTTTAAACATTGCTTAGCCAGATAGTAAATTCTGTCAGAGTATAAATAATTTTTTTGTAATTCTCAAAGAAGAAAGTGGTATAAACTTTAATTCATGGTTACATAGTTGGCTGGAAAAATGCCAGTTTGACCTCTAATCTTTCCTTCCCACCAATCAAAATGTGAGTCTGTTTTTGATATAACTGTAATTCTGTCTCCAGCTTGAAAACTCAAATCCCCTGGCTGTTGTCCTTCAAATGAATAGAGCGCTGTCACTTCTATCAGTGGATCTGAATTGCCTGAAAAAAAAAAAAAGAAAAAAATTAGTCATAATTTTTAGGGGAAAAATTGGGAGTGTGTAGATGAGGTAAAAGTCAACCACTTAGTGTTTGGTGCACTGATGCCCAGGTGGCCAGCAGAACCCACAGCACATGTCTGTGTAATTTTCATCACATTATTAAACTTACAGTTTTCTCCTTTGGAAAGAGCAAACGTTTGGCAATAACATTTCTCAAATCCACATAAGTTAGAACTGCACATTATTATATACCTAACTGTATTTAGCAAATGTTTATGGTTTTAATTGTTTGAATTTTGAATAATCTATAACATACTATTATTTATTTACATTTTTTCCCTTTTAATAGAATAGTCATTGCTATGGTCTGAATGTTTGTTTCCCCCCCACATTTATATGTTGAAATCCTCACCCCAAGGTAACACTATTAGAAGGTGGGGCTCTGGGAGGTGATTAGGTCATGAAAGCCCCGGCCTTGAGCCATGAGTGGGGTCCGTGCCCTTGTAGGAGAGGCCTGAGGGAGTCCCTGGCCTTTTCCGCCACAGAAGGACACAGCGAGATGGTGCCATCCATGCGGCAGAAACTGAGCCCTCAACAGACACTGAATCTCCAGCACCTTGATCTTGGACTTTCAACCTCCAGGACTGTGAGAGTAAATTTCTATTGTTTATAAGCCTCCCAGTCTATGGTATTTTGTTATAGCAGCCCAGATGGACTAGGACAGTTGTGACAGCTTCCATGAATTATAGATATTAGAGAGCAACTAAAGTCTATGCTCGTGACTGTATCATAAAAGATTCAACCTAAAATCCATGCTCTTTAGTCATTGGTCTCGAGGATCCCAGCTCAGGTATATTTTGTTATTTCATCAGCAGACATTTTTCTTCCCTGGGCTTCATGACTGTTTTCATTTCTCTCGATATCAGAGATGGAACTGAAATCAGCACATCGAGAAGCATCTCTACATATGCTTAACAGGTGTTTCAGTGCAGTGTGTAACTCAGTGTATTGTATTAGGAAGAAAATAGTTTGAGGATTGAGTGGTTAACATGAATAAAAGACATGAAATATCATAAACTGTTTAACATCATAAAAATATAAAGAAATGAACACTTTCTGGGCACTTAAATACATGGAGTCTGATTCTTCTATGATTCGTATAATTTTGTGCACAAACCAGGCAATTGGACGTTAAATGCATCTAAGTACAGATATACAGAAAACATCAACAACCAAACTCTAGAATCAGGTCCTTTTTGAACCCATAATACTATGATAAAAATAATAATAAAATTGAACTTGGACTGTCAGTAAGAAATAAAAATAGTCAATACTTTAATTAAATCACATTGACTGAAACACTGAATTTGTAGCTCACACAAGATGGTGCTACAGTTCTTTCTATAGAGTATGTGCCATCTAGGCTTTGAGCTCTCCTAGAGAAATAATCGTAATAAATATAATTACATTAGAGATATTACTGGTATAACTAGTTTTTTCTATGATACAAAGAATTTCTACATATTTTTATATTTTATACTATATTTACTTTTAGTCTATCAATGTTAAAGAATAAAGGTTAAAAGAATGTCACAAAAATAAAATTTTGATATAGTCTGAAAATAATAAAGACAAGGTAAACAACTGCTAACACATATGAATAAATAGTCATTCCTAAACACGATGAAAAGTAGCTATGATACTGCGTTGAGATGGCATTCAGCAAGCACTCATGCTTCACTGTCATCAGATCAGAAGAATGTAAGCTAACACTAAAAAAAATTCCTGAAAAATTTCTTAATAGTTATATTTAGGACCTCCATATGTGAAGGTCAATCTCGGGTAATCGGACCCAAGCAATGAGTGCCCTCGTGGAGCTCTGATCTCGAACTTGTCCCCCAGGCACGCTGGGCAACGGAAAGAAGGAAAGGAAGAGGCTCGTGACCACCAGGAATGTTCCGGAAGCCATAGCCACCTTAGCTGCCGTATAGTTCTGCACTTGCAGCTCTAGTTAGAAAAGCAAAAGTGCACACTCAGGATGATTGCAATGACAGCGGGTATCGACCACTGTGCATCGTCGGTCAGGCGCTATAACGGGCGCTTACATGCATCCCTCACCTGCCATGAGACAGGCACCAGCAGCACCCTCTCTGCAGAACGTGAAACTGAGCCTTGGACATGTCAAGTAATTTGTCCAAGGTCGGAGAGCTCATAGTGCAGGCAGTGAGATTTAATCCAGGGGTTGGTCTTGGGGCACTCTTAGTCAGTGCTGACGTGTACCCCGGACACCCAGCAACCACACGAACGTCAAACTGTTCAGCAGGCTAAACTTGGATTTATCCAAGCACTTCACTTCTATTAGGCAAAGTTTCAAGGAGGATTAGTATATTTTCCTGCATCACTGTGTTATCCAGTCCATACAAATAACACAAATATCGGATGCAGATGATCCTGGGCAATCCCTGCTTATCTTTGGAGAAAGAGCTAGAATAATATTAACTTAGCACCTATTGCTGGTACAACTTAACTTGTTCTATCCTCAAGAATAAACACAAAAACCAACCAACTAACCGACCTTGGGCAGGTGACATTAACTTTGGACCACACAACTGGTAAGTGCAAGTACAGGGACTTAAATCTGAGTCTGTCTCCACTTAGGCCCCACTTAGAGTTTAGTTTCTTATTACTAAACATTTTCCTTGGTGCCATTTATGTTTCTAATAAGAATTACTCTAGTCCCCAATGTCACATTACCAAGGCATTGTTCGGGGGTCCCCAGCCTGCATTCTGGCACAGCCATCTTCCCTCAGCTCTCTCTGCAGGGAACCCCCACTAGCAAGTGCAGTCTCTCAGCTGACCTTGTCAAGTTTAAGAACCTTTAGCAACTAGATCTCTAAGTCTAAGTCTAATCCTAACATTCTTTAAAGTCTGTGTACCATACAAATCTGGGTGTTTATGCTAATTTGGTATAAACATGTATACCTTAACCACTTTTGCTCCTAAGGGACGCGTTTCCAAAGGTCAAACTTTTGTTTCTCTCTTCAACATGGCCTTTAGCGTGGTCGTGAACTACAAAGGGTAAAGTACAGTTTTTAAAACCTCTTGGTGCTTTCTCGGTATACCAGAGACCACAGCGCAGCATCACTCCACAGGGGAGCCCCGGCCGCCACACCTGCTCTTGGCGTAGAGCTCTCGGGCGCAGGCACTCTCCAAGCAGAATCAGCAGGGAAAGAGCCCAGAAGCGGGCTGCCAACGGCACAGGCCAGCATGAAAGCAAGAAAAAGTCTGTGTTAGGTGTGCGGTCTGTACCCCGAGGGAAGGTTTGCAAAGCCAGAAAAGGGGATGGGAGGGACAAGGGGAGATAAAAGGCAGCTGAGCAGGCAAAAGGGGAAGGTTTGCAAGCCTGAAAGGGGATGTGACGGAAAACAGACATCTCAAGGACCAGCCATCCCAACGTCAAGGACTTGCTGTTTACTGCGATTATTGTTTAATTACCCCCAACTCCACGCCCTCCTCCCAACCCTCTATGAAAAACTCACTAGACCCCATTTCGGGGTGGACGCCTTTCTCGGCTTCCACCCACCTGCACCCAGATGCGCAAATAAACAGTTCTTTATATCTTTGGGCTTCACGTGTTTTCCTCTCGGCTCTGGCCTAACATTTGGTGCCAAAACCCGGGAGGGTAAAACCGCGTAGAACTGCAACGGTATCCGCAGATCTTTGGCTGACCTGAGAGAGACCAGTCTCCTTGGCTGATCGAGTCCCCTGGAGCCACTAACCTCCCTCGAGTCTGGCAGCAGCCAGCTGGGGTGGCTGGGAGGAATCCCGAGCCGTGCAGGGGTCTCTCCAACCTGTCTCTGATCCTGGAAAGCAGGTTGGACGCGTAAGTTTGACTGAGGTAACCCTGTCCCCCCAGACCCTCCTGGACTGAGCCGAGAGGCAGACACTGGGCCAGGGCTCGGATCTTTCCCCTTGCCGACGCCCATCCCACACCTCATTCCGGGTGAGCGCACACTCACTGCCTGGCTTCTGCAGCTGTGCTGCGGTACGCGTGGCTCCTTATCGTCCTTGGCTTCCTGCTCATGCTTCTCGTGGCTCTTTATGAATGTGGCTACGGCTCAGCCTACGTACCGGGCCGGTCACTCCTCTGCCCACATTGGGAGTCTTACGTCCTGCCTTCTGTCACCTCCCTAGACGCGCCCTGCTCCTGGAGAGGCAGGACTCACACACTCAGCTCGTTCTCGGGTTTCTCTGACCTCTTCCACTTTCATTTCCTGGCTGGAAAGTCCCACTGGTGGGCCAGAGACCCCTCGGCCTTTGGCCTACAAGGCGCCGGTGGACACGGGGACGCCTGATCCCACCGATTGCCCTCGTACTTGTGTACCGTCCCCTCGTCTTGGGGACGCCTAAGACAGAGTGGAATCATCTCCGTGTGACTCTTACCCTCTCCAGGAATATGGGCACCTCCCACTCAGCTCCTCCTAAAGCTTCCCCTTTGGGATGCCTCCTCCGAAATCTCAAGACGTTGGGACTCACCGATGAAGTCCGGCCAAAGAGGCTGGTCTCCTGTTGCAACACTGCCTGGCCTCAGTATAGGCTCGACAATGGCTCCCAGTGGCCAGAAAATGGGACCTTTGGTTTTAACACATTACAAGATTTGGATAATTTCTGTCAGCGCAATGGCAAATGGTCTGAGAGTCCCTATGTCCGAGCCTTTTCCTCCCTTCGCTGTCATCCTTCGCTCTGTAAAAACTGCCACCCAGCCCAGATATTCCTGCTACATTTTAAGCCGCCCTCTGCTGCAGAACAACTAGAAACGTCAGACCCCGACCCCCCTGATCTCGGTCCTGCCGCATATCAACCCCTCAGCCTCAACCCTCTCCCAGTCCCCCCACTACCCGCTCTTGTTCCGCCCAGGCCCCGGACCTGCTGACTCCACCACAGGTGGCCTACGCCGCTCAGAGAAGCGGCGGGGCAGAGGGTATCATGAGAGTGCACGTCCCTTTCTCCCTTTCTGCCCTCTCACAGGTAGAAAAACGGCTTGGCTGCTTCTCAGCCGATCCTCACGCCTTCATCAAGGAATTTGAATACTTAACCCAGTCTATGACCTGACGCGGCACGATCTCTGCATTACCCTCTCCTCTACTCTGTCTCCTGAGGAAAAGGAGAGGGTCTGGCTTGATGCCCAGGCACATGGCGATGAGTTCCACAGACGTACCCCTGCCCAACCGGTAGGGACGGCTGCCATCCCCAGGATGGACCCATTGTGGGACTATCAAGTAGGGACACAAGAAGGAACAGAGGGAAGGACTAGGAGGGATCATATGATTACTTGCTTAGTTGCAGGTCTACGAAAGGCAGCACACAAGGCAGTCAACTATGAAAAATTGAAAGAGATTACACAAGGACCAGATAAAAATCCAGCCCTTTTCCTGTCCAGGCTTACTGAAGCCTTACAAAAATACACAACTTTGGACCCCACTACACCCGAGGGGGCTCTACTTCTCAATGTGCATTTTATCTCCCAATCTGCGTCTGACATCAGATATAAGGTACAAAAGCTAGAGGACGGTCCTCAAACCCCATAAAGGACTTGTTACAAACAGCCTTTAAGGTCTTTACAATCAGGATGAGGAACAAAACTTCAAAGACAAAAGAGGGATCACACTAAATATCAAATATTGGCTTCAGCCATCAACAAACCCCAGGGTCACACACAGTCAAACTGGGGAAAGGGGCAAAAGCCACAGTCAGGCCCTTGGCAGAAAACACCACCAGGCCCTTGTTTTAAGTGTGGCAAGTCGGGACACTGGGCAAGGCAATGCCCCAATCCACGGCCACCCCCAGGGCCCTGTCCCCACTGCGGGATGCTGGGTCATTGGAAGGTCGACAGCAGTCAAGCCCCCCGAGGCAGGACTGTGTCCCTTCCCCCCAAGGAGCCGGACAATCCTGACCTCGCCCTGCCGAACCTCCTAGGCCTGGCCACAGAGGACTGACGATGCCGGGACTGGCAGCCCCCAAGCCGGTCACCGCATCAGAGCCCCGGGTAACTTTGTTGGTGGCAGGTAAGCCTATTTCCTTCCTTACTGACACGGGGGCAACATTCTCGGCCCTGCCAGGGATCCATGGTCTACACGGCCTCCTCAAAGTCCACTGTGGGAACTGACGGCCTTATCTCCCACCCCCTAACAACCCCCTCACTTGTCACCTGGGGTCTGCCGTCTGTACCCATTCGTTCCTGGTCCTCAGTGCCCAGCCCCCTCACTGGGAAGAGACATCCTCTCCAAACTACACGTACCGTCTACCTGCCCGTCAACATGAGCCACCGGCAAATGCCGCCGCCCTTCCTCTCCTCACAGATCCCTTCTCCGCCCTTACCTTTCCCTGAAACTGAGGTTAACCCCAGAGTTTGGGACATTTCAGCTCCCCCAGTAGCTGCCCATCATACCCCTATCCAAATGCATCTAAAGACCCTTCTCAATTTCCCCGCCAAACTCAATACCCCGTTCCTTTACAAGGTCTTCAGGGACGAAAACCTATCATTACTCGCCTTTCTTCTCCAGGCTTACGCCGCCCTACTAGCTCCCCATGTAACACCCCCATTCTGCCAGTCAAAGAGCCGATGGGTCACACCGTCTCGTCCAGGACTTAAGACTCATTAACCAGGCAGTGAAACCCACACGCCCGGTAGTCCCTAACCCTTACGCCATTCTCTCTCACCCCCTCTGCCACTGCCCACTTTACGTTACTGGACCTAAGGACGCCTTCTCCACAGTCCCACTGCACCCTGACTCCCAGGAGCTCTTCTCGTTCCCATGGACACACCCAGACTCCACCTTCACAACAACTGACTGGGACTGTACGCCCTCAAGGGTTTAGGGACAGCCCTCACCTCTTCACACAGGCACTAGCTTCTGATCTGACCCACCTAAATCTCTCCCCGTCTGTTCTCCTACAATATGTGGATGATCTTCTACTCTGCAGTCCCTCCCGGTCCACCTCCCGTCAGCATACTATACATCTTCTCAATTTTCTGGCAAAAAAAGGCTACCAGGTGTTTCCTAAAAAGGCACAGATCTCCTTACCACAAGTCACCTATCTGGGATTGGCCCTTTCCCCCGGGGAGAGAGAAATGACAGTAGACAGGAGAAATCTTGTTACTTCCCTGCCTCTCCCAACCAACAAGAGGGATCTCCTGCCTTTCCTTGGCCTAGCTGGGTACTTTCATGTCTGGGTTCCCAATTTCAGCATTCTAGCTCGACCTTCATATCAGGTAACCAAAGGTAACCTTGATGAACCCTTAGACCCCACCATAAATATCCAGCCATCTTTTGAGGCCCTCAAATATGCTTTAATCTCTGCCCCAATACTTACCCTCCCCGACCTCACCCGACCCTTTCAACTACATACAGATGAAAGACAGGGTATGGCGGTAGGGATCTTAACACAAAACAATGGCCCCGATACACAAACAACAACATATTTACCCAAACAGTGAGATCCCACTGTTAGGGGCTGGCCAGGTTGTCTAAGAGCCTTGGCTGCAGCAGCACTGCTCACTAAAGAAAGTCAAAAACTCACTTTTGGGCAGCCACTCACTGTTTACTCCTGCCACTCTCTTGCTGATCTTCTTACACATCAGGCCTTACAGGCCTTGGCGTCTTCTCGTGTCCAACAATTTCATCCCCTTTTTATAGAATCTCCACACTTCTCTCTGGCTAGAAGCCCACCTTTAAACCCAGCCGCCCTCCTACCCATCTCACAAACACTTTTCCAGCTGACTGAATGGACCCCCTCCTGGCCAAGAGGACATCCTAAAACCAAATTTTCTGCCAGGAGGAGGAGGTCAGACCTACCCCACCATGCCCCCTCCCTACTTGGAGATGTCCCTTGTAACTCATCAACAGGCCTAAGGCTGTGCAAGACAGACCTGCAGGTCCCCAATTTACACAACAAATATAAATGTGGTGACTTGTCTCTTCCTTATCTAAAACATTCCAAGCCTTTAGACAAAGCTTCATTTTTTTAAACCAATTACAAGTCAAGGAGTTTTTAAACCCACCTATAACCTGTAAGCCCCCACTTTGAGATGGTCCACCTTTTTGGGCCAGACCAATGTCTGCCTTCCATGTATTGATTTATGACTTTACCTGTAACTCCTGTCTCCCTAAAATGTATAAAACCAAACTGTGGCCCAACCACAGTGAGTCCACTTGCTCAAGGCTTCTTGGGTGTGGCTCTGGGTCATGGTCCTCAAATTTGGCTCAGAATAGACCTCTAAAATTATTTTACAGAGTTCAGCTTCCTTTCTGTCAACACCCGCAAATGCTCTATTTGCTTTTCTGTTTCTCCTCAGGGGGCAGCTAGGCCGCCCTCCTTCCCCACATGCCAAATGTGAGGTTATGTGCCTGGTCAAGATTGACAAATAGACTTTACACACCTGGTTCCTGTCAAATGTACAAAATATCTTCTCACCATAGTGGACACATTTTCTGGATGGGTAGAAGCATTCCCTGTGACCAGAAGAGGCTTCAGAGGTCACACAGGCACTCCTGGAACACATCATTCCTCGGGTGGGACTCCCAACTTCACTTCAGTCTGACAGTGGGCCAGACTTCATATCCCAGGTCACACAAGAAGTAATACAAACTCTAGGTGTCCGATGGATTTTTCACATCCCTTATAGAACTCAGTCTTCAGGAAAGGTTGAAAAAATGAACTCTATCATTAAAACTCATTTAACCAAACTTACCACAGAAGGAAAGGAACCATGGACTTGCCTATTACCAACAGCCCTTATGCAGATCCAGGCAACACCTAGAGCTCCTACTTTCCGTAGCCCCTTCGAACTCATGCATGGCCGTCCCTTTACCCTACCTTTACTCCCATCTTCAGAACCCCCCGCACTGGGGAATCACACCCCCACACTAGGATTAGTAAGGCAGCTACTTAGAGACTTTGCCACAACCACAGGCCACCACCCCAGGGAGCCCAATCCTCAGCCTGGGGACGGGGTCTTATTAAAAACCCTCCATCCCAAGCCACTTCAACCAAATGGGGAGGCCCACATCTCGTTCTGTTAACCACACCGACAGCGGCAAAACTTCAGGGCCTCCCTGCCTGGGTCCACATTTCTCGCCTGAAACCTTATAAAGAAAGAAATATTGGGTCCACTCCCTTTTCTTACAGGTCCATCCTCACAGGGCCTGCCTCCATCCGTCTCACCCAAACACCGGAAGAATCCACTGCGGAGCTCCAAACAGATGAGTGGCCTCCCCTCTCAACCCCCACCGAGTCCTCCCTCACTTTCTACCCAGAGTGTACACGTTCTATCTGAAGCCCCTAATCCACGTAAACGTCTTCTCCTTCAGTTACTCTGGGGCGCATACCTCCAAGGAGACTTTGCCTTCCCTTGGGATGGGATATATCGAGCCTTCAACCCCCATTGTTCACTCATTTCTGACCCACACGACACTTGGCACAGTAACCATGCCCCTCTCCTGGCCGACGACACTCTTTATGTTCCTCACTATTCTCGATTCTGCCACAGGAACCTCATGGCACACAAATACGTTCTTCCTCACCTCCCAAATACTGGGAGGACACGTATTCTACGCCTATAACTCATCTTGCTGGATATGTCACCAACAACCTACGCCTGCCCAGAAGGTTCCCTACTCACAGGCCCTCCCAGCCAACACTCCCATAGTCAGTCCCTCAGTCAGAACCATTTAGGGACACGCCCCAATTCGTCCCATCTGTACCTGCAACTCTAATACCTGCCAATTCCTCTTTTTGTTTCCGACCTTCTCATGCCTTCCTCCAAACCAACTTAGGTCCTTACATCTCCACTGGGTCCTTCACTTTTTCTAACAAACTCACATTTCTAAAATGCCTTCCAGGGGATACAGTAACGTGTCAATTCCCAAACGGTACTGCGATTCCGGGGATATGCAATGGCTCCCTCATCTTCGTGGGCCTTAATGTCAACTGCTTGGTCCTCTCGAAATCAACCCCTCCCGCCGACAATGAAATCTGGACCGATAAAGATTACAATCGATCTTTGGTCCTGCTCAGTCAATACCCGGGCTGTAACACTTCCCATCCCAACCTTGTGTCACGGCTCACTCACTCCTCCCTGTCTCTTTCCACAGCCCAAAATAACAAAGGGCTACTATGCTTACCTGCTGGGCTTATGTTTTTAGGCAAAATAAAAAGCCAGGGAATAACTATCCAGAGCTTGGATCCTAGAAAGTCTAGAGGGTTATGGACAGTAGGTTTTATACTTCCTCCCAAAAATGAAATTTCTATGACTCCCCAGAACAATGTTATCCACCCACCTTATTCATAACACCCGACAGAAGAGGGCAGTCGGACTAATAATTCTAGGGGTTACAGCCCCCATAAGCTTAATAGGCCTGACTGGGGGAGTCATGTATAATGCTGTCACCGCAAAAAATATCACAGCCACTATGGCCACTGTAGCACAAGACACATGGAAAACTTTAAACTCCTGTCTACTTCCCTTAATTCATTAGCAAACATGGTGATGGATAATAGAATAGCCCTTGGTTACCTACTGGCCTCAGAGGAAGGGGCATGTGAAATAGCAAACACCTCCTGCTGCTTTTACATAAACACCATGGGACAGAAAAGGACACAAAGAATCTTAGAAAATGCAGAATGGTTGAAAAGATCCTCTGAAAAGGATATAACAGATTCTACTTGGAACCCTCTACAGTCTGCTTTCCCAAAATTAACTTGGCTTTTGCCCTTCCTAGGACCCCTAATAATACTACTGCTGGCCCTCCTCTTTGGTCCCTGCATTTTACAACTTCTAATGCGTTTTATTCAAAACAGAATACAAGCCATCACCAACAAGTCTATCGGAGAGATCTTCTTGATGAGACAAACTTTCCCCCACTACCAACCAATTGCACAAGTCCTCCCCTAAAAGGTTGCCCCTCTGTCAGCAGGAAGCAGTCAAAGAACAGACTCGACACCCCCGATCACATCACGCCCCTAATCATATATAGATAGATAGGTAGGTAGATATAGATACATGTATAATATCAAAAATCTGGAATGTTGGGTATGTGGTCTTTACCCCGAGGGAAGGTTTGCAAAACCGGGAAAGGGGATGTGACTGAAAACAAAGACATCTCAAGGACCAGCATCTGCTACGGCACAGCCTCCTCCCAAAAGTCAAGGACGTGCTGTTTACCGCCATTATTGTTTAATTTCCCCCAACTCCACGCCCTCCTCCCAACCCTCTATGAAAAACCCACTAGACCCCATTTTGGGCTGGACGCCTTTCTCGGCCTCCACCCACCTGCACCCAGGTGCTCAAATAAACAATTCTTTATATCTTTGGGCTTCGCGTGTTTTCCTCTTGGCTCTGACCTAACAGAAACCCTAAGTCAATCAGGAAAATGTTCACTTCTCCTCAGGGGATGCTGCTTAAGAGATATTATCAACATTTTTTTTTGCATGATATATATTTAAAAAATATATTTGGGTAGCTAATTTCTTGGTATTTTATGTATATGAAATGATTAATTCTCCAACTGTTTATTAATCCAGTAGCATATGGTTTAGTGACTCCAGTGACAAAAGTATACTTGTCACTTTGGGAAAAAATGGGAAAAAATAAATAGGCTATTTTATCATGGTTTAAGCTTTGTCCTCAATTTGTGTCCCATGCACATTTGTAAATAATTGCTTAATTCTTTCAAGGAAAGTTTCTGAAAAATATTTCAGTAAGACAGGTTGAAGGACTATTTTCACTGTAGAAAATCTTAGTTTTATGAAGCAGTTCCCCATAATGGCAAAACATTGGAACATGAAAAATAAAAGAAAAAATTCCTTAAAAATATAAAATTTATGGGGCTAAAAAACAAAGAAAATGCAATAAGGATTAAGTTGTAATTCAAAATGAACAAACTTTGGCATTCCATTCCTATTACAAATCCAGGAGCTTCTGGACAACTAGTCTTTGAAAGACCATGTGCTCCTGGGACAAGGCCATGTTCCCTGGAACCAGCAGTGCTCGGTCCTGAGCACAGGGCCCCTCACGCAGACAGCCACCACCCCTGAGATTTCTACCACCCTCATTATCTTAAATTAAAAACAAATAAGAGAACAAAAGCATAGCATTTTTAAAATGAAATACTTCTCAAAAAAATGTGGATATCCTATAAATCAAAGAAGTGATGAGAGATTTTCCCAACCTGTCAGATTTAGTAGAAAGTTTGTGATTGTAAGATAGATATGAATCATTTTTAACATGTAGATTTTTTTATTTACCAACTCTCTCATGATAGCTGGAAAGTTCAGGATAGAGCTTATATTCATTTCTGTTACCTGCAATAAAAAGGGGGGGAGATTTAGAAAACTTAATATATATTATATAAAATACACAAAAGCCTGCACTTGCTAAGCAAATATTTTAAATCACTATAAGAATTGGTAGGATTATCATTATTTAATGATTCTTTCAATCAAGGGGTATGCTTGAATAAACCCACAAGATACACCAAGTATAAGGCAGATGGTAAATATCTGGTATCTGTATGACACCGAAATACATAAACTATAACTCACTACCTTTTAAGTACACATGCATGGAAAATACAAAAACATCTCTTTCCAGAAGCAATCATAAAATACCTGAATAAAAAAGCCTGTAGCCCCCAAGACAATGATTATGTTCTTTTCATTTCTAACATAATTTCTTGCAAAATAATTTTTATATAGCATACATTCATGTTGTTGTATATTTTCAAATTGACACCTAAAATTGTTCAATGTAAGCTTAAATAGTTGTAAGGGGAGTACTTTTTAATGTAGTTCATATATCAGTTATTTAAATTAATCATATTTCTCCTTTTTGGATAAAAGAATCTAAATACCACAGTAACCTGAAACCTATCATTCACTAAAGAAAACCAACAAGCTGTTTTTAATAGTTGTAAATTATGTAGTATTTATTTCTAACCTTCAAATCATATTTTCATTCCATTTGTTCAAAGATTTTATGGTAATATATTATTTTATATATATACATTTGAGACAGAGTCTTGCTCTGTTGCCCCAGCTGGAGTGCAGTGGCATCATCATATCTCACTGCAGCCTCCAACTCCTGGCCTCAAGTGATCCTTCTGCCTCAGCCTCCCAGAGTGCTGGGACTACAGGCACGAGCCACTGTGCCTGGTCTTATTATCATTAGGTTATTAAGTAGGAAATGTCCAATTTCCTTACGTTCTAAGTTTGATAGCTGATATCTCTGGCATTTCACTTTGACACTTCTTGTTTTATTTTTATTGTGAAGGTGCATCCTCAGTCTTTCAAACGCACATTTTGGCTTGTGATTGATTAGCTTTCAAATTTTTTTTTAAGGCAATTTTTGTGAAACCATGGATAAGTCAAAAAATCATGTTATTTTCAAATATGAGTTCCGTCATGGAACCAATGCAGCACAGACAGCTCAAACTATCAACGAAGTGTTTGGGAAGGATGTGGCTAATGAACACACAGTACATCCATCGTTTGAGAAGTTCCATTCTGGTGATTTTAATCTTGAAAATGAGCCACGTGGGCGACCTGAGACCAAGGTGAACAATGATGAGCTGAAAGCTGTGGTGGAAGCGAATCCACCTCAACCTACTCATGAATTAGCAGCAAGGTTTGACGTTACTATTCCAACAATATTGGACCATTTGAAACAAATGGGCAAGATAAAGAAGCTGGATAGATGGGTTCCACATGAATTAAACGAGCATCAGAAGAGAAATCGTCTTGAAGCTTGCCTTTCTTCGCTGTCACGACATAAAGGTGAACCACTTCTATACTGTATTGTTATGTGTCATGAAAAATGGATTCTTTTTGACAATTACAAGTGTTTGGCACAATGGCTAGATAAAGACGAAGTGCCAAAACACAGTCTAAAACCGAATATTCATCAAAAAAAAGCTAATGCTGTCTGTTTGGTAGTACAGCATTGGTATTATCCACTACAGCTTCATGAAACCTGGTCAGTCAATTACAGCGGGTGTCTACTGCAACCAACTGGATGAAATGATGAGGACATTTGTGATTAAGCAGCCGAGATTGGTCAGTAGAGACAGGCCAATCCTCCTGCAAGACAGTGCTCGACTACATGTAACACAAACAACGCTGCTCAAACTACAGAGGCTGGACTTGGAAACTCTCTGTCATCCACTGTATTCACCAGACCTGGCACCAACTGACTACCACTTCCTCCAGGCTTTGGACCACTTCTTGCAAGGAAAAATATTCAATTCTCAACAAACTGTGGAAAACACTTTTCACGATTTCATCGCCACTTGCTCGCCAGGCCTCTTCACTGCTGGCATAAACAAGCTACCGTTAAGATGGCCAAACTGTGTTGATAGTTTAGGTGCATATTTTGATTAATGGTACTGCTTCTTGTTTGAGATACAATAAACTACACTTTTGATTCGAAATCAGACATTTCATATTTAATGATCTAATATATTTTTATGTAACATTTTTCCACAAGAAAAATTTATATATAAACTTATTTTTTAAATTTTATTTTATGTAAACACAAGGCTCTACTAAATAATTTCTTGTGGATTGAGTTATTATAATCATCATTAGCAGACAATTGATCAAAATCTTAAATATATTATGAATTTGTCTGCTTACTAAACATAAAAGTAAAATTTTATTTGCAATGCATCTCAATAGATGGATGAGACTTCTAGAAATTAGTTCAGGTACACAGGATGACTATTTCTTATTGCTAGAATGACAGGTTCAACATTAAATTCTATTTTAGTATTTTTTTAATAGATACAGGCTCCAAGAAATATGGCTCTTATAAAAAACTAGCAAGGGTTAGAAGAAGGCATTTTACAGCTATGTAACTGAATTCTTTTATAGTCCTTTTGAGATAGAGGCCAAAAAAATCAGTTATCTATCAGCAAAACAACATAATAAAGTAATATTTACTGTAAGATTATAAAAATTATTGCTATGGTTTGAAAGTCCCCTCCAAAACTCACACTGAAATTTAACTGCCATCGTAACAGTGCTGAGGGGTGGGATTAAGCAACGGGAGCTCTGCCCTCGCGAATGGATTAACGGTGTTACAGAGGGAGTGGGCTAGTTATCGTGCAAGTGCGTCCCAGACAAAAGGGTGAGTTTGGCCCAATTTCCTCTGTCTCGAGTGCATGCACTTCCTGGCCACGTGGTGCCTTCCGCCATGTTGTGGTTTAGCAAGAAGGCCCTCGCCAGATGCAGCCCCTCAGTCTCAGATTTCCCAGCCTCTAAGACTGTGAGCCAAATAAGTCTCTTTTCTTTATAAATTACCCGTTCTGTGGTGTTCTGTTAAAGCAGCAGAAAACAGACTGAGGAAACTACAAGTATAACTTTTTGTTTTGATAATGGATAGCTATGTGATTTTTAAAATAATTGATATATAATGATAATATTAACTATAATTCTCATTATAAATTCAGATGACAATTCCATTAGGTCCTTCTTCAATTTTTTGAAACCAGCACAACAGAAATCACCTGATTTATGAAAGGATTTGCCCCTCATAAGAACCATTCACTGACTACATCAACATCCATATTTCAAATTGAATCACTGCTCTTATACTTTGGAGTCAACGCAGTATAGTAAGCATCAGCATGTTTGGGGGTTTGCTTTTCTCCTTCAAGTACAGAAAAAAATGATCGTGAAGATGTGGATGATGAAGAGGATAACCTGCATGTTATGTTCTCAGCTGGACTGGCTTTAAGGAAGAACTCATTTGGGCGCTGGAGATCTGGAAACTGTGGCTCTTATACTGCTTGTGCCCATATACCCTTTGGCACCTCTGTGTACCCCTCGGGATAGGTGTACACCAGTTTAAAGGCCATTGGCCTGATAAGTTTACGAATATAAGAATATAGAAATAAACATTGGTTGGGCAGGAAGGAAGATACAAATATCCCAAGATAACCTATTTTTAAAAACTGAATGGAAATATTTTTGGGTGAATGACCAGATATAAGACAAAATACATACAAATTAAGATTTCCTTGACTATGAAAATAAACACTCTGAAATAGAGACAGGAAAGTATATTCCATTTACCATAGCAAACCAAAATTACAAAGTATTTAGGAATAAATTTAACAAGGAAAGCACAGAAACTATGAAATCTTATTGAAATACATAAATATCTCAACAAATGGAAAGCATAAAATGGGAAGATTATTATTCATGTCAATTAATTAATTTATACATGTAACATTATTATAATTAGAATCCAAAAATTATGGACTGAATATAAGTACATAATATTATTTTAACTAAAACTGTATATTAGGGAGGAGGGAAAAATTGGTAAAACGATCTTAAAGTATGTGAAGAATAAGTATCCAGTAACTATGAAAATAAAAATATCACAAGAAAATCTAGGAGACTATGAATACAATCTTGTATAGGAGGTGGGAAGACCTTAACCATGCCATAAAGATCCAAATCTATAAAAACTAGATGATAGACATGTTTTTACATTAAAATTAAAACTTTCATACAGTAAAATTATGAAAACAAGTTCAAAAGACAAATGATAAGTGTAGAAAAATATTGCAACCAAATTATAAATGAAGCTCTTAACACAGAGAGCATTTCCATAAGTTGAGAAAACAACAAATATTCCAATAGAAAAAAATGGACCAAAGAAATAAAGAGACTTTTCAGATCAGATTAAATCTAAAATTCCACCAATTATTTGAAGAGATGTTTAAATTCACTAATAAACATAAAATAAAATAAAAAGTCAGGGATAAACACAATCCAATTAACAAGGACATATAACCAGCTTTGACTCACAAACACTTCAAAATGTTTCAACACTAATAGTGGTAAGGAATGTGTATGTTCAGGAATTTTCTGATGGATGTTATAGTAGGAGAATATATATGGTGGGAAACATATATAGCAGGGAATATTTATAGTGGGGAGTATATATGGTGGGGAGTGTTAACGGTGGGAAATATATACGATGGAGGGTGTTATGATGGTCAATGTATATGGCGGGGAATATATATGGTGGGGAATGTTTATGGTGGGGAGTGTGTATAGTGAGATTGTTTATGGTGGAATGCATATAGTGGGAATGTATACGGTGTGGAGTGTATATGATGGGGAGTGTATACAGTAGGGAAGGCATATGGTGATAATGTATATGGTGGAAAATATATATGGTGAAGAATTTATGGTGGGGAATGTATACAGTAGGCAGTGTATATGGTGGGGGATGCTATAGTAGGGAATGTATATTATGGGGCATGTTTATGTATATTATGTCTATTATGGAGAATGTATATTGTGGGGAAAGTTTATGGTGACAAACATACATAATGGGAAATGTTATGGTGGGTGATGTGATATTGGGGAGTGTATATGGTGAGAAATGTATATGGTGGGTTGAGTATACATGGTGGGGAGTGTTATGGTGGGAAATATATACGGTGGAGAGTGTTATGGTGGGGAATGGCAAATGAGACTCTGCAGTAAAAACTTTTGAAAAGTACTTCACTAAATTTGTTAAAACCTTTAAAATATGTCCTTTGATCTATCATGTCCACTTCTGGAAATTATCTTAAAAAACTAAAAGTGCCAGGATGTAGCGATATTAATTTAGAAGGATATTAATTGCGGTACTATTTGGCATGGAAAAAGTGTGAAATAAAGTTAGTGCCCATCAATAGGAGAGTGGCTCAATGAACTATGTATACCAGCACCATGGAATATTAAATAGCCATTCAAAAGGATTAATTAGAGCTATACTAGTTGACTCAGGGATTTCCATGAGATGTTATTGAGCCAAACAAACCAACAAGCAAATAAATAAATAAATACAAATAAGATATGGGATAGCATGTATAATATGATAGCATTTTTGTGTGACAAAACCAAAATATTCTGCCCATGTGTATTTATGAGTTTGTACATGTGCCTGTGTGTAGGACTATACAAGAATGGGGAAAATGTGTACAAGTCTATACTTTATGTTGTGAACACAGGTTTTCTGGAACGAGGATGGGAGAGTGCTGTGTGAGTCGAAATACAGGAGAAAGGGGAAGAAGGGAGCAAATCAAAAGAGGAAAAGGAAAAAATACTGCATTTGAAACCCACTTATATGAACCACATGTGCATTTGTATAAAATTACATTTGTATGTGAGGATACGTAAGGAAATTAAAAACAAAGATTTAGTTTTTTAATAAAGAACTTAGGAACAGGTCAAATTTAAAATAAAAGGTTAAAAATAGATACCAGCTTAAATTTTCCTTTTGTTGAATTAAAAACTGGTGTTCAAAACTTGGGATGATATGTCGCCTGAGGAAATGTGGTGTGCAAATGAAAAGGAGCAGCAGGGACCAGCAGCGAAGCCGGACATGCCGAGGGAGGGGGGGCGTGTTCACGAGAATGCGTCATGAGTAAAGCTGAGTCTGCAGAAACGGACCAGGCAAACATGCACACTGGCAAGGACACAGTCCTGACCATGCAGGATGGGGGCACGTGCACCTCTGTAGGAAAGGATCCAGGTGGGGACAGACACCTGAGGAGGGCACACGGCTGTACACGCAGGGCCTGTGTTTAGAATGGTCAAGAACATGGGGTCAAATCTTCTGAGCTTTTCAATTATTAAGTAAAAGCAATTCCTAAGGTGAGGTCCACAGTGGTTTTTTAATCCACACTGATAAGGAATTGATAAGGAGACTAGGATTTTTATATATGCACAGGATTTTTATGTATACATAATACAGGTATCTAATCTCTTTGTGAGGACATTTAAGCAACATTATATATTTTAAAACCTACACATGGGTCAAATTTTATATAATCACTCAGATCTAAGATAAAAATAGATTTAGTGCTCATGTCTCATCACTCACAGGAAACATGAGTATGAGCAAATTAATCATCTGAGCGTGAATCAGCAATAGACTCCCTGTCTTGGGAGATGAGCCACATCCCAAGAGAACAGGTCTCCTTCCTGAGAATCTTCCTGGGAGGGGTAAAGTTAGACAAGATAAAGGCACAGCCAAGAGTCGACACGAGGGGCCAGGGCTAAAAATCAAAGGAGGCTGAGGATGAGCTTCCTGCCTGCTGCAGGACTTAAACATTTATTCTACTTCCCCCAAAACTTGTCATAGGCTCCCTTCCACTAATAGCAGTTATTTTTCTACATATATATCTCTCCTCCTACATTGAAAGTTCTTTAAAGGCAGGATCTAAGTTAGAGTCATCTCTGTGCTCCCCAAAGCCACAGCACAGCGCCTCTTGTAAATAGTTGATCATTACATGAAAGATCACCTACTTTAGTGTAGTTCTATTTACTGGTAACCTTGATACAAGAAAAACAGAATCCTAAGAGTGATTGTCATAAATATGAATGGCAGAAAGAGAGGTAAAGACCAAAATCGGGTGCTTTATAAGTTTCATCTAGTTACAACCTTATGAGTTACAACCTTATGAAACCCTGAGCTCACAGGAACATATGGCAAAATCAATACTCAGTATTGCAAATCTATGGGTGCAAGACAAACAAGCTTATTTTGTTCACATCTCAAATCAGTAGGATAACAGTCTTTGGAAGAAATGACAAAGAAAATAAATGAGAAAAACTTTAAAGATAAGTTTCTATAGAGAATGGGAACAGCAGTTTTCACAGATTGTACCAATGAGAATTTATCTCATGCATTTAGCAGAGGCAGAACATTCTTCTCTCTTAAATACCTATTCTTCTATTTTACTTTAAAGTCTAACAATGTATCTTGATTTCTTAACAATAATATTTAATAATTAATCATAATTATATTTGAATTGCAAAAAAAATATTTACTTTGAGAGCCAGAGTTCAGCTGGACTGGTACAGATGGTTTTGGAGGTAATTCTTTAGCCTGGGAGGAACAAAAATAAATGCACATAAGTCTAAAACCCTGTTTTTACTTAGACACATATAACACTCTTTCCTTCTGATGAGTTTATGTGGCAAATTTTATCCTATGCACTTATTAGTGAGGTGCCCTAAAAGCTCATGTGTACTCCTGTGGTCCACGTGCAACTGAGGTGGATGACAAGATTCAGAGGTACGCAGGGTGTGCTCTTCTCACACCTGGGAGCTGACCTCACCAGGCACCTCTGACAACCTGAGCAAGGTCTTGAGGAGTTGCAGGTGATGATGAGGTAATGGGCTTAGCAATCCACTGGGAGAGGCAGTGACAAAAACCCTATGCCTCAGTTTTGATTCTGTACAACAGGGGTCAAGCCAGCTCTGAAAGGGTGTTGTGCAGCCAGATGGATAAGGTACTTCAAGGTCTGATATATAGCAGGTGCTCCATGTTAGCAGCTATTATTGGTATTATTAATTAATATCACAAAGTTCTACCCTTGGAGAAAAGCAATCATGGAAAACAAACTATGTTTTTCCTTGAAATTTGTATAGTGAAATGTCAAGGTGTGTGACATTTTCACAAGAGCGCATGTAGATGAAATTGCAAAGCAAGCTCCGTGGGTCACCAGGAGCCCGGCACCCAGGACAGAGCGCTTTGCACAAAGGGGCTTCCTGACTGCTAAGAGACGCAAAGACCAAACGTTACGCAGGACTCCCGCTGCTCCCTTGCTGCTCTCCTCGCGTTGATGCGTTGTCCTTCATTTTCATACTTCTCAGTAAAGGAATCGAGAATTTCATAGAGATCTTCTGCTTGAGCAGGTCGTGGTATATCTCCAAATAAAATATCATAAGCTCGAATATCTTGACAATAAAATCTAATAAATACAAAATTAAAAACATTTCTTCAATATACACAAATCTTTTCTTTGTACATACGCGTACAAATACACATATACACACACACATTTATATATAAACACTTACAGAAATACACATATAAGCACATACATTTTATGAGTTTTTACTTTTTAAGTTTCTTATAAAAATGTTATCTTAGCACTCTGGGAGGCCAAGTCAGGAGGATCACTTGAGGCCAGGAGTTTGAGACCAGCCTGAGTAAGAGCAAGACTCCGTCTTTACTAAACATAGAAAAATTAGCTGGGTGTGGTGGTGCCTGCAGTCCCAGCTACTCAGGAGGCTGAGGCAGGAGGATGCCTGAGCCCAGGAATTCGAGGCTGCAGTGAGCCATGATGATGCCACTGCACTCCAGCCAGGGTGACAGAGTGAGACCCTGTATCAAAAAAAAAAGAAAAGGTATCTACACATATGGCTTTGTAATTTCTTTAAAATGTTTAGCTCTATCAAAATTAAATAAGGATTTGCCTTACATGTTCCAAAGCCCTGCAATTCATTAAGCAGTATATTTGTTTTATTTTATCCAGGATTTAGTTGAACTCTAGTGGGAAAGTCTTCCAAAGGCCTAGAACCTGAAGTTTCTAAAAGCATTCTTGTATTTCTCAAATTAATAAAACCAGGAGTAAAAACATTGCTCTTGATTTTATAAGATGAAGAGTTCTGCAAACCTTACTTTTTCCCCATTCCTTCTACTTTCTACTTTTTGTGGTTCATATTTAACATTATTAAATGTGCTAATTCCTGAGTGAATTGGCATGGTAAACTCTGCATCAGTTTTGCCTCTCATAGTGGTGGGTCTGCTGTACCTGGTCAGGCTTGCAGTCAGTGGAACTTCTGCCTACTCCTTCTGTCAGTCTTAGCTATATCTCTTTCTGGGCCTTCACACACAGTTTAGTGGCAATTTGTAAGAGTGTTTTTGAGAAAAATTAGCCAGATGTCAGCTTGGAGTAGAAGTTTCACTTCACTTCTTAGGATACTTCCGAATCCTCTTTGTAAAAATCAAACTCTCTTTTTAATCAAAATTTGTCTCTATTTGATATGGAGAAAAGATGAAGGCAGAGTGTAAAACAGGAAACTTCCCACAATGAGGAATGTTTTGATTGGCCCAGAAATGGTAACTGGTATGCCCTCCACAATTTTTTAAAAAATATACTTAACATCATGCATCCCACTAGTAAAGTATTACTAACTTATGCTTATGGTTCTTACAATGCTAAGTGGAAGAAAGTATTTACAATTGAATATGTGTTATGATGACAATTATATATGGCAAAACAAAGAAAAATTATGCTTAGGTTAGGAAAATGTTGGAAGGCAATAAAACAAAATGGGAATAGAGTTAGTCTTAATAGGATAGAATTTTTTTTCTTTTAATTTTTATGTTTTCTAAATTTCCTATAATTACATGTAACTTTTATCTTGAATTTTAAAATTTAAAATATATACTTAGAGCCACACATTGTATTAAAAAGGCTACACAAATGTACTCTGTAAATTATATCCATTTTTGAAGTGTTATTTTCTCATCACACGTTCTTTATTAGATTAAAATCACGTTGGCTTGAACTTACTTTCGATTGGTTTCTTTCCTCTCAACCAGACAGCTGCCTTCCAGAGACACGCCAGCAAAGAGGCCTCTCGACTTGCAGTACGTGAAGACGGCAGCTGAGCTTCTCAGGGCAACATCTCCTTCTAGATTCCTGTACAAGGATTTTTCAAGTACGATGATTTTGTATCATAGAACTGTGAGAGGTTCTAACCCTAAAGATGACTATTTGACTAGCATTGTACTTCTAGCCCCAAAGAAATATCTTGTTCTGTACTTAAGTCATTTGTTTTTATATGCTTTACTTCCTATTGGCCTAAGATAGATGTTTTAATGTGGCCTAAAGGACAGGCCATGGGAAAGAACATGTTATATAAAATTATCATAGAAGGATGTGACAACACAGAAGGACTGTACTGCAGAATAATACAGAATACATAAATATGTAAAAAAAAAAAAAAGAAGAATATGAAAAGCTGATGTTTTCCAACAGGATCTTCCTCTTCTAAAACAGGGAAACACATCTCAAGAGTGCTAAAGAACTTGGATTCTTTTTATGTTGAGTATTTTCATGGAACCTATAAACCTTTGGAGATGGTTTTACTGTGTAACTTCTATAAATAGTGTGGGTATTAAATATTTCTACATTGCTTAATTAACTCAAGAATAGTATCTCGTTAATAGAAAAGAAAAACATACTTTAAGTACTGTAAGCATTGCTCAAGTAACACACATTTCAAACTTTCATGATTTAGTTTGAGAAAAAGGTTTTTCTTTTCTGATTAAAGCTGTCCTGTATCAGTTAATACAACACGACTTGCCTTGGCTCCCTCAGAGCTTAAGGTAAAATGTAAGTTCAGTTCCAGTAGATGTGATGCCTGTGCTTCTACCGTGTTTCACTTTTCCTGTATGTTCAGGTTCCAGATATTTCAGTTTATCACACTGGCTGTGTTTTGTGAATTTCCTGTTTGTGCTGACCTCAAATCCTCTGGGGCAGGTACACATCATAAATTTGTTCATTTTAATTCAAGTTTCCTCTTCATGCAAAAAAGTATAGTTTTTAAACCTTTACTATCTAACATCTATTCAGAAAGTGCTTTACAGGACTTACCTTCCCAAAGGCCCAACTGCCACAGTGAAA
The DNA here is from genome assembly GCA_023783475.1 of Daubentonia madagascariensis. Lineage (NCBI taxonomy): Eukaryota > Metazoa > Chordata > Mammalia > Primates > Daubentoniidae > Daubentonia > Daubentonia madagascariensis. The sequence goes on from JAKFHU010001035.1 coordinate 237,964, forward strand.
TTCCCTCCAAGTGTTAGGTTACCACCTTTTGCAAAAGCTTCTACTGCTCTGTCGTAATTCAGAATTATTACTAAATCCGATACCTAAAATGCAGAAACCCATTTATTTAAAAACAGTTAAGACTAAATATAATTTAAATTATTAATATATGTTGATTAAAACTCAAATAAACCATATGTAATACAGCTAATTTCCAATATAGATAAAGAACAGGAAGGAAGAGCAATATTTTTATTTTGAGCTGATGAGGTAAGAAGCCAATATTGCCACAGGTAATTATAGCAAACCCTCAGTAAGCATTTACTATGCACCAAGTGTATACCGTGATATTTACCTGCATTCTCTCCCTTAATCTTCCCAACACCTGATAAAGAAGGTGTGATTCTAAGGGTTAGTGAGTGAGGCTGGGTAAACTGCCAGTGCTGATAACTAGAACAAACCAAACCAAAATAGGTGGGGAAGATCAAACATGCTCTCCAATCTCCGCAAACTAAACATGTCACAAAAGCCAAACCCAAAGAGCACAGAACCAGGGACTACTGGGGCTGAAAGTCCAGGAGACTCCCGCACTCATACCCTGGCAGGTGTGCTGGCCACCAGGGAGCCGTGCACGGGTGCTTCAGCATAGGTCACAGAAGTTCAGCATCTCAGAAAGCAAGTTAGTTTCCGTTAGTTAATGCCTACGACCATGACTTAATTTTTTCTTTAAGTAAAAGCAAAAACTATGATGAGATTCAACTGTATGCTTGAGGCATGTCAACATGGAGAAAGCACTGGTTTCTCAAATTCATCACCACTGTGGTGCACCCCAAGGTCAGAACAGGAAAGTAGCATGACCCATCATGCGGGAGGCAGCCCTTGGGGTGCAGGCCCAGGGTCCACCCCAGTGCTTCTCAATGGCTGTGTGAATTGGGGTATTTTAACTGGCCTCTGTATCTCCAATCGTTCCGCACTGAACATCTATCTGTACACTAGACCCTCGCTCCTGGGATCACCGTGAGGGTCAGATACACGTGTCACGTGCAGCTGGAGAACTGAGCGCACAATGGCACGGGGCCAGTGATTGGGGTCAAAACTGAAACTGTCAGAGTGTGCACTCCACCACTGCCTCTTGCACGCTGGTGACCTGGGGCAAATTACCAAGCTGCTCAAAGCCTCACTTTCCTTCTCTGCAAAATGGGTGTAATAACAGTAACCAATTTGTGAGGTTGCTATCATTTGTAAAACCTGGCATGTTTACCATATCTCCATAAAACATGCAGAGGTCAGTCAGACTTATATTTAAAAGATACCTTAATTTATATAGTTCTTTATATATTTCTGCATGTCTTCAAATCAATGTTTTCATCTGACCTACAGAAAAATCCTATTACCACCAAGGGAAATTACACTTGAAAAGACCTAACAAAGTTCCTGATACAAGTAGGTTTTTAATAAATGTTTAATTTGAATCATTTTATGGAAAAAAAATACACTCAAGATCCGTAGGACAAACTAAATATCCCAGATCCTGAGCCGCGCAAAATGCTCTAACCCTGATTCCTGCCAGTGGTCATTTTTATTTTATATATGGGCAATTTCTGAGGATTATGGTGCTGAACAACACAGGATTCTTTAGCATCTCTTATGCAATATTGAGCATTTTTGCCAATGATTGTATAGCCTGTATCTTATAAGAATACATTTTTAGATAACAAAATTGTCTTGCATTGTGCTTGACACGTACACACCCAGAAAATATAAATTTCTACCCATGACCTTGTAGCTACTCTAGTTGTTACGTTCTTCTGCTTAGTACAGCTCAGGACAGTTAAGCAAGGCAAAGCTGTAAGAGTCAACTCTAAAGGGAAAAAAATCAATCTTGTGATTTTCTATCTGATCTTGATTCAGTCCTTTTGAAACAAGAGTCAGATAATCCCGTGTTCTTTGTGACTCCACTAATTGGACAGAGAACCAGGTCAAGAGCCCACGGACAACTTGAGGGACCTGTGAGCATCAGCAGCTCCGGGTTTATTTCCACAGCTCAGGACGCAGAGCAGGCAGAGCTGAGCAACACGCTGGAACAGTGCAAGCGCTGCCAGTTTGATAAAAGCTCCTTAAGAAGTTTGCATTAAAAGTTACCATATCACAGTTTGACAAGAGAAATAAGACCTGGTGTTTGACACATCATCAGGGTGACTACACTCTACAATTACAGCATATTTCAAAACAGCTGGAAGAGAATAACTTCACTGTTTCTAGCATGAAGACAAATACTTAAGGTGACAGATATCTCAATTGCACTGATTTGATCTTTACAAATTATACGAATGTATTAAATTATCACATGTACCTCGAAAACATGTACATTATGTATCAATAAAGATAAATAAAACTTAACCATAAATTTAATTCCTTATTCAATTAAATAAACTCTTAAACGTAAGAATTTAAAAACCACAGCTGCCCTGCGGGGAAAGCCGGGGAGAGAAACGTCTCCAGGAGCCTCCTCTTCTCTGCAGTTGCGTCTCCCGAAACCGTCTCCTGAGTCCCCGACGCCGTCGCCCCGCGGGAAAGTCGCGCCCGCCTGCGGGTCACACTGCAAGAGCCTCCCGGCCCGGGACCTGGCCCGATCCCCCAGAAAGCCCATCACGCGGGAACCACCCTTCTCGCGCCCTGCCGGTGTGTCACGTCCTGTCTCAGTGTGCAAACCACACGCAGGTGGCACACCCACAACACCCGTCGTTCCCTCCCTTGCACGCGCCTTAGGGGCTTAGCACTGCACTCTGGTCTCTACCGACGCTCCGTCCCCAACCTAGAGCCGGGTGCCTTCCTCTTCGTTCGAGAAAAGGGGCTCGTCCACGCGCGTCCGGGGAAAGCGGAGTCTCGTTCCTCCCACGCTCCGGGCTTGAGTGGCAGCAAGACCCAGCAGGCGTCGTGGCTTCCGCTACTCAACACACGACCGGGTCAATCCAAAGACAGGCCACGTGTCAGGGCTTTCAGAGCCTTGCGCTTTGCTAAAATTGTCCCCAAAGAAAATACTAACAGTATTTAAACAAAGTCTTAGCATTCCCTTTCCTTAGACCCCTGACTTAAAACCGTCACTCCTCACAAACTCCACTCTCTTCCCCAACCGCAACAACCGCCCCCAGGCTGGCCCCACCGCAGGAGCAGTATCTATGCGCTAAGTTGGACGATTATTCAGTACCTATGGTGATGCAAGAGCTAGGGAGCTGTAACCTCCCACCCTGTAGGAACTGGGAGTCTAAAGGTTAAGACTGCTAAACATCAATTATCCCCGTGTTGGCCTCCTGGCTAAGCCCCCGGGGGTCCCTGGAAAAGTGAGTCTGAAGTTGCTTGAGGTCTGACGACCACTCCTCCGTGAACCACTGCACGATGCAATAAGCTACCAGGAGCAGCCTCAGACCACAGTTGCTGCTAAGAAGCATCCTTTACAAAACTAGTCTTATTAGTTAAGAAAACTGACTTTAAAAATAGGGCATTAAGAACATAAGATTAAGATTATAACCTTTCTCCATGAGGATTCTCTAAGAGAATTAAGCCCTAATGCTCAAAGGCATCCATTGCAAGTAATGAATAAATATCTCCCCTAACATTCTAGAATAACAGTATAAGTAACTGAGAATATTGTACTCAAATCCTCTTCTGTGTTCTGTGGATAAGAAGAGGAACCTAGAGCAAACTCAGGGTGGTCACTGGACTGGATATACTCACGTGGAAGGTATGGACAGACGTTTGGAGGAAAACAAAGACTGACTTAGGCACAGAATAATACATCAGACTTTAGCCCAGAACAGGCAGGCTCTGTTGCCACTCCTAATTATCAGAATGGGTACTTAAAAATCTTATTCAAGTTTTAAAAAAATTTTATTTTATAGGCTTAATTCAGGGAGATTAAGTACTTTGCTCAATGTTCTATGACTAATAAAAACTGAGCTAAAAACTTAATTAAAGTTGAATCTCCATCCTACTATATCATGTGTCTGTAATTCAGAATGCCATCTAAAGATTAAAAGGGCCCTTGAACACTTAAAAATCATTTATAGCACACTCACTTGGGAAGTGAATTTGGAATGGTGTCATAAAGGGGTGGCAGACCCTCTTCCCAGTGGAATAATCATAACTGGTGGAAATAAATTATTTAAAAAAATTAACATCTCTGGAAATTGTCCTAAGGACATATAGCAAATGAAGGAAATGAAGAAACATTTATTCAAGGAATGCTGTCAAATCTTGGTAAGAGCAGTGAGAGCTGGTGGCATCTGAGCCACAGCCTGCGCCCCTTCCAGGTCGGGCCGATGGAAGCTCTTCTCCAGGGGAAGGGTGTGCAAGGGCCTGGGCCTCCTTCCCCAGCCCCTACCTGGGCTGCAGTATCTGCAGGAGGGGTTGGCCACCAACACGTCTCTTCCCGCAGGTCCATGTTGCAGAAGCTCCGCTCTAGGCAAGAGCAGCTGCGAGGTGGGGAGCCCCTTCCCCGACCCAGCCTCCCACGAGCAGGGTGGAAGCTCTACCCCAGGGGCTGCTCACTCTTCCCCAGCTCACCTGTGGGGAAAAAGCTCCTGGAGGAGGCAAGCTGTGAAGACCAAAGGCTATTCTCCCTGCCCAATGCTGTGGGGGCATCACTGCAAGAGCAGTGGGCCACTGTCCCAGCCTCCAGCTCTGTAGGAACAGCACAGTGATCTTGGGCAGAGAGAGAACCCAGCTGCAAGAACAGAGAGCTCCAAAGCTCTCCCCAAGGAAAGTAACTTTTTTTGGAATAGAAAATGGGGAAGTTCAAAGGTACTATCAAAAAACAATGATAATTTTGGTGATAAACAGGTAAGATGAGGCTGGCAGCTCCATGAAAGCAATAAGCAAAACCACAGGTGATCTAGAAATTAACAGGGAGAACCAGGGAAAGAGACAGTTGGCAAGAGCCCTTCTGCAGCAGGAACGGCTTCAAGGACTGCCCTCAAGGACTGCCCTGCAAAGGGGCATGATTTTAATTGGATCAAACTGTGCAGCAATTTATGCTCTCAAGGCATTGCTGAAAACAAGCAGTGAGCAGCAGGTAGGCAGTGGAGGCTAACAATGGTGTGTGAGGCCAACAGAGACAAACAGGTGGACAGAGAGACCAGGGCGAGAGATGGTGAATGCCGTCCCCTCAGGGTGGCCGTGTGCCCAGGGCTGCACCTTCTGAGGAGCAACGTCGGGGGTCCACACGAAGGGTGCGACAGAACTCACTCAAACAGTCCAGTCAAACTCTAAACAAGCAAAGAACAGCAAGCCCCACGGGAGGGGCTCAGCAACCAGAATTGAAAGAACGTGTTATCTGAAATGTCTGGTTTTCAACAAAAAATAATGAGTCAAGAAAAGAAGCAGAAAAGTGTGACCCATACACAGGGAAAAAAAAACAGACGAGAGTAACTGCCTTTCAGATGCTCCAGAAGTTAGTTTAGCAAGGATTTAGACACAGCAATCATAAACATGTTCAAAGAATTAAAGAAAATTACGCTTAAGAGGTGAAAGCAAGTATGAGGAGAATGCCTTACCAAGGAGAGAACACTGACGAAGATCATACGAAAGAACCAAATGGAAATTCTGGAGTTAACCAACGTCAAAATTCACTGAAGGGGTTCAACAATAGATTTGGGCAGGAAAAGTAAAGAATCAGTGAATATGAAAACAGACCAATAGAGATTATGCAATATTAAAAACTAGCACAAGAAGAATGAAGCAAAATGAGCAGAAACACGAGGAATCTGAGACACAACTGAGGGCACCGATGTGTGAGTGACGCATAAGAAGACAAAGAAGCAGAACATTTTTTTCAAAGAAACAATGGCTGAAAACTTCCCAGTCGGATGAAAAATGTTAATCTACATTCAAGACCCTCAACAGATTCTGAGTGTGATAAAAGTAAAGAGACACACGTTAGATACATAACTGTGAAAATGCTGAAACACAAAGAGAAAATCTTGAAAGGGGCCAGAGAAAAATAACTCACCACACGTTAACCAAAGGAACCCAAATTAGATTAATAGCTGATTTCTCATCAGAAAACACAGACACCGAAAAGCAGGAGGAGGACAAACCAACGTGCTGAACGAGAAGCAGCCAACCTAGAACCCCGCATTCAGTGAAATTAGCTTTAAAAAACGAAGGTGAAATAAAGACATTCCCAGAATAAAAAGAAAAAGAAAGCTAAGAGAATTTGTTACAAGTAGACCCACTTACCAAGAAATACTAAAAATACTAAAGAAAGTTCTTCAGGCTGAAAGCAAGTGACTCCAGACAGTAATTCAAATCCACATTTTAAAAAGCATAGTAAAGTTAACTATGTAATTGCAAATTATAGTATAATGCATATTTCTTCTTCCTTTTCTTAACTGATTTAAGAATGAATTGTTTGAAATAAGTTGTATATAATTGTATTTTTAGGCCTGTAACATACAGAAATATAATATATTTGACAATAACAGTAGAAAGGAGTCAGGTGGAAGCAAAGTTGTCTTGGAGTAAGGAAATGACATGAGATGGTGACCTGAATCCATGGAAACAATTGAACAGAACCAAAAATAGTAAATAAGAAAGTTAATATAACAGGCTCAATGAATAAATACTTGCTCACAATTCTTTGAGTTTCTCTAAAAGACATACAATTATATAAATTATTAACTACAATAATATATTGTTAGATGTAATATGTATAACAGTAATAACACAAAAAAAGGAGAAAAGGCACTAAAATACATGGGAGTAATGTTTTTGTATTTTTTTTGAATTAAGTTAGTATAAATTTGAAATCATTTCTGATAAGTTAAGACATATTGTAAGCCCTAGAGCAAGGACTAAGAAAATGACTTAAAAATACCATGAAAAAATTATTAAAGAAATTAAAATGCTACAGTAAAAAATGTACTTTTTTCTTTTTTTGAGACAGGGTCTCACTCTGTCACCCCCGGTAGAGTGCAGTGGTGTCATCACAGCTCATGGCAGCCTCAAACTCCTGGGCTCAAGCAATCCTCCTGCCTCAGCCTCCTGAGTAGCTGGGACTACAGGTGCCACCATGATGCCTGGCCTATCCACTTAATTTAAAAGAAAGTAAAGTAGAAACAGAGGGACAAAGAAGACACGAGATATATACAAAAAAGTAAAATGGCATACATAAATCCAACTGTTTCAATAACATCATTAAATGCGAATGGATTAGATAACCCAATCAAAAGGCAGAGATTGTCAGGCTGTGTAAAACAACAATAACAACCACCACAACAATATCCAATTATATACTCTCTGTAGGAGACACACTTAAGGACAGGAAAAGATATGTCACGCAGATCAATCGTAGGAATGCTGGAGGAGTTGTAGTCATATCAGATGAAATGGACTTTAAAACAACAACAAAATGTTACTAGGAATAAATAGTGTCATATTATAATGACAAAAAGGTTAATCAACCAAAAACACAAAACAATAATAAGCATAATATATGCACTTATATTTATATATGCACATAAAATCAGAGACCCAGATACATGAATCATAAGCTGACAGACTAGGAGGGAGAAATAGACAATTTCACAATAATAGCTGGAGGTGTCAATAACCAACTTTTAACTCTGATTAATAAAAATAGAATGTCAGATAGTTCAATTATTCAACAAATATTTGATGGTACTACTTGATTATATGTGTGCATTCTTGGTGCTCAACAGTAAAACCCTATGTGGTTACAGGCACTATCATTGCCCCATTTCACAGAAAAGGAAACTGAGATTCGTTTTAGGTGTCCATTTGATGCTTGATACTGGCCAGCTCATGAAAAGAAGGTAAACCCATTCTCACATCAGAACCTGAGAATGCTTCATAGAGAACCACAAATGATGCTTTGTGTTAACATTAAAAAGTGACTGCTCTGGCATCGCTGCACACTCACAGCTACACACAGAGACACGTCTATGAGGCTCTGAGAAGCAAAGTCAGGTCATGTTTAAGAAGTTTAAAGCCCATGTTTCCAATCCCCAGGAGATGCTTCTTAAATCTATTTAAAAAGTTAATAGTTGGCCAGGTGTAGTAGCTCATGACTGTAATCCCAGTGCTTTGTGAGGCTGAGCCAGGAGGATCACTTGAAACCAGGAGTTCGAGCCCGGCTTGGGCAACATAGCAAGGCCCCATCTCTACAAAAAGTTTAAAAAATTAGTTAGATGTGGTGGTGCACACCTGTAGCCCTAGCTACTCAGGAGGCTGAGGTGGGAGGATCACCTGAGCCCAGGAGTTTGAGGCTGCAATGAGCTGATCAGGCCACTGCACTCCAGCCTGGGCAACACAGCAAGACCCTGTCTTTAAAAAAATTAATAATTATCTTCTATATGCATTATTTAAATGAAATTCCAGAGTTAATTTCTATATTGTCATGAAGGCAAGCTTCATGATCAAGAATTTCCATAAATGGCAAGCATAAATTAGCTGCAAAGATAAAGATGATATTAACAATAAAAATTATAATTTATGCTATTCCAAATACTTTTAATGTATAAATTCATATTTAATCACCAATATAAGCCCGGGGGAAGGCTATTTCTAATCTCCATTTTACAACAGAGAAAGTAAGGTGCAGAGAAGAAAACTGACCTCCCAACATCACGTGGTGGAGGGTGCTTGGGTCAGAATTTGGTGTCTTGGACTCTGGCTCACCACTAAACCATGTTGCCCTTTGAAAATGATAAAGTGTATCATCTCATAAAATGTTTGTTAAAAATCTTTTTATTTCATTATTGGATGACAGGGCTACATTTTACTTATACTTGTTTATCAAGGCTATTAATGTTCCCTCTGGCTAAAAGTCCAAAATATCCAAAGAATTATCATGGAAACTCTCATTTTTGGTCTTAATATATTGAAATTTGATATAGTCATTATTACTTAGTCTCTCTTCATTCTTGAAGTACATGCTGTTTTTTTAAGATGGCTGACTAGAGACATTGGACACCAGTCCTCCTCAGAAGGAAGAACCAAAGTTACAGGTGAATAATCACAATTTGAATAGCATATCAGGGGAGAGTACTAGAACCCACGTATTAGTATTAACTTTGAATGTAAATGGACTAAATGCTCCATTTAAAAGATATAGATTGGCAGAATGGATAAAAATAAAATAGCACCCAACAATATGCTGCTTACATGAAATGCACCTAATTGGTAAAGATACTTATATATTCAAGGTAAAGGGGTCAAAAAAGATAATCCATGTAAACAAAAACCAAAAGTAGCAGGAGGAGCTATACTTCTATCACATAAAACAGACTTTAATCAGTGACAGTAAAAAAAGACAAATAAGGTCATTATATAATGATAAAAGGATCAATGCAACAACACATTATAACAATCCTAAATATATATGCACCCAACACTGGAGCACCCAGATTCATAAAACAAATGCTACTAGACCTAAGAAAAGAGATAGACACAATACAGTAATAGTGGGGAACTTCAACACTCCACTGACAGCACTAGACAGACCACTGAGACAGAAAATCCACAAAGAAACACTGGACTTAATTGGACTCTAGACCAAATGGACCTAACAGACATTTACAGAATATTCCACCCTAAACTGCAGAATATACATTCTTCTTATCAGCACATGGAATATTTTCCAAGATAGATCATATGTTAGGCCACAAAACAAATCTCAATAAATTTTTAAAAATTGAAATTATATCAAGTGTCTTCTCAGACCACAGTAGAATAAAACTAGAAATCAATTTCAAGAGGAACTCTCAAAACTATACAAATACATGGAAATTAAACAACTTACTCCTGAACAATCTGGGTCAATAATGAAATCAAGATGGAAACTAAAAAAATTTCTGAAACAAATTAAAGTATGGACACAACATATCAAAACCTCTGGGACAGCAAAAGCAGTGTTAAATACATACATCACAAATATAGAATGATCACAAATTAACAACCTAATATGGCAACTCAAGAAACTACAAAAACAAGAACAAATCAAACCCAAAGCTGGCAGAAAAAAGAAATGTCAAAGATCAGAGCAGAACTAAATTAAAGTGAGACCAAAAAAACAATACAAAGGACCAATGAGAGGAAAAGTTGGTTCTTTGAAAAGATAAACAAAATTGATAGACCAATAGCTAAATTAACCAAGAAAAGAAGAGAGAAGATTCAAATAAACACAATCAGAAATGAAAAAGGAGACATTACTACTGATATCACAGAAATACAAAAGATCATGAGAGACTACTATGAACAGCTCTATGCTCACAAACTAGAAAACCTACAAAAATGGATAAATTCCTGGAAACATACAACCTCCCAAGATCGAACCAGGAAGAAATAGAAATCTTGAACATACCAATAATGAATAGTGAGATTGACTCAGTAAAAAAAAATCTCCCAACAAAAAAAGCCCAGGACCAGATGGATTCTCAGCCAAATTCTACCAGACATATAAAGAAGAACTGGTACCAATCCTACTGAAACTGTTTCCAAAAATCAAGGAGGAGGGAATCCTCCCTAACTCATTCTATGAAGGCAGTATCACCCTGATACCAAAGCCAGGAAAGGACACAACAAAAAAGAAAACTATAGATCAATATCCCTGATGAACACAGATGCAAAATTCTCAACAAAATAATAGTAAACCGAATCTTACAGCACATCAGAAAGATAATATGCCATGATCAAGTGGGTTTTATTCCAGGGAAGCAAGGATGGTTCAATATATGCAAATCAATAAATGTGATTCACCAAATAAACAGAATTTTTAAAAACCCCATATGATCATCTCAATAGATGCAGAAAAAGCATTTGATAAAATTCAGCATCCCTTCATGATAAAAACCCTTAACAAACTAGGCATAAAAGGAGCTTGCCTCAAAATAATAAGAGATATATCTCTCTCTCTCTCTATATATATATATAGATATAGATATAGATATAGATATAGATATGACAAACCCACAGCCAACATCTAACTGGATGGGGAAAAGTTAAAAGCATTCCCCCTAAGAACTGGAACAAGCCAAGAATGCCCATTGTCACCACTTCTATTCAACACAGTACTGGAAGTCCTAGCTAGATGAATCACGCAAGAGAAAGAAATAAAGGGCATCCAAATTGGAAAAAGGTAAGTCAAATTATCTCTGTTTGCTCTTGATATGATCTTATACCTAGAAAACCACAAAGACTCTTCCAGAAGACTCCTAGATTTGATAAATAAATTCAGTAAAGTTCCAGGATACAAAATCAACACACAAAAATCAGTAGCATTTCTATACACCAATAACAACCAAGCTGAGAATCAAATCAAGAACTTAATCCCATTTACAATAGCTACAAAAAAAAAAAATGTCTAGGAATACATTTAACCAAGGAGGTGAGAGATCTTTACAAAGAAAAGTACAAAACACTGATGAAGGCAATAATAGATGTCACAAATGGAAAAACATACCATGTTCATGGATTGGAAGAATCAATATTGTTAAAATGACCATACTGCTCAAAGCAATCTACAGATTCATTGCAATTCCTATCAAAATACCAATGCATTTTTTTCACAGAATTAGAAAAAAACAATTCTAAAATTCATATGGAACCAAAAGAGAGCCTGAATAGCCAACACCATTGTAAGCAAATAGAACAAAGATAGAGACATCACATCACCTGACTTCAAATTATACTACAAGGTTATAGTAACCAAAAAAGCATGGTACTGACATAAAAATTGACACATGGATTAATGGAACATACAGAGAACCCAGAAATAAAGCCATATACCTACAATCAATGGATCTTCAACAAAGTAGACAAAAAAAATACACTGTGGAAAGGACACCCTATTCAAGAAATGGTTCTGAGAAAATTGGATAGCCACATGCAGAAGAATGAAACCTGTATCTCTCACCATATATAAAAATTAACTCTAGCTGGATTAAAGACTTAAATGTAAGACCTGAAACTATAAAAATTCTAGAAGAAAACCTAGGGAAAATTTCTAGACATTGTCCTAGGCAAAACATTTATGACTAAGACCTCAAAAGCAAATGCAACAAAAACAAAAACAGACAAATGGGACTTAATTAAACTAAAAAGATTCTGCACAGCAAAAGAAATAATCAATAGAGTAAACAGAGAACCTAGAGGATGGGAGAGAATATTTGCAAACTATGCATCCAGCAAAGGACTAATTCCCAGAATCTACAAGGAACTCAAACAACTCAACAAGAAAATAAACCACCCTGTTAAAAAGTGGGCAATGAAAATAAACAGAAATTTTTCAAAAGGAGACACACAAATGGCCAACAAACACATGAAAAAATGTTCAACATCACTAATCATCAGAGAAATGCAAATTAAAACCACAACGAGATACCATCTTACATCAGTCAGAATGGCTGTTATTAAAAAGCCAAAAAAACAATAGATGTTGGTGAGGATGCAGAGAAAAGGGAATGTTTATACACTGCTGCTAGGAATGTAAATTAGTGCAGCCTTTATGGAAAACAATATGGAGATTTCTTAAAGAATTTATAAGAGAACTACCAATCAATCCAGTAATCCCACTGCTGGGTATCTACCCAAAGGAAAAGAAATAATCATATCAGAGAAGCCTGCACTCGTCTGTTTATCGAACACTATTCACAATAGCAAAGATACGCAATCACCCTAAGTGTGCATCAACAGATGATTGGATAAAGAACTTGTGCCGTGTACACACACCCCCCCCCCCAGATTACTACTCAGCCATAAAGAAGAATGAAATCATGTCATTTGCAGCAACATGGATGAAACTGGAGGCCATTATCTTAAGTGAAATAACTCAGAAACAGAAAGTCAAATACTGCATGTTCTCACTTATAAGTGGGAGCTGAATAACATGTTCACATGGACATGGAATAAGAGACATCGGACACTCGGAAGCTGAGAGGGTGGGAGGGGTGAGGGATGAGAAATTACCTCACGTGTGCAAGGTATACTACTCGGGTGACGGGTACACCAAACACCCAGACTTCCCCACAACAATATATCTATGTAACAAAACTGCACTTGTACCCCCTAAATCTGTAAAAATAAAAAAGTGAAATAAACACCATTTGAACAGACCCTCAGAGCGTGCCCCACCCTCACAAGGATTCAGACGGTTGCGGAAAGAGTGGACGGCGACTGAGCAGGACCAGCAGCCTGGGCAGGTGGTCTGTCTGAAACATGCCAGTCTGCGGGGCGGGGGCAGAGACAGGGACCACAGCAGCTGAGGAAAGCATACCTTCCACCAGAGGGTGATATTTTTGAAGGCTTTGATTTGGTGCATATAATACAAAAATGCAGTCATGGTAAGCAAAATATATTCTTTTTACGCTATAGATTTAGGCAGCATTGAATGAAGAAGGTCATATAAAGACGAAAGAAGAGTTAGCAGGAATACTTCCTCCTGATAAGGCTGAGGGAATTTAAAACTATGGCAACAGAGAAAATTTAAAAAAGGATAGTTGAGGAAGAAATTGAGTGAAACTTGAGAAGAAAATGATTTGAGCATATTGGGAGATTTGATTCACCAATCACATAGCAATAAAGCAACAGATGAAAGATTAATATCACACATAAGATGACCCCTGCGTCACAGACCTCTGTGAACAAGCATATCCTCGTGTGTGCTTTCTAGTCCATTTGACAGACACTATAATGGTGAGGAGGAAAGTTATACACTGAAATGACGTGAAGTCAGTCTTTGCTTAAAGAATTTGAAGGGATGTGAATACCGTGTGTCACACACTGCCCAACGTATATCCCACTGTACGAGCCCTGGCCTGCTCAGCAGTGCCCTGAAGGAGACAAGAAACTTTGCAATTAGCAGTTCACAAATTGCTAATTATAGTTCATCAGATGTCGAGATGTGTCTGTGAAACAGATGTGCTTAAGACGGAAACAGAAGAAACGGAGAACAAAAGAAACCCTGCTGTCAGTGAAGGAAAAGCGGCATGTGTGAGCCAGCTTTAGTCACAGATTCATCCAGAAACTGGCCGGGCGCGGCGGCTCACGCCTGTAGTCCCAGCACTCTGGGAGGCCGAGGCCTGAGGATCACTTGAGGCTGGGAGTTCGAGACCAGCCTGAGCAGCATAGTGAGACCCCGTCTCTACAAAAAATAGAAAACTTAGCCAGCTGTGGTGCACACCCGTGGTCCCAGCTACTCGGGAGGCTGAGGCAGGGGGATCTCTCCAGCCCAGGAGTTGGAGGCTGCAGTGAGCTGTGATGAGCCACCGCACTCCAGCTGGGATAACAGAGCAAGACCCTGTCTCAAAAAAGAAAAAAAAAACCAAAGAAAAGAAAATGGAATAATTTTCACAGGCGTCAGTAGTAAAATAAGAACACTAGGAAATATCTCAGTTTCCATGTGCTGAGTTTCAGGTGTTTGTAGGGAATGTGGCCATTGTGCCTATACACATAACCCACTTACCTCAATACCAATTTCAAACCCCCCGCCAAGGCCAGCGATCCCAATGGCTGAAGGCGCAGACCACTCTAATAAAACAAACAAGCAGAAAACATTGTTCTAATATTAAAACTCCTTGACATATGAATATGGAAAAGAAAAATGCTAAAATGGAAATAGTGTTTCTTTTTAAAATAAGGAGACTTAGATATTTCTCCTATGTTTAAAAATGTTCTTTAAAAACAGTATACTATTTTTTTAAAGTTAGAGATATTTGAGGAGTATTAGATATTCATTCTGAGTCTCATAGACTCACAGACCCATTTTCTTTAATCTTCCTCATACCATTATTATGCATAATACCAAACTATTGACTTCCTGCCCACTAAATACACATAGCATTTGATAATTTCAACTACCAATATTTTTATAAAATAATTTAGCTGTAGCTCTAGTGTTTAAAGTTTTATCATAGATACAAGAGATCAGAAAGATTCAAGAGAGTTTGTTATAATCACTTCTAAGGGTAACATAATATTAAATTGTTTCTATGGTAAATTTCTGAGGTTAAGAACTGTTTTAATACCTTTATGCCAGTAGTATCACAAGAAATAGGCTACAAATTCAAGATTATTAAAATTCTAACAAGATAAATGTCTTTGCATTTCAAAACTAAGTACAGTAATTTCATTTGTCATGATATGGCACACTTTAGGGTTACTGTATGCTTATTTTTCTTGATATAGAAACAGTTACATCAAACAAGTCTGAAAATATTTTTAATTTGCTAGGGGAGGGTGGGATGGTCTAGCTAAAGCACTTTCTGGAAACATTTAATAGCTATCTAACTGTAATTTTTTTTTGCTACCATGCATTCTAGATAATAGGATATTGCTTGAGTATATCCAGAACTAACCTATCTGAGCTTAGAGGAGCTTTGATTACAGAAATTACTGTCTGATAATCCCAAGGCTGTTTTTCATTCCTTGTGTTAGGAACTGTCCCTGCATTCAGCGTGCCAGTCATGGCCAGGATTCTGGGAACGTGCCGGGTCTTATTTGGACAGCTTTTACATACCCTCAGAGTGGGCAGCCGCAGCTCAGGAAGATAGGAGAGAGAAATTCAGGTTTCGAAACCAGTAGAAGGTCTGTCTGGGGTCTGAGAGGAACCTGAGAGTCCCTCCACCCTTCAGCTGTAGCCGCCCTGTCAGTGGGGCCTCTGGGTCCCTGCTGCCCTCAGGGACCTCATCTGGAGAACTATCGGACAGCAGACCACCTTGGAACGTGCTGCTATTTTGTTTGGTTTTACTGCAGGAGTCTGCCCACGGACATCTGGGCAGCGCTTGAGAAGAGGAGAATGTTGTAATTCACATTTCATAGCCACATTCTCATTGACTGTGGGGACACCTTGATAGGAAATAGTGAATTTGACTGACTGATATCTAAAGGCTGTATGCTCTACAAACACCTATATTTATTGTCTGTAAGTGTCCCATTCTCTCTCTCAAAATAAAATTAAATTATCTATGCTAAAAAACAGCTATTAATAGAAAAATATGTTCACTTATGTGACTGAACAGCAATGTTAAATTGGTATAAAAAGCATTTCAGTTGGTTCTGACACACCTACATATATTTTAAATATTACTATAAATGTTGGTTCTTGGGATTCGTGGCAAGTATATTTTGATTTCATTTCTCAAAATCAAGTAATAGATTTGACTCAGGAAAATAAAATTAAATTATGCTGTTCTTGATATGATTCTGCCTTAGGGAAAATTCTTCAAATGTCCCAGTTTTTATGATCTACGCAGAAACAGAGAGGTCCACAGATGGTCCTTATGTTCACATCAATCTCCATAAAATAAGAGACAGCAGCTATATACAAAGTTGAGGAATAAGAATTCACATTTAACAACAGAAATGTGTTCTACGTGAAAACAGAAACACAAAGAATCAAGATTCTCCACTCCTCTAGTGGACAAATGTCAGCTTACCTCCGTCTGGACGACGCGCCAGCACGATGCCACTGCCTCCTCTGGCTGTCACCAGGAACCCAGCTTTGATCACAGACAGGACTGCAAGGCCTTTGGCCTTCGCGATCACGTGGGCTGTCAACACCAAAACAACAGGTAGGTAAGTGTTCTTCACACGTGTGCCTGGATAGACCCATGACTCAACACATGCAGAGGTTTGCGTGCAGGGTTCTGGGGCTCTGCGGTCATCTTCAGGGCACATAGGAGTGTGAATAAAACTCAGTCAGTCACAGGTGGGCACGAGGGCTCTCCACTCCTACCTCTTTTTTTCAATGTTGTTATTTTTGTAGTGCTAAACGCAACATTATAAATATCCCCAAATCCTGCAACTGCCAAAATAAATTAGATATTTGAATGAGATTTTATTGATACCTAGTAGCAGGGCAAATATGTTGGCAATTTCAATTAATTTAGAACATAATGTACAAATTAAAAAATAAAAGTTACCAGTTTCAAAGGAATTAAGATCCATGCAGTATTAAGGAAAAACTTAAAAAATGACCAAAAGGCAGCATGAAATAGAACTTTGATCTTAAAGCCATATAGCTAAATTCACCTTTTATTAATGTAAAACTTTGGATTCAGAAACAGAAAAATTAAGCGATTTTGCCACACTGAAAAGTTTTTTTAAGTTTATAAAATGACCTTCTATAATATTTAAGTACTGCTTAGCTACTAGCACTCTGAAAATATAATTCAATTTATAAAATGTTGGCTTATTCACATTTCAGAGACATCCACTACATAAAATGAGGATTATTAATATTTGTGCCTACTAAACATGGTGCCTCACTCTCTTGTGAATCCACTTGTACAATGGTGCATCTTCCGAACTCATAAGGGAAGCTTAAAAATACGACTTCATGGCAGTTTAACTTACTATCATTTTACCAAACATTCTGCCAAGAAAGTGAAACCAGACACTATGCTCTAGTACATACAAAAAAGCTTTTGTAGATGTCCCTAGAAAACACTAAACTCCTGATATAATTATGCCACCATTTCAAAATTTAAATTGATAACAGTCTCTTGGGAATAATTCATCCCAGGGCATGAAGAAGTTAACATGCAGAACATTTGTGGAGCTGTTCTTAATTAAGCAAGGCATAGGAAAAAGGTTGTGTTCTTAGATGGTAGTCTACTAAGTATGCCTTATTTTTCTGTTTTAAAAGGTTATAAATATATTGTAATAAGATTGAAAGCTATATTATATATAACGGAGGTTTATTTTTACAACCACATGTTGGCAGAATATCTCCTCAATACCTCATGTTCTATTCTCAATGCTTTTAGAGTTATTATTGCCCTATTTAGAAATATTAGATATAACAAAAACATATGTTTTTAAATGAATATATTCCACATGTCAACTATGTTTTTATGGGTTATCCACCTAAACAAATTCAGGGACATCAAAATAACAACAATCTCTAAATAATTTTCCAATTAGCTTTTTAACTTATAACATAGAACGTACTAACTACAGATTTACTTTTTAAATTAAGTTTCACTTACATCTCAGAGGCCTTAACATTAGAGAAGGGCAAACCACCACTGAGAAGAGCTGAAAATCTAGCTGTCTTGTTTTAAACGTTTTGTAGATGTTATCTTCTAGCCCATGATATATCTCCCTTGTTTTTAGGTAAATATGGTGCCCCCCCCAGACTCCAGGAAAAGTGAGCCTGGGGTCTGTCAGCTGTGAGCTTCCCTCCCTGACACACCCGCCTGCACCCGGGGTTACGTGAGCTCTTGCTCAAGCCGACACAAACAAAATGTCCTGCTCTGAGCTTCCCCCACTGAAAGGGACTCTGGTGGCTTTGATCTGGAGGCAGAAGAAAGGCAAGACAGAGTTTTGCTGTGCAGAATCCACAAGTGATGACTCATACTGAGGTGTTTCCTAATGCTGGGAAACACCTAACATTCGTGTTTATCCACAAGTCGGACTGGCCTGATGTGTTAGATACTGACACACATCAAGAAATGTGTCCTGTCCTCTGCCTCAGAATATTGCAACCGAAAATTCAGTTTTTCTTGTTGAATTTTCCAATTTTCCTTAGTCTCTAAAGCAGTGCTTCTCGAACTTGTATGTGCAGGCAACTCCCTGGGGACCTTGTGAGAACTAGAGATTCTATTCATGGGATCTGAGTGGACTTCTCATGAGTTCCTGGGGACCGGCGCTGCGGGTTCAGTCTGCAAGGCTCCACGAAGCACAGCTTTCTCAAGGTAGGAGAAGAGACTGGGCTGATGTGACAATAATTAATATCATATTGTTATTATAACAATAACAAAATTTTAAAAATTAAAGCTCTGTTAAAGAACTTCAGAAAATCTGGCATAGGAAAATTAAACTGGTTTCTTTAATGCAGGACTCGGAGTCATGCACTGTGATTAGTTAGAGGGAAATTGGTCTGCAACATTGCCCAAGGTAATTGGTACATGAACCTTCTCTGCATGAAATGAGTATGCTATGAAAGGCCCTTTGGCAATAACTGAAGTGGTAATGAACAGGCAGTATTTCCAAAGGCTCACCTCTGGACCAGGTCTCATGTGGTCAGCCTGACTACATAAGGATTACATGAGGAACATGTTAAAAACATGTGTTCCTAGACACATTGCTCTGAGAGTGATTCAGCAGGTTGGAGTGAGGTGTAAGAACTGTTTCAATGGCCTGGGGGGGTGCTTGTGCACAGCTGTGCTGGGGATTATTGATTAACGTCATCTTAAACCACTGTAGAATGTAAACATCTTATGGGGAAAGAGAAAACACGAAACTGAAATCTGTATGAGATTAGCTAGTGAGTTTGCAAGATTGGCTTGCAGAGTTTTCAGAAAATGATGGGACGCACAGAAAGTCTGGGGTGAGGTGGCGCAGGAACACGCGGGGTTCAGGGCGCTGGGACCGCGGAGGCTGGGGAGAAGCCCGTGCAAAGGAGGGGCGGGGAGGGCGGGAAGCACCTGCCGCTGGCCCTGTGTAGGAGACCAGCAGGCAAGAGAGCGTGGGGGGCCTCAAGGCGCCCCGGACCCGCCAGGGAAAACGGGGGTCGGAGTGCCTGCTGGTGCTGGTGCGGCTGCTGCCTGGAGAGAAGAGCGAGGAAGGAAACGCAATTCGGGAAACAAAACAAGCGTGGACGTGAGCAGCGCTCGTCTACCTACCGGGAATGATCTTGTCAGGCCCATTTCTGGAAGTTATTTCTGTGAATTCTCTTAATATTTTAGCGGCCTTTTTTGCTTCTGATTTCAAATTGGAGGGTATAGGGTTATTCACTGAAAGATTTAAAAAAAGATGTTTTAATGCAAAATTCTACTAAGTAGAAGTTAGAAATTTATTATTTCATTTTTGTCATACACAGTTAAGCATTAACAAATCATATCCTACCACACAAAGGAAATGAATTGGAAATCCTCATTATTGACAATATCATCTCTATTTTCCTAATAAATCAAATCTACTCTGAGATTGGAAAACCCTAACTTCCAAAATCTTAGGAATTATAAAATCATGGGATCCTAAAGGGTCTTAAACAAAAGCTGATCAAACCTCCTTATTATGTATCTTTTCCCTGTAATTAACTCACCTTAATACTAATTTAAAAAGATTAAAACTTTAAAATTAACAAAAGATGTACTTTACAACTGTCTGAAACAGAGATGGAGCTGGAGCCCATTCCTGTAAGCGAAGCATCACAAGAATGGAAAAACAAGCACCACGTGTCCTCACCATCAAATTGGTACTAATTGATCAACACCTATGCGCACGTACGGAAGTAACATTCATCGGTGTCGGGCAGGTGGGGGGAGCAGGGGATGGTAAATCCACACCCAGGGGGTGCGGTGCGCACTGTCTGCGGGAGGGGCAGGCTTGTAGCTCTGACTTGGGGTGCAAAGGCAATACGTGTTACCTAAACGTCTGTACCCCCGTAATACTCTGAAATAAAAAAGAAAAGAAAATACATAATATAAAATGTAATATACTTCTCTATTCTCGTTGAAAGTGTTGGAATCGGGTGCCTGTATAGACTTTCCTATCAGTAAACTCCGGGAGATGCAGGAATCGAGTAATGACTGCAAGTAACGAACGCCTGCACTTGTGTAGCATTTTACATTTTCACTGTTTCTTGGATATTTATAAAGTCATGTGCACGTGTTTGTCATAACAGTGCTCACGTGATCCCTTGGCTCTGGAGTACGCTGCCCACTGGACGGGGCAGAGGAGCCGGAGAGGCTGGAACGTGCGACGCCAGGGCGAGGGGGGTTAGAACGCAGGCCCCGGGGGAGGGGTGAAGGCTCCACTTCCACTGTTTCACTTGGGAGACTTTCAGATGGCAGGTGAAGCTGTGCTCGGGGGAGCTTCGTGCAGACAGACCAAATGATCAACCGCACAGGGTAAAAAAGCCTCTTTTTTTTTTTTGCAAAATATGGATATTTTTAATAAAATAATGTGATGTATTTTGGTGCCTGGTATGTTTGAAATATGTAATTTATTTTAAAGTGGAAACTGAATTAGAATCGTATTGGAACTCTGTTTTGTTTTCTTAAAAAGAAATTTGTATCAGTTCTTAGCAAGACTTAAGCCATGGAAAAAAAATCAATTCCACAAATCAAATCATCAATGGTATTAGTGTGGGTAGAGAAATATATTTTCACAGATATTTTATGCAAGCAAAATAAAATCTTTATGATATATGCATATTTCTTCTCCTTTTTTTGTTTTTTTTTTTTTTTTAGAGACAGGGTCTCACTCTGTTGCCCAGGCTGGAGTGCAGTGGTGCCATCATAGCTCCCTGTATACTCCAGCTCCTGGGCTGAAGTGATCCTCCTGCCTCAGCCTCCCAGTAGCTGGGACTACAGGCGCAGGACACCACGCCTGGCCCCTTTCCCACTTTTAAAAACAAATGGCATCATAGCATTAGTATATTTTGGCACTTTGCAATTTTTACTCAATTTTATTTCAGAATAGTTAAAATATTGGCTCTCAGTGTAGGCTTTTAAAATCAGCTTTGGGAGATATAACTTACAAAATGAAATCCACCTATGTTGCAGGTATAGCTCAGTGAGCTGGGACAGATGTACAGACCCCCGACTCCACATGACCCAGCCTGTCCCCAGCTCCCACCTCAAGTAAGTGCCAATTTGATTTCTGTACCTATATATTACTTTTGTCTGTGCCAGAATTTCATATAAATAAAAGTAAACAGCGAGTATTCTTTTCTGTCTAGCTTATTTCACTCACCATAAAATCCATGAGACTCACTCGCGGTGATGCACATGAGAAGTTCTTCCCTTTGGACTGTTCTAACGTGAGCACCACAGTTTGCTCTTCCATTCACTGTTGATGGACAATTGGACTGTTCCCAATTTTTGGCTATTCCAAATAAAACTGCTATAAATATTCCTGTATAAGTCTTTTGTGGACAAATGTTTTATTTCTCTTGGGTAATTTTTTAGGATAGGAATAGTTTATATGGTAAATGTATGTTTAACTATGTGAGAAGCTGCCAAAAAAGTCTCTAAAGTGATTTGCCATTTCAGACTTCTACCAGAAGTTTATGAGAATTCTGGTTATTCCACATCCTCACCAACACTTGGAATGGCCAGTTTTAAAAAATTTTAGTTGTTTTAATGGGTGTGTAGTGACATCTCATTGTGGATTTAATTTTCATATCTCAGATGACTCATGATGCTGAACACTTTTCCCTATGCTTATTTCTCTGTCTTGAAGTTAAGTGTCCAAATCTTTTGCCCATTTAAAAAAGTGCATTGTCTTCTATTTTTTTAGTTATAAAAGATCTTTATGCATCTCCTGTTTCAAATATATATACATATGTATTTTTTTTTAATATTTTTCCCAGTCTGTGGTTTGCCTTATCATTTTCTTAGTGGTGTCTGTTGAAGTTTTGGAGGTATTTAAAAACCCATCTCAACCGTCCTTCCCAGGCGTTGGTGCTCACACTCCATACACATTAGATTACTTGCTTGTTTTTCTGCATGTGTCACTCAGGTCTGTTCATTTTTTTTTCCCAATCTGCTTCTCTTGGGATATTTCGGTTGCTGTGTTTTCAAGTTCACTGTTTTTTTTTAAATCTGCTGTTCAGACCATCAGATATATTTTTCATTTCAAATATGGTGTTTTCAACTCTTCCATTTGGTTGTTTTCCATACCTTTCAATTCTGTCTGCATCATGTTTATGCTGTTCTTTAAATCTCTGGCATGTTTAAAATAGGCATTTTAAATCCTGTGATAATTGTGTCATCTCTGTCATTTCTGGGGATTTTTTGGACTGATTCTTCTCCTGGTTATGGGTTATGTTTTCCTGTTTCTACTCATTTCTAGTAAAATTCTATGGTGACTAGATCCAGTATTGTGAACACTCAAAATTACCGTGCTGAGTGCCTAGATTTTGTCGTCTCCTTTAAAAAGCATTGGCAGGCACTGGGTTACCTGCAGACCAGCTTGATCTTTTCAAGGCTTGTTTTTATGTTTTGTGTGTGTGTAGAGTCACCTGTAGGACTAGTTTAACCTGCAACTGAGGTGTGGCCCTCTGGGCTGTCCTCATTGCGTGGCGTTCAATAAGCTCTCTCCACCTGGCCTGGGTGCAACGGCTGTCGCAGCCCAGGTAGGCCCGAGAGCTGTTCCCCCAAAGCCTCATTGCCCTGCCTTCAGTTTCACCCTATTCAGACAGTGCTTAATATTCAGCCACAGGTGCAAGGGGGAGCCCTGTGCTGATTTCGAGAGCTCCTTCTCTCTATAGTGCCCTCATCTCTGGCAACGAGCTCTGCAGACTCCAAACTCAGCTTCTGCCTTTTCTTTGCAGCAAGAACCTGGGGTCTGGGCATCTTCCCTCCTTGCACTGCATTTGGAAAGTGCCTCCGGGTATAACATGGGCACTCACGGAACTCGCCTCGTCGCTGTCCTTCCCTCATGGGTCTGAGACACGCTGACATGTGAAAACAGATGCTCCACGTGTACCTGCCCAGGTTTCTAGCTGTTCACAGTAGTACATGGCATGTTCAGTACCAGTGTCTTTGCCATGGCCAGAAGCTCTCACATGCTTGCCATTTGTTCTTTGGTGACGAGTAATGCAGGCTACGTTCTGTTTGTCAGATGTTTTTCATATGCCTTGTCCATACAGGGGGTGTTTCTCTGTGTCTTATTGATTTAAGGTAACAGAATTAACCTTTCTTTCTGGAATGTGAGTTACAAATATTGACTCCCTATTTGTCATTTGTCTTTTGAATTTGCTTATATTGTTTTCCTACCTTTTTTCCTTAATGAAGTCAAATTCATCTTCTAAGTCTTACAAGTTTCTTTTAACTAAACAAAGTGATTCTCAAGTTCAAATGGAAAAATAAACAATGAGAACAACTAGGGAAAAATACGTACAAAGAGAGTAAGGAGAGGGACCAGCTTGCCGAAAAACGTGACAGGAACTAAAGTTTCGATAATGGGCGTATTAAAGTGGATGCAACTACAGGCATAAATAGCAACCTTACAAAACGGAAAATTTAGGAATCGACCGAATGTATAAACATCTATGTTGAAATGATGTATTGCATAATAGATAATGGTCTTTGGGGGGGAAACAATAGAGATTCATTCACAGCTTCATATTATATAAGGACAAACCCCAAATTCACTGAAGATTTACAGTGTCAAAAATCAAATCATACAAGAACCAGGAATTAGAGGAAAGTTCTTCTTCAGTTTTATAGTACAAAAGGCCCAAGTGTGGCAACAAAATTTCTATATTTTTAAGTGATCAGAAATTATGGCATATATACATTGTAAAAATAAAGAAAAAAGTACAGATATTCAAATATTGAAGGAAAAAACCATCCCTACTATTAATACCCATAGATACTACTGTCTGCATTTTAGTGTATGCTTCAATTGATTGCTATTGCCAAACAGGTACATCATTTCCATTTTTAGCTTTTATAGATACTGCTATTGGATGGTAATTATCTTGGGATAGACTCTGAAGAGTTGAAATTAATGAGTTAGAAAAGAATCCAAAATTTTAAAGGTTTTTATTCCATTATCAAAACACTTTCCAAAAATATTACCCATGTTTAGAACCACTGGGTATTACCATAAAACACAAATTTCCACTGCTCCTAGGGAGGCTGCTAGAGGCAGAACAGGTACATCAGAAAGACAGAGATGGGATAATGCATTTTTACTTGAAATTATCTAAATACTAGAGAGTTTTTCTTCTGTTTGCTTACATTTCCTGTTTCGCATACTTTCTGTTCACATTCTTTGCCTATTTTTCTGGTGCCATACTCCTTCTGTCTATAAATTTAATTATGTTGCAAGTCTATAGCTCAGCGTGCTGGTTTTAAATTTTATTTACAGTTTCCAGCATTTGTCTTTATTTATATAGCAACATCTCTCTGGGCTTTCTACTATTTTCATCTTTCCTATTACCATGAATAAAGGCCTTCATTTTAAAAATGGCTGGGTGTGGGGACTGAGGCCTGTAATCCCAGCACTTTGAGAGGCAGGGGCAGGAGGATCGCTTGAGCCCAGGAGTTCAAGGTTACATTACTGATGCTTTTCTCTTCCATGGATGGTTTTTGATTTTCTGTCTTTCCATCTGTGGGGCACACAGGGCTTTTGGCCTTCATATGTAGGCACTCAGCTAAGAAGCCGAGCTCCTAGAAGATATGGCCAGATAGAAACGTGGCTTGTCCTGTATTGTGGCTAGTGAGACTTTCTTTCTTTGATCTGTCTTTGGGGTGGTTTTGACTCTTGTAAGGACTGCTTTGCACCTCTTTGGAGATGCCTAGTTCATTCTTGGTTAGTCATAACCTTGGTTAAGGTTTATTAATTTTGGTGAGTAATTTGAAAAGGTACCTTTGGGTTAAACTTAAAAAAAAAAAAGCTGGATAAAGTGTTTATAAAAGACAGGCCCTCAGGTAAAGTAGGTTTCCTTCTTTTTCAGAGCTATCTATGCTGAGTCTAGGCATAGAAAACGCTTTCTTTGCCCAATTCATTAAAAGGCTCTACTCTGAAGTCAGTAATCTAATCAAGAAACAAGCAAAGTTGAAAAGACTACCTAACTAGATTGGTCTCCAAAATACTGCTTTCTGGCATTTAGAAGGCTATTTTGAAACCCTTTCGTAAAAGAAATTTACATCTATAAAGGAAACCTCCATTTGTGAGAGTGTCTGCCTCTGTGCACATGAAGAGGGAGGGCTGAGTCTCTAGAAACTTGCCATGGGTTTATATTTATATAACAAATCTTACCTTTGTTCAAGGTGCTTTTCCTGGCCATCTTAACTGGGCTTCCTGCCCCCGCCCAGTTTATTACAGAAAAGAAAGAAACTATACAAAATGAAAGTAAAGAAGGGAGCTACCCAAAGTGAAAATCCGTTCCAGAGAGAGGAACGGGTCAGTCTTCAAGAGTGGAGAAAGACCTTAACTGGGCTTTTACCTACACCCCCTTCCTTGGTTTAAGTTCAGCTCTGTGCTTTTGAGTTGTGTAAGAGTCATCCCTTTGGAAGTCCAAATTTAGGTTTGCCTAGCTAACAATTGTTTAGGGCTTAAAATTCTAAATAAGGAAGAGAAATTATTTAAAAACTGGCAAATGAAAGACCTTATAAAGCTATAAAGACTTTATTTGTTTTTGTCTATACTTTTATGTATACATGGGTACATATCATGTTTATATATTGTCTATATGGTAACAAATTAACTTATAAATAAATAAGTACTCACAAATTAAGTAAGCCCAAATGCTTTTCAAGTTCACATGACTTCAGTAATCTTTGGTAAATAAAGAAAGTTTTAAAATTGTTGGTAAAATAAAATAGAAATGTCTTCAGAATTTAATTCAGACTTTTTTTTTTTTGCCTGGGTCTTCTGGTCAGACAGGTTTATACTGTATCTTATAGATGTTTTAAGGCCATAAAACTGTTGCTTATCTCATATTTTTTGATTCTTGCTTAATTTCTGTATTAGCTTAAGTCTTTGGATTTAAGCCTTTAGATTCTGAGGTCTAGCAAGTGGCCATGGTAAGGCCTGAGGACAGTGCCCAGGGCTCATCCTCCCTAGCCCAGCTGTGCCTCCTGGCCATGCTGGAAGTACTTAGATCCTCCCAGCATTGTCCCCATAGCTTTGTCCTTTGTCCTGGGCTCTGCATCTAGTACACAATTAAAATTGCTTACTTCCTAGGTTTTTCACTGAAAATTAGGGTTACTAAGAGTTAATATGGTAATTAATATCTGTAATTAAAACTACTAGATATGGAAAAACAATTTTATATGCAAAATATATAAAAGTAAAATGTGTTTTTGCAGAAGGGCTATAAAAAGACATAAAAATGTGCTTTTTGTTAAAGAAAAGAAATTTGTCTAGTTTGAGAGGATATTTAAAGGTTGTTTTAAATTTTAAAGATAGATAAAACTAAATGGATATATAAAGTTGGAAAAAAAGAAAATGAAAGAAATTTTGTAAAAGGTTGGAAAAGGTTTATGGAAATCTTGTTTGATTAAAGCTAACTGAGATTGGATGGATCTGTTTATAAGATTTTATTACAATTAGCTTTTATGTTAATAATAAACTGATGCATATGTAGAATTTAGTTTTCTCTTTGGAACAAGATTTTCATGTAGTATTGATAAGAGATAGTAAAGGATTTTTGTTTACCTTGTAAGTAAAGTGCAAAAAAAGAAAAAAGAAGGGAGAGAGGGAGACAGAATCTCACACGTCTTCATTAGGCCTTTGGGTGTTTTGGGAAACTGAGTCTCCCCTATACAAAAGAGTAAGGTTTTTACTTTTTAAAATCTTTGAATTATCACTTTGGTTAAATAAATGACTTAATTTACAGTGACCTGTGATCTTATTTTATATCAAGTGTTTTAATCCTTTGATATTTGACATACTTTCCCAAATCATATTTCAAATTCTAAAATTAAGTATTTTATTCCCAAATTAACTTGCACATAACAAACAGAAACCCCTGGAAGTCCAAGAGAGATATATTAAGGTTACTTAGGGGCTGATCGGATATGTTAAAATTATTTTAATAAGGGAAGCATTGTCAAATGAGAAATGATGGTTTACTTTCTTTGAGTTATATTTGTATAAATGCGTTATTAATATGTGCTCCAAAATTATATGATATTCCTAAAATTCTGATGTGTCTTGGTATGTGTTTTTATTAGGTTATTAAGTGTGGAATGTCTGATTTCCTTAAATACTAAATCTGACAGTTGATATCTCTGACATTCACTTTGACACGTCTTGTTTTGTGTTTATTGTGAAGGTGCATCCTCAGTCTTTCAAATGCACACTTTGGCTGGTGATTATCTTTCAAAGTTTTTTTTAGAGCAATTTTTGAGAAGCCATGGATAAGTCAAAAATTCATGGTATTTTTTAATATGAGTTCTATCATGGAACAAATGCAGTGAAGACAGCTCAAAATATCAATGAAGTGTTTGGGAAGGATGTGGCTCATGAACTCACAGTACATTGATGGTTTGAGGAGTTCCATTCTGGTGATTTTAATCTTGAAAATGAGCCATGTGGGTGACCTGAGACCAAGGTGGATAATGATGAGCTGAAAGCTGTGGTGGAAGCGAATCCACCTCAACCTATGCGTGAATTAGCAGCAAGGTTTGACGTTACTATTGCAACAATATTGGACCATTTGAAACAAATGGGCAAGGCAAAGAAGCTGAGTAGATGGGTACCACATGCATTAAACACGCATCAGAAGAGAAATCGTCTCAAAGCTTGCCTTTCTTTGCTGTCATGACATAATGGCGAACGATTTCTACACTGTATTGTTATGTGTGATAAAAAATGGATTATTTTTGACAATCGCAGGTGTTCAGCACAATGGCTGGATAAAGATGAAGTGCTGAAACAGTCCAAAACTGAATATTCATCAGAAAAAGCTAATGGTGTCTGTTTGATGGTCCAGTGCTGGTATTATCCACTACAGCTTCATGAAACCTGGTCAATCGATTACAGTGGATGTCTACTGCAACCAATTGGACAAAATGATGAGGATGCTTGCGATTAAGCAGCCAAGACTGGTCACTAGAGACAGGCCAGTCCTCTTGCAAGACAACGGCTCGCCAGACCACATGTCACACAAATAATGCTGCTCAAACTACAGCAGCTGGACTTGGAAACTCTCTATTATCCACCGTATTCACCAGACCTTGGACCAACTGACTACCCCTTCTTCCAGGGCAAGAAAAAATACTCAAATCTCAACAAGCTACGGAAAGCGCCTTTCACGATTTCATCGCCACTTGCTCTCCAGGCTTCTTCGCTGCTGGCATAAACAAGCTACTGTTAACATGGCAAAACTGTGTCAAGAATTTAGGTGCATACTTTGATTAATTGTGCTGCTTCTTGTTTGCAATATGATAAACTAAACTTTTGATTCGAAATCAGACATTTCATATTTAATGACCTAATAATAATAATTATGGTCATTTTGTTAAATTGTTGTATGCCACAAAAATAACCAAATTTCCTTCTCAATTGCATCTTTAACCATGGTTACTTTAAGTGTTTTCTCATCCACAAACAATTATTGTTTTACTTTGATTCTTATCACATAAGCAGTTTGCAATTGGCTACAGCCCAAAATTTGCCTTCTCTTCAAGGAAATTCATGGAAAGGACACTGACAAGTACTCTTGAGTACAGGTTTCTGATAAATTTGTAGGTCATAGCATTGGACTAGATAAAAACTTCCAGGACTCTAATTAAAAAGCCGATATATTCATGATGATCGCTAACACACCATCAAACAAAACAAGAATTACATGAGGTTGAACTGATAGAGGAATAAGATGATTTTTATGACTTTTCTTGTTGGAAGCATTGCCGATTCTTTTTATATTTTGTTTTCCAGAGTAAAGAAAACTTTTTTGAGCTATTTATACCTTAAAGAAATTGGGTAAAATATGCTTTTGTGAGCAAAGTTGAAACATTTGCCTTTTTCTCTACCTAATTTCTCCAAAATTTGGAAACTGTTCATGAGTATTCTTATTTTACGGTAATATAGTTATAGTTATTTGAATAAGTTCAATGAGAATCTATTTTCTTTTGTAACAGGACACAAATGGCTGTTTACCAAGGCTTGACTGGAATGGAAAATTTTCAGATATGACCAGAGTGCTTCAGGGAATTCAGGCTGACTTTATAGAGATGATTAAAAAGCCCCTTGGAAAGACTGGCCTGGTACTTTGTCTACATGGTTCCTTTACAAGGTTTCTGACCTTGTGGTAAGTAAAAAATGTCACTTTCTGGCAGGCCCAGAAACCTCAGGAAGAGAGAAAGTCCCCAGCTTCACACAGGTGTTATGGGCACAGTCTGATGGTGAATTCTTGGCTTGGTTTCCAGCCTCAAGGCTTTTAAAAGTCTAATCTGATATCCCTTATAAAAAAGTCCCAGCAAAGCCAACTTAAAAGAGCCTATATAGCCATTCACTATTCTTGTTGCACTTTATGCAAATAATCAGGCCAAGTGTAATACTAAAACATATTCATCCTAATAATCCTGAATTATTTCTTGGCTACAAAAAGTCTCTAAAGAAGAACTGGGTTTTAATTTTCTTCATGATGTTTTTTGTTGACTCTCCAATGGAATAGGTTTTTTTCATCCTGACACACAAATTCTTTTTAATTATATTCCTTATGTGCATTATATTTCTACTATGTATCTCTCATTGTTTTACTTCTCCAGAGAAAACCAAACTCATGGTATTGTGAAGATTAGAGACGACTCAACAAGCCACAGCAGCTGTATATGTAGTGACTTAACCGAGGTCTCACTTTTGCCACCCTGTGACACCAGCACAATCCGGCTCTGGCATTCTTCAAATCCCTCACTGAGACATATGCTGCCCCCACTCTGTGGGCCGTGACTTCCTAGTGATGTGGAATTTTGACTAAATATCACCTAAATACCTGATTCTTCTGCAATGCTTCCTCCAAAAGATTGTGAAGAAAACTGGGAAATGCAAAACATAAAATAAAATTTCAGGGCCTTCTGACTTTATTATGCTAAGGGGGAAGCTAAGCCCTGAAAACTCAGTCACGTAGCATGTTTACAGTTCTGCTTCAGAGATTATAGCTCAACTCTGTTCCTCATTGTTCTTGTTCTGAAAATGACTAGGACAGACCAGAGACCAGACCTCCCCCTTCCAATCACTGCCTCCTCTATTGTCCTGTACCTAATCCCAGGCCAGATGGTGCCCAAGACACCCCGACTGTCACATCTTCTGTGTGGACTGTTAAATGCACCTTTCCTGAAAGACCACCTCAGCTAATCAGATTGTTCTAACTGTGCATTAAGCCTTACATAGAAAGATGTTAAAATTCTGTTAAACTTTCCTGAGCTTGTCTATATAACAACCGAAAGTTCTACACTTTGGAACACTGACTTCCATTCTTTAGAACCTGTCCTGCGTGGGCAGCTGTCCTCAACTTTGCATTTGAATAAACTCTCTTTAACTAGATTCTGATTCTTTCGATTATTGTAGGTTGACAGCCATTTTTCCAAAGAAAGGCTCCACCTAAGTGATATCTCAGATAACATTACTCCATTGCTGTGGTCTCTCAAGGTTTTCCCATTATATTGAGATATTTAGTCTGCACCATGGCCTATACCACTACGATATTTGTGTGTGTGTGTGTGTCTGTCTGTGTGTCTATTTATATAAATATATATTTCTTGTATATTTACAAGAATGCCTGACCGATAGCAAGTGCCCACTAAATATCTGTTAAATGAATGAAGCATCTGTGTAGTTTGGGGGGATTAAAAGTCAAATCCCTGTGAGGAATCCCTATGTAGATTCATTTACATGTAAAACCCAATGGATTTAGAAGAAAATGTACTCAGTAATAGCAAAGTTTCTGTGCTTCTCAGACTATGTAACATTTCCTAGGCCTTGAGAGAGAGAGGTCAGAGGACAATAAGGTACGAGTTGGTGATATGTTGCCCAAAGTAGCCCTACCCAGGACAACAACAAAACAAACAGGGAGATCCAAGTGCAGTGGGGCCAGGGAGCATGCCCTGAGGAGAGGGCTCCAGGAAGCCTCACAGACAGGACGCGAGTGCCAAGGACACAGGTGACAGCTCACCCCAGCGATCCCATCTGCTGAAGGCAACTTTGCTCTTACTCTGAGAGTGCTGGACTCTCAGAACTTTGTGAAGGACACACAGGTCGGCTTAGTAGTGTCTTTAAGATCAATGATAACCAAAGACAAACAGGCAAATCTGTGTGGGTACTGAGGACACACATCAGACACCTCTCGTCAACCCTCCAGGGAGAAAGGGAGGCCCGGGCTCGGTTGAAAATGAGGGCTCATGATAATTTTTTTATATTTCTGGCACTCAAGTTTGTGATTTGAGAGTCACACCCGTACACTGGTCTTTTCTTCCTACTTCCTTTGTGCTCTCACCTTTTCTACCACTAAATTGTACAATCCTTATAGACCAGAACTGCATTTTTTACTAATCTTTGAATCCCTAAATGTGCCTTGTTCATATATCTAGATGCTCAATACATTTTAATTGCATATATCCATATCATACATGTATCATATATCTACCTGTATCTCTCTACGTTATATTACATATATCGTACATCTAGATGCTCAACACATCTGAATTGGCTCACTATAGTGGGAATTTGTTCTTTTTGCTGAATATTTAATCTACTTTATCTCAGAAGCAGTGCTTTCTGCCTGATTCCAAATGCTGCAGCCACGGCACTGGGAGTGGTGAGCAGGTGACCCGAGTCTGCAATATTAGGGCAGATCTCCTCCTTTTGCCATAGCAGAGCTTCCTAACTAAAGTTAATCACACAAGCATCAGATGAGGGACTCGTGTGGGAGCTGCCAGAAAGACGTTTCCCAAGGCACTTCCCTTTGGACTCCTGCAGGACTCTCTCTCCATAAAGAGTGAGTCTGTGACCCAAGCCATACACAGGGAGTTTGCAGGAGGTGGAGAGAGAACCTGGGCTCTGATGAGCTAAATGCAAGTAGCTCTGGACTTTTTCGTCACATGGACCAGTAAAATCCTCTCCTGTTAAAGCCAATTTAGACCTGATTTTCTGACGTGTGCAACTAAAGCACAGTAAATAATACATAAATCTTATCCCCTCAAAAGACTTTGTACTTTGAACTCTCTGAACCAAGCAGTATTAGATAGTCAAATGCACAAATTCCTCAGTAGAGAGTTGCTACTGTAAACACCCCGCAGCAAGGGCAGGCCACAGCCTGTTTTGTAAACACAGGAGCAGCCCCTGGACTGGGATCAGATGCAGCCTGGCGCCTGCGGACCACAGACCTCTTCCTAGACCCAGTCCTGCCCCGAGAACTAGCTGTTGACAAGGCTGGTCACAGTCAGGACACCTTCAGTGTGCTGAACTACAGAAAATATTACGAATTCCGTTAAGCTTCAGATAAAATGCTATTGCCTGGTCATAGTTATGTGCAGTGAATTGGTCAGAAAAATACATGTAAATTAAAAATTTAGATACAAGCCTCAGTCCCTGTCCTCAGCATCAAATAATGGCTCATCCATTTTTCCTCTTCTATGCCACAGGCATACAGACTATGATCTGATCAGAATGTTGATGTTATATTCTATCATATTGTTGAAGTTATGAAGATATAGGTCATTCCTAACGAATCCTCTTAAACCTTAAATCATAGTTAGCACAGGAACATTCATAAAAGTTTTAAGTCTCTTGAATTCCAAGGCCAAGAAAATTTTCTACAAGTATTTTAGTTTTTTTTCCTAAGGGAAGGGTGGCTGCCAAACCTCAAGCTAAGAGACTCTTAGATGTAAGTTTTTCTTTAAAAAGCAATTAAAATGTTTGAAATTTTCCATAGTGAGACAATTTTATAAAAATTAAAAAGTGTTTATAAAATACAGGAAAGAAAACTTTTACTTTGGAAACTTCAAGAGCTAAAATAAACATAATACTTGGAAGTAATTTTACAAACTGACTATATGTCCATAAACTCAGGGCTAAGGTCATTGGGGGCAGGAACTGACATGAGGATCCCACTTGGAGTAAACTGCCACCAGAGTGGGAGCTGACTACTTTTTCCAATCCAGACCTCCACCAAGGGTCCAGAATGAAAGCCAGGACCAGAGTTCAGGGATTCCCAAACTAGTATCCATTATATTATTTTCCTCAATGGTCTCTAACTTATGAAGGGGGTATCTACAGGAAGAGCAAGCGTAGTAATTTGGTTTTCCAAATTTCCATTAATTACATGTTAATCAAATTATTAAATCAAAGTATTATTTGAAAGAGGCTAATTTACTAAACTGATAAAATCCACAAAGAAACTAGAATATTGCTGAGGATATATTTAGAATAAATTGATTAAATCTTAGCCAAAATAAAAGAAACTTTAATCTTTTTTTTTTTAATTTATTTTTTTAATTTCAGAATATCATGGGGGTACAACACTTTGGCCATACACATTGCCCCTGTTCTGCCCGTGTCAGAGCCACAATCGTGGTCATCTCCCAAACTGTGCTCCCCACATCCATTCAGTGAGAGTTTTTTCCATCCCTTCCACCCCCCTCCCGCCCGCCCGCCCTCAGATGAATGTTATTGCCCTGTGTGATGTAAGTGTTCATCAGTTAGTGCCAGTTTGATGGTACCAGTGGTGCTTGTTTTTCCAATCCTGTGACACTTCGCTTCGAAGAATGGGTTCTAGCTCCAACCAGGATAATACCAAATGAGTTAATTCACTGTTGTTCCTTATTGCTGAGTAATACTCCATGGTATACATATACCACATTTTATTGATCCACTCGTGTATTGATGGGCACCTGGGTTGTTTCCACAACTTTGCAATTGTGAATTGTGCTGCTATGAACATTCGAGAGATGTCTTTATTATAAAATGTCTTTTTTTCTTTTGGATAAATACCCAGTAGTGGGATTGCTGGGTCAAATGGTAATTCTACTTTTAATTTTTTGAGGTATCTCCATATTCTTTTCCATAGAGGTTGTACTAATTTGCAGTCCCACCAGCAGTGTATGAGTGTTCCTATCTGTCCACATCCCCGCCAACATTTGTTATTTGGGGATTTTTTGATATGAGCCAATCTCACTGGAGTTAAGTGATATCTCATTGTGGTTTTGATTTGCATTTCCCTGATGATTAGAGAAGTTGAGCACTTTTTTATATGTTTGCTGGCCATTATTCTGTCTTCTTTGGAAAAGTTTCTGTTCATGTCCTTTGCCCATTTTTTAATAGGGTTGTTTGATTTTTTCTTGTTGATTTTCCTAAGTTCTCTATAGATTCTGGTTATCAGCCCTTTATCAGAGGTGTAGCATGCAAATATTTTCTCCCATTCTGTAGGTTGTCTGTTCACTCTAGTGATAGTTTCCTTGGCTGTGCAGAAGCTTTTCAATTTGATCAGGTCCCATGTATTTATTTTTGTTGGTGCTGTGATTGCTTTTGGGGTCTTCTTCATAAATTCTTTGCCTAGGCCAATGTCCATAAGAGTTTTTCCAACGTTTTCTTCGAGAATTCTTATGGTTTCATGTCTTAGGTTTAGATCTGTTATCCATTGTGAATTGATTTTTGTGAGAGGTGCGAGGCGTGGGTCCAGTTTCAGTCTTCTACATGTGGCCATCCAGTTTTCCCAGCACCATTTGAAACTTTAATCTTTAAAGAGGCTTTGAAATGTTGCCTTGACCCACTTTTATTAATAAGATACCATTTTGAACACCACTGCCAAACAACTATGACCTTTGTTTCTTTTGTCTTTCTATGGCCTTGGTTTAATTATTTTCTTTGTCTTAAGGAGACAAAGCTTGTCAGTTCTCAAAATCAAAACCTGCATCTGTGCTCAGGTCATTAACTTCCCCAATCCAAACTTTAACAAAATCGACCATCTGAACATCAGCCAGAAGGGTGACTTGTGCTGCTTTCCAGTGTGCTGAGCCAGTCTGTGGATGGGGGACAGAGAGCGAAAAGTGAGGAGAATCTCCCTTTGGGATAAGAAAACCCTCAATTTATATCTGCTTTACCTTTACTCCAACTGAAGAGTGATCTTGGCTCAGATAGGACCACACATGCTACTCTGGCCTGATCATTTGGTGTACAACATGTACTCTTCCCAAAGAAAATTTAAAAATTCATGTGTTTAGGTCTTAAATTGCAGAGAATTATGTCTTATTAAGATACTGTTTGCAAATAAGCCAATGTGCACAAGGACTCCACCATTACCAGGCAGCAGAGTCCTGGCAGCAAACAGCATACCCTTTGACCTGCATCAACTTTCTATCATTTTGACATATCAAATCCTTATTTCTAAGTAGTGAGAAATCTCCTGAGAATAAAGATTTCCTAAACAGAATAAAAGTATCAAATCACTTTTGATGAGCAAAGATATAAAAAAATTTTTTTTAAAAAATCTTACAAAGGATGAAGGGTAGTGTTTACTCGTTTTACAGAAATTTTGTTTAATAGAACCAAATAACCAATTCTCCTTAATTTAAACATGATGAACCGGATGGAGGTTATCACTTACTTGATTATTTTAACCTCCAACTAGTAATTTGTAAACACCAGTCACTGTACAGGTATTTAAATATCAGACCAGCAGATGCAGTAAACAGCCCCTTAGACTGACACCTGTTATGTCTCTGAACTATGTGTGTGCAGGTTTTCTGACTCACTCACTATTAATGCAGTCATTTCCCCACATCTCAACAAAAACACCCACGAGGACGTGCAGAAGTGAAACCAAAGGCCCTTTTCCCACCGGCTGGACACGCCAGCCTCAGGCGCCCTGGTGGGCAGCGGTCACACCCAGGCATCAATCTCTGCAACTCAGCCTCGGAAGCGGCAGTGGCAACACTAACAGAGTTGTTGAAATGAAGTAAAAAAATGACACATTTTCCGCCAGCAGTGTAATTTCCTCACGGTTATCAGCCGATTCAGAGCAGTTTCATACTTCTTCAAATAAAAGAAAAACTGTGACGGCACAAGCGCCACAGAGGCCCGGCGCCAGAGCAGGGGAGGCCCGTGTCCAGCGAGACGCGCCTGCGCCTGCGCCTGCCCGCGCGGTGGTTTCGCCTGCGGTCCCGCGGCCAGGTGAGCGCCGCCAGGTGAGCGCGCAGGGCCCGGGCTCCCCCCCGCGGCCCAGCCAGGAACCGGCGCACTGGGGCGGCGGCATCCGCCTGACTCCAGCCACAGCCTCTTAACCAGCTTCGGAATGTCGCGGACGCCAACGATTTGCGACGAAGCGACGGCAAAGTGAAATACAGTCGCTAACATTCACAACTCAGGAAGAGCTTTCCAGGAATTGAAACAACTGTGGCTAAATTTCAATCAAAACCACCGTCATCAACAGTCCTGCGAAGTGGTTAATGTTCAATTTCGTCAATTTGCGGAACGATGAGTTAACATTCGCCCAACAGTAAAAGACCAGGAGACCCCGTCGTGCCTCGGGCCGTCTTTGCGCAACGATCCACCCTCCGGCCGCACGTCCCGGGAAGGGGAAGGGGCGGCCCCGCCGGCGTCCCCGCTCCGCGCACCTGTTCCCCGGCCCGGGTCGCCCTGGCGCCCCCCGCTCCACGCACTTGCGCCCCGGCCAGGCCCCCGCCGGCGTCCCCCACTCCGCGCACCTGTTCCCCGACCCGAGTCCCCCTGGCGCCCCGCGCTACTCACTCGTGCGCCCCGGCCCGGGTTCCGCCGGCGCCCCGCGCTCCGCGCTCCTGCGCAGGAAGAGGAAGCGCCGTGCTCGGCTCCGCCTCCGGGCGGGGCGCCCGCCAGGTGCGCACCTGCGGCAGGTGCGGGGGAGGCGAGCACCCCCTTTACGCACCTTGCGGGACAAACGTCACCCGACTCCCGGGGCCCGACGTCCTCGCCCGCTTTTTAAATTAAAAAACACAACGGACGGCCCCGCGACGGGACGGTTGCTCGCGACGGCCCCAACGGGACACGGGAGCCCCCACCCCACGCCCCGCCCCACGGCGCCCCCACCGCCACCGCGTGCGCCGCGTCAGGCTGCGGCCCCGCCCCCACTCGGTCCGGTCCCTCCCCGCCCGACCCCCCCCGCCAGGTGAGTCGCGGCCCGTCCCCACCTCCAGGTGAGTCGCGGCCCGCCCCGACTCGCGCCCCAACAGACCGCCCCCGCGGGCGCGCTGGAGCCGACTGCGCAGGCGCTGGCGGGCAGGCGGCAGTGCGCGTGCGCGGAGCCCCGCTAGGCCGACTGCGCAGGCGCTGGCGGGCGGGCGGCAGTGCGCGTGCGCGGAAGCCCGCTAGGCCGACGCGGTCTCCGGGATCCCGTGGGCGGGAAGATGGCGGAGGTGGTGCCCAGGTCGGTGCTGTTCGTCTGTCTGGGTAAGAAGGCGCCCGCTTGGGTCCGCTCTGACTCTCCGTGGAGGGCTGGGTGGGCCTTGTGCGCGGAGGGCTGCGCCGCGGCCTGGAACGTGAGCGGGGAGCCCGGGGGCCAAGAGGCCTGGGTGGGGCGAGGGTGGGCAGGAGCGGCCCGCCGCTCCCGCGGCCCCGCGCAGCCCCCCTCCAGCCCCCCTCCAGCCCCTCTCCGCCCCCGCGCAGCCCCCCTCCAGCCCCCCTCCGCCCCTCTCCGCCCCCGCGCAGCCCCTCTCCAGCCCCCCTCCAGCCCCCCTCCAGCCCCTCTCCGCCCCCGCGCAGCCCCCTCCAGCCCCTCTCCGCCCCCGCGCAGCCCCTCTCCAGCCCCCCTCCGCCCCCGCCCAGCACCCTCTCCAGACCCCCTCCAGCCCCCGCCCAGCACCCTCTCCAGCCCCCGTCTAGACCCTGCCCAGCTGCCTTCCACCCCACCCGGGTCCCCTGGCATCTGCAGCCACAGACCCTCCAAGCCAGGGTTCTCTCCACTGTGCCCAGGTAGGCCTGAGGCTGCTGGACTGATGTGCTGTCCTGGGGCCCATGACGACAATGGTTTTCTTGCTGGTTTCCTTAGCTCATGCTTAGACATGGGTCAGAGCTAAAGGGACCAGAATTGCTATGGTTTGGGGTTTCTTGGTTGTAAAAGGTAAGACTGGAAGAACTCGATTCTCCAGGTCCCTATGTAACCTTTGCCTAAATGAAAAGTGAAGGGTTTTTTTTTTTTTTTTTTAAATAATTTTTCAGGTACTTTCCAGCTCAAATTTTTTGTCTCGGAATTTCAGTACTTAGCTCTCTTTACTCAAAGTAGAATTTACTGTTCCCTTAGTGTTCAGGGATCTTCCTTTGGTGTAGCACTACAGGCTATATTCCTCAGTGCCTGCACCCTAAGAGGAGAAGGCCTAAGTTGTTAGTAGTGCAGTTCCTCGAAATCTTCTGATGACTTTGCTTTTCCTGCAGAGGAGCCCACCAGACCCTGCCTGCTCTATCTCCTTTTCCTTTTTTGGCCTATACCCTCTGGGCACTGCCTTCTAGAACCTTCTGCCCTCCAGCGCTTCAGAGACTTGATGTGCCTCCATTACTGGGTGCCCGTTTTTGCCTGGCAAGCCTTTTATTTTATAAAGTCAAACCCAGATATTTACTTCTTTGCTTTCCCAGTCCACTAGTTGTTTCTTGTGACCCCTTAAGACATCTTTTATTACACAAATTTTATTTTAATTGTTTGGTAGCCTGTTGCCATCCCAGCTAGATTTAATTTTCTTGAGGGCAGTAACTGACTTATTTTTTATTGTATTTCCAGCTTTAGGACAATATATGACAGGTGCTCACTAGGCATTTGTTGAAGCTCATTTTTTATGAGGGAGGAAGTAGAAGGCTTACCTTGTTTCACTTTGATGGTGGGCATCATTTGGTTTTTAAGAGCTTCATTGAAGGCTGACTAATGAAATCAACAAGTTTCGTAAACAGTAGTTCAGCTCGGGTTGGGTACCAAATAGTATTCCCTTGCCTTGTTTATTTTTGCTTAGTATTGTGACTGTGGTGGTCTAATGTACCCTGGTGGCTGTTAATGGGGAAGTGTATGCTTGTATATATAGTAGTCCCACTATGTCTTTGGGGGATACGTTCCAAGACCCCCCAGTGGATGACTGAAATGGCAGGTAGCACCAAACCTGATCGTGTCAATCAGAACACGTTTCTGCTTATGTCTTCCGCAAATGTAACGCCTTTTCCATCTTAACCAAGCACTTATGCGCTGTGGTTGTGCAGCTTGACGTGAGACAGCAAAAACACTGAAAGGAATTTCTTTTTCCTCCTTCACAATTTCACAGATAGAAGACCTGTTCTTACTGTGGATCTTAGCAACGCCAGCATGCAATTTTTTTTTCTTTTCTTGTGAGGTGGAGAACTTTCACCTTTTCACTTGAAGGAAGCACTTTATGGCTCCTCTTTGGCATCTCCAAATTGCCAGCATCACTACTTCTGCATTTTGGAGCCATTATTAAGTAAAATAAGGGTGACTTGAACAGGAGCACTGTGATGCCACTACAGTAGATCTGATCACTGAGACAGCTACTGAGTGACTAGTGGGTGGGTGGTGTGACTATGCCCCACAAAGGGATGAGTCATTTCTGGGGCAGGACGTAGCTGGACAGTACATTTCATCACACTACTCAGAATAGCGCACAATTTAAAACTTATGAATTGTTTGTTTCTGGAATTTTCCATTTAATATTTTGAGACTGAGGTTGACCGCTAGTCACTGAAACAATGGAAAGAAAGTGAAACCTCAGATAAAGGAGGACTACTGTGTTTATCTTCAATTCAATTCAGTAATTTTTTTTTTGAGCACCTACTATATGCCAGGCACTTCTCTAAGTACTAGAGATATACATGGTAGTGAGCAAAACAGGCAAAAATTTCAGCCTGTCTAGCGCTCGTATTCTATCTCAGTCAGCAGCAAGTAGTCATTGGTGTCCTCAGTTGTTGTGAAATGTTAAGGAAAGCAGGAAAGGGGATGGGAGTGGAGGTCAGTTTTGAGTGGGATGGTCAGGGAAGGCCCCACCTGGAAGGTGACCTTTGAGCAAAACTTAAAGGAGTGAGGACAAGCCTAGGACACTTTGGAGAAGCACTGTGGGCCCAGAGGGAAGCAGGTGAAGTTTTGAAGGGAGAGCAGCGGCCGTGCCCAAGAACAAACAACAGGGAAGCCACAGTGTCTGGGCCTGTTGACCAGGTAGCTTCACCAGCCAGATGCCCCATCTGTCCCTGAGGACTCAGCACATAATCCGAGTGACTGTTTTCTTATCTCTCCCATTCGAGATGTCTGTACAGGGAGAAGTTAATTCCTTATATACAATGGATACTTTAGGACCGGCATCTGAAAACTCCTGTAAAGAACCAGAGTAAATATTTTAGACTTGTGGGTCACACCAAAGGTGTAGGGCAAAAGCAGCCCTAGACAGTACATAAATGATTGAATTCAGGCCTGTTTCAATAGATCTTTATTTCTGGATACCAGAATTGGAACTTCACATAAATTTTCACATCACAACTTTTGAGTTTTTGTGGCTACTCAACAATGTAAAAATTATCCTTAGCTTTGTAGGCTGTACACAAAGGTAAAGGCGGTGGGCCACGAGCCATAGTTTTCAGGCCTATTTTACGTCCAGGTCTTGGGAGGCCACGTGAAGACTTCAGCTTACTCTGAGATAAGCCATTGGAGGGTTTTGAGCAGAGGTGGGAAATTTTATTTTAAGATTAAAAGGAAGTTTCCCAGCTGCTGTGTTGCGATTAGGCTGAAGGAGGGGCATGCCCTCACTAATCTGGTGGTGCGTGGTTGCATTCTGGGAAGACTTGATGTATATAAATGCCATTCTATGTGATAGCCACACACAGGACAGTGAAAACTGTGTTTTTGAACTATAAAAATGTTATTCCTTCAAAGCATTTATTCAAACGTGCTTGAGACTGAAGTATAGAGAGGCATGAAAGGCTTTTCACTGGTAAGGCTAATGGCAGAGAAGAACTGAGCTCCTTGTTCCAGCAAGGTTACTAAGAGTGCTATATGCCTTTGTAAGATAGAGAGACCAGTTGGAGAACATGATCTGGGGCCGTGCCCCAGCCTGCTTGGTTGCTGGAGGTAACCACGATAGCCATGTTAGTGG
Source organism: Daubentonia madagascariensis (assembly GCA_023783475.1). NCBI lineage: Eukaryota > Metazoa > Chordata > Mammalia > Primates > Daubentoniidae > Daubentonia > Daubentonia madagascariensis. The sequence goes on from JAKFHU010001035.1 coordinate 279,474, forward strand.
GGTCAGATGGCCCCCATGCCACACGCTGCTGGGTGCTGGGGCCCCTCCTCTCCTAGGGCTTAACTGTTGTCTTCTGTGAGTCTCCATCCTTGAAACGAAGGTGTTGTGGAAGGGTATATAATAGGCTGCCTAATTTGGAAAAAGCAAACTTGAGACTTCACAGATTGAAGCTTTTTTCTAAAGAAATCTAAAGATGGCATTTTAAGTTTTTAGAACTTGTCCCATAAGTGAAACCTTAAGTACCTGTGATTAGTGTTGCTGAATGTGCTCCAATTTTTAATAACGCATTAATTTGGGGATGTCAACTTTTGTAATCGAGAGGGAAAAGTGTTAGCTTTTCAGAAAGTAAACAGTCCAGGTTTTTGTATTGTGGGAAAACTGAGCTGTTATTTTTCAGTTATTGATCATTATTTGTAAGGGGGTGGAGCTAGTCTTTTTATTATGTTTTTGGATGCTGAGATTTAGGCATCTATTATTACTTCTAGAGTTCCAGAATGGTAACAGTTATCTTAATTTTGGAATAGAGTGTTTGTTGTTAAAAGGTAGATGATGACAAGTAAAATAATTACACGCCCATAGGAAGCCTTTCAGTAATTAAAATAATGCTGATGATAATACCTGTTTAACACATTGACTGCCGCACTAGAAAAAAAAATTTTCCTTGGAGCCACGGTGTTTTGTTACGAAAATAGAATAAAAACTTTGAAAACAAAATGATCCTTTCTAATTTAATGAAAAATTTATTTTTTATTTTCTGTGCATGAGTTATATGCAACTTGAAAAATAGTTCTTGTGGTTCCCAAGGTGAAGAGACGTGTGAGTTACATGAGCTTCACGAGGCCCCGGGCTCAGAACTAGTGTGAGTTACATACAACTCACATGGCAGTTAGTGTGTTAAACAACTACACAATTAAGAATGTCGGAAGGAAAAACTTCACAACACAAATCAGCACGTGGGGCCTCCAGGATTGATTTGTCTCATTTCCCTTCGTGGTTTATGGGTAAACTTGTTACTACTGTGGAAACCACAATCTGTGCGGGAAAAAGTACAAAATATGCTTCGTCTTGCAACGCAGCAACTGAAGAATGTAGTAAAGGCAATGAGTTGGTTTCACGGGCTAGGGAATCACTTGTGATTCACATAGAAGATTCTAATTCGGCAAGTTTACCGTAAACCACAGGACTCTAATATTAATAGAGCAACATGTCTTGGTCTGTCCAGTACTTTCTCTTTCCCTCCCTTCATTTCTGTTTCCTTAATTCGGTTCCCAACGTTTGGGCTCAGAACACGATACCCCGAAGTACGGCATTTTGGCGTGTTGAGCGCTTTGAGCTAAAGGATGTTGGTCATTCTCAGCACAGGCTCAGAGGCAAGGTCTTGCACCTTCCTGTCTCCCGTCCCTCTTTCTCCCCACGAAACAATTCATAGAAACCAGAATTCCTCTTCCCCATGGTGGGTCACAGAAACTCGAGTCCTCTCCTCCCAAAGCCAGCCATGAGACCTAGAGAGGGTACTCTCTCCCCCATTGCAGAGGGGTCCTGCCCCCCACCGTGGAGGAGGAAGGAGTGCTACACAGGGGCAGGCAGGCCTGGCTGGGTTTCCTCTCAGTCTGTTACGTTGGATCACACCCTTTGTGCAGTCACCTTTCTACACGGCTGTCCATTGTTCATGGAACCTAAGCATAAAATTGGTTTTCCCTGGGTCTTTGGGTCTGCTTTCTGAAGGCTCCCCTGTCACATAAAACTTCGATTGAGTAAATTTGTCATGCTTTTCTCTTGTTCTCCTGTTACAGGAGTGCCTGCGTGACTCTTACGATGTGTCAGGGACGGTCTCACACCTTTCTGCCCCTACACTCTCTTATTTGCTGTTTCACATCAGCCCGAGATGGTCCCTGCTTCCCTCTTGTGCTCTTCTCACGTTTCCTTAGCCCTGCCGGCTGTCACCCGTCTTGTAGGAAGGGTCTGTGTCCTGAACAGCTTTCTGTCTGCAGCACTACTGTTTAAGTGCTTGGCTCTTAAATAGTAGGCATGCAAAATAACTTTGTTGAATAAATCGCATTACCCTTTCCCCAGAACCTTCAGTTTCTTCCCACAGTGGCTACAGTGAGCCCAGATCATTGCCCAGTGTTTTGCGGCTCCTATATTCCAGCCTTCAGCTCACACACTCAGCTTCACCTGCTTGGGCTGACGGTCCTCGATGCCTTTCCCTTCCTCTGCCCATCACAGTCCTCCTCATCTGTTCAACAGCAGTTCTAATCTTCCTGTTTCCTGATAAGAAATTTTTTTATTTCTTTATGCTCTGTAGAGTCCTTTTCTGTGTCCCTGTACTGTGTTGCTTACCTAGCATTTATTTTCTTATATTATTGCTAACTGTAACTCCCTAAGTACATTGCTCGGCACATGGTAGCTCTATTTTGAGAGGAGATTTTATGTCCTTTATCTTTTTTACCTGTGTAGTAAGGAACTTGGCCCTTGTCGTGGCTCCTGGGAAGTCACCTAAATGCCCTGGAATGTTCCAGGAGTGCTGGGACTACCTTTGTTATTCATGGTGCCCCCATAGTCTGTGGGAAGGAGATGACTGGGGTGGGGGCTGTGAGCCGTGTGTGTGTGTGTGTGTGTGTGTGTGTGTGTGTGTGTGTGGCCAGGAGATTGAGCCCAGCTTCGTGCCAGTGGTCCAGTCCATCCTTCCCCCATGATTAAACCCGTGTAGAGACCCAGAGTTCTGATGACTTCCTGGGTGGGTAGGATGTCGTGGGCAGGCATGGTGGTCTGGAGCACTGTGTCCCTAACCTCGAGTTGGCTAACTCCTGGTATCCACAGTGCTTTTGGCACAGGGCTTTGCACATGATTGCTCAGTAAAAGTTGGTGTTGAATCACTATTTATACCTAAATATAATTGTATATTTTATGAAACAATATTCATCCTTATTATGTGCGATATACTTAAAAATACATGCAGTTGACCCTTGAACAAGGTGGGTTTGAACTGCAGAGATTCACTTATAGGTGGATTTTTTTCAGGCAAAGATCAAAAGTATCAGTATTTGTGGGATGAGAAACCTGCATATATGAGGGCTGACTTTCCCTATACGCAGTTCTGCAGGGCCAACTTGTGGATTATGTATGTGTGGATTTTGGTATGGGGGTGTCCTGGAACCAATCTCCCAAGTATACCAAGGGCCGGCTGTATATTTAGTTCTATTCTATTGTAGTTCATTTTAGAATAAGCTGGTTGCAACCTACTTCATTGATTTCATGATTCACTTCTGGGTCATGAGTAGCAACATGAAAAACAGTGATTTTGGTTAAAATAGTTTTTCTGATGTCTTCGTCATTTATACTTGGAGTACTTGGACAGTTGGTGTCAAATCACTGAACTTGGATTTGACCGGCTGTTCTCCACCGGAGTCTGTCATGCACTGGTGCACAGGGGTATCAGACAATAGTGCCGGCCTTGCTTTTTCCTTAGGGACAGCACAGCCTCTTGTGTGCCGAGTGTGTGAAGTGGTTTACGAAGCCGTCATCTGCCCTTCATCAAACCTAACGTTCTCTTTCTGCCCCTCCTTTGTTTAAGGTAACATCTGTCGGTCACCGATTGCAGAAGCTGTTTTCAGGAAACTTGTAACTGATCAAAACGTTTCAGAGAACGTAAGTACCACTCCTTGTCTTAAGGAGGCCAGCCCGAATGCCTCTGGGCAGGGAATTGCCAAAATCATTCCTTTTTCTCCCCTGCAGTGGAGGGTAGACAGCGCCGCGACATCCGGGTACGAGATAGGGAACCCCCCTGACTACCGGGGGCAGAGCTGCATGAGGAGGCACGGCGTTCCCATGAGCCACGTTGCCCGGCAGGTACCGTCCTTGGACTTGAGACGTGTGTTTTGTGTTTCAGTGGGTCATTGACAGCGGCGCTGTTTCTGACTGGAACGTGGGCCGGGCCCCAGACCCAAGAGCTGTGAGCTGCCTGAGAAATCATGGCATTCACACAGCCCATGACGCAAGACAGGTAGACAAGCTCTTGTTCAATTTCTAATGTGTTGAGTCCCGTGACTTGAGAAGTTTGAGAGGCTAACCAGACTTACGTATTAATGGGATGCGTAGTTAGGGTGAGCCAGACCAGCTGTAGTCTGCCGTTGTTTCACTTCTGGTTGCACAGTGCTCAAATACTGGCATGATTTTGGAGTTTCCTTACTAAAATGCAGATAAAAGCTGCATACTTTATAGTGAGAGAGCATGGCTGGCAGCTGGGGCTGAAGTGGTGTGGTCTGCCTTCTCTCTCCTGCATAGTTTTTAGGTATGTTTAGGCCGTGGCGATTATTCTGCTTATATTACAAGTTTGTTGCTAGAATTAAGTTATATAATAAATACAAACATTGTTTCAACTGTAAAGTGCCTTAGAAACACAGGGTAATATTGATACCATAATGGACACATAATTACGGTTTCTTACAGCCCGTTTAAGTATGAAGTCTAATAAGATCACAACCAAACACCAATTTCAAGTGAAGATAGCCTTGTATTTGTAAAATGTTAGAAGATGCAGTTGATTTTCTAAGAGTTTTTTATTTAAATTAAGCACTTAAGGATGCTTTCTGAAATGGAATTTTCATCAGGCAGAAGATTGAACCATTTTTTTTAAGTTTTACAGAAATTTATTGCATCCAAGTAGTTAAGCATTTGCAGTAATACACTGTTTACCTCTTTATAAACACCAACACTGAAAATACATTACAATACTACTAAAAGGCAAAGCATATGAAATTTATACACAATTACACAATTGTGTACAAATTTACACACAAGTATAGTATGCTGTCTAGGAAAATATATCCTACTCAAAAAATGTGAACTTGGAAAAATAATTCGAGGATTTAATCATGATCTGCAAACAAATTTTTAGAAGTCGTTTAGTGCATATTCAAATATGCTCAAATACACCATCTGTACTAAAACAGTGCAAGAAGGTATTTGTATACAATCATGACTAGATAACCCATGGGCATTAGATACCTCTTTGGTACAGTGGATATTAAACAAGTTATTCATTGTTTATTTTATAAAAACACATTAAACTGAGTATAAAGAAAGACATGCTCAAGATAAAATTCATTTCTTCACAAAAGTGCTCAACAGGGTTGTATTTTTTAATCACAAAATACAAGATAAAATTAAAGATACTTTCCAATGAAATACTTGCCAGTTACAGAGAGATATGCTCAGGTAACTTAAAAGTTGAAAATGGTATCTGTAGTTTTACAAACTCTAACACAAAAAATTATCATACCTTAACAAAACTCTTACATGATGTTTAAGTATGAAATTAAGGTTCATCACTCACGGTTAAATTAGGATGTAGAATGTTTTAAACATTAGCCTTTTCATAACACTTGAGGCCTCATGGTTTATAGGAAAACAAATAGTAGCATATATGAATGAAGAGGAATTAAAGCATTTTAAAAGAGAATAAAATTATAAATGCTTTCATAATATGGCTGTGATGATATACTGTAAGATCCCTGATGAATAATATCATTTATCCGTTCTTGTCGCTTCAGATTTTTTCATACCTTGCCAATTTCTACTTGCAGTTGTTCAAAGAATACAGATTTATTTTCAGTAGTCCTTCAGAATTATGAGCACTTTTAAGCTTTATGTTGTTAAGGTCAGATTATCTTTCATACACCAAGTATATGATGAAAGTGGATGCAAATGAAGTATGTTAAATGCGTGTGCCTTAAAAAGCAAAGCCAGAAACTCTCAAGAGCAGTTCAGTTGTCAGAGTGGAAGTAGCATCTGCACAGAATCTGATTCTTGCATTTTTCTTTTTCCTGCTGCCTTTAAGAAAATTTTCTCAACAATGTCATGTTTAAAAATTTTGACATACTAATAAGGTATGTTTTATAAATCAAAATCACATCAGATCTTTGTTTATAAGTTTTTTCTTTACTAATATCACAATTTGTGTGATAATTGCTCTTAACCACATGTCTTAAAATCTTAATTTTTCCAGTACTTTCAGCCTAGATTTAATAAATATTTTTAGGGTGCTTATTTCTTTTTAACTCTTGCAGTCAGTCTCTTGAGTACCTGAGCTCTCCGTCCAGTTAGTTGGATGGAGATTTTACTTGGTTATGATTCCTTTTCTTTTTTCAGCAAACTTCCCACTGAGCTGTGCACAGACTGTGAGTGCACGCTGGAGGTCCCACGGCAGCTGCTCCTTACTCCTCCGGAGATTGACACTAAAAATTCATTCTATCTTTTTAACATTGTAGAAGTGGAATTATAGTATATACTGTTTTCTATCAGCTTTTTTTGCTTGTGATATTCTCCATGTTGTTGCTGGTAGCAGTAGTTCATCATTGTCGTTACTGGGCACGAGATCGTCTTGCAGTGTGTCCGTCCTACTCGGGATGGACGCTGGGTTGTTTCTCGTGTGGGGCTGCTACAGGTGGTGCCACTGTGGGTGAAGATGTGCACCCAGCGTCAGACACGGCGTGCCGGGTTGCTCAGCCTTGTAAAGTACATTGGGGATACTCCCTCCTCTTCTGTCCTCTAAAAGTTTGTTGAAGATTGGTAGTATTTCTGGTTATCATTTAGAAAATTCATCCAATCGTTTGTCTTTCTGTGGTCTGTCATTTTCTTTTGCTACTTAGTTTTCAGCAGTTTGAGTATGATAGGCCAAGTATGATATGTTTCTCATCAATTTTAGAAAATTCTGAGGTGCTAACTTTTCATATTTTACTTCTCTTTCTCTCTTCATCTGAGATTCAATGTGTGTGTGTTGAATGTGTGTTTCTCATGCTCTTTCCTCTGTTTTCCATCCTTGTTACTTTGTTCTTCAGTCTGAGATTTTCTGCTGACCTGTTCCTGACATACTGACCCTTCTGCTGTTTCTAAGCCATCTATAAACCTGTACTTATTGTCTGTCGTTTTATTTAGTTAAGTTTTGTTTGATTTTCTGGTGAAATTCTACATCTTGCCTTATATTTAACCATCACGGTTGTTTTAGGTAAAGTGTGGTAACTCTGACATCCGGGTCATCTGTGAGTCTGCTTTTCTGTTCTGTTTTTCTCTCCTTGTTTTACTGGTTGGTGTCTGTTCACTTTGTGCTGCTGTAACAGGATCCCTGAGACTGGGTAATTTATAAAGAACAGAAATTTATCTCTTATAGTTCTGGAGGCTGTGAAGCCCAACATCGAGGGGCCTGCATTTGGCGAGGGCCTTGTTGCGGTGCCATGCCGTGGTGGAAGGGCAAAAGAACATGTATGCACACACGAGAGAGTGGGCGATGGCCAACTAGTCCTTTCATCAGGAATCCACTCTCAGGATAAAGGCTTGACCCGTTCATGAGGGCAGAGCCCTCAGGACTTAATCAGCTTTTAAAGGTCCCGCCTGTCAACGCTGTCGCACTGGGGGTTAGGTTTCTAACACGTGAACTTTGGGAAAAACATTCAAGGCATGGCATAGAGCTTAAATAATTTTTAAGAGTTAAAGGAGTTCTACTACTAAACAATTTGAGATCTCTGTTCTAAGGCCTGGTCAGTGCCCAGTATTAGCAAATGCTCTTGGGGGTGGGGGAGAGAATTTCAGCTACCCTCTGTGGCAGGAGTCTACAGATTGAGGCCTGCATCTTTTTTTTAAATAGAGTTTATTGGGTCATAGCCAGGCTTAATTCTTTTACCTGTAGTCTGTGGCTGCTTTTGTGCCACAACAGCAGGACTAAGTACTTTTAAGAGAGACTTCGGTGGTACACAAAGCCTGATCATCACATCAGTGTACTAAGGACTTTGAAGAGGTGTTTTGGTTTTTTGTATGCATTTTCTAGTTGTTTTTGGTGGTAAGGTTGATTTGCTATAAGCCATTTCATTTATAGCTGCAAGCAGGCATCCTTTACTGTGTGTTCTTTATATAAGTTATGGCAGTTTCTCTTCTTAATTATTTTGACATGTAAAAATCGTGCAACAGTTATTGAGTCTTTAAGAAAAAGAAAAAGTCCAAAATTAAAAACAATTTTTAATATTAAATCCTAGGACATTTTTCACATGATTAATTTAGAGAAGTAATATTTAATATAATACTTATTCTAATAGATTTTGAAATAAGTTAGTGCCTTGGAAATGTTAATAAAATACAGTCCTCTGTAATTATTAACATGTAAGTTAATGGAAGTGCATACTAAAAGCCAAGTTTCTCATTTTTAACAGAGTAATGAATATATTTATTGTTCTTTTACCCCACTGATTGTTATAAGAAAGTATCACTATTTTGTTTAACCAGATTTTCAATATCTGCTATGTAGTTTTATTGTACGATGATATTTTAGATGATTTTTTTTAGTGAGGAAGATGATTATTGAAGTTACTTAGAAACGATTTCCACCATTGTTCAACAGCATGTTTATGTTATTCTGTCATTATTTATAGTATTCAAAATTCACAAATAATATTTTCATTTATATTGTAAATAGGCTCATGTTTATAAATTGTGTCAGACACAGCGATGAGTTTTCTGGTTAGCGTCACTAGGAATACTGAGTGGTGTTCTTTTCTGTCAGGTTTAAACCGTGGACATTTGCTCAGTAAAGCAGCTGCAGTTGCTCCTGTGCTTCCTTCTCAAGGCACCTTCCGACCACTTAGGTTTACCCCTCCCCCCTTTCCTCCAGGGCACCTGGGCACCTGTGCCTCTTGGGTGCCTCTGCCCTGCGTGGAAGGGCCGCCACCCCCCCCCCCCGACAGAGTCTGTTTCCTTGGTGTATGTCACTGCAGCCTGGGCTGTTCAGTCTTGCAGAATGAAAGTAGACTAGAGGGAGGGGGTGAAAGTGTGGCGTCCTCACGTGTCAACTGGATTATGCTTTGTCACTAGGGAAGTGCAGCTGAAGTGTAAACGTGTCTGCATATTACACTATTTTATGATAATTGCAAGGAACTTAATAATATAAAATTTCTTTGCAGTATGATTTTGGGAAATAGGTTAACTATTTTAACTTAAAGGTGCCCCAAATTATTTAATTAAATTGTTAATTACTGAGTAACAGACACAAATATAGCAGGTTTTTTTAAGTACTGCTTTGGATCCTCTAGGCTTGGATGGTATAAATATAAACACTGTATTTTGACTTCTATTCAATTTTAGATTACCAAAGACGACTTCACCACATTTGACTATATACTGTGTATGGATGAAAGCAATCTGAGGTAATCATGTTTGTAAAGTGTTATTTCTCTCCCACTCTCAATTCAGTAGTAGGCCAAGTAGTTTGTTGTTAAAATGACCTGTTTATCCTAAAGTTTTTAATAGACAGGGTCACAATATACAGAATTATTTATTTAGAATAGCAAGAAATTTAGAGTAAGCTAGACTTACAGGTATATTTACCGAGAGATACACCTTAGATTAGGGCAAGTCCAATTAGCTTGATTTAATTGGAAGTTTAGCTGAGTTGTGATACGTAGTTTTGTACAAGGGGATGTATTATTTTGCAGAAGAGTGTTTTGTCACTGCTGTGATGATTCATGGACAGTGTGGTGTTTTATTGTTTGTCATGCCAAAGCACTTCATCCATAGGTTCATATTATTACCCCATCTTCTCAAAGAGGAAACTGAGGAACAGTGAGGTTAAGTTACTTTCCAAGTTCAAAGAATTAGTGGGTGGGTGTGGTGGAATTTACGCCTAGGCTCAGAGAAGCAGAGTCCTGCCACACCTCCTCTGATATGTGGCCATATGAGCCCCCGTCCCCACCTCATGGCACCGACCAGAACTCATCATAATTCAGTGCAACTGAGAATTTACTAATTTGCATCACTGCTAATTCATAATATTTCATGTTTTTGATGAAGAGAAACTATGCTTTTAATTGCTTTTGTAGGGGTGAACAGATATGGATACAATAGGTTTACTTTTTTTTTTTAATAAATTAGGACCTTGCTTGAAATGCATAAATTTTCCATTTTTGTTTTTCAATTCTTAACTTTTTTTGTTCTCATTTTTCTCATTTACACCATAGCTTATAGGAATTGTATAAACCATCTAGTTAGAAGGCCGGTCTGCCTTGACTGGCGTTGCATGCGCTCTGTGCGTGTGTGTGTGGAGCAGGCAGCCTTCCTCCAGGCCCAGCGCTTCCTGCACACGCCTCTCCTTCTGCCTGGAAGCTCTTCCTTGCTGCTTGGGCCAGCTGGCTCCTGTTTGTCCTTCAGTTTAAGTTCATTTCTTAAACTTCTTAAAGTTCTGAAGTATCCTGCTGCCTTGTGACCTTGGCCAGGTTGTCAGTTAGGCTGTGAGGACTCTCTGCAGCTCCTCTCTCTGTGCCCACCCCTGATTGTGCAGCTCTGTGCATGAGGGTTCTTGGCTGTTCCTTCCCCACGTGCAGCACGTGCCTGACTAGTCACCAGTGCTCAGCTGAAATGTGTTTAATGAATGGGGGGTGATCAAAATGTAGCTTTCCTTTTTCTTTTGTAGCAGTGTGAAAGCCAAAGGTGGAAGGCGCCAAGAGTGGAGCTGAGTTTTCAGCTTGGGCAGAGAGGCTTGAGGAGTCAGAGAAGGAAAAGCAGTTAGTGAGGCACACAGTGCAAGAAATGCTGTGTTAAGATGTCTTAGGGTAAAATTGGGGCTTGGTTCACGTGGGTTCCTTCCTGTCACCTGTTTTATCTCTGAAACATTATCTTTTGATTGATTTTCTCAGTGTATTTCACAGAAGAAAACATAATTATTGTCTGACTTAAAATGTGTATCTTGTGGAACAAAATCGGTGAGAATATGCTGCGGTTGCAAGGCTCTTGCCTGAGAGACAGCAATGACATACAGCTGCAGGACGGGGTCATACAGCTCTGCTGAGTATTCTGTTTCATTTCAAATCAGGTCACTTTTGCTGGATTTTGATAGGGATGTTTCATAAAACCCTAGCAGATGTCCCTGTTTAACTTGAAACCATAGATCAGAAAACTTAAGTTCATGTTTCAATTTTACAGAGATTTGAATAGAAAAAGTAATCAAGTTAAAAACTGCAAAGCTAAAATTGAACTACTTGGGAACTATGATCCACAAAAACAACTTATTATTGAAGATCCCTATTATGTAAGTACAGTTCACATTTTAGGGCTAATGTGAAGACATCATGTCTGTATCCTGCCATATTAAATAACAGATTATGGTTTTCTTAAGGACTTTTTTCTTTTATGCAGGTTTTGCTATTTTTTTCCTTCTTGTCCTTTTAGGGGAATGACTCCGACTTCGAGAGGGTGTACCAGCAGTGTGTCAGGTGCTGCAGAGCGTTCTTGGAGAAGGCCCACTGAGGCTGGGTCTGGGCCCTGCTGCAGCCAACAGCGACTAGACCCCACCCTGAGGCTCTGCATTTCTCAGTCAGTATGCTCAAGTGTAGTAATGTTCCATGGCCCCAGCTTTTTCTTCAGTTGACTTACTGTTTCTTATGTTAAAAAATTATCGCAGATGCAAATCAGTTGTGTTTGGCAGAAGAATAAATAAAAATCTTTGATTCAGACAGTTTATAGTATAGTAAGCATTCTTCGACTACTTGAACCTCTCACTTTGCCCCAATTACAAAATTAGTGGAACAAACAAGATGTAGAACAACGAAATAAAACAATGAAGTAAAACCTCACTTGAAGGCCCAGATCATCATCTAAGCCTCTTGAGACTTAGATAATCTAGTCTACCTCTTGAGTAAGTTTATGTGAATAGCTCGATGGACAGTGCCCTCTGCTCCCCTGTGCCAGCTCTCTCTCTGCCCCAGGGCTTTTTATTGAATGACAGTGGCTCCCTCTGAAGGAACTCAGAGTCTAGATTAGAAACATTTTAATTCACACACACCCATAGTGCACACTTGTATACTTAAACAATAGGAAAGAGAAAGATTTGTGGAATCAATCTTTAGCACCTTTAATACTTCTTGATTTTTGTCTAGTTTATTTCCTGAGGGAGGTCAGCTCATTTGCTCCCATTTGAACTACTTTGCCTCTGAAAACTTAATTATATCCAGAAAGAAGGACACTTGAATACTGGTTTATCTATGGTCAGTTGAGGAATATGTCTGTTTTCTTATGCACAGGTAACCCAAATGCTGAATATAAATTGGCTTAGTTGGGAAAAAATAATTTAAAAAGTTGGAAAAAGTTCTATGATATTGGCATGCTTAAATATTGGTATGTTAATAAGTATTTGTTCATTGGCAGTTAATAAATTTATAGGCAAATATAGGTAATTTCTGTGTACTTTTAGATAATGTCAAATTCCTATGGATATATGTCAGAAAAGATTGTTTTCATAATAAACTGGGGAGTTACAAAACTGCAACTGAGATAAAAATCTGGTGTCTGCCTGCTTTTTTATGACAAGTGAAGAAACGTTCAAAAGCATTGCCTGTATTTTCCTTTTCAAATGGTCTGTGATGTTACATGTGCATGTTTATCCTTCAGCATTAGGAAGTACAGTGATGAAAATAAGCATGTTGCTGCCCTGGGCGATAACGCCTCGTTCATGAAGGAAGTTGGAGGCCCCTTGCCCCGGAAGTGTCTTTGCCCAGCACCACCCTGGGTGGCAGCAACCCAGGCTGGGCCCCCTGTGTGGCAGGTGAGTGACGGTTTGCTGTCCTCCCTGTCTTGATCCGCCAGTCATCGTTAGTGACCTCAAATCCTGGGAGAACTTTCAGTCAAAAAAAAAAAAAAAAAAGTCCTCATCGAAAGTCGAGTGGATCCTTGCCCAAAAGAATAGGAAGAGTTTAGAAGAAGGGGTGACACATGACTCCTGGTCCAGGTGTCTCTTCTGGCTTCAGTACCATGAGGGTTGCAGAGTGCAGAGGGGCGTTTGACCCTGAACTCACGGGTGCCCGCCAGTAGCTTCCCCACCATGCCATGTGGAAGGGCCACGGTGTCACCACAGGAAGGCGGTTTGCTCACCGAGTGAGTTTCCCTCCTGGTGAAGTTACTCAGACGTAGAGAAGACTTAGGATGTTAAATAGAGTGGGTATTTGGTCATGGTATCCCTAAAGCATAAAGAATTGGGAAGAAAAGATCAAGTAATTAGCTGCGATTAGGAAACGGGTTTCTGTGAGAATACTTCAGAAGATACCCTGTTCTTGTCACTCAGTAATTGCTTAATCTCAAAGTCAAGAAGCTTCTTACTCTTTTCCGTTCCTTTATGTTCATAAATCCTGTTGTTTGTTTTCTTTAATGTTTACGTATATAAATACAGATCCTCAAACGAAAATTGTAGGACTCTTACGACTGTTCTGTCCTTACGGCTGTATTCAGACAGTACCATCTGCTTACAAGGGCTCATATACAGAGAAACTCATTGCTTTTCTGGATTCACCTTATTTTTCAAAATTAAATCCAACTAGATCTGTTTAAAATACATCTGCCTGTAAAAATCTGAGGCTTAGAAGCCTTGAGGTTCCTCTTAGTTGAGCGTTTTCATGATTACAGAATCCCGGGGAAAGGCTACAGCCCTATTTGGGAATTCACTAGCAAGTCAGAGCCCATCTTAAGCAGTTAAGTCACCATACAGTATACAGTAGCTTCTACTTTAAAAAAAATTCTAAATATCCCTTACAGAAATTCTTAGGCTTTCAGTTTCATTGATTTATGCCTTTTCCATTCTGTGACATTCTGCCTGTGTTGTGATTTCTCGGTAGATCTGCAAGTCTTGAGTCCCAACGATGAATTTGTTAGAGAGGTAAGGAGTCACCTTGAAGACCATGCGTTATAACAAACACTTTGTTTATTCTTTGTGTTTACTTACAGTATTTACATATTGCACAACAGCTGGGATACTATTTCACATTTATGATACAAAGGACAAATGGAATTAGCCTGGATATATTCACAGATTTACACTCTACTGTCTCCAAAACACAACTGAAGTTTGTTTGTTTTCAAATTTCTCATGCCATTTCAAATTAAACTCTGGGAATTTAATTGTAAAAGTAATACAAAATATCAAATCATACCGTATGCTATATGAAAATATAGTTTAAGATTCTGCCTGTATTTCTAAAGAAATAATTCTTTGTGATTTCACCTAATCAGGAAAATGAAATAGTCTCTGTATTTTACAGCACTGCACATCAAATGTGGAGCGTTCTCTCATTTTTTAAAATAGTGGCAAGTATCACTGTCGAGTATACTGTTTTACCGAATATATATCTGCAAACAGTGCCGACAACATACAAAACTCAAAGGAATTATGGAAGTCTGCAAAAATAAATCTCTTGTTGACGAGGGAATGTGTTTATAAAGATAGTAGTTGTGTCTCCCTGCTGGTTTCCAAGGCACTTCTTGTGGTCCCTGTGTGCTGCTCCTTCACCCCTTCACATCTCTGCTCACTGCTGAAAATAAATACATGCAGTTTCACGTAACTGTTCACACTTGCTCTCAATTCTAGAAGACCTATCAGTTATAGGATACACCATTCATAAACATAAGGAATCTCAGTGTGCAGGTATATTGCTCTGTGTTCCAAAAAGTGTAGCCTCTTTTGCATAACTTAGTTCTACAGTTACTGCATGTCCGCTGTGCTAAAGGAATGGAAACCATAAATACATGTGAATTCCTGTTAAAGTTTAAGAAATAGTGCTTTGTCTTATGTCTGCTGTCAGAATCCTCAGTGAGTCAGTCCAGGATGATTTACAGTTTGTGGCGATCTGGGAAGTAGCTGGGTTGCCTTACACCTCAGTGTTCACAGGGCGTGTCTGTGACTATTAGGGAGGGTTGCTGCAAATGTAAAGTTTCTTTTTGGCCTGATGAGGTCAGTTAATAAGCTTTAGGAAGGACACAGATGGATTTGCTCTGAGATCACAAGTGCAGAGCCCCTCCCTGCCAAAGCCCTGCTTTTCTCAGACGCTCAGCCTTGAAGACATGGTTATGTATGGTGTGGCACTGGGAGAGGAATTTGTTCTTCAGCCTTGTCTGCAAAGTACAGAGAACGCCTGGACTGTATTTATACTGTGGTAACAAGCCAGTTCAGAGTAAGTTATGAAATTATTACAGTTAACAGGAAGGAATATCAGTGTCTTAAGCTTTACCCATTTCTTGACCAGAATAAACCCAGTTACAGTTGTGAGTGTGACTGTGGCCAGCAGGCAGGTGCCCTTTTGGGGACAGACACATGAGCACGTGCCTTAATCCTGTTACCTTTCATGTATTTCTTCACCCAGTCAGATCCTGATTGGGTGGTACAGGGTGGGGAAGGGATGCAGAGGGAGCGGTGATTATCAAGACTGCGTCTGCCGACGTGCTAGGACTGGTTTTCTTTACAGCTCTCCTAGGCTGTGCCCACGTGGAGACTGATGCGGGAGAGCCAGGTGGCACTAATTCCACATGAGTGTAAGTTCCACTGACAACAAAGTCACTGTTTGGTTTACCTAGACTGACTAGCTCGTCGGGGGATGTAGCACTAGGCACTTGTTCTCCCCACTTGTAAGTAAATGGAAATTTTTTCCAAGGATGTGCCTGGTTCATGTCTGTAAACAGTGGTGATTTAGCGATAAAGATGAGGAAGCAGACAGAATGTTAATAAAAACAACATTTTCATCTACCCTGGCATATCACCTTGGGTGACTTACAGAAATATACACCCATTCATTGATTTAAAAAGAAAAAAATCTTTTCTGCGTGCCAATAGGCAGTAGATGGTATCAGAATGAGAACAGGGGCAGACCATGCCTTCACCTCCTCCAAAGAGAAAGTGCAGTGGACTGTGCCAGGCGTGGTCACGCGGCCCTGCATGGCCACTCGCCACCTCCTGACGCCGTTGCTCCCGTTTCCTTGCAGCACCGGCTTGTCGGGATGTGCCGAGGACCCGCCGTGCCTCAGCTACTGCCCAAATACTGGTAAGCGCTGCCTTCCCAGCGCGAGCATGTCTGTGTAGGAGGGGGCACTACTGTCTTACATGAGGCAGACTAGAGGAGCCACTAGGGAAGTAGAGCGTTCCCTTGGTGTTAAGGTTTTCTGGACAGCCGGCAAACTTTCTGGGGACAGCCGTCTGCGGGCAGGAAGCAGGTCGTGTTTGTGGTGTGTGCCCAGCATCAGGCGCTGCTGCACACACGACAAACAGTTAAGTGTATGACTGGTGAAATTAAAGTTTTGTCTTGCTATCTAAAGTGACTGAACTCTGTGGGATTTGTGTCAGGAAAATGAAACCCTGCCCTTCAGTGTGGCCACTGTGTGTCTGACTGATGGGTTACATGTTACTTATCGGTTTATATTTCTACCCTTAGAGGTTATGAAAGAATAACACTGATAGAAACATTTAAAGAGGATAGCTGTTTTTTACGAGCTTATGGGCATAGTGATAGACTCGACTCACACGTTTACCAGATGTTAATAAAATTTGCAGGGATATCGTTAGTCATGTACTCACCGTGTGTGTTAGTGAATGAGCGGAAGCCTAACCGAGTAGGCATGGTTTCAAGTGGTGCCTGGTGTATGCATTCAGTCACGTGCTGAAATTAGTGAGCTGATGCGCCGTGTTTCAGAGTAACACACAGGACTGTGTCGTCATATAAATAACTTATGCTGCCTGAGGTGCTGTGGCTAGGCCAGTAGGCGGCACCTCTTATTTATGGCCAGTATTTTGAGATAATTTGAGTGTTGTGTCAACTTTACTCAAAAATAGAGCTATTTAGCCAAAGAATGAGTGTTTCTAAACTCCCATGGAATTTTCATGTCCCAAATGGGATTCCGATCTTGTGTGTGCTCCAGAGCGGTTCTGTGTGTGCAAGCTCACCTTCCCCTCCGTGCACACTGGACTGACAGCCAGCCGAGTAAGAAGCCGGGCACATCTTTTATAGTCTGCAGTGAAAATAAGTCACAGACTTTTGTCAGTTACTTGAACACCACTTAAATAACTTTTTTTTTTGCAAGTATGTTAACTGCTAAAGCCATTTATTTCTTTAAATATTCTGAATTCCCTGGAAGCGATACGGAGTCTGTCATCTGAAATCATGGGTTCTCTAAGTTGTTGATTTAATAATTTATGGTACTTCAAGGGCTTTAGCACCACATAGCAGAAGTTAATGTAATTGGCGGCTGTGGGGGAAGATGCAGAAAGGCCGGCACAGCTGGGCGCTGGCTGCCCCCTTCTTCCCTCAGGCTGTCAGAGCTCATTGAGGTAGGTTTTGCTTCATAGGAGAGAGAGTCTTTCCATGTCCTTGTGCTATTTAATTTTTAGGTCATGTGCAGACTGAGCCCCAACCTGAGTTGACTGTGACACAAAGCCGCCTGCATTAAAATTCCAAAGAAAGTGGTCAGTAAGCCAAGTAGCAGAGCAAAGACCTGGACTGGGTGAGAGAGGAGGCCACACGCTGACCTCCGCATGCAGACCGCCGACCCCTGACCGCTTACGTAATGTCCCACTCCACTATTCAGACAGGTGCTTCCCCAGAGAAAGTGAGTGAGCAGATTTAATGGTCACCACCTTGAGAGAATTGCCTCAGGAGGAGGTTCTTTGGAAAGCTGCAGTAGTTTATAAATTAGTAAAGCTTATTTCTCAAGAACAGAAAATCCTACTTGAAAATGGAAGAGATCATAATGAAAATCTGAATGAATGAGCAAATCAACAATAACCCTGTATAACGTGTTAGATACGTAGCCAACTCTACTCCCAAAAGTATACCTTCGAAATACTTAGCGCATATCTTGTTTGGGTTCAAAGGGAAAAGATTATGTAACCACTGGCAGCTAGGTCATCTGGATTCCTGGCTTTACTGCTCCTCTTCCAGGTGGCACCATGCTTTTTAGAATGTAGTTTTCCTAGACAGATTACACATCATGGCTGCAGCAGAGCGTGTGAGTTAAGGGCTGACCTAACCAATGAACAATAAACACGTCATTTGCAGCATGTCTAGGACCCCAGCTGAGCACCTGTCCTGTGCAATCCCAGGAGTGCCTCTGGAACCCTGGTGTGATGCCCATCATCTGAGGATCTTACTGAAGTGCAGACTCTATGCGGCAAGTCTGGGTGAGACTTAGTTCTGCATTTCCAGCAAGCTCCCCGTGGGACCACACTTTGAGTGAGAAGGCTCTAAGCTCCTTTCAGTTCTAACATTCCAGGGTTCTAGGGATTTTCTTTTATGCAGCCTACAGCAGCATTGAAGTGGTCCAACTTCTGCTCTGCAGCTCTTGATGGGCTAAGAAGCGGAAACCACATAAGGAGCCACCATCTCAAGGCAGAAACCACGTAAGGAACCCCCATCGCAGTGCACAGAGCTGTCAGCTTTCCTTCTGCCCCGGGGGCCCAGGGTGAGCTGTGGCCAGGAGTCTGATGTCACGCAGCTGAGTTTGTGGGCATGAGACGTTCGTACTAGCTTTGCTGCTGATAGCTGTGTGACAGCACATAGCAATGTAAACTCTGCTTCCTCATCTACAGATTAAAAAAATAAGATGTGATGACCCAAAGGCCACTTTCAAGTTTAGAATCTATGATCCTATTATTCTAAGACAATATTTAATATAAATTATATGCATATTTAAACAATAAAAATAACAAGGTTCTCTGGCCCCAGGAAGCAAGTTAGTAATTCTCAAACAAGGTGATTTCAAAAGAAGAACATAGGGGAGCAACAGTGGCCCAGATCCACACAGCATGGACAGGAGGGTGGGGTGTGGCGCTTGAGAAATACAAAAATAAAATTTTGTAGGGAATTTGTGCTAGCCTTGGCATTAGGATGGTGTAGCTAAGAGAGCATGGCCAGAGGGGCTGTGACTGGTGCCCAGGGTCCCACTTGCTTGTGGTGTGGCATATTGAATGTGCACGTGCCTCAGCTTTGTCTAGAAAGTGCCGGTGGTGCCACCTCGCTGGGCTAAGATTCATTGACATGTAACTGGCATACAGAAGAAGCCCTACAAATGATGGTTGTTATTATTTGGAGGAACTTTGCTGCCTAAACTAAGAAAAAAAACATCTACTTAATGTAAATTGGCTTTTTTTTGGGGGGGTGGGATGGGGGGAAGGCAGGATGGGAAGTCTGGTCTGCTGGTCCCTCTCGATGGTCTCTGAAAGCAGGTACAAAATTCCTGGTGTATCTGCAGGACTTGTTTCCTGTGAGCCTTCCATGAAATGAAAGTAGAGTCCTAATGCAGAAAATGGTTAGGGCTCTGTCAGTCTGGCTAAGTCTTTGCCATGGATCTGTGTTTTGTGAGGAGCTCAAAGAGCCTCTTTTGAGGAAGTAAAACATGTTTTGTTAGGGTGCACAGCCAGAAGCAGGTCGAGGAGGAAAAGAAGCCTGCAGGAGAGAAGGCTACACTGAGCACTGGGCTGATGAGGGCAGCCAAAGAAAACCACAGAATTTTGAAATAGCAATAAAATTCCTGGGTGATGAGGTTATAATTACTGATGGAAAGAAAGCGTCTCTGGAATGGTCCAGGCCAACCTGATTCTTTACATCCCAGAGTAAGCCTGGGCAGAAGCCATTTTAACAACTCATTCTTAACATTTGTTTGACTGTCACAGTTGAGTGGAAACAAATATGGGCATTATGCCAGAATTGATGAACAAAACGAGAATATGAATGGAAGAGTTCAGCCCATTTCAAAAGTTGATATTCCAGTGACTGTAAATAACTTTCATGTTGGCATTAGCTGATGCAGAATTTAGTTACCGTCTTCAATGGTCTGGTCATCTCGGCCCCTAACTCCATAGTTAAGAGGGAAAAGGCACTAGCAAGCATGAGTCACGGGAGGCCTAGCGTCAGAGCCGCTGTCCACACTGTGCTTGTATGCACAAAGAATTCTGAAGCTGTTACTTACATGCAGGAGTGGTGCAGTCTCTGGTGTTGTGATAAAGTCTGTGGAAGTGCTTGCTGCACTTTGGACTAAAATAAAGAGGTCCTGGAATACAGAAGACACACATCATGAAGACTCACAGGGCGTCCAGGGGCTAGGGGAGAGGAGGGCTGAGGAGAAAACTTACCTGTAAGGTGTTTTAAAAACTTGTCCTTCATCCTCAGATCTCGAGGAACAATTTCTGTTTCAGGGAAAAGAAATTATTATATTGCCTGAATGACGCATTTTTTAAATGTGATCTTAAGTGAATACTGAAGAAAATTACTGGAAACTCTGCATTAGCCACATTACACTGCACTAAATAAAGCAGTTTGGAGCACCTTGATTGTTACGTGGGACACAATGAGAAGACATCATCAGAGACATATTCTTCAAATAGTATTGACAGCCCAAAGCTCCAATATTACCTGTCTAGTCTCTACCCTAGGATAGAGCCCGAGCCCATAAAGTTACAGGGCGAAGAAAGGGTTTTGTTTTTTTTTTTAAACAGCTTCCAGTAAATAAATCACTATTAGACACTTTCATTTTGAAGAGCTTGGGAATTAAATCTCACAACATTTCAAAGTTCTAGAAAGAAAACCTGACCCTTCAAACAACAACAACAAAACATTGTTATAGAACATTACCTTTTCTAGAGAAATATTTAGAACAAGGATTAACTGCCTTTAAGATCACCTGTTAGCAAGGCTGGTGTAAATGAATGGAAATAGACATTAGCCTGGTGTATAAGATAAAATTACTAGGGAAAGACTCTTCCAAGCAAACTTCGACTGCAGTTCTCTGCACAGGGTACCAGCAAGGGTCCCCCTGGGATTCTTTCTGATGTCAGCCTTCCTCTTTGCTTTTTAAAAGTAATCTGTAATCATTTTGCACTGCCCTGTTTTCGGCTAGGAGCTTAGTTCTGATGGTCTGTGATGCCGCACTTTCTCCACCAGAAGGACTGCTTAGCTCCTCCTCAGAGGGAGCACTCCATCTGAATCTTGCCCTGGTGGGGTTGAGACATCTCCCTCCTGTCGGTCTTCATTTAGTCCTAACTTTAGCCGGTCTGTATAAAACTGACCTTATCATATTTGACCTAATTGTGTCATGAAAGCATTAAACGTTTACATGCTTTCCTGGGAAATTCCCCTTGGGACAGCCACTCTCAGAAAGGCTCCGCCATAAGGGAGAGCTCTGGAACATTTCTTTCTCAGTTGAAAATGCTTTGCAGAAAATACTTCCACTTCCAAAATAACATGACAGTTCTGCGCGGAAATTAGGCACCTGGGCAACAGTCCACACGCGCCAGAAGCCGACTAGGATGGTTATTAGCAAGGAGTCGTGCGTGGACCTCCGATTGCTACTATTTTATTTTTCTTTAAAAAGAAATTCTCGTTTTTAAAAGATCAGAATTGATTTCTCTTTTTGAAAACGATTCTCTTTCAAGCACATGCGAGCCCAGGTGTCCGCAGACACTCACCCACTCTCTGCTCCTCCGGCCCCGGGGCGCAGTCGGGCCCGCCGAGGAGCTGCAGCCGCGCGTGCTCCCCCGAGTGGTGTTTCCTGAGCTCCTGGACCAGCTCCACGAGCAGCCGCAGCAGCGCCGGCCCGTCCGCGGGCTCCCGGGGCTCCGCGCGCGCCCGGCCGGGCCCCGCCGCCCCCAGCAGCAGCAGCAGCAGCCCCAGGAGGAGGGGGCGCCCGGGTCCGCGCATCGTCGGTTCGGGTCCCGGGCTGCGCGGGGAGGGGCGTGGGGGCCGAGAAAGTCAGCGGGGAGAGGAGGGGAGGACAGCCACGCCCAGCCGGACCCCAGAGCCCGAGGAGGGCGCCCTGCGGTGCCGGCCCGGCCCGCAGGTGAGGGCGACGGAGGCGGAGGTCCCGCCACGGTGAGCGGCTGGAGCCGGCGCGGAGAGGAGCCCCCGCCCGCCGGCCCCTAACTTTGGCCCAGATGGCAGCGTCAGCCGCAGTGCCGAGCACCAGCGCAACTTTCTTAACCTTTAGGAGCCACGCGGGGCCCCGGCGGCTTCTCCGGGCCTCCGCACCCACCCCTCTCCAAGAACGCGGCACCGCGCGCCCCGCCGGGGCTGCTGCGCTCAAGTTCCCAGCGTCGCCGTTGTGCGGTGGTCGCCCCGGCCGGCTCCGAGTCCCCGAAACGCGCCGCGGAGCCCGGCGCAGGCCCCTGGCTCCTGCCGCCCACCCTGTCGGGTTCTAGAAGCCCCCGGCCAGCACCTGCCCGCGCCGCCCCCGGCCACCTGCGCGTCGGCGCCGGCTGGTTACCTGCGTCCGCGCCCGGGAGCCGCGGTGGCGTCCGGCCGTCTGTCCCGCGTCTGTCCCGGCGCCCGGCCACGCGCGCCCCGCTACTCCATGCCCCGCGGCGCCAGGCTCGCGGAGCGCACGGGACGCGGGGACTCGGCGGCTCCGAGCTCTGGACCGCGGCCGCCCCGGGGTGCGCCGGCTCCGAGTCCCGCCTCGGACCTCGGGGCGCCTCTTATCCCCGCGCCGCCGACGTCAGGCGGGTCCCCGAGGGCTCCGAGCCGGGCTTTAATTAGAAGCCTCAGAAGTGCTCGTACCCGGGTGCGGATCTTCGTCAGACACCCCCCCGCCCCCCGCCCCATCCCTCTCGGTCTTCTCCGCGTGTCCCCTCCCCCGTCTGCTGCCACTCCGCCTCCTCCCTCCTCCCCACCTCCCCCACTGCGCGTCTCCTCCTCCTCCCCGCCTCTCCCCTTGCCCCCTCCCTCGGTCTGTTTCCCTCCGTTCCTGTCACTTGTGACAGGATGAGAAGAAACGCCTTTACCAGGAACTCGGGTCTGTTTTTGTCTAAATGTAGATCTTGGGCTATTAAAAAAGGAGCTGCCTGGTTGCCTCGACATTTAATAAGTCGATTAGAGTCTGTCCGTTTTGGGGGGATTTGCCGGCGTCCTGGGGCAGCTCTCGGGACCCGAGCGGCCCGCACCGCCGAGCCCGAGTCCCCGGGCGGGTCCCCAGGCGGGGCGGCCCGGCGGGCGGGGGCTGGGCGAGCGGGCAGGGCCGGCGCCCCGGGACGGGCCAGCAAGGGCAGGACCCGCACCCTCCCCAGACCCCGCGAGGACCAGCCGGGACGCGCAGCCCGCGCCCAGCTGCAGCCAAACTGAGCGGGTCCCCTGGGCCCGCAGGAGCGCACTTGCCTCCAGGGGCTCGTCTTTGAGAAAGTTTGGTTCCTTGGATATAGCCAGGCACATTTGCGAGAGTTCAACAATTTGCCTCCTTTAATTTTTTTCTTGTAAAATGTATTATCAATCAATCGCGCACTTCCCCATTTTGTTGGCGCTTTCTGAGCAAGAGCTGGACGTCCTCCAAGCCAGCGATCTGATTGGGAAAGGTGGTGTAAGCGCAATACCAGCAAGGGACAGAGCGGGGAGAATTAAAAGCCTCACCATTAGCGGCGCAGTCTCCCAAGGCAGCGGCGAAGACGGCGCGGGGGCCACGTGCGCGCCCCCCTGGGCTCCCACCTGGGCCTGCCGAGACTCCCGGCGCATCCTCCATCTCCTCGCGCCTCGTGCCTGCCGCAGGTCTGTCTCTCCAGGGGGTTTGGCAGGGCGGGGGCGGTCCCCAGTGTGGAGATGGAAGATACTAGAATGAGACCATCAGACCCCCCCCCCCTTTGGGGTACGGTTATCTCTGCTCTCTGTGAAAGCAACTGGTTTGATTTCACAGAAGCCTTCCCCCCCTCCCCAAGCAATATGACTGAAATGTGAATGTTTCTGCTAAAATACACTCAGGAAAAAGTAAAATTTCATGTCAAACAGATTTAGAAAGATAAAATGAGGTATTTTTCCTTTCAGCCTTTCCCCTTTCCAAGTACAAGAAGCAATTTAAGTTCCTCTGGCAAGAGGGACGCCGGGTGATAAAACCTTCGTTCCTCGCTCTGCGCCTGCCTGCAGCCCGGCTGGGGTGCCCCGCTGCAGTTTCCAACGTAAGAGAAACGTGATGATTTTATTTTTGTAAAATATTTTGGTGTAAAACAGTGTGTGAAAAAAAATCTTGGTATGGTTAAAAAAAAAAGAAAACAAGAAATTAGCCTAATCATATATTATTTTACATTTCCGTGGACTCTTTTACAATAGCATTTTACAAAATCAAAAGCTGCATTTTTTTTTCTAAAAAATACCAGTAGGATCTACCCTCCTCCACCCCACGCGCACACACGCAAATTCCACGAACCAAGGAAGCCTTGCTAGTATTATAATTAATGTTACCCTTTTTCCGTTTGCAGTTTTCCATGGGACGGACAAATGGATTCCTTGAGCGACCCTTCTGCCACCCGGTTGTGCTGGGGCCTTCGGTGCAACACTAGCCACAGCCGCGAACAAAGCGACGGAACTGGTGCCTGGCCGGCGTTTGGATTCATGAGATCTGACAATGAGGCTCAGACATTTCATGTGTTCACTCATTTTTGCAGAGTTCTGTGCTAAAATTATTCTAGGTGCCCCTCCTTTTACATAAACGATTTTTACAGACTTCTACAAGCGTAATCAAGAGAGTGTACTGATTTATTAATCTTTATCGAGCTTTCCACTTAATGATATTGTCAGGATGAACTCCTTGTTCTCCAGTCACCAGAAACGTGTGTGCAGTCCCCCGGCAGGCCCAGGGACTGGGTGCGGGACCCCCGCAGGCCGAAGCCCGACTTGGCCCTCCCTCCGCGCGGATCCCGCACATCCCTCCCACGTCTGAAAACGGCCCTGGAAGCGGACGGGCACGTTGGCGCCCAGCCGTTGCAGGCCGCGGAGTTGTGCCCCTGGTCGGTGCGGTGGGAACCCCCATTTCCACTGGCTGTGCTGGGGAAGGCAAAGCAAAGCGCCCACAAGTTCCACCGACTTATGAAATTGGGTTGACAAATCGCTGTCTCTCCACGTCTAAAATGAGGTGGTTGGGCTAGACAGTCCCGAAGTCTAAAACTGTATAATTGTGATTGTTACCAAAAAAGTTTGAAACAATAAAATGCATTGTTTCCTACAAAAAGCTGAAGGTAATTCACTTGAAGTCATCACTATGATTTTCGCCATCTATTTTCAGGCAAGAAGTGGTGATATATTCATATTAAATAATTTAATTTCCTCCTTTAGTAAGTGAACAAGTTTCTACTGTCAAGGGTCTAAGAAGTCAAGAAGATAAGAGACAGAGTTAGCAACAAACTATATTCTAGGATTACTGACAAAAAAAAATCTCTTTTGCCAGATTTGATTTAGTTTGGTTTTCTTTTTGAGAAAACTATATTGAATCATAGGAAGAAAACTGAGCAGACAGAAAAAAATTGAATTTAGTCTACATCATTGTACTGTATATTGATGTCTTGAGATGGGCAAGTTATTTTTTCAATTTATAAACAGTATAAAGTTCCAGTGTTTCAACTGCAATCATTTTTCTCCTCTCTCCAAAAGGTATATATTTAATTTTAGACAAATATTAACTGCCTTCAAAGACTTCTAAAATAAATATATATTAACAACATGTTTTAAGAAGAATCATTATATTTGTTCAACCATTATGTTAATCTGGGAAGGATTCAACATTTTAGATGGGAGGAGGTCAAAATATCAACATGTACAGGAGTCTGGAAGAAGCTGATTCCAACCCTCATGGGTGACTTTGAGGGGTTCAAGACTTCCATGGAGCAAGTAACTGCAGATGTGGTGGAAACAGCAAGAGCAAAGGATGTGACAGAACGGCTGCAATCTCATGACACAACTTCAACAGATGAGGAGCTGCTACTTATGGATGAGCAAAGAAAATGGTTTCTTAGGATGGAATCTACTCCTGGAGAAGAGGCTGTGAACATTGTTGAAATGACTACAAAGGATTTAGAATAGTCCATAAACTTAGTTGATAAAGCAGCAGCATGGATGGAGATGATCAACTCCAATTTTGAAAGACGTTCTTTGGTGGGTAAAATTCTATCAAAGAGCACCACATGCTACAGAGAAATTGTTTGTGAAAGGAAGGGTCAACTGATGTGGCAAACTTCATTGTTGTCTTATTTTCAGGAATTGCCACAGCCACCCCAGCCTTCAGCAGCCACCACCCTCGTCAGTCTGCAGCTGTCAGCATCTCTGCAGGACCCTCCAGCAGCAAAATGATTAGTACTTGATGAAGGCTCAGATGATTATTAGCATTTTTTAGCAATAAAGTATTTTCTAATTAAGGTTTGTACATTTTTTAACGTAATACTACTGAACACTTAATAGACTACAATATAGTGTAAACTAACTTTTATATGCACTGGGAAACCAAAATATTCATGTGACCTGCTTTATTGAGATATTCACTTTATTTTGGTGGTCTGGAACTGAACCTGCAATACCTCCAAGGTATACCTGCATGTTGTTTTTATTTCATATGTAATCATTACTACATGTTTTAAAAACATACATTCAGAAATTATCAAATTAGGAATAATAATGACCAATTCTCACAGTGTTACATTAAAATTTGAATGATATCTTGCTCAGGTAGGGTTTTGGCAGGTGGCAATGGGTAATTATTTTTTTCCCTAGAGTAGGAACATTTGAGAAGAGATTTCCATCTTTAAAAGGAACACTTTATTTTACAGCCTGCATTTTTAAATTGCTATAATTTTACTAAGATTAAAGTACATTTTAATTGCCTTGTACATTTTAACAATTGACCTTATATTGCATTTACATTATAAAATAGTAGCTGGATATATATAGCAGGAAGTAAATGCAGTTTGCATCATTCAGAATCTTTGCTACTTGGCTTTTTTTGAGGTGTGGCTCTTACTCAATGTTGTCGGTAATCATGACACTGCTGAGGATGTAACCAATCTACCGAAGGGGGGGGCTAGACTGAAACAACACCTGGAAGTGATTGATGCAATTTTAAAGGCATTTCTAGTTGAAGTGTTAGCCATAAAAATCAATTTTCAAGGGACTGTTTTTGCTAAAATTAATTGATAGCTATTTAAAGTGGTTGACAGCTCTTCTTACTACCTATGATTTGTTCTCACGGAAACCTTGATGAGTATTTCTAATGGTGAATTTCATGTACATGCCACATATGAAGTTTAATTTTTATTTTCAGCAGATTGAAATCACAGAGGGATAGAAAATAGTGCAAACAAATTTATATCAACTCCAAATTTGTGGCTTTCATTGGGCCCAGCTTTTTTTAATACATATAATTTGTATGTTCAAGAAGTGAAAGAGCTCATTACATTTTTTAACTTTTATTTGAACCTTCATGATTAGCAGATTTGTGAAAGAATAGCCCCATAGGTAGGGGTTTGGTAATTATAATTTCTTCCATCTTTTAAAATGTATTCGGTTTTGAGAAACTGTTACATACTATGTCAATGTCTACTCTACTTGCAATAGGATGTAAAATGAAAAATGAGATCAATCATCCAGATACTTCCAAATGTTTGGCATCTGTAGAAATTCCCTCCAAACGGCTGGCTCCGTGTTTTACAAAGTGTTTTTTTCAGAGCTGACCCTGAGGATATGCTTGCAATTACTTACGTGTATCCCTGAGAAATACAGGTGAAATTTAAGTTGAACTGAATCTTAAATGTGCCAAGGGTGTTTGTTATTTAAAGAACCTCTGGTTAATTTACTTTTAAAGCAAATAAGCACTTCATAAGGAAAATAGCTATTCATTATTATATATTTTTAAACCTAAATTTCTTTATGTCACTATGTAAAAATGGAGTTTTAAAACAATTTGGGGATGTTTTAGAATTATTTACATTATTTCTTTATATTTTAATTTTATTTTACAATAGTTATTTTAATATTAATTTTTAAGTTTTAATGGCTACATAAGCACATTAGAACAAAGTTCTGTTCACTGCTCTGGAATTCTGCATTTCCAAACCTCATTAATGCCAAGTAGACTTGAGCTGAACTGGGGCTGGGGCTTCGGGAAAATATGTAAAGTGTGCTGCAGTCCTCCCTGCTATTCAAGAATGATGCATTATTATTACTCATATTATTCTCATCGTCATTATTACTTTCTACAAAATCTTCTTTGAGGGTCAAAGAGGATCATTTTCACGTTATAAAAGCATTCCCTCCCTTTCTATATACACTTTTTTCCCAAAAAATGTTGACAAATATTGGTCAGGTCAAATAAACGAGTTTCAGACAGATCTGAACCAACACACACACACAGACACACATACACTACACAAGTAGACACACACAGACACACCACACACACACATATACCACACACATAGACACACATACACTACACATACAGACACACACAGACACACATACACTACACCCATAGACACACAAAGACACACCATACACAGACACACATACACTACACACATAGAAATATACACAGGCACACACAGACACACACCCTGGTTTCCTTAATGTTCAGCGTGTAACTTAGAGCTGTTCATTCCTTGAGGCTGTTCCTACAACTGCAGTGTCTGCCTTGGTGCTGGTGATGTCCTTGGGGACCTTGCCCCTCAAAGTTTGGTTCAGGGGCCACTCCCTGCCCCACCCCACCCCACACACACTCAGTGAATCGGAAACTGGCTCGTAAGAGACCAGTTGACTCGCGGGCACGTCAAAGGTCAGAGGCGCTAGTTTCGATTACTCTAAATGAGTTAGACTGTTTAAAACAGTGTCTGCCAATTTCTGGGAATGACAACGATTTAGCCCCGGCATCAATTGCTGCCTCTGCCCCCGTGCCACCAATGCCAGAGGTGCGCCTTCTGCTTTCTTTGCTGCGGTTGCTGTGCTGGGAATCCCGCGGCGCGCACCTGAGCCTGCCCTTCCGCTAGAAGCACCTCTGGTTTCTTTCGCGCTTTCCTTCTACTTCTGCATCTGGGCTTCTGCGTTTCTGTTTTCAAGATCGGTAACGTATACATGCTGTTCAAACCACGACCGAGTCTGTCCTGCTCAGGCTGTAGTTGATCTAAAAGTTAAGACTGAAAAGATTTAGCCATGATTTTTGTAACAAGTAACAGAAAACTCAAAGGTGGCTTAAAAATATATGTAAAATGCATGTGTGTGTAACACACACACGTAGGCAGGAGGTTAGCGGCATCTGGTGCCAATTCAGCGCTTGGCAGTGTCAAGGCCACCTCTGCTGTTCCTGGGACACTCCCTCCTGGCCAGTCTGACAGACTGAGGCAGTGAGTCTTCATTACCTCTCCAGCGGGATTGGATCTGTGGCACAGGCCAGTCCACAGCCTATGACAGTTCTGCACGGCTGGGAGCTTTGCCATGTGCCACTATTCCTATTCCTTTTCCACCAGCGCACGGTGGACACGTTGACGGGGTAGGAGCTTTGTCTCTTAAGCTGCTAAATCAGTGGGCCAGAAGAACCACATGTGGTCCTCGTGGACAGCACTAAGCCTTATCTGCACCCTGGGATTTGAACGGAAAGCGGTATGTGGATGAGAGTTTCGTGAGGCATTGACAGAGGACTTTGTGCGTGTGTGTTGGTTTGTCAACAGGGGTGCCATGCCAGAGAGGGCTGTCTGCCCCCACGCTCCTTGCCTGAGAATAATCAGGGAGGGTTCAACGATAAGACCCTTCACAGAGGGACGGACAGGCTGCAGGCAGACCACACGGCCACTGTGGTACCCAGGGGCCCCTCCCACATCTTGGCCCAGAGGGTGGGGCAGAGTGTAAAGAGGAATAACCTTCAGTGGGGAGACAAGTTGGCTCTGGCAACTCCCCAAGGAGGGGCAGCACCTTCTCCTCCCTCCGTCAGAGGCTGTGCTGGGCTCCTGTTGTCAGTTCCTCACTGGGGGCTGAAGGAAGGGGACCGTGAAGGTCAGTTCTGTTCTGCCACAGGAGCAGACACGGCAAGGACACACCTGCGAGTCAGACAGAAAGGTCTGGCACACCTGCTCCCGGGACCCAGCCGTGAGGGAGGTGGTGGTCTTTGGGCAACTGTACACAGCGTTTCTTATCCTTCAAGCCCAAGCCACCTTGAAACCATGAAGACAAAAGCTAAACCCAGGGTGTATGAAGCAGACAAATGTTGGGGCTTTGATGATGTGGACTTGCTGTGTCAGTGCTGCATTGCCTAACTAAGAACTGCTTGCTTTATGCAAAAAATGATTCTCTATTTGGTCAAGCCACTACAAGTTAGGTTTCCTGGTATGAATTACCAAACTCAATCCTAATTACGCCCCTTTGATGTACCAGTGAATCAACCTGCTGCTCAACTGCTGTGGCTCAGGTCTGCTACTGTAAGTTTGAGTCTGGGTTACTGCCTATGAAATGACAACTTACTCTCATCTTTTATGTCATCAGGAGCCGCGGCATGTCATTTTATAGGCAGCAGGATTTTTTGTGCCTGAAAGTCTTTGTGTAAAAAATCTCCATTTGTCTCTCTTGTTGACTTAATTGATAGATCGTAGAACACTGCACTGGAACCAGCCGGCGACTGAACGGGGAGTCCAGGCATTCTGGGATTAGGTCCCTAGCCCCCAATCTACAACTCTGCTTTCATTTTTAAATTGGCTTTCTGCCTAATATTACACTTAGAAAATAAATTGGAGGAACTTCACAGCTTTAGAAAAAGATGGAAATTACGGATATGTTCTCATGTTGAATTACCTAAGATGGAGCAGTTCACAGAGTGGCAGAGTCAAGGCTTTGGACACATTCTCCGCTGTGTCTGCTCCATGTGTTCTAGTTTCTTACGTGAGCTTTTTAAAGGTAACTATGCAGACAAGGTGGGATGCAGGCTCTGGAGGAACCACCCAGGTGAAGATGAAGGAGGGGCCAGGCTGAGTCTCCCTGGCCTTCAGAAAAGCTATGGAGAGACAAGGTGAAAGCCTAGACCACCCCAGATGAGCCTGTGCTGGCTGCAGCAGGTACTGCAGAGATGGAGCAGAGAGAATTCGGGGAGAACAACAGGAGCAGACTCACCCCACAATGCAATCCTGTGGTCACTCATCACTGACAGCATGAGAAGGGGACAAGTTTGCAAATCGGTGCTCAACAAAATTAATGCTGTCTTATATGTATTTAATATTTTCTGTTTATTTTTTTTAACTTATTTTTATTTATTTATTTTTAATTTATTTCAGAATATTATGGAGGTACAAACGTTTAGGTTACATATATTGCCCCTGCACCACCCGAGCCAAAGCTACCAGTGTGCCCATCCCCCAGACAGTGCACACCGCGCCCATCAGGTGTGAGTTTACCCATCCCCTCCTCCCCCTCCCACCTGCCCGACACCCAGTGAATGTTACTTCCATGTGTGCACATTAGTGTTGATCAGTTAGTACCAATTTGATGGTGAGTGCATGTGGTGCTTATTTTTCCATTCTCGTGATACTTTGATTAGAAGAATGGGCACCAGCTCCATCCAGGATAATTCAAGAGGTGTTAGTTCACCCTTGTTTTTTATGGCTGAGCTGTACTCCATGGTATACATACACCACATTTTATTAATCCACTCGTGTATTGATGGGCACTTGGGTTGTTTCCACATCTTTGCAATTGTGAATTGTGCTGCTATAAACATTTGAGTGCAGATGTCTTCATTATAGAATGTCTTTTTTTCCTTTGGGTAAATACCCAGTAGTGGGATTGCTGGATCAAATGGTAATTCTACTTTTAATTCTTTGAGGTATCTCCATATTACTTTCCATAGAGGTTGTACTAATTTGCAGTCCCACCAGCAGTGTATGAGTGTTCCTATCTGTCCGCATCCCCGCCAACATTTGTTGTTTTGGGACTTTTTGATAAAAGCCATTCTCACTGGAGTTAAGTGATATCTCATTGTGGTTTTGATTTGCATTTCTCTGATGATTAGAGATGTTGAGTGTTTCTTCATATGTTTGCTGGCCATTACTCTGTCTTCTTTTGAAAAGCTTCTGTTCATGTCCTTTGCCCATTTTTTAATGGGGTTGTTTGATTTTTTCTTGCTGATTTTCCTGAGTTCTATATAGATTCTAGTTATCAGCCCTTTATTGGATGTATCCATGCAAAAATTCTCTCCCACTCTGTAGGTTCTCTATTTGCTCTAGTGATAGTTTCTTTGGCTGTGCAGAAGTTTTTTAGTTTGATCAGGTCCCATTTATTTATTTTTGTTGTTGCTGTGATTGCTTTTGGGGTCTTTCTCATAAATTCTTTGCCTAGGCCAATGTCTATAAAAGTTTTTCCACAATTTTCTTGTAGAATTCTTGTGGTTTCATGTCTTAGTTTTAAGTCTGTTATCAATTGTGAGTTGATTTTTGTGAGAGGTGAAAGGTGCAGGTCCTGTTTCAGTCTTCTACATGTGGCCATCCAGTTTTCCCAGCACCATTTATTGAATAGGGATTCTTTTCCCCAGTGTATGTTTTTTTCTGCTTTGTCAAAGATCAGATGACTGTATGAGGATAGTCTTATGTCTGGGTTCTCAGTCCTGTTCCATGGGTCTAAGTCTCTGTTCTCGTGCCAGTACCATGCTGTTTTGATTACTATAGCCTTGTAGTATATAGCTTGAAGTCTGGCCAATTTGTTCTTTTTGCTTAAGGTTGCTTTGGCTATATGAGGTCTTCTCTGGTTCCATATGAAGCATAGAATTATTTTTTCTAGATCTGCGAAAAATGATGTTGGTATTTTAATTGGGATTGCATTGAACCTTTAGATCACTTTGCATAGTACAGACATTTTAACAATGTTGATTCTGCTGATCCGTGAGCATGGTATGGTTTTCTATCTGTTTACATCCTCTGTTATTTCCTTCTTCAGTGTTTCATAGTTCTCCCTGTAGAGATCCTTCACCTCCTTAGTTAAATATATTCCTAGGTATTTTATTTTCTTTGTTGCTATTGTGAAGGGTATTGAGTCTTTGATTTGGTTCTCAGTTTGACTGTTGTTGGCGTATATGAATGCTACCGATTTGCATACATTGATTTTGTAACCTGAGACTCTGCTGAACATATTTATCAATTCCAGCAATCTCTTGGCAGAATCTTTGGGATTTTCTAGATATAAGATCATATCTGCAAAGAGTGATATTTTGACATCTTCTGCCCCCATTTTGATGCCCTTGATTTCCTTCTCTTGTCTAATTGCTCTGGCTAGGACTTCCAGCACTAGGTTGAATAGAAGTGCTGATAGAGGGCAACCTTGTCTGGTACCAGATGTAAGGGGGAATGCTTTCAATTTTTCCCCATTCAGTATGATGTTGGCTATGGGTTTGTCATATATGGCTTTTATCATTTTAAGGCTTATTTCTTAATGTAATTTATGAAAATACTTTGGTCCAATATGACCCAGTCTTCCTAAGAGAGGGTAATACGCTCTCAGATAAGAGTCTGCAATGAATTATCAAGAGAAATTGATTCAACAAGTGTGTCAGTGTAGGATACTCTGACAGCCATAGCCTCTTTTTGTTGCTATGGTAACCACTCTGTTAATTTATCCTTCCTGTTAAATGAAGCTTTAATTAGCACTAAATTTTGGTCTTTCTGCTGACCATGACACTTCCATCCAGGGATTTTATAGCCAGATATTCCTC
Organism: Daubentonia madagascariensis; assembly: GCA_023783475.1. Classification (NCBI taxonomy): domain Eukaryota; kingdom Metazoa; phylum Chordata; class Mammalia; order Primates; family Daubentoniidae; genus Daubentonia; species Daubentonia madagascariensis. The sequence goes on from JAKFHU010001035.1 coordinate 312,735, forward strand.
TGCTTAATGTAGCATTTTTCCCCTCTGAATTTTTTTTTACAGGATATACAGTTATTTGGCTGTGTCAGTGGCTAGCTTTTACTAAGATACCCCTAAGAGGACACAGTATGATACAATGAGTATTTATTTTTGTATATTGTTAAATAACACCAGTAACATGAAGAATACATTTTCCCTGTAAAAGAAATCCACAGTTTGCCTTTGTACAGAAAGCATCAGGACTGCCCCAGGCACCTGTGCCCTGACTGGTCTGCAGAGTCCCTGGTGGTCTGTTCAAGATCTTCCCTATCTTCTCTGTCTCTCTGCATCCCCCCACCCCAAGCATTGGCTCCCAAATATTTTATACATTTTTAACACAACAAAAATCACCTATTTTGCTCAAGTATTTCTACCAAACATGTCTTACTTATCCAGAGATCAGTATTTTTTTCTCGACTATGACTCAGAATCTGATTGGAATCCACATCAGGTGAGACTGGCCATTTAATTGAAGAGCACATGTCTTTGATATTTAAGATTTTCCTCCTCTACAGACTAAAACACCTCCTTAAATGATTCCATAAAAATTTTAAAATAATAAAATGAAAAGTGCATTAACTACTCTCACTAAGTTATTAGTTATTAGTTTTCTGTTGAAAAACCCACATAATTATATCAATTCTATGGGTTTTTCAAAATGAATTGATTCCCTTGGAAGCATGATGCTGCTCCGTGGCCCGGGACTGAGGCTTTGCTTAACCTCCCCATTTTGTTTCAGGTGGTCTGTGGTTACAGAAAGCACTTTGTTGCTAGCAGAAATGTCACTTACCCCCATAAAGGTAATGAGAGAATGGGAAGTTTCCCCCATGTTAGTCTTAAGAATTGATCTGCCACATATACATCTTCAGTATCTGATTCATTTCTGACGTGAGAAATCTTAAGCCCATGATTTAAAATCTCAATCTGAACACTGAGGTGGGTGACAACACTTAAGGGCTGCATATTTATAATTATAACCACCATCTTCCAGAGTGACTTGCTTTCCTGAATTCAGAGGACTTGTGACCATACTGGTTTGTTTGGCCTCTCTGCTTATATTTGTATATTTTAATACAACTCTCATAGTTATTAATGACCTAAATTTATTACAACCATGAAATAAAGAAAATATACTTCCAAAAAGTTATTTTAAAAATTCTTTACATTTTTTTGAAGTTCTAACTGCCTCACAGTGTCCTGCTTGGTCCTTTCCATCCTACAAAGGGCGTGGCCAGTGACACTGATAAACAGACACGTTTTGCCACAAATTTAGCAACAAATAGTCACTATGAAGTGCTGGTCTGATGGTTTTCTCAGGCTGTGCCAACATGCATTTAGCACCACGGCCAGTAGCTTTCCTTGACTGGTACATTTCTGACTGTGCATATCCACGAACCATTGGATGAGTCTACTTCCCTATTATGAAACCAGTGACCACAGTGACGGTTTTGAATGCACTTCAGTCATATTGGGTGGTTTGTGATCTCTGGAAATTTCACTGCAGATAAATTCTAAATTTATTTTAGGCTCTGTGGTGGGCCCTTGTCACTGTGGCTGTCAACAGCTGTTGTGCCTCCCAGGGGTGGGGTGCAGGCTTGTGACCTCAGCCTTATCACCCGGGGAAGCCCCCTGAGCAGGGGCCTTGGGCAGAGGCCATCTGTGGGGCGGGGAGAAGTGCCCGGCCCTGGAGGTGGGGGAGCAGCAGGGCTGGGCTCCCAGGCGCCGAGGGAGCCAGTCCCCCGAGAAGCCATTGAGAGTCAAGTCTCCGGCTGCAGCTCTGTTGGAGATGTCTCTGCCATCTTATACCTTGTGACCAGTTTCTTTTCTGACTAACTAGAGTTTACTTTCTTGTTTGTAAATAGGAATGAAGAATGTTATTTTCTTTATGTTGAGCAGTCAACATGTATTTATAGAGTAACTTCTGTGTAAAACACTGGAGTACATTTTGCAAAATGCACTCTGCAGCCTGCGGGCACCGGAGCGAACTGGGACAGCCTTCACGGTGTAGATCTCCAGCCTGCCCACAACTGCTGAACCAAACCAAGAGCCGTGTTATTCCCATGTAAACTAAAATTGACAGAAAAAGGAGTAAAGTACTGTTCCTGTCAGCAGTTGTCATGTTCAGTAGAGACGTCTGTGTGTACTGAGAGAGAGAATTAATAGTTTGTAATAGTGACAATACATATTTAGGGACACAAATTATGTTGTTGTATGGCTTTGGTTTAAAAGGAGGCCAAATGAACACACATATTTACTTTTTTGTCTTGCTGGTTTCCTGTGAAATGATAGTTGGGAAATACATTGAGAATAAATCTCCAAGACACAGAGAATGGGATGTTTCCTCAGATGTCTGGGAAATGGTCAGGGTGGGGCGGCCGGGCCAGGTAGGTGCCAGGAGGGCAGGAGGGGCTGGGAGTGGGGCGGGGCTCGGGGCAGGCCTAGCACAGGCTGAGTACAGACAGCTGCCCTCCCCGCAGGGCTGCAGCAGAGCCCCGGCTCCTGGGCAGGGCCAGGTTCTCCCGCATGAGGAAGGTGAAGCACTCAGGGATGCAGGAGCAGCAGGTGTGGCATCAGCTCCAGGTTGGAGTCTGCCTTGTTGGGGTGTTTGAGGTACCGGCTTCATCTGACAGCCCCAAGTAAAGTGCGGGACGGCAGTGGCCATGGGCCTGGCTTGGCTTTGTGACCCAGACCCAAAGACAAGCGTGAGTGGTGCTGTCCTGACATGGTCACATCAGCCTGGGTGAGCAGGTGCAGAGTGCATGACATGGGCCCTGAGCCCAGAAGGGTTGGAGGGACGGCCCTGGAGACAGGCCACCCTGCTGGGGGAAGCGTCTTCTCCTGCCTGCACCACTGGGCTCGCAGTGGTGGGTGTGCACACGGCGACTCACTCAGCAAGCACCTGCTGAGCTCCTTTTGTGCCAAGCACCATTCCAGGCACTGGGAGTACAGTCGTGAGCACATAGAGAAAAACTCTGTTCTCATGGGAATTAGTTCTAGTGAGGAGAGAAGGAAGATGAACAAATAAATCAAATACAGTATAGGGTGGATGATGAAATGCTATGGAGGAAAGTGAAGCTGGGCAGAGGGGACAAGAATGCAGGGGGTTTGCAACTCGAAACAGGGGCCTGGGCCTCCTTGCAGCTGCTGCAATGATCCCCACGTTCAGACACAGAGGTCGGGCCTCAGAGTCCCTAACAAAGTCCCATGTTGCATTAAGGAGTGAGAGGCAGAACCTACGTTTAATCCTGGGGGTCGAACAAGAAATTCAGCATGAAAAAATAGTGAGTTAAAAAGGCCCGAGATGAATTTGTCAGAGAAGGTGCCACAGGGAAGGGAAGCGACATAGTAAATGTCTATACTTATGTTCACAACTGCATTTTACAAAGTAAAGTGAGCCCAGTTTTTACACAAGATAATTTTATTGGATTTCCGTGTATATGCTAAGTCAGTGTATGAGGGCTTCCGGCCTCCATGCTGGACCTTCACACAGCAGACTATATCACATTTCTGACGAGAGTACACACAGATATTTGTGCTTGTAAACATCTGGAATTTAATTCAGATGATAAGAAGAAATTGTGGGGAGGGCAGTATACAGTTAGGTCTGTATTCGGTTTGGGGGCTTGTCATCAATTTGGCTTTTTTAGCATCTGTTAATCCTAGGAGAGTTGTTACTGAAAGAGGTAGCATTTAGTGCAGTTCAAAAACGCATAACAATCCTCCACTTAAGAGCGTCCAAAGAAAACAGAAAGATTACAAAGTGCTGTCTGAGGGAGGCAAGCAAGACAAACAGAATCTGTTCCTTTGACAGCAGCTTTGAGCGATGCGCCCCCTCACTTCCTCTCTCCGGGTTGGTTCAGGTGGCTGAGGCCTGGGGCTGTTATTTCACTGGTCTGCAGAGCTAGGTTGAACCTGCTTCCCCCCCAGAATCTCTTGAAACAGCTGCTGTTTGCTGTGAAGGGTGTCGGAGGCTTGACCGGCTGTGTGGCGGGGAAGGCCATCTGTGCCGAAGCCTTCACGGTGCGCTTCTGCTCCCCAAACGGAAGTCACGGGAGGCATCCGTCGGCAGCCCAGCGCCGGCCCATCAGGCCACTGGCCACCATGCCCAGGCCAGTCCTCGTCCCCGGGGCTGGTGGGATCCTGCTGATGGAGGAAGCCCCTGTGGGCACCGGGGCAGCTGGCCCTGGACTGCTCACGCGTGTCATGGCCGAGACGCTGCTTTGGTTTTGTTTCCAGCACGTTTCATCCCAGGTGCCTTTGTTGAACCAGTTTTGCCCCTTGGTCTTTATGAGAAGGATGTCTTTGAGTTGAGGAGAGGGGAAGGAAGGAAAAATGATTTTTTTAAAATGTAAAGCTGAGGTCATCCGCTGCCTTCAGTGATGCTTGTCACAAGTTTCCGCAACAAGCAGCTAAGGGAAGTGTGATCGAGCAGGAGGAGGGTGGGCCGAGCGGCTGCCGTGCTCAGAAGGCAGAGGAAGCGACCTGAGCACAGGGACCCGCTGGCTGTGGGTCGAGGACAGCGGAGCTTCTTCCAGCGCATCCTTCCCGGAGTTCTACTGTGTTCTACGGTGGACACGTGGCTTTCCATCCGCAGCACACGTGTGCGTCCACAGATCCGTGCCCACAGGTCGGGACGTGAGCGGACGTGCATTTGACCAGGAGCGTGATCGGAAAGGCCTGCACCCTATGAGCGGGGATGTATCTACTTTGTTTCCGTAGATCGCTTTGTTCCGATGTTTAGCTGAATGTTTGAAACATAGTAGACACTCAAATATTTTTGAATGGTGGAGTCAATTGCTTTACTCCATTTAACCAAGAGTGGAAATTCTGGATAGGTCATTGGGGAAAATTTTCAGTCAGAAAGGCTTTTAATTCTTTGCAAATCAAAACCACTTTCTTAAGTGACATTGAAGGCTCTGTCCTAATATAAAAAGCTATTTAAACAGAGTTGCAAGGGTTATTGCAGAAAGATTATTCAGAAAAGGCCTAATTAATCAAAATAGCAGTTAATATTCCAAGAGGAAGGTTCTGTCTGATTGACACTACCAGCAAGTACTAACCAAAAAAATGCCACATGTCCACAAATTTTTTATTTGTTGCGGGGACAAGACAATGTTTCTTGCATGAATACTGAATGATGCTTAACATTTAGATTACGGCATATGCTTTTAATATTATTTAATAGAGTTCAAATGGAATTTTTGACTCATTGCTGAATAGATCTTTATAGTGCAGACATGGGGGTTGTTCTTCTCGCCACCCTGGTCTGTGAGCACCCTAGGAAACTAAGCATGGATGGACTAAGGAAGCCCTGTGTGCTCCTAAGCCACTGGCATGGGTCAATCTGGCTGAAACAAGTGAAAGGAAATCTAGTTTAAATATCTGAATAGTGAAAAATAAGCTTGTTTGGTTGAGCCAGGTCAGGTGAGAATGCTGCAGGGTGGCAAGGTCTGGGTGGTGAACGGAGACACAGAGACCAATGTTTCCTGAGCTCAGCCTGCACCGGTCCCCTCCTTCAGGCAGGATTTTGGTCCCGTTCTGCCACTAATTAGCTCATGACCCTGCCCTCAGAGGTGCAGGTAGAGGCTCCCCCGGGGCCCAGGCACGCTCTGTGCTCGTTCAGTGGCGTGATCATGATGACTCACCGTTCACCCAAGTCAAGGGTATTTTTCACTTGTCAGCTAAATTACTTTCTGTTGTGTAGTCAGAGCTGTCAACCCACACAAGAGAGGTAAGTTTGAGACTTTAGTTTAACACACTTGTTGTGATGGAATTAAAATGGGAGCCCTCAGGTGCTGGGGCAGGGACTTGGTATTGATGGGGCCCGGGAGGTGGCTCCCACGTCAGATTCCACGAGTGTCTCTCCTGTCCTGGCTGGGGGCAGCTGAGGTCCAGGTAAAAGGGTCGGGAGGGTATCTCACCGGTGACACACTGCCATCACGGCTGCCAGCTGTTCCTCAGCAGCTGTGCGGCTTCCACAGCCGCCTGGCAGGGTTGTGGCTGCGGAAGACCCCTCACACTCGCGCCGCTGCTCAGCAGAACCTCTGGGTCTCTCCACCACGATTTCGTTGCAATGGGAGGATTGTACATGACACGTTTGATGTGTCAGAGGCAGGACGTGGTGTCAGGTCAACACCTAACCCCTCTCAGTATTGGGAGAACTTGTCTGTCATTCTGGCAAAAAGTGTCCTACTTTTGCGAAAAAAATTTTTTTTTTGGTTTTTATCCTCTAGGATCCAAATTTTCTATTGCCTTGCAGCTTATCAGTTTTGCTTTACAAGAGATAAAACCTTCAAGGTAAGTAATACATAGATTTGAAGCCCAAGCCATGGCTGTAATAGCGATAACACAGGGAAAAAAGACTAAGAAGCCTAATTTTTATATTGCTTTCAGAATTGAACAACAACCAGATGCCTGCAAATCTGGCGTCAGCCAAAAAAAGAGCCTGTTTCTAGAAGCAGAAATAATAAAATACTTATTTCTCTCTGCCTTTTTAAAAAAGAACCAACCATTAGAGTGTAATATCAGGACACATTTGTCCTTGATATGCCCAAGAGTGAATCCCTCTTCAGTGCATGTGTCCTGATGGAAAGGGAGGGGGGCCCAGGATCTGCCCCTCAGGTGTGCACGTTAAGGGACATGAGTGGGACAGGCCTCCCGCAGGGCACCCTGTCAGCAACGCCCTGTTGAGTGAGTGTCCACAGTCCAGGACTCCAGAGGACTAACAGGGGCTTCCTTTCATCAGCACCAGAATGTAAGGACAAGCCCCTTAGCCACCCAAGCTCAAAAACAAATTTGAGTTTTTCATCAAAAAGGGTATCTTAGTTTCCACTCTTATTCCTTGTGTACGTTCTTTCTCTTCTGGTGGCCAAATAAAGGCAAAATTCCATGATCAGTTTTGCACCGTGGGCCTCGGGCCACTTCCTTGGCATCTGGCCAAATTACTTATGCACCACCAGTACGAGAATTTTTCATCTTCCCCTGGTGGCTTAGTAAGTGACAGAAAAAGCAAGGAGATGTAAACAGCAGCCGCGGTGCTGAGAGGGGCTGGAGGGGGGCCAGCCCCAGCCCCTCTCCCGACACGACAGGACTTGATTTGACCCAGCACAATTCGGGCTGTTCACACTCACTTTGCCTTGGATACCACGTGCAATCAGTCCCGCGTGTGCTAATTAGGAAACGGTGATTAAAATGTGGGCGTTCATTTTAGATTGGACTCGACGCCCCAAACGCCCTGCAGAAGTTGTGTCCAGGGCGCCGAGGTCGGGGCTGAGCCCCTCCTCCCCTTCGGAAGTTCTCAGCCACACGAAGGAGGGAGCTCAGGGAGGAAAAACGTTTACACTTTCACAAGTAAGATTTAGGGGAAGGCTGCGGTCTGGGACCGCGGGGGGGCGGGGGCGAGAAATCCTGTTGAGCGCCCTGCTCTGTAGCTTTTGGTCCCGTCCACGGGTGATTCTTAAAAGTTTGGTTATTATTTTCTTTATATATAAAAGAAAGAAAAAGGGATTTGCAAGCCCTTGGATAACAGGACGCCCAACTCTTTTCCTAACCTTGGGCGGCTCTTTCTTTCCTCCTCCCATTTGTGACCACACAAAATAAAGAAACAAAAGCAGAAAACAGTTTTTCTGATTTCCTATTTCTCTGCTCCAGCTTGGCTAGTTGGTGGCGCTGGGGCGCCGTGTCTGTCCCCAGGGTGGGCCGGCGTCTCCCGCGACCCTCGCCCCTCGTCGGCCTCGCCGTCCGGTGAGTGAGGCGGGGCCGGCAGCCCGACCCCGCAGCCGGACCCGCAGCCCCCGGGTCCAGGAGCGCCCTGAGGTCGGAAGCCACCCGCCTGCTTGAACCCCAGCGCAGCCGACCCCTGGGACACACCCTCCTCGAAGCGGAAACGGCCGTCTCTGAAATCTCAGGCGCGTGGGGTCCCGTCGCGCTGCACGACGAAGGGGGTGGCCGTCTTAGGACGACGTCCGTCTGTCAAACCTGCCGACCTTGACATCCCGCACGCTGCGGCGAACGCAGGGGAGACAGAGAGGCAGAGTTGGCGGAGGAACCTCCAGACGGTCTTGGCGCCCTGAGGAGTGAGCGTCAGCCGTGTCCTTGCGCACGTTGGCACGTGTGGAGACGCTCTGTCCTGTGGCGCGGACGTGCGCTGTCGCCCCGTCCCGCGCACGGGGACAGTGTTTGCAGCAGCAGCGACAGACTGGGCAGACGAGGCCAGGTTTCCACCAAGCTCTGAGCCCGCGGTGGACGGGTCCTCCCTCCCTTGGCTCTGCACCCCCGGCCGGCCCGCCGGCGCCAGACGTCCACCGCGCGCACACGCAGAGCCCCGGGCGGGCAAAGCCACGGGCCCCGCACCTGGGAATTCCCGGGGCAGAAGCTGTGGGCAGCGCGCGTCCCGGTTCCATAACGCACACTTCTGGTAGAACATTTCTTTCTATTTATAGACGATATTAAACAGATAAGGTAAACGGAGCACTATAAAAGTTTCACTTAAGTAATACATCCAATACTTACACATTTGGTTTCAGGAGAGCGTGTTCTCCTGCGTGTGGCTGGGCCAGGACTCGTCCTGGGGGGCTCGCGGAGGCCGTGCAGAGGCAGCGCAGAGGCAGCGGGGGGTCCGAGCTCTGCTCCTGACAAGCAGCGAGCAAATCGCCGCGACCCACATTCCTGAATTGCACACGTGTGTGCCCCAGCCCTGGCCACCCGCCCTGCTCAACTGGGAGGGGAGGTCACCTGTGACCTGTGGGGTCATTTCTCACATACTCTTGTCTGAGGTGACTGGCAGAGAGGGAGATTTTTGTGTCCCCAGATGGAAGGAAACCTTGGATGGCAGGGGATGTCCTGGGGAGGGGGCGTTGGAGGGAAGGGGGGCAGGGACCTGGGGTCAGCATCCTGGCAGCCAGTTCAGGCTGTGTGACCTTCCACCAGTTTTAAAGTCCAGCTTCCTCATCCATACAGCAGGAGTAAAGCGGGAATAATAGTCCCTATCACTTAGGATAATTGTGGGGATGAAGTTATCTCATAAATGAAAAGTGTTTACCATCGGGTCTGACCTAGGAGAACAATCGCTGGTAATTTATCCTTTCTTCCAGCACAACTCACAGTGGGGTGTTTCTCTTTCAGGCTACTAACTATGTTATAAAAGAAAATCTAAAATATATTAAGCATCTAAAGTAACAGTAATTTTTAGACATTAAAATGTGTCTATTTTGGATCAGGAGATTAGACAGAAACGGCATCCCCTCCACCTCCTCTGGCTGCACACCTCCAGCAGGCAGGATGGCCAGGCCACAGGATGGGCAGGGGTGTGGGAAGCAGCCCCTTTGGAGAACTGGACTTTATAAAGACTGTCTTAAAACACTGAACAGGCCACGCAGGACTGCAGTTGATCCAGAAAGTTCTGGATTCTGAAAGGGCATGTAGAAGGAAGGTGTTTAGTTAGCATCTGATGCTTTGGTTTTGAGATCCCATGAAGCAAAAAGGGAAGAAAAACATGTTGCTACTGAGAAATAGAAATAAAATCCTAAGCCCCCAACTGACTGAACGGACCCCTCTTGGCCAAGAGGACCCCCGAGAAAACTTAAAACTGAGTTCCTGGCCATGATGGGATGGGGGGTGGGGTGGGACAGGCCTGTTATACCCCATCTGGCTTTTTTCCCTAAGAGTTGACCAGAACCAGCCTAGGGAAAGACTTGCTCCAGCACTGATGTCAATAAACCACCAATGCTGCTCCTGCCGTCCTGCTTGCGGGCTCAGCACCTGACCCACACTCCCTTCTGATGAGAGACCACCGACCATGGACTGGTTCTGGCCTGGGGTCCTCTGCCTCCCATCTGGACATCAGAGGCCATTTTCTGAATGTGATCCCAGGCAGAGGCATGAAGCTCAACTGTGCACGAGCATGTTTCTCCTCTCATGAATATTCATGACTGTGCCTATAGCTCATCAAACATGTATATTCGGCCATCCTGCTCAGCACAAATTCCTGTTCCCTTGTCCCTGCCTGGAAGTACCTGTTTCCCTCTTGCCCGGGCTCCGCCTCCCAGCCGGTCAGAATGGCCACCTGCAGGCTGAGCCCTTATGGGAAACGTAGCTCTCCTTCCCAAGGTCATGGGCCTGGCTACTCCTCAGACTCTCCAGCTGGAGTCACAAGCCTATCCCAAGGTGTCATCGGCTATGGGACAGCCGTGTCTTCCAGCTGTGGGGCGCTGAGTGCCATCCTGATACGCTACTGTCGTCTAGAGACAGGGCTCTCCTCTTTTCTGAGCCGTGCACAGGCCGTGCAAGCCCATTGCCCCACCCGGCCTCAACAGAGGTGTCCACTGGACTCTTGGACAATCCGGCTCAATCCTCTGCCTTGGGGTCGCTGGGTGCCTCATGACTCTGATGTTTCATAGCCAGATACTGTGGCCTTTTTTTGTTTTTTAGCTCATAGCATTAGGTTGCTTCACAAGTCAATTTCCATGAACTTCAACCAGAATTCTCAGGTTCTTTTCAACAAACTGTCCTGGGCGGTTGGTGGAAGAAACCCATGAGGCGGTTTCTCAGTGGGCATCCTGGTGGCAGTGCTGGCATCTCACAGTGCCCCCATCCTGACGCTGTGTGATCTGTCCTGGATCAGAGAGTGATCGTACCTCTGGATCCCCGAGGCAGTCTGTAATCACCAGGTGTTGGGAATGGAAACCTCCATGCTATAAGGAAACCTTAGAAACCTCTGTTCATTTTTGGAGTCTATTTTTGTGGGGGAGGGAGCAGGCTGAGGCCCGGAACACAGTCCTCTGCCCCTTGTTGCAGTACTCACCCCAACAGCGTGTTTCTGCAGTCGCAAGTCAATAGTGCTGGCATAAAAAAGCCAACTTGTTTCAGAAATTCATGGAGATTTGTGTGGCAGATAATGTGTTTTTGTTCCTATCCCCCTCATTTCCCAGGGTCCATGTTTGTCTATTATATCTACTGTTACTCACTATATTTTAGAAGGGAGCGGGGATGGGAAGGTGGGCAGAGGAGAGGGAGTGAATTACAGAGGAATGGACGTCCACCTCGGAGACGGTGCCTGCCGGGCTCAGGGAGAGTGTGCTGCAAGGAAACTGCTTTGCTTTACACTGAGCTTTGTTTATTGGCTGAATGTGGGTTCTCATGCTCCTCAAGAGATTTGCAGCTTGGCACTTTGTATCTAGCACAAGACTTTAAAAATGGTATAAACTGGCTCTGTGCATCCAAGGGGAATTGTGACTACCTTCAGTCCTGGCATGCAGGTCTCCAGACTTTACACAGTTATGTAAGTAATTAGAGCCCCTAGCACCATTGTTAGGTGTTTCAGAGTCCATGAAGGCAAATATGAAAACCCATCTCTGGTTGCTAACCCTGGCTTAAGTTCTAAAGTTCCATGGCTATGTCCAACAAGTGTCATGAGTAGAAGGCAGATGGGGAGACAGCTTTTTGCAGAGCCAAACTGGCTGGCAAAGATGTCTCATCGGCCTCTGTCAGCTTCTCCACCCGTCTTGCAACACACAACTCAATGTTTCCAGATGTACTAAGTTTCATGGTTTGTAGATTCAGGAGCTAGAAGCCAGAAATCTTATTTTCCACACCCTTGGATGCCTCCAGCAGAACCTGGGACACTCTCCAGCTATGTTGGGTCCAAGGGAAAATTGTGGCTCAGAAGGGGAGTGCTAGTGTGAGCTTGGTGGCACGTGGCACTGTCTTTGCCATGTCTACCCTGATGTTTTGAAAGGTGAGTGTCATGATGGTCCCATGACACTTCATGGAGCTGGTAGTTTTTGAACTCTCATGACTCAAAAGCAGAGCATATCTATTTGTTTTTGTTTAATTTTCCAAGTTTTATATAGAGGTCCCATAAATAAAACATTGTGCTTTAAGAATGTGAGGGCATGAAAACAAATACAGTTTAGCCAGCAGCAGTACCTAATGTTCTAGTCTCTGGGGTTGTTTCTCAGGAACCCCAAATTTTATATTAGAAAAGGATTCTGGGGCTCCAAATATGTTAGTAAAGTAGAAATTTCATATATATGTCCATATATATGAAATGTTAAAGATATTTATGTGCAAAATCTTGTTTAATACCGTTATCAGCAAGACAGGGGACTCCTACCAATATTGATAGCACATGACCACAGCTGAGTGCACTCTGCTCTGATTAGCAAAGTTCTCCATCCTATCCTGATTTAGCTATATAACAGAAGTGAGCTTGAGGGATTATTTTTCTCATCAGTGACACACATTGATGACAACATGCCTATGAGATATATCCACAACTTATTATGTTTACACATGTTTGTGGGTTAATGACCAACATAATATTAATGGGTCCGAGTCTTTCCCTGGGATATTTTCAGGACAACCATATATAAATATACAGATATTTTCATGTGTTTTGATTTTAGCACCATTAATTTTTTACAGCAACATTATACTGATTCAATAGTAGACAAGGGTGAGAGTTTTAGTTGCCTAGAAAAGGTACTAGTTGATAGAATATTGAAGATCTCCTAGTTTTTGAAAGAAAGGAAAAGGTAAAGGATGGGTCAATATATTAAAGGAAAAATAGGGCTACTAATGATTAAAATGAAGGTTTAGGTGGGTGAGAAAACACATCATCTCTCAAAGATAGGCATAGGTCTTAGATGTTAAACAACCTCAAACAAAATCATCCACCAAATGAAATTTAGCAAAAGGTTTTTTTGTTTGTTTGTTTTGTGGGGGAGTCAAGAAGTAGGCTTAACAGATTTCCAACAGATATGTAATGTGGGGAAAGTATCAGGCAAAGAAATATTTGGTGGGTCAATCAGAGGAAAGTGTAGCTAGAGCAGTCAATCAATTAAACAGTAGTCAGTGAGATAGTATATCAGTTCATTTTGGCAATATAACAAAATGGCTTCAAAGTTTGGTAATGAAAACAGTAGTTATTTTATTAAGCTCACAATGGTATGGGTTAGGTGGGTGGTTCTTCTAGCCTGGGGTAGTTCACCTGATCTCTGAAGCGCTCTCTCATTCAGTGGACAGATGGCAGGTTTGCTGGTAGCCCGGGGCCAGCTGGCGAATGATCTAGAATGGTCTCACTTGAGGGTCTGGTGGTTGGCAGGCTGTTGGCCAGGGGCTAGCTAAGTACCAGCTGAGGTTCCTTAGTTGTTTTCCATATAGTTTTTTACTTATCAGGATAGCTTATCCTTTAGCATGGCAGTCTTAGGTTTTCAAATTGGAAACCCAACCACATCAATAATTACATTAAATGTAAATGGGCCAAATATTCCAATTAAAATGCAGAGATTGTCAGATTGAATAAAAAAGTAAGACTTAGCTATATGCTGCCTATGAGACTTATACTTTAAATATTAAAAAACATAAGTTGAAAGTAAAAGGATGGAAAAAAAATATGCCAGGCAATCAATACAAGAAAGCTGATGTGGCTACATTAGTACTAAACAACATAGACTTAAAGACAGGGATTATTATAAGAAATAAAGAAGAATATTTAACAATAATAAAAGTTTCAAATTGTCAAGAAGAAATAATAATCATTAATAATGATGTATCTAAATTTAGAGCTTCAAAATAAATGGAAAAAAAAACATGATAGAATGGAAAGAAGAAATACACAAATCCAAAATTATAGTGGAGATTTTTAACATTCTTGTCTCAGAAATTGACAGAACTAGCCACAAAAGTCTAGAAAACACCCAAATACTTGGAAATTATACAACATACTTCTAAATAACTCATAGGTAAAGGGGGAACACATTAGGAAAATTTAAAAAAATTGAACTCTATGAAAATAAACATAGCCAAAGCAGCATTTATAGGGAAATACACAGCTTTTAATGCTGATATTAGAAAAGAACAGTGATTTAACCTTATTCTATGTTTCCACCTAAGAAACTTGAAGAAGTAAATTAAACCCAAATAAATAGAATAAAGGAAACAATAAGGAACTGAAACAAGTAAAGTAGAGAGAGGCAAACAAGAAAGACCAAAAATTAAAGGCAACAATAAAAGGCAAACAATTAAAAAAAAACTATAAGTGGTTTTTTAAAAAAAAGAATAATAAAATTTATAAACCTCTAGCAATACTAATCAAGAAAAAAGAAAGAAAACATAATTATCAATATCAGAAATAAAAGAGGGTGTTTTACTGCAGTTTCTACATAATTTAGAAAGATTATAAGGGAATATTATGAACAAAGTTATTTCAGTAAATTTGATAACTCAGAGGAAGTGGACAATCACTCTTCACTCTTTGACAGCTTACCAAAACTGACACAAAAGGAAATCGAAAACTTGAATAACCATATATCTAATAAAAGTTTTGAATTTTTGTACAAGAGTATATTGAAGCTTATCAAAAAACCTTACCACAAAGATAATTTGAGCCTAGACGGTGAAGTCTAGAAGGATGAAGGAAGAAATAATGGAACTTGCAAAGCAGGGTGAAGGAACACTTTCCAGCATGTTTCATGAGTCCACACAGCCCTAGCACCAAAACATGACAAGGCATTCCAAACAAAGAAATATAGACCAGTATTCCTCATGAACACAATCTCAAAAACCTTTAACAAAATATTAGCAAATAAAAAAATTTTAAAAATCATTACCAGGAATGTGAGGTTGATTTAAGATTTGAAAAAACATCAATGTAAGTCAACATGTTGACAGAATAAATTTTAAGAATCATATGATCATTTCAATAAATGTAGAAAACTATTTGATAAAATTAAACACTCATTTATGTTAAAAAATAAAACTTTCAACAAGTGTAAACAAAGAATAAAAAGGAACTTCTTCAATCTTATAAAAGGCATCTATGAAAACCTGCATCTTACTTAATGGTGAGACATCAAAGGCTTTTCCCCTAAAATCAGGAACAAGACAAAAATGTTCTTTCTGAGCACTTCAAGTCAACATTGCGTTGGTGTGCCTAGCCAGCGTGATCAAACAAGGAAAAAAAAGTCATATAGACTGGAAAGGAAGGAATAAAATGGTATTTGTTCACATATGACACACGTGTTTATGCAGAAAATCCTAAGGAATATACCAAGTAACTACTAGAATTAATAAGTGAATTTAGTGAGGCCATAAGATTCCCAAGAAATATAAAAATTAATTGTATTTCTATATGCTAGCATCAATCAAGTGGAAAATGAAATAAAACTTTATAATAGAATCAAGAAGAAATATAAAATATTCAGGAGTCTATTTTACAAAAATGGGCAAAACATGTATAGTAAAGTTAAAGAAGAACTAAGTAAATGGAGAGATATACTACTTTCATTAATTTAGATTCTCAATTCTGTTAAGAATTCAAATATCCACAAATTAATTTTTAGAGTCAACACAATCCCAACCAAAGTCTCAACAGGCTACTTTTGAAAAAAAATTACAAGTTAATTCTAAATTTATATGGAAATGAAAAGGACCCAAAATAGCCCAAGTACTTTTGACAAGAAAGAATAAAGTAGGAAGACTCATCCTACCTAATTTCAAGCCTTACTATAAAGCTCTTGCAATAGGCAGTGTGGAACACACATGAACAGTTCCATCAATGCACCACATAGAGAGTGCAGAACAGACACCCACATGGATGGCAAATTGAGTTCTGACAAAAGTTCTAAATAAGTTAAATGGAGAAAGGAATGTTTTTTGAAATGATGCTAGAATAACAGAATAAACAAGTAGGGAAAAAAACCCTCTATCCCTACTTCTCAATGAACATACAAATTATGATTCATATACAAAATATAAGCTAGCACTATAAATCTAAAGGAAACATAGGAGAGTACCCAGCAACCTTGTAGTAGACAAAGTTTTCTTAAAGAGAACAACAAGAAAAAGGCACTAGCCTTATAAGGAACAAATTGGAAAATTAAACTGTGTCAAAGTTTAAAAATTCTTCTCTTTAAAACACATCATTAAGAAAATACAAAGGCAAGTCACACACTAGGAGAAAATATTCATAATACATATATCAAAGGACTTGTATGCAGAACATATAAAGAGCTCCAACAAATCAATAAAAATAGATAACCAAATAAAAATTATTCAATGACTTATACAGACATTCCACTAAAGAATATGTACAAATGTACAATAAAAACATGAAAATATAAAAAACGTTAGCTCTCAGGGTAATGTGGATTAATGTCACAGGTGATACCATTTTGCACAGTGTGATATCATATGCTAAAATTAAAAATTCAACTGCACAGAATGTTGAGGCAGGTGTGGTGCACTTGAAGTCTCCCCATGCTTCAGGGAGTGTGACATAGTCCCACCACTTTGGAAACTGTTTGGCAGTTTCTCATAAGGTAAAAATATACCTGCTCTATGAGTCTGATGCTGCACTGGTACTCCTCAAAAAAGTATAAAAACATCTTTCCACAAAAAGACTTGCACAGGCATGTTTGCAGTTGCTTTATTCACAATTGCAATCCAGATACCCATCAACAGAAAAATAGTTTTAAAAAATACGATACAATCACAAAACAGAGTACTATTGAGCCACAGAAAGGAGTTGCACACACCAACATAGATAGATCTGGAAAACATCGTGCTGAGTCAGAGAACCCGGCAGGGCAGGGTGTGGGTCACAGGGCTCCCTCTGCGGGAGGCGGGAGAACAGGCACCTGTGCTCACGGGGCAGAGCGGTGCGGGCCACGTCCGGACGGCAGGAGCACAGTGGACGTTCCAAAGGCATGCAGGTTCTGATCCCAGGAACCTGCCAATGCTGCATGGAGGAAGGACTTTGCCGATGGGATTAAGTTAAGGATCTTGAAATTTGGAGGTCATGCTGGATTTTCCAAGTGTCCTTAGGAGGGAGAGGCAGAGGGACACTGAAGGCAGAAGAGGAAGACGATGGGCAGTGGACATAGGGAAGAAAGGTGGTTCATGCAGGACCCACCACGGAATGAGGACAACCTCCAGAAGCTGGAAAAGGCGGGAGAAGGGACCTGCCGCGAACCTCCAGAGGGAGATGGCCCTACCACCGCCTTGATTTGGGCCAGGGAAGCCCATTTTGGACTTCCAGCTGCTGGAACTGTATGAATATAATAAACCAAGATATAATAAATGTATCTTGGTTTACGCCACTAGTTTTGCAGTGCTTTGTTACAGCTGCCACTGGAAACAAGTACAACTGGCACTATGGTTTTATGAATGTATATGCACCCAAATGCCAAAACGTACCCTTAAGATCTGTGCATCTGATGGCATAAAAATTTTACCTCAATTTTTAAAAAATGTCAAAAACAACAACAAAAAACCAGAAACATCTATTCTGTATGTAGATACAATGTACTTGCACATTAAAAATGGGAGTCCACAATATCTGATGCACTTTCCTGAAGGATATTCAAACATGGTATTTTTAAAATTTGGTTCTTATCTTTTAAAGTGAAAGGAATCCTCAACTGAACCTGTCAAGTTTCAGTTCCTCCAGATCATAACAGAGCGAGACCAGCTTTGCTTAACACTCATTCCCTTGCTCTGGACTCCTCCATCCCACTTTGCACGGAACGGTCACCCCCAGGAAAAGGGGGCACGCTGTTCTGCACCCCCTTTCACACCCTCTTCCCTCCCTATGCCCTTTAACCCCCACTATGATGTCCAAGTCCACAGCATCTTCCCTCAGCTGACTCTCCGGGAAGAAGCAGACGCATGGCAGCAACCGGGGAGAGGGATGGGGAAGCTGCAGGAGCGCGACTCCTTCAGAGAAGAGGACAGCATGCTGGGTGCCCGGCGGGGCACAGCAGGGGAACAGCATGCTGGGTGCCCGGCGGGGCACAGCAGGGAGGGATATAAAAGGGGAAGTCACTTGGACCCAGGAGCTAATGTTCTTAAAGAATGTGTACACAAAGAAAACACTGCTTGGTTTCCCTTATGTCAGAGAGTGTGAATAGCCCCCTGCCCCAGTCTAGCAATGGGGAGGCCCCAGAGAGCCCTGGAAGCCCCCCCACCACAGGGCAGGCCGGGCTCACACAGCTGGTCAGAAAGTGCCTGGGGAGGCCCAGGGAGGGCCAGACAGCTGTGCGGGGAGAAATGGAGGATGAGCGTGAAGACTCGAAGCACTGCTAGGGCTTCCGCGTGGGCACAGTCACCGAAGGTGGGGTGAGGTGGACCCTGTGCCCCCCACCTGTATGGGAGCAGAACACCAAGGAGAGTCACAGCCAGGGGAGGACAAATGGGGCCAAGGGCCACAAGCAGTAGGTCCCGCCTGGACAGAGGGTGGGACATGGGTTGTCCAGAGAAACAGGCCTTCGCTCTCCCCTGCAAGAGGTACAGACCCCCCCAGTCAGGCGCCCCCGCCCCTCACTCAGGTGCCCCCTCACTCACGCCCCCCCCACTCACGCCCCCCCCACCCAGGGACGCCCACGCGCCCCCTCTGCCGTGAGCCTGAGGCGCTCCTTGCTGTGGTTGGGCCCTTTCCTCCTCCGTTCATAATTTACAGCGAGTCTTCTCTGAATTTCCAAATTTAATAAAGAAGGAAAAGGTTTGCAATAACCGCTGAACAGCGGAAACCAGAAAGACTGCAGGTTAGAAATAACCCTGGACGTGGTTGAAAGGTGATGGTTTGGGCGCAGGCTCTGTGAGCGCCCTTGGCGCTTACGCCCACCTGGCTCCGTCCTCGGCCCGACCCCAGCGAGGGCGACGCCCACCTGGCTCCGTCCACTCGGCCTGACCCCAGCGAGGGCGACGCGGACCTGGCTCCGTCCACTCGGCCCCGACCCCAGCGAGGGCGACGCCCACCTGGCTCCGTCCACTCGGCCTGACCCCAGCGAGGGCGACGCGGACCTGGCTCCGTCCACTCGGCCCCGACCCAGCGAGGGCGACGCCCACCTGGCTCCGTCCTCGGCCCCGACCCCAGCGAGGGGACGCCCACCGGGCTCCGTCCACTCGGCCCCGACCCCAGCGAGGGTGTTGACCAACTGTCCCGGGCGGAAGCCCGCTGGAGAGAATGCAATTTTTGCTGCACTGGTTCGTGCTTACAAGACTAATTCTGTAGAATGTCCACCTGAAAGTGATTCCAAAACGCTTTGTGTGCATATTGAATTTTATATAAAATTAGATCGCTTCCCTTTCGTTTCCCTTGGGCAGACTGAGCATCCAGTCTTCTTGCTGTTGGCAGCATCTCCTCGCAGGTGCTGGCCCGGGCTGTGGTGGCTGCCAGGCCCACCCTGGGCAGGCTGGGGACGTGGCTGGTCCTAAGTGACGGGCAAAAGCAGCCAAGTCCAGTCCTTGTTCCCCTCACTCTCTCCCCTCTCCCGCCTGCGCCCATTCTCTTAGAGAGGTTGCACTGGTATTTTTTCCTTCTTTTGCAAGAGACGCTGCACGCGGCAAGCTGTGCCACAGATTACACTGGGACAGGAATCTCGAAACCTCTGAAGGTAGCTTGCACCAGAAGGCTGGCCTCAGGGAGAGTAACTGCCTTTGGAGAGGGTTTGCTGAGAGGCTGCCCACCCCTCAGGGCCTCTGTGACCGCACAGGAGGAACAGGCAGGGTTTGTTTCCCGCGTCTAGTCCTGGACATGTGTGAAGAGAAACGAGAACATTCATTAGCAAACGCACTAGAATCCATGCTCTACCTCTCAAGGTGCCTGGGCCTGCTGCGTGGTGGAGACGGTGCCGTGGGATGGGGTGTGTCTACACTTCCCGATCCATCAGGTGTTTAATTCCCCTTTTTAAAACTAGGAACAGAACGCCAGCAATTACTGAGCATATCAGGAAACTTTCTAGCAGGAAAGATAGACAACAAAATAAACAATAAAAACAAATTTAAGTATTTTATAAGCAGAAGAAAACTAAAAAACATAATCATTAATATCTGGAGGGAGATTAGAGATGGTATCATAACCATCAAATGAGGACAAGACATTATTAGACAGAAACACTCAGAGGATAAAGATGAACTCATAGATTTAAAAACGTGACAAAAAGTTAAAATTCAGTAAAAGAGTTGGAAAATATTGTTGAAGAAATCTTTTGGAAGCTAGAGCTAAAAGACAAAGAGATGGAAAATATGAGAGAAAAAATATGCAACGTGGACAACTGGTCCTGGAGGATCATTATGTTGATGAGAGTTTCAGAATGAGTGGACAGAAGAAAGAGAGGGAACATCTAGCCCACGGTAACTGTAATCTGCTTTCCATTTCTGGATTTACCTGTTCTAGATAAATCATATGAAAGCAGTAACACACTATATGACATTTTGTGTCTGCTTTTACTTGGCATAATGTTTTCAGGGTTCATCCATGCTGTAGCATGTATCAGTATTTTATTTCTTTTTATGGCTAAGTAACATTCAGTTGTACGTATATACCACAATTGGTTTATTCGTTTATCTGTTGACGGACGTCTGGGTTGTTTCTACCTTTTGGGTATATGAGTTGTTCTGCTATAAACATTTATGTGCAAGTTTCTGTGTGGACACATATTTTCATTTCGCTTAGCTACACCTAGGAGAGGAATTCCTGGGTCACATGTTTAAATTTTTGAGAAACTGCTAGGACGTTTTCCACAGTGGCTGTGCCACACGACATTCCCCGCAGCACATTTCTCCACATCCTCGTCCACACCTTGTTATTTTTCATTTTCTTGGTTAAAACCATTCCAGTGGGTGTGAAGTCGTGTCTCACTGTGGTTTTGATTTGCATTTCTTTAATGACCAATGATGTTGAGCACCTTTTCACATGCTTGTTGACCGTTTGTATATCTTCTTTGAAGAAATTTCCTTTACGTGCTTTGTACATTGGGTTGTCTTTTTGTTGTTGAGTTGTAAGAGTTCTTTATATGCTCTGAACATTAATTCAGTCTATAATTTTGCAAGTATTTTCACCCATAATATAGATTGTTTTTTCATATTCTTGATAATGTCCTTTGATGTCCAAAAGTTGTTAATTTTTATGAAATCAAATTTATCTATTTTTTTTCTTTTGTTGCTTGTTCTTTTTTCTTTTTCTTTTCTTTTCTTTTCTTTTTAAGACAAGGTCTTGTTCTGTACCCAGGCCGGAGTTCAGTGGCATGATTATAGCTCACCGCAGCCTTGAACCCCTGAACTTGAGATCCTCCTGCCCCAACCCCCTGAGTAGCTGGGACTGCAAGGGTGTGCCACCAGGCTTGGCTAAGTTTTTAAATATTTTGTAGAGATGGCATCTCGCTGTGTTGCCTGGGCTGGTCTCGATCTCCTGGGCTCAAGTGATGCTCCCGCGTCAGCCTCCTAAAGGGCTGAGATTATAGGTGTGAGCCCCTGTGCCCGGCCTGTTGCTTGTTCTTTTCATGTCAAATCTAAGAATCCATTGCCAAATCCAAAGTCAGAAAGATTACCTCCATGCTTCCTCCTAAGAGTTCTATGGTTTGAGCTCATATTTAAATCATTGATCCATTTTGAGTTAGTTTTCATATATGGCGTGAGGCAAGGGTCTACCTGCTTTCTTTTGTATGTGGTTATCCATGGTCTCAGCACCCCTTCTAGAGGAGGCTGCTCTTTCCTCATTGAATGGTCTTGGCACCCTTGTGAAAAATCATTTCCCCGTAGATGTTTGGGATTATTTCTGGACTCTGAATTTGAGTTCTTTGGTCTGTGTTTCTCCTCATGCTGGAACCACAGTGTTTTGATTGCTGTAGGTCTGTAGTAAGTTTCGAATGGGGACGTGGGAGTCTTCCTACTTTGTCTTCCCTTTTCCCTGATTGTTCTTGGTATTTGGAGCTCCTTGCATTTGCATATGAATTTGGGAATCAGTTTTTCCCTTTCTGCAAAGAAAGGCCACTGAAATTTTGATAGGAATTGCATTGACTCTGTAGACAATACTGTTACATTAACAATGTTCCTTTTTCCAGTCCATAAACGTGGGGTGTCTTTCCATTTATTTAGCTCTTCTTTAATTTCTTTCAGCAATGTTTGGTAGTTTCCTTGTACAAGTCTTCACCTCTTTGGTTACATTTCTTTCTAGGTATTTTATTTGTTTGGATGCTATTGTACATGAAATTGCATTCTTAATTTCCTTTTGTGATTATTATGGCTGGTGTACAGAAGCTCAACTGAGTTTTGTGTGTTGATCTTGATCTTACACTCAGAAATGTTGCTACATTTGTTTATTAGCTCTAGTAGAAGTGTGTTGTGTGTGTGTGTGTGTGGTGTACTCTATTGGATTTTCCATATATAGAATCATGTCATCTGCAAATATAGTTTTACTTCTTCCTTTCCAATTTGGAAGTGATGCTTTTATTTCTCTTTCTTTCCTATTGCTCTTGTTGAGACCCCAGTACAATGCTGAACGATGGTGGGAAAGTTTGAAATGCAATTTTTTTTTCAATTTCAGGATATTACAGGGGTACAAATGTTTAGGTTACATACATTGCCTTTGCACCACGCGAGTCAGAGCTACAAGCATATCCATCCCCCTGACAGTGCGCACCGTACCCATTAGGTGTGAATATATGCATCCCCTCCTCCCCCCTCCCACCTGCCTGACCCCCGATGAATGTTACTTCCATGTGTGCACATGAGTGTTGATGGATTAGTATAAATTTAATGGTGAGTACATGTGGTGCATGTTTTTCCATTCTTATGATATTTCACTTAGAAGAATGGGCTCCAGTTCCATCCAGAATAATACAAATGTGTTAGTCCACTATGGTTTTTTTGTGGCTGAGTAGTACTCCATGGTATACATATACCACATTTTATTAATCCACTCGTGTATTGATGGGCACCTGGGTTGTTTCCACAACTTTGCAATTGTGAATTGTGCTGCTATAAACATTTGTGTGCAGATGTCTTTATTATAGAATGTCTTTTTTTCCTTTGGGTAAATACCCAGTAGTGGGATTGCTGGATCAAATGGTAGTTCTACTTTTAGCTCTTCAAGGAATCTCCATACTACTTTCCATAGAGGTTGTACTAATTTGCAGTCTCACCAGCAGTGTGTGAGTGTCCCTATCTGTCCGCATCCAGCGTTTGCTGGGATGTGTAATCTTTATCTTGTTCCTGATCCCAGGGGGAAAGCTTTCAGTCTTTTACAGTAAGTGTGATGTTAGAAGTGGGCTTTTCAATTGTCCTTTAGAATGGCAAAGAAGTTCCCTTCTATTTCTAGTTTGTTGAGTGTTTTTTTGTCATAAAAGGGCATTGAATTTTGTCAAGCACTATTTCTGCATCTATTAAGGTGCTTGTCTGTGTGTATTTCGCTTGTTCCATCAGTGTGGTGTATTACATTGATTCATCTTCTCACGTTGAACTACCCTTGCATTCTCTGGATAAATCCCACTTTGTCGAATCCTTTTATGGTGTATAATCTTTTTAATGTGTTGATGGATTCAGCGTGCTGAAAGGAAATATTAATCTTTAACAATGTTAACATTTTTGTTATGTTACTTGAATTTCATTTGAGGGACACAGGTCAAGACCCAAAGCTGGAGTTACATGGATAGCCACTGGCTACACGTTTGCTAGTTGAGCATTTCATGGAAGTTAGTTTTCCTTTTGGTATTAGTTTCTATTTGTCACTTGGGTTACAAAAATATTGATTTCTTACAGTTATATCTTTGTTCATAACATATAGGGTTTTATAAAAAATGGTATCTTAAAATAGTTATGTTTTCCCAAGATGTTCTTTAAAAAATTGTGGTGCATGCATATAAATTTATATCAATTTTCTTTAAATTCATGTCTTTCTTCTCTCCTCATCTACTCCTGAATATATTAGAGGGTAAAATTCTTATTTCATATTTTTGAAAGTGATCTGTTCTAATAAAACATGAAAATAAAAGACAACTTTTAATTTCCTCTCATTTTAGGTAATCGTCTATAAAAATTTTATTTATCATACTATACAGCTTTTACTGTTAGAATGATTTGAATAAGTAAAATTCAATTTACTTATTAAATAAGTAAATCTGTTCCCTCATCACGCTGTGCTGCAGAGGGTAGTTTAGGGCCACCGCCAGCTCGCGGGCAGCCCTGCCGTCTGGGCGGCACCGTCTTCACGTGGCCCCCGCGTTAGCCAAGGGCATTCCTGGGGTGATTTCCTTCCTTCCTCCGTCTTGTCTTCTGCTTCTCTTCTTGCTCCCTTTTTCTTCCTCTCTCCAATTCGTTTTCCACCTTTCTTTTCTTCCTGCCTGTTTGTTGAATGAAAAATCATGTGGCCTTAAGCTGTGATTTTGTCTCATTCCCATCCAGATAACCCAATTTAAAACATGCTTTTGACCATCTCCTGAAATGCTGTGATGTTAGATTCCTGGGTCGAGTTGATCAAGGAGCTCTAAAAATTCTGCAGTGCCCTGGAGATAGCTGCAGATATTGTTTGAAATACTTTCCTTTTCATAGTATCCATATACTCCTCATACGGTATCTTGCAAAGAAAAAGTTAACATAACAAGAACATAATAAACGCACTTTGATAATCTTGATTTGTCACCAGAAGAAAATTTGATACTTTTCTGGTTTCATCACCATTCTTAGGCTAAATCCTACTTGTTTGGACGGCTGAGATATAGTTGGTTTGGCATCAGAAGATGGTAAATTCTCCCCATACTCAAGAGGGCACCAAGGATTGGATAGACCAGGGGTGGGAACATTTTCATGTTGGGAGGCCACATTAAATTAGCTGTAATCAAATAGGGCCACATTCAAGAAACTACAATTAGATATACTTAAAAATGTACATTATTTTGTAAAAATCTAACTACAATCTACTTAATAATTTCAAAAAATGAAAACTATTTGTTAATTTTAAAGTTAACTAACCTTTCAATGACTTTGTTATGTCTGCTTTCTGTTGGAAAGCATTTGAATATTTGGTTGCAACATGGAGGTCCACAGTTTCAGTTGATCCTCTATGGGTATCAGTCATTTGTGACCTCAAGGGCATCTTGATTTGGGTTAGGTAGGAGGATGTAGATTCGCAGCAGCAAGTGGTTGAAAAGCAAGAAAGCATTTTTCGGGCATGTTGCCGAAGGTGTGGGTATTCTACTGCATTTTTCCCTATTTCAACTGGATCTTTCTTAGCATCAAACAATGACTTTAAAATGTCATCTACTGAGAGTTCAATCAATTCCTTCTGTAGTTCTTTATGTGCCTTGGTGATACCAACTAGGTGAGGCTGAAATGCTAGTTTGAATGTGATGTCATGATTCTCAAAGTCAGTGAACCTTTCATTGTATTCTCCAATTAATAGGTTTATAACAGCTGCATATTCTTCAAATGATTCGAATATATCATCCTGCTCATTAAGGACCTTTGCTAACTGGGGAAAATGTTCATCGAAATTTCCTTTTGAAGAAGTGTTTTGAAAAAAGCTATCTTTTTTCAAAATGCTTAGGGTTTTTTTTGCCACATGTCATATATAGACTTAGTTTTACCTTGCAAAAAATTTTCCAGTCATTTTGATTTGACATGATATCACACAGAAATACTGCATTCCTATAGAAATCTTTCAATAATTCACATTGCTGATTCTGTTCTTCATAAAATTTAACTAACTGTTCTCACAGAGATAAAACTTTGGCTAACACCTGTTCCTGTGATAGCCAATGAACCTTAGAATGACACGGCAAATCCACACTGAATACCTCATAGTGCAACTTTAGCATGTTATCAAACTGACGATGCTGTGTTGCATTTACAAGAATACAGTTAACAATACTTATAAATTGTTGCAAAGTGCCACTTGAAATAGTAGCTTTAGCACAGAGATCTTGCTGATGCAAGAGACAATGAAAAGAAACGAGAGCATCTGGATCTGTTAATACTTTATTATCTGTGCAATAAACCCTCATGTTTTCCTGTTGTGGAAGGTGCACTGTCTGTACACGCACTCACTAAATTTGCCAAATTCAGTCCAGCTTCATGACACTTATCTTGAAAGTTGTTGAAGATATCTATTCTTCGTGTTCTGCTGGTAAGAGTGCCCAAAGCAAGTAACTCTTCATAGCAAAGAAAATCTGTTAGGACCTGAATGAAGGATAAAACCTGTGCCCAGTCAGTAGTATCATTGATTCATCCAAAGTGATTGAATAATATATATTTTCCTTTTGAAGTATTGCATGAAGTTGTTCTGTAAGTTGAAGCCTAATTCATGCTGCTGATCAATTATGGGTCTCCTTGAAAGAGGCAGCTGTTTGTACTTTGAAATGTTATTGGGGTCTAAGCATCCTACAGCTTCAACCATGCATTCCACCACAATTTCTACATCACTGAATGGCTTTCCTTTTTTCCTGAGTATATAAGCTACTTTATAAGTTGCTTCAGTGGCATTATTTCCAGGTCTTATTGCTGCTTGAAAGAATTGTCTTTGCTTTTCATTTTCACCTTTTAATTTCTGCAATACAACCTTTCACGCCTCTCCCTCTAATTTAAAATATTTGTGGTCCTTATGAGTGTTACAATGCTGATGAGCATTCAGTTTTTCTGATGTTGATATTGCAGTATCACAAAGCAAGCAAATCATCTTATCTTTAGCAGAAACAAGATAATGTTGCAATTCCCAATCCTCATTAAAAATCTGTTTTCTTCCTTCAGTGTTGTCTTGGTCTTTTTGACATGATGGGCTGTTAAGCAGACAGAATTAAAAAGTACTGTCGAGCTGTGCAACTAGTCACAAATTCCACTTCAAACAGAAACACAGTGCACCATTGTCAAAAGCTGCTAACAGACTGGGGAATTCAACCCCCAAAAACTCTCGCCAACCAGCCTCGTGCAGTAGTGGCACCCGTCAGGCAGGGGAAGTTAGAACTAAATCATGAGCACAGCAGCCGTCAATTTAGCCCTTATGGCTTCCTAACGTTCTAATTGTGTCAGTCAATCTGGGAGGATTATTTCATTGAAGCTTACCTTATTCTTTAGTATTTTAAATATGTTCATTTTAAAAATAAAATGCCTTTAGTCACCAAGACGCTGTCTGTCTGAGGCAAATTTGAGTCATGGACATTTGACCTTCAAGAGCTACTCAATGCCTAGGAGACATCCCTCATTTTTCTCAAGTTGTCCTCAGAACAAGGAATTCACGAGAGTAAACGAATCCAAACCTCAAATGTCAGAGGTTAGACTGAAACTTAGAGACAATTGTGTGTTAAACTTGGCCAGACTGCTCCCCTTCCTCATTGCCGTTTGTGTTCTCTGAGGACTCAGGCTTCATATCCTCATTATTTTGTCAGGTGAAATTTACCAAAGCCATAAAAAAACCACTTCGTCTATATGTCATTTGAAACAGACTTAAATCCTTTCATGAAAATACTTGAGAAAATGGGAGCTATATTTTTGAAAATAAGTATTCAGACTCCAACACTCATATCTAAGTAGGAAAGATTCTTTTTCTAAACCTGCCCAAGGGAGAGAAATGATCTGATTAATCAAGAACATAATAACAGTCCTTTCTGAAGGAGATTATACTTTGTTTGAATTCTGACAGGAGGGTGATGCCCGGAGGGAGGTCGGTGGCTCATGTTCCCAGTCAGCCCTCATCACTGGTCCGTTTCTAAAGAATTCAAAGGTATTAAAATACAGAGAACAGGAATTATAACGCACATAACATGATCTGACTTTGGTGACGCAGAAGCAGCTCAGAACCGTGCTTCAGGGTCGGCATTATGCTTGAGAGAAAGTTGGTTTATCTGTAAGGACCATGCAGTACAGCCCAGGAGACGCTGCCTCACCTAAAGTCCCAGCATCCACTTGTTTACTTAAAATGTATCTCTTCATACGAAAATAATGTGTTAAATATGCAACTTTAGAAGTAACAGTTAAAGAGTCCAGATGACAAAACCCAGTAGTGGAATTGCTGGATGATAGGGTGGTTCTATTTTTAGTTTTTTTTGTGGCAGCTCAAAAGTTTTCCATAATGACTGTACTAATTTACGTTCCCACCAATGGTGTACGAGGGTTCCCTTTCGCCAATTCTTCACCAACGTTTATCTTTTATCTTCTTGGGTAGTAGCCATTCTGACAAGTGCGAGATAACATCTCACTGTGATTTTGATTTGCGTCTCCCTAATGGGTAGTGATGTTGAGTGTTTTTTAAATGGCTGTTGGCCATTTGTATGTCTTCCTTGGAGAAGTGTCTATTCAGGTCTTTACCCACCTTTAATTGGGTTATTTGTTTTATAGCTATTGAGTATTTGAGTTCCTTATATGTTTTGTATATTAACCCCTTACCAGATGTATGGTTTTCAAATATTTTCTCCCATTTCACATGTTTTCTCTTCACTCTGTTGACTGTTTCCTTTGCAGTACAGACATTTTTAAATTTGATGCCATCCCAGTTGTCTTTTTGCTTTTGTTGCCAGTACTTTTAGGGTCATATCCAAAAAATCATTGACCAGACCTATGGCATGAAACTTTTCTCCTTATGTTTTCTTCAAAGAAATCTCTAGATTCAATCCAATCTCTATCCGCACTCCAGTAATGTTTTTCACAGAAATAGAAAAAGTAATCCTAAAGTTTGTTTGGAACCACAAAAGACCCCAGATAGCTGAAGCAATCTTGAACACAAAGAACAAAGCTAGGGACATCACACTATCTGATTTCAAAATATACTACAAAGCCATAGTAACCAAAATAGCATGATATTGGCATAAAAACAGGCACAAAGACTAAAGGAACAGAATAGAGAGCCCAGAAATAAATCCATACATTTATGGTCAACTGATTTTTGGCAGAGGTGCCAATAACACACACCAGGGAAAGGACAGTCTCTTCAATAAGCGGTGCTGGGAAAACTGAATACCCACATGAAGGAGACCGAGATTGGACCTCTGTCTCACACCATGTACAAAATCAGCACAAATTCATTAAAAATAAAATAAATTGACTTTAAAAAGTAGGAAAAATGTTTAAGATTCTTAGAAATTAAATAAATCAAAGTTAAAATTCTGAGTTGTCCAGATGGACAATGCTTAATAATAGTAATAATACCCAATGCTAGAGGGTTGTAACACCCAACACTGCTAGTAATAGTAATAATACCCAATGCTAGAGGGTTGTAATACCCAACACTGCTAGTGCTCATGCAAAGTGATAGGTATTTTGGAGGTAATTAGACAAAACATATTAAGAGCATTAAACACGTTCATGCTTTTGACCTAGTTTTCCATTTTTAGGTTAGCTCTGTGTGTTTACACGTTCACAAAATTGTTCAGCATGGTCTTTTGTAGTGTAATGCAAGGAAAATCACCTAGATGTCCAGCTATAGAAGAAAAAGTAAAAATAATATGGTGAACATTTTTGAAAACCACTTAAAGCCACGTGTAACTGCTCCTGGCAGAGTGCCTAGTGTGAAAGAGAGAGACGTACACAGGGCAAGTTCCAGTTGCCTACTCCTGGTGTGCACGTAGGAGGCTGCGTGTAGAGCGAGTGTCATCAGTCGGAGCTCTGACCCCGGGCCCCAGCTCTCGACTTCCTGACTAGGAGGTGCCTCAGTTTCCTCACCTGCTACCTACACCCTCATATTGTTGTTGTGTTAAATGAGATCATAGATGCCAACAGTGATTTACGTGGTTTCTGGTACGTGGTAACTATTCCATGAATGGTAGTTTTTATTTTATTATAATTCTGATTACTACTCTCACTCTCATTTCTAAAGAAAAAATACTAATATACCCCAAAATATTAGCAATGGTTAGTCTGAGTAGTTAGCTTACTGGTGTTTTACATTCTTATTTACAATGTTTTCACATTTTCATTTTATAGTTTCATACAGATTATAGATCTCGTATAATCAATGAGTTGTTTTATAATCAGAGTAAAACTAAAAAATTCCCCTTTTTATATTTTTTCAAACTCCCAGCCTCAAACGATCCTCCCTCCTCGGCTTCCCAGAGTGGCGGGATTACAGGCGTGAGCCACCGCACCCGGCCCAGCAGCTTCCCAGTGATTCTCACTTTTTCTACTTTCTTTCCTCTTTTCAAAGAAATTAAGGTGTCATGCTGAAAACAAACTTAAATTCCTTACAATTAGTTGTTAGACTCCAGTAGTCATACGAATAAAGATTTCAGAAAGCTAAAAATAATTTTAGAAATTTTTGTCTTTCTATGACACTTAATAGTTTAATTCATGTTACATATTAAGAAAAAAAACTATACTAACCATGCAAAAAACGTTTATGTAATTCCTGTGTCTATTTTGAGTGTGCTCTTTTTATGCATTCAACAGTTACTACACCATTGTAACACTTCTTCAATTGTTAAAACTTTAAAATACATTTTTGTATTAATTTGTACAAGGGTCAACTTATTGTACTTTAAATAATTTTTTAAAATCAACTGTTCTAACGTGGCCTTTTCTCTGTGCACCTGCATCTCTGGTGTTTCTTCCTCTACTTACAAGGACACCAGGCCTAGTGGATCAGGGCCCCACCCCTATGACCTCATTTAACATTAATGACCTCCCCAAGGCCCTAATTCCAAAGACAGGTGCGTTGGGGATTAGGCCAATTTATGGATTTGGGTGAAGGGACACAATTCAGTCCATACATACATCATTATATTTCATGATTGAAAAATATTTTTGATGTCTGCATCTGCTTTTGTAAACAGATTTCTTTAGACCTATCTGTGTTTAATTGGTGTCAATACTTAGCAGAAGTTCCACGATTTTTCCATCCTCAGGCTCTGCACTTGGTCCCTGTCTTGGTGGGTGGGAATTTCTCTCCAAGGATACTTTCCCAGAAGCAGGCGTGAGTGGAGTAGTTTTTGAACACCGCTATTTCTGCACATTAGAGGAGATGCGCTTTGCGGGTTAAAACATTCTGTAGTCATATGCTCTCTCCCAAACATTGGTTGGCCTTATTCCATTCCATCTTGACTTTTAACTTTTAGGATAAAAATGGAATTTTGTTGCGCAGCAACTGTCCCCCCCCCCCTGCTTTGTGGCTGGTAGCTTTTAGACTTTCCTGTTTATTATCGCTGTGCACATTCTACTCGTGGCGGCTCTGCACTGCTTTTTTTGGTTTGGTTTGGTTTTTGTCTTAAATGACTGCACGCACCACCTTTCCGCCCAGGGGAGTTGTCTTGCGTCACTTTCCTATGGTTTTTCCACGTTTCTGGCCCCTGTCTTTGGATCACTAGGGTCCTTATGAGGACGCTCCAGTGCCTGTTTCCCACAGACACCCACGTCCGATGCCACCTGGCTCTTGCGGTGGCTCCCTGCGCACCGCTGCCCGCGCCTCGGCCCAGGTGCCAGGCCACTGCCACTGCCACTGCCACTGCCACTGCCACTGCCACTGCCTCTCCCACTGCCGCTGCCGCTGCCACTGCCGCTGCCACTGCCGCTGCCACTACCTCTCCCACTACCTCTCCCACTGCCGCTGCCGCTGCCACTGCCTCTCCCGCTGCCGCTCCCACTGCCGCTGCCACTACCTCTCCCACTACCTCTCCCACTGCCGCTGCCGCTGCCACTGCCGCTGCCGCTGCCACTCCCGCTGCCGCTGCCACTGCCTCTCCCGCTGCCGCTGCTGCTGCCACTGCCGCTGCCACTGCCACTGCCACTCCCGCTGCTACTGCCGCTGCCGCTGCCACTGCCACTGCCACTCCCACTGCCACTGCCGCCCGCCCCGCCCCGGACCCCCGGGGGCCCAAGGTCGGCCTGGGGCGGGGGACGGGGCAGGCGGGCCGCGTCGGCTGCTGTGCGGGCACCGAGTGCCAGCGGGACGGTGACGGCGCCCTGGAAGCCGTGTCATGGCGTGTCTACTCCAGGGACATGTAAGAGCTTCAGCGTTCCTTTCTTCTCTTCTGGAGCGGGCGCTCTCCTGCCTCAGGCCCTGCGAACAGCCTCCGGCCTTGGGGCCCTGCGAGGGCCCCCCCCCACTGCCGCGTCCCCTGCGGCCCAGGGCCGGCCGCGTTCCCTGCTGTCACGCTTGCCCGTAGATCACCCCGGAACTTTCCAACGGCCCCTGCTTCCTTCTGTCCACACCCTTTCCACCTTGCTTGGGGGTGGGGAATTTGGAGAAGGAAAAGACAGTTGAATTCTGTGAAAATTTTATTGATCTTTAGGAAAACAATGGCATGCAATTATCTGCCAAGTATCAATTTATATTTTACTGCATAAAGATTTTAGTGTGTAGAAACAGTGACATTTTTAATTTCTAACAGATAAAGGAAAGACTTTTACTAATTGTTTAAATTACTCATAAATTACTCATAAATTACTTTGTTAACTTGATCCTCCAAGTCTAAAATCTGGGGTTTAGTTTATAATCTAGAAAGATAATAAATTATGTGAATAATTTTAACTAGCTGTATGAATTTTGGCAAATATACAAACCTCTCTGGACATCTAATTAAATCTCAGATTCAGGCTGCAGCAGTTTATTTACTTATATAGGTGTGGTTCAGTTACCCTGGGAGACAGGTACTACTCTCATTTTGCCTACAATCTGCAACAGGAAATGGTCTTTGCACTGTTCCCATGGGGACGTGTGTGTCCACCTGTGGGAGTCTGTGAGAGAGTTAGTGGGGGCATTTGTCC
Source organism: Daubentonia madagascariensis (assembly GCA_023783475.1). Lineage (NCBI taxonomy): Eukaryota > Metazoa > Chordata > Mammalia > Primates > Daubentoniidae > Daubentonia > Daubentonia madagascariensis. Next base: position 345,213 of record JAKFHU010001035.1, read on the forward strand.
AGTGCCATGGCCTGTGGTCATTCCACGAGCACACAGGGTTCCAACCACAAGTAATTTTGTCCCCCAGAGCATTTAGCACTGTCTGAGCACATTTTGGCGGGGCCAGGGAGGCTTCTGAGCGCCCTACAGTGCCCAGGGCGGCCCCGCAGCAGAGAGCATGGAATCCGCAATGCAGCAGTGCGAGGCCGAGAGATGGGGTGGGTGCTGACCAGCCCACGTGGCTCTTCCTGCCTTTGATGCTTCTAGTGTCTGTCATTTCACTGCACAACTGATGCCTTTGAATTTATCCTTGATGTAGCTACAAAGCTTCAATAGGCCCATTTCAATGTTTTTTAGTACATATTTTTTGATCTGCAAATGCTCAAAGTACATATAATAAAAGTGCTTTAGTTGTTCCAGAAAGTAATGCAGTATTTTTTCCAAAACCCAAATACTGCACTTGAAAGTGACTTTCAATCCATATGGTCCACATGGAAAGGAAGGGAAAAGGCTCTTTCATGAATATTTTTTAGCCTGGGACATTACCAATATATTTCAAATGACTATTCCCAAGAATTTCAAAGATGGTATAACTAGAATCATGGAAATTTTGAGCTGGAGTAAGTTCCAGGGATCACCCGGGATCCAAGACGCTCAGCTGGTCTGTCCCGGACACTTCGACGCAACACTCGAGGTCCTGACAACTCCCAGGTGCAGAGCTGGGCTGGCCCCGGGCCAGCAGATCACCTTCACCCACACTTCATCCTTGAGAGAGACTCATTTCTGTCTCTTTTAAAAGCTAATTGATGTTATTTTATCTAAAACATGTTTGTCATATCTAAAATATATACATCAAAGATTGTTGGGAAAATAGAATTTCATATCAGAACAGAGTCTGCCTTGTAGCATGGCTCATTGTTGTGAGGATTAGCATATTTTACTTAAACTGTGTCCCTGGTATCATGCTCAGAACACACTTATTTAGAGTGTAGTGTTCACCAGGTGCTGTGCTAGAGCTGAGATTCAAGATGAAAGCATTTTTTCTGACTGGATGAGGCTCATAGTTTGGCAGGGGGCAACTGTGTGTAGCAAAGGCTAATATGTGAACCCTGATCTCATAAACAGACACCCAGGTATTAGCATTTTACTAGGGCTTTACCGTGCAGACCTGTTCCACTGTGTTGTAAGCTCCTGCACGAATCTGTAAGCCCCGTAATTATTTCAGAGCCTCCTGTCTCTGGTCTGTGGGACTACAGTCTAGTCGTGGTGGAAGATGTTACTCTAATAAATCCAGAGGTCAATATGTAATTGAAATGTACAATAAAGGCTACAGGAAACAGATAGGAGCCATCAAAAACACTAATAGTGGTGTCTGAATTTGTCTGAGTGGCCAAGGACAGTATCTCTGAGCAAGTAGCACTTGAAGGATGGATGCACGTTAGTTAGCAAGAGTGGGTGGGAGAGATGTTCTGGACAGAAGGAATAGTGTTTACTGTATTGGTTGATGGAAAATAGAAGCTGTTCTTTCACGCTGTAATCAATGAACACATGATCGTTTAACACATTATTATTTAACCAGCATCCTACGACATTCTCAATATTCCCACAGACGGGGCCTGTCAGTGGGACGTGGTGGAAAGAGCAGCCAGTAGTCAGGCCAACCCGGGCTCATGTCCTGCCTGTATGACTTATTACCTGCGGGGTCACGGGGCGTCCTTAACCCTCTGCAGGCTGCAGCCTCTGGTCTGTAAGGTGGGAAGGGGAGAATGAGAACCCTGCCTCTTACGGTCCTCTTAGGCACACACCAGGCTCCACAGGGCTGCGTCCTCACCCACCCGCTAGCGCTTTGGCCTCCTTCTTAACCTCGCGCTGCAGCAGCTGACCTGGCGACCCGGCGCCTTGCTCCCTGGACGCCTGGGGGCTGTGGCGATGCCTGTAGACCAAGCGCCCTCCCATCCATGTGGCTGCTGTCCTGCGATTCTGGCCTTCACTCAGAGCGGCTGCCACGAGTCTCTGCCCTCTACCGCCCCAGAATGTCCTTCCCCTTTCCTTAGTTTATTTTTTCCAGGACACTAATTACCTATAATTCTATACATTTTCTTTGTTTATTGTCTGTCTTCCCAACTAGAATTACTCTTCAAGAAACCAGGGATTTTCATTTGCTTATTTTTCCCCATGCTAAATCCAGTGCTTATAAAAGTACCTGGAAAATAGACATTGAATAGATATTTGCTAAAAGAATAAATCTCACAGGGCTCTTATGAGCCTTAGAGACAATGTATACGAAGTCCCTACTATAGTACCTGACATAGAGTAAGTGCATAAAAATGGTAAGCTTTTTAAAATTTTAATATACAAATTAGTATTTAAATTCAAAACTTTAATAATGCTTACTTTGAAAATCCCATATTTTTTTTAAAAATGAAGACTTTCTGGACAGATTTTTCAGTCAATGGTGTTGGGAAAATTGGACATCCATGTGCAAAAGAATGAAGATGGACCCTTATCTTATATCATATACAAAAAGTTAACTCAAAAGTAATCAAAGACCTAAATGTAAGAGTAAAGCTATAAAACTCTTAGGAAAAAGCATAGGCGAAAGCTTCATGACATTGAATTTGGCAATGGTCTCTTAGATATGACATCAAAAGTACAGGTAACAAAAGAAAAATAGATAAATTGGACTTCATTAAAATTAAAAACTTTTGTGCACCAAAGGACACTATCAACATTAGTGAGTAGGCAACCCATATATAGAAGAAAATATTTGCAATTTATATATCTGATAAGGAAATAACATCCAGAATATATAAAGAACCCCTACAGCTCAACTACAAAAAACCAAGTACACTAATTAAACAGTAGGCAAAGGTTTTGAGTATATATTCCTACAAATAAGATATGCAGATGGACAATAAACACATAAGAAGATGTTCAACATCACTAATCACTAAGAAAAATCAAATCAAAGCCACAATGAGATACTACTTCACACCTGTTAGGGTGGCTCTTATAAAACAAACAGAAAGTAACAAGTGTTGACAAGGATGTGGAGAACTGGAACCCTTGAACATTGCTGGTGAGAATGTGAAATGGCACCACTACTGGAAAACAGCATTGAGCTTCCTCAAAAAATTAAACATAGAATTAGCCTATGGTCCAGTGACTCCACTTCTGGGCATACACTGAAAAGTATTGCAAGCAGGAACGTGAACAGATATTTGTGCACCAACATCCATAGAAGCATTTTATACGATAGAAGCATTTAAAAGGTGGAAACAACTCAAATGTCCATCAGCAGACGAACAGATAAACACAATGTGGTATTTACATACAATGGAATATTATTTAGCTTTAAAAAAGAAGGAAATTCTAATACATGCTTCAAGGTGGATGAACCTGAAGGCATTATGCTAAGTCCGTGGGAGATCCTGAAAGGGGTCACATTCGCAGAGGCAGAAAGTGGAGTGGTGGTTTCCAGGGGCTGAGGGAGGCGGAGTGGGGTTCATTGTTTAATGGGCACAGAGTGTTAGTTTGGGAAGATGAAAAGTTCTGGAGATGGATGGCGGCGTTGACTGCACAGCTATGTGAATGTGCTTGATGCCAGTGAACTGCACACCTAAAAATGGTTAAAATGGTAAATTATATGTAATGTGTATTTGCCACAATAAAAATGAGGACTTTCTGACAAATATTAGCAATCATTCTATAAAGATTTTCAACATTTCACCATATATGAAATATATATTTTAAAAGTTACAAAAACATGTGATATCAGACATTTTGCAATTTTTTCATGTATTTCTCCTCTGTATTTTCTTCTACTTTAGACTGCCCTAACTCAAACTATTTGATATATTACAGAGAAAATGAATATAGTTATGGGAGTGGAGGAGTAGAGAAAACTAAACATATTCTCACCCCTACTAGCTGCCAACTTCAGATGTGTTACTGAATTTGCGTGACAGCCTCACGTGGCAGACACTGTTCAGCCAAGCGTTAGAGACTGAGGACAAAGACACTTGCCAAGGTGGTGACAAAGGGACACGCTGAGTGTTGTTTTATTTATTTATTTATTTTTAAATTTGGGGGGCTTTAGCTTTTGTACAGTCTCCTTCTTCAGACATCACAGCCTGTCCATTCACAGCCCGTTCTGTTTCACTGATTTAGTTATTTAATAGTTCACTGAGCTCCAGGCACGAGAGATGTGGTACAAACCACCCAGATTTTGTCCTGTGGGGAGCTGAGGACAACCGTTTGTAAAGTTAAGAGCTGAGATGTGTGATTCCTTCTTAGCAATGTAATTTTAATATCTGCTGAGACAAACTATTTCAGCCTTCTAAAACGATGGCTTTTATTGGACAAAAGCCAGAAAACAATGCCTTTTAATGTTAGCAAAAGTGACCATAGATGTATTTTAAAGGTACGGGGTATTGATCTTGGATTCTGAAATCTTGGAGTCTTGAAATTTATTAGTTTAGAAGGTGATTTGGCAAATCAATTTCTAATTTGCCTAAGTTTTTAATTCTATTTTGTGATTTCACTTTTTTCCCTTTAAGGGAACGAAGGGGAAGAACTTCTGTAATGATTGAGGTGCTGACCATTTCCTCTGTGCATCGCGCTGCCTCTACCTCCTATTCATGTGTTGACAGCTGACCCTCTCTTTTCAAGTATGGGCAGTCCACGGCACTTAGGATTGGAGCAAGTAGGCGAGATGCTTTTTACTCAACTTTAGAAACTTTCTAAGTTATCAGTGCAGAGGTTCAACCTTGAACAGTAAGAACAGAAGCAAATAATCTCAGAACCTTAAGTCAGCCTGACTTGCCTCCAAGCTGATCTGGAAATACATGAAGAGGACACTATGTGGTTGCAGAAAGTGCGTGCTTCCCGGCCGAGCAGCAAAGCTGAGAGTAGAGATGTGCAGAGAGCATGCCCAGGGCAGCAGACCGTGAGGATTCCCCAGGCCTCCAGCACCACACCTCAGAGGACCAAACAATAAGATGTATTGAAATGCAACAATATCTCACAATAGATACAACTGATTAAGAAATGTATGAGCTGAGTCGCAATTGTGTGGTTTAAATGAAAAAATTAAGTTTTTCTGACTAATCAATACTTGTTAATTTTGATTTTGTAGTTTCTTTTTCCTATTTTGAAGCCATTTTTTTAACCTTGAGGTGCTCATGGTTCTAGAGACAACTATGCCCATGGTGCCTACTGGATCAAATGGCCTTGACTGCATAAGAGGTTAACAGTGGCACAGTGCCTAAACATTGCGTATTGATGGGTGAATGCAGCTCGGAGCATGGTTGCAAAATAAATGGCTATCTGACATTTATGAGCTCCATCAATACATTAAATGTTGTAGCAAACATCATTTGAGCCCTGATCAGTGCAATTACAATCTGAATTAATTACAGAGACAAGCCACAAATACAGAGAGAAAGCAATGGACGGGGCTGCGTGACTCACCAACAGGGTCTCCAGCAGCGTCTCGTTCTCTGACGAGTCTAGAGGAGATTTAGAAGTTTTATAAACCACGCACAGGGCTGGCCCTGGAGCAGAAGCAGAGCTGATCCAATCCTGCCCAAGCCTCTCCCGTCACAGATGGAAGTCTCCGCCAAGGAGGGTGAGCCGCTCGCCTGGGCTGACCCTGGGCCGGGCTCTGCCTTCAGTCCCCCCGAGTCCTCATCATATTTCTGCTTGTTTACTGGTGTGTTTATTTCCATTCTATCAGGAAAGAAGGCTTGTTCATGTTTGTGAGCATCTTCTGCACAGGAAGTGTCAGGACTTTGGGTTCCAGCATTGAGGCCCCAGGTGCGCTCATGTTTGAGGAATTGAGGGTTATGAGAAATGCCAAATCACAGAAGTTAGGGGAGGACTATAATTTGGCACTTCGAGTAAAATCAGAAGTGCAACACCCAAGCAAACCCTGAGGATGTCACATGGGTGACGGGGTACACCCCTCTGAGACGGGTTTTGTTGTTTTTCAGGCTGCAAGGACAGAAGTAGGAAGAATTGTTAAGTGGCCGCTTCAGTAAACCAGATTTTAAAAGTAGAACCGACAGAATTTCCTGTCAGGTTGGAATTGGAGTGCAGAGAGAGGGAGGGATGAAGGATGCCTACACGAGTGGATTAATAAAAGGTGGCGTATGTGTACCATGGAGTCCTACCCAACCATAAAAAAGAAATGGTGAACTGCCCATTGTATTATCCAGGATGGAGCTGGAGCCCCTTCTTCCAAGCGAAGTATCACAAGAATGGAAAAACAAACACCACATGTGCTCACCATAAATTGGTACCAACTGATCAACACTAATGTGCACATATGGAAGTAACATTCATCGGGTGTCGGGCAGGTGGGAGGGGGAGGAGCGGATGGGTAAATCCACACCTAACGGATGCGGTGTGTGCTGTCTGGGGCATGGGCACCCTTGTCGGGTAGTGCAAAGGCAACTTATGCAACCAAACCCTTTGTACCCCCATAATACTCTGGAAAAAAATGTTTCCAAAGTGTTTTGAGCAGTAGAAGACGGAGCTGCCATGAACCAGATGGGAGGTGCTGCCAGCCGGGCGGGCGGGGTGACCAGTGCTGACTTTAGGTGACTGTGGGTGCTCAGGAGGAGATGCAAAGGAGGCAGCTGGGCACTCAAGTCCAGAGTCCAGGGCAGAAGCTGAGGCCAGAGATGTGAACTCGCGCATCAGTGACAGTGGGTGGTCCTGAGGCCAGGCTGCCCCGTGGGTCCTGCAAAGAGCAAAGACTGAGGCCAGGACAGTCGACATGGGAGTCAGGGCAGAGGTCACGGTGTGCGAAAGACACAGTTGGGGGAAGAGGACAGAGAGAACAGAGTCCTGGAGGCCAGAGGGCAGTGTCCCCGGGCTGGGACTTGGGCGGGGTGATGCCATCGGGGGGCCACCTTGTGTGGACAAAACCAAAAGCCTGTTCCTCCGTGCCACTGGCAGATTCCCTGGAGTGTACCTTCCCAGGACAGACAACCTGCTCCTGGAACGTATTATATCTTGATAGGCTATTGAGAATGAAGTCTCAAAAGATTAACACTTTCTCCTAGAGTTTTCTGTTATACAAGCACAAAACTGTTAAAATTTTGAGAGTATAACAAGAGACTTCTGGTCTTGGAGAAGATGCTGTCTGGCATCAATTTATTGATGTGCCTCAAGGCAGAGGAGTGTCCCGTGACCCAGGGTCTAAGGACAAAAGGTAAAGCCTTTGGCCACCATTAGAATGGTTATTTGCACTTTTACACATTATATTTAAATATATATGAATTTTGTCATTTGTTTCAGAATATTTCAATTTTTAAAAAATACAAAAACAGTAACTTACTGGGCTGTCTGCTTGGTGCACATTGCCTGGAGGCAACCTGCAAATATTGATGCTATTTGTTTTGCTTTGTCCTTCCTCCTTCATTCCTCCCTGCTTAATAAATGTTGGTTGTTGCACTTTGCTTCAAAATAGGAGGACTGACCTCGTCCACCCTGACCAGAAGAAAGAGGAATCAATGAAGTGGGAGAGCAAAGGTAGTCCTCGCTATGGCTATTCTGTGACCTTATTGCCAGGGGCTGGCACCTCTGTGCCTGACTAACCCTAAGTCTGAGGATTCTATGCGGCAGAAGACAGGCCTCCAAAGTTCTAAAATCACATAACTTTTCATCAGGGGTCTTTCTGAGCCTTTGGGGGCAAATACAGCTCATAGACGTATTTCGCTGGGCCCTCACAGCCTCCAAAAGCAAGCTAACATTTTCTACAAATCAGGAGAGTTTATATAAAAAGCCATATTGCCAGTTTGCCTTGAAAGAAGACCTGGCCGAGCTGGCCCCTCGCGGCCAGGCTGGCGTCCGAGAGCTGGCGCTGCGCGGATATTCCGTCTCCCGGGTCAGCCCCAGTCGCCGACGAGCTGCAGGACTCGCGTTCGCGACCTGCCTGTCCCCGTAGGAACCCGAGTTCGCAGACCCCAGTCGGGATGGCGTTCACTGCCCGACGGATGCAGGACTTCACGGGTGCTTTTATGCACGGAGAGAAGACACGCATGTGGGGGTTATGATTCTCCACACCGACTTTCATTTTTCTTTTAACTTGTCACGGGTCCTCGGTGGGAGACGGCGGGGCGGGAGTGCGCGGCGGGGGAGGCTCGGAACAGCCGCGGCGCGGTCGGACGCTGCACGGGCGCCTCGGTTTCGCTTCTGGGCCGTCAGAAACAAACACAATGAAACGGCAATAAAAGGTCAGTTAAAACTAGAGAATAAAGAATATAAACTTTATTAACAAGATTAAAAATACAAGGAAATAAGTTATTTTTAAAATGAAATAGCATAAATTTCAAAAATAAAAAATCAATTGATAGTGATTTGAAAAATAGATATTTAACAATTAATGTAAATAATATAAAATGCAAAAATGAACAAATAAAAATAATAGAAATTTTATTTAACAAAAATACCAAAATAACATCAAAACACAAACTTGAATATTATCGAGTTCATATTTTTGTCGTCAGGAATGATCAAATATCAGCAATTGCATGTGGTTCGACCTAAAACGTGTTACTAACTCTCACGATGCTCCTGGAGGCTGGAAAGCCCCGGGTGTGGTCTCCGGCGGCCTCCGAGCAGCGCAGGGACGTTCGCAGGGTCTGGTTTGTTTGCGCCACTGTAACAAAATGCCCGAGACTGGGTAGTTCATGAAAAACAGAAATTTACTCCTCGCGGTTCCGGAGGCTGAAGCGCAAGGCCAGGGCGCCAGCAGGGCGGGAGTCTGGGGACGGGCGTGGCCCTCCCGCCGCGGCTTCCTCGGGGTGGGGGGGTGCACAGCTGTGTCTGCGCACGGCGGGGCCTTGACGCCTCCTTCGTAGGGGCTCCAGGCCCCTGCTCATCCCCCAGGGGGACACTCCGCCGCCTGCCCTGGGCTGCCTGCCCTGTGCCTCCTGCCCTGCACCACCTGCTCCCGGCGCTTCCCAGCGCTCTGCTCCTCCGCGCCCAGCTCCGCACTCAGCAGCAGGTTAAGGGTACGCGCTTGGTTCTTTAAGAACTTCCTTTTTTAAAAAAAATTAATTTATTTATTTCAGAGTATTACGGGGGTACAGACATTTAGGTTACATGTGTTGTCTTTACTCTGCTCGAGTCAGAGCTTCAAGCGTGCCCGTCTCCCAGAGAGTGTGCTCTGTGCCCCTTAGGAGTGAATTTACCCATCCCTTCCTCCCCCCTTCCACCTGCCCGACACCCGATGAATGTTACTTCCAAATGTGCACGTAAAAGTTGATCAGTTAATGTGTTCCTTCCATATATGCACATATAAGTTGATCAACTAATATCAACTTGATAGTGAATACATGTGGTGCTTGTTTTTCCATTCTTGAGACACTTCACTTAGAAGAATGGGCTCCAGCTCCATCCAGGATAATACAAAAGGTGTTAGTTCACCGTTGTTTCTCGTGGCTGAGTAGTACTCCATGGTATACATATACCACATTTTTTTAATCCACTCATGTATTGATGGGCACTTGGGTTGTTTCCACATCTTTGCAATTGTGAATTGTGCTGCTATAAACATTCGAGTGTAGACGTCTTTATTGCAGAATGTCTTTTTTTTCCTTTGGGTAAATACCCAGTAGTGGGATAACTGGATTGAATGCTAGTTGTACTTTTAGTTCTTTGAGGTATCTCCATACTACTTTCCAGAGAGGTTGTACTAGTTTTCAGTCCCACCAGCAATGTATAAGTGTTCCTATCTCTCCGTATCCCCACCAACATTTGTTGTTTTGGGACTTTGTGATATAAGCCATTCTCACTGGAGTTAAGTGGTATCTCATTGTGGTTTTGATTTGCATTTCCCTGATGATTAGAGATGTTGAGTATTTTTTCATATGTTTCTTAGCCATTCCATACTCACGGATTGGCTGAATCAACATTGTTAAAATGTCTATACTACCCAAAGTGATCTACAGATTCAATGCAATCCCATCAAAATACCAACAGCATTTTTCACGGAAGTAGAAAAAATAATTCTACACTTTGTATGGAACCAGAGAAGACTGCGTATAGCCAAAGCAACCTTAAGCAAAAAGAACAAACTGGGAGGCATCAATCTACCAGACTTCAAGCTATGCTACAAGGCTATAGTAACCAAAACAGCATGGTACTGGCACAAGAACAGAGACATGGACCAATGGAACAGGACTGAGAACCCAGACATAAAACCATCCTCATACTGTCACCTGATCTTTGACAAAGCAGACAAAAACCTACACTGGGGAAAAGAATCCCTATTCAATAAATGGTGCTGGGAAAACTGGATGGCCACGTGTAGAAGACTGAAACAGGATCCACACCTCTCACCTCTCACAAAAATCAACTCACGATGGATAACAGACTTAAACCTAAGACATGAAACCATAAGAATTCTAGAAGAAAATGTTGGAAAAACTCTTATAGACATTGGCCTAGGCAAAGAATTTATGAAGAAAACCCCAAAAGCAATCACAGCAACAGCAAAAATAAACAACTGGGACCTGATCAAATTAAGAAGCTTCTGCACAGCCAAAGAAACTATTGCTAGAGTAGATAGACAGCCTACAGAATGGGAGAAAAGTTTTGTATGCTACACATCTGATAAAGGGCTAATAATTAGAATCTATATAGAACTCAGGAAAATCAGCAAGAAAAAATAAAACAACCCCATTAAAAAATGGGTAAAGAACATGAATAGAAACTTTGCAAAAGAAGGTTCTTTCAGGGCCTTCAAGTGCGGCCGCAACAAGAAGGACACTTCCCTCTTTCAGATACTGACTAATTCTCAAAGTGTATGTTGGACATATTGTTACTTCCTGTTAGGAGGTTCTAGGTCAGCTGCAGATAATGGAAAGCCAAAAGCAAGTGATTTTTTATTGCATATATTTAAGGTGATGTTACCACAGTCAAGCCGGTTAATGCGCCCACATTTCACCTAACTGTCTTTGTGTGTGTGTGTGTGTGGTTGGAGCACCTGAAATCTGCCCTCTTTGCAAACGTCCAGTACACAATATGCTGCTGTCAACTGCAGCCTCCCTGTGCACCAGGCCCTGGACTTACCCACCCCACATGGCTGCAACTCTGCAGGCCTTGCCCTGCATCTCCTGTCCTGCCCCACCCCAGCTCTGGTGACCACTTTCTGCAGTTTCTTTGTATTCAACTTTTTTGTTTTTAAGATTCCACATATAAGAGAGATTATGTAGTATTTTTCTTTATCTCTCTTATTTCTCTTAGCATAATCTCCTCCAGGTTCATCCGTGTTGTCATAAGGGCAGGATCTCCGACTATTTTAAGGCTGAATAATATTCCATCGTGTGTGTGTGTACACATATATATACACACACATAAATACATATACATATATATACACACATTTTTTCCACTCATCTGTCAATGGACACTATTATTTTCATGTCTTGGCCACTATGAATAATGCCACAATGAACATGGAAATGCAGATAATTATAGGAGGTGTTGATTTTGTTTCCTTTGAATATGTCCAGAAGAGGGATTGTTGGGTCATAGGGTAGTTCTATTTTTAATTTTTTGAGGCATCTCCAAACTGTTTTCCATAATGGCTGCTCCATTTACATAGCCACCACTAGTTTATAAGGGCTGCCTTTTCTCCACATACTTGCCAACACTTATCTTTTTGTCTTTTTGATACTAGTCACCCTAAGAGGTGTGAGGTGAGGTCTCATTGTGGTTTGATCTGCATTTCCCTGATGACTAGTGATGTTGAGCAATTTTCCATATACCTGTTGGCCATTTGTGTGTCTTTGGAGAAATGCCTGTTTAAGTCCTTTGCCTATTTTTAAATTGGGTTCCTTGTTTTCTTGTGATTGAGTTGTTAGAGTTCCTTATACAGTTTAGATATTAACTCCTTATAAGACATATGGTTTGCAAACATTTTCTCCCAATTCATAGGTTGTTTCTTCACTATATTGCTTACTTTCTTTGCTGTGTAGAAGATTTTTAGTTGGCTGTAGTCCCACTTGTTTATTTTGCTTTTGTTGCCTATGCTGTGCCTATCCAAAAAATCACTGCCAAGGCCAATGTCAAGGAGAAAAACCCTATTTTTTTTTCCTAGGAGTTTTGCAGTTTCAGGTCTTCAGTCCATTCAGAGTTGATTTTTGTGTATGCATAAGATAGGGATCCAACTTCATTGTTTTGCATGTGGATATCCTGTTTTCTGAGCACCATTTATTGAAGAGACTGTCCTTTTCCCATTGTGTTTTCTTGGTACCCTTGCTGAAAATTAGTCAACTGTTAATACTTGGGTTTATTTCTGGGCTTTCTATTCTGTTCCATTGGTCTATGCATCCGTTTTTATGCCAGTACCATACTGGTTTGATTATTATAGCTTTGTAATATAATTTGAAATCAGGAGGTGTGATGCTTCCAACTTCATTTTTCTTTCTTAGGATTGTTTTGGTTATTTTTGGTCTTTTGTGGTTCCATAAGAATTTTAGAATTGTTTTTTCCATGTTTGTGAAAAATGCCATTGAAATTTTGATATGGATTGCATTGAATTTATATATTGCTTTATGTATTATGAACATTTTAACATTATTAATTCTTCTAATCCATGAACACAAAATACTTTTCCATTTATTTGTGTCTTCTTCAATGTTCTATAGTTTTTAGTGTACAGATCTTTCAGCTCCTTGGTTAAATTTATTCCTAAGTATTTTACTTTTTTTCAGGCTGTCATAAATGGGATTGTTTTCTTGATTTAATTTTTGGATAGGTTGATATTATTGTAAAGAAATGCAATTGACTTTTGGATATTGATTTTGTATCCTGCAACTTCATTGAATCTATTTAGTAGTTTCAGTAGTTTTTTTGTGTGGAATTTTTAGGGTTTTCTACATACAGAATCATGTTATCTATAAGTAGGGATAGTTTTACTTCTTACTTTTTTATTTGGATGCCTTTTATTTCTTATTATATGATTGCTCTTGCTAGCACTTCTAGTACTACACTGAATAAAAGGGTGAGAATGGGCATCCTTGCCTTGTACCAGATCATAGAGAAAAAGCTTTTGGTTTCTCCCATTGCAAATGATGTTAGCTGTGGCCTTTTCATAAGTGGCTTTAGTTATGTTGAAGAAATTTCCTTCTAAACCTAATTTGCTGAGAGTTTTTGTCATGAAAGAATGTTGAACTTCATCAAATGCCTTTTCTACATCTCTTAAAACAAGAATAAGATTTTTATCTTTCATTCTCTGAATGTGGGGTATCACATGGATTTGTGTATATTAAACCAATCTTGCATCCCAGGGTTAAGCCCACAAGGTCATGATGTATAATCTTTTTCGTGTGTTGTTGAATTTGGTTTGCTAGTATTGTATTGCAGATTTTGCACCTATGTTCCTTAGAGATATGGGTCTATAGTTTTCTTTTCTTGTGGTGTCTTTGGTTTTGGTATCAGGTGATGCTGGCCTCATAGAATGAATTTGGAAGTATTCCTTTTAGTTTTATTTTTTTGGAAGAGTTTAAGGGTTGTTACTAATTCTTCTTTGAATAATTGTTGGAATTCAACTGTGAAGCCATCTGGTCTTGGGCTTTTCTTTCATGACAGATCTTTGACCACTGATTCAATCTTCTCTATCATTATTGATCTGTTCAAATCTATTTCTTCATGATTTAGTCTTGGTAGGTTGTATGTTTCTGGGAATTTCTCCATTTCTACTAGGTTACCCAATTAGTTTGTGTGTAATTGCTCATAATAGTCTCTTACAATGCTTTGCATATTTGTAGTGTCAGATATCAGTAACATCTCCTCCATCATTTTTTATTGTATTTATTTGAGTTGTCTCTCTTTTTTCTTTGGTTAGTCTAGCAAAAGACTTGACAATTTTGTTTATCTTTTCAAAAAACCAACTTAGTTATATTGATCTTTTCTATGGTTTTTCTAGTCTTTATTTCATTTATTTCTGCTCTGATCTTTGTTATTTCTTTCCTTCTACTAACTTGTTTTTCCTCTAGTTTCTTGAGGTGTAACATTAGGTTGTTTGTGATTTTTTTAATTAAAGTAGGAGTTTATCACTATAAACTTCCCTTTTAGAACTCCTTTTAGTGCATCCCATAAGTTTTGGGGAAGATGGAAACATTTTCATTTATCTCATGATATTTTAAAATTTATCTTCTGATTTCTTTGGCGCATTGGTTGTTCAGGAGTGGGTTGTTTCACTTCTACATATTTCAGAATTTTTCTGTTTTCCTTCTGTTATTGATTTCTGAAATATTAGAAATCATTATAGTTATAAAAGATTCTTGTTATGATTTCAGTCCTCTTAGTTTGTTAAGAACTGTTTTGTGGCCTAACATATAATCAATCCTGAAGGGTGTTCCAAGTGTGTTGAGAAGAATGTGTATTCTTCTGCTGTTGGCTGGGATGTTCTGATATGTCAGTCAGGTCCATGTGGTCTAAATCAATGCTTTCTTATTGATTTTCTGTCTGGGTGATCTATCTGCTATTGAAAGGGGTGCATTCCAATCCCTTATAATTATTATATTACTGTCTATTTCTCCCTTCATATCTGTTAATATCTTCTTTTATGTGTGGGTGCTCTGGTGTTGGGTCATATCTAGTTACAGTTGTTAGATCCTCTTGATTAATTGACCCCATCATCATTATGTAATGACCTTCTTTGTTTCTTATTGCAGTTGTTGATTTAAGTCTATTTTGGTACCTGACATGGTATAGGTACCCCTGCTGTTTTTTGATTTCCATTTGCATGGAATGTCTTTTTCCTTCCCTTCACTGTCACAATATATGTGTCCTTAAAGCTTAAGTGAGTCTCTTGTAGGCAGCATATAGTTGGGTTTTGTTATTTAAAAAAGAATCCATTTAACCAGTTTATGTAATTTGATTGGAGAATTTAATCCATTTATATTAAACAGCCAAGGTAATTATTGATAGGTAAGCATTTACTATTGCACTGTGTTAATTGTTCTGTGGCTGTTTTGTATATCCTTTGTTTCTTCTTCTCTTGCTGTCTTTCTTTGTGATGTGATGCTTTTCTGCAGTGGTATGCTTTGACATTTTTCTCTTTATCTTTTGTTCTTTTTCTTGGGGGGACAGGGTGGGGGCCAGGGTGGAAGGAGGGATTATATTTCTCTTTATATTTTGTGTGCCTTCTTTGGGCTTTTTGCTTTGTGGTTGCCATGATGCACACAAACATCTTATAGTTATAGCAGCATATTTTAAGCTGGTAACAACTTAACTTTGGTCACATACAAAAGCTCTTCACTTATACTACCCCCCCCACATTTTATGTTTTTGATGTCATAGGTTACACTTTTTTATATTGTGTGTCTATTAACAAGTTAATGTAGCTACACTTATTTTTAATACTTTTATCTTTTATCCATTATACTAAAGTTATAAATGATTTACACACAACCATTTCAGTACTAGACTATTCTGAATTTGACTATATATTCACCTTTACCTGTGAGTTTTATACTTTCATGTGTTTTCATGTCAATAATTAATAGCCTTTTATTTCGGCTTGAAGAACTCCCTTTAGCATTTCTTGTAAGGCAGCTCTAGTGGTGATAAACTCCCTCAGCTTTTGTTTTTCTGGGAAAGTATTTTTCCCTTATTTCCAAAGGATAGATTTGCTAGGTAAAGTATTCTTTTTTGGTAGTTTTTTCTTTTAGCACTTTGAATATATAATACAGCTCTGTCTTGGAATTCAAAGTGTCTGCTGAGATATCTGCTGATAACCTTATGGAGGTTCCATTTTACATGATGATTCTTTTCTAGTTTTGCTTTCAAAATATTTTCCTTGTCTTTGATATTTGATAGTTTGATTATAATGTGTCTTGATGAACTCTTTTTGGGTTGAATTCAATTGGAGATTTTTAAGCTACATATACATATCTTTACCCATATTTGGAAAGTTTTCAGCCATTATTTCTTTAAGTAAACTTTCTGTATCTTTCTCTCTTTCCCTGATTAAACTCCTATTGTGTGATTGTTAGTTCTCCTGATGGTGTCTCATGGATCCAGCAGGCTTTGTTCACGTCTCTTCATTCTTTTCTTTTTCTCCTCTGGTCAATTTCAAGTGCTGTCTTCAAGTTCATATTCTTTCTTCTTCTTCATCTGGTCTTTCGCTGTAGCTTTCTGTTGCATGTTTTTTTTAGTTCAATCATTTTTTCTTCAGCTCCAAAATTTCTATTTGGGTCTCTTTTGTGTTTTCTCTTTATTGATCTGCTTGTTATATTCTTGTAGTGTTTTCTTGACTTAATTAAATTGTTTACGCTCTCTTACAGTTTTCTGAGCTTCTTTAGGATAATTATTTTGAATTTTTGTCAGGAAACTTATGGATGTCCAATTCCATGAAGTAAATTACTGGAAGCTTATTGTATTCCTTTGGTGGTGTCATGTTTCCCTAATTTTTCATTATCCTTGTAGCTTTCTTCACATTTGTAGAAGCAGTCACCTTTTCCAGACTTTATGGACTGGCTTCACTAAAGGAAGGCCTCTACCTAGAAGGGTGGGTGGGAGGCCTGCTGAGTGCACTGTGGCATCAAGTCTAGTGGTAAGAGGAACTTAACTGTGGGGCCATGCAGTGGCTTTAGGTTTGGGGGGGGCACAGTGTCTTGTCACCTTAGGCAGCTGGGTTCACAACATTAGTACCTGCATTGTCCCTGGTGACAAGAGCTGTGGAAGGTCTACAGTGGCTGTAAGGGCTGTTGGGGGTCCTAATGGGCACCTCTGGGCCTAGCAGCAAGGGGCCAGGGCATACAGTGGTAGGGCCAGAGCAAGTGGTGTTTACATGTTCAGCTGGGTCAGCCCCCTGCAGGCATGTATGTAGTGGCAGAGGCCAATGGCAGGCATGCATATGCCACAGCAAGAGGCAGGTGCCAGGGCCAACTGCAAGTGCCCATGTGGCAGCATGCTTATGCACAATTGCCAGGGTCAGATGCGGGCCTGAGCTGGAGGTATGCACACCTAGGAGGCTACAGGGACCAACTGTGGGTGTCAGCATGAGGGTGGGGCCAGCTACTTATGCATGTGGGCTGGATGCATGTGCTAGCCTGGCAGCAGGGTCAGCTTTGGGCTTTTCTGGTGGTGGGAGACAGAGTCCATGAAAGCAACAGTGATTTAGACACCAAGGACTAGTCCCCTACAACAAAAGAAGTCAGAAGGAAGGCAGCTGAGGGCTGGTGGGATGACTCCATGACGTGGCCAGGGACCCAGGTTTTTAAAAACTTTTTCACTCCACAATTCTTACATGTGGATTCTGTCCTCAAGGTCACAAAGTGGCTGCTAGGGTTTTAGCCATTGCATCTGCTCCCAGTCAGGAGGGAGGAGGAAAGAGTAGTGGCAAATGGACTTTATTTAACTTCATGTTACCACTATAAGATGTCTCCTGGTATCTCCTCTCTGTAACTTCCATTTTACACCTCCTTGATCTCAGCTTAATAAAAGAGCCACACCAAAATGCAAGGGAGGCAGCAGAACACAGCCTTCTAGCTGGGCGGGGTGCTATTGTCCAACATAGGCAACTGTCTAACAAGGAAAAAGGTGCAGTGGTCATTGGGCAGTTGAGCAGCAATCACTGCCACGGGGATTAATTTTCTTGCCAGAAATTCCTCTACATTTTCTCTCCCTGTCACTGTGTTCTACCTATTTTTCTATACCTAACTGCTTTCTCACCTTGAAGTTCCTTCAGGCTCAGGATGCAGGGGCAGGAGCTACTTAAATTATAGATTTCCAGAAAGTCCCCTAATTCAGACTGATTGTTGTGTTTGTTACTGTCCTGGTACCATGTTGGTTTCTACAGGGTTTTGGTTGGCAAAGAGCTAGTTAGAGCAGATTTTAACATTCATGTTACCAAAGTAGGTAATTTTCAGCATCATGTTTAATTTAGTGTCCCCAGAATAATAAATGCAACTTTTCAAAACCAAGATGAAATTCATGGACAAAAATGGTTATTTTCACATGCCAGATTAATCATTGAGTTAACAGTAGTTTATGGATACAGGATGAAAATTTAACAATGCCAATAAAAAGTACATATTAAAATGTTGTTCCTAAGAATCTCAGCTTTGGCACATTCTAAGAAAAGTCTCTTTTGACTTTGTTCAGAATAGGGATTGAACAAATTCTTGAGGATGGAATGTGGCACTCAGTCTTGTACTTAAGTCCAAGCTCATTGGGAATGTGGCTTCAGAGTAATTTTTGTTTGAGGAATCCATGTCCCAGGACCCTGAGATGGCATTATTTCCTGGACTTCAGACTTATGCCACAGTTTATGCTAAAAGTATCACCTCCAAAAAATGCTGGATGACCACCTCAGTTCAGGTTAGCCTCTTCTCTTTGATAACTAGTACAGATTATTTTGTCTAATTCTAGGGTATGACATGGTGGAAAGGGCATGAATCTTGGTGTTATGCAGACTTGGGTTTGCCGCTTCCTAGGTTTGCGATTTTGAGTGTTTCACTTAACTTCTTCCTGCTCATTCTGAACAATTTGGATAACTGAGGAGGAGAATTCTGAAGGGTCTCAGGTATTTTGGGATGGAGGTCTAGGACTACTCAAATATTTATAGTTGAATAAATATTTGGTGAGTTTTTTTTTTCTTGAACTTTCATAAGAAGCAGTGTGCTGGGATGCTATTTTGCAACAAAATCTCTTCCTCCATAAGAGGTCTTACTTAAATCTTCAAAGTAAGTTTAAAATTTACTGTCTCAAAGAATTAGTTTATATGCTGGAAGAGTCTGCCTTACCACTTGCTAGTACATAGACAGTTTTCACATTGAGCTATCTGTATGATGTGCATTTATGTGTGTGCAGCAGCATTAAGTTTGATGATTTTTGACAAATAGCTCACTTGCTTTATTACTCATTTCCCTGTAGTGACTAAAGCAACATTTATGAATGTCTGGCAAAGCCATCAGGAGCTTTGAAAGACCCAGTCCTCCTGCCGCCCCGTCCTCTCGTGCTGCTCCTTTCCTTTGTCCATTGTTCTTACTTTCCCTGTCCAGTGGGAACACTGTCACCTACATGAAATGGCTGTACCTACAGAATTAACCACACAGAGCCACACTAACAGCTAAAGCTGAACTGTTTTATTTTACAGAAATGTTGAAAGTTAAATGTGAGCACATACAAAATGCTCTGAGGATAGAAGAAAAGATCAAAATAACAAGAGAACGCACCCCGGACTGAACATGAGCTAAAGGCTGTTCTGGGGAGCCACAGGGAAAGACTCTGTGGTCCTTAGGAACACGTATGGAACCAGGAGCAAGGACAGTGAAGGCCATGCGGGGAGGGCTCAGAGGGAAATGAGGAGCATGTTACTGGACAACAGAGGAAGGATGATCCCCTCACAGGGTGAAGACTTGGCTGAATTTTGTTCCCGTGTTTTGTGGAAGGCAGAACTTGTGGGTGACGGAACTGGATATTCAGCCCAGAAGATTTCTAAGCAAGGTGTTGAAGGAGCATCTTGGTTTCTCTTAACTGCTTACAGTAAAATGTGAGGAGAGAGAGGTGAATGGAAGATGGTTTGTTAAGCAAAAGAAAGCCAGAACCTAAAGGTTTAAAAAGTTCTCCACTTGTCGACATTACAGAAAGTATGGAAACACATTTGGAAGAGAACACTCAAGGTACCGACCATTTGATAAAGAGATCAGTGTGGGTGCGAACCACGGGCCTCATCAGACGTTTCAGCACAGCTGGGAGCAGACACGGGATTACACCAGCAGAAGCTCTGCGAGCCGGAACTGAAGAGAACAGACAAAGGAGGGCCGTGAACGTGTTCCAGCCTTCAAGAGAAGGGAAGAAGCACCCAGAAGGCCGTTCAGAGATCATCGCGGCCAGTGCCCGGTTCCCGGCAGGCAGCTGCGGGGAGAAGCCCCTGAGAGCCGCGGTGTGGGCGAGCCACGCCAAAGACCACCTCAGCCAGGAGCCAGTTTGAACTTCAAATAGTTATTTCATAATTCAGTCTTTATTTCTCCAGATTGGGTTTTAAAATTTAGTCTTCAGAAACCGTGGTAGACCATATTCTCATGCCACCAAATCTCCCATCCCACAATTCGTACCGGGTTTCTCCCTGTCGGAAGACTGTATTTCCTGCTTGTGGATATCAGATTGACCTTATTGCTTCTGAACAGAGTCTGTAAAAATCAGTTAGTGTTCCACCATCTTTCCTAGTCCCTCCCAGTAAGCTTCTATCCCTAACGGTTTATGACACTAACAAAGTTCCCTACGGGACTGTGCCAGCAGCTTGGGTTTCCAAGCGGAGAAAACTGGAGCACAGTTTCGAGGACTCGAGGAGCGTGCAGTATAAACAGCAAGTACAGCGCTGCTGTTTGAAGTCACTGGTATCATTGTTGCTGCCACCGCGTAACACAGGCTAAGCAGACTGAGGCATGTGCTTGCCCAAAGCAGCGCGAGCTGTCCTGCCTGACTTTTCTCAGGCATCAAAGTAATCCACACTTAGGACTTTGGCCTTTATCAAACAACAATGAGGAAGGCTTCGAAGGAGGTTAAGCTGAGATATGACATAAGTTTATGTTCAAAAAGATCATCCCGAGGCCGGGCGCGGTGGCTCACACCTATAGTCCCGGCTATTTGGGAGGCTCCGGTGGGAGGATGGCTTGAGCCTGGGAGTTCGAGGCTGCAGTGAGCTGTGATTGAGCCACTGCCCTCCAGCCTGGGTGGCACAGCCAGACCCTGTCTCTGAGAAGATCCTTCTGGTTGCAGTGTGGAGACAGACTTGGGGCAGAGGGCACATGGATGTGGGGTATCTAGTAGGAGGTTACTTAAGAAATATAAGCAAGAGATGATGGTGGCTTGGATGAGTAGGTGTGGAGAAATGAATGACGTTAAGAGGTATTTAGGAGGAAAATTGGTGATGAGGATGAAGGCAGAGGGACGTGGTCCCCTGGATGGGTGGTGGCAACATTTGCAAACATCAGGAAATCCACAGAAAGGTAAGTGGAGATCATCGGGAGCGGGTGAAGGTCACAGGCAGCTTGGGTTTGAGGTGGACTTGGCGTGTCCGAGCAGGTGACTTCTGTGCAAACAGGCGGCACTGTCCGCAAAGGTACTTGATGTCTCCTGAGGTCCTCAGTCAGCCTGGACTCGGGCAGGTGTCCCATTAACACCTGTTCAGTTGTTTTATTCCTGTGTTGGATAATGACAATGAATGTTTACTATTTTTTAATTTAGCAATCAGTATGTGGCTCAACTGATGTTCATTTTTGCATTTCTGGCAAACAAGTGGCAAATAAATAGTCCTTTTTTTTTTTTTTTTTTTTTACAACCACCAAACAGACCAGAATTTAAATGACTGCTTCAAGTCATAAATTAACGTGATGACCGTGTTAGGATTAATATTAAAGTCACCCAAAGCGATGCTGGTCCATCAGATGACGATACCCTCATTGTACCATATTACTGCAAACTCAGCACGGAGGTGGACGCGCACAGCGTGTTGTGTGCTGCAAGGAGACATGCTCACCTACTCCAGGGCCGCTGCAGTCAGGCCTCGTTGACAAAGCAGAGCTGTTGGGCACAGACCAGACACAGCAGGAAGATACTTCATCTGAGAGCTGTGGCCTGATTTTTTCATAACACCTGGGATGGTGACGGGAGGTGAACCTGACGTTAGAAGGCTGCCTCTGGTTGAAGGACAGGCCATGGGGACAAAACCAGCAAGAAAAATCACCTTGAAGGAACAAAAAGAAACAATTGAATTGAAAACTTTTTGCCGAGAAAACTAAGGAGTAGAAGCAGTGATCACGTTGCGTGCCAGCAGTGTCCTTGTCCCACGCAGCTCTGCTGTGAAGCTCATTGCCGTCAACACACCCTCTGGACTGACGCTGCTTCCTCCAGCTCACCTGCGTTTCCAAGGACCCCACACGCTCCCTCGCCCCGGTGAGCAGTTCACAGCCCCTCTGTTTTCGTGATGCGGTCCCCAAGCCAGCTAGCCTGAGACGAGGTTTCCTCTTCTTCCAGGAGACGTCCGGCGTCTTCCCCTCCACCCGCGTCCAGCCCTGTCCACTGCGCACCACCCTGGACCGCGTGCCGCGGAGCCCAGAATCCCAATGCCTCGTCATACCCCTCTGCCAAGCACTGCCGGACACTACCTGCGCCCTAGAAAACTTCCATAGTGCCGCTGCCTGGTGCGATGTGCAGAATTTTCTCCTCAGGGATGTGGATTCTGGTTGGAGTTTTTGCTTCAAGTATTAGCCCTGGAGCAAAGAGAAGAAAAGTGTTTTTCTTCTAAAAGGGTGATGTTGCCCCTTTGGTTGATGGACAGTCTCCCGTCTGGGGGCTTCGTGGGTCTCCCACTCCTTCTCGCAGAGGGACGCCAGAGGCAGTTGCATTTGGAAAACAAGGGTTGCCCTATGAGGACCGAAGACACCGTGTTTATATTGAATTACTTAACGTAAACTGCTTCTGAGATTTTTGAAAACAACAGCCTGCCTGGCATTTATTCTCTCCGAGCAGTAGTTAATATTTTCGCACAGATATCTATTCTTCTCAATGTATTTTGAGATTTGACTTCATTAAAAAATCCTAAAAAACCAAACTGCGTGTTTTTCACATGGTAAAGGAGCACACACTCACTAAAGCCTTAGGAAGAGTCAGTTTACTGTGGATTCTATCCGATATTATGAAGTTCTGCTGTCCAAAAACACAGTTTTGAAAGATGAGGTTAAATTTATTAGTATTGTTGGCTGAAATTTCATTGAGTGGGATTGTGTAGTTTTCTCAAACTAAGCAAATTTTGTTATGCCAAATCATTTTTTAGGTTAATCTATGGAATCTCTTCAATTTGTTATATGCCCTAAAAATCTTGGAATTCTAAAATTTTGTTTTGTTTTCCTTTTAAAATTTCTCTCTCTGTTTCTCACTCTCTGATATTATTCAAAGTAAAAATGCATTATTGTTCCATACTGGTCTGAGGACAGTTGTGATTCAGGGTATGTATAGTTTTGTGTGTATGGCACAGAGTTCTCCATGTGGCCGTCCCCTTTTCCTGCGATGCTGTCACCTTGGGTGCTGGAAGAACCCCACAGCTGAGCCTACACCACCGCCGTGCTGGAGGGACCTGTGCCCACGATGGCCCATCTTCGGGCGTACTGACTGGTCACCTGCACACTGAGCAACTGCTGCAAGTTTTCTTAGAGGACAAATTCCCCATAGCTCTTTCCATCCTTCACTGGATAGACCTCTGTTTAGTGCTGACTACATGACCCCCACCAAGCTGAGTGTTGCAGATCAAACTACACGCAACCGGTTTCCAGCATTCAGTTCACAATGCATTTCTCTAAAGTTTCAAACTCGGATATGCCCAGAACTTAAGTGCAATGAACAAGAAGTCCGCATATCCTGTTACCAATCTCTTGAGCCATGAACTCCCTAAGGAAAAAAAAATTCTTTTTCTAAAGAGACTGGCTTTTTTTTAAGCTTATGAAAACCAGCCAGAGGGTTCAGACTAAGTTTAGACAACTAAAAATAAAGTGAGAGCTTGGGTCTTAAAATTATTATTATTTTAAAATCCACTTTTGAAATGCACTTATATAATGGTACAAAATCAGATTAATGAAATTTCATTGTTATCATGAAAGTAAGTCTGCCTGTTTTGGCATGGGTGAAACAAAGAACCTTTCTAATCATATTTTTTTCTTTTAAAAACCAAATGTGCATGATTCTGTCAGAGAAATACAGATTATAATTGTGAACTTTACTCATCATCTTCAATCTGCTTGTCATTCAGTTCTTAAAAATCATTTTTAGCTTAATAAATTTGATCTGTTATTTTTAACAGATCTATTGTCGTTTGATCTTTTATTGTCTGTTAACATGCTTTTTCAGACATATATACTCTCATAAATAGTATGTTTCTGATGTAGATATAAATTTACCTATTGACATTTGACTTTCTTCTAAATACTTTAAAAATACATACAAAAATACAAAGAGTGAGGACAGAAAATAATAACAAAAAATTCTGAAAACAGCAACTCTGGTCCCGTTCTTCTTTTCTACTGTCGTGGGGGAAATATCACATTTTTGTGGCAGGTGGGTATAACTGGGAGGTAGGTCTTTCTTGTCATTGTTGAAATCACAAACGTAAATTTTCTGAATCTCTCAAAGCAGTAAGATTCTTGTCAGAACTTCATTAAGGATAATGTGTTAATTTTATAAAGTGGATTTTACATACACAGGTCACACAACAAATTTCAATGAATTCTAAAAATACAGGGTTTAAAAACAGCTCCATGGAGGAAGTGGGGTCAGCAAGACAGTGGAATAGGAATTTCCGGTGCTCACAGAAACGTTAATTCAAACGACTATCCACACATGAAAACACCTTCACAAAGCTACAGAATCTGGTGAGAGAACAACGTACTTGGTAGAACAAAGAAATAGAAAAACGTGTATTCAAGAAGGTGGGAGGGATGGTTTCCCATGTCACCCCTCCCCCAGGCCTGCACAGCATAGCACGGGGGGGTCCCTTCTCTGGGGGTGGGGGGTGGAAGAGGGGAGACAGTGGAGTAAGCACCTGGCTTTGCCACAGGCTTCAGCACCAGGCCTACTTCAGTGTGCTTTAGTGCCAGACTGGCCCTTGCAAGTCCAAACCCCACCCTGACTCCCACAGCCTCAGGCTCCAGGCCACTCTTTGCAAACCCAGGCTCTAGGCACCCCCATATGGTCCAAGGCATCAGGTTTGTCTCTGTGGACCCAGGTGCTGGTCCCAGGGGATGAGACTGGGTCCATCTCTGGGGGCCCAGAAGGCTGCCTACCCAGGGACAAATGATGGCCTGAGGACTCAGGCTCCAGGACCAGCATCAGTCAGCCCCTGTGGACCCAGGATCCAAGCTCACACCATGGGCCCAGGCACCAGGCTAGCCCACCTGGGAATTCCAGCAGCAAGCCCACCCACAAATCCCACCAGCCAGCCCACCCTAAATCTCTGGACAGGCTTTCTCTTCTGATGCCAGTCTATAAAGACTAACTGAGGTGCTTACTTCTTCAAAGCCACAAAGATTATGAATAATCAAGGAAACATGACACTACCAAAGAAACAAATGAAAGTACCAGTAATGAACTCTAAAGAATTATAGACCTATGAACCTGGCAAATAATTCAAAATAATCATCTTAAAGTAGTTTGATGAGATACAAGAGAACACAGATAGATAACCAAATGAAATCAGGAAATATATGAACAAAATGAGAAGTTCAACAAATAGAAAGAAACCATAAAAAAGAACCAAAAAGAAATTCGAGAGCTAAAGAACAAAATGATTGAACTGAAAAACTCCATAGAGATCTTCAACATCAGACTCAATCAAGCAGAAGGAAGAATCGGCAACTACAAAGACAGGTCAATTGAAATCACCCAGTCAGAGGAACAAAAGGAAAAAGAGTGTAAAGAGTGAGGACAGCCTACAGAACCCGTGGGACACCACCAAGCAAGTCCACACACGCATGACGGGTGTTCTAGAAGGATAGGAGAAAGGGAAGGGGCAGAGAGTGAATTTAAAGAAATAATTTAGAGAGGGAAATGAACATCCAGATCCATGGAGCCAAAAGAAACCCCAAAGAGGTTAAAGATAACCAGATCTTCGGAGAGACATGGTATAATCAAATTCTTAAAAGTGAAAGACAAATAGAGAATATTGAAAGCAGCAAGAGAAAAGAGGCTCATCACACACGTGGACTTCCACAAGGATACCAGCAGTTTCTATAGTAGGTACAAAAAAAAAAGACAAAGAGAAAAAAATCAAAGCATACCACTATAAAATTATCAAATCACAAAGGAAGACAGCAGGTGAGGGAGAAAGGAAATATAAAACAACCAGAACACAATTACAAAAATGGTAATTGTAGGTCCTTACCTATCAATAATTACTTTAAGTGCAAATGATTAACTTCTCCAAGCAAAAGACATAGAGTGGCTGAATGGATATAAAAACAAGCTGTAACTATATACTGCCTGAATAAGACTCACTTTAGCTTAAAGACACACATAGACTAAAAGTGAAAGGATGGAAAAAGATATTCCATGCAAATGGTAACCAAAAGAGAGCAGGGGACTCTACTTATAGACTTTAAATAAAAAATTGCAACAAGAGGCGAAGTAGGTCATTGTATAATGGTAATAGGATCAATTCATTAAGAGGATATAACAATTATATATGCACCCAACATCAGAGTAATTATAGATATAAAGCCAATGTTAACAGAACTGAAGGGAGAAATAGCATTGTAATAATAGTAGGGGACTTTAATACCCCACTTTCAACAATGGATAAATCATCCAGATAGAAAATCAATAAACAGACAGAGGTCTTGAGCAACACTACAGACTAAGCGGACCTAACAGAGATAGACATTCAACAGTAGCAGAATACATACAGTTCTCAAGCACGTGAGGAAAATTTTCTGGGATTGATCATTTATTAGAGCAAAACAAATCTTAACCAATTTAAGAAGATGGAATCCTGTCAAATATCTTTTCTAACCACACTAGTATAAAACTAGAAATCAATGACGGGGGAAAAAGAAATCAAGACAACAATCCCATTTACAATAGCTACAAAAAAAAATAAGATACCTAGGAATAAATTTAACCAAGGAGGTGAAAGATCTCCATACTAAAAACTATAAAACATTGATGAAAACAATTGAAGAGGATACAAATAAATGAAAAGATATCCATATTCATGGTTTGGAAGAATCAATATTGTTCAAATGTCCATGCTACCCAAAGTGATCTACAGATTCAATGCAATCCCTATCAAAATACCAATGACAGTCTTCACAGAAATAGATAAAGCAGTTTTAAAATTCATATGGAATCACAAAAGACCCTGAATAGCCAAAGCAATCTTGAGGGAAAACAAACAAACAAAAAAAAAGACAAAGCTGGAAGAATCATACCACCAGACCTCAAAATACACTAAGGCCGTACTAACTAAAACAGCATGGTATTGGCATAAAAACAGACACAAACCAATGGAACAGAACAAAGACCCTAGAAATAAATCTGCACACCTATAGCCAACTGATTTTTGACAAAGGTGGCAAGAACACACAAGGGGAAATAAAAGTCTTTTCAATAAATGGTATTGGGAAAACTGAATATTCACATGCAAAAAACCAAAATTGGACCACTATGTCACATAATATTTTTATAAAAACTGACTCAAAATGGATTGAAGACTTAAACATAAGGCCTGAAATAGTAACACTACTAGAAAAAAAAATAGGGAAAAAGCTTCCTGACATTGGTCTGGGCAGTGATTTCTCAGATGTGATACTAAAAGCATAGCAGACAAAAGCAAAATTGGACAAATAGGACAATATCAGACAAAAAAACTTCTACACAGTGAAGAAAAACCAATGGAGTGAAGAGACAACCTAGGACTTGGAGAAAATATTTGCAAACCATACGTCTGATAAGGGGTTAATATCCAAAATACATAAAGAACTCAAACAACTCAATAACAGGAAAACAAAGAACCCAATTAAAAAACGGGTGAAGGACCTACTAGACATTTCTCTGGACATATAAATGGCCAATACGTATATGAAACAATGCTCAATATCACTGATGATCAGGAAACTGCAAATCAAAACCACAATGAGATATTGCCTCACACTTATTACAATGACTATTGTCAAAAAGACAAAAGGTAAAAGTTTAGCTGAGGCTGTGGTGAAAAGGGAACCCTTGCACACTGTTGATGTGAATGTAAATTGGTGCAGCTGTTACAGAAAACTGTATGGAATTTCCATCCCAAATTAAAAATAGACATACCATATGATTCAGAAATCCATCTTGTATATACATCTAAAGGTAATAAAATCACTGTCTGGAAGAGGTATTATACTCTCATGGTCATTGCAGCACTATTCACAATAGCCAAGACATTTAATCAACCTAAGTGTCCATCAGTGGATGCGTGGATAAGAAAAACGTGGTGTATACATTCACAATGGAATATTATTTAGCCTCAAAAAAGAAGGGAATCCTGCCATTTGTGACAACATGGAAGAACCTGGAGGACATTATGCTAAGTAAACAAGCCGGGAACAGAAAGACAAAGAGCACATGATATCACTTATATGTGGAATCTAAAACAGTCAAAGTCATAGAAACAGTAAGTGGAAGGGGTGGTCACCAGGGGCTGGGACAGGTGGAGAAATGGGGAGATGCTGGTCGAAGGTATAAAGTTTCAGTGATGCAGGGTGAGTAAGTTCTGGAGACCTCACGTACAGTTTGTAACTACAATTAATAACACTGTATCACAGACTTGACGTTTGCTAGGAGGGTAGCTCTCAAGTGTTCTTACCATGCACACACACCGGTAACTATGTGAGGTGATGGATGTGTTAATTAACTTGATTATGGGGATCATTTTGTCACCAGCGTAACTTTCTTGCTAATGTCGTAGAAAGGAATGTCAGGACGTGCACACAACTGAGTGACAGTGACAAATTATTGAGTGAAAGCAGACAGGCTTGGGGAAGGCTTGTGCAGAAGCGAAAGTGCGCTCTCAAGAAAGGGAGTCGGCAGGCTCCAAAGGAGCAGCAGTGCCAAACCCCGAGTGGTTGCTGTTTTTATTTGCTGAAGTCAAAGAAGGCCGTGCGGTCAGTGTTCATTCTGTCCAACCTCAGTTCTTACTCATAGTTCCCCCGCTTTTCCCACCAGGCAGGTGAACACTACAATGTTAACTTATTATAATTGTGATGCAATGAGGGAAGGTCACTTTGTACCTGTGCAACACCGGGAAATCATTGTCTCCTTTCTTCTCAGGGATGTTTGTTCAGGGGATGTTTGCTTGAGCTGTGGACTGACTTTTCTGCTCCCTCCTCCCTTGCTCACACCCAACTGACTAGCTGCCCTAACAATTTCACAGTGTATACATATGTCAAATCATTGCATTGTATACCTTAGATATATTCAATTTTTGTCAACTCTATGCAATAAAGTTGGGAAAAAAGTGACTGAGGTGGTTTTCCAAAAATAAATAAATAAAAATAACAACTCCATGGAAACAGATGCGAATACAGCTCAGAACACGCAACGGCTGCTCAGGGCTCCGTCACGTGAGTTGTCCTGCTGGTACTGCCTACTCATTCTTAGGACAGCATAATTTCAAGGGTAAACTAGATCTTTGGGTCAATGAGTGAAACACCCTCATTTCCAGATCGGTGCTCTAGTCCTGGGATGTTCCGCCCTGGCCAGGTCACAGGGCTGCAGTTGGCAGAGTGGGGCCGGAAGTCCAAGACTCTCCCCACACGCACGGCTGCCCTGCTGCTGTCTGGGCGCTGCCGGTGGGAGCCGCCCCCACCTGAACTCAGTCCGTTTGCAAGTTTCTGCCAGTTCTGTTTACCACTTCTTTGCAATCACCAAGGGTTCCCTGATTTTCTGTGGTGACAAGGGTGATGATTAAAGACTTACTAACCTCAGTACTTTAATACACAAACACTCTTCAACTCACAATGGGGCCACATCCTGATAAACCCATTGTAAAGTGAAAATATAAGTCAAAATGCATTTAATACACCTAACTACCAAACATCGCTGTTTAAGCCTCACCTACCTTAAAC
This sequence comes from Daubentonia madagascariensis, assembly GCA_023783475.1. NCBI lineage: Eukaryota > Metazoa > Chordata > Mammalia > Primates > Daubentoniidae > Daubentonia > Daubentonia madagascariensis. The sequence continues at coordinate 374,816 of JAKFHU010001035.1, forward strand.
GAGCTCAGAACACTTACATTAGCCTACAACTGGGCAAAATCAACTAACACAAAGCCTATTTTATGATAAAGTGATGAAAATCTCAGGTAATTTACTGAACACAGTACTGAAAGTGAAAAACAGAGTGTTGGCTGGGCGCGGTGCTCATGCCTGTAATCCTAGCAGTCTGGGAGGCCGAGGCAGGAGGACCGCTTCAGCTCAGAAATTCAAGACTAGCCTGAGCAAGAGCGAGACCCATCTCTACTAAAAATAGAAAAATAGAAAAAATTAGCTGGGCGTGGTGGCACATGCCTGTAGTTCCAGCTACCCGGGAGGCTGAGGCAGGGGGATTGACCGAGCCCGGGAGCTTGAGGCTGCAGTGAGCTGTGATGACGCCACTGCACTCCAGCCCGGGTGACAGAGTGAGACCTTGTCTTAAAATAAATAAATAAATAACAAATAAATAAATACAATTTCAAGAAAAAGAAGAAAAACAGTGTGTTTGTAGGGGTACTCAAAGTACTGAATGTGTATCACGTTTGCACAATCATAAAATCGAAAAATCTTAAATTGAACCACGGTAAGTCGGGGATTGTATGTACGTAGTTAATGTCTCCTACCTGTGAACGGTTCTGTGTGAATTGAGGAGTATGGTCAGGATATAGCCTGGGAAGAAGCTATATTTGATCTACAGAGAGATCAAAATTAATTAATAATTAATTAATTAATAAAAATGAACAAACAACAAATTTTCACTGAGTGGGTTGAAAACCTGTGGGAAATAATCCCTTTAAAACTGCTGTTACTTAGAATTCAGCACAGTGTGGAAGCTGGCAGGACAGAGGTTTAGCTGACCATCCCCCACGAGCACCTGCTCACATGCAGCTTCCTAAACAGTGGAGCTTCAGAATTGTAATCTGTACAAAAATGTTGAGTGTTTGGGAAGCAACACCTCTCAGGGCTTGGAGGGACTGCAAAATATTAATATTAATGTGCACCCCAAACCAACAGACAAGGCTCAGAAGAAAATATTGAACTGACATGTGGTTATATATGTCTGTGTTCTGGTCATGAAAACCTTTATAATATCAATTTTGAACAATTTTCTACAAATAATAAAATGTAAATACATAATTTAAGACAAAGTAATCCATGATCATTTGTGGAACTTGGTATTTCCCAGTGTCTCTGTTGCCTTCAGCTTGGCTGCATTCATGAGACACAGCAATTCTCAAGACAATTACAAAATTAGAAGCTTCTTGAAGCACCTCTGTCCTGGGGTAGGATACAGACTGCCCATTTCAGCTGACCTGTGACTCAGACTCTGAAATCCAGAGGACATTTCCAACTAGCTTATTCAAACAGAACATAAAAGTGCAGGAGACGAGACATTTCATCCCGTGAGTCAGGTAGTCCTATCTCATTTACAGACGAGGAAACCAGGCCTTAGGAATACTAAGTAAATTGATTGTGGTCACGTGATTAGGAAGTGACATTGTAAGGATTTAAACCAAATGTCTGGTAAATGCAGAGCACACACACTTCCCACCATACCACATTGCTTTTCTGAGATGCATGTTGATTAAATCACAGAATAATGATTTCTAGAGGCACCAATGAATAACTAGAAACCAGCTATGGCAGACAGACATGGGAAACTCCCATCTGTAGCAATGTGGCCGAGAGTTTCCAAACTTGGCCCTACAACAGAGAAAAACATATATGCAAAAATAGTTAAGAAAAACCCAAAGTCAAATGTGCAATAAAACAAAAGAGAAAATATCTGTTACTGTAGTAGTGAGCATAGTCAAAGACAGGGCTAAATTATAGATTTTCTGCCCTGTGGAGTCACAGTGGGGACAATAGCCGCCCGTGGGAGGGAGCTGGGTACGGAGCTGACTCAGGCCAGAGGCAGGTCACTCTGGCCTCACAGGGTCCTGAAGGACTCTGAAGACAGGGCGCAACACAGAAAATGTGCTAAGTGCCATTACCAATTTTTAGCATTATTTTCTTTGGTGTGTTATTTTCTTTGAGAAGAAAGAGAGCAGCCTTATCTTGGCTTTGTGTCAGTTAAAACTCTCTTCAAACAACCTTAACTGAAGACAAAAGTCAGGGAATTTATTTTTCATGCAATATCTAGCGAGAAGCTGCCATGCAAATTTCTACTCGGGTATACAGTGTTTCTGTCCTTTTAAAAAGTGAGTAGGAAGTTGCATGACTTGAAAGGGAAAATTATTGCTATCAAGGTTTCACACTTTCTGGGTAAACTTCCCGAGTGCCTGGACTTGGCCTAACAGATGCCTGGGACAGCAGTTCCCTAGGAGGTCAGCCCACCCCCACAGGGCTGGTGGCAGCCTGTGCCCCAGGGACCACTGCCATGTCCAAAGGGAGACTCGTGACAAGCCCAGGTGGCTCAAGCAGGCAGAACAGGACCCAGGGTGAAGACTCCATGGCAAGGCAGGGACCTGGGTAATGCCTGGGTCCCACACCGGAGATCGGGCAGGCACTACCGCCGGGCGCTGTGCCCTCCTCCTCTGCAAGGAAACGGACGTGGTTTCAGAAACTCAGGGACATTGTGTCATTAAGTTCTGTATCTTTTTATTCTTTCTTCTATGCAAAGAATAACAGAGAGGATTTGAGGCTGCAGAATTTGGACACAATTGTTCTTATAGCAGATTATAATAAGGGGAATATTTGGATTTACTCTTTAAATGGAAATAAGTATATATAATCAATAACTGTATATATCTTTGATTCCAAGCTCCCACTGGAGCTGTGGGCAAATGGGGAATCAGAGTGTAATAGAAAAGATCATGGTAGTCAAATTTTCAGATAAATCAATCTTTAATCCAATTAAGTGATATAATCATCAGATAAGTCCAGAGAGAGATTCACTCTTTGCCTTTGTTTTCCTTTAAGCAATATGTAGGTATTATTTATAACCAAGCTTGAAAAAATAATTAAGCATAATTACTTTAATGAATAGGTGGTTGGTGAAAAAGAGAGATTTGGGAATTTCGTGTTTATCGTCTTCATCCTAGAGTGACTGCAGGGCCACCTGGAGACTCCCGCCTGTGGCTGGAGGACGGAGCGTGCACTGTTCCGCCTTCAAACCTGAACCCCCAAACTCCAACCTGCACAGAGATGCGGAGCGGCAACGTGGGTCAGCACCGCGGCACCGCACACAGCTCTTGTCTCCGTTCCATAAAGTCTGTTTCAAAAGCATCACCACCTGCCGCTCGGCCAGCCCCTCTGGACCTGCCTGCTGGACCTGTCATGCACACTTACCGCGTGGAGAAGCCCTGCCCAGTATCACCCGTGCAGAACTGGGGTGAGGTCCCCTTCAGGGTTAACTGGCCTTTTCATCTGCTGTTGCCAGATGTTGACATCAGGGGAGCTTTTAAGTGCAGATGTCCAGTAAAGAGTAGTCAGGTGAAGGAAGCAGCACGTGCTCCAGGTCACTCAGGTGCCACCTTCCATCCCTGTCCCACGAGCTGCCCTCTGGGGTGCGAGAGCCACAGACTCTCATGGACAGAGGAGAGAACTTGCTCAGGCAAGGGACCCGAATGGCTAGAATTTCTTCTTGGAACCCCCTTTGAGAAACCTTTCGGAAAGTGTATGGCACACTGTTGTAATTGAGAACAATGTTTTAAAATACTATTTCCTTGTCCACAGAAATGCTTAGTAGTCCATCCTTTCTATTGTGTTGTCTTCTTACTTCCTGGAAAGTAAGAAAAGTACAGAATAAGAATAAGAAAAGAAAATACAGAGTAAGAATTGATTTCAAAAGTGAAATAAGAATTTATACTTAGAATGTAGTGTAACAATTTACAAGACACGTTGACGGGGTTAGGGGCTCAGTTGGGGGAGGGTTTTCTTATCCTGCTCTGGCTGAAGGAATAAAATCAGGGTGTAGTTGTTAAATCCTGTTCCTCCTTCCTCCTGCAGGGAAGTGGCTGATGCCAGGCAGCTGGGATCACTGCTGCGCTGGGAGGGACCGTGCCACGTGACCTTAGTTCCTGGATGTGGGATGCTTGTAAAGTGCATTATTACAGTGTTTAATAGCAACTCCAGGAAGTGTGCATTCTACAGTTCTGTTTTCTTCTCTTTGGCTAATAGAAATGCGCAGGCAAAGCTGCCCAGCTCTCCACTGCTCGAAACAGCTTTTGGGCCAAATCCCCAAAGTACCAAGCTGTCCCCTGAGAAATCATTTATTTGATGAAAAAAAGGCAGAAGGCCTGAGAGAGCCGGAGGCAAAGGAGAAATAAAGAAAGAAAGCAGGGAGGGAAGGAGGGAAGGAAGAAAATAAAACCATTTATCCATTCCTGGTCCAAAGAATGACTCTCCCTGAGAGGCGGCTCCATCACAAGGGCCAGCGGGAAGGGACATATCTGAAGCTCTGTTGTTGTCGTAAGAAAAAGTATTTTGAACAGACACAGAACTCACCAGGATTCAGAACATCAGCTCTGTGAACCTGAATCAGTCCCCTTTCCTGAACTTCAATTTTCTTCTCCTGTTAAATGCTTCAACAATACCATCCTTAACAAAGAACGACCAGAATGTGCACCCTGATGGCCCCTTGATAAACTCAGGAGAGGGGATCTGGGACGCTTCCTTCGAGGGCCCCCATCCTGCCCCTGTCCTGGGACCTGCTGTGCCCCTCTGTCCTCACGCCAGGGGCCCTTGGGAGAGGGGCCCACTCTCTGCACCTCCTCTCTCCTGCCGCTGATGTCAGCGGTTCTGCTGCCGCCCTGAGGCCGCTCTGCCCTGCGGGGGCCATGGTCCTTCTGCCCCCACCCTGCATCCACCCCAGTGTTTTCTCCTTCACTTTCTCCAAACAGTGATTTTTTTAAAACACTAATATCAACAAGATCAGGACAATTGTGATCACTTTACCTGAATTTTCTGCTTTTTATCTAGTTCAGATATGGAGTAGAATTGGCTTCCACATGAGATCATTGTATTTAATTTTTGAATTTATAATCAAATGATTTAGTTAAATTTTACAATCTTTTGTATGTTCATCAGATATTTCAGTAAAGTGCAAAATATAAAAGAAATAATTCTAGACCAACTATCACCTACAATGGAGTAAAAACAAGCTATTTCATGATACCAAAGGAGTTTGCTCACTTGTCAGGCACAGTAAAGTAATCAACAGAATTTCTGAGTTTCTCATTCTGTGACTGCCTCTATATGAGAAGGAGGAAATAGCTGGTCACTAGTCCAAGTAACAAGAAGATTTCTGGAAGGAAAGCAAATTTAACTTTCAGTGTATGAAACTGATCTTCAGGAGAAAATGCAGGCTCAAAGAAATTTTTATTTTTATATTATAAAACTATACAAAATAGAGAAGAGACAAAAATCACCTTGAACAATGCAACCATCATAGCACAACCACCACTAATATTTCAGTGTAGTTTCTTGATTTTTTCTCTATATTTATATGGCGATACAGTCATAATGCACAATTATGTGCATATATGTTTTGCTTTTATAATTCTGTTATGAGCATACCTCCTATTGTCACATAGACTTGAAGCCTTCATTGAGAGGAAGGATCTGGGTTTTTCGGAGCGCACTGGTCTGTTTTCCCCTAACGCATTTTCCTTGTCTCTATGTTGTGGTCCCACCTCGCACCCTGGGGGGCAGCTGCAGGAGAGAGAAGCCACCGAGGGGCTGCCAGGCTCCTGGGGTTCATGGACTCGGCTTCTTGGGGAGGATGTTCAGCCTCTCCGGGCTCCCCTTCCTGCTCCAAGTGAGAGGGCTGCACCCAGCAGGGTGACAAGCAGCCAGGAATTCCACACAGGCCGCAGGCTAGGACTGGGGCTAGCGAAGTCAGACAAGGTGCCGCATATCTCCAGGTTTCTGTTATGAAATCATCCAACAAAGACTTCTGAGCACTTGCAATTGCTACATGCCAGGAACTCGTAGGAACTCGAGGACCGACACTGAACAGAAGAGGAGGCCTCTGGGCATGGGGTCACAGCCAGGAGGGGGACGTGTGGACACGCAGGCACAGATCCATGGAGGCACGTCGAGAGGTGCCACTGTGGGCATGTTGAACCCCCTCTAAACGCTCCACCCCTCTAAACACTCCAAGGACAGGTTTCCAATTTAATCCCTGCTGGCATCGGGATGGTTCATACCACACCGTGGCTCCATGAGGCAGGACGGCTGCACTGCTCACACCAGGACAGTCATGCCTCACGCCGTACCTGGCACCTTGTGTATGTGCTCAAGATGTGCCACAGGCTGATGCGACCTGCTCTGCAGCCATCTCATGCATCCTACATCCAAACTCCATATTCCAAAAATATTTGTCCATTAGCCTAAACACTTGCATCACACCTGGTCCTCTCGTCCTGAAATGTGTGCCGACCGCCTTTTCATGTACCCCTTTCTGACTGCCATGCCAACCGCGGGAGACTGGCGCCGGCTCTCAGCTCGGGGAGGCCAAGCCTCAGCCTCCAGCAGGTGCAGGGCGGGTGCTCGGCAGACCCCTCCTCCCTCCCTGCTCCGCGGCAGCCTCTTGTTCAAACGCAGGCGTGTCCAGAAGTCGTGCTGTTGCCGCGGAGACCGGATGGCTCCGTCCCTTTCCCTATTGGCCTCCTCGTCTCATCCCAGCCCCACTCTGCGCCCCGATTCTGGGGCCATCGGGTCCGGCCTCGGAGTGCTCTGCGCAGGGTCACACCCGGCTGCCTCCTCCGCGACACCCTCTGACTGCGCCGCCTGCGGGGCCGCACTCACCCTCTCCTGCATTTCCCCAAAGGTCCTAAATGTCTGGCTTATCCGGCATACTTCAGTCTACTTCCCAGAGTAGTTAGGATCACAGAATTTCCTTCTCAGAAACATTCCCAGCTTCCAATTTCTTTTAAATGTAACATGAACATCACCACATCCACAATCATTCTCAGTGGCTTTCGCTGCCTTTCGACCCGTGTCCCTCCACTGCCCTTTAACCATCGCAAACTTCAGTTAACGGAGCTATTGGCAAATGTACACAGTCCTCCCACAGTTACCCTTTTCTTGAACGTCCTATCTATTCTTCAGAGTGTGGGTCTGTTTGCGTTTCGCCGACTGTGCGCGCGTCCCACCCACACCCGCGCAGCGCCTGGCGCGCAGCTGATGCTCCGCAGCTCCGCGCCGACTCGGCCGCTGCCTTCCTCCCACCACAGCTACTCCTCTGGGACACTGCTGGCCTGTCCTGACTCCATAGTCCTCCACTTTAAACGTCCAGTCGCAGAGCTGCGGGTCGCGGGTCTCCGCTGAGCGACATCAGACGTCCAAAAGCAAGGACAGGGACGGACGCAGGTGCTCAGGCCGGGGCTGCCAGGGACAGAAGTTCTCTGTCCTCTGCTGAGAAAAACTTCAGTTGCTGGTTATAGAAATGGATGCTTTTAGTCAACAGTGCAGCTCAACCCTTCAACGGGAGAAAATCCTATTTTCAGCACCATGTGTGTGAAGCATCAATGATTTCACTCCCCAAATCAGTTGTTTTGCCACCACGTTCAATCTGCTGTGAAATAACAGTGTCTGCCAATATGTGGGCATTTGGTTAATTATTGTCTCTTTATAAAAGAAACTGTGCTTTAATTGATACATTTTCCTTTGCATAAGTCATTAATGATGTGTTATTCTGTCCTTGTCATAGGGTAGTTCTGCAAAGAGTGTGTTTTTGAAATGATAGTAAATGGCATTTGCAAGGCGCTGATGCCAACACCTTGGCTGTCCCAAGGAGACAACGCTGGTCAAATGGGGTGAACACCCGCCTCGAGGGTCTGTTTAAACGTGGCTCTCAGGATGACTTTGTGTAAGTAAGAAGCTGTGGAAGATGGAAACTGATATTTTAGGTTTTAGCATCAGTAGAATTGTTCTTTCGAAAACCTCAGGTCGACTGGGATGGCAGGGGTTTTGGTCCTCTTGCCATTTTTAAAAATGTTTCCATTGAAGAACTGGAAGGAAAATACACCCTGAAGTGGACAAGTGGACCGAATGGTACTTGGAGATGGGCCTTTGGGAGGGGATTAGGGCTGCATGGGGGCGGCGCCCCGAGATGGGGTTAGTGTCCTCGTCAGAGACTGTGAAGCCTGGCACCCCACTCCCTGCCCCGGGCCCACAAAGCAGCATCTGTGGGAGCACCTCGAGCGTCAAGCGTCAAGCGTGGAGGACGAGGGGCCCAGGGGGGAAACCACCCCTGCTGGCAACTAGATCGTGGACTTCCAGCCTCCAGAGCTGTGAGACATCAGTGTTGTTTAAGCCACTGGCTTATGGTATTTTATTATAGCAGCCCAGGTTGACTAAGGCAGATACTTTGGAAAGTTTGTCATTAAAATTCTGAATGGAAAGTGTAACAACCCAAATTAAAATGATCTGTATAAAATGACATGTTTGCTACTCATTCAATTTAACAAAACATTTACAGATATAGTACTGAAATTCTATTACCTTGCTTCTTTCATAAAGCTTAGGCAGAAATAAGGCAGGGATGGCTTATCCCTGTCTCACAGGTAAGAAGCTGAGGTGTGCAGTGGCCCAGGGCCTGCGCCCTCCCTGCTGGGCGGCGGCTGGAGCCTTGTCCCCACCAGCCTCCCGGGCAGGGGTCGTGACAAGGCTCCAGACACCTCTGTTAGTGGAACCAGCGCAGGGGCCGGCTGACACATCATGGCACAGGCAGACACTGGAATGCTGTGCAGCAGGTCACCGTGATGCTTTCGCATAACTTCTGACGTCAAGGTACAGCGGTCGTGTGTGGTCTAGTTCACTCTCTGCATCTTCGCTTTCAAGGACTTTAACCTGCACTGGGTGTTGTGGACACACGTACATGTTTATACTGATATTTGTATTTGTATTTAGCTTGATGATTATATTATCTATACTTATATTTAATATAGTTTGACTAATGAATCTTCTCCTGTATGATTACTGCATTTGTGTTCTGTTAGGGACATTTTTCCTTCCAGAGTGAAGATATTTTCCTTAGGATCTTTATTTCTGCCCTCCCCATTCAGATCTGCCATCCACTTGCGGTGTATTTTGTGTGTTATGAGCTGAGGTTAATTTCCTTTATTTCCCACATGTTTTTCCGATGCTCAAGTATCGGAGGTTGAAACTTTTAGTGCCACTGAGTCACCTGTCAACGTCCAAATATGCACTGACTGTGGATTCTCTGTTCTTTCCCATTGCTGGTTCCTCTGTCTCTGGGCAAGTGTCACACGTCTGGATTTCTATGCCTGCGCCCTGAGTCTATCACGTGGGTCTTCCCTGTGCTCACATCCCGGCATCACCTTGTCTATTCTTGGCTTCTGCATATAAATTTCAGAATTTTAAAAAATTTTACAAGCACAAATCCTGATGGCATATTAATTGATAATTCATTGAATCTACGGATTTATTTGGTAGTAATTGATATCTTTACAACATTGAGTCTTTATTTTTTTTTGAAATTCACTAAATACTTTTTATTAGTTTTCTGATTAGTGGCCCTGCACATATTTTGTAGATTTGTTCTAGATACTTACTGGTTTATGGTGTTTTATGATACTGTTTTATTTTCTGTTTGTTTCTGGTTTATAGAAATATAATCAAATTTAAAATTTTGACCTTGTATTTAGCAACCTTACTTAATTCAGATAATTTATATTTAGATTTTTTTGGATTTTCAACATAAATATTCTGCCATCTGTAGATAATAATTTATTTTTCCAATCCAATTGTAACATCTTAATTTCTTTTTATTGCCTTTTTGAACTGTCTATAACTTCCAGTAAAATGTTGAATATAGAGACAGTGGGGTGTGTGGAAAGACAGGGAGTTGCATTGTCAAGAAACAAGGGCTGAGGCCTGGAAGCCCGGGGGGGTGCATGGGCTGAGCTTGGACGGAGTTATGGAGGCTACTGTGGGCAGAAGGCAAAGGTGACCCGCAGAATCCTCAGTAGTGCACTGACACCCAGAGATGACGAAGAACGTGCAGCAGATTCAGAGGACTGCGTGTGTGTCACCAGGCCATCAGGGGTACCGGGGGGCATGTGTTGCCAGCCCCGCCCTTCTCTGCAGTCTTATGGAGGGTCGCTGAACCTCTCTGGTGACATCATCCACCTCGGGCGTGTCCCTCTCCCTCCCCAGGCTGTGAGGGAGCAGGACCAGCCTGGTCCGTAAGTCCCAGAGCCGCATGAGGAACCTGGTTATCTCGGACTGTGTTTCTCCAGGGCTGGGGCTATGTCTTGGTCATTTCTACGTCCTTAGCATTTAGCACAGTGCCTGTTACAAATCTGGTGCATTTCAAATTCACTGGTGAATGGGAAAATACATAAAATGCACAAGATATATTTGTAGAAATGTGCTCTTAAATCTTACCCCTAACAAGAGAGACTGTGTGTGGTGGAAGCTGGACTGAGCTCTGGCTATGCTGCCTTCCCGCTGCAGAACCTGGGCAGGAAACCAAAACTCTAGGATTCAATTTCCCTTTATATAAAGTGGGGATAATAGTGCCACCCTACAGAGTTGTTGTGAAAATTTTAAATGTCCTTATTTGAAAAGTCACTCAGCATCATGCCTGGTCCAGTAGGAGCCACATATGTGGTGGTAAGGGGGACAGTGATATTCTTCATCAGTCATGCTGTTCACTCGCAGACGCCTTCCTTGTCACCAGCAGGGACGGCCCTTCCTCCTTCTTCTTGCTTCTTTACCAGAGATGACAAGGTCTGCTCTGAAAGAACACAGGCTTTGGAACCAAAGTGACCCGTGTTCAAACCTACACCCCACCACTTAACAATTGTGTGGCTTCGGGCAATTCTTTAACTTATCTTAGCCTCAGTAACCCCATCTGTGAAGTGGGGAGATTAATTTGAAATCTTGAATAAAAAGTGCAGTTTATTATATCTCAAACAAGAAGCAGTACAATTAATCAACGTATGCACCTAAACTGTCGACACAGTTTTGCCATCTTAACGGTAGCTTGCTTATGCCAGCAGCGAAGAAGCCTGGAGAGCGAGTGGCGATGAAATCACCAAAGGCATTTTCCACAGGTTGTTAAGAATTGAATATTTTTCCTTGCAAGAAGTGGTCCAAAGCCTGGAAGAAGTGGTCATCAGTTGGTGCCAGGTCTGGTGAATATGGTGGATGACAGAGAGTTTCCAAGTCCAGCTGCTGTAGTTTGAGCAGCGTTGTTTGTGCAACATGTGGTCGAGCACTGTCTTGCAAGAGGATTGACCTGTCTCTATTGACCAGTCTTGACTGCCTCATCGAAAGCATCCTCATCATTTCATCCAATTGGTTGCAGTAGACATTGCTGTAATCGATTGACCAGGTTTCATAAAGCTGTAGTGGATAATACCAGCGCTGGACCACCAAACAGACACCATTAGCTTTTTTTGATAAATATTCCATTTTGGATTGTGTTTTGGCACTTCATCTTTATCCAACCATTGTGCCGAATCCTTGCGACTGTCAAAAAAAATCCATTTTTCATCACACGTAACAATACGGCATAGAAAAGGTTCACCTTTATGTCATGACAGCAAAGAAAGGCAAGCCTCAAGACAATTTCTCTTCTGATGCTCATTTAATTCTCACAGAACCCATTTATCCAGCTTCTTTACCTTGCTCATTTGTTTAAAATGGTCCAATATTGTTGGAATAGTAACGTCAAACCTTGCTGCTAATTCACGTGTAGGTTGAGATGGATTCGCTTCTACTCCAGCTTTCAGCTCATCATTATCCACCTTGGTCTCAGGTCGCCCACATGGCTCATTTTCAAGATTAAAATCACCAAAATGGAACTTCTCAAACGATCGACGTACTGTGTGTTCATTAGCCACACCCTTCCCAACACTTTGCTGATATTTCGGGCTATCTGTGCAGCATTGGTTCCGTGACGGAACTCGTATTAAAAAAATACCACGAATTTTTGACTTTTTCATGGTTTCACAAAAATTGCTCTAAAAAAAATCTGAAAGATAATCACAAGCCAAAACGTGCCTTTGAGAGACTGAGGATGTATCTTCACAATAAAAATAAAACAAGAACTGTCAAAGGGAAATGTCAGAGAGATCAACCATCAAACTTAGTACTTAAGGAAATTGGTCATTTCATACTTAATAACCTAAATACTTACCTGAAGGGATTTACTTCAGGCCAAATGAAATCATTATGCTGATCCTGACATATAGTAGTAATTTGATAGATGTAGGGTTTTCCCCCTTTTCCTATACTTGTAGGAACAATTTCACAAATACCATAAGCAGAGATTCAAATACAGGAACATGGACATACATGAGTTAACGTTTCACCATGATGGTTGAAGACTGGGAATAATTCATATGTTTGGGGCTAACATGAGGGAAGGAATGAAGGCAGGCTGCTAACACCAGTTTTTAAAAGCTTCCAACCTCTGCTGGACCTGTGGTGGGGAGATATTACCTCTCTGCTTCCACATTTGGAAGCGTCTTGCAATCGCAGCAAATGGTTCTTTTCCATCAATGAGATATCGGAAACGGCAGGGACTTAGATCTTTATAACTTCATAAATGTTTGTTGAATGAACACTGGTACTAGCTAAAATAATATTGAACTGTATTTAGTTATCAAAATAGCCTTATAATTCTGGGAATAGTGATAAAGGAATTTCCCTGACATCCCTCAGAAAGTTGAGACGAGAGAGAGGGAGAGAGGATTCCTTTGGCTAAAAATACAGTTTTGCAGTTTGTTGTAAAATTCAAGATCAGAAAAAGAATGTGTGTATCACCTGGTCAGTTTTAAATATTGAGGGAGCAAATGATAAGTCCTGGGGAGCTGCCTAAATCTGTCACTGCATGAATCAACGCAGTCAGTCAGTCATTGCCAGCGCTGCCCATAGGCTGCTGCCTGAATGGGTCAGTGTCTGCCAGGATCCCTGCGGTGTAGATGAGGCGGGGCTTGCAGTGGTGTGTGTGGCAGAGGCTGAGCAGGCTCCTCACGCTCCTCGCAGGGCGGGGCCTGAGGGAGTGGCCTCTCCCTGTCTGAATGGCTGTTCAGGAGCCTTGGGAAAATTTTGGCGTCTGGCATTCTCTTTAGGTAGACTGGTGAGGCTCTCTGCTGTTAGCTTTCCTGCCTAATTTTGTTGAAGGCTGAATTTTCCCAGGGCCTTGGTGGGGCAAGTGAACTCAGAAGCCGAGGCTGAACCAAGAGTCATCCCAAAGCAGTGGCAGAGTAGAGGTGCCAGTTCAGTTTCCTTCACGTTCCAGCACTCCAGCACTGCGAACGGAACTCACAAGCCATGGGGCCTGGAGACCTCGGGGATTAGAAAGTAATTGCATATGATTTTTCTGGTGGGTAGTTAGGTGGTAGAAGTAGTTGTCACTCTGAGGTCTTTCCTAAACCAGTGGCTCTCCATCTTGACTGCACATTGGAATTTTCTGGGAGTCTTTGCACATGGACCACTGGCTGGTCTGACCACCTAAGGATCTGACTGGGTTGGCCACTGAGGGGATGAAGCCATGGTGGACCTGAATATGCTTGCTGTGACTGAGGTCTTGGACTCTGACAGTAATTTCAAAACAAAGTGTGTAATGAGCTTAAAAGAACCCGAGACCCAAGGAGTCACAGTTAGAAGATGTTGTTCTTCACACCTCCGGACTCAGGAGCTCACTGTGGTGTGTCCTTGGTGGAGACGGTGCCTATGGACACTCGGACTGTCCTTAGGGCCTGGAGGGGGCAAAATCTCTGCTCAGGAGGTGGTCAACGAGCTGACCTTTCTCGTGGTCATTTCATCACCTCTCTTGGTCATCACGATTCTATGATTAGCAAGGTGTGTGGGCTTGAGTTCATACCTGTGAGGTTTAAGAATGAAAAAGCAGCCCCTGACAGCCAGGAGCAGGCCTTGTACCCTGGGTGAACCCTCAATGCTCTCCTGTCAAACAAAAAACCCAGAGAACATCAACCATGGATCATGTCAAAAACAAGACCCCCTGTAATCACATCTGCACAGACAGGATATGCACACTGCCCAAACCACATAATACCAAATTCCCCCTCCCAGCTGGTGTGAGTGCCGGCTGCATCGTCCCAGTCACAGGCTCAGCCCAGCCCAGACCTCTCTCCTCCTAGAGAGGATTTATTGAGGTACCAAATCATAAAGTTACTGCCGATTCTGAGAGGATCCAAGCCAGCAAAGTCCTGCTTCCTTAAGCACCCCCAAAATCACCAAATGAAAGCCAAATCTTATGATAAGTCCTTCTTAGCACCCTCCTAGTGAGACACCCACTTTTCCCCACAGTGTGTGTCTTTCCTTGCTAAACCACTGATAAATCCAACTGCTCAACTGCAGGTGTGTTCCTGGGGTATTTGACTGGAAGGCATCAACAGTAATAAAAAAAATGAAATTTTCCTTGATTCTGTGAGTCAGACATACCATGCTAGGGAACATGTACTGAATTGAAACAATTGTTTACTTCTAAAATTTGAATTAATGGGGTATGTCCCATAGTTCAGGAGAAGCTTGTTATTTATCAAGCAAGATGCTAGAAAAGATCAAATTTTGTTTTGCTATGGAGCACAGGTGGCCAGGCGCTTGTGAATCTTCAACTACTACTTGGACTGTCTTGCTTAACATAATATGCAAACTAGGAAGAGCAATAAAATTAAATATTAATAAGCTTGAGAAATACTTTCAGAAGCATTTTTTTGGTAGACATGGCCAGTAACCATGCTGTGAAAATCAGGCAAACTTTTTCTGTCTGTTCAGATCTCACATATATTTTTGCCCCCGTGTCTCTGGGTCCCACCAGAACACCAGACCATGTCACCCTTGGTGTGAAGGTCAACATGACAGAGGATGAACTTGGATTGTCTGCACCTCGTTTTAGGGTGGTCTGGAAATGCATATCTGACCCATGGCCATATTATGAGCAGTGAGCAGGAGGTGTGAACAGGCGGGTGAAGGCCCCGCTGGTGTTCCTCACTGTTCTGGCGGCTCTAGAGCCAGGTCCTCATCACAAGCACCCAGACCACATCCGCCTCCTGTAGCTCGTTCCTGGACCGCACTAGGGGCCGATGGGCTGTCACTCAGAAAGGCTACATTTGCCTCTTGGCCGTGTATTTCCTCCAAAATGGGCCATTAGACAGGACTTCCTTCGTCAGGGTGGCTTTTCAGGGAGTTCTGCAGTGACAGAGAGTGTGAGCACCTGTGGGGGTTGGGAAGTGTGGCCGTCTGTCTTACCCATGTCCAGCTCCAAGCATGAGTGTGGGCCAGAGACCACGTGGCTGAGGAAACAATTGTAATGAACTTATGAGTTATGAATTTGCTGGACAAAAGTTAAGCTTTTAAAATGTTAAATGCAGATTTTGCAAAAACAAAAACCAAAAATACTAGCTTATGAAGTGCCATGTTTTTATGCTCATAGAGCTTTGGATGAAATGCAGCTGCATTTTAAAAGTTTTTGCTCCTACGTTGTCACTCACATAATGAACAGCAGTTAAATTATATGTTGAACTCAGTGGATTCCAAAGGAAATAGTTTTCTAATTATTGAAGCTATCTTTTGATGATACTAGAAATTAAATCTTTTCAAGTTCTTGTAAATGAGGGATTCTTTAAAAAATGGAATTCTTGCTGAGTTTATGGAATCTTGGGGTTTTTTTCCTCTGACTTTCAAAAAAACTTCCTTTTTAAAAATCTCCCAAGTTTGAAATGTGCGAATGTAGGAGGGGGCATGTTACTGGGAGATTCAGTGTGTTGAGGGAGCTTTATGGTCCAGATTAGAAGGGATTGCTGTGTATAGAACCCAAGCAAAAGTGAACTTTTAAAACTAAATACCTAGGAAGAAGCAAAAGGTATTTACAAGGAGGTCAAATATGATCAAAGAAACATCGTCTTCAGAGAATCACAGCTAATCTAAGCATAGTAGGAAGGCCAAAGAGAAATATTATCTGAAAGTTCTCATACAGAACATGTGCCCAACTGTAAGGGATGGAATTCCCAACATCAATGTATGTCAATTTATGATACAATCGGAAATATATGCACATAATTGCATTCAACATTTATTAATATATAGTATTTTTATGCAGGAAACTGAGATATTTGGGTACAAAGAAGAAAGGACACACATCCTTTTCTTAAAAAACCTCCAGTCTAAGAAGATATAGAAGAAAGAACAGCTAACACTGACAAAATGTGTATGGACTACTGCTGTTACGCACGGAGACGAGGGAGGTGGAGGCATCGTGCACTTACCCTGCACAGGCAGCCGTCAGATGGTCTCCTGTTAAATAGCCCTGAAGAAAGACGGGACCTTCAAACAAAAGGAAGGCGGTGCCCAAATGCAGAGGCAAAGAGCTGCTTATTTGAAGAAAGAGCGTGTAAACCCACTCCACATCCCGTTACTCCAGGTAGAGCTTAAAGTTCTCCCGGTTGTGTTATCTCTCCTTACTCACCATAACTTACCCCAGCTACGCTTCTAAATTACATCTCCAGCAAGTCTCTAAGTCTCCAATGTCCACTCCACTGTCCACACTGTCCATTCCACCATCCTCCACCATCCACACCACCATCTCCACCACCGTCCACACCTCCATGCCCCCCACCATCCACACCACCATCCTCCACCATCCACACCACTATCCACACCACCATCCTCCACCATCCAAACCACCATCCACACCACTGTTCACACCTCTATCCCCCACCATCCACACCACCGTTCACACCTCCATCCCCACCACCGTTCACACCTCCATCTTCCACCATCCACTCCACCATCCACACCACCATCCCCACCACCATTCACACCTCCATCCCCCACCATCCTCCACCATCCAAACCACCATCCTCCACCATCAAAACCACTACTGTGCTCATTAATCATTTATTTTTAATCTTGACTTTTTAATAAACTGGCTTTCATTTTTATGATTCATTTGGATGGTGATCTAAATAGATTTTCCCCTCCTCCCCCAAACTGTTTCTATAAAATCTCATAGCCAATCTGGCAAAATTTTTATCAATTTTTAGTGAAGATCAACTGGAGGCTGATATTGAACCTACTCCATGTGATTTATAGGTTTTTATCTATAAGACTACACAGTTAACTGTATGCAGTTCTTATCATGGAATACAGATTTCACATTTATGATCAAATACTTTTTTCCAGCTTTATTGATGTATAATTGACAAAAATTGTCTGTATTTAGGGTGCACAACATGATGTTTTGATATAAGCATACATCGTGAGATGATTACCACAATCAAGTTAGTTAACACATCCATCACCTCACATAGTTACCTCTTTTTTTCACAATGGTGAGAATGCTTAAGATCTACTCTCTTAGTGAATTTCAAGTAAACAGTACATTATTATGAACTGTAGTCACCATGATGAACATGAGGTCTCCAGAACTTACTTGTCTTACAGCTGAAACTTCATACCTTTGACCAACATCTCCCCATTTCTCCACTCTCAGCTCCTGGCAACCACCTGTCTACTCTCTGCTTCTGTGACTTTGACTTTTTTAGATTCCTCATACAAGTGAGATCATGCAGCATTTATCTTTCTGTGCCTGTCTTGTTTCCCTTAGCATAATGTGCTCCCAGTTTGTCCATGTTGTTGCAAATGGCAGGATTCCTTCTTTTTTAAGGCTGGATACTATTCCGTTATATCACATTTCTTTACCCATTCAGCCATCAGTGGACACTTAGGTTGTTTCCATATCTTGGCTATTGTGAATAGTGCTGCAATGAACACAGGAGTACAGATATATGTTTCAGATAGTGATTTTATTTCTCTGGATAAATACTCAGAAATACAATTGCTGGATATTATGATAGTTTTAGTTTTAATTGGCTACCCAATTTTCCCAGCACCATTTATTGAATAGGGATTTTTTTTCCCTAATGTATGTTTTTGTCTGCTTTGTCAAAGATCAGATGGCTATATGAGGACGGTTTTATATCTGGGTTCTCAGTCCTGTTCCATTGGTCTATGTCTCTGTTCTTGTGTCAGTATCATGCTATTTGGGTTACTATAGCCTTGTAGTATAGCTTGAAGTCTGGTAATTTGATGCCTCCCAATTTTTTCTACAATATTGATTTTCTGATCTGTAAACACAGGGTATATTTTCATTTATTTGTGTTTTCATCAATTTCTTTCATCAATGTTTTGTAGTTTTCAATGTGTAGATCTTTCACCTCCTTGGTTAAATTTATTACTAAGTATTTTATTCTTTTTGACATAATTGTAAAAGAGATTGTTTCTTAATTTTTGGGGTAGTATGTTGTTACTATATCAAACACAATTTTTGGATGTTAAGTTTTTATACTGCAACTTTACTGAGTTTACTATTTCTAACAGTTTTTTGGTGGAGTCTTTAGGGTTTTCTATATATGAGATCATGCCATCTGAAAAGAGAGACAATTTTACTTCTTCCGTTCCTGTTTAGACACCTTTTCTTTCTTTTTCTTACCTAATTGCTCTTATTAGGACTTTCAGTACTATGTTGAATAGAAGTGGTAAGAGTGGGCACCCTTATCTTGTTTCTGATCTGTTAAGTGTGATGTTAGCTGTGGGCTTGCCATATACAGCCTTTATTATGTTGAGGAACATTTCTTCTATACCTAATTCATTGAGAGAGTTTTTAATCATGAAAAGATGTTGAATTTTGTCAAATACTTTTGCTGTGGCTATGGAGATGATAATATCATTTTCATCCTTCATTCTTTTAATGCTGTATGTTTATTGATTTGCATATGTTGAAGCATATTTGCATCCCAGGAGTAAATCTCACTTGATCATGGTGTATGATTGTTTTAATGTGCTCTTGAATTTAGTTTACTGGTATCTTCTTGTAGATTTCTGCATCTATGTCCATCAGGGGAATAGGCTTGTAATTTTCTTTTCTTGTAGTGTCCTTGTCTGGCTTTGGCATAGGGTAATGCTGGCTTCACAACATGAGTTTGGAAGTCTTTCCTACTCTTCCATTTTTTTAGAAGAGTTTGAGAAGGATGGTGTTAATTCTTATTTAAATTCTTGGTAGAATTCACCAGCAAAGCCATCATGTCCTGGGCTTTCCCTTGATGGAAATTTTTGGTTGCTGATTCAATGTCCTCGTGCATTGGTCTGTTCAGATTTTCTATTCATGATTCAGTCTTGATAGGCTGTATATTCCTAAGAATTTTTCCATTTCTTCTTAGTTATCCCATTGTTGGTGAATAATTGTTCATCGCAGCTTGTGATTACCTTTGCCATCACTGTGGCATCAGTTGAATTGTCTCCACTTTCATTTTTGATTGTATTTATTTGAGTGTTTTTTTTCAGTCTATCAAAAGTTTTGTGAATTTTGTTTACCTTTTAAAAAAAAACTCTCAATTTTGTTGATGTTTTTCTAGTCTCTATTTAATTCATATTTTCTCTGATCTTTGTTATTTCCTTTCTTCTACTAACTTTGGGCTCATTTCATTCCCTTTCTCATTCCTTGAGATGTAATGCTGGGTTGTCTAGGACTTATTTTCTTTATTCATGTGGGCATTTAGCACTATGAACTTCCCCTGTTAGAACAGCTTTGGCTGCATCCTATAAGTTTTAGTACATTGTGTTTCCATTTTCATTTTTTTCATGATATTTTTAAATTCCCTTTTTGATTTCTTTGACCCATTCATTGTTCAGGAATGAGTTGTTTAATTTCCACATATTTTTGAATCTTCCAGTTTTCCTCCTGTTATTGATTTCTAATTATATGCCATCATGGTTGGAAAAGATATTTGATATGATTTTTAAAATAAGACTTGTTTTGTGGCATAAGGGATGATGTGTTCCAGAGAGTGCCCTGAATGTGCTTGAGAAGAATGTGTATTCTGCTGCTGTTGGCTGGGATGTTCCGATATGTCTGTCAGGTCCATGTGGTCTAAATCAATGCTTTCTTATTGATTTTCTGTCTGGATGATCTACCCGCTGTTGAAAGTGAGACATTGCAGTCCCTTATAATTAATATATTATTGTCTATTTGTCCCTTCAGATCTGTTAAATCTGGGCCTTTATGTGGGATGCTCTGGTGTTGGGTCATATCTAGTTACAGTTGTTAGATCCTATTGATGAATTGACCCTGTCATCATTATGTAATGACCTTCTTTGTCTCTTAACGCAATTATTGACTTAAGTCTATTTTGTCTGACATGGTATAGCTACCCCTGCTATTTTTTGCTTTCTACTTGCATGGAATATGTTTTTCCTTCCCTTCACTTTCAGTCTATATGTGTCCTTAAAGCTTAAGTGAGTCTCTTGTAGGCAGCATATAGTTGGGTCTTGCTATTTTTTTTGAAAAAAATCCATTTAGCCAGTTTATATAATTTGATTGGAGAATTTAATCCATTTATATCCAAGGAAATTATTGGTCAGTAAGGATTTACTATTGCCCTATGTTAATTGTTCTCTGGCTGTTCTGTATATCCTTTGTTTCTTCTTCTTCTCTTGCTGTTTTCCTTTGTGGTTTGATGCTTTTCTGCAGTGGTATGCTTTGAGTCTTTTCTCTTTATCTTTTGTGTATCATCTTTGGGCTTTTTGCTTTGTGGTTACCATGATGTTCACATAAAACGTCTGATAGTTATACCAGTCTATTTTAAGCTGATAACAACTTAACTTTGATCACATACAAATGTTCTGCACTTTATCTTCCCCCACTCACATCTTATGTTTTTGATGTCCAGATTACACCTTTTTATATTGTGTATCCATTAACAAGTTAATGTAGCTACACTTATTTTTTAATACTTTTGTCTTTTAACCATTATACTAAAGTTATAAATGATTTACACACCACAATTAGACTGTTTACATGCCAGATTTACACACCAGTATTAGACTATTCTGAATTTGACTATATAGTCACATTTACCTGTGAATTTTATACTTTCATATGTTTTCATGTCACTAATTAATGGTCTTTTATTTCAGCCTGAAGAACCTCAGTATTCTGGGTGGGGTGAGGAAAAGGTGGCCTCTTGGGCAGTGTCCTGCATGGCTGGGGGAGCTGAGTGCTCACTCACTATACTCTCACCTTGCCCCATGGGAGAACTCATGGGTGGAGGGGCCTCTCCTAGCACTGGGCTGTGCCGGCTTGGGGAGGAGTGATGCAGATAAGGTAAAATTGTACTTTTTACCTTCTCCAGGGTGTCTTCCTTGGGTAATTTGCTCCATCCGTGTGCTGAGCCTTTTTCCCTGGACTCACGGGCTCCTACAACATTGCTCTTGTGTGGTTAGTTGTGAAACTTGGTGCTTCTGCGGGCAGATGGTGGCAGAAAGCTCCCAGCCCACAGTGTTGCTAATGTTGCTCTGATCAGATGTTTGTGTAGTCTTCCCAAAGGGTAAATAACCATTTTACAGCATTGCTGAATGTAGGCACCTGAACTGTGAAGATCTCACCTTATTGTTAAAGTTAATATTTTGAGACCAAGCGTGGATGAAATAGGTAAAAATTATATATAAAAATGCACAGCATTTCTGAGTCTGCTTATGATATATTTAAAGATATTATAAAGATGTTATAACAGGGCGGGATTGCTGTAAGAATAGATTAGTCAGAAAACAAAAATGAATCTTGGATTGAAATTGAAAACAAAAATCAGTATTACACACACACATATATATTTTAATTTTTTTAAATTAGAAGAGCTCTGTCATTGACCTTGATCTGGACAATTGTGCATTTCCACCTTCTTGCTTCTCTGGGGAGTGCGGCCAGTCCGACTAAGTGCCTGTCATGGCTGAAATGCACTAATCAATTTTGTCAGCAGGCTTTTAAAAATAATGTTCCTGAGAATCTAATGTGATCAACAATTCTGTTGCTTTGGGGAAATAATCCATGTTTCAGACCTTGAAATTATGTTCCCGAGAAATCCTTGTTTCTGAAGCAGGCAGCATCTGTTTTTTATTGGGGTCGTGCCTCTACCTAATTGTACAGCTGGTTTGAGAGAGGAAAAACATGTCATGAAATTTGGCTGAGATCACAAGGGAGCAACCGGAGAGTTCTCAGAGGCAGGTACAGTTATGTCATTGCTATATTGAGCCATATGTACTTTAATGTCACTTAATTTATAAAACTCTCTTGTCAGGAAGGAGAGGTGTGGTAACTCTAACGAAAGCCAATTGAAAACTGGGAAGTCCCCACTTCATTGCTGTGGGGTATATTTAGGATAAACTTATTGAGCAGTAGTATGTGCCAGTGTCTTCATATGACTAATTTCTCCAAATTCTAGTACATACATGACACATATATGTTATTCTCCTTTTTGTAAGTGAAGAAAAAAACTCAGACTTGACAATTTAGTTTCAAAGGCCCAGTATTTTCACCATATTATGCAACTTCTTCAGGTGCGAAGTCACTTTATTATGAACATATTTTGAGAATAATAATTGGGCTTCCTGTGTGGTTGACACTGGGCTAACAGTTTTTAAATGTTTACTTCATCTGTCATCTTGAGCTTATTCAGCACATATTTTGTACTCATTATGCATAATTTATAGGATTTATTTAGCATTTTTGGACATTTTAAAACTGTTTGACCCAAAAAGGCATGTGAAATGCTTTATGATTATTTTTCTGTGTGTGGTGGCATTTTAAAAAGACTACGGTTCGCTTGCATCAAGGCAAAGTAATAACAGACAAGTGACTTAACTTTGCTGATCCCTAGATTTCTTGTTTGTAGCGTGGGATAAATGAGCAGGAAAAAGAGCCTCCTGTCCATGCACGTGTGAGGGTCCTGCAGAAGTGCACACCAGCCCCCACGCTTGCTGCGCCGCTGCGCCTGCCCGGCACTGCACTGTGCTGGGTGTTGCTATAGTGGTTGTTTTAAGGTACCATGAACAGCTGCAGTGAGCGCGCAGCACTGCGCAGCCTTGCCCCCCGAATCCAGCCTCCTGAGATGACTTTGCAGCCCTCCCCCACTGAGAGGCACGTCAGTGGCCATTTGTCGTGCTGCGCTTTAGCAGAGCAGCAGCACCACTTCGCCAGCCCTGGGCTGTGCACACTTCTCTCTGTTCCTTCGTTCCCTGGTGGGTGACGTGGGCGCAGCTGGTCACCTGTGCTCACTCTCAGCCAGCCCATGGGGGAGGACCCAGCCAGATCAGCAAGAGGGCCCCACAGAGACCCGGGGAAGCCAACCCTTGCTGACCTTCAGATCTGCTGACTTGAGCTGCTACGACTCAGGAGCCTTGGGTGTGGCAGCCGACTGACACCTGGGGTGTGGGAGGTGTTCAGTAGAGACTAGCTTTGGTGATTTTTCCAAATGGTTAATTTGATGTTTCAAAGAATATGAACTGTGGACAATAGTTAACATCTAAATAAATCATGCAGGAAAATTAAAATAGGCTGCTATATTAATGGTAGTTGTTTTTATACTATGTGCACAACACACTTTTTGGAAACTTCAATTATTTTTGTATGTTTTTACATTGGGTGCTACTGGTTATCTGTACCAGTTGTTCAAATTTTGAATTATACTTGTAGAATTCTTTAGATTGCCATCTTGTATCAGCTATGATTTTTTTTTTATTGCAAATGGCAGAAAACCCTACACACACAGGCTTAATCAAAGCAAACCCATTTTCTCAGGGAGCAGAGACTGCAAGGATGAGCCTGCACCCTGAGCGGCTGGTCGGCTCTTGGACAGAGCTGTCTTTGTTCTCAGTTGTGAGTTGTCTGTGGAACTGTTGCCACAGGCCCCACTTCCTAACCCAGTCGTTGCGGAGGATGTTGAGCAAGGCAGGGTTGGGAGGCACTCTATAGCCTGCCTGTGGAAACATTTTCTGTGATTTTAAAAATAAAGGGAAGAGAGGGGAAACGACCAGGTAATTCTCACTCTGGGCGACCAACAATTCTTGTGATTCCACGAGCCCACGCTCTCCACAGGGGTCCCTCAGCCTTAGCAAGCCCCAGCTAGGCGCCTAAATGTCAGCACACTCCAGTGGGCCACGCACGTCACCATGGTGATGTTGAGCAATTCTCCACAACACAGGTGTGTATTTTTGATGCAGATGTCAGCTTGAAAATGGAGGATTGGACTTTGGAAGGGAAAACACAAAAGATAATCACGTGGCTCATGGACAGAAGTCACTGACCATAGGAAAAAGTCCTTAAGTGCAAGTTATTACTAGAATTTGAAGGATTTGTCCATATATAGGATGATCACATTTTATGTCACATGCCTACTTGACCTTGGGCAGTTGCCTAAATCCTTCGAGCTTCAGTTTTCATGGTTGGAAAGTGCTATTATGAATTGCAATGTGGATAATAGAGGGTGCAGGTTAAATACAGCACATTTTTGAAGCATGTCCCGTAGTAGGTGATCAACGTATCAGGTTTTCGGGAAAATAGTGAAGGTAGGTGGAGTTCTCAGAGGTTGGCGGTGGGAGGGTCTGTCCCCAAGCAGCCCGGCGGGTCCCTGGGCTGTCTGCTCCCTGGGTTCCCTCTCACTTCCCAGCACCTTCTTCCCCCGCCCCGGGACCCCGGGATCATCCTTTTGATCCTGGGCGGTCGTCTGACGAGACACATTCCTGCTCAGATCCACACGAGTTTCTCTTTGACTCTCTGGAAGTATTTTCAAGGAAACGTTAAACACAGAATAACGTGGTGATAGTACCAAGAACGTTAAGGTCAGGCCAGCGAGGAAAACGGCTTTGATGGGGAGCTTTTACCAAGTTCCCCATGTTCTGCCAAAGTTGCTCCCCCAATAAGTTGTCGACATCAGACTCCTTGGGGAGCTCACGAGCATCGTGCCTTCAGATGCGCCATCCCTCTGTATCTGCTACCTCGCGGCAAGCAAATCCTTCAGGGACCAGCATTAAACAGCCCCAGAAGTTCATTCCAAGGCTCTCCATGCCCACATCCTCTGGAATGTCCCGGGAGTGGGGCCTTCAGCTCACCCACCTGTCTCTGTCCCTGTAGCAGCGAGCCGTACTGCCCACGGCTCTCTCATGCTCCCTGTGACAGCCCAGAGGACCTGCTGCCATTCACCAGAGAGAACACGCATGTTCACACCTCGGCACTTTCTCCAATGCCTGAAAGGCCCATTGTATGTCGCATGCACCTGCCCACTGCTGAAGGTCAGCCCGGACTCTACCATCTGTGAGGCTATTTCTGGGTCTCCCTGCAAAGTGAATCCTGCTCTTATGTTCTTATCGCACGTAAATTCAAATCCTAGAATTACACATGTCTGTTTCAGCACTTGGCTGCCTGTTTCCTCCGAAGACTGTGAGCTCCTGGAGGGCAAGGGTGGGTCTCACTTGCTCTGGTGTCTCCCGCCCTTGGCTATGCCCGGCACATGTGGCGCGTCAGCAGACACATTCTATGTCACACACCTACTTGCTGAATGACAAGCTGCGTCGGCACCGAGAAGAACTCCCAGGACAGGCCTCAGTCAGCAGCACCCGCTGGAGACCTCGGCCTTTGGGAACAACGGGACGTTAATATTGATACATCCTGAGCAACAGTTTTGCTGAGAAGAAGCAGACCCTGGTACGTCGCTTGGTGGAACTTTCTTCAAAGGAGTTTGCTGTTTTACCCACACGTCAACTTTTCTAAGTATTTCAATTATTTTTGTTGTTGCTGTTTCCATTGAGAAGGGAGAAGCAGCTGATGGTGTAGTTCACGGCCGGTGCAAGTTCTCTGGAGCAGCAGGTTGTGAGGGGCTTGGTTCCAAACGGTCCACTCAGGTATGTGGATGTCGGGCTTTGCACAGAGCTGTTTCATCCCCTGTGGATGGTCAGTTGCTCTCGGGTTGCTGAGCCCATTACACACGAGGGGCCGGAGGGTGCACCCCAGCTCTGTGGACAGAAACTTCTGCACTCGGGACCTCTCTGGACCCCACCCCATGGCCTCTCGCCTGCCTGTTCATCTGTATCCTCTATCATATCCCTATAACAAGCCCGTGAATGTGTTTCCCTGAGTTCTGCGAGCTGTCGTAGCAAATTATCAGACCTGAGGAGAGACTGTGGGAACACCCGGTTTGTAGCCAAGTTGGACAGAAGTGGGGGTGACCAGGGGCCCTGCTGCTTGTGACCAGCATATGAAGCGGGGCCAGCCTTGTGGGACGGAGCCCTGACCTGTGGGGTCTGTGCGAACCCCAGGTAGATAGTGTCGGAGTTGAGTCAGTGGCAGCTCACCCCGCTGGCTGCAGAGAGCTGAAGAGTTGGTTGCTGTGGGCTTGATAAAGGTTTGCTTTTGTAGGTTTAGTTCAAAAAGACATACAAGTCTCAACACTGTTCAGTGGGAAAAGCCCTGTGTGTGAGCCCAAAGTCTCTGTTATTGTATTCTAGCTTTTTTATTTTAGACAAGTCGCTTACCTTTCTGAGTTTCAGTTCCTACATTTGTAAAATTAAGATAAAAATATCTACCTCAAGTAGTCTTTTTAATAAGAAACAAATGAAATGCATATTAATTTATCAAAAGTAAAGTGGGGCTGCGCAGTGTTTCCCTCTGTTTTGCTTTGTAAATGGAATCTCTTACCTGAGAAATTTAGACAAATGCAAATCACTTGCTTAATTACCCTCTTTTTGTTTTGAAGTTGTCAAGGAATATGACAGGAAAGAGGCAGATTGAAGTGTGTTCCCAGCACATCTCCGAGTCTTTAGAAAAACCTCCACTAACCTTAGTGGACACCGTCTTGGAACCACACTCGTACCTTGGGACCCTGCCGGCCACACTGCACGTTGACCGTCCCCTCTCAGGGGCTGAGGGTTGTCTCGGTCATAGCGTGAGGCTGGTGAACTTGAGAGCCTTGGGCGCCTGTCCGCTGCCTCTTTGTGGGAGAAAATAGCAGAAGAAACTTATCTGAAAAAGGAGAAGACAGAGCAGATATGCACTGAGAGAGAGAGAGACAGAGGGCAGGAGGAGCGGAGTCCACATCTCACATTAAGCTCCTGTGCGGCCTTGAGGGTTTGGTTCTAGGCTGTCTGTCCATCCTGTCCTCCTGGGTGGACGTTGCTCTTGGCGGCTAACTTCAGTTCAGTCCCCTGTTGTCCTAGACAGACTCACCCTCTGAGGCTGTCTGTGAGATGTGCAGACAAGGCAAGTGAGAAGAACTTATCCACTTGTTCATTTTCTTAACAAACGTTTACTAAACATCTAACAAGGTACCTGCCACCAAGAAGCCCGTATGAAGCAGGAGAGACGAGTGTGTGTTGTGATACCGTGGGACGCTGTGGGAAGATTTTACGCCAGCGCCGGGCACAGATGGGATGCTTTCGCTGTAGGGGAAATCATCCAGGCGGGGAAGAAGCTGTTCCTCCCACTCCCTTGCGCGCATTTCCTGAATGAGCCAACCCTTGGACTCCTTGCTGCCCAGACTTTGCTCCTTGTGATGGTGACTTCCTTGCCCTACAGGCCCAGGGCCGCTGTCAAATCCTGCACATGCTTCCAAGGTCCCTCCTTCACTCCCTGCTGTCAACCCTGTGCAGCCACACTGTGAGCAGTGAGCATGGGCTCAGCGGTCTGGCACTGTCTACCCAAGGTCCCTTGTGCCACGCGAGCAAGTTTCTAAGCTGTGCATCAAGTGACACTCTATGAATAGTGCTCCATGGCCCTTAGGATAAACTTCGTCCTGGTTAGCTCTAGCTGTCTAATTTGCTGCATTGCATTTGTACAAACTCTATGTCTTGCAAATGTGCTGTGCATTTACACAAATTCGCATCTTCAGAAGTGACACTCCCTTTTCCCAGAGCACCACCAACCATCCGTGACCTTGCTAACTTCCTTCTCCCCTTCCAGGCTTCGTCGGGCTTCGCTGTGTACCACACCTTCCCTCAGCTCCTGGTCTTGCCGGACTCCTGTCCTCTTGACTTCTGATGTTGCCCTCAGCACGGGGCAGTGTCAATGCTTCCATTGTCTGGGTGTTTGCTTGTTTCACATTACTGTTAGTATTTTGATTTTGGTCTATCTCAGTAAGATTCTTAGGGGCAGCTGAGACTACATTTAATATACCTTTCTATACCTCTCTTCCTCGTAGATCAAACATGCATTCTGCTAAATTAATGAACAAATGCTTCCATGTGGCCCAAAAGAGAAGTGTGTCCTAGGGAGGGGATAAGATGTGGGTGGCGTGGCAAAGAGATTGGAGCAAGGGGGGGGTGGCTGAGTGGGAGGGTGTGGGCAGGGAAGGAGTATGGAAATGGGCTGGGGCATTCCAGGAGGTCCACGTTGTCAGAGGCCAGAATATCTTAAACGATACAGGTTCCTTAGCCAACCTCACAGGGAAAGAGAAGATAGAATAAATAATTGTGGCAAAGTAGATCTTTGATCATACTCAGATGGTCATGCCTTAGTATTAACTGATTTTTAGAATTTTACCCCGTGATCATGCAGTGTAAGAAATGCATATTATTTTGTGTTTCCTAGTCAAAATGGTTCTCTTTCCTGAGTGTCCGTCTCACCCATCTGCAGGGAAAGTCCTCCTTAGTCATTGAGGTGGCAGAAATCTTACACAGCCCAGGTACTTGGAAAGGGACAAGGGGCTTTGTGCACTCTGGTCTCTCCCGGCCCCTCTGGCCCTTGTCAGCAGTTTGATGTCACGCTGCATCAGAGCAGGCTCTCGTGTGGTCGCAAGCTGGGGCAGCTCGGGCCACTCCCTCCCGACCGCTGCCCCTGGACCACCCACATGCTCTTCCTCTGCCGGACAACGTCTCGGAAGGTCAGAAGTAGATGAGAGCACATTATTCCGCCATGCACCTGTAACAAGCAGTATATTTGAATCAAAAATAAATGAAGATATACATAGTTCTGGGACCTTGAAAGTTATGTGACACAGGAAGTGCCAGTGCCTAAGAGCTGGATCTGTGAGACTGATTGGTGCAAAAAATCTAAGAGACTATGTGTGCTTCGGGGAGAAGGACCGGCGAGGCATCAGAACACAGCTACGGGTTGCTGAACAACAGGGATGCCTTCTGAGAAATATGAACGTCAGAGGATATATACGCATCTAGTGGAGCCTTCCGAGCTCAAACTGCAAGCTTGACTGCATGATGCAGCATTGTACCAATGTAGTATTTAGTCAATCTAACAAGAAAGCACTAAAGGATAAATAAAAAAAGGCTATAGCATAGCAGGTGGCTAGGGCAAGCTGCTGGGAGGAGTGTGTGAACTGAGGGCCGACTCTGCTGGCTACCTAGACTTTAGAAACTGTACACTCAGACCTGCGCATTGACACTACGACGTCAGTAGGCAATAGGAATTTTTCAGGTCCTTGTTAGCCTTATGGGACCACCGTGGCAGGTTCGGTCGGTCCTTGACTGGGGTGTCACTACGCAGCGCATGGCTGTGTCTGGAAATCGGCAGTGAAGGAAGAGGGCTCTGGGCCATGCAGTGGCCCTGGATTGGATTGAAAGAAACAAATCTGCTGAGAAAAACCCAAAGGGCTGTAGGGGACACAGACACTAGAGGTCTTGGGAAACCGTGGCTGTGCTAACAGGAATGATGAGGTTAGAGGGAAGCTGTGGCAGCCGTGGGGTTTTCCAAGGGGACACATCGAGTGGTTGGAAATGTGCACACCCCAGGCACGCTGCGGATCAGTTCTCTGCCTGGCGACGCTGAGCACGTGCCGTGGCCGTAGCGTTCTGTGGCTTCCCAAAAGGACCCGAGCAATCACGACCAGCGTCTTCGGTGCCTCCCATATTTTGTTGTTGTCTTTGTCACCACGCAACGGACGGTATGCCTCCCGTTGTTCACTTACTCCATTCAGATTCGTAGTTTTTCCCCTGATGAAAAGACAAACGTAAAATGTTGCTTCTGTGAATGAAAATAAATTCAAAATAAATAAAATTTTTAAAATCATGGGATTGAAAGTATAGTATATAGACTTTGTTATTGTATCACACAAAGTCAATGAACATAGAGAGGACATTTCATTTTCCTCTGACTTATAAAAAAGGCTTCCTTTGTTCCTTTAGGATGAGAAAACACTAGGAATTAAACTAAGGTAGAAGGTGGAGCTGAGCAGACGGACTCCCAAGACTTCTGGGTCGTCCTGTGTGTGTGATTCTAAACTTCCCCACAGCCCACCTGTCTCCCTGTCCTCTCTGAAAACCTGGGTTTTCCATCTTGTTCCTATATTTGTATTAGTCATTCAGGATTTAGCCTTTCTCAGCTTTTTTGGTTTTTGGCTTTTTTCTTTGTTGTTGTTTTCATTCTACAGGGGAGTTAAAATTGCAGACACTCTGTCAACTGCCCCAGGTCTGTGAAGAATTGTCTCTGCATCCATAGTGAGAATCTCTAGAGAGTTAGCTAAAGTTTTGAATTTTAAACTCTCAGTTCTTTTGAATACTTCTAGCAATATTTTTGTACATACCAAATCACAAGATTTGAGTGGTTTGGGGATACTTCAATAACTCCTAATGCATTTGAAAAAGAATCTGAAACCAGAAGATGTGTTTTTAACCTCCAGTCTTATATTTCCATTTGAATGTTAAAATACAATGGCTCACTATTAAAACAAATAATCAGTTAACTTAATCTCCCAGGGTCAGTGTGAACCTTTAATATCTGCTTTCAAGATTGAGGCAAATTGTGAGAGCTGACTCACAAGCACTTGCTTTTGAATCTAAAAGTGCTGCACAACTTTAAGGTAAAAGACCCAAGTATAGCATTCACAAACAAGTTTCAAACCACATGTGCCCAGATACATTATAAAATTATACTCCAGATGTGTCCCTTCCATGAACTGTGATATGTTGGGGAACTAGCCTTTTGAAACTGAATTAGTCAGTCCAATATGCAATAATTCACAAAACCAAGGAAAATGGAAAACTTTTGCCTGGAGGCATCACTGTACACAGCATGCAGTTGGATGAGGTTCAGGTGGCTTTCAGTGTTCAGGGGTCTGCCGAGAAGCTGGGCATCCAGAAAGGGTGATTCTCATCATCTAATGAGGCATGTTGTTTTAATCTCACCAGAAGTTTCATCTAATTTGAAATGGGAAAAAGTACATTTGTTTGTTTATTCATATTTAATAAATTGGAAAATAATGAGTGCTTATTTTGGGCCAGACATTCTTCTAGTCTCTGTGGGCTCAGAGGTGAAAGACATGGCACTTTCCTACAGGAATTCAGTGTAGGAAGGGCATCACAAGACCTATATATGTGCAAACTTTTAGTTTAAAAGGCACATTCGAATTAATAGTGAGGCAAGATGGCTGACTAGAGACATCAGTTGCCAGATCATCTCAGAAAGAAGGAAAAGTTTTAGATGAAAAAAACATAGCTCAGGTGTAATTATAAGGAAAGTGCCAGAACCTCCCAGAGATTCCATGGGAAGAAGCTGCAGAGCAGAATAAGAAGGAGCAAGATCTCAGCAGAGATCAACTCCTGAGAAACTTGGAGCCCCATGGAAAAGGCATGGCTGGCTCTCACCCAAAAGCACCACCTACTGTCTCAGAGATTAAATTGGGTGTCCCAATATAATTCATACTGTTAAGAAGACCACAGGGCCTGGGAAAGAAAAAGTGGTTCAAAGACCTCTATCTTCTCTTATCATCAAGAGAGAGGGAATCTGCCCATACCCATATATACCACTGATACAGCCTACAAATAACTAGCAATTGAGAAAACCACCACACTAAGCATATCTATGACCAAGGTATCCATCTAAAAGCTAGACCCCCATCAAAGTACCCACAAGCAAAGCCAAAGGTCCTTACCCAACACATGCTACAGACACACCCTTAAGGGTGAAGAGGAAAAAAAAAAACTCATCTAAACAAAAGGAAATCCAAACACAAGAAGTGACAGCTGTTCTACATGAGAAGGAATCAGTGAAAGAACTGCAGAAGTATGAAAAAGCAGAGTGAAAGGACACACCAGCTCTCTAGCAACGGATTACAACCAAAATGAAAATACTCAAATGACAGATAAAGAATTACCAATATGGATTGGAAAGAAGCTCTATGAAAGCCAAGAGAAGATGGAAAACCAACTCAAAGAAACCAGAAAAACAATTCAGGAAATGAATGAAAAATTTACTAAGGAGATAGACATATTAAAAAAAATAGAACTTCTGGAAATGAAAATTTCATTTAGGTAAATACAAAACACAGTGGAAAGTTTTAAGAATAGATTAGACCAAGCAGAAGAAAGAATTTCAGAGCTTGAAGACAACCCTTTCAAATTAAAGCAGTCAGTCAAAAATAAAGAACAAAGAATCAAGAGGGAAAAACGAAGTCTACGAGAAACATGGGATTATGTAAAATGGCCAAATATAGGAATCATGGGCATCCCTGAGGATGAAGAAGAAAAAGCACAAGGCCTGGAAAATCTATTTGAGGGAATAATTGAGGAAAACTCTCCTGGTCTTGCTAGATTTAGACATCCAGATACAAGAAGCTCAATGAACACCTGGGAGACTCATTGCAAAGAGTCAATCTCCAAGAAATATAGTCATCAGACTGGCCAAAGTCAACAAGAAGGAGAAACTCCTGTGAGCCATGAGGCAAAAATGTCAAGTAACTTACAGAGGAAAACCTGTCAGACTAACAGCATATTTCTCAAGAGAAAACTTACAAGCCAGAAAGCAACAGGGTCCTATCTTTAGTCTCCTTAAGCAGAATAACTGCCAGCCAAGAATTTTGTGTCCTGCTAAACTAAGTTGCATAAATGAAGGAGAAATAAAGTCTTTTCCAGACAAGTAAACACTAAGGGAATTTGTCACTACTAGACTCACCCTACAGGAAATACTCAAAAGTGCATTATACATGCAACAGCATAATAGGCACCAACCAGTATAAAAATATCCAAAAGTTATAGTTCATAGTTCTTATAAAACAATAGCACAAGAGGTAAAACAAAACAATAAGATATCATCCAACATGATAAACAGAACAGCATCCCACATATCAATACTAACACTCAACATGAATGGTCTGAATTCCCCACTTAAAAGACATAGACTGGATGAATGGGTTAAAAAACATAACCCAACTATCTGCTGTCTCCCGGAAACATATTTAACTCACAAGGATTCACACAGACTCAAGGTGAAGGGATGGAAAAAAATATTCCACCCAAATGGAAACCAAAAGTGAGCAGGTGTAGCCATTCTCATATCAGATATAACAGACTTTAAATTAACAATGGTAAAAAAAAAGGAAGACAAAGATGGTCATTATATAATGTTAACAAGAACAATTCAACAAGAAGACATAACAATCCTAAATATATATGCAGCTAACACAGGAGCTCCCAGTTTCATAAAACAAATTCTCCTAAATATAAGCAAAGAAATAAAAAGTAGCATCTTAATAGTCAGGGACTTCAACACTCCACTGATAGTACTGGACAGATCATTGAAGGAGAAAATGAATAAAGAAACACTAAACTTAAACAGGACTCTAGAACAAATAGAACTAACAGACATTTACAGAACATTCTACCCCCAAACTACTAAATATACATATTTCTCATAAGCACATGGGACATTTTCCAAGATTGACCATATCTTAGGCCACAAAACAAGTTTCACCAAATTCAAATAAGTCAAAATCATACCATGTACCTTCTCATACCACAGTGGAATAAAACTAGAAATAAATTCTGAGAGAAACATTCAAATCTACATAAAGTCATGGAAATTAAACCACCTGCTATTGAATGATCTTTGGGTCAATGATGAAATTAAGATGGAAATCAAAAGATTCCTCGAACTGAATGACAAAAGGGACACAAGCCATCAAAATCTATGGCGTACAGGAAAAGCAGCCCTAAGAGGAAAGTTTATAACCTTAATTTTCTACATCAAAAAAACAGAAGGATCACAAATTAACAACCCAAGGTCAAATCTCAAGGAACTAGAAAAAGAAGGGCAAACCAAACCAAAAGTCAGCAGAAGAAAAGAAATCACAAAGCTCAGAGCAGAACTGAACAAAATGGAAACTAAAAAAAATACAAAGAATCAACAAAACAAAAAGTTGGTTCTTTGAAAAGATAAACAAAATTGATAGACCACTAGCCACATTAACCAGAAATAGAAGAGAAAGGACTCAAATAAGCTCAATTAGAAATGAAAAAGGACACATTACAACTGATACCTCAGAAATACAAAATATCATCTGTGAATACTACAGAAACTTCCACTCAAATAAGCTATAAAATGTCAAGGAAATGGACAAATTCCTGTAAACACACAACCTCCCAAGCCTGAATCACGAAGAAATAGAAACCCTGAATAGACCAATAATGGGCAGCGAGATTGAAGCAGTTATAAAAAAGGTCTCCCAACAAAAAAAGCCCTGGACCAGACAGATTCACAGGCAAATTCTACCAAACCTATGAAGAAGAACTGGTTCCTACCCTACAGAAATTATCCCATAATATCAAGAAGGAGGAAATCCTCTCTAACTCATTTTAGGAAGCTAGAATCATCTTGATACTAAAGCCAGGAAAGGATGCAACCAGAAGAAAAAAAGAAAGAAAGAAAGAAAGAAAACTACAGACCAATATTCCTTATGAACATAGGTGCAAAAATCCTCAACAAAACACTAGCAAACCGAACTCAACAGCACATCAAAAAGATAATTCACCATGATCAAGTGGGCTTCATCCCAGGGATGCAAGGATGGTTCAATATAAGCAAATAAGTAAATGTGATTCACCAGATAAACAGAAGCAAAAATGAAGGCCATATGATCATCTCAATAGATACAGAAAAAGCATTCAATAAATTCCAACACCCTTTCATAATAAAAACCCTCAACAAACTAGGCATAGAAGGAACATACCTTGAAATTATAAAAGCCATATATGACAAACCCACTGCTAACCTCATACTGAATGGGAAAAAGTGAAAGGCATTCCGCTTAAGAACTGGCACAAGACAAGGGTGCCCACTTTCATAAGTTTTATTCAACATAGGGCTGGAAGTCCTAGCCAGGGCAATCAAGCAAGAGAAAGAAATAAAGGGCATCCAAATTGGGAAAGAGGAGGTCAAATTATCCCTGTTTGCTGACGATATGATCTTGTACCTAGAAAACACTAAAGACTCCTCCAAAAGACTCCTAGAAGTGATAAATAAATTCAGTAAAGTCTCAGGTTACAAAATCAATGTACACAAATCAGTAGCATTTCTATATACTGATAACAGCCACGTTGAGAGTCAAATCAAGAACTCAATACCAATTACAATTGCTGCAAAGAAAATACAATACCTGAGAATATACTTAACCAAGGGAGTGAAAGTTCTTTACAAGGAGAACAAAACACCATTCTCCAAGAAGTAGGTGCCGAGACAGAACGTGCAATGTTTTCTTTCTTTCTTCTTTTTCTTATTCAGAATAAATGCCTGTGAAAGAAAATGAGGAGGGAGCCCAAGGATAGCAGAACTTTCAGACCATGAGATGAGTCTCATTTGGCTTGCAGGAAAGAGGGAAGGAGGTGGGTAAAATATTTTAAACTGCCATGAGGTCTTTGGAAGGGTTGGCAGAGCTGGAGTGGCCCTCAAGCCATGATAGGCTGCCAGTATCCTCAGTGCCCTGATGTGTGCAGCCTTGACTGGGGGCACCCATAGGAGGGGCAGCCTCCACCCAGATGGTGGGGATTGCAGAGTGCAGTGTGGGGCCCTTGCTAAGCCACACACCCTGCAGTTGGAGGTTTGTGACAAGCATTTTTCCAGCTGACACAACTTGCTAAGTTGGTTTTGTGAACCCAAGTACCAGATTTTATTCTTACTCCTGTTAAATTTTATTTTGCTAGAATTGGTTCTTCTTTCCAACCCCAGAATGTCTCTTTGTGTTCTCCTTGTTGTGTGGTTCCCGCCCCTCACAGTTTGTCAGCTCTGAATTTGATGGCTGCGTCTTCTGTCTTCATCCTACTTACTGAGAGAAATGCTCACTAGGTCATCAACACTCCAGAAGCATGTTCCACAACAGCAGGGACCCTTGACTCTAACAAAAGGCACAGCAGACATAGCACAGGTTTATAAGTGTGGTCCGGCTGTATCCCTGACTGCATTTGTGCTTCTGAAGGAAATGCACTGCAGTGCAATGGCATGGACACACCTGGCCCTTGAGATGGAAGGTCACACTTTCACACAGTCAAGACCACACTCCAGGTGTGCCACCCACCAGCTGTGTGGTAACACAAACCTTGCAATGTTATAGGTGTGAGTGCCTATGTCTGCACTCACACCTGTAACTACCTCTATATTTATTTTTGTGTCTGTTTATCACGTCTGTAACTATATCTTTATCTACTTCTGTATCCATCATATCTGTAATTATATCTTACCTAGAAGAAAGTCCACCATATATAAAAGGCTTGAACCCTTGAACCACATGCCTACCCTTTCTAGAATTAGAAAGAGTTTGTAAACTGAAGCATTTTATCTGATGACTGCTAAAGAAACTTTCAGGATCAAAATTGTATTGAGTAATTTCCTTTTGTCTGATAGTTCTAATAAAATGACTAGGGAGTTGGAAAGAAGGCAATGGTATTTACAATCACCCTGAGGCTGCTACTACAGCTCTCGCCTCAACCATCTGGGTTGGAGCTCTGGCTCTACCCATGTCTATTCAAGTGATATTAAACTTTGTAAGTCTTTTTCGTCCTGTGATAAATAGAGAAAAAAGTATTTCCTACTTTAGTGAGTGGATTACACAAGATAACCCACCTCATCCTCGAGAGGGTCCAGTGAGTGACCCCCCCAGGGCACTTAGCACGATGTCTGGCACAGGGAGTGCTTAGTGGACACCAATTGTTAGAGATTGTTTTATTCATTTTCTTGGTCATTTTGCTTCAGGTGTTCATCTTTAAAATATTTAGGGAGCAGAAATTGTCTTCTACTGGGCTATGAGTGCCTTTTTCATTTTTATGGTATCTTTAAATAAATAAAATACTAAAATTTTTATAGTCCAATTGATTAATATACTTTAATATTTACACTTTTATTAATTATTTAAGAAATGATAATGCATTTTGGTTTTGTGAAGATAGTGATCATCTTTTTCCCTAAACATTGTGAAGGGTAACTTTTTACATTAGATCTTTAATCCACCAAGAATACAGAATAGAGGAAGAACTGCCGTGATGCGACAAGAAAGCACAAAACACCTAATAGAAAAATAGGCAAAAGATCAGGCAAGTTATAAAAGAGAAAAATAAACGGCTAGTGCCTCATGGAAAGGTCCCAGCCTCACGGGTAATCAGTAAAATGCAATTTTAGTCCCCAGGGAGATAACACAGTGATAAACTGGCAAACGTTTATAAAGTCCGACGATACCCAATGCTAGAGAAGGACTCTGTTTTCTGCTCTCGTTCTGAAGGTTACCTCTGCCCTGCTCTGTTCTCTCTGCCTGTGGGTCCTGTTATTCATAGACCAAATCTGCCCAACCTGTCTGTCTTCTCTATCTCTCGTTTTAGAAACTTTTTATGCTCTTTTTCTAAGTTTTGAAAGTTTGTTTAGTTTTGTTTTCTATTCAATTATCTAATTAAGTGTTCATTGGCACAACATGGCTTCAATTATGTGATTTTTAAAATTTGTGAATCTATGTTAAATGCATGCATGTATATTCTGCTATTTTTTTCTTGTTACTCCAACTTACAGGGTGAAGTCTATGTTGTATATTGATTTCTACTTAAGTTGTGGTCTCTGTCAGAGACTACAGAGACAGGGGTAGGTGCCTAAATTTCAATCAAGAGAAAAGACCAAAGCGTAAGTGTTGCTGTACCTGCAAATGCATCTTCTTTGCTCAGTAAATCAGGAGACCAAGATGGCTGGGGAGGGGCCCAGAGCTGCCGCTGCTCCCGGCACAGAACCTCCTCGGGGTCCTGTCTTCCATCTGATGGCGTGCTCATGTCTGGTCCCCAGAGCTTTGCCTCACTTTGGCTCGGCCTCCACTGTGGTGGGAAACCAGCCACGTCCTGCCGGGGCTGGGCCAGGCCCCACCGCCCTGCTTGTCTGTTGTCTTGTTCAGTATTTTGCCGCCTCTTTGTGACTCTGCTCCACACCCTGCTAACCCACCGTGGGGCAGAAAGCCCGGTGGGTCCCCTCCTGCAACTCAACCCGGGCCTTGCCCAGCCCCCAGGTCTGACTACATGCTCCATCTGCGCCACGTCCACAGAACCATCATGAAGGTCCCGAGCCATCATCACCAATCTCTAGCTTCAGGGTCAGATGGAGCTTGTTCCTACCGCCTCTGCTAATCATCCCAGTGGACCGTGACAGCAGACAGACAGAAGTCACTGGTCTGCATGTGGTCACCCTCGTGGCAAGAAGGGTCTCCTAACTATTAACTAAGATGACATCTGTATTTTAATTCTATTCAATGGAGCATAGAGAGTATTGTGCCCTGTGCCGGGAAGGAAAGGAGATAACTAAGCCTCACAAATGCTCCCGGGCAGGAGGCGAGGCTGCGTTGGCCAGTGCACAGGCTGACCTCACAGGGCAGGAGGTGAGGCTGCGTTGGCCAGTGCACAGGCTGACCTCACAGGGCAGGAGGAGAGGCTGCGTTGGTCAGTGCACAGGCTGACCTCACAGGGCAGGAGGTGAGGCTGGGTGGGTGAGGGGGCAGGCTGACCTCACTCCCTCCGGCTAGTGGTTCCAGCCTCCCCCTGGGTCTGCAGTGTCTCTGGTGTCCTGCCCTGTTGCTGGAGAAGGGCTGCCAGGTGCGCAGCAGTGCAAGGTCAGACAAAGCCAGAGGACACTGCCCGGCCACGCTCATGTCAACACCGTGAATCATCGAGAAGAAAATCACCGGAGGAAACTAACAGGATGTCATAATGGAGTGAAACGCTGCAGTCAGCCCTGGATGGGAGGACTGCAAATAGCAGGCAGCAAACAGAAATCTACTTTATGAAGGCCGTGGTGACCGTCTAAGGGACAGAAAATGGATTTGGCCAAGGCAAGGCTGGGTAACAGGAAAACAGGAAACCACAAATGCTCTGGCCACGAGTGCACAGGGCTCAGGGAGGCATTGTTTTCCCCAATTTTTTAGCCAAACCAAACTGGTGGGAAAGGGAACATTTTGTTTCCTTGTTGATTTAATTTTTTGTGCAGTATGTCTCATGTGTTTACCCTATGGCCCACTGGATGATCTATAGGAGTAATGAATTCTACGAAAAAAGAAAACTCAATATCCAAGCCATGCACTTTGTTTTAATTGGTGTATTTTTTGCTTTTTTTCTTTGGTGGAGATAGGAAGGAGGACATATCACAACCTGGTTTGTCTCCTTCTCTGGCCTCACATTTTAAATGCATAAAGCCTCCCGGCACGTGTTGTCCTCTTGAAACACTATGTCTTGGGGCTCCCACGTCCAGGGCACTTGTCTGGACTGTGGGGAACCACAAACCTCTTGCACACCACGAGCTCAGGAGCCCACAGCCTGAGGGGTAGACGTATATGTTAACAACCAGGCACGGTGCAGGTGCACCTGACCCTGACGTTGGAAGGGAGCCTACGGCAGAGGGTGCGCCTGGGGTGCCCTCTCCCAGCCATGATGAGCCCCTCCCAAAATGTTAAAATCATGAGGAAACAGAAAAAGGAAACAACACTTCATGGAAAACCAAACCTGCCAGATAAGCTTTGTCTGCATTTAATAGGAGTGTTCATTAAATAAAACAGGTAGAGACTGAACAGAATTTTTGGTTGATTACACAGGCTTTGACTTGCGAAAAGCAGCAGCCTCCGGGTTTTCCCGCAAATGCTCAGAGCCCTGGCGGAACACAGTGTGCACGCGGTGGCTCCTTGCATCCCGAGTGCACGTCCTACAGCTAAAGCTCTACGGACTGTGAAGCCAGAGTGGGCGGGAGAAACCGCTGGTTTTCACGCGCACTTGGGTTTGTGCGTCCGTGAGCTCGTGACTCTGGTAGAAGAAGTTACAGTGAAATCTGTGTCCCCACAGCAGAGATGGAGCACGGCCACCAACTGCGTATCTCTTGACTTTGTGTTATTTGGGGTAAAAAAGTCTCCATAGATTTAAGATACTGCTAGTGGGGTTTTCTGTTTCTTAAATGTGAAATTATAACCAATTCAAGAGATTAGAAGCATTAAGTAAAATACAAAAATATAGAACAATTTTTATAAGCATAACACTTGAAGCAATCTGAAAAGAAAAGTCAATAAATTTGACCACGTAAATGAACATTGTATAAGATGCACCTTTTTACAATAAAGACCAGTCAGTTGTAGCAGACACCACTGCCGGTAGCGAGCGCAGCGGTCAGCGTTCCCTTCCTCGGCGCAGCCCAAGGCCTTTCCTGGACACCTCCCCCGAGCCCACCTCGCAGCTGCCGGTGCTCTTGCCCACCCGGCCCCGAGCCCACCTCCCGGCCGCAGGTGCTCTTGCCCACCCGGCCCCGAGCCCACCTCCCGGCCGCAGGTGCTCTTGCCCACCCGGCCCCGAGCCCACCTCCCGGCCCCAGGTGCTCTTGCCCACCCGGCCCCGAGCCCACCTCCCGGCCCCAGGTGCTCTTGCCCACCCGGCCCCGAGCCCACCTCCCGGCCCCAGGTGCTCTTGCCCACCCGGCCCGGCACGTGGTGCCCTCCCCCCCTGGGCCGCTGAGTCCTCAGCCCGGTCCGAGTGGACGCGTCTGCCTCGCTCACCGCCCTCGGTTACTTCCGGTTTGTCCTTCGTCTTCACCAGGCACTTGGCAGCGGGCAGCGCCACGGGCTCCCGACAGCGTGAGGGGAGGGGATCTGCCGGGGGTGTCTTCGCAGGCACCTAACAAAGAGAAGGCGCTTCCCTGCCTCTTGCGTGGACACGTGCAGCCTTGAACTCCTCTGTTTGGAACACGGGAGGCGCTGACCGCCAGGAAACGGACACCGCGAGGCGGGAGGAGCAGGGAGAGGCTGCAGCCTTGGGACCCTAATGGCATCGCTGAACCATTGACTCAACCAAAACCACACCTACATTACTTTTGGGATTGTGATGCCCAATGAAAACCTTATGTCACTTTCAGAAGGCTTTTCTGTCACTTGTGGCTGATGAGCCAATTTTACATTACCAGAAGGAAATCTAGCAAATTATATGAACAAACAATTCCTAGAAACAACACTAATGATGAAAACGTGTTGTGAGTTGAATTCTATCGCCCAAGAGCTAAGGCGATGTCCTAACTCTCAATACCTGTGAACAGAACTTATCTGGAAACAGGATCTGTGCAGCTGTCATCGAGTTAAGACAAGTTC
Organism: Daubentonia madagascariensis; assembly: GCA_023783475.1. NCBI lineage: Eukaryota > Metazoa > Chordata > Mammalia > Primates > Daubentoniidae > Daubentonia > Daubentonia madagascariensis. The sequence goes on from JAKFHU010001035.1 coordinate 415,915, forward strand.
ATCAGGGTGGGCCCTGATTGAACGTGTTGTGTCCTTATAGGGAGACGACAGGGAGGTGCAGGGAGGATGGCCGCTGGCAGCAGAGTCAGAGACTGGATTTGCTTCCGCGAGCACAGGGGCACCGAGGGCTTTGGCAACGACCGGCGTGGGAAGGGGCAGGCAGGAGCCTCCTTCAGGGCCTTCGGAAGGAGGTGGCCCTGCTCACACCGTAGGTTCAGACTCTGGCCTTTGCTTGCAGCCGCCCAGTTTGTGGTACCTTCTCATGGCAGCCCCAGGACGTGGAGGGAAGTGGAGATTTGCCACAACAAATGCCTGAAAACATGGACATGGCTTTGGAACTGGACAACAGGTCAGGGCTGGAAGAATTTTGAGGCGTATGACAGAAACAGCCTAGAATGTGTTGACGGGACAGTTGGTAGAAACGTGGACACACAGGGTGGTTCTGGGCGGGCTCAGACGGGGTGAGGCGCCCCGCAGCTCATCTGCAGCCATAGGGGCACAGAGCGCCACGGGCAGAACGTCATAGGTGCGTCTGGCGAGGTCTCAGGGGAGAGGAGGGACCTGCCGCTAGACATTGGAGGGAGGGTGGTCCTCGGGGTAAAGGAGCAGAGAACTCGCCCGAATTGCGTCCCGCTCCTGCGTGGGAAGCAGAACTTGCCAGTGAAGGACTTGGATATTTAGATATTTAGCGGAGGAGATTTCCAAATAAAGTGGGGAGGGTGCAGTCTGGTTGCTTCTTGCTGCTTATGCTGAAATACAGGAGGAGAGGGGGGCAGAGATGAGACCTCCTGAGCCTGTGAACACGGCCCGTGTGCAGTGCAGCCTCTGCAGACGTGAGCAAGACGGCGCGACGCGGTGCTGGTCAGGGGCCCCAATCCCGTGACTGCCTTACAGCGTCCCTGGACACTCACCCACTAATTGTCGAAAGACTACAAAATTAGAAAAAGTAAAGTGTCTTTTTATAAATTCAATGTGTACTGAAAAAAATAAGTGAAAATACCCAATGTTGGACTATTTCATACACTGGTGGTGGAAATAGAAATTGACAACTATTTGAAAACCAGCTGGAAAGCAAGTCCCACCCTTAACGTTTGTGTATCAGCAGAGCTGTCTACCTACACTTTTAGGAAATCCATCTTCAGTAAATACTCAGAGGTGAAAATAAAGAATAAAAATATAATAACAAAGATAACTAGATATAAGATCAATATTTATTAGAAATAAAATCCAATTTTACTTCTAATTAAAAAGAAGTTATAAAACATTAAAAATTTTACCACTTACAATAGAAAAATTAAAATGATTTTTAAATTTTTAATTATGGAGAAAATTTTAAATTTTACTGAAATTATCAAAGAGATCTGAATAAATGTAGCACCACATCATGTTTATGAAAAGGAAAACTCAACATCATCAAAATATATGCAGTGTCTTTGACCTCCCGAACATGGAGAATTATCATCAAGCTATTATGATTAAGGCCGTTTCATGTCACTGCAACAACAGACAGATGCACTCCTCTCTGGAAACTTAGTATATGAGAAAACTGCAATGAAATCATTGGGAAAAGCGTGCATTAGTAAATAAATGATTCCAGGAGCAGGCATGGATAATTTGTTGGGAAAAAGAAAGTGTGAATTGATATTTTGCACCATTCAATAAAAACAATCCAGATAAAGACTTAACTATAAATATAGCCCTTAAAATTTTTAGAAGAAAAAATGGGAAGATGTTTTATGACCTTAGGTTAGGTAAGTGCATCTGTAACGTGGCAGAAACAGTGGAAGTCACACAGGGTAAAACTGTTAAGTACGAGTACCCTAAAGCTGAGAACTACCATGAAAAGCTATAAAGAAAATAATAATACAAGCTGCAAACTATGAGAAGAGAGAACAGACAAAGAATTAGTGTCTGGAAGGTATAGAGACCTCTAACAAGTCAAAAAAGGACAAACAACCAAACAACAAAGTAAAAGAATAGGCATTTCACAGAAGAGGGGCAGCGTGGTGAAGAGACACGTGAACAGACACTGACACTTACCGTTTATCAAGGCAACAACAAGGTGTCGATCCACAAACCTGGGGCTGGTAGAAGTCACCCGCTAACCACCGGCAGGGACACTGGCCGGGGCAGTTCTCCCACAGCACTCTCGGGTGTAAACTGGTGGGCTCCGTGGAAAAACAACACGGCATCATCGTGGAAAGTTGTGCATGTGTCCATGCTCCCACACAGTGCTTCCGTTCCTAGCTGTACACCCGAGAAAAATCCCAGCACACTTCCGACATGAAAATATAAAAAGCCACTTGTAGGAGTATGAATTGTAGTCATTTATAATGATCTATGCTGGCCAAAAAATACCGGACCATCTCAGAATATAAAAAGAGAATATACAAATATTTTAAATGTATTTACACATATATTATACATCAGTGAAAAAGAATGAGCCATTGTTATTTACAGCATGAATATTAGAGATATAAAACTGAGTGAAAAAATTACCACTTCAGACTACATATAATACAGTATGTCTAAAAAGTTCAAAAATGGAAACTTAAAGATGAATAATCATGAAAAAACCAAGTTTAAGTTATGTCAGTGATGGGGAGAGGGGACTGAGGGACACACATGGGTGGTTTTACCATTTCTGGTAGTTTTCTAGCCCATAAGCTCAGTGGTACACTCACCACCATCCACAACTTTCACATATACATTAAAACCCCACCACAATGCAGTAGGTGGAGTCCTAAATTTCAGGTGTGTAAACTGTGTGGTCCCAGCATAGCAAGGTTAATGAAAGGCAATTTTTTTTTAGTCTGTCTATTGTTTTAGGGAAAAAAGCACAAAAGAAAAACTATATTTTGATAATCAGTCCTTCTCAAACTTGAATCTGCTTCTCAAACTTATGAGTCTCTTGAGTGTCTTGGTGAAACTCAGATTCTAACTCAGTTGGGCCTGGGTGGGGCCTGGGATTCTGCATTTCTAACAAGCTCCCAGGAAATGCTGACGTACCACACTCCGAGTACCGTGGCTGCAGGCAAAACCTCTGCAGAACATAGTAAACAATTCTAGCCTCCCATTTAGGAATAAGGAATAGTTTTTAACAAGAAGATAAAACTGGATCCATTCCTCACACTGTATACTAAGACAAATTCCACAGGATCACATTAAATGTCGGAAATGGACCCATAAGCATTACAAAAAAAAAATGGGTGAATTATTTTTTGACCTCTGACTCAAAATCCAGAAGAAATAGAAGAAATGTGATGAGTTTAATTATAGTAAAACACTGGCGTGGTAAAAAGTAGAAGCTAATGGCAAACTAGGAAAATATTTACAACTTGTGTCACACACGAAGGGTTAATATCCTACCTACATTAAGGATTTCTAAAAATACAGAACAGAAAAGACCAATAATCCTATAAAAATGCATTAGGTATATGAACAGACTGTTCATAGAAAAAGAAATTCAATGTTTTTTAAATGCTAACTCTCATTCATTGTAAGAGAAGCACAAACTAAAACTAAACCAAAATGTAATCATTTCTTCAAAAAGACAACCTACTCTGTTGGTTATATGAGGGGGCACTTTTTTACATTGCTGGTGGGAATGCAAAAGGGAAACCACTATGAGTGGGGAATTTTATAAGATATAGCAAGGTAGCATATAATTTTTCTATAGAAAAAGCAATTCTAGTGCCGGGTATTTAGCCCCGTGAGACGCACGCTGCACTGTCTGTGTAGCAATGCAAGCAACGAAGAAAGCAAAAAGCAGCTGGCTGTCCATCAAAGGGTGTGACTGCAGAAAAACGTAGGGCCCTTTACACAACGTGCAGCTGTGAGAATGAGTGAGAAATATCTCTGTATACATTCAGGGGAAAAGGAAGGTGAAGAAAACCACGTATAGTATCGGAAATATTTGTCCATGAAAAGGAAAAATACAAATATATGTGCCTATTTGCATATATTGAAAAACATGAAATGATAAATCACATGTAGTATTCCCTAGAACCTGTCACTCAGCTTACCAGTTATAAATCCATAGCGGATCATGTTTTATCTATCACTCCCGCCCATTACTTTGATAAAAAACGCCAGGCGTTGTGTTAGTTCCCACGGCCGAGGGGCTAACACAGCAAACGTATTCTCCCGCAGTTCTGGAGGCTGGAGTCCGGAGTCTGGAATCAGGGTGTCTGCGGGGCTGGTTCCTGGTGTTCCCGCAACCCTTGGTGTTCTCGGTGTTCCAAGGCTAGCCCAGATATCACTCCAATCTCTGCGTCAGGCTTCACAAATGTCCCTTTTCCTGCCCAATGTGACGGGTGAGTCATATTGGAATTAAGGCCCCCCCAATCCTGTATGGCCTCATCTTAAGTTTGTCACATCTGCACAGACCCTATTCCTAAATACTGCCACAGTCACAGGTACCAGACGTAGGACTTCGATGTGTCTTTCTGGGGGACACCGTCCTACCCACAACAGACATCGTACCATTTCAGCTGTGCCGTGTACACATCTTAAATTTTTGTAACAAGCACTTAAAACTGGAGACTATAGAAACATTGAATGATTATTGATTGTTTAATGATCGTAGTGATTGTCGTTATTTGCTAATGTTAATTTGTTACTGGGGGGTTATAATGTATCAGCAGCAAATTTAAAAAATAGACATTTTGAATAGAATGTCAGTCTTTATTTAATGTTATAAATTTACCATGTTTTCTTGCTCCATAGACAAATTGGCAGTTAATCCTTCCTTGGCCTTCTTAATGGTATGCTTAAAATTCAACTCTGCTTTTTAAAAAATTATCTGAAGATACTATTCATATCAAAAGTCATTCATGATTTTGCAAGTGTGTCCACGGTTTGTGTCTGTCTCTGTTTTGTGGTTCTACAGCCCCTGCTGAGTTCCCTCTCATTGCGTCGCTGCCTCTTCCCTTCCGGGGGGGACTCGCTCTTGGTCTAGGTTCATGCTTGTCCTCCTCCTTTCGTTCTTGAGGTTTCATCACACAGATGCCTGCTGCGCTTTGCAACTCACCTTCTGTCTCTTCCCTAAGGACCTCTGAACCCCCTTTTTCCTGCGAGTGACCCCAGCAGTAGGACTGGCTGGTCAGTTGCATGTGCTGGGACTGCCCTTGCAGCGGGGCCTGGTGGGGCTCCCGGTGTGTTTGGTGCCACGAGTCGCATCTTTCAGCCCCTCTCTACGTGAAAAAACTGCTTGCAGTGGACACTTCTGCAATAACCAGCGACAATGATTACTTTCGCAAAATGTTTTGTTTGTTCTAAAGTAGCAAGTAATGCTTAGAAAAGGATAAATTTCAATTTTGAAGATATTATTCAAATTCAGTAAAGTATTATTCAAATTTTATTGCACGACTAAAATTTGCACTTTCCAAACCAAAATGTTACACCTAGAAGTTCACACTTTCACTATTTTTAATTTTTAAAACAAAAACTCTGAGTAGTCACACAGAATGACAGGCTTGAATTAACTCAAGTTCTGCATTATCCCTGTACTTGCAATCCCTGAGCCAAGGCCGTCAATCCCGAGTCTGTGTTTAGAAGTAGGCACATGTGACACTGCAGGGACCGGAGACCTGAATTCATGAAGAGGGAGTTTACAGAGGGAATTTGCTATTGAAAGGGAAGGAATGTGCATAATTCAGCTTGCACATAGCAGGAGCCAACTCCATAAAGTACTCAGAATTAACACTCATGTAAAATACAATTTTATTAAAGGATGCATATTAAAATAATAATATGTGAATTTGAAGTTTACATATATTTTATGACTCAATAGTAACCCCAGCAGTTATTTAGAACTTACGCTAACAAGAGGACTTTATGAGGAGGAGCATTTTATTCTTGCCATTGTTTAAAATTCTAGCACATAAGGCAAAGAACCCCAACTTTTAGTTGTTTTTATTATTGTTTCTAAATTATCTGCTGAGAAGATGCCCGTGTTGCTTACACCCTGGGTGGGCTGGCCACACCATCAGCCCATCACTGGAGGATTATAAGTCACACAGAATTAATATGATGTGTCACATTTTTCATGAAAGGAAAATCTGAAGCTAAAATATTTACTTATTTTCTTATAACTTATTTCTGGAAGTAGAAAAGTGAGTCCAAGTGGATAGGTATTTTCACGAAAATTGGCAGCTAGAACTACTAAGTTGCTTTTCAAAAGTTTTGTACTGCTTTATAAAGCAGCCGATGTATGTTAAATCAATGTACCTTAACCAACACAGAGTTTTCAATTTTGTTTTATTAATTTTATATCCTTTCTTACTTTTTGCATTTTGGTTAACACCATTTAACCTTATAGATACATTGACAGTCTTTTCCCTGTGCCTTGGGGATTTAGGCCACATTATGCTTTTTTCAGGGAGAAAACCAAGGCATAGAAGAGTTGCCCAATAACCCAGACCACACAGCTCGTTTCTTAATGCACTTCTAGTTTCGTGAGTTCTGCCTTAACTCTGTGCACAAACCTGCTTGCATCACACAGCCTATTCTTAATTACTGATTCATCTCTAATAGGAAAGTACAATTCTATTAATGGGTCTCCTTGGGACATTAGTTCCTTTTCTGCTGTGTAATTTCCTTCCCATTATTCTTTCAGATCACTTAATATTTCATAATGGTAATTAGCAAATTTTTGTTATTTAGTGCTAATTTTAAATATTCCTTCTATTTTTGTAAGATCCCTTTTCGGTAAAAAAATAATAACCATAATTTCTTCTAAATGCTCACTATATCCATTCCTTTTATAGACACATGACTGCTGCATTATCCTGAAGTCACATAGACTTCTCCCTCTGGCTTTTCTTCCCAAGTGCTTGAGTTTTCCCAGTCATGACTCAGTTCCACTGACTGGCATGTTTCAGTGAGCTCCCACTGTGTGCATGGATATAAACTCCCACTATGTACATAAACATGAGCTCCCACTGTGTGCACGGATGTCTCACTGAGTTCCCACTGTGTATGGATGTCCCACTGAGCTCCCACTGTGTGCATGGATGTCTCACTGAGTTCCCACTGTGTGTGGCATGAGGAAGGAGGTAAGTGAGGAGGAGGAAGCTCCTGGTCCAGCACAGTTGGGGAAAGATTCAAGACTAAAGAGGAACAAAGAAAGTAATATTTATTAAGAGCCCACTATGTGCCAAGCAATTTTCTCAAAATTGTTGTGAATTAATTTTCTTTATACCACTTTTGTAGATGAGGAAACTGAGGCACAGAGAAGTTAAGGATGTTGGTGGATTTGTGTCCTCCTTTGTGCTCCCATGCAAGTTTTTGTTTCTCCCTATAAGGACTATTAAAACTTATCAGACTGTACTACAATTTATTTTTAAATTACCACAAATCCCATAAATACATGTATGTGTGTCTCTCTCAGAGGTTCTCAGCCAGAGGCAATCTTCCCCCAGGGGATGTTTGGCAACGCCTGGAGGTATTTTTGGTTGTCACAGCTGGGGTGGGATATTCCTAGCCTCAATGGATGGAGGCCAGGGATGCTGCGTGACACCCGACAGTACACACTGTTGAAAGAAAAACTTCAGGAAAATTAAATTTACAGGGTTTCATTGAGCAAAAACAATTCATGAATCAGGCAGCACTCAAGACCAAAAGAGGCTCAGAGGTGGGCAGGGAAAATTTACGGCCAGAAGACGGAGTGACTACAGAACAGCCTGACTGATCACAGTCCTGTGGCGCCACGTGCGTGTGGTCAGAGCGGTTGGCAGCCTGGGATTGGCGGAGACTCAGCCACTTGTGACAAGAATACACTTTTATGTTAGGTTGTGGTTTGGTTACGTAATAAGTTAGGTTAAGGATTCAAAATACAGAGGCACCTTTAACCCAAATTTAACCTAATTTAACAACATGATGGTGCCTGCCACAAAGAAGCATCCAGCCCCAAGGGTTAAGAGTGCCGAGGTCGAGAAACTCTGACACACACACACACCCTGCCATGCCCCATGCAAATTTCCAGAGTCAAATATCGTTCATAGTTGGTGTAAGCCCTTCCTACTTTCTGTCTGCTATATTTATGTCTACATTTAATCTCTATTCTCTCTCCATAGATAATATACGTCTAATTAAAAATGAGATCTTGCTGTGAATATAGGTCTGTAATTAGGGTTTTTTAAAATTCCAAAGGTATCATAGACATTTTCTATCTAGCACCTCTACCTTCAACTCACTTTTTAATGGCTTGGTATGGACCATTGCCTCGCACAGGTGTGCATAAGTTGACTCCAGCATCCCCCTGTTGGTGGTTGTGTACTTGGTTTCCATTTTTAATGCTGTCTCCTACATGTATCTTTAGGTCCTTATTTCATATATTTCAGGGCAGTGTCCCGGACGTGGGCCTGTCTGTCACTGCATGCTCCTTTCCTCCAGGGGGAGGAGGCACACACCTGAGTCCCATCACCAGGTGAGAGGGGCCCACCTGCCCACGCCTTGGCAGTGCGGGGCCAGCATCGACTGTCTACTCTGTAGAGCAATATAATAAAAGAAACACCACCCCACATACTTGGCCTTTTTAATTTCTCCTGTGAGTTGTGTCTTCACATTGTGCTCTCTTTTCCCTGGATTTGATGTGTTTTCCCTACTGATTGAGGGAGCTCGAGTAGTTGTGACGTATCCTTCGGCCGGTTGTGGATGTTTAGTTGTTTTCATCTGCCACCTGGATGTTTTCACGACCTGTTTATTGCATTTGACAAGACCGGGCTTCTCCACCCTTGCGTTCCCGGCATCAAGTGTGAGTCCAGGCACGTGGGAGGCACTGGCAAGTATCAAACAAATTGACAAGTTCCACATTAGTGGCAAATGGAATTTTAGCCACTCTGACTCCAAAGAAGCTAGTAACTGCATGGCGAGGGCAGCAGCACAAAGTGCAGTGCGGCTGTTCTGGGCAGCACCTGACAGGGGCAGCGCACGATCTTCGTTACCACTGTGGCTAGCGCCCGTTCACGCAGCAGGCCTTCACAGAGCCAGCAACGAGGTCAGATTACTGACGACTTCTCCCAGTTGCTGGTGTTGCCTGGCACATTGGTCAGCAGGTATTAACTCCTTGCAGGCAATAAGTTGATATGTATCTGCAAAGGAAAATTTATGTAATGTTAAAAAGAGACATACATCCTGTTTTTGTCAATAATTTGCATTGTAGATATGAGTTTTAAGACTGCTTTTCTTCAAGATTCTTTAAAATTAGGCTTTTACAAGACTTTTTATAATTAGAGTCTTTGTTTTTAGCATCCTATATAATGAACCAAAATACCAAGAACTAGGGAGAAGGGGAGACCTTCCGAGGAAGAAGAGAATGTTGATTAACATGCTTAGGTATTTCACAGCAGTATTCTCAATGTGACATGCATTTCCCAAAAATACCACTTTCTACAAAATCTTGCTCCAACAATAAGAGGGAAATACAGTCCTGGCAGACCATGAGAACCCGTGCACCTTTGTACTCAGGGCACTGAGAGCCACCCTGTGCCTGGGAGTACAGGAGACAGCTGAGCCAGGCCACCTCGTGTGGGAGACGTGTCCACTGGATCAGTGGACGGCACAGGAGCAGCAGAAGCACAGAGCTGCAGCGCGGGGCCCAGGGGGGGGGGGGCGCGGGGCCAGCAGGGCCGTGCAGGGGCAGAGGAGGGACTCACACAGGACGGGGCACCTCTCCGGGGCAGACCTGGATGTGCGTGAAGCTGGCTGGGGCATCTTCATGTCCTGCTGGTATCACTCCTGATTTACAAGATGTACATGAGGTAATTTGGGTTACGGAAACACTTGCTATAACAGAACAAGCTGTACTCTTTCTGGATCCTCACACACACACACACACACACACACACACACCACACACTCAGAGGAACAAAAGGCCGCCAGCACGAAGCCCTCCCTGGGCCATATTCACCCCCATCAGTGTTGTGCACCTCAGGAATCCTGGCTGGAACATCTTGCCAAGCTCCTTTTCCCACAAAATGTTAGTTTTGGTTCTTAGCATGACCACCCCATGGTGCGATTAAGCACGATGGTCACTCCTACGTGTCCACGAGGCTGGGCTGCAGTGCCCAGTGATTTAAGGGCCCTCAGCTGCGTGTTGCTGGGGAGGCATTTTGCAGATGTGTTAAAGTAACATCTGTCCTCGGCGGCCTCCAGGTCAGGAGGTGACCTTGATAATGTGGGAGGCCTCGTCCACGGGAGGAAGCAATGCTGCCGAGACTGCACAGACGTCCTGCCTGAGTGTGCAGCCTCTGGCCCGCACTAGGGATTTCAGACTTGCCAGGCAGGCCCCGCAACGGCGTGAGCCGACTCCCTAACGTAAATCAGTCAATCTCCCCTCGCTCTCCCACACACACAAGGGGTCTTCAAAAAGTTCACGGAAAATGTGGATTATGAAAAAACTATATGTGGATTTCAAATTTTTTGCACCAAAATAAACTCACACTAACTCGTCACTACGTGTCTGGACAGGATCTAGTTTGAGGCACTAAGAAGGATAAAACATCAGTTTGAAAACAGCCCCCATCAGAGCAACAGCAATTCTGCTAAAATTGAAGCAAGAGCAAACATCGAGTTCATGGTGAAGCTTGAGTGGAAAAGTCACGACATCACTGATGCTCTGTGAAAAGTCCGTGGGGACAAAGCCCGAAGACACCGGCAGTTTGCAAACGGACTCGTTTTAAGAAGGGAGGAGGTGATGTCCAAGCTGAAGCCCGCAGCCCAGACCGCTCCCGTTGCGGGGAAACAATTCATCGTCTGTGCCCTAATTGAAGAGGACAGAAAATTAACAGCAGGAACAACAGTCAACACCGTGGACCGTCAAGTGGTTCAGCTGACACAATTCTGACCGAGAATTCAGCGTTGAGCAAACTTTCCCCTGGACGGGCGACAGGAGCGGGGCTTTCCAGGGACATTTAGACAAGCGGGCCGGACCCCGACGCGTTCCTGGAAGAGCCGCAGCAGGAGCCGGGCCCGCACGAGCACCCGGCGCGCCCTCGAGGGCCCCGGGATGACGCAAAAGCAGGCAAAGACTGCCCCGTGCTCCAGAACATTCCCGCGTCTGCACCGCTTCCGCGGCCCAGGCAGGCTGTGCCCGAGGCCGGGCCTGCCGCAGGGGGATTTCGGGGACGCGTTGCGAGCAACGACTCCAGTCGCTCTTTACGCTTCAGCTCGCTGCTGTCACCAACGTGGGGGCTTGGGACCGGCCGCGTCTGTTCTGACGCAGCAGCTCGGCTTGGAAACGCCGCCGACAGCCCCCGCAATGCGCTGCGGGATCCTCGGCCATTCACGGTCGGGGAGGCTGGAGCCGCGGTCCCCTGAGCAAGCAGAAGCGGCAGCGGCAGGATTAGGTTTCAAGAGGGACACGGACAGCAAAGGGCGACACGGGCGGTTCCGCGGGCCGCGTGACCCCGGCGTCTCTGCGGGGGTGTCGCAGTCAGACCCCGCGCCCCCTCCCCGCGTCCCCGCAGCCCCGCCTCCAGGTCCCCGCGCCTCCTCCAGGCTGTCCCTGGCCCCGCTGCTCAGAAAAGCCAGACGCCTGTTTGTCTCGATTTTCGGAGTTAAGCGCAGTAGTAATAGATATTTTTAAGTGGATGCCAACAATTAACTTTTATTTAGCAGTTACCATGCACCACGCTCCGTACGAAATGTCGCGTGTGTTCTCTTTGACGACAGTTTATGTGGCTCAGGTAATTTAAAGCGCCTGAGAAGTACTGGATCCTTTCTCCACTGCGGAAGAGCCCGAGCTTCAGGGCGTTCCCGCAGCTTGGCCTGCGGGTGTGGCCGGGCGGGCCCGGCTCCGCGGTTCGCTGGACAAGGTGGGGGGACCGGGCGGGCCCTCGTGTCCCCGGCGCCCGGCGGTGCCCTGGGCCGGCCCTGCCTCCGCTGCGGAGCAAGGTCCTCCCGCGGGTTCCGAGTCCTTCTGTCTGCCCTGAGACCCCGGCCCTGAGGCGAGGAGCAGCGGGAAGATCGCGCGGCGACAGCAACGCAGCGGCGAGGGCAGCCGCGTGGCAGCCTCGGGGCGCAGACCCTGCCCCGACCGCGGCGCGTCCCGCACGTGGAGGCCGCCGGAGGGCGAGGAGGCGCAGCTGACCCACCGCAGACGCACCGGCTCCTTTGCGGGTGAGCCACGCCTGTCCCGCGCTTATGCCGTGGCCGAGAGCAAGCCGCCTAGTTTCTGTGCGAGTCCGAGCCCGCGGCTCACGGCCGCACGAAATGAAGTGAAGGAAGCACATAGAGCGGCTCCCGGCCACCTGCTCCCGCCGCCACTTTCCCCAGCGCGCTTGTTTCCACTCGGCGTTGGCTGCCCTGAGCCTCCTGTCCCGGTGAGGGCCCTGCAGGGTGCACGTCCCTTCCCTGACATCTGCATATACCTGCTCAACTCTGTGCAAAAGTCAGGTGCACTAGGTCCTTTTCCTTTGGGAAAGTTAATGTAGCTAAGGAAAGGAAATGAGTTTTATACCTTTTCACATTTGCAGCATCTGCATTTGGAAGTTGTTTTTTTTTTTTAAGAGATGGGGTCTTGCTATGAGGCCCAGGCTGGTCTTGAACTCCTGGCCTCAAGTGATGCTTCCACCTCAGCCTCTCAAAGTGCTGGGATTGCAGGCGTGAGCCCCTACGTCCTGCTTAACAGGTTTTTAATGTTGGCTTCTGGAAGGAGCCAGTTTCAGGTCCGGTGCTCTGGACACTACTGTCCCTCAGAGCATCTTACCTGAAGGTGAGTGTCCAACCTCTGGGTACATCCCTCTGACTCAAGGTGAGTCTTGTTGAGAGACAGTTCATTCACTTATTCATTATTTATTTACTTTAGGAGTGGGGTAATGAGGTCTAGAGGAGGTAAGTACTAGACAGGTGAAAAAATAAACATGGAAGAAATTTTTTGAGGGGCACGTTTATTTTGTCTCCATTTGAATATCATCATTGTTTTGCTGATGATCGTTATTCTCAAGTAAGAAGTTTGGTTTATTGGTGGGTATAAATTTTTAAATTTAATTTTGCTTTGGACAAAATCCATGGCTATCCAAGGAAAGAAAACACACTCTTTGGACCATGTGAGCATGGGCCAGCTCGAAGCTGTGTTCACCAGGGGGCTGTGCTGTCCTCATCCCGCGTTCTGCAGGTGCCTGGGACCACACCTGTGCCCAGCACAGCACCTGCCAACGCAGAGCTGCAGGATGGTAAAGCTGGGAGGGGAGTGGTGGCCTGTTCTGTGCTGTTTCTAACTAAAAAATTGTCTTATGACCGTGAATCTTCTGGTGCCAGTGCAACAGACTAATTGCACTGAATATGAATTCTTCATTATATTATAAAGTCAGTAAAAATCCATTTTCATTGTTAAACTGAGTTAGTAAAAGGTTTATGCTATTTCTACAGTGTAAGTTACATATGAAGACTATATCTTCCCGGAAAACAGAATGAGGTTTTCAAATTACTGCATTTTATATTCCAGCTGATAGAACTGCATTGTCTACCATATGATCGATCCAGGCTTTACCAATGGACGGCTTCCTAATGACAGGCGATCACCGCGCACACATCACTGTAGTAAAACAGCATCCTGTGACTGAAGCAAAGCGCTTCGAGTAGTGCAGCACACACTGCGACTGTGATCTAGTTATTCTAGTATCTCAGGGCTTAGAAACATATAAGAGCAAGTGCGCCGCCCGCCGCTCAGTGCGCAGTAAGTGCGATGCAGACCTGGTGAATGGCCCACAGTTAGCTGCGTGACTGTGCGCTCCCAAGGGGCCGCAACTGTTCCTCGCTCATGTGGCGTCTCCAGAATCCGGCTTGAACCTCTGACAGCGGCTCCAGCCCCGAGCGCTTCTCCATGAGAGAAAAGGCGCGATGACGGGGCAGACAGAGGGAAACACAAATGTCCCTGGTCCTGACCAAGCCCTCACAGGATGCCGTCCCTGCGCTCACCAGGGACAGAGGAGCGAGACGCTGACGTGAACTTAAATTTAATGTGTGATAGTCACGTCATCTGAAACTCTTTTTCACGTTCATCAGGTTTTACAAAGTTGAAAACATTACACTGGAATTTTAAAAAAGTAACAGAATAGTATTTTTAAAAACAGCTTAACCACTGTAGGGTCACTTGCTGAAAACTGTTAAAAAATAAATCTGTACTTAGAAAATGCAAAAATGGTGAAAAACAAACGTGATTGTTCAAGGTGAGTGTGTGCAGGGGAACAGGCGTGCAAACCACGAAAGTTGAGCAACACCGAGACCCTCAGGGTGCGCCGGCGCCGCGGAGGCCAGGCGGGCTGTTGGGACACACGCGAGTGCCCTGCAGGTGGCCAGAGCAGCACCGGGGCGTTACCGGAGGGCTCTGCGGTTACTCACGGGCCCTGACAACATGCCGCTCTCTCGTCAGCTGCCGAGCGCAGAGCCCGGCCACGTCCTTTGTGCAGCCGGACAACTCGGCCGGGGCCGCACAGGCGGGTTTTCTCCTTATCTCTCATGCCATGCTGTGCCCTGCCTCACCTTCTCCGCGACGCTGTTCCTCCAGTGAGTCCTCGCGCTGTCCACGCGGCTCCGTGGTAAGCTGCGGTCTTCCGGACGCATTTCCTGTTCCCGGCTGGATCCTCTGTCCGATGGGCCCGTCCTGGAGTCCCACAGCCGAGCGGAGAGCGGAGGCAGGGCTGGCTCGACAGCCTCCCGCAGCTGCTCCCTGCTCCCAGGCCCGTTCGCCTGCAGCACGGAGCTTCCCGCCCTCTCGCCGTGGGCAGCGCGGCCGCAGCCCTCACCTGCCTCCCACACTTCCCGGGGGGTTTGTCAGGAGCAATGGGGCGCTTGGGCCACCCGCCCATCCTCACCCTGAGTTTGGACCTACACCCTGTTGCAAGTGCTCGATGGCCTCCTGAGAGCAATGACACAATCCCACTGAAATCGGGGTTTACTCTGCATCTCGGCAGCAAGAGTGTCACTTGGGCCTCGTGTCCATTAGCAACATATCAGCTATACGTAAAAATTACATAAATTCTACTGTCACTTGCAAATGGAACATGGCAATAAGGCAGAAGAGAGTGCAGGCATTTTTCTTTTTCGTGAGCATGGAAATATTAAAAGATGACAAGGTTCTGGGAGGAGGCGGTAGGTAAAATGCTGAGCCAGAAGAAATAATTGAAGAAACTCACATTTCAGATTATTTTCATTTATCAGAGATTCAGAACCAAATTACTGCCCAATTTTGATGGAAAAAGCCTTCCACAGAAAGACAGAGGTTTAGATTTGGACCGATCCAACTTGGCCTTTATAGTTATGACGCTTTGGGCTGTAACTGGTGTCTCTGGATCTGGGCTCTCACCTGACCTGCCAGCCACAGACCCCGTGCGGGCCGCTGCCCCCCACTCGCCTTGCAGGGCACTCCCCTCCTTGTCATCTCCGCAGACGCGGCCAATGCCGAGGAGCTGTTCTGCCCGCTAGTTCTCAGGGAAAAGCAAACCAGCCGCGACGACCCACCGCCTCCCACATGCTAACGGGATGCAGGGGAAGGTGGACAGCGCCTCATGCTGTCCAGAACCTGGAGCACATGGCACTGTGGTGACCGGCGGCACAGCCACTTTGGCAAAGGGGTTGGCAATTTCTTGAAAGTTAATGTGCACCCACCTTATGGCCAATAATTCCATTCCTAGATGTTGACCTGGACAACATATCTACAAATGAAGACACATGTCTACAAAAATATTTGTACAAGAATACTCATAGTACATTTACTCACAATAGCCAAAAGCTTGAAATCCATGACAATTCTATCAACAAGAGAATAAATATATATTCATGCAATGGAATACTACCCAGTAATTAAAGAAAACAAGCTATTGATACATGCAACATCACAGGTGAATCTCACAGACATTATGTTGATCAAAAGAAGCCAGATTAAAAAAAGATCACATAATGCATAATTCCACTTACCTTATTTGGGGATGTAGTTATAGGGTGTACAACTTTCCCATTATGCCTTGTGGTAAGGACATTTACTTCTTACCTGTACATTCTTTCAGATAAAAATACAGCTTTCCTACATTATTAATCCTTCCCTTTTAGCCAAAGATCCCAAAAGTCCCATAAGAAGTGCACAGAGAAACGAGCATGCACTGGGCTCACCTCCAGGAGCTGGGGGTGCCGTGGAGAAGGTGGCAGCTGTGGCCTTGTCTTATGCAGCCTGAGGTCACCTGCTGTCCATCCCTACAGGTTCGCAGCCACTTTCTGGGTGGTGCCGTGTCATAGAATTGCCAAATTGGAAAAAGTTTGTCACTGTCCCTCCGTTCTTAGCCCTGACCCACGTTACCCGCCATGGTAGTGTTTGCATTGTCTGCCTCTGGCTGGGGGTCGGGCGGATGTTACGACGTGGTCCAACAGGAGCAGGTGCGTTGACTCAAGCAGATTCAGCAGGCGAAGGGAGGGTGGAAGCGGGATGTGCCGGCAGGGGTGGGGAGGGGGTGCTGAGGCAATGCAGGGGTGTGGGGGGTGCTGAGGCAATGCAGGGGGCGGGGAGGGGGTGCTGAGGCAACACAGGGGCGGGGAGGGGGTGCTGAGGCAATGCAGGGGGCGGGGAGGGGGTGCTGAGGCAACGCAGGGGCGGGGAGGGGGTGCTGAGGCAATGCAGGGGCGGGGAGGGGGTGCAGAGGCAACGCAGGGGCGGGGAGGGGGTGCTGAGGCAATGCAGAGGCAGGGAGGGGGTGCTGAGGCAATGCAGGGGCAGGGAGGGGAGCGGCCAGAGGGGAGGCGGGAGAGAGAAGCAGCGCTGGTCGAAGGGCTCTTGAGTGCCTGGTGGAGTCTGAGCCTGTCCTGAGGGCAGTGGGGAGCTGCAGAGAGCAGGGGTGAATCTGGAGGCCCAGCCACGGCCAGGAGACCGGCACAAGGTGTCGGGGGCTACGTCCCCACAGCAGGGGTCCTGCAGGAGTGCAGAAGGCCCTGGGAGGCTGATTCCACAGGGGGAATCGGGGACAGGAAGATGACTTCCGGGCGTGGGCACCGGGTGAGCGGTGGGGCTAACCCAGAGTGTGGGGCATGGCAGGAGAACGGCTGTCTGGGTGCATGTGAGGGACTGAGCCGCACAGCGTTTGAACGCCCAGGGGACGGCCAAGACGTGCCCAGGAGCACTGACTATATGGGTCTCAAAACGGGGCGAGAACTTGGTTTCTGTTTTCTACTTAATGGACAGTTACTTTCTGTTCTTCAAACTTGCCCTGTTCCCTTCTCTGGACACCAGGAGCTCTTCCTTGTGCGGTGAGAGTAGGTATCAGCCCGAGGGCCTGAACAGCACAGGTGGATGTGTGGTCTGAAGAGACATCTGCGGGGACCAGTGTAAAAGACCAGCGGGCACGGCTGGGTCTGAGGGGGTCACTGTCCCTCTCTGAGCCAGTCCCTGCAGTCCAGTGTGCAGTGACTGCACGGCTGGGAAACTGTCCCCTGCAGAAGGGTGGATGGACTCTGAGTGTCTGAAGCAACAGAGGTCCACTATGGATGCCTCCAGAGAGGAACACAGAGAGATACCTTTGCATTTAGGGGGAATTAAAAGATTAGGAAAGGCCTGAATGTGGGTCTGAATACAAATGTAGACATATGACAGCAGTCTTGTTACCTGCTTTCTTTTTTTTGTTTGTTTGCTTGGTTTGTTTCAATCTATGTGCATTACTTTGCTCCTTAATTTATATTTATCTTCTGAAGTCAGATGAGTTTTGGTGCTGAAAGTATCCACTATTTGTGAAATCCTGCTTCTTAGGGCTTCGTTTTGCTCTAATTCCAAGCCAATTCCTGACCGCTGTACTTGGTGGAGGTGACGTTGACGTGTTGTCCAGGAATGCCTGACCTACAGAGGAACACTGGCAAACGGAAAGAGCTTAGAAGTTAGCTTGGACCTGTAGCAACCAAGACCAGGAAACTATGAGGTCTTCATGTATTTTTTGGCCAACCTCAATATCATCATGGGCTGCTGCACAGGAGGGTTCCCAAGATGAGAAGGGGGTGGCAGGACCTGAGCGATGGACAGAGAAGCAGAGAGGCCTGAGGGGTCGGGACGGGGACAGAGGCAGGTGCTCTGCCTGCTCCCTGTGGGGCTGTGCTTTGCGCAGCTCAGCAGCACGGACGACAGAAAGAAAAGGGCCACGGACAGTGGCTCAGCCGTCAGCAAAGCTGGACGGTCGGCATTTGAACTCCTCTTCCTGTAGGAACAAGGCCGGGAGGAAACGCCAGGAAGGGGAGGAGCGGGTGCTCCCCTGCTCAGCCGCGCGGCCTTGGCCGCCTGCGCCACCTGTGATCCGCGGATGCCTGCGACCGTCCTCAGAGCTGCCGTAAGGTTCTCCCGGAGGCGGGAAGCCTAACTGCGGGAAAGAGAACATGTGGGTAAATAGCAAGGAGAAATATGCTGCTTTCCGTGGTTTCGGGGTATAGTCACCATTACAGACTTTCTAGAACAACGATCAGAGAGGCCACAGTGACCTTTGCGCGGGGGTCAGACCCCGGGTTGTTGCTGCCGTTCTGCATCATGCAATGAACTCCCGCTTGGGCCTCCAACCAGTCCCAGGTTCTCGTTCTTATACTTACTGCACAGGGTGGCTTTAATGTGTTGTTAGTGCTACCGACGTTGGATGAAGACTGCATTTGCACCTGGCATGTTACTGATATGCAGGAGGTGTGTGCTACAGCTCAGAGTGAAAGGAAAGTGATATTAGGATAATATGAATTCAGGCTAATGAGAAAACATTTTTCCTGTGTGTATCCAACTTTTCAAATAAGGTGTTAGCCCAGGAGGTGGCTCTGGGATATGGATTTTTGGTACAGCATTATGCAGCCAGTTTCCACTACCTTCTCTGGCTGCTACTGCACACGGCCCATCTTCTGTGACAGAGTCTCGCTCGGTCACCCTGGGTGGAGCACAGCGGCACCATCACAGCTCCCTGCAGCCTCGGCCTCCTGGGCTCAGCGACCTCCCACCTCGGCCTCCTGAGCAGCTGGGCCTGCAGGTGTGCGCCACCACGCCTGGCGAGTTTTTCTACTTTTTGTAGAGACGGGGTGTCACTCTTGCTCAGGCTGGTCTCGACCTCCTGGCCTCAAGCATCCTCCCACCTCGGCCTCCTAATGATGTAACTTTCATACCCTCAGTTTTTGTCCATTTTTCTAGTGGATTGAAATGGAAAGTCAAAGTGGCAATTATTTGTACAAGGGTAAATATCCCATTTGGGGATAAATTTTAACACACTGAATTTTGATCTGGTATAACTGCATATGTGATTTTGGAATCATGTATCAATTTATTCATATCAAAAACATTTATTATGCTATTCCTATATGTAATGATCATGCCAGGTACTAGAAATGCAGAGACAAGTGGTTTCTACCTTGAAGAATTTCACAGTCTGTAGTTGGGTGTCTTAGTTCACAGCCCACAGAGCAAACGGTTTGTCCTTTGCTGAAGGTAAAAGTCACCACATCAGCCCCTGTGCTGAAGTGACAGGAGCCTTTCCTCTGAATGACAGTGATTCCTAATGGAAGGGGGCTCTGTGGTCAGCAAAGACCCAGTGTAGCTCCTGTGACGGCCGCTCCTCAAAGTCCCCATGGTCCACACCACCCGGCTGTCGGATCTGAGCTCGAGACGTCGAGTGTGCACCAGGCACACCGATGACAGCTCTTCCCAGCACAACACCAACATTTTTGTTTTGAGCAGATGTATAGTTTCTATAGAACTGGAAAAATAGCCTCAAAATTACTCCTGGACACTCATCCATTAATTAATCTGCACATTTTACTACAATTTTTCCATTTGTCATTTGGCAACAAACTGGGGAGGAAGAAAGACCACACCACTACTGGTGGGCAGTGCTGACACCTCCTGTGATGACAGTGTCCCCCCCATCCATCTGTGGGTGGTCGTCCTTCCCATTGGCACAGGGACCAAGTCTGTTTGGTAGCGCTTGGCATAATGTTTGGCATTCAGTGAATATTGGTCGATGCACGGATATGGGGATGGCTAATGTGTACGTATTCATGAAGAGGAAACAGCATTCTGGTTGGTGATCTGAAATATCAGTTAAGGTGAGGATGCTCCCGAGTAATTTCAAGGCTTCTGAGCATTGCATGAGCTCAGAAACCTAAACTGTCACTGGAACTACAGCCCACAGAAGTGGCAGAACCAATATGCTGACCCTAAGCAGGGGACTGTCTGCTGAAAGAGAAGATTTAAATAAGATCAAAGTCTCCTCACATCATACACAAAACATCAAGGCTACAGCAGAAAATCACATCATGCCGGGGACCAGGAAGACCCCACCTGCATGCAGAAAGACAGTCCCTTGATGCCAACGCCGAGACGAAGGAAAAAGACCCTAGAGCAGTCACCGTAAAACTGCTTATGTAACTACACACTCCCGTGACACAAATAAAATAAGAGAAAACCCCAGAAAAGAAATAGAAGTTTTAAAAAAATAATCCTACGGGAAGTATAGAACCAAACAATACAATCACAGAACTAAAACGTTTGCTGGGTAGTCTTAGCATAGAGATGGCAGAGCGGCGTCAGTCGCGCTTGTCTGGTCTGAACAGCAGAGGACACGACTGGAAAGGATGAGGACAGTCTCGGGGACCTGCAGAAAGCAGCAAGTACCAAGTGATCCTGCTCATATGAGGCATCTGAAGGGTCAAACCCAGGGACTCACGGGAGAGAGGCTCCCCCTCGCCTGGCCATCCCGGTGGTCCCCCGTCCAGCTCGGGTGAGCACACCGAGAAGTGTCCACCCCGTGGCAGGACATCCCTGCCCCCTGGCGTGCTCGGAGAAGCTGGGGGCAGTCCAGGCGGGAGCATGGCCACACGTGTGAGGAATAGGACACCTGCTGGGGACACCTGTGCTGGCCTCAGCCTCCCTGTGTGGGAATTAAAGGCGATTGTGCTAGGTGGTCACTAGATCCAATTCTGGTTTAAGTCTTTCATATTTTTTAAATTTAGGGTTTTATCTAGTCTTTTTATTAATTAAATTGATCTAAAAAATTAGTCTGAAAAGTAAAAATTTGTACCAATTTTTCCTGCCAATATATCTTTTTCAAACACTTGAAGACTAACCCTTCATAATAACTTTTGCTTTTTAATGACCACTTAAAGTAGCTCCCCATACAACATGGTTTTTATTTTTTTGGTAATATTTGCTGTTATTGATTACAAATTGCATATTTTATTTTAAAATTTATATAAAAACAAAGAAAATCACATGAAAGAAGGAAAATAATCCTACTAATCCAAAAGTAATTCCTTTTTGTGATTTTGGTATATGTTTTTACACCTCTTTCTACATATCTATATTCACACATAATTTTTGTACTTCTATAAAATGAGTTTTATAATGTATTTGAACATATTGATGTAATATGAGTAAGTTTACATACCTAAATATCTAAACATAAAATGATGTGACAAAGTAGTAAAAATAATGATAAAAGTGTTGATTTAAGGAGGGGTAGAGGTCAAGAATGTAGAAGGGTCTGTCAAACATTTTGACCCCCTTCTCTAGGGACAGACTCCCCGAGTCGGGGGCAGGAGACACAGACGAGCAGATGGAAAACTCACGTGTGACGTGTGTCGTTGTGGAAATACACACCAGGGGATCCCAAGGAACCTTGTACTGTGAGGACAAAAAGATGCAGCTTAGAAAGGGAGAGAAGAGACGCCCTGGGTGAGAGGTGCAGGTGAGGCCTGGGCGGGCACTGGGGGGAGGGGCAGGAGGGGCTGCTGCACCGCAGGGGTCAAAGCGCGGGGTGCTGGGGAGGGGCGCCCGCGAGAGAGCTCACGGGGAGCAGGCTTCATGTTTCCCAAAATTATATGGAGAGAATGGTATTGCTGTAGACGAACACGGATACGTTGCTGGGGACCGTCCGCACTTGCATGAGACTGCCTGCGGCTGCGCCCCTGACCGCTGGCAGAAGCTTCTGGGACTATGCATATTGTTACTTAACCCTGACACCTGCAGGTTAAGTTGGGGTGGGTACTTATTATTAATTACTATACTAATTACTATTATTAATAACTATTGGTTAATCATTGCCATTTTTTGATTGCACACTCTATTATTTTTAAATGAATTTAAAGAACTTAATTTTGGAGTGGTTTGCAATGTTATTTTCATTATAAAACACACATAAAGAAAAACATCTTTAAAGGATGCAGTTAAGAATCACCCTTAAACGCTGTTTGCAGCATTTTCTCTCGGCAGCGCTCGGGAGGGGGGCGGCGGCTCCGCGTGGCGGGGGCTGTTACCCTCGTCCGGGAGCCAACTAAACTCACAACCTGGGTCAGTTTGTGTTTTTGTTTCTTCATTTCCCACCCGACACAGCACCCTGCGGGCTGCACGCTGGTGCCCGCGCCTCCCGTGTGCTCCCGTGTTCTCCCGTGTGGCTCCCGTGCGCCTCCCGTGTGCTCCCGTGTTCTCCCGTGCTCTGCCATGCGCTCCCGTGTTTTCCCGTGTGCTCCCGTGTGCCCCCCGTGCACCTCCCGTGCGCTCCCGTGCGCTCCCGTGTTCTCCCGTGCGCTCCCGTGTTCTCCCGTGTGCTCCCGTGCTCTGCCATGCGCCTCCCATGCACTCCCGTGTTTTCCCGTGCAGCTACCGTGCGCTCCGCGCGAAATCCCCGCGGCCCGGAAAGGAAGATGGATCCGTCTGCGCGCCTTGGCCTGGGGAGGTTGAAGGCTCGGGGAGGCTGTGAAATGCAACCTCGGGTCCGTGGGTAAGGGCCCGAGACTGTAACAGAACTGACTCAATTCTGCAATCCTTTAAAACATGCTAAATTAGAAACTGTACGTCCTCGATGCCGCCTTCGTTGCTCAGTAGAATGGTTTGTTGGGTAAACTGTCCTTTTGGTTACGTGGCTTGGGTAGTAGTTTAAGTCTCACGGATGCCTTAGACCTCTTCATACCTCAGCTGGTTTAAGGTCAACTTGGCTGAATTAAGCAGCTGACTTTGTGGGCTGAGCTGGTGGCAGGAGCCGGGACTCAGCGCGGGGGGGCTCAGCACCGCGTGAAAGGTCGGGCATCGTCCGCGGTGTCCCTGGCAGTGGCCTTGTACGGTCTCGTTTTAGGTTTTTGTCGGTAAGTCAGGGGACGACAATACCAGCCCAGCCTAATTCTGGGGAGAACGCCACAGGCTTCGTAACTTGCAGGTTCAGGGCAGATACCATGTCCATTCATTCGTTCGCTCTTCCAGGCCCTCCCAGCCCCTCCCCCACGCCGGTTCCCTCTGAGCGATGAAGACACGAGTGGCAGAGGACGCCGCAAAGTCCCCACTGGTTACCGGAGGCGGAGATCTCGCAGGCAATCCTGGATATAAGCAAATATCCAAATGCTGCTAAGTATTTAATATACATCTTAATCCTCACAATAATACTGTGATATATGTTCTATTGTCCTTTTTGATAAATAAGGGAATTAAGGAGGTTTTAAAGAAATCAAGAAAATGTTAAGAACTGCCCGAATTCATACTTATGCTAGAACTAAGAGTAAGATGTACCAAACTTTTCTTTGTGCCATCCTTATTAATCCTACCTAAGAGGTAGGATTACTTAGGAAAACTTCCTAAGAGGAAGTTTTTAAATATGATAAAAACTATTCAGTTGTTCTTGAGAGACTTAGGAAAACTAGGTTTCCATAAAATATGACAAGAAGCCATAATTGCACATATACATTTGAAAGATTGTTTTAAATCAGTATACTCCAAACTGATGTTTTGAAATAATATCACACTCAATAAAGATTTAAGTGGAGGAGAATTATTTTAACATTATTGCAGTATAGATGTTTAGCTAAAAGTTTTTGTTTCTGTACGGAAATCTAACCAGCATGAGACACTGATTTCCTTCTAACAACATCCAGCCAAAGCCACAGCTGTCTCAGCCAGCCCAGTGCTGCTCATGCCACGTCCACAATGCCCAGAACTGTGCCACAGAGAGGGGGTGCCCAAGACAGGGTGACGTTCTAGTCTGTCAAAATTGCAATTTTAATGAAAAGATTTTTCATAAAGTTTTGTACAGCATGACGGAGACCCCCAGAGATACTGAGCTGCAAATTGTGAAAGGTGCAATGTGATCAATAAATACCATCAAAACACATCATTTCCAGAACTGAACATTTTTCTTTAATTTGCAAAGGATTCCAGCTGTAAGTGTGCCCAGGCCACGTCACACTGTTTTCCGTTGTCATTATAATGTGACGGTAGGTGCCTCCAGCTTTTCCTTTTACTCTGCCCTGTTTTCTGGACTGATGTGTCTTTTTAAGATTCTAACCAACAGTGTGCTGGTTCTTCTGTATCATCTCTGCAGCTCTGTCACTTCACTGTCACTTGTGTGTGGACCAGCATTTCCAGTTAAGAATAACTAATGAAAGGCTGTGTACACGCCTGGATGTCAGCGAACAGCTGCCACCACACCACGCCCGCTTGTGACCTGCACATGGTTTGGGGGAGGTCGGGTTAGGGCCATGCCTGGGCCTGCTCTCAATAGTCCACATGCAGATGGCTTCTGAAAACCCATTTTCCTGTGAAAAATTCTTTCCCGAGGAAGGCGAGTTGTCCCTCAAGAGCGTGTGACATTTCCCCACCTGTGAACTCCGCTTGTTTGGAAGTGCAGCGTTTGTGAACTCACGACATCCAGATTTTCTTGCTGTCACTGCTGTTCCAGATAATAAAAGGAGGACCCAAGGTTAGGCATAGAGAAAAGAAGCAGAATGCTGCAGAAGTGGGAGGCTTCCCATCACTGCCGTTGGGTCGCCTGCTTTTAAAGGAGTTTATTTCGGAGATCGTTTCTGGATAAAGGAATTGTAAGCTCCAAATTTTTGCCATGCTCTTCTACCCTGCTTCTTAATAGCTGCTATCCTTTGTTAAACAATCTCTAATATTATATGCCTTACATGTTATTTCTGGTCTATACCTTTTGTCAATATATCACGTATTAATAAAAACCATTAATTTGAATTTTTAATTTCTGAGTTTAGAAAACAAAGTACAATTAAAAGTTTAAAACAAAACTTAATCTATGTTTTATATATATTGTAAATATGAATTTAAATTACTCACTGAATTTCTAAAATGTTTCATTGTTCATATTTCTAGGTAAAGCCTGAGACATTGGCAAAGGAAATTCAAGTGACAAAAAATATCTTGCATGACATTATAGAACAATTCTGTTTAAAGCCTTGTGAAAACTTATTTTACTCGGCAATGTATAATTGAGGATTAAGATGTATATCAAATACTTAGCAGCACTTGGTTATTCACTTACACCCAGGATTGCTTGCGTGACCACCTCCTCCAGTAACCAATGGGGACTTTGCATCGTCCTCTGCTACTCCTGTCTTCATCGCTGAGTAAAATAAGTTTTCAAAAGGCTTTAAACAGGATTGTTCTATACTGTTATGCAAGATATTTTTTGTCACTTGAATATCCTTTGTCAATGGCAAAGAAGAATAACTATTCTTTCCAGGCTGCGGAGTTTGTTGAATAGCTGTACCTTGGAAAGGGGCTGTGTTTGTAAACAGAGCAATCCAGAAACCTTGAAGCAGTTCCACTCTGTTACTACACTGAGCAGGGAAGACTCCGTTGGTCCTTCTGTGTCATCTCCATGGACATGATTTCCAGACCATCGGGTAATATGGGATTTAATAAGATTAGGAGAGAGAGAGAGAATAGGAGAAAGAAAAGTCATCAAGAAAGTAGGCAGAGAGGCCAGCGCGTTGCTTGAGAAAATGTGATCTCTTTGTGCACCTGCCAAACGTTGTGTCCTGAACTTGCAGTTCATGTGAAATGTCGTTAAGAAGTGATTCAAAAGAGAACATTTTGTACAAACCTTTGATATCCTTTATATCTGTGGGTTTTAAATCCCGGAGGAGATAAATTATGTATCTAGTCCGGAAGCCAAATAGCTGCCTTGGGGTCGGGGCTGGGGATGCAGCTGAGGACGTGGCCTCAGGGAGGAAGGTGTCCCTGAACATTGCAGGAGCAGATGTCGCAAAACCACAGTTTAATGGAATTACAAGACATCCACTAATCCACACATATTCTAACCCGAAGAATAGCTGCCAAACACAGTGAGGTTTAGACCAAACCAAAAGAAGATGCTAAAAGTAGAGAGAGAGATTGAAGGTGTTTTCACAGAGCAGAGGGAATGAGCAGATAGTGCTGGCCATGAAGGGTACCCAACTGCGGTTCTGCGGCCTGAATCCCGGGGGGGGGACCCACGGCCGCCGTGCTCCTGTGGAACCGCCCAGGGAAGTGGGGCAGAGTGCGCGGGCAGCAGCGTGGAGCTTAGCAACGTCGGTGAGAAAAGCGAGTGGAAGCGAAGCCACCAAACAGCACACGTGGCACAAGACCTCGAGTGCGACAGCTCACGTGTGGACAGCACGGGGTCGCGGTGTTTAGAGCTCTGTGGCGATGGCGTTGCCTTGGCGGGCACAGAAGCCACCCCAACTCCGCGCCTGCCCACCCTCTTGAGCAAAGAGCGGAGCCTGTGGTGTGCGTCTCCAAGAAGGAAGCGACAATCACAAAGGACCGAGATAAAAATCAAAGGAAAGTAAGAGAAACGCTAGAGGCAGGTGTGAATTTAACATGGAGATTAGACTTGAGAAAACCAAACAAGGGAACAGGGAAATGACAAAGAAATCAATGTAATTAGAAAGGGACAGATATGGAATAAGGGGCTCCATGTACAACGATCAATGTTCTGGAAGAGTGCAACAGAAAAAGTAGTGGATTTATTAGATTTTGAGAGAAAGGATCCTCGTAGGAACTGGCAGAACAAAACGTGTCCCAGCTGTTCCTGAGGGAGTCGTGCTTCACCAGACCTTCCTGGACAAGACAAGCAGCAGGTGAGCTTTACACTCCGGGTTTTCAGCAAAAGAAACGTGAGTCAGTGTTTACACCTGACCCATTTATCATTTAGAAAATGAAAGCAACAGAAGACAGTCTATTGCTGAAGAACTAAATGAAGCAAACAAGAACACGTCTTGAAAAACAATCATTTAACAAAACAAAACAAAAGAAACCAACAAATGAGTAAAGCTAAAATGTGACATCACAGAGCAGAGGGTCTCCTAGCTCAGTGGAGGTCGATTCGCTCCCACGCGGATGCCAGCCCAGCACCCGCGTGGCCGTGGCGGGTGACTGAATACATGGCCACAGAGTAGGGAGACTCAAACACGGCGGGAGGGGCGCGTGGCATGGGGAGGAACAAGGTGCGATGACATGCACTGGTGTGCCAGTCCTGGCACTGAGCAAAGCGCGGTTTTATACATAAATCTAAAGCTCAGAAATTAAATTTTAAGGAATAAACATATTATTTAAATTTGTAAGGCAACATTTAAATATATTTATATACAAAACCAGAAAATACTGGGGCAGAGAAACTTTGGGGAGATCGTGTGCACATTCAGTCTCACACACCTGAAAGTTAAAAGTCTCTGCTTTAAAGTGATAAACCAAGAACTGCAGGTTCCAGTGTGCAGTGAAGTCTCCTGCAAGGGTTGGTGGAGGCGGGGCGCAGCGGGGCGGCCCGGGGATAGAGATGTTCCCATTAAAAACTGACACCACATGGATTAGCATTCATGGAGACTTTATTTAACATTGGTCTGGAAGTCCTTTCTGAGCAATTAGACCACAGAAAGAAATAAGATCTAATTAAAGAGAAGGCAAAATTATTATTATTTGCATATGATATGGCTGTCTGTAAGAACATTTAGAAGACTCAATGAAGAAAGAATAGAATCCATTGGCCAGGAAAAAAAATCGTACACCAAAAATTATATATATATAATATTTTTACCAGCAAATTTATATATTTTATAAATTATACACATATTCAGTTGATCATTGAAAAACATGGGGGTTAGAGACGCCAGCCCCTGTGCAGTCAAAAATCCACTTTAACTTTTGACTCCCCCAAAACTTAACTATTAACAGCCTACTGTTGACCGAAAGCCTTGCCGATAACGTAAAGTCAGTTAACACATATTTCGTATGTTGTATGTATAACATACTGTATTTTTACAATAAAGTAAGCCAGAGGAAAGAAAATGTTATTAAGAAAATCACAAGGAAGAGGAAATATATTTACTGTTCACTGAGTGGAAGTGGATCCTTACAAAGGTCTTCATCCTCGCCTGCACGTCGAGTGGGCTGAGGAGGGGAGGAGGGCTGGTCTTGCTGTCTCAGGGGTCGCAGAGGTGGAAGAAAATCTGCCTATGAGTAGACCCGCACGGTTCAAACCCGTGTTGTTTAAGGGTCAATTGTATATTTTTATATATATGTATATATAATATATATAAAGTGCTTTTATATGTAAACTGCAACCAGATAGAAAATACAATGAGAAAACCAATTTACAATAGCAAATATGTAACATGAGTAAACTTTAAAAATATTGTGCCTAGAAATAAGATTAAACATATTTCAGATCTATATAAAAATGCGTCTCTGTCACGCCATCATCTATGTCCTGATCTCTCTTTCAAACTTGCCTCTTTGTCTCTCTCTGAATTTTCTCTGGATTAATTTTGTTGTTGTTCACTAATTTTTTTATTCAACTACATCCAATCTTATTTTTGATACATCAGGCTTTGAATTCTACATTTTATGTTTTTCTCGCCTAGACTTTCAATCCGGTTCACTTACAAATTTGCTTGCACGTTTTTAGACAGTTGCTCTCTGCTCATTTGCAATCTGTTCTTTTGTCATCTGGAACCTTTCAGACGTAGTACTTTATGGTTCCTGATGCTCCTGGAACGGAGGGCCCCGTGGCTCTGACTCTGCCGACTGCCCCCACGGCACTTCCTGTTCCTCAAGCACCTCAGGATTTGGGGTGATCAGCTAACTTTCCCAGAACGTTACCTGCGGAAGTTCTTAGAGCCCAGGTTTAAGTCAGGTTTGCTCAGGAGCACGTTTGCATCTGCTACTGTCCAGTGTCCTCAGCTCAACAAGGTCAAGGCCACGTGTGGGTAACTGTCCCCTTTGAGTCTCTGAGACAGTGCGATTTGGGTCAATGAACCAGCCTGGATGCTGCTCGGGTGGGAAATCCCAGAAGGAATGACTGGATCCTTCACACTCGGTTTGAATAAGGCAGTTTCCTCACTGCAGTTTGGAACTAGAGGTGTTTTTATTTCCTGTTGTCCCACAGGGTCTGGCCTTTGTGAAGCAGTTGGAGCTAAGAACGTGCTGAGAGTCGCTGCTGGTGCGTTCCCAGCACCTGGGAACTGGACTTGGTTTTCTCTCTGCCGAGGTCGACGTCAGTGCCGTCTTCACCTCCCCAGATTCCAGTTTTAACTTGTTTTTTGTCTTTTTGGTGTCTTAAGCAATGTGCCAATTGACGAACAGTGTAAAGACACCGTGGCACGTCTGTATCGGACGCTGCAGTCATGGCCGTGGGAGGTCTTCAGGCTGCCTGGCCACACTGCCCAAAGCCAAGGTCCTGGACACCTTTTAATCCTTTGCTTTGCAGCCTCAACTTTCAATAAAACACAATATTTCTCTAAGCAGCAACATGTTCAGGTTAGTCACTCATGCAGAGCTCGTGTGAATTAAATTACCTGATCAGTTCTAGAGCGTTCCTTTTAATAAGAGGACTGTGGGGTCCCTGAGGGGACGGTGTGCCCTACCATGCAAGTTGTCAGGCTCAGAATGGAGCCGCCTGTCTCAGAACCCTGACAAGTGGAGTCAGGAGGCCACACGGGGGGTTCTCACACCTGTACGCCCGACAACGAAAACTGTCAGGAAATATGCAAAACCACAGCCTTGCACAGGCCACGGAAACCCGGCACCGAGGTGCTTCTGTGAGGACGTCTGCCCAGCAGCCGCCTGTGCGACCTCGGGCTGGTTCCGGCTCGTTACTGATCCCTGTAGCCAGGATCAGTGTCGCAAAGAGGTTAGGCAGCCCTCCTCCTTTTACTCCTAAAATCCCTTGTCTTTTTTCTCCCCCGCACAGGCGTGGAGTTTACCACGGTGCGCGTGTTCCCACCTCGGTGCTCTCTTCCCAGACAAACATCATTTTCTTTGGAGATCCTTCTGTTTGCTACTTAGGATGGCAAAATCTGGGAGAAAGGGCAAGATAGGAGAAGGAGCAAAACAGGCAGGCGTTCCTGAGCTCTCTGGTCACGCTGACCAGTGAGGCCCGGTGAGCTCCTGCCAGGCGCCTCGAAGGGTCCAGGAAGATCTGGGGGGCCGAGAGCCAGAAGGGAGGACGCTGTGGCCAGACTTAGAAGAATCAAATGGCTGATGTAAGCATTTTCCAGTGCTTTGTCCCAAAGAAAAGAAAACCTACTCGCTAATTAAAGAATTGTTAGTCTTTTTCATATCATGTCAAAGCTTGTGATTTACTGACTTTAGTCCCTTGAACATCAATAAGTGTCAAACTGAGGAAAAATTGTCATTCATTACCACTCAGTTGGCATGAAAAATCAAAAATCTATTTATGTGTCATAAAACAAATTTTGTGACATTCCTAATGACTAACTTTCACTGCCAACCTCCTCCCTGCCTGCAACTTCCCTGCACGGGAAGGAGCTGTGGCTCCCGGGGCGTGTTCTGCCTGCTGCCCACACCGCCCCGACCCGCTGACACTGGAGACACTCCGTTTTCCTCGTGTGCTACCTTTCCTAGCAAACCATTCTTAACCTCCATCTGTGTCCTTCAAACTCCAAACTCTTTAGCAGGTTTGATATATTTTTCTCAACTGTCCTCCTATGTTTAAAAAAATTAAGTTATCGCTAGAAGAAAAATTATAGTCAAAGTCTTGTGATTCTTCAAAAGTACAAATCAGAAGGACTCTCAGAATATATAATTTTGGTGAGTCTAATATTCAGGGGGCTTGTCAAGAGGCACATTCCCTGGCCCCACCTTTGAGTTTATGGTTCGGAGCCTTGGTCAGTTCTAGGGGATCCTCATTTGTAACCACTCGAGTTACTCTGAAGCTGGTGGTCCAGAGACCATGCGCTGAGAATTATTGTTCTACGGTTTATAATACGAATATTTTTGTTTCAACTTAAAAAAAAAGTTCTTATTTTAGCTTTTGAAGCTACACCTCTAAAAACAAATTTTAGCTATGCCTTTTTTTGCTTGTTTTTAAATTTTTTTGTGTGCATGTGTAAACTGAGTCATGCACTAGGCCTAGTGTATGATTCCCTGTCTGACTTCTGTCACTCAGTGTCTTTGTGGAAGGCATCGACTCCCTCAACTCCTTCCTGCAGCAGGTTTTTTTAGTTCAATTTCCTCCTCAGTTGCTGTGAACTGAAGGCCCGAGTACTTGACAACAGAGACTCCTTGATCTATTTGTCACACTAAAGATCAATTTTGGTTACATATGTTTGCAGATGTTTCACATTGAGATGAATATATTTGACAAGCTTGGTTGATTGATCTCATCATAGTTTTCTGATGTGGTATTTTTAATTTTGTTATATTCCAATAAAATATGACAATTCCAGTTTTTGAGCTACTTATTTATTTAATTATGGTTTATTGCAATGTTCTTATAAGATTGACTTTAGAAGGGATTTTAACCATATTTAATAATGGTTAAACAATTATTAATAATGTATCTATGAATCTGAATTATAATTTATCAAAACTAATTGGATGAAATGCCACACTAATTATATCAATTTACAGATAGCTGGTGATCTATGTATATTTCATGTTTGTATTTATTAAAAGGCCTTCATTTTCTGTTTCAATTATAAACTCTCCCCTTGAATCTAGTTTGAGTGTTAATAAACCCAGCATTTATTGTGGAAGAAAGTAACCCCTTTGAGACTAGACTGGTGGAGCTGTTTTGGCAAATGCTGCAAGTCCTCCCAGAGCATTTTCCGGGCGCTCCTACAGACACGTTCCTGCAGGGACAGGCAGGGAATTGGAAAATTA
This sequence comes from Daubentonia madagascariensis, assembly GCA_023783475.1. Taxonomy (NCBI): domain Eukaryota; kingdom Metazoa; phylum Chordata; class Mammalia; order Primates; family Daubentoniidae; genus Daubentonia; species Daubentonia madagascariensis. The sequence continues at coordinate 447,797 of JAKFHU010001035.1, forward strand.
CAGTTTCCTTTCAAATGGCTTCATGAATTTTTAAAATATTTAATGGGAAATGCTCTTTTGTTTTTCTTTTTAATTTTATGGGCAAAAAGGTGTTTTGAGTCTAACATTTTAATGAATGAGTGATTTTTTTAAAGCTAAAGAACCCAGTGCCAGGGCTGCTCCCTGAAACGTGTTCAAACGACTTGCAAAGGTTGTAAAGACAATAATGAAAAATTCCCTAGTTTACAGTCACGGCAGTTTGCTTATGAGCGACCCAATCAAGATGAGAAAGCTACGTGAAGTTATTTCCTCATGTAAATTACATGAAATCCCAGCAACACAGCTGCTGCGGCTCTGGGAGAGCAGGGATTTCTGCAGTGTAGTCTGGGGTCCGATCTGCCTGAAGTCCATCTCATTTCAAGCCCTCTGACTATCCCCGAGAACAGTCTTTGTGGAAATATCCAACAGAGCTGCAATAAAATTAAAACGTGTCAACATTTACTATCTTCTCCAAAGCACATTTATATAATTCCCTTTTTTCCTTTACTCCAAATAAAATTGCTATTCATTATTTGACAGGATAACTAATGGCTTCTCTTTGTCAGGTAAAATCACTTGAGCATTACAGAATTTACTGGAAAGTCATGGTGTATCACAAGCAAAATCAGAATATTCCTATCCCACAAAACACAGCAAGTTTCACGTCTATGGATGGGAGGTGCTGCCTGCTGGGATGTGACATGAAAGGAAGACCACGGGGTTCAGACTCCAGAAGGCAACTTTCTTGTCCCGACTGTCAGAACCTTGAGTAAGTGACTTCTCTTCTGTTGGGCACAGTTTTTGTCCGCAAACCACTGAAGTTTGGCTATGTTATCTCTAAGTTGTAGTTCAAGATTCTATGATTATAAATTAATGTGAGCCTGGAGCCAATAATTTGCTGTATTTTTTCCTTTTTTGGAAATTTTTTGGAAATAGCGTGAAAAATCACTTTGGTCACAGAAATGCCCTGCCAGTGATTAGATGTGTCTGCCTTCACAGATTCAGCCTACTTTCTGTCTCTCTCTTCCACCGTCTGCCCTGGGGACCTGCCCTCCAGGCGTGGCCCATTCACCCTGCAGATCTCACCTGTCTTTCGCCAAATCTCCATGCATCTTTCCCAAGCAACCTTTCCTGAGAGGTCGTCTGCCCAGCCCCTGCGGCAGTTCTTTTCTTCCATTGACCGATATTTTATTTTTTCATATTCTTTATGGTATCAGGATTCACCAGCAGATCACAGAAGCAAAGCTAGGTCTTTTGGCTGGAATTTGAAGTGCTTCCAAAACCGTTGGAGAGGCTGGAGGGGCTGGCCTGCGCTGCCACAGTCTCAGTTTCCCAGCTTGGAACCTGGACAGCACCACAGCCTACAGGGAAGCGGCCCCTGGAAGGGTTTGCTCTGGGCTATTCTGCTCTGTAGAGCCCCAGGAGCAAAAAAAAGGGGCCAGGATCTTGCTTCAGAGCCTCACGGAGCCCGCCAGCATCACAGCACCACCCCTACAAACATGTGTGCTTACTCTGGAAAGGGTTAAAAGAAGACTATACTGACCTGTACTGCCCAAATTGATGGTGTTCAGACAATATACACTTGAACTGGAAATTCAGTCAAAATTACTCAGCTGATTCTGTGCATGAACAGTGGAACAGGCTTGTCTTCACAGTTAGAGAGGGGGTTATTCCAGGTTTCAGTTCCTGCCCTGGGATTTTTCATGGCTAGGCATGGAAAAATGGCAGCTGCCTGATGTGCAAAGCGAGGACAACAGAAGTAACTTGCATGGCTGGTTTTAGGTATAAATGAGATAACATGTGAGCAGAACCTTCCTTGCTGGCACTTGGTACATCCTTAGCAATTAGAATGCGGTAGCAAAGTCTGTAATTAATATTACAGCTACATCTCTAATTTTATGATTGTTATGGACTTCTGTTGGTCCCTGATTGATTTAAGCCTTAAGTTAGGGTGTATTTTTACATGAAAGCACCAACGGTGCAGGGACAGTGTCTGTTTTGTTCTCAGCATACGTGTGGCACCTCTCAGAGGCTCTTTGTCACTGCGGGTCCCCAAACATGGGTGCTGAGAAATGGATGAGAAGTAGCTGCCTGTGCAGACGCTGGTTACGATTCCTATTTGCAACACTGCACTGTGCTTATTTTTCTCAGCCGTCATATGTTCACTAAAGAATTTAATCTCTCCCATAACAATTTAAATACCTAGAGCAGAAAGAAGTCACACTATTAGGAAATCAGAGTTTACAGCTACATAAGCCCCTACCTGATTTGGGGTCCATTTTATCACCTGACTACTGACAGGTGTGTGGTTCTGAGGAAAGTTGTTTGAGAATATTTGAGTAAGTATGAAGCCTTGAAATTTATTTGAAATAAAGAAAATGGCACTGTGTTATATATAATAAAAATTACAAAAACTTAGAATAAAGGTCATTATATAAAAAGTCACACCAGTTTTAATACTTTTCTACAAATATACTTTTTATTTTTAAAATGATGTCCCACCGTATGCATATACGGATATGTAGACCTACCATGCACACATTTCTTATCCCTAGGACAGTGAGAAACATTTTAATGAATCCTGAACTTTCTGTATTTTTAAAGCAACTGTTTGAATTATTTCCTTAAATGTAGGCAATAGGCAAGACACCTGTTTTCTAGTCCAGGTTTAAAAATAGCTCCAATAACTGGTATTTGCGTAGGATTTCACAGATTTCTTACACGAGCTATTTCAGTCGAGCCACAGAATTCTCTGAAGAAGCAGGCGTCAATGTTACTATTATGTCCACTTTAATGATGGTAGAAACTGGGTGCCGTGGCGGCACAAGGCTGACGGGCAGAGGCGCCCCTGCACCGAGGACTCTAAACCAAATTCTGTTTTTCTCTGTACAGGGTATCTTTGACCAAGCAGGACTTCCAGGTCTTGCATTCCCTGTCTGTTCAGGGGCATTTCTCAGGGGCTTTTCGGCTCGCCAGGAGCGTTTGGTCACCACTCTGCTCATGCCACTGACGGTGCTTCACGTCATTCTTCTTCACTGTGGACTTTATCGTGTGACTATTTCACAATCAATTTTTCTATTTTTCTGGCAGTGAATATTTCCCACAAGTTATTGGATCCCTAACTCACACTATAAAGAAAAGTCTAAGTTTTAGATTGTGGATTTTAATTTAACATTCTGGATAAAATACAGCAAACTATTCAGAGCCACCAATTACATAGAATTTACCAATTGCCAGGCTCCCTTCTAAACACACACCTTCAATAAATTCCTTTAATCCTCACAGCCATCCTGCAAAGGGATCCTAGTGGTATTTTATTTTGCCAAAATTAAAGCTGAAATGCAGAGAGGTAAAATTGCTTGGCTATGTTTGCTGTGCTAGCAGGTGGACACGCGAGTGCTTAGATCAGGCAGTCGGTGTTGGAGACCTGCCCCCAGGTTCACCCTCACGAGTCATGGCACTGAGAGCTTTCTTCAACAAGACTGGAGCCAGCAAGGACAAATGCATCTCCTCTTCCTTTTCTCCCTGGACTGCGTGGGCTTTGAATGCCGTTCCTCCCAGTTCCTACTGCAGGCCCTTCTGGCACAGCCTCCAGGACCCCTTTGTGTGTTAGATGAGAGCAGCTGCCCTGCGCTCCTGCCTTGGTCACCTAACAGGGCTGATGTGGCCTCCAAACCGTGTGCGGTGGTGGCTTGTGCGGCAGTGGGCATGTGGCTGGGCCTGGTCTACTGTGCAAGGACCATGTGGAGGAACTTCCCACAAAGGAGCATTCTCTCAGCAGAGAAAACACGTAAATAAAAAGTAACTGGGCTTTTCTCTAAAATGTTTAAGAGCAAACTATCATTTATACAAAGAATCCAGCCTAGAGATTTATAAATTATACCTGTCCAGACAATGTACTACGATGTGAAATTTCCACATATTATAGACCTTTTATTTGGTTTGGCATTGGCCAGGATAAGTGCTCCCCCAAAACTATTTTCTCGTTCATTTATATGTTCACAAACCAAACATTTTACTGGATAATCCAAAATGAACAGGACGTGCTACCTGTCTTGTAGGGGAAGGTGGATCTGTCATGGGTTACAGCAGCCGGGAGACCTGTATGTGCCCCGCACTCCTTGTGGTTCATCACTGAGGCCTTGCACCGTCTTCGAGGGCGTCATCATCACTCAAGTGCCACAGACAAGGAAAGTGAGTCATAGAGAAGCTAATTAATTTGACCAAGTCCAACGCGGAGCCATTGAAACCCCCAGGCTTGTCGGAGAGGGCTGGGGAGGCCTGGGCAGGGCCGAGGCGCGCACGAGGGCCGAGAACAAGCACAGAGGACACCCGGTGTGGGCAGTGAGCATCCCCCTCCGCCGAGCCTGGCGAGCGAGCGCGAGCTGCCCGTGTTGGCTCGTAAATCACAGGCGCGTGCCAGCAAAGCCACACGCAGCGTGCCGCCTGTCGCGACGCGGAGTTAGGAACACACGGGATAAAAGCGAACACGCGAGCAGCCCTGCGGGCCCCTCGTGCCCGCGGGCGCCCCGGCGCAGGCTGGAGGTGCGCACCGCTGGGGCGGCCCCGGGTGGCCCCGGGTGGCCGGGGCGCAGCAGGGGCGGCTGGAGCTGCCCGACCCCGACCCCGCTGCGCCCCGAGCCCCCCACGGCGGCCACGCGAGGCCGGGCCTCCATGGGGCTTTCAGCGGGGAAATCAGGCGACCTGCGGCGCCGTCGTCAGCCTCAGGCACCGCGCTGTGAACCGTCACTTACAGCAGAGGCGACACGGGTTCTCTCACACAGAGGCCTGGAAACGTACAGCACCAGCTAATCCATGACCCTGACAGGAGTCCTTCCGCTAACGCCAGGAATAACCGAGGGTTTTCAGAAGGAAACAGGAACATTTCCTTGTGTAAATAACAAAGAATGAAAGGGAATAAACGGGCGCACCCCGCAGGAGCCCCAGGCAGCAACAAGGCCGAGGCGCCCCGTTCGCGCGGCCGATCCGGGGGCCGCGCCGGGGATCGGAGGGGCGAGTCGGGCCGGGCTTGGCGCCGCAAATAAAAACTGTGGAAGGAAGAAATTTCAACATTTCCTGCTTTTGCATCAGTTCGGTGTGAGCAGGCTGCGTCTTCGTTTCCTCGAACCCGGGACGGCGCCGGCGCAGCCCGCGCGCATGGGCTGGGGCTTGGGCCGAGCGCCCAGGCGGCCTCGCGGGTCTCGGGCCCCGGGTTGAACTAAGCTGCTGGTTCTCCCTTTATAGGCAGCTGTGTTCTGTCAAGGTGAGTATCTTATTGAAAAAAGTTCCTTTTTGCAAGTTTTAAAGTAGTATAGATTTTAAAAATCATACGAATTTTAACCCTATTGGTGTTGTAGAGCCCACACATTTCTATTATGTACAAGAAAAAAATTGGGCGAGTTTAAACTCTTATTCTTACTGCACTGGACCATTTTAATAATAACTTTTACCCAGTATTAATAATTGTAAGCTTTGATTTCAGGGGTTGTAACTCTTTGTCTCCATATGCACTTAAGGGAATCTCTCTACATGTATAATTTCAAAATGCTGTTCTTTGTACTGCAGAAAGAACTCATACAAGATTTCATATTATTTTGTTATTGTTTCATTATTATTTTGATGACTATGAATTTTCACTGATATTTTTTGGCCCAAGTCCATTGGTGTGGCAGCTGGACTCGGGCAGCTGAGTGAAGTCCGCAAGCTTAGGGAGAGATGTGCAAATCGCCCTGGTTAACAGAGCTGGTCACAGCGTGTTCACGTGATGAAAACACTCTGTTCCACTGGCCCCATCTACAATCACAGGTTGTTTCATAGATGCTTTGTTCTCCTAGCACAACTGGGCTGGCTGAATTTTGAAGGTAAATTAATCAGAATAGACACGATCATCATACATTTTCTGTCTTGTTCAACTGGTTATCAACATGCTCCATTTTGTGGTGATGTTTATGAGTATCTTCCCAAGTTTTGAAATGGTGACTGTAAATGAGGTGTGAGCTCATTGGCCGTGTCCAGACTGTTATTGTAAAATACACCTCCACGCCCCACTGTTTCCTACTCTCCCAAACCTAGTCTTGTGCTGGACAATCTGATTAGCTGAAGAATGTCCTTGATAGGAAAGACATGTAAAATTACACCACACATCTTTGTACAGAGTACTTTAATTACTGCAAGACTCAGCATTAGAGTTTGTTGGGGCATATGTGTGCATTGTAAGAATGACAATGTTATCTGATTATATACCTGTAGCTTGGAAAATTCTTAGGGGATTCTAATAATGGACAAATAAGATATATTTTTGTTCAGCATATCAGTTGTTTTATGAAAAATGAGTATTTTCTATGTGTTCAGGAGGGCTAGAATGTGGATTATAATTCCTTTTACAGATAAAATTTATAACTATCTTTAAAGAAACAGTTTCTGGAGCAATACAACTTACTGAGCATAAACATTTATCCTCCTTAGCCTCTGATCCCAGATATCAAGAAACAATCGAAGCAGCTCCAATAGACAGCACCCAACGCTCCAGGACCAAGAGCCTTTCCGGGAGGCTCCGAGCACGGGGGGAGAAGACCAGTGGGATGAAGCAGGGTGGAAACTGTCGTTCCTGTGCAAGTTGGGCAGGCGTCCAGGCTGGCTGAGCCAGGCCAGGCCTTTCCTGTCCCCAAATTGTGCTGAAGAGGGGGCACCAGCAGAGTTTTATAAGAGGTTAAAGTAGAAAATGTGGGTGATGAGGCTATTTACCAGGAAGGGCAGGAAATCCCTATGTCCAGAGAGATCTAACTGTGAGATCACCCAACTCAGTGGCATCATGTCCTGCCCACTCCCCATATTCGTGGAAGTAGAGCCTTTGTACCAGAATGTGCATCTACCAGAGGCCAACAGGAACCTGCAAATACAAAGATGCAAAGGGAGTGCCTGAGAGCAACAGACGCTTAAAAGAGAGGCACCAAGACCCCCGTTTCTTCTGAGATGGGGGGGTCTCATTCCTTCCAGGCCCTCCCCTTACAACGGAAATGCCTTAGACACAGCACCACAAACACACACAGGAACTCTCTCAAAGGTAAGGAGAAAACAGCAGTCAGCCTAGGGACTTCAGAATATGGGGAGCAGCACAGAGGTGAGTCCCTGGCCCTCTTGCAGCTCCCACCCACCCAGGACAGGGGAGTCCCTGCCCCTTCCAGCTCCCACCCACCCAGGACAGGTGCATCCCTTGGCTCCCTATCTCCTACCATAGATCCTGGACAGGTGCTGCAGAAACTCCAGTCATACCACCAATGCTCCCAGACACACAAGCTCCTTCCACCAAAGGATTGGGCCAAGGTGGTCTAACCATAGAAAACAAATGGGAACATTTGCCTTACTCCAGAAAACACCAGCAGACCCCTTCCCCTCAAATTGGCTTTGGAGGGTAGAAGAGAAAGCTGATCTTCTACCCTTCTGCCACCTCTGGTGCGGTGCAGCTGGGCTCAGAGGGCCCCGAGTCTCATCCCCACTGGGCTCTGATGCCTTAGCTGGGTGGTACTTCAGGGTCACACAGACAGGCAGGGGTGTCCAAGGGGGGATCCCTACCCAGGTGTGTGAGGTGGGGGAGGCAACATGCCCACCCTCCCCACAGCAGACAAGTGGGGAGCTGAGCACCCCCCAGTTACTAGGGAGGCAGAGTGAGGTGGCTGGTGGGGCTGGACGGCACTCTGCTGATGCCCCTCGTCTCTCTGGTGTCACGAAGCTGGCGGGGAAATGTTCTTACCCCTCAGCCCCCACTTGGTGGCAATGAGGGGGGTGGTCAATGCCCATTCTGTCATGGGGGTATCGGGGCCCAGTGGGAAGCTGAACACACCCCCCCACCTGGCCTAGCACCTCCCTGGGAGGGCTGCCTGTGAACAAAGTACATATGTAGCATCCAGAGTCTCATAATATAATATCTAAACTGTCCAGGGTGCAAAGAAAATCACTCATCAAACCAAAAAGCAGCACAATTATAGCACGAATAAGAAAAGGTAGTCAGTAGGTGCCAGCGCTGGGATGGCTGGTGTTGCAAGGACCTGGCAAGGGTGCCGGGGCAGCACCGTAAACGCGCCTCAACAGACGTTTGTGAATTCTCTCGAAACAAACGAAAATAATAGAAAAGCCTCGGCAAGGACTGGACGTGACACGCCGAGCATCACACGACGTGGGGACACACTTTTTTCTTTAACCGTCAAATATGATTTTAAAAACTGTTCAGAAGCACAACACTCTTACCCTATTTTATTCATCACAGCGTTTCCCTTTCCTTGCTGAGGTTTCGCTCTCCCCGTCACCACACCCTTCTGCACGGGGAACTTCCTGTGGGCATTTTAAGTGCAGGCTTGCTAGTGACAGATTATCTCAGTTTTCTTTTGCCGGAAATATTTTTGTTTCCCTTTCATTCTTGAAGGATTTTTTTTCACTGAATACAGAATTCCGAGGAGACAATTTTTAAGTGCTGGAAGGGAAAAAAAAACGTCCAGAATTCTAAATCCAGTAAATGTAATACACTATCCTGCTTCTCAAGAGTTTCTTAAAGTATATTTAATAATTAAAGAAAAATGTTCTGCCATCCAATGTGGTGCCCAGTGTATGTGGAAGAGATGTTCAGGACAACTATATTTCATAAGCAGGGAGGGCAAAGAGACCTCAGGGGGGTAAGATTTCTACACACCAGTCACAGGGTGCAGGGGGACTCCAGGACAGGCACTGCAACTCCCAGAGCCACAGCCAAGAAAATTATACAAAGCTGTGTACTCCAAACACTATGAACAACTAAACACAGAATTCAAAAAAAGATTCAAACATCTCACAGGAAGGTAAGAAAAGAAAAACATAGGAATGAGGAACAGAGGGAAGGAAAAAAAATCCTGGACACAAATGTTAAATGTCAGAGTTAAGCCCTAACATATCAATAATTGCTTTTGATGTAAATGGTCCAGATACACCAGTCAAAAGACAGATTGTCAGAGTAGATACAAACTTATGATTCAACAATACGCAGTCTACCGGAAACTCACTTTGAATGCAACACAAGGAGGTTGAAAGTAAAAAGCTGGAAAAAGATTTACCAATCAAACATTAACTTTAAAAAAGCAGGAGTGCCTAAATTCATATCAGATAAAGTGTACTTTAGAGCAAAGAAAATTACTAGCAACAAAGTGGAAGACTATATGATTGTAAAATGATCAGTCCACCAGGAAGACATGTGCATCCAATATGTATGCACCAAACAACAGAGCTTCAAAATACCTAAAGCAAAAACTGATAGAGCTGATGTTGTTTAATGGACATAGAATTTCATTTTTGCAAGATGGAAAAGTTCTGGAGCTCTGTTGCACAACCATGTAAATACACTTAACATTACTGAACTCTACACTTGAAAATGGTAAAAATGATGAATTTTATGTTATGTGTTTTTTACCACAATTAAAAAATCATAGAGCTGAAAGGAGAAATTGATATATCCGCAATTATATCTGGGGTCTTCAACACTCCATTCTCAGCAATGATAGAACTATTAAACAGAAAATTGGCAAGGATACAGAAGAACTGAACAACACAACCCTCCAACTACATTTAACTGGCATATATAAAACCTTCTACTCAACAACAGAATAATACATATGTTTTTCAAGTGCTCATGGAACATAAACCAAGGTAGACCATATCCTGTGTCATAAAACAAACTTCAAAACATTTAAAAGAATTGAAATCACATAGAGCATATTCTTTGACCAATCTGGGATAAAACTACAAATCAATAATAGAAACACAACAGGAAACTATTGAAATAATTGGAAATTAAACAACATACTTACACATAGTCCATGGGTCAAACAGAAAATCTCAAAGGAAATAAAAATAAATAAAAATTAAAACACTGTATATCAAAATTGGTGGGATACAGGTAAACCAGTCTGAGAGGGAAATGTGTAGCACTAAATGTTCATGTTAGAAAAGAGGGAAGGTTCTAAATCAATAATCTAAGTTCTTGCCTAAAGAAATCAAAAAAAGAAGAGCAAAATAAACCCAGAGCAAACAACAGGTTGGGAATAAAAGATGAGAATACAAACAGGTGAAACTGGATATAGGAGAACAGAGAAATCAATGAAACAGACAGCGGTGAAAACTACCAACAGAATTGATAACCCTGTAGGAAGACAGGTGAAGATTTTTTAAAAAGATGCAAATCACCACATCACGAATGAAAGTGGGCATCAAATATCCCACAGCTGTTAAAGAAACCGGACAGCATACTAAAGGCAGACACATATTCAGTAACTCAAATGAAGTGGGCTGATTCCCTGAAAAGCACAAACCACCACAATTCATTCAGTATGACACAGATAACCTGAATAGTCCTAAAACTGTTAAACCAATTTAATTTGTACTTAACTCTTACCCAAAAATCTTCAGGCCCAGATGGCTTTGCTGGAAAATACTAGCAAATATTTAAATAAGAATTAATATGAATTTGACATAATCTCTTCCAGAATATAAAAGAGGAAGGACATTTCCAATTCATTTTATGTTTCATTTTATGAAAATTAGTCTAATATCTCTCATAAACTTAGATGCAAAGATATTAGCAAAGCAAATCTACCAATGTATAAAATTACTGTGCACTACAATCACACGGGTATTTTTTCCAAGTATCCAAGGCTGGTTCAACATTCACAAATCAACCAAGGTAATGGTTAACCACAGGAACAGAATACAGGAGAAAATCACATGTGATCACATCATATCAGAAAAAGCATTTGACACAACCTACACCCACTCATGATACAAGTTCTCAGCAAACTGGGAGTAGAGAGGCTCGCCCTCAGGTAACAAAGAGCGTCCGTGGAGACCTGCACCTGCCCTCGCGCTCGGTGGTGACAGCCGGTGCCTTTCTACCGAGACAGGGGCTGAGGCTGTCAGTTCCCACCACTGCTGCCGCAGCCAGTCAGGAAAAAGGAACAGAGGAGCGCAGATCGGAAAGTGCTGTGGGCTGAGGTGTGTACCCCGAATTCACAGGTGAAGCCCTAACCCCCATGCTTGGAATGAGCCCGTATTTGGAGAGGGGACTTTCAGAGGCACAGTAGCCCCAGTGTCCACGGGTTCCAAGACCCCAGGGGATGCCTGAACCCACGGATGGTACTGGACCAACATATCCTACGTGTTTTCTCTCTGGTGACTGGGATGGCCGTGAAGTGACTGGCAGGTGGGTGGTGCAGACAGTGTGGATACGCTTGCTGAAGGGTCAGTTTACGTCCCAGGAGGGTCAGAAAGGGACAGCAGGGGATTTCATCACACTACTCGATATGGTGCACAATTTGAAACTTAAGAATTGTTTATTTCTGGAAATTTCCACTTAACATTTTCAGAGCGTGGTTGACCGCAGGTAGCTGAAACCTCAGAAGCGAAGCTGTGGAGAATGGGGAAGACTATGGTTGATTCAAATGAGGTCCCTGGGCCTGACCCGATGAGACTGGTGTCCCCCCAAGAAGAGCTGAGGACACAGATGCGCACGGGGGAGACGTGTCTGCCGGCCGGGAGAGGCGCGGCCCCGGGGAGGAGCGGCCTCGGCGCCCAGGACTGCGAGAGGACACACGTGTGCTGCTCGAGCCACCCACGCGGTGGCCTCTGCCGTGACGGCCTAGGAAACTGCTCCCGCTGGCCGATGGCGTGATTTCTACGTGTAAACCCCCAGGGATCGACAAGAAAACTGCTGGAACTAGTAAGTGACTTCAGCAAGGTCACAGGGTACAAGTTCAGTACCCTGAAATCAATCACATTGCTATAAACTATCCAGGAACATGTGGAAATGAAATTAAAAATATAGTAACGCTTGCAATCACTTCAAAAGTGGAATAATTGGTATAAATTTAATAAAACATGTACAATATCTGAATGCTGAATCACAAACTCCTGAGGAAGGAAACCAAGGAAGACCTAAATAAATGGAAACACATGCTGCGCTTACGGGTCGGAAACTCAGCATAATAAAGATGTCAATTCTCCCCTAACTTTTCTGTATGTTTAATGCAATTCCTGTCAAAATCCTAACATGGTGTCTCATACACACAGACAAGCTTATTCCACAATAATATGGAAAGGCATAGGCCCTAAATTAACCAAAATAATATTTTAAAAGTAGACTAAACTGGGAGAAATCACTTTCCCTGAGTTCGAGGCCTATCACCTATGACTATGTTAGTTACGACAGTGCGGTATCGGCGGAGGGACAGACGCGCACATCACACCGACAGGGTAGAGACACCAGAAACAGACCCACACAAATGTGCTCAACTGATTTTTGACAGATGTGCAAAAGCAACTCACTGGAGGAAGAAGAGCCTTTTCAACAAATGGTGTCACGGCAAAAAAAAATCTCACTCTCACACATCCTAAAATTAACTCAGAATGAATCATGGACTTGTACGTAACAGGTAAAATTATAAAACTTTTAGGAAAAAAAATGGAAGAAAATCTTTAAGACCGAGGGGTGAGCAAAGAGTGCTTCAACTTGATACTAAAAACACAATTCATAAAAAAGAGAAGTTGATAAATTGGACTTCATCAATATTAAAACGTATGTTCTGCAAAAGACCCTGTTCAGAGGATGAGAAGACAAGTTATAAACCATGAGTAAGTATCTGCAAACCACACATCCCACAAAGGTCTAGTATCTGTGACACAGAAGGACTCAAACCTGACGGCAAAGTAACAGATGATCTAATCAGACATGGGAAACTACACAGACATCTCCCACGCGATGACACTCAACTCCATCAGCCTTTAGGGGAACGTGAATTACACCGTGACGAGATACTGTGTGCACCTGTCTGCGTGCCCGGAGAAGACAGGCGATGCTGAGCACTGGCGACGCGAGGGAGCCTGCGTCGCCCGCGCGTTGCCGAGGGAAGGTGCATGGTGCAGCCACTCTGGAGATGGCGTGGCAGCTCCTTAGAAAATGACATATGCAACCACCACGTGACCCAGAATTGAATTCCCGCGCACTTATCTCCGGGAAATGAAAATGCACATTGGTGAAGGATGCCAGCAGCAGGTCTATTCTCAACAGCCGAAAGTCGGCAACAACTCTGATGGCCTTTAACGGGAGCGTGGTTAAACTGCAGTGTACCCAAACCATGCAATATTGCTCAGTGAAAAAAGAACAAACTGCTCATGCCCGCAAAAACCTGGGTGAATCTACAGGGGTTGTCTTGAGTGAAAAAGGCCAATCCCAGAGGTCACGTACTGTACGATTGTGTCCACATAACACTCTTGAAACAACTCAGAGAACATGTGTATGCAGGCACACACCGTATATAATGTCACATAGCATTAGATAACAAAATTATGGAAGTGGAGTCCAGCTCAGTGGTTGCAGGGAACCGACCTTTGCGGTGTGGCGCTGTCCATAACTCATCAGTGGCAATGTCCTTCTGTGACTTTGCACAGTGACCTCGTGTGACGTTACTACTTGGAGAAGCTGGGTAAAGGGAACCCCATATCTCTCTCTATGTGCCTCAAGGCAGCATGCAAGTCTACAGTGATCTCAAAATAAACATTTCTTTATGAGAAAATAAATGCTTTAAATCTAACTAGAAACGGAGCTGAAGCCAAAGGAAGGATGAGGGCAACCCACAGAAGACTTGGAAGGTGATTAACAAGCGCAGAAAGGTTTCATGACCAGCACATGTTAACACGTAGCAAAGAGGGAATTTCAAACTCACTGCAGACAATTAAACAGGTCTGTCTTTCTTCCTGACCGAACTCCACCAAAACGACCATAAAGGAATAAAACCCACACCGAAAGGAGATGACACATGCAGTGTAAACAGTGAAACACAGGAGGAAGGAAAGCGGGTGGTGAGTGGCGGCTGACAGCCGCCAGGCAGAGCAGAAAGCTGGGCTACAGGGGCTCCCAGGTGCATCTGAGCAAAGGCTGGGGAGCAGGTGCGATGAATCCGAGACACAGGGCTGTTCGAGTCTATGTAACAGTGTGTCTCCAGGTGTGGTCTCCAACCAGTGACACTCGGGAACCACTGGCAATGCAGATTCCTGGGCCCCAGACTCGGCAGCCCCTGTGGGTACAGCCCAGCAGCTCTGCACGTGCTTCTGTCGCACACTCAAGCCTGAGGGCCCCCTGCCCACCACAGAGGCCCGGCCACGCAGCCCACCTGGGCAGAGGCCCAGAGATTTAGGACTCTGCAGGTTTAACTAGCGAAGTGCTTCTCAAACTCTGGCTGAGGCTGGGGGCGCATGTTGAATAAGCCCCCAGGGGCGCCCAGCTCTGGTGTGCGGATCTCACTTCCAGACCAGGGGTCAGAACTGGGCTCACCTGGGGAGCTCTGCAACCGCCAGCTCTGCAGCCCACCCGGCAGAGTCCGCTTAATTGGCCTGGTGTGTGGCCAGAGTGTCGAGGGTTTTAAAACTCCCCGGTGACTCTAAAGTGCTGCCCCGGTTGCGGGCTGTGATCCTCTGAAGGGGGTGGATTCTGGCACGGCTGAAGGTGAGCTCTCCAAACTGAAAATGGGGAATGAGTGAAAGTTTATAAACTGAACCGTGAACCCTCCGATCTCTTTCTCCAACTCAGCTTCTAGGCGGAAGCTGATGTGATTACTGTTGGGAAAACCTGCCCAGATGAAAAGTAACGTAGAAATTAATATTTGCGTATCAGCCTGGTCAGGCAACACACTCTATCCATGCATGCACACAAATTGGTAAAGTAAAAGATTAACTGGGCAATTAATTTTCAATTTGAAATTGTAAAGGCTAGAAAGAATGCTTTCTACAAAATCCCCCAAAGTATCTGGGAATCAACTTAACAAGAATTGTTGAAGGCTGACAATTGTGCAAAATTATAAAGCCTAAGAACATAAAAGTCAAACCTAACTAAAGACACAATCTTACTGAGTGGAAGAATTCACCATTTTAAAGCTGTTAATTCTTCCCAAATTGATCTATTAAATCAATTCAATTAGAAAATCAAACTAATTCAATTAAAAATACCAAATCTCCAACAGGATTTTTGGTGGAGCCTGAAAAGCTGATTCTAAAATTTATCTAAAATATACACAAGAATAGACAACAGTATTTTCAAATAACTGGGATGTACACTCGTTTGGGGATGGAAAAGCTAATTGCTCACGGGCAAGGAAGAGCAGTTTCTGGTGGAGCTTGTCTCTGAGACCCCTCAGGACGGTTCTGGATTTGTCTCTCCACGGTGTTGTTTCAAAGCCCACTCACACCTGCACGGAGGGTGGGGTAGCCCTGTGCACCCCATGTTAACCCAGACTGTGACGATGCTTCCTGAGCTTGGAGTGCAGGCTCCTTAATTTACAGTGAGAATAAAGGTCGCATGTCCCAAACACACGCAGCAGAACCGCCAGCACAGTCCCTCCTAGAGACAGACCTAAAGTATGATCCTGAGTTTATTGGACTCAGGGGTGTCAGAACAAGGCATTACTCCCCACATTATCTAACAGCATCAGGTCAGCATAATCCTATGACACTGACACCAGGATAAAGAGAGTCGGAGTGTCCTCGGGCTTCATCTCTGCTGGGTCAGCCCTGGCAGGCTCTGCCTCCAGGGCTGTTTCACTGTATGTCTTTTGCTGATTAACTTTGGTTCTTTTTTAAAATTTAAGTTAGTATTTCCTAATCTTACTTTCCCCCCCTTTAACTTCGTGTATCTCTGGTCTGATTTTTTTTGTCCTTGTTAAATTTATATTATTATTTCTAGAACTATACAACATCAACCTTGATCTTGAGATCACCTGTAATGATCTAAATTAACTTTCCCCATAATGGCTAGTTTTGCTGATTCTTAGCCTTTTTCACCTATAAATTTAGTATAAGAAAACTATCTGCTAAAGAAGAGAGGACATGGCATATGTTAGAACCCATGGCAGTTCTCACAGCCAGGAGATGCTCAAAGAGTGTAGAGAGGACATTCTTTCTGAAACCAGATCATCAATTTTTAAAAATTATTTTTATATGTCAATAAATCATGAGGCATGACAAACTGCAAGGAAATAGCCAGACTAGTCTCAGAAACCTGCCTTTGAGAGCAGCTCCACTCCTGCTACTAAGTATGCAAGAATCCTCTCGGGAAAATGGGAGCAGGTGTTTCAAGGGATGGGGTTTAATACGGGAAGACAGACGAGGGCTGGTGCAGGGACTTCTGCAGGGGGCCAGGCCTCTGAGGGGGGCGTGCAGGTGGCTACTGATGCCTGGAGACGCTGCTGCAGCAGATCTGACGGAGGAGTGGGGACAGTGGGGAGGGGGTGGAGGGACCCCTCCTCACCTCCTTCCAGACCCCCTGCCCCACAAACCTAACGGGAATCCAGCCGGTAAGTGCCGGAGCCTGGCGCCCTGAAGCGGGGGGGGGGGTGGCAGAGAAGAGGGGGCACTCCTCTGGTGCCAGCCCAGACTGGGAATCTGGGAAGGAAGTGCTGCATTTCCTTTAGCTTCTGTCACTGCTGCAGAGAATTTCAATGCCATTGTGCCTCCCAATTATTCACACATTCTCTGTTGCTTTCTGCTGTAAGTTTAAAAATTTTTTTTCAAAGTATTAAGGGTGTACAACTGTTTTTGGTTACATGGATCCCTTTTGTAATGCTTGAGTCAGGGCTATAAGTGTGCCCATCACCCAGAGTGTTCATTGTACTGGTTAGGTGGGTTTTCACCCCAACCCTCCTCCCCCTGGTTGATTTCCACTGAGTTTTACTTCCCTCTGTGCACATGTGTGCTCATCGGTTAGTTCCAATTTAGTAGCAAGTACATGTGGTGTTTGTTTTTCCATTCTTGGGATACTTCACTTGGGATAATGGTCTCCAGTTCCATCCAAATTGTTGCAAAAGGTATTAATTCATCCTTCATCATGGCTGAGTAGTACTGCATGGTGTACATATACCACGTTTTGTTAATCCAGTCATGAATTTATGGGCACTTGGGTTGATTCCACATCTTTGCAATTGTGAATTGTGCTGCAATAAACATTCAAGTGCAGGTGTCTTTTTGAAAAAATGACCTCTTTTCCTTCGGGTACATACCCAGTAGTGGGATTGCTGGATCAAATGGTAGGTCTCCTTTTAGTTCTTTGAGGAATCTCCATACTGTTTTCCATAGGAATTGTACTAATTTGCAGTTCCACCAACAGTGTATAAGTTTTCCTTTCTCTCTGTACCCAAACAACATCTTTTGTTTTTGGACTTTTTGATAAAAGGCATTCTAACAGGGGTAAGGTGATATCTCATTGTGGTTTTAATTTGTATTTCCCTGATGATTAGTGACCTTGAGAATTTTTTCGTATGTTTATTGGTTATTAGTCTATCTTCTTTTCAAAAGCTTCTGTTCATGTATTTTGCCCAGTTTTGAATGAGGTTGTTTTTTTTTCTTGCTGATTTGTTTGAGTTCTTTGTAGATTCTGGTTATTAGCCATTTATCTGATGTGTAGCTTGCGAATATTTTCTCCTATTCTGTAGGTTGTCTATTTGCTGTGCTAATTGTTTCCTTGGCTGTGCGGAGCTTTTTAATTTAATCAAGTCCCATTTATTTATTTTTGTTGTTGCTGTGATGTCCCTTGGAGTCTTCTTCATAAATTCTTTGTCTAGGCCGATACCTAGAAGAGTTTTTCCAACATTTTCTTCTAGAATTCTTATGGTTTTATGCCTTATATTTAAGTCTTTTATCCATATTTAATTAATTTTTGTGTGTAGTGAGACATAGGGGTCCTGGATTATTTTTTTATCTTGTGTTCTAAAATTCCATGATTATTTTTTTTGGTCCAAGTCCTTTTTACTCTTTATTAAAGATGTTGGTTGGGCCTTTTAAATCTGGAAATGTATGGCCTTTACTTCTGGGAATCTTTGTGATTTTGTAAAAATAGTTTCCTTCCCATCCTGTGCTTTCTTTGTTTTCTCTTTCAGAAATTCTATTATTCAAATATTGAACTTCCTGGACTGGTATCTAATTTTTTTATTTTTTTCTCTTACATTTTTCATTTCTTTACATATTTTTCCTATTTCCAGAAGAGTTCCTCAACTTTACTTTCTAATTCTTCTGTTGATTTTTATTTTATTTCTATGATATTTTTAGTTTTAAGCAGAGTTGACAGATTTAGCAAATAAAAATCTAGAAAGCCCAGTTAAATTTAAATTTCTGATAACCAACAAATAATTTTTAGTATTAGCATAAATATGGCCAAATGTTACATGGGACATACTTATACTAAAAAATTGCTTGTTGTTGGTTAGAAATTTAAATTTAACTGGGAATCCTGTATTTTAGTTTTAAGATTTTTTTTCTCAGTCTTCCTCATGAGAGACTTCTTGCTTCAGAGATGCAATGTTTACTCCACCTATACGAGAATGTTGTTATGGTTTGACTTTATGAAGTTATTTTTCTGTTATCTTTACTGTTCCTATTTCTGCTAAATATTTTTTTGTTGGCTTATTTTATTCCCTTTATATATTTCTCACATACCTGGAAATCATAGTACAGAGTGAGCTTCAGGTCGACCAGCCTGTGGGGGTCATGCATGCTGTCGTCAGGTGTTGGGGTCTGTGTGGTGACACCTCGCTGTCAGCGTGTGCTGGGCAAACTTCCCCTCCAGACACTCTCCACCCCACTGCTGCTGTGGGGGTGGCTGCCGCACCTGCTGACAGCTTTCTGGGAGCAGAAAATAGGAGAGGGATGGGCGACCCTACTTTTCAGCATTTAGAACTTTACCTGTCTCAAGATTTGTGTGCCTAACATCACCTCAGTCCATAGCCAAGCTGAGTGTTTGTCTGTCTGGAATCTACCTGGTTGAGTCTCTCTAAAGGACATTATCTGTTGGAATAGAGAAGAGACAGAAGCCTATATTCTGCTTTTGAAGATTCAGTCATTGTTTCTATTTTTTGTCTGACTACATTTTGCTTTCAAGGGTAACTGGAGCTTCTGGTTTTAAGATCTTGAGATTCTGTGGCTTGGATAGATAAATTCCATTGAATAAGATTTAGTTTGACTTTAAAACATTGTCAAACAAAGAGAATTACAAATACCAAATGAATAAACCATATAAACATGAAAAAAGTAGCTTAACTCAATATTAGACAATATGAAAAATATAAAGTTTATTATTTATGTGTTATACTAATTTCAAATAATGCAAGGTGTAGCACATTTAGGAATTTTGATATAGAACTAATTTCATCAAGTCCAATTTTTATACCATCTTCATAGTCAACCCCATTTAAAATTTTTTGTTTTTAATAGTTGTATATATTTATGGGGTGCATGTGATGTTTTGATATAGGCACGCATTGTGTAATGATCAAATCAGGGTAATTGGGGTAACTATCACCTCAAGTATTTATCATTTATTTGTGTTAGGAACATTCCAATTTCCCTCTTTTAGTTATTTAAAAATATATAATAAATTACTGTTAACTATAATCACCCTATTGTGTTACTGAACACTGGATGTTATTTATTCTATATAACTGTATTTTTATACCCATTAATAATCTCCTATTTATTCTTCCTCCCCGCTACCCTTCCCAGTCTCTGGTAACCATCATTCTACTCTCTACCTCCATGAGTTCAATTTTTAAAAAAAATTTTTAGCTTCCACATATGAGTGAGAACATGCAGTGTTTAACTTTCTGTGCCTGGTTTATTTCACTTAACATAATGTTCTCCAGTTCCATCCATGTTACTGCAAATGACAGGATTTCATTCTTTTTTGTGGCTATATAATATTCCATTGTGTATATGCACCACTATTTCTTTATCCATTTATCCATTGATGGACACTTAGGTTGATTCCATATCTTGGCTACTGTGGATAGTGCTGCAGTAAACATGGGAGTGCAGATATCTTTTAAATATACTAAATTCCCCTCCTTTGGGTATATACCCGGCAGTGGGATTGCTGGGTCATATGGTAGTTCTATTTTTAGTTTTTTGAGGAACCTCCATACTGTTCTCCATGGTGGTTGCACTAATTTACATTCCCACCAACAGTTGTGAGGGTCCCCTTTCTCCACATCCTGACCAACGTTCCTTATTGCCTGTCTTTTTGATAAAAGCCATTTAAACTGGGGTGAGATGACATCTCATTGTAGTTTTGATTTGCATTTCTCTGACGACTAATGATGTCAAGCATTTTTTCATATACCTGTTGGCCATTTGTATGTCTTCTTTTGACAAATGTCTATTAAGGTCTTTTGCCCATTTTTTAGCTGGATTATTTGATTTTTTTCTATTGAGTTGTTTGAGCTCCTTGTATATTCTAGTCATTAATCATTGGTCAGATTGGCAGTTTCCTAATATTTTCTCCTATTCTGTGGGCTGTATCTGTACTTTCTTGACTGTTTCCTTTGCTGTGCAGTAGCGTTTTAGCTTGATGTGGTCCCATTTGTCCATTTTTGCTTTGGTTGCCTGTGCTTTTGAGGTCTTACTCAGAAAATCTTTGCCTAGACCAATGTCCTGAAGCGTTCTCCCAATGTTTTCTTCTAGTAGTTTCATAGTTTCAGATTTTATAGTTAAGTCTTTAATCCATTTTGATTTGATTGTTGTATCTGGTGAGAGATAGGGGTCTAGTTTCATTCTTCTGCATATGGATACCCAGTTTTCCTGGCACCATTTATTGAAGAGACTGTTCTTTCTCCAATGTATGTTCTTGGCACCTTTGTAAAAAATGAGTTGACTGTAAATGCATGGATTTATTTCTGGGTTCTCTGTTCTGTTGCATTTGTCCATGTGTCTGGGATAAAATTGAAGAGGACACAAAAAAAAATGTAAAGAAATTTCATGTTTAGGGATTAGAAGAATCAATATTGTTAAAATGACTACAGTTTCCAAAGCAATCTATGGATTCAATGCAATCTCTATCAACATACCAGTGACATTCTTCACAGAAATAGAAAAAGTAATTCTAAAATTTATATGGAACCACAAAGAGCCTGAATAGCCAAAGCCATCCTAAGCGAAAAGAACAAAGCTGAAGGAATCACATTATTTGGCTTCAAATTATACTATAGAGCTGTAGTAACCAAAATGACAGTTATCTTTCACTAGATAGACATGTGGTATGCCACTGAGACATAAACTAACCATAATTTATGCTCGACAGAAATATATATAGTGATACAGTGGGAAATGTCCTGGAAGTTAGTCTTGGCAACTGTGTCATCAACTCTTACCCTTGGAAACTTATTTTATCTGAATTAAACAGGGGGATAAGATAGCATTATTAACTCCCAAGGGTTTCTGGGTTTCCAAGTGATAAAAATGAGTATGTTTTGTCAATATTAGAACAGTTTGT
Source organism: Daubentonia madagascariensis (assembly GCA_023783475.1). Taxonomy (NCBI): domain Eukaryota; kingdom Metazoa; phylum Chordata; class Mammalia; order Primates; family Daubentoniidae; genus Daubentonia; species Daubentonia madagascariensis. The sequence continues at coordinate 469,134 of JAKFHU010001035.1, forward strand.
TAGCATGAATGATCTTTAGTTATGATGGAATTTTCATTGTCATGTAGTTACTATTAAAACTTGCATAAAGACCCCCAGATCCCAGGAGTCCACAGGCTGAACAAGGGCCCATCGCGTGGACACGAATCTGCACAGAGTGTGAGTGTGCATCATTTTGATTTTTATAAGGTTCAGTGAGGCCATAAAAAGGTTTTATGCCTTCTATTCACATATTGAAGAGGTAGTGGAGTGATTTAAACATTTTTTGAAAGAGGGGATGTTGTTTCCTGAATAAAGTGATAGAGCTGGTGTAGTCATCGGCACCAGGTTTCTAGGGAAACCCTTCTTCACCTGAGTTAAGGCAAGTCCTCTGCCAGTACAAAGCGATTCTTTCTAAAGTGTGTCATATAGACTAACACTGAATAACAGCCTAGAGACATGAATCACACGGATGGTAGGGAAGAAAGCATTCTTACTGGAAGTTTGTGTAATTTGATTTTTCATACAAATAGAAAAAGATGCGTGGTCATTGTGTCATTTTGCAATCGTGAAGTTGCATGGACTTTTTAGGCAGGAGACTGGCCATGTGTAGCCCCCCATGGACTGTGTCTCACGGCGAGTCAGGCTGAGCCGCGGAGTCTGGGACAGCCCTTCCTTGCACCACACTTTCCTTCATTTTGTGGATAAGACGGGATATTTGCAACTTAAACGGAGCCACATGTGGAACCATGTGAGGAAGTGAACCGCGTGAGGATATGTGTGGGAGGGTCCGTGTGAAGTCTGCCTGCACAAGCAAAAGGAAGCAGACGGCCTCTTCCCAGAGGCCTGGCGACGAGCTGCCGGCCGGAGTCTGCGCCGCACTGTGCCCTGTGGACTCACAGTTAGAATCCAGCAAGGCAGTTTCCACTTGCAAGTACTCATTACGCTTTTAACACTTGAGTTTTCTGTACGTAAATATATCAGTATCAGTGCTATGCAGAACTGAAGGTGGAGGAAATAGTCTCTTCTGGTACAGTTCTGAAGAGCTAAATTTTCATGAGTTTGAGAATATGTTATAGGCAAAAGGCTGGGTGTAAAAAGTCCTTGTTATGAGAATCATACTATGAATAATGATAGCCCTGAAAGAAATTGATCAGAACTTTTTGGCATACCTTTGGCTACAAAACCTAATATTTGGGAATTAACTAATAAAAAATAATGACACGTAAAATGAGACACCACTGAAAATTTAGCACTTGTTAATTTATTTGTCTAGATATGTTATGATTCTCTATAATTATTTTATTTATAATGAGGATCTCTTAAAATTGTGATAATGTAACCAAAATTAATAAAATATTATCAGGGTCTATATCAGACCCACAAGTAGGAGAGGGTGAGTGTAAAACAAAGTCTCCAAAAGTGTAGGTAATATCAAAATCTCTTCACTTGGGAATTTGCTGATAATTCATTGTTGTGATTTGCTTTGAATAACTTCACCCGTCCATATCAACACTCTGAATTGGATCCTTGCAGAACGGGTCAAGGACTCGTTCATGTTGCGTCTTTCAGAATCTGGAGGCTGATGGGAGTTTCACTGTGTCCCCTTCCGTGACGTGCCCTCCAGCCTCTGCCCTGTCTTGCTTCCCAGCCTCATCCTTGTCAGTGTGGCTTCAGGAAAGTCCTCTGCATGGAAGTTCTGTGTTGGGACAGTAGGAAATATGTTGGAGACAGGACGTGTCTTTCTGGGAGCCTACACTTCCATGGGTCCAGGCTGGAAGACGCTGCCTTCTGACAGCTGGAGCAGTGTTAACATACTGACTTTGTCAAACATAAGTTAGTGTCCTCACCACAAATACTGCTTCGTCATCGTGTTGGGCCTCTTCTGTACCCATTCAAATGCAATTATTTGAAACCCAATGGCCTCGTATTGACCTGTATTGAATATTGTCTTATGCGGTACGGCCCATTGCTCAGCTGGTTCAGGTCCCTTGGGCTCCAGTTCTGTCACTTAGACTATTCTTGACTTTTCTTAACTTTCTGTAATTTTCAGATTTGATTAACACATTATCATTTGCTCATTCATGCACTCATAACAAATACAAGACCTGCCCCAGGACAAAGAACTGTGATTTACATTTTTGGAAGCATCTTCTAAATTTAGTCAGTCACGGAAATGTGAGACATTTTCATATGCAAGACATGAAACGTGATGAAAGTACAGAGGTGATTTTTTTTCTCCATTGTGGAACTTCTAGTCTAAAATTTCATCCATTAATTTGAAATTTGAAATTTCATCAAATAATTTGATTATTGTAACACATTTATTTATGAGATCACTGTAAGGCTATGGCTTTGTCATGGCCTCTCCTGGTATCTTTCTGCTGGCCACACACAGATCTAGGAAAACATTGTCCATCTTAGGACGGGTGGAACAGCCACATTGAACTCCTATAATGAGAAATACATGTCTTTGGTTTTGAGCCACTGTAATTTTGGGGTTGTCACAGCCTCAGCCTACTCTGGCACTCCAGTATGTGCTGGGGGTGTCCTAAGCACACGCATAGATGTTAATTTATTTAATCCTAAAACAAAATAAAATAAAACGGTGAGGTAGGCACCATTATCATCTCCATTTTATAGTTGAGGAAACTGAAGCCCGGAGAGGAGAGTGTTTTGGCCAAAGTCCCCTGACTAGGGTATGGCTCAGTGATTTCTGAGCCCTGAGAGTTTGGTTCCAGAATTCAAGTTATAACAACTGAGCTCTATTTCTCTAGAGAAGGCATCATCAGGGTCCTCGAGGAAGTGTCTCTGCCATTCTCTCTCTGTCCACAGACGCCTATGCCCCTTCCCTCCCCAGGACAACCACTATGACCGTTTATGTGAACATGTAGAAAACGTACTTGGTCTGATTTTGCTGTATGATGATAATGGCAGTGGACTCTATGCGAAGTTTGTTTACCTTCATAATGCATCTGATAGTCAAAAACATTCTGTAAGGCAGATGCTAACAGTAGTGATCAACTAACTGACTTCCTCAGAGTACACAGCCGGCTGGAGGGAAGAAGACGACAGCATCCGCTCTGCAGCTCCACGTCCGTCTCCTCTGCGGCACCACTCGGCCTAACTGATGGTTCTCAGGAACTGGCGCTGAGTCTCAGCGACCTGGTGGTTGCGCTTGTTAGATGCTTTTAAGCAACCTTTCTAATACTTCGTTTTGACCCAGAAACTGCCTTTGCAGAGAAACAGAATAATATTGCCTGTCTCCATTCTCTCATTATCCACTAGAGTTCAGAGGTCGTCAAAATGGTTCAACAAACACATCTGCAAGTTCTCAAAGCACTCTCTTGGCCAGCCCCGGGGTAGGCTGAGGAGCGAGGGAATGCAGTTCTGGGCTGCAATCCGACCATCCGAGCCAAGGGAGCAGCCACTTCCCAAGTGTGACCCCGGGTCCTTTTGCTGCGCTTGCTCTTGCTTTCCGAGGGCTCTCCGTGCTCTGGCCACCCTCCTCACTAATGCAAAACACATATTTTGACATTCTGATATTTCGTTCCCGCTTTAAAACATTCCTCTGATTCCCCCCACCATTTACTACAGTTCAAAATCATTTATTCGCCAAATATTTATTGAGTGTCCACTGTGGTCAGGCGTCATTCCGGGTGCTCGGCTTCAAAATATCTGTGCTCACGCGGCTGAGCTTGCAGAGCGGGGGGGAGAGAGTGGGCAGGAGGGCGCAAGCCGGAGCAGGCAGGCAGCACCATGCAGAGAAGAGAGACCCGGTGCCGGGAACAGTGGGGGGTGGAGGGGGTGGGAGAGTGGCCACTGCTCTCACTCGCGGCAGGACCAGCAGGTATCAGGCTCTCCTTCGGTTCTGGCCCAGAGCTGTCGCCACTCTGCACGCGGGGCCTCCCCCGCTCACGGCTGGGATCTCACGCCGCCCTCCAAGATTCAGCCCATGCTTTGCACTGAAACACCTCCTGCCTTCAAGGCGCAGCGCTCTCGTATTTCTCTAACCTAACACTCCCACGTGGCTCCCCAACTTGTATCGAAATCTTCATTTCAGACAAGGACCTCCTCAAGGGCAGAGACCACAGATGCTGGAAAGAGCGTGAGCCTCGGAATCAGCCCGTGTCTGTGTCCAGATTCGTCACCTGCTACCGGGGAATCCGTGTGCACGTTACATAAGCACTTTTTGCATCAGGTTCGTTCCCTACTAAATAGGAAAAGTATTGTCCGCCATGGGGAATGGTTGCGAGGGGAAAGTGACTTTAAAAAATGAGAAGTCCCTGTGTAAAGATTTCCATCTCTACCACGGAACAGAGCCTGAGACGTTCAAAATGTTTTCTCCTACAGATGACATCCGTGTCTGTGGGTTCCCAGGTGACTCCCAGAGTTCATGCAGCTAAGTGCCCACTAATTTGCTCCAACTCAACTGCCAAAGAAAGACATTGTGCGTGTGCGTGAGTGCATGCGAGTCAGCCGCCACCCAGCTCGGTGGCTCCCGCAGGTGCCGAGCAGCTGCAGAGCCCGCCTGGGGGTGGGGTCATTAGGGAAGCTGCGGACGTGAGTGGTCCAGTGGCCCGAGACAAACAGCGGGGAAAACCACGTGAGAATCTCTGAGTCACACCCCACAGGGGCAACCTCAGGGCTTTGCAGTTACCGCCGTATCCTCATTTTGCTTTCGGGGGTCTCAGCGACCCATGGTCAACAGCGGCTGAAAAATATTACCTGAAAAATACAGAAGTAAACAATGGATGAGTTTTAAATCAAGCACGTTTCTGAGTAGCCTGATGAAAATGCTCGCTGCCCTCTCTGTCCCGCCAGGATGCGAGTAGTGCCTTTGTCCTGTGGATCCACCTGCAGACACTCCCACGCGCAGTCATGGGCATCCTCGAGGACCAGTGAGCCGGGGTCACCCGGAGCACACAGCCGTCCTGCCTGGAGCCCTCGGAAGGGGGGCACCTGCATCCCCCCCGCACTGTGTCTCATCACGCAGGCGCTGTCATCCCACGGCGTCACAAGAAGGGTGAGTACAGTGCAGTGGGATATTCTGAGAGGGGGAGAGACCACATTCATATAACTTTTGTTACAGTAGGTTGTTATAATTGTCCTATTTTTTTATTGTTGTTGTTAGTCTCTTACTGTGCCTAATCTGTAAATTAAGCTTTATCATAAGTCTGTATGTGCAGGAAAATACAGTCTGCTCGTGGTTTGGTACCATCCATGGTATCAGCGTCCACTGGGGGTCTTGGGACCTGTCCCCCGTGGATAAAGGGGGACGACTGTGCTAGGGATGTGATTTATTTTGCTAGAGAAGAGACAGGGAACAGACACTTCTCAGTAGTCAAGTCATGTTCCGGTGGATTACATCGGGGTTCACGTTACTCCACAGCTCCTGCCATTTGTTCTTTCAGTGTTGTGCAACAGCCAAGCTGGTCTGGTCAGAAGGAACAGCATTCACTTATTCATTAAATCATTCATTCAGCATTATTGGACATTTAGCAGATGTTCTGTCAATATACATCAATTCAATAAATATTGATTGAACATCTGCTAAGTGCCTAAAATTGTGCTAAGCCTCTGTACATATAGATGTAAAAAACTGGTCACACCTGTGCACATCATATTAGGAAAGGACTCAGATGAAATATTTTTGCTATAAGGGACCAGGCAGTGGGGGGCACATAGCAGGTCCCCAGCACTCTGACTGTTGGGCGTATTTGGCAGCGTGGGGTGAGACGATTCTGGATGGGTTCCCAGAGGAAGGGATGCTTAAGTCTGTATCTTACTAATGTGAAATACTGCAACTTCAGTATTTATTCCATACATATAAATAGATTATCAATAGTCCATGGATATTATTCCACTTATTTATATTGATAGTTGTATTTGTATTTATATTCCTATGTCTATATATGTATCTATCCATCCATCCATCTGTCCATCTGTCTATCCTCTACCTACATCTGTCTGTCTACCTGTCTACCTGTCTACCATCCATCTGTCTATCATCTGTCTATTCACACGTCTATCATCCATCTGCAGAGAGAGAGGCCGGGGGTCTGGTTAACTCCTGACTTTGCAGGTGCGAATCCACACACCTGGACACCCCCGCCTCACACCCCCCTTAGGGCTCTGGCCTCTTCCCTGGCCCGTCTGAACTGTGTTTTCTACGTGTACATGATGCTTTTATTTCTAAAGGGCTAATTTGAGCACATAACTGATTTTCTTATGAATCAGTTTCCTCTTTCCACATAGTAAAGTCTATTCGTGTCCCATTATAATTATTCTTTATGTTTTACCTTCAGTATTTTTATACAGCTTAAATCTGGGGTAAATTTCTTATTATCTCCCACATGGCCCTTGGATTTCTTGCCCTTCATCCTTCTTTCACTAAATGACTTTTGACACCTTATGCCTACTTCTGCTTACCTGTTTTCACCTCATTAAGCGCATTTCTGACCTGACTTCTAGCTTCCTGATTCTTTAGCTTTTGCTCCAGTCCTAACTTCCCTCGCGGCAGGGAGGTTTTGATTTTTCCCAAGTGTCCGGGTTCTGTGGTCGCCTGTGCGGGGATGGCCGGCGCGTTGTCCCCCCGCCGGGGCGTCTCCGCGGCTCCGACCCTGTGACCGCGCCCCGCCCGACGGCCCCGCGTTCCCGCCCCAGCGGCTTCTCTCTTGGCTGGTGAATTCTCAGCAACAAACTTACAATCGTTTTTCCCGTCTTTAAAGGAAAGATAAAACCTGTGACGGTAAATACCCCCCCAGCCAGTGCCCACCTTTCCGCCCCGCTTCGCGCAACGCGTCTCCAGGAAGCGCGTTCTCCCCGCCCGGCCCCTGGCGCGCTCCAGGGACGCTGACCCCTGCGCCCCTGAACAAAGCGGGCGGCCACCGTCTGCCCCCACTTGACAACGCCCGTGGACAGCAGTACCCCTCCCGGGGGGCGCCTGCCTCAGCCTGCCAGGACTGCCCCGCCGGGCGCGCCCTGCACCTCACCCCTGCCCAGCCCTCACCCTCCTCCCCAACCCCGCCCTGCACCTCACCCCTGCCCAGCCCTCAACCTCCTCCCCGCCCCCGCCTTGCACCTCACCCCTGCCCAGCCCTCAACCTCCTCCCCGCCCCCGCCCTGCACCTCACCCCTGCCCAGCCCTCAACCTCCTCCCCGCCCTGCACCTCACCCCTGCCCAGCCTTCAGCCTCCTCCCCGCCCTGCACCTCACCCCAGCCCAGGCCTCAACCTCCTCCCCGCCCCCGCCCTGCACCTCACCCCTGCCCAGCCCTCACCCTCCTCCCCGCCCTGCACCTCACCCCTGCCCAGCCCTCAACCTCCTCCCCGCCCCCGCCCTGCACCTCACCCCTGCCCAGCCTCACCCTCCACCCCGCCCCCGCCCTGCACCTCACCCCTGCCCAGCCCTCACCTCCTCCCCGCCCCCGCCCTGCACCTCACCACTGCCCAGCCCTCACCCTCACCCCCCCGCCCACGCCCTGCACCTCACCCCAGCCCAGGCCTCAACCTCCTCCCCACCCCTGCCCTGTACCTCACCCCTGCCCAGCCCTTCATCCTCACCCCACGCCCCTCATCCTCACCCCCTGCCCAGCGTCCCCCCAGGCCTCCAGGCTTGGCTTCCCTCAGGCTGTGCTCAGACCTGGGCTCGCCTCTCTCCACCCCCTCGCTTGGTGTCTCACACAGGCCCAGGGCTGCGCCTGCCGCCTCCCTGACAAGGACCACTAGACTGGGTCTCCTGACCTCTCTTGGACTCTGAGTTTCTAACTCCCAGGGACGCCTGCACCGGGCTATCGGGGCCTTCGCTTGCTAGTCTGCATCCCTCCCTGACCCCGTCTGTTGTCACGGCTTCTCCATCCCAATGGATCTGCCTGAAACTGCCCCTTCCCCAGGCCTCGTATTCACTGTTACAACTTTCCACTTTAACATTCATACATTTTTACTTATTTGCCATATTCTTTGTCTCATTGAGCAGGTTACCAGGTCAGCGAGGCAGGGATTTTTCTCCATCGTGTTCACTTCAGGATGTCGAGTTCTCAGAATAAAATTTCGTGAGTGACAGAATTAGTGGGAAACGCTGCGTGAACTAGTGCTGCTGCATTGGCAGTGAGAACTCCGGGGAGCTGGCCAAGGAGACCCACAGGATTAAAGGCCTTTATGAGACAAAAATTTATATTTGCCAACCTTTAAAGAATTCCGTAGGTTGATTATTTTTATTTTTAATAGTGGGAGTAGCACAAACAAACTTCTTCTGGAGGAGGTGAAGCAGTCTGGTTCTAGTGAGAGGTGACAATCACGAGGACCTGCGTTTTCTGGCATTCTGGCTGTAGCCCGAGTACTCGCTTCCTATTTTAATGCATGTTTGGTGGAAGGGAGTCCTGCTTCATTGGTGTTACTGGGTTGTGTCACTTTTTTAAAAAGTCATTACACCTGCCCTTACCAAGTTGACACTTGCAGAGTGACTGTGCCTTTTCCTCACTCCCCCCCCAATTGCAAGTCCTTTACCCCCTCGGTGGAGCCTCAGGTTTCCCTGGCACCCACGCTGGCATTTCACACGTGAACAGCTCCAAAAAGGAGTTGTCGGTAAGTTTGGATGAGGACACAAAATAAGCAAAGATTTGGCAAGAGAGCTCAAACTCAAAACCATAACAGTATTCATGAACTGTGGGCACAAGATGAGACGTCTGGCCCTTGTTTTCAAAGAGGACTTGACAGGGTGGAGGGTAACTCAGCAAGACTCGTTAGCTTGGCCGCTGCGGCCTCTGGAGAAACAGCTCGAGGGTCAGCTTCCTTCTGTGGGCATGTGGCTGCCTGGAAAAATTCTCTTTAATGATGAACTTGCTAAGAAAACTGCTCATCTCTTTCTTTAACAAGGCTGGACATCTTCCTTAGAGAGGCTTCATCTGTTTTTCTCTTGTAAATAGAAAAGTAGCCAAACATCTGGGCACCAAATGTCCAGAACCTCTCGGGTCGGTCCGTGGGGCAGCCGCTCGCTCTGTGAAGTGAAAGCGTTGCCAGCTTCTCTGCTTGGCAAAGGCTCACGTGCCAACCCCAGACACAGTGGTGCCCGTGACCTCAGGCCCCTAATGAAGGGGACTGATCTGCTTGCAGAGAGCTGCTGCAGGTCCATGGAAGTTGGCGCATCGTGACGGGTGTGGCTCGACGCAGCACCTGCTTGGAAGCGTAGAGCAGCTCGCACGTGTCTTTAAGTAGTTCCATGAGGCAAGCCCTGGGGTGCACAGGCCTGCGTCTGAGGACTTGGGCCCTGAAACCCTCAGCCTGATGACTGCACAGGAAGGACGATTTTCCCGGGTCTGCTTACCAAGCACATCCACCATCTGATCACAGTTGCGGTGTGTCGCTCCTCCCTCAGCCCGGCGCTCAAGGGGAGGAAGATCCGAAAGCCGTGTGCTAACCGAGGGAGGGTGTCGGCCAAGCTCTGTTCCCTCAGAGTTCTGTCCGAGGGCCAGGTGCGTTGGCACAAGGTTTGGGGACACACCCTACAGGTCCACGCGGCTATTCAAATCATGCCAGAGACAACCTGCTAGATCCTAACGTTCTGCTAATCAGCTCCTCCTTATGTCATTTCCACCTGTCAGGTGTTCAGTGACACAGGAGCGAAATGGGCCTGATGTTTGCTGAGAAATGTGTGTGTGCATGTGTGCATGAGTGTGCATGCATGTGTGCACGAGTGTGCCTGCACATGTGTGTGTGCATGTGCCTGTGTACGTATGCATGTGTGCACATGTATGTGTGCATCAGTTCATGCATATGTGTGCATTGCTTGTATGTGTATGTATTATATGTACGTGTGTGCATTCATGTGCATGTGTCCAAGGTTAAAGTGTAAATCACTTGCCCATGTCATGGGGTCAGCATCTAATCCTGCACAGGTACAAGCGATACAGTGTGATTCGTGATCGAGTGCAGGGTCATTCTGGGCCAAGGGAAGTGACTTGGGGGCTCCACGGCCCACAGCCGGCAAGAGGCCTCCGACAGAGGGACGGGCGCTGTGAGGGTTTGGGTGGGTACAGGGGAAGTGAACAAAGCCAGTGGGATACCCAAGCTCCCCCTTCAACTAAGGATGCCTTTTACCCTCACTGCACCTCGTCTACTTCATATGAAGAGTGGAAAACCAAATGTCCCCCACATGCGGTTGTCAGGAGTTAACGGGGATAATGTGAAAATCGCAGGGCTCACACTGTGTGTTCAAAAGCAGCAGCTGCTGTTATCTGGGCATCATGCAGGGGAATATGAAACACTTAGTGACCAGATGTTTTCTGTTCCCTCTGACATGAGCGGCCTTGCTGGGTTCCTGAGGCCTGCTTACATCCGCCACCTCTGCTCAGATGCTGAATTATCCGAGAGGTCTGCCCTGGCCGCCCAGCAGAAAGCTCTCCCTGTGCCCCGGCCTCCGGCACTTGCGGTTACCCTGGGGCGCACCCCATTCCCCACTGGGCTACGATCACTGCACATCCTTGGTGTCATCCTGTGTCTTCATCTTCGAGTGTCTGGCAGGATCAGTGCCGACTCCTGCACCCAAGTGTGGCTCCGGATGTCGGCCTGCTGCACTAACTGTGCACGTGATGTTGGGCACCGACAGAGTCACCGTCACAGTCACCGACCGTGAGCGCCAAGGTGGCTTTCAGGGCCAGGTCTGTGGTGAGGGCCCCGTTCCATCCAGTGTCCACAGAGATCCACTCACCCTCATCCCACCTCCCCTCGATACCAAGAGTGATTCTGCCACCTCTTCTGGCGGTTGGGGGTTGGGGGCACAGAGATTTAAACAACTGGCTTGAGCACCCACGGTCTGCATGCAGGGTCTGTGGCCTGCCCCCGGGGCGCCACCCGCTGAGAGGATCAGGAGCGTGACCCTGCGCTACGGCTGACTTATCTAGCTGCTCCAGTCATTACCGAAGCCAAGACATGCTGCTTATGTTCAGTCTGATCCTTGCGCTCTCCCACAGAACACAGCAGAAAGTGCCCGTCAGCCAAGGACAATGACCGTATGTGTGGCCGGTCACACACCATGCACTTATGGGATTTGTTCATCTTCTGTGAGTGCCAGATCCTAGAAATATAAGCTGGTCAAAGCAAGTTTCAAACTCTCAAGAAGTTACAATGTTGTGGAAACAAAATCTTTAAGTAAGCATTCATATATAGGTAGAAAATCACAATTTCCCTTAGAACGTCACCAACAGATCACTTTTGAAAGCCCATTTCTAAAATCCTGGTATAGCAAGGTGGGATGACTTTGCTATTTTGCAGCATCTTTTCAATTAAGCAGAAATTGAAATAAACTACTCTGGCCACAATTAAGAATGTCCCATAATTGTCTAACCTATTTAAACCAGGTTTGTATCCCCAGCGCAAAAGACCATTCTGTTTTCTCTGGAGATGGGGGTTTTCAACAGTGGCCTATTCTACTTTGGAAATGTCTTTAGAGGTTTAAAGTCCCTCAGTCTCAAAAGGCCTCAAAAATTCAAGCAGGTTCCTTCCCTGAGGACAGTTTTCCTCTATGCAGAGGCTGATGCTGAACGATGAGGACGTTCGACCACGATCAGACGTACAGTGCGTGAAACGTGGAGCATCACAAACCCCCTCGTTCTGAAATCCAAGCTGAGTGTGGCAAAGTGCTGCAAGCTCAGCTCCCAGTGGTGGAGTTGAGGGCTCATTTGTAGAAGGAAGTAATGTGGTGATTAACCATGTTCCTAGGGCCGCAGAGAAGCTCGTGTCTCCATGGTTCAGTGCCCACTAGACACATCGCCCTCAACCCACTGGGGGCCTAATTTCTTGGTGATATTGAGGCCCTCATCCTGCTCTCAGAGCTGGTGAAGACAGCGCTTTCTGACCGTCACTGTCAGCGGCACCAGGCGCCCCAGGGCCTTCTCAGCGTCCGGAGGTCGGAGAGTTTGGGAACAAGCTGAGGGCTGGGGCACAACCCAGGCGCTGCACACGCTGATTCTCTCTGCAATGTCCAGATCACGGTACCGAGGAGGCACCACGGATCCAGGCCCACCACCCTGCACAGTCTCCTGACGCACACACAGGCCTCGGGGCTCCCAGGGCTCGGAGGTCTACTCCACGTCTGTCCGAAATGTGTCAGGTCCACCCCACACGTCTTTGATATTCAGCCCTGAGAGTAGTAGCATGAAAGAGTTTGTGTGTGTGTATCTGTATTTTTGTGTGGATGTGTCTCTGCATGTGTATCCATGTATGTATCTATGTGTGCCTGTGTGCATATGCGGGTGTGTATCTGTGTATACATGTGTGTATCTGTGCATGTATCTGTGTGTATCTGTGTGTACCTGTGTGTCTGTGTGTGCACGTGTGTACCTGTGCGTGTCTGTATCTGCGTGCACCTGTGTGTCTGTGTGTGTCTGTGTGTCTGCATGTGTATCTGTGTGCACGTGCATATGTTCTGACTCACTGTGTTTGTGGTGGAGTCGGGCACAGCCCCTTTGAGAAACAGGAAGATGGTAGAGATGACATCTTGTGTTTTCTTCTGTTATTCTGATTCATTATTTTGAGATTTATGTAGAAGTAAAGTACAACAGGTACAGACAACCTTAACAATTAATCTGGTTATTCAGGCATGTGCAAAAACACATAATTTACTATTTTCTTTCTTTTCCTTGGAGTACATTCAAAATAACACAAGGAAACCCATGTGCCAACAGCTAGAACAGTCTGAACAGCCAATTGGTTTTCAAATAATTCCCATCGTTCAGGCTTTTTTTCCTTCTCTCAAAGTACTCAGTTTACTATCCCTTCAACAGGAAATGAATTGGAAAAAAATAACAAAAGTTAAAAGCAGCTGTTTGGATGTCTACACCCATGTCCAGTTCAAGAAAGGGAAAACATGCTAAGACGCAGTGTTGTTTTGTTTTTACGATGTCTTCTAGCAATTAAACTAGTAGTAGGAGACCTTCTTGGTAGGGGTGGTTTTATTTATTTATTTTTCTCAAAAAATGCCTTTCCTATGTTGTTATTCACAGTAACGTGTTTTCCTGGACTGGATCTCTGGTGAGGGACGCTGGCGCCATTGCAGAGCAGAGTGGCGGTGGCAAAGGCTGGGAGGGGTCTCAGGACCCTCCGGCCGCGGTGCACGGCAGAGGCTGTGGCCAGAGCTCGGGGTTGTGCTGCAGACTGTGGTCCTCACCTGCGGGACGAGAATGGGCACAGATCTCGGAGCAGCGTGGCCACATGACAGCACGATGCGAACCAATGCTGGAACCATGCTCAGTGTCTCCAAAAATGATTGACCCGTGGGGAAATTTCAGACACCTTCTCTGAATTATACATTTAGCATAATGACAAAGAGTTTATATGTGGTCATTTCAGTAAACATTGTCCAATTACCATATACCGTGCCTCAACATTTTAGCCCTTACACCGGTGGGGCTAAACACAGCTTTAAGGGCATTGGCCGTCTGTGGTCGGGGTGACTCTGCGGTGGTGCTGGATGCGTGTGTGGGGTTCGCAGCGCTGGCAGCCATCTGCAGGCAAAGCATCAGCAGCTGCTAGGCCATTTTGCCAGCAGTCTGTCCTTCTTCAGAAATGGAAAAAATTGCTTCCTGCTAAACACATAGATTAAGAAATCTTTGTTAGATTACAAGCATGTTGTAACCCATGTACTGAACATATAACCTTGTGCTGGTCTTCAGTCAGAAACACGTGAAAGACACAGCCCTTTGCTTGTCACACCGCGGTGGACACGCTCACAAAAGCTGCAGCCGCCAGATCACCTCACATGGTGCCCTTTGGAGACGACCTACATCGATGCCTTTGCTTCCAGAAAAGGGAGAAAAGTGCTCATGAAGTTAGAAACGCTGGCTATCATAAAGCTTGGGAGGCCAATCATTAATTAAAATAAACTAACAAAAGGACAAAAAATAAAATGTGAAAGCTACCCAACAGGCCTACAGACATAGGTGCCAAGCATCACTGATCCCAGCATCTTAGGGTGTGCACGCAGGGTCCTGTCACGGCTCCCGTGCAAGGTAGACTCTCTCCCGCTGAGCACGGCACCCCAGCAAAGACCCCGCGGTTCTCCCGTCACAACCACCACTGCCCAGTTCCTGATTATTAGAATGTTTTTATGATTCTCTGAAGTTTGTCTCTCTATAATTCATATGTCTTAGAGTTGCCTGTTTTTTTAATTTTTATATATATACACACACCATCCTGCACTCACTGTGGAGCACAGATTGATCGGCTGGAAGACGGATTGATTAGCGGATTGGTGGAGGTAGAACTGCCGGCATTATTGTGCGCAAATTGCCTGCCCTCCTTCCTTCCTGCCTTTTCTTCTTTCTTTTATTCTTGTCTGAGCACATTTAATTGGATTTTCAAGGTATTTTGCTATATGTGATGAAGCACAATGTTCTATAGAGGTTTTGCTGAAATACCGATGCCCTATCCTATGGCTATGATAATTTGTCATTATTGACCCATCAAACAATTAATTTACACATTCATCAAATTATTCAGCAGGTATTTTGGGCACCATCGCTTACTCGCCACTGTGGACACCAGATGTGAGGTGAGAAGCCACGGACACGGACAGGAGCCCTGTCCTCCAGGGACTCAGCTCAGCTGCTTTGTGACTGACACGTCCCTTCCTTGGTGGTCACAAAATTCCAGCTAAATATTCTCCTCAGAACTTTCAGTATCTCCCTTTTCAACTCCTCCTACATTCATGTATCTCTTATGAGTCTCTCAGAAATGTTTTTCTTTTGTGATAAATGCTATGTTTTCATCCTTTGTTCCAAAGGAGACTGTCCTGTGTAGGAAAAAAAAAAAATCACCTTGCCTTTAGGGGCAAAAGACGTAGGTTTGGGTAACTCTGCCTAGTTACTGCATGTCTTTAGGGAAGTCTGAACTTCCTAAGCCAGTTTCTTCTATCAAATATTTGTGGAAACCTCTCCCTCATACGGTTCTTATAAAGAGCCAAAGACATAATGCTTAGAATATTGCTACAATCAAATTATTAGTTTTATCATTATTATTCTATTCATTTTAACATGGAAGTTTAATCTTTACCTTTTTCATCTTTAAATCTTTCCAAATTATTTTCAGTTCAAAATGACACATTTTACAAGAAGTGACTTAAAATATCACCAACTAAAATGATGTCTCTAGTTAGAAGTGCCTGACACCTTGTGCCTCGCGCAGAGGTCAGATTTTGGGCCTGCTGTAACTGTGCTTGGACTGTCTCGTTTCCCGGGAAAGGTGGGGCTGGGCCCTGCTCATGTCACTTCCGTTTGTGTAGCCTCTGCGAAGGGGTGTCCACCACACGCACGGCACTGGCCCAAGGGCGTGGATTGTGGAATACGGAAGTTCCTCTCCATCTGCCCTCCACTGTGAGGTCTTCTCTGCAGTCCATTGGGGAAAAAGATAATCTATCCGACATAGGCAGTTTGAGACAATTTTTAAACTTAACAGTAGTTTTATTTATACACACTGTGTATTCTTTAATGTAGCATCATCACATTGGAATCATAAGTAGAGTCCAGATTCATAATTTGATGTGGTTCTACATGTCATTCTTAAAGATAGTTGTATGTTTTCCCACAATTTCTACATAAGAAGTAATGAACAATGGCTCTAAAACATTTTTTGAAATTGATTCTTTGTAATTCCTTATTACGTAGGATGAAAGATGCCCTGCATATTTGCAAAAATAATTAAATCAGGAAAAAGCAGATCTAGAAATAGACATCACACGTGCATGTCGTTCCGAGTGGCGCGATGCACTGTTCTGGCAGCAGCCCGGCTACCCTCAACTTTGGCCTAATTGCTGGTTTCCTCGAGGGGGACGGAAGGACAGAAGGACGTCAAGGTGAGCAGCCCCTCGTCCTTCCCCAGCACTAAGTTGGAGCTCGACACGTGACAGGCCGTCAGCCCACGTTTGCAAAGCCTGTATTGCCTTAAGCCTTCTGAGCGCGACCGCGTGAGGTCAAACCGCTGGCCTGGTGGAGGGGTGGAATTTCAGGGAGAAGTTGTTTTGTTTTAATGGCCGAAAGATCAGGATTATTTTCCTTAGCCATCGCCCCGTTTTGGTTGGGAAGACCGGAATCCTGCCTTGTCACTGTGTATTTTCTCATCCATTTGCACACTCGTTTCTACCTTCTTGGCGTGTTTTGTTGTTATGTCCTGGCCTCATCTTCCTATTTCAATCCTTGAAAGCCTAACGTGGCACTTCTGAACAAACGGCGGCGACAAACCAGCTGTTAAAACTCAGTTTTGCTCTGAGGAATGGCAGATCATCTGCGTTCCAGTGCCACATCAGGGGAATTGGGCAATTTCCAGTGCAGTTAGAATCGGGATATGATTTAAGGGTCGTGACTCTCTCAGGAACCCATCCATTTTTAGTCCCCCTGGAACAACTGAAATGACCTGTGGCCACTGTCCATATGACGATGTTAACCCAGGCAAATTGAAGGAGCAGCTGGAAGGAATTCCCCATGGAGCCCAGACACAGAACCACATGGCTTTCCAAATTCAAAGCCTAGAAGCACAGACTTGGCTAAAAATCGGATGACGAGCGCAAGTGTAGACAGGCAGCCTGGGGTGTGTTGAGAACAGAAGGCTGGTCTCTCCCGCGGTGGTGATGTCTATAGCTAAAGTTCAGAGGAAGCCAGCACTGCCCGGTTTCCTGGGAAATCAAGGCAGTAGGTGAAGTACATCTGGATACCCCAAAATTAACTAAAAATATAATGTTCTAAATGTAATTGCCTTTATATGTCAGAAGAAACCTGTGTGTGCAGGGATGTGGCAATAGTGGGACAGGAAAGGATGTTTCCAATTTGGTGGAGATACTGTCAGGAAATAGGAATGAGGGATGAAGGTTCACCTCCCGGGGAGACGGACCTTCCGTCGGGAAACAGCAACGAGGGGTCGATGCCCCTCTCACAGGAGAGCAGCTGTTTCAGGCGTTTGTGAGCAGAGAGATGTCCACATTCCTGCAGTTATGTTTTCTCATCTGAGCCCACCCTCTGCCCCACAAACATCAATTTTTTTCCCAGCCAGTATGGAATTCTACTCTAACTTCCTTAATACATTTGTATTTCCTAGTGGGTGTTCCGGTTGAAGAAAGCTCTCTAAGGTTCACATGCTGCTGCTCAGGGAAGCACCCCAGAGTAAATTCATAATTTTCCCTAAATTACTGCATGTTTATCTAAGTCCTGAAAGCCCAGAGAGCTGAGGAGACCGCGTGGTAGGCCAGCCGTGACTTCGTGGGCAGCTCTCATTACTGGAAGTTCGTTCTTTCCGGGAACTAAAGTCCGTCTTCCTGCAGATCCCGGTTGTTGGCTCTAGTCCTGCCCAGGACGAGTGCGTCGCCTCGTGTTGGAAATTGGCTTGTTTCCGAGACACTCGATGTCTTTAGCGGTCAGGGTGCGCTCAGAGGGGCATTGCTGAGCGGGTCAGCGAAGGAGGGTTTGTGTGGGGCGGGGGAGGACGTCAGGGGACCGAGGGGAGCAGTTTCCACCCTTGTCAGAAGGGGCAGGACGGGGCGCGGCGGGAGCTTGGCAAGAGCTGACGCCCGTGCGGCCGCAGCCCAGGGAGGTCTTCGCTGTGGCTCGGGCCGTGGGGGCTAAGTCACACCCGACCTGTCTCTCCCCACCCTCCACCTTCTCCCTGGAGCTTCCGGTTGGCTAAGCCCAATTCCCAGCCCAGGAAGCCAGGGGCCGAAGGGGCGGGGCACGTCCTGTCCAGGCCCCAGCAGAGCGAGGGGCGAGGACAGTCCTGCCCACGGGGAGTCCCCGGGAGGGCATCCCTCCGCCTCGGCGCCCGTGCCTGACCCAGCAAGACCTGCTCCCCCTTTCCATGGCTGCTCTTTTATTTTGTTTGAGCATCTCTGTTAACTAATGTATGGCTTTTCATTTGAATTTTATGTGACTACTTTTTTCCAGTGTTATATGATCGTACAATTTTGTATACCGTTAGTATCCTGTGGGTAGTAAGTAATTAATATTTACTGAACGTGTGTTTAATGAATACAACCGAATTAGCTAGGTCGCTCCAAGCTCAGTGGATAACAGGCTGAACGTAGGTTTCCTGATGAGTCTGGTATAAGATCAGAGTTGAACAGAACAGCCTTTCATGCCATGAAGAAGGGATGCCGGAGAAGCCCCTTTATAGTTTCTCCAATTAACAAAACAAGATGATTTATATGAGGGTTTCCAGCTCTCTGTCTGTTTTCTCTCTGCAGCCACAAAGGACAGGAATCATTTCTTCACACGCACACTCATGTGGCAACGGCACACTGTTTCCTTGGGCGTGCAGGGGCCGACGAACACGTTAGGTACCTGTAGAGACGCTTCCCAGGGAACACGGGAGCAGCCGTGGGGGTGTGGACGCGCAGCTGCGTCTGGGAGCACGGCCTGGGGAGGAGGCACCGACTGCCCCACGGCTCCAGGAGTGGCCGTGCCTCCCGGGCGACACCTCGGAGCCTCTGCGAGGGAAAGTCCTGCCTTGCGTTTGTTGCCTTAATAGATGTCACCTGAGACACAGGTTCCTGCTGTAAGGCGTGACTCAGTCTGAAGAGATTTGACTTGTTGACACGTGATATACGTTGGAATGCACTGACTTTTCCTAAAAATAGGAGGGAAGGAAGGGAGGGAGGGAGGAAGAAAAGCCAAAATAGCCAGGTTTCCAGGTCCCATTCACTGTCACAAGGCCAGGGAGCTACTGTTCGTGTGGTCCACATGGTCACGGTTCCACGTAGTCCTGCAGTCCGTGCAGTCTGTGGTCCTGTGTTCCCGCGGTCTTGTGGTTCAGGTGGTCCTGGCGCCCTGTGACCCTGTGGTCCTGTAACAGAGTCTGATGCTGTGGCAGCAGAGCAGGGTGGGTTTGAGGTCAAAGGCCACTGCTGCCTTTCTCCCCTCTGAATCTGAAAGCTCGACTCCAGCGCGCGAGTCTGTGGGGTTCTCTCTGGACGAGAAGCCTTTCGTCGACGACTTGCTGTTTCCCTGCGGGATGCTTCTGGGAACATTCCTGAAAGGCCCACAGGTTGTTTGCAGCAACGGAGGGCGTGTTCCGCCAGACTCATTGAACTTCAGCTTCTTTATTTCTCTTTGTTGGCTCCACCTTGCAGTTGGAGAAGCCCCTCCACCCAGATTTTCCTCATTCCTTTAAAAAGATATTAGTTATCCTTAATTGCCCTTAACTTCAAGTTGCAGATGAAGCAGCTTGGATCCTTTCGTGAGCGTAGTCATGCTTTGCGCTCTTAAAAGTCAGTAGTGGTGCAGTGTGGTAGCAATGATGTGCGCGTCTGAGCCCATCTGCCTTCTCAACAAGCGATGAAGCCAAACTCACAATTTAGTCCAAAGTCTAATAATCACCAAATGCTCGACCAGACCCCCTTGGATAGCCCCCACAGCAGAGACAGGCTCATATAATTCAACGGGAAAGATGAAGCATTTCCACCTTGCCGTAACAAAAATCAGCTTTTCTGTCTTTATTCTCAAGAAAGATCTCTCTTACATATTACACAAGTCACTTTCACCCAAGACCTGAACCTCCACCAGACACACACATGTGCATGTCTACGCACAACAGAGAAACACACACACACATGGTGAGTAGAGGCAGGCACGGTACGGTAACAGCAGCGTTGTCTGGATCCGTGATGCGCGGGGGGTGAGTCCGACATAAGTTAGTCTGGGAACTAATCTGAGATGCTGTTATTTGTTGCCATGTATTTTTTTCTAAATTATAGACCATATTTCATACAGTTTTATAGAGTTTTATGTTTACAGAAAAGAAAGAAAGTGATGGGTCCGGACTTCCCCACCCCCCCACACAGTTGCATCTTGCATTCGTGGTACGTTTGTTACAGTCGAATAAATCAGCAGTAAAACGTGACTGTTCACTGGGGTGCACAGTCTACCTTGGAGCTCATCTTTCTGCTGTGCAGTTCTAGAGTTTTGACAAACGCATGAAGTCATGTATCCGCGTCACCCAGGATAGTTCCACTGCCCCGAAAATGCCTTTCATTTAATCCTGCTCTAATACTCTTACTTTAGGCAGATCTGAAATCCAGACCTAAATCATCTTCTTTCTTTCTGAAGAACTTTTAGCATTTCTCACAGGCAGATCTACTGGCCACAAATTCCATCACTTTTTGTTTGTCTGAGAAAATCTTTACTTCTCCTTCATCTTTGATGGATAATTTCACCGGGTACAATATTCTAGGTTGATGACTTTTTTCTTTCAACATTTTAAATCTCTCCCTCCACTCCCTTCTTGTTTGTGTGGTTTGTGAATAGAAGTCTGATGTGGCTCTTATCCTTTTCTCTCTAGGTAAGGTGAATTTTTTCCTCTGGATACTTTCAGGATTTTCTCTGTGTCTTTGGTTTACCAAAGTTTAAATATGGTGTGCTTGGGTGTATCTTTTTTTTAATTTATTCTGCTTCATGTTCTCTGAGTTTCCCTGAGAATCTGTGGTTTGGTGCCTGCCACTAATTTTGGAAAATTCTCAGCCAACCATTATTACTTCACAAATTTCTTCTGTCCTTTTCTCTCTTGTTCCCTGACCCTTTCCCCAGACCGTCCAGGCTGCGAGGAGCCCGTCGAAGGTGTTCTTCGTTTCTGCTCCTGTGCTTCTGAGGAGTTCTAGCATTTCCTCTTGGTTCTTTCTTGGAGTTTCCGTCTCTGCTTACATTACCCATCTGTTCTTGCATGTTGTCCACTTCTTTTATTTGAGTCCTTAGCATATTACTTATAGTTATTTTAAATTCCTAATCTGATAATTTCAAAATCTGTGTCATATCCAAATCCAGTTCTGATGCTTGGTCTCTTCAGACTGTGTTTTGCCCTGTATATGCCCTCTAATTTATTTCGTGGAACGCTAGACCAGATACGGGATTGAAGTAACAGAGACAAGCAGACCTTGGTATCAGGTTGCGTGTCTGTGGGTCTGGGCCTTGGCCGTGTTCACTGTCTGCTGTAGCCGTAGGTCTCCTAACACCCTTGTTCTCAACTCCCCTTTCACCTCTGGGCTTCCTCAGGGACTCTTGAGTGTGGGCTGAGATGCACAGTCCTTTCCGATGCAGTCCCCTGTGACACAGGCATGTCCCTACTGGCGGGACCCTACTGGCACGGTAGTAAGGCGCGGGGGCGGGTGTCTTACGCTCCTACGATCAGGTCTCCCTCATCTCGTGAGCCTTTGTCATAGGACTGTGAACTGCACAAGGGCTTCTTCCCCTTCCCCTTGGGTGACACAGGGAGGCTGGAGGGGCTGGAGCTGGGTGTTCCCTTCACCCGGGGACTAGGTTCTGACACGGCCCCAGCGGGTCAGACTCGGGGGAGACAGTTTCCCTCAAGGGCAGGCCTTGTAGGAAGGACAGAGTGTCCTGGGCCTGACTCCCCAGCCACTACTGGAAGCACAGCAAACCCCGTGGGGCTCCTTGGGGTAAAACTCAGGAAAGCCGTGGTCCCTGCGGCCAGGTCCAGAGGGTGTGTGTCTGTCCAGCGTGCCCACGCTCATCCCAGGATCCGCCGATTGCCCTCTGGATGTCTCCGCAGTGCTGGTCCAGTGGCTTCTGGTCCTCTTAGCTGTGTTCCCAGGGCCCGCCTGTTGGTCTCTCCAGTTCTTGGGGTGCACGTTTGCCCTGCGACCTCGATTCTCTGAGGGACGTAAGGAGAATGGTTGATTTTCAGTTTGTTCAGCTTTTTCTGCTGAGGATGGTGCTGTGGTGGGCAAGCCCTTCACGTGTTGGGCCAGAAACAAGGAGTGTGTTGTTTCCTTTTGTCTGCTGCCTCTACAGCCTCAAGACATGCACTTCAAAGTACAGGTTTAAAAGTAGTTACCAGTTATTAGTCTATCCACTTCCAAAGTCTTGAAAGATACATTTTAAATGGTTTGGTCCATCATTGAATTTGTGCTTTAAAATAAATAATTTATTTGTGTAGATATTATAATTTTCTAAATATTTGCATTATTCTCAGTATCTTAACTGTCTTCAGGTATATTACTAAGTTTTAGGATTTTCCCCCTAAACATTTGCCAATCTTAATATTGCCAAACATATGGAAGCATTTTTAAATACATAGATCCAATTTCTGAGGCTGAAAATAATACGTGATGCAGGTGGCTGGGTGGACCCCTTCTCCTCTGAGCAGTTCCTTCCCTGCCCCTGCAGCCAGATCATCCCGTTCAAACGCACATCGTGACTCTCGTAGATGATCACAAAGAAACAAAAGCAAGCACCTTGTGAGAACGTAATAACATTTAGTTTTTGTTTCATAAAATCTAGATATTTATTTAGAAAATTCTTAAATGTGTAAAATGGTTTAATAACAAGGGAGGGAATATTAACTTAATGCAAATTTAATAAGAAGTGCAGATTCTGTGCCAAGAGCCTGTGTAAGCCCCGGACATGCAAAGGTGAATCCACCTGTTGCCTGCACAGAATTCACGGCCACTGGGACAGTGCAGGACACATCCTCTGACCGCTGGTGGTCGAGGTCCTGGTTTCCGACGTGAAGAAGATCAGCCTTGTTGCTTATGTCCACTTTGGGAAGAGGGACCAGTGGCCGACTCGAGGCAGTAAACAAGACGGTCAAGTCCGACGGCTGGAAGAACCCACGGCGTCATCTTGCCCACCAGCCCATCCTAAGACGAGGAGGTGGTGTCTGGGAACAGCGGAGCAGCTCCGGGGAGACAGCAGGTCGTGGGCAGGCTGTCCTGGCCTCTCTGTGAGGCCTCTGCCTCCCGGAAGTGCCCTCGCTGCGGATGGTCTGCAGGGAGCCCGGCACCTGAGTCTGCTGCCCTCTCTGCACGGTTGGTTTCTTCCCTGCTGCTGGAGAAAGACAAGCCATGCGGCCGTGATGGGCGTAGGTGATGCTCGGCACTGCCACTCGTGCTGAAGTAATGCATACTTCAGAGAGTTTCAGCCTCTTGACAGGTGAGTGGCTGAACACAGCAGAGCGGGCATAGGCAAATTTCAAGAAATAATTCATAACTAATTTGGGTTAAGAGTATTAACTTAAAGTCAATGGACACAACTCAATCTCTGCAAGATAAAGATGCTTTTATTCTGACTTGTGTGTTTGTTGAATGAAAGTATTTAGGTATTGAACGTGAGTCCTCAGACAAGTAATTGTTGAAGGCAGACCGACATGAACCCCAGGTTCTTTATCTTCTGTAAACACTCTACTTGTCTTATTCAAACTTGGTTTTACAAAATTTGAATTTTCTTTTCATTTATCTGAATTATTGATAGATTCCAGAAAACTTTCAAGCAATTGAAAAGATTAAAAATAAAGTGGTAATTTAGTTTTCAGCCTTTAAGTACCTGTTAAAAACTATGCTTGCATTCTAGCATTTGGCTTGTATAATGAATATAGTGAAATTTCTCATTACAACTTAAAATTCCTTTAAAATTCAAAACACAACTACTGCACAGTTTTGCTAAATTTCTCCTTGCTATTTTCTTCAAGCCAGTTCCGCAGTGATATCATTGCTATTAAAAGAGGTGCTTGGCCAGAGTGTAGTTTCCCATGAATGGAGCGTAGACAGGAACATCTGCTGTGTCTAACTCGGTACGTTGCTCCCCGGAGCCTGGTGCTCGGCTGAGAGGCTCGACCACAGCTTCCGAATCCGGGCCTGACGCACTGGGACCTCCTGCATCAAGCGATTTTGCTCGAAGTTGTCGTGCTTCTGTTCCGCCTTCTTAATCAAGTCAATACTGGATATTTTGGGTTATGTGAGCATGTGGCTGTGAATAGAGGCAAAATCTTCAAAGATTTTGTGCTTCTTGTGAATCTCTGTGGCCGTCACCAAGTACATTTGAAAGGAATATTCTGGCTTGTGGAGGCACAAAAAGGTTTGCGTGGAATAGAATGCGTCCACCCAGCCTCCGGAGAAACCTCACCCAGACACGGCAGCACCCCATTGCCCTGGCATTGTTCTGGGAGTCAGGTGTTTCTGATGAGTAAAATTTCCAAATAATTGTAATAGTCATTAAGTATAGGCAACTTCTTGCATTAAACATTTTTTAAAATAAACACCATCTTTGCTTTCTTGCTTTAAGAAAAACAGTGTTTTGATCAAAATTGAAATGTTCCTAAGTAACTCTAGTATGATCTTAATCACTAACCATACCCTGGAGTGTGGCCCCCAGTGGAGACCTCGACCCAACCCACGTCCCGCCCCCGGGACTCTGTCCTCCCTTCTCTGCTCTTGGTGAACCACTGAGCTGTCGGCTTATTTTCTTATAGAAAGGATCCCCCCTTCTACTCTGGGGAGAATGAAACTCTTAAACTGCTAATCTTAGCCTTACATAAAATATGTAAACTAACACCGTTCCAAAAAACTGGCATTGCCCGAGTTGAGACTACCAAATAACTGAAACATTTTTTTCAAACAAATGTACTCCTGAAAGAAAGATTCCAGATAAAACATCTCAAGATTGCCCATTGGGTGTCCCCGTGTAAGCGATCCGCAAGCTAAAAACCAGAGCACAAACAAGCCACTGATTACAGTCAAGCAAAGGGCGCGTCTCTCCCCATTCCGGGTCTGGAACGGTTCTTCCTCCCACCACCAGTCTAAGTAAGTCTATTTCTCTTTTCATTTAACAGTTTTGCTATCTGCTATGCATATATAAATAAAATGAAATCTCCTTCTGTTAGTTAACATTTAAAAATACGTGGAAATAGCTGGGTGGACTGTTACTGCATTAGGATTGTGAATTTTGGGTTGTGACTGAAAAGGCAGCCGCGTCTCAATCTGAGCCTCACTTTGAGGGGTCGTGGGACGTCCCACGAGGAACTGCAAGTCATCCTCCTGGAGGCTGGGAGGGAGATGCACGTGGTCCCTGCGTTCTCGGGAGGACTTGCCATCTCCTGTGAGCTATAAATACAGAAAATAAGCAGTTTCCGGTATCATCCCCAAATTGAAAGTCGCCGGTCACATGCCACATCGCAGGCATTGATTTATAGCTCAGTTACTTCATTCCAAGGCAATTCAGAGCCTCAGGACACACTCCAAACTCCTCAGCCCACGCCGCCTACCGCGATCCCAGGCTCTGGGTCCCCCCAGCATTTCTGAGACATCTCTGAACGCCGCTGCCGTTCCTAAGCTTGTCTTGCTTTACACTTGACAACCGTCCCACCTAGTCACTTGCATGTCTTTCCTCAGCCCTCTCTGAATCCACCCTCTCCTGGCTCTGATGCAGCTTTGCCTTCATTTTCTATTTCAAATGCCGTTTTCCCCGTGAAGCACTCTCTTCTTGCCCCCTTTCTATGTGCATGCCGTCCATTTTTACCTGCACCTGTCTCTTGCAACCTGTCTTATAGCTATTTACCAATCTCTCTTCTTTCTCTTCCAACATCAGCTCATAGATTTCAGGGGTCATTCAAGAGGTCTGATGGGTCATCATATTTATGTATATGTAGCTTAGAGTGCATAAATGCATTTAAAATTGGAAATTATTTGTTTTATTGCCTAGCCGGTGGTCTAGGGGCTGCCTCTGGACACTACTAAAACCTAAGTCAATAATTCCCATCCAAATAAGAAATTTGTCATAGATTTAAAATTGTTTTTTCAATGTTAAAAATACTTAATAGTATATTTTTATAGAAATAAATGCCTAATAAATTCTAGATTTTTTCTGTCAGGTGGATGCTCTTATCCTAAAGAATATTCTGCTTCTGGAGCTCTAGGTGCCACTTTTGGCCTGAACCTAAGCTGGGGAAGGACAGCTGCTCTCCACATTCTTCAAGGAGGCTCCGACACACTCAGTAAACATTTCGTGATGCGTCGAGGTGTCCATTGAATCTCAGAATGGCTCTACCTTTTCCATTTTGTGTTGGAAATAATGGAATTCTACATTTTTGTGCAAAACTCGAGGCTTTTCTATATTTGAATCTGGTCTTGCAAGACACAACAATGTGATTATTAACGGCTTGGGTGTAAATTTTCTTTGTATGTCTCAAAGCACCTAGCCCAGTGCTTTTCATGCAAAATAGGCATTCAGTATCTCTTAAATTTGAGTTTGTATTTAGTTAAACGTACGGAACTAAATGGATGATGTAATGAGGACAAGAAGGAAGGCAGACCTTGGGGACAAACGGTGTCTGTCCCGGTCACTTCGCACGACCGAGGCAGGTCGGCGGTCGGCCTCCTGGAATTCCCAACGAAAGCCCGTGTCTGGCCCGAGGATTCTCAGCTCAGTGGATACGAAGCAAGAGACTCAAGCTACACTTCTGAAAACATTAGTGTGAGGCAGGTTGGGCACCGGATCTTTGCTCTGTAAAGGCGGCACCGTCGGCGTAAGCTCAGCTTCCCGGGACACAGACACCATCCCGCGTGTGAAGAGGTCGTGGTCGGCAGACTGAAGTCACACAGATGAAAAAGTAAAGAAAAATTTAGAAAAGCAATAAGAAGCAGAGAGGAAGTTCCAATCAGGTCTAGCCACTCGTTCTGTAAATGTTTCACTGAGAGGTGACAGAGGAACAGAGCAGAAAGGACACAGGAGGAAAGACCCGGGGGACAGAGCCAGAGTGACGACGCTCCGTGACTGGGAGCGTCCAGCCTGCTGGCAGGGCGAGGACACTGGAGTCGGGAGTCACCAGTGCCACGGGAGAGGAACGTGGGCTGGCTCAGCCTGTCCTCGGGGGGAGTTACGGGGGCTCTAGCAAGGAGAAAACACAACCATCTTTCATTTAAGAAAAATAATTCTGGCCGCGGCGGGGAGGGGACAGTTTGTCTGTTTGATTCTCTATTGCAGCCCGGCGCCCAGAGGGGTGCGGAACATGGAAGATGTGGGCAATTATTCCTCGAACGACATAGCTCCAATTACAGCAGCAGTTTCCATAGCCGGATGGGGAACGACAGGGTCTGGACTAAGGCGGGGGCCTGACCTGGCCAGCAGGGCGGGGTCTGCAGGGTTTAGGATGGTCCAGACGTGAGGGCCGGGGCTCCTGTCAGTGTCAGCGCTGCACCCAAGTGCTCAGAACAGGGCCTGACACGCAGCAGGGCTCCGCGGCTCTCTGTGGGATAAAGCAGTTCCCCTGCAGGTAAGTCCCTAAGAGGAGACGCCACACAGCAAGTATAATGCGCCTCCTGGACTCCCTCCCCCCAGGGGCTGTGCGCAGTCACCTGGCGGCGGTGAACTGGACCTTTGCAATTCCGGGCAGGTCCAGTTGGGGTGATGGTGCGGGAGGGACCCGGCAATTGTGCCACTTTAGACCCAGCAGGTTCCCCCAAACAGTCCTGGATCACTGAGATCTCTCCTGGCTCCCTACGAAAGGGAACTTGTTGTGCCGGCTGCTCCGTAGGGTTTAATTTAATTTTTCTAGAGTCCTGGATTACAGAAGAATAATCTCCCATGTGTGTGGTTTTATTCCTGTTCTTGTGACCTTTGCTCACAAGACCAGGATGTCTGCCTTGGTCGTGTCCATGGACTCAGCAAGCTGGACACACTTAACTTCCCTTGGGGATTTGGCTGTTTTAAATATTTTAATTTTTATTTATTCTACATACCCCAGAGCTGAGTTGGTTTTTTCTAGGGGTTTGAATGTCTCGATATAATGGGACCTTGTAAGAGCCATTTGTAAAATTTGTGCTGTTTCATTGTGGGATGTTCTGTAAGAAACAGCAACAGAAAGACCCAGGACTCAGTGAAATTCTGTCTTTAAAAAGTTTTTTACAGATGGGTAGACTTGATCAGACATACGGTTTGCAGAAGCCACCGGTGCAGTGGGGTGGGCGGGGAAGGAAGTCCCGGACAGGACCCAGTGGCCGGACGTCCTGGAAGCCTGCAATGTGAGGAGCGTGAGCCTGCCCCGCGCTGGGCAGGGGCAGCCTCTCCCTCTGCGCAGGACGGAGACATGGACCTGGCTGCAGAACTTGGAGGGAGAAACTTAAGGAGCCGGGTCGACCAGACGCTGAGGCAGAGACGAGGCCGTCTGCGGGAGAGGGTGCGGCTTGGGACCAGCGGCTCCGCGGATGGGGTGAAGGGCCGGGAAGGTGGCCAGAGGGGACAATTTCAGCCGACGCTTGCTGAGCCCAATCTCTGCTTTGAGCATAGAGATGTAACTGATTCAACCTCCCAACATGCCGATCGATGAGGCAGGTGCTACTATTACTATTACTCTTATTTTATAAACGAGGGGGTGGGACCTCTGGAAGGTAAAAGAAAGCCTGACACCCCCCTCCCCACCGTGGCCGGCGGAGTCAAGTGACCGAGTCGGCCCCGGCCCACGGTGCCACTCGACGCTTCTGCCTGCCCTAGAAGACACAGGTTTGCATGTTCCACAAAGCGTGAGTGGAGCCGTGAACTGAGGATCTGGGACGCGTGTGTAGCATGGCACAGCGGGATGAGGGGTTGACGTGGAGAGCACAGAGGATTCGGGGTTCAAGGAGCAAGCGTTGCCATGGTTGGGACGTGAGGAGTCAGAGGGTAGACGGCTCCCACCAGACATGAGTGTCTTGGGCTCACGCTTCCGGAGGCGGCTGCCGCTGAGTTGAAGTGGATGCCAATGGGGTGACACAGACGTGGCTGGGGTGCAGGGGACATCCGTGCAGCTCTCACGGCTTGCACAGGAAGAGAGTGGGACGGAGGGTGGTTGGAAGGTTGGTTGACAATCCCCGGGAAGTAGCAGGGGAGCAGGTGTTCCAGGCGAACCCCGAGGATGGCACAGTGGAGGACGTCATTGTTCCGAAGCAGAAACAAGGCCCCGGGAGATGCGGTCAGTAGGCGCAGGCCCTCAGCATGAGGACAGAGGGGCGTTCTCGCCCAGCTCAGGACCAGGGGTGCAGAGGGCTGGCCAAGCCAAGAGGTGAGGGATGGCCAGAAGTTGGGGGAGACCCTGAGGGAGTGTCTGCTGGGCAGAACAACCGGGCTGGGGGAGGCAGGTGTGCGAGTGAGGACAGGAGCATCCTGGGGAAGGGTGGTCAGAGGGGCAAGCCCTCCCCGTCCCGCCTGGAACATCGGGTCAGGCGGCAGACTGAGGATGTTCCCTCTTCCTCCTGGACGGCACAGCTCCCAGGATGCCAGGGAATGACCGGCAAGTGTCCAGTTCCTCACTCCAGATGGCCTATGCGCTGAAGGGAGGCCGCGGCCTCACGTGGAGGCACCCAGCCGTCCTCCCCAGAGGCTGCGGGGAGCCTGGCTCCTGGAGTTCAGGACCCAGACCTCAGTGGACTCGCGGTGGCCCTGTGGGCTGGGAGTGCTGTGGCCGAGACCCCAGGGGCTGGGATTACACACCCTGCGCCTCTCACAGGGCTGTCCCAGGGAGGCTGAGGCCCAGGGACCAAAATTGAAGGCATTTTTAAGGTGGAGATCATGGAGTCTGGATTGGTCTGTTCCTAGCCTGAGGCCATGCAGGTATTTGAAGGCAGAGTCAGGATACAAAGCCCCCTCATTAGGAACCACAGTTCTACTCTCTGCAGAGGAATTAAGTGGAAATTCCACCACTCAAGGTCATGAACACCTTCACCATAAACCAGTTTTTAGAGAAAAATGACTTAAAGCTGCACAGTGTATTTCCTTTAATGACCTACATGTGGGCGGGCCCAGAGGCCTTCCTCTCTCCAGTTCTGCGGAGGTGCTGGGCCGTAGTGGGAGGGTGGTTTGGCAGCACCACCTTGTCCTTCAGCCGAGCAGTGGCTCGGCCCTGTCAGGGTGCAGCAGAGAAACGACTCAGTTGACACCCTGGGAGCTGGCCCAGAGTGAATGTCGGAGGCAGTCGGTTTATTCATGAACTTGTGAACGTGCCAGACTGCAGAGCCCATCAGTAACTGTGCAGACACGCGAGGAACAGTCCCCCCTGCGCCTGAGGTCAGCACACCCTGAACGGGAATCCTCTAAAAACAAATACTCTTCTGTCTCCTGCAGGCAGGGGCGAAAGCAGAACCAGCGCAGATGACACCCCCTCCATCTCACAAGCCCCGTGAGTCATTCTGCAAACGGCACTCACACACGCGTGCGCACACAGCACCCAGAACATCATCGCTGAAGAAATAAAAACAGCTAATCAACTTTGTGCACATAATTGGGAGGAAATGATTCAATTTTTTAAAATTAGTGAAGACAGAGGATATCACTAACTTTGTATAGTTCTACAGATTTCTGTTCCCGAAAGGGATGGATGAATTACATGGTATTTATTTTAAGCAGGCATTTTTTAGTACATATCAAGTTTCAATATGCTTTTAGAACTGGTTCTTTAGACTGTATGTGTGAAGCAGAGTTCAGCACGTGGCCCCTGGCCGTGCTGGGATTCATTCCTGTGCGTTCTGCTTCGGCGCCACAACAGCAGAGCTGAGTGGTTACAACAGAGGCAGGATGATGCACAAAGTCTAAAATATTCACTACCTGGACATTTACAGAAGACCCTGCTGCCCCTGACCTGGAGGACACGCTGCTGCATGCTGGGCCACGTGAGGAGGTGCCCCTCCTGTCACAGAGACACGGGCTAAAATGCAGCGTGTTTAACCTTGACACGTAGTCACGTTTTGGCCACGTATCAGGAGCCTGATCCGACAGAGGAGCTGGCCGCATCCCGAGGAAACTGAGAACAGACACCGGAGCTGTGGGACCCCATTCTCATGACAGGGACAATAACCACGTGAAGCAATGGCGGAGAAGCTCATTCTCCCAGGTGAAAACAACCAGTTTAGCATGAGAAAGGGTGACACCAGGGGATTTCTGGCCAAGAGTGTTTTACAGGGAAGCTGACCCAGGACAATGCAAACAACTCCGAGGCCAACGTCACACGATGCTGCCCGCCTGGGCCCCTCGTGGCCAGCCCTGCGCTGACAGCTGGGCTCTGACTGGTGCACGGACCTCAGGGAGCCATCCGGGAAAGTGCGTGCGGGGCCCACTCCAACAGCCACGCCCCACACGCCACATCGAGGCACAGGGAGACTGGGCTGAAGATGCCCACCGTAGCACGGGCTGTGGAAACAAAACTCGGAGCAATCTAAATGTCCATCAGCACAGAAATAGATGAAAATGTCAAGCCATAGACAATGGAATATCATACAATTAAAAAGGAATGACCTGTGTTTATGCGCACGCACACTTTGTGTAAGTCTCAACAATATAAATTCGTGGCATATATATGTTTTTCAATTTGTTATATATAAAATACATATATATATAAAAAACTATTATACTATTCATGTCAACTTCTTGTCACATATATAGTCAAACATAAGACGTGTTTTGAAATGGACACTCACCACCTTCAAAATACGGTGATTATGTCCGGGGAAGGACTGTCAGGAACGTAATTGGGGGAGTTTATAGCAATGTCAATGTAGCTCGTTTTATTTTCTTAAAAAATAAAGTCAGAAGATAACATGTTAACTTTTTTCACATTTGTTTTCTGTTTTTTCTAAGTGGCTAGTGTATGAATATAAAATAATTCCCAGAGTGGTAAAAATATTCTCTAAATAAAAAAGAAAAAATATGTATTTAAATTGATAGTGTTCTAGATATATAGGAATCTGTTTTTTTGTCATAATTCTATAATTTCCTAACTGATTTATTTTATTTTATTTTATTTTGTATTTTGCACATGCCTAACTCCTGTTGGCAGCAAGTCACTTTTATGCCTTTTGGAAGATCCTATTTGTGCTGACACTGTGCTGAAATCCCACAAGGCACCATCATCAGAAAGAAACAGAGGCACCCGGCGTGCACCCATTCCTTGTCGTGCAGCACACAGCAGGTGCTCAGTGTGAGTGCGGTGTGTTCAGCAGACCTGGGGAAGCGTTTCTCAGAGCAGACGCAGGAGACGGCCTAGTCCGGGAGCAGCCCCAGTGAATGAGACCTGTGCTGGCGCTGACATGGCAGGTGGTAAATATTCCCAAAGCTCCTTGCCGAAGTGGAGTCAGAATGCCAGAGCCTAGGCACAGCGGGGGACCACAAGTGGGGACAGTGGGGGGTGGGGCAGGACAAGGTGGGCAGTGTGGTTCAGGCAGCAGAGCTGTCAGGCGTTCAGCAAGTGGGCAGGAGTTGCAGATGCCAGAACAGATGATGAAGAGGCCAGAAGGATGCTGAGAACCTTGTCTCCCATGGGGAGCACAGGAATGAACCCCACTGGGGGCCTGGCAATGGGCAGTGCAGGGACAGACCTGGTGCTGGTGAAAGCACATGGCGGGGGCGGGCTGGTGTGAGCAGACAGGGAGGCCGCAGCATGGCAGGCAGGCACGTGACCTGTGGTGCTATCAGGCCCGCGGCAGTGGGTAATATCAGGATACTCAGTGATGTTGAAAAGCGTCTGGTAACACAAACCCGGTCCTAAGAGAACAGAGGACACAGATCTGCATTTCACAAGGACCCGTGAGTGACATGCAGCCCCTTATGGTTTGAGATGCACCACGTAGAGGGTCTCCAATTATTTCTAATTTGCATTTTGGCAAATGGGCCTTAATTTTTCTAAAACGTGGTTTGTGTGGTTTTAGTGATTTTTGCACAAATATCATGACTAAAATGGTCTAGAAATTATAACAAGACAGTTGAGAGGCTGCAGGCATCATTTGTTTTATGTCTACCTTCTATTTACATAAAGGGGCTGAAATACCAAAAAAATAAAATAAAAAACTGAGTTATGGGGTTGGCAGGATGAACTTCCTGGCTAAAAACACAAAAGTGAAAACTCAGTTGTTATTTGCATTTGCCTGTTTCTGTTTTTCTTTTCATTTTATAGAGGGACTCATCAGAGCACTATTTTATTTGAAACATGATCAGACACTGATACACATGGATATGTGTATTTTATTCCTGGCCTTTTATCTATTTCTCAGCATTTGAGGAAGAAAACCAGCTCATCATAGTGTTAGTACCTGTGCTGCCTTTCAGGGACATCTGATGTAGTAGGCAGGGTTGATAAAGGCTTTTCGGAAGCTGTGAATTAATACTGTGTATTTACATTAAATATATATCTATGCATCTAAATGTTTTAAATACATGCTTGTGTGTAGACAGCTGGAGCTATATAAAATTAAACTCTTTGTTCACTTCTTCCAGGTATGCAGCAGTGGGCTTATCTTGCCTGTAGCCTGGTATTCTTGTTTCCTTTCAGTTAACACCATTCTAAATTTTACCAAATAAAGTTTACTTGAAATTTTTCCTCATATATTTTAAGAATCTGATTCTAATAGTGTTCTGTTTGTTTCTTTTGTTGTTCCCTATGAAACACTTCCTAGAATCTTCTATTATACATCAATAATTTCATATATACCTCTTTAAAATAGGTAAATATTTAAAAATATTTAACTGCCTTATATTTATTCTGGCATCAATAAATTAATAAATGACTCTTTTAATTTTTATGGTAGAAAACAGAGATGCAGCGCTGATTTTATAGGATAAACTGGGAGTACTATTAAGGTAGAATTCTTTGAATCCTTTGTTCAGAAGTAGTGATTTTGGCAAGTTTTGCTATTTTTTATTCATGCTTCTGTCTTAAAAATTAATGTATTTTTATTGAAAAATGTATATACCAAACTTAAAAGTCCAAAGGAAAAAATGAAACAAAACTCAACCAAGGTACAATCATGAAAAAATTACTGGTAATATTTTGTTTTCTTCTACTCACACACATAGATTTTTTTTAGCAAAATATAATGACAGTGTACACACTGCTTTGTAACATTTTTGTTAACAATATACTGTAATATTTCTTGTCATTAGATATCTTTCTACAACAGCATTTGTAGTGATTACATAGTATCACATTACGAGCGATAGTTAATTTAATCAACTATTGTTACCAATTCTGGCCATAAACACAATATTTCAGAATACCATTATAGATAAATTTTGTGCTCATCATTTATTATTTTATCACAATAAATATCTGGAAGTTAAATGGCTAGAATGCAATATAGAAATATTTTTAACATTTATAATATATACTGAAACTTTCAGTTATAGTACTTAGGTAAGTAATGCACTGAGTAACTGTGTTTTTAATGACTTTATAAATATTTGATGGTCTGTCATTGTTTTAAACTGATACCTGAGATTACTTATGATATTGAACAATTTTTTCATATGCTCATTTATTTGTATTTTTCTTTGACAAAGTATTCATATCTTTGACAATTTCTTAAAATTAATGCAAATAAAAATATTATGATTTAAAAGGGAAATATATTGTGTTTATTAAAATGTTTAATAGACTTTATATCTGAGAATAATGGTGGCTTCTTAAATCTGCATCTTTCCAAATAATCTCCAAAAGTACAAAACAATAATATAAATCTGAAAAATAAGGAAACATTTTTTCAACATACCAGACCACAGAATCTTCTCAAAGTTAAAATTACCAGTAAGAAAAAAGAACAGGAAGATATCCTTCATTCTCCTTCCAGAAGCCTTTGCAGTGAGCAAAGGAGGTGGCAGTCTTCTCACCGCATCTCCTGGGGGAGAAGGAGGGCGGGGGCCTCTCTGGGGGTTGGTGCAGTGGGGAGAAGCAAGAGAGGAATGTTTAAGGTCCCACATGATAAAAGAGAATTAACAAAATCAGAGAGCACACAGCCCCTCCCCTGCCACCATCACTGCTACACCAGAAATCCATTAAAGAAACCAAACTTTGTCACATGGACAGAAGAGGGTGCTATTGAACTAGGAATCTTATAAACCACCCCAAATCCACAAAATTAATAAAAGGAAATGTATTAACTTCAATAAAGCTACTACATTAAAATCAGCACTCAAAAAACAATAAGCAGTTCACTCTTTGCCACCTCCAAAAGAAACATGAAGCATAAGAAAATTTTAGCCTAAAATTTCCCACTAAGTTAATTACCCTCAGTTATTTGAGAGATACAAAAAAAAATTCCTAAACACCATGATTAAAACCAAAAAAGAAATGAAAAAACACAATAAGGATGAAATGAGAGTTGATTGAACTCAGGAAAGAAATGGACAAAAAGTGTCTAGAAATAAAGAGCAAAGTAAAAGGGACCCATGGAAAACAGACTAAAGTGTAAACTTAAGGTGTATTGAACAAAGGTGGGGCACAGTCAACACAATGCAATGAGACATGAACAAGCAAAGTGCTGGTAGAGAAAGTAGTTGGAACAACATACATATAATTGGACTCCATGAAGGCAGAAAAAGCAAAACTATAGAAAAGAATAAATATTTAAAATTATAATCTAAGAAAACCTTCTAAAAATAAAAGAAGCCATTAATCTATATTTAAAGGTCCACTAGATTACTAGGCAAATTGACCCAAATGATCAATAAGACATCCCAACAGAACTCTTAGATCTCAATGAAAAAAAAAAAGTCTTCAAAAGCTCCAGGTCAAAAATTAAATAATTTACAAGGAAAAAGAATTAGCAAGGCAATAATGGAGCATGATTTCTTTAAAACTTTAGAAAATAAAAATGTAAAGCAAACAAATTATATTCAGTCAGTTTTCTTCATGTTTTAAATACAGAACTTGGGAAATTCTGTATACGTGAGTGTTTACTGCAGAACATACTAGAGACCGAGCTTCGTTCACCAACAGATACGTGGGACAATGTCAGTCACAGGACAAGGACTGTTTGCAATATATCTACTTACAGAGCCGAGACCGCAACAAGCTAGGGGTGAAGATGGGGAAATTACAAGTAAATGTGAAAGTATTCAATTTCTGAAAAAATACACAATACGTGGGATATTAAGCAGTGATCAGAGGAAAAGCCATGGTTCTTAATGCTTCTTTCAATACAAATAAAATAACAAAATAAATAAATTAAATCCTCAGCTCAAAAGTTTTTTTTAAAAAGCAAAATAAACAAAAGAAAGCTCAAAGGAAAAACTAGACCTTTCTGGGCCCTCACCTGAATTGTCCTTAGTTATTCATTCATAGCAATGTAGGTTTTTTCCAGTATTTATCTAAAAACACTTCTAGCCTCTACCCATTACCCAGTTCCAAAGTCACATTTTTAAGGTATTTTTTTTTACAGCAGTACCCATACTTCTCAGTGCCAAATTTATCTTAGTTCATTTGGGATGCTCTAACACAATACCATAAACTGTGTAGCTTTTAAACAATGAGAATATATTTCCCACAGTTCTGGAGGCTGAGCCCAACCAAGACCAAGACGCTGGCAGATCCAGTGTCTGCAGAAGGCCGGCTTTCTGGTCCACATGCGGCACCTCTTGCTGTGTTCTCTGTGTCCTCAGAGTGGCCTGTGCTTACAAGAGCAACAACCTCATTTACGGGGCTCCGCTCTCATGACCTAACTACCTCCCAAAGGCCTCACCTCCAAATACCATCACATTAGGATTAGGACCTTTTGTGGACTTTTAGGGGCACACACGTTTCAGTTCATTACAGAACCATCAAGTATGTGCTAGGGCACTTGAGGCCTGACGAAGCCTTACCTAATACGTGTCCTGCCAGGAAAGGAAAGAGAGAGAAAGGATCAAACGGAATATTTGAACAAATAATGACCAAAAACTTCCAAAATTTGATGTAAAAAGTTAATCTGCACATTTAAGAATCTCAGTGAACTCCTAGTTGGATGTACTGAAAGCATTCCACCCCCAAACACACTATAGTGTGAAAACCAAAAAGGAACAGAATGCCGAGAGCACCAAGTGAAATGACTCACCACGTACAGGGTATTTATTAGCAAGATTCACGACTGACTTCTCGTGAGGACACCGGGGCGTGAGCAGGCAATGGCATGGCATATTCCAAGCACTGAGAACAGAATGTGGAGAACTCTATATCCAGCACCACGTTCCTTAAGAAATGAAGGAGAAATAAATAATTCTCAAAACAAAAATAAAAACAAAACAAAACCATGGCTATCAAACCTGCCCTACCATAAATACGAGGGAGAGGCTTCGGGCTGGAGCGAAAGGACACGTGGCAGTAAGTGGAACCCACACCAGGAAACAAAGAGCAGCAGAGAAGGAAACACAACACAGACAAAGACGCGGACATGCACGCGTAGGATGCACAGACGGACGAGTAGGTACAGACTTACATAAGACAAAGACACAATAGACGGGCTAAATGATATTTTTTCTTTGTCAATTCTGAAATACAAGATAATTATAAAATCAGTCATTGTAAACTGTGCTGATGGTTCACGATGCACACAGAGGGCGTCCGGGGACAGTGACAGCAGGAAGGCGGGTGAAGCAGCATTCCTGGAACAGTCTTCCAACGCTACTGGACTGAGCCGGTATTTACCCAAACTGTATTATTTTAGTTAATATGTTAATTATAATACCCAAGGAAGTCACTGAGAAAATAATTTTTAAAATATAATAAAAGAAAACAAGGGAATTAAAATGGGACACTAGAAAACATCTACTTAATACAAAAGAAGCAGTAAGGAAGCTCTAGAGTAACAAAAAGAAAAGAAATATAGAAAACAAACAGCAAAACAACAGACATAAATCCTACATTATCAGTAATTAAATATTCCCCAATAAAAACAGAGATTTTCAGAGTACATTTTAAAATAGTCAAATTATATCTTGCCTACAAGAGAAACACTTTAGATTCCAAGACCCAACTAGGTTGGAATTAAAAGAATGGAAAATCATCCAGGAGAGAGCTGAAGAAGCTGCACTAACGCCAGACCAAATGGACTGTAAAAAGAAAAACGAAATTGGAGGCATCATTCTTCCTGATTCAAAATTATATGACAAAGAGTAATACATTTATTTATAGTAATCAAAACAGTATGGTACTGGCATGAAAACACAAACATGGACTAACGGGACAGGGTAGAGAGCCCAGAAATAATTCCAAACATACACGGTCGACTAATTCTCTGCAGGGCACCAAGGTCGCCATGGGGAACGGACAGTCTCTGCAATAAGCGGCGCTGGGAAAACCACACATCCAAATGCAGAAGAATGAACTTAGACCCTTGTTTACGCCACACAAAAACCAGGTCAGAATGATTGAAACACCTGAGGGTAGGAGCTGAAACCACAAAACTCCTAGAAGGGAACATGAGGGAAGAGTTTCTGGGCTTTGGCTGTGGCCATAATTTTTTAAATATCACACCAAAAGCTTAGGCTACAACAAAAACAAAAATAAATAAACGGGACTAGATCAAACCAAAAAACTTCTGTATAGAAAGGAAACAATCAACAAAATGAAAGTGCATCCTTTGAACTGGAAAAAAATAGTTGCCAACCACATATCTGGTAGGAGGTGTATACCCAAAATTTATAAAGAATGCTTACAACTTGATAGCAGAAAAACAAATAACTCAATTAAAAAACGGGCAAAGGGCCTGAACAGACATTTCTCCAAAGAAGACATCCAAATGGCCAACAGGTCTGTGAAAAGGTGCTCAGCACCCCCAATCACCAGGGAAATGTAGGTTAAAATCACCAGGAGATACCACCTCAAGCCTGTAAGGACAGGCAGCTACCCTTGAAAAGACAAAAAATAACATGTGTAATACACCATGTTGATTGAATATAGGGCAAAAGACACAGCATTTTAATTTATGTAAACATTTTTTGACAAAATCCAACACCCTTTTGTGATAAAAACATTCATCCAGATTAGAAAGAAACAAAACTATTGCTATTTGTAGATTACATAATCTGGTATATAAAAAATTCTAAAAAAATCCACACACACAATTTAAAAAACTAGGCTGCAGGATACCAGATCAATATGCAAAAATTAATTGCACTTTTGTATATTAAGGAAAAATAATTCAAAACTGAAATTTTACAAAATTCTTTGAAAATAGTATCAAAATAATAAAATACGTAGGTTTAAAGTTAACAAAGTAAGTGCAAGACTTGTATACTAAAAACCATAAAACATTGCTGGAGGAAATTAAAGATCTAAACTATGTTAAGGCACCATATGCTTATGGATTGGAAAACTCAACATTTCTAACATAATATTCTCCAAGTTGATCTACAAATTTAATGCAATTGCTGTCAAAATTCTAACTGGCTTTTCTGGAGAAATTGACAAATTGATCCTAAAATTCATATGGAAATGCAAGGGACCCAGAAAATATAAAACAACATTGAAAAAGAATAAAGTTGAAGGATTTACACTTTCTGATTTCAAAACTCACTACCAGCTTCAGACACCATGCCGGATGGAGATGGCCAGAGACAGACGCAGGGGTCAGGGGACGGTTCCAGGAACAAACCCTCACACCGCGGTTCGCTGGTTCTCCAGCGTGGCAACAAGACTCGCTGGGTACAAACGGCACCTTTAGCCGATCCACATGCAAAAGGAGGAGGTTGAGCCCACTCGACCACACACAAACATCAGGCTGGGAAACAGCTGGACCCCGCTCTGTACCCCACTCTTGACGTGGGGGTGCTGCCAGCTCTGAGTCACACCCCCTCCCGGCCGCCCCTTCCCCACAGTGACGGGTACCCATGCAGTGACAGCTGCTGTGTCAGGTGCCCACAGAGTGACAGGCGCCCATAGTGATGGGTGCCCATGCAGTGACAGGTTCAGTGATAGGTGCCCATGCCATGACAGGTGCTTGTAGTGACAGGTGCCTACAGTGACAGGCACTTGTGCAGTGATGGGTGCCCGTGGTGATGGGTGCCCACAGTGACGGGTGCACACAGTGACAGGTGCAGTGACAGGAGCCTGTGCAGTGACGGGCCCGAGGAGGTGGTTCTGGTGCAGACAGGACACAGGCCATGGGTGGGGTAGCTGAGTCCACAGTGTGGCTCCCCAGGACCTCACAGAAGCCTCCTCAGGCAGCGTCCCCATGGCACCCCCAGGCACAGCCCGCGTCACCCCACCTGGTTCAAACCCAGGAAAACAGGCATCACCACAGGGCAGGCTCTGACCTGACCGTGCTGACCAGCAACTCTCTTGAGAAAGCATCGACAGACAGGAGAGGCTAAAGAGGATGGCCCCAAAGTGTATCTAGCAACCCCAAGAGAGAAGAAAAGGGAAAGACAGGC
The DNA here is from genome assembly GCA_023783475.1 of Daubentonia madagascariensis. Lineage (NCBI taxonomy): Eukaryota > Metazoa > Chordata > Mammalia > Primates > Daubentoniidae > Daubentonia > Daubentonia madagascariensis. Next base: position 508,993 of record JAKFHU010001035.1, read on the forward strand.
CACAGCCCCCACCCAGAGCTTAATGAGAGAGTTTACACGAGGTCAAGACCAGAGAGGACTGAATGGTGTTTGTGTCCCTAACACACAGGGTTTTACCAAAATTAAACACACTTGTTCTTCACAGGACACCATCAACTAAGTGAAAAGAAAACCCACAGAAAGGGAAAGACATTTTCTAAGTATGCATCTATGAGGAACTTCGGTGTAGGATGTGTAAATAATAGTTGCAACGGGACAAGTCAAAGACAAACAACCCATTTTAAAAAATGGGCAGCACAATTCACAGTTGCAAAGATGTGGAAACAGTCCCAGGTGCCCATCAATACATGAGTGGATTAGTAAAATGTGGTGTATGTACACCACGGAGCACTACTCAGCCATAAAAAAACAACAGTGAACTAACACCTCTTGTATTAACCTGGATGGAGCTGGAGCCCATCCTCCTAAGTGAGGTATCACAAGAATGGAAAAACAAGCACCACATGTACTCACCATTAAAACTCACTAATTGAGCAACACTTACGTGCACATATGCAAGTAACATTCACTGGGTGTCGGGCAGGTGAGGGTGGGGGAGGAGGTGGGTAGACTCACACCTGACAGGTGCAGTGTGCGCTGTCTGGGGGATGGACATGCTTGTAGCTCTGACTCAGGCAGTGCAAAGGCAGTTTATGTAACCAAAGCATTTGTATCCCCATAATATTCTGAAAAAAAAATGGGCAAAGGATTTGGGTAGACATTGCTCCAAAGATGATATATAAATACCCAGTGAGCACGTAGAAAACTACTCAACATCATTAAGCATTGAATGCAAATCAAAACCACTAGGACGGCAATAACGAAAGGACAGTAACAAATATTGGGGGTGCAGAGAGACTGGAGCCCTCATTCATAGTTTATGGGAATGTGAAAGGACGCAGCCTTCTTGGAAAATAGTTTGGCTTTGGCATTTTCTAAAAATGGCAAACATAGAGTTACCATACAACCCAGTAATTTCACTTCTAGGTATCTATTCAAGAGAACTGAAAACATATGTCTGCAAAAGCATGTGTTATTCAACATATCCAAAAGGTGAAAACAAACCAAATATTCGTCAAATGATAAATGGATAAATAAATGTGTTATTTTCACTCAATGGGATATTATTCTGACGTCGAAAGAAATGAAGTACTTGCACCTGCTACAACGTGGATGAACCTTGTAACCCAGGTAAAAGAAGCCAGTCAAAAGATTGTGTGGTTCCATTTGTACAAAATGTGCAGAACAGGCAAATGCTGTAAAATGGTGTAGCTGTAAAATAAAATGGATGAGGAGGATCTGTATGAAGTGATGTAAACTGATTTCCAGGATATGTTACTAAGTTGGAAAAAGTACAAAAAGCATCTAAAGTACACCACAATTTATGTAAGGAAATTGAATCTGTTCAATTTTCCACTGAACAGGGAATGAGGATGCTCTGTGGAATGAAGCAGAAGACGTGCAGAACATGCCCCCAAGCTCTGCGTGTCAGAGGATGGATAAGACCATCCATTTGCATTTGCTGTATTTATGTAAAAACTCTGGAAAAACTACGAAAGGCAGCATCTTAGCCTCGGCAGGGTTGAGCCAATGTGGGGTGTTGGGGCAACACTTTTCACCACAGACTTCTGGTTTTGTGCATGTGTGTATGTGATTAAGTAAAAAAATTTTAAAAATTAAATCAACTAACTAATAAAGTGAACAGTCATGAACATGCAGATTTGTGCAGGTAAGAGCAGGTTCTGAGGGAAAGAGTCCTAAATAGAGCATTTCTCGTCCAGTTACTGAACAGGCTTTTCCCCTTTCGAGGATGGCATCGGATTGGCGTCCGCCCACTTGGTGCCGTGGTACGTAGGTCTGCGCATCTCAGCTGACTCAGGTAGCAGCAACTCAAAAACATTTCCCCATTATGTTATATTATAGGCTTTATGTTCCCCTTCTTATATTTTATGAGGATCAGCATCATTTCACGTTTACTGGTTATTCTATTTCTGCTTTTGTGAATTGTGAATTTATACATTTGCCATTTTTTATCTGATATCACATTCTGGGTGTCACCTCCTCTTCTCTGTTATGTGTGCTGATGCACGCTGCGTGCACTTTCTCTCGGCTTATTATTTGCTGTTAATGTTGTTCACTGTTCCTTAGCAACACAAAGGCTTTTATCTCTTGTGAAAATCTTTAGTTTTTGCCTAACAGCTTATGGAAAGTTTAAGATTATATATTTTTTCAAATATTTAATTCTACTATTTATGTAGCTTTTTACTGCATATAGTTTTTCATCTGGGTTGTGTATTATGTGGCTTGGCATCTAACTTTTAAAATAGAGTTAATTTTCCCAATGCTAGTTATTTAAGAATCTACCTTATCCTATTTATCTAAAATAACACTTTTACCATTTACTACATGGATATAATTTTGGGAACTATATTGGATAATTGTTTTCTTAAGTGAGATAATTAATGGTTTATTTCTCACCAAATACTTGTTCACACTGATTTTCTACATTACTACCTCGTTCCTGTTTTTTCAAGCTCTACTTTCTAATGCTGAATAAGTCACATTTGCATTTCTTTGATTTGAGCAGTAATAACTATTTTGACACTATATTTTCAGCCAAACATAGCAGTTTGTTTGACCACACCTCTGCTTTGCTTTAATATAAGCCATCCTCAGCAAATATTAGCGTTTACTCTGATTTTCTCAAAGTAATAATACTATAGTGAAAACCAAAACCGGTTGTTTGTACTTGCCATTCTCTCTCACGTGCCTGAAATGATCTTTGCACATGTTGACTCTTTAGGCTACAGTAACCTGCAAACCTCTTTGCTCTTAAATTATTCAGACATATTAATTATATTCAAATTTAAGAGTCACCGTCTCCTGAGGCCCCCGGCCCCTCAGCCTGAGTTCCTTGCAGCCTTGACTCTCAACCAAGCACAGCGTCTGCTCTGTAAATTGCTGGGACTCGTCTGACCTCCAGGAGCTGCAGAGGCACCAAGTATCTGCACTCCTGTTAGCGTCCACACACCTGCTGCATTTCCCAGTGGATGGTGCAACCTCAGTGAAAGCTGAGTGCATTTTTTGAAAGAGGCTTTCCTCTGTAATTCTTCAGCTTATATTTTCAGAGCATAACATTCTTGTTTATAATGAGCAATTTTATTTTCAACTAATTTTTTTCTATCATAAAAAATTATCATCATGAGTCACTGTGATATTCTGATTTTTTGAAATGGGAAGAAGTAACAGGAAATGAAATACTTATTACACAGCAAGATGTTTGGAATTTGAATGAAATCTAGGTGATTCATTAAGTAGGGGTGATGTTCCTTCATGTCACCTGCCCAGTTACCAACTGGAAAAACACGGGCCACTCATTTAGGGCTTATTCTACAGATCTACATAGAGACGGAAATGGATTATAAACAGGATTTTGTGTAGGCTGTGAAAACCTTTGGAAGAATTGTCTCAGCCACTGTCCTGGGCATACCACTCACTGATCAAGTGTGCGACCGCAGAACACACTCGTCTTCCCGCCGTGTGGAGGAAACGACTTCGTTCTGTGTCTCTGCCCTCGCCTGCTCTCTCCAGACATGCGCAAGGGTTCACCCACAGCGACGCCGCTGTCCTAGGGTAAAAGCGTCTGATGAGTCAGGGTCGAAGCTTTGTTATCTCCTTTGAACGTCTCCTGTGACCCGCAAGCTGGGGAACCCCAGAGCAGATTCTCACAGCACTTCCCACCCCGTGCAATTTGTTCATATGTGATAATTGGATTAATGGCCTTTTACCGTTGTTCCCTAACAGAGTCACTATTCCTAGCACAGCAGCCAACAAAACGCACACACTCAGAAAACACGGCCTTTATGATTTGGTAAGTCATCTAGATTCCGAGTGACAGTCTCCTCTCGTGTAGAACCACAGGAGTGACGCCAGAAGACCTTGGTGTACATCAGCCACCTGCACACACCACCCCTCCCTGACTGGGGGCCAGGTCCTTCCTGTCTCCCCTCCTGGCCTCCCTGTTTCACTGGGGAAACAACCGTGGAAGCCTGCAGGGAGACAAAGCAAACTGGGAATCCAACGGGAGAGATTCCAGACGAGCCGCAGCCTCCACAGTTGGGACCCAGATGGGCTTTAAGGTTTCTGGCAAGAGCCTCGCAGATGGAGACGCTACTTCCTGGGGCACCGGAGCTCTCCTTGCACACATCCAGGCATTGTCCGGAGCTCAGGAGAGACTTCCAGAGCAGAGAAAAGGTGTGGGGTCGTCAGCCTGCAGATGGCACCAGCCACGCAGGCCCCACAGAGAGGCACCTGTGGGAGGCCGGGCAGCTGTGGGGGCACCGGTCACACCCCCTTGGGTCACACCCCAGGTCACACCCCTGCTCCAGTGTGCTGGGTCACACCCACTCAGCTCACACCTCAGGTCACACCCCCTGCTCGGGTCACACCTCAGGTCACACCCCCGGCTGGGCTGCCGCACTCCTGTGTCCTGACACCATCTCCTCCTCTGCGGCTCCCGTTTCCTCCCCCCGGCCCCACCTGCAGTCCGGGTGGGCCCACCTGAGTGGGCAGTGGGCCGAACCACCCCCCTCCGAGCCTGTCTCAGCTGAGTCCTTCGAGCTTCTCTGGGCTCTAAGTTCATCTTGGCTCTGTCACAGATTTTCAGGGTCCTCTGCTACTAGCCACAGCAAAAGCTGGTAAAACAAAAACAAAAACAAAAAGACAAACAAAAAAAAACCCCATGCACTTCTGTAGATGTGTTACCAGAATAACCTAGTCTATCTTAACAGGTGCCTCCTAAAGACAGTTCCCCCAACTTTGTTGTTTATCACACAAATCCAACACTAAGGCTGGCGATTTCCCTGCAGATGAGGAAGGAGTTTGGTGTTTCCTGGTGGGGCAGGAGTGTGATGTTAAGAAATTCCAGGCAGCTGACGCCTCAGTAAAGCCTGAATTCCACACCTACTCTCATTAGGCATCATTGGTCTTCCTGGCAGCTCCCGGAAAAAAAGCCCCAGGGAGTAGCGGGAGGAAGTGCTCTGTGCTGGGAAGATGTCCAGAGTTTTCTGGAAACCAACGCCAGCCTCTGTCCTATTTTTGAAAGCAGAAATGGCTCCTTGGAGAGACAAACACCAAGGGTGTGAGTACGTTTGTGCCTGGGGTGGGTGGGTGGCTCTGCGGGGCGCACGCGGCACCCAGGCTCCCCTGCCACCCCTGGGGTTTGAGGAAGGCAGGAGAAAGGCTCCATGGGGCTGCAGAAAGTTCTCTTGTGCCGTCCGCTTTGCCCCCACAGTTTGTGTTTTCATGTCCAATCACCCGCTGGCTCAACTCAAAGCAGCACTTCGCAGTGATATTATGGAGAAATCACAGAGCCTCAGAGGAAACGTAAATTAATTCTCCCAGGGCCTATGGTCTCTGAAGTGGGCCTTGTTTAAAGCAGCCGATGGCACCGTCTTTGATGTGTGTCTGGGGCACATGCTCCAGTGGCGGCGGCAGTTGCCCCTTCAGAGAGGAAGCACAGCACCCTCCTGACAGACTATTCTGGAAAACTGCTAGGATGCTAAGGGAAAAGGAAAATATTATTTGTATAGAAATTCATTAATTACATCACACCTATTTCCAAAACAGTATTGGAGGTGGTTTCGGCTCTGTTTTCTGTTCTCTGGGCCATTCCGACACCCAGCTGAACGCTGGCCCCGGCTGTCCCGGGCTGCCTCCCTAAACACGGCCCACGAGGCCATTTCTCCAGGCAGGGCACCGAGGGCACCGAGGGCAGCACCGTGAGGTCTGTCCCGTGGGAACAGTGTGACGGACACGCGTCTGTCCTGCTCGGCCAGACACACCTGCACCCCCAGGGGTTCCCTGAACTCGCCATGGTCTGGCCTTTCTTCTCTATCTGGTCAAATAGCTTGGCTTCTTTCCCATCTCTCGGTAAAGAAAAAGAAAAGTCGTTCCTCACCCGGATTCCCAGAGCCTCCCAGTGAAACACGCACAACCTTGCGTTTCCCTGACAGGCCTCCCACGGCGGGCGCCGGGCCCCCAAAGGCAGGGACGCCCCTCGCCCCGGCGGCGCAGACGCTGCCTGTTGGGCGAGTGGATGCACGAGCAGCACGAACGGGGAGACGGGGCAGAGAGAAGGAAAATGGAGAGTCGCGGAGGGAGTCGCGATGTGGGGAAGCGTATTTGATTTTAGACTAGTGAAACTCCCTTTAAACTCTCCCGGCTCTGACTTCTAGGACAGACGCATAGCGTGGCTCTGTGCGCAGAGGACACCGACGGCCTCCCTCAGCGGTGGCTCAGCAGGTGCACGAATGTCCTGTGGGTGCCACTTTGGTTACGGCCCCCAAATCTAAAAGCACATGTTGCACGGCAATTCAGCGGCAGCGTTTCTACGGGGAGCCAAAGTAGTGCTGTCAAAATTATTAATAGTTTCTTTCTGATGATTTAAGTTGATATCAGACTGAACTCAAAGAAACCAGAGAAATAAATGATTAGCCTGTCCCTACGGCCCGAGCTGAAATACCACTGTCTCAACTGGTCTTCTGCCAAGACATAAATTATATTACTTCAAGACTAGCAACCTTGCCAGTGCCTTAGGAAAAGTATATTCCCTGTTGTTGCCTGAAAAAAGAGACACCATATGCTTCAGCTACCATAAAGTCAGTCTGACAACAGAACTTTTTAATATGCAGAGGTAGGAACTGGCTACTTTCAGAAAATCATAAATCCTGGCCTGATTTATTTACATTTAATTTTTAAATGGAACAGTAGTTTAAATAATGTCTTGTCTTAGTAACAAGCCAAAGGGGATGGCCAGGTTGTCTGCCTTTCAGCACCAGGAGCGGGCGGTGTGTGTTTTGCTGCGTTGTTCCTTGTGCACACGTGTTCCTTCCCCAGCAACCTTGCACACACCTGGGAGCCAGAGCCAAGCTCTCTACACCAACAGTGGCTGCAGACAGGTGCTTTATTTATTTATTCATTCATTCTACTTCTTGTTCTAAAATAGCTGAAGAATAGAATAAATTAAGTAAAATAGCCATGTGCTAGATGTTGCAAGACTTCATTTAAATCAAACAAATCAAACTAAGTGTTTTTTTTGATAAATAATTAACATTAAATATTTTCATATAGAAATTCTATGGAGTTCTCTAATTTGCTTTAGCAAAGGAGAGTCTAAAAGTTGGCTTTAACAAAAATCAATATAAAAAAGTATAGATTCTTGAAAACAAAAGGCCACACAATTCTTGTATGGGATGGTTTTAAATAGGTGTGATTGTCTGACTTGTTCGGCTATCGCTCATTTTCTGCAGAGCACCCTGATCGCTAGTATGGAAGGTATAATGTATAGAAAACTTATCTAATACATTAAAATAGTTACTGGGCCAGTTGCTCTGGGTCCCCTTTCTCTCTTTGTCTCTGACTGTGCCAGCGTGTCACACGAGCTCTGCCCTGGATACCCTGAATGCAGGGTTAGCTGTGGACAGCGCCGTGGTGAGTGTGACTCTGCTTAGCCTTTTGCCTGGTGTTGTTTCTTAGTAAATGCTGATAATTTCGTTTAAAAGCAAACTATCTGACTTTTGGACCTACACCATTACCTCTTCATAAACGGATGGCAGCTCCGGGTTGACAAAGGAGAGATTACTTACGTGTGGCGCATCGGTCCACAGCCCTTACCCCAGCCAGCTACCGCACCACCCTCATGCTTATGTTGGGCTGGATTAAAATTACCTACTACACAATGCTTTGTGCATTCTAAACTTTTCATTTAAAACTTCATCTCTACTTAACTTCACACAAAAGAAATATTATTTTGTAATTTTATGAGATCTTCAAAGAAAATATTTTGGTTGATTAAGATCTTGTCATTCAGCATCACACAAATCCTCAGACACAAAACCTTACAGGAAACATGACCTTTTCATAACATGCATGTTCATCTTCCTTCCAAAATTGTCAATTGCTCCAGTCACTCTGTTTCCAGCATATTTGAAGAGAATGAATTATTTATACAGGTGGTTGCTGAAAATGAAACACCCTTCAAAATTGAACTAAAAAAACTGTAAATCAGAAGAGCTTGGGGGATTCATATGCCCAAATATCATAGGGTCATCCTCTTTTTAAAGATCGTGGCTTTTAATATTGTCAATTTTATTACAGTGTACACAGTAGGGTTTCTAGGATGCCTCAGCAAATTCAATATGCCTCAGAAATTTTCTAAACTAACCAAAACATAAAAAACAATGATTGGATAAAAAGGTTTGGCCACACAAAATTATAAACTGCAGCGTCATTTAAATTTGAACAGTTTTTCCCCACATTAATTTTATTGTATGCATTTTTAGAAAGTGAGCTTCTTAAAGCAAAAATAATTCAATTTATCTCCCAGTTTGTATTTTGGTAGGGGAGGGTTATCATTTTCCTGTGACAGAAATTCACGCAGTTCCGAACTTCCCATTGTGTACCTAGTCCCTGCTCAGTGTCTGCACTTGGACGTTAACAGAACGAACACGCTCAAAACCAAGCTTCCCGTTTTCCACCCACAGCCTCCTCCATCAGCTTCTGGACGCTGCATGAGAAACCTGCATATCCCAGGGACGCCACGGTCCCAGCATGGCGCTGGCCAGCACAGGGCTCGGTTCCACGCAGTCACTCCGGGCCGGGCTGTCGGGCTGTCCCCTGCCGCACACGCAGCACCTGAGGCTTCCGACGTCCTGAATGGGGAAGAATGAGGCAGGGAAGGTGCCCGGGCCTCAAGGTACAACAAGCTAGTTCCTGCCACAGCCACAGTCACAGGCTGCGACCTACAGCGGTGGCAGCAAGAGCTGCCTCAGACTGTGTCATTCCTCTGCTCAAAACCCTGCAAGCCTTCCAGATTCTCTGCAGGTAAAAGCTGCCAGTGCTTCCCAGGTCCCTCGCGGGGCTTTAAAGACAATCTTTAAAAACGCTTGAGAACTGCATTCTGTGTATTTGAAAGCAGAGCCACTAGGATTTCCTGGAGAGTCAGATGCAGGGAATAAAAGAAAGGAAAAGACTAAAGATTAATTCAAAACATTTGGCATGAGCCACTGAGAGCAGGGTCGGGGGCCTTGCACTTGACATTCCCTTCCCAGGTGGCCCTGACACCACTGTTTCAGCAAGGTCCCCGACAATGCCACCTAAAAGGACACGCTGGCCACGGCCACCACTGGCACCTTTATCTGCTTTCACCTTTTAAAACAAAGAAGCAAGTAAAAAACAAGACTATAGCACCTGTCATCTTCTGATGCACATTTACTTGTGGAGCATATTTGTTGTTCTCACTGCTGTCTGACAACAGAATGAGAGCTCCGTGGGGACACACTCTTGGGCCGGTTTTGTCTAGTGATGAATCTCAGGTAGTTGCCAAATATGGTACTCAATAAATTTTTGTGGAAGGAATAAAAGAATTCTCACAATCAACAAATAACATCAATTTCCCATCTTAGTGTAACTTTGGCAAATGAGAAAATCGTTTCCAGCACGGCCCCCATACCCTGTTCTACCTGGCTGCCACAGGAGAGACAGAAATGTTTGCACAATAATGTGAACTGGTGCAAGAGATGGGCTATATGTTTAAAAGCAGTAGATCCCCAGTCCTCCGCAGGCAGGTTATGTATCTTAAGGACTCCCCGAAGCCAATTTGTAATAAAGCTATGACTTCCTTCTCCTCCCAGCCACCCCCACCCCATCCCACACACTGACCAGCTGTTCCACACCAAGAAAAGGCAAACCCATTTAATAACAGCCTAATTGAACCTGATTGGAGAGCAGATTGGCTGCCAAAATAAGACGCATTCCCAAATCAAAATGTATACAGGATGCCTGACGGCCAGCGTTTGGACTGTGCCCCGCTTCCATGCCCGCGGATTGTTAAGTGTTGGCGGGATCTGATTTCTACATCAATACGTTTGGCATTTCCCATGAAATGTTTCAGGATATGAGAATGTAACTATATGTCACATAGGTCTTGTTTAAAAAACTTGATCCCCACAAAAATTTCTTATTTTACACCAGATGGTAGTGTGTAATTTGCTTTTCAGTTGAGAAAAATCCTGCAACCCACATGAGGGCCCTGGCTCCCCAGCTCCCGACTCCATGTGGGGGTGCTCCCCGGCTCTCGACTCCGTGTGGGGGTGCTCCCAGGCTCCCCACTCCGTGTGGGGGTGCCGGGAGCCGAGGACACCGGGACGTCTCCAGAATGTAAATATTCGTTTGCTGCTATGATTTTTGGCTTTGGGAAACTTTACTAATATTCCTTATTCAGGTTTCTCATTTATGAAGCAGAAATAGTGTTCATCGTGGCCTGCGTCCGGCGCACGGTGAGCAAACGCTGCGCTTCGTCCCCGCCGCCCGCCCGCGCGCCCGGGTTGGCCCCACCGTCCCCGCCCCGGGTTGGCCGTTGCTGCGCGAAGGGCGCCGCGGAGCTTTGCCACATGGACGCCACATGGTTCCCCGCGGGCGCACCCAGGCCACTGGGGTCCACTCCCCGGGCTCGCTGCCGGATCTGCAGGGCAGCGCTCACGTCCGGCCGCTCGGGCTGCGCGCGGGTGCGGCTGGTCCTCAGGAGCCCTTGTCTGTCTCGTTGCCAGACGAGGGGACCCGCCCCCGGCACCTGCTCAGACCCGCTTTCTCCAGGGGCCCGCCGGTGCCCCGATGGGATCCGATTAAAACCCTTCCTCCATGGTTGAGGATTTATCACATTTTCTACGTAATTCGGCAAAAGCCCAGAGACGGCCGGTGCTCCCAGGGAGAGCGCTGACGTCCCGCCCGGAGAGGGGAGAAGCGCGTCCCGTGCGTGCCCGTGGGGACCTCGACGTCCGCGCCTCTTCCTTGGAAGACCCGTTGGCGCGGAGGCGCCGGGGCGTCCTCTTCCTCCCTGCCTGCGCCTCCCTCCCCTCAGCCTCACGCCTTCATCTCAGGGCACTTCGGCAGAAACGCCAAAGAGTTTTAATTTGTTTTTGAAACCAGTGTATTTAAGCCCGTCCCTCGGGCAGGCCCCAGCGAGGCCTGAGAACGGCGCCACTGCGCGCGCGCGGCTGTTTCCCCGATGTGAGCTGTCTTAAACAAACGCGTGGTGTTCGATTAGGGAAAAGGCGGGGCGTCGCGTCTGCTGCCACCAAGTACTGAAGGCCCAGCGCACCTGCAGGGAAGCACAGGCTCATTTCCATGCGTCGCTGGGCACGGATACCTTGGTCGGGACAAAGCCGGTGCTTCCCGCGGGAATACGTTTGCAGTCAAAGCCACGCACACAGCGCAGAGGGACGCGTCTCCGGCCAACGTGCCCCTAACGCGCGGCGCGGGCGCTCACCTCGGAGCAGCGGGGCAGCCTGTGCTGCGCACGGCTGTGGGGCTGCGCAGGCTCCCGCCCTCCCCTGCGACCTCTGACCGCCCTGAGCCGCTTTCTCCCGGGGGGCTCAGCTGCTTTGGCCCCCCAGGGCAGGGTCCTCTGGAGGTGCCCCCTCCAGGCATGCACCGGGCCCCTTTTGGAGACACCCTGCAGGAGGACAGCAGGCTGGCTGCCGTCCACAGCATCTGCCGGGACCCCCGGAGACCCCCGCCTCTGCCCACCATGGGGGAGAGGCCCTCACCCCGAACGTGATTCGTGTCACTGATCACCACCTGAGGCAGAGCCAGCCACGCAGGCTTCAACCGTTAGAGGCTCCAGGGTCGCCGCGGGACGCGGGCCTCGGAGTGTCCCCAGAGTGCTCAGGTCCGCGAACTCCTGCGCGGTTTGCAGAGCTCTGACCCGGGTCGACAAGCGGCTGGACCGTCTGTGCAGCCATTCCCCGGCCGCACGCGCTGCCCGCCAGGAGGGCCCCGGCCCTTCCCGCCTGCGGAAACTCTGACCTTCCGCGCAGGACGAGCCGTTCCCTCAGCCTCGGAAACTTGCCGAGCAGAGGACGTCCCAGCCCCGGACAGACGGAGCGTGTCCCGCCGAGGGGTCGCGGAAGCCAGGGGTGCGGCCTCGGCCGGCGCCGCGCGGGAACGCGGACGGCCCAGAACCAGGCCGAGCGAGAGGCCCTCCCCGCAGAGGCTGCTGCCGTCTTTGGGCTTCAGTCTTGAAGCACCTGTTGCCCCCGTGTTACACGTACGTAACTGACACATCCCAGCATGAGAACACCATATAGCAGGCCCGTAATAAATAGTGGATGTTTAAGTACTTATAATTAATACATAATGCTTTAGCATAGATAATAATGATAAAATTATTCTAGAGTTTAGCTATGTTCAGTATAAAATAAAATATCAGACCGTTAAAAACAAACTTCAGCGTTGTGATGTATACTTCCTGATTAAAGCCACAACTCAGGACTCTGAGGATGTTTAAGTTTATTTCTGAATGTACATGAAGTCAAAAATACCAGCAAATAAATGAATCAAACTTTAAAGGTTTTCTCGTTGTTTAAAGTTACTTAACTTATTATGCCTTGGTGCTTACAAAATAATGAAATTAATTTTTTTGTTTTTTAATGAGTCTGGCTCATAATATATGCTGTAAATGCCATGTTTACATAATTTTTATTTTTCTAAAATTTAATTTTAGGGGACTTTTGGCAATCCTATGGCTGCTGGACAGTCTTAGAGGAAGGCCGGAAACCTCACCACGGCCCCCACCTTCCTCTCCGGCTCCTTTTCCTTTGGTGACAGAGACCCTGGAGGCTTCACCCGCACTTAGCTCACTTTGGTGGTGTCGAATGAGGACCCGTCATCCATGCCTGCGTTTTTGGATCTGCCCATCAGTGAGAGGCGCTGCTTTATGGGCAACTGCTCAGGAAAAGGCACATCTGTGGACATATTTGTTTTTATTTCTTTTTTTTTTGCATGAAGACAGGGTCTTGCCATGTTGCCCAGGCCAGATTTGAACTCCTGGGCTCAAGCGATCCTCCTGCCTCGGCCTCCCAAGTCGCTGGGGCCACGTGTGGACACGTTTCCATCCAGTAAGTCTCTTCTCTTTGTCCTTTATAACATTTGTCTTCCTATTCCAACCCCCCAAACAGCATTGACCAAACTTTCACAAGCACCGTCCCGTGTGTGGAATAATGTACATCCCGAGCCAGTGCATCCCAAAATAGTAAAGCAGAGTGATCACAATCCCGACCCACACAAATGCAGCAACGGCAGACTCCTCGCGTGGCACGATGCTCTGTGCTGCGAGCGCCTGTGAGTGCAGGTTTATTCGCACACACGTGTGGATTCACACACGTGGCTGCTCGCGAGGGGCACCATCTTGTCCCTGTGCTGGGACGCTGTCCATGCCGAAGCCCTTTCCCCACAGAAAAGGGACATTTCTAAACCGCTCCAGCCGAGGCTGCATGTGGCTGTGCCATCCCTGTGGGGTGGTGCCAAAGTGCTTTCTTCTCTTTGCACCCTTTAGAAACTGGTGTGATTTTCCTGCAGGGGACGTGAGGTGATAGGGATCCGGGTGGGGTGGGGGTGGCCCCACTCCTCACGGTGGCCCCTCCTGAGGCCCTGGGCAGAAGATGCTCGCAGGAGCCAGGGTCATGGGCTACTGGGGACCCCAAACAGTCCTTGCTGTCAGTGACCCCATGGAGGAGCCACGCTCTAGGCGACCCTGCAAGATGGGAGCCTGGGAGAGCGCTGGTGGAGACAGGCTGCCTTTGTCCCTCTCCTGGGAGGTGCCCTGCAGCTGTCCCCCAGGTGCTCTCATCTTAACCTTTTCACCTTTGTATTTAAAATCAAACAGATTGGGTTAGGAGCTGCCTTTTGGAGGAGCCCAGAGAGATAAGATGGTGAGTCCAGGACCACCCAGCAGCCAGGGGACGGCCGTTCCCCAAGGCTCGTCCTTGGTGGCAGACCCTGGCCATGGGGGCTTTCCATGTACAGTGCCTTCTCCCTCCTTTTCCTACCGCCAGGGGCCTGCCTTGTTCTTCAGACCGAGCACACAGTCAGTGGGAATTAACAGGAATGGACTGTGGATGCTTGTGGCTTGTTTGGTGCCAGGCATGAGTCCACCTCCCACACATTGGTTTATATCGATCCTTGCCACGGAGCACTGAGGTAAATTCTGTTGTCGGTTCCACTTTCACACAGTGAGTAACCAGTGCAAGGTCAAGGACCAGTGAGTGACGTGTCCAGAATTTGTACCCAGCTGTCCTGGGCCAAGTCCTGCTTGTTTGTTCATGAATTACCTCCCACCCCTGCACGCTGGTAGGTAAAATCTCAGGCCCCTTGAGGCCGCAACGCCCAGCTCTAAAAATTGTCATAACAATCCGTCTATTCTGTGCTTCCTGACAGAGTGGTTTAGTTCAAGGAAGATCTGAGTGTTGGAAGGATACTGAAGTTTGCTGAGTTGCTGCAGGACACCAGGCGCTATTTCTGGCGTGTTCCATACATTGTCAAATCAGTGCTTCACGGAGATGTCACCACCCAGCCGGGTCCCTTGCATTGCCCAGGAGGACAATAAGCTGAGGCAGCTGGGCCTGCAGTGGAGAAAGAGTTTAATATCACAGGGCTCTGCGTGAGGAGATGGGAGGAATTCTCAAATTTGTTTCCCTGAGAACTTGGAGGCTAAGGTTTTTAAAGGCAGTTTGGTGGACAAAGGGCTGAGGAATCGGGTTGCTGATTGCTTGGGGGTGAACTCATAGGGTTGGTAAGTAGAAATCTTCTTCTTGGCTGAGAAGGTTCCTGGGTAGGGGTTGCAGGACCTGCTGGGTCAGTTCCCATGTTCACCACTGGTCCAGTTGCATCAGCTGGTCCCCTGAATGCAGAGTCTGGAAGACACCTCAAAGACCAGTCTTGGTTTTGCGACAGTGATGTTATCTACAGAAGCGATTGGGGAGTTTTATACCCGTCAAGGGTACCTGACTCCCAAGCAGTGAGCAGTTACAGGAAGGCAAGTAAGGGAGCAGGGTTGGGTGACCTTCAGCTATGTCTGCACTTCTGCAGAAATCAGACTCACACCACTGCTCTTGACTATGGCCTTATATTACTTTAACAAAGGCCGTTTCAGAGATAGCTTTTTACTCTCATCTGACAAATAAAGCTTTAAAAGACTTAATGACTTTATCTTTTGCTGGTGAGCAAAGGAACTTTGATTTGATTCCTTAGTTCAAATATTCCACTACACCAGAAACAGAAGCACAGTTGGGTGTCAGGTGAAGCAGCTGCCTGAGCTCTGGTGCACTGTCCTGTGTGCCCTCCACGTCCACAGTTGTGATAGTTAACCCCATTAAGTAGCAACAAAATCATATGGTGCTTCTCTAATGGTTCCAGTATTTTAAGTATTTTTTCCAGAATGCAAGTGAAAAAGTAAAATTTTAAAAAATATAATATTAAATCAAACAATGTATGTTATACTTTAGTAAAAATATTTTCTTTTTTAAAACAACAGAAAAGGAACAATCAATATTTTTTTCCATAAGGGGAAAAATTTAAGTGTTTTGCATTATGAGTAACACAGCCTTAGGTTTTCATCCTTTTAGGAAGACAATGGCTTTTACGTTCAAGTCTCTAGATATGCCCTGACTCTTTTCTGCCCTGGATCTCAGCCCCGCTGTCCTGCGCTGTCTTTGTACCAGTGAGGTGGGGTCCACTCTGAAGGGGGTGGGCACAGAGCACCACTTCCCTCTGTTGTTTACACCCAGATAGCTTTGTTTTCCTTGAATCTCACGTAAGGTAAGTTTTGGTGGTGTCTGCTTTGCTTAGGACGACCTGAATTTAAAGAATCAACAACCATTCGCCCATTAATATTTAAACTCTTGGGAGTATCTATTACTTAGAAAACTGAGGTCAAGCCTCCCCACCACCTTCCTGAAGGTATTCTTAAGCCAAATTTCTGAAAAGAGGTTCAATTAATAGAAAATCTACAAAAAAGAAAATTATGTTTTTAGACTAAAAAGTTCGCAATACCTCAGAACTGCACTTTTCCTCTAAATCAGTTGTTCACAATCCCTCCCTCTGTCTCTCTCACACATACACACAGAATGCACAAACATATGCATGCACACACACAAACATGCACACACGCACACAGACATGCACATACATATGCACACACAGACATGCACACACAAGACATGCACACACATGCACGCACACACATGCACACAGATGTGCACACACAGACATGCACATACACACACAGACATGCACACATATGCATGCACACAAACATAATGCTCATACATATGCATGCACACACATGCACACAGACTGCACAGCTGCACATAGACACTCACATACATATGTATGCACACATGCACACAGACATGCACACACATATGTGCACATACATATGCATGCACAGACATGCACACAGACATGCACATACATATGCATGCACACACACATGCACACATGCCCACTTACAGGTACCAGTGAATGTACACACACCAGGATCATTTGTTCACTCACGGTCTTCCTCCCATGACAGTGTGTTCCAGAGGGGCAGGCTGTGTTTGATTTCTCCTGTCATCTGCCCTACACCTAACACAACAACAGCTAAAAAATACGTGTTGAATGAATGCAAATGGATACAAAATGAATGATCATGTCCTCCTTTTTAGCTCAATTTTCAAAAGTGGGTGTGAGCAACATTGGCATTTACTCAGGCATGGTGAGCCCACTTTGGACTTGGCACAGGGCACCTGCAGCTGGGGACGCTCGCTGGCATGGGGTCCCGCGCCTTCCAGGCTTCCCCCCCATGCACCAAAGCATCCTCTTTGCACAGCCTGCACGTGAGAGGCAGGTCCTGGCACATTTTTGATCGTGATCGGCAACATGTGTCTACACACTGACCTCATACGGTGCAAACCTGCATTGCTTCAGATATTCCAACTGGTCTTGAGTACGGAAGACCACCGCCGAGCAGTGGAACGCGCCCTCTCAGAGGACGTGCCAGGCAGGTTTCACACAGCACCGTGAGAGATGTGGGGGGAGCAACACGTCCAGAGAGTTTTCCAAAAACAACATTTTGAAAACCTCTACTTGGCAGAAGAACAGCACTATTGGAATTAGCCTACAGCTCTTCCAAACTGCAGCTTGTTCCAGACTCCAACCCCCACAGAGGCTACAACCTAAAAGTCAGCTAAGAAGTTTGGAAAGAAATGAAAATTAAGTATTAGTCAGAATATCCGAAACTTGAAATGGGCAGATTCTCGATCGACATCTCCTCTCAGGTCTCCTTTGGCCGAATGTGTGAAATGAATCCTAACTTCTCTCTTCCTGCGCTTTGTTCCCTTAATATCGTGCCAGCGTGCAATTCCCACCTTGTACGCTGTCTGCTATTCCATCCTTCATGAGCACCCTCGGAAAGGTCTAAATAGAGACCACGTGCAGAGAGGTTGGGTGAATCTCTAGAATACCCAAAAATGACTATGCAAAACCGCCCCGAGTGACATGGACAATTTTCGACTCGTTTTTTTGTTTTTGCTCTTAGTGGCTGTCTTGCAAATTGTAGTGTTCAGTTGTAGGAGACGGCCCATCTGCCTAAACACTAGGTGGTCGCGGTTCCACTGTTTCTGCGAGTTAGTTGATTAGGAAGCAGCTCTGCTAATCCCTGCTGGCCGGAGCCACATGTGGGTTTGCCCAGGTTTGCGTCTGTAGGTGTCCTTAGGGGAATATTTCTAACAAAACGGAATATTTTCATATTGTCTGTTTCTGCCGCCGAGCTGCGAACACAGATCCACTCGTCATTTTTGCAGAGCATAACACCTCCACAGCGGCCACAGAATACACCAACTTTTGAAAGCTCACGTTGTCTTCAATGTCTATCTATACATTTTACCTGCAATAAACTATTTTATTTTTAATTTTTAGAAGCTTTACAAATATAGGGAAGTAGAATGGAGGACAGAACTGATATGGAGGACTCAGGTTTAGAAAAATAGGTCTAATGTGTTGTTATACTATATTATATCAGATATTTATTTTATTTTTATAAAATAAAATTTAGAATTTATGAATTATCAATGGAAAGGGAACATCCCGAGTGAAGTTTAACCCCATGTTTCTTCCTCCAAATTCCTTTGTTCTGCATTAGCAGGTAAGGACAACTGCAGAGCCCTGCTAAGGAGGAGGGGGCCCTTCCCCTGCAGGCCTAGGGGGGCCCCTTCCTCTGCTGTCCTGGGGGCCCTTCCCCTGCATCCCTGGGCGGCCCCTTCCCCTGCAGCCCTGGGGGCCCATACTCTCCCCTGCAGCCCTGGAGAGTCCCTTCCCCTGCAGTCCTGGGGGCCCATCCTCTCCCCTGCATCCTTCAGAAACCCAGACTGACAGGATCCGGTCTGGACACCAGTGTCCTTTCCAGGTGAATCTCCTGGTTTTGGCGTGTTGGACTCTAAAACCACACCATTCTCACACTGAGTAATTTCTATAGTGATTTACCATGTAATCGATATGCCATATTTTTTCTTTTCCAAATATGTGGTTGGTTTTGTTCTGACTTGTGTTGGTCCTTTGGTTCCCAGCCCTAGTTCTCTCTAAGCTGTTTTGCAGCCCAGTGTGGGTTCCGTTTGGTAAGTGTTGCAGACACTAGAAAATAATGCATATTCAGTATTTGTTGTGATTTTTAAATGTGCTATAAAATGAAAAAACTTTTGTCTACTTGACATTTAAATTAAGAGACGTAAGGATTCAAAGGTCCCTCTCTAGATGTGCTTATTCTGTTGGCTGTTACGTCACACATTGGGGTTGTGTTGTTTTACCCGCTCGGTCCTGTTGTCGACGTGCAGTGTCTGCCATCGCTTCTGTTTATTATTTTGTCCTTAGATTTTATTTGCACTAAGATCAGTTTTGCGACAGCCGCTTTCTTTCTGTGAATATAGACTTAGTATTTCTCTCCCCATCCTTTTTTTTTTCAACTTGAAAGTGAGGTTTTGCCGTTGATAATTTTGTATTTTAGTAGGTGAGGTCAATCCCTCTACGTTTCACAGGAAAAGTGATACATCTGAACTTATTTCTATCGTGTCGTTTTGGATTTTGTATTAACATTTGCAAAACTTTCTCCTCCATTCCCTTTTCCTTTTTACAGATTTATTTTCAATTGACATTTTTTCCCATTTCCTTTCTATGCTGGTTTTTAGGTTTTCCTGCCTATTTGCCTTCCTTTACTGTCATAAATTTTTTAAAAATTCTTAAATTATCAAAGAATACATTTAAACAAATAGCTCTATTTTCTCCCAATGCTGTAACTATAATGTCTTGCATCTGTCTTCTTATTGTTGTAATTAATTTTTCTATTAATTCCTGAGATATGAGTGTCAGAAACTTCAAATTGTGCATTTGTACATTTATCCTTTTAATTCGATCAGTTTTTGCTTCATGTCTTTTGTAACTTTGTATTAGGTGCCTACGTGCTTCTGATTGCTGTGTTTCCTAAACAAATGGACTCATTATTAAGGAATGTCCGGCTTTACCTCACACGACACTTTTCTTGTAGCCTGTCTTGGAGCTGTTACTAGGCCCGCTGCAACTTCTTGATCATTGGTTCATGTGGTATATATTTATCCATCTCTTCAGGTTGAACCCATCTGTAGCTTTATATTAAAAGTGTGTTTCTTTTTTTAAAAAACCATATATCTGAGGCTTGCTTTTTATCTCCTTTGGCAGTTTCTTGTTTAATTGCAGTGTTTATTCACATATAATTTAATTAGTGATGTGATTGGGACGAGCCGCCACCTGCTATCTGCTCCCCGTTTCTCTGTCCCTTCCTCACCTTCCTCACCTTCCTCTGGACTACTGTAGTTTTCTTTGTTTTCATATTTATTTTGTACCTGGGGTTTTTTTAAACTATGACTTTTTGTTTTATTTGTTTTCCTTTTGAGTAGCTCCTCTAGGAATTATAATATGCATACTTAAATTATTATCATACTAAATAAGTATCCTAACACTTTACATATAAAAACCTCACCTACCCTCCTGTCATCCTTTTCTTACACATATGTTGTAATTATCAGAGAATATCATTATTATTTTAATTTTCAACAGTTTCCTTTTATAAACATCAGAATTTTTAAAAAACAGTAATTTTCTGCCCACATATTTATTATTTTTGGCATTCTTCAATCTTTTCTGTAAATCAGAATTTCTAATATTCATCATTTTTCCTTGATGGCAGCAGTGTCCCCACTTCTGTCTCAGCTGGTTCAGAATTCTGGTTGACACCTTTTGTTTTCAGTAATTTAAAGCATCTGCCCCACAGTCCTCGGGGCTCTGCCCTTCCTGCAACAGCTGTGGGAGGATGGGCCCTGGACCACCGGGGCTGCCAGGCCGCCCGGGGAGCGGGGACCATTGTCTCCTGAAGTCCAGCTCCCAGAGCGAACTTCAAGTCAGCAAACGCCAGAAGTGGCCGGATCACAGGTGAGCTGTGGCCTCACGGGCAGACAACCACTTCTGGCCAGCACGAGACTGGCTTGCTGGCCTGCAACCGGCAGCATCTCGGCACACTCGGGCCTCGGCCTCTCAGGAGCAAACGTCCTCCAGCAGGTGATGTTCCTCCCCGAGGCACAGCCGGGATCCCAGACACCCTAGTGGCTTCCTGTGGCCACACTGTGCGTGGCCCCTGGGGGCTGCGTGCTCTGGGCTTGAACACTCTTCCTCGACAGCTGAGCTGTTGCGCCCTAACGCCTGTCTTGCCGGACCCCGACGTGTTGACCCCCAGGTCTAAGAGGCGGTTGTTGATGTTAACCCTCTTCTTGCCGTCTAGATAGAGGCCGGCCCTCGGAAAAGCGCCCACTCTCCTTTGTTCTTCTGTTCCGAGAAAGCTGCCGCCCTGGATGAACCCTGCCCCGGGGAGATGCGACCTGCACCAGAGCTCCTTTGAGGTTAGAATATGTGAACACACTTAAAAATTGATGTGTTGCAATAATAACTGTATCAAATTGGAAAATCCGCCTGCATACATCAGTGCATTTGGCCCTCATTCCCCTCAGCCGTGAAGTGGACGTCAGAGAGCAGTTTAATCCCAGCTCTGCCTTACTGCCCTAAAAGTCGTCTTGTTGCCACTACGATTCGCTTTTACCTGAACACGCAAGAAGTGGTTAATACAGGTTACGAATTGACAAAGTATCTTTTTTGGTTTTTCTTACCTCCTTTGTTTCCTTTATTCACTAACATCCAAAATTTTGGAGGTCAGAAAGGGGCAGGAAGGAAGGTGTGAGGACAGAGGCCTTGGCAGTGTCCTCCCGGTGAAGTCCTGCTGAGATGGGACCTCGTTCCTTAAAGTAACACAAGCCCCTCCCTGCACCCCTTGTCTTCTTTCTTTTTAAAGAAATCCACACACACATGTTTCAACTGCAGCCCAAACTGAATCCAGGGATATCTCCGGGGCCAGGACTGCACAACCTCAATCCAGAAACTAATTCTCAGCTGGTGAGATTCTCACCGAGGCACACCTGTGCTTTTCACAGCACGTTCCTTTTGTGCCAGAAACACATGATCAAGTTTTCCTTGAAGACACAGCTGCTAAGCAAGTAGGAATCTAGTTCCAAACCAAGTTTCATGCTGTTCTCCACTATCCCAGGCGGCCAGGCTGGAGTGTGGGGCTGGAAGCTGGAAGAAAGAGCTGGGGCCGGGGGACACTGGGACACTTCTGAAGCTATTAATATATGTAATATAATGTAAGTGTTAATATGTGTGATGTAATGTATCAGTATGTGTGACACAGTGTGAGTATTAATACGTGGGATAGAATGCGTCCTAGTCAGTGACATCCCCTCCTCCACCACGGGTCCACATGCCCATTCAGGCCCAGGGGGATGGAATGGAGACAGGTGTCCCCTGGAGGCCCAAAAAGCCAGAGCCAGATGGGAGGTCCCGTTAAACCAAGAGGGAACACAGGGAACCACAGCCACGGGACCACGTCCGCGGGGCAGTGGCTGAGCTGAGGAGAAGCAGCAGCACGGAGGAGATGGGGGAGCCCATGTGTGCTGGGAGGAGGGCACAGGGTTGTCACAGGCACCGCGGGCTGGCTGGAGACAGGTGCATGGCGGGTTGCACTGGCTCACACCACCCCGAGGTCCGGCATCAGGAAGGAGCGGCCACAGCCTTGAGAAACCCACGTGTACGTCATCCCTCTGCATCTCCCCACGCTGTGTTTCACTCATTTACACGTGCGTGCAAAACTGTTCCACAACTAGGTTTTCATGCTTAACAATTTATTCTCAAAGCACCAGTGGCTTCTGGTATAATCGTCGGGTCCTACAGGGTTTAATTTTTGGCAACATGAGAAGGTAAATAGCTGTTTCAAGCACAGCCACGTCTAAGGGTCTCCGTTCTTACAAAATGGCACTTCTACGTGAGCATCTTAGGTTCTCCCGTCAGTCAGTCATTGCCGGCCGTCGATCAGGCAGGAAGTGGGGCCTTAGCTCCCGAGGCAGGAGTCATTTGTCCTCATATCCCGCTCGCCCAGGTGAAGGAACTGCCCGGCGCTGCCCCTAGTCAGTGGACCTGCACACCCCAAGCCCCATTTCTGTAAACATGATTGCTACGAAAACCCTTAAAGGTAGAAGTTACATGGAGAAAAATCCTAAGGACTTCCCCTAGTGTCAAGTACTTTTCTTAATAAGACTTAATCCACTTAATATGACCCATCTCAGTCCAAACCTGCCACAGTCTACACTGAGAGAGCATCTGCAAGGTGCAAATGAACTCACAAAATTGTGAAAAAGATGTCATAGTCTCCTAGTAAGTGCTGCCCACCTTGGCTGGGGAAGCAGAAACGCCAGTGGGAGCATCTGTTTGAGCTATACAACTCCTATGGACACCCCAGACACCTGCCATTCTGTGTCAGGAAACGTCACACAGAATGTGCAAGAGAAGCCGCCAGACCCCTGCTGACGCTAATTAGCCCTTCCGAGACATCCAACCCTCTCTCTCTGTCTCTAGGAGAAACCTGATGCCAAATTAAAAAGCATCAATGAAAAATAAAAAATCAAGTCCTTAGATGAAATCTCTCCTCATTAGTATAAGTGACACATGGGCCATTGGATTTTGATAAAAATGGTCTATGGGGAGTCATTTTAGATGGGTCTAATCAAGTTATTTCCTTATCTGTGGAGTCTCAGGCTGATGAAGAGGACCCAGCATGGACAGAAACAAAAGGGGGCTGGCTCAGGTGGCTCCACCGATCAGCCACCAGCAGGCAAGAGAGGTCTGGACATTCATCCACACACACCCTTGACACGGGAACACTCATGTTTCTGAAGATTGACTTTCAAAACAACTCATCACAGAATAAAATCAGTAATATTGGTGAAGGATAAACTGTACCATTAAATCACTCACTAAGAAAAGATCTGCTTTGCTAAGTATTGAGGAGGTTCAAGGTGAGTATGAATCATTGCTGCTCTCAAAGAACCTGCAGTCTCGGGAATTTAACTCATGTACTCCATCATACAAGTTAAAACATGGAGTACACCCTAATGAGTGTGCAGACCGCTGTGGGAAATCAGAAATACCCCTCCCAGAAAGATGAGCTTGCGGGACATAGCATCCAAGCTGAGCAAGGGGTCTACTCATCCCGGGAGGCAGATCCCTCTGGGGACGGCCGTGTGCCAAGCTCAGGAGGTTGGGTTCCTGCCTTGCCAGGGACACACCACACATCTCTGTCTCTAGGTAAATTATATACTTCTCTGTCTCTAGGTAAATTATAGCTTCAGAAGTGTCCCAGTGTCCCCTTTTGTTTTTCATTTATGAAATGTAACGATGGTAGTCCCTACTTAATACAGATGGTTTGAGGGTACATTGATTGATGTTTTACAAATGTTAAGTACAGTGTTTAGTATATCAAAAGTACACAGCAAATTTAGCCTAAAGAAATAAATAAGTTAAATACAGTGAAGCAAAGAGCCATTTAGTGGTCTTAAGACTAAGAGTCTGGACACTATTCAGTGGTAACAGTGGATTTGTGAAAAAAATTATAACTAAAGGAATTATGTGATAAAAATATTTTGTGGGAACTAAACTGGAATCAGTGTGAGGAACTAACAGGGTCTGCTTACAATCATCGGGTGGGGACATAGGTCTAGGTCCGTGTGATGCCCTGGGGCAAAGGACAGGTGGGTGCAGGTTTACTCAGGGGTGTCCCTTGTGGTTGAAAGAGGGCTGCTCCCTGTGGCCGAGGTGCTGGCTTGTCAGAGATGACACACTCGCGTGGCGCCCCCTCTCCCAGCCCCACACTCGCTGGTTGACTTGTCACAAAGACACTGGGTGTTGGGTCTTCACCTTCAGTCCCTGCTGGGGCAGCCACAGCATCTACCTTTCAGTGCTAGGGGTGCCCAGAACTGCCCAAAAGTGTTCTGAATGGAGTCAGAATTTAGCTGGGCCACACATGAGGCTTCAGAAAGAAAATACAGAGTCTAAATGCACAGCGACTGTGCACATGGCTCTGCTGCTGGGGTCTTGTCTCAGTAAGACCTCGAATCTTTGGTCAGACGTATTTTATCCTGAAGACCACACTGGGGGCATGAAGACCATTGTTCACTTGTAGTTAGACGTTCACTCATCTCAGTTTTAGTAAACTATTTTTATCTTTTGTATATGGGCTTTAATCTTAAACAATAAAAAATGTCATTTCCATGTCTGAAGGGGTTTTATCCTCCTCAAGTTAGATCATGTTGGTTTTTGCTTTAGAAATTCTACTCTAGTGTCCTCCTGCATAATAAAGATCTGCTCCATCCTTCAGTAAATACCTCTTACTCATTGAAGCAATTATTAAATTTTAAAGCAGTAAAGTACTTGAGACCCAACTAATTGAAGGAGATGAAACCGCCCTATCTCCCTCTGCCCCACCACCTACAACACCACATGCAACTACGAGTGTGGGCAGGGTGAGCTCTCAGGCTTAAGCCACTTCTTCCCAAGAAACAACTCACGCCTTCCTCACTCTGTGTGAGTCGACTCCAGGTCTCAGGGGAGAGGATAAACGTGTCACAGCTTGCTAGCCGAATTACTCTCCTTGGAGCACACGTGCTGAGGATACTTCAATTAATAGGTTTTTTCGGCCTGTTCTACGAGAGAGAAAGGTTAAGTGTATCACAATATAGAAAACATTTCCTAAAAAAGAAATTTTGAAATGACACAACTAAACCATCATTTAGAAAAAGTGGGAAATATACATAAAAATAAAGGCAAGCAATATCCTGCTTCCCGACACTGAGAGATGGTCGCCGTTGGCTTTCACCTGTCCTCAGAGCACTTTCACTGGCACGAGCATCGGGAACCTCCAACGTAACATTCCTGGAACCGGACTCCTGACCCTACAGACTGGCCCCGCGTCTTTCTCAGCCCTTCAACAGCGACGCCATTCTTTCACAACTCTGGAGCAACCGTTGGTTTCTTTATTCCCCCACACACCAAGTTCCTGCATCACTGTCAATGCGTCCAGGATCTGGTGATTTCACGCGCCACCTCGACCAGGCCGGCCTGAGCCACCCGGGTCTCCCCGAGGGTCGTTGCAGCAGCCCCTGCCCTACCCACCCCTTGTCTTGTGCCCTCCTGTGACACCCTGTGGGCCAATTACTCATCCGCGTGTAGCAGCCGAGAGGACAGAGGCTTCTGTCTGCTTTATTCACTGTGCCTCCCTCATACCTAAAACAGGGCCTCGCACGTTGCAGGCAATAAATACTTGCTGGGTGGGTCAATAAATGAGTGGACCTCTGAGTGTGCTCTGGTGCTAGCACCAGCCTTTCATCTGAGATAGCTTCGCAGTACTTTTTTATGTCTTATGAAAAGTCTTTTGCATTCATTCCCTTTCACCCAAGAATGTTACTGGAAGGATTGTCGCTCGTCTGACTGCGCAGGGAGGTCTGCGGCTCCCGTGGGGCCTCTGGCCTCCTTGCTCGCCTGCTGCCACTGCTCTCACCTGGGGGCCATCTGCGTGGGCTGCAGCCACAGGCACCTCTCCCTTGGCTTCCGGCGGGTTTCGGCCCCTGTGTGGCCTGGCTGGGTACAGGGAGCAGAGAGACTGGGACGCTGACTGGCCGGGGTCCCTCGCAGCGGGTCGGGGGGGCTGGGCACGTCCTCTTCCAGAAGCCGCAGCCCTCCAGGTGCTCCTCACCATTCAGCTCTCTGTCCTTGATCTCTGGGCCCCAGAAGTCGACCCCTGACCCTTCAGGCCGAGGTGGGGTAGAGGCAGGGTACCCTCCTTCCACGTGGCTTTTCTCAACTTGCCCCACATCCCCTGAAAACCGCACGGCCCAGGTTGAGTGTGACGTCTGTCTCCTACAGAGAGCCAGGTTTGGAAAAAGAAAATTTAGCACCGTGGTCGTGGGCCAGTGAAAAGGGCAGGACAGGGACGTGGCTGAGCAATAATTAATTTATCAAGAGTCGAGAGTAAGACATCCCCCTCAATCTCAGGCTGCTGTAACAGATGTAAATCGTACCTGTGGCATTTTGTGCGATTTTGGGCAACACGTTTTAAAACGGCAGCGTAAAACTGGAATGTGTTCTGGGAAATCTAGAAGGAAGATGCATGTCTCGGAATCATGTCCTTAGAAAGCCACTGAAGGAACCGGCCTGCTTTCCTTTGGAGTGAAACATGAGAGCCCACGGGGGCAGCGGTCAGTGTGGGAACAGTTGTCACAAAGGCACAAGAGCTGGAGAGGTGGGTCGGCCGCCCGGTGGCCGTGGGGGCCCTCTCAGCCTGGAGCTCTTCAGCGAGGGGGAGCTCGGTGTGGGCGAGCGCGAGGCGCACGCGCCCGCGGAGCCGGGGCCACGGACCCCACACAGGGCGGCCACCGCCTAGGCCCCTGCACCCTCCAGACTCCATAACTGCAGGCACGAAACAGTAAAAGGAACTCTCTAATGCTGAGAGTGGAAAGCAAATGTCAAAGGCGAAAATATGGCCATCTTCCCCTACAACCACTCCCGACAGGAACCCTATCTATAATAATCATGCATATGTACAGAAGCTACCAGAGCAGATCACAGTGCATGGAAAATGCTTTCCTAAGAAATGTGCTCAGGGAATTAGCTGCACAGGGCGTTCAGGAACACGGCCTCTCGGCTGAAAACTCAATCTGCAGCACATCTCCCCGGTGCTGGAAACTCCTGCTCTGCCTCGGGCTCTGGTGCAATTTCCATTCCATTACAGGCCTCTGTAAACACCTATTTCCATGACCCGACATGAACCCTGTAGGCTCTCACATCCAACAGATCCACGGACGATTGCATCTCCCTCCCGCTCCACGTTCAGGTCAGAGGCCGCGGCTGCCCCGGCCTGGCTGTGTGTGCAGAGCCGTGTCCTCAGACTCCCGCGTACACCTGCCGGGTGCCTACGTGAGCCTGGACCGTTGCGGCATCTGGGTGACCTGCGTGAACGGAGGCCAAGTGCACTTGCATCCTTTAGAACGGGAAGGAGGAGCCAGGCAGGGTCCGTCCTGTGAGACTGAAGACGACTAGGCAGACCTCGGTGCTTAGATGCTGAGAGTAGCTCTATGGACAGCACCCGCGTAATTGGAAGCAGACACGGACGGAGCATGGCGGTGTCACCTTACAGCCTGCAGCTTTCCCACCCTCCAGATACGAGCCTTTGCCAAACCACGTGACGGCTCCCTCTGCGACAGGCCTAAAGCACTTGCCACTTTACGAGCTCGTCCTGAGGTCCGGCAGCTTCCAGCCTGCACATGCCAGAGCCTCCCGCACGCAGGCCTTTGTTTTGACTCCGAAATCCAAACAAAGCCCCTGTTTCCACCGTGCTTAGCGCCACCTGCAAGGCAAACACACAGTCCTCCTCTGCAGACCCTGAACACCTCTGGGCTTGGGTGGCTCGGGTGGCTTCTGCCCGAGTGGCCCAGCGGTTTCAAAGGGAGGCGTCCCTGGGGCGTTGCCTGCAGAGGCAGAACAACAGCCAGTGCGCCTGCTGTTGTAATCAAAGCATGAGGCCAAATTTCGTACAGGTTTGGCATCTTGTACATATGCCAAACCTGCTCCACAATAACACTGTTTCTCCAACAACAGGAATTCAACAGAATAATTGTTATGTTTTAGCTGTAACCAAAACAAATGACATATTATTTGCAAAGCAGAGAAGGATCTATTTTCCACAACAGCAGGATGGTGCCTAAATTCATTTGGGAATGGTTAAGGCAAGCCTGTGCTGAGAGACGAAGGGTGCTTGGAATCAGAAATCGTGGATCCTCGTCCCAATTTTGCCGTCACCGCGGGCAGGGCAAGATTTGAAACTCCTTGCTGCACATGCGAATAATGACCTAACTCCACAAAGTCGTCCTTGGCTTTACATGAGATAGTGTTTGTTATCTGATTTGTAAGTTATGATATCACTGTGTTTTACAAGATTAAATAGGGGAAACCTACTCTCATGGAGCATATCCCCATATTGTCTGCCCAGTCACTTAGAAAATGCACACTTCAAATCTCTGTGATTATCACCAACTCTGTCCCAGAGTCCTGAGCCCCTCCAGCCTGCAGGGAACGTTGGCATAAACACTATTGTCGAAAAATGGATATAAATTCAGTGCGTAACAGATAAAGCTCTCCGTGACATAACGGGATTCTCCCAGGAACCAAGCAGATGACACAAAACCTCCATTTTCTTTTTATCCTATGTTGGGTTTTCACAAGGCAAAGAGGGAGCTAACCCAGTGGTCTGCAGTGGATTTATATCTGGCTCTTAGGCCACACACGTGGTCTCCCATGTACTTTGCTAACTCCATGATGCTCACTAAATGTTCAGTTCTCTGGACTCCAGCGACAAACTGTGTGTGGTGTGGGCGCAGGGAGGGGGGAACAGGGGTATCTGGATGATAGAAATCTCTGCCGGCAGTTTAGTGTGGGAGAGATTAAGTTAAAAAGCCTGTCCATTTAGCCAAAAACAGTGTGTACTCATTGGCCACTGCAGGTCAAGCTCAGCCTCAGGACAGGGAGGCCTCCTGCTCCCAGACGTCCAGGATCGGCCAAGATTCATCTAATCGGCCTGATTGTTTAATTAAGGAGGTTTTAAAGTGACAGCAGTTTGGAGCGTATTCATGATTTATTTTGTAGAAAAAAATGTCCATTTGTCTGCAGGCCTGTGCCAGAGGAACCTCACTCCCCGCAGGCCTGTGCTGGGGGAACCTCACTGCACTGTTTTCAGAGGGACACCCCAACCATGCTGCAGCACGAGCCCCTGACATCTGCCTTCCGGTTACTCCGCTGCTGGTTTGGGCTGGTTTTGACAGCAAACGTTTTCTTGTTTGTGTGTTTGTTTGTTGTAGTTTGTTTGCTACAGATTACCTTGTTACAACACAAACACATTTCGGAAGTGTTAAATCCCATCTCCCAAGCCTGCCTGGAGAAGCCGCAGTGGGGAAGACAGGGCTGGAGCCACCAGGGGTCCCCCAGGGGTCCCCAGAGCAAAGTGCCCGCCTGCCTATCAGGGCACAGGTGCAGGGACAGCTGATGCAGCCCGGCCCTCCAGGTCTGATGTTCTACAGCGAGACAGGGATGCCACCGGCAATCAGCACATGTGTGGTTAACGTCCAGGAGCGCCAGGGGCCTCCTCCTCCTCCGGGGGCAGGTAGGGGGGTTCGTGGCACCACGGTGTTGTTGAGATCGCACTGGTTCAGGGTTCAGCCAGAGAGCCGCGCCCAGAGGGGACCTGAGTCCTAGAGCTGCAGCCTGGTGGGAAATTCAGACACATCCTGGTGGGAACAGCAGTCTAGTTTGCAGGATGACTCAAATGACTGTAGGCTGCTTTTAGAAAGAGCATTCTGGGCACAGGGAGGAGAACAGTTTTGTTCACTTGTTTGTTTGGGGTGGTCTGGGGTGGTCTGGGGGTGAGCACAGCAAGACAGAAAGAAATGAGCCTGCTTAGGAGGTTTTGGCAAAAATATAGGCCAGAAGCCATGAGCCTCAACTAAGTCAATGTCAGCAGAAAAGAGAAGGGGCTGTTTTTTTGAAAGATGTTTGGAAGCATCACTGACAACTCCAGGTGACTTCATCGGTTTGCACTTTCACAGGCAGGCAATCTGCCGAGAGCACGGAGCAGCGCAGAGCCAGTGCAAGAAGTATTTACCTGGTGCCCAGTCCTGTCAGAGGCACAGCGGCACGCGATGTTTGCATTCGCTGGCCTGGGCCAGGGCGGACACCTGAAAACTCTTCCTGCAAGTCTCAGGGAAAGGTCCCTGCAGCACGGGGAGCAGAGGCCCCAGTCTGAATCTGTTTCCAATCAGAGAATCAAGACAGCATCTCCACAAACTGCACAGCCCAAGCCGGCCTCTCCCGTTCTCGCCAAACTCCCACCACATGCTGTTGTTCCTCTTCCACGTCTCGTTGTGAGGGAGGGTGGAATTGCATTTGACTCCAGGACCCCCCGGGGCTCCAGCCCGTGGAGCTGGCAGCTCCTTGAATTTCTGCCTCAATTTATCTGATTTGGCTAACAGTTTGGGTTGGAAAAACAGACGATAGGTTGAGAGCCTGAAAGTGACCATTTAATTCGCCCTTAAGAAAACTGAAAGACATCAGTGAGGTTGCTGTTATTTCGATTTAAATGTTTGATAAATAGAAATCTGAAGCTCTCTTTTACAGTTCTACATTCTCAAGTTAACAATGCCTATCTTCCACATAAAATTACACATTTCTAATTTTTTATCAGTCAATAAATTGAAGGTTAAATAATATGACTTAGAAGTGTAAATATGCTTGCAATTTGCTACCAACAGCCCATTAATCATGCAGTCAACAAAGAGCTTCCAGAACAGGTCCAGAGTTAACATATTTGGCTTGTCATAGGACATGGTTTTGGTACTGTTTTTTGGGGTGTTTTTTTGTTTTTTTACTTTCTTTTAAATCCAAAATCCAAATTACTTGTACTAAATGGAACATAATTCATTCTGTCACTTACAAGAGGAGAGGGCTTGAATATAGACAGAGTCCCAGAGAAACAATGCACTGCCCCAAAAAACAATATCCCAAAGCAAGGCACAGACTTACAAGCCCATGCAAGGAGAGTTATGCAGTTAGTTGAGTGGAACATAGAAACTAGGTAAAAGTCAAACTGTTTATTCATTTAAAAAATCAAGGGCCTACAATGTGCTCAACATTGTGTTAGCCGCTGAGGAGGCTGTGGTGAACGAAATAGTGTTCTTGCTCTCAAGGGTCTTGTAATCTGGTCGTCATCAACAATGAAAAATTACCACCATCAAGATATTCCAGGGGCCTGAGGTCCCAGCTACGCAGGAGGCTGCGGCGGGAGGATGGCTTGCGCTCAGGAGTTGGAGGCTGTGTTGAGCTGTGATCGTGCCACTGCACCCCAGCCTGGCTGATGGAGTGAGACCATGTCTTTAAAACAAATAAGTCATGGGCAGATAGGTAGACTGTGTCCAGGGCACTGTGGAACCACGGCGGGGGGCAACTTTCAGCCCACGAGAGACAGCTAGGAAGGCTCCCAGAAAAGACGCCGACACTCAGTCTCAGAGGACGACCTGGGATTATCCAGTCCCGAAAGAGAAGCGTGCATGAGGCCTGAAGAGCACCCAGGCAAGGAGAAGTCTCTCGAGTGACAGAGAGCAGGTGAGAGGCTTCTCCGAGGGGCCGGGAACCGGAAGTAACAAGTAGTGGTCAAAAGACAGAACGTGGACTGGGTCCGGGGCTGCTCATGCATGCTTTGCAAGTCCTCCCGTGGCACCAGCCACGCGGTGCTGTCCCTGCATGTGGGGGCCTCTGTGTCCCTAGACATCCGCACACCCCCAGAACGGCAACCTTGTCTGACAGCCTCACCCTCGTGACCCTGCTCCACCACGGCGACTGTCGTTTGCGCAAAGGAAGCAGGTGAGTGACGAGCGGGAGCTCGTGGACGTGGGTCTCCTGGGCGTCCAGGGAGAAGTTTGGATTTTATCCCAAAGGCAATGGGAAGCATTACAGCAAGGGAGCCACGTAGGAAAATGAGAGACATCACAAAATTTGTGTTTTAGAATGATAGCCCTGGAGGGTAACATAAACGAGTGTGCCACAATCTGCAGGATGTACCCCGTTAGGGAACGGCTGCAAAATTCCAACAAAACGCTCGTGGTCTGAACTGTAGTGGAAATTAAAAAGAGGACCGGTTCTAGATGTGTTTTAAATATGTAATTTGTATTTAAGTATAATGTATATAAGATAAAATGCCGAAATCCTAATTCCACTGCCTTATGAGTTTTGACAATTATACTCACCTGTGTGAAAACTACTCAAAACAAGATACGGAGCATTGACATCATCACTTCAAATTCTTCCTCCTGCCCCTTTGTAGTATCACAACAACTCTGGCCTCATAAAACGAATTGGGAAAACGCCCCTTCCCTCTTTATATTCTGAAAGTGTTTGTGCAAGACTGGCTTCGATTCTTTCCTGATCGATTGATAAAATTCACCGGGAAGGTTACACGCCCTTGATGTTTTCTTTCAGGAAGACTTTTTGATTACATATTAACATTAAATTGCTCTAATAGATATAAGCTTTCAGATTAGCCGTATCTTCTCATGTCAGTTTTAGTGAGCTGTTCTGTTCAAGGAATTTGTCCATTTCATCCAATTTGACAAATATATTTCTTTAATGGAGTTCATAATATTCCTTTATTTTTCTGTGAACAAGTATAGGATCTGTAGTGATGTCACATCTTTCACTCATGATATTGATAATTTATATTTTTCCCTTTTTTCTTAATTAGTCTTGTTATAAGATTATCAATTTTATTAAACTTTTCAAAAATTAATGTTGACATTGTTGATTTTCTCTATTTTCAATTACACTGACTTTTGCTCCTATTTTTACTATGTTTTTCTAACTACGTTAGTTAAAACAAAATTTTTTTATATGGAATGCTTCACAGATTTGCATGTCATCCTTGTGCAGGAGCCATGCTAATCTTCTCTGCACCACTCCAGTTTAGTATACCTGCTGCCAAGGTGAACACTAATTATGCTTATTTTAATTTGTGCTGCTTTTAGTTTTTTAAAGTTGAAGCTTAGCTAATTGGTTTTAAAAACTCTCTTCTGACAATATACACATTTCCCTCTATGCACTGTTTTAACTGAATCCCATATTTTTTAATATTAATATATTGTGTTTTCATAATCATTAAGTTCCCAATATTTCTAATTTCCTTGAGTTCTTCCTTATGCATTGTTTATCTTGAAGGGTGTTTCAAGTTTCCACATATTTTTCTATATAGTATTGCTATTGATTTCTAATTTAATTTCATCTGAGAGTATGTATACTCTTTATATTTTTAATCCTGTGAATGTACTGAAACTTTATTATGGCCTAGCATATGGTCCCTCTTGAGTGTGTCATTTGCACTTGAAAAGACTACGTCTGCCTCGGTTGTGCAGTGTTCTGTGGATGAAAATTAGGTCAAGTTGGTTAATAATGTGTTTCCATTGTTTTATATCCTTCATGAATTTTTACTTATTTATTCTATCAATTACTAAAAAAAGGTGGTGTTAAAAATATCTATAATTGGGGAATTATATATATCATCTTTTTTTAAAAAAATAGACTAGTTTTTGGAACATTTTAGATTTACAGAAAACTTGTGAAGACAGTAGAGTGTCCTACACACTCTCCACCTGGTCTCCTCTGTTATCAGCGTCTTACGTCCGCGTGGACCATTTGCTGCAGTAACGAGCCACTCACTAGAGCCCGCAGTTTATTTGAGCTTCATCCGTCTTAACCTATTTTGCTTTTCTGTTCCAGGGTCCTGTCCAAGACACCACGTCGTCATGCCTCTGAGGAGCCTCTCGAATATGGCGTTTTCTCAGGCTTTCCTTGTTCTTGACAACCTTGGCAATGTTGAGGAGTATTGGTCAAATATTTTGTAGGATACTGCACAATTGAAATGTGTATGATTTTCTTTTCATGGTAGGACTGGGCTTACAGGTTACTGGGAGGAAGACCACGAGGTTCTGTGCCATTTCCATCATGTCACATCAGGGGTCGCATCGTGCTATCAGCGTGATTCGTGACTGTTGAACTTGACCGTGGTCCGCTGGCCGAGGTAGAGCTGTCAGGTTTCTCCACCATAAAGCGCTTCTTTTTACCCCTTTCCGTGTTGTACTGAATGGAAGAAAGTCACATGTGCAGCACACGCAAAGGGGGGGCAACTCCCCTTCACTGAGGTCACGGCATCTGCATAAATTATTTTGAATTCTTCTCCATTTCTTTCTTTCTTTCTTTTGATTATTTACAACTGTAAGAAATTATGGATATTTTGTTTTATACTTTGGGCTATAATCCCAATCCTAATTCATCTACTTTGCTGCCCAAATCGCTACAGCTCTGGCAACAAGGAGTTCTTCAGTTGGCTCCTCTCCTCCTGTGACACATCCCTGTCAGTATATTGTTGTTTTTGTTTGTTTGTTTGTTTTTGATCATTTTCTTACTTCCTGGCTGATCGTGTATTTCCTGACCCCAGTTGTAGATTCAGCCATTTCTCCAAGGAGCCTTGTTCCTTTGAGTGGGAAACGGTCTTGTAGGGCAAGATTGGGGCTAGGTGTGCCAGCTGCCAAGGGGGTATTTTTTCTTTTAGGCCCCATCAGCTGACAGAGAGAAAAAAGCTGCGTGTGTGTCCTAACCCATGTGTAAGCACCTCATTGAATATTTCTATACACAGCCGTGTATGTCTGTATTGAGGTCAACATGAATTCGTACTGAGGTCCCCAACTGGAGTCCACCGTGACATGGCCCATTCCATCCTCTGTCCCCTGCTTATCTCTGGAATACCACGGCAACGGGAGGAGCCCGGCTCCTACTGCACGAGATCCACGCACCTCCTGTTCGATTCCAGGGTGTGTGTGGCGGTGTTAGAACGATCGACCCGTGACCCAACCTTATCAGCCTGGTGCGACACCTACACACAGCTCCTCCGCCTGCGGTTTTGGGCTCCATTCACTCCCAAAGGTACTGAGGGCAGCGCTTTCTTCACCCCTTTAGTGAGGTTGTTTCACGCATTTGTGATACAGTCAGAGTCTCTTATAATAGTCGTCATTTCTTCCTGGGATCCTCCAACCTCCTAAAGAACTTTTTTTCAATCATTTACATTGAAGGTTTACTTTTTGTGCTATAAAATTCTACAGGTCATGACAAATGCCTAAGGCCACACATCCACTACAGTAATGTATGTAACTGTATTGGACAGATAGTTTTATTGCCTTAAAAATGTCCTGGGCTTCACCACCCCCCCGCCCCCACCACACAAGCACACACAGCCCCCGGCATTCACTTTTCATTTCACTGTCACTATAATCTTACTTTTTTAAGAAGGCCACGTAATTGGAATAACACAGTATGCAGCCTTTCTAGATTGGCTTTGTTCACTTGGAAATATGCATTTAAGTTTCCTCTATGTCCTTCTCTGGCTTGATAACTCAGTTCCTTTTATTGCTGAGTAGCATCCCATTGTAGGAACGCACCGCAGTTTGTTTATCCATCCCCTATGAGAGGAGATTTCGGTAGTTTTCAGGTTTGGGTGGGTATGAAGGAAGCTGCTGTAAACGTTTGCATACAGGCTTCTGTGTGAGCACAGCTCTCAGGACACGGTCTCGGGGTCCCGTGGGCAGGCTGTGCTCAGCTTTGCCCAGCTCATCCCGGCGGCGGCTCAACTTCGCGTTCCCACCGGCAATGAGTGAGCATCCCTGCTGCTCTGCCTCTTCTTTGGCAATTGGCATTGTCAGGGATTTTAGCATTTTATTTTGCCTATTCTAACAGGTGTGTCACAGCATCTCGCTGTTTTAAATTGCATTCCCTGACAAATTACATCGCGTTTCTTTCCACGCCCTTGTCGTCTGCGTATCTTCCTCGGTGATGTGTCCCTATCAGTTGTTTGGCTATTTCTCCTCTTGTTTGCTTTCTTATTGTTGAATTTTAGATGTTCTTTGTGTAATTTCGATCCAAGTCAATTATCAGATATATGCTTTGCAAAGATTTTCTCCTAGTCTGTGGCCTGTCTTTTTATTTTTTGAGAGTGTCTTTCACAGATTACAGTTTAGAATTTTAATAAAGTGTAAATTTATCAGTATTTTCTCACATAGATTGTGTTTTTAGTGTTGTTTATAAAAACTTATTGCCAAACCCTAAGTTACATAGATTTTTCCTGTTTTATTCTCAAAGTTTCATAGCCTTGCATCCTACATTTATTTCCATGTTCCATTTTGAGTTTATTTTTGTGAAAGGTATAATGTCTGTGTCTAAGTTCAGTTTTTTTCACATGCAATCCCAATGTTCCGTCAACTTTGTTGAAAAGATTCTCTTTTTTCCATTGAGTTGCTTTTGCTTATTCATCAAAACAGGTTGAACATGTTTTCAAGGGTCTATTTCAGGCCCTCTGTTCGTTCCCTTGATCGATATGTCTGTCCTTTTACCAGTATCGTTCTTTCTCGATTACTGCAGTTCTATAATATTTCTGAGTTGGGCAGTGTCTGCCCTCCAGCTTCGTTCCTCTTCGGTATTGCGTTGGCTACTTTGCTCTCTTGCCTCTCCATACAAAGCTTAGAATTGGCTCGTCAAGACCCACAAAACAGGCTGCTGGATTTTGACTGTGTTGAATCTGTGTAGCCCAGCTCTTTCCGCTGAGCGTGATGTTAGCTGTGGGGTTTTTGTGGACGTTCCGTATCAAGTTGAGGACGTTCCTCTTTATCCCTAGTTTCCTGACAGCTTTCGCTCATGCGTACTGCTGAATGTCAGATTTTGTCAAATGCTCTACCGTATCATTCCATGTGGCCGTATGATTTTTCTTCCTGTCACCTGTTGATTTGGATTATATTAATTAATTTTTGGGTGTTGATCCAGCCTTGCCTCCCTGGAATAAATCCTACTTGGCCGTAGCCTGTAATTCCTATTATGCTTTGTGGAATTCAATTTGCTTATATTTTGTTGAACATTTTTACGTCTATGTTTACGGGAGAGATTGGCCTATGGTTTTCCTTTCGTGTAATGCTTTTATCTGGTTTAGCGTTAGAGTAATTCCGGCCTTGCAAGATGCGTTAAGTTCTCTATGCTCCTATTTTCTGGAAGCAGCTGCAGAGCACCGGTAACGTTCCTTTCTTAAGTGTTTGCTAGAATTCACCAATTAACTTATGAGGCCTCATAAGGCCTTTCTTCTCATGGAAGGTCACTAACAATTGATTCGGTTTCCGGTCATAATGATTATTGTCATTGATAGAAGCCTATTCAGATTGCTCAATCCTCCCTGTGTGAGTTCTGGGATTTATCGTCTTTCAAAGAGTTGGTCCCTTTCAGCTGCGTTATCTCCGTGTGGCCACACAGTCGTCCGTAACGTCCCTCCGTCCTCTTAGTGTCCCCGCGATCAGCAACGATGGCCCCGCTTTCATTTCTGACGGAGATAATTTGCGCCTTTCCTCTTCTTTCCTTGGTCAGCCTGGCTAGAGGTTGATTGGTATTATTTACCTTTTCAAAGAATCAGCTGTTGGTTTCATCGATTTTCTTTATTCTTTTTCTTCTTTCAATTTCACCGCTATCACTTGAATATAGAATAGATACATGCATCGACCTTTTTTAAAAATAAAATTAAGAAATAGAGAAGTAATAAATACAATAATAACCTGATAATAAAAGTTACGATAACATGAAGGGATAATTGGTAGAAGCTCAAACCTAAATTCCCAACAAACGTTGCAAATTTCACATAAACTAGTAGCCGCCTAACACTGAAATATCACTTTACCAGACTGGCTAAAATGGCGAGAGCACTGCCCTGTCCCGGGGAGGGCCTGGGAGGACTGCAGACTCACACACGGCTGCGGTCCTGCACGAGCCCGCTGGGAAACAACCTGGCACTGCGCACTAAAATTAAAATACATGCACCTTTCTGCAAGCAGCCTTGCTCCCCAGCACCTACTCCACAAAACAAAAGCCCAAGCAAGGACAAATGTGCAAGGGAAATTACAGCAAACAGTGTTCATAGTTGCAAACATTTAGAATTCAGGTGAATGCTCATCAACGGAACTGCTTAATAGATTATTATGTGTTCACACCACCAAGCGTATCCGATCCCGCTGCTGTACGGTAAGAAGATCCCTGCAGCGAGAGCCGCGTCCTGACACGGAAGGTGGGTCCACAGGTGACCTGGAGGGGAGTTGGGGCAGCGGGAAGAGTGTGACCTCATTTCTATTCTATGTATTCTCTTCTGCTTTCTTTAGGTTCAAGTGATGAAAGTCCAATATATAGTTATTTGATCCATTTGCTGATTGGGTATTCAATTCTCCTGCATTATTACTTAGTTTCATGTACCAGAGCTTCCTCATTCTAAAAGCTGTGATTGAAATTTTCCACTATCATTTTACTGCCCTGGGTTGGTTTGGATTCTATTGCACTTTGTATGTATGGAAGGTTCATAAGCAATTAAACTTTATGGACAATTAAGAACTAATTAAAAATATATCACTTGGCTTACAGGGATTTCACAAGTTATGGCTGAGTGAGAAAAACAGACTTGGGGATGCATAATAGAATCCCATTTTTATTAAACAAATAATGGCTAAGATAAGTGTGTACTTAAATATTTACATTTGTGTTTGCATATTATTATATGGCCATGGAGAAACACACATGGAGGTCTACATACAGTTTTTATGGCGGGGACACAGGGAGAAGAAAATCTGTTTAAAAAGGAGAAAAAGAAAAAAAATAAGAAGAGAAAAATAATTAACATACCCTGAATCAGGTAATTTATATATTTACACAATTCTATTTATATGTGTATTAGCATAATGCAATTCTATAAGAAAGATTAAAGTTAATGCCTATTTATCCAGAACCTTCTAACGTGCCAAAGTTCCAAGCACCAGAGACACGGCCAAAGGCAGACAGTCTGGAGAAAGGACGGCTGGGCCGTCCCCTGAAGGATGAGTGAGGACCACGCGGCCATTCCTGGCACAAGTGTCAGCCCATGCACGTGGCCGGGGGTGGTGCTATTGATAAAGGTATTGAGCGTTATCAGTAAGTCTCAGGGTCTTGAGCGGACGGTTGTGCAGAGCATTGCACCTCCACTTTCTGATGCCAGACTCGGGCCGTTAATTCAGCAAGTCATTCTGAAGATCTGTGTCCCTGGGCTGGTGGCAAAAGCACTCGTGCAGGAGTCAAGAGACCTCGGTTCCCACCTGCTGCCTGCCGTGGCGGAGTGTGGTCTGAGCCAGCCACGACTTCTGTGAGCCTCGGTTTCCTCCTTGGCAAACACGAGTGAGGTCTGAGACGTGGTCCAAGCTCTGCTCCCTCCCTGAACGCCACAAGCCTGTAATGTTCCCCTGTACTCAGCATTTTCTCTAATTAGAACACAGCTCTATTTTAATTGCATTGTACAAGCAGAAAAGAGTCAAGAAGTCAAGAACAGATAGAAACTGTTGATTTGCACATTGATGAAAACAGCTTAAAAGGGTCCTGGACTGCGATGACGAATGTGCTCGCTGCATCTGGAAAGAAGAGAACCAGGGACATTTAAAAAGGGAAAGTTCTTCCCGTAGTTGAAATAAATTCTGTACTATAAGCAGTATTACAAGGTAATATTTTAAATAAGTAACAGTTAATGTTAGCGAATAATGAAATATAATGAAGTGCAGAGAACCCAGGAGGCTAATTAGAAGGAACGTGGACTATTCCTCGTGACCAGGAGTGATGCTGGGGTGGGGAGGGGAGGACAGGGCGGCACAGAGAGGCCCCGGAGCCTGCAGCACGGAGGTCAAAGGCCGACCGCTCGTGAAGGTCTAGACAGGCAGAGTCGTCCGCACCCTTCAGTCTCCTTTGCACATTCCCGGAATGGGGGATTCCTAAGTCCTTACGGCTGGGCGGTGACAGGCCCTCGGCCAGCGCTGGGGCTGTGGAACCTGTGCAGAGCGCTCCCCCCTCAGCGCTTGCTCAGGGAAGCACCCCTCCAGCATGTGTTCATTTGCTCTGTTCTTTTTACTTTATTTTTTCCTGAGACTGTAACTGGAGGAGATAAAAGTTCAGAAACATTGGTCATTCTGCACTTTGCCGTGAGAATGCACAAGAGAGTGTTCAAATGAATAGGGAAAAATTACACATCTTTTTAGTCTTCAATCTTCCTTAATAATCACGATGACCCAGAGTAGACAACTGCAAGCACAATATGACTGTTTCTGATTGAGTGTCTCCAGTTTGGGTTCACAGAGACTCCACTCAAGGTGAAAGTCCATTTTTTAGGAATATCTGTTTAGGTGAAGTTATTAGTTTTGAGAGGCTGGACGAATAGTGCAAAATTTTATTCTGTGTGGATTTTGTAGGTGGTGCATTTAAATTATCATTGAAAAAAATAAAGTCTAGGACCGTATGAGGGAGGCAACTTATATTTACAACCAATTATTGTTTTGGGTGTTTTTCTCTGATATAATGATAAAAATAGCAAGGAAGAACTTTTCATCTATGAAACCCAACCTTAATATTATTATATTATTATTTTCATGCAGTCTTTAAACATCTATTTAGGCACATGATTTTAAAAATGTAAAGAAAAGACCCTTTAAGAGGTGTGAGTTTTACAAATATACCAGTAAACATGTGTGTTTAAATAAGTTTTGACCCCCTTCCGAGTAATCCCTGCAAGATGTGGGAAGCCCATCCCTGTCACCCACAGGGCGGTGGAGCCTCCTCCAGGGAGCTGAGAGCCATAGCACTGCCGAGAAAACCCCCAACCAGGACTGCGAACTGTAGGCTTTGCTTGCTGTTTGCAAGTAGCCAAGGAGTTACTGGGGGCAAGCTGGATATAGCAATTTTTAGTCCCCCCTCGAAAAGGAAATAGCACAAGTACAATTAGTAAAAGCAGTCTTCTTTTCTATTTGGTCAGCAGGAAGTCGCAGAGGGAGGGACCCCCTCTGCTGTGGGTCAGGCTTCATTTGTTCCCTTATTACTGTCCTCACCCGTGGCCCCTGTGCTCACACTCAGGGCTGCTGCCGAGGTGCGGGAGTCGCCCTCCACCAGAGTGCACTGGAAAAACGCCCAGTGGTTTTTAAGATGCTCAAAAGATGATGTTCTTCATAGAGTCATTTCAGACATACATTTATAGATATGTACATATGCGTATATACAATATTCTTATAAATTCAAAATCACATTATTTCAGATTAAAAATTATTGGAAGACACATGTGATACTAAAAATAAAAGTAAATCATAACTAAAAAAGGAGAGGCATTGATATTGATCATAGTGCCCAGGTTAATGAGCAGATGTAGGTTGTTTACTCAGAGTTATTTATACAAAAAGAAACCATCATAAAACAGCTCTTACGAGCATCTTTTTAGTTTTATTGTGTAAAATGCCCTGGGCTCTGATTTTGGAAAGTGGCCAGTGCAAACTTACAACTTATTTTGATCTACACATGGGTGTCTAAAACAGCAATTTAC
The DNA here is from genome assembly GCA_023783475.1 of Daubentonia madagascariensis. NCBI lineage: Eukaryota > Metazoa > Chordata > Mammalia > Primates > Daubentoniidae > Daubentonia > Daubentonia madagascariensis. The sequence goes on from JAKFHU010001035.1 coordinate 550,334, forward strand.
ATATTTTTGATACTGTTTTCAAAGCAAATATATTACTATTAAGGTTATTCTGAGAAAATTCTGATGTAGCCTCACAGGAATTGTACCTCTTAAAACAAAATGTGGAGGCCAGGTGGCTGAGCGGGCATCCTCGTATAAACTCTGTGGGTTTGAAGATGCTACAGTTCCCTGCTTCGGCCCTGGAACATGGCTGTGATTGAGAAGCAAATTATTGTAAACTGTTGTCTAAAGCAGGAAGAGCAAAGTCATCTGGTGAAAAGGACACTGTGCCTAGTTCACTTCTCCACACCATCTGGAGTAAGAGTGAGCCTGCTACACCATGGCATGGCCCGAGCTCTCGCCAGCACAATGCTCTTCAGAGTTTGACACTCCTACACCTCTGCCACCGTCCTTGCAACCTGCAGCCACCATGCACTTGGAATCTGGCCCATGCAGCTGGGGACCTGGTGTTAAATTTATTTAATTTGATTAATTTAAACTCAAATAGGCTCATGCACCTATGGCCATCATGTCAGCACAGCAACATGATCTCAGGTTAATTCAAGTTTAGCAAAAGATCTGATGCCAATTTGTTTATATTAGGTAGGAAATATCAATTTGAAGGTGAGTGGATTGATTATATTAGGGGAGTGGCAAACATCAATGGAAGTTGGCAGAAATAAAACAAGCTGGTAAAAATAGGGAAACACATACAAGTCGATGACAGCTCCTGAAAAAACAAAAAAAATGGAGTAGGGGAAGATGTTCGCTTTCCTGAGCCACAAAATCAGACGCCACAGGCACAGAAGCTTCACGGGGGGTGGGGGGAAGACAGCTGCCCCACACTTCCCTGTGGTTGAGACCACCTTCTCCTTACAACAAATACATAAAACCTAATGATGAAATCGACATGCAAACGGCGCACACAGTGACAGGAGGTGGGGACCCCACGGCCAGGGAGATCCCTGCAGGAGGCTGGGTGGTTTCTATACCAAAGTGTAAAACAATGAAGGAAAAGATGTGAGATGTGTGTTATTTACACAATGGTTGAACTATGCTTCCCACTGGGGAACTTGGACACCACAGACCTACTGGATTTCTGGAGATTTTGATCACGGACAGGGTGAGTAGTTAACACAGTATTGGTAGATCCACACAGGTCACCACTCTTACCCTGGGGAAGTAGGTGCCTGAATCGGCAATTTATGCCCCCATTTTTTTTTTGCAAAAAGTAGGTAATGAAGAAGAAATTATCTTGGCCTTGGTAAGGAGTCTATGAAGAATGGAGAATCTAAGGTATTATCATATCAAGTTCCTTCAAGTCTGTGACTGAGCAGAGTTTGACAAGTGCCTGTTGTTGTTTAAGTTCTAAACATTTTGTGGTTGAGAGAGAGGGAGCGGTGCTGGTCACAGCACCAGCACAACCAGATTAGTTGAGCTCTGAAATAAATGAGAAGCTATTACCTGCACACTCTGCACACACAAACATTTGACTTTAGCTAAACTGCTTTCAAACATGCTATTTCATCTTATCTTTATACAAGGTTATATGCAGATTGGAATTTTAAAAATACGTCCACTTTATATATGAGAAAACTGCAGCTCAATGAATTTGAGACATTCAAAATCCTGTAAGTGGTTAAATATATTCAAATCTGAGGCCACACTTCTTGATCCCCACACCTGGCTGAGGGCTTCCTTCACCCAGGAAGCCCTTCAGCCCAGGGGTCAGCTCCCTGGATGCACCAGCGGGGACAGGCCACTTTGCATCATCCTTCCCAGCAGAAATTCAATGTTTGTTTCAAATTTCTAGTTTTTTTCTGACTGCCATGTCTCTGAGAGTAATTACAAAATTTAATTTTGAAACAGACAGTCCCTGTCACCAGAGTTCCTAGGAAACTGATCGTACAAAAAAATAAAAATAAATACTGGCAGATGGGAAACTTCTGCAAATTTTTTTAGTTAATTTTATAATTAAAATTTAAGAATGGTGCATATTGCAGTAATAATTTCATTTGTTATAGTCATTTTCTTGACAAATTTAAAACTAATTTTTTGTAAGTTCTTGACTTGTGGCTTATTGCAACCAAGCACTGGAATCCTCCAGGCTTGAGCACCTGCCAGCATTCCCGGCTCGCGGTGTCCACGCGCTCACGAGCGAGCCGGCCCCGCAGGTCGGCACAGGAAGGTTGTCACACCTCCCTCGAGCGCGGCGCGTGTACTCGGACCGATGAGACTCCCCTGCGGTAAATCCTGCTCCCATTTCCACCGAAACCCCCACCCCAGCCGCAGAGGAACGTCTCTACCTCTCAGGAACACTTAATTTTCACGCACGGCTAAGCTGGGTCAAAGAAAATGAAGAAGACAAAGCCATTCACGCAGGGAGTGCCAACGCTCTGGGCGCCAGCTCTGCAAACGCGTTTTCCACCCTTGTCCCCTTGTCGCGCACCCGTCAGCAGACGCTGTTCGTGCCGCTGGGAACGGAGAATGGCGTGTGTCTGGGGTTGTGGCGCAGAACCGTGTCAGCGCCTTGCGTCCGCGGTGACCCGGGCACAGGGCCGCGGGCCGGGCTCCTGCCGCGTTCTGGGGGCCGGGCCGGGCCGGGCCTGGCGGCCGCCTGGAAAACAAACAACGGACGCCACCCCTCACCTCTGCCCGGAGGGAAGCGCCCGACGCCGCCCAGCCCCGCGCGGAGACCCCGCACGCACGCGGCGACCCGCACCGGGGCTGACGGCCGGCAGAGGCGGCGCATTTGGAACGCACGCGCGAGGTGGCACCGCCGCGAGACGGCTGTGGGCCGTTACCCGCCGCCGCGCTGTCCCCCGCGTCAGCCAGGGGGACACCCCGCAGTCAGGCGCCCCGACCCTGCAGGCGCTGCTGTCGTCCCCGCGGCAGGTTGTCCCCGCCACCCGTGGGCAGCCGGCTCCGACGCGGCTGTCACGCTTGCGGGACCGCGGCTGTCTCCACTCCCGCGCTCTCCGACTTGGCCCGTGAGCCGCTCGCAGCGGAGGTTTGGGCGGAGACCGCCTCCGCGAGGCCACGCCTGACGCCCTGCTTTTCCGTTCCCTGAAGGGGGCAGCTCCAAAAAGTGGGACGTTGGTTTCTCGTCTCAGTACGTTTTTGTTCAGCGTAACAGCACGTCTTAGCCCCTCACGCGCACCTGCGGGAGCCCCAGAGCTGTCACCAGGGGCGACGCCGCGGCCCTCGGCACACCCGGGCGTGCGTCGGCAGCTCCGTGCGGAAAATAAAGACGATAAAACTTTGTCGTTAATACAACCTTTTTTGTCTTCTGATTCTTCCGTCCTTCCTTCCTTCCTTTTTTGGCTCTGGAAAGCGTGGAAGTCTTCATGGAGAAGGGGAAGCTTGAGCAGAGCTTTGAAGGGTGGGCTGCCCGGTGAGAGCGTTAGTCCAGCACTGAGGACAACTGGGCAGCTGCAGATTTCGGATGCTCTGCTCCTGGTGGAACAGGTGCTGCGAGGTCACAGTGTCACGGACGACATGCTCAGGTCACTGTCTTACCCACAGTAACAGCGTATGGTCATTACAAAGCCAGCACTAAAGCAGAAAGAATCACAGTCTAGCTCATCTGATAAAGACGAGATAGTCTCTTTCCCTCATGGTAGAGCAAAGACCACAAAACCTTAAAATAAATGGATTTTCTCATCACCCCTCATCCCTCCAGTAATCGTAGTAACACCTAATGAGATGAGAAAATAGCGCCTCTTTTCCATTAAGTTTTAAGTAACACCTTCATCCCAGTTGGTCTTAATGGCCTTGAATCCACTGTGACATTCCTTGGATGAGGAGCCCAATTAAGTTTTTAATTTTCCTGCGCAATGCCCTCAGGTGTGGCTCCTTTGCTAAGTAGATAAGGCAGGGAATTCGCTGAGAGCTGCCGTTGCAAGCTGCCTGGGGCCCCACTTAGCAGACACATGGTGCAATTCCATGGTGACCTAAACCCATTGAAAAGGTTCACAAGGTTTCAAGGCTGAAGATGTAAAAGGGGCTTCACATTTCCGTGGATGGTTTCATTAGTGAAAGAACTTTTGGTTACTTTCTCTTAGCAAATACAGAGATTTTCCTTACTTAAATGTGATAAGAAATGAGCACCAGAAGTAGGATCGAGCAAGTCATTTGGAACACAACCCTTCACAGAAAGAGAGACAATTCCCATCTCTCCACAATGAGTTTGAGAACTCATTCCTGCCCTCTCACCAAGACCTTTGCATTTTCTCAATGATAGGTCTTTAAATCTGAGGAAAAAGTAGATTGTTAAACTAAGACACTATATTTTTGTTGCCATTTGGGATGTGTGCCAGGATGCGGCAGCAGTCATGAAAGGCAAGCCACAGATGGCCCTGGTCTGGACAAAGGCAGAGAAACTGCGGGCCTGTAAAAGAGAAGGAAGAAGGTGGCCCACATGTGTCCGAGGAGCTCTGCTTCTCGCAGGGGCTCGGGCCAAGCTTCCAGGCTGAAAGCACTTGGGAAGCTGCACACAGTGTTCTCATGATCCGGCCGGACACGCTGAGGAGTTAGGAGGACTCAGAGCACGTGCGTGACCAGCTTCCAGACGGAGGAGGGAACTCGGGTGGGTGAGCATCAAGGGCTGTTTTGATCAAAGAGTTGCCAATTCTGAGAAACCAAAAACCATGGAGAGATTTCTGAAGTCTCAGAGAGGAAGGAACAATAGTTGGGTTTTGGTCTCTTCGTGGAGCAGGGGCACTATGGGCAGTCGAGGATGCCCCGGGATCTTCGGGAGGCGACATCCTGGGAATAACAGTGAACGAGAAACAGAGCCAAGTTCCTGACTGTCTCCTTCCCTGGTGAGCTATCCCTTAGACTAGGTGCATGTCAGAAGCAAATATAAATTTTAAGGGAGGAATAATTCATCCAGAGCCTGAAATTAAGATTGTTTACATAAAATCTCCAGCACTCAATCAAAAATGTCCAAGCATACAAGAAGAATAGACAAAAAAATATTATCAACCCTTAGGGGATCCAGGTAATAGAATTATCAGACATAGACTTTAAAGTAACTATGATTAATATGTAAAAGAATTATGTAAAAATGAAGAATGTTGGCAGAGAACCAGAAACTATAAAATAAAAGAGTAATCCTAGGGACAAAAAAAAAGAGAGAGAGAAAGAATAGCATAAGTTAAGAATTCAATGCATAGATTTAATACAGATTAGACACAGCTGAAGAGAGGAAATTATTAAACATGGAAACATACAGAGGAAAGGTAGACCAAAAGAGAATGGAAAAACAGAAAAAAACACAACAAACATAAGAATATGATAAAAAAAAATTATGTGCACTTGGAATCAAGAAGGGGAGGAAGAATAAATAGTTGGATCAATGGCTCAGATTGTCCCAAAACGTATGAAAGACATAAAGCCATTGATTCAAAATGCTCAAAATCCCAAGCAGGATAAGATAAAGAAAACCACATCTTATCACAGCATGTTAAAGTAGCTGAATGCTGAATGGAAGATAAAATTTTATCAGTAGCCAAAGAAAAAGATACATTTCCATCAAGGAGGCAACAACATTGCAACTGACAGAAACCACAGAAGTCAGAAGTCAGTGGCGCATCTCCAAAGTGCTGAGAAAAGTCAGTGCTTGCCTAGGACTCTATGCCCAGTGAAAATACCCTTCAACAATAACATCATTTTTTATAACCAAATCATATTCCATTGTGTAAAAACACCACATTTTCTTTATTCATCCATTGATGGACACTTAGGCTGATGGCACATCCTGGCGACTGTGGATAGCACTGCAATAGACATGAGAGTGCAGATGTCTCTTCCACAGACTGGTTTCACTTCCGCTGGATGCACGCTCCGTGTGAGATTTCTGGATCACATGGAGGTTCTATTTTTTATCTTTTGAGGAACCTCCATACTGTTTTCCATAATGTCTGTACTGATTCACATTCCCACCAACAGTGCATGAGATTCTCCTTCCTCCACATCCTCACCAGCATTTGTCATAACAGAAGAAGAAAATCCTGTCATTTGTAGCAACATGGTTGAGTCTGGAGGATATTATGTGAAGTAAAATATGCCAGGCACAGAAAGACAAACAGAACATGATCTCCCCCATATGTGGAATCTAAAAAGTTGTTCTCGTAGAAGTAGAGATTGGATAGAGGTCACCAGAGTCTTCAGGGGTGGGGCAGGGAGAGGTTGATTCACAGGCTTAAGGTTACAGTTACACAGGAGGAGTGAGTCCTGGTGTTCCATTGCACAGCAGGGTGACTACAGTTAATAATAATATATTGTATATTTCAAAATAGCTAGAGGAGAAGACTTTGAACGTTCTTACCTCAAAGAAATGATAAATGTCTGAGGCAATGGATATGCTAATTACCCTAATTTGATCATTAAACATAGTATACATGTATCAAAACATCACATTTTACCCCATAAATATGTACAATTATGTGTCAATTAAAAATAAATTTTAAAATTATAATAAAAATATTTAATCAAGTCCCATTTATTTATTTTTGTTGTTGCTGTGATTGCCCTTGGGGTCTTCTTTGTAAATTCTTTGCCTAGGCCAACGTCTAGAAGAGTTTTTCCAACATTTTCTTCCAGGATTCTTATGGTTTCATGCCTCAGGTTTAAGTCTGTTATCCATCTTGAATTAATTTTTGTGAGAGGTGAGAGATGTGGATCTAGTTTCAGTCTTCTACGTTTGGCCATCCGCTTGTCCCAGCACCATTTATTCAATAGGGCTTCTTTTCCCCGGTGTATGTTGTTGTCTGCTTTGTCAAAGATCAGATGACTGTATGAGGATGGTTTTATATCTGGGTTCTCTGTTCTCTTCCATTGGTCTATGTCTCTATTTTTGTGCCAATACCATGCTGTTTTGGTTACTATAGCCTTGTAGTATATCTTAAAGTCTGGTAAAGTGATGCCTCCAGATTTGTTCCTTTTGCTTCAGGTTGCTTTGGCTATTCGGGGTCTTTTCTGGTTCAAAACAAAGCATAGAATTATTTTTTTCTAGATCTGTAAAAAATGCTGTTGGTATTTTGATGGGGATTGCATTGAATCTGTAAATCACTTTGGGTAGTATGGACATTTTAACAATGTTGATTCTGCTGATCCATGAGCATGACGTCTTTTCCCATTTGTTTCCCTCATCTGCAATTTCTTTCCTCAGTGATTCATAGTTCTCTTTGCAGAGATCTTTCACCTCCTTGGTTAAATATATTCCTAGATATTTTATTTTCTTTGTAGCTATTGTGAAAAGTATTGAGTCTTTGATTTAATTCTCAACTTGACTATTGTTCGTGTATGTGAAATCTACTGATTTGTGTACATTGATTTTGTAGTCTGAGACTTTGCTGAATTTATTTATCAATTCCAGGAGTCTCTTGGAGAAATCTTTGGAGTTTTCTACATATAAGATTATATCATCAGCAAAGAGTGATAGTTTGACCTCCATTTTCCCCATTTGGATTCCCTTGATTTCCTTTTCTTGTCTGATTGCTCTGGCCAGGACTTCCAGCACTATGTTGAGTAGATGTGGCAACAGTGGGCACCCTTGTTGTGTCCCAGTTCTGAGTGGGAATGCTTCAACTTTTCCCCATTCAGTATGATGTTGGCTGTGGGTTTTTCATATGTGGCTTTTATGGTATGCTCCATCTATGCTTATTTTGTTAAGAGTTTTTATCATAAAAGCCTGCTGGATTGTGTTGAATGCTTTTTCTGCATCTATTGAGTGGATCATATGGTCTTTGTTTTTGCTTCTTTTTATGTAGTGGATCACATTTGTTGATTTATGTATATTGAACCATCCTTGCATCCCTGGGGTGAAGCCCACTTGGTCGTGGTGGATTATTTTTTTGATGTGCTGCTGAATTCGGTTTGCTAGGATTTTATTGAGGATTTTTGCATCTGTGTTCATCAGGGATATTGGTCTGTAGTTTTCTTTTTTTGTTGTATCCTTTCCTGGCTTTGGTATCAAGGTGATACTGGCTTTGTAGAATGAGTTGGGGAAGATTCCCTCCTTCTCAGTGTTATGGAATAATTTCTGCAGTATGGGCACCAACACTTCTCTGTAGGTCTGGTAAAACTGAGCTGCGAATCCATCTGGTCTGGGACTTTTTGTTGTTGGGAGGTTTTTTATTGCTGCTTTAATTTCATTGCTCATAACTGGTCTGTTCAGGAGTTTTATTTCTTCCTGATTGAGCCTTGGGAGGTTGTGTGTTTCCAGGAATTTGTCCATTTCCTCAGCATCTTGAGTTTATGTGCATGGATATTTTTATAGTATTCACAGATGATATTTTGTGTTTCTATGGCATCAGTTGTAATAGCTCCTTTTTTATTTCTGATTGAGCTTAATTGGATCCTTTCTATCAACAGAGCAAATAGACAACCTACAGAATGGGAGAAAATATTCACAAGCTATACACCTGATAAAGGGCTAATAACCAGAATCTGCAAAGAACTCAAGCAAATCAGCAAGAAAAAAATCAAACAACCTCATTAAAAAGTGGACAAAAGACATGAACAGAAGCTTTTCAAAAGAAGATGGACTGATGGCCAATAAACATATGAAAAAATGCTGAAAGTCACTCATCATAAGATAAATGCAAATAAAAACCACAGTGAGATATCACCTAACCCCAGTAAGAATGGCTTTTATCAAAAAGTTGCAAAACAATAGATGCTGGCCTGGATGGGAAGAGATAGGAACACTCATACACTGCTGGTGGGACTGCAAACTAGTGCAACCTCTATGGAAAACAGTATGGAGATTCCTCAAAGAACTAAAAGGAGACCTGCCATTCGATCCAGCAATCCCACTACTGGGTATTTACCCAAAGGAAAAAAAGTCATTTTATCAAAAAGACACTTGCACTAGAATATTTATTGCAGCACAATTCACAATCACAAAGATGTGGAATCAACTCAAGTTCCCATCAATGCAGGAGTGGATTAATAAAATGTGGTATATGTATACCATAGAGTACTACTCAGCCATAAAAAAAAAATTAATTAATACCTTTAGCAACAATCTGGAAGGAACTGGGGACCATCCTCCTAAGTGAAGTTTCACAAGAATGGAAAACCAAACACCACACATACTCACTATTAAATTTGAACTAACCGATCAGCACTCATGTGCACAGATGGAAGTAAAACTCAATGGAAATTGTGTAGGTTGGAGGGGGGATGACAGGATGGGTGAAATCGTACCCACTGGGTACAATATGCACTTGTATTGAGCATGTGATGAGCATGCTTATAACTTTGACTCAGGAAGTACAAAAGCAATCCATCTAACCAAAACATTTCTACCCCCATAATATTCTGAAATTTAAGAAAAGTATACGAGAATTCAGCATATTATTAATAAAAGTTGTAATTCAAAGTAAGAAAAATTATAATAAAAATTAAAAATAAAGAATAAAGTAAAAATAAAGACATTTCCAGACAAACATCAACCACAAAAACCATGAGAATGTTTCACAGCAAACTCTAAATCAATATTAAAGGAAATCCTTCAAGTAGAGGACAGTAAATCTAAATGAAGGTGTGAAGATGCAAGGCAGAAAGAAGAGTAACAGAAACAGTAAATATGTGTGTAAGTCAGATTAAATACTGACCACAGGTAACAACGATAATGTCCTGTGCATTTTATTATATATCTCTATATATCTAAGCATATAAATATATGCATATGTACATGCACATACATACATACCTATATATAAACATTTATCTATATAGATATATAAAGGGAGATATAACTATATAACATTGAGAAAAAAGCCAAAGAAGTTAGAAAGCTGGTAAATGAGTTAAAACGTCATAAGATGTTTGTATTATTTGGCAGGAATTAAAAATTCTAGTTTATATTGGATTTTAATAAATCAAGAATATGTGCAGTATTATCACAATAATTACTCAAAGAACAGGAATAAGATGTATATATTTAACAAGCTAGTGGCAGCAGGATTAGCCAAATTTACCCAAAGTAAGTTAAGATATGAGAAGAAAGGAATATAGAAGGGACCACAAATAAACAAATTAAAGGATGATAAATTTAAATCTAAATATATCAGTAATTACATTAGTTGTCAATTACTTAAATTCTCTGATTTAAAGACAAAAATTTTCATAATGGATAATAATAATCCAATTTAATGCTGCTCATACAGATTTAGAATAAATCCAACTCCATGTGATTTACAAAAGACATACCTTCAATATAGTAATATAACAGTTTGAAAGTAAAAAGATGTGAAAGTGCATACCTTGCAAAGTAAATCTGGAGTAGCTGTACTAATATCAGGCAGAGTAGACTTTAAGGCATAAAATGTTACCAGCAATGAAGAGGAACATTTAATAATACAAGATTCAAACTACAAAGATAATATTAACAATTCCTAATGTGCATGCTCCTCAAAGTATACACAAGCATACATCGTATATACATATTGCTTGATTTTAAAATGCATCTCTCAGTAACTAATGGAAAAAGGAGACAAAACCAGCAACTATATGAAAGAATTGAACATTCTAAGAGAAATCAATGTAAATTGCCATATTAACAGAATAAAGAGAAATTACATTTATGCAGAAAAAAGTATTTGATAAAATGCAATATATATTCATAATTGACAGCATCAATAAAAAAGTTTATCAAACTAGGCATAAAAAGATAATTCCTGAGTCTAAAAATGAATACCTATAGAAAACCTACAGCAAAGTTGTAATTAATTGTAGAATGTTAAACACTATCCATCCCTGGAAGTCCACTATCACTACCTCTATTTAACACTGGCCTGGAGGTCCTAGCCAGTGGAATAAAACAAGAACAAAAAATTATGTGTAAGAATTGAAAAGGAATAAAATAAATGTACCTTTATGCACAGATAACATGATTGTGTGTATAGAAAATTTAATAAAATATACAAATTTTTAAAAATCAATAACTGAATTTAGCAAGATGCTGGATAAAGATCAATATAAAATATTCACTTTAAATCTGCATGCCAGCAATAAACAATTAGAAAATAAAATTTGAAAGATACCTTTACTGTGGCATAAAAAAAAATAAAATCTTAGCAACACATCTAACAAAAGATGCATGAGACTATGGAGAAATCAAAGAAATATTATAGAAAAAAATTAAAGACCTAATTGAATAGAAAGACTCAATCATTTTAAATATATAAATTTTCTCCAAAGAGTTCTATGGTTTTAAATGCAAATCCTAGAATAATTTATAAGGTTAAGAAAATCTTATAGGACAACAGATTTGGAATAACTGTGGACTTGCTGTAAAGCTACAGTGATTAAGGCAGGGAGGGATTGTCACAGAACTATGGTGTGTAAGGCGCAGCTCAGAGGGAAACCTGCACAGATGTGGATGCGGACAGCAAGGTGTGCCCTTTCCAGCAAATGGGCACCACGGCCCTCAGAGATCCACATGGAAAAAACTTTCCGTGATTCCTACCTCGCACCATCGACAGACAGACAGATCCAGTCCCAAGGGACAGTAAATCTAAATGCAAGAGGTAAACAGTAAAGCCTCTAGGACACAACTTAGTCAAATATCTGGGAGGGAGGTCTCTAGCAAACCAGGCAAAGAGAGTGGTAACTATACAGACATTGATAAAGTGGACTATCTTAAAATATGGACCTGCCCATTAAAATGTTGTAAAAAGTAAGCACACTGGGAAAATATATTTGCAAAAGCCCATCTTCATAGTATAGAAAGATCCTTGATATAGCATAGGATGAGGATGGACACTCTGTGGGGAATGAGGGAGAGTGTGGGCGAGCCCTCCAGGGAAGGGCCACTGAATGGGCAGTGGATACACAGGCACACAGGTACACAGACTCATGGGCTCATGGGCACACAGGTACCCAGGTAGACAGGCTCACAGACTCATGGGCACACAGGCACACAGGCACATGGACTCACAGGCTCACGGGCTCCTGTGCCCAGGGCAGGGCACATGGGAGGCACTGCTGAAGTCACGAGGAACAGCATCACTAAGTGCGTGATTTGATTTGTATAAAGCTTAAAAGTACACAGAAGGAATCCTTGACATTAGGAGGAAGACACCTTAGGGGCTGAGGGAGCTGCCAATGCAGGGGAGCAGAGGCATTCCTGGGGCCCTGGAGAGGTTTTATTTCTCCATGTGCGTGCAATTTACCTGTGATAACTCAGGCTGTACACTTACTGTGTGTGCCTTGCCCCAATCTGTTAAGAGTAAATAATACTCAGCAGTGTTTCCAGCGATCACCGTTTTTGAAAAACTAAGAAGGAGAAGTCAGGGTCAGGCGAAAGCTGTGAGGAACACACATATAGGGTCACACACACATAGGGTCACACACATATAGGGTCACACACATAGGGTCACACACATAGGGTCACACACACACAGGGTCACACACACATAGGGTCACACACATATAGGGTCACACACATATTAGGTCATATACATACAGTCACACACATATAGGGTCAGAGGGACACAGACGGGCGCTGTGGATCCGGAGGGGGGAGAGAGGCTGCGGGTCTCAAGTGGAGTCTGTGGATGCGTGGGTGTACTGAAGCGCTTGTTCAAGATGCAGATGGGGTGCAGGACTTCATGCTCTGTCTGTCCTGGGTAGTACTGGGCTGGGGTCAGCACCGGGGTCAGGAAGCAGGTGTGGGTGGGAGATGGCCCTGGGGACACCTGGTGTAGACGTCTGATGGTCCTACAGTGGATCACCCGGCAGGGATGACCTCCAGGCAGAGACACAAACAGCACCTGCCCACAACCCCGTGTGAGCCCTGAGTGATCCTGGGAGTAAATATTGTCCAGACTCCAAACGCGGCATTGGGCAAGGAACCTGAGGACTAAAGGCATGTGTGACCCCACTAAGAAGCAGCTCAGTGGCCGCCCGTGGGGGCCGCAGTGTCTCCAGATTCTGGGTAGGGACCTCACCAAGGGCCACCTGTTCTTAAGCCAGAGCTCAGGGTGGAGCCTTGGCCGCGGCCGCTCAGGTCGTGCAGAGAAAGGAAGACGCAGGAGAGGCTGCTGCCCGCGGGGGCTGGCCCGGTGCCCACAGTGGCCACGCCGTCTCCTGCTGAACAGACACACGCCCAGAGCACCCACACAGACACCCTGAGCGGCGAGGCCAAAGCCAGGCCTCGCCTGCCAGTCCAGCGCCACCGTCCCTGCCCTTCACCCATCACGGGTCACCCTGCTCTGCTTCTCCCAACTTGTAGAGACGATCAAACGCCCGGTCACAGAACAGCCCCTTTTCTGGCAGCACCTGACACGGAGCAAACCGTCTTTCCTTGAGCCCCCCAGCCCCCACGGCGTTCAGACCCGGGCTGGCCCCACATTCACGTCCCGCACAGCGGCTCCCCCGAGTGTGCGCTGGCCAGGGACGCGGCATCACCACCAGCGGAGCGTGGCATGGGTGCCGGGTGTCACCACGAGGATCAGGTCACGCTGATGTGCCCGTCTCGCAGCACGAGCACACGTGAGGCACATTCTTATCGCTGGCTCTGGGAGTCAGGTGGCCGTGTCGAGGCAGCGCCTGTGGACAGAGACCAAGGGGGCCCCTGGGGCTCCCAGCCCACAGCGCAAGAGTCAGGCCTCAGTCGCTCTCCAGCCGGGAAGGGGTTCCTCCCCAGACGGCCCCAGATGAGAAGGCCGCCGGCCGGCACCCTGATGGCAGCCCCGGGCCCCCAAAACTGTGGGATGGCAAATACGTGCTGCTTTAAGACTGAATCGTAGTGATTTGTTACACAGCAATACAAACAACCCTGCACCTCACCCAGGCGTCTGCTGGTCCCCGAGATGTGCTGTCTCCCTGGCTGCCAGGAGCCGACAGCCCAGGTGTGTCTGACACGCGACGTGGTAGGAGCCTTGGCAGGGGACACCCACGGCCTTGTCACCACACTTACAGCCCAGAAGACGGAGAGTCCACGGCACTTCTGAGCAGAAAACCTTGTGTTTTCTCCTCATCCTCTGAGTCTGCATCCATCATGCTTTCTACTCTTCAGTCATCAAATGACTCAAAATACCAAACATTTAAGGTTTCGTGAATCTGCCTCTTGACAGACGAGCGATGCTCGGGCCAGTGGTTCTTTAGGTTCCAGCCGAGACGTCTCAGCCTGGACGCCTCCCCGCCTCCTGGCCCTGGACCTTCCTGCACGTGCTCAGCAGGCCCTGGGCAGGGGCAGTGTCTATCCACTGCATGTCCCTGGGGCCGTGTGCTCCAGAAACTTTTTAAATTTTTTTTGCTGAAGGAATGAATATGATTTTATGCGCATTTTATTTAAATGGTTATGGTCAGTTTGGCACCTGAATGTTCAGATTCCGCTGTTTTCTAAATGTTTTGTTTTTCAATGTGTTGATAAGCTATTATGAAAACTTAATTTTTTTAATGTCAGTTAGATTTTGTACATCACAAAGGTCACCTGAATAGATATCAATATGTAAGATATTGATTTGTTTCTTGTGTTGCTTGTTTCCAACTAAAAGGTGCTCATGGCTGTAATCCTCAGGGAAGCATACAGACCTGGGCCATGGGAGTTACCTTGGGCTAAGCTGGGGGGGGCATGGGGATTGGCTGGTCTGGGGGACGTGGGGCTGGGCTGGGCTGGGGGCATGTGGATGGGCTGGGCTGGGGGACATGGGGATGGGCTGGGAGCATGGGGATGGGCTGGGCTGGGGGCATGTGGATGGGCTGGGCAGGGGGTATGTGGATGGGCTGGTCTGGGGGGTGTGTGGGGATGGGCTGGGCTGGGGGACGTGGGCTGGGCTGGGCTGGGGGGTGTGTGGGGATGGGCTGGGCTGGGGGCATGTGGATGGGCTGGGCAGGGGGTGGGGGGCATGGGGATGGGCTGGGCAGGGGGTGTGTGGATGGGCTGGGCTGGGGGGCATGGGGATGGGCTGGGCTGGGGGCAGACCCTGCTGGCCAGGAAGAGACAACCTGCGTGCAGGGACCTCCGCCTCCATCTGCTGTGGATGGGCTGTGGCCCCTCAAATACGAGAGGTAAGAAATGATCTTTGACTTAAAAATTTGTGTGGCAAAGTGATTGGACTTAACACCAGGAAACCCTCAAGATCACAGAATCAAGGTTTGTGAGCAGAAGCTGTGTCTCTCTAAGTCAAGCTGAAACAAAGGAACTTCACTCTTGTAAATTGTTAGAGACTTCAAAAAATGCGTTTCATTTTCAAAGTGCCACCAAGGCAGTGTCTCTTGACTCAGGCCGGCTCAGAAGCACCTTTCCTTCCAGGGCTTGTTTGCCGGGAAGCCGTGCAGTGCAGCCTCCTCCGCAGATGACCCGGGCGGGTCAGGCGTGGAGGGCGCTGAGTCAGGGCAGGCGCGCAGTCAGGCTGAGCTGCGGGCGCAGGTGGGGTGGCCTGTTTTTGAAGTTCATGATTGGATTTGCGGTTGGCGTTTGGTCACAGAGCACGCTGCCTTGCCTCTATTGCATTAAAACACCAGGGGCCAACTTTCTCTTGAAGTCAACAGATGAATCAGCTCCGTGATTCACTGTCTCCTTATCTCACAAATTTTGTTATATCCTGAAAGCATCATACTTGAATATTGATGGAAGCTCTTTGAAGTTCCAAGACATTGCATTTTTAAAAATAAGGTCATTATTTTTCTCTAATACTCAACCTATGAAAAGTCTCTACTTCAAAATCTGTAATAACACTCAAGCTATGTGACAGAATTGTTTATTGACATTTCCTGTAAGGGTGGCTTGGGCCCTGGGCCAGCCAGGGTTGCACATGAAGGTTTTGTGGGCCTTGGAGTGTGGCAGGATCCCGAGCTCCGGCCAGTTCTGGCTGCGTGGCAGACAAGGGGACCCATGTCCCCGGCCCCTGCTGCCCTTTGTGACAGGACCAGGATGCAGGCACCACTAGCTGCCTGGGCAGCCCGTGTGGACTGCTTGGATACAAACGCACGTTGTGCAGGATGTGTTCCCTTTTCCTCTGTGCACCTGCGTTTCGGCTCCTGAAGTTCACCTGTTGGCTGAGTGATGCAAACAGCCTCGGCAGGCACGATTTGTTCCGTAGCAGAAAAGCAAAACAAACACTCAGTTGACCTCTTCTACCCTCGAGTGATTTGTGCAGCCCCCGGGCCTGGATCAGAGTTTGCTCAGCACTAACTAGTCAGACTTGCAGCTGTCCGGGTTTAGCCAGTTAAAAATGGACCTTCAGGAGCCAGTTAGTGCTGGCTGGACAGGATGGACAATTCCTGTTTTAGTCAGAAATGTTTGGTTATCAAGAAGAGAACATTCTATAGACAGTTTCCACAGAACCAGGAATGTACTGGAAAGAGGGTGGCCGACACCGAGGTGCAGGGAGGCTGCAGGGGTGAGCCGACATCTGTGGTGTCAGGCCTTGGACTCCGCCTCTTCTCCCTGAGTTTGCACCACTGTTTTCCTTCTGGGCAACACCCCCTGCAGCCCAGCGCCAGCACCCAGCAAGGCGACCCAGACCGTGTCCCAACTCTGAGCCCTGGGGGGGCGCGGGAAGCCGTCCATGGTCCTAGTTAGGATTCGGACTCTAACTCAGACAGCCGGGATGGGAATGCTTACTCCAGCACTGATGCTCCCGGGGTTGGTGGGAAGGGCGCAGACTGTGCCTCGAGGGTTGTTACAGAACTGACCACATGGACCATGTGCAGCTTGGCACCAGCCCGGGGCAGATGCTTGGCCATCATTGGGGAAACTGAGTCAAGGAAAATCCTGAGAATACTGTTATCTCAGGAGTATTCATGATGAACTCACTGCTCAGAAACACTGCTGGCGGTTTGGACGTGAGGACAGAGAAGAGAGTTCCAAGATGCTGTGACAGTCAGTTTAATGTGTCAACTTGACTGGGCCATGGGGGACCCAGGTATATGGCCGAACAGCAGCCAGGGCACGCCTGTGAGGGTTTCTGATGAGATTACTATTTACATCGGCAGACTGAGTAAAGCAGATCGACCTCATCAAGTGGGGCCTCATCCAATCGATCTGAGCCCTGAGTGGACCACGGAGGAGTCTCCTGCCCTCGGGCCTGGACCGGAGGACACTCGCTGTGCTGGCCTCCAGCAAGCCACCCCACCCTGCAGCCCTGGACTAGTCAGCCCGATGCTCTGGTGTGTCAACTCCTCTCTGTGTCTGCGCACTCGTCCTGCGGGTTCTGCTTCTCTGGAGAACCTGCCGGCTGAAGCGTCATGTGCTTGTGGGGATGAAAGAGCCGCAGCGAAGATGCAACCCAGACCCCACCCTAAATGTCACAGGTGTCCGACTGGACTGTCCACAGCGCACTTACAGAGCAAACGCTTGCTGAGCACCTACTGCGTTCAGGGACCATGTCATCTTGGGACGCTGATCATTAAAGAATTCCAGGAAGTTCATGACATCCTGTGTGAAATCCCTCAACATCGGAGACAAAGACAACGTCCCTTTGCTTTGTGTTGGCCGAGTGCCCAGGCAGGGGTGCTCGGTGGGCAGGGTTGGCTGCAGGCTGGTTTGTCCTGCGCTTCATGTGAACCCGCCGGCCTGTGGCCTGAGACCCTGATGGGGACTCCCCTTGCGCTGTCAGTGGGAGAACAGAGCAGGGCACCACGGTTCAGCTTTGGCGAAGCGGGAGGTTGTACAGGCGGAGTTCTGTGTGTCAGTGTTAGTACAAATACGTTTTCTGTCGACGGAAATGACAAAGGACACCATCGCAAGTGTAGCGGGACAGAATCTAAGATTTCTCCTCCAGAGTCCAGCGCTTTTCGTGGGAGAATCGCTGCGTGGTAAGTACTGTTGCTCCCCAGGCAGCGTCAAGCGTTTCAACTCTTAGTTCTGACACCTGCAAATTGCTAAACCTCCTGCAGGACAGGACAGAGGAACTCACTGAGAAGTGACTTCACTTCGTACACCCTCATCCGAGTGACAGACAAAAGGGACAGACAGGACTGATGGTGGGAAACAGCAACGTCTGTGTTATGGAGACCTTGGCATGTTTTAACTTTCACAAAGTCCACTGGTTTCCCTGTTGGCCGAAGTTATTTATTATTCATCCACGCAAACACCCCTGCTCCCGACTCGAGAGAGAACCTGGTGAAGACTCCGGGTGCCGACCACGCCTAGGACAGCAGAGCCCCGCAGGACAGCTCCCACGCACGGGACCAACGTGCGTGTGAACCTATCGTCTTGAACTGTGCGGCTCGCGCATGGGGCGGCACTGGGTCCTCGCAGCGGCCAGGTGAGGCGGGTCCCCTTTTTCCCGGCAGGCGTGGTCCCGGCCCACACAAGTCACGGCCCGTGGGAGGCTGCCAGGAGCAGACCCAGGTAGGCTCCGACGGTGGCATCACCCCCTCACACATCAAGCCCTCTTCAAACGAAATAACAAGCTCAGCAAAGTGCAAAGAAAACCTGCAGAGACAGGACCCTTGAGTTAAAACGTAGAGCAATTAAGCAGCAAATCCCACGTCGAGCTCCGCTGCCCGCAAAGTATCTCAGGCCCTGGGAGAGGAGTCTCAAGCCGGGTAGTAGAAACACGCCAGCCATTTTCCATTTCTGACGCTTTTGCCTCATTTTTACTTAGCACCCACCAAGTATATAGCCACAGTGTGAGATAAACACAGGTTAAAGACACGGGGACGTTTTCTTCTTGGGGCTTCTTTTATTTCAATAGATTTGGGGATACAGCGGAGTTTACTGCACACCGGTGAAGTCTGGGCTTTTAGTGTACTCATCGCCTGATTAGTATACACTGTACCCACTAGGTAATTTCTCAAAGCTTGACTTTCCATAGCAATTTAATTACAAACCCAAATGGCATTACATAGATCTGACTCCAGGGTTGACTGTTCACTGAGAAACAGGAAGGGCATTCATGTTTCAGGAGCCTCAGGGCATGGGAGCTTCTCCCACCAAACTGACGGGGTATTGTTCCATTTTAGAAATTATTACTCCAAAGCTCAATGGATTTAGGTAGCTCAGTCTGTCTCACTGCACATCGCCAGTGCTCAGCAGGGGGTGCAGTGTAGTGGTCCACAAGCCCAGGCGAGGCGTCACGAGAGCATCGTCCGTGTGGGAGGTCTGCAGGTAAACTAGAACCGCTGGGCAGAGGGGACAGGTGCAGCATCCAGGTACTTTCATTTGGATGCTCCGATGGATTAAAGTTCCACAGCAGGTGTGTGTTGGGCAGGGGAGACTTGGGGCTGTGGTTCTGCACTGTGGGGCTGGGAGTTGCTGGTTCACTTCAGCCAGGAGGAAGGCTCCTCTCAGTTGTCAGCCTGCGGGAAGGACACAGACTGATGCACCCAAGGTGACAGCCGGGGAACAACCCCAGCCCCTCCCCCTCCCAAGGGCATGGGTGGCCACAGGTGCGGGTTTCTCCTGTCGAAGAACAAACAAGTTTACAAGCCACCTGTTGGAAGACAGAGGAAGGGCTGCGCTCACAGCTTCTCTCCTGGGTGGCTGGGACCCCCGGGAACAGTGCCGGGCACGGGCATAGCCTGGCACACGCTCTCTGGAAACGTGGCATCGATTCAGGAAATGTATGTTCTTATAAAATAGAGTAACCTTTTAGGCCCGAAAAGGGGCTGGAAATGACCTCATCAAAACTATGACGTGGCTGTTCCAGAAGGGAGTGGACGAAGGCGGCAAGGCAGCGGCTGGCCCCAGGGCCCTCCGCGGTCTCTGTCCCCCAGGGGCTGGCCGGGGCTGGGACCTTCTCCAGCAAAGTCGTGCTGGAGAAAATGAGATGCTCATTAATCAAGTCCCACTGTTGCTTTAAGAAGAAATGTTGAAGTTTAAAAAATGTATTAACTTGCTCTTTTTGACCAAGAAATAAACAGATGCACTTTCTTTCTGCTCTGATAGCACTGAGCTCACAAAGGAGTTAGAAACTGAATCATTTACATGAGGCGAATGACCACATCCTTCCTTTTGAACCGAGATCTGTGGCAGCTGACGCTGAATCACCCTCGCAGGCAGCGCAGCATCCTGATGTCTGATTAGGCCCAGATTGAGCAGGGCTGTGAGGCCGCCGCATGCCGCACGCGGGCTGGGAGGACCAGGCTGGCCGCGTGGAGGGCAACGCGCCCCTGCCGGGCGGCCACACAACTACCTGCGCCTTCTGCGGCTCAGGATGTGCAGGGCCATGGGCAGCAGCACGTGTCCGTGTGCAGTGGCCCGCAAGGGAAGAACACCTGTCCGAGTGTTCAATAAACGTGAGAATTTCTCAAGTATGTTTTTATCTACAGCCACTGATGTCTGACCCAGAGAGGTCAACGCTTGCCAGAGAGATTTGTCCTTTTAATCCCAAAGCCGGACTGTTCTAATTTCCTCATTAAGACCAATTGAACACAAGCTATTTAGTAAGTTAAATTATCAGTTGAATGAAATAATTAGTGTTCCCTCTTATTTCCTTCTGAGGTCACTTAAAAACAACCTCTGTGAGGACAAAGTTTATGTATGTGTGCCTGGATGGTGGTGTATCCCTAGCTCCAAGCAAGTAGTAAATGTTTAATTTATTTGAATATGAATAAATCAACCAATACATCAATGAATGAATTGGCATATTTTCAGCCCTATTAGGGTGTCAGCCTCACCGATTTGTCCAGCTTCTCTAAGTCCTTCTTCCAGTTAGGTAATCCGGTCCTGTGACTAGTACTGCTGATATAATAAGAGTAACAGCTGATATTTACCTAGCAGTTTGCAGCTTACCAAGTACTCTACATTCTACCTTTGCAAACCCCACGAGGCAGGAATTCTCACTACAGTCAGTTTTACTTGGTGATGCTGAAGCTCAGGGAGTTTAAATGATTTCAGTGCAAGCAATATAAATTTAGTAGAATGTTGCTTTCCTACTTTTTCTCAATACTACTATGTTTAAACGTGGTCTTTAGGATGGGAGTAGATTATTACATATATGTGCACACACATACGTGTGTGTGCACGTGGAAGGACATGTCTGCAGGCTGAGAAGTGGGCCATTTGCCAGGTGACTGGCAACACCTGGGTACCCTCACCCCTGCTTCTCCAGGTTATGCTGCTCGAATCAGCCGGGAAACAGAAAGGAAACTCCATGGTTATTTTCCTTCAACAGTAAACCACAGTTCTCCACTCTCTCCCAGGGACACGGGTTGGTGTTCTCCCGTGCAAACGCTGACCAAGCCCAGGGCCCCATCCTCTCCTCCGTGGATCCGTCACAGCTCGCGGGCGCCCGACACCCAGGCTGTATTTCTGTCCCTCTCGTCACACCACATCTGCGATGCCTCTGAATGGAGCCCTCGCCGTCCTGACGCCGCTTTGTTCATTTGCACATTGTTTGCACACATTGTCCGATGCAGCTGGCGAATTACTCACACAAGCCCAGCTGGCAAAGCAAAAATACGCCGAGGCTGTGCTGATAAGCTACTCATTCCTGCATCCTTGGCGGGTGGGCAGCTAGGAAGGGGCAAGATTACCTGTGGAGCATCCACGCTGGTCACAAGGAGGCGGGGAAGGTCTGAGCTGGCCCTGTCCCCGGGGCCCACCCGGGCTGGTGGTTCAGCACGAGGGAAGAGTTTTGCATAAATCCCAGCTTGGAGCGTTATCAGGGTGGCAACACATCGCTCCTTCCTGACCTAACTGATCCTTTCGATGCTATGGTGGTGAGAAGGGTGAAATCAAAGTTGCCAGCATCCGGTGGAAGACAAACCGGAGGGACATCTGCCCCCTCCGTGTCCTGCAGGCCAGTGAGTGCTGTGCAGAGCAGAGGTCGGGGACAGTGGGTTTATTCTAACCCGGCCAGGGTGAGGGCTGTGGGCTGATCAACAAGGATGAAGGACTGACCACCCTCCACTTCCTGGTCCTGTCCACCCGCACTGCAGAGATCTCACAGTTTCCCACCCAAAGTACGATCTCGGGAGGAATTAAATTACATGGGGGTTTTATAAGATTCTTGGCCCGCGGTCGGTGGCAGAAAGGCCTCTGTGCAGTGAGTGTCCGTGGCTAAGGAGGCCATCCTGAGCTCCTGTCCTGGCACACGTGTCACAGACTTGGCAGAGAGCCGGCCCCAGCTCTACTCTGCGCAGAGATCGGAACTCAAGGCCGGGGAGTTGCTCACGCCCTCCAGGTTCCTACCAAAGACAATGACGCCATCCAGGGAGGTCGGAATTCCTCATCGTTCTTTAGTGTATTTGTTCACCTTGATCAAACCCCACCAGCTAGTGAACGGGATGCCCTTTCCTCACCCTCGTCAGGAGTGTCTTGCAGGCACCCGCAACTTCCTAGCAAGTATCCCAGAGCTTTCTGCAGGTGAGCACGGTTGGGTTTAGTCCTTCTTATTACAACCGTGGACAAAAGGCCTGTGGGATTCTATTTACTGTCCGGCCTTTAGCATAGCTCCAGGTCACTGGTCTCTGACAAAATGATCCCCCTTGTATTTTCTGGCAATCGACATTCGAGGTTGCAGTCCGAACAGGGCCCTCCCCGTGAGGAGGGACGCGGCCGCCTCCCTGAGCTGCTGTCACCTCAGTCCCCCCGTGGGGACGTCTGCCTCGGGCGAACGCCCTTCTTGCTTGCTCTGGCCCTGGCACCGCACCAGTGGTCCAGAACCCTGAGGGGCCGGGCACTGCCTGGGCCTCTGCTCCTCTGCCTGGGCAGGGGATTTGGACCTGCCTCCTTGTCAGGCTAGTTTGGTCAATCCCTTTCCCGCCACAAAAGGCCCTGGAGGGGGTGTGCCTTGCATGGCCGTAGAGTCTTGCTCTGGAATATCTCGGACACTGGCTACCGGACATCTGGACTCCAGAGCGTGGGCGCGTGAGTGGCCGCCTCCCTCCTGCTCTGAGCCACACCTGTGCAAGGCCCCCGAGTTCAGGGGACGAGGTTCCACGCTGTGCACTTGAGCTGAGTCCGGTGCTGGGTTGGTGACGGCTGAGACCCCAGCATCATTTCCAGACGCTTTCCAGGGTGCTGGCCTGCTGCCTTCTCACTGGGGGGCCGGCTGGGGAGAAAACCACGTCTGGGAGCGCTGGCAGGTCCCGCCCTTGCGCTGTGTGACCCAGGGCTGGCCCCTGCCCCGTGGGCAGCCCGAGTCTAGTCTCGACTTCATCAAGCCAGCACGGAGAATCTCTTGCTCCAGTCTGCTGAGAAGGGATCTCATATAAAGTAACCTAACAGGGAAAATGTTAACTTGGAGAAACGTTGACCATATACTTAGAAAAACATAGGAAAAAAGATTACAAAAGAGTAACTATAATGGTATCCTATTTTTGTAAACTGTAATGCATACTAACTGGCAAGTCTGAAAGAACACACTCCAAAATGTCACCAACCATTGTTTCTGGGTGATGACACAATGGGTAATTTTATCTTAGCTTAGTTAACTTTTATCTAATTTCTAAAATTTTCTATAACTGAACATAAATTGCTTTTCCAATAAGACAAAGGTATTTTTCATTAAAAATATAAATACATGTTGTACTGATTATAACATATTACATCAATTTTATGGACATTAGCACAAATATCAACAAAATCTAAGCCCTCACTCTTACATCAGAATTTTCTCCTATTTTGTCTAAAAAAATAATAGAAACTATTGCTTTGTAGAAGAGCCCAGTATAACATTAATTAACTTCCTTTCATATTTGAGTTTTAATTTAAAAATGTTATACTAAATTTCTGCAGTGTGCCCAGGGATTTAAATCTGATAGAAATAAGAACTTAGGGCTCTCAAGTTAAACTGTTTTAATTGGAATTAGTTTGTAGTATCTCCTCAAAATCTCCAACCATAATATGCAAAGCATAATCTTTGGAGGAAGAATTAGTTTCTCTTTCCTTTTCTACCATCCTGCCTTCACGGAATGTTCTGGGCTGTCTGCATGGGGGTGTCCTGTGTTTCCTATTCAGTGATAGTTCTTGAGCTCATTGCTCTCGTGTGTGCTGCAAACTGCAGACAGGTGACTAGCGGAGGAGGCTGGCCCAGGGGAGGACGGTGGACGCCTGGGCGCGAGGAGACGCTGCCCGGGCTCCGCCGTGAGCTGGGCGAGGCCTCCAGCAACCAGAGGACGCCTCTGCCGGGTGGGGACGAGGTCACAGCCCCAGGCGCGGGGGCTTGTGCACCCCAAGGGGAGGATGGGACTCGGCCGCCCCCTGGGAGGCTCAGCACAGCGGAGACGCTGCAGGTGGTGGACACGGCCCAGGGTGGCTGCTGCTCTCACTTTCCGGCTTTCTTTGTCCTTTCTTTCTTTTTGTTTTTAGAAATAGTCTTTCCCCTGTGCCAAAAAACTGGAGTTCATGGTTCTGGAAATAATTACGATCTGCACTTTTAAGGTCTGTGCTTTGTCAAGCATGCTATGGTCTGCTTTCATGAAAACTATTAGAAATTTTGCATTTGATGAAAGGTTTAAAAGAGTCTTTTAAATGGAAGATATTAAATTTGCATAATATTTAGAAGTGGGGCTTCTCCCTTGCATTGTGGGTGGAATTTGTAATGATGGTCTTTTAGGTCTTATAGAATCTTCTACATCCTATGACAGAAGGGAGTTCAGAACCTTCTCCCGCACTCGAGGGTGGTGCTCACACTCCGTGGCTCCTGCGCCCGAGGCCGGGGCACAGCTCTGCCACGCTGCAGCACCGACCTGCTGTCCCGCTGGTCACCGATGAGCGATGAGCGTGGGAGGCTGGGAGGAGGCTGGAGACTGCTCTCTGACACACTGAGCCACGGCCAGGGTCACTCCCACATGTGTGCTCTTCCCAGGACCCCGCTGAGTTCAAGGTCCCTCATGCCTGACACAGGAAGCGCTGATTAGGGAACAGAAACAGGCCATAAATGCATAACACTGGGAAACAAATGGTTCCTTGTTCCCCTTTCTGCCTCCTCAGGATTTCTCCTGTACCACGTCTACTTTTGGGATATATGCAGGGTTTTTTTTTTTAAGAAATGAGTTTTTGAAAAACATTTGGCAAAATGTGGATTTCTTGCAAAATTTTTGGAAATGTTACCAAGACAAGGAAAAGTCAGTCAACTCCCTTGTGGGCGATTTTTGTTTTGTTTTGTTTATTTCTTTTTTGAATATTTTAAAACTTATTTGGGAAAACTGATTCTGTTTTGTTATCCCAGAATACTCCTGTGGGAAGTTGTTCATTAGTTAGCTTACTCGATCGAACGTGGAGAAATGCGGGGTTTGTGGCATGTTTGCGAGACCTCGGCCACAGAGTGGCCGGGGTCAGGCCCGGCATCGCAGGCTCCGTGGCAAGGTAGAGCCGGGGGTGGCTCTGTGTTCAGGGCCAGCGCGATGCTCCGTCCCGGCCTCCCCCGCTGCCAGCTGTACGTGCTAAGGAGCAGCACCGCTCACCCTTTCCAGGACTTTGAATATTGTTACACTGCGACTCCCTGTCCTCATCTGTCTTTGAGACGGCGGAGAAGCCCCAAGTGAGAAAGGTAAGAAGTTAATGACAAACTTAAAATTGGAACCACTGAGACGCAGAAAAGCCAGAGACCCTCCCAGACAGGCTCTGGGCTCTGAGATCGGCCGTGCACGCGGAACCAGCGCTGTGCAGGGTGGGGCTGGAGACCCCCGGCTGCTGCACATCTCCCTCCTCATCTGACGCCTCAGGGGTCGGTCACCTTGCCAATAATTCTCACCTGAGACGTGCCCTGTGTCCGTCTGTCTACCAGACGTGAGCCCAGGTGGGCGTCAAGAGGATGAGCTGGGCCTGACTTGGACGGGATCTGCCTACAAGGGCTCTGATGCCCACACAGTAACTTGT
The DNA here is from genome assembly GCA_023783475.1 of Daubentonia madagascariensis. Taxonomy (NCBI): domain Eukaryota; kingdom Metazoa; phylum Chordata; class Mammalia; order Primates; family Daubentoniidae; genus Daubentonia; species Daubentonia madagascariensis. The sequence goes on from JAKFHU010001035.1 coordinate 576,051, forward strand.
AAAGACCTTGCCTGTCTAACTATGTTCTTATCTCAAAATATCTGTTTTATTTAAAAATAAATGTTCTGTTTTATGGGAAGGAATGTTAAATATAAGCTCTATGCATTAATATAAATACCGATGTCTAATAGTTCACAAATACAAAGAAGCAGCTCAAAGCAAGTTTTACTTACTGTGACTACTCTGTTGCTCCCAACTCCACTGGCCACTTGAGCAACCGGGCATATGTCTTGAAAAGACAGAAATTGTCTCTTATCAGGTTAAAGGACGTGTTCACGGTGACTGTGTGCCCATGGCCAGTAATTTATCCATTCACAAGAACAAATCAGAATTGCCCAAACCAAGATGCTGCTGAGTCACAAGGAGTTTGTGTCTGTCTCATGCCCCGGGGCTCAGGCCCATCCTGCCAGCTAAAGGTTAGACCACTGCGCCTGAGTCTGAAAGGTTCCCGCGTGAGTTGGGAAAGTTAAAGCATCACAAACTTGGAGAAGCCAGAGACTGAGAACATTTAGCGTCACTTTGTACATTTTCTAATCTGTGTATTTGCTTTGAAAGATGCCAAGCACTGCGCAGCTGCATCCTCTGAGGGCATTCATGACCGTGGAAGTGACGGGGCTTTCAGAGTGTAATTATGGAGCTAGCGGCACACACATCTACGTAAGGGGAAATGAGCCTTCTAAAAAAGGCCTCTTCAAAGCCCTGTACAGATGCAGAGACGGCTCCTCAGACGTGGGGAGGCTTGGATTTGAGTCAGGCGGGGCCCTCCCGAGGGCGCAGCTTGGCCCACAGGCAGCAGGCCTGCACTGCAGACCAGCAAGCGGGCTTCCTGCCTTCCCTGATACAGAGAGTTGCAGTACCACCTTCAAGCGTCATTGTGAGCAATCAACAACACAGATGACTTAAAGCGGCCCTGCAGAAAGAGGGGCAATTGCTCTGTTGAGTGTCAGCCCCGTCAGGCCTCCCCTGGGGCCAGGGCCGCACTTGCCGGAGATACTGGCAGCTTCACAGAAGGGCCACACTCCTACCCGGAGCACTCGCCAGGAAGTCAGGGAGAGATCTCCAGGGCCAGCCCGGGCCTGGCCCTACCCATAAGCCAGGAGCACCCTAGACACAAGGAAGTAAGTTTCATCACAGTAGGAAACATTGATAAACATCATGCATTTATCGAACACAAAGTGCGACATCCTAAAATACCATCGGCCTCCCTTGTGTCTCAACGTCCCACAGCAGATCACCTCTCCTTTCCTCCAAGGTCCGCATAAAGCACCTTCTCTACTAGTGCTGTCCGTGGGTTTCTTCCACAGAACCGCGGCCGCCATGTCACCCCGACATGGTGTCTGCGTGCACACTGCTGTCAGCCCGAGTCCTCCAAGGGCTCTTCAAGGACAAGCACAGGCCTGTTAACTCCTTTACCCTCAGTTATCAGCCTAGCGTCTTTCAGAGAGAAAATATGCAGCTGATAGATAAATTAATCCAATCAACACATCTACGTGCATTTACTGGCACCATAGAGACAGTGGTGAACCGTCCGTTCTATGGCCGGCTGGGCAGAGGTGAAATTCTCTTCCGTTCAGATATCAGAGCAAGCATGCATGAACTTTAAAATAACTGTGATTAGTATGTGCAGAAATGACGAAGTAAAAAATTTAGAAAAAAATTGGAAGCTACAAAAAGACTCTTGAAAATTCTAGAGTTAAAAGGTTCAGTGGCTCAGACTGAGACTCAGTAACAAAGCAGAAGGGGCAATCGGTGAAGCGGAAGGGTTGGGAGGGAACACACGACAGAGCACAGACGGGAAGGAGACAGCACAGGGACAGAAAGCGTCAGAGGCACCTGGGCGGAGGCGCAAGACCCACCACACTTGTGATCAGGTTCCGGAGAGAGCAGAGACAGGATGCAGGAGAAGCAACTGCTGTACAAATGATGCTTGAAACATTTTGAAAGCTGACAAAAGACATTAAGCCACAGATTCAAGAATCCTGTAAATCCTAGTCAGGATAAATATAAAATAATCACGCCAAGCTATAGCAAAGTAATATGCCAAAAGATGTACAAACAGAACACATAAAACCTTTAAAAACCATATTCCACTTTATAAGAACAGAAAGTGAGACTAGTAGTTAACTTCTTGTCAGGACAATGGAAGCCAGAAGACTGGGCAGGGTATCTTCAAAAACAATAAAAGCAAATAAATGTAAAGGCAAATTCCATAGGCAGTGAATGTATCTTTCTAAAATAAAGGAAAATATAGTAAAATTATTTAAATATTGGGAGCAGAAATTTAAAGAGAGTATGAAAAGTTCGAAAACACTTGTCAATTTCCTTAGAGATATTGCATTTTAGTAAAAGAATGTTACCTCAGATTAAATGGCAGGAAGGTAGAAGAGGAACAGGCGGACACCACCGAATGCCAGCATCCCTTACAGCAGCGCACCGCAGACAGCATTCGACGTAAAGAGGATCAGAGGGTACCACACAATCGTCTCAGCATAAAGCTAAGGATACAGCAAAAACGCAAGCTTGCTACGTACCACAGATACGCCTTAAGGAGGGGTGGGGAGAGCAAAGGGAGACAGAGACAGAGAAAGACAGAGACAGAGAGGGGAGAGAGATAGAAAGAGACAGAGAGACAGAGCAAGTAAGAGATCACAGTGAAAGATGGTATAAAAGCCTTGTGTACACAAAAATATAAAACTATAGCAAAACTGAGTTTAAAGCATTAATGATATCCATAAATGTAAGTGGGCTTACTGCACTCTCTTAAGGTGCTGAGGTTGGCCAGCACAGCAAAATCCAAAAGTATCTTGTGTGTAGGAAACATACTTAAAACAAAAGATTCAAGAAGGTAAAAGCTAAAGGAAAAGGTTAAACGACAGCAGGCAAATGGAAGAAAGAAAGAAGGGGGCCTCACTATTTTGATCTCTGCTGAGGAAGAATTTCGAGTAATAAGTATCGAAATAGACAAGGAGGGACATGTGACGACTCCAAAGGATTCCAAAGGATTACGACCCCGTAACCCAGCAAACGTCCTCCAATGCCAGAAACTACAGCAGATCCAATGAGAAACAGAATCACAGACAACAGGCAACACTCTCCCAACTCAAGACAGGCCACGTCGTCAAAACTGTGTAAGGGAATATTTGTCCTAATCAAGACAATTTATTAGGTATTTTGGATGGCTATATATGGAACTTTGGTCCCTAATAATACAGAAAACACCTTTGTTCCACGTGTACATTGAACATTCACTTAATTCTGAGCACAAAGAAAACCTGAAAAATTCAAAGAATAGAAGTTTTAAAACAATAAGACATCATTTTCAGGTCACAATGCAAAATAAAAATCTGGAAATTAATAATGGATAAAAGTAGAGCCTACAAATGCTTATAAAAGTATATTAAGTAACCTTTGGTACTAAGGGAAGATAGAAAACAAAATTTCACAATATTTTGAAAAAATAATAATGAAAATACAAACATTAAAGCATTTATCTTTCAGAGGAAAGTGCACATTAAAAGCATTTTTAAAGAAAAAGAAAATTGAAAAAATTAAAATTCAGATAAAGGACAACAAATGAGCAAAGGACAGTGAAAGAATTAAAGTTAAAAGAAGGAACTCATGAATTAGAACAAAAAACAAGGAGCAGAACAAATAAATCTAAACACGTTTTTTAAAAACCAATAAAACAGGTAAATCTGCTAGCTAAGTTAATCAAAAAGTAGGAAAAAATTAATTAAATTAGAAATGACAAGAGAAAATAACCATAAATCAGAGGAAAATGTAAAAATCCCAAGATAACACTTGTGAAACTTTATGCAAATAAAATATAAAGACTAACAAAAATTTAAAAAATGATTTCACAAGATGTTACAAAATTGACCACAGTAAATTCAGAAAGTTCAAACCAATAGCCTTAAAAGAAACAAGATTAATAAAGAGCTCTACTAAACAAAGCAAAAAGTCCAGAGTCTAACAGGGGAAGTCTACTAAATTTTATCAATTTGATTATCCCAATGCTACCTAAATTGGAGCACAGAAAAAAAAGGCAAGCCTCTGAATTATCCTTATTAAGAGTAAAACACTGATTCCAAAAGCAGACGAAGAATGAAACTCAAGTACAAATCACTTTCATCTGATAATAATGATGCAAAAAATTTAAATGAGATATTTGCAGACAGACCCTAACAACACGTTAGAAAGGTGATGCACCTTTAACATGGTGGATGGGGTAGAATGGTCCTCAAATTGTCATCTGGAGGTCTCTGGAGTCCCTGGGACCCTTTGAGGGGACACTTGAGGCAAAACCATTTTCATAACAATAGTTAGATTTTGCTTCTTTCCCACTGTGTTGACATTTGCACTGGTGTAAAACAAAAGCAAACACCAACCAACCGAAGAGAAAGTGAATGAATCTGTTGGTGCTTTGGAACAACCGCGGCCTCAGCACCAATCTGTGGGAGTCACTGACTGCCTCGTCACCGCAGCAAGTTCACAGCACGGGAACGTTTTTCGTTAGCTTCTCTTAAGGATGTCGTTGACAAAGCATTAAGTATTATTAATTACATTATGTCACAAATCTTAAGCACACTTTAAACAATATTCTGTGCATCAAATGGGAAATGTACCAACAGCAGCATGTCAGCTTCGCACTGAAGCAAGACCATCGTCTCACAGAAAAGCTCTGGTGCTGCTGCCCCATGAGCACAGCCACACCTGTGCGGACGACTACCGGGCAAACCACACCCCTCAAACACGGGTATCGGATGACATAGTCTCAGGACTGAATGAATGAGTCTGTCAGCTCAAGGACAATAGCTGGTGGTATTTGTTGCTAGAGTTTTGCAAAATCTGTATTCACCACTCTGAGATTTTTGGAGAGAGATCAGTGGTGATGTTAACACATTCCATATTTCAATGTTGCAGAATTAAATGTGCCAGCATTTGGAAGATCAGCATAATTTAGTGAAACCAAGGTTTTTCCAAAGACCAATACATGGCATTACAAAATCAGACATGGATACAGATCCACTGGAAATGCAAGACAGGCCAACAGATTCTAATGGGACAGGACATGGAATGTTCAGTGATTTGGTTTTAGATTCCACCTTGCAACTAACTTCCACAAAACTCCCACTTGTCCAGTGTGGCTGTTGTATCAAGGAAGAATGTCCACAATTGCTCAAGAAAGCCTTGGAAATCTGATTGTTATCTATTCAAACTTTAAGGAGATTTGCCAAACTGTAAAATACCTCTATACTGTCTCACTATTTCCTGTTAAATAGAGTTATATTTACACAAAACATGTTATCTATGTTAATGTTAAATGAGTTTATTATGCTGTTTGTAAATTTTATATTACTTAAATATTTTTTAAAATTCTCAGTTTCAATTTTAGTACAGTAACTAATAATATAACAAAATGTCTTTACAGTATCAATAATTTTTAAGAGTGTAAAATTAAGAACCATCAATATAGTACATAGCTCATCTAGATTCTTACTTAATGGAGAAACATTAGTTTTCTCGAAAAACTGTGGAGAAAACCAGATAGCCATTGGCTTTACTGTTATTTATTATTATGTTGGAGGTATTAATCAATATGATAAAACAAAACAATAAGACAAAATGAATAATTCAAAGAATGGAATTTGGGGAAAAAGGAGCTGAAACTATCTCGGTTGCAGACAACATGGTTATATAACTAGCAACCCCCCCCCCCCCAAAAAAAAAAATAATGTAAAAGCTGCTACAGGTTGGGTATCCCTTATCCCAAATGCTTGGGACCAAAGTATTTTGGATTTTGGATTTTTAGAATTTTGGAATATCCGCATTGTATGTACCGGCTCTAATCCAAAATCCAGAGTGTCCCAGAGGGCACCTCCTCTGGGTGTCCCGCTGGCGCTCACGAGGGCTCAGGCTTGGGACGTTCAGCCCAGGGACTCGGGCCTATAAAACGGCCGATAACCGTCAGGCGCGCGCACAAAATAGGGTGCCAGGCAGTCGAGGAAAGACAGAAACAGCTTCAACGTAAGAAATACGCGAAACTCACAGGAAACGCGCGGAAAGGCGCAAACCTGGGACGGAGGAAGCGGCCGGCGTGTTTCTGCGCTTCTTGACCGAAAGCCGCGCCCGCGCGCCCTGGCGGGTTTCTCCCGGGGACGCGGTGCGCAACGGGCCCCGACGCCCGAGCCAGAGCCGCGTCCCCGCGAGGCCACGCGAGCCCGCGCAGCCCCGCGCGGTGGCGAAGCCGAGGCACAGGGCGGCGTGGACCCGGCCCGCGCGTCGTTCCACCTGCAGCGGCGGGTCGGGTCCCGCAGCCGCTCCCGCGCGTTCGGCGCCTGCTGCGGGAACCGCCGCGCTCGGTGGCGACAGACGCGCCCCGTCCGGCTGCTCCTCGCAGCGTCCGCAGGATGAATCCAAGGAAGGGACCCAAGCACCGAAGTAACGAAGCCTGAAATATGATTACCTGTTACCTTACTCCAGAAGATTAAGTAAAAATTAAGTCCAGAAGCAATAAGAGAAATGATTAATGAATTTAATCAATAAAATATTAATAAGTAAAATATTTTCATGCCCCAAACACTAAGCAAATGGTAAACTGACAAAAATACTTTAACCTATCACCAAGAATGACACGGATAGGGGTGTTATTCACAACACATAGGGAATGGAAAAAGGTGTTCAAAAGTGAGGAAAAAATCTTCAAAATAGGATACAGTGATAGACAATTCGCAAGGAAAGAAACACAAATGGCTCTTAGCAACACCAAGGGAGTGGCTCAAACTTACTTATAATAATAAAAAAACTACATTGAGATATAATCCATCCCACAAGAGATGGGCAGAAATCCAGAGGGTGACAATACGCTCTGTCCTTCAAGCTGTGGGGCGGCAGGCGCGTGCGCGTCGCTCCTGGAAGGCACAAGGTCGTGATGCCAACAGAGAGGAATTTAGAGATAGATCCAGCAAAATCACACGTGCATCCACCTGTTGATCTCCCCGTAGGGTTTTAGTAATATTGGCAAAACAAAGTATCAAATGATAACAAAACAAAAGAAAATAAGCAAACAGCAAGCAAAGCACTTTAGCCTGTTTGCCTTAATCATGACAAAGCATCACGTGCCCAACAGAGCAGCGGATACCATACACGGGACGTTCTTCCCAAAAATCAATGTCCAACCTGAAGAGGATTCTGCCTCCAGATCCAACTATCACTTTGTGGGAAGTTCAGGGAACAGAAACACGTGAAGGGCATCAGAGCTGCTCCAGGCTGGGAAGAGCTGCAGGACAAGGAGCCTGTTTCCCGGACAGACAGGCTGCAAGGGAGAGAGCATGGAGATGAAGGTGCTCTTGTGGGCAAAAGACGCTAAGGGACACACCAGCAACTTGCCATAAAGGGTCTTACTTGGATCCTGATCAAACAACAGCATCGTTAAAAACAAAATTATGAGAAAATTGGGAAAGTTTGAACAATGACTGGATATTTCATAATATAAGGTATTTTTTAAAATAAATTTTAAGGGTGTGATAATCCTATTAGGTTATACTTTTTACAATTCTTACCTCCTAGAGAACATATTGAAACACTCGTGGATGAAATGCTGTGATGTCTGGCATTGGCTCGAAGGAGGCTCGAGGGCGGGACGTGGGCCCGGATCACAGGAGCCCTCAGGCCCACGATGCAGCTGGGAGGCCAGGTGGTTCACGGTAGCAGTTGCTCTGCTTTTAAGAAAGCTTCACATTTTCCATAATAAAAAGTTTGAACAAAGGAAGGGGGAAGAAATAGATATTTTTTTCCAAACAAAAATCTGGAGAGTTCATAATGAGCAAAACCACACCAAAGGGGATTTTCTAGGGAGGGAAAAAACGATGCCAGGTGGCAGCCTGGAGATGCAGGACGTAAAGAGAGCAGCAGAAATCATCCGTGTGCGGGTCAGCACGGAGGAGCGTCGCCTGCGTGAAGGAACAGTGACTGCCGTGGGGGTTGATATTTGGGGCACAAACGTGCAACAGCTTTGCACGGGGGCGAGAACACATGGAGGGGCGTGTCCTCGGCCCCTTGCTTCCTCTAGGGTGTGAAAAGGGTTAATTTACATCAGACTTTAACTCAGGGATGGCTTTGTGACCTCGAGGACAACCGTGTCACTTCAGTATTAGACTAAGACTGTATAACTAATAAACCATAAGAGCGGACAAGGGAAACGTAAGATGTAACTGATGCTCAAGGGTGGCAGGTAGCAGAGACAGAGGAGCCAGGACAAGAGCGACACGTGGAAGCAAACAGTGAGGTGCTGGGTTAAACTCAAAGCAGCAAGAATGGCACTAAGTGTGAATGTACTAAATTTGTCAAATAAAATACAAAGATTGTCACACTGGATAAGTTCTTTTAAAACTCCAATTATATTCTACTTAAAGACATGCCTTAAAATACTGAAAGCAAAAGGATGGGGAAACACTAACTAAGAGAAAGCAGATTAACCACAGCCACATCGAGGAAGCATCTTCAGAGGGGAAGAGGCAGTTCAGAGCGGCCGAAAAATCAATCTGAGAAGATGTGACGATTCTGAAGCTGCGTGGACCCGAACCCACAGGCTCTCCGTTCCCAAAGCGAAGATTAACAGGTAAAAGGAGACCAGCCATCGCCACCTGACTGGGGTTTTAAAACGTGGCTCTGACCAATGCTGAAACCAAGAGTGGAATGATCAAAGTAAGGAATGAGTGAAATTTGTAAAACACTACCATTTATGAGAAATAAAAATGATATTACATGTGCACGAATTGACAATGCATATCTGATGTGACACGTGGAAAGATGCCTGTTAAACACTACGGAATGCTGGTAGGTGCAGAGAGGAGGGAAGGAGGGAAGGAGGGAAGGAGGAAGGAGGAAGGAGGGAAGGAGGAAGGAGGGAAGGAGGGAAAAGGAGGAGGAAGGAGGGGAAGGAGGGAGAGGAGGAGAAGGAGGAAGGGAGGGAAGGAGGAGGGAGGAGGGAGGAGGAGAGGGAGGGAAGGAGGAGAGGAGGAGGAAGGGAAGGAGGAAGGAGGAGGAGGGAGAGGAGAGAAGGAGGAGAGGAAGGAAGGAGGAAGGAGGGGAGAGGAGAGGAGGAGGGGGAAGGGAGGAAGGAGGGAAGGAGGGAAGGAGGGAAGGAGGAAGGAGGGAGGAGGGAAGGAGGGATCAGGTGCTGAGGAAGAAAGAAAAGGAGAGTTTCCTCTCGAGGAACAAGGACAAAGGTGCCACGAGCTGAGACGTGGCCCTGACTCCCTTGTGGCCTTGAGACGCAACTTGGCAAAACAAAACCAAACGGCAGAATAACCGGCAGGAAAGGAGGCAGTGAGCAGCTGGAGGCTTCATCAATGAGCACTTTTAAAAACTCCTTTTTATCATTCTCACTTTCATTAATTTATATAATTTAGTTTTGATCTTAAACCAACACCAGCACCATATTATATAAATAATATAAATACCCAGCAAGAGGAGTCACACATTATGTAATGAAATGACACCGACGTAGTTTTAACTATTATCAAGGTTTGCATTTAAATGTCCTGTGTTTTACACTCTCCCTCTACTTCCTGAGGTTCACATTTTTCGTGCAAGGAAGAGTCTGGCTTTTCTTTTACTTTGGTCGTGAACCCAACATTAAAGGCCAATGCTAGGACGCAAATACGAAGTTCTAATCACGTGTTAGTCCTTCAGGAGAGCTTGCACCCCAGCCAAGCGTCATGTCCTTATCAGACCCACTTTGATAGCCCTAGTAATGGAAGCTTCCTTGTCTGCACAGGGAGTCGGGGTGGGGGGCACCCCGTGGCCAGGAGCTGCACCCTCCCAGGCCCCTGTGCTCCGGAGGGTTTGGATTCCGTGAAAAGGCAGCTGCAGCAGATGACACAGAGCTGTCTGCAGCAGGGGGGAGCCCAGGGTTTTAACTAACTTTCTTTTCACCTACAAATTTAAAAAATAAAGAGCAAAACCATGGAAAATTTGTATGCCTCAGAATTTCAGAAAAAGTGTGCAAGGTGAACATGTTGTGGGAGTTTCTGCCTCTTACCGTGATACTTCATGCTGTTGCTTAGGTCACTATGATCTGAGAGGGAGAAGGCCACATTGCAGGGTCCATGAGTGGGGGTGGCATTTGCCCAGCAGTGCCCAGGAGCGGCCCTCCTGCAGCCCCACTGCAACTACAATCAGGTCTGTTTCACTCTTGGAGTCTCCTAACGTGGACGGCAGATTATGTTGTTACTCTAAATTCAGTGGGCAAGAATATGGGCTCCAGAGCCAAACTGCTGGGGTCCGCTGCCCAGGCCCTCTGCCTGCAGGTGACCTCGCGGGGGTGCGATGCGTGCCCCGCAGCTGCCCTATGTCCACACTTGGACACGGTGAGGCTCCACCTGCTTTAGCCCCTGGAGCACGTGGAGCCTCTGCCCCCAGCCGCCCTCGGCCCCCAGCCCCCCGCTCTGCTGGACAGAGCACATGCGCTGCGCTCCAGCCCTTCCTACTGGTCTGCAGAGATGGGGCTGCAGGTTCCGTGTCCGGGACACAGCCCCGAGTCCCCGCGTGGACACGAGGGTGGCTTGTGCCAGGCCGCCAGGGCCCCTGGAGGGGTCACAGCAGAGGGATGCGGAGGTGTCCGCAGAGGCTTAGCCGGGGGAGGGGGGCCCAAGCAGAGTGGGTGGGGGAGTCCCCCCAGCTCTTGCTTTTCCAGCAAATAAAACTCCCTTGTGCCTGAGGGAGCGATGATTCTGTCCCCAGAACAAGAACCTTGGTCCGCGCAGCGCGTGGGACGGTGCCCCAAGCCGGGCGCTGTGTCTCCTGAGGTCGGCCCCCCGGTGCTGCCGGGGCGTTGCATGTTTTCTGGGCTCTCGTGGGGGCTGTGGGGAGAACGTCTTGACAACTGGGAAGAAAAGACAGGGCAAGACATCCCCAGCCGGGACGAGAGCAGGAGCTCCGCGAGCCCGGGCACAGGGACCCGCCCGCCTCCTCCCGTGGGCCCTGCCTCCCTCAGACGCCACCGGGGCAGGTGCCGTGTTTTGTGCCTTAGGAGGAAGGCCCTGTAAACTCATGTGTCCCCAAGGCACGTGTGGATACCGTCACCTCCTTACGATGTGTCTCTGGAGTCCCTGCACGCACACAGCTGTAGATTCCCACGGCTTAAACTAACCGAATGCAGGGAGCAGCTAATCCCGCACCATGAAGAGATGATAAAAATTTTTAAAAGCTGGAAGTCTTTTCTTTGCTGTAAAAGTTAAGGAAGATCTTAGAGACCATTTCAAAATGAAGAACAGTGTTGCACACAAAAAAACTCCATTTGCTTGGTCCATGTGAATCTCGGGAAGCGAATCTGCCTCTTTCATGCGACGACCGTCCCACGTCAGCAACACTACGTAGGTGTCTGTGTCGCCACCAGATCGCAGCTTGCACAGTAGCTACACAGTTCTGCAGGGTTGTCAGAAATGCTGTGTCAAGTTTTAATTTATTTTGATCACATTGTGTGAGGTACACGGCGACAGCCTGGTCTTTATGGATTGTTTGGTGTCCCTGGCCGTTTTCAGTGGTGCTGGAGGGTGACGTGTCAGATGTGGTGCAGAGAACCAGAGGTGGCACCGAGGCAGCTCACAGCTGAGTCCCGCTCACTGCTTCCCTGCAGATCCCTCGCCACAGCCGCGTGCGTCAGCTGCCAGGGACTCTGAGACCACAGTGAGAACAAAATCTGTGCTTCTTTCTGTGCTATTCCCTCTCGAATTTTCTCTTTATTAGATCTGGGGGTTCCCTTCCTGGGACTAAGGAAGGTCATTTTCTAGCCTGGCCTTCACCGTTACTTACTTTCAATGCTCCAGATGAAAACAACCTAGGAATAAGGTAGAGGGGAAACGCATGATGGTACTTGAGCACTGTCGTGTAATAAGACAAAGCCCGGGTTGTATTTAATTCATGTGCACCGGTCAGCTGACCCAACTCAGTAGGGGTGCAGTGAACAGCAGGGCAGGGGGCGTCTGTCGAGGCAACTTGTTCTCAGGCTGTGCTCAGTCCTAATTTCAAGTCGGAGGCTGCACTTTGTCTAGTTCCAACACCAGTTGTCCAGTCGTTGGCGTATAAATACCCTTTAGATGCAGAAAGCAGGTAGGACAAGGAACAAAGGCCATCGCTGTTGGAGACCCCAAGTGCCGAGCCCACGAGGCCGTCTGCACCGACCCCACGCAGTTGAGGCAGGGCAGGTGTAGCCCGGCGATCCTAGCCTGCGGTCCCTGGCCCCACTCCTGTGGCATTTACATTCTGGTCCTGACCGCGTTGTTCACAATTCCCAAACCATGATGCCGCCTTCCTCCTTGGAGTCCCACCAACCTAAGCTTATTTGTTTATTTCTCGCTCACCTCTGACCCTCGGCGCACAGAGTGGCCCTTACTGAGAGTCGCGGGTAGAGGCACCAAGGGAGGGCGTGAAGCGCAGAACAGAAGGGACACCAAGGTGACCCGCCCAGGCCAGCAGCCCACGCAGTCCGCGGAGGGAACGGGCAGGAACCGCCTGCTCTTTCTTCACGGCCCCTGGCACCACCCGGCCCGTCACTGTTGTGCGTCCTCAGTGTCACTCGCGCCCCCGTCTCTCCGCCCCCGAGGGAGGCCCGCGCGTGGGACGTCCCTGGTCTTGGTCGTGAGGGTCCTGCCCCGGAGCACCCAGTGCTTGGGGACCACGACTAAGCTCTGTGCTCGTCCTGTTTCCTTCTGTTCGAGGGGTCGGCACACAAGGGCACCGCAGACGCGGCGCGTCCACCTACAGGCCGCTCACTTCTGTCATCTGACTGGCTGGAGCTACCCCCACCTTGCGGCGCTTGGTCTTCTGTTAAGGGCCTGCCTGGCTCCCGGGGGCTTTTCTGCCCTGGCAACATCGGCAGAGTTGAGGGTGACGTGACCAACCACCAATTTTGAGTTCACAAGTAATAAGAATTGGTAAAAACAAAAATATATACATATATACGTTTCATATATTCTTTGTCAATACTTTCCAGGGCCACGACACTAACATACATGTGTGTTCAAGCATGTACACTGCCTTTCTGGTTAGTCCACGGGGGTCTGTGTAACGACTGTACAGCCAAGCTGAGCAAGTTGTGTGAGTTTCTGTAAATAGCTACCCACTGTCTCCCGGAAGGAAAAACACGCCACTTGCTGAAGATCCGTTTCACCAGGAGACACTTGGAGATGGAGCCCCGGGCTTGCTGGGGAGACCTCCCAGGAAGGACACCCAGGGAGCCCGGAGCCCTGTCCCCGACCAGCTGCCCCACCACCCTAGTCAGGGGCATCCCCCCAGTGGGCGTCTGCCTGCGCCAGCCAGCCCAGCACCCGCTGGCTTTGAAAGCACCCACACAAAACACAGTTGGTCTTAGACATAAACACAGTAAAACTAATGCAGACATTTTCAGTGTAGAATTAATCAGCACTGACTGGGGGTTGGGCGAAGGTACAGTGCGCCCTGCTGCGGTGTCTCCTCCTGGACACCCCAGGACCGTGGCATACCCTGGAACCTTCTGGACACCCTAGGACCATGCTGTGTTCCAGAACCTCGTGGACACCCCAGGACCACACTGTGTTCCAGAACCTCATGGACACCCCGGGACTGTAGGGTGCTCCGGACACTGCCTTTCCGGGTCCTGGCTTGGGCGTGCACTGTCACGGCATCAGTCACTTTCCAAGCGCACAGACGCGAGTGTAGGAGGCGTGGGTGCTGCCCACAGTTGGATCCTGCCGCCTCTGCTCCTGGAACCAGGCCTTGTTTGTGTGGCCAACAGCAAAAATATAACAAGGGACTTTAGTGAAATACTGAAGCAAGAGGGAATTTCCCTATTGTCCAGATGCAGCTGTGATTCTGTGGGAAACTGAGGCTCTCCAGGAAAAGCAGCCTGCCAAGGAGACAGTCGCCTGGAACTCTTTAGATCATGAGCAAAGTCTGCAGCCTCCTTGGAAGGCCACGGAGACCACCGATCCTGGGCCCGGGGCCTGCTGTGATTCTGCGTGTGCAGGGTCCGGGGCCCTCTGTCCAGTGCGTGTGGGGGCCTCAACCTCCTCCCCGCTCTGCTGCTCCGCTGGATGGAATGAAAGAACATAACTCTTTTGTCTTTCAGACAAAAATAAGGGGAAGAGACAGGCCGAGGCAGGCACTTGTCCCGTCCTGTGGCAGCTCACGTGTCTCAGATCGAGACCTTCCGAGTCCAGTGGGTTTTAGGGCAGGTCATTGCACAGGCAGTCGACATAACACGTTCCCGGTGGGATTTGTCTTTGTGCTATCTCAAGTTTTAAAATTCACCAATTTGTATTAATTATACTTTACTGACTTTCTAATATAAAGAGTTTATACTATACTCAGAAATAGATTGTTAATGATTATTCAATAAAGTAATTTGCTGCTGTATTTTCTAGGTCAGCATGGAGCATGTGCTGTTCTTGTCATCATGTGAATTATTAACTAGGATAACGAAGGCTTTACTCTTGAGTTTTAAATTCCTGAGTGAAAAAAATCTTGTTATATTTAAGACTTCGTGGCTGAGAAAGGATCTCTGCAGGTACCAAGCCACAGCGGCCGTTGAGGGTCCAGCCACAGCCCGGATTCCACCCTGAGCGTCTGACGCAGGCAGTGTCGTACGTGAGCTTGTTCCGCTTATTTCCAAGTCTCGCTGACTGGACTCTGCGAGACCCAGTATTGCCCTGGTAATTATGGTCTGGATCGAAATCATTTGCATGCTTCTTTTCCCCTAAAAAGTGGTTTAAGAGAAAATGATTTGCGTCACAATGAACAAGAATGAAGATCAAACATCCAAAACAGTCATGGAGCTAGAAAAGGCAAGGACAGGCTGGCAGCCGGCACTGGAAATTCTCGAGTGCCCGTCACCTCTTGCTACGTGCCAGCACCTTTATCACTGGGCAGCAGCGGTAGGAGACACATACGCAGAAGCTTCCTAAAAACTTCACCCACAGGGCTTATGCACAAACACGCTGTTCCTACAACCATGATTATTTCTAAAACACGATTCTGGAAGTTCCAATCAATCCAATTAAACAGGAGGTACGATTGCCTTATACAACCACCTTTCAGAAGTTCTTCCATGCAGTAAAGACAGTCAATAAGTATTTGTTAAATAAGTGAACAACTGAGAGATGAATAAAACGTGTCGTCTGAAATCAAGCTGCTGTGCGCCAAGCAAGCGAGTCGGCCGGGCCTCGGGCCTCCTCCGTGCCCCCGGAGTTTTTTGGTGTTGAGCAAGAAGAAGTCTGGTCGGGACTCTATTTGGCTTTGTTAGGTTTGTTCCTTTTTGAAATCCTGACATAACTCCTCAGACAGGCTTGCTGGGACTCTGGCTGTAACTGCTGTCACTGAGCCGTTGAGTGACTGGAGGCAGGTGAGTCAGAAGCCCCAGGTGGTAGATGCGCCCCACCAGCCGCCACAGTCGCATCAAAAGTTGCCAGGCCGGGAGACACTGAGTGCCGAGTGGAAACCGCTCTGTGCAGCTCTCAAAGCCACCAGCACCTAAAAGCTCCCACAGAGACCCCGAGGCCAGGTTGCCTCAAGCTTGGTGACAATTGGTTAGAAGTGAGCAGTGAGTGGTGGCTCACTGAAGTTCATCCTTTAAGAAGTGGGTGATACCGTACATTAAACACGCACGGAACACGGACGCCAGCTCGCTGGAGGTGTAGCTCCTGTCTTGAGGGCGTTGTAAGAAGTCGTGTCACCAAAACAAGCTATCACGCTACCCAAGTTAGAGGAACATAAAAATAGATCACTCAAAAGAATTTTGAAATCAGACTGCAATTATAATACATGTAATTTCAATTAACCAAAGTTGAAATGGTAAGATAAAAATATAGTTTAAAAGTTTTAATTTATGTGCAGAATTTAAAGTAATTCAAATCTCCCAAGGTGTAAAAAATCACATAATTTTAAAGCTATTGGAATTTGTGTAGTGTGAACATTTTCACATATCAGGAAATAGAGATCTGTAGTATCCTTTCTTATAATAATTATTGCAAAGTAGTCTACAGGAGGAGCATAGCACCACTCATAGCATAACATTCCTAACAGGACTTTCAGGAAGAAAAAGTGACATATGAACTTACATATGGAGTTTTCTTTAGTGAAATATTTACCAATTATACTTAAAGAAAAAATATTTTTAAATGTAATTAATTGTTAATGCTTTAATTTGTACCAAACTTTAAGCTTCTAGGAAATAGGCAATATTTTTACCTTTCATCTATCTGTCCGCATATCTACCACCTACCACCTACCCATCTATCCATGTGCCGGCCACCCATCTGTCCTCTCATCTGCCCGTCCTCTGTCACCTGTTCCTAGTGCTGATGTTACCCATCCCCCGGGTGTCTGTCATCTATTGTCTGTTACGTGTCTGTCACCTACATATCTATTCTCCACCGTGTATCTATCAGGCATCCATCTGCCTCTGTTACCTGTCACCTTCTGCCTGCCATCCCCTAGCTATTATCTGTTATCCATCATCATCTTGGTCACTTTCCTGCAGACTTACTGACCTGCCGCTCTGCCGCCTTAATGGTAAACTTCTCTTGAAAGTTGCTTGCCTACCATTTATGCTTTCAGGACGTTTTTACAAACTATTTATGTCTTTTGAGATGGGTATAAAATAGTGCCGCAATGCCTTCTCACCAGTGCACACGGTTTACTTGATGCCACCCCTCCTCCCCGCAGAAGTTATTTTCCATAATAGTCAGGAAATATAACAAATAACAGTGGTCAGAAAAGAAAGGCAGGCTGTGAAAATTTTCTTTCACTGGACTTTGTACATATAATTATGTCTTCAAACTGATATTTTTTAAAAAATTAATAAACAACACAAGACCAACAAAGGGGGGAAAGTAATATATTAACACTTTTAATTATATATTGACAAATTTATTTTAAAGAAAGGGTTAAATGCACATTGAATATGGGCCTGTCACAGTGACGGGCACCTACACTGCAGTCTCTGTTTTTGAAGATTAACTTCCACAAATTGCTCAGCACCTTCTGCAAACACACCAGTGGCCTTTGCAGTCACATTGGCTGAAACTGCCCCTGATCTGTCAGTCTTCCCTCAGGGATCCAAAGCACATTTCATTAATTTTAATTTTAATTTTTTTACATGAAGCAACAGATATACCAGTGTATAGAAAATCTTAAGGACTGAGGTACTTTTGTTCAAGATTCATCAGTATCCCACTTCACAGTAAATTCCAGGAATTGCAATGCTGTCTGGGTTGTTCTTTGGGAGTGATTCTAGATCCTTCTAAGGTCTTTGGTGGTAACACGCGTCCAGTTGTTGTCATCTAGAACTACGTCTTCAACACAAGGTCTGTCACGTCTTTCTAATGTATCTCGTTTTTGTCCTAAGTCAGAGAGAGTGGCTGGATGACCTTACGTGCCGCTTGCTTCCCCGGGGTGCCCACTTCCTGGGCGTCGCACCCCGACTGTCGGGGTGTCCCCTGGAGTCTTGTGCTGTCTTTCTCGGTTTATGCAGAAGCACAAGTTGAGCTAACTCATGGGTTTTCTCTCTTTGTCTTCATGGTGGTTCTGTGATCATTGCTCATTTTGAGGATTGTTCAAACACAGGGACACGCAGCAACTCAAGGCTGGAGACCAACCAGCCGCCAGAGCCACCGCGCAGCCCCGTGCGGTGCAAAGAGCGCGTGTCTGAGTTGGTCAGTGCCAGGGGCTTCTCTGAGATGACTTCTTGTGGAATTTAATGGACATTAAAGTCATACAAATGTGGTAATCTGAAGCTAATGTGTACATTATCAAAGGAAAGCAATTGTTTAGAATTAGATCAGTGCAATGTCTTTACGGAGTAGCGCATATTATCACTTAAATTGTTTAAAACTGCGGGTTTTAGAAAAATAGATGATTTGTAGTCATGTTTATTACTGCGTTTAAATTCTCTACAATGTTCTTGTGGCCTGTACCTTGTCTTTCACATACCTTGCCTTGTACCCTGAGACAAGGAGTAGCACACTGAAAATAACCTGTTGTTACCCCAGAGGTAACTGTGTGCTGTTTGGTACTTACCTTTGCCACGTACACTTGTACAGATATATTTCTACATATGCATGTGCTCCTAAGTAACACACAGGGATTGACTGCATGCTGTGTGGGGCCTCTGGCAGTTTGTTATTTTTGTTCAGTGCTTTTATGAGGTATTTTCATGTTAATACATGCAGTTGTAGGAGTTCACATTAACTACTATAAAGAATTAATCCCACAAATGATATTTCCCTCTTATAGGCCAGTAGGAATTTAGTGATAAACAAAACAGATAGAGTTCTTGCCCTCCTGAAACTTACAATCTGCTAGGAGACAAACCTGTCAAAAATTCAATACAGCATGCCTAATTATGATGTCAAGTGAAAAGAAGCCAAACTCTGCAAAATAATTTAAAGAGGTTTATTCTGAGTCAAATTTGAGGACCATGACCCAGAGCCACGCCCAAGAGGCCTTGAGCAAGTGAACTTGCCATGGCTGGGTTACACTTTGGTTTTATACATTTCAGGGAGACAGGGGTTACACATAAAGTGATAAATCAATACATGGGAGGCATACATTGGTTTGGCCTGAAAAGGTGGGACATCTCAAAGTGGGGGCTTATAGGTTATAGGTGAGTTTAAAGACTCTTTGATTTGTAATTGGTTAAAGAAATAAAGCTTTGTCTAAAGGCTTGGAATGTTTTAAGTTAAGACAAGGAAGTCCGTTAATCAGAGACAAGCCACAGGACATGTACCCAGACTCAGTGATTTGTTATATAAACCGAGGACCTGCAGGCTTGTCTTGCACAGCCTTAGGCTGTTAATGAGTTACAAAGGACGTCTCCAAGAAAGGAGGGGCATGGTGAGGCAGGTCTGACCTCCCTCCTCCTGGCCAGCAAGTCAGTTTTAGGGTGTCCCCTTCACCAAGAGGGGGTCCATTCATTCACCTGGTGGGGGCAGCCTTAAGATTTTATTTTAGTTCACAATTACTACACAGAATAACAATTATATGCTACCCAAAGAGAGCTGCAGATTCAATGCAAAATTCCAACAGTATTTTTAACAGAAACAGAAAAAAAATTCCTAAAATTTGTATGAAGCCACAAAAGACTGAATAGCCAAAACCATCCTGAGGAAAAAGAACAAAGCTGGAAGCATCCCACTACCTGATTTCAAAGCATTTTACAAAGCTCTAGTAATCAAAACTGTGTGGCGCTGGCGTAAAAACAACAGACACATAAACCACTGGAGCAGACTAGAGACCCCAGAAACAAACCCAAGCACACACAGCCAGCTCATCTCTGACAAAGGCACGGGGACGCGGGAAAGGACGGTAGTAAAATGGGGCTGGAAAATCTGGACATCACGTACAGACAGTGAAACGAGATCCTTATCTCACACCGTACACAAAAATCAACTCGAAAGGGTCATACTTAAATATAAGACATGAAACCATGACATTCTCAGGAGAGAACACAGGGGACAAGCTCCACGACACTGGCCTTGGCAATGATTTTTTGGATGTGACACCAAAAGCACAGGCAACAAAAGCAAAAATAGACAAGTGGGCTGCGTCAAACTGGAACGCTCTGCACAGCAGGGAGCAATCCAGAGAATGAAGAGGCAGCCTGCAGAGCTGGAGAGGGTCTCTGCAAACCAAGCATCTGGTGCTGCGTTATATCCAAAACATGCAATGAATTCGTAGAACTCAACAGCAAACAAATCACCTGATTAAAAAATGGGCAAAGGACCTGAATAGACACGTTTCCAAAGGAGACACACAAACGGCCTAGAGGTGTACAAGGTGCTAATGTCACCAGTCACCTGAGAAACTATATCAAAATCACAGTGAGATGCCGTCCCACACCTGTGGGAATGGCTGTTACCACAAAGACAGGAGATAACAACTCTGGTGGGGGGTGAAGAAAGGGAGCCCCGGGCACTGTTGCTGGGGATGCAGATTGGCTCAGCCATGGTGGAAACAGTGTGCGATGTCCTCCAAGAAATGATCCGGCAATCCCACCTCTGGGTGTACACACGAAGGAAATGAAATCAGCGTGTCACAGAGACAGCGGCACCCCCACGTTCACTGCAGCTCTTCACAGGAGCCAAGATGTGGAAACAACCTAAGTGTTCATTCATGGATGAATGGATAAATTTTATTTTATACACACACACACACACACATACATATATATCACAAAGTGTGTTATATGGATACATATGTCTGTTATATGAATAAAGAATATGTAATTTTATTTACACACACACGGGAATATTATTCAGCCTTTAAAATAAAAGGAAATCCTGCCATTTGCAGTAATATAGGCAAAACTGGAGGACACTGTGCTAAGCAAAATAAGCAAAG
Source organism: Daubentonia madagascariensis (assembly GCA_023783475.1). NCBI lineage: Eukaryota > Metazoa > Chordata > Mammalia > Primates > Daubentoniidae > Daubentonia > Daubentonia madagascariensis. Next base: position 596,430 of record JAKFHU010001035.1, read on the forward strand.
CACAGAAAGGTAAGAACTGCATAACCTCACTTATATGTGGAATCTAAAACAGTCAAACTCATAGAAACAGAGCAGAAGGGTGGTCACCAGGGCTCGGGGTGGAGGGCAAACTTTCAGTTACAAGTTGCGTAAGTCCTGGAGACCCAACATACAATGCAGTGACTATAGTTAATAACATTGTACGGTGTATTTGACATTTGCTAAGAGAGTAGATCTTAACTGTTCTCACTAGCAAAGGGAAAATAATTTTAAATAACTATTGTAATAATAATTAAAACTGAGTACTTATTATCAACACATGCTAGATGCTTTTACTAAAAAAAACTAGCTCTAATTATTAGAAATATAACTTATATGGTATTGCAATTATCAAATAAAACACAACAAAATTACTTCACATATAAAGTAGCAACTCCTAGATTTAGAAGTGTCAAAAAATGGTTTGTTTAAGAAGGAAATACTCTGTACTGGAATAGCACTACCTGGAAACTAAAGTGTAGATAATTACTAGACTAGAAAAGAAACACAATTAAATCCAGTACAAAATTTAAAAATGGAAAAAATATAATACAGTATTGCTTAAAAGAGAAGCAAGAAGAAACGCCTGGAAGAGATCATTCCCCTTTGCAGTTCACGGTGTTGGCTGTGAGGTCTTCACCTCTTTTTATTTTTTAAACGATAAGAGAGTGAAGAATATCTTTGTTGTGGAAGAAGACTTAAATCTCTGTAATGAGAAGAATCACAGACTATTTAAGAGAATTTTAAGAGTATGTCCTACCTGAGCAACGCTGTCTCCTCCGTGAAACACTCACCTGGAAGCAAATGTGTTGGACACGCTCTCGAAATCTGGGTGCCACCAGCAGGTCCAGGGGCCATAAAACCGATAAGATCTTGTGATCCCTGCTCCAGGTAGGCACCTAACTCTGAGGTGCTAAAGATTTTCTCATTTCAAACCGTGTGTCGTGTGATCTCACGTTCGTTTGCGCAGATGGCAGAAGCATTGAAAGCCAAGTGAACTTTCTCACCTCGTTTTAAACCCAGAGAGAGACTGAGACAGAGAGAGGGCAGGGACAGAACAAGGAGGGGGAGGCACAGAGAGCGAGCGACAGAAAAAAGGAAACAAAAAACCAGCCAATTTAGTTAAGAGGAAAATGCCTGAAACAAGTAGTTTCAATAAATCAGTCTTGAATTCTAATAATTTGATATCTTCAAATCTTGAAGGATCCAAATAATGAGGATAATTTAGATAAAACCGCCCAGCTGAAAACAGTATCTCTCTGCACAGGATACGATGCAGTAGAACCTTTCATTCTCCTGTTGGTGGTCACTGGCCTTCCCTCGTTTCTCTTTTACAAATAACATTGCTGTGAAGATCTTTGTGTCTCCTCCAGGTGTAACAGGGTCCCCAAGGTGCAGGAGTCCGGGTAGAACCCTAGGTATGCAAATCTATCCCTGCACTCAATATGTTTCAATGTCTTCCTTAGGTGGCTGAACCATTTACACTCTGCACATCTATGTGAGATTTCATGTCACTTTATATCCGGATTAGAATGCGGTATTGCTAAACGTTTACATTTTTACCCAACTTGGTGAGTGTGAAATGGTATCTCCTTGGAATTTTATTTTGCATTACCCTGATTACTGATGAAATTTCCCATATTTTTCAATATACTTATTGACTTATTGATAATTTCTCTTCTGTGCACTGACTTTTCCTATCATTTTCCCATTTGGATATTTTTAAAACTTTTTTGTATTACTTTCTAGCCTTTCCCTATATACTCTAGAATCTAATTCTTTGTAGAGAATATGGATTCACTACAGGTCTCTGATATATCATAAAACCTAGTAAGAAAAGACACCACCATGTGGTTTTTTTTTCAAAATTGTCTTCTTTACATCAATTTTTGAATAACATTTTCAAGTCCATATAAAACCCTGTTGGGATTATTAGAATGACAGAGAATGTACATATTTATTAGGGGCCAGATGATACCTTTATGATGAGTGTCCCTATCCATGAATATGGTATACAACTCCTTTGATTTTTTTCCTTCAATTTTGTTCTATAAAAAGCGATAATTTCTTCATTATGGTCTCTCAGTTTTACTGAGTGGACAAACATATCATCTGAAAATACTAACAGAGTTTATTTTTTTGAATCTTTATAGCTTTTATTTATCTTCCTGATTTACTGCATGGATTATGACTTCAATAACAATGCTGAATAGAAATGCTATTAGTTGTCATCTTTTGCTGTCTTCTAATTAAGTATTATGTTTGCTCTATTTTTTGGTAAATAATGTTTATTAATTTTCTAAAATGTTTACTTCTGTTGGTTTCTTAAAAGTTAATTTGTTAAATCATAAATGAGCGTTCAATTTGTTGAAATACTCTTTTTTATATCTATTAGGAAGAGCATATAATTTTTAGTTTTAGTTTGATAATCAATTTTCATTACATTAACATATTTGTAATATTAAAACTATTCCATGCTAGGATTATCCTACATTTGTGTCTTGATATGTTGTTTTTGTTTAGTTGTGTGCATATGTGTTCTGTTTATATTTTGCTACAGATAATTAAGCAACAAAGTTAACAATATTGATCTAACATATAAAAATCTATACCCAAGACCTGGGAAATGCATGTTCTCCTTAAGCACATGTGGAACATTCAAGTACCATGTACCAGGCCGTAAAACAAATTGAAATCTTTATAAAAAGTCAGCATAAGACATAAAACTTCCTTGACCACACTAAGTTAGAAACAAAAAGCAAAATGTTATTTTAACATACAACAGCACACATTTGTAAAGTGAATTAAATCCAGATATCACTCATGGATAAAATAAATAGCAAATAAAAATTAGAAAATATGTAGAGAATAATAATAAAAATACTACACATTAAATTTGGGGAATACAGATAAAGCAGTATGTAGAGGACAATTTATAGCCATAGGTGTTTATAATAGAGATAATTTTTAAAGGGCTTAAAAGTAATTTTAGTGTATAACTAAAAGTTTATGCCATTGAACTAATTAAATCAGTAGTTTAAAATCTACTTACAAAAATACTAGCAGGAGCAAATATTCTATATGAATTACATCAATACATCAAAGCATCACTAATCCCAAACTTTTACAAACCATTGAGAGAATATGAGGGGATATTTTCAAAATGTCAAAGTTTTTAAATTTTTGATGAGTCTCTTATAAGCAAATTTGACTATCTGTATTTTTTACACTTAGTTTAACAATTATTTGATTTCAATCATATGTGTTTCATCCATTTACATGTATTTTGATGGGAGATATGTCTGCATTTATGTCTAGCATCTTCTTTTATGTTTTACACTTACTCCAGTCATTAACAGTGTTTCATTTCCTACTTTCCTGACTTCTATTAGATTAAGTATAAATTCATTACAATTCATTACACAAAAGAACTCATTTTCCCTTTCTAGTTATTTATTGGCTTTCCATTTTCTAAACAATCATCGTTGAAATTGACATGTTACCTAAACAACATCTAAAGGTAATCTCAAGTACTAAAATGTTGTTTTGGCAGAAAGAGTTTTGTCTATAAACTCTTTAGTGGTTACTGGGGAAATTATTAAGTCTATTTTAGTTTTTTTTCCAATAATTTGTTAGTTTGTTGCAATAATTTGTGAATAATATTTTATTTTGTTTACTATGAAGTCTGTAATGTTACACACCCTTTTTATTACTGACATTGGCATTGCAAAGTAAGTTTTTTCTTGACCAGTCTTTATAGAGATTGGTCAATTTTATTAGTATTTTCAAATAACTATTCTCATCTTTAGATTTTCTATTGTATGATGTTTTCTATTTCACTACCCCTCTTATCTTGACAACTCTTTCCTTCTTGACCTTATTTGTTGATCTTTTTGTAACTTCTTGAGATGATGATAATTGTTGTTTGGTCTTTATTCTTTTCCAGGATATGCACTTTAATTAGACAGTAAGTCACTGTCTACCTACCTGTGCATCTCAACCTCACCCATCAGCCCTGGCACTGGACTAGGCCCCACAGTCTGTGCTGACACACAGGCCAGGTGGTCTTCCAAAACAAGCACAATCCTGTCCCATCCCTGCTGAGTACCTTCTCCAGTGCCCTTGGGCTGTGCCCACTGTCCTGTCTTTCCATTTCCCCCAGAGGCCACGCACAGTGCCCTCCCTGCCACCACCCTGAGAGGCTGCCTCCTGCCACGTGGGGGTCTGGCTCTCCCTCCACTTCCTCTTCCCAAGCATGTCCCCCCTGGCCTTCGGTGGCCAGCTCCCTCTGGTCACGTCCCACAAGGACTCTTTCCTCTTGTCAGTGGCTCCATCATGGTGTAGTTTATCTTTCAAACAACTGTTGCAAATTACCCTGAAATTACCCAGCTTTATTTTGTTTGTCTTTTTCATTCAATTCTTTCTTACAGCAGGTCTGCTCCCAAGGAAGGAAAAATTTTTTTTACCTGCCTCTGTTTCCAGCTCTTACCACTTAGCAGGTGCTCAACCAATATTGATCAGGAGATAGAAGTGTGCTAATCCAGGTATCCGCTGCCCTCAAGGCAGGTGCTGGGTTCCTGGGGAGGCTGAGGAACCTGGATGGAGCATGGTCCTGAGCTGGGGGTGCTGCTGCACCCAGGAATGCAGACCAGCACCCCAGGGCCAGAGACAGACTGGAGAAACAGCAAGCACAGTGGGCAGGCCTGGGGGACCCAGCAGACATCACAGTGGGATTTAACTCCAGCCAACCTCCAGGAACAGAGGATGCAGAATTCTGACTATATACATGAATATATCCATGCATTTATTTATATTTACATACATTTGTATATTTCTTCATTTTCCATTTCAAATGCCAAAAATTTCTAAAGTGAATCTGTCTTTGCTAAGATTTCCACTAACCCTGTATTATGTGACATGAGGTACTTCATCCTTGCTTCATTGTTACTTATATAACTTTGATTGTAAGTTGACTGAAATTCCTTTTAAAAGGTGAGAGGTGAATAGCCAAGGCAATCCTAAGCAAAAAGAACAAATCTGGAGGCATCACATGACCTGACTTCAAATTACACAACAAGGCTTTAATAACCAAAACAGCGTGGTACTAGTATAAAGATAGACACATAGACCCATGGAACAGAATAGAGAACGCAGAAATAAAACCATCTACCTACAACCAACTTATCTTTGACAAAGTAGACAACAACACACACTGAGAAAAGGAAGCCCTATTCAATAAATGGTGCTGGGAGAACTGGACAGCCACATGTAGAAGAATCAAAGAGGACCCCTATCTCTCACCATGTACAAAAATTAATTCAAGATGGATAAAAGACTTAAATGGAAGACCTGACGCCATAAAAATTCTAGAATAAAACCTAGGGAAAACTCTGGCCTAGGGGAAGAATTTATGACTAAGACCCCAAAAGCAAATGCAACAAAAACAAAAATAAGTGGGACTTAATTAAACTAAAAAGTTTCTGCACAGCAAAAGAAATAATCAACAAACAGATACTACAGAGTGAGAGAAAATATTCACAAACTATGCATCTGACAAAGAACTAATATCCAGAATCTACAGAAACTCAAAAAAATCAACAAGAAAAAACAACAACAACGAATAACAGCATTGAAATGTGGGCAAATGGCATGAAATGACATTTTTCAAAAGAAGACATACAAATGGCCAAAAAACATATGAAAAAATGCTCAACATCACTAGTCATCAGGGAAATGAAAGTCAAAGCCATAATGAGATGCCACCTTACCCTGTCAGAATGGTTATTACTAAAAGTCAAAAAACAATAGATGTTGGCGCAGATGCAGTGGAAAGGGAGCACTTATACACTGTTGGTGGGAATGTAAAGCAGAACAACCTCTATGGAATACAGTATGGAGCTTCCTCAAAGAACTGGAAGTAGACCCACCATTTGATCCAGCAATCCCACTACTGGGGATCTACCAAAAGGAAATGAAGTTATTTTATTTAAAAAGACACCTGCACTCGTATACTTATCAAGCAGAATTCACAGTAGCAAAGATGTGGAACCAACCTAAGTGCCCACCAACTTCTGAGTGGAAAAGGAAATGTGGTGTAGACACACCACGGAGCGCTACGCAGTCACAGAAGGAAATGAAATAGTGTCTTTTGCAGCAACTTGGGTGGAACTGGAGGCCGTTTTCCTAAGTGAAGCTTCTCCGGAAAGGAAAACCACCGAACACGACACGTTCTCGCTTATAAGTGGGAGCTAAGCGAGGCGTGTGTGTGGTCACACAGGGGTGCAAGGGACACTGGGGACTCAGAAGGGAAAGGGCTGGAGGGAGGGGGAAAACTACCCATCAGGTGCAGTAAACACTATTCGGGTGACGGGTGCACTAAACCCAGACACCATCACTATGCAATTCATTCATGTAGCAAAACTCCACCGAAACCCCCTAAATCTACTGCAATTAAAAAAACATAAAAGGCGAGGAGGACGAAGACAGAGACGGAGACCAGACGGGAAGGCAGGGAGCCCAAGCCAAGGTCACAGGACATGGTTCCAACCCAGGCTAGATCCTGTCTTTCTCCTACTCCTGTGGTTGACCTTGAGATCTCTGTATTTGCTGCTAAAATTGTGTTCCCATTTCATTTCACACTGACTTTTTCAACATACGTTAATTCACTCCACTTATTTTAATTTGATCCAGTTGTGTGTGACGTGCCTCAAGGTCACATTCCATTATATGCCCAGGTTTTGAGCCTTTTCAATCGGTTTCCACTAACATTTCTAGAACCTACTGCTTATAAATTGAACTATTTGCCTTTGTCTCAGGCCTTGGCATTTTGTGAATGAGTCTGTTTCCAGCAGGCATGTGTGTGAGGTTTCTATCAGCCCTAATTAAGGAATAAGGACAGCCTGTAGCCAGAGGCAGTTTCCACCCCCAGGGCTGTGAAAAGCTGATGCCCCCTCTCCTGAGTTCTATTCCTGTGCAATATATGAGGTGGGAAGATAACTGAGGTTTATCCTTTAGCCAACACTCTTTGCAATAATAACAAAATGCTATACACCTCATTATTTATAAAAATTGCAAAGTACAGGGGTTACCTATGTTGATTAAAAAGTACCTCAAAACATTAGGGTTTTAAGTATGATTATGTCCATACTACTAATATTTTAATTCTGCTATCTTAAATATCTGTCACTAACACATTAAATATGTTATGGCAGAAAAGCTGAATTTTTAAAAAAATCACAACTTTACATTTATATATTAAGTTATTTCACAATGACTAAAATTCCTTTTATATTATGAGGTTGTTTTTCACTACTAATGAGTCAAAAGAGCTTTATAATCCTATTCTTGAATGGTATCTTTAACTTATTTTCTAAAATGAGAATTTTAGCTGGAAGCAAGTACATTTTGTTTCAAAAAATTATGTAAGAGAAAGTAATGCCTCATGTCTCCCATTTATTTGGCCTTCACATATTACACTAGATACCTACTGTGTAAGTGTATTTGTACAATATTGTGTGTATTGCACAATATGTATATGTATATTTAGAAATAAAGCCAAATAAAATTATGCTTAACAGCCTGCAGCAGTTGTCAAATCTTTCAACTTCATGGATTAATTTTTACAGTTAGAGTTACTTCTGGGGTTACAGTGAGGGTTTGGCTGGTTTCCGGACAATCTGTTTTGTTAAAATGAAGAGTCTGAAAAGCATGAATTTCCTCAAAGTGAAATGTAGCTGATTGTGTTTTTCTAAGAAGACACAGGTAGACACTAAACCCCAGCATGCTGGTGTACTCATTCTGGAACTCAGTGTGACGGTACAGGTCCCAAATGTCCCCGGTGTCCCCCAATTTTCCTTAGCTGTTAATTTAGAAGCTGAGGGTCAGTGGGAAAGCCACCATTCCTGCAGGGGTGAAAGCAGTGAGGTTTAAGGACACTTTGGGAGATGATGGTGCTGCCAGGCTTTAATGTGGACACCCGCTGGCCTGTGTTAAATGTGGTCAGGCTACAAGGCCCGGGCAGCCCAGGACCTGCACTTCCCCAAGCTCCCAGGTGAGGAAGGCGCAACTCCCTGGGGACCACAATGGATTAAATGCCCAAGCCCCAGGCCCTGACCCCAAGCTGATGGATGGACATCGGCCACTCTGAGTCCCCTCTGAGGGGACTGTGCCAAACCATTCCCAAGGTCCCTGCAAGTCTGGGATTCTGGGAGGGACTTGCTGCTCTGTGGGATTAAAAGTGGCGCCAGGTTTCAATTTTAACAGCGTTACTAATGACAGTATTTTATGACTGTGCAGCAACAGGGCCCCAAAGTATAAAAGCTTTCCTGTCCCTGAAGGAAGTTACATTCTCTTGGAAGATTTGCACACCAAGGAGCCGGGCACAGCAGCCCACGACATATTCAAAGCAATCTCATGTTCTTTGCATAAGAGACCTCGTTGGCCACCATGGTTCAGAGATTTTCTGGTAGCCAGTGGAGAGCTAACTTGAAACACAGGTTCATTTAAGGTACATATTAAAAAGGAGGATGTTTCTTTTTGACGAAACTCTATGACCCAATATTTAAAAATGAGAAAGACCATGACAGGTGCTGTTGGCAGGTGGATACACCATCTGGGATATTGGTACCAAGGAGTAATGGGAAAGTTGGAGATTGCCAAATTTGGGGAACCCTGTGGATTTGACTGTGTGGACAAAAAATCACAACCTGTGATTCAGAGAACGAAACGCACTAGCGACAGAGAGGACGGGGGCTGGGGGGGCGGTGACACAGGGAGAAAATCTGTAAGGAAAACAAGGGAGGAGTCAAAAGCGTTTCCAGCTTGAATCACAAGAAGTGGCTGGAACAGTGTGCGATGAGGGTGGCAGCGGGGACACTCCTCAGTAAGGCGCGCTCTGGGAGGAACGGGCGCCTGTGCTGTGGCCAACTTTCCGCCTGTGCTCCCGCGTCCGTCTTCAGCGGGCGGCGCTGCCAGAACCCACCGTGTCGCGCGTGGTCTGCTCGCAGCGCGGTCCACACGGCCCCCCAGGGCGGGGCTGCCTCGCGGGGTCCCCGGGCCCCCCCAGGGCGGGGCTGCCTCGCGGGGCCCCGCGCCTCAGAAAGCCCGCGCCACGTGGGCACCCGAGGTTCCGGGTTTGCGTGCTCGGACAAACCGCCTTCAGCTCCGGGGACGCCGCGTCCCCCGCTGTCCTTCACTCGCCGCTCTGACCCTGGGCTTTCCCGAAAGGCTGTCCCCAGCACTGCGGGTGTCGGGCCGCGTCCCTCCCGTCGTCCCATCGCCGCTCAGTCCTCCAAATTCTCACCCTTTGTTCCCCAAGAGTAAACGCTGAGCAGGTTCTGAAACCACGGGAGGTCAGGAAGCAGCGTCCCGGGCCACCCTCCGAGCCCTGCTGGGGGGCGGGGGGAGCCGAAACAGAGCCGGGACCCCGTGCGGGGACAGAGCGCGCGGGTCGGTAGAGCCGGGGACCCCGGGGGGGCGGGGACAGCGCACAGGTCAGCAGAGCCGGGACCCCGGGGGGGCGGGGACAGCGCACAGGTCAGCAGAGCCGGGACCCCGGGCGGGGACAGTGCACAGGTCAGCAGAGCCGGGGACCCCGGGGGGGCGGGGACAGCGCACAGGTCAGCAGAGCCGGGACCCCGGGGGGGCGGGGACAGTGCACAGGTCAGCAGAGCCGGGGACCCCGGGGGGGCGGGGACAGCGCACAGGTCAGCAGAGCCGGGGACCCCGGGGGGCGGGGACAGAGCACAGGTCAGCAGAGCCGGGAACCCGGGAGGGGACAGTGCACAGGTCAGCAGAGCCGGGGACCCCGGGGGGGCGGGGACAGCGCACAGGTCAGCAGAGCCGGGGACCCCGGGGGGGCGGGGACAGCGCACAGGTCAGCAGAGCCGGGACCCCGGGGGGGCGGGGACAGCGCACAGGTCAGCAGAGCCGGGACCCCGGGCGGGGACAGCGCACAGGTCAGCAGAGCCGGGACCCCGGGCGGGGACAGAGCGCGCGGGTCGGTAGAGCCGGGGACCCCGGGGGGGCGGGGACAGCGCACAGGTCAGCAGAGCGGTCGCGGGGCGGGGCAGCCCCGTCGCGGGAGAAAACGTCGCGGGAAAAGGGAGACGGTTAATCCGCAGAACTCGCCAGCACGTGCCCCTCACGGCCCCGTTATCTGCAGGCGCGAGTTTAGGCGCATCCCCACTCTGCCCAGGTGAGCAGGGAGGGGCGGGGTTTCCACGACTTGCCCCGCCTGCTCCCAACGGGGTCGGGTGCACCTCGGAAAAGCTGGGGAGGGAAAACCAGAAGCACCGGCCGGGGTGGGGGGGGCCTCGGTCCTCGTGGGCAGATCACAGCCCGCGGCAATGGTCCGTCCCCAAATTCGCGGATTAGGAACGTTTGGGGATAATCTGCGCAAAAAAAGCCCTCTGGCGCCCCCTGCTGCTTCAACTCTGCGTAACCTCGCGGTTCCGGGTTCTGAGAAAAGAACGACGTTTGAGGACAGTTGCTGGAGACACGGAAACGCCAAGGCGTGGCGTCCGGCTTGCAGACTGCGTCCGACGTCACCGTGGTTGTTTCTGGCGCTCGCCTGGCGGGCAAACCAACCGGGCACGTGCAGGTGCCACCGCGGGGGTTGCTGCCACGGGACCCTCGGGCACCCCCGGCGGGCGGGGCCGCGTCTGCGCGCTGAGAAGGGACCAGGCCCGCGGGAGCGCCCGGGACTGGGGGGTCTGCCGCGTCCTCGGGGAACGGCCGCACCCGAGTCTCACGAAGGCCTCGGGGGAAGGGGGTCTTCGCAGTGAGCCGTTTCCGGAACTCGGAGTTGGGGTGGGGGGGGGTTCCAAGTGCACAAAACTCGGGTGAAGATCCGCCCTGTCACTGGAAACCCCGTGTCCCTTCCGAGCGGCTGGGCTTCTGCTCCGGCCAGTCGACTCCTGGCCACGCAGATCGTCTACATGGGGTCATGCGGTGCTTCACGACAGGGACACATTCTGAGAAATGCGTCACCAGGCGATTTCATCATTGTGTGAACACCCTGAGTGCACTTACACCCCCCTAGATGGTGCAGCCTGCCACCCCCAGGCCGCAGACCTGGGCAGCCTGTGCCTGTGCCGACTACTGCAGGCCCGAACACACCTAAACATAGAAAAGGCACAGTAGAAATACGGTAAAGACAAGACACGGCGCACCTGTGTAGGGCACAGTAGAAATACGGTAAAGACAAGACACGGCGCACCTGTGTAGGGCACAGACCGCGGAGCTTGCAGGACTGGGAGCTTCTCTGGGTGAGTCAGTGAGCGAGTGTGAAGGCCTCGGACATGACCGTAGACTTTATAAACGCTGTACACTTAGGCCACACTAAGTTTATAAAAACAGTACTTTTTTATTCAATAATAAATTCACCTTAGCTTACTGTAATTTTATACTTTATAAACTTTTTAATGGTTTTTAACTTTTGGATTTTTTTGTTAATAACACAGCCTAAAACACACATTGTACAGCTGTACAAAAATACTCTTTCTTTATATCCTTATTCTATAAGCTTTTCACTATTTTAATTTTTTTACTTTTAAAAAATATTTTTATTAAAAACTAAGACAGAAATACCCACATCAGCCTAGGCCTGCACAGAATCGAATCATCAACATCGCTGCTCTTGTCCTACTGGGACGTCATCAGGGCAGCAACAGTCACGGGGCCCCATCTTCTGTGATGACGCCTTCCGGACACCTCTGGAAGGGCCTGAGGTTCTTCTCCAGGTAACTTTTTTTTTGTAATAAGTAGAAGGAGTATACTCTAAAATAACAAAAAGTATAGAATAGTAAATACATAAATGAGTCACATCGTAGTTTGTTATTATCAAGTATCATGCACTGTACATAATTGTATTGCTATACTTTTATACGACTGGCAGAGCCACAAACATGTGAGTGATGTGTTCCTATGGCTATGACGTCTGTAGGCTCAAGGGATCTCCCAGTACATGCAGCCTGTCATTGACTGAGACATCCTGACGCAGCCCGCAAATGTGTGTGTAGATGGCAGACTGGCATCTCTACCCTTAGGTGGCCACAAATTTAGGAGTCTCTAATCTCAAGAGAAAACAATTCCTACTTTTGCCCTAAATAAAGAAGCACAGCTTAATTAAGACATCAGCGTAGTGGGAAACCCTGGTTATTTCCCTCTGACTGGCAGTTCTAGGGTCTTAGATTAATGAAAACATTAAAAATGCATGGGTTATAATCTTGCAAGTCTGTGTTCCTTAGAAGGTTCCTGAGCAGCACTCGGCGCCCCCTCTCCAGTGTCCCCAGGTCCTCTCACCCATGGAAACCCCCAGTTTGTACCTCGCCTCTTTGGTGTCTGCTATATTAGACCAAATCATCCCAAATTGATGATTTTGTAGATCAAAAATTGTAGAATATTGGCAGTCCCACCTGTAAAGCATCAAAGGAACGAGCCCACTAAGATACTGTGGTGAATTTATACCTGTATCCATCGCTCTGTCCCCCGCCGTCGGGGCCGCAGCAGGTGCTGAGGCCGATGTTGGCCACTGAGGGAGAGAAAGACAGGGTTGCACCCTTCAGGGTTTGGCTCACAAAATGTGGCAGGTACTAGACGGTGAAGCATAGTCGTTCTAACCAGTACCCAGGAAGGAATCTCCGCTCTTTGTTTTAAATGCCCTGGAAGAGGCGCAAAGGAAGATAATTGACTCAACCACAGATGGCGTCACTGGAGCCAGGTGGTTCAAGGGTGTTTTTGGACAAGACTCTTAAATTCCAATAGATCACTGTACATTTAGGGCTCTGGTAGCTGGACCTTGGCACAACAATGAGCCTCACAAGTGGGAGAGGCAGTTATTTTTGACAGAAAAGGCGGCTGAACACCAATATTGCTGAACTCCTTAGAACTGCTTAGAACCAGCTGTCTTTACTTCAGTCAGCGCGTGAAGCCAACTTTTAGAACCTGATTTTCTCTTAACACCCAAGCTACGTCGCTGAAAAATCTCAGGACGGCAATTAGCTCAGAGCTTGGCTCTTCAGCAGCTTTGGACCGGGGTTAAGGCTACTGCTCTGTGGGTCGATGCACCACGTTCAGTGGCTGGGTCTGCCCATGTTCCAGAGGTTGGCAGCTTGAGGTTGTGCCTCCAGAAATTAGCCAAAAAGATTTCACATACACACATATGCACAAACAGGGGCACGCTCACGCACACCCACACGTGTACACACACACGCATATTCATATACACCCACACATGTGCCCACACACTCACATAGGCACGTATTATACATGTGTGCACACACACACAGGAGCCACCAGACAGGCACGTCTTTGTCCTGTGAAGTTTGCTTTCCTTGAACCACGCGCTGGAGACAACAGGGAACGGGCACTGCAGCTCCCGCCCGGAGGGGGTCTGCACTGAACAGAGCACAGAGTCAGTGCCGCCTGCACTGCAGAGTCACAGGGGGTTGCACGATGGCGTCAGGGCACACAGGCAGGGGACCTTACCAACACTGGCAGAGCAGGAACAATTCAGGAAAGATAGTTGAACTTCAGGAACTCTGAAAAACTTCCTGCATGCAAAAGATGGTTGCTAGTCGTGAATTTAGTTCAGTGCAATAAATTCGCATGGACCACCTATTCCTGCAAAGTATTATGACGAAAGAGACAGGTTCCTCCTCTCCTTTGAGCACACGACTCACTGGAGAGACAGACAGGCATAAACACTACCCCCACAACCTGACCAAGGCCCTCTGTGGCAAGAACCTTAACAGAGGGTTAAGAGCACCCTGTTAGGATCACGAAGAGAAGAAAAAGCGAATCTAACTGGGAAGACTCAGAGGGAGGCCTTCGGGGGAGGTTGAGAACTTCGGTTGGGTTTGAAGAAATTCGGGAAGTTTGATGGGAGGTGTGGGGGGGAGCTGCCTAGTGCCGGGGGATTATTCTGAGTTGTCTCCACGCAAAACAGGCGTTTCTTTATAAAGACCCCGTAATTCACCAGGACTTGCCCTCAGTTAATTCCAACATGAGAGATTTCAGGAGATTGTATCCCGTTGGAACCCCAATCCCCGGGTGACTCCAGAACCCACCTTGTCATCAGCTGTCACTGTGCCCCGGCGTGAGCAACTTGCAAATCTCCAGTTAGTGCTTCCAGCAATACATCCAGGTGGCCTCAATTTGACTCTGCAACACCAACATGCGTATCTGCAAATGTGTACCATGAGAAGGTTCTGGAAGCAAAGGCCAGTTCATTCTGTCCCACTTTGGGCCACATTCTCTACACCTACATCAAAAATGGTCCTTGTTTGGGGTCTGGTTTCCTCACCTTTTCCAAAGTTTGCCCTTAACAGGGAGGGTCAGCCTTGAAGTGGAAAATCACTTTTTCGAGGCACGTGAGAAAGACCACAGAAAGTTTAAGTGCCAGTAGTTTTTATGGCCTTCCGCTCGCGGCCCCTGCACGTTCACCTTGATTGCTGTATTTCTGCAGTTGGTGGGTGGGTGGGGTCTACTCCTGTTTACTTGAGGACGTGGGGTGGGCCCGGGCCCAGGGCCTGTGATCTGGGGCTGGAATGTGGGTCTTCTGGCCCCAGACGGTCAGTGCCGGTGAGACAAGCCGGTGCACTCTGGCTGTGGCTCAGGACTGCGGGGGCTGAAGAAGGGAGCCCCCGAGTATGGGTGGACCCCTCACCCCTCAGCTTCCCCAGTTGTGTCCCTGGAACCCAGTTCGGGAAGTATCGGTCCATAAGACCAAAACTGTGCTTCCTGAATTCTATCAATTATTAATTCTCACTGCACGAGATGAGCCTTCCAAACTAGTAGGGTAAGTCAGAGGTTATCATGAAAAGGAAATGATAAGAGTTTGAAAACATCTAATTCCAGACACTGACTTCTGTGACCCTTGGGTTACACTTTGCAGAGGCAGATCCAGAATTTTTGGGACTGGAGCTAATACAATTTGCAGAATCTCTTTGAGAAAAGAGATAATGTTGTGGATCAAAATTACCTGTGGGGCTGTGAAGGCCCCACATACAATGACCCCACGCCCCAGCTTCACTCTGCCCAAGAGCTGGCACTGCTGCGAGGGGCAAAATCAGCCCTGAAGTCTGCTCGCCCTGAACACCAGATAGTCCAGTCTTAACTGAGGAGACATGACAGCGGCCCAAGAGGGACAGGGCAGCGCAGCCCAACCTGCACACACATGGCTGGAAAATTATCACAGCACGCTTGGCCTTTGGGTCCCAAACAAATCAACCACCGTGGCTCTGTGCATGCACTGATTTGCAGATTCTGCAAGCAGAAGCACCCTGCTCCTCCCCCGTGTGATCCTGGACAGGTCGCTGTTTGCCGGCCACCCACACGGGCGTAGAGCCCCCCACCCCATGGCAGGATGCACAAGTGAAGTTCTTACCCAAACTCCCAGAGGTCTCAGGCTCGATTTCCTGGGATTGGTGCTCAACACACGTCCCCAGGATGAGACACAGCTGACTGCAGGCATGACTCATGCCCAGGATGTGCTGTGAGCCTGCCGCGTGGCCACCAGCTGCACTTGGTGCGGGTGAGTCCCTCTCGGCCCCTGTGGATGGGCCCTGCAGCACAGAGGAGCCCGAGCTCCCTGGGTCAACACAGCAATTCCACATTTGTATCACCAGAATGGACCCCCAGCACACTCGCTGTCTGACCTTTACCTGGGTTAAGTTTATTCTCACCCTCGACAGGTCTTGCACTGATGCTGATCCCCCCCGTGGTGACTGAGGAACACAGACTATGCCCTACACATGGTGCCACCAAGGTGTTAAGGAATCTCGAGAGCAGAGTCAGCCTCGATCAAGTGTGAGGCAGCGTTATCCTGACAGCCTGGGTCCCCTCCACGCCGCCCTCACCTGGGGAAGGTGAACTCGGGGGCCTGCAGCTGGGGCCTGGTGGGTTTAGAAGAGGAGGGGAAGGGGCTGGGGGGAGGGAGAGGGGGAGGGCGGGCCCCGGAGCTGCCAGGGATGTTGGGACTGTCCAGCGGTCCGGGAGGCTCTGTGGGCTCCCGACCTGACTCCGTTCTGCTGTCCTCCGGTTCCTGCTCTGCCTGGAGGTGAGGGTCAGTCACTCAGCCCAAAGGCCCTGCGATTCCTGGGCTTCAGGGCTGGTGTAACTTACCTGGCAAGTGTGCCTGGTGCCCACCGGCCCTCGGACACATCCTGACGGCAAGGCCAGGTGGTGAGGGGTGGCTCTGGCTTCACGCAGCACACTCAGGGATCATGACAGCCGCCTGTCCTCCTCTGCAGGGAGGCTGGAGTTTATTTTTACGTGTGGTTTGTATAAAAGTGGGTTTATATATGTCATTTCCAAGTCCGATTTCAGAGGAGTAAGAATCAATTACCTATCGATACTCAGCAGTGAGTGTCTTGTCTGGACTCAGTGGATTGATTGGGTTTCGCCTGGAGAGCTTGAGTTACTGTATCTCTATTCCCTTGGTGTGGACAATCGGAGCATGACCGGCACTCGCGTTATTTTAGGTGAGTTACCAGAAACGTGCTGATAGAATCGCAGTCTGGACGAGGAAGTTGGTGGAACAGCCCGAGCACTTTCTAGGGCGACTTTCCTCCCCGTTTCTCACGCTAGCTCTCTCTTCCCAAGAAAGGAAATCTGGCTGTTTTACTTGTCTTGGCCAACCTCAGAGACCGAATTCGAGGAGACGGCGAGGGTGCCTGCTTCGCCCTGCTGGACCCGCGTCCCCACAGAGCCGCACGGCGTGCGACGGCTGAGTGGACGGATGGACACGGGTGGAATGGGCGTGTAGACAAATGCACCGAAACAGAATGAATCTATATATCACTCCACGATCCTTGCCGTTTTGAAGATAATTACACCTGGGAATGTTTTGAACACAGTAATGTGTGTTCTCTACAGACAGGATTTTGCCAAGAGAGAAAACTTTCTCAGCCTACAGTGTCTGCACGTGGAGTGCGTATGTACCTTGAGTATTTAAAGCGAGAACACACGTTTATGAAGTGAGCTGTCATGTTGCCTGGGGCAGAAACTGCAGCAGCTCGGCCGTGTCCCAGCTCTCTCTGCTGGTCACCTACTCAGGAGGACTTCCCGGGCGGGACGGAGGTAGGGCCGTGGCTAAGGCTGGCTGAGGAAGCTCAGGCAGACGTGACGTGGACCACCCCAGAGGCCTGACTCTTTCCTTATCTCTGGGGTAGACGTGGCACTTCCCCAGCAGACAGCAGCACTGCCAGAGCGGAGCGGAGGAGCAGAGCCGTCCCGTCGACCCGCGTGCAGGAGAAGTGCCATCGCTGTGTCCAGGCGGTGAGACGGGGCTGGCTTGTTACCGCAGCTGGCGTTACTCATCCGCTGAGGCAAGTGGGTCCTGTTGTAAGCAACGAAGGGACGTGGATTGATTGAATATTATCTTTACAGATAAGAAGAAGTTAAGGAAGCTTTCTGAGGTAATAGAGCTTGCAAGTGTATTGCGTGAAGCATATTCATACTATAATATGAGCAGTTGTAACAATCTGAAGTGCTTTAAATCTCGATGGTATTTGCATTTTATTCTGAATTTTTTTAAAATTAAGACATTGTAGAACAGATTTGAGCTATAGCCTGTAAGTGTGGGGAGATAACCTTGTCCAAAATTTTTCACAGAAATACAGCTAATTTCTTAGAACAGTTGCCTTTTCTTTTTGCAGAGAAGTCGCTGCCTCCTGAGCAATCTCTACCTGCTCACATTAGTCTCATAAAGTTAAGTTTGGAAAAAGTGAAATTCTCCAGGTTGCCTTTCAAGAGATCCCTTATAAGCATCAAACGTAATTCAGATTTAATTATTTAGGGTATTTTTAATTATTTAGGGTACATGAACTGTAGAAGCAAATAGAATAAAATACGTATGCGTTCACACATGCAAATTTGCTAACTGCAGCGGTGGTATCCTTTCCTAATACGGGTTTGGTAAAAAGAGGGAAACTGAGCTGACCTCTGGGTAAACACAGGTGATCACGGATGAACTAACAGGTGCTCTCACTCAAAAATCCCAACCCACCCGCGTCTCAGGGGAAACCTACAGAAACCACAAGGGCGATGTTCCTGGTTCCACTTACCAAGTGGGCTTAGGCCGTGCATCTCACATTCCTGGCACCTTTGCCCACATCAATGAGGTAATAGCTTCAAAATGACTCTAAAATGCATCTTTAATGAATTAAGTACAGCACACCTGCAGACGATTGGAGTAACACATACCTTTAGTTTCAATCTCGAGCTCTCGAAAACCACACAATTGTTATGACAATCAATACTGTTGTCGTTTTGTATTCTCAAAACACGGGCTTTGTGCCAAGCACATCTGTCTTGGGAGAAAGGTAATCATTTTTCCCCAGCTTTCATGCAACCTTGTTTGGTTGAAGATGCTTTTGAATCTGTAGTTCAGTGCAAAGCTCTTATTTTTTGCTGTGTATCACCCTACAGACATGTTTCTAGAGAACTACCTGAGAAAAATCAGAAGAGTTACTTTAATTCTTTAATAAATGTTTACTGGACACTATTCTAGGTGCCTGGGAAGACAGAAGTAATGATACCATCTGTGGATCTTAAAATAACTAACACATTTTTCAATCTGATTTTTTTTTTGGTATGATCTGGTTCCTACCTTCGTGGAAACTATCTGGTTAGATACCTGAAAGCAGTGGTCTCCAACCTTTTTGGCACCAGGGGCTGGTTTCATGAAAGACAATTTTTTTTCCAGGGACACGGCGGTGCAGAGCTCAGGCGCTGACGAAGCCACGGGGCGGCTGCAAACTCGGATGCAGCTTTACTGACCCTGCTGTGCCCGCTGTGCCCGCTGTGTCCCGCTGTGCCCGCTGTGCCCACTGTGCCCCGCTGTGCCCGCTGTGTTCCGCTGTGCCTGCTGTGCCCCACTGTGCCTCGCTGTGCCCCGCTGTGCCCGCTGTGCCCGCTGTGCCCCATTGCGCCCGCTGTGTCCCGCTGTGTCCTGCTGTGCCCGCTGTGTCCTGCTGTGCCCGCGGGTCCTAAGTTTCCTGGGAGACAACTGGGGGAGTCTGCTGCTGGTTCCTAGCGGGCCCCGGCCGGGTCTGGTCCTCGGCCGGGGCTGGCGGCTGCCGTTTGTTACATGACACTCCCATGCCAGACCCCGCCTGCACGCGTGTTTTCCACGGTTATGCCCAAGTTTCACAGCGGCGTCGTGAGCAGGATTAGCCGCGCCTTTTTTCAACTGAAACTAGGGGACTCGGAATATTTTATAAAGTTCAAAAAGGAAAATGCAGGGACGAGATACAGAATTGGGTTGTCGACTCCAAAACACGTTCTTTTCCCACTTTTGCACACGGCCTCGGGGGGTACAGACGGGGCTGCGGAGTGAGCCGCACTTGGCGCCCTGACGTGGTGGGGAGATGCTGGGCAGGTGGGGGCGGGGGTGTGGGGTAGGGGTGGGGAGACACGGGGTGGGTGGGGGGACGGGGTGGGGGTGGGGAGATGCGGGGCAGGTGGGGGGTCTCCCGACGCTGGGGTGCCGGCCGCTGGCACACCCGGCTGTAGTGAATGACCCGTGGCTGTTTCAGGCTGCCGAGAACGGCCGTCTGTTGTCAGGGAACAGCGACGGGGACACCGAGGAAGACGCAGGGAGGACGGGGGGCCAGTGCATGCCGCGACACCGCGTTAGGGCAAAACGGTGCCAAAAGGACTTGGGGGTGACTTTGAGAACGAAATTTCCATAACGTTTCCCGCAGAAGCCAGATGGCAGCAAGTAGAATACGTGGGTCTTCGTGAATTGGGTTCTTTCAAAACATTTTTAAAAACACTAACAAGACCACTCATGGGTGGGAGACTTTATCCTCCCTGGAGAGAAGAGACAGCACCTCAGACACTGCCTGGGGGGTCAGAGCAGCAGGTGACACCGGCCTGGGGGGTCAGAGCGGCAGGTGCTGCTCCCGCAGCCACCCCCAGGCTCCACATCCCGTTGCTGTCACTCGAGGGCTTCGCAGCACCACGACCCCGGCCCTGAGTCGAGGGGGACAGGCAAGTCAGCCGCTGGCTCCCTGAGGTTCCCACACAGGTCCAAGATGAGGGCAGCCACGTGATTAGTGGCCCGTGTCTGCGTGGCATGTTGTCCTGAGATCTATGGGCGTGAAGCCCACGTTTGTGCACCACCTCGAAGCTGCCGGGGTGGCGGGGGCCTCAGCTGGGGCAGCAGCTGTCAGTCACTGACAGTCCTGGGGGGCTCCTGGGGAGCTCCGTCCTTCTCGACTGTGGCTCAGGCCGCCCAGGAGCCTCCGGACCTGGCCGGGAGAAGGATATCGAGCCCAGGAAGACAGAGTCCCCGTCTTCTGGGACCAGATCATGGGGGCCTCCACGCTGCCCTGTCCTTCAGGCCCAGCCTGCCACCGGGGACAGCCAGAGAAAGGCACCCACACAGGGGGTCCAGCCTGGAGGGCAAGTGGGAAATAATTGGGTTGACAATGAGTGAATTAAAGCCATCAAAGGACAGGACGTCTTTTAAAAATCAAAAGCCCAGGAGAGTTAGGCAGCTGGTGTCCCGGGGGCAGCCCCTAGGGGTGAAGGGAGAGAGGAGACGGCCTGAGGCACCCGTGGGGGCAGGGAGGGGGCAGAAGCCGGAGGGGGGGCTCCAAGGTTCCTGAGGCCACAGAACCCCAGGGAGGTGCCCTTGAGAAGCTCACGGGGTGTCCGGTGGTTTGAGGTGCGGTTCCCACCGCGTGGGCCAGGGACAGAGCTTCTGAAAGTCCAGAGGGGCCTGTGGGGACCCAACCCTGACCTCAGGACAGCGTCCGCCACAGAGGGGATGGCCCGGTCCCAGCTCACAGTGTTAGATTCGGTTTAGATTCCTCAGACCGGGGCCGTCTGCAGCCGCAGGGCGAGACCTCAGGCTTTGATGGCTTTGCCACAGAGTGAGGATCGGGTGCAGCCACGTTCCTGTCCACAGACTCTTCGACAGCCACCAGGAGCCCATTTATTCATCCAGATGCAGTATTGTGGGTGCCCAGCTATCAGGGTGGCCCGGCCTGCACCCCAGCACAGGGAAGCCCTGGCAGCCGCACCAGAGCTGACCCAGGAACACACGGGCAGGGGGCCCGTCCTGGGCATCCCAGGGCCTCGGGCTGCAGGGTGGAGCGGGAAGGCGAAGGCCGGTGGTGGCGGGTGGGAGCAGGCTCCAGGACTGGAGATCTGCAGAGTGATTCACTGGGAGGCCACCATGGGGCTTGGTCTCAGCAGGTGCCTGGATTTGCTGCCATATTTAAGATTTAAAACCCAGGGGCAGAAGCAAACTTGGGACTTAGTCACATTGCATTACCTGCAGGAGGCCCATGTCGTGGGGGAGGCTCCAGGGTGGGGTGGCTGCCTGGGGGAGGCTCCAGGAACCCAGCGAGCTCAGGACACTCCGACCACCCTCTCAACCCTCTCTGCCCCCAGGATGTCCTTCCCTCCTCAACCCCTCGGGACATGGGAGACGGCAGAGCCCACCTGGAGACATCCATTGTGGAAAAGCTCTGTTCCCTAAAGCCCCCTGGCATAGCGATAGCACCTTGAGGTTTGGGGTGTTCACTGGGCGCCGGGCACCATGGAAGTGTGGACGTGTGTCCTCACGAGTCCTGGATGCAGCCTCAGCGGGTGCTCTAGGTCCCCAGTCACAGATGGGGAGAAAGCTGGGGACTTTACTCGTGAGACGGCCCACGGGCCGGACCTCGCTCAGCGCCTGGTGCTGGGGCCTGGGCTTTATCCACGCGCTCTGCTGCGCCGGGCCCTTGGGGATGGCCACGCAGACGCGCCGCGAGCTCACGACGATGACAGTAAGCCCCACAGATCCGAGTCTCCTGGAACTGGCTGTGGACAGCCGGAGGGCGATTTGCCGACACTGCTCATTACCGAATATCTTCTGCTACGGGCCTCCGTGGTCTGTTTTGTGTGGTACTAAATAATGGGAAACGTATTAAGTATTCAAAATATTCCGTTTACTCGGGCGAACGCAATAAAATCAATAGCAGTTGCTGCTCAGAAATCTCGGAAAGTGATTTCTGGAACGGACTCTAAAATATTCTATCAGCTGGGGAGTGTTGTCAGACTGACTTTCCTGAAGTAAAGGTCGATTACGGGCTGCAATGATCTAAATTGGTGCCATATGACAGCCTGTTCCGGCCACTTAGCCACGTCTGTTTTTAAGAAGACTTGACAAGTTGAGCCTGGGGCCTGTTTTTCTTTCCGAGTGGGGGGTGCCCAGGGAGCTGCTCCCCGGAGGCCCGTGGTAAACGCCCCCACCCTGCGTTCAGAGGCCATCGGACAGGAGGACAGAGCCTCGTGGCTTTTCGGGGTGACTCCCGGGGGCCCCCTCAGCCCCGGCTGCGTCTGACCAGAAGGGACGCCAGGCGCCTGGCACAGGCTGTCGTCCCTTCCCAGCGCAGGGCCCTGCATTCAGCACTTGGAGGAAGCGGAAGAGCGAACCGAGGAACAAGGGGGTTGGATCAGAAAAGTCACAGAGCGTTGTCCTTGTGCTCTCCGGGGTGTGGACCCGAGGACCCAGCGGGGAACCGAGGTGCTCCTGAGGGGCAGGACGCGCCGGGCGCTTCACAGACCCGGTCTGTTTCCGGGTGGACACGGGGCTCCGCGGAGGGCTGGCGGCGGCGCGGCTCACACCTGTCGCTGGACATCGCGCAGCCTTCTCTGACTGAGGCTAGGCAGAAACTCTCGAGGTTGTCACTTTGATGTGGCGTCCTGGAGTTTTGCCAGGTTCTGTGTCAGGAGAAATTCTTGGTTGAGACCACACCAGCTGGGGCCTCCTGCTGGGTCACTTGGGTCACTGGGGGCCGGAGAACCGACCCAGCTGCCTCCCACCCTCCTGTGACTTCCCACAACCTTCATGTTTGCTTTTCTCGAGGTGGGTCCCAAGCAGAGCGTTGCTTTGTCTGGTCTCAGAAAGACTCGGAGACCCCTTACCACGTCCTTCCCCTGCCAGGTCCACTTTCTTATTGAGGAGGGGGCTTCGGGGCAAGAGAAAAGCCTCCAGTTTGCTTCACAGGAGGGGAGATCATGGGACTGCAGGCATCACGCGGCAGGACGTCCGAGCGCTGCTCAGCCTCACGGTGCCCTGCGTGTGCCTGTCAAGTGGGTACAGTGTTTCCGTCCAATAGCATTTTCCTAGTTTGAACCGTTTTTGTTCGTCAGTGAGATTTACTGAGAGCAAGGAAGGCATCCTGTGCTGCGGGAGCCCGGCCTGGCAGACCTCCAGCCTGGGGGTAAGGGACCCACCTCTGTCCTCATCAGCATCTGTGAGAAAAATTAATAAACAGAGGCAATACGACCACTACAGTGGTGCCTGCCTCATTGATTTGTGTATGCAAATGAGGAGTCTTTTGTAACGAGATTTAGTATTGTGCCTGGCATGTAAGTAAATTTTAGCTGCTATCAGTTGTATCATGAAAAGATCTGGGTCTTTTTTCTGTGAATTTTGGTAACTGTTTTTCTTTTAGGTAGTGAATAGACTGAGATTAGGTGATTATTAGAAAAACAAAACAATACAACCCAGACAACACACTTAAAGACAAACAACCCTGACCTGGAGTTATAACGTTACTACTGGGTAACAATTAGCGGCACATAGCTCATGTACGTGTTCGTTTAACAAACATTCATCAAGCACCTCAAATTTACGTGCCTGGTGCGATGTGAAGGTGCACAGGTGAAGGCACCAGCCCATCCTTGGCCGGTTGCAGCCTCGGGACAAAAACAGCGTCGAGCCTTTCTTCTTTCTGCAGAGGCTTGTGTTCAGCCCGAGCGGGTGCCACGGGTGGCTCCGGATGTGGCAGAGTCACCACAATGCTCACGAGAAGTTTCATCTCCCCAGACATCGGCTTTCAGACTGCAATACTGCAGCTTTGTGCACTTCCCTTGTGTGTGTGGGTTCTGGCACAATGAGCATCAAATTCCACCAGGGATCCTTGGAAACTAGTTTTTTAACCGAGACCAAGCTGACACCACTGGCCACGTGACAGCCAATAAGTTGAGAGACAAGGTGCTGGTCGGGTCAAGGAAAGCGACCTTCATTCGGGAAGCCAACAAACTGAGAAGATGGCAGGCTAATGTCCTAAAGAACCATCTGAAGTTAGAATGAACTTTAGGCTCCTTATTTATTTATGTATTTATTTGTAGGGACAAGGTCTCACTGTCACCCAGGCTAGAGTGCAGTGATTCAATCACAGCTCACTGCAGCTTCAAACCCCTGCTCAGGCAGTCCTCCTGCCTCAGCCTCCCAAGTAGCTGGGACTACAGGTGCGCACACCACACCCGGGTAATTTTTCTATTATATTTTTTGTGGAGATGGGGTCTCACTGTGTTGCCCAGGCTGATCTCAAACTCCTGGCCTCAAGCGATTGTCCCGCCTCAGCCTCCCAAAGTGCTGGGATTTCAGGCGTGAGCCACCGTGCCTGGCCTGGCTCTTCTAATGTTAAGGGAAGGGGAAAAGGAGGGGGTTGCAAGAGGTAGCCGGGGACACAGACATCTGGGCGTCAGCGAGGGTCTGAGGAGGTTGTGAGACGTCTTTGTTCCTGGTCAGTTAACTTTGAAGGACGTCGTCGGGTCAGGGTGTTCCTGTAAATCTTCAGCATCGTCACTGTGTGCGCACTTACCTCCCTGGCAGTGAGTTTTGGGAAAGGGACGGTTATCAGCTTTCTTCCGAAGTTTAACTGCAAATTCTCCCCACAATTAGCTGACCCACGTGCTGAGCTGAGCCGAAGCCTTTGCCCGAAAGGGCAACAGCAGGGTCAGAAGCAAAACGGAGCTGGTCGCGCTAAGCCCCCTTCCACGGTTACGGTTTCAAGTAAAAACACACCAGAGAACACGATAACTTTGGCTGAGGGGCTTCTTTAATTACATAAAGGGAATGATATTGGGGAGCAGGAGAGTTAGGGTCATGCTATTTAATACATTTGTCTTGTTAGTGAATACGACCCCCACATTGCTTCCTTCACCGAGAAAAGCACAGACTACCTGAGAGACCGCTGCCCTTGAACCTGGCAGGTGGCAGCCGCGCAGGAGCACCGGGGGGCTTGCGAGGTCCGGGGTGCAGCCAGCGGGCAGTTACAGGCCAGTTAGAGAGGGTCAAGCTCCCGCCTGCTCTTCCCGCGCTGCGGCCTCTGAGCCGCTGCCACGGCTTCCCCCGGGCGCAGGGGAGAACACGCGCCCTGCAGAGTGACGGGCGTCCTGGGGAGCCACGTGGGGGCCTGAGCTGGACCCGCCACGGCCACCTGACGGGCGAGGCCCCAGAGCCGCTCCCCGCCAGGACCTGCCCGGCGCCCTGAAGCCTCCGCCTTTCCTGACGGAACCGGCAATCATTTCTTTCTACTTAGATAGTTTTTTCTGGCTCTGGTAGATACATTTGCGGAGTTTTATCCATCTCAATGTATTCTCTAACCCTAATTTAATTTGTACATTTATTTACTTTTTAATTTTTTTTAGAGATGGGGCCTCTCTCTCCCCAGGTTGGAGTGCAGCGTCGCTAGTTGTTCACTGCAGCCTCCGACTCCTGGGCTCAAGGGATCCTCCTGCCTCAGCCTCCCGAGTAGTAAAGGTTTTGTATTTATGTCTCATTTTTTTTAAAGAAGCTAATAAATTATATCTTTAACAGAGAGAAACCTGATTTTATCTTGCTCTGAAGTTTATATTTTCAGCAGGACATTTTTATACTGAGTATCTGTGTTTGGGCAGGTCTGGGCAGCTGGGCCGAGAAGGACACAGGGGGCCCCAGGGCAGTCTGGGTCCTGCTCTGGCCACCCGCAGGCCCGCAGGCCAGACACCTCCAAGGTGGGCTTGTAGCCGCCCCGCCACCTCCGGCCCTTCCTGCCCTGGGTCCTGGGTCCAGCAACAGTCACCCGGTGCCCCCAGACCCCTCTCGAGGCAGGAAGACGCAGCTTTCCCAAGGCCGCCCTGTGTTCCCCGAAGCCTACGGAATGCCTCAGGCCTGAGGGTGGGCAGAGCATTGGGGGCACCACCCACCACTGAGTCCCATGGAGGGCGTTAGCCCAGGTGACCCACCTGAAGCATGTGGAGGGCAAGGAGAGGCCCCATGGCACTGCCCGCCGTCTGTGCCCGTGCTGTAGCTGACGTCGTGTCTTCTGGTGCAAAGCTGACAGCACTCACCATGGGGGATTATTCTCACTCATGGGCAGTAAATGGAGCAGCGATTATATTTCCATTGCACGAAAGAAGCACCGTGATTCACAAGCTGGACATGCTTACAACCCGGCTGGGCAGCAGGGATGAGGCGGAAGCAGTTTCAGGAAAGGTGCGGCCGGCTGTGATCCCTGGGGTGGGGGTTGGGGGAAGAGGCGGCCAGGAGATGCCCCCAGGAGCGCACGGGCCACTGCCCGTCTCGGGGCCCAGCCCTGCGGGGACGCAAGGACCCAGCACAGGGTCACCAGGCCCAGGAGAGCAGAGCACATGCCCCGAGGCCTGCCCAGGGGAGGACGGAGCCCACAGGTGTGAGCCGCAGGGGCTGGGGCAGGTGATCCCAGCGTGGTCCCGGGGACAAGAGCAGCGAGAGGCTGGAGGGCGAGGAGGGAGGGCAAGGCCGGGCTGGCGCCGAGCTCCAGGGAGACACATGCCCAGCGGGGCAGGGCAGAGCAGGGTGAGTGGGCATCTGGGGACACAGACGAAGAGGCCATGAGGTGGCGCAGGGGAAGACACTCAGCTACGAACTGAAATGCAGCCTTGAGACATTTCTGGAAGTGAGAACAATAAGGAAAAAGCCTCTGAGCGCGGTGCCGGCGCAGTTCCGGACGCGCTGCCCCAGCAGAGACCCCGGTGGTCAGCGTTTAGTTGCTTCCGCTTGAAGCCGAGGGGGCGCCGCCCTTTGCGGCCACTGCCTGGCCGTGGAGGAGGCTCCTGGTCCAGCTGCCCGGCTTGCTCGCTTTCTCTACTTCTGATTTTTTGCTTTCTTCTTTCTCCTTTCTTTTGAACCTAGTGAGATCACTCACTGAATGCGGCACAAGTGTTCGTCAGTGAGTATGAGCACGAGTAAGTCAGGCGCGTTTAAACTTTGGCATTTCTGCAACTCTTTCTAAGACCCCCATTTCGCCTACATTACAGAGTGTCCCACAGGAGGACGGGCGACGAGCGACCGCGCGTGCAGCCGCCCCCCGCCCACGGCCACACGCTTTCCTGGCACAGACGCAGCACCCTGAAGCTTGTGCTGGTTTCACTTGCTTTACTTTATAATCTTATCACACACGTACGTATCTCTGGAACACAGCGATCGTGCTTAATTTTGCTTGTGTCTTTACTTTCTTTGAACAGAAGCATATGCATGGGTTCTTCTGTGACTTTATTTATTTTACTCACATTTTGTCTTTGAGATTCAACGACGTTGAAGCCGCAGCTGGGCAGCGTTGTTTCGTAGCAGAATGTGCGCACTCTACGCTGATGGCGTCTGGTTTCTCGCCAGTTGGGGACCTTGTGGACATTTTTGCAGAATGTCTCCGGTCTACCCCGGAGGTGTGTTTGTTGTCCCTGGGCTGTGCCAGGAGGTTTTAAAACGTGCGACACCCCCCAGGGCCATGCGTGGACCCTCCCTTGCTCCCTGTGTTTGGAGACATTCGTGTGCTGAGGCCCCGGACCCGGGGGGGACGCGGCAGGTGTTAATTGGCGTTTCCCTGACACTGAGTGGCTCCGGAGTTTCCCTGTGACTATACAGCCACCCCCACCCCCACCCCGGCGGAAGGCCTGTGCCGCTGCGTTGCCTGTTTCTCTGTTGGGCTGTTTCAGTTGTTTGTGGATTCTTGAAAATTCTTTAAATACTCTGGCCATGAATGTTTTTGCTAATTCTATGTGCTGCTGATCTTCTCCCAGTTTGTCTTTTCAAAGTCTTTGAAATATCTTTTTCTAAATTTCTTGATGGACAGATAATAACTGTACGTATTCATGGGGTACACGGTGATGTTTTGATGCATGTGACGTACAGCGATCAGATCAGGGTGAGGGGAAAAGGCAGGTTCCGCACATAACAAACTCTGTGCTCGCCTGGAGCACTCGGCAAAGTTGTCACAGAGTGGACTGAGCGGGTACCAGGAAGACGACTGGGCCCGGGCTGGTGCCCGGCACTTCACTGCCCTGCAACGGCCGGCTCAGGCCAGCCCCGACTGCGTCAGAGTGGTTTGGCTGTCCCGCAGCGCCCTGCGGCTAACCGTAGTGCTCAACTCCCCGCCTGGTGGACAGCCGCAACTCCGTTAACAGGGCGGGTTGCGCTGCAGCACGTGCTGGTGCCGCTGCGCCTCCGGGATCTGCCTCACGGTGAACAGGCAAAGGTACAGCGCAAAAGCGTCACTCGCGGGGAAGGGACTTGAGGCGACACCACGGGGCGGGCAGATGCGCCCCAGTAAGTCACCTCTAATAAACAAGCTGCACTTGTCTGAGTCGCTCTCTGGTCTCTCAACTTCATCTCAGTTTGGGGGGCGGTTTTTCTACACGGTCCTGGGATTTTCCTGGGACACGGGGTAATCGGCACATCCATCATCTCAAGCAGTCGTCATTTCTCTGTGTCGGGGACATTCAACATCCTCCTTCTACCTGTTTGAACCTCCCCATCTAGTGGAGAATTGTAATATATATTATTACAATTTATAACATTCTTGTTATAATATATTATTGTTAACTATAATCATCTTACAGAACTGTGAAAAGATAAATGCCTAAAGTCAACTTTATCCATTTTCTCCTTAATGTTAATGGATTTCTACCTTGTTTAGAATATTTCTCCTTCCACCAAAGTCAGAAATCTGTTCTCTTGTATTTCCTGTAGAGGGTTTAGTGTTTCAACATTCCCATGTTAGTCCTCGACCATCTGAGTTAACTTCTAGCTGTGGTGTAAGGTGCAGACTCCTTCCCCTGAGTAATCACTGTCTTGGTGCCGTGGCAGAGGAGTGGTCCCCACCGCTGCCCCAGCCCTTCCCACGTGGCCTGTGGTGCCTGGCCCGTCTCCAGGCATGCGTCCACCCACTGGCTTCTCTCTTCTTTTCGCCAACATCAGGCAGCAGCAGGAACCGCCAAGGGGTCACAGTCAGTGCTGGTGTCTGGTGGGGCACGTGCCTCAGAGTCTCACAGTCCATCTTGAGCCCGTCCTGTTCTGCAGACTGTGGCCGGGAGGGGAGAGCCGGGCAGCGAGTGGAAGTGGCTGCGGACACTGACCCGTGAGCCCGGGCACAAAGCAGGCCACAGGCGCCACAGGGCAGGCGGCGGATGTCTGAGCGAAGGAGGACAAGGTCTGCAGTGGGCCCTCTGAGACGCTGCGCCGAGTCGGAATGTTATTTCTGGAAGGAGCCAACGTGCATCAACCCGTGCTGTGCACCAAGCGTCACACAATCAAATCCCAGGGAAGGTTCCCGGGTCACGACCTCTCCGTTTCTTGCGAAGGTTTACAAAGGCCTGAGTTGGCTGAGCCGGGAGCTCTGGCTCGTCCCTTGCTTAGAAAGAGCTGCTACCTGCAGGCTCCCCGCCCTCGTGCCCGGCGCACAGCAGGTGGTGAGCCACGGGCCCCGCGTCACGTGAGAGCCGCCGTGTGTCGTGACCGCACGTTCGTCATGGAACAGCCCTTCATCCTTCCGCTCCACTCAATACGTCTACGTTAGCAGCCACTCCTGAAGCTAGAAACTGCTTAACTAATTCTGTTCATTAATTCAAATACAGGTATTTGTGTGGGTGTCGTGTGGGTGCTTCCTAATGCAATGGAAAGGTGAATCAGCCATGTTCTCTCTAAGGTGCCTGCATCTGCACGTGTGTGTTTTATGCACATGCACGTGTGCAAGTGTGTGAGTGTATATGTACATGTGTGTGCCTGTGCACACATAAGTGTGTTGTGTGCACATGTGCAAGTGTGTGAATGTGTAGTCATGTATGTGCATGTGTGCACATGAGTGTGTGTTGTGTGCACGTGTGTGCATGTGCCCTGTGTGTGTGCATGTGTCTGGGTTTGCTTCTGGTCAGGTAAAAATTCACAACCTACTTTGGACACCGTTAACCTAGTTCTAATGACCACAGGAAACCGAAGCACTCTTGTTACTGGCCCATGCCCTTTAGTTCAGAATGACATTCCTCAGTCAGAAATACTAGACTTCTCTTTCTGAACGTGACAAAATTTTCCTTAAGCAGCCAAAACACGGCCTCTGACTTGGCGTAGTGTTTTAGTGCCCTCTGGAGGTTTACGGGGAAAGGACCTCTCCCCGGACGGCTGGGAATGAATGAGGAATACGCTGCAGAACCACAGGAGAGATGGCTCAGTATTTTGACATTTTTATTTTACGGCTTAGGAATCGGGGCCTGTGCAGAATGAATGATTACCGCTTCCACAGGCAGAGAGTTAGCACTTCCCTTGTCAAGATCAGCTATTTGTTCACGTTTCTTTTCCTCAGCTGGGCCCCTGGAGTAACACAAGGACGCATCCTGGATGCTCAACGGTTCTGACGAGGACATAAATTCCGCATCGACACCAGCCCAAGGAGAGCCTAATGTGCTGCAGTTCAGGGAAATTTAATACACAGTTTTTGACACTTACGAGGGTCTTATTTTAAAAAGTATGTTAAATATTACTACATACCTTTTCATAAGGAGAAACTGAAATTCAGAAAAATTCAGTGATTTGGCTGTTGCCAAAGTCCCAGGAAATGCAGACAGCTGGGAGGCAAAACCAACCTGACTCCAAGGCACTGCACCAGGCTCACGCTTCCCAGAGCAGCACCCTATTGCCCTGGTACTCTCCCAGGCAAATCTCTGGGAACACTGGGAAGCAGAACCTAGAATCCTTTTCCCCTGTGCAGTAGCTGGGAAATTGCAAGCAGAGATAACCCAGGCCCATGGCCACACTGGGTTAGAGGGGATCATGTGTGGTCAGCAAGGAGCGTCTCCACTCGGAACCTACCACAGGACACGCCAGTGCTTCTCAACAGCTCTTGGGTTTTCATGAACACATTTTCACAATTATAACGTATTAATGTGCAGAATCCCACAATACCGTGCAACTCTCATTCTGGAAAATCAGTTAATTGCAATGTGTTTTAACTTGCTGTCAACATGAAGTGGCCTCCCCGATGGGGTGGGGACATCAACCACCCAGGACAATGGAGGACTCTGGAGGGTGATGAAGGTGAAGGGCTCAGATCAGACCCTTAGAGCAGCAGGGAGCCCCGAGTCCACCCCGGCTACGCCTGTTCCCAGTCTCTGTCTGGGCTTCCAGTTCTACCTGCTCAGGATGAGGTTCCAGGGAGCAAACATCCGACTCATGAGTCACACGCACACTTCGGCTGGCGGAAGACACAAACCCAGTCCCCAGCCCAACCTGACAGCAGAGAATCAGATACAAATGGGGGGATGAGGGGAGAAAATCCCACAAATTCCCCCTCAATATTTTCCAAAATTTAAATACTTGTAATATGCACCAAGCATATTTTCATTCCTAGATAGACTTTCATATTGCCAACATATAAATTGTCTGAAATTTATTACTTGATTTAATAATTATCACATCAGTAACTTATAGAATTTAAAGAGCAAAAACCTGTATGACTTTATGGATTAATGCATCACAGTTCTCAGAGAACCGTGGCTTTGGGCATTCAAATCCACAATTGATAAGGGCCCCCCTTGTCACCCTGACGCTTAGCAAAGGACATCAGGTTTGGAGGCTGGAAAGCAGGCGGGGTGCTATCTGGGCATCTGATGACGCAGTGACGTAGGTGGTGTGAGCTCACTGTGTGTTGTGAGGCCCAGCGCAGCACAGCGGGGCACGTGTCAGTTGCACCAGGGGACCCTCAGCTCTCCAGGGTCCCTGACAGCCACTCATGAAGCACAGGCACTTTCCAGTGTTCTAGAACTTCTTTAGCAAAGGCCAAAATCAACCCACAGACTAGAAACACGTATTCACCTTATGTGTGTTGTCAATTGTGACATATAAAATTAGAAATATGCTTTTAAAAATGCTCTAGCACAATAGAAGTAAAGTATATAAACAGATTATTATTTTTCTAAGTCTGCTTTATCAGAGTTTTATTCTTTCCATTTATTTTACTTGTATTATTCTTGGGGTACAAGTGCAATTTTGCCAAATTGATATATTGCCCTGGTGCAGTCAGGGCCTCTGGTGCATCCAACACCAGAATGCCCCCCATTTCAGTCCCTTATAGATTATCCACAAAAGATGCAAAATGCCAATAATAATTTGAAAAATGTTAAACCTCACTGGTAACCAAGGAAACGCAAGTTAAAACAAGGAGAAAAAAGTTTTCTAAAGTTTCTGATGTTGCTACTTAGGGCAGATAAGGAGTCCAGGAAATCTGTACAACTGATACTGCTCTGTGCTTTCTGAAAACTGACTTAGCAATATTTGTCAACTGCCATAAAGTTATAAATTTAGATTTAATTTCATTTGCAAGATTCATTCCAAGTCAATAGTGGAAACAGAGTGAGCTTCTGAGGCTGCAGAGCTCTGTACTATGCACGCCAGTAAAGCAGTCAGAAAAGCCCGGGGCAGCACCGGAAGGGACCAGCAGAGTGGAAAACGCAGAGGGTCAGGATCCAGGCAGGGAGACCACCGTGCTCACGCAGGCCGAGCGGCACCGCAGGCGGCCACGGCAGGTTTCGGGAGCAGAGACCC
The DNA here is from genome assembly GCA_023783475.1 of Daubentonia madagascariensis. Classification (NCBI taxonomy): domain Eukaryota; kingdom Metazoa; phylum Chordata; class Mammalia; order Primates; family Daubentoniidae; genus Daubentonia; species Daubentonia madagascariensis. The sequence goes on from JAKFHU010001035.1 coordinate 629,071, forward strand.
AGGGCCAGGCGCTGGGCTGGAACCTCAGCTCTGCGCCAGGTCCTGGTTAGCTCCGTCCTGTCTCTGTGGCTGTGACCCGCTCATGCTCCGGCCAGTTGCGGGTCACCTGGCTTGTGCGAAGCGTTATTTCTAGTGATACTGTGATGTGGAGACACAGCAGCTGGAATTTCCTCCAGATGGAAGAAGATACCCAGTCCGAGAACTACCCAGGACAAATAAAGACCAGCCTAGACGCAGCGCGATGAAATCGTAAACCTCGGGGGAAGAGGAAACGAGATGCTGGCTGAGGCCGACGGTGGGACACTGCAGCCCCGTCTGGACATCGCTCTGCCGGCTGCGGCTGCTCTGAGCACGTCCCTGGCCTGCACACCGCCCGCTCCTGTGGCCAGCTGGGTGCCCTCTGCCCCGGCCCGGGTCCCCTTGTCCACCTGCATTCACTCTCCTCCGGCCCCACCCCTCACCACGGCCTCCCCGGCTCCCTTGACGGTCTGGTGTACGTCTCAGACTTCCTGCATCTCCACCGAGCACCTGATGCCTCCCGAAGAGCAACAAAAACCACCCAACCCTCTTCCTCTGCACGTCCCCACCTGCCGCCACAAGCAGTTCCGACCCTCATCCCTCGGGCCCCTGGTGAGACCCCAATGTGGAGTCCCCGTCTGCCCAGCTGCCGCTGCACCCACCTCCCTCTGGTCCATTCTCAAGACTCAAGCCAGGCGACGTCTGCGCAATTCCCTCAGGAAGAGCTGGAGCCTGGGGGCGTCTAGGGCCTATGTGGTCCCTCCGTCCCCAAGCACACTCGCCCCGGGCACTCCCATAGCTGGCCCCTGCCCCTCTTCCTCACTTCTCTCAGATTTGCTTCAAACTCGAGCACCTACCAGAACTCAGAAGGGCCAACCCAGCACTACTTGCTTCGTTTCTCTCCATACTGCTCACATCCCAGCACACGTTCAATTTTCTCTTTCCAAATACGGTCTCCCTGCACTAGAATACAAGCCCCACTGGAACCGTCCGGCACCCAGACATTCAGTAACTGCCTACGTGCGCCCAGGAACAGGCGCGTGGCAGGGACGCCGCACCTACACGGCCCACACACCCCGGCACACGGGTGCAGGGGCCTCCTGCCGGCAGCACGTCACACGTGTGGTCACATTGCTGCTGGGAGAACTGAGGGCCCCTGTGATCCCGCTGGAGAGGACACCCGGACACCCGGAAGCTGGCCCTGGTCTCTCCTGAACGCCACCCTGTGTGCTGCTGCTGTGAGTTCCGTGAGTCCTGCCGGCAAACCTTCGTGAGGGTGGACCCCACACCCTCTCTTCACACCCCTGAAACCAGTACACGTTTTATAATAACCATGCATTCATCATGAAAGGGCTTTTTTTGGATAAAATCTATTCTGCAGACACACATAATTTATCCTTAGTTTTGATGAGAGAAACACATTAACACGGCTGGCCACTGGCTCTCATCTCTTCCACACAGAGATGCAGGCTGCACCTGAAAGGTGTTCTGCACAATGTGGGAAAGGAAAAAGCATGGTCCACCCACCGGAAGTCTAGGAAAGGAAGCCCGAGGTACTTTCCCAAAGAGAAGACGTTCAGGAATCCGGCGGCTCCGGCCAACGGTCCCCTTTTCTGTGAGCACCTGGCTCGGCACCACGCAGCCCCTCCGCGTCTCTGCTCAACAAATCTGATTGCTTTCACTTTCCCATTACTTTTTGTAAAGGGAGAGGACATGTTAACATTTCCTCGCCACTTTGAAAGTTGGTCACTCGGGTGTACGTGCTTTCTTATCCGACACGCACACGTCTGTGCCCGAGTTGACTTTCTACTGCAGTGACACAACGGACTTTCTCAGCCTGTAAAGCTCAGGACCAGGTGGTCAAGAAGGGGCCCCCCCAGCAAGTGGAGGGAACGTTCCACAGTGCTGTTTCCATTTACAGGAAGATTCAAAACAAATACACAATTTTGGGGGAAAAAACATACTATATACTATTAGAGATATATTTTATTGCATAGCGATCAATAAACTTAAAGTGTCACAGGTCTGGAATGTGAAAATCATAAATCTCCTTTCCGCTTTGTCCACAAACATAGAGTAGAAACATTTGCTTTACATAAATAGATTCAAAGGCCTCTTATGAATCCTTCCATTTACAGAGCTTGGATACAGTAGCTTCCACCCACCCTCTAACTCTTCCATGTGGGATGACATCTGCACTTCTGTAAATCACTCAACTGCTTGTAGGTAATTTTGCCTTGTAGCATTTTCCCTAACATGAGGACAAAATACTAAGACACTTACTAACACTGCAATTTAAGGCACTGAATATGAACTTACTGAACAGTTAAAAATAAAGTGAAGTTTGTTTTTGTGCAAACAAAATATAACTGTTCCAACACACACACACACGCACACACACAATGAAAACCAAACAGCCCACGTCACGGTTTTACGTCAATGTAAGTCACAAACATCACGTTCATGCAAAGCCAGCAACACTGTTACTGTTTCATCACAGGAAAACTGAGATTCAGTCAGACGGCCCCACATGTGCCGTCCAAATAATGTATAGACGGTGAGTGTCACACTAAAAACGTACGGCACCTACATCTCCCTGGTGTGTTCTGTATTAGCCAAGGCAAGCGCATACCCCGTGGCTCTGGACGAGGGCACATTATCTCCAACGGTTTCGTGTCTCTCTGTTCACCAGCCGCCGCAGTCACGAGGGCCCGAGAGGGGACACCAACCTGGCTGGTGAGTCCATCCTTCCCCAACATTCTCGTACCCGGCTTGTATATGCAAATGTGATGGCCCAGTTTGCGATCACTTTCTGTGAAACTAACTTGTGATGTAGTGAACTCTTTTGAAGCCTTAATACCATTAAGCATCTGGAATTGGTCATTTTCAGAAATGCACAATTAGGCATGCTATCCGATACAATGCACAGTATCATTTCCCTTATTAAACACATTTTTTAAAAATTGGGTCTCTAACCACCTGCCATTCTCAAACTGCAGATCTGACAGGAGCCAAGAGCATACCGGGTATGAGCTACTTTATAAAGTCGATATTACAAAGTAATAGTTTACCTTTTCTAACAAAGTCGACAGCATTATGTTCCTGAGCACCCAAGTTGTAAAACAACAACGTGGCACTTAGGAAGGAATATAATCCCTCTTTACATTTGCCATAGAAATGCATTAGTTGAAATAGCTAAATTATTCATTGAATATTTCATTCTGAAAAGCAAAATTGAAGGGCTCATTCAACATTATTTTCCATGGAATCCTGACTTTATGGCTATATTAAGAATATTTTAATATTCTTAACAAAATATTCTCGGTGAGGCAGCCCCTAACTTTGAGTGGACGTAGCTTCATGGGAACTGGCCCACTAACTTCAGATACCGTGTCCTTCTTCAAGACGTTGCTTCAGGGGTCTCTCAGGGTGGCCTCCTCTGAGGTGGGCCGTCCTGTGCGCCGCGGGTGCCGGCACCCCCGGCTCCACCCACCAGATGCAAGGGGTGCCTCCCCCCACAACCAAAAGCGTCCCCAGACTTTGCCCCACGTCTCCCAAAGGCAAACCGCCGCGCTGAGAACTGCTACACAGTGTGATGAGCAGGGAATGCCCATGAGTAGCTGGCACTGTTTATTACTCAGCTTCACATATTTAGTATTCACTGAACATTGATAAGTCATACGAATTCCATAAATGACGTGGACGTCTTCCAGTCAAAGTCCAAGCCAGGAAACTGTGCAGGGAGGTCGTTCCCACAGCGTAACCACAAAGACGCCACCACCCCGCAGGCGGCCCAGGGTCAACAGACATCCCGAAAGCCAATGCCAGCGTGTGCTCCAGCACCGCGGGGCGGAAATAAAAGAGCCGTTTCTCAGACTGTGAGGCGGCCGCGAAGGACGCCTGACCCCGGGCCCTGGAGCGCTGGGAACCACCGGAGGGGCAGAGCCCGCACAGACTCCGGGACGGGGAACGCTGTCATTCTCCCTTTCTTGTCCTTGTCTTCTCCTTCCCTCTCTCCCGCAGGCTCTTCAGGTCCGTCATCACAGCCAGCGTCTTACGCACCCACAGAACCTGCAGACGGTTGTTCGGAGACATGTTGAGAATGGAAAACACACGTGAGGAAAACCAGGAGTCGCGAGTCAGTGAGATACGTACCACGATGATCATGGCGTTGAACAGCAGCGGTGCCGAGAACACTACAGAAATGAACATCCCCCTGGAGTCAAAATACTGGTATTTTGAAAATAACCTGTTTCAAGAAAAAAACAAAAAATTACTTGGCAAAACAACAAAACAAGTTTTCAGTGATATTCTCCACCTAACTTTTGGAAAGACCTGCTGTCGATGAAGGCGGAACCACCCTGGCCCCACCACCCTGGCCTGCCCGGGGAGCGCCTGTCATCTCTCCCAGGCTGTCCAGAGAGTGACGCTCACCATGAAGACACACTGGGTCACAGAACAAACGGGGACGGCAGTGACCTGAGGACCTCCCTAGGGCCAGGGGCCCGTGGGCTACAGCGGGCATGACATTAGCTGTATGTCAACATGCTAAGGCCTTGAGGTCCTCACGGCCTCCTGTGAGTGACACAGCAGCTGCCCTGGCCCAATGCGCGCCCCGCTGTGCCACACGCCCCCGTCTCCTTGAACTCTCAGCCTCAGCACCGTTGGGCGCTGTCATCTCTTCACAGGAGAAGAGACTTAGGAGGTGAAACATTTCCACTTCCCAAAGGCAGAGAACCGGCAAACCGCAGAGACAGGATTTGTATTCAGGCCTTTCTCTCAAAGCAGCCAGCGTGGGAAATAGCTGAACAGCTACGAACAAGTAACGGCTGTTCACTCAGTCACGACAGTCCCTGGAACCTGCTGCGCGGCAGCGTCGGCACTGGGCTACCGCAGCGAAAGACAAAGTCCCTGCTCTGTTGAGCTCGTGTTCCAGAGCCCAGGGAGGGGGAGGCCGCGTGGGGCCCGAGGGGCAGCAGCGGTGCTGGCGGGACACAGCCAGGTGGGACGGCAATGAGCTGGTCCCCAAGGGCCGGGGGCATCACTGCAGATTCCACGTTACCCCTGAGTGACCTGGGGACACTGGAAGGTGCTGGGGCAGTGTCATCAGGATGCCTGAGGGGCCAGTGTGACGAGGACAGCAGCGAGGGTGGGCAAGGGAGACAACAGGGTAGTTCCTGGCTTGTTTTACAGGTGGACAGGCAGGACTTCCTGGAGAGCACAGGGACGTGATGTGCAACATTTCCGCCCCAAGAAACGGGAGGGACACGCTGCCGCCACACAGACGGAGCAGATGCTGTGGGGGGCGCAGAGGAGTCAGTTTGAAACATGTTAACTTTAAGATGCTCCAGGGAAGGAGCCAAGGGAGGACCCCGGCGTCCGTTTGGTGTCATCGAGGTACAGGGCAGGCGTAAGGCTCAGCTGGGGGGATGACGCCCGGGGGACAGGCTGATGATGCAGAGGGAGGATGGGCCTACAGCCGTCTCTGCCAGGGCCAGGCCAGGGGCTGTGCGGAGGGAGGAAGGAGCGTGATCAGCAAGGAGGACGCGGACGTCCCTTTATGATCTGGCAGCTGAGCACAGAGGGGCTGGAGGTGCCGACGGGGGAGGACGTGTGGGCGGCTGGTCTGCAGCAAACGTCCTCTGGAAAGGGCAGACACCGCTGCCGGCCTCTGCCTTGGCGTGGCTGCGCATCTCGCTCACTGGGCCAGGTGCCGAGGCGGCCGGCGAGCTCTAGGCAAGGGCCGGGCCCGATGCTTGCGGGGGTGGAGAGGAAGGAACAGGGAGCAGGGCGGGGAGCAAGAGGGCCGGCCGGGGCTGCAGGGCCCTGGGGGAGGGACGCGCCCGGGGCAGGCGCTGAGCTCGGTGGGACTGGCCTGACTAGGAAGCAGGTGCTGGGGCTGCGGGAACGAGGCAGGGCGCCCCGACCACAGGGACCACGGCGCAGGCAGCCCCGGAACCCACCCGGGAGGACCGCCTGGGACGTCCAGCCCGAGGGGGCCCTGAGAGCAGAGTCCACGCAGTGGTCCAGGGCACTGCCCGCTCTAACCACAACGGGCACTGAGCTCTCTCTAAAACGCCGCCTTATTTATTCTTATTTATTCTACAACTAAAATTCCTCTAGACAGCCGGTTATATTTGCTCTCACTCCACCATTAACCGTACCACCCGGCCCCGCACGGCTCGCGCTCAGTCGAGAGCTCCCCCATCCTCACGACAGCTGAGGAGGCCTCGCAAAGGCCAAACCCATCGACACAAGGTGCTCCAGCGTCTGCGTGGCGTCCCCTGCCTGACGTCCTGTGTCTCCCCGTGAGTCCTGGGGTCTGCATGGCATGTGCCCCGCAACACCCCTGTGGGGCGACTCCTACCCACAGCAAGGCACAGAAGCTGTTACCTCCAGTTCATCGCAGCCACTTCATTGATATACTCTGCACAATAGACCAAAAGTACTGAAAAAAGACAGAAGCCGTGTGTTAAACTTTAGATGGCCAATTATTAATAATTACAGAGTAAGATTATACAGTCTTTACAACAGAATACTTAACATAACAGAATACCAACAGTTTGATGAGGGATGTAATTTCTACTTCAGATACAATGTGAGGTCAACATCGTAACGCTGTGACGTTCTGGGACACACCCACACAGCAGAAAAGAAAACCGCGATCAACAGGGTCACGGCCTCGGTGGCCCAGGCGGCAGCAGCAGAGCCGTGGTTGGGACCCCCGCCTTGCACCTGACAGCGGAGGGCTCCCCCAGCCGCGCTGGTTAACGCGCCTTTCCTTGTGACGCCAGCACGGTTCAGGCCTGTCCGTCACCGGGCAGATCGCCAAGAGCCGGAGAGCAAGTGCTTAAACCCTTTCCAACCTCACATTTCTGGAGCCGCCCGTGGAGACCATGACTGAGACTTCATGGAAAATGGACGGAAAAGCACCTGGAGGATTTGGAGCAAAGGCGGGAGGGAGAACAAAGCCAAGGGCAACAACGGTGCGGGATGCGGCAGCTGACGGGCGAAGGTGGCACCGTCACAAGCCCACCTACGCCGCCATCCTCCCGGGGCCCGTGGAGTTAGGGACCTGCCCAGGGCTGGAGCGCATTCACGGGTAAGGCCGTCCCTCAGACCCGGGAGACGGTGACCCAAGCTGCTAATACGCTGGCCTCCATAAAACAAAAGAAAGTGTGACTCGGCAAACTTAAACCCTGCGGCTTCAATTGCCGGTTTTCATGTCTCAGCTAAGTCACAGGAGCAAACTCTTTCACTCCTCTGACCCAAATCAGGAAGAGCGTCAGCCGGGGTCAGCACCTCCTGACTTCCGCCCTCCTTGAAGGGCACGAGAGAGGACGAGGACAGAGCCACAGGGGGAGGAAGGCGTGGGGAGGGAGGGCGGCGCCGACGCCATCCCCCGGGGAGCCCGAACTTGATCGTGCTGCAGAGATGGGGTTAGTGAACCCCCGTGTGCGCCGTCTGTGAAGACGACTCTGACGTGGTCTGAGAGTTAAACGTGCAGGACAGTGTCCACTACTACCCAGGGCGAAGGCGGTCATCCCTCTCTCCATCCCAGAGAGCATCAGCCCCTGCACGGTTCCCAAGGCGGCGAACTGTTTCAAATCCCGAGTCACCTGGTGAGGCCGCCCGTCGCCTGTCGCCTCTCCCCGGCTGCCAGCCTCAGGGCTCTGCACACCCCTCTCCCCACGCAGAGCATTCGCTCCCGCCCTGCTGCCACAGGCTTGTCGCCTGCTCACTCGATGCACCTTGTGAACCTTGGTTTAAACGGCACTGCCACAATGTCAGCCAGGCCCACCGTGGTTCAGTGCGCCCCCGACTTCCCGAACGTAACGCCTGTCACAGCTGGTAACAACTAGTTAGGTCCGGGACCGTTCACTGAACGCTGTGCCCGTGACGCTCTAGGAGGCTAAGAGGCCGTGTGCGTCTTGTTCACCCTCGCGTTCCCTGCGCACACCCGACAAGGCGCTGGCCTGCGAAGAAGCCGTCCCTTACTCGCACAGGACTTCACAGCGCATCACTTCACTCATTTATCTAAAATAGTCTCTTGTTCAGATTTCCAGCCTTGCACACGGCCAGCTGGCTGGACTTACCTAAAATTAGCTGTTGCATTTTTAACCACCAAGCACAATCTCCAGTGTCTTTCCAATGTCCAGGGTCAAGAAGAGCCTCAGCCAGGCCTCTGTCCATGCTCAGCGCCAGAGCCGCGCAGGTCCCCAGGGCTGGGGTCTCCGACTCCTGACCCACGCTGCCCAGCTCTGCCCTGCACGGCAGGGGCGCCACCCTTCTGCGGGCACATCCCTCAAGGTCTCCTGGCCCGGCCAGGGCCAGTCCCTGTTCCCTGCCTGCTGCTAGTAACAGTTTGCCCACTCTTTACACCCTGCACCGAGCCTTTACCTTTTCCCTGTTACCTCCCCTCATTCCATGCAACCCCATCCTCCTCCAAAACCCAGCAGCCCTTATCTTTAAAACTCAGCCGGGCAATGTCTTATTGGACGCATAGAACTTTCCTTCCTAGTTTGCATCCTGTGAAGCCAGCATTTCAGTAAACCAAACTCTCCTCTATATACCTGGTACTGAGCACCCTCCCCGGCACGTAGTAGGTACTCAATAGATTCCTTTCCAATTTAATATCCAAAAATTACTTTTCTTGGCAGTTTCCAAGAGTGAAACCTGGGAGTGCCTTAAAATTCAAAGTGAACACAGGGGAGAAGGGTTGGAAGGTCTCGCCAAAGTATTCGCCTGTTGTGAAGACCCAGACAGAATGTGCACACACAATTCCATGCCACACAGTGACCAAAGGTGTAGAATTTCTGTGCTGTTCTACTCACCGAGGCACAGGAAATGCCCAATCTGCAGTTTGTAGCTCTGGGAGGAGACACAGGTGAGGAGCAGGCAGAGCACGTGGAAGACCGTAAGCCCCACCAGCCACGGCTCCGTCCAGTCTGTCTGCTGGGAAGACACAGCATCGGCATTCATCACGTCCACCCGCAGGGCCAGGCTGCACACCTGGGCACAGCATTCCCTGGGGCCCTCACTGCTGCGCTCTCCTGGGGCTACTCGGCAGGCGTCCAGAGACACTGCCAGGCCACGAAACTGGGGAGCAGGAGAAGGGATGGGGAGACGGAAGCAGGAGCCTGCCCTCCACCACAACCACAACACACGGCACCTAGAGCTCAGCACACAGCACAGAGGGCGTCACTGACGCCGCGTCCGTGTGAGGGACAGAACCCTGCTCGTAAGCTTGGAAAGACCTAAGGGACTACCACCTCTCAGGTGACAGGAAGTTAAGTGACTTATTCAGGGAGCTCCATTGATTAGCCCCAAAACAACAAGAAACACCATTTCCAGCTCCTCAGACTAGAACTGAAGGCCTTGGGATACCTGAGCCATCCTAACCCGCATGTGTTGATTTCCCTCAACCTTCCTGAAATGTGCCCAGCCCACTGCACAGGAGGGCCATGTCCACAAGCCAGCCCAGGTCCACCGAGCCCAGTGCCACGTGGTGCCAGTGCCCTCCTGGCACTCAAATCCCCACCGAGGCTCAGTCTCTACTACTCAATCCCCTCCTGACGCTCGGTCCCCACCTGACGCTCGGTCCCCTCCTGACGCTCAGATGCTTTGGAAGCTCAGCCCTCCCATGGTCACTTTACAATCCCGCCTGTCCTCAGCGCCCCCCCACGTCCTCCTCTTAACCCCCCACTGTATGAGACAAGGCCTGCCCCCCAAGCTGGAGCCTTGCAGAGCCTTCCGGACCTCTTTAAGAGTCCACTGCTCTGTGCGGGGTACTGCAGCTGCCTGCGGCAGGTCAGAGCACCTGCAGGAAGCGCACAGGCGGCCTCCCCAGAGCCTGCGCAGGGCAATAAAGGACAAGCTCCGCAGCACCCATGAGCGCACGACCAAGAGCCAAACGGCACACGGCGCTGCCCATACCCCAGCAGGGCCACACCACCCCTGGTGGCCGCAGGGACCCAGGGGTGAGCTGTCTGGGGGCACCAGGCCACTGCCAGATGCCCAGGGCACAGCACAGAGGTCTCCCCACTTCCAGACCCCAAGCTCACCTGCCCCTACCAGGCCCCAACCGGCAGGCCCGGGCCCAGCACGCACGCCCCGCCCAAATGGCCCAAGCCCCGCCCCCGGGGCCCAAGCTCCTCCCCGCACAACCTCCAGCCCCGCCCCCAGGGCCCAAGCTCCTCCCCGCACGACCTCCAGCCCCGCCCTCAGGGCCCAAGCTCCTCCCCGCACGACCTCCAGCCCCGCCCCCAGGGCCTAAGCTCCGCCCCGCAGGCCCCGCCCTAACCCTTGTGCACGCGCCCGGCCGCTCTGCACAGCCGCGTCCAGCAGGCCCCGCCCCCAAGCACGAGCTCGGCGCACTCCCCACACCCTAGGCCACACCCACAGATCCCAAGCTGCGCCCGCACGGCCCTAGCCCCGCCCTCGGCCCCGCCCACACGGCCCGAGCTCCACCCGTTCACGGCCCAGCATGCACCGCGCAGCGAGCCCTGACGCACAAGCCACGCCCACGGCACGCGCACGCGGCCCAGGCCCAGGTCCCGCCCAGCCCGGGGCCTCGTCATCCCAGCCACAAGCCCAGGCCCCTGGCGTCCCTCCCCGTGCCCGCAGCGCAGCCGGAGCCCGAAGTGGCGACTACGCAGGCTGCGAGTTACCGTGATGACCGCGGGAATGCTGACTGGGAACGAGCTCACGGAGAACGGGGACGGCATGGTGCCGGAGAGCCCGCCCTCGCAGCAGCCGCGCACCCGCCTGGCCGGGCTCCAGGGAGGACGACCTCGATTGTCTGCTCTCGCGAGATCTGCCGTTCTCGCGAGTCACGCATTGTCCATTTTGTCGCGATAGTTCCGTGACGTCTTTTAGGTCCAGAGCCTGCGATTTTCGGGATTTGACTGCCAGGGTGATAAAATTGGTAGGGTTGCGTGTAGGGTTTGCCCTCTGTCCACCGGGAGGTGGAGGGCGTAATTGGTTCTTGTGACTGAGAAGCGGGCAGACGAGGGTGGAGTTCCGGGGGGGGTCAGGGCTCTGTGCGAGGTCGCCCGCGCGTCCAGACGGGGACCGAGAGGGGCGGGACATCGCGGGGACAGTGTCCTCCCCGGGACCCTGCGGGACCCGGACAGTGTCTCCGCCCCCCGCCCCCAGCCCGACCCTGCGGGACCCGGACAGTGTCTCCGCCCCCCGCCCCCAGCCCGACCCTGCGGGACCCGGACAGTGTCCGCCCCTCACCCCCGCCCCCACGCCGACCCCGACGCTGCGGGACCCGGACAGTGTCCGCCCGCGCCCCCCACCCCCCCCCGACCCTGCGGGTCTCGGACAATGTCTCCGCCCCCCGCCCCCACCCCGACCCTGCGGGACCCGGACAGTGTCTCCGCCCCCCGCCCCCACCCCGACCCTCCGGGACCCGGACAGTGTCCGCCCCCCACCCCCACCCCGACCCTGCGGGACCCGGACAGTGTCCGCCCCCCGCCCCCACCCCGACCCTGCGGGACCCGGACAGTGTCACCCCCACCCCCACCCCCACCCCGACCCTGGGGACCGGACAGTGTCCCCCCACTGGGACCCTGCGGGGCAAAGGCCGGTGCACTCCCCCTCTTGGTCAGCTTAGGGTTATTCGTGGCGCTTATCCTTGGAGATTTACCGGGTCTCATTGTGCTTCACCTCCTTCTTCAGAAATGGATAGAAAAATATAAAAATTGATTGGGGATTATTTCTCACTTATAAAATTAATGTACTTGCAGCTAATTTCTTCCTTTACTGTTACGATAAAGATATAGATCTTTTCATTTGTATTGAAGAATTTCATCCCACCTTTGAAAATATCAAATTAAACATTTTATTTTAAAATGATGAATTAGTAAAGTTATATAATTTTAGTGTATATATCTGCTTTTGTAATATTAATAGTTTATTAGTTCTATTAAAAAATCTAGTGGGTGGACATTTTTTCATTGCCCTTGGTGCTACAGTGTGGTTGTTTTACAGCCCTGACTCAAGCCATGTATCAAAAACATCTGTACCCCCTTAATATTTTGAAATTTTTTTAGAAAGGTAAAAAATATTTAAATGTACTCACTGTCACGGTGGGTGCATTTAAATATTACTCAGTTGTAAAAATCATACTATTCAATGCAATAAAACACTGCAATCAAAATACTTAATGAGATTGTACATGAGATGCTTTTGTTTTACTGTTGAAATGTGTCTCTAAAGTACAGACGTCGAGTGAAGGCAGTGATAATGCAGGAGACAAACCTGCAGGAAGGACCTGTCTCAGTTTAATTAACACAAAAATGCTGACAGTGACCTTCTTTCGAGAATGGGTGTGTAGATTCTTAAAACAATTTCTCTATTCTAATATTTGAGGGCGCAAGTCATTTTTTAGACACATGCTTTGTGAATATTTTCTCCTGCTCAGGAACCTACTTGTCTGTTTTCTCACGGAGTCTTTAATGAGCAAATATTTCTAATGTTGATAAAGCTAATTATCACTTTTTTTCTTTTATGGTCATTGTTTTCTGTGGCCTAAGAAACCTTTGCATACCTATACCACAAAGATCCTATATTTTCCCTTAAATCTTTAAATATTTTAGATTTTACACTTTAGGCCTATGGCCCATCTCATATTAATTTTTGTGAAATGTGTGAATTAGGGTCGAAGTTCATTTTTTCTCATGTGGTTTTCTAATTATTCTAGCATTACTTATTGAAAAATGTTTCCTTTTCCCCCATGTGACTGCTTTGCCACTTTTGTCAAAAATCAGCTAGCTGCATAAGAGGCCGTCTGTTTATGACTTTTCTACCCTGTTCCACTGACCAGTCCTTACTCGTCAGCAAACTGGGTCATGTTTTCTGTGTAGGGAATTTAGGCAGAGACCTGGTCAGGCAGACGAAGGCAGGTGCTTGAGTGACGAGGTTACGCCAGCTTGGGCCAGGTGGAAGTGCACAGGGCTCCTCAGTGCCTTTTCAGATTGCCGTGTTTATTGGTGGTCATTTAGCTTTTTTCCAATCGTTGCTTTAAATTAAATAATTACTAAGAAATGTGACAATTTTCTATCACAAATTTTGTGACTATATCTCCTGATTTCAATAAATCTTAAGGAATATCACAAGAAAAGTAATGTACCTTCTAATCTAGAATGCAAATTTACAGTGAATAGAAATGTATGTTTTTAATCATAAATCCCCCTCCCAGTCCAAACGTAACCCCATGTGTGGTATTTCTATGAATAGTTAACACTTGTAACCTGGATGAATGGTGAAGATACATTTCTTCCTTTGACAGTAGGATAAATTTACTAAAATATATGTAGAAAAATAAATAACGTATTTAGACAAAATGGATTGGTCATTTACTCCAAAATCCAATTAGATACATCTTTTACATTTTGATCATTTACATTTCTGAAGCTGCCACTCATGGGTGGTCCTCAGTCGATCCATGAAGTCCTGAAAATTGCCCATCTGTTTTTCTCAGTCTGTTTATATGTCTTTTTTTTTTTCCAGAAAAGGTCTAAATCTTTAGTTAAATTCTCACAGGTACTTGGCCCCTAAAAATTTAGAAACTCTGAGAACATTATCTGGTTCATAGAACTTGAGTATTTTCCCCTTTTATTTCTACTCTGTTCTGTTAAGATGCACTTCTCAAATAGTAAATGAAAATCTGAACGTGGTGTAGACCCACCTCCATCCAGAGGCTTGTAAAGTCTCTGAGATGTTTCATTTCTAAAGCATTTAAAGTCTTTCAACTCAGTGGGTTTTGTGCATGGAAGTGTAAATGGGGCATGGGGTGAAAAATCCCAGCCCGCTCAGGTCGTCAGCTCTGCTTAGGGTGACAGCGCCAGCCCACGGAAAGGAAAAACTCAGGTGTCACGCGATGCCGCAAGGTGTCCAGTTAGTGCGGGAGTGGGCGACGCAAAAGCAGTGCTGCTCTTGGCTTTGAAGGAGCCAGGGACCCAGCGGGAACGTCCTGGCAGCCCATGACGGGTGAGGCAGACGGAAACCGAACCCGGAGAACAGGGCCGGAGCTCAGGCAGGAGGGTACGAGTTGAAGAACTAAGCAGATACTCACTCACTTATCTAAAAACTTAGAATATGTTGTTCCAATTTATAAGACCAGACTTTTATTTGTGATTTTTATGCCTTATAATTTGAATTCCATTTCTATTGTTTTTGTATTAACTTCTCCTTAATAATATTCCATGATCATCTTAAAATCTGCAGGTGAACAGTTAGTATTTTATTTAGCTGTGCGAAGTCCTCTATAGTAATTTTGGTTTACGTTTTGAGTGGTCTCCTTAAGAGTAGACTGATGTACTACATCGCGGCATCCCGCTGGGAAACCACCAGGGGCTCTGCCCGGGCCTGGCCTTCCAGCCGGGCAAGAGTGGCAGGCGTGGGGGCCCCGTCCGTGGTGGGCCCACGTTCTCTGCTCTCAAGAAGGAACCATTTTTATTTTTCACCTGCGTCGTTGGGTGTGCATCCCGTGTGCACATTTCTAAATAACACGTTTGGGGCAGTGTCCTGACTGGACTGCCTGGGGGGAGAGACGAAGGCCCACGCTCCCCCAGGCCCCCCCTTGCCTTTTCCTGGTAGAGTTACAGCATAATTGTCCTTTAGATGATTATTCTACGTGAATATGTTTATGACGATGTGAATGTCGTTCCCCACCGAGCTACGGAGGCCTCTGGTCAGACTCTCTCTTGGTGGAGTCTGTTGTTATTCTTGGAGTGGATCATTACCTTTCTTATTTCATTGCTATTATTTTTTATTAAGCTATCATTGATTGATCTAGAAACTCTCTTCTGAAAGCATAAATCTTGCCATATATTCAAGTCATCTGGCGACATCAGCTTGTCGCTCCTGGACACGTCCCTCTGGGAGCCTCTGCTCCCTGCCCGGGTCTGCACTGGCCGCCCGGTGGACCTGGTGTCCAGGTGCCGCTTGGAATCTTCCTTCCTCGTCGTCCGGGGGCTCCCTGTTTCTGTCGGGTGGTGGCCCCTCATTCCCTGGGTTTGTTCCTTTAATTTGATAGCTCACATCTTCCAGAAACTCCCTGGGGAAGGGCACGCGGAAGACAGCTCTCTCGGTGGTGCACGTCTGAAAGCGCTTTTGTTTCACCTTCACATCTAATTTATATTTTAAACGTATATGTACGGAATTTCTAAGCAATCTGTGATAGAAGGATTTCCCCCAGATATCTATTTTCTATAACGCCTTTTCATTTTATTGATAAGAAAAGTGAGACTTACATAAAGGTTATTATTGATCTTTGATAGAGTCATGGCGCCACAGATGTGTCATTTTCAGTTTCAGGAACACCTTTTACGTCCACGGCCCTTTCAGTCCTGGGGTCCTTGACTGATCTGGCTGCTGGTGAAGCGGGAGACGTCACACCTGGCACGTGGGGGCAGGGGGTGTCCCTGTGCCTGACTCGAGGCTGCCGCACCTCTCAACCCCTCACGCACAGTGGAGCCCGGGAAACTCTTCTGTGGTTTGAAGCCACCCTGACTCTTAGATCTGGGGGGGACTCAGGGTATTGTAGGGATTATTCCAAAGCAGAAGCCCCCACAGAATCCCGCGTGTCCTGCCAGCTGCCCACTTTCCACCTCTCTCAGCAAACAAGGGGATCAGAATTTAGAACAGTGGAAACCAAATTTGTTCAAAGTTGGCAACTCCTGTAAGCTACCGTGACAACTTGAAATCAACATGCTCGTATAAGAAACTCGGAGGTTGAAGAACGTGCTCTGCCCAGTGGTTTGAGAATGGTCTATTCCTGGCATTTCCTTACATATCCCAGGATAACAGCTGACTTGTCCTGCATTTTACTTTTTCACAAGGAAAAAAAGACAGTTATAGAGTCACATATTTTTAACCATATCAGGAGACAACTTTGTCAATAAATCCTTTTTTAAGGAATTGTAAATGAGAAATGTGGGTAAATAGATTGTATGCGTCAAGAAACTGAGTTTATTCCAGAGGAAAACCTGGAGTGTTTAAGGGGCTCCTTTTCGTTACTAGTAGATGGCACTTCTTTGTTGAAGCTTCATGTTTCCAAGCGCTAGCTCCTGGCTGTAGAAAGCACATGAAAAAGACACAAGACTCGCTATTTTTAGTTCAGTGCAATGCCTTCTTGGTCTTTGAATGAGACCTGACAAAACTGTTGGAGTTTCATTAGCAGAAGCGTAGAAATAAACCGCGAATACCCGGTTCTCTTGCCCTTAGAGAAAACAATCATTCCAAGTTCGCTTTCTTCCGGGAATTCAAATGTATTGTCTTACCAGGAGCTTGCTCAGATGACAGTTGTTAAAGAAATAAACAAAATAAAACCATTCTACAAAATTAAACAGACCATGAATATACTCTACATCGTGTATAATAGTTTTATGTTTTAAAAAATATGTTTGTTAAGTAATCCTTGGTTTAGTTCATTCTTTTCCGTAGGCTGACAGAGTATATGTTTGCTTTGTTTCTTATCGTGTGGTATTTTATATGTAAGATGTTTAATGTAAATGTGTGTTAATGATTTACCTTTACCAAGAAAGCCTAAAACCAAATGTAGACATGAGGAGGTTAAGAATTTCTCTTTATCTCAATTTTAAAATTACTTTTTTCCCATATAACTTACAAGAGCAAATTTTTATTTCCTTATTCCTCTATAAATGTTTAGTAAACTCAATTTCTTCATTTCAAGAGCTTCACCCATCCTAATAATCTCCTCCACACAGCCACGAAGAGCGTTTATGAAAAGAATGCATCAGTGTTTTGTGAAAGCTTTAACTGCAGCAACGGCCTTAAGCCGTGGTCTTCTGTGTCCTGACAGAGGGCTGTGGTTTTCTCCTGCTGCTTCTGGAGAGACTGCATTCTCCACAACCACCTCCACTTATTTTAAGAGAAGATCCAGGCTTCCTTTTCCTTGATATTCTATTACGTCTTACTTCATAATGGTATTCAAATTAATTCTGCAGTAGTAGTATTTTACATTTATTTTATTTATATACTTGCTTTTCACTGAGGAGTATAAATGGAACAGAAGTTTATGTATCTATTTTAAATTCACTCTGGCATAAAAAGGAGAGCAAATTTAGAATTTTGGCAGGTACTTAGAATCAGATCTTCCCTCTCACTGGCTTCATTTTCTAATATAGTTCCAATATTTTTCCTTGGAAATCTATCACAAAAAATATACATCCTATTTTATAAAGATTCTTTTTTAGTTGCTTTATTTCTACCACCATGAAAAGAAATATGGGCCCTCGTTAGAACTTCCTGCCACACTGCCGGGTGCTCCGTGCAGACTCCCAGAGCGGGAGGCGCAGCCAGGTGGGCAGGGGCCGCGGCCGTGAGACTCCTCCAAACACCTTCACTCCTGCCTCCTGCTTGGGACCCTGTGCTCCCGACGGCACACGTAATCGGGGCAGACGTTTGTCACCCACATAGCTGGTACCTGTGCCCCAGGAGTGAGGTTCAAGCTGTTTAGCACCTCTTAGGAAATTATTGATCTGTTGGAAACAGCCATGAGAAACACGGTAATTATATATTGATTACTAGTAGTTCTGACGGTGTGGAGGAAGGAAAATGACTATCTTCATCTTCAGTGGAATTCCCAAAGTGACCATGAGAAGTCCCTTATTGGAGCCATAATAATTTCAAAGATGATACATTTATACCGAGGAAATGTATCAGAGGTGCGTCTTATAGCTTCTACACGTTACAAACTACATGGAAAACGGCCAGTTGGCTCAAGTTGGTGAAAATTATGGTCATTTTTTCATTTACTGCACTATGACAACTGCACATATTTCTCATGGTTGCTAAGAGTTAATTTGATCCAGGAATTATTGATCAACATAAAGCTTCTTTAAAAGATAATTGTAGATATTAATGTTTCTTAATTAATATTCTCAAAACTCAACAAAAGTATTGGCACCTTAAATTTTGCAAACAAATTTAATCAGAGTATATTCTCTAAATGAAAATAAAAATAGAATATTATGCCAGAAATCAAGACTTTTGAATTATTGATTTAACTATTGATACATTTGTACCAACTTTTAAACTTTAATGTTCTGTCTAAATTTAAGTTGGTGTAAAGTCTTACATTTTAAAAGAGAATAGTATTTATGGAGCTTTGGACCTGGAACTACTTTCTCCAGGACATTATCTTTGAAATCTGAGAAAGTAATTTAACCATAGCTTGTAAAATATGTTAAGTGTTTTAAATATTACATTAATTTTACAAAAAGTGTAATCTGAACAGAAGTCACCCTGGGGTGCCTGTGTCTTGCCCTCCTCTCCCCATTTGTTTGGCTGTGTTCCATGACTGATAGCTCCTGTCTATTAATATAATTTCTAATTTACTACAGGGATAATGCTCATTTTGTTCCTCTGTCTTCACCTTCAGCAATCAAAATAGGTTTATTTTAATACAGAAAGTATGAATTTTCTTACATTGTAGTTATCATTATTTGTAAGTTAGATATTTTTGCTGCTACATTTTTACTTTTTCATACCTATTTAGAAGACAATTAAGTTGACACAAGTACTTTCTCAACTCAATCATACCCAACAGTTTTTATTTTCACTACAAAGTGAAAGATGATTTAATTTGTCTGACTCTTTCAGTGGGCTTGCTAAGAAATGTATAAACTGATAGTTGGATTTCTTAAAGACATTCTAGACAAGGAGGGGACAGCATCGTGTGGCAGAGATTCAGCCTTGAAAGGTTGTTTACCAAATCACCAGCTGAATCTTATCACAGAAAAACAGATTTAGTTTTCAAACAGTTTTGAGAGGCATCTAAAATTCCACATATGTGCTGAACCTTCAAATGCTTTTGAAGGAGTTTGCTGAAAAGCTAAAGAGCATCAAACTTAAAAATGTGTTTCTCCCGACTATCTAAACCAGGCTGCCCACCGCTACCCACCTTTCCTTTTCAGTCTGTCGGTGAGACTTGAGAAAACCCACGACCGTCCTGCCTGGAGCTTCTTGGGTGAGTGACCCTTTGTCCAGCCTGTCTGCAGTGGCAGCTTGCTGGTTCCGATAATGTCGTCCTCAGCGTTGCTGAAGCAATTTGATAGGTTGTGAATGCTCTGAGTATTTCACAAGGCTAGTTTGACGTCATAATTTTTAACCACAAAAATCACATAAAATAGTTTCTAAAATGCTGATGAAAACACACAATCTCAGGCTATTCCATGCCTGATAACCAAAAAGAAATCATCTGGTTAAAGGCATGTGCATGTGTATGTGTGTATTTGAGACGAAGTCACCCTCACCAGGACAAAATATGACTTGCCTCTGTCACAGCTCTTCATTCTTGGGTCACAAAATGTTCAGTTATTCAAAAATAGTGGAGGGAAGAACATCACATACTGCATAGTTGAGGGTTTCTTGCACGGGTTTCAAACTCATTTTGACCGGGCCCGGGATCTCATTTTCACAATTTACGGGCTTTTGTTATCTCATCCTCTGGGATGAGCTTCCTGTCCTGCCTCGTGGAGCGTGTGTGACGTGAAGTGAATGAGCACCGTGGAGGCAGACGGGCTTCTGCAACCTTCCCGGTGTGGCCGCGAGACACCAGCTAGTGTCTGCCAACTGCAACGGTGGGCGGGGAACTGCCAAGGCTTCAGGTTCCGGAATTGGTTCTCCTTTTAGCACAACCAGCATCTGGCATAATAAGGGACACCGAGCTGAGCGTGTGACCCTTGGGCAGGGGCTTGAGGGGAGCCTCAGAGAGCGAGACAGACCCCACATCTTGTTAACGAAGCCGCACACGCAAAGGCGGGGCTTTGGCTTCAGGAGGGGCCTTTGCTCGCCTCCCCCCCCCCCGGTGGGGTGCAGGGATCGTGCCCACCTCCCGGCAGAACCCTTCCTCTCCCCCTCTCGCGTCCTCCCCTTTGTCCCCTCGCGGGGGCAGGGTCCCTGGTTCTGAGACTTCAAGTTTCCCTTTCTGTGCAACCACAGGTCCCTAAGCACCTTTACCATCAGCAGTTTCTATACCGTATCTTCACTGTGGTAAAGTACACATAACATAAAGTTTGCCATTTTAATAATTTTTAAGAGCACAGCTTAGTGGCATTAAGCACACTCACGTGTTCAGCAGCTTTCAGCACCTTCTGTCTCTGGCACCGTCCATTCCCCAAACTGAAGCTCTGTCCTGAAACAGCTCCGCATGTCCCTCCCTCCACCCCTGGAAACCATCATGTTGCTTTTTCTCTCTGTATTGCCTGTTCCAGGTACCTCATATAAGTGAATTCATACACTATTTGTATTTCTGTGACTGGCTTAGTTCACTCGGCAAAATGTCCTTAAGCTTCATCCATGTTGCAGCGTGTGTCAAAATGTCATTCCTTTGTAAGGCTGGGTGATATTTCGCCACCGGTAAACAGCACATTTTGTCCATCCCCTCATCCGGTGATGGGCTTTTGGGCTGATTCCATCCTTGGACTATTCTGATTAATGCTGCTCTGAGCAATGGTGTGTGGATATCTATTTGAATCCCTGCCTTTAGCTTTAAATTTTCAATTTTTAAATTTTACTCAGAAGTGGAGTTATTGATCGTATGGTAATTCTATGTTTAGCTTTTTGAGAAGCCATCTTATGATTCTCCACGTGGTCACACCGTTTTATATTTCCAACATCAATCCTTTAAGTGTTCCAATTCCTCCACATCCTAGCCAACACGTTATTTTATGTTTTATTGTTTGTTTGTAAATAGCCATTCTAATGGGTATGAAGGTGTTTGTGAATGTGTGGCGTTGTATTTTATACTGTGTTGGCATTATTTATTTTTCTACCCTGATAGATTGAAGCTCTGATTCAAAGATTATTGCTGTCTGTACCTGCAATAGACTGAACCCCACCCCCCCAATTCATATGTTGATTCATATGAAACTCATTTGCCAAAGAGATGGCGTTTGTAGGTGTGCCCTTTGGGAGGTGATGGGGCCGTGGAGGTGGAGCCCTCATAAAAGGCACGGGGCCCCGGGAGCTCCCTCACCCCTTCCACCACTGAGGACACGGTGAGAAGACACCGTCTACTAACCAGGAAGCAGCCTCTCACCAGACACCAGCTCTGCCAGCGTCTTGATCTTCGGCTTCCAGCCTTCAGAACCGTGGGAAGTAAGTTCCTGTTGCTTAGAAGCTCCTCGGTTTATGGTCTTTTGTTACAGCAGCTGAAATGGAAAGACAATGTCCTCACACATCAGTGATGAATTAGCCCAAACACTGGCACTTACCACATGTTCAGCTAAGCAAGGCGATATAAAACCGGAGGCAGATTTAGACCAGTGATGGTTCAGCTGTCTGGAGAATAGGAAGATTTGCTATTCTGATGGAAGTAGTCAGAGTAATGTACCTTTCACCCTTAACTATTAAAGCATTTATTCTGGAAAATTTCAAGAACGCAAGAGTAGACAAAAGTATAACAAACTCCTACATATCTTTAAATAACTCTCAGCTTCAACAATTCAACAAGCTTGTGGTTAGTGTTGTTTTATCTCTAATTTCATAACCCATAAAGGATATTTAGAAACAAATCCCTTTTATCACATTTTATTTTATCAGATAATAGTATGAATTTCTGAATGATAAGAATGCCTGCTTTTGAAACATTAATATAATCAAATATCCATTTATTATTCAAGTTTCCAGTTATCTCATAAATGTCAATTTATTTAATGTATTTATTGAATCAATATCTAAATAAGTTCATAGATTATGATTGGTTCAAGTATCTTTTAAAATTTTATAAATCTTAGTGATCACCCCTTCATAACCGTCTACTCTGCAATTTATTTGTTAAAGAGATGAGTGAAGTAGCAGCCAGGAGTCCGCCTGCCTGGAGGGAGGACGCCAACTTAGGGCAAGGCTGGCCCGGAAGGTTTTCATCCTGCTTTCTTTCTTCTGCCTTAAGCGAGTGACAATAGGGTCAACACAAACAGGTTTTGTTATTGTTGCAAAGCATTTGTTGTCTTTGGAAAAACCTAATTTTAATAGACTGATTAGCTGCCTTAATTTTGGGAATAACTGGTTCCTCGTGCGAATGTGCCTGTTAATGCAGCGGGAGTTCTTTGTTCAGGTCTGGTCCTGAGGTGAATAGTTCACATTTTATTTTTTCTTCCATGGTGACCTCTTTATTTCCTCATGTTTGTGAGAGGGGAGCAAGGTTATTGTTCTTTCTGCTGTCACCGCTTGCTTTTTCATGTGTCTGTGCCGGTGTGAGGAAATAGCACGCCTGCGCCTCTGTCTCGTGGCTCTGGGTGTTCGTGTGGGGGACGTTTGGAAACATCACGCTTGTGAACCTACAATATTTAGGCCTGTCTTGTCTTGTAGTTTTCTCTTCCTTCTTCTTTCTTTGGATAGTGTCTTAGTCCATTTGCATTGCTATAAAGGAAATGCCTGAAGTTGGGTGATTTATAAAGAAAAGAGGTTTATTTGGCTCACGGTTCTGCAGGCTGTAGGAGAAGCGTGGCCCCAGCATCTGCTTCTGGTGAGGGCTTCAGGGAGCTTCCAGTCGAGGTGGACGGGGAAGGGGAGCAGGCGTGTCACGTGGTGACAGAGGGAGCAAGAGAGGGAGGAGGAGGTGCCAGGCTCTTTTAAACAGCCAGCTCTGGCTGCAGTGAGTGAATAGAGCAGGCACTCACTCATTACCACGGGAGGGCACCAGGCCATTCCTGAGGGATGCGCCCCCACGACCCAAACATCTCCCCTTGGGCCCCACCTCCAACACTGGGAATCAATTTCAGTGTATTTGGAGGGGCCAAACATCCAAACTCCATCAGGCAGGGGGTGCACTGGAAGCAACCTGTGTCGGAGTCAGAGTGGCTTCAAGTCCTTGCTCACTTTGTAAACAGTGATCCTGGGCCAGTTGTTCCACTCCTGTGTGCCTCTGGGCTTCAGTGCACTAATCTTCAAAGTGGCCACGCTGCATGCTCCAGGTAAAAAGCAATAACATACAGAAAGCATCCAGCCTGATGAGAAACAAATCAAATTTTTTTTTATCTTTCGTGGGTGAGATTTCTAATTTTCTCTCTGTGAAATTATTAGATATTTTTGAATTTTGAGACAAAGAAGTAAATGTTTGCTAAAATTTAATTTTTTTAACTCCAGATGACTTTTTTAGAATATCTGCACACGTAATAAAATGGCTATGGCCTGATGTGGAAAAAGCACTTCTTTTGAATACCAACTTATTGTTATTAGGTTCTAACTGGTTGACTGCACTCAATTTTGATCTGACTTGTTTCTGTAGACTTTGCTTAATTTATGTCTCAATTTCATCTCTGTAAAATAATAGATGATTGGATTAAAGAAACTCTTTATCACAGCAGCATTTTGGAAGCTCTGTGTAGTTTATTCACAGAAAGAGTTTCAGGGGTAAACTTTGAAAAACCAAAGCCCAGAGTAACGTCAAGGTCCACCCACAAACTGCTTTCAAAATCCCCACCCTCTGTCCCGGCCACAGCAATTCCTGGTGACTTCCAAAACTGAGATCAATTTTCTGTCTCTGGATTTTGAGGTTTTATTTGTGGGGCTCACATGAGCTGAGACTTTGTCCATCCCGAGTGCCCCCTGCCCCTGCCATGTCCACCCTGGCCACCCGTTCTCTCTCCTGCCCAGCAGTGGGAAAGAGATCAGAGGCCCCCAACATACATCCAAATTTGTATTCATGTTAACTATAGTAAATAAATTCAACCAAATCTTGTGCCTTAAAGCATCAAATGCCAGAGCTGGGTGTCCTGAGTCCCCGATTCTGGCTTTAGATTCTGGCTCTGCTGCTCAGTGAGCCTCACCTTTCTGTATCTCGGAAATGGGATGGACAGTTTCTACATGACAACACGTATAAAATGGCTCACAGAGAAGGGGCCCGATGTCCTGTAAATCCACCCCAGTTTAATATCACCTAAATGGAGTGATTTACAGTCTGCAATTACTGGGAACACCCATACCCAGTCAGGCTCCTACTCCATGGAGCCTTCCAAAGCTTTGAGACCTTGGAGACACTGGAAGTGTTGTTCCCAGGGTCAGTACTCCACAGTCAGGCACCTGGCTCTGGCCCAGGCCCCTTGGTGTCAGTTCTGGCCCTCCCACCTGCTTGCTTCAGGCAAGTCCTTGGACCTTCCTGGGCCTTGATTGGCTCATTTGTAAACTTGAGAATAATACATTGTAAATTATTACCCATATGAAGTAAATATCAGAGTGCATTTTATTTTGGCTTTTATAACTTCAAAATGTCAGTAAGGAATATGTAATTTCCCTTTACTCCTTTATTTTTTTCAACTCACATAACTTTATTCTGTACAAACTAGATTTTTATTACCATTGTAACAATCAATAATAAGAAAAATAAACCAGCCGTCATTGATTGTTCTTTGTGGTTGCGGAACCGCAGCGCCCCGAGAGTCGCAGCGAGGAATCGCCCTGGAGAGGCGGCTGGGCAGAGCCTGGGCCGTGTCCTCCCGCCGCTGCGCCGGCCCGTGGGAGCCGGGTCTTCCGCAGTGTCTCGGCCCAGCGGGCCTGTCAAGGACTCTGCACCTTTCCTCCTCTGTTTCTTGAGCAGTGACTTTGTGACATTCCTTCACTGTCCTTTCAGTAATTCTTGAAACTTTCTGTGCCTGCATTTAACCCCTAGGCCAGATTATTTTTCAAAGCGGCTCATTTGATAAAAATACGTTGAGTGTCTAGAAACAGCTTAGTGGGAACGCCTGGGACGCTGTCAAGCCGCCAGCCCGAGGGGGGGGCGGACCCCGCCCTGCGCCGTGGGCACCTCGGGGGAGGCATCTGGAGAGCACGTCGCAGGCGTGTCCGCGCCGTCTGTGCACCACGGTGACGCGCGGCACAGAGAGGAGGCAGGGTGCCGGGCGCAGCCTCGCGGGGAACTGGCCCGTCTGTTGCCACTGCTTGTTCCGCCCTTTCGGAGGAGAATCCCTACACTGGGAGGGATTTAGGACCCGTCAATGCCAAACTCCTCATTTCTGGAGACCAAGGCAGTCGTTTAATCAAGGTCACATTGCTTCTTAGAGGCAGTTCAAAAGCAGTTTCAGGTATGAGCCCTTCTCTTCCAAAAAGAAAGAACTTGTCATTTAATGACAGATAGGCCAGTAGTTAGCGTGACTAGCCCCGAAGACACACTCCGGTATAGCGTCCTCCGCCTGCAGGTGGTCCGGACTCCAGGCCCTGGCGGGCGCGCGTCCCGGGGCGCCCCGGGGAGAGGACCCGGGGCGTGAGAGTGTCTCCAGGGGGGCCTGACACCCGACTGGTTGCTCACACGAAGAGGCCCTTGGTGTGGGAATAGAAGGACGAGGGACGAGAGCGTCGTAGGGGACAAAGGCCCGGAGCCGAAGGCAGCTCCTGTGCTCGGCTTGGTGGTGACGGCGCAGCAGGGCTGTACCCCAAGACCGGCGTGGAGACTTGCGTAGCAGCTCAATCGCGAAAGGTCTTTTGTGCCATGTTTGCAGCTTTGGACTTTTTCTTCCAAAATGCAATGGAAAAAATGTATGTGCAATCCCAAATCTTAGCGTATTCCATAGCTTAGACGTTTGGGGACTTACCAGGATACTTGCTCATTACTGGAGGAGACTCAGGGATATATTGTGGGGATGTTGATGCCTTCTGGGTGTTGCCTTTATTTCCCCAAGAAAATAGAGTGAATATGAAGGCTATTGAATTTTTGCCCGAAGTCTTTCGCCAAAATACTTCTCTCATTGAAAAGAGTTATAAATATTTGCTTGAAAAATACATGTATTGATTGGTCAGCCATAGATCAGATTTCCAGTGCCATTTATTAAATTGGTTACTTCCCAAGGTCACAATGCGCTGAATATCATTTCCTCATGGCATTATGCTGAGGCAGGATGGGGCAGGAGACCAGGAGCAGGAGGAGCAGGAGGAGGAGGTAGCATGCCCACAGCTGGGTGACGACTGGTGAACGTTTTTCATGTAGTTGCATGTCAAATACGAGCCCCCGGGAAAAGCAGGGGCATTGCTGCGTTCCTGATGTCACAGGGGATGTAGCAAGTGAGGAAGATCAACACAGAGCTCATGTGCATCTGTGTGCTCACGTGTGTGTGTGTGAGAGAGATGAACAGTGACCCCATAACCAGAATGCTGCAGGGGTTCCTGTGCCGGAACATAAATTAGCGCAACATTTTAATAAAAGGCACTTTAAATGCATTAGAAAAACTTTAGCATGATTCCTACCGTGCACCCAGCAATTTCATTTCTAGGAATTTTACCAAAAGAATAAGCATGCACATCAAGATTTCTTAACAGAAATGACAATCAATTAAGTGTTTAGAGAAAATTTTGGAAATAAAATATTAGAAGTAGCCTAAAATATCTAAGAATAGGTGATTATTGAAATAAGTTATGACATACACATAAAATGAAGTACTATGAGGCAATTATATATTATGATGCAGAGAAATATAAAACCATGATGAAATGTGGGCATTGTGCCCTAATTGTTCTACATGTCACTGTTATAGCACAATACAATAGACACGCACTTATTTTTTAATTTTCCTTTTTCTTTATATTGCAGTACGATTTACATAAGGCCATGCCCACAAATCTCAAATGTAGAGCTCAGTGAATTTCCCCTATATATACAGCATTGTGAGCACCACCCAGGGTAGATATAGAACACTTATACCATCACAGAAGCTCATCTGTGCACCCGTAGAACCAGCAGCCCTCAGAGTAGCCACTACTACAACCCCTTCATCATAGATTAATTTGTCTCTCTTTTGAATTTCATATTAATACATATCATCTCTATTATCTGTTTCTGGCTTCTTTCACTCAACATAGCTGTGAGATTAGTAATTATGCAGTGTCACTAGTTCCTTATATTTTTTGTTGCAACATGGATATTCCGTTGTGCAATGTATTGATCCATTTTGCTATTGCTGAACATTTGGATAGTTTCCCCTTTTTTAGCTCTTATGAATAAAAATGCTGTGAATATTCTTGTATACGTATTTTGGTGGACATAGAGCTCATTTAGATTGGAAATAGTGGAAATTCTAACTCATAGGGAGTGTGTGTGTGTTTATTTTTTGTGGATATTAGCAAGCACTTTCCCAAAGTGGTTGTACCAATTTATACGTCCATTGGGAATACAGGAATGTTCCAGTTGCTCCACATCTTCATCAAAATCTGGTATTATCTGTTCTTTATCTAATCATCCTGTTGTAATCATAGTCATATATAACACTGTGTTTATAATTTGCATTTCCCTAATAGTTAATGATGGTGCAAAACTGTTTCTATATTTGTTAGACACATGGACATCTCTTTCACAACACACACACGTTTTCTTGCCTTCTCACTATTGTAGTTAGGTCTTTTGATAAATATGAATACTTTTAATCAAGTCTAATTTATCCATCTCTTCATTTATTGTCACCATTTTTAGAGAGTACAATTATCTATCTGTATTATTTAAGTTTTCATAAAATATCAAACTTATGGAAATGTTATAAGAATAATTTAAGAAACTCCACACAATATGCTACCCAGAAACATCAACTGGTACATTTTTCCCCATTTTTCTCTCTCTGTCTCTGTCATCTATCTATCATCTATCTGACCAATCTATCACCTGTTTGTCTATCATCTATCTATCCTCTGTCTGTCTTTTCCCAAGCCATCTGAGAGTAAGTTGTAGACATACTGGTCCTTTATTCTTAAATACTTCATTGCACATATTCTAAGAACAGAACCACAGTTACTATTAATATAAGGAAATTTAATTGTGATGCAATACCGTGATCTAATCCACCATCCATATAATGGATAAAGAACTATTATCTGGTCCACAAGTGCTGGAACAAGACACAGTGAAGATCACCTGCTGCGCTTTGCTGTTGTGTCTATAGTCCTCTCTGACATGGAACGGTTCTGCAAGTGTTCTTTATCTTTCTTAACCTTGACATGAAGAATACAACCAGTTATTTCATATAATAACCCTCAGTTTTAGCTTGTCTGATGTCTCTCGAACATTGGATCTAGGTGTTACGTGTTTGGTGAGATTATTACTGTGGTGGTGATGTGCACTCTCCGTGCATCCTCTCACAGCACAGATGAGGTGGGCTTGCCCACCACTGGTGACGCTAACTTTGATCACATGGCAAGAGTGTGTTTACCAGGTTTCTCCACTATAAAATTATGACATTTTCTTTTGTAATTAATAAGTAACTGGTGGGAAGATATGCTTTGTCTTGTTTCTCTTCAACTGCCTCTCTAGTTTTAGCATTCATTAGTGACTTTCTAATCATCATTCCTTCTATATTTATTAGCTGCCACTCTGCTATGAGAGAAAAGTTTTCCTTTTCATTTATTTACTTAATCAATCATTTATTTACACAATTTATTTACTTATATCAGTATAGACTCATGGATTTTTTTTTTAAGAGATAGAGTCTTGCTATGTTGCCCAGGCTGGTCTGGAACTCCTGGCTCAAGTGATCCTCCCACCTCAGCCTCCCCAGGAGCTGGGATTACGGTGCGCACCACTGTGCCCAGCTAAACTCATAGATTCTTATTGTATTTAATTATTACAATACTTTACTACTATTACTCATTTTGGTCATAACACTGTCTTAGCTTTGGCTGGTGGGAGCCTCTTGAAGCTGTTCTCAGTGTCCCACAGGCATCATTCTCTGAAGGCTTCCTTATGCTCCAGTGCATCGAGAGGCCGTTTGTACTCCTCACCTTGGTCTTGGACTCAGCTGTTTCTCCAAAGAGCCTAGTTATTTTCAGTGGCGAATGACATTTAGAAACCAAGATCTGGGCATGAGGTCAATGGACAGAGCCAAAATGAATATGTATTTAAGAAGAATAAAATTACTCTGATATGTATATATATTCCATGTCTGAAAAATCCCTTCTCCAGCAGTCATATATGGCACCCATCGTGAATGTGATGGTTTCGGAGTTGCTAACTCCCTTCCCTGCATAAAGCAAACATATTGACTAATGTTGGACACTTGTTCAATGTATGATATAGAATTTACAGTGAAATACTCAAAATTTAACTGCGTGCTTCAATGACTTCGGCAGATGTGTACCACTGTGTAAACCATACTCCTATCAAGATATGCAACATTTCTGTCACCTGGGGAAGTCCCACATGGGACATTTTTATTCTTAATTAATAACCTTTGATAGTTCCAGCGCCTGCTGGTCTGTTGCCAGAGCTTCCCCGCACCGAGGCCTCCTCGGGGATGTTCGGCGCGCCCACGGGGGTGTCGGCCCCAGCCTGCCCACCTCTGTGTCTCCTGTCCGGGTCCCCCCTGCCCCGTCTCCTTCCGGAGAACCGGCGTGTGGCGCCGGCGCTGTCCCTGCTGCTCCGGGCCGGCCCCGGGCCCGCACGTGGGGGCACCGCTCAGCCACGCGGGAGCGCGAGAAGGGCCTGCTTGTCCGGCCCTGCGCCCTGTGCCGCCTCCTTCCAAGTGGCTCAATTTTAAATGTTCACTTTCAAATATGTACAAATTTACTTAATTTAAAGCACTACATTATTCCAGAATTCTTATTTTTTAAAGAAGAGCCTTTATAACATCCGTCCCATCTCTTTCTTGCCACAGAAAACCCTTTCCACGGTTTACGTTGTTTTAGTTGAGGTTGAATTATCCGTTTGAAGTGTGCGATTCAGCGGCCTTTGGCGCCGTCACCCCAGGGCGCACCCCTGTGTTCCCCGCCTCGGCCTCTGCCACTGCGGATCTGTTCCGGCGCCGCCGGTGCACAGAGTCCCGCGAGGTCGCAGCGTGTGTCAGTGTTCAACCCCCTCATAAGGGAACAACATCCCCCCGCGAGCACCTCTCAGTTCGCCCTCACGCGCCCACTGAGGGGCACACGGCTGTTTCCAGCTTCCGGATATTATAGACAATGTTGCTGTGGTTTGTGTGCGATTTTCTGTGCAGATATGTTTCCATGTCTCTTGGGTATATACCTAGGAGTAGAATTGCTATATCATAAGGTAATTCTGTGTTTAGTTCTTCTAGGAACCACCAAACTATTTACCATGGTGGGTGAACCGTTTTACATTCCAACCAGCGAGGTCTGAGGGTCCTGTGTCTCCATATCCTCACCAACACTTTTATCATTATTACTACTATTATTGCCATCCTAGCGGTTGTGACGTGGTATCTCATTGTGGTTTTGATTTGCATTTCCTTTTAATGACCAATGACCTTGAACATATTTTCATGTGCTAGATGGCCATGTGTATATCTTCGATGTCTATGCAAGTTCTCTGTCTACTTTTTGATTGGGTTGTTTGTCTTTTTGTTGTTGAATTGTAGGAGTCTTTTTAACTATTCTAGACACTAGACTCTTATCAGACATATAATTTGCAAATATCTTCTCCCATTCTGTGGATAGTCTTTTCATTTTATTGATAGTGTCCTTTGATGCACAAAAGTTTTTAGTTTTGATGAATTTATATTTATTTGTTTGTTTATTTATTTTGGCCTTTGTGCTTTTGGTGTCATACTTAAGAAACTATTGCCAAATGTCTGTATGCTTTATTCTAAGATTTTTATGGTTTTACCTTTTATCTGTGCCTGATCCATTTAGAGTTGCTTTTTGCAAATGGTGTGAGGCAAAGGTCGGTCTTCACTCTCTTGCGTGTGTATATCCAGTTGTTCCAGCACCATTTGTTAGACAGGCTGTTCACTGTCAGGGCAGAGCTGGCCTCACAGATTGTCTTAGGAAGTGTTCCCTGCTGTTCTATGTTTTGGAAGAGTTTGAGTAGGATTGATGTTAATTCACCTTTAAATGTTTGGTAGAATTCACCAGTGCAGTCAGCTGGTCCTGGGACTTAATTTTTGGTAGGTATTTATTACTGATTCAATTACTTTGCTATAGGTCTCTTCACATTTTGTATTTCTCATTGAGTCAGTTTTTGTAATTTGTGTGCTTCTATGAATTGTCCATTCTACCTAGATTATCTAATTGTTGGTGTATAATTACTTATTGTATTCTCTTATAATCCTTCTTATTTCTGAAAGGTCGGTAGGAATACCCCCACTTTTTGTTTGTGGGTTGTAGTTATTTGATTCTTTTTTGTTGTTGTTCTCAGTAAGTCTAGCTAAAGGTTTGTCAATTTTGTTGCTCTTTTCAAAGAAATAACTTTTGTTTTCATTAATTTTCTCTATTTTTAATTCTGTATTCCATTTATCTATGTTCTAATCTTCATTTCCTTCCATATGCTAGCTTTGCATTTAATTTGCTCTTAGTTTTTTAGTTCTTTGAGGTGTAAAGTTAGGTTATGAATTTGAGACCTTCCTTTTTCTTGATGTAGGTATTTATAGCTATAAATTTCCCTCTTAGCACTGCTTTTGCTGCATCACCTAAGTTTTTGTATGTTGTGTTTTCATTTTTGTTAGTCTCCAAGAATTTTATAGTTTCCTTAGTTATTTCTTCTTTGACCCATTGGTTGTTTAATAAGGTGTTTAAGTTCTACATATTTGTAAGTTTTCTAGTTTTTCTTCTGCTGTTGGTTTCCTGCTTCATTCCATTGTGGTCTGAGAATGTATTTTGTAGGATTTTAAGCTTTTTAAATCTATTAAAACTTGTTCTATGGCCAAACATATGGTCTTTCCCGGAGAATGACTCGTGTGCACTTGAGAAGAATATATGCATTGCTGCTGTGGGGTGGGGTCTCTGCACGTCTGCTAGATCCAGTGGGTTTAGTGTAGTTTAGCTCCTCTATTTCCTGTTAATCTTCTGTCTAGATATTTTGTCTGTTATTGAAAGTGGAGTATGGGAGTCTTAGACCATTACTGCAGATTTGTCTATTTCCTCCTTTGATTCTGTGCATATTTGCTTCACATATGCTGGGCTCTGTGGTCTGGTGAGTCCGTGTGGAGGCACCTGCTGTGTTGTCTCCTTTGTTGTCACCTCTCTGCTTGTCTCCAAAGGCGTCTTCAATAGCTTCATGAGCTTTATTCTCTTGTCTTTTATCCAGAGCCATCCTGGGTACACTCACCGAGGTTTCTAGCTTTCATTCGTTGACCACGGGCACTCAAACTTGTACTTTCATAGAAGACACCAAATCACCTGCTTTTCTTCATTTCTTAAGACATAGACCTCTCCAACCTGTGTGTACACGTGTGGGGTGTGCTCACAAGTGTGCATGGGAGCAGGAGTGTGTGCACACCTGTGTATGTGTGCGTGTGTGTGTGGGATATGCTCACATGTGTGCATGGGAGCAGGGTTGTGTTCACAGGTGTGTTCACATGCACATGTGTGTGTATGTGTGTGGGGTGTGCTCACAGGTGTGTATGTGTGTGTGTATGTGTGTGGGATATGCTCACATGTGTGCATGGCAGCAAGGGTGTGCTCACAGGTGTGTATGTGTGCATGTGTGTGTATGTGTGTGGGATATGCTCACATGTGTGCATGGGAGCAGGGGTGTGTGCACAGGTGTGTGTGTGTGCATGTGTATATGTGTGGGGTGTGCTCACAGGTGTGCATGGGAGCAGGGGTGTGCTCACACCTGTGTGTGTGTGCATGTGTATGTGTGTGGGGTGTGCTCACAGGTGTGCATGGGAGCAGGGGTGTGCTCACACCTGTGTGTGTGTGCATGTGTATGTGTGGGGTGTGCTCACAGGTGTGCATGGGAGCAGGGGTGTGCGCACACGTGTGTATGTGTGCATGTGTATGTGTGTGGGGTGTGCTCACAGGTGTGCATGGGAGCAGGGGTGTGCTCACACGTGTGTATGTGTGCATGTGTGTGTATATGTGTGGGATATGCTCACAGGTGTGCATGGGAGCAGGGGTGTGTGCACACCTGTGTGTGTGTGCATTCAGTAGCCATCTGTAGGGTTTGTGGGCCAACCCCGGGTGAAAGGCTGAGAGGGAATAGGGTTTCTCTCTTAACAAACACTTCTCCAGGGCAGATAGTTTGACACAGTTTCTCTCCTTGTCATTTGCTAAGTGTCTCTATATTATAGAAAGTAGAAAGTACTTAATGTCAACAGAAAAGAACCCAAACTCTGTAAAATAATTTAAAGGGGTTTATTCTGAACCAAGTATGAGGACCACGGCCCAGACAGCCACACCCAAGAAGCCTTGAGCAAGTGGTCCCAGCGTGGTTGGGTGACAGTTTGGTTTTATACATTTCAGAGAGACACAGGAATTACATGTAAAGTCATAAATCAGTACATGGAAGGTGTACACTGGTTTGGCCCCAAAAAAGCAGGACATCTCAAAGGCAGGGGTTTACAGGTTATGGGTGGGTTTAAAGATTCTTTGATTTGTAATTGGTTAAAGAAATGAAGACGTGTCTAAAGGCTTGGAATGTCTTAAGTAAAGATAAGGAAGTCTGGTAACCAGAGACAAGCCACCGGACATATACCGAGACTCAAGAGGTCTGTTAAGTACATTGATGGCCTGCAGGTGTGGTTCAAGCTTTGCCTTGCGTGGCCTTAGTTCTCTTACTGATTTCGTATCTTGTTGTTACAAAGACATTTCCAAAAGGGAGGGGGCATGAGGAGGCCTGTCCAACCTCTCTTCTCCTCGTGGCCAGCAACTCAGCTTTAGGGTTTTTCTGGGGTCCTCTTGGCCAAGAGGGGGTCCATTCAGTCAGCTTGAGGGGGGTTTAAGACTATTTTAGTTCACATTAGGCAGAATGTCACAGTGTTACAGTCCAGCCACGTTGCTCACTGCACAGAGAAAAGCTGATGCACGGGGACGCCGGGGATGTAGTGGACAGAGTTTAATATCACAGGGCCCCAAGTGAGGAGACAGGAGGAATTTCTCAAGTCCGTTTCCCTGAGAGTTTGGAGACAAGGGTTTTTAAGGGTCATTTGGTGCCGGAAATCAATATTGCTGATCGGTTGGGTTTGGGTGAAATCACAGGGGTGTAGAAATTGTGTTCTTTGCTGAGTCAGTTCCTGGGTGGGGGTTGCAAGACCAATGGAGTCAGTTCCTTGCTATGGGCCACTGGTCTGAGTGGTCAGTCGGTCCACGGGATGCAGGGCCTGGGAGATATCACAGAAGCCGGGCTTCGGTTTCACAGGGTGATGTAATCTCTGTGAGCAACAAAGAAAGTTAAGAATCGTTATGACCGTCTGTGTAACTCCCAAGTGGCAATTATAGGAAGGCAGCTAGGGAACATGGCTGGTTATTACTGTTACTGTTATTACTTTCTCTGTGCCTGTGCCTAGTACAGTTGGATTTTAGGTCCCCACCACAGTTCTCACCTTGCACCCCTTTATTAATTTATAAAGGGAAATTTCACAAGGGAGATGTCAAAATAAATAGCTTAGAATCTTCTTTTCTCACAAAGAGTCCAAACTTCCCTTCAAGTCCATCCACTGCAGTTCTATTTTATTTCTGTGAGAATTCATGAACTCAACTAAAACTTGCACAGAAAGTTAAAGATTGCTAAAAATTTGAAGACATTTTGACTTTGTGTGCTATGGCCTAGCAAAAAAGAAGTTTGATAAGCGTTCAAAAAAGCAGAAAGGGCTCCCCAGAGTTAGATGTAGTTGAATCGAAAATATTAGTAGAACACATGTGATTTGATTTTGAAGTAAAGTTAGGTTTTCTGTCAATAAAGATAATCTGCACTAGAATGGGTTATATAAACACACTGTTAAGGAGGGACTGGTTAGAGGATCAGATGATTCACAAGTGAAGGGAAGCCACACTACTAAATCCCCGTTTTACTGTATCTGTAAGAAAAAGATGTGATTGGGTTTTTAAAATGTGCATTGCCCCTTGTGAATATGCATGACATGCAAATACCTTCTTGTAATTACAATGGGGTGGGTCAGAGGCTTTGTCAAATTGGTGAATTCATTTCCACAGAAAGTCGGAACCTTCTGAAGGTCTCGCTAAACCTATGATTATGTAATGTAAGAATAATAGCTTTAATGACAGGCAATTTTTGTGTTTCTCTGTTGTCTTTTGCAGAGGGCCCTTTCTCTCTCCTGTGGAGCAGAAACAATGCCACGGGGTCTTTGGGAATGGCTGTGTCCACGCAGACCCCTGGAGGACCTGAATGAGGCTCTGACCGCCCACAGCAGGAGAACTAAGCACTGCGGGAAGGCAACCGCTCTTCAGAAGAATTAAGGCCTATTTTACAAGTGTATATTAAAATGTTAACTCTGTGGGGAGTTTGGACATATAAACTGAGAGGAACGTGACCCATACTTTTGGGTAGGGAAACAAAAGCCTTAATTTTCTTTTTTCTATCTTTGTTCAGTTTTAAAGGGAAATTATTTTTCCCTCAAGCTGCTAGAAAACCCAGTTTAAATGCATCTTTAAAAAGTATATCTGTTATTGGATTTGTTATACAATTCTGCTTACTCTGTAAGAACTATATTTGCATAAAAGTTTCTACAATCTTTCAATTTGTGAAATTTATGGATCTATCAAATATAAATGGTTCCACAGACATTCTTTTTAGTATTTGCACGTCTGTTTGATGTGTGGCTCTACGTCCAGGCCCAGATCCGCGGCTCCGCTGTCAGTCTTCCGCTTCGATTATCCAACTGTAGAATTCTGATGACTGATTCTCTGAAGAGGTTTGAAACCCAAATGGTCCATCTCTAATGATATATTTCTTCAAAACAACATAATTTACTCCATGTGACTCGAATCTTCCCATTTAATTTTAGGCACATGCAGACGATACACGTTAGATCACAACAGCTCAAGAGCGCAGATGTCTGTGGGGAGCACGGAGTCCCCCGGGACACATCACCTGTCCCCACGGTGGTGTTGGGGGAGGACGCAGCAGACGCGGCCAGGACGCGGGCACGGGACCCGGGGGGAGGGTGGGCGCAGCTCGGCAAGGAGCTGGGCCGTGAATGTTGGGGATCCCATGGATGGGGGCACCCGTGGATCTGGGGACCGAGGATGTGGGGTCCTGCCAATGGGGGGGCCTGTGGACCTGGGGGGCTGTGGATGTGGGGTCCTGCCAATGGGGGGCATGTGGACCTGGGGGCTGTGGATGTGGGGACCTGCCAATGGGGGGGCCTGTGGACCTGGGGGGCTGTGGATGTGGGGACCTGCCAATGGGGGGGCCTGTGGACCTGGGGGGCTGTGGTTGGGGGGCCGTGGGGCTTTGATGGAGGCTCAGCCCCGGGCACCCCCCACCCCTCACGCACCCCTGCAAGCCCAACGCCCTCACGGAGGCCTCTTGACGCTTCCTAGATTGCTGGTCACCCAGAAAAATCCAGAGGGATGCGGACAGTGCACGGAGACAGCCCCACCAGTGCATGGAGATTCACGTTACTTATTATTTATTGTTTCAATAGCCTAAAATAACCACGCGAGACAGCGGCAACCAGATTATCGCTGCCCCAGAGCGCCCCGAGCCTGAACACCTGCACGGACGCAGTCATGGCAGGGCGGGATGTGCGGTCAGCTGACCCCCAGGTGGGGATGAGGGGGTGTGGTCAGCTGACCCCCAGCTGGGGAGGTGGGGGAGGGGTGTGGTCAGATGACCCCAGCTGGGGGGGCTGTGTGGCACTGCCGCAGGTGCAGCCCTGGGGTCCTTGAGGCAGAACTGGGGCCGCGTGGGGACTCGGGGTGCTGCTGGCTTTGGAGACGGGGCAGGGACCGCCAGCCAGGACCGCGAGCTCCTTTCGAAGCTGCAAAACCCAAGGAAATAGCTCCTCCCAGAGCCCAGCGGGGAGCAGCCTTCCCGACACCCGAGCTTGGCGGGTGACAGCTGCATCGGACTTGCAACCCAAGGACCGCAGGGTGGTGAAGTGTGTTGCAAACCACGAAGTTTGTGTAGATGTAGCGTAGCAGCAATAGAAAACTAATACCTATAGATTGCTGCTTTGTTTTTAGATTTCCACTGTGCTTTGAATATTTATCCCCCCAACACTCCTGTTGAAACCGAATCCCCGAAGTGCAGTATTGAGAAGTGGGGCCTTTAGAAGGCGACTGGGTCGTGAACGGGTTAACCCATTTGGGGACTAGTTGGTGGATTAATGGGTTATCCCGCAGCAGGACTGGTGGCTTTGTAAGAAGAGGAGACCCGAGGGAGGAGGTTGGCAGGCCCCTGCCATGTGAGCCTGTGCCACCGCAGGACTCCACGGAGCCCCCGCCAGCAACACGGCCCTCACCAGATGTGCCCTGACCGTGGACTTTTCAGCCTCCGTGACTGTAAGAAGTAAGTTATTTTTCTTTGTAAATTACCCAGTTTCAGGTACTGTGTCATAAGAAACAGAAGATGAAGACAAGAGTGTGGAGTTAGAATTAGTTCGTATCTACTGATGGTGTTTTAGTTTTAAAAGGAAAGTTGATCATGTTATTTGCATTAGTGATGCAATATATATTATGGTCTTTAATCTGCAGGCTTATTTTGCATTGTGCTTTCTGTGATTCTTGACTTTTCTGTCTGTCTCTTGATTCTTGGTCTGGGCTTTCTTTGGTATGTGAGGATTTGTGTTTTCTTACCCCAATTTCTGACTCTCCAAGTGTGGGGCTTCCCCCAGGATAGCCCAGTGCACTGGGCTCTGGCCAGACTGGGCCCCAGGGAGCTCTGGCTTTCATATCAACTGCTTGGGGAGGTGCCCCGAAAATGTCCCTGTCCAGCAAATTTCATGGAATAGAAACTTAATCCCCAAATTCATGTGTTAATGGTATTTGGAGGTGGGGCCTTCGGGAGGTAATTAGGATTAGCTGAGGTCCTGGGAGGGGCTAGGAGAGGAGGAGAGGGCTGAGCTGGCCTCTGGCTCTGTCCTTCCCTGTGATGTCTCCTGCCAGGCCATGCTGCGTGGTGCAGCAGGAAGGCCCTTACAGGACGCCAGCACCATGCTCTGAGTGGTCCCAGCCTCGAGGACCATGAGCTGAATAAACCTCTACTCTTTATAAATTACCGGTCTGTGGTACTCAGTCGTAGCAACAGAAAGTGGACTAACAGGAGACTAGCAAACCTCTTTGTAAATTGACCTCTTTGTAAAATGTGCACACCCCATTGTAAATATACAGGACACATAAAAGCCTTTTTATGAAAACAAAACCGTTTGCCGTTTGCTCTGGAAACTGTGAAATTGGACACTTCATTTCACTGGGAGAGTTATGAAGCTCCTTGTTATCCCATCTAAACCTGAGACTCTGCAACGTCAAGGCGCTACTAGCAGTTGATGGGAATCATGCGTTTATAACATGCACTGTTTTGTGTCTTTGTTGTCTTTTACAAAAGTGGCCCTGCCCTGGCTTCGGTGGTGCCTTGAGGGGGTTGGCATTGTAGCCTAGAATTGCAGGACAGTGAAGGGAACTTGGGCCCTTTGGGGGTGAGTCCGGGAGCTTCATCTCTTCCTCTCCACTGGCAACTCCGGGGTGCAGTGCTGTGTGTGAGCTCTCTGGCTTCTCCCCAGGAGGCCAGGCATGCAACGCCCCCGCCGTGGAGCTGTGGGCAGCTCGGTAGCGTCCTCTTGCGTGTGCTGTCCACCTCCAAGTCCGTATTACCCTTTTCTCCTTCTTTCTACTTTTCTGGGATTGCACTCCCCAATGCAGGGTTAGCAAGTCAGCTTAGTTGGGCTTTATCTTCTAGGGAACCCAGGATAAGTTACTGTCTGTCTGTCTACCAGTCTGTCATCTGTCTATCTAGCTTCTATTGCCTATCTATCTATCTATCCTTAAACAACATATTGCTCATTTTGCTGTTTATGTTGAGGCATAGATGTACAGTTCTCTGTTTTCCATGTCTTTATAACATTCTGTGGTGTGGAAATGACGTAAAATTGTATCTCTTCTACAATTGGTTGAGGCCCCCTCTTTTTTGGTTAGTAAAGGTAGTTTTGCTGTAAATATTCCTGTGTGGTTTCTGGGGCACATAAACAAGAGTTTATCTAGGGTTTGTATCTACAAGTGAATTTGTTAGGATATGCACATGTCAAACTTTAGTATATAATGGCCAAATCATTTTCTAAGGAGACTGTACCAACTTGTCTCCACCAAGACAGCAGGATGTTTCCCTTCCTCAGCTTCCTCGCCAGTGCATGACATTGTTGGAATTTTTAATATCTTATAACCGTGAACTACCTCTTTTGGTTTTTCTACTTGCATTTTTCTACTTGCACCGTAACAGAACATCTTTTCAAATACTTACTCGTGATTTGTGTTTCCTCACATAGGAAATACATATACATGCATGTGTGTACTTCTGTGTGTGTATGGGTATGCACACGCGCACACACATTGTTGCTTTTCTCTTCCAGATTAACTCTCAGTAATTGTTTTTGTATTCTCAATATTAATGCTTTCTCAAGTATATTTCATACAGTTATCTTCTCCAGTTTTCAGCTCATATATTTCTTTAGTGGTGTTTTCTGATAACAGAATTTCTTATTTTTAATGTGGCTAAGTCAGCAAACTCATAATATGTGACTCATGCTTTTTTATTTGAAGAAATATTTTTCTACACTGAGCTCATAAGGATATTCTCATACTGTCTTCTAAAAGTTTTAGGTTGCCTTTCAAATTAAAATACCTAATATATATGGAATAAACAAGTGTAAGGTGAGACACAGGAATTCAAGTTCATTTATTCCACATTGATAACCCTTCATTCCAGTGCTGTTTATTACATAGAACTCTCTTCCTCACTGACAAACAAGGCATCTTTGCTTTATGTTGTTATTTATGAGACGTTCTTGATTATGAGCATACTATTCCATGTTCCTTAGGCTGTTTGTGTATCCTCGTGCTGCAACTGCACCGTCATAGCCGCTGTTACTGATATCCTGCGAAGTATTAATAATTCACCTGACTTTTTCTTCCAAGGCACTGTCACATGTAATTGCAGAATCAATTTATCTAGTTCCATTAAAAATCCTTTTGGAATTCTTGAATTACATTGTGTTTATGTATTATTATGGAGAAATAGGATTTTATGATATTGGTTTCCTATCCATGAACTTGTTTTATTGCTCTACAATTTTTTAAATGTCATAAATAAAGTTCTATTCTATTTAAAACCATTCATGTCATTTCTGTTTAGATTTGTTTTAGGAACTTATATTTTTGGTTGCTAGTACAAATACTACCTTTTACAACTATCTGTTCTTTCTGAGTGGTTGATATTGGGATATAAGAATATTTCACTTTGATATATTAATGTGATGTCGAGCAACTTTAATAAACTGTCTTATTGATTCTCATGATTTGTGTTTAGATTCTCTTAGGTTTTCCTGAATAGATGATAATAGTGTTTGTTTGTAAAAACAGATTTTCTTTATTCTTTTTAATCCTTAAACTTTTTCCTCCTTGATTTGTTAGACAGTATTTCATCTCATTTGTTACACTATAACATTCCTTTCCTGTACTGTGCTTCCAGCTTCCAGTCTCCAGTTCATTCAGTCCTCAAAAAATTAGTCAGGAGTTGTTTCCTCTTTTTCTACCCTCTGGAAGATTCTATGTGTGAATTTAGCTTTATTTCTTTTACGCATTTGGGAGAATTTTCCAGGAAAACAATTTGGAACTGGATTTTCTTTGCATATAGGTGACTAATTATGTTTTGTTTTGTTTTTAATTGACAAATTATAATTGTATTTCATTTATGGAGTAAAATGTGATGTCATGAGATAAGTTTACAACGTGGGGTGATTAAATCAAGCTAATTAACACAGCTCACCTCACATACTTGCTATTTTTGTGGTGATTCATTTGAAATACACTTTAGTAGTTGTTGCAAATGCACAATACATTACCATGGATCATACGCAACGTTTATACTGCTGTGCAATGGGCCGGGACCCAGGGCGTGGGGAGTCGCTGGTCACAGGTACAAAGTTTCAGCTAGACAGGAGAAAGAAGTTTCTAGATTTCATTATGGTTTTAACTTCCTGTGCAGCATGCACAGAAAACAAAATAGAAGTAAGAAAAAATTTGAATGTAAACTAGAGAGGACGTAGTAACCCAACTGTGGCTAAATAATGGCCTCCTGCAGATATCCGTGTCTTAACCCAGAGCCATGACTGTCACGCGACACAGGACTTTGCGGACGGGACTCAGTGAAGTGACGGGAGGTGGGAGATTCGCCTGATTGTCCTGGCGGGCCCAGTGGACTTGCGAGGTCCTTGTAGGAGCGACGCAGAGAGTGGAGTGATGGGGCCACGAGCCAAGTGTAGCTACTCAAAAGGGTAGGAAGGATCCCCCCAGAGCCTCACGAGGAGCGCGGCCCTGCCGACACCTTCCTTTCCTCCCAGCAATGCTGATCTGGGACTTTGGCCTCCAGAACTGTGAGAAAATAAATTTCAGATGTTTAAGCCCCCCAGTTTGTGGTCATTTGTTACAGAAGATACAGAAAATTAGTGCACCTGTAACTGGAAGAAATTGATCATGACCACAAGTCAGCTAACTTGTGTCACATAGTTCTGTGTAAAATGCACTACTGTAGGTTGTTCCCAGACCAGAAACCCTAAGTACCAAACAAGCAAAGGGAGGTGACCATGTTTTTCTTCATGAAGAATCACATAGTGTTTATTTAAATCAGCAACTCTCTAAATCACATTTAAATTACATCCAACTTCTAGAAATGTGCCAGGCATCCATATATATATAAAATCAGCATGCATACACTACGTATGCATATGTGTGTAGAGATATACGTCTGTGTGTGTGTCGACATACATAAGGAGACAAGCTACACAGATGGAAACAAGAGTCCTTGATTTATGGAATTATCCAAGTTCCTGTTGTTTTGGGAGTTACCAAAACGTTCTGGGAATTTTCCTGGACTGTCTCTTTCACCAAAAGTTGTGCATAATTTTGTTAGAATTTCCCTATATTTAGTCCATAAAATATGCTCCCATATCCATGTGATCTAAGTGAGGAAGGAATTGCAAATATTCACTGAATAAAATGGCAATTTGAGTGAACACAAATTTCCCACTGGATCTGTCTGTGGTTTGGGGTTTGGGGTTTTTTTTCCTGAAAGGAGAAAAGAGAGGTTGGGTGGGTGCCCTCAAAAAGTTTTATAGAATTATGTCTTAATAGTGTCTTTCATATTTGGAGAGGGTCATTGGTGGTCTGGGAAAAAGCGGATTTGCTGGAGTTACTAAAATTAGCCAATGAGTAGAAGAAGATTACAATTTTTAAAAATTCATTTGGGTATCAAATTCAATGTTGTAAATATACAAATGTTGTAAACATATTTAATGCAATACACCACATTCTGCAAAAAAATAGCAATTTATTTAAAATACCAAGAGGATTATTTAACTAGACAAAAGTATTCTAAACCTTATCTGGCATAATGAACAGTGGACAAATGCTAGGTAAAATAAAACAAATTGGTAATCTACACATCTTGAAATTAAATAATATGAATTTTACTATTCTACAAGCAGTGTGACAGCTATAAAACAGTATAATCAGGTAAACAGAAGGTGTGAGAATGACCTGACACCATCCCAGGTATCTACGTATTTAGCTCACGTAAAGGATAGGGTTTTAGACTCCTAGGGAAATGCTGGTTTATTCAATAGGTGTTTACTTCACATTCTGTCCATTCCTGTCACAACGGAAATGGTGTCCTCATTGTTAAATGAATGAATAAAGATAAAGCATATGCATATTAAACAATTGCCTGATAAAACAAGTAGAAAATTTCAGGGGAAAACATAGGTAAAAAGTTGTCACATATGGTCCCGCTGTGATTCTGTCATGATTTTGGTGGTTGTCATCTTAAAATGCTACATGTAATAGAAATAACTAAATTCCTTTGTCAATTGGAAACTTTCATTAGATGTTAACCATGGCTCTTCTAAGATTTGTCATCCACAGTTACTGTTCTGTACTCTTCTCTAAGAACATTTGCAATCAAGTCTAGTCTAAAATTGTGTTTCATGGAAAAGTAATAAATATGGGTACAAAAAGTGGAAAAAGAATGATACAATTAATGAAAGAATATACAGATGTGTGTTCCAGTTTTGTTAAAATGCTCATCATATTCTTTCCAATCTGTAACTCACTGTGATGCTATTAAGTATGCACTGCTCTGTGCGATTTGTAACAGCCTTGTGATTGTCCTGTTGAGGTATTGTGTTAGGTGTAGGGGAAAAAAACGCCTGGATCACGCTAATTGTAAGATGGATAAAATCCAAAACACGTTTTCCAATAAACAGGCAAATATGCACACTGGGCCTGCTTCCCTTCCTTACACCTGAAGACTATTGACCTTCCTAGGAAAGAGCCTTCCTGGCCATTCAGGATGATCAATGTTGGTCTTGTCAATGCAGCCGGATGGTTGATTTATGAGCCAAAGGGGGAGCCCGTGAGACAAAGGAGCCCGCACGGGAAGCCGCGTTTGCTCATTTCTGCCAGGGTAATTTCACAAGTCCTGGCTCTGATGGGGCGCAGCTCTGCAGAAAGATGGTTTGAAGACAAAACAGGACGGGGCACATGGCCCCACGTCTCTTGCCTGAATCACTGAATCACTGTATCCCTTAAAAGATAACTGGCCCCGGTCCTGGCCTTTTCTTCCACATCAGATAACATGACCGGGTTAGTGACTGTGCCTCTGTAATCGATAACCAAAGGTACTTCAGTGCTCTGTAACCAGGTGTTCTCTTACACC
This sequence comes from Daubentonia madagascariensis, assembly GCA_023783475.1. Classification (NCBI taxonomy): domain Eukaryota; kingdom Metazoa; phylum Chordata; class Mammalia; order Primates; family Daubentoniidae; genus Daubentonia; species Daubentonia madagascariensis. The sequence continues at coordinate 672,659 of JAKFHU010001035.1, forward strand.
CAAACCTTGGTGCGATTCTGCTCAAATGTAACTTCTGAGAAAGTTTGATGAGATTTTGCACATACTGACCCCCGCCCCTCCTATACAGAAACTGTGAGCTAAAGTCTGACAGAAACTCTCAGAAAGCTCTTCCCGGGCTACCGGCCTCGGTTTACGGTTCTCAGTAAGACTTCAGAACAAAACTAACTTTAATGCACTAAAAGATTGGTATTTTTTTCTTTAGTGGACACAAGTAAAAATGTTTTTCACAGAAGAATATGGCTGTTGACCTTCAAAACTAGCAAAGGAATCAATTCGGAGACACGTGGGTGGTTCTGGCTGCTACAGTAGTGAGGGTACACGTGGGACACTTCTGTCACAATTTCCCTTCTCATTTCTGGGTTTTGGGTGTGAGCTTGTTGCAAGCACTTTGGTAGACTGGGGCCATTTGGAAGTTAATCTTTTTCTGTCTACTGTCTTTTCCTCCATATCCCATTAGGTAATAAAATCCAAGGCACGTAACACATAATTGCATTATTTCTCTTGCATAGAGTTTTTTTCTGGGGTTAAAGCAAAAATTGGAAGCTCGGAAGATGTGAAGGAAAGGAGCCAAGAAAGGCAGAGACGAGGGCTGGATCAGACCAGGGCGCCACGTGCCGGGCGGGGGGTCGCTTCCTGGCCTTGTTGGGGTGGGAGATGTCCCGATTCACTCAGGCAGCCTCGGGCTCTGCAGGGTGGTTGCGGTGATTTTCAGAACATGCGTCACACGGATTAGCACTCCCTGCCTTTTATAGCTATGGGAGGAGGAAATGAGCATTTTCAGAGTCTTTTACAGGACCGCACAAAGGAATGTTGGCATCGCCATGTTAATGACAATGGGGAATTTTACAGGACGTGAAGTTTGAAATCATAAAACACAAAGATGATGGTTCTTTAGAATAAGTACAGTGAGAGTGAGGGAGAAAAATGCACACGAGCAGGTTTGCAGACAGAGACGTGGTGAAGCCCCACACGCGAGGAGAAGCTTGCTCAGCAGCTGTGGGGGTTCAGCTGCACACGAATGCTTTCCTAAAAACAGCACTAAAATTCAGAAGATAATTTTAAGTTTGGTTAGGAACCACATATATTTCTATGGCAATATTTCACACTTCAGTGTTCTAAGAGATGATGCATGGCGTTGTGATTTTTCAGTATATGAAGGGAACACAGACACTGGTTTTAGAGATGGCCACTGTGAGGGAGGTGAAGGAATGTGTCCTTCGGCATCAGCAACCACTTGGGCGTCACGGCCACGGTGAAGCTTGCCGGAGGGATCCGGCGTGGCTCGTGCCTGCCTCTGAAGCTCGGCATCGCCACGCAGGCCCTGCTACTGGCTCATGGGGTGAGGCCCAATTTCTCCCTCTCACCAGCACCATTTCGGACTGCTCAGCCAGCGGAAAGGTGGGGGTGATTTCCTAACACGAGCAGGACCACCCGCCGTTCCTCCCGAATGGGTGAGGAGCACGTGCCTGACGGTTTCCGCCCGTGGAAGCAAACGCTTCTCGAGGGAGAAAGTTTCCCGGCCCCCCGGCCCCCGAGAGGCACCTGTGTGTTCTCCACTCTTAACAGAGGAAGCAGCGCCGGTGTTTTCACAAGAAACCCGGTTAACGTGCTAAGCGATCGCAGCTGATCCTGCGTTAAAGCCGACGTGCCCCGCGCCGCTGAGTCCCGGGAGGCAGGGTCGGCGGGGTCACCCCTGGATCGCGCGCGCGGGCAGGTGCTTCCTCCCGCCTTCTCTGTTCTTCGTCCTCTTTCTAATTGGGAAACGCAACGCGAGGATTAGGGCACTTGCGTGTTTTGCCCGAAAGTGTTGAGCTTGTCGTTTTTTAAAGAGCAGGCCTGGAGACACTTGTAGTTTTTGTCTGTGTTCTGGTTTCATCTGCGTATCAGGCCGAGAACCACTACGGAACACGAGCTCCTTGCCAACGCAGTGGGACGTGGCTAAAACAGTCACAGAAGTCACTTTGAACTTGAGAGAACGCTTAAAAGTCTGACAAAATGCGGACAAGGAGCGAAGAAAGTGGAATGTGAGGCAAATGCGATTCTGAGGAAGGCGGGTGATCACGCTGCTCGCGGCGAGCCTTGGAGACGGAGCTCCCCGCGTCGGGCTCGCGCGCGGCAGATGGGGCCCGCTACGGCGCGGTGGCGCAGGGCAAGGGCTCGCGAGCCGCAGACGGGGCCCGCTACGGCGCGGTGGCGCAGGGCAAGGGCTCGCGAGCCGCAGACGGGGCCCGCTACGGCGCGGTGGCGCAGGGCAAGGGCTCGCGCGCGGCAGACGGGGCCCGCTACGGCGGGGTGGCGCAGGACAAGGGCTCGCGCGCTGCCACGCGGGCGACTTCCCGGCCCCAAGAGCCGCGCTCTAGCGTAACGAGAACGCGTCTTTCTTGTGCCTAAACATGAAAAGGAGTGCCGGCGAGTGTCCATTTGAGCATATTTCCTGCTGGAAACTGGATATTTGACTCGACCATTTTAATTTCAGAAGCAACGAGCGCTGATCCCGCAACAGAGGAGCAGCCAGAGAACGGAGGAAGAGGGAAGCGGGCGGGACCGTGGGGACAGGTGGACACGCAGGGCCGCTCCCGCCGCAGTCTGGGCGCGCCCACCTGGCGCCGGCGCTTCCTGTTTCCTTTTCCCAAAATGCAAAGGCGCGGGTGTCCCGGGGCCAACGCCGCTTTCGAAGTTCCATTTTGGGGATTCCTGCCATCTGTGGGACCAAGTACATATTTGGTCCACGACTTGCCTCGGTCCGCCGTGAGGGGTGTCACGGCCATTCGCGCCCCCCCTCCGGCACGTGCGGTATTTTTGTCACGCATTTCAACTTCATTTATGTTATGAAGTCCACTTTACATGATTATTATTATTAATTAAACAATCCATTATATTTAGAGAGCTGTAAACACGGGAAATGCTTTGTGTATCTGTCCCCGGGGTTTCGTTTCCAGGGCTCCTTGGTCTTTGTCTGTGCACTTATTTCCATCTGTCCTATTTTATTTTTTCCTTGCACCTGAAGGAATTCCATTAACCTTTGTTCAGTTTTTGTTGTTTTCATGACAAAGTTTTCTTTCAGGGCTTTAAAGGTTTTGCTACGCTGCCGTCTTGCCTGTCCGCAGCGACGAGCCCGCTGCGGTTCCCGCCTCTGTGCTCGTGCCCGCGACTCGCGCGCCGCCCTCCCGCCGCGCGTGGCCACTCCCCGGCTCGCGAGCGCTGCTTTCGGGCGTCTGCGTGCCGCGGCCGTGCTCTGCGCCTGCTCCCGTTTCTGGTGCGCTGAGTTGGTGAGCGCCTCGGGCCTGCGCGCCCGTCGTTTCCTTCGCGTCTGCAGCATCGTTCTCCGCATCTGCCGCCCCCACCTCCCTCCTCCTCCTTTGCGGACAACTGTCTACACCCCGCGTCGCCCGAACTCGCCCCTCGGCTCATTGCAGCTCTTGTCTGCCTTTCTGCTTTTTCTTTCTTCTCTGCGTAGGTTCACTTGTGGATAGTAGCTCTGTGGACGTCGCCGCGGGCAGTCTGCATCACCGTCCCCAACTTCACGAACGTTTGCTTCTGCGGTTTCCCGTGCGTTTCTCTCCCGTCCACTGCATCTTCCTTCTCAACAGTGTAGGAGTTGGGTTTGCGTCTTTTGTGTTCATGCACGTCTCTACTTCACGGTCGAACATGCAATTCAGGCACAGTAATTTATAAATGACTTTGTTTGCTACATCTATGTCAATTCTGGGTCAGTTTTTATGAATTAGATGTTTTCCTCATCAGAGAGCACATTATTTAAAGATTGTAACTTTTACTATTCCTGACTTATTTTAGTATAGGCTTCTTGTATGTTCCATCACATACAGCATCCCTCAGAAGTCTTACAGACTAACCAGTGTATGAAAACTATCATTTCAGCCACGTAAAACTACAGCATCATTTTAGTTTTAATATTTTTTTTTACACTCACACAAATGTCATGTTATGTTTTGCTCTTTGGAAAATTGTCTTCTTAATTAGAAAAACACACAATCTATTTTCCAAGATTTTTAAAATAACATTGTTCAATGATATAAAACTTTTGAATATGTAGATGTGAATATTCACACCTACTGGAGATCTGCCCTTGGATGTCTGACAGGTGCTTCAACTTAGCGTGCCCAGGACAGAGCTTCTAACTGTCCAATTCAAGCCAGTCCTACCACAGCCTCCTCCACAGGCTGCTTGGACGGAGAAAGCTGCACAGCACAGGGACACACGGGGAAGGCCCTTCTCGGTCAGGGTCCCGTCGCAGCGCAGCGCTGGGCAGCAGAGCGCTGGGCTCCACAGGGCGACGCGGGGCCAGGCTGATGGGGCTGTGCCGCGCTGCCGTTTAGTGCATGAGGCTCTGAGCTCCCCAGTGGGGCCGAGTGCACTGGTGAGGACACACCCTTTTCAAACTGCTTTGGCGTAGAAGTGACCTGTCCATTCCCTCTACAGTCGACTGGCTAGAAATGGCCACACAACCTGACGTGCAGCAGGGAGGCCGTATTGTGGGGAACTGCATGGGATATCGTCACAGCAACTCGGTTGATGTCAACACTAACTTTCAGTTACTCGGGAAATAAACCTCGACGTAGTTGTTAACTCGTCTCTTTTCTCAGACCCAACTCTAATCCACCAGGAAATCCTGGCTCTACCTTCCAGATGCATCCAAAATCCAGCTCTTTCTCTCGCCCTCTACCTCACCCACCTGAGTCATAAAAATCTCTTACTTGGACTCCTTAAAATGCCTCCTAATGTGTGTGCTTGTCCAGTCCCTGCCCCCTGGAGCCCCTTCTCGACGCAGTGTCTGGAATGATCCGGTGTCAGACCAGGTCACTTCCCTGTTTGAAACCCTGTGGCCTTTCCCTGTTTAATTCGGGGTGACGGCTGCCAAGGCCCTCCGAGTGTTTGGCCGTGACCCACACGCATAGCAACCGAGCAAAAGCTCATACTTTATGCTACTGTCCTGGTCTCACTCTGCATAAGCCAAACCGGCCCTTTGCTTTTTGAGCTGCTGGACTCAGTCCCCGGTCAGAGCGCTGCCCTCGAGGCCCCTCTGTCTGGAGTGTCCCTTTCCCAGACAGCCTCACCTTTGCAGGGACGCCTGCCCCGACCACATATCTGACCTTGCGCCTCTCCTACAGTTGCTTCTCTCCTCCTTGTTCTTTCATACACAGCACTTTTTGGTGTTTAATACACTGTACCACTCATCTATTAAGCACACTTATTGTTTGTGGCAGATTTTATTTCCCAGAGATTGCGAGTTGCATGGGTACAGGGGCATTTTTCGATTATGTTTACTATTGAATTCCAAGCACTAGAATAATACCTGGCCAAGAGTTGGTACTTAATAAATGTTTATTGAATGAATAAAATAAATCTTCCAGGAAAAAGAGAGTAATTCTGTTTCCTGAGCGCCAAGTACATATGGATGAATGCCACCCTAGGTGCCCGTTAATCACCCAGTTATAATGTCTGGACCCCCCCAATGCTCCACAACTATTTATAATTTGCTTCATTGCCACGGCTGCCTCTGCACTTCATTTATTGTAACTTTTCCTGGGGAAAAGAGAGCATGGGAAGACACCTCAGGGAAGGAGCTCCCCTCTCAGGGTCTGCGCCCCGCACAGCTTCCCTGCTAAAACGTGAGCACGGTCCCAACAGCATCGCGGACAACAGTGGCGCCCCCACCACCCACAGCAGCAAGGCCCAGGGTACGGCCAAGCCCCCACCTGCCACTCAACCAGGGACCCTCCCCCTTGATTCTGAGACAAAAAGCACCAGATGCTTAAACCCAATCTTGCTGACTCTGATCCAGGGGGTAACAGGATGAGACCAGGCATTTTTGTTTAAATCACCACAGAAGTGCTTTTATGCATATCCCAAATGCAGAACCACTGCGATAGTGCGCAGGATTTAGGAACAATTACTTAAGACTTGAAAATCTCTAAATTTGTGAACAAATAGTGATCTTTGATCCTGAAATTCTTACTTACAAAAGATGGCAGTGGTACCTCGCTCACAGGGAGGTGAAACGACACTGTCTGCATGGGCACCGCACTGTTGTCCAGCCTCACCTTGTGTGACCGTGTGCACCGCGCGGCTGTACAGCCTCACCTCGTGTGACCGTGTGCACCGCGCGGCTGGCCAGCCTCAGTTCCTGTGACCGTGTGCACCGCGCGGCTGTCCAGCCTCACCTCGTGTGACTGTGTGCACCGTGCGGCTATACAGCCTCACCTCGTGTGACCTTGTGCAACGTGCAGCTGGCCAGCCTCACCTCGTGTGACCAGAGACTCCTTCTCACTAGTCGTTTCAACACAATTTGGTTCCAAACTTGCCTTGACAGAATCACAAGTTACTGAGTGACCTGACCTTTGGGACTGTTGGAAATCGTCAGATCGTGAATCTCTGTGCGCCTTCTGTTTGCCTGTGTCACTCCCTGCGTTTCCCTCTGCTGGGTTTGTTCGTGTGCGTTTCAGGTGCTCCTGCATTTGGCCATTTCCCCATATTTTCACGTGCCTGTGTGGGGGGCTCTGCAAGGCTTACTCATCTCTATCACTCTGTTCCTCACATACGTGTTGTCTGGACTTTGGGAGCACGACATTTCTTTTGATGGATGAATAAATGAGGGCTAAATGCAGGAATATCGAGGCTCTATTTAGAAATCCTAAGTCTACGTGAAGATACAGTATACCTTTTAGGACGCGTCACAGCAGCTCAGTCACCAGCCAAGCACTCCCTCGAGACAACATGAGCTAGCCTAAAATGAAGACGCTCACTAATGGGAAGCCAACATTTACTAAATAAACAAATAGAAACTGGTTTAGTAAACATTCGGTAAAGGGAAGAGATTCATAATCAGTTAATATTTATTGCACAGATTATGGGAAAATTTTAAAATAAACAGTATTTACTAAGATTTTATATGCTGTGTTTGTTCACCCATTATTTCCACAAACACTGATCATCTCTTATGTTCCGGCACCGTGCTGTTGAGGTCAGCACATTTCCTGTCCTTGCAGTGCTTAAATTGCACTGGGAGAGAAAGACAAATAGTAAGTAAGTGCATTTACCTAAAAAAGTAGTTGCACGTGATAGCAAACCCTCCGAAGTGAAAAACACGAGGTGGGGGATGGGCTCACGTCAGACAGGGCGGGAGTCCTCACAGGAGTAGATGTTTCGGGGGACGGTTCCTTGCCTCGGCAAGTATGAGTTAGTCAAATAGGCGAATTTTAAGATTGAGTGTTGAAAGACTTCGACGACTCAGAGGGTTAAGCCTCGTCAGTGCAGGAGGCGCGGGGGACGCAGGGAGTGTCCGACAAGGAAGGGGATGTCCTGGAAACTTGGCTCCTGTTTGCAGTTAAAAAAGGAAAGTCAGAATTTTTCTTGTGTTTTGCCTATTTTTGCCTAAATTGAGGGGAAGGATAAAAGAAAACAATTAACAATATTAAATTCTACTTTTGATAAGACACTGCAAGTTGCTTAGTTGCTTTTCTATCTATTATCCACCTAAGTCATAAGGACCCCATGTGTTAACCTGGGCATTGTTGACATATAAATCAGTGCAGTAGAGTATTTCATTTAATTCCAGTTACAGAATAGCTGTTAATTAGAGTTTTCATTGGCTTAAATGTTTAAAACTGAGTGGTCATTTTTTTTCTTGTGTGTGTATTTGTGAATTGCTTTGCAATGTCTGGCTCACAGGCCCTGAAGCAGCTTCTACTTTTGTAGGAAATGATGAGAAATATGTAGGAATAGCTGCAAACAGAGATGTGCTTTTTCTCAACATTTTCAAAATCATTTGAAAACTACTAGTAAAGGCCAGAATAAAATTCCAGCCAACAAATCTGCTTAGTAATCAATTATGAACTTGGTAAATTCTTAAGACTTTAGGTAAAGCTGAAACCTTTGCCCTGAATAGGGCACCTTTGCTTTGGTGAGGTGGGTGCAGAGCGCAGCCCAGAGGAACAGATGTCTGTCCTGATCACCTCGCACACACGGCGCGGCGGCGCCCGAGCAAGAGCACAGACCTTGAGACAAAGAGCTGCCTAACCATGGGTTCCTCAAGGGGAGACAGTTTCCACTTGGAATCCACTCACCACATCCAGTAAACATCGTATATTCCGGGAAACTCTCACAGTCTGAAGCAGAAGCTACTTCAAAAACTGTCCTTCCTCAGACATCAAGCACTGACTAAGCTGCTGGTACCTGGCGGTGTCTGTTTTCAAGTGTTTACTAAAAATCTTCTCCACGGGAAGCAGCATAGGCTGCAGTGACTAAAAATACAAGTGCTGCGTGTGTGTTGTGTGTGTGCCTTTGCGGAGTCAAAATACTTTCCACTGTGATTTCTGCATAAACACAACCACCCCTGCAACCCCAGGCCCACACGACGCCCTGAGAAACATCCCACCGCCTCCCGTCTCTGCCCAGAGCACAGGGTGGCCGCGTACCTGCTTCTGCTCTGGCCTGAAACCCCAGGTTTGTCCTTGCGCTTCTTGAAAGTTGTTCCTCCCGGGCTTGGGAGGCCCCTGTGGCTACAGACGAAGGCCGAGTGTCTGGAGAAGGGGTTTGGACGCAGGACTGAGGTCCAGAGGCCCCTCCGGTGTCGGCACGGTGTGGGCGCTGCACCTGGCTCGACCGTGGAATAGCTTTGGGGCCACCCGTCCTGGCTCATAAAAGTCTTAACATCCGAGGGTAAAGAATCCTTGTTTATCTGGTTTTGTTTGTGGTATTATGATTGTATTTATATCCTTCATTTACTCATTCAAAATAGTTATTTAGCAAATACTATTTTCCAACTTGCAAGTTGCCCAATAAAACCTGATTCCTAAGAAATAGCGTTTGGATTGAAATCTTCATCTTCTGATAGAAGAGCCAGCGTTCTTTCTTATTCATACTGTTGTCATTATCACATATTATGTTGTTATATTCTTAAAACTTTGTATAAAGTATGAAATATTTCACATGTACAGAAGGTACAAAAAATATAACAGACACCAATAGCCCCAACATCGTGTTTTAATGTCAACATTCCCCACATGAGCTTCAAAACTCTTGTTCTAAGATAGAATTTTTTTCCCTGCTCCAGGTATGTTAAATTCCTGCTTGGCGATCCACACCCCGTTTCCCCCTCCCCGAAGGCGTCAAAGTCCCCACAGACGCTGGCCTGACCCGGGTGGGAATGGATGTTACAGGGACCCAGTTCAGAGCTGCTTCTGCCAGTCATGTTGGATTAGGGCCCCGCCCTTGTGACCCCATCTAACCTTCACAACCTCTTTAAAAGGCCTCTCTCCAAATACAGTCGCATTGGGGGTTAGAGCTTCAACATACAAGTTTGGGTAGATATAATTCAGCCCATAACACTGACCAACAAAAATAGAGCTGATTCAAATTATTATTCTTTTACTTTTAGTTGTTATGGGGACATAACAGTTGTATATATTTGTGGGGTGCACGTGATGCTTTGATGCAGGCATGCAATGTGTAATGATCAAATCAGGGTGATGGGCGTCCATCACCTCAAGCGTTCACCATTTCTTTGTGGTCAGGAACATTCCAATTCCACTCTTTTAGTTACTTTAAAATATACAATAACTGATGGTTGACTATAGTCACGCCCCTGTGCTGTCAAAGAGTCACCCTTGTTCACTATGTCTAACCATACTTTTGCACCCATTAACCATCTGCACCTTGTCTCTTCCTCCCCGCTACCCTTCCCGGCCCCTGAGAGCCGTCACTCTACCCCCCGTCTCCCTGAGATCAACTGCTTTCAAGTTTAGCTCTCACACAGGAGCAAGGAGACGCGAAGTTTGTCTCTCATTGCTGGGTTTATTTCACTTAACACAGTGTTCTCCAGTTCCATCCACATTGTTGCAAATGACAGGATTTCACTCTTTTTTATGGCTGAATAATATGCTATTGTGAATATGCACCATATTGTCTTTATCCATTCACCCATCGATGGACACTTAGGTTGATTCCAAATCTTGGCTATTGTGGATAGTGCTGCAGTAAACATGGGGGTGCAGATATCTTTTCAATATACTGAATTCTCTTTTTGGATATACACCTAGCAATGGGATTGCTGTGTCGTGTAGTAATTGTATTTTTAGTTTTTTGAGGACCTCCTTACTGTTCTTCATAGTAGTTTGACTAATTTACATTCCCACCAACAGTATATGAGGGTTCCCCTTTCTCCACATCTTTGGCAACATTCATTATTGCCTGTGTTTTTGATAAAAACCATTTTAACTTGGGTGAGATAATTTCTCATTGAAGTTTTGATTTGTATTTCTGTAATGACTAATGATGTTGAGCATTTTCTCATATACCTGTTGGCCATTTATATGTCTTCTTTTGATAAATGTCTATTCAGATATTTTGCCCATTTTTTAATTGGATTATTTGATTTTTTTCTTGAGTTGTTTGAGCTCCTTGTATATTCTAGTTATTAATCCTTTGACAGATGGGTAATATGCCAATATTTTCTCCTATTCTGTGGGCTGTCTCTTCACTTTCTTGATTGTTTTCTTTGCTGTGCAGAAGCTTTTTAGCTTGATATAATCTTATTTGTCCATTTTTGCTATGGTTTCCTGTGCTTTTGAGTTATTATTCAAGAAATCTTTGCCCAGATCAATGTCCTGGAGCATTTCTCCTATGTGTTCTTTTACTAATTTCATAGTTTCAGGTCTTAAGTGTTTAATTCATTTTTATTTTATTTTTGTATATGGTGATAGGAGTCTAGTTTTATTCTTCTGCATATGAATATCCAGTTTTCCTAGCACCATTTATTGAAGAGACTGTCCTTTCCCCAAACTTTGTTGACAATGAGTTCACTATAAAGTGTGTGAATTTATTTCTGGGTTCTCTATTCTGTTCTATTGGTCTATGTGTCTTTTTATGCCAGTACCATGCTGTTTGGTTACTACAGAGCTGTAGTATAAGTTGAAGTCAGGTAATATGAATTGTCTAGTTTTGTTCTTTTTGCTCAGGATGGCTTTGCTTCTCCTGGGTCTTTTGTGGCTCTATATAAATTTTATGATTATTTTTCTTATTTTTGTCATTTGTATTTTGATAGGGATTCCATTGAATCTATTGCTTTGGGTAGTATGGACATTTTAAAAATATTGATTCTTCCAATCCATGAGCATGGAATAGGTTTGTGTCCTCTTCAATTTCTTTCTCTAATGTTTTATAGTTTTCATTGTACAGATATTGCACTTCTTTGGTTAAGTTTATTCCTAGGTGTTTTATTGTATTTGTAGCTATTGTAAATGGCTTCACTTTCTTGGTTTCTTTTCCAGATTCTTTGCTGTTGGCATATAGAAATGCTACTGATTTTTTGTGTTGATTTTGCATCCTGCAACTTTACTGAATTTATCAGTTCTAATAGTTTTTTGGTGGAGTCTCTAGGTTTCTGTAAATATAAGATCATACTGTCTGCAAATAAGGATAATTTGACTTATTCCTTTCCAATTTTTATGCCAGTTTTGCTTTCTTTCTCTTATCTGATTGCTCTAGCTAGAATTTCCAATACTATGTTGAATAGCAGTGGTGAAAGTGGGCATCCTTGTCTTGTTCTAGATCTCCAAGGAAAGGCTTTCAGTTTTTCCCCATTCAGTATGACACTAGCATGGGCCTGTCATATATGGGTTTTATCATGTTGCAGTATGTTCCTTCTATACCCAGTTTTTTGAGAGTTTTTATCATGAAGGGGCATTGAATTTTATTAAATGATTTTTCAGCATCAATTGAAATGATCATATGGTTTTTTGTCCTTTGTTCTGTTCATATGATGTATCACATTGATTGATTTTCTTATGTTGAACTATTCTCATTGTTGGGATGAATCTCACTTGATCATGATGAATAATATTTTTAATATGTTGTTGAATTCATTTTGCAAGTGTTATGTTGAGGATTTTTGCATCTATGTTCATCAGAGATATTGGCCAATAGTTTTCTTTCTTCATTGTATTTTTGTCTGGTTTAGGTACCAGAGTGATACTGGCCTTGTAGAGGAGTTTGAGAGTATTCCTGCCTCCTTAATTTTTTGGAATAGTTTGAGCAGGATGGGTATTAGTTCTTCTTTAAACGTTTGGTAAAATTCAGCCATGAAGCCATCAGGTCCTGAGCTTTTCTTTGATAAGAGTCTTTTTCTTACTGCTTCTATCTCGTTACTGGTTAATGGTCTATTCAGGTTTGAGATTTCTTCCTGGCTCAATCTTCATATGTTATATGTGTCTAGGATTTTGTCCATTTCTTCCAGGTTTTCCAATATGTTGGCATGTAGTTGCTCATAGTGGTCACTAATGATCCTGTGGGTTTCTGTGTTATCAGCTGTAATGTCTCTTTTATCATCTTTGATTTTGTTTACTTGGGTCTTCTCTCTTTTTTTCTTAGTCTGGTTAAAGGTGTGTCAATTTTGTTTATCTTTTCAAAAATCCAACTTTCCATTTCGATGATCTTTTATATTCTTTTTTGTTTGTTTGTTTGTTTCAATTTCATTTATTTCTTCTCTCTTTATTATTTCTTTTTTTCTACAAATTATTGGGTTTAGTGTGCTCTTGTTTTTCTAGTTTTTAAAAATGCATTATTAGGTTGTTTATTTGAAGTTTTTCTACTTTTTTGATGTAGGCACTAATTGCTATAAATTTTCCTCTTGGTACTGCTTTTATTGTATTCTATAGGTCTTGCTATGTTGTGTTTCTATTTTCATTTGTTTCAAGAAAATTTTTAATTTCTGTTTTAATTTCTTCATTGACTCATTGGTCATTCAGGAACATATTGTTTAATTTCCATGTGTTTGTATATTTTCCAAAGTTCCTCTTGTTATTGATTTCTAGTTTTATTCCTCTGTGGTCAGAGAAAATTCTTGATATGACTTCAATTTTTTAAAATTTTTAAGATGTTTTTGTGGCCTAACATATGATCTGTCCTTGAAAAGGATCCATGTACTGAGGAGACTAATGTGTATTCTGTAGTGGTTGGATGAAATGTTCTGTAAATGTCTGCTAGAGACATTTGATTGATAGTGCAGAGTAAGTCCAATGCTTCCTTGTACATTTTCTGTCTACATGATCTGTCCAGTGCTGAAAGTGGGGTGTTGAGGTCTTCAGCTATTATTGTATTGGGGTCTATGTCTCTCAGCTCTAATAATATTTGCTTTATGTAATATATCTGAGTGTCCCAGTGTTGGGTCAGTATACACTTACGGCTTTTATGTCCTCTTGCTGAATTCACCCTTTTATCATTATATAAGGACCTTCTTTGTCTCTTTTTACAGTTTTACAGTTTTTGTCTTGCAATCCATTTTTATCTGACGTAAGTATCGCTACTCTTGCTCTTTTTTGGTTTCCATTTGCATGGAATATCTTTTTCTATCCCTTTATTGTCAATCTATGTGTGCCTTTAGAGGTGAGGTGAGTTTCTTGTATGCAGCAAATAGTTGGGTCTTGTTTTTTGAAATCCATTCAGTCACTCTGTGTCTTTTTATTAGAGAGTTTAGGTCATTTACATCCAGTGTTACTATTTATAGGTGAGGACTTACTGCTGCCATGTGGTTATTTGATTTCTGGTTGTTTTGTGGTCCTCTCTTTGTTTCTTCCTTCTTTCCTGTCTTCCTTTGTGTAAAAGTGATCTTCTCTGGGTGTGTGTTTTAATTTCCTGCTTTTTATTTTTTTGTGTATCTGTTGTATGTTTTTTGATTTGGGAGTATCACGAGGCTTGTAAAAACATCTTCTGACCAGTTACTTTAAACTGGTGACAACTTAACTCTGATTAAAAACAAACAAACAAGCAAAGAGAAAGCATGAAAAAAATTCTACACTTTAACTCCATCCCCTCAGCTTTTTGACTTTTTGTTGTTTCTCCTTGTATCTTTTTATACTATCTCTTAAAAGTTGTTGTAGTTATTATTTTTGATATGTTTGCCTTTTAGTTTTGCGACTCAAGTTATCTGTGGTTTGCACACTGCAGTTACAGTGATAGAGTGTTCTGTATTTGTCTGTGCACTTTCTGTTACCAATGAGCCTTATACCTTCAGCTGATTTCTTATTGTTCATTAACATCCTTTTATTTTAGATTGAAGAACTCCTTTTAGCATTTCCTGTAGAACAGGTCTGGTGCTGATGAAATCCCTCAGCTGTTGTTTGTCTGGGAAAGTCTTTATTTCTCCTTCAAGTTTAAGGATATGTTTACAGGATATGATATTCTAGGATTAAGGTTTTTTCCCTCAGTACTTTGAATATATCATGCCACTCTCTCCTGACCTCTAAGGTTGCCACTGAGAAGTCTACTGCCAGGCATATTGGAGCCTCTTTTTATGTTGTTTCTTTTCTCTTGTGGCTCTTAGGAACTTTTTTTTATCCTTGACATTTGGGAGGTTGATTATTAAATGCCTTGAGGTAGTCTTGTTTGGGTTAAATCTGCTTGGCATTCTATGACCTTCCTGAACCTGGATGTTGATGTCCTTCTCTAGGTTTGGAAAGTTCTCTGTTATTATTTCTTTGAATAAATCTTCTACTCCAGCCTCTCTCTCTACCTCCTCTTTAAGGCCAATAACTCTTAGATTTGCCCTCCTGGGGCTATTTTCTAGATCTTGTGGGCATGCCTCATTCTTGTTTATTCTTTTTTCTCTTCTAACTGTGTATTTTCATATAACCTGTCTTCAAGCTAATTCTTACCTCTGTTTGATCAATTCTGCTGTTGAGAGACTCTGATGCTCTGTTCAGCTTGTTAGCTGAATTTTTCAGCTCCAGCAATTTTCCTTGCTTTTCATTATTATTTCAATCTTTGTTAAATTTCTCTGGTAAGATCTGAGTTCCTTCTCTCTGTTATCTGGAAATTCATTGAGCTTCCTCAAAACAGCCACTTTAAATTCTCTGTCTGAAAGCTCACGTACCTCCATCACTCCAGGATTGGTCACTGGTGTCTTATTTAGTTCATTTTGTGAATTCATGCTTTTCTGGATGTTCTTGATGCTTGTGCACGTTCATCAATGTCTGGGCATTGAAGAGTTAGGTATTTACTCTAATCTTTGCAGTCTGGGCTTGCTTTCACCCATCCTTCTTCAGAAGGTTTTCCAGCTATTCAAAGGGAATTGAGTGTTGTGCTCTACATCTTTGGTCCCTGCAGCTGTGTCAGCACTCAGGGCACCCCAAAGCCAATAACACTGCAACTTTCACAGACTCCTGGTGGCACCACCTTGGTGGGATGATTTTGGTTCTTAATAAGGTACTTTCTTTTGTGGGTAGTTGTTCATTTAGCATTCCTGAGAGGGGTGATTGCTGGAGGGTTCTATCTGGCAATCTTGCTCCACTTCCTCCCAGAAATTTTGGTATAATTGATTCAAATTATTAAAATGAGCAATTAAAGAGGAGAAATCACTATCAACCTTATAGAAATGAAAGGATAAGAAAATACTATAAAAATACTGACTTATATAACTTAGATGAAATAGACAGTGTCCTAGAAAAGCAAAAACTACCAAAACTAACTCACAAAGAAATAGAAATCTGAATGGACTTATTACAAGTAATGAGATTGAATAAATAGTTTTAAAAACTCTCCACAAAGAAAAAACCTAGTCCCAGATGATCTCACTGATAAATTCTACCAAACATTTAAGGAATAATTACCAATAATTTATAAAATATTCCAAAAAAGAAAATGAAAACACTTTCCAGTTCACTCCGTGAAGCCAGTATTATCCTCATATAAAAACTGGATAATGGTATCATAAGCAAAGAAAGCTGCAGACCAATATCTCTTATAAATATGGATGCACACACCTTCAACAAAATACTGTCAAATGAAATACAGAACCATACGAAAAGGATTAAACACCATGGCCAGGTTGTGTTTATGGCAAGTCTGTGAGATCTATTTAACATCAGAATGCCAATCAATGTAATACACCATATTAGAATAATGGCACAAAGAACAAAAAAAACACAAGATTGCTCCAATAAACACAGAAAAGTAATTTGACAAAATCCAATACCCTGTCATGATTTAAGAAAAGAAAAAACTCAGTGAACTAGAAAGACTAGTTATATTATGCTGTTAAATTATTTGCATCCAAATTTTCATACATATATGAGAAAGACAGACAGAGACAGACAGGGAGAGATGGAAGGGAATATTCACCTGTTTTATTTTGGAACCGCATTATGGTAATGGGGACTGTACGCCCCAGCTAACCTGAAACCGACATCGCTGGCCCACAGGGCAATTACTGATCATATCAATTTCCCCACTTACGTGCTTTGCCTCATTAATCCCTTGTTAGTCAGAAAGAACGTGAGCAGAAGGGTTTATTTCAGACAACTGGAGGGAGAGGGAGGATTTGCAGTGCGGTTACTTAATATTCTACCCCCTTCACAACTATCAGCTTCCCAAAGCAAGATGATTACGAGGTAGAAGAGCTTTCAACACTGAACAGAGATATCACATAGAAAGTTAATAACTTTTCTATATGCACATTGTTCGGAGGAGAAAGTGCCTAATCAGGAGTAAATTAAATGCAGATTAAATTACTAAGTAGTGTCAGACACATTCTGTATCGATAGTTATTATGCAAGAAACTCTAGGGAGAAACAGATTCTTGGAAGGAACTAAGTAATATCACAAAGAAAATTTATATTCTGAGCTGTTAACTAATACCATGGCTGTTAAAAACATTTTTATTAGTCTTAAAGTGAAAACAGTTGGTACGAAGACATAACAGAGTTTCTCCAGTATTAAGGATGGACAAAAGTTACACAAGGCAATGGAATATTAAATATTTCATATTTATTAGTATTGGTCCTTTTTAACATTAAATTTTCCTGTTAATTCATAAACCCTTACTTTGAAAATTGGAGTATTACTTCAGATTAGAGAACTTTTCTTTGTACTTTATTTCCACTAAATACTTCCAAACTTCAGATACAGGGGTAGAAGGCTTTTAGCCATGAGATGGGATTTTTCCCTGTTATAATTTTTGTAGGATAGTCACAGTCACGGGCTTTGGATGCCCGCGAATAACGGGTGTCTTGGCTTGCCCACTGCAGTCGTTCCCTGGCCTGCACAGACTCCTCCAGCGCAGGCTGTTTGGTTCTAAATCTCCCAAGGACCCTTTGAAGTGGAGCAAACGTCATCACAGGTCTGTTTTACTGAAGAGGAAACTGAGGCCACAATCTAAATTTACCGATTCTTTGTCATTCAAGATCACCTTGCCACTGAGGTTATTCCCAGAATCTGCGCGCCCGGGAGCTTCGGGGCGTCTGTCCGACGTGGGGACGGACTCGAAGCGGTGAAGCTGAAAAGGAGTTTTAATTGCATTACTCTCTGTTGTGAAATTAAAGTACAAAATGCCAAGAAGCGAACGCTTGTGAACCCTGACTGTCAGAATCAGCGGTGGAAAGGAGATTTGGAACGAACGAGGCTGCGGTTGCCGCGGCGACACTTGAGCTGCGGCAGGGACAGGCGTCCGCGAGAGACGGGCAACGAGGCGGGTCTTTTCCTGGGCACCCAGACAGGATGCCCAGGAAGTTGTCGTTTGGATAGCCAAAAGACAATATTTTAGTTAAAGTAGTTGTGGGTTTTTTCTTATTTATAAGGAAACCGCACAAAGGACACGCATCTGTCAGCCTGCCCGGAGCTGGCAGGGTTGCGTGGCCCATCCCAGCAAGACCTCCTGAGCTAACATCTGGCATCTGTACGGGCACCTGGGCAGGTGTCCTAGACAGCGGCTGCTGCGGAACTGGCCGGGAGCCAGCCCTACTGTGTGCCTGTCCTCAGCATTGACTGTGACGCCTAGACGGGATCAGGTGCTCCAGGGACATCTCCACAGGAAGGGTTCCTGTTTGTCCTGACAAGTATATTACTGGGTTTTGAACCTGAGCCAACAGCAGTGTCCATTATGATGTTCAGTACCTTGTTTCTGAAGCTGCATAATTCTAAATTAGTTAAGTGAAACTATTTTTTAATGTATTTATTATTCAAAAAAATAAAGCAAAATTATTTCACACTGTAAATTATTCCTAATGAACCATCCCGAATTGTCTAAGTTGTGGCATCAATGTTTAACTTTGTAGTTCAGACCTTTTGTCTTTGGTGGCCGGTCACATTCCAGATGCTCAAGTTTGTGTTTGTGCAAAGAGAAAGAGCATGTGTCTGGCAACTGATACTTGATGTGGAGGTATCTGTTAAGTTAAACAAGGACGTGTACCTGTAAAGGGACAAGGATTTGGGAGACAGTGGGGCTTCTGTGTCAGCGTGCGGGAGGGATCTGTGTCTCGGGGGCCCAGCAGGTGGACGGTGATGGGCAGCTGCTCACCGGGTCCCCGAGGTCCCCATCCTGGTGTTTATGTGCTTGTGTAGCCTCTGTCCTGTGTACAGGATGGGCCCAGAGACTGATGTCTAAGGAACAGAATATGGAAAAGGAATGGGCATCACTTCTGAGACCAAAGTGTGAAAGACTATGGCTTCTATCTTGCGAGCACTCTCTCTCACTCTGGAACGTCAAGACGCCAAGCTGGAGGGCCCTTGTGGTGAGGAGCCGTGAGCCCACAAGGCACAGCATCCTGCCAAGAACCGTGAGTGAGCTGGAAGTCATCCCCACCCCAGGCGACCCTGGAGGTGACCACAGCCCTGGCCAACGTGGTTTCAGCCTTGCCAGAGACCCTGGCTGGAGGACTCAGCCAAGTGGTGCCAGATGATAAATGTGGTTGTCTTAAGTGCTGGCATTTTGCTACACAATAGATAACTCATACAATACCAGGGTCTAGTCTTACACGTGAACTACTTGAATAATGTCTAGACATTTCAATGTGTGCATTTTCACTAAGTGTCTCTAATGCACTTCTTGGAGGACTCTGCCAGTGTCATGTATCGTGGCCACCCTCTTCCCGGTACAAACGGCTCTGTCCTTACCACAGCCACTGCCTACTGTGGCCTCCAGGCTTTCCTGGGATGGAAATTCTGAAATTGCTTCTGATTCCTCTTCCTCTTATTTTCTCTCCTTGTCGCTGAGACATTTCCCCTTTCCCTTTTCTGTCTGTTTCACCATGTAGACCTGGCCCATGTTGCTTTCTGCATGAATTGTCTCTTAGTTTCTCTACCTCCAGTCAACTGTCTTTTAAAATATATTCTAAATATTCTAAGAAAGCTCCTAGCTGTGCTGAGTGTGTATTTTAGATTTTCTTTTGTAATTTTCCCCGGTTTTTTTGATAATGGATGTCCACTCCAGCCTCAGGAGCTGACAGTGGAAGTCACCCTGCCCTGCCCTGCCTTTTGATAAACCTAAATTTATCAAAAGTTATATTCAGAAACCTAAATCATCCTTTCATGCTTCAGATAACATAAAATAGGCTTCTGTCATTTCAACACAAAAGCTGTGAAAAGAGAAAAAGGACATTATACACTAATAAATCAATTTTGCAAGAGAGTATATAATAATTATAAATATACATGCACACAATACTGGAGAACCCAAACAAATAAAGCAAATATTACTAGATCTAAAGGGAGAGATATACCCCAATAAAGTAATAATTGAGGATTTCACTACCCAACTCCCAGCATAGGACAGACCATTTAGACATAAATTCAACAAAGAAACATCAGATTTAAACTGCACCATAGGCCAAATGGACCTAACAGACATTTACAGAACATTTAACACAACAATTGCAGAATATATAATGCATTGTTTTCATCAGCACATGAGACATTTTTCAGGATTGACCACTTATATTAGGACATAAAACAAATATCAAAAATTTTTAAAAATCAAAATCATATCAAGTATCTTATCTGACAACAATGGAATAAAATTAGAAATCAATAACAAATGGAACCTCTAAAACTACACAAATACATGGAAATTAAACATCATGCTCCTGAATGACAATGGGTGAAGGAAGAAATTAAGAATGGAATTTTAAAATTTCTTGAAACAAATGAAAACAGAACACAGCATACCAAAATGTATGGGTCACAGCAAAAGCATTATTAAGATGTGAGTTTATAGCAATAAATGCCTACACCTAAAAACTAGAAATATTTTAAATAAACAACCTAAGGATGCATCTTAAGGAACTAGAAAAGCAAGAACAAATCAAACCCAAAATAGTAGAAGGAAAAAAATAATAAAGATCAGAGCAGAAATAAAAAAAATTGAGACTTTCAAAACAATGATATAAAAGATCAATGAACAAGAAGTTGGTTTTCTTAAAAGATAAACAACATTGAGAAACCGTTAGCTAGACAAAGAAGAAAAGAGAGAACAGCCAAATAAGTAAAATCAGAAGTAGAAAGGCAAACATCACAATGGACACCACAGACATACAAGTGGCCATTGGAGACCACTATTAACAACTATATGCCAATATTTGAAAACCAAGAGAAAATGGATAAATTCCTAGACATGTACAAACCACCAAGACTGAACCAAAAAGACAGAAAACCTGAACAGACCAATAACAAGTAATGAGATTGAATCAATTATAAAAATCTCCCAACAAATGAAAGCCCATGACTGGATGGCTTAACCACTGAATTTAACAAACCACAAAAGTAAAATTAATACCAGTTTTCTCAAACTATTCCAAAAAGTGGAAGGAACTCTTCCTAACTCATTCTATGAGGCTGACATAAACATGATACCAAAACTAGACAAGGACACAACAACAAGAAAAAACACAACTATAAGGCAATATCCCTAATGAACATAGATGCAAAAATCCTCAAAAAATACTAGCAAACTGAATCCAACAATACATCAAAAAAATAACACACCATGATCAAGTGCAATTTACCTTAGGAACATAACAATGGCTCAACATATACAAATCAACAACTGTGACACATCACATCAACAGGATGAGGGACAGAAACCACATAATCATCTCGATAGATGCAGAAAAAGCATGTGATAAATTCAACATCCTTTCATGATAAAAACTCTTAATACATTACATATACAAAGAATAAAGACTCTATATGGCAAACCCACAGCTAACATCACACTTAATGAGGAAAAGCTTTTTCCTCCAATAACTGCAGCAAGACAAGGATGCTACTCTACCACTCTTATTCAACATAGTCCTGGAAGTCCTTGTCAGAGAAATCAGGCAAGAGAAAGAAATGAAGGGCATCCAAGCTGGAAAGGAGGTCAAATTGTCCCTGTGTGCAGACAACATGGTCTTATATAATACGGAGAAAAACCTAAAGACTCTACCAAAAAACTCTTAGAACTGATAAACTAATTCAGTAAAGTTGCAGGATACAAAATCAGCCTACAAAAATCAGTAGTGTTTCTATACACAAACAAAAACTAGCTGACAAAGAAACCATGAAGGCAATCCCATTTACAATAGCTACAAAGAAAATCCGAGGAACAAATTTAATCAAGGAGGTGAAAGACCTCTACAAGGAAAACTTTAACACATTGATGAAAGAAATTCAAGAAGATACAAACAAATGGAAAAACATTCCATGCTCATGGATCACAATAACTGATATTGCTAAAATGACCATACTACCCAAAGCAACCTACCTATTCAATGCAATCCCAATGACATTCTTCACAGAAATAGAAAAAACAATTTTAACATTTGTATCAAACCACAAATAACCCTGAAGAGCCAAAGCAATTCTGAAGAAAAAGGAAAAATCTGGAGGCATCGCAATACCTGACTCCAAAATATGCTGCAGAGCTATACTAGCCAAATCAGCATGGCACTAGCATAAAAACAGACACATAGACCAACAGAACAACATAGAGAACCCAGAAACTAATCCACATATCTACAGCTAACTGATTTTTGACAAAGGAGCCCAAATCACTTACTGGGGAAATGACAGTCTCTTCAGTAAATGGTATGGGGAAAACTGGATATCCATATGCAGAATAATGAAACTAGACCCCTATCTCTCACCCTACTATGGTTAGGATATGGTTTGTTCGGTTCCACCATGCCTCTTGTTGAAATCTGATCCCCAACTTTGGGGGTGGGTCCTGATAGGAGGTGTTTGGGTCATGGTGTGGACCCATTATGAATGGCTTGTTGCCCTTCTCCTGGGAGTGAATGAAAGCTGGTTGTGGAAAGAGCCTGGCACCTCCTCTGTGCTCCCTCGCAATTCCTGCTGTCACCATGTAGGCAGCTCCCCCTTCCCCTTTTGCCACAAGTGGAAGCAGCCCAAATCCCCAGAAGTAGATGCTAGCACCATGCTTCTTGTACAGTCTTCAGAACCATGAGCCAAATGAACCTCTTTTCTTCATAAATTACCCAGCCTCAGGTATTCTTTGATAGCAACATAAATGGACCAAGACATTCCCTATACAAAAATCAACCCCAAATACCTCAAAGACCTAAAAATAAGACCCCAAACTACAAAACTACTAGTGCAAACATAGGGGAAACACTTCAGAACACTGGTCTGGGAAAGTATTTTATGAATAAGACCTCAAAAGCACATGGAAAAAAAGTAAATATATACAAATGGGATTACATCAACATGACTAATAATCAGAGAAATGCAAATCAAACCTCAATGAGGTACCATCTCACCCCAGTTAGGATGGCTAGTTTTAAAAGGACAAAAAGTATCCAATGCTGGTGAGGATGCAGAGAATAGGGAACTCTTATACACGGTTGGTAGTAATGTGAACTAGCAACAGCTACTACAGCAAACAGTATGGAGGTTCCTAAAATACTTCAGCTAGAGCTACCATATGGTCCAGCAATCCCACTACTGGGAACACATCCAAAGAAAAGGAAATCACTATATCAAAGAGACATCTGCACCCCTATGTTTATGACCATACTACCCAAAGCAATTTACACATTCAATGCAAACCCCATGATATTCTTCACAGAAATAGAGGGGGAAAAAAGAACTTTTGGGGACATAGTAAATGATGGCTGTTCCTGTTATTCTCATTATTGTTATATTTTTAGTTGGTTAGTATGCTAAGGGTGAGTGTTTGGTTCACTGTGTTTATTTGTCCATCTCTATACTTTATATGGGTTTGAAACATTTCAGAATAAAAGTATTTAGAAATACACATAGCTCACAGATTAGTCTGTAGATTGAAGTAAATTTCTTGCAAACACTGAGATAATTTAAGTTCCCATTAATTAGTATATTTTATTTTATGATGTTTCTGTTCCAGTTTTGTCATCTTTGTAAGAATCCATGAATTTCTCCCAGTATTGGGCTCTTTTAGTGAACTCCAACAATAGAAGCACATTTCCCATTTAGCTCCACGTGCAGGTGTTCTTACAGGTGCTCCCATTTTCTTGTATGTGATTTTTGTCCTAAGCACTTGCCTTCTTGCTGAACAATGCTGAAGTACAGCTTTCCTACTAGCAGACCCCTGAATTCTCCTCCCTTAAGACTTACCAAGTGCTGAACTAGGTTTTATGGGTTGTTTTGCATATACACTTTGGGGAGACTTCTTTAAGAAAACCGAGTCAAAATTGTAAGTACAAAATTAGGTAAGAACAGGATATTTATTTATAATGTGAAAAAGTGCAATGAACTACACAAGTAAAAAAAGCTGACAATTATCACAAACAAAAATTTAAAAAGAATTTTATTAAGTGCCTGAAATATTTCTATAGTACTTTTGTTCTAACATGTTTGATAGCATTCTCTTTGCTTACCTCTTTGTAAAACAATTTTGTCATATCTTTTTCTATAGCGGGATTATAAAGATAATTTCATTCTTTCTGTAGCATAGTTAATCAAACATTTTTGTTATTTTTTTGAGCTGGGATCCATACAACGTAGTATTCAGGGGACTCTCACTGTCACGCAGTGTAAAGCCCGTATGACAGCTGAGCATCTCCCTCCCCTCCAACTCGGCCCAACTCTGCTCCTCCTGGGGGGCAGGAGTCTGAGGCCCTGGAGACCAGACGGGTCAAAACCGGCCAAGACGCCCGGGGTCTGAGACGGCGCCCACGCGACCTCCGGGGCCCCTACCCTCACTGCTCTCTGGTGTGCACGCTAAGCGACGCTCCGCCGCCGGGACAGCTGACAGTCACCATGGAGACGACCGGACGACACCGTGACAGGACAAGGGGCAGGCGGTGTTCCAGTATTTAAAACCCCCGTAGCTCAGGCCCCTGACCTCTCCCGAGCTGGGAAGCCCGTCTGGCTTCTGCATTCCGTGGCTCCACCCGCCTGACACTCGCTCTCGGCTTCCCGTGTTGGCCTCGCGGCACCCAACAGGAACGAATCCCAACTTTTAGGAAAAAGCGACTGTATCAGTGACATTACTGGTTTCCATCCTACAAACAGAAATTCTGGTAAATTATATTTAGCGTGATTCCTTTCAAGGAATAAGGGCATGCAGGGTGCATTTTTTATTATTTATGTTGTATTATATTAACAAAAGAGAACTTTCATTTTAACTGGGTGTGAATAAGAATTGACTCTGAGGCTCACACTTTTTTTTTTTTCGGAATATTATGGGGGTACACACTTTGGCTGTATATATGGCCCATGCACTGCCCGTGTCAGAGCTACGATCGTGGTCATCCCCCAAGCCGTGCTCCCCGCACCCATTCAGTGAGAGCTGTCCCACCCCTCCACCCCCTCCCGCCTGCCCGCCCCGTGATGAATATTATTGTCATGTGTGATGAACGTTACTGCCCTGTGTGTGCGGTCAACACTTACATCACGAGGCTCACACTTGCAAACATGCGGTGTTAGGAGGCGGCGGGGAGCGCGTGTCTGCAGGCGACGCCCGGCGAGCCGCACCCGGGCCGCACCTGCGAGCGGGCGCGGAACCTTCCTGCCTGGAGGCGGAGGCAGCTGAGCGCCCGCGGCCGCGACAGACCAGCCGCGTGCGCCCCAGCTCCTTTGCCCGTCCAGATTCCGGGAAACGCTCGGCGCCTCCGCCACGCTGGGCGCGGAGGGCCTGGGGCGCGGGGGACGGCGGCAGGAGACAAACCGTGGTCGGGGCCATGGTCCCAGAGCTGCGGGACGAGCCTGGGGTTACCGAGGGCGCGGCGAGGACGGCCAGGGACAGGGGCAGGGGCAGGGGCAGCTCAGGGCCCCGCCCTCCCGGTGCGCAGCGTCCGACGCACTCGGCACGCGGGTCGCAGCCGCGGACTCGGACCCGCGCTCGGCCTCAGGGACGGGGCTGCGGGCTCCGCCTTCCGAGGGCTCCGGGGCTGCTCCGCGTCCCTCCGGGCCGGCCCCCCCCCCCGGCGGGCTCTGCGGGCGGCACCCGCGCCCTGTCCCGCCGTCCCGCACACGCGCCCGCCCTGCACCGCGCACGCGCGCTTGTTCGAACCTTTGTCCTAAGCGTTGGGCTTTCCCCCAACTCCTGGACGAGAGGAAGTCCTGGTACACGCCGAGGGACAGCGAGACCTGAAAGGACACGGAGGAGGTGGGAAAGACCCCTCCCATCCCGGGAGTGTTTGGAGATGGTGCTGGTGGGTTCAAAACGCGGAGGGAGGCGTTGGAAAAAAAGGTTCCGTTTGTATATTTAGAGTTTAATTTAATTTTCTTGCCTCGTGTTATAATCATGAATGAAATCTGTTTACTACTCATATTCAGTTACTTGTTTTATTGGTGTCCGGGTTGGTAACATTGTAGCAGTTCTGCTTTTTAATTGTTGTCTCCTGTAAGTTTCTGAGAACCACACATCCTCCTGTCACTGTCCTGGGGTTGACTTACCCTCCTCCGTGTCAGCTGTTGTCGGAGCTCGGAGTGAAACACCCCAGTGGGACCCGAAGTGGTCACTGGGCACCAGAGACGCTGCCCAGCGGTGAGGAGCAGGGTCCCTGGCACAGGCTGCAGTGTGCGAGGACCTGAAGTCCTTGCGCTGCACCGGAGAGATGCTGGTCACGAGACGTCACCTGTCGTGACTCCCTTCCTGTGAAGCGTCCAGAACAGGCAATCCCACGGTGACGGACAGTAGACCGGTCGGTTCCTAGGCCTAGGGCCAGGGATAGGCAGAAATGGGAAATACCTGCCAAGGAGTGAAGGGTTCCTTCTTGTGTGATGAAATTCTTCTAAAGCTGGATAGTGGTGATGATGGCAGAACTCCGAATATGCTTAAAACCGCTGAGCTGTGCACTTTCCATGAATTTCATGGCAGTGGATTATATCTCCTGTTTCAAAATCACCTTATAGCTTAAAGAAATAATAATAATCATAATTAAAGGTCTAAAATACTTGGTAAATATGATGAAATCAACATGTGAAAATCTGTGGGATACAGGGAATGTGATTTTTCAAGAATATTTTATGGTTTTAAATCATATATTTCGCCACCGTCCAGTAGACCCTATATAATAGTGAAAATAATCTATTCCAGGTTTCATAGTATGTTGGTCACTCACCACCTGTGGCTCCTGAGTGGTTGAAATCTGGCCGGTGTGACTGAGGGACTGAACGCATTTAAAACATTTTTAATTTTAATTCAAATTTAAATGTAAATAGCACATGTGTCTGTAGCACTTTATTAGATTAAAAAATTGAAAATTAGTGGGCTAGGTCTTCAACTCCATCATATTTAGAACAAGCAATAAAGACAATAAAAAGACATTAATAAAATGACAAAACCAGAAATTTGTAAAATGGAGAATACACAATCTGCAGGCGGTTACCATCATCCAGGACTCAGCTGCTGCAGAGTGTAATCACGCAGGTGCCCAGCTGTGATGAAGGGGGTGAGGAGGAGAGAGGGGAGAGAGACAAATTTGGAAGAACAGAGCCAGGAGAGTCCACTGACTGACCAGAGAACAGACTTACTCCACTTCCGCGGTGGTTGAATCGGTGTCGTGTGCCCACTGGGGAGCCAGCGATGTTTGCTGTCGGCGGGGCTTGCGTGGCAGCGCACCCTCACCTGCAGACAGAGGGCAGGCGGACACAAGGCACCGCCTGACTAATGGAAGACCAACCAACAAAGAAAAAATTGATTTCTACCTGATATCACACCAAAAACACGTTTCTGATAGATTGGTGTTAAAATGTATGAGAGCATGTTTTATGTTCTTGTGCCGGGAAAGGCTTTTCCCTAGGCTTATCCCAGGTACGGCCTCTTTAGTTCTTAGCTCACCCCAGGGGGTGGACATACCAGCGACCCGCAGGGCTTCCCAGGGTCTCGCAGCTCTACCGTGCGCTCCACCGTCTGGCTGCAGGACCCAGGTTCCCAGCCACACTGGCTGCCTGTCCTTGCTGTGAGGATTCCTTTTATACAATCACTTCTGAAATATAGATGCTTAGAAACATACTGTACCATTTTTCTTACTCCATAAATCATAATATACATGCTCTTTGCTCTCTAGGTCTCAAAATAGCCTTTGGAAAAACCAATAACCTCTGACTAGGCTTGACTGGTACTGAGCAACAATTACAATTCTGCATCTTTTATCAACCTCCCTGGCTGCCAGTGAGAGAGACATTCTCCTCTCAAGCTCGTCTGCCAGACAGGCCACCCCTGAGACATTGTCCTCCTTTTTTCTATCAGACCACAGATGCAACCAAAATCTATGCAGTATTTGGCACGCCTGACGGCCTCAAAACCTTGCATGTAAGATCACAAAGTCTAGAATTGTGGTCTTTGTTATATAAACTCCTTTTGTACCAAAACTCCACAGAAATCACAACAGCCAGTTAACATGGCCCTGGTGCACACAGGACGTCGTGTCAGCTCGTGGGCACCTTTGTGAGCATTTTCCTGTAAATTGCTTTGAAAGATTGACTCAAGGAAGACTGGACTTGATTAGTCTTGGGCCTGCATGTGATGGGTCACGGATCCTGTTTAACGCTGACACTGAATTTTGTTAGACGCACTGTAGCACTACCAGAAAGAACAAGCTGAGTTATGGGAAATGAGTTCAAATCCATACTTTGATAATTGGGTATTGTGACTTCGAGGGAGTTATTGCAGATTTCTACACTGCATTATGTTGTTTCTTTATTTGCTCATCTTAAACTAAAAATGAGAAATCCTATACTGCTCCACTCTTCCAGTTTATCTCTGACATAAAAGAGCTTGGAAGTCATTGCTTCTCCCTCATAACAAGAGAAAAGTTACCAAGCTGAAAACCCATGACTATTTTTTAGGTCCATCACAGAACTGAGGTCACAGCACAAACCTCCACCCCAAAAACTAGAGGGAAAAACAGCCAAGATCAGCTCACAGGGTTCAGAAGTCACTGCTGGAGCCATGAAGGGTGGAGCACCTGCTGGTGAATGACGCATTGCTGGAGGCTTGTTGTGGACAAGCTGATGGGGCAAGAACTCCGGGGGCGGGCACTTCCCTGGGTTTTTCTTCCAGAAGCCCCACCATGTTCTCAAGGTAAAGACTGGAGAATCCATTTATGCTTCCACCAGGGGGAGAGAAAGGTCAACCTTTGGCGGGTACTTAGTACATTCCCTGTAACCAGCACTGCCCTCAAGGTGGACTGACCTGCTGGGGCACCGCTGGACCTGAGGGGAGGACACTTAGAACCCAGGCAGTGCCCTCTGCCCCCAGCCTTAGGGTTTGTATGAGGTGGGGCAGAGGGGCAGAGTGAAGGTGGGGCATGGCTTGGAAGGTCGCTGCCTGGCTCAGGCACATACACCACCTGAGATTAAGGTTCACTCTGTTTTTGTGAGAAATTTATAAGATGTATCACAATTCCCATGTTAAGCTGTTGTTTTAGGAATCATTTGGGCTTAATATTTACTTCTAAACCTGTGAAATAGCGCAGGTCAATCTATGTTCATTGTGTGGACTTAACAATCTATGAGGACTGTGCTCATTTTATGTGTTACGGTAGGATTATGCCACATAATTACTTTTATAGAGTCCACCTTGCTGTTAAGTAGCAATACTCATATTACAACCTTCTAAATAGCTTGTGAAAAATAAATCTCATATTAACTACACATCTTGGATGCTGGAAACATTTTTTTTCCTTCTCTACTTTTCTTCCATGTCCAGGATTAATTAGTTATTCTTTGAGGGATGTAGGTGTTGAGGGTTCTTTCTAAATAAAGAAGTTTGTTCTGGAAAATATTAAGAGCAATAATAAAAGAAGGTGTCAGCTTTCGCAGAACCAGCAATTACTTACAGAGACATCTGCAGACCCAAAACCTGCCACTTTATGAGAGAATAAAGAGTGTTCTTTCCAAATTACAGAGGGGAGGCTGACAGGCTGACAGCAAAAGGGCAGACTGATTTATTCTAGTCGAGTTTTCCTTAAAAAAAAGTTACTGTTAAATAAATGGAACTCCCAACCCCGAAGCAGTAGCATTTCTAAAACACAAAAAGAAAAGAAAGTATAAGAGAAGCAGCCGTGTGTGCATATGCTAAACTCTGGAGCGTGAGCTTCCCATGTGACTAAGCAAAAATAGTCAGAAGAAAGCTACACAGAAGCACCACTTAAACCTGTTTCCCAGTTCTAAATAAGAGGTAAAGCTGTGCAATTACAAAAAAATTAGTTGACTAGATATAAACACTTTAGGTATTGAAAAGAATGTAAAATCACCATTATTACCCCAACATAATTCTGCCCCCTATAAAATACGTTACATTTCCCATGGGGTCAGATTAATTGGTAATCTGAAAGACATACAAAGTGGAAGGAATGTCTTCGTATTTTTATGTATGTATTATATACGTAAGTTACCCTCAAACTTATACTATCAGAACATTCTTTTGTCTATAATAATTAATTTCTGGGTAATAAATAGGAAAACAAATTAAAGTGGGAAAAGAAAGGTAATACTTAAGTAAGAACATTTGCAGGTTAATAAATTTGCCTGGGATGAGGTACCTCTCAGGGATGCCAGCTTCTCACCTGCCCCTCTTACACGCACTCGCATGCATGCACACACGCATGCACACACACAAACACACACACGGTGGCTAAGGCATCAGGAAGCATGTACACAACAGACCAGGCAAATTTCCTAATAGCAATCAACATGGTTTAGTAATTAATAGTTACGTAGTTAAAATAGCTAATAATATGGACTATTAACAATAAACTGTGGTGTCTGATCTTCAAATCCCACCCCACCCCCAGGCCTCCTGGTGCTCAAGCCCCTGTGTGGTCCCTGTGTGCTGGCACCGGTGCCCAGGACAGCCCAGGACAGCCCATCCTCACCGCAGCCACCAAGAGGCTCCATCCAGGTGCCCAGCGCGTGGCAGCGACAGATGCTGAGGGGCACAGGCTGTGTGGTCCACACAGTTAGTCCAGGAGCACCAGCCCACTGGATGTGTTTCAGGAGGTGCGCACTTCCCACCGACCGTGCCAGAGTCAGCTGAGCAGGTTTGAATTGCTGCCCCCCTGCCCGCCCACGAGGAGGAGAAGTTGCTCAGTGGCTGTGGGGGTGTCGAGCTGGCACACAAATGCTTTCCTAAAATCAGCAGAGGTGAATACATGAGATATCTATCTATCAATAGGTAGCAATTTTTCTCCCTCACTCTCACTGTACTTGTTCTAAAGAACAATCATCTGTGTGTTTAATGGTTTCAAATTTCACATCTTGTAAAATTCCCCATTGTCATTAACATGGCAATGCCAACAACATGTTTTGTTTTTGCTAAACTATTAAAAATCGTTTGCAACCACCCTGACTTCTGCCTGTTTTTGAACTTTGTAAGGACAGTCCATCAGTGCAAGTCCACTCAGAAGACAGGAACAGCACAAGTTACGTTAACGGGGAAAACGAAAATTTGCCTACCGTGTATGGGAGGACTAAAAATGACAAAAGGACAAAAAGAAATCAGCAGGCATCGGGGAAGCAACTGCAGACACGGTGCCGCCTAGGCTGGGGATGGTCACACTGCTCTGTGGAGCCCCGGGAAAGGGAAGGGAGCAGCCACCTGCTCTCATCTTCTCGTCACTGGTTGCCCACGTGAGGAGAAGGAAGAGGGATTGTCGACTGAGTGTGCGCAGGTGGGGTCTCCGGCTAAACGAGAACCTGTGGCAGACAAACCCTGTGTTGATGTGTGTTGAGGCCTGTTGAGGCATGTTGAGGCATGTTGAGGCGTGTTGAGGTATGTTGAGGCCCCACAGAGCATCACACTAGCTGCATAACCTGTTGGAGCATAAAGTGCCAAGTGCTTCATAGATTCCATTCTCTTTGTTGACACAGCCCACGAAGTCTTTAGAGACCTTATTTCAGGCCGAGGTGCCCGTCTGATGTAGGAAGGAAGAGCTACAGACCCATCCCCAGTGTCCCAGGCCTTTCCTGGCCCTGCCTGAGCCCTTTTATTGCCTGTCTGTTTAAATTATTACTAAAGGTTGATGCTGATTAAGATATCTGGTTTGGGCAAGTCTGATTTGACAACCTAATCCTCTGTTAGCTTTTTTTTTCTTTTTTTTAAATTTCAAAATATTAAGGGGGTACAGATTTTTTTGATACATGGCTTGAGTCAGGGCTATAAATGTGCCCATCACCCGAATATTGTTCATTGTACCCATTAGGTGGGTTTTTGCCCTTCCCCTCCCCACTGCTTGATTTCCAATAACTTTTACTTTTCTCTGTGTACTTGTGTGCCCATCAGTTAGTTCCAGTTTATTAGAGAATACATGTGGTGTTTGTGTTTCCATTCCTGAGATAGTTCAATTAGGATAATGGTCTCCAGTTTCTTCCAAATTGCTGCAAAAGACATTAACTCATCCTTTTTTATGGCTGAGTAGTACTCCATGGTATACATATACCACATTTTGTTAATCCACCCATGAATTGATGGGCACTTGGGTTGATTCCATATCTTTGCAATTGTGAATTGTGCTGCAATAAACATTTCAGTGCAGGTGTCTTTTTGGTAAAATGAATTCTTTTCCTTTGGGTAGATACTCAGTAGTGGGATTGCTGGATCAAATGGTAGGTCTACTTTTAGTTCTTTGAGAAATCTCCATACTGTTTTCCATAGGGGTTGTACTAATTGCAGTCCCACCAACAGTGTATAAGTGTTCCTTTCTCTCTGCATCCATGACAACATCTGTTGTGTTTGGACTTTTTAATAAAAGCCATTATAACAGGGATAAGGCAATATCTCATTGTGGTTTTAATTTGCATTTCTCTGATGCTTAGTGATGTTGAGCATTTTTTCATATGCTTGTTGCCATTTGTCTATCTTCTTGATAGACAACTTCTGTTCATGTCTTTTGCCCACTTTTTAATGGGGTTGTTAAGTTTTTTCTTACTGATTTGTTTTAGTTCTTTGTAGATTCTGGCTATTAGCCCTTTATTGGATGTGTAGATTGCAAATATTTTCTTCCATTCTGTAGGTTGTCTATTTGTTCTGTTGATTATTTCCTTAGCTGTGCAGAAGCATTTTAATTTAATCAAGTCCCATTTATTTATTTTTGCTGCTGCTATAATTGCCCTTGGGGTCTTCTTCATAAATTCTTTGCCTAGACCAATGTCTAGAAGAGTTTTTCCTACATTTTCTTCTAGAATTCTTATGGTTTCATGCCTTACATTTAAGTCTTTTATCCATCTTGAATTATATAAAATAATTTTTATGAGTAGCAAGAGATAGGCATCCTGTTTCATTCTTCTGCATGTGGCTATCCAGTTTTCCCAGCACCATTTATTGAATAGGTCTTCTTTTCCCCAGTGTGTGGTGTTGTCTGCTTTGTCAAAGATCACTTGACTATAGGTAGGTGGTTTTATATCCAGGTTCTTTATTCTGTGCCATTGGTCTATGTCTATGTCTATTTTTGCCCAATACCATGCAGTTTGGGTTACTATATCCTTGTAGTATAGTTTGAAGTCTGAAATTATTCTATGACATTGACAAGGAGAGAATCTTCCCCAACACATTCTATGAAGCCAGTATCACCTTGATACCAAAGCCAGGTAAGGACACAACAAAAAAAGAAAACTACAGACCAATATCCCTTATGAATATAGATGCAAAAATCCTCAATAAAATACTAGCAAACTGAATTCAATAACACATCAAAAAAATAATCCACCATGACCAAGTGGGCTTCATCCCAGGGATGTAAGGATGGATCAACATATGTAAATCAATAAACGTGATTCACCACATAAACAGAAGCAAAAACAAAGACCATATGATCATCTCAATGGATGCAGAAAAAGCATCCAATGCCCTTTCATGATAAAAACCCTAAAAAAACAAGGCATAGAAGGAATATATGTTAAAATTATAAAAGCCATATATGACAAACCCACAGCCAACATCATACTGAATGGGGAAAAGTTGAAAGCATTCTCACTAGGAACTGGAACAAGACAAGGAAGCCCACTGTCACCACTTCTATTCAACTTAGTGCTGGAAGTACTAGCCAGAGCAATCAGACAAGAGAAAAAAATGAAGGGCATCCAAATTGAGAAAGAGG
Organism: Daubentonia madagascariensis; assembly: GCA_023783475.1. Taxonomy (NCBI): domain Eukaryota; kingdom Metazoa; phylum Chordata; class Mammalia; order Primates; family Daubentoniidae; genus Daubentonia; species Daubentonia madagascariensis. Next base: position 705,991 of record JAKFHU010001035.1, read on the forward strand.
AGGTCAAAATTGCTGATGATATGATCTAGAACACCCTAAAGACTACTCCAAAAGACTCCTAGAATTGATAAATAAATTCAGTAAAGTTTCAGGTTACAAAATTAATGTACACAAATCAATAGCATTTCTATCTACTATATAAGAGTCAAGTTGAGAGTCAAATCAAGAACTCAATACCATTTACAATAGCTACAAAGAAAATAAAATACCTAGGAATATACTTAACCAAGGAGGTGAAAGATCTCTTCAAAGAGAACTACAAAACACTGAGGAAAGAAATCATAGATGACACAAACAAATGGAGAAGCATCCCATGCTCATGGATGGGTAGAACCAATGTTGTTAAAATGTCCATACTACCCAAAGTGGTTTACAGATTCAGTGCAATCCCCATCAAAATACTGACAGCATATTGCACAGATCCAGAAAAAATAATTCTACACTTCGTTTGGAACCAGAAAAGAGCCCAAATAGCCAAAGCAATCCTAAGCAAAAAGAACAAAGCTGGAGGCATCACTTTACCAGACCTCTGCATTAGCTTTTGTAAAAACAGCAAGGAGGCTGGAATAGCCACTTCAGCTCTGAGGAGCTAGAACTCTGGCTTCAGGGATGGGAGTCGGCAGGTGCTTCAGTCCTTTGCGACCCCATGTCTGAGAAGGGCCTGTTGGGGTGTCTCTGAGAGGCTCACTGGGGAAAGACAGAAAGGCTGCATTTATTATAGCAGCAGCCAGTCTGGGTAAAGAAGTGTTGCCGGGCAAGCCAAACAGGGATGGGAACTGCCGGGGCTCTTCCCTTCTTCTTGGGTTCTGAACATACCCCGGGTTGGAGGGGCCTGACGGAGCCAGCTGGGGAAGCGTCCATGACTTGGCGTGAGCCAGCCAAGTCTAGAGGGTGAGTTTGAAGTTGAGAACTGATATCAGAACAAGCAGAGCACAAGAGTCACACAGGCAGACTCCCTTACTGGTTTCCTGCACAAAACACCACGCCTGCAAAGCTTACCTGTGTGGTTGCATGTAGCATTAGCTCATTCATTGTATTGCTGTAAAGGGTTCTGCATATAGAAATACGCCCCAATGGATTCAGTCAAGTTACCCTTGATGGGCTTTTGGGTTGATTCCAGTTTTTGGCTCTTAAGAATAAAACTGTTATGGACATTGCTGAATATGCCTTTTCTTGAACAAATGTGCAGAGTGAGACAGATATATATATAGCTTTAATATATACTGCCAGAAAGAAAGGGTTGTAACTGATTACACAAGGAATATTAAGTCCAATTGTTCCAAGTATTCTGCAGTATTTACCAAATGTTGAAAAATTTAATTTTTATCATTTTTTGGCAAATGTTGAATTAAATTATGATGTTAATTTGCTTTTCTCTAATTCAACGAATTTATTTCTGTACCTTTTTATAAATGTATTGACTATTTAAGTATCCTCTTTTTTGTGAAGTGTATTTTCGTGTCTTTTACCAGATTCTTTTTTAAAAAATGGCTTGTCTATCTTTTCCTGTTGACCATAAAGGATTCTTTTTGTGTTCTTTATTACAAATCTATATTGCAAATATCATCTCTTTCTTGCCTTTTTGCTCTCTAAATGGTTTCATAGATAAAAAAGCATTCTTAAATTTTTGTGTTTTACTTTATCAGTCATTATTTTTATGGTTAATACTTTTGTGTACTGTTTTAAACACCTCTGCTTCTTCTGTATTTTCTTCCAAACAGCTGTATTTTCTAACTTTCACATTTAGGTTTAGGATCTATCTGGGATTTGTCGCTGTGTGTGCCCTGAGGTAGGGGTGAGTGTCCTTGTTTTCCTGTTGGTATGCAGGTGACACAATGCTGCTCACTGATGTGCCGTCCTGGTAACTCTGTCAGGAGTCAGGTGAACACATATGTGCTCCCTGACGTGAGTGTGAGCCTGTTTCTGACCTTTCTATTCTGTTCCACTGGTGTATTTTTCTCTCTTTTATTGCCAATGACCTCTTCATAATCTTTGTAGCTTAGAGAGATTGTGATATCCAGCCAAGTAAGTTCTCCTACTTTGTTCTTCTTCATTAAGTCTCTTCTGGGTATTCTTGACCTTTTGTATATTTCAACAGCTGGCACATCTCCTAGAGTGGTGGGTATTTTTTAAATTAAACTTTCGGCAATATGAATAAAAAAATGTGTGGCCTCTGGATCATGATTTCTTCTTCCAAGGAGGATTTTACTTTCCTTTGATTGACAGTTCCGCAGGGACACATAGCCTTGATGGTGGATGAGGTGTCTGAGGCTGGACTGGACTGACCCAGGTGTCTTCATTCCCCCTGCATGGCTCTTCCAGGGTCTCGACTAGCAACCAGGCGCTGACCAGGCACCTCCTCCTTGATGGGCTGGGACCACTGTTTATCCCCCATGCTCGACAAAGGTGGCTGAGTGGCTTTAGCTTCTTGGTAGCTGGTTTCAGTTTGGTACTTTAGCTTCTCTAACCCTGAGAGTTTTGGGATTTAGCAAATGTCTTGGGGCAAAATGGCACAAAATGGCACATAATGGCACAAAACAGCACATAATGGCAAGCCCCTTTTATGGCATTCCCATGGTTCAAGGGCCGTAAACCCTGACCTCCTGGCTGCATTGGTAATACTTAGCTGTGATTTTTTGTTTAAGTTCAAAATATTAAGGGTGTCACAGCAAAGGAAATAATCAACAGAGTAAATAGACAACATAGAGAATGGGAGAAAATATTTGCAAACTATACATCCAATAGTGATCCAGAGTCTACAGAGAACTCAAACAAATCAGCAAGAAACAAACAAACAACCCCATTAAAAAGTGGGCAAAAGACATGAACAGAAGCTTTTCAAAAGAAGACAGACTAATGGCCAACTCCAATCTTTGTTTCTTGAGCTCCGTGGAAGTTCACAGAGCCCTCTGAACTGGAGCCCTCCTGGCTGGCTCCATTGCTCTGCCGGCACTCGGCCCCCAACACGCCCTCCCCTGAAGCTGCGCTGCACTTGCTCCCCCACTTCCTTTTAAGGCCCCCTCCTTTCCTTGGTGATTGAGCAGTTTCTGTATAATCTGTGAGTGGACTGATTACTTTACTTGTGTGTGTCACACATTGGGGTTCTAGCAGTGTATATAGATGCAACGGTTCTCTCTTTAAATTCTACTTCTGCCCTAATGAACTTTTCCTCTCTTTCTGGAAATTTAAGTGTAATTATGTTAGACCATTGATTGCACATGTCTCTCTTTAACCCTGAATTCTGTGCTTTGGTTCCCATGCTTTCACGTGGATAGTGTAGATCTTCCAGCGCACTACTTGTCTCTTCAGCTATATCTAACCTGCTGCTACATCCACATGTGAAGACCTTACATTTGATCATGTCTTCTTGTTCAGTACCGAAGTTATTGTTACTTATTTCAAAATCTTCAATATTGTTTTTGTAGTTTCCAATCTCCTGATGAAATGTTTAATTTCAACTTTAACTGCATAAGCATGGGCATTTACTGTTGACATGGTGTTATTTCTACTTTGGGGGAGGGGGTGTGCTTTTTCTTCTGTTTTTACAGTTTGTTTTTCTGTTTTTCTTAATGTTGTATTTCCTTCTTATATTCCTGTTTACATTTGACTATGTATTAGACACTGCATTCTACATTTTCATCTTGAAACCTAGAATGATGATGTAGTCCCCAGAGAGGATTTTCATTTGTATTTGCTTCTAATGGGCCTCTGGCCCTACAGCAGCCTGGGATCCCCTAACGCCTCTGGTCCTACAGCAGCCTGGGATCCCCTAACGCCAATCCTTTGGTGTTGAGATGTTCTGGTTTGTCCTGAAATCCTGGGCTGTAGTGTACTTATTTGGAAAAATCCATTCAACAAATACGTATTGAATCAAGAATTGTACAAGGCATTGACAGTAGCAAGACAAATAAAACATAGTTCTTAGGCTCATGGAGAGCAAAGGTAGGGACTTGAAAGCTTAAGGAAATAGTAATTTTTTAAAAAAACTTAGCACAGTAATGCCATGACAATTCTGATTAATCTCTTGATTTTCAAGGCTGGATAAGCATCTTCACAGACGACAGTGAAACAATATTGTTTCTATAGTTCCTTGTGGTGAGAGGTTCCCAGACATTTTTGGTTATTTGCTCTAATCAGTAGAAAATTGCACTCCTGATAGGTGCATATTCACATACATATTATAACTAAAGTGCTTTGCTAATGCATCCAAGGGGTTACTCTGTTACTTTGCTGCTGGCAGGGCCACGGCTTTGTTTGGGTGAATATTCCCCACGTGAAGGATTCACGGGAGGTAACCCCCTCCAGCCTGTCGTGTGTTTTCAGCTCATTTGCAGTGATTAGCTCAGTAACAACCCACATGACCCTGCGGAGAAGGGGGTGCTTTCCAGAAAGGTGTCTGCGCTTATGAGGATGTGAGGAGGGGGGATGTGTTTTTAGGGCTAGAGAAAAATACAAACTTAAAATTATGAGAAAATAAATACAGGCTACAGTTCCATTTTCCCATACCCTAATAAGTAATTTCAGTCCAGTCTGATGCTGGGGTGAGCCCATGCTTCAGACCAGCTGTCGGACGGGCAAGGACTGAGGAAGGAGCGTTAGAGAAGTCAGAACACAAGGCTATTTCATCTTCTCTGTGACCACGTGCCCCGTAACTATCATGTATTTACCACCCTTTGCCACCTTCTGGTGACTCCACGGAGATGAGATGTCCCTCACTGTGGCACAGAAACTTCTAAGGGTGCGTTCCATAAATTTCATCAGCCCTCATTTAAGTGGCAGATTTTTAAAAAGTATGTTTAAAGAAAACAGCTATTTCCTGGGTCTCTAAGTCGCGAACTGTGTTTGGCACTCTATATGCATTCTCATTTTTGTTTTTTAACAATTATTTACTTTCCGACTTTCTGAAGAATTGCAAAGACAGTACAGTTTCCAAATACTCTTCGCATAACTTCCCCGAATGTTAACAACTTACATAACCACAATATGATTATCAAAGTTAGGAAATTAACACGGTTTCAACACTATGAACTGGACACAGACGTCCCTGGGATTCCCTGTCGCCACCGACCCCCAGCTGTGCAGCACCCAGCGCGGGGTCCGCCTGCGAGGCCCGTCCAGTCTGGGGCAGACCTCAGTCCCTCCTTGTCTGTCAGGCCCGACACTCTGCAGGGTCCTGGGCAGGTGTTTTGTGGGACGTCCGACGTCTCACGTGGTTAGAATGAGGCCGCGCCCTGCAGCAGAAACCACAGGCCCCGAGCCCTGTCTCGCGGCGTCGCCGGGTTCCCTGATTGTGAAGGGGCCACGCTCCCAAGGAGGGGCCTTGAGCGCCATTCCTGGAGGGTGTCGCCTGCTCGTGGGCATCTGTCAGAGCCAGCACAGCTAGTAAATATCTGGGGAAGATGCTCTGAAGTCATGCAAAGGACTCTGTCTCTCCCCAGCGTTTCTTTCTCTGACTTCAGCACGCGGTGGCTCAGCAGGTATTACTCTGATGTTTGCATAGGGACTTTTGATTTGTGTCATTCATTTTGTGTTTATTAATAAGAAATTTTCTGTGAAGAATTACTCCTTCTTCCTCAATTATTTAATGATTTGTTCATGTTCCATATAGAGTCACAGATACTTACCTTATACTTTGGGATATAAACTAATACTGCCATTATTTATTTTGTCGCTCAAATTGTTCCACGTTTAACCACTGGGAGAGCTCTCAGGTTGGCTCCTATGCCTTTGCCATTTGACATACCTATTTTTTTTTAGCACTTTCTTACTTTCTGGCACATGGGAGGCTCTAGGCTCATCTTGAAAGTTCGCTGCCCCCAGCCTCTACTGAGGAGCAGGGGTCGGGTGCTGTGGCTCCAAGTTCCATCAGAGGACAGCACTGGGGAATACACACAATATTCTGTGTGCACATGTGTGTGTGCATATGTATGTGCACATATGTATGCATGCACACATGGAGACCTAGACTCACCAGCAGGCCATGTATAATTTCTTCCAGATAGTGATGCTAAACCTGAGAGAGGGAAACTGATGAGGGGCTGGCCAAGGGGGTTATGGGGTGGGTCTGCCCTGCAGGACTCAGGAGAGCATGTGGGAAGGCTCTGGGCCCAAGGCATGGTGATGCACAAAGTCTACAGGGGAAGTTTGATACAAATTACCTAGCAGGGTGTCTGACGTTTGCTCACAATCTGTGGGTTGGCCATGTGGGCTGTGCTCGATCAGGTGGCTCTTCTACTAGTCAGCTTGTGTTCACCCCGCTGCAGTCACCCGGTGGCTGGCCTAGGGCTGCATGGTCGGCCCCTTTCCTGTCCCTGGCAGTTGATGCCTGCCATGGAGCGCCTGGTCGAGGGAGGGTCAGCCAGGACAGCTTGCACCTGCACAGGTGGCCACAAAGCTAGATGGGCTTCCCCCCACAGGAAGCCTCCAGGACAGCGGGAGCTTCCAGCCTCCGAGGCCAGGGCCGGGAAGCCACCCAGCCTTTGGCCAAGCCCAGTCGGAGTGGGAGGGGAGAGAGGAAGCTGTGTGTACGGGGCTAGGAGCAGGACGGCAGACGTGCAGTCTACGGTGGGGCATATTTTAGGACGTGCGTAGGCCTATCTACGTGCCTTTAGCTGCTTCGCCGTTCACAGCAGCGCTGGCCAACGTGTTCTCGATGCCTCCCCTTCCCCTGTCACTCTCTCACCCCCGTCCCCAGGATGGCCAGAGGCTTATCGATTTCGTTACCTTTTCAAACCACCACGTTTGGCTTTACTGATATGTCCAATGTATATTTGTTTCTCAATCATTAATTCCAACTCTTATTTATGTTATTTCCCTCCTCCTGTTGTCTTCAGGCTCAATTATGATTAATGTTTATGTTACTGATTTTCCAGCTCTTTTTCTTTTCTAAATTAGACATATAATTCTAAATGTTCTCCAGCACTGTTTTAGCCATATCTCTCAAATTCATTATATTTTATCATAATTCATTTCACATTATTTTCAAATTTCTAATTTCTCTTCAAACCATGAATTATTTAAATTTTATTTCTTAATCACAAAATATAAGAGGGTATTCTATTAATCTTTTTATTTTACTTACATTTAGGTTATGTTTTGGTTAGGGAACATCTTTTATATAAGCTTAATTCTTTTGGAAACTGTTGAGAATTACTTCATAGCCCCTAATGTGGTAAATATTTATAATATTCTATATGTACATGAAAAATATCTTCTAAGATTCTTGGATGTGTTATAAGTGTGTGTGTATATATATATTAGATCAACTTTGTGTTGTTAAAATCATATATATCCACACTTATTTGTATGCCTTTGTTCTACCAATTACTAAGTGATGGATGTTAAAATTTTCCACTGTGATTATTTCTTTTCACATTTCTCCATTTTTTCCCTATATATATTTTTGTTATTTATTTTAATACTATATTATTAGGTACATACAAAATTTGAGATGTCCTGATTGATTAAAACTTTTATCAATATAAAGTATTCCTCTGAAAGGTTATTTTGTATTAATGTGGCCACGTCAGTGTTTCTTAGCTAAGTGGTTACGTGATACGTATGTTTTCATTTTTTACTTTCAACCTTTCTGCACTGTCATATTTTAAGAGTGACCCTTGTAAGTGTGACACGGTTGTCTGAGCCCTCTGACAATAGTTTTCCCTACCCAAGACCACTTAGTCCACTTACTTTTAATCTAATCATTTGTCAGCATATTTGCATTTAAATTTATCGTTTCATTATATTTTAATTTATCCCAAATAAACTATGCTTATTTCTTTCCTTACATTTGCTTTTTTATACTAATTTTTTTCACTTTTTCCATTTTTCCACTATACCTATTTATTAAATTCTAGAATTTATTTTACTAATTCCATTATTCATTCATGACTCATCAAATTATAGAATGAATCAGTAACTTCGTATCAATGCAAAGAATCCTGATACTTTGACTCTATTTACCTTTACTTGACCTGGGTGCTATTTTTGTCATGCATTTTACTTTCATAGGCATTTTGTGTCGGGAGACAATTCTCCATGGTGTTCTGTATTTCTTCATGTTTCACCAGCAGAAACATCTAGTTCCTATTGTTCTGGATTTTCACAGATTCTGTGTTGAGAACAACCTCAGATGATAGGGACAGTATCTACCTCGGACAAAGGGACATGGTTGCCTACAGCCCTGGAAGTTAGAGATAGTGGTTCCTCTAACAGCAAAGATCAGGAGCCCTGCTGTGTGGGATAACAGGTTTGTGTCCCCCGAGCTCAGGTGCCTCCCCTATATTGACAGATCCACACTGGATGTGCAGGCACCCGGGTGGGCCCCTCCTGTCACCTCAGCCCCAGACGAGGGAAAATATCCACATCACGCCAATGTGTATGCTCCTCACCGTGCAGGAATAACACAGTCCTTTGTTTCTGACCCTGGAGTTTTGTGTCTTCTGTCAGCATCTGTAAGACCATGGTAGGCTAACTTGTTAGCTTATGAGTAGGGTAAAATCTCAGACCTTTACCGTTGTGGATATTTTACACTTCACAAGCCTCTGTTGTTATTTCTTATATAGTAAAGATCCGTTTAGATTCACCCATACATTTCTCCTTTTCATCAGTTTTATTCCTTCCTGCATCCTGAGATTCCATGGGGTACTGTACTTCTTCAGTTTTAAGGTCATTCATTAGCATTTCCTTTAGTATGAGTAAGCCTATGATGAATTTTTTGGTTTTGTGTGTCAGAGAACATGTCTGCCTGGCATTTTCAAAGGACAGTTTTATTGTGCGTAGGATCCTGTATTAGCTGTTATTTTCTTTCCTCTCTTTGAAGATATTAATTGATTGCCTTCTGACCATTTTTCTCCTTTTGAAAGTTTACCGGTCTCTCTAATTTTTGCTCCTTTGCAGATAATCAATTTTTATCCTTATACTGTTTTTAAGATTCTTCTTTTATTATTTATAGATTTAAAATAATGTGGATAGGTATAATTTTATTTGTATTTAACTTGTTTTATGTCTTTTAGAGTCTTAAATTCTGAGCTTGTTTTTGTGCAGTCATGAAAGTTTCCCAGCAGTTGTCTATTCAGATGTCACTATGGTCTCTCTCTCTTTGCCTCCCTCTTTGACTTCTACCAAATAAAATATTTTATTTCTGTATCTGCTATGTCTCTGACTCTCCATTCTCTCTTCCACTCTTTTATTCCTTTAAGCTTGATTCATAACTATTGACCTTTCTTCCTGTTTGCTCATTATTTTGTCAGCTAGTTCTAATCTGATTTTAAATGTATATATTGAGTTCATAGTTTTTATTTTATTTTTCTATTGTAGCATTTAAATTTAATTCTTTTTTATAGTTTCTAGCTCTATGCACTATGATCAAGCTTGTGATTTATATCCGTGAGCATAGTATATACATAGTTGAAGGCTGTGTCTGAAAATTCAATGTCTTTCTACTGTCTATTGTTTTTCTTGTGTTCTGTTGTTTGGTCTTGGCTCCTTGTATGCCTAGTTATTTTTGGTGGTTCATTATAAATACTGATAGGAAGCATTGTAGATATAACTGGGGCCAAGATAATTCTCTCTCTCTCCAAGTAGGACTTATGTTTTCCTCTAGAAGGTAACTAGGGACACTGGCACTCCATGATCATATAAATGCCATCAGGAATGACATTATTTGAAGCTTGGCAGCAGGACTTACAAGGACCAGTCAATTTCTTTGTTACCTTACTCCTGGAATGTGGCCCTTTGGTATCCAGCACTAGAGTTCTATCAAGGTCTCACTGCAGTCTTGGGAAGGTTCTTAGATACCACTCTTTTTCCTGCTAGTCTTGCAAGACTTTCAAAGACTTCACTATGTTACTCTCTGTTACCACTGCCAGGATCAAACAGCCCCAAGCAAAACAGCCCTAAGTGCTAGGAGCAATTCTCTGGGATTGCTTCTCATGGAAATGGGCACTATACATTTTTAATACCTCAATAGGACTTGAAATGTTTCAGTAAATTGAAAAAATTGTTTACCTGAGCATTGCTAGTTTTTCCTCAGCTAGGGAGTTGGTTCAAAATATGTAGTCTACTATTTACGAACATTTACAATAGAAGAATTTAGGCTCATACTTTTATACGTGTATGTATATGTGTGTTTGTTCATATTTTTTCTACAATATTCTGATTTAATAAATTTTCCCAGCTATTGTTTTAGACAATACATATCTAGAATATGATAAGGAAAGCCATATTCTTGTATCCAGAACAGTCAAATCACATAGGTAATTTATTTAAATTATTATTTCAATAATGGGTCTTTGTACATTGTACTAGTATCACCTAGATCAGAGCTTAGAGAGTTGAACTAGTACAATAAGTACAGTTTAATATGATAATTAAATTGAAATGAAATTAAAACATTGGATTAGACACATGGACACTTTTAAAATATCTGTTATCAGCCTGTAAAAAAATTCAGTGGGAAATACTTTGCATGTAGAAATGACCAATAATGAAAAACTATCCAATTGGAATTCATGAAAAAATAAAAATCTTTAATTTGTTTCCCAAAAGACAAATTTTAAAAATCCACTTCCATTTTAGAAATATCTAGATGTAAATAATTAAGGATTATACAAACATGGTAACAGGTAAATTGATTACCACGAGTTACAATCTGGCCAAGGAGAGAGAAACCAAAGAGTCTGAACTAGATCATTGCCAAAAAGTAAAGCATGAAATGTGATTGAGAATTTGAACCATCATAGCACATAAAAATAATCTAGAATCAATCTGTTATTTTCTAATTCCAGAAATGATTTTATTAGAAGCACCCACTGCTGACACCAGCTTGTCTGTGGAGTTAGAGCAGAAATCACTGAACCAACTGTTGAAAGCAGCTGGTGGTAACAAAACTGCAAAATTTTTTGGCATTAAAAAATTGGATATTATTACAACAGCATTATTTGAAATTCACATAATGGCAATGCCAAATTTACAAAAAAAATTCTAATACCCTTATGAATACAATTATTCATTTTTAATTACAAATTTCATGGTTGCATAATTATGACTTTGGCTGTGGAGCCCACCAGCTTTGAGAAGAAAATCTTGAAAAAGCCTCTGTCCTGGTTAGTAGGTTTTTCTTGAAATAATTTGATCTTTTTTTGGTAAAAAATTTGTTAACAGAGATGATCTCTTTTATAAATAAACTTACTGATTTTGTAACATTTGTGGTGGGTGGGGAGGGAAGATGTTAGCAGCAACATAATCATTCTGGGGTTTCATGGAATTTCTGCAGGTGATTTTCAGTGAATGCCTTCCTGGAGAAGTGGGGTCCCAATCTGTATCCAGCACTACCACGAGAACAGCAGGGTCATCCAATTCTGACAGGAGTCAGGAGGAAGTACAACGAGCTCCTTCAACCTCCCCACTCCACAGCTGCCCCCTCCTCCACATATGCACACATACAGAGGCTAAGGTAGTTTTTAGAATTTGCTGCACATCTACCTTATACTAGAAACTCTACTAGGTGCTAAGAATTTTTCACTTTCATCTTGGGTGCAAAGTGTTGTCATCAGAAAGAGATTCAAGAGGAAGCATCACTCCTGTGATCTCAGGTGAGACCTGCCCCAGTGGCACAATGATGGGTACAACTTCACAGTGCAGCGTGGGTGGAGCACGAGAGAGAAGGTGGGGAGGTAATATTTGGGCAGTGGAGAGGGCTTTATTTACAGGCACATGGAATGAGTGTGAACAGTGTGGACCTGGGCATCTGTGGGATCCCCTCAAAGGCAAGATGGAGGTTGGATGTTTAATTATGAAGGAGCCCTGATGTTACCTGCTATGGACTGAATGTGTGCCTCCAAATTTGAATGTTGAAATCCTCACCTCCAATATGATGGTATTAGGAGGTGGGGCCTCTGGGAGGAGATGAGGTCATGAGGGTGGAGCCCCCAAGATGGGATCAGTGCCCATATAGTAGGAGCCTAGAGAGCTGCCTCCCCTCCCACCATGTGAGGACACAGTGAGAAGGCGTGGGAACCAGGAAGTGGGTCCTCATCAGACTCCAAATCAGCAGGTGCCTTGATCTTGGACTTGCAGCTGTAGACCTGTGAGCAATAAATTTCCACTGTTTCTGAGCCCCCAGTCTGTAGTACTTTGTTAGAGCAGCCCGAGTGGACTAAGACATCAGCACTGGGTATATTGAATCAGAACAGAGGATATTGGGGTGACAGGGGATCAAAATGAAACGGCAGTGCTGGAGTTAGGCCACTGTCCTACCTTATCAGGGGAGAGAGAAAGCAGCAGGTGCTTAGAAGAGTACATCGATTTTTGGATCTGTTCAAACAGCATACTTTTGCAGCTGGGGTAAATAAAATCTGGTTAAATCTGAGTTAAGCTGAGATAAATAAAATCTGGTAAAACCCCACCAATGATGTTTTCCAACTTTGTGAAAAAATACTGTTTTTTCTTCATACTATGTTTCCTGGGTTGTCATAGCCTGGACTCCCAGAGGAATCCCTGCACAGTGGCAAGTAAAGAAGCTCTGGTTCATTTCTGCTGGAATTATATCATTTCCTGGAGCAACAAACCTGGGCAGGGCTGCATGGAAGAGGTGACCGTGGGAAGAAACAAGCAGTCAAGGGCTGTGACTCCGGAGAAGATGGGCTGGATTGAGTCACTATCATGTTGAGAGCAAGAATTTCCCCAAAGAAAACAAACATCAGAAGACAAGGAGCACAGGACTAGTCTCCTTCACCTGTTTCTGTAACTTCGGTTTGTCTGTCTGACTTAAAATGTATGGGATATTAAATGAACTACTTGCTTTTCCACTCACTTCTTCTCACTTGGTAGGAGGCAGCGACACAATCCCTGAAAGCTGTCCTTAGTGTGATTCTCAAATTAGGGTTGGGCTGGTGAGACATTTGTTTTGTTAAAAAATGACTCATGAATAAGCGCAGAGATGGGGCAAGTGGCTGATTTCCGCACAGAATGCCCAGGTCCCCTGGGCATCTCCTCTGCTCCAAACTGGTCTATTTTGCTGGAAGAGGCGCATGGAGGAGGTTGCAGGGAGAGGAGGTTGGTGAGCCGCCCTGGGAGCTCTGCACAAATGCTCTTTAGGAACATCTTTCTGAAAACCAGGAGTAGTAGTTCCCAGTGTTCATGAATTTTAGCAAACCAGGATCCGCACATCCCAGGGCAGGAGGGTGCGCACCTGAAAGGGCCAAGAGTGGCCGGGGCCCTGCCGCTTTCTCTCTGGCCGCCTCTGCGGATTCACCGTCGATCAAGCTTGGCACTGGCTGCCAACCCTGCGGGTGCAATTTCCTAGCCTTGGCCTTCGGCCCCTCCAGTCTGGGGGCCTGCGTCTGCCCGGGCCCAGCCAGCCTGCTACACCATTGGTCCCTGTGTCACTAACACGATCCCTCTGTGCTCAAGGCCTCCCGGTTTGGCCAGTCACTGATGTGGCCATCTTACCTTTGCTGGGAAGTAGCCGACAAAGTTCAGCCCATGTTCATGGTGCTGTGCCTTTAGCTACATGGTGGCTTCACCCCAAATTTCTGAGGCTGCTAAAATGACATCTTTCTTTGTAGGTCATCAGGTAAAAAGAATACCTGAATGTGAATCAATGGAAAATGAGTTACTGATTCATTATAGTAGAAGAATGAATCTATAGGGACATAAATTTCAAGCTTTGGTGAGTTGTATTGTAGGTCGCAATGAGGGAGAAGTAAGCATATTAATTAGAAGCCACACAACAGCTGCAGTTATGAGTAATGCTATTGAGTTGATGTATCCAAAGGGGTCCCTGACGGGATTTCCATGGTGGAGCCTTCTCTGAAGGCCCCTCCTCCATGCGCCGACTTTGTCAAGATCCATGGCTGGAAATGGTCCCGGCACTTTGGATTAGTAGCTGTCTGACTTGTCTTGGCCTTTCAAACTTTCTAACAAGTTGTGAGACAGGAGTCAGATACTCTGCAGGCAGTGAGTGCAGGGCCAGAAGAAGGCCGGCAGGACAAGACCGTCACAGAACGTGACTGTGCTTAGCTAAGATGAGTGTAACCAATAGGGACCCGCTGGTTATTTCACTTTAGCCATAACGTCTTTATCTAAGGTAAAAGGGGGAATTCCTTTAATTGGAGCATGCACACAGTTGAGGTGACAGTGTCCCTAAATGAACTACCCTCATTAACACAGTAAAATCACACCCACCAGCACCAAGACAGTTTACAAATGCCACGGCAACTACTGGAAGCTGCCCTGCAAGGTCAAGAACCCTCTCTGTCAGTGCAGGCAGGGGTCCAAGCCAGTATCATATCTTCCCATGAGACACTGGTAAACAGAATGTAGTTGGAGTATAAAACAATCTACAATCACTGTGTCTTCACATGTATTGTGATTAATTGAATAGATTTATTTTTACAGCCCAATTTTTTGTTTTTTTTCTGATTTTAAAATTTTTTTTGCCTTCTTTTAGTTTTATTGAATAACTTTTATTCTACTTATTTTTTTCTCTACTAGTGTGGCGGTTATAAGATCTACTTCTCCTCTCTTGTTATTTTACCAAGAGCAGCTAAATTGCTAATATCTCAAGTTAACCATAATCTTTAACTTCCTTCATATAATATAAGGATTTTTACCCCTTCCAATGTAATCAGACCTTTATCCACTAAATTCTATTGTTGGGTAATTCTTTAGTTAAATCTTTGTTCTCAGGCCCCATGAAGTATACCATTCTATTGATTTATACCAATATCTGTTCACCTTTACCCTGGTTTATTCAATCTCTGGTTCTACATTCCTCCATATCAGTCAGAATTTAACAATGCTGACCCTTTCCTTTTACCTGAGTATATTCTTTATATTGTCCTAATTGTGGTAAAAATCTGACTACTAAATTATATTTTTGTCAGTGAAAAGATTGATTTGCTGAGCATAAAATTCTAATATGCCTATGATGGCAATATTGTCCCAAGCACCTTCAAGATACGACCTCACTATCTTTTTTTTTTTTTAAGGAAGGGTTGTGAGGAGGGTTGTCCAGTTGCCTTATTTTTTTTGTTGTTGTTGTCGAGACAGAGTCCTTGCTCTGTTGCCCTGGATGGAGTGCAGGGGCATCGTTGCAGCTCACTGCAGCCTCCAACGCCTGGGCACAAGCGATCCTCCTGTCTCAGCCTCCCAGAGTGCTAGGATTACAGGCGTGAGCACCACGCCCGCCGATCTGTCTTCATAGTTTTTCACTGTTGAGCTGAAGAAGTCAGCTCTCAATTTAATTGTCATTTTATTTTGGGAATAAAATACTTCTTCTTTCTGGGTATTTTTAAGATCTTCCTTTGCTTTGGGATCCTGTAAATTCACTATAATGTATGTAGATCAATTTCCTTCCACCTCCCTAAATATGAGGCTTAATGTGCTTCAGCAGTTCTGGAGACGCCCCAGCATTACCTCTTCCAAGGCTCTCACAGCCCAGCCTCCTCCTCTCCGCGACTGATCCGCCAGGCGTTTGACCTCCGGGTCTCTGCCCCAGCTCCCTGGCTCCATCTTTCTCTCTGTTTTTACAGCCTTGTCCCTCTGCTCAGCCTCCTGGGGCACATCTTCCTTTCTCACATGCAGTCACCAGTACTGACCGATCACTCGGTGTCAGACCCTCTGTTTTTGTATCAACATCAAGGGGGGCATCTGTGGCCTGAAAGCCGCATCTGGCTGGTCAACCGTTTTTGTAAATAAAACTTATGAAACAAGGCCAGGCCCGTGTTTACATATCGTCTACACCTGTTTCCAATCCCCAAGGACAGTTGTGTAGTGGCCACAAAGTTACCTGCCCTTCATTGTACCAAGAAACTTTCTCAACGCCTGATTTATATTGTAATATTAATTCTAGGGGTTCTATTTTATTCTTATTCTTATCTGCTTGGTCACTTTAAAAATTACTTGCTAGTCATTTTCAACCACTTTTATTTCTTTAAAAAATTTAGATTTATTTATTCTATATTCTGTGTCTGTTCACTCCATTTTCCCAAGTCTTTGTAGATCTGTTCTGTCTTCTCTTGTTCTTGCTGCATCTCACACATACATTTTATTTTCCCTTTTGGCATTTTAGGAATTTGATGGCAAGCTCATATTCCTTAAAATTTGCTTCGGGAATCATTTAAGGAAGATCTATGTTGGAGGTTTCACTAGTCTATTTTCCTTTGCTATTGGCTGTCATGTGGGTAAACACCAGTCTGTACCCCTTTGGATTAAATTTGTCACTTAAGGAACACAAACTTGGTTGGCATGGTGCAGACCCCCTGCCTTTGTGCAGGATGGTTGGTGATTTCACCATCTGTGAGGAAATATGTTTTCCCCCCGAGAGTGCAAGATTGAAGACAGACAATACCTCCTGCTCATGCCCTGCACTCACAGGCCTGTGTGCAGTTCACTCACACGCAGAGGATGCCGTCCCTAGTCTCACTGTGTGAAGCGGCCAGAGTTTTTCTGAGCACCTCTCCATCCTGGGCTGGCTCAGGCTTGGCTTCTGCACCCACTAAGCCAGAGTTAAGCACACGCCCTTCATTGGGATGCTGGTCGCCAGGCTCTGCTGACCTGGCTGGTTGACTCTGTCGGGGACCCCACTTTCTACCCTGCAAAAATTTACTCTGCCATCTTGTCAGCTCAAGAATGGGTTTAATGTCACATGTGTTTTTAGCAGAAGAATCAGCAGGGAACCTGTTCTGACATAATGCTGGAGGTAGAAGTTCAATTTATGTACTTTTAGTTAAAGCATATATTACAGGTTGTTTATGTACTTAAGACTGTTCAAATATTAAGTGGAAAGGGTTTTAGTGACTACTGAGCTGCATTTCTTGTTTGATTGAAGTGATATCTGTGGCTCAAATATGTTCAGTGATTTAGGCAAAATTACAGATTTGATTGGGGTCCTATCCACTTTTAAAGCAGAATATTGTAGTAATGCCTGCACCCTTTTCCATAAACACAGCAATCCAGAACCTGTGCCCCTTTGCAACTTCACTAAGGTCAAATTAGAGATTAATAGAAACACCTGCAGGTAACCACAGGCATTAATGAGGACACATGATTACAAAGCACCCAGAAAATAGCAAGTGCCATAAAAACCAAAGTTTGTTTTTACATAAGTATTTCCTTAAGTATTAATAATCTTTCAATTGACCAAAAGTAGACTCGGAAATGGAAATAATGGCTGTAATTTAAACTGAATCTGTAAATCTCTATCTTTCTCTTGGGACTATTTTCTCTCAATCTCAATATGTAATTTCGAATTTTCACCCAAAGAAAACCTCCCAGGGCTATCACAAAAATGCTATTCCACATATGCTGATAGCAACTATTATATGATGCATTTTATACATCACATTGTAAGGATAATTGAATACTAGAAAAATTACTTTAGGGTTTAAAAAATTCAAAGCAGCATATGGTGATATTCAGACAATTTAAACTGAGACAGAAATGGTTTTAACAAGGAAAAGGAGAAAACTCCAATTATACCCACGGAGCTGGCACTCAGATGGTCTGTCTCCTATGCAGGACATCTGTACGGAGGGTGAGGCCATTCTTTGAGTATAATGTTCTACACGTTGAAACATTTGTTTAGTTCCATCTATCAGCATAAACATGAACATTTCTTAATTAACACATGCCTCTCTATGTAACATTGGCACATTTACAGAACTGGTATATTTGTGGTGTAATGAAATGGCTAGGTCCTCAATTAATTAACACGCAACCGTAAAAGAAACGAGTTAGTTCCATTCAGTGAATCGTTAGCATGCTATAGATGCACATTGAATCCTGGTTTGATGCTTATTCAATAATGAAATTGTTTTCCTTCTTTGCTACCTTTGAGGAGAGGTTTCTGGGTTGGGAGATTTGGTGTTAATTATATTTCCCCAAGAGCAGTTAAAGTGACCCCCACATTGGGGAACTCCAGTCGTAATCACCAGGCACAGGGCTCCAACAGGGACACCCTGGTTGCAGCAGACTGATACGACCTCAGGCAAACGGGCTGTGGGCTTGGATTTAGCAAAAGTGTTCTTTCCTGCTTGAATGGTAAGGAGGGCCAGGAAGGGTGGATGGTGCAGGGTGGGGCAGTGGCAGGAGACCAGCAGCTGCTCCCGGCATCCAGTGCCAGCCTGCGGCAGGAGGAAGGTGTAGCACTGCTGACTTGGCCTGGGTGCCACGCATTGTTCTGTACGGCTTCAATTTTCAAATCACCTTGAGGACCACCCCAGAGAATTTAAATGATGTAATTACTTGGCCTGACACTGTGGACTTTCTGTGGTTATGGAAATATCTGGAAACACTGACTATGCATGAGCTTGCATATGCCTTCTGTCCCCAAACCTCATTCTTCCCTAATATGGTGGCTTTCTACATCACATGAACTCTTTATCTCTTGCTGTTCTGCCTTTTCCAATTTTATTATATTTCTTATTAGATGAACAGAAACCCCATATTTGTTATTTATTAAAAGGATAGAAGGAGTTGGAAAAAATTGAATTGCTTTAATGTAGAAAAGAAGCATATTTGATTGATTTTTAGTGCTTCTCTTTTTTATTTTGAAATATTGAATAAGCCAAAAATAATGATACTACTTTATATAACTCATTTAAATATTTGTGGTTTAAAATTAATATCTAGTTAATGATGGATAACAGAATATCACAGTAGAAAGTAAGTGCCTTAGTTTCCCTTTAAGAAACACATTTATTTCACCATTATTCTTAGATAAAGAGAAACTAAGGAAATTTGTTTCCAGCAGATGTGAGCATGACTAAAGGAAGTCTTTAGATAGAAGGGGATGATAACAGAGAAAACTTGGAACATTAGGCATAAGTAAGTGGCAACCAAAAGGGTAAGTATTCAGGTGTGCATAATAGACTGTTCTCCCATTTTACATTTTGCTTGACAGTTGAAAGCAAACAAAAAATTAGACTGATTGAGGATGTTTTCAGTATGTGGAGTGCTAATATTAGAGACAACTGTATCCCAAAGCAAGGAGAGAAAGATTCTACCTGCCACATCAGGCAGTGAAAGGCTCTGCTTAGAGGCTGATAAGTCAGGTGTGTATGTTGTACATTAGTCCACCTTATCCACAGTTTCACCTTCTGTAGTTTCAATTACTCACGGTCAATAAGGGCCCAAAAATATTAAGTGGAAAATTCCAGAAATAAATAATTTATAAGTTTAAATCTCATGCTGCTCTGAGTAGCATGCTAAAATCTCACACCATCCCACTCTGTCCCGCCAGGGATGTGAATCACCCCTTTGCCCAGCTGTGTACGTACCTGCCTGTTAGTTACTCGGCAGCCCTGTGAGTTAACAGATCAAGAAACATAGTGTCTATAGGGTTTAGTACTGTCCACAGTTTCAGGCATTCACTGGGGATCTTGGAGCTTGTCCCGCATGGATAAGGGGGGATGACCGTAATCCCAACCGCAACCACTAACTGATATACACCAGCAGATATACTCGAAAATAGCATAGATAGATTAAGTAACAGGAACAGGAAAGGGGAAAGGTAAGAAATGATTAGAAGACACAATAAAACGGCACAACTAATAACATAGCGATAGTTACATTAAATGTGAATGGTCAACACACATCAATTAAAAGATAGAAAATTTCACCATGGAATAGAAGGAAAAAGAATGACCCAATTATAGGCTATACATA
Source organism: Daubentonia madagascariensis (assembly GCA_023783475.1). Taxonomy (NCBI): domain Eukaryota; kingdom Metazoa; phylum Chordata; class Mammalia; order Primates; family Daubentoniidae; genus Daubentonia; species Daubentonia madagascariensis. The sequence goes on from JAKFHU010001035.1 coordinate 725,662, forward strand.
ACAAGCTCACTTTCGGCCAGCTGCGGTGGCTCATGCCTGTGATCCTAGCACTCTGGGAGACCAGCCTGAGCAAGAGTGAGTCCCCGTCTCTACAAAAAAACAGAAAAATTAGCCGGGCCTGGTGGTGTGTGCCTGTCATCCCAGCTACTCGGGAGGCTGAGGCAGGAGGATGGCTGGAGCCCAGGAGTTGGAGGCTGCAGTGAGCTATGATGACGCCACTGCACTCCAGCCTGGGAGACAGAGCAAGACTCTGTCTCAAAAAAATAAAAAAAGGAAATTGAACCTCACTCCCCCACCCTTAAAAAAAAAAAAGGAAGTTCACTTCAAATATAGTGACATAGATACGTAAAAAGTAACAAGATTAAAAAAGATGTAAAATCAAAGGAAAACTAAAATGGCTTTATTAATTTCAGAAAAGCATAATTCAAAGCACAAAAACTAATAGTGACAAAGAATATTATATGATGATAAAAAATTAATTCACCAAGAAGACACGTGAATTCTAAGCCTGCATGCATGCAAAAAACAAGAGCTTCAAAATCCGGGGGAAAAAAAACCTTACAGAATCCACAATTATACTCAGGGATTTTAACACCCCTCTCAATAACTGATAGAACCACTAGATAAAAAAATTGTAAGTAGCAAGTATACAGAAGAACTGAAACAACATCATCAGCCAACGGGATCTAATTGCAGCTTTATTTGTAATAGCCCAAAACTGGGAACAACCTTCCATGGGTAAATAAGTCCAGAAACTCTGGAAAATTGTCTGCCAGTTCCTTGTAAGGTAAAATATAGGAATGTAAATGTGTAAACATACATATCCTGTGGCATAGGAATTTCACTCCTGGGTGTTTATCCAAGAGAGAAAGCCCCCACAACCACACACACACGTGCACACACACAGACGCACACACAAACTTACAAGAGTGTGGATGGAAATTTGGGCAATAATAGCTACAAACTGGAATCAACCAAAGTGTCCACCACAAGAACCGATAAACGGAATACGGGATATCCACACAACGGGGTGGCGCTACGACAAAAATGAATGAGCTAATTATGTTAAAACAACATAAATGGATCACAAAAAATATTATGTTGGACCAAAGAAGCCACATGAACACATCCACACGGCCTGGGTCCGTTTGTGGGAGGCAGGATGGCGGGCGCTGGGGGCCGCGACTGCCCGCACGGCCACGGCAGAGCCATGGGCAGGGCTGCCGGGAGAAGTGACCTCGGTGAACGTGCGCGTGGCCACAGGAGCTTGTGAGATGGTCAGTGCTCCCTGGACACAGCCGTCCGTGACGCGGTGTGTGTTGTTTGCCTCAATGACAGAACAAACCTGTTAGACAAAATAAATAGTGTTTGCGTTTATTTTCTATTTTTCTCACAGATTTTTACTCCTGTTTCTCCTTTCTAAATTTTTTATGGATCTTTCAATATTTATCTCTATTTTATTTTTTTGTTACATCAAATTGTTTTAGTGCATGATTTTATGACACTTTTAGGGGCTGTTCTGGTAATCAGAACTTGCATCCTTGACGTGAAACCACTTTCAGGATCATAAAAAGCACTTTAAAGCACTTTGAAAGAATTTAACCATCCTTGGCTTTTTGTGCTCTTGCAAAACCACATATCCTAATTCTACACGTGTTAAAGCCCCATGAGACAGTATCAGCGTCTTACGCTCAGAGCTTCCTCCAAGTGTGCACTCACTGGGATGCCATGTTATGTTTTGCACATCTGTGTTCCAATCCGGTGCTATTTTCTGTATGCCTGAAGGCTCCTGTTTATTTATTTACTTGATTACTCCTTTTTTGATAATTTTTGTTTCAAAATGTTGGGGGTACAGTGTTCTCATCGCAGGGATGAATGTCTGACGCTGGAGTCCGGGCATTCAGGTGCCTGTCACCAGGACAGTGGTGGAAAAATGTTTTCTCTGTCTGGCTACTTTGAACTTTGTTCCCTTTTTATTTTTAGAAGTCTTTTTCTGATCTTCCTTGGAGTAATCTTCTTCATATTATTCTGCTTTTATTTTATGGAGTGCTTAAGTGTATAACTTGGTGTTTTTCATAATTTCTCAAAAACCCTCGGCCAGGGTCTTTTCAGCGTCGCTCTTGGAACTCTGAGCTGGTGTCGGCTCCTCTCCGCCCCGGCCTCATCCCCGCCTTTCCTGTCCTGGCGTCCGACTTTCAGGAACGGCGCTCCCGTGGGCGGCTCAGCTTTCTCGCTCTGCTCTGGCGTTTCCTCTATTTCGTCTCTCATCAGCGTCCTGGTTTCACGCCTGTCTCTGCCCGTCTGCCCGCCTCCCTGACGGTGCATTCAGTGTGTTGCTGAACGTACCCACTGCGTTCTTAAGGTCAGTAACCAAAGTTCTCAGTCCAGAATTTCAATTAGATTGTTTTTATAGCTTGCATTTCTCTGTTGAAATTGCCCATGTTTTTGAACATGTGTACTGCAGTTATTCCCACATTCCCGTCTGGTAACCTGTGGAACTCTTTTTATGGTCTGATTTTCTTCCCCTTGATTTTCTATTATTTGCTTCTTTCTCCTCTCATGGTAGATAATATTTTATTTTATGTCAGGCACAGTGTATAAAAAATTATTGCCTGGAATTTCCTATTTCCCCAAGGAGGGTTTACCTTTTTTCTGGCTTGTTGTTAAAATAGTGGTGTGTTCATCCCAGACCACCAGACTCCAGTTCTTTCTCTGATTCATGCTACTCGTGAAGGCAGGTTTTATGCCCGACTCGACCTCTGGGACTCCTGCTGCTCATGCACCCCCAGTCCCCAGGGGAAAGTGACAGAGAAGGTGGCTTGTCTCCCAGCTCATGCCACCGCACCCACCCACCCAAACCCTGGCTGCACCGTGGTTTTCCGTTGGTTTCTAATGCTGTTTTCCCTTTAACTCTGTCTGGGTTCCACGGTTATTCTCAGCGGGAGCACGCTGCAGTGTACGCGGCAACCACGTGACTCAGCCCAGGATCCCCAAGAAGATTTCATGAGGAAAAGGCGTGGGGGGCTCCGTCCGTCTGACTGTCCTTCGGAAGCACCTGCTGGATGTTAATATTTTGCTTCAACATATTTAGGTTTATCCAGATTTCCCTCTGTTGGCCTTACCCATGCAATTCAACTGGCAACAAAAATGATGATCTTTCTTTCTGCTACTTCACGCCTTGTAGAAAGAGGGATAAACACACACTTCCTTGAATTAGGTCACTGTCTGATGCACCTGAGAAGTTTGTATTTCTCAAAACACGTAAGAAAACTGACAGGCAGGAAGAGTCTCTTGTCTCCACTCTTTTATAATTATACATAACCCAGGAGGTCACGCAACTGTGATTTTTCTCATCTGTGAAAGGAACTTTTCACACAGCTGTTGTGAAACTTAGAGACAATTTATGTAAGATGCCAAGCACAGTTCCTGGGATATCTTACAATCAGTCATTGGCTAGGAGTGGTTGGGAGGGGCCCTGGTTCCACTTTGCTAATGATCATCCTTGTGATATAGGACAAGTAATTCTTCTCTAGGTGCCTCTCTGGGCCCTGTCCCAGATGCGAGGTTTGCACCAGACAATAATTACAGTCACCTTCAACTTGACAATCCAGGATCAGCAGTGGCTGACCCTATGCCTGCTTTCTCTCTCAGACAGGCAAAGGCACTGCTCCTGGTTTCTTACACATTTTCCCCATATGCAACCCAGGACAGGCCTCTTAGTAATTGGGAATCAGAATTTGATTGTTGATTTACTAAATCAAACAGACAAAATTAATGGTACTTAAATCCCACTATCAAAGGCACATCAGTACTTCCTATAGCGTCTGCCACTGGACGTGCCAGAAGGTAACGCACCCCTCGGAAGGTTGAGCTCTGCCTTCTTGTGGTCTTAATTCATGAGAGAAACCTCACAGCCTACTAGTAGGAGCCCATGTGATCAATCGTCCCACAATAGATGGCTTAACTGGACAGGAATTGATAAGTTTCGGGAGAAGCTGCCCCCACCCATGCCAGCCCTGCCCACACCAGGACGCCTGGGGAGCTTCCCAGACCTGAAAGCCCTCGTCCCTGTTTGTTTACCTCTCCAGCCTGGGGGTTGACAGGATGCCCGAAGATACGCACGATGCACACACAACACACACACGTGTCACCTCCTCTCCAGGAACAAAAGAATGCAGCTAATATTCTTAGTAAATTACGCAATTTAAATGATCCGGGTATGAACTGTGTTGCCCCAGAGCCCACCCTCAAGTGTCCTTTCTCTCCTCTCCTTTCCGTGGGCTGGAGGGTCTACTAATTTGACTTGAAAGTTATTCTCACTAAAATTATATTACTAATTCAGAAATGTGTGCATGTGTTTTACACACTCATAATTGCTAGATTCTGTCACAGTCATGAAGACAACAGGTTTCAGGGTCAGATCCTGAGGGGATCCCAACAGCCTGGTTAAGCCAGCGGGTGGACTTGTTACCCGTTGCTGCGCAGCAAATCACCCAAAACTGAGCTGCTTAATACAACAGTCAGCATCTTGCAGTTTTTGTGGGTCAGGGATCAGATCGCGGCTTTGCGGTCCTCTGGCTCAGGCTTCAGGCAGGGCTGCCGTCACCCCGAGACCCCGCTGGGCGAGGCTGTGCTCCCGAGCCCTCTCGCGGGGCTGTGAGCAGGAGTCAGGTTCTCGCTGGCTGGGGCTGGAGACATCCCCTCCTCGCCACGTGAGCCCTTCTCAGAGCGTTCGTAAGATGACAGGTGGCGTTCCTCCCCACAGCCAGAGGGTGGAGGGGCAGAGAGAGACAGAGAATACAATAAAAGTCGTGGCTTTTTCCAAAAACAATTGAAATTTATATAAATTATATTATCCTATGAGTTGAAGCTTTCTTTTTTCGAAAGCATTTTAGTGCCCAGTTACCTAAAAAAGTTACTGCAGGCTCACTGCAATGACACGGTGGCATTTTCTCAGCTGTCCCCGTGGAAGGTCCTCCATGCGGCTGAGTTTGGGGTGGCAGGTGGAGATGTTTTCCCACTCAGCAGAGGGGGCTTCACTCTCACACTGCGTTGCGTGGTTTCGTTCCACATCCGGAATGTAAGTAGTGATTTGAGGTTTAGTGGCAGCTTCAAGTAATCAAATAAAGCTCCCGCAAAAAGTCCTGTGTGAATGTGGACCCTGAAGTTCACTTGACGTCCGGTGATTCTCAGAATCTTCTCCGGGTACAGCACCGGGCCCACAGAGGGAGAGTACTGACTTCTCTCGGTATCTGAACAGCAGTATCTCAGTAACACAATTACTCCACTGACAATGGTTTTATCAGACCCACCTGATGTTTTTCACCTGAAATTGTTTCACATCCAATTGAGTTCAATGCTCTTCCAGTTTCCACAGTCCCGCGTCCAGGCTGCTTGGTGGTAAGTATCACATGGTAGATTTGAATGCCCACAAACTGACTCACGGCAAAATTGAATTGCCATCTTGTTTTAGCTTTTCAAGACAAAGCACCAACATCCTTATGCGATTTCATGCTCTGGTTAAGGAAGTTTCGTATTTCCGTGACTTTTAAGCTTCCCTGTGGTTTGTTAGTTCAGCATTTTGTAGTCCTTGTAAGAGTCCCAACCATGGAAATAGAGCTACTCTATTATAAGAGTAACAATAAACAACTAGCATTTATTGAGTACTGACTTTGGGCAGGCAAAGGGCTATGCTAGGTGCTTTCCATATTTTATCTTTAATTGTTTAAAACACACTAATCAATATATTTTTTGGTTCCCATTTCACAGATGAGAAACCTAAAGTTCAGCATAGTGAACGAGCTGTGCGAGGTACTGGAGTCAAGGAGAGGAGGAGGAAGCCTTCTGGACTTCGGACAGCTGCCCCTGCAGCCAGAGCATGCCTCCTTCCAGGCACTGACCTGCAAGATACACACGTGTCTTCTCTCCCCGAGTCACAGCTCCGCCCCTGCGACAGCTGGTCGTTCCTGCCGTACGCTGGTCTTGAAGGGTGCGTGGAGCAGGGCGGATGGTGAACACCGTGTTACAGCCACTGGCCCTCCCGAGACACCAGCCAAAGACTGTCTGCAATTGTTTGAAGGTCGACGCGGTCCTAGCCATGAAATCTTGAGGATGCTGGATCTACCCCTACACTTTGTATCATTCAGTGAAGCAACTATGTCCTCCTCTCTAACTGCTGTCTAAGCCTCAATTCTTTGGGAAATTCAGTTTTGAAGATTAGTTAGGGTACAAGAGGGTTAACCTTGTATATCCTCCAAAACAACGCTATTTCTTCCAAGGTAAGTCCCAGTTATCTTTCTGCAAAATCTCTCATTTTAAATAATCTTTTAAGAAGAGAACATTTGGAGGAAGTGAAAATATTCTTCATATGTTTGCATAATATACACATACATCACATAGATTTCATTTCATATATAAAATAATGCACATCCTTATTTTAAAACATTACAATCTATAAGGGAAAAGAATATAAAACTCCCCTGCAATCTTATTAACCATTAGTAATAACCATTCACATTTTGCTTAGTATATAATTTATTTATACATATGCATATATGAATAGTTAGTTCAAAAATATGATCACACTGTATGTAATGTTCTACCAACTTTATTATATCTTTAATTTACTGTCAATTTCAGTAAATACTTTTAAGTAAAATTTTTAATAACTGCATGACACAATTACAGCAATTTATATAATCTTCCTTTAGATTTTCTGCTGCCTTTAATTTTAGCAATAGTACTGTGATTAATATAATTATAACTTTACATATTTTTAAATTAATTTCTGAGGATGACTTCATAGATATGGAATGTATTCCTGTTTGAGGGAAAAACTGCCAGGATGCACTCCAAAGACACTTCACGTGCCCGCGGGAACTCTCTGTGAGAATTCCCATCCCCTCCATCGGGGCCAACCACACCCGCACCTGGTCTGCAGTGCGCGTTGTGAGTACTTGTGGGTGTGCAATTGTGTATGTGCGTGTGATTATATTCGTGTGTGTGTATGTGATGTGTTCAGTATTTGCCTGTTAAAATGGTAGCTTTTAACTTTACTATCTTTTGTTGCCAGTGAGCTTGCACGTTCTTTTTCTTATATTATTTGCCTTTCTGGAAACATGGTTTTAGCTTCTCTCTTTTGTGCTTCTACCCTTCCCCGGAGTAAATTTCACTCTGTTACTTCCACGAATTCCTTTCATTTTATCTTCTTGCGCCCCATGGTCAGAGATCACACACTCCTCAATAAATTCTTGGCATGTCCGTTAGAATTGGGAAATAGTGAACAAAGTCCATAACAGCGATGTGTCTTAACTGTCATCTACGCCACTTAGTGGTGAGAACATCTCAAGCTTTTAGATTTTATTTTGGTGTCCTTAGACAATTCTTTTCTCATTTGAGCGTTATTCACGGATTGGTATTTCCTGAAAGTCATGGGATATTACTGAGAGCTCATCATTTCAACAAATGTATCCTTAACAGACAAGTACTAAGATATATGCAATTTCCATGGTAAAATAAAAATCAAGACAAAACAAAAACAAAAACCACTTCAAATTCCTGCAGCCATTCTGATTTTCAAAGATTGTCAGCAAGGAACCATTGAGATTGTTTATCCCCACATGGTAAAAAGGAGTTCAAGGTTTTGTCTCAAAGCATTTTAGTTCCACATTCTCAGGTCAAAAATATTTCTTTGCATAAATTCACCTGAAAACTTAAAAGGTTGTTCACTGGACGCCCCTGGGTGAGGTCTAAGCAAGGTCTGACGCTGCAGAGGCCAGAAGTGCCCAGGGTGTTGCTGGATGACGAGAACGCCCAGGCCCGGGTGCACTTGCACTGAATCTCTCCACAAACTGTCTCACTCCTGGGGCCGCTTGTCTTTGTAAATCACCTAGTCAATAATTATTAGTCATGGAGCAAGCGCATAAAATCATAATTTAACTAGTGTGATCGTAAATTAGCAACTCTAAAATTGGTTGTTTTCTATCTGAAAATGCTAAGAGTTCAAGTAGTAACAATTTGACCTTGCATTGGTGCCACAAAATGTCAAAGTGTTTCCAGATATTAGATTTACTATCCAAATAGCAACCGTGTTATCTTTCCATTGGCAAAACACCACCAATTTGTTCCTAAATCTTAAGTGTCAAGTGGCATTTCCAGAAGCTGGTGGATCCTTTATGATTCATCCCCACAGTCAGTTACCACTTCCTCTCTCCTTCCCCACACCCGACCTTCTCTCTGCCCCGCCAGACCCCAACACAGTTGCCCTTGATCAACTCCGTGGTTCAATGGAATTGTACAGCCCATTTTGTTCAACTAGATAAGAACCTTTCTCTTGTGATTTCCAGAAAATGAGTGAAGAAGAAAGTCCCACTGAACGTAGGCACAATGGCCCCACAGCTCAGTCCCGTCAGTCCTTGGCTTCCTTCCCCTGACGTCTCCTGGCACATGCGGGCAGCTCATAGCCCCTGGGCCTTCTCCGCTGCCATTTTCCCCCAAAGTGGATGGGAAAGTTCCTGAAGGACAGAGGACATCACAGGCTGACGGCAGGTGCAGCCCTGGGGGGATTTTCCAACCCCCCCGGGTCCTTGCTCACAGCCGACGGCAGGGGCGAAAAACCCAAAGTGTCCACACGCCAAGGTGAGACCTCCCCGTCTCTCCCACCTGAGGTTGGGGGGGCACTTGGAACCCAGCCCCCCCGAGGAGGGTTCCAGGGCCGATGCTGCCTGATGTGCAAGGTGCACAGTGTGCTCAAATAGCGTTGGCATCAAGATTCCTGAAACTAGAAACCACATATTTTCAACTGATTTAAGTTTTGAACAACATGCTTATAAGATGAGAATTTTGAATAATATTGTTTTCAAATAATAATTAGACCTTTCTCATAAAAGAATTTTAAAAACCAGTTTGAAGGGGTTTCAAAGCCTTCTTAATTTTAGGCTGTCTCAGAAATAGAGACAATTTTCATAATTTTGTTTTTAAAAGTATAGACCTGTCATGCTTCTAGGCACCGTAAGGAAGAATTTTCTTTAAAAGGTTATAGACCCTTTTTTCCTTCTACCATATTTCTCTTCAAAAAGTACTCAGTTTCAAAGAATAGATAAATATTTTATGTGTGTATTTAAAATTTTCTGCTTTTAATATTAGGAACTGAGATATTTTGTTTTTATTGTTGATGGCATCTGCTGGGTGAACATTTTATATGTACGTGTGTGTGTATATATATGTACATATATATTCGATTTTAAAATCAGAGTTTTTTTTAAATCTAGCTTTTGGGAGTATGGTGTTTATATGATTCCAATAGTAACCGCAACTAAAGCAGAAATTCACAGTATGTAGAAGAGAAAATAAAATAACATGTTTTTAGTCGCTTTTTTTATTCACCCAAGACTGTGTCAATTTCTGTGGGGTTTCACATTATCTTTTAGCAACTAAGTCAACTAAGAGTCGAGAAAACCAAATTAAGAGACAAAAGCTAAAACCCACTAGACTATAATGATTTAATTATGCATATGGTTTTATAATTAATTAACTACCAGCTCTAGTTTAAGTAAAATATTATCATTGTAGATGAAAATCAGAGAGAATATAGAAATGTAACCCATTTGTACCCAAATAACAATGTTTAAGTGTTAATTTCATAAGTTACCAGAAACATCCACTTCTCACGTATTCTTCCTCATAAAGGAAAAATAGAGCAGACCCTGCCAATAAGCATTAAATCAAATTGGAACCCCCCCAAAATGTGAATGACAGAAAATGAGTGGTCTGGGTTAAACCGGAAGTGGCCTGGTGAGCTCTCTGTGGTTCCAGCCGAGGTCTGGGGCAATTACACACCCAGGCAGAGGGGGGGACCTCACTAGACGTGGACAAATGCTTTGATGTGGTGTGATTAGGTCACGAAAACGAAGGGAGGCCAAGGACGAAAGAGTTCTGACTTCAGAGGAATTTAAAGGAGAAAAAAATTAAGAGCGAAACAGGCGTCTGTGAAGCGCAGGGCAGTCTGGGGTCATCGCTGTTCAATACGCAGCTACGTGTTTTATACCATCAAAGGAAAATCATTTTGTTAAAGTTTATTTTTCCTGATGATAAGAGTCATGTATGCTTATTACATAATATTTAGAAAATATAGGAAAACGTAAGACATCAACAACCTTCATACCACCGTGCAGATGTAACCTGGGCTAAGCTCTTTCTCTTTCTATGGATGTGTGCACGTGTGTAAATGCATGTGGACATTTAGGATTATGGTGTTTTGTGTTTTATTTGCTTTGTCACAAAACGTTATAGCTTGAATATTTTCTTCTGTAACTAAAAAATCCCAAATATAATATTCTATCAAATAAAGTTGTAGTTTAGTGATCCTCCTCTTGCTGATAAATAGTGAAAACCTTTACCCAGACAAAATCATAACTAAAAATGGAATGAAAAGTAACTGATTCTTCTTTGCTTTCATACAAAGTAATTCTAATCAGTTTATCTTAAAAAAATTAAATACAGTAAAAAATAAGTCACCAAATTAGCTGCTTGTCTGAATTAAATCAATCAGTTTCATTTAAAAAGTAGGAAATCCATTAGTCTCCTCATTAGATAGAACCATTTTATGTTAATTTTGTTCATGCCAGGAGGCAAATTTCTAGATATTTCTATAGTTTCCAATCCAGATGCTGAGATTCCTTCTCTTTTACCAACAAGACGGCATAATGTCCTGTCATAAAACATGATAGAAGTCTTGGTTTTATTTCTTAGAAATCTTGCTATACATTTTTAAAAGAATATTACTATTTTTACCCGTGGAGGAAAACGTAGGTACATTTTATTTCCGATAGACTTTTTTAACCACGTTATAAAATCATCATGTGCTGTGGACACATCGGCCATTCTTGCTATCAGGCTTCTGTCAGCCCTCGGAAAATGCCGCCCCCCAAGTCTGTTGTGTGGCTCCAACACCCACAGCCTCCGCCCCGACTCCTGCGGAGCCCGAAGACCCAAACAGGCATGTGGAGTTTCCGCCCTTTATTGTTCTGACCACGGTGAGTAGTTTGCTGTTAGCACGGCAAACAGGGGCAGTGAGAATTCAATAGAATTATGTTTTTAGTGTTAGTGGAAGGAAACTCTCTCTTTCATTTGCGTCAAAGAAGATCTGGATTTGTGGGTGCCGGAAGTCGTTTCCCCCCACAGCGCTTGGACGTTGAGTCACCATTGAAGGGAGTGGAGAAGAAACGAAGACCTTTGGCCCTGATGACGGGCTTGAGCCTGAGGATTCCCTGTGTCTGAAGCAAACGCTTCTGGTGGCGTCTGCGGATAGAAGAAAGCTGCCTTTATTCCTTAAGTCGGCTTGAGTGGGTTGTTATAACTTGCAATCAAGCGTCCAAGCCGGTGCAAGCCTTAGACGTGAATTCGGTCCACCTGAGAACAGGATTTGACACCCTATAACCAACAGTGTGACCAACCTAAACAGTCCTTCTGCTTGCAGATGAACAATTCTGTCGCCTGAGCGCCACTTCTGAGAGTGCTGGGCACTGAAGCACGGGGCCCCGTCGCAGTGGGCTTAGCTCCGATCTGCGGCAGTGACACCAGAAGCGCCTTGAGACCAGGGCGTCACAGCAAAGGGTGTGAAGCACACCCGGTTGTGACTCGTCTCCTGCTACCCGCGGTGAGGAATCTAGCGGGGGAAGGAGGGAGACGGGCCAAGCCCACCTGAGTCAGCGCACTCCCGCGCCAGGCCCCCCGGGCCCAAAGGACACTCCTGCACCCGCGAGTCCCTCTGAAAGGGAAGCCACATGCAACCTCCATGCAATGCACTATTTTGGACTCAGAGTTGCTGTCCTTCAAATACAAAAAAAAACCAAAAATGGCATTCAAGCTTCCTGTCCTACTGAGAGGGGCAGACACTCGCAGGACCCTGGCACTGACACTGGGACATGATGCAGCTTCGCTTTCCTCGTCTGCCACTCTAGCCGCGCTGGTTTTGCCCCCACATTTGCGTCTCGTCATCCCACCGGCCGGCAGGGAGCTGAGTGTGCCGTGTGGGATATTCCTGACGTCCCTGGGATCTGGGGTCAGCTCACACCCCGCAGCGGGGGGCGGGTCTGCAGTGCCACCTGCCCGGCACCTTTCCGAGCCGGGGACGAGAAAACCCTTTCTTCAGGCGACATTGACCTTTGAGAGAGCCATTTTTTAGCATGTAAAAGTTCAACATGGGGAAGGGGAGAAAAGAAAGAAAACTGGGAAGGCATCGGAGCTTCAGAAAGCGGAAGAGAAACTGGAGAGTTCTGTATTTCGTGGGTGCTTCGATCGCCTTTGGGCAATGGCCGGCCCGGCCATGTGGGGGTGACAACAAACACGCCGCAGTGAAAAGACCAGTGAATTCAGGAACACGGTGGCAGGTGCAGGAAGGTGGTTTCGAATGAGACGGAAGTAGTGCAGGGAAGAACACGTGAACTCTTACTCCAGAGGATGAGTTTTGAGACTTTCTGAAATAGATATTGTGAACTCTCAAGATAATTAATGTAATAACAGTGGCTTTTATTTTACGGTTTTTAGAATATTTCTCTATATTTCCTAGATTATCTTTCAAAGTGTATCTCACCAGGTTATGCGATTCCATTAAAGTGGTGTAGTGTCAGAGGGTGTCCATTATACTTAACAGAGCTATGTGGGTGGCCGATGCACAGTACCGTCATTTCCAAATTACTTTCTGGGACTTAATGGGTTATAATTGATTGGAGGAATGCAAATTGACACTAAAATTTCACTAGGACAATGGTAATTTTTCGGTAATTGCTTTTTCTTTTTGTAATGTTTGTAATGTTTGTATTGAAAAAAAGATTTAATAATATCTAAATTTCACATGAGCTGAAGGGATCATGGCTGACTAGTAGGATCATTGAGCAGTGACAAGTTTCCAAAGATTCTTATTTGCACCCCTGCCAGCACAGACCCTACAACCCTCCTTTCCAATGTCTTCCTCCCGCAGGTCACCGCCACTCCTCGATGACCACTGCCACCTTCCGCACCCGGGAGCCCTCGGCGCCTGCAAGCTCATTCTTACTCCTCCCAGCATCACGGCCGCGTGCGTGTAATGGTGGGAAGGGTGAGTATTGTCATAGTCCTCGTCTGTTCAGGCTGCCGTAAGGGATCACCGCATGCCAGGCAGCTCCAAAACCACAGAAATTTGCCTCTCATGGTTCTGGAGGCTGGAGGTCGAGGTCAGGGTATTGGCACGGTCAGGCTCTGGTGAGGACACCCTCCGTGGTTTCGAGATCTGAAATTTGTGGGGAGAGGCACAAACGTTCAGACCATAGCAGTAAACAGACTGGGGGCAAAGAAATAAAAATCTCTTTGTTCATAGGTGACATTATTGTCCATTGAGAAAATCTCAAAGAATCAACAACAAATTCCCAGGACTAACAAGGGATTATAGAAAAGTTACAGGACACAAGTCAATATGTGAAACTCAATCACTCTCTTATATACCAGCCGTGAACAATTAAAATCTGAAATTAAAAACACAGTACCATGCACTGTTTGTCTTTCTGTGCGTGGCTTATTTCACTGAGCATAATGTCCTCTGGGCTCATCCTGTAGCTGCAAAGGGCAGGATCCCCCTGTTGAGGGGAATAGTAATCCGCTGTGTGTGCACTGTGTTTTTAAATCCATTCATCTGATCATGGACACCTAGGTTGCTTCCATGGTGGACACAATAAATAATAATGCATTGTATAGTTCAAAATTGTTAAAAATGTAGATTCTAAATGTTTTCACCACCAAAAAAAGGATAGGCATGTGAAGTGATGGATTTGTTAATTAGCCTGATTCAATCATTTCATATTGTACCCCACAATTATTGTTTGGCAATTAAAAATAAAATATAAAAAAATTTAAAAACCACAACACCATTTACATGAGCACCCAAACAGGAGAAATAACTAGGTACAAGTCTAACAAAATATGCACAAAATCAATATGAGCAAAATCACAAAACACATGGGTAAGGAGACTCGATATTGACAAGATGTCCGTTCTTCCCAATGTAAGTTGTAGATTCAATGTGATCACAACAAAGATCCCAGCCAGTTATTTTGTGGATATTGACAAACTGATTCTAAATTTATGTGGAGAAAGACCCAGAATAGCCAACTCGACATTTAAGTTCAAGAACAAAGTTGGAGGATGACACTGTCTGACTCCAAGACTTACTATAAACTACGGTAATCAGGACAGGGTGGTATTGGCAAGAGAACAGACAAATAGATCAATGAGGCAGGACAGAGAGCCCACACATGAACCCCCATAAATATAGTCAACCGATCTCTGGCAAAGGAGCAACAGTTACACAGTGGAGAAAACAGTCTTTTCAACAAACGGTGCCGAAACAAATGCACATCCACATGTAAAAAAAAAAAAAAATGAATCTAGTCATAGACCTTACACCCTTCACAAAATTAAGTCAAAATGCATCACAGACCCAAATGTAAAACTCAAAAATATACAACACCTAGAAAATTACGTAGGAGAAAATCCAGATGACCTTGGGTTTAGCGATGACTTTTTAGACACAACACCAAAGGCCCGATCTGTGAAAGAAATAATTGATAAGCTGGACTTCATTAAACTTAAAATGTTCTTTGTGAAAGACACTGTTCAGAGAATGAAAAGACAAGTCACAGACTGGGAGATGATATTTGCAAAGCTTATATCTGATGCAGCATCGTCCCCAACCTTTCTGACACCAGGGACTGGTTTCACGGAAGACAATTTTTCCACGGATGGGGCGGGGGGGTTTGGAGCTCTGTCGCCTGGTCCCTAACAGGCCACAGACGGGTATCAGTCCACGGCCAGGGGTTGGGGACTTTCGTGATAAAGGGCTGGTATTCAAAATACACAAAGAACTCTAAAAACTCAACAATAAGACAGCAAACAAACCAATCTGAAAGTGGGCAAAAGACCTGAACAGACACCTCAGCAAAGAGACACAGATGGAAATAGCTTGTGAAAAGACGCGCCACACCCTACGTCACCAGGCAATTGCCAGTTAAAACAGCAGTGAGATGCCACCGCAACCCACAGAAGGCCACAGCCCAGGACCCCGACGGCGCCAGGTGCTGGTGAGAACGAGGAGCCACAGGGACGCGGACAGTTAACACGCTCTCACCACAGCAGCCAGCAACGATGCTCCTTGGTATGAGCTCAGATGAGTTGAAACTTATTTCCACACAAGAACTTGCACGCGGATGTTCATAGCAGCTGTATCATTGCCTAAGCCTGGCGGGACTCGCATCCGTCAACAGGTGAGTAGATAAAAAATAAACTGGCTCATTCAATGAAATACTATTCAGAGATTAAAAAGTGAACTATCAAGCCATGAGGAGACAAGGAGGAAACTAAAATGCACATTTCTAAGTGGAAAAAGCCAATCTGAAAAGGCTACGTAATGTAAGGTTCCAACAATATGATATTATGGAAAAGGCAAAATTATGGAGATGATAAAAGATCAGTGGTTGCCAGGGCTTGGGAGTTGGGATGGACGGGCAGCTGGAACACAGGGGATTCTCTGTGTGACAGGTGATGGTGAATACGTGTATCACAGACCTTCCTGACCCTCCCCCCGCCCTCCCCCTCCGTCCACCCACCCCCATGTCACCTGCTCTCCTCCCTTCTACTGGCCCAGGCTGGGCCCCCCCCATATCCTCCCTGAGGCCCCAGCCCCTAACCCTACATGGAGCATCTAAATGGTAGAAGAAATTTTTGGAATTTTCATCCACTGGTAGGTCATCAACTGTACCAATGCCTGTTGAACTATGTATAGAACAGTCTATTTTAATTATTATTTACAATGTCTCATAGGCTGATACATGTGAACAATACAATTAAATGAATAACTAAAACATTTAAATTTAAAATAAGATATACAAAATGCAAACTTAGATTATTTTCTACATTTTTATAAATATAAGTGTACCAACATAGGAAAAAATATTTTATGAAAATACATACGCCACCCAATGAAGCTTTCGTGTAGTGACTGGCAGAGCACCGCTATTTACAATCACGGGCTTTTGCTCTTTACGTTATTAAACAAACAAAAAGCAATGAACGAAGTAGCAGTTCTCCACGTGGTCCTCTATAAGCCCACTTTGAAGCTAATGCCTGTTAGTGACAAACGAGCTTGCTTCTTATTTATGCATCGCTCTTCTCCAGATGGAAGGCCAACTCCACTGGCAAGAGACAGTGTATTTCTGAAGGATTTCCGTGCTCTGACGGGTCTGGCGTGGAGGAACCAGGCACACGGCTCTGCTGACGAGGAAGGACAGGAAGAGGTTGGGGCTGTTTCCACAGGCTCAGGACATCCCCGTCTCATACTTACTCAAAATGAAGCAGGTGTGGCTCCATTTCCAAAATTCCTTTTAAATAATTCTTCGGTAGCCAGTTCCTACAATTTACTCTGTTACATTGTAATTGATTTAAGATTATTTTCAATGAAAGAAATTGACTTTGTATCTTATACACATTTGGGCTACAGCTGGCAAGCTGACCTCAAAACATGACATGCGGTGACCTGGTCCTATGGGGCATAATTATTGCACAGCTCATGCCACCGGGCACGTAAGGTCGACACGCTGGCACACCTAGGCCTTCCCTGGTCCGTGAGGAGGAGCAGGAGTTGGCTGCCCTCGGCCTGGACGCGCAGCAACGTCAGGTTCTGCAGCTGTGAGCGCGGACCACGTGCGCCCTGCTAGCCTCGGGCTGCACCGCGTTTCCACTGCCGCCCGCTGTCCTGCGAGGAGGCAGCGAAACGTAGCCAGGGGAACGTTAGACTGTTCCTGCATAACCTTGGTCACAGTTTTCTCGTGTCTAAAGTGGATATAAAAATAGCTACCTTGCAAGATTGCCTTGGTGCTGAAAGAGAATTCTAGCAGCCACTGCACCAACGGGGAAGGAGGGAGGAGGGGAGGGGAGGAGGAGGGAGGGAGAGGAGGGAGGAGGGAGGGAGGGAGGACAGAGAGGGGAGGGGGGAGGGAAGGGGAGGAGGGGGAGGGGTTAGGGAAGGAAGGAGGGGACCGTGCAGCGCGAGGCCCTGCCTGAGACCCCACTTCCCACTACCCCTGTCCTGGGGACCCCTCGCAGCCCTGCGGGGTCTCACCCTCTAGGCCCTGCCCCCTCCCCCTCCCCTGCTGTGGCCCCACTTTCTCCCTGGTGAGGAGAACCCGGTCCCAGGAGCTGACTTGCCCTGGGCCCCTCCTCTGTCCTCGTCTGAGGCAGGACAGGCTCCTCCCCGAACAAGCCGATCTGGGGTTACCCACCGACCGACCGCTGCAGAACTGGTCTCCCTGCCTGCAGGAGGAGACCTGACCCTCTAGCTGAGGGCCCCACGACCACACCCCCGGTCCCCCCTTTGGGTGGCGAGTACAGGACACCAGAGCTGCAGACATGTCTGGGACTCAGCTAGTCCGGTTCCTGCGGGGGAAGCGTCTAGAACGCAGGAGAGTAAAGCAACATGCTAAAAAGTTTATAAAGGCAGATCAAGACTTGAACCTAATTATTCCTCAAGGAACTAGAAACAGGAAACTTTAATTCTTTGCCACGATTTAAGTTCAATAGAAATCTGGCAGGAAGCAGTCTGAATTCAGACTGAAGCACAAGTTGGGGGGGCTTTAGACGACAATTATTCTGAGCAACACCAGCACAGGTGATTCAAACTGAGCTGACTGAGGGGTCACCTGGTTACAGGTACTAGATCCCCTGGGTCTGCTTGAAGGAGGTGACGGCACGAGGAACTGGGGTATCCTCAGGGAACACAGGGGTGGCTGCTCTGAGGAGCCGGAGCCACTGGCAGGTCCTCGGGACCTTCTTCCCCGAGCACGTGGTTCCCACTTGTTCTTCCCATGTGTACAGACCATTCCCGGGTCGCACGTAGGAGGAGCTCCCTGTCTTTTCCATCCGTTCACGAAACACAACAATGCATTTCCGTTCCAGCACGAAATGTCCTCCAAACTGGGCTTTCCACACTGTGGTTCCAGCCCATATGGATAAAGAGCACCGTTTTCAAGGTTTACTTGGAACCAACCCCTACGTGAAGTGCTTCCTGTGTAGGACACTCCCCCGTGTTCTGGGGCTGTCTCACAGGTGAGAACATGAAAGCTTAAGTCAGGTGTCTTTTCAAGGCTGCAGCAAGTGCCAGACCCATGGTTTGACTTTCTGAACCACTCGGAGACAGGGCAGGTCCGCACAGGTGATCACGCTCCTGTCCCACTCACGGGCCAACGGTGGGACCTGCCAGCGACAGCGGGGTCACCCACTCACCCGTGGTAGGGCCACAGGTAAAGCCCCCGAGACACAGTGCTCCTGGGCTCTCTCAGATGGACGCGGGTGAGGAGGACATGCCCCTGGGCATGAGCAGACTGCCCAGCGCTGTGCAGCAGCCACTGGGGTCCCTCCCTCCTGCGGTTATTATGAAGCGAGACCAAAGTGATGAGCATGAAGTTACGTTTGAAAACCTAGCAGGCTGCAAAATCCAAGCTCTATTTATTGTATAGAAACACGAACTGAAAACCACATCTTCAAAACAAAAGGTTTTTAGCTAATTTTCAGGCTCCTGGGAAGCTGAACGGTGTTAGTCGCACCTGTACCTGGCTTTGAGGGAAATGGGTGGGGGCTGCTGGGTGTTCTGAGGACTCCAGCAGAGCGAGAGGCAAGTGCGGGATGAGCCCACGGGTTCCAGATGGGGGAGCTTCAAAGGAACAGCAGGAACCAGCCGCTGGCTCTGCTGCCGGCTCCCTGGTGTTCTGTGGGAGGGTTTTCAGCAGGGGACTCTCCTTCCCCAGAGCTGATTGCCACGGGTTTACCAAAGATCCTGCAGTAGTTTCCTACGGCTGTGCAGCAAATCCCACAGACCTGGCGGCGTTTGTTTATCGCCTCCTACTCCTGCAGGTGGGCACATGCGGTGGGCTCAACTGGCCTCTCCAGAGTCTCAGGGCTGCAGTCGAGGGGCCGGCTCTGGGGAGAATCTGGCTCCGAGAGCCTTCGGCTTGTTGGCGGGGCTCAGCCCCTGCAGCAGGGCGGCTTCCCATTTCTGGGGGCTGGCGGCCAGGCAGGCTGGGTTCCCAAAGCCGCTGCGTTCCTCGCCGGTGGACCTCCTTGTGCACAGCGCAGAGGACCCTCACGTCCGAGTCTCTGGCGCACTCTCCTGCCAGACAGAGAAATCTCTCTGCTGGGGCCAGAGCAAGCCCCTGGACCGTCCCTCCTTGCCCCAAAACCTGACATCCCTGCAGGCGCAGTGCCTCCCACGTCCCCAGTGCTGCTCACGCCCAAGGAGAGGGACCCAAAGCACTGGGGTCACTGAGGGGAAGCTTAGGGCTCTGCCTGCCTCCATCTGCAGGTGGAGGAGACAGGACCACTTGTTCAATCATTCATTTGGTTTCCACTTGCATTAATTCAGCCCATATTAGGCATGTGCACAAGTGCTCAGGAAACAGTGCCCGGCTCTGAAAATGACTTCAGTGAAGATGCTCACACACTGTGCTGATGGCTTAGGCTATGGCCTTATCAGCTCTGTTGGGGGATGCTTTATACACATGGAATCTGTTCCGGCTACGCGTGCAGGTAACTGAGGTTTGAGCAGTGTAGACAGTGTTCAGTGCTGCCTCAGTGCAGACATAGTACACTCTGACCCCAGGACATTTCCTTCTTCCTTTGAGCCAGCTTCCTCCTGCCACCCTGGATCCAACAAATGCTCGTCTCCTTCCTGGCGCACCAGCTGTGCCTTTTCCAGAATTTGATGTAACGGAACGATGGCAAATTGAGTCTCCTCTGGCTGTGGGACTTGTCTGTCTCGTCCCACGTGCACCTCTAATACACATTGCAGCACCGTGTGTGTGTCCATTCGCCCGTCGGTGGACGTTTTAGCTGTTTCCACTTTCTGGTGCTTATTAAAAAGGCTTCAGTGGATGTCCACGCGCAAGTCTTCATGAGAATGCACGTTTCCATTCTCCCTAGGTAAACGCCCAGGAGAGAGAAGGTCCAGTCATCTGGTGTCCACGCCAGTCGTCACTCCCGCCAGCAACACATGACAGAGCCAGTGTCCTCGCCAACACTCGGCATTGCCAGTCTTTTTGTTTGTATCAGTTTTTCTCGCTATTTCAGTGATATCTCATTGGGGCTTTATTCTTCCTTTCTATAATGAGTAAAAATGCTGTATATCTTTTCATGTGCTTAAATGACATTCATATATCTTCTTTGTTGAAGTATGTGTTCAAGTTTTTGTCCATTTTAAATATCTTCTTATTGAATTGGAAGAGTTCTTTATATATGTTGGTTAGAAGAGAATATATGTTCCTTGTCAGATATTTATTATGCAAGTGTTTTCTCCAGCCGTGGCTTCCCGTTGCCTTCCCGTTGCCTTCACATTTTGCTTCAGGGACCACAGGCTTTATTTATTGTAGTTGAATGAATCTTTTTTTTTCTTTCATGGTTCATGCTTTTTCATAGCCCAGCTAATAAATCATGTTTTAACTTCAAAGCCATGCATCCTTTCTACTAAGTTTTCTTCTAGAAATTTTTACAGCTTTGTTTTGGCAGCCTGTGGTGAAAATATTGTCCTTTCCTCATTAAATTACTTCAATGCCTTTGTAAAAAATCAATTTAGTGTATGTATGTGGGCACATTTCTGGACTCTTGATTACTATCTGGATGATAGAGAGTGAGCTCTACATTGATGTAAACGTCCTTCCTCAGTGTGAGAGCACATTGACTTGATTGCTGCAGCGCTGCAGAAAGTTTGATGTTGGGTAGCGTAAATCTTCCAACATTGTTGAGCTTTTCAAAATTGGTTTTGCTATTCCTGGCCCTTTGGCATTTACACATTAAGTTTAGATATAAAATTTCCATTAAAATTGACTAGAATATCAACTGGAATTGTATTAAACCTAGAGATCAGTTTGGGGATAACTGACATTGTTAGACTATGGCACATTCCAATCCATAGCATCACATAAACCTCAGTCGACTGGGTATTCTTTAATCTCTATCAGCAAGGTTATTTTACTCTTTTGTCTATGAAGCTTGCACATATTTACAAGTATTTTATTTTATATATTGCAAATGGTATTGTTCCTATCTCAAAGTCCTGTGTCCTTTGCCAGTTTATAGAAATATGACTGACTTTTATGTATTGGTCTGTTGCCATCTGGTGACATGTCCTTTCTACCCGAGGAACTTCGTTTTACATTACCTGTAGAGTAGGCATTCTGGTGACAAATTCTCTCAGACTCTATTTGCCTGAAAGATATTTTTTCTGTGGATAGATGTCTAGAATGACAGGTTTTTAAATTTTGCCCAGCACCTTGAAGATTTTACTCCTAAGTCTGGAGCCACATGGTTTCGGATGAGAAGTCGGTTGTCAGTCTCAGGTTTGTTTCTCTGTGTTCTGTGTGTCTTTTTTTCTCTACCTGTCCTTAGACTTTCTCTGTATCAGTGGTTTTCCTAAGTACAACCAGGATGTCCCTAGGTGTGGTGTTCCCTATGGCCATTCTGCTTAGGGTCCTTGAGCTTCATAGATCTGTGGGTATTTCAGTTGCCCCAAAACCTAGTGTCCCCAAGTGATATCAACATATTAATATACTTGCTCACAAACCAGTAAGTGGGCCAGGGCGTGGTGGGGACAGTGTCCCTCTGCCCACTGGACACCCTCCGGGGGGGCTTCTCTCTGGCATCCACGGAGCTGACTCTGACACTGAGACCCAGTGTCACCCAAAGGTCTGGCATCCACGGAGCTGACTCTGACACTGAGACCCGGCGTCACCCGAAGGTCTGGCATCCACGGAGCTGACTCTGACACTGAGACCCGGCGTCACCCGAAGGTCTGGCATCCACGGAGCTGACTCTGACACTGAGACCCGGCGTCACCCGAAGGTCTGCTCACTCTCGCTCTCGAATGGGGTGTCCAGGCTGGACAGGCTCAAGCATTAAGGTGCCGGAACCATGTGGCCGCTCGGGCGTTTCTCTCCCAGTGGTCTCCCCACTCGATCTCTCCAGCAGGCTGCCGCGGGCAGCCAGACACCCTCCGTGTTGGCACAGGGGTTCCAAGTCGTGTGCTCCCAGGAGCACAGCGGTTCTTCCCCTGGGACTTGGAGGAGGCTCTTGAGGTCACAGCATCCCTCTGGCGCACCGTGCACGTGTTGGGGTCTGTCCAGGCCCGAGGGCAGGGAAGCACACTGTGGCTGTGCTGGCGGTGGAAGGCTATGGACGTGTGTGGCCACCTGTTGGAATGTGTTATTAGCCATCATGGGTTTTTAATTATCACCAAATTTGGAAAGTCTAAGCCATTATTACCTGTTTTCCTCATCTCTTTGCTCCTTAACTCCAATTCCATTATACTGTGTATATTATCTTTAACATACTGTTCTAAATATTGTCCTAAATAATACAAAGAAACTAATTTGTTCCTTACAAAAGTTACGGACTTGCCACTAAGATCTAATTTTTCTCAATCTCTGCATCATTTTTGACAGTTTCTGTGGCTCTGTCTTCAAGGGCACTGCCCTTTTCCCCTGCAACCTGCTGTGAGCCACCTCCCTGGTATTATTCACATCACATATCATAGTTTTCATCTCTAGAAGGTTCATTTTTATATTTTCTATTTCTCTCTTCATTATGTTTGTTTTCCTTTAGATCCTAAAGCATATTAATAATATTTATAATAGCTAATTTAAGGTTATTCTGTGCTAATTCTATTATCTCTGTCATCTGAGCATGTTTCCTCTGCTCACGGGCCATTTTTCCTGCTTTTCAGAATACATGGGATTTTTTAATTGCTTGCCAGATATTGTGAACATGATGCTGAGACGGCTGGATTTTATTTTGTTCCTTGTTGACATTTTTCAGGTTCACAGTTAAAGTACTTGGGGGACAGTGTGATCCTCTCATCCTTGCATTTAAGCTCTGCAGGGGCAGATGCAGGGAATTCTTTATTTGAGGGCTAGTTTTGTCCTTCAACAAACTTTACTCGCCATCCTGTGCACTGTGAGGCCTCTGCATTGTGGTGGCGGAAATGCAAACTTCCCAGACCTGTGTGAACTGAGAATTTTTCAGCCTAAAGATTCCTGATGGCATTTTCACTGGCCTGGTGGATGTTCCCCAACTCGTGCTGCCCAGGACTTGGTCGAAGGCCAGGAGGGCCCCTGAGCCCTCTCCCGGGCAGGCTGCTCCTCGTGGGCACAGTGCCCATCCCTGCGGCCACCCCGGCCCCTCAGCAGAGCTGCTCCACCCGTCTGTCCCTATGGCCTATCCCCGCGCCCAGCCCGGAAGCTGCCTCCAGGGAGGCCAGAGCTGTCCCGGGCTCACCGGGTGTCTCCCTTCGCTCAGGAGCCGCGGTTGTGAGCTGACCGTCTCCGTCCTGTAAGCCCAGTCGTCCTTCTGACGGTGCTGACTCCCAGCCACTGGAACCATCGCTCCGAGAGGTTTTATTCTGTCCAAGGAAGCCCTGTCAGCCGGGAGGGAACACAGACACGCGTCCCTACCCGTTTCCCACTCGGCGTGCTTAAGCTCTTAGACGCACGGGGTGTCGAGCGCCACGGTGTCTTGATCCAGTCTGAGGATGGGAGCAGGAAGCCCCCACAGAAGACCTGACAGTGGACACTGGCGCCTGGACACGCCCGGGAAGGCACCGCCCGCTCGGCCCGCACGTCTGTGACCGCCTTCCTCGGTCCCCCTTCCCCGCACACCGACCACAGTTTCAATCAGCACCACATTCTTCACACACGCTGACTCCTAAAGTCAGAAAAGGTTTTGGTGGGTTATTATCCCGTGTGCCAAAGAGAAAACTGGGAAACAAAAACACAGCCTGGGGACTCACATAAAGGCGCGAAGCCGTGGTGAGCGTAGAACTCCTGTTTTTCAGCTCCAGGTGACTTTCTTCCGTGCTCCTGTGCTGTGCGTGTAAACAAGGTCTCTGCTGGGTGAGGGTGCGGGGCAGTGGCGTGTGGGGCACCCGTTGCTCCCCCGGCCGAGCCCGGCTCCTTCTGTGGACCTGCGTCTCCTGTCTTGTGTGTCTCCCGCCTTCCCTGGGGAAGACAACTTTACTGCAAGAATCCACCTCTGAGAGTCGCAGAAGCAAATAAACTTTCCTCGGCTACATAGCTGAGTGAGGGTTCCCCGGAAAAGGGGAAAAGTTAACCAAACGTAGATAGTCTTTACAAGACATTGCAAGAATCAAAGGCACTTGAGCGTGTCAGAGCTTGAAGCCCAGGCCCTGGTGCAGAGGACGTGGACCCCTCGGTCGTCAAGAGCCACGTATGGCTCAAGACACAGAGGGCATCACGGCGGGAGACTGGCCAGTCTGGCCAGGCCAGGCCAGGCCGTGGAGACCGTGTCTAGATAAATCAACGGCCACTCTGTGGCAGGAAGGCTTGTCAGAGGCTGCTGGAACATTCCCTGGAGAGAGCGGGCGGGCGAAGGCGCGGACCAGGGACAGGAGGGAGAGGAAGAGGGCCTGCGTCATGGCGGGTCTGGCTGGCGAGTGCTCACCACGGAGAAGCTGAGAAAAGCACCCCCGCTCTATTTCTGGAACGTTGCACCTGCTGGTCTCACGCGGGATCAAGGTTTGCAGATGGAACCCAGACAGAGAGGTAGAACAGCACCCTTCCTCCCCAAAACATAAAACCGGCCAACTCAACTTAAACTGGAAGCTTCTGTGCCTGCCAGGGATGACTTTGTCTTGTGATGTTATATTTTCTCAGGCCCTTTAGTTCAGAATTATTTCTTAACCTAGCAAAGGAAGGACTGGTTGCCATTTCCAGCCTTAACCTGACTTCAGAGCAAGCGCTTTCCTTAACCTGTGCATTCAGTGGCCCATCAGTCTTCATATGCAGCTAAAATTCGTGTCCCAGAAGAGCAGGAAAATCACAATAATAAAGTTACTAAAGTGACATACAGTTGAACAGTGCATCACACCACCATGGTCTTGGTGTCCTGAATAGGAGAATTTGTGTCCTTGTCAGATACTTCTATTTGCTGAAAAGAGCTCCCAGCTGAGGCTCCTATCCATATGTGGCACGTGGCCTACAGTACATTTATTTAAAACACTTTTAGCACAGTAAAGGCGGTAATTATATAACAATGCCCATAATGTCGATGACAGACGGCTAATTTTCTGCAAGTAGAAGTTACTTATTTTGGAAGAGCTTCCTTTTATTCCCCTCAGAGGGAGAAAAAGAAACACTTCTGGGACCCTGGAAAACAAGACGCACCATGTTCTGATTGTCTTCAAAAATATTCCCCCATACTTAACGCTTGCAATTCACTGCCACAGGGTCTCAAGATCCTGGGGGGCTCCGATTTATTCATCCCCACCTCAGGGATGTGTTTTGAATACAAATTATATTTGAAATGATTTGTGAATATGTAATGACATTTTTTGTTCCTCGTCAATTGGCGCTACCGGAATGCAGGAAGTTGTTCTTGTTTTATGGTTCATCAGGTGGATTAAACGCGAGAGTGAACTGTTGGTCACTGCGGTCCTCGTGCTGTACGAGGATGGGCTCACGGGTGCACTTGCTCCTCTGCACGGCGAGGACGCTGGGCCGGGCCGAGGCCCACACGTCTTCAGAGGCAGTTTACGCAGCCTCGTGCTCGCCGTGTCTCTTCGCTGCAAAACCTTTAGTGGCTTCAATTTCCTACAATGCCAAGCTCAGAACGCTCTGCCTGGTGGCCATGAGCTTCGTAAGCCACCTGCTTCCCGGGGGTTCAGCACCCTGACACGAGCTCCTGTGGGTGGTACCAATGGCTTATCCACCCGTGACCTGCAAGTCCCCCTCTGTTGACGCTGCCACTCCCTCTTCTGAAAAGCTATTTCTCTTCCATTCCCCAAGATATTTTATTTTCCACCTCCAAGGCTAAATTGAGTTTCTACTCTATTCATTGGCCTCCCTTGACTAATTTATCCCTCATTGATTTCATTCTCTGCTAAATTCCCAAAGAATTTGTGGTCCGGACCCCAAAGATAGAGCTTAGCCAATTCAGTGTGCCGTGTTTTGGCCACTGCCTCAGGTGTCGGTTTTTCTCCCACCTGTGTATTAGGGGGAGGGGCCCCGCATCCCCCGTGCCGGACACAGTGTTAAAGTGACACACCTGGAGAATGTCCTCAAAATAGCAAGGATGTCTCCCAAAGTAGTGCTATGGGCCAGCGGATAGCTAACATACGGGCTTGGAGGAGAAGGAATTAGAAAAATCACAACAGGAACACTTCTCCAAAGTACTCGTGATTAAACTAAGCATAGAAACTACATGTAACATCAAAATAGCAAGCACACACGTAGGTAACATGGTTCGCCGCCATTCCTCTATGGTTCTCCGGTTGGACACACGTGGGTGCTGTTTGTGCCTCGTGACCCCACTGCAGGAGCCTGCAGGCCATCTGTGAAGATGAGCAGGTCCCATAAGGAATGTTTGAAGAAACTGGGCACATTTTTGTCTTTAATCTTTTTTTAAAGTGATAAAATAAAACATTTTGTTTAATATAAAGAGCTTTTAAACAAACAATTTAAAATTATATGGGTAGGCTTGTGTTGCAGGTAGTTTCCCGAGAGTGGCAATATTCCAGGAAAAGTGAGTATCCACTGGACGCTGACTTAGAGAAGATTCACACTTGTTTATATGGTTGAAAGACCAGTGTTTCACAAATCTGCTTCTATGTTGAGATTACCTGTGGAGTAGATCACAGTTAAGGCACCTGAGACCTCCTAAATCTCCTAATGCCGATAGGCAGATGGTTTGGATCAATAATTCTCTGGAACACTATTTGTTTCATCCTAAAATTCTGTGGTTTCCTAATTATGTTGATAATAGTCAATAAATTGTTTTGACTGGTATACAACTGACCCCCATATCTGTGGGTTTCATATCTGTGGATTCAACAACCTTGAAAATAAAATTGCATCTGTGCATGTTGTACTGAACATGTATAGATTTTTTTTGGTCATTAGTCTTAGAACAATACGTATAACAACTATTTACATAGCATGTACATTGTATTTGGTATCATAAGTAATCAAGAGAAGACTTTAAGTATACAGCAGGATACACATAGGTTATATGCAAACACTAGACCCGTTTATACCAGAGACCTGAGCATCTGAGGACTGTGGTATCCGAGGGAGGTCCTGGAACCAATCCCCGTGGACGCCAGGGGCTGCCTTATTAGTTTGCTGGGGCCTTGCTGTAATACAATACCACAGACCGTGTGGCTCAAACAACACGACTTTGCCGTTGACAGTGCTGGGGGCTGGAGTGTGGGACCGGGGTGTTGGCAGAGTTGATTCCTTCCGAGGGCTGTGAGAATCCGTTCCGTGTTTATGTATCTCCTGGTGGTTTTCCGGGAGATGGCAATCTTTAGTATTTCTTAGTTGGCAGTGATACGGTTTGGATGCTTGTCTGCTCCAAATCGAACGTTGAAATTCTACCCAGTGTTGGAGGCGGAACCTGGGGGGCGTTGGGTCCTGGGCGGGGCCCTCCCTGCGTAAGGAGCGAGTTCTGGCTCTGTTAGTTCTCCCAGATCTGAGTGTTAGAAAGAGCCTGGCGCCCCGTCCTCTCCCTCTTGCTCCCTCCCACGTGTGACACGCTGGCTCCCTTCACCTCTGGCCACGTGTGGAAGCCCCCTGAGGCTTCACCAGAAGCAGAAGCCGGCGCCAAGTCCTTGCACAGCCCACGGAACCCAGAGTCGATAAACCTCCTTTCCTTACGAATCACCTGGACTCAGCATTTCCTTTGTGACAATGCAGATGGACTAAGACGGGCAGCATGACCTGAGTTTCACCCCATCTCCACCTCTGCATCTGAGTTTTCCCTTCTAACAGGGACAATGTCACCTTGGACCAGGGACTCCCAGTGGCCTCATCTCGCCTTAACCATCTGCAAAGATCTCATTTAAGGTCACTTTTACAGGTACTGAGGTTCAAGACGTCAACATTTTCAGGAGACACAATTCAGCCCACAACGATTGGTTTATCTCTTTGGTGGCAGAATAGACCCAGTCTCTTCTCCTCACAGCATCTGATTTCTGCGTAACACAAGTGCGGGGACGTTTGAAAGGAGCAAGTCTCAGTGACAGTCTTGACATATGTTGAAATGTTGTATACAAGGGGATTGTCACAGAAAACTGTGCTCATCAGTCACAAACCAAGCCAATGCCCGACCGCACACCTCCCCGAACAGATATTCCCTACTTGCTAAAGGGAATCTTGTTTAATCTCAGCACCTCAAGCTTTCTAATTTTAAATTGTATTTACCCCTCTTTCAGCTGACACATCTGCTTTATTCTCAGGGAGTCTTGGTTACTCAATTGATTCATGTTTTTAAGAAAAAATGTATCTGTTGTAGACCAGATGTTTCTCTTTAACAAGATCAGTATTTTGGCTAACGTAACTTATGGCATCTTCTCATATATATGTATATATGTACACACACATATATATGGGGGGTGTGTATGTATATATATGGTATTTCATTTTGTGGAGGGAAGTAACTATAGATTCACTCAGAGCTAATTGCTGGATGAAAGATTTTGTACACATTAATGTTTCCTATCTGAGTTTTGCTGTGCAGATGCTCCTCAACCTATGTTGAAGTTATGTCCCTATAAACCCATGGTAAGTGGAAAATATTGTAAGTTAAAAATACATTTAATACACCTAACTTACTGAACATCATAGTTTAGCCTAGCCTGCCTTAAATGTGCTCAGAACACTAGCTTACAGTTAGGCAAAATCATCTAACACGAAGCCTATTTTATGATAAAGTGTTGGAATATAATTTATGTAATTTATTGAATATTATACTGAAAGTAAAACACAGAATTGTATGGCTACTCGAAGGATGATTTCTACTGAATGTGTATCACTTTTACACCATCATAAAATTGAAAAATTGTAAGTAAAACCATTGGAATTTGGGAACCATCTGTATTTAAAATAGAGAAAACCAAACATATTTCATGGGACTGTGCTGAGGAAACAGTGTTAACAAATGTAAAAGTGTTGCCAGAGTCTAGTTCAGGCATGTGGGAAACATAATTCCTTTGCTTTCACTGTAACCACCCTCCCTTGCATGGCACTATGGTGTTTCAAATATAACTTTGTAGTTACTGTACCAGGGTTACAAATATTTCTCCTCTGGTTCCATACAAGACAGCGTTCTTGGTGGGTTGCTTTATCTTTTAAAGAGCTATCAAGGTGACTCAATGTTCCCAGATGATAGATGAATATACAGAAAAGAATTTTTTAAATCACTTTGTTAAAATAACTGAAGAAATATAATCATGGGGTATGTAGTCCTTAACCATTTTAGAATGATTTTTTGTAGAATTTCTCCAAATAATATCATAACCTTAGAAAATGCCTTTTAATTGGCACAGTCATACTTGAAATAAAACCTTAATCTTAGCCTGTACTTTCTATCTGTCCATATCCAAAAGCTAAAACCACGAACCTCAGAATTTAATGAACAAATAAAAATAATGTGTTTGAAATGAAGATAATGATTTTCAAAAAGCAAATATTTAGTTTGCACATAATTTTATTTGCCTGTTACATAAAAAGGGCGAGGTAAGAGTTGAACACTTTTTAATTCCACTGTGTGCTGTGGATCTTAATCACCACCTTGAGGCCTGACAGTGTAGTCTAGCAAGAGGTACTAAAACAGGCTCCACATTCAAAGTAGTGAGTACAACAATGAGATGATTTACATCAGTTTTACATATCATGAAAACTTCATGTGTGGTATTTCATTCGGTTTCTCAGAATATTCTGATGAAGAATATCCAAGTGCATGAGGTAACTTAGAAAAAGAAAATTAATTTACAGAGTGGTAATATCTAAAAGTAGTGCTTGTGTGTCCTGAGCCCAGATATCCAACCTGTTACATCAAAAAAGACAGAAAGATCACAAATTAACAATCTAATGATACATCTCAAAGAACTAGAAAAAGAAGAGGAAACCAAACCCAAAGCCAGCCGAAGAAAAGAAATAACTAAGGTCGGAGCAGAACTAAACGAAATGGAAAACAAACAAACAGACAAACAAATACAAAGGATCAATGAAACAAAAAGTTGGTTATTTGAAAAGATAAACAAAATTGATAGACCTCTTGCTAGATTAACCAGGAATAGAAGGACCCAAATAAGCTCAATCAGAAATGAAAAAGGAGATATTACAAGTGATACTACAGAAATACAAAATATCATCTGTAAATACTATGAAAATCTCTATGCATATAAACTAGAAAAAGTTGAGGAAATGGACAAATTCCTGGAAACACACAACCTCCCAAGACTTAATCAGGAAGAAATACAACTCTGGAACAGACTAATAATAAGTAGCAAGATTGAAGCAGTAATAAAAAATACTCCAAGAAAAAAAGCCCTGGACCAGATAGATTCACAGCTGAATTTTACCGGACCTAAAAGACGAGCTAGTACCCATACTGCAGAAATTATTCCATAACATTGAGAAAGAGGGAATCTGCCCCAACTCATTCTATGAAGCCAGTATCACCTCGATACCAAAGCCAGGAAAGGGCACAATGACAACAACAAAAAACTACAGACCAATATCCCTTATGAATATAAATGCAAAAATCCTCAATAAAATACTAACACATAGAAAAAACAATCCACCATGACCAAATGGGCATCATTCCAGGGATGCAAGGATGATTCAACATACATAAATCAATAAATGTGATTCATCACATAAACAGAAGCAAAAACAAAAACCATATATGATCATCTCAATAGATACAGAAAAAGCATTCAACAAAATCCAGCACCATTCGTGATAAAAACCCTCAACAAACTAGGCAGAGAAGGAACATATCTCAAAATTATAAAAATCATATATGAGAAACCCACAGCCAACATCATACTGAATGGGGAAAAGTTGAAAGCATTCCCACTAGGAACTGGAACAAGATAAGGGTGCCCACTGTCACCACTTCCTTTCAACATAGTGCTAGAAGTCCTAGCCAGAGCAATCAGGCAAGAGAAGAAATAAAGGGCATCCAAATCAGGAATGAGGAGGTCAAACTATCACTTTTCGTTGATGATATGATCAACCTACAGAATGGGAGAAAATATCCACAAGCTACACATCCAATAAAGGGTTAATATCCAGAATGTAAAAAGAACTCAAGAAGATGAGCAAAAAAAAAAAAAAACCCAAATAACTCCCTTAAAAAGTGGGCAAAAGACATGAACATACACTTTTCAAAAGAAGATAGACGAATGGCCAATAAACATATGAAAAAATGCTCACTAAGCATCAGGGAAATGCAAATTAAAACCACAATGAGGTATCTCCTTATTAAAAAGTTCAAAAACAATAGATGTTGGTGTGGATGCAGAAAGGAACACTTATACACTATCAATGGGACTGAAAATTAGTACAACCTCTGTGGAAAACAGTATGGAGATCCCCAAAAGAACTAAAAGGAGACCTACTACTTTATCCAGCAATCCCACTACTCAGTATCTACCCAAAGGAAAAGAAGTCATTTTATCAAAAGACACCTGTACTCAAATGTTTATTGCAGCACAATTCACAATTACAAAGTTGTGGAATCAACCCGGAGGCCTGTCAATTCATACTTAGATTAACAAAATGTGGTATATGTATACCATGGAGTACTACTCAGCCATAAAAAGGGTGAATTAATGCCTTTTGCAACAACTTGGATGGAACTGGAGACCATTATCCTAAGTGAAGTATTTAAAGAATGCAAAAACAAACATCACATGTACTCACTACTAAATTGGAACTAACTGATGAGATGAGGATACATATGCACAGAGGGAAGTAAAACTCAGTGAAAATCAAGCAGGGGGTAGGGAGGAGAAGAGGAAGGGCAAAAGTCTTCCTAATGGGCACAATGAACACTATCTGAGTGATGGGCACACTTATAGCCCTGACTCAAGCATTGCAAAACTGATCCATGTAACCAAAAACATTTGCACCTCCTCAATATTTTGAAATTAAAAAAAAAAGATAGTAATGGCTCAGCCTGGTAGAGGGGCTTGTGCTGTTGGGGGCACCACTGTTACCAACTGACTGGGAGAGCTGGGGGATGACCCAACAGGCTTCTGCTATGCTAAGGAAGCTTACTGCAATGGGCCTCTCCAAATCGCATGTTGAAATTTGGTCTCCAGTCTTAAATGTGTGGCCTGGTGGGAGGTGTTTTTGTCATGGGTGTGGATCCTTCTTGCATGGCCTGGTGCCCACCCCATGATAATGAGTGAGCTTTCACTTTATTAGTTCACATAAGAGCCAGTTATTTAAAAGAGCCTGGACACTCCTACTCTCTCTTACTTGCTCCTTGTCTCATATGACAGGCCTGCTCCCCCTTCACCTTCCACCTCAACTGGAAGCTCCCTGAGGCCCTCACCAGAAGCAGATGCTGGCACCATGCTTGTATAGTCTGGAGTACCGTGGGCCAAATAATCCTCTTTTCTTTATAGAGAAAAAAAGAATAACAAGGAGAGGATCCCTACTCCAAGTATCCTACTTCCAGTCCTTTTCAACACAGTGCTGGAATCCAAACCAGAGCAATCATGCAAAAGAATGAGGCAAAAGGCGTCCATAGATAGATGACAGACAGACAGACAGACAATAGATAGATAGACGATAGATAGATAAATAGATGACAGATAGATAGATAATAGATGATAGATAGATACATAGATGATAGATAGGTAATAGATGATAGGCAGGCAGGTGGAGGTAGGTGGTAGATGGACGATAGGTAGACGGGTGGACGGTAGGTGGTAGATGGACGATAGGCAGGCGGGTGGACGGTAGGTGGTAGATGGACGATAGGCAGGTGGACGGTAGGTGGTAGATGGATGATAGGTAGACGGGTGGATGGTAGGCGGTAGATGGACGATAGGTAGACGGGTGGACGGTAGGTGGTAGACAGACATGGATGGGTGGGTGGATGGAGAGTCGGGGAGAGGGAGGTGAGTAGGGAATATGGCCTGTCAGGTACGAAGCGTTAACACTTTAGTGAGGGGACATGGCTGGGTGAAGCGTCAGAGAGACATTGGCTTTAGCACAGGAGAGACCTGGTTTTGAACTCTGCCACCACCTGCAATTAGATCATCCAGAACCTGATGAGAAACAGACTTAATCTCTGGACCGCAGTTGCTCACTTGCATTGGTACCTATTTTGCAGGATAACTGAAGCAATTGCAGATGACACTTTGCTATTGTTATGATTATTATTTACAGTGACAATATTCCTGTATCATAGGGCTGAAAGGTCACAATAGAAGCACATGGCAGTAACATTATTTTTCTTTTTAAAATCATAGTTCATAGCTCTGAACTTACACCTGAGGTTACTTTAAATAAATTATGTACATAGTTTTTATATTGTGCAATTTTACTAATCTTTATTTAATAAATTTTATTGTTTCATTACATTCTGAGTAAAACCATGTGGTTTTTTCTGATCTTTTCCTTAGGGTCTGATATACTCAGCAATATGTCTCTGGAGGGGATCAGTGCGTGGAAAGACAGACAGACAGACGGTGTCCCGGGGCAAAGGCCCGGCTTCTCGACGACCAGCCCTGACTCCTCACACACAGGTCTCAGGAGTGGGCAGGCCCAGAGCAGGTTGTCACAGCTTGTCTGACAATGTGATTTTTAAGAATTGAGCTGCTGTGTGATCTGAGCATGCCACTTCCCACCTTAGAACCTTTCATGGACCTCATTCTGCTCAGATTGCCGGGCGGTGCAACCACGGCCCTCACACTCTGACCCCCTCACTGTCCTCTGTGCCTTCCGTGGCCTCAGGTTCCACTGCACACCGACCAGGGGTTTCCCTGACCCCCCAGACAGGCTGTGGCTTCCTCCTAGAGCAGCCTGTCCTGGCACCGCCACTGGGCCCTGGGCACCCTCCTGTCCTCACAGCCATCTCTGGACCAGAGTTGTGTGCACCAGCCCAGCTCTGCACCCGAGGCAGCGCAGCTCCTCCGTCCACACTGGGTGAGAGTGGACCAAGGCTTCTTGAGCCATCTGGTCGCCCAGGGGACAGGTCCCCCAAGCAGAACCCACCCTATTCTACAGGATAATGTTCGCAGTAAACCGGTGTCCGATTCATCGGCAAGGGTGAGTTTCAATGGCGCAAGCCAATCTCCCAAAGCTGCTTCCATCCCGGGAGAACTCGTAAAATCACTGGAGACTGAGACTCAGGGTGGCCTCAGCAGGCCCGGCCCCAGCGAGCTGTGCTCAGGGTCCTCGAAGACCCTGAGCACCCGCTGCCGGTAGCTCCCAGCCTTCGCCGTTCGTGCCTCATCCCAACGTCGTCCCACTTACGTGCCTCACGTATTCCTACTTACCCAATATTTGTCTTTGAATTGAATTAATTCGATTGACTATTTAATAGCCTCGTACAAAATTATCCATGAAAATTGTGGGTCTGCCATTTAAATATTTAACTTAATGGTAAGTCAACACCAATGTGTGTTTCTGGAACAATCAGGAAGTCTGACTGAAAAACAGGATCATGCATGAAAATTAAAGAGGGTGTCTGAGGTGGCAGGTAAAGTTTTGAAAGTTCCTGTGTTAGGAGGTACCTACATAACATATGGAGGAGCGCAGGGAAAAACACTTGAAGAAGATCCTGTGAAAAATAGTCCAGTAATCCAAGGACTCACAGAA
This sequence comes from Daubentonia madagascariensis, assembly GCA_023783475.1. NCBI lineage: Eukaryota > Metazoa > Chordata > Mammalia > Primates > Daubentoniidae > Daubentonia > Daubentonia madagascariensis. Next base: position 760,368 of record JAKFHU010001035.1, read on the forward strand.
CCTGCCTGAGGCCTGTGGCTCGGCCCCAGCACAAGGTGAAGGATGGTTCACTGACCCTGCAGCACAATTTTCAACATTTCCTGAAAAGCAGCCACCACTAAGCAGTAAAGTGGAGGAAACAGACAACGGAGAAGTTCAGAGAAGAAAAGAGTAAGAGGCTGGATCATGCGTCTGAAAGGCAGGAGGGCACCACCCAGATCAACCCAGCACTGTGGCACCCAGAGGCAGGAGGGCACCACCCAGATCAACCCAGCACTGTGGCACCCGGAGGCAGGAGGGCACCACCCAGATCAACCCAGCACTGTGGCACCCAGAGGCAGGAGGGCACCACCCAGATCAACCCGGGACTGTGGCACCCAGAGGCAGGAGGGCACCACCCAGATCAACCCAGCACTGTGGCACCCAGAGGCAGGAGGGCACCACCCAGATCAACCCGGGACTGTGGCACCCGGAGGCAGGAGGGCACCACCCAGATCAACCCGGGACTGTGGCACCCAGAGGCAGGAGGGCACCACCCAGATCAACCCGGGACTGTGGCACCCGGAGGCAGGAGGGCACCACCCAGATCAACCCGGGACTGTGGCACCCGGAGGCAGGAGGGCACCACCCAGATCAACCCGGGACTGTGGCACCCGGAGGCAGGAGGGCACCACCACCCTGGGAGCGTGGGACCCGGGCCTCAGTTTCCCCTTCAGTGCAGCTGCCAGCCGGGGTCTCAGCAGCCAATGTGCTGCTGAGTTTCATTAATCTGTGTGGTGGCAAATATTTTAAAAAAGAGAATGAACGCGTCAGGAATCATACTCCTCAAATATCCATTTTGTGTGTATCACCTTTCTGAAAAGAAAAGGGCTGATTAATTAAACTGGTGAGAGATCGTGATCACGCGCTGAGTAGGAAGCTCTTGCTTTATTTCTCCTCCCAACGATATTTTGATCTAAAATACAACTGGAACAGCCACAAGCAGCACATTCAAAACTAAGTTAAATCTTGGCTGCACTATTGCCGTATGTGACCGCGAGCAGGTTGTCTTCTGCGTGGATCCCATTGCCTGAGAGGTCCCTGTGAGTCCGAGGAGTCACCCAGCGGCGTCGACACCTGGGAAGGGCGTGTGGCACAGGCCAGGCCAACAACAGTGGTGGGGGGAATTGGATTGACAACTGAGGCAGGCCCCGTGTGGGGTTTACTTCAGTTGTAAAAGATGTAGAGAAAGTGATTATTAAAATACAGATGCACCTGAGTGCCTAGTGGTAGATTTCTGCTTTGAAATTCCCCTGGACAAAGTCAGACAGGTGGCAGGACATCAGGCAACCGGTCGGAGAGGCCGGATGCGGACTGAGCTCTGCTCCTCTGAAGCCACGGGTGGGTCCAGGCTGGGCGGGCTGGAGGGGAGGCTGCAGGGCATGGGCAGGGCCTGGCCCTCAGCTGGCTAATTGGCTCTACCTGCAGGATCGAGGGAGGGTCGTTGAGTTCACAGCCTGCAGCCAGGTGCCCACTGGAGTTGGGCTCCACTCTCCCTCCGAGACTTGGAAACCAGCTCCATCCACCTGGATGATCCATGTCAGAGGGAGATTTTTCCAGAGTCACAAAGCTGTCAAGACGTTTTGAAAAAGATTTACATCTCAAAGGGGCAGAGAAAGGATTTACAGAGCCCCAAAGTCAGGGGGAAGCCTGTCTAGGCTGTCCTGGGCCAGGTGAGGAAGGCAGCCTGGAGGGTGCTGCCCAGAATCTCGAAGGTTAGTAAGGACACGCGGAGGTGAGCGGTGCACGGTAGCACACGCAGCTGGCAGGGAGGAGAGGGCAGTGCAGATGGCACCGTGTGGCAAAGCAGATAAAGATTACCCGTAGAAAATGGTTTGCTCCAAACATAAAAATAAAAAGAAACGGTCTATTTGTCACTCACTAAACCATCATTTTTGTACTCCTACTATGAGACATTTAACTGTGCTATTTTCCAGTGGGTGACTGTGGAAGTACAAATATATTTGCCTTGAAACTAAATGAACTGGAGGTGGCATATTTCTAGTTTCTTAGTCGGCAACTCTATCAAAATACATTTCAGATTCCCCAATTTACCCTCAGGTAACAAAACACAGTGTTTGACCAAGGCACATGCCCAGGCCAAATCCAGTGGACAGACGGCCCATCGGGTAATGAGCTGGGAAGGAGTTTTGGCCTGGGTGAGGCTTCTGGAGGAAGGAGTGAGTGATCAATGAGGATCTTAGCAGGAAAACGCAGGGTGCAGGACGCCAGGTGTCTCTGTCGTAGAACCTGTTCCTCTTCCCGTCCCCATGGCGCCCGTCCACATGCAGCTGGTCAACACGTCTTTCTGATTTCATCGTCACAAAGCTAATCGTGACCATTGCACGTCAAGGAGTAGCTGTGATGTCAGAAAAGCTCTGGGCTACTCTGATTGTCTTTACTTCCCATAATGGCTTCGTTCCGTGGGTATCAACTTTCTTACTCCCCAGGTTTGGCAAGTTGTGCAGTTTCCCTGCGTTTACGTGGTTAGTAACCACGGCGTCATTGCTGGAATCCAGGAGAGACAGCTCCTTTACACATATAACACGGACAACAATTTCAAAGACTCTGGGTCAGAATCCACCCCATGTGGAGACCACCACGCCAGGACAGACCCTGCTCGGGGTGTGTGTCTAAGGCAGGAGACTCTTTGCCTTGAAATTGCCCGAGATTCTCTCCAGATGAGTGAGTTTTCCCAGGTGGCCCCAGACAAGCACATCAGCCTCTCAGTGAAGCCCAGATCTGCACTGGACGTTCCTCAAATAATCATTCTGCATATCAAAGTTTGGGGTACTTATCAGCAGGCTGTTGACTTCATTCACATGTGAGTGTAACAGGATGACTCTTCCTTTTAGAAAGTTTTCAAAGCTCTGTTGTATCTACAGGGTTGTTTTAGAAAAAATGCTGTCAGATATATTTCCCAAGACAGGAGTTGAGGATTATACCCGTTAACAGAGTGTTCATGTTATAAAAAGAAAGACTGTGTGGTCTAAGATAAGTTAAAAACCGAGTTAATCAAGCATTTATGACTAAATATAATAACAACAATGAAAGAAAACGTCACGTGTGTTTCTCACCCTAGAAAATGCATCAGCTAAAAGTATTTTGTGGCAAACAGTGGCGTCAAACCTCAGACTGCACCAGCAGCGAAGTGTTTTCTTCCACATACGAGGAAATGTGTTCTCTCTGTTTCTTTGTTTTGATAAGTGAAACATCATTTAAGCAAATTTACGGAGAATGCAAACCAATGGTAATAAAATGCAATTTAAGAAAAATTTAAGTAGAATTTAAATCGCAAAAAAGATAACTATGAAACAAATACAACCTACTTGGCAAATAAAAAGAAATCAAAGGACCGAGAAGTGCAGAAAACAAAATCAAAGAGTGGACAAAAACAAGGCAAACTTTTTCCCTTCAGTAACTCGAATGGTTTAAAAGAGCCCAGTCCAAAGGCAGAGTCTCCCAGATGGGATCAAGGAACCAAAGCTCGACCAAGCCCCTGGCAGAGGGGAGCCAGAGGCAGTTCCAGTCCAGCAGACACTGTAAATGTCTGTTGTGTTCCAGCGCAAACAGGCTCCCTAGGTGAGATTGCCTTTTAGATCTTTTTCCTGGAAGTAGTGGAAAAATGATGTTAAAGATCAGTTCAGTGTCCATAAAATTAATGTAATTTGTCCTGCACACGATTATTCATGTCTCAAGACTCCCTGTGGCTTCCTCCAACACTGAGGAGTTTGACCATTAATCTGCATTAGGTTCATTTTGTGAAAATGGGGCTCCGAGAACAAGCTCCGCCCACTGCATTGGGGCGCTCTAATCGTCCTGTGGTCTAGGCAACATTGCAGCCAGAAACTAAGTGCTAATTTCTTAGTTCTTGAAACTTTGGTTCCAATACAAAGTTTTGTATTAAAATGAAATTTTAAAATTTTCTTAGAAAGAAAAACAAGACAAAACAGAGCCCACGTGGTCTGAGGGGCATCGTGTCCCTCTGGAATGTGCAGAATGAGCAAAGATGCAGCAAACGGCAACCAGCTGCTCTTGATCTTCTGACGCAGAAATGTTATCTTTCCCGGCTGGACAAATAAATGACTCAGAACAGCTTCTGTCCCCTAGGAACCCACGTGCCTGCCTCGGCGCTGTTACTGGCTTTGTGTCTAGTCCTGTTTGCTTCCCTGTCCCTGAGGCCACGTGAAGCCAGGTGGGGCTTATCCACACGGCACTCTAGAGTCACACAGCCGCGGGTCTCTGTGTGTCTGGTTCACCTCTGTATCGCCAGTGCTTTAATCAATAACTACTTATTGAAGGAAGAAAGAACCACAGGTGAAGAAGGCCAAAGGCAGGCAGGAGGTGGGAGAGGCGTGCACAGGTGTGACGGGGCTCTCGTCCCCAGCAGCCTGGGGCCCACCACACGCCCACTGCACCCCCAGGGGGGCACACCTGGGAGATTCTGGGAGGGGCGGTCAGGTTGTGTTCTAGAGAGATGACCATTTGCACCACGGAAGCACTGGAGGTGGAGGCCTGGGCCCGGAGCAGCTGAGGCTCACAGGACAAGGCACTTGTGTGAGGCAGACCAACGACTGCAGCCCGGGAAACACCTCTCCGTCACCTTGGGAGGTGCCCCGGAGGACAAAGGGGAGGCTGGAGCTCTGACAGGAAGAAGGAGACCGAGTCAGGAGAGGGGTGATGGCAACAGTTTTCTCCACTATTGCAATGGGATGATGGCCCCAGAGCGGCCTGGAGTTGGGACTGGTGTAATGTCTCAAAGGCACCTGTCCGGGGCCTCGGGCTCGGCAGGTGGTGGGCACTCGCTCGGCCAGGGGCTGGTGGCCTCCGGGGTCCAGCAGTGTCCAAGCGAGGCCTGCGGCGTTGTAGGGGCCTTGATTAAACTGTGGCCACTTCCCCTCACTTCGGAGGTTTTCTGGGGTGTCTGGGGGAGAAGATGCTGTGCTGGTGGCACGTTTTAAAAAGTAACGTGTCACAGAGACGTTCAGGAATCTGCTCCTGTAAACACCAAATAAACCCGGTAACCGTTACGGCCCCTGACAGTCACGTTCCCTCCTGGCTCCCTAACAAGAACACAAATTGCCTTATTGTTGCCTGACAATGACAGAAAGCTGAAACTTAATTTACAGAATTTCCAGGGAGGGGATCAATGTTCTGCAGCCAATTTGAGGCATTTTATTCTCCCAAGAAGGCACTTTGCCTTGATTAGCAAATTAACAGCTAATTAATTCCCAATCATATGCTTCACTGTGCCTGGAAAAATCCAGTGGATTTGGGGGAGTGCCACTCTCCCCACTCTATTTTTGTCCCTGGGGATCGGGCCGGCCCAGGCCTGGGGCTGAGAAAGGGGCTGAGCCGGGACGAAAGTTGGGTGTGAATCAAGCCGCGGCCTCCTTGCTGTGCTCACCTGGATTTCACAATGTGCGATCATTCGTCAGTTTTAAAAACCCTTTCATTATTTAGAAATGACAGAGTGGATTAAAAAAAATCTACGGAAGAGACAATTATTGTATCACCCAGTAAGCTTTAATTAACAGTTTCTAAATCCGCAGCTCGACGGTGGTGGGGGTGGAGGTCGTCACTGCTCGTGGAAATACAGCCCCGTCCTCGCCCTAAGGACAGGGCACAGGTACACGCTGATTCCGCCAGCCTTTCAGCGGGTGGTTAAACGCGGAGGTGCTTATGAAAGGAAAGTAGTCGTTTTCTGGATGAGAACAGTTCCCTTATTTTTAGTTCTCAAGATGTTAAGGAATTAAATCTTATTCTCATTCAAATACCTTACTATGCCCAGATAGTGAATGAAGTAAAGAAATTCGTAAGTTTATCTTATTCTCCCTTTTACCATTCATGTTGTTTTCACCCTCAGATTTATAATCGTATCCAGGTTTACAATTATTTTATTATTTTTATTTTATAATTCTAAACTAAAATGTTTTCTCTCAGTTAACACCAAATATGTCTCTAAATAATCATGCAATAGTATGTAGATGTGTGTGACATATACCTACAAATAACAAGGTCTTTTAGGAAAAATAAGATCTACAAAAATAGTTATGCGAATGCCACTGAAACACATTAACAGCTTTAAGAAAAAAACCTCTCTGACCCCTAACAGGCAGCGGTTCTGTCTGGACTGCCGGTTTCAGACACGGAGAGGGTTGCGCTAAGGGCCACCTCTCTGTCAAGGGCCACCTCTCTGTTAGTTAAGGGCCACCTCTCTGTCAAGGGCCACCTCTCTGTTAGTTAAGGGCCACCTCTCTGTCAAGGGCCACCTCTCTGTTAGTTAAGGGCCACCTCTCTGTCAAGGGCCACCTCTCTGTTAGTTAAGGGCCACCTCTCTGTCAAGGGCCACCTCTCTGTTAGTTAAGGGCCACCGTCTGAGGTGGACGTGGGAACGCGCAGCTGCGACTCCGGGAGACGCTGGGGGTTCGCTCGCAGGACCTGCCTGTGGAAAGGGGAACACTGGGAAGTTGCCCTGTGGCCTGGGGCGGTGGGGGGGGCGAGGTTCTGTTGTGTGTTCAGAACACAAATCTGCCCTCGGGTGGATTTGGAGTTCAAAATTGCTTTGGGTAAAACAGGAGTCTCCAAGCTGATAACACGAAGTTACTCTTGGGCTGGTGAGAGCACAGAGGACCCAACAGAAGTCAATGTAAAACTAACCCTAAACATCTCATATTTGGGTGCTCTTGTAAGAGATTTTTTTTTAAGTTTGAATTTCCAATTGTTTGTTGCTACCATATAGAAATTCAAGTTATTTTTATATTGAATATCTGTCCTGAAAATGTGCTAAATTCATGTATTCCTTTTTAGTAGCTGTTTCCTAAATTCCCTGTGATTTTCTGGGTAGACACTCACATTTTCTGAAGTGTAGGCAGTTGTAGGTCTTTTCCTTCCCTGGCCTCGCTGCCGCGGGCAGTGCGTCTGGAGCTGTTCCTGGGACCTGGGGGCTCAGGAACCCTCCGTCTTCCCTCGTGTGAGACGTTAGCAGTGGCGCTTTTATAAAGGTCCCTGTAGAAATTCAGGACGTTCCCTCCTATTCCTTGTTTACTAAGACTGGTTTGTTTTTTGTGGGTTTTTAAAAAATCAAGGTTTAATTTTGTCAGATGTGTTTTCTGCATGCATCGAGGTGGTTTCTGTACATCTGTTGATATGATGGATTTATCAATTTAATCTGAGTGTTGGATGGATGTAACGTATCTTTTATCCATTGCGGGATCAATCACGTTAAGGAGTTCCACGTGTGTCCCTCGGGTCATTGCCAGTAATTCTCTTGTCTGAGTTTGGCGTCAGGGTGATGATGGCTGAATGGAAGCAGCTGCAGAGTTGTCCTTCCCTTTTATTTTTTTTGGAAGAATTTGTGCAGAATTGGTGTATTTCCTCCCTCTGTGCTTGGCAAGAGTCACCCACTGGGCCAGGGTTTGTTCCTGGAGACTCCTCCTCGGCGACCCATGACCTCAGCTCCAGCCTCCCTCAAATCCTCCTGCACCGCCCTGTGAGGGGTGGGTGGCCCGAGAGACGCCCTCCTTTGTGGGCTCCTGCCTGTGCCCGGTCTCTGAGCAGTGTCGCTTCGGGTGTGTGTCCGTGTTTCTCCGGGCACCGTGTCCTTTGCTGCAAGGTGAGTTGGTCCTGCCGACAGGCAACAACGTGTTTGCCAGGTAGGGAGGTGCCCAGCAAGTGGCAGAAGCTGTGTTCATCTGTCCAGTTATTAAAAAAATAATAAAATAGGCCTAGTGTTTGCCAGCAGAGCACTGCCTGTCGATTCAGCAGTGACACAGCATCGCTTCCCACAACCGAGTCGCTCTTGGGTCCCAGCAGGGCGGGGGGACCCACCCGCACCTACCCCTACAAGCCCGTGGTCTGGCCAGTCTGGGTCACCCTCCCCACAGCAGGGCCAGGTGCAGGGCCTGAGTGCCCAGCAGGCACCAAGGACGGCACCTGCATCGGGTGGGCCCTGGAATCCCACCTGCACCCGCCACCCCTCCTGGACGGGGCTGAACTTCCACACTCGCTCTGTGTAGAACTGATGGGATGTCGGCCCGCAGAAAGGAGGCTGGTGAGGGTCAGTCTTGAGGGGTGGTGGCCAATGCTCTCAGCACATGGCAAAACTGGGCTAGTCATTTTTTTAAATAAGGTTTTCAAAGTAGTTGACAAAAGCCCAGCAGGCCCGTGAGCCTTGTCATTGCCAGAGTCCCTGTGGAGTGGAGTGAGGGGGCCCGAGGTCCTGCATAGCCCAGGCACCACCTGCGCTGTGCTCACCTCCAGCCAGCACCCCTGAGGGGCTCGGAAACTGCGGACACAGCACCAGGAGCTGACACCACCCACCCAACTGGCCCACGATCCCACTGCAAGATCCCATCCTGAAGGCTTTCCAAGGCCATCCCAGACTCTTGAGTTCCCTGGAAAGGAGAGCCTGAGGTAAGCAAACAAACAAAATTCCACACAGTCATACGGGAGGTAATCCCAGCGAGCAGGAGACGGGGGCTAAGAGAGTGGACTGGCGGTGGCTGCAGGTGCGTCCGCCATGCTGAGCACACCAGCTGTCTGCCCGCCCTGTCATCAGCCACGGCCACACCAGAGGTGCAGCAGGCCCCACCATCCATGGGGGATACGTTCCAAGACCCCCAGCGCATGCCTGGAACCACAGACAGCGCTGAAACCTGCACAGTCGGCCCTCAGAGTCTGCAGACTCTGCATCCCAGAGTCAACCAACCAGGAATCAAAACTTTGGAAAATAAACACACAATAAAAAATAACCATGCAACTATAAAAATAATACAAATAAAAAACCATACAGTTCAACAACTATTATAAGTAATCCAGAGATGATTTAGAGCGTGCAGGAGGGTGTGCCCAGGTCATTGTAAATACTGCACCGTGACACATAAAGGAGTTGGGCATCGAAGGATTTTGGTATCCCTGCGGTTCCTGGAACCAATTCCCCCATGACACCGAGGGACAACTGTATGTACTATGTTTTTTCTATATATACATACCTATGATAAAGTTTAATTTATAAATTAGGCACAGTAAGAGTTTAACAACAGTAATAATAAAATAGAACAATTATGACAATATGACAGCATCACTACCTGTGCACTTCAGGGCCATTACTGAGTGCAATAAGGTGACAAACACAGCACTGCGATGCTGTGACAGTTGATCTGATACAGAGACGGCTACCAAGTGACCGCCAGGCAGGTGGCGTAGACAGCGTGGATCCGCTGGACACAGGCAGGATTCACGTCCTGATGAAACAGAGCGGGATGGTGTGAGATTCCGTCACGCTACTCAGAAAAGCGTGCAATTTAAAACTTATAAATTGTTTATTTCAGGAATTTTCCATTTAATATTTTCTGACCACAGTTGACCTCAGACACCCGCAACAGGGAAAAGCAAAACTGCAGATGGGGGACTAGGAAGTAGCAATCCAGAAACAGAACAGCCTTTCTCTACCTGGTGAGGGCCCACGTGTGAAACCCCACACTTGAGGGTGAAGGTGAACCGCCCGCCGCAGGCCGGGGGAGGCAGCGTGCCGGGCACAGCTGTGTCCCTCCCACCGCCTCCTGCCGGCTGCAGGGACAGAGGCTGCGGTGGGTCGTGTGACCTCCAGCTACCGATTCCCCCGCGTCCTGTCTGCTGATGCAGAGTGTGCAGCGCAGACACCCGGGCCTGGGAGGTGGAGCCGGGGCTCCGGGAGGCAGAGGCTGGAGGGGAATGAACACAGGGACCCACCGGCTCTGCTCCGGGTGGGCCGTAGTCCTTGCCACCTGAGAGTGGGCCTCAGCAGTCGCAGGGACGCAGCTGATTTCCTGTCCCAAGAGCCTGAAAGTCGTCATGGTGTAGTGTAATGAACGAGCCCCTGGGGGAGGGAAACCACAAACAAACCTTCCTGGTACATTATTTATTAACAATTCTGCTAAAGAACCACATATTTCCTCAGGCTTTAGCTTGGAATTCTCCACACACTAAGGAGCACGGGGCGGTGGTCTGTGCTGTATTCCACGCACACCGCAGACTATCTGAGCACTCGGTGGGGGGCGGAGACCAGCCCCAGCCCCAGCTCCCAGCGGGGTCTTCAGCCGGGTCGGGGACCAGAGAGACACCGGGCCGAGGAATAAGAGAAAAGATACAGACGTTATCGGTGGACACGCACACGGGCCTTCACAGGAGGGCAAAGTCCAAAGAAGAAGCCAAAGCAAGATGCTTTTATACCTTTTAGACAGAGAATGATAAATTTGAGGAGAAATCATTTACAGGACAAAGAAAACCTGCCTAAGGCAGTGAATTTTCTAGGGGGGTCCCCAGGAGACACCGGGGGAGTGGAAAGCTGGTGGGAGACACGGCGGCTCTGACATGAGCTTGCTCAGGCCCACTGCAGCCCCGACGTCCAGTGTCCGGTGGTCGGGCCGCCTCCCTCCCAGGGGACCCTCGCGGCTAGGTGCACGGGAAGACACTGGTCGCCAGCCCTTTCTGAAACTCCCGTTTCCCTCGTGTTTCACGTCATCCAGGGCTGTGCCCACCGTTTCCCCTTGACGGTGTTTGATTCACCGACGCGCGTGAGGCAGAGTGGAGACGGCAGCCTCCTTGGTGGGGCACCGCTCCACCTCCCTTCCTGGGGGCCTCACACACGCAGGCCCCACTCTCTGCTCGTCACAGTTACGGCTCTGGGGCGACAGCGACCGCCGTGTCCACGTTTGCTGGGACCACCGGGCGGGGAGCCGGGCCTCCTCCCCGAGCCACCTGCCGCGTTGTCACTCACCCACCCTCAGCCCCCGGGAAGGAAGGGCAGAACCCGGGAGGGTCACTCGCACCTCTGGGCTTCCTGGTTAACCAAAAAATAGCCTAGGTTAATTAAATTTGGACGAGTTTAATATTTAGGCACTTTCCCCCGAATCCTCTTCGTCCGCACCTGCAGTTCCTTCCAGGGCCGGAGCCCGGGCGGGAGAGTCGCTCCGCCTCGGCCCGGGGCTTGAAGGCCAGGGTGGGACACGCGGCTTCCTGGAAGATGTCTGGCTACAGGGCCACCCCAGGCAGTAATCTGATCTTTTTCCTTTTAAAAGATGAAATTCTCCTTTTATCCCTTCAGTTATAATCCATAACTCCTCTGCTTATTAAACTTTAAGGAAAAGACTGAAATATCTTGCCACTATTTTACCATCAATATGAATTTTAAAAGAAAAATAAGAACAATATACCTATTGCATTAAAATTTTTATGATCTTATTACAGCTACAAGGCAATAGATATTAAAGAACATAGTGCTTTTCTATATGACAATTATAAATGGTGCGCTCTTTTTATGCCAGCAAATAGTACAGAAAATTTCGGGCCAATAAATTAATATAATTTATCCAAAAGTGATTATGTCTGTCTAGACAATGGAATAGTTTCATTAAAGTATAGACAAAGAGTATCATACAATTCATGTTCATAAGCCATTTAGCAAAACTGGTCTCGTCGTTTTGTGGTCGCATTATGTGGAGCAGGATAAATGCTAGATCCAAAATACTGAAAAATAACAACTGACCAACACCTAAATAGCCAGGGCCCACAGCAGCAACATGAAGAGTACCATTACACCAACGTGGACGTGGCTCCAAGACAAGTAATTGACAGCTTATTGTACAGTAAGAGCTGACATTTTTAATGGCTTAAGTATTTCTGTAATAACAAAAATGAAAAAAAATCAGTAAAAATTTACAATATTTTTCCAGTGGACTAAAACCAGTATTTTCTGATTATTTGAATTTCCCATCAATTTATTTTACCAGTTATCCTCTGTTAAAGTATCAATCAAGTGGATTTCCTAGGATTAAGAGTTAGCAACAATTGTGTATGTATGTATGTATGTATGCACTTTTACTATTTAGAATCTCGTGTGCACTACTGTATGTCAGATCCATTATTAAACATATGGTTACAGTATTATACAATATTAGGTCATTTAATTGCCGCAGCAACCAGGTACCACAAATTTAATTGTCTCTATTTTCAAGAGAAATGTATTTGTTTCGTATATGAACAGGATTTAAGTAGGTTGAGAACCACACAGTGACCTTCCCCACCGTCAGCTCCAGGGAGCTCAGTCGCTTCAGCGTCGCTGCTGCCGGTTCCTCCTCTCGCAGAATTTCCTTTTGCCGGGGGAAGGAGGGCGCCGCTTCCAGCCACACCTCGGCCTCCAGAACCCCCAGCTCTCTCGTATCGGCAAACGTCGGTGAGCAACGGCAAGGAGACGCGCACTGAAGCCGCGGTGCGTGCAAGGACCAAGCGTGGAAGGCTCGGACCAAGGGGACTCCAGCCGCGTGAGGAGGGCGACCACTCGGGGCTCAGCGTCAACACATCTGGAAGGGTCCAGGGGGACATGCCACCCACTTGCTCGCCCCACAGAGATCCCATTACTGAGACAACGAGGAGAGCCAAGGGAGAAAGGAAGTTCTCACAACAGACGTCTTGTTGGGGGAACGCGAGAAGCTGCCTCGAATCCACCTCTCTGACTAGCGGAGGTCACGGGCTTTTAAAGGAGGGGCCACGTGCCTTGGGGCCACGTGCTTAGTGCAGGTCGAGGGATGGTGAGTCTTGGTGTCAGGAAGTCTGCCCAGGGGCCTTCAGACTCTCAGCTCCTTTGTCTTGCAGAAAATCCACCATTTCTGGGAAACACCTCAAAAGTCAGGTAATTAGTTAAGGGAGAAGATTATAAAAAACATAAGGGTCGTTGAAATTTGCTCCCCGAGGCCCACTGTGATCACTGACGGGTGTAGCCAAGGCAGTGAGTTGGTTTCCCTCAGTGTCTTGGGCTGTTACGGGGCAGTCCCCCGAACGCGGCCAGATGAATACGTGCTCCCCACCCCCGGGCCTACGGAGGAGAGCGGCAGACCCCGGGCGACACTTTGAACTGCTGTGCGGTGTGGTGCGGGCGCCTGGTGAGCAGGGGACCACGGGGGGTGTGTGGCCGTCCCCAGGGTGCGGCCCGGCTCGCAGACGCCGCGGCTGGATGCCCCTGAGAGATGCAGGGCTGTGCCTCCCTCAGCGCACCTTGCGATTTGAACTGAGATCACTTACTGTGGCCCCTCATTAAACTGCCCCAAAATTTGCTCTGAAAATAATTTTTATAAATATGCATTCCAAAAGAGCTGTGTTCTTCTCTCTTTGTAATTAAAAATAAAGTAAAACAAAAACTGTTCACCAGCTGAAAGCCACGGACATGACCCCCAGTTAGAAAGCAGGCGCTCGGCCGAGACCCTTGAGCAGCGGTGGCACAAGTGCTTCCTCGGTCGTCCCGTGAACCGCAGTTACAGGCCGAGCGCCGCGGTGTGGAAAGTCGGACACATCCTCACCCTGTGTGTCCCTGAGAGCCTTGGCCGCCCGGAGATAAAAGTCCTTTGGAAGAGCGTCCGGGCCAGCTCTGAGGATTATAAAGACACCGTTTCTTCCCGAGATGGGGATGATCTTAAGCACTTTTCCCTCTTCCCATTCGGATCCTTTTTTTCCCTCATTTGTACAAAACAACATCTGGATTTTCATTCAAAGCATGTGGCCATTTGTGGGATCCCATAATCATTCCTAATTTAAAAAATAATTTAACCAATTGTTTGTACCATATTGATGAGTAAATTCTCAAACATCAAAGGGAATGAGATTAAATATTAATAATTTATGCACATATTCTCTTGAAATAAGTAACGCAAATATTTGGCGTTTTATGTTTAAAGATTACTCATTCCTAATTTGGATTTCCCTTACATATTATTAAAATTGAATCTTTATAACCAAATGCATCCTGGTCTTCATTTTGGCTGTCTTTGAACCACTCTCTGGCTCGGTGCTACCCTGTCGAGGAGTTGGTTGAAGGAAAGAAGAAACACCGATGTTCTGTTTGGAGGACTGACAGCAAGGCTGGGTCACCAACTTGACTTGTGCAGGTGGCGTTTAGACTTTGAACAAAAAGGATTCCTTGTGCCCAAAGCTGGGACTGTCTTTATTAGCCTGTTCTTAATTTCCATAGGCAAAGTGGTCCAAAATTTGGACTTCAAACTACAAGGTACATGTTAATTTTCCTGTTCTAATTAGAACATAACCTTTAATTATAGGATTTGAGGTCTCCTTACCGTCCATTGTTCCAGTCTTTGGTTGAAGCTAATTACTGGGTTACATCCTTGAAATAGAGGGTGCCATAGATTGGAAGAGTAGGAGGAAACCTAGAAATAATTGACCGTGTCATTTCAGGTAAAAAAGCTGAAATTTAAAGAAGTTTGTGACTTTCCTGGGGCAGACACAGACCAGAGTCCCGGTCTCTTTGGCGGTAGCGCTGCAGTCCTGCTCTGGAATTGGACGCACGGACAAGGAGGACGGGGCCGTGAGCCCGCACACGCTGCCCAGCGGTGTGGCATCAGCTCCCTGCCGGCCCGGCCAGCTCGCCTGGACCCACTCGCAGGCATCTGGCACAAGGGGGCCTGGACGAAGGCCGAGGGCACTGGCTGGTGCTCACAGCTGCCCCGGGCGGGTGGAGCAGGACAGCGGCGTCCGACAGGCTGTCACAAGGCCCCTCGGCAGGAGCCGTGAGGCAGGGCGGGGCGGTGGCCAGAGGCTGGGACACAGCCTCCTGCTTCGTAGTCAAAAGACAAAATCACAACAAATCCAGTTTAGAGGCGCTAACTGGCATTAAGAATGATGTTCCAATGAGCCTGGCAGACAAGTTTGGTTTTTTAGACAGCAAAGGGCTGAGAGAGCAGAAACAGAACATGAAACACAGGTTGGTTCTGTCAAAGTCACTTGTCCTGTGAAGGTTAAAGCAGGCGGACGTGCTCATCGGCCCACCGGGCCTGGCCTGCGTGGGGTCCGGCTGTTCTCGCTCCCTCTCCTGACGTCCCCAAGGTCAGATGAAGATCTCGGCTTGGGGGTGGCCGGGGACCCGAGCACCAGTGACCGTCCTGCTCTGGTCAGCCGGGCCCAGGTCAGGGGCTCCATCCAAACCAAGGCCTCTGACAGCTGTGCTGGGCAAGGGGTTCTCCCCCCAAATCTGACCTTCCTGCCGTAAGGATTGGGTGCTGGCTGGAAGGTGGAAGATTATTTATGGGATGCTGGTACGAACGCCAACTTTCACAGATGCAGACGTGGCACGGCCATGTCCGCACCCGGCCAAGATGCAAACGCAGCCAAACTCCCCCCAGGCATCCCCAGACGAGGCCAGGTGACCATCGCTGCCCCACTCAATTGCTGACACTTAGGTTGAAATGTGGCATTTCTTTAGCAACAGGACGAAGCCCCACCGTGGAGCAACCAGCCTTAGTGCCCCCTCTGCTCCGCCTGACGCCCTCCGAGGGCTGATGAAGGCTTCACGGGGGCTGAAACTGATATAACGTGGGGATCGCTTTGAGAGTAAAAGTATAAAGTATCTTGCTTTTGCCAATTTTGCAGAAATATATGCTAACTGAGTGCACTGCTGGGCCCCGGGGTCTCTGAGGCTCGTGGCCCCTTAGTCTGGCAGTGAACCTGTAGCCCACGCTGGGGCCAGAGCTCAGATGCCCGCGCAGGTGCCTCGGTGCTGGTCCCCGACTCCGCGTCCTGCAGCCTCCACACACTGGCTGTGCTCCCTGACTAACCCATTCTGCCTACCTTAACTAGTTAACTGCTAGGGAAAGTAATGCAAAGCAACACCTTCCCAAAGTCCTTTTTCACGTTCCTTGAGGTTCGTGTTTCAGCCTTTGGCTGTACACGGCCCCGACACAACAGGAGAATTTCTGCTTCTTTGGTCTTGACATTGTCATTCTTACCACCTGAAATACCCGAACACCTCCCCTGCCGGCGAGAATCCCACCTGCTCCTCCTTGGCCCTCCTCTGCCTTATAGCACAGAATTATTAATAGTGATTATCCGGCAGTGGTTACACAAGCCCCCATGACTTTTTATTTTATACGTGGACACCTTAGTCAAACACGTGATTGTAAACCCGTTAAAGCTGCACTCATCTTAAATTTAGCTGTATCACCATCACTAACGTGTGTAAGGTCTTCTTTTCTCTTTAAATCTCCAAAGAATACCTAAGCAAAAGCAATTATGCCGCCACCCAACGATAAAAAACCGAGTCTGAGAGAGAGAAACTGTTCGATTGTGCAGCGTTGCACCGGGAGGTAGGACTGAGGCAGAGACTCGAGTTCGCTGCCACAGCCCCCACGCCGTTTCCCCGGAGCCTGCTCCCTGAGTGCCTGCACGGGGTTTGGAAAAAATACTTTGACTGACTTTTTTCTCCAAGGTGTCTCTTTTTAAAGTTGATTCGCACGCCTGTGACCTGCTCGTGGGCTCAAATCCGACAGGCGGGCTGGGCCAGGGGGAGGGGACGGCGTCCTCGGCCTGGAGGTCTCTGCCCCACAGCGGCAAATCCCACCTGGGACATGGCCCACCCTTCGCCTTCTCCAGGGCTGTCCAGACTCAGCCCTCCAGGCCATTCCCTGTCCATCCGTTTTGTCTCCTCCGAGGCTTCTGGACTAAGCGCCCTGGGCCATTTCTTGCCTTCCTGCATTTGCTGGTGCTGTCCCTTGTCATCCTGAAACCTCCCCTCCAGCCACATCTCAACCCCAGGCAGGGTTCACACCAACACTGTGTGTGCCTGGCTGGAGCATTTCGGAAACCTCTGGACCCCTCCCACAGTGAGTGCCGAGCCTGCTGCGCTCCTCAGTGACACAGAGGAAATGCACACATGGCATCAACTGTGACGGGCAGGCCACCTGATAACTAGTCTTGATGACGTCCTTCACTACCAAGAATATCACTCAACAAGATCTTTACCTACAATACCTCATCTAATTGTCATGGGATTCCAGGGGGAGGTTCTGTTATTAGTCCCAATTTACAGATGAGTAAATCAAGGTCCAAAGCTCAAATACTCTGACATCAGAAACTGTGCTTTATCACTACCTCCTTCTTAAATTCTGGGCCCAAACCACCGTCATCTCTTGACCTGCGGGATTAAAACAGTCTGGAGCCTGGTAAGCACGTGATGAGCGGGCCTGAGGCTGTCGAAATGTGTGAGCAAGGTCCCCGCAGACTCCTACTGACCCAGCGCTGATAGCAGCAGGGTCACAGCCAAGAAATCGTCGGTGTTTCCTCTGCAATGGGGACAAAAAACTAGGTAACTAAAGGGAAATGTTTGCGTTGTTCTTACGTGAACAGAGAAGTTTATTTCGCACCAGAATTATATGACACGGGGAGCGTAAAGAGGGAGTGAAGTCTGGGCTGGTGGTTGTGCTGTGGCTGCCTTGGAGCGACGCGCCTCCCTGCACTGGGGCACGTGGAGAACGCTAAAGGAGACGCGGGGTTGGCCCACAGGGGTGCGGCGTTGGGGCTGGACACGGAAGGACTGCGAGCCCGGAGGAGGCTCCGTCCCTCAGAGATGCTGGCTCCAGCCCTTACGTCCGGGTGCTGGAATCCCACAGCTCAGCCAAGCCTCCTCGCTCACAGTAAACATACACACACGCAGGACACACACATGCACATGCACACACATGCACGACACACGTGCAAGACACACGTGCACACACCTGCAGACCTGTACAGCTCCCTTTGGTTTCCCACCACTTAAAATAATCCCATAATATTTTAACTCAGTAAAATCCATTCAAGACCAAAGAGTTGACTGAAGAAGACATCCGGCCTCTGAGCCCAGAGACACCAGGGTTACATTCCGGGGAACAGAGGCCGGGACGCTTCCCTCCTGCCCCGCACAACCCTGAGACTCCAGGCCAGGAGCCCAGGGGCCGTGTGCGCAGGGAGCCTGGGAAGCCCCACGAGGACTCCCCTCCACCTCCGCCGGGTCCCGTCCAGGGCCGTCAGCCGCTGAACGCCCAACGCCCCAGACGTGGCCTGACCGTCCCGTCTCCCCAGAGCAGCTGGATGGTCTTTCTACAAAACCTAAATCAGGTGACAGCTCTTGATTAAAACCTTGAAAGGCTGCCCACCAGACTTAGAGTAACGTCCAAATTCTTCGCCCCGAGGTTCAGAGCCGGGGATCTGCCCTGTCCTCCCGGCTCCCCGGGGCACACGTCCCCGATTGAGGCCACGATCATCACCGTTGCCTTTTTTCAGGCACTAAAAAAACAAAAACGAAAGTCCCACCAAGCACGAGGGGTTGGTTTTTCAAAAAGGTGAAGTCGGCAGACCGTCGGCTAACGGAGGGGGAGAGAAGGGAGACCCAAATAAGCAGAACCAGAAATGGAGGCGGAGACGCCCCCACGGACACCACAGGAACACAAAGGGCCGCAAGAGGCCCGCAAACCGGGCAGCCTGGAGGAGGCGGGTAAATTCCTGGACACACGGCCAACCCGGCTGGATCATGAAGGAACAGAAAGTCTGGACAGAACGGTAAAGAGCGAAAAGATTGGACCAAACCCAAAAGTTCCCATCACAGAAAAGCCCGGCCCCGAGGGCTGCGCTGCCAAGTCCTGACCCCTGAGGCACCACCTCTCCGCGGCCCGGCAGACGGGGCAGCACTTCCAAACTCACCTGCCAGTCCAGAGTCTCCAGATGCCGGCCCGTCGAGGCACCACCCAGAGGAGGGCAGAGGAAGCCGGGCTTGACTCTGGACTGGCTGCTCGGCCCCCAGGCGCGGCCTCTGCCCTGTCCCCAGCCTCTGCAGAGAGAGGCCCACTCCCTGGCGGACTCGCTGGAGCGAGCGCCTCCGACTCCCTCCCCCCCCCCTCATCTCAGCCTCTGCCTCTGACCTGCCGGGCCTGGGCACCGCCCTCACCCGGAGGGAAGCCTGGAGGACACTGCCCGTGTTCCTGTGCTCCGCACACGGCAGGTGCTCAGGAGGTGCTACGAGTGCCTGTGCTGGGGCACGTGAGCCCTCCAACAGCTAGGGCAGGACGGGGCCCGTCCTCCCTCCAGGCCCTGGCATGGCCGTCCGTGCTTTAGGGAGGATTTTATCTGAGACCCACGGAGACACCCAGGCGCTACTTGTGCTTCGGGTTCCGGCTGCGGACACGCCTCGGGGGGGGGGGGTAGGGGTGCCCGGCTGTCCAGCACGGGGTGGCAGAGTCCTTTGTCCCCCCGCACACAGCTGCTGCCTTTGCCGTGGCATTGAGTTCCAGCTCTGGGAGGGCTGCCTCCCGGCACCTCCCTTCTCAGAGGTGAATTCCTCCTTTGAATAGACTATCGTTACAAAAAACCAAAACTCTAGTGAATTTCCTAGCCTCTCTTTAAAACTCTATTTTGAGGAAAACAGACCTGGAGAAGGACGAAGTGGAGAGTTGTTTGCAGCTGCAGTTTGCCCTTCTTGGGGCCGGGGACCCTCAACATTGTCGAGGGCTGGGGAGCAGTGGTTGCCCCGCGGCCCGAGGCTGCCGCCGACTCCCGTGAGTCTCTCAGCGGGGCAGGTGGGGCAGGTCGTCCTGGTTTGCTGAGCCCTGGACAGGTGCATCCCAGAGCCTCAGATGCTCCTCCTCACCTATATCAGAGAGTCGGCCCCCCTCAAACATTCTGACCAAGACTAACCACTCAGACGTTTTTAGAAACATATTCATTATCACCACATTTCTGCACTTGGTCTTGAGTGTCGTGTTTAATAATCTAAGTGGAGTACACAAGGCATATTTTTTCTCACTAAAATATTCAAGCCAAAGGTGAATATGTTAATTATAAAGTGTAATGTAGCTGTGGCTGTCACCAAGAAATCCAGTAGAACGTGGACAGCAAGCATGGGGACAAAACAGGGAGAAGCTGTCATGACTTTGCAAGGAAGGGGCAGCACTCCAGTGTCCCCAGCACCCTGACGGGGCTCACAGGGGAAAACAAATTAATCTGACATAATTCGATGCTCATGTGTGACAATCCCCGGGCAGGTGTCACAAGCCCCTCGGACAGAGACCTGAATTGGAAGGTGTATGGAGGAGTGTGTGTGTCCACACCCCCCGCACAGCCTCCCCAAGTGCTGCCGTGAACATGGGGGGGGTGTGCAGGGGACAAGGGCGGGGGGCACGGCCCCCACCCAGAGCACGAGCACCCCCCGGCTCTGCCCAGGCCTCTGGGAATTGATGGGACCAAGAGAAGCACTTTGCTTGGAGCGAGGAGAGACAGATGTGGTTCTTTGGAGGGTTTTCCCTGAGACTTCAAGCCCCCACCTGTCACCTTCACTTTGTACAGAGCAGAGAGCAGGTTCCATGGGAAGAAAGGACACAGAAGCGCTTCCCCTGTATTTCCATCACGAAACACATTCAGTAAACCCTGTCCTGGCACCACCTTCATCTGAGTGGCTGTTCACACGTTAGTGGCTCTGCAGTGTTTGCAGTAACAAAGAGCCCACGTGGACGTCTGGGATTCACCACCCGTCTGACCAGCAGACACTTCTTTCCACCCGGCGCACTGGGGAAGTAGCGCTTGATGGAATGTATTCCGAACACGTTGCCAAGGTTATTGTTAAATGGCGTTAATATTTGAACTTTTTTACCACTTATTTAACCTTGTGTGCCTCAGTTTCTTCCTCTTTAGATGGAACTCGGACATGTCTTGGCTCCTCAGGATGCTGAAAGAATTCCGCGAGACCAGCCTGTGACTCGCTCGAGGTGGCCCATTCAGAGAGGTCTCAGAACGCGGCACAGCGGCTTTGGTGATCCTGGGCGTAGCTGGCGTGGCCTCTGCGGCGTCCGAGGGGTTGGGAAATTCCTAATTCTGCACACGCTGTGGAGGAAGCGGGTGCCACCTGTGGCCCCTTCCTCCGCTGTGCCGAAGTTCCAGCGCCGGGACCTTTCCCGAATACGGCCGTGTGACATCCGTCCCTCAGCCCCTCGCGTCTTTCTTGTCTTACCGCTGTCGTAGCTGGCGACGTCCCGGCAATGTGGCGCAGTCGAAACTGGACCAGGGGTCCGAATGCTAACGTTTTAGAGCAAGTGGGAACCATGAGAAGACGTTGATTGAATTTGCTCTAAATTTCAAGTATTAATGAGGCGAAAGTCGAGATTCTTTTCCCTACGAATGGGAAGACGCACACACACTCTTTGACCGCCCTCGGGCCACTCGAGCAATTCCACAGTGAACCCAGCAGCCCCATCACCGGCCTTCACCCGGCGCCGTTGCTGCCGGTCAGGCCTGGAGCCGGGCAGACGGGCGTCGGCTCCGTGCCAGCCCGAGTCTCCCGCCCAGGCCGTCGGACCGACCCGTCCCGGCTTCGGTGCCTGCCCTGCAGGGAGACGGTCTCACACACTTAGCGGGATCCCCGGGACGTCGCGGGACAACCCGACCCGGGGCCGGTCCCAACACACAGCTGCGAGGCCTGCGTTCATGCCCCACAAGTAAAGTCGGTATTTGCGAGTTCCTCAGCCCGTTTCTTAATAATGAAACAAAATAATAATAATAATAATGCCTGTTTCACAATGTTCTCCGTATTAAACTTTGTTTGTAAAAGCCCAGCTCTCGGCGTTGGACCCTGCGAGTCGTCATGACACCGTCGGACACGCTCTCAGAAGACGTCGGAATCTCCCGCCGTGGCGCCCCCTCCTCCTCGGCACCCGCCTCACCTGGCCTCCCTAATGCCACGTCCCGGCCCCGGCGGCCACTCGCCCCCCACTGCCTGTGGTCCTCACTTACTTGGTCTGCCCCTCCCTGCCGGTGTCAGGCGGGAGCTGCTGCCCGTGAGCCCCGGGGCAGAGGCCCCAAGTGACGACAAGCCGAGGGCACAGGAAGGAGGACCCCGCTGGCGGGAAGCCCACGTGCGGTGGTCCCTGCACCCACTCCAGTAGGTGCTGGGCCGGCGCCCTCAGGCCGACGTCGAAGCACGTTCCTCTGGGGTTTTCCACCCTCCGACCCCACACGCCGCCGCGTCTTTGCTGTATTCAGGCGGAGCTCAGTTCCATGCTTTGGTCTCTGGCCTCTGTCCTGCTGTTTTTAACAGGTATCTGGTACAAATCACAACAACAGGCCCCTTTAAGGCCGGGTTTTTGTGGGGAATAATTCCCTTTTCATAAGAAACTGTTTTCTTAAAGAGCCTACATAGTTCAGGAAAAAAATTATAAAGTACCACTCAAAAAAAACACAACATTTTGCATTGAGTCGACAGTGTCTCATCACAGTGAAAATGATCAGGACCAAACATCTCCAGTTTCTTCACCCCCAGAGGCAGCTGGGCCCCGTGCTCTCAAATCTACTAACACGCCTTTCATTTACCCTGTTAATGGAAAAAACCCAAACTCTGTAAAATAATTTAAAGAGGCTTATGCTGAGCCGAATATGTGTGAGCGGCCCGGAGCACATGGCCTCACGAGGTCCTGAGAAAACGTGCCGCAGTAGCCGGGTTAGTTTGGTTTTATCCATTCCCGGAGACAGGAACTACACGTAAGACCCTAAGTCAACACGTGGAGGGCGTACATTGGCCCAAACAAGCAGGACATCTGGGGGGGATGTTTACAGGTACAGGTGGGTTTAAAGACTTTTTTGATTTGTAATTGGTTAAAAAAATGAAGCTTTGTCTAAAGGCTCAGAATATTTAACTTAAGATAAGAAGGTCTATTAATCAAAGACAAACCACTGGACATAAACCAAGACTCAAGTGGTCTGTCAAGTAAGCTGATGACCTGCAGGTGTGGTTTAAGCTTTGCCTCACATGGCCTTAGGCCTGTTAATGAGTTAGTACCTTAGTGTTAGAGGGATAATCTCCAAGAAGGGAGGGGACTTGACCTGGCCTGTCTGACCTCCCTTCTCCTGGCCAGAAACTCAGTTTTAGGGTTTTTCTGGGGTCTCGTTGGCCAAGAGGGGGGTCCATTAAGTCAGCTGTGGGGGCCCTTAAGATTTTATTTCAGTTTACAGTTTGTTGTGTTTATTAATCTACTTAATTCCTTCTCCACGCCCCATGACTGCCCCATTCAAAGCCCGAATCGTCAGGGCCCCACCCCACAGCCACCTGCCCCCCCACTTGTTTGGGCCCTTCCTGGTGGTTGCCTCGAACACAACTGCACACAGCTCCATGGAAACCTCCAGGGGCTTCCCCCCCAGCCACTCACCAGCCACCTCTTCCTCAGGGGAGGTTCGTCCCCGGGCACATGCGGCCCTCCTGGCCTTGCATCACCGACAGGCTGGTGCATGTCCACCCCTCCCCACCTGGACTGTGAGGTCCCCAAAGGTCAACGTGGGCTTACGCATCTGCCACCAGGGTCAACCATGGGCTTTGCATTAGTTCTAATTGTGACATTTTTGTACGTAGCACGTCACACCTCTGAGCCCTCAAGAAACCCTTTCATTTGGCTGTAAATAGATGGATGTTTCTAAGACAGGAGCGAAGAGAAAGTCAGCATATAGCAGAAAAGGAGATTTACTTTTAGTGGAAACGTAACAAAATCCTTTTGTGGGATGATTTCCCATCCGCATGTAGAAATCTTGTTAAATCAATGGCCAGTGTTAACCATGAATGAGTATGGACTACGCGCCAACACACACTCTTTCATGGGACGCTGGCTCTGCTCTGAGGCCTCCCAAACAACAACTTTGTTGTGACTCACGTCACTGGGGTCCCTCAGACCCACGAACATGGGAAGTCATCGAAGAACAAATTTAAAATGTCTGCAATGATCCATTTTAACAATAAACGACTCTATTAGATGTGTTAAATAAATGCCTTTTGGGTTGTCATGACATAGAAAGTTGACTATTCTATTTTTACATGCTTTTTAGAGAGACTTTTTTATTTTTAATTGTTATTAAGTGGTATATCTTCATAGGGTACACATGGTGTTGGATACAGGCCTACAATGTGAATTAATCTAATCAGGGCAATTGGGGCGTCCATCACCTCGGGTATTTATCATTTCTTTGTGTTAGGAACATTCCAATTCCACTTTTAGTTATTTTAAAGTATGATGCCCTAACTTGTTGAGTATCATCACTTTCTTGTGCTGTCAAATACTGTTCATTCTGTCTAACTATCTAACTACAGCTTCACACCCATAACTGTCCCCACTTTATCCCCCTCACGACCCTTCCCAGCCTCTGGTGACCGTCCTACTCTCTGTCTCCATGAGATCAATTGTTTTTAATATTTAGCTCCCACATAGGAGTGAGAACATACAAGATTTGTCTTTCTGTACTCGGCTTATTTCTCTTAACAGGATGTCCTCCAGTTGCATCCGTGCTGTTGCAAATGGCAGGATTTCATCATTTTTGTGCCTATAGAATATTCCATTGTGTATATGCACCACAATTTCTTTATCCATTCGTCTGTCGATGGACACTTAGGTTGATTCCAAATCCTGGCTACCGTGGACGGTGCTGCAGTGAGCACGGGAGCGCAGATGTCCTTTCGATATACTGAATTCCGTTCTTTGGGATGATGTTGAGCATTTTTCGTATACCTGTTGGCCATTTGTATGTCTTCTTTTGGGAAATGTCTATTCAGATCCTTTGCCCATTTTTAATCAGATTGTCTGATTTTTTCCTATTGAGTTATTGGAGCTACTTATGTATCCTAGTTACTAATCCCTTGTCGGATGGGAGCTTGCAAATATTTTCTCCCATTCTGTGGGCTGTTTCTTCACTCTCTTGACTGTTTCCTTTGCTGTTCAGAAGCTTTTTAGCTTGATGTGATCCCATTTTTCCAATGTTGCTGTGGTTGCCTGTGCTTTGGGGACACTTTTTACTCAAGAAGTCCTTGCCCAGACCAATGTCCTGAAGCTTTTCCCCTTGTTTTCTTTTAGTAGTTTCATAGTTTCAGGTCTTAGATTTGAGTCTTTAATCCAGTTTGATTTTATGTTTGTGTTTGGTGAGAGATAAGGATCTAGTTTCTTTCTTCTGCATGTGGAGACCCAGTTTTCCAAACACCATTTATCGAAGAGACTGTTCTGTCCACACTGTGCACTCTTGGCACCTTTGCTGAAGATAAATTCACTATAGATGTGTGGATTAATTTCTGGGCTCTCTAATGTATTGCACTGGTCTATGTGTCTGTTTTTATGCCAGTGCCATGCTGTTTTGGTTACTACAGCTCTGCAGTATAATTTGAAGTCAGGTAATGTGATTCCTCCAGTTTTGTTACAGTGACTTTTTAAGAGAGAGTCTTATGAAATATACTTGAAATAGATGCCAAAAATTATCTTACAAACGTTACTTATATGTTTTATTAGACCTGTTTTCTCTTTCTTCCTTTAAAATTTTACCTCATTAATTGGTTTGTGCTTATTTTTAAAATAACATTTTCTTGTCTTTAGAGAGGTCGATTGTTCCTTTCTCATTGTAGCTTTTGTGTTTTTATCTTCTACAGACATTTTTAAAAATGTAAACCAATTTATAATTTAATGTTAGCATATAAGGAAGAAATGCAAACCCAGAAGACAACTCAATTCAGGCCAGGGCTTGTCATGATTGTGATTTTGCATTGAGTTATTTTTAGCACCTCGTTCCTACTTCTTTTTTATAGAAACGTAGAAAAGGGAAAATCTGAGAAACATGTCATCTGGATTCTTAATTCTTATGTCCTTGTCTGTGCACCTTCTGTACACACTGTAGAGCATCTTTGGAACTCCTCCGCGTCTACCGAAAGTGACAGGCACCAGCACACGAGCACAAAATGCTCTTACGCTGTTCACGGGTAGACCCGTAACCTCGCATCGTTGTGGGGAAGGCCCATGGCTTAAATTGTCGCGGGAACCCAAGGGTGACGGGGCTCTGGAAGAAGTCGCGGGTCCACGGTCCACCACTCTTGTTTGATGTCCAGCATCTCGGGCCAGTGTCTCTGGGCTGCTGCTGACGGCCCAGATTCTTCTTCCAGTTTAGATCCCAGAGTTTTCCTAAAGCCTCCAAGTAAGTTTTGCTCTTTCAGGTGTTTTGTTGTTGTCCTCATCTCACTGACAAAATTGCAAGATATTCTGTCACATGGAATTTGTCATCTACGCTAGCTTTTTATTCCTTTAAAAAATTTTTGGTAGTTACTAGATGGAAGGGCTCTCATTTAAACTTGAAAAATACGTAAGTATTTGTGTATGAGTACTTGAAAGTTGTCATAATCAACTGTTTAAAACACGTGTGCTTTGTCCCTCTGAAGACAGACGTGTTTTCTTCCCAGGAGGACGTGCACTTGGGGGCAGGCGGCACAGACTCCACGGCCAGATCCGGGGCCGTGGGGGGGAAGGCGACGCCCACAGGCGGGAGATTTCCAGAGGGGCCATGGAGCACGGGAAAGGGAAAGGAGGGTCAGTGAAGACCAGGGCTGGCGTGGGTCGGGGCGGACCCCCGGGGAGCGAGCCCTCAGCCCGCACCCACTGCCGCCCTTGGCGGCTTCTGTGGTGTCCCGGAGGTGCCGCCTTCAGCCTTGTTTCTTCATGTTTTACCCCATAAAGTCTTCCTTTGGGGAAATCTCGGAATTATTTTATGGGGCGTTTGCTGCTGTCCTGAGCGCTGGCGCTTTGAACATGTCTGTTTCTCTGGTGAAGCCGTCACAGGCCCCGTCCCTGTGGGGGCACCCGGCGTGGCCGGCCTTGCTCGCCTCTCAGGCCCGCCGCACGCAGCCCGTGCCCGGACACAGCGAGGAAGGACGCACACCATTTGCTGCAGTCTTGCAAAGCAAGCTGAGATTTACCCGTGGGCTTAAGGAATCTGAACGTCTCCATGTGAATTTAGAGGACGGGCCGCACAAACGCACGTTCCCAACACCAGGCGTCCTGTTTCCACAGTACTGGCGGCCCCAATTCACCGGCTAAGCTCAGTGTGGTCAAACCAGAGCAAGGCTGTGATACTTGTGCATTTCCGTGTTCATCGTTCTGCTCGCTCATCCCGGGGGTCTGGAGGCAGCCGCGAGCCTGCCCAGCGCCGGCGTCTTGCTCTTGGCCCCACGATCACGCAGGGCGACTGCCTTCCGCTCTCCAGGAGCTCTCTGGCCCCACGAAACATTTAGGACTGAAAAAGAACATTTGGGAATATAAAAGTCAGGAAATTAAGTGAGCCCTCCCTTCATGCTTTAGAATCTCTGGTATTATTTCTGATTCCGGTCTCTCTCCCCTGGGGTGGTGGAGACAAACGCCTGCGTCGTCCCAGGAAAACCCCCACAACCTACGCCCTCGAGGGCCGGCCTAGACGGCAGTAACGTTTGCTCTGGAGCAGCCTGAGTCACCCAGGAATTCGATCACTAAGGAGTGTGTCGTGCCAGTCTCCCCGAAAGGAAACGTGTACCTTCCACACGATAGAATTTAATACCTTAAAACCTCTGTGGCGTAAAATATTTTTGGTTCAGACATGAAATGTGATTTTCCAGCCAAGTTCTTTCCGTCAGTCTACAGTGACCATGTCAGTGCACAGAAACACCCACCCGGAGGCAGAGGACCCCCCCCAGACAGAGGTCTTCCCTGCCTGGCTTTGGACAGAGGGAGGAAGGTGAGTTTGGAACCTAGATTTGGAAGCTCTTCAGGTTCGTTGCCCCACGTGCATCTGAACAGCTGGGGCCGAGGGTTGGCATGGACCAGTCTCAGCTTCCATGGTTTTAGTTCTGGAAGAAAAATAAATACATAAACTTCCAGTACAAAAGAAGTCTTTTCATCCGTGAATAAAAGTGTTAGATCACATCAATAATAAACGCAACCCTGTGGAGCATCTCCAGCCTGTCTTATCTCTGCATGGAAAATGGCATCACCAAATCCGCTGAAGTGAATTATAGGATAAACCTGTTGGTAAGATTTCTAACGTCCTATAAATTTTGTCACCCAGAAAGCCTAGCTGTTCTTCCCAGAGGCCACCGATGTGAAGCACCTGTGCGTGTGGGATTGCAGGGGAAGAAAACGGTGACACCTTTGCTGGCTGGTCTGTGGGTGAGGCGAGCACCTCCGCTAAATGCTCAGATGCCTCCAGAGTGCGGCATGGCCAGTTTTGATTTTTGATGCCTTGTAGAAGAAAGACAATGCTCGTTTCCCACGAGGTCAGCACTGGAGGGGCAGTGTTTGTATTCATGGGTAAGGCAGGAGGGGTGTTGTAAACACATGCATGTGTCTTGCAGGCAGAATCTACCACCCCAACATGTCAGCCACATTACAAAGCACACAGAAACAGATTTTTTAAAATAATGAGACAAAATTGAAATAAATACTATGTTTAAGATGATAGTTTATACCTCCTATTTGCTATTGTTGCAGATACCCTTTCTGTACTTACTATGTTGTCAGTAGAGCTGATGCTTTTAATGAAGGAAAGATGCTTGAATATGAATTATTTGATAGATACTGTTCAAAACTTGTGATAGGATAGAGTAAGTCATGACAAATCCTGTGTTTAGCTTTTATGTTATTGGCAGTCCTATTAAAGCATCTATACAATCTTAAATTACGTAAGACCACATAGAAGCTGTGTGTGATATGCTTCTTAAGCCAGGATTATTTATTCTTCAGTATCAACTACTAATTCGAGTTTTTGTTGGAATTAGCTATTGTTTCTATCTTTCTTAAATTAGTCAATTTTTAGGTAAGTAAACATGATATTTTAATATCTTTTAGTAAATGAATTCAAAATATATTCATCAACTTTGCTTGAAATATTCTAAATGGGCGAGAGAAGTTGGTTTCCAGGATTGTAGGATGCAGCTACAGAAGTTTTATCAACGCTGCACATAATTGTTTACAGCAACAAAATTGTCGGAACCTTGCAAATATCCATTTTCATAGGCTGTCTCCACAGCCTAACGCTTCTCTCAGAAAGCATCCTTCTCTGCTCCATTGTAGATGTCACCTTTATTCTGAAGAGGCAGATTGCCTCTTTATTTAAATACTTGCTAGTTTGCACACTGTTTTGTTAACAACAACAAAGTCTCAGTCATCTTTAGTTTCAATAATTTAACTACCTTGCCGCAAGGGGACCAGCGAACCCCTGTGAGACGCGAAACATTCTCGTGGCAAGTGCTGCACCATTGCAAAGGATTACAAGGGCCCTATGCTGTTGCAGAGGTCTTTTTAGAAATATAAAATTGATCACCTCTATAATACTATCACCTTCCACAACATTTTTATCTACTTCTGACTTTATTTATTATTATTTTTTTTGCTACGATAGGTTGCCAATGAAAGATGCTGTGTTTCAAATTCATACGTGGTGAACACACACATTCCAGTCAAAACAGCCCATCAG
The DNA here is from genome assembly GCA_023783475.1 of Daubentonia madagascariensis. Lineage (NCBI taxonomy): Eukaryota > Metazoa > Chordata > Mammalia > Primates > Daubentoniidae > Daubentonia > Daubentonia madagascariensis. The sequence goes on from JAKFHU010001035.1 coordinate 789,459, forward strand.
ACCAGTGGTCATCCTTAGACAGCTCCCTTCATGCATCGTCTTTCACTAAAGAAGCCACTTGCTATTGAGAATATATTTTCTCATCTAATATATCACCTCTCTGTTTCACAGCTTCAGTGAAAAATAGTCTGTAAATGAGTTTATCAAATATGAATAAAATTTATTTCTTAATAAGCTGAAATAAATATAGATGAAAGATGCAGTGTATTAATCTAACATCCCACACGATCCTCTTGCATGCCACCTGGGTTACACACGCCCAAATGTGTGGATTAGAACATTGTCACTAACTGACCCATTCCCTCAGATCCAAGAATATCGCTTTGCATAATTTCCCTAATTCTCTTCTTTATTTACTCCTATATTCCCAAAGATTATCAAAAAGTGATTTTGTCATCCAAGGTTAGTGCAGCGTCTGTGCAGCCGACAGTAACTCACCTCCACCTGCAGGAAGGGGGAGGACGGTGCCCACACAAGGCCGGGGACCGTGACAGATCACAGCTCCGAAAGCCCCAAGAGGTCCAAGCTGAGGAAGGTGACTTGGAGGGCCTGAGCCGGGGCAGCCGAGGGTGCACTCATGCAGGGAAGGAGAGATGTCAGCACATCCTTTGTCAGATCCTGCCTTTGCCCAGAGACTCTCCTCTGCCTCTGTTAGTATGAAATCGTCTCTCTGGGAAGATATTAATAAATAAAGTTAAACAAGACTACAGACCCCGCCCTACTTCTTTTTTTCTTGCTAAAAATCTTTTGAACCAACACCAAAAAGAAATAAAAGTTTAATTAAAGATGAAAAATCTATTTTTCAAGTCTGGGGTAACTTTGCCAATACTTCATGATAACTTTTTCCACTCTAAATCAGAGAGTGTGAAAATCTGCCTTTATCAACATTCCTAACTACCCTATCAGCAGAGCAATTTCAACAATTACACTAATAATGCAAACATTTGCACATAATTTTAATGCTTATGAAATTACCTAAATTTTAATTTTATATTCAAAATACATCATTAAAAACTAATTTATAAGAAAATTAATATATATGTTTTATGAGACAGCATGTCCTAGAGAGGAAAGTAATTCAAAGTCATAATTCTCAGTGCCATAATCCCTACAATTAGATGCGATACATCTTGGTTAAAACACGTGTAAGCAGCTTTCACTGCAGACAGAAGTATGGGAACTGGCCACTCGCCGCAGTGCCACAGGAGCGATTCACGAGCTCTTCACGTGGAAGGGAGAAGGGCAGTCACATCGGCTGCAATGCGTCAGTTCTTGAGAACTAAAACATCTTTGATTTGGCTGTGTTCCTAAGTAGCTCGGATCTGATAGTTGTAATTTTGCCACAGGAAAAAAAATTAAATCACTGAATGTCAGAGTTTTAATTTTTAAAAGTACTTTAAGGCTGAATGAAATTTTTTTTAAATTTCAAAATATTAAGGGGGTACAAATATTTTTTGTTACATGGAGACCTTTTATAATGCTTAAGTTGGGGCTTTTAGAGTGCCCACCACCGAATAGTGTTCTTTGTTGAAAATTGGCCTATTTTTGTCATTTATTTTCTAAAAATAATTTTGACTATTTACTACTTACAATTTTCATTTAAAATTACTAAATAAAAAGTAATTAATTAAATAAGAATACATTAATTTTTAAAATTAAAGAAACTAAATAAAATTGAGTGTACATAATAAAATGGTTTAATAGGTCAAATAATCCTGATAAATGGTATTTGCTTCAGTTACATGTAATTAATGTACTTTCAAGATAACATTAACACATTTTGATATAAAGCTGGGAAAGTAAACTTTAAATCTCTTGCTCATGTCAGACAGGCCTTCTCTCTGAAGTCAGCAAACGCAGAAGCAGAGAGTGTCCCCCTGGCCGGCGTAGCTGGGCCTGCAGCACATGAGGCCTGGGAAGGGCTGGCCCAGGCAGGGGCTCCGCCCGGGAGGCCAGAACCCCAGGGGCTCAGCAGCCAGGCCTGGTCTCCCGCCTTTGCCCCCACCCACTGGGACCCCTTGGAGGGCAATAATCTCTCTGGGGAGATGACCACGCCTACTCCACGGTGCTCCCCGACGGCTACCAGAACCCACACTGGGGTGAGAGAGGAAGAAGAGGAGGGAGAGCCTGAACAGAGCGAGGGGGGTGAGCCGGGGCCGGGTGCAGCCACAGGAGCAGCGCTGGACAGACGCAGGGCGGTCTCCAGAGGATAGCGGCCACTCGGCCCGGTCCCCTCGTGCCTCTCCACACAGGATGAGCCTCTGCTGCCTACTATAAAACTTGTTTTTCTTTAAATATTAGTAAAAATGAATGTTTCCCCCATGTGTGCTTTAAATTCCTTTGTAAACTAACCCACCAGGCAGTGAGCACCCCCCTGGGTCCAGTGCCCCACAGGGCTGCCACCGAGGAAGTGCCGTGGTAAATGTGTGGCATCCCGTCAGGGACCGCGAGTCAGCTGCAGGTGCTGTGGTAGAGCCTCTTTTTCAGAAGAGGAAGTTCTACCCTCCTGCTAGGCTGCCTGGGATTCTCGTGGAGAATGATCAAAGCCTATTTTGCATCTACAAGAAGGTCATAGGGTTACTTCACTATGGCAATTTACTCTGAGGGACTTTTCAAAGGTTCAGGGCCCTGTGTGTCCTTGGAATGTTGTATCTCTGGAATAAAAATTTCCTTTTGATACATTATCTCTCCTGGTGTATCTGATCTGCAAATATTTGGGGAATTTTCAACTGAGTTTGTGAGCGTGATCGATCTGTACTTTCCCTCTAGTGGACCAGGTCAGGTTCAAGAATCGAGGTATTTAGATTTTTCTTTGTATTCTGTTGTCAGCTTTGGCAATTTGTGTTTTTCACAGAGTTTGTACATTTCACCCAAATTATGGTTCCATGCTTCAACTGGGATGTTTTCTGTTGATCTCTCTTGTGGTGCGTTAATCCTGTCTTTTTCTGAGTTGTTAAGCCCAACCGCTGAGTTCTTCATTTCAAATCTAACCCTCACTTCTAGAGTGCACATTTGTTACTATTTTATAGTTTCCAAATCTCTTTTGAAATTCTATATTTTGTCATTAATATTGTATTCTTTTTGTGCTTTGTATAGTACACAATTGTTCATTGAATATCAAAGAAATGGAAAAGCCACATATAAACCAGCATATACTAGCAGCTAAGAATAAGAGAGGTAAAATTTCCTCAACTGGTATCAGAGAAAGTGATGAAATAACAATTTTTTATTCAGAGGAGTTTAGAGGAAGAGGATAACACAATTGCAGCAGAAGTTATAGCGACGTCCACACCGTATGTCATGACAGCCTTTCAGCTCAAGTGACTGAAGACCCCAGTACCTGCCAGAAGTATTTTCTGACTCCAAAACCACAACGCAGAAAAAGTTTGCCCCTTGTTAGTATATTTTCCACACGAAAGGGGCTTGTTTATAAGATGATTGAGAGTAAAATTCCTTCCAGATGAGACTTCAGAAACAATAGCACATTTTTTTTTTTCAGAGACTTGATGAGTTAGGAGTTAATAAAAAAAGTTATATTGTTTTTGGCAGAAATAATACAGATACAAATTTTGACTTTGGGTAAAGGTGTGAATAACGTTTATTCAACACTGAGGCTGAGCGCAGTGGCTGACGCCCATAATCCCAGCATTTTGGGAGGCCGCGAGTCCCAGCTACTCTGGAGGCAGGAGGATGCTTGAGCCCAGGAGTTCGAGGCTGCAGGGAGCTATGATGATGCCCCTGCACTCCAGCCTGGGCAACAGAGCGAGACCCTGTATCTGTGAAAAACAAAAACAAAAACCACAGCTGGAGCAAAGCCTGGCGACTGGTGATGCTCGGGAGGGTGTTGTCTGTCCCGCCGGCCCGAGCTCTACATCATGCTGCTCAAGCGACATCTGTTGTCTCATCTATAGACATTGAGGAAATTGTCACGAGCTTTCTTCTTACCTCAGCATTTACACTATGTAAATAAGTGACTGGTGGATTTTATAGTTTTTTTGGCAGTTCATGTTCTCAGTTTTTCTGCATCGTTCTCTTTAACAAATGCAGCTGGGAGTATCTTCAGTTTATTTGAAACATTAAAATCATATCTTAATTCTGAAGAATAGTTCCCATAAATTCTTGTTTACTTTTAATTAGTCCTTTGAATGAAGCCTACTCATTTCTTCTTCACATTTGCATCATTGCCTTAGCAATAGGATTATGCACGTGAGAGAAAAGGCAAACAGTGATACGGAAGCGCTCTACTGCTTGAAGGAACACGTTGACTGTCTTAAGGACATAATCGATAAAAAACATTACCCGTTACACATAAAGCCTGTTCTTAAACGTGACATTATTTATAAGCAGGAAGAGAAATTCTGGCTTGAACTGAGTAACTGGAACAGGCCCTGGCCAGGACTGTTTTCAGGATGGATTTTATTTTGGGGCATTTCAGTTCCTTTCATGGATATTTCCAGATACTCTACCAGCACGGACTTGGGTAAGATCAGCACGTGCCATGTAGAAGAGGAGGGAACTAAAAATTGACAACAATGATCTTTTTTGTCAGTGAGCTACATTTTCTGTGTTATTGATCAAATATGTGCATAATCCTATAAAAAGAAAGAGTAAATTATGCCATGAAATAATGAAAAAATGAATTATGAAATAATAAATTATGCCATGAGGACCATGTGCTCCAACACGTCCCATTTGAAGAGCAGGTCTGAGTTCTTGGTCTTGTGCAGTTCACATTCAGCACCCTGGCTTGCCCTGCTAATGCCACAATATGTGTCCTGTGTAACCGCTGCAGCATGTATCTCCCAAATAAATGCAACATAGACTGTAACTTCAGGAAATTTTACAAGCAAATTCTACAAAACAAGAACTGTTAAAGAAAACAAAATTGGGAAATATCATTACAGAAAGTGGTAATACATTTGGGGGTAGATACAAAATACATTTTGGGGTAGATCCTTCCTACAGGCCATTGGTTGTCAGACGCATGAAACTCCTTCACTGTCATCTCATATTAACCCCAGCCTTCCTCTCTCTGCCCCATCTTCTCCTCCCAAAAGTACACTCTTTTTATTTAAGAGCAGGTAGGAACTCTGAGAAGTATTTCTCTTCCTAACTTGGCATAACCACTGTGGTAGATGAAAGCTCTTTCTCAGAGAAAGTTCCAAAGCCTTAGAAATTAAAGTGTTTGTCAAACTTAGAAGAATATTTAGCAACATGGCAGGGTTGTAAGAAGGTGTGCATTCCCGGAGGAAGGCAGAGCCTCGGGGTGCTGTGCAAACTCGAGTCCAGCACGGGGAGACTCCAGCACCTGGCGGGCCTCACTCACCCTGGAGAGAAACCTTCACGGGTTTTATAGAACACATCTGTCATATTTTAGTAAACATGCTTGTCAGACTTGATTTAAAGAGCATAACATCTTGAGTAACTGTCATATTTAGTCAACGTTATATTGCTTACGCTTTTGGCAAATTAGGTAAATATTGCTCTTCGTGAGCACATAGGTCCCCTTCCTGAATCTGTCCTGACCTCACTAGGAACAAGAACCACGTCTCCTTTCGCCGTCTAGCGGGTGACAAAATGCTTGAAGTCTGAACACACACCTGAACTGACTCCTTCAAACCTGCTCCAGTATTTTCTTGACCTTTTGGTGCCAACTGTCACGAATTCTCTCTACCGTTGAAGCTCGGGCATGAATTAAATCCTCTGAAGGAACCAGGTTCACTTTACACCCAGCTCTGCTAAGTCCCAAGCGCTCAGCAGTCCTGAGCCAGTGCGAAGCCACATGTCCCTGACCTGCGGCCGCAGGTGCCGCTTGAAGTGCAAGGCTCCCGCCACCGCCCTCCGCAGCCCCGCCCCTCTGCAGCCCCACCCTTCTGCAGCCCCGCCCATTCCTCAGCCCCGCCCCTCTGCAGCCCCGCCCATTTCTCGGCCCCGCCCATTGACCAGCCCCACCCCTTCTGTAGCCCCGCCCCCACAGCCCTGTCCCTTCCTCGGCCCCGCCCCTGTTTGCCTTTGTTTCCCCGGGCGCTGGGCGACCTCTGCTCCTGTCCCCTGAGCAAGAACCCGCTGACTGCTTTTTGCCCGCCCGCCCTGCACAGCTGGTCACAGGTGCGTCCCCGAGCACGGCAGGCCTCCCCCACCGTCCCGCCCCCTCCAGGCCAGCCTCCCCCAGGTGGGACTGCAGACGCCCGCACCGAGACAGACCCCAGGTGCCACTTCAGGGAGCTTCATCACCTCATCCCGGTATTCTAAATTTTAGATTACTTGATTTTTTAATAAAATGATAAAACCTGAGGTGCTCTGCTCCAAGCTGGGCGGTGGAGGACAGGCCACATGCCCCACGTCCCCCCACAACAGGAACCACGAGGCTGCTGGGCAGCTTGAGGACACGACACACACTAAGGGTCAGGCCTTTCCCTGCACCTCCTCCCTGTCCAGGCTGACCACGCCCACCCCTCTGCCCTCCTCCCCCACGAGCCATTGGAACACGCCTGCGGAAAGCTCAGCGGAACAGAGACCCCACACTTGTGCGTCCTCCCCGGCACCCGCGGCACAGAGACCCCACACCTGTGCGTCCTCCCAGCACCCGCAGCACGGAGACCCCACACCTGTGCGTCATGCCAGCACCCTCAGCACGGAGACCCCACACCTGTGCGTCCTCCCAGCACCCTCAGCACGGAGACCCCACACCTGTGCGTCCTCCCAGCACCCGCAGCACGGAGACCCCACACCTGTGCGTCCTCCCCCAGTGTGTTTTTCAAATTCTTTCACCAGAATCCCTGTGACCTTTTATTGGCCATGTCTGTTCAATGAGTAGTGAAACATGACATGAAACGCGAAGCGGATGGTTGAACAGCGAGCGATGCTGAGGGGCTGGTGCCCATCTGGAGAGCCCGTCCGTCCCACCTGCCTCAGGGGTGCTCTGAGGACAGTTATGCCAACAGGCGGGGGGCACAGGCTTTCCGTCTCGCTGGGGGCTGAAAGTGTTTGACACGGAAGTGTCACTGTGTCCCGAGACTTACCTGCGTTTATGGAAATTACCTTCAGCTCACCAGGAAAACTGCACTTTTATTCATGTCGTTTATTGCCGCTTATTCCACAGAGTCCTTTTTCCTGTTTCAGTACGTGAGAGAGTAGTTGCTGTTAAAGTGCAGGTCAAACGCATCTTTCCTAAGGTTTTCATTAAACTTACAGCACGTGGAGAACAGTGTGTACAGTTTAAAATTATGTGAAACCAATGTCCTTAAGATGTGGATTTTAATTTGAAAGGGAAAGGGTTCACCCCACTTTATTTTCCTGCAGGAAATGGCATTGTGAGACCAGGAACCCCCATAATTGCCTTCGGGAAAGCAGCTGTGAGAAGCGCCCCAGTATGGAAGAATTATCAGTTCTCGGTGCACGTGGGCCTCCAGTCAGACACTAATCAGGTTACATAAACTAATTGAGTCCAATTCTATTCCTAAGTGAAAAAGAAGAAAGTTCACACATGTGGCAAAATTTTGGCAGCATATGTTCTTTTGGTTGGGAATTGATGAATTGTACTTGCCCAAAGTGGGACGTCTCCCGAGTGTCTGTGTGAGCCGGTTATCAGAAGTGCACAGCGGAACAGACCCCTGGCTGTCCTTCATCCGCACCAGCCACACCTCTCTGTCTCTGTCTCTCTGTTTCTGTCTCTATCTCTCTGTCTGTCTCTATCTCTGTCTCTGTCTCTCTGTCTCTGTCTCTATCTCTCTGTCTCTATCTCTGTCTCTCTCTGTCTCTATCTCTCTGTCTCTGTCTCTATCTCTCTCTGTCTCTATCTCTGTCTCCCTGTCTCTCCTCTTTGTCTCTCCACACACTCCATCATCATCTCCCCACAAGGACAGATGCTTAGTAACTTATAAGCCAATAAAAAGTCTGTCTCTGGGAAATTTTAATAATTAAGGCCTCTGGTATGAATCAGAAATAGCAAATCCAGCCCCTTGAGGCCGGCAGGTGAAGCAGATGGTACCAAGGAGAAGTCGCGACACCTGGGTGGGTCTGAGCGGGGCCAGCCGCCCTCCCGGGGCTGCAGCAGCAGCTACAGCACAAGCCCATCGTCCTGCGGTGGCCAGAGTTTTCCGTTTTCTTCTGGAGAAGTAAAAAAATATATAGATTTTAAGATCTAAGATTCAAGATTTTTTTTTAATCGGTTACTGATTAACATTTAAACCTCCACGCAGGCTCAAAATACATGTCGCAGACAGCCGCGGCCGCTGCGCTGTACAACTGAGACACCTGGACGCGGGTATTGTTAATATTATACTAGTGAGGTTCAAACAGGCAAACAAGGGTTTGTTTCCTTTTGTGTTCTCGTGGCTCTTGTCTGCAAACTGGCCGCAGGCTCAGGGTCCACATGGGCTGACCAGGCATCCAGATTCAGGTTTCAGCTCAGGGCCGGTCCAGACGGGGGTTCAGAGTCAGCGTGAACACCCTCCTGCCACGCGGGCTCGCCCCTGCAACACGCTCCTGTCCCTGCCGCGGGTTCCCCCATCCTTGAGCTCAGTCTTTCCTTGATTCTCCCACCAAACATCCCGCGGCAGCTCCGATGCGCCGCTCCGGGTGGGGGTGCAGCCCTGGCACAGGTGTTCAGGGCCTCTGCCCCGGGACAGGAGGGAGACGCGGCGTCGGGCGCTGCCCCCACAGGGCCCTGCGAGGTGCCCAGGCGGGTTCCTGGGCCAGGCCTCCCTGCACCTCACAGGGAGTGTTTCTAAGGAACTGCGTGTATTTCCCCAGCTTTTACAGGAGGAAAAATAAAATCTTCTGGTTGAACTTTTTTTTAAGTCTCTCTTAATGAGAAGACACTGACTTTCAGGCCACTTTATTTACCTTAATATTATGCATTCCTCTGATTCTCACAGCCTAAAATTCTGCGGTTCAGTTTTTCATACACATTTGTGTATTTTCTTGACTAAACCAATACAATTCAATAGTGTCTCTTAGGGAATTTTTTACTTCACCTTTTAAATTGCTGTTTTCCCTGACCGAAAAACACCCAATATTCAACGAATGTGCCTTAAGCTCCTGCTGCAGCATCCCAGCCGGCGGCACACTAGCCGGGGGCGCACAGGACCGCGTGATGCTCTCGGGAAGAGGACGGTGCTACAGGAAGATTGCGCACCCCTGCCTCTGGCAACGAGACCCCCGGCCAGAGGACGGCATTTCCCCTCCCGGGCGGGCCTCGCCTTCGGCCCATGAGGAAGGAGCTGTACTTCACGCTGAACGGAAGCCTCGAGCGCGGGCAGCCTTCTTGTGTCCTTCACAAGGACAGTACATTCAGAGGGTGCTGCTCCTTCAGCGTGAGCCAAGTGCAGAGACCCACAGCCCCTGCAGAGTGAGCAAGAAGGGACTTCTGTCGGTGCCAGTCAGTGAAAGTTGGGGTTACTGCCCTGCAGCCTGGAGGGGCAACGTCTATCTGATGCGCAGGGCTGCGGGATGTCACTCGAGAGCAGGGAGCCAGGTGCAGGAGCCCTGCCCGGCCACGGAGCGCCTGTCCTAACAGCGCAGGACACGGCCGGAGTCTGCACGCCAGGGCCCCAGTGACCAGAGACGCTCCCCAGAGAAATCAGCCGTGCAGAGGACAATAGGGAACAGGACGTGAGGACAGGACGGCTGCCCTGAGGACGGGCCTGGGACCAGGGCAGCTGGGGCCCCGGCTGACACAGGGACGGTCCACAGAGGAGGGGCCCTGACAAACCATCTGTGACAGGAGGACTGGGCGGATGCCCCGGGACACGATGTGACCCCACCTCCCAGGGACTGCTGGGCGCGAGGGGACCAGAGCCGGGCACAAGGGCAGTAGGCAGCGTCATGGTGTGTGGGGCTGGGTGCAGGGCGGTCTGTCCACTCAGACCTGGGTGGGACAGCCAGGCCCGCTGGGCTGACCCAGTGGGGGACGCTAATCCAGGAGGGAACTCGGCTGAGATGGGTCCTCAGCCCCAGGGGCTCCAGCAGTCGAGGCCCTGGCCGCCAGGTCCCCTCTGCGTCCTGAGAGGCCCCTTCAGGAGCGTCAGGTGAGGAGCATCTCAGCTGATCGTAAACGCCTCTAATAGACGTCATTTTAAGACATGCACTTTTTATGGCCGGGATAATTGAATGTTACTGGACGCCTTGGAAGGGAGCAGACCGGACGTGCAGGCCCCCCAGTCAGTCTCTGCCAGGCTGCAACACACCCAGGACGGGCCGCGGCCACCTGCACACACCCTCCCCTCCTGGGCTCTGGGCTCCGGCCGGGACGTGGCGCTGCCCTGCTGATGGAACACGTTTGGAAGACAGAGTCAGTCTGCAAACTTCGCGATGGAAAGGCTTAGCATGTACGTGCCGTACATCAATTAAACGTGTCGCAGTCTGAGGCTTCTCATTAAATAATTTCTGTTCCAGGCTGAAGTTCTATTTTAGGATGTAGAGTGAGAGAGGGCATTTTTTCTAGTCTGTGCCAACATTTTCGCTGCATAGACAGGTACAAATTCATTTCCTTCTTTACATGGGGAGTCTTTCATCTGTTTCTCAGAAATGTGGCCAACCATTCACTGACATTCTCAAAAGATATTAAAGAAAAAACGTTTAATCAAAGAAAGAATGGTTGTAAATATGGCTCTAAGCCAGCTCTCGAGGGTACCACTTCATGACAACCAGTTAAATAGCCCACAAACTTCTTTGTAAAGCGACATGAAATTATTTTTTCCAATAGCATTCTAAAACTGTCATCTTTTTTTTCTTTTTCAAGCACCAAGCATTTTTGTGTGAAGTAGTTCAGGTTGCTAATACAGAATCCTGGGTCTTGGGCAACTTTAAAATTGAAGACAAAAGTATGTTGTAATTTATTAGAGAACATTGCAGGTGGGAAGTCTTCAAGAAGATAAAATTGCCCCTTTCTCACAGTGGCCACTTTCAGCTACTTGGTTGTGGGCTCACCTTGGTAGCGACGAACAGCAACCAGCGAAGGCCCCTCTCGGGGGTCTCCCTGCCGGCCACCAGGGCCAGTGGCGCAGCGCCGCATCCCCTTCCTGTTGCTGGTGTGCACCTGCTCTCCCGGCTGGGCTGCGGGCTCCTCACGTACAGTTTCTCAGCAGCACCTGTAGCACCTGACATCGCTGTTTGTTTGTTTTTTGGTGGACAGGTTATGGGAGGAGAAAGGAAGCCTGGCTGGCAAGGCGGTCTTGTTACACAGATGAGCTCACAACAGCCCCCAGGGAAATGTTTTATTCAGACCTTTAAGGGTGTCAGACTCTTGCAAACCTGTCCCAGATCTAACAGGCAGGGCCTGGCTGCATTTAACAGATTCCCTGCAGATGCAAATCTCTCCCAGCCTCCCCACCCAGACAGCCGCACAGCATCATTCCTGTTTGCCGCAGCCGTCCCAATATATGACAAAGAAATGTATTTTGGGTTAAAATACTTCGCATTTCCTTCAGCCCTAAACAAAAACCCTTCAAGATACACAGTCCCTATAAAATGAGTGCATGTCAATTATAAACTTAGGACTGTAGCCTGAATAAAATCTTAAAAGTCGATTGCAAGCTTATCCCCACAGGGGCAAATCTGTTGATTACAAGTTTACGGCCACCATGTTGGAGGCCCCAGCACTTAACACAGGGCCCGTCCCGAATGCATGAAGGGGCCACTGGGCATGCCCGGCCTGTGTCTCGCCAGGCGCACGCGTTCAGCCCAGTACAAGGGGCCCTGCTGTGCTGGGACAGGCCTCGGCTGTGGGCAGTGCGGAGCATGTGTGTGGTGCTCGCCGTGCTGCTGCACATCATTACCTGCTTGTTACCTGCAGACATCTGCAGATTGAGCTCCTGTCTTGACTCCCACCCCAAAGCCGAGGCTACTGAGGACCAGAGATCAAGTGGCTGCGTAGGTGACCGCCCAGGCCTGGAGCACAGTGGGTGCTGGCCCCACGTGTGGGTTGAGCCCCGTCCCCGCTGCGAGTTTGCAGAGTCAGGCTGTGGGTCTCTGAGTAGCTTTGGAGTCTCACTTTCCACACTGCAAAGGCTGCTCAATGTGCCGCAGGGGTGCGAGACCTTCCTGCAGGGCTAGGCGCCTCCTCGGTGCTCTAGGCGTTAGCCATCATCGTGTGGCCACTTTATTTATACGGATGCAAAGAAGCTGCAGTTCAGGTCATGCTACTTTTGTGACCCCTTCCCTGAAAACCCGGGCAGACTTCTCTGCTCTTGTCTCTATGCACCTGGGGAACCTCCTTCAAGCTCCCACGACAGCCATAGTTTCGTCGCGTCGTAGTGGCCTCTTTGTGTGTCTGTGTTTCCACTTGCCTGAACAGTCTTTGTGGGAAAGGGTTAAATAAAATGCCTTTTGCACTAAAGTCTGTCAGAGGAGGTGCTCGAAGTGCAGTTGTTGATGTCAAGGAATAAAGAAGAAATTCTAAGTGACACTGAATGACACTGAGTGCCAGGGTGGGAGACAGAGGTCCACGCACGAGCCGCAGACACGCAGGAGCGGAGGGCGTAGAGGTCCAAGGTGCAGCAGGAGAACTGCAGCTAATAATACTGTATCAGATGTTGCACGTTTGCTGAGAGTAGACTTTAGTTGCTCTAAGAAGTGACTATGGAAGGTGGTGAGCATGTCAATCTGTTTACTTGTAGTAATCCTGTCACTATACATATGAATATCAACACGTCATGCTGCACATCTTAAATATACACAGCAAGATGGAAGGCAGGGAGGAAGGGGAAGGAAGACTTGAAATACTAATTTTAACTGAGAATATGTAGGACGGAATCAAATTATTGGTTCTGTTACCAACCTGTGATCTTCTTCGGTCCTTGTGTCCGGTAACAAAGAATTGAAACCAAATACCAAAGTAGCAAAGCACAAGCAGAGGTTTTATTTAGTAAACACATTCGCACAAAGACGTGGAAGTTAAAAGTGGTCAATAATCATGAAGTCATCTAAGCGAACAGACCACAGTGCACCGGGAAGGGGTCCGAGCGGGCAAACGTCCAAGCAGATGGTGGCCTTGGTTACGTTAGGAGTCTCCTTTTCTTCCCTCTTCCCTGCGTTGCTGTACCCCAGGCCCATGGAAATGTCACCTCCTCCCCTCCACGGGGCAGGGGAGCTTTTTACTTTATTTGTTCAGCCCGGATGTGATCTGGCTTTTAAAGCCCATTTGGGGGCAGTAACTTATGGTGATGAGGGCACAATGGAGTCAGGGTCACCTGAGGACACTCTTGTCCTCCATCTGCGCGGCACCTGCTTCCCCCGAGCTGGAGCAAGCAAGGTGTTTCCACGATGGCTACAGTCGCGCGCGGCCGCAGCTTCTGTCCTCACTGATCCGTGGTCCGTTTGTCCCTACCTGCCCGTCCCACCTGTGCTGCTTCTGCTCTGCTGCCTCAGTTCTACCAAACTGACTTAGCTCAAATATGGGTTAGTAGAGAATTTTTAAAAAATCCCACGTTCTAACAACAGGGAAATGGCATGTATTAATTATGAATATATTAATATGTCACCAAGATGTGTAATAAACAAGAATGCACAGGAGCCAAAAGTTAACTGATAATTTTTTCCTAGAGAAGTCACATTGGGAAGGTCTAATCAGAAGATGGGACGTCAGAGCTGAGCATCGAAAGATCTTTGGGGTTTCAGACAGAGAAATTTGTAAGAGCCTTGCAGGCAAGGGATAGGGAAAGGAAGACACAAAACTTGTCCTTTCTGTTGGCAGTGAGGAAGAAAAAAAGAGTTCACATTGGCAGAAGGGCTGGAATGAGGGTGGGCACATTTAGAAATGCGGCTCCGGGAGCAGAGCAGGTGGTGAGACCGGGAGGAAAGTCTGGGAGAAGCTGACCGCTGTGAGGACCCCGGCTGAGAGGGTGTGCAAGGGTCAGGCCATGTCTGGTGCTGCCATGTGGCCGTGGTGGACGTTGGCAAGTGATTTCCCCGACACAAGCTCCAACCTCCTTCTACAGAGTCACCTACACCAACGAGGCCAGGAGGCTAGACTCCCCCTTTCAGAGAACACTTGCTGCCAGGCTTGCAGAGGAAATTTAGGCTTCGCTGTTCAGACACGCCAGCTGCACACTTAGATTCCTGAGTTAGATGAGTAGGAAGAGCAGAAGGCGCAGGTTTTGTCTACGGCAGCGCGGGTGGTTCTTTGCAGCTTCTGCATTTGGTTTCAGCTCCTGCAGGAGCCTAGAGTCTCCCTGACCACACAGAGCACATCGATGTGGGAACCGGCGTGGCTGAGGGTCCTTTGCCTCAAACCTGCTCATCCAGACACAACAATAGGTAAACCACGTATTAAATACAATTTCTATTTCCATATTCCGTTTGTCACTGATGCCTTTTCATGATGCCTGCTCTGCTGAGTAACAGGAAACAAGACGATGTAATACAACCCGTGCAACGGTTTGACCTCGGTGAGACTGAACTCCCCCGTCACGGGAGTGGGTTAAGTACAGGAATGTGCAGAGGTGAATTGTAAACAATTCCCTACGTAGACGTCAGACACCATAACTCCTTTCTTACTTTACAAGAATTACAATCCCCGCATGTAATCCTAAATTCTCCAGGAATTCTGGCCTTGAAAGAGACTATAAAGGATGAGAGACCAAAAAAAAACCAAGAAGAATAAAATAAGCAGCCCCGTGGTGGTGCTCACGGCAGGAGTGTCCTGGCTCTTTGTCCACGACAAGCCTCCCTGCAGCCACTCCTTTTGTTCTTTTGTTTTCTGTATGTAACGGGACCCATGGGCCACGGTGACCCACCCAGCCATGAGCACCCTGCACGGCTCAGGAGCCCAGCGGGCTTGGAGGGCAGCCCTGCCCACCACGGCCAAGGAGCCCATGGCGGCCACCCACACTGGCGCGAGCACGGACATGCACACCTAGTTACAGGTGTCAATGGAAAAGAACCCAAACTCTGTAAAATAATTTCAAGAGGTTTATTCTGAGCCAAATATGTGTTACCATGGCCTGGACAGCCACACCCAAGAAGCCCTGGGCAAGTGGGCTGTCTGTGTCTGGGTGACAGTTTGGTTTCATACATTTCAGGGAGGTAGAAACTACACGTAAAGTCACAAATCAATACATGGAAGGTGTACATTGGTTTGGCCTGAAATGGGTGGGTTTAAAGATTCTTTGATTTGTAGTTGGTTAAAGAAATGAAGGTTTGTCTAAAGGCTGGGAACGTTTCAAGATAAGGAGTCTGTTAACCAGAGAAAAGCCACTGGACGTACACCAAACATATACCAAGACTCAGGTGGTCTGTTAAGTGAAGTGATGACCTGCAGGTGTGGTTTAACTTTTGTCTTACGTGGCCTTAGTTCTGTTAATGATGTTGTATCTTATTGTTACACAGAGTAACTCCAAAAGGGACAGGGCATAACCAGGCGTGTCTGACCTCCCTTCTCCTCATGGCTGGCAACTTGGCTTTAAGGTTTTTGGGGGGGTCCCCTTGGCCAGGAGGTGCCCGTTCAGTCAGCTGGGGGGCCTAAGATTTTAGTTCATGGAGGCCAACCCTGTAGGAAGACGGCCTTCCCTCCTGTGGTGTGGCGTTTGCCATCAGGTGGCTCTCTGGCCAGCGGGACTTAGTCCTATCTGGGAAGCCGTGATAACTCCTTTCTTCCCTTCCACTAAAATCAGCTGGGACCTGAGAGCCAAGCGAAGCCCAGGGCTATGCAGCCAGTGCAGACGTGGGCAGGTGCTGTGTCCCCAGGGCCGGTCCCGTGGTGCCACCCGGAGGCCGGTGTGTCCCAGATGCCAAGTTGTGACCTGGACTTAACGAATCACCCAAAAAGGCCAACTTCTGAAGGACGTCTGTGAATCCCCATAACCTTCGATGGAATGGCCGTAGCTGACCACGGGTCCTGGTGGCCAGTGGAAAGGGGAATTGGAGTGGGCACCACGGCTCAGACCCTGGGTCTCCGACTCCACAGCTCCGTGACTGTGGCCAACTGAGGTGCAGACTCTGCAGCCAGTTCTCCCAGCACTGGTGAGTCCGGCAGTGAGGGAGTGGGGAGGCCCAGACCCCCGACCTGGTCTTCTCCGCCCTCTGCGGCCCAGGGGTCAGGAGCAGGTGCCTGTAGCAGGCCTGGCCTCAACTGCCCCTGGGGCACCTTGGCCCCATCCGGCTCCCGGATCCATCCTCTGCCTGGTGCGTCCTGATCCCTGTCTCACTTCCCAGAGGCCAGGCTGAGACTGAAGCCGCCAGGGCCCATCTGGACGCCTTCACCCGGCTCCTGGCCAGATGCGAGGTGGGTGGGCCCAGGCTCCCCTCCTGCTCCTGGACCAGCCTCAGCCCGTGAGTCCCAACTGCTCTGCGACTGCCTCTTGCCTGGACGTGGAGACACAAGCAGGAAGCCACCCTGGAACCCGCGTGGCAGAGCTGCCGATGTGCAGTGCGGGGACATGGCTTGATCCCACCTCGTTGTTTCCTGCAAAGCCATCTCTCGGGGAGAAGCTTCCCCTCACCCCGCATAGGGCAGAGCAATCATATGGCAGAGCAATAATATGTGGGAACGTGAAGGGATGCACCTTTAACTCTTTGTAGCTTGGGCTCATGGATGTGAAAGCAATATTTTAATTTTTACTTTGTAAGCTATAAAAGTTGAAGTTATATATTCTTATTTTTTAAAGTTCTATTTAGTTATTTATAAGACAATTTCATTAAAATTATAATTGCTTTATGGATTAATTATCATAATAATTATATGAATATTTAATACAACTTTATGGTTTTTACAGACAGTATCTTGAAAATTAGCTACTAGGTATCAATAGGCCCACGTTAATAATTTATATTCATAAATGTGGTTTGACTTTCATTAGCAACAGCTGCTGGAAAATATGAGAGCATATTACTGAAAACATAAGCCTTGGGAGTTAGTCAAAGGGATTCTTTGTTTATACAAAATCTACAAACAGCTTAAATGTCTGAAAATTACATAGATAAAACCTCTTTCCTCGTAAAGTTGGTATTTTGGAGTTTTAGGAATTATTTAGAGAAGGTTTGTTTCCGTTTCTCATAACTAACATGTTCCTAGTCTCTGACTGCCTGTGCACTGATTCTGTGTGCTCCTCAGACAGATTTCAATGCGATTAGACAGCCCTGTGCCTTGGGGTTGGAATAGCGTCATTTTAGTGTTTATTTTCCATTAGTGCTGTAGCTTGAGCCTCGTGGCAATTCCCAGCGGTGGATGCAAGGTTTAGCTGTTTGTGATTCATCTCAGTGATGTTGCTCCTGCACAGCGATGGGGCCCTTCAGGCTGCTGTAGCCCTTGGTCCCGGGCTGCTCAAGGACGAACAGTGCATGGACCTGGGAAATGCTGTCCACTGTAGAAGCACTTAGGATCATCCCTGCATGTTTCCCAAGGTCGTAACATCTCTTCTGTGGCTTCCAGGTGGGTTTGTGCTACAGTGAGGGGCTTTCAGGGATGGCTCCCGGGTCCACGCCGGTGACTGCACAGAGCCAATACCCCAGGCCCTCTGGGGTCAAACTCCTTATTGACAGCTCCTGTCATTTAAGCCCTGTCGGTCACTGCCTAATCCCACCAGGCAGGCATGTGCTGTTGCCCACTGCCCGCACAGCATCTAACACAAGGCCTGGAGCACAGTGGGTCTAACACGGGGCCTGGGACACAGTGGGTCCAACACGGGGCCTGGAGCACAGTGGGTCTAACATGGGGCCTGGAGCACAGTGGGTCTAACACGGGGCCTGGAACCTAGTGTGGCCAGTCAGAACTCAAGGGCTCGGTTCACCTTGTATCCAGCACCGAGGGGTAGCAGCACACCCCCTCTCTCTGTGGTGCTCCCAAACCTACATACACACACGCACACACACACACAGACACACGTGAATGCCGCACTCCCCAGAGGCAGTCACAGGGCCCAGGGCCCAGGGACAGGGAACAGCTCTCAAGGCAGATGGTAAAATATGGCCTCATTGTGGTCGGTCTTTGGAAAGTTGGAGCTGACCCAGATTGTGATTTCGGGACGTAATGTCCGACCTGTGCCTTCCTGGAGCTTCTTACCACCTGCAGAGGCCCCTCCCAGGGCGGCAGCATGACAGCGCCTGGCCTCGGCGCTCCACATGTTTTGTCTCATCGGACTCCCGACACCAGCACCATGTGTGGACTGTTCAATCTCCATACTGGGGCTGCAGCCCGAAGTCTTAGAGTAAGAAACCATGACTTTGCATATATTCTCGTGTTTCATGAAGGAATAAGTGGTTTCTTCAGGGGATTGAATTAGGTAACAAATATACAGTGCCTGGCGCACACTATGTCCTCAACTTTACTGTTGTTAGGCAGTTTTTGAGATTTTTTTTAAACAGTACAACACAACAGTTATTCTGCTTCATGTTGTCACAGCCTCCCCGTACGGCCCCTCCCCTGCCCCAGGGTTAGCGGATGCCCCTGCGTCTGGGCGACTCCTACGGGAGCAGGTTTCTAAAGAGAAGTTAATTGAAGGGTCCGCCTGGTTCTTGCCCTGATTCGGCACCTGAGGATGTCTCAGCCACCGTCCGGCTCTGTCCCCGAGCCACCCCCTCCAGGAGGGACCCTCGGCTAGAACCACTGAGGGGATCCTCGATCGCTTTTGCGTAATCCCTGTTTTGTGTAAGAAGCCACATTTCTTTCATTTCTCTGTAGTTCCTTATTCTTTACTGTTTCCATTTTATTTTGAGAGGTGAAATACATTTACATTCTGCCAAAGGTGCCCCAAGGAATTTAAAAACCTTTTTCATGTGAAGGAGAAAAGGCAAAAAGATAAATAAATAATAAATAATGAGGACGTGGAAAACCTAGAAATTCTGCTTTGACCATGAGACAATCTGAGAACAACAGGATGAAGTTCGACTTCTCTGTTTGTGAAATACCCAAATGTCGGTTTCCATTTTCATCATGCAAATAGCACAGCCCGTTAAAATCATTAAAACCGCACAAGGGCTCTTCGTCTTCAGCTGGGAACCTGCCGCACAGGTGCGTTTTGAGTGAGGCCCCTGGAATTCCATATCAAGCTCACCCCCTTAATTACCCCAATAAATTTAACATCGGTCCCCCCGCAGGCCGTCCCCAGGCCCGAGTGTGTGCTTCTGTCCGGGGGCAGGTGTCCTTCAGAGTCTTTGAAACGTCAGGAGATAGCGAGGCCCCTGCAGGAGCTCAGGTACGTGGGCTTCGGACCCTGCTCGTCGACTGGGGTTTTCTCTTTGTTCCTCTGCGATCATACTCTGTTCTGCAAATCGACTCGTGGGCTGGCGTCCCTCGTGGACACGAGCTCTCAGCTGTGGGACCCTGCAGGCCACGCTGGTCGTGCGCCGCAGCGCGTGCTGTGGGTCGGGAGCCGCCTGCGTCCCCGGTGCCTGCTGTCGGGGAGATTTCAGGCTGATGCAAGACAGGGATGTTCAGACACACCGAGGGCTTGCGCCTGGTGGCACAAGATGAGATGCGAAAGACGTCTCAGGCCACGTCCACCGCCTCCAAGATGCCGTGGTCCTATAAAGTGGAACGATGGGCTAGGTTGACTGTACGGTGGTAATATTCCACAAGTTACATTTTGTCTATTTAGGAGATGAGACAAACACAGCTGAGAGGTAACAATGTGACTTTCCTTATAATTGAGCCCAGTCTAGGGACAGACGCTGTGGCGTTCCCAGGAAAAGCGAAATCTCACGATCGTCAGAAAAGACTGCACAGAAGAGTCTTAAATTTGTGTATGATGAAAATATGCAAAAAAAGAAAACGGTAGCAGCACAGGCGGAGCCAGGTGCCTCACACACATTATCCCATTTCATTCCGGCAGGGACCCCGCAGGGAACGTGCTGCATTTCAACGTCACAGGGTGTTTGGGAGCCTCGGAGAAGTCACAGCATCCGGCGAAGGTCACGTCAGGAGAGAGCAGCGGGTGGAGCCCCTGGGTCAGGATGAGACATAATAAATTCATTCCACAGCACCCCCTTGGCTAATCACAGCAAAAGACCCCAGATAAAATAACAGGCCAATACCAGAGGACTCTGCAATGGGGAAAAAAGTAGGCAAAGTAACCCGGGACCTTGGAACTCTGAAAATGACCCAGAAGAGGGTTCTTGGGGCTTTTCCTGCCTCCTGTACATCCCAGCCTGGGTGCTGGAGAGGCCCGGAGACACCAGTGGGCACAGACAGGAAGCGCCCAGGAAGTCACCCTCTCTAGCCAAAGGACTGGAGTAGTGCAGCCCGGCAGAATGGGGACCAAGGGGACAGCCCTGACGCCACCCTGCACGGGGGCAGCGAGAACGCAGGAGCAGGCAGGGGCCCTCCCCTCCCCAGCCAGGACGGGGCACACTGTGGCACGTTCTGCCTTCTGGGTGACACAGTCGGGCAGACCAGGATGCACCTCAGGGAGTGCTGAGCACTGACACTGAACCACAGCCAGCAGGGATGAGCCAGGACGGACGTTCTGCACCTGAGCAGGTGGACACATGGGATCCAACCAGGGGCCAGAATCTCAAATAGAAGATTTCAGTAGGTGCCCCCCGGGGATTTTAAAGCACCCTATTAAAAACACTGCGATAGAAAAATTGTGAACTATCTTGAAGCAAATGAAAATATAAAACATCTCAGCAAAAAATAGAATATATAAATGGGAACCAAATAGAAATGTTAGAGTTGAGAAATACAATAACCAAAGAGAAACACACAAACAACAGCAGCAAAGATCTCAATGTGTGGGCTCAACAGAAGAATGAACATCAAAGGGGAATAAATCACTGAACTTAAGATGCATCAATAGACATTATCCAAAATGAACAACAGGGAGAAAATGCATTAGGAAAAAATGAACTGTGCCTCAGAGTCCTGTGGGACTACAACAAAAGCTCTAAGTTTCACGCTGTCAGCATCTGAGAAGGGAATGTAGGATTGAAAAAACAGTGAAGAAATAACGGCCGCAAACTTCCCCTGGTCGGTGGGAGACGCGAATCTACAGCCAGGACAGAACCGTAGAAACACACGTCCAAAGACATAACGATCAAATTTTGAAAGCCAGAGGCAAGGGAAGGTATCTTACTAACAGCCAGATTGGAAACAGCACGTCGCCCCTGGCGTGAGGGTGACTCTGAAGAAGCCGCGGGGTCGGGAGGAAGCGGCGCCTGGTCAGGCGCTGGAGGAAAGAACCGTCAACCCAGAATTTAAACCCAGAGGAAACATCCTTCAGCAATGATGGGGACACATACAGTCTCCGGGAAAAGCAAACCACGGGATTTGCGAGCAGCTCACTCTGAAGGAAGCGGCTGGACGACCCTCTTCAGACGGAGGAAACGCCCGCGGAACAAGCACTGAGACCCCGGGAAGGGACACGCGGCGGGGGGTCAACGCGGCCGCGGGAGCGAAGGCTGTCCTTGTCCACTTGGGCTGGGAGTTCAACCCGCGTCTCTTCCCAAGTCCCGGCTTCCCCTCGGGGCCTCGCTGGCCCTCAACCTGCTGTATTTACTGTCTCGTGTGATTGTCAGATTTACCCTGTGGGGTGGCTGTCAGCACAGTCGTTCTGCAGACGCTGGCTTGAGGCTCCGGGAGGTTGATCATTTGCCCCGGACGCACGGCCTGTGTGACGGAACAGGAGGGAACCCTTCTGACTCCGGAATACGGGCTTTTCCCACCACATCCGCAGCCTCTTTCTCCGTCTGAGGGAAGTTAGAGCGTCCAGAGACTTAGGTGCTGTGAGGGGTAGGGTTTGGCCCCAGCCCCGGCCGAGGTGCCAGCAGAGGGCTGGGAGGCCTATGCCCTGCTGGTGTTGCACCGTCACAGTGGGCACAGGTGGCGCACACCAGTGGGGAGTGTTAGGACCCCCGGCATGTGCACTTTCTTTCCTTGTCGTGGACAACTGATGTGCTTTTAACTCATAACTACTATATACCCCACGTAGGAACATTTTTCTTTGTACTTGTCTGCCAGAAAGAACAAAGCTAAAGTCTCAGCTCTTGAGTTCCTTTTTCCCAAAATGCATTCATCACACCTTTATCTTAAACCCACCCGGCCCACATCCCCACATGCTCTGGCCACTGCCCTCCCTGCTTGTGCCATGAGACCCCTTGTTGGGACCTCGGCCCCATCCTCACCTTGCAGCTGGGCACTCGGAACCCCCAGGGACATCTGATGGCACAGGACAGCGGGCTGCACAGGGAGACCAACACGCCAGAGGCCTGGGCCGACTGCGTCTGTGACCTTGGGCAGCCCAGCCTGGGGCTTGCTTGCTGATTCATAAAGAGGGATCGCAATGTCCACCTGGGGGACCTGCGGGGACCTCGGGGGATGTGGGAGGAAGGGACCCCCACAAGGCCCTGGCCACGTGTCACCCCTCAGATCTGGGCCAGCGCCAGGGGAGGGGGCTCACCTTCTGGCACACAGGGTGGGGTCTCTGGCACACCCAGCCTTCCTGGTCTGCAACCCCTGGTGCCTGACCCCGGACCAGGAAACGAACGGCAGAGACAGATCTAGCCCCAGAGTGGCCAGGCTGCCTGGGGACGTTGAGAAATGAAATACTTGGAGTTACAGACTCACATCCCGTGTTCTGTGTGTGGCAGACGCTGCTTTCAGTGTGAATTTGCACAGCAATCCACTGAGGTAGGGTCTGCTGTCATCCCAGACTCCCAAAAGTAGCAAGAGTTAAAGAATTGCCAAAGATTCCTCCCCAAAAGGTAATATTCCTGATTGCTTCCATAGACACATAAATGCACGTGCACATTATAGGAGCCCTTAAATCCCTAATTCCCTGAGTGACGCTGCCCTGAGTTGGGACAGAGCACACGAATGAGAGCAGGGGGTGCCCACGTCCATCGAGGGTGCCACGTCGCTCCACATCTAGCTCAGTGGGTGTCCTTGGTTTTCACGGAGCCACACTTTATGCTGGCTTGATGTTTTTTGAAGTGACAAAAACACTAATTTTGATATAAACAGAGGGAGGTGACACATAGGAAAATGTACCATCCACAGCACGCCGAGTGCCACGGACGTCAGGAGGCCTCTTCCGGAAGAAACAGCTTTCTAGATCTCTTGCAGACCAGAGGGAAGCTACAGCATCCGCTGTGACGGAATCCGCTCAGCCGTGGGAGAGACGCCCCACCCCCACCGCGTGCCACCGTCAACACCGGCACCCTTGCCTGCAGGAGCGTCTGGCTCTGTTGCCGTTTGGGTTCTGCTGAGACGGCTCTGCCCCTCCGCACGGTGAGGGAGACACAGGGCTCACCTGCGAAGGAAGTGGTGCGGTGACACCTGTTGGTCTTAAATGACTTCAAGGCCAATTCATGCAGTAAAGTGACACTGTCAGCAGCAGATAACCCGCTCAGGGCATACTTGTCCTTGGTGACGTCCACCAATTACGTAGAAGGAAAAGGCTTTTCTCCGGCCTGCGCCAGGTCACCCACTGCGCTGTGGGGCCCAAACCTCAGACACGCCTCAAGGTGTTTTTGCTGGAAAGCCATATTGCCTTTTCCTGACAATAAACAACGCTATTTCAAAAGGATCGTCATGTTTAATACTTTCAACTCCTCTAAAACTAGCATAAAATGTATATTTAATAAAAAGTCAGCCTTTCGTAGTAAAATTAGTAGCTATTATATCCTGAAGGTGGTTTATAATTTGAATTTTATTTCATCATTTCATCAAAATACAGCCAGGAGTTCTTTCCATTCCATTCCCTGAATAATGATGATTGTAAACACAGAGCAAGATGCTGACGTGGAGGGCCAGGCTCTGCCCCCAAAGCTCCTGCGACCCTGAGACAGGCCATCCCTTTGCCCCACCAGCGCCAGCCCGGGCTCGTCCCCAGTCCTCGCGGCCCAGCCGGTGTCAGCAGCAGAGACAGACAGCGATGGGAGGACAACCTGCCATCTGGATCTGGGGCACTGGCTGGACAGTCATCTTCTTACCCGCTTTTCCTGAGGCCTTGCTGATGTGAAATGAGCCAGTCCCCGTCTGTCTTAGCCCGGGCTGCCCCGACAAAGCTCCACGCCCTGTGGCTTAAACAGCACGAATTTATTTCTCGTGGTCAGGCAGGCCGGAAGCCCAGCACTGAGGTGTGGGCAGGGCTGGGTCCTCCCGAGGCCTCTCTGTGGCTCCCGGAAGGCATCTCCTCCCTGTGTCCTCACGTGGTTGTCCCCCTGTGAGCGTCTGTCCTCATCTGCTCTTCTTATGAGGACGCAGTGACACTGGATCAGGGCCACACCAATGACCTCATTTAACCTTAGTCACCTCTTTGAAGGCCCATCTCCAAATACAGTCACACCCTAAGGGCTGGGAGTTGGGATGTCAATTCATGAATTGGGCGGCGTGCAGTTCAGCCAATTACAGAGACACCAAAATAAACCTGACACATGGGATCCCCCTGGTGTGGAGCCACAGCCAACCTCAGAACCCCACGAGCCACGGGGCCGCCACCAACCCCAGACCCGCAAGTCACTGCTGCTTCTGTTTTTTGTAGCTGGGAAGGACCCCGGTGCCCAGTGCCCCGGTAGAAAGGGTACAAGGTGAAGGATTGACACGCGTACTGGGGTCCCGCCCCGAGCCACACACTCCTGAGCACTTCCCACCCCGAACTCACGGGCAACCCCAGACCCACAAGCCACGGGGCCACCGCCAACCCCAGACCCACAAGTCACTGCTGCTTCTGTTTTTTGTAGCTGGGAAGGACCCCGGTGCCCAGTGCCCCAGCAGAGAGGGTACGAGGTGAAGGATTGACACGTACTGGGGTCCCGCCCCGAGCCACACACTCCTGAGCACTTCCCACCCCGAACTCACAGCCAACCCCACACCCGCAAGTCACGGGGCCACAGCCAACCCCAGACCCACAAGCCACGGGGCCGCCGCCAACCCCAGATCCACAAGCCACGGGGCCACAGTCATCCTCAGATCTATTAGATCAGAGACGTGTGGAGCAGGCTACAGGACTGTGGAAGTAGATCTGGAATGTTATATTATGTGCACGCTTATTTTTGTTGTTTTCTGTTTTCTTTTATTTTCTATCTGCTTACCTCCAGGGCGCAGCCTTAGATGATGTTTTCAGTGTGTTGGTTTTGCAGGAAGCCTTGGCCCAGGCCCGTGTCTAAAATCGAACAGTGGACCTACGGGGAGCAAGTGTCAAACGCAGGTGTGAACAAGCAAAGCAACTCGTGCAGCAGGTCAGAGGCCTGATGTGTGCAGACAGGGCCGCCCCACACGATCACACACACCAACCACCGCAGCCCGGCCTCTGGCCCGGGGATTCCTCACCTGGAAACAGCTGCTGAGGCTGTGAAATCCAGGCGCCCCCCAGGGTGGACACGAGACCACGGGAGCCACCAGCAGGCCCCCCCCAGTCCCTGGCCTCCCGCACTTCCGGCTTCACTCGCTCAGTCTGGCCAGATTTGTCCACTTCCACTGGACCCTGCTGTGTGCCCACCCCTGTGACTGGGGTCACTGGCCAGCAGAGCGTGCTGACGGCAAGTGCACGAGGACAGGTGTAAAGTGGGAAGAAGGCGCAGGCTAAATCTCAGACTGTGCAAACGCAGAGTGCGTACCTTTATTGCTTTGGCCGCTTCTGTTTTTTGTAGCTGGGAAGGACCCCGGTGCTCAGTGCCCCCATGGAGAGGGTACAAGGTGAAGGATTGACACGCGTACTGGGGTCCCGCCCCGAGCCACACACTCCTGAGCACTTCCCACCCCGAACTCACGGGCAAACACGACGGGGGCAGCCGGCCGGCGACAGTGACCAGTCCTGCCCGACGGAAGCAGGCCCAGGCTCTGCCGCACTCGGGCATACACAGCCACCACTCCCCAAAGTGACCTGGGGGCCTGTCCACACCAGAGACCGCAGTGGGATTGCTGAGTTCACGTCTGCACTGTGGGAACGAGACAGGCCTGTGTTCTCGCCAGTGAGCAGGAGCCACCAGCCTCGGCAGGGGTGGGGGGAGGGAGGACAGCATCTGAGCCCCCGAACGTGACACGCAGCAGTCTCTGGCAGCTGACTTCAACTAAACAGTGCTACCCGGACTACATTCCCCTAAGTAACCAATTTTTATCAATGGAGCCCATATTAGGTGGAGTTAATTTTGCTATGTACTTAGCAGGAATATGGGAATTTTTACTAGGGTAGTGGTATAGAAATATTTTTGCAGCCATAATCTTTTCTAAATAGTGTGGACCTGCTTAAGAATGCACCATTCTGTACCTTATTTAAAACATGAATTTATCTATTCTACATTTGAGGTTATCATGAAATCATACTAGTGCTTTATGATGGAGTATATATTATATTAAAATTATATATATTAAAATTACATATATTAAAATTATACATATACTCCATCATTTCCCTTACAGAGTATTAGGAAAAGTCCAGCACATCCAAATTTAAGAATACATTTTTATCTAACTGAGCTTCTTTACCTTACAGTTGCAGAGCAGACATTGTCAGTGTTCCTAAAGGATGAGCCAAGTTTACTGCTCCTTTTAATTCCCACCAGGTCTTTCTGAAGATGAATATTTGAGTAAGAAATAATTAGAATATTAAATTATGTGTGGAAACATGAGACTGGCACACATTTCACATAGGTATGATTTCTTCTATAGCCTTCTTAGTTTTCCCCATTTAAGTTAATTACAATGAATACACACAGAGCATATCATTCGAGTACGTCATAGGAAATGGGAAAACCCTTTCCAAGTCATCCACTCCCAACAGTACCAAGGAGAGCAGACTCCCTCGAAAGACAGAAAATCAGACACTGCATAGCCCTAGGTGAACCTCAATCTGTCCACTTTAAATACAGCATGTTTATGTACAGTAATTCACCTAAATTTCATAGAAGTATGATAGTGCTAATTTGGTCCTGTTTTAGGATACAGTCTATGTAATTGGAAATGCAGAAATAAATAGATCATATAGAACTTGCTATTCTATGTTAATATTATGAGACTGTACACATAACTTCATAAATTTGTGCAGAGGAGTCAATTTATCAATTCATGTCAGAAAACTGTATAGACATTAAATTCATTGCTTTGCAAGGCACAAGATTCCCTATAAAGGTGGGGGTAAAATTTATAGTAGAATAGCTTTTTCTTTATTTTTCCATAAGGGAGATTCAAATGTCATGTAATCTTAAAGTAGATTACCTCAAAAGTAACTTGCAACTCTACATCCTGTGAGTTGCTCTTATTTGTAAAAAATAGACAGGTACCAATCCTTTGCCAACTGCCACTGTCTCATTCAGATACCCATTTTCTCTTTATTGGGTGAATGTATAGTCCTCCTGCCTCCTGCCCCTGCCCCTTTAACCTGGGTTGAGGGAAGCGTCCGGGCGGGAAGAGCATCGTGAACACATAGCGGAGGCACACGCGGGGGAGCGCGTCTCTGCTGGCAAAGTGTGGAAATGGACTGAACAGGTGGAGAGAGAACGCAGGGGCCTTTAAGTTCCTGGTGGAGGAACACGGGTTTGTTCCTGGAATCAGGGGTGATCTCTGGAAGGTCGTTGGCAGGGAAGAAGCAAACCGAAGCGGAAGTTGAGGAAGATTGATTGATACTGTATAGTCGCACAAAACAGGATGAAAAAACAGGGAGAGGCCACATAAATCAAAGTTTCTGGAGCTTCTCTGCGATCCACAATGTGCTATTTGCTGTTAGGCAGGGACCAAATCTGCGGGTGGCAGGTACAGGCCAGGAGGGCGGTTCCCAGGGGCGGAGAAGCTGCGGGGGGGCGGTGGGGGGGGGGAGACTGCAGGAAAACGCAGCTCACAAGCACGAAGAGCAGGAACTTGCGGTTTTGAGGCACACACACCTGTGCAGCTGCAACTTTGTCACAAGAACACCTGACAATCGTATGTGTCCATCAGCTGGTAACACCCCACCTGGTACCCTCCCGTCAGCCCTCCCCCGGACCAGGCCAATGAAAGAAAACCACCTGGGCGTCCTCAACGTCTTTCTCCCCTGCTGGAGACCGACACGCTCCTCTCTGGAACGTGCTCTCGCTTCCTATAGCTCCGTCTTTTCTGCGATGAAAGCTGTTTGTGTGCAGTTGCTTCCTGCCTGCGGTCACTCCGTCACACCAGCCCTGCTTGTGAATTTTCCAAGCAAGGAGCCAAAGAACCAGGACAACAGTCTGCCAAGAGGCCAGACCTGACATTCTCAGATCAAATCCCACAACTCTCTCCTGCCGCGCTGGGTCCTGTGGTCTCCTCTGCCAGGGCAGCCCTCGGGCATTTCCACCCAGGGCCCGGCCCCTCTCAGTGCACAGGGGAGACGACACACTCTTGCTGTGCTCCAGACAGTCAGACTCAGATCCCCCTGACGGCCCTCCCTTGGCACTTTTGTTTCACTAATAAACCGCTGCCATAGTTTTACTCATATTGCAGTAACTTTTGTCA
This sequence comes from Daubentonia madagascariensis, assembly GCA_023783475.1. Classification (NCBI taxonomy): domain Eukaryota; kingdom Metazoa; phylum Chordata; class Mammalia; order Primates; family Daubentoniidae; genus Daubentonia; species Daubentonia madagascariensis. The sequence continues at coordinate 817,798 of JAKFHU010001035.1, forward strand.
GTGTTTGCTGCACTAATTTTGTGCTGTGTGCCTGGCCAGGACGATGCATCAGCCATGTTCGTACCACCAGCCTCTCCAGGCTCCCAGAACGAAGATTTGCACATAGTCAATGCACAACAGATATTTGTGTATTTTAACTAGGGATTCGTTCATCGGTATACTTAAAAAGAAAAAATTTATTCTTTTTATCTTTATAATGTAAGCTTATAACGTGACAAGTATTTTAAAATTTAATGGTCATCCCTCAACAAACACTGTCATCCTCCCACTAGGATAGACTTTATATATATTTTTACAATTCCATTTAAATAATAGAGTATGTTAGAAAAGGATAGTGAAGAAATGTGACTGTGAACAAATAATATTTATTCTCTTCAAGATCAGAATTAGCTGACCCTATTCTGATGATAATTACACTGATTTTTAAAATCAGTTTAAAGTCCTTATGGACATAGAGTCCCCAACAGACAAGGTGCAATGGACTGAATGTTTGTGTCCCCCCCGAAATTTGAGTGTTGAAATTCTAACCCTCAGTGTGAGTGGGGCCTGTGGGAGGTGATGAGTTCCTGAGGGTGGAGCCCCCATGGTGGGATTAGTGCCCGTATAAAAGGGACCACCTCCCCCTCCCACCATGTGAGGACAGAATGCACTGACTATAGGGAACTGGACCCTCACCAGTCGCTGACTCTCCCAGCACCTTGACCTTGAACTCCCAGCCTTTAGAACGGTGAGAAATATGTTTCCACCCAGTCTATGGCACTTTGTTACAGCAGCCCAGATGGACGAAGACACAGGTAAACTGTCATTTGCTGAAGGAAGCCAGAGAACTGGGGAAATTGGAAATGTACGTGAAGCATGCACACCTGTCAGAAAAACATAAAAAGCATCCATGAGCCCATGAAAGCAGGCGCTAAATCGTCACTGTGGCTCCTTACGCATCTCAGCCAAGTTCCACCCATCCTTTACAGCCAGCTCCTAATCAGCACAGCTGCAGCCTGTGGGGTTGTTTGCATACGGGTTGCATCTCCTGCATGTTATCTCCTGTGCCCCTTCCGTCGTGCACATTTGTGTCGATATTTCCTGGTAATTATATTTGCGTCTGCCTTGTTCAGAAAATATTTACTTTTATCAGCATATTAAGAAGTAACATTTCACTTTATTGATGGGGAAGCTTTAAGGAAACTCTAAGCAGGGAACTAATTCCCAAGATCACATCATAGGCCATCAATGCTCCTATGCATATTACCAAAATTATCCCTCTTCTTAAATTGTGTCTCAATTGGACAGAGATTGAGTTCCAGCAAAAATACTGTGGAATTTCCTGCCCATGTGGAGCTACCTCAACAGAATCCCCACACTATTCCTGGGTTGTGAACCATAGAACCGAGAAAGTCTAATTGTCCAATATATGCAAATCTGGACTCGGCATCTGCCTAAAGACTAACAGACACCAGCCAAGTTTTAGCCAAATCCAGGGATCTTGGAAAGTCTGAAAGAAAGTGTCTCTCCAGCAATTGTCCTATTAAAGGAATTAAGTTCCAAACTTTACCAAAAGAAATATCACATAATTCACTTTAAAATTAGAATTTTATGTTATAAAAATAATCTCACATACTTCAGATATACATCTCTTTACTTTTGATCATATGGTTTACATATTTTCATATTAATATAATAATTTATTTTTGCCCTTGTAATTTTTCTAAGAAATTACAAATTCCTCATGTATATAATCAATTATACACTATGTCTCAGCCTGCCAAATTGAAAAATATATAAATAACAAGGTAAGTTAAGAAAGATAAATCTCCCTACAATACCTGTATGTGTAACTTAATACAATATATTATATTAAAAGAGATTTAGGGAAAAAATAAGCAAACGATAATCAAAGTTGAGTTTTGACAAGGTAGCGTCTCATTATGATCCCAGGAATGACAAAGAATGGGTTGTCATTAATGAGCGAGGGTGATGTAGTCAGTGGCTGGTGTAGAGATTTCTGACTTCCACAACAAGGGTTGCATTTCAGGAAACCAGGAGCTAATGGCATTTCACTAGTGTGCGGTGGGGAGGAGCTGTCCCTGCAGAAAAAGTTCCGAGAAGCTCTGCCCTCTTACAACCAGTTCAACTGATCCGAGACACGACTCTTTCCAGTGTTTTTCAAATGGAAATAATAGGGCTGGGTGTGGTGCGCGCCTGTAGCCTCCCAGCTACTCGGGAGGCTGAGGCAGGAGGATCGCTTGAGCCCAGGAGTTGGAGGCTGAGCAACAGAGCAAGACCCTGTCTCTAAAAATAAGAAAAGGGAAAAAAGAAAGAAGTGGAAATAACAAAATAAGTTGGAGTGTGTTATCCAGATTAGTTTTGAGTGTCCCTGGCATCCAGCCCTTCTCCCGAAACACCAGCCTCCTTGCACCGGGGGCCACGAGCAGGAGCCCGTGAGAGAGGGGTGGACGCCGGAGGCACAGCCCTGCACCCAGCACCCTGCGTGTGAGGGGAGTTTTATGCTGACTGGATGTAAATAAAGCATCTTTCTGTTGTCAAATGTTTGTTGCAAACCCCAAACCCAACTACGCCCTAGTTTGTCATTTTTAGGAAAGAGAGAGTTTGCATTTCTCTGATTTGTGATAAAATTCGAACCTCTTCCTTCCCTCCCGTGGCGGTGCCTGCACACGGTGAGCCGTCTCTGGCAGCACACACGCCTCCGCCCTGCCCCTCTCGTGCGGCGACTCCGTTCACGTCCACAGACAGTTCCGAGTGCCCACAGTGTGCCAGGGACGGGGCTGAGCACGAGGACCGTGAGGGGAAATCACACGACCCTGCCGTCCTGGGAAGAACAGTGCCGTAAAAACCGCGTAAGTTAGTGAGTAAGATACCGACAGAGAGGCTCACGGAGGGGGACTGATGTGGGCAGCGTGGGGCAGACTGAAAACGTCAGCCCTGCCAGTGGCCGGGCACGCGGAGCAACAGGCACACGTGTGTGAGGACGTTCAGGGCCCGTGGGCTGGGCAGGAGCCACTGAGGCAGAGTGTCCCACCGGGAGCAAGGCAGGTGTCATCCAGAGTGCGAGGACCTTCCTCTCCCCGAGAGAGTGGGACGTGTCCTGTCCTGGGCGTGCTCCCATCCAGGAACCCTGGCAGAGACCTTGGTGGCTGCACTTCAGAAGTGCTCTCGCGGCCCGTGCGGCAGTGGGATGAAGGGAAAAGACCACCAGAGAAAAACCAAACGCTTCAAAACCGTCCGGGAGGTATTCAAGACGAAATACAGGTGAGGGGGTTTTATTCTAAGGTTACAGCAGCAGAAGCGAAAGAAGAGATGGGGGCAAATCAGAGGGACTTTCCCATGGAAAAGGCTAATTATGCAAAAAGGAGGTTGAAGAAACGAACTTCCCGGGCGGCAGAGCCGCGCCACTCGCCTGTCCCGGCGGGTTAAGGCCGGTGTCCGTTCTGGTCAGTGCGTGCCCACGTGGCTCAGGTGGTTAGAAGTTTTCACCGCCGCTCTTGCCTGGGAACACTTTCCCACAAGCTCTGCTTGATCTGCTTTATTCTTTCTTACTGCAGTTTTAAGTAAATTTGCAATAAACCCAATCCATTTTCTTATTTTACTAGTTTTGTAGTGAAATGCGAATAAAATGACATAGAGAACATCCAGTTCTGGACGAGATGGAGTGGACACAGTTTCCCTCGTTTCTCCTGCTAAGGACAGATAATGCCCCGGATATTGTACGTGAAGCAAACATGAGAATACAGAGCAGACGCAGAGCTCAGGGCCCAGGGACAACACCACACTGAGCCATCGACTTTTTGCTTATTGGTTTTTTGGGGGTTTTTTTCTTTTTTTTTACTTTTGTTCTTTTCTTTGCAGGGAGAAACATACAACCGGGAAACACCAATGGGTGAAGATAAACAGGGCCCCAGGAAAACCCTGACCTCCCAGGCAAAGGACCAGAAAGTCCCAGCAAGATGAGGAGGCAGGTGGAGGCCTTGTCACGTCTCAGACACGAGCTGCCATCTCCAACTTACTTCCCTGGAGTCCCCTGTTGTGGGTTATGGGACACATAAGCAGGTGCTGTTTCTTTTGTGCATAGATCCTTGGGGGTGGCCCAAATTATTCACCCAGAAATGAAGGAAGAAACTCCTGAACCTAATGAAGTGGCTCATCTGCATCAGTGATACATACTTGTTTAGTGTTCACAACTTAGTTATAGTTTAACACTGAATGGCACTGGGCAGGCTGTGTAGCCTCCCTAGATGCAACATGCTGAATCAGAAATGGGAATAATATCATCACATGTTCTACGAGTTAGTGTTAGGAGGGAAACACGTGGAGTGTCTAGAATCTGGGAGCTTGAAGTACTTGTTAGCTATTCCCATCAGCAGTCATCATCTTCCTGCTCCTGCCCATCACCATCTGATGCATTAATACATGGTGGGGACAAGCATTTCTATTCAAACCCGGAAACGTCAACACTTGGATTCCACTAGAGATGCGGGAAACATCACAAAAGAAGTTGAAGAGTTGGGAGTTCCTCTCATCCTCCCAGCGATAACAGAGCTTCCCAGTTCACTGAGGAATGTCAAGTCCGAAGCACCGTGTAATCGTTCAGAGGGAAACAAAGACGTTCAAGGCAGATTTAAACACACGTGCACTTGAAACACAGTATGTGTGTTTCAGAGGTTAAAATATTTTACGTGGAATTATTTGGAGTAACAGTGTGGCAGACCAACTGGCTGTTCACCAAATCACTCTCCCTCTTCCCCTGGGCACACAGCTAATCCACGTCTGACCTTCACCTCCCTTTGAAGTCAGGTATGGCCATGAGTTGAAGTCCAACCACGGAATATAAGTGGCCACTTATATCTGTGCCACTTCCAGGCCTGGTTTCTAAAACCCCCATGCACACTGCTGAGCCCGCAGAGAGACGCTGGTGCCCACGGGAATCCCAGAATCGGCGTGCAGAAGTTGGGAGGACGCCCTCCCGTGCTCTCGGGTGGCTGCGCAGAGCAGAGACTCCAGCCCTTCAGGGCTGAGCAGGAAGCGCTTCAAAGGTCATTGCCTGGTTCCGTAAGTGCTCTTTGTGTTAAATCATTGACATTCGGGTTTGTGATTTACAGCAGTGACTATTACCTGAACTAATACAGATCAGTGTATTGAAGTTGAAATGCTGGCATAATAATAATACAAGTTACTTGCTTGGCATTTGGGTAAAAAATTGTACCCAAGCTCAGAAAGGTGAAGACCCAAGATCTCAGCCACAGAATGTTCAGTAAAACTGCAACCTGCAGCGCCCCGAGGGCCGGTCGTGCCTCCGCTGGACGAGCTGCTCTCGGAAATCTTCGGAAAGGGTCGCTGTGAAAGTGTGGATTGTATTTTACTTACTGTGTTGTTGAACAAGTTAATACCAGGGGAAAATTTATTTTTGAAAAGTTTAGATATTTTGCTAGCAGAAATGATGAAATATTTTGGTCATCAAAGGTTTGGAAGAAACTGTCTTCTTCTAGAACCCAAATAAAGCTGGAAATAAAGCTGGGAATGAAAAAGAAATACTTTGAGAAAAGTTTTAAAAGTCCACAAAAGTTTCTAGTTGAAGAAAAACAACTCATCCTTGTGGCAAAAATCAACCTAAAGATATCCCCCTTTGACTTAAATAATGCTTCCAAATGTCTTCAAAACAGCCACTATTAAATTTAAAAAGCATGACATGAGAACATCCTTCTCACATGTAGAGAAACAGGACCCACATATCGGAAACCGCACGGTACGAGCACAATGCAATGCCATGTACACCCACCAGAAAGGACAAAATACAAAGGGAACAAGGACTGCGCATCCCGAGGGTACTCGAGGATTTGGAGCAATCGGAACTCTCGTACACCACTGTAGAAGGGCAGATTAGTAAAACCACTTGCAGGAAAACACATAGCAATATTTACCAAGGCTGAACATATGCCAACCTACAAATTTAGAAGCGCACATATACGTTCACCAAAAATATGCTTGTAGAGCAGCATCCGCACTATTGGAAAAAAAACCAAAATAAAAACAAAGGAAAAACACTAGAAACTATCTAAATGTCCTTCAGCAGCAGAATGCATAATTATTAGTTTATACCAAGCAGTAGAATGCATAATTATTAGTTTGTGTCATTTTCACACCATGGAATACCACACAGTCCACAGCCACACACTGAGGCGTAGGTGCAACCGCATGGACAAAAGTTGAGCAGAAGAAAATAGACACAAAGAAAATATGCTGTGTGACTCCGTTTACATTAATACAAAAACAGCAAAACTAATGTAAGTATTTAGAAATGAGAAGAGTGCTTGTCCTTGGGGGTCGGGGTCTTGTGTGTTGCTGGAAAGGCCTCTCCTGAGCTGGTCACGTGGCTGTGTGCAGTCGGTGGCGATTCACTGATTCATGCTGGCCATCGCGTTCACGCCCTGCTGCCCCGCAAGGGCACACTCACCAATGACGGCTCCTGGAGGACAGGGGCCCCACAGGAGCCCAGTGCAGTCCAGAACCCCAGGACCACGGCGTGCAGCCCGACACTGCCCGCCATGGGATTTTCATGGCTGTGGGTCAGTGTTCATGACCTTGTTCTTTTTCATTATGGGAGTCTCCTGGCCTAATTCCTCTGCCTTTTGGGAGACAAAAATGTGTCTTTTGAATTGATAGGTGTTGATGAACAGGACTGCACGTCACTCAAAGATGCTGGACTTTGGGCCAGATGCAGTTTTGGACGGGGTGAATGTGGGCTCTCACTCGGGCCACCTGCCTGGCACCAGGGGTCCTGGGCTCCCTGAGGAACACGGGGAGCAGGACAGACATGGGGACAGACACGGGGAGGACAGACACGGGGACAGACACAGAGAATGGGGCGTCCTGCCCGGGGGCAGGCACGGCCTTGCCATGCAGACACACAGGTCAGACGTGACATCCCGTGACTGTAAGCCCCTGCCTCGTTTGTTGCCGTGGCTGGCGTCACCCGGCTAGTCATTTCTTTACACTAAATGCTACGTTAACCGTAACGCTTTACGCCATCCCTCTCCATTTTCTCCAGCCTCACGACAGGTGGGCGTTCACGATCACCCGCAGGACTATTGCTCAGGTAACACAGGAGACGATATAGGAAAAAGTCCAGCACAGAGCAAACATCTGCAAATCACAGGGTCGTGGTTATTTTATCATAAGGTCCAATCTCTTCAGACCCCTCCTCCGCTAACACTTTCTACTTGGTCATTGATCCCTTCCGTGCCGGGGAATTCCTGCGGGTGATCTGCCCTCCCTCTGCCTTCCTTACGACAGTGCTGACAGCATTTCCAAAGTGTGGTGTGAACGGGGGGCAACATTGCCTCTCCTCCCCCCAAGAGATCCTAACTCGTCTGTCACTCAAAATTCTGTTCAAAATTGTCCCGCAAGGGGATTCTGGGGCATCTCCGTGAAAGAGAAGCACATGGGAGGGAAATGATTATTCAGTGGACACTGCTATGTGCTGCTCTTTCTTAATTCAACTTGGGATGACTATATTTAATTTTGGAAAAAATATAATGATTTGATAAAAATGTATCTCTTACTGCTTGATGATGACAATGCAAGTGCACATTTTTAGCAGTGATTCTATTAGGACTTTCGCAAGAGATTAGAATTCCTCATAGCCACTGGCGTGTGTCACCTGATTATGAACTGTACGCAGGGTCTTGGGAGCTTCGGGATTAAATCCCTGAACCTTCTGGTGTCCTAGCTTAAAGTTTGCTTTGAGTTATTCTGAATAATACTCATGCAATGTTGAAGTGCATAGAATTTGTCAATAGTGGAACTGATTTTCCCTGAAACCACCCAGATTACTTTATTCTATCAATTCATCATAAAAAATCAATATGATTAGCCTTTAGGTCTGTTTCTAACTGTGGAGGATGCATATCCCAGAACCGGCTCTCGGACTGCTGTGCCCTGCGGAGCCAGCAGTGCCTCACAGGGAACGTGCGATGCGATCAGTGAATGCCTCCTTTCAGCCATGACTGCCACCCACAGAAAAACAGTGAATTCAATACGGCTCTTGAAAGCCTTTTAAAAATTCTTTATCTCTGGAAAATATATCACAAATATGAGTAATCTCCCTTTCCATTAGTGTGGCATGATGTTTATCTTGGCAGATTAAAAAGTGAATCAGCAGGCAACATATTCCGCAGGCAAGATCACACCATTTTAGCAGAGGACGTCATTAGCTGGAATTTCAGCACCGGAAATTGAGCTGTCACAGCCGTGAGAGGAGACGGAGCTTCCCAGAGCTTCCCATGTCTCCCTGACCCACCTCTGTCAGAACAACCGCTAACGGTGCCCACGGCTTCGTCCTTCACGGCATCAGCGTGAGAATTGTTAGGCAAAATTGAACACAGAATGGTAGTGCTTTTTCTACCTTTGAAAGAAAATATTTTCTGATATTAAAAAACAGTCTTCACAGGGATACGCTATTGTCTGGGGCTTTGTGGCTGGATACTTTTCCTGCAGGAGGACTGCTTCATATATTTTAAATGATTCTTTCAGCAGACGTGCCACACGCGTCCAGCGTGTCGTCGGAGGGGTGAGGACAGTGCGGCCTCCCTCCTGGCCCTGAAGACTCGCGGTTCTCGCGGGGAGAACAGGTGTTGATGCACGAGTTACGACAGGACAAGATGGGGTAAAGAGGGATGTTTCTGTTCGCCTCTGCAGTTTGGAATCGTCTACATTTTTCGCCGACATTTTCACTGGCTGTGTAGATATTATGGCACCTGCACAAGCAACCCAGAGTGTCCGACCAAATTGGCCATATCAGCAAATAGCAAGTGGTTTCCACTCAGCCGTCAGATTCCTGAACGGGCGTCTCTACTCAGAACATGTGGGTCACTGCGGATTGCAAAGCACATTCAGATAGATACTTACATAGGTAATAGATAAACAGATGACACGTATGTAGACGATGGATAGGTGGTAGGTAGATGGTAGATGACAGACAGACAGAGGCACATGCGGCAGCACAGATGGGCACAGCTTGTCCCCACCCTACAGATACTGAGTCTGAAGTCTGAGCACTTCTGTGCCTTCCGCGCCCAGGCTGTGGGGCTCACTGAGGCTTGAGCCCAGGCCCCCAACTCTGAATTCGTTCCCAGTCCTACAACTCTGCCCTGAGTGTGGGGGCTGAAGGTCTGGGGTGTGTGGGGGCTGAGGGTCTGGGGTGTGTGGGGGCTGAAGGTCTGGGGTGCGTGGGGACTGAGGGTCTGGGGTGTGTGGGGGCTGAAGGTCTGGGGTGTGTGGGGGCTGAGGGTCTGGGGTGTGTGGGGTCCCCTCTCCCTCCTACCCCTCCTGCCTCCCACCTTCCCTTCCAGCAACTCTAACTCAGCCCCCCCCCCAGTCCCTCCTGTTCATGCAGCAATTGCGGAACCCATCAGGTGAGGGGATGGAGCAGCAGGCCTCGTGCAGAGCAGGGCAGGCACTGTGCCCTCGTGCGTCCCACAGTGAGTCGTTCTGTGTCTTTCTGGGTTTTGCTTCTGCTGCGACTGGCCCCAGGGCCCCTCTGGCTGCACCACCTGTGCGGGGCGTCTGCTCCGTGGGGCGGCGTCCGGGCTGCGGCACAGGGCCCGGCTACTCACCTGCCTGGAGGCTTAACTGTCACCTGCCTGCTATTTCATCGCCAGCAGCCCCCTGATTTTTTAAGAACCTAGGCCCAGAGTCATAGCTTCATTTTTAAAATCAACCCACAGGCAATTTTACTGTTTTTCTGGACCAGAAGTTAGTATTTGGATCAGTTCATCCTCCTTCTGTGCTGACTGAAATGAAGATGCTTTAGAAGGTCCCTTGAGGAAGAAAACCCCACGTTTATTCAGAAGGATAACACGTTCACCCTACACGAAACCAAGCCAGCTCTTAGGCTGGGACGTTCCTCCACTTAGACGCAGGCAGCTGAGTGTGGAATTAAGCTATTTGGCTTCTGATAACCAGGTAGATCCTTGGCTGTTGTTTCCAACAGAAGATTCATGTCAACTTCATCCCTCCCACCAGACTGAACGTCTGCAGGGGCCACATGCTGGGTGTGGAAGTGGGTTTTCCAGCTAATCACCAGCCGCTTTTCCAGCGCTGGGCGGTGGGGAGAGGGGTATCCACTCAGATCCGCCTCTCCCTGGCGTCCACTCAGTGGAGGGACGTCACTGCCCACTTGTTCCTTGAAGGAGGCTGGTGTGGGGGCCCCCGCGTCTGCGCACACCTACGGAGGCCCTGTCCCGGGGCTCACAGGTGAGCACCTCGGTCCACTGGGCAAGACCCGTCCCTGTCCCAAGACTACACCTGAGGGGCAGAGAAACACTCATGACGCAAAAGTCAGAGTGGACCGAGGCTCACATCTGGGGCAGGGCAGTGTGGGAGGGGCATGTGGATGGTTTCCAGGGCTGAGGTAGCAAAGGGCCACAGACCAGGTGGCTTAAATAACGGATTTTTGGGGCTTTAAAATTAATTCGTCTGATTGTTCTCGAGACCAGATGTCCGAGGTCCAGGTGTCTGCAGAGCTGGTCCCTCTGTGGCCACGAGGGAGGACCCCTCTCGGGGACATCACTGACTGTGTCTTCCCTCTGTCTGCTGGTCTGTGTCCAAATCTCCCTTTGATGAGGACACCAGTCCCATGGGATTGGGGCCCACCCTGTGTGACCTCATCTAAACCTGATTACTGCTTCCAAGTAGGGTCACATTCCATCACATGGATCTGGGGGTACACGATCTGGCCCATAAGGGGAGCAGAGCACTGGGGGGACCTCGATGGAGGGAGCGAGGATGTGGGGAGGGTGCGAGCAGAGCACTGGCCGCGCCAAGGGGAGGCCGCAGGTGCCGGCCAGGAGGGTGATGCCACTGAGCGTATGTCCAGGTGGGCACAGAGGGTGGTGGTGGCCAAGGCTGGCAGGGCCTGGGTGGGTTCTGGAGGTCCCCGAGGGCAGGCAGGCAGTGGGCACCACTGTTCCTGGGGACAAAGCCGTGAGGCACCAGCAGAGCGGGCCCTCTGTGCTCACCATCCTCCCCTGCTGGCAGGAGGGGCCTCCAGCACAGGTGTTCTGGGCTGCAGCCTTCTTAGGTGTGGCCTCCCCAGCCTGAGGCAGCCAGCGTAGAGGAGGCCAGCGGATCCCAGCTCCCTGCCAGGAGGTCTGCGCACGTGACCTGGGAAAATCAGAACACACACTTCTTTTAGTAAAAGATGTCTGGATCTTTAATGACGATGGTTTAGAGTCTTCCTTTTACTTTCAAAAGTGGAAAAATGTGGGTCACTCTCAGAAATACCTGCTGTAGGTGAGATCACTGACCTGGTTTACTGTGTGTCCTCCTCTTTGAAAGGTCCGGAACTCAGGTGGCTGCATCTTGGCCGGGAATAAGTGTCCTCAGCCTGGGCTGACCAGGCCTGTTGGGGAATCCCGGCGTCTCCTGCTGTCAGGAGAAGGGAGCCCAGGCTTCTAGATTCCTACACCCTCCTGGCAAGAGAATAAAGTCCAGGGTTCAAGCTCTCTGGGCTGCAAACTCTCATATCCTGAGGAGAGATTGGCCCCGGGCCATGCATGCCCGGGCGCTGACCCGGGTTTCTCCTCCCCCAGTTAGGCTGCCCCGTGTCCAGCCCGGGTCTTCTTTAACCCCATGTCTCAAACCAGAAGTTATAGCTGCATCCTTCTTTCCCTTTGGTTATTTCTATATAACTTTTGTAATATTTATCACACTCTGCTTGTATTAATAGTTACTGGATGCATGCCCCATCCTCCTGAATATAAAATCCTGAATCCAGGGACTTCCCTGGTTAAGGGTGACGTATCAGGCAGCAGGTGCACACTTCATAGTTACCTTCACGTGGTAACTGGTCAACATTTGTAGAACAGAAACACGGCAGAGCTCAAACATCGTCTGAGTAGGACCTGGGGGTCTGTGATGCTGACGTCTATTTTTTCACACACTCGGGAAAAAGTAATAAAATCTTTCATGAATCAGTTTCTTTATTGGTGAAATGAAAGGTTCAACTAAGTGAACTCTAAAAACATATTACTCTATTACTCGACAAATTGTCTGCAAGTAAGATATTAAAAGTCGGAGAATTTTCTCAGTGCATGTCACCTGTGTTATTTCTGTTCACCTGTGTTTGATGTTTTCCTGTTAGAAATCTCCTGACGGTTTCGCTGCCTCAGTCGATCCAATGCCTCAGTCGATCCAAAAGTATCAGACTTTTTCTCCCAGATATTAGATAACTAGGTGACCTCAGTTCCTGTCCTATCACATGATATTTTAATGTTATTGCAAGACTGCTGGGCCAGTTAGGATAAAATTCACGTGTTTAGTTTAGTGTTTGATCTATCACGACCCTGTTTGCCTACTTACTTATTTACATAGTTATGTGTTTGCCTAGTTACATATTTTCTTCGTTATGTATATGCATATATAATCTTCCTATTTTTCACATCTGTAGACCAAATTATTGTTGCTAAAGGGCTTCAAGTCACAGAGCCCTAAGAATTGATTTACTCTTTTCAATATATCTCCTTACGGGTCTACATTTTTTATTTGGGCTCAGTGATGATACAGTTTGGTCAATTTACATCTGTTTCAATAACCAGAGATTGTTGTTTGGAATTAAGATAACTGGAGAGTTCTATAAAGCTTGTGCCCTCACTTTTGTAAATAATTTCATTTCAAGACGTGGACAGCACATTTATCCAACTTTCAGTAAACACAAAGGCAGGAAGCTTAGTTAATACATTAGGTGACGATCATCTGTCATGAACACTGTGGCAGATTATGACAATAGGACATGAATAAGATGAAATAACAAGGGCACGTGTAAAATCCCACATTTACATTAAAAGAAACCACAAGAACAGAATGAGGAAAACTGGGTTAAATCATGTTTCAACTAAAAGGTGTTTTTTTGTTTGTTTTTTACTTTTCATTGGATTAAGAGGAATAAACAATATTGGGGCTGGAGAGGGCTAGACCATTCCGACCCATCTTGAACCACAATGGCAGAAAATAAGAGAAAATTCAAGGGGATAGTGATACTCAACACCAGTCAGTGAAACTTTTGGCAAAACAATTAAGAGAGAAATGGGTAAAAACACTGTGTAAAATACTTCACACAGGGCAAAGCATTAGGCAACCGTTCCAGGCATTAACTTGAACTTACAACGTTTCTACATTTCACATCCTTGCATTGTGAATACCTTATCATGAAAAGTAAAAATTTGGCTTATCTGTAAATACTTGAAGGCATGTCATATGAAATAGGTATCATTGATCATTGTGTTGTTCCAAAAGACATAGATGGGGCTTATGGATGGAAGTTAGGGGTGACAGAGTTGGACACAACGCAACGTTCCACAGAGGAACAGCTTGTCGTGATGGCTTTGTGAGTCCCGCAGGCCTGGAATTACCGCCTGCCTGGCGAGGGACTGCCTGGCGGGAAGGTCTAGAAGAAACGACATGACCTTTAAAGCTCCTAAGGAGAGATTCAATGAGTCATTGATTTAGTGTTGCCTTAATGGATGTTAATCAATTTGTATTTTCAAATGATTCCAGTCCACAGAATTTGAGAGTTAGATATTATTAGACACTTTCAACCATGTTAGAGAACAGGACGACACGTACAGCTTTTAGAGCTGTCCATGAAACTGACAAAAACAGGCAAAATGGTCACACCGGAGCCTTGACAGATATGGAGAGTGACACAGGATCCGCTGGATGCATGAAGGCTCAGAAGTGGTGAAGGTGCCAATATTCAGCCCATGCTCCTTCTGGCTTCTCACCAATTGGTTTAAATCAATCTTATCAAAATCCTAAAAATTAGTTTACTAAAAATAACAGACCTATGAAACCAGTCTCTGGTTCTTACACAGAGTTTTAGTCTGGACACACACACACGTGTGCATACCAAAACACACATGCACACACACATGCACACACACGCACACACGTGCACACACACACGCCAAGGCTTAATCCACCATGTGCGGAGATGCTCCATCTGACGGGAAGGGAGTGGTGTGGCCCTGGTGTATTTGCTCAGAGCAAGTCTGAATGCAAAGGCTGCCGTGATGCACTGTGACTTTCACATCCATGAGGAAAGGTTGTGCTAATAGTGTGTCAGAATTTTTCAGCAGAATGAACAAATTCCAGACTCAGAAAACCTGTTTTGGATTTTTATTCATCAGAAGTGTTTAACGAAAACCAGAGCAGTAAGCATGACCTCTGGCAAGTAATTTAACCACTCTGGGCCTAAGTTCTGTCAGTCAGAAAGTGGAGTAAATCCCCACCTCGTAGGACGGCTGTAAGAATTGAAGACAGACACCCCGTGAGGCCTGTGGGCCACACCCGCAGGGGGCACCCACAGAGCCCCCACCCTGCAATCGTAACAAGCTTATACTTTACATTCTCGTTTTTAAGTTCCTTATTCATGGCTGAGTTGTTTCGGGGGAATATGAACAATAAAATCTGAACATTTAAAAATAACGTTGAGTGGAGCCTCTAGACAAGTAAGTACACCATTTAATAAAATGAGACAGTTAAAAGCTGCCATCCTTTAATCTCTCGGGAAAACTATTATTTATAGAGCAAAGCATGGGACATAAGGGAAGGTTTTAACATTATTAGTTTTCTCACACTTAAAAAATAAGCACCATGTGAAATAGATGTCAAATTATAAAGACACTTATTTAGAGCATATGTTGATATACAATGATGAAATCTTTACTCTGCAAAAGTGAAAACTGGCTGGTAAATCCACTGCGAGAAGGTCAAAATATTCACTGGATATTGTATATTTGACCACAGGAAACTATGTAGCTTTCTGTTTATGGCTAAAGTCTGAATTCTCAAAAAGACCCTGAGACATGGGCCAGCTGTGGAAAATAACTCGGCATCGTCCTGCTCTCAGGTGGCCCTTCCTTCTGTGACAGGCGGGATCCCGGCAGATCAGGGAGGGCACAAGGTGGGCAGCCTGGACACCCGCCTCTGCCGCTGGCTACTGAGGTGGGGAAGGGGTTTGGGCAGCTGAGGGTGGAACACAGGAGTGACAAGGTCTTTGAGATGCCAGGTGCTGGGCTCAGAAGAAAAATATAAATCCAGGAACGTAATGCCATGGGGACCTGGTGACATCCGGGAGAAGCCTGTGCAGGAAGAGGCAGGGCTGGCGTTGAGGGTTTCCCACATTCTGGGGCCGGGAGGAAACCTCCCATCTCAGAGGGGCGGGGGACAGCCCACTGCTCTTTTGGAAATGAAGGGAAAAACTGTTTCCAAAAGGACAGCCTTGCAAAGCTGTTGACTGGCCTTGGGGGAAGAGCAGGACGCAGCCTAAGTGCGCTGTTGGCGTCGGCGTCCTGGGAGCACGTCCAGCGCAGAAAGAGCAGTTTTAGTGAAGTGCGGCCTGGACGTTGCATGGTGGTCACGTAGGAGAACAAGGACGTCCCTCTCTTTGTCCCAAGGCACAGCGGGGCCTGGTGACATCAGGACCCAGACGAGTGGCTTCCTCTGTAAATCGACGCTGTATTTGTTTACTCTCACGACACTCCCCGAGACCCTCCATAGCTCGAATCTGGCCTATGTCTGGAATATCGAGGTCATTTTTCACAGCCTGAACCCAAACATCCTGTCCTTCCAGGGCCTCTGTGTGCAAATCTCCTCTAATCAATGTCAAGACAATAACACTTGTTTAATGCTCCATGTTTTCAGCCTGTCAGTCCCTTTCTGGCTTCATTTCCTGGAGTGATCCATCGATGTGAGCATCTCCTCCCTGTGACTCAGAAGATGTCATTTCTTCCACCTCCTCTGCAAAGGTATCTGTCTAGTCCCCTCCCGGTAGCACAGCAGGTCAGAAAAGAATGCCAAAAATATCCAGAATAAGTCAGTGTCAAATTGCAAGGTCAGTCTGACAAAAAGGGAATCTAGATGCATCATTATGAGAGGACCACAGAAGCAGAAGGAGCTCCAAGGGCACCTCACAGGGATGCAGTCGTGTTGCAGAGACAAAGTCAGCAGAAGGGGCCTCGAACGCAGGGTGGAAGGCAGGA
This sequence comes from Daubentonia madagascariensis, assembly GCA_023783475.1. Taxonomy (NCBI): domain Eukaryota; kingdom Metazoa; phylum Chordata; class Mammalia; order Primates; family Daubentoniidae; genus Daubentonia; species Daubentonia madagascariensis. The sequence continues at coordinate 833,847 of JAKFHU010001035.1, forward strand.
TGGGTGTGCTCAAGGTCGGTCCTGAGAGCGGGAGTATCTGACAGCCCCACAGGTGTATGTAGGGGTGACTGCTCAAATCCTTAGTTTGAAGATTAATTTTTGTTCAGCCTACCTAATCTCACATAGGTTGCTGCCTATGTAAGTTTTATGTCCATGTTAGTAGTTAATTTTGATAATGATTTAGATTTAAGAATATAAGGACAAGATGGATTTAGACTACTCCTAAAGTAAAATTTTCTGAGAGGAAGAATTGTAAAAGTCTGGAAAGGGGTTCAATGTAAGAACTTCTTTGAAGCAAATAAAATACTTATTTTAGTGTGATGTTTAGCAGTAAGACAGGTAGAGGAACCTGTGAGAGACTCTATCACACTGGGAAGGGGTCACAGCATTCCAGAGGGTGGTCTGCCTCCCCCAGCTTCCCCTTCTTCCTTTTTCCTCAAAAGCCGAAGTTTGCAAAGTTTGGTCACTCGACCAGCGTCAGCTGCACCCTGGAAATGGTTAGAAAGTCCCGGCCAGACTTGCTGAATCAGAAGGTCTGTGGCCGGGGCCCAGCAACCCGTGTGGAACAAGCACCCCAAGTGGCTATGACGCACGCTTACCTTTGAGGTCAACTCTTGCAGGGAAATTTAATCTATGAAAGTACTTTAAGAAATCAGACTCTTGGGCCTGAAAATGACAAGAAAGAAAATGGAAGAAGTTATGTTGATAAAGCAAATATCAAACCTATTTGTGCTGGCAGGAGAACAGGGCAATTCTAACAGCTGGGATAAGACCTGACGCATCAGAAGCACCCCCCATCACCCCAGGAATGATGTGGACGCAAGGCTTCTATTCTACTGATGTTGTTCAAGTTAGTCGAGCTTCAGGAAACCCAAAAGCTGACGGAGGGGACTCTGGGATCCACAATCTACAGCAAATGCTGGTTACCAGCATCTCACAGAACATACACCAGAAATTGTGGCTGCAGAAAATTAAGAATTACCCAAGTCCCTTGCAGAGTTTCTTGCTGAAAACGTAGGACATGGCTCCCTCCTCGCGGAAGGTAGTAAAGTCTCTGCGCCCAGACCCGCTGGCGGCAGAGACCAGGGTGGCGGCTGTTCGAGGTGTTCTCTCCGACCTGGGAAAAGGAAGCCCCGGCAAAAACATGGAAGACCCGCCCCTGGATACTTCTAAATTATGCATTAAGAAAATAGGTGTGTTTTATATGCCACTTATTTGCAAAAGAAAGAAAACCTGAATTTCCTTCCTAAGTTCGTTGGAACAATGTCTCACTTCGGCATCTTGGGAAGGGGCTCTGAGCCCCGGGGGCTGCTTGCCAGGCGCCGAGTCTGATTTTCTCCCTTCTCTCCCGTTTTTCTTCCTACCTGATTTACCCCAGTTTTTGACAAATTATTGGCAAAAGTAAGGTAGTTCTCAGGTGAAATAATTGCACTCAGATAAAAGCATTAGCACTTAGATTAGACCACGTGCTGTGGGTCAGTCTAAGAAGTTCTGTTTCTAAGTCCTGCGAGTAGAAGCCCCGTGCAGGGATATTCTTCCATGTCCTCCCTTTTCGTAAAAGTTAGTCCTGAAAATCATACAAAGATTCTTTTGAAGCAATTATTTTATTTGTGTATAAACAAGAATTGAATACTCAAGGATACTAGTATTTCGTGAAAGTGTTTCCTTTCAGGTGATAGAACAGCTGGTGAGTGTGAGTTTGCCTGTGACCTGTGCACCAAAGAGAACTTAAGCTTTAAAGCCCTGAGTTACTGAGCATTTTGGACCCTTAGTGTAAAGGCAAGGGTTGAAATCCAGAAAGACCAAGAAAGTAGGAACCATGGCCCAGTCACAACACAGCTGCCCACTGACTGAGCCTGGAGCTCCCAGCAGGTGGGTTCTGCTGCTGCAGACCCTCAGCTAGTGAGTCCCGGGCCACCCCTGCTGGAGGGTCCCAGGTTATCCCACCTAGTGAGTCCTGGGCTGCCCCTGCTGGAGGGTCCCAGGTTATCCCAGCTAGTGAGTCCCGGGCCGCCCCTGCTGGGGGAGGAAGACTCAAACTGCCTGCTGTCCACATCAGCCTGCTGTGCCAACACCAACACCAACGTGAGAGCTTGCTGTGCTGAGTCCTGCTGTATTGTGTCACCCAACATCCCACACCCCCAACAGTCTAAGAACTTAGAGCAGGAGTCGGGACATGCACACAGCTGAGTTCCCGTATATCCCCATGGGGCTCTCCCCGTCCATGACCGTGTGGGTGACGGGAGGAGAATGGTGCATCCATCTTTCTCTTCAGCAAGAACCTGCACAGGGAGCCACACCAGGCCGGACCAGAGACAGCCAGACTGTGGCACTCGAGGAGGAGACCAGACACCACCTCGGAGGAGCATCCTCTGGCCCAAGCAGAGGAGAAAAACAAAAACGGAAGATTTGGGAACTGAATATTTAGGGGACTTTATTCAAGGAGAAGGATTTATTTTAGATTTTCATTACTTTATTAGAATTTGAGAACAGGAAGAAGTTCACTGTGGACTTGCAGAACACAAACGGGGCCCCGGGAAGGCTGAGACCGTGAGCTGAGGGCTCCAGACCCGCCTGCAGCTTGGCTGTGCCGAGGCAGAGCACACTGATCCAAGGACAACTAAGCGGCACTTGGATTTCTGCTCTGTTGTCATCACCTGTTCCTTCCCCTTAGAGAAAAGGTAGCGATGCTCTGTGTCGGGGCATCCTCGGTCCTCTGGTCAAACACATTTCATACCAGACAGTAAAGCCCCTCACATCTGAGAAGCAGGAAGGCGCTTCCTTCACTGAGCATACGCTATGTCAAACTGATCGACGGTTCACGGCTTTGGGCTGAATATTCTTTTTCATGATTTGTTAGTTCTCATCACAGCCAGACAGGCACACGAAGTGAAGACAACGATCGTTTCGTTAATCCACCCGTCCTTTGAACAATCAGCTTGCATTTTAATCTGATTCTGTGCCAGGAGCTGCACAGTCTGAAATTCAGTTGACTCAATGTGTAAATCATCTTGACTAAGAAAGACTGAAAAATTAAATGCAAAGATGAAAATTCGAAAGCATTGAGGCCAGATTGAGCAGCTTCCTCTCCTCAAGTTGAAAATTGTCCTTGAAAGGTCGGTCGCCACGGGCAACGTCAAGCGTTTAGGAGTGGACAACTATCTATTCTCTCAAATGATGTCTGCGAAGTGTGTGGATTGAGGAGAAAGACCCCCGTATATTAATAAAGGGGCTTAGATTTATTTATGTCCCAGTCCACCCATTAAGAAGCCAAGTGCATTGGACAAATTGCCTAGCATCTCTGAATCTTAGCTCTCTTGTCTTTTTAGAGGTGATAATCATTCCTATCTGCTTTGTAGAGTTGTGAAGATCAAACAAAGCAAAGCTCAAAGCTCATTAACCTAATTTTGGAATTCTGAAGCCATATGCAAAGGTAAGTTCGGATCAACCAGGATGATATTTGGAGTCAGCTGTTCCTTTTGAGCACGCTAGGTGTGCAGGCAGACGCGCAGGAAAGAATTCTGATGGTGAAGAAAGAGTCCCACCACGTTCTGCAAGAAATCCCCCCTGGCCACACGGCTAACACGGCTGTCCACTTCGATGCAGTCACCAGACTGCGAAAAATTGTCTTCCCAGAATACGATCACCAAATCATGGTTGTCAGAAATTATTGGAAAATATTAAGAAATAGTAAATGGTGATTTTCTTGTACAAATTTGGTTACATCCTACATTCAAATTCCGTTTGCAACACTTAAAGAGTGTTTCCTATCTTCTTCTAAAGTAACGAAAACTGTTATCACGCCACTGCACCCTAGCCCAGGTGACGCAGCGGGATCCTCTCTCTTAAAAAAAAAAGAACGTAATTTCATGTTTAGAAATGTTTCGTGTTTATTAATGTTTTTCAGGTCATTTTAAAGGATAATGTTGTGTCTTAAAATACTGCCTTAAGAGACCGATGGGGAGCATCTGTAGTGACCAGTCTCAGCAGATGCAAAAGCACTTTCAGTTGCAGACTTGCACGGACTTCCACAGGCCGACTCGCTGTACTGCTGCCAGGGACTCCGGGATTTGGGAAGGGCCTAAGCATGTTTATTTCCAAAATTTCCCACTTACTAAAAGCTCTGTGTCTTCAACATTACCATTCCCTAGAGAAGGTGCTGATCCAGGGAGTGGATATCCTTCTCTGATTCTTCTCTCTCCGGCATGCAATGCACGTCCCTGCCGTGTGCCACATGTTCCCCACGCCCTCACGGACTCCTGTGGACAGAAACACAGCAGGCACCTGGCACAGACCGAAGGTAACATGGGCAAGATTCACTCAGGGAAGGGAGCTGAAGTGTGACTTTCATAAAAAAGAAATAAAATAAGGAAATAATGAAAGTAATTCATGTGTATTCACAGCCAGTGGTTCCGTCTCCCCTCCAGGGTGCTCCTGTACTGTGCACCCACAGGCTTCCCCAGCATGGAGGGGGCATTCCGGAGCCCTCCACCAGGCCGGTCAGCGCCTGGGCCCCACCCACACTGAGAACCCCCAGTGATTTCAAGCATTTCTGAGGGTTGGTCCTTGTCCTGTGCTGCAGCCCGGCCCAGCCCTTCCCCATGGTCTCCAAAGCTCCATAATCCCAAAGCTTTCTTGGAAAATTGCCTTAGCTGCCAAGGAGGTCGGCACGACACTGCAGTGCGCGTGGACGAGGCCTCACTGTAATGCGCATCCGTAAATGCTGCTTGTGTTGTGATACCACTGATACTTTCATGGTTAGCAGATAGGACTGTCTACTAGGCACGAAATTCAATCTCTGGGCTTCATCATGTGCAATTTTAAAACACGTGTGGCAGGAAAGAAAATGACCAGTGGGGTGTGATGTGTAGCCAATACTGCAGTGTGTAGATTAGATCTGTTACAAAATACGCAGTGTTTGTGATGGAAAAGATCTTCAAAAGGTTTTTTCTTTTTAGATTAATTAAATAAAGTGTGCTGCCTTTAAAGACTTGCTTTATCTTTTACTAGATGTAGAAAGGAAGACATCAGCTGAGGATACGTTTTCTTCATAAATAAGACATGCATATGGCTAAGTTAACTAAACCTAGGACCTTAAGAAGTCAGCTCCTTAGAATATGACACATTTTACACTTCAGATTTGGGGTCTGATAAATTTTCCTCTGCCCAGGAAAAATTGTCCATTTATATTCTCTATAACATAATTTAGGAATTTTCTTATAAACTTCTCATATATTTTAATTCACCTTACATATCTACCTTAGTGGTATTTATTATAATCTTATTTTATCCATTTTTATAATTTTACAATAACACAAATGACTATATGTTTTATGTATATCAGGAGGAATATTTCATTATATCTGGGATATTCATTATCAAATGTATACTCAATACCCACTTTGTCTATTGTTGGGGGTCTACAAACTACAATCTACAGGCAAAATCTGGCTGATGGCCTTTTGGGTATGATTCACAATTAAGAATGTTTGAAGTCAGTTATCTTTTGGTGTATACCCAGTCACTAGGCACACAGAGGCTTAAAACAACACACATCGATGGTCACACAGTTTCCGTGGGTCGGGAGTCCAGGCCCTCTGCTCGGGGTGGCACAGGCTGCCCTGGGGGCGGAGGCAGCGGGCTGTGTTCTCAACCACAGGCTCCACCGGGGCAGGACCTGCCTCCATGCAGCGCAGGCTGCGGCAGAACCGAGCTTCAGCTCCGGCTGCCTGCGGCCCTGGTGTCCTGAGCCGTGAGAGGCTGCCCGGCGCCCTCCCCGTGGTGGACTCGCATCGTGGCCACGGGCGTTTCTTCACAGCCAGCAGGAGATGGACCAGTGCCCCGACCTCCTCGCCGGAGACACCCTGCACCCTGACGGAGTCCCTGGCTTTGGGGTGGATCTCAGGACCCACCCTCCGTGGCGGTGGGGAGTCCGCCAGGGCCTGGGCTCCAGGAGGACGGGTCACCATGGGTCGCCTCGGAGCCGCTCAGCCACAACGTGTCACATTATCAAGGAGCGGTGCAACTTTACATTAAGTTAAACTGAAAGAGAACAATATGCGACACAGACCCTGCCTGCGCCAACCGCAGTGCTCTAGAGAGGAGCGTGTGCTGCTGGTGCGTGGTCTGTGTAGAGGACACAGACTCGGTAGAGAAGAAAAGATGTCCTCTGATGCATATAGAAGAAGACACTGCTTCATTTCACGGGTTCCTTCTTGCATGAAGTAATTGCACTCTCAGGCTGTGCCTCTGTGAGGACTGACTCCTGCCCTCTCCCTTCCTGAGCAGGAAAGAGGGCTGAGGAGAGCCAGGACACGTCGGTACCTCGGGGTCGGGAGGACAGGACGAGCCCTGGGGCTCAGCCAAGCGTCCCCCACCTCCCGAGGGCCCCGAGGCACAGACCCGAGGAGCACTGGGGTGGCGTCCCATGTGTGTCACACCTACACCTGCAGCAGAGGGTGGTGGCATCCCGCGTGTGTCACACCTACACCTGTGGCAAAGGGTGGCGGCATCTGCGTGTGTCACACATACACCTGCAGCAGAGGGTGGTGGCATCCTGCGTGTGTCACACCTACAGCAGAGCGTGGCCATGCCAGGTGTTCCCACTCAGTCTCTCCCCTGCATCTCTCTAAACTCCACACTGCCATCCCGACGGGCTGTGCCGCCTCACCCCTGGACACTGGCGCCCACACCACACACCATGCTCCTCAACAGCCAAATCTCGTGAAATTGCAATCACCGAAAGTCGCTTCCTTCTGGAAGCTTCCCCCAAGGCCCCAAAGCCTGGTTCAGTGCTTTTCCTATGACCCCTTTTCCCATGTGCAGCACGGTGGTGTGATGTGTCCTTACTTTTCCTTCCCCCTTCCTATCTAGGCTAAAAAAACACCAACATGGGGTAGAAACTGTGCCTGGATGTTTGCTGCAGTGTCTGTAAATCATAGCACAGTGCCAGATGCAGAAAAAGTAAACGCATGTGTATGTGCATGTGCAGGCATGTGTGTGCATGTGTTTGTGTGTGCTTGTGTCCACATATGTGTACATGTTCCTGTGCAGGTGTGTGCCTGTGGGTACCTGCATGCATATGTGTACACACATCTGCATGTGTGTCCATGTGTGCATGTACATGTGTAGCTATTTGCATATGTGTGCACATGTGGATGCTGGGTCAAATGCTATTCGAGTGGACAGCAGGGCCATAGACTTTTCTGAAATGCCACTGAGGGCTGCCTCTGGGTCCCAGGCACGGTCAGAAGGAAGGCGGCTGTGCTTTCCCGCAGCTGTAGGGAGGGCTGTGCAGAAAGCCGGGGCAGCATCACCTCTGGGTGTGTCTGTGGGTGTTTCCAGAGGAGACAGGCAGTGACTGAGGGAGGAAAACCCTCCGTGTGGGTGGCACCGGCCAGTCCTCTGCGCTCCAGCTGGGCTGAAACAGAGGGAGAAGCAAGGTTCTCTGCCCTTCAGCCTCAGACTGGGGGCTGCACCATCAGCCTCCCTGGCTCTGAAACTCCTGCACTTGGACCGAGCAGCATGACTGGCTCGCCTGCTGCCCCGGCTCGCAGATGACCTGTCGGGGACCTCTGCGCTCTGCGATCATGTGAGCCAATCGCCTAAATGTCCTGGCGCACATCCTGCCAGTTCTGCCCTCTGGAGAACCCTGGCTGGTACGACTGCCTTCCACGGAAGGAGGAAATCCCAGAGGAGACGCTGGCGTCTTCCTGACACTCATGTCTCCACTGACCTGGTCAGAATCCCAGCAAAGAGACACGGTCAGAAACTCTGGAGAAAAGTCTCCTTACACTCCCCCTGCCAGAAAAAAAATCCCTCTTTCCCTTTTCCCACTCTCCAGTGGCTAAAATTTCATTAACTATCCACAGCAGTGTTACGGATTTTCATTCTGCACCAAGACTCAGGTCTGCACACATCAGTGCCGACACGCAGAGCAGACAGACAAAAGGAGTTTTCTCGAAACGAGCAGAGTGTTGGGTCAAGAAGCGTCAAAGTCAGAACTAAAGGTGACAAAAGGCACAATACAAAAACAAGTAAGGAACACCAGGAAAAAGTTCCCCTAGTAGGTGATTTTTCTGTAAGACTTAGTGCCTGGTGATCCTTGGCATGGATCTACCCAGAGCCACAAAGAAAGAACATTTTCATGAAGTTCTCATAATTATATGAAAATCTAAGAATTGCATGAGATGACATTTCATAGTCTGTGGTGGATTCATCCAGTTCTGGATGTCAGGCTGGTTATTTTGAAAATTCGACCGATAGTGTAGTGCTCAGAGGTCTTAGACTAGAACACCCCCAATTAAGGAAGCACTGATTTAGAAATACTAATACAGAGCCATGCAAATCTGAAGAGCAAATATACTCCATGTGTCATGGCAGCTGTTTTCTAAGGGAAAACAAAGTATAACCAGAAACAAATGAAAGAAATCCTTCCATGTTAAATAAAACTTTGCTATTTTAGCTCTATCACAAGCGATGTAGAAGTCACACCAGAAAAGACTTATTGAAAATTTCTCCCTGGTGCTTTCAATTGATATTTTGTATACGAGCCTCTTGGGAGCTATATTTTTGGTTCACAAGCTACTTAAAATGTGGTAGCAAATAAGCCACATTTCTGTCAAGGGTGAATTTATTCAGTGTGACTTAAACAAATCCATTTCAAAGTTTAGCCACACCTCTAGAGATATATTTTCAAAAATAAGTAACTTCTTGATTTATCCTCACTTGTATAAGTCAAGTCACCTTCCTTGAATTTCAAAGGAGGACTTATTCATCCATCCATTCAACAAATATTCATTGAGCACCTACTATGTGAAGATCATTTTATTACTACCAATGAGAAAACTACAAGGATTCTTTTTTCAGGTTTCTTGCAATAAAAATATATGTATACAATAATTATCAGCCATACACAGTGGATAAATAAATTCAGAGAAAAGGGGATCTGCTTTAAAAAGGGGAGATAAGGAAATCTGTGGGGAGAGTGGGGAGGCTGGGTGCTCTCCCACAACTTGTCAGCAGGTGCCAGGCACTCCCCCCACCACCACCAGGAGCCCCGGGCAGAGCAAGTTCCCCTGGCCCTGGCACCTGCTGCCACTGCCTGGGTAGCCCCACCCAGCCACCACTGCTGCCATTGCTGGGGGACCCAGCTGGAGCAAACCCCCATGGCCACCCACCTCCCTGGAGAGGGACCTGCCCTGCTCCCGCCTGAGCTTCCAGCAGTGGCCTGGGACCCAGCCCACCCTCCTCATGAATACCCCCCAGCACCTGCTTGGACTGTGACAACCACAGGGGAACAGGGAGATGCAGCTCTCGGTGCATCCACCCCTCCTTCCTGGAGGGAGCAGGACTCCAATCATCGGGAGCAGGACTCAAGCACCCCACCCTGGGACCCCTCCCTCTCTCCCCTGAGCAACAGAGTTGCCAGCAGAGAACAGGCGAACCCAGAGCCATCTGTCTTGAGCTGAGAGAAGAGGTTCCTTATGAGAAGCAGGCAGCATAAGAACTCAGGCAACATGAAAAAACAGTCTGTTTCAACACCCCCAGAGGACTGCACTAGCTCTCCAGCAATGGACTCCAACCAAAAGGAAATTGTTGAAATGTCAGATGTGGAATTCAGAGTATGGATGGCAAGGAAGATCCATGGGTGCAACGAGAAACTCAAAAACCAACACAAAGAAGCAAAAAAAAAAAAAAAAATCAAGACTTGAATGAAAAATTCACTGAAGAGATAAATATTTTAAGAAAAAATAAAACCATAAAAATTCTAGAATAAAATGTATGACAAACTCTTCTGGACATTGGACTAGGAAAAAATCTGTGACCAAGACCCCAAAAGCAAATATAGCAACAACAAAAATAAATAAATGGCACTTAATCAAACTAAAAAGTTTCTGGAACAGCAAAGAAAATAATCAACAGAGTAAGTAGAAGCCTAAAGAATGGGAGAAAATATCCACAAACTATGCATCCAACAAAGGACTAATATCCAGGATCTACAAGGAACTCAAACAAATCAGCAAGAAAAAAACAAATAACCCCATCAAAAAGTGGGCAAAAGACATGAACAGATTTTTTTCAAAAGAAGATAGACAAATGGCCAAGAAACATATGAAAATACGTTCAGTATCACTAATCATCAGCGAAATGCAAATTAAAATCAAAATGAGATACCACCTTACCCTTGTCAGAATGACCATTAATAAAAAGTCAAAAAACAGTAGACGTTGGTGCAGATGGAGTGAAAAGGGAATACTTATACACTGTTGGTGGGAATGTAAACCAGTACAACCTCCACGGAAAACCGTACGAAGATTTCTCAAAGAACTAAGAGTAGATCTACCACTTGATCCAGCAATCCCACTACTGAGCATCCACCCAAAGGAAATGAAGTTATTTTATAAAAAAGACACCTGAACCCAAATGTTTATTGCAGCACAATTCACAACTGCAAAAATATGGAATCAACCCAAGAGCCCATCAACCAATGAATGGATAAAGAAAATGTGGTATATGTACCATGGAGTACTACTCAGCCACAAAAGTATTGAAATAATGTCTTTTGCATCAATTCGAATGGAATTAGAGGCCATTATCCTAAGTGAAGTATCTCAGGAATGGAAAAACAAATGCCACATGTTCTTACTTATAAGTGGGAGCTAAATGAAGGTCATATAAGGTCATAAAGTGGTGTCATGCACATTGAGATCCCATAAGGGGGAAGGGGGGAGGGGGGAAGGGGGGACGAGGGGAGGGATAAAAATCTACCCATCAGGTACAACGTACACTATCCTGGTAACAGGTACACTGAAAGCCCTGACTTCAGCATGATACAATTCATCCATGTAAGAAAAAACACTTGTACCCTCTATTCTATTGTAACAATAAAAAAGAAAAGAAAAGGAAACAAATATTAAAAAAAAAGAAAATTTTTCTCTGTATGAAGTGCCCTGACCAAGGGATTCAAAATATGAACAGCTCCTGGACATGCACAGATATTGAGGAAGGATATTCCAGCTGGAATGAACTTACTAAACAATGTGAACATATCACACCACACACAAAAGGTTATGCGTGTGCACGATATTACTCCATGTGGAAATAGGGGTAATGCCTATTTAATAAAAGGAAATATTTTCAACTTCACTAGAAATCAAGATATTTTAAGTTAAAAATGAAAGGCAATGTTTCCCTATCAGTTCGAGACATTAAGGGGACTCGGGAATCAGACGTCTAGATGTAGCTGGAGGAATAGCGGTTTGTACAATCTTCCTAAACCAGGCCTGGGGCCCACAGCACAGTCTGAGAAAGCATCCACCGCTGCTGCTGTCTGCAGTTCACCTGAGACGGGAAACAGTGAGTGTGCACAGCTGTATGCACAGAGTCTTTTTGTAACACTTTTTTAATTTGCAAAGAGCTGAGAGTGTCTTTAGTATCTGTATTCGTCAAGGTTCTACAGAGAAACAGAACCAGCGGGATGATATCGAGACAGAGAGAGAGAGAGAGAGAGAGAGAGAGAGAGAGAGAGGGGGAGGGTATAGGGCCATTGGCTCACATGATCATGGAGGCTGGCACGTCCTGGGAGAGCCCGTAGTGTGACCGGTCTGAGGGCAGCAGGCAGGAAGAATCCCCTCCCACTGGGGGAGGCCTGGCCTTTCTGTTCTATTCAGACGTTCAGCTGAGAGGACCAGGCCCCCCTCGGGAGAACAGACGGTGCATCCAAAGGTCGGTCTCACCCAGACACACCCCCACAGAGGCAGGGCTGGGCCACCGTCAGGGCACTCGTGGCCCTGTCAGGTTGACACACATCAAGTGCACTACAAGCAACACACCGTGAGTTAAGTATCCTGTGCTACAACCCCAAAAGGGAACTTTATGCAGCAATCAAAATGATAGAAACGTACAATTATACAGATAAACGTACAATTATACAGATAAACGTTTAAGCATATTTTAATTGAGAAGACATAACAGAGGATAAGCCGCATGTGTAAGATCACTCCTGTAATACAACAACGTATGATATTTATGTGAAGTACTATACTCACACACACAAAAGGAACAGTATTTGAGAGCATTACACAACCAACACTTGTATCTACGTAATGGATTTTGGGTAACATTTTTGAATATCTGAATTTTCTTCAAATATATTACTTAAAAAGGAAAAAAAGGGAAAGAATTCTGTCATCAGTAACAGCAATCTTTGTGCAAAGAGTAAAATAGTTACAAATGAATCCAAATGCACTCTCAACGCTGGGTGTCCACGGGGGGGAGGAAGTGGCTCTCTAGTGTCTCTTGCTGCAGGACACTGACCCCCCTGAGGGCCCCCACACCCTCATCTACACCCCAATACCCTCCCAGACTCACCCTGCAGGACACTGACCCCCCCGAGGGCCCCCACACCCTCATCTACACCCCAATACCCTCTCCCAGACTCACCCTGCAGGACACTGACCCCCACGAGGGCCCCCACACCCTCATCTACACCCCAATACCCTCCCAGACTCACCCTGCAGGACACTGACTCCCCCGAGGGCCCCCACACCCTCATCTTGACCCAATATCCTCCCAAAGGCCAACTTTCCAAATACCACCACACTGGGTGTTGGGGCTGCAACATGTGGTTGGGGGAAAAATTCAGCCTGTAGCCCTTGATTAGGCAGAATGGGGCCAACACCACCCACGATGTCAAGGACGTGACTTTTCAGTACAATCCTCCTGGCTTCGGACTCAGTGAAGACGTAGAACAGGCCATGTTTGAGGACGGGAGAAGCATTCCGTTGCTCCCTGCTGGGGAGGTCTTTGCCCAGGGGATGGGGGCACTGGCAGGGTCCTGGGGTCTTTTTAGCATCTTCCTCACACACTTTCTGTGTTTAACTCTACGTGAAACCCGAGTAGCTTCTCCTGCGCTACTTTTGAGGAAACGTATTCCAAACACCTACTGAGCACCCAGGTGTTTTGAAAAGGTATTCTCAGCGAGGCCGGCAAGGGCATGGGGTCTTCTCCAAGGCACTAAAATGCTGCACGTGATATACTGCTCATTTCTGCCGTGCTGATGTCACCTCTGTCCAGTAAAGACAAATCCTCCTAATGCAACAGCCCTGGGGCTGCATCCTAAACTCTCAGGGTAGGGATAGATCTTCCTTTCCTTTGGATCTATACCACCTGATCCAGCTCCCAGCACACGCTAAGTACTTCAAAAACATGTGAGGAATTAATACACTTCTTTGAATATTGCCGTTTAAGTTTCGAATTTTTCTAAATTTTTAAAATTTTATGTCAATTGTTGCAGTTCAACAAGACCTGACCAAGTGCCATTAAAAAGTATGGATGAGAAAGGCATCCCATCAGTTTACTTATTTAACAAATATTCACTGTAATTTTTTTCTGTGCCAGTCACGTGCCAATTAATGAGGCTAAAAGATAAATACATGAGTTATAAGACCTCACAGACCTAGAATTTCTGAGGAAATCAACACACGAACAACACAGCGCAGGCAAAATGTTACTCAGTTCTCAAGTTTCTCAAGAAATTGTGCCCACATGGAGCAAAAATGGTCCTCTGGCTGCACCTGGAAGACCTGGAGGGAAGTCCTGCAATGTGTTTTACGGAGCACAGACCTGCAGATGGCACGCCTGGCGTGTTTGCAGATGGCGTGCCTGGCGTGTTGGCATCTCCGTGGAATGGTCGTCCCCACCTCCCGTGACAAGAGCGGGTGAGTGCCCCGGACAGCCACTTTGGTTCAGCCACTGCCCCAACATATTCCCACACACCTGCTCCAAGGGTGTTACCAGAGAGAAAGAAACGGGTGGCAGGATTTCAGGGGGAACTTCAGAAAGTAATAAGCATCAAATGTGCAATTCTGAGTTTGCCGATGAATTTCCTGGTGTGCCATCCCTGAGGCTATGTCCTCAACACCTCAGGTGCTTTCTATTTGCTGCTTCTACCCCCCTCAAGAAGCTGTTGGAAATACATCATGAGATAATATATAAGCAACGGTTTTGTGTGTGTGCATGTTTGTAAGTTCAATTTTTTTCAATAGTACTGATTTGATATTTGTACTTCTTCTTTGACATTGGCATTAATTTGAAGTGAAAAATTCACAGAGTCCTCTATTTGTGTTGATAATTTTCAAATAAAACTATACAAAGCATTTGTAGTAAAGTCATACCTAGTAATGAAATCAAATGGCTGTTTTCATGCGATTATGCAGGTGAAGAATTGTTGACATTTCAATAAAGCCAGATAAATTTCAGGTCATTTGGCTAAAATTTGCAAAACTAGGGTCAAGCCTACTAGGCACACACAGTATTCATCAATTGATTATAGAGAAAATGTTACGTTTGAAAATGCGATTTCTTATAAAAATTGTTCATATCATAAACTTTTATAAGATAGCAATAAAATATTTTTAGTAATGAATGCACACATAGCAGTACTTAACTCTCTTAAACTTAGAATGCTTAAATTCGATCCTAATCATGAGATAAAGGTGTATTTCAGAAAATGCAAATAACTTCAAACTAAAGGAGAAGACTAATAAAACGCTTTTTCATCATTAAGCCCAAATTATGTTTTAATCTCTCTGCCTTACTCATTATATAATTTAAGATGATTAAGTTGTTCTGTTTAACATTTTTGAGTATCCTTTAACACACAGGATCAAAATTTTAATATTTGGAAACTATATCCACCAAAATTAATAGTTACCATGACTCTTACATTTGCCCCCATGAGGTACTTAATGCAGGAAAACGGCATCACCAGATGTGCCCTGTGTCTAATCGCAACGTCTATTTTAATCCTGCGAGCGAGTGTTTATAGAATACTTACCAAGAGCGCAGCGCCACTAAGCACCTTTCATGTAATCTCACTGCATCTTCAAACAGACTCAGGAGGCAGAGGGACCCTTCCTCACGCTGCTCGTGACGGAGCGGAGGACCCGTGTGGCGCGTGACTCCCACCAGGCCACGCCAAGGCGTGGGGCGCGGGTGCGCGCGTCCGGGCGCGGGTGCAGACGCCTCTGCACCTGCCTCGCTGGACGCGCAGGTGTCCGGGAGCTGCGCGGCGCCTGGCTCCGGCTGCGCTCCAAGGCCGCCGGGCTCCCCGGCCCGGGCGCAGCGTGACGGCCAACGCCAGCACCACGAGGTGGGGCAGGGCGGCCCTGGACACGCGGGAGCGACATCTCGGCGTCGGCAGGTCCCGCGTCGCGGCCGAACGGACTCCGGCCCGGGCCGCCTCCGACCCCCGCACATCCCGCTTCCCCGGTCGTGAGACGCGGGCACAGCGCGGCTCTCAGAACACACGCGCAAATGCGCAGCAGCAGGTCTCTCGGGGCGCCCTGGGAAGACGTGGTGTCTGTTCTCACGCGGGGGACAGGGTGGGGCCCTGGGGGCACCGAGCCCGGGGAGGGGTGGGCAGCAGCACCCGCCTCGGTGCCTGTGCGTGAGCAGAGCCGCAGCCGCGACGCACCTGCGGAGGGCGGACACTCGGCCGAGGCGGCTCCGTGCGCGCCCCCGGGAGCGGGACGCGGGCCAGCTCAGGGTGGGCGTAGGACTTGCCTCCGACAGCGGGAGCGTGGGCTGGGCCGCGGCGACGCGCGTGTCCTGTCTCCAGGAGGACGGCTGCGGTTGGCCTGGCTGCACGGCCGGCCCCCGTGTCCTTCCCCCCGCACTACACCCTCGTCTCAAACAGGGAATGCTGACTGTTTGCTGGTATGTTGATGTTCACAGCTGGGTAGGTTCTTGACAGATACTTTCATGTGGTTAAGGTAGGATCATTCTATTTCTAACTTGCTAAGAAGTTTTATCATAAATGGATATTTATTATATCCTAAGCATTTCTTTATCTAAGGTGGTGATCATTTAATTTTTTCCCTTTAATTTATTAATGTGACAGATTAAATTTGTCACATTAAATTTACTGTTAAATCAACTCTATTCTGAAATAAACACAATTTGGTCATAATATTATATCTTTGATAGATAGAGATATGGTTTGCTCATATTTTTACCTGGTTTATAGAGAGAGAATTGATTTACCATAAAGTTCACTCATTTAAAGTGTACAGTTCAGATGTTTTCTTGCATATTTATATAGTTGTGCAACAATACCCACAGTCTACCTTGCAGCAATTTCACAGCCTAGAAGAAAAGCCCTGCATCTCTTCCACACTCACTTGTCTTCTTCCTCTTCCCCCAGGCCCTGGTAACTACTAACCTATTTTCTCTTTCTAAAGATTTGCCTATTCTTGACATTTCATATAAATTAAATCATATAATATGTGTCCTGTTTTAACTGGCTTCTTTTATTCAGCATAGTGTTTTCAAGTTTCATTCACATTGTAGCATAGATCAGTACTTTAATCCCTTTTTGTGGTTGAATAATATTCCATAGTATGGTGTCTTGGTCTACTTGGGCTGCTATAAAAATTCTTAGACTGGGTAATATACACAGACATTTAGAGCCTACAGTCCTGGAGGCTGGAAGTCCGAGATCAAGGTGTCAGCAGGTTTGGTGCTGGTGAGGGCTGCTCCCTGCCTCAAAAACAGCTCCCTCTCGCTGTGTCCTCACAGGGCAAAGGATCACTTGAGCCTTGCGTAAGGGCACTGGTCCCACTTATTAGGCGGAGCCCTCACCAGCTTGATCACATCCCAAAGACCCCACCTCTTAACACTATCACATTGGGTATTAGTCTCTGATATCTGAGTTTTAGGGGGATGCGAACATTCAGAACATAGCACATGGATACACCACCGTTGCCTATCCCTTCACCTGTCGATGGGCATTTGGGCTGTTTCTACCTTGTGGCTTCTGTGAATTGTGCAGCTGTGAACATGCGCGTGTGCTTTTGTGTGGATATCTGGAGCACTCTGCCTGCACTGCAGAGCCACGTGGAAAAGGGGGAATTTACTCCTCACCAGGTCCTGCCTCCACGGTGGACACAGGGTGTGGAAGGCCGGGTTGCCGCCCCGATATAGGCCATCAGCAGGATGGGGCTGAGGAAAACGCCACCTGCTGACATTCTCCCGCTGCAGAAGTTTCCCTGGACGGCTCTTTCACCCCAGAAAACTGCCAGTTGGGAAAGGCTTCTTTCAAAAGGCAGAGCTGTGCAGAGGGTGCGCAGTCCCCCCATGTTCAAATGCCTCTGCAGACCACTGTTTTTAGCTAATTTCTATAGATGTTGTTGAATAAAGGCATCACAGTTTGATGCAAGCACGCCGATCAATCCCCAGACCCTGAATGCCCGTCTCTGCTGATTTTGGCAGGCTGAGCAGATGTCTCTGAAGAAGTTTCCCTGAGCTCCTCGTACCAACATTCCAGAAGTCCTGCCAGAGTTTGCCAACATTTTTGTTTGTAGTTTTGCACTTAGGTATACAATTAAAATCGGTCTATAATTTTTATTTCTCATAATAAACCCTTGTCAATTGTTGGTATCAGGTCGTCCCATGAAAATGAGTTGGGAATTATCACTCTTTTTCTATTCTCTGGTTAAATTATTTTGTAAGATTCAATGGTGAATCTCTTTGGGTTTAGGAATTTATTTGTGGGAAAGATTCATTTATAAGATTTAATTCATTTAGCATTTCCAGACTATCCATACGTCTAATTTCATCTTGTTTCAGTTTGGTAAATTATATTTATTAGAACATTTTCCACATTATCTACATTTATTTATGTATTGGCATAAGTTTTTTCCATAGTATCTGCTCATTTCGTTTTCATTTTGGCAGTTTAAACTTGAGAGTCATGAAGATGCAGGCAACATGGAACCGGGAGTGTTAGGGCAGCTGAGAGCCCAAAACTGCCGCAGACGGGTGCGACGGAGGACGCTCCAGTCTCTGAACAAAACACAGAATGGCTCATGCAATCAATCTGCCCCACCTCCTGCCGGTTCCCAATTGATGAGTTAGTTTAACCCCACCTCCTGCCGGTTCCCAATTGATGAGTTAGTTTAACCCCACCTCCTGCCGGTTCCCAATTGATGAGTTAGTTTAACCTGCGGCACAGCTTCAGTTTATATTTGAATAAAGCCATGTTTTTCACTTTTTGAAAGTTATGATCCTCTTTCAAGTGAGAGGTAAGAGAGACTTCGCTTAGTTCCCCTTTGTGTCTGTCTGTCTGCAGGAACACGTCTGTCTCACTTCCCCTAGGAAGGGGCACAGCTCTGTGACATCTGGTCCTGTGACTGTAGTTCTGCGTTTTTGTGTTTTCTCTAACCCATGTCTGAATTTGGAAAACTGAAGCTGCAAGCTCCATGCGGGTCTCTTAACTGTCATTGTATGATATTAAATATATTCCTACCTTTCAAGTGTATTAATAAATTAGACTACAAAGCCTTTTTAAATAAACACTTTTCTGATTGCTTTATAGAGTAGTAAGTGTTTACACAAGTTTACTATTTTCTGAACTCCAAGAAAAAGAAAAACAAACTCAACATTTGAAATATACTGAACTTTTAAGAAAAAAAGAACAACCTTCATTGAGAAAGTGTTAGCTCAAAAGCATTTTTTTCCTGTAAGAAACCAAATTCAAAGAGACCCCTTGGACAAATCAATCTGGTTTGACAATTTTGATTTAAAACATCTATATGCCTTTTCCCTGATTTTATCAGTGTCAAAATAGTACAATTCTGCATTTAAGCTTTTATAAGATCTGTATTTGTTTTCTCTTGATGAGTCTAGTTAATTTAAATTTCCTAAATTTCTTATTCTGATTTACTATTTGGATAAACTAATAATATATCTATATCACCTTGAAGATTATAAAAACATGTAAAATTATATTTTAAACTAAATGTAATTATAATTCTGACATACATTTTTATAGCACCAATAATTATGTTCTGTGTGACCTTAAACACTATTTAAATTTAAGATCTTGGAATAATATAATTTTGTTTGCTCTAATTTTTATGTTATAAAGTGGCTGTGCCGTTGGGTCACGTTAATGAATGTGCTCGATTTTCTATTTTAAGTAGGTATAAAAATGTGTTTAGCTGTAAAGAGTCAGATTATATGGCTCGGAGCTTTGCAGATCTTTACAAATGCTTTCCTAAACCTGAGAGTTCTCAATTACCTGTCTTGCGGTTCTCTCTGTGGAATAGAAATAAATTTTTTGGTTAAAGGTTTCCATGATCCTGGGTGCCTGAGGCCGTGTAAGGGCAGTGGTGGGACAGGCACAATGCTCTGTGACAGGAGACATCTGCTAATTAAGGGGAAAGGAACATATTTCCACCTGAAAGTAGCTGATTAATCCTGTGTATGCTTGAGTATCACCTATGAAATGAAATTTTGTTTGTCTTGGTTTCTAATTCCTCAAAATAATAAATTTCCATAAAATAGTGAAATATGTTAATATCTTGGCAAATCTGGCTCAATTTGGATAGATTTGTTCATCAAGATTTAAGAAGGATCTTGCGGAATCATTACAGCCAAATATTATCTTAATGCAAACTGATTTTCTCTCTAATAAAAATGACAAGTTAGTCAGAACATTCAGCCTGTTTTCAATAAACAAGTAATAAAATATTGTTATTTACCTTTCATATAATCCACCCAGACAACACAGAGTCTGTATCTCAGCAAAATAACTTTCTGTTCTATGTGTTGATTATGTTATTTATCTCATTATTAATTTTTTTTTAAGAAAATGATTTTCACTTCTAAGGGATCTAAGTTTCTTTAAAATTTTGATGCTTTCTTCTATGTTCTACTTACATATGTGTTGTCACCTTGAGTAACAAGTAACCAAGCTGAATCCATTCATGTGCTCAGGCACCTGTGATGACATCTTGATTAGGAGACGGAGTGTTTCTGATAAGTCTCTTGATTCCGAGACAACATCCTCAGCCCAAGAACATGGAATGGAATTTTCAGGACGAGACTCCCCGAATGGTCATGGAAACATCTCAAAGACTGTTCTTGTACTTTACAAAGAGATAAATGGTGAAAACAATTCCGTACACCTGGTCATGGCATGTCTGGTAAACAGCCCAACATGATTGTGGAGAGCAGGGCAACACCCCAACCCAAAGAGGAAACTCAGCTGACCTGGGCAACAGTCTCCAGGCAGATGAAGAACGCAGGCAGCTTCAGACATGATCTGTCTTTATAGGGCGGCCCTCGCTGCGTGCGGTACGTATGTACCCCCAGGACAGCACCAGGCCACGTCCCGGTGCAATAGCTTCATATTCTGCCAGGAAAGAGGATGTGGCCTCCTCTCTCCCAACACTGCCATCACTGTGATAAACAAACCACAGCTACTGTCATCGTTAGTGAGGGTCTTTTGCTTGTGCTCCCCTCTTGCTGAGGCGAGGAGTTGGATCTCTGTGGACAAGACCAGCTGGTCTTCTTAACTACGGCACGTCAGTGAGGGTCCACAGGTGCCGGCTGACTGTGGTGACACCACTGCTAGACAGTACCAGCAAACTGAATCAGCACTTCTAGGACGATTTTTCCTTTAGAAACAAATGATTTCATAAAAGCTGACAGATGACTTAAGATCCACCATGATAATTATATACAATTAATTATGGCTATTTGTTTTAGAATAATATTGGTATTGTTTTTAATCTCTATTTTCAGAATGATATATATGGTATATAAATCATATATACTATTTGTCTATATCCCTGTCTCTTCCTCTTTGATCTATACATAATATTTAATTTAGCAGACCAGATTTTACAAATGAAAATAGAGTATTCAGAGGCAAACTTTTTCGTGAATCATTTTACTTTCAATAGCAATAGGAATGCTTCTTCCAGGCAGGAACCGGTCAAGCCAAGTGACTCCAAGGAGAGCGGAGCTCACCCGAGCTTCCAGGTTCCGCAGGCAAAGCTGGTGGAGATGTCTTTCTTGGATTTGGTTGTCTGCTCTTAAAATAAAAGAGAAAGCAAGAACATTAAATCACTTTCTTAAATTGTAGAAGATACTAAAAATATAATCTTAGAGTCCTAACAAAATCTCCATAAATAAGTTAATTTTCTGGCCTTAAATGTTACTCAATACCTCACTGGGGCTGCTGCGCATGTAGCTTATACACGTCAGTTCACATTCAATCTAATCAAAGCACAGGGACACCAGGTTTTATGTGAACAAGTATAATCTTTGGAGAATATTTATGGTCACAGGAGGGGACTATTAACAAATACTCAAAACTGGAAAGTAAGTAAAAGGCATTATTGTCTGTGCCTTCAGGGTTGTGCTGGGTGCCGCCTGGCAGGACCTCCCAGCCATTACATGATTTTTAGGGGTGAGTATATTCCTCTGACTTAATGTAAACGGTCATCCCTTGGTATCCTTGGGGGACTGGTTGCAGGCTCCCTTGCAGGTACCAAAATCCACAGATGCTGAAATCTGTGAGATGAAATGGCACAGTATTTGCATAACCTAAGCACATCCTCCTACACACTTTAAATTATCTCTAGATTACTTATAATACCTAATAAAATGTAAACGCTATGTAAATATTTTGTTATACTGTATTGTTTAGGGAATAATGACAAAAAATGTCTGTACATGTTGAGTACAGTGCAACCATCCTTTTTTTCCCCAAATGTGTTCTATTTGAGGTTGGTTGGATCCACAGATAGGAAACGCACAGATATGGAGGACCCACTGTGCTCTTGGATAGGATATTCTAGAACACTATAAGGATAGACATTAACCTGCAGAAAACTTACAGTGATGCAAATGACTCATCCAGCAATGGAAATTCGTTTCGTCCTGCAGAACAGCCAACCATCTCTGCAGGTAGAAAAGACAACCTCAAAGGTCAGCGACCACCTTATTGGTCTGCAGGATGTGATGCTGTTTTGAATCTGTTTGCAACGTCACACCAGCCTTCCTATGCTTCCTTACGCGGTCAATGCTTCGTTGTCTCCAATTCTATATGAACCAGCCTCACTATTACCTCATAAAGACATTGATTAAAATCTTTGACGTGTGCTCCTTTTAAAAGTACACAAACTTATGAGAGTTGTCTGCACCGCACAGTTATGATCTGTTTTGCTGATTTTGCCTTTTCTATACCTAGAGCCTCTCTGACACTTTCAAAATATTCCATCACATGCAGAGTTGCCAAATACTCCGATTGCCTGCTGCTTTAGTGCGTTTGTGCTGCTTTAACAAAATGCCACAGACTAGATGATTCATAAACAATAGGAACTTATTTCTCATGGTTCTGGAGGCTGGAAGTCCAGCAAGATCAAAGCACCTGCAGTTTTGGTGTCTGGCGAGGATTGCTCTCTGCTTCCAAGGCAGCACCTTGTTGCCGCGTCCTCCGGAGGGGAAAATTCTGTGTCCTGACGTGGCGGGAGGGACGGAGGGCACTCCCTTCAGCCTGGAGCACTTTCATAAGGGTGCTAATCACATCCCAAAGGCCACAGCTCTCAACAGTGTCCCACGGGGACTAAGCACCAACGTGCATCTTGGACACCATCATTCACACCACAGCTGCCCATCAGCACGCCGTGGATGGCGGAACCAGCTGTGTGGGGTCCAGCACTTCCCAGGGGTGAGCTGCCAGCACCTGCTTCAGGATGAAGTTCTAGTCAACACATTTCCCACCACCAAGATACTCGGTGTCGGTGTAATTTGGTACATGGAAATCACTTGGACATCCGCGATGGGTGAGTTGTGTCCTCCAAAACAGATACGTTGAAATCCTAACCCCCAGGGCCTATGAATTGGATTTTACTTGGAAACAGGTCGATGCAAACAGAACTAGTTAAGGTGAGGTCACTTTGAAGCCGCGTGAGCCCGAAGCCAACGCGACTGGCGTGCTGTACGAGGTCAGCGCACAGACAGGGACGGGGAGAGCCCCTGTGAGGCTGGAGGCCGAGGCCGCAGCGGGTCCGGCTGGCACCACCAGACGCTCAGAGGGAGCGTGGCCTCGGTGACTCCTGCCGTGCGGAACTACGAGGCAAACGTTCCTGTTGTTTCAAGCCGCCCAGTGTGTGGCACTTTGCTACGGCAGCCCCAGGACACTAAGCCAACTCGTCAGCCTAAAAATGGCCATTAAAACTCAGGTGACTTTTGGCAAATTTTTCCTCCCAGCGTTCAAATTATGGAAGTTTTCTGCTTTCTCTAAAAGGTAATGTGCAAACGCTTTGGAAGAGATTTAGTCCAGGGGCTCATGCTCAAAGAAAATTTCTACTCAAAAGCAGCCGTCTCCACCCAATGTCCACGGTGTCTCCAGGGCCTCCCTGTCTGCATTTCCTACCTTTGCTTCTCTGTCTTTTTTCCCTTCACCAGGGGTTACCTTTTTTTTAAAAATCCCCTTTATTATATTTGGTATTCTATTTGACTAACTTATTTTTCTTTCCTTCTTACATCCCTTCCTGCAGTCGTTGGTTTAATTTCTTCTTCCTTTTACAACAGCTGCAGGCAGATGCTTGGTTCACACATTTTCAGCCTTTTCTCTTCCTACATTTAAGTTGAAGACTACAGATTCCCTTCAGGCACGATGCAGCTGCAGCTCACAGTTCTGATATGAGACGTACTATGTTTTCATTGAGTTCAAATTACTCACTAATTGCTTAAGTCGTCCGAGGGTTATTTAAAAGTTGATTTTTAATATCCCAACATATAATGTTTTCCAGTTACCTCTTTTTAATTCACTTTTAATTTATTTCCACTATGGTCAGAGAACACACTCAAATTAAAATTATTAAAAATATATTCGTGCACCAGTATATACTCTGTCTTATAAATATTCAATGTGTACATGAGTAAAAGGCAGATTCCAATTTTTGGTGCCTTGTCATATACAGATGGATTTACTCTGATTTGTTCAACATGTGGTTCAAATCTTTTGCATCTTTTTTCATTCTTGTGTGATTATTATTTTAGATATTGAGGATGAAATATTAAACTTGGTCATATTGAAAGGATATTTGTCTTCTCATCAGAGATTTGTCGTTTTTTCTTATATGTTTTTAGATCTTGTTGTGAGGTACAAATAAGTTTATGATTATTATTATAGCTTTCTGGTAAAATATTTTTGTCTGTATGGAGTGTCCTTTTAATGCATACTTTGCCTGAAAGTCTGCTCTGTCTAATATTGATCCAGACAAATAAGGGTTCTATTGGGAAACTCTTAAAATGGCAACTCCCCGCCCCCCGCCCCATCCCCATATTTACTTTTAGCCTCTTGCTATCCTCGTGTCTGGGATGTGTATTGTGCAAACAGAATAGTACTTGGTGTGTTTATATCCAGCCTGAAAGTCTTTGTTTTTTAGCTGTTGCATTGATTCTATTTTTATACGGTAAAATCATGCATATATTTGAATTTAAATCTGCAATGTGAGTGCATGTTCCCCATTTTCTCAACTGTCCTCATTTCCTTTCCTGTTTCGTGCCTTATTCTCAGGGATTGACTATGTTTTGCTATTCTTTCTTCTTCACTCTCTTTGCTTAGTATTTCTAGTCTTTATTTCCTCTTTTAATGACTGTCCTTGGTTGTACTGTCTAATATGTTAGCCACACACCACGATCAACATGTGGCTGTATACATTTACATTAACTGAAGTTAAGTAAACTTTAAAATTCAAGTCACACCAGCCACACTTCAAGTACTCGACAGCCACATGGTGGTAGCGGCCCCTGTACTGGACAGAGCAGGTGCAGAACTTTCCTGCCGTCAGGGAAAGTCCTATTAGACGGCACTGCCTGGGAATGACAATGGGTATGCTTCATTTATCAAGGGCTAATGTTAGCATGTCCCTTTTGCCTCTTACAATACAATAAAAAGACCTTAGAGAATTTAAAGTCAATTTACCATGTTCCTGACTTAAATCTTCCTATTGAATATTTTTATTTTAGATAAATTTTAAATGCTACAAGACATTGTTCTGATTTTTTTAGGCCAATATTATTTCAGATTTTCCTTATATTTGTAAAATTCTGTGTTCTTCATTCCTTCCTATATCTCTGAGCCCTTCTCAGGATCATTATTCCTCTGCCTTTAATATTTACTTTCTACAGGTCTCCTCTGCAAAAAAAAAACATTATTTCATGCTTTTCTGAAAATATCTTTATTCTTCCTTAATCCCTAAAAGATATTTTACAATGTATAAAGTCTGTGCTAGCAATTTTTTTTTTTTTTTAGTACATTCAAGATATCCCATCATCTTCAAGTTTCTATTGCTTCTTTTGGACATTCAGCTACCAATCCTACCTTTGGAAGTAATCTTTTTCTCAGACTTCTTTTATGTCTTTTCTCTCTGCTGCTAGCTTTTTGAAGTTCTATTATGATGTGTATCGGCGTGGGTTTTGTTTTTCATTCAACCTGTGTTTGGTTCATAGATCTTCTGAAATCTGTGGCTTGTTCACATGTTTTGGAAAACTGTCATTGTCTTCCAATTCTCTGTTTTCTCCCTTGCTGTAGCTTGAAGTCAATATTTTTCATTACTTCCCATTATCTTTTTCTTATATATCCTCTCTCCCATATTTTTGTAATTTTGCTTCTTCATACTTAGTGCTGAATTTCCCCCTCCTCCATTTTCCACTTCACTAATTTTCTCTTCAGCCTTGTCTACATGGCTATAAAAATCAACCATTTGATTTTACTTTGGATATAATACTTTTCAATTATAGAATTTTGATTTGGTTATTATTCTAAAATTTTCTCTTTCATGTTTCATTGTTTCCTATTCTCTGTTGAAATTCTCAACTCTTTCTCCCTGCCACCACACACACTGTTTCTGTAAAAAAAAAAAAACTCAGTTAGCTGAGTTTCTGTACTAGCAAGAGAAGATCTGACTAATCAACCAATATGGGGGGAAAAGTCTCTTCATCCCTCTATTTCATTTCTGCCCCTCAGCACCCTCAGACTGGAGGAATCACGGCAAGAAAATGAAAAATATATCATCAAATTAAGTCATTTATCTCTGGTCATGACGCCCTATGTCTCGCTGCTTCCAGGCACAGCCCCTTTGGCACAGGGTGCATGGGCACTCAGCTCCTCAAAGACCTCTCTTCTGTGGAAATGTCCACCCAGTGGGAGTCCTAGCACCAAATGCTGCTTGAAGTCAGGATTATTGTCACTATGGTAAAGGTTCTGAAATGCAAGACACACGCTGGGGATTCCAAGAATGTGAAGGTCTCTCAAAAGTTTTTTTCCTGTAATGTGATGATTTTATTTACATTATGCTTGCAAAGTGGATGTGAATTTTATATTAATATGCTCAGTATTATTTAAACATTTTTGAATGACCCAACATGTCTTCATGTATGTTGTTTATTTAAGCTATCTGCAGCATCCATAATAGATGAAGATGAAATCACAGTAGAACACATCTCCATTTTTTTTTTTAACATATATTTCTTAGCTTTCTCCATGAAGAGGGTTTGGAGGCATTGCCCCAACAGTAGTGAAGATTTATGGCTCCCAGGCTTTGGTCCCTAAATACCACACACCTCTCAAAGATACTAGGGATCTTTGGAGAAATATGATTCCAAGGCTGGGGCAGGGGAACTACAAGATGAGCCTGGAACATCTTGTGTCAGAAATGAGCAGCTGAAATATGATGGGCACATGTCAGGAAGGTGCAGGAACTGTCCCGAAGTTTCTTGCCCTGCACAGACATGTGACGATGTGCACCTCAAGATCACCCACTGGACTATCGATAGATATAAATCCAAAGTCCACACAGATATAATGAGACACAAATGCAGAAAAAAGGAAAGTTTGCCTTATGCCAAACTATAGATACAAAAATGAATGCTAAACCTAGAATGTGATAATTTGATGAATAATGGGAAATTTTTATAGCCTCAAAATATCTCACTACAAAATACTTACTAAATGCAAAGAGGAAAGGGCTAGCTTCACAGTGGAAAAACCTGGCAGACACCACTTTAATCACAATTCACATCACCAGTAATGGGGCAAATCAAAATTGTGAGTGGGCTGATAAAATGAAATAAAAAATAACTTATGTAGTATTCTGACCATAAATTCATAATCTTTAGTTATCTGGAAGGAAACATCAAACACATATTGGGGGACATTCTACAGAATACCAGGCCTGAAATTTTCAAAAAGGTCAAAGATATGAAGGGCAAGGAAAGATGGAGTAATTTTTTCCAGATTAAAGAAAATTTTTAAAAAAGGCAATTGAATGCATCATATGTATTTAGGTTGGGTCCTTTGGCTGTAAGGGACATTGCTGAGGGACTGGCAGAGCTTGAACAGGGTCTCTGTGTGAACGGTGTTCTGTGTCCCTGCCAATGTGCTCACTTGGAGGGTGACACTGTGCTTTTTCAGGAAAATATCCTTGTTTACACCAGAACAAGGTAGACATTAGTACAGCACCATCCGATAGGGATGTAATGCAAGCCACATAAGTAATTTTAAATTTCTAGCAGTTGTATTTTTTAAAGTATAAAAAAGGGGAAATTAATTTTAATAATATAAACTTTATTTAACCCAATATATACAAAACATACATAATTTCAACATGTAATCAACATAAATTTTATTACTGAATGTTATGGGACGAGTTCTGTCCTCCCAAATTCATGTGCTGATGCCCTCCCCCCACTGCCTCAGAATGGGACTGGGTTTGGAGATGAGGTTTTTCAACAGGAAATTGGTGTAAAACGTGTCATACAGGTGGGTCCTGATCTGCTGTGACTGGTGTCTGTATAAGAAGAGGAGATTAGGACACAGATACACAGAGGGACGACCACGTGAGGACCCAGGGAGAACAGTGTCGTCTGCCAGCCACGGAGGGGCCTCGGGAGGAACCTGCCCTGCGACACCTCAGCCTTGGACGCGCAGCCTCAGGACCGCGAGAGGATGCACTTCTCATGTTTATGTAGACCGGTCTGTGGTACCTTACGGCAGCCCTAGGACATTTATTCCAGGAAATGTTTTACATTCTTCTTTTTGTACTAAGTCTTCAGGATCTGGTGTGTATTTCACATTTACAGCATATCCCAATTTATTTAAGTGCCCACTAGTCACGTGTGGCTGTTGGGCGCCGCCTGGACAGCACCCAACTCGAATGGTCAGGGTTATACTGGGACGGCATGTCAGTGACTGAGTCTCAAATGACTGAGAAGTAAAATAAATGTTATTGGAAGATTGTGTAAGTTTGAAATCATTTCACAGTGAACACACGCATGTATGCAGAAACGCACACGGGGGAGGAATACTGAAGAGGGCTTACTCCAAATGCCAGACACTCGTGCTCAGTGGTCCTCATGGCGACCCAAAGGTAAAGGAACCTGCAGGCAGGAACCCCCACCTCCCAGTCCTCCTGCCACCGCGTGGGGATGACTGCCGAACACGTTGTCACAGGGCTGGGGAGAGGGAGCTCGTTTCAAAGGCAGCAGGTAGAAAAGGCTTCACTGTTTCTGCTCTGCCTTAGGCCCCCCACCTGCCGGTTATTAGGAACCAAATTATAAAATGGAAAACACATATAAAATAACATGGAAAATTAAGAATACCTATGAAAAGTAAGAAAAATATTCACAAGAAGGTGCACTATCTAGTAGACAATAAAAGAAGAAGAGGAACTTAAAAGAAACTCAAGAGAAAAGTAATTACTGCAATTTAAAAATGACAGAATTAGCAGCCTAATAAAGACTAATGGTTGAGAAAAGAAAAATAATAATGAAATCTAAAATAAACATGGTTCAGGATAAAAATTTAGGAACTCAATACACAAAAGTTATGATATTATGACTAAATAGGTAAAATATTAATAAGAGATAAAAATTACAATGAGAATAGTGGGTATGATTAGAATTAAGAAATTTAAGATTAAGGAGGATAAAACATGTCTGAAAGAAAATATAACAAGAAACTGGAATATCAGTGAGATAGATATGTTAGTGGAAATCACATTATGAATAAGAAAGAATTAAAATGGCCTCAACTGGTCATATAATCTCTACTGAGAACAGAATGAGAGTTTTCAAGGTTACTTTAAGAACTCAAATTAGACGTGGTAGTCATGGCTGCTGCCTGACCCGTGTCCCCAACCGCTGGGGGACAGGCCTGGGGCCAGCTCTGGCCCAGGGGCAGAGACACAGGTCACTGCAGCAAGCAGTGAGGTGTCCCCGCCTCTGGTTCTCGTGGTGTGGCTTTTGTCCGCAGGGGCCCTGCCCACTCATCCCATAGGAGGACAACCACAGCAGACGAGGCTGCAGAGTGCACTTGCTGGTGTCCAGATTCCCTCAATTAGTGGACGTGGCTCTAATGCAGGCTCCTAGAATTCCAAGAAGAAAATCTGCTTGTGTGTCTCAGGCCAAGTGGACATTTTCTTATGTCTAGTTGTGTCCCAGAGGCTAATTTGTACTGAAGCAAAAGACATATTTTCTGTTGAATGTTTACATTATAGTTACCCAAGCACAAACTAGCAGAATTATCATATCACAGAATGAAGGGAGGAGGCATAAAAAGCCAAGTAGAGTCATGAGCAACACTGGAGATTAATTTCTTTTTAAATTTACAGCACATATGTGATGGAGAAAGTATTTATTTTACAGGGGGAGGAATGTGAACATTATAATACGTCTGAGTCATGTCAGGACTTTTAAGTCCCTCTGGGACATCTAATCTATAATGTAACTAATCATCATAATCAGTAAGAGTTTTAATAGCTGCTTATAGTTGGTAACTACATTTGTTGATTTCCTTTTAAATGACAGACACCACCAGGCATTTTACAATTTAGACATTGTAACAACTTTCCAAAGTTGGCATTATTTTGTCTTTGAAATCTAAAGTTCAAGGAATAAAGTAACTTGCTGTC
The DNA here is from genome assembly GCA_023783475.1 of Daubentonia madagascariensis. NCBI lineage: Eukaryota > Metazoa > Chordata > Mammalia > Primates > Daubentoniidae > Daubentonia > Daubentonia madagascariensis. The sequence goes on from JAKFHU010001035.1 coordinate 863,624, forward strand.
TCTTAGTTATACACAGATGGGGAGTAGAGCTCGTGCCACAGCCAGGTCCCCACTCACGAGCTCTGTCATGAGACCAGACCCCACCTCCTCATCTGTTAACGTGGGTGTGGCCTCTGCCCGCGGGGTCAGGGCAGGTGGCTGCCCAGGCTCAGATACTGCTGCCAGCAGGGCTCCCGCGGCTCTGTCCCTCTGGTCTCAGCCTCTCAGCAGACCCAACCCCGAGGGAGCACCATACACGGTTTTGAAAGAACAACGCAACTTTGGTTCTGCTTTTTCATACAAATCAATACTCGGAAGTCCTTTTCCAAAAAGCTAGAGACAACTCTCAAAATTTGATGTTCATGTTTCTCCTGTTTCTTATGTTGTACCAGCTCGTTTAATAGTCAAAATTTCCATTATGTGAAACTCTGAAGTGCCGTCATTTGGAAGAACAGAGCAATTTTTAAAGTGGTCACAACAGCTAGGAAGGATGAACCACAATAATGATTTTTATAAGAGCTTATTGTGTAATTTGTAAATATTAGGCGATTAACATATTTCAAAGAAACTCTCATCTGCATCACAAGAACATCAAGTAAAAAGGATTTTCATCAAAACATCACTTACAGCAGCAAAAAGGTAGCAATAAACTAAGATTTATTCTTTGGAAAATAGACAAGTAAAATAATAGAATTCCGTGAAACAATTGAAATAATGCATTAAGTTTATATGCTATATTAAAACAGATCTTAAAAGCATAGTAAGGTGGAGAATGTTAGAAATAGAATGATTTCTGTAGCAAAGTTCCATGTGTGCAAAACACACACATAATGCTGTGAACTTCCAGGGATGCTCACACATCACTAAATATGGATATAGCGTCAGGATAGGCATGAAGCGGGGAGGGGGAATTATTTTAAAATAAAAGAAGGTGCTCCAATAAATGAATGATGCTTGTTTAACGTAAATTGAACATCACCAGCTCAATCTCAACCTAAGATTTTAAAGACTAAAAAGAATGCTAGAAAACCTGACAGTCTGACCTCTCACCCTTATTTCCATCCCTTTGGGAATCCCACTGAAATCAAATTGCAGGTAGACTTGTAAGAGAAAAATTATGACTGTATAAATGAAATAATAAAAACATAACTACGCACATTTCAGTAAATTAAGTCCCTATTAGTGTTAAGAACTAATTAAAAAGGGCATTTTTATTACGTAGGTAAGATGATGTCTGTAATCCATCCAATAAGGAAGGCAGTAATTTTACGTAAGTGACTCACTAGACTGTGTGCTCCCTGAGGGCCAGGGTGTTCTTATATTAAATCTCATAGCCCTGGTATCTGCTAAAGCTTCTGGGACATGGTCAACACTCAGTCAATTGAATATGTAAATAAATGATTTAAAAAAAATACTGCAAAGCTTTAGCTTTACTTTTAAGTGGTAAATGATGTAAATCTTTACACTCGGTTTCAGGCATTACTGATCACTCTCCTAAAACCCATTCCTGGACCATCAATTAAAAGCCCTTGCATTAGACTGTGGTATTATTCCCTCGGGCCTCAACGCAACTTAATACTAGCACCAGTTAATAAAATAAAATACAATATAAACTTTGAAAGTATGGGAGAGAAACCAATGCCAGCAGATGTTCTTCAGGGTGAAGACCCTGGAGAGAAAGGGAGCCTCACGTCCTCTGCATTTCTATCAGCAGATCTGTGTCGATGCACCGTGCAGGGCCTGGAACTGAGCAGGAACTTCAGCCTGCAGCTTTGCAGCCCCAGGGATCTGGGAACAGCAATGGGAGCTCCAAGCTGCTGAAGCAGCCAGGACTCGAGGGACTGCGGCCAAGGAGGGTAAGACCACGGACAAGGCATCCTGACTCTCTGGCTTCACCGACAAGGCATGCTCCGATTCCTCACGTGCTCGGGGCTGAGGCGCTGTGGAGGTGAGCACAGCACTGAGCGCTGCCCTGACCACGACCACGACCAGGTGGGGCCCGGTGACCTGGGCTGTGCCCCGCGAGTCAGAGCTCACGGTGGGAGGTGAACCCTCAAAGGGTAAACCTGGCCTAACTGTCTCAATGCCTGCCTGAGTCGAGGTTGTGTGGCTCTACTCCAACTCCCGCCAGAAGGAAAGAAACTGTGCTTAGGAGAAAGTAACACTACCCAAATCTTAATTTGTTATACAAGTTTAATATTCAATTGAAAAGAAGAACACCCAGGATGACAGGAGACAGGACCAAGTGAAATAAGATGAAAAGACCATAGAAACAGACCCAGACACAAGAGCTGTCAGAAAGCAACTTTAAAATAGCTGGATTAAATTTTTGAATGTAGATGGTAAGATAGAAATTTTAAAAACTAAAAGAAGTTTGGAGATCTGAAAACTGTCTCATGAAAATAAAGAATTAAATAAAAAAAAAGTTATCCCAGACTAGGAGAAGGGAGGACCACTGAGCTGGAATACGGGTAACTGGAAAACATCCAGACCGAAGCACAAGGAAAAATGAAGACGCAGAAGAAACCTTAAGACGCACAAGCAAGTGACGAGACGTCTAATAGGGCACACGCCCGAAACCCTGGAAGGGGAGGAGGGACCGATGGACAGAAACCAGGATTTGGAGAAATATCACCATCAGATTTTTCAAAACTGACCCAAACTAGTAAGACACAGGCTTAAAAATGTCCACAATGATCAAGGATGCGAAAACAAAGTAAAGCACACCTGGTCACCTCACACTAGAAGGCCCCTCACCAAAGACAAGACGGAAATCTGCAGGAAGCAGCAATGCTGTTGTTAGCCGTCTTCCCAGCAGAAATGGGAACCAGAAGACAGTGCAAATATGTCTTTAAAGTGCTATGAGAACATGAAGAAAATAGTTGCCTACTTAGATTCTATTCCCAGGGGAAAAAAATCCTTCAAATATAAAGGCAAAATGAAGACATTTTTAGCAAACCAAAAAGTCTTCACTAACAGGAAAAGAAATAAAAATAATAAAATAAATAAATTAGCAGTTTTGAATGTCCAGGTAAGCATTCAGGGTATCTGTGCACTTATGTGGAAGAAATAAAAATATATTATTTTGTTGTTGTTAAACTCTAACTGAAACTTAGCATTTCCTCCAATTACAACGTGTGCAGTAAACCACAGTGATACGAGCATTAACATGACGTTGTCCCTAAGAGAAGGGAAAGGATTATCAAATCACACTGCAGTGGGCGCATATGTTCTGAAATATCACTCACGCTCATTAACTCTTTGACATCAGGCTAGTGATGAGACCTGCTGCTAGATCTTTTAATTCAGCGTTTCCAGAGACATAACACACACACTATTACATCACAGCTAAAAAAAATTAACAGCTATATATATTCCCATATGGTTGCTTTCCTTTTAATTCTGTGTATTTTATTCCTTAAAAACATGCTTCTGCCAACCTGCTTTCACGAAGCTGCCCAAGGGCCCATAATCCAACATATTGAAGAATCCTTGCTAACGGGGACATGCCAGGCAGTAAAAAATGTGAACTCGTGAACTCTAATGGAACAGAAAAAAAGGAATGAGGAAGCAAGAGTATTGGAAAGGGTCATTATGTGGGTAAATCCCAACAGACTGTGCATATAAAACAAGATTAACAATGTTTTGTTGGCACAATTAAAATTAAAACATACGACAACGGAAGTCTTTCAAAGCAGAAGGGAGATCCTTGGTCCAAGTGTTGGAAGCGGCTGTGTCTGGGAGGTCGTGGCGGTGCTAATTCAGAGCTGACTTTAGAAAGAAAAATCTGTAGTGTGAAATATCTACAGTAACAGTTAAAAAACAGTTTTAAATGAGTAACAATCTAATTGAAGGAAAACGGAATAATAAAAGTGGAAGGCAAGATTCAAGAAAAACAAGAAATAAAAACACATCGGACAACGAGGAAACGAGTAGTAAGATGGAGCATATAAGCCTGAATACGCCGATAAATGTGTGAAATGCAAATAAACTAAAGATTCCAATCAAAATACAAGATTGCCAGACCAGATTAAGAAACACAACAGTACATAGCAACACAGTGGTGAGAAAAGACACAGTTTAGACACAAAGTCACACAAACATTGAAAGAGAGTGGAAAAGATACGCCATGCACATATGAACCAAAGGAAAACTGGCCTAACTAGTCTCACACTTTAACAATCAGGTACACGACTAGAGATAATGGGGATTATTTTTGTAAGCATAAAAGGGCTAATCCAAGAGGAATATGTAATAATACTAAACTTGCTCATACCAAATAGTGGTACTTCAAGATACATAAAGCTAAAACCGAGCTAAAAATTTTAGCACGCTTCTCTCAGTTGATAGGTTAAACAGATAAAAATCACTAATGTCTAGACTAAGAGAGGAAATATGACTGGCAGATTTGACCTCATTGTCATATCAGAATGGAAAGTATACACCCTTTTAAACTGAGAAATGTTAAAAATACAAAAATGATAATATAAATTTTGTCACCTGAGAAATATAAAATTATAAAAATATTAAAATTACAAAAAATACAAAAACTGAGCTTGAAAGGAAAGTTATGGCATTAAATGGATATCTCAGAACAGTAAAAGGGCTAAAATGACTGCCCTGAGTATCCTTCCCAATCAATTAAAAAATAACAAATTAAACCTATAAAAAGTGGAAGGAAATAATAAAATAAACAGAAAACAAACGCACTCTGGGATTGCCATTAAAGCCACAAGTTGGAGCTATGATAAAACCCACACCATTTAAAGACCCCTAACAAATCCACTCAAGACAAAGAAAGGAGAGCAGGCGCAATTCACCGGTGTCAGAGACATCACTACAGGGCACACAGACATCAACTCTGCTAGTCACACGCAGCTGACAAAGAAAGTGATGTGAGGACGCCGGCTGAGCACATCACTGTTCTGATGAAGCTGGAAGGAGATGTGGAGCCTCCAGAGGAGCACAAAGGAGGCCTCACCCCCAAAACCGCCGGGCAGGGCTGCCGGGAAAAATGTGGCCCGAAGGAGGGAAGACCAGGACAGACACGGCCAGTGCTGACTGAGCGCCTCAGTGGAGCCTGGGGGCGGTGGGGACCCCTGGGAGAAGGGAGGCTGGGGGATCACGGAGCTGAGCTGCAGTGCTGGCTGGAAAGGAAGGGATGAGTGTGAACTTGACGTGTATCCTTCCCGTGTGGACATCCCTCTTCTACGTGTGTACATAACCTTTTTTCACGGCTCTATCTGCTGGAAGGAGCTAGAAGTCAGGTACCCAGCAGCAACGGGCCATTTAGCACTCAGATGTCCACTTCCAGATGCTGTTCTCCACAAGAAGGAATCAGAGCACCTTGGAAACAAGTCTAATCCCGGGAATCAGGCAGAACAGTGCGAGGTAAGAACAGGAAGTGAGGAAGTCCTCACGGAACCACGGGGGCTTGTCAAGGACACAGCATCAGCTTGAAGGGGCTCTCACTGGCCAAATCCGGAACAATTCCAGCAACAGTAATAATGGAATGTAATCTACTGAGGAAAATAAATCCACGTTTTCATACTGATATGGATGAACGAACACACTAGTGTAGAATGCCTAGTAATTAATGCTTGTCATTGTAGTGACTGAGCCAAGCAAGAAGCATCACTGGATTACTCACGTGTCCACTTGTATCTCCTTGTGGTGGCCCGGCTCTGTTACGGCCCACCTGCACCTGCCACGGTTCCTCTCCTGGTGTGACTCAGGGTGGCCCATTTCCACAGGTGGCAGGAATGAGGGTTGCCTTGTAAGGCCAGGTCATCAAGACAGGGGGAAGCTCTGTCTCCAACTGCTTGCTCTGATGGTGGCCATGCCATGGGGACACTCACAGCCCTGTGGAGAGGACCAGGGGAAAAGGACTGAGACCCAAGCTTGGTACCCTGTGCCCACTCTCCAGACTGATGAGTCTGCCTTGGAAAACAGTCCTGGCGGCCCGGTCCAGCTGTCACATGACTGTAGTCCTAGCTGAAATCCAACTGCAACCTCACCAATGCCCTGAGCCAGAACCGCCTAGGTTGGCCAACCTTGAGTTCCTGATCCACAGAAACTGTGTGAGACAATAAATCACTATTGCTACTCTAAGTCACTGCATTTTAGGGTGATTTGCTGTACAGAATTAGACAATAAAAGTAACCACTTAATGCATTTATTAGCCAGTTATTTATTAATTAATAAGTTCAAATATTTCTCAATTAATTTTATAGTGGATAAATCTGGCAGAAACTAACTTATCCAAGTGATAGAGTAAATATCACCAGAATTTGGACAGATTTACCATGTGCATTCTGGTATGATGCACTGTGAATAACATGTCACTTTTGTGATATTCCTGCCAAAAATGTATAAAAGAATTGACTCATGAGGAAAGTTCAAAAAAACCAAATTGAAGGACATTCTATAATCTTCAAAAATGTCAAGATTGAGGTGGAAGGAGCTCAAGGGGCAGACAACGACAGGGAGAATGTGATCCTGAGTTGGATCTTGAACCAGAAGAGAAAGCAGAAAAAAAGGAAAAGTTAATTATATACGTATATACTATTGTATACAAATGGATTATTAGGAAAATTGGTGCAATTTGAATTGGCTCCTCTTCATTGTATTAATGATAATTTCCTGATTTTTAAATTATTTTTATATTTAATTGACACAATAATTGTACATATTCATGGGGCACATATGCCTACATTGTGTGATGATCAAATCAGGGTAATTAGCATATCCATCGCTTCAAACATTCATTATTTCTTTGTGGTGGAGACATTAACAAATCCTCTCCTCTACATATTTTGAGAGAGACAATACCTTATTGTTGACTACAGTCACCCTACTGTGCAACAGAACAGCAGAATTCACTCTTCCTTCCTAATTGTAACTCTGTACCTGTGAACTACACTCTCCCCATGCCCCATGCCCACTGCGCCCCACAGCCTCTGTAACCACTGCTCTACTCGCCACTTCTATGGATCAGCTGTTTTAGATTCCATCTGAGTGAGACCATGCAGTATTTGTCTTTCCGTGCCTGACGTATTTCACTTAACATAATGTCTTCCAGGCTCAAGTTGTTGCAGATGGCAGGATTTCCTTCTTGTTATAGCTAAATGGTATCCCATTGCATATATATACCACATTTTCTCCATTCATTCATTTGTTGTTGGACACTTAGGTTGATTCCATATTTTGGCTATTGTGAATAGTGCTGCAATGAACATGGTGGTGCAGATGTCTCTTTGACACACTGATTTCATCTACTTTGGTTACATACCTAGTAGTGGGATTGCTGGATCATATGGTAATTCTACTTTTAGCTTTTTGAGGAACTTCCACACTCTTTTCCATAATGGTTATACTAATTTATATTCCCACTAACAGTGTACAGTGTTCCCTTTTCTCCACATCCTCCCCTACACTTGTTATCTTTTGTCTTTTTGATAATAGTCATTCAAACAGTTGCGAGGTAATATCCTATTGGGATTTTGATTTCCATTTTCCTGATAATGATGATGTTGAGCACTTTTTTATATATTCGTTGGCCATTTGTATGTCTTCTCTTGAAAAATGTCTATTAAGGTCTTTCACCCATTTTTTAATTGGATGATTTGGTTTTTTACGATTGAGTTGTTTGAGCTCCTTAACCCCCTTTCAGATGTTTGGTTTGCAAATATTTTCTCCCATTCTGTAGGTTTTCTCTTCACTCTGTTGATTGTTTCTTTTTCTGTGCAAAAACTTTATAGTTTGATGAAATCCCCCATTTGTCTATTTTTGCTTTGTTGCCTGTACTTTTGAGGTCTTATCAAAAACATCTTTGCCCAGTCCAATGTCATGAAGCATTTCTCCTACATTTTCCTGTAGTAGTTTCATAGTCTTTCGTCTTACATTTAAGTCTTCGTGTGTGTGTGTGTGTTTATTTTATTTTTTTATAAGTTTTATTATTTATTTTTATTTCAGAATATTATGGGGGTGCAAACGTTTTGGTTTCATAAATTGCTTTTGTACCATTTGAGTCAAAGTTATAAGTGTGCCCATCCCCCAGATAGTGTGCATTATACCTGTTAGATATGAATTTATTCATCCCTCCTCTCCCCTCCCCCCACCTGCTTGATTTCCAATAAATGTTATGTCCATATGTGCACATAAGTGTTGATTGATTAGTTCCAGTTTAATAGTGAGTACATGTGTTATTTGTTTTTCCATTCTTGTGATACTTCACTTAGAAGATGGTCTCCAGTTCCATACAGGTTAATATACAAGGTATTAGTTCACCACTGTTTTTTATGGCTGAGTAGTAGTCCATGGTATGCATATACCACATTTTATTAATCCACTCATGTATTGAGGGGCACTTGAGTTGTTTACACATCTTTGCTATTATGAATTGTGCTGCTATAAACATTCAAGTGCAGGTGTCTTTTTTATAAAACATATTTTTTCCTTTGGGTAAATACCCAGTAGTGAGATGCTGGATCAAAGGGTAGTTCTACTTTTAGTTCTTTGAGGTATCTCCATATTACTTTCCACAGAGGTTGTACTAGTTTACAGTCCCACCAGCAGGGCATGAGTGTTCCTGTCTCACTGCATCCACGCCAATGTTTGTTGTTTTGGGACTTTTTGATAAAAGCCATTCTCACTGGAGTTAAGTGATATCTCATTGTGGTTTTGATTTGCATTTCCCTGATGATTAGAGATGTTGAGCATTTTTTCATACGTTTTTTGGGCATTAGCCTATCTTCTTTTGAAAAGTTTCTGTTCATGTCTTTTGCCCGCTTTTTAATGGGATTGTTTGATTTTTTTCTTGCTGATTTGCTTGAGTTCCTTATAGATTCTAGTTATTGGTCCTTTATCAGATGTATAGCATGCAAATATTTTCTCCCATTCTGTAGGTGCTCTATTCACTCTAATGATTGCTTCCTTGGCTGTGCGGAAGCTTTTTAATTTGATCAGGTCCCATTTACCTTTATGTACTTAATCGATTTTAAGTTGGATTTTCTATGCAGTGAAAAATAGGGGTCTAGTTTCATTCTTCTGCATGTGGATATCCCACATTCTAGCACCATTTATTGAACAGACTGTCCTTTCCCCACTGTGTGTTCTTGGAGCCTTTGTAGAAAATCAGTTGGCTGTAAATGTCTGTATTTATTTCTGGGTTCTCTATTATGTTCCATTCTTCCATGTATCTGTTTTTGTGCCAGTACCATGCTGTTCTGGCTACTGTAGCTTTGTAGTATATTTTGAAGCCAGGTAGTATGCTGCTCCCAGCTTTGTGTGGTTTTCTTCTCTCAAGACTGCTTAGGCTGTTTGGGATTTCTTGTAGTTCCACATGGATTTTAGGATTGTTTTTTCTATTTCTGTGAAGGATATAATTGGTATTTTCATAGGGATTGCATGGAATCTATAGATCACTTTGGGTAGTATGGATATTTTAATGATATTACTTCTTTTAATCCATGAACACCAGATATTTTTTTCATTTATTTGTGTCTCCTTCAATTCCTTTCATCAGTGTTTTACAGTTTTATGTGTACAACTCTTTCACCTCCTTGGTTAAATTTATTCCTAGATATCCTTTTCTTTTTAGTTACTATAAATGGGCTTGTTTTCTTGATTTCTTTTTCAGATAGTTCACTATGTATTTAGAAACTCTACCAATATTTGTATGTTGAGTTTGTATCCTGCAACTTTACTGAATTTGTTTAAGAGTTCTAACAATTTTTCGGTGCAGTCTTTAGGGTTTTCTATATGTAATATCATGTCTTTTGCAAACAGGGACAATTTGACTTTCTCCTTTCCTATTTGGGTGTCCTTTATTTCTTTCTCTGGCCTAATTGCTCTGGCTGGGACTTCCAGGACAATGTTGAATAGAAGTGATGACTTCATTCTACACTATGTGTATGTAGGACAGTGTTCATAATTTTTTTAGGAAATACATAGAGGAAATGGCACATCATTTCTGAAAATTACTCTCAAAGAGCTTCACAAAAGTAATCTGCACATAAATGCAGAAAAACAGAATGATATGGCAAACGTGGTCAAATAGAAACAATGCTGGAATCTGAGTGAAGGATAATGGCACAGGCATCCCCCTTACCTGAGGTTTCACTTTCTGTGCTTTTGGTTACAAGTGGTCAACCTGGGTCCAAAAATATTCAATAGAAAATTCCTGAAGTAAATAGTTCATAAGTTTTAAATTGCATGCCATTCTGAGTAGCAGAATGAAATCTCTCACCATCCTGCTCCATCCCTCCTGGGACATGAATCATCCCTTGGCCTGGTGTTTCCATGATGTGCACACTACACACCTCTTAGTCACTTCGTAGCCATGTGGGTTATGGGGTTGACAGTTGCAGTATCACAGTGCTTGTATTCACGTAACCCTTATTTGACTTAATAATGGCCCCAAAGCTCAAGAGTAGTGATGCTGGCAACTCAGAGATGCCAAAGAAAAGTGTCGAAGTGCTTCCTTTATGTGAAAAGGTGAAAGTTCTTGATTTAATAAGGAAAGAAAAAAATGCTAAGGTTGCTACAGTAAGAACAAATCTTCTGTCTGCGAAATTGTGAAAAAGAATAAAGAAATTCCTGTCAGTTTTGCTTTCTCACCTCAAACTGCAAAAATTATGCCCATAACGTATGATAAATGCTTAGTTAAGAAGGAAAGGGTATTAAGTTTCTGGGTGGAAGACATGAACACAAACATGTTCCCACTGACGACAACATGTTGTGCCAGAAAGCACTGAGCCTATATGACAACTATAGCAAGGGATCCCTGGAAAGCAGCGAGTGACACCAGCCACTCACAGCAAGTAAGGGATGGTTACCCAGGAGGCCAGGGACGGTTACCCAGGAAGTCAGGGACGGTTACGTAGGAGGCCAGGGACGGTTTCGCAGGAGGCCGGGGATGGTTTCACAGGAAGTAAGGGATGGTCATGCAGGTTCAGGAAAAGGTTTGAACTGAAAAATATAAACATGACTGGGGAGGCTGCATGTGCCAATGAAGACGCCGCTGCCACATTCTCAGCAGAGATGAAGAAGTGGATTAAGGAGAAGGGATACCATCCAAAGCAAGTCTTCAGCTGTGATGAAACCGGCCTCTTCCGGAACAAGATGCCCAACAGAACCTGCATTTGTGAAAGGGCAAGGGAGGCACCAGGACGTAAGGCCCGGAAGGGCAGATTAACCCTGGTACTGTGTAGCAATGCTTCAGGGCATGTGATAAAGCGGGGCATAGCACACAGAGTGAAAAACCAACCTGCTCTCAAAAACAAAAACAAAGATTATCTGCCCATGTTCTGGCAACACAGTCAGAAAGCGAGGGTGACAACCACCTCGTTTATGGAATGGCTCCACCAAGGCTTCATCCCAGAAGTGGAAAAAAACTCAGAAGAGGGAGAGTCTGAATTTAAAGTCCTGTGAATAATAGACAATGCACCTGGCCACCCTGAATCTGTTTGCTACAGAAACGAAAATGTTGGTAAATGTGTATTTACCTCCATATACAAACTCATTGCTTCTGCCCCTTGACCAGGGTTGTCGAGGCCACGTACACCCCCTCGTACTTGACAGCACTGAGTCGACAACTGATGCAGACCCTAATGTGGACATAAAGCAGTGCTGGAAATCATGCACTAGTGCTGACCCAGCATCATTCATCAAAGCTGCAACAGATGAATTAAAACCAGGAACTGCCAATGCCAGCTTCTGATGAGTTTATGAAGTCACGAGTGACCTTAAAGACTTCCCAGGGATTGATGGAGAAGTTAGGAGAATCATTCATGCAATGAGACAAGCTGGTGCCAGCATGCCTGATGAAGAAGTGTAGGAACAGACTGAAGGCGAGATGTGCTAACAAATGAGGAAATGCAAGAACATACTGAGTCATCTACAGAGGGAGAGGAAGAGGAAGAAGTAACTGAAGCAGAGTCAGCAATGTGGACATTACTGAAATTTGCTGAGCTGTTAAAGGACAAATCATGGACTACGATCCTCGGGTGGAAGGCAGCATTAAAGTCACCGGTATGACCTCTGGAGGACTGCAACCCCCACAGCAACACTTGGATGAGTTAACATGAAAGAGACAACAACTTCCAATTACAATGTTCTTCTGAGAGGTTTCAGCAAAAAATCAACTCTCAGGGATCCCCAACCACCAGCACTGTCACGGCTCCATGATCCGGGATAACCCGAAGCAGATGACCCTGGTCCGCAGCCGCCTAACGCTACATCCTGACACCTGCATCACTCACTTCACGTCCGCACACAGGCACTGCACCCCCTTGTGTCCCCACGAGAAGGCTGAGCACAGTCCAAGATACATTGAGAGATACCACATGCACGTAACTTTCATCACAGTGTATTGCCACAATTGTTCTATTTTATTACTAGTTTTTGTTAATCTTACTGTGCCTAATCTATAAACTAAACTTTATCATAGGCACGTATGTATAGGAATAAACACGGTACAACCAGGGTTCAGTGCTTTCAGTATCATGTATCCATGGGGGGGTGTTAGGGCATACCCCAGGGATAAGGGAAACTACTGTAGTTCTTTGTACTACATTTACAATGTTTCTGCAAATTTGGGATTATTTCAAAATTAAAAGTTAGTAAGTCAAGGAGACACTAAGTGTACTGGTTTTAGACACGTCTCAAAAGCAAGGCTATACTCATCATGAAAACTTCAGAGTCAGATTTCAGGAAATTCATACCAGGTCATTCCCTCAGTTTCAGGATATTCAGTGTTTTACTATTTACTGTTCTTATTGTGGCAGAACCCTAGCATTTAAAACAAAACAAAACAAAATAACTTTTACGTGCAGTCTTAACACAAAATGCATAAAAGCTGATCTACTTTTAAACACTGAACTACTTACTTTTCAAAAGCAGCCCCAGAGCTACTAAGATGCCCTAGATCTGGAATCACAAAATTTTAGTGTAGAAAGGATTCCAGAGATTGTCAGGTAAGACCACATTATTTTACAAATGAGTTAACAATTTACTTTGATCTGCAAAACAACAACAAAAATGCCCATATTCGCTTAATGGTAAAATTTGAACAAAAATTTAAGTTTCCCAAATCCAACATTCATGCACATACCACACTGTTTTTCCCACTTGAGATCCTGGAATAGATTTTCCTTTTGGAAGTTAATTAGACAATATCTTTGTGTATCTTGGAGACCTTTACTTTCTCAGATATTATACACATACACTTTTTTTTACTACAACTTCAAATAATAACCTCTTGTACTTTCTCTTTTTCATTCTAGGCCTTGCTATAAACAAACAATAGTACAATAGTCCTTACCCATTCATCCAAGAAACCTTTCATATGGGGCTCTGTGCCAGGTATAAAAAGACCTGATTTTTGTCACTCAAGAGCTCACTCTAGAAATTGAGTGTTAAGAAGAACCGACAGGTTTCTGTACAGGGTAAATGGGAACACAAAGGATGGAGAAATTTGGAAAGTCTAACGCTTTTCGTGCATCGGGGTCAGAAACCCAGGCCTGCTCCGCAGTAAAAACAAGCTGGAATCAGAAAAATTAAAGCGTCTTCAATCGTTCGTTCGACATTCATTTGTGCGTCACGCCTCACATTCTACTCCTAGAAAGGGCTCCTGCCACACCCCAGAGGCCCTCGGTCTCTTGCTGTTCCCTGCCTGGGAGCGACAACCTGTGATGAAACTTGACCCGCGTGTTTGCGCCTACGCCTGTGTGCGGACGGGGACACAGGATTTGGACAGAGAGGAAAATACACGCCTGCTTCTTTTCTACGTGGTGATAGCCTTTTTTTTTTGTTTTAACCTGAGATTTATCCCAAACTAACTTTCATTTACATCTAAATTGGGATGATTTGAGTCTACAAAACCCACTATTGCATTTGTGGGACTCCTCTTGGCACAAACGTCAGAGCATGCGGGGAGCCAGCCAGCCCGCCCGCGCCCAGCTCCTGGCTCCCCGCCGGGACCCCCCCTGCGCCCTGGGAGGCGCCTACAGAGCCGGCGCCCCTGCAGGGTTGGGGCGACTCCCCCCTCCCGCTGTGCAGAGGCGGCAGGAGGGGGGCCGCGAAGCTCTGGGGCGGGGGTGGGCCGGGAGGGGGAAGAGTTGGGGCTTCCATAGTTTCTCTTTTGCCAGACGGTCCCCCCAGGGTCCTGCTTTCGCTGTCTCCGCTGGGGGTGGGGGATGAGACCCCCGGGGGAGGGCCTGGGGACGTGGAAGGCGGCCAGGCTGGGAAACGGAGTGGGGACCCAAGGCGGTGGACAGGCAAGCCCGGCCCAGACGCTGAGACCTTCGGTAACGGAGCTGGGGGGGGCGGGGTCGCCAGGTCGCGCCAGAGCGCCCCCCCTGCGCCCGTGGGAGCGGCGACGCACCCACAGCCCGGCCGTGCACGCCGATCCCCCGCGCTCTTGGGAGCGCCCCCGCCCCCGCCCGGGAGGACACCGCGCCGCCCGGCCCGCAGCCCCGCGGGAGCGCCCCGCGCCCCCCACCCCGACCCCGACGGCTGCGCGCCGTCCCCGCCCGTGGAGCCGCGGCCCCGCCCGCGCAGCGTCCGCACCGCCGGGGCGCTCACCCGTCTCCGCCGTCGCCGCGCGCCGGTGCCGCGCCCCACCCGCGGCGGGCCTGCGTGGGCGGCGCTCGGGGCAGGGGCGGAGCTCGCGGTCTCCCCGCCCCGCGCCCCGCGCCCCGCGCCCGGGAGTCCGGGCCCAGCCGAGCCGGGAGGGGCGCGGACGCGGCGCCGGCGGGCGTTGGATGCGCGCGGGGCCCGCCAGGAGCGCGCGTCCAGCCGCGCGGGCGGCGATGAGCGCCGAGGGACCGCCGCCCCCGGCCGCCCCCCGCGGGGGTCCGGGCCGCCTGCTGGAGCCCGCGCGGGTGAGTGCGGCCCCTGCGCGCCCCGCGCCCCCTTTCCTGCCCGCGCGCCCCTCTTCCCCGCGCCCCCTCCTCTCCCCGCGCCCCCTCCCCTCCCCGCGCCCCCTCCTCTCCCGGGCGCGGCGGGCACCCGGCACGGGCGCTCTGCTGTCTGCAGCCCGGTGTCTCCACTCGGAACTTCTCGCGTTTGGTTTCTGAGCGTAGTGAAAGGCTTGGTTTTAAGGCGCAGAGGCTTCGCTTCCCTGTGAGGGAACAGGTTTTCCAGAATTTGGGATGTGGGACTTGCCCCGCTCTTCTCCGCGGAGCGGCTCGGTTGGGCCCAGGCAGTTGCGCGCCGGAGCGGCCCTGGGTCCCGGTGGCCCGGTCCTGGGCCGGCTCTGCCGGGGCGAGGGGCTGTCGGCATAGTGACTCCAGCACCTCGGCACCGGCTTCATAATACTGATTTTTTAAAAATTCTATTCTGGTTCCTATCCCAAACAACTCCCCCCTCTCCACCCCCTTATTTTTAAATAACTAAACTATTGATTGACAGAAAACAGAAATGTTGGCGCACACAAAAACGGAAAGTTCTTGGAAACCTTCATGGTGCCGCCCACAGTGCAACCCGGTGTTCTGCAGACAGTTTAAGAAAGCGAGTGACGTCCTGTGCCTCAGGAAGCTGTTGACCAAGGTGGCTGTTCCTGCAAATGCAGTGACAGCCGCTTCTTTAGGATTTGTCCCCCGCAGACTCCCCAGTCCCATGAATGACCGCGAATATATTTAGGTATCCTTTTTAGGATAACAGACGTTTTAGAAGACCATAAGTTGAAGGCAATTACAAATTCTTGTCCTAATGCTCCTAAACTAGGGTAGTAGTCGTGGCTACTGTATGATTTTTAAGAAATGATTCTGTATAGAAATAGATGCATCTTCCTTGCAAGTTGTACCTTGCTGGGCTATTAGCACAAAATATTAAAATTAAATTTCGTATAAAATATGGGTTTTTATTTTTTGAGGTACTGTGTAATATGAATAGTTATTCGTCTATTGCAGAGGTAATCAAACCCTAGAAAATATACTTGGATTACTTGGCAATAAACTGCAGTAAAAAGTGAGGACGCTCTGGTCCCAGGCTTTCTGTCTTATTACTGCTTTGAATTTTAAAGTGATGCCCTCCCATGGTTAGGAATTATGCATTTTGCTTGAGGCTTTCTTGCAACAAGTCTTGTTTATAACCATTGTAATTGTAGTGGAAGATTTGAAGTAGATTTATCATACTTTATAATTTAACTCAGTTGATAAGCTATTGGCAATAATTTCACTTAAAATATATCAACTTCAAGTATTCAAATAAATACTCTCCATTGTGCTAAATGTTGATTACTTTAAGATCCGAAATTATTGTGTTACAGTCAAGGGTGACCCCTGTTCATCAGTTTGCCACACGGTGTCATTAGTGCTTTCTTTGTAATCAGAACCTTGGTTATATGAAAAAAAAGTATCTGAATTGTGCTTGGAAGGAACTTCTTGTCAGCATTGGATGCCAAATATTGTAATAAAATATAGAGCATATTTAGAGCAAGGCTCAAAGCTTTGGACTTGTAAATAACAAGGTGTGCTCTAATGGTGCATTGAAGCCCAATGAATGATAATGTTCAGATTCTTTGCTATGTAAAATGAATCTGTTAAGCATCATGTTTCCAGGTCTGTCTTAAAAGCACAAACGTTCTTAGCATACAATATGATAGTTCCTTAATGGCACAGACAACCGTGCAGAATTACTAATTTTCTTATCAGTAACAATGCATAATATTATTGAGCTTGTATAGTTATTTAATCATTTCAGGCAAGAGAACTTAGTGCTTCTAATTTGAAAAATGATGACAAAAGAGAAAGTTGTTTTTATCCCTTATATTTCTGGTCATAATATTTTTTTCCGAAGTCAAAAATAGAACACATTCTTCATCATGACTGCTTGTTTGCATCGTGGGGATTTGGCCAGATTTGAATGTCTCATGGTCAATAGCAGAGCTTCTCTTTCCTTTTAAACACTTGCTGTTCCTCTCTCTTTTTCTAAGTTCAGTCAGTTCATACAGTTTTGCCCCTGACTATAGCTGTATTTTGGGGTGAAATCCCATTGGCAGAGAACCGTCGTTACGATGTGCGAAGTGTGACTTGCTTTTTACGTTCAAACACTGCTGTTGATTTGTATCTGCAGCACACTTTCTGTTCTTAATTGACGCTTCTTCAGTCTAAGGGGCTGGAAGCACTGCTGGCAAGAGCCAGGAATGTGCTGCTTTATATGATGCACTTGCCATTTGAGAGGTGAGACACCTTAGGTCATTTTAAAGGTGCATATGGAAACAGCATCACTTGATCATGTTTAGAGATGTGAATTACCACATGAGATAAACGAAGCATGTCACCTCCTGAGAAGGTCACCATTTGTTTACGCTTCTGCTGTGTTTCTCATCCTTGCTGACTTATCTTTAATTTCCACTGTAGAATATCTATGATGTCTATGGCATCGTAAGCAAAATTCATACTTTTTAAAACAGGCAGTTACCTATTTTACCAGGAGACATGCTCCTTAGTGAATATTTGAACAAGATCCAAGTTAGAAAAGTGTGCTTATTTATTGACATCAGATGTTGAAATTGCCTTATTTTCTGAACAATATATGTAGAACAGCCTTTTATATCTACATATCTTTATAGATGATAAATGTAGAGAAGGCTTTTTAAATTTTAATTTTAATTTAGATGCACTTCCCAAGATATCCCATGAGCCATTCTTTGAGAGAGCTGGCATCCAGGCTGGCACTGAGGTGCTGAGCGAGAGGGGATGCCTGTATTCCCAGTTCCCTTATTTATTAAATGGGCATATTTGCTGTAGAACTAGTAAACCAGTGCTTTCCTGTGGCAAATGGTAGCAGCAGGTGCCTACTCCCCAGAGAGAAGGCACACCCAGTGGTCCCCCTCCGCCTCCCTAGTACCTGTGCATGCCAGGCACAGGTAAGGTGCACTGCACGTGTGTTTGTTGAAATCGTGAGTTGAAGGACACAAAGACTCAGGAGAACTTAGAGGCCCCCAGACTGGTAACTGTTGTGTCCTCTGGCTCCAGGGTCTAACTCCTGGGATGTGTGAGTTGGGGTCTCAAGGTCACTTTGGATCTGGTTCCAATCAGCCTTAGAAACTTGCTATTTTAAAAATTTTAATAGACATATAAAATTGTATACATTTATGGGGTACAATGTGATCTTTGATATACGTATACATTGTGGAATGATTAAGTAAAGCGAATTAACATATCAACACATTGATCGAAGAAACTGGCTATTTAATTAGATTCCAGAGGTATGTTTGTTAAGTGAGATACAACAAAGAAGGTTAAAAAAGGCCTTTGGAGGAAAAATGCACTAAGAATGCCATGGGGAAGAGAACGCATTTGTGTTTTAAACTGGTGTGTGCTTGTCCCAGTTGCCCAGCTGGAGGCTGCGTGCTGTCAGGATCATAGCTTTGAGAGGAAGATTTGGATTATTTTCAGCTAACGCTAGATGTCACTTTCCCCCAGTCCATACCGAAGTCCATTTTAAAGCGCGGAAGCTGAGTTTATCCTTTCTGTTTCTGCACTGCGTACTGAGCTTCCTGAGTGGACATGAGCCTCACCCGAGGAGTGACCCGTCTGCCCACGGGAGCTCCGCCTGTGGTGGTCCCCAAGCCCAGCCAGAGGGCCCCCTGGGCCCCCACCCCCGCTGCCTTCAGGGGACTGTGTGGCCTCGTCACCCTTGAGCCTGGACCTTCCTGTCTTTCCCTCTTGCACGTTTTAATAAACACTATTAAAAAGTGCTATGAATATTATGATGTTGTCATCCTGCTCAATTAGAATTACTTGGTAAATAAGTCTGTTTTCTAAGGAGTCTACATTTTTATATCCTATAAATATTATTAAGTAGCTACATTTTAATTAAGCAAAGAATTAGGATTTTAAAAAATGAACATGTGTCTTACCTTGTTTAGGGGATACTGTTGTAAACAATTATAAAATGTAAAGCTATATTTTTAGCACATAAAGTATTCAGCTTCAGAGACCTCTTACTCCAAAATTGCCCAGTTTTGGTTCTGTTTTACCTGTTATAGTTTATAATGAAACTGTGTATCATTCATTTCTCTTTACTTGAAACCCACCTCAGTGGCTGGTATATTATTTACAATAATACTTATTATTATAAATGAATAAAGCTGATTCTAAACTGTCAACATTTTGAGTATCAAGTCAATTTGCATAGGCACCAAAATTCATTTGACATTTAGATGAATATAGTTTGATTACAGCACTGAATTGTATTATTGTAAATACAATCACATAAGATATTAAAATTAAGTATCATAAATATCATTGTGCCTATTAACCTTGATTTTATAAGTTTATTTTTCATACCATTTGCAGTTAGGCCCCAGCTCCAGAAGGCAGACTTTCTTCTTGTGCCCAGTGAGTAGTAATAGCCTTTGAGCATTGGCTAATGAAGAAATAACTCTAATTATTTATAGTTTAGTCAAAATAGTTTAAATGACAAATCGTATGTATGAATTAAATTCCATTTCTAGAGTGAATGCTCCTAGCAGGCAGATATTTTATTGTCTATTTCATAAATTCTTATAGGTAAAATTACAACCACAGGAATGCAACCAAATTCTGTAGTAAAACATTTTTATTAATTCGACTAGTGTTTAGGAAAATAACCTATATTTGTGATGTGGGATATAGCTGTTGGTTGTTCTTATCAAAATTGTAACATTTTCCATTGAAAATAAATACTTTACATTTAGCAGCATTTTCACACGTCTCGAATGACAAAATGTTCAGAAACTAAATATAGTGGTGCTTATGTCGTCTTTAAAGGGGGAGCCGGAGGGAAGGGGAGGTGACCTGGCCCCCCTGGGTGCCCCTGGAGTTCACTGTGCTGAGAGCTACCGCCTGGCGCCCGAGCTGGGCCACCGTCCTCTGCCGGCCGGGCTCTCCCGGGCCCCTGAGCTGCGCCCCTGCACTGGTTGCACAGCTCAGCGCCGTCGGGACTTCGCTTCCGTCCCTGACATCACACTGCTCTGCCTTTTCTTCTCTTTCTCCTCACGCCCTTTGGGTAACTCTTCCCCTATTATGCCTGCAACAGTTGGAGTCTGTAGAAATGCCATGTTAGGTTACTTTCTTTTCTGCCTTATATTGGCCCCTCTGTGGGCTAAATTGCCACCACGTGCAGCTGACACCCAGCGCCCTCCTGCCTCTCAGCCCGGGCCTCTGCCTGCGGCCTGCCTGGCATGCAGGGTGAACATTTCCAGCACTGACCTCTGAATCGTGTTTTACGTATCAGCATCGCCCACACGGCCTGCACCATTATTCACCTTGGGCCTGCCTTAAACTTCCTGCGCAGTGGCTTTCTCTCTGCCTCTTCTCCCTGGACGTGGTGCCCACCCTTGCCGTTCTCCCGGCCGCCCCTTAACTGGCTGATTCCAGGCTGTGCCCCGGCAGGGCCTCTCCACAGCCCTGCAGTGGGGACCCGCTGCCTCGGGTGCCCCCACGGGCTCCCCAGGACTCATTTGCACCCTCACCTCTAAATATCGGCCAGTCCAAGGCAGAGATTGCTTTCAGAAAGGCCACGCTGTGACTTGGATGCTGCTGTTGCTTACGAGCAAGTGGAAGTAGTTCCCTTTCTTCTAGAAAGACACACAAGGCTGGGTGAGGCCATTGTGTACCTCCTGCCCATAGTGGATCCAGGTGTGTTAGTCGAATCAGTAAGTATTTATCTGAGTTAAATGAATGCAATTCTATGAATAAGAGGGAGAAAGTTCCATTTCTGGTTTTTGAACTGAGAATTTATTTTGTATTTACAATTAGTTATTTGGATTTAAATAAAATTGTTCCTTTGTATTTTTATAATAGCTAAATTTCGATTTTAATTTTACACATCAGCATAACTGTTAATGGTAAATATAATTTATTCTATTTCTCATCTCTATTCTGTTCAAGATTATCCTTAACGATTTCTCTTCAGATAATTATACTTTGCCAAATGGCTTTCTCAGTTTGACTTTCCACATTATAATTATCTCAAGTTTTCATTATGTGCTGAGAAATATGAAATTACTTCTCGTACCTTAAACCTGGGAACATTCAGAACCCAGATGAGTTAGGAGCCATCTTTTCAGAGTTGCCTGCTAACATCAACGTGGCATAGGTTACATTTTCTTGATGAGAAAAGTCCAAGTCTCGTTTTATTCCTAAAACTGTCATGGTTTTCAACAAGGTAGAGACACAATGCTAGCTTTTGCATGACGTCCTCAGATTTTCCTGCCTTCCTGCTGGAGGGAGACATGGGCTGAGGGTGGCCATGGGAAGTGGCTGGGAGCCACGCGGCTCTTTCTGAGAATGGGGATAGTGCAATGGTTCAATTAAACATGATTTGGAAAGTGCTTCACGATGATAAATGTGTACATACGTGCACATGCACACACACAATTTACAGAACAGTGATTGAGCTTCCATTAGGTAACATACCCTGAGCTGGAAACTAAAGGTAAGAAAAATATAATAGAATACGTCTCAGACCTGGGCAGTGGGGCCCTGACGGACACCCAGAGGCACGTTCTCAACACGAGACACAAACGACCCAAAACAACCACAACGCGTTCCTCCTCCCACCATGTGTTACCAGTGCTCGTGACTGGGGCTGTGGTTCAGATGTGCTCACAGACTTAGAAGAGCTGAGTGTGTGAAAAGAGGACACGTAAAAATGTGCATACTGTCATGGATGTTGTAAGGGAAAGAGAAAGTTTTATAACAGAGAAAAGCATGTATGCTGATCACTGTAATGATCGCCATTTACTGGGGGTTGTAGAGCGCGGGCACAGCGCTGAATGTCCAGGGCGCCTCTGAGTGGACAGGGGGAGATTGTAGGTGAACCAGCAGAGACGGGGCAGGGAGCATCTGCGGGAGTGGGGGTGGATCACAGAGGAAACCGTGCACAACACACCACACACACACGTGCACCAGCACACACCATAAAACGTATACACCACATATGAACACACACCATACACAAGTATACAACATATGCACAATGCACAAGTATACAACACATGTATACAACACACATACACCTGTACCCACCACAAATGTGCACACAGACACATGTACCTGTACATGCCACACATGTGCCCACTACACACATGAACATACCACACAGAAGTACAAAACACATGCATACATATATGCACCTGTACACACCACACACATATCACAAACACGTGTACATACCACACACACATGTCTACTCAGCACACATGAGTACACACATGTGCACACCACACCACACATATGTATAAAACGCATGCACCTGTACACATTACATACACACCTGTACATACCACACATGCACATAGCACACATGTACACAGCACACAGCACACACACTGGTAAACACACACTTTTGCACAGCACACATACATATACACAGCACCCATACACCTGTTCACACCACACATGCTGTGCACACACATGTACACACCACACATACATACAGCACGTGTGTGTATCCATAACAAAGGTTTACAACACACACCTGTGTAAAACACATGAGTACACAAGACAAATGCACACAACATATATGTACCCAGCACACACCACACATATGTACAAAATACATGTATGCCTGAACACACTGCACACATGCCACACGTGTGTACACCACACATGCACATTGTATACACCAAACACACATAACACACATATACATAACACACGGACACATCACATGCCATGTATGCATGTACACAGCACACATGTGCACAGCACTGTGGTACAAAACACATACACAGAACATACAGGTGTACAGAACACATGTAGACACACCACTTATGTACCTGTATATACCACACACTTGTGTGCACACCTGCATACATACACCCACACATTACATACATATGTACACAACAAATTTGCACAACACGTACACACATAGGTGGCACACATCACATGCATGTATACACAACACACATGTATGACACACATGCACATGCACACCTGGCTCTTTAGCTGTGTCTGTTAGAGCTAACACTTCTGATTTACTTGCACACCCTGAATGGAGGGAAGGACAGACCACACCCGGGCCTGAGCGTTTCATGCTTCGCAGTGTGTCGAGCGGTGGGGCTGACTCGCCCACTTCGTTTTCACTCAAGAGAGCAGATTCCCTTCCTGGAGTCAGTGTATTTCACAGACTAAGTGAGCGATGGGATGTTTTATACGTTGGTGGTAGAACCTGAGGTTCGAGGTGAACTGACAGGAGCTCCTCTTTGCCATTAAGTGAGAAGTCTGCTAGGATCCAGAAGGACCGTGGTGTCCCAGCAAGAGGCAAAGTCTGGGTGATTTTGAACTTCAGCAAGGTCCTTTCTCTAGGTGTGACCTCTGTTCTCTGTGGTGCCGAGGTCAGCGGGTTCTAAACACCTCTGGCCGCCTTGGCCTCTTCACCGTCACCCTCTGTCCTCGTGTAGAACAGCCTTTGTCGTCCGTGCTTCATCACATGCTTCCTTTTAACCACGGCTGGCTCAGAGCACTTGCGGGTTGCAGCTTCTCTTTGCACGTTTCTCCTTTGGCCGCCTGTCCCGGTCCACGTGTTCTGGGCGGTCTGTGTTCTTGGGCAGGGTGGCAGGATTGGCCCGCTGGTGTTGGATCCTGGTGGGGCCACGTCCCGTGTGGCCTCGGGCAGGTCACTACCCTGCTCTGTGACTCACCAGCAAACTGAGGGTCATCGTAACGCCTGTGTTGTGGGGTTCTGGTGATGATCCCATTAATTAATGACTGTGTTAATAAAGATACAGGGATATTTATAAAGATTGGCACAAGGGTCCTATTTTAGGCATTGTTATTAAACTTGTTTTATTAAAGGTGAATCACTACCACTAGTACTATTATGATACCTTGCACAATTTTTATTCTTGTTTTCCCTAATAAGTGACCATCCAAAGAATATAGTTCTCAAATTTCTTGTGTGGTTTGGTAGGTTTTGCCCTAATGGGACATATAAATATGGGGTGAATTGTGACTTCTGCACTGTCAAATATGTTTTCTGTAGTGGGTTAAATGGTGGTCCCCCAAAAGTTATGCCCACACCCTAATCATCTCTGAAAGTTTTTATGTCAAGAGGGTGAGAATTACCTTATATGGCAAAATATAGGGTTAAGGGTTTTCTAAAAATTTTTAATATTTAATTGACAAAAATTGTATGTATTCAAGGTGTAAAGTGTGATGATTTGATGTACATAGACATTGTGTACTGATTACACAGTCAAATTAATCAAGACACCATTACCTTACGTAGTTACCTGTGTGTGTGTGTGAGAGAGAGAGAGAGAGTCATGTGGACATGACTATTCTATTCCCCTAGCAACTTTCACGTATTGTTTACCTTAATCACCACGTTGTACATTAGGGCCCTCGAATTCACTCACCTTATAACTGAAACTTTGTATCCTGTGGCCAGCATGTCCTCATTTCCGCCCCACCCAGCCCCGTCACCCCTGTTCTACTCTCTGCTGCTGTAGGTGGGATCTTGCAGTATTTGTCTCTAAGTTAGGTCCTGAGAGGAGTGGTCCTGAATTAGAGAGAGGGGAGGGAATGTGGGGACCGACACACAGAGCAGAGGGTGAGGTCAGCACCTGGGCAGAGACAGGAGTGATGTGGCCACAAGCCAATGTGCACCTGGAGCCACCAGAAGCCGGACGAGGCAGGAAGGACCCTCCCCTAGAGCTTCTGGAAGGATTTGATCTTGGACTTCTGGCTTCCAGAACTGAGAGAAAATAAATTTCTTTTGTTTTAAAGCCACTACGTTTATGGAAATGTTGTTATAGCAGCCCTACAAAGCTAATACATCTTTTTAGGTAAAGAATACAGTTTTTAAGGGAGTATCTTACTTAAAAATATAGAGAATTTGAGCACAGACCCCCAAGTTAGGGATATTTACATAATTTATCACATTTACTGAGTGCTGGGTCCTCAGAACTCTTTGGAGGGCTTCATTGTTCAACACACCCCTGGTGTGGTACTGTTAATGCCCCCCATGTAGAGATAAGGCAGTAGAGACAAAGTGCGCAGGCGTGTCCAGCCCCTGGGGGTCTGACTGCATACGTGACCTCGCCATCCTGCTCACAGGTGAGAAATGGACTAAACATATTCCCTTTAAGTCACATTTTTCCTTAGGCTAAAGGATAACAACAGGAATTAGAAAATCAGAAATCAGAAGGAGATACTAATATCTCTCTCTATATCCTTCCAAGTTACCTGTTTTGGATTTGGGTTGCCACTACAAATTGGGGACAAGTTCATAGGTCAGATAAGCAGCAGAGTTCACCCCCCACCCCCTGTAGTGAAATGATGTTGAGATGATGCAAGGGGAGTATTGTGTTAAATCCTCCAGATTTTGTGCCTCAAGAGACATTTTATTGAAGCTGAACTAGCTGAAGCTTTGTGAATTTCTCATACTATAATTGTTTAAATAAAACAAAACTCTAAAGTCACCATCATGTAAGTTGGTGTTTAGATTTTGAAATATATTGAAAACAGGGATTTATAACTAAAATCTGTTATAATCTAAATAAATGATATTTTTAAAATGGTTCATTTAAAATCCAGAGATATGAAAAAAAAAATCATGTGAGCTTACAATTTTTTTTCTGTTTTAGCTTTCTAGATGTAATACAAGTAAATGTACTCTTTCTTATATATATTTTTACATGTTGACGTTAATGTAGTTGTAATGTCAAACATGCTTAATTGATATTCAAGATTTTGAAATAATACAGTAACTAAACAATTGTGTTTCTCTAAGATTTAAGAAATTAGAATCTAATTCTGAAACTGCTAATAACAAAAAATAATAAAAGATAAATAATGACACACATATACACACGTAAGATCACCCCTTCTCTGTATATGAAATACATTTGTTCTAACAACCAAAATGAATTAGGAAAAAAAACTAATAATATCCCTTGTAACGTAAAATGCTTAGATAAGATTGAATGATATTTTCAAATTCAGCGCGTGAGGTCCCAGGGCGCGTCCGCGCTCCCTTCCCTCTCGTGTCCCCAGAGTGCCTGTCACCCGCACCTCGCGCAGCCTGGGCGGCCCAGGGCTCCGGTTCCGGCCCGGCGCCGTCGCGGAGGATGAATGGGGGCTGCGACTCCCGGAGAGGTCGGTTCTGCGGGAAAGTCCTCGTGGAAACGAGTGTCCTTGTAAGTGCGGTTCAAGCGCGTCGGACGTCTCCGGTGAGCGGTTCCCGCCGCGGGGTTCCCGGGGGACGACGACGCGTTTGCAGGGCGCGGGCCCCCGCGAGGACAGGCCGCGAGGACCCGCGCGGGCGACGCCCCTCGTGCGCCCGTGTCTTCCCCGGAGCGGCCGCGCGGCCCCGTCACTCGTGCGCCGCGCGGGGCTGTGTCTGGTCCCGGGAACCCCGCTCGGGAGCCCTGGGGACACACACGGGTGTTCTTGGGGCGCCAGTCGCAGCTTCGTCCCGCTGGACCGTTTTCTCTTTTTGATCCCTTGTGGCCTCTTGGTTGCGTAGACGCGTGTTGCTTGGGGCGGGCGGCCGTGCCGATTAACCGTCCAGCGGGGACAGCGAAGCGCCGACACAGAGGCGGCGGCGCGTTGTCCCCTGGGGGCGCCGGGCCGGGGGTCCCGCGTGCGCAGGGGCAGGGCCGCGGCCGCCCGCCACCCCCGCGCCTCGTCGCGCACTGAGCGAAGAACACGGAAATCTCCGACGGGAGTGTTGACTTGACTTTTTCTCCTTTCGTTTGCGGTGGTTTTCGCTTCATATTCTTAGAGCTTTGTTGTTAGGTGCATGCACTTTCAGGATGCATTTCTCTGAATGAACTCAGACTTTTATCATTCTGTAATATCCCTGGAAATACTTCGTACTCTGAAGTCTACCTTTTTGACGTTCATATAGACGCTCTTTTTTCTTGATTAGTATTTGTATGGAATATGTTTTTCCATCTTTTCTGCTTTTGATTTGTGTGTGTCATTATATTTAAAGTAGGCTTCCTGCAGATAGAATACAGGTAAATCTTGTCTTTTTATTCACTCTGGTCACCTCTGCTTTTTAAATGGGAAGTTTACATCTTACCTATGATGTGAATATTTAAGAAGTTTTTAAAAAATTCACTGACTTGCTGACTTTCCATTTGTCCACTTGTGTGTTATTCTCCTTCCCCAACTTTTCTTGCTTTCTTAACTGGATATTTTATGACATTATTTTAACTTTAAAACTTGACTATTGAGTTGTTAATCATACATCTTCTTAATTTGATACTGTTTGTTTAAGTCTTTATAATACACGCTATCTACTGTGAAATGATATTAAACCACTTGGGGTATAGTGTAAGTGTCTTCTTACCTCTACCTTCTGTGCTGTTGTTACCATATATTTTGCTTTCACCTCTTTAGGAGTCTTGCAATACATTGTTTCCATGTGTGATTTCAGTGATCACTATTTTTATAACAAATAGAAAGACTAAAATATCTTCTTCTCTTAGTTATCCTTCATCCCTTTATGTAGACTCACATTTCTGATGACACAGGGCTTCCTGAGGAACGTCCTCTGACGTTTCCTGTACTGCTGGTCTGTTGCTGCTTTGAGAAAACTCTCAGACCACAGCAGTGACCGCAGACTTCTGTGACCATGTGTGGGGCGTTCGCCCACACACCAGGCAGCGGATACCAGCTGGGCGTCCTCTAACTCAGTTCTGACAGCATCTACCTGGAGATAGCATCAGCTTCTGAGGGTGAGGGCTCTGTCCCCAAGGCTGTCACCCCCAGACACCAGTTGTGCGTCCAGACCTCCAGAAATTCTGAGCAACTGACTTCAAGTTAGGTTCCCACAAGCCCCTCTTTGGGTTCAATTAATTTGCAGGAGTGGCTTCCAGAATTCAGGGAAACATGTTTACTGGTTTATTGTAAAGGATCTCACAAAGGATACAGATGAGGAGATTCCTAGGGCGTGAGTGGGGGGAGTGTGGCCCCTCTGTGCCTCCCCAGAGCGCCACCCTGCAGGGACCTCCCCTGTTCAGCTGTACGGAAGCTCTCTGAGCCCAGTCCTCTTGGGTCTTCGTGGATAACTGTTTCCTCCAGGGTGTTGGTCAGGACCCTCCCTGGAATGAAGGTCTCAGCACCCAGTCAGAAAGGTGGGGGAGGTCAGGGTCCTGCCCTGGGGCAGGGAGGGTCAGAGGGACTCTGGTTCCTGGGGCTGTGCCTGAGGCCCTGACATACCCAACAGTATAACAAAGACTGTGAGGGAGGCTGCGGGAGTCATGAACCAGGAACTGTGGACACAAACATACACAGACACATATATACACATATACATATATATGCATATACACATATACACACATATACATACACATATACATATACGTGCATTTATACATACACATACACATGCATATACATATATACACATACATACATATACATACACATATACACACATATATGCATGCATACATATACACACATATACATGTAAACACACATATACACATATATACACACACATGTTGCCAGTATGTTCTCTCAGCTTTTGTTGTTTTGAAAACATGTATATAATTTTGCCTACACTTTTGAAAGATATTTTTTCAGAGTATAGAATTTTGGGTTGAAAGTTTTTTTGTTTGCTTTGTTTTCCTTTCAGTAATTTAAAGAAATATCTTCTGGTTTGCTTAAAAATACTCTTACTTTTGTTCCTCTCTATATAATCCTGTCTTTCTTTAGCTACTTTCAGGGAATCTCTTTACCTGCGGTTTCCAGAAGTTTCGTGTGTATAGGTTTGGGTCTGTTTCTGTTTTGCTTTGTTTTTAGCCATGAGGGAGGAGCACGTTAACCTGTTTGGGATCCTTTGGGCTTCTTGGCTGTGTAGTTTGTTATTTTTTATTAATTGTGGAAAATTTCCATCATTAACTCTTTAAATACCCTCTACCTTCTTCATTCTCTCTTCTCTTTCTGCAACTCTGATTACATGTATGTTACAGAGTTTGATGTTTACCCACAGCTCTTGCCTGCCTTATTCTGTTTTGTTTCCGTTTGTGCGCACTTTATCTTGACCTACCCTGGCATGTCCTGATTCTTCTCTCAGGTGTCCAGTTCTCTGGTCAGCCCGCGGAGGGCTCATCACGATGCTGTGTGCCCCTTTCTGTCTTCTCCTTTGTCTTTTTTATTTATAGGTTTTCATCTTTTTGCTGGAATTCCCCACCTATTCATCTGGTTCATTAAACTATTCCTTTAAATGCTTGAGCATATTAATCTCAGTCATTTTGAAGTGTCTGTCTGATAGCTCAACACCTGTGCTCTCTCTGGGGCTGCTTGTGCGATGGCTTTATTTCTTGAAAATGTATTTTTTTGGCTTATTTTTTTGGCTTATACATTTTGATAGACTTCCACATGTTATTGGAGAAGAAAGTTAGAAAAGGAGGAAGCTGGATGTCCTCTTCTTCTGCCCGGCATTGCTGTGGGTTCTGAGTTGAGCTGGGTGGTTGAATGTTGCTGCTGTGGCCGCTGTGAGGTCACCTTCCAAGACCGCAGACCTTACTTCCTCGGTGGTGGGCTGCCGTTACTGTGTTCAGCGTGGGGCTGGGGTGCTGGAGAGGTTTCCTCAGCATTTGCATGTGCTCCACTCAGATGTCAGCGGGACCTGAAGCTTGGTCCACAGAGGGTGGGGCCTCTCCATGGTGTCCTCCCTGCAGAGCTTCTGCTTGTCACCTGGCGGTCATAGGGGCTGCACGATCTTCCTGATCCAGTCTCTATCCAGGCAGCCCTCAGATTCTGGCCACGGAGGTGGGTGTTAGGGAATCGGTGAATAGGCACCACCTGTATGCAGCAGCTGCAGAGTGGCTTCCTGGGTCCCTGCCCTGCCCTGCCCCGCCCCGGCACTTACAGGATACCTGGCCAGGCCATCCAGCGGAACTTGTGAGCAAGTGAGATTTCCTGAGTTGTATCTGGGGCTCCAGATTTCTGAAAGTGTCGTGCCACCCGATGTTGCTGCCTTGCTGGTGGCCTCCTCCCCACCTGCTCTTCTGGCAGCACCTCCTGCTCCTGTGCTCTGCCAGTGATGGAGCCTTTCAGTCTCTTCCCCTTCAGAAGGATTTTCTGCTTCTGGGATTTGGTTCACTTTGTTGCCTTGAAGTCCTAATGCCTGACAGGCTGAAATTAATTTACGGTTTGGTACACTGTCTGCCATGTTCCTGCTGCCAGGCTGGGGACAGTGCTTTATTACATGCTCTGTGTTCTGCACACCCACTAACCAAAAACAAAGTCTTCTGCCCCAACTTCCTGCCCTTACATTTTAGTCCTTCTGCACTTTAGGTCACTCGACACGTGGAGCACACACAGAAGTGACACGTGGAGCACACACAGAAGGGACACGTGGAGCACACACAGAAGGTGACACATGGGACGCACACAGAAGTGATATGTGGGGCGCACATAGAAGTGATATGTACACGTCTGTGTGAACACGTACGTACATATGAAAAAATATCAATTCCACTGTAAATATTAGGATTCTGAAAACTCTCCAGGGCTAGGAGTATTGAATACCTTGGCATCCAATACGTAATAGGCTCCAAAAATTGATGAATTAATAAATAAGTGAAGTAAATACAAACCTAAAGCAGAACACCCTTTATACCCCCTTACGGGCTTTACTGTTGACAAAAATGCCAACTGATTTTTAAACAAAGAGTCTAAACATGGCCGAAGACTGTAATTAATTATGTGTTCATCTGAATGTGTTTAATAAATTTTCACTTTATATGTATTAACAACTTTTTTCAAAAAATATATTGATAACAGTAGTTATTGCTGTATATCCACAGGGTCATTATTACTACATTTACTCTCCCAAGGTGTTCTTAGAGATCTTTCTTTACCAGGCACTAAACTGTATTAATATGTTATAAAGATGTGACAAATAAACCATAACAAGAAAGGGACAGTGGCTTCTTATTTGATATTACACATAAAATGCAGACATAGTCAGTTTCTTTGATCATAAGTACAGCACACGCTGCCTGTGTGCTCCCCCACAATGCTGTTTTCTTCTCGGAAGGGGGACCTGTGGGTTGCACTAAGAATGAATTTGAAGGGTTGGATGAAATGCACTTGAAGGATACAGTGTGATGGATCTGGTGTTTATGGTCGGCTTATCTGTGAAATAATTAGAGGCAATACATATTTAAGGTAAATATGAGAAAGAAATGGACCTTTTGAAGTGGAATTTTCTATCAAATCTGTAAAAATATTAATTAGGAAATAATCATTTGCTTTTTTTGAATAGAAAACTTGTGATTTTTTTTATTTACCAGGGAAATAATATACTGATGTCATGTAACAAAGGTTTTGCTAATTGACAAACATTTTGAACTTGTAGGGGAGAAAAAAAATTAAATAGTATTAGGTTTGACATTCTGAAGCATCAGTTTTAAAACCTCTATGAAGAATTATTATTAATGCCACCAAAAAAGCAACACTGAAATCTTGGTACTGTTATCCAATATATGGAATTTAATGCACTGTAGGTATCTTGGTAAAATTAACAATAATTATACAGGAGTCACATATATAAATATTTACTTATATAACTTCATTGTCATTGAGTTTGGCTTCCAGTTCTGCTATCTTGTGTCCTATTTCAAGTATTGAGAGTTGCACTATATCCCTGTTATTAAAAATAATTTTTGTTAATTATGATTCAATTAAAAATAAGAGAAAAATAATACATAGTAACCCAGCACTACTTCAGGAACAATTTATTGTGAAGCATCATTTATTGAAGGCATGGCTGAGAATCAGGAATCGGGCTAATGAAAGTTCTGATTAGCTGTTAGAGAAGGACGCAAATACGCGCTAAAGCTCAGATCCCCCCAGGCGACCACTGGAAGCTACGTTTGCTTTTGAGTAGTGTTTTTGAGTAACGATTTGAACCCGCTGAGGAACAGAAGCAGGTTTTCTGCCCACTGATGTAGCCATTTGCTGAGCAGCTTTGAGACGGTTCTTGCGTGTGCGTTGTCCACGGATGGCCGGGAGCGAGCCCGGGGCGTGGCTGGTAAAGTGGAAGCCAGTGAAGCTCCTTGCTTCCCCCAGTCCCTCCCTCTCTTCCTTCTTTTCTTCCTTATTTAACGTGGGACAGTTTCAGAGTTTTAGTTGAGAACTTACCCAAACAGTAACAACACTCAGGCATGTGTTTAGGCGCCTAGTAAGTGTAATTCAAGGTTTGGTTTTTTTTTAAGCCAAAATAATGCATATTCTTCTACAGCTTATTTCAGAACAAATCAAATCTGCGGAGGGCAGAGACCTGCTGCCTGGAGCATCCTCCCTCTGCAGGTAACTGGTCTGCATCTCACAGGCCATTTCTTAGAATGGCCTTCTTGAACATGCGTGTAAAATCACTGTTATTATCTATAACATCACCCTACTTATTGATTTTGTGAAACTCATCCAAATCAGTACTTCCCTGGTGTTTCTTTCTTTGTTTATTGTATGTGACTCCGCTGAAATATAGGGGTGGAGACATCCTCAAGGTGGTTGAATGAACCCAACTCGGTGAGTGGTCACCTGTGGCCAGTGCAGGAGGCAGGTGACAGCCACCCCTGGCTCAGCCGCAAGCTCTTGCTGGACCGAGAGATGTGGGTGATAATGCAGGGTGTCAGGGTGTCTGTTGTCCACTCTTTGTCATGGCTCAACAAACTAGGAAGGTATGGAGAAAAGTACATTAATAAAAATTGTTCAGGCATTATTAAAAGTTCCTTTTTCCAGAATTATCAAATAATTACCTTTTCATTCCAGTTCAGTAGGTAAATGTCATCTGACACTTTTCAGGGACAGTATCCAAAACTTTAATTCTTGTCTAACAAGGAGTATATCTCAAAAGTTAGATAAAAAGAGGGATTTTTGTGGATGCCATAAACTTAATGAAGTCTAAGTCTACTCTGCCTTTTCTTTAATTTTCCACACATCAGATAATAAGATGGATATTTCTACATGACGCTTCCTCCACTTTGGCCAAGCCCCGTGTCCCTGCGATTAATGGCGGCCACGTGTACAACGTGCTGACTGGAGCTAAAAGCCACTGGAAAAGGGCTTTTGATAGACACGTCTTCTGACTGCTGTGGATGTTTAACGTGTGTAGTGAGCGTGCTCTGTGAACGCTGTCCCCCGAGATTCTGAGTGCAGGCGCCAGTGCAGCGGGAAGAACGTGGGTGGGTTGGGAGCCCGAGTCTCGCGGCCTCCCCATCAGTTGTATGAACTTAGGTAAATCCGTCCTGTTGTGTGGGCTAGGGTTTCCTCATCTGTGCAGTCATTTACAAGGATGAGTGTAGCTGAAATTGTCATCAGGCTGCTTAATATTACGTATTCATTCAGAAAAAGTGAGCACTTGGTGCGCGGCGGGCTCAGCGCGTTGAGGCTTCAGACTCGTGAACTCGGGGCCCTTCTCTCCTTAGTGGTAGACTCACGGGAAAAACACAACTGAAATCCAGTGCAAGTGGAATTGGAGTTGAAATCAGAATATTCCCACGAACTCTGCAGCCAGCTGGTGCCCTGGCCCTCTGGGCGGGGAGTGGGGGCTTTGGGGGCTTAGGCCTGATTGGTGGTATGAGCTGGTGTCTGTGGTATAAATACTTGCACAGTGGCTGGTTCCAGGCTACTGATGGTTTAATTACCAGTTGACAACATTCTGAACTATTTACCAATCTGCTCTCCCATGTTGGGACAATGATCAATTCAGTGAGATGATTGATTAAGTAGGAAGTATAAAATCTAGGTGCAGACTCAGCGTGCACTGTCATAACTGTCCCGGGAAAGCAGAGCTGGTGTGAGTTCACGGGGGTTGAAGGCTGAGTGGGCGCTCGCCCCGCCAGGACCCTGCCCCGCCGGGAAAGCTCTTCAATTCTGTTTTGTCCTTGTGATTGTTAATACACAGTTTGTTTCTGTGACCTCTCCACCTTTCTGTGACACTTCTCCAAGCTGGAAGGTGTCTTTAACTTGCTCAGTGGTTTTGTTGCTCAGGAGTATCTTCCTCAAAAGTAGTTTTAGGAAAATGATCCCATTGTCTGTGGTCTTTTTCTGTTCTCCATTTAAAGGGCGTTTTCTTTTCTCAAAACTGGGAACAAATCAGTCCTACTTACTATGCGAATGTGTGGGTTTCTTTCAAACAGCTGCTAGAGTGATTTTCCACTTTAAGATCTTTTAACTCTTAATGCCATATTTGCAACTTTCTAGTACATTGAATGTCTACAGAGTACTAACATCTGGTGGTAAAGTTGTTGCTGAGATTTACAGAAAGAGATAATTTGATTTAAATTATATTAAATAACTTTATGAAAGAATTGTGCCACTTTTTGTTAAGAATTAAGTAGATAAATTTTAATTCAAAATTTCTAATGGAAGAAATCTTTTAGAACATAGATTATTTTACATAAAATTTTATGCTTTCTGAGGAGTTTCTATGACTTCCATGGGATGTGTATGTTTTAATTAAAACCAATCTCAAATCCAGAATATTCAAATTAACATCTTCTTTATTTATAGTTAATTCTTAATCACACACACCATCTATCCTTGTGTTACTATGTTAAATATGTCAGGGTCAAGTGTTCAATTAAAGCTCAGTCATAGGATTCCTCTTTCTAGGTGAACATATGAGAGAAGATGATTTCATAGTAAACATTAGAAAGAAGAATAAGCTTCCTTCAGGAAACTAAAAGATATCTGATGATGCATAATTCATGGAAAAGATTGTTTCCTACAGATCTGGGTGAAAGGTATTACCATAAGGAAATACAGTGTTTCTAAGTCATTGGGACTCTGCCAGAAATACAGAAAACAATGAATTTTAAATAATAATACCCAAATGTTCATCCTCTGTTTCATACTTAAACTGAAGAGAAAGTGAAGGTTTGGTTACCACTTACTTTACCAAGAATACAGTGGTTTCTACCAAGATCATATTTTGCTACCTGATGTTTATCTGAAATTTTAGCCGCATAGGAGCGATCTAACATGTATAAATATAGTATGATAAATGGATAGGTCTAGTGTTAACATATATACTTAAAAAGGGATGTAATGAAATCTTGTTTTAATATTTGACATCAAAAAAAGTACTTTTGTTTTTCCTTGAAGACATTAACAAATGAGATATTAAAGGATAGTAAATTATTTACCAAACCCATGTTGTTTTTAGTAGGCTCCAGATACTAAGGACTTCATAAATATTAACTTCTTAATTGTCATGACAACCTTATTAGGTAGCACTGTTATTTTTCTTATTTTATTTGTGGGGAAACTGAGGCAAAAAAGTAAATGACTAGCTCAAGGTTAGAGCTGGTAATGTTCAGGGCTGAAATTTGGACCATGGCAGGCTCCCTCCTGAATTTGAAATTTTAGCCACCCTCTGTGCTGCTTCTCAGATACTGTTTTTCCTGCTATTCAGACGCATTCTGTTGTAGCTTAACTTTTCATGACCAGTGTTTGGATCTAACTAAGGAGTGTGGCCATGAGCAAGGCACATGAACAAAGTACATGAAACGATAACTGTGTTCTCCTGGGGCTCCTGCTCCACAAGTCAATGGCAGTGGCATGGGTGGACTCCAGGCTGGGCGAAGTTTGTTCACAGGTGGTACTTTTTCATCTTTGTGTATCTAATTTTGCTGTGTCCAGGCATACCCATGCATACATCTGCACACAAAGGCATACAAGCACATCATGCATGCACACAGGCATACATGTGCACACACAAGCATACACACATACACATGCACACATAGGCACATGCACACATGTATACACATATATACATGCACACACCACAAGCATGCATATGCACACACATGCACACTAGGCATGCACACAAACACACAAATGTCCATATATGCAAATGAACCCACACACTCCCACATATACATACTTGTATGTGTTTCACACAGAGATATGTACATGTACACATGTGTGCACATGTACACACATGAACATATCACAGATGCAAGTGCACACACGTGTACCTACATGCTCATATGCACTTGAACACACGTATATGCATGCATATAAACACATGCATGCCTCCAAACACATGTAAGTGCACACATGTATGCACACATGCATGTGTACACACAGGTGTGCGTACACCTGTACCTGCACACACATGCACACACTCGTGCCCATACATGCACAAGTATACACACATATAATGATACACATGAAAACACATGCACACTCATGTACATGTGCATACACAGGCACACCTGCACGTGAGCACACATGCCCACACACATGCACTTGCACACACCACATGCAGACACATAAACACACACATGCATCTCCATGAGCTCATCACCTCGTCATTGAACTACCATCTTCAAGCCTGAATTTCAGTCTTTCCACACATTTGTTAAGGTTACTCACATGTATTGGCCTAATGAGAATCCTGGTCTTATTTTCTCGAGTTTTGTTTTTAAAATTCAGGCAAAAGTTACACTCTACTTTATCATATGTGAGATTGTTTTAATAGAAAGTAAGGTTTACAGTCAGTGACCAATTATGGGATGTTTCCCTCACGTTTTCTTTGAGAAAAATTGGTGTTTCACAGATGTGCCCTGCTGATCTTGCTGTGGTGTGCACCCCCCGGGTATGCAGGTGCCTCTGGGGGTCCCAGCCACCCTGCTCCAGCCCCGCTGCCTGTGTTCTCTGTGAAAACGCTTGCGGCTCGACAGTTCGATCTTGGTGGGTCCTGCTCCTGTGCCCTCCTGGCTCTGAGTAAAATTGAGTAGTTAGTGATGCTACTTATGCAAAATGTAAAAAATCATTCCAATCAAAAACATCTTCAACTTGTGAGACTTACCCCCTGAGCCCTGTGTATGTGAAGGTTGGCGGTGGGTACAGTGGGACGTCGGGGACGAGAGCAGCGACTCCTCCATGCGGCCCTGCCCGTCGCTCTGCCTGAGGAGCTCACCCTGCTACTCTCGCGTGCTCGCTCAGCACCGTCCTGCTTAGCATTGACTGAGGCCGTGGTGAGGTTATTAACTGTGGACCTTGCTCCTGCCTAGAACGGAAGCCCTAAGGCGGCAGAGACTGTGCTTTTCAATCCGCGGCCCCACCCTGGAGATTAGGCAGGGCACACGGTGGTGGCTGTTGACAGAATTAGCCTGATGCAGTGCTGAGAGCACAAGTGAGCCAGAATTGAGTGTCACCTGCAGATTCTCTTTCCATCTGCACGTCCTGGGGCGTTAATGTTTTCGGATCCCCATGACCCACCCAGGAGCACGTGGCGAAGAAAGATCCCAGGGATGAGAGGACACCAAGAGCCCAGGTCCTTGTGAAGCTCGAGGCATGGTGCTCCTTCCCATGCTGCGTGGGGCCTGGGGAAGGCTGCAGGACACTGACAATTCTACCCCAAGAGGAGGGAAGTTTTGGAACAGAACGGTCAGCATGAGCCAAGGGTCTGGTCCAGAGGCTGCAGCAGTGACGTCAGACTGCCCAGGTGACTGTGGCACTTTGGTGTCACTCCAGGCCACCTTCTGCCAGTTTTACTCCAACAGCACCACTTCCCAAAGGGTTCACAAAGCAGGCGCCTCTGCCACCCCATCACACCCTCTAAAATATCACTCTGCGCTGAGGCCAGAATGCGCCTCCCGCACGGCAGTCTGAGCCGTTCTTCTGGCCCCCGTTGCTCCAGGACATCATTCGTGCTCGAGCTCCCAGGGGTGTCCCAGGTACGTTAGATGGTTAGTCCTGCTTTATGTCCTCAGATGGATTTAAAGAGTAGTGTGTACCAGTTTTACTTAGAAATTGGTCCAGAATATATGGAGAGAAAGAGCAATTAAAAGATCAAAATGTACTCACTGCCAGGACACCTCCCACCGTGGGGCGTGAGACATCAGAGGGAAGGGGGGCGGGACCAGGGTGTACAGAGAGAGCCCTGGCTGGTCCACGGACACCTTGGTGGTGTGACCTGGAAGGTGTCCCAGCTCTGGGCAGCGTGACCTCTCAGGTGTCTTTGGCCTCACTGACCCTGAGAGCCAGCGGCAGGACGAGGCCAGACCCACTTCGGGACGTGCCCCGGGTGGGCGCAGCCGCTTGTCAGGGGGCTGTCTCTGTCCCCAGGGCGTGGCACCCGGTGTCTGCCCCTCACCACTGCTTACGGCCAGGTGGCAGATGCTTCTGTGAGCGACGGTCCCCTCAATTGTTTGGCGTTTTAAAGGCAAAGCTTATTTAGTTGCACTTTAATCCTTGTTCTTGTGCAAACCAGATGCACCTTGGCAGAAGAAGAAAGGAGAATCAGCTCCACCATTCCCACTTTTAAGAGAAAACAAAACTTTTTTCCCCTTTGTAATAGCGCACACTCGTATGTCATGACACAGAACAAAAGACTAAACCCTCATCCCGGTTCGTGTTGGGACGAGGAAGCACGGGCTCCTTTACCGGGGAAGGGCTCGAGTGGCCTCCGTGAGACGCTCCTGTTTCCTTTCTCTGTGGTCCTCGCAGGAACCCGCTGCCGGCTGGTCGGTCGCCGTCGGTGCGCCTCCCTCTCTGGTGAGCGCGTCACCCACCCTCTCTGTCCCACCTCCTGCCTTCCCGTGTGTTGTTCCTGTGGGCAGCCTGGGCAGCGCCCGCGTGTCCTGCACCCTGTGCTGTGCTGGCCTGCGAGCCTCTCCTGAGCTCCGTGCCCCAGCATCGCTTCCCGGACCGAGTCCTGCTGGAATGGCCTCTGGGGAGGCCTGGCCTTATCCCTGCGGCTGAGCGGGTGCTGAAGAAATGCACGTGTTTTGGACAAGCAGAGGGTGACGATTACATTGTTACAGTTGCTGCCAATGTAGCAGAACAGCCAAAGATACTGCATCGCTTGACAGGAAACAAAACGTCCAGTTTATGAGTTTTTGAACCCAGATCTTAAGTCCACAAGTCTAATGTTTATTTTACTATAGCAGAGTACGAGTTTTATTATCAGCATTTAATAAGGACGACATGAACCTACTTGTTCCTTTTACAGAGTTTTCTTCAGTAGCACTGGGAAAGACATGTATAGGCGACACAATTTGCTGGAAGGGATTTTCTGTGCAGAGTATATTATGTGTCCTTTCTTTTCCCCAGGAAACTTTTGTTCATTTTTTTTCCAAAAACAATCACCTCAATTTGTGAAGATACAAAATTCAGTCATCAACTGTTGCCAGAAAACTAAATATATATAAGTCACTTTCATTCTTAGGCACAGTCTGGCTTCTAGAAAACCGCATACTCTGTCCCCTGAGGAAAACAACTCCAGCTCCACTGGAGTAATTGTCCTTCCTCGGTTCATACGCATCAGGTTCCATAAGGGAGATCTGTGGAGACAGGTGTGCTCGCTTTCATCAGATGTAAAGACCAGCTGCTCTTTTTTCTTTTTGGTAAATATAAAGGCTGGCGAGAAAGTACTTCAAGCTAGAGCAACGTCTGTAATTGAGGTATTTCCTTCCCCTAAAATAGGACGGCTTGTGGGCACCCGCAGGTGTCTCCCTTCCCGCTCAGGGGCCGTTCCTTCCCGGCGGGTGGGCAAGCCAGTTCTCACTCGAGGGCCGGGGCCGGCGCTGGTCGTTCGTGAGGCCTGCCGCAGAGACAGCCCGGGAGGCCGTTTCGCTTCCCCCCTCGGAGGGTACGTGCAGAGTAGTTTTATTTTAAGAGAGAAACAGACTGCTGGGAAACCAGTATCTCAGGACTTCAGTTAGAAATTCGGCCTTCTCTGTGGTTGACTTTGTGGTAATTCTCGCCCCCATAAGGAGGTTACCCCTCCCTCCCTAGGGGCCCTGCGGGCCACTTGCGCCCAGAGCAGTCCCAGGCTGGTTGCCTTTTGCCCGCGCCGCTCTGCGAATTGGCGTAAATGTTTCCCTGTGTCATGAATGCTCACAACTATGTGCCTTGATTTTCTTGCATATTAATGTTGAGGCGGGAAAGTATGACCAAAGCTTCATAGAAAAGAAAGAGAAAATCTATGGAGGAAAAGTGTTATGTTCAGAGACTCAACCTATTTATTCTTTTGCTGAGAAGCAAAGCTTAGAAAAAAGGGGGAAGAGGAAAGTGTATTGTATGTTTCGGTTTTGTTAACAGGCCCACAAAGGGGGTTTCCCTCAGTTGCTCTGCACAGAAAGCCAGGCAGTCGCTGCGACGGGACTGTCAGGGAGAAAGGATCCATCGCAGAGGACGTCAGCCTGGGGGGGGGCCTTTGTAACGCGCGAGGGGAGCGAGCATTGGGGCATGCCTGAGGGCAGTGCAGGGCACACAGCGCAGTGAGAAATCATGCCAGGACGTATGTCGCATCACCAAAAAAGGGCGCTAAGTGCCTCCCAGGGCAGAGATTTTAGTGGTATATTGAGCTGGGGTTACTACTGGCCATTCTTTCGGTCTCGGGTGCAGGCGGGATGTGGGGAGTAGGTTGCTCATCAGGTCCTTGAGCAAGATCTGTGAGGGGGTGCGGTTCACTTGCCTTCTCTGGACAAACAGGTGGTGTAAGGCCTTGTAGTTATCTCCTGGCTGCAAGGAGTTTGGTTCTTCCATTTCTGGGAAAAAAAAAAATTACGAAGTTCTGGACAGCAAATCTTACTGGCCTGGGAACTTGCAACATAAGAGAACTGCCAAAAGGCGTTTTTGTTCATGGAGCCAGTTACAGTTTGTTTTTATTATCTGCAGGGAAAAATATAGGATTTTTCCCTGAAGATACTAAGATTATATAGTGAGAGAGAGAGAGAGAGACCAGAGAATCCCACATTTGCCAAATACGCACTCTCCTTCCACGCAGTCCTGGCTGGAGGTGGGGGCAGCAGCGGGGGTCAGCCCTCTTGCAGGGTGGGGCCTGCGCCCTCGCGGCCTGAGCACAGCCTGGGCCCTGGTGGGGTCTCCAGAGCCGTCCTTTTCACAGGCTCCAGCATGGTGGTTTGGGGTGGAATGACCAAGGTAACTTTACCTTTTGGAAGAGAGAAAATCTCACATGAAATCGGGTTTCTGTTTTCATTTTTAATGTTTGAAAAGAACCCACTTTACATAAGTGGAACTAGACTGGGTACCAGATAGTGCAAATGTAAATAATAGCACTTCCCGTGAAGAAGCTGACATTGAGCAAACGTTGTGGATGAGACTGTCGTGGTTAGTTAAGAAGGGAAGAGTTCAGATAAAACATGGAGCTATCAGGGCAGCTTGTCATCCTGCAGGAAGGAATCAGTTTCCCA
Source organism: Daubentonia madagascariensis (assembly GCA_023783475.1). Taxonomy (NCBI): domain Eukaryota; kingdom Metazoa; phylum Chordata; class Mammalia; order Primates; family Daubentoniidae; genus Daubentonia; species Daubentonia madagascariensis. The sequence goes on from JAKFHU010001035.1 coordinate 904,755, forward strand.
GGGGTGGATCCCAGTGGTGACTTCTTTTTAAATAGCCTATACATCCTTAAAGACCATCAGTGATTCCCAGAAAAATCCAGGGAAGATTGCTTCATTAGCCAGTGAACATTTTTTTCTTCCTTGAATAGAGGATTCCTTCTTTTAGTAGAGAAGACAAAATGTAGCGCTGTTCTACTTACAGCACAGATTGTGTTGTTTAAAGAAAATGTCCTTGGCAATCCAGAAAGATAGAACATGTTAGAAAAATAAACACTTAGCATTTTTAGAGTATGTAACTAGTGGCTAAATATTATAGAATATTCCTAAAGTACAATAGCTTTTCTCTCATTAGTAACTTTTTAGATTAAAATTGAAATAGTACTTTGTAGTTACTGCATAAATGAGTAATGCATTTCATTATTGTTATATATGTATTTTTACAAATAATTTTCTGACACATGTTTTTGAAATGTCAATTAAGTACTTAACATGTGCAAGGTGCTTTGGAAATTGCAGACATTGTAGAAAATATGGTCTGTGTTCTGCAGGTGGTTACCATCTACCTGGGCAGGGAAAACGTACTTGAAATGAGGGCTGCTTCTTCCTGGAGCCCTGGTACCCTCGGCCTCTGCACCTGCCCGGGCCCCAGGCACCCTCTTCCCTTACCACCTCCTGGAGAGGCAAGGCCCTTATTAACATATTCACTTTAAACCCATTTTAAAAGTATGCATTTTTTTCCTGAGCTTGTAAACCTGACACATATTAAGGGGAAAACAGTGCTACTTGAGACACCATGGAGGGATCACTGTGAGATGCACAGGCGGACACTGTGGCACTCCGGGGCATGGACAGAACAGGGTGGCAGCAGCTGCTCAGGTGCCTGCAAGGGCCCCGCACAAGGAAGCACTGCTTGTCCCTGGTTTCAAAAAGATACCTTATGTGTATGCTGTGTCTTAGTGCCATTCCTACCCCAGGGACGTAAAGCTGGTGTGCGTTGTGGGACACACTGTCCTTTGGTCGGTCTGCTCCTGCGCTCCCAGCTGTGACACCACGAGCCCCTGCCTGCCCCAGCAATGGGTCCTGCGAGACGTTAGGGAGGGTGTCACTGGGGAGCAGAGAGAAGGTCTTGGAGCCCAGAGGAGTTGTCTTCACCTGCAGCCGGGCGTCACAGCACCTGTGGAGGTGCAGGCCCACCTGGGATAAGCTGTGTTTCCTGGGAGAGGCCACGAGAGCTTGGAGGGACTCTGTAGGGTGAGATGTGGCAAACGTGTAGGTGGTGATCTAACACACACAAAACGGAGTCCTTGTCATGGGATGAACACACTCTTAGTGCTTTCTACACCTTACTTCAAGTGCAAAATAAACTTAAATCTATCATGCCTTGGGTTTGATTTTTCCCTACCTCCAAGCTTAGAAGTCCGCCTTTTCGTTGCTGTCCGGGGTGCTGGCAGAGGTCGAGAGAGTCCTGCCCAGACACAGAGGGCTTCGTTCCTACAGCCCCCAGGTAGCGTGGGCGTCAGCAGGTGCACCTAGGTCCTCGGCCCAGCCCTGGGACGCCACCTGCCCACAGTGGGCTGACCTTGGGGAAGGCCCCCTGGGGTGCGAACTCACTGCCCCTCCTGGCAAGGAGACGGTAACTCCTGGGCCACGGTCACCAGTGGTGTGAACCACCCTGAGAAGTAGTGGGAAGGAGTGGCCGCGCCGGCCTTCCTGGCACCTGGCCAGAGGGAGGTGCGCTCTGGCCCCACAGCATCAAAGTCATCAATTCTCGGTCAGCACCCTGTGCTGCTCCCATGGGCGCCACAGATATTCAGCCTTGTGGAGACATTTTCAGCTGGGACTCGCTCTCCTGGTCTTCATCTCCTGCCTCTGAAGCCCCTCAGCTCCGCTTACCCGCGCCGGGGCCTCTGGGGAGTCCCCTTCCTCCCCCAGACCCTGTATTCAGCCCTGCAGGTTTTCGGAGGGGGAGTGAAGAATCATGGTAAGATGCAGCGTATTGCTAAAGTTTGGCTCTGGGTCAATCTGGACCTCGAGTGACTGCCCTCACATCACCCTCACGTCACTTTCGTCTTCAGAACACCCGCGAATGTGAATACACTTTCTGTCCTGTATGAGGGAACAGACTTGCTGAGGTGTGATGCATGTAAAGTAGCCTTTAGCCTTAATGATCGTATGGTCTGGGGAGTTTGACAGACGTGATCGTGGAACGACCACCGTAACCCGGATGGATCCAGACGCCAGACGCCCCCGTCGCGCCGAGCTCTCTCGCCCTTTGCGTTAATCCCTTGCCACCCCTCCTGGCCACCACAGGCCTGTTTGTGTCCCTATAGTTGTGCCTTCCAGATGTCCTGTACGTGGAATCTTCCAGTATGGAGTTAGCATTTTCCTTTTGGTCATGTTCTGTCACCTGAGGGTGAGGGTGCACATGTCAGTCGTGGTGTCCCTTGAGTGGATGTACCGAAACCTGTTCCTCCTTTCACCGGTTGGTGGACATTGTGGTTGCTCCCAATTTTAGGCAATTATGAATGAAACGGCTGTAAACATCCGTGTACAGACTTTCTTTAGACATATATTCTCATTCTCTTGAGTGAACACCCAGGAGCGTGATACTTGTGCTGACATCACGGATATTTGTAACTTCATGGGAAACCTGCAAATCATCTTCCAAAGGGCTGTGGTACTTTGTATTCCCGCCAGCAGGGTAGACAGTTCCTGTAGCTCTGAATCTTGGCGGGTACTTGGTATTTCTGGACTTTACAATTTTGGCTCTTCTAAATGGTGTGTAGTGGTGTGCCATTGTGGTTTTAATCTGCGTTTCTCTAATGACTGATGACCTGGACGTCTTTTCCTGTGTGAGTTTTCCATATGGAGAATGTCTTTCATGAAGTGTGTCCAAGTGTTTGCCCTATCTTGTGTTGCTTGTCATCTTATAATTAAACTGTAGGGTTTACATATTCTGGATGGAAGTCCTTTATTTAGTAATCTTTGACTCACTTTTAACTGGGTTGCCCGTGCTCTTAATATTGAGTTGTAAAGGTTCTCTATGCATTTTCCGTGCAACTCCTTTATCAGACATATTTTGCAAAATTTTGTTCTTGTCTCAGTGTCACTACATTTTCTATTTTTTTTTTTAAACATATGGCTCTCCAGTCGTTCCTGCAGCATTTTTTGAAGACTGCCCTTTCCCCACTAAACCACCTTGGCACTTTATTAACAATCTGTTAGCCTCATATATGTGGGTGCATTTCTGGACTTTATTTCATTGAGATACACACACACATACATGTCTACCCTTGTGCCAGTACTACAGTCTGTTGATTACTGTAGCTTGCAGTAAGTCAGAAATCGCTTAATGTGAATCGTTCACATGTGCTCTCTATTTTTCAAAATTGTTTTGGGTATTTTAGGTTCTTTGCATTTTCATATAAATGTAAAATCACTTTCTCCATTTTTACAAAAATGTGGAATTTTAATTGAAACTTTGATGAACATATACCTCAATTTGGGGAAATTGATTTCTTAAAAATACTGAATGTTTCCAATCTGTGAAGATGATATATTCCTTATTTAGGTCTCTTTCAAATTCTGCCAGCCATGCTTTGTAATTTTCAGTATGTATGTCTTACACATATTATGTTACGTTTATGACTAAATGTTCATATACTTCATTCTGTTGTAAATATTTTTAAAATTTCAGTTTCCAAATTTTTCCTGTTGTTACTATGTATAAATTCAACTGGTTTTTAAAATACTTTCCTTGTATCTTGTGGCTGTTTAACCCACTTACTAGTTTTGGTAGCTTTATTTTTAGATTCCTTGGGATGTTCTATGTAGGCAATCATGTTATCTGCAATAAAGACAATTTTAGCTCTTTTTTCCCAGTATATGACTTGTTTTACATTTTTCCTCTCGTATTGCACTGGCGAGGATCTCTAATAAAATGCAGATGGGAAAAGAGAGGGGGGTATTCAGTGTTATTCCTGATCTTAGGGATAGATATTGACTCTTTCACCACTAACTATTATGTTAACTGTGTAGATTTTGTCAGTTTTAGGTTGTGCCCTCTTCTGTTCCTAGTGTGCTCAGAATTTTTATCCTGAATATGTTGAATTTAGTGGAAAAATTATTTTTCATCTCTTGAGATGTTCTTATGGTTTTAGTTTAATCTGACATGGTATATTACATTGATTTTAAATGCTTATGCAAACTTGCAATACTGGTATAAATCCCAATGGGTATTGTATATTATTCTTTTCATCCACTGCTGAAAATGGTTTGACATCATTTTGTTAAAGATATTTGCAGCTATGTTTATGAGGGGTATAATCTTTAACTTTTTTATCTTGTAATATTTTTGCTTCTGATATTAAGGTACTTCTGGCATTGTAAAATTTGTTGGGACATGTTCACTCCTCTATTATATTTTGGAAGGTTTTTAAGTAATCTACCACTAAAGCCACTTGGGTATGGAGCTTTCTCTGTGGAACTAATACAATTCCTTTAACAGATACAGGGCTATTGAGGTTATCTGTATCTTCTCAAGTGAATTTTGACTCTTTCAGCAGTTTTGTCCATTTTATCGAAGTTACCTAATTCACTAGCATGGAGCTCTTCACCCCTGGAGCTTTAGTTACCCACTTCCTTTCGGTGCTGGTGCTGGTAACAGGTGCCATAGGTCTGGCTTTCTGCGCACTTTTGGGAACTGTCTGTGACTTTGTCTTTTTTCCTGAGATGGAGGACACTGTTCAGTGATATGTTAATCATTTCAAGATAGATATGTGATAAAAAAAAGTTTGTGTTTCAGATGGTTTTCCAGTAGAAATACTATGGAAGGTTTACAGCATTATCTACTGAATCCAAACTAGGCATGATTTCCAGATTTCAGGTATAATCTTTCTTAAAAGCATTAAAACTATCAGGCATATATCTGAAATTAAGTGTTTCTTCTTTTAGCTTGATTTGGCTTCATGATTCTAAGAACAGGAAGAATATAAGACGTGTTTTATCACATTTGCACGATAGTATCTGGCGCTTCATTTCCATCTGAGTCAGTCTCTGCGGTGCCATCTGAGGAGCCATCCTGATTAAAAAATTCAAAGTATCATTTGTTCACGGAGGTAATGGAATATGATCTACACTTATTTCTCATAACCCAAAAGCTTGACGAGGAGCAAACGGCTTGTGTATAGAAAGGCGCTGTTTTCATTTAGTCGTAATAAGGTGGATCAAAGGAAAGCTTTGTCTTCATACCAAGTTATTTTTCTCAGACAGTAACCAACCATTTGTAAACATTGTACAATCTAGATCTGAGGAATAGGTCTTAAAATTATAGGTATAGAAAAACAGCAAAGAATGTCCCTAGTTTTAAGTTATTGTCAGGACAGATTTCAAAGCTGTGCAGAAGAGTCTCTGTCCTGAATCCCACTTTGCACTCACCCGCCGGCCAGGTGTCCTCCCTCACCTGCTCCCCCCAGGCACAGCCCTTCCTCCGCGTTATTTTGAAGCAAATCCCAGACCTCGTACGCCTCTAAAAGGTTTCTCAACACGTGTTTATAAAAGGTAAGACTTCTTTAAGGGCATGTTTGTCATGACATCATACTCCTAAGAAGTCAGTAATCTTTATGTCGTGTCATCTAGTATCTAGTCGGGGTTCAAATATGCCCCACCCGTGAGAGATTATGAAATATGCTAGAGTTTGGTACAGGCGCCCTTGGCAATGGGCTGGCTCAGCACCGCGGTTTGCAGGTGGCCGCGTGGAAGCTGGGAGGACGGGGGGGTGGGGGAGGGGGGGGAGGGGGAGGGGGCCGGGGCGGGAGGACGGGAGGGGGGGAGGGGGCCGGGAGGGGGGCGGGCCGGGGGGACGTGAGGGGGCCGGGAGGGGAGGGGGTAGGGGGCCGGGGGGGGCCGGGAGGGGGACGCGAGGCTCACCGCCTGAGGCCCGGCCACTGCGTAACAGAGTCACTCAGCCTCCTAGACCTAGTCTAACGCTGTCCCTGATCTTTTAAGAAAAGATGTATTGTTGCACCAGCGACACCCGCGCTACCTCCTGGGCTTCGCGTCGGGTGCAGCTTGCACGTGTGTCGAAGGACACTTAACAGCGGCGGCCTCCGCCCCAGCCGTGCCCCCACCGTGCGGAGACGGCGGCTCGCAGCGCTGCACTGCGGGGGGAGAGAATAGAACAACCCGCCCCAGGAGCCCCTGAACGGTGGGGCGCGGGGACTGGAGCGGGGTTCTAGTCCGGCTTCCTGTTTGGCAGCTGGGGAGGCTGAGTCCCGGAGGCTGAGCGGCGGACGCTGGCGCTGTTTTAGGCGGGGCGTAGTCGAGGCCTAGAAACCGGGCCCCGGGCCTCCGGTGTCCCGGCCCCGCGGAAGGGACACTGCAGTCGCGTGAGAACAGGGCCCAGCCCAGGCCAGCAGGGAGGTGTGCGGAGCCAGCGCAGCTGAGGTTGGCTCTGGACAAGGGTAAGAAGTCTGGGGCTGGCAGGTAGCCTGAGACAGCCAGAGAAGCCCTGTTTGATGGGAAACACTTGACACTCAAATGTTAAGAGAAACTGTGTCCGCTGCGTTTGCATTGTACCGTCTATACCGTAAGCGTTGCTGGGTGAGACCTCATTTTGGAATGGAAAAGCTACTGAAACAGGTTTTACAACATGTTCGACCTATTAGTATGCTTTTGTTTGGAATGAAGTATATATTTAATTAAAATATGTAACAAGTGTTGGGAAGAGTGATTACCATCAATCGATGATGGGGGATTTTATTAAAATGTGTACAGAGGGGAACAGCGTAAAACTGCCGAGGGATGAACAGTGCTACTTCATCTGCAGAGAGTCGGACTCTCTGAGGGACACGTTTGGGCAGGAGCAGGCAGTCCCTGGAATCGATGCCCTGGGGGTCCTGCGTCTGTTTTGGGGTTGTGTTGCTGCTTAAGATTTTCTTGTCAGAATATTGTCATGCGTGTCAGGAGGACACACTCGCAGGAGGGTGGGTTTGGTGCAACACTTGAAGTCACGTGGGAAGCAGAAGCATGACTCACCCTGTCTGTTTTATGATCTATTAATAATTCTCTTCCACTCCTTGTTCCCTGTGAGGAAGAGGCCTGCATTTACTCGCCCCCAGGCCCCAAACCAGCAACAAAAGCAGCAGCAGCAGCAAACTCCCCTCCCTCTTGAGTCATTTGAAGATGGTGAGGCAGGTACAAGAACCGTCCTTCCAAGCAGGTTGGCCCAGAGCCGCACCTGTGGCCGGCCCCAAGCCTGGTGCCTACCTGGGCTGACAGCATTACCCTGACTGCCGAGGGACGGCTCAGAGAACTTTTAAAGAAGTGGTGTTAAAGAGCATTTGAATTTTTTAAAGAAATAAGTGCCGTGTTGTAATAGATGTATTTTCATAGCTAGTAAATGATATTTCCAAGTGGACACATTTGGTAGAACGTGGATGAACCATGTAGCATCTGGCCTCTGTAACTGACCATAGACTGTGTGATGCTGCAGAGATTTTAGCACGTAATTATCACATGCTTTGGAGCATGAGGTAGAGGATTTGGAACAACACCACTTGTATTTAGGCATGGAATTTGTATTGCAGTTTAAGCACATGATTACTACCAGAGATGTATTTTACAACTGTAAATGACAAGGGGGGGGAGGGAGCCTTAGATTAAAATGTACTTTAAGCTGTTGAATTATTTGCCTTATTTGGAACTGAGTTTTCCATAATGATAATAAAAAACATATAAAAATCATTGTGTTAAACATTAAAGATCTATTTAAGAGGGAAATATGTCTTTCTCTTAGTTTAAACACCTAAAATATTTCAAAAAATTTATCTAAATGCTGACCACATTTAAAATATTAAGTTCCTAAGATATTTTTCACATACTTTATTGCATTATGAATTTATTGTTAGTGGGATACCAGGATGTTGGACCTGACCTTTATTCTTTGGGCTCCAGATATGATCTCAGGTGTGGTTTATTCATTTTTGCTGCCAAATAGTACTTCAGTGTATGGATATATGACAGCATAATCACCTATTCTTCTATCACAAGAGATGTTGGTTGTTTCATACATTTTGCTATTTTTACCTGTGTTCCTGGGAACGTTCTTGTGTGTGAATGCTGCAAGGCAGTAATGGGGTTCCTCCTCTGGGTTCCACAGGGCCTTCACTCCTGGCACCCCAAGTCCTAGGTCTGGGTCAGCAAACTTCCCGTGGCCACGTCTGGCCCCGGCCACCTGCCTTATAGAGCCCATGAACTGAGTGTGGTTTTTACATTTTAAATGGTTGAAACAATCAAAAGAATAATAACGTTTTCATGGTGAGTAAAAATTACATGAAATTCAAATTTCAGTGCCATAAGTTTTGTTGGAACGTTCATTTCTGTGTGGTCTGTAGCTACTTTCCACTGCGTTGAGAGAACTGAGTGATTCTGACGGAGGCTGCATGGCCTGAGAAGCCCAGAACATTACTCTGTGTCCCTCTGCAAAACGAAGTTTGCTGACCCCTGCTCTGCGGCACTTACTTTGGTGAGGAATCAACTTCCTTCCTGTACGTCTGGAATGATACTAGTTATGTTCTGTTCTTGGAAGAACTGAGAAAGTAGTCGCTAAAATCTCGCTCTGTGCTGTTTGAATCAAATAGGACCTCTGGCCTGTGCGGGCTGGGTTATCAGTGTGCATCCGTTTGACTGCAGGTGGTAATCCTGACTGTTTCCGAGCAGGGATCCACGCCCCCCGGGCAGTGCAGACGTTGCGCTCACGGCCCAACATCCTCAGACAATCTTCATACTGTCAGACTTTACCTGTGTTGATTCTAGTGGGTGTGAAGTGGTATTTCCTTGACACCTATGGCTACTTAAGTTGAAAAATCTTCCATTCTATGGCATGTCTGTCCATATTTTTCTCACTTTTCTAGCGGGCGTTGCCTTATGTGTATGTTGGCCTTTTTTTCAAATATTCTCATTAATAATTATCTGTCGGTTATGTGTGGCCATTGCATCTCCCCATTCTGTGCAGTCTTGTCAGGAACATGTGTTTTTACTCCAGACCTACTCAGGTTTAAGTCCTGCCCCACACCGGTTGTGTAACTGTTGCAATTTACTTAAATATTCCCAAATTTAGACTCTACATCTGAAAAGTAGGGATAGTAATATCAGCCTCAGGTGTCTTGGTTTGGTACTTGTGAATCCCTTATGGCTCACCCTCTGGCCTTTTAATATTGCACCTTTTAAAAGGTATGTCTGGTTCAATATTTGTATCACTTCAGTATTTTTGTAGAAGATTCCTTGCAGTATTTTTCCTTAAATTCTGTTCCTTATATTGCCTGCAAAATATCCATATCAATATCCAGCAATTTCGGAGCCAGCAGTGTCTGCTATTTTGTTAACTATTAGTATCAATAAACCTTGGCGGGGAAGTGGGCTCTAAGCTTACTGGTCTGGTTTTCTGGGGAACTGTATACTCACGGGTTGCTCATAGCAGCCGGGTGGCTAGTAACTTAGACTTACCAAATTGAAACAAAGTGGTAAAATAGTTATCTCACAAACATTTCTGACAGATTCCAGAAGAAAAAATATCACGTAACTCACTTAGGCCTTGTAAGCTGTGGGATATTTCAGATATCTCTTCAAATTATCAAATGAAGATAATCGGCAATAATTGTTACTTATGGTTTATTTTGCACAGGTTGTTTGATGAAATGATTTAGCATTTTGTCATAATGAGCTTCAGGTACTGCAAGGTCGCTCTCCTCGTGCTTGAAGGACTAAGACACTGAGGTGCAGGAGCTCGTATTTCCTACTCGCTTCAACAACTCCTGCGTTTGTTGTTAATACCCACTACGCGCGTGTGCCTTTGCTCACGCCGGCAGCTCTAGAAAAGTCCTCCTGCCCCTCTCTTTTGTTTGCTCGTTCCACTGTACGTTCTGATTGCTTTGCAGAGCCGCTGGACTCATCCCAGGTGGAGTGACTGCTGTTTCCTCTGGGTGGCTTTGGGTTTAAGTGCACAGACTTTGGTTCCCGAGTGAGGTGGGTGTGAGCCCTGTCTCCGCTGCTTACCGCGGGGCGACCTCACTGACTCCCTGGTGCGTTTGTGCGTGGGAATGACGCGCACTCAGGCGGTGCTCACGGCTCAGTCGTGGCCCAGAACAGGAGCCCCCGGCGTGTGGCCCACGAGACTTGGCAGCTGCGTGGTTGTCTTTCTTTCTGACTGTTCTTTCCACCCTTCACTATACTTAGGAACACAAGGAACAGTCCTAAGACGTTACATTGCTGAGCTCAACACACAGTCCAACTTGGGAGCCAGGGACACCTGACTCTTGTACAGTTGAAACAAATAGGCTAAAAAATGGTTGACAGAAAGGACCACTTTTTAAAATTAAGTAAATCTAAAGTTTTAAGTGTGTGTATGCACCTATGACTAATTGGTAAAATAAGTTACGTCCAAAATGTCAGCAGATCCAGGGCTGAGGGCGCGGAGGGTCTGAAAGGAGACCCTGCTCCAACTCCAACAGGGATGATGCCACCTGGAGTGGCTGCGGCAGCAGGATGGGAGCCCGGGACACCCCGGCCACGGAGGAGGGAGGGACTTCCGGTTCTTGGAGAACCCACCACTGGGATGCAGTCATGTCACAGGAGATTGAGAAGGTCCCACCTGGTGGGCTACAGTCTAGGAACCTTTATTTTTATTTTCGCTTACTGAGAAAATTAAGATCAGAACCTGGGGTGGGCTGTGTTTCAGCAGGGAGGGCTGTGGCTTCAGATCTCCGAAGAGCTCACACGCGGGACAGAGTGGGACTGAGCCTCAGGGGCCCGAGGAACATACACATCTTACAAGGGCTAAGTTCCTGATAATTTCAAGAAAATGATTTCCTAAATCTCAACTCCTACCTGGAGTCTTTCTGACGTGCCCTGCCTGAGAAGGCACCATGTTATCAGTCCCCTCCGTGCCAGAGGAAAACAGACCTTCCTCTGTCCCCGGAATCAGCAGGGTGTGTTGCTGCGAGAGCCCCCATGTGAGAAGGGGAAAGCGTGTCAGCCACAGAGAGACTCTGCATAAACCCCGGGTCTGATTCTCTGGGAGCTTCCTGACCTCTGCAATTGGAGGTTCCTATGAAGGTGGAACATGGTATTTGGGGACATGTAGATTTTTTTTGAATTCAGGTATATAGTGGTATTAATTCCATAAAATAAATGAAGGGAGCATCAGGAAGTAGGACTAAAAACTTTTTTTTTTTTACTTTCTAATGCCTGGGGTTTGTTATTAACTGGAGAGGCAGCACCTCTGAGCAGACTGTACAGAAGAGGGTCTTTTAAATGTAGCTGGAATGTTTTCCTGGCCTACCAAATTTAACCAGGAACATAAAAGTAACTTGAAGTTTTATATGAATTTTTTCAAATTTGGTGAGTTACAGCCAATGCATTAGCCAAAACTTGTTTAAGCAAGCCATATCACTAATTATTAATTTTTAATTACACAATTTTTTATTTCAATTTATAAGATATTTAATATTTCTACCTTTTATAAAATAAAAGTATAAGCTAACTGTTGCTGTGCCAATTAGTTTTAGCATTGTATAAGGTTTTCATTCATAAATACTTAGAATATGTTTTATCTTGATTGATCCAATTGAGATAAATTTTCAATAAAATTTAACTTTTAGTTGTTTATGTTTAGTAATTGTTTTCAAATTTTTGATTTTATATTATTTGGGTTTCTATGATAATTTTAAAGATAACTCAGTTAATATTTTAATCTTTAAATTCTATTATTTCAGGAAGAAAAACAGGTTTTGAAATGTTTTCACAGAAATTTTGAAGTGTGACCAAAAAAAAAAAGGTCTTCTAAGCTTAAAAAATATATATTATTTCAGGATAAAACTCTATAGAGAAGTAAAATGTAAATACAAATTCAAGGAAGGAAAGAAAATTGTAAATCTTCCAAGCATTAATGAAGAAATTATTCATATTATTACATAGATTAAGAGAATAATTCATTTTATGTTATTCAAGTTATACCAGATACATTTAACAAATATGAGACAATATTACATAAAAATATTACTATTGAAAGATAAAAAAGGAACAAAGAAAAAGGCAATGAATAGAAAACATATGATAGATATTAATCCAAGTATATCAATAGTCATTTTAAATGTCAATGATCTAAATACACTAATTAAAAGAAATATATTGTCAAAGTAGATAAAAAATCAAGACTCAACTATATGACATCTACAAGAAACCCACTTTAAATAGAGAGGCACGTATAGATGAAAAGTAAAGGTATGGAGAACAATTTACCATGTTAACAATAATCAAAAGAAAGAAGGGAAACCAGGCACAGTGGTGCGTGCCTGTAGTCCCGGCTACTTGGAAGGCTAACATGGGAGATCACTTGAGGCCAGGAGTTTAAGACCAGCACGAGCAACATACTGAGGCCCATCTCAAAAAACAAAAAAATTAAAACAAAATGAAAGAGTAGCTATATTGATCTCTGATACGGCAGAATTAAGATTAAGGGAAGTTAGAGGGGTCAGTCCCTAACACGTCTTAGGTTTAAGTCTGTTATCCATTGTGAGTTGATTTTTGTGAGAGGTGAGAGGTGAAAGGTGCAGCTCCTGCTTCAGTCTTGTACATGTGGCCATCCAGTTTTCCCAGCACCATTTATTGAATAGGGATTCTTTTCCCCAGTGTATGTTTTTGTCTGCTTTTCAAAGATACGATGACAATATGAGGATGGTTTTATATCTGGGTTCTCTGTTCTGATCCGTTGGTCTATATCTGTGTTCTTGTGCCAGTACCATGCTGTTTTGATTACTATAGCCTTGTGGTGTAGCTTGAAGTCTGGTAAATTGATGCTACCTAATTTGTTCGTTTTGCTTAAGGTTGCTTTGGCTGTACGGGGTCTTCTCTGGTTCCACACAAAACATAGAGTTATTTTTTCTAGATGTGCAAAAAATGATGTTGGTATTTTAATAGGGATTGCATTGAATCTGTAGATTACTTTGGGTAGTGCAGACATTTTAACAATGTTGATTCTGCCAATCCATGAGCATGGTATGTTTTTCCATCTGTTTACGTCCTCTGCTATTTCCTTCCTCAGTGTTTCGTAGTTCTCCCCGTACAGGTCTTTCGCCTCCTTAGTTAAATATATTTCTAGGTAGTTTATTTTCTTTGTTGCTGTTTTGAAAGGTATTGAATCTTTGATTTGGTTCTCACCTTGACTCTTTTTGGCATATATGAATGCTACTGATTTGTGTACATTGATTTTGTAACCTGAGACTTTGCTGAATTGATTTATAAGTTCCAGTAGCCTCTTTGCATTTTCTTTCTGTTTTTCTAGATATAAGATTATATCGTCAGCAAAGAGCAATAATTTGACCTCTTCTGCCCCCATTTGGATACCCTTGATGTCCTTCTCATGTCTGATTGCTCTGGCTAGGACCTCCAGCACTATGCTGAATAGAAGTGGTGATAGAGGGCAACCATACACAAATCTATAAATGTGATTCACCACATAAATAGAAGTAAAAAGAAAGACCATATGATTCTCTCAACAGACACAGAAAAAGCATTTGACAAAGTTCAGCACCCTTTTGTGATAATAATGCTTAACAAAATAGGCATAGACGGGACATACCTGAAAATGATAAAAGCCATGTACACAAACACACAGCCAACATCATACTGAATGGGGAAAAATTGAAAGCATTCCTACTTAGAACTGGAACCAGACAAGGTTTCCCTCTATCACAAATTTAATAACCTAGATGAAATTGAACATTTCTTGAAAGACATAATTTGTCAAAATTCATACAGGAAGATATAGATAATGTGAATGGGCCTATGTCTATTAAATAAATTAAATCAATTATTAATAACCACATAAAAGAGAAAGTGCTAGGCCAGATGTAGTCACTGGTGGATTCTACCAAACATTCAAAGCAGAAATTATACTAATTCTCTACAATCTCTACAGGAAGATAAAAGCAGAGGGAGAACTTCCTAACTCAGTCCATGAGGCTAGCATTACCTTGATATTGAAACCAGACAAAGACATTATAAGGAAATAAAACTACAGACCAATATCTCTCGTGTACATAGATGTACAAGTCCTCAACAAAATATTAGCCAGTCAAAGCTATCAATATATAAAAATAATGATATGCCATAACTATGTCATATTTATCCCAGGTGTGCACTATTGGTTCAACCTTTAAGGTCAACTTATGTCATCCATCACATTAACAGTCTAAAGAAGAAAAAATTGCATGATAATATCAATAGATGCAGAAAAAGCATTTGATAAAATACAACACCCATTCATGATAAAATTTCTCCGTAAACTAAGAACAGACGGAAACTTCTTCAATTTGATAAAGAACAGCTACTAAAAACCTACAGCTAACCCTGTAATGGTGAGAAACTAGAAGATTTCTAACTCAGATCAGCAACAAGGCAAGGGCGTCCCTCCTACATGCCTTTCAACACCCAGTGTAAGTCCTAGACTTTGTAGTAAGACAAGAAAATGAAATAAAAGGTACACATGCTGGGGAGGAAGAACTAATACTGTCTTTGTTCACAGGTGACATGATTGTCTACATAGAAATCTAAAAGAATAAGTGAAAGGAAACTCCTGGAACTAATAAACAATTATAGCAGATTTGCAGGATACAGGGTCGATTTAGAAGAGTTGATTTCTTTTCTGTACATTGACAATGAACAAGTAGAATTTGAACTTTAAAAGATGCCATTGACATTGTCAATCAAAACAATAAAATACTTAGGTATAAATACAAAATAATATGTACAAGATCCACATGAGGAAAATTACAAAACTCTGATGAAAGGAATCAAAGAAAAACCAAATAATGAAAAGATATTCCATAATTATGGATAGGAAGACTGAACATTATCAAGATGTTAATTCTTCCCAACTTAATCTATAGATTCAATACAGTCCCACTAAAATCCCAGGAAGTTATTTGTAGATATTGACAAATTGATCCTAAAGTTTATATGGAGAGGCAAGAGACCCAGAATAGTCAACACGATATTAAAGGATAACAAAGTTGGAGGACTGACGCTAACTGGCTTCAAGTCTAAAGTGACAGTAATAAATACACTGCAGTATTGGCAAAACAGACATGCAAACAACAACAAAAAGACAGATCAGTGGAACAGAATGTAGAGAACAAAGAAACAGACCCACAGAAATACAGTCACCTGATCATTGACAAAGGTGCAAAGGCAACACAATGGATAAAAGAACATCTTTTCGGCCAATTGTGCTGTGACAAATGGGCATCCACATGCCAAAAAAATGAATCTATGCACAGGCCTTACACCCTCACAAAAATTAACTCAATGTGTGTTTTAGACCTAAATGTAACCACAGACTTATAAAACTCCTACAAGGTAACATGGGGAAAAAATCCAGTCTACCTCGGGTATGGTGATGATTTTTTAGATATAACATCAAAAGTATGATCCGTGAAAGGAGTGACTGATAATTTGAAATTGAAAACTTCTGCTCTGCCAAAGACGTTGTCAAGAGAAGAAGACAAGCCACAGACTGAGAAAGTGTTTGCAAAAGGTGTATCTGATGAAGGGCTTGCATGCAGGATGTACGAAGAACGCGTAACACTCAGCTGTAAGAACCTGAAGAACCCATAGCAACAGGCAGAAAGGCCGGAACAGACCCCTGGACAAGGAAGATCTACAGATTGTGGATAAGCGCAGGCAGAGACGCTCAACACCGGCGGCGGGGAACTGCAGCTTGAAGGAGCAGCGAGAGGCACCACCAGCCACACGCGTGTTCAGAGCCCAGGACACTGACAGCACCAGATGCTGGCCAGGGTGTGGCGCAGCAGGAACCCCCCTTTGCTGCGGGGGGAGTGCACATGGCGCGGTCACCGTGGGAGACGGTCTGGTGGTTTCTTACAAAGCTAAACCTCCTCTTGCCATGTGATCCAGCCATTGTGTTTCCTAGTCTTTACCCAAACGACTGAAAACTTACATAAACACAAAACACGCACAGAGCTGTTTACAGAAGCTTTATTTTTATTTACTTTATATGCACATTGTGTTAGGTATTGTAAGTCATCTAGACATGATTTGAAATATGTGATGTGCTTGGGTTATGTGAGAAGACTACGCCATTTCATACCAGGGACTTGGACACCGTCTGGTTTTGGTATCTGAAGGACGTCTGGACCCAGCCCCCTGGGGATACTGAGGGTTAGGTGTACATCTCAGCACACGTGCACACACACACACACACACACATGTGCGCGTGAGGAGGAAGGTAGACAGAAGATCTGGGTTCTACTATGTTTTGGCCAATTACTGACCACATAATCCTGGGCTATCACAAACGTCCTGTCTCCAGACTTGTTACCTCATCGGTGGAGACATCTGGGTGTTGCCAAGAGAAACAGCAAAGGCTTTGGTGTTAGTTGCACTTGGGTTTAAGCTCCAGTTCGCCCCCCACCAGCTAATGATGTGTTGGATGGGTTACTAAACCTCCTTGTGCCTGATCGCCATGGTGAAAGTGTCACTGATGATCTGCTACACACTGTGCTGAGGACGGGAGATGGTCTATCTCAAGCACCCACCACGGGCAGTGACAGAAGAGTGTGCATTATCCTCTAAGGCTGCTGCTTCTAAACTACTTCCTAAAAATCAGGATAAAATAGACAATATATGTGACACTCAATGAGGTTTGACTCTATAACAAGCTGTGCATCCCCTGCGTTGGGTCATAAACCCTAAGAACAGGCATATTAGTGGGATTATTTTGGTCACAGGCTCTCTTGGCCCTACAGATCTTGGTATTTAAATGGCTTGATAATAACTTACTGTGTTTAGGACACTGTTTTCCACATAAAAATAGACACTAATTGTTTTTTGTTCTATATCTTGCTCTCAAAATAGTAAGTATATTGATCTGTGTTTCTGTAAATAAATATTTCTATTTAGTTAGTTGGAATTTAGAATATGTGTTTATAATGTTCACAGTCTAAGTTGATTCCAGTAATATTATATCTTTATTTTATTTCACATTAGCAGACTAGTATTAAATATTTGTCTCCATTCTTGATTATTTTTAGTTCTTCACAGAAATTATAGTCATTTCTATAATAGCTTTATCACTTTTTTGAGATATGCAAAAGGATGTTTGGATATAACCACCACATGACAGCCATCACACACCAGTATTCGGCCTTTGTGCTGTGAATATTTTCATTTTAAAAAACAAAGCATATGGCATAAAATGCATGAATTTTGGACTAAATGCCTGGATGTCTACACGATCAAACAGTTTTAATTAATTATATTGCTTTTCAAACCTGTGATGTCACATAACTGATGATAGATAGTATAAATAATTATTTGATGTTTTAGTTATAGTTTTGATTGTGGAAAAAATACAATGATGAAAAAGGACATCTGGTTTGGAGTGGATTTGGATAGTAATTAGTATTTTTGCTTTTAGATGAAGTAAATGCAAGTTTATGAATTACATATATTTCAAATTGTTATTAAATTTGATTTTCTCATCTTTTATACTCAATTTTCACTTCAACCCTTTCTGACAGACCCCAGGTGATATAATATTGCTTTTGACAACAAGTGCTGTTTCAAATTATTAAATGTCAGTATGGCAGGAGAGAACTGTGTGGCAACATGAAATTGCATGTGCATAATTGTCTTTTAAATTATCATCCATAAGAAGAAAAAGCCGCTCCAGTGGGGTTTTTTGTTTTGTTTTTTTGCTTGAAAGCATGCAGGAAAATCTGTTTTTACTGAGAAACCACTGGTATCAAAACCACTGAGGCTGTGTGGGCAGCTGTCTCTAGGGCAGTCACGTCTGGCCCCGGGGCAGGTGGGAGCCACGTCTCTGACCCACAGGAAGACACGCTGGTTCCGTCACATCTCTCAACCACAGGAGAACGCGTGACTCTGTCTTCATTGACAGTTGCCTCCTCTCAGATTTAGGGCAGAGAATGAGCCTCCCTCATGTGTGCTCCTATCGCCCCATCTCCTTCCCATCCTTTCAGTTTTAGGACAGATTGGATGTCCTGATTTGTAGAACAGTTGTCCTGTTAAAGTCTGTGTGTCCGTAGGCTACTGACGTGTCTGATCCGTGGAAGCTGCAGTGCTTTTGCTGCTGTCGTCTTGTCTGTGCTGAAAGGTGAGGCGTTGTCAGAGCCTGCCGTTTGCCTCTGATGGGGAGAAGCGATGCCATGTGATCCAAAGTGGTGTGAACCAACAGACGGATGCTCGGAGACGCAGAGCCAGATGTGTAACAGGATGTCCACGGAGTAGGCCCGCACGGCTGTGAGCCCTCGAGGGGGACCCGGAACGCAGGCTGCGAAAGTAAAGGATAAAGAGGGGAAACTTGAAATAAAAATCAACATTCCTGCGTGTGTTGAAGGAATAGAGAACATAAGTAGGCCACACCTACCAGGACGGACTTGAACCACAAGTGTAGAATTGTGGCTGTTGGGGGTGAAGGAGAAGCGGCGGGTGTGGCAATGAGCCGCCACAAACGTGCTTGCGGGATTGTGCCGGGTCTGCCCCCGGGGCAGTTCATCTGCGCCTTCTGCTGCGGGCACCGGGGCCAGGGTGCGCTTGGAGAGCTTGGAGCACGTCCGGGCAATGCCGCGGGAATACCTAACGCTTGCAGAACGCACTGCAAGAAGCAGGGTCTACACCCCAGGTGGTGCGTGGCTATGGGGGAAAAGAGGGGTGGGAGATGAAGGCCCGTGCGAGACCCTCGGCCCTCCCCCCCGGACCCTTCACCTGTGTCTGCCCCGGACCGTCCCCGGCAGGCACAGAGACGGCGGCTGCGGGGCAGGGGCCTGGCTGCGCGCGAAGCAGACGGGACGCGGTGGAGCTGAGCTGACGCCCAGCAGGGTGGGGGTAGGGCAGCCGGGACGCTCCCTCCCAACGGCCCCCCAGCGCCGGGACAGGCTTTCTCCCAGCTTGTCGCGGGCCCCGTTTAGTTAGGGATGGTCAGCAGGTGTGAGCATCGCGCACGGCTGCACCGCTGCTCCCTGCAGTGCCGGGCGGGCCGGGCTGCGACACACCTGGCCCGACAGGTGGGGCCTCAGCGCTTTCTCGGCTGGAAGGGCTAATTTCTGGTTGTACAGATAAGGTTTGGTGAAAGGGTGAAACAATTAAAGACACGCCTCTTAATAGATAAGCACAATGTACCATTTAGTTTTTAAAAAATCACTAAATTTGAAATCTGACTATACCATTGAAATGCATATACTTTATTAGATCCACACACGGAGGAGAGTGTCAGAAATTATCTTTGATGATTGAGCTGTGACTTAGATTTTTATATCATACCACATTTGCATCTTAGTTGTATTGCTATTTTTCAGTTTCTGGTGGTCGTGTCATTGTGTGAAGCACGTGAAAATGCTGTTGCGCTGTTGCTATTTAAGAGTTTGTGGAAAGTTTCAAATATATTTAATTTTCTGTATGTTAATATAATAACAGGATTTTTGTTCCTGTAGACATGACTTTAAATTTCATATGTGTCCCTAAAATCTGGTAGCATGCATTAAATATCATTTTCATTTGACTCTAATCAATTGCTAAATAGATGCTTATTATCAACTGAAAAAAGTTTAAAAAAGAAATTACATTTTAATTATTCATCTATAGGCATCAATTATTATAGCTATAGCTATTATTTAAACTCCGTATAACATTCATTAGGAAATAATTTTGAGGTCTGTTATGTACGTAGGCGTGCATTTCCTCGTACATATTCCATATTCTCTAAGAAACCAGGTATAGACTAAGATGGTCTATTTCAAATATTGACTTCAGAAGCTCTTTTTCCCAGTGAATAACAAATACTAAGATTTCTGGATCTTAAAAAAACAAAACAATGTTGTAAAGCAGGCTATCCAATAAGTGAAAATCTTGAAGGCCAATAGCGCGTGGGTGATGGTGAAGCTCACTAGTGGTGGGGAAATGTGAATCTCCATCAGCGGAGACGCCTTTTCCAAGCTATGAGATTGAAAATAAAATGTGTGAGTTCCAAGTGTTGCTTGGTTAGTGGACTGCCAGAAACCCAACTTCGCAAGTCACTGCCAGCGGTTGTGAGGGTCAGTTAGCTGGAATTGAAGATGCTCGTGCCTTGTGATGCAGAATTGCACGTCTATTAGGTTATCAAGTAGGAAGTGTCCGATTTCCTTAAGTACTAAGTTTGACAGTTGGTATCTCTGACATTTCACTCTGACACTTCTTGTTTTATGTTTCTCGTGAAGGTGCATCCTCAGTCTTTCAAGTGCACATTTTGGCTTGTGATTATCTTTCAAATTTTTTTAGAGCAATCTTTGTGAAACCATGGATAGGTCAAAAATTCATGTTATTTTTGAATACGAGTTCCGTCACGGAACCAATGCAGTTCAGACAGGTCGAAATATAAACAAAGTGTTTGGGAAGGATGTGGCTAATAAACGCACAGTAGTTCGATGGTTTGAGAAGTTCCCTCCTGGTGATTTTAATCTTGAAAATGAGCCACATGGGCAACCCGAGACCAAGGTGGATAATGATGAGCTGAAAGCTGTAGTGGAAGCGAATCCAACTCAACCTACGCTTGAATTAGCAGCAAGGTTAAAGCTTGCCTTTCTTTGTTGTCACAACATAAAGGTGAACCATTTCTATACTGTATTGTTATGTGTGATGAAAAATGTATCCTTTCTGACAATCACAAACATTCAGCACAATGGCTGGATAAAGACGAAGTGCTGAAACACAGTCCAAAACTGAATATTTATCAAAAAAACCTAATGTTGTCTGTCTGGTGGTCCAGCGCTGGTATTAACCGCTACAGCTTCATGAAACCTGGTCCATAGATTACAGCGGATGCCTCCTGCAACCAGTTGAACGAAATGATGAGGATGCTTGTGATTAAGCAGCCGAGATTGATCAATAGAGACAGGCCAATTCTCTTGCAAGACAACGCTCAACCATGTGTCGCACAAACAACAGAGCTCAAACTACAGAGACTGGACTTGGAAACTCTCTGTCATCCACCGTATTCACCAGACCTTGTGCCAACTGACGACCACTTCCTCCAGGCTTCGGACACTTCTTGCAAGGAACGATATTCAATTCTCAGCAAGCTGTAGAGAACACCTTTTGCGATTTCATCACCACTTGCTCTCCAGGCTTCTTCTCTGCTGGCATAAACGCCACCATTAAGATGGCAAAACTGTGTCGATAGTTTAGGCACATACTTTGATTAATTGCACTGCTTCTTGTTTGAGACATAATAAACTAAACTTTTGATTTGAAATCGGACATTTCATATTTAATGCCCTATTTTATAGGTAGGTTCCCTAGAAATCTCTTCATTTTCCACAGGAAAGTTTGCCAAGCACTGTCTGAATCTACAGCCTGTAATGGCAAAGCCTTTACAATGGCCCAGGTACCAAAGATAGTGCTTGTTTATAAGTGATCAGAACATTGTTATTTATAAGAGGAAAGAAAACTGGAAATAGCTCAAATTTAACACTAAAGGAGATTGTGCTAATATGTTGTTATATGTGTTTTATACATTGTTAATTTCATGCAATGAAATAGTGCAGATAAAATGGATGAACTGGGGCTATATCTGTCAATATATCTAAATTGTAATTTAAAGTGTTGAGAAAGAAAGGTGGTTACAGAGCAATGTATATAGTCTGACACCCTTTCTGTAATGTAGAAAACTTACATAACTGTGCTTTCTAATGTTTACTAATAGGTAAATATGTGGTAAAAGTATAAAAACTTGCACTGGGAAGAATTCTTATCATAGTAATTGGCTTTGAAAAGGAAAGGGGCTGTGATAAGGGAGGTGGGTTCCTCAAATACATCTTTTAAAAAGTATATACACACACATGCACACACAAATTCATATACACACACATGCACACATACACATGCATACACATTCATATGCACACTCACATATGCACACATACACATGTACACACATCCATACACACATGGACACGTGAGAACACACATGCACACACATTCAAATACACACATGCACACATACACATGCATATGCACACTCACACATGCACACACATACACATGCACACACAAATTCATATACACACTCATGCACACATACACATGTACACACATCCATACACACATGGACACACACACATTCTTATATGTTTGCACACATTCATATACACATTCAGATACATGCACATGCAAACATACAATATACATAGACATGCACATGTGTGTACACATACAATATACATAGACATGCACGTGTGTGTGTACACATACAATACCCAGAGATAGGCACACATGTATATATACACACAGACACACACATATACACACACAAATGGACACACAGTTTAACACACACACACATAAATATATATTCATGTTTATGATCTGAGTTGGAATTTTATAAAGCAAATATTAAATATATAGATATACATGATAGTGTTAAATTTTGCCTATGAGCTCACCTATACATAAAATAAATTTTTAAAAGAGCAATCTTTGGATTTCATCTTACTATATTTTGTTTCTAATCAGATAAGCGTTGCTAGACAGCTCTGTGTCCTTGGCAAGTGAATGTTATCTCAGAGGATCATTGTTAGCACAGTATTAGAAATAGAATACATTGATTACTTTCAAGTTCAGGACACATGGTAGGTGTCCTATGAACAGCAAATTTTAAACTAAATGACATCATGAGGTGGCGTGTCCTGTATCTGGTCAGTTCACACTTCTGTACCTTCCCTTAGACTCGAAGCGCCTGCGGGGAAAGGCCCGCGCCATCCTCAGCTGCTTCCTCCCTTGTGCTCAAGGTCCTTTCGTTTTTTCTTGCATGTATCTGGCATCCACACATGATAAATGTATAGATATTTGTTGGTCATTGAATTATTTAGCAAAATATGCAGGTTTTAGTACAGTAAAGAGCCTCTGTTGACTCCCATGTTTGACTGGTAGGGATATGATCATTTAAAATGATTAATTCACAGTGCTTTTACAAATCCCATTAAGGCTGGCTGATTTCTGAAGCAGCTCTCAGGTTCCGCTCGGGGCATCAGAGCCAGGGAGACACCATCTTGCAGAAGGCGATGAGACAAAGAGCTGTAGGGAGCTGACAGGGGAGCTACGTATGGACAGACAGTGTCTTGGTTTGTTGCCACAATCAGCGTGCGTTGTTGCTTCCAGAGGATTTCCTTGAAATCAGGGCCCCACTCCTGAAACCACGGCAGGCCCCTGGAAATACCCACTTCAGCGCTCACTTATTTGTGGCCAAGGATGGGGCCCTGGTGTGCAGACCCCAGGTAGATGGAGGCCGTGAGGTGGGGGAGGCAGCAGTCAGCCTGCAGGAGCAACACCAGTGATAAAGTCTGGACGACGAGGAGGGAGGGGGGCAGGCGCAGCCAGGGATGCTCCCTGGGTCAGGGCGCTCCGCAGCTGCAGGAACCTTTCACAACACCTGGCTCCACAGTCTGTGCCTTTTCTCCTACATACGGCCCCTGGACCAGCCGCATGGTGACAGAGGGAACCAACCTGAAATAAGTCAGCAGGGAAACCTCAGCAGAGCCTCTGAGTGACCTCTGGAAGAATGACTTATTTTACAAGAGCTACTCGCAAAATCCACTTGTCCTCCACCCGTCAGGTGGGGTCTGATTGTGCCAGTTCACGTGCTGATTCCCGTGGTTCTTCTCCAGATTTGTAGGCATTAATATTTTGTAAAACACAGGAAAGTTGAAAGACTAGCCCAGTAAATGCCCATGTACCCATCGCCCATATTCCATAACTAACACGTTAACGTTTCTTCTTCCTCTATGTGTATGTGTTTTGTTTTGTTTTTGCTGAACTGTTAAAAATCATTTGCCAATTCATGAATTTGAACCGCAAACATGCCAGACTGTCCCCCGCATTAGGCAGCCCCATTATTCGTGAGCTGAGTTCATCACTTGCTTAAGGAGTAACTCACAGATTTCTCTAACAGTTTATTTATTTATTTATTGTTTGCAAATAGTAACTGTTGGGCAGGGCACCATGAAATATACTGTTTATCAACAATTTTTACTTAATGGCTTCAGTATTTAGTGATAATCGTTCTGAATCAATTATTTCATTGAATCTGGCAAAATGGTGATTTTTGATAACATTTATTAATGGCCTTTCTTCTGTAAAGAATAGCTTTCCCATATCAACTACGGATACACCACAGTTCCTCTTATAATGAAAGGTCAGTGCTTAATTCTGCCTCTTGAATTGCCCATTTTCACGGTAAGGGGTGGTGTTCCGACCCCCTCCGATGCTGGCAATCAAGACGTGTGTCTCTCCTCTCTCTCTCCTCGTTAATTCTTTGAGTATCATTATGTACACACAGTATTTATTCAATGCATTACAATTGATTACAGCAGCTATTATCTTGGAAGACTAAATTGTCCCCAATGTGGTTAGCAGGTTCCGCAGGCTGTTTTCTGTGGCTGACCTGCCCCTGCTGGTCTTGGCACCTCCTTTGGTTCTCATAGCAGAAGACACCTCAGGCTCACTGTCTTAGCTTCTCTGCTGCATCCAGAAATGGCAGCTCTCATTTTCCAAGAAAATGGGGTTGGTGTTTTAAAATTAATTCCTTTAATTGGGTATTTAGAAACCCAGAGTTGCTAGGGCCATTTGCTGGACATAGCAAGTAAATATATTTAAAATATATTTTAAATTAATTGTATTTACTCAGATTTCACATTACAGTTTTTTTGCCTTGATTTATTTGATTTTTCTTTTAAGGGTTTTTTTTCTTCAATGAAAATCTTGGATCCTAATAACCCTGTCATGCTTAATTACTTTTAGTTCTACGTGTACATTAAATATTTTTGAAATTATAATACAAAATGTTATTAGAAATAAAGTTATAAATTGAAGATTTATTTATTAATCATTGGTCTTTAGAATATAATTAAGAACATACAAGTCAGTACCATGTTCAAAATTTTTTGAAATAATATTTTCTCTTTGTAGTTATATTATCAACTTAGTATACAATTTATGTGAATAATTAGTTTCTAACATTTAATATTTTATTTTGACTTAGTTTTATTTTTAATACATTAACATTCAGGTTGTATGAAATTAAACTATATAAAAGGAAAATACTCAGAGAATGCTAACTACAGCCTCTGAGCCCTGGCATTTCCTGCCACCTGTTGCTAATCATTTTAATTATTTTCTGGTTTATGCTAATGATGTTTCTTTTTTTAAAAAAAAAGTAAACATATATTTTCCTTCCTCTTCTTATGTGTTCCTTTATATATACTGTCCTTTTCTTCGAATGCAATATTGTCATACTGTACATTCACCTTACAGTGTACCCTGAAATACCCACGTATTCCACTGCTTGAACATACCTATTAATAGACACTGTACTCTTCCCAGGCCTTTGCAAGTACAAATAATGCTGTAATTAATATCTGTGCATGTGTTGTTCTGCATATGTGAAGATGTACCTTGGAGTTACCTTCCTAGAAGCAGTAATGTGGGGTCACAGAATAAATGCAGTAAGTTGTGAGATAGTGCCCATTTCTGCCCCAGGGGTGGGACTGTTTTGTATCTACCCAGTGGTGAATAAGCCTCCCGTTTCCTTCAGAGGCTTGTAGGTGGAGGGTCTTGTCCTGTCTTTATGTGTTTACCGGGAAGATAATTGATAACTGACTTCTCAGGTGAAGGCTCTGGGCCCGTGTTTCTGGTTGCAAATGTGTATTTTCACATTTTCATGCAAATATAAGTTGTTGGTATTGTCCGTCCTCTCGTTGTGCCTTAGATATGGGCTATGGGCAATTTTATTTGCTCTCCTTGTTGACTTCTAAGGTTTTTTGAAAGATACATCTAGTGATTTAAATTTAAAAAACTATGGTTTACCAATGGGAACCTGGAGTTAATTCTCTAACTAAATTGTGCAAAGCATTTTCCTTTAGCCTTTAGTGCCATTGCTAGGATGCCATGATTTAATTATCTACTGACTAAACGTGGTCGTTGGTGTAAATGGCATTATATAAAAATAGTGTGTCCTACAGATTCTGATGACACACTCACTTCCGCTGCCCTGTGAGGGACTGTGGGGCGGGGGACAGGTGACAGGAACCAGCCTGGCTTCCCCAGAATCCCCGTGTGGCTCCCCCAAAGGGATCTTCATTGCTCTGAGAACCTACTACATAGATTCTCCAATGTTAAAAGACTGCCGTATGCTATCAGATCAAACTTCTGAGTTGGTTTTGTACTTAGTATACTATTAAGAAATTATTAAGATTTTCCTTAGAGTGTTATCTCTATTTGATTAATTTGTTATCATAACAGTATAGCCACTAAAGACACTCAAGTGCAGTAAAGTGATTCCAGGATTTTTCCTTAAAACTTCAATTTGCATTAGGTAGCAATTTGTCTGTACTTTGAACAAATGTCCAAAGGTTGCTACATTCTCTTGAATTTTTCTAAATCACTGTTTTGAATATGAAATGGTAGTGAATACGGCAAAGACCATTTTTATAATTCCAAATTATGATGCTTTGCTAATGTATATACATAATTAGTAAATTCCTTTGAATTTTTATCATATGATTTTTCATTTTATACTTTCTGCATGGGAGAATTATATATCACATGGAACAGCCTTTCAGGATGTCCGGAATGGGTTAGACAATCATCTCTAAAATATCAGGAGCTCAGGGCTGTCCAAGTCCGCTTTCCCCCGCATTTATTTTAGCATAAAAATTGGCTAACTTAATGAAATAATCTTGGCTTTGATTCTACATTTGCACTTTGTAATTGAATTACCATTTGTTTGGAGACTAAAGGTTATATTCATTCAATGTGTGTCTTGCATTCAGTGTGTGTCTGTGATTTTTGTTAACAGGGAGTTACCTGACAAGAAACACGTAACATGAAAGAAAGTTCCAAGACCTTAAGAGCCGTATTCACTATACTGGCATGTTGGGTTTTCTTTTTGAACATAAACTAATGAAATGAAGTACTTGTGGTCAGCACCGCAATGGATAATATTGAATTATTTGAACATTTTATTGAAACTTAAGGGGAAACAATGTCTAATATGCAGTTCTCAAATGTAATGCTGTGAGGGGTATGATAAAATTAGGCTTGAAAATTAGCTGAATCTTGACATGTAGATTTTTCCATAGATATTGAAAAAAGGTATGAAAATTCAGTATCAAGAACTTGCTTCTAAATATAGTAAAGTTCCTTAAATATAACATTGTCTCTAAAAGAAAGGAGATTGTCTTTCATATTATTTTGGCTTACATTATCAGCTCTTCAAGTCAAGAATTATAAAGACATTAATTAGGGAAATGATATTCTATTCCTTAATGTAAGAAAAAAGAAACATTTTATTTTCCTTCCTTGGTTCCAGTTTTACAAATGGACAAACTAAGTTTTTGTTTGCAGAGGGCAAAGTAATCAGTGAGTCCAGTGGAAAAAATATCAATTAAACACTATTGAGTCAAAGCAAGTAGGTAGTTGATGGAAAGTATTTTTCAACCAGTACTTCTGGTGTCTGTAGATATATCTCAGGTGCCCACAGGCTCAAGAGAAAATACATGTTAGTGTCTCAATAGTGTTTAATCAGTATTTTTTCTACTGAACTGAGTGGCTGCTTTAACACTCTGCAAACAAAATCTTAGTCTGCTCGTTGGTAGCATTTTGTTAATGTGTAAGTACACACGTTTTACAGTTATATGGGCAATAGGTTATCTCTGGCTAGAAGAATGTTTATTTCATAGCCTGGATGTTTTGCAGGCAGTGGCACATCCCGTTCTGTGGGCCCCTCAGACTCAGCTGGCCAGTCCTCGCAGGACACGGGCTCCGGTGAACCAGCCCTGACCCCAGAAGCTGCACCCGTTGGCACAGCTGCAGTCTGCATGACCCATGGGGTTCAGTCAGCTTTAGGTAAATGTGTTGCAGGGACAACTGGCTTCAGAATCTTAGCACTTTCTGAGGAGGGTGGTGTGGCTGCCCTGGTCCACGTCCACGGAGGAGGGTGGTGTGGCTGCCCTGGGCCACGTCCACGGAGGAGGGCGGTGTGGCTGCCCTGGGCCACGTCCACAGAGGAGGGTGGTGTGGCTGAGCTCATCCCCAGGACCTATTTGTCCATGGCCAGGACTGAGGAAAACACACTCACAAGTTTTACAAGTATGAGGAAAATTATATAGAGTAGCTGATAATGTGGAAAACCTAGTTTATTCTTTACTCTAATAGCAACTCATTTAGAATGGGGTGGCAGAGGTTTCTGTAAAAGGCTGAAGGACCAATGTTTGGGCTTTGCGTCTGGGGACTGTTGCACGCGCCTTGCAGAGGGAGAGCAGCCACCACGAGAGCATGTGGGTGGGCGGGCGTGGCGAGTGCCAATCAAACTTTACTTACCAAGCAGGTGGCTGGTCAGTTAGACCACGGGCCATAGATTGCTGCTCCCTCATTTAGAGCATAAGCAGAAAAAAGACCTACTTGAAACATTGTAATAATAAAAGTGAGAGACCAACATGAAGAAAACAGAAATATTCAAATATGTATAAGACTTGACTGACTAAAGCCATATCGTGATGTGCTATACTAGAAGATTATTAAGTATTTTCTCCATAAATGAAGTTATAGTTTAAATATATTCTAATAAAAATGCCAACACTATTTTTAAATGAAATATTAATTCTGAAGTTTATTTGGAATAATGAACATATAAGAATGAACAGCCAAGGCATCTGTGAAAAATAAAGTAATAAAGCACTGACTTATGCCAGCAAATGGCAAAACACTGTCAGACAACAGGGCACTGACACGAAATAGGTAATACAGACCAGTGCTGTGTAACCTTCCGGGAAAGAAAAAAACACAAACAAAAACAGAAACTAATACTTACAATATGATACATTTGTCAGCTAAATCTTTGGGACTATGAAATAGGTGGCATTGATATAATCTGTTATTTTGAAAAATTATTAAGATCCGCTACATATGCTCTAAGTGCTTTAAAGAACTTACGCAAAAGATCAAAATATTAAACACCCCCACCCACACCACCCACAATCCAGCCACGCTCCCCTCAGACCCCTGAAGAGAACGCTGCAAGCTCAGTGGAAAGGGCAGAGGAAACCACGGAAGGTGCCGTTACGCGTTTCGTGTTTTCTCTGCAGGGATAACGAGTAGTTCAGGCTACCTGAGCAGAGTTTGGGCAGAGGGAAGCAGCCCGTTCCAGCTCAGGAACAACTTCAGAAGATTCGTGGGAGAGAGAAGTGCCCGGGTGGTAAAGGAGCCCATGGCGGGTGTGGGGTGCACAGCCAGCTGAGGGGGCCGGGGGTGCCAGGCGCGTAGAATCAAGGTGGACCGGCACACGGGACTTCTGCAGTGACACCGACAGGAGTGTGGACCGGGAGAGTGCTGCGGTGGCCCGGCTGTGGGACCGTGCGGTTCTTCTGGGGCTCCTGTGCTGGTGGGAGCACCCCGAGTTAGCGTCCCATCGCTGCTGCAGACAATGACTGCAGAACACAAACTCAGTATTTTACAGCTCTGGAGGCCAGAAGTCCAAAATGGGTGACGTTGGGCTAAAGTCAAGTTGTCTGCAGGGCTGCGTTCCTTCCAGAAGCTCTAGGGGAGAATCTGCTTCCTGCCTCTTCTTTTTTTTTTTTTTTTTTTTTTTTTTACAGACCTGTGATGACCTTGGCCCACCTGGGCAGTCCAGGAAAAACTCATCTCAGAATTCTGGGGATTAGGATACCAGTGTCTTTGTGGGGGGCCATTATTCTGCCTACCACAGGAAGTATCATTCATTCATTCATGAGACTCTGGGGCTTATTAACCACATTTGAGATGTTCTCATTTTCAAGTCAGCATTACAAACTAATTTGGTATTTTGTTTTGTTTTGCTACATGTTTATAGAATTGAAGATGTGTTTTGTAAAACCAGTCCAAAAGTGATAAACAATTTTAGTATGACTTGTTAATTAGTGTCTGGAAAAGCAAACACCTTTTGGTCATTACTGGACAGTTAGTTTTGAAAAGCTTTTTCCAGTGTTCAAACACCAGATGCAGACAGATAGCTTTTAATTGGAAACCACTCTAGCCTTGTTTATGGAAATTCAGGATTATTAATCAGACTCTCAAGTGGTGTCCTTTCCAGGCACTTAATTCGAATCCTGAGTTAAGGGTGGAGCAGGGGGGCTGCCTCCCCTCCTTCCAGATTTTTTGCACTTTTAGGCATTAATTCAAAATCTGCTGTTCCCTACACAAAGAACTCGTGAGAATCTTTGTGCAGTACAGAGACTTGCCCCTCTGACAGTAGGTTTAAGAAATTGCAAGATGTCATTTGCCAACATCCAAAAATACAGATAAATAAAACTGCCAGGAGAATGGATGAGAAAGTTTCTATTGCAGGAGCTGTGGTTCCAGAGGAAATACTCATGGATGGTCCTTCCTGCTTTTCTGGGCATTAAATTGTTGACACCTGACACTTAACAACACCTCTCTTCGTTTTCCCTCCGACGTAGCCGGGAACAGAGTGTGAAACAGCCCATCGGGAGGTCCTGCTGGCTCTGTCTAGATCCACCAGGCCCTGTGTGGGGTGGTCTGTGCCCCTCATCCTGCCCCGACCCCTGGGGTTAGTCTCTGCACAGCAGCTGGAGTGTCCTTTTACAATAACCGCCCGTCCTTCAGCGTGTAATGCTGTGGACGTCCCCCCTCCTCACTGCCCCTGCGGGCTGCAGCTGTTCCTGTGTGTTCCCGTGTTCTCGTTGGCTTCTGGCAGCCTGTCAGACACGGCTCCTTACTGCACTCACTTATTGCCTGTGCCTCCATGGAGCAGGGGTCTCTGTGTTCTTTCTCCATGATCCCATGTACCCACAGTGGTGCCTGGTACTCAGCTGGCGAATCGTGCATATTTGTTGACTAAAGAGATGAGCAAACGAATTATGGAACGGACTTCTGATCCACAGACCCTGAGTCTGGCCACATAGCAGAAATACTTGCTGAACTTTTGCAGCATTTGGGTGGGCACTGGCCCCAGATGTCCCCACAGGGTAGGGCCTGAATGGGCATCTGTAATTTTTAAAAATCCCCACAACTGATCCTGATGCTGGCCGAGAAGGTCTGTTCCTTCCCCAGGTCTGTTCATTTCCATCCAGAAGTGTGGCCCAGTGCCGGTCACCTAAATTGTCTGGACCACCTCGATCTCCTGCTCTAAATGGTGTCCTGTGGGTCAATCTGTCCTTCTTTCTGCTTTGCTCAGAGACCTTGACCCCAATCACACTTTTGGGATGTTGGAACGCCAGCCAAACTCCTGGCTGTCTTTGCCCCTGAACCTCCTTCCTGAGCATCCTCCTTTTTAAAAAAATAGTGATCATGTTTCCATGAGAGCGAGGGATCCCCCTAGCCCTGAGTGGCCAAGAAGGATGCGCGTTGTTCTGTTTGCATATTTCATGGGCTTTTGGAAAGAATGGATATCTGCTTGTCAGTAGCACGACTGTCAGTTTCTAGAGTTTAAAGTGTTCAATAAGGTGGTTTCGAGGTTTGTCTCGGAGAGCACAGCCTTCTGCCCCTTCTCTTCATGAATACAATGGGCCCGCGGCCTTCCCTCCGGCCCTCCCTGCGGTGAGGGGCCTGGCGCCCGATCCTGGCCTCAACCTCGCTGTGCGCAGCATCTGGGGCAGGGGCGCAGGGCCCCGTGTTTTAGGGCTCTGTGGACGCCTCACCTTACCCGCTTTCCCCAAAGCACATATCAGAATCCCTGTGTATGGAAATCATTTTATACTAATCCTTTGTACTTTGGTTCAGAATTGGGATGTGACGGGAAGTCTCAGCCTCCTAACTGAGGCCAGTTTGAAGTACAGTCAGTTTTTAAATGACCGAGAGGGACTGTTAATCTAGACAACGTAAGACTGACTCGGGGGTCAGGAAGACGCGTTGCCATGGTGTACAGAAGGTGATATTTGATATTCGAGTAAACAAGTTACAACATGTCTAAATAAATTCACTGTGTGCAATTTGGTTTATTGCATTATTGAGGCTCCCAGTAACATCTCATAATTAATAATAATGAACCTCCCTTGGTTATGCTGTTGTGCTTGAGCAATTTCTTTCTTAAAGGATTTCAGAAGTAGAATTTAGTCAGGATAGATGCTTCGCGAACCAGCTGGATGGCCTTGGTGGTTGACGCGTGTGTGTGCAGTAGGCCTGCCGTGTTCCTCTGGGAGCGTCAGTGTGGGAGTGTCATGACCTTGCACGTCTCCTTCCTGCCTTCAGCTCCAGACCCCAGGCTCTCGGGCGCCCCCACACGCTCAGGTGCCCCCGGACCTTCTGTCCCGTGCTCCATCGGGCTCCGACTCTTCCTTGGCTACAGTGCAGATCGCTGGCAAGAGTCAGCTTTCTGAGCGCCCGATCCTGTTCTCTCAACCGTAACAACGTTGATGCCCAAGCAACTGACACGGGAATAAAACGCCGTCTTCTCAGCCAGGCACCCAGGCTCCTTCCCAGTCAGAAACCTCTTTCCTTTGAGATCTTACACCCCCGTGTCATTCCAGCACTTCACATTCTTGCAGAAGGGAGCCCGCTGGTGACATTCCTTTTCCCGGAGGGCGGGCCCCTTCTTTTCTTCAATCTGAACCGTAAGAGGTGGGAGGTGGTCTTAGGACACTGCCGTGCCCCCCTGGAGTAATCTCTCCTTTTGCACATTGAAAAGAAATTATTTGTGCCTCTCATTGCGCTTACGACCACCTACTCATTTTCACCGTGGCTGTTTGCGTTTTGCTTTGGTGTTGCCTCTCTTCCACGGCGAACTCGAGAAGTGCCGAGCATGCTGCCTCCGACAGTGCTTGTGCAGTGCTTATAGCAGAGGCAAGCTACATGCCGAGAAAGAAGGGTTTCAGAGAAAATTGTGGGAGCCACATGGTTCACCGGGCCCCATGATTTCATTTTCAAATGTTACATTGGTCAAAACAAACACTTCAGTTGAAAATGGGCAGGAGTTATGCAGAGACGTTTCACCCAAGACAACGTATAGATGGTTAAATAAACGCAGGACACGGTATTCTGAATGTGGACTGCAGTGGTGGCTACTCGAATCTGCATGTGGGATAAAACGACACGGAACTTCCCACACGTGTACTGTGACCGTTTCCTGGTGTTGACACTGTATCTTGGTTAAGTCAGATGTAACTATGGGACCTGGGTGAAGGCTGCATGGCACCACTCTGCACTGCTTTTGTAACTTCCTATAAAACTTAATTATTGTGGTTTTTATTTGTGTGTTCCTAATGACTAATAATGTTGAACATCTTTTTATATTCTTATTGTCTATTTGTTTGCCTTCTTTGAGGAAATGTCTATTCAAGATCCTTTGCCCATTTTTAAATTGGGCTATCTTTTTATTGTTGAAGAATTGTGAAACACTCTTAACAGATGTGATGTGCAAATTTTTTGCTCATTTTGCAGGTTCTCCTAACTTTCTTGATGGAGCCCTTTGTAGGACAAAAATTGTAATTTTGATGGAGCCCAACTTACCTGTTATTCTTTTGTCACTTGTGCTTTAGCTGCCGTATCTGAGGAACCACTGACTGACCCCACGTTGTGAAGGTCCACCCCTGTGTGTTCTACGGTTGTGCGTGTAGTTCCCCACGCTCAGGCCTTGATTCCTTTTACGTTAACTTCTGTGTATGGTGTGAGGTGGGCACACGTTGACTTTCTGCAAATGTGGATCCACTTACCCTTGTACCATTTCTT
This sequence comes from Daubentonia madagascariensis, assembly GCA_023783475.1. NCBI lineage: Eukaryota > Metazoa > Chordata > Mammalia > Primates > Daubentoniidae > Daubentonia > Daubentonia madagascariensis. Next base: position 938,520 of record JAKFHU010001035.1, read on the forward strand.
GAAAACAGTGTAGTCTCCCTCGCTAAATTATCTTGGTACCCTTGTCAAAAATTAATTGACCAGAAATAGAAAGGTTTATTTTGGAATTCTCAATTCTGTTCCATTGGTGTATGTATTTGTCCTTATGCCTGAGCCACAGTGTCTTGATGTGATTTGTCTCATTGTAGTAAGTTTTGACATTGAGGACTGTGAGTTCTCATAAATATTTATTCTTCTTCAATATTTAGTTTTGGATGTTACAGATTTCTTGGTTTTCCAAATGAATTTTGGGATCAATTTGTCAATTTCTGCAAAAAAGAGACAGCTGAGATTTTGAAAAGGATTGCATCAAATGTATAGATCAGTTTGAGGATAATTTTTATTTTAGCAATCTTAAATCTTCCCATCCAGGAATTTGGGATGTCTTCTATTTATTCAAGTCGTCTTTAACATCTCTCACTACTAGTATGAGTTTTGCACTTCTTTTGTTAAATTTCTTCCTAGGAATTTACTTTTTGCTACTATTATAAATGCAGTTTGTTTTCTTAATTTCATTTTCACATTGTTCAGAAATACAACTGACTTTTGTATATTGATTTTCTGCATTATCACATTACTTAACTTCCCTTTTTGTGCTGATTGCCTTGGCGAGGACATTTGACACAATGTTAAGTAGAGGAGATGAGAGCAGGTATCTATCATGTTCCTGATTCAAGCGGGAAAATGTTTAGTTTTCACCATTAAGTGTGGTGATAGCTGTGGGTTGTTTGTAAATGCCCTTGAACAGGTTTAGGAAGTTACTTTGTATTCTTAATTTGTCGAGTGTCTTAATTTGTTGCTATCATGAGAAGGTGTTAGATTTTATCAAATGTTTTTCTGAGTCAGCTAAGTTGTGCTTTTTTTCCTTTATTCTATTAATATGGTGTATTACATTGATTGATTTTCATATGTTGAATCAACCTTGCATTCCTCGTATAAATTCCACTTGGTCATGTTGTCTAACTATAATCTTTTTTGTGTTGCTGGATCTGATTTGCAATATTTTGTTGAGGATTTGTATGTCTATGTAAATGAGGGATATTAGTCTGTAGTTTTCTTACGTTTTTGTCTGGATTTGATGGAATGGATTGCAAAATGTTTCCTCCTCTTCTATTTTTTGGAAAAATGTATGAAGTGTTGTTCTTAATTCTTCTTTAAATGGTAGAATTCATTAATGAAGCCATTTTGTCCTGGGATTTTTTTTTGGTCTGGGAAATTTTTGATTACTCATTCAATCTCTGCACTTGTTATAAGTATCTAAACATGTTGTGTTTCTTCTTGAAGTCATTTCAGTAGTTTATGTCTTTCTAGAAATTTGTCCATTTATCTAAGTTGTGCAGTTTGTCGACATGCACTTGTCCAGAGTATTCCCTTGCGATGCTTTGGAGACATCGTCTTTACTTCTTGGTCATTACAACTACAGGCTGGTCGATTTTGTTGCCTTCTGGCTCACGTGATTTCTGGTGAGAAGTTCATTGTTAATCATCTCGAGGATTTTTGTGCCTGATTGGACACAGTTTTTTTGCTCCCTTTCAGGATTCTCTGTTTGTCTTTATCTTTTAGCATTTGGATTGCAATGCATTTAGGTGCAGACATTTTCGAGTTTTCCCTACTTGGAGTTCATTGAGCTGCTCAGATACGAGGATCAATGTTTTTTATGTCGAATGTGGGAAGGTTCTGTTTTGCCGTTGTTTCTTCCGATGTTCCCTCTGTTCCTTTCCCACTTTCCTCTCCTGAGACTCTCGTCATGTGGAGGGTGGTGCGCTTGGTGGCGCCCGGTTTTCTGAAGCGCCTTTTATTTTCCTTTCGTTTTTATTTTGTTCCTTGAACTGAGTGGTTTCGGTTGGTCCTCAGCTTTGCTTTCTTTTTTCTGCCACTGCAAACCTGCTGTTGTTATCTCTATTATTTTTCATTTCATTCACTGTACTTATTAACAACTCTAGAATTTCTGTATTTGTATTTGGGGTGTGTGTATATATTCTATCTCCTTAGTAACATTCTCCATTTGGTGAGACACCACTCTCATATTTTCCTGTCGCACTCAGACATGTTTTCCTCTGGTTCTATGAAAATATTTATCAGAGTCGATGTAAATAAGCATCTAATAAGCTCATCTTGTCTTGTTCAGAGACAGTTTTAATTGATTGTTTTCCTTTCCTATACATAGTCTATCTTTCCTGTCTTTGCTTGCCTCGTATTTTTTGTTGAAAACTGGATAGTTACAATAACATAAGGTATCACTGCTGAAAATCATATTTCTCCCCTTCCACAGTGTCTTCGATGTTGTGATTCATTGCTGCTCCTGCTGCTGCTGCTGTTCACTTACTGACTTTCTAAAATAAATGTGTGACATCTCCACGCTAGTTGTGTATGGCGCTGAGGTCTCGGCTCGGTTAGTGTTGTGGTCGGCTCACGACTGGCCGGAGATTCCCTTAACCGTCCTCAGCACGTGCCCGGCTTTGCTGCGGGGTCTGCGTGTGTCGGGGCTCGCGTTCCACGCTGGAGGGAGCCTGCAGCTTTCCCTGCGCCCTCCCCTCAGCTGGCGCAGAGCTCCAGGCCCGGGCGCCGGTGCCAGCTTAGGGCCTTCCGGGTGCTCCCGGGTGCGCTGCCCTGTGCGCGTTTCTCGGTCCCCGCGGACGGCTCTTCCCCAGTGTCCCCTTTACGCTTTCTTCTCAGGCCCTCTTTAATCCCGGGTGGCACGCAGCCTCAGACAGCCGTGGTGTTAAACGGTGGCCTCTGCCTGATTTTGACACGTGCCCCGCGGATGGGGCCGTCCCGCACAGGGAGCTCCGAGGCAGGACCACAGAGACAAGCCCTGCAGGTGGAGCTTCCGGGGCGCGCTGGGCAGATCAAACAGTGACAGTCTTTGGAGATGGGGCTTTTAGAGGAAGTCCGCCCTGTCCTGTCTTCGGTGTCCACGAGTTTGCTTGGTTCACAGCCACCAGCGTTGTGTGGCTGCTGCTTCTCAAGGCTGCTGTGGGGCTCGGAGACTGGGATAGAAACGGGGTAACTTAAAACACCACCAAGCCAACACCTCTTACCAGCGTCCAGACACTCCGTGGGACAGCGATCCTCGATTACTGCAAGCCCTCCGTTAATTTCAAGAGGTCCGAAAAGTTGAGCTTCACAATTTTTGCTTTTATGGAGGTGTGGGTTGACTTCTGTGTGGAAATTCCCTGTGGACCTGTGGACAGCTTCTCAGGTGACATGGGGACGACTGGGCTACAGGACACACGCGCCCAGACTTGCACTGAGGAATTCGCGCTTCTCAGGTGGCTCACCCCAGATGTCACCTGGGGGGACGACTGGGCTACAGGACACACGCGCCCAGACTTGCACTGAGGAATTCGAGTTTGCTTGGCAGCATTGCTAATCCAGTCTTTACTCCTTGAAAGAGTACGTGAGATTTCCTAGTTTCTTCCTATCTCCACCAGAAATTGAATTTTTTAATTAATCTATTGAGTATACAGTGACTTTGTAGAAATTTTGAATTAAATTCTTTATTTTCATTCAGTTCACAAATTCCTTTATTATCTTCTGTGAGTCCAGCAGTATTCAGCATCATATTTTGCCGGATATTGTGAATATTCTCTTATCAGTGACTTGGAATTCTGTTGCGTTACGATCAGAGAAAACAGTCTGACTGACGAGGTCCCTTGTGATTGATGTGTTCCACAGGAGCTCTAAAACGTGTATTTTTGAAAATTTATTGAGTGTTACTTTCAAGATTCATGATCTTGTTATTTGAATCTTCTGTACCTTTGCTATTTTCCTCCACTTGTTCTACCAACAGAGGGACTGAAAAGGATTGTACGCAGACCTCCAGCTGCAATTCCAAATATGTTTATCCATACGCTTCAGTTGTCTGCTGTATATTTTGAATATTTGTTGGCTGTGGGTGTGGCCTTGATTGTTACATAATCTTGATTTATTGTTCCTTTCACCAGTGTTTACTTGTTTTTCTGTTTTTGTTGTTGCTGTTGCTGGAAAATCTATTTTTTTCTTAGTTGCTTGTCATAAATGGAGGGTTTAAATGGCTATGGGGGCTTATATTTACCTAGTTTGTATATCAAAATCCTTTTATTTTCACCCCTTTTGCATGTTTGCATTTGTCTTTAGTTTATTTTTGTCTTTATTTTGCTGCCTGCACATCTCATATGCAGGTCAGTTGGGATGTCTTTTTCCTACGTAGGAAATCTGTTTTTCCCAAGATAAACAAGTACATTGTCTGCCAATAGTGATAATTTCTTCCTCTTCTTTTCAAATCATTGAACATCATAATTTTATTTCCTGCCTTATTGCTTTGGCTAGACTTTTTCAGAACAGTGCTAAGTGATGGGGATGATAGTTGAAATAACTTTTTGACCCTGTTAATAGGATGACAAGATTTTTCTCTCGATTTCTTTAGGCGATTTATTACTTATAGTTATTAGCATCTTCTTCTGCTGACACAACTGTCTCCATACATTTGTTGTGTTGTTTTTTCATGGTACTCCTGAATTCTGTTTTCTGGAAGGAAAGAGATATTCCACGTAAATTCAAAAGTGAGATTTGTTTTTCATTTATTTTTGTTCTTTTTCTATGCTTGTCACATTTTTTCTTCATTTTTATCTCACATGTAGTAGGAATCACTCTCTGTATACTCTATACTTTGAAATTCTTTATACAACATGGTGTTTTTTGAAAGTTTAAAAGAATTCACCTATAGTTAATCTCAGCCTGGAGTCCTTTATAGAGGTGGCTCTTACACATGTCTAAGATCTTTCATTGTTTCAAAACCTTCTTAAGTTTTGATAATTTAATATTTTCACAGAATATTGACACTGTCAGTAAAATCGTAAGCAGCTGGTTATCCTCGCCACTTAAGTTTTCAAGTTGACATTGTGTTTCTAGACCAGGTTGTTTTATCCATATTCCTTTCTGCTTTGGTTCATAGAGGTAATGTTTTCTGAAGTGCTGGTACAATAATCAAATTAGAAATTTAATAAATTATTTAAAAAATAATTTTACTAGGTGTAACTGTTCCGTGATTTTTCCAGCTGATCCCTACATATTTGCAATTATGTTGTTAAAATATACACTGATTTACCCCCTCTCTCTGCAGTTTCCCCCTCATCAAATTGAGCAGGTAACCCCATTACTTAGTTCTTACTGGGACACTTTTCCCCGTGTCTCGTTAGCCTGGTGAGATATGGCACACATCCTTTACGTCGCTCTGCCGGAGACTCAGGCACATAGGTCGTGTCCACATTGGTGCCGCCACGCCAGCAAAGCCCTGGCCTGACAGCCCCTGGGGGCCAGGACAGGCTCAGTGGCACCACTGCCCGTGTCACCATGCCGGGCAGACCCTGCCTGGAGCTCACTGGTCCACGGAGCACCAGCACCCTGGGGACCCGCCGGGTCAGAGTGGCTTACAGCAGCTTTGCCATCTCATCCGGCTGCCTTCGTGTCATCAAAGTGGGTGACATCCCCATTGCACTCGGGGCGCCATGTCATTCTACATTCTGCCTCTCCCATGGAGCCCACCCAGGGCAAAGCCTGACCCAGAGCCAGCTCGGTGATGTCCCTGTCCCTGCCTGGGGCCTGGCTTGGTCCGTGGAGCCGCCGACTGCCCTGCCTGGTGCTGCTTTTCCTGCTGCCCACCTCGCTCCCAAACAGGCTGCGCTCAGAGTGGGCAGCGCAACCTTGTTTGTTCAGTCCTCGGAGACCAGACGGAAGCCCTCTGACGGTCGTTCTGCACACTCCCTGCCTCCCTGTCCAGCAGCCAGGACTCTGCTCTCTCCCCTCTGGATCTGCCTCTTCTGGGCATTTCCTGTCATGGAATCATGAATATGTGTGATATTTTGTGTTTGGACTCTTAACTTAGTATAATGTTTTTGAGGTTCTTCTTTGTGGTTTGTGTGTATCGGTGATTCACTTCCTTTTATCCCTGAGTAATCTTCCACTTTACGGATGCACCACAGTTTGCTTGTCCACTCACCTGTTGACGGGCCTTTGGATGCCTGTACGCCTTTGCCGCTGTGAAGACTGATGCTGTGAGCAACCGCGTCCAAGATTTCATATGTCCCAAAAAGTTGGTTCGTGTTGTTTTTATCGTTGTTTTCTGCTTTGCCACTTAACATGTAGAGAGCATTCACTAAGTCGTTTAATATTGTTCTAAAACCTGAATTTATTGGCTGCTAATTATTCTTTTCAGATTTTCATATCATTACTTATTTGGTTAATATTGAGCACTTAGGTGGTTTCATATTTCTCACTGTCATAAACAATTTTGCAACATATTTCTTTGATAAATATTTTTTAATATAATTATCATTAGTCCTTTAAAATCAATTCAGGCTGTAAAATTATATAGTCAACATTTGTGAGCATTTTAAGCTTCCATACATAGTGTCAGGTGAGCTGGTAAGTCTGTACCAGTGTACACACAGACTTAACTCTGGAGGAATACGTGTCCTTCCTTACATCTGAGGAGTCATAACGTCAGCTGTCAAGGTCTCTCCTCACTTCTGGTCAGAGGTGCCACCTTACCTTTGGTACCAATTGATCATTTTTGTAAAAAAAAAAAAAATCAGCATGTCATGGTCAATTACACACTTGATTGTCTTCTGAAACTGAACTATCATCTCTGTTGGGAATGTATTCATGTATTATATTTCCATAATAATTTTTAGGCAAGATTCTTCTTCTGTAACCACATTTTCACAGAGCAAAACTAGAAGTTTCTATTGCCAGATTGGAAAAGTAAAACAAACAGCTAATTGTGGGAAAAAAAATTGTAGTCATGGAATAGCTACATGTATATATGAAATAAACAGTGATTTCTCCAAGTGTCTTATTCTGGACAGAACTGTGCCTTGGACCTGAGGAAGCTGAGTCTTTCTTGAAGTCGTAGCCTTCTGTGGTTATTCTGCTCCTTTTGCTCATGTTTGATAACATCCAAACTAACCATTTGTACCATTTTCTTTTTTAATAAGTTAAAATCTAAAGAAATCCAATATAGATAAGGTAGATCTTAGCTACTATTCAAGAGGATTTATCTTCTAAAGAACTTGGTTATAAAACATTAACTATGTAATTTTTTTGATACTTGGAACTCAAGTTCAAGTTTGACTTTGTAACAGGTTTGCAGAATGTTCAAGTGGACACTGAGGAGCCTATTAAATCCAGTAAATAAAGTTTTTGTTATTTAAAAAAGGTAGAGATTATGCCTAATTTAATGTGACATCTATGAAATATGTGGAACTTTGGAAATTTAGGTACATTACATTTATTCTTCGTCCTTTTCCACATGCAGTTTATTCTTCCCAAATGGGCTCTTATGTTTATGTTCCTTTTTTAAGAACAACGTCTTTACCCAAAAATGCACATCCTGACAATTGGTTCCTCTTTGCAAATCTGTAAGTTCATGCAGACTCACTTCTAAAGGTGATAGCATCTCTTACACAGTCATGAGGGTGTCCCCTAATTTTGCTTTTTGAAATCAGTGCTAAAAATTCCCAGTTAAAATACATAAAGAATTGTTTTGACAACTTCAGCAGTAGTCGTCTGAGTAACTGACACCTGAATTCTAGTAATGATAAATGGCAATTCATTTGTTTTGTTTTGATTGTTTAAATGCCTTTTATGACTCTTAAATATGTGTACAACCCCTTTTCCCCCTACATTTTTCTCACAATTAGATTGCATTTTAAAATACAGTTTAAGCAGGTAGGTGTCTATTTTAAATAACATTTGAAATGCTTTTTGTGTGTCGAATCCAAGTTATTCAAGTGTTATGCCATTTTGTTAAAAAAGTCTTTTGATCTTTTTGACTCATGTCAGTATTCTAATTTTGTAGAAGTATAAATCATTCAACAGCACAGATTCCTACTTTTTTTTTTTTCCTGAAGTAAAAGCCCCGTAAGTGGGTCATTACTGACAGGGCCTGCTTGTTTTCTTTGGCGGCCACAGGGTTACCGGGACGGCAGAATCGGTTACTTTACAATGGACATCGGAATGGCAGCGCGTGGTCAGTGTGACCGACTGAAGGTCGGCTCTCCGCAGACTTTAAAGCTTAAAGGACCTGTTTAGTGGTATTTTTTCCGGATGATGGAAAACATAAGCCCTGCTTCTCTGAGCACCCGGACAGCTGCGTCTGTGACTCCGGCTCAGCGTGGCTGGCCTCGCTCCAGGTGTCCGTGCGGGCTCGAGCCCTCGTGTCTCGCCGCAGACGGGGGCCAGTGGCTGTGCCTGGCGCAGACCGTTGGCTTCAGAGTCCCTTCCCACCGTGACCAGGTGGGATGCGCTGGGTTTGAGTCACCTGGGAGAGGGCATTAGCGGGGGAAAGACTAAGGTCTTGTCCTCATCCCTGCCTGCTGTGCAGTGTTTGCCGCTGCAGGTCACGCGGCCTCGCTGGGCCTCCGCCCACCACAGGCCGTGCCCACCTGCCCCGCGGTGGCCGCTCCTCACTCCTGCGTTTCTCGCCTGCTTTCGGTGGTTGTCAGCTGTTCTGCCAGTCACACGGGGGGAGAGTCGAGCCCCTCACGCCACTCCTGTGAAGCCAGGGTCCCCGTGGGTGGACGCAGGCCCCCACCGGCCATGCCAGCCGGCAGCCCGTGGGGCGGCCTCTTCGCTGGCCCTTGCTCTGCTGCCCCGCGGGGCCTGGGCCCGTCCTCAGGCTCCGACTGTCCTCCTGTCCCTCCTGCCCAGCTCCTCCTTCCCTCCCCCACGGCCCAGCTGGCCGGCCTCCAGGTCCCGCAGGTGGGGTCCCCTCTGCCATTGCCAGGATCCGCACCGGTCTACCCACTGCCGTGTTCTGTTCTGACGGGAAAACACCGTTTCCTAACACGTGAATTTCCCTTTGTGCTCCAAACAGAAACTGATTTAGGTGTTTTTCCTTGAAATTGATGTCATACCTGATGGTATGAAGCACTTCAAAAGATGTGACGGAAAACATCACTTCTGAAGAGTCTAAAAAGAACAATGACAGTGTAGGTAGCAGAATAACTAAATTCTCCTCATCTTCCCCCCCTTGACGTCTGATACTAATTATGTTTCAAAAATATACCTGTGTGGCAGAGGCCAGGTGTGCTGCCAGAGGAGCCACCTGATTTCTGAGTTCGCTTCGTGTTCACTTTGCTTTTTCTGTCAACTCTCAATCAAGTGAAGTGGACGGATTTTCCGTGGAAGCCAATGTGAACTTGAACTGAGGGGCTTGCACGGCAAGGACGACCCTTCCATCAGGCAGACCCCGAAGTGCACGTTGCCCCAGGGACGCGGAGGAAGGAGCAAGGAGCATAGTTGACGTTGCTCGCCTCAGTGGCTCTAAAAGAATTTTCCTTCTTATATTTTTCTGGGTTGGGTTTGGTAAGATTTTCTTTAGGATTTTTGCGTTTGTGTTCATGGGGGTCATTGCCCTCTGACTCTACCTTGTTATAACCTCCTTGTTAGGCTTTGGCCTCCAGCTTAGCTTGGTTTGTGAGTGAGTTTGATGGTATTCCCTATTTTCCTACTCTTTGTAAGAGATTGAGCAATATTCATGCTGTTTCTCTCTGAAGTGTTGGAGGAATTCACTGAGGGTCTAGAGTTTACCTTGTAGAAGGATTTTTATGAATATAAATATAATTTATAAATTTTAAAATACATATAGGAGTATTCATGTTTTTATTTCGTATTGTATCTGTTTTAGTAAACTGTGCAATTTAAAGAGCTTTATCTTTTACACATGAATTGTCACATGTGTGGGTGAAATGTCATTCCTGATACTTTCTTGTTCGCATCACGTGACTCCGTCCATCCTGGTGCTGGTACCTTGTGTCCTCTCCTTGCTTCGTGTTGGTGGCAGGAAACTGCTGTTGGGCTTTGGTCATTTAGTTGATTTGTTGTCTTTCGTATATTTCTGCTCTTCTTATTTTCTTTGTTCTGCTTAAGTTTCCTGGCTTTGCTAATTGGAAACCTAGATCAGAGGTCTGTCACTTTTTTGAAGGCCATGGAGTATTTAGGCCTCCTGGCCGCGTGGTCATCACCCCTGTTTGACTCTGTCATCCTCCCGTGACAGCGGTGGCGGTGCGCGAAGGGCTGGCGGTTTCTCCAGTGAAACCTCCTTTGTGGTCCCAGGCGTGGGCCTGTGGCCGCTCTGCCTGCCCTGGGGCTAGAGCGTTGATTTTCTACCTTAGTTTTTTATTGACAAATGCCTTCCTTTCAAGCTATTCATTTTCTCTGAAATACTGTTTTAGCTGTATTCTGTGAGTTTTATAATTGTAACTTCATTATCTGTTCAAAATATATTCTTGCTTCTCCTGTGAATTTCGCCCTCGGTCTGTGCTGGCTTGGAGGTGTGTTGGTCAGCTCTTGAGGAGTGGGGTTTTCTGTCCTCTTTCTGTGCTTGTTTGTCATTGCCGAGCATGTGAAAAGAACATACTCTGATTTCAGCCCTTTGAAACTTCTGAAGTTTTCTTTATGACCCAGCATTGTGTTCAATTTTGGTAAATGCCCACCACAACTGTGGCAGGATATGTACCTGCAGGTGTTGGCACAGTGCACTACGCAAGTCGCTGAGCTTGGGTGGCTAATTGTGCTGTGCAGATCAACGCAAGGCCTATTTGTGCCTGCTTTTAAAGTGTAGGTAAACAGATCTATTTATTTTTATTTCTGGAGTTTTCCATTACTTCTTATGGTCCTAGAAATGCATCAAAAATTCTGTTTTTACCCAAAAAAATCTGAAGATTTTTTAGCAGAAATATCAATTGTACTAAGTGAAAATTAAAAATCATATAATTTTATTGTTTCTTTATTCATAAAATGTATTAATAGTTCCCCTGAGAGGATGGGTCTGTGTTGACGTTGGCCAGTATCACCGCAGGCGGAGGTGTGTCCTCTCGAGGGTGGACTCCGGCGTTATGGAAACACACTTTCTGCAGACAGCGCCTCTGCTCCCGCTCCCTCTCTGCTTCGGAAGCATCCGGCATGACCTCTCGTCTTTGGCCTTTGTCTCTCCCACCTTCCCCACGGCCTCGTTTCCCTCCCAGCTCACGGTGGATTCACTCACCCTACGCGTCTCCACCCTGGTTCTTGATGGTGTTTCCATTTGACTTTGTTATTTTTAATTGTGGCTTTTGTTCTAATTGTTTTCACCTGTCTTCATCTTTCTTGTACTTCTCCTGCGTTTATTTTCTGAGCAGTGCCGTGCTGGGGCTTTGACCTGAGGCCGGTGGGGCCCGGTCTGCCCGTCAGTGAGTCGGAGGTCAGGTCTCCGGATGCCATGGGATTAATTCTTCTAAGGGTTCAGCGTTTTTAATTACCTAACTCTAAGCAGGTGTGTGCATAGGCTGATCATCACCTCCAACTCTTGCTGCAGTTCTTGGCCCTCTCCCCAGCAGGGAGGATCAGCCCTCGTGGGGGTGCGGCTAACGGGTGTCTGGGTGTCTCTGAGTGGCCGAGTGGCCCTGCTCTTCCCAGCTGGGGTCCCGCGAGTGCCTGGGGGCGACGCATTTCCGTGAGTCCTCAAAGCAGGAAGTAGCATAACTTGACCCCCCAGGAAGGAGTAAGTCTTTTACCCAGACCAATAGGTAATAATACCACATTTTTGTGTTCTCTGAGGTTATATTGATGTATTTATGGATTTTCAAAGAGGTATATTTTCAGCTAAAAAATCTAAATTAGGAAAATGGAGAGGGTTAAAGCAGAATCATGTAATTGGAATTAGGGTCCACAATTAAGCACTTGAAATAGATGAAAATTCACCATTTTAAAAGTTGAAAGAATACTCTTGCCAAGGTGAGGAGGGTTTGGTTTCTCCTCGCTGGTCCCTGGCATCTTCGTTTCACTTGGACCACTCCTGTTCTCTCACCTCGTCCGCCCAGCCCTGCCCTGTGTGCTGATGTGCAGTGACACTGATGCTCTGTCCCTCTGTCCTCATACCCGGACATAACCCTGACCTCAGGGGGGCCAAAGAGAGAGAAGCCTTGACTTTACGAGGTTGCGATCCTCCTGCCTCAGCCTCCCAAAGCGCTAGGATTACAGGTGGGAGCTGTGCCCGGCCTCAGACCTTGGCGTCTGCATTCCGTGCTTCACTGCAGGGAGCGAGGGCGCCTGAGGACAGTCTGACTGCAGCACTGGGTGAAGGAAAGTGTGGGGTCAGCCGGGAAGAGCGAGGCGCGAGGGCAGAGGAGCTTGAAGATGCCCCCGGCCAAGTCTTGAATGGTTCAAACAGCAATCTAGGGAGAAAATGATGAATTTTAACTCTTTGAATAATGTAAGAAATAGTGATCCATACTGAAATAAATAATTGCGTGAGTAAATGGAAAAGAAGAAAAAGCTGTACCTTTAGTAAGACGCCAACTAACAAGTAGAGAACAAACGATGAAGAGAAAAGTTGTCAGTGGATCTAGAACTAGTGGGTGAAGGTCGGATCAGGAGCAAGATACTTACACGTCCCCATGTGTCTTCCCGTGAATGACTTATAAATTACAAAAGGAAACTTAGTAACTTTAGAGTGGAGAAACCTGAGGTCTACGTATTAACCAAGTGGTCAGAATTACCACCGCAATGAGGAGGACACAACAGTGATACAAGTGTAAGCTTGTGGTATTCCTACCACGGATGCGTAGCCTGAACCTGTTTAACACATTGACTGCCACGCTAAATAAAAAAAGCTTTTCCCTGGGGCCATGGTGTTTTATTAAAACAAAAAAATACTTTCTAATTTAATATTTTTTGTTGTTTTCTGTGGGTGAGTTATGTGTGATGCAATCCACGTTTTTAGAATTCAGTTGTCAATATAAATTGTAACAATAATGAGGACTGAACTCTGATCTTTTTCTTTTGCCCAAATTCCTTTCTAAAGGGGCCTAGTGAGTCACACCTACAAATGATGAAATCTCACTAAACAGGTTTTGTTAACCAAATATAGTGTGGTTTACTCCCAACCTGATTCTGGTATAGCATTGACATCATCGAAAGATAGAAGACCCCCCTTGTCGTCACTCAGGCATCCCAGCAGGTCCTCCTGTCTGGACCTCCCAGAGTGCTCAGACCTGTCATCTTAACGTAAGCATTTCCTTTCTGGTCTTTTAGATAAAGCCTAACTCTTTCAGCCAATTGTCAGCTGAAGAACCCCTAAACCCACCCGTGACTTGTAAGCCCCCACTTCAAGATGTTCCACGTTTTCAGGCCAAGCCAGTGTGCACCTTCCATGTATTGATTTATGACTTTACCTATAACCCCTGTCTCCCTGAAACGTATAAAACCAAACTGTAGCCCAACCACAGCAAGTCCACTTGCTCAAGGCTCTAGGTCATGGTCCTCAAATTTGGCCCAGAATAAACCTCTTTAAATCATTTTACTGAGTTTGGCTGCCTTTCCGTTGACACTCTTCTGTAATGCAACACACTGTATATACAGTTCTCAGTCATCTGGCCTCCATGCTGCTTAATAGGAAAATCAGGCTCAAGGAATCCTGGGGGAAAAAAAGGGGATACTCTGTACCCCGCTATTCTGTGAGTTATGAAGTCCTTTATCTCTGAGCTAGGGATTTCATGTCTTCTGCTAGCATCCATCCACTGTGGCAGGATAATGTATTAGCTTGAACTTAGGGTAAATGTCACAGTCTTCCTAGTTCTTGTCAGGTGTTTGCGATCAGTTTTCTGAATTTGATGTTTGGAATGGGGTCATACAAAAAATGCCATTATTCTTGGGTATTACTTGGGAAGTATTTAAGAAAGCTGCGTGGTGTGCCAGATGCAAATGAGTGCCGTGGACAGAGAACGCGAGAGCAACAGGGGATCCGACGAGCTGGGCTGTCGCCAGTGCGCAGGTCACGGCACGTGAGTGTTTGGGGTGGTGCGTGTGAATAGTTTGGCCTTTGCCCCAGCCCTGGAGTATCCGCTAAACTCTGGGAATAGCCCGAGTGATAGGAGTGTCTCTGCTACTCACAGGGGCTCCTCGGACCACGCAGTCCCTCCGTGCAAACTGCAGACCTACTTCGTGCACCACCGGGGAGCTCTGGCCCCTGAGCCGGTGGCTCCTGGGTTGGCAGCTCCACGCAGTTGCCACACTCGACACTGGGAGGGTGATGCGTCCAGAGGACACAGAAGACTGGCGTTGGGGGGCATTGGGGACCCTCCTGCATTCTGCCCGTGCGCTTCTTCCTTTGGCTGGCCTCATTTCGTGTCCTGTCTCTGTAATTACATAACTGTGAGCGTGACAGCTTTCAGTGAGTTCTGTGAGCGCTTGAGCAAATTGTCAAATCTGGGCATGGCGTCAGAGCGAGGGGGTCTCGTGTGGACTGGCTCGCTGCGGCTGGGTCAGAAGTCTTGGGATTCTGAGGGATCTGGAGGACATGGCCTTGGCCTTGTGGTCTGGCCAACTCTGCCAGAGGCCCACTGACAGGCTGTGTCTGAGGATGGGATTAAGGCTGAGGGGCTTTGCTGAAGTGGGTGTCTGGGAGCACAGGCGGGCGTGGGTACAGCAGTGACCCCCAGGGGTGCTGGCTGGAGCCTGAGGACACGTGGGAGCACAGGCAGGCGTGGGTACAGCAGTGACCCCGGGGGTGCTGGCCGGAGCCTGAGGACATCTGGGAGCACAGGCGGGCGTGGGTACAGCAGTGACCCCGGGGGTGCTGGCCAGAGCCTGAGGACATCTGGGAGCACAGGCAGGCGTGGGTACAGCAGTGACCCCGGGGGTGCTGGCCGGAGCCTGGGGACATCTGGGAGCACAGGTGGGCTGCACCTGAGCCGGGGCTGGGAGGGAAGGCTGAGAGGGGGGCTTGGGGGCCCCATCAGGAACATGAGCTGTCACTGCTAGGGAATCTGAGAGGTAGCGGGAAGTTTAAGCAGAGAATTGACGTAACCTGACTTAATATAGTAAAAGATCACTGGCGTCTTTGAGGAAGGGAGGGGTTGGAGGAAACGATGTTCTGGGGCTTTTTGTGACCCCAGCGTGGGAGCACTGGGGCAGTCCGGGCGTGTTCCAAGGGCACGGCGAAGCCAGCAGCGTTGCCCTGTGAACTGCACCTGTGTTCTGAGAGACAAGGCATCAAGGAGGCTTTGCCCCGAGGAGCTGGAGGGATGGCGTCGCCCTGACTGGAGATGAGGACGGTAGCTTGCAGGAAGAAGATGCAGAAGTTCCGTGCGGCCCACCGGGGAGTAGGACGTGAGTGCACACGAGGCAGTGGAAAGCAAGACGGGAGGGACAAGGGAGGAGAGCCCGGGAAGGAGGAGTGACCACGCCAGTCCCGCGCTGAAGGGCTGGACGGGCACAGGTGCCGACTGTCGCATCCACAGCAGGAGGGTGGTGTGACCTTGGGAAGCGAGTTTTGGTGCTGCAGTTGGAAAAGCCCGGCAGGGGTGGTTGGAAAGGCGGGAGAAGGGCGATGGAGACTGAGTGTCACGAGGAGCTTTCCTTACAGGGGCGAGAGGAACAGCAGCAGCCACACGTGGGTGAGGGAGGTCAGAGGAAGCTTTAAGTTCTAGGTTAAAACACCGTGCTTGTAGTGCGACGGGAGCATCCCTGGGGACGGCACTGGGTCGGAGACGGGAATGTGATCCACGCACAGAGGACACTGTCCTGCACGGGAGCGAACCACCTGGGCGTGGCAGCTGCGGAGGGAGGCTAGCAGGGCAGGTGTTACTGCTGGAACCGTTCTGGGGGCCACGGCCGCACTCACGTAAGGTGGCAGACTCAGCGGATAAAGGTTGCCTGTGCTCTGGCTGCTCCACTGGGCAGTCGTTCCCCGTCCCCCTCCCTGCTCCTGAGACACAACAGTAATGAAGAGGCCAGTAGATAACCCTGCAGTGAATCATATGTGTTCAAGTGAAAGGAAGATTCACATGTTTCTCACTTTAAATCAAAAGCCAGGAATGATTAAGCTAAGTGAGGAAGGCATGTTGAAAGCCAGACAGGACAAAGGCTAGATCTATAGCACCAAACATTTAGCCAGATTGGGAATACAAAGGAAAAGTTCTTGAAGGAAATTAAAAGTGATACTCCAGTGAACACATTAATTATTGGAAAGCAAAACAGCCTTATTTTTTTTTATAGGAAATCAAAAAAAAAGTTTGAGTGGTCTGAGTAGATCAGACCGGCAACGACAGTCAGACCCTTAAGCCAAAGCCTAATCCATGGGCCAAGAGAGCTGAGGAAGCTGCAGAAGAAAAGTTTGAAGCCAGCAGAGGTTGGTTCGTGAGGTTTGAGGAAAGAAGCCGTCTCCATAACATAAAAGTACAAGGTGAAGCAGCAAGTGCTGATGGAGAAGCTGCAGCAAGTTATCCAGAAGATCCAGCTAAGACCATTGATGAAAGTGGCCACACTAAACAACAGATTTTCAATGTAGACAAAACAGCCTTCTACTGGACAGAGATGCCATCTAGGACTTTCATAGCTAGAGAGAAGTCGGTGCTTCTGCCTTCAAAGCTTTGAAGGACAGGCTGACTCTCTTGTTAGGGGCCGATACAGCTGGGGACCGTCAGTTGAAGCCAGCGCTCATGTACCATTCCAAAGATCCTAGGGCACTTAAGGATGATGCTAAACCTATCTGCCTGTGCTCAGTAAATGGAACAACAAAGCCTGGATGACAGCACATCTGTTTACAGCACAGTTTACTGAATATTTTAAGCCCACAGTTGAGACCTACTGCTCAGAAAAAAAAGATTCCTTTCAAAATATTACTGCTCATTGACAATGCACCTGGTCACCCCAGAGCTCTGACAGAGGGGTACAAGGAGATGAATGTTGTTTTCATGCCGCGAGCACAACACCTGTTCTGCAGCCTGTGGATGAAGGAGTCATTTCGACTTTCAAAGCTTATTATTGAAGAAATACGGTTTTTAAGGCTACAGCTGCCATGGATATGATTCCTCTGATGGATCCTGGCAAAGTCCATTGAAAACCGCTGGGAAGGGTTCACCATTCTAGATGCCATTAAGAACGTTCATCATTCCTGGGAGGAGGGCAAAATATCAACATGTACAGGAGTCTGGAAGAAGTTGATTCCAGTCTTCATGGGTGACTTTGAGGGGTTCAGGACTTCAGTAGAGGAAGTAACTGCAGGTGTGGTGGAAATAGCAAGAGAACTAGAATTAGAAGTGGAGCCTGAAGATGTGACAGAATTGCTGCAATCTCATGACAAAACGTGAACAGATGAGAAGTTGCTTCTTATGGATGAGCAAAGAAAGTGGTTTCTTGAGGTGGAATCTACTCCTGGTGAAGATGCTGTGAACATTGTTGAAACGACAACCACGGATTTAGAAAAGTCCATAACTGATACAGCAGCGGCAGCGTTTGAGAGGATTGACTCCAATTTTGAAAGAAATTCTACTCTAGGTAAAACGCTATCAAATAGCATCACAGGCTACAGAGAAATCCTTCATGAAAGGAGGAGTCAATCAGCGTGGCAAACTTTATTGTCTTGTTTTAAGAAATTGTCACAGCCACCCCAGCCTTCAGCAGTGATGACCCCGACCAGTCTGCAGCCATCAGCATCGAGACAAGACCCTCCGCCAGCAAAAGATTATGACTTGCTGAAGGCTTGATGATCATTAGCATTTTTAGGAATAAAGTATTTTCTAATTGAGGTTTGCACAAGTTTTAGACATAATGCTATTGGATACTTAATAGACTACAGTATAGTGTAAATATAACTTTTATATGCACTGGGAAACCAAAAAATCAGTGTGACTCCCTTTGTTGGGATAGTTGTTTTATTGTGGTTGTCTGGGACTAAACCCAAAATATCTCTGAGGTCTGCCTGTACTTCTTTCATATAATTTACATAAAAAAGTAGTCATTTAAATAGATGTAATATCATTATAATATATATTCCACATTATGGAATATTAAAACCTATTTCCTTTACATGTTTTTCACTGTTGAATTCATAAATCTAATTGGTTGTTTTGGTTTGTTTATGGTGAGTTTGAATGATGAGAACCTTGCATTCTTTTAATTAACAAAAAGTTAAATTACTCTGTATTTTTAAAATGTGATTCATTATTAAATACACTTGCTTTTTAGAGAATAGGCTTTTAAAAGTACTTTTTTCTTGAGACATTTTTAATGGTGTCTATAAAATGTGTTTTTCTTTAACTGCATCGTGTCCGGCGAAGCTTGATTTGGCAGGAGACATATGTTGGATTGTTTCTCATTATCGACATGTGAGTCCCAGGATCGGTGAGTTCCTGGTGTGTGACCGTCACCGTGCTGTGAGGCCTGGTGTGAAGGTGGAGGCAGGGTCTGGAATCCAGCGTGGTTCCCTGCTCCCTGCCTCTGTGTCCCTGTCTGCACAAGGCCATGCTCGGACTTGCCCTGTTTGGGACGGGGATTACCGCCCAAAATAACATGTGCCAGAGAGCACTTTATAAACCGTGAATCACTGCGACCCCATCAGCTGTGATGCTGGACTCTTCCCTGGACGTTCTTTTTGGCCTAAATACATTACTATTAAGTCAAGTCTGACACACTTGTGGGAAACTGGAAGGAAGGAAGTAATGTAATTGAGTGGGCATTTTTCAGGAATATTTATAAAACCTTAATACAGACAGAATAAATAGTGGTCTTTATACTGGAAAAGAATTCCCCTAAGTTTTGAGAAATTTGATAAAGGTAGTGTTGAGTAGTAAGTATTTCAGTTCTACAAAAATGAATAGATAAGACTATTTTATAATTAATTACATTTAAACTAATGAATTTAATTATTATTCCCTAACCAATTTAAAGCTTGCTCTATATCTGATGTTAAACATACCTTTTACAATGTTATGCACATTATTATTTTCTTAGGAAATGTTTTCCTAAGAGTAAGTGAAGTATAAATTTTAAGGCAACTCAGGTGAAATTATCAAATATTGATTTAGCAGAACTTAAAAAATGTAATTATTATAATAGAGCTTATTTTTTAAACAAGTCTACATTATGCGATAATATTCTAAGAGAAACAATGGTATTTAAGAAGATATTCCTTTAATTTGCACAGTATTTTTAAGTTTTTGAGTCATTTTATGTGTGTAATCTAATTTAATTATTACATTATTTCTAAGCCATGTTGGTCAAAGAATCAATCATGTCATTTTAAAGGAAAGTCAATAAAATATTATAATAATTATGGAATTATATATTAACACATAGAATGGACCACAGAGATCCAATTTTCTCATCATATAGATGCTGAAATGATGCCCATAGAAGAGTAACAACTTACCCAAAGTTATGTAACTAACAAAATAGGCCAGATGAGCACTTCGATATAATTCACCCAACGTGTGTGTAAGTGTTTAGCTTAACGAGCATCGGAACCTCTGCCTGTCCCAGGCTCTGCTCGGGATTCAAAGCGCGTGTGGGGCGATCGCAGCTGACGGCTCCCAGGCCCTTCGCGGCCACTGTCAGGAGCTGGGCTGGGCTCTGGCCACCAGCACATCTCAGCGGAAGACCCGCTTTCATGGGGGTTTCAGTTTTTGTCTTATACTTCAAACTCTCACTTTAGGAGCAGGATATTTTCCATTTTGGGAATGTAAGGCTTTTGTTGTTGGTTGGTTGGTATAAAATGAATTTGTTAGGTTTCCACTTTTACTTAACCCTAGAAGACAAGCAGTGGCCCTTTCAACATGTATTTTAGTGGACTGCTGGCTGCTGCTGCTGTTTTTCTTCTTATCGGAATTGTTCGGGCTTCTCTCTTTCCCAAATCAGGAGTGTGGACTTTTTTTACTCACACGAGTTTTGCTGATAGACGACCTGTCGGCATCTTGATTCTTTAAGTTTGTGTGATATGCTGCTGTATTAATAAAGTTTGTGTTTCTTTCTTGTGCCAAAAATGGTTTAATTTATACTGATATATAAATAGTCCAAAAAGACAACCTACCAGAAACATCACTGAATTACATTCAACCCCTGCTGTTTTGTGACAGGTTCTGTATTCGGAACGTTCACAAATATTGTATCTTTGCTCATTCTCTCTTCTGAGAAAAGTCGGAATTACCCACTTGCAGATCGGGACCGGGAGGCTCAGAGCAGCGAGGCGGGTCGTCCACGTATGTAACAAGCGGGTGACAGGCCTGGAGCGCTTTTGGTGCTATCTGCCACCCTGCCTGCGGCTTCCCGCTTCCTCCAGGGTCTTGCTGTTTGCTACGGATTACAAAGGTCATCGGCCAAAGGTACATGAACACCACAATGCCAGTTATACATAAACGTACAGATTTATAGCCGTATGATCTTTAATACTTGGTAGACCTAGTGAACCAAGATAATTAGAGCGAATAATTATCTCTGGCAAACTAACACCAATTTGACATAACATGAGTGTTTTATAGAAGGGAGTGATTAGCATAAAATTACAATTTTGAGTTGGAATGTCTAATTATCTCTAATTTGGTTTTGTTCCTGACTTTAATTTTTTTTTAACATTTTGAGCAGAAGTTGGGTTTATTTCAGATAGCATCATCTGGCTCAGATGGCATAATAAAGCAACAGATGATTCATTATAGATCTTTATTGAATCCTATTTGCTTTCATTAGCTAACATTTTAAATGTTTAATATCTTTAAAATGTTGTGTCTCGGATTGTTGAGGCTCTGACCAGCCTTTCCTCAACCTTCGTCCTGGAAACTTCCCTTCTCTTTCACACACTTGGTTCGGTGTTTTCTGTCCTGGTCCCCGGGGTCCTGGCAGTGTCATCACCACGACAACTGACTGGTGGAAGTTGCCAACTGCTCTGTGTGATGAATTAGCTGAAAATTAGTGTTGTACGTGGGTGTGTGTGCTTTGCATAGGGAAAAAACAAGGATTAATATTGCATCTTTTTGATTTCTTGTCCTACATAACAGGTGCAGAGGGAGCCCCTTCCCCAGAAAGCAGCGGCTCTGCCCGCGATTCTCTGGTGACAGTCGCTGGCCCTCTCCTGACTGCACGTCTGCTGCGCTGGGTCCCTGTGCCCTGTTCCCGGGTCCTGCTCTTTCTTTGCGGCCTCCTCTGAGGTCCTCAGAGTGCCCTGCTGGTCACTCTGCCCCTGTAGACTCAGTATAGCAGGGGCAGGTGACTGCTCATGGAAGTCTGGGGCGTGAATGTGTTCAAATATGCCAACAATCACGGGGTTAGGAGAAAACCAGGATTTGTGGGGAGCCAGCCAGAGTTCCCATTGCCCCACAGAGATTCACAGGCCGTCCCGGAGAGAAGCCTGTTTGACAGGACGATAGTGACCTGTACCAGGCTGCGGTACCAAGGAGCGCCTCCTTCCAGACACTGCCTGTGATTTATTTTTATAGGATTTTGGCTTTTACTTTGACTTTTGGGTTCCAACTTTACAACTGCAGGCTTGGTCTTTATCAGCTAAAACTTTTATTCCTCCCCTGACCACAGCATATTGATACGTGTGCTGTGTGACAGTGGGTGTGTGCGCACGTGGGTGCGTGCAGATGGTTTCTAGGACGTGGGAAGGGACGTTGGGAGGTGGAGAAAAGAAAGCTGGTGTCCCAGGTGGCATGAAGAGGGTCTGGACCCTGAAAAACAAGCAGTGGAGGTTTGTGCTTTGGGGCTGCTAGTGACACTTATGGGAAACGTTCTAAACTCCCTTCTGCAGGAAACTGTCAAAAACCTCGATGGCCCTGCCTTTTGGCAGAGCCTGCAAGCTGGTCTGTCTCAGTGACTGGGAGGGGAGTGGGGGCGTGAGCACCAGAGTGGAGAAACAGGGAGAGCCCTGGACCAGGTCCTTCCACGAGCTGCATGGCTGAGGGCTCAGGGTCCCCCGGCTCCTGCGTGGGGAGAGGGGCTAGACAGGCAGAGACCCTCGGGGGAGGGACGCCTGCGGAGTATGCCTGGGAAGAGGGGAGCACACTTCGCGTGGGAATCAGGCTTCCTCAGTGGCCTCAGATGTGCCGTCCGGTGTGACTCAGGGCCCTGCTCCTTCAGGCAAATGTGGCTACTTTCTGGCTCCCACAGGCCAGGGGGGTGAGGAATCCTGGTCTTTCAGTTCCCCGATCTCAAGCCCACACGCCTGGCCGATTCCTGTCCTGGGCTGGGCTCTCTGTCCGTGCAGAGCCCAGTTGGGGCTGTGGACCTGTAACCAGGCCTGGGCTGGGAGAGCAGCGGCAGCAGGGGCAGACTTAGCGTTCTCACGCGTGCAGTGGGAACTCGAATCAGGGTGTCATGTGCATGTACGTCTCGTGCTACTTCACCCCACGTAGTTAGAACTCTCCCTTTTCCGATCAGGTGTTTAATTATAAGAGTTACGCATGCTCTTGTGGAGAATGCTGCCCGGCTCCCTGCTATTATGGACACTTGTGCATTTCTTGGTCACCCTGGGGGGCACAGCCCTCCTGAGAGCCGGGGCAGGCCTGGGTCCAGGTGCGGAGGGCCCAGGGCTGGGTGCCAGCCACACCCAGAGGCCCCAGGACAGGGCAGGGCCCCTCCCGGGTGGCTGTTGGCACCGCACAGCAGGGCCTCCCGAGAAGAAGATGGTGCTCACCAGGGATGCAGCGGCATCCAGAGTTCCAGCGACAGTCACGTCCATCTACAGCTCCCCACTTGGACAGAGTGGGGGTATGCGCCCTGAGGGCTGGGTGGGCACAGGGCCCACAGGATTTGGGAAGAAACCACTAGAATTCCAGCCCGGGCGGCTGTCTGTAAGTCTCAGCCACAAGGTGCAGCTTTTTCTCACCTATCCAAGGCTGTCTTCCTGACTTATGCCTTTTCCATCTGCTAACAAAACTGATAGATTCGTCTTCTCTAATTAATTAGATTTCCCTTCTCATCAATATTTCCCAACAAATCCAATTTCGTTGCTTGGTGTGAAGGAACAAGACAAGCCCCTGCCTGGGTCCCAGCCTCCTTGGGAGGCAGAGGCGACCTTTGCAGGCCCTCAGGAACATGGAGCTGTGCCTGCTTATTTCTGGTAAAGTTGATTCCTGTTAAATTATTATAACTGATATTTACATTTTGGTTATTTTCAATGTGCTGCTTTCTTTCCTATGGCAAGCCAACAAGTCTTCATAAAAATATTTTTTGAAACTTTTTAAAATGATCATTTTTATCGAAATGGCTTTAGTTAAAGTGAAAAATAATACCATTCTAAAAATAGAAAAATAGATTAAAAGAAAATGCTATTAAAACTTTTCAATCTTAAAAAAAGTCCCAGCTAATTTTCTTTTAAAAACATGTCTTACATAAATCCTATAAAAATTGCTCAAGAACAAGTATTCAAAATGTCATTATTTTTGTGTATAAACTAATCAGATCCTGCTCGGCTGAGCACAGATCTCTGTCCGTGTGCGACAGATGCACAGGTCTGTTTGGGAGGTTGCTGGGGGAGACGTGTGTAATCCGTCCTCACCAGAGCGTGCATTTGTATTCCCACGGCAAATTCCTCACGGCATTTGTATTCCCACCTTGTCTCTGCAGACGAAAACGGCTCTGGCTCTGCTGTACAACGAAGAGTCCGCCAATGCCTACGACGTCCGCCTGAAGCTGACCAAAGAGGTTCTGACAGTTCAGAAACAGGACGTCGTCTGCGTGGGCGGAGGCCACCACGGCGGGCATGTAAGTGCCGCTGCTTCCCGTGCAGGGCTCGAGGTGTTTCAGGTTGTGAGCCGAATGCACGACCTTTGAAAAGTATATTGCAAGAATGGCTGCTCATAAAAAGCTACCACTTACTATTTAAATGTCTGAAACTACTGGCTCTGATATCACAAAACAAATTTTTAAGGTTGCATCTTTACTCTCTCCCTGACTTTCTTAGTTTCTTTGTTAATATATTTTCCATGAGGAGCTTTACATAAAAAAAAAGCCCCAAATGGTCAATGAAATGTGACATATTCTCATTGGAAACTAAAAAGGAATAATATGATATGGATCGTCTACTTCCTGAGAGCGTAGTAACCCTAGGGTTTCTGTCTGCAATGACCTGCTGTGAAAGATGCAGCAGGTATTTTCAACATTAGGGATCGACTTGGTCACTTTTCATTTGTGAATGTAAATGTGGAAAACGAGATCCCTCTTGACTTCTGTTCCTGACTCATAAATGAAATTTTCTTAGGGTAAGAAATTTATTTATTAGATGCAGTCGAATGGTGAATGAATATTAGGGACAATATTTTGGCAACTTTTGTCTCAAAGAGGACTACTGCAGGTTAAATATACTGTATTAAACCCTAATCAATTTGTCAATGCCCTAATTTTCCTTCTAGTGGGAAGAAGTAATTTTGGATGTATATGGTGTCAGCATTATTCAAGGACCTTCCACCCCTCCCTCCTTTAAATATGCCCATTAACTACAAAAACTGATATTCAAGAAATCATGCAGTTGAAAACGTGTTCTTTTCAGTGTTTTTTTGAAAATATTTCAAAAATCATTTGCATTTCCAAGTGTAAGGCTGGCTCTTTTGGAGGACGCAGGCTCTGGAGACCCTTACTTATTTCGTTTGCTGAGTCTTCGTGTCCTTACTTTGGAAATGGAATGAATAGGGCATTTTCCCCCAACTTGCGGTCCTCCGATCAGCATTTCCTCATTTGGTGCAAAGTAAGAAGATTCGCACATGTAGGCGATCCTGGACTCAGATTTGCACCTTATGCAGGCGTTGCTCTTTGTGGACAGCCTTGCCCTGCCTTCTACGTGAAATCCCTTCTTCTCTTCTGTCCCCTGTGCGTCTGCTCGGCCCCCAGCCCGGGCACCCTGTAGCTCCAGGAGGTGAGGGGGCAGTGATGGAGGGCCAGGGTCCCGCCCTCTGCTGTTCTCTTGGGCCCCCAGCCCAGGTCCTTGGCCACAGCCCACTGCATGGTCTGGGGCCCATCTGTCTCAACCCCCGTGTGCTGCTATAACAGAACACCCGAGACTGGATAACTTATAAAGAACAGGAACGTATTCCTCACAGTCCTGGAAGCTGGGAAGTCTGAGATCAAGGTGCCAGCAGGTCTGGTGAGGGTCTGGTCTCTGTTTCTGCGATGGCGCCTTGAGTGCCAGGTCCTTAGGAAGGAAGGAGCGCTGTGTCCTTCCTGGCAGAAGGTGAAAGGGCCAAGGACCGCACTCCCACCACAAGCCCGTTCGCCCTCAGGGCCCAGTCATCTCCCCGCGGCCTCACCTCCCAACACCAGCGGGCGTTTTGGAGGAAACACATCCCAGCGGCCTCCACCCTGTGCCCTCTGCAGTCTAGGGGCTCCAAGCTCCTCACCAAGATCCCACAGGCCCGGAGCCTTCTTTCTTTCTAGAATGTGGATGAAGCTCATGTCCACCTTTATGTCACCCAATCACTAAACATTAGTTTGACTCATTTTCCCACCACTTGTTCTAAATATCAAACAACGATGGGAGTGAACAAAGGGAGAAATTAGGGAGGATTTTGTAACCATTTAAAAATTATTCTGCTTGATAGAGTTTTTTTTTAAACTATAGAAAATTCCAGACAAATTAAAGTCACTAAATGTTTTTATGCTGTATTAGCTAGGAAAAATAAATTGCACTTTTTAAATTTATGGTGTCAGATTATCTACCCAAGGTTAAATTCTTGGTGAAAATTAAAGACCCCTTCCTCAGAAAAATGGGCATATATGGATTATGTATTATATTATAATTCACCTAAAATTGTGTACATAATTGTATACAATTGGTACCTAAAACATCCATAGATTTAATGTTAGGATCTCCTGCTCTAAAATAAAAGGATACAGCAGAATACCCAGTTAATGTGGATTTCTACCCATTCTTTGTCTGGTCCATTCCTTAGTGATCTCCCCTGGGTCCATCAGACTCCTCCTCCTTAGAAGCGCAGAGAACGTAGCTGTGAAAATGCTTGCATGCCTGGGTTGCATAGTTGGGACAGGGATTCAGAGGAAATTTTGTACATAGGAGAACATAAGCAGCTGTTGAGGTGAGAATTTCTTATGTGTCCCAGGTATAGGACCATATTAGCATCCACCCCGTTAGTCTTCCCCAGTTGGTTATAAAAATAAAGCCAATCTTGCCATGAGACTTTATCCTGTGTTTTGAGAATGGGAAGAGCTCCTTTTAACAGAGGTCATGGCTGTTTTTAGATCAGAGGCAGAACATCACCGTGGGGTACCCAAGACACAGAATTCTCAGTGCATCCGTGACATCGAACGTTTCCCATGTTGCTTCCAACAGGGAACCTGGTCGAGAACAATTATTTTCCATTGAAAATAGTTCTGAGAGCAGGATGGAAGACCTCGTCATTCCACAGCTTGACTGCTCAGTGTCTGCACATGTTTACTGAGTACACAATGTAGATGTTACGGTCAAGCAGAAGTCCACTCCTCATTGGGGCCTCAGCCCTAGACAGTAGCAACACTAGTAAAAATAATCACTAGTGTGTGTTATTCTGTTACTATGTGCCAGTACTTTTCTGAGCATACATACTATGTTCACTTAAGTCTATCAGCATCGTTGTGCTGTAGATGCCATTGTGGTCCCCATATTACAGGTGACAGATCGGGGCACTGAGGTTCGGTCACTCAGCCTGCAGCCTCCTGTGACTGCTGAAGTGCCACATCTCAGCGTCCCCGAGCAGACTCCCTGCCTGAGGCCGGCCTGCTGCTTCGAATGTCCTCATGAAGTCACATGTACTGTTCAGACTGGTATTTTCATTTTCAAGATCAGTTTTTTCTTAATAGCAGCTAATATTTATAATTAATTTTTATATTCTGAGCTCTGTTTTCAGTGGAAGGCCACTCTCACCTCAAAATCAACACACATTATGATCAGCTACTCAGTAGAGAACCTCTGCTGGCACTTATATTCTTGATTGCATGTATGAGAAAACACAATTAAGGGCTAGACTTGTGTTTTGTTTTCTTGAACCTACCGATAAAATAGCCACATTATCAATTAATGACAGATGTCACTTTTATCACAAAAGGAAGAGAGAAAAACTAAATTTACACTTAAACAAAACCAATAGATTTTTAAATTCTGCCAATTCAGCATTACAGTTTAGAACCTGTGGATTTGTATTTTATTTATCTGCCTATCCCTTTAGATAGACATGGCATTTTGAATGCTTAAAACCTCAGGATTCTCTATTTGTCTCCCAAAGAGAGTATATGCTTTTAATAGGAGAGAGCCAGCTTCTTCTTACATTTCAGAGTTTTTGTTTAGATTGCTTTATTTTTTATAATTGTCACTGTACATTTGACATTTTTTAAATTGTAGGTTTATGTTGGTGGTTTGAATTAATGTGGTGGGAAGTTACATGTAAAGACACATTTTTAATAGATCTCTATGTTGTATTTGGTACTTTAAGTCATGGCAGATTTATAGTTGGAAAGTATTAATAGTTTAAACAATTTCCTATCTTCATTTTACTATTTAAGAAATTAAGATTCAGAAAGAGGAAGTTATCAGTCTGATGTCACAAAGTAAATTACAGAGTTAAGACAGCATTAACCACTACTCTACTAATTTATAATCTAAGAGATGCTGTCTGATAAATTAGTGAAGATAGCACAGAAAGCAGTATGATGTATGGAATGTTCAGAGAACCATATGCAGTGCCGACACTAAAAATGTTGGGTGGCTGCTAAAATCACGTAAGTTTAGAGAGGAATCCAGTCGCTGACACTGGTGTTTGCCACCCAGCACAGCTCGGACAAGGTGTTTCAATCTGTGCATCAGGACACAGCCCGGGGGCTGAGCCCCAGGGGAGGACAGATGGGGCTCTCTCTGATAAGGGAAGAAAAGCCGTAAAGAAAGAAAATTTTAAGAAGGGGCATCTTCAGTGAGCAAACTTGAAAAAACATCTGTTCCACAGAAGGGATACAGTCAGAATACTTACCTGACAGAGGGACAAGGGCACACAAATACCCCTGAGCATCCCGATCCCCAAAACTCTCCTCGTTCGGGTTTGGTGCTGACGTTATACTTCTGTGCCATAAAAACATCTCGCTGAAAATGAAATTTAAGGTGGCGTCAGATTTGGAGGTTCCCCAGGTACCAAGTGGAAGCGGAATGCACATCCTCCCTGGCAGGACATACTCTAAATTCAGGCCTCAGGTAATGGCCAAGTATAAAGTTCAAAGGAACTTGTGGGGATCCTAACCAAAATAATTAAAAATAAAATGCAGAAACTGACCCACAGAGACTTCAGATTCTACAACAATCTAATTCACGACATAAAATACTTATATTTATTATGTTTCAAGACATAAAAGAGGTTATAAAAAGTATGACCAAGGAATAAGGGGTTATAAAAAGTCATCCAGCAGATGTGAAAACAAACCAAAGAGAATACAGGCCCCGGTTATGCCTGTGAGAAGCAGCTTCCTGATAACTTGTCCATCCCTCCACCAGGCCCCGCAGCGCGGGACAGACGCTCACATTTGCAAAGTGCAGCGCTACTCAAGGATTGGCTGGTACTCCTAGAACCCAGCAAACAGAAACACGGAACAACTGAGTCTGACCTTTCATTTGTTCCTGATTAGCCCACCAGTTCAAGAAGAGCATTTGGGTGGCTCCATATTAAAATTTTAATAAGAATAATTCACTCACTTTAGTACTATTTTGTCCCAGGGAAATCTATATATATTCTTGCTGATTGCCTGGCTTTCTTCAAATTGGAACAAATCCTGCTATGAAAATCACAAAGTACAGTTCTACATGTGTTTCAGTTAAGGATCAACTCTTGTTTGAAATTTATTCCCCTTATACTTAAAATGGGCGCTGCCCTTTATCTTGGATGAATTTATTTCCAAAAGATTTGTTTACATGGCAGTGGACTCCATGGTGAGAGAATGACAGGTATACAAACAAATTGTAAGACACAAGTTGCCCTGAAAGGTACAGGGGAATCCTGAAGCAAGTGATTTGTGAACTGTCACAGCAGGGACACTGAAAGCATGAGGATTAACAAGTACTTTGAAATTCATACCTTCGGGAGAAAAGTGGACAGTCTCCCTGAAAAGGCATTCAAAACAAGTAATGAAATGCAGTCGTCAGCAAAAGATCTAGAATTTACCTCTCATGGTCTGTACAGTGGCTGACTTTTGCAAAATTCTCCTTTGCCTTAGCTTCCAACACTGTTGAGTTAGCTCATTAAAATGCTTCTTAGTAGTACTCATATTAGAGTTCACTTTAATAAGGGAAGTTCTGGCTCAAAGAACATGAAAACCTTAAAATAGTGAAGAGTTTGGCCATATTCATTATAAAAGTTTAAACCAAGGTTTAGTTAAAAATAAAATAATAGTTTATATATATTTGTGTATGTGGGTGAACACACACAGTACACCTTATAAGGAAATCAAATACAAAAATATGTCATTCAAATATAACTGTAAATTATAACTAAAAACTATAGTAGCAGAAACATTTTGCATACTCTGCTAAATATTGTAATTATTTTTTCTTTTAATTATATAATTTTTCAAACATGGAAAAAGTTGAGTTATAAACAGAACCCCGGGTAATTATTTTTCATATATAGTATCTGCCAACATATCACCATATTTGCTTCAGATTTGCCTGCTTAAATAAACAAAATGTGTGTACACAGCTGCAGCCTGGTCCTGTCTCCTCCTGTCTCTCCCCAGAGGTCGTCACTATACTGAAGTTCCTATGTATTGTTCCATTTAATTTTTAAAATTCTTCTTTTGTATGTGTTTTTCCACAGACAACATATATATTTTTGTGTATTTTTCAAATTTATGTATGAGTGGAATAACGTACCTTCATTTTGCAAACTGCATGCTTTTTTACATTTATCTATGATCATGGAGCTGTAATCTACTGCCTAGAGACCTAAAGTCCATTCCTTTTATTGTCGTAAATTGTCATGTGAATAATCCAAAGTCGATTCATATTTTCCTGCACATTCTTGTTTGGATTAGGCCCCCCTAAAGAAACTTTGCATTTTCAATAGTACAATATATTTATTCTCATAAACCTTACCTTCCAATGATGGATACATTCTCTTAAAATTAATTTTTGACCCACATGTGATGCTCTGTGTTATGGCTTTGAGGAACGAAGTGGTAGGATGATGGCAGGTCTTAGTCGCTCATCAGCGTCCCGTGAATAATAACCATCGGGCGCTCAGCTGAGCTGCCAGGTGCGGAGCCATCCAGGAGGACAGGAGCCAAGATGAAGCAGGGCCACACACCCCTTACCACCGACCGACAGGACAGCAAGGCTGCAGGGGAATGCCAGCCCCGCAGTTCCATTCAGCCTGTGGGACAACCTCTGGGAGGGTCCAGACGTGCGGACTCGGGGTCCTCTAACTGCCAGGGGCCAGGGAGCAGGGAGGGAAGGCCAGGATTGGGGAGCCTGGCCTTGGGTGTGAGTCAGAGCTGGGAAGGGTGTCCTCAAGTTTCCTGTCCTCCACCGTATGGGGGAGGCCTCTGAGTCCAGACATGGGGCTGGGTGCACACGCATAGGCCATGGCCGGCAGGGCCCTTGGGGACCCCATGCACCCTCTGGGTGTCGTGCCTGGGGCGGGGAGGGCCACTTGCCCGCTGGTACGGCCTTTGTAGTCACCTGTGCTTGGACCTGAAAAAAATCATACTTAGGACTTTGTCCAGGAGCCACACTCCAACTCTGGGAGGAGTAGAAACACAATAGGAACATTTTATATTTTTAAATTTTAGGAGGTGTAATAGTCTTTTAGAAAGTTTAAGCCCAGTATGTTGATTTTTAAATCCTTCTAATGTGGGTTTGATTCAACGTCTGAATTGAACAAATATGCACAGGAGTTTTCACATAACTCTTACTAGTTTGAAATCATTCCTTCAAGCTATTGAGGAGTAGCTTACTTATTTCAAAGTAAGATTTCTGCTGAATCCAGACCCTTCATCTTATTTTGGAAATCGTAGTTGGGTGTATTAGCCTTAAAAATCAGAGAGAGACACACCCACCGTCGGGCAGGGTCCCTTCTGGAGTGTTTGCTGACTCAGGGACGGGGAGCCTGTCTGGGGAGCCCACAGTCCTCACCCATCCAGCCCCATAGCCAAGCCTATTAACCCATTGTTTTCTGAAATAAAACACGAGTATTTTTTAATGTATTTTTCATGTGTGAGTGTGAAATAAAATACCTCACAAAAAAATTTGCTATAGAATTCTAATTTTTAAAATCTATCTTTCAGGCCCTTCAATTATGTCTAAAAAAACCCACTCACTTCTGGGCCCCCTTTGTCCCCGTATCTGTCCTCTGCTTAGAAGGGAGGTGCTTCCCAGCAGTGACATCTTGACGAGGGGTGGGGGGCCGGCACCTGAGGAGAGGAGCCTCGGCTTCCACACCTCAGACTGTCCTGGAGCTGGACAAGCCTCCTGTCCTCCTGGACGGCTCCGCACCTGGTTGATGTCATCACAACGCACAGAGTTAATTGTAGAACTGGCTGAAATCTGTCTCTCCGGAAATTGTAATACTCAGATCTGAACGTGAGTTCACACCTGTAACAGATTTAAATTTAGTGTTACGTCCACAGTTTAAATGTCTGAAGTAAAAATGTGTGGCCCAATCATACATATAATTCAATAATAACCTGAAGGAAAATATTTTAAAGTGCCAGAATAAGAAACCTAACCTTAGGTACCCCAAAGTCACTTTTTTGTTTGATAAAAAACATAGAATGGGTAATAATTATCTGTGTCTTAACAAACAGCTCTATCTCAAAATATTTATAGTCAGAAGATAATGTGGACATAGCAAGTCCTACTTTAATGATGTCAAGATGTGAGCATGAATTAAATGTCAGAACACAGTTTGGGATTAAATGATAAAATGCAGAAGAATATTTTCTGAAAGACCTTATCTCGTATGTCTGTGAAAAAAGGAGCTCTATTGAATTTGAAAAGAATTTATTGAACAATTATCTCAGATTCCAGACTCAGTTCTCCAGAAGCTTTGTCATGCATTTTGATTGTGTTCTGAATTTGTTCTTCTGATCAGTGAGTGAGTCCCCTGGATATGGAAAATGAAAAATGCGTGTTTATGGGGGAAAACACTTCTAAATGAGGAGCCAGGGGCCGTAGATTATTTTTATAATCGAGCCTCGTGTCTGTCTTACAGGTAGTTGATGCTGACAGGTGTGCACGGATAAAGCAAGGACGTAACGGGCTGTTTGGATTGAATCAGAAATGCTTTTTAATGGCAGTAGTTTCTGTCCAGAAAGCTGTTAACTAGATATCTATTAACTATGGAAAGTGCTACCCAGAACTTTCAGTTAAAATGATCATTTCTGGTTTGGCTGTGGGATTATAAAAAATCCGGATGCAGAAGGAAGAGTGCCTTGGGCTGGCTGCAGTGGGAACGGTTTTAATTAAAATCTGCAGAGGTTTTGTTTCCCATTTATTTTTCATCATCCACTAATTTTACAAATCTTGTTTTTAAAATTAAAGTTCTTAGATGTACTGATGATAAAATTATTTTAGATCATTAATAACCACACGATGTTCATTTATAAAGCACGAAAGCCTGGGTTGGCTGGACCTTTACTCTCGACCTAGAAGCTCTGATGTCCTTGATGCTTGAAGGAAGTAGTTTCAAAACAACAACTTTCCGCTGAAGAGACTAAACACTGATATTTTTATGAAACTTGACGGTTTACAACATGCGTCTTCCCATCATCTTCCTCAAGGTCTCTGGTAGTCAGCTTGGGTGGCCCTGACGCATTACCGGAGATTCGGCAGCTGAAACAACAGGAATCTGTTCCTCACAGTCCTGGGGGCCCGAAGCCCAAGGCCAAGGCAGCGCGGGCTGTGTTGGTCCCTGAGGAGAGCCTGCTTCCTGGCCCGCAGGAGGTGGCCCACATGGTGGGGCGAGGAGAGAGACGGGGTGGCGGGGAGATGCTTGGTGTCTCTTCTTCCTTCAGGGATAACTGTCCTGCTGGGTCAGGACCCCACCTTCATGTCCTCACGGAACCCCAGTTACCTCCTAAAGGCCCCGTCTCCAAGTGCAGTCACCTTGGGGGTTCAGACGTCAGCATGAATTTTAGGGGGACACAGTTCAGTCCATAACAACTTCCTACTTAGTATGCATATTATAACGCTCATTTTCCAGATGCAGAAACTCAAGTTTAGAGAAATTTAAATGAGTGGCCCAAATTTGCACAAAAGGAACATTTTAGCAAATTGCATAGAGCAAATATTTAAATAAATATTACTCTGGCTTAGTCATAATAATAGATAATAGGCTCCTCAAGTTCTATTAAACAAATATTAAAGATGTTTATGATGTAATTTTTTCTTATCCTATTAAGAATATTAGTCCAGATTTTTGTGCACATTAATTCACTTTGCCACAGGTGATCAGTTCTTGATATTTCTTTTGAAATGTCAAGTATATTTCAGGATATCTTCCTGAGATCTGTAAGTGAATAAAATGACAGCTTTAAAATGTCATTATTTGGCAAAGTATATTGAGGCAGAAACCAACTTATGTCTTCTTGAAATACAGTTTCTCTGATGCATACTTGCTCTCTTGAGGTTCAAATGCTTAAATTAATGGCCGAAATTTTTTAAAAACTCTATTGAGCATTTTTAGAAATTCCATATAGAGAGATCCCCAGTTAATATGATAGTAGATAATTCGATTTCCTAATCTTCCATTGCTCAGAAAAGTTCTCTTCCAAGCGTGAGGCAAGTCACCGTGCAGCAGAAAGGAGCTGTTGGCAGGCAGGTGGATTTCCTCCTCCCGCATCTCATGTGCCTGGGACATCGCAGGAACGTGGGGTTTTTTGGGTGAATTGCCCCCTTCTTTGCCCATTTATACTCGTTGTGAGACACTTACTGGCCTGGAAACTCAGCTTTGCATATGGTTGGGAGAACAGTGTGCTTTTCCTGGGCTGGAGTCTCTCCTCCCCCTGCTCAGCAGGGGGTACCCTTGGATACCCTCTGTCCCCACAGTGGATTTATTTCTTCCAGCTTTATTGAGGTTTAATTGACAAATAAATACTGTGTATACTTAAGGTGTACAATGTTTGTGTTGATGTACATAGACATTGTGAGATGATTACCACAGTCAAGCTAATTAACACATCACCTCACGTAGTTACTTTTGTGTGTGTGGTGGGCACAGGTAAGATCTACCCTCTTAGCAAACCTCAAGTGCACAAAACAGTCCTAGGATGCAGGGGGTGCCCCCGCGAAGGGAGGAGGCCCCCTGAGCTCACCAAGTGGGTTCTTGGCTTCATGCTGGAAGGAATTCCAGAGGGAGACAACTAGTGACAGAAAATTTATTGAGAGAAAGAGACAGACAACAGATCCTGCCCCCCAGACAACACAGAGGTCCTCTTCTGAGCAGGAGAGTCCCCTTATGGGCAGTGATAACATTTTAAACTGTTCAAAACCCCCACTGGGAAACAGCCATATGTGACAAGCATTGTCTGAGGTCAGATCATAAAGGTCAATCACAAACTGCTATCACAGGTAAGTGCAGTTTATAAGGCATCTGGCTTAGTATTAATATTATTAATATTATTACATGGGCCTAGGCAAAGAATTTATGAAGAAAACCCCAAAAGCAATTACAACAACAACAAAAATAAATAAATGGGACCTGATTAAATTAAAAGGCTTCTGCACAGCCAAGGAAACTATCATTAGAACAAACAGAGAACCTACAAAATGGGAGAAAATATTTGCATGCTATACATCTGATAAAGGACCAATAACTAGAATCTATAAAGAACTCAAGCAAATCAGCAAGAAAAAAATCAAACAACCCCATTAAAAAGTGGGCAAAAGACATGAACAGAAACTTTTCAAAAGAAGATAGATTAATGGCCAACAAACATATGAAAAAATGCTCAACATCTCTAATCATCAGGGAAATGCAAATCAAAACCACAATGGATATCACTTAACTCCAGTGAGATTGGCTTTTATCAAAAAGTCCCAAAACAACAAATGTTGGCGGGGATGCGGACAGATAGGAACACTCATACACTGCTGGTGGGACTGCAAATTAGTACAACCTCTATGGAAAGTAATATGGAGATACCTCAAAGAATTAAAAGTAGAATTACCATTTGATCCAGCAATCCCACTACTGGGTATTTACCCAAAGGAAAAAAAGACATTCTATAATAAAGACATCTGCACTCGAATGTTTATAGCAGCACAATTCACAATTGCAAAGATGTGGAAACAACCCAAGTGCCCATCAATGCATGAGTGGATTAATAAAATGTGGTGTATGTATACCATGGAGTATTACTCAGCCACAAGAAACAATGGTGAACTAACACCTCTTGTATTATCCTGCATGGTGCTGGAGCCCGTGATTCTAATTGAAGTATCACAAGAATAGAAAAACAAGCACCACATGTACTCACCATCAAATTGGTACTAATTGATCAAGACTTATGGGCACATATGGAAGTAACATTCATGGGGTGTCGGGCAGGTGTGGGGGGAAGGAGGGGATGGGTAAATTCATACCTAACAGGTACAATGCACACTATCTGGGGGATGGGCACAGTACAAAAGCAATTTATGTAACCAAATCATTTGTATCACCGTAATATTCTGAAATAAATTTTTTTAAAAATCACACACACAAAAAAAGAATACAACTACCAAAAATAAATAAATAAATCACCCACCCTCGGTGGTCCTGGGCCAGTCAAGTGCTGGCAACTTCCCATTTCAGGGTGGTCTGGGTCCGGTGTCAGCCAAAGTGGCTGCACTCGGGCCTCTCCACCTTCCTCTTCTGCTTCATCCCTGCCGTTACCGTTAAGGACAGTCATTGTGCTGCACGTTACGGCCCTAGGACTTTTCATCCTGCCTCTCTGACCTACGCCCCCTCCACAGACCCTGGTAACCCCCTTTTGTGAGTTTGACAATTTCCAATTCCACAGGTGCGTGAGATCAAGAGGTGTTTGTCCTTCTGTGCCCGGCTTACTCCACGAAGGAGTCCTTCAGGTTCATCCATGTTGCCACAAACGTGGGCCTCCTCCTCTTGTAAGGCAGTATCGTATTCCCTCGTATGTATGCACCACATTTCTTACCCATCCCTGTTGACAGACACTTGGGTTGAGTCCATATCTTGGCTGTTGTCAACAATGCCACGATGACACAGTTTAAAATCACATGTGCCACTGCTGTCCTTTGGCACAGTGTGGATGGGAAGTGTCCTGGCATTTCAGATAAATCCTGAGAAAGTGGTTGTAACAGGAGCCCAGGTACGGACCCCACAGGAGCCAGTTGGACCTTGCTAGCCACCAGTCTCTCGTTTGGAACACAGCCTGGGACAAGGGCAATGTCAAACTGATTGCTCTGAAGCTAAAGTCCCTGGAATACACCTCTTTTTCTGTGTGTGATTATAAAAATATTTCATCAGTTAAAAATGATGCATCTGTAAAAAAGCTCAAAATAGTAAAATTTCCCATGAAAATATTATTGCAGGTGTTCCTGTATACATACTTTAAAGTAGGTGTATTTGCTCTAATTTTTAGTTTCTTTACTTTGTGTTCATATTCATTCCTTAGAAAAATCTACAGGTGGATTTAACAAGTTGTGGAACACGTGTAAACACCAAGTTTTCGCATCAGCTCCTGTTTCTGCACCTGTATTGCTGGCAGGAGCGAGCCCCACACGTGGGACAGGAGCCGCAGTGCTCCCGCCGCCCGTTCCGTCAGCGTGTGCCCCACCTGCGGCCTCACTCCTCTGTCCTTGCTTTGCAAACACAGGCTCGTCTTAGAGCCACTTCAGTGTGAAAGTGCTTTTGTTCTCACTGAGGAATCAAAGACTGTTGCTTTTCTTTTCCTGCAGTGTCTGAGGTGAAGGCACCATTGGCTCCCTTGTCTGTCCCGCCCCAGGCCACCCCACGTCTCAGTGTGGGTGCCCGTCACCTACACCTGCTTGCAGTTGGTAACAGTCACTTTAGTCCGATGAGAACTCAGCACAATGTGTGTGCGTCATTTAATACATAAGGGATTTGGAGATTTTGACCATTTTGGTAGCCAGTTAAGGGCCTATCATGAGTTTAGCTTTTATCACAACCTGCATTTAAATATAGTCAGAGGCCGTGAAAAAATCATTAATTTGTGAATTAATGCAGGTTGCTTGAAGATTGTCCTAAATGTGATTGACCTCGCCAGTGACATGTGGTGAAGAGGGTGCTGGGTGTGGGGTTAGTGGGAAGAGACGAGTGTGTGTCCTGGCTTGTCCGTGCCGGTGGACGCCATGGGCCGGTCGCTTCCCCGTGGGGGCTCCGCTTCTCGCAGGCAGAGGGGGTGAGAGGACCACTCTGCAGGGATTTGCCTGGACTTCAAGTAATGCCCGGAGCAGGGCCTGTTTTTATCAGTATCTTTGCTCCCACGTGTGCCATACCACAGATTGAAGATTTGAAACAGTTCCATTCCTGTGGTATTTACACATTGTTGCTTTGGGAATATAATTGAACAATTATTTAAGTTTAAATTAAGAAGTTATTTTGCGTTCACTTTCTGATAGTGCATTTTAACCTAAACTTGGTTTGTTTTCTAAAATTTTTTAAAGCACAGAACTGTTACACTTCGCAGACAACCTGTTGGCGGCTTGGGCCTGAGTATAAAGGTATGAAAATGCTTTTCTTTATTTCTGCTTTTCATGGCCAGAGAACTTTTCCAGTATATATCATGATAACCGAGGCTCTTTCCCATGGCTGTGTCTTTCAGGGAGGTGCTGAGCACAATGTCCCTGT
Organism: Daubentonia madagascariensis; assembly: GCA_023783475.1. Classification (NCBI taxonomy): domain Eukaryota; kingdom Metazoa; phylum Chordata; class Mammalia; order Primates; family Daubentoniidae; genus Daubentonia; species Daubentonia madagascariensis. Next base: position 976,121 of record JAKFHU010001035.1, read on the forward strand.
CGTCATATCCAGAATATTCAAAGACCAAGCAGGTAAAATAGCCACAATGACCTGTGTATGCATTGCAGCCATTTGTAAGACAGTAGATTATTTAAAATGATAAAAATCCACAAATGTTTATTTTGCTTGATGACTTAAACTGCCATTTCACTTTTGTGGCTGAATCTTGTTTCAAAGGCTGCTTTTCCTCCCTGGTCTGATACTACCTGTTCACCTCTGCTGATCCTTCAAGCCCTTAAGAGAGATACTAATTCACTGTTTGTTAATCAATTTATCCTCTAAAGGTGCTGATGCACACTGTGTTTCTTAAGATGTGTTACAAAATTGAGGAGAATTAAATATAGATGAAGAAATCAATGGTGGTGATTGAAGTCTCTGATATCAAAGCCTCTGAGCACAAGAGGGCGGCAGGCCCAGAGCAGAATTCCAGGGCCCCACCAAGAGCAGGTGCAGGCCTGGGGCTGAAAGGCTGCCTTTGGGTACTGGGTCACCCGCATTACTTCATTAATCGATCAGAGGAAACGCTGGCTATGGGAATAATGATCTGAATTAAAGAGGTTACTATTAATGTACATAAAATTGGAAAGTGAGGGTGGAACTTCAGGCCGTAGATTGCAGTACTGGGCATACTGTTTTCCATAAAAGCAGCTTTTGTTAAATGGCACTTTCCCACCTAACTACTAATAGATTCTGGAGTCATGTGGCCAGTTCCCCGCCCCGTGCAGTCCAGCCTGACTCCACCTGCCCTGCCAGCCCCTCCCCCACTGGTCCTGCCTGACTCCACCTGCCCTGCCAGCCCCTCCCCCACTGGTCCAGCCTGACTCCACCTGCCCTGCCAGCCCCTCCCCAGGCAGCTCCTGGGTTTGTAGAGCTCGGGGGACTCACCCTGCTTTATCTGCAACAAGGAGAGCTGCAAGGACATGCACCCTGGTGTGGGGGTGATCACCTTATGTCCTTGAGGCCTGAACTGGAAAAGGAAGGGAGATGGGCCGGAGGTGGGGTTGGCCTAGTGACCTCACATACCGCAGGCTGAAAAGCAAAGCCAGGCGCCACTGTAGCCCACCACTGGCTTGGTCCTGAACGGTGCTGTCTCTCTCCACCCTCTGTTGGAAATAGGCAGGTCTGGGGTCAGAGTGGAGAATAAGCTCATACTTTCCCTCAAAGCTTTCTTACTCATTTCCCCTGATTTTACCCAAACCATAAGCCCAGTGTGCAGACAGAGTGCACTGGAGAGACAGGTGTTGCCCAGGCTAGGGCAACCCTGACCGCAGATCTCTCTGAGGGCCTGGAGGCACTAAGGACAAAGGATGGTCAGTGATACTGCCAACGGAAAAGAACAAACTCTGTAAAATAATTGAAAGAGGTTTATTCTGAGCCAAGTATTTGTGACCATGGCCTGGAGCCACGTCTAAGAACCCTTGAACAAGTGATCCTGCTGTGTCTGGGTAACAGTTTGGCTTTATACATTTCAGGGAGGCAGGAATTACGCATGAAGTCATAAATCAATACATGGAAGGCATACATTGGTTTGGCCTGAAAAGGTGGGACAGCTTGAAGAAAGGAATTGCAGGTTATAGGTGGGTTTAAAGATTATTTGATTTGTAATTGGTTAAAAAAATTAAGCTTTGTCTAAAGGCTTGGAATGTGTTAAGTTAGGACAAGGACTTCTGTTAATCAGAGACAAGCCACTGGACATATACCTGCAGGTGTGTTGTGCATGGCCTTAGGCCTGTTAATGAGTTATAAATGGTAATCTCCAAGAAGGGAAAGGGGCATGAGGAGGCAGGTCTGACCTCTCTTCTCGTGGCCAGCAACTCAGCTTTGGGGTATTTCTAGGGTCCCCTTGGCCAAGAGGGGGGCCATTCAGCCAGCTGGGGGGCTTAAGATTTTACTTTAGTTCACAATGCGCATCTGTAGAACCACTCATACCCTGGGACAGACGTTACAGGAGATGACGTTTTGTCGCAAAAATTGTTTAAATGGAAAGTGAGTTTCCCATGACAACTCTGAATGCGTCCAGAGGGAAGAGAGGTCTTCACAGAAGGATTCAGCATGAAATTTGCACCTGCATAAAGATTCCTTTTCACCAAAGGACATTTAGGAGTCAACTCAACGATACATTTTTCTGCTTTTTCAGTAAGGTTACAAAACCTGCCTTTAAAGCTTGCAGCAGACGGGATTGTATTTTACAGGAACTGATCCCATCAACATAGCTGTGGTCCTCAGCCCAGAGGCAGGAGGGACACTTCCTAAGGAAACCTTCAGTGTTTATAGGTTAACAGAAAACGCGAGTACAGGACCTGCTCAGTGTTGTTTTTCTTGGTAAGAACAAAGAATTTCAGTTTTATAAGAAAAAAAAAAGTTTTAGTTATAACCAAAGATAGCAGAAAAAGTGAAATAGCTATGCAGGCCTCTGAAGAAAATGATAATTCTTTTTGAGACTTTTAGAGCATTTCAAAACAAACATTATGATTAAATTGGACTAAAGTATTTTGTTGCATATATCAAGTGTTATAATTGTGGAATTGACAAGCTTTGCAGAAGCTAAGTGCTCCAGCGCATTTAAAGTGGAATTCTGTAAGGGAGAAATAAATCCATTCCTTACTGCACTGGGCGTGTTTAATTCCTTCTGCGCCACCGTAAACCTCCTGGTTGACTGATTAATAACTGAGGGAACAATTTCGCACACGCGTTTCTGTTTCTATAATCTTTGTGAACGTTCTCAGTTCCTTTAGTGTATTTTTTAAAATTTGTGGATACGAATATGAGTCTCAGAAAAGACAAGAGAGTAAGATTAACCAACAGATAAAATTCAGTAAAGGATTTTTATGATTAATTCAGAAAGAAAATCTTCTTTATCTGTAGAGGGGTAAACAGGCCAAGGCGGCCACATGCACCACAATCTGAACATGAAAATGGGCTGTAGTTTTGGGAATGGGGCTCCAAGTGCGTCTGATGTCCGGGCGCTGGTGAGCCCGCCTGGCTGGCAGGGCTGGAGAAAATGGTACCCTCTGAAATTGCAGTTCTTCTCCCAGCGGCTGGGCACCTCAGGAGCCACACCAGTCGGGGAGGCTCACCACGAAGCCCTCCTCTCCCCCCAGGCCTGCTCCCACGCTCACCTGACACCTGCTGCAGATGGCCAAGCCAGAGCTTGCTGCCCGGTCCTAGGGACCAGCTCGCCCTCTGGACTTGCCCGGCCCCAGCACGGCCACTGCGGGGGAGCAGGCCTTGCCCAGCGCAGCTGCTGGAGACGCTGCTAGCAGTTCTCCCTGCTCCTGCCCCCTTCCCCGCCAGGAACCATTGCACGTGCTGACGCCAGAATGAGCTTCTCAAAGACACAGTTCTTGATTTCTTCATTGTATGCATATTCTGTAACAAAAACTTTTTGCAGAGTCTTACATAAAATGCCTCAAAGAAATGTGCACTTTCAGGGATCAGGGGATTAGTGTCATTTATTTCGTATCTTTAGGGTAAGGCACAGAGTGAGTGTTTTACCAGCAAGGGGAGTCTTCTGGCTTCCCAGATTCTCTTGTTGAAACTGACACAGGAGTCTGGCATCAAGATAAAGTGGATGCAGGAGATAGTGTGGGACTTAGTATGCTGATCCATCCCCCGAGCATGACAGCAGTGAACATAACACTCATTACCCAGTGGAGCATGGAGTAATTAGATAGGTTAGGATTTAGACAGATCAAACCCTGGAATAATGAATTGGAATTAGGAATATCCACTGATCCTAAGAGAAACTGTCTGCTTTCATTCATGGTTTTAAAGACTTCTGGATTTGAGTAGGTATGTAATTATCCCCGGAAGAAGAAGGCCTAGATATGTAGGAACGACCCTCAGAACTCATTCTCCTGCCATGGACCAGAGCACCCAGTGAGACTGAGGTGTCACCTGGCTCAAATTTGGGAATGAGCCAGCCATAAGCGGTTAGATCAACACCAAATATAAAATTATTAATTTACTCATTTATCTATGAATCTATCCAACCATATTCAATAAACAACTTCTGCATTTCTGCACATAAGACACTTCTCTGGGTGTTCAGCAGAGACCAAGGCAGAACTCTTGCCATTGTAGAGCTTGCATAGACTGGAGGAAGCAGGCAATAAACAAATATGTAGTGAGCTTGCAGATAGTCACCACTCTTATGAAGTAAATTAAATCACATTAGGAAGTAGAGAGGGAGAGAGGGTCACTGTTTTTTGTAATGTGGTTAATGATTTTATTCTATGAGTAAGAGCAGGTCATTTGAAGTCCTTTCAAAATTAGTGTGATTAGGTTAAGCTTACATTTTAAAAATCCCTCTGGCCACTGTAAGAACATATTCTAGGAAGCTGAGAGAGAGTTGATCTTCTGGCCTCAGCAACAGGTGCATGACAACACATGCAATGACATGGCCCAGACAGATGCTGGGAGCCAGGCTAGTGTTGGGTGCAGAGAATGGGCAGGGACTCAGTGTCCTTTCAGGTGCCGACTGTCTGGGCAGAGGAGTATGTGTGGTGCTCAGAGGAGGACAGCATGGTTGGAGGATTTTTTTTAAAAAGGCATTTAAATTAACTGCATGACACAGAGGTGGAGCCTTAGGGACTTGCTGTAGGTGGAGAAGAGGAGATGCCGCATGACTTGGGTTAGGAAGAGGAGGAAGAGCATCCAGAAGGCTGAAGGGTCACCTGGGTTTCAGAGGGAAGTCACTGGAGGCTGGTTCAGCACCTTGGAGCTCGTGAGCAGATGAATTACCTGAGGAGTTTTGCCAAGCACAACAAATCCAGGGCTGCTGGTGCAGCCCACAGTGTTTATCACACTGCCTATGTGGCTGTTGCCTTGCATTGAGTAATGTTATTTTGGTAACTTCCTAGCTTAGTAATAGTAAAATTATTCAACCAAAAAAGGAAAAAGTGGTGTCTTTTCAGACGAGCCAGGTTACCAGGTCTGGGGTGTGGATTATCTGATCGTTGATATGGGATTTAATTATCTGATCGGTTCTCTCAAATTAATTTACAAACGAACCCTTTGTATCCAGCTTTCTTTTTATAGTTAAACTTCCTTTGTTAAGTCAATAGACTTTTAATGTGCACTTGTTTGCCTAAGTTTTAGGTTTTTGGGTGTGTGTACCCCTGGGAAAATGCCCATGTAGAAAGGAAAGACATACGTGTTAGCCCAGTATGGGCGCCTTTGTCTTGTCATCCTGTCAGTATATGGCCCTGACTTGTTAGCACTCCAGGGAGTGATGTGTTTGGTTGTGAAATAATCTCAATTTACGGTGGCTTAAAGAAATGGGAGCATTCTTTCCTTACCGAGCAAGAAACCTGGATGTTTGCTAATGTGGTCATCACCCCACTATCTTTCTGTCCTTCTGCTTGTGGGGATTTAGCCTCATGCCTGTTGCGTTATATTTGCAATATGGTGGCTGTATTTCAAGACAGCATGCCTTCTATCTAGTCAGGATAACAGGAAAATAAGGGGACTGTCCCCCCCGAAAGGTTCATCTTCCCATCTCCAGGAAGGAAAGCCAACACAATGTCCTTTCCTTTCCACCTTGTCAGGCAGACCGGACCCCAAATTCCCCTGCAGAAAGGTCAAGAGAACAAACTCTCCATGAGTTGTTTAGACAACTTTGCTCCATCCCGAGTCAGGGGAGTGTGGGCTTCCTTTCACTGCAACCAGCACACTTGCCCTTTTGCCTAAACTATGTGAGCAGGCCAGGCTCTGTCATGGGGACGAGAGTTGGTCAGGGCTGGTCAGCCTGGGAAGGCCCTACGTGGATTTATCATTGCCATCCAGAAACCTCATTTCCTGGAGACAACAATCTAATCTGTTTGTTTAGCTCTGCTCAAGACACTTGGCTGATCCTTGTCTTGGTGCACACCACTGAACCCTTCTTCTCCTGGGGTTCAGTGATGTGTACGAAAATAAGGATTAGTCAAGTGTTTATTATTTATTATTATATTTTTATTTATAGCCGGTTCTTCATATTTTTGATCAAGTACTTACTTTGTTCTTACTCGTTCTAGCTATCCTATCTTCTTGTGTTTTTTGTTGTTGCTGTTGTTGTTCTGTTACCAAAGCATGTGACTGATTGCCAATCTAGTGCACTTTGTGCCAGGATGGGTTGGAGGTAGGATGGATAGTGGTCCCTGAGCTCACCTTCCTCAGGGTGTGGAATCAGTGCCCACCGGGGGTCATTTCCATCTAGTGGAGAACGAGCTGAGACACACAATTCGGGAATTAGGTGTACAGGATACAGCAGGTGGCAGGCAGAAGCTGATACCCGGAGCTAGAAAGTGATTCTTTTAGGGCTTCTAAATTTAGTAAATGCTTTTCTAATTTATTGTATTATTTTCTTTTCCTAAATTTCTTAAAATATGTAGCACTAACTAAAACTGTGACTTTTTACTCTACTGGTTAGTCATGATCATAGTTACCAGCTAAAAGAAAAATCTTAGAAATCATGGAAGAAAATTCTCCCTATTCATGTTGGAAAACTACAGCATCCCACATCAGATAACCGTCTGGTAAACAAGAGGCTGCAATCAGTCCCCCACGTCTGTGGTTATTTCAGGACCTTCCACACGTGGAGTCGGGGTCGTGCTTCACTCACCTTGTGAGGAAACGTCAAAAACTCATAGGGGAGACACCAATACATTTGTAAGCTTTTTTGCATGTGTCATAATACAAAGAATGGTAGAGGTCAGTGGAAACAGTGAAGAACCTAGGACTGGGGTCCCTGGGGTCCCGCACGACCTTCCTGCAACCCTGCGTGTGGTCTCCTGCCCTCCCACCTGCCGTCCCTTCCTTCTTTCTGTGTTTGTTAAAGCCACCCCAGGTGCCTGGTGCCTGGAAGGCTCTGGGAGCGCAGACGTGAGTAGTGCAGGATCCTCAGCTGGGGAAGGAAAACTGTAGATACATAATTGAATATCTATCTATCTAATACCGTATTTGCAATATTCATGTGTTAGCGTGTAAGTGAAAATGTTTACATTTTAGCCTGTTCTTTATATACACACACATATTATATACAAATTATATATACATTATATCTATTACTTGTGTGTGAGTGTGTGTGTGTATGTGTCCCAAATATATTTTTTTTCTTAAATGGTCCCAAGCACATAGTCATCACATGAAAGATTAAACTTCATAAATGAACGGAGATTACAGACAGTGCTCCGCTCGTGGCGGGTCGGTTCTGCGCCCGTGACTGCGCGGGGCGTCGGGGCGGGCCGGTCCTGCGCCCGTGACTGCGCGGGGCGTCGGGGCGGGCCGGTCCTGCCCGTCGTGACTGCGCGGGGCGCGGGGGCGGCTGGCGCGGCTGGTCCCGAGGGCAGACGCGTGCTCTGCGTTTTCGACGCGGGATGTTTCCGTCTCAGGTGCGATTATCGGACGGGCCGCGGCTGGCGCGGGAGCGTGTGTCACGTCCTAACCTGGCGCAGGGCGGACGCCGGGCCGCGGCGGGAGGCGGTGCGCGCTGAGCCGGGGCCCTCGTGCCGGGGCCGCCGGGGCGCCCATCGCGTCCGGGGGGCTGACCGGGCCGCGGACGGAAGCGCGAGCTCTGGTTCCGCCAGCAGGGAGTGTTAGTTCAACGGTGACAGAATCTCCCTGGATCCTGCCGGCAGCTCGGAGCACAAGGGTGGCCGAGCAACTGCGTCCCCACGCGGTGTGCGGGGAGCCTTGCGGGGCTGCGTGCTTGCCCCAGCGCCCTCCGCGAGGGCGTCGTCCCTCCTCTTCCACGGCTTCACGGTCCAAGGTTTCACTTACCCTTGGTCGACAGTGGTCTGAAAATATCTGATGGAAAATTCCAGAAATGGACAATTCGTAAGTGTCAATTGCGTGTCCTTGTGAGTAGTGCGATGAAATCTCACAAAGTCCCACTGTCTGGCCCAGGATGTGACTCATCCCTTTGTCCAGCATATCCGCTGTGTCCACACTCCCCGCCTGACAGTCACTTAGCAGCCGTCGGGGTCATCAGATCGACTGATGCAGTATTGCAGTGCTTGTGTTCAGGTCGCCATTATTGTACCTAATAGTGGCCCCAAAGTACAAGAACCGTGATTCTGGCAATTGGGATATGCCAAGGAGAAGCCATAAAGTGCTTCCTTCAGGTGAAAAGGTGACCCTGGTGCTCCTCGCCTAGAGTTTGGTTCTTCCCATGATTTCAGGCATCCACTGGGGTCTTGGAATGTATCCCCCACAGATAAGTGAGGATGACTGTGTGTGGCTGTGTATTTGGTCAACATTTGCCCTGCTTAGACATTTAAATTCTTAGATGTTTTATCCTTCTCTTCCACCGACTGCTCCAGTGAGAGGTATTTTGAGTGCACCTGCCAAGGCCCACCTGTTGGGGATCACATGTGCCTGCTCATTAATGTGGCTGCCAGCCCACATTAGCAGCCATGCCTGTCACCAAGAATTCATTTAAACACCTAAAACCACCACAGGCAGTAGGATTTAATATCATTCCATCAAGGTTGCTACATAGATTTTATTAGAATCAGATTATTTTTGTATGAATATAGGTTTAATATTGAGAAGGCAGGTTTATTGTTATGTTCACATTCTTTGATCATAATCTTCTGTAGGACCCTGATAGCCCCTTGCCAAATTACCAAGGACTCTGTACTGCTCACGGAAGCGTGCAAATGCTCAGGCTGGACTTTTGAGTCCATCTCAGTGTTACCAGTACCATCCTGCTAATCCATGGTTGCACCGTTTCTACAGCCACGTCATCTCCTCCCTGTCTGAAGCACAGCACGGCCCACCCCAAATCCCCGCTCTCACCTGGAGGCTTTGCCATTCCCCTTGTTAACCCAACCCTAGTTAAGGTGTAAACTTGGGAGCCCCCTAATCCAGAAGTCTTCTTACGTTGCTCCATAATAAATATATAATGGACACGCACATTAATTTAAGGTGTGAGGTACTCTGAGTTATATACATATCTTCTTAATGACATTTTATGTTTTCAAAAAGCAAAAGCATCATTGCACACTTCCAAAAATCATCCTTTTGTTATTTGTCATAGCAGCTCGCTCTTAGTGATTACCCAGTTCGTACTTTGTAAAAATGAGGAAGAATGCAGAGTTCCTCTATGATTGGGTGAAATTTAAATATGGTATTTCTAAATCAGGAGTATCTTAGAAACTGAAAACCAATTATGCACAACATTTAGAGAGTGCATGTCGAGAAACACGTTAGGACGACAAGACCTGAATGTCAGAAATCATCATCTGAATGTGGATGCCTTACCCGGGCACTTTGCCACATGAAAAGAGCCTCCATTTCCACTGGGTCTTCATAAAAACTATGTGAAATGTGCCAGGCATGCATGATTGCTCACATTTCATGGGTCAGAGATGAGCAGAAAAACAATGGGTTGCCCAGTTTTACATGGGTAGTGAGGGGTAGTAAAGGGCCCTTTTCTTATAAAGTTAGATTTTTGTCTCAAAATTCAGTTCTTCCTACTATAGCATATTATCTCATTATGTACTAGTGAAATTCATTCACAGCCACCATTTAATTCAGTTCAATTAAATAACATAATAGCAGTAAATAATTTAATAAATAATATTTCACTAAGGACTTGGATAGGCCTGCTCCCTGCAGCAAGTTTCACGCCTGTATTCAGGAGACAAATGGAACAATTAGAAAAAACTCAAAAAATTGCAGCAGAAAGGGCGGGGTGGCTTGTCCCATAAACAAGGGCAAAAAGAATTAGAACTATTCAGTCTTTTGAATGTGGAACATTTTTTGTTAAGTACAAGTAAATATTCTCAGCTAAATGGTGGTTTCCTATGAAGAGTATGGCTAACCCACAGCCCAGGGTCAGGTTGGGAACCGGGCTCACTGCATTGCCCGTAAAGGTGTGACATACTTGGCAGCGTAACCATGTCTGTAACCCACGCGATAAATTACACTGAGGGAGAAAAAAGCCATGTCCACGTGCTCCCCGTTCAGGCTCCAGGGGCAGCGGCCTGTGGCAGGATTCTGTCTGACTCATTTCAGCTTCTTACCTCATGGCCGTGACACCTGTGAAATGGGAAAAATAAAACTTTTCATACCGACGCCCCAGGGACATTCGAGCTGTGAGTGAGGGACCACTGCTCTGTGGGCCCTGAGCCCCATCACTTATCTTTTTTCAGAATTTTCACCTGGTATCAGTGTCTCACTGCCAGGAACATGCCACCATTATCCCAGATTTGCCATTAATATATTTCCATGTTCAATTTATTTCATTTATTTGGCTGAATTCAATGTTAAGCCTTTTTCCCTAATATTTCTGTTTCTTCTCTGATTCCCTTCCTCCCATGTAAGTATAATGTATATATCTTTACCTCAATGCTGAGGCCCTCAGGACTCCGCCCTTTGCACATGCTAGAAAAACTATGCCGAATTCAGGGAGCGTCAGCCCCGGGAGACAGAGCTCAAGTCACCAGAAATGTCTGTTCGAAGAATGTGGATACTTCCTGGCACTGTGCCTCTGGCGTCCTGCTTTTCATAACAATGGGCTTCTTCCTTTGCTATCAACCATGTCTGCTCTATGGCCATATCTTCCTTTCTATGCTGTAAAAAATGGCTTTTGAAATTTAAAATGTGACGCAGATATTCAGACCAATGTGCCTGCACTGATAAACACGTCAGTTACTATCTTCTCTCTGGAAGTCTGTAAATATCTGATAGAGTCCTTCTATTTTAGATGATTTAACCTGGATCTGGCTGAATTTGTGTAGAAATAGACTGTGAGAAACCTCTTCTCACCTTGGGAAAGTGGGTGTGGAGTCAGATTGGGAATTTTTAGGTCAAACTTTCTTCCTTACTCTGCTTTCTATAATAAACCAAAATCTGTTTTTCCTCTCAAGTTAGTTTTCCACAGAATGAAGGGAGCCCCACTTCCCAATCTCCAGAGCTAGGTAGCGGCATAGCAAATTGAAGAATATTTTGGTGTTACTTCTTCTTTATTGTTAATGAATTAATGAAAAGGGCACTTTTAAGGCTATCAAAGTGAATAGAACTTGACAAGGATGATAAAAAATTGACTGTATAGCTGAAAGAGAGGTGTTGAAACCTCAAAAAGGATCACAGGATATATCAAAAGCTCTGAAGTACACATGCTATCCATAGCAGGTTTAATTTAAATTCTGCGTCAGAAGAGCCTTCACCTTCAGGAGCTGAGAGGTGGGAGCAAGTTGAAGTAGGAAGGGGAATTGTCACACTGTCAGGCTGCTCTTGCCTTTCAAGGATCCACTTGATGTTAAGATTAGGACAGCAGGGTTGCAGCAAAGAACCCGGTTGTTACCGCTACGGAAAGTGTCTAGACGCTGTCCTCGCAAATCCTTCTGGCCCACGAGACAGCGTCCTGGGACCTACACTGTCATTGCTCCTTAAGTTTGACCAGTATTGTTGCAGGTGTTGCTTCTACCACTGGGGCCCGTCCTGGGAGGTGGAAAATACTTTTTAACTTAAATTTACATAACACTTCAAAATGTCTGGAATTCTTTAAATTATTTCAAGAATTGAGAGATCCTTCTCACCAGTAGAAGATGATCTCCCGGGGCAGCTTGGGAGGATGGTGGGAGGAAACTGAAAACTCCCATCGCCAACATTTGATCCTGACAATCTGCTGGGGCAGGTAAAACGAGTCCCCCGTGCAGGGACAGTAATTGAAGTTGGGGGATGTCAGAAATTTAACAAGAGTAGAATGTTGGAAATGGACTCAGTCAGTATTCAAACCTCCGGTGTCCCCTGGACCTTGGCAGTGTGTGGGACCAACCCGTCGCTCTTCTAGCGGGCTCTGGTGGAAACAGTGTCAGGTTTCCTGTTTACTTGACACAATATTGAGCTCAGGTGATGATTAAAAGTTATGACTAAGGTGCCAGGTGCGGGTGCCCACACCTGTAATCCTAGCCCTTTGGGAGGTCAAAGCAGAAGGATCCCTTAAGCCTGGGAAGTCGAGACCAGCCTGAGCAACATAGCGTGACCCCATCTCTACAAAAAAAAGAAAAGTGAGCCAGGTGTCATGGTGTGTGCTGGTAGTCCCAGCTACTCGGGAGGCTGTGTCGGGAGGATCGCTTGAGCCCAGGAGTTTGAGGCTGCAGTGAGCTACGGTTGCACCGTTGTACTCCAGCCTGAGCAACAGAGCTCTGTCTCAAAAAATAATAATAATAATTATGACTAAAACATAAGGCAGTCAACACAGATGACTCTAGGACTGGCCCATACATGGTTGCAGCCCAGGGTGTGTGGGACTAAATGAGGCTGGTGGCAGTGACAGGGCTCTCTTTTTGAGAAGCAGAGCTAGTGAGTGTTCCCTCACTGAGAAGATGGTGTGCGCTCATGTAATATTTTTCTCCTCTTCACTGCAACAGTGACAACAGTGAACACTCTCAGTGTGACAGCATTAGGGAAAAGAAAGTGGAAGCTGCTGGAGAAGCACCAGGTGGATGGCCTGAGTTGAACACGTGGAGCTGTGCTGTGCTTGCACGGGGCCCTCCCTCTCGCAGGACTCTCGAGTGGGGGTGTTCTGGCTTACGGGTTTATTTTCAGAAAATCAGATGAAAGCATCACTGAAGATGATTGAATCTTTCCCTGACAATCCCAAAGGCACTTCAAGATTTTACAGAGGGTTGGGTTGATTAATATGGAGACATCATTGCAAAGCATAGAACATAGAAGGTGTCAGAGATTACTGATTATTTATAACAAATTTCTAACACTAATATATTATAATATATTGTTTAATTTTAATAGGAACAACTTTTACTATTTTATTTTTTTTCTTTCTCATAGAAATAAAGAGTAGAATATTTAAGTTTTACAAACAGGTGGTTGAGCCGTGGACTCCTTTCCGGATTCCAGTTGCTTAGACGTTGCTTTTTGCAGGGTGTGTGGAGGAAAAGCGGGCACTCAGCTGGGAGGGGGGCTCGGGCCAGCGTCCCATTCCTAGTAATTCCCCAGAACATAGATTGGCGACGCGGGACCCGGAACGCAGTTCATCTCAACAGTGCAGGACTCTTCCCGGTGCCAGCGCGCGGGCGCGGCGGGGGCTGTGCGGGGCCTGCGGGAGGGCGCGGCGGAGACGGGCGCAGGCTCCGCTCCGTGTCCCGTGGCTGCGCCTGCACTTGGGCGCTGGGGCGAGGGGCGGGCCTGGGGTCCGACTCCCGGCTCCCCCGACTCACCCACCCGAGCAGCGGGGCTGGAAGGGGCCGTGATGTGCAGAGAAGCGGACGTGGGGTCTCCTGAGACCCTCAGGGACGGTGCCAAGGACGTGACGGCAGCCGCGGGTCCACCGGAAGTTCCTAGTGCCCCCCAAAAAGACAAAACAACAAACAAACAGCTTCATTTTGACCAAATACCGAAAGAGAAGCAGAGGGGAACAGCAGAGGAGCAGCAGAAACCCTGCCAGGCCAGAAACGCAGCACAGCCACTCCGAGTGGGGAGCCAGCTGCCTGCACAGAGGGGCGGCAGGACGTAGCCAGCTCAGGGCGTGGCTGGGTCCCCACGCTGCGGCCCGCCCGTCCAGCTGCTCCCCAGCTGTGCTGTCCTGGGACCCAAGCTGCTGCTAGAGCGCGTCCTGCTCTGGGCCACGGAACCCCCCGCCCCAATCCCTGAGGCTTTGTGGCCACTTCCCCAGCATCCCAGCTGCTGCCATGCCCTCCCCTGGGGCCAAGCGCCCATGGAGCTGCTCCCTGCCCCTGCCCCAGCCACTGGCAGGCCCTGCACCTCAGGGGCCCCAGCCTCAGCCCTCACAGCAGTTGTGCCCCTTGGCGCCCAAGCTGCCGTGGTACCCTGCCCCTGCAGAACAGAGCCTGCACTGACCTGGGAAGCTGTGCTTGCTGGTGCTTCATGTCCCAGGGTGGCAGAGCCTGGCAGAGCTGTGCCAACACCCTGCAGGCAGAACAGCCTTAGCCCCCTGATTCCCTGGAAGTGGGCCAACCAAAAGTTCTCATTTCCCCAGGGAGTGGGGTTGTCACTGCACTGCTCTGCTCTCCACCCCTGGGGCCTAGGCCAAAGTGGTGCCATGCCATTCTTGGGTCCTTGCTGTTGCTGCACTGGCCATACAGACCCTGGGCTACTGGCACGTCCCACCACCCAGAGTCACCCTGCCTGCTACCTCATGCCCTGGGGCTCCTGCTGCCACTGTGCCCTGTTTGTTTGGGGTCTCAAATTGCATCTGTGCCCTGCTCCCGGGGACCTGAGTCTCCGGAACACCCCTTCATTCTCAGAGCTGTGCTAGTGTGGTGCCCAGTTCCCTAGGGTCACAGCCAAAGCTACAGCCTGGTCTCCTGGGTCTGAGCTGCTTGGTTGTGCTACAGAGCAACAGATCCCATCTGTACAGACAATCTGTAGCCACCTGTGCCTCAGAGAATGAACCTGCACCTGGAGTCCCAAGTGTCACAGTAGTTTCACAAGACCCTGAGCCCAGGACGCCAGCTCCACAGCCGCTCTGACCACCTGTGCCCTGGATCCCAGCACTGCTGCAGCTGCCTGTGACCTGTGTCGGACCCAATTCTAAGAGAAATCCCCATAGCTGAGATACCCTCTGTGGAGAAGACAAGAAAAGTAGGATCCCTAAAGCCCTTGCTACCAAGGACCCTAATCTATGCCACCATCACAGCCACAAATTCCTGCAGTCTAGACCACCGAGGCACCCAGAGTCATTATTGACCTTAATTACGACTGAAGAAACTGCACAGAGACCAGACCACAGAACCCACAAGGAACCAGAGCCACTGCACCCTGCCCAGGTGTAGACACACCTTCAGGCCTATCTACCGGTGAAAATCTTCCTCTGCGAAAGGCGCTGTTTAAAGTGTGAAGAAGTGATTGTTCCACCAGCTGTGCCTACATGAATACAGGGACACAAGAAACATGAAAAAGCAAGGAAAATATCACCACCAAAGGAACACACTAATTCTTCAGTAACTCAACCCAAAGAAATGAAATTTACCAATTTCCTGAAAAAAAAATTCAAAGTAATGATCTTAAGGAAACTCAGCAAGGTTTAAGAAAATTCAGATTTTAGACAATGCAGTGAAATTAGAAAAAGAATTTAACATCTGAATGAGATTCAACAAATGGAGATATAATTTTAAAAAGTACCAAACAGAAACCTTAAAGCTGAAGAATTCAGTCAATGAAATAAAAATGTAATAGAGACCTTCAATACCAGACTAGATCAAGCAGAAGAAAGAATCTGTGAACATGGGGGTGGATCTTTTGAAGTGATTCCGTCAGAGGGAAAAAAAGAAAACAATGAAAAGTGACGAAGAGCCTGAGGACTTACGGGAAGACATTAAAGGAACAAATTTTCTCATTGTGGGAGTCACGGAAGAAGAGACAAAGAAAGGGAAAGGAAGCGTATTTAATGCAATAATTGCTAAAAACGTGGGAGTTTTCAGTCTTGAGGGAGATACGAGCGTCCGGGTACGTGGAGCTCAAAGACTTGCAAACACACTCAACCAAAAGCCGCCTTCTCCGAGGCGCAGCACGATCAAGGTGTCAGGAGTTAGAGGCAAGGAGAGAATTTCACACGCAGCAGGGGAAAGTGCCGAGTCCCACGTGAAGCAATCTCCGTGAGTCTGTCACGCATTTCCCAGCAGGAAACTTGCAGGCTAGGAGAGCATAGGACAATACATACAAAGCAGCGAAGGAAAAGCAGCAGACCTGCCGGTCACGAATACCATACCCAGCAAGTCTGTCCTTCAGAAGTAAAGTCTTTCCCAGACACGCCGGAGCTGAGGGAATTCGTTACCACTCGACCTGCCTGGCAAGAAATGCTTGAGGGAGCTCTTCAAGCAGAAACAAAAGGATAATTACTATCATTACATTGCACTTGAAAATACAAAATTCGCTATGAGAGATAAATACGTAGTGAAATATAGAACACTCCAATATTGGAATGGTGGTGTATAAATCATGCACATCTCTAGTATGCAGATTAAAACAGTCAAAAATAAATAAAGTATGTTGTTAAGGAATGCAGAATATAAAAAGATGTAAATTGTGACATCAAAAACATAAACTGTTGGGGAAAGAGTAAAAGTCTAAAGTTTTTGAATGTGGCAAAAGTTAAGTTGTTATCAGCTTAAAATAGTCGACTATAACTATAAGGTGTTTCGTGTAAATTTCATGATAACCACAAAACAAAAAATTGTAGCAGATATGCAGATGATAAAGAGAAAGGAATCAAAGATTAGCACAATGAAAAAGTATCACATTACGAAGACAGACGAGAGGAAGAAAGGAACCAAGGATCTAGATGACAAGTAAAAGATGCATTGGCAAGTCCTTCCTGGCAGGAGGAACCTCGAGTGTAATGGATTAAACTCGCCAGTCAAAGACATGTGGTGTGGGATGGATTAAGAAAGCAGGATCCAGTTAGGTGCTGGCTGCAAAGAATCCACTTTAGCCTTCAGGGCTCAGATAGACCGAAGGTGGGAGTGGAAGACGGACTGCAAATTGCAGCCAGAAGGGAACAGAAGTGGCTCAGTTTGTATCAGATAAAATGGCCTTTATTCTAGAACTGTCCCCAGAGACAAGATCCTTATCTGATGATAAAAAGGGTCAATTTATCAAGGACACGTTTAAACATACACGCACCCAGCGTTGGGGCACCTAAATACATCAGGCGAGTATTAGTGGACGTGAGGGGAAAACAGCGATGAAATAATAGTGGGGGACTTCAGGGCCCCACTTTCCGCAATGGATACATGCACCAAACAGAAAGTTAATAAGAAATACTGGACTTGAATGGTGCTTCCGATCAAATGGACCTAACAGACGTGTACAGGACTGTCCACCCGATAGAAGCAGAATACACGTTTTATCTAGTGTACACAGACGTTCTCCAGGATAGATATAATGTCTTGGATATTTTACACATGCACGTATATGTGTATGTATATGTGTCCACTGCTGTGACATGGTGAAGGGTGAAAAGTGTGTTTAGAGGACAGCACTTCTCCAAGGGGCTGGACTTGAAGACAGGCTCTGCCTCAGACGGGAACCGGGGCCAGACGTCGTGACTCCTCTTGTCTGAGGCCACAGCCATCCGCTGTGGGGAGGGTAGACAGGACGTGACCAGTGTATGTCTGTTTCACAGCCACTTCTGCAAAAATCCAGTTAATTTTACAAAATGAAATCTGCATTTTTGATCTGGGAACAGTTGGGAAACAGTGTAAGTGATGATTAGGAAACTGTCCTCTGCCTCCAGGGCTGACGGGGAGGTGGGCACAGGAAGCCTCAGAGTCCAGCGTTGCCACCTTCGGATGAAAATGCTGTCTTTTCTGCCTGCGTCTTTAACTCGCACAGCAAGCGAATCTGCCTGTAATAAACCACGTGGAAACTTTGTGCGGGCCGTTTCCGGAGCAAACTGAGAGTAGGATGAGATGGTTTTTTCTTGAGATGAGCTAAAGGATGTACTGTTCATCCACTCATTTTTCTAAATTTTCTAACAAACGATTTTCCAAGAAAATAACACATGGTTCTTATTATTTAGCTCCTTTGCAGAACGCCCTTCCTTGACACCTGTTTTGTGATGTCAGTGGCCTTTACCGGAAGTCCTTGTGAGAAGTAGCAAGACGGAGGGTGTGTCTGGATGCCCTGCAGGTGTTTTTCAACACATTATCTGTTGTGATACGTTGTTTCATTTATATAAGGGCCTACATCATTATCTGAGAATTCCTTCCCACGGAAATATGTCTCTTCTTGTAAACAAACGTAAATATAAAATTCAGGGTAAATTAGACAGTGAAAATTAATGATTTCATCATAGTTCTCTCTTACCTGTATGTCAAACCATAGAGCTAAACGTGAAGATTAAGTTTGTGCCTACATTAGTTTAGCTTCGTGTGTATTATTTGTCATCCTAATCAGTCCTTAATGCTCCATTTTTTAGAATTCAGCAGTCTTATCATCACGTGCATTTACTTACGGCATTTCACCTCTATCCTTTCAAAGGGAAGTTGAGGACCTCGGGCACTTCTGGGTGTCAAGGTGGTGAGTGGGGCTTGACCTGACAGGATTGCCAGTGAGCTGTGCCATTGACCGTGCCATCAGGGATGCTCATGGCAACGTTTATTGAGACTGGATGATGTGGCCTTACCCTTCTTTAATATTTTGTAACATGTTACCTTCATATAATTTAATATATAATTGCTTGAAGGTGGGCATCCATAGGGTTGTAATAAAAAGTCTTTTGGGCTATCCACTCGCATTTATGGGGAGCAAGAGTCCTTGCTGATTGTAGAGTTTCTGATAATAAGAGTTATAGACTAAGGAACCCACAAATCTTAAATTTTTGGCTTGGAAATTTAAAAACTATAGATGTATGTCTTAATGATCTTGCTTATTTTAGACGATGTGAGCATGGACGTATTTCTGAATCTGTAAGGCTTTAACGGACTTCCTTTACCATTTCTCTTGAGTAAGTAGGCTGTCACTTATAATGGACGTGACATACCAGATTCATGGAAGAAATTATTTGGGAGCCATTTGTTGAAGTGACAGCATAAGTTTTTGCATGATTATATTCCTCACATTCTGAGAATAAACTTACAATTTAAAGAGAGCAATATATTTTTCTCAGTAGAAACAAACTAACCCAAATATAGTACTGATTAATTTGATAGGAAGAGGAATTTTAATTTTTCCTTTTGGATTTATATTTTAAAGAATTAATTTTTTAGCATGTGTGTGATAATTTTTTCTGCTACACAAATTCTAAAATAATTGTAACACGGCTGAAACCATTTTAAGAAACAACAATCACAATTTTCTTTTTGATACTCAAATTGCCACAGTTGGGTTCCTGAGAAGTCCGTGGAGGTGGCTCCACTCTCCTCCCACGTCCCTTCCCCCACCTCAAGAACTCCTGGAAACTTTTCTCTTTACGTAGAAAGATGTTCCAGGCCCGCTTTTTTGGAGCTACCTGAGAAAGTCTTGTGCCCAGGTCACAAAGCATGTATTTCTTACCTAGAAGCTTGATTTCTGGTGGCTGGAACCCAGGGTCAGAGATTAAAATCTCTGTGTTAGAGCAGGATCTCACGTAGCTTCGTGAGTCAGTCGTCCTTGCGTACTCTGCCCGTGGAAAGTTAGGGGTTCACAGTGGGAACACTGTTGCCATCTTTCGTTTTCTACAGGTGGATAAGTCTTGCAACTTATCATCAATACTATAATAGTTTTTCTACAGTTTTGACTAAAGGATAATAAAACCTAGTTTAAGTACTTTCTTTGTTTTCTCAGGCAACACAAAGTAAATTCGAATAATGATTATAGTCTCGATAGGAACCACAGGAGCCTCAGATGGACAAGAAGATGCAGCCTTGGGCCAAGTTCTAAGCCCACCCCACTACTGAGGCGCATGCAGTCTGCTCCCGCATGCGGTTGCTGCTGTTTGTCGATTGTAAGATGTTTTAGTCTGTTGAGGTTGTATAAACACTGTCTGATTTACTCTTGAGTTAATTTGCTTAAGTTAAGTTTAATTAGAAGATGGTGTTTTGACTGGCAGTTCTTGGTGACTGTGTTCAATTAGTGTTTCTTTCTTGGTAGCAACGTTTGGCTTCTGAAACTCCCTCCGTTGTTAGCTGGAAGTAAGAAAAAGCAATTGCAGCTGCAGCATCCTGCTCAGGGGATCCGTTCAGCCACTGTGGCCTGCCCACATGGACAGGTGTGGTTTGAGCACAGGCATCAGACTGTTTTGGGGAAATCCATTTGCCTTGCATTTTATCAGAATGTGCATTTTAGTGTTATTATTGGGATCTACATATCTTTACAGTAGCTCGTTTGAAATGGCCACCAGCAAGGGACACAACATTTGTGTCCTCAACATGAAGTTCCAAAGAAAACGCAGCAACACTTACGTTCTGCAAGTTCACACTTTTATGAGGATTCAGTTTAACCCAATTGCAAAGGCTTTTTCTTTTGAGCTCTTACCTGATGTGAAAACTTTCCCTTATTTTCACCTATTTTCTAGCCTAACAGCTTTTGTCCGAGGTGTCACATATAAGTATCTTCTTACTAATTTTAATACAGTTTCTTCTACATTGTTTTACAAAATAATAAGTTTAATTTTAAAATTATTTAAAGTTTTAGAAACCTTAATTTTAAAATAAAATTAAAGTTTATTTAATCAGATAATCTCTTGACATAATACTTTTTTTTTTACATTTCATCTTGGCATTTGGGCCATTTGGATATGTTTGACACCTACTCAAAAATACAGGTATAGTCAGAACCATGGGGAAGCTGTGTACATTTCTTCCCAAATACCTTGGAATTAAGTTTTCAGAGTGTATAATTTCAGATTAACCCAGCTACTATTGTTTTGACACCATGCACATTATCTGGAAAGAAAAAAATTCTTTCTTGATGGCGGTATCATAAAAGTTATATTTTTACGTGGAAATGTATATGGTTAATTAAAGAAAGCACGTAGGCAATTTCCCTTAAGTTTTGCCGAATTATCTTCTGACCACACACACGGGACATAAATGAATTCTGCTCCTCAGCTGTCTGTTGTAGCGGAGGGGCCGACGGGGAGGGCTCTGGAGCCCAGGGTCTGGGTCAGCGCAGGTCTGCCGTTGTGGCGTGAACTATGTGTCCTCCATGGTCGAACGTTGACCGTGTGGCCCAGAGTTAGCACCTGTGGGGCGATGATTGTGCCTTACACGTGGGCTTGTTTTGTGGGTTAAATGAGGCAGCGCATGGAAAGGAGGGTGCTTGACACAAAAGACATGCTCAGTCACTTTTAGTCATTCTTAATTCAAATAAGTAATAAAATATAACTCAGTTACTACTAAGACTTGGTGATAAATATTATCATTTTATAACACTAACCAGATGTATATGTGAATCAGTGTTTAACAATTGTGTCTCAATTTTATAAAGACTGGTTGGCAAGAAGGAACAATTATGTCTCTTATAACAATTGTGCTGCAAACCTTGATTACTTCATCTTAAACCTCAAGTAACACTATAGGTTACAGTGATTAACTAGAAAAAAACAGGTGTAACAAAATAGAAAACATTGCCTCATTTGTAACTGTTTTGCAGAAGTTTGAATATTTATATGGATTAAAATGCATTATGCTACATTTCCGTTTTCTGTTATCATGTAATGGCAGTATTACCACAGAGATAAACTAGGATCACTTTTCAGCTAAAACCCGAAAACCTAGCCTCATCTGACCACATAGTTTATTTTATTTAGGAGCATCAAATTTTTGGATTAAAATCAAACTTTCATGATTTATTTTATCATCTCTTTTACCAATTTTTAATGTGTGGGGTTTTTTTAGGACTAAAAAGTTCCTTCAAACGAAAAGTATTTCAAAGATTTAATTGGAAAGTATTTTTTAATTACCTTTTATTCAATAATGGGAATGAATCTCTCTTCTGTTCCCTTTCACTGAACCAAAATTGCTTAATACCATTGGCTTTAAGACAATGTCTTACAAGGGTTCACACTTTCTTTTCCTTTTTTATGTTGCTTTTAAACTTTAGTTATTAATAACTACATGTACCTACAGGACACGTGGCTATTTCTCTTGTCTCTTTTTATTTCTTAAGCTACAATTAAAACTGAAGCACAAGGATCACTTATAGTTTACTATAAATTCATTTATCAGTAGTTCTAATAATCCAGGTTATTGCCACAAACAGAGGGAAAGAAGAAACAAAAACAAAAAAACTAATGAACAAAGAAAAGCTATTTCACAGCCACATTTTTCCCACCAGAAGGCTTGGGTGGGGGGAGGAAAGGCTGGACTTGGGCTTTGTCTGCTCTTTAAATGCTCCACCCAAGTGTCAGCTCCAGAATTGAAGGAACTTAATTACAGCAGGAGGAGAGAAAAGTTGAGAGGGAGAAAATGGAGAATAAATCAACACACATTTTCTGAGCACATTAAAATTAATTTTTTTCCTGCTGTCCAAGCCCCTAACTTCTAGCTAGTGAAGGATTTGCACATTCTCTTTAAGGATTTCAATTTGATCCTTTAATTTTCTTCAAAAACTTCAGAAATTTTATGCCCGTGCTTTGCTATTTACTTAAGTTGCCACTGGCATTTTAATTTCGCCACTTGAGAACTTGTGACATTGCATTTGTGTGCGCACAGACGTGCCGCAGTTCCGCGGGGCCGCCGCCTCCCCTGCCTCGGTTCACACGGGGCCTCCAAACCCAGCGTCACCCCAGAACACAGAACACCCCAAAGTGGGGGGCCCCGGGAGTAGCCAGCCCTGGGACTCCCTGCTCTCCCCAGACCAAGGTCCCCGGGGGGCTTCGTAGCTCAATTCTAAACAGAAAATGCACAGACTCGGTCGGTTAGGACTCTCACGGTTGGTGCGAAGTTTTAATAAGACAGACTTCCCTGCAGTGAGCACTGCCGTGTCCTGTACCAGGTGTGCCGGGCAGGGGGCTCCTTCCACACAGACCCGGACCAGAGCACACACTGGCAGCTCTCTAAACCCCAGGCCCTGCGGGAAAGACACGAGGTCCAGAGCAGGCCGGCCACCGCGGCGCAGCTCCAGGGAGTCTGCGGGTCCTGACTGCCCTCTCCCCTTGCCCTGTAGAACTTTCCCAGCCGCCTGTGTTGGCTTCAGACCACCTGTCTCACTGTGTTAGCTGCAGGCAGGACAAACAGCCACTGCACCCTGAAAACCGGGTAAGATTCTTCTTAGGGAATCCGCCTCCTGGGCGGTCTCTTCTCCTGCTGTTCTGTAGGGTCTCGGGCACACACCGCTTGTTGACAGAACAAGGTTCTGCATTCTGGGTGAGGAAGGAGTCGGATGTGTCTTCATGTGAGTTCATCACGGAGTGACCAAGTCAGTTTCCCTGCAAGATTAGCGGCAGGTGAGATTTCAGACTCTGCTCACCTCCTCCCCGAGACTTGCTCAATGCGACTTTCTACAATCATCTAAGGCACAGAGATTCTGATTTCATACAGGCCAACACAGGTAAAATAATTAGACAATAGGAAATAACTTATCTCTGCTGTAATATTAGACAATCTGAAGGTTAGCCTCCGATACATCCTGCGGGTATTTATTAAAGGCAGAGCTTCCTATTCTAAATAATAAGAATTATTATTAATTGGCTACTTCTGCATCCCCAGTGAATACTTGGGTAGGCAGAGCCGGGAAGGAGTCTCACAGACTCTGAACCTAAGGAACCTCCCAGGGGCCAGGAAGAGCTTAATACCGTGGGCAAAATATGGAAATATGCATTTAGAAAGAATGTTTTGACAAGTAGTGATACAATATTTCTGATTTTTATATGCATTTAAGCTGTGTGACAAACTAATTTTTCTTTATGTTTGAAAAAATGAGGTTGAAAAGGGCCACATGTCTGTATCTAGAATTCCTTTTGCCCAGCTGTATTTACAAAGATTCGGTTAAGTTTAATCTAGACTGTTTCAATTCATACACACTTTTTTTCATTAACAAGGATAAATCAAGCTGGGGGAGGGTTCTAGGCACAGACATACCAATGGCAGAGACCTGGAGACACATTTTCTGCCTAGTTTAGATCATATATAGACTTGAAACAATTACACAGACACATAGGATTTTAAAAATTGATTTGTACAGTTTTTCATATAAATACCTCACTATCCAGACTCTGTGACTTCATATCTGACTGTTTGGAACCAAAAAAATTCAGACAATGTAGACGTTCCTGCTTTGTGAGCTCACTATATTTAGAGAGGGCGTCTTCCCGCATGTACTCAGTGGGTAACAGTAAAATGCAACTAATGTAGATTGCGTGGCAACTGTGTGAGGGTCATGAAGGAGAGTTCAAAGACGGTACGTGGCTCTGAAGGATGCACTTCACCACTGAAATAAAGTGCCTGCCAGAAACAATGGAGGTCCTGAACAGGAGCACGGGACCCCTGTTCCCAGAGGCCTGTCAACATCTGCCTCTACTGCCTTGCCTATGCCTCACCCTATGCCTCACCCTGTGCCTCACCCTACACCTCACCCTGTGCTGCACCCTGTGCCTCACCCTATGCTTCATCCTATGCCTCACCCTACACCTCACCCTTAGCCTCACCCTATACCCCACTGTACAACTCCTCTTATCCCTTACCCTCTTGCACACCTGGTCTCCTGTGTTTCTTTTTTGTCTTCTTCAAGGCAGGACTCATCATGTGTCTTTGGTTACGTTTTTCTGACTTTCCCACTCTAAGGGTATTAAGTGTTCGGTGCCTAAGATTGTCAGAACACAATTTCTACCTCTTTTCTGTTATTATAGCTACTTGAATGTTGATTTTATCACATATAATTTCATAAAACTTCTATATAATCTATAATATTTCTACTTTATTATGTGTAATTTCACAGGTTGGACTTTGATTCCCTCAAAATTAGGAGTTGTGATGCTTGCAAGGACCTAGCTCAGAGCCTGGTATTCCAGAAGATCAATAAATGTGACTCAGGATGGGCCCCACCCACGTGTAGCCAGAGGAAGGGTCCAAAAAATGCAAAGAACAGAGATACACAGACAGAGACAAAGACAGAGACAGAGAGGGAGAGACACAGAGAGACCAAGAGAGGGAGAGAGACAGACACCGAGACAGAGAGAAATGGACACAGAGACAGTGAGCGATAGAGACAGACAGAGACATAGAGAGGGAAAGATAGAGACACAGAGACAGAGAGAGACAGAGACAGAGAGAGGGAGAGAAAGAGGGAATTTGGAAGGTATGGAGACAGCCAAAGGGAAGATAAATTATGCCACTGGATGGGTCATGGCAGCTTTTTCACGGACAGTCTCAGTGTAAATGGAAACTATTCGGATGACTTAACATCAGTACCGTTACTGTACGTAATCAGTACCGTTACATAGAGTAATAAGAAGGCTATATTTTCTTTTCAACACTATTTAATGCTTGTTAATGACTTGAAATAATATTTATAATTGGCTTTTAGTCTATATATAGTTTTCTAAGAGCATTACAGTGTTAAATGAATAGCTTATTACTTTTTCCAATATTTAATTAAAGACATAAAACTGAAATAAACCTATATGAAGGCAAAAATGGAAAAAAAAGTCTTATATTTTGTGCAAATTTGTTAAGTCTTATTGAAAGGGGCTCTCTCTGCCTCTGTCACAATGGCAAGTTTAAGTGAGAATATGCTGTGTAGATTATTTTCAATCTTTACAAAGTTTTTTCTCTTTTTTTGCCTTCAATATTCTAGGCACAGTCTCTTTGATTAAAGCAGTCTGTACATTTGTTCAGGAGAATGAGGGGGTGCTAAGTGGCTTCTGGAATTCCTTGTTTTTTTTATCTGTGACTTAATGAAAAATATGGATCAGATTTTCCATATCCTGTAATGAAATCTTTCATGAGGAGGAAGTGACATTTGTATTCCATATTAAACAAGTTTTCTTTCTCTGGAAAGTAACTCTCTTAATGCGCTTAAAATTAGCAATCTACGTAGCTTCACCAGGTGGCTGCCTATTGCTAAGTGTTGGCATTTTCCCACACCCATGTGCAAACATGCACACACACATCAATGTGCACACACAAGCACACACACATCAGCACAGATTCACACACTCAGACTCACACACAACCACACATGTGCAGATTCCACACCTACACCCATGCACACACATATCCACACTGACACACAGATTTATACCTACTTACATGTGCACACACATGAGCACACCTGTACTCACATGGACATACACACATGCACACACACACGTAAGCCATTTCAGTTGTTGCAAACACTGTGCTTAAATGACTGCCGTAACAAGGCATAATGTTGCTGAGATTTCTCTTAACACTTTTGCCACTTTTGCAACCCTGCAGCTGACCAGACAGGGATGTTGTTCGTAGGAGATGCTGTTCTACAGGTCAGTATTTTAAACTTTAATACTTAACTTTATTGCACTTTTATTTTAAACTTATATTAATCAATTATTATCCTTAAAATTCTTAATTTGTCATCTGTTCAGGTTAATGGCATTAATGTAGAAAGTGCAACCCATGAAGAGGTGGTAAGTGAATTACATTTTATAGTTTTTGTTCTGTTTATTATTCTTTGTTCTAATTATTTTTCTCTATAATTTATATTTCACCTGGTGTATTCACAGACACAGTTTTAGAATTGAAAAGGAAAGCTTAAAAGATGTAGTAAATCATGTTACAAAAGGACGTTTATGAAGCACCAATGGTGCACAAGGCGCTTTACAAACATTATAATCAGGTATCTTCACAAACACTGTATAAAGCACATGTGATTAAGCCCATTTTAAAGATAAGAGCCCTGAAATTCAGGGAGTCTGTGACTCCCCTGGGCCACTGGAGGGTCATGGCAGTGCTGAACGTAGGCTCTGTCAGGGTTCTCTGCACGTTCTCACCGGCACCACCCCGGCCCTCACCCTGCGATGGCACAGACGCCTGCGCCGCGCTCACACCACACGTGTGCATGTAGAATACGTCACGCGCAGGAGCCCACGGGGCGCATACCTCTGACAAGAGCCTGAGGTGACGTGGGTCAAAGTGCTCCAGCCTTCCTTCCATGGAATGAACTTTGTCCAGCGCCCTGGCAGGCTGTGCAGGCACAAAGATGGACACAACAGACGCCCGGCCTTGAAGACAGAAGCCCTGCAGTGCGGCTCCCGAGTGGCTGACAACATGGGGCGCGTGGTGGGAACACGGGGCAGGTGCTGCTGCCTGCAGTGGGGGCAGAGGCAGAGAAGGGGTTCAAGCTGGGGCTGAAACATGAGAAGAAGGAGGAGGGGTGGTCTGGGGGGCTGCCCGAGCAGTGCCTGGGCTGGGGGGTGGGCCAGAGGCACCCCCAGCAGAACTTCTCGGGGGTTTTATTCTGTGTGTTGCAGCAGAATACAAGCAGACTTTTAATTTGTCCACATTCCCTATGAAGATTAATAGGCATTTATTCATTTATTCATCAATATTTATGTTTTAAATTAGCCAGCTTTTACTTCCAAATTAGGGCAAATAGCCAAAAGTATCAAAAAGTCATCCCATCTGCAAACATTAAATTTCTGTGAAACCAAAACGTAGTATATGTATTAATTTGTAACTAAATGAAGAATTGCTCCATACTTGCTACTCATAATTCGTCTGTTTCTTCATTCAAGATGTATTTACTGATCTTTAACATTTGCCGTGCAGAGGAAAGATTCACAAATGGGATAAACATGTTTCTTGGCCTTAAAGGTCTTACAGTTCTGGGTTTTTGCTCAAGTGGATAAAGTGTTCTCATCCCTTTGCTTTCTGAACGTAACAATATATGTGTTAGCTTTCCGATTTCTGCAAAAGTGTGCTTTCTTAAGGGGATAAAACACACAATAATTGCAAGAGAAACAAAGCCCACCTTAATGACTTTTGTCCTACCCAGAGAAAGTAAAATCATTCATATAAGAAACAATTTTTTGAGTAAATGGTATGTAAACCTTATAAATGGAGCGATTATAATATTTGACTGATATAAATTCATTTTTGAGCCAAATTATCCAATTATATGTCTACATTTTATGTGATGCAAAATAAATTATTAGAGAACTGCTAATGACATATAATCTCAATTTTTCAGGTTCATAAAGTTCATAAAGTGTTAAATTTATAAAAAACCTCATAAATCACATGGTTTTGCCCCCTCATTTTTCAGAGTAAATTCTAGCTTTGATTAATTCTAAAAGAAAAATGTTAGGCCTCCTCATTGCAAAGAATCCTTTTTAATGTAAAACTAAAGACAGCCTCAAAATCAGTCTTAATCACCCTACTGCTTTGGAAAGGTTTTACTACTTTAGGTTGATAAAAATATGTTTTACATATAAACATTTATAAATTAACATATAATTTTGTCTTTTCAATACATCAGTGTATTTCCATGCACACTGGTATATAATAGCAGAGAGTAAACTGTCCATAAATTCATTGGGCAGATTCAGGGAAAAAGGATCATCAGTGACGGTTGTCACTCAGTTTGGCATGGGTGTGCGGAGGTCGGCATGTCCCCGAAGGGCGTCTGCAGAGCCGCTGCGTCCACTGCCCATCCGTGGTGTGCGAGATGTGGCTCAGAGTGAGGTGCCCTGGGAACGGGGCTCGGCCTCCAGGGCTCCCACAGGCAGGACTCACAACGACCGTCCAGCCAGGGACAGGGCAGGGGCTGCATTCGAAGGACCCCAGGGTATCTTAGAACGAGAAACTTCACAGGATTTCCTTTTTCTACAAAACAGTTGGAAATTTAAAAAAGACATTTCAAATGTTAAATTAAGATATGGTAAGAGAAAATTACCTCTAGTCTAATCTTGGGGTGTAAGTTCTTAAGGACTCTGTAAACCATTCATAAAAATTGCCCCAACTGACATCAGTTCACTAATGCCCTTCATGGAGCCTCCTTTTTACATTTAAATTAAGTCCTTTTTAAAAACACATTTTAGCCGCCTAGAGCAAGTTTTGCTGTCATTAAGCTCTCAGGGCAGATGTGCCTTTAGGTCAAGTGATTTTGAACTTAACCCTTAGAAATGAAGTTGATATCTTGTGTTTAAAAAATGTATGGACATTTAGTGCAGAAAGGAAGCTTCCGGATCATCTATTCCTAGCAGCCACTCAAGACTGTAATCCCCACTCATGGAAACTCACTCTGACAGTATATTTATCAGACCACAAGGCAGTTTATTCCACGTTAACAGCTACCTTTGTTAGAAGGTTTTCCTAATACTGAGCTGAAGCTTCATTTCCTGTTACTCCAGGTCACCCGTTTAACAAATATTGGAACTTCCATTACGCTTAATATTAAAACAGGATATCAGATCATATGTAAGCAAGGCCTTTTTCCTCAAGAATGAGTATGGTCTAGCTCTGAGGCAGGAGCACAAAGGTACACTGTTGCCATTGGAAGGCAAACTGCTTCTGGAGGTGTGTGCCAACAGCTGGAAGCTGTAGGAGAAAGAATCACTCCTGCTATCGCAGGAGTCACAGACTAGGTGCCAGGAATGTTTCTGACTTGCCCTGGGTTGCAGAACCCATCTGAGACTGCAGTTGGAGTTGGAGTCCCATCTGTTGATATTTACAGTAAAGTACTGCCCTTGCCAATAATTCTGCCTGAGCCAAATAGACAAGTTGAAGGGAAACCAGTGAAAATTTCCACCTCCATGTGTTTCAAGTCTTTCCTGCAGTGTGGCTTTGGCTTTCTGCTTAGCAAGGGAGAAGCCACTGTAGGGGGTCCACTGGCCCTTCTTACCATGATGGGCGGGGATCCATGGGGTCAGGAAACCAGGACAGAGAGGCTGCAGGTCGGTGAATGTGTCTCCTCAACTCTCTGTTCAGAAGTGGGAAAACACAACCCCAAGGTGTGCTCAGGGCCACTGGGACAAATGTGGGGTGGCCCAAGGCAGAAGGCAGCTCTCGCCCAACCCACATCGACAGCGTGTTCTGACTGGTGGACACAGGGGTGTTGGGTCTCCAGGAGTCAGCGTCAGCCCAGAGCCAGTGCAGGGCATTGTGTTCACGGCCCGCAGTCACTGGAAAATTGCCACAAGCCCTTCTACAGAGGCTGATGGGAATGTCTGCAGTACAAAGGTTTGTTGCTCTTTCCTCCAACAGACTTGGACTCTTCTTCATTCAAGGGTCTGTGGGTCTGTGAACTGACTCTGTTCTTGAAACTGGTTGAGAGCCCAGGACTCGGGCTGTGATAACAAGTCCAGTCTCTGTCCACCTGACCTAGAGAATGTCACTTGCACAGATCAGTTGTAGACTGCAAGGTGTTCCCCATCTGTTTCCATTTCGAGGGCTCCATGGCCAGTAAGCCACGGCTTGGTATCTGCAGGTCAAGCCGTCAGCCCTGCTGCCCACGAGGGGAACTGCCAGCTTATCTGAAGGTTCACTCCTGCAGCCTGGGCTCTGCCACCCAGGGTCCCTCATCTCCCTGGACTCAGGGCACCAGTGTCAGTGGGGGCACAGCCCATCGCCATTGCTGCTTGGCAGGAAACTGCCACAACAGTCTTTCTGGGATGCTGGTGCTTCCTCCCTTAGGGTTTTCTCAGTCTTTTGGCAAAGGGAGGAGCCTCTGGACCTCAAGCAGGTGCAGGTTCAGCAAAGGAGTAGGTGAGAAAGGCACCCTATTTGCATAACACTTTGAATTTCTCTTTGGACAGTACACCAAGGAAGTCCTGGCAACTACACCTCACTTAGTGTGACAACTGCAAGTCCTGATTTTGGTCAAGCAACCAAGGAAAGCATTAGAGTTCGAATCCATGGTCATTGCAGCCATCTCAGCACATCTGGCCCAATCCAGCAGAATGCACACCCTCAGCACACTCCCCTTGTGCAGTCAGAGGTTTCTGCCATTGAATTGCAATTCTTTTGATGTGCACGGACTAATTCTGCCAAAGCCAGACGTTATAACAAGATTCGAGGCTAGTTACGGGGCTGATGATAATGGGCAGTGGTTGGGTAGATCTTGAGGAAAACCAGGAGTTTCCTGCCGGGTTATTGCAAGAGGACGCTGACCACAGAGAGGAGAGTGAGGGAGGGGGGCACGCATGGGGTGTGGAGACGCAGGGCACAGACACAGAGGAATTTGTTTCCATGGCTACTCTTTGCCAGTTAGAGCCCTGGCGATTGTGAGACCCGTTGAGCTGGTGGACTCAATATCTGACACTGAGTCGGGTTCTTAAGTCTTAACTCTGTGGTTCCAAGAAATGAGGAATCATTTCAGGGGAACAACGAAGCTCTCTAGTTCTGCACTCATGGCTTAAAGTGGAAATATCAATCCCTGAGCTTTGTCATCTTCTTTCTCCACGTTCTCCAGTGCAGCTTTAAGAGCCCTCTACCTGTGCCAACACGTGCACTCTACCCGTCAGGATTCGCTCAGGAAAACAGGAGCAACTCCAGGAATTCCAGCCACAACAGTTTGAAAACAGGGATGAAGGCTGTCCTCAAGTTGGGACTGCTGGAATGCAAAGGCCGGGGGGTCTGCCATCAGAAATCTTACCTTCGAGAACAGATGTGGCCAGTTCTTAAGAACTAGACAGATATCTGCTGCAAGTCCCACGACACTCTGGGGCACTCCTGTGTCTCCATGCCTCCCACGTCTGCAGTGGTGGAGCCGTGGCTCGCAGGGTACCCCGGGAAGCCCCCACAGATCTGTCTGCCCAAGGCTGTGCTTATCGAATTCAAAAACTATTGGCTTCTCCTCTTCAACTTCCAAATCTTGCGTGAGTTTCTTTCAGCAAACTCTAACCCTGAGGCTCACAGGAAAGGGTTTGGGAAACACAGTACTTGGCTTCTCCTTTCGCTTTGAGAAGGTAAATGGAGGCTGCTGAGCTGACAACAGGCACTGAGCATGAGTGTTAAGAAACGCACAGACCCAGCAGGCAGAAACTGGGAAGGACATATTATATGAATAGTTAAATTCAATGGCACCATTAGTCAACTGTATCTAATGGGCAGCTACAGACTGTTCCATCCAACAACAGCAGAACAACATTTTTCTCAAGCTACCATGGAAGATTGGTCACAAGAGACCACATTCTGGGCTATAAAACACACATTAACACACTTTAAACAATAGATATCATACAATGTCTGTTCTCTGACCACAGTGGAACTAAACTAGAAATCGATAACAGAAGGATAGCTGGAAAATCCACAGGTACCGGGTCTTTAAACAACACACTTCTGAATTACACATGGTAAAGAAGAAATCTTAAGAAACATTAAAAAAAAAATATTTTGATCTAAAAGAAAATAAAAACACAAGGGTCCGAAATTGGTGGGCTGCAGTGAAGGTAGCGCCTCGGGGAAACGTGCGGCGTAGGAGGCACGGATCAGAAAAGAAGAAAGATCTGAAATCAGTCATGTAAGCACCCGCCCTGGGAAACTAGAAAGAGAAGAGCAAATTAAATCCAAAGTAAGCAGAAGAAAAGAAATAACAACTAGAGAAGAAATGAATGATTGAAAATAGAAAATCAGTAGAAGGGGAAAAGCTGGCTTTTGAAAAGATAAATAAAATTACAAGACTCTGGTCGGGCTAACTACCAAAACACAGCAAGAACACTAGTTAACAATATTAGAAATGGGAAGGGGGGATTACATAGGTGCCATGGACATTAAAAGGATGAAAGAATTCTATGCCCACAAATTTGATAACCGATATGAAGTGGACTAATTCCTTGAAAACGCAACCTGCCAAAACTCACAAATGAATAGAAAATCTGAATAGGCCTGTATCTATTAAATACATTGAATCAACTGTTAATTACCTTCCAGAACAGAAAGTGGTAGGCCAGAGGGGTTCACTGGTGAATTCTACCAAATATTTTAAGCAAAAATTCCACCAACTCTCTATAATCTCTCCCAGAGGACGGGAGTAGGGGGAAGGCTTCCTAACATGTTCTGTGAGGCCAGCTCATCATAATACCATGCCCTAATGAAGACATAGGAAAAATAATCATAGACCAATATTTTTCTTGAACATAGATGCGAAAATCCTCAACAAAGTATTAGCAAATGGAATCCAATGATGCATAAAAAGAATTATGCACCACAGCCAAGTGGAATTTATTGCAGGTATGCAAGGCTGGTGCAACTTTTGGAAATCAATCAGTGTCATCCATCACATTAACAGACTAAAGGAGAAAAATCAAGTGATCATATCAATAGATGTAGAAAAAGCATTCGACAAAATCTAACATCCATTTATGATACAAACTCTCAGCAAACTAACAGTAAAGGGGAACTTCCTTAACTTGATAAAGAACATCGATGCGAAAACCCCTGAAGCCAACATCATACGTGATGGTGAGAAGGAGATTTCCCACCAAGATCAGGAAGAAGGCAAGAATGTCTCTTCCCACCAGTCCCTCTCAACCTCATACTGGAAGCCCTTGCTAATGCAATATGAAAAGACAAGACACACGGACTAGGTAGGAAGAAAGACAGCTGTCTTTGTTCTCAGATGACATTATCATCTATACAGGAAATCTGAAAGAATCAAGAAAAATCCCTCCTGAAACTAATAAGCAACTGTAGCCAGGGTGCAGAATACAGGGTTACTATAGATAATTTAATTGCTTTCTATATACCAGTAATGAACAAGCAGAATTTGAAACTGAAAAACACAATACCATTTATATTATCACTCCCAAAAATGACATATTTGAGTATAAATATAGCAAAATATGTACAATATTTACATGAGGAAAACTAAAAAAACTCTGAGGAAAGAAATCAAAGCAGAATTAAATAAATGTATATTCCATGTTCATGAACAGGAAGACTCAATATCATTAAGATGTCGGTTCTTCCCAAATTGGTCTGTAGATTTAATGCAATCAAAATTCCAGGAAGCAGTTTTGTAGATATTGACAAAATGATTCTAAAGTTTACATGGAGAGGGAAAGACCCAGAACAGCCAATGCAATATTGAAGTAGAAGAACAAAGTTGGAGGATGACACTTCCTGACTTCAGGTCTTAGTGTAAAGCTTCAGTAATCAAGACAGGGTGGTATTGGTGAAAAAAGAGACAAATAGATCAATGGAACAGAATAGACCCAGAAATAGACCTACATAAATATGGTCAACTTCTCTTTCACAGAGGAGCAAAGAGAATACAATAAAGCAAAGATAATCTTTTCAACAAATGGTGCTGGGACAACTGGACGTGCTTACGCACAACAAATAATCTAGACACAGACCTCACGCCTTTTATACAAATTAACTCAAAGTGGATCACATACCTAAGTGTAAACCACAAAATAAAATGTCTAGAAGAGCATGGGTGTGTGTATGAGTGTGTATGTGTGAGCGTGTATGTGTGTGTGCACGTGGGAGTATGTATATGAATGAGTGTGTGTATGTGGGAGTATGTTTATGAGTGTGTGTGTGTATATGGGAGCATGTGTGTGAGTGTGCATGGGTGTGTATGTGTGTGAGTGTATAAGTGTGTATGGGGGAGTGTGTGTATATGAGTGTATATAAGTGTGTATGGGGGAGTGTGTGTATATGAGTGTGTATAAGTGTGTATGGGGGAGTGTGTATATGAGTGTGTATAAGTGTGTATGGGGGAGTGTGTGTGTAAGAGTGTGTGTGTGATTATGTGTGAGAGTGTGTATCTGTTTCTGTGCAAATTCATCCAATCTTTCAGGAACACTTGGAACAGTCACAGTTGGCCACAAAGGAAGCCAAGAAGCAGCGTAATAGATATTTATATCCATTAAACAAATGCTAATTGCTTTAAAAAATTTCCACATCTCTGAAACTTTAATAATTGCTATATTGGTGTTAAAAACCATGAAGGACAAAGTATAAAATACTAACATGAACAATATTGAAATACTCCATATAAAAATTTGTGAAACACAACTAAATAGGGTTTAGGGGAAGATTAGTAGTTTTTAAATGTTTATTAGCAAGCAAGAAAGTAAACAAACAAAAAAAGCCATTTTGTCACCTCAAGAATTTGAGGAAAGAGCAACGCACAGGAATACAAAGGAAAGAAATAATAGAGATGAAGATGCAAATTCATAGAGGAGAGAAATAATAGAGATGAAGATGCAAATTCATAGAGGAGAAGATGTGGAGGACCCCAGTGCCTCCCCTTGTTTCTGCAGGAACACAAGATACAGAGGAAGAAAGATTAATTAAAACACAAGTAAGATGAGCGTGAAAGAGGAGGGGTTATGAACCACTCAACAGAGATTTGAAAATCGAGAATTAATTGGATCAGTTATTGAACATCTGCAGGAGGGAGTACTACGCACCCATGAAAAGGAGTTAGAAATCCGTGAAAGACGTGGACCAAGCTGCAGGACGCAGGCTTTATGTAAGGAAAGCAACGTGTCAAACAGACTTCAGGGCGCATCTCCATTTGAGTGAAAATGCGGCAAATAAATGGGTGAATCGTCTGTGCAACGTAGGAAAATTCCTGCACACGCCCCCCACGTGCTAACGCGTCTGCACATGCAGTTGCTGGGCCAAAGTGCACATAAATTGGGCATTCTGCTAGATGTGACAGAATCGTCCTCGAGAGAAGGCGTTCTTCTGAGTGCAGAGACCGTTTCTGGAAGGGCACACAGAAGGTCCCAGCAACAGCTGTCTCTGAGGTGTCAACTAGGGATCCCATAGGCGACAGATACGGATTTTTTCATTGCGTATTTCTGCATTACTTCATATTCTAAACTATCTGACATGGTGTATTTTCAATTAAAACTTCTCAAATCTGCACTGACTATTCTGGGGCCGCCCCTGTGGGCACCCTCGTGGCATGTTCTTCCCGCCCCCCTGGAAGGCTCCCTCCACAGGTCCCCTTTGCAAGACCCCGCTGGGGAGCCGCGCTGCTGCCAGAAAGCCCTTGCTTTGGGCTAGTCGCCCGCCCCTGCGTTGTGGGCTGAAATCTGTGTCCCCCAAATCCATGTGTTGAAGCCCCGACCCCCTGAGCGATGGTGTTTGGAGGTGGAGCCTCTGGGGAGAGGAGAGTTCGATGAGGCCATGAGAGCGGCGTCCTGGCGGCGGGGTCAGTGCCCTTCCAAGAAGAGGCCTTGCTCGCCCCGTCCACCACGACAGGACACAGCGGGGCGGCGCGTCTGTCAACAGCCAGGGGCCCTGACAGCCACCAGCAGTGCTGGCACCGATCTCCGGCTTCAGCCTCCGGGACCATGAGCGCAAATCGCTGCTGGTCGTGAACCACCCAGCTGAGGACCTTGTCGTGGCAGCCGGAGCTAACTCGGACACGGTGGGTCGAACGGCTTGAGTGGCATCTTAGGACACTGGGAAAGATTCGTTCAGAAGTTGCACTCTCTCTAAAAGCGAAATACACTTGGCTTCCCTGCCAGAGTTTGATGACCGGGCTGGTGAGCTGGAGGTTGGGACACAGTGTCCCACCTTGGCTGTGCCGGCCAGGGCAGGTGTGAGCTGCGAGCAGGGCGGAGGCAGCGCGGTGCACAGAGCCTGCAGGCGCAGGCCCATCGCTGCCGACTGTCGCGGGCGCCACCGTCACTCGGGGCTGCCACGCGGGCAGGAGCTCCGCCTGCAGACGAGGCCTGAGCCGGCCTGGCCCTTGCCGCTCTCTGGGCTGCGAGCAGGGGGCCAAGTGGCTGCGCGTCACTCCCTGGCCATGGCAGTGTCAGTGGCCAGCATTAAATACCTTTTTATACACCACATACTTTGAACTAGATTAAAAAGAAAAAGGTTGGTGAAAAGCAAATGCCTTTGTCTCACTGAGGTATTTAAAGTCCAAAACTCAAGGCAAGGCAAACATCTGGGACTGAAAAGTAATAATGCATTGAAGCTAAGCCCAGTCTTTAATTAGAAGTGCTTAATTTTCCAGGCCATTGTGCCTCATCCTTTACTGATGGTTCTGTGACCTCCAGAGAAAACTAACTTGTCGCGTGTGTTAAGTACAGATTCTCGTAAACGCGGACAGATGTTAGTTCTGCAGACGACATTCAAGCTCCAGGAAGCCTGGGGAAGATCACGGAATAGATTCAATCGCTTCGTTGTTTAGGGGGTGGGTACGTGTGTGCACTTACGCGCACACATGCACACGCACATACATGCACACACACACACATGCACACGCTCGCCCTGACTCGTGCCGGGAGGAAGTTAAGGCAAACTGACCAGGGCACACATCAGGCAACCGGAGCGCGGGCAGCCTGTCTAGGGACCAGCCGCAGTGGGCCCGCCGGTCCCAAATGTTCCCGTCCCGGCGACACTCTGGCCTTTTACAACTAAACTGCCCGGAGCGCTCGGGCGGCGGGTGCGACACCGCACAGGGCGGCCTTCGCTGTCCGCCCGCCCCCCGCACGTCCGGACAGGGCCCCACCCCCGCGCGCACGTCCGGACAGGGGCCCCCCCACGCCGCGCACGTCCGGACAGGGCCCCACCCCCGCGCGCACGTCCGGACATGGGCCCCCCCACGCCGCGCACGTCCGGACAGGGCCCCACCCCCGCGCGCACGTCCGGACAGGGCCCCACCCCCGCGCGCACGTCCGGACAAACGCCAGGGTGGCTTTGCTGGGTCCCCGCGGTCTGCGACACCGGACACTGGACGGCTCTGCCTCGGGACGAGCCTGGGGGCGGGAACGACGGCGGCGCCACCACGGGACGCAAGTCCCAGGCGCCCACCTCGGGGAGGAGGAGGAGGAGGAGGAAGGATACAGAGCAGCTTGGTGGGCGGGGCGGGGCGGGCGAGGGCGGCGTGGACCCCCGCGCCGGGGACGTGCGGGGCGGGTGGGGGTCGGAGGCCCGACGGGCGCCCGGGTCGGGGCGGGGGCTGCGCCCGAGAGCCCCCGGCAGCCGCGGTCCGGGTAAGCAGAGCGTCGCGGCGCCGGGTCTTGGCGTCTCAGCCGTACTTACCTGAGCAGTGGCGAATACATTGCGCACAAAAGGGCGGCGTTACATTCCCGAGGTAACGAAACGCGGGATTGCGTGGGCAGTGACTACAGAAATTCCTGCAGAGAAGTATGTGACAGCACGTTGGGGTGATGCCCATTGATTTTCTGAGAATTAAAATGCAATTTAAACTTTTAAATTTGTATTTATGGTTTATTGAGTCACAGTTCATCCAGTGCGCACGTTTTGCCAATTCTGGAAATTGGATGTTTGTGTAACAAACTGATTTCTGCTGGGACCTCAGGGTCTGGCAGTTACGCTCGCAGGGTGCGTGGAGAGCCTTGTCCGGGTGAGTAGCGCAGCCCGCTGCTGGTGCGCACACGCAATTACGTAAAGTACAGGAATCGAGTACTTGGGGGATTGTGGCCGTTCTTGCACTACCCCAGTTTAAGCCCACAGAGTCCTCAGTGTTCCAGGGGTAATTTTAAACTTTGAATTCTTGGGAAACAGGAGAGGTGTGGAGGGATTTTATTTTTAGATTCTGTCTGGTCCTTTTGTGACGATGAAGTAGGTGTTGTTCCTCATGTTGGCAGGTGCATCTTTTGAGGAACGCTGGCGACGAGGTTACCGTCACTGTGAAGTACCTCAGCGAAGCGCCTTCATTTCTGAAGCTCCCGTTAGGTAAGCGGGGAGGGGGGATACTCAAGGGTGCTGTAGCAGGTCCTCCCCTGCCACGTTATTTATACAAATGCTGCAACTGACAGGGTATGAATCACTGCCTGAGCATATACTCTGAGAGAAGGCAGGTATAGGTGGGCATGTAGGATTACACATTCCTAAGGCATTCCACATTCTAACACATCCACAGACTTCAAAAGGAAGTGTGGTCAGACTGCCACTTGTCAATTAACTAACTATATAGTTCTTCCATCAGACAAATTCACTGTGATTGTGTTTATCTATACATACACATATACACAAAGTTTATATTTAAAATACCTATGTCGACCTGAGAAATTTTTAGTTCAAAAAATGAAAATAGTGGTAAATGTATACTATGAAGTGCCTACCGTATTTTGCTGCAAAACTTGTAATCCTCTATTATGCTTGAATTGCGATCCAGTATGAAAGTGAGGAATCTTAAATCTAGAAAAATGTTTTAATGAAAATAGTTATTGTGACCATTACTTATTCTATTCAGCTGTCACATTTTTGTGTGTTATGAAGTGGTGGTCGTTCCTTGGTTTAGTAGCGTGGACCTCCGCCCTGTCGCGGTGGGTGCTGTCCTTGGCAATCAGGAAAGGTCGTAAAGGCGGAGTCCAGGCTCTCTGGGAGTGGAAATCTGCAGGTGGCTCACCCTGTGGGGTCTGGTGTGGGAACGGGAGCCTCCACCTACTGACAGTCAGGGTTCCCTTCTCGCCTGGACTGGCTCTTCTTTCCTTCCTCTGCTCCTTGTCTGCCGACGCCGTCCTTCCTCTCCCGCCCCAGGGGCCCCACCCTGGGCAAGTCCTGTCGTGCACTGGGCTTCACGTTGGGTAGGAAGTCACTGGACTCAGGGTCCTACTTCTGCTTTCATCTTCCTGAGTGATCCCATTTTCCCATCAGACCACAACAGGATAACAATGCTATTTACTATTTTTAGAAAACTTGACATTCCTCCCAGTGCTATAAGAATACAGCAATAAGATGCCCCACACCCTGCCTTCTTGGAAGACCAGCACCTCTGTGGGATGAGGCCTCGGGAGCAGCCCATGGGCCTGTGCGTGCAGGAAGGAAAGTGTCCCCAGAGTCCCAGAAAGTGGGAAATGTTAGAAATCAGGCCAGAAATACAAAGAGAAGAAATGTCACACACTGCACTGTGGTGCATCCCAAGGGGTTTTGAGACGTGCTGCTGTGAGTCTGGCAGGGAGTGGGTGTGATGAAGGCTCACAGGAGTCCTCGCAGCCAACGCATTTGGGAAAGGCCACATTTCCTGGTGCCAAATGCATCAGGAGCCCCATATGTAAGCTGTGGGTTCAGGTGGAGCTGGAGGTACCAGGGTGGGGGGAGTCCCAGTCTTTGAGGATTCTCTAGCAGGTATAACCATGGAGGTTCAAAAAATTGAGATATTTCATATATCTTTGCAAAAAAAGAGAACATGGTAGCTTGAAAAAGAGAAGCCCCATGTGTATCATAAGAATGAGGAGCGAGCAGCAGCACGGTGGGCTGAGGTCGGTCGCATCAGGTCCTCGGAAGCCTCAGCGAAGCCCAGGAGCGAGTGTGCAGAGCCCGGGGAGGTCACCAGGCCACGTGCAGGGTGTGCGGGGGGAAGTGTGGTGGGCAAACTAGAGAAGTGGCGGGGACAGTGTGGTCCCACTGCGACAGACAGGACGACACTTAGACCATGAAGGACTTGGAAATGTCTGCAGTGTCTTCATCTTCTTTTAAATCTCAGAAAGAATGTCATAAAAGAAATGATGGTAAAAAGTTTATCCTAAGACGTGATTGGCCATCTCCTGCCACCGTCCCATTTTTAAGACTATACAAACCAGGGCCCTGCCAGGGTGTCACAGTGATTCTCTCAGCAGAAGGTAAGTGGTCCCCACAACAGCAAAGGTTGGACGGTAGTTTTCCACTTCGTGGATTTGGTGTCGCACAAGTGGCCGGTGGCCTGTCCTCAGCATCACGTCACTGGGGTGTGTGTCCACCTACCTGCATGTCTGTCCGGGGTGCATCTGTGTGTCCGGAGCAAAGCAAGGGGTGTTTCCTAACATTGCAGGAAACAACAGGTGGAGAGTGGCGGTTGGTGCGCAGACACGGGGGACATTCATCGTAGGGCGTTTCCTAACTGCCCTTACAGGTGAAGTGACTCTCTCGGGCAGAGTGAGGTGGGTGGGGCTTCCTGGCCAGCTTTCGCTGATGCTGTTGAAGTGGCGGAATTAGAACAGCAGCAACGTGGTAATCCCAGCTCACAGAGGGGAGGTGCCCACACAGAGGTGGTAAGCAGTAAGCCCATCCAGAGCCACCCCGTGCTGAGGTTGTCCTTCTCAGGGAGGACAAGACAGCTGTTGAATTCTGGGGCCTCAGCCAAGGTGTTGGATGCTGTTTATATCAGCAGATGCACTGTCCTTTCTGACCATGGGCTCCCCAAAAATCCATGGGCTTGGTTAGTTGCCAAAGACCTAGTAACTTCTCTTAGCTTTGCTGCTGCTGTGCAGTGCAGAGTTTTGCTAACTCTTGCTGGGTCCACCTTGACAAGCTGAACAGGTCAGCCTTTCTTCACACGTGCACAGGCGCTGACGGGAGAGGACTGCAGGAGCTGGCCCTTGAGTCACGTGAGATCTGCGTCCTCAGAATTCAGAGTTGGCAGCGATGTTGAGTCTCCGTTAATTCAATACAGGTCTATTCTCCTTTTTGTAGGTTCTTTATAACCTAAAAGCGTTAAAATCTTATATCCATAAAAATGTAAGCACAGCACCTATAATCTCTTCATAAATTCGGGCAAAACATCCTTTGGTGAACTCACACCATATGGGCAAGGTTGCTTTTACCTGAGCAGACGCCGTGTGCCGTTTTGTTTGTTTGTGTGAACTAGCAGTGTACCCAGAAACAGCAATTAGTGACGAAGGAAAATATCACGACGGATTTATAAGGCAGATGTCCAGTTTCGACAAAAAAATGTCAAAGAGAAAATGAATATCCATTAAGATTGAGTCAATGTAGTCTTTTGTTTTGTGCACAGATTCAGACTCTTGGTATTTGTGTAAAGGTACAATTCGCGTAACATGCAAGTCACCATTTTAAAGTGATGCTTCAGCAGCTTTCAGCATTTCACTGTGTTGCAACCATCAGCACCATCTGATTCCAGAACATTTGCACCACCCCGGGAGAAACCCTGCCCCTGTGAGCAGTTAGTCTCCATTCTCCCCTCCCCCAGCGCCTGGCCGCCCCTAATGCACTCTCTGTCCCTGTGGATTGGCCTGTCCTGGACGTGCTGTGTGAGTGGAATCATACAGTACGCGGCCTTCGTGTTGGCTTCTTTCATTGAGCATAATGTTTTCAAGGTTCATCCACGTTGTAGTATGGATAAGTATTGCATTCTTTTTTTTGGCTAAATAATATTTATTTATCTATCATTATCCATCTTTATATGGAATGTGTGTGTATATATATTCCTACATATCCTTTATATATATGTAGTTTGTTCATAAACTGGTGGGCCTTCGTTTTGTTTCTACTATGAATCATGGTGCTGTGAACATTCATTAACAAGTTTTTGTTGGGACATGTTTTCCTTTCTGTTGGGTACATACCTAGGACTGGAACTGCCAGGTCATATGCTAACTCCGGGTCTAACTCACTGGGCAACTGCCAAGCTGCTTTCCACGGCGGCTGCACCGTTTTATGTTCCAACCAGCAGTGGATGAGAATAATCAAAGTGGTTTCGATAGACTGTAGTTCACTCTTTTAGGTTAGGTGTTGTAATAAATATTGGTGGTAAATTATTATGCTGTGCATTTTCTAATATTCTTATTTTTGACACCAGCTAAGTCTATCATTAATAATTATAGATTCTGACCATTTTTTAAATAATGTATTTTACTGGTGATAAACAGAAGATATAACTGTTCAAATTTCTCCTTTGGGATGAAGTTGAAAAAATACTCATTCATCAGAAATAATAGAAATCTACAGCTTATGCATGACCATCAAATTTAAATTTATTCATTCAGTTATGTCTTTATTTGCTACCATTAGTCATGCTCTCCTTTAGCTGTAGCATTGACCCTGGGATGTGGGAGACTGCAGCCAATAAAAATATTTTGGTTTTGCTTTCAAATTACTGATAAGCTGGTTATGGAGATAAACAAAGGCATTGGGAAAGAGTTGCAAGCAGATAATGTGGTAAAAGGTACATAAAATGGTAAAAGAACGGGCTTGGGGTGCTCTTTCAAACACATGCTGTGCCACAGAAAGATGGTCTAAGGCAGCGTTTTCACCGAGCATTTCACTGACAGTAGTAAATGAAAAGGAAAAGTTTAGCTGTCAAATAAAATCGAGAACTACTTTTTAAACAAAGTTAAGTGGTTCTCATTTCTCCCAGAGTTCTCTAAGCCTTTCAACATCTTAATTTTCATGTAGGAATGTGGAGTGAACTGTTTTATAAAAATGTTGGTCCTCATAGATATTGTATAGCCGGGCGAGGATGCGCCTAGGAGTGTTGACCTGCTGAAGGTGGCGTCACGGGCGCAGGCGAGAGGAGCGGCCTCCGGCCCTGTCTCCACCCACGGGCCACGCTCCCGTCTGCTGGGAGCAGCCTGGAGTCACGTTGTGACTTTGCATGTGTGTTGCGGCTGATCTTCACTTAAGCCTGGGAAGCAGAGGCCCTGGGCACCCCGGGTACCGAGGCACAGAGCCGTGTCCGTCGGGCGTCCCCTTCAGGTCCACGGCGTGTTCTCGCAAGTGCTCGAGGGGGAAGTGAAAGACCCGGGTCCTGCTAGTGGAGCCACTTGGTCGTGGCAGTCTGTGGCCGGTTGGTGATGGATCCTGCTACCAGGGTCCTTCTCAGTACATCCTTCCGCCTGCCCAGGCTCAGGGACGGTCTGTGCTCGGGGGTCGGGGGACAAAGGAGGCTTCGCCTGCCAAGATGCTGCACTGGGATCGACAGACCTCACGACAGGAAACCCTGGTCCAGGCAGAGGAGCACAGTGGTTGTGGGCTCAGGATCGGAGTCAGCACACAGACGTGCACACAGAGACACACACGCAGACGCGCACACAGATGTGCACACACACAAACACATATGGTCATGCATAGAGATGCACACACAGTCGCGCGTGCATGCA
This sequence comes from Daubentonia madagascariensis, assembly GCA_023783475.1. NCBI lineage: Eukaryota > Metazoa > Chordata > Mammalia > Primates > Daubentoniidae > Daubentonia > Daubentonia madagascariensis. The sequence goes on from JAKFHU010001035.1 coordinate 1,019,256, forward strand.
CACACACCCCCCCATGAGCTCTTACCTCGTGGCTTATCCACAGGTGAAGCCACAGAGCACAGGTTTGGAACAGTTAGAATTTTGGTCATCACTGGCCACTCCCTAGTTCTGAGGGCACAGCCCTGTCCTGGCCCCTCTTGGCTGGAAGCCCACGGCCTGTTAACAGGGTCACTCATGTCTGCAGCCCGCCGTGCTTGGGGCTCCTTCTGCCGCACCCTTTCCGTCTGCCCCCAATTCTGTGAAATGCTCTACCTGAGCTCTGGCCTCTCGCGCACTGGAGGTGCTGTGTGGAGACACAGGTGCCCCGCGCTACCCCTGCTGTGCCTGGGCTGGCAGTCAGGGCAGGGGCAGAAAGTGCGGGGACAAGTGCCCACAGGAACCCAAGTGGGGTCCGCCTGTGGCCTGCCCCAGCGCAGAGAGGGTATTGGGTTGTGGGGCCAAACTCCAGTTCCAGGGAAGGAAGCCGCAGCTCAGGGATGAGTGAGTCCCCACATGAGCTGGTCCCTGCAGGTCCCCGGGCCACGCTGGAAGCGCTCTTCCAGCCGGGGCCCTGAGCCCGCTCCCTGCGGGGTCTCCAGCCTTCTTCCTTTTTAACATCGTGGGCCACAGACTTCCCTGGGTCATCTTTGTATTTTCCACTAAAGCAATTTTCAGTGCAGAGATAACTGGAAAATGTCAAAGAAATCAATTGTTTGAAAATGAAAATTGGAAAGTCAAGAATAACTTTCAGAGAATTAGCCCACCTCATCCCGTGGTAGAAAGCACAAATATAGAAAGTCCCGAGTGGGCCAGCGCTGCTGTTCGGCGGGGCGTGCCGTGCAGCGGGGCCGGCTGTAGGGTGCGCACGTCAGTGCTGCATCCCTCTAGCGTGGTCCCTGCCTTCCATCCGACATCCGCAGGGTGGGAGCCTGCAGAGCCACCGTGGGTGACGCAGCCCGTAACTGGCCTCAGCTCCTCTGAGAGCTGCCCTCCTGTGCGTGGGTGGCACTGAAGTCACCGCACGGGCATGGCGTGTCCATCGTGTCCATTGCTGGGCCGCCTTCTGCAACGCACGTCTCTCGTCTTGTTGCAGGGTCCCCTGGGCCGTCCAGTGACCACAGCAGCGGGGCCTCCTCTCCGCTCTTTGACAGCGGTTTGCATCTGAATGGAAACTCCAGCCACACGGTAGGCACCTGGATTCTCACTTTAACGGAAGTATCAGTAGCCCACAGACAACCCCCAGGCAGATTTGAAAGATGCTCCACTGCCCAACAAAGGTATCGGTGACTGTTTCAGAGGAAATACCTAAAACCTGGGTTTAAGGCGGTATTCTGTTGACATTTATTCCCATGTGGGATGCCCTGCCACTGCATTGTGCGATGTTTTAAACTCGTGATTCATAGTATCTCAGTGAGCAGGCAGGAGTATGTAATGTTGAGGTAGAATTCGGAATCCTGCCTCTGATTTACCTATAACCCTGACCACAGGAATCACTGATGATTGTTTTTAGGAAATTTCCATGAGACTCACACGAAAGGGGTTTATTTCTGATTAACCGAGAATACCAGAGGAAGTATGAACGCTGTGTATTGCAGTGAGTTTTAATCATGTTCCAAATACCCACCCTCCCGAGAAAGCCAGAACTAAGCTCTGGAACGGAGAAGCTGCAGCTCGCCGGGGGCCCTGTGACCACCCACCCCCACTACAAGGATTCATTATCCACAGGGGTGTTAGTTAGCAGTTGAAAATTTTAGAACCCTATAGCCAGTTTGAAAAAAATGTTTTATTGTAAATCATATGCAATCACACCATCAAAATAGCCAGCTAGTTGACTTGCAGGTAGAGCCTACAGAAAGAGATTCAGGCTTGCACAATATATCATTAAGATGTCTTACTTTTTTCATTTTTAACCATTTAATATAACTCTTGATAGTTAAAAATTGCATTTAGCCTCTATGTGAGTTATGAAGCAAAGTGATAAAAAGCCCATGAACTCACGATTCTGATCAATATTTAGGATACAGTCGCTAGCTTTCTGTCTTCCTGTGCTCCCTCACACATCCCATCCTCTGGCCTTCCAGAGATAAAAGGCATCCTGAATTTTGTGTTTATCAAAGTTTTATCTGTATGTACATATCCCTAAACATGTACTATTTCATTTTATTTTGAGCCTTATAAAATATTATTCTGCCATAGTCTTCTGAGATTTGCATTTTTACTTTTAATTACTATTATTTTTTATGGTTTTTTTGGCTATCTGATATCTCATCGTTTGAATACACTACAGTTTATTTATCCAGTGTCAATTGCTGATGGACATTTGGCTTTTGTTTTATGTTAGTTTTTCTGGTTTGTTGTCATTAAAATCAGGATGCCATGAAGATACTTTTCGATGTCTCTTGGCTGTATACATAAGGTGGAGCTTCTGGGTACCAGATTATGTCAATGTTTGATTTTCAAGGTAAAGACAAGTTTTCTTGACAAGTGGTTGTACCTGTCATACAACCACCAGCACCAGGGAATCCAGCTGATCACAGCCTCCCGGTGCTATGTATTTTTTTGACTTAATATTCACAGTATAGTAAATTGGTCACAAATGGTTTACCATTGGGGTAAAATGGTTATCTCTCCGGAGTTTTATTTCATTTCTGTCATTACTAATGAGTTTTATTTGCTTTTCCTGTTTGTATTTACCCTTGGTTTTTGCTCTTCTGTGAAATGCTGTTCATCTTCTTTGCTTATTTACATCTAAGGTTATTTGTCTTTTTCTTACCAATCCGTTGACATTTTTTATATATACTTGCTAATAACATTTTGTTGGTGATGATTTGCAAATCTCTTCTCACAGTTTTTAACTTGCCTTTTCATTATATTTATGCTATCTTTTGATAAACAGAAGTTAATTTCAATGCGGCCGGCCAAATGTCTCAATTAATTCCTATTAGAGTTTGTGATTTTAGGATCCTGTTCAAGAAATCTTTTCTCACCCCAAGCTTATGAGGATATTTGCTTGTGTTTTCCTATAAATATTGTTAAGGTTTGCTTTTCACATTAGGTCCTTAAATCATATGAGGTCTATTTTTGTAAGACCTGTGAAAGGCGGGGATCCAGATTCCTCTCTGTGGGTAACGGGTTGTCTCAGACTGTCTCCTGGGCGATCCGTGATGCTGCCTCGAACAGGTAACAAGCTTCTTGCGCACGGCGGTTACTGCCCAGCCCTCTGCCGTGCTCTGTTGTCGGTGTCGCTCTCCGTAATCACCGTGTGCTTACAGCAAGTTTTGTCCCTGGCAGGCTTGGCTCTCTTGCCACCTCCGGCTGCCTCGTTCTTCCATCCTCCCTCGTCCGTGGCCTTTTCTTGTACATGGCAAAAGCTCCCGATTGGATCCTACAAAAAATAGTGTTGGGATTTTGATGGCAATTGTGTAAAATTTAGATTTCTTGGGGAGAACAAAACCTTTATGACTTACCTTTCTTACTAGTGAAAAATGTGTACTGCTCTGTTTATTTAGGTATTCTTTAATATTTTTCTATGACATCTTTTTTTCTTTTCTAATGAACTTTACAAGAGCATTGTACATGCTGCTTGCCTTGTCAGAGAACTGACTTTTGGGACCGTGGGTCCATTTCCCACCCGTGTTCTCCATTCTTGTCGTCTTCTCTTTCTTCCCATTTTCTTTGTATCTGTTGTGCTTTTTCTTATATTTCACAACCCCACTGGGCAATTTTCACACTGTCATTGAGCTCATGGTAATTGCTGATGCATCTGGCGTCTTCCAATCATGGACTTTAAATTTTATATTTTTATTGCTCCCCCATTACTATGCTTCTTTGCCCCTCCTTGATTTTTTTGTCATTTTTGTTAATATTTTTCAATTGTCTTATTTTTGTTCTTTCCCACAGGTTTGACATTCATGTACTCTATTTTCATTCATTCAGAGGTTACCCCTTGGCATTTGCCGTGTATATCTTGATCATAAGATGTAAAGACACGTATTATCTTGACCTCCTTCGGGAGTAACACAGGACCCTGTCACACATGCACACATATGTGTGTCCCCCCCGACACGCCTGCTGTTGCTGCTCGGAATCTGAGAGACGCTTTTTCACCCCACAGAGTCACGAGGTTTAGGGTGGCTCCACACGGCCCCCGCGGAGCACTTCCTTCCCCGCCACGACACGCAAGGCTCCTCGAGCATCAGTTTTCTTTTCTTTCTGAATGGCACTCACTAGAAGTGAAAGCCTCTAATTGGCAAATGGACTGTGTTGGTTTATAGTCAAATAGGTAATTTTCTCTAAAACTTCGAACATGGTTTTTCACTGTCTGTGACTTTTCCTGTCTCTCAACGTGCCTGCTGTATCTGGGGAGGTCTTGTCAGATCTTGCTTGTGGTTACACGTGGCATCTGGATATAAATTTCTTCTTCATTTTTCCTGTTTCTGATACCTTGTGTTTCCTGAATCTGGATTCTTGACTTTTACCAGCTATGAAAACTCTCAGCCTTTGCCCTGGTGCATGTTGTCTCGCCTGGGTGCTCTCCGGTTTCTCCTCTGCAACTCAGACTGGATACCTGTGAGATCTTCGCGTCCTATTAGTTATACCCCTTAATTTGTTTTCACATTTTGTTTTCTTTTTCTCTGTGCTGTATTCTGGGGAATTTCTTAAGATTTTTATTTCATTAATTTTTTTCATACTTTGTGTAGCTTCCTGGTTAAATTATTAATTGAGTTGTTTAAAAAATACATCAACAATGTATCAGCCTTATCTGATTCCACTCACCTGAGACAGGAGGACGTGCACACAGCGGAGTGTGACATCAGCCAGACGGTGGGACCGCACAGTCCCCCACAGAAGGCGGCACGCGGCAGCTGCTCAGGAACAAAATGACTCTGGAAATGCTCTGAGGAAGGAACCTCGAGAAAAACTCCACAGGAAGGGTAGGAAGGACAATTGGCGTCACCCCATCACCCGGGCGGGGAAAGGAGTCTGGGACGTTGCGTCGGTGATCACTGCGGGGAGGTGAAGCGGTCTGTGCGTTCGCTGTGTGTGCTTGAAGCAGCAACGTGGCAGCAGTGCCCGAGAGAGGCTGCCTGGGTTCCTCGGGCTTCGGGGGGGCCCTGCTCGCGCCGAGGGTAACCCGGGTTGCAGAGCTGATGCGGGTAAAGCAGCTGGCGTGACACTCGGGATGTGTCATCTGCAGACCTCATCGTGCTCCTCAGCAAAAAGAAAAAAGCCAGAGAAAGGGGATGCGGAACTTAAAAGTGCTCTGAAGTTATTCAGTGGTTAGCTCACCTTCAGAATAAACCTGCCGTCCGAGTTCGTAACTCATTACAGAGAATCTGCATTTCAGAGAGTTAAAAATAGCTTTAATGTGTTATTTTTTAAAAGGATATCAAGACTCAAAATCCGGTGAGAATGTTACAGACATTCTAGTTGGTTTTCCCGAGGTCACTTCAATAATCTGACGGCCCGTTTGCCCTGTGCCTTGGTTGACTTGGGCTTTCTCTTCCAGAGACTGTGTGGCATCGTGATCATGCTGTGCACCCGGCAGTGGATTCTGCAGCAAAGCGGTAACGCTGGCATTAACAGCGTCCATGGACTGCAGCGTGAAATGAACTCTGCAATTTGTTTTGTCGAATGGAATGAGTTGGAAACTTTCTTAGATTCAAACGATTTAGACTCTCTTGAAGGCTGCAATTTCAGGTTTGCCGGCATCACTGTCACCCTCCCAGGACCAGGCGTGACAGAGCAAGACGCAGAGTTCCTCACGTTCAGAGCAGCTTTGCAATCACAGGAAGCCCAGAGGGCTTGTTTCCCGACCTTTGCGTCCGCCTGCTGCTGCCTTTGCAGCCTCCTCCTGGAGGACCAGTGGGGGGTGTAGAAAATGTTTTCTCTCTGTCCATGATCGCATGAGTAATTCCCTGAGCTTCCTTGTATATTAGACAACTTATCTTTTTCTAGGTTATTATTTGAAACGAAATTATTAACTGCCTGCTTTCCCCGATGTTCCATTGTCTTTCTTCTGCCTCCTCCACCCCCGAGAGACGAAGCCTGCGCACAGCTTTGATTTCCAGTGTCCACATCTACCCCAGCACCTGAGTATGGCTCACACAGCTTACGATTCTAAGTTCATCATTTGTATTATGCTATTTTTATCTCAAGATTCCCTACTGAAACTTTACAATGACAAAAATATTCCACTCACATTACCGTCATGTATCCATATTTGAAAATGCATATTGTAGAATCCACTGTCCCTTTGTCTACTCTTGAAAATTCTGTTCCAACTCTCTTGTTAATTGGCTAGTGCTTACGCTTTCCCTCAAGGGGTACGTAGAGGACTTGTTCCTTGATTGCTTGCCTGTCCAGAAATGCTTTCCTTTTGCTGAGAGACAGGTGGTGCTTTCATTCAGTGTTCTGGATTCTTGGGCTGCCAACCTGATCTTCCAGAAATGTTAAATGCTCACCAATGTCTTCTGTTCTATCTGTGGCAGGTGCAAGACTAATGTTGTTCTCATTAATTTCCGTTTGTAAGAAAACTTTACAAAAAATGAACAAGGAGCTGTAATTAAAAACCAAAAATATTTCTAATAGTAAATCCCTGATTTTCTAACTTAAAAATTTCAAAATACTAATTCAAAAAGACTATGGTCATTTCAATGAACTGAATGAATCAAAAAGGGTATAAAAAATATCAAAACAAAAAAATTCCCAGGAAGTACAGAAAGTATAAGGGAACAAATGAGAAACTTGTAAATAGTAGTTGCAAAAAAGAAAGCAGATATGATAAGAAAACTAAATAAATAAAAAATTAAAATATGAAACAAATTAACACATAAGTTAAACAAAGTATTGGGTCTGCAGTTTAAGAGGAAAGATTTGACTCCCAGGCAGAAACAGTGAAGGAATGAATGATATTTAGCTGTTTAATGGAAGTATAAGGTACATACAATGAAGTATATAACTCTGAAGTAATCACTCATATATAACTCTGAAGTAACTGCTGGATATAGAATATAACCAGAATCTCAACGTATCCCCCTAATAACTCTACAACTATAGATTAATTTTGCCCATTTCCGAATTTCACATGAATGGGTATAACTTTGTTCACTCAATATTACGATATTGTGTGCAGCAGTGGACTTTTTTATTTTTCATTGCTATGCAGTATTCCACTGCACACTTATAACAGAATGACTTTATCCAATCCAAGGATGGTGGGTGCTGGGGCTTTCTGGCCAGGGCTCCCATAAATGAAGGTGATGTGACCATGGTGCACATGTCTTTTAGGGGACATAGCTTTCATTTCTTGTGGTGCATGCCAGGAGGAGTTGCTGGGGAATAGGGAATGCGTGCCTTAGCCCTAGCAGACCCGCCCTGCAGTTTATTTCAGAGAGGTTGTACCCACGGCCCACAGCAGGGCAGAGAGTCCCAGTTTTGCATCCCTGCAGCAGTGAGGGGCAGGTTGAGCGTGGTAGTTCTTCAGCAACAGCAGTGCAGTGGTCGATGTCCCCGCAGGGTCCTCTGAGACAGCGAGGAGGCCAGAAAGTGGTCAGAGGAGGAGGGAGATGTGAGGGCAGAACCCCTTGCTGGAGGGGCCAGGTGGGATCCGCCCCAGAGCCCCTGGGAGGGACTCGCTCTGCAGACACACCGACGTTAGCCCAGTGAGGCCCTGCAGACCCGTGACCGCCAGAAATGCCAAGAAAATGAATCCATGGTGCTTTAAGCTACTAAATTTGTGGTAATTTGTTACACAGTAATTAGGAAACTAATACAAAAATCAAAAATGAAAACCTTTCCGCTTATAGAGTCATGGAGAGCCTCAGAACCGGTGGAACAGCTCAAATACGTTACTGATTTTTGAGACAAATCTGGGTGTCTTTTTCTGTTGTTATTAATTCAAAAATTTAAATTTTTTTCTTTTTTAAGTCAGAAATAATTTTCTCATACAATTTTTATGCCCTCTGGTTCATGTAAGTCTGTCCCTGCTAATCTTTATGCAGGACGTGATAAGATCTTTGCTCACTTTGCCGCATAAGCCACGTTGGTTAGCGGATGGCATTAGCACGTTGCTGTGACCTTTGCAGCTCCCCAGTCCCATTTAATAATAGTGTACTTTTAAAACAAATAATATTTGCATATTTTTCTATTCCTTTTTTCATGTGCATCAATATTTTACTGATCTATATCTTAAATAGATTTTGCTAACTGTAAAGCACTTGGCTTCCAAATATGCCTGACTTACAATCTCCCAATGATGAGTTTTAGAAGAATCTGACCCTATTTTTTCCATCACTTATATGTCATAAATATATTTTTAATCTTATAATGATTTCAATTTGAAAAATATAATAATAAGCTACTGTCAGATTAGCTCATTTTAATAATATTTTGTAATATTAAAATATGGTACAACATAATTTAGATAGTTGTCTTTATAAAACTAGTGAATTAATGCTTGTTTTAAAATGACAACTAAGCATTTCTATTCAAAATATGTCAAATTCAAATAGAAAAATTATGTACATATTTCTTATGAAATGCTAAGATCTCCTTACTGTGTAGCACATACTGTTTCATTCCTGAGATGTATGTCTTAATTTACCTACAGAAAAATATTTTAGAATGAACCTTTTCCCTCATTAATAATTGAATATTATTTTAGGTAGCAAGGAATACACTTGATTAAAAATCTACAGATAGACACTTTTTGGAGAAATGTAAACATATAAACATAGTTTGTGCAAAGTGGCATGCATTTTCTTAAATTATTTTCCTAAGGTTAACTCTTAATTGGTTCCTAAATAACCTTGGTCTAATAGGTCCCCTCACAAAACAACAACAAAACCTGTCTTGCTGCATGTGCTGAGGGTTGAACAGATTCTACGTCCACCTGCCTGCTTCTGCCGAGGGGTTCGGTGTCGGTGGATGATCAGACAAGCCCAGAAGGGCGGGTCCCCTTCTGTTCCGCACACTCAGATGCAGATACACTTGGTGCCAGTTGTCAGGACATGAGGCGTTTCAAAGAAAATTAGAACTGGAAATTCAGTAAAGCTGAATGTGTAAGAATATATGTTAATTCTGGGTCTGTTTCAAAAAAAATAGGGAAAGAGGACAATTCGCCAGCTGCCCCCAGTGACTGGGCGATTCTCTTCCGTCTCTGGGGTAGAAAACCATCATCTGGCACTGGCGTGTGGGAGAAGACACAGACACAGAGGTCCTGCCTTGCTCCCAGGCAGACGCGGTGCGGCCGTGCAGCTGGCTAGTGGGGGACGAGCAGAGTCCTCAGCCAGCCCAGCCCTCCTCTGGCCTCGCGGCCTTCCGCGGGACCCGCATGGTTGCTGGCACTTTCTCTGCAAGTAGCTTCGTGGTTTCCTTGGAGATGGCCTCTTCCTGCTGAGGTCCCCTGTGTGAGACCCGCTCTGCCTGGCTCCGCCGTGGGGTGTGCGCGTGGCCCGGGAAGGTGTCCTTCCTCTTTACTCCGCTGGTGGGGAGCTTCGGGTGGCCCGTGGCCTTGGACTGCTGGTGGCAGGTGGACACCACTCCCGACGTCCCATGAATTGCTGAGGACGCCAGCTCTGGGGCATCTTAGGAAGGCCCCACTGGCTCAGCTCGAGTCTGGGAGAGGCACCCCTCCAGTCCCCAGGGGGACGAGAGGACTGAGCTCTGCCCTGGGGACCCTCACTCTCCCAGCCGTGTGGCCAGTGCGCCGGTTATTTTCATGCTCTCAATGTGGGTGAAGAGCTGTGGCTCCCAGAGCAGGTCACAGCCCCGCCTCCCCGTCCCGACACCTGTGCCACTGCTCTGCCTTGGTGCCGCACCAGAACTAGGACACGAGACCAGTTTCAAGGCTTAGTTACCTTCGTTCTGGGGAAGCCCACACTTTCAGCCTGCAAATAAAAGTGCCCTATGGGACAGTCTGTTTACGAGTTGATACTCCCTGAAGAGTTTTAGTAAATTTCTGGCAAACTCTTCATGACTTTCTGTGTCTTAACATGTTAAAGACTCGGTTTTCCCAGTAAAGTGATTAGCTTAAGAATAAAAACCAATACGTCGTCACTGGGATCATGTATGAAGCAAACTTCCTAAGCCGGGCACTTTGTCTGACTTGGATCCATTTGTTTTGTGTGGGCCGGCCCCTCCCTCTTAGCGTGGACTGCGCGTGGCGGTAAGTCCGTTCCCAGAGACACGGCCGCAGGGAGAGTGGCAGGCACAGCTGAAGGGAAGCCTCCTCTTCCTTCTTGCTAAGTGAAGAGACAGAGGACAGGAGCAGAGTGAAGGGCGCAGAGAAGCTGTTCCCTAAGGGCAGCACCGTGACTTTGCATGTGCTGTCTCGGGTGCAGTCCCACAGCCGCCGGGTGACTCGGGCGCAACCACCTCCACCCAGGAAGGAGGAGGGAAAGCAGGTGCCAGGCCTGTGACACGCTGCCCTGCAGCCGTCTTCCTTGTGCTCTGCAAGTTCAAACTACCTCAGCAAGATGCATCTTTCGCCATTCGAGTGGTGGGAACCTTCCAGGGTAGTCTGTTCGGAGTTTCTTCATTGGGCTTCTTTCTTCCTTAAAAAATATTTCAGTAAAAGGTCTCTTCTCCTCTGGTACTGGGAGTCAGTTGTGAGAATTTTGCCATTCTGGGGAAACATCAGAAGAAACTTGAATATTCTAGGTGCTCGCTTTGAAAGGATTTCAGAGCAAATGACTTTTTAAATGGATCATTAATACCACGCTGCATAAAAGTCTTCTCTTCATGCTTCTTAGATGTTAAAATAAAATAAAAGAAACACTAATATGATGCACCCTCCAAATTTGGAATTTGTAATGTTTAAAAATGAACTCAGCTGAAGTTCAACCACCATGACAACTGAGTTACTGAGAAAATTTAGTATAAAAAGATTCAAGAGTGAATGTTAAACCTGATGACAGAAAATTTTTCAGATTTGTGTTGTATTCAAGACTAATTGGGCACCTTCCATGTTCCAGGTTCGGTGCTGTGTTGTCACTTGTAATCTTCCCGAAGTCCGTAGAGGAGGCATCTTTAACTTTGTTTCTAGATGAGAAACTAGGGCTCGGGGGGGGGGGTGACACCCAAGGGCCCCACATAATCAAGAGCAAAGCCAAGGTTTGAGCCGGGTCTGTGCTGGAGTCAAGCAGCCTTTCTCACTAAGGAGATTTATATGTATCATTATTGGATAGGTATGTGCATATTTAGACACTTACATTTATACATATACTTATCTATATTTACATATCTCTACACTTACAGATAAGTATATATGTTTGTAAGAATATAACATTTGGTTATATTTTATTTATAATGTATTATGTATAATATAATAGATACGTATATATTTGCACTATAAATACAAATATTTAATTGAAAGCCCAAGTCCATCCAAAGAGGAGAACCAGCAGTGGAGCCAGTCCCAGAGGACATGAGTCCAGCTACCGGCAGCAGGTGCCCCGCAGAGGGGCTGTCCGCTGGGGACAGAGTCCAGGCCCAAGGACTCCAAACTTGCACCTCCCGATGGTGCCTGTAAATTTCGTCTCTGGTCTAGTTTTCTTGTCATGCAGGTGCTGTTTTATAGGCCATCATATTCAGACACTGAATCTGAGACTCAACAGAAGTGTGTGTTGGGTTTTCTTCTGGGGCAAAATATTGCCATAATTTCTCTACCAAAGTCTCCTTGAATATATGATATATGACAGGTTCACTGGTAAATTTACTGTTTTAAATTCAGAAAATGCAAAGCACCTAGTTGTAAATTCTGATTAATGAATCCTTCCTCCAAAGCTGGGATTTGGTCGCATGATGATTGATGCCAGCTTGGAGTCGACCATCCCGAGTGGGGAGACACAGGATCTGCGGTCTCAAAGCTGTTAGGAACCTGAATTTGCCATGGGCATTCCCTCAGTCTCTCTGAGCCTCAGGCACCATATCTGATAATCACGTGTGTGCTTGTCCTGTAGGCCTAAAGGGATGTTTTTAGGATCACGTGAGTGCCTGTGGGCATGGATGCCCCATTTTCAATCTGTGCTGTCAAAGCTTTTGTACCTAGGAAGCCTACTGAAGATGCAGCAAGAGGTAAAAGAAGTGCTTTGTTTGTTTGTTGCGGGTATGATCTCGAGGAACACACACCCACCGGTCAGAGTAGAAGATCCACATCTGCTTCCTGCACACACATTGGCTGGTGCCTGCTGCACCCCAGTGACTGCCAGACGCTGTGAGTGGAGGAGCAACTCGGCAGACAGGTGCTCCTTGGGGGCTGACTCGGGACTGCCTGGGATGGGAGGTGTCATGCCACCCGCCAGGAGGGGGATCCACTGAGCATGGCAGCTGCCAGCAGGGAGGGTGGAGGCCCAGGCGAGCTGGCTTCCACGTGACAGCGTATGACGGGGAAGCGGAGGTCCAGGGTTCTCAGACCTCGCTTACACGCACCAGTCCACCCTTCCGTAAGAGCGGCCACTCTGGCGGCGGAAAGTGCAGCTAGATAATAAGACGGGAGGACACGCGTGCAAAGAGACAGGATGGGACAGCTTCCGTTATGGGAAAGATGAAGAAAATGATAAAATTGAAAATGAGAATATTTCTTATACTATTACCTGCTATTTAAGTCTTTTATCAACACTCTAACAATTACAATTCTTTTCCATATCTGAAATTTTAAAGTAAAGTATTTTTGTTCTATATTTCTACTAAAATTACATTTTAATGATAACATAATATTCAAATTATACACTTATTTTTGTATGAACATCTAAAAATTATAATCCTATTATTTTGAAAATGTGAAAGTGATAATTTATCCTCCTTACATTAAATATAATGTATATCTGGTATTTCTGCTTTTTCTATCTCTTAGATTTGTTTTTATATCAAAAGTATAAAATGACTTCAGCAAGGTATTTATGTGTAAAGAAGATAAGATCCATGATTTCTTTTAAAATAATTTTGGCAAGTCATTTAGAGTAGACATACAGATCAACAGAACAGAATAGAGAATCCAGAAATAAAGCCAAATACCTACAACCAATTGATCTTCAACAAAGCAGACAAAAAACACACACTGGGGAAAGGAAGCCCTATCCAATGAATAGTGCTGGGAAAACTGGATTGCCACATGCTGAAGAATGAAACAGGATCCATCTCTCTCACCATATACAAAAATTAACTCAAGGTGGATCAAAATCCTAAATGTAAACCAGGAAACAATGAAAATTCTAGGAGAAAACCTAAGAAAAACTCTACTGGACACTGGCCTAGGCAAAGAATTCATAGCTAAGACCCCAAAAGCAAAAAAACCAAAAATAAATTCTAGTATCTAGAATCTACAGGGAACTCAAACAAATCAACAAGAAAAAAACAAATAACCCATTAAAAAAATGGGCAAATGACATGAACAGGCATTTCTCAAAAGAAGACATACAAATGGCCAACAAACACATGAAAAATGCTTGACATCACGAACCATCGGGAAATGCAAATTAAAATCACAGTGAGATACCACCAGTGAGAATGGCTATTATTAAAAAGTCAAAAATAAAATAGATGTTGGTGCAGATGCAGTGAAAAAAGAACACTTATTCCCTGTTGGTGGGAATGTGCATTAGTACAACCTCCGTGGAAAATAGTATAGAGATTCTGCAGAGAACTAAAAATAGAACCATCGTTTGATCCAGCAATCCCACTACTGGGGATCTACCCAAAGGAAAAGAAAACATTTTATGAAAAAGGACACCTGCACTTGTGTGTTTATTGTAGCTCAATTCACAGTTGCAGTGATGTGGAACCAACCTAAGTGCCCACCACCTGATGAGCAGATAAAGGAAATGTGGTGTAGACACACCCTGGAGCGCTACGCAGCCACAGAAGGGAATGAAATAGTATCTTTGCAGCAACTTGGATGGAACTGGAGGCCGTTATCCTAAGTGAAGCTTCTCAGGAATGGAAAACCAAGTACCACATATTTCACCTATTAAGTGGGAGCTAAGCGAGGCGTGTGTGTGGTCACACAGGGGTGCAAGGGACACTGGGGACTCAGAAGGGAAAGGGCTGGAGGGAGGTGAGGGGGGAAAACTACCCATCAGGGGCAGTAAACACTATTCGGGTGACGGGTGCACTAAACCCAGACACCACCACTATACAACTCATTCATGTAGCAAAACCCACCTGAACCCCCTAAATCTACTGACGTAAAAAAAGAGTAAGTCACAAAGAAGATGGTTGTGTGCCTTGGGAGTGGTTTATTCTTCATTTAATATTCGTTCCATGGTCATGGCTTAAGAGTTATGATAACATTTGTGGGCACCTGGTTTCAGTTCCAGTGATAATCTCAGCACAAACCTGAGGAAAGAGGGTTCTGGTAGAAGAAAATCCTCTAAATACAAACTCAATTTGCTTCATTTGAAAACCCTTAGATGCATTTGTCCAAATAGCAAAATTGAGAGATAGCCAAAACCATTTTAAGGAGTAAAGTCACTTATGCAGATTTAAAATTATGAAATGTGTTTTTTAGGCATGTATATATTTTTTAAAACTCTTGTAAAAATATTGACCAATAATGTATTTAATTGTTTAGAAAATTCTAATGGTTCTGGACTACATATCAAACCTTATATGGGTCCAAGGTAAATTCACTTTACCTGTTGTAACTCTAGTCTCTTGTCATGTAACAAGGGGCTAAAAATACTTCTGTTGTGTCTTAAAATATTGCTATTTTAAATAACTATTTATTTTGGTTTGTGTGTGTGTGTGTGTGTTTCAAAGGATGAAACCACACTCAATACCTGAAACAAAGCACAAAGCTAAATTCATCCCTTAAGAAAGGCACAGTGATGCTGGCCAGGCAGCTTCTGTGAACAAGGGGGCACTGGCGTCCCCAGGGTGGGAGGTGTGCTCTTCAGGGACTGTTGGACCCCCAGAGGCGGAGTAGGCTGGTGCCTCACTGAGAAGCAGGTCTCCCAGGCGAGGCTGTGGCAGGCGGTGTGGCCTTCAGGAGCGAGCTCGCTGGACGGCTCAGGCACAGCCCCGTCACTCCTGCTGCCTCCCAGCTGCGTGCTCACTGAGGCACCTGGCCAGGGACGGTGGAGTGGGTTTCGTCCTGGCTGGACTTGGGGTTGTCACCTCCATGCTAGCTGGGATCCAGGACTCGGGGTTGATTAGACAGCTGCAGAGTCAGCCCTAGTGTTCGCTCGCACCAGGGCTGTAGAACGTCTGCTCTCACGGCTGGGGCGGTAGAAACCCTGGTGCACCTGCTGTGCCGTGAGCTGTGGTGCTCAGGGACTCCGGCCCACGCCCTCCTGCCCGTCAGCATCCGGTCCTGCCCTGCTGGTGAGCAGGTCCCCGAGGGGCCTGAGCGCGAGTCCAGCGCGTGTGGCGTTCAGCGTTCAACCAGCCCCGTGCGTGGGGAAGCCGGAGCTCACCCGGGAACACGGGCAGCGCAGGGCGGGGGAGTGTGTGTGGCGGGTGAGCCAAGACAAGGAGACCAAGAGGAAGGACTTGTGATGTAAAAACTGCCACCTGGAAGTCTCCAAAGAAAGGCAGGAGCAGAAGCCTCTTCCCTGAAAGGAGCCTGGAGCCGCCCCACGGATGGCAGTTTTTTTAAATAAGAAAGACGAGAACATCGAGTATGAATAGTGTTTAAAAGGGGCTGTAATATTGCAGTCAAAATAATCCATCATCAGAGACATTATGTACTTATCCTAAGTTAGATACTGACAGTGAAGTTAATTACATAATTATAAAAAATTCTTCCTTTAAAGAAAAACTTTGAATAATAATGCTGGGAAGCTGCATTTTTAACCTGGCTGGTCCACCTTTCATGCCTAAATCTCTGAATCCTGAAAAAATAATTTTTATGTTTCCTATTTTTAACAGTCCAGGTTTAAAATTCCAATTTGTGTCTGGGCCAAGATCCAGGTGCAGTATGACTTTGCTTCCTACCCAGTTTTAGGTCTGATAGGGGAAGAAATATGTTTTCTCGGACTACGTTAGAGTCCTTTATTATTTTTTCAGTTTTTAGAAGTATAGGTGAGGTACATCTTGTGTTCCACAAAACAGTAAGTATTTTTAAAAGTCATATAAATAATTTTTTCTCATAAATTTCACTTGCTAAAAGCACTAACTTTATGATTAAAAAATCAATATTTTAGTAAGGCAAGGAATGTTTTCAACATTTGTGTCTTTTTGTGGGATGGAGGAGGGTAAATTCAGATGTCCAGATAAACCTGTCAGATGAAACAATTGTGCTGTCACCTTCTGGATGGTTCTCTGCATCTTAGGTAGCCCTGCTCAGACTCCCGCCTAAACACAGTGGGGTTGGGGCCGCCCTCTGCCCTTGCAGGGACCACCACCCGCCGGGTCAGAGACAAGGCTTACGCCGGGAGCGCCTGTCTTCTCATTTCTACAAGGAACACGTGGCCCAACGTATCCTTGGAGCACATCCTGATTCCTTCAGCTGTTACAATCATCTTTTCCAACATTATCACGACTGTCGTTTGCTTTCTATTCTCCGGGGTTGTTTTCTCCCAGGTACTAAAGAATGTGGGGTGGTGGTGGGAGTTTGCCCTGATAGGATAATTCCAGTTGAAACAAGGCGACGCTGGTTTCTCCAGTGCAGGAAATCTTGGGCCTGCGCTAGTATCTGTTGTGTTGCTCCAAAGGGAAAACATACTAAGGGGAATTCTCAGACATATCCGACCACACCCTCCCTCTGCACCCTCACCTATGGGAAAGACGAACAAAACTTGCATTTCATGGAGAAGAATTTGGGCATCCTGTTCTAGAGGCTTTGTGTTGAAAATAATGTGTACACTTACTGTCTGATTTACAGCAGATAAAGGAATGTTTCTGCCCATTTGTCCAACTGTTAGCGAAGAGCATGCGTGTCCTCCAGGAGGACACAGGGTCTGTGAGCAGGGGCTGGAGGTGGAGTGTCCTCGGCGTCCTGCAGGGCAGCTCTGCGCCCAGCTGGCCAATGTGCAAAGCTCAGAGCAGCGATGCCAGGGACTCCACCACCCCCCGCCAGGGGTTCAGGGAGGAAGAGGCTGCTAAGCAACAGTGTGTGTGGGGGGGTCAGGGCCACAGCAGAGTTTCCTGCACCTGGACACATGCAGGACCCTGCCTGGGAAGGAATGTGCTTATGGAAGGGGAGCAGGCACCGACTGTGGGGACCCAGGGCAACTGAGGCCCAGGTGGGGAGGCCGGCATCAAAGGCCATTCCCTAAAGACAGTAAAGAATCTACCAAGCACTGCATGTTTCCGGTTAAACATGGTTTACAGTTTAAACTCCTGACCACGCTTTTCCTAAACTCAAATAACTGAAGACATGAAACAAAACAAAATGAAACAACTCCACACCATTTTTAAGACTTTGAATCTGTAGTTGGTTTGTTTTGGCTTTCTGTGGGGGGGTTTGGCTGCAGGCCTCAGTGTGGGCAAGCTGGGCTCTGTCAGGCCCTGGACCTCCCTGCTGCATTCTGTCTCCCATCCCCAGGGCTGTGGCACAGCATCATGTGTGGGTGTGCACAGGGCAGGTGTGCACAGGGCCAGGTGTGCACAGAGTCAATGTGTATGTGTGCACAGGGCCAAGTGTACACAGGGCCAGCTGTGGGTGTGCACAGGGCCAGGTGTGAACAGGACAGGGATCCTGGCAACCTCCCTTCTACCTCATCAGTGATTACTGTTTGAAATGGCAAAAGAGTGTCGTGTCACTTTTTGTTGTACATCACTCATTGTCTTCTCTTTATGAGAGGCTGTAACTCTCAGAAAGTTCAAAGTGGGAGAAAGCAGGGCTGGGCTGTGCACAGGTAAAGAAGTGCAGGCAGGAGGGGTAGAAGACCTGAGGATGTGGTCAAGGGTGCTGCCCTCCTGTGCACCCTGCCTGCTGTAGGACTTTCCAGATGTAGTTCACAGACCCAGCAATGGCCACTGGTGATATCAGCTTGTGATCACATACTGCAGCTGTGAGTCACATACTTCACAAATTTCAAGCACAGGAATAATTGGGACTTTTCACAGAAATCCTTTTTCATAAGACTTCTTAGGCACTTGAGGATTTTAAATTCTCACTAAGGCCTAAAGTCTCTATAAGTATCACATTGGTTGAGTCAACTTGGTCAATGTTTTACAGTTTTGACCTCTTCCAAGTAAGATTTTCTCAGTTTTTGTATTACTCTTTGTAATAGTTAAATATTGGGTTTTTTTCATTATGTTTGTATTGTCTTATACTCTGAAATTATGTTAAAAATGGACCCGTACTGCCAGCAGGATTTATCAAGGTGGAAATTACAAAATTGTGACTCACAGGTATATTTTTTCTGCTGAGCAGACATAATTATTTTTAATTGAACATGAAGTGATGAATATTATGCTGTTAGAGATTGACTCCTTTTCTAGGTTTAATCATTATCTTTACTAATCATGGAAAAAAAGAAATTAAAGTCACATTATTGGGCTTATCGAAAATCAACATCAAGGTATTACAGCATATCATAAAGAAATTTATTCTACAGAGCTACGTATAATAAAAGTTTTGGTTTGTAAACTTTTGTCTGTGTCCTATGTCATTGAAATTTTGTATGTCACCTTCATAACAATCTCCAGTGAGTAAATGCTGCATAATTTTTGAATCCATGTTAAGTCAGAATATCCAACATCCAGAGTTTTGGTAGTACCACCAGAGATACAGATATAAAAGAGAACTAAATAGAAACCCTGGAATTAAAGAACTCAGTGAATGAAGTAAATACAGCTGAGAGCTTTGAAAATCGACTCAATCAAGCAGAAGAAAGAATTTCTGAACTTGAAGACAGGTCTTTAGAAATAACCCAGTCAGACAAAAAAAAGAAAATGAAGATAACCTTGGTGACAGATGGGCCCAACAAAGTGAGCAAATATTCACATTCTGGGTGTTCCAGAATGAGGAGGGATTGGCAAGGCATGAAGAACCTATTTAATGAAATAATAACTGAAAACTTCCCAAGTCTAACAAGATGTATCGACACCCAGTTACAGGAAGCTTAACGACCCTCAAATAGAGACAACCCAAAAATACCTTCTCCAAGGCACATTATAGTCAAACTTTCAAAAGTCAGAGAGAGAATTCTGAAAACAGCAAGAGAAAAGTGTTAAGTCATACATAGGGGAACCCCTATCAGATTAACAGCAGATTTCTCAGCAGAAACCTCACAGGCCAGGAGTAAATGGGATGATATGTTCAAAGTACTGAAAGAAAAAAAATCTTTGAGCCAAAAATATTATACTCAGCAATGCTATCCTTCAGAAATGAGGGAGAAATGAAATCTTTCACAAACAAGCAAAAATTAAGGGGATTCATCACCATGGGACTAGCCCTACAAGAAATGCTTAAGGGAGTCCTACATCTGGAAGAGGAAGGACAATATCTACCATCATGAAAACACACAAAAGTGTAAGACTTACTGGTTGAGCAGACACACAAATGAAAAAGAGAAGGGACTCAAATATTACCACTACAGAAAACCACCACACTGCAATGATAATAAGAGAGAAAGAAAGGACAAAAAGATATGCAAAAGAACCAGAAAACAGCTAACCAAATGACAGAACTAAGTCCTTACCTATCAATCAACACCTTGAAAGACAGGCTGAGTGGATTAAGAAAAAAAGCCCCAACTTATACTGCTTATAAGAAACTCACTTCACTTGTCAAGGCACATATAGCCTGAAGGTGAAGGGATGGAAAAAGATATTTCATGCAAATGTAAAGCAAACATAAGCAGGAATAGCTATACTTATACCAGATAAAATAGACTTTTCATCAAAAACAGTAAAAAGAGATAAAGAATGTCATTATATGATGGTAAAGAGAGCAATTCATCCAAAGGATATAACAATTCTAAATATGTATTTACCCAACACCAGAGCACCCAGACATATAAAGCAAATATTTTCAGATCTAAAGGAGACATAGACTGCAATACAATGATAGCTGGGGATTTCAACATCCAGCATTGGACAGATCATCTAGACGGAAAATCGAAAAAGAAACATTGCATTTGCTCGTTACTCCAAATGGACCTAATAGACATTTACAGAACATTTCATCCAATAGCTGCAGAATATACATTCTTTTCATCAGCATATAGAACATTCTCTGAGATAAATCTTATGTTAGGCCACAAAATAAGTCTCAACAAATTTAAAAGTATCAAAATCAAGTATCTTCTCAGAACACAATGGAATAAAATAGAAATAAATCATGAGAGGAACTTCAGAAATTGTACAAATACTTGGAAATTAAACAACATGCTCCTGAATTACAACTAGGCCAATGAAGAAATTTAAAAGGAAATCAAAAAATTTCATGAAAAAATGAAAATGGAAACACAGCACACCAAAACCTATTGGATACAGTAAAAGCTGTGCTAAGAGGGAAATTTATATCAATAAATGCCTACATCAAGAAAGTTGAAATATTTCAAATAAACAGCCTAACAATGTACCTCAAGGAACTAGCAAACAAGAACAAAGCAAACTTAGTAGAAGGAAATTGGTAGAAGGAAAAAAATAATAGTGATCATAGCATAACTAAATGAAACAGAAACAAAAAACAATACAGAGGATCAACAAAACAAAAAGTTGTTTTTTTAAGAACATAAAATCAATAGACTGCTAGCTAGACTAACCAAGAAGAAAATGAGAAGACCCAGATAAATAAAATCAGAAATGAAAAAAGAGAAATTACAAATGATACCAAAGAAGTACAAAGGCTCATCAGAGACTATCATGAACAACTATATGGTAACAAATCTGAAAACCTTGAGGAAATGGATAAATTCTTGGACACATGCCACCCTTCAAGATTGAAACAGGAAGAAATAGAGAACGTGAAGAGACCAGTAACAAGTAACATGATTAAGTTAGTAATAAAAAGTCTCCCAAAAAACAAAAGCCTAGGACTAGATGGCTTTACTGCTTATAAAGAACTAGTGCCAGTTCTTCTCAAACTATTCCAAAAAACTGAAGAGGTGAGATTTTTCCTAATTCATTCTACTAGGCTAGCATTACCCTGATAACAAAACGAGAGAAGGACACAACAAAAAAGAAAACAGCAGGCCAATATCCATTGTGAACATAGATACAAAAATACTCAAAAAAATACTAACAAACCTAATCAATGACACATCAAAAACCAATAATACACCATTAATAAGTGGGATTTATCCCAGGGATTCAAAGATGTTTCAAAATATGCAAATCAATAAACATGATACATTGCATCAACAGAATGAAGGGCAAAAAGCATATGATCATCTCAACAGATGCAAAAAAAGCATTTGATAAAATTCAATATCCCTTCATGATGAAAATTCTCAAAAAATTAGACATAGAAGGAACATACCTCAAAATAATAAAGGCCATATACGACAAGCCCACAGCCAGCATCATACTTAAAAGGGAAAAGTTGAACGGCTTTCCTCTAAGAACTGGAACAAGACAGGGATTCACACTTCTACAACTTCTATTCACTGTGGTACCGGAAGTCCCAGCCAGAACAATCAGGCAAGAGAAAGAAAAAAAAAAAGGAATCCAAATTGGAAAATAGGAATCAAATGTCCCTCTTTGGAAAAGACATCATCTTATGTGTAAAAACCTACAGACTTCAAAAAAAAAAAGAAAAGAAAAGAAAAAATACCTCTTAGAACTGATAAACACATTCAGTAGGTTGCAGGATACAAAATCAACATGCAAATATCAGTAGCATTTCTATACACCAAAATCAAACTAGCTGAAAAGGAAGTCAAGAAAGCAATTTCTTTTACAATAGCTAACAACAAAAACAAAAAATACTTAGGAATAAATTTAACCAAAGAGGTAAAAGACTTCTACAAGGAAAACTGTAAAACACTGACGAAAGAAATTGTAGAGGACACAAACAAATTGAAAGACATGCTATGCTCATAGACTGGAATAACTAATATTGTAAAAATGACCATACTACCCAAACCAATCTACACATTTAATGCAATACCTATAAAAATACCAATAACATTCTTCCCTGAAATAGAAAAAAAATGGTAAAATTTGTATGGGACCACAAAGGAGCCCAATAGCAAAAGCCATCCTGAGCAAAAAGAACAGAGATGGAGACATCATACAACCTGACTTCAACATACACCACAAAGCTCTAGTAACCCAAACAGGATGGTATTAGTATAAAACAAGCACGTGGACAAATGGAACAGAATAGACAGCCTAGAAATAAACCCATGTGTTTACAGCCAACTGATTTTCAACAAAGGAGCCAAGAACATACATTGGGGAAGGACATTCAATTAATGGTGCTGGGAGAATGGTGCGTCCATATGCAGAAGAGTGAAACTAGACTCCTGTCTCTCACCATATACAAAAATTAACTCAAAATGGATTAAAGACTTAAACATAAGACCTGAAACTATAAAACTACTAGAAGAAAACAGGGAACATCCTCCAGGACATTGGACTAGGCAAAGATTTTATGGCTAAGACATCAAAATACAGGTAACAAACAAAAATAGACAAATGGGACTATATTAAACTAAAAAGCTTCAGCACAGCAAAGGAAACAATCAACAGAGCGAAGAGACAACCTGTTGAGAGAGAGAAAATACATGCAGACTATTCATTCGACAAGAGATTAACATCCAGAATATACAAGTAACTCAAACAACTCAACCCCCATAAACAAATAATCCCATTAAAAAGTGGGCAAGGATCTGAATAGATATTTCTCAAAAGAAGACATGCAAGTGGCCACCACTTACATTAAAAAATGCTCAACATCACTAATCATCAGGGAAATGCAGATCACAACCACAGTGAGATATCATCTTACCTCATTAGATGGCTATTGTCAAAAAGACAAAAAAATAACAAGTGCTGGTAAGGGTGTGGAGATAAGAGAAGCCTTGTACACTGTTAGTGGGTATGTAAATTAATGTCACCATTATATAAAGCAGTATGGAGGTTCCTCAAAAACTGAAAAATAGAACAATCATATCATCCAGGAAACCCACTACTGGGTATTTATCCAAAGGAAAGGAAATCAGTGTACCAAAGGGACCCCTGCACCCCCATGTTTACTGCAGCACTATTCACAACGGCAAAGATATGGAATCAACCTCAGGGTCCATCAGCAAAGGAATGGGTAAAGGAAGTGTGGTATGGATACACAATGGACCATCGTTCAGCCATAAAAAAGAATGAAATCCTATCATTTGTGGCGACATGGATAGAACTGGAAGTCATTAGGTTAAGTGAAATGACCCAGGCCCCGAAAGAAAAAAATATCACGTGTTCTCATTCGTATGTTGGGTGGGTTAGTGAGCACATAACTACAGTTAGATAGAAGGAATAAGTTCCAGTTTTCAGTAGTAGGGTAGGGAGATTATAGTTAACAGTAATTTATTGTATATTTCAAAATAGCTAGAAGAGAAGACTTGAAATATTCCCAGCACAAAGAAATGATAAATATTTGAGGGGATGGATGCCCCAATTACCCTGATTTGATCATTACACATTGTATACATGTATCAAAATATCATATGTACCCCACAAATATGTACAACTATTATGTACCAGTAAAAAGGAGGAAGAAACAGAGTAAAGATGTGAGCCTCAGAGACTGGTGGCACTTCCACGGGACTCAGGGTGTGTGCAGGAGTCCCAGAGGGAGGACAGAAATGGCACAAAGCAGGATGGACACAAAGGAAGCTGCACGCAGAACTGGCACAATCACTCTTCAGACCAAAGAAGAAGTGGAAGTTAAGGGAGCAGCCAAATAGGAAAAGGCATCTCACTTACGTGGGAAAAATGATGCAAAAAATCACTGGACTGAATTCTATTTCCAGGAAAATGTCCTTCAGAATGAGGGGATACAGACATTTTAAAATAGATTCAAGTTGAGAGAAAATACCACCACAGACCTGCACTATGAGCAATACTAAAAGATGCCCTTCAGGCTGGAAGGACGTGACACCACACAGAAACCTGGACATACAGAATGAGTAAAGAGCACCACAAATGGCAAATATGTGCATAAAATATCTACTCTTCCCTCTCTAGATTTTGTTCAAGATAAAGGACAAAAGATGACACAGTAAAGCGGAGCTGACAGTGTGTGTAGAAGTAAAAGATGCAGCAAAATAGCACAAAGGACAGGGTCAGATAAAGTGAATTAATCTACTTTAAGGTTTTTATATTTTGAAGTGAGGTATAGGAAGAGTGATGTGTCAGATATGAAGTTCGAAGTGATACAATATTGACTCTAAGTAAACATTGATAAATTAAGGATGTATATTATGATTCCTATAGCCAATGAGGAGATAAAAGGGAATAATGAAAAAAGTTGATTATCCCTCTAAAAAGAAGAAAATGTTCAACAAAGCAGGAAAAAATCAAGGGTAACAAAAAGACAAATGGCAATATGTAATGAAACCCAGCAGTGTAAGAATCACATTAAATATAAATGGACTAAATATTCCAATTAAAAGGTAGAACTTGTCAGAATGGGTTAAAAAAACAATATCCAACTCTATGCTGTATACAAATAATATAATTTAAACATACAGAGAAGTGGTAATTAAAAGAGTGGAGAACATATATTTTATAGACAGTAACCACAAAAAGATGGCTCTATTAATTTTTGACAAAGTAGTCTTCAAAACAAGGAGTGTACCTAAGACAAACTGGAATATTTCATTATGATTAAAGGATCAGTTTATCAGGAAAACATAATCTTAAATATGGTATGTACCTAATAACAGAGCTTCCATATACATAAACCAAGAACTAGCAAAAGTGGGGAAAATACAGACAAACACACAGTCAAAATTGGAGATTTTAATATTCTTTGCTCAGATGTTGATAGCAAAAATAGACAAAACATTAGCAAGGATGTAGAGGATCTAACCAACCTTGTGAATGAACTGCGACCTAACTGACATTTACGTAGCCCCACATCCAGTGACTGCAGAATGAACTTCTCCTTTTCAAGTGAACAAGGAGCATTCAACAAGACAGATCGCATGCTGGGCCATGATTGCCTGTTTGGGGCTAAAGGGCTTATAAATAACTCAAGTGTTCTGTGATCGGTGAATTAAACAAACAAATAAATATGTAAACTTCAAAAACTCTTTCAGAAAGTAGAAGAGGATGAAATGCATCCCAGGTAATTCTACAGGGTGACACTGATACCAGAACCTTCCAATGAGACTACAAGCGAAAAATATTACAGACCAGTAACACTCACGAATGCAGATGCAAAATTCTTCAACAACATATTAACAAACCAAAACAAGGATTATGTATCATGAACAAGTGAGGCATATCCCAGGAATGCAAGCTTGGTACAACATTCAAAATCCAGATTTAAATGACAACATAGCAACTCTGTCTGTAATACCCCCAGACAGAGGAGAGCTCGGAGCTCCTTCAGCCAGTGAGTGGGTGAAGAACACTGGTATACGCAAACAATAGAAGACTATTCATTGATGGAAATGAGTGATCTGTTGACAGATGCATCAACGTGGACATACCTCACGGACTTTATGCGGAGAGAGTGGGGACTTACACAAGGACGTGCTGTAAGATTCTATTTATGTGAAGTTCTGAAACAGTCAAAACTAATCTATAGGGACAGGAACCATATCAGTGAGTGCCTTGGGCTGGAGGAATTGCCTGAAACAGGCACAGCAGAGATTTTTGTGGGGGAAAGTTTATGTGGATGGGGTGGAATTACTCTGTTTCATAATTTGGGTTTTGGTTGCATGAGGGGTATGCATTTGTCAAAACTCATCAAATTGGACACTTAAAATTTACACGTTACCGTATGTCATTTATGCCTCAGGATAGCTGAGTCAACAATAAAAGAATAAAAGGAAAGGCCACAGTCGTTCGTAGTGGAGAAACGGCAGTGCCCACAAAGTCAGCTTCAGACCTCTTATTTAAACACAGAGCATTAAAGCAGCAAATATACGGTAACCCCCCTTGTCTGTGGTTTCGCCGTCCTCGGTTTCAGTTGCCCGTGGTCAACCGCAGGCTGAAATAGTAAATGGAAAGTTCCATAAACAAACAATTCATAAGTTTAAGTTGCGCTCTGTTCTGAGGAGCGTGATGAAATCTCACTCTGTCCTGCTCTGCCCCTTCGGCATCACAAGCAGGTGGAGTGCAGGCCAACAAGGTGTTCTGAGAGAGAGAGCACATTCATGTAACTTCTGTTCCAGCATATTGTTATAATTGTTCCGTTTTATTATTATTGTTATTGGTGTTAATTCTTCCTGTGCCTACTTTATAAATTAAACTTTATCGTAGCTATGTACGTATAGGAAAAAACATAGTACATGCAGGGTTTGGTACTATCCGTGGATTCTGGCATCCGCTGGGGGTCTTGGAATGTATTCCCTGTGGATAAGGGGGAACGACTGTATTTCTTGAAGGGAAGAGGGCTCAGAGATGTATTCTAGGACACAAGATGTGAACAGACTAGGGCCTGCATGTCTGACATACAGACTGTCCCAAGGACTCTCTGAAAGACCCCACAAGAAATTCTTGCTTTAGGGCTGCAGCGAGTCAGACAAGATGCTCTAGAAGAGCCCCTGCCCAGTAGGGGCGTCTCCGTGAACTGACACCTGCTCTGGCTCCGAGTTCCCCAACCGCTGAACTGTCTCCAGGCAGCTCGTGTGAACTTCTCCTCTGCCAGTGAAATCTTCCTTCCCTCCCTCCCTCTTCAAGTGTATACTGTGGCCTGATGCAGCCGTGCGTCTACAGGAATAATCCACTCTTCTAATTCCCAAATAAATTCCACCTATTGGAAGATATTGTTCTCTGGTTTTTTTGGTTGATAATCTCACAGTGACCAAGGCATCTCAGAGTGTGTGTCGTGTGAGTTGTTCAGTCACAAGAAGTGCTACAGAATGGCTTTTTGTTTTCATTACTTCTTTGGCAACCTTTGACTGCATCATAAATGACATAAAGGAAAACATGTTCTGCTTTTTACCTCGCCTAAGATGGGTTTCCCATGCAGTGGGCAGCCGCAGGTGGCTGTTGCAACCCTGCAAGCTATTAAACCAACGTAAAATTTGGGGCCAATGTTCAGAATCATGAAGCTCAGACTGGGGTTTGCACAAATGTGTGGCACTTGCGCTGAGCACTTGCACCGGCCCCAGAGATGCCTGCCCATGTAGGAGGCGGCGATGGGTCCAGGCAGGCCTGCCCGGCACACGTGGCGTGTTGTTCTCCTAAGGACAGGAAGCTGCGGGTGTTCCCCGCGAGGTCCGTGCGGGCTGTGACTGCAGAAAGCAAACAGCGGTGGGAAGGGGGTGCTGTAGCAGGCTCCTCCTTGAGCCTGAGCAGCAGGCACTGGGACATCTCAGGAAGCCCCGCCGACCTGCGTGTGAAGCTGGCGTTACAGAGACCCGGTTCCTCTCCCAGCTGCTTGCTTATAAAAATGTCTTCTCCGGATTGTACGGAATGCGTTCCAGAGATGTACATCCACTCCGACGTGAAACTCAGGGTGTGTCACTAGCCCCCGAGCAAGAAGATCCAAGGCAAAGGGGAGGGATGACAAGCTTCCTTTGAAAGGTCACAGGCTGAAAGCCGAAATGCACCAATGCAATGGGTTCTGAAATTCAACTTGATTTTATGAAGGAAAAATTATGTTTCTTAGGGGGGAATAGCTTTTTATCCTACATTTTAAAAAACTAATTTTAAGATGATTTTGTGAAACAACCCATACTATTTTGTTCATTTAAATATTGTTTATTGTATATTGGAATCCACTATAAAATTTTAAGTGGTGGTTTTGCAGTGTTTTTCTGATAACTCTGAACACTGACGGCACACTGTGGCTAACATAGTGACTAGTAGTTTACCATACACAACAAAACACACGAAACCGTTACTGGTGATGAATTCCTACATCATAAATATAGTATTCTGAATGCAAATCCTGGGGTTAAAACTCAATGAATAGTGATAACTAAAATCATGCCATATAATGTGCCATAAATTATAATGAATTCCTATACAGGTTACAGCAGTCTCTATAGACAAATGGGTATTTCAGTAAAGCTAATATGAAATACATAGTTAATAATAAACCTGAAGGTATTTCAACATTGTTCTCATGTATGCACTAAAAGCAAATATTTGTTAGAACCTAACGGAAAACAATAATAGTGAATGAATATTAATAAAGTTTAGCTTAAACTTGAAATGTTATAATATTGCCACTTTTGCTATTGAGCTATTGGCCATGGAATTAATAAATTTAGAAAAGCCACGTCAGGAGGACAACCCAGACCTAACCTCTGGTTGTTTGGCTTTTGTGTTGTGTCCTAACACGTCTGTAGGTGTCAGTGCTGCCCCTTTACAGGACGCCCCAGCGTTGGTCTCAACCCATGAGCCAGCTCATCCCACCTGTGCGGAGGTTAGGCGGCTGGGCCTACCACAGAAAATTTGGGAGCAGGGATGCAAGGATGGTTTGGGTGGAGAAGAATAGGAAAGCGGTTTATGTAATAGTAAAGGTGATATATAAATCACCACTTTTTTTGTTAAGTGCTGGCAGTGTAGAGATTTGTATGAAAACGACACCCACAAGGAGCCTGGGGACCCTCGCGTGAAGCCCTGGGGACAGCCCCTCTCCAGTCGCGGTAAACCAGCCAGGGCCAGTTCAGCAGCACCGAGTTCCAGGTGCATTGTTTTTTGTTGGGTGATGCTGACCACAGAGGAGACTGGAGGGGAGTGGGTTAGCGATTACATCACAGTCTTGGAACCAATTTATGATGAATAAAGTCTCAAATAACATCCTAATTATCTAATACACACTATGAGCATAACATCTATAAACAAGCAGATGCGAGAGACACAACTCACGCACCTTTTCTGGGTCTCAGGAAAGCCCCAGGACTCCTTGCTCACGGTGCTGCCACGTACAAACAACCTTCCTGCCAACAAATGCTCAGATTCCAGACGCAACAGTCTCTAGAGCCCAGAGCTTGTGGTTGGCGGTTGAGTTTCCTACGGCTCCTGAAGCAAATCCCCACAAACTTGGTGCTTAGGACGGCAGGACTGAATTCTCTCATAACTTCGGAGGCCAGAAGTCCAAAATCACAGTGTGGGCAGAGGCTCCAGGGAGGCTCCTTCCTGCCCTGCAGCTCCCAGAGGCTCTGCCTCCCTCCCCACGGCGGCCCCTCCGGCAGGGACAGGTGTGATGGCAGGTGGGCGCATTCAGGTGACCCAGCGTACAGGCCTTATCTCAATATCCTAACTCCAGTCGCGTCTGCAAAGGCTCTTTCGCCAAACCTAGTAATTCAGTTCCAGGGATTAGGACCTGGTACCTTTTAATCCGTGGGTGACTATTATTCAGCCCGTTAGAGCTGGACACAGACTTTTTAGGATTTAGCCTAAAGAATTGTCACCACCAGTACAGTTTGCAGCCCTTGGAGATTCTTAGGGTGGGAAGTGACTCTGAAATATCCGGGCCAGTCCACACGTCCAGGACGGCTTTACCTTCCGTAGTGAAAGCACGTCTCCAGCATTTGTCACGCCCTTCAGCACACCCTTATTTTCACCACTAAGACCCATTTTCTAGATTCTTCTCTGTATTCTGAATGGCATTTACCGAAACGCCGTAGCTGACTGAAAACGTAGAACGTAGAGTCTGGTGTAGCCACCTCTGGCGTGCGGCTCCTGACATGGTGCCCGGTGGCGGATCAACTTCGCAGTCTTCACTGGTGCGTGTGCAGGCGCTCAGTGTACGTTTCTGATTCGCACCTGTCCTGCTCATCTGTTCCTTAATACAGAGCTCTATTTTGCTCCAGAATTTGCACGCTGGGGAGCTGGGGTGGGATAATTCTGTCGGCCGCACCCGGGGGGCCGGGCATGTACACGCCTGGCTGTCAGGAGCTGGGGCCCCCAAGGCTCCCTGGGGCGTCCTTGCCTCACGGTAGCTGTGTCCGAGAGTGAGCCTCCCAAAAGGCAAAGGGGCAGTGCGTGCCGTGTTCGAGGTCTGCCGCAGGGAGTCAGGTAACTTCAGTCCCGGGCTGCGCTGGGTGAGTCATCACAGAGGTGCACGCAGTGCCAAGGGGACGCGACTTGGGCCAACTTGTTCAAAATCAGCAGTCTGTCCTCTGGGTACAAAGTACCTTCGCTGCTCCCACATGCAAAGTGCTCTCCCTGCTCGAGATGTCCAGAGGGCTCCTGTGCTCCAGCCTCAGGCCCGGGCGACAGGCCCGGAGTGTCCTCTTCAACGTGGGGTTCCGTTGGACCAGGCAGCGGGGGTGCGGCTCGGCGGGCGGGGCTCTTTGTCTGCTGACACGTTCCCGCCCCCCAGGCTCACAGTGGCAGTCAGGCTGCCCCCGCGGACTCCTGCACGTGAAGGCGGACGGCAGAAAGGCCAGAGCAGCCCCCACCCACCCACAGTAGTCGTGAAGTCGGCCGGGCCCATTTCCGCTTCCTGGGAGCCGCGTGGCTGGGCTGACCCCAGGCCCCCCCACTGCGTAGGCAGCGGCTGCGTTTGCGTCTGGGGAACCACAGGCTGCCTCCTGCCCTCTCCCTTCAGCATCCAGAGCCTGTTCCTTTTGTAAAGTCTCTATTCGTTTCATGCCAAGCTGGCGTAATTCTGGCTAAAAACTCTCATTGTGAGGACCTTTTACGTGTCAACTTCCGCCCACCTGGTTAACAGAAGTCCCCCCTCCTCTCTCCCGCGTGGACCCTCTGCGTTGAGTCTGCCAGGACGACCTTGAGGCTTCGGAAGCCCCGGGGTCACCTGCTCAGAGCTGCAGCCACACCCGAAGGCGCCTGGCGGCCCTGCCTCCTCTCAAGGGGAGTGAGGTGCTGCCTCACGTCTCTCCGAATATCTAACGGAGAAACCTGGGCCCGCCGCGGCGCGACGTTTGCCTGGACGCCTTCTCTTAGCCGGGAATCACTGGCTGTGCAAGCCGGGACTGGAGGCCGTTTTACGTTCAGCCCCGTGGCCTGCGTCTCCGACATCCGTCGGTTCCTCCCCTACTTCATTTCACCTCAGTTTTCACATCTTTGGGTTGAGAAAGATCAAAATTCCAATCCTCAGTTCCCAGCGTGCGCCCGTCAGGCAGGTATGACGCGTGAGTGAGTAAAGCGAGCCTGGTGGCACGGTTGGAACTTGTCCTCTGCACCCAGAGGCAAACCCGCAAGAGTCCCCAGGCCTGTGCGACCTCGGACCAGGTCCCTGCCCGAGGCTGGGGGAGTCAGCGCCGGCCTCGTGCGTGGGGAGCCGGGGCTCCGAGGAGAGACGGTGGCTCAGCAGCCCGCAGCTCCTGCCCCAGCACCCCAGTGGGATATCCGCACGTCCTTCACCTGGAACCCAAGTCTGACCCTCTGTTAGTAGGACGCAGTGGGACGTTTTGCCTGGAGATGAAGTTGTCTGCGTGGGCCTGTTCCCCTCCCCAGACCGTCTTCCTCTCGCCGTCCCCTTGCGGCCTGGCCCCGCTCCTCTGTCCACATCGGCTCCTGCTGGATGGCCCGGGGGTCGTTGCCACCGGTGAACAAGGGACGCCCGTCGGAACGCGTCAGCAGCATTGCGTGTGGTGTCTTGGCCCGCGCTTGCTCTGCACGGGCGCGGCAGCCTGGCCCGGCGTCCCACTCCGCGTGGCCCCCGGGAGTCCCTTGCCATGTCTGCAGCTCCCTCCAAGCTCGGGTCTCTCTTCCCTGCTCCCCGTTAGCTTTCCACTCTCCGGTGCGATGTGTTGTTAGAAACGGAGAGAGAAATGATTTAAATTCAAGTACAGGAGTGCTTATTTCCTTCTAGATCTTTGAGAAATTACCTCGTGTGCGTCCTTATCAGTTAAATGTTACTTAAATTCTGTTCCCGGTGCCTACAGAAGCCTCTCCCGGTGCGCGGTACTTTCTGACTGACTCTGTGACTTGGTTCCCATTTGCTTTGCACAGGCCCCGTCATCACCTTCCTCGCCCGTAGCTGACGAGCCAAAGTATGAGAAGCGCTGGCTGGACACCTTGGCGGTTCCCCTGTCCATGGCTCGGATCTCAAGGTACAAAGCCGGAGCAGAGAGATTAAGGTGTGTGACCATCGTCTGAGACGGGACGTGAATGAGCCCCGAGCGCTCTTGCCTGTTCCCACGGCCCATCGCCTCCCTGCGTGTTTGACTGTGTCCTCAGCAAGCTCACGGGCAATCTTCAGGTAGACTTAGCATTTGGGGGAAAAAAAGTTAAGGATCAAGGAAAACTAAAACAATAGAACAACAGCTGATTTATTCCTAGGAATAGTTCTGTCTCCTGGCAAGGTGATCATTGTCAGTTCTCATGAAACCATCCTTAGAAAAAGAAATTCTATTTCCAGTTTCAAATGCTAACAGACTTAGATTGGAAATAAAAAAACCACATTCTTGTCCAAGCTGCAGATGATTATAGAAAAGTCATTAAACTCTATGGCCTCTCTCTCTTCTTAAAAAAATGACGGGGTTAGACCAGCACCTGCGTTAAATAAATGCTCACTAGTTTGTGAGCTTCGTTAATTAAATAATTTCAAAGATGTACCTATAAAGGTTTACGTTTCCATAGCTGTTTTGGTAGAATACGGTACGCTTGGCTAATTGTGCTGTTTAATCACCATGGAAAGGCCAGGAAGTAATGATTTGCTGAATTTCCTTTCTTCAGCCTTAAGACAGGTGTGTGGAAATAGAAGACCTGTCAGCTTCACTGTCTGCAAAGGAAAAGTATTTTGTTGCTTTTAAGTTGAACATTAGCCTTCTTAATATGTGTATGTGTGGGTGGGGTGAGAGAGTGTGTGTGTCTTGGGGGTGTGTGTGTGGTTTGTGTGTGTGGTATATATGTATGTGTGGTTTGTGTGTGTGTGGTTTGTGTGCTGTGTGTGTATGTGTGTGTGTGGTTTGTGTTGTGGTATATATGTGTGTGTGTGTGTGTGTGTGTAGGTGTGTGTTTGTGTGCTTGTGTGTGTGTGGTGTGTGTGTGAGTGTGTGTGGTTTGTGTGCTGTGTGTATGTGTGTGTGTGGTTTGTGTGTGTGGTATGTGTGTGCAGTGTGTGTGGTTTATGTGCTGTGTGTATGTGTGCTGTGTGTATGTGTGTGTGTGGTGTGTGTGTGTGTGTGGTTTGTGTGTGTGTAGTGTGTGTGGTTTGGGTGCTGTGTGTGTATGTGTGTGTGGTATATATGTGTGTGTGGTTTGTGTGTGTGTAGTGTGTGTGGTTGTGTGGTGTTGTGTGTGTGTGGTTTGTGTGTGTGGTATGTGTTGTGTGGTGTGTGTGGTGTGGTTTTGTGGTTGGTTGTGTGTTGTAGGTGTGTGTTTGTGTGGTTGGTGTGGTGTTGTTGTGTGGTGTGGTTTTGTGTTGAGTGGTGCTGTGTTGTGGGTTTGGGTCTGTTGGTGTGTGTGGTTTTGTGGTTAGTCACTACAGGGGCAGGAACTCTAGGTGTGACTTTCGACTGTGTGCCCATCTGTGGTAGCGGTAGGCAGGTCTGGCCAGCGAGATGGGGAGACGGGCAGACCACGTGGGTGGGTAGATGAGAGAGAAGACAAGTAGAAGACAGAGGGTAGATAGGTGGACGATGATCGATGAGTGGCAGATCTGTAACCACCGTGTCACAGCTGCCTGCGGGATTCAGCACGGCAACATGCTGCGCAGGTTTGCAGCCCAGGAGCAACAGGCTGTACATGCAGCGCAGGTGTGTAGCAGGCCGCACCACCTACACCTGCGTAAGTGCACTCTGACGTTCACACGACGACGAAATCGCCCAGCAATGCATGTCTCAGGACGTATGCCTGTCGCTAAGGGACCGATGACTGTGGATAGACAGATGAACTGATAGATTGATAGGTGGACTGGTAGGCAGATAGAGTGATGTAGGTAAATTGACAGATTGATGGGCAGACAGCCAGTTGTAAAATATAGCAAAATGCGTACGCAGTCGCCTTTACTGCAGTGGGTCCTCTTCACACGTGTGCGTGTGCATGCGTGTGGCTTTCTTACAACCTGCTTCTTTAGTTTGGGGTTAGTCTACTTAGGAGCCAAGTTAGGGATTTGGGCACATACCTGTCTTAAGAAAGAAGGAAATATTGCACTGTATGACATTTGTCTACTCATTTATTTGAATTAAATGGGTTTTAGAGGGATAGAGCCACCGAATTTCATGAGCCCTTCTGCCATGGAAGGTGGTGAAGAGATTTGCGTCCCCACCCCTGCTCCTGGTTTGAGGATGGATGCTGGGCGCAAGAAGACGTGTCTCCTCTTCTGGGGACAGGATGGGGTCTCTAGTAATGCTTAACTAAATGCTGACATTACCCACCTGTTTGGCTGCTTGAGAACATTTGGGGACACATGTATGATTCTTGGCAACGAAAGATTCACACTAAGCATCCATACAGGAAGGCGGCCCGCCATCAAATTCTTGCCCTGTGAGAAAAGCTGCCAAACCCTGACAGCAACCGAAAAGTTTCTAATTTTTCAGAAGACACAGATATGTTGGTTTATGAAGGCAAAGATGTCTTATTAGCTTTGCTGACTTTTTTTCATATTTTGAAGTGCAGGAAGGTGCAAAATACAAAATGCGTAGGGACTCCCACTATTAATTTTATAAAATGTGTTTGTTCTGTAAAGTATCTGTGTTAAGAGACGTGAGCATGTTGAGCCCTGTTGCTGGGATTCTAAAGCTCCGACATGTTTTCTCCTGCAGGACCTTCGATCTGAGGAGTATGAGGAACAGGTTTAGAAACTGCCAATTCCAAATCAAACAGTATTTAAAATCCTAAAACAAAAGTGGTAAGCCTTAGCCTGGGAAGAATTTTTAGATGTCATGTAGTGGATAAAAAAGTAAATAAAATGAATAGGTTGGAGGTCAGCATCTCTTGTGTCCCGTCTGACTCTGTCCTTGTGTAGTTTAGGACCTCAAATTTATAACCACTACCTCTAGGTCCTTTTTTGAAATTGATGAATAATAATTGTATATATTTATGGGTGATGTTTTGAAATATATTTAGGTGCTGAATGATTAAATCAAGCTAATTAACATATCTGTCACGCCACCTATGTATCATTTTTTGTGTTGAGAACGTTTAAAATCTACTCTTTTAGCAATTTTGAAATATACAATACAGTAAGTCCTCACTTAACATCATCGATAGGTTCTTGGAAACTGCAACTTTTAGTGAAACAACACGTAACAAAACCAATTTTACCATAAGCTAATGAATATAAAAACAGTTAAGTTCCTATGGCTTATTCTGGTCACAAAAACATTACCAAACTTTTAAATAAAGAACAAAACATTTCCAATATTAAACATTGAAATAAATGTGACCTATACATGTGCTTAAGAAAGATTAATAAACACAAGTAAGACAATTATTTTCCCATTATTCCAGCTCAGGGTCACAGGTGACCAGTTGCTCAGGGCACCAGGTGGACACCAGCCCTGGACAGGCGCCATCCTATCCCAGGGCACACGCATGCCACGTCCACACCCACTCACACTGGGAAGTGGAGACACACCAGGTAACTAACATGCGCAGCTTTGGGACCTGGGAGGAAACTGGAGCACCAGAGAAAGCCCACGCAGCTATGGGGACAACGTGCCAACCCCACAGACAGGGACCTCGGCCAAGAATTGATTTTTTTCTCATCAATTTTTCAACAAATCGACTTTGAATGTGACGACATTATCCACGGACCTGCAGCACATTATTGCGGACTTAGTCGTCATGCCACGTGGTAGAACTCCGAAACACCCCTCCTGCCTAGCTGAAGCTGCACACCCTTTGAGCAGCCTCTCCCCACCCACCCCCCGTCCCTGGTAACCTCCTTCTGCTCCCTACTTCCGTGAGTTCAGCATTTCTAGATTCCACATATAGGTGAGGTCATGCTTTATTTGTCTTTCTGTGCCTGGTTTAATGTGCTTAGCATAATGCCTGCCAGGTTCATTCATGCTAACACAATGACAAGATTTCCTTCTTTTGTAAGGCTGAGCAGTATTGCATTGTGTGTATACGTGCATCTCTGGATGGACACTCAGGTTGATTCTGTGCCTTGGCTATTGTGAATATGCTGCAACGAACATGGGAGTGCAGGTATCTCTTTGACATGCTGATTTCAATTCTTTTGGATATACAGTGTACCCAAAAGAGAGATTGTTGGATAATGTGGTAATTCTATTTTTAGTTTGTTGAGGAACCTCCATATTATTTTCCTTAATGAACGTACTACTTCACATTCCCACCAACAGTATACAAGGATTTCCTTTTCTCTAATCCTTGGCAGTACTTGTTACCACTTGTCATTTTGGTAATAGCAGTTCTAACAGGTGTGAAGTGATATCTCATTGTAGTTTCAATTTGCATTTCCCTGATAATTTGTAATGTTCCCCATTTTATCATATGCCTGTTGGGCATTTGCATGCCTTCTTTTGAGAAAAGACTATTCAATTACTTTGCCTAATTTTTATTCTTTTTTTTTTGTCTTTTTTAATTTCAGAATATTACAGGGGTACAAAGGTTTTGGTTAAATGGATTGCTTTTGTACTGTTTGAGTCGAAGTTATAGGTGTGCCCATCACCCAGATAGTGGACATCGTACCTGTTAGGTGTGATTTCACCCATCCCCTCCTTCCCCCTCCCACCTGCATGATTTCCGTTGAGTTTTACTTCCATCCGTGCACATGAGTACTGATTGCTTAGTTCCAATTTAACAGTGTATACATGTGGTGTTTGTTTTTCCATTATTTAGATATTTCACTTAGGAGAATGGTCTCCAGTTCCATCCAGATTGTTTCAAAAGGTATTAATTCATTTTTTGTGGCTGAGTAGTACTCCATGGTGTACATATACCACATTTTATTAATCAGCTCACATATTGATGGGCATTTGGATTGATTCCACATCTTTGCAATTGTGAATTGTGCTGCAATAAACATTCTAGTGCGTCTTTTTGATAAAATGACTTTTTTTCTTTTGGGTAAATACCCAGTAGTGGGATTGCTGGATCAAATGGCAGGTCTACTTTTAGTTCTTTGAGGTATCTCCATACTACTTTCCATAGGTGTTGAACTAGTTTGCAGTCCCACCAACAGTGTATGAGTGTTCCTTTCTCTCCGCATCCACGCCAGCATCTATTGTTTTGGGAGTTTTTGATAAAAGTTATTCTCACTGGGGTTAAATGATATCTCATTGTGGTTTTGATTTTCATTTCTCTGATGATTAGTAATGTTGAGCATTTTTCCATATGTTTATTGGCCATTAGTCTATCTTCTTTTGAAAAGCTTCTGTTCATGTCTTTTGCCCACTTTTTAATGGGGTTGTTTAATTTTTTCTTGTTGATTTGCTTGAGTTCTGTGTAGAATCTGGTTATTAGCCCTTTATGAGATGTATAGCATGCAAATATTTTCTCCCATTCTGTAGGTTGTCTATTGGGTCTGCTGATTGTTTCCTTGGCTGTGCAGAGCTTTTTAATTTAATCAAGTCCCATTTATTTATTTTTGTTGTTGCTGTGATTGCCCTTGGGGTCTTCTTCATAAATTCTTTGCCCAGGCTGATATCTAGAAGAGTTTTTCCAATATTGTCTTCTAAGATTCTTATGGTTTCCTGTCTTAGATTTAAGTTATTTGTCCATCATGAATTAATTTTTGTGAGTGGTGAGAGGTGTGGATCCTGTTTCAGTCTTCTACATGTGACTATCCAATTTTCCCAGCATCATTTATTGAACAGAGATTTCTTTCCTCAGTGTAGACTGCTGTCTAGTTGTCAAAGATCAGATGGTAATATGTGGATGGTTTTATATCTGAGTACTCTGTTCTCTTCCATTGGTCTATGTCTCTCTTTTTCTACCAGTATCATGCCATTTTGGTTACCATAGCCTTGTAGTATAGCTTGAAGTCTGGTAAAGTGATGCCTCCCAGTTTTTTCCTTTTGCTTAAAGTTGCTTTGGTTATTCAGGCTCTGTTCTGGTTCAAAATGAAGTATAGAATTATTTTTTCTAGATCTGCAAAAAATGACATTGGTATTTTGATGGGGATTGCATTGAATCTGTAAATCACTTTGGGTAGTATGGACATTTTAACAATGTTGATTCTGCTGATCCATGAGCATGGTATGTTTTCCAATTTGTTTACCTCATCTGCAGTTACCTTTCTCAGTGATTCGTAATTCTCTGTGCAGAGATCTTTCACCTCCTTGGTTAAATATATTCCTAGGTATTTTATTTTCTTTGTAGCTATTGTGAAAGGTATTGAGTCTTTGAGTTGATTCTCAGCTTGACTGTTATTGTATAGAAATGTTACTGATTTGTGTACATTGATTCTGTAACCTGAGACTTTGCTGAATTTATTTATCAATTCCAGAAGTCTCTTGGTGGAATCTTTGGGGTTTTCTAGATATAAGATCATATCATCAGCAAAGAGTGATAATTTGACCTCCATTTTCCCCATCTGGATTCCCTTGATTTCTTTCTGTTGCCTGATTGCTCTGGCCAGGACTTTTGTTTGTCTTAGAATGTCTTTATCTCTTCTTCATTTCTGAAAGACAGCTTTGCCCAGTATAGTATTCTTGGTGGGCAATTTTCTTTTAGAACTTTGAATGTGTCTTTCTAATCTTCCCTGGCTTGTAGGTTTTTGTGGAGAAGTCAGACGATAGCCTTGTGGATGTTCCTTTATGCAACATGTTTCTTCTCTCTTGGGGATTTCAAGATTCTCTGTTTTTTTCATTTTCATTTAATTATAATATATATTGGGATAGTCTTTTTTTGACTGATCTCTCTTGGAACCCCTCTGAGCCTCCTGGGTCTGGATGTGCACAAGCCTCTCAAGATCCGGGAAGTCTTCAGACAAGTTCCTGAAATAAGCTTTCTGTGTGCTTCTCTCTCATTCTCTCCTCTTTCTGGCACTGCCGTTGTTCATGTGTTTGCACATTCGATGGTTTCCCACGGGGCCCTATGCTTTCTTCACTCCTTTTCAGCTTTTTTCTTTTTGTTCCTCTAGTTGGCTCTTTTCAAATGACTGTGATTTTTCTAATCTTTCTTCTGCGTGATCAAGTTACGATGGAGCTATCTGTTGAATCACGGCTGCGTCAGCTGGATTCTTCAGCTGCGGGATCCTGTTTCATTATTTCTATGTTCTATTTCTTTATTAAATTTTTCGTTTTGTTCATTCATTGTTTTCCTAGTTTCGTTTACTTGTTTGTATGTTCCTGTGTTTCACTGAGCTTCTTTAAGATGATTATTTTGAGTTCTTTTTCTAGGCCATTTGTATATCTCCATTTCTTTGGGGCTGGCTGTGGGAGCTTTGTTAGTCTTCTTTGGTGGTGTCGTGTCTGCCTGATTGTTCATCATCCACGTAGCCTTGCGTTGGTGTCTGTGACTTGAAGGAGCAAGCACGTCCTTCACTCTTTACACACTGGT
Source organism: Daubentonia madagascariensis (assembly GCA_023783475.1). Taxonomy (NCBI): domain Eukaryota; kingdom Metazoa; phylum Chordata; class Mammalia; order Primates; family Daubentoniidae; genus Daubentonia; species Daubentonia madagascariensis. The sequence continues at coordinate 1,058,640 of JAKFHU010001035.1, forward strand.
TTTGTCAAGTTAAAATCTTCCTGTCAGATCTCTGGGCTGATGGGATTGCCTTCGGAATCATGGTTGAGTGAAGTTGGATCTGGGTCACATGAGCTGCTCCTGGGACCACAGTGGAGACCATAGTTGGTGGGCCTGTTATCAGGGGCTCCAGTGGGTTTGGATCCTCTCTGCTCCCTGGCAGGGCTAGACTGTCCCCAGGCCTTGGTCCCTGGGCTGGCACTATGATGAGGGTCCACCTCAGAGTTTGCAGATGGCGGGCCTGTTACCAGGTCTGCACACTGATGTGGCTACATCTGGGTGTGTGCAGGCTTCTGCAGGATCACTGGTTGGGTCCCTGAGTAGACCATACTGGCCCAGTCTATAGTGGAGAGGGGCTGAAACTGATTAACACAGTCCACAGCCAAGACCAAGACTCTTAGGCCTATCTCCAGGGTTACAGACAGGTGTATCCCAGCAGGGGCCTAGGTGGGCAAGCCTGCTTACGGACGACCCCAGCTGAGAAAGGCTGCAGCCAATTTATAGGGATGTTTCTAGATCCTCAATGGGACCAAGTTAGTGAGTTAACCTGCAGGGGGCCTGCTGTACGTCCTACCCTGGATCGCTGGGTGGGCAGAACTGCTCTCACTCTACAGCTGAGAAGGGCTGTGACCAAGATCCAGACCTTTTTGAGGATAAGCTGTGGGACAGAGTTTGGTAAGTCTGCCCTGGGGACTCAGACAAGTGTGTTTCCCAGTGGGACCATGGCTGGGTGGACCTACTCCAGACCATAGCTCAGAGGGACTGGGAAACAGTTTCAGGGCTGTTTCGGGGTCTGCTGTGGGACCAAGTGGCACTGGTGAGTGAGACTCCCAGCAGTCCCTAGGTGGGCAGCGTTCTCCTGGGCCGCAGCAGGGTGGAGCTGAAACTAGCTTTAGGGCCCCTTCAGGACGGAGACCCCCAAGCCTATTGGTGGTGTGGACAGGCGAGCCTCCCTCTGGGTCTTTGTGTGAAGAGGACTGAGCTGGGACTACAGCTAAGGGGGGATGGAACCGAGTCACAGGGTAATTTTTGGGTCCACCGCCTGGACCGATGTCTGCAGGCCTGTCTGCCGAGGCACCAGTGTGCGTGGTTCCTCCCAGAACCCTTGCTGGATGGTTTTGGTAGCAGGATCAGGACCCAACGGGGATGCACCTGAGCCCTTTGGGGGACAGAGCCATTTCCAGATCTGAAGCCTGGACCACAGCTGGGGGCTCTTCCACCTGGATGTGGGTCTGTTCTCTCAGAATGACTGGCTTTTGTTGGGCTCCACCAGGATTTCATAACCTCCTACGTGAGTCACACAGCTCCCAAAAAGGGCCACTCTTGTCTGTGAAATTGCTGTTGTGAGGGGCGTGAGCGGGACCTTCTATTCTGCCATCTTGCTGACATCACCCCCTGGGGTTTTTTTTTTTTTTTTTAAGTAATTGGACCAATAGTGGTTGAGGTTACTTAGTTTTCTGAAAGTTTGTTTTTGAAAGACTCTATAAAGAGTTTGCGTAGTTAAACCTAACTCATTGGAAATGCTTATTTACAAGATAAAAATCACTGGTGGTAAGTGCAGCTGTTTTTATTTTCCTTTGCCTCTAAAGTGCTGTCGGGGCACGTACCGCCAGAAGCTACTTTTCCTCTGTCTGTGGTCAGATGGAGTTTATTCTCCAGTGGTTCTTGGGTAAAATCAGAACAATGCTTTTAGATAAATTATGTGTCACTATGAACGAAGATTAAATCATTGGCTACACAGTACAGAAAAAGATTGCTCAATAAGAATTTGAGGGGATAATATTGAAATGAAACTAAAACAGATGAAAAAACAGAAAGTATGTCCCCCACAGACATCAGCAGACCCACAGTGCAGGGTGTTACCTCAAGTGCTTACGTAGGAAAACAAACCAGGTCTCATGACACTCGACAAGGAGTCACGAAGCGTCACAGATTACTTAGCATAATCATGTCGTTTTGACTGGCAGTTTACTTATCAAGACATTTCTCTGACATTAGGTGAGAAGCATGATTACTGATGGGGTGGTAAAGGTTATGGTGAAGGCTAGAGTTGTGCTTAACTTTACCAGGTCAGTTTTCTATTGCTGTGTAACAAATTAGTACAAATTTAGCACAAGACACGTTTATTACCCCACAGTTTCCATGTGTCAGGAGTCAGCACGACCTGGCTGGTCCTCTGCTCAGGGGCTCACCAGGCTGAAGTCGAGGTGTCAGGTGGCTGCACCCCCATCTCAGGGCTCATTCGGGGTTGCTGGCAGAATTCAGTTTCTTCCCTTTTATAAGGTTCAGTCCCTATCTTCTTTCTGGCTGTCAGCTGAGGGCCACTCTCCATGACCAGAGCCCACCATGTCCTCTGCCATGGGTCCCCTCACCTTTAATCCACGACCAGGGCCCACCCACATCCCTGCCATGGGTCCCCTCACCTTTAATCCACGACCAGGGCCCACCCACATCCCTGCCATGGGTCCCCTCACCTTTAATCCACGACCAGGGCCCACCCACATCCCTGCCATGGGTCCCCCCACCTTTAATCCACGACCAGGGCCCACCCACATCCCTGCCATGGGTCCCCTCACCTTTAATCCACGACCAGGGCCCACCCACATCCCTGCCATGGGTCCCCCCACCTTTAATCCATGACCCTTGTTCCTGCCACAGGTCCCTGCACCTTTGAGCTGGCAGCAGGTAACTGCTTCTGCATTGGTCCCCCTGGTGCTTCGAATCTCTGGCTTCCTTCGCTAGACCCAGATATGAAGGGCTCATGTGTTTAGGTTGTGCACCTGGATAACCTCCCTAGGTTAAGATCAGTTGATTTGAAACCTTAATTACATTTGCAAAATCCCTTCCCAGAAACACCTAGTTTATGTCTATTGAATAACCTGAGAAGGTGTGCATACTCCAAGGGCGGGGGAGTTTGAGGGCCATCTCAGAATTCTGCCTTCTGTAGTTATTCAGCCAGTTTTTCGCAAGCCCACAGCATGCTCACTTATGTCCCAGACATTTACCCTTTCCCGCGAGCTGGCCTCGGACTGCGGTTGGATGTGCTTTCACTCGCTGCCACTGAACGCAGGCCGGGTTCCAGGGCCTGCACCTGACTGAGCGTGTGCGTTTCAGAAAATAAAAGAATGAGGAAATTCTTAAGAACAAGAGAAAAGTGTGTGCTTTCAAAAACATCCGTAATCATTTTAGCAACGAGGAAGCTTTATGAGGTGGCCTTGGAAAAGCCACGACGCGGTCTGGCACCCTCGCGGCTACGGGGAGAGGGAAGAGCCCTGGGTGTGGACTGGGACATCTGATTCCACCAGCTGTCTCCGGCCGTGACCAGGGTGACTCGGGGGGCTCTTGTGACAGCTTCCTGGCTTGTTCACCCAAGTGCAGAGGGAGAGGATGTCGATACCTTAGTGCTTTCTGAGAGAGGTTTATGAAGATGACATAAAATAAAGCTGTGCTTTACAGGAACTTGGAAGTGTACGGAACAGAGGCAGGACCTCAGTAATTTTTAATTGTTTGTGGAATAAGGAATGACTGACAGAAGGGAGGAAAGGCAGGTTTGCGGGGCTGTCCCCAAGGAAGAGCAGCCAAGCAGCTCGGAGCCCGTCCCGCGTGACCACGCGGCCTCACGTACTTCTTCACACGGGGCGCCGCGCCTTATTTTCCCTCAGAGACGAGCCTCTTGTTCCACGTTGGCTCCAACGTGAATAAGGCGTCATCGACCTTGTTTCTTTTCCCAAAACATGGGAAGAGCGAGGGGGGGAGGGAGGGAGAGAAATAGCTACAACTTTGGGGTCTTTGGGGTCTTTTTGCCCCATATCTATAGTGTTTTTTAAAATAACAGTGAAATTATGCTTTATTACTTAAATAAAATTCCATTTTGCTTTGCAGGCGCTCACCTTATTTTAGAAGAAAAAGCCAGATGGGTTTTGTAGTAGTCGTAATGGAAAAGACATACTGCAGACAAACACATTTGGAAAAGTGATAGTACACGTCGAAATTACGCTGCTAAATACTCTGATTTGTTTTGCAAGGACAGTGTCATGTTTAAATATTCACACCAAAAAGCAATTCTTCTGCAGTAAATTTCCTGGCGTCAGGACGTGCTGAGCCCTGCGCTCCTGGCGCCTGTGAGCCTGGGCGGGGGCAGGGCTGGCTGCCGGGAGAGGATGAAGACGGTGTCCTGGGGTTGCCGCAGCTCGCTAAGAGGAGGGGCCTGTTGTAGGATTTGGGATTGTGCTGGGTGATACCAGGGAGGGCCAGGAGTGCAGGGCTTGGTCCTGCACTGGGGCCCTGTGGGCGGCGTCTAGCCCAGTTCTCATCCGGAGGGGGAAGATGGAAAGTGGCCTTGTCGTGGGGGCAGCAGGGGTCCCTTGGGGCCTGTGTGGATGGACGGTGTCTTTGCGTCTCCTCTGCTCTTGTTCTTCATCCATCCTGCCCCCGGAGCCTCGTCTCATGTCGATGACTTAGGGGACTCTGTTTACCAGAGGAATCCCACAGCCTCCCTGGCTGGCAGAGGGCGGGGCTGCTGTTTTCTTTCTCAATACCCCGTGTCTTTAAATTCTCTGAACATTTTATTTAGGGGCTAGAGGGCTAGGCGGCTCATGTTTATTGAAGGAGAACGACCCCACTCTGCGCATATCCCTGCGAGTGCCGAGCTCTGTGGCTGCGTCGGTACGTGTGCTGCTCTGGTCAGGGCACGGACCGTGTGTTCAGGAGCATGGAGGTCGCAGCCGCTCCGGGAAACCTCGCTGCCTTCCACGCCCAGAACTGCTGGGATGGCCCCGTGAGCAGCCCTGGGAAGGCCTGGCCTCCGGACGGGGTGACGCCACTCAGCGGGGCTGCCCAGCCCCAGGAGCCTCGAGCTGGGCTGCGGTGACTGACCACCCTGGTTAGCGCCCCGTCAGCACAGGGCCTTCCCTGGCGCCCAGCACTGGGCCAGTCCACTTGGGGGGCACACAGATGAGTCAGGGGTCCCCAGAAAACCACAGAGCCGCCTGGACAGGTTGGTGAACCCACGGCCAGCTTGGATAATGGCTGCTGTTGTGTAACTTTGCCAAGACTGAGGTGCTGATTTAGGGATCTGCGTTAATTACCCCTCCCACCAACACATGTGCAGAGCAACCTGAAGAGCTGTTCTCTGGTCAAAATTGTGTCTGCTCTTTATTTCTTCTCTGGGCATTCAGAACCTTCTTGAACAATAATTGATGTCAACACGTCGGTGCAAAAGCTGACTCATTCCACCAGATCTCTTTGACACGGACCTTTCCTTGGGGCAGCGCGCCCCGTCCACACTGACGCTGCTTCAGAGAAACTGGGTTACCCCCACCGTCTCTCTCTCTTTCTGTCTCTCTGTCCCTCTACCTCCCCGTTTCTGTCTCTGTCTCTCTGTATCTCTGTCTCTCTCTGTCCCTCTCTGTCTCTCTGTATCTCTCTCTGTCTCTGTATCTCTGTCTCTCTGTCTCTCTCTGTCTCTGTATCTCTGTCTCTCTGTCTCTCTCTGTCTCTGTATCTCTGTCTCTCTGTCTCTCTCTGTCTCTCTGTATCTCTCTCTGTCTCTGTATCTCTCTGTCTCTGTCTCTCTGTCTCTCCGTCTCTGTCTCTGTCTCTCTCGCTCTCTCCCCCTGCACAGAATGGTGGCTTCTCGATACGGCATCTTTTACTTCTGTCGCTGGGACTGCTCACTCTGAGCGGAAGGGATCAGTGCCCTGTCTGCTGACAGATGCTGCGGAGTCTTGGCTCTGGGACATTGAGATCTTTTTTCTTTTCCAAGCAAGATGAATTCGTCACCCGTCTTCCACTCTAAATGTTACGTTGATTTTTCTTTCCTTTGTTTATGGAGACTTAATAGGCTCTCAAGGTTTGAGATGAAAATAGATAGGAAGTGCTTTTAGAGTTGGAGGACTTGAATCATTATAGGGGAAAGAAACAAAATAACGCGCAAGCCCATTTTCCCGAGGGCGTCCCAGGCTGCTGCTTGTGCTGCCGCAGAGCCGTCGAGGTCCATCGAGGTCGTCCAGGGTCGGCCGAGGCGCCAGCAGGGTTGGGCTCTGGTGAGGGCCTCTTCCTGGTAGCGGGTGCAGACAGCCCCTTCTTGCTGCATCCTCACTGGTGGAGGGGATGGGGTCTCTCCGGGCCTTTCAGGAAGGCCGCCACCTCCCAAAGGTGGGACCCCCCCCAGCCTGCGCCAGGCTGCAGCCTCTGCCCTGCCCCTGCCGGCAGGTCCTCGCTGCTGCGTGACTCAAATGTGCAGCTTGTTGGCACAGGACGGAGAGTCCTGGGAGACAGTCTCCAGTTTCCTTCTCCCTGAGAGCCCTGGGGTCACACAAGCTCTGGCCCGTGTGAGTGGGGGTCCGACAGCCACAGCTGGGGAAACTGAGCCTTGGGTTTCTGTTCTAGGTTAGCACCTAAATATAGTACTGGCATATTTCCGGTTGCCTTTGGTATCTTTAACCTGGTAGAATTAATCATTTTCTCTGAGACATAACTACATTTTGGAGTAATCTTTGGTAAAATACAAACAGATAAATAAACTAATTCTGTGATAATCCTATGACTAGTGCCTTTGCCACTACTAGAGTTGTGCTGTGTCCAGGCGGAGGGTGGATGCCCACCCCATCTGTGAACCCTCAAACCACTCTCTCTGTTGGGTGGACAATTGATCCCCACTTTAGAGATGGGGAAGGAGTCTGAGAGGTCAGAGGGTCGCCCCACCTCCCCTAGGCGCAGGTGACAAGGTGCTGTGTCTGAGGCTGTGGCCTGCAAGCGTGCTCTGTCCTTGTTCTGAGATCATGGAATGCAGCGTCCCTGGAAACAGTCCCACAACCTCCCCAGCATGGGACGGGGCTCCGCTGGCATCTGCAGGTAGAGCCAGGAGGGGGTTGCAGTTGTGGGCTTGTGTGGCTGCCGTGAGCGGGTCTCTCCCAGCCCACGCTGCACACACTCTCTTAAAATGTGATGTTGGCATTTACCAGCTAGGACCCTCCTAGGACCAGGGAGTGTGGACTGCAGGGCCCTCTCTGCTCTTGTTCCAGAGGGTTCCAGGCTGTGCCCTGCTGTGGAGGAGAGAACCTCTGCTTGGGCCGAGGCCTGCTGTCCACGTCCAGCCGTCCAGCCATCCATCGGGCGGCTCCGTGGGGAGGTCAGCTCTGTTCCTGGGGCCTCAGTGCAGTGGCGGAGCTTGCTGCATGCCTCCTGCAAACAACAAATTTCTGGGTTTTCTCATATCACCTCGGAATTACTACTGTGTCCATCCCCTAGACCACTCCATTCTGGGAAAGTTTCTGGCCTGGTGGGTCATGAGAAACATGGGACAGGGGCTCATGTTAGCACCAGGGGTGTGTGTGCTGCCCATGGCTCCTGCTTCTCTGTTCACTGGTAGAACATGCAGTTTTCTATCCATGTTCACTGGTATTTTGGATAAGTTTCCCTGCTTGATTCATGCCAGGCTACTGTGATCCAGGTGTTCTGATTTTGAGGGTTTATTCTTTGGAATGGAAAGAGGAAACAGAGATCAGTTAGTGGACGTATGCCGATGTCAGGCTAGGATGGTCTATCTTGTGTATCAAACACAGTTTTACAAGACAGCAAGGGTGGCCGGGACCTGCGGGACCGGCACCCACGTCTCAGATGTCAGGGGCTGGCGCTCATGAACGATTTGCTCAGAAGAAAGTAAGAAAGTGCTGAAGCCGAGAAGACTCAGGGACAGTTCCGTGCGTGATGAATTCCTGTGGGTGAAAGGACAGGGTTTGTCGGTTGGTCCTGTCCCTGCCTGTCACTGGAGGCTGTCACTCCAGGTGGTTGGGGCCAGTTTGTCGGCTGCTTCAGACACTGATTTTGAGACGCAAGACTCAAAACCAGGATCTCCCTGTGCTTCACTGGACTGAAACATGGATAGTGACTGTGTTGGTGGGTGGCACCCAGGTGTGCTGCCCAGAGCACGGGGCCCAAGGGAGGCTCCCTGTGCTGCAGCCAGGCCCACCGGGCTCACCGGTGGCATCACCTCCCACCACCCTGGGAAGCCGAGGTGTTAGTGCCTTTCCATAGGATGTCTGTGAGGGTGAAATACATTAACAGTGTAGAGCCTGGCAGTGGAGCCTGGCACAAAGCAAGCCCTTGATAAGTGATGCCCTTTAGCGCTGTTGTAACAGTTACTGCTGCTGTGACTGTGTGTGAACAGGTCACTTGGCACCAGGCGGCGTATGTGTGAACAGGACACCCCTGCAATGCCACGCCCGTTCTGGCAGATTCTCCCCCGCAGAGAGGATAGCTGTCCTCATTCCCCGCTGAACGTGGAAACTCCAGACGCGCCACTGATCACGTTGTCTACCTCCCCTCGGCTTCCTCCTCGTGGCCTGGTGACACCAGCCCTCCAGAGCACCCATTTCCAGATGAGGGGACCGCAGCATGGACAGGGTCGGGGTAGAGCGCCGGGAAACGTGGGTGCTGCCCTCACTGACAGACCAGCCCTGGCGGTCACGCCGGGCTTGTCAGGATTAGTCACGTGACAGTTCTTACACGCTCCTGCGCCAGGTGCTGTGCAGGCGCCGCGCACGGGACTCGGACAAGGGGCAGGACGTCCCTGCGCTGCGCTCTGAGCTCCCATCCTGCGTTCCGGGCTCCCCGGCCTGCGCTCTGGGCTCCCCGGCCTGCGCTCTGGGCTCCCGGCCTGCGCTCTGGGCTCCCCGGCCTGCGCTATCCTGCGCTTTGGGCTCCCCGGCCTGCGCTCTGGGCTCCCCGGCCTGCGCTGTCCTGCACTTTGGGCTCCCCGGCCTGCGCTCCGGGCTCCTGGCCTGCGCTGTCCTGCGCTCTGGGCTCCCCGGCCTGCGCTCTGCGTTCACCTCCCGCGCCGCGGGCAGGGCTGGTCCTGCCAGGGCAGCGGGAGGTGGCAGAGGACGCTGGAGCTGCTGTCTGGGGCTCCACAAGGGAGAAATTCTCATTCTTTTCTGGACCTGCTGCGTTTTTCTGTCTCAGGTGAACGCTTTGTGGCCTGGAATTTCCAGTAACAATGACTTTCTAATAAACAAACTGCTCCGTGGAGCGTGGCTGCTGAAGTTACTTTGGCCTCCTTGTTCATGTTCAGCGCGGAACGCTTAGAGAAGCCACTGCATGGCAAGAAGTCAGGGAAAATATTTTTCTGGCGTATACTAAAGAATAATTCTCACACCACAGAGACAGTTTTGAAATGAAATATGTGAACAAAATGTCAAGATTTTTTCAAATTCTGAGAAATATACACTTTTCCTCCCATTTTGTCTACTGAATGCTCGTAATTCTGAGTCATGAGCTAAAACACACCCCCCTGTCCAGGCTTAAACTTACAGGCAGAGGCAGAGGCGCCAGGAGGAGGTGGAGGGACCACGGGCTGTGCTGGTGACGACTGGTCCAGAGCTGCCTCCGTGGGCGAAAGGTTCTTTGGTTAAATTTTGTAAGGTTGAACTATTCGTTCTTTGTCAACTACAAAGCTTGTTAAAAAGATGATTTATAAGTCGAGTTCTCTTTCTGTGATGTAGAAGCTTTGAAGGGCAATTAGGAATTCTCAGCTCTTAGGTTCAAATTTTGTGGTTAGCAGAACTCCACAGGGCAACTGAGGCAGGAGGGCGGAAGATTGGCCATCGCTGTGGTGTGTGAACAGGTGTCTAGGTTTGGGGTTTTTTTTTAATTTAAGTTCGGTTTTATTCACACTAATTTAAAATATATTAACAATAGCATGCAGCCCTTAAAATGATATCAATGGAAAATGGTTATGATGTAGTCTTAAGTGGATAAAGCACAAATATATATGCTACGATTATTCAATGCCAACAATGTAGGGCAAAAAAGAGATCAGAAAAAGAACTGGAAGGAAATGCAACAAAATAATATTTGTTATGTTATCAATACCCAAAAGTCCAAATTTCTGCAATGTTTATTCTACAATAATTTGAAACAAATTTTTCTATAATAATTCTAGATTAAATTTATTCTTTAAAATTAAACTGGATGTTAATTGAATTATATTAAATTTTAATTTAATTTTGTCTATAATTTTTATTTATTTTTTCAATATTTTTGTAATCTTTATTTTAAATTTTTTTTTTATATTTTCTTTCTTTTTTAATTTCAGAATATCATGGGGGTACAACACTTTGGCTACATATATTCCCCATGCACTGCCCGTGTCAGAGCTACAATCGTGGTCATCCCCCAAACTGTGCTCCCCGCATCCATTCAGTGAGAGTTTTCCCATCCCCTCCACCCCCCTCCCGCCTGCCCGCCCCTGATGAATATTATTGCCCTGTGTGATGTAGGTGTTGATCAGTTAGTACCAGTTTGATGGTGAGTACCAGTGGTGTTTGTTTTTCCATTCTTGTGACACTTCACTTCGAAGAATGGGTTCTAGCTCCAACCAGGATAATACCAGATGTGTTAATTCACTATTGTTCCTTATTGCTGAGTAATACTCCATGGTATACATATACCACATTTTATTAACCCACTTGTGTATTGATGGGCACCTGGGTTGTTTCCACATCTTTGCAATTGTGAATTGTGCTACTATAAACATTCGTGAGCAGATGTCTTTATTATAGAATGTCTTTTTTTCCTTTGGGTAAATACCCAGTAGTGGGATTGCTGGATCACATGGTAGTTCTTCGAGGTCTCTCCACACCACTTTCCACAGAGGTTGTACCAGTGTGCAGTCCCACCCGCAGTGTATGAGTGCTCCACAGGTTTGGAGTTTTAACAGTAGCTGCTAACGCTGTGTGATCAGCTCCCGCCTGAAGCAGATGCCTTGATAAAAGGGCGACTACTGAAGTGTGTTTCCTGAAGGGACGATTCGCGGAGGTGTGGACGGGACCCAGAGGACTGTCGGGGTGTGCAGAGGAGGTCTAGCGCGAGGGCAGGCAGTGTCACGGGAACCCCTTGGAGCAGCGGCTTTGGGATGTCTGTGGGGAGCCGGGCACCATCGAGGAACGCCTGCTGCCCAGAGCCCAGAAGGCCCAGACTCCTCCTCCAGGAGAGACGACCTGAGCGCTGCACTTCTGGTCCTTACAGCTCTAATAAACTAATCTGTGCACTTTGAACTTTACCGGGATAAATTTATTTCTCTGAGCCAAAGACTGTGAATTGATTCACTTGCTATAGTATGAAACCCTGTTCCCAGCCTTCTCTTTGGAATTCAAAAATCCCCTAAGGGTTTGAGGAACTCCTGGAAGGGGTCGGCTTCCCAAATCATTGGCACGGTGAATTCTTGACCTGGGCACTGGTGCTGAGTGTCTCGGAACCCCTTGGGGAGCCCGAGGCTTGGCGCTACGGGAAGAGGGTAGAGGCGTGGGGCCAGCCAGGGCCCGGTGCCTCTCTCCCCACAGCGCGTTCTCTCTGCACCACATACAGCGTAAATGCCGGGATGGAGGGCTGGCACTCCCTTCTCACCACCAACTTTAGGATGGTAAACGTCTTGTCAGTCATATTGGCAGAGCCCAGTGTGCAGGTGTCAGCATTCAGGACAGACCTTGCGAATTCTCAGGATCAGGAAACATCGAGGAACTTGCCTGAGAAGACACAGCTAAAAACTAACAGGTCAAAGCTGTGACCCTCCTTCTCCCCCACAGGCCCTCACACTTCTGACCAAGCCCCTCAGGCCCCCACCCGAGGGGGAGACCCGCCACGCCAGCCACCCGCCTCAGCGGCAGGCCTGGACCCTGGGCGGGGAGGGGCGGGAGGGACAGGGCACGTTGGGAACTTCAGGGGATTCTTTTAAAGTCTCTTAATCTGGATATTGGTTGCCTGAGTGTGTTTAACATCCGGCTGTTTATCAAGTGCACGTGTGTGAGTTGTGTGGTTTTTGTGTGTTTGCTGTAGCTCAGTGGAAAACATACCTAAGAATGATGATGATCTCTGAACTCTGTGTTCTGGGAGCCCAGGGACTTGTCTGTTGTCAATATTCTACCTGATCCAACTATTTCCTTAACATTAAATTAAGGTCAGGCTTGTCTTGTGTATATCACACGAGTTAGCATTAACAAAGTTGAGAAATGAGGATATGATCCCATTTTTAGTTAGCACTTATCTTAATGAGAGTTAATAGATACTTGGACAAAAATATAGATAAGTTCTCTCAATATTTAGTAAGCACCTAACTGGTGTAGAATATCACACAATGTGCCTAAAAATTCTCCCGGCATTTTTAAAGCGCAAAGATTAATCCATTACAGTAGAGACACAGGGACCAAAGAAGGCCTCACAGGGAATGATGACCCTGATGTCCCACATGTGGCAGGAGAACAGGTGTTCACCAGAGGACAAGGTGGGCACCGTGCTGAGGAAGGGCTCGCTGCGGTGGGAGGGGGAGAGCCCAGCGCCCGTTCCCGCCTCTTCTCTGCCCTCCTGGGCCCTTTGGCATCACAGCCACCTCCACCTTCAGCTTTGTCCTCCTGCAAAGTAGGAGTGTTCACACCTTCTCTCTTTGTCACCTTGTATATTGGTCAGTGGCCTTCAAAAGAATTATTACTAAGAATCCTATAAAACAATAACTCAGAATTTCAAGAGCAAGTGTTTTTTCCCGTATAAATTGCTTTTCATATTTTTATTGAATTAGAAATAGCTCTTGTTACTGAGGGAATTCAAGGTTTCGGCCTTAATTCCAGGAAACCTGTTTAATATCCTGGGTCACGTTAGTTCAGGGATTACAGTGGCCCAGGGTGTGTCCTGTGGTGGACGAAGCTCGTGCTCGCTGGTCCTGCCGAGAGGCTGCGGCTGCAGCGTGTCCCTCCCTTCCGCCCGCAGGTTGAACGCCTTCGAGGTGCTGGCCCTGGATGGAGTCAGCACGGGAGTCCTCCAGTTTTACACAGCCCAGGACAGCGCCGACTGGCTGAGAGCGGTCTCCGCCAACATCAGCGACCTGATGCTTCAGAACGTGAGCACACCTGTTTCCACAACTCTCTGCCGCTGCACTTTGTGCATGAAAAATAAAGATGTTTTTTATTTGTGATTAACTTGAAAGCAATCGGTTATAACAGTAAACAGAAAAGCATGTACTTGCTTGAACATATCAAATCTCTGACTAAAAAAGCTAAAAATTGAGGCATCTAATGTTGCATGTACACGAGTGCAGGCACTTCCCAGCATGGCTTCTCTCCTCTTGCTCTGCCTTCCTCTCTCTTTCTCTCCACACACACACACAGAGGAATATTTGTGTGTACGTAATGTTGACAGAAAAGAAGCCAAACTCTGTAAAATAATTTAAAGAGGTTTATTCTGAGTCAAATTTGAGGACCACGACCTGGAGCCACGGCCAAGAAACCTTGAGTGAGTGGACTCGCTGTGGCTGGGCTACAGTTTGGTTTTATACGTTTCAGGGAGACAGGGGTTACAGGTAAAGTCATAAATCAATACGTGGAAGGTACACATTGGTTTGACCCAAAAAGGTGGGTCATCTCAAAGCGGGGGCTTACAGGTTATAGGTGGATTTAGGGATTCTTCAGGTGACAATTGGCTGAAAGAGTTAGGTTTGTCCAAAGACCAGGAATCAGCGGAAGGGATGCTTGAGTTAAGATAAGGGTCTTCTATCCTTCATGTGATGCTATGCTGGAATCAGGCCGGGAAGTAAACCTCATCATAAAAACCTGTTTACTGAGATTTTGTCATTTGTAGACATGACTCACCAGGCCCTCTTAGAAAGGAATTTTTGGGGGCAAAGAAAAAGATCAGAGTTCAGTCCTCAATACTTTTATATATATTTTACCTAAATGCATTGATGTAATGCAACATTTTTATTTGGGGAAACCTAATTGTGTTAAAAATACAATTCCCCAAAACATTATGAACGTTTATAGAAGACATAATTAGCCAAAAACATTACTTCTCAAATTTTTACTGCAGTCATCTGGAAAAGCAAAAACGGTCTGTCTTTTTGAGTGATGTATTTGATGTTCAGAGTCCATAGGAAATTTAAATAAAAGAAACAGAAAGAGACGAGGTGCCAGTGAAAACTCCATTGCGTATGCAGTTCCCCGTGTGCAAGGACGCAGGGGCAATCTCGAGTCTGGTGCCTGCTGATGCCGAGTGGAAGAGCCACAGCCCTGGGGGCTCGCGGCAGGACTGACCCTTCCCAGAGGCGGCCTTTGACCAGTTTGCTGGTCCTCCCCCCTCCCAGTTGACTGGCCCTGCGTGTGCGCCCGATCCCGGCTCTGTCCTGGGGGCTTGGGGGCCAGGGTCTGGGGCCAGCCTGGGACCTGCCGGCACCTGCTCTCCCCCCGCCCCACTGTCTCCCCACAGCCTCCTCTTTCCTGGCAGCTGCTGAACAGAAGTTGATTGAGCAAACTCAAATATTTGGGGAAGCAGCCATGTGTGAGATTTCTAGTCTAAAGGTCACAGAGGCTCCCCTTTTGTAATTATATAAAGATGTATGGAACCTTCCTAAGATCTTAGTTTTCAAATTTGACGTTTTTATTTCCAAAGTTATCTGAGTGGATAGAATAGTAAACAAACCTGCACAAATGATGTGAGGACGAGGGTCCCTCGGGTCTGTGAGTGTCACACTTTGCCCCTCGTAGCAGAGCAGAGAGGCAGAAAACTCAGAACACTTCAGAGTAGAAATGTGGACTCGAAGCCACTTCCTGCCTGTGTACTTGTGGGTGTGCTGTTATTCTGGACCTCCATTTCCTCACTGGTAACATTCTGGAGAATAACATCTACCTGGGAGGGTTGTTGGGAGAACCAAAGGAAAACTGTGGTAACTGTAGTTACTGTTACAGGATCATAGAGCAGAAGTCATTCTCCCCACTTTTTCCAGATGTTAGAATTTAAGCACCTGTTGTCCCTTAGCTTCATTTACATATAATGCTGATATTTGAAAAAGAATAATTGAAGTATATTAATACAGTGTTTTTCTATTATAAGAATTGCTTGCCGTAAGTTTGCGTTTACTTCAGTTGTGTTTTCAGATAAGAAGTGCATCCTAGAAGAAACTTGTTTCCAAGGACAGTTTGTGTGGCTAATTAATTTCAGCTGTCAGTTAGACAGGCTGAGAAATTATGGCATTAATATTCCTGTCATACTGACTCCTCACCGCCCTCTCTCTACAGATGAAAATGGCAAATAAGTGCTGTTCTCCTTGCGACCAGGTAGGATTTGTGTTTTTCAGCTTCATGATATAACAAGTCCCCCAAATAGCCTCTCCCTTTGTTTGAAATTTGATTTGGAAATTTCAATAGGCAAACGTTAGCACACATTTCAGACCTCATTTGGTGGCCTCTGCCCTCCGTGTTAACCCTATAAATGGTTCCTCTGTAGCGGGGGTCGTGTGGGGGAGTCATCCTGACCCCGGTGTTTGCCGTGTGTGGGTGATTTACCTACTGGCAGCTGTGTAGGGAGGCGTGATTTGAACAATGATGTAGGTATGATTGTCTAAGCCGAGAGGGGTTTTATGATGCAGACACACCTGTATAATTTGAAGTTTCAAGCATTGTGTTATGTTCCTAAATAAAACCTTTCATTGGGAAGCTTCATTCTTAGGAGGCCTTTGACCCAACAGATGTCCTTGCAGCCGGGTGGGATCCTGTCATCCCTGAACCCAGGCAGTTTGTCCGCCAGGAGTCTAGGGCTCTGCCTGGTCCTGGGTTCGGAAGGAAGCTCCCTCCTCAGTCGCCATCAGCTAGTGACACGGCGGGTTCTCTAGTCCCAGAGCTCTCGTTTCCAGGCTCCACAAGTACTTGGGAATAATCCATTATAATCAGACTGTTTGAGTGTTAGGCAAAGAAACATTTAAGCCATTATGTTATTCTTCTATTTACTTTTTAATAAACTTAAAGTTGCAATATAAGTGCAGACTTTTTATTTATAGTTAATTAGTTTTCTGGTCATATATTTTATAGGTTTAAGGAAGCATACATTGTAGCCTCAAGTTAAGAGAACTGAGAAAAATGTGTTTAGTTTTCTTTAAACAGTGCTTATAAATACACTTTAAATAGTGCTTAGTAATAAGATTTGAATTCAAAACAGAAGACATTCAGAAGAGTGGGTCCCTGCCAATCAAATGTTTACTGAAAAAGACAGGAAATTAAGGCTGTGTTTTAAATTAAACTCCTCTAGTCAACATTTTAAAATTAGAATAGAAATATTAAGAATAGTTCTTCTAAATCTAACTTTTATTTCTTTTACTATTTTTCTAAACTTATCATCAACTATTTTTGTTTTACATAGGTAAATGAGCTTGGTTAGCTTTTTTATGAGTAATATTTCCATAAATGTCTTTAAATTAATATAAGATAAAGTTTATATTTTAGATATAAAATATCATTTCATTACATGTTTTATACATAAAATATTACTTTCCTGCTGTACTTTGTGGTTTTGAAACTTTTCCACTATGAACACACCTCTCTGTGGTACACAAATAAACGTACTATTTTCTTTCAGTTTATTCATCAAGGCTGACGGCACAATAGACCAAATTGGTGGCTGTTGTCTCCATGAATAATTTACCATTTTGAAACTGGATTTTTATTAGCACAATCAAAATTAGCAAAATGGCTCATAAATTTATGGTAAATCAGACTCTTCCAAGACCTTAGGAGGTGCCTGGAGTTTTTACTGGTATTTCTCAGTTTAAGTTCTTATTCTGTATTTCTCAGTTTGTCCATAGCCGGGACAAAAGTCTTCTCCTGCCCACCTACAAACAGATCGTTCCCATTAAACAGTGATGCGTGTACAGGCCTTGAGCTTTCCATATTCCAGAGAGCGCTTGGGTTGTCGCAGGTGCTGGAATGGCTTCTCAGGTTGGAAAGGGCAGGGCTCTGGAAATCAAAGCATGTTTTGCTTTACTTTGAAACCTACTCTGCTTTATCCTTGGATCACGAGAGGGTGATCCTGTTTGTGAAATTCTATCAGATATTAAACCTCGTTTATGAGATATCAATCTTGGTAGCCGTATGTGACAAAAAACCTGGATTCTAATCACAACAAAACCCTTATCTGGTATTATAATTTGAAAAAATTCACTCCTGAGCCTCAGTTTCCTCACCTGTAAGTAAGAAAGTTGTACTGGGCCATCTAAGTCCTTGTTTACCTGAAAATTTCTCTACAACTTTGAATCTATTCAGGGGCTTGAATTCATTTTTCTGGAAACAAATATTAGAGTTGAGCTTCACTAAGCAGGATGATTAAAGAGCTAATCCTGCCACATCCTGATGTGTTTTCTCATAGAGGATTATTTCACATTTTATCTCCAAACTGCATACTTTATAAGTATTCTAGGAGTTTAGACTTATGACACTGGGCCCTTTAAAAACAGAAAGATTTTCTTTCTCACTCTTAACAATTAGTTCTTGATTTTGGTGTGTAATAAAGAAATAATATTTGAATAAATGCAAAAAAGAGGTGTTTGACAACTACTGAAATTGGCAAACGAAAACAAAAGAAAACAGAATTGGAATAATAATATGAAAGGCATAATGTATAGATTCTTAGACTCTTCTGTCTAGAAAATGAAATAACCGTAAACTAGAGCACTTTTGTCTGGGACAAAGACTGACCTAAAAGTCATAGCAAGACAACAGGTATAAATTTAGAATTGTCCCAGGCACACCAGAATGTGTGTTCATCCTACTAAAATAGCAGGCCTCTCTGGTATTTCCAAAATAAATTTCTTCTCAGATAACCCGAATTTTAATTTAGGGGGGTATTGATGCCTTAATCACTACGTCAAAAGAGAAAACCTTAAATAACACAGGTAATTCTTGCCCTTTCTGTGTAAGGGAAAAGACCAGCTGCATAGTTTTCATCTGATGGACACTTAACTAATTATCTTGACTGATTCAGATGAAAAGAAAATGACTTTCCTATAGAAATGGCATCAGAAAAAATAAATGAATGTATCTGCCTTTGTCATAATGATTATGTCCTCTTAATTTAATTATGGTGATGCAATCAGGCAGGTATTCCTAAAAGTGTAATTTGCACTTCTTGGAACATGTAATAAGCCATTAGAAAATTCATAATGTAAAAGATAAAATTAGCTTCCTTTAAAATTATTTATGAACTGCATATACCTAAAAAGGATTCTTAAAGCAGCCAATATTTCCAATAATAGCAAAGCTATAACTTATTTCTTTGCTAATTGATCTAGGTAGAATTCAATTACATATGAGATTTAATTAAGTTCACCTCCAACTAGCAGATATTTCAGATTATTAACAACCTGTATTATTGCCATCTTGGCCAGCAAAGTAGCTCTTTATTCACTCTGCCATATATAATTCTTGTTGAACTATGTGCCACACACTGTGTTGACCAGACATGTAAGAACAACAAACAAAGCACTGCCCAGCCCTGGAGGACAAAGACAGCCAAAGTGGAGGAGAGAGGTGGGGGGTCCTGCACACTCGACCAGCACTCTGGGGGTGTGGGTGCCCGGTCTCCCGGCCAGTGCCTGCAGCTCCCGAGAAACAGAGTAACTCATGCTGAGTTGCAGTTAGGTCCCTTGACTAAGTTCTCCTTGCTAAAAGAACACTTGCTGCTGCTATGCTAGATGAAGAATCCTATCTATACTTACCTGTGTATCTGTGACTATCATAGCCCTGTCTTAAATTAAGTTCCTACACGTCAGATTCAGCAGCAAGCACACAAATTGTCTCCACACTTGGATGGTAATCAATAAAAGAAAGGTCTTCCACTAAGCCATCCTGAGAAGTACAATAAACATACCTGCACCTGCTGCAATTACATGACTGCTAACTGCTTGTAAAGATACAGATTTGGACCCCTCATATTGGTTTGTAAAACTTCACCAGATGTTCAGTGCTCTTAGTGAGCTTTATCAATATGCCCCTGTACTAAGGAGAGATAACTAGCAAACTGACTTAATGCCATACACCCAGTCTTCATGGAATGGAGGCGTATTTCTTTCTGAACAAACTACTGGCATAATATTCTTTCCCTCATTGTGTAAAAGTCACTATGTTTGCAACTCATTGTTTTTTGTAACCGTGCTTGAAATTAATCCTGCCTTAAACTATACAAATCATTGCACTCATGCAGTAGTGAGTTAGGAATTAAGTAATCAGACATGGAATTCAAGTTAAGTTTAGAAACATCAAGCATCTGCTAAATAGCTATAAAAATGCATTGTTTTTTAAAATGGCACTTGAGCCATCTTATGATTTACAGCAGTATTAATGATAGTATTACAACCAACAAAAATGTATCTATATAAACCAACCAGACATAAAGGGAAAAAGTCGATCAATTAGATATTTTTAGAGAATCTGTATATTTGGTTTCACATCCAGAAGACAGTCAAGGAGATTATATTTCAGTGGTTCTGCAGGGTGTTGGTGCCATCTGAACAATGTGTTGCTTGCCCTCTGCTTGCTAGTGCTTTGTGCAGGAGGTTTCCTATGCTACAGTGCTAAATTCTCACACTTACCATGTGAGATAGGCAATTCTAGTCCCATTTCATGATGAAAAAAGGACACTCAGCAGTGTTATGTCCAATGTCATGTATGAAATAAAATTGTCCTGTGTTATTATAATGTTAACACTGTATCACATTGATATGGTTCTTAAGTCTTCATGGGACACAAGGTAAAGCCATTAAGAATTTACAAGTTCATAAGCCAGTGAAATATCCGGGTTTCTTTAAAAAGCTCAGTATATCTATAGCAGCCTAGTAAGACAAAATTAAAACTTTGAATGTGTCAGATGGTTTGTAGCCAACACTCAAAACCGTGATAATGTTGACTGTCGGGCCATGGCGGCCACTCTCTGCAGAAGAACACTCCCTGACTTTCTCTCTCCCATCACTGGAAAGACTGTGGAAGTCTGGGTTTTTTTCCATCTGGCATCTTCACCTCCTAGGAAGTCTGTCATCAGGCATAAGAGTGAGGACTGTCAGTGGTTTATCAAGTAGAAAATTGAAACAGGAAATGCCCCACTTGCACCGGTGCTAGTTGTGGTTGAAGGCACTCAGATAGCTCCTGCCTGGGGCACTGAGCAGGTGCATGTGGATGTTGGGGCGTGGCTGGTTCCACCCTGAAATAGCTCATAGTTCAGTGTCATTTGGTAGAGTGGTTGGGGTGTCTATGATACCTTATTTTAAATTTTTTTAAAAATTTCAAGTTGTTTTAAATTTTTACTGCATAAGAATATATTAATTAATTGGCTGTCCTTGAAATGGCAAAATGAGGACATGAGAAAATTATAATGAAATTACTCCTACCACTTACTATAAAGTACGTGTCACATTGGAATTTTGGTAAGATAGGGATTTTCCCTTAATATTATTTTGAATTCATGCACTGAATTCTTAAATTGTATTACTATGTCCATTGTGTTTTTGAATCATATTCTGATTTTTAAAGTTTTCATTTCATATCATGGGATTAAAAATATTCAATACTAGTTCTAAGAATCTAATATTTTTATATTATTTTCATTGTTGTTAGTAAGTTGAACTGTAAAGAAAGACAATCATTTTTCCACATATGCCAACTTGTATGTTTACTATAGAAATGGAAATTATAGTTAGCTGTTTTTACAACCTCATAGAAAAATCTGAAATACTAACCCCTAATAGAATGTAATTCAGGACTATGTTTTTGAAAAATACTTGGAGCCAACAGTTCTAATGCAGCTGAGAAGTCCAGCCTTGGCCAAAATGAAAGTGTTTAGAAGCTCATATGCAGAACCTGGCCCAATACGGAACTCTGGATTTTTAACTCAAGACGTTATACATTCCCATTGCGTCCACTTGATTTGGAAACTTGGGAAACTGATCTAGATGTCTCCGGGTGTCCCCAGTCTCCTGATTCTGAGAGTGCTGGAGTAGCGGAGCACCCGTGCTCCGCGTGCCCACCCTTCTGCTCCTGTAACAGTGTGCTCTTATTAAAGTGTGGTTTTTAACTTTCGAAGGTTTCCCTCTGCAGGTTGTGCATATGGGGTGGGTGAATGAGAGACTCCACGGAGCCGACTCCTCCCAGACCTTCAGATCCAAGTTCCTGGCCCTGAAGGGCTCGTCCTTCCAGGTTTTCAGCACTCCTCCGGTAAGGGCGCCTGTGCGGCTCCTGGGGGGTCGTTGGTAAGGCTGCTCCTAGGAGGGAAGCAGCAGGGAAATCCGGTGTTTGGAAGAGGGCAGAGACCCAGGTGCTTGGTCATACCATTCCCTGTACCTACAAGGTGGGAAAGGATTCTGCTTGTGGATTACGTGCCTCTTTCTTGCTCCAAATTAATAAATTAATCCTTTTTTTTCAGTTCAAATAGCCATTAAGATATTATAGAGTTTTCCTGCCCAAAATATCAGCCAGTGTTGGCGAGGGTAGTGAGATGGCTCTATGCCTTAGAGAGCATCAGCTCTATGGTTGAAGAATCCAAAAAAACAAACAAAACACAGCCCTTCTCTTCAGACATTTCTGATTTAATGGACAAAAAATGAAATTTAAAAAGCTGTTTTTTCCCTCATATCTCCTAAGTTTTATTAAAACAAACAGGCTGCTTTAGTGGGGCCTATAATATAAATTTAATGCTGAGTGCTCTGGTTCTGCATTTCATTTTCCAATTCCCACCCATACCATTCTCCCAAAATGAGCAAGTGTAACAGGACTAATCTGCGTAGAAGTTTATCAATTAAAGCAATTTTACTTTTGGGGAGTCTGACCATCAGAACTGCAAACAAACAACAAACCTGATAGCTTCAGGTACCTAAAAATTTTGGATACAAGTTATATACAGTGTTGATGGAACTTTCTTCCAATAAAAGTAAATAAAAGGACACAATCAAGACAATAATACACTGCATATTTTCTTTTTACTGATAAGTATAGTTTTTTTAAGTAAGCCTTTTATGTGGGAATAATCTTAGATTTACAGAAAAGTTGCACGAAAGTGCAGGGAATTCCTATGTCCTTCACTCACCGTCCCCGAACGTGCACGTCTCCCATAGCCATGACGCATTAGTTAAAACTAAAAAGTTAGCTACACACGCTATTCAAACTTTACCAGTTTTTCCACTAATGTACTTCTTCTGCCCCAAGATGTGACATAAGATACCACATTGCATTTATTTGCAAGATTTTTAAATGAGCCAACACTATAAATTTACTGCATCTAAATGCATCTGAGTATTTGCATAAATAATGATTGAATTCTCCTCAAAACAAATGTAGTAATGTACTTTAACATCTGTTGCTCGTTTGTCCATATTTTCAAATTCAAGTCCCAGAGATGAACATCTGGGTGGCTGAGCTGACTCTGTTTTTGAGCAGAGCTGAAATACTCATGCCGAGTGACCTCAGGGGCATTGGAAGACCCCAAACAGGCAGCCTGGGCCTCGCGTGCCCAGCCTGGGCCAGTCACCCCTGGTGTGGGAGGGGACAGCTGGGGTGTGGGCCCCTGCCATGGACACTGTCAGCTCGACCTGGAGCTCAGGGATGCTGAAAACCCCAACAAGCAGTCCACAAGTCAGTAACTGTTGGAAAGCAGGAGTTGAAAACAGTTAAGAAGGTTTCTTCCCTGTGGGGCTTCTTCCGAGTTATCTCTGGATGCTCGGAGCTGGGTACAGCACGCTGCACTCCCACACTTAACTCAGCAGGTGGGGGTGGTAAGTTGACCCCAGCCTCACAGAGACAAAGTGTCCCTGAAATTGCTGACATTTGAAAATTCCTTTGCAGCTTAGGGTATGTTTCTATGCATTATACCACTTGATTCCTGACACAGTCAAGCAAGATATGCCAGAGGACACCTCGTTTACTGACAAGTGTCCGGTGCTTTGGATGTCAGAGCTCCATGGTATTGCCATCGAAACTGTTTTATTACTGAGACGTATTGTAATATAAATGAGAGGAAATAAAAACAGATATTTTCATTTTAGTGACACACTGAGCAGCCTCATTCACATACGTGTTTCCTCATTTGAGTCTTGCTTTTACAAACGAAGGTTGTGTGTAAATAAAATAGTAGATAAATTGACTCAACTGAGGGTGATTTTTGATGATTTTATTCTAAACCCT
Source organism: Daubentonia madagascariensis (assembly GCA_023783475.1). Lineage (NCBI taxonomy): Eukaryota > Metazoa > Chordata > Mammalia > Primates > Daubentoniidae > Daubentonia > Daubentonia madagascariensis. The sequence goes on from JAKFHU010001035.1 coordinate 1,081,634, forward strand.
CTCCTAAGAGATTGTGGATTGTGTGAACTGTACTTACTGCTAGAATATTCTTAAAACGCACTTAAAACCTAGACGGGAGGGAGTGTGTTCTTCCCGATGGTGGACGACCAGCCCTTTCCGTCTGGTGGGAAAGGCAGCAGGAAAGACCAGCGGAACCTCAGGGCTGGGCCTCCTCGAAACAAGGCTGAACCGACTAGAAATTCGATTTCCTGGATGCTGTGCTCTGCTCTGCCGCGGTGCCCCGGGTGCTGCAGGCTGTCTCTGGGGGTCCCTGGTGTTTATTCACAGTGCCAGGTCGGCACAGTCACCCAGCCAGGTCCAGCCTGAGACGCGTCTGCGGGACCAGCTCCGAGTCCACGGTTTCCCTCTGGTTATTCCGCCTGGCACTCACTCCCATGATTTATTTTAAATTTGCTTACTTGCCTGAAAAAAGTAGTAAATACAGCTAAACAACTCTTCTCCATTATTCCTTCATATTTTGTTTAGTTGTAAACTGTGAGTCCCTGTCTATACTTGATTTTGAAATCATTCATTTAAAGAAACCCTAATGTTTCTGAATCTAAGTTTTAAATTGTGCTTCTGCATCATCATACCTGTGTTGACAAGGCCCTGTTGTGGTTATAGAATCGGTTTTTTAATTTATTAATAAATATACTTCCATTGTGTTAAAATGAGGTGAATCTTGCCACATCGTAATGGGATGGTGCCGCTCACACTGGTATGACTAGTGCAGCTTCCACAAACGGAAGGCTCCACGGCGCTGGGGTCTGAGAACAGGACCTGGTTCCAGGAGGAGAGGAGGGGACGGAGGCCCAGGATGGGGGTGAGTGCGGGGGCCCGACAGACGTGCACACAGGCAGACATGAGCCCGTGAAGCACACATCCCGTTTCTGTAGTTCATGACAGAACTAGAAATCACAAACTCATCATTAGAATGGTGAGCTGGTGGCACGTCAGCCAGCCCAGTGGAGCACACCCTTCCCCCATAAAATCTAAATTGTGTGCATCTATCAAAAATTGTCTATTGACAATTTAGCTACTCAGTTCTCTGAAATATGAAAATTTTATTATCTTCAAGTAAGCATGTAGTTTCATAATTTGAATTTTTAAGTGTAAATATAAAATTGTTCATTATATCAATATAGACCTTACAGTCTACAAAGCCTTTGAATACAGTCATAGTTATGAAGCACACTTATACACACACATGCAGAGACACACGCAGAGACACGCACACATAGACATACACACAGACATACACGCAGAGACACACTCAGAGACATGCAGACACACACACAGATGCACACATGCAGAAAGACACGCAGAGACACACACACACACACACTCAGAGACACACGCAGAGACTGCTCTGTGCGGGTGGACTGGCGGGCCCACAAGAGGATTCCAGCAGGTTCCTGATGCCGCCATTCACTGCAGTGGGTCCCCTCGCGGAGGAAGGTACTAGGAGAGTCGCATCTTTAGAAGTTTGAAATGTCCGCAGGTTACCAAGAGGAGATTTCTGGGTAGCGTGAGGTCCAGGAGTGTTGAGTCCCAGGCAGGGCGGGCGGCGGTGACTGTCGGAGGCGTCAGGGCGCAGACAGTCCCTGATGCTGAGAGACCCCAGGAGCTCCCATGTTCGTCCTCCTGGGTCCCTGATGATCAAAAGACGAGGAAGCCACCCATTTCTCCTGGATCTGGACAATTCCCATTTTTTTCCAGTGGTTATTAACACCAGTAATGCACAAGAGAAGTGGAAAGGTGAAGGGGGTAGGATTTATGACAATTCAATCTAACAGTTACCTGAATTTACCTGTTTTATTTGTATACTTCCTAATGTCGTCATATAATTTTAAATTTCTGGTGACCTAAATTGCCATTGCTGAATATCACCTATAAAGTGAGAATAAATTACTATAAATGCCTACTTGAGAGGGTGGTTGTGAGATTAAATAAGATGATTTATGTGGAAGTTCTCTCTATTGATAAAATGTTAAAAACACAATTTGTTTATTTCCCACTTACCTGGGAGCTTCCCGGTGGTGTATTTCCCTGCTCTGCCATATCTGCGTCACACCTAACGTAAAGAAGGTGCTCCTTGGTTATTGGTTGACTCATCTGTAAAATATTGGCGCATGCTCAAGCTTTATGGTTGTGCTAAGTGTTTTGGAAACATCATCAAATCTTCTCTAAAGAGAACATAAAGGAAAAATCCACCTTGCATATTTTTTGAGGGGTAGAGGTGAGAGTAAGAGCAAATCTCAAAAGCATTTTCTTTCAAAACTTTCAAATCAACTTTGAGCAAATTCCAAAAGAAAGCAAAAGACAGACTGCACAAGAATGTTTCAAACTTTTGCGGTTTGTGGGAACAGGCAGGACGAGGGCGTGTGCAGGAAGCCACCCCCGGTGCACTGCCTGGTCTCTCTGGTCTGCCGGGACCAGGTCCTACCAGGCTGGGCAGGGAGGCCTCAGGACCAGGGTGTCCCCACCTAGAGAGCCTGTGGTGTTGATTCAGCGGCTCCTAGACTTTCAGAAAGATTTTCAAGAGTTCACATCATTAAAGGTAGAAATGACAGCTGTTTCCATTCTTATCTTAATTCAATAACGAAAAAAGTATGTACATAGTTTCCTACTAAAATTGTATAATTTGAGAACCTTGGAGTACACGTTGTGTCAGCGTGTGCAGGAGGTGGGTAGAAATCAGAAAAGTGTCAAACACAAACATCCCGAAACTCAGAGTGTGAAAGCAGGATTTTCATGGGTTTTTTTTTTTTTTTTGATGCCAAATACATGATCCAGCACATATCTATTTCCAAAGGCAAACACACTAGAATAATTCACATGTAATGTGCTTTCAGATGGGCAGGCTTTGTGTTAAACAAAAATTTAAAGGACATTAAATAGCCTGGGAAACTTGTTAAATAGAAAAATTAAAATTTACCATATGTGACAATATTGTGCTTGTTTAAAATGAAATGTTTTAAAGAATTGTTCATGTATTATCCAAAGTAACAAAAGCATATTTTAAAAAGTGGGTAGGAAAGGTTTTATAAGAAAATGAAAAAGATTTATTCTGCAAAAACATTAGGGAAAAATGTGGCTTAGTAGAATAAGTTGTAGATTAGTAACTAGAGGTTACAGATTCTAAACTGAGTATTTCTGATAACTGGCCATGGGCTGGAGGCAAGCTATGGACAAGCTTTATTCAACAGGTGACTCGATTGTATGATTGCATGACTATAAATCCCAGACAGAATACCCCACGGAGTCGTGGTGAACACTGAATGACTCAATTTATGAATTTATAAATGTGTTTAAAAACCCTAAAGCATGTGAATGTAACAGACAAAATTCTATTAATGTGCAGCAACTTCTGATCATAGAAGCAATACACACAATATGGTGGGTGAATTTATACCTCAATATTTATGTATGTTTTTTCTGGCCTGGCAGTGCATAGCCTGCAGCTGGTGGCGATTTGCCAATAGCAATTTTTACTTTGCTTAAATCTAAAACAACCTTATGTTAAGTTTTTAATATCTGTGTTTTTAATTTATTTTATCCTGACAAGAAACACGAGGCTTTGGGGCCAGAGACAGACTCCTGACCACCCACAGAGCCCCTCATGCCAGTTTCTGGTGCCCCCACCCCATAGAGGGGCTTTGAGCCACAGGAAAGTGACTCTGAAGTTACGACCCTTGGGGCTTGCACGGGATGCTGTGCACCTGCCACCCTCCCCTCCACAGGAGGAGGGAGACTTTTGCCAATGTCAAGGCCACTATTAGGAGAGCAGGTGTAGGTCTCCGCCCATTACACTTCGGGATGCAAACAAAGGGCTTCTAGGGAGATAAGTCTGCAGGTGTCCCTGAAAGATGCACCGTGGCCGACTTCCTTGGCTCGGTTAGCACACACGCAGCCTCCACTCCATCCCGGTCATTCTTGCTCAGGACCCCGTACTGTGCAGAAACGTGGAAGTATTCACGGAGTCTTGTGTCTTAGCATTCTGTCTGGATATTCAAATGAACTTTAGAAGGACTCAAGGATTATCATGACAAACAATTTAGGAAAAACTGAAAGATAAAGTCCTTCGTTACAGGCTAGCGTCTGAGCTCCCTCAAGATGAGGAAGAGGGATGGCATCGGAGAAGAGGGGAAGACAGGAAGGGGGGTGGGGAGAGGGGGAGACAGGAGGGGAAGCAGGTTCTGCTGCACAGCCCAGCACTCCGCTGAGGCCGGGGCACTGTGGGCGCCTCGCCCTGGGCTCACCGTGGGCGCCTTGCCCTGGGCTCACTGTGCATGCCTTACCCTGGGCTCACCGTGGGCACCTTAACTAAGGCTCACCGTGGGCGCCTTGCCCTGGGCTCACCACAGGGCGCCTTAACCAGGTCTTTCCAGGGCACTGAGGGATGCTGGGGGAGTTGGGATTAAAGCCAAGACTCTCTGACCCTGCTCATACTCTCCACTCTTCTTCACTAGTCAGAATATTTATTTCTGTTCTGAAAACTGGAATCTGAAAGATGATGTTCCTGTTATTCATGTTTTCAAACATCATTAAAATGTGTTAAACTAACAGTTATAAAATCAATTTTTACAGCATTATATAGTATTAACATAAATTATGTAGCAATTGCCTATGCGTATGCAAAATATGTTAGCAGCAATTTTAAGAATGTCAATTAGGTCGATATATTCTATATTTTAATCATTTTTAAAAGTTACCTGGAAACAAATAATTTAAATGAAGATTTGTAGACTGGAGAAATATTAGACAATTGTGTATCTAACATAGAATTACTCTCTGTCGATTTGGGGCTACATATTCATTGTCCCACAATGATATTGGAAGATGCCAAGATATTACATCTTATAATCTAAAATACCTGCTGTATTTCAAGCCAAATATGGCCAAACAAATTAGAAAATTATCAACTGTCATTATTAGAAAAAATTGGTGATGAAATGTGGTTACAAAGCTATCTTTTCTTCCATATCATGACGTCTGGTTATTTCTTTTTTTGTTGTGTGCTGGTCTGGAGAGGCCAAGGCGTGTGCGCACATCGTGTTTCCTGTCCTGGCCCCACCGGAAGGAGTGAGGACAGAGCCACTGGGTCTCTGCTGACGCGTGGAGTCGTTGCTCAGAGGGGACAAGCTGGTGAAGGGCGCAGAGGGTCCCCTGCCTCTCTCCCTCTCACCGTTGGAGGCTTTCACCCTCTCTGCGAGGGGGCCAGTCCTGAAAACTAGTGTGACAGAAATCTCGTTTGCTGCTTTCGGGGTCCTTAGATTTAGGGGAACTATGTCACGAAGAGTCCAATTTGCAAAGGAAGGATTACTTTGTGATGTGAATAATGATTAAATGTGTGTCTGCGTTGTAAATACGGTTTTCTTAATGCACAGTTCCTCCCTCCGCCCCCACCCGCCGTCCGCCTCTCTTCCTTTCCTTTCAAGAAGCGTCAGGCTTTTGTCCGAAGATTGTTTCCTTGTAAGACCACACCTCAGGGTCACCTGATAAAACACCAGGAACACCAATGCACACACGAATCACCTGGGAGGATTTTTTTTTATTTAATAAAAAATAGGTTCTGATATGGTAGGTCTGGGGCGGCCCGAGACCGGGCGCCTCTGCTGGGCCCCCAGGTGATGCCGAGGCTGCTGGCCATACCACTTGCAGAGTCCTTTGCATAAATTCCTCAGTAATACATTTATTTAAGAATGAAACATCAAGATTTTGGAGCCTCACTCCAGACTTGCTAAATCTGAAGTGCCCAGATGGGGCCCAGGAATCTGCATTGAAATGGGTTGGCGGGTGGCACAAGCCATGCTCAGGTTTAGCGCAAACACCCTAGGAATGCGTGGCCTCAGTGGAGCCGCCCTAGACTTTCAACTGAGTCACCACATCTCGGACTATGCAAACATTCAATTTTGAACTATACATTTATCTTCTGCACACACACGCAGTCATGTGTCGTGTAAGGCTTGTTAGGTGATTTTGTCATGTGTAATCATCATAGAGTGTACTTTCACAAACCTGGATGGCATGCGTGTGTTACCTGTATGTATTTTTCATGTGGAAAACCAAATGCCCAGCCTTATTCCTGAATATGAGTCACCTCTACTTGTTCTGCCAACATCAAGCGCATAGGTCAGGATCTGTATTTGCTCCATTGTAATCTGATAGGACCACTGTCTTATACACAGTCTGTCATTGACCAAAATGTCCTTATTCAGTAGGTACATGACTGTGCACACACACATTCCTATATGGGCAGAGAGAGAGAGTTTTCTGTACGTGAAGCTCACTGTAGCCTAATTTTTTCACTTACTTTTATTATAGTAGCCGTTCTCCTATTTGAACCTAACCAATTCGTAGATGCTTATCTTGGGTACCTTGGAAATGATTTCATCTTAAATAACGCCGATCTGTGAGAGCGTTATGTTCAGTGTTGAATTGTTATAGCCAGTTTCTAGAGCTATAGCTAATAAAATAAGAAGTGACAAGAGCCCTAAAGGACATAGGGAATTTTTTGGTGATAATTTTCTTCAGGCAGAAACGTAAAGGCACCTCGTGTTTGCACTTTTACTGAATTATAGAGTGTTCACATCACATCCACACGGGGAAAGGGAAGGGCGTTTGTGGAAGACCAAAGCCAGGCTCTGCCCGTGGAGTCTGTGCTCTCCGCGTCTGGGTCCCTGGTCGCACCAGGTAGACGTGCTTCCCCCTCGCAGCAAGAACATTCCTGCTCTCCCAGCACCTGCCGTGCCTGAGGCCAGGGTGCCCTGCACAAGCGAGGGCTAGCATAGGGCACCCCGGCATGTTACAATGGCAAAACCTAAAAGCAGTCTAAAATGTTCATCACAAAGGTAAAGCTTACAAAAATGATAAATTTACACACGAAATTCTAAGCAATCATTACAATTTATTTCTGAGAAACATTTAATGGCATGGTAAAAGGCTAATATTGCAGGCTGATATACTTTGAAAAGACATAAAGCCATAAATATGTTAAGGTATATTTACAGCAGCAAGTAGACGATTAAGGGAGGATGTCTCTGAATAGTATGTTTAGCGGTTTTTTCCTTTGTATTTAGATTCTCCGTAATAAGCAGCATTGTCACAACTGGGAAGGTAAAAATGGTGTACGCATGTTTATTGATTGCCCCATAATACAAACAGCACTGGAGCTCTTACATAGGAGGTGCCACAGTGGGGACTGGCAGGGTGGGGAGGAAGGAAGAGGTGCAGCTCGAAGGAATCGGCGGACACCCACGCCGAGTTCAGGGGATGCTTCATTTCAGAGCCCGTCAGCACCGCTGCCCCGGTGCTCAGGAGGAAGGTGCCAGAGTCTTTGGCTTTTTAACTCTGAAACACGCACCTTAAACTATCTCTAGCAAATTCTGGATATGAACCTTATGGCCTGAATGTTGTACTAGATCCAAAAGTAAACTTAACATTAGCATTCTAGTTGACCCTTCTCACTTTTAAAGTGCACCTTTTTCTCATTTTTTATTGTTTACATCACAATAGCAATGAGTTGACTCTGGTACAAAAATAACGGCAACCTATTATAATTTTTCACATTTTGGTTGTGATGGATTTAAAATGACTGATTATATCTTGAGAATTTTGTTTGATGCAACAATTACTAGAAAGTCACCAACTGATTAAATATGTAGTAATTTCAGTGTTTCAAAGACACAGTGCAGTGAAGTTTTGATTATTTTACTGGTTGAAAGGACAAGTGCAGGGTCAGTGATAAAAATCCAAATCTTTTACACTGTTGAATATTTTCCATTTTTCTATGTGAAATATTTTAGCTTAGTGATCACATATGTGAACATGAACTGTAAACCATAAAACATCCTTCAAAAGTTGGGTTATTTTGATCATTATTGTTGATAAAATAGTTATGATCTACAGTAGGTCAGACCAATCAAAAATGTGTTCAATTAAATTAAATAACTGATAAATTTTCATTCATTTCTGAAATAAGATTGACTAGTGCATTTAGTCCTAAAGAGAAAAAAATTGTCTGCACGGTATTTTCTCTCCATTGTCTGATCCCAGAAAATATATAAACTCATTCACTTTCACATGCAAACCCTTTACTCTTTTAAATTCTCTAAATTTAACCTAAAATTAGTCCTTAATTTAATCTAAAAGGAATCCAAAATGAATTCCTAAAATTATGCCCAATTGTGGGTAGTAAAGTTCCCTCATTACCACATTCTTGTATCAATAATATGTCTATTAGATTCATACCACATAGTAACAGGGACGAGTATATGATTACTTATAAAAATTTACAGCAGTATGTAAAGTGTTACCAATTATACTAATGATAGTTTAGGATTTAATTAAGGTGGAGACACATTGAGTCACGCCATTGTTGTAAATGTTCAGACTTTCCAACTAAAAGGAGCATGTTCCTTTTCATGTACACGTTTTATATCTCTTGCAGGTGAGCACGTTAGACTGGATGCGAGCAGAAAGGACCTATAACCTCTGTGAGGTGTTATTTAAAGTCCACAAGGTAGGTATCCTTTGCCCTCTAGATGCTTTCATATAAATCAGATGTCCCTTTGGCTTTAAAGAATGAGAGAATTATTTGTCCACCATGGGCCAATGGACTAATAAAATAACATGAAAATCTTCTAGATCCATCCAGCTGTCCCGTCCAACGGTCATCACGGTTGTCACCTGTTGCTCATTAAGGCAGATGATTGGAAGGTGCGTGTGTGTGTTTTAGTTCTTCCCATTACAACAACATATTCCAAAAACCTTACTTTTCTGTTGCTGCTGTTGCTACTGTAGTTGTTGAGGGCGTTTTTAACAAATCAGATCCAAATTTGTGTCCTAAAAGCTTTTCTTATTTAAGCCTGGCCTGGCCTGACAAGAATAACTAATAGAATAATTCTCCTATTAGAGGGAAAGTACTCATTGACTAATAAAGGGCCAAGTTTTATCCATAACAGTCATATCAAGCTTTCAGAATAATCCGATGTAGTTGGTCAACTGCAAAGTAGTTAGTCCATTGCCACAAAATCAATTTCTGCTGTTTCCAGTGGGCAGCGTGTCATCTTGCACTGTGCACTGTTCTAATAAGGACTCGCGGTGTCAGAGGAAGGCAGGGTTTAGCCAGGGAGCGTCCTGCATGACTTCTGCTTGGTTCCTGTTGCCATGTGCTGACATATTTGAGATACATATAACTGCGCACATAAATGCAGATTGAGCAAACTTAGGACATACAGTTAAGTCGTTGAGAAAGAGTCTTATCAGACCTCAGGTTTTGTGGAAAATTCTTTACAACACAAAATTATGCAAAGAATTTGGAATGTTGAACTTGAGAGGGTGTGGGGGAGAAATGAAAATCACTCGTTGTCACTAAGTGAACTGAGATTATTGTTGCAAAAAATTCACTGCCCGCTCCCAGGGGTAGGGTTCCCACCCTTCAACGTCAGGCTGACCAGGGATTTTACGGCCCTGGGATGTTCACGGCTGTGACGTGAGCCAAGACCTGTGAGGTGCATGTGTGATGAGGTTTGGTCCCTGTCCTCACTCTGCTGCCGTGGAGACAGCACAGCCTTGGGACCAGCAGCCTGTGGAGGAGGAGAGACCCGGGGCGGGCGGAGCTGCACCCCAACGCCGATCAGCTGTGCCTCCCCGGCCGCAGGTACGAGAGCAGGAATCCCAGGCCGGCTGCCGAGCGCCACTGAGATGCTGCGGTGAAAGCTGGTATAACTCGGTAACGACACGCGCTCCAGGGTTAGACGGAGGTCAGACCCTGACGCCATCACTGGAAAACGCACTGGGTTTCTTTAAGCCTCAGTTTCCCCATCTATAAAATGGAGATAGTACTAACTCCTTATATGCTGTATTTTATGATACTGTTTTTGGGAGTTCTGTAAATTAAATGGGATGACTTCCAGCTTTTGCCATAAAGTGCTCACTAAATGTAGCCTTTCTGGACCGTCGCCAAGGTCCCCGGGAGCTGACCCTCTGTCCAGAGCCTCAAGTCCGGGCAATCCCTGTGCCAGTGACTCGCAGCCTTGTCTGTACATCAGGACCACCTTCAAGAGCAGTTACAAAGGTTAAGGATTTGATTTTATTTGGTCTGAGTTGTGGCCCAGACATCCATACTCATTTTTTTAAACTTCCCTGGTACTGTTAATATGTAACTAAATCTGAGAACTGCTATTAATACTATGCCCTATAGAGTCTGTTGTAAAACAATGCCTTGTAAATAAGTAACATGTTATTGCACTGACAAATTCCTTGGAATCCTTAAATATTAAGCTAGATGCAAGTTTATTGATCAGAGGAGTTGTTGTATTAACACCATTAACAAAAACATGAGACGCATATATTAATATTTGCTGTGACGATGCCAGTAATGGTAGTAACGTTTGTCGTTAGTTATTCCTTCTTCATTTGTTTCATTTTTAAATGCTACCTTTACATCTTCCTTCCTTCAGTAGTTGGAACTCTTCCATGCACTTAACTCATTCACTGAAATCGCAAGTCTGAGGGCGAGACGCTCTCGTCTCTGGATCAGTGATCCACTGCTGCGAACCAGTCACTGAAACTTGAGGGGCTGAAGCAACACACGTTATCCACAGCTCCAGGGCCTGGAGTCACGGACTCCAGTCTCTCCAGGTTGTAACCAAGGTCCCAGCCCAGCGCCCTCCTGGAGAAGGGTCTGCCTCCAGGCTCCCCGCTGTGGGTGCTGGTAGAATTCAGCGGTGGCGATGGCTGGAGAGAGGGTCGGTCTCGGCAAAGGCGACCCGTCACTCTGGACACGTTTGCTTGTTACAGCAAATCGCTTGGCTGAGCCCAAGAGCAGGACGGAGGAGGAAGCACAGGAAGAGCAGGCGGGACCCTGAGGACTGCTTTGGAGACGCCTGCTCCACCGGAGGCCAACACGCAAGTGCTGGTGAAGCGCAGGTCTGTCACCCAGCATCTCTTACCGTCCAACAGCGTGAGCTTGGAGCCTGCTTAATGCCAGGTGCGCTCAACGTTCAGAAGCGAAAGCCACTGCCCATGGCCGAGGCCTAAAGACGCACAGGAGGAGCTGGTTTGCCTGACCCTGTGCCATGCTGAGCACCTGTCCAAGGCATGGGGACAGGTGTCAGGGCACAGAGACCATGTTCTTTCTGCCCTACCTTTAGATTACATTCAACACAAAGCTGTGTTCTATTCACACTGCAAATGCCAGCTTTTGTTACATAACACCCCTTTGTTGTAGCCTGAAAAGTACACTTATTGTTCAAATTAACATTTTAATGCCTCAGTTAATTATGTTGATTGGGTAGGAGTATGAAACATTAAAGATATTTTATTTTAATAATCTGATAAAAAACATTATCCTAGCAAAATAAGATTTATTTTCCAGGAAGTTTAAAATACTCTTAAACAATTGGGTTAAAGAAGGTATTGAACTGAAATTAAATTTATCTAGAAAAAAGATAATAAAAATATTGACTATTATAGCCTCACATGTATATGGTAAGTGATTCTTTTAATAATTAAAAGTTAAATTCAACAAATTATAAAAAGATCAAATTCACATAAGGAAAATACTTGTATATAAATAGAGAAATTAATAAATTAAAAAACAGGAATATGATGGAATTTATAAATATACTCAAAAATCTCATTTTAAATTGAAAAAAAAGATGAGTTGCTAATAACCCTGAGAAAGGACACAGAAAGACACACCACATTGCACACCCAGCCCCAGCCTGCCTAACCTCGGAGGCCCGTTACGTTGCAAAATGAGAAAAGTGCTCACAATTATTGGTTATCACTGTTTTCTAGTATAGGAGAACAACGTACCATATAAAGAAACTGCTTTTTGTCTTTTTCATGTAGGCATATGCAAAAAAGTAGGAAAATGTATATAGTTGATTTATTTTAAATCTGTATCTGGAATTTTAGGCTGCCTTTAGTGGAACTATATACATGACAAGTGCATTCCCATAATAATATTATCAAAATGATAAATAAATTTAGTTCCAATTTTTGAAAAATTCATTTGGCCACATATTTCTGGATGTTTTAATTTTTGTTGACTATATTACTGAAAGTGATAAAAAGGCCTGATGAATTCAAATCAAGGCTCTTCATTACAAGTTGTAATGAACAGCAGCAAAAAATAAAATCATTTAATGATCATAAAATAAACATTACCATGCAAGGCATATTCATCAAAAAAGAAATTAGAGAAAGATAGAATAAAATATTAACTATGGTTAGCTCTCAGTGACGGCTTTGATGGTTGCTTTTCTTTCCTTTTTCAAATTCATCCGTGTTTTCTAAATTATCTATAACATGAATGCATTATTTTCAAAATGATAAAAAACAAGCATATGTTAAAATGAGCTCTTGGTGTATGTGATATGTGTAGAATGTTGCTTATCAAAATTCCACAAGACAGTCATGGAACCAGCGGCCCCTTCTCTGTTCTGCAGGCCCCTGATCACACCCGCCTTTCTCCTGCCGCATTCAAGCGGCTACACCTTCCATGTCTGCTGTGCTCTTTTGGCATTGGTGTGACTTGGAAGGATCATTGTATTTCAGATATGTTGTTCACTAATAAACTATGGGGCCACCTCTTTTTTTATCCAGTTAATTTTCCAACAAAGATTATGAAAAATAATTTAATAATAATATGCTATGAAGTGATTATGCAGTCATGGAATTAGCCAGGAGAATGGCTACAGCAAATATATTAAACTCAAAATAGGGTGAATAATAATAATGAATCTCTACCATTCAATATTTTTAAAAAGAAGATTGAATTTTGTCAGTTGAGTGTCCTAAAGTCTTGAAATAGTGATCTTACAAAGTGGTCTTTTTTTCTTTAATTGTTGAAGATCATTTAGCACACATGCAATTAAAAGCATCTATATGCATTTAATTTATTTTTCAAAAACTGAAATAAATACATAATTATCATAAGAACTAGCACTTTTTAGTATAGATTTTTAAAATTTGTTTTCATAATTACCATTTCAAAGTATATTCACTAGTATTTAGACCAGAAATCAAATTTTGAAATTGTAATTTTGTTTTTCTATGACACATTCTCCTCTCTAAAAATTACTTTTCCCAACTGCTAAAATTATGTATTCTGTATTTCAACACTCATCATGAAATAAATGAGAAAATTGCATCAATCAGTCTTGGTTGCAATCAGGAGATAAGTTGTAAACAGCCTCCAGGTGGAATATAAGAGAAGCACCGTTCCAAAGTGAGGAGCATCCTGTATGAAAGTAAATGGATATTTCCTCCCAACATAAAAATATTCCATCCTAAAATTGTCAGGAGAATTAAATTTGCTTGTGTGTGTGGCAGGGGATCTTGATGATAATAGCTGCCTTTCATAGAGTGTCTCCACTACGGCCTTGCTAAGCACTTCATGACGTCCCTGCGTTAATCCTCTCTCAGAAATACAAGGTGGGCGAGTAATTTCCAGAAACCGCACTGGAGGCAGGGGTGGGACCCAGGTTTGCTCACCTTGAATCCTATTCAGTTTCACTTGTTAGAAACATCGGTGTCCTGTGAGTGTCTCCCAGGTATCCACTGCGAGCTTGCTGACGTTCTCCGGGTGTTGTTACAGGAGTTCTGTATGCATAATTACCGCACTGAGAGTAAGAATTCCTAAATAATTTTCCTAAAGTCATGTTAGGGCAAAAATTGCACTGATCAAAGTTTAAAAGACCAAGAAGACTTTATTCAAGGACATTATGGTGGGGGAGGGAGATTGAACTCAACTCCCCTGAAACAAAAGTGAAAGCTAGGGAAAGGGGTACACAACTCGCCAAAATAACCAGTGGTAGGAAAGAAAACACAGTTGACCCTTAAACAACATGGGCTTGAGCTGCGCTGGTCCACTTAGATGTGGATTTTTTCAATACATATATTGGAAAAATTTTTTGGAAATTTGTGACAATTTGAAAAACCTCACAAAGGAACTACTACTTAGCCTAGAAATATTGAAAAAATTTTTTAAAGTTAGGTATATCATGAGTGCATGTGATATATGTAGATACTAGTCTATTTTATCATTTACTACCATAAAATATAAACAAATCTGTTATAAAAAGTTAAAATTTATTGAAACTTACAAACACAGACCATGCAGGCACCGTTCACAGTCGATAGAAATGTCAGCAGATGTAAAGAGGCAGTACTAAATCATAACTGCATGCAATTAACTGTGGCACACAGTGCACCACTGTAGGAATTTCATAGCCAGCTCCTGCTGCTATTGTGGTGGGCTCAAGCATTGTGAGTATCCCCACTTAAAATGCCCTGTGACGCTACTCACCTCCATGTGAATGGTTCATCTGTCCAGGAAACTGCAGATTTCAGTAAAAAGTGATCTCTGCAGTTCTCACATATTTTTCATACTTTTAGTGCAATACTGTATACCTTCATTAACTCAACGGGACCCGTATGAACTGCCACTAGAGATGCTGGAAGTGCTCCCAGAAGCAAAGTCACGACATTACAAGATAAAGCTGAGTTGTTTGATGCGTAGCGTAGGTCGAGGTCTGCAGCTGTGGTTGCCACCATTTCAGACAGACAATTCATCTTGTAAACAGATTGTATAAACTTATGAGTATCAATAAATACAGTACAGTACTGTAAATGTATTTTCTCTTCTTTATGATTTTCTTAATAACATTTTCTTTTCTTTAGCTTACTTTATTGTAAGAATACAGTATATAGTACATACAACATACAAAGTCTGTGTTAATCGACTGTTTATGTTATCAGTAAGGCTTACGGTCAACAGTGGGCTATTACTAGTTAAGATTTTGGGAGTCAAAAGTTACACTAAGATTTTCAGCTGTGTGGGGGTGGGTGCCCTGACCACCCAGTGTTCCAGGGCCAGCTGTGAATTCAGTGGATGCCCACTGCCCATATGAACACCAAAGAAGAGTTCTTTGGTCATCAATCTTTGACCATTAAGTTCAGTGGATATGGAAACAATTTCTGGAAAGTAAGGGCAGTATTCTATTCTGGTTTATGACATGTAATCCGATTTATTGAATAGGTTCTGGGTAACCCAGGTTGAGGTAGAGGATCTGGAGGGCTCCAAAATTAAGATGCAGTTGCTGTACTCAAGCTGCATTTAGGGTTAGCAATATACGCCCACCACACATATGGACACACACGTCACGGCCCACACCACAGGGCAGCAGGTGTCTGGACGGAGCACCAGGATAAATGTGCAGCTCTCTGGTGGCCACGTGAGTGGAGTCCTGCAGAGCTGTCTCCGAGGCCAGGACGGCCAGTGGAACTGTCTGGAACTGAGCAGAGGAGTCCACTCTAGACACAGCAGTTGTCACTTGTACCTCAAGCCTGTGCCTAGAAAGCATATGTAACACATTTTAAATAAAACAGTTTGGCCAAGTGTTGAGTTCATGTGGATTTTGAGAATGAACCTTGAGCATAGGTGTGAATGGGGTGTGTCTGGCTTGTCTGGCGGCTCAAGAGAATCAAGATGTCTCAAGATCACCATGCAGCAGGTGAGCAGGCTCCCACTCCTCCCTGCTGCCAGGCAGAGGCAGAGACAGAGACAGAGACAGACAGAGACAGAGAGACAGAGACAGACACAGAGACAGAGAAACAAAGAGATAGAGACAGAGAGATAGAGACAGAGACAGAGACAGGCATCAGCCAGGTGCTGACGGGGCATGTTTGTCTTGTGCTTCCACACTGTCAGCCTGGTTATGGTGACAACGGAGAACTCCAGTCTTCCTCTGCCTGGCCTTGGGACAAGCTGACCCCACAGTAGGGCTGCGACTTCAGTGATCAATAGACCAGGAGAAGTGAGAGCCCAGATGCTCTCTGCGCCCAGGCTGGCGGCCCTCAGGGTTGCCGGTAGTCACAGGTCCAATCTGTGATTAGCAGACAGACCGTGGTTAATTTATATCTCCTGGTTATATTATTAACCAGAAATTGAACAATAGTTCTTGCTTGTTTGTTTCTTTGTTTTAACCTTTGCTTTTGAAACTATTTCTAAAATATTCATTCCATTTTGTCAAGACCTTTGGGTTAACATAATTAAATCTTGGATGACTAAGCATCTTGCCATGCTTCAGAGACAGTCTGAGCACTAAGTTGTTTACTTCTGGAAAATGCAGACGAAGAGAGGAAGAGCCTACTAATTTTATAGGAACTCTCAGGCGTAGGTGAAATGCTTAGTTATGGGGTGCAGTGTTGTTTTCAGTGTCTGTTGATTTTAATGCTAAACATGAGCATCAATTTCTCAAGACTTTTATCTTTGTCTTTAAAGTAAGACATTAAAAAAAATTGCGGTCACCAGTATTTTAAGGGAAAGGCACTTACAG
Organism: Daubentonia madagascariensis; assembly: GCA_023783475.1. Classification (NCBI taxonomy): domain Eukaryota; kingdom Metazoa; phylum Chordata; class Mammalia; order Primates; family Daubentoniidae; genus Daubentonia; species Daubentonia madagascariensis. The sequence goes on from JAKFHU010001035.1 coordinate 1,097,989, forward strand.
ATAATTAAGAGTTAGACATAATTTATTTACAAATATTTATTTATGGTCCCATTTCCACTCCAGCTATGTTCCTGAGTTTGCCTGCAAGTGTGTGGCCAGGAGACTGGGGGTGAGGCTAACGCCCTCTCTCCTCCCTCCTCCGGGGGCCCCAGTAAATGGGGGTCAGCTTCCACATTCTTCCGACTGACGTATTTTCAGTCCATGCCCTGTTTTTCAGTTCTGGCTTACGGATGACTGCTGGTTACAAGCAAACTTGTACCTGGGGCTTCAAGACTTTGACTTTGAGGACCAGAGGCCGTATTGCTTCAGCGTCATGGTGGGCCACGGGAAGAGTCACTTTTTCAGCGTAGAACTTGGCCGTGAGCTGGCGGTGTGGGAGAAGTCATTCCAAAGAGCGACGTTCATGGAAGTTCAAAGAACTGGGGTAAGCAAGCAACTCACGCTGTTCTCACCACAGACTTCCTTGGAATCTGAAACACAGTAATTAGAGTAGACGCAACAGTTTATTTCAGAAAAAAATGAGATGTTCAAAAGCTGAGCATTTTTAACGTGAGTCACCATGTCGAAATGAGCTTTCACCCTGAGCAGGGCGCTTAGTAGATCACCTGAGCTATTACGGGGGGTAAAGTGAGGCAGAGTAAGTTGCGTCTGTGTTTGCATCTGTGTTTACATTGAGTGTGAGGAAAAGTGCTAAGACACTTTCCAGGCCGGGACTCGACGGATGCTACACCCGTTCCCGACGGGTGATGGGACTCCCCGGGGGCCGTGTTACAGCTGGCGAAGCGCCCGGCCCACACATGAACAAATGTCGTGCAGGTGCCTGGATGGCTGCAATATTTTAGGGCACTCAGTGGCCCTTCCTCTCAATCTTAATGGTCTGAAGGAGAATACAAAACAGCTTTCGTGTCTGAGCTGCTTTACTCTTTCTGACGACAGCAAATAGGTCACTCACAAATTTGAATGTGTCTCGTCTGAGTGGATAAGGAAAAATGTATTATAATCCTCATTGCCATAAATGTGGGATGATCCCTTCACTGGGGAAATGCACTGCTAGAAATAAGAATGACAGAAAATAGATGAAGCGACACATCACAGAGACTTGACTCACACTGACGTTCCGGACTCATTCCTGGCCGAGTGTGGGTAACGCTGAGCATGTGAACTTAACTAGACACAGCCACGTCACTTCTAAAAAGGACATTCTAATGTGAAAATGTGGTTATTCATCTGTCACTCAGGTTGTCAGAATGTGTAAGGGCTCCTGATGTGCTGTGACAGAGCAGGAAACACCTGTAGCTATTTAATGCACAGTGAAATCCGTCGGTCCATGGGATGACGTCACACCCAGGTGTTCACAGACACTGAACGCCAACACCCCTTCCCGTTTCTCCCGGGTGCCGCGACTTTCTCTTTGAGTTGGGCGTCATAAACTGGAATTACGGTTGATTCCTGATGCTTCTGTTAACCTTTGTATCGAGGCATCAATCCACTTAACCATTACAGAGCATTGCATATTGGCAGCGAAATTACTAACTGTAGAATCTCTCACCTCAGGGACTTCATCTAACGTGTAATGACTCATAGCCGCTCAGAATCCTCAAGACCGAAAGTCAAATTATTAGAAGGCAAAGGGAAAGAACACTCACCGAAAGAGGTGCACTTTCTGCTGAAGTTTTGTTTAGATAATAGCAGTACTCATTGTGTTTTCAGTAGAGAAACCAGAGTAGAGAGAACTCTCTGTACATGTAGCGTGCAGGGCCCACGTGAACGCGCTGCGGTGCTCAGGTTGTGCGCCTGAGCGAGCGCGGTCAGGTGGCTTTTCAGTCGTGTTTAAGGTGACAGATAACTAGGAGAAGATATCCTGAATAAGATAACTCATAAAGTTCCAGTGGTGGAGGGAGGCTGAGAGGTTTGCAGCTCCGCCCACCACCCGGTTGTTGTAAAGTGAGTGCCTGAATCATCCCAGATGGACACACGCTCACTGGGCATAGAATGTCCCCTGCAAAGGACATTACCAGGTTCAGTGCTGTCCTTGTTCCAAAGAGGGGGTGGGGTGGGAGGGGGTCGGAGCTTTGATAATCAGGGCCTCTCTCCTAGAGGAAGTCGTTAATCCCTTTTAAAAATCATTGATATTTTGCGCAGGTGGGAGGGAGGGAGAGCCCATTCCCTGGAGGGAGAATTTAAACAGGGGGCTAATGGGTCAGCGTGACAGAGTGAACATCTGAAGTGTGGCCAGGACAGAGAGGGTGGCAGTGCGCCCAGGAGAATTTTCCGTAATCCAGGATTGAGATTATGAGGATCTTTGGTGGATGATGGAGGCAAAAATGAGCATGTGCTAAAAAGCTGGCAACCGCTGTTGAAACAGTAGTGGGCGTGGACACGCAGGGCACGTTTCTGCAGGGCGAGCCCAGCGGTATTGTGACGGCCACTTGGTGAGCAGCCGCCGGGCCCGCGCGAGCCGTGCGCCGTGGACTGGTGAGTCTGCTGCGCACCCGAGTGGGTGTCCCCGGGCTGTCCTGTGTGGGGGCTCAGAGGCCCCCACCCCCACCTCACGCAGGGCTCCCTGCCGGGGGGAGCCTGCAGCCATCTCCTGTGCGCCTCCACAGTGACCTGAATGCCCGTGAATCTCACCCTGAGTTCGTGGTTTCCTACACTCGAGAGGTGGAAAGGAAGGAGAAGGTACCCGGGTTGGTCAGATGGACTCAAGTCTTGGCCTCACCACTTTCTCCTCCCAGGACTTAGCAAGGTCGTCCTCTAGAACTCCATTCTCTGTAAGGGTTTCTGAGAGGCGACCCCGTGCCCTCGGGAGCTCCGGATTTAAACCCACGGCCTGTCTTCCCAGGTTTCTCGGTGCATCCTGTGTGGGGTCAGCGTGTTGCACGGAAAACTCCTGAATCAGTAGGGCAGGAGCCTGGGCACCTCCACGACGTTATTGCAAGTGACGCTATCTGAGATGATACCTATTTGCAAGTATTATTCAAAGCTGTCCACATCCAGACGCACGAACAACACAGTCACTCTTCGCCATCTGCGGTCTCCCTCGCCTCCTCCCGAGCTGAGGTGCAAACGCCAGTATTATGTTACATTTTCTTCAAACTGCTTTTACACATATTCCAGCAAGTTTTGTCTTTTTTATTAAAAATATATTCATGACATATGTATATTTTTCTTCAATGTGCAAGATTTTTGTACCTTTTTTTCACCTCAGTTTATCTAAATTTTTGTTTACACCAGCAATGTCCTGTTAGAATTTAAGATGTAAAAAAAGATCTCTTTCATAAGAGCAACACAAAAACAAGGATATGAAATATCTGTATTAGGTAGGATGCCTTGGCTAGACGTGACGGAGATTTCCTGACTCACAACCGTTAACAACAAGGAATTCTGCTGTTACTTTACGTAGTAGGGTTTCACGTCTCCACCTTCCTGGGCTTTGTGACTTAGGTTTCCCCCGGGATGCCCCCGTCACGGCGCGCCTGCCTGAAGCAGCAGAAGCAACACTTTCGAGCGAGTGCTCGGGGGAGAGGCGCGTCCACCAACACCGTAGTGCAGGTCGCCCCTGCAGCCCGAAGCTGGCGGCTTAGGTCCTGAACCCGTCAGTTCTCCTCGTGGAAGGCGCCTGCCCACGGGCGTCCGCCGGCCAACGCTGACGCTGGGGACCGGGAACGAGGCCCGCCCCCCAGCGCACTGTGGAAGGGATGGTGCGTTCAAAGTTCCTAACAGAACTCTACGGAAAGGAAGCTCCAATGAGAGGGATCACAGGGGGTTCATGCAGAACAAGCAGACTCAGTGTCCACTGCGGGGCCTGAACAAACAGAAATCAACAAGAAACTTTCTGAAGGACACCGAGGACCCGAGTAAATGGAGACTTTTTGTGCTCCCCATGAACTAGTAAAGCGTACGTGATCATGGATCCACGGCAAAAACAGAGTTTCCGTGTTTCCAGTTCCTACAGGGACCCCAGGTACTTCTCTTGTTCCTTCACACACTATGAATTATTCGTGTGGGTATTCTTTTCGAAACTTCAGGAAGAAATTTTAAAGATGGTGCTACATGAATGAGTGGGTGGCTGGGTCTCCTGTTGTGCATCCCCAGTGAACGTGACGCTTCGCCAGGCAAACGGACAGATGAACAGCACGATGGCCACGGGGCGCACGTGCAGCAAGGAAGGCGGGTCTGAGCAGAGGTTCTCGTGCCTGGCTGCACGTCTGAGCCGGTAGAACCCACTCCTGGGGGTGCTGGGTGGCGCCAGGCATCCGCAGGAAACCCCAGTCCACTCCTGCGTGTGGCCAGCGCTGACAGCCACCGCGTGGAGTGGGGCGGGCACGTGCCTGGGAGGTCTTCGCCTGGCGAGCAGGAAAGCAGCACCAGCACTGCGCGTGACTGCGCGAGTCTCCCTCACGCCCCTGCCCCGAGGAGAGGACTCACATCCGGCAGGTTTCTGACTGCGGGGTGTCCAAAGGTGAGCCAGCACCCCCTGCACTGTCGGGGCGTGCCCAGAGCCGGGAGCACCGACACCCAGATCGAGGACGGAGCTCGGCAAAGTCATCAGTTTTTAAATGTATCGTTGTCCTCACGTCTGCTCAAGAAGGTGCTCTGATGCTTTTGAGAACCGGCTTGACGACATTGCTAAGATTAAAGGAGCCAGTGGAAAGGAAGCAAGGGCATGCCCATGTCTGCCCCGGCTCAGGCATTTTACCTAATTACCGTGTACGCGGTTGATTGATGAAGTACGGTCAAAGGTGTCGCCATACCAGTGTGATGTGATCATAGGGTGATTTATTTTAAATTGACTTTTCACCATTCCTACGTAAAACAGAAATGAAATAAGTGTCTGTAGCCGGCTGTGGAGACGCACTGCCCTCGGGGCTCGCGGCTGCCCTGAGCTCACCAGCCCGTTCACGAGGCCGCTGACTTCAGCTCTGCCTGTTCATCCCAGGCCTCACCTGCGGAGGGGCAACCCTGTGGGGACCACCTCACCCCGCTGTACCTGCGTTGGGCGCTTTTCCTTCACGCAGACGGGCCCTGCTCCCCCTGGGGTGCCGCGCAAGGGCCGTCTGGGGAGCAAGAGCACCGACCCGGGTCGCGCTTCCCTCAAACACCTGATTTTCCTCGTCAGTGTTCCCAGAGCTCCTCTTGCATAGAAATGGCCGGATCAGGAAAACCCACACCGTTTGCAAACGCTTAGTTTAAGTCTCTCTTGAAGCCCAGCCGCCCAAACCTCAAGTTCTTTCCCGCCCAGGAGGCCGAAGAGACCCCCGGGCATGGGTGCGAGGGAAGGAGCAGGAGCAGGGAGAGCGGCCCCCGCCTGCCCTGCCCTGTCCTGTCCTTGGAGGAGGCACCTCCGGTCGCTGCAGGGAGGGAAGCCGCGTCCAGAAACAGGGCCGGAGGGTGCTCAAAGCGTGAGAGCGATTTGGGAGGAGGAGGGGCGGGTTTGAAGAGCAGCGGGTGGTTCAAGCCGGGCTTGCTCGGCAGGGGTTTGCAGAGCAAAACGCCCCACAGCACCTCCGACGTCAGAGCAGATCGCCCAGGTGTGGGGGCAGAGTGCGTCTGTGTGACACACGCAGACGTGAGGAAGCTGAACTTTATGGGAGCGTTCAGCATGTGTTCTCATCGTACCTCCTTATTTGAAGGGTTTTGGAAGTGAACCTCAGGAATGTGAATAGTGGGCCTGCGACTTTGAAGGGAACGTTCGCCATAGCGCACACTACCTGTCTGCCCGAGGTTTCTTCCGATACGTGAGCAGGACAGGGCGGCCGTTCCGTGCGACTCCTGCCAGCCCCACCGCCCCGGCTCAGCAAGGGCACCTGCCGGCCTCGGCCCCGGGCAACCTCCCACGGACCCTGCGACGGCTCCTGTCCATCGTGACCACCCCCCGCGGGAAGCCCCTCCTCTGAAACCCAGGGGTGAAGGGGATTTTCCCGCGTCACACGGCTCCGTGCACGCAGCCGCGTTTCCTGACAGCCAGTCCCCTCGCGTTCCAATTACTGTGCCGGCTGCTGTAAACGCCGCTGTCCCCGTCAGCCCGGGACTTTCATAATGACGATCGTGGCGACAATTCAGGCCTTCGTTCACACGGGGGTCTAAGTCAGCCTTACAGCCGGGCCTGCTGTTTCTGTGTGCTCACGCTGTGTCACGGATTCCTGACGGGAAACAAAGAATGACGTGGTTGTCTCGGCCGCTGTGTGCGTTTGAGAAGAGATGCCGGGTGTGCACACGCGGGGGCTGAGCCCCACAGCCGTGCAGCACGTCGCCGCTCGTGGCGTGCGTCTGAGGCGGCCTCGTTTCCCCGGAGTCTCGTTCTTGCCTCAGTATCCCGGTAAGCCAGGCAACGAGACTTCTACCCCCGTCCTCAGATGTGGCTGTTCTTCCCTCTCACGTCCGCATCCTTGCGAACAGCGCGTCTGTGTGGGGTGTTTATGAACGTTGGTGTCTGGATTCCAACTGGGGCTTTTTCTAACCCAGTGTTCTTCAGTCGCTTGACTCTAACCTATTCTCGCTTCCTTGCCCTTCCTGAATGGGTTAAAATCACTTGCACAATAATAAGCATTTTCACTTTTTGAAGGTGCAGCTTGATTATTTCAGGTACTCGGTAATGAAGAAAGAGTAGAAAGGAAGGAAGTGAACACGTACGTCTAGTTGTCTGAGCCAGACGGGGAAAGTGCAAGGCCATACAGCGTTGTCAGTCCCTATATCACACCTGAGGATGCAACTTTCATTTTTAAGCCTTTTAACTTCAAGAAGTCTCTTTATTTACAGCTAATAACTCATATAAGTGTTTTCCATTACCATTAGCAGAGCATCTTCACACGTGTTAACTTGCGGGAGACGACTGAGCAGAAGACCCCTGGGCTGTGCCGGGGCTGGGTGACCCCGGGATGTGGTGACGAGTCTTGGACATAGGTGTTTTGGTTCTAAGTTTACAGGGTGTTTTTCTTTTTTTCTTTCCTCATCAGTACATGCTACACTGTACTGTAGTGAGTTTTTATATTTTAACCATCGTTTTCTAGGTAAACTGGGGCTCTGGAATGTAACCAGTGAAGCTGGGGTAGCAGAGCTGATTATTTGGCCAGGACTCAGACCCAGTTATGTAGCAGCAGGCAACAGCTTGTCTGCCCTCCTCAGAACGCTCCTTGAACAGGCGAAAGAACATGCCTTCTATCTCCTAGTTATAAGTCTAACAAAAAAAAGAATCCATGTCTCAAGAAAATACAAAATGAACTTGTGTTCAAAGTTTTTATTTTACTTAACTTCTTTGTTAATGAGGAAACCAATGGGTTGTTTAAACAGTCCAGAGTGCATTTGAGAAACTCACTGTATATGTGCAACTGAGCAAAGATGTATTAGGATATGCCTGCTGGGCAGATGGAAAACTCACTCGCTGAAGTCCAACAGGCTCGTCCGCTGGAGCCTTTGCGGCTTTCTGTTCCACCAGACAGAAATTACAAAACTGTACCAGTTAACGTTTGCCTCTGAAGAGTTAAAAATTACCTAGTCGATAGAAAACAAGGACCCAGACTATGCTCACAAAACAGCAATCATCTCTTCTTCCTGTTTCCAACTTTCAGGAAATTTTTCTGATAATTTTTCCTTTTTGCTTATAAAGAGTCTCCAAAGATGACTCTTGTTCACACAGAAGCGCACACACACACAAAGCAACACTTTTCTCCTGTTTGTCTTGATGGTACATGTAGAAGTGATGAGGGCATTAATCCATCCGGAGCTGCCTGAGCTCTGCTTAAACTTCTACGTGATCCTGAGTAACTGCCAATGCCAGAGGATTATTAATAGTTTTAATAAACCAGGAGACAACACCAAATATAACTCGATGTAAGCAGAAGGAATAAGATACATCGATGGAAAACAATGAAATAAAAAAGCCCCCCCAAAAATAGAGAAAAATCAATGAAACCAAAATTTCATTCTTTAACACAAAAAAATTAATAAAACTTTTCCTAGACTGATCAAGAAACAGAGAAGACACAAAATTTGAGTATTAGAAAAGAGAGGTGATATTGCTACCAGTTCTACAGATACCAAAAAGGGTAATAAGGGAACATGAAGAACAACTTTTTAAAGTTACCGTTAAATTTGACAACACAGCTGAAATGGAAAAACTCCTTGTAAGACACAATCTGTCAGAGTTCACTCACAAAATAAATAACCTGAATAGCACTTTAATCTATTTTTTAAATTGAATTTATGCTTAAAGACCTTCCCACAAAGGAAATTCCAGCCACAGAAAGAATCACTGGTGAATTGTACCAAATACTCAAGAAAGAAATAATAACTAATTCTACGCAAACTAACGCAGAAAAGTGGAAGTGAGGGATGGCACTTCCACATCCCTCCCCTGAGGCCAGCGTGCACCTGACGCCAGAACTGGTCAAAGACAGACCAGAAGAGCAAAGGACAGATCATAATCCATTATGAACACAGACAAATATGCCGAACAAAATTTTACCAGATATTATAAAATCCAACAATACATAAAAAGAAGAATATGCCATGATGATTAAAGTTACCCTAGGAACATATCGTTGGTTTTGAACTTGAAATAAATTGATTTAATCTATTGAGTTAACCAACTAAAAGAGAGAAAAAACATTATGATTCCAGTAGGCCCACAAAAATATTTGACAAAATCCAACATCACATCTGATTAAAATCAAAACAAAACAAAAATCCTCTCAGCAAACTAGGAATAGAAGAAAACTTTCTTAACCTGATGAAAAGCCATTTGCTAACATCGTACCTAACTGCAAAGCACTGAACACTCCCCTACGATTGGGAGCAGGGCAGGACGACAGGCTCATCTCTTCCAGTCAGTGTTGTATTGAAAGTTCTACCCGGTGCGGCCAGTCAAAAAAGTGATAAGACATTCACATTGGAAAGGAAAAGGTAAAACTGCCTTTATTGATGGACTGCATGATGGTCTGTTAGAAAATTAGATGGAATCTGCAAAAATGAATTCATTAAGGTTGCAAGATTAATGTATATAAGGTTAACATACAAAAATCAATTTTGTTTTTGATACAATCAGAAATTAAATTTTAAAAAAATAATACTTCTAACAGCATCAAAAATATGAAATAATGTGGATAAATCTGAAAAAATGTGAAAGGCTTGTAGTAGCAAACTATGAAACATTGTAGAGAGAAATTAAAGAAAACCTAAATAGATTGAAAAATAGACCTTGTTCGTGGGTCAGAATTCATGTTAACATTAAAATGTTAATAATCCTCAAATTGATCCATACATTCAACACAATCCCAATCAAAATCCCAGAAGGGTTATTTATATGTGAAAATTAACAAGCTGATTCTAAAATTCATGTGTAACTGGAAAGGATCTGTTATAGCCTAAATGACTTTTAAAAGGAAGAACAAAGTTGAATGACTAACACTGTGTGATTTCAACACTAATTATAAAGTTACAGCAAACATGATAGTGTGCTGTTGGCATAAAAGTAGAGAAACAGATCAAGGTATCAGAATAAAAAATCCAGAAATAGACCCGTGTCTGTGTCTATGTCTATATGTCACATCTGTATCTGTCTACACCCACACCTGTAACTGTGTCTATAGGCAGCTGGTGTTTTGCAGACTTGCAAAGGCAGTTCAGTGGAGAATGGAGAGTCTTTTGAAATGATCATGCTGGAATAATTGGACACCCATATGCCAAAAATGAACTTCAATACATTTTGATCAATACCTCACACTACATGTAAATATTAACTTACAATGGATATAGGCCTAAATATAAATGGAAAACCATAAAAATTCTAGAAGAAAATATAGGGTAAGGTCTTTGTGAACTTTGGCTATTCAAAGATTTCTCAGATACAAAACCAAAAGCACAATACATAAAAGGAAAACTGATAATTTAGAATTAAAAGCTTCTATTATTTGAAAGACACTGTTAAGAAAATGAAAAAAAAATACCAAAGACTAGGAGAAAATATTCACAAGGCAGATCTGATAGAGGACTTGTATCTATAATATTTTAAAAGGATCTCAAAGCTCAAAAATAAAAAATATAAGAAATTGGGCAAAGGCTTGAATAAACACTTTGTAAAAAAAGACATACAGATGGGAAATAAGCACATTAAATATGCTCAAAATCATTAGACAGTAGGGAAGTGCATATTAACACAGTGACGTCCCACAGCACACCTGTGAGAATGACTAAATCTTAAAAGACTGAAGACACCAAGTGGTGGTGGGGACGTGGAGGAGCTGGAGTTGTCGTACACTGTTAGGGAGTGTGGGAATGGCACTCCCAGCTGGGCATCCACCACAAGATCCAGACACGCCACTTCTTACCCAGACATGCACAAGAACATTCATAACAGCCTTTTTCATAATAACTGAAACTGACAACAACCCAAGTGGCCATCAACATATGACTCAATTAAAAATGTGTGGTGTATAATGGAATGGAATTCATCAATAAACAGAGTGAACTGTTAGCTCATGTAACAGCACAGAAGACTGTGAAAGTAACCAAAGAGAACATTCTGTTTGATGCACAGAGCAAAAGTTTTTATTTTAGTGAGGTCCAGTTTATTGCGTTCTTTTACAGATTGTGTTTTTGGTGTTATTTCTGAGAGCTCACTGTTCCACCCTAGATCAGGATGATCTGCCCTGTGTTTTCTTCTAAAAGCTCAACCACTGCATATTTACATTTGTGTAAATGTGTAGGATGGAGGGCAGGGTCTGCCCGGCTGGGAGATCTCTAAGCATTGGGCCCGGGGCGGGGGGGGGGGGATCTTAGTCCATTTAGTGTTGCTATAACAGAATACCCGAGGCTGGGCCATTTATAAAGAAAAGAGGTTTATTTAGTTCATGGTTCTGCAGGCTGGGAAGTTCAAGGACACCACACTGGCTGTGGTCAGGGCTTCACTGCTGACTCATACCTGGTGGAAGGTCAAAGGTGAAGTAGACATGTGTGAAGGGGCCAGACAGGAGGACGTTCTTGCTTTATAACAACCTGCTCTTGTGGGAACTAATTCATTCTCGAGAGAGGTAATCCAGTCTTCTGAGAGTGAGAACTCACTCAGTAACTTGAGAACGGCATCAAGTCAGACAGCAGAGCCACCCTGACCCAAATGCCTCCCATCAGGCCACACCTCTTACAGCTCCCACCTCCAGCACCATTACTTTGACAATTGCAGGCATACCTTGTTTTATGGTGCTTACCTTTATTATGCTCTGCAGATGCTGCATTTTTTCACTAATCGAAGGTTTGTGGCAACCCTGAGATGAGAAAGTCTCTTGGCATCATTTTTCTAGCAGCATGTGCTCAGTTTGTGTCTGTTTGTCACGTTTTGGTTATTCTTGCAATATTTCAAACGTTTTTATTATTATTATATCTGTTATGGTGACCTGTGATTAGTGATCTTTGATGTTACTGTGGTAATTATTTAGGGGCACCACAAACCATGCCTTTATAAGATGGCAAACTTAATTGATAAATGTTGCCTATGTTCTGACTGCTCCACCAACCAGCTGTTCCCCCTTCTCTCTCCCTGTCCTCAGCCTCCCTGTTCCTTGAGGCACAACAACATTGAAGTTAGGCCAATTAATAGCCCCACAATGGCATCTGAGTGTTCAAGTGAGGGGAAGATTCTCATGCCTCTCACTTTAAATCAAAAGCCGGAAATGGTTAATCTTAGTGAGGAAGGCGTATCGAAAGCCCAGACAGGACAAAAGCTAAGCCTTTTGCGCTTAACACTTAGCCAAGTTGTGAATCAAAGGAAAAGTTATTGAGGGAAGTTAAAAGTGCTACTCCAGGGAATACACGAATGATAAAAATGTGGAACAGCCTAAATGCTGATATGAAGAAAGTTTGAGAGGTCTGAACAGAAGATCAAATGAGCCATGACATTCCCTTAAGCCAAAACCTAATCCAGAGCAAGGCCCTGACTCTCTTCAATTCTATGAAAGCTGAGAGAGGTGAGGAAGCTGCAGAAAAAAGTTTGAAGCTTGCAGAGATTGTTTCATGAGGTTTAAGGAGAGAAGCCGTCTCCATAACATAAAAGTACAAGGTGAAGCAGCAAGTGCTGATGGAGAAGCTGCAGCAAGTTATCCAGAAGAGCTAGCTACGATCATTGATGAAGGTGTCTACTCGAAACAACAGATTTTCAGTGTAGACAAAACAACCTTCTGTTGGAAGAAGATGGCTTCTAAGATTCTCATAGCTAGAGAAGAGAAGTCAATGCTTGGCTTCGAAGCTTCAAAGGACAGGCTGACTCTCTTGTTAGAGGCTAATGCAGCTGGCGACTTTATGTTGAAGCCAGTGCTCATTTAACATTTCAAAAATACTAGGGCACTTAAGAATTATGCTAAATCTACTCTGCCTGTGCTCTGTAAATGGAACAACAAATCCTGGATGACAGCACATCTGTTTACTGCATGGTTTACTGAATATTTTAAGCCCACAGTTGAGACCTACTGCTCAGAAAAAAAGATTCCTTTCAAAATATTGCTGGTCATTGACAAATGCACCAGTCACTGTAGAGCTCTGGTGGAGATGTACAGGGAGATTGAGGTTGTTTTCATGCCTGTGAACACAACACCCATTCTGCAGCCCATGGACCAAGGAGTCATTTAGACTTTCAAGTCTCACTATTGAAGAAATACATTTTGAAAGTACAGCGGCCACAGATAGTGATTCTTCTGATGGATCTGGGCCAAGTAAATTGACAACCTTCTGGGAAGGATTCAACATTCTAGATGCCACTAAGAACATTCATCATTCATGGGAGGAGGTCAAAATATCAACATAAACAGGAGTCTGGAAGAAGTTGATTCCAACCCTCATGGATGACTTTGAGGGGTTCAGGACTTCAGTGGAGGAAGTAACTGCAGATGTGGTGGAAGCAGCAAGAGAACTAGAAGTGGAGTCTAAAGATGCGACTGAATTATTCCAATTTCATGATAAAACTTGAATGGATGAGGTGTTGCTTCTTGTGGATGAGCAAAGAAAGCAGTTTCTTGAGGTGGAATCTACTCCTGGTGAAGATGCTGTGAACACTGTTGAAATGACAAGAAAGGATTTGGAATATTAGATAAACCTAGCTGATAAAGGAGCAGCAGGTTTGAAAGGATTGGCTCCAATTTTGAAAGAAGTTCTGTGGATAAAATGCTATCAAACAGCATCGCACGCTACAGAGAAACCTTTCGTGAAAAGAAGAGTCAATCCGCTGCACATTTCATTGTTGTCTTACTTAAAAAATTGCCACAGCCACCCCAGTTTCAGCAGCCACCACCCTGATCAGTCAGCAGCTGTCAACATCGAGGTGAGACGCTCCACCAGCAAAGATTATGACTCGCTGAAGGCTCGATGATCATTAGCATTTTTAACAATGAAATATTTTTAATTAAGGTATGTTCATTGTATTTTTAGACCTAATGATATTGCACATTTAATAGGCCACAGTATCGTGTAAAAGCAAAGTAAGTTTAATGAGCAAAATCTAAGTAATTATATAAGCTTGATAGTCATGTATATTCGATGAATATACACTGAGTTTCCACTACGTGCTAAGTCACACACCAGGTACTGTGAATATAAATAGGAAATAAGATAGTCTGTATGCTCAAAAAACTTAAGAGCTTAAGTTAAACATGTAAAATTTAAACATAACTTTTACATGCACCGGGAAACCAAACATTCGTGTGACCCACTTTATTGAGGTGTTCTGGAACCGAACCCACCGTATCTCCGAGGTTTGTCTATAAATTTCAACGTGAGTTTTGTTGGGGGACAAACCACAGCCCAACCACAGCAGGGAGTCGAGCTTTTCCATGGAGTGCAGGAAAGGAGGTACCCAAGTTCAGGCTGCCAGGATGTTTTTGTGCAGTCAGGCCAGGGCACACCCGGGAGGAGGCAGAAGCTCCGAGATCTGCTGGAGAGAGTCCAGCCTGACCCGGGGAGTCCTCCTTTTAGGGCATCTGATGGGAAATCAGGAAATGCTGTTAAGGTTTCCCAGTTAGTATTATAACATTCCCTGTGACACCCAATGACATGTATTAAGTTCACAAATGATATTACTAAAATGAGGATGATTTCATTTATCATATGTCAACAGTTAATCAGCAAATTTTTCAGTTAACTGAAGACATGTCTTTCAGTTCCAAACAAATGTGACACTACCTTTTTGTGGGTGAGTTTTAAGAAATAATGTGTACTTGACCTGATTAATCAGAGTACACAAATAACCTCATTTTTGCCAACTCAATAACGTAACCAGACATATCAGTTACTGTACCGTGTTGTCCTTCACAGATACCACGAGGTGCTGGTGAGGTAGGTTGTTACCGAACACAGAATGGTCCTCCCTGCTCGACCCCTTTATTTTTCAGATTTTCTAATTCCTCACCTATTCTATAGGCATCAGTTCATTTTTCTTGCTACTACCTCTAGTATCCCTCTTCCTCCAAGTTTAATGGCCATTTTTAGTACACTGTCAGCCCTGAAAACCTATGCCAATATTTGTTAGGATTTTGTCAAAAGACAAGAGCAAACAAACCCAAGTAAAGATTTAAGAGTCTTTGTATGAGTATGATATAAGTTCCCCCTTTTCCCATGGTTTTGCTTTCTGTGGTTTCAGTTGCTGGTGGTCAACCATGGTCCAAAAATGTTAAATGGAAAATTCCAGAAATAAACAATTCGTAAGTTTTAAATTGTGCACCATTGTGAGTAATGTGATGAAATCTCTTGCTGTCCGCTCCATCCTGCCCAAGACGTGAATCATCCCTTTGTCCAGTGTATCCATACTGTCTACACAACCCTCCGGTTATTCACTCAGTAGCTGTCACACTGGTCGGATGGACGTTCATGGCACTGCAGAGCCTGGGTCCAAGTCACCCTCACTGTGCTTAAATGGCCCCACAGCACAGGGGGAGTGATGCTGGCGTATTGTTACAATTGTCCTGTTTTTTATTAGGTGCTGCTGTTAATCTCTTACTGTGCCTAATTTATAAATTGCACTTTATAAATACTTCATAGGTGTGTATATATAGGAAAAAACATAGTATGTGTAGTATTTGGCACCATCCTCAGTTTCAG
Organism: Daubentonia madagascariensis; assembly: GCA_023783475.1. Taxonomy (NCBI): domain Eukaryota; kingdom Metazoa; phylum Chordata; class Mammalia; order Primates; family Daubentoniidae; genus Daubentonia; species Daubentonia madagascariensis. The sequence continues at coordinate 1,113,064 of JAKFHU010001035.1, forward strand.
GCACCCACTGGGGTCTTGGATCGTATTTTCAGCAGATAAGGGAGGGAATTAAAGTTTAATGCGTGGGCTGCTTTGGTGGTTCTTTTGTTTATATCTACTCTCCCATCGGTTTCTATTGTTTTATGTAAACAGAAAAGTTTCCTCTTGTTCGCCTCTCTGTGGGGCTTCTCTGATGTTCATACTTTCTGAGACGTTTTCAGAGCAGAACCTGGTCTCTGTGCAGTGGTCCAGAATGGCCTCACTGTCCCGGCGCCCGGGGTGCAGGGGTCCGGGGCGCTGCTCTCCGGGCGTCACAGATAACAAAGCTACGGGACAAAATACTTTCAGTTCCCCATAGCTAGGCACATGCGTGTGTGTGTGCGCGTGTGTGCATGTGCGTGTGTGTGTGCAGGGGAGAGAGAAGAGGAGAGAGATGGACATTTCGCTGCTTTTATTTTTTGAGTTTGTAGGGAACTGGGAAGATAACCGTGAATATGTCACTTAACTTTTCTTATTATTGGTTTACTCATTTCTAACATGATTACTATGTTATCTCTTTGAATGATATTATAAAATTTAATTAATTGATGTTTATAAAGCAATTCACATTGAAATATGCAAAACATAATTTCCTTAAATACTTAAATTAATTTTCTAGGTAAATTTTTAAGAAATCTCAGCCTTGAGTTATTTAAAAAACCCACTACTGTTAGTGAGAGGTTTTGTAATATCATATGGAATACTCCATACAATAAAAAATACAAATATGTTTTATTGTTTCTCCTGAAAAAAGAAATAAACCAAGAAAACCTTAGAGGAAGTCAAATGAAATATTGAACAGCGCTTAGATTAGAATAGATTTATGGGATCATTAAAAGGTAATTATTAGTTTGTTACCAGAAGCTCCAGTTTAATTACACAATTAAGTTTTAGATTATTTTCGTTATGTACAGGAACCTTATTGCAATTCTATTTTAGCTGGTTGTTTTCAGATGTGGTTTGGCAGCCAGGTTTATTTTAAGTTAAAACCATCAATATAATTTTGTGGCTTATGTTGATTAAAATGTTTTGTTTTCCTTAAAGACACATTAATTGCACCAATGGCTCAGAACGTGATTGTCCTTTCTTGGGACCCATTTTACTCCTCTGAGCATCTCTCTGTCCCTTCTTGGAGAAGCACCAAGGACAGACACTTGGGGGACACCTCACCATTTTGGAGCCTCATCCAAATTCATGTTAAAATTGAGCTTTTTCTTTAAACTGTTACTCATTTGCCTAAAACATTCTTTATAGTATATTCTTAGCCACTGAAGCAAATTATGAATTTCAATAAATTCATGAATGACTTTATATTAGAGTTATTCAGTACATTCACTTACAAAGTTTCTAAAAAGATCTAACTGATACTGATTGTAATGTCAGCATTTTGTTTCTAATAAGTGTATTGGGGCATTATATAAACTTTGTGAAGTCCAGCGATTATTACTTTGAATGATAAAGTCAGACATTCACAGCTAGCAGTTACACACCACTGCTGTGCACAGAGACACTTACGACCCGTTTGGGTTAACAGGAAAGGTGTGTTGACACTTTCCTGTAACATCCATGACTACTTTATCCTGCCAGCAGTTTTATTCAGTCCTGCTTGTCTCGTAGCAGAGTGTCATATCACTGAGTATGATAAATGCCAACGGCTCCTGAAATAGCAAATGCAGGAGCAGATAAAGCCGACATCTGCTCTCCCGTCTTGGAGGCTGAGTGACTTGGGATGTGAATACGAATCTATAAAAACGCCCGTCTTATCTGTGGCTGCCACTGCTGATGTGTTCACACGGGAGTTATGACTTCAATTGTAGTTGTATCTACCCAACATAAATAGCTCCTGTGAAACTATTTGGAAAAAGTAGATAAGAAAGAAAAAGGAAAAAGCAATTTGTCCAAGGACTAGACTGAGAAAACAGTGTATTTTGAACCAACCTTGAGAGTGGAGGAAGGGAGTGAAGTGGGTGACAGTCATAGGAAAACTCCATGCCAGAAGCGACAATCAAAAGGAGAAAACATCTGGAGTGTCTGCGTTTGTCCTCTGTGGCTGCTGCAACAAACACCGCTCACTTTGTGGATTGCCACGGGACAAATCTCTTGTCTTCGGTTCTGCAGGTCAGAGTCCTGCAACCTCACGGAGCCAAGTCGAGTGGTCGGCAGAGCGGCTCCTTCCTGGAGGGTTTGGGAAGACTCTGCCTCCTTGCCTTGTCCAGCCGGCGCCCAGGGACACCCAGCTGCTGGCCGGGCCCGTCCTCCCCCCGCCCAGCCAGGGCCCCAGTATCTGGCCTTCCTGCCCACTCCTCTCTCCGGCCACAGTGGGGAAGGTTCCCCTTTAAGGACTCAAGTTATTGGATTGGAATAATACAGGATAATCCCATTTCAAGAATTTTTATTTAATCACATCTGAAAAATCGCTTTACCATGTGAGGAAACATATTCATAGGTGCTGGGGACGGACGTGGACCTCTTTGGCGGTTGTCACTCTGCTGACTACATGGCATCTCTCAGGAATCAGACCGTGCCCTGCTGCTTTGGTGTATGCGTTTTATGTCTGACTGCGGCTGGTCCACGTTGGAGATGCATCTAAGGTGTGTGTAGACTGGAATAGGTGTGGAAATAGTCTGGTTTAGCTTCCAGAAACAGGAAGCCACTATGAGCAATTTATTCAGTAGTTTTTCCTTTATAGATTTGTAGAGAAGGAAAATTAGTAGTTTCAAGAAGACCTTGGACCTTAAGGAAAATTATTTTGTTAAGCTATTGACTTTGGATTCTAGTGGGGCGTGTAAGTCTGCCTAGAAGACCAAAATATGTAATAGAGTACATTCCAGTTTTAAATGTTCTAAATGTTGCTCTCATGAACTGATTTGCTCATGCCTTATTCAGCTTTTCATCGTTTGCAGGCATGAACTTGCAAAGCAGACTCAAGTCTAGCCTCGACCTTTACTCAGCCTGTATCCAAGAGGGTGTTCGCGCCTCGAGCCCTTCCCCGCCCCTCCCCGTGGGCAGCCCTTCCTAAAGGCCGGTTTATCCTCCAGCTGCCCCAGGTGCTCTGTGCTGCCCGAACAACAGACACCTCATGTTTCTGGACAGAGCTGCTGCCTTTCCTTGCTGTGGTCTGGCGGCTGCCTAGAGGCCGTCCCCAGCCCAACGCCAGCTGTCTGGACGCTGGCAGAATGATGGGTCCACGTCCCAATCCCCAACACCTGGGTGCTGTGGCTCCAGGACACGTTCCCCACCTCTGCCTCAGGGCAGGTGGCCCTCTGTGCTCTCCTGGAGCACCTGCTGCGTCATGCCTCACCACACTCCCTGGGGTGCCTCCCAGGCTTTCAGAGCTTTATTGCTGTGCAAAAGTCCCCTCCCAAGGTAGGATGCGCACAGAGTGAGGCTTCGCGGAAGGGAGCAGTAAACTGGAAGGGGGTGGGTCAGGAGGGGAGGAAATAAAGACAAAATGAGGCAGAGAAACGTTCTCCTTCATGGATGCCTTAGCAGCTGCCGTGGACACCCGTTGATAAGGAGCCGTTCTGCGATCTATTCTGAAAGCACCTGCAACGTGGCCTGTGGGAAGGTTAGAGCCGCTGGCGGAAAGTCCCGGGAGGAAGTTAATCCAGAGGGGAGCTGGGGACCTGAAGGTCGCCCGCCTGCCTTCCTGACGCCACGGGGAAGGCGGGTGGTCTGCGGGGGAGACGAACACGCGGAAGGGAGGAGAAGAGGCCGTGAGGAGATAGAACAGTTCTTTATCAGGGTGCTCACCTTGGCCCGGGGAGAACCGCGTTTGCTCTGCTGCTCCTGATGGCCGGGCAGGAGCTCCTGAGACACCGAGAGCCTCCCCGAGTGCACCCAGGCAGGACCCCCGCAGCCCACGACGGGGCAGCCCGGAGCGGTGGGGTCTGCTCTGAGGCTGCGTGTCCTGGGCGCCCTTCTCTGGGTGTAGATGATTCAGGAAGAGTGCATTGTCCCACCTTGGCCTCAGAGGGGACGCGTCCCCTCAGGCCCTGGAGAACGTGAGGGGAGGTGCCTGATCGGGTCCCTGTGGCCCAGACGCTGCAGCTCAGAGCCCAGTGGGCGGCCCTGGGGTGGGCTCCGAGGCCCTCTGAGGACGAGCGGGTCTGCCGTCCAGCTCAGCTTTGGTGTGTCTAAATATGAGTTGTGTTTTTTAATTGCCTTTTAACCCTTTGCCTTAATTTTATAAATATCACCAAATTAGTAAAAGATTATGAAATGTATATTTTAGTGGAACACACACTCCTTTGAAGCAGAGTGCTTGTTCTGAACAGTAATTGTAACAGCAGCAATGATCGAATGCTAGATCCTGGGGTGGGGAGAACATGCACTGCGGGGTGGGGTCTCCAGGCCAGAGCGGGGGTCCGGGTGCCCGGCCTGAGCTTGGGGAACGTGCGTGAGTCGCTGAGATGCTCTCGTCTGAGGTACAGAGACGACGTCACTGTCCTTCCACATGCTAAAGGTTCTCATCTGGATGATGTGCCATGTGGTCACGTGAGGAGGGGTGTGTTAGGAATTCCTTACTGATGGCCATACTGCACCCTCGCGTGTGCGTGTGTGTATATGTCGTCATGTCTGTGTGCGTACGTCTGTGTGCATGTGTGTGTATGTGGTGTGTGTGCATGTGTGTACATTTGTGTATGGTGTGTTGAGTATGTGTGTATGTGTGTGCGTGTGTGTACATTTTTGTGTGTTGTGTTTGTGTGGTGTATGTGACGTGTGTTGTATATGTTTGTGTGTATGTGATGTGTGTGTATATTTGTGTGTGTGATGTGTGTATGTGTGTACATTTGTGTGTGTGTGATGTGTGTATGTGATGTGTGTGTGCATGTGTGTACATGTGTGTGTGTTGTATATGTTGTGTTTGTGTGGTGTATGTGACATGTGTTGTATATGTTTGTGTGTATGTGATGTGTGTGTGTACATTTGTTTGTGTGTGTGATGTGTGTATGTGTGTGCATGCGTGTGATCCTGTGGACCATCCTAGTGAGCACGGCAGGAAACGTCCCCAGGACACCAGATCTCCTGTGGATGTGGCCCTGTTTTGAGGCACAGCAGGCCTCCCCGCCCTGGCTGCCACGAGGGGGAAGGGAGGTTCCAAGCGGCACCCGGTTTCTCTGCACTTACTGAAGAGCAGATTGCGCCTTAGGTGAGAGAACTGGGTGTGATGATTTAGTTCCCGGACCCAGAGCCTGATCCTGCCTGAGTCTGCTAATGTCCGGCAGGTGTATCCCCACCCTGTGAGCGAGCCTGTGGTGAAGGGGGACAGGTGTGGTGGCTGCGTGTGGACCCTTCCGTGTTCCCCCCAGGCCTACGGAGAGACACGTGGCGTATGACATAGCCTATAACTTTGCTTCCACCTCTAACATTGTTTCTGTAAGAAAAACAATTCTAAACTCTGAAATATGGTTTACATATGAACTTCCAGCCTTACAGCCTGTTTGGGACTGCCTGTTCCTGGGCTACCAAAAATATAATAAACATCAATATAGTATGGATGCATTTTTAAATGTATACCCAACTTGTTCACTGGATTTGATGTGACTACAGTAAATGTTCTCCTCATGGTCCTTTCTCCAGACACCAGAAATGAGCATGTGATTCTCTTTTGCAGGGATGTAAATATGTACCTGTAAAGAAATAGTTTACATGTACCTCTGAGTTATATCCAAATAAAAGAACCATTTTCATTTGATCCTAGTATAACAATATATATTACTATATGTATCATTACTACATAATCCCTTCAGATGAAGTCAACATCTTCCTTTGGAATTTATTTTTCATTTATTATCATAAACTTACCTAAACTCTTTCAGTTGGAAACATTGTTGATCAAAGAAAATGCTACTGCATGCTTTTAAAGTCAAAAATATACCCAGTATATTTAGAATACCAGGCTTCGAGCTGGGCTGAATGGCATCTGTGTTGCGTGCATTTCAATTATAATCCTCCAAGACTCCACCAAACAAGAGAACCCAGAGTCTGTATCTGCAGAACCCTGTCCAGCGTCACTCGTGGTGGTTGTCCTTCCGAGTGCAGCACGTCTCTCTCTGGAGTATCCTCCACCCATGGATCAGGTAGACCCCAGGCTCTTCAGTGTCACTGCTTAGTCCTTGCTGCATAAGGATTTTTGGTTTTTTCATTAGCGATACAGTTGACAGAGTCACACTCCAACACCGGCACTGCCTGGTAGCACCAACGTGTTTGCTCATGAAGCAAACTGACCTCCCTTTGTTCAATCAGACACCCTTTAATGCAAAGAACTTGTACATCTGTGTTCTAAATTAAGTTTAAAATATAATCAAGAGACACAAAATACAGATGTCAAGACAGAAGTGGCCCCAGAAGGTTGATGGATAAACTAAAAAGACACCAAGTCTCTGGATTTCAAGTCCAGGCTGCAGCCGTCCCCTGGTGCCTCAGGCTGCCTGCTCCCGGAGAAAGGCCAGTGGGCCTGTGGCCTCCTCGCTGCTGCCACCTAAACTCTGAATCTTCCACACTCTGGGCCAGGCTGGTGGTCACAGCTCCAAAGTCATCCTTAACTGGCATTGCTAGCCTGCTCCCTGGTCCACTGTCACCCCTGGACCCCTGCTGATTGGGCCTCTGGGCCTAGGTGTCCCCCCTCTGCCTGTGTTGGGCCAACACAGAGGCCCCCTGAACACCAGGCCTGTGTGTGCATCAGTGCTGCACGGCATCATGGAGGCTTTCAGTGGCTGCGTGTGTCTTTTGTCCATTTGTCGATTGTAAATTAATTTGTCAGAGCACAGACACCATTGTCACGGCACGAGGCACTGTGTTCCCACCAGAATCCAAAGCAGTCCAGGACAGTGCCTGGCACTCCGGGACCCTCCTCTTACCCAGGCCTGCCAGGCTTGTCTGGGGACAGACTGTCCCCAATGCACTGCCTGTCACTGGGGCTTTCTGACCTGCACCCTGAGCCCCGGCCTGGCTGAACTCCCTCCCTGCAGCCTGCGTGTGGCACAGCCTTCTGGCATCTACTGCGGTTCTCTGTGCGCCTGTCACTCGCTGCCCTCCTGGATGGCTCGTGCACCGCCAGACAGCAGGTGCACTGGGTCATGTCTTGTTCTGCTGGTGCAGAAGAGTAGTAACTGCGGAGTGGATGTTTAGTGCATGGAAGTGACTCCTAGGCATGGATGCTCTTTGGGGAGTATACAGTTAAATGGCCATTTAAATATAGAAAGAGAGCTGTTGGTGAGAAAGAGGGCTAGACATTGGAGCTATGCTATGGGTGGAAATTTTGTTTTAAAACTCTAAATTGAGTTACCTCCGTGATAGATATAAGTCTCCACAGTGAACTGCCAATGACAAAGTGTAATTGTGAAGGATGATATTTAGTGTTGTTCTTGGTACAAATGAGCTCTTCTGAATATTTCGGAGAAAGATATTGCAGTATGGATTGGGTTACAGCTGGCAATTTATCTCTCTAAAAGCCATTATGGCTTAATTTAATTAGATTGGAACTAAGAGCATCGGTGGTACTGTTTCTATTTCTGCTCCTTAATTTATTTCAGGGCTTAATCCAATCCTCCAATTAACGTTCCCATCATGGGAAGAGCATAGCCAAATTAGCTTTTATTAATTGTTCCATTTTCAAGTCTCCTGTCTCCAGCCTTTAACCATCCCGATTCTGAGGGACGCTGACGGGAAGACCACGACCAACTGGACCTGAGTGTGTGTCTGCGAAGCACACGTCCAAGTGTTTTTCCAGAGTGCAGAATCCACGGTGGTGGGGCTCCTGTTGTAGTTTTCCACTGAAACCTCAGAGTCTCAAATATATCATTGTACAGATCAGCCACCCCCAAAAACCTGCAAAACAACCTAAAAATACAGTATGTTTCCATTTGGTGTAGACTCCAAACCAATTGTTTTTAAAGTTTGCATGTGGAGCTCTAAAAAAGAATGCCATGTATTCCCTGAGCAAAGCAAGACTAAACTGGTTTTATATTTTAAAATTTCACTTCAGAATGTTTTTGCAGAACAAGTAGATAACTAAAGCTAATGTCAACCAAATCAGCAATTCCAAGTACTGTATCCATATTATATCTTGTGAAGTAGACACTTGTGTCTGTGCCTAAAATACCCAGTTGTGTTTGTTAGTCACGCAACTCAAGCACTTACTACACAGTGGCTCTGTGTTAGGTTCCAGGAAACCACATGCTTACTCTGAAGAAAATTTGTCAAAAAAAATCACATATTTGGTACTGCTGTTGTCAGGATTTGCTCCCAAAAGAAGCATTGCGCTCCTGTGCGCGTTCCCCGTTGGTCTCTTCCCTCCTTCAGAGCGGGGACCTTGGTGAGCCGCAGGAGGCCGCACCTCCCAGCGGACACAGCTCCCCTGAGCCCGGAGTGCGTGGGGCTGGGCTCACAGATGAAGGTCACGGGAGCACACACGTGTTGGGAAAGGGCATGTCTGAGCTGACTCTGAACTTCGAGTGCTGAGTGGTCACAGCTGAAGCACATCCCCTCTGTCCCTCCTTCCATCTAAACGCGTTGTTCTCCACACTTACGGAACCCTGTAAAGACTTAAAACCTGTAAAACTTATTTTTAACAATTTAATTTCTTTGGAGAAGAGCCACCAGTTAGAGTGAGAACCGGTGCTGCCAGGAGGCCAGTGGAACCGCTGGGCAGCCAAGCGCCCCTGCCTTGGGCCGCGCACAGAGGAGGTGGAGGCAGAGCTGGCGCTTCCCAACCGGCTCCCCACCTCTCTGACGCTCCGGCTGGTAAATGCTGTCGTCGTGTGTCTCGCTTATGGGGAAACTGGAGGCTTTGAGCGCTGGCCTGTATTCACAGAATCCAGACCCCCGGCTGCCCACAGGGCCCCGCTGGGCGTGCCCAGAGTGGAGAAGCAGCCAGGGCAGCGCGGCAGATTTAGGCAATAAAATACCCTTGATTGTAGAGCTAAATGAGGAAACTAGATCGCGCCGTCCTTACAGACAGCACTTAAAACTTTCCCCTGAGCTCCAAGGTCGGGGGGAGCAGCTTCAGCCCTGACACGTGAGCCTGTCGTTCCGGCCCTCGGGCCACAGCCGAGATGTCCCGTGTGGTGACAAGGGCTTAGGTGGCATTTCCAGGTAAGAATAAAAAGAGGTGCCGTCTTCCACTCATGGTTTCCGTGGTTGCCTTAATGGAAAGAGGAGGTTCTTAACAGTTTTTAACTTTGAGACCAAGGACCCACAGAGCTTTGTGCACATCCTGCAGGTGCGCTGACTGACGGACAGCGTGGGCCACGGAGGAGAACGCCTGGGGGAGGCCCAGCTTCTCCACCTACCAGCTGGAAAACACTGGGCAAGTTATGATTAATAAAATGTCTTTGCCTCGGTGTTCTTATCTATAAAATGGGGATAAGAGAGTTAATCCCCTAGAGTTGCTTTGATATTTGTAAATGGTTGACACTTGTAGAGCTTATACGGTGCTGGCACTTGGTAGATGCTGTGCAAGTGTTCCCCGCTTTTGCTCACTCTGCAAGTATTTATTGGGCAGCACTTGCATTCAGGCCCTGGGGACCCTGCAGTGAACAAAAGCAAGTCTCTGTCCGCAATCTTACGTCATACCTGGGCCTCTCAGAGCAGAGCTGACCTCGGTGCTGTGTCCCTGGTGGTTTTGTTTCTCCTGCTTTCCAGCAGGTGCAAGGTCTGAGATTTGGCAAAAGTTAATGTAAATCTCCTGAAGGAAGAGGGAATAAAAACATAAATTCAGCTAAATTAATGGTGCCCAGCTGTCTCCCAATATGACCCACTCCCCAAGCTCACCAGTAAGCTGCACACACACCTCTACACATGCGCACGTGTGCACACATGCACACACCACACACATGAACATGCACACCCATGCACACACCCACACGTGTACCTGGGTGCTCATCCTTGTACACAGAGGTGCACACATGCCCAATGCATGCACATGCACACACACCCATACGCACACATTGTGTGCACACTCGCACTCAGGCGTACATGAGCGCAGCAGCTGCCTTCCCCGCCACCTCCTTGACCTCGGCCCCATCCTCTGCCCTCTGGCTGGAGCTCTGGCCTCACTCCCCTCCTGTCAGCCTCAGCCTCCGAGACTGTCACTCCGTGAGCCTCTTCTGGGGTCATCTTGCCCATTTTCTGCCTTTTTTACCACGATGCCTCCAGAGCCGGAGCCTCGGTGCTGACTTGAGGGTCTTCACTGCTGGGAACAAGCGTGTTTCGTCGGAGATCGCGGCCAACCTCGTGCTCTCAGAGGTCCCCAACTGGCAGCGACGCCACCCTTCGTCTCTCTGCAGCTTTCTCAAACCCGGTTCTACTCTGCGGGTGACCAGGGCCCTCTCCCACCTTCAGAATGGGCCCCCCCGGCCCTCCCCTCGCCTCACAACAGCAGCCTCTCTCTGGGTGTCGGTCTCCCGTGACTCGGCCGGTGCCTGCTGTCACTGCCCCTTCCCCCAGCCTCCCTCCCCCCCACCCCGACTCCTCGCTCCTGTGTACCGTACCTGGGAGAAGCCCGTCGGGCTTTGCACACAGAAGGCAGGCGCCCAGCGGGCGCAGGAGACCCATGTTCCCTTCGCTGTGACTCACTCGTATTTGCAGAGAAAACAGGGACATCTGCATTCAAAGTGGGTCATAACGTGTTTGTCTGTGATGGCTCACTTCTCTGAGCATAAAGTCCTCAAGGTCCACCCGTGCTGTGTGTGTCAGCATCTCCTTCCTGAGGCTGAGTAGTACCCCATCGTGTGTGTGCACCACGTGTGTCCATCCATCAGCTGGCACTCGAGGGAGTTGCTCCTGCCTTTTAGCTGTCGTGAATGGTGCCGCTGTGAACGGGGGTAGACAGACGTCTGCTTAGGTCTCTGCTGTCGCTTGTTTTGGGTATGCACCCGGAAGTGAAATAGCTGGTTCATAAGGTGAGCGTGTTTTTAATTTCTTCAGGGGGCACCATGGTATTTTCCACTGTGCTCCATTTACGTTCCTACCAACGGTGCCCGAGTGTTCTCATTTCGTCACATCCTAACGGACACTTGCTAGTTTCTGTCTTGTTTGTTTGTCGTTTATAATCTCTCCTAATGGGTGTGAAGTGGTGTCTCATCTTATTGATAGTTTCATTTGTATTTCCCTAAGGATCAGTGACTTTGAGCTCCTGTGCATGTGCTATTGGCCACCTGTGTGTTTTCTTGGAGAAATGTCCATTCAAGTCCTTTGCCATTTTTTAATCAAGCTGTTTGGTTTTTGTTGTTCAGTTGCAGGAGTTCTTATATGTTGTAGATATCAACCCCCCTTAGATATATGATTTACAGATTTCCCCCCATTATGTAGCTTGGATTTTCGCTCTTTGATAGTATCCTCTAATACACAAAAGTTTTAAATTTTGATATAATTAATCTATTTTTTGTGTTGCCTGTGCTTTTGGTGTCATATCTTAGAAATAATTACCATATCCAATATCATGCAACATTCCCCTTATGTTTCCTCCTAAGAGTTTTAAATTCTCAGCCCTAATATTTAGGTCTTTGATCTATTTTGAATTAATTTTTTATATGGTATAAGTAAGGGTCCAACGTCACTTTTGCATGTGAATATTCAGTTTCCCAAACACCATTTGTTGAAAATACTGTCCTTTCCCCTTGGATAGTCTTGATGCCTTTGTTAAAAATATCTGACCATGTACCATGGGGGTTTGTTTCAGAGCTGTCGATTCTACTCAGTCGGTGGTCTGTATGTCTGTCTTTGTGCAGCACCACCTTGTGTCGATTCCCGTAGGTTTGCAGTATGGTTTGAAATCAGGAATTGTAAGACTTTCAACTGGGTTCTTTTTTATTATCAAGATTATTTTGGTTGTTCAGGGCCCCATGAGATTACATATGGATTTTAGGGTGGATTTTTCTATTTCTGTAAAAATCTCTTTGAGGTTTTGATAGGGATTGCATTGAATTTGTAGACAGCTTTGAATAATATTGACATCTTAGCAATATTAAGTCTTGCAATCCATGAACACGAGATGTCTTTTTATTCATTGGCATATTCTTTAATTTTTTATCAATACTTTGTAGTTCTCGGTGTACAAGTCTTTTTGCTTCCTTGGTTAAGTTAATTTCTAAGTATTTTATTCTTTGTGATGTTACTGCAAATGAAATCATTTTCTTAATATCTTTTTGAGGTTGTTCATTGTTAGTGTATAGAAATACAACTGATTTTTAAGTGTTGGCTTTATATCCTCAATTTGTATGTCAGTTTTAACAGATTTTTTCTTGAATCTTTGGGTTTCTCTACGTGTAAGATCACGTTGTGTGTAAACAGAGAGAATTTTACTTTTCCCTTTCCAATTTGGATGCCTTTTATTTCTTTTTCTTGCTCAACTGCTCGGGCGAGGACATCCAGCACTGTGTCGGATAGAAGTGACAACAGCAGGCATCTCGGCTTTGTCCCTGATCTTAGAGAAAAACTTTCGGTCTTTCCTTATTGAATATGACATTAGCTGTGGGATTTTATAAATGACCTTTATTAGGTTGAAGTAGTTTTATTCTATTTCTGCTTGGTTAAGCATTTTATATCATGAAAGAATGTTGAATTTTGTCAGTTCCTTTTTTACATCAATTAAAATGATAGAGTGGTTTTTTCCCCTTCATTGGGTCAATGTGATGTGTTGCATTGATTGATTTTCCTACTTTGGACCATCCTTGCATTCCAGAGATAAATCTCACTTTGTCATGGTGTACAATAGTTTTGATGTGCTCTTGGATTTTGTTTGCTAATGTATTGTCAAGAATTCTATTTGATGTATTACCTTTCCTGCCCTGCTAAACTACTATTGTATTAGTTTCCTAGGGCTGCCCTAACAAACTACCACAAACTGGGAGTCTTAAGACAACAGAAATTTATCCTCTCATCTCTGGAGGCTGCAAGTCTGACATATAAGAGCTGGTAGGGCCAGGCTTTCTGCAGGCTCCCGGGGCGGTGCCTTCCTGCCTCCCCCGGTTTCTAGGGTGTGGGCAGCAGTTGGCCTTCCCTGGAGTGCAGCTCAGCACACTCCCCCATTTCTGCCTGCGTCTGCACACACTCCCCTGCCTATATCTGTCTCCTCTCCTCCCGAGGACACCGGTGGTTGGATTAGAGCCCAGCCCTGTCTTACCTTGATCACTTCTGCAAAGGCCCTATTTCCAAATAGGGTCACATTCACAGGTATTGGGATTAGGGCTCCAACATATCTTTGGGGGGGACACAATTCAATCTAAGTACCACCCAGAAGAAATGTGGGGGCAGAGGACTGCACTTCTGAGCTCCTGTCTGTAGTTCAGGAAGCAGAAAGGAGCTGGGACCCTGGGACGGAGAAACCTGGAGCGTCGTCCGAGCATTTGGGCAAGGTGAGCGTCTGCCCCAACCCCACCTGTCTCTATAATGTGAGGATTAAAGCAGCTATCTCATGAGGTCTCCGTGAGAATTTAGTGTAACGCATTCAGCATAATTTCTGACATCCAGGAACGGTGCTTGAATTACAGTGCTCTTATTGTAACTGCTCTAGAGTGTGCAGAAAAATCCTCTCAGAGTCCACTCCCACGTTTCTGATGTTCGCTGTCATCGAAAGCGTTTTCTGCAGGTCTCAGCGCACAGCCCAGTCTGCTTGAGACTGAGGAAAGCGTTGGGCTCCCAGGGCTCATCAACTCCGGGACAAAACTAGAAAGTCATATCCCCCGACACCTGGGGCAGGGCAGCATTTCCACCTGGACACAGCACAGCCCCCCTGGGGACGCAAACCTACCGGAAACTCTCCTGGGTGGTGCATCCGAGGCTGCAGAGGTAACGCCTCTGTCTGTTCACGTTAGAGCCGCTTATTCCGATATGATTTCTTTACATTCTGAGGCACCATCCTGTTTTTCCAAGCGGCTCTATGATCCCTACTTTTGTTAATGAATAGAATCACTTCTTTAGCTTCTTTATTCATAATAGCCCTTCATTTCAACACTTTGTGCATGTTCTCAGTAATACGTAAAATGCTAATCTTTATGCTTTTGTTTATTTAATGGTACGAGAGTGTGAATTTTTTAACATATTTGAAAAAGTACTTGAATGTGCTATTTAATACCACTTTTTTATTCACAACCTAATTTAGCGCACACACTACTGTCATGTGAAAAGCTGTTTGAATCTTTATTATCATGATTTTTCTGCCTCTGTGGCACATTTAATTTTCTGCCATGGTGTTCAAAGTTCAAGTGAAAGGCATTCGAGGGAATTCTGATTGTGCTGCCTTGGAGCCCTAGGCCATCAGGCTCACTGTGCACAGGAGGAAATTAACAGGTGGCAGCCTGGAGTTCCACGTGATGGGACAGTTTTGGACCTACAGCAGTTCTCAACACTCTCCAGTGAATGTGACATCCACATGGTCCCATGATGGGGAGGGCCAGGGCAGTCGAGGCATCTGACATGGTCCTGAGGGAAATGCATACAGAGTCCACACCCCACTGGGGTCCCCACGGCCCACCCTGTGCCCGGCTGGGGGCTGGCAAGTGTGCTCACCTGTGCAGCTCTGTCCCGAGGAGGGGCCCGCAGGACATCACTAAGATATGACACGTGTATCACTGGGGGCCCAGGAGAGAAGAAGGCAGGCAAGACTGAAAAGTACCCAAAATATTGTGGCCAAAAAATTCCCAAATTTGGCAAGAGACATAAGCCTACCTATTGAAGAAGTTGAACAAAGTCCAAAGTAAACCCAAAGAATTTCATACCAAGACTCATTATAATTAAACTTCTGAAAACTAAAGAAAAATGAAAGATCTTGACAGAAGCCAGAGGAAAAAGATGCAGTACCTACAGAGGAAAAACAATTCAGATTACAATGATTTCTCGTCAGAAACTACAGAGGCCAGAGGGAAGTGTTCCAATATTTTTTTAAGTGCTGGAAGAAGAGTATTGGCCACACAGAATCTTATATGCACTGAAAATATCTTCTAAGAATAAAAAATATCTTTTAAGACATGTTCTGATGAAGGAAAATTAAGATAATTTGTCGTTAGCAGACCTATCCAAAAAGAATAGTTAAGGGAAGTTCTCTGAACAGAAAGCAAACAATAAAAGAAGGAACTTTGGAACGTCAGGAAGGAAGAACGTGGTGAGCAAAGTGTGGATAGATATGATGACTTTTCTTGTCCTACTGCATTTTCTAAATTATATTTCATCATTGAAGCAAAAGTTATACCATTGTCTGATGTGATGCTAAATGTGTATGGAGAAAATACTTAAAATATATACTACAAATGGGGGAGGGAAACGTGAGCGTGGAGGGAGGGAGGCTTCTACGTTTCACTTGAGCTTGGTGAAGTGACCACCACCGTGTGCATGAAACGCAACACCAGGGCACCCGCTAGAAAGCCGTACAAAGAGATGCTCCAGAGCACTGTAGATAAATCAAAACGGAATGCTGAACGGTGTTAAAGTAACCTGGAGTTAGGCAGATAAAGAGCAAACAGAAACAGAAAGAAAGACAGGAAGCAAAAAATGAAATGGCAGTTGTGGCCCTAAGATATCGACAGTTACTCTAAATGGCGATGGTACAAACACAGCGAGTAGGACCGAGACTGGCAGAGTGGATGAACGCATGTGACCCACCTGGGCGATACCTGTAAGAAACTTGCTTCAACTATGACAACATAGACAGTTTGAGTGTGAAAGAATAGGAAGAGACAGATCGTACAACACTGATCAAAGGAGAGCAGAGGCCTGGCTTACCAGGTAAAGCAGACTTCAGAGCAAAGAAAACTTCTGGATACAAAGAGGGGCCTTAGAGAATATGATGGAAGAGTCAATCCGCCAAGAAGACGTAGCAGTCTTAAATCTGTACTCACCAAACAACAGAGCTGCAAAATATGTGAAACGAAAACTGAGCACTGAAGGAAATAGACAAATGTACCATTATAGCTGGAGACTTCAACACGCCCTCTCGACAACCGATACACAACTAGAAAATCAGCAAAGCTATACAATAGTTCAACAACCATCGGCCGACAGAATCTGAGGAGCACTATCGACCCCTCCAGCCACCACCGACAGGGCAGGCGTCTTCAGCTGCCCACGCACCACATGCCGAGGACCACGTCCGGGCACGAAGGGCAGCACGTTTACAAGAACTGAGGTCCTGCAAAGGATGTTCCCCAACACAATGGGAACAAATGTGAAGTCAGTAACAGAAAGATAATAGGAACTTCTCCCAGCACTGGGAAACAGCACACCTCCAAGTACTCAGCAAAGATGAAGTTTCAGAGCAAGTCAGAAGGTAATGAATATACGAAAATGAAAGCTCTACACAATCAAAACTTGTGCGACACGGCTGAATCAGTGCTGAGCAGGAAATTCATACTATTATGAAAAGCACACATACGATAGAGAAGAGGCAAAGTCCAGAATCAAAACTGTAAGCTTCTACCTCAAGAAACTAGACAAAAGGAGAGCAAAATATGCCCAAAGCGAGAGCAGAAATCAGTAAAATTGAAAACAGGAAAACAGTAGAGAAAATCAATGAAACAAAGAGTTGGTTCTTTGAAAATATCATTACATTTGACGAAAGGCTACAAAGACTGTGCAGGACGAGAGAGAGAGACGGCACAAACTGCCGGTCTCCTGGGCGCGGCGGGTGCCACACGGGCCCCGCGGACCCCCACGGGGCGGTGCAGGGTTTCAGCGAACAAACCTGACAGCTCGCGCCACACGGACCACGTCCTCAACAACCACAAACTGCCACGGCTCCGTCCACGCAAAATAGAACATTTGAACAGCCCTATAACCACTCAGAAAACTGAATCTGTACCTTAAAATCTTCCATGGAAGGAAGTCTTCAGCCCCGATGGTTTCGCTGGAGACTTCGACCGAACGTTTGGAAGAGAATTGACGCCAGTTCTCCGTGGGGTCGTCCAGAAACAAAAAAAAAGGAGGAAACACTCAGTTTTGGGGGTGGCATCGCTCTCGTTCCAAAGCAGCCAGACGGTGCAGAAGAGAAAGAGCAGACCAGTGTTCTCCGGGACCCAGACGCGCGCCCCGGGCACCAAGCCGGCTGTCACAGCGCGCGCAGGACGCCGGTCGCGCTTCCAGGTTGCTGGCTGTGCTGTTTACTATTTTAAGAGCATTTTCCTCACTGAAAATGAGCTGATGAAATGGGGGTGAGTCTGTCGTTCCCACATCTCGCCTGGGCGCAGGGCTGTGCCTGCACGGTCCTGCGGTTCAGGACACAGGCAGAAATCTGCTTTTGTTACGGCCACCCTCACTTGTTTTTTGGGGTTTTGTTTTGTTTTTTAAGCTCCTTAGGTCATTCTGTGCTTTAGGTTTTTGATGGTTTCTTTAAAAATTGATTGTTCTTTGCTACTCCTCTTGGTTTATTTTGTTCCAAAAGCTGAGCTTCAAAGTCATTTTTTTAACTTCTACTAATAAGGCCTCTTTGATATTTTTATGTAAAGAGGTCTGAAACTGTCTGACAATTTATTTTAAATTGTGTTCAGTTGTGGAAGGAGGTCCTCAGGACTTTTTCCTGACTCATTAATTTATCCAAAAAGCGTTGTTGTATGCCCAGAGCCGTGGGCAGCAGTCGGGCATCTTCCTGTGGGTTTGTAGATAATGTGCTGCCGAGTCCAGTGAGACCAGACATCTCCCCTCCCCTCAGCCAAGCCACTGCGTGTTCTGCACGCAACTTTTCTCCGTAATTTTATCAGGAGATCAAATGCTGTCGCAGGAAGTTCTCCTGCAGCCTCAGTATCTTAGACAATTCCACATGACTACACATGGAAATTCTCCCTATCAGTCGCATGAAAATAATTTAAATTACTAATTTTATGAAAATGTGTTGATCAATCTACATGGGTGTCTTTAAAGAAACCGCTGCACGTAAATAATTCCTCCCCGGACACCCTGGGCTGCGAGAAACGGCCGGGAGGCAAACCTTCCCCATGGGACGTGGGGGTGCATGTGCCAATGTGAGTTTATTCCAAGGCATCAGGGGAAACGGGGTCAATATAAAAGGAGCCTGGAAATTATTACTGCATCGTTTGCTAAATTGAAAGAATTGTGTTTATAAAGTTCTGTATTATGACTATTTTGTGGCAAAACTACAGCAGTAATGGGGAAACATTTTTAAAAATATTTTTGCCCAGGTTCTGAAAATGCAAAGGACGAGATGCTCTATGTGTCCGGAGGCTGATTGACTAATTCTGAGAATGAGATTTTGTGTAGCCAGAGGTTCCTCAGACTAAAGCCTCTTCTCTTCTTTTTCCTATATCCTAAGGCCGTTTAGAGATTATGCAAATACACTGTGTGCTTATGCAACCCTCTGGGATAACTCTCTCCTGTTCCCCAAGTGATAGGCGTTAATTACTGAATAACATGTGTGACTTGCCACCCAGCTGAGTCGACCGATGTTTACAATTTCTACAGATCTTATGATGCTAGTTCGTCTACATAAAATATAGCAATTACACTTGGAATACTTTTATTTCATATTTTACAATCACTAGATTTAAGTTCTAGACGCGAGTAGCTTTCAAACCTGATCTGTGAGAACACTGACTCTCCTGGACTCTCAAGGGCAATCTCGAAACTTCCCTCGCTCGGGGCAAGTTCCGCAGAGGTGAGCCCGGAGCTCGCAGGGCTGGGTCACGCCAGCTGTGAGCTGAGGTCCACCCCCACTCTCCTCCCAAGCACCGGTGGCTTGTGGAGTGTTCAGCAAGCACCTGCTGTGTGCGTGACGTTGGCCGTTGGCCGGGCCCAGCAGCCTGCGTGAGGCCCCCGGGGAGCTCCAGGAGGCAAGACCCCAAGCTCACGCGGGCAACAGCCCCAGCCGGCGCTGTGGACAGGTGCCACAGGTCCCCAGCACTCACCCAGTTGCGGAGGAGGAGGACTGGCCGAGCCAGAGACAAGGCAGGAAATGTCTGGGACCCTGAGCCACGCAGCAGCAGTGCCAGGCACCAGGGCGGGCGTCAGGGCTCCACGTGCGCAGCCGGCGAAGTGCAGCCGTTGTCAGAGTAAGACTGGCCCTCCTGCCCTCGCCGGTGTCAGATGTGTGAGCCCGGTGCCGTGTGTGTGTATTGTGTGCGCATGAGGGAGAGAGACAGAGACAGGGACAGGGACAGAGAGACAGACAGAGAGACACAGAGAGAGACAGAGACAGGGACAGAGAGACAGAGAGACACAGAGACACAGAGACAGGAACAGAGAGACAGAGAGACACAGAGACACAGGGAGACAGAGAGAGAGCGCGCTCGCTCACATCAAGCCCCTCGCCCGTAACACCAGAACCGCGTGTGGATCCTGAGGTGCCAGCGTCCATCCTGGCACTAAGACATGCCCAGGAAGCACGGTCGTATTTTCCCAACTCACATGGATGGCTTCGGATTCTTTTCTAAATGGGAAAATTTTACCTACAGGTTAATTATAGAGGTTGTTAAAAATAACTTTTACCAACTTGTCAGGGTTCACGTTTCCTTATTTATGCCTTTTGCCTGGAGTAGTGTGAAAACGTTTATAGTACAGATCTCTGCTTTGACCCAACATGGCTGGAGGTGCACTGACAGGTGCCCGAGGCCGTGCAGCCTCGAAGGCCCAGGGGCAGCGGGAGCAAAGCAAAGGCAGCTGGATTTCTCCAGCAAAGGCTGCGTGTGGGTCGAAGCACCCTCTACCCAAGCCAGCCTGCCTGGGGGGGTGGGATGCCCTCAGACTGCAGGAATTTTCCCACTTTTCTCTGACTTTGTGAGCGGTGTGTTAGGGTTTTTTGTTTGTGTTTATTTGTTTGTTTTTTTGTGGTGTCACTGCTGGGGTTTTTTGCCCTTTGGTGTTGTTTTAAATTGTCCTGCGCTTTAGAATGTTGCCCAAGAAAGAGCCACATCTGGGTTCTGCTATAACACATGTGGGGCCTGGAGATTTTTCCTAATCCAACTCGTATGAGCAAAAGCAAAATGCGCATGTTGCACAATAGGTGCAACAAGTTAACAAACAGAAACTTTAGTAATCTAGTGTGTTTTCAAAAACAGTTTGGAGAATAGAGACATGTGGGCTCTGTTTCGTGCATTTGATTTTAGTTAGTGTGATAAGATACTTACAAAGACTTCCGACTCTCACAAATTTGGAAATATTTGCCCAGAGACAAACAGCAAGAAAGACCTTATATGGAAACGGTTCTGCAGATCTCATGTGACCTTGGGTCCTCCAGTTTGGGTCCATGTAGTTTGCATGTTAGGACTTTTTAAAAAAAAATTTTTTTTTGAGCAAAGTTGGGTTAATATTGCAATTACCTAATTAAATTTAAACAGCATTAATAAAGAAATTTTTCTCAAAATAAATACTTTTTTTCTAGTCCAAAACATATGTGTGCAGCTGGCAAGGAGAAATGCTGTGCTTCACAGTGGATTTCGAGTTGGGATTCACCTGTTTTGACAGTAAGACAAAGGTAAGATGCCGTCAATACTGGATGTTCCATTGACAACACACGATGATTACATCTCATGGGCATTAACTCTGGTAAATGTCCAATAGAAGCCACCAACTCTGAAGGATTGTGTGCGGTGTACAAGTTGTGCCTTCAGGGACTGTCCTTAGCTGTCTGATAGCTCAGGGTTTCGGGATTTTCACAAGCCTTGACCGTGTTTGGCAGCAGGATCCCCTGGGGGTGAGGTTGGGTGGGAAAGGGAAGTACAGCCTGAGTTGTCCCATCCTGCTCAAGGGACAGACCCACAACACTATCTCAACACGCGGAAAAGAAATGTTAACTCTTGCCTGCTTAAAACCTGAGCAATTTTGGTGACAGCAAACAGTCCCACCCTGGCGGAGTTTGTGGAGTGCCGAGTCCGTGAATGTAAACTGCCGTTAGAAATGAGACCCATTCCGTCACCGTGCCAGTGCTCCCCTAGCTACGTAAGTGTTAAAAAAATGCTTTGCAAAGATAGGGCCAATATTTTGTCATATAATATTTTTAAAAATCCACTCTGTATGCTAATTAAGAATGAGTGGGATGGGAAAGTATTGGTATGTAAATACCACTGTTAAAAAAAACCAAAATTTCAACAAATTGAGTTTAAAGATCTAGTTGTCTTTTACTTGCAACTCCTGAATTGGGCAGCATCCCGTCCACAAACTAGAGACAGCCCTGTTGGGCGTGGCAGAACTGGTGATACTTGTAAGGTAGCTTAAGCAGGAGCAAGGAAGCAGAATAATATACAAAGCGGATTGGTTAACGTCAGGCTACTGCAGGTGACTTCCCTTGCAAGGGTAAAAGCAGAGGGGATCGGCTGCTGCGAAACTCCTGTCTTTAAGAAAAACTGGCCTATTGGGGACCTTCCTGCTCCCTTAAAGATTCAGTTTGATTGCCTGGCACGTAGCACAGCGGACTCCGTCCTGGTCTGGTCCTGTCTGCCAGGCCCAACACCGTGGCCTCCCACAAACTGTACTGACCACTGTCCTCGTGGCCTTCAGTGCAACATGTGTAGAAGTTTCAAACGCCTGCATCTCCTCTCTGCACACAACTTCAGCGCACACTCGGCCTGATGCTGCTTTTCATTGTGCGGCCAGTGGGCGCTGCAGGAGCGAAGCCTTGTCTCATAGCCCCTACGGCTGTCGCTCACTCGGGGTTATCCCCACAGGCTGTGTTTAAAAACCCTTGAGGCCCCCATCTGCGAGTTCATCATGGAGTCCCTGAAGGAATTAGTACTGTGAGAAGGCACATACCAAGCTCTTTTCTGCTAATAACAACAAGTTTCACGTACGCTTCACTTCTGGAGCCTACGACCGTAGGAAGCAGCGATTGAGGTGTGATTTCTGAATACTCTCGTTCCGGATAGATTCTAATATTTCAAATCCTGCAAGGACCTGAAGCCTGGATTCTGCCCCAGGGGGCGTGGGCTCAGTTTCCTCATTGTGAACATGGGAGCTGGAGCAGTTGTTCCCAAAGGCCCCACAGAGTTCTGAAGAATTTCCCCTAATCCAGAGGAAACATGTGCTTTGACACTTGGACATGAAATGCAGAGACTACTCAGCTCCTGGATTCAATAGGAAAGAACAATGTGGCAAGAACCTGAGGTCAGCGCAGGGCGGTGAACAGATAGGATTCCACTCGGTGGTCAGATGGGCTGACGGTGCCCCTGGAGGTCCCCCATTCTCCTGGCCTCTTCGCCTTCCCTGACATTTAGAGAAAAATACATGCGTTATTTCAAAATAAACATTTTTAATAGAAATTTAACTTACAGCTTGCTAAAAAAACGTTGCTGTTTCCTATTGGGATTTTTCTGGGAAGATAAAGATTTATTATAATGAAGTGTCTGTAATTGAAAACTATCTTTTATAAAATACAACCATTAAGTCTTTATTTGCTGCAGCCTTTTTTTATTAAGAATGTATAGAATACATTTCATCTTTGAAGTGCCTTAGCAAACATTAGATAATTTTTGCAATATTAAAAGGTAGTATTATCTACATTTTTCAAGTTGGTTCATGAGAAAGTAAGGTTAAGTGATTTGCACATAGCCTTAGACAGGGGGTATCAGTCAGGACTAGAGTTTTTCATTTTATCTGCAGTTGCCACTACGTCTCGTATACTATAGAAAGAACTAGACCTTGTGGTGGATTTTTTAAAGTTCTCCAAGCAGAAAAGAGAGCAATGATCGTAGGATGCTTTTAGGCTATGTACAGGAAACCCCAAGAGAAAACCATAGAGGGCCAGTAGGGTAGAGGTGGGCTTGAAGACAGTGGGCGCTGAAGTGTCATGACACCAGGGACAGCTCCTTGAGGCTGGGCTGGGGGACGGAGAGACAGGTGGGTGCGAGGTCCCTTTGCACAGGTTGCAGAATGAGAAGGTAGAGGTTCTGACATGTTATCACATGCTAAAGGTAGATAAGAAAATTAAGCAAATGTCTGCATTCATTTAAACAGGCTGTTTAAGGTAGTAATAGATGTTAATTAAATAAACAATCTTTTGTTTATAAGTCACTCATTAATTTTATTTCTTTACAGAATGTGCTTTGGAGATTTAAGTTCTCTCAACTTAAGGGATCCTCAGATGATGGAAAAACTCGAATAAAGCTGCTATTTCAGAACCTGGACACCAAACAAATTGAAATGAAGGTAGGGAAGATAGTTTGTCCTGCTGCCCAGCCCCTCATAAGAGGAACACACATGGTCAGTTGGTAAAAATGTCCATTGCTCCCATGTGTACATAGAATAAACAAATACATCCTGAAGCATGAATCCTCCTTAAAAATCAGACAACAGATATGTCAAAAGAGCCTGTACAGGTTGAGTATCCCTTATCCAAAATGCTTGGGACAGAAGTGTTTTGGACTTCAGATTTTTTCAGATTTTAGAATATTTGCATTACACTTACGAGTTCGGCATCTCAAATCCAAAAATCCGAAATCCAAAATGCTCCAAAAAGCGTTTCCTTTGAGCATGATGTCAGAGGCCAAAGCTGGGGATTTTGGAGCATTTCAGATTTCCAGATTTGGGATGCTCAACCTGTATTATGTTTCCTAGTAAGACTTTTACATCCTAAAATTATGATCATTGAAACAAATTATCTGACTCTACTAATAATCGCAAGTTTCTTAGTAAATATTAGCAGGAAATTAATATTTTTAAGTGCACCAGAAATCAAAATTTAAAAGAAGAGTTTTATAAACTGCATTCAGTATATGATGATTTGTGTATAATATTGAGAACAAACTGCTGTGTTAATTAAAAGGACTTCAAAAATAACTTTCAAATTCATTGCACTGAGGTGCCATTTTTCTATCAATAAGTATTGATTTTATTTATATTGTATGCATAAATGTGTCATCAGCTAACCAGTTTTAATATAAACTAAAGACAAACTAAAGTATAAATTTCATATATTGAAAAAAATAATCCTAAAAGATATGAGAACCATGAACATGTACTGTTTGGAAACAGAATGCCAACGCTTTGCATGCAGTTTTCCTGATGAAATTAATCTGAACACCACATCACACATGCCATTGCTATATGAGAAGGTTTAGAGTCAATTTTTATCCTCTATTGATCTCAATGAAATAATGTTTCATAACTACTTTTTAAGTACAATTGAGCTGTACAGAATTGCTTGACATTCTTCTATTTTTGGAAATTGACAAAAGCAAAACCTCACGTAAACCCCACGGAGGCTGTGGGCTCCCGAGGTGCTGAAAGGCCCACTGAGGCAGTGGTCCTGGGCTGACGCAGAGCCCTGAGCTGGGCGGACAGCTGACCTCTCTCAGCGCTGCCCTGAGCCGGGTCCAGGGGAGGGGAGCTAGGAGCAAGGCAGGACTCCTGAGAGAGAGTGGGGAGGGAGAGAGAGACTTGGAAAAACTTATATCTGGTATTTTACTTGCATGCATATGGCCAGCACAGGTGAAACAGAACGTTCTTCCTCTGGTTTCTTTATTTATTTGACTCCCTACCTTGGGGGCCAAGGCAGGGGAGGAGCAGCGTAACCTTTCCTTGCTTGATCCTGTAAACCTCTTGCTCCCATTCTGTGTGAGTGCTCAGGCGCTCACTGGTGGTCTTGGGGTTTTTATGCTTAGGGACAGCCCAGTGGCTTCCTTGGAGCACTTCTTGGCCCCCGGGGCACATGCTTTGGCAACATCCAACTGCTTCTGTGGCATCTGAAATATCCTTTTGACAGGTGACACCTGTTTCATGAGGTTTAAATGTATATTTATTTTTTTAATGATCAGTCAACTTTTAGTTATCTGTGTTGTTAAAAGGAGTGTTGGTATTAGATGATCTATGCCAGACACTGTTGAAATACATCACATTAACTT
Source organism: Daubentonia madagascariensis (assembly GCA_023783475.1). Taxonomy (NCBI): domain Eukaryota; kingdom Metazoa; phylum Chordata; class Mammalia; order Primates; family Daubentoniidae; genus Daubentonia; species Daubentonia madagascariensis. The sequence goes on from JAKFHU010001035.1 coordinate 1,137,861, forward strand.
GGGGGGCATGTGCTTTGAAACAGTCTTAATTTCTTTGTGGTACTTTGTTTAGATTGCATCGTTTTCGTTTTCAGCTGGTGGAGAAGAGAAAGCCCTAGAAAGTTATAACGTCTACAGGAATGGATACAGGATTCGTAGGCCTTGAAGTTTAACTAATTTGGGGGGATCTTTTTATGAAAAAATGCAAAATTGCAAATACAACCTAACTATGCACAGAAATGAGTGTGAAACATAAATATGTCCCAACAAACCCGAACTAAACGGACCTCCACCTCAATTCCCCTTCACCAGATCTCACAACTGCTCAGGCCCCTGTGTGCGGCCCCACGGGGAGAGAGACCAGGGGTTGGGTGGAGAGAGGCAGAGACCTCAATTAACTTCAGTGAAATAAGGACCTGGGAGCCCGTGACAGGGGCCCCACCCGGGCCTCAGAGATCTGTGCAGGTGCAGAGTCCTAAGGCTTAAACAGGATAATGAGGAAAAAATAATTTTCCACCTTATCCCATAGAGTAGAAAATATGCATGTAGATAAGCAGAGATGCACAGCACATGGATCGCAATGGCCATGTTAAGAGATTGCCTTTACAAGCTGAAATTCTGCATCTATCACAGCTTGTGAGATGCAGAAGTTAGAACATAACGATCTGGAAATCCTTGAAAATTCTTGGAGTTAACGCATGACTTAGACGAAGAGTTTGGGGCTGAATTCTGAACTGGGAATCAAAGCTGTTGCAAATATTGGGTGTGAGCAATAAGTTGTTTTAATAAGTAGCCAGGAACATTTCATTACTTTAATATATCAACTAAGGTGGAGCATCAGAGAAACAATAGTCCTATTAATTGAATTTTCAAGTTAAATGAGTGATAACCATGAAACAATTTTCCTTTTAATATTTATTGAAAATCTTCTGGAATATTCTACCAGGGCCCTACCTTAGTAATTAGTGCATAATGGGCACGCTTGTGTTTCTTCTTGAATGTGAGGGAGGGGCTCTGAGGCTTGGGGAGCACAGAGTGGGACGTGGACCCATCCACTATCTGAGAACATGATACACAATTCAAAAATTTGGGCTGATTCCATAATGATTCTGGAGGCTGGAAATTTGATGTTGCAGTATTTTTCAAATAAAGTGTTTGTTTTTCTTCCTTTTTGCCTGTTGCCCCTTAAAAAAAAATGTAGAATGTAACAAACTGTGCTACGTGAAGGGCTTGCTGCCATCCTGTTCCGTGTACCGGGCTGTGTAGTTCGCGTGAACTGTGGTCAGATCATGAGATGAGTGTGGGGTGCGTGCGGGTGGGGAGCCTCCCCCCGTCCTCACACAAGCTTCCTGGGGGCCCAGCGCTGTTTCTGTGAACATCGCTTGCTCTTACGTGTTTCTCTCTGATTTCATTTCTGTCTCTAGACCAAGCCTCCAAAGGGCATCTGTATTTTGGCTTTTTATCTTCAGCACAAGGTTCAGTACATATGTGCACTTAATAAATGTGTTTTAAATGAATAAATTAATGAAGAAAGAAACAGCATGATAGTATTGAAAGAACTGCCAAATATGCTCACAGAAGTTTTATCAGTTTTTAAGGGGAAAATTGTTCCTATTATCAGGAAAATGAAACCCTTTGAGCACTACCTGTGGTTGCATAGGTAGGTTTCTGATACTCCCATATAAGTATCCACGAAACAGATTGGTCAGAGAGAGAAAGGCGCAGCTTACGAAGAATCACAATGTCTCTGGGAGATGCAACAGCGTGTGGTTTTCCCTCTGCAATGATCTGGGAGAATAAACTCACTGGACACGATTCCTCTGCCGTCCGTGCACGTGTGCGTTTAAAACGTCTGAGGGCTCCAGAGTGGAAGGAATTGGTATGTTTCCGAAACAAGCTTGGCAAAGAGCGTGGACGCCCACAGCAGTTACTGTCGATTGGACGGAATCGGTGGAGCTGAGAGACTATTCCAGGAAGCCAGGTGGTGCGGAGAGGGCCCAACGCAGGCAAAATGTCATCAAACAGGGAACTGCACTTCCGTGTACGCCGACCGTGGCAACTAGAAGTTCCTCGTGCAGGTGGTTATGAGTAGGAAGAGCCGGAACAAGGAGTTAATAAGATACGCAGGAAGCGCAACGCGCCCCTCCCAGATGGATCTCTGAAATTGTTCCTTAAGATCTCGTCTCATGGAAGCTAGAACAAAAACAAAGTCTTCTCTTCTCTTCTCTCTCTTCCTTTCTTTCTGGTTGGTTTTTGGTTTGTTTGTTTGTTTTAATATAATAACTTGTTACAGCAGGCTGGTAAGTTGATTCATTCCAGAAAAACCAGGTGACTCCTTTCAGGCTCTTGGCCACAACACCTTTGCCTGGGTTGTGCGTCTGTCTCGGCCGTGTCCGGAACCACAATATTCCAACCAACAGAAAAACGCGGTTGAATGAGATCTCTTCTCTAGGCAGTGGCCGCTATCGAGTGCGCTGTCTTTCAGTTACCGGGATTTCAAGATGTGGAATTGAAGGTGGAGACTCAATCGCTTGCCCTCGGCCTCGGGCAGAACCCGGCTCTCTCTGGCCCCCTGAATTCATTACTTTCTTCTCTCCACATGCGTCTGCTTCACGGATAACCCCCCTCCGGAGGGGCAAGTCGGCGTGGAGAGTGCCCGCAAAGAATCCTCCTGGAGCGTGTCAGCCCCAAAGTCCTCTAAGGCCGAGAGACGGGAAGATTTGGGGCCCAGGGAGCAGAACCCAGACCCCCAGAACAGGGCAAGGTGGCCCCGTGCTCGTGGCCTGAGGAGCCGGGTGACCAGGGAGTGCGGCTGGGCTTACAGGGCAGGGCTCCGCACACTCCAACTATTTACACTTGAATTGGCCCCAGGAGAAACTGTAAAATTTAATATGGTCTCCCAGATGGTGTTGCAGATGCCTGGACTCAGCACCAGGTGCCACTCCCTGAGGCTCTGCCCGTCTCCGTCTCTGTCTCTGTCTCTCTGTCTCTCTCTCTCTCACGTGGCACTCCCTCTACCCTCCTGGTTCAGGGTCCTCATTTCCTCCTGGGGCTCCCAGGTTGTCTGTGGTCCTTGAGGCTCTTTCTCACTTGGGACTGATACGAGGGAACACAGCCCTGCCCGGTGACTGTGGACCCCTGGAAGAGCTTTATCCGCCGACTGTCACCTGAGCGGGGAATGTGCTCATTAACATCCCTCACCTGTTGAGAGAGGGCTCTGAGGACGGTCAGAGAAACACCACCGCTCACCACCATTCCATTATGAGGTGTGTTCACTTCCTAAAACCCAGGAACCAACTCACTACTTCTCTCAATAACCCTGTAAACTAGATCCCATCTACTCCATATCTACATTTTAGCAAATTTGAAAACCTGGGCGTAAAGAAATGCCGTATGGCTAGTATGAGGCAGAGCCTAGCCAGGCCTTGGGCGTCTGCCTCCCGTCCTAAGGTGTCCCCCCGGCCAGCATCCGCTGCGGTGAGGAAGGCGCTCGAGGGCAGCTTCTGCTCTGCGTGGAGGCCGGGGTGGGGGGGGGGGCGTTGGTCGCCACAGGAAGAAGCAGAAGTAGAGTCTGACCACAGCCTTTCCCTCCTGGAAGAAAACCTCGAGGGCACATTGCTGAGACCCTGCAGGCTGGCGAAGGGTCAACACCGGCGGTGGAGTGGGGGCGGGGGAGCTGGTTTGCAGCGTTGCGGTCAGCGTGGTGAACGCATTCCCAGCATGGCCCCAGTCAGGCTGCCCACGCGTCACCTAAAGGCAGAGAGTTTCTGTGGCCACGGTGGGGCCTGGGCGCGGGAACTCTGCGGGTGCTCCTGACCCACTGTGAGCTGTTGAGCTGTGGGGCGCTGGGGAGGTTAGTTCACAGCTGACGGTGGGGACACGCATCCCGGAGCCGGCACAGCAAGGCCTCCTGCGGGTCGGCTGTCTCGTTGCTGTCCTCTCTGGGCCTGGTGATCCGGGGTCGCTCTGGCTGGGAAGCATCAGGCATCGTTCTGGGGAGTAAACATATGGGGAGGAGTCTGCGGGATGGGGTATACCCAGCGGTCTCCAGGGGGACCCGTTAGAGTCTCCCGTTGCGTGTCCAGTAAAATATGCCCCCGGACAGGGTGCCAGGAGGGCATGCAGCCCGTGTCCCACCGTGTCCCCAGGGCACACGTTGCAACTTCTCTTCTGCAGGCCTTTGTGGGAGTCCATTTCTCAGCTTGTCCTCCTGTGAAGTTGGACCCTTCCTTTCAGCGTCCCCTCAGGAAGCACTTGTCACATGCCCACCGTGGCCCACGGTCTCTCAGGTCCTGCCTGTTGGTTCAGGATGTTGAGATCAGTTGGACATGCGGGGATTAGGGGAAGAGGTAAATGCACACAGAACTTGCCGTAGCACTAGGTGACGTCTGGGGTTAAGTGCTCAGAGACCACACACAAGTGACCCCAGTGTCTTTCAAATAGTGAAATGAGGCTCTTGGTCCTGACTTGGTGGCTCCCCTGTCCTTGGAGACATCTGTGTGTCGGGCTTCTCCCGCCAGCCCAGCCACCGGGAGCCCCACGAGGACACTCAGCGTGAGCTCCGGGCTTCCCTTCTGTGCGTCCAGTGCCGCATCGGCTCGGGCCTTCCATGTGCGAGATGCTCCGACGTTCCTTCAAGGAGACGTGAGGGGAGGGCCCCCCACGGGCCCCCTGGTTCTCCCCGCGTTGAGAGACGCCTGGGGCTGCTCGAGGCGGGCGGCGTTGGTGTCGTCCACACTGACCCCCAGGGCTGGCCCCCACGCAATAGGGCCGGGCTCCTGGTCCTGCAGCTTCGCAGGCGGCGAGGAAGCCGGCGCTCTAAGACGATGTCCTGGTGGTGAACAGTGTCACTCTGTGCCCAGGAAAAACCTGGAAAATCTCTTATTTTCAACCACCAGAGCTTTTAAGATAAACTAAAAATTAGCCTGCAGTCCCACCGGTGAATTTCATTTTCCCACGATAGTTACACTAAATCCAGATGCACATTTAAGACGTGTTTGGGCATATATTGAGGATTTGGAAACCACATCAGACATGCTCAACTTCTCTCAGACCAGCTGAGGTAACTCACTGACCGACAGGACTGCTCGCTGGGACTGTCTTTTGTGTCACACCCGGGGAGGGCGGCCCCCGGCAGACTCTGCGCCTTGTGAGGCCAGGCGGAGCATCAGGGCTCACCTGTGGGTGGCTTTGGACAGAGGTTTGTCTGTTTTATTTTTCTCTCGGTTAAATTACACTCATAATTTATGTCACCTGATCAAACAACACATATTCTCTTTGTCTTTATAATGTTTTTAATTTTGAAGGGATCATTCCCGATAGACTATATTTTGGATATCAGAATAATATTAGTCTTCTGGTTAAAATACTGTTAAAATATTTCAACTCAAAGGTGGTGGTAAAGAAATAGATACAAAATGTGCCTCTTTTGATACAGATTTTAAGAGAAACTTACTAGTCACAGTAATACCTACCAGTTCTGAAGTATCAGACAGTTTTGAATTCTCTGTACCCCTTGCTCTGTGGAGGGAGCACCTCATCTCAGATGCACCGGTGAGGAAACTGAGGCAGGAGCTTAGCTGGATGCTCAGTTTCCCAACTTCCGTGGGATGGAGTGAGGGGTTCTGAAAGGCCAGGCTTACCTCGAAAATGACAACCATGTTTGTTTGTTTGTTTGCTTTATTTTTTAAAATTGTGGTAAAATTTACATAATCAAATTTTCTACTTTTACTACTTTTAAGTATACAGTTAATTCAGTGGTATTAGTCACATTCACACTGTTGTGCAACTTTCACCACCATCCACGTCCAGACCCTTCTCACCTTCCCCAACTGAAACTGCTCCCACTAAATACTCACCCCCAGCCCCTCCCCAGCCCCTCCCCAGCCCCTCCCCAGCCCCTCCTACTTTCACCTCTGTGGATTCGACGGCTCCAGGACCGCACATGTGGATCGTCCGGTATTTGTCCTTTGGTGACTGGTTAGTTCACTCAGCACAATGTCCTCAGGGTTCATCCGTGTTGTAGCAGGTGTCAGGATTTCCTTTTTTCAGCTTTATTTATTTTACTTATAACTGACAAAATTGTGCATATTTATGGTGTACAGTGTGGTATTTTGATATATACATTGTAAAGTGATTGAATCAAGCTAATTAACACGTCCAAACCTCATGTACTTACCTTTTCCTGTGATGAGAACGTTTAAGATCTACTCTCTTAGCAAATCTCAAGTATATAATACGTTATTACCAAATAATCACCATGCTGTGCAGTAGATCTCCTGGACTTATTCCTCCTGTTTGACTGGGATTTTGGGCTTTGACCAACATCTCTCCACCTCCCCCTCCCCCTCCCCCTCAGCCCCGGCAGCCACCGTTCTACCTGTGCTTCTGTGAGTCTATTTTGTATCCCACAGGTGAGTGGGACCGTGCAGCATTTGTCCTTCCGTCTCTGGCTTGTTTCACTTAACATGATGTCCTCCAGGTTCATCTGAGTTGTTGCGAGTGACAGGAGTTCCTCCTTTTGAAAGCTGAGCAGTGCTCTGCAAAGCTGCGTGTGCACTTTGTTTCATTCATGACGGACCTTAGGTTATTTCCGTGTCTTGACCGTCGGGGATAGTGCTGCGGTGGACGTGCGTGTGCACATGTCTCTTTGACGTACTGATTTTATTTCTGGGTGGGCATGTGCCCAGAAGAGGGATTTCCGGATCATACGTTAGCTCTATTTTCAATTTCTTTAGCAACCTGCATACTGTTTTCCAGACGACTGCACCAGTCCACGTTCCCACCAACAGTGTGTACGTTCCCTCTCCTCCACCCCTCCCCAGCATCTGTTATTATTTGTCATTTTTATAGTAGCCATTCCATCAGGTGTGAGGTGATATCTCACTGTAGTTTTAATTTGTATTTCCCTGATTATTAGCGATGTTGAGCATTTTTCTCATATACCTGTTGGCCATTTGTATGTATTCTTTTGAGAAATGTCTGCTCAGGTTTTTTGCCCATTTTTTAATCAGGTTATTGGTTTTCTTGCTGTTGAGTTGAGTTCCTTATATATTTTGGGCATCAATCCCGTATCAGATGCAGAGTTGTAAACACTTCCCCATTCTGTGGGTTGTCTCTCCACTCTGTTGCTGCCTTTGCTGGGCAGAAGCTTCTTAGTATGATGCGGTCCCCTTTGCTTTTGTCTCCTGTGCTTTTGGAGTCAAATCCAAACAATCATTATCCAGACCAACGTCAAGAAGCATTTCCCCTGTGCTCTCTGGTAGTTTTATAGCTTCAGGTCTCATGTGTAAGTTTCTAATCCACTTTGAGTTTACTTGTGTATATGGCGAGAGAGAAGGGTCTAGTTCCGTTCTTCCGCACGTGGGATTTCCCAGCACCATTTACTGAAGAGACTGTCCTTTCCCCATTGTGTGTTCTTGGCACCCCCGTCGAAGATCAATTGATCATAAATGCGTGGATTTATTTCTGGGCTCTCTATTCTCTTCCATTGTTTTTATGTGTCTGTTTTTATGCCAACACCATGCTGTTTTGGTTACCATACCTTTGTAGTACATTTTGAAGTCAGATAGTACGATGCCCCAGCTTTTTCCCTTTTGCTCAATGGTTTGGTTATTTGGGGTCTTTTGTGGTTCCACATGAATTTTAGGATTTTTTTTTCCTATTTTCGTGAAAAATGTCATTGGAATTTTGATAGGATCTATAGATTGCTTTGGGTAGAATTTCCTTCCTTTTTTAGGTTAAATACTATTTTGCCATGTGTATACACCCCATTCTGTTTATACTTTATCCATCTGTGGACACGTGGGTTGCTTCCACCTTTTGGCTCTTGTGAATAATGCTGCTATAATATGAACACAGGTGTGCAAATATCTGTTTGATTCCCTGCTTTAAATTATTTTGGGCATTGACCCAAAAGTAGAATTGCTAGATTATGTAGTAATTCTATTTTTAATTTTTTGTGGAGCTATCCTAATGTCTTCCATGTGGCTATGCCATTTTACATCCACCAACCATGCACAAGGATTCCAGTTTCTCCACATCCTCACCAGCACTTCTTATATTCTGGGTTTTGTTAATTTTTTAAAATATATAATAGCCATCCTAATGGTTGTGAAGTGTTTTCTCATTGTGGTTTTATTTTTACCTCCTGAGGAGTAGTGATGTTGAGATCTGTTCATGTGCTTATTGGCCACTTTTATGTCTTCTTTGGAGAAATATCTATTCAAGTCCTTTGTCCATTTTTTAAACAAGTTGTTTGATTTTTGTTGTTGAGTTATAAGAGTTCTTATGTATTCTAGATACTTCCTAGTTATCAGATACATGATTTGCAGATTTCTTCTCTTGTTCTGGGGAGTTTCCTTTTTTACTTTGTTTACACTGTCCTTTGAGGCACAAAAGTCATTAATTTTGGTATAGTCTAATTTATCTGTGCTTTCATGGTTGCCTGTGCTTGCAGTGTCACATCCAAGAGATCATTGCCAGACCCAATGTCATGAAGTACTCGCCTCGGTTTTCTTCCAACAGCTTTAAAGTTTTAGCTCTTACATTTAGGTCTTTGGTCTATTTCGGGTTTGTTTTTATGTAGGGTGTAAGTTAAGGCCCTAACTTCATTGTTTTGCACGTGACCATCTAGTTTCCCAAACACTATTTGATGAGAAGACTGTCCATTCCCCCACTGAGTGCCCAGTCCCGGTTGGGTGGCAGCCTTACACGGCACCGTACACAGGGCTCATTTCTCTGCTTTCTACCCCATCCCACTGGTCAGCGTGTCTCTCTTTACACCAGCAGCACAGTGTTTCGATCACTGCAGCTTTGCAGCAAGTATTGAAATCAGGAATTGTGAGGCCTCCAATTTTGTGGTTTCTTTTTTCTTCCAAGATTATTTTGGGTATTCACGTCCCTTGAGACTCCATATGCATTTTTCTATTGCTGCAACAAACGTCGTTGGGAGTTTGATGGGGAGTGTGTTGAGTTTGTGGTTCACCTTGGTGGCATCAGTCCTATTAAGCCTCCCAAGCCGTGATCATGGGCGTCCTGCCGTTTGTTGTTGTCATGACTTTCTCAGCAACGTTTTGTAGTTTTCAGTGTTCAAGTCCTTTGCCTCCTTGGTTAAGTTTACCCCTAAGTAGTTTATTCTTTTTGATGCTGTGTAATGGAATTGTTTTCTTAATTTACCTTTCAGATGGCTCATTGTAAGAGGATAGAAGCGCCACTTATACCCCCTCCCCACCCACAGCCCCCGGTCACCTCTATCCTACTGTCTGTCTCTTTGAACGTGCCTCGTGTGAGTGGGGTCAGGTAGCAGACAGCCTCTCCTGTTTGGCCTCCTTCACTCAGCGTGACGTTTTCAAGGTTCATCCGTGTTGGAGCATGTACCAGAAATTCATTCTTTTTTATGTCTGAATAATATTCCATGTTATGGATATACAACCTTTTATTATCCATTAATTTGTTGATGAACACTTTGAATTATTTCACCTTCTGGCTGTTGTGAATAATGCTGCAATGCACAAGCATCTGTTTGAGTCCTTGTTTTCCATTGTTTTGGGGTGTACACCTAGGAGTGGGATGGCTGGGTCATGTGGTAGCTCTATGTTTAAATTTTTGGGGGAACTACTCAACTGTTTTCCACAACAGCTACACCATTTTTACATTCCAGCCAGCAATGTATGAGGGTTCAAATTTCTCCACATCCTTGACAACATGGTTTTTTTTTTCTTTTTAAAAAATTATTACAACCATCATAGATGTGAAGTGGTATCTCATTGGGGTTTTTATTTGCGTTGCCCTAACGATTAGTGGTGTTGAGCATCTTGCCGTGTACTTACTGGCCATCTGTATATGTTCTTTGGAGAAATGTCAGTTCAAGTCCTTGCTTATTTTTTAAGTGGGTTTGTTCATCATTTTGTTGTGAGGTATAGGAGTTCTTTATATATTCTGGATATTAAACACTTATAAGATACATAACTTGGAATATTTCTCCCCTTCTATAGGTTGTCTTTTTACACTCTCTTGAAAATGTTCTTTGATGCACAAGTTTTCAATGTTGATCAAGTCCAGTTTATCTGTTTTTACTCTTGGTTGCTTGACAGCCATAATTTAAACTCCTTAATTCATGATATAAAACAAACCCTTACCACAGTTAGCTAACTGTGGTAGCCTCAGCTGGAGCCACCTGAAATTCCCTTGTAAGTGCTCACATCGACATAAGGAATGGTTTATGGCTGTTTTTGCATTTTCCAGACTACAGTATGAGGGCTTCTTGCCAGTTTGCCTTCAAATTGAGTGGAAGACTTGTCACATATCATAAGTAAAAAGATTTTCATATTGTGAAGGTTAGGTTATTTTTTTTAATCTGTGAATTTTAAGCTAATGAATATCAAGAGGAAAATGTAAACACTTCTGCTGCACCTCAATAGAGTAAGCCATTACTGCTTAATCCACAGAGACAAAATGTTCCACTGCAGCCCTAAGGCCACATGTTGCACCTGCACACAGGCTGGAACTCAGGACAAGTGAGGGGACAAAGGACAGGTACATGCACTTACTAGCAAGTCGGAGAATTTGCTATATTATTCCCTAATCTGCAAGCTAGATGCTACTTGAGTCCACACATGATCCTCTTAACCTCTACGCCAAACTTAACCACTTAACCACTACACTGGGTCGTGCTGGGACAAACCACAGGCTGCTGCCAGGGGCTCCGAGAGGGCAGGAGGCTCGGTGGAGGTGTGCGGCCCGGCCCACAGGGCCCAGAGAGTGCTCCTCCCTTTCCATTGCCTCTGACAATTTGCTGGATGTTTCCAAAGTCCTATTCTCTGTCCCACACACACAAAAATAATAAAAAACTGGAGCTAACAGTTAAGGCTAAACCCTCACATCCATCTGAATTTACTGATTTAGGTAACCACACTGCCAACCTCAGGGAGTGTTAATTTGGAGAGGTGATTGGAAGAACAGGATGCCGTCTGTGATCACCCTGGAGGAAGGGAGGGGAGGGGAGTCTACTCACACAGGGGACTGACCTGGCATTTGAACAAAGGAGATCCCCGCCCCGAAGCCTGTTGATTAAATGCCATCACTGATCCTTTCTAGGATATGAAGAGCAAACCTTTCATGCCAATTGAAGGAGAAATTTTTCTGCTAAGTGGGTCATATTTCTTCTCCACATTCTGCAAATTTGGTTTCCTGCTAGGATTTAATAAACATTAAATAAAAAATGCTGTTGTACGTGGCATCTCTTCAAAGAGATATGACCACTTCTATGCTTTTGACCAAAAACAGTCTAACATGAAATATCTCTAATGTAAAGTAACTACAAAAAATGTTCACAAAAAATGATCCAGTTCATAAAAATAAATAAAGGTTTGACATGAAAATGATTTTTCTACCTAAACGTGAGCATGACGGCGTTTAACTGCTACCTGCATTAACAAGATGACTCCAGTCTTGCTGTTATTTCACACTGTCTCCTAAATTGGGAAAACAACTTTTCCACCTGTCATTATTATTATTAATCACATATTTCATTACTGTGTGACTTTCCGCACTGAAGCGATTACAGTTAATTTTCTTCCCAATGTTTCCATAACACAACATCCACGTCTTACAGGTGAGGCACTGGCACAAAGGAACCAAACGATGAGCCTCCTAACAGCTGCTGTTCGTAACGTTTGTGTGGCGCCAGGTTTCCCTCGCAGCAGCTCACTTAATTCTCCCAACAGCCACAGACGTGTTCCCCGGTTTACAGGCGAGGACACTGGGTTTTACACCCCTGCTGTGCGGCCTCGGGGCAGCCGTGCCACGTATGTCGCTGCGGTCTGAGATGCTTAAGGCGGTTTCAGTCAAGGTGCGTGGCTCACCTTCGATCCTACAGCCCTCCGCCTGGTCTGTGTGCCCTGAGAGCTTCAGACAGGCAGGTCCCTCTTCTGCACGGGCAGGGGCTGCGCTAGGTGAAGTGTGCCTGTGGGCTGGCCGGCCACCTGGGAGACAGACACGTGGCCACCAAGTTCATTTGTGCTGTAGGAGTGGGGTCCCATTCCTCCCCTCGTAAAGGGTCATGGTTGACACCTCTATAACAAAAAACTGGTTAACAAGAAAAAAGTGTAATGAATTTATTAGGTGCACATGTGTGCACGGAAGTCGTACAACATTTAAACTCTAAGGGGGGCCAGACAATTGGGGCTTAAATACCCTCTTCTTAGAGGAGGGGAACGGGGTCCGCATAGGCCCAGTGCTCAGAAAGAGTCGAGGGGACACAGGTCGTCTAAAGGTGTCCCAGGTCCTCTCCCTCTCCCGGAGCTGCCCGCGCTGTGGGTGTGGCCATGACTCCCGACTCCTCTACTCTCCTCGCTGATCTGTCCTGGTGTTTGCTGAGACCCCCAGGCAGGGGTCTTAAGTCAACTGCGTTTCTCTGGAGAGAAGCTTTCTTAGTCAGGCAAGGACATCCCAGAGAGACCCCTCCCTGCCCTGGAGGGCAGCAGGACAAGGCTGGCGACCTTGATTCCCAGGCGCTTCTGAGGCCTCAGCGCGTCCAAGCGCCAGGCTCTGGGGTGTCACTCTCCGAGCCCCGACAGTGATCTTTTTGTTTTCTTTTAACCACACAGCACAGGGTAGCCTTGAATTTAGGTAATTCAGGGTCTGGAAGAGACAGTCTCCTTCAAGTTGAAAACCTTCCTGAGGGTCTAATCAAGCAGCTGGAGCACAGCCAGCCTTTTCCAGGAGCCTCAGGGTAGGAACCCGACTGCTTAGACACCAGGCCAGTTGCTTGCTCCCAGCCTGTCAGGAAGTACATTTGTCTCCTGAGTGTTATGCTGCTGTAACAAAATATCATGAACTGGGGGCTTATGACCAGAAATGTGTCTCCCAGTTCTGGAGGCCAGAAGTCCAAGATCAAGGCACTGGCAGATCCGGGGTCTGGTGAGGGCCCATATCCTGGCTGAGGGACCAGAAAGCGTCTTCTCGCCATGTCCTCCCATGTGGTAGGGGAGGGAGCTCTCTGGGCCCCTTTTTAAGGACACTAACCCCATTTATGAAGGCCCCATCCTCGTGAACAACCTCCAACGGTCACACCTTGGGGGCGAGGATTTGAGCCTGTGGAGTTTGGGGGGCACAACTATTCAGACCCAGCTCTGTGGCGTCTTCATCACTTCTCCAGGGTCCTGGGGTGGGGCCATGGTCCGCCCCTCTTCTATACGTGGCCGCGACGCCCTGGAGGAGGGAGGAAGGCCGTTCTCGTCCAAGGGTGGATGGCTGAGAGGCGGACAGGCTCACGGCCGACAGTCCCCATGCCCGGCATGCCCTGGCACAGCCACAAGGCTGCTGTGGCCCAGGGACACGGGAGGCCGTTCCACTTGGGATCAGTCGCTGTCCTGCTGAGAGCCCAACCTGGGACCAGGAATAGTGAAGGTGTGAACAGACAATGCCCAGGGGTCCATCCGGACATTATGAGCAGGGGACGGAAGCTGAAACAGCACTGGGCATGGAGTCCACATTCCTTAATCACCCATGATCGATCAGTTAAGCTCAAGTCATACGTGACTCACAGCCTGCACAGGTTGGGGTCTCACCAACATTTGGAAATGATTATTCCAAAATAATGAATTACAAGCTTTTTGGAAGAGATAATAAATCATAGCATCTGTTTAAAAATTTAATGTTTTTAAATTAAAATTTTATAAACAACAAAAAACTGTGGACCCTCTTCCCTGGATGTCCACTATGGCTTTGTAAGAAAGGGTGATTCCACAGAACCTGAACACAGAAGAGACTTCACAGAAAGAGAAGGTGGTTCTTCCTGGAGAGAGGAACTGGTGTGGAACCACATCAGTTAGTTTCCGGACGTGTGACAGGAGGAAGGACACTGTTCCTGCGTGGATGGAGGTCACCCTGCAGCACCGCTGGCCAGGCTTTGTGCTTGAACATTTGCTGAAGTCCAAGCTTTCTCTGCATCTTAAAAAGGCTACCTAGATTCTCCATTTATTTATTAGTATACATTTTATTAATCTCTGTGATCATTCTTGCAGGGGTTTGGCAATTTATAAATAACGAATTTCACCAGCAAGGACAGGCAGATGCAGTTTCCATGTGTGCGCTTTGAAACATAAGCACGTCGTCACTCCCTGGCTCCAGTGACTTGAGTGACGAAGCCTGAAGATTTTGGTTCAAAGAAACATGACTAATATGGAAGAAAGGGAAAAGTGATTCTAAGTATTGTACTTTCTTAAATGAGAAAATAGAAGTACAAATGCCAACGTGCTTACTAAAGATACATGAAATTATCTTTTCGGCTACCACCATTGGGAAGAAAAGAAAGAAAACAAAGTCCAGTGGGCTGTACTGAGGAGCCTTATGAAGGCAAATAATATTTTGAGTGTCTTAGTACATGATTGACGTGAATTGGTCTTTCATGTTTTTGCTAATTATTTGTAAGCCAAAATAATCTGAAAATGTCTTTCTCTAATATATTACTATTTTTACTCTTCAATATTAAGTTCAGAATGAGTGAAATTCTAACCTGCTTTTCTGGAAATTGACCTTGTTTGGATAATAAGTGTAGAAGTTATTTATCTTTGTCAGAACTTGGAAATTTCCAAATAAAATATTTATAGGAGCAGAAAAAAGCAAGCCCTTGGGTCCTCTCCCTGAGGACATGTCTAAGTTACTCTGAAGCTATCACAAATTGCAAGGAATATACTTTGTGAAAACAACTTTTCAAAGAGCAGACATTCATCTTTAAAATGTGTCTCTGGGGGAACAGGAAGAGGCAAAAGTGATAGATTCAGAGCTGTTTGGAAGAGTGAGATTTTTTTTTTTTAACATCCTGGCAAGGTAATAATGCTGAGCTTTAGTATAAATAAAATTTATGAAGTTATAATTCTATTACTTGCTGAAGGGGAAAATGTGGTTTTAAAATGTGAGCCGAAGAAACAACCAAGGAGATTTTACAGCCCCAAGAAACAGTATCAGAGAGGGAAATTACAGAGCAACCCTTACGGATTACTGAGACACTTTACGGGAAAGTAGATCTTTGACTCCAACCCAAGCCTCTGAACTGGGTGGAAGAAAGAGGGTAGCTGACCCAGGTAAATTCCAGACAGGGCTGGAAGGCGCGCTGTGCACGGACAGAGCCCTTTGCTCTTGCCTGCCATGCCAGGCCTCGGCCAGCCCGGGCTGGCAACACCCTGGATTCGTTTCTCTCCCTCCCTACTTGCTCTGGTTGCACCAAGGACGCCAGTCCCAGCTGTGGATTGCTCTGTCTCTGGTCCCTCTGCCACGTCGCCCCAGGTCAAGCTCTCACACTCTCCCAGACCCTCTCTCCCTCCTCGGGAGTGTCCTGTGCTCAGTCTCTCCCTCCTGTCTCACGATGGGCAGTGGTCCTTGTCCCTAGACACGATTCTGTCCCTCCTGGCTCACCTTCTGTCCACTGGAGGGTCCGGTCCTCTGACTGCCCACGCCTCTGGGCAGTGGCCCCGGCTGACGTGGCAGTGCCCCCCAGCACAGTCTCCCCCCTGACTTCCCAGGCATAACCCCGCGTGGCTGCCACCAGCTTTCCAGACCCTTCACACACGCACTTGTTTCTGTGCCCTGGGTCCTGCCGTTTTCTGGAAAGTCCTGCATCCCCATCCCTGCCCAGCTGTAAAAATCCTTTAGTGGTCCAAGGCTTGATGCAAGCTCCAAGTTACAGTCAAAGCCTCCTGCTCAGTCTGCTAAGCGCATTTACCTTTGGGATGGTGTTTTAGGCACTGGCCTCTCTGCCCTCCCCTCTGCCCTGAGCTCCCTGGCACTGTGACATGCATCTTCTCCAGGTGTCCTCAGTAGCTGTGTGCAGCGTTTGAGGTTGAGCACACAGTTCACCAGGGACAAGCACAGGTGTAAACTCAGTAGGTTGGGGCGAGCCTGAGATTCTGCGTGTCCACGAAGCTCTCAGGAGATGCTTTCTCTGCAGGACTGTTCTGCATAAAACTTGTGAGTTTATTCTTGGACATTCAGTAATATGGTGACCTTATAGTGTCCAGGTTCTGAAATCCTCAGTGAGTGGAACAGTGAGGTCCACTGGGCTAAGGATTAGGTCCCTGACTTCAAGTGCCAGTTCCATAACTAATGGGCCTTGTCACTTTGCAAAAGTTATTTAAAACTCCATTTCCTCATTTGAAAAATGGGGATTGTGGCACCTGCTTTTTATTTTGTTTTGCTTTTTAGCTTTGAGGCTGAGGATGCCCTATTGATTTGACAAAGAGAAGAGGGCCCATATCTGCTGGGCATTGATGCTGCACCAGCCCCTCATTTAATCACCACAGCAATGCTGAGGGGCTCCCATTGGGGTCCCTGCTTCTCAGACAAAGACGTCACCTCAGAGACCCCCACAGCCTCGTACTCACCCTGGCTGGTCCCGTGTTGGGTCTGGGTCACACCCACCCAGGAGAGCCAGATAGTAAAATTCCAGAAAATTTTCCAGCCATACATAAAACTGCTGGGAGCTTGACCTTGACTGTGGTGGGAGTGTGGACCCCACAGCACCGCGCAGCTGCTCCAGGTCAGAGCTCCTCCGCCCTGGAAAGCCGGGTCCAGCAGCACCGCTGGCTGAGCATCCGTGAGGGGAAGGACCAAGCTCTGCGAGCCATGTGTCTGTCTCCAGATCCGAGGTACCAACCGCTGCTACATTGTGAGAACAGGAAAGTCTGAGTTCTCTGCAGAACAGTAAGAGTTGAATTGAGTTCTGGGGCATGATTATTCTTGATAACTGTCATATTCCATCCTATATTTGGGGGCATTTTCTAAGGCAAATTACAAAGCATATTCATTCATTCTAGATAGTCATTCACTTTTTAGCGCCCTTGAATGCCCCGGGCGGTGGGGGGGCTGGGGGTCTTGCTTAGGGATGCAGTCTGCACTGCGGTTGCTGAGGCTGGGTGAGGCTTTCTCTCAAACGCACGTAGACTTTACGTTCTTCCCCTTTTCCGTGGGTCGGTAGATGCCAGTTGGGAAAACTAAGAACCCAGGATGGCTACTGTTGATCAGCCGGGGTCGGGCATCTCAGAGACGCGTCTTAACAAATGTCTAGCAATTTGCGCACTGAGATGGAAATACGGACAGTGCATTAAAGAGATGTGGCTTCCACTGGAGGAGGTTTATTGAGGACACGTGGGCAGTATTAGCACTTACGTTGATTGCAAGTGTCGCTCTCGTGATGGAGAGGGCGTGCCTGCCTGAGGACTGGGGGAGGAAATGATCGCTCGAGTCATGGTGGCCCCATCACTCCTGTTGTGACAGGCACAGTGGAGGGCCTCATGGATTCCTAAAAGTTCTACCTAATTAAGGGAAAGTTCAAGGTTTAAAACCCCCAACGGTTGAAAACTGTGCCAAGATGTAGCTCATATTTAAAGCATTATCTCAGCCACAATTAAATATTAAAAGACCTTATAAAAATCTAGGGCATTAGGACAGATGTGCTGCAGAGGAAGTCACTGGGAAGTGGAAGCTGCTGGAGGTCTTGGGGCCGGGGGCTGAGCGAACAGCAGGCCAGAGCCCAGGCCCCGGTGTCCCCCCAGCCTGCTGTGCCCGGCGTCAGAGCCCGCGGCCTGAGTCCTCCGACACGCCGCTTCCTCGCCTGTAAAAGGCGTTGCAGGTTGTGAATGTGACCAGCTGGGACAGCGTGTGAAGAGGACACTTTGGAGCTTTAAAGCAGTTGAATCCCTGTCTTCTGAGGGTTGAAAACATCGCTGGGTAGAACGTCATGAGCCGTAAGGTCTAAGTTCCTCCTTTGTCACGTGACGTTTGTTTGACTCGGGCTTCCGTAGCCTCAGTTTCCTCATCTGTAAAATAGGGAATGTGGTGTCTGCCTTGGAGAGTTGTTACGAGAGTGAGCAAAATACCACGTGCAGGAGCCTGGCCAAGCCCTTCCAGACAGCTCACGCCGGCTGGCTTTCACGCTTCCTTTCCTGACGTTTGTGCCGATTGTGCCGTTCACCGAGTGACCTGGGAAGGTGTTTAATCTCCTTTGAGGCTCGTAGTGTTTTGTGTGTAGTAACAAGCACACCACATGAGACGTGCCCTCTGCGATATTTAGGTCAACAGTTCCGTAGTTCACTATGTTCACGTTGTTGTGCAGCTAATCACTGCGACTTTTCCGTCTCACGTGACTGAACTGCGCCCACGAAACTGCAAGTCCTGTGTCCCCAGCCCCAGCCCCAGGCGACCAGCATTCTCCCCTCTGCTTCTGTGAGCGCCACTGGTGTAGGTTCCGCGTACGTGAGCTCATGCTGTGTTTGTCCTTCTGTGCCGGGCTGGCTTCACTTACCACAGTGTCCTCCCGGTTCATCCACGTTGTTGAAAATGACAGGATCTCCTTTTTTAAGGCTGAATTTTGGGTGTGTGTGTGTGTGTGTGTGTGTGTGTACCACATTTCATTTGTCAGTTCATCCTGTTGATTGACACTTATGTTGTTTCCATATCTTGGCTATTGTGAATGATGCTGTAATGCACATGGGTGTGCAAACCTCCCTTTGAGATACTGATTTTATTTCCTTTGGATATACACCTAGAAGTGGAATGGCTGGCTCATGTGGTAGCGTGTTTTAAATTTTTTGAGACCTCTCCATACTATTTTCCATACTGGCTGTACTAATTTACATCACCACAAACAGTGTGCAAGGGTTCCACTTTCTCCACATGAGTGTCAACACATGAACACGTGTTATATTCTGTGGGGTGCATGTGTGTGTTTTATAGTAGCCATCCTAATGAGTATGAGGGAACATCTCAGTGTGGTTTTGATTTGCATTTCCCCAGTGATTAGTGATGTGAACACCTTGTCGTATGCTTGTTGGCCATTTGTATGTCATTTTTGGAGAAGAGTCTATTCAAGTAGTTTGCCTGTTTTTTAATCAGGCTATTAGTTTTTTGCTATTGAGTTGTAGGAGTTCCTTATGGATTTTGGATATTAACCCCTTGTCAGAGACATGGTTTGCAGTATGTTGTACCCTTCCAGGGGTTGCCTTGGCACTCGTTTGTTTCCTCGCCGTGCAGAAGCTTTCTAGTGGATGTACTCCCAAATGTCCATTTTTGCTTTCGTTGCCTGTGCTCACTGTGTCATATCCGTGAAGTCATTGCCAAGACCAGTGTCGTAAAGCTTGTCCCCTCTTTTCTTCTTCTTGTAGTTTCAAGTCTTATGTTTAAGTCTTCAATCCATTTTGGGTTGATTTTTGTGTGTTGTGTAAGGTAAGGATACAATTTCATCCTTTGGTATGTGGATCTCCAGTTTTCACAACACTATGTGCTGAAGAGACTGTCCTTTCCCCCCTGTGTAGTGGCCCTGCTGTTGAAGATCACGTGATCTTACAGGTGTGGGTATATTTCTGGGTTCCCTGTTCTGTTTCATTGGTCTGTATGTCTGTCTTTATGAAAGTACCATACAGTTTTGTGGCTTCGTAATACCTTTAGAGTAAGAAAGTGAGAGGCCCCCAGCTTTGTTCTTTCTCAAGATTGCTTTGGCTATTCATGGTCTTTTGAGGTTCCATATGAATTTTAGCATATTTTTTTCTATTTCTGCAAAAAAAAAGTCACTGAGATTTTGGCAGGGATTGCATTGCATCTGTAGATTACTTTGGGTAGTATAGACATTTAACAATATTAATCCTTCCAATCCATTACCATACTTTATTTTTCTATTTATTTGGGTCTTTAATTGCTTTCAACAGTGTTTAGCAGTTTTAAGTGTACAAGTCTTGGCCTTGGTTAAGTTTATTCTTAAGTACTTTACTCATTTTGATGCTACTGTAAATGGGATTTTCTTTAAATTTCTATTTTAGATTGTTGTTAGTACATAGAAATGCAACTGATTTTTGTATATTGGTTTTATCTTCTGCAATTTTGCTGAATTTGTTTGTTGGCTCTAACATTTTTTGTGGAATCTTAGGGTTTTCTACATATAAGATTATGTTTCTATAAACAGAGATAATTTTCTACCTCTTTTCCAGTTTGGATGCCTTTCATTTCTGTTTCTTGCCAGTTGCTCTGGCTGGGACTTCGGTACTGTATTAAATACAAGTGGCGAGAATGGGCACCCTTGCCTTGTTCCTGACCTTAGAAAAGCTTTCAGTCTTTTACCTTTGAGTATGATGTTAGCTGTGGACTTTTAATATATGGCCTTTATTATGTTGAAGTTCTATTGCTAGTATTTTATTGTTTTTATGCTGATGGCTGTTGGGTTTTGCTGAATGCTTTTCCTGAATCCTTTGAAATCGTGTGATTTTCATTGTTGCATGCCAGGGGTAAATTCCACTTGTTTATGGCGGATGATCCTTTTAATGTGCTGTTGAATTCAGTCAGCTTCTAGTGCCTTTGACTGGCTTGGTATAAGGGTAATCCTGACCTTACGTGATGAGTTTGGAGTATTCCTTCTTTCTTCTTCTTCACTTTTATGGAAGAGTTTGGCAAACATTGGTGCTAATTCTTCTTTAAATATTTGGTAGAATTCTCAAGTGAAGCCATCTGGTCCTTGGCTTTCCTTTGGGGCTGGGAGGTTTTTGATTCTGATTTGCTCTCCTTCCTAGTTATTTGTTTGTTTAGATTTTCTATTTCTTCATGATTCAGTCTTGATGGGTTGTATGTTTCTAGGCATTTATCCATTTTTCTAGGTTGTCCAATTTGTTCACATTTGATTGTTCATAGTAGTCTTTTATAATTCTTTTTTACTCCTGTGGTATCATTTGTAATGTCTCCTCTTTTATGTCTGATTTTATTTATTTGAGTCTTCTCTCTTTTATTTATTTATTTATTTTTTAGTTAGTTGTGTTAGTGAGCTTGGACTGCTATTTTTTAAAAAAATCATATGTTGTGTGGCTTAAACATTTATTTCTCACAGTTCTGGAAGCTGTGAAACGCAAGATCAAAGTGGTGGCAGATTCAGTTCCTGGTGAGGGATTTCTTTCTGTCTTGCAGATGGACACCTTTTTGCCGTGTCCTCATATGGCAGAGAGGGGGCAGGGGGAGGGTGAATGTGCTCAGGTCTGGCTTCCTCTGCTTACAGTGACACTAATCCCATCACGGAGGCCCTACCCTCATGACCACATCTAAACCTAATTACCCCCAAAGACCCCACTCCCCATACCATTTTATTGTAGTTCAGGGCATCAACATATGAATTTTGGGGGAACACAATCAATCCATAACATCAATCTAGCCAAATATTTGTCAATGTTGTTGATCTTTATAAGAACCAACTCTTAGTTTTATGGATTTTTGCTATTGTTTTTCTGTTCTGTTTCATTTATTTCTTCTCTAATCTTTATTATTTCTTCTGCTAACTTTAGTTTAGTTTATTCTTTTTTATATATAAAGTTATGCTATTTATTTGAGATCTTTCTTTTTTAACATAGGTGTTTATTATCATAAATTTGCATCTTAGTACTGTTTTTTCTGCATCTCATAAATTTGTCTTGTGTTTTTGTTTTCATTTGTATGAAGATATCTTCTAATCTACCTGTTGATACTTCTATGGCCCATTTGTTGTTCAAGAGCATGTTGTTCAATTTCCACACATTTGTGAATTTTCCAGTTTTCCTTCTGCTGTTGATTTCCAGTTTCATTCCATTGTGGTTGGAAAAAAAATTAATGCCAGATGTGATTTCAGTCTTCTTACATTTGCTAAGACTTGTTTTGTGGCTCAGCACGTGACCTATCCTGGAGAGTGTGCCCTTGAGAAGAATGAACACCTGTCAGACGGCATGTTCTGTGCTCATCTGTTAGGTCAACTACTGTTCAAGTCTTTCACCTTCTTGTCGATACTCTGTCTGGTTGATCTGTCCCTCGGTGAAGGCAAGGTATTGAAACCTTCTGCTCTTGGTATGTTGTCACCTATCCCCACCTTCAGTTGGTTGATGTTTGCTTTCTATACAGGATGAATATTTCTTATCCAAAATTCTTGGGAACAGAAGTGTTTCAGATTTCAGGGTTTTTTTGGATTTTTAAATATTTGCATATACATAATGAGATATCTTGGGGCTAGGACCCAAGTCTAAACATAAAACGTATTTATGTTTCATATACACCTTATACACATAGCCTGAAGGTAATTTTATACAATATATTTAAAATTTTGTGCATGAAAAAAAGTTTGTGTACCTTGAACCATCAGAAAGCAAAAGGTGTCAGGTGTGGAATTTCCTACTTGTAGCATCACGTTGGTGCTCAAAAAGTTTCAGATTTTGTACCATTTCAGATTTCAGATTTTTGGGTTAGGGATGTTCAACCTGCATTTAGGTGCTTTTGTATTGGGTGCACATATATTTATAGTTGTATATTCCTGGTGGGTTGACCCTTTTATCATTATAAAATGTCCTTCTTTGTCTCTTGTGACAGTTTCTGATTTAAAGTCTATTTTGTCTGACATAAGTATGCCCACCCTTGCTCTCTTTTGTTTACCATTTGCGTGGAATATCTTATTTCATCCCTTCACTTTTTGCCTCTTTAAATCTAAAATGAGTCTCTTGCACACAACATGTAGTTGGATCTTTTTTTTAATCCATTTAATCACTCTACAATTTCTGAGGATGAGGAAGATGAGATTTGAAGAGAATATTGTTCATAAGCACATATTACAGTTTCTTTTCCTAAGAAAGATGACAGCTTTTACACAATATCCTTAAATTGCTGACACCTAGTGAGCTCCTAGTCCATCAACAAACTCATGATCATTTTTGGTCATGTGCTCATGTAAACTGACCTTTATTTTACTTCTTTGCATTTTCCTTTTCCTCCACGAGGATGGTAACTTTCTCTGGTAACACTGATTAGCATTTTACTTTTTCCATATCTGTCTTCCACTTAGCAATATTATCAAAAACATGCAAACAAATAAAAACTCAATTTCTTCAAGCAAAAATGGTCATTTATCTTCATTCTTGCATATTTGTGGGCCCAGAAAAAAATTTTATCCCATCTGCCTCCTAGAAAAAAATGTACATTAAATTATGTATAGGAGTTATCAGTATTAGTTTTCTATTGCTGCTGTAACAAGTTAACACAAATTTAGTGGCTTATAAACACATATTTGTCATATTACAGTTCTCTAAGAACTTATTTCTTGGGGCTAAAATCAAGGTGTTAGCAGGGCTGGTTCCTTCTGGAGGCTCCAGGGGAGAATCCATTTTCTTGGCTTTTCCAGAACGCAGAGACTTTGCCACTGTGCTCCGTGCCCAGCCATGCAGGGAGGGTCCCAGGGGATTCTGGCTCCAGCCACAGGCTGCACTGGACACATCCTCCCTCCCAGTCTTCAGAAGTGGGGGTCTTGTATGAAGCCTGGATTATAGTTTAGCCTGTTCAGGAGAATTCCCTCTGGGGTGTGCTCTTTCCACCAGCCCGTCTGTAATGGGAATGTAAGGCTGGAGTTTCAAGGGGGTTTAGGGCAAGGTCCTTTTATTTCCAGAAGGCCCTTGGGCTCTTCATGCCCAGACACCTGCTGCTACAAGGGAGGGGAAGCTCCTCACCTTATCTATTTGCCTTATATTTACATAACTAGAAGAGGAAAATCTAGTGTTTGTCATTTCCTTTTCTTGAATAAAATCTGTCCCTAGGGGGTTTTATTCCCTCTCCACTACAGACAGAAGAAGCAAGAACACACTGTCTGATTGCATCTTCCCAGATGTAGCATCCTACAGAGATGAGAAGACTGTTCACTCAGGAAGGGTATGGGTGGTTTTCCTTTTAGAGTCTGTGCAAAAGGAGCCCCTAAAATAAGAGAGCAGAGTCTTCGTGGCATATCATCAGATGCTTATGCTGGGAAACAGTTCCTGTCACACCCTCTTTTCTGCCATGCATGTCCCAGCGGCTTTCCGTCTTACTTAAGAGAGTCCTGGTGGAGATGGTACTCACAGGCGCTGCCACATTCAAGGCCGGTGCTGCCTCCAGCGCTGTTTCCACCACTCCATCAACTCCATCAGCTCAAACACAGCCCCGCAAGGTCACCTGAGTCCTTGGGTCATTTGGTCAAGGGCCTCGGGGCTTTTCTAGATTTGCCTACTGTGCCTCAGACACTGGATTCAGGTTCCATTATCCTAACATGAAGCTTCGAACAAATGTTGTGTGAATTTTTTTTATTTTTAACAGCCTATAACTTTATGATTACGTTAATAATATACTTTGTTCTCCGCCAATAGTGAGAAAATCTTCATTATAGTGGTTTGTCCCATTGAGTGTGTAGCACAAGATTCTCATAGCTCCGTTGCAGCATTTAAAGAATGTTCATCCAAGATGCGTCATTTTTAAAAAGTCAAATAAGCTTGAGAAACACAGCCTGCCAAATCACTGCCGGAGACAGACGACACGACTGATGTGGTGAGGGGCTGCCGAGTCCCCCAATAACGAAAGCAATCTGGCTCTCCTCAGTCTTCTTTTCTCCAAATATATTCTCCAAATGTATTTGAACAAAGAACTTTTTAAAAAGTATAACGCAGTCCTGTCAGACAAATTAAGGGAAATGCTGCTGCGTCGATACCATCACATCTCAACATAACATCTGCAAAAGTCACACAGGCAGCTCACCTGGGCGAAATTGAGTGGGGGGCCTGGGGGTCGTCATGTATATTTGCCTGAAAACAAAAACTATCACAAAAGGCTCTGCCACAACCTTGCACAAGGCCATCGCAACCTGGCACAAAAAATACTTCTACAAGGATGTCCACGCAGCAACTGCCTCTGCAACCTTGGGCTGAAGCCACCCTCGTTATTAATCCCGGTAGCCAAGGACAATCATTTCAAACAACTTTTGTAAACTTCCCCACTTTGTCTTTACAAGTTTCCCCTTACCCCAGCCTCTCTGGATACGCCTCTGCTCCGTCATTGCATGCACATCCCGGATTGCAATCCCTGCACATTCCCGAATGAGCTCATCGTTTTTGGAGAGCCTCTCTCTGTCCGTATCTCAAATTGACATAATCTGGTGTCTGATATGTGGGGTCTGGAGCAGTATCACCTTGGGAGGGAATCGGTGACCCTGGAACGGTGTGTAGCACCCGAGAGCCCTTCGGCTGTTTCCGGGCTTGCCTTTCCTCCCCCGGAGGACTGAGCTCCCTGCTTTGGTCCAGCTCCTGACTTCATTCAGATCCGCTTTGGATAACAGACCTTGCATCCTTTTTGGGACTAGGAAAGACTTTTTGTCTTTTCTGACAAGCGCTTTCTCATGTAAAGGACACTGTCCTTCTGGTGAGTTCTCTTTTGGTTTCGTTTTCGGTTTGATCTGTGTGCCTCGTCTAATATTTGATTTTGTCTGCATGCCTGCTTTAAAATTTGGGTGAATTACGGTTTTCTGGTTTCTAAACATCTTCAAAGAACAAAGTTACTTTCTAATTGGCAAGCACGGGGTGACCAGTTAAAAGCCAGTGGGGCGGTTGCAACATTTTATGAGGAACTTCAGTCCCCGAGGATAACCTGGCCACAGACACACAAGATTACCACCAAGGTACCTGGCGGTCTCAAGGACGTTTCTGTGAAACAGGGAAAGCTTGGTCGTGAGCGGGACAAGGGCAGAGCCGCCTACCAGGTACACGAGCATCTTGTTTCAGGCTCCACCCAAAGCCCTTGATTTCCTTGTGAGGCTCATGGAGTTTCTCTTTGCTCTCAAGAGATTAGTAAGAAATGTAGCCCAGCTGCCCGCGGCCTGGAGCGAAGGTGGGGTGGGAGGACGGAGAGGACAGAGCTCTGGCCGGCCCATTCGCTGCGGGGCTTCCGCTGGGGAGGTGTCGATGTCGCTCCGTGGCGCCCTGGCGCCCTGGGCCTCGCACCTGCCGGGTCTGGACCCTCCTCCCAGGGCCAGGCACCCTCGGGACGAGAGGGCACAATCGGGACAGGATCGGAGTAGGCAAGGAAGGTGTGAGAGAAAGGGACAGACAGAGGAAGGCCGCCGCGGAGCAAGGGGAGAGCAGGACGCAAGAATGAGGAATGAATCTTCCCTTGAGGAGCATCTGGAAACGCAGAACCTGTCAGAAAGAGCAAACAGACAGGGGCTGCCAAAGTAAATTCACGCAACAAAGTCAAAATAATGGAGTTTAATTTTAAACACCTTAGATAATGCATTCTTAAACTTGTCTGTGAGGTTTGTGTGGAAATTTTTTTCAGAATTCCTCATTTTAGTTGCTAAGGATTAGCTTTGGGAAGACAGGAAACCTGTCCAGTAAAATTGATTGGTTATAAATGGTTACATTTTATAGGCTTATATACATATAAACTTCTCACTGAATTTAAAAGTGATCCTGTGTAAAAACATTAATCAAGTAATATTGATGTCTACACTTAAAAGTGTGAATATACAAGTAAAATGTATCCACTTTTGAAGAATTTATTCAGTTTAGGAGGTGGAGTCAAAACTTATACCTAATTCCAATTTAGTATGTTTTCTGAAAGTGAAAGTAGGCCTAATTTTTTTAGTTTTCTTTTGTGTATATACAAAGATAAACATTTATCAATCAAACCTTATTAACTTGAGGTTACTTTGACCTGATTGCTCAGAACTTTTAATTGGTCTATCTGTATGGAAATGGTATTTACTAAATATTTAAGGAATTTCCTAAGTTATCTACATTTATTTGCACATAGTAAGATAGGGGAGACATTTAATGTTCCTCAGACACCTTCTGGTTTTTGTTTTGTTTCTTATTTTTGTTGTTTTTCAAATTTTAAAAAGTCTTATCTGTTCATTAAAAAAAACAAACCAAGAGAAATGTAATGTGATCCCCCAATTCCAAGGCAAGCCAGGACAACTTCCTTTCGGGGACCCCAGCTCACCATATGCCCAAACATTATGGCCCTTCTTGGGGCACATTTTTAAACCAATGTGCAAATCACGCCAAAGATAATTTGGAATTACAATGACCACTGTGTTGACCGTTTCAGATGGCCGAGGCTGCACTTGAAGAAGTGCGTTTGAAATTAGCAGGGATCCCAAATGCCTCGGAAACAATGAGAGTATTTGAGACTGGGACTCAGAGGCATCTAACCTCTTCCTCTGTCTGCTTTCTTGGAATCCGCTGCCTTCTTCACTTGCTCACCTGCCCAGCCCAGAGGACAAAACAAAAGGGGAAGAACTGGGTGGTGTTTATAGAAGCCCTCCGTCCACCAGGTCTCCTGCTAAACACCTTGTGCCTGTGGCCTCTGGAGCGCAAAGCCATAATCAAGGTTTCCATTTCACAGTGTTTCTCTGTCTGCACTGACTGATCAAGAATCAGACCTACAAACAAAAGAAAGAGATGTCTTACTGCTTTCAAGGCCGCCTGGAGGTTTTGTTTTTGTTTTTTACCACATTCCATCCAAGATAGGGAGAGAAAAAGCTTTACAACTAATGGCTTTACAATCCAGCACTCCGTGGCAACCACCAACCTAAGCACGTAAGGGTCATCCCCTTTAAAAATGTAACTGTAGGTCCACCTGGCTAGCAATCACTTAGGACAATGGAACAGGTGATTTAAAAATTGGTACTTTGAAAGGAAAAAAAGAAAAAATCATTTTGAAGCTGTGCAAATAAAAAATCGTAACAGCCTTCCCCATAAATATTGGTAAAAAGCTTTAGCCATGTGAACAAGTAGCCTTAATCTGTTCCATTTTGTCAAAAACACAATTTGGATAAAAATATAAAGTAGAAATAAACCAGTGAGTTTGTATTGCTGTATTTTACTGTCTCATGACAAAAAAAAAATTAAAGCTGTGAGATTTTCGTGTCTGTCTGTATGTTTATATTTGTTTATACATGTGTACGTGGCAGAAAATTTTTTAACCCCACTGAAAATTCCTTTCCTCGGTAAATTCCTTTAGTTCGGGAGAAAATAATTTGCAAGTGTTAGTTTATTTGTATATTTGGTGCATGATAGGCACTTTTTGTTTGGCTTTTTCTCCTAAGCTAAAACGTAACTGTGTATTCAAAAGAAAGAAGGACAGAGAGAGAGAGAGAAGGAAGGAAAGGAAGGAGGAAAGTTCAACACTGCCAGGAATATTTGCTGTTTGTCTTGGCTGACCCCTGATAATAGGACGTTTGAAAGGATCTTTTAAAAGAACTTCATGGTCAGAGTGAGCTTACTTGGAGCTGATGTTCGAGCTGTGATGTCTGAGGCCTCTCTCTTCTCTGTCTTGGGTCCTGCTTATCCCATGAACTTCTCTGACAACTGAGCCCCTCTTCTCGACCCCCTGCTGACACATGCTCTGCCCCGTCTGCTTCCTTTCTTGTGGGCGTGATTTTTGGCTGTTTAAAGATTGAGCAAATGAAAAATCTTAAAAGTCTTTTCTACTAATATTGGTAAAGGACTTTATTCAAATTGGCTTAGAGATAAGTGAGCATACCTAAAACTGCAAGAAATATAGGAACTGACTCCAAATGCTTTTTGAGTTCACACGACTTGGGTAAAACGTTGGTAGATAAGACTGGTTTAATATTGTAGGTTTAATAAAAACCACCGTGTCTTCTGAATGGTCAGCAAAATACCCATATATTCAACTTTGGAGCTCTTGCTTGGGTGATGACTGCCTGACGCGCACCTGCTGCAGACACCGTTACTGGGAAGAAACTTGAACGTTGTCTAAAGCCGCATGAAATTTTCATGAGTAATTCAAACATAATCGTTAAAAACAAATGAATTAGATAAATATAAATGGGATAAATGTTTATAAATAGACTTTTTAGGTAATTTAAATTCTTAAAGTTACATTAAATTAAGTAATAGATCATGAAATGTCTGAGTCATTTCTAAGTAAGTTAAAATACTAAGACGGTAATTGCTGAACATAGCCTCAAGTTTGTCTAATTTTGGCTTCTTAAATTTTGTAAAAGGGCAAAGTATATTTGGGTTTATCAATAAATATGTCCTGTTCCACATTAAAATATATATATTCTATGAAAAAACACGTTTTTAGAAATAAAAATGTGTATTCATGAGATGTTGATATAGAACAGTTCTCAATGCTTACTTCCTAGGTTTCCACTAGAAATTAATGTTACTAAGAATTAGAAATTCTAATTAATACATGTAATTTTGCATACAAGGTGTACAAAGAAAATAAGATGTGTTTTTAGTGAGAAATCATAAAAAGACATAAAGATGTATTTTGTTGTTGAGAAAAAGAGTAATTTTTTCCTAGTTTGTAGGTGATTTAATGGTTGTGTTAAAATGTGGATTTAGGCAGGAAGGAACCAGTGAGTAAGAGACAGATGTGAAGACAATCACGAGCCTGAGCAAGTGTTGTGGTGGGGAAAGTCGAGAGAGGAAGAGACCGAAAGAGACCCTTGTGTGGCCGCATCAGGAGGGGAGGGCAGGCGCAGCGGCCCACACCTGTGATCCCAGCACTCGGGGAGGCCGAGGCGGGAGGATCGCTTGAGCTCAGGAGTTGCAGACAACAAGGGGGAAAAATAGTACATTTTTGTTCTAAAATAGAATGTCTGGTAGTTCCAAGATAGGAAAGAAGGAAGTATAAATTCACACCTGATGGGTACAATGCACGCTATCTGGAGGATGAGCACACTTACACAACTTTGACTCAAACTGTACAAAAGCAAATTACATAACAAAAATGTTTGTACCCCCATCATATTCTGAAATTTTTTAAAAAAGAGAAAGAAGTATAGGACAAAACTGAAGGTTTGAGCAAGTCATACAAAGTTTGAGAGAGTCATAGATGGTTTGAGAAAGTTGTAGAAAGTTTGTGGAAGGTAGAGCACAGAAAAAAGTTATGTGTGGTCAAGATGGCATTTAACACATTGACTGCCACACTAGAAAAAAAAATTGTTTTCCTTGGGGCCACGGTGTTTTATTACAAAAATAGAATAAAAACTTCAAAAACAAAACGATCCTTTGTAATTTAGTGAAAAATTTATTTTGTATCTTTTTCTGTGCATGAGTTATATGCAATTAAATTGTCAATATTAACTGTAACAATAAGAACATCAACAAGTGAGATTTTCATGCACTAACTGCC
This sequence comes from Daubentonia madagascariensis, assembly GCA_023783475.1. NCBI lineage: Eukaryota > Metazoa > Chordata > Mammalia > Primates > Daubentoniidae > Daubentonia > Daubentonia madagascariensis. The sequence continues at coordinate 1,167,795 of JAKFHU010001035.1, forward strand.
CGGGGGCACCCATCACGTAACACGCGTGCTACAGCATGGCAGCGAGTTGGCTGTGCACCACGTGGCTCCAAGTTAAAGAGACATGTGAGTTACATACGCTTCACAAGGCCCCAGGCTCAGAACTAGCGTGAGTTAAATACAACTCACATGGCAGTTCATGTGTTAAAAGAAAATGATAAATCTTTCTAAAATTGAGCATTAATATGAAAAGTACACAAATATAATACTAGAATTTGTTTCCTTGTGTTAAAGCAACAGTGTTTTCTTGAAGTATAGATCTGTTCTTAATAAAAAAATTGTTACCATTTAGGTAATCGGCCTGGAAAACAAAGATTTGTGTTTTAACAAAATAATTTCTTATGCTTTGTGCTGCCTTCTATTACGTCATTGATTATTTAAGGAGAGTGTGTCATCTCTGTCAAAAAGCTAAGACTTTTCCCTCAAATATGTTGATTTAATTATTTAAATATGTTCATTTAACTATGGTTAAATGAATGACTTATCCGCAGTGACTTATGATCCTATTTAACTCACTGTTTGAAGTCTTTGATAATTTTGAGAAACTTCCCAAAATCAGATTCCAAGTTAAGTCTTTTAAAAAAGAGTAATACTAAACTAATTAGGCTTATTTGATATATTAAATTATATGACAAACATTGTCAAATAATGTGATGCTAAATCTTCCTTAAGTTATATTTGTGAGTAGGTTATGGTTGTGAATGTTCCAAAAAATTGCATGAGAATTCCTAAAAATCTAATATGTCGTCAGTCACAGTTTTGGTTATTACGTTAAATTATTGTATGCCACAGAAATAACCAAATTTCTCTGTCGGTTTCTGGTTCTGATGAACTCTAGTCAGATGTTCAGTCATGGCTTTTCTGAGTCTTTGTCCTCCACAGTCAGTTATTGTTTTAATTCTTTTCTAAACCATTTGCAGTCAGCTCCATTCCAGAATTATTTCATCTGCACAGAAATCCATGGAGAAGACTCTGGCAAGTGCTCTAGAATACAGGTGCTGATAACTTTAAAATCACATGATTGGACCGAGTAAACCTTTCCCAAACCCAACGAAGAGACCAGCGGGTCCACGCAACTGCTCACCAAGACCAGGCAGAGCAGGGATGTCACGTCGGACTGAACGACTAGTGAGGATGATGTGCTATGACTTTTTATTTAAACCATTGCTGGTTCTTTAATGTTTTGTTTTCCAGAATTAAAGGAACTTATTTTCTTTTCCCCTATCTATAGCTTATAGCACTTTGGTAAAGTAAACTTTTGTGAACAAAGATGATAATATTTTTCTCCATACCTGATCCCTACAGAATTCAAAAACTATTCATGAGTATTCTTATTTTTATAGTAAATACTTATTTTCATAAGTTCCATAAGAATCTGCTCTCTTTACGACAGGATACAATTGGAAATATTGGTTATATTACCAGAGTTTTTACTGGAATGTCATATTTGAAATTTGTTGATAGATACTGCAGACAAAATCTGAAGTCTGCCTTGGCTTGTCTTCCTAGCCTCGAGAGGTTTTAAAATCTGTTATTCCTACATGGTCATTTGCTGTTCTTACTGCACTTATGTAAATAATTGGGCCAAGTATAATGAGACTCTACCTATTTTGCAAAAAATTGGTCGCACTCTGATTATCTTTGGTTAAAAGAATGAGGGTAACTGTATGGGGAAAAAATATGTTTCTAAAGAAAGCTACATTACATCTGTTATTAGGCTACAGTCCTGTTCACTGTTTTACGTTTTTATTATCTACGTGTAGACTGGAGTAGATCTTAAATTCTTCTATTTCCTCTAATACCTGACTACAACTCTCCAGCTAAGAGTAAGAGCTGCTCTGCTCTTGAAGCCCTATTAGCTGAAGCTGAGCAACCTGATGTAAGTTTCAAGGGACAAGCCTGATGTGTGAGCCACACAGAAAGTTCACCAGCCACCTACTGCCACAACCAGACATTCAAACAACAAACCGGGAGGAGAAGTTAACGACCTCGTGCTGTGGCACAGTATTGACCAGGACACCGGAACAAGACTCCGCATGGCAGTGAGACTCTCGCCCCTCTTAATTTCCCCTGCTTATGCATAGTTTCTGCTTTGTTTATCAGGATAATCCTGTCATTAAAATTCCACAGGCAGTAGCTTCGGTGGGTGATTTGAGGATGTTGAATCTGTCATGCCAAACCCAAATTTTACATGACCTAGGAGATCCTTTCATCTACCTAATGGGTAACTTATCAACATCCCTAACACAGTTTTTTTCAAATTGTACTAATGGTTCCTTGATATAGACTTAGCAACTCTCTGCTTTAATTTAACTCAGTCTTGGGATTCTGGATAATAGAATTGCTACCTACTGGCTAAACAAGGGGCTATCTGTGCCATTGCTAATACCACATGCTGTACCTGGTAAATTCTTCTGAGAAATTAGGATCCAACTGCCTAAAATAAGAAAACAGACTCAATGACTACAAGTCTCACCTAGTCCCAACGGTTTTATAGTTTGTTTGGTTGGTTACTATTAGGCATGAGATCTTGATTCAACACCATTGTACCAACTAGATTTGTTATGTTCTTGTTGGTTTTGCCTTGCTTTGTATTTTGCTTTTAAAACTTTGTACCTGTTTCCTATATAACCTATGTAGAAACAATATTCCTAACAAAATAATGTTGGCTCAACACTTTGAGATGATCACCAACATGGAAGGAACAGACAAATTAAACCTAAGGATGAAATCCAGGCAGACTCACCTGAGGGCCACTCCTGCTAAACCTCCCTGTTGCTCAGATGTGGATAAACAGGTCTTGACATTGACTCAGAATTGCTGGCCATCCAAGCAGGACAGGTCCATCCTGGCACCGAGGGACAATAAAAACCTAACCACAGGCTGACTGATCAGTAATCCTTTCAGAGGAAGGTCTTGATCAAAAAGGGGATGTGTTAAAGTCGCCAATGCCAAGATGGAGTCACTTACATCAAACCCTAATAAAATGAAATCGGGAGGTCGTGAAGGGTGGGTCATGCGTATTTGCCTGATAACAAGAACTATCACAAAAGACTCTGCCAAAACTATAACCTTACATAAAGGCCTCAGCAATCTTGCACAAAAACACTTGTACAAGGATGCCCACCCAGCAGTTGTCAATTCAACTTTGGACTAGAGTCACCCTTGTTATTAATCTCTATAGCCAAGGACAATTGTGTCAAACAACTTATATAACCTTCCTCACTTTGCCTTTAAAGGTGTCCCCTCACCCCAGCCTCTCTGGTTACACCTGTGACTGTCATACTGTGCACATCCCAGATTGCAACCCCCTGCACATTCCCTAATGAACTCACTGTTTTTGGAGATCCTCTCACTGTCATTATGTCAGGTTGACATTTTCTAATCCAACATGTTAAACTGTCCATACTGATCTGTTTCCTGTACTGTAGAAAAATCAAAGAACTGTAGGGTTCTCTTTCCTCTCCAGGTGACAAAGTGAAGTAAACATGTGTCTGAGGAGCACAGCAGGGAGTGATGGGTACAGGGAGTCTTAGGTTTAGAATCCAACATGAGTATTCTGCTCAAACAAAATGTCAAGTTATGCTTTTGACCAGCTCTAGTTGCAAAGTTATAATTCCAGATAGCCTTGCTGACAATATTTGTTTAGAAAATTAACCAGGCCAGAGATATCATGAATTGGCCTTTGGCTGAATTGAAGATGTTCTTTGAAATGTTCGCAGGGTGCCTGCTTATTCAATATCTGCATCAAGATAGAACTGACTGACTGTTGTTTCAGAAAGTTTAATTTGATTCCTGGATTTCAATACTATTGACTGAGATTTTGTGTGGAATTCAGTGCTATGACTTTACTTTGTGCTGCTGGTACTTTCAAAGATTTTTCCATGTGGCTTCAATTTACGATACCCAAAATTATTGGTGTTGCTTTTGAATTTGTTCCTTAATGCTGGTGGCTATTTGGCTCCTTATTTCCATGTGTTGTGCTATTATTGGATAAGGCTTGGGAACTTGTAAAGCAACCTTCAATTTGTGTATGTAAAGCCAAGTCAGTATATGAAGCGTACATTACATGGTCATTATGTCCCTTTGAGAAGCTCAGTAATTGCTATTTGAAAACATACATTAACTGAACTACAGTATGTATTAAGTTTTCAAGAACCTTGTGTTTCTTCTAGAAAGTTACTTGGTTTTTCTCTCTTCCATGGATAAAACACAATGAATAAAAAATTTTGCATACAGTTTCATGGTGTAGGTATAACTAGTGAATCCAGCATCAATTAAAGTTTAGCACAGGAGCTAGGCAGCTTGTGGGTCCTACCCACAACCAGAGTGAGAGGTGCTGCTTAACAAGTGAAATGATTCTTTATGAAACTACTTAAATGTTACGAAGCTTTTGCAGGAGAATAGACCTAAACATCTTGAACATTTTGCTCATCATAACTTGAAAGAACCAAAATAATTAATTGTGTAGCTATCAAGGTTAAGATTCATTCACATGCAAAGGAGGAACTTACTTCAAATTACAGCACTAGGAGGTCAGGGGTCTCTCCAAGCACGGTAAGACCTGACATCAGTGGTGTTCTTGGTCTGTCTGGGTGGGGTGTTCCTCTGTGTTGAGTTCATTTTCTGGCAAGCTCGCTCTCTCCACTTGGCAGCCAAGGTATCAGAGCAGGCTTCAGGCATTCACATCCACTCCTGGCCCTCCCCATTGTCCATGTCAGCCTCCCACTGGACTCTGGTTGGCCCACCTGGGTCCTGTACCCATCTCAAGAGAAGAGCAATTTCTAAAAAGAAGGCAAGCAGAGAAGACCAGAGAGAGACTGAGGTTGGCTTCACACCGTAAGGAAGTTTGAAGTCACTGTTGAGATACCAAATCCTTGGGTGCTGAAGAAAAGTGGCTCAGAGAAGCTGAGACAGACGTCCAGTGGGGGTTACCTGGGGAAGTGCTACCTCCCTGCCTGCCTGGGGCGGGGAGTCCGTCTTTCTGCATCCTTCATCCTGTGCGATGAAGACATCAGAGATCCTGCCTTTAGAGATGCTCAAAGGAGCACAGCTGTGGACTGGACAAGCCAGGGTTTGCTGTGTTCTCCTCCTTGAAGATGATACGTCTTTCTTTCCAATGTCATCTCAGCAGTTTAGGATGTGCTAGAATTTTGGTGAAATATAATAAATAGATGTCAATCAGTTAGCAATCACCGTAAAAGGAATTCTGTTCTTGTTCACTACGTTGGAATTTTGTTGTACCGGCGGGTCGGGGAAACGGTGCCCGGAGAGCGCATCTGGAGCTCCCCCTGTGCAAGGGAGCGGCAGGATGGTGAGGAGCCATATTTACCATCAAAAACATTAATATTATTGTTCCCAATAACTGAGCAACTTCTAAAAACAGCTTAACTTCTATCTCAGCTTTGGGGGTCATTGTTGACTTGTTTGCTGGTTTGGCCTGGGGATGTCATGTGCAGAACTTTTGTGGAAAGAACGGTTTGTGGGTCACTTTCCTTTTAAACAACATTTGGGATCTTTAAAATGGGGAAGTTAGGGCTAGTTTATTTTAGGTGTATTTTTTCTTTCTTTTTCTGGTGGGGACACCAGCATCTCTCAGGGAGACTCAGCCCTGGTCATCCGAGCACGTCCCCTGTTGCCACGGCGACGGGATGCGACGACCGCGTCCTCGGGCTCCTGCCGCGCGCGTCAGCACCCGGGCGAGTGGCCGCTCCCGCCGTAACGGCCTCTGTCGTCGAGGCGCACGCGCCGGCGCCCGGGCCTGGTGCCGCTAGATGCGCGCGCCGGGTCGGGGTCCGGGGGCCGCGGTCGGGGGTCCCGGGCTGGGGCGCGGTCGGGGGTCCGGGGGCCGGGTCGGGGGTCCGGGGGCCGGGTGGGGGTCCCGGGCTGGGGCGCGGGGCGGCGCCCGGGACCGGGTGTGCCGTCTGCGGCCGGGCTGCGCGCCGCTCTGCCCTTCCTTCTTCCGCGGGTGTTTGACTTCGAGGCCACGAAGTGCCGAGACGCGTGGCGCGTGTTGTGGCGCGCTCTGCCCGCAGTCGTACCCAGCGCGCTCAGCTGTGCTCTTGTCTTGCAGGAGCTGGAGTTTCGGGACCTGACGGCCGTGCTGCACTGCGTGCACGCCTTCCTGGCCGCCAGGGTGGCCCGCGGCCCCGCGGGGAGCGCGCGCAGCGACCCAGGCTGCTTCTGCTGAGTGCCGAAGATTACGTTATTTTCTTAAGAAATGATTCTTGCCTGCACAGTATTGCAACTTGGTGTGATTTTATAATGAGCCTATAGTTGTGACACCAATAAAGTATGTCCCTGGTTTCCAAAGATGGGTCACCCTTGTTACACCTACCAGCGAGTGAGTCTGCTCCCGCCAAGCCGCGGCTGGGTGACCCCCCCCCCCGTCCCCCGGCGCGCGCCAACGCCGTGCGCACCCCCCCGGTGCCCCCCACCCGCGCGCGCCAACGCCGTGCGCACCCCCCACCCCGCCCCGGTGCGCGCCAACGCCGTGCGCACTCCCCCGGTGCCCCCCCCCCGCGCGCGCCAACGCCGTGCGCACCCCCACCCCGCCCCGGTGCGCGCCAAAGCCGTCCGCACCCCCCCGGTGCCCCCCCCCGTGCGCGCCAACGCCGTGCGCACCCCCCACCCCGCCCCGACGTGCGCCCCGGGTCCGCGCTGCACAGGCCGCTCCACATACGGCTGAAGCCCAGACTTTATTTTCACAAATATGCAGTAGAAAATACCGAGGGCTCAGCATGTTTTTCCTCAAGAAGGAAAGGGTTTCCTTGGGTTTGGGTTGTCACCTTGCCCTTTTTCTCAAGTGGGGAGCAGAGTAGGGAACATCTGAGAAAGGAGGCCAGTCCAAATATGCAGCACAAGGAAACCAACTTTAATTATTCAATGTTAATATTAAGTATTTATACATTAATTTTTATATAATTATATAATTTATAATATTGAATGGTATATCATTTAAATGTGAATTTTAATTATTTTCCAAAGTCATCAAATATAGCTTGTAATTTAGTTTCCTTGTTTCTCATATTGTCTCTGACTTCTAAGAAGGGACACTTTATATTTTTGTTATTTTGTTATTATTATAAAAGCAATTTACTGGAGTTCTTTGAATTTTCTTTTAGGACTACAGACTAGTTAGGAAAAGTCAGGATTATTATGTACTTGCCAAGCCTTCAAATAAAGGATGGACATAAAGCCACCAGCGTGTAGAGTACAGGAATATAAGAAAATAAATAGCTACTGCTGCAGCTTCTGTTGGAAACAAAATGTGCAAACGCTAAAGGTTCAATGTTCCAGGAGGCGGCTAAGATTTCAGCAATTGTTCCTAGCTCCATCTCGCCCCATTTATCTAATATTTAGGAGGAATGAAATATTTGAATATATCAAATATTAATCAATATTAAATTTGATATATTAAAAACCATTAATGTTTTTGTCTGTTTGAAAATATATCCTCCTTTATAAAGGATACACATTTATGTATATGTATGTAATATGTATTATAAATAAAATTCTTATTAACATTTTAATGGCGTCCATGGAAGAAGGAGCAGAATAGTAAAATAATAGTCTTCCATATGGATGGTGATCGTGGAGCATCAGACAACATTGTTCTCTGCAGGTGTTTATTCTCTTTTTTTAACTTAGACTTCCTATTAGAACTAAAGTAGAGATAGGAGTTAGAATTTTATAAAATATTCACCAACAGAAAAGATAAAATTAGAAATTTCCCTTTTTCCAACTTCTCTTATAGCATGGATATTTTGATCTCCAAATTGAACAGATGCTCATTTTCTTCCCTTATACCAACAAGCCCAAGCCCACTTAAAAATAAGTTTCTTTTGCACTAAGGAGTGAAGAGACTGAAGATTTTTGTTTGTTTTTTTGAAAAAATTTAGAGCTTTAAAAAATTTGCCTTTACTGGGTAATAATGACGAGAATATTTTCCGAGGAAGATTTGATACTAAAGTTTATTTTTATACTTGTATACATATACAATTCCTTCTGAAAGATGCACAACTTTTTAAAGTTAACAGACAGCAAAAGTCTTTCCTTATAAAAATGAAGCAGGTGGACCACATTCCCACTGGCCGTCCTGTCACACCTGGCCAGTGCCTGTCGGTGACTGTGCCCTGTATTGTAAACATGCTGCAGGCTCATGCAGTGAGGCCGTGTTCCCCAGGACATCAGCCCTGCTCTTCCCGGGAGACCATGTCAGGGGAGACAGCTAGCATTATTGCACCACTTGAAAACAAGACCCCTCAAGTGGTCTCAGCATTTTCTTCCACCAGGCCCAGGCCCTTCAGGGGGTGGGGGCCAGGTCAGAAATGATTTTATTTCTATTTGGACTGTGCAGGTATTTCTAAAATCTTCTCAGTTCTGAACTTTAATTAGAAAGTAACAAGAATTATCTGTAGGTCTCTGTAGCTAACTTCTACTGAAAACTCATCAGCTCACCACCCCTACCTGGGGTGCAGGCACAGGGCTTTGGTTCTCACTTGCAGGTAAAGAAAGGGAGGTTTGCAGGGACTCAGCCGGCCACTGAAGGCCACTGTCTACAGAAGGGGAGCTGGCAAGGAGCCAAGGCCACTGTTTCCTGGAGCCCTCGAGCCACAGGGCCACCTCCATCCCTGAGTAAAGGATATTCAGGATTCACACCTCCACCAAGCAGGCCTGTGGGATCTCGCTGTGCAGGGCCATATGTTGTCTTTGTCCCTTCCTTGGAAAATTGTAACCGTTATCTTACTAACATGAACCTGTTTCCCTCTGTTCCATCTTTTTTTTTTGCACTTTATATACCATTTGAACAATAAAAACAGAAAACTTTCTCACTGATGAAGTACTAGTCAAAGTGAAAAATATATTATTTTGGAAATTATCTTAGTCTATGTTACTGAACCTGATTGAATTTATAATTTATTTATGAACATTTGGCAGAATGTGATTCTGAGTAGGTAGTTCTCTTTAGTGATATTGGTTGATGAATATTCATCTCAAAGTTTATTTACATCTTTTAGGAGGAGGACTGAGAAATGCCCATAATCCTAAAAGGCAAGGAAATGAAATTACAAGTACTTCATCCTTATTAGGGGAACCACACACCAGCTCTGCTCTTTATTTGGCTGTGTGTCTCGTAGGCACGCTCTGCGTGAATGAAGGACATTGGGTTTTCACAACGCAGAGCCAGCAGGTGATTCAACTCTAACAGGGAAAAGTAAAGAAACCTCTATTAGAAAAGATCAGGAGAGACGTGATTAGAGCTCAGGATTAGGCTTTCAAGCCAAGGGGTACAAACAGATTTTAAAGAGCAGAAACTGATTTGAAAAGAGAGAAGGAAATTCGTTTAGCAGTGGATTGCATGGAGGACACAGCACAGTGCGGTTCCGTCTTAGTGAGGATGAGCCAGAGCAAGTCGCTCTGAACACTCGGAATGAAGTTTTGAATGATTCACATGAACTTTATTTTTCTCATCTTATGATCTGAATTTTAGTGGCCTCAGTATATATCAGTTATCAAAGAAAAAAGATCTAATTGCATTTGGTTCTAGAATTTAAAAAAGCTCTCAGAACATAAACAATTCTCTCGAAATCTCTTACTCAGGATTTGGTTGAACCCTCTGTGTTTGAACATGTTAATGCCTTTTGATGGTCAAGTTGCTGGTATTGGCCATGGCCTAGTATTGGCATTCTCAGCCTATTTTTATGTATTCCACAACCGTTTTCTCCCTTCAGGGTGTCCAGCGTAGCACCGCAGTGCCGATGGAAGCCCAGTCAATCAGCGGGAGTGCTGGGTGCACTTTTATGTCCCTGTGGGTAATTTATGGGAACTGATTTTTAAACATCTCTGATTTATTGATGGTCTCTATTGGACACACAACCCCCAATCCCTTCTCTGCCCCTTAGTGGCGGGGTGTCCATTTGATTGTTGTCTACTCAGACATGTGAAAAGTAGGGCAGGATTTTTCAAAGCAGATATAAGGCTGGGAAGATGTGTGTTTGGTTTGGTTTTCCTTTCTTCAGTGTTTGGGACAATATAGCGGCCAAGTGAATAGTCCGTAGTCCATCCTTCCGGTTTCCAACCTGCCTCCTGAAAGTTGTGTTCAGCACACGAGATGTCAAAAGTGCGGTGTGGCCCATGTTTAGGGGGCTTGGGGTTGGGAGAGCTCCGTCCCCGTTCCTACTTGACTAAACCTGTGTGAAGTCACCATCTTCTTCGGTTGCTCACCTATGAGGTCAGAAGGTCACAGTCCCCCCAAATGGCCTCCTCATGGGCATGGTGTGAGGACCCTGAAGGAAATTCTCAGTAAACCAGGACAAGGGGGGATCCTCGTGTCTGACCATGTGCCCGCCATCCCTAAAGGTGTCCCTACCTGGAACTCTCTGCCCCTCCTGAATAAAACACACACACGCGCATTGGAAAAAATAGCTGTGGTCATTGACAACCAACACAACTTCACTGAAGAAAGCATTTTCTATTTGCGACGAAGTCCCTGGTAGATCTGGGGAGTAGACACACACATTCTCCATTCCAGTGAGGTTTTTTCCTGCTTGTCGTATAAGCAAGGTGGAGAAGTGCACATCAGATAATGCAGATTTATAGCTGGAGAATGAAGTACGCTTGGTGCATCATCACAAGCATAGCTAAGTCAAAACAAGGAAGTCATATACTGAAATGCACAGTAAAAACTTTGTAAAGCTCGTGACAGGTTAAAACCCTGAGATGAAACTAACACAGTATCTGTTTTAGAAGAAAGTACTACACTTAAGTTTTTAAAAAATTCACTATATAAATTCGAGGAGACCCAAGTCAAACTCAACAGTAGCTCTTGTGAGAAAAATGTGGAGGTTTTAGGTGAAAGCACATTTGATTGGTCCATTCAACAAATGTCTGTGGAATGTTAACTACAGTGCCAGGCACAGTGGTAGGTGCTGCAACCACAGCAGTGAGTAAACTGGACACCCTGCACTAGAGCAGCTCACAGGCCACCGTGAGGGACAGGCACATGGTGACCACAGAGAGTCTGGGTAGAACTTAGTGGGAGACGGATTTCACATGTGGCTTTGTGAAATTCAGGTTCCTCCAAATTTTATCCCAGAGGACATTCATGTATTCACTCAAAACCACCAAGGGGTAAATACCTACTTTGTGCTGGGTAGTTAGTAATTAACTATTGAAGAAAACTCAGACATAAGGAAGTTTGGGTCAATGCCTCTTCCTGCGCCATCGATTTCCAGGGTCAGTGGATAGTTTAAGCTCACGGATGCAAATGCATTACAATATATGCACAGACATACAATTTTTGATGGTGAAAAAATTCAAAACAATTGTAAGATCAATATATGTAGGTGAAAATATTCACACAAAATATAAATGGGATTCTAAAAGATAAAATAAGCTGTTACTTAAAATATGTCTGCATCATTCATTTCAGTTTCAGAAGTAACAAGCTGAATGCTGCAAATCAGCAGTTTTTACATGATGATAGATATAAAAATGCCTGTATCAGTTGTAAAACACCTTTCTCCCCTTGGAAAGAACAGTGTTTAGAAGGTAACTTAACTAAGCATCGTGGGAAAAACAAGCCCATTTGTCCCTGCCTTTCTGGTTTTCCTCCCCTTCCCTTACACCAGCCAACTGTTCGTAGTTAGAGGGCTTGGGTAGAATGACATTCACAAACAAGAGCAGAGTCGGCAGCTTTCTCCCCCCGGGGTTCGGTCTGGATCCTGGGAGAGGTGTGTGTCCCCCGTCAACAAGTATTCCCAACCTGGAAATAGAGCAGTGAACAAAACAGGCAAAACCTGAGCTCCTCTTCCCTAAATTGGAGCCATGATTCTGAGGGAACGTCATGAAGACATATCCCGCACACTCAGAAACAAAGAACAAGGACTTTATGGCGGCCAAATCTGCAAGACACTTGTTTGGCTAACTTCTCCCGAGGTGAAGACTTGTGCATGGTTTCCTCCTCCCGAGGTTACGAGGAAAGACAATTTGGATGGAAATTTTCTCTACACCCAAACTATTGCAAACACGTGATAGTTATTCCAAGGATTTGAGGTAACGAGCCAGAAAATGTGCATCCAATCAGTTCATACATTAAGGTGGTGCTGAAATCTTGTCATCGGTTCCCACCTGACCATGAGAAACCTCAGCCCTCCAACCAGAAATCACACAGATTTCCCTGTCACCCCTGCTGCATGACACTGGCTGCCAGCCTGGCAGGGTACTTTGTGTTTTGCTCTTTGCTTTTACCAAACTGGCTGAATTTTTGGCCAAGTTAGTCTTTTGTTGTCACATACACGTAGACAGTGAGTTTTCCATCTGTGTTACAAACTTAATATTTCAAGGGAACAGTGTTCACTGTGTTTAGATTCTTCTATCTGGGAAAACTATGTCTGCCTCTGTAGGGTTTTAAGTGAAAAAATATGAAAATACTTATGCAAAAATATTGACAAAAAATTCTTTGAAAAGGACATCATACTTAAAAACATGAGCCCTGTAATTTATAGATTTACCTTTTAAACAGATGTTTAAGAATTTGAAAAATTCAAACAAAAATGTCGATTAAAGACTTTTTAAATTTTTTAATTTTCAAGTTTTAAAGAAGGAAAAATTATCATGAATAAAATTGTATTAAATTACTTTGACCATGTATTGCTTAAGGCTGATAAAACATATAGGCTGAAAAGAAGACAAGACAAATAGACTCAGCTCAGATCCACATTAGCGTAGAAAATTGGTGAATTAAGACACTGACTTCGATAGTGAAAGGGAGAATCTATTTTGGTTTACAGCATGTACATCATTCACACAAAAGTACCTTCAGAGTCAGGAATTACTCCATATTCCCACCCTATCGAGATTGCTCAGGTCTCGGATTCTAAATTCTATTTTTGGTTTTTGTTGAAGCCACTAAACACAGCTCTATCTGATTCCCTTTTGAATATGTTTCAAGTGAATATACCTCAGAGTCACAAAATGCATCTCAGTTAAAATTATAAAAATTATTTTGCCAGTTTTTGCCCTGTTTTTCCCCTATAGAAGATGATGGAAAATATCCATTTTGAGACACCAGAGGTGAGAAGACAGAAGGCTGTTTTCAGTCATGCACAATGGACACTTCCCCCATACCACATGTGAGAAGGCCACGGTCTGTCCTTCAGCACACTGGTGTCTCTGCAGTGTGCGCCCCTGACGCCTAAGCATGACACGTGGATTCCACATCTGCTGGGTGTGGGGGACCCAGGCGTGGGCATCGTTCTAATCCCTGGAAATAAAGATGAGCCGTGCACTGTCTCTTCCTCCAAGGGGTTGACAATCTCGTAACTTCATTGTAAAACCAAACGTTCTGTTGAGCTGAGGAACGGAAATCCTCCCGTCCAGCACGGCCTGCCTTGGGAAGTGTTCCTGCCTGAAGCGTCTCCTTTGAGACTGGGGGAGAAGAAAGGCTCAGCTCTAATTTTCACAGATAGTGAAGCGCCAGGTGCTTTTATAAAAAATGTCTCCTTTTAATTCCTTTTCAATGAAAGGCCCCACACAAGTCCGTGTGAAATTCATTGACCAGTCATTCTGCTCTTTAAAACCATCCATTAGGGACAGTCTTAAAAGTTTGTTTGATTTGATCCAATGCATTATTAAGGAGCTATTTTGTTGTATCCCTAGAGATTCAATTCCCACTTAGAAATGGATCCAAGACTCCCTTTTTTCTCATCATAGCCTGGTGATCTGATTGTGCGCACGGCCTGTGTGACCCACAACAGTTCACTGGGTGCTCAAGCAGCCGCAGACGCACCAGCGTGGGGCTGGCGGCACTGTGGTTCCCTGGGGGCCTGCCCAGGCCCTCGAGGTCTCCATCAACAGGCGAGGAGGGGGCACGAGCCTGACCGACATTGCCGAGGCCACGGGGCGTCAGACTGGGAGGCTCCCCCCATCCCTGCTCCTCAGCCAGCACAGCCTTCCCCCCATGAGACGAGCGTGCAGACGCTTAACATTCTCAGATGGCATCCTCAAATCAACTGGATGCCATGAAAGCCGAACAAACTTAAATGATTCTGGCAGTGAAAGAAAAAACAAATTCTTATGTCTAAAAAAAATCTTCCCAAGGATTTTGGCAGCATGACAGCGGTATAAAAAAACAGTGAAAACAGCTTTTAGTGAGCACTTTACTAAAAAAAATTTATTTTATATTTGGCAATGACAAAATAGATAAGAGAATTTGTTTGGAAAAGGACATATATTTTATTGGTACCTAACAGTAAATTTACACCAGAGTAACAGCTAAGAAATTTAAATAATATGTATTTATTGAGAGAAAAATTTTCCTCCTATAATAAGCTGTTCCTTTAAAACTGGGATTTAAAGTAAATGCAAAGCAAAAAGAATATCCACATTGTTTTCTTTGGGTAAAACAACATTCCTGCTTTCCTTTAGACGGGCGTCTCGGGCTACGTTTTAGCTTGACTCACACACGAAGAAGAAAGCTCACCTGCACTGGGACAGTCTTGTTCTCATTTTTATTTTTGATAGACTTCATGAGCCCTTCAAGAACAATAGACGGGGACCACGGCTCTTCCTGCGATCACCTGTCATGGTTTCGTGAAAGGCATTTTCGAAAGTCAGCTTCCAGGTGAGTCCAGAGATTTCCGTGCTTCCAAGCAAAATCCTTCCCCACTGAGTCTCAGAGGCGGAGATGAGAGGCCGGGCTGATGGTGTAGGAAAGTCACGCGGCCTTGTCGTTTCCTGAGCAGGGATTTTCTGTGCCTTCACAAGAGCTCAAAGTGAACCCAGACAGGTTTTTAAAATGCCAGGCCAGGCCATGGCTCTGCCCTGCCTTGATGGTTTTGGATCCTGTGTCCTCAGAACGGATCAAATTCGTGTCACCTTGGCCACCCGGTCCCTGCCCTGGACAAGCTCTGCTCAGAAGTCGGTGCAACTGTGGAAGTGGAAACACCAAGCCCAGGAGATGGAGCTGGACCACATTTCATCATTTCAGGGGCAGCACTAATGTTCACCCAAGCGCATTTTTATTCAGGAAATAATTAATTCATTCTTGACTTCTGCCCCTCTAACTTCAAACTCTGAATATAAAGAATTTGAGTGGTTGTGTATTGTTTTAACTGGTAAGTGCCTCTAAGTTATTTGAGAGCTGCGGTCAGCAAACTACACCCCAGGGGCCAAATCGGTTCCTGCCCGGTTCTGTAAGCACAGCCCTGGGAGACGCAGCTGCAGCCTGTCACTCGCCTGTCGTCTGCGGCTGCTTTTGCTCCACAACTGCAGGGAGAGTAGTTGCGGCAGAGACCGTATGGCCTGTGTCGGTATTGATTGCTGCAGAACACATCACCCGTGTTCAGTGGCTAAAACACAGGAGTCATTTCTGGCCTCTCACAGTTGATGGGAGTCAGGTATTGAGAGCGTTTCTGGGCTTGGGGTCTCGAGAGTTGGCCAGGCTGTGTCACCCAGCAACTCGGGAGGGGCTGGAGGCCCCTTCTAAGGCGGCTGGAAAGCCGATGCCAGCTCTCGAGGGTGGTCTCTGCCCTCACCTGGAGCTGCGAGGTCCACGCAGAGGCTGTGGTGCAGACAGGGGCCCTGCGTGGACAGAGCCGGAGGGACCCAGACGAGCTGTCAATGCTTCCCGAGGGAGTGTGGAAACGTGAGCCGTGGGGTGGTCCTCCAGGACCATAACACCACACTGGCTACCACGGGTCTGAAGAGATATGTAACTCCTCTTCCAAACATGACATGAAGGCAGGTGGCAAGCGGGTGGGGATGTGCCATGCCAGGCTGACGTGACCACGTGGGAGGAGCTAAGATTCGAGAGAACCCGGGCACCCGGTGGGTGGTCAGTAAGCCCCAGTGCGCTGAGAGAAGGAAGCACACTGCCGTGTGAAGCTAGAGTTTCCGGAAGATCTGGGAGATACTAAACCAACTGGGCAGAGGGGACCTGAAGAGATTCTGCTTCCACCTGTTCTGGGGACATTAAGCAGAAACTGTGCTCTTGCTAAGGGTGGCACACTGAACTTCAGCAAGCTGTACGCCCTCCAGCACGATCCATTCAGCCACTTGGCACTGACTTTGGAAATCTGAAATGTCTGGGATAAGCCAAATAAACTTCTTAGATATATTTTATTTCATTCAAAGCATGAAGGCAAGGAGATTAAACACCAGAGTCCTCGAGCTCTGACCTCAGCAGCAGTGGGCCCACCTCCTTTCTGTGTCTGGAGCTCAGCCAGGGCTTGGCCAGTGCCTGGAGGGTCAGGGGAGCCCATCCTGCAACCCCATCTTCCCCGGTGCGGTGTCCAAAGGCAAGGACTTGCAGGCTCCCTCCTTCTGGCAGGACACACCTGCTCACACACACCCGCAAGGATCTTATCTATGTATGAACTCCTGATAATGCCCCAATATTCTAATTTTCCCATCAACAATTTTTCTTTTGATAAAGAGTCTTTGGACTCTCTTAACTCCACCTAAAGGAATAACTTTAAAAATGTTAGTAACAGGCATTAAAAAAAAGTCTTGTAACGGGCAACTTAGGGGCAGACACACGTCCAATAAGCATTAAGACACCACATTTTCCAAGATCCGAGTACAGAGAGTCGAGAACTGTAAGAACAGCTTGGTCCCCACTTCAATGACAAACAGCACCAGAACGTTTCATTACGACATTGACTCTGAAGAGATGTCAAATGTGACTTACGAAAGGTTAAGTAGAAATTCTGTTTGTTCCTTATTTTATTTGATAATACTGAAGAGTAATTTTTCCAATGAAAACCTAATTTATTCCACAATTTCCTTAAGATATCTGCCTGATATTCAACAGATGTTCATGTTCATCATTATGGTCCAACCAAGAAACTATATTTGGGCATTTGTCATTATCAGAATGTCTCTCTAGACATTACAGCTCTCCATTAAATGGAAATAGCACATTGATTGTTCCAGTCTTATACTACCCAATTTCCAGCAATTTGCCTAAGAACGAAAGTGACACGACCACCAGTCCCCAAGTAGATTATTATAGAATAGGCTGTGCATACTTACCCAACAGAGTAGAGGGTTCCAGGAGAATAGGTCTCATCTGGAAAAAAATAATAATAAACATATCTAGAAGAGATAACTTCTTTGATAAGTCAATTATTTTGTGTGGAAAATAGAGCCTTACGTACACTAATAAAATTTTACAATATACCAATTTCTTCACGCAAGACAGACGCTGTTTCGACCTCGATGTCCACACGATGGTGTGCTACAGGGTAAGTCCAAATTCTACTTGGAAAACCGCATCCTTCAGGAGCTAGATGATTGCTAGTTCAGGGTATGTGCCTCAAAGTCCAGCAGAACTGAGTTCCTTGACTCAATTTCCCCATTTGCAAAATGAGAATAATAGTCTGTACCTCACAGGGTTGTCGAGAGAATTGGAGAAATCGTGGCTGGCATAGCACAAGCACACAATAAATACAGCCAAAACTGTGGTTGCTTTAATGAAGACAGGAAGCCTCCCAGTCACCCAGGACAAAGGATTTCCTACCCTGATACCGGGGAGCTGTCAACAGGGAAGAATTCTTCTGTGGCCTTTTATCTGACCATAAGTCCTGAAACTTCCACGTCATATTAAACCTCTTGAGAAGATGTCTCAACAGCAAGTGCACAAACGCCTAAGCAGAGGTTCACGGATGTTGCATGCATAGAACACAGGATCGTTTTGTCCCACCGAGCTACAGGAGCAGTGCTGGCCTTCAGAGTAACTATAAGCTGGCTTCTGGGACAAACAGCCCCCAGTGTGAATGACAACACAGAGGCATTCCTGTTTGGGCAGCCCCCCACAGTGGCTCTTTTCCACGTGGTGATTCAGGAATGTAAACTTCTTCCATCTCTTTGTCAGCACCTTCACAGA
This sequence comes from Daubentonia madagascariensis, assembly GCA_023783475.1. Taxonomy (NCBI): domain Eukaryota; kingdom Metazoa; phylum Chordata; class Mammalia; order Primates; family Daubentoniidae; genus Daubentonia; species Daubentonia madagascariensis. The sequence continues at coordinate 1,185,703 of JAKFHU010001035.1, forward strand.
AACTCCAAGGTCATTGCAGAAGCAGAGGGAGGAGGGGGTGCACATTCCTCTGGCCCACGTCTTACTGGCCAGAGACACTCACTTGCCTTCATCTCAGCATAAGACGGGGAAATGTCATCTCTCCATGAGCCGCCCTCAAAAAATAAAATATTTTAGTGAATATTGTCTTTGGTGAACATTATCTTTGCCACAGGCACCAAAATTGTTGATCAGTTGTGAGTGATATAGGAAACAAAAATGCTCTGAAACTCATTAAAAGGACCTTACTAGGGTGAGTATGACTAGTAATTCCAGAAAAGCCTAAAATATAGATCTACAAAGAAAAAGAGGCTCATTCTTTTCCTAAGAACCACTTAGCCAGAAAAGCCAACAGGCTAACAGATTGCAGCAAGCCTAAAAGAGAGAAGGCAGTACTTTTCCTGTGGAAAACCTCATTCCCAGCAATTTGGCAGCTTCCACTCCTATTAGGTGGGAAGACCATTGAAAACTGCAACTTTAAAGAAGGAGAGGCTATGAAAACATGCAGCAGGCTGCTGTACTGCTTCAAAAGCATGAAAATGAGGAGTTGTTCAATTATTCCCAACCCAGAGGAGATGCAGATGATACCTGTGAAAGATGGAAGATGCCAGACCTGCCCTGGTAGGTGCAGAAACCTTGAGCCTAAACCCAGAAGTTGAGCCACCCATGTGGTGCACCTTTGCTTGAACAACGACCGTATGTTTGCACTGTGTTTCATTCTGCTCATTCCCATCCAAATCCAATGCCAGATGGAGGGGCGTCAGTCTGGCTCTCGAAACATGCAGCATTACAGGGACAATTATTATGCAATACCATCCCCAGTTGAAACTATCAGCTTGAGGAAATGTGTCCTCTCCCAAACCAGAGGTGAATGAACCTTTCTGAAAACTAAATACCTCGTATATTTGCTCTTACAAATAACAGAAAGTGTATTTTCAGATTCAACCCTATTCTTCCTTTAATGGAAAGCTGTTTAAGAAATAAAGAGTAAAATCCTCTCAAATCATAATACCTAACATTTCTAAATTGCTATCTCCAAGGAGCTCAAAGTACACTAGAAATGTGGCAACCAAATTCTTGATATGCGGGAATGAGCAAATCAATGATTTCTTAGGAAAGGGCTGTTCTGAATGAATCATTTTTCAAACAAGTAATAGTGATAACTTTTTCCACATTAAAAAATCCAAGCAATACAAGTAAAAAGGGAGTCCCTTTTCAAAAGCCTTCCCTTTCCTACCCCTCCCCACACCTTGAAATAACTGTGGCACCTTGCGGTCTTCTCTGCAGCTGTCCAACCTGACACCTGCCCCTGCAGGCCAGGTAGGCTGTTCTTACCTGAGAGCCTCACCTCCAAGAGCCTCACCTTGCAGGAGCCTCAGGCATCTGTGCCTTCTGAGTCAGCCTCAGTTGCAGGCAGAGTGCCCATCAGAGCTCTGACCTGGGTGATGCAAAGGCAATTTATGTAACCAAAGCATTTGTACCCCTGTAATATTCTGAAATAAAAAAATATATATACAAAATTCTATTTTTAAAAAGTCACCCCTGTTAAAAGAAAAAAAATAAATTTACCTGAGTTTACTTGAACATGAAAGGATTCATGAATTGGGCAGCACTCAGGAACAGGAGAGGTTCCGAGAGCTGCACCACTGCAGTGTGGTCAGTGGGCTCCACAAGCTGACGGGGAGATGGGGAAAGAAGACAAAATATGTGGATTGGCAGGAGTTGGAAGAACCCAGTCAGCGGGGAGGTGGTGGTTTCTGATTGGTAGAGACTCTAGTTCTGTTTTATGTTTGCACTGGGCTTCCGTCTGCTCACAAAGGAACCCAAAGGTCTGGAACCAGCCCAGCCTAACGGCCTCCCGAGGAGAGTGACATGGCCTCTGTGCAGCCACACCCAGGGACCCAGGACCCAGCCTGGCGGGCTGCAGCTCCACAGCTGCCCCAGGACCACTCTCTGCCAGAGAGCAGGGCTGCACCCCCTGCACTTCTCCCGCTGCCCGATGCTGCTTCCTCCTCCTCCTGGCAGCCAGGTTGAACCCTAATAAACATTCCGCACCCCAACCCTGCCTTGGTGTCTGCTGTCTGCTGCCAGAGAGCAGGGGCTAAGCAGGCGCCTGAACCAGTATCCCACTGATGAGCACTTAGGAAACTAGTCTCTGCATCTGCAGAGCCACTTGGCAGCAAACATCTTGGACATATACCTTTGAGCATTTGTCTAACTGTTAAGGTAAATTCCAGATTTGGAACTGTGGGTCCCCAGATATGGGTTAGGAGTCAGAGGGCACTGAGTGTCCACTTACCCAGGTGAGTAAATCCTGCTGAGGAAGCCTGTAAGACAAAAAGAAAACTGATGTGCACCAGATGCAGGTTGTGTAAATGGGCAGGTGCCAAAAGCCTTCAAATGCTGGCTTCCTTGATGTCCTGCTCTGAATTGCTTAGGCTTCAGGATAAAAGGGCTGACAGTCACTGGCCAAATCTGTGTCTTGTGAATTCTGGCATTTACATAAGTGGGCGCTGAGCCTCTCCACCTAACCAGTGTCTGTGGACGACCCGTGGCTCACCAGGCATCAGCTGTTAAGGCTGTCCTGCCCCGGAGAGCCGGGTTGGCATCTGAGGGAGGACTCCTGGACCCTGGGGGCAGGAAGTAGAAGAGGGAGGTAACTCCTAAAGCCCACAGGGAGGGCTCGGTGAGCAAGGCCACGGGTGACACCCGGCCAGTGGGCATCCCAGACCCTGAAGGGCCAGGCACAGGGTGAGGGGGCAGCACAGAGCGTGCCTGGGCCAGAGGGCCTGTGAGTAGAAGTAGGGGTGCAAGGAAGCTGGAGGACCAGCTGCTTTCCTGGCATTTTGTGCATCTTGAGTTTCAACCCTTGTTGCCAGATTTTCTCTCCAGAGGGTGCCACTCTGATCCTGCCCACGGGCACCAGGGGGCCACTTCCCACACCCTCCGCAGGTCCCCCACCGCTGGGCTTTCAAGTCATTCCTAACACACGCAAAAATAACAGCCCATTGTTAGCTTCACTTGTACTTCCCGCATCATTAGTAGGTTAGTATTTTCTGAGAAAGATACATTTGCCATTTTTATCGTTTGTTTTATGAACTGCCTGCTCATGACTTTTGCCCTTTTGTTTTTGTTAGTGTTGTATTTATTTTTTTAAGTGTCTGCCTTTACTTTTAGTTTCTCCCCATGCCACAGGTGGACTGCACAGCTCTGTTCTCCTGTCAGGTGTGTGGGAAGGTTGTCTGAAAGTGTCCCAGGGCACGGCAAAGGGAACTAACGCAGGCAGGTCTGCAGACCTGCAGGGGACCTGTATCTTGCAGGCCAGTGATTGCTGCCCAGAGGTCAAGATGAACACAATCTGCACTCCCTCCTCCCACCACCCTGAGATCAAATTAAATTAAACAGCAGTTCTGGGCTCCGCTGTGCTCAGCCTCCCCGGGTGGTGCCTGCAGGGTCTCAGGATAGAGGCAGGTGGGATGTGCCCGTGGATGTGTCACTGGCTGGCGTGGGGGGATGTTGGGAACAATCATGACCGTCAAAGTTCCTTGTGAACCGCACACGTCTGCAGCGGCCCTCCCCTCTCTGTACATCAGGCTGCTTCTGTCTAAACGAGGCTCCTGGAAGGACGGAGTCCTGCGACAGCCTGAGGGCTGCTCGGAAATGTCTCATTTTCTTTCTGAGCTCACATTGCCCCATCCACTCGGACTAGGGTGAGGTGTGACCTCCTGACCTGCTCTAATGGGAGTGACATGTGCCACTTCCGGAAGGAAGTATTGAGTTGGAGCCTGACCACATCCATTCTCCCCCCACGTGGCAACAACCACATCCACACAGGGGCTGTACCCTCAGCCTGGGTCCCTGCCTGACCACGATGAACAGAGACCCTTGACAAACCTCGAAATTCGGGGTCGTTTGTCACCCTAGTGCAGTTATTGCATGGACTTAATGCATGGAGATGAGCATCTCATTTATCTACATCATGTGAAGCTGTCGATTTCCCAAGCACCAACCATGACCCAGGGTAAAAGGGATGCTGTATGCGATTCTGAAACTGGAAGCAGAGGGGCTGAGAGACACCAGGCAAGCATTTTCCTTACCGTGGAATCTACACGCAAAGACTCCGCCATGCAGTTTCCCTAAATCCCTGTCACAGTGTTGCAGGCTGCATCAAGGGGAGACCCATTTCTCTTCTTAGCCGATTGTGGTGATGCATGGCCAGCTCGGTGTGTTTTGGTGCCCAGGAGGCGCAGGAGCGGCCTCCTCTGTGGGGCCACATAGGAGAAGACGCCGCCCTCACTTGTCGAGGCCTGTTACGGGCTGGGTTGCGTTCCCCAAATTCATGTGCTGAAGCCCTAACTCTCAGTATTTCAGAGTGTATTTGGAGATAATTTCTTTAAAGAGGTAATTAAGTTCAAATGAGGTCATCAGGCTTGGCCCTAATTAAGAATGACAGGTGTCCTTAAGGAGGAGATTAGGACACAGAGACGCACAGAGGGATGGCCGTGTGGAGACCTGGGAGAAGGTTCCTTCTGCAAGCCCCAGAATGAAAACAACCTGCCAACATCTTCTCGGACTCTGGCCTCCAGCACTGTGAAGAAGTAAACACCTGTGGTCTCAGCCGCTAGTCTGGCACTTTGCGTGACAGTCCCGGGACTCTGAGCACAGACCCTCCTCCTTTCCCCCGGGAGGCTGCAGAGACGGTTTTCTACTGAATCGTTCCACTGAATTTGTCACGAAAGATGCAAGGTCCTTTAATCTGGTCCTTTTTTACCTCTCAAGATTAATTGCATAGCACTGGCCTCCTGCTCATTCCTTATAATCCGTCCTCACAGACGTGCAGTCAGCTCTTCAATATGCCATTCATTCATTCACTTCATTCATTCCCTCGTTCATCCGCCCACTCACACACTCACCCCCAAACACCCACCCACTCACTCACACACTCACACACTCACTCACACACCCACACACTCACACGCTCACCCACTCACTCACCCCACACACACTCACTCACCAATCACCCACTACACCACACAACCACCCCCACACACCCAAACCACAACCACACACTCACCACACACCTCACACCACTCACCACACTCAACCACCACATCACCCACTCCACTCACCCCCACTCACACACTCACCCACACACCACCCACACCACCCACAACACCACACATCCACACTCACACACTCACCCACCCACACCACTCACCCACCACCCCAACCACCCACTACCACCACCACACACCACACACCACCAACACCACTCACACACACCCCCACACTCCACCCACCCACCACCTCACCCCACCACCCACTCACACCCCACACCCACTCACCATACCACACACAACTCACCCCCACCCCCACACCCCACCACCCCTCAACCCCACTCAACCACCCCCACCATCACCCCACTAATCACACCCACCCACCCCAACACACAAACACCCTTCCCCCTCACCAAACCCTACACCACTCATCCCAACACCCATCCAAAATCACAACCATCCAACACTACAACCCACCACCCTCAAACAGCACAAACAACTAACTGGAACTCGCTCCCCTCTCCCCAGTTTTTTCCCACTCAACCTTTGTCCCTCCAGAAAGGCCTCCTTATCGTGTCGGATATTCCGCACCCTCTTCTGCGTCCTCGCAGAGTCACCGCCGAGGTTCTAGTAGGGAATGTATCCACCCCGCAGGCGAGGTTTGTCTTCCCACACGGACTATGATTTTCATAAAGGGGGGCATCTTGTTCATGTTCCTCCCTGTCAAGCACAGAACTTGGCCTTAAAGGTATGTTCAATAATTATTTATTGAATCCAAGAAGAAATACCTGTCATTTATTTCACTGAGATAATATAAGAAATTTCAACTGGATTGTGTTCTAAAGTAGGCTTTTTTTAGACGTCTGAACTTTTTTAGTGTCCCCACAATACAACCCTAAATCTAGTTAGAAAAAGACAAGCATCTGAACTGTAATTTGGTCAAAACAACAGTGAATATCCAACTTTTGTTTTGTTTTGTTGTTTTCCTAATTTGATTAATTTGCCTATTTTGCCCTCACGTAAGCTATGCCTCTGACTCAGCAGGAAAACACACCTCATCACGTTTCCTGGGGAAAGTGTGTATGCTTGCAAGAAGCTATTTGGTGATACACATCCCCTCTAGAAATTATTCAAATGCACTTATCGACCTTCCCACTCAGACTACAGAAACACACTTGGTAAGAGAAGCTACGCCTGCTGATGCATGTGGATCCCAGAGCCTTTTGTGCAAACCAATGATTCTGAACCTGGCTGAAGCGTTGGGTTAGTAACAACATTTCTTTTAAAATCTCAATATATTTCTTTTATTTTTCCAAGAAATTGTGTTGTGCATTCCCATCTTTCTGTGACTGCCTGTTTTAAGACGTGTTAAGAACCTAGATCACGATGCTGTTATCCATCCTGATAACATCTGCTACTACTGACGTCCTCCTCTGCTTTAAGACACGATTCGGTCTGGACTTAGCAGGCCTGGCTAGCAGCCCCCATGGCCCCGAGTACGGCACCGCCTGGGCCCCTGACTACTCCTGCTCATCGTAGCACCGCCTGCATTTTACAGAGCTCTGCACCCAGAGAGGAACTTCCTGTCTTTCACTTCACACGGGGTTACAAAACTGCTGTCAAATGAAGGTCCAAGGTCATTCTGTACATCAGCCCTTGGCAACCTCTGGACAGGACCAGAGTCCTTTCTTCTGGTGATGACACACGAGTGCCCTTGCTCTGTTAGCAGGTGGGGGATGGCGATGACACACGAGTGCCCTTGCTCTGTTAGCAGGTGGGGGATGGCGATGACACACGAGTGCCCTTGCTCTGTTAGCAGGTGGGGGATGGCGATGACACACGAGTGCCCTTTCTCTGTTAGCAGGTGGGGGATGGCGATGACACACAAGTGCCCTTGCTCTGTTAGCAGGTGGGGGGCCAGTGGGAGGGTGGAGTCTTGGCGTGAGGTGGGCCTGCATGGCACCTCTGGACAGGACATGCTTCGAAGGAAGGAATCATCGTGTCCAGGTCATTATTTGAAAAGTCACAGACTTGGAAGGAACATGCGTGGTGTTTAGTCACCTCTACACCATTTCATAAATGTGTTACTGGAGGGTGATGAGAAGCTCGCTTTGCTCTAAGTAGAGATGGAGAGGCACCCTGGGGGAGACACAGACCCAGGAGTGAGGACAAACAACACAGCTGTGGATATTTCGGGAGTTTGTGGAGAAAATATGTCAACATATATGCACGGCCTTTGGGGTAAATGTTTCCACTGGACATATCTCCTGGGGCTTTCATTTCTGCATGTGTTCATCTTGACAGAGCATATGTGTGCCGTTAGTTTCCAAATATCCTAAGAAACACGTTCGTGTCGGCGAAGTGCCTTTTCAAATACCAGTAGTCTCACACTTAGTACTAACAGGGAGTAAGATCTGTCCCTGAGGGAGGTGCCAAAAAGTCAGGCTCATGACTTGCAACTGTAGATTTTATCCGAACAGCGGGAGAAGGTGCACACTGTGGGGCTTTCAGAGAAGTCTGGAAATTGATTGAATGTTTTTCAAAAGTGCAACTCCTGAATTGTTTTTACAAATTGACCAGGCAGGTACGTTCCTTTGCGTATTTGTCATTTTAACAAAAGCAAAAATGTTTTATTTCTTTTTAAGAATGGCACATTTATTTCTACCAATCTTCCAAACCACTCCTTTTCTTGTGTTTTAGCAGGTTGTTAGATGATGTAGGCATTTCAGGAGAGTCGTGTAGATATTTGTTCATAACTCACCAAATATCATTATTCTTAATGCACAATATAAAACTGAGGTGGTCAGAACATTTAATAAACCAAATGAGCATAATATCCCCAACATTCATTAATGTTTCAATTAGCCCTCGTAGCAATTTAAATTCACAAAAATGAGAATATAATTAACAAACTTTTATTTGCAAACTTTTATTTCTCTTATATCAAGGAAGGTTCTGTTTCTTTGAAACCCTCATCTTCAGGTTTGCATGATAAAGACAAATTGTAATAAAACTTTGAAGAACACTACACAAATGCAAAGAATTAAGCTCTGGATTCCACTTTATTCTAATGCTACATGCTCCAGTGATATTCTGAATGCTCCCTCTGAGAATGTGCTGTGGAAAGTACTAGGCCCTTCAGGGGAACCAAGGCCTCTTCACACCTGACAGAGCAACCAAAAGGCATGAGCACTCCTTGAGCCGTCTGACGTCAAAGTCACAGCGTGTTCTTTTCCCAAATCACGGATGGCCACTCGACCACACAGATATGCAAGACCCTTGGCACCATGTGCAGAAAGCCCTGGTGTTTTATACCTTTGTAAACATGGTGTTCATGTTAATTGGTCTGATAGCTGAGGCTGTGTGTATGCTCATAAGTGACTTGCACATTTTTACTAAATTAATTATTCAATCAGAGTGCTCAAGTTACTACTGTAGTCAGCTTCACTCCCTGTTAAGTAGCCAGTTGTTGGTGGACCTGAACTGCCCACTGTATTAGCCCATGAATTCCACCTGCTTCCTGCTTTTGCTTGGGGGGTATCCTCACCCTGCCCGAGGAAGCTCTGACGTTCAAGGAGTTACGTGGCATCTTGATTAATCCTTGGTTAGCAAATTCAGCTGGTTACACGGGTCAGTGATTAGTGGCAAAGAGTTGCACATGGGAATGTACCAGGCAGCGCATGAAGAAACTAAAACTCAGCGTATATGTGTAGTTAAAGCCATGTGTTCCTGCAAGTTGGTGGGAATGTGCACTCACTCTGCCCTCAACAGCCAAGGCCAAAGAAGCCTCCTCACAATCGCTTGTGCTCTAGAAACATCAGGTGAGATGCTGTGGGTAGGGGGGTTCTCAGAGTCACTGAGATTCAAAAGCAGAACGTCAACTTTATAACATAAGAAACTTCCAGCATTCCAGTCGTCATATTCACACGTTCCTCACAATGGTAGGTAGGATAGACACGAGGAAATGTGACTCGAGGAGAGAGGGATTCTTCAATGATGCATAAACTTGCAATTAAGTTCCTTGCTTTGTCTACTTTTCCTTGTTGTGAAGCCTTTGCAACGTCCGAATTAGACCTACGTCTCCACTTTTAGAAAATGTGGCTGAAACGTCTAAAGGGCAGGGACTTAACCCCGAGGGGAAGATGGCTCTTTGTTGGGCGGAAACACCCCAAGGCTGAGGTCGGGTCCCTGTCGAGGGGCCTGCTTTGTGTGTGGAGCCCGTGGGCATGCAAAGCACAGTGGATCTGCACTGCCAGCTCAGGTTCCGGGGTCGGAGGTGCCCTGGGAAGAGTGGATGTCCAGCCCCACTTGGACTACTCTGGGCACTAGCACCCGGGGCTCGGAAGGCCAAACACAGCCGGCTTTTCCGGGGGTGCGGGAACCTCTCTGTTTCTTTGGGAGGACTCCAGCTGAGGTTGCCACGTTGTGTTTAGGGGCCACATTGCATGAAAAGTGTGTGCCCTTAAATAGGAGACTCCAGGACAATAGCGTGATGCTGCCAGCGTGGGGCGTGCGTGGAACCCGAGGCTGACTGGGGTCACCACGGGGTCGAGGCCCAACTTCTCACTGGGAAACATCTCACCTCCTGGCGTGGTCCCTGCTACTGAGGGCGTTTCTCGGGTGTGGGACAGCATCGTGCTTAGTTACTGAATTCTACTAACTAAAAGCCTTTGTATGCGTCTTTAGTCTTCTCCAATTCATATAAATTGGCAAATTACTTTCTTGGGTTTGAACAAACAGCACACACGCGTGCACACACACACACACGCACACACACGCCAGGCTCAGGAAGACAGACGCTGCACAATCTCCCTTGTACGTGGAACCTGCAACAGTCGAACTCACGGAAGCAGAGAGTAGGTGGGTCCCAGAGCAGAGTTTCAGTTATAAGAGGGACACATGGGGGTCTACGGTGCAGACTCGTGACCGTGGTTAATAATACTGCATTGTGTCCCTGAAAATTGCGGGAAGAGTAGATCTTAAGGGTTTGTATCAGAAGAAAATGAGGAGCACGTGAGGTGACGCACATGTCAATCAGCTCGATTTAATCATTCCACCATGAATACATACATTAAAATATCACATTGTGACCATAAATATATGTGATTTGTATTTGTCAATTATAGCTTGATAAAGCTGGGGACAGAGAAACAAAACCCAAAAAAACTAATGGCAAATTAAAAAGGCAACGTCAGGCCTGTAGTTTAAAGGAAATAGTGCGATCCTATGCTGGCCACTTGTCAGGGTGAGCAGAGTCTCAACCCACGGTGGCCCCTGGTTTTGTCACAGTCGAGGGTGAAGTGTCCATTCTGCGGTGGTCCTGGGCCCCCGGGGCTGACAGATCTCGCCTGCGGGCACAACACAGGCGTCTGCCGGGAGAAGGCGGCATCTCCGCGGCGCTGTCCCCTTGAGTGCAGCAGGAAGGCCGGGCACACTTAGGCAGGTGACTCACTAACTACAGCCTCTTAGACAAGGGACTGGTTGACTTTGTCTTTGAAGAAAACGTCTCTATTAAGAAATATCATCTGCAGGTTTCTTTACTTGTCCTGGGACCATTTTCTTGCTACGCTGAGTGCCGGTATCGATCCAACAGCCCGGGGAGGTCTGAGGAACTGAGTGCTTGGACCCAGGGACGGGAAGCACGTGCCTCGCGTGGCCTTTCCACAGAGATGTGCTTTGCGGAGAGCAAGGATGCAGGAAAACGGCCCAGTTCAGATCCAGAGGTTCCCTCTCTGACCCGGTCTGTTTCTCCCCCAACCTCACCCCCCATTTCACCAGGTGAGCTCAGCCTGCCCAGCGGGTTCTGCCCTCAGGGCCTCCCAGGAGCCGGGTCCTCCCTCCCTGTCACCGTTATGTCTTCCCCAAAGCACAGTTGTCACTGCCTCCTAAGCACTTTCTGTCTCTCGTCTCCTCTAAGAGCCAAAACCCCAGTGTTTAGCACTCAAATCTCCCTGTTTTTGATCCTCCAGAATGTTCTTTCTGATGTTTTAAAAGCACAAGACCTGAAGCTGGGACCCTGTGTTTAAACCCCAGCCTAGTGTGTCCTGGATCTAAAGTTCCCGAACCTCCCTGAGACTCTTCCTATGTCTGTGACATGGTAATAACATAATAATGTCACACCAGGTGGAGGTCGTGACACCATGAGCACGGGGCCCACAGCACCCTGCATGTGGCCGGTGGCCAGTGGTCCTCCCAGCTGGAGGGCCCAGCTCCAGACACCCGCAGGGTAAAGGTGGGTCTGGGCCCTCCCCGCCCCGAGTTCTCTCCTCTGCCCTGAACTCCCAGCTCCACATCTGCTCCACATCTGCACCTCTTGCTACTTCGTGTGATGATGATTCATGCACATGTCCTAGCTCCACTTTCCACCTGCTTCGCTATACAGTGGTAGCTTCAGAGGGAGAGTAGCTTAAATTTATTTCTGATTGAAAAATCTCTGGGTAACATTTCCAACATTCTCACCTAACTAAGGAGGAGCTGCCTAGTTCCCCGGCCCTCCTCCCTCTCCCTGCTCAACAGTGTCCTGAAGCTAAAACCCCAGGACCTTGCCCAGCCCTGCTTCCCTAAACACTGGGCCAGGTGAGCAGAGCATACTTAAAGGAAGAACTCCCAGTTCCAGAGCCCAGAGCAACTCCTGACCCTACTGCCCAGCTCTAAGCCCCTGCCCTGGTCCCACCCTGACCCCCTGCCCTGGTCCCACCCACACCTGCTGCCCTGGTCCCACCCTCACCCCCTGCCCTGGTCCCACCCTCACCTCCTGTCCTGGTTCCACCCTGACTCCCTGCCCTGGTCCCACCCTCACCTCCTGCCCTGGTCCCACCCCTAACACCCTGCCCTGGTCCCACCCTCACCTCCTGCCCTGGTCCCACCCCTAACACCCTGCCCTGGTCCCACCCTGACCCCCTGTCCTGGTCCCACCCTGACCTCCTGCCCTGGTCCCACCCTCAACTCCTTCCCTGGTCCCACCCTCACCCCCTGTCCTGGTCCCACCCTGACTTCCTGCCCTGGTCCCACCCCTAACACCCTGCCCTGGTCCCACCCTGACCCCCTGCCCTGGTCCCACCCTTGAACCTGGGCTCCACCAGCCCCTTTGCCTCACTCTTGCCTGGCCACAGTCCTCTCATTTTCTAGCACCCCTTTCATCACAAAGCTTTTTGATTCTTCCAGAAAAGATTATTTTTATGCCCACTCAGCACAATCACTTTGTGGGGACTAATTATAGTGATGACAAGAACTGTTTCACTAAAAGGACCAATGGGGGAGCATCTAAGGCAAATCCCACACTTTCTATGAACCCGCCAAACACAATCCCACTGGGCTGGCCAGAGTTTAATTTCTCTCTTTGTTCCAAAGAGCCGACTTTCTCCTACTACACTTTTGCCCTATTAGATTGTGAGAGATTTCATCTAAGAATGTTGTTTCCTGACTCACCTAAATGTGAGTTTCATGGGTAAAACCTTCCAAGCCTGGCCTTTCGTCTGCACTAGGAGGAAGCTGTTTCAGGGACGTCTCTCCCACTTCTAACCACCGTCACGTGCCTCACTGTATTGACTGGAAATCTACCAGGAACCACGCAAAATGCTTAGGGACTTACATTGGCTCTGAAGCGGTCTGTGGCTGTCCTGCCCCGCTGTGGGTGCACACCCTGAGCCTCTGCACCGCCGCGGGGTCAGGGGCACCACTAACCCTGTTCCGGCTCCCGCCCGCAGGGAGGGCATTCAAGACCTTCCGAGCGAGGGAAGCAAGAGACCTGTGACGACCACACGGGTGTTCTCACGGTGTCTCAGCAACCCAGAGGAGGGAGGGAAATGCCCAGACGTGAGCCGCTGGCTGGGAGCGCGTGGTGTCCTCCACCCCCGAGCTGCAGCCAGGCCCGGGTGGGCTCGCCCGCCGCCGACCGGACCCGCCCACTGCCCGCCCGTGCCGGGACACCTCAAACCGCGTCCAAACTACAGTTATTCTGCCCCTGGCTCTGCACACCAGCTTCCCTCCTCTCCACTCCCAGAGGAAGCAGCTGGGATCAGGACGCGCTCGGCCGTGAAGCCAGGATGCCCGAGTCCTCCCGGGCTCCGGCCTTCCTCCTGCTCCCGCAATAACTCCTCACTGGGTCCCGCGACCCCCTGTTGAGGAACCGTGGAGTCTTGTCCTCGCTGACCAGACCCCCAGCCCGCCCGGTGACCAGTGTCCGCGCTCCTGGAGGGATTGTTGTAACTCTTGCCGGATTCCCTCCTGCTTTCCAGAGCTTTGCCAACTCATGCGCTCCGTTGCCCTCAGCGGGATCTTTTGAAGGCCAATCCTCACTTTCTCGTGCTTGAAAACACCCTCTAACCTGCAGGCTAATACTCAGACGCCTCTGCATAATGTTCTAGAATTGAGTTTGACATTTCCGAGAGGAATCATGGGGCACATGGGAATGAGCACTACAGACGAGAGGAAGAGGGGAGAGAGGGAGGGGACGTTCATGAAGTAGAGGGAGGGGACGTTCATGAAGTAGAAACCCCAAGACTCACGCGGGAAACAGAGGTTCAAAGTCGCGTAAGCAGCTGGAATGAAAACCTTTATAGTGATGTCCCGTTAGCCTGAAGGAATCACTGAAAGCACGTGGTGGTCTGACCATTGCCATGATCAGATGTGTAACCTGGGCGTAGATTGACCCTGAGAACCTCTCATCCCCAACTTTCCGAACACGCCCGTGAGGACCCTGCTCTCCGCGCCTCAGCCTTGGTGGTGCCTCTTCCGATGGCTCCACAAAGGGAACGGAGTGGGGGACACTGGCCCGCTGTGAACGCATCCTGGGTCGTGTTCATTTTTCACCCCAGCCATAAGGACGTTGAGGGCCCAGGACAGCAAATAACCAGCCCGGAGCTGCCTGCACGTCCTCCCCGGGGCAGTGTCCAGCTGAGGACAGCAAGAGGCAGGAAATGTAAGTGTTATGAGGGGTTGGTTTTTGTGGTTGTCTTCTTTCTCCAAACACAAATTTTCCTTCCTTTTTTTCCTAACTCACGTGGACAGAGGCTGGACCTCACGTGGACCCAAATGACATGGTGCTTTCTTTCTGAACAGTCAGGACACGTAAGAAGCCTGGTGCAAACACAACAATGTCCTGTGAACATTCTGTTCCTGCAGAGCACGGAAGCCTGTCCACCCCCTAACATCTTGATTGGGTATCAGAGCATAGAGGTGGTTTATATGGTGGGTAACCGCGTCCCAGGCCAGCAATCGAGGCTCCCATTTTAGGAGAGTTACTGCCACCGATAAAGTACCCAACAGCCCACACTCGCGTCCTTGGCTGAGAAGACAAAAGAGGTCAGATTGTAAAATTTTTTATTTTTCCATTTTCTAAGAGAAAACCATCATTGAAGTTTGTAAAGTGGTCCGAGAGAGGCCATTATTTGGGCAGTATAGCAAGTGTGGGTAGCGTCTCTCAGCCAGGCTGGCTGACGGGTCATTGCTAAACTTTCAGTGACCTCAGCTCAGACGCCCCGGGCCGTGTGGGTCAGTTCAGGGATCACCGTTAGACGTAGTCCTGTCAGAATGTCATTAATACCACCCTGCTCAGCAAGATAGTGGTTCAAAAATAGCTGCAGGAAGTCTAAGATTAAGAAAACCAAGATTTTGAAAGTAGAAATGATTGATTTTGAATCTTCTGCTCTGTCTTAACAACTCTGGAATTCTGAAATCATTTTATAAGCATAAGAATACTGTAAGAAATTCAATAGGCATTTAGGGATTTTAGTTTTATCACTTTTATAAGGTCTAAATTCCTAATGTTATTCACCTTTTGCCACATAGATATATTAGGGGAAATATATTTCTTTTATTCCCAATAATTATTACCAGTAATTTTACACTGTTTGACATCATCATAAATTAAAATAAGTTGTTACAGAGATATTTCAGTAGTAAGAGCTGCCAAATATGAAAAATCTATTTTCAAATAATTAGGACATTTGAAGCCTGCCCAGCACTGCGGCTCGTTCGTGTCTTCCTGATTCGGAAGGCAGCTCAGACTCTCCAGACTGCAGACCCCAAGCTGGTGGGAACCAGGCACCACCGCAGAGGCTGCAGGGAGTCAGTTAACAGAGTCTCGCTGACAAGAGCCAGAAACGCAGTTGCTACCGCCCTTGCCACGCTGGTTTGCACATCCTTTGTTTCCTTGTGTTAACTCTAGGATGCGAGTGGTTGCAGTCCTGGCTGTCACATTGGTCGTGGCCTGCACTGAAGTTTTCTTCCCCTTCATCTTGAGAGGCAAAGAACTCCTTTGGGGTAGGTAGCAAATAAAATACAGTCTTTTGATTATAAAGTTATTTTTCAAAATTACCAAAATAGAGATCATAATGGTAGCTTTTCAGAGTCAGTTAGGACCCTGTAGTGTATGTTTTGTTATACTTCATGAGGAAAAATTGTAATTCTTAAGTTTAGAAGGAGTAGAATACTGATATTGTACAATTCTTTCTGAAAGAGAACTGATTTTCCTATGAGTACACAATGGAGAATTTCCATTTGCTCCTGTTCATATATATGAAATAAAAATTTCTTTGGGAGTATTTTTGTTTCTTTCCCACAAAATCATTTTTTGTTAAATAACTTCTATGATATATTTTCTGGAATCAGTGTGCTACAATGTGAAATTAGGTTAAGAAAGCTACTGAGATACAGTGGTTAATATAATCACACATCAAACCCTTTGCTTTTCTTTTGCTAAAATAAATAAATTAATTAGTTAAGTCCCAAACCCTGAGAACAAGTTTCACTGATGTGAATGTTGGAGGGGTGTTTACCTAGAAATTTCAGCCCTGTGGACACTCTCTGGCCCCTGGGACAGTTGACACCTCCCTGGGCATCATCCCGGGCCTGCGGTATGGCACATGGGAACTTGCTCATGCCGGCCCCCCAGGCCCCCAGAATTGGAGGCCTCCTCTGTCTTCCAGGAATGGTCAGGCTCCCCCAGTCCCTGCTGCCCCATCCACCATCCACACCCAGCCCTGCCTCCTGCTGGGAGCCACACTTTTTTCAACTTTCCTGAATACTAGGAGTTCACGACATATCACAAGATGTGCTGAAGTCCCTCACAGATGCATGCGCTCCCCAGGAGAGCCCCCTCCTGCCAGCTCCTGCCCAGGTGCTGTGGGCATACAGCAAATGGAGAAAACTGGAAAATTACCCATCACAGTCATTATTCCTGAGCATTAATGAGATTCCCCATTTAAAGTTGTGAGTGCACTGCCCCTGGCCAGTACTAGAAAAAATGAAAACTGACTTGCATTTTAAAGCACCTCAAGGAAAAGTGATTTTGTGTCTTCTCCCAGTAAGTCAATCTTTCTAGTACCAGGAGCATGATTGGTATTCAGCAAATGGTTTGTAAATTAATTACTTTGTCCTCTTATTTCATGTTTGTTAAAGTCCTAGTGGTATAAAACAACAGTAACAAAAGTTAGAAGTCAAGTAGCTAGTTAAGAGCAAATTGTTATGCATGAGAGATATTCAACAAAATATTAAAGAATTACCATATTTTTAAATTTTAGAAATCATATTTTTTAAATGTCAGGACAGGCAATATCTATAGCTTTGCTAGAACAATTTTTTATTATTATTTCTCCATCTCTGAGAGACTTGACTTTTTTTTTGCTTAAACTTTCAGTAAATATATAAACAATGCACAATACAGCAATTGATGATAATGCTGCACTTTGGAACATATTTTACTGTTCATTAGAATATTTTGAAGCTGACTTATTACTTGCTTACTTTGTAAATTACTTATTTAGAAAATAGTATTTCTCTCACAGTATTTCAATTTTAAAGTCTTTAATATGAGATTTTTTTTCCAGTTTTATATTCCTTTGGAAAATGATGACACTAAGTAATTTTGTGTGTGTGTTTGGATTTATATCACTTGTGCTCACAGACTTTGTGAAGCAAAACCAATGGATTATTCCCTTTTGGTTGTGCAGAACAGGCCCAACGAGCAGTCAATGGCATGGCCAACAGGACCCCGGGGGCTCAGCTGGGCCACAGACAGTTGCTAAGTGGCCAGTGCTCAGGGGTCCCTCTGTGTAGGTGCCTCGTTGTAGTGTGGTCCACGTGCCTGTTTTACAAATCAGAAAGCAGAGGCCTGGAGGTGTCAGAGGCGGCAGAGCTGTGGTCAGACTCACCCTCACACCCCAGCTCTTTGCAGAGAAACAGCACATACCCTCATATGGAATCTGGATGATAAGTACTCAGTGAAAAATATCAGTCCTGGATATACAGTTCAGGTACCACCAACTAGTTTGCAAGTCGTCGCGATGTACGAGGACCAAAGAGAGGCCTCAGCACATGCTTGGACTTGTGTGCAGCAGGAGAAATTCTTGTTCAATAAAACTTCGAGATGAGGCTCCCCAGAGAGTCCAAGCACCAAGAGAAATAAACTGCAGCACCTGAAAATACTGTAACAAAAATATTTGAAAATGGAAAAAGATTCCATTTCCCCCCCAAAATATGTGCGCGACCACTGTAGGTCTAAGAAAAATGTGATATAAATCCCTTCTCAAAAATCCTGCATGGAGTGTTCATCGTGGAACCCCGTGTATTCATCACCTGAACAGATTGAGATGCGTTTCTAGTGTTTGCGCAAAATCAAGATTTATGTGCAATTATCTTTATGGCAAATGTTCCATGAGTTAGAGCTGTTAAGAGAAAACAGGATGCCCATGAACAGCAGGAAGCAGAGGCACTGCTTGCAGGTTGGGAAATTTGGGAAGATCGCCTAATGAGTGAATTTGTTTAAAGGGGAAAGTTGGCAAACTCTATTCTAGCTCACTGGGCTTCAGCAGGCAGGTGCTATTGAAGTGAGGAGCAAAACACAGCTCTGCGCACAGCCCACGTCTCAGGGTTAGTCCAGGGCAAAGTGCGGGAGCCTCCTGCAGTGTACCGTTTGGAGAAGGGAGATTCTGACTTTCTTGTGTGTGTGTGTGTGTGTGTGTGTGTTAAATAAACACTCTTTGGAACAACGTAACTTCCTTATTCTTTCTGAAATACAGTATTTTTTTGCATAATGGCTTCCGGAATTCCAGCTCTTTTATTTGTAGTGTGAATATGCAAGGAGAACTTTTTGGGGAGCAGTGCACCCTACCAGAGTCACAGCAATCACCCCACACGGAGAGCCGGGAGGCGGGGGTGTCCCCAGATCAAGTGATTGAGTCACATGACTCTCTAGAGTTTAGTTTTCAGTTCTGAAAAAAATAAAAGGGTGGGTGAGGTTCAAGATCTCCAAGTCCGTGATGCTTCTGCTCTGGACGCCCCCCACCGCTGGGACTGCTCTGCGACACCACAGAGACCATGGGGGGGAAAGCGACCACAGGGGTGTAGATGCCGTGAAGGGGTTCAGCACACGCCGCCCCAGCATGCCGTGGTGAGCTTGGAGCTGATGGCGAGAAGCAGATACAAGGGAAGTTCCCTGCCCCCTCTACTTGCTCGAAAGCGGGAAGTAACTGACAAAAGTGTCCCCAGCCTCTCGACCAGGATGGACAGAAGTTCCTCACCAGAGACCCCTGGGCCCTCAGCAGCCTGGAGTCCATGCGGCGAACTCTCCTAACCGGCCCTTGTCTTCCGCTAGTTCCCTCATGGATTTGTCTCCTCCCAATTCACCCCCTGGAAGCTCAGAGTCCTTTTGCTTTTTGCCAGCCTTCTAAAATTCATTGTTCTTTTGTTAAGATGGGACTAAGTTCAAGTTCTAACTACCCTCTGAATCACCATCTCTGGGGGCTCCTGTCTGTAAGCACAATGCACATGTTAATAAACTTCCCTTTGTTTTTCCTTGTTAATCTGTCCTCTGTGAGTCTAATTTGCAAGGCCCCAGAGAACTAATCAAAGATGGACAGGGAGAAAGGCCCCTTCCTCCCCTGCAGTGGATGTCCCCTGTCTCTATTCAGCCAAGAAGTACCTGCCTTAAACAACTAAAACCTCTTCAGTTCCAGCAGAGATGTGAGACTTTCATAGATGAGAACTATGTTTTTGTGGGGGAAATTTTTCAATACTATATATATATTTTTTTTCTTTTATAAAATTTAAAGAGAAAAATGATCTGCAAGTCTATAAAGCTATTTTTTAAAATTCAGTAAATTTTTTTAGTAAGAAAAGAAACTAGAGAACAGACAGTATGGGATCAGTTAAGCTTAAATAACAATATATTAATATCAATATTGGTCAATAACAAGATCTTTTTAGCAACTGCCATTTCCAAGGGCAGTGGAGAGAGACAAACACATTTCTTTATATTAAATCAGTTGGTTCTCAAATAACTGTCAAGTAGCTACTAAAACCCAGCGTTTGAGCCAAGCAGCGAAGGAGCAGCCGTGAAGAGGATGTGCAGCCCTGAGGACACTCGCAGTAGATCGCGCACAGGCGACGTGAACGAAGGGGCTAATTTCCTTCTTCTGGTGTCTGAAGATAAGGAGCATAAAGATTTCGTAAGGAGGAGACGTGTGAGCTGGAACTTTGGGGTTGAATATTTCATAAGGTGAAGGAGAAATTGGGCTTGACGTCCAGAGCCACCGCAACGTGAAAACAGGTCTCGGTAAAATTGTGAAGGTCTAAATTCCGCGACGAGGAGTCTGGACAGAACTCAGTGGGCTTCAGGAACTTCCGATGCTCTAATAAAGGCACAGGCACGAGTATCCGCCGTCTTAGGAAGGTCACTGGGTGACAGCACAGGGAAGGACAGGGTGACCCCCGAAGTGGCGCCAGTGGAGAGCGCCTTCTGCGCAGGAGGCGGGAGGGAGACTGGGCGCAAAGCCTTTCCCGGAGGCTTGAAGGGAAATCAGCCCCCTGCGGCGCGGGAAAGGCAAGGCCACCGCTGAGTGTCCTGCTCGAGGACTTGACTTGCCGGGTGACTATCCACGGCCATGAACTCTGCTGGGGCACAGAGGAGGAGGATGACGTGGTTCAGGAGGAAGGTGGGAGTGGAGGACGGGTATTTGCGAGCGCATGAGGCGGGTGAGCAGAGAAGGAAGAGACCAGGAGAGCTCAGAACGCACGTGGGGCCGGAGACCCGGCATCCCGTGAGCACGCAGGGTGTGTCAGGCCCTGTGCCGAGAGTTGCACAAACTTCTCTTTAAAACAATCCTAGGAAGTAACCGTGCTCAGAGGTGAGAAAACTGGGCAAGGTTAAGTGATTTGCCGAGTCTCTCAGCGATTTGGTTTCAGAGGTGGGATCCAAATGCGGGTCCAGCTCCAGAGCCGTGGCCTGTAGCTGCTCTGCGGCGTAGGGACGCCAGTGACGCCCAAAGAGCGCCAGGTCCAAGCGCAGGGTAGTTATCACATTGGGAAAGTCAGGCGCCATGGCTGACCTCAGAAAAGAAGTGTGAGTTGTGTTGTCGGGGCAGCTGCAGTAGGTTTAGACGGGCATAAGAGGGGAAAAAATGAACATCCCAAGTGTGTCATACCCCGAGCTTTTGTGTTTGGGGGTGGGGCTTCCCTGTCCCCTGAGATCTGAAGGAAGTTCCCCTGCAGCCCCGGTGGCTGGTCCCTGGACTCCATCCAGGTCCGCCCGGCCAGTCCTGCCGTGCCCTGGCTCTGCCTCCCTCTGGGCTCCTACTCAGCCCCCGTTGGCTCCGTCCGCCGCCACTCTCCCGAGCACACGCACACTGACGGGGGCCGGCTCCCTCCGGCAGATTCCATACCCAGAGCTCAGGCCGGGATGACGGTGCTGGACCCTGGCAGAGCTGCCACCCCAGGCATGGCGCCCCCGGCTACCCCCGGCCGCTCCCTCCCAGCCCTTGCCCCTGGGCTTCCACTCGGGTAGACATGACCTCGATCACTCTCTGCCAGACCCGAGGACGGCACCCTCTGCCCCAAGCACTCAGTGGCTTCATCCCAGAACCCCAAGAGATGACCCATGACGGATTCTTTCTTGACTTCGTTACACTGTACTTTATGACATCTGTACTTTGTGAAATGGGGTGGCCAAAAGAACCAAGGGAGCAGGGCAGAGATACACAGAGCAGAAGTGACAGTACGGACTGCGGCGTGTATGGACTGCGGTGTGGGGCAGGGAAGAGTGTTGAAGGCGCTTGGGGCTGAAGCCTTGCACGTCCTGCGGGCACCTCTCCTGGGCCGACCTCTGCAGGACGCCGGGCTGGGCGCTGGGGAGGCCGAGGGGCCTGGTGTGATCTCAGCCCTCGGGAGCTGGTGGTCTGCAGTGCCTCATGTTTTTCTAACAACGTGGCATCACTCTATTTCCTGTCACGTGAAATAATTAGTTAAATGTTTAGGGCAGAGGCAATCAGATAACCTAATGATGCTAGGCTTACTCACTAATTTATTTTCTGGAATATGCTATGATACTTAATTCTAAAGAGAAATAAATCTACCTTTTAAAAATAGTTTTATTTCTACATGTATGTGCAATGCTCAAAAACATTCTGACATTCTATTTATTTTTAGAAATAAATGTATTTCCTTTGATGAAGTATTGATTATACAAAGGTTAATTTAGCAACTCAAGGCACTTTGTACTTACCAGAAGCACTTGCCACCTTTCTATTATTCATTTGGACCTTCACATTTTAACCCAGAGATGGGATCTTAACCTATTAAAAATTCCAAGTACTAAAGGAAATAAAATAGTGTTTTCCTTAGAAATTGCTAGTGTATTTGAATAATTTATCTTTTGTTAAATGCACAAATTTAAGTAGGCAATTATTATTATGAACTTTATCACTAATTTAGGTAACAAAAATATTCAGAAAAGTTATTCAGAATCATTAGAAATGGTTTGGACAAGTGATGAATTAAGTGTAAATAACTCCTCATCCCTTCCACAGGCAGCTCTGTGAGGTGGGAACGGATTCCCCTTGTAATGGGGAACCCGGGGCTCATGGAGGTCAGATAATCTCCCCGGGACCTCACGCTCTAACAGGCCCCGGAAGTCCTGTGGTTACCATCACCTCAAGCTGGACCTGGTGGGTAGAGCTAAGAATGACAGAGAATTGCCGAGCTTTAATTGTGTTTTGATTGTGTGACATTCCACTCCCCAGGAAAGACTGAGGAATCTCATGTTATCAGCGTCGTGGAGGAGAGCAAGCTCCTGGTGGACAGTGCCATCTGTCGCACGATGGAAAGGTGAGGCGGGATAGCACCACCTGTGACACGGTGGGCAGGTGGGGATGGGGTCACCTATAACTTGGTGGGAAGGTGGGGATGGGGTCACCTATAACGCGGTGGGATGTGGGGATAGGGTCACCTATAACGCGGTGGGCAGGTGGGGATGGCGTCACCTATAACGCGGTGGGCAGGTGGGGATGGGGTCACCTATAACGCGGTGGGATATGGGGATATCTCTGTCTATCGCACGGGGGAAGCTGCGTCACACCAAATGGGGAAGGGGGGAGGGAGGCACAACCCTGAAGGTCACTCGTATGTGCCAAGTCCTCTGTGAGATTCTTCACAGACATTGAGTATTTTAATTTTCACAATTGCCTCCAAAATTGTTCCAATATCTCTATTTTGTAAGTTAGGAACTAAAGCTCACGTGAATTAAGTCACCTTCAGAGTCATATGTTCTGCAACTGGCAAAACTAGTACTTAATCTCAAATTCTTTTTTTAGCAAAGCACACGGGAAAGCACCACGATGCAATTAAATATATCCTGGTTTACAAAATAACACTGACGTCCTGATAGAAAAGTGGGCCTCCCTCATCAAGAATTAGGGCAGATTAAGGAAAAAAGGAGTGATCAGATCCCAGATCCTTGGCGTTTGGTCAAGGATAACTGCAACATTACCTGTGGTGTAGAAGATTTAAATCTGCCCCCCATCCTTTCTTGGAATGATTAACAAACACCTTAATTTAAGTATATAACAGACACCACTGCTAATGATATTGTGGTCTCATATTACATTTTTCCAAAAACATAAAACAACCAAAAAACTGCCAAGCATGTTTGTCCTCACAAGCTTATTATTTTGTTAGAAGTTGACTAACAATTATATAAACTTTCAAGATACAAAGTATCACAAGGCATTAGTTGATTTATTCCAAATTTCCATTATTCTGGCTGGAAAAATGCCTTATTGTCCATATTGACGGCAAGCAAGTTTTTACTTATTTTCTCCAAACTTTAATCAAAAGGGAAAGAAAGAGAAAAATATTTCTCTTAAACTCAAACGTATTTTCGTATGTCTAAAACTTGTATGAATTACTCAGGAAGAAATGAAAATGAGGAGTGGTATCAAGTGCGTAGTGGCAAGTGTATGCTACTCTTTTAGTAATAGTTGCATGTTAACAGGACCCTTGAGATTAATGCCTTGGCCCTAAAGATGACTTCTAGTGGTCAGCATCTGGGGGACAGGTGCCAGCCAAAGGATTCTTTATTGGAAAGATTTGCTTTTTGATAGCTCTCAAAAAACACCCTACATACCTACCCGAACTATATTCATTTCCTTAAGAAATACTGTTTCTATTATGTGTCAGTCACTGGGCTTGGTGCTGGGATACAAAGATGAACACGAAACATTGCTTATTCTGAAAAGTTCACATTCCTTAGTTAGGGCAGACACATAAATAATGCACTTGATTTAGGGATGGGTTTACTACAGATAATCAGAAAATATTATGGTTGGTGACTTGATGGAGAACCAACCTTGAGTAAGAGTTTTAATAATCATAAAATATTTTTATACCTCAACACAAATCTAGTTACTTTAGAGCTGAAAAGGAAAAAACTTTTCTAAATAATAATATCCAGTGTTAGAGTTGTGACTAAATTATTTCTCTCACTCACTCATTGACGGTGGCGTGGCACCACATTTGGGAAAGCAAGGTGAAGACAGAGTGTGACCCGTGAAGGGTCAGGCACAGTGAAGGGCCAGAGATGTCACCTGCTCACGGGCTAATAACGTAGCTTCCCACAGCTCTGCAGGGCAGGGACAAGGACTTTACTCCCAGCAACAGGTGCAGCCAGAGTTCCCTGAGACCAATTCCCACAGAGCAACAAGAGAAGACCAGGGGACACCTGCACACGGGCAGGTCGCATCTCACGAGAGCAGTCCTGAGCTCAGGGAACCCGAATTTTTCATAATAAGGAGTGAGCACGCCTGCCCGTCCCTGGTCCTTGTTCTACTGGGAAGTACAACAGTGTGTTCTGGAGGAAGATTCAACCTCGTCTTCCACCACGGGCCATTATCCAAACGTCCTTGAAAAGATAGTGTAGAACAAAGGTAGGGCTTTATTTTCATAAGACATGGAGAAACCACCTAGACCCATGGAAAATTGTCTCCCAATAATCTCCACCCCTCGTGGACACACTGTCAGGGCACCCTGCAAACTTTTCCATGACCATGTTCCTCTGTCGACCTCAATAATTAATCCTCCTGGCACAGGCTGGGACCAAGTTTGCTTATCCCACGTGGCACTTTTAGGGCTACGACCTACATGGCCCCAGGCAGCAGGTGGGGCAAACATGCAGTATTCACCTCAGCCTTGTCAGCCGTGTTGAATCCCAGATGCAACCAGCTGAACAAACCTTGAAACCCGTCAGGGTCTCCCTCAGAAAGCCAAGGGACTTTCTCCTCACGTTTCTGAATGGACCTTTGCACCTGGCCAAGGCGTAAACCCTGCAAAGTCCACAGACTCCTCCCCGGCCCCAGGCCGTCTGGGGCGGTTCTGTCCTCCGTTACAACCCTGGCCGGGGAGTCGAGGCTGACCAGAGGCTCCGAGGTAGATGTTATCATCAAACTACAAGGAAAAGGAAACTGTGAACGCCAGGGCAAAATGTCACATGTTTGCAGAACGGGGTGATGAAGGGCCACTTGATATTCCTGAGGGTTGCCGTGGCCCCACATGAGGACTCCGTCTTCCTGCCTTAGACGCGTGTTTCAAGTGGCCGTTCTCCACTCCACTCTGCGCGTGCGGCAGGTGAGTGACAGGGAGTGGAAGGAGCGGTCCAGGCCGTGGGTGGCCCAGAGTCCGGTGGGGAGGACGGCACCCTGTCCTGCTTTGCCACGGAGTGGAGGGAGGGAGGGAGGGAGGGGGAGGAAGAGGAAGAAAAGGAGAAATAGGGAAGAAGAGAGTCAAGAAAGGTAAGGGAAAGGGAGAAAATCCCTTATACCAGGTGACACCACACACCTGTGGCTGTGACAAAGGCACGCCAGGCCCTCTGGGAGCACGGGAGGCCCCAGGTGCTTGCCGTACTGTTAGTAGTGTTGGGGGACTCTCCCCCCGGAGGCCTTGAAGCCAGGTAGGCGTTAGCCAGGTGCAGGGTCGGGGCCATGCAGCAGACAAGACTCTCTGTGGAGCCCAGACACAAACCTCTGCGAGTTTAAGGGTGCACACCCAGGGGCAGGGCTGATTGCAGATGACAGCAGCCTGCAGGACAGGGCCAGCAGGGCAGAGTTTCGGGGCCTTGGGGCTCTGCTGCACCAACACCAGGGTTCACCCATGACACCCAGCCCCTGACAAGGTGGCAGGTGGTGGCAGGATCTGCCCCTCAGTCCTGGCTGGGCCACCTGGCCAGGTGTGGCTGGAAGAGCGTGGGTGTGGGGGGCAGAAAGCAGAGGATGCAGAGGCACCTCCTGGACCCCACCTGCCGTGAGGAACAGAGGCCTCCCGACCTCATGCTGCCTCCTGACTGTTCCTCACAACACACTTGATTGGGTAACCAACCCTAAATGCGTCAAAACTTTCACATACTTTTAAAACAAAATCAAAACTTTACTGACTGTTGATGGTTTGCTGTTTTCTCACAGCATAACTGAGCACACAGTTTCTATATGCAAATCCTGCCCCAGAGTGTGGCTGCAGCAGTCTCCCTTCCTCTCTCCCCTTGTAATTTCGGTACAGAATGGACGCATTTACAGCGGGGCAGCGGACCTAGGGAAATTAGGGGGCCCAGGGCCCAGCTGCCCTCACTGGTCTGAATTGCAGTCCGCGCTGGAGCAGCCTCAGAGGGTCCAGGCTCACGTGCCTCGACCAGTAAACCCGTTCCTTTTCAGCATTCAGCAACAGTTTCTGATATTCACACTTTTCTGTGAGTTCCAGAATGTACTCAGCCTGGAATATCTGTACCTAGATTGGGGATACCATTGGGTATATTTACTGACCGGGTGGGAACGTTCCAGACATTGCCTGGGGGGCAGATTGAACAGTGATGGGAGCATCGTTATTCAATGAAAACAACGCTGTTGGGCCATGTTCACCAACCCTGAGAGATTCAGACTGTTAATGGGGACATTTGAGGCACGGCTCTCTCACTAGCTCTTCACATTAAGAATGCTAAGCCTGCTGGAGTCTAAGTTCCCCAAATTTGAGTTCAAACTCAGATATTTTGCTGCAAATAAGAGCCTGCATCTGTCATTTCTGGATACCTTACTGGTGTTTGGAAGCTGAGGTTTGGCTGGAGACACAGACTCGGTGCACTGGAATGACCATTACCTCCTCTTCCCGGAAAACAGCAGCAGGTGAGCAGCGCGGCCTCCACTCACTGGGAGGCTGAGGCAGACACCTCGCCACACACTCAGGAACTGTGCACAGGCCGGCTGGGCTCCTCAGGACTTGGCCTGGCGGGGACGGGCCAGCGAGGGCACGTCAGCAGAGACCTAAGGACCAGGATATCTCGGGGGCTGTCCCTGAGAAACCAGGTTGGGGGAGGGGGCCGCATGCAGCAGGCTGCAGGCACCACGAGGAGGTCCAGTTCCGGGAGGAAAAGGTGGATGGGGCCCAAGAAGAAGCCCCTTCAGAGGCCTGGGCCAGCTGGGAGGCAAGCTCGGCGGATCATAGGGTGGGATCCCGGCCACGTGGGCCCAGGTGCTGTGGGCACCAAGGGCCATCCCAGGCTGCGAGGAAGAGGAAGCCAAATGTGACCGGCAGGAATGGACGGTGCAGCCCTGGTCGGGGCCAGCGGTGGCCCAGGGACGCAGGGCAGCCCAGCGTTCTCATCAGCATCCCTGGGTGTCAGGTCAGGAATGACCCTCAGTGGGGAGGAGCAGAGGATGTGTGCCCCTCCAGGCCCCAGAGCGTGTCTGAACTGCAGCGAGGAAGCTGGAGTACCTAGCGGTCAGGGCTCTGCAGCGGAGATCAGAGGGGACCAGGGAGACTCACTCGGCCCTCACTGGGGTCCTGGGACTCTGGGCCAGCCCAGTGCTAAACTCCAGGGAGAGTCTAATCAATCTACTCACTGAAGCATCTCCAAGTGGGTTTGCTTCAACTCCCTTGGGTAGCACTGAGTTTTCCATCATTTTATATTTGTGTGTGTACACATACATACCTGTAGAATACATATACCTGTAGAGTAAGAACATGTGTGCACACGTGCATATACACACAGACACATACATCTATAGAATAAGAACTGTGTATGTATACAGAGGCTCTATAGCATCATAGCATCTGTGTACATGTGTGTGTATGTGCACATACTATAGAAAAAGAGCATGTGTGTACACATCTCTGTACATGCACAGACATACAAGGTCTGTCTGGAAAGTATCCAGCCATGTAACAGTTCTTGTTATATTAACAATGGCTGGATAATTTCTGGACAGCCCTTGTGTATCTACAGAATAATCATGCATGTGTATACAGTTTGTGTGTTTATATGCATGCCTTTGCACACACAGTTGTATGGTTTTAATAAAGGTCCCCTTGAATGATTCCTCCTAGGAGAAAGACCCCCAACCCACTGGGCTTGGACCCACTCAAGTAAAGGGCCCTGGCGGTCAGGGCCCTGCGAGGCCATGATGCCATCCAGGTGGGATCAGGAGCTGAGTCAGGGTCCCCCTTTTGGGGCCTGGTTGTGTCCCCCCTTGGGTGCCAGGCAAAGGGAAGATTAGGCAGGTGCATCCTCAGGGGCAGGTGACGTTCTGGGGGACAGACAATGTATACACCAAAAGCAGAGCCCAGGGCCTCAAGATCTCCAGAGATGTCGTGGAAACTCTCAGGGCCTTTTGGAGATGAGAACAAGCAGATCTCTGGATGACTTTTGGTGTTGGCAAATCAACACGAGTGAAGAGGCTAGGTTGTCCACCTGCCACCTGGCTCCTCCCTGAAAGTCTGGTGCAGCAAAAAGGCAAGAATGATGAGATCTGGGCCAATTAGCAGTTGTGGCACCAGAGCATGAATGGAGACGGTGTATGTGTGTGAGTATTGTTGCATGTGCACACACACATGTGTGGTGTGTGCATGTATGTCAGTTGTATATACACACATATGTATATGTGTGGTGGGTAGTGTGAATGATGTGTGTCAGTGTACATGTGATATGTATAGTGCGTGTGAGTGTGTGCGTTGTGTGTCATGTGTGCTCTGTGTGTGTGTTGTGTGTGAGGGTGTGTCCCTTGTGTATGTATGTGTTGTGTATGTGATGTGTGTATGTGATATGTGTGTTGTGTATGTGTACTGAGATCAAGTGGGCACTGAAGACAGGGAGCGTATTATTTAAATATTTCTGAAAACTAACAGGTAAAAGTTGGTAAGTTCAAAGGAGGAGTTAAAATACAGAGCCACGTGTTTCGTAAAGATGGGGACACATTCTGAGAAATGCGTCCTTGGGCAATTTCTTCATTATGTGAGCGTCCTAGCATGCACTTACACAAACCCAGAGGGTGCATTCTGTCCACACCTAGGCCGTGTGGTATAGCCTGTGCTCCTGGGCTACAAACCTGTGAACCACGTTACTGTGCTGAATACTGCAGGCAACTGTAACACCACAGTAATCTTTGTGTATCTGCACATATCTAAGCATAGAAAAGGCACAGTAACAATACAATACTATAATCTTATGTGACCACCATTGTATATGTGGTCCGTCATTGGCAGAAATGTCCTGTTGCAGCGCATGACTTAATGGATTTCATCCACCTTTGGTTTCTTTAAATCCACGGAGAGGAAAGATACCACTGTGAATTATCTCAGAGAGACTAGGGAAGTGCCACATCGTGAAACCACTCTGAGTGTCCAGGGAGAGAATTAGAAAGGGCACATCCTGTTAGGAACTCCCAGGGTTGAGGTGAAGTCCAGTGTGGCTTGGGACATTCTTAAATTCCCAAAAACTTGACTAATACATTAACAAAAGAAACATGACTCTGTAGATTTAGGAACTTGAGCTTTGATTTTACCTCCTTTGGGGAGGATGGGCAGACATTGCCCTGTAATGCGGCACAGGCCTTTACACTTTCCTTGCATGGCATGTCCATAAATGTCCCAGTGTAGGACAGTTTAGGAATGTAGGTCTGCTCTATAATGTCATCCTTGAAAAACGCTTCCATGGATCTTCTCACAACAATCAAATTGGTTTTTATATTTAAATGTTCTTCCTGTTAGCGACGTTGCTTGTTCAAATAGACTTCAGATAAATGTCTAAAGGAAAGAGTAAACTTGGGGAGGACCATCATTCTGTCTGCCATGCCGAGTCTCAGGGAACCTACTCAGTGCTGGTGCTCCAGCTCTGTGGCTCAGCTGGTGAAGTCCTCCGCCTCTGGGCCAGGAGTCTCATGTCTGCTGTCGGCACCCACAGAACTGTGGCCGCTAATGCTTTAGTTATAAGTAGCTGAAATCTCAGTGACCTCAAAGTTCATGACTTCGTGGTATCTTTTACAAACACATTGGCAGGTCTAAAATATGACATTTTGTATTTTAAGTTGTATATCATATGCATTTATATTCACATTAACTTATTTCTAATGATTATGGTGTGTGTATAATTTTGTATCTTTGTATTGTCTCTATTGCTCACTGGATGTCTACCTGGTGCAAGGCTACTTAACTTTCAATGAATTAATTTCCTCATCTGTAAAATGAGCATAATTATAGTAGTTATCTCATAAGGTTCTTTAAATTTTATTTTTATTGTATATATTCAGATGTGCAACATGATGGTTTGATATACACATACATATTGAAATATTACTACAGTCAAACAAAATTAACATATCCATCACCTTCCATAGCTGCTTTTTTGTTTTTGGTATGACCCACAAATTAAAATCTCTCTTAGCAAATTTTCAATATACAATACAACATTATTAACTATAGAAGGAATATAGGTAAGTGCTTACCACAGCATCTGAAACATTTTCCCTCAGTAAGCACTATATATTTTGGGTTATTATTAATAAATGAGAAATATAAATAATTCATTTAATTACTGCTAGCAGAACAACTGAAAAGAACAATGAGGCCATTTTTTCCCAAAGCCACAGTGAGGTGACTCTGAGCCCTTCTGAGCCACATATGTAGCTCACATCAGGAAAGGGATTTTCCCACCAGCTCTGTAGTTGTACCTGGCCTCTGACACTCACATACCTGCCATGGTCCCTCACCTGGAGAGGCCCCCGCCCTGCAGGTGACTCAGCCAGGGAAGCTGTCTGGTACAGGTATCTGGAGCCCCCAGAGCACAGTCAGCTGTGTCACTCTGTCCCTCTGCCAGGGCCTGGCCCATGCCAACCTCACCGACCCAAGGTGGCAACTCCTCCTTCAGACTTCGGTGAACGCCTTCAAGAGAGGATGGCAAGGCTGACTTGGTTCTCAGTGGTCCCGCTCTGCAGGTGCTTAGGCAATGCTCTGAGCCACACAGGTGTTGGCAGCATCATTGCAAAGGTCACCTCTGTCCCGCCTCTCGAGGGACCCCAGGTCTTCACATGCTAGTAGTCGGGTGAATCTTGAAACCCCTGTATTGCTTCCCTGCAGTGGGAGCTGCTGAAAATCCAAAAGGGCCAGCCAGGTACCTGTGTGAGAGGACAGGGGCACCATCAGGTGAGGCAGGCGTCACACATTTCGTATTCCATGAGGGTGTTTTTAACTCTTACCGTAGATAGTTTTGTTGCTCCGCTCTGATGCTGCGGTCGTTTCTCTGCATTGGAGCAGAAGGGCAGGATCTTGAGCCAGGTCACAGGCAGCCTTGGCACGTGTTGGCTCTGAGACCTGGACGGGGCTGTGCGCTCTCTGATCTCCCATCTCATTGGCTGGGACAGAAACAAACAGTGTCTAGGTTTGGATGAGACGGACTCTCTTAACAATTGGTGTGAAAACAAAATGCGTTCAGATATGGAAGTTTTATAAGGGCAAATATTGGCCATTTTCTTCGTCATTCAGTATTGATACATTACTTACATTTATGTCCTATCCCTTTTACTAAACCCAACTAAATCCTGTGAACAGGGGCTGTGTCGTTTAATCTTTCCACACCATGCAGTGCCCAGCACATTGTCTGGTACATCAAAATTACTCTGCTTAATTAATTGGTAATTAAGTACCAAAGCAACCATAAATAAATAACTAATTTTATGTCTCCTATTTGTGCCATAGAAACCTCAAAAAAAGGGAAATCATTTCCCCAGCTCAGCTTCTGTCGTTCTCCAAACTTCCTGAGCCGACTAGTGGAGCTATTTCCCGAGCAGCAGAAATCATGGAAACTTCAATACGAGCTATGAAACTTAAGCAATCACAGCATCCAACCGGTAAGCGCCTCATGGGTGCCCCTGTCCCCACCCAGGAGTGGCAGCCCCCGGTGGAGGACTCGTTGACTTTGTTCAGGGGTTGCTTGTTTAGAGATGTTTCCTACTTGACACCAAGCAGGATGTGATTCCTGCTCCTGCATGGCACAAAAGCTGCAGTTCCTTAAAATGCTTACCCAACAGTCACAATATCTTATTTTTGTTAATCTGGAAAATAACTATTTC
This sequence comes from Daubentonia madagascariensis, assembly GCA_023783475.1. NCBI lineage: Eukaryota > Metazoa > Chordata > Mammalia > Primates > Daubentoniidae > Daubentonia > Daubentonia madagascariensis. Next base: position 1,217,429 of record JAKFHU010001035.1, read on the forward strand.
TCTGCTATTCAAATCAAATTTGGAAAACCAGTTTAATAAGTCAAACATCCTGTTTTATGGTATAAATAATTTATGAATTTTCCCACAGCCCCTTACCTAGTTAAAACTTGGGGAGCTCATTGTAGGGGCCTTCGAGGACATGTGTTTACGTGGGAGCCAGCACGGTGCAGGGCAGAGGACTATATCAAGTCTCGGCTTCCCACTGAGTAACCATGGCCTTGGCGGAGTTACCCAGACTCTTTGAGAGCCAGTTTGTCTCTAAGGTGAGGATGGTAACAGAGGTTGCTCACTCAGACAGCTGTTGGAAGACCAAAGTATAAACAAGGAGCATGTTGCATTCAATCTAAAGCACCCTGTGGACGGTGTAAGACAAGGAATGCAGTCTCCCGGCGTGTTTGCAATTCCGGTGACGGGTAACTAGAGGGCAAGGTTTCTTTTTAATGAATTATCGAGATTTTTTTCCATGCAGTGCCATGAACTACTTGATCTCTGAGTTCTTCCTTCTAACTAGCTCTAGGCTAATTAGTGCTATTTACTTTACTTTTAGAATAAGGCAAACTTGGTAAAACCACAATTAACCAGAATTCTCAGATCCTAAATTAGCAGTTAAGTTTAATTGACTTTATAGCAACCGAAGATTCATTTGAAATGGTTTTGCTTCAAACCACAAGGTTGAAAACTGTTTCTAAGGACTCTTGGTCCACTGTGCTGTCATGGTCTGAGCTGGGGCTCCTACGGAAACGGCCTCTCCTCGTGTCGGAAGATGCAGTTCTTTCTGGCTTGTGCTTGGGTCCCAGTGCTCCTGGCCTAGTCTGTGGGGACAGGCATTTAGGGAGAACGGGCTGATGTCTGGTCCACGCCTATGCAGAATTTAAGAACCTCATAACTTAGGGTGTTTTAAAGTCATTTTCATTATGAACATGGCCCATCTATAGAGTTTAGAATGTAAGGAAAGTAACAGGAACCAAATAGATTCCTCATTACTTCATCAATAAGCAATAACTGCACCAAAGGCTGTGTCTTCTCAGGCTGCTTCCAACCTGGGCTTGTTATCACATAGCTGTGGCCACCTGGTTCTTTTTTACTGGGCATTTTCCTGCTGTGAGGTATTCATGCTCACCTTTCTGAGGGATGCATGCATTGTCCTCCGCTAACTGAATGCACGTCATAGCCAGAGTTTATGGAACTGTTGCCATAGAGTCATTCACATCCAGGTTGTTCAGTGAACATTCATTATTAAGAGATTCGTTTTGTTTCCCTCCTATCTGAAAATGGAATGCATTCCTTCCTGGGTTTCTTCCTGTTCAATATTTCAATTTCACTGGTATCTGGTTAATCAAAATTTTAAGGCATTATCTTTAAAGATTTATGTAAACCATCTTGGAGAAGTAACCAATGATTACTTCTACTAACGGACAACAAAACTGCCCTCACTTTGATTTGTTGAATAACATATAAATAGTGACAGAATTGGCAAAAAAACAAGTAAATGAAGGAGGGAGACTGTTTTCTGGGGCCCTAATCTAGAAAGATTTAGACGAAGGGAACCAAAAGTCAGTATGAAGGAAAATGAAGTGCTTTGTAGATGATGAATACAGCTGGCAAACTAGACAGAGTAGGGTTTTTTTACTGGGGTGGGAGGTAAGTACTAGCTATTCACTCGCTTCTAAAGAACTGGGGCCTTTGCTGGGCACGAAGGCCTCACTGCACAATTGTGATGAATTAATACTGCAACGTGTCCCGAGAGTGTTGGTGATAACTCCAAGGCGTGGCTCCGAGGCATGGGCCTATCCCCCGGGGCATCGGAGTGCTCAGATTTCTGAAAGATCACAAAGCAAAAATAAGTTTTAAAAACCCACATTCCTAGCAATAAGAAAGCTCAAGGGAATTAAATTAGAGAGCAATTGATTTAAAGGGAGAAGGTAGACTTTCTCAAAAGAATAATTTATGTTGCACATGATCCCAAGTTCAGATGCTGGGGCCACTTTTAAGACTGCAGTAGAAAATGTATTGGTAGATCTGTGATTACAAATAAAGAGTTTATGGCTTCTTATTTTTTTCTCAGATGTTTTATCAGAAGACCTACTTAATGTAATTGCAAATGTGTCCGGATGCCTCCCTTACATGCTGCCACCAAAATGTCCAAGCACATGCCTGGCAAACAAGTACAGACTTATCACAGGAGCTTGCAACAACAGGTATTGCTTATGGATTTTCTTAATCTTCCCGTGGACGTGGGATTGAACGTGCATAGATGCCATGGTGAAGGAGACTCTCTGTGGGTCTGTGTGTGCTTTTCCTCCCCTCTGGGCACCCAGTTCCCCCACTTGGGCCAGACTTTGCCCCCCGCATCCCTGGTAGGCGCCTCAAGCACAGCTTGGCCCCCGAGGAACTTTCCTTCCCAGCAGCAACACCCCCTCCACGCCGCCCGCTCCATGCACACCAGGGCTGTGCATCACCCTCACAAATCACCCAAGCCCACGATGGCCCCATCGTTCATCTGACTGATGGCTCAAGCCAAATACTTGGGCGTCGTCCTCAATGTCTCCAACTCCCCCCCCACTTGTTTCAGATGCGTCGAAGGTGCTCACTCCCACCCTGGAAACGCATCCTGTCCACTTCCTCCACCAGTCTCAGCTGAGGTCACGAGAATCCTCCTGCTGCCGTGACACAGCAGCCCCACCTGGGTCTCCCAATCTAACTGCTGCTTTCCGACGTACACTCCCTGCTGTGGCCAACACCACCGCCTCCACCTCCTACCGCCCTCCTTTGGTTCCCCTTGCACCCAGAATGAACTCTGTCCTCCGCCTGTTCCTCGGCCTCCTCTCTGCCCCACGGCCCGGCTGGCCGTGCCACACGCAGCCTCCCCTCTGTCACCGGCACACACCAGGCCCCTCCCACAGGCCTGAGTCCTTCTGCCCCCTCTGCCAGGAAGCTCCATCCTAGGGCTTGTGGTGACCACAGTCTGGTCCCTCTGATTTCAGCCCTGAAACCTCTGCACCAGAGGCCTGCTGGAGCACCAGTCACAGGGTCCTGCCCACCACTTCCTGTCACCTTCTTTGCTGGAATTTCTACGTCACTTGTCATATTGTCAGTTTCCTCCTTCTTCACTTTTCTTACTTTTTGACTGTCGCCCACCCCCAGCCCATCCCTCGCCCGTGCGTGCTGTGCATGAGGCCGTGTCAGTTCTGCCTGCTGCGCCAGGCCTGGCGGGACATGTGAGAGCCAGGGAGAGTGTGGCACGGGCCCGCCTGGGGAGTGAGCAGTGGACACGGGGTGAGGACCGGCAGGCTTGGAGAGGCTCAACTCAACTCCCAGGAGCTGAAAGAGGCAGACGTGACCAGAGCCCAGCGGAAACATCTAGGGCATCTAGGGTGGCAGTTGAGTCAGTTGCCCCAGGGCTGGAGGGCCCCAGAGAAGATGGCAGCTCACTCACTCACTCACGCACGTATTTGTCGAAAACATCTTTGAACACCCTTATGTGCCAGGCACTGTGATCCCGGCTGCAGGATCAAGACAGTCTGTGGGCCCCACGCAACTGGAGAGCTGCTCACCTCTACACCTGCTGGTCTGGCTTAAGTGTTAGTGGTCCCCTCTTTTATTATAAAACAGCTTCCCAATTTGAATACTAAATTATATGGTTACTGTACTCATGGACTAACAAACCATCCCCCCCCCAAAATCAAACGAAACAAAATAGTGAGGACAACATGGTACTGCCATACAACAGCAGAACGTAGGCAGGGCGTTATTGTAACTCGTGGAGAGGCGTGTGACTCAGTCTGGGGGTTTGGGAAAGGTTTTCTGGATAAGGTGATGTGTGAGTGAACCAGATCTTAACAAGCGGGTGGGGATTTCCCAAAGGGCCACCACAGTAGGGTAGAGGGCCTGGCGAAGGCTTGAGAGGGCAGGATGCCTTCTGGCTGGAGCACGTGATAAGTATGGCACACAGAGGTCAGAGGGCGGAGGGGCTGACCTGGGGGCCCCTGGCAGCAGCAGCACCTGGGGTCACCTGGGAGCTGGTCAAGCTGGAGGGCACTGACACCAGGACTGCCGCAGCCTGGTGTTCAGGGACGCGGGTAGCACGGCGCCCAGCACAGAGAACTCCGTCACAGGACTCTGCTGGGTGTGTCATGTCAGAGGACAGACGCCAGCCTGGGGACCGTCAGCAGGACCCAGGCATGCCCTGGTACAGACGGCAGGGGCTTGGGGAAGATGAACAGGACACCCAAGAGCAAGGGCTGTGCAACCAGGCAGCCCCTGGGTTTATACTCGGAATCGCCCTCTGATGGCCCTCGATCTCCCTTCCCCACCTCCCCTTCTGCATGGGGCCTCTCGCCTCAGCCTCCAGAAGGTGAGGACGTCCCCTCGCCCCCTCCTGCAGCCCTGCCTGAGCACCGCCCCAGAAGCTCCAGCTTCTGCCTTTCCTGGTCCCATCTTTTGCCTTGATCGGCCTGAAACCCCAGAACCTCCCTGCACTCGCTGAGTGGCTGAGGCCCCCCTCCGTGTCTCCTGAGCTTCCCACCCACGTGACATGTGAGAAATCACTCCGTGATGTGAGAATTCTCCTCCGTGTCTCCTGAGTCCCTGCCCACCCCGCCCACCCCTGCTGCCTCACCGGGGTCCCTCCTGCCCCAGGGGCCCGCCCAGCCCCTCCAGGCTCCCACAGAGCCCGTGTCCGGCGTCCTCAGGAGGCACAGGCCCCAGGCAGTCCTGGCCGCAGCCATATTTCCTGTTTCCCTGGTGGGGTGCGGGCTCTCGGGTGGACTCTTGGCACAGCACCCGCACGGTGGGTCCCGCTCAGTGTGCTCAAGAACTCACTCTGTGGCTGTTTCGTGGGCTGGGTTAGGTAGTGTGTGTTCATATATGGGCTTCTTTCGTTGACCCTAAAAGTCCCAATAACCACAGTTTTGTTGCAATTTTCAGTCTGCATGCTTAGCACTCATCTTTTCGCATATATAGGGCTTGAAGAATTAAGGCAGATGTTTCTCATACATCATTTTTAACTTAAAAATATATTTTCCCTTGGAGCAGTTCTGGTAATTAAGCTTTGCTTCAAAGTCACAGTTGGGTTAGGTGATGTATTTTTTATTCTGATTTGGAAGTGCATTTTGGTCATCTGGGCAAGTTAGGGTTTTTGTTTGTTTGACCAATGGTCAAAATTCTTCAGAAAGTTTCAAAGAATTGAATCTTGGATTTATTGATTACTGCGACCAGTTTATGTTTCATATATTTTTCCTAAAATTTCATCCATATTTCTTTCATATTTATTCTGGATTTATTTCACTGCTATTGTCTTTCTTCTGGAATCTAACTTGGATGCAGAATATTTTTGGTTTTCTCTGCTTTCTTTTTCTTTCTTAAAAGTGGTTTATTATCCTGTTACGACTGCTGTGGACAGCTATGTTGTGATAGATATTTGGGTGTTGGCTGTGATCACACCTTTAAGCAAAATGTTATTTCAAATTAACTTTAAAAATTGTAAATTTCTAAATGGTGAATTTTAAAATTCATTCATTTCTACTAGTTCTGTTGCATTATGATGCGATATATGTATGTTACATATGAATGATACGGCTTCTAAGGTTTATTTTTCCTTAACTGAGATTTTCTTAATTGCCTAGGACATATCACACAAAATTATTTAATAGGTGGAAAAGAGTGATTCTCACATGTCACGTGGACTTCTTTTTTGTGTGGTGTAACCAGTGCTGCAAGGAGGTGCTGTTGGAAGAGAACATAGCAGCCACTTTTAAGTTTTGACTCTGCTGTTTGTTTCACTTTGTCCCGAAGCTGATTCTCGGGTTTCTCATGAGCCACTATTTTTTATGTGTGAGAATGTGTGCATGCATGATTTTTTCCTTTTAAAAATAATTTCCTTTTAAAAATAAAAATAATAATTTTTCCTTTTAAAAATTTCTTGGATCTCTAAATATAAAGTTTAAGATATTAGAAATGCTACTTTAAAATGTGCCGTTGGGGGGAAGGTATTTTGTAGCATCATTTAAAGGATTTCCACCTTCTTTCTCTTCTATAACCAACACATGAAAACCTCTCCAACATCCTGGCATCAGGTCAGGGTTGTCCCCTCTCTGGAGTTCCCCATAATTAAGGCTGTTCCCTGTTAGCGTGTATTTTCATAGGGGCTCACAGGATGGGGGCTGTCTTGGGGCAGGGGGTGTTACTTGTGGGTCGTCCTTGCCAGAAACAGCCAGAGTCAGCTGAGACCAGGATCCTCAGGGTCCGAGAATATCCTCTGGAAATTTGGGTTTGAGTGTTTAGCCTGGGCATCCGTCTAGAGATAAGACAAATTATATTTAAGAAATCAAGTGCTCCGCGGTGGAATGGGGTGGGGAAGGCTTAGGAAGGCGTTGGGATAGGTCGTCCACCAGGGGCAGCGGCAGGTCGTGAAGGAGGCTCCACAAATATCTAGAAAACAAAGGAACCAGGAGCCACTGTTTGCTCCATAGTCTGTATCAATAGAATATATTGTTATATATAACGTTAAATAATATGTAAGATTATGCATAAATATAGATATAAACTAATGATATATGACATATATTCTATAGTGTAGCATTAATTACATAAGTATTATTTATTTAGATACTTTAGGTAGAATTTACATACCGTTTTGCATTTATATATGGTAAGAATTACTATGTGTGTTCTTGAGAAAGTTCCCTACATTTCCAAGCATGATGGAATAACCATGTTTTGAAACAGAAAACGGGGTTCTAGGCACAACTTCACAGTCACGAGCTGCTGAGACTTCACCTCTCTGATTCCCCGTTTCCCTCCATCTGAAAGGTGGCGAAGACAACGTGCCCATTTACAGGGCTGTCCTGAGGTTGAAACAAGATGGAGGCAACAGAAATACTTTGTGAGCAATGACGCTACAAGTGCTAACTATCTTCGTATGTAAATAATGTCCACCTTTTAAGCCCTTGTGCAAAGGTTCTGTAAATCTTGAATTGCAAAGAGTTGTAGCTTATGTTTTAATAATTGCATCATCTCTTGCATTTTGACCTGAAAGACCACTGCGGTGAACCGATGTGTCTCAAGAGCACACGCCCTGTAGTGACAGTGTCTTTCAGGAGCCCATTCCTGTTATTAAATTGAGCTATAACTAGCACAGAGTGTGGTGGCCAAACCCAGAGCTGCAGGGTGAGTCCTGCACAGGCACACACTGAGCCCCCGGGAGGATCTAGGACTTCACACCCCCAAAGAGGGCTGCCTTCTGTCCCCTCCCAGGTTTTGGGGTCCCCCAATGGTGACACCGTTTTGATCTTCATCTCTGTAGTTTGTCCTGACCTTGCTTGTGTGAGAGAAGTCAGACCGTGGCTACTCTGTCTCTGGCGTCTTTACCTCCGCGTCCTGCCTGTGGCCTTCGCCCACGTCGGTCCTCAGGTGCTCCTGCCTCCTGGTGACAAAAACACTCGTTTTTACAGGGCAGCCTCCAGAATGACAAGTGGAGGGCCGTGGGGGCCTGTATGCTGAGCATTCGTGGATACCTCCAGGCAGTTTTCCAAAGTGGTTGTTCCGATTTGCATTTCCAGGAGCAAAGCGTAGGACCCCCCACCACCCTCGCCAAACTGTCATTGTGCACCATGAATCTTAGCCACTCTTGAGGCAGATGCGGTATTTCCTGTGGTTTTACTCCGCATTGTCCTGGTAACTGGTCTTCGTAAGGACTTTTTAAATATGTTTTCTGGCCATTGGTGACCCTCTTTGGGGATGTGCCTGTTCAAATATTCTACCCATTTTTTTAAAAAATGAGTCTATCTTTTTCTCATTGGTTTAGAATTGTTCATATTTTCTAAATATGTCTTTAGCCAGAAATATGTTTACAAATATCTTCTCCCAGCTGTGAGAGGCCCTTCCACTCTCGATGGTGTCTTTGGAAGGTGTTGCTTCATGTGGTGTGCTGAAGTCCAGCTCCCCACCAGGAATGTGACCTGGGGCTACCCGGCATTTCCAACCGCATTTTCTCCTCCGTAGAACGGAGATGTTGGGGACAGCTGCCTCGTCGGTGGTGCAAAGTTGGGAGTGTGCTCAGGAGGGCTCCGTGGGCAAGGTGGTTAGTGCAGAGAAAACGGGGCAGTCGGCGACGCTATAGGAGCACCCTCAGACTTTGTGAGTGGAAACAGCACCCCACGGGGAGCAGAGTAGAGCAAACATCTCTCTTGCCGTGGACCATGCCCGGCCACTCAGACCTCTGGAAAGGGCACCGATTTCAAATGCCATCTCTGCCCTGCCAAGTGCACACCTGGGCAGTGGAAGACCACCCTGTGTGGGTTGCTGAGGGTGTGGCCAGGCCAGTGTGGGTCTGGGTCAAACACACTTGCTGTCCAGTTGTGGCTGCCATGAAACAGGCGAAGGGCCTTCATAATTCACATCGTCATTTGAGGCTTCTATTTCCACATCTATAAAACGGGAATTGTACCTGCCTTGCTGGGTTGAGTTTGTTTCTGAAAGGCAGCACGTGTCACGCTTCTTGCGTGTAGCCCACCACCCCCATATGGCCAGAGTTGGACGACTGTCATCATAAAATGTTGCATCAGCATCAGACCTCGTGGTTCTTGGCAAGGAATTGTAGACGGAAAAGAAGCCAAACTCTATAAAATAATTTTAAAGGGGTTTATTCTGAGCCAAATTTCAGGACCATGACCCGGAGCCACACCCAAAAAGACTTGAGCAAGTGGACTTGCTGTGGTTGGGTTACAGTTTGGTTTTACACATTTTAGGGAGATGGAGGTTACAGGTAAAGTCATAAATCAATACATGGAAGGCATACATTGGTTTAGCTGGAAAAGGCAGGTCATCTTGAAGGGGAGGGGGCCTTACAGGTTATAGGTGGGTTTCAAGACTCCTTGACTTGTAATTGGTTAAAAAAATTAAACTTTGTCTAAAGGCTTGGAATGTTTTAGATAAGAGACAAATCACCAGACATATATTTGTTGTGTGAATTGGGGACCTGCAGGTTTGTCTTGCAGAGCCTCAGGCTTGTTGATGAGTCACAAAGGACGTCTCCAAGAAGGGAGGGGGCATGGTGAGGCATGTCTGACCTCCTCCTTGTGGCAGACAATTTAGTTTTAGGACATCCTCTTGGCCAGGAGGGAGTCCATTCAGTCAGCCGGTGGGGGGGAAGCCTTTTATTTAATTTTAGCTCACAGCATTAGCCAGAGAAAGTAGTAGACATAAGCCAAGGTGCTTTCGCCATGAGAGCAATTGTGAAGGGCTCTTGCAGTTAAGTGGCTGTGACTTGATTAATTTCGGGATATCACTGCATCACAGAATAAGAGCAGCATTTGTCCCGGCTCAGGAAGGACAGCAAGTGAGCGATGCGCTCTACTGAACCTGGCCCCCGGAAGCCTCCTCACACCCTCGTGGATGATGAAGGCAGATTACAGAGGAAATTTCCATCCAGACATGGACAGACTTAGGCCTCCCTGGGTCTGTCTGTCTCACACCCAGGCTTGCCATACATGCTTCCTACACGACGCACAGGAAACGGCATCAGCATCGTGGGCTATGGGAAGTGATGCTGCCAGATCCAACGTTCTTCCCAGGGACAATTCTGCACTGAACCTCTTTCCTGGGGGAAGCTTTCTGTCCAATATAGCCTTAAAACCCATAAATAATACTTAGGGGAGATAAGCTCTGAAAGGAAATTTGATATATGCATTTAAATTATTGGAAGAACCCCCCAAATCTACCCGAGTTTAGTATATAATTTGCTCTATATAACTTGATATACAATTCTCTATATTCACTTCCCTAAAAATAGTAAAAAATCTCAGTTACTGTTGGATCTGCCATCCAAGTACCTTGTGCAGGTACAACTAACGCAGGTGACTGACAGACACTCCTTTTCCTGGGTGTCTGCCTCGTGGCCACGCTCACGTGCGTGCTCACTTTTCTTTCCGTCTGCATTTTGACCTAAGCTATGAGGTCGTTCAGCAGAGGTGATACCCGTGGACTTTTACTGGAATGAAATGCCTTAATATGATCCTCTCCTTTTTGGATATATCTATATATTGAAAGTTAAGCTGCTTGAAGCAACAGTTGTTAAACAGCAAATATGTGCCTGCTAAGAGTTTAAGTTGCACTTTAAAATGCATAGAGGACATTAAGATATTTTAGTAATATTGACACTTGAAGTGAAAAACCAAAAAACACCCCAGCTAGCATAAGCAATCACTGAAACCCCAAACAAGCATATTAGTCTGTAAGGAAAAGGAGGTGGAGCTGGCATTGATGTGTTATGAAAGGTTGCGGAACGTACTATGGGTACAAATGACGCCAGAAGAAAAAGATTTTCAAACACCTCATTGATCACACCGGTGACAATACCACCTCACACACCGACTGGCCTTAATTGCTTTCAGTTGAGTTGCTCTTGCTGGAGACCCGAAAAATAAGGAGCTGAGCTTCTTGCACTTCTCGGCCACCTGACAGGGCATTCAGCATCCTTTGGAAACAAAAGGAATCCCCAGCCGCGGGGCTGCAGTGCGTCTCGCTGCCCCTGGGTGTGCACGTCCCAGAGAGCAGCAGTAGTCCTTGTTCCGGCCCCGCCACCCTGCTGAGAAAGTGCTGCAGCTGTAGCAGTGGAAAGCCACCTTGTCGGACAGCTTTTCTCTAGCACGTGCTACGGGACTCGCTGCTTCTTTTCAAGGGAGGGCACAGGTCTCTGGCTCTGAGTGCACCCACGTGCCAGTACCTGGGTGGCCACACCCTGCAAACATGGATCCGCGTCTCCCAGCATCAGTCCTGAGCTTTACCCTCAAGCTCTCTTCAAGCTGGAAGTTTAGAATTTCCCTTCTCTTTAGAATTCAGAATATCACAAAGTCTATAGTGCCTGGTGCCTGGGACAGAGGAGCTGGCCTTCCCAGTAAATAACAATAACTCAGAGCCACGTGGGAGCACAAACATCTGTCCCCCTTATAAAACTTCCCTCCAGAAATGTTTCCATTTGTTTATTTTTGTCAGCTTTATGACCATTTTTCCAACGGTGCCATTAATCCAAATCTAATAAAGGAATAATGTGGTACAATATGTTGATCCCATTGCGGACAGAGGCTCTTCTGACACAAGCTGATCGATCTTGGGGAGGGACCTGCTCAGTCTTAGGGGAGAGCCAGACTCGGGACAAGAAGCTCCCAGAGACACGTCTGTCCTGTGGCCCTACTGGCCAGGCCGGCCACTAACTGTGAAGACGAAGTGACACATTCGCTGAATCTTCACACAATTACCTGTGGGTGCTCTTGGGCTACTGTAACATCCTAGTGAACTGCTGAAATATAAAAGTCAATCAGCAAAAAAAATCACTGCTCAAGCCGTTAAATTAACATTTTGTTATGTTTAATTCAGTGAGATAGCACCTCCCTGTGAGCTGCACTGTACAGAATTTCAATAAAGACAAACCAACTATAACGAATCTGAGCACTTCATTAAAGCACACTCCAGTCTTCAAACACTGACTTACTGCAGCTAATTAAAGGCATTACTGTCCCATATTGTTTGGCAAATTGAGCCACTTTGGCGTGCTGGAGATCAATGAGGTATTAATAGTAGAATTACTCTCCTCCCTGGTCCCTGCAGACTCACACAGTAGCCATGCCTCCCCGGCACCCTGCCTGTTGCTGGCGGCTGGTTCCTGAACGGCTCCCTGGGTGAAGCAGTGCGTGAAGGGTAACAGCAATAACGTTCCTTCTCTCCAGCGTCAGGAACCGTGTGGTGGCTTAGGGGACTTGCAAATGGGAAGAAGAGCTGTTCGGTCGGCCACCACGGCCACAGTAGATCTTGCCTTTACGTGTGTGCCCAAACTCCAGCAGTTCTTACTATCACATTATTACTCTCATTCCTGTGCAGAACAGCTAAGTCAGTCACATTTATATAAGAATGATTAATACATGCTGTATCCATAAAGTTTGTCGGCGGAAAAGAAGCCAAACTCCTTAAGATAATCTTAAAGGGGTTTATTCTGAGCCAAGTTTGAGGACCATGACCTGGAGCCACACCCAAGAAGCCTTGAGCAAGTGGACTCGCTGTGGTTGGGCTACAGTTTGGTTTTATACATTTCAGGGAGACAGGGGTTACAGGTAACATCATAAATCAATACATGGAAGGCATACATCGGTTTGGCCTGAAAAGGTGGAACATCTCAAAGTAGGGGCTTACAGGTTATAGGTGGGTTTAAAAACTCCTTGACTTGTAATTGGTTCAGAAATGAAGCTTTGTCTAAAGGCTTGGAATGTTTTTAGATAAGGAAGAGACAAGTCACTGCACATACATTTGTTGTGTAAATTTCGGACCTTCAGGTCTGTCTTGCACAGCCTCAGGCCTGTTGATGAGTCACAAAGGACGTCTCCAAGAAGGGAGGGGGCACGGTGGGGCTGGTCTGACCTCCTCCTCCTGGCAGACAATTTGGTTTTAGGATATCCCCTTGCCCAGGAGGGGGTCCATTCAGTCAGCCGGTGGGGAGGAAGCCTTTTATTTTATTTTAGTTCACAAGCTGATAATTTAGTGATAAAACAACTAATTTTTAAGTATTTATATTCCCAAACACTCCAAAAGTTTTTAAACATCACTTCTCTTGTCACGATTCTTGTAGATTTCACTCCTGTATTTTGTAAGTGTCTGCACAGCAGATAGAAGAAAGGATTTTTAAAAGTCTAGATCCTAGTCTTCTCCAATCCATATTCTTTTGTCAAACGCCCTCCCAAGCCCCCCACCACAGCTGCCCACTGCGCACCCTCAAACTCAGCAGCCTCAGCCCTCGTGCTGCTGTGCTCTGCACCCAGCAGGCGAGCACCCCACTTGCTGGTAACTCCCACGTGGGCTTGACTGGTAAATGCCAGTGGAACGTGGACACCGTGACAGTGTTGTACCCCTAACCATCAATTTTTTTAAAACAAAAGGAACAAATTCTTCTCTAACAGAAAATACCTCTTTTTGATCTTTGAACTGATATTTCTATTCTAATCCCCCCATAATATTCTTCCAAATGTAGACTATTTTATGCTTGAAAGTCCTTTATTTTATCCTTTTACATATTCCTTTACTTTTACATATGCTCTGCAGATATTTGTTTGCATTATATATTTTATTTATTTGTTTTATGCATTTATATAATTGTATCATACGTTTATACATTTGCATATTTGTATATTTTATACTATAATTTAACATATTGTTTTATTTCATAAATTGCAATTTCAGGTTTAGAAAATTTGCAGTGAGAATGAGGGTCTAAGTGTTAATTGCTTTCTTCATGATTGAGTTAATTTTGCAACTGTTATTAGAACACAATTGACTAAATCAGCACGAATATATTACAAATGTTGATAATTATTAAGCATAGAGGTAAATTTTTATTGGAATCAACTCACTGTTGAGATGCAGGAAGTTTTAGTTGGTTCAGGGATAAGATGGGTGAACATTCATGTGTTGGCCAAGTGACAGTGCACCCAACTTACCTGAGAGTCCCTGTTTGCACCTGTTATCCCAGCACTATCATTGATAGTCAACAATGCTCCTTTTACCTCAAAAGTATTCCACTTTTGATTATGAATTATATGGTTACCCTACTTATGGAGAATGAGACAGACTTCAACAGCAACTCTATGCTTATTTTTTGCCTTTGCAGATGAAAGGTCCTTAGAAACTTGTTCATGTGAATATGTCTTTGGGAACAGAAGTCTTGTTATAGCAATGAAACTTCATCCTCAAAATTCCTTCTGAGATATATCAGAAAATGAACATATAATGAGCTATCCTTAAAAAGACTTTTATTGATCTCTCAGCAAACAATTCAATAAAGTTGTCCTTTGATTTTTTAAAAACAAAAATTGGAAAATATCTGATTTGCACAAGGATTAGTTACCAATCATTGGTCTTTCATTATTTCAATAGCTGTAAAATGCTTCTAGACATATCAAATGAATCTTAATTATATCCGTATCTTTTCTACTTGGGTATACCTTACTTAACGCAATATACTCAGAAGTAGTTTTTTACATCAAAATAGTATTAAACACCCCTTTGCCTCATTATACACCTTAAGTATATTTTTGTCAAAATATATTTTGACCAATAGAATAAAACTGCAGATCAGTGTACTTACGGAAAACACTGCCATTTAACCTAATTGACTGAGTCCATTCTCACTGTCAAATCGATCAACCAGCAGGACTCCCTGTCTCTCAGAAAAGGCCTAACTTTATTTTTAAATCAAATAAATGTATTAATGGTTCCCTTGTCAACTATCTTAGTTATAAATTTAGAACATTGCAGCAAATTCCAAAGTTTCTGCAAGTTCATCCTTCTAATGAACATATAGTATAAGAAGGACATTCTGAGTGGTTTTATGGTGCTTTGACTAAAGGATGTTGAAATATCACAATATTTCAAATTTTCTCTTTGTTTGGAGTGTCAGAAGTTTCTTTCCTCCAGAGAAGTGCCCCTGGTACATTCTAGAAGGGTTACAGACTGGCCTTTGAAGAAAAAGTGGGTGAGAGCTCCAGGGAAGGGGCTTGGGGGCAGCCGGTGGGCAGCACACCTCAGACGGATGGTGCCTGGCTTGGGGGGTCTGAGGCTCTGGAGCGGGTCCCCTGAGACCAGCCAAGTCCACCTGCCCTAAGAAGCCTGTTGGGAACCGCTAGGCAGGTGTGCCCCAGGTGGAGTCTTCTTTAAGCCTAAGGTCTCAGGGAAGCCACTCCCTTATTTTCCTTGAGAATGGTGCGTTGTGTTTGGGACTTGCCGCTTCCTTCTTTCCCTCCCCCGGCGCAAACATGTGCACACGTTCGTTTCCACAGAGACCACCCCCGGTGGGGCGCCTCCAGCACGGCGCTGGCGCGATGGCTGCCTCCCGTCTATGAAGATGGCTTCAGTCAGCCCAGAGGCTGGAACCGCGGCTTCTTACACAACGGGCTCGCGCTGCCCCCGGTGGGTACCTCAGGACTCCAGGCGCTGGGCTCCCCGCGTGCTGACACACGTCCCCTGGTGCTGGAGGAAGCCACCTTTTCTGCGACCTCGCTCGATGTGCCAGGCACCGTGCTGTGCTTTACGCGCCTGAGATCCTGCACCCTCCCTTTGCGGGTGGGCGGTGGGGTCACGGTCTCCGGGGCAGCCTGGGCGCCTCCGGGAGACTGAAATCTCCAGTGGGTGCAACAGCGTGGATTCCGATTAAGTCTCACCTCATCTCACGTCTTTGATCCTGACAACCACTTCAGTATTTTCAAATGAATCCCTTTATTCACCAGGCAGGCTAGGTACAGCCAAAGATGCTTTTTAATTATTAATGATTAATGCACTCATTGATGTGAGATGAAGATTATCACTTTACTCACAGAGGTGAATTTCTGTGCTAAACTGTCATACCCAATCTACTGATCTATTTGGTCAAAAAATAGGTCTTTTTGCTCCCACTTTGACTATTCACTTAAATGGATAAATTAGTCCGTTTGCTCTTATCCTGTATTTAGTAACAGAATTCTCCAGAAATACAACAGTGGCTGCTCTGTTCAGCCCAGAGAATGCTATGGACTAGCACCCCACCCTCAGGCAGTCTTTCCAGGTGGCTGTTTAGCAAGAGCACCCTGTGCTCGCGGAGGCTGGTGGGGACCAGCGTGCAGCTGGAGGCTGAGGGCTGCTGAGGAGGCTCCGCGCCCAGCAGCAAGGCCGAGTGTGTCAGGTTCACGCTCTGCACCACCCTCAACATTCTGCAAGTAACTTACCTTCTCAGCGTCAATGGAGTGTCCCTAACATGGGATAATAGTATCTTACCTACCTCGTGCTAGACACTGAACTAGTTCAGCGCCTGAGGGTTTTTGAACTCTAAGTATTATAAGGCTATAATTCTATAAACCCATATTTGCTCAGGACTATATAACTATTTAGAGAAATCAGAGCTCAAGCACCTTTAAAGGTGGACTGTGTTAGCTTCCTACTCATGCTGTAACAAGTTACTCCAAATTTAGTGGCTTAGAACAACACAAATGTATTATCTGCCAGTTCTGTAGATCAAAAGTCTGGTGTGGCTCTCACTGGGCTCAAATCGAGGTGTTGGCAGGGCTGTGTCTTCCGGGGCTCTAGGGAGATCCACTTCCTCGCCTTTTCCAGCTTCTAGAGGCGCCCACGTGCCTTGGCTCCAGGTTCCCCCTTCAAAGCCAGTAGCGCGGCAGCCCTCTTGCCCTCCGCCCAGACTCACAGCTTCTCCGACTGCAGTCAGGAAAGGGCTCCCGTTTTAAGGACCCAGGTGATTAGGTTGGACACTGGGAAGTCCAGGACAATCTCCCATCTCAAGGCTCTTAACATAATGACATCTGTAGGTTCCAAGCATTGGGGCATGGACGTCTTTGGGGAAGGCATTATTCTGCCTGCCATGGGCCACCTTCTGGTCCCCAAATATTCATATCCATTCCACATGAAAGACACATTCACCCCATCTCAAGGGCCCCCCAAATCCCATCCCATTACATCATCGACTCAGTGTCCAAGATCCAACCCAAATCTCACTGTCTGAGGTACCTAAGTCAGGGCTGGGGAGGCTGTGGGTGTGATCCACCCTGGGACAAGCTTCCTCTCCATCTGGATCTGTTCCCAAAACACGGTGTCGAGACAGGCATGAAATAGCAGTTATAGGCATCCCACTGGAGAGAGGAAGAAACGGGAAGAAAACCCCAGTCCAGCTGGAAATCCAGCCGGGCAAACCCCGGCAGGTTACGAGGCTCTGCCCTCCGAGTCGTGGACTGTGTCTCGCTAAAGGCTGGATGTTTTCAAAACGACTCTAACACAATCCCCACCACAACCCTGGAAGCTCGACATTTTTATATCCTTTTACAGGTGAGGAAACTAAGGCTGAGAGCCGTTAACTGACAGGCCCTCAAATCGCCACGAATCATTGTCAGGGATCCAAGTCCAGGTGTGTCTTACTCAAAGCTCGTGTTCTTCCCTCCATGACCACAGGGAACAGATCTTCTCTGAGCACCCACAGTTCTGTGAGCAAGACTCACTGTGAAATGTGTGATCCCGGTGTGTCACCTTCCTGCTGCGATGTGGCCTTCCTGCATCACGACAAATGATCTCTTCTTACCCAGGTACGGGAGGTGACAAGACAGATCATTCAAGTTTCAAATGAAGCTGTTACAGAGGATGACCAATATTCTGATCTCCTGACGGTGTGGGGACAATATATTGATCACGACATTGCATTCACACCTCAGAGCACCAGCAAAGCTGCATTTTGGGGAGGAGTTGATTGCCAGCTGACTTGTGAGAACCAAAACCCATGTTTTCCTATACAGGTAGTTTTTTTTTTAATGTTTTTATTTCTATTACAAAACTAATAAATGCCATTTAAAAGGTCAATCACAAAAGCATAGATTGAAACATCCAAGTCTCTTTCTTTGGTCCTATTCTAAGGGATAACAGCTGTTGTGAATTTCCTATGCATCCCACTAGAAGTTATCTGTCACGTGTGTATACAATGTACACATATGCATTTGCATGTGCTTTGTTTTACATCTACTGTGTCATACTGTGAGCACGCGCTGTGCCTGGTAAGGGTCACTTAGCAATAATTCTTATACTTCTCTCTACATCATCAGATGGAAAAAAATTCAACTGTTTTATGACTTCTTAATATTCCATATGTGTATGAATTATAATTTATTTAACCACTTCCCTTATATAATGAGCATTCAATTTGTTTCCAGCCTTGTTGCTGCTGTTCTGCTGTCACAGATAATGCAGCAAAAAGCATGCTTGTACCTAAATCTTTGTGCACACGTGCACACCTAATGTATGAAGGGGTAAAGTTGCTAAATTGTAGAAGAAGTGCACATGGAATTTTGATAGATATTGCAGAGTTTCTCTCCATCAATACTGTACTAATGCTCACTCTTACCAGCAAAAAAGAGACAATACAGGTGGGGTTTTTAATTATTTCTCTTTAGAAAATAGCTTTGAAGCTGGCAAGGGACATTTTCTATTATATTTAAGAACACATATTGTTTGGGCTCATGTCCTTACTAACGTTCATTCAATAAACCTTTGCTGGGCAGCGATTCTGTGCCATGCTGTGCTATGTGCTGGGCAGGCAGAAAAGGAAGATGGCCCAACCCCAGAAGAGTTTTGCCTGGTGGGCAGCCAGACATGAACTGGCACTTGCACAGCTCTGGGCATCTGCAGAGGAGGTCCCAGCTGGCAAGGCACCTAAACAAAGTGGCCCAAAAGGAAGATTTTGGGGGCTGAAGCCATGCCAGAGCCACCACATGGTGGCCCACAAGGGCTGTATCAGTCATAGAAATTGAATGTTAACCATGTCCAATCTCCCCATCCCTGGAGCAGGCCACTCTCTCACGTGGTCTGGCCAAGTCCCTGGACAAGAAGGGTTTGTCTTTGGAGCCTTCTTGTCCAGTGCCCCAGGGTGGCCCCAGCTGCCTGTGCCTCTGGTCTGGTGTTCTGTCTTGGCCATCTGGGAGCCCAGAGGTTCTGTCTCTAAGAAGGGAGCTCTCAGCTCTTGCAGAAGTACCCTCATCTCCAGCAAAGAGCAGTCTGCCTGGCAGAGCCCCTTGTTCACAGCTAAGTGGCTCCAAACAACTGAATTGTGCAGCCTACGAAGTGGTGGATTCCACCGTCCACAATGCTATGAGGTCCTGGTTCTGCTTGCCTTGTAACTTATTGGCTGTGTGTATACAGGTTCATGGTCTGTAGAAAGGGTATATTGCCCACCTAACGATGTAGCAATTCAAATTAAATGAGATCAAGTTTGTGAAGCTAGGTTCACAGGAGGAACTCAGTGAATGTGTTACCAAACCCAAAAGCGGTCCAGCCTGGGTCCGTTTGCTCACACACAGAAAGCCAATCACCGAGATACCGAGTATTGCTGGGGAAGACAGGGTTTTATTGTGATTGATTTCAGCCAGCGGATGGGAGATGTTTCTCAGATCTGTCTCACTGACTAAGGGCAAGGGCTTTTACAGCGGGCTGTGGGATGCAGCTACCTGCAGCGGATCAGGATGACAGCGGTTGAAGCCACAGGGTCTGCAGGTTGTCTGTCTGACTCAAGAGTCGGCTCTTGGTGATGGCTGTGGTTGGGTCCTGTGGAATTTTAGTTCCTTGCTGTTGTCTTGCAGTGCAGCCGCCATTTCTGTGAAAAAACTCAACAGTCAAGATGTTAGTTAAGCAAGAAGATTACAATGTTCTGCACATTAGGCTTGACTGGTCTGAAAGTCTGAGGTATTGGGGAGAACACAAAAGATAATTTAGGGAGGGGGTTATTTTGTAAGGCCGAGCACAAATGTGCATCATTATTGCTGTTATAATGGAAGCCTAGGTGCCTGGGAGGGACGGATGGTGAGGGGGGGCCAGGGCTTCCGAGCCCCACCCATGATGAGAGGACTGTGGGGTGGGGGCCGTGCTGTGGGAGCCACTCTGAAGGTGCCCCACATTTGGGGCATCACCTGGAGTTTAGCTGTTTTAGGAGCAAGTTGGTCAGAAGTAGTCTTAAAAGAAGGAGAAATTGTTCTTGCGATTTGGCAGCTGTTATTCGGGTAATTTGTGTTTATCAAGACAGGCAGGGAGGGCCCACTGGGGGCTGAAGCCATGCGAGGACCACCATGGCCCACCACGTGGGGGGAGGACAAGCGGTGGGGGCTGCGGGTCCAGGGAAAAGCCCAGGCCTCCAGGCCCCACGAGGGGGTTGAAGCACCTCTGGCCAGGGTATCGGCCTAACCACCTTCCCA
This sequence comes from Daubentonia madagascariensis, assembly GCA_023783475.1. NCBI lineage: Eukaryota > Metazoa > Chordata > Mammalia > Primates > Daubentoniidae > Daubentonia > Daubentonia madagascariensis. Next base: position 1,237,180 of record JAKFHU010001035.1, read on the forward strand.
GAGGAAACCCGGGGCCCCACAATGATTGTGGTGCACCCCACACACTTGCCTATGCAGGGCTCCTTCCTCCAAAAATAATACTAAAAGTTACATTTTATGGTTGCATTAGTGGAAAGATAAATATATTAATGTATATTAAAACTTTTTCTTTTGCCTAAAAGTTTATTTTTTTCCTTCTGATTTTAAAATAAAACATTCCATGAGCACATGAACTCATGTGGCCCTGGCACGGTGCCTGGGTGCCTCCTGCACAAATCAGCCCTGGGGAAAGCAGACTCTCACCAGGTTTCTGGCCACTGACCCAGAAAGCAGGCAGAGAAGGCGGACAGTCCACAGCCTGAGCAACAGGGCCTCGGGAGAAGTCGGCCTGTCGTCCTGAGAGGAGGCTCCTCAGAAGAGCCAGGGCAGAATGAAAAGCAGAAGGGAGGTGGGCCCCAGACACTCCTGCCACACAAACATACCTACAAGCATGCACACACGTGCACACACACCCATGCACACATGTGAGAACACTCACACATGTGTGCACCCTTGTGCGCACACACCCCGTACACACATGGACACACACAAATGTGCACACGTGCACATACGCCTTTACAGGCTCATGCACACATGCACACACATGTGAACACCCACACACCCCATGCACCCATACACACTGGTGTGCACACACATGCACACACACACACCTGCTCCATGGTCCTTCTGCTGAATGGGGGACTAACAGCAGACCCCGTGTACCTCAGGTGTGTGTTGGGCAAGGACAGAGGCCCACGGCTGGGAGCAGGCTGCCAGGACGCTGTGTAAAGACCTTCACAGAGGTTCGCAGCAGTCCAAGCCCAGGCTCCTTTGGGGCTCCCCGCTCCACTTCCAAGGAAACACGTGTGCTCCCTTAGCCACTGCTCTCCCATCTCCTTCTCCCTCTTTAGGGCTCAGTCTTCTCAAGCCCTGGCTGCAGGGGCACCATCTCTCCATGAATTGCAACTTCCTGTCCTGCCAGTTCTGGGCCAGCCTGGCTTCCACGGTGCAGGACCAGCGCTCACAGGCTTCGGCCACACGCTTCACTCACACACGGAGCACATAGACGTGTGGGGGCCGGGAAGGCAGAGGAGCTGGGTCAGCTGACCACCGGCAGCAGGGAGGAAGGCAGCAGGATGTCCACAGACGGGGCCTGGAGGGCTCGTCCTGAGGGGTCTACACGGAGGTTTCACGCCAAGGAAGCAAACCCAGAGCAAAGCGCAAGAGACAAACCGACAGAGCGATTCACAGGGCACAGAACCACCAAGTAGTCGCCGTCTGTATTTTGTAGCGTTCTTACGGGTAGCAATAAGAAAAATAAACACCTCATAGAATAGACAGCTGATACAATGAGGAAAGTGACGAAAGAACAAGTGTGTGTGTGTGTATAAATTAACTACAGTGAGACACTGTTTCTTAATATACAAACTGGAGAGAAATTTTGAAACTATAATCCCCAGTGTTGTTGAGGACACAGAGAAAGGATTTTCCCTCATACATTGCTTGTGCAAATGTAAACTGGTGGGAGCATTCAGGAGGGAATAGGACATAAAACATAAAGGGAAGTAAGACCCAATAATACCACCACTAGGGATCTTTCCCGTAAAAATGAGTGTAAATATGTCTTCATCACAATTGTTTGTATCATCAAGATACTGAAAACAATTTAAATGTTGGCCATAGAATATGAATTAAATAAATTAAGGTGCATGTGGAATACAATGCAACTGTAAATAATCATTTTATAAAATGATATTGTGGAAATGGTAAAATGTTTTCCTGGATTAGTGAAATTTTAGATATTTTCCTTGTTGCTTTTCTGATTTCCAAATGTTCATTATTGAGCATATATTAATTTTGTACTTAGAGAAAAATAACAATAAAATTTTTGAAAATCGTTTTAAAAACAAAAGGGAAAGGCAGAGAGAACACGTGTGTGCCAGTGGATGATACAGCAGAGATGACTACGGCTTGTCCTTCTGAAGATTTCTGTGGTTCCGGGGTTCTGGGAATTTACTCTCTGGCTTGTAGTCGAGTGCCCTCACTAATTATTCAAATCCCTTTTATCTCCAGGGTAGAATTTAGTAGTTAACTGTTTTACGTAGTGGTCAGTCAAGCGAAATGAAAAACATACAATATGCCCTAGAAGTAGCTCCATAAACACAATAGATGATACATCACAAATCATCATTTTTAAATGTTTGACATCCTTTGCTGTCAAAGCGCCCGGTTTGGTCTCTGAGTGTTCATGGGGGAGTGTGAGGGTGAGGGTTTTAGTGAGCTTGGAGCAAGCTGGAACTTTTGAATCCCAAAGAGAAACAGAAAATGACCCAAACAATTTCTCATATCTATGTTTGCTCAATATTCCTAAGGCAAACATGTTTCCAGCAACTACATGAGACTATAGATTAAAATAAAATGTTTTAGGCATCTGACTATGGACCAATTCAGCCTAGGGAGCTGTGACAGCTTCCATCCGTCCTAGCAGCTGTGACGGCTCCGTCCATCCTAGCAGCTGTGACGGCTTCCGTCCGTCCTAGGAGCTGTTCTTACCTGCCCCTCACTCCGCCTGTCCTCAGCTAAGGGGGATGAAGCCGGCCCAATTAGCATCCTTCTGGGCAGTGCGAACCCCTGTCAAATGCAGCAAATACTTGGCTATGAATGGCCAAGTATTAAAAAAAATGAAAGCCATTATTTTTTTTACCTCCTTGTGCAGATGGATGTGTTTTTCTCTAGGTGTATAATAAAAAGTGGAATTAGTGGATCATGGGTTATGTTCATGTTTTAATTTTAATAGATTCTCCCAAATTGTCCTACAGCACTGGGATCATAAACTGTATTTTCAAATTGATTATTTCTCAGGAACCATTAATATTATTTAACTCCTATAATGTTCCAAGCTGATGGGGGAAAACAGCATTTTGCATCTTACATTACTGATGTCAAAGCCGCTACCTATACGTTTTGTCAACCTAAAGGGAAAAGCCAGGGCACAAAATATAATTTAAAGAGTTTACTTGAGCCAAAGTGAGGACAGCTGCCTGGAAGTCTCAGCCCCAGTAACCTTGGACATGAGCTCCTGTTGCCTTTGCTATTAGGTTATCAAGTAGGAAATGTCCGATTTCCATAAGTACTAAGTTTGACAGTTGGTATCTCTGACATTTCACTTTGACACTTACTGTTTTAGGTTTATTGTGAAGGTGCATCCTCAGTCTTTCAAATGCACGTTTTGGCTTGTGACTATGTTTCACATTTTTTTTAGAGCAATTTTTGTGAAACTATGGATAAGTCAAAAGGTCCTGTTATTTTCAAATATGAGTTCCATTGTGGAACCAATGCAGTGCAGACAGCTGGAAATATCAACGAAGTGTTTGGGAAGGATGTGACTAATAAATGCACAGTACATTGATGGTTTGAGGAGTTCCATTCTGGTGATTTTAATCTTGAAAATGAGCCATGTGGGTGACCTGAGACCAAGGTGGATAATGATGAGCTGAAAGCTGTAGTAGAAGCGAATCCATCTCAACCTACTCATGAATTAGCAGGAAGGTTTGACGTTACTATTCCAACAATATTGGACCATTTGAAACAAATGGGCAAGATAGAGAAGCTGGATAGATGGTTCCACGTGAATTAAATGATTGTCAGAAGAGAAATTGTCTCGAAGCTTGCCTTTCTTTGCTGTCACGACATAAAGGCGAACCATTTCTACATCGTATTGTTACATGTGACAAAAGATGGATTCTTTTTGACAATCACAAGCATTCAGCACAATGGTTGGATAAAGATGAAGTGGCAAAACACAATCCAAAATGGAATATTTATCAAAAAAAGCTAATGGTGTCTGTTTGGTGGTCCAGCGCTGGTATTATCCACTACAGCTTCATGAAACCTGGTCAATCAATTACAGCAGATGTCTACTGCAACCAACTGGACGAAGTGATGAGGATGCTTGTGATTAAGCAGCCAAGATTGGTCACCAGAGACAGGCCAATCCTCCTGCAAGACAGTGCTTGACCACATGTTACACGAACAACACTGCTCAAACTGCAGAGGCTGGACTTGGAAACTCTCTGTCATCCACCGTATTCACCAGACCTTGCACCAACTGACCACCACTTCCTCCAGGCTTTGGACCACTTCTTGCAAGGAAAAATATTCAATCCTCCACAAGCTGTGGGAAACGCCTTTCGAGATTTCATCACCACTCGCTCTCCAGGCTTCTTCGCTGCTGCATAAACAAGCTACCGTGAAGATGGCAAAACGGTGTCGATAGTTCAGGTGCATACTTTGATTAATTGCACTGCTTCTTTGTGAGATATAATAAACTATACTTTTGATTTGAAATTGGACATTTCATATTTAATGATCTAATACAAGCAGGTTTTCAAAGGGCAGGAAGGGGGAGCAAGGAGTGACTGATGCAAAGTGGTTTGTCAGGGTTCTCACTGGATTACAGAGCAGCGCTGGTTAGTGATTGGCTACGCCTGGGATGGGCTGTGGTGTCCAGCATGGCGCACTGTCAGGTTAATTTATAGCTACTTGTGGCCACGGCGAGCAGTTCTGAGAGACAACTACTTAGGTGGCTGCTGTCTCGTCCCTTGTCCCTCTGGGCTGATACCTTAAGAGGCGGCTCCCGTCCCTCAGATGAAAGCTTGCTTTCTCTCCCACTTCACCCTTAACTCTATTAGGTTCTTCCTTGTTTGGATTAAGAATATATATACTCTCTGTAGACCCTAGACATTAATCCTTAGTTATAGATGATTGCTTGCCTTTCAATTTTTTATGGTGCCATTATTCATAAAATAATAAAATTTTAAATTGGGGTATATTTCAATTAACCCATCTCTTTTTCTGTATCACATAAATTTTTATCTTGCCAAGCAGATCTTCCCTGTCTGAAAGTTATGAATATGTTTTTCCATATTTTCATTTAACAATGTTAAAGATTGGAGTTTTGATATAAACTTTATTAGGAATTTACTTTTATGAATAGTGTGAGGTATGGATCTAGCTGTTATTTTCCACACTGATTTCAAATGCTGTCTTTACCACATTCTAAGCTACAGTAATCGTTAGTGTTTGGAATCCAGCTTCCATTGATAGATGTTCAATTACTGCAGCTGTAGATCGTGTGTTGGTGTTCAAAAGGGCAAGGGTCCTTTTCTCTGTTTTTACATAATTATCTTGGCTGTTTGTCATATTGGTGTTCCACATAAATTTTAGAATTAGCTTGCCAAACTCTATGAAAAATCATATTGAGATTTTGAATGGGATTACTTTTGTTTGTGCATGAATTTGGGTTTTTGTTTTTGTCCCACAGAATCAAGCCTTCCTATCCAATGATGAGCACATCTTCCAATTCGCCAAGTCTTCGGTGCCCTGCCATAAAGTTTTATAGTTTTTTCTGTTGATGTTTGCCTATTTTGGGGGGACAGGTTCTCAGTCTGTCACCCAGGCTGCAGAGCAGTGGTGTCATCAGAGCTCACCACAACTTCAAACTCCAAGGCTCAAGGGATCCTCCTGCCTCAGCCTCCCAAGTAGCTGGGGCTACAGGTGCCACCACCATACCAGCTAATTTTGATAGATTTTGGTGGATTTTATGCTATAGTGAATGAAACCCTGCTCAATTGTACTTTTGATTGGTCATTCCCCACCTATAGGGAAGCGTATGGATCCTTCTGAATGTTGGTCTTGCATCTGGCCAACTTGCTAAGGTCTCTTATTAGTCTAGGAGTTAACCATGATATCCTTGCATTTTATATATAATGAATATATTGGGTTTTTGGCAAATAATTAGACTTTTCCCCTCTTTTCCAATATTTAAACTTCTCATTACACACACACACAAAAGTACATATGCACAGATACATATATATTTATTTTGTACCGAAAATACTGCTTTAGCTGGTGAAATTTTAAGAAGCTATGGTGATAGCAGCGTTCTGGTTCCTTATCACAACGGGCTTGATTCCAATGTTCTGTCCCTCAGCACTGTGTCTACTGTGGATTTCTGCTAGGCTGCTGTAAACGGATAAAGAAATTTATCTTTTATTGGTAATTTCCCAAGAATTTCTATGAAACTTGAGGGTTGTGGCTTTGCTCAGTGCCTGCCCACGTCTGCAGAGGGGACTACAGGGTTTCTCCTTTGCCCCATCATTGCGGTGAGTTGTGTCAGTGGATTTTTCAATGTGGAGGCATCTTTATATTCCTGTGATATGCCTGCTTGATGATGACGTAGATTTTAAATTATTCTTGGATTCATTCTGCTAATATTTTATTTGGTAATTTTAAATCTCTCTCTATAAGTGCAGTTGTCTTACAGTGGCTTTTCTGGTGCTTTACTTTTCTATTTTGGTGGCATGGATATGCCGGCATCGTGCAATCAGAATTAGTTTGTTTTATGTTCCCCATTTTCTATCACCATCATAATATTCCTTCCCATCCCTTTAACATTTCTCACCTTCTTAGGGTAAAAGCTAGTTGAATTTGTTTCAATACGTCTTGCTCTTTGGCAAGTGTAATTAATACCATACATTTTTCTGTGACCTCCTCTTTGGTCACATAACACAGATTTTGATACAAGGCTCTCACATTGATGTTGGTTCTAAATAGGATTTAATTTAAACAAGAGTTTCTTATGTTGAAGTTGAATGTCCACATGTAAATACTCACATAAATAGAAGTGTAAGGACTATTCTTTATGTTCTCCGCGCCCCTCCCCGCCCTCCGCACTCTTGGCTTCCCACCCCCTCCCACCCCACAGCCCCTGAACCAGATAGCCCAGCTTGAGATTTTGATTTTTAAAGTTGGGGGAGGGGGGATGGACAAGGGGCGTGTGATAAAATGGAACAAGCATAGTAAGTTGGTGGAAGCAGGGTAGTGGGATCAGAGGGACTCACCGTACAAGGACTTTTTAGTCACTGTGCACTTGCCGTGATCTGAGTGCCAGACAGCTGCACACAGAGAAGCACAGCACAGGCGTTTTCCTCGGAATGTTGTTAACAAGAACAAGACTCTGCTAAACATACTTCCTGCATCTTCAGTCCTGCACTCGGGAGGAATGCCTCCCAGAAATTCCTCCAGTCTGAGAGCGCCCAGCCCTCTTGCTCGTGGCCGGGGACACGTCCTGCTCTGCTTCCAGCCACGGCCCACGGTCCCTTGCCCAGGGGTTGCAGCTTCGGCCCCAGCTCCCATCATGAGGACTGACATTACCAGACTGAAAGGCAGCTTTTAACACTGCCGTATTTATACTGTTTTCTAAAAATTCCATGACACCTCCCAGCAGAGACAGAGACAGCCCTTTTCCCACATCCACGCTAGCAATGGACATAATTGGTTTTTTTCTTAATTTTTCTGTCGGTTTGGTGGTTATAAAGTAGTATCTCATTGTTACATTATTTGCTTTCCTTGAATGTGATTGAATTTTAAACTCTTCCCTTTTTTTGGGGAATTTGTATTTGTTCTGTGAAATATCTATTCATATCCTTTGTCCATTTTTCTATTATTCGACTGTTCTTGTTGATTTGAATTACTTTTTGTACACTACAGATATTAACTCTGTCTCCCACTCTTTTTATTAATACAAATATTTCTCTCTAGTTCCATCAATATAGTAACTTTCCCCATGAAGCATTTTTAATTTCCACGGGGCCAGGTCTGTTCATGTGTGGACGGCTTCTGGACTCAGCTGGGGTTCAGAGATCGCCTTAGCTCCCGAGTTGTGAAAGTATCTCCTCCACGATGGTGCAGAATGGGTTTTCATTCATCTTGTGTGGTGTAAAATGAGGTGTATTTTTATTCTCCTCCAGATGGATAACCAGCTGGTTCAGCCTTCCTTCTCCCGAGTCCAAATAACAGTCGTCACAGAATGCTGGGATCTAGCCTTGGCTTCCCTGTCTTCTCCCACTGCAAGACTGATGTGTTCCTCTTAGCAACACTACCCTTGCTTTGATTACAGCAGCCCTACTCTACTACCTGTTAGGTCGTCAATTCCTTCATCACTGTTCATTTCCCTAGTTTATTAAGGAATATACAAGCAATGGAATTTATTTCTTCATTTGAAAAAGAATAAAAGAAAGAAAAGGAAAAGAAAGTAATCTTTGTACTTTTCCATAGATTGAAGATCCTTTGTTCAGAAATTTTAGTAATTTTCTACATTTTTAGATGTTCTAGACATCTCACATCATCATGTAAAAGAGATGATTTTATTATCCTTTTAGTCTTATTTTATCTTCTAGTTGTTTTACCAGCTCATATTTTATTTTCTGAACTTTGGTTTAACTGAATGATTAATATTTCTCAGATAATATTAGGTAATAACAGTGATAGTGGGCATTTCTGGCCAGTCCTTAATTTTAAATTAAATGGTTTCATTTTTTCACCGTTCAAGATAATATTTGCTATTGCTTCTACATTTTACTTAAAGAATTCCCCTATTTCCTATTTTACTTCTATTTAGCCAGGAATGGTAAGTAATAGTGAATTTTATCATTGCATTTTAAGTACCTATTGATATAAATCTCCTCCTTTAATTTGTTGATATCCTGGATGATATAAATCCACTCTCTAACTCTGAACCATCCTGGGAATAAGTCCTGTTTGACTATAGTGTGTTGCTGTCTCGACTGCCCTGTTCAATTCTTACTATTTTATTTAGAAAGGGTATTAGAAGGTATTGATCCCTTTGTTCTGTCCTTGCCCTAACTTCACCAGAGGCTAACATTAAAGTTGTACGGACTCTGTAAAATGAATTGGGGCACTTTCCATCTTTTCTGTGGCTGAAATAGCTTAAGTGACATCAGGATCACCTGCCCGTAGAAGGGATTTGGTAGAAGTCAGCTGTCAGTGCCATGCAACACCTGCGTTCCCAGCCGTGTAGGATCTAGGATCACCTTGCTAGTCTCTTCTGTGATCATCGTCATTTAAGTTTTCCATTTCTTCTTGAAACCGTTTTGCTTATTTCTATTTTGCCCAGGGAGTCATCCATTTGCTTTTCATTTTCAAATATGCTGTCATGAAACTACACGTAATAAATAGTCAGCCGTGAGCTCTCCTGACTCCTGACGCCTCCCACTATACTCCCAGCGCAGTTGCCTCCTCCTTTCATCCCTTCGCTGGGCATGTGAGGTCTGGATTCACGTTCCTTCCACCACAACTTTTTGTTTGTATTTAATTAATTTTAACGTTGATATTTATTAATTTACTTTTCTTATTTACTTTTGATTTACCTCTTTGTTCTCTCACTAAATCCTTAAGATAACTACCTAGTTTCCTTGTTTGTACTGTTGTCTTAACGAAAGCAATTTAAAGGCCCTAGATTTTCTTCTGAGGAAGACTTTGCTGTTGGGCCTGGATTTTCTTAACAAGCAATTTAATCATTCATTGAGTTCTAGAGATCTTTTAATTTCATTTTAAGTCTGCCTTTGAACCAATGATTATTTAGGAGAACTTTTACCATCTTTTTATTTGTAATTTTATTATTTGTACTCCTTCATCAACTCCTCTAGTTCCTTCCTAATCTTGGGGCTTTGGGGTTTATACAACCTGAGGGAGGTGTCTGAAGTTCCCGCTGTCATGGTTCACTTGGCTTTTCTATTCTTTTCGCTGTATTTTAGGTGATGAGATTTTCGGCTCCTGCCTGCGGATTCCTGGTGGCCCTTGCGTTCTAAACCCCTTCTGCTCTGACCTCCAGGCTCAGCCTTAGCAGTCCTGCCTGAGGGTTTTCAACAGAAACGCTTTTTAATGCACAACCGGTGGACGGGATGCCTGCTCCTAAGGCAGGGCTGGGAGCTGCTGGGCCCTCCCCAGCACGCCTGGGACGGCACAGCTGGACGGGTGCTCGCCCAGCCTAAGGGAGGTGCCAAGGGCATCTGCTGTGCTGCTTCCCCCAAGGGCGAGCTCCGCCGCAGCCCTGTGTTCTCTTCATTGCACCAAACTGGACTGAGGCCCCCAGCAGCTCTGCCTGTCTCACCCACAGAGCACTGCAGAGAGAGTCTAACCAGCAAAGCCGCGGCTGGCCCACCTGCTGGCGTCCACCCACTTGGCCTGGGCCTTCTGCTCTCTCATCCCTGTGTTCATAGCGAAGTATTTTACTTATTATCACTCTTAGTAGCCACGTAACCTTGTGAGGAGACTGGGAGTTCTAGTAACAGCCTTTCTTTTGGAATCTGTCCAACCACTATGACCTTGTGACCTTGGGCAAGCTACTTAACCTCTCTAACTCTCAAACTCACAATGGCAAGCCGACACCGGTGCTGACCGCAGGGTTGCGCGCCAGCCCGCGCGGGCCTGACCCTGTGGCACAGCCGTGGTGAGGCAGTGTGGTGGTCCCAAGTGCACTCCCCGCACCTCCCAGGGCTCGTGCAGCACCGCCAGGCTGTCCACAGGAAACCTGGAAATGTGGCTCAACCTTCTTCAGCTCGGTAGTGCAAAGGAGCTAGACCCAGCCTGGCGGCTCCTCACTGCCCTACAGTGGTCTCTCCACTAAACGGTGGTGCTCGCAAAGCTGGGTATTTCCGCCCATTGCCCTCCTAAAGGAAGCCCAGATCATAGGGAGAGAAGAGGTCAGTCCCTCCGAACGCCAGAAAATAAGCAGATGTGTGGGGGTTCCAGAGCAGCTAGGACAGGTCTGAGGCGGTGAGAGGTGTGGTCCCTCTGAAAGGTCTGAGCTGCCAGGAGATGCCGGCTTGTCGGAGGGGGACTCCGCCCTCCGGGTTCGTCCTCTCCCGGGCAAGAGACCCCGGCTGAGAAGGCGAGGAGGGTGGGGCGGCTGGACTGACGCAGCAGAGGTCTGGACGGCACAGAAAGGCCCGGCATCGTGGGGTCTAGGTGACCTGGCTCTCCCCTCTTCCCGGCAGCTCCCCGTGAACGCCCCGCCGGCCGTGGGCCCCGCCTGTCTGCCTTTTTACCGCTCATCGGCCGCCTGCGGCACCGGGGACCAAGGCACGCTCTTCGGCAACCTGTCCAGGGCGAACCCGCGACAGCAGATGAACGGGTTGACCTCTTTCCTCGACGCCTCCACGGTGTACGGCAGCTCCCCGGCCTTGGAGAAGCAGCTGCGGAACTGGACCAGCGCCGAGGGGCTGCTGCGGGTCAACGCGCGCCACCGGGACGCCGGCCGCGCCTACCTGCCCTTCGTGCCGCCACCTGCGCCCTCAGCCTGCGCGCCCGAGCCTGGCGCCCCCGGTGCGGCGCGCGCGCCCTGCTTCCTGGCTGGGGATGGCCGCGCCAGCGAGGTCCCCTCCCTGACGGCGGTGCACACGCTGTGGCTGCGGGAGCACAACCGCCTGGCCGCGGCTCTCAAGGCCCTCAACGCGCACTGGAGCGCGGATGCCGTCTACCAGGAGGCGCGCAAGGTCGTGGGCGCCCTGCACCAGGTGCGCGCGTGTGGGTGCAGGCCAAGTCCTGGGCGTCCCGTGTGGGTGCACAGAGTCATCACAGGCGCACTGCAAAGGTGGGCGCAGAATCACGGGCGCCCTGCACCAAGTGCGCACAAAGTTGTCGTGGGTGCCCTCTGTGGGTGCAGGCCAGGTCATCGTGGGCGCCCTGCTGGGGGGTGAGGGCTAACTCCAGGTGCTGGAGGACCTCTCCCCAGGCTGTTCATCCCAGCTCTCCAGCCTTTCTAGGGCTGGGCCTCGGTTATCCAAGGCAGCGCAGCAGCCACAGCTACTCCTGCCTAACAACAGAGTCAGACCACCCAGTGCTTTCCAGCTGCCCTCCCATTCTAAGTGCTTTGCAGATTTTAACTCATTTAATGATTTTCTTAACAATCTTTTCAGGTGAGTGGATGCCAATGATTCTGATATTTTTGTATTTTGGAAACAATGGAGAAAATGAATAACTTATTCTATGTGAGATTTCTGAATTAGCAAGTTAAACTTAGAGTCTATTTTAAATCTTTCTTCATTTTATGACTATTTTCAATATTGCATCAGAGGATCTTGAATGGAGGTTCAAGTTGGCCATTTATTAATTGTGTGATGTTGGAGAAAATTACTTACAGCTATAAAATACAGTTGCTGACTTTACTGGTCTCACTGGGTTGGTATGAAGGAATGAATGGCTTTATAGCAATAGTTACCACTGCTGTGTGTCTGTTGCAGCAGGCCCTGTTGTGGGCACATGACATTACCCTTTTAGTCCACAGTGACCCTAGGGAAGCGGATGCTAACCCTGTTCTACAGAGAAGGAAGTTCAGTCTTGCCTGAGTTTGCACAGGGCCATGTGGTGGAGCAGGCTTCCCGTTCCCCTGCCACCCTGTAGGTCCAGGCACCCAGCGGTCAGGCCAGAGAGTTCTGGGAGCCCCACTGCGCCTGGCATTAACCCTCTAGTTGCTGGGTGTTTCCTTGAGGACAGGCTGGGCAGGAGCTGGGTTCCTGCTTCTATTCCAACACCTGGAGACACACATTGGAGCAGTGGGTGTCAACCATGGCTGAGCCAGCTTGTGAGTGTGTTGGGGACAAGGAGAGTTAGAAAAGAAAGTAGGAACCAGATACACAAAGAGTCTAAAACTGAGGCTTCATTTAAATGCTAGAGTTTTGTCTAAGCAATCTGCATCATTGAATAGTTATGATCTTGCTTGACAGATGTAAACAGATAAGATTATTAAAATTAAATAATGATAACCATATAGGAATTTGTGCAGGGAGAATTGAAGCAAATGTGCATGATAGCAGTATAACAGGACCGGGAATCCTGCCGCTGTTTGAAGTAAATATGATCAGTGACCCAAGTTGCTTTCAAGAAGCTGGGCAGACACTCCCTCACTGCCCTGCACAGAGTGGACTGTAAACCGGTCAGTAGGTGGCCAGTATTGAAAGGATATGTCTTGTTCTCATGAGCCTCAGTTCCCTGCACAGTGTCTCAGGAGGTGAATACCAGGGGACTACTTCCTCTGTCCCTGATTGTCACAACCTGACCCATTATGAACTTTTGTTTGTTTGGTTAAGTTTCATCTGTGCCCCCTTCCCTGACTATAAGCTCCATGAGGACAGAGGCCTTTGTCTGTTTGCTTAATTTTTTTTTCTAGCACCTTCAATATGCCTGGCAAAAAGTAGGTACTTCATAAATACACGTTGAATTTATGAATGAAGTAGAAATCCTGAGAAAAATCCCAGGAGTCCTGCCTCTGCTGTCTCTTCAAGAGCAGGATTTGGGTGAGAAGTGCAGCCAGCCCAGGGCACACCTGAGAACAAAGGCCTTTCAGGTCCATGAGGCCGTGCACACAGGAAGAGAGATGCTGGAGTTATCACCATTCCCTTGTCTTCTTTTCAGTAGTGTTCTGGGATTATTTAGGGGTGCGGGTTATTCAATGTGTCTCCATACTAGCCCTGTAATTGTAAATTAGAGACAGTTTAATTCTGAATTTCTGAGAATCCCAACTGACCTGGAAATAATGACATCCTTTACTTCTCAATAGGTAAAATAATAACAACAACATCAATCAGTAAGAAAAGTGTTCTGTATTTACCCTCCTCAATCCATTTTCTGGGTGTTCTGCTTTTTTTTAAATGTGAACATTCTTTTCTCCTTGGTTTTATATTTCACTTTGGGATTTCCTTTTGTGTTTTTTTCAGTCAGTAGGTCCTCTTTGGTGCTTTTTGCAAATACCTTTGAAGCCTTAAAAAATAATAAGTTGTATTTAATGTGTCGATAGAGCCCCTGCTGAGACTCCCAGCTGTGTGTGAAAGGTCCGCAGTGTCTGGATTATCTCTCTCCTCTCTCTCGTAGTTTGGTAACTTAATAATCTGAATCTCTCTCCTCCTGAAAGGCATTAGATAAGAAAAGGAAATGTCAGGGCAAGTTCATAAAAGAGAAATAGCAGCCCCCATGCACACAGAGCAGCCGGGGCCAGATTCACGCGCACCTCCGTGAAGCAGAAAGGCCTGAGTTCTGGTCTGAGCCCTGGCCGGGAAGGACAGCTCCCGCCCCTGGGTCCACCCTCAGCCACTCTAGGCTTGTGGGGCCCAACCCCAGCCACCTTCCACGATTCCTTTTGTAGAAAACTGATGGGGGTCTTCTCCTGCAGCCAGGGGCCAGAGCACTTCTGCTGGGTGTTTCTGTAGGTGTCTGCCTTGGGTCGCCCTCTGTGCTGGGGCTGGCATTGTCGCGGGAAATGCCCCAGGGAGGGCGGATGAAGTCTGCCACCCCCCCACCCCACCCCCGTGCTGGAGATCCTGCAGAGCCCCGACCCCACATGCCCTGCTTCCTGCCGTGAGGAATCCTGGAGCCACTCTCGGGTGTGTCTTGATGCCAGAACACAGACTCAGATGCTCATTTTGGCAAGACCTTGTATGTCTGCAGCAGGAAGAGAACAAAACGGAAAAGCTTCCTAGCGGGGGTGACAGAGGCAGAGAGGCTGGCAGCTGCTAGGGAGTCTGGGGCGCCACCCAGGCTGCACAGGGTGTGGTCTGCAGGGTGCAGGGATGAAGCCACCAAACACCTGGTCTGGATGTTTCACGCCCCGGCCCTCAGACAGCAGACCAGGTTCTGGAGAACAGCCTTTATTGCCCCAGACCTCCAAGGACCCACAAAAGTTTTAATTAGGACATGTATGGAGGCAAGACCAGACCCCAGGAGGACAAAAGGCCCCCCTGGGCTCCCCACCTGAAGGAGGCTCATGAATTCCTCCGAAGAGCTGCGCCTGTGTCCTCAGAGCAGTCCAGCTGCTGACCTTCCTGCAGCTCGGAAGTCTTTCTCCAGATCGGTCACTCTTCCCAAAGAGAGAGCGTGTGGCGGATAAAGGCCTGCTCCTTAGCCATGGCTGGAAAGCTTCCAGAGGGGGCAGTTTCTGCAGTGGGAGCTCTTGAGGCCCCCCATGCCCCTTTACTGGCAGCCCCAACCCCCAGTGCCTCCAGAGTGGGCTGACAAAACCCCACGGTGGCTCCTCCGCAGGGACTGGCCAGGCCCCTGCCTTGAGGCTGCACCCAGGTATGGCCAAGCTGCAGAGTTACCTGTGGGAGGGGCAGAAGTCAGAGCCAGCCGAGGCCACGTTCTGGGGGAGCTTGGTGCCTGCTCACCACCCCCAGAGGACCCTCAGCGAGCCCCCGGGATCCTGTCTCTCATTGAGACCCACCAAGCATTTTTGAGAAAATGCCAAAGGGCGTTTGTCTGCACGGGCAGGGTGGTGAGCTGGAGAACAGCCAGGAGTCAGGGGGTTCAGATGAGAGGGAACCGAGGCGTGTCCTACTCCCCGACGGCAGTCACAGCAATTGCGGGTGCAGTGACTGCACCTCCAGGTCTGTCCGGCCCCAGCTTCCTGCCACCTCCACGCTTGTCATTTTTCAAAACTCAGACCTCGCCTGTCCTTCCCACTGCTTGAGTCGTGAAGGCCAGCAGAGTCCAGGCCACAGGTCAGGGCCCTGCAGGCTTGGCGGCAGGCCCAGAGGCCCAGGAGGCTGGGTGCCAGCAGCAAAGGGGCAGCTCTGGGAGCCAGGCCTCAGCAGGGCACCTGCGGGAGAGGAGACCCCGACCTCTCCAGGCAGCGGGGACAGGCAGGTGCAGGTCCGGCGACGCCCAGGTCTCAGGGTGCAGCTTCTGCCCAGCCCAGGAGTTCAGAGTAATCATTTCCTCCATGTGACATGGAGAAGGAAATTCCAGAAGGGTTTTCAGAAGAAATTGCCATGAAAATTCCGAGGAGCCCCTTGAAAGGTTCAGGTTGTGAGGGCCTGTGGGCAGGTGCTTCTACCTGCCCCTGCAGCTCGTGGGGTTCAGTCAGAGCAGGAGCAGGGGGAGGCGGAGAAACGCACTTCCCGCTCTCTGACAAGGTGGACCTGGAGCTGCGGGACGTGGGAAGGGCGGTCGGCCCGGGGGGTGCTGGTCTGCCGCTTGCGGGCGGCTGGCGTGGGCTTCACGGAGCTGCGCAAACCTGCAGCGGCAGCGCCTCCGGGATCCCCGGGCCCACAAGTCAAACTTGAGGCAAAGAGAAAGGGAAGAGGTGTCATGGAAATAGCTTTTGCTTGAATTTTAAATTGTCTCACGTCCCTGGACTGACGAGAGGGGCCATTCCCCCTCTATTGTGGTGAGAAGACACCAAAGAGGGAGTGGCAGGCAGGAAAGGCACCCGCGTCCTGGACGTGGAGAGCCCCTGACCTGGCCGTACCTGCCGTGGGGAGGAGCGCCGTGGCCGCGGTGTGGTCCGGAAACGTCCTCACGTGCATCACATCTGCAGCCCAAGCCTGTTGTGCGTTGTAGTCACAACTGCTCTGCAAATGCTGATGTACGACGTGGGCACTTCTCACCCGTGGGTGAGCCAGCACGGGGGTTGAAGCGCCAGTCTGGGGGCGTCTGGATGGAGCCTCCCGTCCCGCATGTCCAAGTCTCAGAGGTGAAGGTGGGACCACCGGGGGCTGGGCTGGGCCCTTCAGCTGGGAAACAAAAGCCAGGAAACAAGAACTCACACCACCTTGGTCCCCCCAGAAGTCCCAAATCATGTGCTTAGGAAATGCATTTTATCGTTTAGGAGGAATGTATGACAAGTATATAAATAATATTTGTTATTTTTAAACAAACTGCTTGCCTTCCTGAACTGATGACCCAAAATAGAAGACTTCTATTCCTGGATAGAATCATTCCTGTTGCACTTCATTCAGATGCAGTTTATTGACCAAAATATTCTCCATAAATACCAAAACAATTTGACACTGATTTTTCTGTCTGAAAAAAAAATTGTTAAATCTAAAAGCAGAATCCTTGCACATAATTATCCTGATACCATGTGTCAAATAGTAATTTTAAGACCCTATGATTGTACTATAATTTTCCATTGACAGAGCACTGTGCCGTACAATATGCTTTGATTTAATCCCCACAAAAGCGCTAGGAATCAAGTATTATTGTTGCTTTACAGAAGAGGAAACTGCTCTCAGCTGTAGATTACCCGGCCAGGAATAAATCTGCCCCAGCCTGGGCTCAGTGACTGTTGTTGGTGCCTTGCAGACCCAGGTGTTCCCTTTGAGGTGCTACCTTGGGCCACCACCAGCCCGATGGCCGTCCTGGGGAGGACGGTCTGTGGTTAGCCTTGTAAGCACACCTCCTGCATATCCATGAAAAACAAACAAACTAAAAAACCTTTTTGAGAAGTTCAGTTTGAGGCCTTCATTGCAGGGCAAGAAAACTCTGTTCACAGATCCCTGGTCAAATTAGCAAAACGTGTGCCTGCCTTTATCCTTTCATGGGCCGATCGTGACAGGAGCCTTCCAGCTCTCGATGTCACTGCCTGGCTTCTCATTCTAGACAACGCCATGCACCGTCACAGCGTGGGTCAAAAAGTAGGAACTAGACTCATCTGTAAAATCCACCCCACACATTCCATTCCTGTTTAAACCGTGGACCCCCCTCCCCGGCCCTCCCCGTTGTGTCTCTGTGGCTCCTACAGAGAACCAAGAACTACAAGTGGTTGTGGAGAAAGCTTGGCAGGGAGAAAAATCGCCCGGGGGTCCTAGGCCCTGCTTAAATTTTAATTCGTGAAAGTCCAGGTCACATTTAATCTTTAGCTTGTGTGTCATTTTTTTCACACTTGTGGGGAGGGAGATTACCTCACATGCGTTGATATACTGTCTGTATTTACTATGTGTCATACCTATATATGATATTATATACCAGACCATATATATAAAACTGCAGCTGTCCTTTATTCTGCAAATGTGAAAGAGGCTTTTCCACATCAGAAAACAGAGGCTCCGTAAGGTTGAATGAACTTCTTAGTCACACAGCTAAGAAATATGGGAGTAGGGTTAGAATTTAAGTTGGTCTAAATTCGGAGCCCCAGGCCCAAGATTCCTCAACATGACCAGATTTCTTATTTATGTTTTATGTTTAGGTGTTAGTGGGTTGCTCCCAGGTGAAGTGGGGGGTAAAGGGGGAAAGAAAGCTTGCGACGGGAGTGCTCCATGTTCTGACAGGGTGCGCCCTGCCCGGGCCCTACCTGGAGGGTGTTTGGGGACGTCTCTGACATGCTCCATCAAGTCCCTCAAATGCCGAGAGCTTTGGGCTTACTTGGAACGGTTGGCATTCCTGTGGCTGCAGACGTGTTGACCTGTTCTGTCGCTGGGTGGCATGCCCCCCTCCTGTGACAACCCTGTGAGGAGACATCAGCCCCAGGGATGTCCCTTCTTCTCTGCAGTTCTGGTTCAGCCTTCATCTGGCATCCTGGGCTTTGCGCTCAGATGCTCACCTGTTTCCTTCCTGCGCAGATCATTACCTTGCGGGATTATGTCCCCAGGATCCTGGGCCCTGAGGCCTTTGAGCAGCACGTGGGTCCCTATGAAGGCTATGACCCCACTGTGAACCCCACCGTGTCCAACGTGTTCTCCACGGCCGCCTTCCGCTTTGGCCATGCCACCGTCCACCCGCTGGTGAGGCGGCTCGACGCCCACTTCCAGGAGCACCCTGACCTCCCCAGGCTGTACCTGCGTGATGTCTTCTTCAACCCGTGGATACTCATCCAGGGAGGTGAGCGCCTCTGCCTCAAGTTGGTGGCCGAGAACACTTCCTTCTTTCTCACAACTAACCACACCATGCAAGCTGCAGCAGGTGCATTTGCCTTCTGTGCAGGCGCATGTGGCTGGTGCTATCCAAGTTATCAGCATGTATGGGGAAAATGAATTTGTTCAAAGCTTTTTAAAAGGCCAAACTGTTTGTCAAAAATGCTTTCTCTCACGTTTCTGAAGTTCTTCAGAATTCACAGGATAAACTATTCAGGTGCAGGTTAACTCTTCGCCCGCTATTTCAGAACTATTGAAGTGGAAATCTCCATTTATTACTGTGCATTACAAATAATGCCATTATTTCTATATCTTTAAGCATTTTATTCAGTCTGTGGTTATAATCAACACCATAAGCTTTAGAATGTTAATAATTGGGTCACCTTTGGAAGCGAATTGTTTGAAAGAAAACATTCTAATTCCCTGGTGAGTTTTTAGAAGGGTTATTTGTATGCCTCTCATCCTTTCTTCCTATTCCTTTTCCCAGGGTTCCGTAGGTCTGTCCGGAAGCTTCTAACCCTCTCAAAAGCTGACTGGCTCCGAGTGCGTGTGGAATGGCGAGTGGGGAGGACAGTGGCTGGCAGTGTGCTCTGTGATCCCGTCTAAACAGACGTTTTGACGCAGAGCTTGTCAGAGAGAGGCCAGGGCTCAGCCTGGCCTGAACAGGGGCCCCCACAGCATGATGTCTAGATTGTGCTTTTGGGGCACCCGGAGGCCAAGCTGAACCCATATTGCACGTAATTGTGGGTTCACTCACCATTGGGGAACAGACCACGAGAGGCAATTGATCTGTCTTCCATGGGGCTTTGGGAGGTGGTGGAGCGGGGTCCCTGGGTGCCCCGACCCACCCTTAGCTGAACTTTCTCCCCTTTTACTGTTCTAGACGTTAGACTTCAGCAAATGCCTCCTCTGACTAATGTTTCTGCTGCTGAAAAACAAGACAAAACACTCGAGTAACTCATGGGCCCCTCTCCAGGGCCCCTTGGGTTCTGAAGATCCGTCCTCCATAAACCAGCTCACTGGTGACTCCACCAGCGAGGGCAGTGTCCTGAGGATATTTGGGAATCTTTGGCATCCCATGGGGTGAATTCGTAAACTTACACAAAGACATTTGTTAAGAATAAATGTATTTTAAGAGTGAGATATCCTGCTTCTCTAGAACTTCACAGAAGCCCTCCTTGCCTTTTGCATGATATTTTCCAGGTGGTTTGGACCCGCTGGTAAGAGGCCTTCTTGCAAGACCAGCCAAACTGCAGGTGCAGGACCAGCTGATGAACGAGGAGCTGACGGAAAGGCTCTTTGTGCTGCCGAACTCCAGCACCTTGGACCTGGCATCCATCAACCTGCAGAGGGGCCGGGACCACGGGCTGCCAGGTCTGGGGACCCCTCCCAGTACACGCCACTCATGTCTACCAGGGCGTCTGCCCCTTTAGCACCTGTTCTTTCAGGGACTGATCTAAAGTAAAATGTATCTGCCAATCTATTGCCAACTTCTAAGCAAGGGGCTTTCAAAGTATTCTAGTCCATTCAACCGAGGGGTGCCTCCAGCTTCTCTTAGACAACAGAAATGGCAGAAAGAGGACCCGGAGCCTCCAGGACTCGTGGGCCAAGGCCTGAAAAACAGCCAGTC
The DNA here is from genome assembly GCA_023783475.1 of Daubentonia madagascariensis. Taxonomy (NCBI): domain Eukaryota; kingdom Metazoa; phylum Chordata; class Mammalia; order Primates; family Daubentoniidae; genus Daubentonia; species Daubentonia madagascariensis. The sequence goes on from JAKFHU010001035.1 coordinate 1,257,313, forward strand.
CTGGGAGGTGGAGGAGGAGCTCTGGGCAGACAGTGACAGGTCTGTGGCTGGTGTCCAGGAAGCTCCGGGGTGGTTAGAATGTCCCCCTCCCCTTCTCGGCCCAGCCCCCTGTCCTGGGGCCAGCAGAGGTCATTCTGCTGCTAACCAGCTGGTCCGGCCCAGCCCCTGGCACGAGCAATAGCTCTTCTCAGGCCAGCAGCCCCTCGCCCGACCCTCCCTCCCCCGCGCCAATGCCCTCACACCCCGTCCTGCTCTGAGGCTGTCCCTGCCCACCCACCTCTGGGCGCCTGTGCAGGTCAGCCACCTGGCTGACCTGTAGCGCCTGTCCTGGCCTTCCTCAGCGGGTCTGTGTGCAGCTCTGCTGGCCCCACATCCCTGCGAGCTCTGAAGGTGCTGATCCCAGGAACCACCACTTTAAAGGACAGCTCAACTGCATTTGACGGCAGTTTTCTAAAAGCTCAGACTAAATCTCACCAATGCTTTTGTCCTTCAATCTGTCTACCCTTCCTCTAATCTGTCCTCTTGCCCCTGGGCCCAGCAGTCCCTCTGTCACCTGGGCATCCCCTTCCCAGCCTCACGGGGAGACGCACCACCCTGTCTGCCAGCTCCGCTTAGTCTACTCAGGAGGCCCCAAGGCCCCTGATGTCCTGTCTCACGGATGCCTCAGTAGCCCTGAGGAGCCGGTCCTGTCCTGAGTGTGTGTGCATGTGTGTGCGTGTGTGCATGTATGTGCATGTATGTGTGTGCATGTTGTGTGTGCATGTGTGCGCCTGTGTGTGTGTGTGTTCACACGTGTGTGCGTGAGTGTGTGTGCACCTGCATTTAAACAGGGCCTTCAGTGTGCACTGAGAATAAACCAGGCAGGGACAGATAACACAGAAAACCATGAAGAACCTCAGCGAGAGCTCCAAGCAGCCTCAGAGTGGCTGCCACAGCAGAGGGCGCGAGTTAGAAGGTCCAGGTCACCCGGCAGAGGGGGGGCTTCCTGTGGGAGCCGCAGCTAAACCGAGCAGAGGGGCAGGTGAGGGAGGGAGAGGTGCACAGAGGCCGGGGGGAGAGAAGTGTGTTGGTTGGGAAAGGCCAGAGCACAGGACAGAGGCCCTGGGCAGGGAGAGGCCGGGGTATGCGGTAAGAGAGGCCACCAGGCCCCTTGGGGACCCACCTGTGAGGAGAGTGCCCCGGGAGGCACACAGGAGGGTCTTCAGTACAGAGGTGATCGCTCAGACAAAGACACTCGTGTATGTCCCCTTCCCTGCGTGAGGAGGGGGTAGTGGGCCCATGCTGGCCCGCTGTCCTCGTGGAGCAGAAAGTCTGCGGAGGTGGGGGACGCGGCTCAGCTGCTCGGTGGAGAGAGACTTGGGCGTAGGCTCAGCGATGGCATGAGTCCACTCAGATGTCTTGGGCGCAGCAGTCTTCTCTCTCCAGTAAGAGCCCTGAGGTCCTGCTGGAATGTTCCAGCGTGGTGAACACCACAGGGCATAGGCAGTGCGGGGCTTTCTCTGTGGTTGGGAAGTCGCAGGACTCTAGTGCTGCACTTGCAGCGGCGGCGGGAGTGAGGTGGGCTGACCGGACCAGATCTCTGCGGAAGAAAGGCCCAGCCCCTCTTCCCGTGCAGGCTACAACGCGTGGAGGCAGTTCTGTGGCCTGCCTCGGCTGGAGACCCCCGCCCACCTGAGCACGGCCGTCGCCAACAGGAGCGTGGTTGACAAGATAATGGATTTGTACAAGCATCCTGACAACATTGACGTCTGGCTGGGTGGCTTGGCCGAAAACGTCCTCCCGGGGGCCCGCACGGGCCCGCTGTTCGCCTGCATCGTTGGGAAGCAAATGAAGGCTCTGAGGGACGGCGACAGGTGGGTGCCTGAACCAGCCTCTTCTGCTTCCTACGCAGAAGGCGGCCGTCTACACTGGTCTTATTTAGGGCCAGCTCGGAGTTCAAATCCTGGCTCCAAGGTTCAGTATTCAGTTGACCTTGGGCAGGAGGCTCTGTCAACCCGTCTCCTTGACTGTGAAACAGTGTTGTTACAAAAGTGTGGTGAACACAAAGCACAGAGCATATTCTCACCACTTAAAAATGTGAACAATTGTTGATTTTTCCATATATCCAGTCAGGCATCTAATAAAAACAAACTGCATTTCATGACAACCCTGAAACCCCATCCTGTCTAGACCTTCTCTGACCCGGGTGCTGAGGGATGTCCTTGACCCGCAGCTGGGAGTTCCATGCTGGACAGACACCCTGGACAGAGGACGCCCGCCCTCCGCCCTCCACCCTCCACCCTCCAGGGCCCCCGCTTGCCTGCCCTTGCACCTCTGCCCTTCACTATTCCGTGTCTAACTCTGACCTCCACGTGCTGCAGTAGAAGCCCATACACGTCATGAGTTAGAATTGGGGAACCATACAGACAAAAACAATAGGAAAACGTTTTCTTTTTCTTTTTTAATAATCCCTACATATCCAGTTCTCTCTCTCTCTGGTAGTAATTTTGCCTAATTCAAATGTCTTTCAAGAATATCCATGTTCATTCGAGAGAGCACATCAGCCGCATGCCACGGCGCCTTTCCCTCCCCAGTACAACTTCCATCATTATTTCAGAGTATGAACACCTGGGCGTGAATAACTGGGGCGCGTGCTCCCTCCGAACTGTGCCTCTAGCACACGTGTGGGGTTGGAAATGCTCCGGCACGTGGGCAGCCACTCGTGCAGAGAGGGGTCTCTTTCTTCACTTGTTCTTTACGGGTCCTGCACATGCGTCTTGCATGATGTCTGGTTGAAGTTCAATGTGAAACAAGCCCGCAGAAGCAGCTGGCAGATTCCTGGGGTGATGCCATGCACTTCCCATCCTGAGTGCTTATGACTGAATACGTTAACTGAAAAAAATATAATGAGCTTTATCATTTGGAAAAAGAGAGCTTTATTTCTCGTAAAGTTTTTCAGCCCTCGGTGGCCATTCAAGCAGGCTGGGAAATGGGGGTCCTGGCCACAAGCCAGGAACACGTCACATGCTTCAAGGGAGGGACAAAGGGAACAGGAATTTGTATGGATCAGGGTAGCTAAATTTACATATTTAACCAGCTATGGGGGAGTCATGAACATCTATGCAGAGAGGACTGTGCACCTGCACAGTGGGGCTTTCTGTCCTTTCATGGGGTCCACGTCCAGGAATGTCCACTCTCCGTGTCAGAAAGGTGAAACAAGGATACAAAAGTCCTCTGTGTGCATGTTCTGCAGAGGGTTAAAAACACTTCGTGAGTGGTGGTCTTTTATCGGGAAAGGGTGCTGGTCTGGCCCTTGGGAGTAAAGCCCGAAGCCGTTGGCAGGGAGGGTGGAGTGAAGCGTGTCCAACCTCCCGTCCGTCATGGCTGGGAACTCAGTTTTAAGGTTTCTCTGGGGCCCTCTTGGCCAAGAGGGGTCCGTTCAGTCGGCAGGGCTTAGGATTTTATTTTAGTTCACAAACATCTCCCCAGTACAAAATCTGATCAACTAATAGATAGCGGGGCCCCTTTTTCACATTTTAGGGGAATCCCTCCCGGCGCAGGAGGGAGAAAAGCCTTGCGTGGCGAAGGGCACTCACGCCAGGAGCTACCGGGGCTTAGTCGAGGAGTGCGCTATTTGGAGAGGAAAGCGAGACGTTACTTGCCAACGCCGCGGTTTTCCTGCGTGGCTGTGGCCCGGAGGACACTGGGGTGGAGAGGGGAGGGCAGTTCGACTCCGTGTGGACAGCGGCGCTCCCCGGGGGCACTGACTGTGCTGCGGCTCCGCGACGGCTCTCCCCCCCCACCCGAGTCGGGGCAGACTGGGCGCTCCCAGCCCGCGGGGAGAAGGCCCTGGCGCCTTCGCCTGCCCCCCCAGCCCGTGCTCAGGGGCCGGGTGTTCAGTGTGTGCGCTAAAGAGGGTCGCCCCGGAGGGTCCTCCACGCACCTGCTCTTACGCTGCTCTCTCTGTCTCTCTGTCTCTGCGGAGGTTTTGGTGGGAGAACAGCCATGTCTTCACGGGCGCACAGAGGCGTGAGCTGGAGAAACACTCTTTGTCTCGGGTCATCTGTGACAATACGGGCCTCGTCAGGGTACCCGTGGACGCCTTCCGAGTCGGAAAATTCCCCCAGGACTTTGAGTCCTGCGAGAACATCCCTGGCATGAACCTGGAAGTGTGGAGGGAGACCCTTCCTCAAGGTGACCTTACGCCTCTTCTTACGTGATACCACAGTATGTAGACTCCACCAGGGAACGCGTAGCTCCTGCTAGAGGCTGGTTTTAAGTCTGTGCTGTTTAGAAAACAGCACCAATGCCCTGCCTCACATCCTCAGGGGCTCACAGGGTGTGGCTGCATCCTCCACAAGTGAGGAAGGAAGTGGAGGTCTGGGAAAAGTTACTCAGCCTGGGCCCCCCGAGGAAAAGACACCTGCATGTTGCTGTGCAGATGCTCAGGGAGGGGTCAGGGCACATCCCCAGCCTGGGCGCCAGACTTTCCCGGCTGCCGTCGCCTGCCGGGGGCTGGGCTGTGCTCTGGGGGTGTCCAGCAGCTCCCCTGGCCTCCACAGCCAGATCCAGGGGCACCTGCTGAGCTGTGACCACCACAGATGAACACAGAACTACCCCCCATTCCTGTGCACAGTCGCCCCGTCGAGAAGGGGCAGATGAGATTACAGGTTTTTAAGAGGAAATAGGGATCAACATTTGGTTACGTAGAAAAGAAGTCTTCTGGGAAGACATAGGACTTACCAAGAACCTGAAGGTTATTTGGGATTCAGTTTAACGGAGCAGACATTCTGACTGTGGTTTTGTTCTCCACGTGCTTACGGCACAGGTCAAATTGCATCTCACAGGTCTCAGACAGCATGAAGTACTCGCTCTGTTATTACGCACAGCACCAGCTCTGTATGAGTAAGACCCGCTGCACACGGGAGCCCTGGAATTAGTTACTGATCCTCCTTTGTAGGAAGCACGTCTCCCGGGGCTTGAGGCCCACTTACAATTATTAATTAACACACACAGAGACAAACATGCACACACCAACACACACACATACACAGAGACACACACAAGCACACACCTTCACAGCACATCTAGCAAAGGAAGACAGACAACAAGCAAATCCCCTCTTCGAAGGCCCCATCTCCAAATGCAGTGGACTCAGAGGCACAGGAGTTTGGCACTAAACATGAATTTTGGGGACACAATTCAGCCATGACCAGTGCGTAGTTTTCTTTTCTGGTAGTCTGACTGCGTTTTGACCTGTCAACGTTGCACAGATGACAAGTGTGGCTTCCCAGGGAAGGTGGACAATGGGGACTTTGTGCAATGTGAAGAGTCCGGGAGGCATGTGCTGGTGTATTCCTGCCACCATGGATATGAGCTTCACGGCCAAGAGCAAATCACTTGCACCCAGCAAGGATGGGATTTCCAGCCGCCCATTTGCAAAGGTCAGTCATTTAACAGTTGTGTGTTTTTTAATGACAATTACAAAAAATCTGCATGTTTCAAATATAAATTAAGAATAAATGTCATTGAGTACCCACTCCTCCGCCAAAGGTGCCTCTGAGCACCGTCGTCTGCCCAGGGTGCTGGGATGGGAGAAAGGGCTGTCCTCGTAGTCGGCCTGTTCCCAAGCGCGCATCTTTCTAGATAAGGACGTGTCGAGACAATCACACCAAATCACGGCCCACAGGTCACAGGCCAGGGAAGGAGGGAAGGAGTCTGGGCGTTCTAGGTGAGGCTGTAGTGAGGAACTTGCGGAGCCAATTCTCAAATGAAACGCAACAGACAATGTTTCTGCTCCAAGAACCTACAGAGTGAGGCCACTTCCACCACCCAGGCAGGTGACTTCCAAGCCTGTGACGCGGCCTCTTCACGCACCCCTGGGCTCCCCTCCCAGTCCTCCTCACGTTCAGATGGCACAGGCGCTGCCTCCCGGCCAGGGCACACTGTAAGGTACGTCCCCCGAGCCTCCTCCCCTCGAAGGTGTGTCGGACAGCAGGGCAACAGCCCAGTCCTTGGGTTCCACTGGCCTGCTCTGTGAAACAGGGTGAGCCCCCCAAAACAGGGACCCCAGTGCCAGGCAGCTGGCGTCCACCGACTAGTTCAGAAACGCCCACGACAAAACCTGAACCGCCAGGCTCTGGTTCAGTGAGCAGGTGGCGGCAGGGGGTGGATGGAGGAACGTTCGCTCGAGCACTCACCCGCAGTCATTCGAAAGGCCGACCCGTCCCTCCCGAGGGCCCTGCCAGGGAGGAGGTCGGCGTCAGACCCGGGGCCTGGCCCGGGCTACTTGTGAGAGCTGCGCTGGGCAAGGTGTCAGAAGAGAGAGGTGAACTCATGCAAGAATATGGCTGGTTTGCAAGCAGAAATAAAAGCACAGTCAAAATTGTTTAGTTTTTTCAGAGTTTCAGTTTGGGAAGGTGAAAAAGCTCTGGAGATGGTGGTGGCGGTGGTTGTACAACACTGTGAAGGTGCCAGTGCCCCGGCCTGTGCACTTAACAACGGCTAAGGTGGCAAATTCCATGTCAGGTGTAATTTACCACAATAACATTTGTTTCACTTTCGGAAGTCCAAAATGTTCTGTCCTTGAAGGCTTGCAGTGGCCAACCACTTCTGGACCCCAAATAATGCGAGGAGAGACTGAGGCTCCGTGACCCCCAAAGACGCATCACCACCCAGCCCTGGGCAGCCGCCGGGTGAGGGGCCAAGTCTCAGGACCCCACCAGGTGGGGAGGAGGGCTGAGGGAGAGACGTGACGCCTGCTGGGGACGGTGCCCAGGAAGGATCTTTGAGGAAGGCGAAGGGCTCGTGCAGCCGGCTGGGCGTGAACAGAGCGCAGGCCGCCAGGTTGGCGAGCGCAGGCGCCGTCGCTGGAAAGCACCAGCCCGGCTGGGAACCTTCGCTGAAACGGTTCAAACGACTTCTCCAGGGGGAAGCAGGCCCGAGGCAGAGTGCTCCAGCTGTCCTGTGGGTCTGGTCATGAATGACAACGCATTAGAAGCAGCCACCCAGGGGTTAGACAATGCCCCAGAGAACAACAGACAAGGACACTGCTCCCAGAGAACCGTCCAGAAGCCCCACGTGACAGGAGCCCGGCTGTTGTCCGTAGTTGTTATTACCCCAGCCACAACTTTTATTACCCCAGCTTGTCACTCAGTGGCCAAGTTTAACAGATGTGGAAGTTTTCCGTGTTGCTTTGGCCTAGTGCCTGTGGAAACCTGAGGTGCCTGCCTCCCCTGCGATTCCTGGTTTCCCGTGTGGCCGCGCAGTCGAGAAAGGCGGCGTGTGCTTCGGGTTCAGGACATCGCACGCTCTGCGTCCAGCGAGCCTCCCTGGGCGCGCACGTCACTCGTGCACCTACGTTTCTTCCGCCTAAATGTGTGGAGGTTCTACATACGCACTGGGCTACGGTTTTAGGCGTTCCCACCCCAAAGCTCTATTCACGAGGGTCTGCAAGGTACAAGTGAAAGAGCAGCAACACCCGAGCAGTAGAGCAGCGAAGGAGGCCCCACCTGCCCCGCAGTCTGTCTGTGCAGACCACCTGTCCTACGGTGACCACACTCTGACTGTCCGGCCTTGTCTCCCAAATGTGGCACATCCTTCCGGCCTCCCAGTTTTACAAATGTTGTCAAAATCACCCTCCTATTCCCGAGATCTTTCCTCCCCCCACCCCGCCCCTTTTTTTCTTCCCTGATTTTTCATTCCAAAAATTAGCAGCTCCCTAAAGTTAAGATCAGTTGCACGGAGGACTATTTCTAAGCCAGCCTGGGTGCTCCATGGGGCATGAGGCCCACGTCCAGCAGAAGCGCCCTGGCTGGCTCTGTGGACGGCAGAAGCAGCGTCACCCCAGAGCTGGTGAGACCTGCAGCCGCTCGGGCCCACCCCAACCCCAGGGTCAGGATCGGCACCCTTCCGGAGAGCCCTGAGACAGGCACGTCAAAGCCCGGGTGCCCCTCCGGGCAAGCGCGACTCTGTGCCTCTTTCCGCAGCTCTCGGACTCGGGCCCACACTCCACACTCTCGTGCCTGGGCCTTTTCAGTAGCTGTTTAATCTGTCGCCCCCAGTTGCTTAGCCCCTGCCTGCCTCTGTGCTTTCAAACGTGAAATGAGATGTAACTCGTCGTTTTGTCGATTTAAATTGCTTAATCAATGCACAGTACAAAGAGCCAAGCACAGACTGATGTTACTAACACAGCAAGTGCTCAAAAGCCATGGTCAGAGTTGTGGTGAACCCACGCAGTGAACTTCTACGCTGAATAGATTAGTAGTAAATCTATTGACTTGCAACATCGTCCATGACGCACCAGTAAGTAAAAATGCAAGTGACAGAGCATTGAGTATATTGAGAATCCACTTAGAGTTTTTAAAAGCAGTGAAACATTTATGTGTATCGTATTTATAAATGTCTTCATGAACTTGAAAGCTCTGTGTTAACAGTGGTTCCCTCAGCAGAATGAGATGGGGAGAGGGAGCAGAGATTATTAACTATTTATCTATACAAGTCTTTGATTTTCGACTTATTACGTCTATAGTTAAAATATAATATCTTAAAAAGAAACAAATTACAAAAAGCTCAATAAGGAAAAACCCATGGTATAAACACATGCATTCATGTACAGAAACATTTTTTCTATATCTATTCCCTGCACTAGAAGTTTCTAAATCAAGAATTGCAAAAAAAAAAAAAACAATACAGTCAAGTGTACCATCAAGGGAAATCTTCACTTTTGTGGTAAATTGATACAAACATAAGTGTTCAAGCTGATCCTTGATGAAATTCACTTATCGACATGTCTACAGCTTTAGGAAGGAAAGCAATGGGCCTAACTGAATTTTTAATACAAAAAATCAAATGAGATTTGATGCTCTTTTCTCTATTCAAATCCTACTTATCCACCAAAATCCATCCACGTAAAAACCTGATAGGAAAAAACAAAGCTAGCAAATGAATCGTAATACGTCTCATTTGAGTGCTTTGAAGTTGTGAATTCCAAATAGATAAAAAGCTGTGAGTCTGTGGCCTTTTATATTAGTTATTGTCAAGAGGTTATGCAATAAATGAATATGAATGAATGTTTCGTGTTTATTATGGAAAATGAAGTTTGCAGTCAACACAGATTTGCTTAGAGAAAGGGAATCATCTGTGCAGATGTTTGTGCACTAGCATGGGGACTTGGGGGTGCAGTCTGCTGCTCTTCTAGAAATTCAAGGTAAAGTGGCCGGAAAACGAAGCCTGGGCCTTTCTGCAGGTTGATGCAGGAACCTGGACGCTGTGCGCTGAGACTGTTTTTCCTTCTCTGCTGTGAGGCACACGTTACCCAGCCAGGGGATTTGTCACACACTCCTCAGTGTTAACCTCGGGCGAGGAGACCTGGAGTGCACCAGACCCCGACTTGGGCTTCTGATTAGAACAAACTGACCCTATGCAGACAGCCACAGGCTGATTTTGTCCCCAAAACGATATGTTCACATCCTAACCCACAGTACCTCAGAATGTGACCTTATCAGAAACAGGGTCCTTGCAGATGCTGTCAAGTTAAAATAAAGTCATCAGGGGCCCCGACCCAGTGCCTGGTGTCCTCCTACTTGGAGGAGACAAGACGCAGGGGGAAGACGACCCTGCGGAGGCCGAGGACTGGAACAAAGTGTCTGCAAGCCAAGGACCTCCAAGGACCGCCAAGGACCGCTGCAGATCGCCAAGGACTACCGCGGATCACCAAGGATCGCCGTGGATCTCAACAACCACCAGAAGCTGGAGGAGACGAGGACGGATCCTCCCCCGAGGCTTTGGGGGGAGTGTAGCCCTGCCAACATGCTGATTTCAGACTTGTGGCCTCCAGAAGTGCAAGAGGATAAATTTCTGTTGTTTTAAGCCACCCAGTTGTGATGATTTGCCTTGGCAGCCATAGGACACTCTTCCATAGGATAAATCTCAGCTCCAGGGCAAGGGTTAGGTGAGGTGCAAGGGGCCAAAAAGGCACTCGGAGGGAACCCCCCAGGAAGGGACGTGTCAGCAAATGTGAATAGCGGCCGTGGCAGGACTGCTGCACACCAGGGGCTGCCATTCCTGCTCTGTGGACCTCTCACGTCCCAGGGCATGAGGAAGAGAGGGAAGAAGAACCGCAGCATCCGTGGGTGATGACATAGATTTTCCATGTGATGGTGACAGAGCCAGGCCTCGGGGACGCGCCCCAGCCCAAGGGGAGACTGCAAACTCCTTTACACAGCACAGCTCACAGTAGTTCTGCACTGTGGGCGCACGTGGGCTGGTTCCGGCCCAGTTTCATGCAGGAAAGATGTTATATGTTAAAAGGCCTTGATATGGTTGACTATAAACCAAACAGGTCAATAACTGCTGCAAGGTGAGGACAACGACAATAGGCCACGTTCCTACGGCTCCAGTCCCTCCCTTCCCACCAGGGTAAATTCCTTCACCCTCTTGTTATACTCTTCCACGACCGTTGCCATTGTCACTACAGTCGTCGTTAACACCATGATAATTTGAGAGCTGCTGCATCCCCACCCCTGCTAGGCAGGCTCTTCTCACACGCGTGTCTTTAATTCTCACACCGCCCTTCAGAAAGCTCCACAACCAAACCCATTCTGCACGTGCAGAAGCCGGCGGGGAGCCCTGGCCCTGGCCCCTGCCTCGGCAGGAGGAGCCCGGGAGCGCGGCCCCTCCCTGGGAGCACGAGCAGCAGGCGGCAGACCGAGTCCCTCCCTCGGGCTCGGGTGCAGGGCGCCAGGATCCCACGACAGAGGGGTGCGGCCACTGTCATTCCCTCCCGCAGGCACCACCTGAAAGAGCACATGCAGCGTTTTCAGAGCACATACTTAGTAATATGTAGCATAGTTTTTTTTTGACATACTATTGCTTGTTTCCTGGAATTGGCCAGAAAAGAAACATTATGTGAAGAAAAAGTTGTATAGTGAGTTATTTGAAAACGCAAGCGTAGGAAATCAAGTAATAGGTCAAAGGTTTTAGGCATTAGGAGACCAGGGCAGGTGGCGTGTCCTCACCTGCAGCACAGGGCGCAGAGCCCCAGTGCTACACCAAAGCTGCACCAGCTTTGCCAGGACAGGAAATCGAGTCAAGGCTCGCCCCATTCCAGCCTCAGCCGCGAACACCGCGGGTACCCTGACCAATGCTCCGAGGAGGAACCGAGGGACAAGCCCACATTCTCCTCTCAGAGGACTTGCTGGCCAGGATGGGGCTGCGCACCCCTCACCGTGGCCCCCTTCCCACCACACCCCGCGTGCGGCCAAGCCCCACACCCTCCCTCCAGGCAGTCAAGACTCCTGGGGAGGCCCCGGTAGACCCCGAGGGCACGTGAGCAAAGTGAGTGAGTTGGTGGTGGCCTGAGGAGGCCCAAGCAACAGCTCATCTGGAGTTGGGCAGGAAAAGCACGTGCAGCCCTCGGGCTCAGAGTGTGGCCTCTGATGGAGCCGGTGACCACGACCACGGGAGGCCCCGGGGGAGGATGGCAGGGCTGGGCCAGGAGGATCAGGTGGGCCCAGGGAGGACAGCGGCTGGAGCCCCGAGAGCGCCAGTGGAGGGGCCTTAGCGGCAGTGGGGGCGGCTGGGCTCGTGCTTTGCGGCAGGCGCATCCTCCTGTTCTCTGTTGACAGGGCGGCCGGGCCGAGGGGCTGGCCTCCTGGGCGGGAGCTCCCCATGCAGACAGGGATTGTCAGGGGCGGCCAGCTCTTCCTCTCATGCGCGGCCCTGGCCTCGTTTGTGCAGATGTGAACGAGTGTGGAGACCCCGCACGCCCTCCCTGCCACCCCTCCGCGCAGTGCAGGAACACCAAGGGCGGCTTCCAGTGTGTCTGCTCTGACCCCTACGTGTTGGGGGACGACGGAAGAACCTGCATAGGTGAGGTCCCATCCCTCTCTGTGTCCATTTGTGAGCTTTGGTAAAATGAAAACAAAATGTATTCAACGTAGTCACCTATCAGTTACCATCCCAACTGGGAAGGAGAAGAGACGGTGCCTAAGACGCTCCAAACTTAGGGTGAAGAAGGGCGTCTGCGCCGTGTGCTCTAAGCCATGATACACTTGGGGCGTCCTCTGACGGGGTGAACCAGCAGAGCAGTGCATTTCCAGATGGAGTCCCTGCGGTGCACACCATCCTCCCGGAACAGCTCTCACGTCCTCTGTCCTGGCTGGGCTCTTGGCTCTGGACCAGAACATTCTCCACCCTCCCCACAGCACAGCTGGGGCTGCCATGTGCTGGGCACTGTCCAAACATTCGCTGGATGAATCCCCCAGTGAATTGCTTCTCTGAGGGAAGCACTATTTTTAATCTCTACTTTACAGAAGAGGACACTGGAGAACAGAGAAGTTGAGTGACATGCTCAGGGTCACACAGCCACTCAGTTGACCTGGACAGGGCAGTGCAGGCGTCTATGAGGAGGGTTGACCTGCACAGGGCAGTGCAGGCGTCTATGAGGAGGGTTGACCTGGACAGGGCAGTGCAGAAAAGTCAGTAACAAAACTGTGGCCAGATGGACTTTGAATTTAAAGTGACTCTGGCTCCAGACTGCCCTCTCCCTGCAGAAACCACAGAACCAAGGCTGGGGCACAGAAGCCTGTCTCACCCTCATCTTCTCAGATGAGTACCCACATCCCTACGGGGAGGCCTTCCTGACGCCCCGTGTCCAGACGTCATGGTCCTGGGCTCCGGCTCTGGCCCTGGGCACCTCTTCCCTCTGTTCCGGAACTTCTGTCTGATCCCGCCAGCCCTACTCAGTTTCCTTCTGGAACGAGCTGATGACACTGGTGCCTGCAGCTCGGAAATCTGCTGCGTCCTGTGCCATGGCTTGGGGATGGGCTCCCTCTCTGCAAGGGTCCAGACAGCCCTCCCCACCTCAACCACGGTTTACCCTTCACGAAGCTTCCATGGAAAGTGAAAGGCACCCAAAGGCGAAACTGTGTAGCGTTCTCCTGCATTCGTTAGTCACAGCCTGCTCTGTGCCCAATTTCTCATCTCTCTCTGAGGCCTTTCGGGGTCCCCGGGGCCTGCGTGGCAGCCTCATCAGAGGGTTCTGAGAGCCTCCCTGGTTTGGGTAGAAAGGGACGTTTCCTGCCCTGCAGGGCAGCTTCCACGCAGGTGACAAGGAAGCCCACCCAAGTGCGGCCCGAGTTTTGCTCCCTGTGTTCCCTGACACTCTTCCCACACACCTCACAGTCAGGCGGGACTTACTCTCCACATGGCTTTTCTGGGCAGATAAATGACCTTCCCTGTTGTGAGCGAGCCCAGGACAAGGTGTGGCCCCAAGTTACCCTGACAGGCTCCACTAACCAGGTCTCATCCTGTGCCCCAGACTCCGGGAGGCTCCCGCGGGCATCCTGGGTCTCCATCGCGTTGGGTGCCCTGCTGGTTGGCGGCTTGACGGGTCTCATCTGGATGGTGATTTGCAGGTGGTAAGTCCCACGTTCTTCAACTGTTACTTAGACTCAGGGTGATTTCCTGTCCTTTGGGCACCGCTGGTAATGAAGCTGCTTTATTTTTCTGAAGCTGGTGGATTACTGGTATCTCAAAAGCATTGATCTAAGAGCTATTTTGTGTAATGTATTAGACTTTCTGGTTCTTTCATTATGCTTTAAATAACGAAGGTGGAATGATCATTCATACCCCTCAGGTGGTGTCAGACGTCTGTGGGTGGAGATTCAGCAATATTGAGTGCTCTGTTAATACTGAATGACTGCATTGAAATATTCTCTTGTTCAGAGTAAAGATTCTTACAAAGAGGAAAAAGCTCATCCACGGATAAAAATGTTTTACTTTTCAGTTGTACTCCCTCCCTTAAGGGCAGAAATTGAAAGTTGAACTTTTATGATAAAAACGGCACCACTGTTGAAATGTTCAGACGCGGAACCTGAGCGCGCCGGCACCGTGAGGGCATCCTCTGCAGGAGGGGCCTCGCCCGGGCGTCCCCTGGGTGGGGCTCCTCTCCCCAGCCCTGCAGGGGCAAGCGCATTGTCCACGCCCTGCTGTGGCTTCTCACCTTGCGACTCTTATGAACCAAGATCGTTGGCTTAACTTTTTGATACACAATTGTTCATTTTAAATTGGAAGTGTTAAGGAAATAACAGCATAAACTACAAGGAACCACTGCTGCCCCAGTCTGGACCCCCCTGGGGCCACACCTGCAACACCTGCACATCTGCACCGCATACGTGTCTGCCTCTGCCTTCTCCTCAGACGTTAGCTTAGCCTAGCTCAGCACGTGGCCTTCCCTTCAGGGCCAGCTCTGGGCCCCTTCAGGGGACACCTCCTGCAGGTAGGTCATGTTCAACTTCCACCCTGGTCTGCAGAACTCCTCACTTGCTGGTTCTCCTGGCACGACCCCATACCATACATCCCCACAGTTGATTATAGACCGCGCCCATTGCTCTAGGGTGGTTTTTCTGGAGTGCTGCTCATCCTCCCAATCATATAACAAGCAGTATTTCAGCAACCTTCATATTCCTAGTGACTTCTTGGCACACCAAGAAATGCCTGCTCCGAGACCTAGAGAGAAACTTCTTTATATGTTTTGCACATCTTACAAAAACTGGTCTTTAAAAACTTGGCGGAACTTTAGCAACCAAACATCGCTCAGTCATTATGACTCCCAAAGGGCCTCATGAAGAATTGACCGTATTGGCCTTTTCCTATTGGTTTTGTTTTTATGAGGACTTGGAAGGGAAGTCTCCATACCTGTGACCTGCTCTTTGTCCCATCTCTGTCTGCCTGTTTCTGCTACCCTGCAGGACCTGTGCCAGCCACTGAGGTTGACCCAGACTGCTTTGTTTGACACGAGTTTATGATCTATCTGGTATTTAACTTTTAAGTGATATATTTCATAGCTTCTAACAGAGCTAACACATGCCGTAATTCATATAATAACTGTGAGGAATTCTTTCAAATAGACAGATAATAGAAAAGCTAGAAGTCATTTGTCAGATCCAATGCTAAGTAATTTCTAGTCACTATCTCCTTGATTTTCCAATCATACGTAGTTAAATCCTTAACAAATTCACATGTTTAAATTCTAACCTCCAGGACCTCAAAATGTGACCTTTATCTGGAAATAAGGTTTTTGCAGATGTAATTGGTTTAGACCAGGTCATCGTGAAGTAGGGTGTCCCCTTATCCAATACCACTGGTGTCCTTATAAAAAGAAGGAATTTGGACACAGGTGTGCACAGAAGGAGAGCGCCACCCGAAGGTGAAGGCAGAGATCGGGGCGATGCTTCTGTAAGCCGGGGGACACCAAAGCTAGCAGCCACCACCAGGAGCTGGAGGGGCCCGGGCAGACCCTTCTCCCACAGCCTCAGAGGAAGCCGACCCTGCGACTTGGACTTGGGCGTCAGCACCTGGGAGGTGGTAACTTCCGTTGTTTAAGCCCCTGGTCTGTGGTACTTTGTTGCTGCAGCCCTAGGAAACTAAAAAAGTACTATTATTACATCCATTTTCAGTTTATCATACTAAGGTCAAGCCAGGTTTTGTTACTTGCACGAGGCTGATGCCCGTAAACACCTGTCTGGGGCTAAGGGTCCAGCTGCGGGACCCCCACCCTCCAACTTCCCGCTTTAGCTTCAGGCACAGCAAGGGAACATCCCACAGCCCAGTGGGGCTGCTGTTTTGAACAATCATTGACTCTCTCTGCAGGGCACTATTGTTCATCTGTTTTGGGGAAAGACTACTTAAATCCACCTTTCCACAGTGTCTCCAGCTCCAGCTCACTAGTGGCAGAAAATGTTCCCTATGTTTTAAGAATCACTTGGTCTTAAAAGCTTAGATATGACTAATAATTAAAACCTTTAGCTCACCATGAAATAGGCTAAGCAATAAAAATTGGGCTATAGGCAAACAACTTCAAATTAGCTGGGTTCTGTAATTATATCTATTAAATGTTTACATCGTAAAAAAATGATACTACTATAATTTACTATTCATAAACAATTTTGTATTTTCAAACATGTCTATAAACATTGATCACCTTATCATTATGAAAAATGTTAGTGCCTGTAGCCCACACTCAAAAGGAAAATAGTTTTCCTTAAGACCGATGGCCATAGATTAAATGAATATCTTCCCAAGGAAACTTGGGTGGGAAGTATTCTGCTATAGTTGATTTTAGACTCTGCAGTCCTAAATACGTGCTCCCCAGCACCAGTGTAGCCTGCAAAACACTGCTTGAGAACAGAGACAGTGGCCCAGGAACTGGGAGGTGGTTCTCTAATAAGAGCCTTAACTGGGGGCTTCAGGGCTTGCGGGGCGTGGCTTCCTACGACAAACCCCCGGGCGCTAAGTGAGCTTAGAAGGCAGAGGCCACTCATGCGGGAAACATCTTCTTAGCGCCTGCTGTGTGGCACCCCCAGCGGCTCCCAGGGACTTCAACCAGCAAACAGGCCAGCGCAATCCAGGCTTCACCCCTCTACGAGTCTCATCATTCAGCTTTGACAGTCTGACACTGTCTCCAACTTAGGGGGTTTCTGTGAAGTGGGGGGATGGAATGGAGAGGGAGATAGAGAGACAGAGGGAGAGACAGAGAGAGACAGAGAGACAGAGACAGAGACGGGAGGGGAGAGAGAGGGAAAACCCAACCCTGTGTCCGGCACCTGTCAGGTGCCCAGTGCGCACCCATTTCCTCTCCCAGGGAGACAGAGGTGTTTTGTTCTCTGCTCTCCACTCCCCTCTACCTACCTGTGCTGCTAATGTGGGTCTAAGACTATGTTTTGGGACAATGATTATTAATGTAAACATTTCAATTAGAAATATTAATATATCGACATTGATGTATTTTCACTGAAAAACTATGATTCAGAGTTAGCTCTGCTAGGCCAACTCCTTGATAAACTTTTTTATGCCACTATTAAAATGTCCCCAGATTTTTTACATTTTTTATTTCATTGAATTTTTTTCCACCAAGTTGAATTATTTTCTGTGCAACATTTTCCCCAAAAATTGACATATTGATCAGTTCTTTGGTCCATATCAATTTTGCCAGTTAGACCTTCTGCCATGGTAAGTTTTCTTTTGTGTTATTATTTCCTCAGGTCTAGATTTCTTAGCTGAAAGTTTTCGATCTGATTTTCCATTATGATTTTATTTGTCTATTGATTCTTGTTAGTCAATGGAAAATGTTAACGTGCAGCTTCCGGCCTTGTCCATTTGCTCTTGTTTTTATTATTTAAACTGTCGGCTTCCCTTCCTCCCTGTCATTTTTGCTTGAAAATCACCGACAAGGGAAGATTAACAGGAGGAAAGGCACGCACACTTACTTGGCCATAGTTTTACGTGACACGGGAGCCTTCAGATTAAGTTCGTCAAAGCGTGGACAGCCGTGTGGGGAGGTGACTGGACGAGGGATGTGCTCTGATGGGCAGACTGAGCAGGGACCTGCAGGGCCCACTGTCTGGGTTCCTCCCGGGTGTGTCCAACGAGGCAGGTAGTACTTTGTGCCCTGTGCCTTTTCACTGTCACCAGTTGTATTTTGTATTGATTGTTCCTATGAGTAACGTGCACTATAAGTTTGAAAAAAGCAGAGAGTTTGCATTTATTTACAAGGAATGTGGAAGAAAGCCGTGAGCAGTTTCCTCAGACGATGCCAGGTTCCCCTCTGCGGGGGTCGCTCACCTGTCTTCCCCCCGGCGCCTTCCCTGCTAACTGATCAGAGGAGTTCTCTCTCCGTCTCTCCTGCTACTGCTAACGGATTAACCTGCTTTCCGGACGGAGCCCAGGTGGGTGGGCAACTCACCCTGTGTGCTGGGGGTGACCCGGCTCCCCCTGCCCCCCAGGGCACCCCCCTACCCTGGGGCAAGGGCAGCCTGAGCCCCACCCGAGACTGAGGCTTCCCAAGTGGAACGTTCGTGACAGGAGCTGTCCGGTGAGGCGTGCAGAGAGGTCACGAGGGGCGTTTGTCACGGTGGCCTTGGCGGCAGGAACGTGGCAGTGGATCCCTGTAGGCCCCAGAGCTGACACTTCTCTCTCCTGTTGACCGGCCCAGTTCCCTTGCTGGACTCACTGGACTGGAGGCTGCCCCGGCCACACCCCAGCGCGCTGGGGGCCTCCGCACGCACAGCCTCGGCGCAGCCTGGGAATCGGGGAACGCTCGTCGGCTGATTAAGTGGATTAAGGTATTTTCATTATGCCCCACGACTACTGCAGAGAACATGAGTGATATTCGCAGGGTCTCCTGGCCGTGTGGAGGTGAATCTGGTGTCGGATGGGCACGTTCTCCCTGGCAGGTCCGGTATTTTCTATCAGGTCCCAACGGCCTCATACAGGGATGGGGCCGAGTTGCAGAGGACTGCGGAGGGAGCTCCTGCCTGAAGCCCGCTTTGGCTTCTCTTGCCTTCGATGCAGTCTGCTGAGAGCCCAGCAAGTTTTGTTTGTAGCCACGGTATTCTTTCCTTTCTTAAAATAAGCATCACCTGCCCCTGAGTGCGCAAACCGCAGGAGGATGGCGCCCTCTGCCCTCTGCTCTCTTTCCGTGGAAACCTCGTGCTCGAGCTGCAGGGAGACCAGCCATGCTCCTCGCCAGGTGCGCGTGAATACTTGTTCCACGTTCCCCAGAAAGTTGAGAAAATCATGTTAACTAAAAAAAAATGAAGTTTACACTTCGGAAAAAGGAGAGCTTTGTTTCCCATAAAGGGTTTTACAGCTGGCAGCGGCCGTTCTGGCAGGCTGGGAAGCGCGGCTCCGGGCCACCAACCAGGAACACGTGCTCCAGGGAGAGACAAAAGGGACAGGATTGTATACCGAGCTGGGTGGCTAAATATAAATGCATATTTAACAAGCTATAGGAGAAGTCATGAATGTTTATGAAAAAATAAAACGTGTATGTGTGGTTGTGCTTTACTCCTCCCGTCCCAGCACGGCCGGGACTCAGTTGTAAGGTTTGTCTGGGGTCCCCGTGGCTGCGGTGGGATCCGTTCAGTCAGCGAGGGGCTTAGGATTTTACTTTTAGTTCACAGTCACAGGCCCTGGTGTCTGTGCAAGCACTATGCAGAAGGAAAAGCCTTTGAGTTGTTATTAGTATATTTGGTGAATCGTCATTTGATTATATTAAAAAGGATGAGCGTGTGCCTTTTTCCAAGTCAGGCCACCCAGAGGCTGTGCCCGGTGTGGGGGTGACCCCGTGGGGCTCTGCTCCCTGGCCCTGCCCCACCCCTCCCCTGCCTGAGCAGCCCACGTCCCCTGGCAGGGGCAGGAGGAGACGTAGACCCTTCGTCCTTTACTCATTGCTTCAGCGGCTCTTCATCGGGTGCCCACCAGGTACCAGAGCTGGGCTGGGTGCTGGGGACACAGGTGTGGAAGAGCCAGGCCCCTCTGCCCCACCTGGGTGTGGGGGGAGGAGAGTCAGGAGGAGGAAGTGCAGGTGGGAGCGGGTCAGAGCGTGTGAGTGTGTGCACGCCTGCTGGCACGCGTGGTTGTGAGAACAGTTCCTCTGCCTGTGGGCGCCGTCAGTGCAGGTACAGGTGTGTGGCTCCCGGCACCCGAGGTGCCCCAGGCCAAGCAGTCTCCAGGGTCTCAGCCCACCTGGGTCCTCCTGGGACAGGGGCCCTCCGGGCTCAGGCCCCCCATGTTCCCCTCGGAACCTCTGGGGCGGCCCCACGTGGCACCTTCGAGGTACTCACAGGGGCTTCTCTGCCGCCCCTCACGCTGTGCCTGGGCCAGCTTCCTCTTCCACTTACAACCCGAATGTTTGCCGACAAGGTTTCCTGGCTCTCTGCACCACATAACCGATTCCGAGTCTTCTCAAAGTTTTGTGGGGACTCACCAGGAAAGTCCAACACTCAGGAGCAAAAGGAATCTTGGGGAAGCTCCCGCAGACGCCTCTGCCAGGAAAGCCCCAGGCACCTGCAGCCCCTCGAGACTGCTCTCCGGGGCCCTCCCTTCCCGATGTCGTCTTCGCCCGGTGGAGGCCCCAATGCCAGCTGGCTTTATAATGAGGACAAAGCTGTCGTCTGCCTCCAGAAGCTTCTGGCCAGAAACTGGGTCACTGTCACTCTTGTCACCTCCAGTGCAGGTGACACCAGATGAGAACAGTGGAAATTGGCGGCGGAGGTGGGGACTGGAAACGGCGTGTCCCTTTCCCGCTAGGATGCTGTCTTGCGGTGGCCTTGAAGAGGGCAGCGTCGTCTTATCTTTCGCCTGCAAGGTGGTTCCAGTGAAGGTCCAGCATCTCCTCTGCCGGCACAGAGCCTCCGATCAAACACCACTTCTCCACACTCCCTCCGGGCTGTCTCACCCTCAGGCAAACCTCTGCTAAATCCGCTTCCACATCAAAATTCTAATTCCAGTAGTTATGCATAATTAATAATCACCCCCAATTTCTGCTCCTTTTCCTCCAACATCCACTTCCGTTTTCCCACTTAGCTCCTCTGCCCCTCCCTCTCTGTCTGCCCATCTCTCTGTCTCTCCCTCCCTCTGTCTCTGTCTCTGTCTGTCTCTCCCTCCCTCCGTCTCTGTCTCTCTCTGTCTCTCCCTCCCTCTGTCTCTGTCTCTCTCTGTCTCTCCCTCCCTCTGTCTCTGTCTCTCTCTGTCTCTCCCTCCCTCCGTCTCTGTCTCTCTCTGTCTCTCACGCACACACACACACACACACACACACACGTGCGCACCCACAGAGGTGGGCAGGTAGGGACAGAGAGGCTGCTCACCTCTCCTGCGTCACCTCCTCCTCCGCCCCCTCCCCCCGGAGCTGATTCTGCAGGTGGCCGTCCTGCCCCCAGCCCTGGACCCCGCCCCGCAGCACCCCAGTGTGGCCGCGGTCGTGGGTGCCAACCTCCCACCGGGCAGAGGCCAGGGGGAAAGGAAATGGACCCCGGGCTGCGGGGCCTTCAGGGCCCTGGCTCTGGCAGCCTCTCTCCCAGAGGAGACGCCCGGCTCTGGGGGAGGAAGTGACTTGCCTCCGGTCGCACATTTCTCTCGCAGACCCAGGGACTCCGCAGCCCCAGCCACCTTGGTCCGGTTGGACCTGAAGTCACCACTCGTGGGTCCTCCTGGCCCGGCCTCCAGCGCTCTCACCCTCCTGTGCAGCCCGCTGCCCCCCGGGTGCCAGGTGGTCCCCGTGCAACCTCCCGAGACCCGCGATGACCCCAGTGTCTGCCAGTGCCAAAGCCCAGCTCCCTGCCGGGCTCGCCCAGGAATCTCTGCAGAGAGGCAGGCGGGAGGCCAGGGAGAAGGGGGGGCAACGTGGGGCAGAGGCAGGAGGCGAGGACGGTTCTAGCTGGGTGGCCAGAGGGTTGGTCGGGGGTTCTGCTCCCGTTTCTGCCAAGATCAGAGAGCCGTGCGGCGTCGTTCTGACCAGGACCCGTTTCCAAAGAATAAAGACCTTCCCATCTTTTACTTGTAACTGCTTTGGTTGAAAGCTCGTAACCAGAGTTTTTACGTCACCCACAATGAGCCGTAGAAACTTTGAAAAGTTTGGACCCTCAAGTCTGAGTTCGAGTTGGTCGGCTGTTTCCGAGTCAGGTGCCGCTGTGCTGGGTGATCGGCAGGAGTGAGGCTGGCTAGCGTGGGCTACTTAGCAGGACACGCTGTGCCCGCGGAGATGGAGGCTCTGGGCAGCAGTCTCCCCTGGGAGTCCAGGCGGTGGCTGCGACGCACGTCGGGCCCAGACAGCCCTGGGAGTGGCCTGTGCTCGTGGGAGCCCAAGTCTGTCCTGCGCATGGAGGGGCTGCCAAGCTGGGCACCTTCCAGCTCAGGCAGTCACAGCGTCCCACCTCGAAAGTCCCCTGGGGCTCCAGGTGGAAACGTTGTCCAGCTTCCAGCCCAGAACATGAGCCTGGTGCTCACACCACTGGGTTCCTCTGTGTTCTCTCGGCTGCACCCGGCCCCTCCCTTTCTGCACCATCACCTTGTTCTCCGAGGAGCAGCAGTGGGGAACACGCCCGCCACCCTCTGCCCTCTCTCCTCCGGCCACCTGCCTGATGCCGTCCACCCTGCACCTGCCCTGTGGCCTCTCTGACTTGTCACTGTGGATGCTCCAGGCTCTCCCCTTCTTGTCTTCTGCTCATGCCCGGGTCTTTCCATGGAACCACCTTCCCTTGTCTCAGCCCACCTCATACGTTCAACTCTGACCCGTCGTCGAGGCTCTGCTCCGATGCCACCGCCTGCATGCAGCCGTCCCCAAGTCCCCTGCAGGGAGGAGCTCCCCCTCCTGTGACTCCCCTCTCTCCCTTGCGAGGGAGCATCTTGAGACTGGTAACGTGCAATAAACATTTGTCACATCAACAATCTGTTCCTGCACGTTACCAAGTAAAGAGAGTTGAGCTTGGAGGCATGGGCGTGCCTTATTCTTGTTTCTAACGTGTTAGCGAAGAAAAGATAAAAACAAAAACCTGAGAGTAGTCTAGATCGAAACAGGAGGGGTGCACGTGAACAGTGAACAGTGAATGCACAGCACGTTCACTCAGGTTTCTAGTATGTGACCAAGTCTTGGAATGTGGAGTCTTTTTCCAACCTTTCCAGGACATGTCCTTTTAGTAAACAGTCTTTCCTCACGCAGTTGTCACACGGGGTAACGATGCGTAAAGGGTGGAAGGGGGTGCCCTGGTTAAGGGGTGTGACTGCAGCCTTTCTCCTGGTTTCCTGGGGCCGCCCACACACAGAACCACGACTGTGGCGGCTCCAAGCCGCAGACGTTGGTCCTCTCGCAGCTTTGGAGGCCAAAGGTCCAAACTCGAGGTCTCGGCAGGGCTGCGTTCTCCCTGAGGGCTCCGGGAGGAACCTGCCTCGCTTGTCCACGTCCGGTGGGGGCTGGCGATGTTTGTGTCCCTCAGCTTGTGGCGCACCTGCCCACCCTCCGCCTTGTCTTTGCCTGGCTTCCCCCGTGTCTGGGTCCAGATTTCCCTCGTCCCATGAGGGCACCAGTCGTGATGGACCAAGGGCCCACCCAGCCCAGTGTGACCTCATCGTCACTGATTGCACCTGCAAAGGCCCTCCCTCCACCTGAGGTCACCTTCTGAGGCTCTGGGGGGACATGACCTTTGGAGGACACTATTGAAGCCAGTGCACCCCTCACCTCAGGGCAGCTGATGCGGTTTCACGCCTCAGATCCACACCCCGAGAGCCCTGAGGAGGGCAGACCCGGGGTTGGAACACGTCTGAGCCTTTGCCCTGGAGACGGGCACCCTGCGGACTCGGTGGCCCACAGTTTGCAGGACCCCGGGACTGGGGCGCTACGTTGCCGGCTCAGCCCTGTCACGTGGCGTGGACAGCCGCCTCCTGGGCTTTCTCCCGCGTGCTGTGCGGGGTTTTGAGGCCAAGCTTACGCCCGCCACTGGCTCAGCCCCGGGCGGCCCTCCCTTCAGTCCTCACCCCTGCCTCTTCCGGAGGCCACCCGGTGACCGCCCCGGCGGATGTGGACCCCGAGCGCCCCCCACCCAGTCAGCGCTGGACTCCGTCGAGTCCGAAGGGTCCTTTCCCGCAAGTCACGCACAGTCCTCCTTGGACGGGCGCTGGTCCAGGCACCAGAGACACCACCAGGAACACACGCAGAGCCCTGCGCTCCGGGACCCTCGTCCCTCAGACGACTCTGCAGGGGGCCCGGCACGGGGCAGACAGTGCCGCCGCTAACGTGTCTGCACCGGCTCCTGCCTGCCCGAGGTGGCCTCTGCCAGGACCGGCTTGTCTGTGTCTCCCCCGTCCGGGTAGGCGTCCGGTGGTCGCTGCACGATAAGGTGCTGTCACGCGGCTCCCACAGCTCCATGGAGGGGGGACACGCCTCGGGCCCTACTGGGCACTCGTTCACGTTCCGCCCGTGTCCCGAGAGGCCTCCTTCCGAGCAGCACGTCCATCTGCCCGCGCGGAAGTTGTACTCCTCAGACTCACGGGGCGCGGTTAACGCGCCGTCAGATGAGGGGGCTGAACCGGAGGGAGAAATTCCAAGTTTGAGCATCTGATTTTTCTTTCTTTCTGCATAACCTGCTCTCACCGAATTCTCTCCGTCCTTCCTCCTTGCTGCCTGGCGCCCACCCCTCTAACTGCCTCCGCGGCCAAATCTCCGGAACAGGATCTGAGCATCCAAACCATTGTTAGTTCCTTCACTTACAGCACGACCCAAAAATCTCATCACCACGTGGCTCTCTCTTCAGAAAGTAAGCAGCCTTACAGGGAAAGGAGCGTTGTATTTTTAAACTTCAGAAGACCACTAAAGACGCTGTTACTCATTCCTTGTGGAAAGTATTTGCATCGTTATCACACGAGGAAGAAAAGGAAGGGCAGAAAGGAAGACTCACCGCTGCGACACGCTATTGAGGGGAAATTCTTTGTGCTTTTTCCTGAAAAGAGCCTTTATATTTTCCCTTTTGTCAATTGCTTTTTCAGAGAACATATAGTCCTACAAAGGTCAATGTCAGTGTTGTTGTATTTTGTTTAGTTACTTTTCCTTACATTTCTAGACATGTTTTGAAAGTACCCAATACCTCAGTGTTAGATGGTGTCTTTGAAATAATAAAATCAAACACACTTAATAGCATAACCTTAGTTATTTCCATCATTCCCAAATAGAAAGGTGACAAAAAAAATTAGGCATTGAATTATGCGATGTGGAATCTCATTAAATACCCCAGTGGGGGGTAAACTTCTACTTCCCGACTGGACTACGCAGAGTTTTCAGATCGTTTTCTCAGCGCGCTGTTCGCTGTTCGTTGAATCCACGTGAACGTCTTTCCTTTGAAGAGAGGCGGGCCGGGGCCGTGGGAACGCTCCGGTGCGGTCAGCGACTGCAGTTCCCTCCCCACACTCCCCCCGGCGCAGATGGCCTCGGCCAAGCCGCCTGGCCTTTCTGGACAAGGACAATCACCTCCGCCTTGCGTGGCTGCCGTGAAGATCAGAGATGATCTATTGAACGCATTTGGTGTATTCCCCGTACACAGTATTATCGTGACAAGCTGAAACCAGCTGGCAGGCTGCTGGGATTTCAGGGCTCTGCTGGAAAAGAGGCAACAGACCCCCTCCACTGCCCCCCCGCCCGTGCAGGCCAGATGCTGCCGGATGACAGAGTGACAACGGCTCGTTCTCGTGTGGCCCCTCTAAGTCTCAGCCCACAGGGGCAAACCACCGACGGACCCACTCCCGACTCCTCCGTGCCCCTGCTCACAGACTTGGCCTGTGACATCCTCTGACATCACTGTTATAAAGAAGAGAAACTCCACACCAGCATCTTAGTGTTTTTTCCCCTTTACTTCTTTTTTTGAAAATTGTGATTAAATACGCATAACATTAAATTTTCCATTTTAGCCATTTTTAAGTGTACAGTTCAGTGGCATTAAGCACATTCACACTGTTGCACAACCATCACCACCATCCACCTCCAGAACTCTTTCCTCTTGTAAAACTGAAACTCTGTTCTATTAAATAACAACTCCCGGTCTTCCGCCCCAGCCCCTGACGTCCACCATCCACTGACTGTCTATAAATGTGATTGCTCTGGGTGCCGCTTATGAGTGGAGTCACACAGCGTTTGTTCTTCTGTGTCCGGAGTACGTCACTCGGCGTAGTGTCCTCAGGGTTCATCCATGTTGTAGCATGTGTTATTAAGGCTGAGTGATATTCCATCGTATGTACACACCTCGTTTTGCTTGTCCGTTCGTCTGTGGATGGGCACTTGGTTGCTTGCACCTTTGGGCCGTTGTGGACAATGCTGGTACATTTTAGCATTTTGTCATGTTTAATATAGTTCTGTATGATAACTCTTCCTCTTATGTATTTTATTTGTTCCGCACATGTATGTAAAGCTTGGCTCCCCAAAGACAGAGATTGTCCCTGATGGCAAACATCACCGAGTAGTCCAGTACCTTTTACAGCCATGAGCAGAGAGGGAAAGGGAAACTAACACACGTTCACACAGTAGGAACACCGGACACTCGCTGAGTGTTTAGTAAATGCCGAGATTTGTGCCACGCACTTACACGGTTCATTGCATTCCGCTCTCACGAGCACCCTCGGAGGAGGTCGTTACTTGTCCCACCTCGTGCACGTAGAGAGGCGGGCCGCGCCCCGTCCCTTGATATGGCAGACGAATAAGTGGTGCCCACTTCCTGCGCTAAACCAGGTCAGACCAAACGTAGGGAGAGATCAGTAGTTGTACGAGGGGTAAAATACCAAGCGTTTGGGAGTTTCTTTACTCCAGGCAGCTGAAGTGCGGCCTCCTAAATGTTGCTCAACAGCACTTTGCCGCTGCCGTCTGGCTCAGTGCCGGCAGTGAAAGCAAAGGGATAAAACTGCCGAGCAGCATGTTCTTGTCCACAGAAGGTGGAGTCTGCGCCCTCAGCCCAGTCAGGTGGGGACGCTGGTGCCCCCCGGGCAGTCCTGCTTCCTGCCCGCCCTCTGCCCCGGTCGGAGCTCACGAGATTACAGACGGGTGGGCGGCTGGAGGGTGAAGGTGGAGAAGGAGGGAAAGAGGCCCCTTTCGGCCCCGCGCTGTGACCCGTTCCTTGGCCTCTGCCTGCAGCCGAGGCACACGGGGTGGGCCGGGGCCTGGCCGGGGTGCCTGGGGGCAGGTGGCAAAGTATGCCAGCTTCCTAAGTAACACGGCGACTCCCACGTCACCCGCCAAGAGCCCGACCCACTCCCAGGCGCTTCAGGCTGTTGCACGCTGCGGGGGCAGGAGAAAGGCCCTTGCTGGACGCGTCAGCACATCTTAAGTGATCGAGCTGCGCGCAGGCCGGACCGCAGGCTGAGGGGCCACCACAAGGACCAGGTGTGGGTCGTGGGGGAGACACAGGAAACCCGTGGTCTCGACGTGCCTCTCCAGAGAGAGCGTGCACGCTGCGCGGCTGCTCCATGGTGACTGCGACCGTGCGAGCCACGGCTGGCTGACTGCCGCGTCCCGGGAAGGAAAGGCATGTGGGTTTTATCCCAATGTGTATGTTTTTCAGGAGTCCAGGAATTCAGAGTCAGCCCCGTTTTCCCACCACGTGATCTCTGTGCTGACTCGCTCCTCGCCCGTGGCTCCCTCTTCGTGAGGTAAAGATTAAGAAACCGGTGAAAAGCGCGTTCACAGACACTTCTCAAGAGCTTCCTGGAAACCCCTGGTCTTTCACTTTGATGGGTAAATTTGAGGCTGTAACTGCAACCGCCTTAACCCCCTAAGCGGTTCTCCCTGGAGCGGCTGACTCGGGCCTCCTCGCGCCTTGGGGGCGTGAGCGTGTCTTCCCGCCGCCCGTGAGGACGAGCCAGGACGCCGGCTCTGTGTTCAAACGGCACGTGAGGCTCGGGTCACAGTAAGTGATGCCGAATGCCAGGTGGTGACGCCGCATGACGACGTCTGTTCCTTCCGTGTACCGCCCGAATGCCGAGGGACAGGTCCAACAACCAGCAGAAATACGCTCTTTTTTCCCTTGTGTGTAAGACCTCTTGGGAAAACTAGTGCACGTGATACAGTGGGACGTGGCCAAAAGCAGAATACTCAGTTAGCGCAAATGTCTCTAGTGTTACACAACGTAACATTAAAGCACGAACCGAGACACGTCGCTGGCGTTCAGGGCTTGAGGTGAGCTTGAAATGAAACAGACGCAGGTGCTGTGACCTGAGTGTGAGGGGCGACTTGGGAAGGCGACTAAGAGAGCGTGACACATGCAACTGCGTGTGTGTCTGTCTGTGGCTGTTCTCAAGACTTCACAGAATCTGTGGTGAACATTAGGGCCAAGTACCTCCTGGAACATCATGTTCTAATAGTAAACATTTTAATTTCCATTGCAATAAAGATAAAAATTATTATGTTATATGAATTCTATTAAAATATCCTTTTTCCCTTCACGATTTTATAATGTGGGGTAAAAAGATAAATCCAGTAATGGTAAAAGACGTGAGTGATGCCTTAACACAGGCTGGCAGTCCCCTGGCCAGGGGAGAGCGTCCACGTGCCATCGGGAGCACGGGCCCTGCAGGACGGGGCTTCTCAGTCCTTGACACCCCCACTGTCAACTGCATTTTGTTCTCTGGAAACCTGAAGTCACAAGGTTTGGGTCCTCAAGGGCCTACCTGAAAACGCTGGCTAGAGATTTTTTCTCTCAGAGGTGTGTAAAGGCTCTTGAGAGCTGGCGGCTGGGGGAGTGGATCACACCACACCTGCTTTCCGTTCCAGTTTCGGGGAGGTGTCTGCTGCACATGGCTGTGGTCCGAGCTGCATCCCCCAAACTCATCCCCCCTGAGGTGGTGGTGTCGGGAGGTGGGGCCTTTGGGAGGTGATGTGGCCGTGCGGGAGGGTGGAGCCCCTGCGATGTGATTAGTGCCCTGTGAGAAGAGACGGGAGAGGTGACCACTCTCCCCACGGTGTGAGGACGCAGCCGCAAGGCGTCCTCTGCAAACCAGGAAGAGGCTCTCGCCAGGAACCGAACCTGCGGGCACCTGCAGGACTGTGAGAAGTAAAAAGTCTGTTGTTCACGCCCCCAGTCAGTGGTATTTAGCAGTGGCAGCCCGAGGTGACCAAGACAGAAATAAGCCCCCTTCTGTAGGAGCTGCCAACACGCAGGGTGGGCCTGAAGCCACAGAGGTGCCTGAGCCCCCTTGTGCCCGCTGCAGCCACAGACTCAGCCAACACTAACCCACCCGAGCCAACTGACCTCTCTTCCCTGGGTCTGACTTCAGCCAGGGCCAGAGACAGAGTCTGTGGTCCACCCCTCGCAGAACCTGCCATGTTTAAGTCTGTCCGAGAGTCCAAGAAACGCCCCAGGCCACTAGGAATTGGTTTCCATAAGGTATTGTGAAGACATCATTTTTTTTTAAATTTCAGAATATTACAGGGGTACAAATGTTTAGGTAACATGTATTGCCCCTGCACTGCCTGAGTCAGAGCTACAAGGGTGCCCCTCCCCCAGATAGTGTGCACCACACCCTTTAGGTGTGAATTTACCATCCCCCTCCTGCCCCCTCCCACCTGCCCGACACCTGATGAATGTTACTTTCATATATACACATATAAGTTGATCAGTTAGTACCAATTTGATGGTGAGTACACGGGTGCTTGATTTTCCATTCTTGTGATACTTCACTTAGAAGAATGGGCTCTAGCTCCATGCAGGATACTACCAGATGTGTTAACTCACCATTGTTTTTTATGGCTGAGTAATACTCCACTGGTATACATACACCACATTTTATTAATCCACTCTTGCATTGATGGGCACCTGGGTTATTTCCACATCTTTGCAATTGTAAATTGTGCTGCTATAAACATTCCAATGCAGATGTCTTTATTATAGAATGTCTTTTTTTCCTTTGGGTAAATACCCAGTAGTGGGATTGCTGGATCAAATGGTAGTTCTACTTTTAGTTATTTGAGGTATCTCCATATTACTTTCCATAGAGGCTGTACTAGTTTTTAGTCCCACCAGCAGTGTATGAGTGTTCTTATCTTGAAGTAGCTTCTATTACTTCGCTCAAAGGACCTTTAGCCCTATGATTGATGACCCCGGAAAGTGGAGGTAGGGCAATTCCTGTGTGTGATGCTGGTGACTCTAGAAGACCCGCCTTGGGGCTCTCGGGTCCAGGTGTTCGCGGGGGAGGCTTGAGCTCATTCCTGCTCCCGTGAGTCAGGGGTCACAGGTGTGACAGCAGAGAACCAACTGCAGTGATGAGAGAGGTGTTGATAAAACAGACCAGCTACAGAAGAAGCCCCTCAGAAGGGAGCAGCCGTCCTGCAAGCTCCAAGGGCTGCCACAGGAGTGAGACAAACCAGGAAGGTGAATTAAGAAGACCTGGGACGTTGCAAAGAACAGGCTTAGGGTGTGAGGGCTGATGCTACTCGGCACCCCATGGCCTGGGGTCTGTGTTTCCTAAAGCAGGAGGGGGCAGTGGCCCTTCCCTAGGCTGTGTTTCTGAGCCTTGGATCTCCTAGTGTCAATCAGATTTTCCTAAAGCCTGGTTCCTTGGAGAAACATTCTCCCCCAGAGGGAGGCTGCCTGAGGCCAGAAGCATCCTCAAAGTCAAGAGCTATCTCGAGAGACAATTGCAGAACCGAGAGATGTCTCCCCTGGAGAAGCGAAAGCAGTTTGGAAGAGGATGGGGGTCTTGAGGGATTTCAAGGGCTGTCAAGTAAGTTAACTGGCAGGAGAGTTCTAAAGCCAAATTTAGCCACAGCGACTGTCAGTAGAAAACATAATTTCTATTCAAGCACTGTTGCAGATACTCTGCGGTTTGTCTAGGTACTGTATGTTGAGTGGAGAATTAGCACCAGGAAGGGGAAAGATTATCACAAAACCAAATGCGGGGGCAGGCAGGGAGCAGGCATGTCTGCAGCAGCCCTTTCATTAACATGTCTATTTCTATTGACACTTCGCCTACTTCCAAATATAAAAACTGACTTCTGACAGCTAGAGGCAGCATCTGTAAAAAAAAAGACTCAAAGGTTTTCAGCCAATTGTCATTTCAGTGTAAGATGGCAATAGAGGTAATCACTAAAAAGAAACCATAGGCTGGGGGTCTGGGCTAAGTTATGAAGCACAGCAGCCCCCAGCACCCGAGGCCACACGGTGCTGATGCTGGGTGCACCCAAAGAAGAGAGCCGTGGAGGTCAAGCCCCCAGAACTGGGACAGATGAGAAAGACTACTCTCAGGGCCCAGCCTCTGCCCGAGGGACCCAGACCCTGCCCCCAGCATGGTGCCGAGAGGGAGCCTGTGGCCCCAGGTGCCAGGAGATGCACAAATCCTCAACAAAATACTAGCAGACCAACTTCAGCAGCACATCAGAAAGATAATCCACCATGATCAAGTGGGTTTCATGCCAGGGAAAAAACAAACAGCCCATCAAAAAGTGGGCAAAAGATGTGAACAGACTCTTCTCATAAGAAGGTAGACAAATGGCCAACAAACATATGAAAAAATGCTCAACATCACCAGTCATCAGGGAAATGAAAATTAAAACCACAACGAGATACCACCTTACCCCTGTCAGAATGGCCGTTAACAAAAAGTCAAAAAACAATAGATGTTGGCATAGTTGCGGTGAAAAGGGAACACTTATACACTGTTGGTGGAAATACAAACTTGTACAACCCCTATGGAAAACATATGAGATTCTTCAAAGAACTAAAAGTAGAACTACCATTTGGTCCAGCAATCCCACTACTGGGCATCTACCCAAAGAAAAGGAAGTCATTTCATAAAAAGACACCTGCACCCGAATGTTTATCTCAGCACAATTCACAATAGCAAAGATGTGGAATCAAGCTAAGTGCCCACCAACTGATGAGGGGATAAAGAAAATGTGGTGTGTATATATATAGTATATATTTTATATACACCACGGAGCGCTGCTCAGCCATAACAAGGAATGAAATAATGTCTTTGCAGCAACTTGGATGGAACCAGAGACCATTGTCCTAAGTGAAGCTTCTCAGGAATGGAAAAGCAGACACCACAGGTCCTCACTTACAAGTGGGAGCTAAACAAAGGATGTACCTGGTCATGAAAAGCAGTAATGGACACTGAAAACTAAGAGGTGGGGTGAGAGGGGGTGAGGGATAAATTGCACCCATTGCCCACAAAGTCACCTGTTCTGGTGACCACAGCATGGTACCATTCTTCCACGTAACAAAAAACACTTGTACCCCCTAAATTTGTTGAAATTAAAAAAAAGTAAAAATAAATAAAAAATAAAATATATTATTAATTTCCTAATATGTAGGAAAAATGAATAAATAAATCTTAAATTTTCTATTCCTCTTTGCTGAGGAAAAAATCAACCAAGTAATCTAAGAACACAAGTTATCTCTCATGTTATTTTAGATTTAATAATCACAGAATTTTGCCCATAAAAACATCAAGACCTCCAGAGAGGGTGGAAAAACACAGGACTGGAAAAGGCCAGTGACCCCCTATCATTAGTGAACAACCTGTGGAATCCTGCCAGTACCGCTCTGTGTTGCATGTATGCACGTGTGTATATGTGTGTGTGCGCGCACATGTTTATGTATGCATGCACTATGTGTGCACACATGTATGTATGCATGTGTGTATGTGTGCATGTGTCTATGTATGCATGCACTATGTGTACACATGTGTATGTGTGCATGTATATGTGCATACAAACATGCCAGCCTGAGGCAGAGGCACTGTGGTTTCCCCTGTGCAGGGACGGGTCCAGAGAAGAATTGCTGTGGGCTAAACTGTCCCAGCCCTGGAGGGCACGAGTCAGGGCTTCCCTGGACACCAGGGCAGAAGGAAGAGCCGGACCTGCAAGTCTGACCACACCCACGTCACTTGTTCCTGATGACGTCATCACAGACATTGATGTCACCGAGGACAGTTGGTGGCCTGCCATTGGAAAGGCAGGTCCAGACTCTGCCCACCAGCTGCACAGAGCTGCGACAATCCGAGTGTTGTCTGCAGACCTGGTCTCTTACTACAAATCCTGCCTTTTCTTTGTAAGAGTGGGGAGATGAACATGCATATGCCTTTTATGTTCAGTATCTTTGCTGATGCTATTTGAAATGTTTGTGCCATGGAATTTGCTAACATATTGTGACCACGCTCCCTAGGAGGGGTTTGCCAGTCTTTTGTGTGCATGTAAGGTAGTTTCTGTCCTTGCCACATTGACAAAATGTCATGGAAGCCACCTCTAGGATCACTGGTCCTCTTCAGGTGGGGTGCGCGTGTGGGCAACATACCGGGGAGCAGTCAGGAGCCTGTCATGCCGTGCAGGGGCCAGGCACAAATAACTGCCCCAGTGAGCCTGTCCGGAGGATTAATATTTGGGGGATGGGGAAGGGGAGAGGGAGAAACTTAGAATCAGGGCAAGTAGCTGAAAAATATAGCAGCTCTAAGGTTCTGATGAGAAAACATTTTTGCACTTCCAAGTTAAATCCCCCAGCATTTTTGATGAGTTTTTGGATAACTTCCTCTTTTCTCCCATAGCAACGTCCCAGTGTCTGGCAGAGCTTCTTTCCTGTGCCGTCCCCACCCCTCCAATGCCCGGGACGGTCTCTACTCTCGCTCCCCTGGGCCAGCATGCCCTCCCTCCACTCCAGGTCCGAGCTGGGGTCTTAACGATTGAGTTGAAGATATTGTTTGGCTCCTTTCCCTTCATAGGGTTGATGTCTTGACCCAGGAGAAACTTAATGTTGATCATCAGTTGAATGAACGTCTTGGCAGTGACTGAGGTGAACAAATCCTCATTACGGCCTCTCTTGTGTGTGATTGTTGCGTGTAAGGAAACAGCCGCTCGGCTGCACGGAGACAGGTGTCCTCTGTGTTACAAACTGCTAAAATCATTTTCTTATGAAAAGAGTAATGCTATTTTTGCCGAAATATATTAAATTAGAGTTGACTTGACTAAGGTATGGGATGAAAGTGAGTTGTTAGTGTTCCTACCAAAGATGCCCCGTGGCAGCCTGTGCCCGTGAGAACGCCACCTGCTTTTCCATCGACAGTCAATAACGTCGTGGCTTTGCTGAAACTGTGGCTAAAAAGGAAAACTCATCTTGTTTAAGAAAACAGAGGTTGGGTCAATAAAGTTGTGCATAAGTGTACACACAAGTGTACAATTATCTTTGCAAAGTACCATGTAGAGATATCAAGGATTTGGAACAGTCCTTAGTGAACATGATTTCATTTATATATTATTATCTTTCCTAAAATGCATTTCTGCATAATAATTGCTTTACCAGAATTGGGTTGGTTTTTATATACAATTTATTTTTTCAAAGTTTCCACAGCATACCCTAACAGGTATGATGTTTGGGGGGGAGGCAAAGTAAGTATTCAAAATAAACATTTTGATCCCTTTGCTGGTTAAAAAATATTAAATTAACACATGATGACAATTCCTGCAGTCCAGCTATCCAATCTGGTAGCATCTCTGTATTTTTCTATGAAGTACTGCTTCTGTAGCTGTTCGGTTATTTTATTGCATTACGCCCTGATTGATGAAAAGCAAGATGGAAACACAAAGTGATGATGCAGGCGTGAGACATGATGCTGCTTTCGAGTGTTCAAAGAAACAAGTCTATAAAATACTTGTGGGAAATAAAAATTGAAAATTTGAACAAATGCAAAAAAGAATTCCTTATATCTTGGTAAACAATAAAAATGTAATGAAATTTGCCGCAGGAATTTAAAGGTGCCCTGCTTTGCTGTTAAATGCTAGGAACATGCCACTGGCTGACACATTTTAAAGCAATATTTAAACTCAAAAATGTGACATGCCAAAGACGCACAGAGTGTTCATTCTAAACCCCAGTGGTCCAGCGTGAGGTCAAGACCACATTCTTTTAGTAATCAGAGAAAAGTACATTGAATCATCCTATGATACCATTTAAACTTATTGAATTAAAAAGCACAACAATATTAAAAATAGTGATAATTCAGTGATGTTGAGGTGGTAGGATGGGTGTGTCCGTAAGTGCTGGTGGCACCTGAAATGACAGGGTCTCTGTGGGAAAATAGGTGAGCTATCTGTGTGTATTGTGTGTTCCGTGACCTCCTCTGTGCTGGGAATGCAGGCTGGGACAGAACGCCTGCAGGAGAAAAAGGCATTGTCTGCACAAAAACAGGGCTTAGATCCAACAGCACACAGATGGAAACGAAGCAAAGTCCTACATCAGAAGAAGGACCAATTAGGATAACCTCCTCCGTGGGGTACAACGCAGGCGTTAAAGTGCTCATGCAAGTGAAGAACCCAGGTGACCACAGGTCAGCAGGAGCACACAGCGATGCACGTGTGTGGTGATCACGGGTCAATACACCTACACGTGAAGTGAACATGGAGTAGACGGTGATGTGAATTTGGTTGAATTTGAGTAGTGGGCTTGTGTTTTATAATTTAATTTTCCCTTACAGTTGCTGTGATTTAACAAATGTGTGATTTCTTTTATAATTAAAAGTGTGATCAAATAATTTGAGTGAGGCTAGGTTAGGGCTGGCGTGTGATCGGTACAGCACTTTTACTTGCTGCGGTGGGTGTCTCTGGTCCTCAAACCTCGTTCCACGGCCTCCTCCTGATGACACTTTCATCTGACTCGGATGAAAGTTACAGGCCATGCTGTGGATGGACTTGCCCACGTCACAGTTTCCCAGTGGACTGACACGAGCGAAGACCCTGGAGGAAGAGGCCACGTCCCCGGCAGGAGTCCGGGGAGAAAGCGTCCCTGGTGTTTCAGCGCTGGCTTCCACCTACAGTCGTAACGGGGGTGTGTTTGCTAGGCCCTGTGGATTCCTGTAAGTGTGGATAGTTATAACAAGGTGTATTTTTATCCACAGGACACGTTATGATGCTAAGTCCACACTGCCAGTCACAGAGAGAGGTGGAAAAGTGACTTCGCAAACGGGATGTGGAAAATGTCAGGAAATGGGGATTTCGCAGCGTAGTGCCGCAGCTCAGGATGAGGAGCAGGTGGGTTCACAGCTGCCAAATCTTTCTAGTTACGCCCAGGAAGTCATCAAACAGCATCCCCGTTAGTGCAGCTCTGCGGGCTCCTGTCTGTATTTCTGTCGACCACGTGGTCCTCATCAGCTCTGCACCTTCCTCCTCTAGGTTTTCTCTCCCACGAGATTGTATTTATAAGACAGTAATAATTTGTCAAAATTTGAACCTACTTTTTAAAAACTATGGACAAATTAGAATCAGTAAACCAGAGGGGAAGGAATGACAATGGCTTTCATTTGTACAAACCGCTGTCAAACGCAGGGGTGTTTGCTTCATCATGGCAGAATTGGCTGGAAGGGGACAGGGGATTAATTAGAAACTGAAACAAAATGTTGCTTTTAAAATTTGCTTTTTTAAATTAAATAATTATAATCGGTGTGGAATAAATCAGTCTAGATTTACTTTTTACCATTTTTACCTTGTAGGCAGGACCCCAAGTGATGTCATCTTAAAAAGCCACTTGTTTAAGTTTGACTTTTGAGCTTAAAGAAGCAGAAAGCGGAGGGTGGTTCCGGCTGCTGGGGAGGCGAGGAGATGTGGTCAGAAGACACAAAGTTTTGGTTAGACAGGAATATATGTTTTTGAGATCTATTGCATGGCATGCTGACCAAGTTAATAATAATGTATGTTTCAAAATTGCTAAAAGAATAGATTTTTTTTTAGATTTTAAACATACTCACTACAAAAAAAAAGTACGTGAGGTGATATGTTAATTAGTTTGATATAGTCATTCCGCAATATGAACATGTATGAAGACATCACATTTTACAATGTAAATATATGCAATTATTATTTGTCAATTAAACATAAAAATTTAAATTTAAAACATCATGTGTACACGAGGGGGCCTATCCAACATGATCAGCCTACCCTTCCGATACTCAGTGCTGAAGCAGATCTTGTCCTTGGAGATGGGTAGAGCACCATGGACATTCTGTTGAGAGCAGAGTTAGTTTCTGCACCTGCCTCCCAAACACAGAACCAAAAATACCCAAACCTGGAAATGAGTCTCTTTGCAAACGTAAGTGCACAAATGACAGCTTTTCCAGCCACATTAGGTGCCTGTTTCCACCAGGCACCTAATTAGCCTGACTGACACGCAAGGGCAAAAGCAAGGTATCTTGCTCATCTGTGAGCCAGCAGGTACCAGTGAGCTCACCATGACTTTTCTCCTGCAGGGTCCTGCTGGGGGGGCCCAAATCCCTCTCTGCAAGTAGGAACCTTTCCTCCACTGGGAAACCCGACATTCACAAGTGGATCCGCAGGTGGTGCACCCTGGAGTCAGAAACTTCCTTGGCAGTGTGATAAGAAGGAAGGATGGCCATACTCGTCGGTGGTCCTTCGTGAGAGTCACTCCTGTCTCAGGCATCGCTGTCCTGCATACGATGTGTGCTGCAACTGAAGCAGTCAGAGTCAGGCATTATTAGTGTCTGCTCTGAGCTTTCGCAGGGCAGTGGCTGGATGGAGGGCTAAGACACTCCCACGCTGGCAAACATCCTGATTAGGACAAACTAGCATGGACATTGACTCCTGCAAAACAGCTCTGTGCTCCAAAAATCACCATTAAGACTGTTCTCCAAATAAAGACAAATCTAGCATCATGCTGTGGTTACTATAAAGCACAGATGAGTGAGTATTGCAGTCTGACGTTTCTCCAGACCTTTCCTGTAAATGATGCCGACTTGTTCCTTCCGGGGGCTTTGCCATAAACATGTATTTACGCATTATACATGTTGATAATCCCCAGAAACATTATTTTTGCCATAATCATATCAACTTTTTGGTGACACTGCATTCTGCTCCAGCTTGCACTTTGCCTCTCCTCCTGTCTCCCTCTCCCCAGCACTCCCAGCGTGTGGCCGCGGCTCCGGGCTGCATCGCTGCTTGCTCCTGGTGCCTCCCACCCCCTTGGTTGCCTGGCCACCAGGCGTGCTTGGCGATTTATCTCTTCCTCCTCCTCCTAGGAAGGGAGCTCATGGTCTCCTGCAAGGCTGGGAGGAGGAGGATTGTGATTCTGGGGGAAAGGCCAGAGCCTTAAAGACCAAAGGTGTGATTGGTGTCAACATCCAGGGGTTTGCTGACAAGATGAGACTTAGAGCCAAGGCCAAGTGCACCCAGCCCACTCCCTCCTGCGTGGGCACACGCTGGTTTTGCTCCACTCCTCTCTCCCTCACTCTCGGGGAACACAGCCCAGTCATCCTTTGAGGGGCCACCCCTTCCTGACTCAACTCTGGGCTGTCTGGGGGAGCCATACATCACTGTGACCCTGTAGAACAGCCACTACTGTCATCCTTATCTTACGTGTGAGGTGACCGGGTCCCAAGGGTGGCACAGGAGCAGTGGAGGAGCTAGGGCTGATTCCAGGCATTCCTCAACCTCACCCCAAAAATATTAAACCTTCTTCCTGCATTAAAACCAAACACAGGCGGATCTGCCCTGGAATTCTGTCTACACTGAGGGAGTAGGGCAGTTACTAATTCATGGACAAAACCACACCACCAGGCAATGCTTAATGGTCTGCATCAACAAAGAACAACAGCATAGGAAACCTATGAATGTGTTGCTTTCAGGCTTTTTTATATAACTGTAGTGTTACATAGAGAAAGCATGTTTTACTTTTGTAACAAAAAAATACTGCTTTGTTTTTTCTCCTAGGTGCTAGGCCATCCTATTCTGTGTGTCCCAAACTCTTATTACAGTTAATATAAAATTCTCTAATGATTTAATAATTAAGCCAATATTAGAGATATCCTGGCAGATCTCACCAATTCCCCATTGCCCTCACAGCCCTAGGGGATGTAACCTGGCTTCTGAGGAGGAGCTGCTGAGATTTCCCATGGGAAGGGAGGGGAGGTAGAGGGAATAACAAACATCACATATCTCTGTGCTACCCAGCTCTGGGAAAGGAAGTAAGACAGCCTCGGATCTCTGAATAATTTCTGCTAGAAACAAAGGGTTGGAGCAACATCGATTGGACATAGCCTTAACTTCTCCCACCTCTAAGCCTCTTGCTGGGGTCAACATCCAGGAAATAATCCACTAGCTTCACTCCCTCTGCCCTAGAGGATCTTAATTTGTTCTTACGTATCTGTTTGATTCCTGGGTGTTTGTCTGTGCCTCATGGCAGTGTTAATGAACATTACCAGCCAGAATGAATAGTTCCATTTTAGGTGTCACCTTGACTGGCTTAGGGATACCGGCAGAGCTGGCCAGGCTTCATTTCTGGGTGTGTCTGTAGGGGTGTTTCTGGAGGAGACTGGTGTGTGAGTCCATGGATGGACCCAGTGGGGAAGACCATCCTTCAGTGGGGGTGGGCACCATCCATGCACCTGGGGGCCTGGACAGAACAGAAAGGGGGTCCCTCTCTCTCTCTCTTTCTCTATCTGTCGGAGCTGGGACACCCTTCTCCTGCCCTTGAAAGTCAGAACCGCAGGCCTTTGGACTCCAGGACTTGCCCAGGGGCTCCTGGGTGCTCAGGCCTTTGGCCTTGGCTGAGTTTCACCATCAGCTTCCCTGGGTATCCAGCTGGCAGACGGCCTGTCCTGGGACTTGGCAGACTCAAAATCCCATGAGCCAATTACCCATAAATCCCCTCTCGTTTATCCTCCTCTCTATGTATCCATCCATCTCTCTATATATCCATCCATCTCTCTATATATCCATCCCTCTCTCTCTCTCCATCCATCTCTCTCTCTCCATCCACCTCTCTATATATCCATCCCTCTCTCACTCTCCATCCATCTCTCTCTCTCTCCATCCATCTCTCTCTCTCCATCCATCTCTCTCTGTATCTACCCATCTCTATCTACCCATCCCTCTCTCTATTCATCTCTCTCTCTATGTATATCTGTCTGCCCTATTGGTCCTGTCTCTCTGGAGAACCCTGCCTCATGCACATATGATAAGAGCCCCAGAATAAGCAGGTATTGATGGCTCACAATCCTGTCAATTTCCAGCTTGGCTGACGTTCCAGTGTGATCAACCTTAACTTGTGTGTACCATCTCTTCAGTACTACAGCCC
The DNA here is from genome assembly GCA_023783475.1 of Daubentonia madagascariensis. Taxonomy (NCBI): domain Eukaryota; kingdom Metazoa; phylum Chordata; class Mammalia; order Primates; family Daubentoniidae; genus Daubentonia; species Daubentonia madagascariensis. The sequence continues at coordinate 1,296,675 of JAKFHU010001035.1, forward strand.
TAATACTCCTTGGAATCAAACTGTTTGGGGATATTAGTTACTTTACTGTTGTAATGGTTCCAGTTGATCTGCTGCCAGAATATGTAATAGTTTTGCCAAGTATTGTTCTATTCAGAAATCTCAATTAGAAGACTGTTTGCACTTGGCTAAGTGTGTGGGGAGTTGATCAACTTCCATCCCTGGCCTTTCTGTGTCTGTCATGCCATCTGCTCACTTTTATTATGTCTGTTGGACCATTCATAGGAGTACACCATGCAAAGTGGCAGTGGATTTATCCTGTTATTGGGATAATTGGCATCATGTGATGTTAGCACTGGAAATCACCTCAAGGATCTATTTGTACAGGCTCTTTATTTTATACAGGAATAGTTGACTTCCAGGCATGAGAAGAGAGTTTCTTAGAGTCACATACCAATTTAAAGTTCAAGAAGAGATTAAAACATAGTTCACAGTCAATACTTAGTGGAACTACTTTGGCCCTACCATGGAATTAACTGCCATATCATCTCCACCCCAAAACACGGATGTTCCAGAATTGTGTTTGCTATTCAGATTGTTGCTGCTTCTTTATTAAACCTTCTGCTATTCCTTAACAACTATGGCCAAATTAATCAGAACCACACCACTGCTTGGCCTTACAATATCCATCCCTTGTGAATATTACACACGTATGAACACATTGACCTAGAGTCACCTGAGAGCACAGGTTCTGAATGTGTGGGCCCCTACCCCTAACCCTAACCCTATATGCAAGTCATGACCATCTCATTTAGGATGTAATTTCTGAGCAAACTGGTCTTTCCCTAGTGGAAAAGGAAAAGGGAAACTTTGTCCTAGCAAATGCCATAGGTTTCCATTAGCAGACAGCACCACCTTCTGGGTAACTTGGAAAATAACAAAATCACTGTTTTTTTCCTGACCTAGCATTTTTGTTCTGCTAAAAGAACGTACGTGTTTATTTGATTCTAGTGTGCTTGGTTTGCATGAAAAACCTTTTTATTTTACTTTTGGGTTTTTTTGTTTGGAGTTACACATCACCACTTTCTCGCTGTGCTGTGAAGTGGAAGAGCCTTTCTTCCTGTGCACTCACAGCACCCACGTCAGCAGGAGCTTCACAGATGCTTCCTCAAAAGCCACAGACCCCCAGACATGCTGAACGTACGACCCACTCTTACCACTAACTAACTTGCTTGCTCACTGCACACCTGCTCGGAGCAGACAGACTGCAGGAATGAGGACCAGAGAGGCCGTGGAAGGACAGACACTGGCAGGCCCTTGTCCTCTGGAACCTGCTGGTGGCTGCTAAGCTCAGTGAATTAAGGTGTCTGGCCCAAACAAAGCCACATGTCGCTGTGGATCAGGGAGCTTTTCCAACAGAATATCTCCCCTGGACAGTGAGAGCTTCTCTCTGTAAGACGCGTCTGTGCAGCATAGGCCTCAGGAGTGCACCTTCCTCCCTGGGAGCAGACAGGCGGGTCGTCGGCAGTGCTGGGCAGAGGATGACACTGGCTCTCAGAGAAAACACAGAGGGCCGAAGAACGTGTGGAGCCTCTGTCAGTGCACACGGGAGTGGGAGTAGGTCACAGCCTCTCCTGTCATGATTTCCACAGCCAAGAGTGCATTGACATCAGGGCACCAGGCCTGGGGGAGGAGGGAGCACCAGGCCTGGGGGAGTGGTAGCTCTGACACGGCATCATCTCGGGTCTGCTTGAGCCCTGTGTGCACCTTCGCTGTGTGTGTCCATTTCCAGTGGTTGCCATCACAAATTACCTCAAATGGGTGGCTTAGCACAGAGCAATTTCCTCTCCCAGTTGTGGAGTCCAGATCCCAGATCACAGCATCCACAGGGCCAGTCCCTCCGAACGCTCCAGGGAGGGTCCTTCCTGTCTCTTCCAGCTCCTGGGGGCTCCAGCAAACCTGGACTTGTGGCCACATCACCCCCTTCTCTGCCTCTGTCTTCACATGGTCTTTCCCTCTGTGTCTGCAGTGAAACTTCCCTCTACCTCCCTCCTAAAAGGACGCTTGTGACTGTTTTCAGGGACCACCGGATAATCCAGGCAAATCTCCTGTTCTCAAGCCCTGCAATTGTGTCACTCTGCAAAGATCCCCCCCCGCCTTTTGCCATATAAGGTGGTATTCCAGGTTTCAGGGATCAGATTGTGAACATCTTTGGGGGAATCCATTTTCAGTCTCCAACACCACCTAAACTGACCTTCTGTAATAAAATCTCAGATTCTAACTCTGCATTTGGGTGGTTTAAATAATCAATATGTATTTAAGTCAAGAATAGTGACTTCTTGGTAACTATGAAAGTCCATGATCAGTGATATAAGAAAAGCATATGTATAATGTGTAGCAACACACAGTACACATACATGCAAACAGATACATATACCACACCATCCACCTCCTGCCACACACACACCACCCACTACACACACACACACCACACCATACACACACCACATATATACACACCACACACACACAGATACCACACTAGACACATGCTCAATATTAATGTTTGCCTCTCGCACTAGGCTCGGAGCCCACAGACACGGAACCCGCATCTAGTCCGAGCTCCTGGTGCATCGCCTCCTCTCGCGGTGCCTGGCATACAGGAGCTGTTCATTCCATATTCGTAGCATGAAAAAAACCGGAATGAACCAATGAATAGATAAAGGTACAGACGGGCAAATAAGCGCATGAAAGTGCAATAGGACCCACACTTTGGGGGTGCATTTGGCAAAGCACATGCCTGCAGAGGGCTTGACGATTGAATGCCATCCCTGGGTGGGCAGGCGCTTACCTGGTATGAATTTAAAGGGACCAAAAATCCCAAGTCATCTAAAGCCTGAAATTTTTAAATCAGAACTTTATTTAACTTACACTAAATATGGACTTTGCCTCTTGATAGATTGCAGACAATCCTGACGTATGTGAAATGTTGATTTATGAGCAATTAGGCAGCTCATTCTTCCCACCGCAAAATGTGCTGTGCCCTGAGCAACGGCCTCTGCAGAGCCCTGGAGCATTTGAATCCCAGAGCGAGCCCCAGCTCCTCCTTGCCTCACAGATGCTCGGGAGCCTGTCAGTGACGGCAGATGAGCCCCCCAGGACCACACAACACAAAGTACCCCTTGGTTGGTCAGCGGTGGACAGGATGGATTAGTCTGGTCAGTGTATAACCTGTGCACATGAAAACACAGTGACGTCACAAGACAGCAGACATGGGTCACTGAGAAGACGAAGGAGGCCAGTCCCCCGTCCCCTTGAAGGAGAGCCAAGTGCAGAGTAAAAACTCTGGGGAGTCTTTTCTTTGACCATTAAAAAAATATTCAAATGCACTTTTTATCAACCAGCTATTCTTGCAGGCAATTTCATATGCATTATCTAACCCCAAATGACACCCCAAAAAGTAGCACCTTGGGAAACTGAGCATTTCACTCTCAGGGAGAGATCGGGGAGTCCACAAAGCAGGAAGTTCTCTCTGACCTTCTCCCACCCCTGTCTCCCCTCACAGGACATCACAGCAACTAGAATCCCCTCCCCCAGGGCAAGGCACAAAGCCTGGGAAGGCCACTGTCGGACCCCTCCCTTCTGCCCTGAAGGTCCTCGCTGACAGCCCCACACCCAAGGCAGGAGTGTCGAGGCAGGGGTGTCGGCAGAGACAGACAGCGCCTGACCCAGCAGGCTGGCTGGGCCCCTAGCTCACCACCATCTCATCACACTTTTGGTCCCGTGTTTCTCCACAACTTTCTACTTATTTCCTCAGACTCAACATAAAACTAAAGCTTCCCAGGGTCTTTGGGTCTTCATTTCCAAAGGCTCTTGTGTCATGTAAAACTTTGGTTAAATAAGGGATGTGCTCTGCTCTTGTTCACCTGGCTTTGGTTGTAGGGTGTCAGCCATGGACCTTGTGATGGGTGAGGGACAGGTCTCACCCTCCCTGCACCCCCTGCTCTGACACTGCCCTGGGATGGACTGGCACTCAGCCACCCTCCCTGCACCCCCTGCTCTGACACTGCCCTGGGATGGACTGGCACTCAGCCACCCTCCCTGGTGTCCTAACCCCCTCATTTCCAGGAGCAAGAGTCCAATCATTCCTAGGGGCAGAGGGCAGAGGCCAGGCACTGGCGGAGCTTGCTGCTCATTGGTTGGTTTGGATTTGTTGATTAGTTTTTGGGTGATCTAGGAGAGCCCAGAACTGCCATCACTGGAGCAACTCTGAACAATCAGGAACCCAGCGTGCACCCTGCTGGTGGCTGGTGGCTGGAGCCCACCCCTCCCTGGAGCTTGAGAGATGCCAGGGGCACCACAGTCAGCATGGGGCAAACCATCCACAGAGAGGACGGGGTGGGCAGGCGGGGCCCAGCCCTTGTGGAAGGGTCTGGTGGGCAGACCTAACAGAGGGGACCATGAAGGACACTGGGGAGGTGCCTTCCTGAGGGCAGGGCCAGGGCGTGTCCAATTGCCCTGTTTTCCTATGCAACAATTCCATTCAGGGCAGAGCTCATGCACAGACTGGGGTGCAAACTGGGGGACACAAATGCTGCCCGGTGGGAAGGAGGGATACATGGGGCTCCCCCACATCCTTCCAGACCCCAGAATCCCTCAGAGGTTGACTCACATGGGCACTGGCAGCAGCATCCAAAAGAACCACATCTTTGTAGGGCAGAAGGACTCTGCTGTCACAGGGTCAGTGAGACAGAGAATGGAGCCCCAGGGAGCACTCCCCCCGGGGGGCAGGAGGGAGCTGGCCGCCTGTGACTTGCAGCAACTGCACCTGGATGGAAGACTCGGGACAGAGACAGCAGCCAGAGCAACACCTGACATGAGCCCCTCCTGCACCTGCGTCAGAAGAGGAGCTGGCGTGTCACCAGGGAGCGCTGGGGCCCGGAGCCTTCACGTGAAGGAGTATCGTTACTGCAGGGGCAGAGTTACAACGTGAGAGCTAAAGCAACACGAGACCGGCAATCAAGAAAACATGTAAAGTATCAGGAAACAGAATGGTCTTTTTGTGACTAGCTTTAGCAACTTTGTTGATAGAATTTATATCTTCTGTATTTTTTTCAGATGCCTCTTAGGGTCCAACTGCTAAATGTCGTTGTAACAGAGTATTCCTTAAATAGTTTTTAATTTGTTTTCAATTTGGAGAAAGAACATTCTGTATCTGTAGATGCAGTGCCAAAAATTGTCAAAAAAAATTTTAAAGGCCCTATCAAAACAATTGCATAATTTAATTTTTTCACAACTAAATACATCTGACAGATTTCATTTCTGTTAAATTTCACTTTGCAATGATTTTTGCTAGAGGAAAAATGCACTTCAACAATAGTTCTGAAAAGCCAGTGGAAATTCTTTTGCACATTCTATATTTTCCATTCATGACTCTTTATCTATTTTAATTGATAGTGTTAGAGTAATGCAAAAAGTCAGGAAAGGTAAGTTATCCTTGCATCTATGTCTGCTTAGGCAGCCCCTACACAAATAGCAAGGTGAAAAAACAATGAGCTATACAACCTCCCCTTTACCTCAAATTACTTCAAAATATCAGAGTCTGGCTCTTAACCTAGCAGCAGAGCCCAAACAATGAAAAATGTTGTCAAAAGTTGGTGAAATTTCAACAAAGACAACTTTTAAATCAAAAATACCATCATTTTAAGTTCAACTCACAATTAATGGCAAAGTAGTTGCCCATCTCATAAAGACATAAGCATTGGACAAAGAACCATGTTTCTAAGGGTTCTTCTTGTCATAGCTGATGCCAACAAAGGCTTTGCCATTTGGGGCGAAAAATCTAGCAAACTTCAGGGACTTTGAGAGACAATCTAGTTCTGTAGGGATGATATATTAATATTTATGATCTGATTATACATTTTAAACTGATCTAGTTGTTCTCAAGTTGATCTTTGGTGAAACAATAAAAATTACAAAATACCTCTGTGGCACAGTTAACCTGCTTGTGTTCATTTGTTTATTTTATCAGTACTAAGGAAGTTTTGTCACAACTGGTTATTCAGTTAGGGATTTGGAGAGCAAGAAACAAAAGGTGATTAGTTCCTCAGGAGGTCAATGGAGAACAATGAAGACATACACGAGTACTAGTAACGTTCCTTCTACACTGAAACCTATGCCATCACTACCTGCAATGCAGGTAACTAAACAGGTGTTTGCTTTGAAGCTATTCATTACACTGTGCATAAAGGGTTACACTTTCCGTGTGTATATTATACGTCAAAACTTTAAAAAGTGAGAAAAAAAGAATGGGTTAGACTTTTATTTATTACCCAGGAGAAAAAACTAAGAATGTACTAAGAGAATAAAACATGTGGTACAGAAGAAAATACTGTCTCTTCCTGTTTGTAAAGAGAAATAGGAAGAAGAATCTTTTTAACTAAGTTGGCGTCCAGTCACAGGAGCAGTGGTCGTCCGGAGAGAGTGAGGGAGTGTCATCGAGCAAAAATAATAAAGAAAAGCTAAAAACTAATAAAACAGAAAAAAATACATCATGTAACATTAATGAAATTAGAATACAATTTTTACCTGTGCAATTGGTGCAAATGTATAAAATTAAACATTGAAAAATATTAAAAGGTAAAATAGACCAATGAAAACATTGATTTGTTTATAAAATGTGATTGTGGGATAATTATGCTTCATCTTTCTAATCATTATTTTATTTAGATTTTAATTTTTATAATATATGGACATTTTTAATTTAAATGTAGATTCCCCCCCAAAAAAAAGAAAAATATCATGTCATAATATTATAGACATGTTTCTAAAAGTCTAGCCAAAATGAAGTGTGCTTTCCAAGGAGGATTTGCCGGGTCTTTGTTGCTGTTTTTGATGCGTGGGGGGATTTAATTTACACAGCAGCCACTGGGGCCTCTCAGGGCTGGGAGGGGAATGTGTATATAGAATGGCCATGTGTACCAGGTGCAGAGTGATCAAGAGCTGCAGACTCTTCCTCTCCCCAAGAACCTCAACACCCACAGAATCAGGAGATCATTGCCTTAAAGCTCCTGCACCAAAACATTCCTCTAACATTAAGTGGCTGGAGCTTGGAGGGGGATCTGCCAAGCTGGCCCTGGTAGCCTGATCTGTGCACTGACCGAGCTGAAAACTGACCTGAGGTTCCTTTCAGGGGCAAAGCTAGCTTTCTGTGATTCATAGCCAAGCCAGGGGTTCCCCAAAGCTCAGAGATCTTTGTTCTAACACACTAGCTCCAAGCCAAGAATTGTCTTCAAGGTGAACAACACCCCACGACACCCCAAGGAATGGTGAGTTTTAGGAAGGAGACCTTTGCTCTGCCCACCCGTCCATCCCTGTCACCTGGCTCCCCTGGTGTCCTTTAGGACACACAGCACACTCACAGGTGGAGCTCCAGGTGCTCCAGCCAAGCACCTGTCAGGTAGGCATCCTCCAGCCCTCAATCTCGGTAATTAATTGAACCCCGAAGCAGAGTCAGTGGATGTGCTTGTCTGCTCTCCTAATTAGGAGGTTACTTCCTAGAACAATAATTCATACTTAATAGGAGCTCCAGAGAGAGCTTAAAAGTAACCATTACAAAGAGAAAAATAGAAGGGTCAAGCTTCGACAGATGTGGTCTGATCTGACCTTGGGTGGTAAAGAAAACATTTTTACTTGTAAATTAGGCTTTTTCCAAACCTTCGGTATTAGCTAAAACTTACGTATAGGGTTTGTCTCTAAATGTCCTTAGTGCTGTCATGAGATAAATACGTCTTTGGTCTTATTATTCAAGGAAACACTTTCCAGATCGATGTTCTCCACCTTAACCCAGCCAATCTGTTTCTTTTCTTTTTCTTAAATCTTAGTCTCTCTCTTCCTCCAACTTTCCTTCCTTCCTGTTTGTCTTTTGGGTCCCAGGCATGGCCCTGGCTCCATGAGTCCCCCACATGGGTCCCTCCTCTGCTTGCCTGCAGACTCACGTTGGCTTATCAATAGTGAATCCTCATCTGGAATGCCAAGGGACGAATAATCCCTTCCTAAAAAGTCAAGGCAATGGCTGCAACTCAAGATTTCACCTGAAGCTCACATGAAGGAAGCTTCAAGAGTATAGATTTCATCTATACTCAGAGAAGCAGAAGTTGCAGCTGCATAGCCACGTTCCTCCCAAGGCTCAAAATAATCTAAAGTTCCAACAGTTTGAATTATTTAATTTCCCAGGAACTTTACCCATATTTCTTCACCATTTCAAAAAGATCACTACATCTTCCAAAACGCTGCTCAAAGTGTCTTAGTCACTCATTCAGAATTTGAACTGGAAATAAAAAGTGTTGATAATATTCAGCTGAACATGGTTTTACTTCTTTTTAATCTTAACTACTTCATTCACAAGTGTGAGGCAACATTGATAAATCTTCTAGGCCGTTGTCAATGATCATTTTCATAGTAAAGTGCATTTTGTGTATTATAAATTATTTTCACTTTATTTCTCTTTTTTCTTACACTTAGGGCATTATATTGATTTTTTTAAACTATATGGGCAAGGAAGTTATATTAGCTGTAAAATTTATCTCCATGTGGTAAAGCAGCACTACAAGGGACTCACTATAACAAGGGGGCAGCGGAAAGTCTGCCTTAAAATTTTAGTCCTAAAATTCTCACTGAAATATGAATTACCGATAGTAGTTTCTTGCCTTAGAACAAGTTTCAATGGGAGAAATAAATATGGGGGGGGGGGTGGGTTTGAGGGTCACAAAAGCAGTGCTTGCTGAGGTTTCTGCACCTTCCCAGGGCACCACAGTCATGTCAGGACAGCACCACGTGGGCTTCTGGATATCATTACTTCTCCCAAAAGCCTTGACCATGTAGGAAAACATTTACCCAAAAAGCCACTGGGAAGGGGTATTTCCATGGAGCAGGACATGGCAAGAGAGCATACTCTGATTCCTGAACTGAAGGCTTCATTTTATAGCCATGGAAACTGCATCTTCCAGGTGGATGCACTTTTTAAAAATGGAATGTACTGCAATGACATTAATGCCTTTCCTTAGCAGAAGAATTAATGAGGTTCAGTTGTAAATTGTCAGCTTTGTGAACCGAGGTGTCTTTGGAAACATTTCTTAAATATCAGCTTGAAAACCATATGTATAACTGAGGGGATGGGTTTGCTGATGAACTTGAAGCCCAACTCTTTTGAAGGTGACAGATTGTGCAGTGACCAGCCTGTGTCTCTGGTGGAGGAACAAGGTGGCTGCAGAGAGCTATGAGCCACAGGACACTGTCCCCAGTGGCCCCCGGGCCCCCGGGCCCTCCAGCTGCCTCACCCAGGGCTGCATCACCCTTCTGGGACCCCTCGGAGAGAAGCACTCCCAGCAAGTTCTGCATCAGGCAGTGTGAATGGATAACCTTGCCAGGGGCCTTAAAATTCCATTTAGTCCAGTGATTTCTCTAAAAACATCTTCGTAGGAGTCGTAAACCTTTTATAAAAGCTTCGATCCTTTCCCCAAAACAATATATAAATAAAAGCACAAGAAAACATTTGAATCCATTTTTATTGCACTACATTAAAAATTAATTTATTTTACCTAGGCAGAATGAAAAAGCAACCTTGACAAGGACACTCCTACTTTCCTCATGGAAACTTTACAGTTACTTACTGAATTAAGTTCAGATAAATGTTAAGATGTTCAAATAAGGCCAACAGTAAATATTTCTACTGCTCATAATTAAATTTCAGGAGGCTGTTGTTTCTTGGCATCCTTGTGTGGCGTGCCTTCGGTCCGAGGCCTGTGTCATCCCCGACACCCCAGCATTCTGATGAGAGCTCCTGCCAGGAAATTGATTCGCAGGCCTCTTGCATTTGTCTAGCTTTGTTGGGACATGTTTTCATCATTAATATCATTATTGCCGTGAAGCCGGCATCACCAAGCTTTTTCTATAAAAGGCAAGATTACAGATGTTTGCTCTTGGCTACAACCTCCCAACTCTGCTGTTGGAAGCAGCCGTGGACAAAGGAACGTGTGCAAAAGGTCTGTATTTACAAAACAGGTGGCGGCTGGGTTTGGCTGTGGACGCGGTTTGCCAGTCGCTGCTGTATGGTATTCCCGAGGCACGCAATGGTTTGAGTTTGATCTTGGTCTCCGGTGAGATCTGGATGTGCCTCTGGTTGAAAAGGCTGCCCTGCTGTATGTAAAGTCTTCCAAGCAAGAAAGGATGGGCAGCACTGCAACCCACTGAAGGGAACCTTAAACCACCCTCTGCGGTCCTCCAGGGAACACGGAGTGTCCCCAGACTGACTGTGAGAGCGCGAAGCTACACTCAGGGTTCAAGAATGCTGTAGGAATCCAGATCCTCAGAGACTCTCTGGGTTTTTTTGTTTGTTTGTTCTACCCAAGGGTGATTAGCAGCAAAGCCTCACAATGAACCTGCAGGGGCTCACTCCCAGGACGCCTCCAGGACAGGACTCTGAAGACTGAACGGCAGAGCTGCCACTCGGAAAACAAAGACGGCCACTGGGTTCCCAGTTCCAATTCCCTGGGCTGAACCCCGGCAGATTTCAGGGTTCCCAGATATGTTCACGGAAGGTGTGGGGGATGGTGCCTTGGTGATTCATGGTCCCCGTGCTGTGTTAGTCTTCGGAGTGGCTTCTTCTTTGGGAGAGACCTGCTCATGTTATACGCGGTGCCCAGGGGACACCAACTGTAACACACAGGAAACCACAGAAAGAAAAGTTTCCTGAAGACAGGGATGGTCCCACTCAATCCCCACACACACGCGTGTTTTCCTCATTTTACAGGTGAGCAGACCAAGGCACACAGACGTGGAAAGCAACACAAGGATGACAAGTGTGACCAGGGCCCCACGCCTCACTGTGGCCTACGAAGACCCAAGTAGCTGTCCCCAAGCCCACGCCTGCTGCCAGACAGTTTCCCAAAGTGGAATGCTGAGCGGAGCCCACTGACCAGGACCCCACGGCCACTCTCCTGCAGGAAGTAAAAGGGGAGGGTTAACAGGAGCCAGAGACCGGGACCCACCCCAGGGAGCTGCCCCCGGCTCCCTGCCAACCCCGTGTGCAGCAGAGGCCCAGGCAGCACTGCGGGCTCTGCCATCTCAGGGCTTGGGTTACCCGGGCGACACCGGAGGAGAGAGGGCAACAGCATTTCCCAGCAAGGCAGAAGGCTTCTGGCTCTAGGATTCCAGAAACTCTGTATTGCAACTTCTCCAGCTGGCTCCTTAAAAATACTGTGTTTTCTTGACCCCTGGGTGCCCAGGGCCAGGCCCCTCCTGAGTTTGTCTAGATGGACAGGTGGGTGAGGGCAGGACCTCGGCCTGGGCCCGGCGCGGGTGAACTTCAGCCCCAGCAGGGAGGGCCCTTTGGAATTCTCCCCTTGGAGGGGCGCTTTTGGTAACCTGCATGTGTCATTGAACCCACAAGGGGCTTCTGGCCCAGGTCTGACTGTCGAAGCCAGTCACTGAGACAAGGTTTGCCAAGGAAGAAAGGGAACTTATCACAGGTAGTGTCACCTGGGAGCAGGGCCACTGCCTCAAACCCGTCTCCCCCCCAACCGAGGGTCGGGGGTTTTCATAAGGGGTTCAGGAAGGTGGCTATGTGTATTGTGTCAAAAGCAACGCATGCAGGAGGCCTCATTCAGGAGTTTAGAAGTCACAGGTAGGTGATGGATGGTGAGTCTTGGCGCAGTTGTCCTGTGAAGAGTCTGCCATTTCTGGGAGACAACTTGAAGGGTAAAGTTAGTTAAACAGAAAGATTACAATGTCCTGGTCACTGAGTGCTGCTGGCCTGGGGATGCAAAGCATAAGAAAGCTCCAGGAAAGCACACATGGAGGGTGTCGTTTTGTGTTTGTTCATGGAGCAGATTACAACGCCCTCTGCTCTCTGTCACTCCTCAGTCTTGGGGACTCGGTGTCCAGTGACCTGGCTACTTCCTGCTGAGATGGGACGCAGTTGGGCATGGGGAATGGGGTGCCGGGCCTTCTGAAAGTGCTCACGAGCGCTGCGTTGATGACCAGATGCAGTCAACATCATGACCTGAGTGCTTCCATGTATCATTTCAGAACATTTCAACCGCATTTGATTGATATATTCATTGTGAGGTAAATTAGAAAAATAATTAGTAAAAGGAAGAGACCAAATTTTAGGATCCCAGAAAGAGCAGAGCAAATTCCCTGAGGAATCCAAGAGTCCTGAGAACCAGTCTCCCAGCCCCGGTCCACCTCTCCAACACGCTGCAACCAAGAAGCCTGCCGTCTGATTGCATCAACAAACATTTCTACTTTCACTGAGGTATTTACACATGTGCAGCATGAGGAGTTAGCTATAACACAAACACCTCCTTGTGCTGCTAAAATATAACCAAAGGCCATACGATTGTCAAGAACCACTCAAGCTAAAGAGTCTAAAGATTCCTGCCGGGCAGCTATAGCAGCTGCAGTTTCATTAGCAACGAGCCTCAAGGTTATAGACAGGCTGTGAAGCACGTGTTGCTGAGCTGCCACCCCCACCAGTGCAGTAAGGTAAACCCAAAGAAATATCCTTCCCCGTCTGGGATCCCTCCCAGGAAGCACTGTCTTGGTGTTCCCCAGATGGAGTCTCCATCCAAAATTCCCCTAGTTGCCTGTGAAAACAATTTTAGGGAACTGGTCCAGTGTTTGGTATCTGTGTCATTATGTACAGAGAAAGGAGTCCAAGAGCATCCTAATAAACATTGGCCATCACCTCCTTCTTTAATGCTTGTATAGGCCCAGCGGTCTCCTTCTTGTTGACATAAGAAACATATCCCTCTGGTGCAGGAGCCACAAAATCATATGACTGAAACGTTTTCAAGGCTATTTATTCTGACCAAGGGTCTGTGGTGGCCAAGTCACAGCCATCTGGGGAGATCTGCCCCAGAAGTCTGGGTGGGGTCTAACATTTTGGCTATGAGGGGTTTCATCTGGATCCCCATGGGGGGAATATACTTGTTTATACTGATTCCCAGGAGTTAGAGGGACTGGGAAGGACATGAAGAAACAAGGAGGTTTATGAGTCCTAGCCACTAACCAAGTGAGCCTTACCTGATACACAACTCCTTTAGGGCTTAAAACATGCTTAAAGGTACATTTGAAGACATCAGAAAAGCCGTACGCTGGTGCAAGGCGGAGATGCTGATGGTCCAGTACTGCCGAGGTGCAGGGTGACATGCCCGGCATTTGGATAGGTCAGCCGAGGAAGCAGGGGTCTGAGACCCAGCCTAATACATTGTCTTTCCAGGCAAATGAGAACAAGACAGAATAATTTCAATTCCAAATTCAGGGTCCTGATGCGTCCTGTCTGCTAGGCAGCCTGGCCTGAAATAATAATCTAAGATCTCCTAAGGGCTCATGAGACCAATCTGACTCCATCCTTTTTAAGTTCAGAGGAGCAAGTTTCACCCGAGTGTGACAACCCCACAGTTCCAGTCCTGCCAGCTTGACTGATAGGTGGTCACCAGGAGCACCTCAAAGGGTCCAGTCCACTGTGGCTTCAGCTGGTTTCAGGATACTCGTTCCTCCGACTTTTCAGCAACACCTTGTCCCCCTGGCTTTAAGGGATGGGGGCACATCTGTGGGAAACTAAAGCCTGTCGGAAGCAAACTCAGAAACACTAGTTAGCATATCACCGTGATATTCTACACATGAACCAGCCTCCGTCTCTGGCAGCAAAGGACCCCTGGGCAGCCCCTGGCTGGACGCGCTCAGGAATGGTCTCCTGTATAAAATTTCAAAGGCCAGCTTACATCTGGGGGTCACCCAAATTCAAAGCAAGGCAAGAGATAACACTTTGTCCCAAGTTAAATTAGTCTCTTGACAAATTTTGGAAAAAGTCTTCTTCAAAGTTCTCTTCACCAGCTCAGTTTTCCCCAAACACTGGGGTCTCCATGGTGAATACAGCTTCTAGTCAGTTCCTAGAATTTGCAATATTTGAGTAACTTTGGCAACGAAAGCTGCTCTCTTATCACTTTGAAGAGTTAAAGGAAGTTCAAATATAGGAATAATTTCCTATAAAGGGGCTTTGGTGACCTCCAAAGCTTTCTCAGTCATGGTTGGGTAAACTTCAACCCACCCTGGAAAAGTGTCAGCAAAGACCAGCAGATACTGAAAATGTCCAGGGACTCGCGGCATCATGGTAAGATCTACCTGCCAGTCTTCCTGCAGGAAAGACCCTCTCCACTGAATTCCTTCCTTTAGGGGTGGCTGTGAGCCCCCTGAGGGCTGTGGGTTATTTTTCAAGCACATGGGGCAGCTTTGGACTACTGTCAGAATCGCTGTCTGCAAGTTGGGCCCAGCCACAGCAGTTGTGTTTATTGTAAGGTGGCATCTCGCCCCAAATGGGTACTTTGGTGACTCTGCTTGAGCACCTTCCGTGTCTGTGAGCCAATTTTGATCATTTTACTTTGAGACTCCCCATTCTTCAGCTCCCTCTCAATCCTTTGCAGAATATCGGGGATCATGTTTATTTAATTGAAGAGAGAGAATCAAAGCCAATTGGGAATTCACTTGACAGGCTGCTTTCTTGGTTGTCAAGTCTGCAGGAGCATTTCCTGTAGTCATATGAGCATCTTTCTTCTGATGTCCCCGGCAGTACCTGGCGGCTACCTCCCTGGGCACCAAAACTGCTTTTAATAATTCAACAATCTGAAGCCTGTATTTAACTGCCTTAATCCCAGAGGTAAGGTACCCTTGCTCTTTCCAAATAGCTCCATGAGCATGTGCCACTGTAAAAGCATACTCGGAATCAACACAAATATTGATATGATTATTTTCCCCATGATGTAGGGCTCTAGTCAGCACAATCAATCCAGCCTTCTGGGCGGGCGTCCAGGGAGTAGGGCTTGTGCCTCAATTACCTGTTGGCTGGTAACCACAGCACACCCAGATTTGCGTTGTCCGTGCTCCATCCATAAAGAACTCTTCATCTGGATCCGACAAGCATTCATCAGTCAAATCCAGGCAACTAGAATATACCTGGTCAATAATTTGAATGCAATCATGGACTGGGGAGTGATTGGCAACAAGGTGGAGGGATTCAAGGTGGACACTGCCTTCAAAGCAACATGGGATTATGTAACAGAGAGTAGCCTGAGTTACTCTCCACCTTCTGGTGGTTAACCAATAGCCTCCCTTCCATTCTGGTAACAATAATACCTAATGTGTGGTATAAACAGTTACCGAGGGTAAACTTTTCAGCTTCTTGGAAAATATCACAAGTAACACCAATGTCTCTCAAACAAATGGGCCATCCTTTTGCCACTAATTGCTTAGAAGAACAGGCTACAGGTAACTTGTGATCCTCCAAAGTTTGTGCCAATACCCCAAGCCCAATTCCTCGTCTTTCTTAGATGAACAAATCAAAAGGCTTGCATAAATCCAGGAGGTCCAATGCGGGGGCAGTCATCAATTTTTCTTTAATAGCCAAAAAACCCCAGTCCAAGTAAGGGGCTATTTTTCTTACCCTTTTAAAGCTTCATAGAGGGGTTTTGCTATTGGCCCGAAGTTAGGAATCCAAACCTGACAAAATCCAACCATACCCAAGAATCCTCGTAACTACTTGTGGGGGGTAGGGACTGCTGCCCAGTTTACAGCCTCCCTCCAGCTGGGAGGGGGTTCTGAGTCCCCTGAGACAATTCAAACCCCAAGTATTTGACAGTAGGCAGTCAGATCTGGGCCTTTTTCTGAGATGCTTTATATTCTCTGTCAGCCGGGAAACTCAGTGCAGTTATGGCACGTTGCTGTGATTCGGCTGCAGTGTCACTGGCTATCAGGATGTCGTCTACATACTGTAAAATTGCTCCCTTGTCCAAAATTATTTCTCTTAAATTTCTGGCCAGAATTTCTCCAAAGATGGTTGGAGAGTTTTCAAACCCCTGGGGAAGGACAGTCTGACAGTATTGGCATTTGGCTTTAGATCTTAAATCTTCCCATTGGAAAGCAAACAGTTTTTGGGACTCAGGAGCAAGGGGAGCGCAAAAGAAGGCATCTATTAAATCTATCACTGAAAACCAAGCAAAATCTCCAGATAAAGTAATGAGGAGACTGTCAGGATTAGGCACCACAGGACAAATGTCCTCCACTTTTTGGTTTATTGTCCTTTGATTTTGAACAAGCCAGTATTCCTCCTGGCTTCCAGATTTTTGAACTGGCAGGAGGGGAGTATTCTAAGGAGAGCAACAAGGTCAAAGGAGTCCGTATTTCAAAAATGCTGAAAGTAGGGGTTGAAGGCCCTCGTTGGCTTAAAGCTTCAGGGGGTACTGCCTGAGTCTGGGGGCGGGGCAGAAGTTGTCGGTGTCCCCTTGATGTGAGCAGGGTCCACATGTGCCTTCCAGGTCGTCTGGTAGCCCCGACCGCAGAGCTGACCTGACTGAGCACTTCGGAGGGCAGAGCCTGAGAGGCGGCCACGGCAGCGAGCACTGCTGCTTGCAAGGCGCGTCCTGGAGGAACAGCGATGTGCACTGGCTTTCTGAGAGGTCACTGGAGCCTGCAATTTAGGGAGAAGATCTCGACCCAGCAATGGGAGAGGGCACGCGGGCACGTGAAGAAAACTGTGTGAGAGGAAAGAATTTCCAATGGCACAATCCGGTGGCTGGAGAAAGTATTTTCGGGCGAGTTCTCTGGACACTCCAGTCACCAGCCTTGAGTCTTTAGTAAGCTTGGCCAATTTAGGATTTAATACTGAATAAGCTGCACCAGCATCCATCAGGAAACCAATTAATTTTTTTCCCACCGTCACTGCTACCGTGGCTGCTGGTGGAGACGCTAATCGTGGCTGTAACTCCGCAGATCCAGGAGTTCCAGGGCCCCCTCGGGCCACCTGCCACCTTTTCTTTCTAGTCCTACCACCTGCAGGGGGGTGTCTGCCACCCCCTGCTTTAATTTAGGGTGATCCTTCCCAGTGGCCTCCCCCTGTGACGGGCGCACTGGTTTTCCCCAAGGGAATCTGCCACCGTTTCCCCCCCTGGGCTGTGGCCCCTTCAGGCCGACCCTTCAGAGTCTTTCTTCAAAGCTGCTGCCAAAAATTTTGCCTGTTGTTTCACTGCATGTAATTTTTTCTTTTCCTTTTGCTGCTCTTTAGTGTGTTCACAGCTTATAAAAACCTTATAAGCCACTTCAACCCAAAGGATACGGGCAGGGGCAGGGCCAGGGCTCCTCTGGCTTCTGTAACTCCGCTGGATACCGGCGTGAAGGTCGCGCTGCTCAGCCTTGAGTTTTCGGGGCCTCTGGACCCACATCAGGATACATCCAACACGCTTCTAGGGTTCGATTTTCATCTTCTCCCATCTTATTTCTTGAACCTATTCGGGATTTTAGTCCTGGGAACCCCTTTCTAAGCCCCACCAGGATACAGTCTTGGAAGTGTTGGGTCTTCCCTTTGTCCCTGTCATTTGGGTCCCAGTTGGGATCATGAACCAGGACAACTAAATTAACTCCAGTCCTCACCTGGCTATTTGGGTCTTCGGCATGCACTCGGTCAGCCCCTCTCCAGCCTTTGCCAAGACAGCGCGACACTCCTCAGAGGTCAAGAGAATGGTAAGCAGGCTCGGGACACCTGCCCCGCTGGGGCAATGTGAGGTGAAAGTGGATTCGAACAGGTCAGTTATACACCTTAGGTCATCCCTATAGGCAGGATTATTCTGTTTCCAATTATATGAATCAGAAGTGGTGAATGGGCTGAAAACCCACATTAATTCAGCTGCTTGTCCATTTCATTCAGTCTCCTATAGGGACCTGCCTCAAAGGAAATTGCCCTGCTGGGAAGGAGAGAGGCCCCCGGCCAAACTCTGTGCCCTGCCAGGTGTGCCAGGAAGAGACCATCTCCTCAGGCTGCCTGGGACTGTCCCCCAAGAAGGAAGAGAGTGGACAGAGGATGGCTGGAGGAGCCAGTGGGGGGGACTAGGGGTCCCGGGCCCATAGGAGGAGCAGGAGGCCTAAGACAGGGATTCCCAGAGGAGGTGGAGAGCTCGGTGCTCAGGGCCACAGTGGGGCCACAGCCAGAGCCGCAGCCAGGGCAGCAGCCAGAGCCACAGCGGGGCCACAGCCAGGGCCATAGCCAGGATTGCAGCCAAGGTGGCAGGTGCCCAAAGGCCCTTTTCAAACTAAGAATCCCCCTCTGATGACAGGAAGGGGTTGTTGGGTTTGAATTCCCCCTCCCCAACCTTTTTGAAGGCTTCTGTCCTCTGCAGCAGAATCTTACACTTAATCTGGTCTGCCTTGTTTTGGTAAAGAAGCATAAAAGACTGCACATAAGGGATTTTGTCCCATTTCCGGACACAACGACAGAATAAACCTAATTGGAGAATAGTATTGTAGTTCAATGATCCATTAGGGGCCATATTTCCCCAGACCCCAGAGAGTACTGGGGCCAAACAGGATTACAGAAAAATACCATTTTCTTCTTTCTCATAGGCTCATAACTATGTTCAGACCAGTTTTGAAGAATGCAACCCAAAGGGCTGCCTTCGGGGATTGAATTCTGATTCCCCACGGCCACACACACCATCCGACCTCCACCAAAAGACCAGTGGACACAGTTCCAGCACCCAAGCCTGGGAGTGCCGGGCAGAAACAGAGCAGTTCCCGCTCTCTCAAACGGTTTCTGCTCCCACGCGAGACTGGGTGGCCTGTGTGCTCGTGCTTCTGAAGTGAACCCCGTGGGGGCCGGCTGGGTGCCCTGAGGGCTGCCCAGAGGAAGGGGAGCAGGTCCTGCTAAGGCCTTGCCCCCGCCCCAGGGGACCCCGGCACGTCCCTTCGGGGCTGCGGCCCTGGGCTCTCGGGGACCGATCCCCAGGGCTCACCTTATCCCGCACCCCTGGTGCCCCGTGCAGACTCCTGGGCACCCGCGTGCACACTGCAGACACCAGAGCCGCTTGTCCTCAACCCGCGTCCCTCCCGCCCGGGCCTGTGGCGCCAGGCTGAGCCGCGTCTACCAGCAGGGGGTGCTGCGGCCGCACGGTACCACCGCGTCCACACTGCAGCCCGCCAGGAATCTCCCTCCCAGACAGCAGAACGTCAGCTTCACAGTGGGATGGACGTGTTCGCACAGATCATTCCCGTGGGACTCTCTGAGAATCTATTTTACCATGAAACATTTGCAGACTTTTTTAAAATCAGGAACAAATTTCAGAGGCCTTCTTCTTGAAGATGTGAAGAGAAAAAGAAATACTGGCATGTCCTAAGTACTTTTTGACCTCTGCCTCGTCCCCGTTCCTGCCCCACACAACTGCCCCACACAGCCCCCTTCACTCGCTGAGCCGGATGAGGCCCCTGAGGCCCAGGACCACTGAAGAGCTGGGTGCCGGCGCTGAGCACTGCTGGCTTCCTGGGCGAGAGTCCAGTGCAGATGCACCCTGAGTGCAGCTAAGGCGAGACCAGTGTAGATGCATCCTGTGTGCAGGTAAGGCGAGAGCACTGCAGATGCACCCCGAGTGCAGGTAAGGCAAGACCAGTGTAGATGCATCCCGTGTGCAGGTAAGGCGAGACCAGTGTAGATGCATCCCGTGTGCAGGTAAGGCGAGACCAGAAGCCTTATAATGACATGAAATTCCTTTACAAACTCCATGTCCTGTCAGCGTCATAATTCTTATTGCCTTCACAATTACAAGGTGTGTGCTGCACAGG
The DNA here is from genome assembly GCA_023783475.1 of Daubentonia madagascariensis. Taxonomy (NCBI): domain Eukaryota; kingdom Metazoa; phylum Chordata; class Mammalia; order Primates; family Daubentoniidae; genus Daubentonia; species Daubentonia madagascariensis. The sequence goes on from JAKFHU010001035.1 coordinate 1,316,295, forward strand.
ACCACTTTTCTAGAAGTCTCTACTACTTGCGATGCTGAGGGCTGTGGGAATGTGTGAAATGTGTCTTTACATGAAAGAAAGCTCCCATGTAGTGACAGCTTACCGTGTGCCCAGAGCCACTTGCAGTACTGGAAACAGTAGCTAAAAACAAACCAGAACAAAGCACCTTGCCGCAATCAGGCACCCGATCTGCTAAGCAAGAGCAGGCGCTTGTGGGCTGCAGCCTGGAGCTGGCCCTGGGGCAGGCCGTGGACAGTGGCACCCGAGGGTCTCAGGAGCCCACAGGGACTTTGGTCTCCATCTGGCCTGGCAAAGCAAGGCCACTGCATATTGTGGGTGGAGGCTGATGTCACGAGAGGGTCCTGGCCCACACCTGGTGGCAGGAGGGACAGAGGTCATAAAGCCATGGAGCCCTCCAAGACCTGCTGAACAGGTACGCCAAACATTCAGTTCCACCAACATGACCGAGGACCGTCTGTGCAGCAGGCCCTGTAAGAGACACCAGGAATTGCACTCTAGTGCAAAGACACGCATGTGCATGACTGTCTTGGATCCAAGTCCAGGCGCCATGACCTCTGTGACAGATGGACAAGCATTGTCCTATGGAAGCCCCGACCGCGAGCTCTGGCCACGGCATGCTCCTCTCTGAACATTGGAGCTGAGAACAGGGCCTGGTGCGGGTGGTACGGGTGGTCAGTCCGCACCTGCTAAGTTGATGTCAGCTGGGGACACCAAGGGTGGATCCAAGCAGCAGGTGATATCTGACCTGGGTTTTAAGAAATGAGCAGGAGTCATCGATAGAAATAACTCATGTAAATAATTCAACAGTCAGTCTGGGCAGAAGCATGAGGTCAGAACAACAGACATATTCTGCAGATATTTCACAGAAATGTATTTATGCTTGACCCTGAGAGCACATTAGACAGGATCCACTGGCTGGAGATGAGGGCTTTTCTCCACTCCTCGGACCTTTCTCCGTGAGGGAAGGACCCTCGTTCCAGGAAAGAGCTGTCAGTAGGAAGTTCTACTCAGTCTCTTCTATTTTGTACTCAAGAATATATTAAATAATTCTGTATCAATAGCTTTATTTTAATTCCATATTTCTCTGCCCCGGTGGTGAGGCTACTTCCTCTGACTTCTGAAGTTCAAGCAGTGAAGAGCCCTCAGCCCACACCGCTCCAGGGTGGCGAAGACAGAAGGCAGTGCCCAGTCTGCAGTCAGAACCCGCCAAGCCCTGCTCGAGGGCCACCTGCAAGAGGCCCCAGCCACACTCCACCCCTGGAGTCTCGTCTTGTGTGAGACACCGAGAGGCAGGTTCCCTCCAGTTTCTAGAAGGAAGAGAAAAAGAACCAAGCTTGTATAATGTCTAGGTATGAAAAGCAAAGCGTGGGAATTTGCTGTGCACTTCACCCCTTGTTCCTGTCTTCCGTGGTTACTGTGCTTGTCACCTGAGGTCCAGAGGGGAGGAGCTTGGTGCTGCCAATGGCCCCAGAAGTACCGTGTCCTCCAGTCTTCCCAGCTAAGCACGGTGACCCTGAAAAGTCCAGCCCTGCTCCCAGCCTCACCTTGCACGGCCACTGGCTCCGAGGCAGGCTTAGTGGCAGCTAAGTGACCACTTCTGCACTCTCTGGTTCTATACAAGCTCTGGTCTGTCCAAGTCTAACCTGCAAAACGGGAAAAACTGCCTCAGAGCATGAGGATTAGGTGTGATCAGCTGATGCCAGCCCAGGGCCAGGCGTGCAAGGAGTTCTTGGCAAACCCTGCTCCGTGACCAGGAGGCCGTCCGAGTGCAGGGCTGGGGCAGCGCTGTGGACGCCTGTCTCCACAGCCAGGATCCAGCCTCACGGAACCCTCGGCCAGGGAGGCCTCTCGGTAGTCACTTCAGTGTCATGGGGGACGCTGTAGGACTGGCCTGCCCGGCCCACGTGGCACAGAAGGTCTGGACCGGGCTGCTGAGCGGGGAGGCCAGGGGGACGGGGCGCCAGGCAGCGTCCTGGGCCCGGCCACACACAGGGCTGGGGAGGCTGAGGGGTGCCCACGCCTTCCGTGTCGTCTCTGCTTCACGGACTTGGAGCCGTGCAGGCTCAAGGTAAACAAGCTCAAAATTCCTTTTACGTGCACAGGTCCCCAGAGGCTTCTTGTCTGGAACCCGTCCTCCCAGCTGTGCTGGGCACAGCCTCGCGTCCCTGGGTGAGGACAGGCCACCCAGTCCCTGCCACGCCTGGCAGCCTCCCCCACACTCGACCTCGGGCTGACTTCCGCGTCCCTGGTGGGCAGACACAGCAGGGGCTCCCCCTCCTCCCCACGTGGCTCAGCACCAGGCCGCACGGTGATTTCTGTGCTTTTTACAATAAACGAAGGAGAAGGCAGGAAACGCTCTTGCCTCTCATGCCTGTGCCTCCATTCCCTTTTCTTCTGAACACTGGAGATTTAGTTATCAACTGAACTGTGCTTTCCAACATGCCGAATCAACAGGTCTTGCTGCTGCGATGGCCTCTCCCTGTCACCTACCTGTGACCTGTGCTGTGTGGTGTCCCCGCCTCAGCAATGAAGGGATTCCATGCTGCAAAGAGGAAAGCAGTGTTTTAACTCCATCAAGGGTGGGAATACCTGCATCACGGTAGCTTCTGTGCAAAAAAGCTTTTCTGTTAAAAATCCCCCTGGGCTAGAATGTCGTGCCCCACCCAACGTGGGGCCAGGGATGTCCCACGCCATTCCCTCTGCCAGCTTCGGCCTGCTCCTCCCTGGCAGATGAATCTCCCATGGTTGTTTCCTCTCAGTTTTCTAAAAGCGCTTTGCTTGCTGTTAGGTCAGAGCCCAGAGGAAGACAGGCAAGCCTGGGGCGTGGTAAAATGCTGTTTATTTTGAGCACCTGGGTGCAGGTGGGTGGAGGCCGAAAAATGCGTCCACACAGTGGAGGGGAAGGTGGTGAGTTTTATAGAAAGTTTGGGGGGGGAGTTCCGCCAGTTTCTGCCGGTTCCATCCCAGCCTTTGTAATTCAGAGTTATCTTTACAACCTCGGAGACTCCTCTGGAGCCTGCAGCCAGCAGGAGTCCTTATCTGACTTATCTACCAGTGCCTTCCGGGCAGACCCAACACTTGCGTCCTCTGCAAAGCACTTGTCAGCATCATGCTCTGCGATCCACATGCCTCCCTTTTCCCCCAGAATGTCGGCATTTCCAGGGTGCTGGTGGCCCTCCTGAGTGTACCCTCAGGGTCCTGCCCACGGCATGGCCAGTGGCCAGCATTCAGATGTGTATCCTCCTCCTGCCCACAGGGTGCCCAGTGGCTGACGCTCAGATTTGCTCCCTCGGTGAAGCAAAAGGGACTTGGGCTCTGGAAAGTGTTGCCACATCCTCGATATTAGCTGTTTCCTTGAAAAACTGGAGTCTGTTTGAGGCTCTCTCTCAGGTTAGCAGGAAGCGTGGCGCCCTGGCTGGAGGTGAATTCTTTTCCTAATTACGCCTTCCCCAACCACACAACTCACCCCACCTGGGAGAGGATGGAGCTCATGGAATCGCGCCCCTGCCTCCAGGTGGGACAACACCTGCCCAGGCACCACAGCTGTGGTACAAGTTGCCCCGAAACAGTCCAGTGCAAGAGGACCATTCGTGGGTCTGTGAGGTCTTTGGGTCGGGACCAACAGGGGCAGGGGGTGCTGTCCTCTTCTCTGGGATGTCGGCAGCAGCTGGGAGACAAGGCTCCACCGTGGCTTCTGCTGGCTGTCACCCGGGGCTCCAGTTCCTGCAGTCAGGACTCCTTCCAGCAGAGTGGGGGAGGGATCTGCAGGGCAAGGGGCCGGAGCCAGCCAGCCTCCGTGGCCCGCCCCAGGAGCCGGCACAGCGTGTGTCCCGGGGAGGCTGACCCACCTGCAGCATATCTAGAGGAGGAGGAAGCTCACAAGGGTGGCACGGCCCCAGCTTTCCTGGCGTGAGGTCTATGTCAGGCTCCACCAGCACATCTCTGAGGAACAAGAGAAATAGGGTGCAGCAGGATTTGGGGGGCACAGCAGGCTTGGGGAACCACGGGCTTTGGGGTGGCCAGGCTTAGCCGAGTAGTCTTAGGAGAGTTGCTCAACTCTACACCCTTCAGAATAACCTTTGACGTGGAGATTTCAGGATTGACAGCAGGCTTAGGCCTAAGGCACTGGTACCCACTCAACACAGAGAAATCACCCTTGATTCACCTTCCAACCATGTGGGCGCCCGCAGCCACGGAGGCCACAGAGCCCTGAGGACGCCCGCAGCCACAGAGATTGCAGAAGTGGCTTTGGCTGGGAAGAGGAAGGATGTGCCGGCACACAGAGGTGGAAGGCAGAGAAGGTATGTGGGGAAACCCTGCAAACAAAAGCGGAAAATGGCACAGGAGGAAATTCGCAATTACACTGGTAAGTATTAATACACTATCCTACTTCACCAATTTCAGGAGTCTGATGACTTTATTTTGTCATCTAAGGCAGGATAATATAATAGCTAAAAAGAAGAGCTCAATGCTCAGAAAGACCCGTAGGCAGTGCTGTGCTGAGCTGGTTCCTTAAATTCCATGACTCTGTAAACGTTCCAGGAAATTTGTGGGCTGGTTGATGTCAGGTTTAAAGGTTGAAATCAACTATAGAGAGAGAATTTACACCACAGAAATCAGCAGACGCCACAAATCGGGGCCCCTCCCCACCTTGAGAACCAGGTGGGGCCGTGCACCAGCAGGCCCCTGGGCAGGCCCCCCTGGGACTCTGGGCAGGATGTTTTGCTTTCTGAGTGTGGCTCGCTCATCTGCAAAGTGCAGGGGATAACCCTCCTTCCGGGGTTGCTGTGCGGTTCACAGTAACGCGGGGAGAGCCTGTCACCGGGGCCTGACAGCGTGTTCAACGAGCACTAACAAGTACTGTTGCTATTACCTTGGAAGCGCCACAGACTTGGGTCACCAGAAACCTTTCCAAAACGTTGGCTGATCAAACAGAAACATGAGCTGGGAGACTGTTTTTCTTAAAGGGTGGAGAAAGCGCCACAAGATTTTTCCATAGACCTAAGGAAATCAGTTCCTTCCAGTTTCTGGAATTCATCTCGGGGCAGGCCAGAAAGCCGGTGTGTTTTTCTCCGGCGCTCGCCGTCTGTGCGGCTGCCATCTCGCCAGCTTCAGCGGGCTGCGGGGAGGGGCCGCCCGCCAGCGGGGAAGGGACGGCTCAGCCCCTGGGGACCGAGGCTCCTCCACAGGGCCCGGCCCACGGAGCTGCCTGAGGACGGTGGGGTCGGAGCCATCAGCTGGTGCCCACTGCGCGTTCCAGCTCTCGCAACATGATCAGGGAGAGAAAGTTGGGCCCCCACAACCTCACAGGGACAGGAATGTTCCAAATTCCACCTGAGACCGGCAAGCATGTCCCGTCTTCCCTCACAGCAGCCCCACCCAGACCTCACAGAGGCCCCTATGCCGGCACCAAACCCCAGACTCGACCCTTCCCGTGCTCGAGCCGAGCCCCCCAACCCCCCAGCCCGCGCCCCAGGCCTGTGTGTCTCCACGTCCTCAGCTGAACTTCCTCTGACCACACGTGCACTCACCCCGTGACACTGCTGTTTCTCCTGCTGGACAGCAGACTCCCACTTGAAGTCTTGCTCAGGCACAGATTTAAATCAATGTGCATTCATTTGTGTAGCTAATCATTAGGGAAAATTATTATTTGTGAAAAAATGTTCCTTAAAATATTCTATTGCTAGTACTGACCATAGAAATTAAAAGAATTCGAAGTGGTCTGGGACAGTGGCGATTTGTAGCCAGAAAACAAATGTTCTGGATAAATACGAGGGTGGAACATTGAGTATGGTGACAGCTCATACCCTTGACAGAAACAAGAAAAAGCAATTTGTGGAAAGGTTTTATAGTGTGCTCCAGCCGGAATTTATTTTTATAGCTTTATAAATAACTTTAGTCTTGTTTTATAGAACCATGAAGGGTCTGAATGGGTCACCTAAATTTTTCAGTTATAGGTTATTGAATTTTATGAGGAAAATTGCGTGGTATGGTGGAATCTGCTATCCCAGAATGTTTCCCCCGAGAAGATCAAGGCCCAAGGAGTGTCCTTCAACCAGCCTCAGCCCTGCGCACCTCCCCGCCCACCCCCACCCCTGCCCAGGCACCTCGGCCACCTGCTCCCAACTCCATGGGTCTCCTGGATGTGGCACAAGTCCCCAGGGTGGGGCTGTGCTGGCTCCCACTGGCGTGGGGCACGTGTTTGCTGGTAATAACCGAAGGACCCGGAGATCTCCGGGGACACTCAAGGCCACGCGCACCCAGTTCCATCACAGCCAGAGGGTGAGCCCCAGGCTGTACTCTCGCAGTTTCCAAGCCTCAGTTTCCCACACACCTCCTGATGTTGCCCCCGGGACGAGGGCTGTGTAAGTGGCAAAGTGCTCTAAGACAAACGCCTCCAAACGCCCGACTGAGCCGGCACCTGGCAGTTGCCTCCCCTTCTACCCGAGCTCGCTCCAGGGACAGCAGGTGCCAGCGAGGAGCCAGCCCTGAAACCCCCGAGGAACCTGCTGCCACTTCCACGCCTTCTTCTCAGAAGCGTGAAATCGCCCAAAGTGAAGAGGAGAAAGCCGGCGGGGCCCTCGCGGAAGCAGCACCTGGAGCCCACGAAGACGCTGCCTCCTTCCTGCCGCCCTGCCCCCAACCGAGCCCCCGACTGCCCCCGACTGTCCCCGAGCAGCGGCCGGAAGCCACACCCTCCTGTCCTAACTTCCCAGAGTTCCCACATTTAATTCCATCAGACAAGCAAGAACACTTTTACTTTATTAAATTAAAAAGATATAAGCATTATAAAATTAAAACCACAGCCCCGCAGAAAAACTAGCTGTGGAACAGCGCGTGGTCGGTTATCTGCAGATTTCTCCAGAAGCACTTGGGTTTTCATCCCTGTCTTTTGTTCCTGCTGTTACAGGTGAGTGGACAAGCAGCGACTATAACTGGAGGTAAGTCCACGTACTCATTCTTCTGTGCACACGACGCAGGTGGAGACCGAGCTTCTCTAAGACGTGGGTCTGAACGGCTGCTCCTCTCGGCTGCCCGGCGGAAGTTCTGCTCGGTGCTGGGAGAGGCAGGACCGTCTGGGAGCAGAGACTCAGCCTCTTGTGGATTCGCTCCAGAGCTGCCCTGAGCGCCCTTCCGGACACAGGCAGCAGGAGCCAGGCCCTTCCTCTTAATGAAATTGCAGCCCCCTAATTTCCCCAAGACAGGATGAAGACAACCTCCTCCCAGTTTGAGCTGAGCTGAGCACGCAGCTCCCTCCTCCCCAAACTCCTGTCTTTCCTGGGACTCCACATACACCCAGCATCACCCAAGGAGCAAAGTCCAGGTAGGGGCAGGGTCTGGCCTGGGCTCTAGCAGCAAATCAGTCACCTGAAGAGTGGACCCCCCCTCTGTTTTTCAAAGCAAGCCCAGAGGTCTTTCCCCATCGTGGACTGGCAAAGCTGCTCTGACACTTTGCTTGCAAAGTGTTCCTTGCAGGAACCACCTACTTCATCCATCTTAAGTGCTAAGTGTTTGTAAAACAACGATCAACATTGTCAAAATTACCCCAGAGTTTACCAGGTCAGACCCAGGAGAACAAAAGGTCCGAGGGAGGAGGCAGGGATCCCTGGCACCCGTGTCTCCATCTGCAGGTCCCCAGTGCCAAGCAGAAACATCCCCTGGGTCCCCCCCACAGCAGCAGACATGACAGACATGTGAGGCGTTGTATCCTGCATGTCACACACTCTGACTCACGCACTGCCCGCCAAGAAGGCCGGGGGTCTGTGTTATCCCTGGCCCAGCTGCACAGTGAAGGGACCCCGAGCAGAGGTCCAGCAGCGGGAGCACACAGCCCACTCACAGGGGCTGCCTCCACAACTCCCCTCCCTCCACCGTCCTCGGTCCATAAGGGGCTCCTGGGGGCCTCCAGACCCTCAGTTGAATGCAGAAAAGTGTGTGCATTTGCTTTCTGGAAAGAAGATTCATCACCAGCACAGCCCTATCAGAGGGGCCCAGGTCCCCCACAGGAGGCCAGAAAGAAGGGACCTCTCCAGGGCCTCCTGTATGCAGAGGTTGGACAGAGGACTCATCCCAGCACTGGAGCAGCCGTGAGGTGCTCCAAAGACCTCTAACACCCAGGTCAAAGGGTAGATGACAGCACACAGCATGTTTAACATTTTTTCAAGAGACCTGCTTTTTTTTCCCCCCCCCCAACTTCTTGAGAGCAAAGGAAGTTTTGCACTGCATCTGCTGGGTCCCATTTCACTTTAAAGCATAAATGCACCCTTGACAACCTGCTGCTACACGAGCATCATACAACACATGCCTTTAAAGACAGTTTCCCAGAAGGAACCACCTTTCAACAAACAGAGAACTTTTTGTAAATTATTCCTTCAACAAATATTTAGGTATCTCTTAAATGCCAGGCTTCAGGTGTTGCCCAGGTGTTGGACTGTCATGGAGCAGAGATCTAACGGAGACAGTCGCTGAAGAAATCACAGGCGATGCATGAAATGAGGGGCCAGGAGCTGCTATGTGCCGCTGTCTTTTGCGAGGGCGTCTGCGTAGGATGATGGGCCCAGCCCGCAGGCACCTGCGGGAGGTGCGCACCTGGCAGAGGCATCTGGAGACACAAAGCCCCATGCAGGGGGCCAGGTGCACGAGGGAACCAGGGTGCTGGGGTCCGAGCCAGGGCTGCCACTTGTACAGCTTGGGGAAAACTCGTCGTCTCCTCCCAAATGATTCAGAAACCTCTGGAAGGTTCTGAGAAGGAAAGCAGGAAATTTGCCTGATGTCTTTAAAGGACGCTTCAGGCTGTCAAGAATGGGAGAGACCAAGAGGACAGGTGGGGGCCGTCAGGTTGCACCAGCATGGTGGCGTTTCCCGGTGTATCGGGCAGGCATAGGCAGAGAGACCCCAGGGGATTCGACAGACTGGTGGACTTGTAATGATTTCTCATTTCTCAGATTACAAAAGCCTCTGACCTTGAACACAAACTCATTCAGACCCACAGGCTATGCTGCAAAAAGTCTCGTGGAAGAAGTGGAGGTGTCCAAAACCACCCTTCGAAATATTTTTGGCCTGCAGCATTTAAATCCACTTTCCCCCAACACCAAACTGGAAAAACACTGTTCACTGGAAGTGCTCTGGTGACCTGGTCAGGGAGCAGCCTCCCCGCCTGCGATTTCGCTGAGGGGCAGTCGAGCTGGGCCCGGCCACCGCCTCCTCTCCAAGCACAGGAGCCCCCACTCCGGGGCCTGGGCCGGGGGTTGGGAAGCTGCTGGCCTTCGCCAGGTGCCTCCAAAGTCCCTGGGTGTGGCTGTCCAGGTCCGTCAAAACCTGGGAGGAGAGGGGACAGACGTGAGCAGCTCCCTGAGAAGCTGGGGCATCAGAACATGCCTCTGGGCCAGAGCTCTCCAAGGAGGCCCTGCTCCCCCATACACAACGCTCCTGAGCACACGGCTGGGCCACACCGGAGAGCTGCGCTGAAGTGACCGACAGCAGCAGCCCAGGCCTGGCCAGAGGGGACCCAGGACACCCAAACAGTGTTAACAGTAAAAACCCGAACTCTGTAAAATAATTAAAGAGGTTTATTCTGAGCCAAACTTGTGTGACTGTGCCCCTGGAGCCACAACCAAGAAGCCCTGAGTCGGTGGCACTGAGGTGGTTGGGTTAGTGTTTGGTTTTATACATTTTAGGGAGACGGGAATTGCAGGTAAAATCATAAATCAATACCTGGAAGGTGTACATTGGCAGGACATCTCTAAGTGGGGGCTTACAAGTTGTGGGTGGGTTCAGAGAGTCTTTGATTTGTAATTGGTTGAAGGAACGAAGCTTTGTCTAAAGGCTTGGAATGCTTTATGGTAAGGAAGTCTGTCAGTCAGAGACAAGCCACCACATACCTACTCAAGTGACCTGTTAAGCAGATTGATGGTCTGCAGGTGCCTTAGCCTTTGCCTGGCATGGCCTTAAGTCCCGTTAATAACTTAGTATCTTATTGCCACACAGAGTCTGTTTTGCACTCTCGTGATCTCTGTTTTAACATTAATATGGGTTAATCATCGCATCCAAACTCCAAAAGGGAGGGGACATAGCAAGACCTGTCCAACCTCCTTCCCTTCATGGCCAGGAACTCAGTTTTAATAATTTTCTGGGGTCCCCTTAGCCAAGAAGGGGTCCATTCAGTTGAAGGGACACTTAGGATTTTATGTTAGTTTACATTTCCCCCCTCTTAGCCAAGATTTGCCAGAGGCAGCACTGATGGCCAAACTTTTACTTTGCCCCATCACTGAGGGGGTGGTGTGGCCGCCTGCCCTGGCCCATCCAGGTCCTCTGGCCAAGGGACACGGAGCCGAAAGGCTTACGGTGAATGCAACATGCTAGTCCGCGTGAGGATAGAGGTGGGCAGGCACTCCACAACCCTGAAAACCTTTCAAGCAACTTAAGAGCAAAACCTTGCCTGTCGATTCCTGCTCCTGCCCCAGGTGTGGGTCCAGGTCCAGTCGCCTGTGCCCACGTCCCTCCTGGCCATGGAGTCCTTGGCCCACCTCCCTCTCACCTGCTCCCCTGCCTCCCTAGGTGAAGTGATGTCCACAGAGGGTCCAGGCCAGGCGGTGAAGAGGGGTCAGCAGGGGGAGACCCAGGGGTCCCCAGGGCTGGCCTGCCAACGAGGCACAGAGTCATCGGAGAGGGGCTGAAGAGGCGAGGACGGTGAAGAGAGAGTCGTGGCCAGAGTGGGAACCAGAAAATGGGTTTCAGAGCTTCTGGAGACAGCCCAGAGCAGGGCCCGGGGGGTGGTTCTGAAGCAGTGGGGCCCTGAGGACCACAGGAGGACCCGGAGGGCCTCGCTGGCAAGTGTGTGGGAGAAGGAGTCAGTCTGGAACAGGAGGACACTTGCCCACGGGGCCACCAGCCTCAGGGAGGGCTTCGCTACAGGGTGAGGTGATCCAGGACGTGGAGCTGGCTCTGCACACACCAGGCCTGAGCCTGAGGCCAGTTATTTTCCTCACTTGAAATATGAGGCATTAAAGTAACATGAGATTTTATATATTAAATTTGTCTCTGAGTGGATGAGAAAACAGGATGAAATTTAATGAGAATGTATTATCCTGCACTTAATGTTAGTAAAATCCATTGCCTAAAGTACATGGCAGACGGACGCCTTTTCTGTGTTTTGAGTAAAAATCTAGGGACCAGAGTGGACCACAAGCTCATAGGGAACAACATGGGGAAAGCACTTTCAGTCTCGAAACTGGGTGGCAAGAATCTCATTGCAGGCACACTGGTGCCACCACATCTGGAGCGGCTGTTCAGAACACGTGGACAGAGAGGACGGCCCTGTGGCCTCACTTCTCAGGAGGCGTGGAAGGGACTGAGGGCGTTTACTCAGAGGGAATAAAAGGGAAGCGCAGCAGCTTTCTTTCAATATCTGAGGAATGCTGGTGAAGGAGGGGGTGTGTTTAGTGTTTCGAGGAGGCAGACAGTTAATTAAGTCTTCTCATGCGTCAGCTGACCTTCCCCCAGGTGCATCACACCTGGGTATCCATGCATGCATGTACACGTACATGCACACAGCACCACGGGTGGACACAGACAATACAAACCCACTTCAATGCGAACATCGGAGAACAATTAGAAACACCGAAGAGCCGTGCAGTCACTCGTGCTCCTAGAGGATGTAGAATAGATGGTTATTACGTTTATCATTTTGAGGAAGGCGTGTCGGTGTTTCTCCAACACCTAACATTGGGCCTCACTTGCAGGCAGTTCAGCTTCTGGCCTGACAGAGTCTGGCAAGTCCTCGCAGCACTGGGACTTGGCACTTCCTCTCAGGGGCTCAGAGCTTGCTCCAGTCCCCCGTGTAGACATTAGTCCTGCAAACAGCCAAAGCTGGAGTCATCGCAGGGTGTGCTGCTCACACTTTCCTGACAGTTGTTTCATAATTGCGTTTGCAGGACAAACAGGAGAACGAAACAACAGTCCAGGAGATTCGGACTTAAAGAATGTCCCCGGGGAGAGCAACCACCCTTCTACCCACTCTGGTCCACACCCGGCCCCAGTGGATTTCCCTGCTGGGAAAATAGGTCACTCCGCAAGTTGTTCCTTGCGGGGGAACAACTGTTCCTGAGGTCTGTTCAGGACAGTGAACGCAATGTATGTGTTGCATGTCCTTAGTTCTCAGACTGCCAGTGAGTCAGACACCCTCTGCCTCCAGAACAGCAAGGCTAAGAAGTCAAAACAAAACAAAACGAAACAAAAAACGGCTGGTGGGGGCCTCATCCAGGACCCCACGAAAGTCCCACTACTGAATAGCCCCTCTGCCCAGGTCGTCCCAAGACTGGCTGCCCTTCTCCACCCCACCCTGCCCTTTGAGATCAGCAAAGTGAAACACTGACCATCCCAAGACAGCGGCCGCTGCCAAAGCCAGCGGTGTGCACCAGCAGCAGGTGCGATTAGAGGGGACGGAAGGGGACGGAAGGAGACGGAAGGAGAAGTCCTCACGCGGAGCCAAGGACGGCGCGCGTGCCCAGGAAGCCGGCTCCACTCACTCCCCTCAGCCTCACTCCCTGTCCTGAGCCCGGGCCCCTCGACAGGTGTAGTTAAAGCAGGTGATGCAGTCTTGCAAAAAGTGTGGTCAGTACGTGCAGGACACCTTATCACGCAGGTGAAATTAACCAGTGCGCTCAAACCAAGCATTGGCATTACAAAGACCGTCACTGTTAATACACTGGAAATTATGTATACGGCCCAGACTTACACGGTCAGCACAGGAAGCGAGTGGGTGTTTGTGAACTTAAAATACACAAAACCATAAAATTTGCTGCACACCTTGGTGCAATAACACATTGCAAAACAATGTTTAAAGGGGTAATAAGGAGTCAGAAAAGTAATCCCAAGTTTACTTTAGTATTTAGATTCAAAAATATCCAATAAAACAAAATACTCCTGAGCACCAGCCGTGTGCAAGTGAGCGGCGAGTGATGAGCCTGACCCAGAGATGGGCACTTCAGAAGGTCCCCGTCCTTGGGACAGTTGGGAAGGAAGATACCAATATGTAAAACAATTTTTATAATTACCAAAACCAGAACCTTTCGGATGTGTAAAAGGTAGTATGTGACTGGAAAATGGTCACAGAGAATGGAGAAATCACTTTCGGTTGGGGTGGGGTGGGGAAGTTTGGGTGGAAGAAATGATGTTTGAACTGATCCTGAAAAGGCAGAAAGCCCAGAGAGGGAGTTCTAGGAGGAGAAGGTGGTTCAAACGTGAGGGAGACAAAAATAAAGCTCCGGGCTACCAAGCAGCCATGGTCTCAGAGCCCAGGTGGCACAGACAAGGCAGCCCCAAATGTTGTAAAGAAAAGGGAGCAATGCACGTTAGCACAGAAGGAGTTTGGTAGCAAAAAGCAATGGAAGGGACACAGGACAAAGCAGAGGGGTGGCAGCCATCCTCTGACCCTGTGGAGGGAGGGTGGGTCAGGGAGAGGCTGGACAGGCCTGCAGACGGTGGCGGGACAGACGAGGGAGGTGAGGGTGCACCCGCACGAGAAGGAGCAGGAGCCGGATGGGGAAGAGGAGAAGACCTGCTGTGGGGCAAGAGCCAGGAGCACCTGAAAACAGAGTGGAAGGGGAGCAACACGGGGATCAAAAATGATCAGAACTTTCAGGCCTTCCCAAGCCGGGGGTTGTGCTAGAGTCTCATGTGCAGAAGGAGAGGAATAGGCTGGTAGGTATTGGACAGGTGTGTTTCAGTCTGTTTGGGCTACTGTAACAAGTAGCATAAACTGGGTGGATTATAAACAACAGACATTCATTGCTCACAGCTAGAGGCTGGAAGTCCAACATCCTGGCGTGGCAGAGTCAGTGTATGGTGAGGACGCACTTCCTGGTTCATAGGCAGAGTCTGCTCACTGTGTCCTTGCGTGGTAGAAGGGGCAAGGCAGCCCTCTGGGGCCTGTTTTATGAGGGCACTAATCTCATTCATGAGGCTCCACCCTCGTGGCCTTATCACCTCCTAAAGGTCCCACCTCCTCATACCATCATCTTGGGGATTAGATTTCAAAGTACAAATTTTGGGGAGACACATTCAGACCATAGCAATAGGAGAGCCTTTTCATAAGTTAGATATTATATAATTAGAAGAGATTAATTTTATAAAAATCAGGCAAAGAAGCTGAGATTCTGGAATAATAGAATTTCTCAATGTTTTACATACCCATCTCTCTAGAAGGTTTGAAGATTCTTTCCTCCAGAAAATAGTTTTTCAGTTTATTTGGGACCTTAATCTCATGGGTCATTAGAATCTGCGAATGAATTGGAAGAGAGAAAATTTAAGTAGAAGTGAAAGGAAGAAAGTGCTAAAAGAAAAGTCACAAAATTTAGAAGAGTCATGAGTGATGCTGAGATATGATTATGGGAAGCACATGCAAACTGAGGGAACCACCGGCACAGCTGCCTTAGACAGAGCTTCCTGTGGACAGTGGCCCAAGTTAAATGCTGGGCAACCAGATGGAGTCAATGTGGTTCCAGCCTCTGTCAGATGAATCACAGTAGTGGATGTTCTCATGGGAAAACTCACCAGAAGCGAGGATGCTGTGGAAACTCGGGGGGCTGTTGTGGCCACCATTCCCCACAGGTTCCCTGTGCACAGAAGCACCAGGTCTCCTGCTCCACCTGCCCTTTCCAAGCTGTGAGTTCAGCGAGGAGCCTTGTAAGGTAGAGCGTTTCCTTCCACAGAGGAAACGCAGGTTTGTTAACCATAATGTTTCCCTCTGGGGAAGGGTCAGTCAGCCTTCCTGTCCCTGGGACCACGCAGGTCTCTGAAGTCCAAGCTCCTCAGCCGTGACACAAACCAGCCACACTTGCCTGGGACGCAGGGACGAGGAAAGCAAACTCTCAGACTTTGCATGGTTTCAGCTTTTGACACTGAACACATCATAGTAAATCTGCTGAAAACCAAAAACAAAGAGATAAATCCTAAAAGTAGAGAAAAATCACACGATACCTTCATTTAAAGCAGAAGAGAAAGAAAACAGAAGACATGTAACGGCAGCTTGGGAATCTACAGGACATACCCAATAATCTAAAATTCCATACCCAACTAAGACGTTCTTCCAAAATGAAGGTGGGAACAAAGATATTCCCAGACACTCAAAACCTGTGCGAATGTGGCAGAAAATTCTTAGTGGAAGAGTGGAAATGTTGAAAGTAATAAAGATTACGGGAAAGTGTAAACGTCTGAAGTAAACCTAAATCTCAAATATGTAAGACAATAATAAAATATTTTATGCAGTTAAAACATAGGACGAAATGCAAGACAAAGCACAAAGAAGCAAAATGATTTTAGTAAATAAAATGTAAATGTAATAATTGAGGATAGACTCTGTGTCGATTGTGAATTTTTAGTATAAGATAACCATTGAAAAAAATAGTAAAAATGTGTAATAAGCTAATGAAGGAGAAACAAAATAACAACAACCTCGATTAATTCATAATAAAATATAAGTAAGGAGCTAAAGGAAACATAACACATGGGGCATATAGAAAATACAAAATAAGTTGGTGGATTTAAAATTAAATACATTAGTAATAGCATTAAATATAAATGGATTAAATATACTAACTGAAAAACAAAGGTTATCTCACTGGATAAAATAAAAGATTCTGATATATGCTGCTTAGGACAGAGCTACATTAAACATCAGCACAAAGAAATAACAGAGGTGGAACAGTCGAGTGCGACATACCACCAAGTTCAGGCCAAAACAAATCTTAAAAACTGACGTAACTAGTGAAGAGAAGAGACAGACTTCAAAGCAAGGAGTATTACTGGGGGAAAAGGGGAATATTTCATAAAGATAAGTGGTTCAATTTGACAGGAAGACATAGCAATGCTAAATATGTTTAACCCTAATATATAAAGCCAAAATTAACAGATCCACAAATCCACAGAGACAAATCCACAATCACAGTTGAAATTTTTAAAATATTTATCTCAATGGTTGATAAATACAAGAGACAAAAATTAGTAATAATTTAGATTTGAACAACATTATCAACAAATTTAATCTAATTAAAATAAATAGAACACACCAAGTGCACAGTTGATTCTTTTTGAGATACATGGAAAATTTGCTAAAGTAGATTATATGCTTGGCCATAAAGTAAACCTCAGGTAATTTCAAAGTGCTGAACAAAGACTGAGTACATTCTTTGTCAGAAGTGGAATTAGGCTAAAGATCAGTGATAAAAGATAACTAGAACAATATCCAAATGTTGGTATGAAGAGTATTTTGAATTAAAGGCCCTTAGATGTCAACAGGCGTTGGAAAGGGCTTTCCCTCTTTCTTTATAAAAAAACAGACCCATCGAAAAGGAAATCGATTTCCCTTCCCCTGCCTGTTATCGCACTATCTTGCAGGAAAGATCAAGATGCAACCATACCTGGCCCAAATCGTTTCAAATATAGCACCTGTCCCTCAGGTGAATTTAATTTCCAAACAGAGTCATTTAGGAGTCAGTCTGTTTCCCTCACGCAGAGATTCCCCTGAGTATCTATCCACGCTCCCTAGTAACAATCTATTGCCACTCAACAGAATCACTTATGTTCCTCACCTCCCGCGGCCTCTGACAGGGGGGCATATAAACTTCTGGACCGCACTGGGATGCTGGGTGATCGCTCTGTGATCCTCCCCCTGCGCACGGTAAGTAAGTCTCTTTCTCTTATTAATCTGTTTTACTGTGAGCTGATCTTTCAGTGACCCTTCCGGGGAAGGGGAAGCTTCCCTCATCCCCACGCCCTTTCAAACCTGCACCACGAGGTCAGCCCCGCGTGTGGGAACAGCAAGAACACGCATCCCCACAAAGCGTCGTCCTTAAAAATAATTTCCAGTCACCACGGAACTAAATATGAAAGGTGAAATTATCAAATTTCTAAAAGATTAATAGAAGAATATCTTAATGTTCATTGAGATTTCTTAAACAGGGCACAAAAAACCCATAAAGGAAAAGATTGATAAGTAGGATTGAGTTAAAATTAAGAAATTCTGTCCAACAGGAGATGCTATTAAGAGAATGAAAAAGCACATGTTGAGAGGAGATATTTGTGACACATACATCTGAAAAAGGACTCAGATCCGGAATATATTTTTAAAAACACTGAAAAATCAATAACAAAATGACAAAAACTTATTTTAGGTGAGAAAAAGACTAAAACAGTTCACAAAAGAAGATATTCAAATTCCCGATTAGTATATCGCAAGGTACTCAACCTCACGAATGGTCAAGCAAACGCAAGTCAAAACCACAACGGAATGTGCCGCTAACTCCTGGAACGGCCGCATGGGAAAGCTGTGAGCACCTAGTGTTGGAAATGACCTGGGTCAGCTGGAACTCTGATCCCACTGCTAGTGGGAATGCAAACTGGTAAAACTAATTTGGAAAACCTTTTGGCGGCTTCTTACACAGCTGAACATTCGCATACTGTATTACATGCAGCAATTCCACTTCTAAGTAGATACCCAACTGAAACGCATTTACACGTGCACCAAAAGACTTGTTCATATCTACATTATTCCCAATCGCCTAACACCAAAAAAAAAAAATTCATCAGTACTGGAATAGTTAAATTAACTGTGGGATATTCATCATGAAATACTTTGCAACAATGACAAAAAACAAACCACAGATACACAAAAGCACGTGAATGAATCATAGACACACCATTAAGTCAAGGCGACTGCCAACAAAAGAGTACATACTGTCCGGTTTTATTTGTATAAAGTCCAAAAGTAGGCAAAACTAATCTCCGGTAACAAATATAGAAGTAAGGTCACTTCGCAGGGGAAGTTGCAGAATGCCAATGTTAACGGGAAAAAGCCCAAACTCTGTAAAATAATTTAAAGAGGTTTATTCTGAGACAAATGTGTGTGACCAGCCTTGAGCTCGTGGCCTCACGAGGTCCTGAGAAAAAGTACCGCAGTAGCTGGGTTAGTTTGGTTTTATCCATTCCCGGAGACAGGAACTACACGTAAGACCCTAAGTCAACACGTGGAAGGCGTAACATTGGCCCAAACAGGCAGGACATCTCAAGGGGGAGAGGTTTACAGGTGTAGGTGGATTTAAAGATTACTTTGATTTGTAATTGGTTGAAAAAATGAAGCTTTGTCTAAAGTCTTGGAATGTTTTAAGTTAAGATAAAGAAGTCCATTAATCAGAAATAAGTCACTGGACGTACACTAGACATAAACCGAAACTCAAGTGATCTGTTAAGTAAACTGATGACCTGCAGGTGTGGTTTAGCTTTGTCTGCACAGCCTTGGGCCTGTTAGTGATTTAGTATCTTATTGTTATAAAGGATAATCTCCAAGAAGGGAGGGGACTTGACGAGGCCTGTCTGACCTCCCTTCTCCGGGCCAGAAACTCAGTTTTAGGGCTTTCCTGGAGTCCCCTTGGCCAAGAGGGGGTCCATTAAGTCAGTTGGGGGGCTTAAGATTTTATTTTAGTTCACACCAATATTCTCTGTCTGGACAGAGTGGTGGTCGCTTGCAGGTGACAATTAACACTGCCCAAACTCACTGGGCTAAAGTTCAGATCTGCACACTGTGCTCTGCGTATGTTACACGCCAACAGAGAGGTTACTCAAAGTCCTTTTGCTTCGGCATTTGCAGCATTGAAAAGATTTTCTTCTTTTAGAGGGGAGAAACTTTTCTAGAGAAAGAAGCCTAGGAAATATCTCTCCAAAGGAAGTTTAACGTCAATGCAAAGAGACGGTAAATATAAACTGAGCAGAGGCCAGGTATCCGCTTGTGTCATGGGTGACAACCCTTTCACCCCCAGAATGTCTGACAACGTCCACGCTCTTTCTGCGTATTTTAATCTTGCGCATCTTCAGGCACTTCCTCAAGGGGTCCTGCCTGATCCCTGGAGAAGAAATTGGGGCTGCCACGGCGTACGCCAAGCAGGCGTGCTGAGGCCGCTACCCACGGCAACCCAAACAAACAAACGGCCGTGGTTAACCCAAAATCATTTCAAATTCCCTTATTTGCACGCACTGCTGCTTCACCGTGAACTCAGCAGACCATGAAGGTCGTGTTTTCTCATACCCAATTTTCCTCCCTCCCTCCCTCCCGCCTTCCTTCTCTGTGTTAACCAAGCTCCCCCACAAATTCCCCGATAACTGGATTTCCAGCTGGCGGGTCAGGTGGCTCAGCAATTTTTACAGTGAACACTCCTCAGCCCTGTAAACCAACAAGATATCAGCACAGAATCCACTTCATTAAAACACAAGAGCTCCAGTGACTAACTCTGAACACCCCTTGAGAAAAGGAGCGACACGATGACCCTGGCCTGCTTCGCCCTGTGGGGTCTGGTCTGTGCTTGCGGTTTGGTATTTCCAGGTTCTTCTCAGCAGCCATATTTTTTCTCCTCCCGTTGGTAGAACTCAGGAGATCAGTGCAGCCCTTCCAACAAACACCATAGCTTGTTTCTTACGGACTTTCTCTTACTCACAAGATGAGGACTTTTCTGATTGGTTAACCCAAGAAACACAGGAAACATCATTCTACCATATGTTTTTCTGTTACAAAATTCTCCTCTCCAGATCTGGCAGCTGGAACATAGCTACGAAAAGCTGTGCTATCTTCCAGTTTCGTCCTTCAGCGAGAACTCAGGATTTCCTGCCTTTGCAGGAACCAGAGCTGCAATTCCCTTTCCACGTGTGCAAAGCATCTGCTGACGTAGGGCACAGCCACCCCAGCAGAACCGAGCAAGGTCTCAAGCTCGTGTTGCCCCAGGCGTGAGATGCCTCAGCAGCAGAGCAGAACCACTTCTGCGTCCCAGGAGGCCGTGGCCACCCTGCAACCGGAGGTGGGCAACGTGGCAGGCTGGGATGGGACTAGACCGAGAACTCGGGCGGCCACCAGGCGTGTGTGGTCACCCGGGGTTTTCTCCAGTAGAAGCCACCACTGTTACTGACGCTTGTGTGTCTTTATTCTGTGCTGTGGCAATGGGACAGTCGCCAAGCTACTCACAATCCCCACACCCCGGTCCCTTGCCTCCAGCGCGGGTGCCCCAACGCCCGCAGGACTGCCCCGCGCCCAGCGCCCACGCACACTCCGCTCTCGCGCCTCGCCTGAGACCAGCTCTGCCCGTGTTGAGGCCTGCTATACACCTCTCCGCCTCGGCCACTGGTCGCACGGTTCCGAGGCTGCAGCTGGAGCCTGGAGGTGCCAGGAGAGGGAGGACACGTTCCCTCATCCCCGGCCCTCCACTCGCTCAGGCATTTGTTCCCGTCCCCTTGGGCTCCACCCCACATTTAATAAGCGTCTGTGGGTCTCTTATATGCACCGGCCTTAACCTAAAGCCTGGGGCTATAAAGATGAGTAACTGTCTCAAGAAATCCAGTTTAGCAGAGAAGGCAGAAAAGGAAAGAAAAGGAAAAACAATTACAACATGGAGAAGAAATAGAAGTATGAATCTTATTCATAAAAATAAACCAAATTCATGCCATTTATCCAAGTAAAGTATGCGACTTACAAGCAAGGACTAAAGGAGCGATTTTAATAAGCCTTTCTCTGTTTGCCAACTTGAAGATTCTATTATCTTAAACAGTTTATACAGACAAACCTGTTTAAGTCGATTCATTAAAAATACAGTGGGCTCAATTTAACAGCAATTGAATTTCTGTTACATGATACTAACTCATAAATTTAACTTGTTCTACTTTGAAGTATGGTTTAGATCCTATACATACAGCCTTAATAACATTTTTATTTGTATCTCACCCTTGTTCCAAGAAAGACTGGAGGCATTCCATCCGTATAAATCTATGGACAAACAGAATCCACTATGGGTGGAAAATGTCTGTGTGAGTCAACTTAGGAAAAATTTTAAAATCCAGAGGAAATGTATCTTGGTCCTAGACTAGAGGGAACATCCTTCTCATGCTCCCAAACACTCCTGTTAGCTGTGTGAAGGTTGTCAGGGAGTGAACCCTTAGTGCAGTCAGGGTTGTAATGATGACAGCAACAACTCACGGCCCGTCCTGAGCCTGTGCTCGGCCTGGGGTCCCCACGGCTCCCCTCCTTCCCATGCAGGACCGCCTGCAGCCCACGTTTGGTGCAGCACCTGGTTCCTGGGAACTAGAAAGGCAGTGTCTCGGAGCTCGCCCCAGACCTGCTGGGCTGGTGTCTACCTCCTAACTGATCCCGGGGTCTGCTCACACAGGGAGGTCTGAGAAACCCTGGATTTCCTGGAGAAGTGGGTTCCTCCTCTGGGTTCTGCTGGGTTCTGAAGGAGCCCGGCCCCCTCCCTTTCCAGAGGCTTCCGGCCCAGCGCCCAGGCCTCCAGCCCGCAGCTGCTGCTGTGCTGGGCCCTGGGTGCTCTCGAGGTCCTGCCGGCCAGTCTCAGCGGAGGGTGGCACCCACCGGCCATAGTCACCTTCACCACCGGCTCCCCTGATGCCCCAAGACCATGAACAGAGGCCAGACGTGGATGTGACCGACCTTCTCAAGGTCTGGGGACAGCTGTGAGAGCAAAGAACCCAAACGCGGCTGGCTCTCGCAGCCCACGAGGGAAGGCTCAGCCTGGAGCCCTCACCGCAGGTTCCTGGACGGGCAGAGTCCGGCCTCCTCTGCCTCCCGCGGGCATCCTTCCCAGTCTTCTCCTGGCAAACCTTCCCCTCTGCCGAGGGTTGGTCCTACTCCAGCAGTCACCCCCTCCCCCAACAAGGCTTCACCCCCAAATCTGAAATTCAGTGGAGAATAAGCCAGGAGGGGCTTCAGCGTGGCCTTTGGCCTCCCCAGGCTGTCCCTTCTGAGAGCTCCCGGCTGTGTGAAGTGGCGGTGGGAGCCCACCTGCCTTCCCTCCTCCCTCCTTGCCTCCCTCCTTCCTTCCATCTCTTTCTTCCCGCAAGTTTCTGTCCCTGCGCTATCTATTCAACATCATGGCACGCCCCTTTCCCAGGCCCAGCAACGATTCCCCAAGATCACCTGCCGCAGCTTTTCCTAAGGAATGGGGCATATTCCAAAAGGCAACTTGGTCTGCAAACACTTCCCACACAGAGATGTGCTTCCTCTCGTACCCAGAGAAGCGTCCACTTCCCTCTGGGTTTCCAGGTTTTGAGTCCTTCGTGGGCGCCGTGGACGCCCTGTGCTCAGGAGCCGGCCCGCCCCTCGGACTCAGCACGGCTGGCAGGAGCTTGGGAGGCAGGTCCCCACCCTGGCCGTCCCCCATCAGGAAAACTGTTCTGAAGCCTCCGAGCTCTCGTCCGGCACGACTCGCGCTCACTGATTTGCCTGTCCAGATGCCGACGGTGCCCACCCGACGCAGGAAGCTGCCTGCCCTGTCTACCTGTGTTGCAGCACTGGCCACACCAGGGCAAGGAGGCACAAGATCACCAAGGCTGCTGAGCGGCCGCCCGGTTGGCACCAGCCTGCCTGTCCGCTCTGATGTGCATGTCCAGGCTCTGGGCAAAGGCGACTTCTCGGCTCCGGGGTCCTCTCCGGGCGGGCACACTTGGAGGAGTAAACAGGGGACTCCTCTCAGATCTGACCTTGCAGGAAAGTCAGCTGGACCTACCTGGTTTTGCAGGTGTGGAAACTGAGCCGCAGCAAGGCTGACCGTGAGGACCCTCCACCGTGGGGGCGGGGGCCTTGGAGCCTCGGAGCAGAGGGAGGGCGGGGGTTTCTGCTCTCCTGCTCCTTCCCTAGAGGCGCGCCCTGTGCCTGCGGGTGGGCGGCTGCTTTGTCCCTTCCACTTCCATCGCGGAGCCTGGCCCCGGAGCCATGTGCTCACACGGCAAAGACGTGAAAACCATTAACTCCTTTTAGCCCCTCAAAGGCTTTTCCTTCCTCTCCCTGCAGATGCGTGGTGAGGGCCTAGGGAACAGGGGTCCAGAGAGCTGCCCCGTCTTGGGTGGGTCGCAGGAACCAGCCCAGCCAGGCCTCCCCCTGCGCCCCAGAGGGGCCTGCTGCAGAATCCCCGCCATGAGGGCTCCACGGGCCTGGCAGCCAGGCAGCTTTCCACGGGCGCAGGTGATCGGCTCAAATGACACGAGCAAAAGAGACCACAGCCTCCTGCTTCCTGGCACGAAGGCCCCTACCCGGCCGGCTCCGCCCTGCGCCAGAGCTGCGAGAGGACCGCGTGGGGAGAGGCCCGTGGGGTGGGCTCAGCAGCCAGGCCGGGAGGAGAGAAGTCTTCACAGCGGAAGTGCAGAGGAAGGGTCCGCCCTGCGCAGATACGGGGATGGGGGCCGGGACCCCTGAGGACCTTGGCGAGGCTGGGGCTGGGAGGTCACAGGGACGCTGTGTGGCCAGCTGCCTTGAGCCTGGGGCTCCTCTGCACATCCCCTCGGGGTCCCTTGCCACCCTTTCCTCACAGCCTCGCAGTGAGGCCTTCCGTCCTCAAGTGCAGCCCCTTCCACACCCTTCCTAACTCGCCCGCAGCCCCCCGGAACCGGCTCCCATTTGTGCTCTGCCTCCCCCCACCAAACCCTGTCGGGCAAGGACTGCCACCGCATCCCTCTGCATCCCTGGGGCGGCCCAGTGCTGGTGGAGACACATGGAATGAAGACCATAAAGAGCTGCGGCACACGATGTTTGCCTTTGGCACAGCACAGCCTCAAGCTGGAGAAACAGCACTCTAAAGCCAGACTCCCAGGGCACCCATGCTTCTGGAAGCCTCTGGCCTGGATGGTCACTCCTTAATGTGGGGCGTGTCCCTTCCTCTTAGCTGTCCACACTCTCTGTTCCAGGCTGTGGTGCAGAATGCTCCCGGAGGTCTGAGTGATGGCTTTTGGCCTCAGCTTGGTTCTGTTTGGCCCAGTGAATATTTCCTTTTCAAATCTGATTCTCCGAATGCCTTGCAAGCACATGCCTTGTTTCCTAATGCGATCTCGTGTGCACTTCAGCTCTCCTGCTTCAGACTCCTGCCCTGGCACAGCCTGACGGCACTCCCGGCCCTCCTGGGCTTCTGTCCCCTTGACGGTGGTCACCTCCTGCCTGATCGGAGGCCGAGGGTGGAGCCCAGGGTCCCGGGGTTGGAGAAGTCTCAGGGTCCGGAGGAAGGGGCCGTGGCAGGTGGAGCCGAGGGGGCACAGCCCTGAGGACAGACGAACGCGGCTGCCCGAGAGCAATTGTCCTCGTCTGTGGTCAGGAGGCAGTTAGAAGCCGGTTATATCCACGGGAGCTCTTCTCAGAAAAATACGTATAAACACATGTAAGGTGATAGCCGTGTGGACCTAAATCAGTGACTGAGGCAAAATCCTCCATCGAGGTTTATTAGGCCAAATTGAAGACGCACCCAGGAAAACACAAAACTCATGGGCCCACCTGTGGCTGTTTTTCCGGAGGGGAAGTTGGCATGTGGGGAGGGGGCGGATGAGGCAGAGTGGTTGTGTTCTGTGAGGCCCAGGAAATCTACATTTTATGTAAAACAAGGGGGGTGTTAGAAGGGAAGAGGCAGTGAAGGAAGCCTCAATTAGGTAGATGTCCTTGGGTGGATGGAAGAATGTCTGATTCCGTGTCTCCAGTTCTGTAAAGATGCACTTGTAATTCATCATTAGTGTGGAATCCCAGGCTTGAGTTTCGGGTGCTAGACACGGGTAGAGTTTGCATGTCCTGGCTTATGGGAGGCCAGCAAGGAATTTCCTTAATGAAGGATGTGTGGGGCCAGCTCTTCACAGGTGCCTGAGGCCTTTACCTTCTGTTTTGCATAAGGATTTGGGGTGTGGGGCCCTGACACTTTGATTTTCTTTTTACACCTGGGAACCCGTGAACAAGGGTCACATTCTAGATTCTAAAGTGCTTTTGTGTATTCTATGGAAAAAAGTTGAGGTCGCCCAAGGGATGGAAGTAAGAGAGAAATACATTTTGGATCAATATTTTAAAAAGAGTTTCCAAGTGGTTACAGCCAACCACAGAAGGAATAGAAAACCTCCCAAGGAAGTGAGCTCCCTGTCACCAGGGGCATTCAAGCAGAGGCCAGACAACCAGATGACCTCTTGGGAGGATACCGTGTCTGATGGTTACTGGGCCAGATAGCTTGTCACATCTCTTCATCCTCCCAAATCCTACTGTGCTGCCTCCCTGGGAAAGCTGTGCCCCGTGGGCTTGGGGTTGTGCTGGGAGATCCCCGGACACCTGCAGGTACAAGCAATGGTGGTGGGGTGCACGACTGTGCCTTGCCAGCCTTTGTAGGAAGAGGGAGGTGTGGCCTCCAGACCTGTTAGTGCAAGTCTCAGGAGTGACGCGCTCATATCCAACCCAAGGGCCGTCCACAGGGGCCAGTTCTCACACCTCTCTGAGTCCTGAGTCTCCTGCGACTCTCCAAGTGGATTGGGGACATTTCTGATCAAGTAACCACGGCAGACCCCGCAGCTGCACAGAGAGTTGGGTGGAGGCCCTCCCCACCCCACCCCAGGCCCCCTGCACCACGGCAGCGATGGTCGCACCTGTCCCCACCTGCCCCTGGGATGAGCCTGGCTGCCCAGGGGGCAGAGGAGCCCCCAGCCCCACAGACATTTATGAGAGCTCTGTTTCAGCCTGGCCTGCAACAGGGCAGACGCTCCACCAAGTGGCACCAGCGAGTTCCAGGAGAGGGACGTCAGGTCCCTCAAGGTATCACAGTGCTGTGATGACACCTGGTTCCTCCCACGCTGCACCCGTCACTCCTTGGGTGCCTCACTCCTGGCCGTGGATCGCTGTGGCCCGCGGGCACCCCGCCTCTTCTGGCTGCCCCATCTCCCTGGAAAGCCAACAGGGCCAAGAGCTTGGCCGGCCACCCCAGAACAGCCCCAGGCTCAGAGTGGAAAACAAGGCCTTTCTTGGAGGAGGGACAGAGCTGAGTCTGTGGTCACCCCTGCCCTGCAGCCTGGCCCTGGGCTGCCAGGGCCTCATGCTTCCCCACGGCCCAGATGTCAGCCAGCCAGGCCCCTCCGCACTGCGCAGATGGGTAGGGAGAACGGGCCCCAAGTCGGGACTCGGAGCTCTTCCCCCCGGGAGTCCCCAGGCCACTCTCGAGAGGGGCAGCCTGTGTCCGAATGGGGCCGGCTCACACACACACCCAGCTTCACCCAGCATCGGGAGGGCAACGAACAGAGACGAGTGTCCCCTGTCCTCCCAGCCGGCGGGACTGTGTCACTGTGCTCGTGGACTTTTCTCACAGGAGTTTTCGTTTCCACACAATAGAAGGGGCGAGTCCGACTCTGGGTCAGGGCAAGACCCATCTCCCAAAAATGCAGCTCACTTCTTCCCAAGGTTTGCTCGGCCCAGCCCGTCCCCACCCCAGACCCCGGGCCAGATTCCTTCCTGCAGCTCTCCAAGGAGGGGCCACCGCCGGGTCCTGGGAAAGCCGCCCTTCCACCCTGTGCCACTCAGATCTACAAGTCCCCAAAGCCACCCTGGGCTCAGCTCGACTCCCAGAACACAAGAGCTCAAGGCGGGGAAGCCGTGGCCACGAGCAGCTGAGTTAAGCCCTGGTGTTCCTCGCCCGGCCCTGCCCAGCACCATGCGCACTGCAGGGCCTGAGGAGGAGGCCGCAGATCCCATTTAAGAGCCACAGGGCACCCTATGGGGCTGCGGGACGGAGCTCAGGCGCAGGCCTCTGGCTCCTCCTTCTCCTGCGTCATATATACCTGCGGCTCCAGCCTTGCACTGCTGTGGGCTGCATTGGGCTCCCCCAAAATCCCTGTGTTGAAGCCCAGACTTCCAGTGCTCAGAGTGTGGCTGTGCTTGGAGGTGGCTGGTGTCCCTGTAAGAAGAGGGACGAGGACACACAGATAGCAGGAGCACGCGGCGGGGGGCCACAGTGAGAAGGCGCTGCCTGCCAGCCTCGGTGGGGCCTCGCAGGGCCCCAATCCCGCCAGCCCCTGATCTTGGAGGTCCGGCTTCCAGAACTGAGGAAATAAATTCCTGTGGTTCGAACCGTCCAGTCTGTGGTATTTTGTTATGGCAGCTCTAGCTGACTAATGCACATATCAGTTTAAATATTAATACTGAAGCTTCAAGGCCAGGGCTGGACACCACCGAGCCCAGGAGCCTGGGGCGTGGAGGAGAAGGAGGTCGGCAGGTGGGTGGCCAGGCGGGTCACACTGGAGCCCCCACCCGGAGCCCCTGTCCTGTGCAGGGCGGCCTGAGCCCTTCCTCGGCCACAGAAAAGCTCTGCCCATACCCTGTGTGCTACCTTGCAGGGTCTCCAGCCCCCGGAGGGGACGGTCCGCCGTCACCGTCCCCAGCAGCACACGACCCCCGCTTGTCCGCACTCCCTTCACAAGGCTCCGGAGAAACCGGAATGCGAGGCCCAGGAGGAGAGAAACCACACGCTACTGAACGTCTCCCTCGGGGAAGGGTGGGGCCAATCTTGCCAGCTGAGCCCCCACGGGAGTCCCAGCTCTCCTGTCACCTAATTCCTACACCTGCAGACAGAAATCTGACGCAATTGATGCACAGGGCTGTCCTGGGGGGCGTGCCCCCGGGGAGCAGACAGACCGTGCCGGCCAGCAACAGGTGCCCAAGGGTCCCATTCAGACGCCTGGTGTGGACAGTGTCCGCGGGTCAACCCAGATGTCAGCAGCACAGCTCAGAAGAGCCCCCCGGGAGGGTCTCACACCACGGACACCTGAGACCAGATGCACCCCTGCTCAGAGGGGAGTGTTCAGAAGACCCACATACAGAGAAGGCTGTGAGGGCCCAGTGCTTCCCAGGGGAGTGGCCCCGGGGAGGCCCTCTGCAGGAAGGGGCTGGACTTCTGGCCACAGCAGCAAGTTGAACCAACTGCGAAACTGTGGGTGAGATAGTTGGACCGGGGTGTGTAAGCCCAGGTCAACCTGTGAACACAGACCTCAGGGGGGCTGATGCCAAGCTCTGTCCAGTAGGGACCTTGGGAAAACCAGCTGACCTAACTGCGCCCCTCTCAGGGCCTGAGTGCCAGGCACGGGGGTCTCTGCCTCCAGGATCCCCCTTCCCTGCACCTGCCAGGCCCCCTGTGGCTCAGGGCCCTGGACAGCCTCTGGGCGCCTCTTCACTTCCCCGGGTTTGCTTTTTAACAACTACTGAAAGCAAATATGGCGAAATAAGTCACAACAGCTGGTGCCAAGTGTGAGTGCCAGCACCTCTGTGCAGAGTTTTGAGGCTGTATCTGGGTCTTGGGTGAGAAGAACCAGAGGTCGATTAGAAACGTACTTTCCACTCTAACAAAGGTTCATTGAGAATTTGCCACAAAATGCCACATTCCAGACACTGTGCAAAGTGCCAGAGATTTAGGGGTAAACAATTCAGACTCTCCCTTCTTAAAGCATAGATTTCAGACAAAAACATAGACAAATACAATTTGTGGCAATTTTCTCCTTTTTCTTACTAATAGAATCTACTATTTGCAATTTCACAGGCAGCAATTTGCCCGTCTGAAAACTTGTATTTCTCGGCCCATCTTGCAGACAGGAGTGGCCTGAGCCACAGTCTGGCCAGCCAGAGAGAGGTGGGTGGGAGTTTTGGGGTGAGATTTCTATGGAATCTCTTAAAAGGGGACAGACCTAATTGGCAGGCAGCATTTGCTCTTGGCCCTTGTCACTTCCTGCTGCTTGAAGCAAATAAACAATGTCAGGAGACCCGCAGCCTCCCTGAGAACGTGAGGACACGGCCACCCCAGCCTCAAACCCCTGCCTCCAGGCGTCCAGACTGATGGGGGAAAAGTACACTCCGGTCTTTTATGGTGACGCTCACTTGGGCTTTCTGTTGTAATGATCCGCTCTTACTTGGGAGTTCAGCAACTGAACCTGATCACTAACCAACACAAGCAAACAATCAGGAGCGTGATTTCAGCTTGGCGTAAATG
Organism: Daubentonia madagascariensis; assembly: GCA_023783475.1. Classification (NCBI taxonomy): domain Eukaryota; kingdom Metazoa; phylum Chordata; class Mammalia; order Primates; family Daubentoniidae; genus Daubentonia; species Daubentonia madagascariensis. The sequence goes on from JAKFHU010001035.1 coordinate 1,345,121, forward strand.
CTGCAAAGGAAATTACTGGGAGACGGAACGGTAGCAGGAGGGAGGCACTTTGGATCGGAGGTTGCTGGGCTGAGGTGTGTGGAACAGTGAAGGTCCAGCCCAGAGATGAGCCTTCCAGGCGGGGGCCCCAGCAAACCACAAGTCTTGGTGGCAGCAGCAGCTGGTCCTGCTGAGGGAGCCAGGGGAGGTGAGGGGGACCAGAGGGGTGGGGGGATTAGATACAGGTGGGGAAGGAAGCAGAACCCCGCAGGGAAAAGATTTCAGATTTTATTGTTTAAGCAATGAGAACTCATTAGAGGGCATTAAGAGAAAATAAGATAATCCAGGGGTTCTCCCCCGAAACACTGCTGACGTGCTGCCCAGGATAACTGCGGGGCTGTCCTGTGCAGCACAGGGCACTCTGCCCCATTCCTGGCCTGCACCCACACAAAGCTGGGAGCCCCCGAAGGTGTCACAACCACAGATGGATCCAGGCATCTCACATGTCCCTGGGGCCACCCCCCACCCCCCCGCGCCCCCTGAAGGCGCTAGGTGATGCGTTCTGTACGGAAGGGAGAGTGAGCGCCTGACACTGGGAAGGGCAGGACCAGGCAGGCAGTGCTGGGCAGAGGGTGGGAAGTGGGGCCCTCCAAGGTGCATGTTGGAGAGAAACCTTAATGGTGTACTGAGTTCTGTGGTATGTTAAGGTGGCAAATGAACCAAAAGAACCAAAAGGGTCCTAAGCCACCCGGACCCGGCAAAGCCGTGTGTTCCCCATGGGGCACGCACTTGCTCTCAGGCACAGCTGCCTTGGGGTATGTGGGGGCTACGCCAGTGGGCTGTGGCCCCGGTAGATATGGGTCGGAGCCACGCCTGTCGCTCCCAGGCCAGGCTGCCCTGGCTCCCGCCTTTGCAGGAAGAAGCAGGCGCTCAGGAGCTCAGTTCTGCCCAGGAGGGAGCTCAGCTCCCCTGACTTGGAGGAGAGCTGCCGGCGCAGGGGTGATAGTGCAGTAACCCGCCGGGCTGCGTTTGTATCCCGCAGCAGCCCCCAAAGTTCGGGTGCCCCTGCCAGCACAGAAGCCCATTTCACTGCAAGCCCGGCGTGCTGGGGTGGAAGCACAAAGATGGTGGGTGGGGCAGCAGTGGGAGGAAAGCCAACAGGTCCATGGTGGGCACGTGGCACTGCACGTGCGGATGTTCAGGGGGTGTCAGGGAGCAGGTGGGCCTCAGGCTCAGGGAAGGGGTCTGGCTGGAGAAATGCGCTGGGAGTCGCCAGCTTTGCTGGGCTAACAGGGACGTCACTGGCTGTACCCCCAGGTATCTCGCCTGCAACCAGGAACGTGCGGCTTTGGCCAACACCTCACGGAGCCGGGGTTCCTGTCCGGCTGGGCAGTTTTCCGCCACACGGTCAGGGTACCTTGGCCACTGGAACTGCAGGATGTACAGATGACTGCACGCGGCGCATGAGGAGTCAGCCCGGATTGTTTGTGCAGACTCGCGGCTGAGCTGGCAGGCAGCTCTGCCCGGGGGTTGGGAAGCAGCGTCCGGGTCGGTTCCCAGCAGCTCTGTGGTCCCAGCTGGCGGCAGAAATTCCTGCTGTCTTGTGACAGATAAGTATTCTCAAGGCTGGGAAGCAATATTGGCCAGAAACGTACAAGGGAGCAGAAAACTCCTCTGATAAGACGTAAAAGAGCCCAGAAAACATCAGCCAAATTGCCTCAGTGATTACCTTAAGCATGATCGGCCTCAGCGGCTGCCAAATGCCAGAGACACTTCCAGGAACTCGAGTGCAAGGTGCACCGGCCTCCCGACAGAACCAGGACCCGAGGCCCAGCCACCGTGCTGGAAGGTTCTGGAAGACCTTGATAGGACCAGAGACGTCACTCAAGTTTAGGGACAGTTCAGATCACTAGTATTTGTCCATCAAAAGTAGCACTTAATAATAATTCCGTGAAATTAGATTTGTATGGAACGTATTTTGGGCCAAATCTGGAGGAAACACCTTTGAGTTTCATGAGATTCACTAAGTATTGCCCACAAAATAGGTGTCATGTTAAATACAATAAAAGAGTAAAATATAAAAAAGGTGGACTGTGAAAGAATTTAACAAATGAGTCAATCTAAATAGCTGCTTAGTCATTCCAATAATAGACAAATGTCACATATTGTTATTACAACTTTCCTATAAAGGAGTTGTACTCCACCGTGGTTCAAAATGTGTGTGTGATTTCTGTAGATGTCATAAACCTTAAAATACAAAGGGGGTACTATGGTGTTAATGTTTGTGTCCCCCCCCAGATTCACATGTTGAAATCTTCACCCCAAGACAGTGGTGTTAGAAGGGGCCTCGGAGAGGTGCTAAGGTCCTAAGGGTGGAGCCCACCTAGGTAGGAATCTTGCCCTTGTAAAAGGAACCCAAGAGCCCCCTGCCCCATCCACCATGTAAGTACACAGCAAGAAGGCCAGACAGTGGGCCGCACGAGACACCAGATCTGCCATGCCTTGACGTGGACTTCCAGGCTCCGGGACCGTGAGAGACAAGTGTCTGTAGTGTGCAGGCCCCGTCCACGGCTGTGTGTGGGTGAAGGCTGGCGGTTAAGCAGGCTGCACTCCCTGCGCGTGGGCTGGGCCCACACGTCTCACTGTGAGACATGCCCTCCTGGCGCTCTGGGCATGGGGTTTGCATTAAAGCTGCTGGATTCGCACAGACTCCAGTGTGATGGACACACCCAGCTGTGGACACCGGCACAGGCTACCCGGGCACTGCTTTTCCCTGTGAGCAGGGGTCTGGCCAGAAGGGCTCCTGGACTCGCAGACCTGAGCAGAAGGCCGTCCGAGAGGTTCCAGGGGCAGCAGGCAGCAGAGCCTGTGCTGGGGGCTCCCCCTTCCAGGGCACGGTCGGTAAGCTCACCAGCTCCACTTTTGTTCTATTTCTTAACCAAGTTATTGTCATTGGTCGTAAGAGTTCCGACTAATACATCTAAGTGGTGGTGCAGGGATTTAATATTTTATCTTGCATTTTTTAAATGTCAGCCAAAAGATGTCAGCTCAGCAGCTAACACTCTTAGAAGTCTCCTAGGAATCTACAAATACCAGTTGTGGAGAAACTAAGCCCAAATAGATAAAGTGACTTGCCAAGTCATGCAGGCAGTAAGCAGGTCTCAAACAAAAATCTCAAAAACAAATAGTATTTTTCCACTATAGCACGTTGACTCATAATGAACAAGAATAAGAAAAAAGGGAATCTCTTTGAGCTTGGTGCCTCGGAAATACCCAGAGCTGAAAGAGAGTTTCCTCGCAATGGTGGTGCTTAAAACACCGGCACGGCAGCTCCTGCAGACCCCGAGCCTAAGAGCCCAGCACCGGGGAAGCAGGAAGCTGCGTCCAGGCCAGACTAAGACACAAGGTCTGAGATGGAAGACGCAAACTAGCAAGTTCATCCACGTGTACGTCCTCTGAATGGTTAGCTTTGAGTTTTCACAATTTTATTTAGAAATAAACTATACATAAACATTTACAGATAACCACATATTAAAATTATCAATTTAATAGACAGAAAATATGTGAAAAATTAAACAGAACTTAATAAATCTGACCAGGGATGGGTCTTGGAAGCAAAATCAACTTGTCCCCGCATGGGATACTCTCTGAAGCTAACCCAGCCTGCAGAGAGGCCAGCGTGTGCCAGAACCCAGGGCCCACTGAAACGCGGTTCTGAACAATGAGAAAGAAAGGGGAGCCGCCACTCCTGGGGTCCCCTGGCCCCACCCACAGTGGCGGACCTCCTGTCACCTACCTGCGGCAGGTGCTGTGTGGGAGCCAGGGCAGATGGAATTACGGAGAAGTCGGAAGCCTGCCCTGAGCAACTTCACAATCTACAGAAAAAAGCTTTTTGAAGAAGCAGCAAGAAAGGTTTTACAGCACACAGTATATATATATATTTCTTATACCAGAAAATATGCTGTTTGAAAGTGTAAGATTTGGTGGTTTTTAGTATATTCACAGTGTTTGGAAACCATCCCTGCCATCTAATTTCAGCACATTCCCATCACCCCAGAAAGAAACCCCTCGCCACCAGCTGCCCCTCCCACCCACTGCTCACTCGGGCTCTAACACCCCAAAACCTGCTTTTTATTTCTATGGGTCTGCCTTTCCCGGACAGCCCACATGCACACTGTCATACCACACGTGGTCTTCAGCGACTGGCTTCAGGCACTGAGCGTGCTGTAGCGCATGCGCAGGCACTTTGCTCCTGTCTAGGCTGAGTAATATTCCGTGGCGTAGGTTTTGCTTATCCATTCATCAGGCGACGGGCGTTTGTGCTGCTCCCGCCCTTTAGCTGTTATGAATGTTGCTGCTCTGCGTAGTTTTTGCGTAACTAGGAGAGGTGTTGCTGGGTCGCACACAGATAGGTTTAATTTTTTGAGCACCTGCCTGTTTTCCACTGTGGCTGCACCATTTTACATGCCCACCGACAATGAATGAGGGTTCTGAATTTCTACATTCTCATCAACACTTGTCTTTTTTATTACAGGCATCTTCATGGGCATAAAGTGGTATCTCATGATGGTTGGGGTTTGCATTTCCCTAAGGACTAGTTATGTTGAGTATCTTTCACGTTCTTGTTGACTATTTGCATATCTTGTTTGGAGAGAAATCTATTCAAATCCTCTGCCCATTTTTAAATTTGATTATTTGTCTTTTGTTGTTAAGTTATAAGTGTTCTTTATATATTTTGGATGTTAGTCACTTATCAGATATAAGATTTACAAATATTTTCTCCCATTCTGTAAATTCATTCATTTTCTTCATAGTGTCTTTCAAGCACCAAAGTTTTAAAGTTTGATGAAGTCCAATTTATCTAATTTTTTTCTTTTGTTTTTTGTGCTTTCAGTATTATACTCAAGAAACCATTGCCTAAGCCCAGAACAGAAAAATTTATAGTTCAGTTTTCTTCTAAGAGTTTCATAGTTTTAGCTCCTATATTTCAGTCTTTGATTCACTTTGAATTAATGTTTTATGTGGTGCATGTAGGCGTCCAACTTCATTCTTTTGTACGAGGATATCGAGTTTTCCCAGCACCATTTACTGAAAAGACTATTCTTTCCCATTGAGTTTTCTTGGCATCTGTGTTAAAAATCAATTGTCCGTAAATGTAAGAGTTTATTTATGGACTATCCCGTTGATCTGTTTGTCTATCCTGTCGAAGACAGCGCCACACTATCTTGATTGCTATAGCTTTGAGGTAAGTTTTCAAATTCAACTTTGTTCTTTTCTTCTTTGCATGATGGTATTGACTATGCTGGATCTCTTGTATTTCCATATGATTTTAGGATCAGTTTGTCAATCTCTGCAAAAAAAAAAGCTAGCTGGAGTACTGATAGAGGTTGTGTTGAACATATAGATCAGTTTGAGAAGTATTATCAGCTTTGTAACATACAGTCTCCATGCCGTGGCATGAGATGATTGTCCATGGATTTGGTTAACATAGTCTCCACTTCTTTCAACAACGGTTGTAGGTTTTAGTGTGTAAGTCTTGAACATTTTTGTTAAACATATTCCTAAATATTTTACTCTTTTTGATGCTACTGTAAATGGAATTGTTTAATTTCATTTTTGGATTATTTATTGCTAATATAGAGAAATACAATTGACTTTGCTATACAGGTTGTCCCAAAAGTCGCCATACATAGGGAAAATGGGAAATTGCAGCTAAATGTACCTTTATTTACAAAATATTTATTACAAAATTTTACAAAATTTTCCCTTTGTATGGAGACTTTTGGGACACGCTGCATTGATCTTGTACCCCATAACTCTTGGGGAACTCACTAATTAGCTCAAATACTTTTTTAGTGGATTTCTTAGGATTTTATACATAAAAGATCATGTTATTGGAAAACGGAGATAGTTTTAATTCTTCCTTTCCAATCTACCTGCCTTCTATTTCATCTTTCTTGCCTAACTGCCCCGGCTGGAACCTTCAGGACAATGTTGAATAAAATGGTGCGAGCAGACATCCTGGCTCACGCCTGGCCGTAGGGGGAGGTCTTCTCCCACTGTCAACTACAGTGTCAGCTGTGTTGTCATAGACGCCTGCTACCAGGTTGAGGGTGTTCCCTTCTACCAAAAACTCATTGAATGTTTCTTACCACGAAAGGGTGTTGGATTTTGTCCAGTGTTTTTTCTGAATCTATTGAGGTGATTATGTAGTTTTCATTTTTATTTCATTAATATTTAATTACTGGTTAATTAGTATTTAATAATGTTATTAATATATTAATGCTGTCTTAATATTGACTAATTTTAATTTGTTTCATCAATCTTGTATTACTGGGGTAAATTCCATCTGATCATGATGTAGATTTGTTTTTATGCCCTTAGATCTGATTCACTAGTATTTTGTTTTGAATTTTTGCATGAGCTTTTAGTAATTTGAGTCCTTTTGTAGGTTTTCTCTATTTGTTCTATCCTCTATTTCACTTATTTTCCCCTGTAATCTTTATTTTTACCTTCCTTCGGCTTGCTTTGGGCTTAATTCTTCTTTTTCTGGTTTCTTAAGGTGGAAGTTCAGGTTATTGATTTGAGTTCCCTTTAAGATCATCTTCTTTGACATAACAGTTTACACCTACCGACCTCCTCCTGAGCACCGCTTGTGCCCCGCAGTTTCCACTTCCTCCTTCTCAAAGTATTGTCCAGTTGCTCTTGTGATTTTTGTCCTTGGCTCCTTGGTTACTTAGGAGTGTGTCATTTCGAGCTATTTGTGAGTTTCTCAAATTCCTTTCTGTTTTTGTGTCTAATATTGTCCCACTGTTGTTGGGGAACACACTTTCCAAGACTCCAGTCCTTTTACACTGGTTGAGACTGGTTTTCTGTGATAAATATGGTCCGTTCTGTAGACCGCTCCATGTGTGTTCGGCTCCGCTGGGCCTGGTCGGTTTATGGTGTTGTTCGTGTCTTCCGTTCCTGGTTGACAGCGGGCTGGTAGTGCGGGAAAGCACCCCTTCCTGACTGCTGCTGCTTACAGGGGGCTGTTTACCTGGTGAGGGTCCGCAGAGCTGTGCAAATGTGATCCGAGCACCTGTCTGTGTGGACATTTTACATCAACTAACACACAGTATGAAAAACACCAACCACAGTGTTTGCAAGTCCATTTTAGGAGCGAGAATTGCTTCCTGAGGACCCCACCTGTGCTGCTCTGGGATTTTACCCTCCTTTTGGAGAAGACACTTCATCTGAAAACTAAAGCGAGAAGTCTTCCTTCCTGGTCTCAGAGTGATTTTCCAAAGAGTGAAAATCTAAATTCACCATCGTCTGAGAGACATTTTTGCCTCCGCTTTCTAGACTAGCAGAGCCACCGGGGGCCTGCCCACCCCGGGTAGAGGTGCCTTTTCTTCAGCGGGAGAAACACCGACTATTGCAGCAAAGGCTTGGCCAGCCGGGCTGCTGCAGGAACGGGAGTTCTGTGCCACCCAGGGCGAAGCCAGGAGCCCTGTGCTCTCACCCTTTTATGCGTGAAACTGCTTTGTTCACAAATGGGGTGACTGGAAAAGCACAAACTTGCCCTCCCACAGCTCCAGAGGTAAGAATTCCCAGATCCGGGTGTGGCAGGGCCACGGCCCCTGGAGGCTCCAGGGGACCGTCCTTCCTCGGCCCTCCCAGCTCCCTGCAGCCTCCATGTGCTTTCCCGTCCCTGCAGGAAGGCCCGGCTCCCCCAGCGCCACGCCAGCCCCTTCTCGTTCCGCCGCAGCGTCTCCTACCCGTGTGGGCACAGAGGGCTTGGATCCTCCCGCTGGGCTGCGCCTGCGGCCTGAGCCGCCGCCCGGCTCCTCTCCTCCCCTTCCCACCCCAGACTAGCATCCCTGCTCTGCCAAGTCTCAGCTCAGCCAACACACCCTCCCTCCAGGAAGCTTCCAGAACCTCCCCAGCTGACAGCCAGCATCCTGCAGTCCTGGGCACCCTGGGCACCCTGGGCAAGGAACCCGAAAGGCCCCTGGGTCTCATTCCCTGACGTCCCCGACAGGGCTGTGTGCACTCCTGCTCCGTGCCTCCCTCCCCTCCCCCTCTGTCCCCCTCCCTCCCCCTCCCCCTCCCCTCCCCCCCTCCCCTCCCCCTCCCTTCCTCCCTCTCTCCCTCCCTCTCCCCCCTCCCTCCCTCTCTCCCTCCCTCTCCCCCCTCCCTCCCTCTCTCCCTCCGTCTCCCTGTCTCTCCCCCTTCCTGTCTTTCTTTCTGTTTATCTCACTGCAAAGGGGTTTTCTAGATTGATGGCGACTTAAAAGTAATTAATGATTCTTATCTTCTAAGGACAAAGGTGGAAATATAAGAGTCATTTAAAGGCAAATTTCATTTACTTTAGAATTTGCTACTAAATAAATTTAGTATTTCTTTTCTCTTTGTCTCAGCTTCTTAATTTTGAAAACAAAAAGAAGAAACCTGATGCTCCACCTTCAATAGCACCCAAAATACAACACCCCACATTCCACAAGGTCCCTGACTTGCCTCTGAGCCCAGGCGTCTCTATTTTAGTCAGTGGCGAGTCTGTCATTCCAGCTGCTCAGGGTGAGATGTTGGAGTCATTCCTGACCCCCTTCTCTTGTGCAGGACGCTTGACCAGTCAGGAATTGCGTTGATTCTACCTTAAATGTGGAGATTCTCGGCTCGCTGGCTGCTGCTGCCACCTGGTCCCAGGCACCACGCCCCCCACCCCCAGTCACTGTGGTCGCCCTCACTTGTGCAGGGGTGAGGCGGGTCTCCCCAGGTGCCACCTGTCCTGCATTTTTGTTCAGGACCCAATCCCGCAGCATTTCAGGTGTGGGTTAAGCAACAGGATTTACTGCACTGAGGGAGGAAGAGAAGACAGAAAGCCCCGCCTCCCGTACCCACGTGGCCAGGGTCAGCGTCTCACGGCCTGAGACGTCCACCTGCTCAGGGCGCACTGCAGCGTGTCCTGTGAAGCGCTGGGCATCATGAGAGCAGAAACAGCGGTCCAGCCCCGTGTCGGAGGCCAGGCCAGGTGCAGCCCCTCCCAGGTGATCCAGCCCCACCTGTTCAACTTCCTCTGCCGCAACAGGCATCCTTCCTGGCATTGGACACGATGTGCTGATCCGTAACACTTTCTGCTTGTGAACTGTCCCCTCTCCCTCCACACCCCAGCCCGAGACAAGGGGCGCTCCGGGGAAGCATCCTGATTTTGTCACAGAGGTGTCACCGGCAGCTGGGACGGTGCCTGGCAAGTATCAGCCCCTCAGCAGAAACGTGTTAAATGAACAAATGACGGGAAAAGTATTTATCGACATGCTCCTGCGTGTCAGGAACAGTGCTGGACCTCGGGATGCAAACCTGTCCTTACATTCCTACTGTGTACAGGGATAAGCCCCGGCCGAGCCCTGCTCTCGGGAGGGAGGCCTGGATGTGCGTTGCTCACGATGACACAGCATCGTTAGCTGGGCTGGGCCCAGCCATGTCTCCATCATCCAGTGACCATCTCTGATAAAGCCACATCTGCTGACCGAAAAATCAGGGGATGTTCCCTCTGAGTGGACTGATTGTTCCCACATGTGGAAGGTTGCCTTCCCAGAGAAAATTCAGTTCATTAGCCTGCAGACCACAGACACGCTGGGATCCACACACACCCACATCTGTGGGTGATGTCATTGTGTTTGTGTTCCAGAGCCGGGGTGACGTCAGTCATGTGCAGTCCAAAGTCAAAACCACAGCTTATTTGCCATGACCCCCTTAGCCATTGGAGGGAGAAGCCATGACCCCACATGAGACTGGAGGCTTAGTCATCTGTTTACCAGAGTCTAAACATGGCACTGGGGAAAGAGGCCAGAAACGCAAAGAAGCTGTCCTCCCACGGCCCTTCCTGTCCATGCTCCACCTGGACGCTCCCTGAGGACCCCAAGACGCTGCCCGGGGTGGCAGCTCCCTTCAGAGTGCTCCGTCCTCTTCTGCACAGGGGACCCCTTGTTACTGCAGGGGTGCTGTGCACACTATCCTCCTGACAGGCTCCTGCACCTGCTGTGATTGTGTCTTGGGGCTTGGATTACGCTCGTAAACATGCACATACAGAGAAGTGCCTACTGCATATGAACATATATCAGCAAACATCTATAAGTATATATTTGCATAAGTATGTTTGTATGTAAATATGTACTTAAGATAATTACCTGTGGGGATATGTAACTGTCCCTCGCATGGCGACAGAGGGTCCTGGTGGGAGCAGCACCCTCTCCCAGAACTCCACCCTGAGCATGCCGCAGCCCTCGCCAGGTGCCCCTCCAAAAAGGGGAGGTTTTGGGTTCGCCTGAGCAGGGCACAGCCTGGCCTCTTCAACTCAGGGGAGCCAGAGAAGGCTTCACAGAGCCCTTGATCTCAGAGCTGGGTCTTGCAGGATGAACTAGGTTTTGTCAGCTGAATGTGGGGGCAGAGGGCATCCCAGGCAGAGATGCCGAGCGAGGAAGGTTCTGGGAGCCCAGGGAAAGGGAAGAGACGTGGACGGAGCTGGGCTGGAGGGGTCGAGGCCAAGATGCGATGCTCCTTGGACTCAATCTTTGCACTCAGAGGATGTAAAGCAGGAAAATGGTATGACTTGTTTTTTAAAATGACAATGTGGGAAGCAGAGTGGAGGAAGCTCAGGGAGGCAGGAGGAGGTGAGGCCCGCAGTGTGGAATGACAGTGAGCCCTCCAAACCGCACAGGACAGGGAAGGTGGGAGTCATTGACATAAGCTTGGGTTAGAGGGATAATATTAAGAATAAAACATAATGTAAATGCGCAAGGTATGGATTTCCATCCCCAAGGGTGGGTATGCAAAACCCGTCATTTATCTTTACCTTCTACAAATCAGCAATGCCACCCCCGCGAGCAGGAAACCCCTCCCCAGTTCTCACGGACCCTCCCCACATTCCATCAGGGTCATGTTGGGTGACCGGATCTCGTCCAGGCAAGGGCTCAGGGAGGGGTGGCTGGGAGCCGGTAGTGGACCCCCCCAGACCTGGACACGCCTGGGCCACGCTGGACACGCAGGAAGCTCGCTGCTGCCTCTGGTCTGCGGTGCTTTGGGGACCCCACGACCCGCTCTGCTCTGGGCCACAGATGCCCCCTGCCTTGCCCAAATGCTCACCTTTCCTCAGAGCTAATCTCTTTCCCATTCAGCCCCTGCCCCTTCCGCCTGTCACCGCCTGTCACCTAAAACTCTCTACATTCTCATTAGGGTCTTGGCTTCTGGAAAACAAAGGCAAAAATAAAACAAAAACCAAACCAAAACAAAAAAATCAAGCAGGGGTCTTCTGCTTTGGCCCTGCTATTTGCTCCCCGTGGGGACGGAGCTGAGTGGGCCACCGGCCACATGCGCAAACGTGAACGGGGAAAACGGAAGAGCAGAGAAGGAGATAAAGTAGTGGCGAGGATGGTGATCAGAGTGGTCAGGTTTTGATTTACTGGGCATTGTGCTAGATGTTCCACAACCACGTCAGGGAGTCCTGAAGATAATCCCAGACCTACAGAGTATCGTCCTTATTCTACAGACGCCGTAACCAAAGCTCGAGAGGTTAAGCGACTTACCTGTCAAGCAACACCAGTGAGAGCCTGGTGTGGCGTCCACACTGCTCAGGTTCGTCACCTCCGGGAGGGCCTTGTGCTTGTGCCGACCTGTCAGGAAGATTGTTCCGGGAGATCGGCCCTTCCGGAGCCACGTGGCTGCATCCCCAACCGTAAGCCTCTTCCTCTTCCCACCCCGGAGCCCTGGCATGTGGCTGTCTCCAAGTTTACTCACAACGACCTCGCTCCCATCTCCGAATCTTCCCAGGGAAACACTGTCATTGATAACAGCATGAGGAATTTTTAGATCAAGATGTTAAGGAAGAAAGTGGATGAATTCCCCACACCAAACCCCAGTATAATAAATCTGCTTTTCTGATGAAGAACTGCTAAGTTCTCATCAAAATATCACTCCCTATGTCATACGTCTGACGCCGGTAAGCTGAGGAAGAACGGCTGTGCCTTCCAAAAAGCAGAGGTGATGGTGCCTCTCGGGACCCAGCGTGGTGTCTGACAATTCACAAGAGCAAATAGGATCATCCTCACAGACGGAAGCTACCACGGGCCCGGCTACGAGTGCCTGGTGTTTACCGGCTATTCCACCAAGTCAGCCACGGCAGCTGCTGCCACGATCTCGCACCTTCCAATGGTCTGAGTAAGCTACCATTCCTGTTACCTTAGACTCCCTTATAAAGAAAATGTACTTGTTCTTTGTATTTTCACTGTTGGGAAAATAAATTATAACCAGATTGGACAACAGGGTAGTCCGACATGTCCAAATTGTCTGCAGATGGTAGCTACAACTCCTTTTGTCCAAGGTCTCAGTTAGCGAAACAAGAATCCGAGCCAGGACAGAGCTGATAAGGCAGCACGTGCCCTGCGTGTGCAGAGGGTGCAGAGGAGCTTCCCCCGCAGCTCTCTGCTCATCACCACCCCAAAGACAAGGGGTTCCTCCCTGGGCCACCCGTGGGCTTTAGCGAGGCCACAGGCCATGGCAATAAAAGGAAACAGCGGCAAGTGCCCCAGGGGCTGTTAGATGAGTGAATTAATCCAAGGTCTCTTGTCCAACAACATCATCTTGCTAAGCCCCAGTCAGGAACCTGAACACACACACAAGACACACACAGACACATGCTTACACACATACAGACAGACACACAAGACACATACTTATACACATATACACAGACACACACAGATACATACTTACACATAGTCACACAAGACACACACAGATACATACTTACACACATACAGACAAGACACACAGAGACACATACTTACACACATACACACAGACACACAAATGCACATTTTAAAGAAGAAATCCTTTTGCCTTGTTCATCCCTTAGAACTTATTTGAAAACTTTATCCCAAAGTATATAAAGGAGTCACTCAGATTTTAACACATTGCGGCTTAGAAGGGGCAAATCCAAAGGGAGACCTGAGCGGTAGGATGGGTCTGAGACACCCCTGGCAGAAGGAGTGACGGCCGCTTAGCCGAGGGGATGAGAAATGATTTTGCTTATTCATTTACTCCACACAGGCCTGGTGCTCCCTTTATGGCAGGAATTTGCTTAGGTTTGAAAGAGCGAACATCCCAGGACACAGCCTCTGCTTCCCGATGCGGGGGCGAGACACAGAACAGGGCCTGGCAGCTGGGGAGCCCGAGGGTCAGGAGGGAGCTGGGCCTCCTGCGGGCTGGAACACGGTGGGTGAGGAAGAGTTGCCTGGAAGGCAGCCTCCCAGCCTGTGTGAGGAGCCAGTGCCATGGGGGGACGCAGCCTGCGTCACTGACAGGGGGCAAATGGCTCTTCAAGCCTGAATGGCTTCGGGCATCACTGGTGTGTAGCATAGAAGTTCAGTGATTTTCATTGAAAATAATTAAATTCAGCTTGCCAGAGTCTGTCTCTTTAAGAAAGTGGAGAAAAAGAGGACAATGCAATTTTTAAAAAAATGACAAAAGGCAAATTCTAGATGACGTGGAAAGTGCACTTGAACATAGCACCCCTTTTAGAGTGACGCTAGATGCACAGAACTGCTTCTGTGTGTGCGTCCAAGGGCAGCAGCCGCATTTTGAGCACCTGCCACCTGCCGGGCACCATTCCTCAGAGCACCTCCCCGTCCTCACCCACACACCTGGACGCTCCCAGCGTGTCACCGGAAACCCAATCTGCAGGCCACTTGCTTTTCCTTCTGGTCTCTCAGATCAGGTAACACAGTGGCAGTGCTGTAGAAATAACTTCCCAGAACAATGGACTGAAATGTGCATTTTCCTCCAGCTGCATGTAGAAAAAAGAGAGGTGAGTTCCCTGTGCAGCCATGGCTCTACGTCTCTCTTTGCTTCACCTTCTGAGCTGCAATTTCTCCGTACAGCTGGGTGGGAGGCACACCTGAGTGGGAGGTGCACCTGACTGGGGGTACACCTGGGTGGGGGGGTACACCTGGGTGGGAGGTACACCTGACTGGGAGGTACACCTGGGTGGGAGGTACACCTGGGTGGGAGGTGCACCTGGGCAAGAGGTGCACCTGAGTAGGATGTATACCTAACTGGGAGGTACACCTGGGTGGGAGGTGCACCTGGACAGGAAATGCACCTGGGTAGGAGGTACCTGAGAGGAGGAAGGACATCCGGGGCAGATGGAATCACAGGAAACCAGGCTGGGGGTGTTGTGGACAGGGTGTGGCAGCACAGCAGGAACAGGGGCCAGAGAACCTAACTCTGATCTGCCCAAGTAAAAAGGGCAGAGTCTGTGGCTCATTTAAAGCAAAACTCCTGGGGAAGGTTTCAAACCACACCTGGATGCAGATGTTGAACGTTTGCCAGTAGGTCCAGGCTGTCTCCCACGTGTTCCAACCCTCTCCGTGTCTCTCTCCCAGCCCCTCATCTGCACCCCCACCCCGTCTCTTTCTCCTGTCTGTCCTTCCTGCTCTCTTCCTTCTTGGCCGCACCTTCTCCACGAGGCCCCTCCACGAGTTGGCTCCCAGCAGACCCGCAGCTACATTAATCGTAGACCTAGCAGTCCCCTAGAGAGAGATCTCCTTTGTCCTACCCCGCCCAAATTCCTGGGGAAAGGCCTGTTGCAGCATGTCTGGTGATGTGCTCTCCCCTGCAGGCACGGCTGGGGTGGACATCCCCACCTAACTACGTGGACCAAGAATAGGGAAGACAGGCCCCAAAGGAGACTGACGTGCAGCCGCCAGGACGCGCAGGGTGGGAGCGGGCAGGCGGGATGGGGGAGGGGATGTGGGAGGGGCCGGGTCAGATGCGCTGTGCAGGGGACGCAAGCTGCAGAGGACGGATTCCAGGAGAACCCAGGCGTCTCAGGAGGGACCCGGAGGAGGGCAGAGCAAGTCCTAGGAAAGCTCGGAGCAGGCAGAGACCTTTTCCAGAGAGGGGGCCGAGAGGGCTGGGCAGAAGCACGTGTGCATGACAGTGAGGGCAGGGAAGCGGGGATGGGCTCCAGGCACTGCCCCAACCACCAGAAGCAGCAGAGCTTTCCGAGGTCTCCTGTTCTGCACCTGCATGGCGGGGCTCGCCCAGCCACAGTGATGTTTCCTGTGGACCAATCCAGACGCGGGCTCAGCACACAGGCATCTGTGGGGCAGGGAGGGCTGCAGTGGAGTAGACCTGGCAGTGTCCCGCCCCTAGACAAACCAGGCGACCGGCCAGGTGCTGCTGACATTGGAGGCCGTATTCATGTGGGCAGGAGAATTCAGCCACGTGACACTTACTGGGAACTCACTCACCACCCACGTCGGTTCAGTCCAGGGGAGGGTGGCCTGTTGGAAAGCCCACGTCCTCCCTGAGGGACCCAGGCACAGATGTGATGCTGGTAAATATTCAGCAACCAGCAATCTGGGGGAGCTCTGGTTCTCAGCCCTTGACAGTTTCCAAGTACGAGTGCTCCCACCATGGGCAATTGCATGTCACCAACGTGCTGTCGCTAGACAGGGTCCTGGGGAGACATGCACACAGAGGACACTCATGAGCAGGGTGAGGGCCCCAGCACACCACCGCCTGCCTGAGACACAAACACCAAACCCGTCGAATACCCCGTCTGGCTGTGACTCAGGCCAGACAGGGAGGCAGGCAGTGACGTGGTCCCCAAGTGAGGGGGACACAGGGTGGAGGGTCCACAAAACTCCTTCTCACCCATCAGGGCTGCAGGAGCTGAGCACCTGGGTCCCCACCAAGCCCTACGGACTTGGTCAGGTGTGTGGAGACCTCTAGGCTGGATTCCTCATTTAGAAACTGGAGAAAGGATCTATCCCATGTGGTTGTAGACAAACTTGAATGAGATCATGTGTGTAAAGCACTTAGCAAGCTCTGGGATTCTGGACCCTTCACTAGGGTCCAGTCGGTGACACAAGAGGAGTTCGGAACCTCTGAAATGAAGTCCCCCTCAAAAACGACAGCATGTCTCATTCAGCTAAGGTAGTCACAGCTTTGTTCCGAAAAGCTCGGCTATTTGCAGAACTACAGTTTAAATAGCAACACTTAATTGTGTGAGCACTTTGGCTGCCACAGACCTCTCACAGTTCACGTTGTGACTGTGGCCCGCCCCACCCTGTTTGGGAGGCAGGGCGGCTTCCAGCATCTTCCTCCCGCGGGAGGACACTGAGAGTCTGGGCAGAGCTGGGCCCCAACCCAGAAGCTCCAGCCCTGGGACTGGCCTTTCCTCCCCCACCCAACACAGCAGCCCCTGGGTGGCTGGGGTGGAAGGGGGTGGGGGGTAGAGGGGGAGGGGGAGGGGGAGTGGAGGTGGGGGGTGGGGTAGGGGGGAGGGGGGAGGGGGAGTAGGGGTGGGGGAGAGAACAATGCGACAGCGTGTATCCCCATGAACCAATACCACCACACTGATGGGCAGTACTTACACCTTAGTGGATTAAGAGCTTCCAGGAGGTTTTCTTTTGTAATCCAGAAGGGAAGGATGAAAACAAGGTTCTGACAGAGTTTTTTAAGTCCTGGCGGGAAATATCCAAGGAAAGGGGCTCTGGGTGAGCCGGTGTCCTGCAGGCCCCTCCTGTTCCGGACGGAGAGGCAGGACCCACCGCACTACGGCCTGTTTCAGACACAAGCTGCCTGAGAAATTTTGGCCTTGTCTGTGGGAATAATTACAAGTTTTTTAAAAATGTATTTGCCCTCTGGATATTTTTGAAAATGTCAATTTACATGCCTGTCTTATAACAAAAGGCATAGACCTTCAGTATGAGGGTCATTGACTTTATACAAGTTTAATAAAAGAAAATGTTTTTAAAAATTTAACAAACATAACAAGATGTTAAGTACTATTTCAATTGCTCTTGAAGGAATTGTAAGTAACAAATGTGGAGCCTTCTCCATTCAGTGTGGCATTGATTGAAATGCAACGTGAACTTGCCAAGGATTTCAGGATTTCAGTGGAGGGTGAGGCAGGCCCCTGGCCAGGGTCAGTGTGCGGGGGTCAGCGTGTGGGGGTCAGCGTGGGGGCTGGGGCTGCACCGCACAGGGAGGAAGAGGGAGGGAGGGGGCGTGTGTTTCGTGTGAGAGAGAGAGAGAGTCAGGCTCCCCGCCATCAGGAACTGCCCTCAAATTGGGGAAATTAACTCACACACAGAAAGCCCTACAAGCTGTTAACTAAAAAAAAAAATAATGAGGTTTACACGTTGGAGAAAGGAGAGCTTTATTCCTCATAAGGGCTGCGGCTCGTGGGCGGCTGTTCCAACAGGCTGGGAAGCAGAGCCCGGGCCTGCTCCAAGGGAGACAAAAGGAACAGGATGTTATACTGCGCAGGTGGTTAATACACATCTTCAAGCAGCTGTAGGAGTTCTGGATGTTTAGGAGGGAAATCGTGTGCCTGTGTAACTGTGCTTTCTTGCTCCCATCCCGTCATGGCTGGGACCCCAGTGTTAAGGTGTGTCTGGGCCCCCTTGGCCGAGGGGACCCATTCAGTGAGCAGAGGGCTCTGTTTATTTTTAGTTCACAAAGCAGATTAACCTGGGCTTCCCTCCAGGCCTGAGTTGGCTTAGCTTCTCATCAGTGTTTCCAACTTCGGAATGACCTGGAAGCTTATCACACACCTTGCTGGCCGCCCACCCCCGCGTTGCTGGGGAGCTCCCAGGCCCTGCACTTGTGCACCCTGAGCGTGATGGTGTCTCCTTGTGAGAGAGGCGGCCGGTGGGCGCGGGACGGCCATCCACACTGGCTCCGGCAGCCCCACGGCCCCTCCCCGCCCGGGACACAAGCGGGAGCCCTCCGCCTGCTCTCCTGCTTTCCAAGAGCAGACAAGAGGGCTCCGCGGCTCGTGTCCTCTGCAGGCGGGCTGTTCTCAGGAAACCTCTGAGACCCACGCGAGATGCCCTCTATCGGCTGTTGTTCCTTCTCGTTGCTGGGTGGCATTCCCCTGTGTGGGTATATGCGGTTTCTTTACCATTCACCTGCCACAGGACAGTTGGGTGGTTTCCGGCAATCATAAATAGAGCCGTCACAAACACTCACATGCACGTTTTTGTGTGAGTATAACTTTTCATTTTTCTAGGGCAGATACTCAGGGATCCCTGGTCCTGTGCTGAGTGTGTGTAACTTCATAAGAGGCTGCCAAACGCTTTTCCAGAGGGGCTGCACCGTTTCCCCTTCCCACCAGCAACACCTGAGGGTCCCCACTCCATTTCACCCAAGCGGCTAAAACAGCGTTGCGTGTTGTCCCACGCGCTCAGCCAGACCTGGGGTCTCCCCATCAATCTCCTGTCCACGCTCCTCAGCCTGGGGGGCCTCTGGGCTGCTCCAAGGAATGGATCACTGGGGAGACGGCGCCCTGTGACTTCTGAGACTGCGGTCCACGAGCAGACGGAGCTTCCATGCTGACCTCAGACGCATGCCCTGGGGACCCGGCCACACGGGGACGCCCAGGCCTCAGCCCGGCGGGGCACCCGCCCACTCTTCCAGAACAGACCAGCCTTCAGTGGGTCGGCACCAGCTTGGCCCCTGTGATGAGTGGCACAAGGTCAGGTCCACACACATTTGTGTCTTTCCACAAGGTCGGATTTTACTGATGCTGCTGAAGCCATGAAAGCCGCGAGCCACATGGGGTTCCCAGGGAGGCAGTTCTCCTTCGTCCTGCCCACTCACTCTTAGTCAGAGCCACGGACTCACAGGTTCAAGCCGCTCCACAGGTTGGTCACCACTGCACACCACACGTGGTTGTATACTTGATCAATATATAAAGTTATAGATTAGCATTTCCACATCAAACAAAGTGACGTTTAACAGCAAGAGAGAAAGGAGACAGGAAAGCGTTCACTACCCAAGGAGAGCAAGGTGGCGAGGAGAAGGCCCTGGCCTGACTTGGCCTTCCACGGCAGGTGCCAGGTGCTTACCGTGAGGAACAGCGGGGCCACCACAGAGACCAGCGCACTGGCCAGTGGAGCCCTGCTCCTCTGGTGGCCTCAAGTGGTCCGGCGAGCACTGACCACGCAGGTCATGTCCTCATCTGATGGTGCAGTCGGTGAACATCTGGCCTCTGCTGGCGCAAAGCCGTCCTAAATAGAGCCTTTCTCAGATGGAGTAACTTACCTCAGACACCTCCCTGCCCTCTCTGCCCGAATCACAGATTCACGAGCACACAAATAAGGTTTCAAGCCAAGTGGGGTGGTGCAATACCCAGCAGCAGATAAACAAGACAGCGCTAGGAAAATCACCTGTCCACATATTCCTGGCCTGAAACCTCGGCGGTTTCATACTATCTGGAGTAGCGACTGTGGGCGCAGGCCTAGGGACGCAAACACCACGCCAGCGGTGTGACCCAGCACGCGGAGATGCCTGGCTCTCCGACCGCGTGGGGTGTGTGGGAGGGCTGACCTCCACCCTCAGCTGTACCTCGCTCCATGGACAGAATTATCAGCACCAGTTTTCTAACAACCAAAAAACAACATCAGAATGGCCCGCCCTTGACCCACATGTCTGAGTAACACGGAAGGCCACCAGGCTCTCGGCATAGGCCACATCACGGCACGGCACTAATGGCTTTCCTTGGCCTCAGTGGGAGAGGCTGAAAGAAGCCTCCAGGTGTCCGCTGGGGCCAGGTCAGTGGACAAGTCCAACTGGGAGGGCCCCATGCACGTTGTCACTTGTGACTGTGAGAGTCTCTGGGCGGCTGCCCTGACGCAAACCACAAGGCAGGACTGGTTAGAGCAAAGTCATCGCCAGCGGGGTGGGGGGTCCCGTGGAGCAGCCCGAAAGGGCTGCCCCTTCAGACAGGCCTGAGGGCTGAATTTCTTTGCCATAAATTAACATTTTCTCTAAAAAAAGCCTTAAGAACCAGTCTACATTGTTCACCCTCAGATTAACAGATGCTTTCAAAATGATAGTATTCCAGTCATTCAGTCCTGGGGAGCGTGGGTGAGACCGGAGTCTGGGGCAGCTCCGGGGAGCTTGGAAACTCATGCGAGCTCCTAAGGAACCTACAACGCCCCGCAGAGGCTCTGGAAGCTCACAACCTCTGACTCAACTCAATGTCTTAGACTCAAGCAAAGGATATAATCGGAGAAACACAAAATCTGCTCACAAGGGTATCCCAACTTCCTTTACAGTGGGAAAAAATGAGAACAACCTGAAACTTCAAAGAAGGATTGGTTTTAAGAAATTCTTGAATTCCGACTGCAGAGATTAAATATCTTAATTTGAAAATTATAATTTTCCTCGGAAAATGATCACAAGATACCAAATTGTCAGGTTCGTACATTGGGCACATGTTATTTTATTATGTTGTATGTGTGTTTTACTAATTCACTAATTTTAGTTTAAAAAATAGTGTATCCAAACAACCTCATTCATTTCTTGGGCAGAACGCTCCCTCACGTGTCCCAGGGGGCTTCAGTCCAGCTCCTGTCCGTGCCAGCGGCCCTGCGGGAGGATGGAGGACAGAGCCGGACTCGGAGAGTGAGGAGGGAGAGTCCCCTGCCAGGCTCCTCCTGTGGAGTCACCGCACTGTGCAGCCGGAGCCAGCCCCTCTGCCCGGCCCGTCAGGCCCCACAGCCCCCGCTGCCACGGCCCAGAGAGTGCACCTGCCCTCGCGGGCCCCAGCCCCAGTGTGCTGCCGTCTCTCTCTGGGACCGTGACTGGGAAAATTTCGCAGGGTTTCCTGCAGATCAGAGCAGAGTGAGGGATAGCTCTTGTCCTGGCACTCATTCTGCAGCTGGGGAACAGTGGCACAGGACCCCAGATCCTTGCTGAGGCCGGGGTGCCGCTCACAAATCTGGGTTCCCAAACCGCCTGGGCCTGGGAAGCAGCGAGGAGGAGCTTGTTTCAAGCACATATTCTCCACCCTCAGCTATTCCAGGGTGTTGACAGACATTCCTTCTTTGGAGAGCTTTGAACTTCTGAGGAAGAGGCAGCCTGAGCTGACCCGTGTGGCCTTGGGGTGGCCCATGCCTTTCTGAGTCTGTCTTCCCACCGGAGAGACCCTCGCTCTTGTGCAGTATGTGCCAGGCCCCGCAGGGGTGGCTGTGGACTCCTGCCTGCCCCAGTGTGGGCGGAGACACAGGGGTCGCATGCTGCCGAGACCCCCAGACAATCCCCTGAGCATGGGCTGGGGGCCTGCGGGGCACCCCCTCCTCTCGCCCAAGACAGGCCCCACTCCCAGGCCACGTGTCCTCTCTGGGACAGAATCTTCCCCAATGGGAAAAAATTGATTCTTGTCTGAGCAAAAATTCGTAGCCATTGCACTGCCTGTACTCTGTGCAGGGCCAGCATAGGAAGAGGTTTGCAGTTTATCTGTGGTGTCGCAGCTGCACTGCAGTAGACAGGGCCTGACTAGGAACACCGCGTCTAAAAAGGCCCCTAGCAGCGCAGTAATGAAACGTGGTTAAGCAATGCCGCTCCAGGCATACAGGCCCATGAAAATTGCAGGGAGCCTTACCTCAGCCTCTGGACTGGCATCCGCTCCCCTCTACACGTGCGCATGGATTGCTTATGGGGTGCTCCTGCCAGCACTGGGGACACAGCACAGGTGGCATCCCTGACAGCCGCAAGCTCCCAGCTGTTCAAGGGAGCCTGGTGGCCCCACCTGACGTTGCTCTCCAACCTGGAAGTGTTCAGCTCCAACCTGGCACTTCCGCAGGCAGGGCCTGGGGTGGCTCCCAGCAATCAGCTCCTGGCACCCAGATTATGCACCTTCAGCTGGACTTGGCTGCGCTCTGGCGCTGGGAATACGGCTCATGGGAAACAAGGGGGATGAGGCTGTGCTGAACCCAGAAGGAACAGATGATTCTAGATGATTCTGCAGTCAGCCAGGTGTTGCCGGTGCCCCTTCCTTTCGTCCAGTTCACTACTGATGCAGACTGTTCTCAGCTCAAACTGGCATGGCTGTGGCAGCGCACACGCTGGTAACACCCAACGTTAAGGCAGGATGTTGACACACAAACTACAACTTAGCAATGCTGGTGAGAAAAATGACGCTCACCCTCTCCAGGGGTCACGTCAGGGTCACCAGTCTCCCATTCTTGGTTTCTGTTCTTCTGATGACTGTGACCGGGGACGCTCCCTGAACTCCTACGTGTGCTACCTGGGCTAGGATGGCGCTAACTCTGAGGGTAAAGAGGTGACGAGACACTGACCGCATCCTCAAGGAGCACCACTCACTGAGTGAGCTTTAAGTACAGTCTAAAAGCTTCCTGTCCACGTGGTGACGCCAGCGGACCTCATGGGTGACAACACAGGAAGGTGGGTTTGCCGGGTCCCAGCGTGGCTTGTGGTGCACTCGGCAGCCCTTTGCCCTGCTGCCCAGTGATCCCGCATCTCTGTGAACAGGGAACAGATGACTGCTGTGAACTTAGCACAGAGCCTGGCTCCTGGCAGGTGTTCGGTGAACATTAACCGGGTGAACAAGTGAAGGAGGAGACGACTAGACAAATAATTATCCCCAACCTGGGACAAGCTTCAGTCTTGGTCACCCAGCTGCGGGCACTGCGCTTGTGCCCACTCATGCTGACAGCACAAAACACAGGATGAACAAACGCACTGATCAAAGCTTTGGCCTCCTCTGCACGAGACCAGGGAGATGTTTATCCACAGGATCCACACAAGGGACTCTGGGACATTGTCCAGAAGAGCTGGTTTCCCCAGTCATCCTCACAGATCACAGAGCTGTACGGCCTTTGGACCCGCAGAGGCCTGGACCTGTCCCTCCTTTGCAGGAGAGGTGCTCACAGTGCACAGGCTGGGCCAAGGTGTGGGGCACTGCGGCTCTGCTCAGTAAATGGTTCCCTGGCAGCTCACACATTTGAACACTTTTTGTTTTATTCTTTTCACTGACATTATCTTATTTAATTAAAAGAATTCTTATTAGGTGGATAATTTTGTAGATGAAAACAGAAGCTCAAATGGGTTAATTTGTCTGAGCTCAGACAGCAATTAATGGGGACGGAGCTCACCTGAATCTCACATCTTCAGCTATGATATTTGCAAAAGATACAGTGACTCTGCTATGGCCAGTCTATAAGCAAAGATTTTCACCGTAAGAAGTCAGGGAGCCGTTGCCAAAGAAACGGGTGAGCAGAGTGAGCAATGATGTTTAAATAAGCCAAGAACCCTGTGTGCCTGTCTGGAGGCCCCTGTCCTACAGCCGGGGAGACAGCTGCCCTGGGGGTGCCCGGCAACTCCTGCTGGGTTACAAACCTCGGCAGACTCGCCTCACCTGCTCACGCTGGACACATTCCCAGAGGGTGGTCTCCATGGACTGAGGAGGTGGGCCATGGGGGGGATGCAGGGACACTTCAGTAACAAGGAGGAGGGCAGGAGACAGGCTGGGCACAGACACAACAACGGGAAGGGTGTGTGCCGGACGCCACGGAATCTGGTCACACAGCGAGGAGGGTTTGGGGAAAGAGGGGAAACTGGAAGGGTTGTGCTGGGTGCAGGTGCACGGTCTCTTATAGACACATTCTTGGCCTCCGTGAGGCATTGGTCTCCAATTTCAAAATGTTCTGGGTCAGATGGGGGAGTTTCTCATCATGACTCTGTTACCTTTAAATTCAGGCAGCATGTGAAGCAAGAGCAGTGTTCCAGCACCTTCCCCTTCCCCTGTCTGTGTGAAAACATTAGCCACCGTGTTTTCTAAGGGCTTTTATGGGACATGGTGGAGGGGTCTCTAAGCCAGACCTGCCCAGGGGGAAGGCTGAGCTCAACTGACCAGAAAAAGAGAATCAAACTCCCGCTTCTGTGCCAGGCACTTTGATATGGACAGCTCGGGTTATCTGTACAGCAAACCTAGAAGGTAGGCAGCGTAAGTATCTGTGTTACAAACGAGAGAAAAAAAGACCTGGGAAGGTTAAGCGACTTGGCAGAGGCCACAGAGTTAATAAATTGCAATCAGGACTGCAGTTCAGCACAAACAGGAAATTGTACTTCAAGCATGCAGATTCTCAAGGTTACATGGTTTGGTCCTTCCCATGAGGAGCATTCAATGAACAACGCATTTATATCAGTATTTTGGGCATAGCATGGAATGAACCAGGTTTAATTAAATGTAAATGTCCAGCTTCTCTACGTTTGGTGAAGTGAGAAGGGTCCTAGTCTCAATGTCAGGAGAAGTGGGTAAAAGTCTTGGGTCCAGAGATTCCTGACTTGTAGGAGACAGAGTCACACAACGGTGGAGTTAAGAGACCACCTGACCCAGCCCAGATGCAGGACCTTCCCTGCAAATTTAGTGCCCAAAGCCTTCCATGGAGCACGTGGTGGCCAGCACAGTACCAAACATCCTGTTCCCGTTTTATCCCTGCACACTCTGAATCATAAGAAATCATGACCACAAGTCATTCTCTGAGTTAATTTCTGTTACAGTAACTTTTAAAGAATATAAACATGAATGTTTCCCAGGAACTTCCTCTAAAAACAGCTGTGTATTATTCATTCAGTGAGGCTCCATTCATGTGCCATGATTAGTTTGTGTATTGAGGACAAAACAACAAGAAAATGAGTTTATATGATGGGAAGGATGCAATTTAAAAGGCATGTAACAATGATGTCATGGAATTATTTAATTCAGGAATTTTAACTGTGGGTTAATAACCATTAGAGAGACTTTGTTTTTGGCAAAACACATTGAAAATAAAATTTTCCATGAAACTTAAGATTATGCTCAATGTCAGAAGAGGAAAGAAAATATAATGACAATCAGAAAACTCCTATTTCTTCTCTTCCTCAAACCACTGTAATAGAAAAACCACACCAATTTATCACTCATATTTGAACAGTCATTTCACTGATAAAGGGACACAAAACCTTCCTTCCTCTTCAGCAACCCCAAACCAGTAATAATGCAGCTGAGAGATGTTGTTTCCTGGCAGCATTGTACTAGACGCCCGGGCTGACGTTCAGAATCGTGGTGGGGAAAAGATGTCACTCCAAGATCTCTTTGTTAAGTCGAGGAGACTTTTATTTTATGACATAACGGGGAAGACAATGGGGAAGGTGCTGCAGGTTTTCAACCTCGGCTTACTTCCTCCGGAGTTCCCACTGTTTGAACCAAGAAAACCCAGACCCAGAAATAGCAGAGACTGAGCATTTTTTTTTTTTTTGAGACAGAGTTTCACTCTGTCACCCAGGCTAGAGTGCAGTGGCATCATCATAGCTCACTGTGACCTCCAATTCCTGGGCTCAAGCGATCCTCCTGCCTCAGCCTCCCGAGTAGCTGGGACTACAGGTGCGCACCACCACACCCAGCTAATTTTTCTATTTTTAGTAGAGACAGGGTTTCATTCTTGCTCAGGCTGGTCTCAAACTCCTGAGCTCAAGCGATCCTCCCGCCTTAGCCTCCCAGAGTGCTAGGATTACAGGCTTGAGCCACTGTGCCCAGCCTGAGACTGAGTTATTTTTAACAAATTTCACAAACATAAAAGCAGTCATTACTGGAGTTTCTGGAACCTTCCAAATTCAAACATCCTAGGTGAGTGTCAAGGCCTCTGGCTTTGGGGTTTGAGAATATATGTTAGCATAAACATAAGTGGAAGCAAATCCACAAAGCAAAGATTTTAAGCATCAAGGCTTAACACTAAACACCTGAAAACCAAAAATGTAGTGACAGTTCAGTGTTTTGTTATAGTGGTGAGCATGTTAACGACAACTTGGGGATGGCAATCCCCTACCAGGAGTGACCCATGAGGCACGAGCAGGAGTGAGCTCCCTCAAAGAGGTGTGCAAACATGTGTGAATGCAGAGGCTGGGGCACTGGGCAGGAGCAATGCACATGCATGCACCATGCTGCACAGAGGGCCGGACTCGTGTCCAATAGGCTCTCGGCTCATTGGGTGGCCTGTTGCAACATCATCTGCCTTCTGGGACCCTTTTTCCTCATCTTAATTGCAGGATAAGGCTTACATCCATTCAAACCACGACTCCCAGCTGGTCACGTGTGGGGACTTGGCTACAATTCAAGCACATGGCAGCCCACAGATAGACGACCCTCCGCTGTGAACAGACTCTGTTCTGCTCACTTGTCTCCCGAAATTCAAGTTTCACAAGTGTCGTGGCTATAGTTGTGGACAGTGAAGAATTGGAAAACCGGAAAAATTGTTAGCGAAAACTCAGTTTGTGCAAATCAGATGCCTTCTTAAAACCCTGTCAGAAAACATTTGGGGTGTTCACTAAACACATGTAAGAACCTTTCAGTGAATTGTTTGTCAAACCAAAACAACTACCGGCACACCCCATTTTATTGTGCTTCACTTTAATCACACTTTCCAGACATTGCTTCTTTTACAATTTGGAGGTTTGTGGCAACGCTGTGTTGAACAAGTCTGTTGGTGTCATTTTTCCAATACTATGTGCTCGCTTTGTGTCTCTGTGTCACATTTTGGTTATTCTAGCAATGTTTCAAACTTTTTCATCATTTTTATATCTGTTATGGTGATCCGGGATCAAATTGTTTTGGGGTGCCATAAACCTAGCCCGTATGAGATGGGAAACTTACTTGATAAATGTTGTGGATGTTCTACCATTGATCCCATCTCTCTCCTTCTCCTTGGGCCTTTTTGATCTTAGACACAACAATATTGAAATTAGGACAATTAACAACCCTACAGTGGCCTTTAATTGTTCAAGTGAAAGGAAAAGTCTCTCCTGTTAAAAGCTGGAAATGATTAAGCTTAGTGAGGAAGGCATGTTGAAAGCCAAGAGACACGGAAAGCCAGACCTCTTGCACCAGTCAGCCAAGCTGTGGGTGCAAAGGGAAAGTTCTTGAAGGAGATTAAAGGGCTGCTCCAGGGAACACATGAACGATAAGCAAATGAAACAGCCTTATTGCTGATGTGGAGAAAGTTTCAGAGGTCTGGATAGAAGATCAAACCAGCCACAGCCTTCCCTTAAGCCAAAGCCTAATCCAGAGCAAGGTCCCAACTCTCAATTCTATAAAGGCCAAGAGAGGTAAGGAAACTGCAGGAGAAAAATTTGAGGCTCGCAGAGGTTTGTTCATGAGGTTTAAGAGACCATCTCCATAACATAAACTACAAGGTGAAGCAGCAAGAGCTGATGGAGAAGCTGCAGAAAGTTATCCACAAGATACAGCTAAGACCATTGATGAAGGTGGGTGGCTACACTAAACAACAGATTTTCAATGTAGACCAAACAGCCTTCTATTGGAAGAACACTAGGACTTTCACAGTCAGGAGGAGTCAATCCGGGCTTCAAATCTTCCAAGGACAGGCTGACTCTCGTCTTAAGGGCTAACGTAGCTGTAACTTTAAGTTGAAGCCAATGCTCAGTTGCAATTCTGAAAATCCAAGGGCCCTTAAGAATTATGCTAAATCTACTCTGCCTGTGCTAAAAATGGAACAACAAATCCTGGATGACAGCACATCTGTTTACAGCATGGTTTACTGAATAATTTAAACCCACAGTTGAGACCTTCTGCTCAGAAAAAAAGATTCCTTTCAAAATATTGCTGGTCATTGACAATGCACCAGTTAGCCCAGAGCTCTGATGGAGATGTACAGGGAGATTGATGTTGTTTTCATGCCTACGAACACAACACCCATTCTGCAGCCCATGGACCAAGGAGTCATTTAGACTTTCAAGTCTTACTATTGAAGAAATACATTTTGAAGGTACAGCTGCCACAGATAGTGATTCCTCTGATGGATCTGGGCAAAGTCAATTGAAAACCTCTGGAAAGGATTCAACATTCTAGAAGCCATTGAGAACAGTCATGATTCATGGGAGGAGGGCAAAATATCAACATGTACAGGAGTCTGGAAGAAGTTGATTCCAGTCCTCATGGATGACTTTAAGGGTTCAGGACTTCAGTGGAGGAAGTAACTGCAGATGTGGTAGAAATAGCAAGAGAACTAGAATTAGAAGTGGAACCTGAAGATGTGACAGAATTGCTGCAATCTCATGACAAAACGTGAACAGATGAGAAGTTGCTTCTTATGGATGAGCAAAGAAAGTGGTTTCTTGAGATGGAATCTACTCCTGGTGAAGATGCTGTGAACATTGTTGAAATGACTACAAAGCATTTAGAATATCCAATAAACTGAGTTGATAAAGCAGCAGCAGGGTTTGAGAGGACTGAGTCCAATTATGAAGTAAGTTATATTGTGGATAAAGTGCTATCAAAGGGCATCACATGCTACAGAGAATAGTTTTGTGAAAAGAAGAGTCAATTGATGTGGCAAACTTCATTGTTGTCTTATTTTAAGAAATTGCCACAGCCACCCCAGCCTTTAGCAGCCACCAGCCTGATCAGAGCCATCAACATCCAGGCAAGACCCTCCACCAGCAAAAAGATTACAACTTGCTGAAGGCTCAGATGATCATTGGCATTTTTTAGCAATAAACCATTTTTAATTAAGGTATGTATGTTGTTTTTTGTAAACACAATGCTACTGTGCACTTAATAGAATACCGTACAGTGTAAACATAACTTTTCTATGCACTGGGAAATCAAAAATCACTGTGACTCTACTTATTGCAACATCTGCCTTCTTGTGGCAGTCTGCAGCCGAATCCACAGTATCTCCCAGGTATGCCTATACTTACATCATTTGGTATATACTTTTGCACACCAGAAACAGGTGCTAAGTATTAAAAACAAAAGGCAATAGGAATATTTGTATACATTCTACAATATTTTAAAGCAATGTACAAATGATTGATTTTTGCTAGGTTTACATTATGCATTTTTCCCCTCTGTGTGAACGGCTGATTAAGAAAGTGCCTTCTTTGTCTATTGTCAATTGAGGGCTGAAAAGCAGCTGAGTTGCTGGTGTGCCAGCATTAATCGCACCTCTGTAGCCATGAGCTGAGGCAGCCTCCAGACAGAGTGGACTGTGGGCCCCTCAGGGACGGGGTCGGGTGACACCTGCACTTGCTGTGCACGCACAGAGCTGGACAGAAGAGGGGCTCCCCAGCCCAAGTGCAGACCACAGCTGGTCCCTCCCTGGACCAGGGGCTGCCCAGGCACTCCAGACACGTGCACACAGCATGGGGTGCTGCTCTTGGGGAGGGGGCTAGCCAGGCAGGTGCAGCTCCAGGTACAGAGCCTGGTCTCCCTCCCTCCCTTAGTGTTTCTGCCAACTTCAGGCTGCCTTGCCCTTGTGCAACTGTTCTACCCAGACAGGTGCCCTCCCGACTGAACAGTTCATTCCCACCTTTAAGTACTCATGACCAAGTGGAACAGAAATCTATTCATGTCACACAAGAAATTTCAACATTACATTTGCCACTCTAAAAAAAGAATTGCTCTTGGAGTCTTTACACACAGTTCTTAAATGGCTGCAGCAAACAGTTCTAGGTTTATGGCCTACTGTGAGCAAAGTTCGTCATGAAAGTGTGGTCAGGCCTTGGGAGAATTTAGGCACATCCTCTCCTGTAACACGTATGTTTGTGAAAGCAACTCAAGTTTCTCCTTCAAATTTTTAAGTGATTTGGCGAGTTTAACAACTTAATATTTAATTTTCCCTAATATTTTTTCTTATAATAATTATATAAACAGTAATGATTTTTTTCCAGGCTCTACAAAGATACCCTCAGGTCCTTTCCAGTCTCGTGCAGAGCAGCATCCTCTCTTCCACCCAAACAAAGCCCGAGGGGGTCAAAAGTTGTCACAGGCGGTGACCTGCTTCTGGCCACATGGCCACACGTGGCGGGAACGTTGGTTTTCTGCGCCCACTCATCCCCCCGGTCTGCACTCTTGCTTTTGGGAACGCAGCCCGCCCATCACGGACACCTCGCGTGGGGTCAGCTTGTGCTGCACGCTCCTCTCTGACAGGTAAACGTCCCCGTCCACACCACGGGAATTTCAGGGGGCCAGGGGCAGCTGCGAGAGGTTTTTCCCAAGAGCTCAACTCCTACCTACTCCAGATTTTAAAATAAACAACTCAGTCCGGTTACAGGATGCCAGGTACTTAGGAAAAAGAGAGCCCGTGTAAAACAGTCCCCTGCTTTTCTTTCACGGTTTTCATATAAGATCATTACTGCCTAGTACAGCTCTTGGGCTTCTTTCTAGAAACCTCCTCATTTCTTTCTCATGCTTTGACCTCACCTGGAGAATGAGCTTTAGCTACATTTATCAGTTTAAGGTAAAAAAAAAAAGCCAATCTCCATTTGAAATCGTGGCCCATTTATTTGGACTGAAAGGCATTGTTACACAGTGCAAACACTTCTTTGGTAATGTACTGAATACAACGATCACAAAAAAGGCATTTGGCTGTTGGCAGCAGTTAGAAAAGTAAATAAATATGTACACTTTGCTTCATATTACAGCAGTCCCTTATAGTGGCTGCTGAAACACGTTCACTCAGGCACTGCCTGCTGTTTTTGACAATATATAGTATCAAACTGGTAATTCTGCAGACATTTTGGGTTGAATTACAGAATTTTTTTGTAAATCACAGCCAGCTTCCCACCCTTCAGCTTAGAGAATGCAATCCCTTGACACTTGCCCCAGCCACGTGTGTTGCGTACGTGTGCACCTCAGCAGCACGGCGACACATATATCTCTCTCCAAGGCACTTGTGAGACAGCAAAACACTCCCGGAATATAGAATCTCCTGCCGTCTGTATACCTGAGCGACTCTTGTGACCACCAGCTTTTAGGCAAACATACACATTTCCTATTTTACAGAAATCTGTCCCAAGATTTGATCACTACATTTGACTTAATATTTCGAAAGAAGCCCATGTGTCATGAAGCACCAGCCAATTTTTATTTATCATTTGGTAATATAAGGATGAACGGTCAAGATATCCATTTTAATACATCAAACTCCTTGAACCCACTGGAAATATTCTCACGGCTGGAATGCTGCCTACACCCCAGCAGACGCGGTCGTCTTGAGCAGGCAGGTGTTGGGTGTCTCTTCCTGTGGGAAGGATGCTCATGCTAGAATGTGGGTCATGTGCAAATCATACCAGACGTGGTATGTGCCCACTACGTGGCAGAAACTGCATGGAACCTTGCCTCCCACAGTCTCAATATCATGCCACCAACTTTGAACACCTGCCACCTGGCACTGAAACTGCCTGTGACTCAGGTCTTCCTCCTCTGCCACCTGAGTGGGGGGCTCCAGGAGGCCAGGCCGTCCCTGTGTCCCCATCTCAGTGCCTTGCACTTGGCAGGCACCCAGGTCAGTGTGTTTTGAACTGAACTTCCATGTTCAGGGAAACATTTCTTGTAACACAGATCACTTTGTATTTAGAATAAAATGGAAGGTTTTGGTCAATTACTTAAAAAGAGGGAGCCCGTGAGGTATGATAGTTGCTAGTCACTGAATTCTAAAAAAACTTTTGCATAGTGGAAATGTTTTTTCTGTCCCATCTAATACCTAAAGAATGGGCGAATTTTCATAAAACATCATGCATTTTAAAAACACAAATGAGGTATAGGGATTCATTGTTTTTAACACACTCACACCCCTGAAGTTAGAAAATTCCCGACATTTGAATTCCTCCCACCCACGGGGAGAATCATCTGACAGTTACTCTTGTTCCTGGAGCTCTGGCCAGGAATGGAGCCTCAGGAACAGGAACAAAGCCAGAGCCAGCTGCCGACCGGACTTGGTACTCAGTAGGTACTGGTATATCAGACACAAAATGGGACGAGAGAGGATTTTCACATTCGGTTCACAACTCGGCAGTACGTATGCAAGTTAGGCGTGAAAACAAACCTGTTTCTAAATGTGGCTTATGAATGTTACAGTCATGCATGGAAGGAGTTGAAGCAGAGTCACAGGATCTACGACTGCTCTGAGCAACAGGAATGTCTGTGCTACGATTAGATGCGGATGAGCTAAGAGACCTTACAGAGCCCAGAGGAGGGGTGGCCGCACCTGCCTACGGAGGGAGCCTGCGTCCTGAGGATGCTCTCACAAGACATTCTGTTCTGTTTGCCAAACAACAACTTTCTTTTTAAACATAGCTTGTGATGTAGCCCAGGTTTCGGTGGGCCCCTCCCGGCAGCTCTGCAGCTCACCCCCACCTGTGAGGACACACCCGGAAGCCCTGGCATCAGAACCGGGCAGCACTGAAATTTAGAAGTATCCTGCTTTATTTAAAAAGAAATTGTGTTGTCAGGTGAAATCAATTTAGGAGCCTAAATGATTTAACTGTGCAATTTAATAGTAGCACCAATTTTTCATTTTAAAAGAATTAAATAAAAACCTGAGAAATCTAACATGAAGTTAGGACTCGTGTCTGCTTCGCTTCCGTGCACCTGCTGTGCTTCCCTCTCCAGGGTCACTCTGGCCGAAAACCTCCTGCCCTGCGTTCTGTAACAGCACCAGCTGGACATTGTCGTGAAATGCCTTGAGTTCTAGGTGTTTCCTTTGGTCTGCAGCTGCCTGTCTTGGCCACCGGATCTCACGATGGCTCAGCAGACAAACCGCGAGGTGCCTTACAAGAGCCTAAGGCTTTTCCTCTGCAGCTTTCTGTAAGCAGACTGGACAGCAGGCTCCTTCGACTTTCACGGGCGCTGGACAAGCGGCAGGCTGGCAAGCTTCCACAAAGCAGGTGACCTGCCCGTCCTGGAGGAGAAGGATGTGCCGTCAATTCTGGGATGGCTGTGGGCAGGCACAGCACCCTGCCTCGCCCTGGGTCCTCTCTTGCCCTCACTGCTTGGACTGCGTGCACAGGTTTTACCTGTCTTGCGGATTTTGTAATAAAGGAGTGGTTCTCACCCCTGTCCTCTCTCACACCAAGGAGGCGCCAGGACACAGGCTGGGCACACCCTCCCCCTCCCCAGGATCCCCTCAGATCCTCTCTGTGGACGTCATTGGGAAGCAGGCCGGGTCAGAGAGGAGTGGGGGGGGACACAGCTGTCCTTTCCCCTGGGCTGTCCTTCCCAAATCTGCCCAGCCCAGGACACTGTCACACCCTATCCCGACATCCCTGGCACCCGAGGGGCCCCAGACTGGGCCACCATCCTCACCGTCCGCCTCCCAACATGCTGCCCTGGGCTCAGTCCCTGGGTTTAACCTGGGCATGAAGACAGACCACCACACTCACTTTGCATTCACAAAGGGTGCATGCATCTTTCTTCCACTTTGCGTGGTTGGCATGAGATTCGCCGCTGGCATCCACGCACTCCGTGGTACTGAGCCGAGATTCAAGTTTCTTTATCTGCAGCAAAAACATTCATTGGTCAGTTCAGAGTCACAGCTCAGCTCCTGTATTAAAGATGTTCCTTTGTTTGAAACAATGCCTTAAACCATGTTTGAGATGAGTATTTCTGAAGAACTTCTCCGGAATCTCAAATTTACTTATAGATAGGAGATGGTGGCTGTACAAAAGCTCTGTGACAAGATGGTTTGACCCCTGAGCTGTCACAGAAGAGCCTTGAAAACAAAGGAGGAATTCTCAAAGGGTCGTGACAGTGAAAATTAGTCAGATGACAAAAATATTCTGCACTCGTATTTCCAGAGGAATGAATGATTATGACTAATAATGCCCAGTATCAAATCTTCCTTACATTCCTAGTAATGACACCACTGGCGTTTATCTGGAAGATGGCCCCCAGAATAAAGACGACCTTCCCCAACTTCCTGTGGGCCAGGTGTGGCCAGGTACTTCACAGAGGTGGCAGCCCCCTCCGAGGGGGCTCGCCTTCCTCACACCCTGTCCTGTGTCTTGCTGGGGGAATGCGGACAAGGTGATGGGCGCTGGGAATCCCTGGGCCAGGAGGTGACCTTAGAAACAGGCCACGCACAGGAGAGCAGCAAGAAGCAGCCTGGGTCCCGCACCGTGGAGGGTCCGGAGCCTGGACCTGCCACCTCTAGACTTACCTGAGAAAAAGTAAAATCGCACCTCATTGGAATCATCCTTATTTTGGGTCTTCTGACCCTTGCAACTGAACCTAAACTAACTGTTAATGAGATCTGGAATGGACATAAATCATTTATTGTGTATGTCCCAATTCTTCCAATAAACCTTCTCATAAGCCATGTTTGGCCACAGGTGAGGTTGTCTGCTTTGAGGAGGGACAACAATGGCCCCGAATAACTTAAACAAACCTCCAACATTTCCATTCGGTTAAAACGTCTTCCATCATAGCCATAGACACACGGCCCCCAGCCCACGCAAGACCAGATGTCACACAGCCCAACGGTGTCAAATCACCTTATTCTCTGCACTGTGTGACACTATGGCTGAAGGAATGCAAACCATCTTTCCTGCATGAATCACTGATTAGCAAAACTGATATTTAAATTACCAAATCTTAGAACTTTGTATGTGAAACCATGAAGAAAAAGAGGAAGGGTCCCCAAGGCTTCGAGCCATGGGGCAGGGGCTGGGGCCAGGGAGCACCAGCCAGGCCTGTCTGTCCCGCCGAGGTCCTGGGGCGTCTGTGGCTGACCAGCTGTAACGCACAGGTGGTACAGCAGGTGCCCGCCTCTGCCTGTGTGTGCCTCTGAGGCTGTCAGGATAAACAGACATATCTGCAGCTCATGGAGTGGTCACCCACGAGGCAAGCG
The DNA here is from genome assembly GCA_023783475.1 of Daubentonia madagascariensis. NCBI lineage: Eukaryota > Metazoa > Chordata > Mammalia > Primates > Daubentoniidae > Daubentonia > Daubentonia madagascariensis. Next base: position 1,379,584 of record JAKFHU010001035.1, read on the forward strand.
GAATGACCACGGGCTGCACGTGGCCTCCTGAGCTGCAGCAGCTGCAGAAATCACAATGGAGTTTGGACATTTCTCAGCCCCAGCACCACTGCCTGGGGCACCTGTCCGTCCTCCTGTGGATAGAACCAAGACGATGGGCATGCTTGCACTGGTGGGCATGGGTGGGGCACCCAGTGCCGCTCTTGCTTTTGCTCTGCTGTCCCCAATGTGCTTCCACAACCATCACACTATCTGGGGTCACCTGTCCAGACACCTGCCCTGACCAACCTTGGGACTCACAACCCCCCAGTAAGGTACTAGAACACCCACAGCCCTCACAGCCCTCAGGGTCAGCTGAGTTTGTCTGCTTCTCTGGAGCCCAGCACCTACACAGTGCCAGGCAGAGCTGGGTGAGACCCCGCATGCTCTCCGCTCTGGCAGCAGCCAGGAGAACACACACCTAGTCTGCAGTCCACAGAGGCAGGAGGACCTGCACCTGCAGGACACGAGGGGCAGGCGTGGAAACAACCAGACATGCCCCTGCACTAGAGGGAGACTTTGGGGCTAAACCAGAAGATGACCAACGTCCCTCCCAAACCTAAGGGCTGAGCATCCGTGAGTAGGAACCGAGCTGCATGTCTAAATTCAGAGTGCCACAGACCATGTGGCACATGCCATGGAATCCCACCACCACCACCAGGCAGGCACACTTCCCTTTACTGAGCCTTAGAGCTCAGACTCCACCCCTTAAATAAAATTACACAGATAACCCCAATACAGGCACTAGAAAAGGCAGAAATGAGTTCCATGGACAGCACTGAGAGGAGAGAATTCCTTTCCTGCAAAACCTTGCAGAGCCTCAGCCAAGAGCCAGTTTGAAAATCCCTGTTGTCCTACAACAGACACCAGGGCCTTCCTCACACCCAGAGACCTGATCAAATGGACAGAGGACAGACCTCGAAACACCTCCTTGCCATCCCTGGTCAGGCTTGAGTTCTCCTACAACACCCAACGCCGAGTTCCTACAACACCCTGCCTGGGCAGGCCAAGGTTCCTGGCAGCAGCCGCCTGGCGGGCAGCACCACGTACCCGCTGCCAGGTGGCCCCGATGCGCTGGGAGCCCGAGGCTCCATGTGGCCTGGCCAGAGCCAAGTTAAAAGGAAGAGCCCAGCGTGCAGAAATGGCCTTCCTGGGGCTCCAGCGTCCTGTGGGGGCTGGGCCGGCACTGCAGTGCCACAGTTGGCTGGACCCGCAGGCAGGACATATGCAGCTGAAACTCTTCCTGGAGGGAAGATGCCGGGCGCCTCTGGCCGGCCGTTACCTGTTTTCTGAGGTCTGTGATGGTCTTCTGCATCTCCAGAACAAAGTCTTTGAAGTCATTCGTCCCTGGTGCATTCGAGTGCTCCCTGAAGGCTGAGGTGGCATTGCTGAGACGCGTACCGTGTTTCCCTACACTGCCGTAAGGACAAGGGGGCAAAATATAACCCCAGCAGGTTACTAGCGGTCTCGTTTTATACAAGGTCAAATCACTGTCTCTGAGCGTGCATCCTTCCCAGAGGTGGGTGCTCTGAGCAGGCCACCCAGTGGGACGCAGGCTGCCCTCATCCCCCGGTGCTCCAGGATGTCCCCGCACAGTGGTCCTACCCTGGGTCCCACAGTGGAGGGCCCCTCCACACATGGTCTTGCCCTCAGAGATGACCATACCTCAGTATCTTCCGGGGTCGGGTCTTCTTGGTGGGCTTGTCCTCCTGGTAGCTGAATTCAAGAGACCGTCTGCCTCGGAAATGATATGAAAACACATTGAACTGTCCCCTGGTCCTACAGTCTAAAACAAAAACACAAAGGGGCATGTTAGCTGTTGATGGCTCTAATCTTAGTAGAAATTAAGTGCATCTTGTCAAATATGAATAATCTTTATGAAACAAACCGTGGCACCTTTATGTCAGGCGTGATTGCGTTGACCTCATGAAACCCAGCAACTGGTCTGTTCCCAGGGGCCAGGCCTTCACCCAACCTGTGACCCAGAACTCCTGACCTCTCAGCCGCTGGTCTCCCTGAGGACAGCTGACCCACTCGAGGACACCCATGTCACCCACCACGCCATCGTCTGGGGCTCCTCCCACCATGGCCAGGTGGGACCTTACGGTCTTGGAGCACCACAATCATCCCACAGCCACTGGCACTGCACCTCCAGGCCTCACTCCTGCGCCTCCTGAGAGACCCAAACACCTCCCTGCCGCAGCAGAGGCCTCCTGCTTATAACCTCAGGTGAGCGAGGGGCCCCCAGTGCTGTGTCACCTGGGCCTCAGGTGTGTGAGGGGCCTTCTAGTGCGGTGTCACCTGGGCCCCAGGTGAGTAAGGGGCCCTCAGTGCTGTCTCACCTGAGCCCCAGGTGTGTGAGGGGACCCCAGTGCTGTCCCACCTGGGCCTCAGGTGAGCAAGGGACCCCCGGTGCTGTCTCACCTGGGCACCACTGACATTCTATGCAAGAAAGTGATGGGGTTTTTCATCTGTCTTGTGTTTCATCCTAAACCTGGAAAGGCCTGGCAGAGAGTTAAGGCAGAGGCCAAATGTGGCCCTTTCAGAATTCTAAAGCCCCACAGAGCCACTGGCATAGACATTGTACACACGGAGAATCCACCAAAGCCAACATCACTGGCCCTCCTGTCTCCTCCTGCTTTCCTTCTGGACTCAGTTCTTCCTGACTGGCTGGAGGAAGTGCTGGTGAGTGTCTTCAAAGCCCCTCTTCTGCCCAGATAACAAAGCCCATAAACAACTCCACTAGGTGATCTGTGATTTATTTCCACAGCTAACTATTTAGCTTCTGAGTCAGACCCAGAAGGCTAGGTCCATCTCCCTCTATTCTACCCACCAATTGTCTCAGAATAGCATAGCAGTTTCTTAGATCATATTCATTTAAGTAATTTATTTAGGAGTAAAGTGGCATGATGTCTGCAACTTCCTTGGCTAGTTCAGAAAAACATATGCATTATATACACACACACACACACATATACACAGATGCATGCATACACACACACACATGAACACAGAGATGCATGCATATACACACAGATGCACACACATGCACATATGTACAGACACATACACATATGCATTATATACATGCATACTATGCATACGTATAAACACAGCACACATACACACATGTGCACATATACACATGCATGCACATATACATATGCACATACACACCTATGCACACATATGTGTATACATATGCATTATATATGCACCTGCATTGTATATACATACATACACACATGCATACATATATACCCACAATTACATAAAGGGAGAGAAAGTCATACATAGCAAAATGTTAATAACTGATGAATCTAGGTGAAGTAGAGGAGTTTTCTGTAATACTTCAGTAATTATTGCAATGATCTCAAAATTGTGTGTATGTGTATGTGCATACACATGCACGTGCGTGTGTGAGCCTGTATGCACATGTGAGTGCACATATTCAGGTATGTGTGTGTGTGCGCTTTCTGCCTTACCACTAACTAATCCCCACAAAGAAGGTGTAATTCATAACTCTGTTCAAAAGAAAATAAACTGTATTTACCCAGGAGTTGCTCCTCAGGTTTCCTACGTGCACAGGTTTCATACTTGAATTTTTAAAAATACTGAAATGATTAAGAGGCACAGCCGAAGGAAGTTTGCTTGAAATGTCTTTTTTAAGAGTTGAATTGAAAAGTAACAGCGATCGACATTTGGTTCCGTCAAACCTCAATTCTCTTTTTTTGGTTATTTTTCTGCTGTATTTTAGATACGGCTATTGGGCTGGAATGAGAACAGATAAAAGCTTAGCAAGCATTCGCCAAGCTTCGTCTGCTCAGGGCCATGCCTGCTGTTTTAAGAGGGAAGAAACTATGTCAGTGACTGCTTCGAGCAGCTAAGCTTCCACAGCAGTCCAACCCTTGGCAAGGAGGCGGCGCATGACATGGCAATGGCGCACAAAGACTGGCTTCAAAGTCTATCAAAGCACTTTGGATTTTCTGAGCAAAAGAAAAAAAAACCTGACTCTACTCCTTAAGCAGCTATAGGGAACTTGGTAAAGTTATCAGAAAATGGAGTTTTTTGTTTGTTTGTTTTAGAGACAGCGTCTTGCTCTGTTGCCCAGGCTGGAGTGCAGTGGTGGGACCACAGCTCACTGCAGGCTCAAACTCCTGGGCTTAGGCGATCTTCCCTCCTCAGCCTCCTCCTAGCACGCCACAGCAGCCAGCTAGAAAATGCAGTTTCTGTATCTGAGAATAACAACTGGCTTTTCCCAATGATTTCAAGAGAACAAATTTCTGCAAACACAGAATGATTTCCGCCATGCTCGTAGAAAAGCATTTTGAACTTCATAAACCAGAGAGAATATAAAACAAAAACAAAACAGAACAAAAGCAGATACAGGTTTCCAACAGATGTGATAACAAGAATGTAAATGATTTGGAAAATTGGGTATGTAGCAGGCACAATTTTATTTTTTATGTGAATCCTCCTACATATATACATGGGGGCAGAGAAGACAGATGGGGAGGAGACAAAATCAGATCATACACACACCACACGCTCACACAGACACACACTCTCTTCCTCTTAGAAGGAGCTATTGAAAACTAGCTCTACTGAAAATACAGATTTCAGCACTTACTAAATTAAATAACATCCTGACCAAAACTATTACTTTGGGAAAAATGAGGTGGAAGAGAAAACAACTAGAGTTTCTGAGCTTCATGTGTCTCTTCTGGAACCACGGAGCAGCCACAGTCACCACAAGCTCCGAGAGCGCCAGGCGCATTGCTCCATCCCGGTTTTCCTCACCACATAGCACACACTACGTGACAGGTGCTAAACATGCCCGGCTTTAGTCTTCTTCTACAGGGCTCTGATCGTAGTTTGAATAAAGCCAAAATTACATTCAAATTAGAAAATGGAAATTGAGGTTAACCAAGAGTAGGATTTAGGAATGCGATGTAGGAATGCAGCTATGAGGGCACTGCAGGCAGAGGCAGCCGACAGCGGCACTATGGGCAAGACGTCCCTGCACATCAGGACACATGCCCCGGCTGGCCGCATGGGCATCAGGGAGCCCCCCTGCTACAGGCTTCCAAACCCTGACAGTGAGACCACCTCACACCGGCAGGGCACTTGTCACTTCTTCATGAGATATTCTATAACCCCTTTCTCTGGCCACATAAGTTACTATGGACATTTATAACACTTGGCACAATTGTTTAAAGAAAATCTGATATATTTGATATGCTTGTTTCATATGCTGACTTTTCATCTTTTATCTGTGGATACAGATATACAGGTTAACACACAAGTACTGGCATTTAGACATATATTAGGTTTTAAAGAGCATACCTTATTAAAGTTTGGTGTTCTGTTTCTTTTACATAGTATTTCAGTTAGCATGAATAGTACCCCATGTCACTACAAATTCCTCAAAACCGTGACTTTTATTTATTCACATTTCTGGCCCTGCAGTATACCTTAGTATGGATATACCGTAATTTAACAAATCCCCTATAGCTGACTATTTTGTTTCCAATTCTCAGTATTATGAAGACACCTGCAAGTAATCAAGCTTGCACTAAGCTTTCACCCAAACCGGCAACGACAGAGACAAGAGCAGAGTGGGAAGCGGGGTCCTGCACGCACCTTCGCAGCAGTCCTGCCACACCCTGAGGTCCACCCTGGGGACTTCACCGCAGCCACCGTAGCCATGGGGGAACTCTGCCACCCTGAACACGTCCCGCTGTACGCGGGTGATGTTGTCTGAGTTGTCACACAGGATCCTGGCCAGCGAGGTCTGCTTGATCTGTGTCAGCTGGGCGGGGGAGAACACCCCTGGGTTCTCGTACCACAACCTGGATCCCCCGAAACAAGGGCAGGGTCAGAGAAGGGCAGGGAGACGCACAGGCCACAGGAGCCGAGTTTAAACACTCCTCTGAGCTTCACCAACAACTCAGAAGCCACTGGTTTCAATTCGGTTATCACTGAAAAACTGACTCAGACGTTGCTCACACTGCCTGCTCAAAAAACAAAAACAAAAGCAAAGAATCTGGAATAAGAAGGGACAGCGATAGCTCTTCTGACTAGCAACAAAGAAGACAGGCCACCTGTTAAAAAAAATCGTCACGGCAGGCAGTTATCTGCTGAATTAGTAACAGGCAGGGTCCACCTTTCCAACACGTTAAACTGAAGTAGTGAGTCTGAACTGAAAATGAAACTAAAATCCTGCCAGAAGCCCCAACTCCTCGAAGCCCCACAGTGGTTTAACTGTCCGGACTGTCCGGCAGGTTTCGGATAAGCGAAGGGACGTGAAAGCATCTTTGAACCGGGGTGGTTACATTCTAAGGCTGCGGTGATGGCAGCCCAGGCAGCTGTCCCCAGATAACACAAGGTTTGAGGCTTCTTCCTCATCCTCAGCAAGGACGGCCCCTCTCTTCCCCGAGTCCCCACACAGGTTGGGTTTGGGGGCAGACTGCCCAGTGGGTGCGCGGTGCTCACCTGTCCCCGTCCCGGAGGCGCCTGAACTGCGCACTCAGCAGGCACATCAGCGTGGGCCCCAGCCGGCTGCCGGGCACCAGGTCTTCCACCATGAGGGCCGGGAACAGGTCGATGTTGAGCGTCGAGCCGTACAACCTCAAAAAGGGACGTGAGAACATACGTTTACCTAGCACAGCTGCATATGGTCAAGGCAGCACAGCAAAGATCACCATTCTAGTCTTTCATCACTATTTCATATTATTTAGACTGTTACTTAACAAAGAAAATCCATCTTTCTTTCTTTGAAGCACCCATCCATTATACTTAAAAGGATTTTTCCTATTTTCTGTCATATATGTACAAAATACACACATTTATTTATTTACTATGAGAAACAGAAATGCCAGGAAAACATAAGGAAGAAAATTTAAATCACACTTTTTCCTGCTCCTCAGGGATAACCACACTTAACATCATAGTACACGGCCTTCAAATCTTTTTCTTCATAAATACATGAACAACAAACTACATATAGCTACAGACACATTTTTAAAAGAATAAAAGTGGATTCTACTAAATATTGAAAATATATTTGCCACAAAGAAAATATTTGCTAAGCAAAGATAAGGCAAAAACTAAGATATAAATGTTCAAGAATGAACATTTTCATCAACTTCCCATTCCTTAGCATTATATGCTTACAAGCAAAGAACTAACAACTTCCACTACAAACCTTTTTTATCTAATCTAAGACTTCGACTAGGCAACAGACGATGTCTTAGTGTCAGCTGTTATTCAAAGCTCAACTAGATATTTTTAAAAATGTATTCTACAATTCTGACTGCTCTTTTCCACAGAGCTCAAGCAGTGACGTTGGACTGACCCCTGCAATCGAGTCAGTTTGCTGCTCAAGGAACAAGCAGCACGTGGCTGTGTCCTCAGAGGGCATTCATCTCAAAGCAGAATAAATGCAATTTCATTTAAACTAGCGTTTAGTCTTTCAAAGGACAAATTGGGCCTGTTTTCTTCTAAGTTCAATGACATTCATGCTGAACTTCTAGCTCTAAGACGTCCCCTAGGAAGTGGGCCTTGGTCAGAAGGAACCTAGCAGCACCTGGTCTGTGGCCGGGGACGGCACACAGCGGGGCCACCAGAGTTGCCCAGAGGAAACGCTCCAGCTCGGGGTGGCCTGTGCTTTGGGCGGTGCCCTCCTCTCTTTTTGCCCGCCCCTCCTCCTGGAGGGACCCACCACCGAGGTCGGAGTGGCCACGTTCCTCAGGCACAGTGGGGTGAAAACAGGGGTCTGAAGCCTCTGCTCCAGCCCAAGGACCTTGGCTCCCCAGAAGGGGCCTCATAGACCCGGATGTCACATGCTGGGGGACACTGCCGGTGCCAGCCCAGGCCAACCCATGCCCTGCACCAGCCATGCCACCACGAAGTATAAAACTCCCCCTGGGTGCCTGTGAAGTGGTGAAAACTGCGTGCTCCCCTGAGGCTTGCTGGAAACAACCCTGCACCCCGAGAAGTCCCCCCGGCCCCACGGGGTCGTATCTTCACGTAACTTTTCTCATGTTCATGTCTCATGTCCCTCTGAGTCAGTAATGGGTTGAGACAGAAAAAATGAATAACTGAGTGATTCAGTGTGTCGGTGAATGGTCGTCCAGGTCTTCACGGGGGTCCAGCACGCAGCGAGGCCTGGGTCCACCAGGCTGCTGGCAGCGCCAGCTGGATCGCTGGCTCCTCCCAACTGTTTGGAAATTAAGTTTGGCAAAAGAGAGAAGGGGCTGGGAAAGTAATCTGTGTCAGTCTGGACAAGAACAAAGGAGGATGTTTAAGCACATAAAAAACACAGATGGTTCACATAAATCCTAATTAAGCAAAACTGTAACAAAAATTGTACCAGTGGAGTATGTGTGCATTTCCTCGTGCCAGCAATTTAATACCATTATTTAGATGAACACTGGAACATTTTGAACTTAATTAATAGGACATATGTTCATTGATCCATAAATTGCAATAAGTTACAAGTAAAAAGTCATTTTTCTTTAGAAGGCACAGGACAGATCCTGAGAGGGTGTGTCTTGACTTCAGTGTCAACTAAATTAAGAGCAAACTGGAGAGAGTCCAGAAAACGTGGGAAGTGAGTCTTAAGAAGAAATTTTTTTTAAAAAGAATTCTTTCAAATGGGAATTAACGTATCTTAAATACACAATGACCTGCAGACTTAATGCATAAGTCCAAGGACTACGAAAGATCATACTAGGAAAATGCTAATGAGTAATTATTTTTTTTCCTTAAAATACTGAATGCAAATAAATTGGTGGAAGTAATATGAAAAAGGAAGTTAACGAGCAAAGACCGATGTGAACACTGGAAAAAAGGAGAGCCGTTGACCATCTACACTTCGGAGAACTCCAGCATTTACCTAGTAACCTGACCACGGCACAGGGTCCCGGGAAGGGCGTGGCTGTGAATCAGGGAGCCTCAGCCTGACCCCGCCCCGGGCCCCTGGGTGGCCCGGGTAGTGCTGAGGCCAGCCACGGTCTTGGGTCTGGCGTTCCCGGGTGCAAACTTCTCTCTCCAGGCCCTGCCAGAGAAGCACAACTCATCTCTTCGCTGGAATCGTACTGCAGCTCGGCAAAGCCCTGGCAGCCACACAGCCACCAAGGGCTGCAGGCCATCTGGGCTGGGCCTTCATCCACTTCTTCTATGGAACCTCTTCCTGACACTCACAACTCAAACACAGAGACAAGTAACGACTACACACACCCACGATTCGGGTCTTCCTGGAGCCACACACGCGCAAGCTCACCTCGTCAGTTTCTCCCGGATCTCAGGATCTTTGATCTCATTTTTCAGGTCCTCGAAGGTGTGTGCTGCCGACAGGTTGCAGTAGACCCTGTAGTCATGGTACGGCGGGATCCCATGGTCCCGGCCCCGCTGGATGTTGATGGCAGCCAGGTCCAGCGCCACGGTGTGTGCCATGGAGAAGAGCCGCTCCGTGAGCTCCGTGTTCAGCAGCTGGGAGGGCACGCGCATCTTCCCCGCCACCCCGAACAGCCCACGGAGAAGCGGGTCGATGCCCCCCTCGTTCACGATTCGGAAGGGAGAGAAGAATGCTTTGTGGAGCGGAAGGTGGCCTTGCGCAATGGGCTGGAAGTTCTCATCCAGCCGGTAGAGCACTGGGTTGACGAGCGTGTGGCCAAACCTGAAGGCTGCCGTGGCAAAGGCGTTGAAGATGCCGGCGTTGACGCTGGGGTCGTAGCCACTGTACTCCCCCAGCATCTTCATGCCCACCTCGCCCAGGACCTTCGGGAGCCAGTGCTGGTAGGTGATGTGCTGGATCTCTGCGCCCACGATCTTCCTCGTCTCGTAGTAGATGGTGTCGCCGTCCCAGTGCGGGTTCAGCCTGAGCAGCTCTGCGGCGATGCGGTTGTGCTCCCGGAACCACAGCGTGTGCATGCTGGTCAGGCCCAGCTGCTCGTTGGCGCGGTGGTCCCCGGCCAGAAAGCAGGGGATGGGGCTCTCATTCTCGTCCCGCATGCACTCGGTGGGCGGCCCCGTGGCAAAGGGGAGCAGCGGCTTCCCAGACCGCTGCACGATGCCCTGCCTCAGGAGGCCCCGGTGGCTGGCCAGGTCGCGGATGCCTCGAGCCTCGTGGTCTGTGCTCCCATACACGTTGGACGCGTCAATGTAGGACGTGAGCTGGTTGATCTGCTCCCGCGGGTACACGGAGTTCATGAGCAGCGACGTCATGCCGCTGCCACACACGGGGCTGGAGCGCACGAAGAACATACAGCGGGCCCCGCTCCTGGCGCGGGGGTCATTGGGGGGGATCATGACAGAGAAGCAGGGGGGGTCGCTGCTGCACACGGAGCTGCAGTGCTGCCCATCGGAGAAGCGGGCCTGGCTCAGGGCCACCACAGTGGAGTCCAGGTCGTGGTCCAGGAACTGGCCCCACTGCATCAGCATGTGTGTGAACTGCTCGTCGGGCGTGATGCTCTCTGCCCCGATCAGGGTCGTGGACACCAGGCGGGGTGCGGGGAGCGCGTGCCCATTGTATAGCCGGTGGGGGTTGATGCCCCGGGGGGTGTTGAACCCGTTTTCATACACGGATTTCAGTAGTCGCTCGAAGGCGGTCAGCGAGGCACCCCACATGGGGTGCTGCAGGTTGTTGCAGGTGCCATCGTGCGTCCTGTACTTCTGGTGGAAGCACATGTCCGAGCAGTTGTTCACGCGCCGGTGGGCAGTGCAGCCCGACAGGTTGGCGATGAGGTGCAGGTACTGTGGGGACACCAGGTCATTGTAGTGGTAACCTGCAATGGGGGCAGAGCAGAAGGGACCTGACCCACTGCGGGGACACCAGGTCGTTGTAGTGGTAACCTGCCATGGGGGCAGAGCAGAGGGACCTGACCCACTGCGGGGACACCAGGTCGTTGTAGTGGTAACCTGCCATGGGGGCAGAGCAGAAGGGACCTGACCCACTGCGGGGACACCAGGTCGTTGTAGTGGTAACCTGCCATGGGGGCAGAGCAGAAGGGACCTGACCCACTGGGAGAGGTCTGCCCGCAACCCCGCATTGCACTCTCCCTGCTGGGCACCTGCTTGCTTCGCTGTCCAATGACACCCCTGCCCCAGCTCCACACATGGGTGTTCCCAGCCAAGCAGCTTCATGGTCTCACCCGCCAACTCTGCCGTGGGAGACCCCCTGCATGGTGGGACCCCACTCAAGGTTTCCTGTCTAGTTGTGCATTTCCCACCTCGCTGTGCACAGTTCCACGTGACAGCCTGAGCATCACAGGCCCCCGTGCTGAGGGGCAAGACCCTTCCCTGGACCCCTGCATGGACCTGAGGCTCACTGCTCCCCTGCACCAAAGTCTACTCAACTGCCACCTCCGTTTATGATGCTCCAGAACATCCCCACGGCCCGCACTCCTCTACCCTCCTCTGGCAGGATCCCGGCGCAGGTTTCCATGGCGCCTGCATGGAATTCCAGAAGAGCCTCCTGCCCGGAGGAGCCGGGGCCCCCCCTCTGACGGGCGCATGCGGGCTCTGGCTAAGTCACCTTCTTATTCACAAACCTCCAGTCTTTGCCCACTAGCTACTCATTGCCCTGAGACATTTCTCCAACAGACGGGACAGATATTCCCAACTGCAGCTCCTGGTCCTCACCTTCAAGACACGAGGTTCAGACACACCGGGATCAGACACATTCACGCCTGACTGCCCAAAGCACAACTCCACGGCCTCACCTTCCTCAACGCTCTGCTACAGGCTGCCTCCTGGGGCCTGCCCGAAAACTACACACACGCAACCACACACCTACTCACACAATCACGCATGCACATGCACACCCCTGCACTCACATGCACACAGACGTGTTCACACACTCTCACTATCACACACCCACACAATCACGCATGCACATGCACACCCCTGCACTCACATGCACACAGACGTGTTCACACACTATCACACACCCACACATGCACATGCACACACCTGCACTCACATGCACACAGATGTGTTCACAAGTCTCTCTCACAATCACACTCACACAATCACACACGCGCATGCACACCCCCACATGCACACTGACATGTTCACTTACTCATGCTCACATGTTCACAGACATCCTCACTCTCACGTGTAGAAATGCTCACACTCACATGCAGCCTTGCATGCACACTCATACACAGACACACAAATGTTCACACACATGCTCACACAGCCACATGCTCACTCTCATACAATTATTTGCACACACTCACATGCACACACTTGCATGCAGACCCACACATGTGCACTTTTACACGTGCACATAGATGCACTCCCACACACATGCACTCCCACACACATGCACACTCATACACACAAAAATGTCTACACATGCATCTGTTCACACAATTGTGTGTGCACACTTGCACACGCAGAAACAACCTTACAGACTCACACGTGTGTGCACACAAATGCACACTATTATGTCTGAGCCATCACTGCTTCTTTGTTCTAAAGTCTCTCCAGCCTATGTCGACATCCAGATCGAAGTGTCACTGCACACCTTTCACAAGATACAGCTGCTTTAGGGTGGGAGGTTAGTGTCCAAAATACCCATATAAGAACATGGGCATTGGAGGTGGAGGAGCAGAAACACACTCCCTGGTGTGTCGGGGGGAGATCTGCGCAGGGAACATGAACCTGGGCTCCTCCCACCCAGTGCCTGGCCACGTCTCCCTGGGGAGGCACCGGCAGCACATTCTTCCCAGAGGCTGAGACAGGGAAGCTGAAACGTCTGGCTCTATTTTCACAGTTACTCTTAGGAGAGTCCTGGAAAATTCTCAATCTTGAACATCCAAGAGCCAAGAAAGCACAGAGCCAGGAAGAGCAAGGCTTCCTCCCAAGCGTCAGCTGGGGCGCAGGGCAGGGCCTGGGGCTTTCTCTGAGCATGTTCACTTTTTCCGTGGTGCTGGCCACAGGCTTGGCAGCAGACAAGTCCGTGCCAGAGTAGGCAGCACACGCTCCTATGCCCGCTTTCTGGGGCTGGCTTCCCGGTGTCTGCCCCACCCCTGTGGGTCGTCACCCAGCCTGACGCTGTAAAATGCATCCAACCACGTCGCTCCTTTGCACAAAGCCCTCTATGCTCCCATGCAGAGCAAAGGGTGCACCCTATACCTCCTCCGAGGCCCCTTCTGGTCAGACACCCTGACTGTTCCAGCCATGCTGACCTGCCCGCTGTCCTCAACAGCCAAGTGGCCCCACTTGGGAGCCTGGGCATTTGTTGTCCTCAGATGGCCCAGGGCCCCCTTGCTCTTGGAGAGTCTCTGCTCAAATGTCACTCCACCTACGGAAAACAGCACCCTCATCCCACCAGGGCTCCACGTGCCTCCAGCCTGCTTGCCTCTCTCCAGATGGCTCACTGTGGGCTGACTGTGCGCTGACCTCTATCCCAGGTTACTGCCTGCGTTTCTCAGGAATGCCAGATCTTTGAGGGGTTTTTATTTCTTCTGCTTGTTGCTGCATCCCCGGACCTGGGATGGTGACTGGCACAGTGTGCTCAGACGTGTGAGGAATGACTGAATGCGGTAAGGGGCATGTGCATGTGCACCTAACTGCTGCTTAGGTAAGATCAAATGTATCAAATCATCTCACATTATTGGGGGTAATCTCACATTTTTCTTTTTGCCTTTCCAAGTTTCCAAACCTTTCTGTAATCGGCATGTAATGCTACATGATAGGCGTGCAATTCTGCAAGGAGCAGCCCCACACAGCCTGGGTTCAGGACGGGTTTCTGGATGGACTTTACTTCTGTGGCAGCATCAGAAGTTCATGTAACCCACTTGCCAAGGCCGCCACAGCAGCATTTAAAGATCTGAACTTGTAACTAAATGCAGAAAGGCAGGAAGTACCAAGAAATCACACTTAGCAGCTCCCACTTCATCCTCGAGACGAGAGCACATGATCCTTTGCCCCAGGAAGAGAGTCGCACCAAGACAACAGCCTGTGCCCTGCCCTTACCCAGCCCTGCCTGTGCCTGACAAGCAGAGAGTGCCCGGCAAACACTGGCTGGAGCACGGAATGGGCTGCACTTCTGCCCAGGAATGCGCGTGGGAGGAGGGTGGGAACATTCTGAGGCCTCCAGCTCCGACACCCCCACCTGAGAGGCCAAGGGAGGCCAGCTGCCCCGAGGACGGGGCCACGGGGGCTGCTGTCCGCACACTCCGACCTCCTGCAGCCTGGAAGCTCCACAACCTACCAGGGTAGGCGTGGCTCGGAGAGACTGCTCTGCTCACGGGACGGGAGCAACAACTCTCCATTGTCGTCTCTGTCGCCTCACAGTCACATTTAAGACGAGCATTAAATTCTTGAATATTTGTTTGCCCTTAACATAAAAGACATGCTCATTGAGGATCGTGTCATAAAGCAGTTCTCTCATGTCATAGGTACGGCTACCACCGGCATTCTCTGCAGCGCTGGGGGCACCGCAAAACTTTGAGTAAATGCTGCTGCTGAAAATGGTACTTTTACACAATAAAATCTCGGTCATCTACCATTTTGCCAATAGTGCAACTACTAACAATGATGATAATGACATATGAAGACACCTCTTATTTAGTGGGCAATGACCAAGTGACAGAGCAGAGTGGGTGGGGTCTCGCCCCCCGCACCCCCATCTCGGCCTGAGCTGGCTCCACGGACGCAGGACTCGTCAGAAACACTCCTCCTAACAGCCGCAGGACGCTGCATCCTGTGGACACGATGTCACCCACCCAGCTATTGTCCTGCAGAGGCTTCCCCAACCCTGTCTGTCACAGCCTGGTGGGAAGGACGACCCGGGCCACCTGGGGCGGGTTGTGTGGGTGGACCTGCGGGGGCCTAACCAGCACCCCAAGGGGTTTCACATCCCAAGAGTTTCCTATTGGACCCCATGTGAGGGTTATGGGACTGGGTGAGCTCAGGAGGACCCACGGTTTGAGTAAATGATTTCACAATTCATAAGCAGAGTGGAACAGAAAATGCTAACTCTTCCCTAGGAACCTGCTTTAACTGTGGCTTAGGCTGGGGCAGAGGAAGGCAGGCCTGGCACTGACTTGTCCCGTTCAGGTCGACCATCAAGCCGTGCTGCACGTGCTCCTGAATGAGCTGCAACGTCCGCTCAAATATTTCTCCTGCTCGTGCCTGTTCGACTGTGTAAGGATCCCGCGGATACCGGAACAAGGCCAGCAAGTCATTTGGCGAACGAGGACGGCTAACAGCAGTTTAGGGAGAGAAAAGGAAGGATGAAACAAATTACTGAAGATAAGAAGCACTAGTATCCAAAAATAGAATTACTGCTATTAATATTTCTACAGCTACTTTCTACAAGATGAGGTACGATACCTTACTTATCCGAAGTAGGAGGCAACAAAACAAAAACAAAAAACCGGAAGACACTAAAAACAAATCATTAATTAAGTCAACAGAGAAGATCACAGATATTGCATTTCAATTAAGATGCAGAAAAACTGATTTGGAGTTGGCAGCATGAACAAATACACTAATGACTTTTGAAATATTTTGTTTTTGCCAAATCATTTAGTAGTAAGCCAAAAGAGTGAGTTGAAACTTTTTAACAATATTTTGGTCATAAATCATGGTTCAGATTCTACTAGAAAAGCATGTTATCTCAGCCCCCAGAAAAGTAAGATGCCAATGCTTTTTATGATTTTTAAATTAAAAGTTTCTGTCCTCAGATGAAGCAGGTCAACGTTAGCTGCCGGAACTGCATCCTTGAAGGCTGCTCCCACCAAGCCCAGTGACGGAGTCAGTGTCACGGTCACATCGCCACCATACCTGTCAAACAGATGCGTCCGCGTGGAGTTGATAGCTCTGTCAACAGTGGCAATTGCCTCAACGATGGACGTGGCTACAAACGGATCCCCGTTTCGACTGACGTCAGGAACTAGGAAGACATGAAGTCGCACATTACCAGAAAAAAATACTATACAAGTTACTCATAAAGTAACGTCTAGACACTACATCATTTAGATTTCGGGCATACTTTTCTACAAATGTTATTTCTATTTTTCAAACCAAGGCTTGAATTATTTTATCACAAATTCTACTAGAAGTTGTTTTCAAACAGTATGGAAATTACAGACTTTCTAGTTTTTGAAATTATGTGATACCTAATAAATAACATGAAACATGGAAGTTCTTATACCAAACGTGACAGCACGCAGGACAGCTGGCTGCTCCAGCCTGGGTGGAGCCCGGTAGACAGAAATGTCAGTGGAGATGCTCAATCCCCAGCAGATTCTGCGCGTCTCCCCACCCGGGTCCACACCCTCCCTGGATGCAGGGTCCCAACCCGAACCCCACCCTCCTCAAAGCTGTGCTGCCTCCATGGTCCCACAACGTGTACCACTGCCAGGTGCACATCGGTACATGGGGCTGCCACCTCCTCACACACCACACACACACGCAGACACCACACACCACACAGAAACCACACACACCCCCCCCACACACAAGCACACACTATTCACCACACTATACACACAGACACACACACCCCCCACCCCTGTCGTCCCCTGAAGCTCCAGCCCCCTCTCCAGGTCCCTCTGCTTATACCTTGTCCACGTAATGTGTCCAGCACATAGTTTGCCAAATAAAACAACCTCGTCCCCACCGACTTATCTTTGACTATTGGAACAGCGCCAGCCACGTCACCGCTGACAATCACCTAACAGACTCAATGACGATTGTTTTCTTCAACAAAATCTTTCCAGACATTGACGGTTGAAAATGACCTACTGAAATGCTTCCTTCACTTGCATCCTGGGATGTAATTCCTGCAGACAGGAACATCCCTCCCCTAGCCAGACAGTCCCCCACCCCCAAGCTGGACATCCCCCCCCACAGCCTTCCCCCAGCGGGAGGTCCTTTCTCCTGACTCCCCCTGCCTCATGAGAACTGCTTTTTGGTCCCAGGTTCTCTCTTCTGTCTCCGGCCTTTGCTGTCTTTTTTGACCGACAGGTGCACACAATTGGCTTCCTCACAATCCTTGCTCTCTGCTGCCATCTCTTCACTGGCCCATTTCTGGGGTGTCTTCTTGCCGGCTCCTCCTTCCCGGCCAGGGCTCTGGCTGCTGGAGCGCCCCAGCCACGGTGACCAGCAGTGTGCCCACCTGCAGGCGCTCCCTGCAGCGTTTCCCCTGAGCCCTGGCTCTGACATGCTCAAATCTGCACCATCAGCCCTGCTCCCTCCCTGCTCCCTCCAGGGTCTGCAGCCCCACCACGCCCAAGCTCACGACTCCCCCCTTCCCCACGCCGGCTCCCCCGACCTTCCCTGTCTCTCAGACCCTCGACTGTACCAAGTGGCTCAGGCAGAAGCCAGCAGCCACCACACCCTGAGCTGATGTTGGCCATTCAGGTCTGCCCTGGGCCTCGAGCCCTGGCCCAGCCCCTCCTGCCACCCTCCCCTCCACACCTCACCCTTGCAATCCTTTGCCCACAGCCAAAGCCACCTCCAGGAAAGCAGGCTGGCTCACCACACCGCCCTGCTCAGAACCTTCCACTGGCTTCCCCAATCCAAACCGCAGTGCAGCCGAGGCAGGGCCCACCCCACCCAGGACCCCACACCTCTGCCCTCCAGATGCCTCTGGGGCCCCCACCCAGGACCCCACACCTCTGCCCTCCACACACAGACACCACCTCCTGGGTCCCCGTCCACGCGGCTCCCTTCTCAGAGCGCAGCGCTGGGTGCTGGGTCTTCCTGGGCCCCTCTGTAAAAGGACTCGCGTCTCCCTCTCACCACCTGCCTGCTCTTTGTTACAGACTGATCACCATCTGAGCGCACCTGCTCATTTCACTGTTTCTTACTCATTTCTGTCCACCGGAATCTAAGCACAGGGCGGCAAAAGCCTAGTGCGTCTGCCTAGTGCAGGGACACACGCAGGCACCTGCTGAGTAACCAAACGAAGGCACACTAAGAATTACGTGGGGTACCTGAGCACAACAGAATGCCCTTGTGTGTGTCACGTCCTTGCGATGTGCAGGACACATGTGCAGTGTGTTCACGCTGCGTGCATTCATGCTGCACATACTCACGCAACGGACATCACCAGCCCAACTTAAATTGCCACTAACAAACACAAAAGGCACATGTTTGGATGAGCTGATTGGCTATTTTGTATATCTGAAATATTTACACATTTACAATTCCAATAGCTGAAAAGAATTTTGTCTAGGCAGAAACCCTCCTTTTCACATGTATCTCAAACAGAGCCCGAATTTACTAATTTTTGGAATCTATTATTTTTATACCAGTTGGTAGACAAGGGAGACAATTTTGCATAATTTTATGACTGTTTCATTATTATCATTGGTTTAAATTGGATGAGTTTTTCTCTAAGCAAAGATCACAGAAAAATAATCCAAAAACACTTACTTATCTACATTCTTAAAAAGGAAAGGAAATTCAACAAAATGTTAATAGTGGTTATTTCTTGGGAATGGGATTACGGGTAGGAGATTATTTTTAAATTTCAGATGTAACTAATTCACGTTAAAATAACACTATTTTTCAAGCATAAAAATAAATATTAATTGAAAAAACCCACTTTTCATCATAAATTTCATCAACTTAATGTCACACTCACTTTACACACTATATATAATGGGAAAATACAGTCATTTAACGTTTTTCCTAAAATAAAAATAAAAAGGCTTCCAAGTACCCCGTTACGGTTCACATTTATGAGTGTCTGGTCTGCACGGGTCAAGGCCCTGGGTGGGGGTCTGGCGACAAATTAACAGGGCACCGTTCGTGCCTGTGGACCAGTACCCTGGGGTGGCAGCCGTGGCTCAATGCACGTAGACAAGGCAGACAGAGCCACGTGGGGGCTGTGCAGGCCCAGGGGATGGGTGGGGCCGCCGGGAGGTGGGAGGACAGCCGGGCTTGGCCGCCTGGTGAAATTGGGCATTCTGTGCAGGAAAGGGCTGCGCGGGGTGTGTACAATCTCAAACCTAGGGGAACAGAGCCAGAATGAGGAAGCGTGCCCTTGAAGGAGCTGCAGGTTTGGGTCAAACTGTGAAGAACCACACAAAGCTGAAGAGTCTGGGTTGTGCCCTGCTGGCCACAGGAGACGTGGAGAGGTGTCACCGACACATCAAGGGGTTTGGGATTTGAGAAAGATGGACGAGCATGTCCTGGGGCCTGCTGTAAGGACCTCTGGTGAGTGGGACGGCCAGCAGGAGACCAGGATGCCAGAGGACAGCCGGGGTGTGGAGTCAGGGCGATTCTAGGACACTGGCAGATCTAGGGAAAGGACCTGTCCTGCCCGTGAGTATCTGGGGGTCCCCACTGCAGGACACCCCCAGAGCAGGCCTGGCCACACCCGGAAGAGAGGAACCACAGCTAAGGAATGCTCAATCTTCTAAAGCAAGCACACCTGCCGAATGAGGGCTGTGAGTTACAACAGATCTGAGCGGATCTGGAGGACCCAGGGGAAGGCTCTGCCCGCGGGCCGCTGAGCGGCCAGCACTGTGCCAGAGCCACGGAGGGGAAGGGCTGGGAAGGGCCTGGCAAGCACCAGAATCAGTGAAGCCTTGTCTCCTGATGATTCTAAACACCCGGCACTGATTGGCCCGGAACCACATTAGGGGCCTCTGCACCTTCCTTCTTGATACCTCACAGGCAGAACGTCCTCTGCAGCCACGAGAGCACGTGGGGCCTTACCGTTCACGCTGAGCACCACGCTCACCGAGGCGGACCCAATGGTGTTGCGGGCCACGCATTCATAGCGACCCGCGTCCGCGGTGCCAACATCATTGATAGTCAGGAATCCTTCAGGGCTGATGTGAAACTTTCCACTTTCTGTTACCTGAACCCCGTCCTGGAGCAAAACAGAGTAAAGATGATAATGGACATAAGACTATGAAGCAGTTATTTTTCCTGGATGGGGGGCATTTGTTAGGACTTCGAAAACGGAGATGTCTCGGAGGCTGTGCTCAGACCCACCCAGACCTGGAAAGGGAAGGAGAGACTTAATCGATTCTCCCAGTACCAGCTCAGGGGGATCAACTCTTCCTGCACCTTTTTCTCTGCCAAGGACAGAGCACGACACAAAGGATGATTTCCCACGATGGTGGTGGGGACAGTGGCTCCCCTGGGCTGCTTGCTATGGCGGGAGAGCCCTAGAGACAGAGCCGGGCACCCGGGAACATGCCTGAAAGAGAGGGCATCCTCCAAGCTGAGACAGAGGAGGCTCCAGAGGCAGACACAGGAAGGACAGGCAACGTCCCAGACGAGGCAGGAGCGAGGACAGACGTGCTGGGTGTGCGTGGGGAGGGCGGCCAGTGGAGGACAGGGGCCCTCACCCGCCCCAGAGCTCTCCTTCCACGGCACCTGCGGGCCGGCCCTGGGCTCCCAGCAGCAGCTCATGGGAAAGCACTGTCCAGGTGTGCAAGTACTGCCCAAATTTTCATAACGGGCTTATTAAAACAGCAAAGAAAAATGAAATAACAGCAAAACCCCTTCTTTTTATTGATGATGAGACCTAGACAAGGGTTTTTCTTTGCTTTTGTCACTGAAAAGAACAAAAACACAGAATGCTCGAAGTTTCTGTTCTTTGTATTTTTTTAGAGACAGGGTCTTGCTCTGTCTCCCGGGCTAGAGCGCCGTGATGTGATCATAGCTCACTGCAGCCTCAAACTTCCAGGCTCAAGGGATCCTCCTGCCTCAGCCTCTGCCTCAGCCTCCCGAGTAGCTGGGACTATAGGCGCCACCACACCCAGCGAGTTTTTCCATTTTTTGTAGAGAGGGGGTCTCGCTCTTGCTTAGGCTGGTCTCGAACTCCTGGCCTCAAGCGTCCTCCCACCTCGGCCTCCCAGAGTGCTACGATTACATATTTCGTTCTTATTAGTAAGGATACCCTCATGTTATTTTTCACTCAAGGTTTGCAACTTAAACATTCTTCTCTCTGCTCTGGACAGGCTGCAGAGCACAGGCCAGATGGCGGCTGCATCTGCACATGCCCCGAAGCAGGGCTGGGCCAGGGCTCCTACCTTGTTCCAGGTGATGGCCGGCTCGGGCTCGCCCTGGGAGCTGCAGGGCAGCTGCACGTTGGTGCCCACCTCCACTGTCATGTCACTGGGGATGCTGGCAAACACTGGGGTGACTAGAAGGCAAACATGGAGAATCCGGGAAAATGAGTAATTTATACCAAAAGGTTTCAGAAGAGTAAAGCCCCCTGCCCCCATCAGGCAGCCCAGGGCCCAGAGCTCAGGGTCCAGGACGGCCCTTTTTCTGCCTCCTAGCGGCACCTGCACAGGAGCGCTGAGAGCCCGAGAGAAGACCTGCCCACCTGCCCACCTGCCCACCTGCCCGAGGAGTGAGGAGCAAACTTTGACCAAATCAAAGACAGACAGCCCCAAACCCTCGATGTGGCCAGGCTGCCAGCTTCCTCCCACCACACCCCGCACCAGTGGCAGGCGGTCCCAGGCGAGCACCCATGGCTCACTGAGGACGCCATGGCCTCCCAAGAGAGCTGAGTCTTGGAGGAAGGAAATGCCACCAGAGAGAGGCACGTTCTCACCTGAAAGTGGGGATGTGGCCGACTGGGCGGCCTTCTAGGAGTCCCAACCCCCATGCTCTCTCACCCAGCTGGTGACCACAGTCCGGCCACGTCAGGGACAGGCAGGGCAAACCTGCGAAACCCAGGGCCAACCAGGCCAGGCCAGCCACCAACAGTCCACCGACAAGCCCCGGAGGCCCCAGGCAGCCTCACAGCATCCTCCAAAGGGGAACTGGGGCAGGAGCCCTCAGTCTCCACTCTCCCCACACCAGGCTCAGGGTGCAGGCGGCCTGCACCGCCTCAGCTCCAGGGCCACTTCCGTGTTAGCACCCTTGCACTTGCGGAGGTTTCCTGATCTTTCTATCCCGACTCTACCAAGAGCGCTACAAGGCAGCTGGTATCTTCTAAGTGGAGGGAACAGGCAAAGGAGACATCCCAAAAGGACAAAAGGGGGCCAGGACCAGGGATGAGAGAGCAACAGGACAGGACCAGGGCTTTGCTCCTGAGACAGCATCTGGGTCCCTGCATGGGCCGTTAACTTGCTTAGACCTCACATTCCTTAAATAATTACCCTGGAAAGGGAAGCTAAGAAACAATACTTTCCCGAGGTAATATCAGTTAACGACGGAAAAAACCTGATGCAGCCTTATCTGAATTCAAAACAACCATCATTAAAAATAAACAAATGTTTTCACCAGCTAAGGGGACAGAGATTTAATGAGCTAATTATCAAAACACCTTGGGGGTGCAAACACAATGACAGTAAAATATAGAGGGAAGAGTAAACACTTTAAATTAACAGTTAAATTAATGTCAGCTGCAGAAAACCTGTGTTTCCTGATCCTGTTGCGTACCTCTGGGCTGCACGGTCAGGTGGGCCACAACCTTCTGGGAGCCAATGATGTTGACAGCCTGGCATTCGTACTGGCCCTGGTCGTGGAGAGCTACGCCAGAGATCCTGAGTGTTCCTGACGACAGGACCAGGTGCCGCCGGTCTACAGAGAGCTGGCTACCTGCAAAAGACACATGTCTGTCACACTGAGCCCTCCAGAGTTAAGGACAACATCACAGAAGCTTATCTTCATGTGGGTCAGGGTGTGGCATGGACTAGATAGTATTATGGTACCTGTCTGGTGTGTTAGACACAGGCTGGGAGTGATCAACTGGGGGGATCAAACCATCCCTGCCCTCCAGTAACTCCAAGGAAGGGGCTGAGAGGGGCAGAGACAGAGAGAAAAGTGCCACATCAGAGCCAGGGGGATGCAGGCACTCGGGGTGTCTAAGGGTAGTTAAGTGCTGGGAGAACCGGGGAGAGGAGGCAGGGGCTGGAGTTATTGAAAAGTCAAGTGAGGTCCTGGCACGTTACTTCTGGGGATAAATCCCTCCAGTTCCCACACTATCTGCCTGAGCCCAGGGAAGCCCAGGGTGCATGGCACAGCACACACCTCCACTCTGGGGACTTCAGGAGCCCTGGACGGGCCCCAGAGGGAGGAAGGGGTGGGGCCGGCCCTTTGGCTCAAGCCTGGGTTGCCAGGAGGTCTCAAGGGCACCTGCCTGGACGCCAGGATGGGAACCCTGGAGGTCTGCCTAGATCCCTCCCGAGCGGGCTCGGAGCCTGCCTTCACCCCAAGCTCCCCACACAGGCTGGGCCTTTTCAGATAACGTGCCCAGTGATTTACCAGTTGGAGAAAGTGGGCTAGGACCCAACCCCAAGAACCGGAGTGAGAAGAAAAGTTGTTTGTCTGTTTCAATATGTTCCCCTACTGCTTCCAGAAAATTCTATGCCACACGCTATCCAATTTCATCGAAGATGATGTACAGACGTAGAGGCAGGTATGAGGGAGCCGCAGGCAGGCATCTGAGTTGCTGCAGTAATGACACAGCTTGTCAGCATTTCCTGGCTGATGCCTGTGAGGGACGTCCTTGCGTGGACCAGGGATGCCACGGGAGATGTGCAAACTGCCTGTCCCCAGTGCCTGGGTCACGGGGGCTTTGGCCACAGCTGGGCCCTGCCCTGAGGATGCTGGGTTTGCCTGGCCAGGGTGAGGCCAGCACGTCTTGTGTCTGCCCTGAGCGGGGAGCGGGCAGAGGGCCCGCGAGCCCTGGGACCCGCCTTACCTCCTTTGGTCCAGGCGATGACAGGCTGCGGGTTGCCCTTTGCCTCACACTGGAAGTCGACGGTCTGACCCTCGATGACAACTCTGTCCTGGGGGGTCACAGTGAACTGAGGAAGAGCTTCCGGGGAAAAACATTTGAAACAGGACATTTAAAAAGCAGCAAGGGTAAAAATGCCCACAGAAAATGACCCGCGGGGAGAGGGCGCTGCACTGGGGTGCAGTGTCCATGAGGAGGAAGAGGAAAGGTGAAGGCCGACAGAAAGGGGCCGAAGCGGGCGCATTCTCGGGGTGCGTGGAGACCACCCCACGACCCCCGCCAGCTGCCACGTGCACGGGGCTTGGCGATGTCACATTTCAGTCTGCAGAGCGTGGATGGCTTAAAACGATTTATCTTGTTCCTCAACGTGAACATTTGCAAAGGGTCAAAAAATGTCACCTGGTACAACCACACATAGTGACAGCAGTTACTGTTGGGATGAAAAAGTACGCATAGAATAGTCCCTCCAGTGTGACTCCCCTCCCGTAAGAGCCACAACCACACAGAAACGTGGAGCCACACAGCACGGCTGCACTGCCGCACGTGCAGAGCTTGGAAGTGGGTTCACAGCAAAGCGTCAGTGAGGTGGGAAACCGTCGAAGACAGGGGAGTGGGGAGGGAAATAATTTCTCTACATTTTGAGCTTCTGTATTGTTTTTGTGCTTCCCAGCTAATAATTCACTTTACAGTCAGTGAAGCCATTTGGAAACACAGAGCAGAAGCTGTGAAACTATAGGTATTCCCAGGGTCCCACGTCAAAAATTGACCATAGGGGAGTATTCAAAGCTGTCTTCAAGGAGTACGGACTAACTGCTGTACATCTGCATGCACCACACACGCACTCACACGTGCTCACACTCACATGCACTCATACACGTGCTCACACACGCACTCACATGCATTCACACTTGTACTCATACACATGCTCACACAGCACTCACATGCATTCACACTCACATGTACTCACATTCACTCACACGCACTCACACACACACTCACACTTACACAGGCACTCACATGCATTCACACACACACATGCATTCACACTTGTACTCAAACACGTGCTCACACATGCACTCACACTCACACATGTGCACTCATGCGGCAGACACTGCTGTGGGCCAAGCGCTGGAGGCGTGTGGTTGGCACAGCCGCAACACGGAGGCCGTGCTACTGAGGTTTCTGTTCCAACACCAACCAAGTGCCAACGGCATGTAAGTAGTCCGGTGTGGCGGATAAGTTAAAGGGGGTTGAGTGGACAGGACAGAAGCTGCCCTAGTGCCTTCACTCGCACGGCACGGGGCAAGCCAGGTGGACGCGGCGGGGGGACGGAGCACGAGTGGCTCCAGTGCTGAGGGCGGTGCTCACCCTGGACGATGATGAACGCAGTAGCGTGGACGATCTCAATGCTGTTGGATGCAAAGCACGTGTACTCCCCGCTGTCCCCTTGGACGACGTTTTGTATATAAAGGCCACCAGAGGGAGTGATATTCACTCGAGGGTCCGCTGGCAAGGGGGTCCCATCCCCTCTCGTCCAGGAGATCCGCGGAGCGGGGTGGCCTGTGGCGCTGCACTCCAGGGTGACGCTCTCCCCAACCAGCACCTCCGTGTTCTGTGGCTGGATTACAAAAGCGGGTCGAGCTGTCACAATTAAACAAAAATCCTCAATTAATTTCTCCCAGTTTGACACATTTTTTGCTTGATCGTTTCTGTGTTCAGGCTACTCATTCTATCTTGACCTCCAAAAGAAGCAAAACAACCCACATTTAATTGCATACTTTCTTGGTTTTTTTCTTTTTTTAAAAAAAAGTACACGCAATAAAAACGGTTCAAAGCCTTTGGCCAAACAAAATGCAGGTGAGTGACAAGTGACGCAACCAATGAGAGCTGGTTTTTTCCTCTAAACATGTGCTGGACCCTACAGAGAATTCTTACTTTTGTTTATTCTAAATGCATTATGCCAATCTTGTTAAGCTTTGCTAGCAGATCTTATTGGCAAAAAGCATTGTTTGTAAAGTGAATTTAGAATATATTAAATATAATTTCACTCACAAAAAGAAAAATGCAAATTAAAACTACACCGAGATAGTATTTTTCAATTCTAAATCTGGGGAAAAAAATCCACACACTCACTGACGTGTTTTATGGGTGACCATGTGTGGACACAGAACTCTCACATATTAGCACAGCCCACTTGGAGAGATACGGCCGTATATATCAAAACTAAAGATCTGTACACCTTTTACCCAAAAATTACCCGACTATGAATTTAACCCATAGATATTTTTACAAGCATGTAAAATGACATATGTACAAATAAATTTTTGTTTGTTTTGATTTTGCCATGTTGTGTCTTCAAGCCAACAATCCTTATGGAACACTCTGGAACTCAAAAAGCTCCCCAAATCGGTACTTTTTTGTAACTTACTTGTTTACAAAATTTGATCTATCCAGCATGAGGCAACTTATAGTCTTTATTTATTCCACTTACTGTGAATATTCGTATTTGCTAGAGGATACTAATATGCTGATTACAGGTTACTGGCCAAGACTCTGCTGACAGTACCAGGTGGCATATGGATTATGCATCACATTATGCATCATGTTACCTTTCTAAAAGATTTTTCAAGTTTCTGAATTTCAAACAACATCTGGCCCAAAGGCTTTTGAACAAAGGATATGGACCTGTGATAGCTAAAGATTTGGAAAAAATCTAAATGTACTACAAAAGGGAACTTGTTAAATATTATAAATTGTGGCACATCTAGATAATGGAATTCTATGCAGCTATAAAACGGAAAGCATAAGAAAACTCCTCATGTGTTGAAATGAAAGACTGGAAAGTTTTCTAAGATAAGGCAAGTAAGAAAAACCCCTTGCTGGCATGAGCTTGTGTTTCTGTAGAAGGATGAAGAAACTGAGCATTTCGGGAGGTAGGAATGGGGAAAGGTATTAGGCGCATGAAGGAAGGAGACCTTCTGCTCTTTTACATTTGCTGACGCTTAGGCTGCATTGATCAAATGTCTAAGCAACAACGAATTATAAAGATACAGAGATGACATTTAGTATTGGCCTTTCTATCAGAATGGAAAGTGGAAACCAAAGACTCATGGGTAGAATACAACCGCAAACTGCATAATTTGCTAAGAAGCTCAGGACAACAAAAAAAAAGAGGTCAAAGAAAATCGGGCGTAGTCCAAGTGTCTCAGTAAGAGAAGACCCAGAGAAGTCCAGCTGGCCGCAGGAAGCAATCTAGTTAAGGAGTAGGTAAACACATTTAAATTAACCAAAGCTACAACATGGGTTGGTATCCCTACATAGCAGAGAAAGTCTGGGGAGGAGGTCCCCAAAGTCAGAGAACACAAACACAGAGAAGAGCACAGCTGTGCGGTGAAACCCAGAATCGGCCATGAACTAGAGGGTGATATATTGAGTGAAAGCTTATTTACAGACTTTGGCAATTAAAAACACATTAATGTTTGGGGTAACTCTGAATAGAACGAAGATAATTCAAATAGCATGGGAAGGAAGATCAAAAAGTAAGTACTTCAAAATAGGCAGAAAACAGGAATGGCAATGTCAAATAAGAGGGTGCAATTTCAGAAAGTTCATAATAATCAAATGGAATCCTTTAAAAATGTCAGTTGAATTTTTAAAATCGACTAGAATAGAAGTGTTATGATCAAACTTAATCCACAGGAAGTAAAATTGAAAACCCTTCTGCCCTAAGTAAAGACTCGAGGGTGTGGTGTTAGTGAGGTGAATTTACCACATGCCAACAAGGATCTTAGAAGTCATCTATTAAACCAGCTAGAATAAAATACTAACCAATAGTCTTTAGACAGGGGCTTGGCATACTTTTTCTATAAAGGGCTAGATAATACACATTTTAGGCTTTGAAGGCTGCACAGTCTTGGTTGCCACTCCACAGCTCAGCCATGGTGGCATAAAAGCAGACACAGTACGCCAAAGACTAAGTGTGGTTACGTTCCAACAAAACAATTTACAGACACTGAAATTTGAATCTTATACAGTTGTCATGTGTCATAAAACATTATTTTTCTTTTAAGAATTTCTATCATTTAAAAATGTAAAATGATGCCCTTAGTTCATAGACCTTAGAAAAACAGGCGATGGGCCAGGTGTGGCCGGCGGGGTGCGGTGCGCCGACCCTGGCCCAGGCCGCTGGGTCCTACGGGGCTGGCTCCCTCACGCTGCAGTAACCGCCCCATGCACCAGATAGTGGGAGACCCTCCCCTGTGTCTTAGTGAGCTACACCAATATGCTCAGGCTCGTGTATCGAATAAGCCTGTCGTTCTTGAGAAAGACACAAAATTCAGACCAAGGAGTTAAATTTGGAGCTTTCAGACCATAAACAGCTGGCCAAATATTCCCGTCCAATAATGAATTAACCTGCTAACACAGCAACTCTCCAAACAAGTTCACTTTTCACAGTCTAACATTATTCTCCCTTGTTCTGTAACACAGCCATCCCCAACCTTTTTGGCACCAGGGACCGGTTTCATGGAAGACAATTTTTCCACGGATGGGGGTTGGGGGTTGTCATGGAGGGGGCGTGCAAAGCTCAGGCGGTGATGTGCGGCCCGTTTCCTAACAGGCCACTGACCGGTACGGGGCCACGGCCCAGGGGTTGGGGACGGCAGCTATAGCATATACTTACGGGTATTACATAACTTTGCTCCTATTTTGTGTACTGCCTCATTCCTCACAAATAGAGCATATACTCCTTGCAGGACAAGAGCTGCGTCTTACCTTCTTTGTGTGGGTTCGTAGTAGCCTGACTTTGGAAAGATGCTAAATGCCTTGTGTTAACCTTGCAGAAAGACTAAGGGCTTTGATTTGGCAGGGACATATTCCTTTTGTTTTCCTTTGAACTAAAATTCAATAGCTAGGAATCCTCATGCATTGATACATTCACTGCACCTGTGCAGGAATGCACCTAGTGACAAGTGACGCAAAGTCAGACTAGTCTTTAAGGAGCTGGGAATCTAAACAAAGAAACAAACACACGACCGCTTATACTGCCATCCAACAGGTTTTACACCTATGACAGCCTGAAATATAAAATTCCAGGGAAACAGCCCCCTGGAACGATGTGGATCACCCTGGGCCAGGGCTCCCACCCCACCCCACTCCTCCGCACAGGCCCATCACAGCGGCCTGAGCCGCTTCCCGAGTGGCGGTGGGCACAGACCCCTCCGCTGCACTCTCCTCCAAGGGCCCAGGTCCTCCTCTGACCACAGGCTGTGAGTAAAACAGACGGACGAGAAGAGAGTGAAGTTTGCAACCTGGTATAACCCAGCTGGATCAGAGGCCACAGCTGTGCTGGACGTGGCTGGGACAGTCTTTTTAATTTTTTAAAATTAGGTGCCAATATTTTAAACATGGAAATTTTACATAAAAATCTACAGTTTTGGGCTTCTTTTCAACAATCAAAGCCCTTGGCAAAACAGAGACTTCATCACAAATGGCAAGGACTGGCAGTAGCTCTGCGGGGGCCCTTCAGATGGGGTGTGAGTGGTGGGGCCAGGGCGTGGCACAGGCCCTGCAAGTTCCCCAGGCCCCTGCGGACAGCTGGCTCACCGCACGGTCGGCCTCAAATGTGTCCCCCAGTTAGGGGCTGACTGCAGACCACAGAACACTCACGAATCACCTACGACACTGTGTTTCCTGGGCCAACCCTGCTCTTATTTTACCAAGTTGGGGTGCAGAAGGGAGGGAGCCGATGGTGGGGGTGACAACCTTGGGAGGATGCCTCATGAGACCCTTCACATACCTGGAGACCCAAAGTACCTGAGGGTCACCTCCTGAGTCTTCACCTCTCCCGCCGCGTTCTTCGCCATGCACTGGTAAACGCCCTGGTCAGTCTCCTGGGTGTTTTGGATCATCAAGGTTCCATCGTCCAGCAAGTTTAAGCGGGAATCTGTTGTCATGCTCAGCTCATTGCTGTAAAGACAAAAGTGGTTCACTCAGATGTTCAGAGCACCAGGAAATACCTCGTCCACCCCAGAGGATGGGCTTCTTCCTCGCAAGGAGCTTCCCGCCTTCCAGAGAGCACGGGAGCACGTCCGAGACACGGCCTGCGATACCTTCCCTTCCAAGAACCTTCCTTCTCAAGATTAACAGGCATTTCTGACAAAAGGGCCCATGCACGTGCATCTCCAATTCATTCACATATTTGCTTTTATTATTTGTATGTTCAATCTATCTAAATGTGTTAAAATGGCCCTAATTCCAAAGGGGGAGAAACGAACACAGTGGGAAAAATTCAAAGGAAACATTTTCCCTTGTTTCTGGTGAATTAAATCAAGAGAAAAGGCTGGAAATATATCTTTACATTACTAAAAGTAAAAGACATGTCTATCTGTCTTTTAAAAAGTCATGCCTACAAGCTGCTGGTGGCTTCCCTTCTGGAAAATACCATGAGCCCATGGAACCCATTCTGGGCACTGGGACAGCCCAGGACACTGGTCTCTTTATCCTCCCTGTGACTCGGTTGGCCTTCCAACAACAATGACCTCTCACACAGCCCAGAAAGGCTGCGCCACCCCCATCCTGCGCTCAGCCCCATCACCTAGGCCCTCCCCCACCTGTGAATCTGCTCTGGCTCCTCCGTTCAGAAGCATGTGGGGAGGGGTCAGGTGGGCTCTGATGTCACTGAGGTCACAGAGCATGGCAAACATGACAGCAGAAGAAAAGCCAGGTGCTGAGCCTCTGGGAATGCAGAGAGACCCAGAAGGACCCCTGTGCTGCCAGACAAGGTCCCTTTAAAATAACGGGTCCACTGCCTTAGTTCACGAATTAATCGTCCTCAGTGCTGAGCACGGCTATACCTCAGTTCCCTAGAAGCCAGCAGAGCCCGGGTATGTGCTCGATTATTTATGCAGAAGGAACAACACCAGCACTGTTTGAAAGCATTTCCCCATGACAACGCTCAGAAAAACCTGCAAGGGTGCTCCCTGACTGCCTAAGACACTCTCACATGTGACCACCTGTCCTCTTCCCACACACCTTCCTCATGCTCTCCTCTGCCTGGCATGGATCCACCCAGAGTGAAACCTGTCTCACTCCCAGGGTTAGCTGCATGGATGCTACGGTCAGCTCAGGACCCGTAAATGGGACCTTTCTGACGTGGCCCAGTCCCCCTCCCATGAACACCATGAGGTGGGCCTGCAGGTGAAGTGGGCAGGCAGGTGAGGTGGGCGGACAGGTGAGGTGGGCCTGCAGGTGAGGTGGGCCGGCAGGTGAGGTGGGCAGGCAGGTGAGGTGGGCCTGCAGGTAATGCCAGCCACCAGGTGAGGTGCCAGCCCAGACTGGGCATGCGGCAAAGCCCAGCCCCAGGCCCAGGGCTCTGGCTCCGGCTCCGGCTCCCTCATGTTTGGCTGTGAGATTTTAACTCTTACCATCAATTTTTTTATTTATAAAATGTAGTGTGAAGGATATGAGCCC
Organism: Daubentonia madagascariensis; assembly: GCA_023783475.1. NCBI lineage: Eukaryota > Metazoa > Chordata > Mammalia > Primates > Daubentoniidae > Daubentonia > Daubentonia madagascariensis. Next base: position 1,410,755 of record JAKFHU010001035.1, read on the forward strand.
AATCCATGCTTCCCTGCCTTTAAACACACACTTTACAACACTTCAGAATCCCTCCGGTGTTCTATTCTGGATTTTAAATCCTGCCAACTCTGGAGCTCTCCGAGGCGGGGAGAATTTGAAGAGCAGGACGGTGTCTTGTTTCCCCTCAGGGCACTGGGCCCAAGGTCAGTGTGACCTTATGGTTATGAGGATGACCCAGTCTAGACCTAGAACAAACCTCCTATATTTTCCTAAGTGTGAACACATCTGATTCCGTACCTGACGGCCCTCGAATACCCACTGGCTGTTCTCATGTTCACCTGTTCTTGAACACTGCTTCGCCCAAGAGCAAAGCCCTATTTGCTGCTGAGGTCTGGCCCGGCCTGCAGGGACAATGACTCAGTCAGCGTCTGAACCGTCTGGCCCTGAGCACCACTGGGCTCTGACCTCCAGAGCGGCTCCCTGCTCCCTCATGGCTAAACACAGCCAGAGCACAACGCGGAAATGCCGGAGCTCGATCTACAGTGAAGATCTATCTCTGCCCGCGTGTGCACCCTGGTGTGCCCATGTGGTACACGGGAGGAGCCACGAGGCGGCGATTTAACCTCAAGGTTTCCTTTCAAGGATTCGTTTCAAAGGATAAGCTTGGATGGTCAACTCAGTTGACCCTCAGAAACCTGACCCTGGGAGCCCTGGGCAGACCCGACCCTGGAGTCCTCCAGCGACCTGCCCCTCAGGTCTCCCTGAGGACACCGTCCCCAGCAGAGGCCAGGGCCCCTCCGCACCTAGTCAGGTCTGGTCACAATGCCCCAGGGCTGCAGCCTGCTAATGCCAAGGACCAGAAGATGGAAGCTTCTGGCCAGAGCAATTCATCTGCAGCCACAGGTGGAGAAGAACCAGCAGAACTGGGCAGGGAGGGGAGGGACCACCTGCCGAGTCCACACACACCACTGCACTGCACAGATCAGAGGACAGCCTCGGCCGTCAAGGAAGGAGGCGCGAGCCCAGGAGCCCTCCCTGGGGCCTTGGCCAGCAAGACCTCTCCCCAGCCCAACTGCCACGTAAGACCAGAAAAGGTGCACGTTTCTTGTGCTTCCCACGGTTCCCTGTGCAGAGGAGGAACCGGCAGGAGGGCGTCAGCAGGGTGGTGAGAGGCAGCCCGGCGCGTGGGCATCCAGCGTCACTCCAAGAGACACTGCCACCCAACCCCAACTTACTTGTTCCGCAGCCAGATGATCTCGGGCTTGGGGTTGCCCTCGGCTCTGCAGGTGAAGTATACCGTGTTCCCCGAGGTAACGTCTGCGTCCCGGGGCTCAGACGTGATCCGGGGCCTTTCTGCACCCAACAAGGAAACAGAACCTTCCTTAGTCTAGAACTACAAAGTGAAATTAAGCAAGTCCCGTGTGTTCAAGAGCAAACCACACGAGTCCAAACACACACCTCAGCCATGAACATTCCCCACAGAAGCGACAGACTGGCTTCTCCACCGAGACCCATCTGCAGCACAGACCTCCCGCAGCGAACGAGCGGCCACTCAAGGCACTTCAAGAAATCTAAACAACTGTGAGGAGTGACACTCCACAAACAACTATTTTCAGTGAATAAAAGAACAGAAGATAATGCTTTTTAGCTAAAGAAACCTTGGAAGAACAAATCTCCCAAAGCACAGACAGGTACCAGACATCAAAGCTGGAGTGGCTCCCGCCTGCCCCGCACCCACCGCCCTGGGGATGAGAGAAGGGCTGCCTCTCCGTGCACCCCACCAGCCAGCGCCTCCACCTCCGTTGCCAAGACCCCCCGAGGGCTGGCGGCTCCTGGCACTGGTCCTGAGCTCCAGGCCCGTGCGCGGAGCCGCCTTCGCTGTGGCCCCACAAGCATAGGGCCGGCCTGCATCCCTTCTCTGCCTGGTCCCCTCGACGTGCTCTTCTGTCTCCCACGTGCACGCCACGAGCACCGCATCTGACGTCTTACGGTGCAAACTACGCTCAGCACTGCTGGTCCTACTCAGCAGCCAAAGGACAGACTCTCAAGTCAGCCTGGGCATGGCCGACACAGCGACTCCTGAATCAATTTCTCCTGTTTCCCTGCATTCTGCTAACCCTCTCCTGCACTCCCACAGCGGCGTGGGTGTCAGTCTGTCCTCCCCATCCTGTCCGCCATGGAGAGCTCACTACTGTCACTGCACCCCCCACAAACACACTGTCAGAAAGACCTTTCCGGAGCATAGGCCTCATCGTGACATTTCCTAAGCCCCAGGATCCCCACCACTATCAGAAAAAAGTAACTTTTACCACCTTTTCATTATTTAGGCTGCACAATTCTAAATATGCTAAAACCCACTAAAGTGTATACTTGAACGGGGTGAATTGCACAGTACGTGAAACATACCTCAATAAAGCTCTCTTAACTCTTAGGAAGGAGTAAAAGTATGATGGGATGGCAGAAGGCCCAACCTCAGCAACACTGCTGCAGATTCTTAGCAAACTGTCCAGGATGCGCTAGCTCGCAGGAACCGGCGCAGCACAGCGGAAGCCTCGCAGAGCCTCGGGAGCTCTGGGCAGAGCTCTCCACATGAGGGGACGCACAGGCCCCTGAGCCTCCCTGACCACAGTGGGGCCAACTTGCCAGGGACCCGCGTGGGGCACTCGGGCCGTCCCTGGTCACCCCAGCCACCAGATCAGCACTCAATTCTAACTGCCTGTGGCCTCATCAATAACTGAACATAAAAGAAACTTTAAAATTTGAAAGACTATGTATTTTTGTGTTTATTACAAAACCATGACCCAAAAAGACCCTTTCACCTTACCCAAATAAGTACTACTATATATGTGTCTGCACATGTGGATGCTGGGTATGTGTCACGTGTGCGTGCGTATACATATGATATTGTAAGAATTCTGAGAAGCATCACAGCGTACCGACGATGACGATAGTGACACTAACACGCCAAATGCCTGCCAACTGCCAAAGACCATGCTAGTCATCTTGACTGCACTGCATTAGCTCTGATCTTTGCAATAACACCACAAATAGTTGTGGATTGTGATTTTACAAATAAGAAAACTAACACATAGATGTTTTTTAAAACCCCTGGGCAGGTGGCACAATTCACTGGGGCACCGAACCTTGCCCGCAGCTGGGTGACACCTGCATTGTGTCCACCTTGCAGCAGGTGGCCCCTCTGGGGGCAAAGCAGACCCCAACAGGCAGAGCTGCAGGGCCAGGGGAACAGCCCTGCACCCCACAGACTGTTCTGTAACACCCCGACACAACACCCCTACACAGTGCCTCCAAGGACGGCGCCTGCTGCTCCACTGGGCTGCTGCACCTGCCCCAGCTTGCTCTTGGTTCTCTCTGCAATGCAGAATTCAGGTGAACTTTGAGAAAGCTCTGCTTCCCTACATGCTCCAGAAAGAGGCAACCCCTCAAGCCAGAGGGGGGGCACCACCCCTCCGGGTGACCCAGAGTGACAAGGTGGCAGCTGAGGGTCTTCTGGAACAGTCCAGGCACAATCTGGTCCTTCATAAACCTACAGCACATGGCTCTAGGAACTAAGCATCTGTATATCCTTGGGTAACCACTGCCCGCCCCAGGTGCGGGATGGGGCCAGCTCCCCCCCCCCCCATCCCCATTCCCGGTTAATTCCCCCCCAGCCCCCAGAAACCCCCATCCCGCCTTCACCCCATGGATGAGCTCTGCCAGTCAGGCAGCTGCAGCCCTTGGAAGGGAGCCAGGGAGAGGCAACGGCATGTTTTACTTTACACATTTTTGCAGGAAAGCCTGAGAATAAAACCCAAGTTTATGACCAGGTGGTCAAATCGTGTCTTAGATGCTGCAGAGCAGGGCTTCCCACAGGAGAGGCCTTGCCCAGGTCACACCAAGGCCTGGGACACATTCACACCCCCAGACACCAATGCAAGAACGGGCCCCAGGCCACCGACCTCCTGGGGGCCGCTCGACCCTGTGGGGGACTACCCTGGCCTCTTGGGGGGCCATCTGGCCTAATGGGGGCCACCCGACCCTGTGGGGGACCACCCTGGCGTCGTGGGATCACCTGACCCTATGGGGGGCCAGGCTCACTCACCACAGTCCAGCTCTTGTGGAGTGACAGTCGCCACAGACCGACCCTGGATGCGCCTGGGGTATTCGCAGGTGGCAGCTGCCTGCGCGTTCCCTGACTGTGCGTAGGTCTTCAGCAAATCTGCCAACCACAGGATCTCACAGTCACAGTGAAGCGCGTTTGAGTCCAGCCGCCTGCGGGAGGCAGAGGCGGCCAGTGTGACGCGGGAGCTGGGGAACGAGGGCCGTCCGTCTGTCTGTCCATCCCTCCATCCAGATAGACAGACAGGGCCTCCAGGGCCTGCTCAACACACCGCGTGGGGCCTGCCGGCATGCGGCATCAGACGGGGACAGGTTTTACAAGGCGGAATCTGAGGCCCCATCCTACCGGACTGCGGGAAATGAGGCAGAGAGACACGTGCCACTAGGAAGGGCCCAGGAGGGGAAATACCCAACCACACTGGCAGGAGGTGGCGCAGCTGGCGCAGGACTAACCAGCAAGCAGACCCTGCAGGTGTTATGTCCCAAAGGGCTGTACGAGTCGGGAAAGTTCCAGAAGGAGACAAGTGGGGGCCGTTCACAGAAATCAGTAGCTCAATAATAACCACAGCCGCCACCTGCCACAGTCACTCTCACGAAATTCCGGGCATTTTAGCACCATGCATTACCTCACTCAGTCCTGGAACTTCCCCAAGGGTGGCCGGGAGCCACAGCTCGGGCTGGGGCTGACGCCTGAGCCTCGTAAGGTCCCACCCAGGTGTCCTGGGAAGCTCCTGGCAAGACTGTCCTGGGCGCCTGACACACCTCGTCTCAACGAGGGGACACAGGCTGGACTTTCGTGCACCCTGGGCAAGATCGCTGTTTCTGCACGAGGGCGAGAAACAGCGTCTCGGGGAAGAGGGCTCCAGGCAGGGAACACTGGCTACAGGGCAAGTGCTGGACAGGCCTGCTCCCTGCAGGGGCTCATGGCCACACCCCAAGGAGGCAGCACCGTGTCTGCACCCTGTGGCGGGGCCTGAGGCCGGGCCTCGCCAGGATCACAGAGCTTTGGGGCGTCAGGTGAGACCCTCACTAAGTTCACACTGGCTAAGTTCACACTGGTTAAGTTCACACTCACAGGCCCAGTGATGGCCCCAGGAGGGAGGACAACATGCCTCCCATCCGTGTTTCTCCAGTATGTCAGCCTAGAGGGTATGGGGACAAGGGCATGGAACTGGCCCCATGACTGGATTTGCCCTCTCCCTGGTGGGCACAGGCAGCGTCTGGGTGCAGCCAGGACGACTCCGCTGTGCCTGGTTCTCAGGTGGGGTCTGTGACCTGCCCAGGGCACCCAGTACCTGCCCGGTGCCAGACCCCACAGTCCCCTGCAGAAGGCCATGTAGGACCATGGGGTAACACATGTGAACTGGGAAGGGCACAGTGAGGCACGTGACACCTGGCCAGCCCATCCAGGCAGGGCGGGAAACCGGGGGAAACCGAGGGATGTGCAGGAGTCCACTGCCCTGCCTGCTCCAAAGAGGGCGGCCAGGGAGGCCTGGGGTGGGGGTGGGCAGTGGGCGCCAGGGCCAGGGTGCTCGGGGAAGTGGGGTTAGAGACCACAGCCAGGATGACAGTAAATCCAGTGCAGAACCTAAACCTAGGGCCCTGATGTCTCAGCAACTTCAGTGCCGCGTATGGAGGGGAGAAGGAGCGTTTCCAGACATCCAGGAGGCGGCGAGAACAGAGTGGGCAGTCTCAGCGTGACCCAGACCCCGTGCGCCCCTCCGTCCGCACCGAACTCTCTCAGTTACTTTCCAGAGCATTGATCTGGCAATTTCTACTCTCCCATCTGTCCAACGTGGGTGGGTTTACCCTGTCCCCACCTCGAATGCAGGCTTTAGTTAGGCTGGTGACATGGTTGTCCTAAGCAGCTATACTGATTTCTCATGTCTCATCCCACTTGATGAAACAGAGAACCCGGCACCGCTGGGCACTTCCGGGCATTTCCTGTTTCTTCCTCGGGGCCAGTTCAGCCGACCCGAGCAACATCTAACTGAAAACAAAGACCCAAGGCCATGAAGGAAACACCAAAAGAACAGAGAACACCAGGTCACTCTCTCCATCAGCACTAAAATGCCTCAGCTCTGTTACAAGAAACTACTTTTGGAGGCCTTGGAAGCATGGTGGGCTTCGGTCTACGTGGCGTGTTGTGGTTTGGGGTGTGCCTAAATAAAAGGAACAGGCTACGTACGGCATAGAGATCCTTTCTAGACTGAAAATATGCGCTGAAATTAAAAATTGATCTGAAGAATTTAAAGATGATTTTTAAGAATGTCTTACTGGCCTATTGCAGGATTAACTTCCTGCCACCTTCCCTGAGCCACCTGCTCCCCGTTTTGCTTCCTGCTGCACAGGTGTGCACGCCCTCCACACACACGCACTTGCATAGCACCTGTTCCCATTGATATAAACCTCCAGAGCACGACGCACAGGCCCAGGGAATGGACAGCACAGAGAAACAGATGAGGCTCTGTAAAAACGTGACGTAGCGGGCCTCATACTCACAGTCTTTTCATAGATTCCAAGTGATTAAATGTCCCTGGAACTAAATGTGTAATCCGGTTGTTGTGTAAAAATCTGTGAAAGAGATATTATAATATATCATATTATATTATTATTATAAGTTTTTTAAATACTTCCTTAATGTGTAGAAAAGAACATAACTAGTCAAATCTATCAGCTTCTAAAAATATCTCCGTGATTACATTTAATACAAATGAATTTGAGAATAGTGTTTAGTCCAGCAAAAATCTGGAGTTTTCCCCCTTATTTTATCACCATTCCCAAATAAAGAGAAAATTATAAATCCAGCTTCTGAATTGCTAGACTAGGAATGTAGCTTTTGTACCAGTTTCCACGCATTTAATAGATATTGACCTTAATTCTACCAAAGCCAATGACCAGAGACTTGGGCTCCAAGGGCCTGGAACAGAAAATTAAGGAACAAAACGCAACTCACAGCCTTTCAAGCTTTGGCAAATGCTGGAATGATTCGGGATCCAAAGTTTCTATCTGATTAAAGTGCAGGTATCTACAGGAGTTAAAAAAGAAGAACACAATTTAAACAATTTAATTTCTCTTTACAGATCCAGACTGTCTGCTCAAAAGACATTTTTCAAGTCATTTCAATTTCCTATGTCTAAAGATAACTCTCTAGGATTTCCTACACGTGCGGAAAACAAATGACGTAATTAAGAAGATTAAATACAACTGAAAACCGGGCACAGACATTCGTGTAACTGGTTGGACGAGGGTGAGGTCGGGTCTGGACCCCGGGACGGAGTCTGCCTCACCCCACAGGGCAGCGCGGCCACGCCCAGCCCTGCCACCTCCACTGAAAAATACGTGGATCTCGAAACAAGAACAGAAAACAGAAACATAATCTTACCGATAGCACACGTGTAAGTATGTGAATACCTTCCCTCAAATCTTTTAACTTGTATGTATGAATTTAGCCAGAGATCAACATATGCTTTATCTTGACAACGAGTATATTGCCAGATACACAGATGGCTATCGATAGAAAACGATAGAAATGATTTTTAAGAAGGTACTGAGTTAAGAAAGACAACCTGTTTCGTCCAGGGCCCCTTGAGTTTATACTTCTTTCCACGTAAGATGTCTCCTTACTGTCCATATTTACACACTTTTGATATGACTCATTTTTCTGGTTTTCCTGAGTACTAATGTTCTCACTTTGCAAAGTGGTAAGTTTTTTCCTCTCAAGCCAACACAAAGTCACCTTCTAAGCGGGGTGCTTCTGCAGGGAGAGCTCCTGCCACAGCAAGAGGAGGGGTAGCCAGGAAGCCCCCACCACAGTCAGCGCGTGTTTCCAATGACCACGTCTAGACATCAACACTAGGAACAGAGCCAGCACCGGCAGTTACCGGGCTTTACCATCAACCCAAACAAAAGCAACTGTTTTCAAATCTCATGCCCAAGGATCACCTTTATTAACTTTTCGAGATTGACTGCCAGTGGCCCATCCTGCCCAGGCCAGGTCCTGGGGCAAAACCCACCCACGTCACCGAGTCTCTGGGCACCCACGGCCCCTCCTGAGATGCCGGCTCTGTCGCCTGCCCTCCCTGCCACGTCCTGGGACAGGTCTGTGCCCAGCACGAGAACGGAGACATGAAAGGAGGAAGAAAGTCGCACTCAGTGACTCTCTCAGGCAGGCGTCTGACTCGAAGGTCCCAGTGAGATGGGATCAGACAGAACTCCAGCACCACACGAAGCCTCCTCTGGGCCTGGGCCAGTCGGGGACAGGCAGGGCACGAGTCCCAAGCAAAGCTGGAAGGAGGAGTAGGGGCCAATCGAGTTAAGAGAAGGGGGACGCAAGTCCCAACTCAGAGCAGTCCCTCTTAAGAGCCCACCGGGACGCACGGCATAGCCGGCCAGGAAGGGCCTGAGCTCGGACTTGGGAATCTTCCTCAGCAGGTGCCAGGAAAAGTCCCTGCCAGGGCTCTGCAGAGTCCTAGACAGGCTGAGGCTCCAGGCAGCCTCGGTGTCGTCTGCTCCTCCCTGAACAGCTGAGGAAACCGAGGACCTAAGACAGGAAGTGACTCCCCACGTACACCGAGGGCATCGATGAATTTAAATCCACATCCCCTGACTCTGGCCTGGTGTGTTTTCTGACAGGTGTCCACAGCCTCCGAGGAGCCTTTCTGGACCAGAGGTGCTCAGCAGGTCCCCGGCTGCCCAGAAGGCACATCTCCGGGTTCCCCTGGGATGGGGACAGAGTTGCCAGAGATGTGGCAAGAGCCACCCCTTCCCAGACACACGGCACGTTGCAGACACCAGTGGCCGTGCGTGGCCTGCGCTCTTGGTGGACACAGCTCCTCCTTCCTAGACAGCGCCCTTCCCTCGGTGCACCAGATGTTCACGGAATGAAACCAAAGCCGCCGCAGCAGAGACACTGACTCACTCACCCTGGTTTAAGAGCACCCTGGCTGACCCAAGACGCTCTCCCAACCATCAGAACTTTCGGGCAGAAGATCCCACTTGGTAATTCAGACGCCAGTCACCGTTCCTCCTTGTTTCTCCTCGGACTTGGCCCCTTTCTTCCTTAAAGAAAACACTCAACTCACCTCCTCGTGAAGCCAGGTGGGCACCGCCTGCCTCAGTGATCCCAGGGTTGTCTGCTGTGACGACGGCGTTTCCCCCACAGCATAAAAAACACCGTGTGCAAGGACTTGCTCCTCCGCAGACTCTCCCTGTGTCTGGGTGTTTGCGCGAGGGTCTGAACGCCTTCTGTTTAGTTCTCTCTGAAGCAGGGATTACCCAGCCCTTACATACAACTTCTTCCCAAATATATTCACGCCCTGTACAACGAGCACAGGAAAGCCACCCTCACTTGAATAAATAAATCTTAGTGAAAAACAGGAGCATCCTGTGGGCCCCCAAAACACACGGTTCCGGGTGGGCCCTCTCCCAGCTCTGCCTCAAATTCTCAGAAAATAGTTCTGTGGCCAGTCAACCAACGAAACAGGAAAATACACACACAGCTGTAGCAAAAGAATGTCACACTGCATCACAACAGACAGCTGTTTTCCATCCACGTTCCCCAAACGGTATGACAACCAGAAACTCCTCATGAATTGGACCATCTTATAGAGAGAAACTTGACTGGCCAAGCAAACAGACGGAAAAACCTCCTTTTACCTGGATTCCCTACTGAAAAATCAACATCTGACTTCACAGCAAAGTACCACTTAGTATGTGGCCAAAGGAACAAAGAACATTTAGTTACACACTACATACACTAACTAGAACTACAGGGAATAAAAAGTGGGTTTTCTCCAAAATAATGACATCACAGTTAAAGAAGTTAAACCGCATGTGTTTGGTCACAGACAGGAAAGAGTGAAATGAAAACAGGCTCCTCGTCCCGGGGCGCCCTGGGCACCTCTGCCACAAAAGACAGCTTGCTCCCTTTGTTTGCATGTCTGTCCCCGCCTCAAACTGTGACACAGGGAGTCGATCAATCGATCCTACTGTTCTTGGTCTCATGAGTCCAGGGAACAGGCCCTGGTGCCGCCGTGGAAGAAACCCAGTGGGTGTCTACGGCCAGGTGCGTGGAGGGTGGGCCGAGTGGAAGGCTTGGGAGACGGGGAACCCCTGGCCCATCGCTGCTGTCCTTTGTCATGCACCTACTCCCTACCCCACTAGTACAGACGTGCATCATGCAAACAGCAAACTTAGTCCACTTTTCCCTACGAGAGGCAAAAAGGCAGGTGGCATCGCGAAACTGAGCACAGAAGAGAAGGCACTTACAGTTGCTCTAGAGAGGCAAGTCCCTTAAACGCTTGCCTGTCAATTGACTGGATCTCATTCTTGTACAAATAGCTGAAACAAGAAACATGGGGCAGTATTAGCACACAAACAAGAGGTCACAACTTCAGACGGAAAAGATTTAAACTGAAGGGTGGAGACAGTTTTTAAACTAAGGGTTGCATGAGAACGCAAACAGAGCACTTGCACAGTGTATGGCTCCTCTAGTGAGGCTTTCCCTTCCCTTAAACCTCAAGTGGGCCAAAAGCAATTGGTCCAAACTGCAGGTGGGCAAACCGTTGCTACACGTTGTCAGATAATTCACAGATTCGTGGACTATGGCTAATAATTGTTGACAACACACTTGCTTCAAAGCCTGAAGAAAATAAAACCTTTTCCCCACAAACATGGACAATGCATTGATTATAAGATTCTATAACTGATACTGACACAATTCTAAAATATCCAGAAATAATTGGGAGTAGACAATATGAAGACCGAGCATGTCCTGAATTACTCACCCGCCTAGAATCCCCTTCTTATAGAATAGCAGTAACAAAGGCATACCAGAAGAGTCATGTAATTGGCCCACCACCTGTTTTTGTACCGTTTGCAAGCTAAGAAAGGTTTTTACATTTTTAAATAGTTGCAAATTTCAGAAGAGGAATCCTATTTTGTGACACATGAAAAGTATATGATATTGAAATTTCAGTGTCCACAAATAAAGTTCTGTTGGACCATGACCACACTTGCTCACTTAGGTGTTGTCTGCTCTGCGCTGCGTTTGTGCTGTGTCAGAGCTGAGTGGTTGCAACGGAGACTGCACGGCTGCAGAACCTCAGATATGCCCTGCCTGGTCCTTTACAGAAAAAGCCTGAAATAACCAATCAAGGATGAAGACCTCCACACAAAAATATCACTCTTCCAAAAACAGCCACAAAGTCGCGTACGGTGGGTCCACCCATCTTGGACACGGCTTGCGTTCAGCCAGCTGTCCTCAAACACAGCTGTGGCAGCGGGTCTCTGGTGCCCCCAGAATGCTGTGCACCGCAGGTGGTGTCTAACTCAGATCAGAGGTGCCTGCCACAGCCCTGGCCAGGATCACCTGACTTCGTCTCTGATGTAGGTAGATGAGCAAGTCAAACTCCACACTTTTCCTACATTTGCTTCAGGCAGAAACTTCTCTTCAAATTGATCACTCAGTGGCTGGGTTTTACCTACTTATTCCACTAAATAAACAATATGTTTTGTCTTAATGCTTGTAATATTACACATTTCATTTATAGAAGGGCAAAGTGTTTTATTGTATGTCAATTAATAATGTTTGGTGTAAAATCCAGTTTAATAGGACCTGCTCTGCTACCTTTGATTATTACAATTCATCTTAGTGGATCTCACTTCTTCCCCCCCTGCAAATTTGCTGAGGTGACCTCATTAAGATCACAAGCCTTAACAGTGACCAGCCAGGACCCCCAGCCATCCACAGTCCAGTGCCCACAGCAGAGGCCTGGCAAGGTAGTTCCTTCTGCAGCCGCACGGGTTTGAATCCTTGAACTGCCAATTCCTGCCTGCGTGACCTTGAATAAGGTATCAACCTTCCCGTGCCTCAGTCTTCTTCTGCAAAATAAATAAATCTGTAAAAGGCTCTCGGAATACAGCCTGGTACGCAGTAACTACTGCTCAGGTGACAGCTATTGCCTTTTTAAGAAGCTATCACCTTTAAGAAGGCAAGTCTGAATGTTTTTGTGCCCATTTCTTAAAAACAAAACAGAACCAAAATACCAAAGTGAACAGCACTTTGCATGCACTTTAAAAAAATTAGCATAAAGAAAACTTTTTAAAGATACACAAAACAATTGAATCAAATTAATATGTATGAATGTATGTTTATAAAATCATTGGAACATTATTTGTTTTTGTAAGAATAGCTGGGTATTAATCATCTTCTAATAATAAATTATAACTTTCTACATCATCACAGAGTTTATCCTTTGAGTATCAATTCTATCTCAGTAATTAAAATTAATTTCATCATTAGGAAAATATGGATCAAGTAATTGGGGTTCCAGGAAATAACTACTCAACTTCCAAAAATATACTTTGGTACTGACTAAACAGACAAGGCTGAAACAATCAATAAACTTCAGGAGAATTCCTAAGCATTTGAATTATACTATTACAAAATTTCCTACATCAGAGTTTATCAAAATGTACTGTACCAATGCCAACTGAAGAATCTGGAGCAGGAAGCTGGGAACGGGCAACAGCTGGATTAAGGGGTCACCCCAGGCCAGGCCCCCCTCCCCGTCTCCAGCCTGAGTCTGAGTCAGGGCCCACGTCCCCCCGCACCACCCCCTGGGTCTATGCCACCCACTGCCGGGGGCACCACGGATGCGTTCCGGTGGGACAGCGGGAAGAAGGGTTGGAGCGAGACACTTAGAACGAAAAGAGACGTCTCGAGTGAAAGACAGAATATCCCAAACTACTTAATGCTGAACACATTTGCAGAGTACATGTTAAGATGCACTTAAGTAATTCACAACCAAAAGCAAAAAATAAAGTAAGACATAAACAGACACACAGAACAGACGCTGGCTCTCAGCCAGCTGAACCTACTTTCCAGGAAACAAAAAGCTTTCTTCTGCAACTTGCACTGTACTTAAAATGCCCCCCAAAAAAAGGGTATTAAAAAAAAACAAACAAAAACTCAAAAAATTAACAGAAAGCCTGTCTCTCATTTTTAGAACGGGACAGCCTCAGTAATGTTGATACAGAATTTAAAATTAACATAGCATGCCAAAAATAATGGAGAAAAAGTGTTTATATATAATGCTTTCAAATATCTTCACTGAGGAAAATATGTTTTAATAAACAGAGTTAAAGGTAGCTCTGTAATTAAGAACCACTGACACAGCTAAAATCAAAACAGATTTCAGAATATACATCAACATTAGCACGATGACTTTTTAGAAAATCAACATAACTTACAAGATGTTTAGGTTGTTATGACATTATCTCTGATAATAATAACTGACATAAATCCTTTATTAAAAATGGCTTTCTTTGGAAAGTTATCTAAGTCCTAAAAGTAAGAATCCTTGGCCAAAAGCACATGGCACGTTCATCTACTCTGTCTGGAAGCATGGATGTATCTGCGTACTCTTCTTAATGCTTTTCTATTTTAAAACAAGTGCCTGTGAAGGATAGTAAACCAGTGTTTCTCATTTTCTAAACTCCAGAACTGACTTCAATAAGCAGAAGTTTTAAATGTTAATAATAAATTAATTAAAATAAGTTTTTTAAAGTAAAATAAAATTTAACTACAAAAAATAAGAAGTAAAATTGAGTGGAGGAAGGCAAGAAAATTCGCAGGAATTAGTGACATTCCAAAGGGATTAGTAATTTACATTCACCTACAGCTGGAAAGGCCATTGGGAACTATTATGATAGAGAATATTCTGCACAACACACATCAGCTATCCACACTGGAAACTGAGTATGTTATCACCTTCCACGCCTAGAAGCATCGTTATTATTCCTAGAATGATTTTCAGAGGCTATGCATTTTAATTTTATTCAACCTATTTTACTCAAGGCTTAGTAACTAAACACTAAAAATCACACAGTGTAGCACTTTATAATGATGACAACCCATTTAAAGAAATCTCAGCCAAACTTTTACTCACCTTCTGAAAATAAAACCTTTTAGATAGATACATTTATGGTAATTCATGAACAGTATAACATTTTGTTCTATTTTTAAATAATCAAAATATAGATAACATAAGCTCTTAGGTTAAAGAACTGGTCATTAACTTACAGATATTTTAAATTTTCCAAGTCTTCAAATGCTCCACTAGGTATCCTCCTGATCTGATTATTGTTAAGAAGCCTATGAAAGAAAACATCAACAAGAATTTAAAAAACAGTTCAAAAGTGTTAAAGAAGCCTTAGAAAAGGTCATAAAATGATGAAGCTACAGAATTTACTATCAACATTCCATAAATGCTAAATTAACACAACAAATAGCAGTTTTAGTGTTTAACCCTTGTGATTACAAGTTCGTTCAAATAATGAGTGTCCATATCAGCCCACATTTTTTCACCTTTATATACAATAGAGAAAAAATTCCTTCTCTCCTATACAAAGGAATATCTGTATCTTTATCCTGCTGTGTCAGATTTTCTGCTCTCGGCAGGACTGTGGCCCATGTGCAGGCAACCGTGGAAGCAGGATGTCTACATACACGTGTCATTAAAGGTGGGTCCTGGAGCCACACATCGTCCCTGTGCACAGACAAGGACCCAGTGTGCACAGCAGGTACGTCACCTGCCCTCCAGGTCACATGGCTGACAGGTGGCTTGGTATCCCCACTCCCCGTGGTCCTGCATGTAGGCCAAATGTCCAGTTAGGGTGCATAAGAGGAACCAGCTTCCCACCTTGCTGGGCGTACTGGAAAGAGCCTGGGGTCTGCTGCAGCACCCAGGGATGCTGGTCCCACCTGCTCCCTCCCTCCAGCCTCGGGCTCTGAGCACTGGGGCAGGACTGCACGGCCTGAAGCCCTCGCTGAGTCCGCGCTAAACTCAGGAGAAGCATTGCCCCACTCAGCCTTGCGGTGGAACAGGTGAGGGGGCTCAGGAGCCCACCAGACCCAGGAGGTCAGAAGCGATGCTGGAGGGATTTACCCGACGAAGACCAGGGCCCAGCCCGGCCGTCAGCGGGCCCCCAGGCTGCAGCAGACGGGCACACTCGTCAGGCAAGGCGGATAGGTCCCCAGCCCTGCCAGCCCCCGTGCACGTGTCCACCTCTCCCCGCCCGTGCCCCCTGACCGTGCACAGTGAGACCCACCTACAGGTAATTGGCGTAAGGATCTTTTTTTTTCCCAACTTACAGTGTGTTCAAGTTTCTCAGCCGCCTGAAGGCTCCAGGTTGGATCTCTCTGATTCTGTTAAAGCGAAGATCCCTGTGAAGGAAGAAGAAATGCATTTGTACGTGAAAAAAATCCACAAACATCACTACTCCTTTGCTATTATTCCTCAATAGTCAGTTTCAAAATGGTGATAAGGCATTTAAAAAATTAAATCACTCAGTTCACTCCTTGGATAAATCCTCTCTTTACTGAGGCTAATAAATATACGGATATTGATCTGAATGTCAAAATGACGATACCACACTATACAAATTCATTTAAACAATCACTATGGGGAGATAAAAATTGCGTTAACTACCTACACATCCTGCCTTTGGCCAAGCCGCTCAAAAGTCAACATCAGTAAGTCTTAGGTAACAAACATGGGTTAGACGTGCATACATTCAAGAAGAGAGTCACACCACCTGTGCAACTGTGCAAACCCTTTACAGTCTACTCCAACAAGCTCAAGAGCTGCAATTCGGTTGTTCATCAGCTAACCACCTACACTGTTATTTCACTGAAGCCTAGACAATGTCTCAAAACCACAAAGCTAACTCAGCATGCACGCCGGGAAAACAGGATACCTAATGTATGGGTTTTAACCAAATGGTTCCAATCAGGTTATATTTTAAGTAAAGTTAAATGTGCACTGCTAAAACATTTATGTTTTCTAAACAGCCCAGGAGAGATCAGAGAGCAGGCCAGACCCAACAGAGACTGAATCTGGGGCTGGCCCTGAGCAGAAAGGCCTCAGTTCCCCGGAGCTGATGCCCAGAGAGCAAGTGGGGAGGGCCTGGGGTCGGGGGAGGCCCTGGGGGGATGGGGGGCACCCCACAAGTCCAGGGGCAGGACAAGTGGTCAGCGCAAAGGCCTGAGTGCAAGATGGGAAATGAAGACTCGCAGAGACGTCGACTTTACCCTCCTTAGGAGGCCCATGTCCATCCAGAATTAAAAACTAAAAACGCAACAAGTATGAAAGCTGCTTGAAAATAAACAGAAAGCCCATTTTCTTTATCAAATAGTCTTAGAAAAAGAAATACTTCCTTACTTTCAGGTCCAACCCCTTCTACAGTAGTCCAGCAGGGACTGCTCTGGGCTGAACTGTCTCACCCAAACTCACAGCCACAGTCCTCACCCCAGGGCATTGGAATGTGATCTTATTTGGAGATAAGGCCTTTACAGAAATAATCAAGTCAAAATAAGACCACTGGGGTGTCTTATGACATTTACTGGACTCTTAAAATGTTTATAAATCTTTTAAGGAATCTGATTATTTTGAGCCAATTTACTCATTGCCAGTGATTTACAGAACTGGTTCTAGTTTAGGGTTCAATAAGTGGCTTCTCAAAAAGTATTTGAGTCACTGAGGTTAACTATTCAGCCCAGGAGTCAGCAGGTGACCGTGGTCTTCCCCAGCAGCTGCCTTGCTTTGGGTCATCCTGGAGAGGGAGGGGGGAGGCGGCCCTCCCCCAGAGCCACTTCTGGCCGCTTTCTTCCCTGGTTCCCATCGTCTGGCAACACCCTCCCACAATCCCCCTCCTCCCCCACTGAAGTTTGTATTTTTAAATAAATGAGATTTTAATTTACTTCCCTGTGGGGAGCTGCTGACAGAAGGCCGTGGTGGAGGGAAGGACATGGCGGGAAGGCAGCCATCCATGGATGGAGATTTTTAATGACAAATCAGTCATTATGTAAAATATGGATAAATTATTTATAAGAAAAGAATTCTGACTAGCTAAGACTTTAGTATAAATTACAAATACCTGGAAAGAAGCTGTCTTACCTGAGACATAGCAAACATGGGGCTCTCACAGCATTGGAACCGGCAAGAAAATGCCCTCCTGGAATGCGGTGACTGAGCCACAGCTCACAGCAGAAATCTACCTGGACTCTATCTCATCAAGAAACCAAGCTTCACGCCCAGAGTACGGGGTAGATTGGACACACACATCTTTCGACCCCTGTTTGCGCATCCAAACCCACTCTCAGACCACAGAGGAAAACAATGGCACAACATTCTGGGCACGAGAAAGCAAACTGCTGAGGACTGGCCGACGTAAAAATTAAACCTGAGTAGGCTGCAGGGAGAGTTCCAGAACAACATTCATTACATGCAAATCCTTCCCCAAATCTGAAACTGGTGCCACCAAAACCTCCGGTGGGATGGAAAGGAAGGTGCCGTCCGGTACAGTAGCCCCTGGGCACGGCTGGCTCTGAGCACCTGCACGTGGCCAGTATGGAGACGTGCACAGCTCAAAGGCTCCATACGAGAAAACTGAATTTAAATGTATCTTTAATAAACGTTTACACTGATTACATGCTGAAATATGAATATGTTTGACATACAAAGTTAAATAAAATGTTATTAAAATTAACCCCTTTCTAATTTTTTAATGAAACTACTAGAAAACTTCAAATTATATTAGTATATGTGGGGCCCATCGTATTTCTGTTAGACAGCGCTGGTCTAAGCTAACGGGGTTATTTCACAACCTGTCCACAAACAGAACAACCTTGCCCATGCTCTTAGCCAGACAATCAGAAAAAGACTTCTACTAAGAAAAAGGTAAAACAGAGGGTCCCCTTTTCAACAACAGGGGAATTCTAGCAGAGACAATGACGTGATTAAAAAAAAACCTAGTTGAAATTCCAGAACTGAAAAATACAATAGCTGAAATGAAAAACTCATTGCATTGACTTAACATATTGACTATTACAGAGGAAGGAAGTGAACTTGGAAGCAAAACACTAGACATTATCCAATCTGAACAACAGAGAGGACCTAATGTTTATACACCCAATATTTACATAGGCAGATATCCACCTGTATGTATGTTTATTTTTTAAAAAATTTTGTCTGATAACACAGAAAAACCATCACCGGAGTGTGTTTGGAGTCCGCTGACTTAAAACATAGGCCTATGTTCCTTAAAACCATAAATTGCTTCTATTATTGCAAAGACCTCTAGATTCAAACTTTTGTAAAGATTCTCAACTTTTCCATGACTCAAACCATTTGATTTTGCAACTATTTCTTCATCATCTCTGGTTTAAAACATAGACTCTGTGTTGCACACACAATCACTTCTGGGGCCTATGGAGCCGCCTCAGAGACCATCACCGTCCAGAGCAGGGGAAGGAGCAGAAAGTAAAGGTCCGTGTGGCTCCAACCCGAGACATACCCAGGGAAATCATGACAGCATGGACAGAGGACGCCAGCAGCCATGTCAGACGTGAGCCCCAAATTCCCATGGCAAACTGCAGGGCTGATTTTCAGGTGAACGGATTCTTGTGTGCAAGGTGTCATGGTATGCACGGGGGGGATGCGCCTCCTGAGGAAAAGGGTGATTCCTCTGGGCAGTGTTCTCAGGGGTCTCACATCAGCAGCAGCGCCACCAGGGGCTTGTCAGGAAGACAAATCCAGGGTCCCCCCATATCTACAGAATCAGAAACTCAGGGGTAGATCCCAGCAATGGGGTCTCACAAGCCCTCCAGGTGGCTCCGAAACAAGGTGAAGTATGAAAACCACTGTTCTTCAGCAATGCTGAAGATAGAATGCAAACGCACAGTATGCATGTGTCTAGTGTGCATGCGTGTGCAGACACGGGAGTGGCACACACGCACACGCACGCACAGGCACTTGTTCATTTCTTTTGCACTTTCTCCACTTCTGACCTGAGCCCCTCCTCTTATTGCCGTAAAGCTTAGGGTAAACGTAGGCACACTGAACCTCCAGTTAGTGCTTAAATCCACACGTACAATATGACCCCCCGCCCCGCCTCGTAACTTTTAAAATAATGTCTGCACATGTCAGGCAGACAAAACCCCTAACCCTAGAGAACAAGCCTGTGGAGGCCATTCTCGCCTGCATAACACATTTGTGCACAGCTCAGTTATTTCACAAGTAAAATTATTATTTTCATAATAAATATTTCCACAAAATCCTAACTGGAAAAAAACATTCCTTGAACTTTAAAAATTAAAGAGCCCTTCAAAAAATTGCCCTGGGCCCCTCCCTAGGGCTCTGTGCTCTCACCCCACCCTCGCGCAGTGGCACCTCCCCACGAGTGACACCGCTGGCTTCTGGCCGGGCTGCTGGCCATCTGCCCTCCATGGCCGGTGGTACCACTTCTCCCAACAAGCGAGAATCATTGCAACTCCCTCCTGAAGCTGGCATGAGGAGGGAATGGAGCCAGATTCTAGAAAGTTCTGGGAAAGCCATAAATGGATTGATTACATCAGACAGGGCATCCATGAACCTTCTGCTGAAGCCAGGACCACAGCCCCAGGACATTCCCACCACAGTGCTGCACCCCTGTCTGCCAGGAGAGCTTGAGCCCTTCATCCCTCCTAAAACGCAGGGCCCTAAACCATAAAACACCAGGGATAACAAGCACTCAGTGAACAGGCTACAGAAGGACAAAGAATGTGTGTTTGAGAAGAGCTTCCTAAACCTCAACACTCTCTAAATACCCACTGTGGACGTCACCTGCAATTCCAAGGGACCTCATCGATTCGTTCACTGACTACGTCAAGTGCGCATGAGGAGGGAACCTGTGGATCAGGCAGTCCCTACACGGAGAATTTCGGTGTGTACAGGGAGTCAGTCAAGAGCCCCAGAAATGACGATTCCCGGGCAAGATCAGGGCCTATATCGTGGTTTGCTTCAACCTCATCTGGCTACGGCCCCGGAGTAAGTTTAGGCATATTGAGGTGGTGGCTGAGGAGGTGGGGAGGGGATTAGAATCAGGTTGGAAGAAGTTCCTTTACCTGACAAATAAGAATTTAGAAACTAAGATTCGGTAATTTGCCTAAAGTCAGTCTGTCAGCAGCAGAACCAGAAACGCAGTTAGCATCAGCCGGGGGCGCCCGCCGGAGGCCCTGGAGGCTCTGGAACCTCACTGCAGAGTGACGGCACCCGCCCCAGCGCCTCGGCTCCCACAGGGTAGTCCTTCCCCACCTTACAGCCGCCTCTTCTGACCTACTTAGGGCCTCTCAATCTGAAGAACAGCCTGGAATAACCATTACACAGGAAATACGAACTTTCAACTCAAGAGTCTCAGAAACAGAACTCAGGTCCCTTTATATTGTATATTTAAAAAGCTAGCAAACTCTGAGTTTCCAAGGCAAGGAGTTTTAGGGTGTTGCGTTTTGTTTTGTTTTTAGTGTTTCCATTATCCCAAAATCTTATTGGAACCAAAAAACCTACCAGGAAGGAAAAAAAATTGTCAAGAATTACAGTTTGGAATGAAGCATCAAAGTACAGATTTATACTCAATATCAAAATCATAATTCATTACAGAACCGCAGTATAATTAAAGGTCAGAATTAAAAGGCAACTTGGAGATCCAAGTTTTAACCTAATTCCCTCTGGGATTTTTGCCTTTTGTTCCCCACCACAGTAATATAAAATGCACAAACCACTCAATAATGCTTAATTTAGTCATGAAAAAGTTACTGTGAAAAAAAAGGTAATTGTTAAAGATCCTTTTAGAAAGTTCATTCTACTATAATCTTCAATAATCCTGATTTTTAAAATAAAATAGTCTTGACTTTTCCCATTTACAAAAGCGACACATTTTATTTTATTTTATTTTAAGACAAGGTCTCAATCTGTCACCCAGGCTGGAGTGCAGTGGCATCATCACAGCTCACTGCAGCCTCAAACTCCTGGGCTCAAGTGATCCTCCTGCCTCAGCCTCCCCAGTAGCTGGGACTACAGGCACATGCCACCATGCCCAGCTAATTTTTCTATTTTTTGTACAGATGAGATCTTGCTGTGTTGCTCAGGCTGGTCTTTAACTTACAGCCTCAAGCAATCCTCCAGCCTCTGTCTCTCAAAGTGCTGGGATTACAGGCATGAGCCACTGCGCCTGGCCTTGTTTTATTTTTGAATTAAAAAATTAAGAATGATTTGTCAACAAATTCAAAGTCACATAATATATTCTGTTTGGTTTGAGAACCAAAAATATTTCAATTATGGAATTACAATTTAACCATGTCAGTGTATCTAAATTAGACAAAAGTCACTTTTCTGGTACGATGATTAGAACTCTTGCATTTTTCCCCGAGTGTGTTTTGTTTCTCACTGACAAGAGCCAACAGGCTACTTGCAAATATGTCTTTACAAACAAGGCATTTCAGAGGTGGATTGTCTTTATTCTCAGTATGTTTTTATTGTTACTTTCTTTTTACAGTCTGGATTTTTGAAAAGTATTTTGGGCACCTTTGCATGTTACCTAAGATTTCTTATCACACTTGCATTGCAGTGTTATAAATCATCTGGAGGCTCGCTGCAGAATTAGCCTCATGTTTATGCTCCTCATAGAATTTCAGCGTTGAGTGTGCCCTAAGTGCCGCGGTTCTCAGGCAAGAGCGCTCTCCAGCGAGAACACGCAGCAAGCCACCCAAGGGCTCTGAAACAGCTCTGCTTCAGAGGGGGAAATATGTAAAGAAACACCTCATTGACTTTAAAAGTTAGAACTACCACAGACGCAAGGCCCCCTCTTGCAGCATGAATCTGGGAACACAAGCCCCCGGCCCCCACAGGGAAATGCTGAATGGCAAATCAATTCAATTCCTGCTGAAACTGCAGAGCAGCCAGAGATTTACAACTGTGGGAGAGTTGGAAAAACAACATTCTAAAACCAGACCTTATGGTTTTTCACCACTATTTCCGTGACCTAAAATTGATTCCATTTTTCATACTAATGAATGCCTTTTAGAGACAAAGAATGCTGAAGACTTGTTCTGTGTGTTAAGAAGAACACGGTGTTAGCACAGGGGAGGTGTGTGTAGATCCAGCCTTTTACTTCCAATGTCTATTGAGATGTCTCTGGACACACAGCCTTATAACTAGGGCTTAATCATGTCTTTCACTTACATACTTAACATGTGCCCCTGGACAGCGACTGTGGGTGGGTCACTGTGAAACGGAAACCGCAGAAGAGTTTCGGGCCTGCTCTCCAGCAGCTGCAGGAGAAACTGGCGCAGAAAGTGCAGGGCGTGGGCTCCATTCTGGAGAAGAATCAGAAGGTTGCAGAGGGGTGGGCTGTGTGGTGCGACCCTCACTTCAACTACTGAGGACTGTTGAGCCACTCGCTGAGAACAGGGGAGTTTGAACATTGGGAAGGATAAAGTGGAACAGGTGGGGGGGCCTCAAGTGTTCAGTCCAGGGCACCTGAGCTTGAGATCCAGTTAGACCACCACGTGGACCTGGCAGGTGGACACAGCAGGCCTGGGGCTCAGAGAAGTCTTGCAGATGAGTATAAATTTGAAAGCTGCTGGCACAGCGGGTCATAGCACTGACAATTAAAGCCACCAGACAGGAAAGATCCCATAAGCAGCTTGTGCAGAGGGAGGGGTAGGGCGGGGCGGAGCGGGGCGGGCAGAGCTGGGGAAGCTCTGAGCAAAGTCAGCCTTCAGAGCAGGGAGCAGGGGGAAAGCTCAGGAAATGGAAGGCGGCGCGTGCTCCTAAAGCTGCAGCGGAGAACCTGGTCACGGAGTGAGCTGCACCCCAGGGACCTCAGCTGGACCACTCCACACAGCTCTCACCCAGGTCTGCTGCAAGGTGTGCTATCTGCATCTGTGGAATGCACTTAACTGTCCACATTCATTTAAAAACCTCTCCAGTGAGGAATAATTTCACAGAATCTTTAAACAGGACGAATAAAACCGTGCGGAGATTCAACCCCGACACACTCAACCCCTTTGAAGGTTTAAACACAGAACTCACAGTGCCTCTTTCTGAGCCCACTAAAGTGTTCAAGGATGATGCAGCATACTGTTGTCATTAAAATGATGAGTTTTTAACATCCGCTACAGGACGAAGTAAATTCAGTTGCTCCGTGGTGCAGAAAATCCAACAGAACAAGAGTTGATGAGTTTCGTTCACCCTAAGAAGTGTGAAAAATTCCATAATTTTAGATTCTGTAATATGTTAGAAGATTCCATAATTTCAAATGAAATTTGAAATTTCATTTCCATTGTGGAAATATTCTTTTCCACAATGGAAAAGAAATTCCCTTAAGTGTATAAAAATAATCTAACTTTTAGTTGGAAAGTCATATTTTTCCAACCTAATTCTAATCTCATCCATTATTGGAGGAATGAAATTATAATCTTGTTGCTGAGCACTGGAATAATATTCTAATGTGTAAAATTTTAATTCAGGTAATAGTTTATCTAGCTACTACATCCCTGCTCCTACTCAAAATTATAACTGCAGTGTTCTGCTTTGAGACGGGCAGTGGTGTCCTATGGAGTGGCCGGCTCAGGTAAGCAGCTGTGCAGCCCTGACCAGGACACCCTCCAGCCTCCCCAGCCTGAGGACGTGACAGGAGCCCTGACCTGCCGGACCCTGCTGGGAAGTCCTGATCAACCTAACACAAGCTAATCGTGTTTTGAAATCTAGCATTTTACTTTAAAATATGCAAATGCATCTCACATTCTACTCCAAATTACTACGAATGCTTTAAAACAAAATGACCTAGCAAGAAAGGAGAGGAAAGAAGAGGCTCCCACCACATCTGTCACCTCCCTGGGGTAGGGACAGACAGCCCGTGTGCTAAGCACAGAGAATGAAGCACCAGCAGGGGCACCCAAGACACCCCACCATGCACAAGCCTTAAACTAGAACTTGGGATCTTCCCCCAACAAATCTCCGCACCCCACGACACACCTCCGTGGGGTTTCGCACAAGTGCCTGCCGTGCCACCCACCCCACCACCTCCACCACTGCAGCCCCCGCCGGCCTCGCCCAGAGAGCACCCCTCCTCCCATGGGGTCCCTCGGAAGACCTGAACCCCAAAGATGGTACCCTCCTATTAAGAAGATAAAAGTCCTCAACTAGAGCAGGAAGGCCCTCACACTTTCCAAATCTGTGCCTCCCAAAGCTTCAGGCCCTCTGCCCCTCTGCAATCTCCACTGGCCCTCCCTCCCTTGTCTTGGGGGTGCATGGTCACTCCCCCAGGGCCTGGCGTGTGTGCAGGCCTCTCGCCCTGCAGACCCCAATTAACTCCTCTCAAGCACTGCAGCTGCTCAGGAAAGCTGGACCCAGCCTCCCAGACCAGGATGAAAGGGCCGCCAGGAGTGTGATTTCTGCCCTGGCTTTGCACGTGTTTCTGCCAGTCTTTGGCTGTGGAGCGCAGGGAGCCCCCGTTTGGAAACTGTCCCCAGGCTTGTAAGAGAAGTCAGAATGTGAACAAGGCTTCCTGCCAATGACTGCAATGATGGTTTGGGGGAAACCGAGATGATTTGCTTGGGGATGTTTAGGCTTTATAACTACAAAGCAGAACTCTAAAATGCACCTCTAGGAATGAATTTCTTAAAAACAATAAATTCGCTGAAACAGACTTAAAATCTTGACCCCACAGCAACCAAGCAGCTCATGGGCCTAAAATGCCTACAGATCAGCTGTGTGGTTCACACAGTGTGGGCCCCTGTGACGGCTTTTAAAAATCTAAATTAACTGCCCATATTTTCTAAATCTTTCTTTTTAAAAAATTTTTGTAAAAACTATAAACTCTGGGCTGTGCACTTCCAAAGGGCACACTGTTGGGAACGCCAGCTGCCCCTTGAGGAAGGTGTGGGGCACCAGCCCCCCGCCCGGATTCCGGTACCCCAGCCCAACCTGAACTCTGCCCTGGCCTGGGGGCACCTGACTCGGCCACTCCACGCCTTACGGCTCCCTGAACTCTGACTGCCTCAGACTGAATGTTTGTGTCCCCCCAAAATTCACATGTTGAAACGCTCACCCCCACAGCAATGGTGTTAGGAGGTGGGGCCTCTGGCAGGTGCAGAGGTCATGAGGGTGGAGCCCCAGCGATAGGATCAGGGCCCTCGTAAAGGGACCCATAGAGCTGCCTCCCCCTTCCTCTGTGGGAGGTCACAGCAAGAAGGCACCATCTGCCAACCAGAGAGCAGGTCCTCACCAGACTCCAAATGCCCAGCGCCTTGACCTTGGACTTCCAGCCTCCAGGACTGAGAGGAATAAATTTCTGTTGTTTATAGGCCACCCAGTTACAGTACGTTGTTACTGCAGCCTGACAGAGTAAGGCACCCACTCGAACAGTTTGATGATGTCAACTGTATCAATTAGGACACGCCTGCCTGTCGGTCACAGAAACCCAGCCCAAATCCCCGCAGGGGTAGGGGCCGTTTACTGGCAGGATCCTGAAGCATCGCATGCACTTGCGGGGCTCGGGCAGGGTGAGGACTGATCTTGGCGTCTCAGGACGCAGGAAGTGGGGCGACCACCCTGCCCTCCTCCAGGCCGTGGGGAGCATCCTCCACTCGGGGCAGGCCCCAGGAGGGGTTCGTGGACCTGGGGAGGAGGTACCCCAAGAGTGGAGGCGAGGGTGAGGCCAACACAGGTCTCAGATGCCACCACAGTGACATTTCTTGGGAACCAATCATCACATCATAAAGAGCAGATTACACACTATTCATCCGCACACTCTAGGATATAATGAGATAATGCACTGGGGACTCACGAGCACCAACTGAAAACAGAGAGAGAAAAAAGGCAACAGCAATACCACCACCATCCAGGTGTCACCTGGCACCAGCCACTGGGGAGAACACAGCAGGTCTACACAAGCCCCAGCACCCTGGGACTGCACCTGCCAGAGAACGTCCCGGTTCACCCCAAAACAGACCTGCCCCACTAAAAACACTCCCTCTAGGAAGGCTGGGGGGAGGGGTAGTGAGTGTAGCAGGCACAAGTACCCCCCACGACCCAGGATGCAGGGTGCAGGGTGCAGCTCCCCCACAGCCCCAGATGTGGGCTGCAGCCCTGCGTTTCCTCTGCTCTGAGGCCTGTAGCTCTATGCCCACAGCCCTGACCACTCTGGCCACAGCGGCTCCCCCACGGACTGTCTCTGCTCCCGTGCCCCTGTGGCCAGATCTTTCAGAGGGTCTCCCACGTGCAGTGCGAGCTGCAGTGCACCCCCTGTCCATTACAGCCCCCTCCCTGGCACTCCGGGCTCCCTGGCAGGGCCGGGGTCAGGGCATGGAGCTGCCGTCCGTGCTGCTGGGCCGCCCCTTGAGGCCACTCTCTCCCCCTGGGCCAGCTTCTCTAGGGTCTCCGGGCCTCCGTCAGACCAAGCACTCAGGTCTGACTGGACACCGGGTGCAAGTTCCCTCCCCCTGGGTTCCTGGGTTCCAGTCAAACCCAGATGCCGTCCCAGTGTCTCTGGACCTCACTGAGAGTTAGGAGCTACGGGGTTATTCTACGGGGTTATTCCACGAACTTGGGAACTGGTCTGCCCAGAGCACAGAGATCTGTCTGGGAGGTGGGGCTTCCCGCTGGGTCCTGCTGGGTCACGGCCTGCCTTCGGGTCCTAGCAAGTCCTCCAGCGAGCAAGTGGGTAACAACTGCTCCAATTGCAAGTAGTGACCCTGTCTCACCACAAACAACGTAATCACACCGTCCGCTGGCCAGCCAACTTTATCAGATCAATTTTATCTGCCCCACTAAAAACACAACCTGAGATCATGATATATTGTTAATCAATCCCAGATGCCTTATCTAAGCCTTTTTAAAATCAAATTGTCAAACATAATCAATCAAAAAGCAATTATAATTTAATCATAGATACGTTTGACTTTTGTGTAAATAAAAAAACCATACAACTCAGTTCTCTCCAAACTTTTTCACCCAAATTTTTGGAAGCACGATGTTGCCAAAAGTCTTCCAAAATGGAACAGAAGAGCTGCCTAGAAGGGTATAAAAGGATAAGACAAGACTGAGCAGCAGGCAGGGTCTCTGTTGAAACCTGGGAGAGATTCACTGAAGTGCCTCAAGCAACCACCTGCGGACATCCTTCCCCCAGAACGCCCAGGGGACTTTACACAGGGGAGGAGAAGCCCAAGGTCTGAGACAGCACACGAGGGTGTGCGCCTCACCACGCAAGTGCTAGACACAGTCCTGGGAATGTGGGCGCCAACACGGAGGAAGAGGATGGAAGCGCACCCAGCGATCACAGGCAGAGCCATGCTCTGGCTGAACAAGGAGAGGGACACGCCCAGGCCGGCAGCACGGGGCCAACAGCCTTCTCAAGTTATCGCCCCATCTCGGCCGAGTAAACCCGGGAGCCCATGTTTGCTTTGGACTCACGCGTGTTCTCCTGAGATGGCCAGCGCTGGGCTGTTTGCACACACGTGCCCTGGTCCACGCACTCAGGACGGGCCCCTCCCTCGTCCCCCGTCTCTGCCACTGTCGAGTGGGGAACAGCGTTTCTCACACCCACTGGCTGGGTGCTTTGGCCCACAAAGCTCGTGGATTTAAAAAGGATGTTGGCTCTCTCATTGCAGGTGGCACCTCTTTATCTGGCCACGGAGTTCAGCCCTGAGACCTCCTGTGGATCCACGGGAGGACGGTGCCCTTCCCCACCCGGATGCCCCTACACTCAACCCCCAGCCCGAAGCCCCGTGTGCACTCTGCCCTCTGCACTAAGCCTCCTCCTGATGGGTGATGAAAACCTTCAGAACCCAGAGTGATCCTCACATCTTCACAGACGTGCGAGCAGAGGTCAGGAGGTCTCTTCCTGACCCAGGATGGCGTGGGGAGGAAGAGGTAGGCCCCGACTCAGTTTCCCACCTGGCACCCCCACCCCGTCCTCAGGGCAGAAGCACCGAGAGCTCCCCAAACCACCAACCTCCAAGTCTCCTCTCCAAGGTGCTGTCGTTGCTCTGGGACTCACTCAACTCCCAGAACAGGGTGATGTTTTATCACATCTGCTGGGCTCACCTCCCCGGGACCATGTCAAGTTTGGTCTGCCTGTATAGGTTTTACATGTATAGGTTTTACCCAGTACAGTACTTCAGGGATAATTTCTGACGTGGAATGCACGCCACCAAGTACAGTCCTGCAGTGTCCCTGCCCACGCTTTTGACCCTGGTTCTCCGGGCACGGGCAGCACAGCTGGGAGTTGTCCGCTGAGGCAGCCACGGTTTCCCCACCAGACGGAGCTCGTCAGCCGGCTCCTCCCTGTGGGAGCCGAGATCTGGTCGCTGTCCCCGCTTCCCCAGCTCTCATCGGACCTTTGGAGCCACAGAGAACAACCCAGCTCCTCTGACGGCGGCTCACTCATTGCTGCTGACTGCAGTTCTACCAAGTTCTCAGGTGATGCTGACGCCGCAGGTGCAGGGACCCCGAGAACCACTGCTCTGTGAGGAAGCCAGGCTGCCAGCAGGTGACCACAGGCCCGCTGCCAAGTAAGGCGCACAGGCAGAAAATGTGCAGTTGCAGCAGGGGTCGGGGAAGGCCCCCCTGAGAGCAGTGCCTGATCTGACGTTCAGCGTGCAGCGTGCACTAAGTGGACAAAGGGCTGGATGTGAAGGTCGCCGTCCATAGCCCAGCAGAAGGCCCGGGTGGAGGGAGGGGCCTCTGCAGGGAAGTCGCTGGTTCTTCAGCAGGGCCAGAGCACAAGTGCCCGGATGAAGCTGGAGACAGCAGCAGACGGCTTCACGTTGTCCTTTCCTTACTACAAACACATCAGTGGCTCCAAAGTCAGAGCCACAGAACAGGACACACTGTTTGAGAATGCAAATGTATGTGTGTGTGTTACCCCTCTCTCTCACGCAAAAGGCAGCATGCCCCACACACGCATCTGTAATTTGCCTTTTTTCACTGAATATGTTCTGGAGCTCACTCCACACCAGTGTTATGGACTGAATGTTTGCATCCCCCAAAATTAGTATGTTGAAGTCCTAACCCCCACTATGATGGCATTAGGAGGTGACGCCTTGGAGGTGACCAGCTCTAGTGAGGTCCTGAGAGCGGGGGCCCCCACGGTGGGATGAGTGTCCTTACAAGAAGAGGAAGAGACACCAGAGCTGATGTCTCC
Source organism: Daubentonia madagascariensis (assembly GCA_023783475.1). NCBI lineage: Eukaryota > Metazoa > Chordata > Mammalia > Primates > Daubentoniidae > Daubentonia > Daubentonia madagascariensis. The sequence continues at coordinate 1,439,864 of JAKFHU010001035.1, forward strand.
TCTCTACCACGTGAGGATGCAGTGAGAAGGCACCGTCTGCAAACCAGAGGAGGCCCTTGCCAGAGCCCAAGCATGCTGGCACCCTGGTCTCAGACTTCCAGACTCCAGAACTGTGAGAGAATATACAGTGCTGCTGAAGCCCCCCCATCTGCGGTATCCATCACGACCGCCCGAGCTGACTCAGACCGTCGGTGCACAGACGCTGCCTCCAGACCTCCTCCACCTGCCCGGACAGCCAGTGCACACACTTGCCGCGGATGTCCCAACCAGCGCTGTGCTGTCGTAAACAGCACTGCGGTGATGGGCTTTCTGTACGTACCATTTCCAATTTGTGTTCATTTATTTATGGAACAGGTTCCTAGAAATGGCACTGCCAGGTCAAAGGATAAACACGTGTAATAATAGCTCCCACTTGCTGCACACTTGCTGAGCACCAGACTCTCCTATAAATACACTTCATCTCACGAGCCCGGACACTGCTGCGAGCCCGGCTCTCAGAAACCTGCCGAGGCCGGCGCAGCATGCGACTCTGCTGAGCACAGACCGCGCGGCTCTTCCTTCTAGGCTCCCAGCCACGACGCCACACCGTCAGGTCTGGAGCGGGCCAGGCCACGGAGCGCGGAGTCCCTTCTAAAGGGACAAAGTGACGAAACCAGACGAACGTATCAGAAACGACCGAGGCACAATTATTTCACAAATAACGAGACGCAGCACACGAAACACACACACACGAACAGATGAGGCAGTTTCAGGAATTAGGGAAAAGGAAAAGGAAAAGACGGCAGACAGCACGTGGTGCTGAAGGCGGGGTGCAGACGTGGCTCAGGGGCCTGGCAGGACAGTGGGGGCGGGGGGGGGGGCTGGTCAAGGACAAGGCACCGTCTGGGAGAAGTGAGGCTCTTACTGACACTGACGCACACGGAATTTCTCACAGGGACCCACGGAAACGTCAGACGTGCAGCTGTAGTGCACAGCACCCCTAAAGGAGACCCAGTGACTGGTTTTGTGCCGTGCAAGCCAATGGCATGGTTTTAAGGCATGATTGGATAAAAGCGATTATGCAAATTCCCCTCTGCTCATTTCGGCTCACCCGCCCAGACACCAGAGGTCTTTCTAGAGCCTGGTTTGTACTCTCATGTCAGCTAATCCTCCCAGGGTGTGCTGCCTACCTGTATGACAGGCACACACTCCCCCATCCAAGTTACCAAAATTAAAACAAAACCACACTGATCAGCAGAGGAGAAGACAGGGTGTGACTGTGAAGGGCAGGGGAGCCCGGGGCCGGGACAGGGGACGCACACGCTCTCTCCACCTGGTGACAGGCACTTCTGGGCAGGGGACAGTTACGGAGCCTCCTTGTACCCAGCGGACCTGCTCCATGGGTGCTCGACAGGGTCGTGTCCACAGGTGGAGACACTGGCCAGGGAGGGTGACAAGCCAGAGACGCCCTCCTGGCGTCCACCTCTTCACCACATCACTGTTAATAACCCCGTTTCGTCTCAAGGTCCCACTTAATACGACAGATTAAGTGATACCCCAAAATGCCCCACACGGATCCGTAAGCAGCTGGTCTCCACAGACACCACCTGTGAGACGTCGCAAGGGCACACCTGGAGAACCACCTCTCGGGCCAGTGGCAAGTGCTCAGGGCTGGGAGTCCTTCGCTCCGGGTCCTGGGCCGAGCTGGCCGGTTGCTCAGCCTCAGTCTCCTCAGGGAGACAATAAGGAAACCAGCTCAGACCTGCCCTGAGCCTCAGAGGGACAAGATGAGATAAACAACATCCATGTGTGCATGTATCTCGCACACGCACACACACACACTAAGACGTCACCCACAAGTATCAGTAGCCGTGGCTGTTCTATTATTCACAAAGTGTTATGCAATGTCTTAGGTTCATAAAAACGTTTAAAAACATGAGAGTTTCATTTTATGTTTTGTTTTCTATCATAGAACAAAGAGACATATATAAATTTCTCTGATTACTAGATTTATAATGCTCAGGTCAAACAGTCATCTAAATTTGGTGATAGCGTAGAACACTTTTCAAGAAACTTCTCAAAGGAAAACCTCTAATAGAAATAATAAAAAAAAAAATCCCCAAAGCCCCAGCAATTGACTGAATTCCCTCAACTACGCTTCAATTCTGCATGGTAGATAGACTAAGTATTCACCTTAAGACACTGTAACTGTCTCCCTGCGGGCTACGGACTGAATGTTTGTGTCCCCCAGAAATTCATATGTTGAAACCTAATCCCTAATGGGATGGTATTTGGAGGTGGGGCCTTTGGGAGGTGATGAGGTCATGGGGGTGGAGCCCCAATCATGGGATTTAGTGCCCTTATAAAGAGGACCCCCCACACACAGAAGTAGCCTCAGCCACTTGGGAGGCTGAGGTGGGAGGATCGCTTGAGCCCAGGAGTTTGTGTCCAGTCCAGGCAACATAGGGAGACCTTGTCTCTTAAAAAGAAAAAGACCCCAGAGAATGCTCACACGTGTGCACCTGCTCTCCCCCCTCCCCCCCACCTCTCCCTCTCCCCCCCATGCAGGGACACAGCGAGTAAACACCGACTGCGATCCAGGATTCAGGCCCTCACCAGACACTGGACCTGCCGGCACCTCCATCTGGGACTTCCAGCCTCCAAAATTAAGAAACAAATGTTTGTCTTACAGGCACCCAGTCTGTGGTATTTTGGTTGTAGCAGCGTGAGCTAAGACATTAGGCAAAGTAAAACCATCTTGTGATTACAACAGAAACCTGACTTATGATAGTACCGGGGGGGGGATATTGTGGAAGAATTGTAACAACTGTTTGAAGGCAGGAACCGCTTCTTTCCTGTAGTGGCCACGCTATGGAAAAAGCAGTGTGAAAACTCCTGCAGCGAGGACAGTGAGCTCACTAAGAAACGGAGCCACGCGGTACCCGAGCGTTCCAGCTCTTACTTCTCAGTGCAGCCACAGCCTGGCCGCACGCTCGGGTGAGCGGCCAAATACTCCGGTCAGCACTGCTCCACCATCACCGTAAAGGACCAGTTTGCGGGTTTGCCTTCCTCACTCTGTCGTGGACCAATGCTTCTGTACAATACAAAAATGTCCAGTTTCTCCGGGAGCTCCTAAACGTTTCTCCTTGGCGTCTTTCCTTCCTCTTCAGGCTACACCCACAGAGCGAGAGCACACGGAGGCTGCTTCCGGGCAAAGGTGACACAGGTACAAGTCGAGAGAGAACTCCACAGGGACTGCTCCCAGCTGCACCCTGCTGGCCATCCCACCGAGACGGGGAGAGGCGGATATGGAGGCTCTTTGCCGAAGAGAACTTGTGTCAGGGTGTTTGCACTGCCTGGTGTGACCCCAGAGCAGCAGCAGCCAGGTGACAACTGACACTCGGGCCTGGGGGGCCGGGGGGTACAGTGAGATAGCTCCGGACGCAGATGCGCCTCATTCCCACGGTACCGCTCTGGGTTCTCTGCTGCACCGATAACTTACCTAGAACCTCAGGTTCCAGAGAGGAGGCCATCAGGTCACAAGAGGCTCGCGGACACCTGGGATACAGCGGTCAAGCACTTTATTTGCTGTTGTCTCCTCCTCTGGAATTTAAGCACCACGAAGCCAGGAATTCTGTCTCTCTGGGCATCACAGACGTGGAGCCTGCCGCCAGCAGGGCCCTGTCAACATCAGCCTCTGCTCCACCTGCCTCTGCTCCATGAGCCTCTACCTTGTAACAATGCTGAATAAAAGCAGGACCTGGCGCCAGAATCGCTCTGGGGGCGGGGCTCAAGCAGGCTCTGTCTGGGGGGTGAGGAGTCTTCTGCACCACCAGCTCCCACTGCAGCTGTAGCTGGGAGTTAAGAACTAAAACGTTGCTCTGAAAGACGGACGAGATCACAGTTTCTCGTAAACCTTGTCTTATAACTTGGGTTCTCTCAGGAGGCAGGAGACTAAACCCAGGCCTCCCGCTCCTCCAAAGCTCTGCCAGCCCCTCGACAGCCCCTCCAAGCTCCCCCAACACAGGACGCTGCATTAACTCAAATCTTGACCTTCCAGTAAGTTCTTTTAAAAGCTGGTGAGAGTGTTGAGGAAGGTATATAAAGAGCAGAAAGGAAGGCAAAAAAGAAAGCCATTTTTTCTCCAATATACTCGTATACTTACCAAAAAAAACAAAAAAGACCAAGAGAATGGTAAAAGCACAGAATAGAAAACTTCACAAGCAGACTGGGAAATAAACCAAGGTACTGACGCAGCCACAGGAAGACGCGCAAAAGTTTTTATTGCATTATAGTTTCAGGTTTCTGGGGTTCTTTTTTAAATTAGCAAATGTAGAAGTGCAGTGATGATACGCAAATGTTGGAATTCTCTGGGATTTAGTGACACGTTTCATTCTCAATTAAGGAGACACTATCACTTGGTTTTGTAATGCATAATGTAATATAATAGTCATAACACTGTAAACCTTGTTTCATTGTTTTAAATTTTTACAACGACCAAGTGTGGAAGACAACTACTGTTGAGAATAAGGCTTCAAGGTTACCGGCCTTGCTAACGTCAGAGAACACAACTGACCAAACCCGGAACCGCAGGCGGGGCAGGGAGGTCTCAGTCGGCGAAGCCCCCCTTCCGCCCAGCAAGTCCTCACGGCAGCCCCAGTGGAGGAAGTCAGAGGCTAAAAACGGATGGTTGAGCGACTCTCTAACAACTGAGACCGGGTGGGTGGGCGGATAATTCCCTCAGTTAAACATAAATGCGTGAACCAAAAAGGCAGCCTCTGCGTGAAGTCCCCACACCCACGTCCCCAGTCACCTTCCCAGTCTCCCCCTGCGCAGGGCTCTCAGGGGTCAGACCCGTGTGTAATCTAAAGTAACCATAATGCTCTGACCAACAACCAATCCCTACGTAAACAGGAAGGCTGAGCCTCTCCCTGCTACAGCCTGGTGCTGTGATACCTGAGCGTGGCCTCTGGCTTCCACCAGTGTGGACAGAAACAGGGATCTGAAGGAAGAGAACAGGGTAGTACCTACTCAAAGGCCATCCCCGCCCCAGGTCCAGAGCAGAAGCCACGCCTGGAAACAACTGGAAACAACCTGCTCCAGCCAAGTGGCTGCAGGCCGGGGAAAGAGCAGCAGGGGAGCCTCCTGCTGGGGCATCCTGGGGCCTCCTCTTCCATCCATCGTGGTGGCCTGAAGTCAGCTCGGCTGTTTCCCTCATAGCTCAGGTGGCCACGTGGTGGCTGGGCCTCCAAGTGACCCCAGAAGTTGGCAGGGAGCCTCTGCCCCCCCAACGTCTTCCAGGTGCCCAGGGACTGAGTGTGAGCACCTGGTACTTGCAAGTGTGGGGACACAGGCAGGGGCGAGAGGCGGGTGGCAAGCCAGCCCTGACACTGCACTCCCTATGTCTGCCAGGGGAGCACAGTGTCTCCTGGTCAAACTGCTGTTAGTCAGAGAGCTGTATCTCACCTTAGGGCTCCTGACGTATTCTTTCACTGTATTTATTTATTTATTTACTTTTTTGCATTGCTTTAGAAGGAACACAAGACGAGAGCTGTTTTGGCATATGGGAAGGACAGCTGAGCACAAGGGCTGCCAGCCCTGTCCTCCGTGGGCCAGGGCCGAGGGGTCCCGGAGAGCAGAGGCTCCACCGTGAAACACCACCTGCCTCAGCACCCTGCGGTACTGCTGGAAGTGGGGGCTTTGGAAACAGCCTGCAGACCAAAAAAAGTTCAAGAAAGTGGGTCTATCACCTTTTACAGACTTCTCTGCCCCAACAACTGTCAGCATGCAGGGTGTTGTTAATTTTTTCAACTGCCCTATTTATTAGTCTCATATCTGCACTTGATCATTCTGTCATTTATACGGATTTACATGTCACATTTGCTGGACGCTTCGGCAAGTGCTTGAGGGGCTGACCCCAGCTCAGATCAAGTCCCCCCAAAACCTTGGGAACCCCTCAGCGGCCGCCCATAGTCCTGCACACTGGTCCACTCAGCTCTCACATGCATGGTTGTGAGAAGACCTTGCCTCCTCCAAGGGGCCGGGCCATTTTGGGAGCAGGGACACAGCTGGCTATGCTTTCTAGAACTTCCAGCCCCTTCCTCAACACCACCAGACATCGGCCGGCATCAACCACAGGTCCCTTCTCAAGAAAAATGCCCCTCCTAGAACAGGCGCAGCAAGCACATTCGCCCAAAGGCCAGGCAGGAACATTTTCGGTTTTGTGGCCCGGATAATCACCTCCTAACTGCCCAGCTCTGTCACTGTAGCAGGAGAGCAAATGGGTGTGGCCAGGCTCCAATAAACTTTACGGCACTGAAGTTCTGATTTCATAAAAGGTTCACCACCTCATGAAATATTATTCTTTTTTGATGTTTTCAATCATTTAGAAATGTAGAGTGCACAGCTCTTGGAGTCAGACCAAACCACGTGGGACCAGATGGGGGCCTGGGCCCAGGTACAGTAAGGGGGGGATGCTCTCCAGACCCTGCAGCCCACCCTGTCCCAGAAAGTGAACCTATTTCTAGCACTTATGTGGAGCACCGTTTTTCAGGCCACATGCAAACACAGCCAATTAATGCAAAGTCTCCCCCTCTGCCTTACACATAAACAATTAAAATCTATTTGTTCATGCATATGTTGTTTCTTCCAGGAAAAAAGAAATCCAAAACTTCTTCAATGAGTGTTAAAAATAACATCGCATTTTTCCTGCTTTCCAGTCAAAAAATTGGCCTGAAGACTCCTTCCAAGGCCAGTTTATTCCACCCCAGGAAGTGCCCCCCATGGGGGTTAAGGGCGGGGACAGTGTTGTGATTAGAGGGGAAGAGCCACGCTCACCTCCTAAATGGGGGGTGGCGTCAAACCACCACACGGCTGAGCATGAAGTCCTCCTTTTCCAACTGAGTGTGTCAGTGAAAACACAGCAGGATGGCATCTTCCTAACTGGACACAGCCAAGAAAACAGCAAACCAGTGGGAGCCATTTCCCAGCCAAATCACGCAAATGAAATCCCAGGCGATACGAAATGGGAAGTCTTGCTTCTGCTGAGAAATCGCATGTGCCTTCCTGTTATGAAAACAGGACGCAGGTGCAGGTAAGTGGCTGCATCTTCTAAGTGAAAGAGCACACCCCAGTGCAGGGTGCTTTCCCCTAACATCCCAGGACACACAGAGCAGCCCCCACATCCCTAAGACCCTTCACTTCCTTGGCACACTCTTGGCAGCCCCTTCACCAAGTGCGATCTGAAAACAGCAGCGCTCAACATGCCACAGTTTTAACTTGGCTGAGATATGTGTACTGATGGAAAGACGAAATGGATTTTAATATAACCCTCTACCTTAAGACGCCAAAAACCTTCCAAATTTAATGTCCAGAACGCACGGCCACGTGAAATGTCCCTCACGAGGCGACTCCAGGAAAGAAAAGCGTGCTTGGCTGGTGAATTCTTGTCCTTCCCCAACAATAGGGTAATAACCAAACTGGCTGATGGAAAGTCTGACAGGCAGGCTGATTCCTCAGCTGTCTGTCCCTGTCTGTCCCGATCCTGTTCAAGGCCTCTTTGTTCTCCACTCTGCGGTAGATTCAATGCCTCTAGCCTGGGGCCATCTGATTCAACTGGTCTCAGCAGCTTTTCCTGACTGGTAACCAACCAACCCGGGAACAATGGACCCACACACCAACAGAAAAGCGTTCACATACTCCTGACTCTTTCTAAATTCCTATTGGGGCAGGGGGAACAACTTGCTACAGTAGACTCACCTAATTTACCTAACAGATGAAAAGTTAAGAATCAGGTCCCCAAATTCTTGATGTGGGAAAGTACTTATTTATGGAAGAAGGTCCTCTAATAAATACAGAAGGAATCACAAAATAGCTGATCCAGGGTTGGAAGCACAACGGTCTATGAATTACTGACCTACGGCACTAACGTGCCCCACTCACCAACCCACCACACTAACCTACCACACTAAGCTACTCTACTAACCCACCACACTAAGCTACTCTACTAACCCACCACACTAAGCTACTCTACTAACCCACCACACTAAGCTACCACACTAAGCTACTCTACTAACCCACCACACTAAGCTACTCTACTAACCCACCACACTAAGCTACTCTACTAACCCACCACACTAAGCTACTCTACTAACCGGCCACACTAACCTACTCGACTAACCCACCACACTAAGCTACTCTACTAACCTGACACACTAACTACTCTACTAACCCACCACATAACCTCCCACACTAACCTACTCTACTAAACTACTACCCAGGGGCTCTGTTTGTAAGGGCCACGCCACGGGCCCAGGGGTCAGCCACACCAGACCGCAGGACACGAGACTGCTGGTGTCCAGGCCTCTCTGCAATTCCTTCTTTCTCTTGTGACGTTGTCAATTTTCAGGCTGACATTAACCCACGTGTCACAATGTATTGTTCTACAGCAACCTACCAAGACTGGTCCAAAAGAGGAACTTTCACGACCGTGGGCAAAGCCCCAGCCCTGATGAACGTGCCTGTAGGTGGCTTGTCAAGGGCACATCCAGGAACCGCTGACAAGCAAGGTCCCTGCAAAAGGAAACACTCGGCAGAACAGCCTGAGCTCAGATGCAAGAGGAATTCCCGCAGCGGGTGCCGTCTTGGTTCCCTGGGACAGAAACGTGAGCTGAGGCTTGGGACGCACTCCTCTGCGTTACTCAGCCACTGAGGGTGCCTCTCACCAACACTCCACGCTGTTCCCTCATATCTCTGCTTCCCACTGCGCACGGCCAGCCGGGGAAGGCGCCAACTCACCCTTACACCCCAGCCGCCAGCCTTGGGGACGCTCCCAGGAGGAAGTCCAGCAGAGACAGTGGTGGGCTTTCCCCAGAAGCTCCCCTGGGGCAGAGCCCGTGTCCCTGGGCAGGGTGTTCTCCCAGCCGAATCCATACACAAAGTCCATGAAGCCTCCACACTGCTGGGGGACCCCCTGAAATAGGACCTGTACACATAGGGGGGACCGCAGCACCAACTGGGTAGGGGCTCCGGGCCGGGCTGCCAGTGTGGCGTCCTGGCTCTGCCCCGCAACCCTCCAAGGGGGCCCTGGCTTCACCCCTCACCTGGGATGGGGCTCACTGCAGTGCCTGCCCAGTGGTCTGCAGCGAAAATTCCTACAACGACTCCCAGTAGGTACACAGCGAGTCCTGGTGAAGACCATGTCCACCCACCTCGGGGTAGGCAGGGAGGGGTCAGGGGCCAGGTAACCACGAGGAACGATCTCCGCCACACCAACATGATCTCACCACGAGGAGAACACACCCCAGAAATGAAGCAGGTGGCACAGGGACAGGGTGGGATAAGTGTGGGCGTGTGTACATGCAGAAGACAGAGGTGACCTCCCTGCGGTAAATAAGTACGTGACACAGAACTAAGCAATAGGAAAAAGAAGTTTGTATGACCCAAGAAAATGTGGGCTACAGGCTTACAGATGGTTTTTCACTTAAAGTACTGTAAAAGTCTTCTTAAATAAATGGTCTTGCTTACATAATAATAAATAAGAAAAAGATGGGTTTCTCCCTCTAATTTTTTTTTAGTTTTAAAAGAAAGAAATCAAGTGTGCTTCTAGATTATTTGAGGCCCAAGCAATAAAAACTCATTTAACAGTGCTAAGTCCTGAACAGGGACAGAGGCGGCCTGTCTCCTCTTGGAGACGCTCTCCCAGCCAAACGCGCTTCCTCGGGGTCTCCCCACTCGACACAGCCCTCCCTTCTCTCCACTGAGCAGCCTCCTGGGTTCCTCGGAGCTCCTGGGCCCTGTGGGGCTTGTACGGCCTCTCTGGACTCTTTACAACCTCAGCCTTAGGGTTTAGCTCCCACAGCCAGCTATTTATCCCTTAATATTTTCTAGCTCCAGCTCCCAAAAGACAGCATCGTTTGGGCTAAGCCTGACCTTAAGTCACTGGCCAGCACATGGACTGGTTGTCCTTGGTCAGGTGCCCACCCAGACCCATCAGCTGTGGTCCAGGAGGGCCGGGGTCATGGGACATACACCGTGGACACTGTATTGGTCAGGGTTCTCCAGAGAAACAAACAACGGGACGTGTGTACATACATGTGTGTGTGTGTGTGTGTGTGGAGAGAGAGAGAGAGAGGGAGAGAGACAGAGGGAGAGAGGTTTATTTTAAGGGAGTGGGTCAGGAGATCCCAGAGGCTTGGCAAGTTCAAGCTCTGCATCCCCCCGCCCCAGCCCCGCAGGCTGAAGCCCGGGGCAGAGCTGCTGGCAGAATCTCGGACTTGGTGATTGGAGGAAGCCCATCCGTATTACAGACGGCGAACTGCTTTGCTCACAGTCTACTGACTTACATGTTAATCTCATCTAAAAACTATCTTCACAGAAACATCTAGAACAATGTCTGACCACCTATCGGAGTGCCGTGGCCCAGGAAAGTTGACCCAAAGTTCGCCATCACAGACAGGCAGCAGCAAGGCCGAGGACAGACCCTTCCCTTCAGAGTTCAGGTGTAATGAGGCAGGCCTGCTGAGATGCAGCCCACTTGTTACAAGACATATTATAATTTAAACAACCAAATGGGTTAATTGAGGTTGTTCCTTTGCAGAGACACAGAGTGTGCTCTTTGAGTTCAGCAAAAAAAATGCATAAATCTTGTTACCCCACTGGGCATTCACCCAAGACTTAGCCAACTGGCAGGCAGAAAGCCCCACAGTCTCCCACAAACAAGCCCAAGCAGTCACTGACTCTAGGCGCTACTGAAACAGGTTGATTTTTGCTTGTTGCTTTTCTAAAAGTCTCACATCAAGCTAACCGTGATTTAATTACCTCCACCAAGAAAATGGATCAGAAAATGGAATCAAGAAATATTTATACCAAATAGTTACTCCCTATACCAAAGAGACAGTGAGAGTATCTAACCTAGGGGACCTCCTACACACGTGTAACTTGAGTTGCTAAGAAGAAAAGAAACACAGCCCAAACTAATTAGTGAAGGAGGAAACATTTTTTAAACTGCTACATGAGACAGTTTTATCAGTGGTAGATAATAAACCCAAGAAGAGTTTACAATGGATGGATTTGAGATAAATTATCAGGAAGGGTTTCTGAGAAAACAGGCACAAAATAGAACTTTGTAAAAAGAATACAGATAAGTCTTAGCCAAAGTAGTCCCTCTTGCAAGGCTTCTACGTGGGCCTCTTCATTTTATTAAACAACTCGGGTTATTCCCTGCTACAGCCTGACCACCTGGCCCTCGCCTCCTTGGCTGTGATGCCGGAGCCATCTTCTCGCTCTGCACTGATTTCAGAGTTCTTGTGGCCTGGCAATCCTTCTCCAAAGAGAAAACAAGAATCCTAAATGCAGCACCCACTGTATTTCATGAGTGGGTCTATCCCCAGCCTCCAGACAGCTGCTAGGTATGAACCCCGGGGGGACTGGAAAAATGATCATGTTAAAAATCCCCATCAATGTGATCATTAGTCACGTTCTGTTAGCTTTGTTCTTTACAGATTGCAAAAGGATGCTGGACACAAAACTCCAAAGAACCTCACAGCAAAGAAGACTAAGATACTCTAAGACTAAAGAGGAAATCGGATTTAGAAATCCACACATTCTGAGCTTAGGAGATGTGGGTCTACAGGTAGAGTTCCTTCTTCAGCTACCTTCTCCTCTATAACCCTCTAGCTAGACTTCCAACCCCATTCTTGAAATACAGGGTGGGGTAAGAAGGAGCAGGCACAGAGCTGTGACAGGAGGGGCACACTGCTACCGGGGCACTTCCTACACCACGGGAGTGCCTCGCAGCCTGAAGCCCCCTAGATAGCAAGCATCGAACAGCAGGGTCTGCCTGCACCAGTGCCTGACACTTAACAGTGATGCCAGTAGTGAGAGGGACAGGTGGGTGGACAGATGGATGGATGGAAGATAGGACAGATGGATGGATGGATGGATGGATGGAAGATAGGACAGATGGATGGATGGATGGAAGATAGAATAGATGGATGGATGGATGGACGGAAGATAGGACAGATGGATGGATGATGGAAGATAGGACAGATGGATGGATGGACGGAAGATAGAATAGATGGATGGATGGATGGACGGAAGATAGGGATAGATGGATGGATGGATGGAAGATAGGACAGATGGATGGATGGACGGAAGATAGAATAGATGGATGGATGGATGGATGGAAGATAGGACAGATGGATGGATGATGGAAGATAGAATAGATGGATGGATGATGGAAGATAGGACAGATGGATGGATGGACGGAAGATAGAATAGATGGATGGATGGATGGACGGAAGATAGGACAGATGGATGGAAGATAGGACAGATGGATGGATGGATGGATGGAAGTATAGAATGAATAGATGGATGGATGATGAAGAGAGTAGAATGAAGATGGATGGATGGATGGAGGAAGATAGGACGATGGATGGAAGATAGGACAGATGGATGGATGGAAGATAGGACAGATGGATGGATGGATGGACGGAAGATAGGACAGATGGATGGATGGATGGATGGACGGAAGGAAGATAGGACATATGGATGGATGGAAGATAGGACAGATGGATGGATGGATGGACGGAAGATAGGACAGATGGATGGAGTGGAGAAAGATAGATATGATGGATGGAGGATGATGAAGATAGAAGATGGATGGATGATGGAAGCAGACAATGGATGGTGTGATGGAAGATAGAATAGATGATGGATGGACGAAGATAGGACATATGGATGATGGAAGATAGAATGATGGATGGACGGAAGATAGAAGATGGATGGATGGTGGACGGAAGATATACAGATGGATGGAGATAGGAAGATGGATGGATGGAGCGGAAGGATGATATAGACAGATGATGAAGATAGGACATGATGGAGTGAGGATGGACGGAAGAAGAAGAAGATGGATGGATGATGGAATGAGGAAGACAGGACAGATGGATGGATGATGGAAGATAGAATAGATGGATGGATGGACGGAAGATAGGACAGATGGATGATGGAAGATAGAATAGATGGATGGATGGACGGAAGATAGGACAGATGGATGGATGGACGGAAGATAGGACAGATGGATGGATGGACGGAAGATAGGACAGATGGATGGATGGATGGATGGAAGGAAGGAAGGTAAGACAGATGGGTAGGTGAGTGAATGGAAGAGTAGTTATGAACAGATGAGTGGATGGGTGGGATGACACAGGCACTGACCTAAGAAAATTACACAATGAAAAAAACATGCACAAAAAACTAAATGTTTGAGAATAGTATTTAGCCACCTGTTGCCATGCCAATACAAACATCCCACATCCGAATAAGTAACAATGATGACTAACTGTATCTACTTTAATTGCTATTTTTAAAAGTTAGAAGTGCTGCTCTGCTGGTTACAGATTTTTCGAAATATTTGCTTCATGCCAGGAAGCAACAAGCCTAATCTTATTCCCCAAAGGAAGCCTGGCTGAGATTAGGAAGCGGCTCAGAAATTTAATGACAAAAACTTCAGATGAGCAACAGCCTTTGTTTTCCACTAGTGAAACACAGAGATTCGTTGCGTTTTGCCCACAAAGTCATGTTTCTTTCCTACAACATTTCTGAGCGAAGAAATCTTCCTGCCTGAGAGTTATAATAGTCTTATTTTTGCCCTTAGAAAGAGAAAATATTAATCTAAGAGTTCCAATCAGTGCTAAGTCAAAATTTTTCCATTTCTACCAATGTCAGCCTTATATTTTATTTAGAGTAAGTCTGAACTTCCATTTTTGTGTCCTTCTTAGCAAATGATTAACATTAGATCTACGTTGGTATGACATTTTAGAAAACGAGAATTGTTTTAAAAAATAAAGAAGGAACTTTGGGAAGGGAAGGGCACTCCCAATCATGGATCATTTCCTGTTTCCCAGGACTGGAGAAGGTGCCGTTCTCAAGAGGAAAAACCAGATGTTTCTTAAACATCTGAGTTTGGTCTGTTAGAGAAAACCATCACTCTAAAATGCATTGAAAACTAAGCTTTGTGAAAATTTACTGTTTGCATGAAAGTATCTGCTTCAATTAAAGTCAGTATATAAAATATTGAGACAATCAAGCCCCGTGAGTGCACAGCCTGCTCTCCACCAGGAGAAACACTACCGCCCAGCACCAGCCATCTCAAACCTCTCTGGCTCAGCCTTCCTGAGCCTTGTATCAGTGGGTCTTCCCTTCCCTATACTCCTTTGGCACAGTCTCACATTTAGATTTATCACATTTACATTTGCTTTGATTCAATGCAATCCAGATTTTGATAGTAAAACAACAGCTTCCACTGCACAAGCACCTACTATGCCAGGCTGTGTGTTAGAGGATTTGCATGTGCCCCTGCGTTATTCCTCACGATGCCCCTACAGATGAAGACAGCAAGACCTGGAGAGGTGAGGTCACTTACTCCAGGGTGCACATAGGGACAGCGCAGAGCAGGAGCCCAGCTTGAGGCCCGCACGTGCCCTGTGCCTGCAGGCTGCACCACTCTTCCTCAGCCCTCAAGCAAGCGCACTCATCACTGAGGGCAGATCTCTGGGTGTCGAGGTGCTTCCCGTCCCTCCTGAGGACAGCCTCCCTCACATCATGCCATGGTTCAAAGGAGTCCATCCCACTGCCCAATGGGCCACCAAGAGTTGAACACCGAGAACCAGCCTAGTCCATCTGCACCCCCGGGGCTGACCACGCAGAGACTCCACACAGTGGGTTCTTTGTGACTTTTTCATAGAATAATTAAATTTAACAACTCTGAAGTTGATATAGCCTCAAAGGCATGACGTTTTCTGCCCTGAGGATTAGTTAGAGACTGCTAAGAATTTTAAGTGTGTCTTCTCATTCTGCACAGAACTGTTCTTAATGACTAAGGTAAACCTCAAAGCACGAATTTCAGGGAGGTTTCACTTGAGGCGGGTCACACGCTCTGCTCGGCAGCAAATCTCGGCATTGAATCCCGTCAGCAAATCCCCCACCCTCAGTTCAGACTGCCGCTGTCTAAGTAGGGGAGAATGCTATCCTTTCTCGTTAAGTGCACATTCCACATTTGTGAATCCACCCACTTGCTAAAATGTGTATGCAACCCCAAAATCAATGCGGAGTACTTTGGTGGTCACTCGTGAACAGGAGCTGATGGGGAGAACCGAGTCACAATACACAGGTCCCAGCTGAGGCAGAACAAGGTGACTCCGGCCTTCTTGTTTCTGCCCTCTTACTGTTAGCAGGGTCTTCTTCAAGGTCTATTTAGTGCCACATTTTTCATATTTTTGTGCTCTTGTTGGTGATTTTCTATTCAAGGTGGCCCCAAGCACTGAAGTTTTGTCCAGTGTTTCTCAGCTCAAGAAAGTTGTCAGTTGGATGAGCTTCGTTCAGGAATGAGGTGCAGGGCTGTCGGCCGTGAGTTCAATGTTAATGAATCAACAATATATATAAGGTGTCTTTAAACAGAAATACACAAGGAACAAGACTATCTATGGGTTATCTGATCGGTTGATGGGAACTTTGTGACCAGAGAGTTGCAGGAACCTAACCCTGCATCTCCTCTCAGAGCAACTGTTTAGCACTCCCTTATGCAGGATCCAGCAACATTACAGCACGTGACTGCCACAAACGGCAAGAACCAACCATAAATATCACCTCTGGTACCAGAGTGCAGGGTGCTGTTGAGGGGACCTGGAGCTCCTCCCAGCGCAGGTTCTCAAGGCTATGATGTGACCATGGGTCCAGCAGAAACAGCTAACCACGGGGCAGAGACCAAACGAGCAACAGAGACAGGCCACAGAACGGGAGCTGTCCAAATCCAGGACGAAGGCAGAGCTGTCAAACCAGTTTAGTGAAAGACACAAACCCTACATTGGGTTAGTTCTCAGGGCATACTGAAAATCAAAGCATGCAGACAGAAAACAAATTATAATAATCAAAAGCAGTTGCTGAGCTAGGAAACACAGGCACCTACATCAGCCATGTTTCCACAGTCCTGGTGTTAAAGGCGTCCTCTGCACCTGACCCCTCCTCTCGGCACTTCAGCCCAACTGCCAGAGACTCACCTCTGTCAGATTTGTATTATATTAGTTCCATAGCTTGTGCATGATCAATGCTCAGCTGCCGGCAAACAGCTGTCCTCAGGAAAATAAGGACGGTGTCCAGGAAGGAAACAGAACAGGGAACACACGCAATATAACGACCATGGTCCATGGTGCAGATCAAAACCTTGTAGAAGATTATAGAAACGTGCACTACAAATACTCCAGACACGAAAAGTGCACACAATAGTATTTTTGAAGTATTGTTTACAGTAGTAGAAAAGTGGAAACAAAGAAATGACCCATAATAAGAATTTGGTTAAATTTGGTCATTCCTAACAAATAAATACTATGCGGCCATTAACAATGATGATGCAGAAATTCTAATTATTGGATAGACATGTGATCATAACACGTTGCCAGATTTTAAATCATACAAGCTACATTGTAGAGCAGGATATATATCATGACCTAATTTTTGAAAATTAGGTCATGTGTAGACAAATACATGACAGATAGACTGAACAGACAGGGAGGCAACATTTATATGCACATGTGCACACATATAAATGTTTGTGTTTGTGTGCATCTGAGGGAAAAGACCAACAAAGTTAACATTTACCTCTAATGACAGGAATGTGAGTAATTTGTTTCATTTTGTTTATCTGTATTTTCAAATTTTTCTACCATGAACATGTACAACTTGCATAAAAATAGTTTTAAAATATGTTCTAAAAGAAAAATAAACAGGATGGTGCAATCAGTGGGTGAAAGGGTGGCTTCATAATCCCTTAGCTCCAGCTCGTGGAGAGAAGGCTGCTCAGCCCTCGGTCCAGCAGGACAGGCAGACCGGACACGTCCGTGCACCCGAGCAGACTCCACGCCTACAAGAGGGAAACAGTGAGGAAGAGTAGAGGGGCCCTAGGAGGGAAGACAGCGGGCAAATTTCCAAAGATCTTACACATTCATACACAGCTTTAGAATCACGGTAAGTAAACAGGAAGAGCTGGGAATCCTCCAGCCGGAGGGCAGGAACGCAGGCAGGCTCCAGGGCACAGCCAGGACTCTGGGCACACAGGCAGCAGAGGACACACGGCTGGTATCTAAGGAGAAACTGTGCAGACCGACAGCTGATTCCTGGCCCCAGAAGCCAACGATCCGACCTGAGGATTAAGCGTCCCCTCCTGGCTTCCCTCTACCTGTCACTTCACCTGTCACTTCTGTAATTACCCAGGGCAGGCATGTGTCAAACCCAAATCTGTCTCGCCCCTTGGAGAAAAGTCTTCCGTGAAGCAGCTAGCTCACGAGAAACCTGGCTGTGATCTACGGCTACAATCACTGAGACTACTCTACCCTTACCACAGACAATCACACTGGGCAACTGTCTATCGAGCACAAATAAACCGCCTTTAATCCCCAAATAATAAACAGTAAAATTCCTCTTGTTAGAAGAAGAGGGAGAGAGTTTTTAAACTGTATTCATCTGTGACAGTATTTGCTATGGCCACCTTTGGAGCTGAGGCGGGTAAAGTCACCACAAGCTGCAGAACACAGACAGCAAGGTAACAGCGAGGTCTCAGACATCTGGGACCTCTCTGAAAAGCGAGGAAACTCGGAGCTGCTCCACCCTTGCAAACAGCAGCATTCTGTTGAGGACAGCACCAAAGAAGGAAAACCAGATAGTGAGAGGGAGTTTCAGAGAGAACAGTGATGGTGCACTGGTGAAGTCCGGGACAGCTCCGCAGACACTAAGGACACGCTCACTGTCCACTGCCCTCCTGCGCATGCACCTGGACTCCACGCCTTGCATCTGGGCTGGGACATGTCATTACTGCTCACCCACGCAGTGGGGGCAGAAGCAATGTGTCACCTCCGAGCAGTTTAGAGCAGTGAGTCTCCTGGGACAGCTCTCTCTCTTTCTCTTCTCTGGGACAGCTTCAAGAGCCAGAACTTCAGGGGGCACAGAGCTGGGATCCTTGAGTCAGAGCCAACAAAAGGGCCAGTGCGTAAACAGTTGGGTTTGTGACCACTGCCGATCTCTGCCTGTGTAGTTAGTGGGCAGCCACAGACAAGAAGTAAAGACGTGGCATGGCGCGCTCCAATGCAGCCCACTCCACAAACAGGCAGCGACCTCTCGGGCCATGGTTTGCCAACCCCCGGCTTTAGAGCTGCCCAACCAAGAATATCTGCACTGGATTCCGTGTGAGTGATGTAGGAACTCACATTGTTTTAATCCAGTGAGATTGTCCAGTGGTTGTTCATTACAGCAACTAAAGATAAATTACCCTAAGGAATACAACAGCATTCCAAAGACAAATGGAAAACACCATCTGAGTAGTTTTTTAGTTCGTGATTTTTTTTTTAAATCTGAACTTGGGAATGTGAACTCAGTTATTATTTTATTCTGTTATTTATTTTTACCACACCTTGTTGCAGAAGAATTTAAAGGAGATAAAAATGCAGTGAGCAGGCACACCCCTTTTGAACAAGATGGAGTAACAGGGGCAACACTTGGTATTCTGAAACAATGAAAAGCCTGGCAGTATCTTGAAAACTGTTTTCAAGATACTGCACATCAGCCAAGAAGGATCAAGACCCCTGAGAGACGGGAAACAAATGGGGTGAGTAGAACACCACCCCAGCTCACTGCCTGGGAGGGAAGAGGACACTGAGCATCGGGGGGGCCAGGCAGCAAGGACTCCCAGGACAGAGATCAGAGACAAGACACCCGGACGCTCCAGGGAGAGGGAGGAGGAAAACCCTCAGGATCTGCAGGGTATTGAGTGTCCAGCTGAGCACTGACTAGCACAGGCATACAGGTAACTACCCAAGGCAGCAGCAGAACCACCCGACAGATTAGAGAAACACTGCGCGGCACTCGCACTGGGCAGGATTCACGCACGCCTGCTCCCCCCGCCAGATGCAACCTCAGAATTCACCTGGCACTGGGGATATCACGTGGAAGAGTCTCACCTCAGTTGCTGGAAATGGTTAATCTTAGCCTGAGCACTGCTCTGACCTTGCCTGACAGATCTGAAAAGGCCTGAAAGAAGCAAACTGTTTCCAGGTAACTTAACCGCACTCCAGAACAAAGACCAAGGATAATATAAGAATGTAAAAAGATCCCAGTGTTCAACAAGATGAAGTTCAGAATGCCTGCAATCTACTAAAAAATTATCAGGCATGAAAAGCAGCAGCAAAGGCCAGTCTCAGTGGCTCACACCTGTGATCCCAGCGCTCTGGGAGGCCGAGGCAGGACAATCACTTGAGTACAGGAATTGGAGACCAGCCTGGGCAATATAGCAAGACCCCATCTCTACAAAAAATAAAAAAATAAAAATTAGCTGGGCATGGTGGCATGCACCTGTAGTCCCAGCTACTTGGGAGGCTGAGGCAGGAGGATCACTTGAGCCCAGGAGTCTGAGGCTGCAGTGAGCTACGATTGTGCCACTGCACTCCAGCCTGGGTGACAGGGTGAGACCCTGCCTCAAAAACAAACAAACAAAAAAAAAAACAAAAAAAGAAGCAGGAAAATACAACTTACATTGAGAAGATTAAATCATTCAATCAAAACCAACCCAGAACTAATACAGATGATAGAGTTAGCAGACAAAGACATAAAAATTGTTATTAAAATTGTATTTATTCCACAGGTTCAAAATAGTAAAGACATGGAAGAGTATTTTTAAATACTCCAAATTTTCTGGAGGTGAAAACTACAGTGTCTGTGTTGAACTATATGGGGGGCAGGGGCCACATTCATAGGAAGGTCGAGGTCGCAGAGAAGGGTGGGGAGAAACAAGGGTCCGTCCTCATGCTTTTGTCCGAGCCCTGAACCTGGGCCAGCCCGACGTCCTGACACGAGGCAGCAAGAGGCAGAGCGTTATCCAGGATGGGTATATGTGCAGCCTGTCTACACCTGGACAGACCGAAGTGCTGTCAACTGAGGTGCAGAAGTCAGTGGCTGGAGCAGGTTCCAGGGAGAAGATCTGGAGTTTGGTTTCGAGGATTTCCAGTATGACATACCCCGGTACTGCCGACTGGAGGCTCTCAGTGGGCACCTGGGCATGTGGCTCCGGAATTCTGCAGGATCTGAGATGGAAACATCCAAAGGGGCCAAACGACATTTGAGGATGTGGACGTGCACTTCCATTAGGAGGGGCGGGGGCTCCCGCATGCAGCCCGGAGGCATCTGTACCACAGTGTGACGCAGAGAACCTGGTACTCACGACCTCCCTGTGACCCGCACCTGAGATTCCGTGAGTTTACCCAACTGGAGGACGAGGAAGCGTCCTGGGTGCCCAGCTGGGTGGGTGTGGCTCTGGTCAGCAGAGCGGAGGATGGGAGAGGTCCTGGTCTTGCTTGTCTGTGTGCAGCAAAGAATGAGGAAGCCCCTCCTGAGCACGTGAAGAGCAGTAGGGCCCATCCGTCAAAGAATGCTTTTACCTGCAGGAAATGTGCAAAGACGTCCCAGCCAGACTGGGCCCCTCCGGCCCCAGGTCACTCGCACCAGGGGGGCTGCACAGGAGCAGCGACGCAGGGAGGCCTTCCACGCAGCTCCACCCTCGGCGGTCCCGGGAGCTCCCGCTGCGCAGAAGCCCTTCCAGCACAGCCTCTGTGGGAAGTCCTCTGGGAGAGCTGTCCCTCCTCAGACGCCTCAGAGCCCACCCTGAAGAGAGGCCACAGAGACGCCCAACAGGCAGAGACATCTTAAAAAAGAAGACAGCTCATTACCCAGAGAAGAGTTCG
Source organism: Daubentonia madagascariensis (assembly GCA_023783475.1). NCBI lineage: Eukaryota > Metazoa > Chordata > Mammalia > Primates > Daubentoniidae > Daubentonia > Daubentonia madagascariensis. Next base: position 1,460,626 of record JAKFHU010001035.1, read on the forward strand.
CACGGAGGAACATCCACGTGTCAGGAGCGTGGAATGGACTTCGTCACCTGTCTAAACTAAGGAAGCGCCAGACATTCCACACCGCGAGAAGCCTTTGCCCGCAAATCCGCACTTGCTCACCACCAGCAAACTCACGCGGGACAAAGGCCTCACGCGTGCGGTGGATGCGGGAAGGCCCTCACCGGAGGGGCCTCACTTGTTGGCCACCGCAAGGTTCACCAGATAGAAGGACGGACTCGTCAGTGCAGCCCACGCCCAGGAGCCTTTAGCTGCATCTCTAAGTTTTCATTCCCCACTAGAGCGTCCGTATTAGAGCAAGGCCTCGTCAGGGCCCTGGGCGTGAGACGCTTTCAAGCGCAGCTCCTACCTAGTTCAGCACCAGCAGGCTCAGCAGCCAAAAAGGACTCATCGTGCGGTGGACGTGGGAGCCTCCCCCAGAGCTTCCGACTTTCCCTGCGTAACAGGAGTCTCCCTGGAGAAAGGCCTCACAAACGCGCAGGCTGAGGGAGGGCCTGCGGCACGAGAGGACGTGGGGACCCACGGCCACGCCACGGAAGGGCTTGCTCCAGAGGGCAGACCCGGAACAGCAGGTTCGGTGAGGGAGCCGTCGGCCGGAAGTCGTACCACGTACGTCCCATGACTCCAGGGTACCTGGGAAGCTTCTCTGAGCCACGCTGCACTTTCTGGCCTCCCAGGGCTCTGGCTGTTGTCGAGGCAGAACCCGTCTCACCTGTGCCAGCTGGCAGGTCCCCGCAGTGTGCATCCGTCATCCCAGTGCAGGGAAGCAGACCTCCTTGTTCTCTCCCATTCCCTGCAGGGAGCCATGAATGGCCAGGGGCCTTTGGGGAGAGGGTGAGGATGCACGTTACCCAGCTCTGGCCGAGAGGTCCTGAGCTGGGGTCTGTTGGGGGCTTTCAGAGAAAATTCCTGTCTTCACGGTCATTGTTGACTTCACACATGATGCCCATGATGGACTTCACTGTCAGGTGGTTGAGAACAGACTCGGGCTCTGTCTGCACAAAGGGGCTGAAGGGCTCTCGTGGCTGCCCCAGGAGACACAGCAGGGCGGCAGAGAGTCTCCTGCAGTCTAGGTTTGGCCTAACGTGCATCACCCCCCGAGGGCTCCTCGGAGAGACCAAAGGGCCGGTAGAGCTGATCGTGTGGCCTAGACAGCAGGACCGTAGCAGGCTCAGAGCTCACCAAGGTGGGGTTGTTGATGTGACAACCTTCAGTGGTCCCGGTAGCAGCACGTGTTAGACCCTTGTTCCCAGCATGGTTGAGAAGAAGCTTTCTGCAAGCACCTGCCTGGGAGGCCTCTGAAGTCTAGAACCTGGTAGTCAGGTGTCACACACCGTGAGATACAGTGTCCCCACCTCACGGAGCTGGTGTTCGAGTGGGGAGTCAGGCATTCATCAAAAATATATGAAAACATTGTTTAAAAAAAAAAAGAAAACTATTTTGGATTAACAGTGAATGAGACATGTAGAAGAAAAGACTTGGTACCTTGAGGACATAAAATAGAAACTACCCAAAATGAGACACACAGAGAAAAAGACAGTAACAAAAAATTGAGCAATGCCTGAGTTAGCTCTGACCTCACATACGTGTAACCAGAATCCTCAAGGGAGAGGAGACAGAGGTGCAGACAGAAAACATACTTGAAGAATTAATACCCTCTAATTTTCCAAATTTGATGCTATAAACCCACAGATCCAAGATTAAAAAAAAAAAGATAAACACAAGAAACATGAAGAAAACCACACCAAGGCTAATAATCACATTACTCAAAACCATTAATAAGGAGAAAATCTCAGAAGCAGTCAGAAATACACCGCTGAACAAAGGTGCGCGTGGCCGCAGACTCCTCACGGAAACAGTGTGACCGAGCGAGGAGCAGCCAGTGCGCAGTGACAAGCGCTGCCAACCGACACCCACGCACACAAAACGCCACTCAGAAACGAAGGCAAACTAAAGCTCAAAGAATCTATCAGCAGCAGATCTGCACTACAAAAAATGTTACAGAAAATCCTTTAAGCAGAAGGATGGAAAGATGTATCTATACACAAGAATGAAGAGCAAAAAAAAACTGGAAACTTTTTTCTGCTTATTTAAATCTCCAAAAAGATAACTGATAGCTTAAACAATAAAAATATAGTGCGGGGTTTGTAATATGTGTACAATTAAAATGTATGGCAGCAATATCACAAAGGCCGGGCCTGGGAGAAACTGAAGTACAAGCAAACCTCGGACACACTGCAGCCCGGTCCCAGACCATCGCAACAAAGCAAACGCTGTAATAAAGAGATCACAGGAATGTGTTGGTTTCCCAGTGCATAGAAAAGTTATGTTTATACTATACTATAATCTAGTGAGTGTGCAGTAGCGTTACATCTGAAAAACAATGTACATACCTTAATTAAAAATACTTTATTGCTAAAAATGCCAATGATCATCTGAGCCTTCAACAACTCATAATCTTGTTGCAGGTGGAGGGTCCTGCCTCGATGTTGTGGCTGCACACTGATTGGGGTGGTGGCTGCTGAAGGCTGGGGTGGCTGTGGCAATTTCTTAAAATACAACAATGAAGTTTGCTGCATTGATTGACTCTTCCTTTCACAAAAGATTTCTCTGTAGCATAAGATGCTGTTTGATGGCATTTTACCCACAGTAGAGATTCTTTCAAAACTGGAGTCAGTCCTCTCAAACCCTGCTGCTGCTTTATCAACTAAGCTTATGTAATAGTCTAAATCCTTTGTTGTCATTTCAACAATGTTCACAGCATCTTCTCCAGGAGTAGATTCCATCTTAAAAAACTAATTTCTTTGCTCATCCATAAGAAGCCACTCTCCATCTGTTAAATTTCTGTCATGAGATTGCAGCAATTCAGCCACATCTTCAGGTTCTACCTCTAGTCCTAGTTCTCTTGCTGTTTTTACCACGTCTGCAGTGAGTTCCTCCACGGAAGTCTTGAATCCCTCAAAGTCATCCATAAGGGTTGAAATAAATTTCTTCTAGACTCCTGTTAAATGTTGCTAATTTGACCTCCTCCCATGAATCACAAATCTTAATGGCATTTAGAATGGTGAATCCTTTCCAGAAGGTTCTCAATTTACTTTGCCCAGATCCACCAGAAGAATCACTATCTGTGACAACTATAGCCTTACAAAATACACTTTTCAAACAGTAAGACTTGAATGTTGACATGACTCCTTGCCCCATGGGCTGCAGAATGGATGTTGTGTTAGTGGCATGAAAAGAACATCAGTCTCCACCCGAGTTCTTGGGTGACCAGGTGCATTGTCAATGAGCAGTAATATTTTGAAAGGAATCTTTTCTTCTGAGCAATAGGTCTCAACAGAGGGCTTAAAAAGATTTAGTAAACCATGCTGTAAACAGACGTGCTGTCATCCACGCTTTGTTGTTGCATTTACAGATGCGGTCCCCAACCCCCGAGTCACAGACCGGTACTGGTCCGTGGCCCATTAGGAACCACAGCAGGAGATGAGCGGCAGGCAAGAGAAGCTTCATCTGTATTTACAGCTGCTCCCCATCGCTGGCATCACTGCATAAGCTCTGCCTCCTGTCAGATCATCTGCAGCATCAGATTCTCACAGCAGTGCGAACCCTACTGCAAACTGTGCATGGAGGGATCTGGGTTGTGCTCCTTATGAGAATCTGATGCTTGATGATCTGAGGTGGAGCTGAGGTGGTGATGCTAGTGCTGGGGAGCGGCTGCAAATGCAGATTATCGTTAGCAGAGAGGTCTGCCTGCACAATAAATGTAAAGCATTTGAGTCATCCCGAAACCATCCCCCCCACCCTCAGTCTGTGGAAAAATTATCTTCCATGAAACCGGCCCCTGGTGCCAAAAAGATTGGGGAATGCTGATTTACATAGCACAGGCAGAGTAGATTTAGCACAATTCTTAAGGGCCCTAGAGTTTCTGGAATGTTAAATGAGCACTGGCTTCAACATAAAGTCACCAGCTGCATTAGCCCCTAACAAAAGAGTGAGCCTGTCCTTTGAAGCTTTGAAGCCAGGCATTGACTTCTCCTCTCTAGCTACGAAAGTTCTAGATGGCATCTACTTCTAATAGAAGGCTGTTTCATCCGCGTGGAAAATCTGCTATTTGGTGTAGCTACTTTCAACAATTATCTTACCTGGATCTTCTGGATAACTTGCTGCAGCTTCTACATCAGCACCTGCTGCTTCACCTTGCATTTTTATGCATGGAGATGGCTTCTTTCCTTAAACCGCATGAACCAACCTCTGCGAGCTTCACACTTTCCTTCTGCAGCTTCCCCACCGCTCTCGGCCGTCAGAGAATGCGAGAGAGTCACGGCCTTGCTCTGGGTTAGGCTCTGGCCTATGGGAACATTGTAGCTGGTGTGATCTTCCATCCAGACCACTCAGACTTCCTCCATGTCAGCAATAAGGCTGCTTCGCTTTCTTATCATTCATGTGGTCATAGAAGTAGCAATTTTAATTTCCTTCAAGAACTTTCCTTTGCATTCACAACTGGGTCAACTGTTTGGCACAAGAGGCCCAGCCTTCAGCCTACCTTGACTTTCACCATGCGACAAGCCTTCCTCACTCAGCTTCCTCATTTCTGGCTTTTAATTTAAAGTGAGAGACGTGGGACTCTTCCTTTCATTTGGACACTTGGAGGCCATTGTAGGGCTATTAATTGGCCTAATTTCAATATTGCTGTGTCTCAGGGAACAGGGAGGCCCAAGGAGAGGGGGAGAGACAGGGGAACTGGTCAGTGGAGCAGTCAGAACACACACAGCATCTATCAATTAAGTTTGACATCTTACGCAGGGGCAGCTTGTGGTGCCCCAGAACAATTACAATAGTAACATCAAAGACAGCTATTCACAGATCACCATAACAGAAATAATAATAATGAAAAAGTTTGAAATATTGCAAGAATTACCAAAGTGTGACAGACAGACACAAAGTGAGCACTGGAAAAATGATGCCAACAGACTTGCTTGACACAGGGTTGCCACAAATCTTCCATTTGTAAAAAATGCAACATCTGCAAAGTGCAATGAAGTGAAGCACAGTAAAATGAGGTGTGCCTGTGTACTATTGCAAGGTTCTTACGCTATATCTATGGTAGTAAAATTTGAAGATAAGATGTGATAAAATATAGATGTATAGTATAAAGCCTAAACAAAACGATACACAAAAAGGTCAGCTAATACCAACAAAACTAATAAAAGGTACTACAGCATAATTAGCCAAACAAAAAAAACATAAAAAAAATACAAATTAAAAACTTTGTTTAAATAAATATATTTTTAACTCAAAAAGAAGCACAATGAAACACAAAAAATAAGAATAAGAAACAAAGAACAAATGGGACAGACAGCAAGATGAGAGATTTAAACCCAACCACACCAATTATCGCTAAATGTGAATAGTCTAAATATCCCAATTAAAAGGCAGAGGTTGTCAAACTGGATAAAAATGCAAAATCCACCTACAAGCTGCCTACAAGAAATGTACTTTGAATACAAAGACACAAATAAATTAAAAATAAGGATGGAAAAATATATTCTGCTAACACTAATCAAAGAAAGATGGATTGGCAATATTAATATTAGACAAAGCAGATTTCACAGCAAAGACTACTACCAAGAATAAAAAAAATCATTCTGTAATGATGAAAGAGTAAATTCATCAATAGGATATAAGAATCCTAAACATTTAGTCACCTAATGACACAGCTTCAACATACACAAGGCAAAATCTGATAAAACTTCAAGAAGAAACAGGCAAATTCAAAATTATAATCAGAGATTTCAATACTTTTCTCTCAATAATTAGCAGAACAAGTAGAGGGAAAATCAGTTAAGGCACAGAAGATTTGAACACTATCATCAATATGACCTAACCGACATCATAGAATGTGCCACCCAACAGCAGCAGAACACACATTTCTTTCTAGTGCACAAGGATCATTTCCCAATTAAAATGTATTCTATGCCATGAAACAAGTCCCAACAAATGTGAAAGGATCCAAGGCACACAATGTGTACTCTCTGACTATAACAGAATTAAATTAGAAAGAAATAGCAGAAAGATGTTTAGAAACATGACATAATACTAAACAATCCATGGGTCAGCAAAGAAAATAACAGGGAAATTAAAAAGAATTTTAAGCAGAATGAAAACAAAAACAGTGTTTACAACACTAAATATCTATATTAGAAAAGAAGAAATATCCCAAATCAGTGGCTCCACCTTCCACCTTAATAAAGTAGAAGAGCAAATTAAATCCAAGGTAGAAGAAAGGAAATAACACAGATCAGAGCAGAAATCAAGGCAACAACCAAAGAGAAAAATCAATGAATCCAAAAGTTGGGTTTTTGCAAAGATCAATAAAACTGACAAACCTTAACCAGCCTAATTAGGAACAAAAAAGAGGACACAAGTTTCCAATACCAGCAGTAAGAGCAGTGACGTCACTACAGATTCTTCAGGCAATAGGAGAAGCTTTATGACGACAAATGTAACAATGTATGTTACATGCACGAGTTCCTTGGGAAACTCGGTTTACCAAAGCTCACAGAAGAAGAAACAGCGACCCTGACAGCCTGTCATTTACGGAAGAAACTGAAATTGTAGTTTCAAACCTTCCCACAATGACAACTTCAGACCAGGTTGCCTCACTGGGAAATTACACCAAACATTTAAGGAAAAAATAAAAGCAATTCTACCCACACTTTTCCAAAAAATTACAGAGGAGGAAGTGCCTCTCAACTCATTCTGTGAGGCAGTATTTACTGTGATACTCCAACATCAGACAAAGGTAATCCCAGAAGGGAAAACTAAAGACCAGGATCCTCCAGGAACCCAGAGGCAAAAACAGCAAATGAGCAAAGAAGGGCTGGGGCACAGGGAAGGATCACCCGGGGCATAAGGGAACTGGGGGCTCAAGCACATGCTCATCACAGTGACTGCGGGGACAGTTCCACAGCAGCAGACTTGTCACAACTTACCGAGCGTGCTTTAAACACGTGCACGTTTTCAAATGTCAATTATGTCTGATAAGGCTGGGTTTTTTCTTAAGTGACAATTCATCTGGACGGAGGTCAAATAAGGGAATAGTCATTGGTTAAGCTTCTACTTCAGGCCTAACTACAGAACAAAGGGCGGATGATCCTGCAGGCTCCTTGTCAGCCCCCGGGCTCTGGGGGGCTCAGCACGCAGCAGCCTGTGCCCACAGAGCAGGCTCAGAGCAGAAGAGGCTGCCCCCCTGTGAACACCCTGCCCCAGCTCTGAGCTCCTCAGACGGGCAGGTCATCTAGATAGGAACAGGACAGGAGCCCTGTCTTCAATGAGCTGACATCCAGTGTGCAATGAGATCTGGAACAAACCGCCTCACAAAAGGAGTGTGAAGCAAATCCTGCAAGAGTGAACACAGAGGGGGGGCCTCGGAGGGGTCTGAGCACTCCCCACCCAAGACCTCTGGTCTGGTTCCTTCCTGGCTGTTTCCCAGCCTCTGCCCTCAGGAGGCTGGGAAGGTGGGGGAGAAAGACAACAGCACCCAGAACAGAAAAAGTAATTAACAAAATAGCGGAGATGAGGGATCTAAGCCAGGAAAAGAGGAAGGCAAGGTTTAACCCAGGAAACAACTAACCATGGCTACTCGACTTTTTTGCCAGTTTCAGCTTCGGTCACATGTGCCATCATTCTGTCGAGAAATCTCTTAGGCTTTACCTATTCTGTTTGTGGACTTTGCGGATCTAAGGAGAAATCAAGTGACTAGGTGGAAAAATACATCTGTTTTTTCAAAATAAACTTCAAGACAAAAAAAACATAAATCACTGGAATTATCAAGTTAGAAAGATTCTAAGCCATCAATGATATTATTTTAAAAAGCATCTCACTGACATCCCTACGCTGAGTTGTGTGCAGGTGGTGTGACAATTCGGTAGTCCAGTCTTCACCCCAGGTTGCTGCTGGCCCACAGAGGGACATCCCTAACACACAAAACGTCCTAACCACTGCAGGTCTCCTGCCAAAGGAGCAGAGGGCTGGCATCCCTGTCACTGTCCCCAGGGGCTGAGAGTGTCCCCAGAGGACAGGGTCAGGAGAAAGGGAACTCAAGCGGGGAGAGTGCAGAAGGCAGCATGGAAAGTGCTGCAGAGCAGGGCCTGGCCAGCCCACCCTCCTCATCCCAGGCAGCTGCATGTTTTCAGCTTTCACCTCAAAGCACATGTAAGGAAGAGCCCGCCTCTCTGAAAAGGGGACCAATTTCACAAGGGAAGTTGGTGGGAAAATTAGATTCTCCTTAAAGCCAGTTTTGGGGAAGCTCCAAGGAGGATGACAGACCTGGGATAACCATGATTCTGGGGACAAGGTCTCCACAGGACAAAGCTGGTCATTTAAATGGCCCAGAGATTTGTTTCTCCACCTATGGGTCATGATCCCCAGGGGGCCTGTGAGGGCTGCAGGTAGGTGGGGACTCATGAAGTGGCAACACAGGGACCTTCCACTCGTGTGGACACAGGTTGGAAGCTGGATGTCCACTCTGCCCCAGGCCTCTAAGGGTGCAGTGTCCAGAGCACTCCTCGGCCCCTCCAGTCGCATGCAGCCCTGTGTGCGTTTGTACAACTGTCCTTGTCACTCCACTGGAAGCCCCCTCACTCTCTAGGGCCCCCACTGGGCACAGAATTCCATGAGGGTGGAATCAGGTCTTTTTTTTTAAGGGGGTAGTCCAGAATACAGCACAGGCCCAAACACCCAGCAGGCGAGTACTATCCACTGGTCGTGTCCTGCAGGCACCTTCACCAGCAAAACCAGAGCCCCAGACCTGGATGCCATAGGACTCTGCTCTGCTGGCCAGAGACCACCACTGTATCCTTCCAGCTCTCCGGGGTCAGTCCAAACCTGAATCACAAGGTACTGAGACAGACCATTATTTTCAAAATAATGCCCTGAACAACAAATCAAACTATCCAACAGCAGGCCCAGCTTAAACACACTCCTGAAGCACTGGGGGGTGGGGGGCAAGATATTTTCCGGTGACTCTGATTCAATTTTCTCAGGAGGCTGGTGTGGCGACAAGGGTTTGAGAGCAAAGGGATGGCTAAATGGCCTAACTTTGGGGCCAGATTCTTCATTATCATATCTTTTCTGTTCCCAATGTCTACCAAATAATTTTTTGAAATAGAAAATAATAGCATATACATGAGAGCAGAGACCTGGGACAAAGGCTAAAAGTGAACATTAAATGTTTCTGCATGTGTGGAATTTATAATGTGACTATGTCTTATCAAGCAATTCCACCCTAGACCCTACCAGACCAGGCCCCCAGAGACCACCCCAACATGAAGCCCCCACAGGACAGCTCTGCCTCTTTTCCTACCCCCCCAGGGTGCATCCCACAGGAACTGTCTCCTCTTCATTCCCCAAAATCTGCTGCCCCATCATTACTACCTGTCCACTGTGCCCTTGTTCCACACAGCTACACACACATGTACTCCCAGGGGACAAGTGACTTCCTAAATGTCACCCAGTTGGAACGTGTCGATCCAAGACCAAACTCTGGCTACCAGTTCTCCCCTCTTCCCTGAGGTCTACAATACTAGCAGTAGAGAGCTGTACTTCTCTCCCAGAGCCTGTTTCTACAAAAACGCACGAAAGTATAAGGTATCAATTCATGCAAATGTGCTCTTTCAGGAAATCTTGCAGGTGCTGACTATGGTCACCTGTCCACTCAGCTGTGCTTGCAAATTCTGTTAGGTTTCTGTGGAGTACCACACCGTCCACAGCAGAGGAGGACCCGATTTTTGTTCTACAAAACACTCTAGAACACACATATTAAAACATTACTTTTAGAAAGCAATTAATATTTGGGGTCAAAGCACAGTACAAGTATTAGACTTTAACCAGATGTAAATAAAGACTCAGGGCCCAACTTTTTTCCACTGACTCGCTGAAAAATTAAAGTCTCCCCATCTGGAGAAACCACCCCATCTTAAAAGTCCACTGCTTTTGGTGAGATGCCCCTCAGAGACCCGGCCGCGGCCGACCACTCACACTCACTCTGGAGGGGGCCTTCGTTGTCCCTCTGCAAGAGCCACCGCACAACCCGCGCCCCCGCCCACGCCCGAACCCGCGGGCAGCGGCCCGCGAACGTGGCGACCACCGGAGCCGTGGGCGCTCAGGGCGCTTGGCTTCAGAGGCCAAACGCCCACCGCCCGCTTCCCCAATAGTTCACTCAAATTTTTACAACTTTTGCAGACTCTTCGGTGGTGCCAAAAAGTCCTCTGGCTCACCAAGAGTGAAAACTATTTTTGGCATGCAGAAGGGCAGCTGCAGGACGCTGAATTACAGTCGGCGCCTGAAATGCAGCCTGTCTTTACGGATTCTGAAAATTTCTGATTCAACTCGCATCAGGACGCAGCGAGGCCGGCAGCGAACCCTGGCGGCGTCTCGGCCCCGCGGGGCGACCGGACGGGGACTCCTCCCGGCAGCGGAGGCGCGAGAGGCCCGCGGAGCGCGCGGTGCAAAGTAGCAGCTGGAAGGCACCGTGTCCGGGAAGTTTGGGACAGCCGCTAACGCCGCCCCGGGTAGACGCGAAGACGGGGCGCCCCGGGCAGAAACCGGCTCCGGGCCGGCTCCGCCGAGACCCAGGCAGCCCCGGGGCTCGGTGACCCGCACGACGGCCCCTCCCGGGAACCTCGGCCCGGCTCGCGCAGGGCGCAGGGGAAGCCCCAGGGAACGCCCCCCGGGACCCCTCGGCGTGCGGCGCTGCGGCCGCGGTAACCGAGGGTCGGCGAGGGAGGCTTCCCCAGCGCGGGGGGCACGAGGCGGCGAGGGGAGCGCGCGGGGGCCGGGAGGCCCCGAGGAGGAGGAGGAAGCGGGAGGGGGAAGAGCGGGGGAGGGCCGCGGGCGGGGGCGCCGCGCTGGGGGCGGTGGGGGGCTGGGGAAGGGGGGGCGCGGGGGCGCGGAGGGGGCCGGGAGGGAACGGGGCCGAGCGGGGGGCGCGGCGGGAGGCGAGCCGGGCTCTCCCAGGCGGCTCCCAACCACTTCGCGGTCCGCGGGGGATTCCTAGCTCCGAACAAAGGCGGCTCCGCAGGCCGCGCGCTCAGAGCCGCCCCTCGGCGTCCGGGCCAGGGCGGACAAAGGCCCAGCGCGCCCGGCGCCCGGCCCCCGACGCCCCGATCCCCCACCCCCGAGCCGGGATCCCCCCTGCGCCCCGGCCCCAGCCTCCCCGCGCCCCGGAATCCCCGGCCCCCACAGGCCCCCGGAGTCCCACTGCGCCCCCGGCCGCACTCACAGGATGGAGGTCTGCGGCGCCACGGCGGGCACGGCCTCCAGCAGCAGATGCATGCAGCGCACGGTGGTGCGGAAGCACAGGCAGCGGCTCGGACACCCGGCGCCCGGCTTCGGGGCGCCCACGGCCAGCGCCCCCCAGCCGCAGCACAGCACGAGCGCCAGCAGGCAGCGGCGCGCGGGGCCCGTGGGGCGCGCGGCCATGGCCGACGGCGCGGACGGACGCTCGGACGCTCGGACCGACCGCGGAGGGCCCGGCGCGACCACGGCCGGCTCGGGACTGCGCCCGCCTGGCCGCGGCCCACGTCCCAGCTGTGCGCAGGGGGCGGGGGGGCGCCAGCTGTGCACATGCGCGCGGCTCCTCCCTTCCCCCTCGGAATCCCCGAGGGCGGGGCGGGGCGAGGACCCGGGGCCGGCGTCCGGCTGCGCCCCCGTCCCCGGCGCGGCCTGCAGGCCCGAGGCCGGCGCCCCCGCCGCAGCCGCGCAGACCTCTCGGCTGGGCCTCCCTGGGGTGCGGAGGAGAGGGTTGGGACCTGGGTTTGAATCCCCGATTCTGCACTCGGGACCTGGGGGGGAGGGGTAAACTGAGTAACTCCACCTCTCTTACCCGTGGTTTCTACGTGTGTGCAATAGGGTCGTGTCGTTCTAGAGCGCGTTTAGAGTGCTTACCGTGGTCCAGGCACAGTTCCCAGTGCGCTCTCGCTTCTTCTGTCCCTGCCTCTCTCGCCCTCGCCCTAGACCTGCCCCATGTGAATCGTTTAACTTTGAAAACCGCCCCTCATTCCCATTGTGGGAACTGAGGCGGCCCCCAGGCGCCCCACTACGGGCACTGCAGCGGGATAAGAAGTGGGCCCTCCCTGGCCTGTGGACCACCTGCCCTCTGCCCACTGCCTACTCAGCGCACTGTCAGGAGAATAACAGATCGTTTGTGTAGATTCCAGGGGGGTGCTTGACAACGCCCTTTAGTGCTCCTCCTGGTGGGACTGACGGAGGGGGAAACCCTTGGGCCCACTCAAGTCTGCTGAGCACAGAGACAACCGCAGAGATGGAAAGGATTAAAAATATCTACACTTACCGGTTGCATTCTAACACCTTCCATACATTACCTCCATTTTATAGCTAAGGAAAGTGAGACTAAGTTGTCTGCCCAAAGTGATGGGGTTACTAAGTGCCAGATTCAGAAAGCAGAGCCCAGGTCTGTTCTAGGTCTGTTGTGATCCACAAACTCTGTGTTTCAACTGTGGTACTGTGCTGGTGTTCTAACCTGAGCTGTGTTTGAAGGCAACCTGGAATGGAATTGGCTAGTGATGGGTTGACAAACACTTGTTGTCTTGCACAGTTTTGGAAGGTCCACCATCTGGGACCAGTCTTGCGGCTCAGACTCCTGGGGAATTGCAGGTGCGTTCTTGGCCAGGCTGCATCATCTAAGGACTGAACTCCCCAGGCTGCTGCCAGGAGGCTTCAGTTCCTGGCCATGTGGGTCTCTCCATGGTCTGCACACTGGACGTGGCCTCAGACTCCCAGAGCAAGTATTCCAAGGAAGAGAAAGAAAACAAGAGCAGCAGACAGACGCCTCAGTCTCCTGGCCTCAGGCATGGCACACTGTCACTCTCGCAGGGGCCCATCCATAGACTCAAGTGGGTCCAGCTCACACTCCAGGACATTGCATCACCTACGAGGGGGAACGACAGGAGGCCGGACCACAGGGGCAACCTCAGAGCCTGCCTGCCACCGGGGACCTTGTTAGGTTTGACTGTTGAGTCTATGTGGAACCAGGGACGTGGGCAAGGAAAATTTTCCTAAGTTTCCATAAGGGCAGAACACCTGGTGGGAGTTACAAACAGTGGGTTGAGCAGTGGAGTGGGCAGAGTCCCCTTGTCAACTGCAGTACTGTCCTGACACTGACCGCCTGGACTTAGGGCAGACCCCACAGGGCTCAGGTGGACCTCGGCAACACAGGCCTCATGTCACCACCAGCTGTGAGTTCAGGGGTCCCCAGGACACCCACGCTCTGACCAGCTGGTTACAAATTCAGAGGTTCCCAGGATCCCCTCCAGCTTGACAATTTACTAGAACTACCACAAAGTGCCACATCAGGATTGAGGCTTTGTTAATAAAGGATGCCCACCTGGACCCAGCAAATGAAGAGACACCCAGGGGGAGGTCAGGAGACTCCCACATGCAGAACCACTGTGCCCTTGCCTTGTGGAACCAGGGCCTGTCACCATCCTGGCACATCCACGTGTTCACCAGGGCAGCTCAGTTGGGCTTTGGTGTCCAGGGGTTTTACTTGGGTTTCCTTGCCTAAGCGTGACTGATTGACTCACTGGCCGTGGGATTGAACCCAATCTTCAGCCTCCCTCCCCTCCAGGAGGTTGGGCTGACACCAGGGTGCTCAGAGCCCCTCACTGCATGGCCAGTCTTCCTGGGGACCAGCCCTCAACCTGCGTCTCCTCATCAGAGTCAACGCAGATGCAGCTGAGGGCCCACCAGGACTAACAGACACTCCTGTCACCAGGGAAACCCCAAGGGGTTTAGAAGCTCTGTCCCAGGAAAAAGACTAAATTCTTTCATATACAGCACAGGCTTTGCAAGGATGTTCACGTTTACGCAGGTGGCACCCAGTCTGCTGTGTGTGTTGTTGAAGCAGGTACCCCTGTAAGAACACGTATTCACCTTCCCAATCATCTAGGGACACTTAGCAAGCCATCCAGTTGTCCCAGGTATGGGGAGTCACATGTCTGCCCCACGGCAGGCTCCTGGGCACCACACTCACTTCCAGATGCCTTCCAGACAGCGCCACCTCAACGTCCCACAGGAATTTCAGGGTTATCACGTCAGAAACCCAAAACATTACGCTCCCTAAAAAATGTAGCTTTTCTCCTGAATCACTGCTCTGATCCTCCGAACCACTTGCCTGTAACTGCCAACCTGGGGTCATTCCCGCCCCGGTCCTCACTCCACATTTGGGTACAGTTGTCACAAAACCCTTCATTCTGTTTGCTCAGCATTGCTCCTACCCCGTAGCTGCTGACTGGGTTCTGGCCGCCCGTGGCCCTGAACCAGCACCGAGACGCCTCCCAGGCCCTGCCTCCAGGTCTGTGCAGCCATCGGCCACCTGCCGCCTCTCCGTGCAAGCACCTCCAGGCCCTTCCGGGGTGCCAGGTGTGGAGCGCTGGTCCTTGTTCTTCACGCCTCCTCTCCCCACCCACCAGATGCCAAGTGATTTCAACACTTTTGCCTGGCAAACTCCTACTCAGCCTTTAGCCCCAGATCAATTTGATGCCCTTCCCTCCCGTGACTCCCAGCAGGCCCTGTTCCTACCTCCCTGCGCTAATTCCTGTTGGGTGCTGCACCCACTCCACAAAGCCCTGTGGTGAAGTTTCTGTGCCTAGCGTTCCGTTATGGCCAAGAGCCCTGGGGAGGGACTAGAATGTTCAGTTTTGAATGAAGGCAACAAGCCTGCACTGTGCGCATCACTGCCCATCCCAGGATGACCAGGACGGCTCTCAGGCAGCCTTGCAGCTCTGCGTGCGTTTGCCCTGGCACTGACCAGGGATGGGCAGCACCTTGGAAACAGCCAGACAGGACCTGAGCATTCTCTGCTTTAAGTTTGTTTAGGAGTCATCAAAAAAAATCACAGCAATGATTGTGACGCTTGGGATCATTTTACCTCCTCAACAGGGCTCCAGGGGAGGTGCTGGGCATCATTGTCTCAGGAGGAGCTAACAGTCAGCTGACTGTGCCAGGGCCCCTTGCGGCACTTCTCAGAGGGTCACCTGGTGTCAATCTACCCTCGCTCAGGTGCAGTGGGCCCACACGTGACGTCCCAAGCCCCCTCTTCCTGCTGCCACCCCCAGGAGCAGTGCCATTCCAGGGCAGCACGACAACCATCTCCTGAGGCACCTGTGATAGTTATTTTGTGTTCACTCAGCTGGCTGTAGCACCCAGTGATTTGATCAAACACTAATGTAGGTGTTGTGCTGAAGGTATTTTGTAGATGTGGCTAACCTCTATAATCAATTGACTTTAAGTGAAAGAGATGACCCTTGGTAGTGTGGGTGGGCCTCATCCAATCAGGTGAAGGCCTTAAGAGCAAAACTGAGGTTTCCCAGAGAAGGAGAAATCTGCCTCAAGACAGCAGCGACAACTCCTGCTTGAGTTCGCAGACTGCTGGCCTGCCTACAGATTTCAGGCTGGCCAGCCCCACGATCACATGAGCCAATCACTTATACTCGATCTATCTGTCTATCCACCCATCCATACATGCACTCATCCATCCATCCACCTTTCCTTCCTTCCTTCCTCCCATCCACCCACCTCCCAACCCCACCATCCGTCCATCCCCCCACCATGCATACGTCAGTCCTTTCGATTTTGTGTCTCTGAAGACCTGCCTGGCGCACCAGCCATTTGCAGAGCACCGGCCAGGGAAGTCTGGGCAGCGGGAGCCCAGTGCAGTGACGGGGCCTGAAAGAGCTTCCGCCACCACAAGGAAGCTCCTCTTATGTTGGGCTAAGTGTCTTCCCAAGTCTCGCATCATCGTTTCCTGCTTCTGTCCTCCAGAGCAGGGGTCCCCAACCTGTGGTGAGTTGTATAATTATTCCATTATCTATTACAATGTAATAATGACAGAAATAAAGTGCACAATAAATGTAATGTGCTTGAATCATCCCAAAACCGTCCCCCCACTTCCCAGTCCATGGAAAAACTGTCTTCCATGAAAACGATCCATGGTGCCAGAAAGGTTGGGGACACTGCTCTGGAGGCCCGTGGAAGCCTCACAGTGCCAGGCCTTGATTCCTCTGTGGGTGGATTGTTGGGGGATGATCACAGCCACGAAGTTTTATGTTCCCCGAAGCCAGGTGAAACAGTCCCCCTTCCCTCTAACAGCCACTTTGCAAATCCTATAAGCTGCCCAATCCTGTTATTTGTCCCACAGCAAATATTCCTTTCAGGTGTCAATTGTATTAACTGACAATCTTTTGTTGTCATGCAAAATCTTTAGTTATTTGTACATTCACAGAAAGAAGCAGAGGGAGTGAAAAGGGGCTACCTTAGCCCCCGTGCCCTCTTCTGTGACTACGACCTTGGGCACTACCCGGAGACAGTGAAAACACCCGCTCCACCGTCTGAAGGCCAGATCCTGACAATCATCCCGCAACCACCTGCGCACAAACATCTTATTTTCAGATCCTCATAACAGCCCGGGAAACAAGTATTATTATTCCCATTTTGCAGATGAGAAAACCAGTGCTTAGAAAATTTTAAGTAACTTGCTGAATGACTTGTAGCTAATAAAAGGGAGGGAGGGAGGAGTAAAAACAATATTGACTGGGCGTTCGCAACGCACAGGGCCTTGTGCCGTGTGCTCTGTGTAGTGCGGTAGACACCGGAAGGGCCCCTGCCGGGTCTTTGCTGGGCTGCTGCACTCATACTCCACTTGCTGCTCCTGTGGGCTGCTGACTTCTCTGGAGAGGTGCCCAGTCACACCTGGAAGTGCCTGGCGCTCCACCCCTCCCCGATGCAGCCCCTGACTCAGGACTGACTGACTGAGGGTTGGCCCCGGCCCCAAGGTGGAACATGCGGGTAGCACATCCCCACTGCAGCAGCTGAGGCTGCACCACTGGCTGAAGCTGGTGCTCACTGGGCTCCGTGCACACCTGGGGGCCCCTCAGTCCATCATCTGCACTGTCACAGGTTTGATTCCGGGAACTCCCCTCTGATGTCATTGTGCTCAGAAGTACAGTTAGTATCTCCTGCTGCCTGGCCCTAGTGTGATGACTTCATCTGTTTGCCTGTTTGTCTCCCTTACCAGGTTTGAACACTCTTCCAGGATTTATGGGAAAAAGAACAGGGGTTCTGGAACAAGACACACCTGGGAGGCAGTCTCATCACCTCTGCTTCCAATTCTGTGACCCTGGCAACTTTCTTCCTTTCTCTGGGCCTTAGTTTCCTCATCTGCAAAACCAGGAGAGCGGCTCCTACTCACCGGTGTTGTGAGGACCGAAGGAGAAAGTGTGTGGGGCACCAGCACCTTGTCATCCCCAGTAAACGGAGTGGAATGAAGGAGTCAGTGAGGCACAAACGCACCTCTCGCCTGGGAAACTCCTCGGGGTCTGGTGGGCCCTGGAGTCGGGAGCCGTTCCCAGACGGTGAGTCAGCCCCAATCACAGGACCTGCTGGGGCCAGCGCCAAGACCTCACTCTGCAGCCTGCTCTGCCCTCCGCAGGCAGGTTCCTCCCCAAGCCTACTGCGTGCTCAGCCCGCTCCCCGCTGCATGGCAGGGGCCACGGGACTGCCAGCTCCCTGGGCTGCTGCAACGGAGTGCTACAGCTGGGCGGCTTAAACAACAGAAATTCATTCTCCCACAGTGCTGGAGCCAGAAGCCCGAGGTTGAGATGTCAGCAGAGCTGGTTCTCCCTGGAGGTCCTCAGGGCAGACCTGCCCCTCCCTCTCCCCAAGCCTCTGGTGGCGGCTGGCAACCCTGGGCGCCCCTTGTCTCTGGAAGAAACATCACTCCAACCCCTGCCTTCCTGGCCACACGTTGCCCCTGTGTCTGTCTGCTCATGGGGACAAGGGCTATGGCGGCTCAGGGCTCCCCTGAGAACCTCATCCTAATTTAAGCAAAGGACCCCCCAGGGACCTGATTCACTCTAGTGCACTAGAGATGCAGGTGGACAAGACAGAGACAGTGTGGTGGGGTGGTGACAAAGTCGGGTGACAAAGGCCTGCCCACCTCGCAGGGTGTTGCAGGCTCCAGTAGGCAAGGGGAGCAGAGCCAGTGAGCCAGGGTGGCTCTTGGCAGGCTCCCGGTCAGATGAGCTTGAACTAACAAAGTGCGGTTGGGGTGAGGTGCAGGACTCCATCCAGGCAGGGGACGGGAGGCTGTTGGTTTGCCGTCTGCAGTTCAGCCACATGAGCTCAGAATTCTAGGATTTAAGTGCTAACTGTAGAGAATCACTGCTCCCCTGTCCGCCATGCCCTCCCCTCTTCCAAGCACATTGGATCAGGCACTCAGTACATTGCCAAGAGTGTGAAGAGGAGGGAAATCCTAAAAGCCTCTCCTTGTCAGGGCTGAGTCCTAGTTGCTTCCCTACCTATGGAACATTTGTAAAAATTAAACTGCACACTTAGATCCAGTGATTTTCTCAGATCAGCACCAGTAGGGCTTTCTGCATGCCTGGGTGACAAAGTCTGGTGTTTGGCAGGGCGTCCAGGCCAAATAATCCCCTCCCCACAGGGGCCCTGGGGCATAGACAGCAGCTGCATCTGGAGTGTGGGCAACCTCTATCCTTAGTGGGGGCTTCGGGGAGCCCAGAGCCTACCTCCTGGGGACACAGGGAGCTCTGAGCTGCCACGGGCTGCCTTGGGGCCAGGCACCAACAGGTCATACTCGGGGAGCCCAGCTGAGCCTCTGTGAGGTGAGGCAGAGTTAGGGAAGAGCCCACAGTCGCCCACCACCCCATCCCCCTCCACAGCCGTGGGAGGTAGGGAGAGGAACGAGCCGCCGCAAGTGCACGGCTGCAGCGACCACTGGTCCAGGCCGGGCAGGGAGGCTGTGTGGAACCGCCCTGGCCATCCTGGTGGGAAGCCAGATGGTAAAGGGACTTGGTGACTCTCTGTTAGAGATCAGTCCCCCAGGACAGGCAGGCGAGGAAGTGCAGAGGCTGGGCCTGGACAGGCCAAAGACAGTGGTAAGCAAAGCACCTGTTGAGCTCCCCGGGAAATGAGCAACTGAATAAAGCCAACAAGCAAGGGCCCAGCCTGAGAAACTCACAGTTTGGTGGAAACACAGCCTCAGAAATAAGCCTCTTGGATACAAGGTAGTCAATTATGTTTGCAACTTCCTGTGAGTTTATAATTGTTTCCAAATGAAAAGTTTATTAAAACTTTAAATACTATAAAGGAAATTAATAAAAAGCGTTATCTTAATTAATCTTCAATAAGGACCTTGAACTGTAAAAAAGATCATTATTTCTTTTTTGTGTAGAGGAGGAACATGAGGTGCGGACAGGTTGAGTGGTCTCCCCGATACCACAGAAGTGGAAAAAAAGGGAACCAAGGTCTCAAGCACAGGCTGCCTCTCCATCTGTGAGTGAAGTGGCGTAGGCCATGTCTCGCGCCCTCCGCAGCGCTGCCTGGCCTGCGATGTGCAGGTGCTCATCACCTGCCCCTGCCGTCCCAGCGCCCCCTTCCCCTCCCCGCCTGGGGGAAAGCCAGTCCTCCCTCAGTGACCGCAGCACCATCCTGCCCCGTCACGGCCCGTCCGGGGACTGGGAGGTCTGTTTGCCACATCAGCAGAGGCTGAGACCCCTGGTCACGTGCCAGCGGGAACAGATGGGCCAGCAAGGGGCTGGACTCACAGAGGACACCTGCGTCCTCGGCCAGTGGGGGCCCACAGCCCCCACCCAGCGCATTCCGGGGACACAGGCTCTGGAATGGGTAATGTGCGTGTGCATTCAGGAGGCTGGGCTGTCGGGCTCACCACCCTGGGAGAGACTGGGTCCAGCTCTGCTGTGTGGTCCTGGGCAGACTGCTTGGCTGGTCCGTGTCTCTGCCTCCCCGCCTGTTCCCTAGCACCTACCACATGTTGTGATGTGGAGAAGGCACCTCAGATGGGTCCAGGCACACAGGAGGTGCAAAGCCCATCGTGCAGATGTGCCCACGTGCCTCTGCACGGGGGCTATTTTCCTTTTCTTGGGTTGCCCCCAGACTTCCATCGCCCTTCCCCACAGTACTCAAGTGGAAGAGCTCCACGTCCCAGCATCTGCCCCGACCTTTCCAGGAGGCTGTGGGGCGGAGCTTGAGGCTGCACCCCGTTATCTCCCCTCCCTGTCCCTGTCGACCTATGCCACCTACTCCAACCCCTCCTAACAAGGGGACAGGCAGCCCGGGACAGCGAAGAACTCAAAACCCTGCTCTGTGCACCCCCAGTCCCTGCCTCTCCAGCCCAAAGGGCAAGAGCAGGACATGCAGTTAGGTGGGCAGAGCGATGTAATTCCGCCCTCGGGGCTGCCTCTCCAGCGGAGGTGTTTTCCTAACGGACGTCCAGTGGCTGCGCAGACACTGGAAGTGCAGCAGCCTTTCTCCAACAGACTGGAGCCATGCGGGGGCCTCCTGCTGTCCCCCGACTCCGCATCACAGGTGTTTACGCAGTGGCTGGAGATTCATTCTGTGCTTACTGCTCGGGGAGACAGCAGTGTACCCTGCCTCCTGGGAGGATTAGGCCATGCGTGCCCGTGTGCATGTACGCACTATGCACACGGAACAAAGCAGGCATATCTCAGCTAAAAGAAATGTCCTGAGAAACACCAGGCAGGGGAGAGCAGGGGTGAATCCAAGCAGTTAGATGGATGAGACAGATGTCTTAGCCGTGCCAACCGAAAGAAGCTGAACTCTGTGAAATAATTTAAAGAGGTTTATTCTGAGGCAAATTTGAGGACCATGACCTGGAGCCACACCCGAGAAGCCTTGAGCAAGTAGACTCCTGTGGCTGGGTTACAATTTGGTTTCATACATTTCAGGGAGATAGGGATTACAGGTAAAGTCACAAATCAATACATGGAAGGTGTACGTTGGTTTGGCTCGAAAAAAGGTGGACCATCTCGAAGCAGGGGCTTACAGGTTATGGGTGGGTTTAAAGACTCTTTGATTTGTAGTTGGTTAAAGAAAAGAAGATTTGTCCAAAGGCTTGGAACATTTTAAGTTAAGATAAAGAAGTCTGTTATCAGAGACAAGCCACCAGACATACACCCAGACTCAGTGATTTGTTATGTAAACCGAGGACCTGCAGGTATGTCTTGCAGAGCCTTAGGCCTGTTGATGAGTGACGAGTATATCTCCAAGAAGGGAGGGGCATGCTGAGGCGTGTCTGACCTCCTCCTCCTGGCCAGCAAGTCAGTTTCAGGGGATCCCCTTGGCCAAGAGGGGGTCCGTTCAGTCAGCCGGTGACAGGGGAGCCTTAAGATTTTATTTTACTTCGCAGCTCGGACAGGGGAGTGACAGGGACATAGGATAAAAATGGGTGCCCGGTGTCCCTTGGTGCCTCTAAAAATAGTTGTTCAGTAAATGAATAACCAAGGAGCTTTCACTGGAGAGCACAGCTAAAGCTTTGTATGTTTCAAGCAGCTATTTTCATTCTTATTACCTTTGTGGTTTTTTATTTAATTAGCACTTATTCAAACTCCATCCAAGATATGTAATTTTTTTCTACATAAAAGCCTAACACACGCTGAGTGGCTGCTGAAAGTCTGTGCCTGCGGCTGGTGGTGGAGCTGAGGTACAGCGTCCTCGTCCTAGGGGAGGAGAGAGGAGTAAACAGGAGGCCACCAGACCCAGCTTAAGAGCTCAGCAGGGCAGCAGAATCCTGGGGCTCAAGAAATCCTGGACCAAGCTCCACCCCACGTTCCCATCAGCAGGTTTGGGGCCAGCACAAGAATTTCCATCCCTGTCGAGTTTCCAAGGCTGCTGTCACCCACCATGCCATTGGCATCCCAGGAAAGGTCACCCTGTCCAGCAGGCAGCAGCGTGAGCGCAGGTAAGGACAGGTGGGGTGTGTTCAACAGGAAGAAAAACGCACTTCTGAGATCACTGGTGAACAATAAGTGACTTCTTATGAAACTGCATTTATAGCTGTATCGAATGTTGACTGAATACTTACCTCGCCCTAAGTATTCTTCTAAGTGTTTCATGTGCAAGGGCTCACTTCATTCACACAAGAGCCCTGAGGGTTCTTAGTAAAGCGTCTTATAGATTGGGAAGGCAGGGACAAGTAAGCCAGGCAACCTGCCTGAAGTCTCAGAAGTAAACAGGCATGTGTGCACGCGTGCACGTGTGTGCACGTGTGTGTGTGTGTGTGTGAATATTGGAGCCGGCACCCAGGGAGCCGAGTTCTATGGTCGCCCCTCCACACTGCTGTGCTTTGCGTCCTCCCAGCACACTAGAGCAGTACACCTGGAATTCCAGCGCAAACATGGGTTGCTTTCTAGCATTCAGAGTCACTTTCTGAACAGAACCGCAAAGCTCCTCCAGTTCAGCAAAGGACTGAATTGGATGGCTTTGAGGGGCTGAGGAAACACCAGGACGGTGCCAGCGCCTGAGGATCTCTACGGCTCTCGCTTTAGTGTAACGTTCTCCACCCACACATCTGCAGAGGGGCCCAGGAGACAACAGGGCCATGGCGAGAAAATGTCACGCACGGTAGGCAGAAGACGCCAGGGCAGACACGGCAGCTGAGGAACCCAAGGATGCGTCGTCTCCATGGCCAAGGAGGAATGTTTATGTATATTGAGGCCATGAAAGCATGGAAAAGCTCACATCTCCTCAAGGATGAATTGTTTTTATAAAATACAAAGCTGCCTCTGCCACAGTCAGGGAACAGCTTAGAGCAGACTGCCAGAGTGTCATTATTCATAATCTGCAGGGTGGAGGGGAACCCTACGGTTAATGAGTACCCACCCTGCATGTTGGCAAATGCGCTCACTCTCCGGCCCAAAGCGCACAGTCCAACGCTGAGCATGCGTTTGGCTAACAGGGGTGAAAATCATAATTAGGTCCTGCCAGAAATGCCCCTGTAATCCTTTATTATATGCTAATCGCTTTAGAAACAATGGTGTGGGCACATCGGCCAATTCCAACTGCAGCCAAAGTCACCGTGGACTCTGTGAATGCAGATCCAGCCACAGCCCCCTGATGGATGTTTCCTAAGTTGTCAGGAGCTTTTGCACATAATCATTGTAAATACGTCTGGAATCACCTAGCAGCCAAAGAATGTCAACCATCACACCACTTACCCACTGAAACTTAAGCCGTGGATGTGTTTTCCATCCACAACTACAGAACTAATGAGTTTGTTTTATGAGAAAATTCCAGGACCCTCCTTTGTAAATTCAATACGACTTCAAAAGAGTGAGCCTCTCCCCCGTCTACAGAGTGCAAAGTGGCTGAGTGCATTTCAACCCTGCCTTCAAAGGCCCAGCTCCACGGAAGTCAAAATCCCAAGCTTCTTGCTCCTCTGTGACAGCCAGGAGTGGCTCCAGGTGGCCAGTGGAGAAACTGGGTTACTCTTCCCTCTTCCTCTGACACCACC
Organism: Daubentonia madagascariensis; assembly: GCA_023783475.1. Classification (NCBI taxonomy): domain Eukaryota; kingdom Metazoa; phylum Chordata; class Mammalia; order Primates; family Daubentoniidae; genus Daubentonia; species Daubentonia madagascariensis. The sequence continues at coordinate 1,484,012 of JAKFHU010001035.1, forward strand.
TCCGGGTCTGCCTCCCAGCGCGGATGCCACAGCCTGACAGGTCCCACCTCCCACATCTGCAGCTTGTGAAGGTGTGTGTGGTTCCCACCGGCGGCCAGGAGTGCGCAGTGCGAGAGGCTCTGCTGCTTGGTCGGAGGGGCATCCAGCTCTGACAGTCACCAACTGCCCAGCTTTGGACAAATTGACCACTCAGAAGTTCAGAATCCTCACTCATAAAATGGGGCTAGCATCCCCCAGGACTGAAACAAGGGTGACAATGATCACATGTGTCAGTGGGTTGGAAATTAGTACTAGTGTCTGTTCTACCTGTCTGGACATTTCTAGGAAGTCAAATTGTCCTTCTCAATAATCAGGCAAGGGATACAGGCTTTTCTTGGAAAAGGAAATATAAGTCTCATGTGTGCAAAATGACTTCAACTTCACATTTTAAACCTCCTGGCCTATGAGTCACGTCGCCAAAATCATCTTGATTAACCAGTAGATGCATCTGTTAAGATTTTCAATGGCGTTACCTTCTTTGGTCCAAAGCAGTTTTCATGCACACTCCGCTTGATCTTGTACTCAAGCCACACCCCACACCGCAAGACGACAAAATCACAGGTAGAAGCCACACAAGTACTATTACTGCCACTTAATTTCCTTCCTGTTGGTGCCAGCAGTCTACCCTTCCCTTCCCAGCAGGGGCTTGGGTCAGCCTGGGACTGGGCTGGAGCTCAACCAGGGTGCAGAGGACCCACGGGCCAGGCCCTCCCAGCTTAGGGCATAAGCGGCGGGTCCCCATGGAGACCGCGGCCTGGGGTGCGAGAGTGTCTGTGCATTAACTGAGCTATGCAGCGTGGCTTGTTTTTCTCTGGATTATTTTGTCTTTGGAGCTATATGGATTGTGGACATTATTTTGACAATATCCTTTCCGAGATAGAGAACCAAGATCTCAGAGTAATGCTTAATTTTGTTTTAATTTCTTGAATAAGTTATTGTGAGAATCAATAATGGCTTATTTAAAAACATATTTGCAACCAGAGTATTAACAACATCAAATTGGCGAAGGCAAATTAAAGTCTTGTGGCTAAACCTGAAAATCTACAATAATTTGTGGAATTTCAGAATAAGTGTTCTCCTGGGATTGGGGTCCTGGCAGTCTGTGATGGCTGAATCATGTCCCCCAAAACAGTATGTTGAAGCCCTGACCCGCAGGACCTCAGAGTGAGACCTTTTTTGGAAATTAGGCCATGGCAGAGTAATTAGCTAAGGAAGTCATACTGGAGTTCTTTGGGATCTCCATCCAGCGTGACTGGTGTCCTTATAAAAAGAAGGGAAGACGACGTGAGACAGCCACAGGGGAGCGACCGACAACAAGCCCAGGAGTGCCCAGGATTGCCGACAGCCCCCCGCACCAGAAGAGGCCAGACAGCGTTCTCCCCAAGCACCTTCGGAGGGAGTGTGGTCTTCTGGCCTCCAGAACTGTGAGACAATACGTTTATTGTCTCACAATACATTTTACGTCCCTGTTTGTGGTTCTTTGTTGCAGCAGCCACGGGAAGTTTATACCCCGGCTGTTTGGACATAGGTTCTTCCCACAGGGTTGTTCAAGGTCTGAAAGCACCTCCGGCCCTGGCTACATGTGAGCAGAGTCTCAGCACAGGCTGCTCAGGAGGGACCCCCATGTCCAGCACGTCCCCCGCCATGGCTCTGCCTGAGCCTCCACTCCACCTGCTCATGCTGTGGGACACTAGCTGTTCGGGGTACACCTAACCTTAGCGTGTCCCCTCCCTTGCTGCCACCCTGGGCCCCTGGACTGGCTCTGAGAAGAGGGGGACACGAGGGAGGAAGGCCCAGCGAGGCCCTGGCCCGTGGCCTGGCGAGCGGTGTCCTGCCTGGGGCTGGCCTGTGCCCTGAAGTCCCTTTCTTCCCCCTGGCCAGAAGGTTCATGTGTCCTCACGATGAAGGGAAGGAACCAGCCATGCAAGGTCCCTCGGGAAGCTGGCAGGTCCCTCCCCTCCACCAGCTCTGTGGCACCTGCGACGTGACCAACCACGACAACCAGAAAAACAACTCCTGGAACCTCTGGGCCACGGATGGTCCACGCCAACAATGTGATTTGTGCTGGGGCCTTGGTCACGCAGTATTGGCTCAACCTCAGGACAACCCCACAAAATCCCTGGACACCTGGCCTGTGACCTTGCGCAGCTGGCAGTGCCCGTGAGTCTTGCAACACGTTGCTGGGAGAGTTCAGCGCTGTCTGCAGGACTCCACCCGAGACGCCCTCTGGTGGGCCCCTCCCCACGCCCCCTTTCCCCATGCGTGGAGTCTAATCTACTCTGTGGGGGGCTCCCTGGGTGGCCCCTTCCATCCTAGAGGGACCATGGAGGCACCAGTGTCTCTCAGGTGTTCCCAGGACCAACCACCTACGTGCTGGTCTCTGGCCTCCCAAAGGAAGCTGCAGTGGGGCTGGAGGTGCAGCTTCAGGCACACCTGGGTGGGTAGATTGTAAAATGCTGGAGCCAAGTTGTTTTTCTAAACTGCGCCTTTTGTCTTTTGGAACAAAACAATACAAAGTAACAAGGAACACTTTCCTCCTTCCTCCTGCAGCCCCCAGGACCTCTGCATCCAGCCCGCCTTCGCCAGAGGCCTCAGGTCCCACTGCCTCCGGGGCTCCAGCTGAGCAGGTTCCCGCAGCAGCAGGCTGACCTGGGCACCTCGCTGGAGCCAGTCTTCCGGCCCCCTCAGGGCCCTCCAGCACGCTGCTGCCTCCGCCCCTCCCTCCCCACAACGCAAGCGCCAAGGCTGCGTTAGCTCAGTGTCCTCCCGTGCAGCATTTCTCAGTGTACCCCAGGGAAAGCAGTATCTGCCGCGTGTGTTGCAGACATCCCCCGAGTCCCTCCCCTAGAGAGCCAGATTTAGTAGCTTGGGGTGGGGGCAGGTTATTTTTGTCTACAGGCAAGTTGAGAAACAATTTGGTGTTAAAGTAGCCTCCTAACTGGCCCCCCTGCCTCCAGCAGCTCCCCATGACCCGCTGGGTCACTGGCCGGCGCTGCCTCCCCAAAGCCAGGGCCCCGAGTGCACTGCAGCCTCAGCCCCTCACTGACGCCAAGCCCTCCAGCCCGACCCAGGCCACCTCAAGCCTGTCTCCTATCTGTTCCCTTCCTGCTGTGAACTAAAATAAAATCTTAAGCCCCTCAGCTGACTAAATGGACCCCCTGTTGGCCAAGGGGACCCCAGAAATACCCTAAAGCTGAGTTGCTGGCCGTGAGAAGGGAGGTCAGTCACGCCTAGTCATGCCCCCTCCCTTCTTGGAGACCTCCTTTGTGACTCATTACCAGGCCTCAGGCTGTGCAAGACAAAGCTTGAACCACACCTGCAGGTCCTCAATTTACTTAACAGATCACTCATGTCTGAGTATATGTCTGGTGGCTTGTTTCTGATTAACAGAAATCCTTATCTTAAAACATTCCAAACCTTTAGACAAAAGCTTCATTTCTTTAACCAATTACAAATCAAAGAATCTTTAAACCCACCTATAACCTGTAACACCCCCCACTCCACCAGCTTCGAGACGTCTGCCTTTGTGGGCCAAACCAGTGTATGCCTTCTGTGTATTTATTTATGACTTTACGTGTAGATCCTGTCTCTCTAAAATGTGTAAAACCAAACTGTAACCCAACCACCTTGGGACCTGTTGCTCAAGGGTCCTTGGGGAGGCTCGCTGGGCCATGGTCGTACATATTCAGCTCAGAATAAACCTCTCTAAATTGTTTTACAGAGTTTGGGTTTCTGTCCACTGACACTGACAAGCTCTTCACGAGCTTATTTGACAATCTCTATAACCATCCTTACGTGTGTCCTGCAGTACCCTCGTAAGTACCTCGGGAAATGGAAACCCAGAGAAATCGAGGGGCTTTCTAAGGTCACACCGCTGGCAGGCGGTGGAGCCAGGCTTTGAATCCAGTCATCCTGACCCCAAGCCTGTGCCTGCTTCCGCTTCCAGGCAGACCTGAGCACTCATGCAAGAACTGGCCTCTCCTCCTGCTCCCGGTGAGGGACATCCTTTCTTCAGAACATCATGAAGACTTGGCTAAATGGAGTGGAAATCGACTGAGAACCCTAAATGATGCTAAAGGTTCTAGATTTGGGGGGCAAGAAATAAAGGAGAAAAAACTTATTAAAATATTAAACAATTTGAGCTGAAGTTCATGCCTGTGTTAATTTGATTTGTCTTGTTTCTCAAGACAGCTCTTACAAAACCTGGTTGGCTCGGGCTGATCTTGCAATTGAGATGCCCAGAGGAATTTCTTTTACTTTCCCCCTAAAAACTCCAGTACTAAATGTGTGGGACTCCTGCCCCTCCCAGAGTTGTCCTGGACGCTGCAAACCCGGCTGAGACGGCTCAGGTGAGGTTCGGGTGAGCTCAGGTGAGTTCAGGTAAGCTCCTAGTGAGATGCTGCCCCTGGTGGTGGGCCTCTTCCTCGTCCCCATAGTGGACATCGGCCTGAGTTCACAGGGAAGTATTTTATTTAAGGCGGTTTCTACTAATGGGAGCCACAGCAGGAAACATCTCTGTTCCCAGAAACTGTTATGGAACCAAACTGGGGTCTAATCACCTGGCACAGCCAAGCCAAACACTGAAGCCAAGAGTTGCAGCAGCAGAAATGGGCTTTTATTTGCAGGGTGCCATGCAGGAAAAACAGCAGCTAATGCTTACAACCCAAGCTCCTCGAGTCAGGGGTGTTAAAGGCAGGGGTACGGTTCAGGCAGGCAGAATTGCCAGTCAACACATGGAGGTGACACATGGGTCTGGCCCCCAAAGCTGGATGCCCTGAGTGAGGGGACATAGGTGGATTCAGAGAAAGGAAGGTTAAGAGGGGTGTGGCAGGCCCTTCACAGGGCAATTTAGAACAAAGAACAGGTCAGAGTTCAAGTCCTCATTTCCCCCATCTGCATTTTCCATCAGATGGGGGTTTCTAAAAAACAACTCCAGAGCCTATGTTATGTCTCCAGAGGGAACCGGAGCACCTCCTGACTCTGGCTCCTGGGGGCCTTGTTCTCATCAGTTGCCCATTCATTTTTCCAGGCCAGCAGGTGCCGGAACTTCCCTGAAGGAACCCCAGGTCTGCCTTTACTTCCACGCTGGGGCCTCTCTCCCTGCAGGACCCTCAGAGGGGTCCCCATTCGGTTTCAAAGCCACAGCGAGGTGTGTGTCCTTCCAGTGGGTCTGACTTGGAGAAGTGGACGCGCTGGCACACGTGTGTGTGTGTGTGTGTGTGTGTGTGTGGTTGAGATGAACATTATTCCTCTGAGTTCCTGAACAACTCACCTAGGATCTTAAGGACACACAGGCCTGCAGAAGGAGAAAAGATGAACCGAAACCCCTGAAACCAGCCTTGGCAAGGGAAAAGATTAATCGGTGAAAAACAATTCCAAGTGAAACCTTAAAATATTGGGGCCGTGAGGGTTTTTGGAGTGCAACTACTCCTTTAGGTGGCACCGTGTCTGCTGGGGAAGGAGGGCGGCGTATGGGCTGACCTTGGCTGCTGGAGACGGAGTGGGCCCTGCGCTGCAACCCCCCCAGGCCCACAGCAAGGGCTGGAAAGCCCCAGGGAAAGAACACTCTGACACACAGTCTGGGCTCGCTCCTTCCCACTCTGCTGCCAGGTGACTCAGCTTCGTCTTTAAAGAAAGTGGCAGGGGGCAGCGGCCTTTGCGCCCCGCGGCACATGCAGGCTAGAGTCCGGCCAGGCAGCAGTGAGTCTGGGTCCCTGCAATCCTAAGGGAAATCACCCCCATCAGATATGCATCGACTGGACTAATCCTCATCCTTTGAAATCAATGCTTACGGACATTGTTTCTTACTACAGAAATGAATGCTCAAGGTAGAAAAATTGGTAAATAAATTCAAGCAAAACTTTTTAAAAAATTGAAAGCACACAATCAAGAAGACCACTGGCTTTCTTCCCATCTTTTCTGTTCCACTTTTAAGACGTCACATACTTTCCTAGCCACTGGCTGGAGGGGTCTGTCAGGCCCCACCTTCCCCTCTGCCCAGACCTCCCAGGCCTGACTAGAAGCTGCCGGGGGAGCGCGTCAGTCCTTCCTGCCAGAAGTGCTAGAAAACGGGCACCCTCAGAAGCCAGGCAGAGGGGAAGCCAGGGTCTGGTCCCTGGGGACGGGTGGAGCGTCGAGGCCAGTGAGATTCCTCTGGGCACCTCCCTGGCCAGTCTGTGGGGCTCTGGCCTTCAGGTGGAATGCACCGCGCCCTCCCTCCTGTTCCATCTGAGGAATGTTCCGGGAGGATAAGAGGAGTCAGCACTTGCAGCCGTGGGCAGAGAGTACCTGATGGGGGCTGGCAGGTGTCACTGGTGTCCCACGGGCCTGACACCATGTGGAACCAAGGCCAATGCAGGTGAAGAGCCTGAGCCAGTGGTGGGCACCCAGCCTCTTTTGGGTTCGTGGGCTTTTATGTCTTACTGTTTTATGAAAATTTGTGTAGGTCTCTCACTAGACAAGCCCAAGGATCCCTGTTCCCAGGCCATTTTCTGCTGCAAAGAACCAGTAATGGAGTAGAATTTCTCTGGCTACTCCTTAAATATTGCTTTCCTGGGCTCAGCCTCAGAGTGGCTGTTAACCCCGAGTGTTTTGGGACTCTAAGACCTGCCCTGTTCTGACCAGGACACACCGGAATAAAGGGTACCCCGCACTGGATGGACAAAACTCAGCTGGGGTCCTGGCCTCCAGGCACTTAAATTGGGATTTCCTATCATGCCAGGCAAAGTCGCACATGAACAGAGGTCTGTGCTCCTGATGCCCAGTGTTCCACCTCAGAAGCAGTGCTCTGTCAGCATGGCCACCCCGAGCCTCGAGAACCCCGCGTGCTTTCCCCGGCCCACACCGCTCTGCGTGTACATCCACACGGGCAAACATAAATCAGAGAAACCCGACGTGCGAGCTTATCCCATAAGCAGCTGGGGCTTGGGAAGAGCTTGTCTCCAGGGGCGGAGGCCTCATCTGCTTGAAGGACCACAGATTAGAGGTGAGGAAGCGTCAGGTGGTGAAGAAACTGAACCTTTCACTTGTCAGAGGAGGAGAGCTCAAGATTGGACCCACACTCAAGGAAAGCTTTTTAGATCTGGAGAGCGAAGGGGGCTCCCTGCTCATTCTACAGGAATAAAAGAATTTTTAAAATGTGACCGCAGGCTAATCTTTCATACTTTCCATCAGATAAGCCAAAAGCATTGAAGAACATTTTTGCATCAACACTTCGTTGGAGTCCAGGAAATATTTTTGGCAATACAGCAAATGATAACATGTAATGCACAAAGCAACCAGCAGGTTGAGCCTCTAGAGCGAATGGCCAGAGACCCTCCAACAAGAAGGTGGGAAGGAAGAAACCCGCCAGACAGGAAGTCTGGTGACTACACTGCCCTTCACAGATCTGGACGTACCATGCCAGGGAAAGCTGGAAACAAATCAGGGCAAGAAGGAGACTTTACTGGAGATGCCCACAGAGAGGGAAGGAAAACCTGGAAACTGGCGGGAGCAGAGATGCCTCCAGGGCAGGCAGCACCTTGAAGACACGGCTCCTTGCTTTCCACATCCTTCTGTGGCCAGTCTGTCAGCTGCTAGGACCAGAAATGTACTTCTGTTAAAGTGGAAAAAAAAATCCAATGGTTTGTTACTTACCCCAAATCTTGTCCCATGTTCCAAAGCAACCCCAAAACCTGTAATAAAATTGTGTCATCCAAGTGTTATTGTACATAAGGAGCTTTATTGTGTTGTCCACAGTCAAATTAAAAGGGAAGATTGTTCATTATTGCCAGAAGACTGTGGTTATTTTAAGACTGGTCTTCCAGGAAATTTGGGTACAGACATCCTGTATGTGAAATCACTAGCAACTCTCAAAATCTAAGAACAATGATTATTCTGCAGAGAAGGGGAAAGTGCACATTTTAAAATTTTGACATTGATATTTCCAATAAAAAAATGCAATGTACTGATATGAGTAAACGTGAGAAAATGATGGTCACCTTCCAAATGTCCAAGTCCATTGCCTAAGGGCAACTTTACCAAATTTCCCAGCCCTTCAAGTCATGTGTCAACCTAGATAACAAACAGAGAGAGGCTCTCGAAAGGAAAATGGTGTTTATTTGGAAATAGAGCATTGCAACAGGAAAACACACGCACAGTAAAGCATGTGCATATTCAGGGAGATACAGGAAAACAAATGATTTTACAGGAAAAAGTGGGGAGGATTACATAATTGTTTTGAAATAATTATCCTTGGCTACCAAGATTAGTAACAAGGTTGATGCCAGACTGAGGTTGGACAGGCAGTTGCTGAGCAGACGTCCTTGCAGAAGTATTTCTCTTGTACGGTTGTGATGGCCTTTGTGCAAAGCCGTGGTTTTTGTAGTCTTTTGTGACAGTTTTGTCATCAGGCGTACAAGTGTGAGAAACCACCTTCGTGGCCTCCCAGGCTCCATTTGCCAGGATTTTCTTTCTTTTTTTTGAGACAGTGTCTGCTCTGTCACCCAGGCTGGAATGCAGTGGCAGGATCACAGCTCACTGTAACCTTGAACTCCTGAGCTCAAGCGATCCTCCTGCCTCAGCCTCCTGAGTAGCTGGGACTACAAGTGCATGCCACCATACCCGGCTAATTTTTAAATTTATTTTTTATAGGTGGGGCCTTACTATGTTGCCCAGGTTGGTCTCAAACTCCCAGCCTCAAGCAATCCTCCTGTCTTGGCCTCCCAAAGTGCTGGGATTACAGGCGTGCACCACTGTGCCTGACCTGTCAGGGTTGTCTTAACATTAGTGACTCCATTTTGGTTCTGACGACTTTCCTGCATTCAAACTCTGTTATAATAGTGCTAGCACCACACAGACCCTTTTGTTGATCCACCCTCCTTCCTCGCCCAGTTTCTAAGGGCCATGTTTCTGAACTACCTTAATATAACTTAATGTGCTTAAAGAACATTACATGAAAGAAGACAGGATGACTGGAAGACCTTATATTTAACATTTTCAATAGTCACTAAAATGAAGTCCATATAAGATGTGGCGAAGTGTGTGAGCAACATTTCACCATCTTGCACTAATATTAATAGCCACAGTATGAAGGCATCCTTTTCTATGTGTGCTTTTCCACAGATGTTCAGTCCCTGCCCAGCTCCCACCGTGGGCCTGAGGTCCAGTCTCCCTGAGAGACAACTGTACCCCCAGTGCTGAGCCTCAGAAGTGGGTGTCTGCCTGCACTTGATGTTTGATTTCTCTTCTCCTGTGATCTTTACTCCTATTAATTTGTTTTCAATAATCTCCAAAAAGATGGACTCACATGTGCTAGGAATAGATATTTCCAGAAAAACAAATCTGTATGCAATTGAATGTCATAGAGGGTAAAATGCAGGATTGCTATATCAAAGTTTGGGAATGATAAATATTCCATTAAATATGATGTAAACAATTTCTTAAATTCATATGTTTTTATCATCTGTCAGCCAAAATTCCTTCCATAGAAATTAATCTTAAATTTTGTGCTGAAATCATCAGTTACAATATAAATTACAAACTTTATTTTTAAAAAATGCAAAGCTACGACTGTCACTGGTATAATTATCAATTAATTTTCATTTTAACATCCTTTATCAAGGTAATGGATTTACTTTTTATTAACTATATGTCGAACTAGTTCTCTGTTACTCAATAACTCTCCTGGTGTACTGAGGAAAACCACTTGGCCTTCGGATAAAAAAGGTACAAAGTCACACCAACAGCTAATGTTAGGCAGATAACTGCCAGGAGGGGTGTGTTAGTAAACGCCTTCCAGTGACAAAATAGATTCCTACAGCCCTAACCCACCCCTAGGACACCTGGGTCATCCTCGGAACAGCAGGGCCTGCTCACCCACTGGCTGCCCAGGCCTTGGGGAACTTCTCACAATCTTGTCTGTCATGCAGGGGAGGAAATTTTTATTTCTCTGCTTATCTTAGGTTCTCCAGCTGGGGCCAGGCAAAGGAGGTGAGACTGGCCAAAGGCAGATTAACAAGAACAAAACAAACCTGAGTTTGTTAACAGGTGTCTCGTGCTTACACAGGGGCGCTCTGGATATGCCAGCAGAGACGGGTGGCGAGAACCTGGGTTCAAACACTCACTGAGGAAAAGGGGGTGCTGGCTCTGGGTGGGGGAGGCCACTTGTGGGAACAGCACAGCCTGTGCAAGGGCTGCCTGAAGGGTGCCGTGCCGACGGAGGCCTTCTCCACTGACCAGTTGTCCCGAGTGCTTCTCTTCTGGTACTTGGAGAGGGAGAGACCTTTACAATGTAAATTTCCCTCCCAAAAGGAAAACTTGTACCCTGTTTTTCCTGCATCTGCTGGTTCTCAATGTCCCTTAGCTCAAAATAATCCATATGCCAAACAGGCATATTTTGGGGTGGTGCATCCTGGTACCGTCACTTGACAATATCTCTTCCTAAGGTCATTTTCTATCCATTTTGCTTCCAGTTACCAATCCACTCTGTCATGGCTGAGACACTGAAATACAGCCCTTTTGAGGATAAAATGATTCCTACATACATTTAACTGTCCTTTCAGCTTTCCACAGATTTATTCTTTTAACAACTATCTAGCGTCTTTCTGGAGTCAGAACTATGCTGGCCTTGTAAAAGTCTTCCAAGGGGCCCGCCCTTGGATTCTGAGTGTCTAGAATTTGGAGAGTGCAGACACTTATGTGCAAGAAAAAGTTAAAAGTTGTAGATGACACCAGGAGGGACGCAGGCCTGGTGGGGTAGGGGTCTCTTCTGGAGAACAGGAGGGAACTCACCCCTGAGGTCTGAGCTTCAGAGACATTGCATGTCACCCTAAGTTATAAACGTGCCTTAGCGGCCTGGGGAGGTCAAGCTGCTTCTGCCTACAGAGCTAGCGAGTAGTGGGCATGCGATTTATTCCTTTCTCTCCTGTACTTTTCCTGGATTATCTCGAGCTAAAGGACACTGGGAGCCAACAGTTTCAGAAAAAGCTCTAAAAACAGAAACAAGTTTTTCTTTGGTGAAGGAAGAGGAGAAGCCTGAACAGCTCCCTTCAGTGGAGAAAGTGCAGACTTAAATCTGCATGACCAGCCTCACCAAGAGGCTTGGTGACCTACTTCTCCTGTCACCTTCCAGGAACTGCCTCCCGCAGCCAGAAGCCCCAAACCCCTTTCCTCTGTTTGAGTGGAAGGTGATGTGCAGACACAGCTCCACCCACCCTTGGGTCACTCGTCACTGGGTGTTCCCATGTGTGCTGGGGAGACTTGTTAATAAACTTCTGTTTGTCTCTAGTTACTCGGCTTGTTGCAAATGTAATTTACAAGACGCCAGCTGTAGAACCTGTGGCGGGTAGAGGAGAAATATCTTCTTTCTCCCCGACACTACAATCCTGCCCGCTTGGGTCCCACTGGCTAGAAATCAGTTTTGACTGTACCTGTGTCAACCTTAAATATTTAACGAGATTCTGAAAATATGACGAAGTATAGAGTTTGTTCTGTTCCTAAGCTTGAGGATGGCCACTCGGAGCACAGAGTCAAGTTGTCCTGAACATACGCTGCGATCAGCAGCAGTTACAAGTGGGATTTAAGGGGTAAAAATGGGCAATTCCTAGGTTGTTTACCAAGAATTTGCATTAAAATAACATAAGCTACCGACTGGCTATATATTGATCCTGGTATCGCAAGCTCCAGGAAGACAACGGAGAGACGGCTGCTCCGGAACCCAAGGCCTGTAAAGGATTGCCCGGGCGTGGGTGCCCGTGCCCACACCTGCAAAGGAGCTGTTCCCTCTGGGCCTGGGAGTAAGACTGGGGATGCTGTAGCCCAGCCCTGCCCCTGCCCGGGGGCTCCTCTCCCAGCCCAGCGGCTCTCAAGCCTTGGGCGCCACCTCCCAGCCCCTCCTTCCGCCCTAGCACCTTCCTTTTCTTTTTCTTTCTTTCCCTCTTTCCAACCCCCCTCCAACCTTTTTCATTTCTTGAGAGCAGAAAGCTTGCTGTGGCCCCTTGGTGTTATTCTGCAAATGAACCCCTGCAGGGCCTCCTGGCCCTGCCTGTCCTACTGGGGGCAACCACATGGCTGGGGGAGCCCCAGATGCCCGGAGGCTCCTGGTTCTGGGGCAGTTCTGGGGGTGCAGACCAGGGCCCTCAGCACCGCCCCTCACCCGCAGCGTGGCTCAGAGCAGGCCCAGAGCGTGCCCTTGGTGTGCTGCGCCCTCTGCGCTGGAGGACATTCGAGGCCTCCAAACAAGGTCCTGACCATCTCGCGTCCCTCAGTGTCCCCGAAGCCAGTCGCAGAAGCCAGACTTCCTCCTCCCCAAGGTGGGTCTCGGGAACTGGAACCCTTTGCCCGGAGCCAGCCATGAGACCTAGAAAGGCCACCCTCTCCCTCCTCCCTGAGGACCCTCATTCCAGGGGAGTCCTGCCTGTACCCGGGAGGAAGGAACTGTGGGGCCCAAGGGAAATCTTTCCTGTCACCCTCGTAAGGGTTGCTGGAAATCAACTGAGAAAAGGCAGATTAGTAGGAGAAATGGTATGAAAGTTTATTAGTGTGCACAGGGGAGAGTCACAGAGATGACCACCCCCACCCCAAGCAATGGGGTGCAGATGGTTATATATCCTTCCTCTTAGGGGAAAGGGAGGTGGGAAGTGTGGATGATTTTAGGGTAAATGATTTTTAGGGGAATTCAATGGGCTTAGAGAACATACAATGGCCTGGGGCAAAGTCTGTTGGGCCGCAGAGCAGGCAGCGGTTTCTGAAGAGTCTGTCCAGGTGTGTTGACAGAGTCAGTCTTTCCTCCTGCCATACGAGTTCAGTTAACGAGAACTCAGGGGAAGGGACCAGAGGTCATTGTTTTCTTCTTTGTCGAGTCCAGACTTTAGGCAGATAAGGGAGCTTCAGGGGACACCTTTGTCTTGTGCTTTGTGGGGGTCAGAGGATGGAGAGGAGGGGTGGGGAGAAGGTCCTAGACACCTGCGGCTTCTCCAGCTCTGCAGGTCAAAGCACCATGTTCTGGGGTATCGGTTTCTGAGCCCCAACACAATGCTGCACAGAGAGGCCAAGAAGATGCCACACAGACAGGCCTTGCTGGGGCCCCCTCAGCCTGCTCCACTGGGTCACACCCTTTGTCCGGTCAGAATGCTGCGTGGCTGTCCTTTCTCCACCGAGGCTGAGCGAGCAAACAGGCGCTTCTTCATTTAGAAGCCTCCCGTGTTACCTAAAACTTTGATTAAGTAAGTTTCCTGTGCCTTCCTCTTGTCAACTTGCCTGTTATTTCAGGAGTGTTGGCTGGGCCGTGACCCGTATGGTGGGCGAGGACAAGCCTCCCACCTGCCATCCGGCTGCAGGAGGACGGCAAACTTCTCTGTTTTTGTCTGGTTTGTCTTCTCTGGTAACAAAACTTATCTTTTCCTTTTGGAAGACCACCCCTTGTTCACTATCAGCCGTGGGCCCCAAGACAGAGGCCAAATGGCTCTCAACAGCTGAAATATTTATTATCTGGCCTTCACTGAAAACATTTGCTGAGCCCTGCGTGTTACGCAAAACACAGCTGGAGTAACAAAGACCCTTCCGGACAGAGAACCGTGACGCACATTTTGAGGTTATCAGAATTTTCCTCCCCAGTGGGTCTGGAGAGAATGGAACCTGTCCCCGCTGACGATGAGACGCACCCCCAGGGCAGTGCTCCCTAAAACAGCTGGAGGGGAGATGTCACTGGGGCCCGAGACCCATGCAGACCAGACACCTCCGGGAGGAGAACAAGTCTGCACGAGGGACTTCGATCTTACCCAGTGTTGGGGGAATACGGCCACAACAAAATCTCTTAACCCATGAAACCCCGCCACAGGGTAGAAGAGAAAGAAAAGTCTTGTTATTGAATAAGCCTTGAACCAGACCATGAGGCATCCGCTGCGGAGACTGCAAAGACAGAAAGAAGTCCTGCCCTTTTGTAGCACCAGGTGGCTCCGGAGGGACGTTCCCAGCAGCCAAAACCGCCCAGAGACTCACTGAGATTTTTTAAAAATCTCAAAACCAGAGAAGGCATTTACGACATCAAGTGTTCTAAACGGGTGGAACGTGCTGTCTTTCCCTTTCAGTACAGGAAAAATTTAAAATTTAACTTTTTCAGAAAAGATTTGAATTTATTCTTACACCAGCCAGTTGCATGGGGATCCCTGAGGCGCCACCGCGGGTCCCCAGTGGCGGGGAGACACTTTCTTTACCCGTTTCTTATGGTGACTCCGCTTGAGTTTACCTGCTAAGGCCCCGGCCTCGCTAATTTGATGAGTCATTTCCTTTAGAAGAGTCTGCTAAAGTACAAACAATTCTGACACTGGTTAAAGGGCATAAATGATACTTTCTTCAAGGGGCCGCCACGGCGGGGCCTTGCCATGGCGGGGGGCATTGAGCTCAACTCCAAGGACAACAAATGGGACTTACGGCCAAGGGGCCCAGCGGGTGGGAATTACCAAGAGGAAACGGGGTGCTGCGGTCTGAATGCTTGTGTGCCCCCGAGACGCAGATGTCGGGATGCTGACGGTGTTAGGAGGTAGGGCTTTGGGATGGGACTAGATCCCGGGTCCGGAGCCCCGCTGCGGGACCAGAGCCCTATGAAGGAGTCATCGGAGGGCTCCTTGCCTTGTCCACATGAGGACGCAGTGAAGGCGCCATCCGGGAGCCAGAATTCAGGCCCCACCAGACACCAAGCGCCCAGCGCCTTGATCTTGGACTGCGCAAATGTCTGTGGTTTATAAGCCCCCAGTGTGTGGTATTTTGTGGTAACATCCTGAATAGACACAGGTAAGGGTAAGAAGGGTTCTGGCTAAACAGACCTACCTGGACTCTTGCTGGAGACAGGCTGGGGCGACCCTCACCTGGGGGGCGGGAGAACTGGGGCCCGACCGGGTCTGCAGGGGTTGCATGTCGAGGGTGGCCTTCCCCAGGCTGACTGAACGTTCCCGCTACAACCAGGCCACGCGGGCCCAGCAAGGACGGACGCCAGGGTCGTGGCGCAGAGGGCTTAGAGGAGCCCGGCTGGCCTGGTCTGGGAGCATCTACCAGGACTAAGGACGCAGCCATATGCTAGTGGGCGGTTTGGTTCCTCTGAGGCCCTGCGACTTTAGCTTTAAAATGACACATTTAAAATCCTAGTTCTTTCTCCAGCTTTTAAAAGTCCAACTGACAAATGTTGTTCTTCTGTTTAAATACAACAGGTTTGAACGATCGCCGTTTAGGAGCCCTTTGATTACTGTTTGGTCCTACCTACAAATGTGGTGAATTCAACACCATTAACTACCATGCGGCTTTTTTTAAATCTAACGTGTTCATTTTCCCTTAAAAGTACTCCTGTCGTTTGTTGAACACCTCATATTATTTTATAAATATAATAATTAATTAAGCTTATAAAGAGGTGAGGCTTATTTCTTTTTCTCTTTTGGGGGGATGATGGGGGTCTTGCTGTGTCCCAGGCTGCATGCAGTGGCACGATCACAGCTCACGGCAGTCTCTAGCCATCCCCCCGCCTCAGCCTCCCGGGTAGGTGGGGCTGCAGGTGCCACCACACCCAGCTACGTTATTTCTTTTAATAATTCTGAATGCACATGGAGAGGGAATCACAAATAAATCAATAACTAAAATACACATTTGAAATTGTAATTTCAGGGCCGAGGCATCATGCCAATTGGCCAGATACTCTTAAACATTTCAATTCTTAAAATACCAAAAATGCCCAATTTTAACACAAAAAATTCTTAATTCTAAATTTTTGCAAGGTTTAAGGACATTTACTGAGAGACGAATATGCAATTGGACAATGGACAGACCACACATAAAAATAGAAATCTGACCCACAACTTGCAGCAACCTGCGCAGGAAGCCAAGCCCTTATCCACAAAAAACAGCCCAGGACTCCAGCCTGCTGCCTATAAATCAGACGTGCAGGAAGCCAGATTGGTGTCCCTCGTGACAGGCCAGGAGGCTAAACAATAACCTTTGTGACAATCGTCCTCAGATGGTCCAAACTTAATGACTCACCACTGCCCTAATTTGTGTTCCTGTTTCCAACTGAGGACTAACCGAGAAAGCCAAACACGCTCCCCTAACCACTCACATACATGGGGGGCCGGTCCAGTCAGCACCCCCGGGCCCCTGCGGCCTTCCCGAGCCCCTGGAGGCTTCCCCACCCCATGCCCGCCCGAGTCTCTGCCAACACCCAAGCGACGTGGCGACTCCCTCGCTCTGACGGGCTCGGGATAAACAGCCCGTCTGGTCTCCTTTGGGTAGTCTTCTTTTGTTTCCCAGGTAATTTTGAGGATCACCTTCCCAGCTTGCTGAGGTTTTGTGAGCCGCCGGAGACGAGCCAGGAGCGTCTGGGGAGACACACGGTGCCTGAGTCACAGTCTCATTTCAAGGGACCCCAGAAACGAAGGGTTTGCGCGGCATTGCGACCTAAAGTTTTCAGTTAGCTTAAGAAGTCAGTCACCTCCACCCAGACTGCCGTTGCCCTGATCAACCTCTGCCCTAAACTGGATCTAAGTAACTTCAGCTCCTGTGTCCTAGATCGCTGGACATGACAGCGCCGCAATTTTTCTAAACCTTCTTTTCTTGCAGGCGGCGTCTGCTGGATTCTGACACCGTAGGGCCGCGTCTGCCCGCAAGGAGGTCGTTCCTGGTGTGGGGGGCGGCGTCCGTTCACTGCGACACCGACCCCTCCGGGAAGAGGCAGAAATCCCGTCCCCTCTGGGAGGACACAAGGGCAGGCGGGGGTCCCCTCACGCTGGCTTGCCCGGGGCCCCGCGGTCAAGGGGAGCCCTTTCTCGGGAGCTGCTCTGCGCCAGCTGCCTTGGCAGGGCGGCGCTGCCCTTGTGCCCCGTCTGTGGAGACCACTGGGTGGAAGGTCCCGCTGGGGCTGGGGCGCATCGGAGGCCAAACATCACTTCCCGAGCCTGGTCCCCAAACGGTCCTGAGCCTGTGTTTGTCCCCCACGTATTAAACGAGGAAAATTAGCTTAATATCTACTATTTCTACCTCATACATGAGAAGGAAAAATTTGTTCTAAACCTGAGAAAAGGCAAAAACCATGAGCGCATAGTTTTTATTAGATGCTCAACGGTTTTTGTGAGCTGCTTGTGGCGAGGAGCTTTGCTGCCGGTTTCTGCTGGTTGTTCCAGCAGGGCCGACCCGCTGACCCACTGACCCACAGACCCGCTGACCGGCTGACCCGCTGACTGGCTGACCCACAGACCCGCTGACCCACAGACCCGCTGACTGGCTGACCAGCTGACCCACAGACCCGCTGACCCACTGACCCGCTGACCGGCTGACCCGCTGACAGGCTGACCCTCTGACCGGCTGACCCGCTGACCGGCTGACCCGCTGACCGGCTGACCGGCTGACAGGCTTGAGGGCAAGTGAGGCTGAACCTCAGGCAGGACAGGCTCTACCATATTAAGCCACAACATAAAATTGGGAACAGTTCTTGGACACCTACTAATTGTAGACAGCTACGATTTACCCAAGATTATTTCTCCTTTCAGGCTCGAAGGCGGAATTCTTGTTTTGTGATGCCACCGTGGGCCATGTTTCCTCGTCTTTCCTTCCCCGTTGGATAATTTTTCTCCTCTACGGTGCCGTCCGCACACACACCCGTGTCTGTCTGTACACACCCGTGTACGTGCCCCCGCGTCATCTTCTTGTCTTGCCTGGCTCAAGAAAGGATCTGAGGCAACTTGAAGGAGACAAACAACACTGCAGAAAGGAAAAAAACAATTAAGGAAGGAAGAGCAAGGGAGATTTGGAGGCAAGGACGGGAGCAGAGATCAGTGGTGACTCGGAGGAGACTCCAGCATCCCCCGCATTCGAGCCAGGGCTCGTTAGGCCACTTTGAGGCCTTGTTACAGGTGACGGTATTGGGTATAGAAAGTCCGTGGGCCCAAGAGCTGGGATGTGTCTGTTTTATCATTGTGCACGTAGGTTTATCTTATCTGCATTTATTGGGATGGAATTTTTTCTTTATGTTGTTTTTTACTTCACTCAGAGTCTGAAGAGGGACCAACAATTTTTCTGTGCCTCATGGTGATTGAAGTATGCAGGCAAAGTATGAAAGTTTGACTTTTTTCCATGATATATGTTTAAATTGCTTTTTGCATGAGATCCTGGGCTCTACTGTGTCATTCTCCTGTGTTGAAATGACACAGGCAATCTACGACGATGTTGACAAGAATGAAGCCTGTGGAGGGAGGGCCTGGCTGCCAGTCCTGATTGCTCGAGCCTTCCTGGAGCAGAAATGGCCTCAGGTGAGCTGTGCATTCGTGGGAGCTCAGAGAACCCACGTACCAGCTGTGCTTAGGGCTAGAAGTGGCTTCCTATGGAGCTGCAAGAACCGTTTCCTGCTGGGGAGGGAGGGAGGAGGACACGGCTCACCTTCGCAACAGTGAGGGCACCTGGGAGGAGACGAGGAGCGGGGCACAGGCTGTCCTGGTGGAGCGTGCACGCGGAGCCTCCCCCTGGGGTCCGGCTGCAGCAGCGTCTCCCTCCCAGTGTCTGTTCTCCTGCCTCCCCGCACTCCAGGTCCTGTGCTGTTTCTGTTTAATACCCAGGGGTTGATAGTGCGGCCCGCGGGTACTTCCAGAACGGGCAGCAGTTCTTTGGCCACCCCATGGAGCCGCAGGCCAAGGGCCGTCTCCTCCAAACCCTCCAGAACCCTCACGATGCTCAGGCTGTTTTTGTTTTGTTTTTTAAAAATTCATTTCTTTGTCCGTGGTGAGAAGAACGTGACCCAGGCCTTCTCTTTTGCTCTTTGTGAGGCAACACGTGGGTAGCAGGCTGCTCTAGACAAAGGCCTCCACAGCCCTTGCCGTTCTGACCCTAAACACACACAGTTTCTACTCTGCACCTCCCCGACTCCCTCCTCCTGCTCCTCTTCCCGCCCCGGCCTCTGGTTGTGCTGGCAGGATCACGGGGCCCCACCGAGGCATGACAGGCGCTGGCCAGGAGTGTGAGGTGTGGTTCCCTCAGCCATGATTGCCAGCATCTGTTTGATCTAAACTTGCTGCTAGTGATCAGCTTCTTGATGTATTTATAATGTTGTTTCTGTACTATTCACTTATTTTATCACAGTTACCTTATTAAAGCCTTTATAACCGTTATTTTGAGTAGTTCCATGGTATTCCATAAAGTTCATTTATCATGAATGGTTTAATCATTCCTCTGTAATAAGACTTAAGGGTTGTTGTATTTATTTTGGTGCACTTACAATTGTTTTGGTGTTTTTAGGACAGATTGGAATTATTGGGTCAAAAATTTAAATTTTCTAAGATTTTTGCCATTCTTGTTAAATTGCTTTCTAAAATATTTATACCAATTCTCCTATGGGGGATAAAGAGCTCTTATGGGGAAAAATGGCTTTTAATAAAGAGGTTGTCAGACCAGAGGCACCATCTCACTAACATTATTTGCTTCTGAAGATGGCCTTTGACAGTGTGTCCACCCTGCAGGTCTAGAGAGCGCGAAATATAAAGGTTCTAAGAGTGAGACTTGATACCCCATCAGCTCTGGGAAACCTGACCCCGGACTCTGTCTCGCTACTGCAGTCACCAAAGCTTCTACGAAGCCATGCTGTTTCAAGTAAAGTATCAGACAACACTACCTTGCAAGAAGTGCTGAGGACCTTGAATCTTAAAGCGGAGTAAGGCTCCACAGGGAATAAATTTTGCAATTTAACAAAGATTATCAGGGTCTCTTTCTCAAATTTTATATTTTGGGGGATTTTGTCTATATTAGGAGGGTATTTTTGGAATTTTAAACCATGACTTTTACTAACATAGATGATGTGAAAGTGGGTGATTCATTGTTTATCATATGTGAGGGGTGATTTGTGTTTTGTGGGCCACTTTGAGGCTCAGATCCTTGCTGACGGTGTGGAAGTAACAATACGTTACTTTTAAACACCCAGGAAACCAGTGACGAGCAGCCATCCAACATCCTGAGACCCAAGGAAGGACACATGTCCCATTTAGACTGGATCAGTCAGGAGGTGGCAATCAGACAAGCCAATTTAGCATCACTTTATAAAACAACTGAAAGTCATCCATGTCCTGGAGACACAGGAAGGCCAAGGGGCTGTTTGCGAAGGAGGAAGTGAGTGGGACGGGCAGGTTCAGGGCATGGTGGGCCCCTGACTGGATTCTGGACAAGGAGAAACCTAGAAGGGCATTACTGGTTCACTTGGGGACATTTAGATATTAATACCATGTTAGAGAACAGCGGGTCATATCAAGCGTGGTGGTGAATTGGGGTTGGCAGGAGACCACCCGCACCCAGGACACTCCCGTGTGGAGAGGTGCAGGGTCCTGTCTCCTCTTGGTGGCCCAGTCCAGGCAGGAGCAGGAGCGACAGCAAATGTGGCCAAAGGGAGACAGTGGGAGGCCAAAGTGCTCAAGGGTTTCCAAAACATCATTTACCGTGTTACGCCTCGGAGTTGAGAACTACACCTCTGAAAATGTTGCAATGAAAATAGCTAAGGTTGGGGTGAGATGCTTCACATGGATCCTGAGGGCCCTGGACAGAGTCTCCCAGACCCAAGTGAAGAGGTGGACCCTGGTTAGAGACCTTCGTGCTACAAATGTGGCAACACCTTTTTTATTTAGAGTAAGATGTGTTAACATCCAGCATGACAAAATTTGTACAAAGTTCACAATTTAAAAATGAAGTATCACAGCAACTTGTGATTCCACACATTTATAGCAAAATTAAAGTGTCAACAAACCCATGCCGTGTAGTACAAAAATAAATCAAACTTCAGTTCCACAGAGAGCACAATAAATAGTTTATACAAAATTCTGTCTTAATAAATGATTACTTAAATTAACTTAGAAATGAATATGAACAATAAGTTATAATAAATAAACTCTGATGACTCACAATAATTCCATATGAAAGGTCAGCATTCTAATATGTGACACTTTTGTGATCCCTATATAATAGTCACAGATAACTTTTGATTTGATATTATGTACCAACGTTAGATGAGCAGCAGGTTTGTGCTTAAAATCCCTTTCCATTGTACATAGGTGATGACGATAAGAATCCAAAACTGATGCTATCTATTACTCTACTAAAAGCATTACTATATTGGCAAAGAAGCTGCAGACACAACGCGGTGGGGAAATGCATATGCTGTTATGAACAATGGGGGCCCTAAACAGAGGCTGGGGCCCTGGACCACGCAGGCGGCCCCAGGTGACTGCAAGCACCTTGCTTCAGCTCTCAAAAGGCAATTCTGAGCATGGCAGCTGCAACCAATAGCACAACAGAAAGGGGGCTGTACAGAGAAGGTTCTGCAGAGCCCCCAAGTAATTACATAATCTTTTCCCAGCTAGTTATTAAAGTCCTTGTGGAAAACTGTAAGCGTTTGTACAGTGAACAGTATAAAGTGCCGCTGGGATATACATATATTTATACATATATATATACCGAGGTTGATATTGTATCAGAATATTTGTCGTGAGATCCCTGTAGTCCTCTCTTCCCAACATTATTGATCAGCCGTGAGGGCTCCTCTATAATCCACCCAGGTTCAGTGTCACAAGGCTACTGACACAAGGAATTGCACACCTCCGTACGGATATATAGGACAAGGTAAGTGCAAATAGTCGACTGGCACATTGTGGGGACAATGACCCTGTAAGTCCTGTTCTGCTAAAAATATTTTTTTTTATTTTTACAAAACCCATCTTTTTTATTTCATAACAAAATTTTAAAGTACTTTTGTACTTCCTGCATAACATCAAGACATGGAAGGAAGAGATGCTATTAAATGTAAATCAAGTCAACATCAGGAAACACAACACATCATCAAAGGACTACTCAGAAGGAGGACGCAGCAATCAAAAGTGGTCTTATGCATACGTATAGTGCAGTCATTGGGAATAAAACAATCAAATCTCAAAGGTATAAACAAGTCTAAGATGATCTAGTTTAAAGCAAAAAAGTGCTGAAGTATATTTAGTTACTTTTAAAATCTGATTGCATTCATTCTTAGAATAGGTCACAATAAATCAAATGACAAGGCTATGCAAATGCTCTGTGGTCAACTGGTCTCCAGGAAAGGGCAGAACACAAACACCACGTGAGAGGACTCTGAGTAGGACCAAATGCTCGTTCAAAGCCAATGTGGTGGCTGGGGGGAGAATTTACTGAGCTGCTTTTTCACCAGATCCAGCAGAAAATTCAGTGCAGTAACTAGAATACTCACAAATCATTTGCCTTTACCCCTCAAATAATAAGATTAGTAACAGTAAGAATGTTTAGAAGTGAAAAGGGGAAATAAATGCTCTTAAATTATCTTTTAGCTTAAATTGAAAACACGCAGATTCTGTTAGATAAGCTACGTTGCAATGACACACAGTTCAGAGGGGCACCAGACTCTAGGGGAGATACGGGAAGGTTGTTCCAGAGTTTACTGAAAATGGAAAAGGAGATCTTCACGTTGTCCACCTCTGACAAGCTCCTGTCTGCACTGCGGTTTCCACAGTCACACCATGTAATGTTTAGGAGTTAATTTAAAAGTGCTGTTTAAGCTGCTTTGAATCTTCTGCCAAGTTTCCATGGCTTGATGCTGTCTTACAATAAATTACTTATTTCATTCTTACAGTTAATCCACATGCCATTTCCTTGGAATGCAAAAACCTCACTTATTGCCCCCACCATACACCATCCTCCTAAAACAAACAAACAAAAAAATCACATAATATTTCCAAGCATTGTTCAAAAATAAAGCATTTTTGCAACCAATTTTTGCTATGAAACAATATGCACACAAAATGTATTTCTTAAATTCCATGAAGTCCTCCAACACGAGGCAAAATGATATGTCTAAAAGTGGCAGCAGGGCCACAACATGATCATTCAAAGCTGTTTTTTTTTTTGTCCATTTCAGTTCGAAATACTAAAACATTTAATCACTAAAGCATTAAAAAGAATTTACACTCTATTTATTTTGATCAGCTTACCTCTTCAGAAATATATATACCCCCACATGTGCACACATAGCAGCTATAAACATTACATGGCAGAACACACTATGTCAGCTGACATGGAAAACATACAAAATGTGATGTATCCAAAAACTATTCTGCAGGTGCTATCTTTAAAGCAAGACATAAAATCATTATGAAGTCTTGTAAGCATAACACTGTTTCAAACAGAAATAAATATATAACACTTTCTGGTAAGTTACAGCAGCAAAAAACAAGAGGCATCCTTTTTTAAGCAAGAGTTTCATCACTAGAGCAGCTGTTCAGACCTGAATTCCTCTCACAGCCTGCTTTATATTTTCCAGTAGGGCTTTATTTTCTGGACTCTGATAACGGTCTTGATTTGTATACATTTCCGTCAAAGTAGTCACGTAAGCATCAAAATTTTGTTCATTGATTGGATCCTACGAGATATTAAATAGTAGTTCATACACAACTTTTATTTTCTTAATAGTATATTCACAAAAGCATAAAATAGTATAAGAGCATAGTGCCACTGGGTTTATAATGGTTAAAAGGCCTATTCAGAGCACACTTAACATCACGGGATCAGCCCCACCAAGGTTTCCAGCCCTTAATGTTATCGTTTCAGGGCGGTAACTGCACACATCCAAAGGTGAAGAATCATGAAAATAATAATACTAAGACATCTATGTTATGGTACGAACCGCGGCGCTCTGCGAATGCCTCAGTCACTTACCATGTGTGGCAGCTGAATGTTGGCCAGGCTGTGGATCAGGGACTGGCTCAGGTTGGCCAGCTCGTGGAGAAGCGACTCGTTCTGCTGCTCGATTGCCTTGTTCTCCTCTTCAATGGTCTTCAGGCTGCTCTCCATTGTGGTGATCTGCAAGGCACAGTCGTGTGACATGTAACACAGGCAGGCTGGTGGCTCTCGCTGCCAGCGACAGGAGTCCATCGGCCTCGAAGTCAAGAATTTGTCATTTTACAGGTCTGGTTTTTATGCTTTTGATCCAATGCATTTGAAAATTTGGTAACTGGGCTATAATGGAGGATTCATGTTAGGTTCCTGGGCTGTGTGGACTTTTATTCAATTTTTAAACGTTTCTGTTTGTTGTTGTGCCTGGAGTATCACATGGCAACTGTCTCCTTGTACTACCCTCTTCTCTCTGCGGGCTTAATGGGATTGCATTACTTACTTGGGTTAGTATTTTACTGACTTGTTGCTAATACTTATTCTTTCCACCCTGAATCTAATTCTGCAACAATTAAATCCTAAAAATGGTACAGGCTGGAGCTCACCGCCTGTCCCGCCCCAGAAACTGCAGGGCTTGGGGACTCTGGCTTGCGTGTTCCCATCCCACCCAGGACATGGGGGGCTTGCCCTCCTGGGTATAAAGAGATCATCCACAGGGACATTTGGGGAAGTCACCTCTCTCATTGGCCAAGTCAGTGGGAATAAACATTAAGCTTTAAAATTCCTTTTATTGTTTTTGAGACAGGGTCACACTCTGTGGCCCAGGCTGGAGTAAAGTGGTGTCATCATAGCTCACTATAACCTCGAACTCTGGGCTCAAGTGATCCTCCCACCCTGGCCTCCTAAAGTGCTGGGACTACAGGCTCTCACCACCACACCTGGCTAAATAAATTTTTTTTTTTTTTTTTTTTTTTGTAGAGACGGGGTCTCACTATGTTACCAGGCTGGTCTTGAACTCCTGGGCTCAATCGATCCTCCTGCCTTGGCCTCCCAAAAGTGCTGCATTACAGGTGTGAGCCACTGCTCCTGGTCAAAATTCATTTTCTATGTCGGATGTAAATAGATGTCCTTAGGTGCAAATATTCCCCTCAGATATCAAAAAGGAGCACGGACACACGCACCTCCTGAGCAGGGAAGCCAGGTGTGCAGAGAGGCTGCATATTTCTAGTCTACACGTCCAAGTAGCGCACGTGTTCCCAGAGAGGGCCCAGTGCCAGGGAGCACAGTGTCTGCCCCGACGCAGGGGGGAGGAGGCCGAGCAGCTCCCAGGACCCTGGATGGTCAGTGCCAACAGGAGGAGACGGTGGTAAGTGGTAGGAAACCCTTCGTGGATGTCGGGAATGTGTCCCGTGGGCAGAAGCTGCCCCAGGGGCTGTGGACTGAACACCCTCGACAGACAGAGAGTTCTGTACCCTCAGGGACTGCTCAGAAACGTGCCATTCAAAGGGGGAAATAAAGTAAGATTTTCAGGCTTTTCACCCTCCCGAATAGAATGACACTCAAGGGTGGATTTTTGGTCTGTCCCAATTAAGCACATCATTGCTGACTCGGCCACCTCCTGCTCTAGCAGAAAAGGCAGCTCCTGCGGCCCTTGAGTCCTCTACTAACCAGACCTCTCTTCCAGGGCCTCGGTTGGTGCAGTGGTAAGAAAAGCCACTCAGCTGTTACTCCACCCCCAAACCTAACGTTTGGATGAGTTGTAAGGAAAACACCAACCCGTTTCGGGTGAGCCCCGGCCAGGCAAACCTGCATACCCCAGGGAGGCCTGAACACACTTCCAAGGGCTGAGGCCACAGGGCTGGTGAGACCAATGGACTGACACCCTCTGTGAAGGAGGTGGCACCAAAACACCTTGACAGCCACCTGGTAGAGCATTTCTACCCTCAGCCTCCTCCTCTGTGCCGATGGGGGACCCTGGGGAAGCTGTGTTCTTGGGGCGGAAGCTCGTCTGCTGAGCGGAGTGGGGCTGTCATTCAACCTTCACCCTCAGAGCAGGGGTGATACCAGCACCCACCTCTGGAGGCTGCCTGGAGGATGGCACCGTCCCTGAGCTGTGACCACTGCCACCAGCATCTCTCTTGAGTCCTCTGGCCTCATCGCAGCAAGCTGAGCTGACACAGAGGCTGGGTGAACATCCCCTGAGAGCCCTCAGGAGCCCCTGGGCAGCTGGGGAGGGGCTGGTCCAAGGCCACAGGGGTGGGCCAGGGTAGAGACCTCATTTCTAAGAGGGTAGAAATGCCTCACCTTACCTGTGTTCACAACAGGAAGGGGACCACTCTGCCAGCCTGGAGGTTCAGCTCCCAGACCTACACTGGGTGAGTTGAACCCCAAAGCAGCAAGGCACAACTGCCCATGTGCGAGCCTTGGGGGGTCAGACGAGGTCCAGCTTGGCCTCTGTGGCAGTTGCCTAGCTGAGGAATCACAGATGCTGCGTGTGTAAAATGAGGTTGATGATACCTTGTAGGGCACCTGGGGTCACGGATTACCTAACAAAAGCTAATCCGTCAGGGACCTTCAGGAGGCGCATGAGAAAGGCCATTCCCTGCTGCTCCCCAGCCCAAGCTCTGCAGCTGCAGTCCCTGCAGGCCTGGGAATCTGCACGTGCAAAGGCAGCTTTCTGAAATCCCCAGACACGGAGGAGTGCTGACTAACAGGCCCTCCTTATTTGAAATTTTGGGAGCAGGGGCTGTCCCTGTGTATTTAACGTAATAATTAAATAACACTAGGGACTAAAATATCTTGGAAGGAAACCTGCCATCTTTTGCAGGACCAGGTGATCTTCTGAGAATGACTATTCCCAAGTGGTATCTCATTTAAACACACAAACACACACACACAGACAGAAAACCAGAGGGCCCAGGCCAGGGCCACTCAGTCACAGCAAACATTGCCACGGGTATTATTTCTGCAGAAGACCAAGATTATCAGGTGAAAGACTGAAGGGAAAAAATGAGCACAGAAAAAGCCCGTGGCTCTTCTCCTACAGGCCGAACTCAGCTGCTGCCTTCGGGCGGTAGCACGCGCTGCAGCTAAGGCTGAGGGCTTCGAAGACTGTTACCTGAGTTCTGAGCTTAATCATATCAGCTTCCATCTGCGAATTGGATTCATTCAGCTCCTTGATTTCTTCGTCTAACTGTTTGATTTCTTCATCGTTCTCTATACCTGTAACGACGAAGGTCAGTATGTCAGAGCTACTATGTGCAAAATACCAGAGTTAAGATTTTGGGAATTTTCTTTGTTCTTTTTATATTTGGAGTTGAATTTGCTTGAAAAATATACACTCGAATTAAAAAAAACAAAAAGTCACAATTTGGGACTGCCCCTTCCCCATTTAAGTCACCTAAAGAAAAGAAAAGTCAACCGAGACACGCAGAAGCCCCCGGGCACTGCAAGGGTCAAGCTCCCAGGGCGACTGACCGGAGCCTCAGGACTCCTTCCCACGGGCCTGGGCAGAAACCACTCTGTCCTGGTGCTGCTCTCCCAGCCCAGCCTGCTCATCCACGCCTGCATGGTTCTCTCTCATGCGCTCTCCCCTCAACCGCCCTGCAAACACGCCAGGCTTGGAGCCAGGCTCTGCCACCCCTGCCCTCACCAAGCTTGGATTCCAGTAAGAAAATGGGCCCCTGACACGTAACCAGCAGTAGGAGCCAGGGAGCGCTGAGGACGCCCTCGCCTCGTGGACCAGCTAATGTGGAGAATGCCTGGGGCAGGGGCTGCAGGCCATGGCCACAAAGGGGCTCTCTGAATACTTGACATCTAGCTAATAAAAAAGCCTCTCATTTTGAACGATGAAAAAATACACAACTAACAGAATTGCCAATCTGTAAACCTCTGCTAGAAAGACGCCTTCCACAGCTGCACACCTGACTGTCCAGCCATCCTGGCAGGGCACTGCCAGCAAGCCGTGCCCTCAGAGGGCTGCATGGCTCAGTCCTGGGGTATCCGGGCGCAGGGGCCCCGCGCCTGCATTTGCAGAGGGTTGACGATATCGTCAACCCCTGCTTCCTTGGCTGGCTGTGTTTGGGTGTTGGCAGCATCACACCGCCAAGATCAAAACAATGGAGAGTCCTCTCCAATTCCGGCCACCGCACAATTGAGTGCATGGGTGAGGAAGGGTGGGTGCTTTGCACACGCAGCAGTCCTTGAAAATCCCAGCACCGGGATGGCCGTTCCCTCTGGCCACACGGCACAGCAAGGGACCTTTGCTCCAACCTATGGGAATCGCATCCAGCCCAGGCCTCCTGGGCCCCGGGGGGGGGGGGGGGGCGGGCTGGCAGACGCCATTTTCACGCTTGGCAGACAGCAGGGCTGCAATCAACCAGAGACGGAGGCCTGAAGCACCCCAGAACTCTGCAGACCAGGCTCCTCTCCTCTAGACCGGGAAAGACAAGGAAAAGAGAAAGTGATGGATCAGTGGGATGGGGGTGCTGTGTTTAGTGAAATGAACAAAAGAAAAAGTCACACCCCAAGATGAGAACACCCAGTGCAGAGAAATCCCAATTTGTAAAGCAACTGAATGATGAATCAACACCCCATTTAACAAGGTTTCACCACAAACTTTTGTCAAATGACAAGCATCCAAACGCATTTAGAACATTTGCAAGAACCAAGGCCTTCAGCAGACCGGATGGGAACGCCAGGACCCCGTAGGGCTGCCCTGGGTGGGTTTCTCAAATAGGTTCCTAAGAAACGGAACTTGCAGAGTGTTTTAGATATATTTCCATCAAAACCTTGGGCCAGAATGTTTAGTGTTAAGAATTTATGAGAAGTATATGACAAATTGCTCAACATCTCTAATCATCAGGGAAATGCAAATCAAAACCACAATGAGGTATCACTTAACTTCAGTGAGATTGGCTTTTATCAAAAAGTCCCAAAACAACAAATGTTGGTGGGGATGTGGAGAGATAGGAACACTCATACACTGCTGGTGGGACTGC
This sequence comes from Daubentonia madagascariensis, assembly GCA_023783475.1. NCBI lineage: Eukaryota > Metazoa > Chordata > Mammalia > Primates > Daubentoniidae > Daubentonia > Daubentonia madagascariensis. The sequence goes on from JAKFHU010001035.1 coordinate 1,512,709, forward strand.
AAATTAGTACAACCTCTATGGAAAGTAATATGGAGATACCTCAAAGAACTAAAAGTAGAATTACCATTTGACCCAGCAATCCCACTACTGGGTATTTACCCAAAGGAAAAAAAGTCATTTTATAATAAAGACATCTGCTCTCGAATGTTCATAGCAGCACAATTCACAATTGCAAAGATGTGGAAACAACCCAGCTGCCCATCAATACACAAGTGGATTAATAAACTGTGGTGTATGTATACCATGGAGTATTACTCAGCAGTAAAAAACAATGGTGAACTAACACATCTGGTATTATCCCATACGGAGCTGGGTCCCACCCTCCTAAGCGAAGTGTCACAAGTTGGAAAACCAGCACCACATGCACTCACCATCAAAGTGACACTAACTGATCACACTTGTGTCACACATGGAAGCAACATTCACGGGGGTGGGAATTCACACCTAACGGGGTGCGCTGTCGGGGGAGGGGCAGGCTTGTAGCTCTGACTCGGGTGGTGCGAAGGCAATTTACGTGACTAAAGCATTTGTACCCTGTAATATTCTGAAATTTAAAAAAATACATAATTGACAAAAAAAAAAAAGAAGAAAGTGAGTGTGATGGCGAAGAAGAGGAACGGATGACAAGTGTCTGCTCAAAGTTCCCGGCAAACCCGGCTTCACCACCCAGGCTGCCTACCAGGTCAGTCCACCCCCGGTCCCTGTCGCTTTAAAGCCAACGGGCCTCGGCGGTCCCCTGCCAGCCGCTGGCCTCTGACCTTCCCTGGGACACGGGTGGGCGGTGGAGGGGCCACGTGCAGGGCCGCGCCCTCCCACCTGCCGAGTTGGCAGCTGCAGATGTTGGCTCAGGGACAGTCTTTTGGGAGGCGGAGGAGGGAGACGGGGAGAGGGGTGTGGGCTCTGGGTCCACAGGATTGCAGAGCGAGTCAGGGCCCGGGGAACGGCTGGGCCGGGAGACCAGTTTTCTTAGTGCTGTCCTTGGACATCCCTGTGAGCCCCCAGGGCACGTGCGCCCCGTGTGCAGCCCGCTTAGGGAGGGGAGAGCTCCGGGCCTGGGTGCGAAGACCCCGGGCCCCCTCAGCCTTGCCAGGGTGCTCCTGGGGCAGCGACCGCCGGAGAAGCAGGTCCTCGGCTGGCTGGTGTCTGTGTCGCTGGGTGGTGCCAGCAGTGCCTGGCCTGGCCTCCACTGAGCCCTCACCTTGCAGGTGGTTAAGCTGGAACTAGGAGACTTTTATAATTATTTCCCACAGAATGGGACCCGCCTTTACCAAGGACTGGCCAGCCGTAGGGCCGTATCTTAGAGCCAGAAAATCTGCCCATTAGAAATCAACCAAACAAAAAAGTCCTACTCAAATTAGCATAGTGTGGCCCAAAGAAGATTCTGATTTATTTAGGCTCCTGTGGCTCCCAAAGACCAGCATTCGGTGCTGAACTGAGGCAACACTGGTCACCCCCACTAATCAGCTGACTGTCATCCGAGCACCGTTTAACCTGTGGGAGTTTCCTTCTCCTCACAGGGAAGTAGAAACATCAGGTCCCACGCTTAGGGGCTGTTGCAAGCATCAGACAAGGCAAACGTGTGACGGTCCCAGTGCAGTGCTTCACCTGTCCGGGGCTCTGTGAACTTGGGCTCCTGTTCCTAGCTTCCTTTCTTCTGGGATAGGAGAAGGAAAGGAAAAAGCATTATCTTATTTCCTTCTCTCCTAAAGGACACTCCCCCCCCAAAAAAAGCCACCAAGGCACAACTTCAGCCAAGGATGCTACAAGGCATAAATGAACTTGAGCAAGAGCGCTCCGGAAGGGAGACTGCTGACAGGGTGGGCTTATACCTGGCTAGTGGGACAGAGCTGAGTGCTAATTATTATATGAGGTCATCCCATGGGACAAAGAAAGTAATGCAGTCTTGTGGGGGAAAGCGTAGGCTTTGCTCCAAGCTGAAAGAGAGAAAAGAGGATTTTGGAGCCAAGGGGACTGCAGGGGCGGCCGCTTCCCTTTCAGACAAATGCCGGAGGGAGAAGCTAAATCCAAAGACAGGGCCTGTCTCGCCCGAGTTGGGTTTGGACCTGCTGGGCCACCCTGGCACCTTCTCTGTGCCCCTGTAGTGCTGGGGCCAGGCACGGAGGGAAGCTCTGGACACACTCGTCCCATGTGAGGCTGCAAAAGCCACCTCAGGGAAGGCTTTACCCTCAGGATGTTGGAGGAGAGAGTGGGGGGGGGTGCTTTCCACATCTGTGCTGGGGCAGCATCAAAAGCAGACCTCTTCACTCGAAGGATGGCACAGCGGCAGCAGGGCAACACCCCTTGCCCTGCCCTGGATGATCCAAACGGACACAGAGATGGCGCCTGGTTGCACCAACGATACTCTGGGTTTAGTAAGGAATATCTCTGGTCTTGGTACAAACGGTGTCACAGATGACAGCTCTAGGCTTCCGCAGGGACCTGGGCTCAGGGACACCTGGGGGGACCACTTCTGCCCTGCATTCTCCTGGTGACCAGGGACTTCCGTCTGTTCATCTGTGACCTGCACCTGCCTAGTAGGAGCTACAGCAGAAAGGAAGTTTCTGTCCTGAAACTTACAACTGTGCAAACTGTGTGTCCAGCAACTTGGAGCCAACACAGAGAATTGGCTGAAGGCCACCCGGCATCGGGAGCTGGGCCCAGTGGGGCTGTGGCTTGTGGTGCCCAGCGGGGGGAAGCCCGGTGGTTGGTTCCTGTAGTTAATGGTCACGGACCCACTGCTTATCTTCACCCCTCCAAGATGGTGCTCGTTTTTTCCGAATTAACAACTTGCGTCTGGCATGCACAGGAAGAGGGTTCTGAGTGTCTGGTGCCCTACGTGCTGACTCAGGCCCACTGATGGTGAGTAACAAGGGAACACAGACTCAGACCAATTTATCTAAGGATTTTTGCTTTAACACCAGGATGTCTGGGGGTGAAATAGTGGGCTAAGTACTTTGGAATATGCCTGGCACATGGATGGAGCTTAGTAAATGTTTTCTTTCTGGAAGTGAACATGGCTCCTTATGACTGAGAGAGGAGCAGACCTTGGCTGTCCTGGTGTCTGAGATTTGGGCTCCTTTCACGGTCATTTGGGAAAGATTGGGCAGGTGGGTCAGGATCAGGGAACTTCTGGAAGGCAGAGCCTGTCTAATTCACCTCCGTTCCGCACACATCTGACCCTGCGCTGACGGAAGTAGGCGGGACCCCGGCTCCCGGGAACCCCAGCCAGTAAGGATAGGATCACGGATCCAACTACTTTTCTGGTAAATGGTGGGCAGACAGGCGGCTGGGGGGCACAGGCAGCTCTCATACTGTCCCCAGGTCAGATGACAGAGAGAAGACCCTCATCATAGACCCTCTGGAGCTGTTCAGGTTCTCGTTCATTGTCAGTTGCTTTGGGGAGGAGGCAACCCTTGGGCAAAGATGCAGCCGGGGGGTTCTGGGCTCTGCTCGAGGGCCAGCTTTGAAGGGTGGTCTGTGGACAGACAGCCCTCAGCCCAGGGTGACCCACGTTTTGGGGAGCTTAATAGGGCTTTGCAGGTTCTTTTTAAGAACATAAAATTAGGGATGCATCTTGCAAGTGAGGGGCCCTGAGATCCTGCTTCCCTGAGAGCTGGTGGGGGAGGCTGGACTTCTGCATGAAGGGTGACCAGTCGGCTGAAGGGCCACCAGTTACAGTGGAGCTCGTCTTCATGGGAGTCAGGCTGTGTGAAGTCACCTCAAACACCGAATAAGCGAGGGCTGAGCCAGTGCACCTGGGGGAACATAGGGTCAGGTTCCTGTGAGCCTCTGGTCCCAACATTTTTGTCAACGAGTCAGTGAATGACCTCGTTTCCTGTGTGTTTCTGTTTGAAGAACACTTATTTAGTAGATGTTGTGGCTGCGTTAGCACTGAGCTCAGGGCCGCAGCACCTTCGCTCCTGCCTGAGGGCCACTCATCTGACACGTGCAGGTTCCCTGCAGGGTACAGCACAGCCTCTTGCACTTAGGGACACCTGACACTTCAGCTCTATGTCTGGGGCCAGTTTCAGCAGCAAAATCACCAAGAGAAAGCACAAAAATACGGAAAATGAGGCACTAAATAGACGAGGAAAAGGACTCTTATTTACAGTCTGAGCTGAAACAGGAAGGCAGAGTGTTGCCTTGTCCACCTCTGCTGGGGACACGCCCGTCGGGCAGCTCAAATATTTCCCTGCTCTGTGTGTGTCCAGGAATAACTGCAAAGGTGCCGAGAGTATTGATTTTGAGAAAACAAATTAATTGTGGTGGGAGGCGGATCCGTGAATACGGAATCCAAGAGGGCTCTCGTGGCTCTCCTCCCGCCTGCGCGTCCTCCTGAGGCCTCTGTTTTCCTCGGCAGGACATAGTACACACCTGCGCAGGCCGGCGGCAACAGAGACACTCAGGAGGGAATGGACTCTGCCAGCGGATTCAGGAAACCGGCACCAGACGTGTTCGGGGGTGATGGGGAGAGGGAAGGGGCTGCAGCCCGCTGCGTCCTCCGCCGCGGAGCTGCTCCTGGGTGGAGCTGGTGTGAGGGGTTCAGGGGCAGTGGTGGGAAAGCGGTGCCCTGGGATTCTGGGGAGCTGGAGAGCCCTCGGGATGTGGCCTGGGGTTCTGGAGAGTGGAGAGGTTGGGGACACGCTCTTGGGAAGATTGCTCTTCTTCCCGAGTTGATTAGCTTTATCGGTAGGGCTGGAATTATTCCTGCTTCTGCTTTCTAAGAGAAGCGAGCTGTAGCTGTTAAGTCAAAGGACACAGGGCTGTGTGGGTGTGCCCCGCCAGTCCCCAGCACGGGGCACAATGAGCGCTGGGGGTGCCTCACCGTTGCTGGCCCGCTGTTTGATGGTCAGCATCTGCTCGCCAGACAGCTTTGCCTTCTTCATCGCCGACGTGGCTCTCGGGCATCCGGATAAGCTGCGGGCAAGACGGGAGACGGCCGTTAGGCACAGGCCTAAGCAGAGCCCCAGCCGCAGAGAAAACAGTCATAAGCAGGACATATAATAGCATCATTTCATCAGACCAATGCACACCGTATGGCCAGTTGCATACGCACAAGGGTGAACGTGTGCACGTCGTGTGGACTGACTGTGGGACCGTGGCTCGGGTTGCCTGGGGGGTGGGTGCATCTCATAAACCGAGCCTCTGAAGGGGAGGGAGACTTGCTCTTCATTTTATATTGTTTAGAGCTGTTTGGGACTTTTATAGAACTACTATATTGCCTAAAAAAACTTCTTTATTATGGAAAGCATCAAACTTATAGAAAGGTTGAATTGCACAATTCCAAACATACAAAAGCAGAGAGAGCAGAATAACCAACTCGCCCCCACGTTCCACCGTCACAGCTCGAGGCAAGTCCTGCCTCACCCCCACCCGTCCCTCCTCCAGCAGATTATTTTGGAATAAATCTCAGAGGCAAACACACAGCTACAATATCTTTATTTCACCTAATTTTTCAAGCCAGTTCTCCAATATCACCAACTAAACAGTGTGTTCTGAAACCTCCCAGGTGTCTCTCGTCATTTTTAGCTGTTGGTTTGTTTGCTTCAGGATCCCCCGAGCGCCGGAGGCTGCGTTTGGCGGGTGTCTGAGCGGTGTCCGTGAGCAGGATGGCGCCACTGCCTCTTTCTCTTTCGTGCTGCGCATCTGCCTACGGCAGTGTGTGCTTCGTCCTGCGCAGCTCCTCTGCGGGGCCACACGCACGGGCTTCCTCCCTCACGTGGGCTCCGGGCCTCGCCGAGCCAGGACCCAGATGGGAAGTCTTCACCACCGTGCTCAGGGCCCGGGGTCACCTGGCACTTAATGCACAGGTGAGATGAAAATTTTTGTATGTGTGATATTATGTATATATAACATTTTGTATTTCACCGGTATATTAAGTGTTAGATGAACCCTGTCCATAGGTGTCGTGATGGTGTGTTAGGGATATATTTATATCTATGTCCTTCCAACACTCTATAATAGCATAGGTAGATTACATAATTATTAGAAACTTCTCCTTAATGTCTGCATTAATATTATGAAGTTTTCTGAATATCTCTTCAGATCATTTTTTTTTTTTTTGAGACAGAGTCTTGCTCTGTCACCCTGGCTAGAGTGCAGTGGCATCATTACAGCTCACTGCAGCCTTGAACTCCTGAGCACAAGCAATCCTCCTGCCTCAGCCTCTGGAGTAGCTGGGACTATATGCGCCACCACACCTGGCTAATTTTTCTATTTTAGTAGAGATGGGGTCTCACTCTTGCTCAGGCAGGTCTCAAACTCCTGAGCTCAGTTAGGAGCTCAGTTAGGAGCTCAGTTAGGAGGTTTTAGTGATCCTCCTGCCTTGGCCCCCCAGAGTGCTAAGATTACAGGTGTGAGCCACTGCACCTGGCACAGACAAATTTTTCTAATACATTTTCTGATGGGGATATTAGTGGTCGTTTTTGAGGAAATCACATCTTTATATAACAAATATTTTCCTTGTCCTTTGTTCACACCAAAGATCTAAGTTGTCTTTTTGACATGATGTTTGCACCTAGTAACTATATTAGAATATCCATAAAATTCTAACTAATCATTGCTATGGCCTGATGGGTTCTTCTCGAGTCCTGCCTCCTGCTGTCCGCGCATGAGTTCTCCACGCTGGCCACTCCTGTGTGCACCTGGCAAGTGCCCTGTCCCCATCCAATCATCTGCAGAACAGGGCCTGTCCTGCACCCCTAGGCATCTCCCTGCACGTGCTCACGTAAGGCTTGTTTCTTGGAATGCCCAGCACTTTGCCAGGTATATCCAGTTGTTCCAGGAGTATTTGCAGATTGAATATCTTCAGTAAGAATGCATACCATAGAAGATGGCAAAATACGACACTGTGTAATCTATATTTTTTTCAAGATTCAGCTTTTGCAGAAACCTTTCCCTGACCCCACCTCTTTGGGAACACATAGCAGTCTATGCTCTTTCTCTTTGACAAGTCTTGCTGCAGAATTTTTAAAGGACATGCTCAGGTGAGTCCCTTTAGGACAAACCCTATATTCTTTTCCCCATGGTGACTAAATGCTTGCTGAATTATAGGGACACCCAGAGGAACAGCCCCTTCACAGCAGAGTGGGGAGTGGAAGAGTAGGGCCTCCCTTCCTGATTCTTTGTTCTGTGCACGCTTCGGGGGGATTCTTGTTATATAGAACCTAGAAGCTTCAGGAAGAAGCCCAGGACAGGCTCTGCAGTTACATCATCTCTGCTTAAATCCTAGTTCCACCACTGACTCACTGTTAAGTGCTCTCTAAGTCTCGGTGTTTTTATTTGTAAAATGGGGATAAAAAACAAACAAAACACTACCTTATAGGGGTATTTTGAATGTTGACTATAGAAAAAGGACTTTAAATGACAACAACAAGAGGCAGAGGTGAGGTTAGCCACGCCTGGGGGGTCCTATGGAATCACAGCCCACACGGCTCAGACGTCCCCAGGCCTGGCCCATGGAGGGACACAGTTGACAGCTGGAGTCCAGGTGCCTCTGTAGCTGGGCCCAGTGACCTGGGCGTGGCTGTGCCCGGCGTGGATGTCCCTCGTGGAGGGGCCTCCCTGGCGACCCTCGTCCGGGTGGTGGTGTGTCTGCCCGTCAGCCAGTGGCTCTCCCCTCATCGTGTGGGTAGCTCCACTCCACGCCCCGGGCGGGCGGGCGACGCCTGGGCACAGTGGGCACTTGGTCAGCGTTTGTCCTGTGAACACAGGATAAGTGAAGGCGCTGTCCTGGCTCCACGTGCCTGGAAAACAGGACATCGAGGTGTCTGAGGTACTTTCTGGTCTGGCCCTGGGAGGGGGAGGCTCACACACCTCGGCCCTGGGGCGACCAAATGCCTGGTGACCCTCAGGACGCCCACTCCTGCTCCTGGCGCCCTGTGCCCAGAAGTCCTGGCCCCAGGCCCAGAAAGAGCTGGCCCGGCCTGTCTTGCTTTTTTCTCATATCTCATCTTTTAAAGATATAATGATTTCTTTGTTCCTCTCTGCACATCTTCTAACTTTCCACTGCTCCTCTTAGCCGGGGCGGCTTCTCCCGAATTCTCACCGTGCACGGGGGAGCAATTCCAGGCGTCCACGCACCACGGACGAGGCCCCGGACGGTGGGACCGCGCCAGGCTGCCCAGGTGCCAGCCCGCTTCGTCCTCAAGGCCGCGCCCCAGCATGAGAGATGTGTCTTTGTTTTTCCTTTACAGGAGATAAACCGAGGTTTTGACGGGTGAAAGTCCCGTGGCAAAAATTTAGCTTCCTCCATTACTAAGGTTTCACATAACGTTTTCTAGTTCAGATGTTTTTTGGAAGACACAAGGTAACAATAATCCTGTGCAAAGTGTTACTTATGAAACACAGAAGCACTTGGTAAAATTGGACAAAATCATGAGGACAGCAATTCTGAGGCATTGTGCAATTCTCGGTGGATGAGCTTAACTCCCCTCAGAATTTCCAGAATCTTCCAGCATCCGTGACCCTCTCAGGAGGGCAGAAGACCCTTCCTCAGCCCCACTCCGCTCAGGGCATTTCCTTCTCTCCCTCTTCTGGATCCAAGTGGCGAAGCCAGCAGGAAACAGGGCCTGGTAGGGGAGCTGCTATATGAGGAAGCCACGGAAATTTCCAGCAAATACTTTCCCGGTTCAAAGCAGCCGCCAAAAACCACTGTTCCTAGAGATGCCACGTCTGAGGCTCATAAAGTGAGCACGTGCAGGGTGCAGTCTGCCTCATAGCTCAGCCTCAGCAAACCCAGAGGATCCCCTCTCCTGCCACCGTGCCACCGAGTGGGCAGCTCCGGGCGTGGCTGTGTTCCGTGGGCCCGTCCCTTCCCTGCCTGCTTGGGCCTTGGGTCCTGTGGGTGGGGACTGAGGCTGTCCAGACACCCTCAGGGCCGCCCCGCAGCTTGGTCCAGTCGGGTCTCCGCTCCAGTGCACTTTGGGGTCCCCAAAGATACTCTGCTCAGGGGACAGACGCTCAGCTCGGGGGACAGAGCAGTGGAGCACCCTTGACGCCCCCTGGGCTGGGCTGCTGCACCCACCCGCCTGCTCAGGGGGCTCCCCTTGGGAGGGCAGGTGGAGGCTCCTCATTTCAAAACATTTTTTAAAATTCCTGTAGTAAGTGTCTTTAAATAGTCATATATATTAGGTGTCTCCCCACCCTGAATTCTCCTGCTTTGAAAATAGTCAGAATTAAGTTATGTGCAATTAACTAAGTGCAGAGACAAAGAATAAGGAGGGGGAACACTCAGTAAAGGGGGCGGGGGGGAGGAAGGGGGCAAGTATCCTTTCTAGGACACCCCCTGAGCGCACCCTCCTGGGCCTGCAGGAGACTCAGCGCCAGATTTGAGGACGGTTTTTTTTGGCTGCTCTTAGTTTTCAGTTAATAAAGCTGCCAGCTAGGAATGACAAGTAATGGTGTTATTTATGGGGTATGAGACTTCAGCAAGAGTTTGGGAAACTAAATTAGGAAACAAAGGCAGCCCTAAAGAATGAGGCCTTCTGTCCAAACACGCCTGCGCTCGGTTCCTTCCATTCCGATCCAGTGACCTCATGGCCAGTGTGGGTTAGGTTTAGGTGAACCCTGTGAGTTGGCCTGGCCCAGACCTCTGGGGCCACGGGGGCTGTGGGGTCAGAGCCCGCCCAGGGCCCTTAGGAACAGTCTACAAACCACCTCCTGCCAGGGATGTAAACCCAGGCGGCCACAGGATAGTGAGCTGGTAAGTTCTGAAATGAAGACCCAGCAGCCCATTACAGAATTTCTCTAATTAAAACTAATTGCTTCTGAGCTAAGGTTTGCAAAGTCACAGTGTTAGTGCTAGGAAGTTTCTGGCAGCAAATAGTTAACAGGCTGCTCCCCCGCTTGCCCTGGGGGCCCAGACGTCTGGCACCAAGCACCAGATCAGGAATTCCAAGTGAGGGCTCCAGGGGAAAGCTTTGCAGGGCTTCAAAAGGACATCTGGGGAGGCCTGACGTTTTTATCGGACATCAGCCCAGAAGGGACTTTTTCTGGAGAACATTATGGCCGAAAATAGCTAAAGAAGTAAAACTTTCCAGGGCGGATGTGGTTAATAAGACATGGAGGGGCAGGGGGATTGCTCCCCGGGAAGGAAAATAAGTAATTGGAGAGAGAGTGGGGGTATATGTGTGTAGGATCCTTGGTCTCTGCCCACACCAGGAGGTGGCTGGGATGAGAACTTCCTTAGAGACAAAGAACCCTCGACAGTGGGGACCCAGCCAGAGGTACTGTCTGGGATTCAGTATTTCTAGAAAAATCAGTTCTGCACATCCAGAGGCAGTGTGAACTAAAATAAAATCTTAAAGCTCCCGCTGTCCCTGGCTGACTGAATGGACCCCCTCTTGGCCAAGGGGATACCCCTAAACTGAGTTGCTGGCCAAGAGAAGGAAGGTCAGACGTGCCTCATCACGCCCCCTCCCTTCTTGGAGATATACTCATCAACAGGCCTAAGGCCACGCAAGACACACCTGCAGGTCCTCGGTTTACATAACAAATGCGTGGCTGGTGGCTTTTCTCTGATTAACAGACTTCCTTATCTTAACTTAAAACATTCTAAGCCTTTAGATAAAGTTTCATGTCTTTAACCAATTACAAATCAAAGAGCTTTAAACCCACCTATGACCTATAAGCCCCCACTTTGAGATGGTCCACCTTTTCAGGCCAAACCAATGTATGCCTTGCATGTATTGATTTATGACTTTACCTGTAACCCCTGTCTCCCTGAAGTGTATAAAACCAAACTGTAACCCAACCACAGCGTGTCCACTTGCTCAAGGCTTCTTGGGCGTGGCTCTGGGCCACAGTCCTCAAATTTGCTTCAGAATAAACCTCTTTAAATTATTTTACAGAGTTTGGCTTCTTTTCCGTTGACAGTTTCCTTTATAGTAAGTTTTACTCTTATGCTATTTTATTTATTTTCCTATTCACTGTTTCACCATTACTAGTTTAAAACTCTTACTATATGATGTATAATTTATATGGGGTGTAATACACTCCAGGTGCAGTACACACGCTGTTACAATGCCACTACTATTCCTATATATTATAGTACCATTTTTATCATGAGTGACTCTCAGTGATTGGCAGTGTCTCACCAATAAGCAAACGCTGATGCGGTGTAACCAGCAGCTCCTGCTGCTCTGCTCACCCCAGTGCCCACCAGAGCAACTGTTTCTGAGTTTTCTTCCCTGGACTCTGACCCCCAGGGGATGTGAGTGGGGGCAGAGGTTGTGCTCTGAGCCCTGGGAGGTTTCTGCCAAGTGGGAAGGGATGTGGTCTGGTCCTTTTTCAACCCAAGGTCCAGAATTTGGAGTCCCTCCCCACCCCCCCCAACTGCCAACAAAATTCTGTGCCAAATAGGGTGATCTCAAGGCATGGAGAAGGGGAAGTGTCTTCAGAACAGGTGCCTCTGGGACAGGTGGACAACTTGGCCACAGCCCAGGGCACATGGAGGCCTGGGCAGGCAGGTGGGCAGAGCCTGGGGGTCTGCAGGCGGCAGGCTTTGCAATGGCCGAGCTTTTCTGGCATATACCCCTCTGTCCATCGCATTTTGCTTGCATTATGGACGAATTAGGCTTTTCTGAGCACTCTGGGATCCTGGCCATCGTGTATGACAGTGTTGTTGGGAGTCTCTGTGTCCTGCAAGGGCGGGAGGTGTAAAGGGGTTCTTCTACGTGCAGCTTGGTAAGGGCTGCGCTATGCCCAGGGCCTGGCCTCTGGAACGGCTACTTCTGTGCTGGCTCCCTGACAGGGCCAGGGGGCAAAACTGGGAAGCCCCGAACCCATCCAGCACCGTAAGAGAACAGGAAGAAGGTGGGGGTGACACATTTGTGATGAGAAGCAGTGCCCATCTGAGCGCAGGACAACGGGCCATGGCAGGGCTGTGAGATGGGGTCTTCCCGGCCCTGTCCCCCTCCCCTGATGCCAGGGAAGCAGGGGCTGGGGAGGGGGCACAGACGTAGGCCTCTCCCCCATGGCCCTGATGGGGAGAGTCTGGCCTAGGTGGGTGCTTCAAGTCAAATATGAGAACGAGGTTTTTAAAAGAACAGGATTGAAATGAACTTAATAACCAAAAATGACTTAAAAGTTATGATCTCAAAATAAGATGTCATCAAGGGAACCTGCTCCCCAGAGGGAAGCAAGGGCTCCAGAGAGCTCCGCGAGGAGTAGTTATGGGAAGAACAAGCCTAGCCGTGTTTAGACTCAAGGAATTGAGGCTCCCCAGAGATGGGAGTTACCTGCATCAGCTTCGAGCTCTTCCAGCAAGGGTCCTTTGCAGACGAGACCCAGTGGGCTCCTCCCGCCTGGCCCCAGGGAAAGCCTTCAGGGCCAGCAGCCTGTACATAGGGGCTCGGGGGCAGGACATGCAGCCCTGGACTGCTGTGTGACCACCAGCTGCCCCAGGCCCTTCCAACAGCGGACAGGCGGGCAGGTGGCACAGCCGTCCACCTGCCTCAGGAAACAAACATCCTCTAAAGCCGGAGGGGCGGCAGCTACAGGCAGAGCTCCTCCTCCAGCCCGGGGAGCTGCCCACCAGATCAACTTTGCAGCCATGGCTATTCAGCAGTGACTGTCAAAACACTGTTAGAAAAAGAAAGCCCGAGGAAAGACATTTTGAAGCGCCATTTCTGTAGGTAGTCAAACTTCCTGTCCGTATTCACTCACTAGATGGACAGCATTTATCCAGTGTCCTCGAGTGAGCAAGGATGGGGAGGTCATAACGAGGTCAACAGCAGCAGCTGACCCCTTTAAATGCTTTGCTTATCCTGTCCCCAGCACGCTGCTAGGACTTGACCGACGGCGCAAGCAATCGATCACTATGCTCTTTTGCAGAGGAGAAAGCTGAGGTATGGTGCTTAGCTTGCCCAGGCCACACGGTTAGTAACAGCAGCTGGGTTTATACCCAGGCCGCGCAGCACCATCCTCTGGGCTCTCCACTGCTCCCTTGTCCTACAGCCCTTCTGTATTCACCCGGGAGTGCCCGATGCTTCCAGCAGGGCCGTGCCCTGTGAGTACAAATCTCCTCACAGGGACACGCGTGACTGCATGACGTGACGGTACGCACCAGAGGGAGGTGAAGTCTGCGTGGCTGTTTAAAGCTCGCAGCTCTCTGGTGACCCACACGCCCTTGATGGTCTTTGTGAGACCATCTTTTTTGCCCAAGGGAACATTCCTGCTATTGTCCTAAGTGTCCGCACTGTGTGGCCCTGTAGACCCTCAGGATCCAGCCTGTGCTGCCAGGGCTGGCCACGGAGGGCCCCAGACGCTGCCCGCCGAGGCTGCTCCCGGGAGCCGCACAGCACCCGCAGGCCGGGCCCGCAGTGGTCATTGCGAGCGCGTGCAGGGTGAGGTTCCGCATACCCAGGCTGAAGCGTGCTGTGTTCTTTCCACTTACTTTACCACCACTTTCACTGAACAGGAAGCAGTCGCTGCCTCAAAGATCAGTTGTTAGAGGTGAAAGTCAGAGAAAAGGGTTTTGAATTTCAAAGGCTTGGTTTTCTGGATGCCAGGCCCCAGAGACGGCAGGAAGGCCACGCACCAGCCACGGATTCTGACGGACGGGTGTCATCAGGGCAGTGGCTAAAGAACTTCCAGGGGAGGAGAAGGAGGGGTGTGGGGGGCTCAGACCTGGGGGTCCAGAGAGGACCCAGGGCAGAGGGGAGTGAAAGGCCGCAGGGTGAGTAGCACACAGGGCTGGGCCGGCTGCAGGGTCTCCTGCTCCCCCGGGGGCCCCGGGGGCCAGATCTTTGGGCCTGAGCCCCTCCCCTGCCTTCCTCACCCAGAAAGGCCCTGGCCTCGGTGGGGATCAACTTCTCCATGTGGGTGCAGAGGAAATGGAGGGACAGCCCAGGTGGGTGGGAAGGCGGCCAGACGGGAGCCGCAGTCGCCTCAGGAGACGCCCCCGCGGGGAGAGGCACCACACTGACCTGGGTTATGTAGATTAAGTTCCTGCCGTACAGTGGAGGAGAAAACAGAAATTAGCTGGGTTACAGGAAACAGACATATTTGTAGAATTTGTCTATGTTATAATACAATCACATTAAAAAATCTGCCACATTCCTGAAAACCTCCTATTCCCCTAAGAATCAAGTGTGCTTATCAGAAGGTCTTCAGAGGGGTGAAAAGATCTGCATTCTAGTCTTAGATCCACGATAATTTTGAGGACTTCAAGGTTTGTTTGTTTAATTGAGATTAATTCACATACGGGATCTTAAAGCTTTTAAGAGTTCAGATTCTCCACGTGTTTACTGGGGATAGAAATGATCTTGCTTGTACGAACTGTTGATTTTTTGTTGGTATATTGGTCTTCCCTACACAATTATAACAGGCTAAGTTTCTGGGGGCACAGAATGTACCGAAGCTTTTATTTCTCCAAAGATCCTAGCACAGTGGCTGAATAACACCCACGTAGTGGGCAGAATTCTAAGGTTGCCCCAAAGTGCCCCCATCCCCGGAGTGTGGGTGGACCCGTGAACGTGCTGGGGAATTGCTGCCGTGACGTGGTGACACCGTGTGAGACTCTGTCCTAGCTGACTGGATGGGGAGGGGGCTGTGTGGCCAGGACGGGGGGCTCCCTCCACTGAGAATGACTTGGGCCAACAGCCAGCAAGAAAATCAGGCCTGAATGCTAAAAGCTCAAGGAAGTGGGCTCTGCCAGGACTGAACAAGCCCGGAAATGGACTGTGTGCGCCAGGTGGGGATGCAGCCTGCAGACACCTTGCCCTCCGCCTGGTGAGGCCGGAGCAGAGGCCCCACTTAGCCCAGGCTGGACCTCCGACCTGCAGAAACGAGCTAGTAACCGGTGCGGTTTGAAGCCGCTACGCTTGCGGTGCTCTGGAGAGCAAATCGAAAGACCAGCCCAGCGCTCCCGCAGCTTTCCGGGCTGTTGTGGAAGGTTCTGCTGATGCTCACACGTGTCCAGTTTGTTGAATGCTCACTCGGCCCTGGGGAGAGCAGGGCCAGGTGGCGAATGTGAAAGTGGTTCAGGAGGGAAAATTCCTGAGAAAACAAAGCGTGGCTGTGTCCCCTCCAGTCAGGGCGGTGCCAGAACCCTTTGCTGCTTCAGGCAGAGGAGGGCTGACAGATGTGACCTTTCCCCTCCAGCTTTTCAGGGGCCCTTTGGGGATTTGCAGTTACAGACAGATGTCGGATCTCAGTTTCCCCCCCTTGCTTCCCATAAGCATTGACACTTGGAGACTTTTACATGAAAGAAGCAGACCGTCTGAGGGGCTCAGGAGGCCGTGCGGAGGCGGCCTCGGGACCTGGTGGGCACCTGATGCGGGACCCCCAGGCCCATCTGGCCCTGGCACAGAGCAGGGGGCACCTCTACTGCGCAGCAACCTCAAATCCTTGGCTGGGGAAAGGCGAGGGTCCAGGGAGGGCCAGGAGGACCGTTCCTGAGGCAGCAAGCCCCAGGGATTGTCTACAGCAGCGCTCAGAGCTGCTGCACACATGGGGTTTTATTCCCTGATGCTGTGGAATTCGGATTTGTCATCAGAACAGGTCCTGAGTAGCGAACAAGGGGAACCTCCTTAGTGTCCTCTGTCCATCTGTGTGGTCTCCGGACAGACTGGCCAAGTCCTTATCCATAACAGGGGCACAAGGCTCCCTTGCTCCAAGCAAATGGCAGACATGGGAACGTCTTCATGTGGGCCAAGGGCAGGTATGTCCACCTGGAGAGGACAGCTGGGGGGTCTCCCCACCATACTCACCTCTACCTCCAGAGAGCAGATAGTGGTAAAACAGACACCTAGCAGACAAGCTGCATGCTCTTCCTTAGCGGTTATTCCTTGAGTACCTGTGCTGTGAGCGTCCTGGGCCAGATCTTGCAGATATACAAAGGGGAGCAGGGTGTAGACAGTCTACAAATAAGGCTGACCGTACAGTCCTTGGCTAACTCCAAGCTTCTCTCCTCACTGGCAGTGTGCTCAGGGGAAGGCGACATCCTCTTCTAGTTAGTTTCCTCATCTCTAAAATAGGAACTATACAGATCTCAGGACGCTTTGGTTGAATGTTTATGTATGTTTTTGAGAAAACTATAGCTACTCTGTGTCTCGGAGAGGGTTCCTCCTCTTCTTGGGCTCACAGGCAGACCACATTTCCCAGCCTCCCCTGCATTAGGTGACACTGTGGGACAGGCTTCTACTGACGGAGTGAGAGATGTGCCCCTGCAGACCGGGACCCCAGCACCTGCCACGCGGGACCTTCTTTCCCACTCTCCGGCCGTGGCGTGAAGTCAGCCCTGGTGACTGTGTTGAAGATGCTGGAGCCCTTCTCTGCTGCTGCCCTGTCCAGTTCTGTGACACGAACAAGAGGCGGACTGTGACTCTGCTGTAGCCGGCTTGGGTCCCTTTGTCAGGGCGGCTCGCCTACCCCAGCCAATCTCACACCACATGAGACGACTGGGAAAAACCTCACCTAGTAAGTACTCAATATGATGACTTTTTTTTGCTACAATTTTCTTGGGAAATATCAAGCAAAATGAACATTCTAAAAAAAGGCTATGTTCTCATTTATAATGGACTACAGAAGACCTGAGAATAAATGGATTAATTCACACAGGCCAGGCGGAAAAGATTTAAGAGGGTCTAAGAAGTAACCTAAAAAGATTTCTCTTGGTCAAGGCCCTATGAAAGATATGAATTACTTCTAAAAATATTTGTTTTTCAGAGTTAGAATCAGTGAACTTTAATTTTGGAGAATCTTCCTAAATTTACTTAAGTGCAATAAGGATTGAGGTGATGCCAGAGAAGTGTGCTCAATATCCTCACGTATAAAGGTGTATGTTCCACTGCTGAAGGGGCTCCCTCTTCCCCACGCACCCCCTGCAGCCTGTGCCCCTGCACTTTCGGGGCCCGCCTCGCCCACTGCCTTTGAGCTCGGCACTGCCACTCCCACCCAGCGCTTGGTGAGGGTCTCCCATGAAGATGAAGCTGAGCCCTTTGCTCTGCTGGCCTCCATCCCGGAATCTCCCCGTCAGCTCCGGAGTTTCGTAAGCACCTGGGGAAGCGTAGCTGGTGAAGCACACTTGTCTGCTGTTACGTCTCACATCCCTCAACTCTGCATCCAGCGAATACACAGCTGCTTCCTATTTTAAACACAGACTTGAACCCCTTTAAAAAAATGTATTGAGTCACTGATGCATGAAAACATTTCTTAACGCTCTCATGCACAGGTGCTGGGCCAGGGGCTAAGATGTGAAGGAGAGTAAGCAGTGGTCTGCCCCGCACAACAGATGTCGCAGTGGAGCATGACAGGTACTGCAGTTACTCAAGACCAAGCAGGAGAAAGGACCACTCTGCTTGCACAGAGGAGTTGAGTGGTTTCACTAAGGTGATAAAAGTGATCAGAGTCACTGGAAATAGGACAGCACAGAAGATGAGGGCTCCGGCTGGGGGCTACAGCTGCCTGGACCTGCACCCTGGCTCAGTCACTTACAAACTGCTGGACCCTGGGCAGTGACTTAACATCTCTTTGCCTCAATGTCCCACAAAATCTCAAATTAGCATATTTAAAATGTAATAATCATTTTCTTCCACTTTTATGGTCTGAATGTTTGTATTCCCTCAAAGTTTTTATGTTGAAGTCCCAATCCCCAGTGTGGCTGTACTTGGATATGGGGACATTTACGGGAGTAATTCAGGTTAAACAAGCACAGGGTGGGGCCCTGATCTGATGGGATTAGCGTTCTTATGGCAAGAGACACCAGAGAGCCTGAGCTCTCTGCATCTGGTGAACACACAGCAAGAAGGTGGCTGTATGTAAGCCAGGAGGAGAGCCCTCACCAGACACCCAATCAGCTGGAGCCTTGGTGGCAGATTCCAGCCTCCTGAACCGTGAGATAACAAACATCTGTGGTTTAAGCTGCCTGGCCTATGGTATGCTGTGACGACAGCCCAAGCAGACTGAGACACCCACCTCTGTCAAAACGTAGCTCTTTCCCAGCACCAACATCCACGCAGCAGCTGAAGTTGTGGGCAACCTCTTCCTCCAACACTCACCCACCAGGCCCTGCTGGGCTCACTTCCTAAACACCTTCTGTTCTTCCTACTGTGTCAGAGATCGGGCCTGTGGGTTCCTGGGAACTGTTCTACCTGCCTGCATGCCCCCACCTGCATCCTCTCCAGCCCCCCCACACGGCCACCAGGATGAAGCAGGCCCCTTGCTTTATTCAAAGGACCCTCAATGCAATGTTCTTCCCTGTGGAACTGCATCTCCTTCTTCAAAACTGAGCTGGAGTCCTCCTGGAGGCAGCCTTCCCTGGTCACCCCACCCAAACTAGATACTATTTCCTGTGTCCCTGAATGCTGGCCTGGTGCTACCTCGCTGCATCAGAATGTCCTGTCAGTCCACAGTGTTGTCTACACTGCAGTTCTTCCACTGTAAAGAGCAGACGGTGGCACTCAGTTCTTTGAACCAGACCCTAACAGAGATCGGCAACGCTGTTGCAGGTGTTTCCGTCTGTGTCAACTGAACGAGTGAATGGACGCTTCATCAGCCAGGGGCTCGAGGCACGGCGGTAGGGGGGAGGTTGCAGGTTGAGATCTCCTTGGGAATAGACCTCAAGGGCCTCACTTCCCTATGCAGCCTTCCCAGATTTCTCCGAGTCTAACATCAGTCTCTCCCACGGCACGTTCCCCATTGCATTGCATTCTGTTCCCTGATTTAGACTTTCTGCCGTTCTATTTGCCTTGTATCTGAGGTCCTTATGTGAATCTGTCCCTTTACCATGAGGTTCTGAGTGGGGGCAGCTGAAACTTAGGTCTTACACAAGACCCCCACACCTGGCTCTGTTGCACCTGGTGTGTGGCTCGGCCTGTACATACCTAGAAGGCTCGCTGGACCCTTGCTGGTGTCCCCTGGTTATGATAGGCACTGTCTTCACTTGGTGTTAGCTGGGACTGAAGAACATTTTTCTGTCCTAAATTTTCTGGACTTCTGCTCCCTTGTGTATAAAATCAGCATTTTCTATCCTGACTTCTAACTGTCATTGCAGAATTCTCTAAGTGACTCTTCCTCTATGGGCTCTTTGACTTGCCTCTGGTTATACCCCTTATTTCTGTGAAGCATAGGCCTTTCATGCCTGACCTGAGGACCTCACCTTAGTTACATTCACAATCACAATATTACATCTATTCAAAAAGTCATGGGCGCGGTATCGATGCACCCAGGAGCCTGGGTTGGTCCTTAGAATGCAGATGGCCCTTGGCCCTGCCACCAGCCCTGCTGGGGACACAGCTATAACTTTCTGATGTGTGGTGACGAGTAGACCTTCGGCTACCCATGGGGAAAAGCCCCTGGTGGAGGTGGTCTTCGCTCTCAGATATGTGGAAAACAGCAGGGGTGAATGTTTCATGAAGAGCATGAGTTTTTAAATGCACTGTCTATAAGTAAGAAAACAAAGGGTCTTTTTTTTTTTTTTTAACTATTTGAGTCTCAATGCATGCCTCAGTAGAAACATTTGTCTGATTTATGTGAGGAAGCGTCTGGTTTTGAAGGAGTGACCTTTACTTGTAAGCACTATTTTTTCAAGAGCGATCCAGCCAATCCTAAAGATAAAATAAAACATTTTCTATTTCCTTTATATCAGCTGTCTTTTATTCAGGCATGACTTAGCTCAGGAAACAAGGACTGGGGAAAAAATCCTCCTGCCCAATCCCTTAAACACGTAAAGAGGTCGGCTGCTCCAGAACTCACCATGAAATGAGGTGGAAGTGACTTCACAGCAGGGGGTGGGTGCTCAGAGGCCCGGTCTTGGCCCTGCCTCAGCCCCCAGTGGGCCAGGTGCCCCACCAGGCCCGGAACCTGCTGCATCTGCCCTTCGCGTTTTGGCACCTGCTTGAAAGCAGCCCTTTAGCACCAAACCAGATTGTCACGATTTGGGGAAAAAGAGAAATAAAACAGGTGATTCCTGTCGCAGCCCACTCTTTGCTTCTGATTCTAAAAGCTGCTTTATTTTCTCAGCATGTGGGGTGTACAAGGAGCCCCATGTCGTGGCAGACCAGCAGTGCCTTGTTGGGAAGCTCCTCCTCACCCAGGCCTTAAAGTTTTGGGAAAACCACCCACTGGCCTCAGCCAGGGGCTTCCAAGGAGAGGGAAATGTTACGGACTCTCTAATAAGCCTATTTCCGTACACTAAGCTGTGTTATTGCCCGGTATTAATACTACTACACTTTCAGAAGGTAGCACTTTGCCTACTTAATACAATAAATGGAAACCTGTTCAACAGATAAACGCTCTGGTCAACACACAACAGGATATTATTCAGTCTCAGAAAGGAAGGAAATTCTGACACATGGGTGAACCTTGAGGACATGGTGCTAAGAGAAGTAAGCCCCTCACAAACGGACAAATACTCTGTGATGCCACTGATAGGAGGTCCCTAGTGTGGTCAAACTCACAGAGACAGAAAGTAGAGCGGTGGGTGCCAGGGGCTGGGGGAGGGGCTGGGAGAAGGGAATGTTGTTTAATGGGGACAGAGTCTCAATGCGGGATGAGCGAACAGTTCCAGAGATCTGCCTCACAACAATGTGAACACAAACACTCCTCTCCTGACGGTGGGGCCACGTCTCTGTCAACCCATCGGAAGTCAAAAATGCATTTACTACTTCTGCCGAGCATGATGGCTTAGCTTAGCCCAGCCTACCATAAATGTGCTCAGAATACTTACATTAGCCTAACGTCGGGCAAAATCATCTAACACAAAACCTATTTTATAATAAAGTATGGGATATCTCACATAATTTATTGACTACTGTGCTGGAAGTGAGAACAGTGGTGGTGCGGGTACTCGAAGTAGTTTCTACTGAACGTGCATCGCTTTTGCATGGTTGTAAAATCAAAAAGTCGTATATTGGGGACCATCTACATACCTAACGTTACTGAATCGTACACTTAAAAATGTTTAAGATGGTGAATTTTATGTCATGAATATTTTACCACAATTGTAAAAACAAAACTAAACACAATGCAGGTCCATGCTGCCCAGGTCTGGGCCATCCCTCTCACCCGCGAGCCCTCCGCCCCGGTCCTCCTTCCACGCACAGACGCAGATGCGCTCATGCTCTATACAAGGCAGGGGTGTCGGTCACCTGGCACCAGTGTGTCCAGAACCTTGTCCCACACATCAATGTCCCTCTTCCTCTCAGAGGTGACTGAAGTTAGCAGCTCAGAGAGTCTTTAAGTCTTTAAGTAAAATAGAGTGTCAGTGTCCCCACATCACTCTGCCAGCGCAAAGCAGGAAACTGGCAGGAACTGCACCTGAGCACGGAGGTGAGCACCCTCCCCTCCACTTCACATGTGGACACTAGTGCCTATGGCTGGTGCCTCAGGCCCTTCCCTACCTCACGAGCTGTGGCCCTCCAGGCTGGGCAGGGTGCAGGGCAGCTGGAGTCACTGCTGTCATGGCCTGGACTTCTGTGGCTCCTCCAGAGGCCTAGGGCACTGACAGAGGGGTCTGCCAAGCTTTGGGCAAGGGTGGGACGCCAGCAGGAGTGAAGTGTGCAGATTTCCAGAGAAGAGAGCTCTGGTGTTACAACTTGTCAGGGTAACGTAAGCCCGCAAGCTGTGATTTTGCTCACTAAACATGGCCTGTGCCCCAGATTCCATCAACTTGTTGAGATGCATGCATGCATTTGAGCAAACCCGCCACTCTCTGCCACAGGCCTGTGAAATGCCCCCCTTGGAATAAAGAAGCAGAGGTGAGGAGGTGGGAGCCCAAGGGCGGGACGTGTGCTGGACGTCTGGGGAGAGGCTTCGTGGGACGCAGCCTGCTCCCCACCTTGGGCTCCCGGGCTCCGAGCCCTCTTCCTTCTGAATGTCCACAGATGATTATTCTCCTAACCCCAACATGCCAATTCAACCAAAGGTGCAGAAACAGGAGTAAACACCACACATATGGCACCGGATATTTGCTTCTTAAAGTCAAACGGATAAAATCTAAGCAAGAGGAAAGTGTTCCCTGAACGGTGAGGGCTCTGCAGAGGGCTTGGCTTTATAGCGATGTCCATCCTCTGGCAGAGCGTCTGGAACTCAAGTGCTTCTCTGAGAGAATGTCCTTATTCATATGTCATACAGGTGGGGTTTTAAAAGTTTTTAAACATTTTATTAGTTGCCAAAGATTTTGGGAAGTAGGAACTTTTTGGAGGGCATTTTGGCACTATCTGTCAAAATTTGAAAACAAGCATTTTTGCTTCCAGGGCTATATCCTGAAGACGTGTTTGCACAGGACAAGCAGTTGTATGTAAAAGGACGTTTATGAGGAGTTCTTTGTAACACTCAAACCTAGAAAGGAGATGGTGGCGGCAGGCGGGAGCGCTAACTCTGAGGGACGCTGCGGAGGGAGGGTCATCCATGAGAATGGACGCGCCCGCCCGCTGGGCCCTGGGGGTGTGCTGGTGAACAGACGGGGCCCTTGTCCTTATGCAGGGATCTGGGGACCCTGGGATCTGCTTGTGTAACAGGGGAGCTGATGATGTGGTACTTGCATGTTTGCGTGTGCGTCTACCCTGGCATCGCTGTGTGAGCTTTTCTGTTCAAGGGCAATTGAAAGACAATGGGAACCACCTACCTTTGGGAAGGGAGTTGAGAGACCAGGTCAGGCAGGGAAAGTACATTTGATTTTTTTCCTTGAACCCATTTATATTGTTTGAATTTTCTACCTCAGCAGGAATTTCTTCAATAATTAAAAAAAATTCCTTAAAAGTTTTTTAAGACCCAGTGGTACCTATCTTGAACATGCCATTATTCCCTTTGGTTTGCATGCCAGCGTTTGTTCATTCTGTATTTGAGATGGTTTTGTAGACAGGTTAGAGATGCATGTGTGCACTTTGTGCAGAAAGTGGCCTGTTACCGCAGCAGAAAGGGAACCACCGTAAAACCTTTCCAAAGGTCATGGTACTTGCATCATACGTGTGACACCTGCATCTTGCCTGCAGCGTCCTCTCCAGCCTTGTTTCCCTGCAGCTGGGGACTGCGAGCCTGCAGGACTCTGTCAGCCTTGGAGATGGGTCCCTACCCAGATCTTCCGTCCCCCACAGAGATGCCATCCAGCGCCATCCAATCCCACAAAACAGGCCTCTCCTAAGACAATCTAATAGCATATATTTCTTTTTAAATTAAGCAAATAAAAATGAATGAAGCTGATTGGATATTTGGGAAATTTTCTCACGTATCTTTGGCACAGGCATTCACCATGAATCCACCGCGGTAAACACTCTGTCCTCTTTCCCCAAGGGGGGCCCATGAATAACTGAATCTAGAGATGCCCATGGGTGTCTCTGCATCTAAAATTAAAACCTATGTCTTACTGTAAATCCTGATTTAAAAAAAATTGAAAACCACTGTCGCACTACATAGATAGGGTTGAAGGAGTCTGTGCTCCTCAAAATAGATTTAAGATTTTTTCCCTCTCTTCCCAAACCTCCAAATTTCATTAGTTTGGTATGACAGTTGTCAGCCTTTTCTTTCTAAACGCAGGTGATGAAGTAGACACTGACACCCGCTCCCATAACAGCCAGACACGTTGGAGAGCTCCCGGCCGACTGTCCAAGCCAGAGCCCGAGGATGTGACCACTCACCTCCGGTGCGTGAGGAAGCTGCCGCTGACGTGTCCCGACCCGTCGCACCCTGGCGTGGGGCAGGACATGCCTTCCGTCTTGACCGACTTCCAGGAGAACTGGGAGCCATTGAGGTACCCGTCCTTCTGCCTCTTGGCTGCCAAGGGGCACCCCGAGGCGCTGCGGTGGGAGGCGTACTTCCCTGTGATGTGGCCCTGGCCGTCACAGCCGGGCACTGGACACCTGCACGGCAGACAGAGGGGACACTGTATTGTCTTGCCTCCTCACACCTGGAGGCCTCTATTGCACAGTCAACATAACCTGACAGGTGGAAAGAAAGAACAATCGTGCTGTGCTGGAGGCAAAAGGAAGAGAGGGAAGAAGGAAAGGGTACCACCCGGTGGCGTGAGTATTTCACCCGTGCGGAAAAACCGTCCTGAGCGGATGGACGGCTTTTCTGGAAGGAAGTGTCTGTGCTTGATGGTGAATGACAGGCCTTGCATGTCACAAAGACCCACTGAGGTTGTCACAGCCAGTGGCACACAGGTGTCTCTTAAAAAGACACCACTTTGGAACAGAATCATAGCTTTTCTGGAAGAAAATTGCAAAGTCAGTAAGACATCGTGGGATTATTTTTAAAAAAGCCTTCATGCTCTTCTCAAGAGCCAGAAGGCATTTATTTGTTTGGCTGTGTTCTCTGGAGGCCATGAAATATCCTTGAGCTAGGTAAGATTTTAAGTCACATTGAGGTCCCTGGAACAGTGCAGGCACAGAGACAGGGGCACAGAGACAAGGCTGGGCACAGAGACATGGGCACAGAGACACAGCTGGGCACAGACATAGGCACAGTGACACGGGAGGGCACAGAGACATGGGTGGGCACAGAGACACGGGAGGGCACAGAGACATGGGCACAGAGACATGGGTACAGTGGCACGGGGAGGACCATTGCTAGGGCTGAGGCTCACTGCAGCTAATGGGCACTGCAGAACTCCTCCCCACAGGTCAGGCTGCAGAACCCAGACCCAGAAGGTTTTGACAGCAAGGCTTACATTCTACAGAATTTGTATTGCCTCTTTATTTTGATAAATCTTAATTTGTTTTAATAATTTATGATTTAATTCATTTTTGTTTTGTTTTAATTTAAAATTTTCTCCAAAGACGTTGAGTGAGCTTAGAATTTCAGGAGGCTGTGCCGGGTGTGGCCTGTGGCACCCGTGCTGCTGTGGTGACATGCGCCCTGTTGAGCTGCAGGGTTGGTGGCCAGCAGGCTGGGGCCTGGCGTCAGCCTTGGTCTAAGTGCTGCCTTAGACCCAGGCAGGGCCTAACTGAGCGGTGTTATAAGCCAGAGTATCAGTGGAACGTTCCCTGTTGGTGTTACATTCAATACCTTCAGGGATTCCCCTCGACCTGCCTTTCCCAGCAAATTCAGCCGCTTTTTCCACCAAGGGCGGGGGGAGGTTTTGTGATTCTGGTTACTCAGGCCATCAGGTGGACGTTATCAGCTCATTGCTGGATGGCACCTGGAACTTCTTGGCCAATTAGCAGATGTGCTTTGGTTTCACGTATTATCTGACCTTGCAGTTGATTGAAATCTCGGATTCACACTAAGACCATGGGCCCTTTTCCGCGTTGATGTGCACTTGCTTCAGGTGAAGGTTTAGCCCCACCGGCAGCCCTGCCCGGCCCTCGTACCTGATGGGCTCTTGGTCCTCCTTGTCTTCCTTGCTCTGTGCTATCCTGATGCCGCTCTTCTTAGCTCTCGGGCAACCTGAAAGGCTAAATAAGAAACGTGTTTCAGAAAGCCTCGCACTGCTGGTTCTCGCAAGACTCTGAACCACTGAGGAGGCTTTGACTTGGTTCTCTCCCAAGGCCTGTGCTTCTGGGTGTGACACGGAAACCCAGGGGCACAGTCCTTTCTGACGCGGCCCCTGCGGCCCATCAAAGCCTTCAGGAAAGAAAGCCATCGAGGGAATCCAGGGGCTGGGGTAGGCTGCGTGCTGGACACAGGGGAGAGACTGTCAGTTTGGAGGAACAGAAGCATCTGGGAGTTACCAGAGAAGATGCTGAGACAGAGACAGACAGAGAGAGACAGAGAGACAGAGAGAGAGAGAAAGAGAGACAGAGACAGAGAGACAGAGAGAGACAGGGAGAGACAGGGAGACAGAGACAGAGAGACAGGGAGACAGAGAGAGAGAGGGAGACAGAGAGAGACAGAGGATGGACATGTGCACAGAGAAGGGGCACCACCGCAGGGGAAATCGCAGGCCTTCCCAGCTCTCGATTGGCAGCTCAGCCTCTGTCAGGGGCTCCTGGCCCTCCACCTCGCATGTGTCCTGGGGGACTGATGTGCTAGTGATACGCGCCAATTTACCTCAAGTACAGACTTCCGGCAATACCTGCAGAAGGTACAGTGGGGGATGAACATGCTTATTCTATTTAATTTTCAAATTTTTGGATGTAGAGGATTTGGAAATGTTTCTAAAGGAAGTTTTCCAGCTGGAACAGAAAAATACACACACACACACACACAGGAGAATATATAAAATAAATAGGATGTTTGGAAAAGAACTACTAAAGAATCAGAAATTAGATGAGAACTAGAAATTAGGCAGTTTACTGAGAGGCGCAAGGATGGTGTGGAACTTGAACGCTGACGCTGGTGCACACGTACGTCGGGGGGCGGGGGGGCACGGCCATTGGCCCTCACGGTCCTGAACCTGTGGTGTAGTTTTCCGCATCAGTTCCGAGTCTCTGGAAGCAGATCCTCAGCCGGGAGCCCCCGCCCTGAAGGGGTCCCGTTCCCCGTCCAGCCCCGGGCCGGCCTCGTCCTCGGCGCGTGTCCACGTCCATGCTGGCGCCGGCGTGGGGGAGGCAGCACCTCACGGGGCGGGGGAGGAGGGCGCCGGCCCCACGGCGACCTGTGCTGGGGTCAGCAGGGTGTCCCCACTCCTTGTCCCGTCTCCTTCTTTCACGGGAAACGGAAAAGAAGAGGAAGGAAGAGGAGCCAGTCGGGCCGAGCTCCCAGCCTCCGGCGGCCTTTGGTTCTCCCTTTTGCAGTAGGAAGTCTCGGTGCGGCCTGCGCCCTGACTGCGCCTTCCTCCTGCGGCCTCGCGCTGCCCATAGGGCCTGTTGACTTTACATCCTGGGCTTCTCCCCGTCTGTCCACCCTCCGTGCCCACAGATGACAATTAGGACAGGGGCACTGACTGAGCTGCACCAGCGCGCTCCCTGTCCAGAACATTCCAGAGCCCTTGGCTTCCTGGGGATGAACCCCTGCCCCGTCCCTCTGCCTCTCCGGGCTTCCCCCTCCCCCTGCCCCCAGGCTCGCCGTGCCCCTGTCCCTCCAGCCTGGTGGCCTCAGCTTGCAGGTCCGTCCCTTCAAGGAGCCTCGGGCCCGCAGGCCCCGCACCAATTCCAGGAGTTGTCAGGGCATTTTCCACGGCACGATCGAAACCATTCCCGCCTCCACGGGCTCCTCCAAGAGGCTCATTCCCGGGAGTGTAAACCACGCGTGTATTCACCTGTGTTCCCCAAGTGCTAGCCTAGCGTGTGTGCAGAGTGAGTGGCCGTTAACCGTTTATTGAATGAGTCAACAAATAAACGGGGAAAGAGGGTGGATGGGAGAGCCACGGAATCTGGCCCAGGGCCCCAGTCGGCCCCTGCCAGACTCAGGATTGATGTGGCAGAAGCCCAGCCCCTCGGCCCCAGCCACAGAGGCCTGGCCCAGCTCCGTGATGCTCTCCCGCCTCAACCCTGCCTGACTCCCCACCAGCTCAGGAGCCAGGTGCGGCTCTAGCCCACCACCACCGCCTGGGCTGGGGATGGAAATAAACCCACAGAACAAACCAGCAACGTAACAAGGTTTGGCTCTGACGATATGGTGGCCTCCAGGAAGCCTCGACTTTGGCACAGGAGCTGGCCTGAAGCCCCTCTCTAGGGCTAAGGAGCCCGTCCTCCGCCTTTCTAGGTGTTGAGAAAGCAGATGCCTGTCGGGCAGGAGGGGCCCTGCCATCTCTGTGTGTGGCCCTGGGGCGTGGCCCCACGGCACCCGTGAGAAGACCGTGTGCTGGGGGTGCTGTTTAAGAGGCCCTGCTCACTTGGGGGCAGCTCAGTGCCTCTGCCCTGCAGGCCCTCTCCCTGCCCCCTCTACTCCCTGCTGGGCTGGCCAGTGCTGCCCGTCCCTCCCCAGCAGAGCGGGGCCTGGCGTTCCCTGCAGCAATTCACGCCCCACAAGTCCAGGGCCCTGGGGTCTTGTTCTCAGGGGCAGAATTTTAATGCTTGGGCTGCCAGTTTTGTACTTCCTACTTCTCACTAATTTTCATGCTTGATGGGAACAAGGGAAATTTTCCTACCAACCAACCAAGCGCCAGAACCTAGGTGTAATGGAACCAAAACTTGTTCAAGACCTTAAAACTCTTTCTGTGCTTGTAGCACGGAAATGAAAACCCGTCACTTGCTGCCGACCCGAGAGTGGAGATTCTCCGGGACTGCTGTGCAGGAGGACGTCGCAGGCTGCCATCCCCCGGAGGGGCTCCGAGTGAGGGAACGGGAGGAGACGCCAGGTACTGGCTGCGCAGACTGGGCCCAGTCTCGGCCCCGGTTCCCCGTCTGTATCACAGGGCGGAAGTTCTTTGCCACGGGCCGTGACAACGGAGGTGACAGCAGGATGCGTGAGATGCTGGGCACAGGGGGTGCTCAGCGATTCCACACACTCCACTTTCACCTTTGTCTCCACTTGCGATGCCTTTTTAGGGTCCAAATTTGAACGCTACAAAAGTCACTCATCCGTCTTCCCCCCCGGCCGTGTGTCGGGCAGAGGGGCAGCCGCCCCTCCCGGGCGTGGGGCTGTGGGTCTGCGCACCGCTTCGGGCCCCAGTCAGCGTCGGCTTCTCAGTTCTGGACCCATCTTCTCCCCCCATCTTCCTTCAAGTGCTGAAGCGCAGCCCGGGGTGGCCGACGGGCTGCCTCCGCTCACCCGCCCCCTTGCCCGCCTGCATGTGCCTCAGGCGTCTTAAAGAGAACTGAGCCCCACTTCATCTGGCTTCTTTGACATGGCAACGAGATAAGGACAACAACGGCGTCTGGGGGGGCCCAGGCCCCTCCCCTCTGCCCCTCCTCCCCGCCCCCGCCCCACACCGCGCAGGTCCCGCATCGCCTTCGCCGCCTGCACCTTCTCCATGTCCCCCCATCGCGCTCTGAGGCCACTGCCCTGTGGACACAGGCTCTGTGGGCCAAAGCCAATCCTGCAGCTCCCTCCGTGGGGAGTCAAGTCACCCCTTACAGTGAAGCTATCAGGACTCCTAAAACATCATCCACAGCCACTCCCGTAGACGCCTACCTGAAACTCTAACCAAGACGAACTATTCACTGTCAAACGCACATTGACTGTGTGGCTGTTGTTTTAACACTTTCTAAGGCTGTTCCTTTGCTCGGAATGTCTCCCCCCGACCTGCTAGAAACCCCCACTTTCTTCCAAAGCTCAGCATCGCCTCTTCTCTCCGCCCTCTGGTCCATACTCCCTGTCAGAAGGAAGACCTGACTTACTTATCAGATTTATGCATACATGTATATATATTTTAAAAGTGTATTTGAGGCTGGATGGCCACCCCAGCAACACTGCTGGTCTGGAGGTACCAGGTGCACCCCTGGACCACACATCTTCCCAAGAGTCCCCAGTCTCTGGTTTCTCCCAAGTCCCCAGGAAAATATCAGAGCATAACACTGTGGTTTGTTTTTATGTCTCTTTTCTCCATAGAGTATCTGTATCTTGAGACCAGGAACATCCTAATTATCGTTGTTCCTTGGCCTCCGGCACATACTATGTGCTCAATAAGTATTTAGTAACATAGCAGGTTTCTAGAATTCTGAGCTGACATTTGGGATTATGTTCAAAATAATTACAAACTTTCTGGGCAGAAACTATGTTATCATTGATGCAGGGGCCCATTGTACATCTGCATCTTTACTTGGACTTTTATAAAAGTTGGAAACACTATAAACACTTCTTGGACACCTGCGTTCTCTGGGTGCAGGAAAGGGTGAGGGCAGGAGCACGTCCCAGGTGAGTGAGGCAAACGGCAGGTGAGCCAGGCTGTAGGATTGATGGGAAACCGGAGAATCTGCGTTCTCAGGATGGCGTGTGGTGCAGGGAAGTGTGCCTTGTGTTCTCCAGACCAGAACGGTGCCGGGCGGCCATGCGGTCTGGGGCCCACGGCCAACTGGATCTGTGCCTGGTGTGAGAACAGATCCTGTGGGTGGAACCAGAGCTGCGTTAGTAGATTCCAGTAGCTCCCTGCGAGGAGTCACATCTTCCAACCATGTGAGGAAGGCCCAGGACCCTCCCAGGCAGGCCTGCTCTTTGTCCAGGCAGGTGGCACCAACCCTGGCTTCCTCACTGTCTTCTTCAGGACCTTCTTCATGTCACAGCAGGTGACTCCTTTGGGATCCTGTCTGGACTCCCCAAAGCACACTAGGATGGAGCAGATAGAGAACATCTGACCCTTCCACTGTTGTCCTGGAGGCTTAGATTTCGTATTATTAAAAAAGTGCTCGAGGAGAACACAGGAGTTGACAATGTGGGTGACTTGGGATCTCCATGCTCTTGTTTCTTCATTTGCAATTAGGATAATAATAATCTCATACGATGGTGAGATTATATATGTAAAAGGCTCATTGTAATTTTTGGTACATTGTAAGTGCCCAATAAATTCTGTCTTTTGTTATTACAGGCCATTCTGGAACCCTAACGGGTACAGGGAGTTCTGGTGGGAGTCCGATTCCTACAGCACAATCATTTGTGGAAAACATAGACTTTACCTCTGCACTGGAACAACTTCAGGGCCCTTGATTTGCTTGCCATTTGTATGATCCTATTCAAAAGGCATGTGGGACGCCGGTACAAGAGACGAGGAAGGGGGGCTCAGTAAGCCTGCCAGGCGGGACCAGACCGAGCAGTCGCTGCACCAGCAGGTCTGGAGGTGGCAGAAGAAGGAGGTGGCCCCAGGGAAAGGTCAGAGAAAAGGATAAAGATGACTGGAAAACAAGATTTTTTGAGAAAAGCCTAAGAAACTTTTTGTTTGTAAACAAGAATACAAAGATAAACCCTGTTAATAACTGAGCTCCGTGGGTCCCTTTATAGGCAAGTTGGTAAACAGGCTTCTTTCTTCACCGAGGACAGAGGGAGGGCAAGGCATTTGATGAGGGATTTTCTAATAAAACATCATAGTCAATAAACACTTGCTAAAATAAATTCAGAAAAGTTTCAGATATTATGCAGAGACTGGAACACTCACTAGCATTAGGCAACAAGTATTAATATGAATCCAGTCCCATCTGGCAGGGTTCAGGCTGCTCCTACTTCCTCCAGGGCCATTCTAGGTGGGCAATTCTACAAGGAGACGTGACCCTGAGTCAGATGCCGTGGGCTCCATTCCAGCTCTGCTGCTTAATCTCTTGGCCTCTCGGTTTCCTCAAATTCAAAAATTAATGGAATTACCTACTGCTCAGTGTGGCTATGAAGATGGTAAATGACAGCACACTCGCTCAAGTGCCCAGAATCACGCCCAGTAGAAAGCAGTGCTCAGCCATGACAGCTAAATTAGACAGCAGTGGGCACCCTGCAACTGTAGACAAAATCTGAACATGTGCGTTTGTCCTGGTAGCAGGAGGGAAAAGTTCCACAGATGCCACAGACGCTTGGTAGATCTGCGCCCCTGAGCATGTTATGGGTCATTGTTTTGTGGCTTCACCTCTCACTAGAGCCCAGGGAGGGGGCAGAAGATGTCTTGGACGCAGGTAACTAAACACTTAAATTATGGCACAACTGGGAAAAAAAAGGCCAATGAATCACTGTGTAGGTAAAGTTTTCTCTCTAGCTTACATATAGGTAACATTATCTTCATGTTCCTGGGAAATGGACAATAGAAGATTAAAACTGGAAGAAGTTTTTTCTAGTTGTGTTTATGGCCATAGACCTGGAGAAGTTTGCTTGTTCACCTGTTGGCTTGTCTGGCTTTAGTGGCCAATTTACACAGAACTGCACCTATTTAACTGTGGGCCTCAATCTTTCTGTAGTGGCTAATTTATTTAAGAACTGTCAACTGAATGTAACACTTTCACTTAACGAAGTGTTCAGCCCCATTTAAACATCTATGCAAGGGAAGTTGTTCTTAGAATGAGTAATCTGACAATATACTCTACTTCAATATGCTAAAACCCCTACAGGGCAGTATATAGTACTTAAGTTTGCCCAAAATGAAATCAAGTTTACTTTCCAACTCTATGATTAATCCTGGGCCATTTACTCCAGGCATAGATCATAGCTTAAATTTAAATTTAAATTGTATTTTAGTCACCTGTTTATGCTCTATTAACACTAAACATCCTAAGATATATGCAAAATGAATAAAAATGTTTAAACCAAATATGACTGAATTTACATGATGCCAAACCAAAAAAAAAAAAATCAGTAGAAAAACAGACATTCAGACACGAAATGACTAGTAGATGTTCATCTTCAGATACGCAGACATTATAAAATGCTGGAAGTTCTGGCCGTGTGACAAGACTGAGATACTTCTTTTCTAAGATAAATTAAAATAAAGATTAATCTAGAATGTGCTTGTTGTTTTATATTTAGTTGGAGTTTTAAAAAATTTTATTTAATCTAAGCCGGTGACCTAGCTCTGGCAGTCCTTGCGGGGAGTGAGGACTTGCCCTCGTTCCACATCCAGACACGGTGCTGGTCCCGCACCGCCCATGACGCCAGGCCCCCAGTGAGACCCTCCTGCCCCCGCGGACACTCAGCAACGTCTGCAGGCAGCTCTGGCTGGCATGACTGGGTGGTGGAGGCTGGGAGGCTGCCAGACACAGCGCAGCGCAAGGACAGCCCCGCAGCAAAGACCTGGTGCCCCGAAATGCCAACAGTGCAGAGGCTGAGAGTCCTGGTCGAGAGTATGAGACATTTTCACTGAGTCTGAAGAATCCTCCCATAAACCGCACACGTTAGTTCTCCTGGAGGCTTTCACAATTTGTGCTTTTCACAGACATGCGCTGTTCAAACAGCTCCCCGATGGTTGGAATGTGAGCAGAGGAGCAAATCACTCACAGGAGGATTTTAGTGACATGACAGTCACCATGTGGGTTCCCTCCCTGATCCAAACCGAGCCAGCCAGCCTCGTGAAGCCCCCACTCTGACCACCAGGATCCGGCCCCTCCCGCGCAACAGGGGCCTCACTCTGTGGCACCTGTGCCGACAACCAAACAACCGTGCCCTGGGCTGGTGGGGCCATAATCGATGGCTGACACTTGCACTAGCTGTCCTAATTCCCTCCCTCCCTCCCTCCGTTCCTTCCTTCCTTCCTTCCCTCCTTCTTTCCTTTCTTTCTTGTGGGGGATGTGTTTAAAGCAGAAGGACTCCTCTGCTATTCAACTGCCTACTTTATAATCTGAGATTTACAGTGAGGAAAGGCAACTGCTATCTTAGAGCCGAGTTTACTCATGGGTAGACGTGGCACGGTTCCCCACTGTGGGAGACTTCACTTTAAGTCTGTCTGAGCTCAGAAACGTTCTGTCCCTCCCTCGGCACAGGCTTTTGGTCCTAACCAACCATGACATAAAAATTGATTATCTGTAGTAGATTCCCTTAGTGTAGACGATGTATTGACAGATTCCTCTGACCACACCGTCGTCAGGCTCCTGACGGGGCCCAACCCTGGGCTTCCCTCTCTGTCCTTTGAGCAAGACTCCTGTGCAGTCAGTTTAGTGACAACCCCCCACCCCTGGAATCTGCACCGGGATTTTGTCACCCTGGCCAGCCTTCAGCAGGACCCCTTCCCCCTGCCGTTTCCTCTTAGCACCTCCAGGCACTGACCTGCCCCGCTCCTGCTGTCAGTCCTCACTCGTCCCCGCTGGAGTCGGAGCCAAGTCCGATCTCTCCCCCAGCAAGACCCCGCGGCAGCGTCCCTACTCCTCTCGCCCTGGCCCCCTTGAATAAGGCCTGCCCGACCATCTTTAACACACATGTGGATATGTTTTCTTTAATGGTACCTGAGCTTATTTCCATTCCTTCCTACCACACTGCCTGTCATAAAGGAGTCGCTCATATAGTATCTACTGAATGTCAACGAGCAGAGAATTTTTATCTCACGTGACCGAATCTCTTTGCCATATTTCAGACGCTACCCTCACTTCCGGAGGGACAGGCCCAGAATTTGTAGCGCTGGGCATTTCCATAGCATTCGGCTCTGCCTGCGGCAGCTGCACAGTGTGCGGCTCAGATCTCAGTGTTTAAGAGCTCAGCGCCGGGTGTTCTATGGGGACACTCGCCTCTCAGTGGCTGTCCTCAGGGATCGTATCATACGCTAAATGTCATTCTTTTTCCTTTACTCTCTCAAGGAGAAAGAAGTGCTACTGGACAACTTTAGAAATGCTTCTCAAGGAAGCCTCTTGCACCGCCAGTGAGCTGTGGCAGAGGAGCTGGCGCACCGCAGAGGGAGGCTGCTGGCCGAGGCTCTGCTCGGGGCAGCGCTGCTCGGGCCCTGACTCTCCCGATCCCTCACGTTACCCGGGGCGTCAGGCTGAGCGTGCTCCAGGCCGGGGTGGGCGACAATCCTGTGCCTCCAGCGAGACAGCGAGCTTTGGGGAGAAGAACCACCCCTCCACGTACCTCCGATGAGACGCGTAATTGCCGGTGATGTGTCCAGAGCCGTCACAGCCAGGGGTGGGGCACCTACAATTAAAAAGCAAATTGGCTGACTTACTTGAGAGAAATAAAGTTCTCTGAACAGTCAATTTTCTTATTGATCCCAAAAGCAAACTCTCTTTATTGCTTAACCCACTACTTGAAAGAGGCTACACTGAACTGGAAGCTCCCAGATCAAAGCTACCACGCCCCACACAAACCTTCAACTACCTTCTTCCTTGCAAGCCCAGTGACATTTCCAGGGGATCCTGACTGGGGTAACCTGATGGGGTTCCACGGTCTCCGGAGCACGTAGCAGGCTTGGTCCTCGGCCACTAGGATCTCGTCCCTTCCCTCATTGCTTTAGATTCAGGGGAGCCCAGTTACTACAGAGCATGTCTTGCTGCACCCCATGTATGAAGCACAGCTCATTCGTGAAAAGACGTCTAGAGAGTGCCTTGGTCTGACTCTGACGCCAGCACCGCGAAGGCTCGCCCTGACTCTCCGGGCCCCGGCTAGCAGGGTGGGCCCAGGTCCAGTGAGGGCAGCAGTCTGTGTCCAGACCGTGGGAATGTAGGTCAGTGACCTTTCAGACTGTCACTGTGCACTCAGGTGGGTTTGATTTACCTTAGGATCTTTGCTACTTCTAACGGACTTGAGTAGAACACAGGAGGTCAGTGTAGGTTCGCCAGGCCAGTGGAGACCCATCTGTGCAAGCCCATCTAGACTACTTCATCTAGCTGCTTAACTACCACTTTGCCATCGCCCTCTTGGGAGAGAGTTTTTTTTCTTGAAGAGCTTTATTATTGCCCTCCATATAACTTCTTTACTATGCCATCTAAAGAATAATAACACAGCACTGCAGAAACATTTTCACTTTACGCTATTTCAGTTGCATTTGTACCCACCAGGAATATAAAAATTAAGGACAAAAATTAAGAAAAAATTCATCTTTATTTTCACTGAATTTGTAACTCCCCCCCAAAAATGGTGAGGATGAAGTGATTGTGTAAGTAATATTACCACCTAGTAGTAAAACTCAAATGGCTCATCCCTGTGCAATGAGCACCTGAATTTTTGTCAAGAACAAGATCCCACATTTTAAATATTTAATAAATGTCGACTGCTCCTGGAGGTTTCCATTTGCTGTCCACTCAGAAAGTCACTCTGGATACTGGAGGCTGAGACAGGCCAGCAAATCCTTGCTTACAGATGGGCTTGCTCGAGATCAGAGGACAATGACAGGGAGTAGACTGGAAATACAGGAAACTGGGCTAATTTCAAGTATGTGAACGTCATGTTTTGACGCTTGGATGTGCAAGCAATTTTCAGTGTCCTCTAGTCCTAAGAAAGGAAACATAATTCTAGATCTCAGGGTATAGACAGTGACATATTCCATATCGTATTGAAGGGTAAAGTTTAATGTGTGACCTATTCCGTGGGAGAGTAAAAAATGAGTGAGGAGGCAGTAGAGGAATCTTCAGTGCACCCCTAGCAAATGCCCCTTCAGTGTAAGTGGAATTTTGGCCTTTAAAATAGAAGTAGCGCAGATGAGGTATTTTAAACAGTCTCCATGTGTCAGAATAATAACTCCAAATCTGATTGTTGGCCTGATTTTTGTTAAAGTAGCAGCTGTTTATATACACTTAAATTTTGATCATAAGACTGTTCAGTCACTTACTAAGTAGTTATTATCGAGATAATAACTTAAATGGCTCAACTAGCTGATTTTCCGAATAACACCTCATGTGGATAAACCCTAATTCTGGCACATTGACACAGGCAGGAAAATTTGAAAGCATCAAAAATCCTTCTATCTAACAAAAGCTAATCTCCATGCAAGTTTCTGTTTTGAAAATGTATCAGAAACAAAATTTTCCTACCATCCAATAATATATACTTTGTCTTACCTTTTGCTCAAGAAAAGAAAAAGCTTCTTAAACTCCTCTTAATTTAAGTACATAGTGTAGTTCATTTAGAATTTATTCATTTTAATGTCCATAAACATTTTTCAGAGGTCTTTTTTTGGTGGGAGTGGAAGGACGTTGACCTATTCTGCTCAAATTTAAAGTGAGACAAAATAATACAATGAAAAGCAGATGTTTACTACCTGTAAAAAGTGTTGCAGTAGTTGCTATGCATTTAAATGCCATTTATGAATGTATAATCCATCATCTGATAAGAAAAGAGGTGCTTAATATGTCATTTTGCACCATGAGAACAAACAAAAAAATATTGATTGGGCTCATTTTTAGAGCTTTCACTGTGTTGGGAAAGAAAAAAAAAAAAAACCCCAGCAGAAAGAAGACTTTCTTTCTTAAAAGGTTTGTTTTTATTTTCAGGGTTTCAAGTTGGGCAGGTGGGGTTTAAATCCCAGAGCTGCCACTTGCTGGCTGTGCGAATGTGGGGAAATTGTTCAACCTGCCAGGATTGCTGGTCCTCCCGGCCGGGCCAAACGCCCTGCTCCCTCCGTGTGAGGAGGGTGAAGACGACACCAGGAGACGCTCTGAGGCCCTCCCTCCTTCTGCAAATGCCAACACGCAGAGCTGCCCCGAGTATGAGCGGAAACAGTCAAAATACAGACTGAGTCTCCTCGAAATAACCAATTCCTGTTTTTTTCAGGGTAGTAATTCAGCTGTTTCATCTTTAGGTGGTGCTTCTGGACCACGTAAGGCAGCTCCAAATGGGTTTTCAACCGCTCTTTCTCTCCAGCTGCCCTAGGCATTCATTTTTATGTTATTGTTCAAGACTTTCAGGCTTTTTTAAACTCTTAGATTTATATACAAATTTCCTATCTTTAAGAAGTCTCAACTTCAAATATACAATTTTCTGAAGTCGATGAACAAGGAAGTGATTATTCACCTAAGGAAAGGGATGTTTGCTTCCCAAGTGGGGCCAGGTCACTCTGGGGCGCTTGACGATGGGAGAGGTGTAAAACTGACTTGCGAAGCTTCCATTTGCACCCACCTGTCTAAGAGCACATCGTTTCCACGAGGGGCCCATGCGGGACAACTGAAACCCCCTGTGGTAGTATCAGGCCGCAGCACGTGCTGCACAGCTTGGGCTTCCGAGTGGCAGGAGAGACTCACAGGGTTTCCATGGCAGCCGCCCCTCAGCCCCTCCAGGGAGGCACAGGCGGCCACAGGAGCAGGAGGAGGTTTCAGAGAACACTCAGTCACAGCCCTTCTTGCTTTCCTAAGAGTTATCATGATCAATAGCACCGAGGCTATTTTAAGTTCCGATGGATGGTTAAGGATGTAAAGTTGCATTAAATAAAACACTTGACTTTATATATATTTTCTCTTTTCTATTCCAAAGGTACTATTGGTAAAAATACTTAGATGAATAAATAATCTTAAAATCTATACTTGCCACCCTACAGATATATTCAAGACAAAAATATTCCTGATCTTGCTTTATCTCTGGTCATGTGTTTGCCTGAGATTAAGCAACATTAAGAGAAAATAATTTTTGGTAGTGCATATTATTATCTGGCTGAGAAAATTGGTCTTGTTGAGATATTTAAAAATGGTGATGGAAAAATTGTAATAAAATGTTTTAAACAGTGTCGAAGTTAGTGGTGACATGCAGAATTCAGGCAAAATCGAAAAAACAACAAAAAACCAGAAACACTGACAACCTTTTGGTACTCTGATTTCATGGCAGGAGCCATTCCTCAAGTAGGAATAGCTGAGTTTTTGTTGCTTTTGCAGATCTAAGACATCAAAGAGACCTCTGAACCTGACCCCCCACTCACTCTGTGTTCCCGGCTTTCTCTCTGTTTTTCACCACCAGAGAAACATCCTGTTTGGACCTATATAAGAATCATCATTGACCACACATACATGGGAGCCATAAGATGTATACCCTAACATCAAAAAAGAATTTGATATCTATGCATTAAAGACATAATCATAAGAATCATACAATTGTGCATTAGCACACATTACAAAGACGGGACAACCTCCAACTTGCTTCTCAAACGTGCCTCTCGTCTGTCCTTAACAAGGCATAAAACCCATTATTGTGTTTTTTCTGCCTTCTACAAAACCACAACCTGAAACAGGGCAGTAGAAATGGAAACAGGTATGCTACTGACTGAAGTTGTATCACTGCTTGATTATTCACATGAATGTCTTAAAGGTGCTTCCTGTATATTCTACCATCCCACCCTCTCTCTTTCAAAAAGAAGTATTATGAAAATTAAATACTTAAATTATACTAAGTAAGACATTTAGACTAGGACATTCTCTTCATGATGGGAGCGCCCTCTAGTTCCCTGAATGCACGCTGTTAAGCAGGGGAACCCACCTAACAGCAATTCCATGAGCAAAACGAGTCAGTGACTCGTGAAGAAAGAGTTCCAGGCAGAGCCAACGCTGCAAACAATCTGTTCTCCAGGGGGTCAGAGTAAGCTGCCATGTGCTCTTGCTGGACACAGTGTGGGTTACACATCTGGAGTCGGCTGAGGGTACCCTCTCTCATCATCCACCTGGAGAACAAGCTCACACTGATGCCACTGGCAAGATGCCCTTGGGCAAGAAGCCCTCGGAGGCAGGGCCTAGGGGTGACTTCTGCAGCATGACTCAGTGTCTGGTGGGGCACACCTGCCGGGGAAACTGAGCCAGTCAGCCATGCAGTCTGTCCCCC
The DNA here is from genome assembly GCA_023783475.1 of Daubentonia madagascariensis. Lineage (NCBI taxonomy): Eukaryota > Metazoa > Chordata > Mammalia > Primates > Daubentoniidae > Daubentonia > Daubentonia madagascariensis. Next base: position 1,551,601 of record JAKFHU010001035.1, read on the forward strand.
AAAATCAGTTCACAGGAAAAATATCTTTTGCAGACACTTGCTTTCTCATTGTGATGGAGTCAACTACTTATTTTCAAAACTCTCATAAATAAAGCTCAAAGCATCAGCAAGTTTGGGCTGTATCTGGATTAATCCTCTCTGTGGCTGACCTGATCTGCTGGGGTCAGCCCTCTAAGGTTGCCCTGATTTTGAGTTGAATAGCTAAAACATACATAAAAAACACTGAATATTTAGAATAATAAAAAAAGTCAGACTAATGTACTTTGAATTCTTTTAAGAATTTCATGGAAAGCCCTTTTAATAGTGTCTTTTTTTCCTTTGTTTCATGACAATCCTATAAAGGGGGCTTAATTAGTAACACACAAAATATGAAAAAAATATAATTTTTCCTTATGCCCCCAATTTAAAAATAATAAAAATGTAAAATTAGGCCTTATCTATAGTAGAAAAATGTGTTTGTAAATCAGAATGATTCCGGCCACATATATAATCCTTTGCCCCATTTACACAGAAATTTCAATTCAAATACTTCTTTTTGTGCCAGGCTCAGTGACTCATGTCTATAATCCCAGCACTTTGGGAGGCCAAGGTGGGAGGATCATTTGAGGCCAGGATTTTAAGATTAGCCTGGGCAACATAGTGAGACGCTCATCTCCACAAAAATAGAAAAGAAAAGTTAACTGGGTGTGGTGGTGCGCACCTGTACTCCCAGCTACTTGAGAGGCTAAGGTGGATCACTTGAGTCCAGGAGCTCGAGGCTGCAATGAGCTGTAATTGTGCCACCACACTCCAGCCTGGTGACAGAGTGAGACTTTGTTTCTTAAAAAAAAAAAAGAAAGAAAACCCACTTTTTTTTTGTCTGAATAGATCTGATTCTAAAAATATGTATTTTTTACTTTGATTCCTTTCATTACATAAATGGGAAACAATACCCTCAATGTTAAAAGAAATAATAAAAATGTAAAATTAGGCCTTTTCTATAGTAGAAAAACATGTTTATAAATTGGAATCTTTCTGGCCACATATATAATGTAGAGAAAGGCAAAATAAAGACATTTTCAAATGGAAAAATGACATATTCTTATGCTACACCTCTGCAATTTTCTCTTTAAACAGAAAGAAACCAGGCTACTTATAAACAATATATTGTCTGCCCTCCTTATGCGTGGTTCCACATCTGCGAGGTCAACCAACCAGGGATCAAAAATATTTGCCAAAAAAAAAACCAGTAAAAAATAACAATACAACAATTAAAAAATAAAAATACATTGTAACGACTATTTACGTAGCATTTAGTCACATTAGGTATTATGGGTAATCTAGAAATGATTTCAAGTGTACAGGAGGATGTGCTGGATTGTTTGCAAATACTACACTGTTTTATGTCAGGGACTTGAACATCCTCATATTTGGGTGTCTGCAGGGGCCCTGGAACCAATCCCCCCGGGATACCGAGGGACAACTGTATGTTGTTCTGGCCAATTTCTTAAATAAATGACATAAAACTGAAGGAAAGACAAAATCTTGTAAATTGCTTTTGAATTTGTAAGACATTCAACAATTTCCCCCTTTTTTGAAATTCTGTTAGGTATGCATATTTTGAACTCTTTCCCACACTAACCCAGCAGTGGAGGGTCCTGCACTGGGGTTTGATATTTTCCAAGCCACCATTCGGCTGTCTTCTCCCCAGGGGCAGCCTCCCCTGCCCCCCACAGGACCTGGGCAGTCCTCCCTCCTGTCCTTCCCCGATGCCTCGCATCAGGAAAGGATGCGGCAGGCGTTCCTGCTGATGGAGATATCAAACGACACAGAGCTCCGAGCTCTGGGGGTAAGGATCCCCCGTCCCTAGGCGAGCTGGTGCTCCAGATGTCCCAGCAGAAGTGTTTGCCCATGTTCTTGAGACGCTGAGGGTCTCCCATTCTGCTTTGTTTCTCGGGAGTCAGGTGAGGGGCTTTTATAATGTGATGTTTAGGATAGATACCCCAGTATTGGGAAAACCTACACATTTCAAAATGTGAATAGATTTGCCTACATTAGTAGCATTTAGGTGGAAGACTTGCTTTCTGATCTATCTAGCATGCCAACACAAAACTCCTTTTTCTTTTGGTTCCAAGCATTTTTCTGCTTAAATTACACTCAAAAACAAACAAATAAATGGGAAAGAATTTTAAAAGTACCCTTAGCATATTTTTAAAAAAATTTCTTCTTAGTGATTCAGATAACATCTTGGAATAGGGTAGGCCTCAGGTTACTAAGAAAGGGAAGTGTCATTGTGCAGACAAAACTCAAAAGTTCTGGTGATAGAGACTCATGGCTGGTAGAATGTCCAAGCAACTGTGAGGTTATGGCAGGTGGAAGAGGTGTTGATCTGGTGGGTGGAGGGGCCTTATTAGTTCCATGATGCCCAGTAATTATACTAAGCAGAACATACACGTATTCTTACATTCTGTGAAGTTCGTTTGGATGCTACGTGGATCATACAACCCTTCAATAAACAGGGATGTTTACGTTTGGACTTAGAGGCTCCCATGCCTGCATCAGCAGTGGGTCAACCTCTAACACTCATGGAGTAAACCTCACCCTCCCGACCTCCCCACCTCTGCCCCCCACCCCGCTCTGGTGGCCATGGCCCCGAGATGCTCTGGGAGGGTGCAGCTGCACCGGCTGTGGGTGAGAAAGGCTCTGGGATTTGGACCCCAAAGGAGCTGACGGTGGGTCCTGCTCCTGGGCTCATTTTCTGTAGGTGCCGCGCTGCAGACTTGGCTCTTTGGGGAGCATCTGGGGGCTGCCATGGCAGCCTCGTCGTTCATGCTGCATGCAGTTGTGTCTTTACTTTGTTCAGTCATGCAGCCTACGCATCTTCACTCATGAGTCATCTGTGTGGATCATGCTGCCCTCGTTGCCCGGGGCCGGGTGCCTAATTTGGACCCCTGGTTGCCAACACTGTGACCTGCTGCAGGGCTGAAGGTGCCCCAGGTACATCCAGCAATGGGCTCCTGTCCAGTGCGGCAGAACATACCTAGCACATCCTGACGTCCCATTCATTTAACGGGATGTGTCCATGGGAACCTGCTGCCAGAGCACATGCACGTCCAGCAGCAGTGGAGCAGCTAAACAAGAGGCTGGGGCGGCTGGAGCCAGTATTGGGGTTGGACTCGAGGACCCATGCAAAAAAAAAAATACAACAGGTGACTAGTGCAGCTGACTCAAGGCAACAGAAACACCACCCCTAGCCTCTCGCCCGCACGAGGGTGAGCGAGTTACATTCGGGGTGTGGTGCATTCAACGACACACTCACAGTGCAGGTCGGGCTCCCACTTCGACATGCAAGGGGGTCTCATACCGGGCTCCACGGGGGCACTGGGGTCGCAAGAGAGGTACTCACCTTTGGTTGATTACATTGAGCTCTAGGCAGTTAGTGCCATTTATAGTAGTGAAACACAAAATTTCAAAGACACCTATGGAGGCTGTTGCAGGGAATTCCTTACCGGCCTTGGGGATGGGGTTGGGATGTGTAACACTCAGCACCCCTGCTTCACTCTCGACATAGGCATTGTGCCTCTAAGCTTTAAAAAGCATTTGCCACCATACCCAATTGGTCTGTAGTGGTAAGTAATCAAACAGGGGCTGATGAGTGGCCTGTTCCTGAGGTTTTTTGATTAGGGTGGGACAGGAGAGGGCTCGGAGGGTCTTTTGCAAGGGCTGCTGCCTTGACAATGCCAGCTTTTCCACACCATAACCAGCGGGACTGCAACTGAGACAGAGACCAACGATCTACCGCGGCCACAGCGACCAGGTTCACTGCTAGCGTGACCACCACTCACAGGCACACACACACACTCACGTGGCTCCAGGGCAGGGAGGGACACTACGACAGTGAACACAGCTTGGACATTGTTTTTTCAAATCTAAGGACACTGAAGCCCAGAGTGTGTGAGAGACCCATTCAGTTGGGCCAGACACAAACCTCAGCAGGGCGTGCTGCGGGGTGCTGCATGTGGGGCCTCCTAGGCGGCCAGAGCCCACGGGGCGCAGGGGTTCTCTGCCTTTCTGGGTCCGTGGGTGGCTTGGCGCTCCTTCTCAGTTAAATGAAGGAGGAGCTGTACACGATTCAAAAACAGGTCGGTTTCCAAAGGCTGAGAGCCTCCCGCCAGCCTCAGGAAAGCCTGGTCTTCCTGGACCCAAGCGAGGAACGATCCCAGAGCCGCCCACATGGGAGGGAGTTGAACGGTTTTCCTTCTCAGCTGGAACGTTCCTAATCTTTAATGTTCTTTTTCATTTTATTTTTCTTGTCTATTTTTTCTATGTTTTTTCCGGTTTGTGGATCTTTTATTTTTTGAAGCCCTTATCTGGTCTCATAGAGAAAACATTTTTATTCTAATCAGGGGAAATTAAAACATTCCACATTGCATCTGCAGCCCGTGTAACCCCGGAACTCTCTGTGGTTTTCAGGCCTCGGGCCACTTGAGGTCATCTTTCTTCCCTCCTCCCAGCCCTGCCTCACTCCATTCTCTCATTTTTAATTGTCTGGTTTTTAAACTTTTTTTTTCAGTTTTTTTCCTCCTCTTTCAGTCCCCTATTTAAAAAAAATTGGAGCATATTCTTCCTTTCTCTTATGAAATCTGCCTTTCCCCTTGCTGTGAATCTTATTTTATTGATCAAATTTACAAATGGTTTCACAGAATTGATTTTGCAAGAGGTTTTAAAAATAGATTAATCAAATATCCTTATTTTATAGGCAAGGAAACAGATCTAAATAGGTTATGTCTCTTATGTAAGGGCACACACAGAGTGACAAAGCTGACATTAGAGGAAAATTATCTTCTCTTCTGGTGCTTTTTTACTCAACTAGACTGTTTAAAATGTTCCCTTATTATCAATAATTCCCACTCCCTGAATCTATCTCATGACTGTGGGCAGGTGCATTTGTTTTATAAAGCACAAGGGCTCATTTGTTCCTCTGTTTGCGCTTCTTGTTGATTGATTCATATGGACTTTCCGGGTCCCATAAAACTGGGGAGCGTGAAGGAGACAGTGGGAAAGTGACATAAAACTCATCTAGACGTGTGTGTCGAGGACACAGCCGCCCATAAGCAGTTCCTGAAAACCAAACTGCCCATTGTCATGACCTCCCATCCATGATGAAGAGGCAGAAGAGAGCAGAGAGCACGTCAGGGCACCCCGGACACGCGCAGGAGGGGCTGGCCCACCCGCTGGTCTGCCATCACTGAAGTGTGCTCCGCGGAGGAAAAGACTAGAACTAGCCCGAGTGTTCGGGGAAGGAGAGAGGGGAGTGAAGAGCCAGGGGGAGAAGAGGAGGGGAGAGGGCTCCGGGATGGGAGGGCTGCTGCAGGCCCTTCCCCAACAACCCTGCGACCTGCAGACTCCCGTGCCAGGGATGCTCTCCCAGGACCGGGCGATCCGGGAGGCCAGGCAGGAGGCTGAGATGCACTGTGGCCCCCTCCGCAGAGGTGGCCGGATGGTGGAGACCGCACAGTGACGGTGCTCGCTCTTGGGCTCCCTGCTCTAACCTCTCAGAAAGGAAAACAGCAGTCATTTCCTTGAACAGCTCTCAGCTCTTTATTGAGCGCCTCGACCAGAGATCACTAACCTTGGAGAGCTACGCGTGGGACGTGCTTTTGCAGGTCCCCTGGCCCTCAAGACTGTGAGCACAGGATGCACGAGGCATGCTCAGGCCACGCTGGGCACCTGCGGGAGCAGCACAGAATCTCTCTCGTCTGGAATGTGTTCAAAGAGCAAGTTCAGGGAAATAGACTGAATGAACAAAAGAAAGATGATTACGAGCACAAAGCAAAAAGCAAACTGTGGTGCCCCATGGATGAGAAAGACTGCACTCAGACACGAGGGATCCAAGAGTCTGACGTCCTTTCACTGGGCTGTGTAGCAGAACTCCCGCCATGCTCACGATCAGTGCTCGGCTCCGGGCGCTGGTTTTGAGGAGGGAAGGAACAGGACATTCCATTTACATGCCAAGAGTGGCCCAGGGTGTGAAATGACTTGAGACATGTCACTTGTGGGAAAACAAGCATTTGGGGATATTTAGCTCAGAGAAGAGAAGATTCAAGGGAAACAAAGTCATTGCCATAAAACATATGGAAGGCAGAATTGTATGAGGTGGAGGGAAATCTTGTCCTGAACATTCGTAAAGGGCTGGGGGCTCTTTCAGGAAGAACCTTCTGACTATACAGTGACCAAAGAAAGGATGGGCTGTCTGGGAAGCTGGGGGCTGTCCACTGCTGGAGGAATCCAAGGACAACCAGGTGACCACTAAGAAGTGTGGGGAGCATCCCAAGGCCGTTGGATCAGGACCTGCTACTGACCTCAAAGGCTTCCGGGGCTGAGGTTCCAGGCTCTGTCCCAGCCTGGGACAGCCGGGGGACAGCAAGTGTTCATCCTTTCCCTCTGGAAGATGAAGACACCTCCGAGGCATCTACATCTCTCAGGGGACAGGCCGCACATGGGAGGGCGACCCCACTGTGGGGGCCCTTCTCCAATGCAGAGAGCAGCCCCCAGCAAAGCCAGGCAGGCCAGGGCCCTCTGGAAACCCTGCCTCAGGGCCACACATCCAGAGTGCGTCAGACAACCTCCCTCTGCCTGAGCCACGAACCTCAGGGCAAAGGGAGTCTGCGCCTTCGTACCTGCCCTCTGGCCGCTCCAGCCTTCCCAGCTCCAGGCAGCCGAGGGCCTGCCTGTCGGACCTCTCCCTCCCTCAGTGAGGAACCTCCTCCAGCGAAGTCTCGAGCATCCCCCAGGGAGCACCGGCCCTCCCCTCCTCTGTGGCCTGTCCTATCTGACCTCCAGCTCGGCACCTGGCACCGTTGCCTTCTGCGTTTATGTATCTCTCACTTATGCAAAATGCAGGCTCCTTGAGGAAGGGCTGAGCCCACTCGTCCAGGAAGCTGATCGCAGTGCCTTCTGGAGCACTCCGAGGCAGGAGATCGTGGGTTTATCCTCATGACTGGGCCTCAGGCAGCAAGCTGGGCACGGTGTTCACAGGCCTGGTGTAGAGGAACCGTGGAAGGAGCCGCGCACAGTGGCCCGTCCCGAGTGTCCTTTCTGCTTCTCAGCTGGGCTTCAGAGGGTCCGGCTATTGCTTAGCTGTGCCCTGGAGAGCTGAGCTTTTACCCTAGTTCACGTGAGCACAGCTGGTGAGCTGCATTTCCTGTCATCGGATTTCTGCCAGGGCCCTGCTCTGTGGGCCCAGGTACTGCATTCCCCTAGCCTCCCTCGCGGGGAGGGCAGGGACGAAGGGCCTCTGTGCAAGCGTCAGCATGCCCAGCAACAGGGCTGTTGCACCTGATCCAGGCTCTAGGCCCCAGGTGTCTGTCTAAAGAGCTGGGCTGGGGGAGGGGGACTCAGGACTTGCTTTGGGGAAGGCACAGGAAGGTGGACCCTACCCCGGAGTGACATGTGTCCTCCAGCTCAGCACCACGCCCATAAGGCCTGCAGCCCTTCCCCTGTGGCCCTGAGGGGCTCCCACTGAGTTTGAGGCAGGTGCTCAGGAGCCAGTGAAGGAGCAGAGGTGACCTGTGCCGTTCACTCAGCATGTGGCTCAGAACAAGTTCTGACTCTTAGCTTTTACATTTGTAAAGTAGGAAAGATAATGCACACTAGCATTGTTAGTATCCTCGTTAGGACTAAAGAACTAAAGTACATACAATTCCGGCTGTTTTTTAAAAGACAGACCAGGATAGAGAGGTCCTAGATCCCCTGGAGGCTGTTGACCTCCTTTGCCCAGAGGTATAGGCGATGGCACAGAGCCCAGGTGAACTTCACTGGGGTAGAGAAGATGCCTGTGAGTTCTGCAAGGATAGGTAATAAGAATAGCTAGCTCTTCCTAATGCTTACTACACAAGGTACTCGATAGGTTAGACAATCCCATAATAAGAGCCAATAATCACTGTATGCTAATAATGTATTTATCAGTTCACCTTCTAATTGCCCACTTACTCTTCCCAAGCAAGATTCTACTGCTATAATCCCTGGTTTTCAGACAAAACAGGCACAGAGATGTTCAGTGATTTGCCCAAGGTGAGGGGTGTGCTTTGGCCCACACTGTCCAGCCTGAGAGCCAGTGAGTTTGATCACCATGCTGCAGTGCATCCTATAGGGATGTACATACGAAAACATCTGTAGCAGGTGCAGGCCACAAAGTGCAAAGGAAATATTTACGGGGTGGGAGCAGCTTGGGGTAAGCATCCAGGAGAGGGCAGATTGAAGTGCCTCGGCGGGGAGACGGATGGGGCCAGCCAGAAGGAAGTGGCTTAGACTGAGGGGGAGCACGACCCACCTGAAATAAGGAAGTTAATTACAGTAGGGGTGAGAGAAAAGGAAAGCCAGGACAACAGGACCTTTTGAAGGGACCAAGAGTGAGAGCAGCACAGACACACCTGGCCAGGCCACCTGCTGCCTGGGGCTTCCCGGTCTGCAGGGAGGACGGGCTCAGGAAAGTGAGGGGGAGAGAGGCAGACAGACAGACAGAATGAGAGGCCCTGCTCATGGCAGGCACAGAGCCAAGCGCCACCAGGGAAGCATCCTCATCTCAAGGAGGAGTCACTGAACAGAGAGAAGAGGGTGCAGGGTGCAGATGCCTTTTACCAAGACCTTGGGTGCAGTTGTGATGGGAGTGTCTGCGCTGGCAGAAAGTGGAATTCTGCAGGGCCCCGGAGAGGCCACGGGCCACCCTCCAGCTATTGGCACGTTCCTGAGGCTCCTTTGCTCCCCCTGTGTATAGCACGTCCCGTCTTTGGAAGTTTGGCGCAAAGACCTGTCGGGGTTTCCGGAATTACTGATCACCAAGCTGAGACTAGAATCCTCACCCCCAGGGTATTGCACCTGGTGGGGGAGGGGAAGATTAAGAGGAGTCAAAGTCAGGGAATGGCAGAGCCCAGAAAGTGGCCCTGGCCACCAAGTGCGAGGGTTTCGGGGGAGGACCCTGGGGTGCCCTCCTTGACTGTCCTGGGAGCAGGACTTTGGTTGCTGATGGCTCTGTCTGCAGTTCCTGCTCACTGTGGAGTCTGGATGCAAGAAAAGCTTGGTGATTAAATGTAGATATGCTCATTAATGCAAATATGTAGATTCAGGTCATTGTTAACACATTACTTTCATTATATTACCTATTCTCCATTAATTTGTATACCCAAAATTGTTCCAAATAAAAGAACATGTTGTGGAGTCTGCTGACCGTGGCAAATGTAAATATTAAAAATATCTATCTTTATTTATTGAACCTTTAATGGGAAGCAACTTTGACTCTGATTTTTAAAATAATCATTGTAAAATGTGTCCATCTCAGAGAGTATTTTAATAGAAACTACACTTGCATAATATCAAAAATATGTTTCTTAGGAAAAGAATCACATTTTAAAGATGATTTGTTGTTATATAAGCTATAAAGGAAGAATAGGAATGACTGTCTAGAAAAAGGAAGGAAGGAAGGAAGAAAACTTTGATAATTGGGAACTGTCTTAGAAGACAAGAGGCTTGCAGTGATTTTTAATCTTCATGTCTTATTAGCAATCTGGTGAAACAAGTCCCTGGAGCCCCAACCTCTCCACCCAGAAGGCAGGGAAGGTGTTCCCTGTGGGAGGAAGCTCTTTGAAGGTTGATGCTGGGGGGCATCTGCAGTCGGCCTGCTCTGTGCACCCCCCTGTGGCACTCAGGGGCTGCCCTGGGGCTAGGAGGGGATGAGGGAGAGAGTTGCTATGGAGACGCGGTTGCTAGGCTCCCTCTTCCCTCCCCATCCCTGTGGTGCAGGCCAGTTCTACAGCGTTCAGGAAGGAAAAATGAAAGCCTGGATTGGTTCCTGGGCTGTGGCACAGCTGGGAGCTGAAGAGGGAGGGGAGATGCCTCCACGGTGAGGGGGTCGGTGCTCCGGGTGCAGCTTAGCCAGCCCCCAGCCTTGGCTCAGCATCCGGAGCCCTGAGGTCTGTCTCCAGCCAGGACCGTGTCGGCACAGACCCATCCAGAGCAGTCGGCATCTTTGTGTCCCAAAATACAGATCAAAACCAAGTGTTTGCTGTAATCCTCTTTTCTACACGCCTTTGTACCTCCACGAAAGACAAAGCACAAACCCCTGGCGTTTGGTGGTGTGGGTCTGGTGTCAGACTGCCCTGAGCATTTCATCTTAAAAACAGAGTTCAGGGTATGGCGGTGCAGCCTGTGGGCACTGGGCTGGCGTCTCCCGGGACCCGCACTCTGAGCCCGGCACGCTCCCTCAGCTGTGTTCCCGAGGCTCACTCTGCGCTAGGATGTGTATGTATGCATGTGCGTGTGCGTGTGTGCCTGTGTGGCGCGCCGGCATGCCTTACATATTTCACAGGTGCAGAGAGGATGAGGACTGTTTGTTAAGGGAGGAGCGTTCTGCTCTCAAGCTGTGAGGAACGACAGCGGCCGTCGATACTCAGCACCGTAATTCCTCCCTGTTCTGGTCTGTTTCAGACAGTGGTTACCTACAATCTGCCAGGCACTGTTTCAGGCACTTAAATGCTACCTCATTTAAGTTAGCCGTGATCTTAGACTTGCAAGATGGCTATTACCATCATCTCAGTTTTAGACATAAAAAGACTGACTTTGGAGAAAAGTCAAGTAATGAGTGCAGGCTACCCAGCTAGGAGGTGGCCAAGCCAGGATGCGTGCCAGTCTGAATCTTCAGCTGGTTTTTGCCTCATTTTACTACCAGCGTCTCTACTGCTCACATCAGTAAACCAGCTTATTCACCTTGTAAGCTCTTCAAATTTAAAGCACATTAAAAATAAGTAGACTTCATCCTTTGCATTGAAAAACTGGCCATTTGAAAGGTTGATGAGCTGTGGTCAGACAATTTTTCAGGGCTAAGAAGTTGAACATGGAGGGTGTTATTATTCTCCTGTTGTATGATGTCAGCTCTTCATGGGGTGGAGAAGACTGGCTACTTGGGCAGAAATACCAAGCGTCCCCAAGCTGGGCGAACCTGGGAAGTCACATCACGCTGACTGGAAGGAACAGTCGGGTCCTCCGGCCTGCTGGGTGCTTGGGTACTGGTCTTTGTCTGGCATTCCCCTCCCTCGACTCTCTCTCTGTCCTGCGTGGCTGTGGAAGGTCCTGGTGACTTTGCCCCTGGTGACACTGCGCAGTGTCCCAGGCACAGACGGCAGAACCTCGCAGAAAGCCTGTGCTCCAGGTGCGGCAGGGGTCGTGGCAGCGGGTCTGTTTATGCTGGGAACTCGCAGAAGTACCCCCAAATCTGCCTCAGCACCTGAGTGTCTCTCCTCAGTTCGTATTTTGGGGCCAAACACCCTGTTTTGGAAGACAATGGAGGGCGGTTTTCTTCTGGGCCAGGGCACCAGCACTACCTCATGTGTAGACAGGACCCAGCCGGGCCGGGTCCACAGTGAACTCTGAATCATTCTGTTCTAGCAGGAACTCCAAAAAGGACATTTTATGTGATTTATGTTTCCTATTTATGTGATTTATCTGAGCCTACTGCATGCTGGAAATGTTAATCAGTATTGTTTTCTCCTCTAGTTATGGAAGATTGGCTCTGAAATCTTCCGAGCACAGTGGTCCTGTTGGGATAGTTTCCCGCTTGTGGAAGCATCTGCCACGAGGGGCACCACCACCGCCTCAGGCCGTCTCCTGGCCTGCTGACCCCCTCCTCTCCCACCGGTCTTCCCGCTTTATCTGACCGCCCTCAGCCGTGGCTGCGTGTTGGTGAAGGGACAGGTTAGATTTGAACGCGTCACAGGGTTTCCACAGAAGGACAAGAAGAGGGACAGGAGGCGAACACGAGTTAGAACCAACGGAGGAGCCGCAGAGCAAGGACACCCTATCCATGCACACCCAGCTCTCCTGGTCTCTGGAATCTGCTGACCTGTTTCCCTAAGTGTGTGATTAGATCTCACAGAAAACTCCTTGTTTTGAAGGATTGAAAAGCAAATGACACAAATGTGTAAATTAAAGCCTCCCTATGTCTTAGGGAACTTCTTTAACCCTACAAGTGCTCTGGGAATCCCGGTGTGCCAGGATTATGTGTGTCCGTGAGAGCTGATGGGGGGCTGTGGGCCAGGCTGTTTTGACGACCAAGCCACTTTGTGACCCGAAGAGTCTCTCTGTCTCTGCTCCTAGTTGCCTTGCCTAGAAAATGAGGCACCCCTCGTTTTTTTTGTTTTGCGACTTCTAATCATGATGCACACCCATGTTCTGCAACCACAGCCTCCACAAGGATCAGAGAATTCGTGTTCTCGTCCGACCCATGAGCGTCTGTGAAGCTGGAGGGCAGACGTTACCGGTGCTGTTTCTAGGTGAGGAGACTGAAATTCCGAAGGTTTAATTGACTTGCTGAAGCCCACGCAGCTAGAAAGGGTACAGGGTCTGGATAGATGTTCTCTGCGTCCCTCCCTCCCTGGGGCAGGGCACGTCCCCGGCAGAGACTCCACGGGGCTCTCCCACCCGGCCTGGGCCACCTTGGTCTCGGCACAGAGGCCTGGCACGGCGAATGCTGAAGTAGTACATGTTGAACACACTGGTGTGTGGATCAAACGATAGTGGGGCATTTTGAAAGAACTGAAGAGCTCGCAAGTGTTAGGTGCTACTATTATGTGAAAGAGCTCTAGATTCAAACCAAAATTGTTATCACTGACAGGCAGTAAGAAGTTAACATCAAAGCCGAAGCTGAAGTGAAGGTCATTGCTGAGACGTGAAATTAGGAGGGTTCAAAGTGCATTTTGAAGAGACGCATTGTCTGTACCAAGAACACGGAGCCACACGCCATTCCCGACTGGCAGCTAATCGAGGTGATGCCGGCACAGCCTCATGAAGGTGTGAACCATGTGCACCCGAGGACACTGAGGTCTCGTCTGCGTAAATGGGCCACCTGGAGAGGCCAGGGTCTGGCCTGGCTTGGAATCTGCCAAAAGGGGAAAGAGAAGAGGGCTCCCCACACCCCTTACAGTGTGGGAGAGGGTGGCTCGGGCCCACCGTAACCCACAGGTGAATTTTAAAAGCCTCGCGTTCTATCACGTTCTCAACTCAACATGCGCCATCCAAAACAGGCAAGAAGACTGAAGCAAGGATCAAGGCAGCTTGAAAAATAAAAAATGACAGAGAATAAGATGATCAAAACATGCCAGTCGGAAAGATGCCTGAGAATTCAGAGCAGAGTGAAGCCAGTGGATGTGGGTCAGATCCCACGTGAACTTGATGGGCTGACGGACATTTCCATCTCTTGATTTTAGACCCGATTTGCAATTCTGATATAAGTATGTTAATACTGTACCATATTAGAGAAGACTAAGAAAAAGACATGTTAGGAAAATGAAATTCTTTTATCTTTGGAATATTTTGATCTTGGCCATTGGAGTTTTGAATTTAAGAAGTTTTATTCATTCCTTGTTGGAATTGGGACACATTTTACTTTGTTAATGTCCTTTTTTCTGACACCGACCCCCTCCTCCAAATAGTCTCAAAACTGTTCACGGCTGGTTCTGGTCTCAGATTCCATTCTTTCATGTAATAAATGCTTATATAGCTTATTCTGGTCACCAGGTGCTATTCTGAGCACTTTACAGACATGAACTCATTTATTCTTTATAATGACCTATCCAGTAAGTACCAGCATGATCACTACTTTGTAGATGGGGAAACCAGAAAGGTTAAGCAACTTGCTTAGGGTTACACAGCTGGTGGGTGGCCAAGCCAGGATTTGAAGTCGGGAAGTCTGGCTTTGAGGTCAGGGCTCATAACCACTATTCGTGGCTCCTGCCTCCTACCTTGGCCTTGGCAGAGGGGGGATAGAAACCACAAGACACTGTGCACAGGTGAGCAGAGGGTCCACTCTCCATGCTAAGTGCCTTATGTCCCGTTCTGAGATACCCACAGGTTTTCAAATGCTTCTAGGCCTTTGAAGAGTCTTCATTAGTGCAAATTTAAATATTCTGACTAGATTTTTAAACAGAAATTTTAAAAGAAAACAAATAATAGATCTCAAATACTTGCAGTGAAACAAAAAGCAAAAATTTATTCCTTTTATTTAGCCTAAACTCTTATTCCATTTGATATCCCTAAGGAATTAAAAGCTAGAAACAGATACTTTTGATGGCAAAAATTCTTGTTATAATATGGAAGAAAGAAAAACAGAAATACCTTAGAGAAATGCCAGAGCCTCCAGGCTGTGTATGGAGAGAACGTCACCAGGTCACCACAGCGTTATTCTGACAGTGAGAGCTGACTGAACCCAAACTCAGCCAGGCATACGGCATCATCATTGGTAAAGATCCCCGCGGAAATGCCAGCATTAGTAAAAATGACTGCAAGCTGCAGTTCAACTAAATTCACTAAGGATTTGCTCCCTGTCCAGCGGGTATCAGCACTGTCTGGGTGCAGGGCCTTGGTTGGGAGCCTGGCTCTTGTAGTTCTGAGAGAGCCGGACCACACGCTAAGCCTAGCTAAAATCAGAAAACTAAGCTGAAAACATCACATATTTAATTTAAAACAAGCAAACAAGCAAACAAAGAGAGAAAATCCAACAAATAGAGTCCCCTGAGAGTTGGCAAGTTCTGGAGAGCAGTGTACACTCAACGCTATTTGAAAACTTATGCACTGAGAGGTCCTGACTGGCTGGTATCTTCAAGGTACAAACGGCACAGGTTGGAGAGGGGTGCGAGCGGCAGAGGACACTGGGCTCTGTGGGCCGGGCTTGCAGGATGAGAAGGAAGCGGCAGGAATTCCAGAGGCAAGAGGGAAGGACGTGGAGACAGAGGCCAGAGAAGGACGGGTAGACAGAGGCCTACCCGACACGGGTCAAGGGATGTGCAGGCAGATCCGACAAGCACCGTCCATGCTCAGAACAACCAAAGAGTCTTCCCACTTCCCTCCACAAGCCACCCAGGTCTTGAAACTCAGGTTTTCCCCCCGTCAAGATGAGTCTTACATGTGGGAAGTGGATATGAGTTTAAATGAAATATCCAAGTCGTTTTTCCACAGTAAGTCTTAGGTTCCTCATCTGTAAAGTGGGGCTCCATAGATTAGCGATTAATACTTTCTGAAGACTAAATGACCTAAGATGTGGAAAAGTGCTTCTTTTTTATATTTTAATGGCTGCTTCCCTATGGTGAAGATTCTCAGACTGTGCTGACTTCCAAGCTAGCACTGGCCAGACCCCGTCTGCCTGTCGTACCTGGTGGTCCTCCTGCCCTGCCATGGGGACACAGCTGCAAACTGGCCACATGTGCTGCGCATGGCTGGAGGGCCACCAGGCTTCCCTGGTGGGCACTTTCCTGCTCCACCCCAACCTGTGGTCCTGGGACTGGGGTGTGTGTCCTCCCTCTGCCGCTCATGCAGTAATCAGCTGGCCCAGGTCCAGGTGATGAGGGCATGTGCAGGGTGCCAGGACCCGGTTGTAGCCACATCATTCTGCTTGTGCCGCCACTGGTCACCTCCACCTGATATTGCCTCCTCCGAATCCTGCTCATGTGCCACTCTGTCTGCCCCATGTGAAAGGGGATGTTAGGAAGCTCCCCTGCCATTGCGGCTGCCTCTCCACCCAGAGCAACGGTTGGCAAGCTCACAGGGGTCTGCAGCAGAGACTGGGCCTCCTTCGCCCCAGGTCACCTGGCAGGCCTGTCTGCTGGCCCCATTGATTGCCCTCAATTGTTTTCAAATAAATATATTCTCATTTATTCATTAACTCCTTCATTAAATGGCTTGGATTTTGAGCAATGTGCAGAGCGCTCTGATGTGTGCCGTAAAGGAGAGGCCAAGTATTGAAGGCCCACGTCCTACCCTCTAGGACCCTACAGCCCAGCACAGGACAGAAGCCACTAAATAATCACAAGCAAGGGCAGTATGGTCACTGCAGGAAGAAGTCAAGGTGCGACGGGAGTGATGAGCGCGAGGCGCTATGTCCGCTGAGGGAAATGGGAAACTCAGCTGGCGGCTGCAATGGTGCTGGAGTTGGGCTTGGGTGGGCAGGTTGGATTTTGATAAGCAGAAGGATCAAGGAAGGCCACATCCAGGGAATGTTCCTGCACCGCAGGGTCCCAGAGGGGAAGGGCCGCACGTGGTTTTTATACACAAGATGTGCACATGTTTTAAAAAATGGTATTTTAGGAATTAAGAAATATACGTATTCAGATTCCATAAGCTGTCTTCAAGCCTGAAGGTGAAAGAATCTACAGATGTTTGAGTACGGCATGTCCTTCCTGCTAAAGGTAAATTCAAAGCATTTCTCTCCTGAAAAGGCCCCCAGCATCCATCCCAAGCTCACTGTCATTCCTCCTCTGTCCCCACGCCGGTGCCAGGCAGCAGCCAGACTCAACCCTGGGGTTGTCTTTGCAGCATTGAGTTAAAGCAGACACTGTCTGGAAATCAGGCTACGGCCAGGAACAAATCTCCACTAACAGACATTCATTTCAACCTCTTTTGACCTGCTGGTGACACGCCTAATCCTTGTTCAGGGATCCCAGCCAGGAGAAGCGAACCCACCACTCATTCTGCTGTTCCAGAGCTCTGAGTGCAATTGTGCAAGAGGAGCTGTCCACCCTTGACAGCTGTGCCCTCTCTCTTTGTTACTGTGTTAAAGGGAAGACACATTATTTAAATCATATTGACATGATTCCTAGATTGTCACAATATCCTAACAAGTCAGATGGACAATTTTGACTTTTGAAATACAATCCTGTCCACGTACACACCTGTGGTGAGGCTCCAGGGCGGGGACATTGTCTGTGTTGAAGATAACTCACACTACCTGGTCTTAGGGTACTTTTGGTGGTGTGCAGGGGGAAGGCTGCATTCTCAGGTCAGGAAGACGTTTGGAGAAGAAATATTTGGAACAGGATTTCATAATTTTGCAATTATTTTCATTTCCAGAAAATAAACAGATTATCCTGGGCCCCTCCTACCAAGTGTTGCAATAGGCCCAGGGGTGGAGCTTGAGCCCTGTGGGAGGAGGAACAGAAGGGGTCAGTCTCTGCATCCTGCTCTCTGTCTACACTTGCTCCCCGATGATGTGTCCAGCCCACCTGGGTGCTTGTAGCTCCCACTTAGCTCGGGAGCCAGGCCTGACTGCACCTCCCAGGGCTGCGTGACTCCACAGGATGGTGAGGTCCCATGTGGCCTTACAGACACGTGGGCTGCGCAGAGGGCCTGGGCCAGAGGCCAAGGCAGGAGGACGCCAGCGAGGGCTCTGGGCTGGTCCAAGCTGTGCCCACCCAGCAGGTTAGGAGCAGTAAGTGGACTACCAGGGTCTGCCCCAGGGATTTGGCACAGGGCAAGAGTGGCAGGAGAGACCCCATAGGTTCCCCAGCAAGACCAATTCCAGACGCAGGAAAGCAGGGGGCAGGTTAGGCAGAGTCAGGGGCTCCAGGCTGGACGTGCAGGCCCAAGGCCCCTGCTGGATGCCACGGAGGTGCGGGGGGCTATGTGCTGGCAGGCCAGCTCACTCACAACAGGACCCAAGTCTGACCAAGACCACAGCCCTCACAGGGTTTGATTTTGCTTCAGGTTCTAGAACTTTCTCCTAGCCCTCCTCCACTGCCTCTTGTGTCCTTAAGCATGCAGGGATTGTGTGCCTGCTGTTTTCCCAGGTGTCAGAACTGTGGAACACAGAGACCTGGCTTCTTGTTGTAGCCAGAGACCCAAGCAGGGTCCCACGTGAGAATCGCAGCTCAGACAAAACACCACAGTCACTGTTCTAGAAAATAAATTATATACCCGCAGCACAGGCAACCCCACTTGACAAAGTACTTAGCGTCTAGGCTCTGCCTATCAGCCTAGCTCGGGGGCCCCACGGTCCTAGCTGCGCAGGGAAGGAAGGAACTCTCACAAAGGGCGCAGCCTTCGGGGCGCTGGACTTCCCGGAGCTGGGGGTTTCTGCTGCTGTTTGTTTGTTATGACGGAAGCTACAAAAATATTTTTCATCCTGAAATATTATGCAGTGATTGAAAATAAGATCATATAGCACATGTTAAGCAGAAAAGCAGGCTGTAGCATAATCGATCCATCATGGTCAGTCACGTGCCGCTACCTGTGCGAGGGGGGTACAACTGCCTTTCCCTTCCCACTTCTGCAAGAAGTCATTTAAAAACTTCCTTGCTTGATGAATAATACACTGCCGCCTTCTTAGCTGAGAGAGTACGAACGTGCCAGGAGTAGGTGACGACGTAACATGCGCGTCTTCCACCCGGTCCTGCGAAAGGCCGTGACAGGCACCATCAGGACTTGACCAAAGGAAGGCACAAGCCACCGGCACCAGGTCGGAAGGCAGGGCAGGCCTCCACGGCGCGCACGCTTTGAGTGTGATGCTGAACACCAACTGCTCTTTACTGGTCAAAAATTAGCCAAAACATGTCACCTATTTGTATTCTAAATTGTAAAAAAGGTATGATAATGACATCTTGGTAATTCAGACACTCACAATAACTGGGACGAGGGCAGAGCTGGAGGTCTCCTCTGCATGGCAAGCTTTCCTCTACCGGCAGGCTAGTTCATGGCACAAGCAAGCTTGAAAGAGAAATATTTAAGATACAAGCAGAAAACAGGCTTCTGACAACTTGAAAGCCCAATCACTAACAACGTATATGCTAATTACGTCAGGTTTATTGTCATGAAAGGAGGTGGCCTAAGGACCTCTCTTTGATAACACCTGGTTAACCAAACTTCAATTTCTGTACATGCTTGAAAGTAATAAAGTCAAATGTCTTTTAAAAATAAAACAACCGAGTCTTTCCACTAAGTACATTGAGTGCTGCCCTAACGCAGGCCCCAATAGTGAGGTTCCCATTGATTTTACTATGTGACAAGTAAGAATTCTATTCTGAAAGCAGTGAGGCTGGGAAAGTTATGTCATATGTAGTTTTAATCTGTCTACAAACTGCATTAAATGAAAAAAGGAGAACAGCATATAAATGTAAAAGTATTAACCTATTTGTCAATGGCTTGATAGTTTAATAAAAATTCTCAGGACCCAGATGCGAAAAAAATATCATGGACTACTTAGTTGCAGGAATAAAATATCCCAAAATGTTTATCAGAAGGTGGTAAAACTGTGTAAAGAACAATATAAATGAAGTGTAAGGTCCCATCTGGCACTGCCCAATATGTATACCTGCTTAATATATGGGGATAATCAAATTTGAATTAATAAACATGAAATACAATTAAGAATTCAGTTTCTCAGCCATGGGACCCTCATTTGAGTAACTTGTGACTACCCTGTCTGGCAGCATGGAAAGAATGTTTTCATCACCCCAGAAAGTTCTGTTGGACAATCTGTAGGCACTCATTTCGCATAGTCAAATTACATTTTCCTTTTGATTATTAGAAAGTATTTGTACTGAATTTTTTTTAAAACATCAGGTAAGTGTGGAGTGTCTAATCTCTATACTATGATAACATTTTCGATTTCTCTTTGGAGGCAGACAAGGTATCTCCATCTCTCAATCGTGAATAGAGAACATTTAAGCACCTGCAGAACCCAGAGACATTTCAAATACAGTTAAATGGAACTCACTAGTGCCCAGGACAACCTTCTTTCTGTAAAAATGCAACAGAAACATGGAATGGATGAGATGTGATTTCCCTGAATCGTCCTCCTCTGAGATCACAGATCATGTCTAGGAATGAGCATGTCACATGAGCTGACGTTGAGGGGGCAGCCTGTGAACTTCCTGCTCCCGCCCTCCCTGCTCGGCACAGGCTTCTCACTCAAGACAGAGCCCTGAGCAGAACGAGTCTCCCTCCTGCAACTGCCAGGAAAATATGCCCTCCAAAATCCTTGTCGATAATTTCCCAACGGGAACATCTACTTTATTTCCAATTTCGTTCATTTTGCTCCAGGGAACTATAAATTAGTGAAGTGTTTACTAGATTAAAACCTCAGATTTACAATTAAAGGCCAGTATTACCTCGTCTTACTGGCCAGACTCTCCCATCACAGAAGAACGGCTTCTCATCCACCGTGAGCCGGGTGTCTGCTCAGAGGTGGAGCCCATGAAGTCTGTGGGCGCTCACTTCCCAGAATCGCCCCGGAGGAGCCACGCATGAGAGGGAATGGGGCCAGAACTCCCAACAATTAGGAGAGGCCAAATTTAAACAGAAGCGAAATACGAAGAGAACGCAACTCAACATGTCTTATGAAAGGAAATCTGTCAGGCTTTGAATCCTAGCCAAACAACAACAACAAAAGTGTGTGGGTGTAAATTTATAATATATATTCATGGTTTAATAATTATATATTTAAAATGCCTTTAAAATTTCAGTACTTAAAATTGTAAGGAAAATAAATTTTCCTTTTTGTTCACATGTGTCAAATATGCTGTGTATATATTTAAAAAACAATTTATTTGAAGAATCATTTTCAAATAATTTGCATGAGATGTATTATTTTACATTTAATTTGATGACAAATGATCTTTTATTTGTTTGAAAGTAAACAATTTCATTCAGTGGTTTCTGATGTCTGTATTAAACATTTTATAATTTTGAGGTGAGAGAATGGAATGGTAAGAAATATTTCACGAGACAAATCTTCCTTGTGACATTATTCTAAATTTAAAGTATTCCTAAAGTTTGTCACAATAAAAAACAAGAAACCCTACAAAGCTGGCTTTGATTGAGTTAGAAATTCAGCTCCGTCTTCAGGGAGGATTTAGAGTTCTCTCTGGCTTCAGCCACGCACGGCCCTCGCGCGCCGTCGAGAGCCCGTCAGAGGGCTGAGTGTGTGAGTTGTCAAGGTGGTCAGACAGGCTGCAAGCCGGGGAGCACGACGTGAGGACAGGGTGCAGTGTGAGTGCCGCTGAACCCACCCGCGCCTGAATAACCGCAGCTGTTTCTCCCAAAGCCGGGTCTGTGAAGGTGGAGTTCCTGACGGTGGCGACTCAGGGGAAAGGTCCAGATCTAGAAAGCTTTTGCAGAACTTTCATTGTTCTGTTAACTGACTGCGGATGGGGCATCTTGTCTACATTCACCATGTTTTGTTTGGTTCTCATGAAATGGGAGATGAGGTATCAATGCAACATTCACGAGTCTCACTTCCCGTGGAGGAGAGGCAGGGCGTGCGCAAGGCAGCCCCGCGCCCCTCCCTCGGACGGACGCAGAGGCTCTGGGCGCGTTCTGGGCAGGGCAGACACAGCAAGGCACCTTCCTCTTTGGAAAACCACCTCCAGGCAGGTGTCCTGCATGGACACACACTGAATCCCACAGTCACCTCGGCCCTGGCCACCCGGCCCAGGTCAAGCACCCAGGAGAGACACCAGGGGCCTCTGTGTACCACTAACTGGCTGTAACTGACCCCAAATCAGGGTGCCCTGTCCTCCAGCCTAGTGTTCCCTAGGTCCATCCCTGTCTCTGCCCGCTGAAGGGCCTGTCCCCCTCTCACAAACAAACCCCAGTAGGGACCTGCCCCCGCCCCTTCCCCAGCCCTTCCTGTAGCGACCCTCCCCAGCCCCTACCCTGCCCATCCTGTAGGGACCCTCCCTTTGCCCCTCCCCCTGCAGTCCACTCTCTGGGCTCTGACCATCCTAGGCCTGCTTACAGCCCCCTTGGTCCCTGCTGAGCCTCAGGAAACTGTCCACAGTCCTCAGGAGCATGTCAGGATCAAGTCCCTGCTGTCCTTGCTGGCTGTGGTGCCCCCGGCTGACCGAGGCCTCCGTGGGGAGCAGAGCACTCTGCCCTGGTGCCTGTGCTCTCACTCCGGTCTGGGTTCTTTCCTCACTGCTCACCACTAGGCCGGTTCCAACACCCTCCCAGATCTGGCTCACACCTTCCTGATTATCAGACATCTTCCACTGCCCTGGCTCTCAACAGGGATGTGTGCGTCTCCTCTTGCTGGAACCTGCGGCCTCAGGGCCACATGTGGCCTCCAGATCCCCAAGTGCGGCCCCTCGACCAAATCCAGACTTCACAGAACAAATCCCTTTATTGAAAAGATTTATTCTGTAAAATTTGGATTTTGTCAAAGGCCGCATTCAAGGATCCAGAAGGCCACATGTGGCCCCAAGGCTGCAGGTCCCCCACCCCTGTGTGGACACACACACACACACACACACTTCTTTTTGGTCTGCTTTAAACAATTAACCACGGGTCCCAGAAGGCAGAATTTGTGTCTTATCTCTGGGCACTGATTAGGTATTTTGGAAATAATGAACGAATGAAACTTTGCTCAGTTTATGCTATCTCTGAAAATGCCCTGTCACAGTTTGTGCTTTTGTCTAGGAAGTCAGGGAGCTCAGAGGTCTCCAGATCGTCCCTGTGAACAGAGATGGAGAGAACTCTTGGCAGCCAGGGCAGCTTCTGACATGTCTAAATGCAGGACACACATTGAGCTGAGGATTGACAAGTGCAACAAAAACAACAACAAAACTCTGTGTTTAAACACACGCCCCAGCGCACACCACCGTGCAAACAGGCTGAGGAGAAATCAGTAGGCTACTCCATGCTGGGTTCTAGAGAAACTTCCCAGGCATTCTAAAAGCGTAACTCTCCCAGCGTCTTTTTCTTTTTTTAATTAAAGGCCTTGATGTAAAGTATTCCAAAGCTTAAAACGTTTTTCAGTGAATTAATGCTCTCATTTCTGTGACATAAGACACAAGGATGCAAAGTCATTCGGTAAATATTAAATTAACACTTATATTTCCCTCCTTTGAGTTCTGGCTAATATTTTCACAAGGCACACAATTTAAAAAGAACTACAGAATTTTTGTACATTGTCATTGTTAATAATAATATTTATTGAATGTCTACTATGAGCCTGCTATCAGTACTATCTCATTCCACAGACAAGGAAACTGAGGCACAGAGGAAATTAACAACACACCCCTCTCACCAAAAAGCTGATGCTCTTTTATTTTTCACAAAGAATCTCTTCATGAAAAATCATGTATCTTGACCATTAAACTTAAATCCTGCCACCTCTTGCCTTTCTCTAATTACCTGAGTCTGATTTTTTATTGTGAATTTTAATATAACCTGAATCAAAACATTGATGATGGTGAGTCATAAACAAACAAACCTAAATTGCATTTCAAATATTGCTGGAGAACTTTATAAATGTTTTATAAAGCACCAATCCCTTTATAAAATTAATTAAACAATTAAGTTTTGTTGTTTTGTTTGGTTTGGTTTGAGTGTGAATATAGTTAGTTTAAGGTAATTAAGACAGAGCCCCAAACCCAAATGCGTAAACCTGGAACTTTCACTTAATAATCTGGGCTTAAATCTCACTACTAGAGGAGCAGGAAACAGAAGACAGATTCACAGCAGGGATTCAGCTAAGAGAACAGGCGTCTAAGGACACTGGTCAGCTGGGGCCAGCGTCCAGCCGCTACTTCCCTCCCCACCTGCAGCCCTTCCAGCTGGACCCGGAGGCCACTGCTGGGTGCGCTGCGGCAACGACAGTGCCCCCAGGAACAGAGGAAAGACAAGGGCTTTCCTGGTTCAACCTCCCTTAACAAGGAACGCAATGAATCAAGACCTGAGTACCCTAGCTTTGGTTTATTGTTGGTTTTTATGTTCATTTGTGTGTGTGTGTGTGTGTGTATGTATAACTGGAGTCATCCGAAACATTCTTATTTTAGAAATTTTACTATATTACGCTCAATTGTATTTCCCGTATTGAACTTATTTTTAAATTGGTCCTACTTATTATGATAAAATAAAAATATATCTGCAAAAAGCTGTATTTTGTAGGGTATTTGAGCAAAATGCTCTAGTGCAAACTTTATAAACCTTTTACAGATGTTGAGATATAAATGATAGAACTAGGTCCCTGCTGGAGCAAGCTCAAAATGCATTTAGCTGGTTGTGAGAAATGCATGTGAGTGAGTTTCCACCAAGACGTGATGTAAAACCGGGGAGTTTACCCATCACTGGAATGACCCCGTTTAATTCCCTGTGTGGGTTTTAAGAAAACTGCAGGAGGCCAGCAGAGGAAAGAAGAAGAATTGTATGGCTACGGCCATAGTTGAACACAGTCACATGTAAACCCTTGATTGTTGGTGACAAAACAAGACACCTGAGGTGGTGTTAATTTTGAAAAGCAAGTGGGATGTGTGGAAAAGTTCAGCTCCAGCCTCGTCACTGCCAGTCATGGTCTGTGCATCTCCATGAGCGGCCTAACCCCCCGCCTCAGTTCCCACACACGTAAAATGGGTCTGAGCATGCCTTCCCACCTTTTCTCACAAAGGCGGCAATCTGTGCATACACACCTTGTCCACTGTCCGGCACCTTACTGACAGAGTGTCTCATGACAAGAAGGTGCCAACATGGACTTGGGGAGGACTTGATGGCCTGGCATTGCTTGCCGGACCCCTCTGGATCTGTGTGGGGGAGTGACCTGCACCTGAGGATCCCCCCTTCTCACCCAGAGACATTTGTGCCCGTTCACGGGGGAGGCCACATGCACCCAGGTACGCTGGGGTACGCTGAGTCAGCTGCTGAATGAAACCATCTTTCGTCCTGAAATGAGGGTGTCTGTGAGAGTAACCCTTGAGGTGAAAGACCATGTGTTATCTCCCTTCCCAACATGGAGGCCGAATCTCACAATGACTTTCTGTCCTAAAGCAGCTGAATTTACCGAAGTCAACTCATTCTCCCGATAAGGAAATGCGGCTGTCTACTACAGAAACCGGGCCTGAGTCCAGGGCAGTTGTAATTTGCAAAGTTCTGTGGATTTACTATTGTACACTGTGCAAGCAAAAGATTACAGAAGTGAGGATTATTTCTAAGAACCTGATAAGCAGTCAGCATGGATGAACCCTGCACCCCAACAACGGGAGCTATTGGAGGAGCAGCGCTATTAGACCCCAGCACACAATCGTCCTGCGCCTGCACTACATTTATAGCTGAAAAGTAAGCCCTAGCACGTTCTAAAAATAAGTAGCCTTTAGCAAAAAGTAATATCTTGGCCTAAGTTAAAATTTTTAATTCTTTTATTTATGGTTTATTTTAAAATAAATGTAACCTGGTTAAAAAAGGTTTATGTTACATGTGGCTAAATTTCTGTGTGCCTGAGGTCAAAATACCTAGGATAGGCACGCAGAGACTGCAGAGTGCACGAGAACATTCTAAAGGGCAGAGGACCAAAAAGAGACGCCTCCCCCCCATGGTGATTAAATCAAAGTGGTCTAATATTCCTTTTCCTGAGTGCAGCTACACTAATGACGGGTCTTGTGGCATTATAAGATAAAGATATGAATAATAAGGAGGTGTCTAAATTTGGCCAACCAAAGTATAAATGAAAGCCAATTTTCAGACCCATTTTAAGAGCTAATTGCCTCTGATTGAAATCAGTTTTGATTTGGCTTAAATTGGTTACTGAGATGGCTAAAACACCTACATCATGCTTGTGTCGGCAAGTGAACACACATCTGGAAGTAGGAAAAAGAATTCCTGGTGGGGAGAATATGATCCCTTAAAAAGAAAAAAATAGGCTGATGTGATATGATTTGCAAGTTCTTTCATGTTACTTCTTTCAGGGAAACTTAGCAAATGAAATTTTAGGAGAAGAAACTTCTCTTTAGAATCAGAGCTCATGTTAGCTAGATTTTTCACCAAAAAATCACTTTAATTTGCTCACTTCTATTCTCTTTTGCTTTTTAGCCTGTGGTCTCAAGGAATGTCACAGCCAGGTAATTCCAACAGCGGCCCTGGTCCTGCAAGGTAGGTTCCTGGAGGGGTGTGCTGTGTAGCTGGGACTCTGCTCACAGGGCCTGCAAGGCCCCGGGGCTCTCTGAACTGCCCCCACCCCTCCTTCTGCCTCTTCCAAGTTCCCTTTTACCCCCTGGGTTCCTGCCTCACCTTTGAGCCACTCAAGTATGTTTTCTACATCAGATGGACTAGGGAACAGAAAAAGCAATAGTTTCAAAGTTTGAGTAAGATCCACGTACACATTAAATTTTAATACATTTTCAGTTCACATATTGTACATAATTAAACATGAAATTATCTATTTCTTTTTAAGAATATCCCACGTTTGTTACTCCAGATAAGAAGTGAGCAAAGTGTTATCTCAGGAAGTTTAAGAACTTTGAGGATCCAAGACTCAGAGTTTATCTGGCAAAATTTGCCTTGTCCATGATCAAGAATGTCCTGTTAATGGCCAAATATCAAAATTCAGTGTTGGAAGTGACAAGAAGATTTCCAGAAAATTCTACTTGTTATCTGATGCCTAATAGAGAAAAACTGTTTGAGGTAATTGGGGCCCACTTTCTTAACACGTCTTTATGTATAAACAGAGAGTGCTGCATCGGACAAGGGATAGTGCGGAGCCACATTCTCAGCCAGGGAGATGCTGCTGCAGTAGGAAGTGACCAAGGCTTTAAAAAATATGTACAAAGAATATTATATTGAAAAGAGCATGTGCATGAGTCATTCCAAAGAAAGCTACTGTCAATCTTAAAGGGGTTGTCCGTGCCCTCAGCATGGGAAAGCAGCCCAGCAGAGCTTCCTGACTCCTGCGAATTGAGTAGTGCGTAGAGGGCACTGCCAGTTCAAAGGGTGAAGAAAAAATACTACAATCTATGGTTTCCTTAGTTTGGAAAGGCATGGTATCAAGTAAAAATGGGTCATTTAAACATTAGTCTTTTTATAGGAGATGTTTAACTGAAATCCTCAGTCTTGAAGATCCATTAATAGAAATGGACCCTTTCAGAAAATAAGTCGAGTTCAGATTTCCCAGGAAGACTCAATCAAAATGGGACCAACTTTTTGCAAAGACAAGTCCAGAAATGGGTGTGGCTTTTAGATCAGCCCCAAGCTAGGAAAAGGCCATCCACCTTCTGGAAGATGCAGTCTCCCCTCCAGGATAAGCAGGAAAGCGTGGGCAGGGGCTGAGCAGCCCCACCCTGCCCTAGAAGACGGACAGCCAGCGCCCCCCTGTGAAGAGGCCAATGCTGAGCACCACCACCCCATCCTGGGATGGATAAGATAAGAAGAAAGTGCTGAAACTGGAGACACAGCAAGTCTGCCTGGAATTTCAGATCAGCACAAACTTTCAAGCCCAGAGTCAAGGGATGCAAGCAAAGGAAAGCTAAACCCCTCAGAAAAGGACTCTGGTCTCCGAGGGGTTTGAGACACTACCCAACTAGATGCAAGTTGTGCAAAGGCTACTTTCTTGTTTCCAGCTGGCCTGCTGGAACTGGAGATGTGCCAAACTTTTGCAAAGTATCCCTCATCAAGAAATGCAAAGGAACGTCGCCATGCTCTGATGTGTTGGGCAAGTTCCAAGTGCAGTTAATCACATTTTGACCAGGAGGGAACTGTGGTTTCAAGCCATAAAAAAGATCCCTGAACACAGTGGGTTGAACTGCTCTTGCTAATGCTGTCCGCTTTGTTACTCTAAAGCTACTGCGTCCATTAGGCACTGCTGTGGATGACGCTACAGACTTTAAAGCTGTTAAGTAAGAGGAAGCCCTTCAGGTGTTTACATTCCATGAAGAAAATTCCAAGAGTCTTGTGGCGAAAGAGCTAGTTCAGGAAGTCACTGAACATGAGCAGGTGATCTATGGCTCTAGGGCCTTGGACAGGGATCCTGTAAAAAATGACATGGTGTGAAACAAAACCCTGCACTTCATAAGAGCCCTGGTCTATTGTCACAGGACTGGGGTGTTAGGGGCAGGATGGTTGGGCAAAGAATCAAATATGGGTTTAAAACATCATTTTCTTTGCATAGATAATAAAGCCTTTTCCACACAAAATGAAAACCAAGCAATTTGACATAATGATAGATATGTCCGATCATTGAAAACAGTTATTTGGGGGACTCTTGGTTCTCACTGTGCTGTGGAAGTCGTTCAGGTTTTGCCTCTTTCCTTGCATATACCTAAGTGTCTGCTCTCACTGGAGTCTGAAGGTTTTAGTACACTTGGCATAACTTGTGCTGACTTCTTTCAAAACCTAACTAGGACCTGAATATAGGCATCTATATATAAAGAAGGAAAACCTCAATCTGGTGGTATAAATGTAGGTGGTTTTACCATTTTGCCAAATTTATGCTTAAAAATTGTAGGCACAGAGGAGAGGGAGGTAAACCTTTAGAATGACGTGTGTGTCTCTGTGTGCAGTTGAATACCATGACTATACGGATTCATGAACTGTGAGTTATCATTGTCCTAAAGAGTGTTAATAACTAAGACCACAGTGTATTTAACAAATTAGCTGTTATCATGGTAGATTTTTATCATTAGTGCTATTTAAGTATCTATATTCTAAATAATCATATTAACCTCTGACTTAAAAAAATCAATTTTGATTCTTTAAATTACAATCATTTTCTAAAAATTTGAGTAACTGTAAAATTTCCCTTTCATATGCATGCATATCTGAAGAGAAAACACTCATGCTTTGGGAAATCTGAGATAGAAAGGGTATGATATGAAAAAACTAGAGGCAAATGTAAGGGAGGAAGGCAGAACAGACTGTTTGGAAAAGCGGCTAAAATCCTGAGAACCTGATTGTGGGTGCTGAACCCGGGCACTCAGGCGTACAGGTCATTTTTGTTAAAGACATTTTTCTTTTCAAATGGCACATCATTCTTTGTGAACTGCTGAGAGAATAAATTTTTAAAAGAGAATTATTTTCATTAAATCTTACTTGAGTTCTTGGGAGCTGGTGGCCAGCATGCTCCGAATGCTTTTGTCAGCCAGTGGGCAGCCAGACAGACTGTAAGACAGGCCAGGAAGTCAGGTGAGTGAACCTCTAAGCGGCTGAGCTCCCGAACAAACACAACATAAAAACTGAAATTAAAAAGTTTAATGCAGAAAAGCAATGGGCAAGTGCTGTATATTGAATTTTTTTGTATAATTAACTCTGAATATGTTCAAATATAAATTTAAGAAGATATTTCTGTTAATATACAATTGTTTAAGAATAAGATAAAATGTTTATGCTCTTTGGTGTAAATATTTAACAATAATTTTGCAAATTTAGGTAGTTTATTTGAAAATAAAAGACATTATACAACACATAAATTAGCATGCTTTTGAAGGTCAACATATAGCACTTAAAGGGTTGACACAGAATTCAACATTTTTACTTTGACAGCATTGTTGAGGTAAGCTGAAAACAATAAATTGAAAAGACAGAATCCACCATGAAAAAAATGAAGTCACACCTTCTGTGTGAGGCGTAATTACCAGTCACATGACCACTCCCATCACACCCCGGAGTTGGACATCTGCCACCAGACAAAAACAAGAACAGCCAGAATAGTAAGTATGTTTTAAAAAAACTTTTTAAAAAGTTTCATTGTTTCCAGTTTAGCTGCAATGTCTGCAAGGGGATTTAAGCACCCTGAAGAAAAGCCGCAAAATGCACAAGATTAAATGAAAATGACGCCTCCGTACGATAGAGCATCATTAAGAACAAGCAAGTACACAGTTAGCTCTCACTCTACTGGACTGGCAGTCTGAAACATTTATATGCTGCGAATGTCGCATGCTCAAACGGCAAGGCATATATACAGATCCGGTTTTTAAAAATAAGCCAAAGAATGGGAAAATTAAGAAAAGTCATAATTTCACCTCACATTATGCTTACGTTATTAAATCCTTTTTGCTCTCCTTGCACTGAGGGTACTTGGGTTTTGGACTCGGGATGGTCACCTCCCCAGGGTACCTTCTTTCTTCTAGAGCCTCTTGGAACGGATCCAACTCTTCTGGCTGCAGGCAAAACAGAGCTTCAGAGCCGCAGGGATGACAACACAACACACAGATGGAAGAAGGTGGCTGGAGGCTCTGGGGTGGCTGCCTCTTCCTTTCCCACCTCTTCCTACTATACAGTTGAAATCATTATATATCTTTGTCCTGATAAGGCCCCTTCTGAAAATGCAAACTGAACTTTTCATCAGCTGCTCTAAACTTCTAAAATTGTGTTCACCTGTCAGTGGTCAGGGCCCTTATTCGGTATTCATTGGCCATACTCACAGCAGGGACACACAAATGGTCTGGCCACCAGAGAGACCACTTTTAATTTGATCTTGTCACCCATCATCCAGTAAACACCTGAGTCTTACTGTCATAGGTGGTGACAGTACGGTGACAGCACTGACCCGAAAAGGTCCAACACAATACCTAAAGATAGTTTAGGATTGAGTTTTTACCAATCACTGGGAAGTATTTTACATGTATGTGCTTTCAAGACTCAAGGCAATGGGAGACCAACTTCAATGAACGTTGTAACTTTAAATTTTTCTTAAGCAGCGTTTTCTATTTTGGTTAAGTGTGTCCGATTGCAGTAACCTAGAAGTTCCCGGAGAAGGCCATGTTCAGCACGAGTGTTTCCTCCGTCCCTCCTGTGCACTGAGGTTTACGCGCCTGACAGTCTGTAACATGAAAACACTTCCGTCGTTTTATGAGGGTTTAATTGTAATTAAAATAAATTCCAAGATTCAACTTCCATGCCTTATTTGGTGGTAATGATTTAACACTGCAGGAAAGAAAAAAATACTTGGAAATTTAGCTTGCCAGTCAGATTTGATTCTTTTTTAAAATGACTGGATACTTAAATCAATTTGAAGAATAAAGATAATAGGCTTACAAGCAGGTGCCCTCTCTGCCAGTTTCTACACGGAGCTAATGTTTCTTTTTTTCCACTTCCTTGTCTCTGTAGGATATTACTGCTTTGATGGTGGTCTCCCTTTTGCACTCAAAATTTTTTTATTTTGCAGGGAATAAAGAAGATGTCATAATTTTCAGAATTGAACACCCAAAGAAAAATCAGTGGAATAAAGAAATTTTTTTCATTTCTTTTCACAGCCTCAGGGCTATTATATCTATTTTAATAACCTGAATTTTAAAACTGTAACTACATCAAAAATATGTTCTTGGCATAGGTGTTTTAGTAATATTGTCATAGACAAAGATTTAGATGATTGCATTAAAATAATTTATTCAAGGCTGGAGTAAAGTTTTCTAAATACTTCAGGTGTCTTAGAGAAGAGACACTGTCCCTTGCTTCAAAGAGCTAGTTAATTAACAGCACACAGTTAACCATTTAAGTATGTAAGACTCTCATTATAATTCTCTACCTTGCAAAGAAAATCCTGTATTGTATCAACAAGTCACCCAGAAAAAATGAACTGTATGCCATTTATACATTTTCTCAGAGAAATCATTTGTGACAAAACATATTTGTTAGAAAATGAAATTTATCACTTGAAAGAGTCAATAGTTTGTTTCACTCAAATCAATGTTAGTCACAAATCTCTTCTAAGTCAAAAAAAAAGTTTTCTAAGTCTTAGTCAGCTCACAGTCATATTTAAAGAGGAAGTACATCTTCTCTCAGGGAGGTGAAAATGACATTTTCCTCACCCGAGGCCCACGTTTAGAGCCTCACAGCCCACACAGGTGTCAATGAAAGGACCTACAGTGATCTCTTTGGAATCGTCCTCGTCTGTCCTTCGTGGCTTCATCTTGGTGTAGTCGACGGGCAGGTCCCAGCAGTCCCCCTCACCCAGCTGGAAACACCGGCTGTCCATCACTGCCTGCTGCTGGGGGGACATGGGCTCCAGGGGTGTCAGGATGGGGCAGCAGGTGTCCCTCGGCCTTTGCTTGTTCATGCTGAGGTCCAAGGTCCCGTTCTCATCCACTTCCATGTCGGGGTTCTGTCAGCAGAAAGACATGGTGACTGGGCTTGGCCTGAGGGTCTGGGAACTCCGCGAGTCCCTCCTCCCAGACTGTAGTCTTGCCTTCACCCGGTGTAGATGCTAATCTCAAAATTCCTCACTGCTGTCTCATTTACCTAAGCTCCCAGGGTGGACAGACCTGGAATGTTGGCACGTTTTTGCTGCCCCAGGTTTAGCTGCAAAATTGGTTGGAGGATGCATCCATCCATCCATCTATCTCTCTACCTACTAGCTATCCCTCCCCTCTCTCTCTCTCTCCTTTTTTTTCCCATTACATAGCTGCTTTTAGAAATGAGCCTGCCCAAAAGAAAATCAAAAAAGTGATTAACTTCAATTTCTTTCCAGGTCAAATACCTAAGAGATCAAAAATATGTGCGTATGTACGTGTGCACATATGTGTGTATGTATGTATGTGTGTATAGACACACATACACATGTATCAGTTTAAAAATTCTCTGGTTTCATTGATGCTAATAGTTCAAGAATTAGAGACGAGGAAAACAATGGAACTAAAGGCTGAAGGAAGGCAAGGGAAGGAACCAGAATTTACTTCCTAATACAAACTTATGATGAAGAGAATTTTTCATTTTAAGAGAGGAGGTGTGAAATCACAGTTCAAAATGCCTCTACTACAGCGATTATGGTCTGACCTATCCTAAGTTTCAGCAAACCTGCAATTTAGTCAATTGGCTTAAAAAAACCCCCAAAGGTACAGGGTGAGATTTTTTTTTTTAATGATGCTTTGAAACAGATCAAGAATTCTTCAGAGCTTGCATCTCAGGAGAAGGTTGAGAAGAAGGGACACTTGTTCAGAAAGTAAGAAAAATTAAAATACCCCCAACAATCCTGTATGTTTTTTCCCAAAGGGTTACACTCTCTTGAGCAAAAATTTGATTTCAGAGCTGTCCTAGAAAGCTGCTGCTCCCAAAGGTCTAGCTGCTTTCCTCTCCCGAGGGAAGATGCTTGGAATGAGACCCCACTCTTGGAACTGTTACCTTGACAGACTACATGGTATTATTCTGCCTGAACTCTCTTTGTCAAAGTGCACTCCTGATTTGGAGCTTTGATACTAATTTAGGCTTCATAATGTTGGATTTATTCTCTCAGTCTTACTATAATTTTAAGAAAGTGAATAAAAACTGGAAGAGGTTTCTGTCTTTTATTTCTTGCCACAGAATCTCCTCCACGGTAGCCTCACATTTTAGCAACCCTGACCACCATGAAAACTGCATGCTCCTGGCGCTTCTCCAATATCTAGGAATAAAAATATCAATAGAAGAAAAAACATTTACAAAATATAAGATAACTGACCTTTCTCCATTCTTACAAATTACAATTATTTATAACAACTACTGTCAGTGTTGTGAGCTCAGGTGCACGGCTGAGCGGCGTTAGATGAAGGAGAGAGCCCTAGGTTTATCTGGAGAGGAGGTGAACACTGCTGCTCAGCGGCTCCTCTGGAAACACAACAGGGCCGCTCCCGGGCACTGCCTGGTTCTCTCTGGCCAGGTAGTGGCCCTGGCGAGGCAGCTCTGTCTCCCGCTCGGCATAAGGATTAAGTCCATTGATCTCCATAAACACCGCATACCACTGTGGCATCGATGGAGTTTTTAAACTAGTGAGTGCTGGCTATGACTACACGGCCGATCAGGTGGTGTAGAAGTCGGATTTGCACTTCCTTTGTTTCCTGGAAGTACAAAAGAAGTGGGCAGTCCCTGGGAGTGTGGGTCTGGGACAGTCCTCATGTTTTACTTGACAATGGCTCTAGCAGAACCCCTTGTGTTTCGATTTTAAGGAATATTGCTCTTTAGCTTTGTGTTCTCATGTAGTGTCCTTTTAGAATCAAGAAATGATCCTTGATCCTACAGAGCAGGGTCCATGTATACACATTAATCCCGATTTAGACAGCGAGCCTTCCTTGCACATGGGCGTTGTGCAGGCTGCTTCAAGCAAAGAGGCCCCAGTCGGTCAAGGTGACCAGAGCACCTATGGGCCCACAGCATCTGCACTGCGGCAGCCCCAGCCCTGCACCAGGTGGGCCCAGCATACCCGCGCAGTGCACAGGTCCTGCGGCTTGGTGGACAGGTTCTGCGGCATCTCGCGGCAGCGCGTGGATAGGTTGAGGATGGCGGTGGCCGCCATGTGGGCCGCCTCTACGTCGTGCGTGTAGTCGAAGCTGCTCTTGCTGCAGGTGCTGCTGGCGCTGCTGCCACCACCACAGCTCAGGTTGCTGCTGCTGCTGGGTGCGTAGCTGCTCGTGGTGCTGCTGCTGGGGCTCGGGTTCTTGCAGTACCGCTTTGCTGGTGAGACAGGGATGGGGACTCAGGGCGTGGGCACCCACCATGGCCACGCAGGTGTGTCCTGCCCGCGCTTCTTCACAAGGAAAAAAAACCAAGCCTCTGGCTTCTTTTCCTTCCCTCCCTACTCCCAGGTTTTTCTCTTCTTTTTTTTTTTAAACACTGTATATGTTTGAATGAGCAGAGAAATGGAGTTGACCCTGGGACAGGATTCACCCCTCTCTTGAAAAGGCTGCACAGTGCACACTGCAGTGGCTGGTTACTTAGGCCCTTGAAAGGCATGCACCTGGCTGGGATTGTGGCCACAGGCTGCAGGCAAGTGACTGGGCATGCCAACCGGGTCCAGACCCCCTACCCAACAATTACTCATTAGCTCCTTCACTGATGGATCTGGAGATCACTCATCTGGTGGGAGAGGGGCTGCTCCCTCCAGCCTGGAGGGGCTGGGACCCTGTGTGCAGGTGACCCAGATTCAAGGGGTCCTTGGGGCCACCTGCTAGGGACCATGCATTTCTGGCTGGGCATGCAGATTGACAGTGTGACTCAAACACCCTTATTCTGTAATTCTTGTAATTCTAATATCCATGGGAGCTAAAGGAGAAAGTTGCTTACACCTGTGGACACAGACAAGCCCAGGATAAGTGTCAGAACACCTCAGCATGGCACCTCAGTGGTACGAAGACACACTGGTACATGCTACACGTGGTGACACCCCTGTTTTATGCTAATGGCCTATTTTCCTGCATCAAGGAGCTCCGCTTAAAGGATTCTGGTTGCTTAGTATTTATTTCTTAACAACCATCCTCACTAACAGACAAACAGGCACTCAGGAGCAGGGATTATTTATTAGACTGTTATTTGTTAAAAATCTCCTTTAGTATGTGTATGAAAAAATGATTGAATCTGTGATTTATTAGGATGGGCTTGTTTTCACTAATAAATCATCACTGCCAGTTAATGTCATCGTGCAGGGCCAGATACTTCACCCTAATCCAGCGAAGTGAGGACTCACCTCGAGGTGAACCTGGAGGGTGTGAAAGACCCCACAAAACATCTCTCTCCCAGGGCCCTGAGCCCCTCCCTTTATTAAACGCCTTTGTTCCAAAGCAAGATCAGCCTGCTTCCCTGTGAACAGTGTGGGGTCAGCTCCGGAGAGCTTGGCTAAAGATGAACCTTGTGTGTTGGCTGCCTTGTCCTAACTGGCAAAGCTCTAGCCAGGGAATTCTGACGGAAGCTGTGGCTATGTCTGTTGCTGCACGGGGTGGGGGTCCGCAGGTGGCCACCACCCCACTGATTGTCTTCAACACCATCAGCAGCAGCTCTGTACCTGGATCCTGACATCCTCAGTGATTTCCTCCCAAAGAGGAAGAAGAAAACAAACTAAACAAAGAACCTTCTCACAAAGCTAATAGGGTCATTATGAGCCATACTAAGAAACTATCCCAAAGCACTGGATTTAGATACAAAGGAAAAAAAGAATTAAGCAGTCATCATTGATAATGTTGATTCTGGACTGAAGACTGTGTTCTCAGGACACGAGGAAGAGGTACATTATTGGTCATACTTTGAAAGCACTGACAGCCAGAGCCCAGAACAGGCTTGGCCACGCCGTTCTCTTGCCAAAAGCTATAAAACAAGCCAAGCAAGTGACTGTTTTATCCCCACCTTCCCTTGCATGGACCAGAGGCTCAAATTTCCACAGGCGAAATCCATGAAGTGCAACAGTAACTTGTAGATAATATTACTTCTATGATGCTAACCTGAATTAGCAAAGCCACAAGGAATAATCCCCACACCTGGTGGGGCACAACTGTCACACACGAGTGTCCCTCAGCATGTGCCTTTGGGGAGGCCCCTTATCTAAGTGGCAGCACAGTGCGGGGTGGGCAGTGGCCATGGGCTGAGCACAGACCATGCCAGGGCTTCTGAGAGGGGCCACCCATAGACTGTGGGGAAGCCACCAGAGTGCCAGGGCAGGACTGTCCAGTGGGCACCACAGCCACTCGGAGTGACTGCTAGTTCAGCTTGTGATACTCTAGGTTTGGACTAAAGGTTGTAATTTGACATCATTTACAATTTTGTTAGAAAAAACCAAGAGTACAAAAATTGTAGGAGAAATGAAATAGTATTTATGGGGGCCTTCCTTTCTCCCTGGTGAAGGCTAGCCACTGGCTGAGGAGGACAAAAGTGGCCCACATAAACAAAACAACAGGTTTGTTTTGAAATGAATGGATTTTAATTTCTAAAAAAAAAACAGTAAAAGGAACAACATGAGTCTATGCAACAAACTGCAGCCGACACAGGGTGGTCAACGGGTGCAGCCCGGAGATGTGACGAAAGCTCCCTGCTCCTTCTGAGGTCAGGTGCTCCCTGCCATGGACTTCTCTTGCAGTGACTGCCCTTTAGGCTGAGCTCTCTAACGTGACTGCACGGTGCCCCCAACCTCCCTGTGAGATGCTGCTACATGCCACTTCACAGATGTGGAAACTGAGGCTGCCCATAGTCAAGATGAAGGTCCACAAAGAGGAGCCCTGCTGCAGCCAAGGGCGCAGGTCACCTGCGCTGGGCCCGCATGTCATCTGCTAAAAGATGCCACCTCTATGTGATGACACTTTGCTTGAATGAATCTTTGACTAAAATGAATCTTCGCATGTCTTTCTCTTATCTTACTTGAGTCACTTTAAATTATTCTGAAGTTCTAAAACATAGACGTGATGGTGCATCTACTTCCCCAAACTCTTAAACCACAGAAGCTACGTCTAGATGAAGGCAAGTGGATAGTACAGAGTTTTGGTTGGTGACAGAACTGTCAATAATCTCCTGATGCCCTGTCAACTCACGGTGCTGAAATAAGCTACCAGGACAACATCTACTTTCGTAAGTAGCCTTTTACTAAATGTAAACAATCATTTTCGTTTTAATCAAAATGAAAATAAGAGTGTCTATACTTTAAATTATTCAGGAAAAGAAAGTCTAATAATTATCTCCTATTTGTGAAATGTCAGCAAAGCTGTTAATGCCAGTGTCATTGGGACCACACTCAGCATCACTGTGTTCACAGCACTGGCACCAGGGGCGCTGCGGAGCCGTGGGCGCCAGTTCGGGTTCTCCCTCCTCCGTCCTCCCTCCTCCCTCACAGTTTCACAGCCACAAAATGTACTTTTTTTTTCTTTTGGCAAACAAAGCAATTTTCAATCAAATTGCTTTTCAATCAATCAGCAGACAAGCATTTGTCAATGTTCTTCTAGGGCCCAGAATATCACCATATATTACGAGAAACATAACGGCTTTTACTCTAGAGAGCCGCAGTTGCATCTGACAGCATGAGAACCAGCTGGATCTTAAACCACCCTGAGAAATACCTCTTCAGGTATACTATCTCCTCTATGGTACGAAGAAGGAAAAGTATACAGGATTTGTAGTTATTAAATATGGCTGTATGCATAAATTAAAATTTAAAAAACCCAACTCAAACCAAAAAGAACAAAACCTCCACCCAGCACCTCTTTATTTGCCTACTTTGCTTGTGAAATTCTTATTAAACGTGCATGTCTTATTCTCCTAGAAGTGTCCATTTCCTTATGTATTAGCACTTCCTTGGAGGGAACAGATAAATAGATAAACATGTCCTTAAAATCATGAATTTCCATGAAACCTGACAACAAAGGATGTAATCAAAAGACATCCGTGTCTCCCCTAGCTGGGACTTGGTCACCCACTCAGAGCCCCGCACCACACAATCTGCAGCCCTGGCTCTCACAGAGTTTTACCGTAAGTCAATTGAAATATGGATGTGGAAGCTTAAATGGGAAAAAAGGAGCTTCCTTGTAGGAATATCCTGTTAGAAGATCTCTGTGAGGCCAACAGTTTACTCACAGGATTTGAACTTAAGTCTGTCGGGGTCCAATCAGGAAGTCCCCTTTGTGAGCACCACCTGCCCGACTGCCCTGGGTCTAGGCGCATCTGGGGCCCAGGCCTCTTGCCTGCCAGGCGCCTACAGCCAAAGGGAAGGCCAGCCACGGGTGCAGTTCCCAAGGCACAGACAGGGCTGGCTGCGGGATGCTGGGCATGGTCTCCAGCTCCACACACACCAAGCTCTGGGGGCCTCGGGGCGCCTCCAAGACAGAACTTCCTGAAGGAGATGCTCCCATCAGCGGAGGCCCAGGACAGTCTGCCAGGTAGTGGGGAGAACGGGGTCCCCAGAGGCCAGAGGGTGGGGGACAGGGAGCATGGCAGCTCACCAGGGTGCAAAATAAGGTCCAGGGTGACCGAAAGGTTTAAGCACCAGGGAATTTGGAAGTCAGGAATCCGGAGGCAGATGGCAGGAGGGGCCCGTGGAGGGGTGAACAGCACCAAGGGTGGGGACGCAGGGCCCGGGGTACAAGCAGAGCTGGATTGATCTCAGCCCGGGGCGGCAGCCTTTCCCATGAAGAACCCAAGAGTAACTATCTCAGGCTTAGGGGACTGGGTGGTGCGTGTCACAACCACTGGGCTCTGCCCTGTCCTGCGGGAGCACGGCTGGGACCAGCAGCACTTTACACACGGCCCGGAAATGTGAATTTCACAGAATTTTTACATGTCACAAAATGGTCTCCTTCTTTTGTTTTTTCTCCACCTATTTAAAAGTGTAAAAGCTGCTATCAGCTGTGCACACAGAACAGGCAGGGGGAGGAGCGGCCTGGAGCTCCCGGGAGAGGGCAGGGCCCAGACCCCAGTGGGGCGCCTGCCCTCTCTGCCCGCCTCCTCATCTCCCCACAGGGCTCTCCTCTCCTGGGGAGGGCACCCTCCCTCGGTGGCCCTCGGCCGTGTGCAGCCTCCGGGGCCCTGGCTGTGCTCACCAGCCTGCGTTTCCTGCCTCCGCGTGGCTTCCACTCACACATCACCCTCTAGTTTAAAATCTGCCTCTTGGTAAAGCGCCCGCCCATCCCTGGGGGCGGGACGTACTCCTTGCTTCTGCACATCAGAATGTGCTTCACTACCTTGTATTTATTGTAACCTTTTCCTTGAAACTTATCATCCCAAGGGAAGGAATAGATCGGTGGGCAGACAGGAAGAGAGACAGACGGGCAGACGGGCAGGGACAGGCAGGTGGGTGACCACCACCGGCCTGCTGCGTCTGGAAGGGTGCAGGTGTTTTTGATCACAGCTGGCGTGATTCGAGGGATGACTTCACGAGACTGGGGAGAAGGATGTTACTTCTCTGGTCCACTGCGAATCTCCCCGGCCTTGCCCCTGTTCCCTAGGAATTACACTTTTCTCCTCTAGAGCAGGCTCATGCCCCAGCCTTTCTAAAGGAGCAATGACTCAACTCTTGTGCACCTGGAGTGAGTCTCGGCCAGGACGCTGTGGAGGTAACTGCAGACAACAGTCTCCCATCCTCAGTATCTGCACCTGGTGCCCAGGTACAGGCGGGTCCCCTCAGACCAATCCCACTGACAGCCCTGACCCAGCCAATCTTGTCCTGGTGGGCACTTTCCAGGACTTTTCTAAAATCTGTTAGGTGAATCTAGTGGACTAGAAATAGAGAGTCAATTTTTTTTCTCAGTAAATTGTGGTAAAAGGCTGCATTTCCCTTTTTATTGGTTTCCTGAAGATCTAACATTGAGGTTTCATCCTGCACACTCAATAGGTTCTTGCTTTCTAGGAGTTAGCTGAAAGGCTTGGCCCAGCCTTAGTTTTCAACAGTGGGTATTTTGCCTGGGCATGTGACAACTAATACCAATAATTAACATGTATTTGTTCATTTTCTACAGCTGGCAAAGTGCTTCCACGTCCATATGCACCATCTCACCTCAGCTGACCTTCGCGACAGCCCTGTGAGGTCAGCAAGGCAGAAACTCTCCAGCTGCTCTACTCCTGGGGAACCTGATGCCTGGAAAGGCTGATCTGCCCAACCTCCTACAGACTGAATGGAAATGCTGAGAACAGACCCAGGTAGACTTGACTTCTGGGCCACCAACGGGCACTGTGACCGTGGGAACCTGCCGTGCTGCTCGTGGCTTAGCCCACAAGGCTCCTTTCAGGCTAAGGGCGGAGCCCGACCACGGCACTATGGCCACACGTAAGACCTATTGTTCAGTAGCAAAAAAAAAAAAAATAGATGTATAAAAATAAATACCTAATGAAAGAATCAACTGAATCACTGAAAACATCAATGAACTGGAAATCATATAAATGGAATCTGCCATCACGTGAACTAAACTTCCTTTGATCCTTCATTTGCAAATGAATGAAATTACAACAAAACCTGAAATTTGCAAGAAATTATTACAAGGTAAGCAAAAAAGACTATAATGATTATTTCTGTTATACCCTACGGCCACTCCTTTTTTCTACTTATTTCTATGTTTCTGAATATTAAGAATATTATCATATGCAAGGATAATCAACAGATGATATATCAAAGAAATACTAAATTTCATTCACTTTACAAATGAATTGTTATTAAGGTAAGAATTACATAACTCAGAAAGGTGTGCAGCAGCTCCTACTGAAAAAGAGGTTTCTGAACTTCCCAAGCCTTCAATTAAAATATTGTATGTGTGTGTGTACTGTGATGTTAACTGAACATCTTTTTCAAAGAGGAGCTTGAAAATCTTTAAAAACCTATCTCCTCTGTGCCGCAGAACACCATGACAAGACTGGTAAATCGTCAGAACATGTCACCCCAAGTCCCAACTGGTAAAATTTGGCAACTATGTCTATATATTCTAGAATTTAAAGCAGATACATGGTTAGATACATAAGTAAAATCAAAGACAGTCTTCCCCTCTAATGACAAACTACTTACCAAATTAGCTCTACAGTGAATTGGTAACAAGTTCACACCATTAGTATGAATGAAAACACAGACTACCCTCTTGCCTTGACGCATGCAGCATTTTTTTGTCCCATCAGTTCTACTTTGTTGGTAGATACCATGTGGCCATAAGTGCAGTGAGTAACACAGTCTAGTCACAACGGGCGGTGGCACCTGACCCGCCCCTTTCTTCCCACTCCAGCTTCCCCACAAGGTCTTGGATTGCTGTGGAGGGCTGGGTGACGTGGAGGCTGCTGGCCTGAGCTGCACATTAGCATCACTGGCAAGGGCTGGGAGAATGCCCAGCGATTCGGAGTCAATTGGTCTGGGGAGCAGCCTGGGTATAAGAGTTAAAAAAATAATCTCCCAGATGATTGTGTCATGTGCATCCATGGCCGAGAGCACTGAGGAAATAAGTGCAGGGCTTCTCAACGCCACAGGAACTCAGAGGCTGCACTATGGCTCTCCTTGTATTGTCTGCCTTGGGGCCATCTATTTAAAAGACGTTTATTAAGATAAGGCCACTGTCTTACCAACATCATGAAACAGAATAAGCCAGTGGCTTCTCTCTCTCTCCATTCCACATGCAGCATTGAGGGGACACCCTGTCACTCCTTCCCACAGGGTTTTATTCACCTACACCTGTGTGAACTGGGGGCTTTCAGCTCCTGGTCCATACTGTGAACATCCTGTTCTCTGGGTACCCCTCAAGTGACCACAAGTGCTCGGCTGCCTTGGAGAACATCGATAAACACAACAACAACATCAGCAATGGCAACGTGTCTCTCATGTATAAGAGTGTGCACCTCCTACCATCGTCATATCCTTTGGGGGATATATCCCTGGTTTGCACCTTGGGAGCTATGGCTCGCTTGCCATAAGTATGGTTGTCGTAGCTGTTGTATTCAAACGAAGTCTTGGAATACTTCTCAAGCTCCTTGGCCAGGTTGGAACGCGGCGTGGTTGTGGGGACATTGTTTCTGTAGCCGTACTGAGGAATCTCGAGCTGCTTTACAAAGCACATTGGCCTGGAAGTAAACAAGACGACAAACAACAGCTTGCTTGGTTGTGGCTTTGTACATGACACGCTCCACATTAAACCAGAACGTCTTATTTCTCAGATGTATTAAGGAATCAGAAACTTTCACTAAAATCACAATTTTATTTTCCTGAGGAAATATAAAATGTGTTTTAATTATTTAGCACCAAATAAGCTATCTGCCTAAAAGTCAACTTTGGCAATAGAAGAGAGCAAGAAATAACATATTTAAAATTTTCTCTTTTTCTCTGCTAAGAGGTGGGGTGGGTATGATGAAGATATAAACTATGAGGGTGGGAAGAATTGCATATTGATGCGAGTAGTAGAATTACAAAATACATGAGCCAATAAGAAATTTCTCTTTAAAAATGAGAGGAAATAGAGCTCTACTCTCAGGGACATAGACAGACAAAACTAGATCAAAATTCATCTAGACGGACAATCAGAACAGGTGGTGATATGTTTTGTCAAATATTCGTTCTCTCTTTCTTTTTCTTTT
Organism: Daubentonia madagascariensis; assembly: GCA_023783475.1. Taxonomy (NCBI): domain Eukaryota; kingdom Metazoa; phylum Chordata; class Mammalia; order Primates; family Daubentoniidae; genus Daubentonia; species Daubentonia madagascariensis. The sequence goes on from JAKFHU010001035.1 coordinate 1,593,853, forward strand.
TTAAAGAGACAGGGTCTGGCTCTATCGTCCAGGCTGCCACGCAGTGGCGTCATCACAGCTCGCTGCAGCCTCCAACTCTTCAGCTCAGGCCATCCTCCTGCCTCAGCCTCCCAAGTAGCTGGGACTACAGGCACACATCACCAGGCCTGACTGACTTTTCTATTTTTTGTAGAGACAGGGTCTTGCTATGTTGCCCAAGCTGGTCTCAAACAAGCCTCTCGCCTCAGCCTCCCAAAGTGCTGGGTTTGCGGTGTGAGCCACCGTGCCCACCCTACTTTCAATATTTTTACTTAGTAGTCATTTTTTTTAGTCTTTAGAATAAAATATTTAAATGGGGGGACACCCAATTATTATTCATTTACTGACTTTTTATCTCGTTTTGTGTGTGTGTGTGTGTGTGTATGTCCATGCATCTATTTGCCTATCTATCTATCTACGTGGGATTTTTAGACTTTTTATTTGAAATAACTTTAGACTTACAGAGAAGTTGTACAGAGGTTTCTCACACAGCCTCTCACCAACCTCTGCTCATTTTACCATCTTCGTAAAATATTATTTGCTAAGCTATCCACTTTACTTGGATGTGACCAGTGTCTCCCCTGATGTTTTTCCCTGACGCAGCTGTGCTGGGACCCCATGCTGTGCCCTCCTCAGTCTCGCCCGGGCTTTGTGGCCTGGGTGCCTCTGAAGAGCACGGGTCAGGCGTTTTGTAGGATAGATATAGACACATATTTAATCATGGAATTCTACAGTATAATCAGCCTTCTTTTCATTTTTCTCAAGGTAAAATATTTATAAAAATACTTACAGACATTTTTACATAAGCATCATTTTTGCACACCATCACAAAATATTGCATTTTAAGGGTAGAGTGTTTTCTGATGATTCTTTAGTTTTCTAAATTATATAAAATATATTCAAAATAAAGACCCAATGAAGAGTGATGTTTTAGTGGGAAAAAACAAAAGGTGGTGAATTCATGTATTTATTAGTGTTAGGTTTATAGTCAATTTATGAAGGATGATCATTTTTGAGTAAAATTCTATGTTTTGATTATTAGTATCAGAGGTGCAAATATTGCCTGTACCTCAAGCACAAGTGCAAATTTTAGCTGACGTATGAAACCGCAGTCCCGGCAGGTACGAATGTGTGTAAAGTCGGTAGAGAACTCTGGATGGCAACAGCTGTGCAAGTGATGCCCTGATTGATTCTCCCTGTGGACAGTGATCTGAGAGTTTCCTTTTTCTAACTTATTTTCCAGAAGTATTGCTTGTGTGTTTGAATCAATGTATTTTTTCGTGAGTCCTCTCTCTCTTTGTAAAGGTTGTGCATATTGGTACACAAAAATCACCTATACTTGCCTTAGGAATAAAAACTTTAAAATTGTTGTTCTGCTTGTTATGATCATGTTTTGCTTTTATATGATTCATTGAAAAAATATTTAAAGATACAAAAACTGTATACAAAATCACCTATAATTCTTCCAGAGACAATAACTGTTAAGGTTTTGGTGTATTTTTTTTCAGGTCAATTTAATGTATTTTATATTTATTTAGATAGTTAGAACCTTATACTTTTACATATTTTACACTTTATTTTATGTGGTATGAATTTTCCTTTTTGTTGTGTAGGCTTTAAAAACAGTTCTTAATAGATGCATGATATCAAAATTAATGAATATCATACTATTTATTTCCCAACTTTTAGATTTTTTTTTGCTATTGTAAATTGTGACTTAATAGGCATCCATGTACATAATCTATTTCTCCTCTGGTTATTTCAAAAATTTATCTTGGTTTTGGGGCAGTTAGAAAGCTTTGATAACTGGATTTAAAAAAAGAAAGTGAGTTTTTAGATAGCTTAATAACATCTATGTCACCTTTATAATGACATAGTAATGGTTAAATATCCAATTTATTTACCAAATCACTAACACATTTATTTTAATTTCATTAATTTAGCTTATTTATTTTTTGTCAAATCAACAAAATAATGTAACGATTGATTGATTGTCTATTATTTTTAAGCATTTGACCAGGCAATATGAAGGTACATAAATGAATAAAACTTTAGGTTTTGCTTTAAAAGATCACATGGGATGTGATAATATTTTAAGTCTAAGTGCTGTGGGAATTCTGGAGAAGAGAGGTCACTTCAGGCACAGGATTAATTAAGTTTTAATGGAAAAGGCAACATTTGAAGTAGGTTTTGCAGAATAGGTGAATTTTTAAGGGTGAGACACAGGGTGGAGCGAGAAAGGACTGCAGGAGAAGGAACTGTGACATCTGAGGGTGAGGAGGCAAAAAAGCCAAGACCACCTTCCGGGGACAGCTTGGACCAGGCTGTAGACTGGCCACCATTCATTCACCTGGTAGGCACAGCCACAGGGTTTGGGCTTGGGACAAGCATAATCCCCAAGCCTTGAAAAGACGAGGGCCAGGTCAGAGGAAGGGTGGGTGAGGCGAGGCTTCAGTCAGCAGGCGGTACAGTGCTGACAACGCGAAGGCCGCAACGCAGGCTGCAAGCCAGGGCGCTGAAGTGAGATTCCAGACTCGCACAAGGTTGGAAGCACGTACCTAAGTCTCAGGTTCTTGCTGGACAATTTACTTAAAGACTTTTTTTTAACCATAACTATTAATAGTTAAATTATTGTAGGCTTAAATTTTTTCTCTTTCCTTCCTTGCCATGTCTTCCCTTACCCCATGGAATGAGCACGCTCTGCAAGGAGATGCTGTGGGAAACACAGAGGTGGTGGGGCAGGTGTACACACCTGGCACACAGGCAGGCCCGCTGGAATTGGAGAGCCTGAAAGAGGCCTAGAGGCAGGGCCAGGGCCCCAGCTCAGCAGCCAAGCGCCTCCTTAGGGGCCAGAAGCTGCTGGGGCCAGTCAGTTGCCATTGCCTGTCCTGTCCTGAGCGCCTCCCTCAATACTGGGAGTGGGGTTTTTTCTTTTTATTACGGACCTGTCCCATCCTGGTTCCCCACTCCAGCCAGAGGCACGTAAAGAGAATTGCTTGCACACACACAACGACTGGTCCACAATCTTCTGTTTGTTTGGCATTTGATGTAGCTTTCCATTGCACCCACCCAAAGAAAGGGATCCTAGGTTATGAAGCCACAGAAACAACACAGAAGGCAGGTGCTTCAGGCCTGGATGGATATCAGAGTGGCAGCTTGTGTTTGGACAAGCTGGGATCTGCAGTTACACACATGTCTGGTCGGTCTCTCTGAAATCCTGGCTCAGACTGATGGCTGGAGGCAGAGCTGCACTTGTGGGCAGTGCAGTCACCTGGGGACCTCAGCAAGGGCACACAGGCTTCCTTCTAGCTTTTCAGAGTCAGGCCAAAGTAGGCAGAGGAAAATTAATAAAAGCCTCAGAACATACTTCTCCCTACAATTCCTCAACATTTCCTTTGGTTAATAACCATCTCTTCTAATTACACAGCCCCACGGGTTTGTGTGTGTGTGGGGGGGGGTTCTCATTCTGCCGGTGACTAACAGTAGGTTGGGGGAGGAGAAGGAGGAAGTCCTACAGTTTGTTTAGTACTTGGTGTTATCACCTGGAAGATAGGTGGGTTACACTGAAGGGGAAACTGTGAGGCAGGTGCACTGGGGATGTTTTAGATTGATAACACCCACATGTAGAAATCTCTATAAGTACATATGTCAAAATTTATTGAGGAATTATCTCTAAATGGTAGAATCGTGGATGGTTTTTATTTCCTTCATTTTGTTTAATTAAATATTTCTAATTTTCTATAAATATTTTAACTCTTCTATTGAGGAAGAAAGGGAGTTTAATCACTGTGGTCAAATCCTTTGAGAAAGCTTTGAAATAATACACAAGAACCAAAATGATATTCGTATCGCTTGCCTAGTGATTTTCTCCAAGTGACTTATCCCAAAGAAATAATTTAACAAAAGCAAAATGCTATATGTATGAAAAAATGTTTACTGTTGCTCTCTCTTTAATAGTAAAAGTTGGAAACAACCTGACTGTCCCAGAGCCAGAGCATCACCCGCACAGTAGAACACATGCAGCTGCTATGCTGACAATACATAGAGACAAGGAAGCATGTTTCTGGTATGACATCGAGTGAAAAGTCAGAATACATGACGATTGTCACAGTTTTCAAGTGGACGAGGATTTGAAGGGATATGAAAAAATGAAAGGCATGTACGAGGGTTTGGGCATATGGGTTTCCTCCTCTATCTCACACCCTGACAAGCATCCTTTCCCAAACGGAAAGAGACAGGGGCTTCTCCAGATGACCCGTGAGGTCTTTCTGTTTGAACATTCAGTGACCACGCGATCTCGGGTCAGTCACTTAACCTCTCTGCACTCGGGTTTTCTCACTTGTCAGATGGAGGGTCACACGCACTTCCACCCACATCTCAGAGTGCTTGAGGATAAAAGTGGAGCCTTATTGCAAGGCTTTTTGTGTGTAGAGCTTCCTCATACGTGTGAGGTGGTGCTCATCTTACATCTCCAAAAACACTAACACCATCCTGCGGGTTGGTGCTATGCCCTCGCCTCCAAATTAAGATAAAATTACTTCGGATACCTCACTAATTTTCAAAGCTTCCCTTTCATCCAGCATTCACAGAATCATGAAATATCAGGGCCAGAAAAAAAACCAGAAATAATTTCCTCCAATTTTCCATTTAAATAGTCACAATGGGTCACCAGGGACCAGGTGGGTGACATGACCTGGGCCAGTGCACAGCCTCACGGAGGCGTGAGGATGGGGGCAGGTCCTCACTTCCAACACAGCCACCCCCATTCCTGGTGACAAGTAAGAACATCCACCTCTGTGGGTGTCCCCAGTGCTCTGAGGCACGTTTGGGATGGACTGTAGACGAATCTCATGAAATGACACACTCCTGTGTGGGTACCTTAGGACTCGGTCCGAGGCCTGGTTAGACTTGGACACATCACAGCTCTGGTGTTTTTCTTGGGCCTTTGCCAATTTCTCTGCTGCAGCAATAGGACATCCAGAAAGGCTGCAATTACAGAAAGGGGGTTTAGTGGTCTCGTCTCAAATGGCTTCACACACACTGATCCTCCCTGAGCACAAGAAGACCCTCGAGTGGGTGGAGCTGGAGAGGGGGAGTAGTTTCTCAAACCTGCCATGGGCAATCCTGATAGGGTGCATTGGGAGAGAGAGGAATAATCATGATTCTAGTTGGCATGTTTTTGCCTTGGTCTTCCAGTAGACAATACAGACGGCAATACCATGTATAAAGTGTACTCAATCCTTTCCAACAAGAGCGAGCCAAATTCCGGGCATTCAAGAGAACACGAGCTGGTTAAAATTTTAGGCACAGATTCCATGCTGGGATATTCACCATTTCTGGAGATGAGAAATCAACAGCTTGGTAGGATAAGAAAAAGCCCAAGAATGGCAACTAACTGGACGGTACCAGAAGATGGAGCACTGAGCTGATTCTGCAAATGCCGCTGATTTGGGCTGTGGCTGATCTGTCTGACCTCAGCCCTTAGGTGTTCTCCACAAGAAGGGAAATGACAGTAGGGAAGGATGCAGAATGATCTCTACGACTGCAGGAAAATGTTTTCTGGGTCTAAATAACTCAGGCTTGGTCTATATGGAAGAGACAACAGATGGACTCTTTTGTGTTTGAGCTTATTCTTCATGAAATTATGGTGTCTGCTCTATGTGTGTCTACATATGTCTGCACATATGTACAGATGCTCACTCCATGTCTGTGTCATGTCTCGAAAATATGGGACTGTGCCGCAGTTTGATGAAGGAACTGACATTGTAATCACTACCTCGAACAGCACTCAGCATGAACCTTACCACTCTATTTATCATTTCCTTCTTCTGCAGATTAAGCACCAGAAAAGCTCCGAAGGGCACAGGGTTTCAAGCAAAAATTACAGTGAAACTTATAACAGGTTCCTCCTTCTAGATATAAGTTTACAGGAGCTTGCGAAGCTGAGCCCCTAGACTGCAAGACAAACTTTAAAACTTTAGCAGAATCACTTCTCTGCTACTGAAAAAAAGATACGTGATATGAACTGAACATTAGGAACAACTTAATATCTCTGAACAGTCTGAACTGGAAAAGAGAACTAGAATTTGTCACAAACGAAAGTGTGATTCTGAGTATGCTTATTTACATACAGCAAGAGTCCAAAAAAAACCACACCTATTTATCTGGCACACTCTCATCCCAAACGCCCCCAACCAGAACTTCTGGACATCTGCAAGTATTTTGAAGATGTCCATACTGGTGACCTGTGGTTTCAGCAGAATTTCAAAGGCAGCTGAGTGAAGCCATATATGGTACAGACTGTGTCCAACTTACAGTCCTGTGTCAGTGACAGGACAACCCCTTCTTCACCCCGGGGGAAAGAAGGAAACTTTGCCACATTCCTTCTAGTCATTGGAAATGGGCCTGGTTCCATCTTGGATGTTATACCAAGCACGTCATGACAAGGTAGGTGAGATAGCTAAAAAACACCCAATTTGAAAAAAAGGGCCTCTAAGCACTTGACTATGGAAGGGCGCTCTTCACTCTTTAGGAGCGATGGGCTGAGGGCCGGGTGTCTCTCGGCAGGGAGGAGGAGTGTGGTGCAGCACACTCTTGAGTGGGGGCCGGCAGTCCCTCCAGCCTGGAAGGCAGCAAGGCGCGGCTTACCTTCTGTGCGAGTTCCTGTTGCTGTTCACGTGCCCTCGCCCCGTGCAGCCCGGAGTGGGGCACTTGAGAACACTTTCGTGCATGGCAAGGACTTGACAAGGAGAGGCAAAGAAAACAGCCCAGCGTTAAAACAGGAGTGGTCAGGAGATGCGAACACGCGGTCATTTTAACAGAGGCTGGGTTAGCTCATGACAGACAGTCCTACAGAGGCTGTGATGGGCGTGATTAGGAAGACACACGCAGGAGAACCAGAGGCTGCCTCCATCCTGCTCCGACCGGCATGCAAAGCAGGGGCTCTGGCCAGGGAGCCCTACAGGTCCGAGAATGAGGTGACTAAGTCTTTCTGGGGGGATAGAGAAGCTAGGGCCTCCCCCAACTTTCCCATACATAAGCACTAGATATTGATTAGCCATGTAGTGGCACATAGATTGGTAATTTTTAAAACATGCTGAGGCTTTGGAAACACACAGTATTATGAACATGTGGTGGCATGGGTGAATAGAAAACCCTAAACCTTATTTTTGAATAAAATAAATAAAATAATGACTTTTTCTTTAGGAATTAAGTACATTATTATTCTTAAAATAGAATGCATAAGTGCCATGCATTGTGACCACTGTGAAACTGACAAGCGGGAGCATCAGCTTGGACACGCTGTCTGTGGTGCAAGGAGGCTACGGGTGTGCGGGGAGAGCTGTTTAAACCCACCAAGCAGTGACAAGGGACCTGATGCTCTCAGCCCTTCTTTTCTGGTCCTTACAGAACACTGCGCTACTCTGGATTCTGGGGGAGGGCTGGGCCCATGCAGCCAGGCGCTCTGCTGCTCTGAGCTGGCCATCCGCAAACGCCAGGAGAGCGATGAGAGCTGTCCCTGGCTGCATGGTTCACCTGAGGCCTGTGAGCATGGAATGCGTCTGCCTAAACTAGTTATGTGACTGTATTTTTGATAATGTTCCTCCTTCTCTAGAATGGTCTGTCTTTCCCCTGAAATCCTCAAGTCTCCCCAGCACCGCATCCTGTGTCCACATGATGTTGCTGTTGTTTGAGTCCACATCCTAGATCCATACTTCTGTCACTCCCTTGCAAACAGAATCCATTTTGGCTTTATCTTCATAGCTCTCATAGTTCCTGCCTTGTCCTTAGATGTGGCTGATGCTCAAAAAATAGCAACCCAAACAACAAATGACCAGGATGTGTCAAACCTTGTCTACTGCCTCGGGGACCTGGATGGAGTAGGACTACAGGCTTCCTTCCTGGGGGAATCTGGGTGTGATGCCTGCCTCTTTCTTCCCCTGTCTCAGAAGAAGCAGTGCCTCGCCTCCCTTCAAGGGCACCCTTCTGTCTGCATTCTCACCTGTCCAGGTCCCTTTCCTCAGGACCCTGACGCTCCTACATCACTCACTCTCTATTCGTTGCTATTCTCCTAGCACCCGTTACTGCAGCACACAAACACTTCCCTTGACATAGTTTCTCTCTTATAGTAATACACCACCTTTCTCTTCCCTTTATGCTAAACTTTTCACACAAAAAGCCTTGCCTGGAAACAGCAGGCACCCGCCACGCTTGCCTAGGGTGTCGACTCCTGCTGAGCGGAGAGTGGGACACTCCCAGTCCGACACGGGACTCACACGTGAGATGGTCCACTGGCCAGCCTCTGTCTGCACCCTGCCCCTGTTTCATCCATTGCAAACATGTTTCTCAAACTCGGCAGCACACGCAGCTCCGCCCGCCTCTCCTTTCTCACGTCCTCCTCTTGGGTGTCAACAGTGGACGTTTAAATAATAAGCCCGGTGACCTCTGCAGTCCTTTCTCTCACGCTTCCGTGGGCCTCGGCTGGTGCTTTCCTACGTGGGACTTCCCAGAAGCTCCACCCTCTCCTGCTTCTTGCTGTTTCTCTCTGACTTCCCTCGTCTGGCTCTCTTCCTCCGCTTCACCTTTCCACACACTCATGGCCTAACTTCCCGCTCTGGGTCCCCTCTCATTCCTGCTTAATGCCACCTCCCTGGGCAACCCCGTTCCCAGTTTCCACTACGGTCGCTCAAAGGATGGTGTCCAGGCAGCCACCTGTGCACCTGACCTCCCTGGTCTCCAGGCCCGTCCTGCCAATGCCTGCTGGGAAGACCACGAGCACCTCCAGTTCAGACGGCACACGTGCAAGCCACGGCTCTCCCTGTCAGATGCGTCCCTGCCTCTCCGTTTCCTGTGTCTACTACGGGCATCATCATCCCTACATTTACTGAGGGTACAATCCCTGGCGGTGTCTCCACCTCCCCCTTTCTCCTGCTTCCCACATGCTATGGTCTTCATGTCGGGTCAGTCTGTTTCTGAAATGCCTCTTGAATCTGTCCCTCCCTTTCCGTCCCACTGTCACTGTCTTCTCCATGCCCTGACCTCTTGGGTGGACTTTTACAATAGCAGTCACAAAACGCTGTGGGCTCCTTCTCCCTCACACAGGACAGCTAACGCATCCCCCCAGGGAAGCCTTGGGACCCTTGGTCTCCCAGAAGGTTGAGGCTGCTGCTGAATGCCCACCACGCAGCGTCCATGCTCTGCCTGTGCTCACACCCTGCCCTCAGCCAGGCTGGCGCTCCTTGAGGACAGCCTGCATCTCATGCAACGGTGTGCCCTCTGATGTCCTAACAGGAGCGTGCTGTGAGCTCTGGCATGGAATTCAACTGGACAAAAATCACGACTAGAGGAAACTAGCCCAGAAAAACTGAAAGAAAAAACAAGCCTTCTATGGATGGAATTCTTTAATTTTTAAATTTATGTCTTTGTGGTATTATGAAGAATCATACATGAGCAAATACTCAGAAACGCTTTTTGTAGATGCTCTGGAATGCCTTTGTAAAGACCGTGTCAGAGCCGCCTCCCACTTCCTCCCAGGCTGAGGCGGCACCAAGTGCGGTCTGACCCACGGTGCGTACGAGTCTGTACAACGTGCAACTTGCCAGAACACGATCCCTATTTCTACCTCATTTAGAATTTTCCTGTGTAAAGTCCAAAGAATTTCTCATTCATAAAAAGGAACTGATAATCTACCTTGGAGGCAAAAATATATGTCTTAAAGAAAAAAATGCATAAAGAAACTCTTTCTTCCTAAAACATTAGAGCTTGATCCTCATGCCTCATTTTGTAGATGGGGAAAAGGGAGTGCAGAGAGCTGCAGCACGCCAGCACCGTGTAGCTTGTGAGGACCGAAACTGGAGCGCCAAACCCGGGCTTCGGGGAAGCAGTGAGGCCTAGGTGTCACGTGCATGGAGAGCGACACCTGAGCTTTGTGTTTACTTAGGCAAGTTAGTACCTGTTCAGATTAGTTTAACAAAATTCTGAGCATCCTCAAGTTGCCCTGGAAAGAGGGGGCCCCTCCAAAAGGGATCTGCAGGGGGGGAGTCCTCTGCTGGTCTACCTGACCACCTTTACGCATCTTCTCTGAAAACACGGGGCCACTCGCTATCCTGCCAGTGAAAAACTCGCGGCTGTTCTGGAAACCCGGATGTAAAACCACCTGCAATGGTCGTGCAGAACCACCAAGTGTGCGAACACTCAAGCCTCGTTCGTACAGCAATGCTGTCTCTCAAGTATTCAACGGGGTTACACATTTAATGCTTGGCAAATCTCAAAGTTTGTCTATAAACATCAAACTGGCTTTTGTCATTTTCTAAGCCAAACTGGAACCACCATAGAGACTTTCATAAAAATCTTCACACTGAATGTTCTGCAAATAAGGTTGCAAACACCATTTCTGAAAATGTGCCTTTTTCCTGAACAACCAATTCAATTGTATTTAAGTACTTGGCATACTTTATGTGCTGAGAGAAGGATAAACAAAAAAAGGTATATATCATTTCAATTCTAAAAAACATTTAGTTGTTTTCATAGATTTATTCCATATTATCAGAACATAATTAATTAAAAAGAATGTGAAAGATCAAAACCCATCCGATTCAAACCTCCCCATGTAAGATCTTAGAGTGTTGAAATTTCAGGACAACTATGACAAGAAACAGACTTTACAAGAAAAATGCAACAAAACTTCAGATCTAAATATTCATTCACATAATATACAGAAGTCCAGATATTTGGGCAAAAGATGGCTCAAGGACCCTTTTCTCAGGGATTCATAGCGGTTCAGTGCTAGCGAGAATGTCTCTAAGACATTTGATTCTATGATTTACGAGAAGAGCGTGGAGACGCACCTTGCCTGAGGTCACAGAGCAAGTGAGACCTAAATGGGGACTAGCATCCGGGCCCGCCTGGGAGCTTTGCTACAGGGAGCTAGGGCGCATGGTGAGCTTCTCTCCCCAGCCAAGCAAACAGGGGCTGGAGAGGAGGTTTCCTCGTGGGGCCACTGACAGGCCCACTCCTCCTGGACGAGCTGCCCTTCCAGGGGACTAGGGGCAGTTACATAAGGTTGCACCGAGCCATACGATGGAGATGACGGCAGGTAAGCGGGATGACAGAGACAGATCAGAGGTGTCTGCACGCCCAAGGGCAGTGCGAGACGTGGACTTACTTTCCGGAGGGACCCTATCTTTGTGCGGGCATCCGGACAGACTGCGGTGGTGTGGGTAAAGCCCAGTGACGTGGCCGGTTCCGTCACACCCGGGGGTTGGACACTTGCTCTCTTTCTTTTCTGTTCTTGAGGGATCTAAAAGTGACAACAGGTGTCAAAAGAATGAATGTTTACCAGTCGAAGACAAATGTGATTATTAAACAATCTGAAGAGACCTCTGCTAAAGAAAGAAATAAAGCAGGTGTCAGGGGACAGGCTCTGACATCAGACTTTTGCTTAGGCAGTACTTTGGTTTTGGGTGATTTTGTCAACCTTATACAGTGTAATTATGAATCACAAAGTATATTACTTTTTATCCTAAATAAAGAAAAAAGCCTGTCCCTAACCTTAACTCTTGCTTAATCATTTTCCCGTGTGTTACATGATAAGCTGTGTTGCTCAAGGAAATCAACGTAAATAGTGACGCAGCAGTGACCTTCTCAGAGAACAACTCCAACTCTACACCATTATCATTCAGCAATTTCTCCCTGAAATTCATCCAGAAAATGCAATTTCATTCAAAAACTCTTTAGCTGTATTTCTTTCTGAGTGTCTAATCACATACACTATAAGCTGCAAAATTTTACTCACATTGAAATTTGCTCTCTTGAGATTAAGCAACATGATTCTTAGCACATCAATTCAGAGCTTTTCTGAAAATAAACTGAACTCTCAGAAGGCACTGTAAGCAAATGACCAGAAGGGTGGAAATCCCACCCGCCAGAGGTGATGGGCAATCAAAAATGTTTCAGAAGCCACTGGAGCAACCATTTGTTTTGATTTCTTCATCTGTACTTGGAACCAGAGGAAGGTTCACAGAATGCTGTGCATGCATATGCCAAATTAAGAGGTCATGGTATTCTACAGCCCTGTTAGCTTCTCTGCAGTACCAGTGAAGGACGATTAGTACAGAGGTTTGATAAAAAATTGAATTCTGGATGCCAGAAATGTAATGATATTGCCAATAAAATTATTTCTACACCCAGAATTGACCACAGTTCATAAATTTACAGTATAATAACTCCAGAAAATATTTTTAAGGTAACACTCAGACTGAATAGTAAATACAAGTGTGTGTAACACTATATTTTTGAGCCAGTTTTGAAAACCAGTTGCTCAGATCACCAATAGATAATGATTATTACAATGTGGTTCAGATAATGCTATAATTAAATTTTCTTTAGGGATTTAATTCTTTTATGTTGATATTTCATTAATCAGGCCAACCATGATTGCTAGAAAATATGTTTTCCTTTTGGTTAAGAATTCACTTTTCTCAAGATAAAAGCTGGGTTTAAAATTTGTGAACTCTTATAGACTTTTTTAAGTCATTCATATGAACTTGAAATAGACAAACGACTTACAGAAATATGTAAGTGGTATCATGTTTCTATAAAAAGCTCCCCCCTTTTCTTTTTTAGCTAACATTATATTCTACGTAATGTGCCTCTCATGTGCTGGAACTTCTTAAGCCAGTGCTGTTGGTGAGGGAAATATCCTTTATGCATTGTCAGCTACTTTCCTATCATTATTTATCCATAATGACCTCTGAAAACAAAATTATGTGGCTGTGACTTCAATTTCTAATTACCTTATTGAAGCTTCTCTTACACATGCAAACTAAAAGACTGGCATTTTATTGTCTTTTCAGTAATTTCATAATAGTATTATATAATCTAGTTAATGTAAATATGAAATAGTAAGTGTATTGTAAGAGTTTCAAAAGAAACCTTGATTATTTAAAATCATAAACTAGAGATAAGAGATTTTTAGGTAGACACAAATGGCTTGTAACAGATAAAAAAAAAGTAAGTTATAGCTAATATCAATCATTAAGTGACTCTATTTCATGAGGACACAGGATTTCCTAGCAAATTATATTATTTCATAAATTTCAAAAATGCTCTGAAATTAAGTACTGGTTTGTACAAAAGCAATGTGGCTCAAGACCATTTCAGGTTCTGGAAGACAACAAGGGTATAATCTCCTCTCGATGCATGAAGTCCTGGTCGAGGTGGGGTGTGCTGTTTGCCTTCACCACCACCTCCCCTCGATTTTGTTTTTCTTGGAATCCCAGTTCATCTTGAAAGCAAACACAAAATAACCAAGCAAGCAAAGAGACAAACAATTTAACCAAAAACACTGCAACACCTTATAGAAAAAAATGTGAGCTGGGTTTAGCTCGCTCCTGCTTCCTCCCGTTAGAGTGGATCACCGAGTAGAAGAAAGATGAGGAGTTTCATGATTAACCTCGTTTGTATCAATTCAAAATTTTGGAACTGTTACTCATTGACCATTTAAACCAGTCTGAGGAGGTTGCGCAGAAATGAGAGTAGATTCACCTCCACCTGTGATAAAGCAGCAAGGCGCTGACAACAGACCACTGGCTGTGTGGGTGGGACACTAGCACATAACCTTGTTTTTTAAAGGGAACCTTAGTATCTTTGTCCCACTTTGTTGGCCTTGCTTGGCTTTATCTATTCGCTTTTGAATAGAACCACAGACAGCTTCCAAAGAAACCGGAAAAATTGTGGAAAACACTGATCGGAAATGGACATGAACTTCAGTCAGAGGAGGAGGATCTGGAACAACCGAGGGAGACAGAAACCACGGCCTTCCGCCCGCGGGGAAGTCGGCCGCCTGCCTTTCCCCCATTTCAGGGAAAAGGCACATTTCTTCTGTCACTGTTCCTTCCCAGCCGTCCCCCCGTTAATAGAAGGGAAGCAAGCAGTTTGAATTCCGTTTCTTGCAGCAAAACAAAACAACAATAAAACAAAATGAGTCAAAATTTGCATAGAGCCGCTGAGTTTAAAGGGACCAAGAAACGAAAGAAGCCACTGCAAATTGTTATTAGAGTCTGCAAAGCCAAACCAGCCTCCATGTTGAGGCAGCGCACCACTACACTGCTCAATGCCAAAACTCCATCCCAAACCCACTATTCTGGATTCTAAAACAAGCCTAAAACGTATTTGTCCAACTGAGCAATCACATGAGAAGACAATATTTCTTCCTAAAAAATGTTTGGTTCCTGTATGATTCTAAGATAGTCAATTAAAAATTCTAATAGATCATTTTGGCACATCTAAAATGTTTAGAACGACAGCACTATACTTTTGAACATATGTGCTACGTTTCATAGTCTTTAAAATGCCCACAACAAGCCTGAAGCTCTATTGAGTTGATGACTCTATTTCCTTTAAAAATCAACCCTTCCTCACATAACAACACCTTGAGATGGTCTAGTCTTCACCTCGTAGCTGGGAGGGCTGTCAGTGCCCAAGCACTTGCCACGCCAAGAACTTCCAGAGCCCGTGGCTAAGGCTCATCTCCAATTTGGATTTGGTTGTAGAGCCCGACTCGCCACAAAAGGTGTATGCACACATTGAGAGGAGAATACACACCTATGTTGCAACAGAAAAAAATGCAGTTTTTCTGATAGTTTGAAGTTTATACAGCAACTGATTTTCAAAACTAATTCCTGAACCTCATTATTAGATTCACCGTGAGGAAACTCAGTATTCATAATGAATAAAATAAAATACAATAAAAACAGAAAAAGAATATTTTTGGTACTAATATAGAAGGAGTTAAGGAATCACCAATTTTATTCTTGGAATTGCTTCTTACTTAGTTCTAAAAGAAACTTGTAATCATGGTATGTACAATGCCAAGGTTCTATGTGAGGCTGAATTATCACCTGTTTTATATTGAAAGTGGACACTGTCATTCTTACAAACATGAAGTCAATCATTCAGGTTGGAGATTTAAATATATATACACACACACACATTATATACTTACTATATATGTATAGTATATATATATATAGTTAAATATATAGATATATGCAAATATGTGCCTGCATATTTTATAAAATAAAATTCAGCTAAAACTATCATATTGGATAGTTTTGAGTGTTTTATAATAAATTATATTTGAGAAAAGCACCCTAACTGTTTCCACAGCGGAATGGAATCAGCGAGAGGGAATGAATATACTAAAGCAATCGTTACTATCTCAGCCGAGGCGACACCATGCCTTGCATAGCAAACGGTTTCCATCACCTTACTATGTTAAGATAATTAATGTGCAGTCACTGCCCTTGTCTTACATTATTGGTCATTCCATTACTGTAGGGGTGTTTTCTATGGGGGTGGTTCCATCAATAACTGTGATTTCATGATAATTTTATAAATCATGATGCTGCCTACCCAATCCAATTTATCAAATATGTGCTGCATCTATGATTGACTAATTGTTACCCAAACCCTTGCCAATTAACATGGATCGTGGTTGGTTTTAACAGCACAGGCTCATCCTGATAGTTTCTATCACATGCTGTGTCTGTGCTTTCATCCTGTCTTCCCAAGGAATGCATTTCCCACTGAAACATCGTATTACTCATCTGCTCTAACAATATGACATTGAGCTGTGTATGTATTTCTCAGACAAATATTTTACTTGCTCTTCAGACACATGATCACACCATGTAATTCTGGAGTCAACGCTAAAATGTGCAGTGGAGATACAATCTGGTGTCATTCATACTTTAGCTGTGGACTGTCAACACCTCTTACTCTAGCTCACGTTTCCACGGGACAGCTTACATTAGGTGGAAATATTACCTTTACCATAGTATGGCTTTTTGACATGGCTGTCGGCGGACTTGGGCTTTCTGTCCTCCCCGGGAAGCTGTCTTGGGGACTGGTCCTCGAACGGCCTCATGCCATCCCTCCTTCCCGCCTCCATAGCCATCTTCTCTCTCATGGCCTTGGCGCGCTCGGTTTCCAAAGCGATAGCTTTCTCGAGCAGGGTTAAGTTCCCCTTGGTCATGTCAAACACCTCCTCAGACCTGTCCGAGTTGACGGAGGTGGTGTCGTCGTCCCGCTCGTGGCCCCCGCCCTCCTTGGCGCAGCTGGAAAACACTCTCGACCGGGGACTCAGCTGCTCTTCCAGCCGCATGAGGTTGATCATGTCCGAGTAGCTCCTGTCTGCCGTTCTCCCCGGGAAGTCGTCCTCCTGCCTGGCGTGCTGACGGAGGGCCAGGCTCTGCTGCTGACTCCTGTCCTGCGGGTCGGTCTCGCTGAGCTTCCGGGCCAGGTCGAAGCACTGATTCCGCAGGCACTCCAGGCTGCTCAGGCACACCTCCTCGTCACTCTCCTCCACCACCTTCTCCACGAGGCCGTTGCTCACGGGCTTCCCCAGCACGACGTAGCTCACGCTCCTGCTGTCCTGCTGTGACATGCTGTCTGCGTAACTTCTGTCATTAATGTTTTCTGAGAGCACAACGCCATGTCCTTGTGCTAGGAGTTTAAGGGAGTCCACTGTTTCTCTAACAACGTCACTGTCTAAGTCTAAACTCAACTCGCTTTTCCGACCCAGGTTTTCGTTTTTGTCACTGTCGTCTTCCAGACTGTTGGAGGTGTTGCTGTTCATCTCCGACTCAGTCCTGGCTCGGTATGCCGCGTCCTCCGCAATCTTACCAAGATTTAACAAAGACTTGGCCACCAGCTCATCATAATTATCATACTCATCATTATTGTTATCGTCCTTTTCTGTGTCTTGCATTATTCGAGTATTGTGACAATTCATCTGATGGTCTTCTGCAAAGACAATAAAAAAAGACAAAAAAGGAAAGAAAAGAAAAAGTGGCTAGAACTTGAAGTTTAGTTGCAACAGCATGGACAGCAAGCTAACTGCAAGTCAAGCTCTGCTTATGTAACAGAACCTTACTTCCCATTTGCAGCTGGCTTGAAATGTTGACATAAAGAAAACGGGTTGTGCTAAAACACAGAAGGCCATTTAAGATAGTTGCTGTGAACTATTAATTTCCTTAATCTTAAAATAAACTAGTCAATAAAATTTTTAAATATTAATTTTTTATTATATTTGACTTTTAAGAATGACTTATTTTCTTCATTGGCTTTATTTATTTATAGCCCAACCAGATGCATAATAATTGTATTCATCATATTACTAGGCTTTCTAAGAGTTCATGAACTTTACTTGTTGCCAACTCTTAAACAGATGTTTGCAGCAATTGCTTTTAAATTGTTTATTTTCACAGTGATACTCAGGCAACACAGAAAACAGACCCAGGTCTCTGAGGGATCAGGCAGGATGCCACCTACACTGGGAGTTCAGTATCGTGAGCACGTGTTGAGGCTGAATTAGGAGTTATCTGGAATCTGATATTGGAGATAATTTATCACGATACACAGTGAAGCAACAGGATTTCTATAGTACAGGCTTAGAAAGCAAATTTGACGAACGATGATTCCTCTGTCTGTATCTCCACAGGTTTGACAGTGGGAGGGAGAAAGCGCATAGTGACCAGATGCCTTTAAAAGGCAGGGTTGGGATGAGTGGTCACGACCATAACACTCATCACACAGCATTTAACCTGACACGTGGTGTTGTTATATTCATCCATTTCATGGCCTCAGGAAAATTTTGGTGAGCTGGTACAAATAATGTGTGAGTAAGTGTTATACTCAATTTCAAAAAAGTATTTAGAAAAACTCTTTAAAAAAGACCATGTTAAAAATTACATAAAACCCCTTTGTTTCATCTGAAATGTATTCTGTTTAACACTCGAGGAATATTTGGGGTTTGTACCTCTGTTCACTGTTCTATGCAATTGCTATCATGTATATTGCAAAATATAGGCAATAATAAAAGGATTCTTAAGTTTATTCACCCCCTTGGATCGGACTTAGTTAACTATATCATTTTTACATCTGTTATTTGTTTCCATGATTAAAAAAATCAGAGTAAGAAGAATTTTTAAAGTTTATTAATGATTTGAAGAAATGAGATGTATCGACTAACAGAAAATACCGACTAAGAGCTGAGACATGGTGCCTCTGGTGTTTTTTATGGACTTTATGCAGAAAAGGCTCTTGTTAGAGAAAAAAGACATGGGGCTCAATATGTCAGTAACAGAAAATAACGTCCTGGTCATACCACATGGATTAAGAAATATTCAAACCTGACACACCTCTATAAACTTCAGCAAATCAAATCTGCCATTTATTAGTCCTAGAGCATCACTAATTATCTGAAACAAATATTGTTTCTCTTCTGGATAATTCCTATGAAAAATTTTCTTTATCATAGAGATAAAAGCATTCTCAAAAAGCAGAAAAAAGAAAGAAAATCAAGCCAGTGAATGCAATCAGATACATTGTGGATGCATAACCTCAGAGGTACACCTTGCCATTGGCCTAGAGTTCAAGCTTTTAGGAACTGAAGTCAACCTGCTTTAACGAATATTTGGAAATATAAAAGTTATATTCTCCTCTCAATTTATGCACTTTGCCGTACTCATGGGCCGTGGTTAGAGAAGCTTCCTCAGGATGACCAAGCTGTGAGAGTTCTGCACAACCGCCTGGCGAGTTCTGACATACAGCACCACTACACCTGTAGGGAATGATTGAGAACAAGGAAACACACGCAACGTGTTGCAGCATCGTGAAAGTTGAATCAAAGGAGAAACCACAGGCAAGACTTATTATTTTCATGATTTTCTCCTAAATTTCTTTAATGGAACTCATCATGTCATCCTGAAGAATTTGGAAAAGAAGCAAGTCATGGAAAGTGGTGAACAAGAAAAGAAAAAGCCTGCTTAATCCTCCTTGCTGTTTCTAAGACCACAATAAAGCCTGCACTTGGAAAAGGACAGAGGTCCACATTTTATGAAACTCTTTACCTTCCTACCAAACGTGCTATTTATAAGATTGTTAATTCTCCACCTTCTAAAATCTCAGGATTATCTTCTATTTATTTGCTTCTACGTCCTCCCTCTGGCATCATGTGGGTAAGGAGTACATCTCACTCTGCTGACAATCAGACACCTGTTCATCTGCTCACTCAACTTCTAAGTTACCTTCCCCTAAAGAGATTAAAACAAAAATGGACAAGCTTCTTCACACAGCATCAGAGCCAGCCGAGAAGGGGGTCCCTCACTGCCGGGGACCAGGAGGCTGAGGACTGCCTCCAGCATACTTTCGACCTTTAAGTTCTACTATAATAATAAAGTACAGCAAAAGCAAATTGTGGTCTTCATATGAGATTGATATGAAATTAGAAGTTATTTAACTTGGCCCCCATCATAACTTTGCTGCTTACTGATTGTGTGATGCTGGCAACCTAAGCTTCAGAGCCTCCAGTAGCCCGTCTGTAAAGTGGGGACAGTAAAACTGCCCGGCCCTTAGAGCTCTCTTACAAGAATCACATGAGCAGGATGTGCCATGTAAAGATCCCCTGTACTGCCAGGGCTGTGTACACTTGGCGGCTCCTCCTAGCATGGGCCCTCGGCGTGGAAGCCCAGGGAAACCAGCACATTTGTAGTGTTAGTCTGAAAACGGCCACGGAAAGCATATTGGCATCTACATGTGAAGCCTACTTTATGGTTGGGCTCTCTGCAAAGTGAGTAATGTTCAGTGGCATCTGCGGCTCTGTCCTGAGGGCGGCAGATGTGGGAATGAAAGCCTGGTGAAAACGGCATGAGTGACCAACAATTCTCGCAGGCTGATAGGATGTCTCGAGTTACCAGTATTTAACTATTTCAAAACACATTTGCAATAAAGTCAACTCATAATTATGCAGACGAATGGGAGGGAACAGTCAGTCAATCTATCAACAAGCAGGTTCTAAGTATCTACTATGCACCAGCCTCTTCCAGAATTCGCAATCATTTACGGTGAGCTTTCAGAAATCTGTCTATGGTTTCACATGCTCAAGCGATTTCCCCTTCCAGTTATGTTTTTGTGGAGGGTAATCATGAAATGAATCACACGTGGAAATGGGCTATGGGAAATGGACCAGAATTTTCTGTGGCAGTCTGGGATTAAAAATGTGGTACAAACAATCCACAAAATGAATATTCCAACCACAAAAATTTCAGGAGTTAATTCTGCTATTTTCTACTAGTAATTAATGTTCTATCAAATAGGGAAAATGTATTTGTGACAAAAAAGCATTTTATCATAAAATTGCTTTTTATTTATTTTTTATTTAAAAATTTTTTTAATTTTAATTTTTTCGTGAGATGGGGACTCACTCTGTCACCCAGGCTGGAGTGCAGTGGCGTCATCACAGCTCACTGCAGCCTCAAACTCCTGGGCTCAAGTGATCCTCCTGCCTCAGCTTCCTGAGTAGCTGTGCATGCCACCACACCTGGCTAATTTTTTATTTTCTGTGAAAATGGGGTCTCGCTATGTAGCCCAGGTTGGTCTTGAACTCCTGGCCTCAAGCGACTCTCCCAGAAAATTATTTAAAGTACAGGTTTATAGTCTAAGCAAAGAGCATAATTACTCAGATAGAGGTTTGAAGAGAATAGTAAAGTATTATCAGTTTCCATCTTTGTAGTTTTCTCTTTTAAATCTGTTATCTAGCAAAGCTGCACAGTGACAGACTATGAAAATGCATCACCTGTTACAGGTGCCAGCCCGGGCCCTTCCACCGCGGTAGACTCAGAATTTTCACACCAGGATGGAACCTGGAGAAGACCTGATCCAGCCACTTGCTGGTGAGGAAACTGAACCCAGAAAACAGAGCTGATTCGGTGGCTAAGCCCACAGGCGCTTTTATGCTTCCATCAGCCAAGTACAAACCTCATTTAATTGCTGTAACATGCGAGATCTTAATTCCCACGTGAACTTTATGAAAAGTTGTAAGGCTCATTTTATCTTCTTTGAGTGAGATTGTCCTAAATGATTTATACTCCACGGTTACAACTGGAAAACCAAAAGATTTTCTTAAACAAAAAATGCTATGGCTGTAGGGCGTTTTCCTCCACCCTCATGACTAGAGTCTGGTACAGTCAGAACTTCGTGGATTCCAACTTTATAAATACAAGCACTGGCTTTTTAGTAATTTGCCCCTAAAAAACTTATCTAAGATACAAGCTTGGATTCTTTCAACATCTAGTCCTGACTGAGTTACTGCTGTTCTTTCTAGCCACTAAAACAGGCTATGGGCAAGCAAATACACACCCGGGTGGAAAGCGTAGAAGAAGAAACAGCAAGAAGAATACTTCTCCAAAGCAAAAACCACTCCAGACTTTACCTGGCCAAAGGGGATGTGGTCTGAGCGTGTGCTCCAATATGTTTCAGATAATGAAAGACCACTAAACAGTCTTTAGACCACTATTTTAGATGGCATTGGAGAGGTGTTTTTTTTTTACTGTAGAAATGAATGGATGTCAATATATATTTCTGACTTGTAAATACAGAAATTTGATAATGTATTCAATTCTAATGCAAAGATGATGGTGTTTAATTAGCAACTGCAATAATAGGAGAGAAGAAAGTGGCACATACTATGTACCTATTACACGCACCACCTCACAGGAGCAGTGAAACATGGTATTCTTTTGTGTCGGGGAAGTGAGATCTGTGAGGGCAGAACAGCCTGACTCTCAAAGTCTCATGGCAGGTGGCTATTTGTGTGTCTGCATTTGACGCCTGTAACAACCCCGAAAGAGAAGCACTACTGCTCTCTCTGAAGGACAGCAACAGGGAGCCTCAAGAGGTTAATGATTTCCCCCAGCCGCATGCTGTTCGGTGACAGAGCTCGAATGCCTCCCGGAATTCTGGGCGCAGCAGCCCTGACCACGGTGCACACTGCCTCTATTTCAATGCAACCAGACCTGCACAATCCCCACCCAAGAGGATCCCGGTAGCCTCGTTCTAGACTAGCCAGCTAGACGTCTAGCTCTTCCTTAGAACACAGGAACATGAGCCACTTCTGCCTAACTATTCACGATGTTTTTGTTGTTATTGTTTTTAGCATTTATCTTCTGATTTTTTTATTTTAATACTCTGCATTGGTTTATGAATCGAGGACTTAGTTATGTCATCAGCCACTGAAAACTGTGCAGGAATTTCCAGTTCAGTTAGCCTGCCACCTACCAGGGTTCATTAACGGAGTTTAGCTCCAATCTGAGGTGGAAATGAGGCTAGAAAATTAGGAAAATACAGGACTCTGGACTGATATTCAAGAGGGCACTGGGTTCATGACTCCATGCGCCTGGAAAGCTGGAAGGATCTGAGTGGGCAGGAGGATGGGAGGCTGGTGAGAACCAGGATGAGGCTGTGCAGAGAGGGGATGGCGGAGCATAGGGCAGACCGTAGCCACCTTGCTACTCTGCAGACAGTGACCCTATTATCACATGGAATACACCTCATCAACTTGCTAAGTCCAGACAGAACAGCATGAATTCATTTCCCTCTCACTTTGGTCTTCTTTCAAATATCCCAGACATACACTGAGAGAATGTTCCCTCTGTGGTAGGGGAGATGTCACCTTACCAGCCCAGGTGCTTCTCAGTATGACAGATCTGCTGAGAGAGGCGCCAGCCCCTGAACGCTGCCCTCCCCCACGTGCCACAGCTGAGGTAGCCTGGGTCCTGGTGGCAGCTCCCCCACCATTAGCGCTGGGATCCCAGCACCCCTCCCTCCTCTCCTCCCTTGCCCCCAACCAAACAATGAGGCGCTTCACCCGAGACCTATGAAGCCCCTTCGCTGTCAGAAGTCTTCCATTTCCCGCGGATGAAAGGGGATCTCCCAGCTGAAAGTGGGTCTGGAGGAGCCAGACGAGACCACACTCGGCCCCTCTCCAGAGTTAACTACCACATTTTCCAATCCCATCTTACTTGACAATGTTGTTGCTTGTCTTATTTCCAGTGCTATGGGAAACTTTCAGAACATGTCTACCCATGGTCACGGTTTCAAGAGTGACTTCTGAGTTACAAGAGGTTGAAATCATCCCAGCAGGATCTCTCGCCACTCTTGCTACGCTTGGATGTGGACTGAGATGCCCGTCTGTCCAATGTCAGCCACTATCATTTTCCTGGAATCCTTGGATATTAGCTAGAGTTAGAGATAATCCACTCAAAATTCCTATATTACATTTGAAGTAACTTAGGTCCAGAGAGTTGAAGTAACTTTTTTGCCATTAATGTGCCCTCGATGAGTCTGGAATTGTCACCCGGTCTTCTAACATAATCTCAAGCCCTGTCCCATCATACCACACTTCCCTACCTTTCAAAACTTGTAAGCATCTGAGGATCATAAAGTGGCATTATCTCAGAGATAAATTTCCAAGAGACAGAAAGATCCATGGTAAGAGAGCATTTATCTACTTCAAGTTGCAAAGACCAACCTCGGCCTCACGGAAAGAGTGAAAGGAGGCCCCCCAGTTCCCAGGCACTCTGCTCAGAACAAACCCTTCCCTGCCCGGATCTCCGACTTGAATGAGTGCTTCGGAGGAGCTTGGAGCTACAGCTGGGGACGGAATAGAGGGACTGAGTTTTGCACTAAGTTCTAAATGACAAATTCCAGATCTTTTCTAAATAACTGTCACCTAGTAGGAAGAGCGCACTCCTGGGTGCCCTTGATTCTTTAGCTTGAATTTTGAGAGCACAGGGTTATCTCAGCGAGTGGTGGCAAACCTACCTCTGCAAGGCATGCCCATGGTCCCCACAGGGGCCCTCTCTTGTCTGGTAATTCATTTGCTTATTCTGCTCAATAGATGCAGACGTGGTCTAATTCTACTTTGATCTTCTTTTTTATTTCTTTTCCAAACCACAGCATGTTTTCCTACCATAACCATCCCTCTGCAACCCCAAGGCTTCCAGTGCTAGTTATGTATCTAAATATGTTCCTCAGTGCCTAGGTAGAAGTGTAGGGGTAGTGGGTGCAGGAAGGACACAGGTACCTGCTGCTGAGGGCCCTGAGTGCAGGTGAACAGGCATCTGAATTTTTTTCAGATACTCATAAAATACTCAAAGTCTCTCTTGAAAGTTGTTCAAAATGAATGATTGATGCTGGTATGATTTCCCTATTGGATATAAAAATTATTTAGAATTAGCTGGGCTTTTTTTAAATAAGGAAAAGTAGCAACGCTACATTTCACTTACAGTCTTCTTGCCCTGTGTAAGTTAGCTAGAGTGATTTGAGGATCTGTAGTTTATATGCTCCGTTTTGGCACTTTTTTCCTGTTTTAGGAGGTTGCACAGGCCAATTGTTCTATATGTGCACACACTCTCAGTGCAGGAAAAGGACGCATCCTGCCCATAAGGTATTACCGTTATGCACCCCATGACGCATCACGCTTGGAGAGCAGGAAGGCAAGGCCAGGCCTGGGCAAGGACTCCCCTTCCGGGTTAGGCCTCCCCTCTGTCCCTTACCTGCCAGGCTACTGCGAATGGGTGAGGGAACCGGGAGCTGCTGACAGGTGGAGAAGCAGACACATCTGGAGAGACCAATACCAGCCAGGGAAGAGGGCTGCTGCTGGGATTTAGGAGGACATGCAGCCTCACAGGCCTTTCCTGCACCTCAGCAGGGCCCATGTCTGCTGGGCCTTGCAGTACCTGTGCCCTCACTTCAGACAGTAGTTTTTTTGTTCTTACTGGTGCTGATTTCCAGGGAGATGGTTTTGGTACCTGATATGCAGTTACATTCCCAGCCCGTTTTCTGTGTCTTGTTTCCTCTCTGGTTATTTCTGGGCTCCAGTCTCGTTACCACCAACGTCTGCACATCACACAGCTCGCCCTACTTATCTGCCAATGGGACTCACTCACCGGACTTGACTTGTTCCTTGCGCCTTCACACTCGCTGCTGTCTTTGCTCTCTGTCTTTGTAAATCGGCCCACTCTGTGACGCAGCAGCCAGTGCTTTTCTAAACCCCAGATGAGGCCTGTGCGTTGTCTGTGTATTGCCTGCTACTGATCCAGTGCACGACTCAGCCACCTGCCCTTCGTGCATATGCGGAGACGCCCCACTAAGTCATGTATCTCTAAGACGTTCAGTGATCTTGGTTCCTGTCATTGCCTTAAAGCCTTCTTTAAGGCTAAAACACAGCATGCGGACCAGACATTCCTCACACTCCTGTGGACACTGATTGTCTAAGATAATTGTGACCTGAGCGGTGTATCAAGTTTTGGAAGATCCACCACAGATGATTAAACTGCAGCCACGTCTCTCACAAGAATGATCTTACACAGGAAACTGGGGCATGGAGAAAAATTTCTACCTAAGATAAGAGGCAATATCCATCAGCCACTTATATACCTGGCTTAAATATTGGCATATCCAGGTATCTTCCTCAAAATGACAAATGCAAAAACTTTGGAAAGGACGACATATCACAATTTTTTATTAGATCAAAGATAAATGTTGCAATTGTCAAGGTTTCGCGAAGGCAGCTCTGCTGGGCCAGAATAATACGTATTCATTTAACAACTATTTGAGTCACATTGAGACCTGCACAGTGAACCAAAGAGACAGTGTCCTTTATAGCCACAGAAGTCCCGCTGCAGTCAGTGAGAGAGATGGAAAGGAATAGAAAGCAAACGTGCACCACGATGTCAGATAGTCCCGTGTGCTATGACCACAACCAAGGCAGGATAAGGAGACAGAAAGGGTCGGGAGGGAGAGTTATTTTAGGGAGAGAATCAGGCAAGGCCTCGTCGAGAAGGCGACACGAGCAGAGACATGAAGTGAGTCGCACTGGGAAGGGGGTTCTGAGGCAGGAAACAGCAAACTCAAAGGCCCTGAGTCGGGACTGTGCTCTGAGAGCTCCAGGAGCAGCTTAGGCCAGCGTGGCTGGTGGACGTGCTGAACGGGCAGGTGGTGGGCGGCGAGGATGGGGCCAGGGCACACTAACACTACAGCAAGATGCCAAACCTGGATGCTATCTTCTGGAGTCAGGGAAGGGTGGCTGTATCACAGGAGCAGTCTAAATGAGAACAAATTAAACAGTGTCTGATGTGTCAGTGCACCTGGAGTGAGCGCACTTTCCTAGGTGGCCCTATCCAGGACGTCTGACGTCACAACACCCTGCAAGTTACTCGTTGTTATCTGTACCTTGTAGAGGAAGGAATGAATCCAAGGAAGATTTTCCTCTGCTCACAGTCATGTGGTTAGGACATGCATCTAGGATTCCGACTCCAGTGGTCAGGCTGGAACCTTTCCAATGGACCAGGCTGCTTCCACTGACCTACCTGCCTGGCCCACAAAACTCTTCCTCAGAAAGGAGCAGTGAGCCACAGAAACCCCCCCAGGGCCCTAAGGTGTTGCAGGACACCAGGCCCCTTTGGCGTCTCTGTTTCTACACTGAGAAAGTTCAGGTGGTGCAGATTCTGGACTCAATGTGGCTAAAAAACAAACAAACAAAACAAAACCACAGCTTATGACAGAAAAAACTCAGAGGGTAAGGTTTCCTGTGTCTGCTTTGAACAGTGAGCAAAAATTCCTCTTCTGAATCCTTCAGAAGACTGAACAATTTTGGATTCAAAGAAAGAGAAACCCAGTGACTTAATGTGCAAAAAAAGATTTTTTTAAAAAGTTATTTGCTTCATCCAGAGACTGGAACAGATCATGCAAGACTGTGGTGTGTGTGTGTAGTTGGAAGGATACAAGACAGGGCTCTTGGGCACTAGGACAGGAGACTTCACCGAGCTCCCGCTGGAGCAGACAGAGGACAGGGCCTCTCTGTGTCTGTCTTTCTCTCTCTCACATGTGTGCACACACACACGCACACACGGGCCAAAGAGTTTTCAGATTAACTGGACTACGCTGAGCATTCCCTGACCCTCAGAGCAAGATTGTTACTGTCATACTGGTACATCGGGGATGGAAATAAGCCATTGTGAAAATGCTGGTCCTTCAGTTTTCCAGAATGGGTTTGAAACAAATGTGGCTGCTCACATAGGTTGGTTGGGTTGGGAGGGAATCTGAGACGATGTCAGTCAACCACACTGCATCCCTGTCAGAGACAGTCTGGTCTGTCTCTGAAGAGCCTGCAGAGACAACACCACAACTTTCTGCAGTAATCTAATTTACAGTTCAGGGATCCTTAATATCCAAAAATATCCAAAATATCTTTAATATCCAAAAATGTTATTTTCAACTCAAATCTTTAAAGCCTCTGTCTCAGCTTATGACTCCTAATTCTGCCCTTTGTAAAGAACCATCCTTGTATCTTTCTGCACACACCTCTTCCATACTGTATTACATGTTTCTTCTGCAAAATGGTGATTTTGTTTGTTTTTTGTCAGCGTCCTTCTGGGCACACAGAAAACACACACCATGCTGGGGAATGAGCTGTCACTGTGCTCTGAGTCCTTTACACTCTTGCAGCCTTGATACACATGATACACTTGCTGTGTGCAGGCATGGACTTTAGGTTCAAGGTTATAGAAGAGCTTGAATCAGTGCGTGGGAGAGCAATACCATGCAAAAATCGTCTTTAGGCACAATTGCCATGTTACAATTCTGAACTGCTTTACATCTGTCAGGTATTTTTATGTACTTCAAGTTCTTTAAGCTTTGAAACAAGACAGTGAGGGGTGTGAAGTGTAGGCACAATTGTCCTAGTCTTGAAGTCAAACCAAGGTCCAGTGAGGCTGAGCACCTTGCTCTGGACAGTGGTACAGCCAGAGCTGGAAAACACACCCATCTCTAGACTTTATGCTGTGCTCTGATGAACTAGCACTTGGAATAAAAATTAAATTAGCAAGACATACCAAATAAACTGTTCATTTCTTAGAGTGGACCTTATAAACGAGCTGAATAAAGACATATCTGACTTATTATGTCTTTTATTTTTCATTATTGCATAAGATTTTTCCAAGTACTTTATGAATGCTATTTGCATCTTAAATGTACGTGGCATTACATTCTCAGCAAGTTTTCTGTTTTGTATTGAAGTACCTGAAAATTCATGGAATATGAAATATAATTATATTTTCTAATTATGAAAAATTTGTTTGCATGAAGAAAATTTAGTTTTTCATCATAGACTAATGCCTAGAAATTGCTAATTCTATGATTACTCATTCCCAAGAGACAATGCCATATACTTCAACATATCTGAGTATTAAACATCCCAAAAGAATGCCTCCATGGATGTAGGGAAAGATTAGTTTTTAGAGATGATAAAAAAATCATCATATTCTTTTTCCAACTGTGTCCACAGTCTTTCTCAAGTTGAAGCTTTGCATACTAAACATACCATCTTTGGTTTTATGTTGGTCTCAGAACTCATTGCTTTTTCTGCTGACTGCAGTAGAAAAGTGGCTGGCTAATTCTGATTTTCACAGTCTGTCTGCATTCCAACTTGCTTTCCTCATCAGGGACATTTCCCTGAGAAAGACAGGAGAGGATAATTGGCTAATCAATATGGGGAACAGCATCCTAAGCGGAAGTTGGGGAATCAGAGCCCCATGACAGGCCCCTCCTCCCCCCCTTCTGCCCTCCTCTTATGAAAATCCAAGTCTGTCTACAGAAAATTATCAGGATGCTTTAGCAACTTGGGGCCTAGTGCATCATCCTGTTTGAAATTAAGAAACACCCTGAGAACTTTACCATTAAAAGAAAAAATGTTTCTGTGAGGAGGAATTTATACAGCATGGGTTTTGCCTTGAATTCCCTTTAAAGAAAGCTGAGTTACTGCAAAGTAAAAATGTCCTATTAGGAAATAGTCTCACACATAGGACGATTTCACAGTGCGGGCAGTGCGAACAGAGTCTGCAAGTAGAATTTAATAAGCACTGGCCCCAGCCATCATGATTATTCCAACAGGGGACAGAAAGGGGCCACTTCACACTCACCCAGCAACAGCGGCCCTTCCCCTCCTCTGACTCTACACCCTGCATTTTCTCTGCCTCTGGTGAGCTTCCTTTGCCTTGCCTGGAGCAATCACATAGTACATCGGAGAAGGTCCTTAACATAATTGTACACATTTCCCCTCAACCCACTCCTCTGTAGCTGTGAACGCCCCTGGATGCCCTTGCTCACCTTTGGCTCACAGATCTGGAGAACTCGCTACATGGGAGCCAGGGAGCCTTTGGGATAGGAAGGCACCTGCATTTTACCTAATTTAACCTGGTGATCAAATGACACGGCAGCCCTGACATTCAATAAAGAGTAGTGAAGCATTGCAGAAACAGCACATGCACAGAAGCAGCTATGTGTTAAAGGTTGCATGCGAAAGCTTTCTCTGGTCTAGAAGGCACATTGCCAGGCTCTCCCTCATGGAATTCTCATTTCTGTCTACAGGGAGATACAATATGTACTCAAAAGGATATATATGTGTGTGTATATACAAATATGTATATATATTTTATTTAAAGATTTATTCTTTCTAGTGTACTGGAGTATGAAAATAAACCATAACTTACTAGGCATTATATATCCATTTGATATATATTTCTCAAATTACAAAAATGCAAAAAGATATTTATTATACCATGAACAAAATTTGCTAATAGAAAATCTATGACCACTAAGCAATAACTTTCTTAACTTTAAGATAACAAGGGTATTTTTATTTAATAAATGCAGACTTAGACTGTTAGAGTGTATTCTGAAAATAAAATTCTTCATGGAAAAGACCAGCCTATGATAGGTCATCTGTATAATAAATATAATTTTGGTTAATTAAATATGAACTTTACTTATTTATGTAATCTGAAATGAATCACTCATTCTTCCCTGTTGTTCAAAGAAGCAGAAAGTGGTCAAAAGAACATGAGCTTCATGATAAGAAAAAAAAAAATCAATGGAGTTTGATTATAGATCCACCACTTACAGAAAATAATTTAAACTTAATGAGCCGTAGTTTCTAACTAGTACAATGAGAGAAAAATAGTTTCTGCCCTATCTTACATAATCCATGTTAAGATCAAACACAATGATATAATTAAATAGGCTCATTGGAAAGGTACACTGTTAGTGCTATAACTGCAATGCCAGAGAAATTAAAATAAATAATTTCCAAGTTATAAATAATAGTTATTCTATAATCGTGGGATCTTATTGTAATAATCTAGTGGTTTGTATAAATTTATTTTAGCTAAAACAAAACCTATCAATAAACTCTGCATTTCAATTTATAATAGAGGTGGAAAATACTCCTCTGGATGAACAAATAATGGTATTCTCTTAGCATGAAGAGTCAGACTTTCTATGTACATGTGAGGCTGGTGTCAGCGTAAGCTTTGTCCTTGTGGCCCTGTCACGATGCCCTGATTCTTGGGTTAGATGACCACCTGCTCCACGTAGGGCCTACCTGGCAGTCATGCTCGGCACTGCCTGTGGGGGTGCCACTCGCACTGTGTTCGGACTGCATGGTTTTTTTCTTAACCTTAGGTTGCTGACTGTGCTTCTATGTGCTAGGAAAGAAGAACAATCAACCTTAGAGAAACCTGCTCTGGCCCAGGGACACAAGAGTCACCATGACTGTCAACCAAGGAGCAGGGAAGAACAACTTTAAGATGATGACCCAGAACCCTGGTGATCAGACTCAAAAAAGGGACACTCTCCAGCTTTTCAGAAATGTGCAATTTCTGCCAAACCCATTCAAAGGGGAGACAAAAGTCCATCTCTTGTATGCACTGTATGGAATATCCTGCACTCATACTGCATTTCTCACATTAAAGATGTCATTATCATGGAAGAAATTTACATTTCTTGATAGTGATTTTAGTGCTAAATTTAATTGTAAGGTAAAATATAATGTTCTCAGTGAGAATATTAAAATAGGAGATTGACAGATATATGCCTTTCAAAACATTATTTTACTAAATTAAACATAACTAGGAATTTGATGTCAAATGACTGCTTGATCAGCAAAGCTATACCGTTCCTTTGATACAGAGTCTTCTCGGAGACTCCTGCCCCTGAGCAGTTATGAACTACTTAGAGTATAATCTACCTGGAATATCTTCCTGTGATATTGGCTACATGGTGTCTTGGAACGGGGCTGCTCCAGTGGAGACTTCTCTCTCTGACAGAAAGGCTTTGGGAGACAGTGTCGAGGAACAAGGCCTCTGCAGTGGTTAATTCTTAGGAGGAATACTTTCATTTGACTTAGGAATCAAATAAGCCTTCGGTGCCCCTCCAGAGAACCTGCTGCAATCAAAACCACAGGGAAAGGGCCTCCATGATACTACCACTGTTGATTCTAAACGGCTCCTGGAGACTTAGGATTCGCATGTGAGGCTCTCTGAAAGGAGGTAAATTACTGCACTTTACTGCTAAGGATATTCAGGAAACTGATGTGTTTGTCTTATGCTGGTAGCGGACTGCCTCATCTCATGGCAGCTCACCTTGGCTGTGAGTAGTTCATCTGATTCCTTTAAAGTTCACGGAATAGATGATTATATAAGTTGCTTACTTAACTGGGGAGCCAGATTGGAATATAAATTCTGAAACCAGGCAGCCAACAATTGATTATTTATCCTTTTCTGTGTCCTGCTACCTCTTCATGGGTCTTTGCTTTCCAGGACGAACTTCCTCGTATGCTCCCAATTTAACATTTACTGCACCCCTGAGTGTAGTTGCCATGCCAAGTCTGGTCAGGTAACTAGAAATCCCAGGACCTACGTTGTAATAATGCAATTGTTTGTTTGATAGAACTATCATACATCTGTTTATTATGCCCACTTACTTGAATTTTTCTAGCAAAGATGTCTTTAGTTATGATTTACTATCTGGCTTTTAAAAACAATTATGTCCAAAGTGTTCAAGTTAGAATAAACAAACCCTGTACAGTCATGTTCCAAAGCTATTTCAGTAAGGCTTCTGATCACTTTTCAAAATATATCACTTTGTACTTTTAATGGTTATTTAAAATATGACCCTAAGTAAACTAAAATTGAAATTTAAATTCTACAAAATGGAGAGCAAAATCTGAAATCTGGTTAAGACCCTTGGTCAAATGATGCATATTTACAAATCACCCATTTTAATCCATAAAACACAAAAACGTTCATAAGTCCAAACACTAATGCCTATTGCTTTCCAAACAGAGTAAGAATATGAAAGATCAATATTTTATACCATCTTTCTAATAAGTCATGGTCAAGTTACACATCATTAGTCAGTCTCAACAATTAATGATGTCACCCAAAACTATAGGCATTTAATACAGGGTCTAGATATAATTTGCCAAATTGATCTATTTTCTCCAACTTTCTACTTGTTTCACTACACAGAGATATGTCATTAATTCTTAGCATCTTGTTAGTGACACTGGGGCATTATGTCCACAGTAGACTTAGCAGAGTTAGTGGTAACCCCATTGTTATGTGTCCTGATAT
This sequence comes from Daubentonia madagascariensis, assembly GCA_023783475.1. Classification (NCBI taxonomy): domain Eukaryota; kingdom Metazoa; phylum Chordata; class Mammalia; order Primates; family Daubentoniidae; genus Daubentonia; species Daubentonia madagascariensis. Next base: position 1,626,186 of record JAKFHU010001035.1, read on the forward strand.
TCCCTTGGGCCTTCCCCACACAATGCTCTATAATATCCAGGCAAAAAAAATCTTGGGAGACTAATTTTAATTTATGCAATTTATGTGTATGCATGCATGTCTCTGTATGTTTGTGTGTGTGTGTATATATATTTACTCGTGTGTATATGTAAAAGTAAGTGGTGAATTGTTTTCACAAGCATCTCAAGTTACTGTAACAATCTAGGATTATTTGCTAAAATTCAGGTTTCCTAGTGCAAACTATTAGGACTTCTGAAGGAGGAACGTCAATTTATGCCTGCACGTGGCATTAGCAACAGCCAACTCACATCTATCTAAGCTAAGCGGGCTCTGTCCACTGGCTGAAACAATTGTCTTTTGTGTTCAGAAATTAGCTCTCTAGGAATTCAGATTCTTAAAGAACTTTCGAGCCCAAGTGAGGAGAATAAGAAAACAATATTCCCTTCACTTTTCAACATGTCTTGGCATTTCTGAGGCACACGCTAAGCCAATAAAGACTACGTCTCGGCTCTTCAGAAGACTCACACTTCTTAGAAAATAAGTGACTTTTATGAAAGCATCAGTTTTGAAGTCACCTTTTGGAGTCTGGTACTAACAGAAAACTGGACACAAAAGCCAGATCATCTTGGACATTCTGCCTCACACGCCCCCCGCCCCGCCGCACAACATCCTCTGCGCGCGGGCGCCGCCATGTTGGGCGCCGCGGCTCGGAAGCCTGGTTCCGAGGTGGAAGCGGTGGCGGCTTGACCGCCTCATGTCCACAGTGTCCCTTTCGTGCCAACTGCGTGGCAGTCACGACGCGCAGGTTTGGCAACCCGCGGAAGACCCACTCCACCGGCGCGCGCCCTGTCATGAGGCGCAGGGCCGGCTTCCGGCTGCCCGGGAGCCGCGCGCCACCGCCGCGCCTGACAGCAGCACCCACGGCTGCAGCCGCGAGACAGCGTGGCACTTGAGGCCGGCTTCGCTGACTCCACTTCCGTGGTGAATCCTGTCAAACTGATCACACAGGTGCACCATAAACACCCACGAAAATCTCTGCAATTGCGGTGACAACCAACCGGGTAAAATCTGACTGAAATGAAACCCAGGCTCTGCCGGGGCCCCGGGGACTCCTGAGAGCCCCGGCGCAGAACCGGCCCTCGCTGCCGGCGCGCTAAAGATTACCGCTTTCCTCCTCCTCGTCCTCCTCGTCCTCCTCGTCCTCCTCGTCCTCCCCGTCCTCCTCCTCCTCCTCGATCTCCTCCTCCTCCTCGCGGTCCACCTCCTCGTCGTCCTCGTCCTCCCCGGCCTCCTCGTCGTCCTCAGAGTCCTCCTCGTCCTCGTCCTCGTCCTCGTCCTCCTCCTTCTCGTCCGCGTCCTCGCTGCCGTCGCTCTCGTAGCAGTCGTCCACGGAGGCGCTGTCGGCCTTCGCCGCAAACGGTCTCCGCTTGGCAGCAGGCTCCTGGGGCTGTTTATCTTGCGTTTTCCTTTTTTTCGCCAAGGGACAACCATATACACTAATAAAAAAAGTAGGGAGGGTGAGACAGAGGGAGGGAGGCGGGGGAGGGGAGGGGGAGGAGGGGGGGGGGGGGGGAGGGGGGGAGGAGAGGGGGAAGGGGGAGAAGGAGGGGGGGGGGGGAGAGGGGGAGAGGAGGGGAGGAGGGGAGGGAGGGGAAGGAGGAGGGGAGGAGAGGGAGGGGAGGAGAGAGGAGAGGGAGAAGGGAGGGGGGGGAGAAGGGGGAGGGGAAGGAGGGGAGGAGGAGGGAGAGGAGGAGGGAGGAGGGGGGAGGGGGGAGGCGAGAGGGGGGAGGGGGGAGGAGGAGGGGAGGGGGAGGGAGAGAGGGGAGAGGGGGAGAGGAGGAGAGGAGGAAGGGGGGAGGGGGAGAGGAGAGGGAGGGGGAGAGGGGAGAGGGGAGGGAGGGGGAGAGGGGGAAGGGAGGGGAGGGGGAGGGAGAGGGAGGGAGGGGAAGGAGGGGGGGAGGGGGGGGGGGGAGGGGAGGGAGGAGGAGGGAGAGGGAGGGAGAGAGGGTACATGTGAAGGTCAGAGCAATAGGAGTCCTTGATCAAGATATTTAAAGTTTAGCATGCACATCTTCAGCATAGCACCAGAGGGACAAACACACACACATTCTCACACATACGCCAAAATCTGTTAATAAAATGATATTACAAAGAAATGCAGTTTGCATTTGTCTAGTTACCATCAAGATTTAGTCAAGTCTCCTAGTCCCTCATTACTATAATTCCAAATAACATGGATCCTAATAAAATTCATGAGATTGGTTTACAAAACACTTGCATAGTATGCATGACATGCAATTGAAAATACAAATTCAATTAATGTTTACTAAATATACGGTATGTGTAATATACATTTAAAACAAGATTTATTTTATGCATACTACATTAACATATATACATTCATGTAAAATATAAAAAATGTGTATGTTGTGAAAGTTTTGGATATATTTGGATTTGCATATTCTAAAGATAAACTTACACCTTTAGACAAGATAACCTACTCAAGTAAGATGAACTGTAAGTGCTTTTCAAGGTTGCTATGACAGCAACTACATAAGTTAAAGTTGTGCAGAACATTGTCAGTCTTGGACTGAATCAGTCCCATCCCAGCATTCCAAAAAACAATTTCCTTGTTACTGGTCATCGCCGCCAAATCACACTGAAATTGGCCCAAACTTGAGTAAGATGCTTACAGCAGAAGCTCACAATCTTTCCTTGAGAAAGGGCAATTTTCCAAAGCTACATTGTTAATTCAGGTTTTTTCTTTCTGTAAATACTATATATACTACAAGAAATGAGAGGGAAAAGACACAGAAGCAAAAAATACTGTGGGCAGATAGTGCCTTTGCCTAGAGTAGCTGTGTCTCCCTCGCTCATGGATCCCTTCTGTGGGGTCCTGCAGACCTCGACTTGCTTGGCTTTGGACCTGGGAAGAGTGAAATCATCATCCAGTCATGAACCCCCCAGTGCGTATTTGTTTGGGAGACGCCTCTGTGCTGGGCCCTGTGCTGCACAGGAGGTTCTGACAGGAGAGGCACAGTCCTCAATCCTGGGCTCCGTGGGACAAGGGGGTCTCTGGGCAGGTCAATAACACTGTCTCAGAACCTGGCACGTCAGACACACAAGGAACACTGCTGGGTGGACCAATGATACGTGACGAGCACTGTGATACAGATATGCAGAGCGCCGGTGTCACATCACGGGTGCCAGCAAGGGTTGCAGGAAGACCTATGCCAAGGTGAGCTTTCAAGGAAATGAAAGTGGCATCTGGGAGGGGAAGAAAGCACTTCACTGCATTTCAAGCAAAACAGAATTTGCAGAAGACATGAAGGTAAGTAAGAGAACAACAGGTTCAAAAAAAGAAAAAAGCCACAAACCCCCAAAAAACTGGAGGGAAGAGTGTCTGCAGGTGGGGATGGGCAAGGGAAAGGGGGTGGGAGTTGAGAGGCAGGGTCACTCAGCCTGTGGACTAACCACGGGGTTGTAGGTTTTTACACAGGAAATGAGGGGTTATTTGAGTTCTTTCAAGCACTCAATACAATCAAATTTACCGGTTGGAAAGGTCATGGTGCAGCGAGCAGGACAGACTGGAGGCGGCACAGGGCTGGAGATGGGAGAGCAGAATGCAGCCAGTGCTGCGTGCAGGCGCCATGGGATGGGACAGGCACCCAGCCGGGTGAGAGAGACCAGGAGGACCAAGCCCTGAGTCAGCCCCCTGGGTGGGTGACGGCACCACCCACCACCCACCAACCAAAGGAGGAGTGAAGTTAGACTTGCAGTTGGTGGGGGCTGGGGGCAGGGCTGCGGGAACAGGACACTTTGGACTTGATGTGTTGCGTTTGAATTGCTCGTGGCAGGTCTCAATGGTTGAGTAACTTTGGACAGATGTTCAACTTCATACCTCAAAATCATCAAATGTTAAATGAGAAAAATACTCATCTCACATGGCTGCTTTAAAGATGAAATAAAAAAAATATATAAAGAGATTAGTATAGTACCTGGCATGTACTGGGCACTCAATGAATGACAGTGACTGCTGTTTAATAATTATAATAATAATATATTGTTATTGCTGTTTTTATTATTATTCAGATATTCAGTTATCCAGCAAATACATCACTCCTTAAAGTTTTGGAAACTAACTATTGTACTGTTTGTTTATATTATCAATAAATACTTCTAAGACAATTTTATGTTTCTTAGGAAACTTTTTTTTTCTTATTGCTTGGGTATATTTCATATTTGAATAAAGACAATATTATTAATCTGTGCCCTGGGGGATGCTAACATGGTGTAGTGCCAACAGCTGAGGGACCTCATTTCCATCTTGCTGTGTAACTAGAAGTCCCTTCATCAAATTAGATGTCACTTTTTTAAATCTGTAAAATGAGGGCAGTTAGGTGATTTCTAAGGCTCTATCAGCTCTGAAATACTAGGATGACTGGTCCCTTGCCTTTTTAGTGTTATCATCTCTTAAAAACATAAAAAGCAGAACAAGATAAATTTTTATAACCAGACAAAATTGAAGAAAAAATATTTGTTGTTTGTATAGTATTTCAAATATGAAATACACAGATTTCTAAGATGTTTTATGACAACTTTTTCACGTATTAGGGAAGAATCTGGGTGGATAGTCTCAGATGTAGCACTGAAGGGTGCCCGCCAAGCGGAATTACTGCCTGACAGTGAGTCGCATCTAAGTTCGAGGCCACCTCCTCGCGAGGTGGCCCTCCCTCTCTGAGTGGACTTGTTCTAGCGTATTCATTCTATATTTGTCCAAACAATAATCAGTTAATGCAGCTGTATGTATGTGCGTTTCTACAGGCTCTGCTCGTGGTTTTTCTGGTCAGAGTGAGTATTATATTTTCCCGTGTTCCATCTCTGTCAGTTCATCAATAGACTTTTTGGTACAGCCGTTCTGCACTGAAGCTGCCTGCAGGTCCACCGTTAACCATCTGATTAATCTGGATGGCTAGGAAATGATGGGAAACCAACTGGCTTTGTGCTACAGGTGATGCTGTTCGCCTCGCCCGGGCCCCAGGAAGCATCTTCAGCTGGCGTGAGGTGGGTTCCCGTTTCTCTCTCCTCCTTTCAAGGCGGCCTGCTCGTTGCTCAGACCTGGAGATGGTGGTGGAGTCTGTGGAGCAAAGGGGAACTGGAAGCCTGCGAGAACCTCAGTTAGGTGAATTTGGCCTTTGACCCACATCTTCCACTCGCAGAGAGCTCCCAGGCTCTGCCTGCGACTCAGCATGCGTACTGTCGTCTCTTTCCCTAGCTATGCTCCTCAATAGCACGGTTCCACCTGCACCGCTGCCTGCTTCCAACATGGCTCCTCCAGCCTGGGTATGACAGGTGCTCAGTGAATATGTGGTGAATGAACAAACCATGGTTTTCCCCTTTTATTAAAAATGAAGGCACTTAATCACATCCTACTATGATTACTGCCTGCATACTTTCTCCTCCCCTAGAATGAAAAAATGGCCTGTGTTCAACTGATTCTTATATTTCAGAGCTGTGGTATCCAATACAGTAGCCACTAGCCATATGAAGCTATTTAATGAAAATTAAAGAAAATTAAGCATTTAATTCCTCAGCAGCACCAGCCACATTTCACGTGCCCAGCAGCCACGTGCGGGCAGTGGCTACCATGTTGGCCAGAGCAGACACGAACATTCCCGTCATTACAGGGAGTTCCTGTGGGCAGTTCTGTGAAAGCCCAGCAAGCCTCCAGGAGGAACAGGTGCTCGGTACACATTTGTGGTGAAGGAATGAGGGAGAGGGCACTGGGTACTGCAGGCAAGAGGAGGAAGGAGGGACCACGGGAGGGCCCAGGCTTTGGAAAGCAGCCCCAGATTCCAAAACTGTCAGCGAAGTGAGAGGCCTCCATCCCAGGAGGACGAGGGCAGAGCTGTGACGAGGGCTCAGATGACCCCTGAGGTGCCCAGAGATGCCCTGGCGCAGCGTCCAGAGTGCCTCTGTGGTTGTAGCTGTGGACTCTGCACACCTGGAGGCTTGGCGGGGACCCTGGATGCCACACCGATGTCTACAATGTATCGACAGGCGATTTAGTGTTTGCACATGTATCTCCTCCGATACCCACACCACTTTATATAATATACAGTACTTGAACATCACAATGAGTGCATTCTTCATGTTTTCACACAGTTGGAACTTCAAAGGAATAGTAAATATGATTACTCATAAAATCATGCTGGCTCAATAGTTCTGTGTTGGCAAAAACTATCTCTTGTAATTTTTTCAGATTATATCCATAAAATGACTGTTAGTGTAGATACAAGCACAAAAGCCAGAAGTGATCTTTTTCTCACAAAAAATTATGCTAAATATTATCCTTGGGCTTCATATATTTACTAGTGTCCAGTGACAGAGACTAAAGTCTAAATCACTTTAAGCAGAGTGAAAAGGCAAGCCAATGCTGGATTAGAAAGGAAAAATCAGGGTTTTTGCATTTTAACCTCATTTAAGTTACTTCAAGCTACAAATGGAAAAACTGCATTTGCTTATCTGCAAGTCTCCCCAAGCTTTGTTCTTCTACGAATGTTACTGTGCTCATTTGGACACTTCAAAATATCTTTTAGTTGTTGCAGCTTTTATGACCCTTTTGTGCTTAACTTGGTTTAAACAATTTTTAGTCTTTTGCATCAGGTTATTCTAGAAAATTGGTTAATTGCCATGGATTTCCCTCAAGTGAACTCATATATTTGCAGTATTATGTATTCCATGCTTCTCAAGGCCAGTTTCCATGTTGTTTTTTAATGGTCTTTTACTTGACAGTTTCATTTTCTCCAATTTTAATTTAAATAGGGGATAAGGTCTCAATAACTGAAAAACAAGTTTGGTGGAATGTACTTTGCTCCCAAATCTGCCGTTACCACAGCCATCAAGGGAGGAAGAACCCTCTTCCCGCCCCCCCCAACCAGGGTGATGCTCAGAGAGCCAAAGTCAGTTCAGAGACTCACAGGTGCCTTTTTATAATCTCTTCTGTTACACATGATATTTTTCTTGTATTGATTGAATGGCCTCCATTGGGTCAAGGTTAAAATAATTATTTTAAAATAATATTTGAACATAATTTGAAAAGTATTTCATAATTTGAAAAAAAATATTTGAACATAATTCTGTAGAACTGAGTTTTAATCCCAGCTCAGTTAAAATCAACACTACTTACAGTGCATTCACTGTGCCTGGCATTTTCTAAAACCTTTATATATATTGTTAGGGACATGTGCAGGTTGGCAGCGCTAACCGCAGGGAAAGAGGAGGGGGCAAAAATGAGGAGGGCAATGAATATCTAGAACCCAATGCGCAACAGCAGGAACTTGAGGTCAGGGGCTTTTCCCCGCCAGGAGCATGTGCAGAAACTAGGAGCCCAGGTCCAAAGGTGATCTCTTCTCCCTTAACATATATTAGCGTAATAAAAGTCATACCCACCAGTGCCATGACAGTTTACAAATGTCACGGCAACCCTTGGAAGTTACCCTGCAAGGATAAAATTGGGGAGGGCCCCTGGCTGTAAGAACTCTCCACCCTGTTCCCAGGAAAATAATGACTATTCTGCCCACCATTTAGCATATCATAAGGTATAGACATAAAAGCAGAAGTGTGGTAAGACCCCAGCGTCTTCTCTACTTGCGGAGACAGACCCGTTTCCCCTCAGGAAATGTACTTTCGCTTTCTATACTGAAAAGCCTGCAATAAAAGCTGCTTGTGTGGAAGTGCTTCATGTCTGTCATCACTCTGTTGCATCGGCCCTGCTTGCGATTCTTCTAAGCCAGGAGCCAAAGAACTAGGACAAACCTCTCAAAAATCAACCCTGACAATATGAATCTATTAAACCCTCACAATGACCCTATAAGGTAGATATTTCCTATTTTGAGGGGAGAGAGATTTTCTGTAACTTGCTTAAAGTCACAGAGCTGAGTGACATTGGACAAGGTATTTGTCCCTTTTCTCTAGTTTTGGTTTTTTGATTTCTAAAGAAGGATATTAATCTTGCCCTACTTTCTTATTGGGCCATTGTAAGGATCCACTGAAACAACAGCCTATAGTTTTCTCTAATGCCTGTTATATAGCAAGTAGGTGCTCCATGAATATTTTCTGAATGAATAGATCGAGTGTTTCACTTGTTCATTTATTCAGGAAGCATTTCACTGAGCAATGCAGACACAGTCCATAACCTCATGGGACACACAAGAGACAGCTACCCTAATGCAGAGGGTAGAGCTTCCCAGGGGAACCAACACTGGGCGTGGGAGCAAGAATGAGAGAGACAGAGACAGAGACAGAGAGACAGAGAGAGACAGAGGCAGAGAGAGACAGAGACAGAAAGAGAGACAGAGACAGAGACAGAGAGAAAGAGATGCACACAGAGAGATAAAGAGACAGAGAGAGGGAGGGCAGGTGTAGTGTGGCTGCAGCATGGGGTGATGGTCGGGAAGCTGCAGGTGGCAAGGCACAGGCCATGGCAGGCGGCTGGGGTCTTCCTAGGGGCCACGGGAAGTGAGGTGAGGGGACGAGGGTTCAGGTGCCCAGTGTCTGGCTCAGGTCACTGGCAGGTGGAGGTGTATCCACTGATGTGGAGGACACAGAAGACTTGAGGATATTTGCTGTTTTTGGGGGGAGAAGGGGCCAGCAGAAGGAGCAGGATGCAGAGGCCAGGGATGGGCCAGTATTGGGGCCCAGAGTGTGAGGCCCAGTCGGGCTGTGGGAGGGCGGGGCTTGGAAACCATGCGGCAGAGGACACAGTCCGCAGACCCTGGGGACCCCTGGGAGGCGAGGGAGGACTGTCTGGGCTGGGGGAGTCACCTTGCATGGGGGTGGGCTTGGCAGGCAGCCTGGAGTGATGGGTCCAATCAGGAAGCGTGAAAGGAGGCTCCAGCCGTCACTGCCTCTGAGCGGGCTGTGCACAGCACGCGGGCCACACATGTGTAAGACGTGACTGCTCAGGACGTGCACGTAAGCAACTCGCTCTGACCTTGGGAAACCATTTAATCTGTCTCAGCCTCAACGTCCCGTCTGTAGGATGGATGGTAGCGCCTGTGTGCACTTCACGCGAACGCCCTGTGGCCAGCAGGGCAGTGCTCCTGAGTCCGTGTCCCCTGCCCTCATTTCTCTCTCTTCACGTCCTGAGGACAAATGATGTCTTTCTGACCACAGAACTTTTAAAGGGTTACTCTTGTAAGTTTCTAGAATACGTAAACGCATTTAAAATACTTCAGAAATAATTTAAATCACTGAATTATTCAATTGGACAGCTAGCATTTTGAACTTCTTCCTGATACAACTTTTCAGTAACATACATACTAATAAAACAAATTCACAGTTTTGACTACATATTAATATGGTTTCTTAATTTTTAATATTATATTAAATGATTTTAATATTTTTCCTTAATTAATTTCTTTTATCCTCTGTACAGTGTTGTTAACAAAGGTTTAGGTGATTTGAAAATCATGTACATTTTTAGTTTAAACTTGATGTGAATGTTCTAGGCATTAAAAACATTTAAGGCATAATTCTTCAAAATATGTACTTCACCTTCCTGCTTAGAGAATTAAAAAAAATTTCAGTTTCTGGAAGGAAGGGGCTTGCTTTTTAATCTTTTATTAATCACTTTAATGGTATAGTCTTTTATTAAATATTTATTGCCTTGAATAGTAATTCAAAGATTCAAATAAAGCATAAAATAATCACTGACTTTAATATCTTTAAACTCAAGAAACCTAGTTTTTTTTCAGCTCAAGGACAAGAGTAAGGCGACTCTCTGGTCACCGCGCATCAGTACCGGTGCTCATGGAGGGCCAAGCACGCGGAGAAACCTGGATGTCTCCAGACCAGCTGTCTGGGAGACTTGGTTCTCTGGCTGCTGAGACTTTCTTTTTTTTTAATAATTCTTGAAATCCCTCTTATCTGGGCACACTTCTGAAGTGTGTCCAAAGTCATGTGCACCCTTGTGTGCAAAAACGGAGACTCCCCTCCCTCCTTCATGTTGAGTATTTCTCTATTTCAACCAAGGACCACCACTCCTGTTTGCCTCAAAAGCAAACTGTTTAAGTGGGAGATACTCAGAACTTTCACAATTATATTTAATACATTTAAAGCATGCTCTTACTTAGTCTCAGTCTGTCGGACATTTCCTCGAGGTGCCCTCAGACGGAAGGCGGCAGAGGTGAGGGGCAGGAGCACGTGCTGTCAGCAAGGCTGTCTGCCAGGGGCCCAGGAGGCAGGTCTGACCAGGTGTGCCTTCCTGCACCCAGGCTCTGCCTCCTCGCCCAGGGCTCTCAGCCTCTCACACCTGCATTTCCTGTGAACAGACAACGCTAAACCTAGCCTCCTTCCATTGTTAAAATCCACCTTGAAACCAAGCACATTTTGGTGAATTGCAACTTTTTATCAGGCTGGCTGGTCCTCTATTCAAATTTCTTCAACACCTTTTTCACACCGAATCATATTTATATTCCAATAGTTGTTTTTTTAAATTTGTTTGGATTTGCACATAATTTAAAAAGTCAACAAATTTGAAAACCCATAATCCTCCAAATTTTGCCCCTAGTGGATTTCTATTCCTCAAAGTAACCATTATCGAAGTTTGAGCCCACTCTTGGTTTTCACCGTGGCTTCTCTAAATAAATGCTCCTATGATTTCTTGATTGTCTGGTTTTGGGCAGTCCCTACTGGCTTCTTATTCTGAAAAGTGAGGGTCATGTTTCACATCAGAACTCCCCACCCCTCACGTCCCTGACAACATCTGCATTGTCAGGACTCAGGAATTCCTAGTACCGCGACACTGCAGAGCAGCAGAGCCAGGTGATGCACTGTGAGTATTTATGCTTTCCTGCCTAACTTTCATTTTTCCTGCATTAATATATTTTAATTTTCTTAGTATGTCCTCATCCGCTGATGTCCAAGCCCTCCCCCGGGTGTGTGAGTTCCTCTGCCTGAGTGCAGGCCCCCAGGCACTCTGTCAGGCTCATCTTCTCGAAGCAGCCCCAACTTCAGCCTCCTCAGCTGCTCTCACCTGGCCCACACCAGGCCTTCGCCCACCTTGGGACCCCGAGGACCAACCTCCTGGATGCCCTCAGTCCTCCCTGAGTGGGGCTTCCTGTCTCCTGACCAGGCTGTGCTCTTGTGGCTTCTCTCTCTGGCAGAGCATAATCCAGGCTCACTGAGGAAGGGGCACGGAAGGCACATTTTTTGAGACCTTGCTTGTTTGGAAATGACTCTGCTCTGCACTTGCAGGTAACTGACGGTTTGTCTGGATACGTGATTCTAAACTGCAAAGCACTTCCCCTCACACTTAAACAGTTTTGTTCCTTGTGTTCTAGTTTCTTGTGACAGTGTCAAAAAGCCGGACGCTATTATGGTTTTGGCCCTTTGTACGCAGCCCACTCTTTTTCCTTTTCACTGGAAGCTTTTAGGATCTTCTCCCGGTGCCAGGGCTCTGAGATGCTGGGGTGAATTTCCTGGCGGCAGTTTCCTTCTGCTGTGCTGGGCACTCAGTGTGCTGTGTCGACGCGGAGTCAGTTCAGGGAATTTCCTGAATTGCCTCTTTTGCTATCTTATCCTGACTATTTTCTCTGTTCTCTTTTCACGGAATTACTATTACCTGAATGTCGCATTTCCTGGACTGTTTCTCTCTGTCTCATCTTCTCTTTCCTATTTTTTTTCATAATTGTGTCCTTCTAACTGGGGTATTTCATCAACTTTACCTTCAATCCATTTGAGTCTGTCCTCCTTCCTTCCTTCCTTTTATTTTTCTAAATTTTTTGGAACTCTTAATTGTTTTCTAAGTAAACTGTCTTCCCATTTCTTAGAGAATATTACAATTTCCTTTTGGGAATTTTTTCTCTGGACATGATCTCTGTTTTCTCCAACCTGCTTTTTATGTCTTATTGTCTTCATCCTGGAGGCTCTCCTAGGAGTCTAACTCCACTGTCCACGCCCGCTGGGGGCTCTGCGGTAGCCCTGAGCCTCGGCTCCACGCAGCGGCCCGAGGAGGCTGCTCTGCCAGGAAGCCCACTGTGGAAGCAAGTATTTTTTCCTCGTGGTTTGATCAGACTCGCCAGAGAAGGATCCTTCAAGCTCCCACTGGAGGGTACAATGCAGCAGACAACACGCTCAGAGTCAGAGCTGGAAACACTCAGGCACAAGCACCCATGAGTCCTCCCGCCTGCCCTCACCTGACTGGGTGACAGCGGTGGCAAACCTGGCTTTATTCCCCAGAACACAGCTCTCCAGGCTCCTGACATGTCCAGGGTGGGAGTGGGTGGCTCGTCTGGCCCATGGAACAGAGGGGTAGATTGGTCTGTAAGGTCGTCTTCCTGCTTTCAGGTGCACCACACCTCTACTTCCGGAAGCACCTAGCACCCCTCACGCTCCAGCTTTAGCTGGACATAGTCCATGTCCATCTGTGCTCACTCCCGTCCCATAGTCCATGTCCATCTGTGCCCACTCCTGTCCCACAGTCCATGTCCATCTGTGCTCTCTCCCGTCCACAGTCTGTGTCCATTTGTCCTCACTCTCTCCCATACTCTGTGTTCATGCACGAGTCTCCTTGCCTGGAATCTCCTCTCCTACTGACCTAGTAAGACCCATCTCAGGTCCCACCTTCCCCATCAAGTCATCCCTGGTCATCCTGGACCCAAGACCATGTGCTTTGCCAACTCTGTACCACTGGATAATCAGACTCTTATTGTAAACTACCTCATATTGCTCTTGGCTTTTTTATGTGTACTTGTCTTACTGCCTTGACTTAACCATTTTCTTTTGGCTCTAGAGATCTTGCCATATAAGTAATTATTCCAAGTCTCCATTGTGCCAAGTAATGGAGTGGGCATTCAACACTCTTGTTTATTGACCGATTATATCGACATTTCTGGTCCTGGCCTGCCAGTCTTTAGGCGTGGCTCTGTCAGCATTTGAAATGTGTACTGCTCCTTTTCTGTCTATAAGACATTATTTACTACCCTTGCCAGTTACAAGACTACAATGTTGACAACGTTAAGAAAATTATTCCAACAGCCATCCCATCTACCCTTTGGCAGTAAGATCTGCCAACAAAGCTGCTATGTAATATACTGTAATATACTTAGACTACCAAAGGTATTCTTTAAGTGAGGTTCTATTTTAGCAAAAAAACCTCAGATGGTTAATAGGGCTTCCTAAAAGGTCCAGCTCATTACAAGCTACTGACCTATGACATTACTTACTAATGGAATACCATTAGAACAATAGAAATCTGGAGAAGGGAGAAAACTTACAAATCCACTTAATCTATCTTTTCACTTACATAATGCAGTGGCATGCACAAGATCAAAGCATCAGCTAGCATCAGGCTAGACTTTTGACCTTCCAAGCAAGCACCTCCTCTGTCAGGCCAAAATAAAAGTTGAAGTTAACATTAGTCAGAAAAAATACATCTATTGGGGACTTATCCATACGCGGTACTTCTGGTACTCACTGTTCCTCAAACTTCCTAGGTACATTAGCTCCAAGGATATGTCCAGAGAGGAAACTGCTGGGAACAAACACCACATATGTAGTGAGACTGTCAAATGAAGTACCGTTTTCAACTTTATGAGTATGTACAAGTTGACACTAACACTCTTGGTCAGAAAGGTGCTAGGTCATATTTAACATTAGTGGTGGCATAGACCACCTAGTCTGTATTTAGTAAAGACAAGAAGAAATTTTATTTGGTGTGCTCCAGTGTTCACGACAGCCACTGCGAGGACAGCAGCAGCAAATGACTGCTCCACTTTATAGGATCCCAGGTCCTTCAATTAATACTGGAGTGATACTGTTACGCTTCTCTTTCCCAAGGACTGCTGAAGTTACACGAGTTCTACCACCCTGAGTTACAGTAATTAAGACTGATATGGAGAATGGAGAAACAAGATGCACAGGAGTTTATGATTCTAATAGCTACATGTTTGCCCTAGGGAAAAATTATAAGAAAATACAGAAACCAAAAAGCCAACGATTTCCTATTCTTAGTCAAATGCATACTAGATTTCCTTTCTTTAGTTATTCCAGGACAGCGTACTTTGTCTTGATGTGGTCGGTAAGAAATTATACCATTGTGAAATATTTAAAATTCACCCAGTGGAAGGACTGTGATGTTTACACTCTTAGCTTGGTGATGGAGAGATACAGTTTAACATTCCTAGCTCAAAGAACTGTGATCACGCCTATGATCACATATAAATGTATTACATACGACAAATGATACACATACAAGCACCCCTCACCACACTCTCTCTCGGCAAAATATGCCTCTCTATAGACATTGTGAAGCTGCTTAAATATGCATTTCCTAATAAGCTGTCGCAAGCTAAAATAACCTCTTACTCCACACAGATTTTCAAAGCTCCTCAATGGTTTCATGGGCGTCAGGCCACAAATAATGAGCCTTAAAATCTGGTCATCACAAAGAGGATTAAAAAGATGTTTTCTCCATGGTATCTCCTTGATCTTAATTTCTGTGGTAATGATTAGTTACAGCTGTTGTGTCTGCATGGTTTTGTTCAAGCGTAATCTTATAACCAAACCCATGTGCCCTGATGGTTTCCCACCCACATTTAGATAATATCTCGGCTGGACACAGCTACTCTTATTCTATTTATTTACTTTTCAAAGGACCGTTAGGAGTACTTGTCCCAGGAAAGCACACACTGGTTTCTTCATTGTGCGTGCCACCTTGCTCTAAAACACACAATACGTGAAAATACAATTTGGGTTGCATATTTAATACAGCTTAATATTACTGCTTTTGATTTACTTGTCTTGGAATACTATATTCAAGGCTATAGACCTCCATTCTTCATAGTACTACTTTCTCTTTTTTCTAAACTCAATTGACAGGATATACGATTTACTTGTGACAGACAACACCAGTTTTGAATAGGCAATTCTGCTTTTTACACAGTAATCTAGTGAAAAACCCTGTTTGTTCAGAATGGAAGTGGAGTAGAATCTTATGGGAAAGGTGCTTTGAGGACAAGTTCAAAATATCCACTGTGCTTCCTTCCTCCTTTCATAGTTTCTCTGGACCCTCTGAACTCAGCATCTCTGTCCCATCTGCCTCAGGAGTGTCTGTGTGAGCGGGGAGGGTGCCCTTGGGCCACAAGGATGCCCCATGTGGCCGGAACAGTGGCTGTGCCCACTGGAATCTCTGATCAGAGCGGGTATGGTGGAGTGGATGGCTTGGGGAGGAGGGCTGCTGTTCACAGCAAGCACGAGGCTTTATTTAGGTGTGATACACTGGGTGTGTTGGTGGAGTGGGAGGTGCTGTGTGTGTGTCTCCATCATCTATCTACCCTCTGTCTACTCTCTATCATTTATCTGTCTATGTAACTCTGTCTCTACCACCTATCTATCATGTATCATCTAACTCTATCTATCTATCTATGAATGACAGAAGTACAGCAGTGGGCAGCCCTGTCTACTTCCTTGGCACTAACTTCTGAGATGCAGGTCACCAAACATTCACTTCTCTATCTGCAAATTCCTCTGAAGCCTCTCAGTCCCTGGGGAACGCAGAAGAAAGACTATCTTACGGTGTAGACCTGGCACATGGTAGGTCCTCAGCGTGATTTTCACTGATTTATTTTTAAGGAGTAAGTACATCCTCATTTAAGGTGAGCATGAGATGTTTTACTGAGAAGGCTCCAACCCATTTCCAGCAGGTCCCCATGTGGGTGCTGTCCGACAGGCAGCAGAAACTTACTCCTGCACTTGGGGTCCCTCCCCTTGTCATCCTGTGGGAAGGGGACACGTTTCTGACAGACTGCACTCCTGGGAGAGATGTGAGCTGCAGAACTTTTTTCTGTTTTAGGGGAATGCAATATCATTTCCTTTGTGTCTGTGCAAAAAATCTGCCGAGGAGGCCTGAGGAAGAGGAAGTAGCTATTGCCTATCAAATCCAGGTAGGTGCTTTCTCAGCTTGAAAATAAAATTATTGGACTCCAACTCATTAGTTGGTTGAATTTAAATGATGCTGGTATCATAGTACCTAAAACCATTTTATCTGTTTCGATATTTAATAACACTAAATAGACAAGAATTTTTTTTCCTATCAATTTTCTTAGAAACTACCTACCCCTTCCTCCTTATAAGTAGAAAGATAAATCTTAGTCCTTCAAAATGCAAAGGCTCTTAGACAGTTTACTCGGAAAAAAGACGCTGGTCTGGTGGAGAGAATTGCTGGATTTTAAGCCTCTTTGTCTATCACATGGGTGGCTTTACCACTAAGGCCTGGGGTTACTCATCGTTCAAAGGAAGGGGCTGACCAGGTCCCCAGGAGGCTCTTCATCTTCACCATCTGGAATTGTGGGGCACTGACGAGGCACCTCAGGGCCTCTGTAGGAGCAGGAGGGCTCCGGGACCTGCCGCCCTCGGTCAGAGCAGCACTACTCGGCCCACGTACGTACTTGAGCTCCTTGTTCCCTAGAAGGCTTTATTGGGCCGTGAGGGGTGGGGTTCAGCCAGCTCACCTGGCTGCCAAGGCCCCTTCATTCTAGGATTCTATGGTGTCTCCTTTAACAGTTCCTACTGTAATGGGTTTCCTCGTATGCTTTGTTCGGAAGTAGGTCAGTCTCATAAATTATAAATCAGGCACTAAATAGAGATGAGTGAGGATCAGCGTAGAGCTTGGACCCCCTGGGGGGCGTTAGCATCTCACTGTTTGACAGAGGCTGACATGACAAATGAAGACAACCACAATCAATAGATGTCATAGCATCTTACGGCTAAAAACCCTGAAACAAAAAGGCTAGATGCTGTAATAAGGTGGAGGCGCTTATAAGCCATTCAGAGACGTTCTTTCAAAATAGTGTGCATAGTGTGCTCTTGGGCTTCCTGGGTCCACATGCCTTACGATACGGCCCAGAGGGGACATCAGCCCCCTTCGGAGAAGACTAAACTCTGCCCGGATCCTGCCTCTTTCCCATCCTCCGAAGGCTGGGTCTGGAGGGAGAAGAGGTGGCTCCTGGTCCGCAGTCCTGGCCTCAGGAGGCTGACGGGTCACCGGTGGGGGCCCAGGCCTCACGGAGGGGTGAGGTGCCCTCATGCGCTCTGGCTCCAATCCCAGCACCTTCAGGGAGGGCCAACCTCTAGGGGGAAATCCGCAGCACACAATAATTTCGCTCCTCCTAAAATGACTCTCATATAAAACAATTTCTCACCACCTGGCCAAGAACCATGTATCAGTTTCGCTACTATTCCCATCCTTCCTTCCTTCCCTTCTCCCTCCCTCCCTCTTTCCTTCCCTCCCCCCTTCCCTATTTATTTCCTTCCCCGCTTCTTTCCCTCCTTCCCTCCTTTCCTCCCTCCTCCCTTCCGTCCCCCCCCCCCCCCCCCCCCCCCCCCCCCCCCCCGTCTTCTTGAGAGGACACCACCTGCGGCATCTGGCCGCACCCACACTCTCACCCTGCACCTGCTGTCCTAACTCCTGACCTTGACCTGGGCGACCTCCCCTCCCTACCGCTCTGTCCTCTCCCAGCTGAAGCACGGTGGTGGTGGCCGATGCTTTCCTTTCTCTCCCACTGGGCCCTGCCCACTACCTACCCTCTCCTGCCCCAGGCCAGCCGGCTCCCTCTCCTTCTGAGATGCCTCCACTGCAGGGTGGCCTCGGCTCCCCGGGGGCTGGTCTCCTCTCAAGAGGTCTCCATGCTCAGGCACTGACGGCACCTGCCCATTAGCCTCCTGGTGAGCAGGGCCATCCCGTCCACCACAGTGACACAGACCGTGCCGGGCTGGCCAGGTGCACGCACGGTGCACGCGGAAGCTTCTTCATGCTCGGAGCCGTATCACAAGCTTCTCCCTGACCTGGAATCCGACACGGCTCCTCCCAGCCAGTGTCACTCTCCTTCAACAGTCAGCTGGAAACCCCCCCGTGAAGACTCTGGCCACCCCGGGAGGATGCAGCCCCTTTCCTGCTCTGCCCCACTGCTCCTCACGCAAGACTCCTTTATAGCTCTCAGGACATGGCGCCACATTTGCGCTTCTGCAGAGGCCGCAACTCCTTTAGGGGAAGCTGCTTCCCTCTCGCACGGCAGGTGCTTCCCCGTGCACAGCACAGCCCCGACACGCCTTGTGGCAACGGGTATCAGGATGGCAGCCCAGAAGACTCCTCTAAGGAGAAGCCACGCCACCTTTTCATGGTGGCAATTATGGATTATACGTCCAGAAAGAACAGAACCTAACACAGTATGTTTATGTGTAGAAATCGTTCTCACATATTTTCCAATCATTTGCCCTATTCGGCATCCTTTACTTCACAGGCAGCAACATTTCCCAGCAAGCATTTCAAGAATGGCCACTGTGAGCTGGCATCGTAAGACACGCCACAAGCAAGGGAACCACCGAGGATTTATCTGCCTTCTGGGGAGCTGACACAATCCGTTTGGGAGGAAAATTTTATATATGGGCAGACACTGTGCAGTAATGGAGACAACACCTAAGCCTGCACCTCACTAGGGCTGGTGCAGGTGAAGTACGGCACTGTGCCTTAAATGCAGAAAAGGAATCTGCTTTATGAGGAAAAGCCGTGATGCTTCCTGTGTAAAGAATCATATGGCAATTCAATAACGCAGGACTAAGAGTGAACCTAGGCGGCCTCCAGAGTTCACCTGTGATTTACATATATGAAAATACCTAGTCAGAGCCAAAACTGGGACTAAATAAAAGTCTTCCAATTTTAACCTTACAAAATGTTATCAAATTTGGAACTTTTATGTCCAAGCCATTTCTTAAGTCAAGGTCAACATGCTTAGTATAACACATCCTAAGTGCCATGAAAGAAAATAAAAACGATATTGCCCACAATCTGTTTACCACTCAAGTGTGGGTCACCTGCTGAGCATTTCGGATCTCGCAGGAAAACCTTACTGCAGCTCATGAAGTCTCCTCCTGGGTGTTCGTGTCTCTGGGGCTTCTCCCAGGAACCTTCCACCTACCTCCCTGGACACGCCCCTCCCTTACGTGTCACTGCTCTTCTGTTTGTGGGTGTGCATCTGTGTCTGTCACATGTTGCACACGTGACATCACACATTCTTCCAGGGCAAGAAGCCATCTCCTTGTCCCTAAATATTGCTTCTAATAGAGTTGTATGTGCAGTTAGCACTCAATAATTAGTGTAACAGAACATCCTTTTAGCAGTCTGTAGGATCATATTATCTTCTACCTGGTCAGAGTAGTTTGTGGTAATTTCAATCTTGCCTGTATGTGATTCTCTACCAAATATTTAAAGCAATTGGATGAGTTTCCAAATTGGTCGAAAGACATTGATTTGGGAGTCCAGCCACGCCACCTGCTCACTCCTTCTTGATCTCATTGCAAGGTTCCCAAATGTCCAAGATCACGTACACTGCATTGTGCTGCATCTGTCCCCATGTCAACATGTGTGTCTCTAGAAGGCAGGGACTGTATCTCTGCAGTTTTCCATCAGAATCAGCACACCTTTGCATGGACTGTGCCGATGACGTGCCTGCTGAACTTTTATCATCTGTACTGTTCTAGCCATTCTGTCAAGTTGTGTTCTTGGCACAACAGCAAGAGGCTCTTAGTAAACCTGCAAAGGCGCCTAACCAGGAAAAATGAAACACAAGAAAAATGAAAGGACTCACAGGCTCCTGTTGCAAAATATCTAATGGCTATTTAAAGCCTGAATTTCTATGATTTTAAAATCAAAAGGCACTTTATATGATGATCCAGAACTAAAAATTGAGTACAGGCATACGTCAGAGATATTTTTGGTTTGGTTCCAGACCAACACTGTAAAGCAAATATCACAATAAAACAAGTCACATGAATTTTTTGGTTTCCCAGTGCATATAAAAATTATGTTCATGCCATACTGTAGTCTATGAAGTACATAATGACACTATGCCTAAAAACAATGTACACACCTTAATTAAAAAATACTTTACTGCTAAAAATACTAATGATCAGCTGAGCCTTCAGCAAGTCATAATCTTTTTGCTGGTGGAGGCTCTCGCCTCAATGTTGTGGCTGCTGACTGATCAGGGTGGTGGTTACCAAAGGTTTGGGTGGCTGTGGCAATTTCTGAAAATAAGATAGTGATAAAGTCAGCTGCATCAATTGCCTCTTCCTTTGACAAAAAATTTCTCGGTAGTATGTGATGTTGTTTGATAGCATTTTACCCACCATAGAACTTCTTTCAAAATTGAACTTAATCCTCTCAAACTCTGCTGCTACTTTTTATCAACTAAGTTTATGTTATATTCTAAATCCTTTGTCATTGTTGTCGTTCCAACAATGTTCACAACATCTTTGTGAGAAGTAGATTCCATCCCAAGAAACCACTTTCTTTGCTAATTCCTAAGAAGCAACTCCTCATGTGTTAAAGTTTTGTCATGAGATTGCAGCAATTCAGTCACATCTTCAGGTTCCACTTCTAATTCTAGTTCTCTTGCTATTTCCACCACATCTGCAGTTACTTCCTCCACTGAAGTCTTGAACCCCTCAAAGTCATCCATGAGGACTGGAATCAACTTCTTCCAAACTCCTGTTAATGTTAGTATTTTGACCTCCTTCCATGGATCATGAATGTTCTCAGTGGCATCTAGAATGGTGAATCCTTCCCAGAAGGTTGTCCATGTACTTTGCCCAGATCCATCAGAAGAATCATTATCTATGGCAGCTATAGCCTTATGAAATATATTTCTTAACTAATTTAAAGACTTGAAAGTCAAAATTACTCCTTGATCCATTGGCTGCAGAAGTGGTGTTGTGTTCACAGGCATGAGAACAACCTCAATTTCCTTGTACATCTTCACCAGAGCTCTACAGTGACTGGTGCATTGTCAATGAGCAGTAATATTTTGAAAGGAATCTTTTTTTCTGAATAGTAGGTCTCAACAGTGAACTTAAAATGTTCAGTAAACCATGCTGTAAACAGACGTGCTGTCATCCAGGCTGTGTTTTTCCATTTACAGAGCACAGGCAGAGTAGATTTAGGATAATTTTTAAGGTTCCTAGGATTTTTGGAATGGGTACATGAGCAGTGGCTTCAACTTAATGTCACTAGTTTCATTATCCCCTAACAAGAGAGTCAGCCTGTCCTTTGAAGCTCTGAAGCCAAGCATTGACTTCTCCTCTTTAGCTATGAAAGTCCTAGATGGCATCTTTGTCCATCTAGAAGGCTGTTTGGTCTACACTGAAAATCTGTTGTTTAGTGTAGCCACCTTAATCAATGATTGTAGCTAGCTCTTCTGGATAACTTGCTGCAGCTTCTCCATCAGCACTTGCTGCTTCACCTTGTATTTTTATGTTATGGAGACGGCTTCTTTCCTTAAACCTCATGAAACAATCTCTGCGAGCTTCAAACTTTTCTTGGCAGCTTCCTCACCTCTCTCAGCCTTCAGAGAATTGAAGAGAGTCAGGGCCTTGCTCTGGATTAGGCTTTGGCTTAAGGGAAGGTTGTGGCTGGTTTGATCTTCTATCCAGACCTCTCAAAATTTCTCCATGTCAGCAATAAGGGTGTTTTGCTTTTTTATCATTCATGTGTTCACTGGAGTAGCACTTTTAATTTCCTTCAAGAACTTTTCCTTTGCATCCACAAATTGGCTGAATGTATGGTGCTACGGACCTAGCTTTTCTCTTGTCTGGCTTTTGACGTAATTTCTTCACTAAGCTTAACCTTTTCTAGCCTTTGATTTAAAATGAGAGATGTGAGGGTCTTCTTTTCACGTGAACACGTAGAGGCCATTGTAGGGCTATTAATTTGCCTAATTTTAGTATTGTTGCATCTCAGGAAACAGGGAGGCCCAAAGAGAGGGAGAGAGACGGGGGAGCAGCTGGTCGGTGGAGTCAGAGCACACACACTTGCTGATTCTTTGCCACCTTATATGGGTGCAGTTTGTGGTGCCCCCAAACAATTGCAATAGTAACGTCAAAGATCACTGATCACAGATCACCACAGAAGATAAAATAACAATGACAAAGCTTGAAATATTGCAAGAATTACCAAAATGTGACACAGACACACAAAGTGAGCACATGCTGTTGGCAAAATGGCACAGATAAACTTGCTCAATGCAGGGTTGTCACAAACTTTCCATTTGTAGAAAATGCAGTATCTGCAACACAATGAGATATGCCTATAATGGCAAAATTGCTCTAAGAAAATGTTCCCAAAGTACAATAAATTATTTATTTTTTTGGCTACAGAATAAAACAAGGATAAGGTTTTCTAATTAAAAAACCTTAACTAGATTTATTTTGCATTATTATACATTTTTAGGTGATATTTAAAAAAACAGCCCACCTTAAGGACTTAAAACCCAGAAATTTTCAGGGCTTCAGAGGTAAAGATTTATCCTCAGGGTCCTCCACTCTATAGCATCACAGTTTACATGTCACTGAACATTCGTGAACAGGTGTCTGCTGTGTGAACAGCTTCCTGGAAGCATGGCTGAGGTGACCAGAACAAGGTCTCTGCTCTCAAGGAGCATAGGGTGACAGGCAAGGAAGACTGACAGCTCTGGGCATGTGAAATCGCCATAAATGGTGTTGGCTGAACAATCTGACTGTGCTGGGAAAGGTAGCTTGTACACTTCACTAGGACAGAAACAACTGAGGGATCTCATGGACCATCAGCTCCCAGGAAATTAAATTAAAGGAGCACCTGGTCATGGGCAGCACTCCTTATGCAGAGAGGGGGAGGACCTTCCCAAGCCCCCACATGCGTGGGCAGTGAAGAGGAGCCCCCCAGCTTTGTGTGACACAGAGGAGATGCGCTCTTTAGAACTGGAAGGGCCCAGAGCATATCCAGGGCTGGGTGCCCAGGGTCCTCCGGGCACTCAGAGGGGGTGCTGTCGAGCTGGGGCGAGAGGCGAGGGGTAACCTCAGGCTTATCCTGCCATGCGCTGAGGGGATGGACAAATGCACATGGGCACTGCTGGCTGAGTCAGACCTGTATTGAGCTGGCCATGAGGTTCTAAGGTGACCAGGGCTGAGTGTTTACTCTCAGTGGCCCCGTCTGGGGTGGTAGACAAGGGACTCAGAGAGCAGCACCACTGGGCAGGTAGGAGCCGCTGCCTGAGGACCCCTGAATACTGAGACCAGTCTGAGGACAGCTACGTGCATGGATGACCCGGGGAGCCACAGGAACTGTCCCCTTCACGATGTGCCCGGGGTGTGCACTGACCCTGGCTGCTCAGCTCCCCGTGTGTACTCCTGGGCTGGGACTGCAGGGCTGACCACAGTGGGGCGAGACTGGCGCTTTTCATTTTCTGCCTGGCAGGCAGCGTCACCACTCTTGCCTCCTGGCCTATTCCTTTATTCAGCTATGCGGGAAGGGGGAAAACGTCATTTCTAGGGTAAGTCTGGGAGGGAGGAAGCTCCCTCAAACACTAAGCAAGCGAGATCATTCCCAGAAATGAGAAAGGCATCCCTTAACTTGCTAACCATCCCTTCTTCCAGAATTTTCTGGCAAAGGCATTGCTAAATATAGTGAACTATCCTTTAAAAATAAGACAATTCTTTTTTTGAATAACAAGTATTTAAAAATAATTATATTCCATATAATCTGCAATACGATAATGGGGCACCCTCTGTTCTGCTGGAGGGAGCATACATAGGCCGATCCTACTGAAAAGAAACTCCTCTGGAAAGAGGGCTCTTCACGTCCTGACGTCCTGCACCCCAGGCCTCTCCTCATATACCCACCCCAAGGAAAAATCAAAAAGCCATAAAAAATGATCAGCAAAGATATTTTTCCCACATTATTTATAACATGGAAAAGTTAAAAAAATAAATAAATTTCAACAATAATACATAAATCACATTACAACCACAGGATGGAAGTTAGCCATGAAAACTAAAACTAAATATTTAATGATATAGGAAAAGGTTCATGTTATAATGTTAAGTAAAAAAAATACAAAATTACATCTATCATATGAGACTAATTCAAAAAAGAAGAGCAAAAAAGGGGTCTCAAAAATCAAAGAAAATAAATCCATCGGTGGTCACTGATCCCTGGCCAAATGTCACATTGTGCCTAGCAGAGCACAGAGACTTTAATATTACAGATACTAATAAAAGGCTGTCCCCATTTTCTTCATCATTTCTTTCATAATTTCATTTTTAGTTCCATTTAAGAAAATAAGCATTTTCCCAACTTTAATCTTAAGCCATATTTGAGCCCATGTATTTCTTTTGGCTTCTATGGCCAAAAATATCCTCCGTGAGAATCAGGGAAGAAAATTTAAAAAGCAAACCCCTTTCTAACTTTTCAGGTTCTAAAGTGTTTCAAAGATTGAAAAGCCTGTGGTCTGAGGTGGGGTTCAGGGTCCCGGTGGATGCCGCCCCGAGGGGACTCTGCTGGCCCAGCCCCAGGACCCCTTTCCTGGGCCATCACCCCCTCCCCTTCCCACATTTTTAATTTATTAGAAGTCCATTTGGGTTAAACTAAGGAGCTTCTCTGCCAAAACCCCACTCGCCTCAGGGAAAGTTCAACTCATTAGTCACTCAAAGCAGGTGCACCTCATTTTAATAACCTGATTGGAGTTGGAGGGACAGCAGGTCTTCCCGGATGGAGAGCAGCCGGGGAGGGCGGGACTGTGGCTCACAGGGCTCCGGGTGCAGGACGGAGAGGGAGGACGAGGAGGGAGGATGGGGAGGGAGGACGGAGAGGGAGGATGGAGAGGGAGGACGGGGAGGGAGGGAGGGAGGATGGGGGCTGTGCCAGGACTGTCGCTGTCTCCTGAAGGGCAGGGGAAAGGCCCTGCTGGGCACTGTCCTACTCTCTGGCCTGGTCTGCGGCTCTGTCCTCGCCAGGAGGGGAGGAGAGGAGGGCAGGCCCTGGCCCCATCCACTGCCCTCTCCCTCAGTCCCTGTGCCTGGCAGGGGTGAGGGCGCCAGGGCTTTGGGTGCTCTCCGCTCTCCTGACGGTAGACGCCGCCATTAGGATTCCACTCCCCTCTGCCCTCCCAGCCCACCCCCTCCAGGGCAAGCCAGCTCCTGCTCCTGGGGAGGGAGGCAGAACAGCCCTCGGATTGGCGAAGGGCACAGCAGAGTGAGCTGGCATCGCTGAGTGGCAGAGTCGCAATGCATTATTTATGAAGAGAATTTCTTCCAAGATGTTCACTTTCCCCTACTGTCTCCTCCCCAGAGCTTCAGGAAACGCATCCACTTGTACCTGAAGCACATCTCTGGTGATGTCAAATACAGCATTAGATAATATTCACAGCCTGGCAGAGTGGCCACTAAATAGCAACGGACAGGTCTTCTAAACTCTGTTGAATTATACAGGCGGAGCTCAGTCTCCCTTGGCAGGAAAGGGAAGGTGCATTTACCTTAACGACGCATTCAGAGGCGTGTGAAGGTTTAGGGAGGCCCGGCAGGCCCAGGATGGTCCTTTCTGAAGAAGGAAAACAAGAGGCGCGAAGGGCTTTACACAGGACGCATCCAGATCACACACAGCCGGCTGACCACAGTGCTTTTCTGCCCTCAAGGACACGCAGACAGTGGGGGGTGGCTGGGCGGCTGTGACCAGCCCAGAGCCTCTGGGCCACACCTCCAGGCCCCGCCTCCCAGATACCCTGGGGGACCCCAGGTGCACGCCAGGCGGAGCCCACAGAAGCTGCCCAGTCTCCGGTCTTGCCCCGGCCCCACAGTGCCCATTCATTCCCAGAAAGAGTCAGCTGCAGTATTCTTACATATTTCTTTGATTGTCAGTTATGTAAATCCGCAGTGTGAGCAGTAGTGAAATGGAAGGTGATTCTGGACCTGAATAAACAGCATCCCCCACAGCTGCTGGCTTTGTTTTTCTCATGCGACAGCATCAGAAGGGGAACAGGATGACAGTCCCACTGCGACCCAGGCCGGGGATGCTGGGGTGGATGTGCCCACCCATTCAGTTCCCAAAGAACTGTGGAACTGAATCACTACCATCAAGGCAGAGCTGAGGTGTGAGTTGGAATACTGAGTTTGTTTTGGTTTTCAGATTTATCCATGCTGTTGGCTTTGTCTGTCAGCTGCTTACCCAGAGCAAATTCCCCCTCCCCCATGACCTGAGGACGCTGTCTAATCAGCAAACCAGGACTGCTCCTTCTGGCAGTGGTAACTCTCTGGGGGGCAGCTGAAACAGCCTGCCAGGCCCACCCCTCAGTGTCTGCAGGTCTGGGGTGGGGGACTGGTTCGCCTTCCTACAAGTTCCCAGGTGACTCTGATGTTCCAGGTCAGGGGCCCCCACTTTGAGAACCCTGGCTAGGGAAGGTGACCCAGCCTCCCAGCTCCAGGCCAGGGTTTGGGAGTTCTGAGGATGTCACACCTGCTTGTCAGTGACACTTGGGAATGGTCATGAACTGGAACCCCGCTGGAGCCCTAGAGATTTGAGGAGAGTTGATGGTGGTTCTCAGAAAGTTCCTCCTCACTATTCTGAGAGAGCTTCTAGAAAGGACTCCCCCAGCCTCCTCTGCACAGTGGGGGCAGCTGTCAGGCCAGGAGTGGCCACAGACTCCTCCTGTGATCAGGGAGGGATGCTGGGGCACAGAGACTTGCAGGATGAGTGGGAGTGTGGCACAGAAGCCCCCACAGCCACCTCCCCATTCTCAGAGCAGGTGAGACAGTTGGTTCTGTATTATCCAAGCCAGTTTGAGTTGGGGCTTCTATTTATTGTAGCTGGCAATATCCTAAGTTACACAGAAACCTGCAGATGAAAACACTACAGTCTTACGGAATTGAAGCAAAGTTATGACCAAGGTAATTAGTGTTTCTTTCCTCTAAATCTTTTACTAATTTTGGCAGGAAGAGTATATTGAAATGTGGCATTTCAATCCTATTTTGGGGTCTAATATTGGGAACATTCTTACCCTCAGAGCAGGTCAGAGCAGACAGAAGAATTTACCACCCACCCAGGTCAGTACTCAGAAGGGGCCTCTTGACTGTTCCTCAGTCTCCTCAAAGTGTGAATGTTAGTAATAGTGATAATAATGATAATATATGCATATCTCCAAGCGGAGATTTAAAGAACTAGATCACACCGCTGCCCATAATGTTGCTTTCTCCAAAAATCATGAGTTGTGGTTGCAGATTCCAGGTCCTTGCTGTCACCTGAGCCAGCTTAAGTCAGAGTGACCAGGGGGTTCTCTCGCTCTCAGCCCACTCCCCGTGCCGCCCACCACCCTCCCTTCTCCAGCAAGTGGGGCACACACTGCTGAGGGAGTAGCGAATGTGTGGACCCATAGTGCCAGCAAGAGTGCAAGTCCCGCCGGCAGCAGAGATTCCACGCGCACGCCACGGAGAACTGGCTCAGGGTCACACAGCCAGGAACCTGCAGGTGGACTTTGCTGTTGCTCTTACTTGCACAGCTGGTCACCTCCCTCCGGCATCCTGCCTGTGAGTTCTTATCGCCACACCAGGACTCCATCTCTCTGCACATCGAGGCCTAAGAGACGCTGCCATGTGTTTGCTATAATCTCAGCACAGATTGTGGTAGGGAGAACTGGACCATAGGCTTTTCAGTGGGTAAACCTCAGACAAGAGCTGAATTTCTGGTGTGTACTCTGTTGATGTTCCAAAGCCAATTTTATAAATTTTAAATTAATCGAGAAATCAGAACAAGATTACGACTGCTAGTTAATCACACCATGTTGCAAAATAAGCGACAAAATACGCCGTGCCCAGAGAGCGTCTGTCCGGGCAGACACACTATAGTCAGGTAGCAGGCAAACTGTCTTCTTAGGATAATGGCCAGGAATCTATTCTTTTAATAGAGTACTTATTGTGACAATAAAGGTTAACTGCTGCCACAGTCCAAAAGCTGAGGCTTGAATTTTGTGTGTTGCGCACGTACCATGGAGAGTTCTCAGAGCAAAGCCCAGCCTGGGGTCACCTGCTTTGACTCTCCACTTCACCCAAATAAGTCCCTAAATCTCAAAATTTTTGCTCCACATGCAACTGTGCCATGCTATCAAATTAATGTTAAAATACATATGCCCTACCTTCTGATTTATAATATCAGTGACAAATAGTAAGAAGGACAGGCACACATAAAGCTTATGGATGGGGTGATGGCATGCACAATGATGTCTCATAAAGAATGAGGGGGGAGCTATTTATTCTGTGGATTCATGGGGTAAAGCACAGATAGACTGGCTTGGTGGCTGCGTGCACAGAATTTTTCATACACATCCCACAGTGCACCCTGTTGTACAGCAGCCATACATTAATTAGAGCATTCAGCAGACACTGCAATGCATTCCACGCACCCAAGTGGATCTTCATTTTTCACATACAGGGCCTTACTAATTAAAATCAGCTTTGCAATTAAACGTGGAAAATTGTGTTAAAGTTTCAAGCATGGTTAGAAAAAATGCAATTATTTTTAGGATATTTTATTTTAATGCAAATGAAATTTCTATCTATGTGAAACTGGTACAAGGGAGATATAGGAATTCCTATTTCTCTGTCTTCCTCTCTGTTCCTTTTTCTTCTCCTTTATTTTTTTTTTTTTAAGATTATAGATGCTCCTCTCAATTGCAAGTTGCAATGCTCCACTATCTCTCAGCCAGTACCTGGCTCTGTCCCAAAGCTTTTAGTGAGTGCTCTCTGTCAAGGCATGAATAATACAGCCCCTAGGCTGTTGGCAGAATCCAAATGAGGCGTGCATACATCAGGAAGCCAGCCCAAGACTTCAGCGCCAGAACAAGCTCCTGTGAAGACAGGCAATCACTCACAGCACAGCGCATGGCAATCACACCAGTGGGGGAAAAGGTATATGAAATGGAAAAAAAAAATCCGAATAAGGAGTATGCACAAGCCAGAGAGAATCCAATAATTTTCTAATAACAAAGAAACACTGCCATTTGAAGATTTTAATTTTAAAGTTTCAAATTAAATGATTTGATTCAGTGTCTCCTAAATTGGGGAGGATTTAAATATAATACCAATAACTGTCATCTAACTTGTGGGTGTCTGTAGAGTGTGTAAAGACTCTAAAGCTAAATCACAGTTCAAATATTTTGTGAGAACTCTTTGTTCAACAAAAAAGTAATTAAAAAATTGCAGTGAAGGCTAAATGTAAATGAAATCCATTAAATTTCAGAAATAAATTCACAGGGACCACAAAACGTATATAAAGGATGAGCCCTTCCTAGGAATTCCCACCCCCCCTTCTGTCTCTTTTGGTACCTTGGAGGCATATGCAAAACACTATTTAGAAATAAGTAAGTAAATCCAATTAATTTCAAATGTTTCACAACGTCTGAATTATGTGTATAATTATTGCAAGTAAGGTTAAAATTCAAACTTCTATAAATTGTTTACCATTAATCTGAGTATATATTAACAAATTTTGATTATCCCTATTTCTAATTTTTATTAGGAAAATTAAAAAAACTTTGAGAACAATCATTGACCATTATTTTGACAATAAATTTAATGTCTATAGATATACTCCTTTCTAAACATCAAGTTGCACTTTGTCTTTAACACAAACAATATTATATATCAACGGGGGAGAAGCATAAGCTAGGAATATAAGGCATTAGAATTTTCCATCTTAGTCAAATGCTCAAAAATGATTGCTGCAGACATGTTAGACATTTGATTTTTTAGCTCGAATCTTAGTATCAGTTCATGAAATATTCTAGATTAATAACGACATCTCCTTATCAGGTACTTGAGTCACACTAAACAACTACCTGGTGTCGATTAAGAGTGATAGGTGTAGTTTCTTTTTGACATGTCCCACCCTTCCATGAGGTATCAGACTTTGGTTTGGGGGACGCCATCGGCAAATGCTGAGACCCCAAGCCTCAGCCTGCAATCTCCCCTCTGCACAGGTGTCTGGCATTCTTGGACAAGCTCCGTAGCAGCAGATGTATGTCCCTGGGCCTCCTGCACTTGACGTGGTGCTGCCCAAACCACGTGCTTTGGTTTGGGGTCCACTCCATGCCTCTCCTGGAGCCTCCCTGCCAGCACATTGCTGGGGAAGGTCAGAAGGAGAACATGCAGCACCTTCCTAAATTTCAGGTTTGGTGACTTCCAAGTGTTCAACTTTTTTCCTACCACTCATCCACCAAAAAATAGCTGCAGGCACTCTGGGAAAGCTCCTGTCTTCTGCACTTTAAATGCTTACAGGCCACAAGAGCAAGTGTAGCTTGCACAACAGGGAAAGAAGTAATACAGGGAAGTTCCCTTCCCTGAGCTTGGGGACCTAAATTAAACTTTGGAAAACTCATTTAGGATGACTAAGGTTTAGTTTGTGCATCTGAAAAAGGATGCTCTGTGATTGGACCCCATGTTTGAGATACATCAATGTCTCCAGCTACCTTTAAGTATAATTTAAGAATGGTCATATGCACTCAGAGTAGTAGAATAGAAGGAGCCATGTGCACAACAATATAACAATGTGAGTCAAAAACAAGAGGTCAGATTTAATGTGTACAGAAAGGACTGAGTTAGTATTTTGATTCATAATATAAGAATTACTTCTAGCCCTGATTGTAAATTTCATGGTGTTTTAGACAAATTTATATGCAAATAATATAAAACTTCAGTTGGAAAAAACAAACGGTAAATTCATACATCTGGATAATAATGATGTTTCTGAAGATAAATACTTGTCATATTTGTTAGCTTCCTAAGAGGCCTGGTCCTGATGACCTATATGGGGCACAAAAATGTTGACCGGGCTTAGATCCCAGCTGGGCAATGTGTGGAAATTCATATACACTAAATGCCAAGAGAGTGTGCTTCTCTAAGGAATTGATACAATGCTTGTATCATGTAACTGGAACTCCACGATACATCTTTTATATGTTTACCTTGGCTGCCAAGAGACCCAGAACTAAATGTAATACTATATTAAGACCCCTGATATATCCTGGGTTTCTGGTAAATTTATGTTTCCATTTTGCTTATGTTCCTAATTTATCTTTTTGATTTAACATTTAACTGTGCAGTTGTATGTAGGTTTATAATACCTCAAATTGTTTATGAACTATTAACACAAATAAATACCTACAAGTAGATTACCTTTTGTTCAAAGACACAATTTTGAAATTAATGTAGAATATCCTATAAAGCAAGTACTACAACCTCACTCCTACTCCCCCAAAGTTTTAACCAGTATCTTAAATTGTGAATTCCTTTTTCAAATGATTGTTTCCTTTTCCAAGTATTAAGTAGTAGTTGATTCTCCTCTATTCCTGATTTCTTACAAACCCACAACCCTACCTTCGTCTCACTAAAAAACAAAACAAAACAAAAACCATCAATGCAGCAGCTGTCTCAGGGAGCCAGCGCACCACTGCAGAAGCATGGCGCAGCCCCAGGGGCTACACAGTGTCTGTTCTACAGGGCAACAAAGTGGTAAACTACCATTGTGGTCCATATTTGATTTCCTTAAAAAGTTTCTTATGTTAAAAAATACTAGGTAGGCATCATTTTATCACTGGGTATTCATTTCCTAAAAACCCTGATTTTTCACATTGTTGATTCCCCATATCTGCCTCAAGTTATTTTTTGAATGTTCAAACACAGTGACACTTCGGCATACTAAAATAACATCTTTTTACTTGGCTATACTGATGTGATATGTAAGTAAAATGAAACTGTAGCATTAACAGAAATACATTCATTGAAAAATTAATCATTAAAGATATTAATTAAAAAACAGGTAATTTCATCCCAACCAAAACTGAGGCTTCTCCTCTTCTTTCATATTTTGCACAGGCCTGATGTCCTGAGTCTCCTCAGGACCTGACAGCAAATGTCAGCACTACAGCTGTGCCGGGGAGCGTGTGCAGGCATTTATGGGCGTGAACAGCTGTCAGGAAGGGGTAACTTTTGTAGTCAGAAAATCTTTTAAAACCAGAAAAGGAAACAAAGCCAGATAGAATTGATATCTCTCCAATGTCAAACAGCAGTTGTCATAGGATGGTAAGGCTTACATGAGTCCTATTTACTACACCAAGGAACACTTTTTAAGTTTAAGAAGTTAAAATGTCGCCCTTTAGTTAAAAATTACTGATAATACATAGATATCAAAAAATAAAACTCAGAAAACCTCACTTGGTACCTTAATGAGACTCCTCTCAAGAGAAGGCTTACACAGTGGCATCATTTTTCCATGGCAACTAGGTGCAAAATCTGTAGCTCTGTCATTTTAAAGCAGAGGAAACTGAAGACTGTAACATTAAGTAACTTGCCACAACCCTGGGCTCACGAGGGTTGCATGGCAAGCCAGCATCTGGGTCTCTTGAAGGGGAATAGTTATTTTTCAATTATACTACTTTATCTATTTTAATTCACTGTTTCAATTAAAATATTCAGAATTCTAATAATTAGATACAATATGACTCATGGTAAAACATGATGACATTATTTTAAATCAAACAAAAATTTAGTTGGAACAGTTTCCAACTTGGATGTTTCTGTGACTCCTCCTAACATTCCATTCAATTAATTCCCAAAGATTCAGGGTGCTTCTGGTTGGACAGGTCAGCATCACATCTCAAAAGGAAGTTGAAGCCTAACTATCTTTAAATCTAACTCTAAGTACTATTTTTAAGCAGTGAGAGAGATCTCCTGGACAGATGCGTACATACATCACTTAGAGACACATCAATCCATATCCTAACCTTTGTTAAGAATATGAAGGTTTGAAATAATTATTTGGAAACTTCATGATTTTTTTCCTGCAAAACTGTGGCTATGAAGTTATTTCTAGCTCATGCCTAATTAAAACATTTTAATGAAATTTAATAATTTTTTTGTAACAGTATGATAAAGTTTAACTATTGGCTAATCAGGAAATGATTAGGGGAAAAATAGATTTTGCTCATCGTTTACTAACTTCTTTTCTTTTGAAAAAATAAACAATGCAGTTTTTTAAACTTTTAGATTAGGAGCTTATATATACTTCTTCATAAAATAATAAAATATACTAAATAAATTACTTATTTCAATTATATAAGTCAATTTACTACTTAATACAATAATAACAGTATAATAAATTTAATTTAATTTAAATCACAAAATCCTCTGAACAAAATGGCCCACAATTCCTCGGGTATGTAACAGAGGAAGTCAGACAGCCATTTCATGATGGATGCTGATTAAAAATTCCCTGCCTCCATAAATGCTAGCATGGGGATTTGGGGAGTAATTTGTAATTTTTCCTTTGATTTTACTAAAGGACAATCAAAATAATTGCTTGATTTCACCCACAAATTAGAGTTTCACTAAAAGGAAATAAAATGCAAGGCAGTGAGGAGAGGTCACCCCGAGGTGCTGCAGATGCACCTGCTTTGGAATCCAGTTTTTTGAACTCAGTTTGGTCACTGAGGGTTTGGTAGACTGGGATAACCTTGGTTTTTGCAACCTAATTTATGAAAAATTAGCTAAAATTTATTATAGCCTGTAAACTTTTCTAACTCATCATGACTGAAACCTTCCTATTGAAAGGTACAGCAACATTAGTATTACAGAGAAGAAAATGCTTACTGGAAAAGCCAATCTAAAGGCTGGTGTGTACCAGAGAGCAGGTCATAGGCATGCAAGACATAATTTTGCTGTGATGCATTGTTTGCAGTAATTATCCACTACCTTATTTTCTAGAGGTTCTCCACACACATCCCCATTACAGACCTGAAATTCCACCATTTGCAAGATTAATACAATCATTCAATCCTGAAGGAAGTCTCCCCAGCTCAATCTGCCCTGACCTCCACCTCCAGGTGTGACCTCTCCCTGCAGCTGCCCAGGTGCCTAGCTTGGGCTTCCTTTCCTGGGGTGAACTCTGCTAAATGATGGAAGCCAGGTCTACAGACAGGTCAGTAGGTCCCATTTTAATTTACCATCCATGAGTTACCATCCTGCAGCTACCAGAACGAGAAAATGAGGAAGGAGAAATAAGCCCTCCCAATAAAGCAGTGGGAGGCTCTGAGTTGCCTGCATGTTGAGCACATATTCACAGATGGGGAACAAGAGTTTAAGGCTGGTCTTAGTTTGTGCCATCCCATGGATTAGCATCAATTCTGCACATGAGAAAGAATGGTTTATGTTTGGGAACCTGTGCAAGAGACAAAAGACTGAGTCCCAATGGGAGAAGAAAAGGAAAGGATAGCATGCATTGTTTTCCAAGAACACCCACCCACGTATTTTCATCATTTGGACTGAGATCCTGAATAAGCCCCTTTAGACAGTATGTTGTGAAAAGATGCAGGCATTACCTTCTGTGTCTTGCATATTTGCCACTAACATGACCACTGCCGTCACAGCCAGGGGTGGGACAGCTGCAACAGGAAAGAATCGATTACACAGGGACCACATAGCGGGCAGAGGGGACAGAATGCCTCTGTGGGCAGCCCAGACAGAAGGAGAGAAATCACACAACTGAACAGAGGGGGAAACTGGGGGATGCTTTTTATTAGCAAGTCTCGGGGGAATTAATTTCATCATGGCAGCAGGGCATGAGCAAGCCGCCGATGAACTTCAAAGTACAGTGCGTCCACTAACAGGCATGGATTTTCTAAATTGCTGATGGGGATACATTTACCCGCAGAGCACTCACCTGAACAGCTCTTGTATGGCTGGTTCCACGGGAACTGTAGAGAGATGGAAAATGGATAAAAATTTATCATCTATCACAAGTACCCTCTTCCACAGAAAATTACCGAAAGGGTGGAGGGGAGGCAGGATCAGAGTGAACTGCAGGGTGAAGGTGACCCTCAGCCGGCCTCAGGGTGCAGGGAAGCGCAGACGTACCTCGAACCCCCTTGGACCGAGTGCGGTGGCGCTTCTCTTCCGTGTCCACCTCCATCTGGGGATAGATGAGCAGGCGGTCAGTGTCCTCATCCTGCCTGTGCAGTCAGCTGGGCATGGGGCTGCCCACTCTCCCTGGCCCTTCACTGCCAGGGCTCTGCTCCTGTTTGCTTGTGATGGGAACCCGTGTACTAGGGCAGGAGCAGGCAGGATGGGGCCAGGCAACCCGAAGGCACTATTTTCAAAATAATAAAGAGACCTTGCTTTTGTGGCAATGTGCAGGAGGCCCCTGCACTCTATAGCAGGGTAGGTCTTGATGAATCTTGAAGTGCAATCTATTTACTCTCTTTTCAAGGATTTGATTAGGATACATCTGGGTGATTCTGAGCTGAACCTATACTTAGAATATAATAGGATAGCCTTTAAGTTTATAAGAAGGTAACAGAAATATATGTAATGTCTCAATTCTCCTTGTAACTGAAAGACTTAATATGATTAAGCAGTGAAGAGGAGAGGAGACAGGCACAGCAGAAGGACGTTTTTACTACCACGGGCTCACTCTCAATGCTGTCTGTTTCCCGGAATGCAGCTGTCTACGTTTAGCCACACCGTTAGGTTGCTTTTCAGGTGCACAGACCCTTTACTCATGGTAACTGACGCATCTTAACTTGAGAGGTTACAAAGTGCTTTTATATATTACCTTGTAGGATCCTCACAACAGCTTCATAAGGGAGGTACTTTTATTATATATATTTTATACATGATAAAACTAAAATTCAGACCATGTGACTGGCCCAAGATCATTGGAGTAGGAGGTTAGGAGGTTTTGGTATAGAGTCCCAAAATTACCCCTGTCTGTAAACTTTCCCCTTAAACCACTGGAACACACTGTCATAGGGTGAATATATGCACCATATTGTTCATCAAACATTTCTGCAATATATGAATACTTTATAGGGCAAACTGCACAGTAGGAAACTTCAACTCAATAGAATAGAGGGCTGATAAGATATGAGCAATACAAATTGACCAGATGGCAGGATACACCTTCTCAGCCCCAGTCTGTGATTTCTGTCTTCACCCAGCACAGCCAGAGCTGTATTCCTGGGCAGAAGACAGGGACACCATCAAATGGTCCCTGTGCAGGGTTCACACTAGACATCAAAGCCACCTCCTCCATGGTTTAGGGAAAGAACAGCCAGAAGGAGTAAAGAGGGCTCTGGTTGGATGCATGTGGCTGCATTAGAGGCACGCTATGGAGAAGAACAGGGTAGATTTGCTATGAAAACAGCCTGCGGTGTTAGCAAGGCACGATTCTCAACAGGTATAATATGAAGGCATCATATAAGCACACTGACAGCTTCTGATTTAATCAGTTAACCACGAAATATGTATTGATTAATACTGTGTGCTGAGTATGTATTGGGGATAAGAACAGACAATACAATAAAAAACATGAGCTCATTTAGTGAGTGTCTTTTAATGGGAGCTCTCTCTGTGCAGATTGATAATGTGCCAGAAAAGAAGATTTCAGAAAAGAAAGAGCCAATGGGAAGTGGATCCTGAGGGAACATTCTCGGGAAAGTCACGACACTTAAGGATCTTTAGGAAGGAAGGAAGGAAGAGAGACTGTGTCTAAGCCTCACATATAGGCGCTTGATGCCAGTTATTGAGTGAACGAATGAATGGATCCATCTGCTGGTGAAACCGCAGGTCAGGGGGTGCACAAGCAAGGTAGGGTATCAGGAAGACCAGCGTGGGGGACCCCAGAGGAGGCCGGGTGCAGTGCCACGTCCGCGGCTGGAAGGGCACACTGTGCAGGCCAGGCACCCTGGGAAGGTGGACAGTGGTTGTCTTTTCTTGAGCACGGGAGGGAAAGTTCACAGCATATTTTAGAAAAGAAATAATTTAACGGCAGTTGGAGAGTAGGTGTGGAGGGTACGGGGAGTGGGGGCAGACAGGCTGGTGTCAGAAGGAGGAGCTCAGCATCCCTTTGTCCTCCAATGCCTGCAGTGTAATTGTCCAGGGAAGGAGGATGTGGGTTTAAGAAACTTTTTGGTGGAAGAATCAATGTGGTGCAGTGGCTTACTGGACATCTTTTGGGTTTTCTGCCATTTTCCTATCATTTTCACAAATGTATAGGGTATTAAACTCTGACTGCAGTCACATTATGTGGTTCTGAGGTTTAAATAACTAGCACCCCAGTAACACATCAATGCTCTGAGATTGCTCTTCAACACGAAAACGTGTCAACACACTGCAAAATTTTAGCAAAGTGATATAGGCCAATGTGCCATGAGGCAGAGGCCTGCTGAGGTTCAAGAAGCCTACAGTGATGGAGAAAATGCCATTTTACATTCAGTAGAAACAGTGTTTCCTGAGATCCCCTGCACTTGCCACGGGACTGGAGATACAGATAATGGGATAAAATCTTATTCTCTAAGGAATTCAAAATTGAATTAAAACTTTGTGTGAGGGGAGATGGCTTGAGAAGTACTATCTGTGTGGTGTCCTGGCAGCTTGGACAGAGCACCTCTGACCCATCCTAAGGAAGCAGAAAGAGAGCTTTCCTGGAGGGACTGAAATCTGAGCTGAATTTTAAAGGTTAATTGGATGTTTCAGGTTAAAAAAAGGGTGGGGGGTATTCCAGGCAGAGGAACCAGGCTTGCAGTGCTGTGGTACGTTCCAGGGAGCCCAGGGCTGGGGCTGGGGGAGGCTCTATGGGGTTTGCTAGGGGCTTCCTTCAAGAGGGCACTGGCTTAGCAAGGTTCCTGGCAGAACAGGGGCCAGTGACACTCAGCCATCACCCTGTTTGCCTACACTCATCCAGCATCTGACAAATAAATCTGCATTTATGATTCCCAGGCCACAGTTTTAAGAGAGCATGTGGCCAAAGTGCAGTAGAGCTAGCTTTTCTCTATAGGCACTAGATTGCTCATATGGTTGGGTAAGAATGGTTGGCGGGAGGGCAGAAGCCAGAGGTCAATTTCCTAAGTTGGGCGATGGGTAAGAAAGTCTGGGGAAAGGTATGATGAAGTGAGACCAGAAGCTCCTGGCAAAACTAAGGGGAAGTGTTCAGATCAAACTGTATGCAGGTGTTTTCCCATGAGCACTTATTTACAGAAATTACTGTCTCCTTGGTAACTGAGAACTGGCTATCGATATACAAGTTCACATGATGGAAAATGCTTTCATGCCTCAATTCTGATTCCAGGGAGTTTTGGCTCATAAAAATCCATCTGTGAAGATCAGCAAGAATTAGAAATTACATATTCTAGTCATCCTTGAAAAGTGTTTAAAAGAGAAATACAAGAATTAAAAATTGTTTTCTAAAATATGACAAAATTTTCTGCTTTTTAGTGAATTTAATGTAGCGTAAATTCATTAACATTTAGGATTTATATCTGCTACTCATATTAGAAGAAAAGACAGCATTATTATTATTCTGCAAAAGAGTTAGAAGAGATAAACAAGTTTATACTTCATTGCAACATGATTTAAAATTTTTCAATTTCTGTTATCCGACTTCATAGGATGAAAATAAGAAAAAAATCAGGCAAATAAAACAGAGAAAAATGTTTTGGTTTGTCTGCTCCTAACTTTTCCTTGTCCTCCTTTCCATTTCTTTATCAGTGAGGATGATCATCAGTGGAACCATCTTCTTGAGGAAAGAGAGCTGTGTCCCTGGGCCTCTTCACCCCAGGACTGTGCTCATGTGTGTGCGTGTGTGTGTGTGTGTGTTTGAATGGGGGGCGCTGGTGGCAACAAAGGCAAGAGAAACTGAAATGAGAAAGTAAAAACTCTCTTGGCAAAAAGGAAATGAAGACAGAGCCTACGTCCACTTGCAATCTGCCACTCTGTACGGCTTGACAGTAGCAAGGTGAAATGAAGCAAAACAACTCCCCCATACTAAGAAAGAAAGATGATTTTGTGGGCAGCAGTTTCTAGAAATGAAGGACAGTATTGGAAACGGTGTATTCCGAGTTCGCTGGAGTGAGATGTGAAGGCTGTTTTATGAACTGGTCACTAAGTACTTAGTAAGCTTCAAATAGGTGGCATACAAGAAAATTTTAGAAAGTTATTATAAAAACATAGCATTATAAAACGTGACCTTAAGCACTAAAAAGCACTAAAAAGGCAAAAGAATTGTGTGTAAAATCCAGTTAACTTTTGACCTCAACATGTCTCAACTCTCCCTTCTTGACTCCAGTCGCCAGCAGCTGCCCCTGCCAACCGCCCCTCACACAGAGGCCCAAGTGCAGGAGTGGGGGCTGATGCTCAGCGACCAGTGAGGGAACAGAGAGCAGACAGCAGGCATTAAAATCTTTGTTTGCCTATACGCTTGCTTTGGTCTGGAGAAAACTCTGGAAGCCTCCTTCTCCTCACGACGATGCTCTGTGCATCCACACACACGTGGCTGGCCTGGGTACTTATGGGCCTGGGGGGCATATTTTCAAAAGAAAAATGCAGACACGTGGTCTGACAAATAATATCAACACTGTTTCTTAGGGCTAGAGGAAGTCTGTGACATACAGCTTGGAAGCCAAATTACTGGGACTTCTAGGACATTTGGGGAACCTGCTGGCATCCCCGGATAGGACAGTTGAGAAAAACCAGTCTTGGGAAGTGTGGGATGCACTTGGCCTCAAGACTGCAAAACCACAGTAACGCAGGCACACACGCACTATCACGGAACCCTAAAAGTAAATCCTTCTCAATAGTGTAGATTGAATGCTTAATAGACTTCTACACCTAGTTTGGGCAAACACTTAAAAAATCATGCTACAAATCCTAAGAAAACAGCAATCAAAATGATGACAGGTTGCAGTAAAGATGTCCAGTAACAGGCACACTACAGAGGAGGTCCATCACTTTGACAGTCGGTGTGTGAGAGCAAGAGAGCCCTGGTACCACTGATTAAAGCCCTGACCCCGAGACGTGTGCTGGGCTGTGACTCAGCAGGTGCCCTCAGGCTCTTTCCCCCAAGACCTGTGTGCCTGTGTGTATGTGACTGTGCGTGCCTGTGTGTGTTCCCGTGTGTGTGTCTGTGTGTGTACCCACGTGAATGTGTGTGCCTGTGTGTGCATGTGCCTGTGTGCCCTGTGTGCCTGTGTGTGTACCTGTGTGTGTGCCTGTGTGTATTCCTGCATGTGTGTGGCTATGTGTGCCTGTGTGTGTGTGCCCATGTGTGTTCCCATGTGTGTGTGCGCCTGTGTGTGAGTGTCTATACCTGTGGGGGGCAGAGTGGAGAGCTGGACCCAACAGAGGCAGGAGAACAGCCATAATGAAGTTCATCCAATCCTTACTCCTTTGAATACAGGAAAAGGAAATTGTCAAAAGAAAGCAAAATGTCCCACCTTTTAGGCAGGTGGACGCTGCACTAGAGGTGCCTGGGGTGCACTAGGCTTCTGTAAATCTTAGTTAAACAAGTGGATGAAATTAAGAGTTACAATGGACTAATACTTCTCTTGCTCAGCTACATGGTGAATCATTTTCATAACACAAATAAAGAGCTGCCAAGAAATATCCACTCCACATGCAGCCAAGAAAAGACATCTGTGCCTTTATTTCCGCAGGTGTGATGAGGATGCCACATCCATGGGGCGCAGGGCAGGTGCGTACAGTAGTTCCCTGTCATGGCAGAGGGGGGCCTTTCACACCTAAACGGAGCCACAGGGAATTTTCTCTGAGGAAATCCTGGGAGGACTCTACCCAACGAAGTTTTTCTCAGATCCGTTCTAGTTTGAGCCTGGAAAACCAATGGAACACTTGAAAATAAACCAAAACTAAACCAAAGTTTCCAAGGCTTTCAGGATGACCACAGGGGAATCAAGGCAGTGGTGATGCTGTA
Source organism: Daubentonia madagascariensis (assembly GCA_023783475.1). NCBI lineage: Eukaryota > Metazoa > Chordata > Mammalia > Primates > Daubentoniidae > Daubentonia > Daubentonia madagascariensis. Next base: position 1,666,798 of record JAKFHU010001035.1, read on the forward strand.
ACAAAATAATTGACATGTGATTTTATTCAAATAAGGAATGATCTAGCAACTTTATATGCATGAAAATTCTGTTTCTCCACTTATATTGTCTACAATAACAGCAGAGAGGTCCCCGAGGCCCCATGAGAAGCGTTTTGGGAGAAGTGCCATGGGACAAGAAAAGAGAGGCCTCCCCTCACTTGGGAGCCAGCGGCTCAGGCTGGGGTTGGCAGCTGCACCAGAGGCCGTGGTGACCACCATGGTGTGGCCACTGTGAAGCCACACTCGTTCATGCAAAGAGCTAACAACCCGGGGAGCTGATGTTTACTTCATATTTAACTGTTGTGCTTACAATCACAGCATAATATTTAGGTTTAAGTGTCAAAGAATGGGTGGGCAGGGAAGGCAGCCATTCTAGAACTTTAGATGAAGCATCAAATCAGGTAAATCAGGTACCCTAGAGTATTTAAACTTTTTTTTTTTTTGGTAAAAGTAGCTGTTGCTGTTTTGGCCCCAAGTGCAAAAGTAAGAAAATAAACTTGTATTGCATTTTAAAATCTGCTTTTCTGAATTTGAAAGCGTTTCTCATAACTTCTCCATTGCTTTATTTTGCCAGCAGGTTCTGGAGAAAATACAAAGAATCAGAACTTTAGGGCTGGGAGCACCTCAACAGTTGTGTGGCCAGGGAGCCAGTACCCAGAGGTGGAACTGCTCTGTGGTGCTCTCAGTGCTTCACAGGTTGGACAAACATCTGAAAATCTGGAGGCTTCCTATCCAAATCTGGAGTTCTGTTTTTTTTTTGGGGGGGGGAAATATGATGATCCAGAAATACTACTCTCTAAATTTCTTTTGGCCACAGTTGGCCAGAGCTGAGTGGCAGCATCCCCTGGGGTTGGGGTGCACTGTCTGGCACCATGGCCCACCCCCCTGAGGTCTGGTGTCCATTCCCTTCCCTGGTTTGTGCTCCTGCCCACCTGCTTCAGGGACTCAACTCTGCTGCTCTCTATCTGGTCCCAGTTGGTTCAGAAGATGGTGCCCAGCAACAATGCCTGCTGCATCCAGGCTGCCTGCTCTCCCTGGGTGCCCTTCTCTCTACCCTTGAGGATAACTGAGTCTACAAGAAACAGAGCAGAACATCTAATTCCCAGGGCCTTTGAAGCCAGACCTAAGTTAATGTATTAGCGTTTATGTAATTTTTATAGGAATAGTGTCCCCAGTCCTGGGTTTCAAGACCCCGGCTATGGTTAGCCAGGTCTTCCATGGCTGTGGGACTTCAGCGGGCTGGATGGATACTCTCGCTGCAGATGTCAAGGCTCAGAATATTCCAGCTTCTCCAGAAATCATCTATGTCTCTGGCACATGAGTTTTGCACAATGTTTAGTGATTTATTTTATCTTCATCCCTCTTCTTGGGGTAATTTCTTCTTTAATTTCCCTTCATTTTTCCTGAAAGTTACCCCAAACAAGTTTCCAAAGACTTTGCACATGTCTTTAAAATAACTATAATCTCATCTTAAAATGCTTGTTTAAGCATCCATCCTCTCCACCAGACTAACCGTGTCTTCAGGCTGGAGACCTCCCCGTACCTCCCTGTGTTGGGCATACAGCAGGGCTTGGTGAGTGTCCTTGACACCTACCCGGGGGGGTGGGTGGCAGGTGGACCCATGATGCTGTGCAGCTCTGAGCATCTCGGCACTTGCCTCTCAGGGCCCTGCAGTGCGCAGCAGCCCCCTCTCATCTGCTGGCTCTCCAGACTGAAGTGTCTTGATATTCTCAGATCTTCCTTGTCAGTAGTGATGCCTTCATCTGATCACCTGGGATGTGCATTGGGCCTACACACCCCACACAGTGGCAACGAGTGTGTGCACTGCAGAGGCAGATGGCCCACAGCCTGAACCCCGGCTCCACATTTACTAACTTTGGATGCTGGACAGAGTTACGTCTGTGAATTTAACTTGACTTTTTTCGTGTGTGAAATCCCTATATAGCCCACTGGGTGGTTGAGGGAACTGAATGAAATGACCTCACATAAGAACCCAGATCACTCCTCTGTACATGACAGATGCTTAACAGACACTTGCTGTTTACCTGTCAGTCCAGTTTTCTAGGCATAGTGTGTTCTCCACAGGGATGAAAACAGTTATAGATAACTACATAACACTTATTACACAGAGTAAGATGAAGGCCTCTGGGTGTTGTTAATTACCTTTTCATAATACCAAATATTTTATTGGCCTTTTGAGTCTCTGAACCTGTACACTGGTACACTGGCTTCAGAGTAGAGTCTCCATAATGACTCCTACTAGCCACAAATTTGGCTATATTTACACAATTTAAAAAGCATGTGTGTGTGTGTCGGGTGAGGTGGGGAACATAGCTTTTTTTCTAGTTGAGAGTATTTCTTTTGGAATCTTAACAATGTCTGTTAATCTGACTAACTCCTTATTTTTAATAGGTTTTAGACTCCTAAATTCCCTATACCAGGCAAAGAAACAGCTGAGAATGTCTTCTCAGAAGCTGCAGTCCTGAAAGTCTGGGGAAATGTGTCATCCCATAGAAGAGTCAGCTCACTCAGCGATCTGCCTGCCAGGAGAAGCCTGGCCCCAGTGACTGCAGCTGGGCTCTCCCAGGACAGCAGCTGGGCACCGTCCACCTTTGCCACCTGGGGCCCCCTATGTGGTGCTTAGCACAGAGCAGTAGCTTGATAAATATTTGCCGAGCTGTACTACTCAAAAACACCATAGTGTCATTAGGGATCATATGGAGGTTGGGCAAGCCTTCTTGACAATATAGAAACATAGTACTGGAAGTCCCAGCCAGAGCAATAAGGCAAGAAAAAGAAATAAAAGGCACCCAAATTGGGAAAGAGGAGCTCAAACGATCCCTGTTTGCTGATGATATGATCTTATATCTAGAAAACCCTAAAGAATCCACCAAAAGACCCCTAGAATTGAGAAATAAATTTAGTCAAGTCTCAGGCTACAAAATTAATATACACAAATTAGTAGCACTTCTATACACTAATAACAGTTAGGCTGAGAGTCAAATCAAGAACTTAATACCATTTACAGTAGCAACAAAGAAAATAAAATACCTACAAATATACTTAACCAAGGTGGTGAAAGATCTCTACAAGGAGAAATACAAAACATTGATGAAAGAAATCATAGATGACATAAACAGATGGAAAAACATTCCATGTTCATGGATTAGAAGAACCAATATTGTTTAAATATCCATACTGCCCAAAGTGATTTACAGATTCAATGTAATTCCCATCAAAATACCAATGTCATTTTTCACAGATCTAGAAAAAACAATCCTAAATTCATATGGAACCTAAAAAGAGCTTGAATAGCCAAAGCAATCCTAAGCAAAAAGAACAAATTTGGAGGCATCGTATTATCTGACTTCAAATTATACTACAAGGCTATAGTAACCAAAACAGCATGGTATTGCTATAAAGGTAGACACATAGACCAATGGACCAGAATAGAGAACCATATAGCTACAAACAACTGATTTTTGACAAAATAGACAACAACATACACTGGGGAACTGATGCCCTATTTAATAAATGGTGCTGGGAAAATTGGATTGCCACATGCAGAAGAATGAAACTAGATCCCTCTCTCTCACCATATACAAAAATTAACTCAAGATGGAGTAAAGACTTAAATATAAAACATGAAACCATAAAAATTTTAGAAGAAAACATAGGAAAAACTATTCTGGACTTTGGCCTAGGCAAACAATATATAACTAAGACCCCAAAAGCAAATACAGCACAACAAAAATAAATAAATGGGACTTAATTAAACTGAAAAGTTTCTGCACTGCAAAGGAAATAACAGAATAAATAGACAATGTACAGAATGGGAGAAAATATTCACAACCTATACATCCAACAAAAGGCTAATATCCAGACTCTACAAAGAACTAAAACAAATCAGCAAGAAAAAAACAAATAACCTCATCAAAAAATGGGCGAAAGACAAGAACAGATTTTTACCAAAAGAAGACAGGCAAATGGCAAACAACGTATGAAAAAATGCTCAACATCACCAATCATCAGGGAAATGCAAATTACCCTTGTCAGAATGGCCATTATTAAAAAGTAAACAAACAATAGATGTCGATGTGGCTGCAGTGAAAAGGGAATGCTTATACACTATTGATGGGAATGTAAACTAGTACAACTTTTATGGAAAACAGTACAGAACTTCCTCAAAGAACTAAAAGTAGACCTACCATTTGATCCAATAATCCTACTACTGGGTATCTACCCAAGGGAAAATAAGTTATTTTATTAAAAAAACACACCTGCACCCAAATGTTTACTGCAGCACAATTCACAATTGTAAAGATATGGACTCAACCTAAGTGCCCACCAACTGATGAGGGGATAAAGAAAACGTGGCGTATACATACATGGAGCACCACTCAGAAGGGAATGAAATAGCATCTTTTGCAACAACTTTGATGGAATCAGAAACCGTTATCCTAAGTGGAGTATCTCAGGAATGGAAAGAGAGAGACCATATGTTCTCACTTATGAGTAAAAGCTAAATGAGGCATATATATGGTCATAAAGTGGTGTGATGGACGTTGGAAACTATGGAGAGGAGGCGGGGGGTGAGGGATAAAATTCTACCTGTTGGGCACAACGTACACTGTTCTGGTGACGTGTGCACTGAAAGCCCTGACTGCAGCGTGATACAATTCATCCATGTAACAAAAAACACTTGTACCCCCTAAATCTGTTGAAATAAAAAAAAGTCACAGATGCTCTACAAAGGAAAGAAAATGAGTAAAGTAAAAAGGGGAACATTTCCCAGAACAAAATACTCCTACCCATGAGGGGACACTTCAAAAATACTCATTAAAGAATGAAGATTCACAAAAGAAAAGGCCAAGGATCACCTTATTGCCGTGTAGTTGGTGCTTTTCAGACAAGTGTGGTCCTAGATAAAACCATTAACCTCAGGCCTTTGGGCACCTCTAAGATCAGTTTCCTGCAGGGCAGATGGTGTGGTCCAGGGTGGATGTGCTGGCTGGGAAGCCCCTCGCTCTGCTGGAGGGCACGGGGTGGGGGGAGCTGTCCCCTGCAGGAGCTCACGCTCTCCTCTGCACCACAAGGAAGCACCCCTCCATCTTCTGTTGCAGCTACTCACAGACTCACAAATAGTTGCACACCAGCTCATGCTTTTGAGGGAAAGATCTTTTTAATTCATCATTGTATTCACTTGTTCATCCCTGTGTTGTACTATTTCTATCAAGTAAGAGACCCTTGAATCATTGGTAAATCACTGAAGAAGACAGACACTCAAACACCAAGTTACAACGTAAGACAAAATGAAGTAAGTGCCAAAATCCAAAAACTACTGCAGGGTGCTGTGGAAGGCATGGCTGCCTACCTGGCATGGAGCTAACTTCCAGGGCCACACCGCCTTTCTCTCTCCTTGGCTGTACAATCTCAGGCGAGTTATCCAACCTCAGTGGGCCTCAGCTATCCTAATTATAAATACCTGGGATGTTGGGAAACCAAAGAAGGAAGTGGCGTTTGAAAGTGTTCTGGAAAAGAACAGCAGTTCCCTGTAAATGGGGAGTGCTGGTGTGGACGTCCAGGCCTGGCCCTGTGTTCTCAGCGGGCTTTGGAAGAGACCCTCCAATTCAGAGCCCTCAGCACCCTATGCCCCATCCTGGGCTATGCCAGAATCCTGTAAGGAAGTGAGGTTGGCGTCCGCCCCTGTACACGCTGCCCTGGCACATCCTGGAGTGCAGAGCGTAGCTCTGTCCTGCAGCCTCACGGGGAGGCTCAGCAGGTCGGTCTGCTGTCCCGGCCAAGCTCAGTCTCCCCAGGGGCGGTGAGACCTGCCCTGGCAAGAGCCTTGTGTTCCCACTCTTTCCCCTTTCCTAATAAAGAGCAGCAGAGCCATCTGAGTCCCTCAGCTTATCTGACCTGTGTCTCTCACTTGGCCTCCCTCCCAGCCTGTCTCCCAGTGAGAAATATCCCTTCAAAGTAGTTCTTGCTGTCAGGAATTGTGGCCCCAGCTCCCAGCCATGGATTGGGCTCTGATGATGGCTGGGTGCCAGCCAGCTCCATTCCTGTGCTGCCTCACTGCCACCCTGCAAGGACACTGGGTGCTGGGCTGTCTCTACTTTTAAACTAAGACACAGACTCAAGGAGGGTGAGCAATTGGCTCTGGGGCCTCCACCTGGGAGAGACCAGAAGCACATCCATACCCAGATTCCACCCCTGCTTTGTCATCACCCGTGCCACCGGCTCCAGGAGGGTCTCACTAGATTATTTCCCTGAAGGTGACTCCCAAGGCCCTGCTCCCCAGCCCGCCCTTCTCTCCAGAGTGTCTCTCTGTCCCTGGCACTGGCCCTCCCCTGCTTTCCCTCAGGCCCCTGCATCCTGCCCTGTTGGCCCTCTTGGTGTCTGTCATCTCTGTCTCCTTCCTTTGTGGCCGAACTTCTCTGCACCCATTGCTGCCCCCTCCCACCCTCTGCGCCCATCACTGCCCCTCCCACCCTCTGCGCCCATCGCTGCCCCTCCCACGCTCTGCACCCATCGCTGCCCCTCCCATGCAGTCTGGAGCCTGCTGTATATCAGTTCCAAAATCCTTCTTTCAAAGAACACCATGACCCACTTCCCCAAACCCCAGAGCCTTGTGAATTCCCATCCTTCAGTAAAGTGCTGGATTCTGTTGATCACTCCCCCAAATCACCATCTCCCTGGTTTACAGCACTGGCCTCAGGCCTGGACCCCAGGTCCTCTTGCCTCTCAGAGGATGCCTGTTTCTCCCACTCTGTGATGGCGAGCTCACACCAGCGTCCTTTGCCCTAACCCCTGCCTGATCACACTGAGCCACCTCCAGAGCGTCGCCCTGTCACGTCAGATTCGTGTGGGCCTCCCCGACCCCGCCATCTCTTCCCATCACACTCTAGTTATCGCTCTTTGCCCATCCTCCCTCAGCACTCTGCAAACTTCATCTGATGTTTGCTTCTCTGTGTTATGGTGGGAAGGTTCCCCTACCTTGCTCGTAAGGTCTTGTGAGGCCCAGTGTCCGCCCAGCATGGCTCACTGGCTGTTTCCTAAGTGAAATGATTGCTCTTCCCTTCTGAAGCCTTAAAATCATATTTGACTTATTTCTTTCTCTTTTTCCCTATCAAATAATTTATCACATTCTGCTTTTGGTTTGGTTTTTTTTTTGCCATTTCCTTCCACCTCCCTGGACTCCACACTAGCTCATGCCTTGGCCTCCTAAGACTAAACAGTTGCTCGAGTCCTTACGACGCTCTGCCCCCCACAATATGGCCTCCCAGGACATTTACGGACATTTACACCCAGGACATTTATGGCTGTGCTATGTCATTCCCCTCCCGCCACGGAATTCTCCGGCTTAAGAACCCGGACTGGCTCCCCGTGGACTACCTGGAGCCTGCGCGACGATGCCTGCTTTCCTTTCCTGACTTCTTTTACATCATCAGATTGAAAGAGCCAAAGGAAGACACGCAGTAACGCGCACGATGACAGCCGGGAATGAGGCAGCAGCTATAATCTCTTTTCCTCAGCCAAATTCCTCACTGGGGCATCGACATTTGCCTTATTCCAGAATGTAATGAATGAATAGAGCAATTTTTCCTTTGTATGTTTACTGTTTATGAAATCAGGCTCCATTATACAAAGCTTTCCTGACTCGCTATTTTCCCCTTACCAAAAGTCACAGCTCTCTCTCCACGCCAATGTCTATGAATTGAATTCATCTTTTTTGAATGGCTGCATAGTATTCATCTATTATACATCTATTATAATTTATCCAACTACCCCCTAAGTTCCTCTACTAATGAACATTTAGGTTATTTCATTTATTTATTTTATTCTACTACAAAAGTTATCACATATATTTTGTACATATTTCCAAAATAGAGTTTTCTAGAAAGGTATTGTCACTTTATTGATAAAAAAGAAAAGTCCATGTACTTTTTAGTGAAATATGATCATACCTATTTCTCAAAGTGCTGGTCACCAACAGAGCTCAGTAATTCTTTTGCTTTTGCGAAGTAAAACAATATATTGCATTATTGCTTACATTTCTCTTTCTCTGACCACTAATGAAGCTAAGCGTTTTCTCACGTGTTGGCCTTTTCCATTTCCCCTCCTGTGCAATTCTTATTCACATCCTTTGCCCATTCATCTTCTTTCTTTTTGAAGTTTTCACTTCCACTTGTACAGCTCTCTGTGTGTTTAGGTGTTAACCCCTTTGCCCATCTTACTTGTTGCAAGTATTTCTTTCCAGCTTATTGGTTTCTGTTTGTGTTTTTCTGTTTTTGACTTTGCTGGTGGTATTTTTTTTTCCCTTGGATAAGTAAAAATTTTAGGCAATAATCTGTCATTTGGAAAGGATTCCAGTCCTCCGTGGCCTGGCTGTGACTTTCTGGTGCCAGGGACCCAGTTGCTCCCTGTGCTCTCAGGAGGCTCCGCCCAGCTCACGGCTCCGCAGGGCCCACCTCCTGCTGCCACGTCTACTCTGTCCCCTAAGATGTGCTCATGGGATGCCAGCCAACAACCAGGGCTGCCTTGCCTAATTAGTACCTGTCCCTGCTGGATATGCCATGAAGGCAGAAGTGAAAAATAGAAACAAAACACATTTTTTGATAGTTATAAAAGTCACCAATGTGGCTGAAGAACTGCTTTTAATAAGTAATAAATAATTTTCTGTATTCATGAGATGATCTATAAGACTCTGAGGCTATATCTAGTCTATATTCAGCATTTTTCATCTTTTCCCTAATTTAAATTTTGATGAAGTGGTAAAAAAATTAAAATTAAAAATTCAAATATGTTTTGCCACAGAAAAATAATAGAACTGCCCATTTACATAGGTATTTGAAATTATCATAGTGGTTTTCTAGTTTATATATATATATTTATAATTTAAATCCAGTTTTTTTCCCAAAATTATTGTATTTACTTTTTAGGAGGATGAAAATACTAAAAGAATAAGCAACAGAAAAATTAGAGAAGTCTACAAGTAGTGGAATGTGTAATCTGTGGTGTATGTTAGTGCTTAGGGGAGAGGAAACACACTAATCCACAGAAAATTTACAGAAATGGAAATGCTTCAAAAATTTTTAAATGGGAAATGTGAATTTTAGAGAGAGGGTCTGGGCTTGGAAGTTAAACAAACGGAGGTCAGCTATGTTTTTCCACATACTGTGTCTCTTTACTTTCTAGGCCTCAACTTTATCACCTGCACAAATGACACCATAAGCAAGATGTTTCTCCCAAGTGCTCAACGTGAAGACCAGATGGATGTGCGTGCTCTAGCACATAGGGAGAACCGTGTAAACTGTAAAGTGCCCTGCACATGTAAGGGGGACATGGTTAGCCCTGCGTTTGCATGGTGGCTGTACGTGCCCTGTGTGACAGCTGTCGAGATCACCAAGGCGTCGGACATCTCTCACACGTCAGGTGCACCCCTCTTGATGAGAGAAGCACACTGCTAAGCAAGGCACACGCCTCACTTCAAGGAGCTTTTGGAGGGCAGGAATTGAAGAAAAATGCATCAGTAGAACAGTGTCCTAAATGATAGGAGGGTAATCTAAAGAAACTGCATGTGACAGAAGAAAGGAGAAAGTTCTAGAAGGGGTGGAGGGAAAAAGAAGGTGCAACAGGCTGTGACCACGAGCTTTTGGAGGGGGAGACCGCGTGAAGTGTGTTGGTGGCCTTACGCCGACTGCTGCTGGGCCACGGCCAGGCATAGGTGCTGGCGCCCTGCGTGGTGCCCAGGTGCAGAGGTTCTGTCTGTGGGCGATGGGATGTGGGACTGCCTGATGCTTCGCTGCCCAGATTTGGTGCTCGCTTACAGAGAGCAGGCCTGGGAGGAGGGCTGGGCAGTCAGCCGCGTGCCCTGCCCCAGGCTGCCTGGAAGGACGGGAGAGTGAAGGGCTCGAGGAGGGAAGATGGAAGGAGACTTCAATCTCTCCTTTTTTAAATCCCAGGATGGGGCAATCTGGCCAACCGAGAAGAGGTGACAGACGTGAAAAAGAGAAGGCAAGAACCAGAGTGAGGGCTTAGAAGAAGAACAAGTAGAGACACTTTGAGACTGGATGGAGGAGGTTTGAGGCAGAGGACGAGGCGCTGGGACTGGCTGGTTTTGAGCGCACAGGGAAGCAGTTTGTGGACAGTGTGGTCTAGGATGGACATCCAGCCCATGCCGGGAAACGTTCTTCATGCACACGCACGGGGCACACGGCCTGCCTGCCCACATGCGGGTTGTCCTGCCTCGGTGTGGATGGCACAACCAGGGGTGCAGCCAAGGCTGCCGCTTACCTTACAGGGAATCTTCTCTCCTGAGAAGGGAGGCAGGGTGACTACGGGGCAGGACGCAGGCCCAGAGTCAGGGGCTCTTGCTAAGTTCTAATCCTGGTCCTCCCCAGCTTGTGACTGTGGCAAAGTCACTTAATTTCTCTGTGCCTTGATTTCTCCATCTGCAAAATATGAAAAGCAATATAAAGCACCTACTGATTTCATTAACACATTAAGAAGAAACATAAATAGAGCATCCTCTTGGCAACAGTCAACACAGACACTTCAGCTTCTTCCAGGGACCAAATGTGCTCTTTCATATCCATGACAATGCGTTCCCTTTTAATTTATCCTCCTCGGCTGGAGGCCTGCTCTTCCGACTTTGAGAAAGGGTCTCTCCAGGTCCTGCTCAGGCACCTGTGTGGAACAAGCCCTGTCTTGGGATGTCTTGTTCCTTGCCAGCTCCATCGGCCCTGGGGGCTGTGAGATACTCTGCTCTGCCTGAGGAGGTTGTGAGTTCTGGGTTCCACGGGCCAGTCGCCCTCCAGACAGCCTTACGCAGACCCTCCCTCCTAGACCTGGGATACAAACAGCCTGCACAGCAGCATCACAGGGTAATTCCAAACCAGGATTTGCACTGTGACCCTTATTTATTCTGTGATTTCCCCAGGGACTTCAGGGTCTATAGGCCTAGGCTGGTCTCCTTAAAGTTTGCAGAGCTGGAAGACTTTACAAAACACTTTCTTACCTATTAAGGCATTTAGCCATCAGTCAAATTTTATGCTAATTTTATGAATGAAAAACTGATGCTCAGAGAGGGTGAAATATTTGCTCAAAGCTTCCCAGTTAGTCAGAGGGAGAAACGTGAAACTGAAATCCCTTGGTACTGAATCTAGTACTCCTGGCAACGTACCAGCCTGTTCAAACTCATTCTCAGGAAGAAACAAACGGCTGAGGTTCTGGGCAGGTCATGTGAGTCCTGCCACGTGGTCCCAGAGGAGCCTTGGGTGGTATTGGATGGCTGCCCCCAAACAGTTTGCATGGATACTTACTCAAAATGGTTCATTCTTTCCAAAGGACTCTGTGCTTCTTGCTCTCATGGTTCAATAGGACTAAGAATCTCAGGGATGTTTTAAGCCTCAGCAGGTCAAGAGGAAGGAGCCTGGAGAACTTGGCAATGATGCCCTCAGGACTTTGTAATGTAGAATGACATGGACATGTCTGTAACCCAGCTTAGCTCCATAACAACACCAAAGTGCTATCACAACTTTCTTTGTGATTCCTCATTTGACCAACAGGGGACTAGATAGTTGAGTTAATTAGGAAACACAGGGAGTCATTATAGAGCATCTTCCCCAGAACTCAGCAATTCCCTCCTTCGACCTGGAAAGGAACACACCTTGTCCCCTCCTGCGGACCATTAGGGATTGAGCATTAAATCTTTCTTGCTGTATTTAATTTTCCCCAATGAATAATTTCATCTACACAGATAGTTAATAAGTATTTGAACACGTATGTCTTGCAAGAACATGATTTAGACCACAGAAGATTAAAAATCTTAACTCTCCTGAAAGAGAAAGGAGTTACACCAGATTTGTCTTTTTCCTTTTCTACTTTACAGTTGAAAACAAAAGAACTTCTCCTGACCCCACCCTTTGGATACAATAATTTCTCTTAAACTTTACTAAGAATGCTTTTGTCTTTTGGCATAACCCTCTGAACTGTGCAGGACTCCAGAGCAGAGACTGTTTGTTGTCTTTGCCTCTTACATGTTTACCTAGTGGTTGGTTAATATGGCTTTGTTGAAAAAAAGAAAAGAAAAGAAAATCAGAAAAAGAAGATGTTTCCATTAACCTTTGAAGGAGGATTCTTATTATAATTGATCAGATGATGTTATACAAGTGACTCAACCAATAAAGAAAACATTCAATGGTAAAATAATTTGAAATCAGACAGAATTGCGTTACTATAGGACTACCACCTACTATGTCATGACTTGAGCACGTTGCTTAATGAGCATTAATTTTCTAGGATTTTCAATTTCTAAATTAGATAATACATCAAAAGTGTCTAGCTTATCATTAAGTGTTCAATAAATGGTAGCAGGTAGTGATATTATTATCACTATATAACAATTTCTTAATATACATAATACGTCTGATTTTCAGTTTCTCATTTATAAATGTGATGATGCCAAAAAGCAGAAAAAGTTATACACAGAAAACTCTGGATCCCTAAATCTGAATGTATCAACTAACTCAACCAATATTTATCGAGGGTTGACTCTGACACTCTGCTAGACTTGAGCAACTCAATGAAAAACAAGATAGACAAGATACTCCTATATAAATTCAAAGCAAGTTTAAAAGAAAGAATAGAGAGAAGTTAGGATCAACACAGTTACAATCATAAATATGTAGAAAAAATAATTTATTTTGGGTGTAAAGAAAAATAGAAAGTATGAAAGAACAGAAAGAAAGAATATAAAAATGTATAGAAATTCCATGGCCATCATTAAATTTATCTCAAAAAAATCAATAAATGAGAAAAACACATCATAACCTATTAAAATAAAAATTTAAAACAAGTGAATACATTGGCAGCATGTTCCTTTTTAATGCTGCAACATATTTAGGATGTTTGCTTTTTTTAGTACATTATTTCATAAAACTATTTTTATAAAAAGAAGCATTTTGCAGTCAGTGAATATTCAACTGAATTTTAGTAATATTTCAAGAAACATACATAAATAACTCATAATATTTAACAATTAAACAATTAAATGATGTATTAATGAGTGACAAGCAAACTATTAATTATGATATGACTCATATTCATAGAATAAGTTGGATTTGAGGTCTCTATTTATTAAAGTTGCCATCTGAAGTGTATTCATTTGCGGGTTTCTATTAACGGCAAAACTATGTTAGGCGACGCTCTTCAAAAGAACAAGTGGAAGAACAGGGGACACCGATGAGACAGAGCAGACTCTCTACCTGAAACCTGCCTGCTGACGTCTGAATCAGAGGGTGGCTGCAGGCGGCTCCAGAACAGAGTACGTGTTTCACAAAGCAGGAAGCCTCCCTCAACCCGGGCAGACACGGGCCGCCGAGCACCCCGGCCTCTGCAGCCTCGAGGGTGCTTATGCCCCAGTGCCGCTGGGACTGAGAACCTAACAGAATTTCTCTTACTTGGTTCCTAGATAATTTATTTTCTTTTTTTAAATTTCAGAATATTATAGGGTACAAACACGTTGGTTACATATACTGCCTAAGCACTGCCCAAGTCAGAGCTACAATCGTGAATATCCCCCAGACAGTGCGACCCGCACCCATTAGGTGCGAGTTTTCCCCCTCCTGCCTGCCCACCCCCTGATGAATATTATTGCCCTGTGTGACATAAGTATTGATCAGTTAGTACCAATTCGACGGCAAGTACCAGTGGTGCTTGTTTTTCCATTCTTGTGATACTTTGCTTCGAAGAATGGGCTCTAGCTCCATCCAGGATAATACAGATGTGTTCACCGTTGTTTTTTATGGCTGAGTAATACTCCATGGTATACATACACCACAGTTTATTAATCCACTCGTGTGTTGATGGGCACCTGGGTTGTTTCCACATCTTTGCAATTGTGAATTGTGCTGCTATAAACATTCGAGTGCAGATGTCTTTATTATAAAATGTCTTTTTTTCCTTTGGGTAAATACCCAGTAGTGGGATTGCTGGGTCAAATGGTAGTTCTACTTTTAGTTCTTTGAGGTATCCCCATATTACTTTCCATAGAGGTTGTACTAATTTGCAGTCCCACAGCAGTGTATGAGTGTTCCTATCTGTCCACATCCCCGCCAACATTTGTTGTTTGGGGACTTTTTGATATAAGCCATTCTCACTGGAGTTAAGTGACATCTCATTGTGGTTTTGATTTGCATTTCCCTGATGATTAGAGAAGTTGTGCAATTTTTTATATGTTTGTTGGCCATTATTCTGTCTTCTTTTGAAAAGTTTCTGTTCATGCCCTTTGCCCACTTTTTAAAAAAAAATTTAAAGTCAGTGGCAGAAATTCCCTTAGAAATTTATTTCAGGAAAGCAAGGTCTCAGACCTAATTTATTTCTGTTTATTTGCTTTTGAAAAACATGCATTCACAAGTGTCCATACCCAGAGCTGGACAGGACAAGGAGAGATGGCCCTGAATAATCAGCACCTACGCCCTGTGCTGGGCAGATCCCCTCACTGCGGAAAGCCCACCACGTCTGTGGGCTGTGCCTGCACCTCCTCTGCCAGACTCTAGGGCAGACCCTCGCGACTTGAGGGCAGGGGGTTGTTTATTTTGGATTCCTTGTGAGTTCCACGGTTTTAGCATCTCACAACATTCTCTTGCCTGGATTTCCTCTCTGTTGTGTGGACACATAGCCTCAGGCATTTTTTTTCCAGAATGAGAACTGAAAGTGAGTGTTCTGTGCCCTGGCATGTTGGATGTGTATTAGGTCATTAAATATGGAATGTCCAATTTCAAATAAAAAGTGTAGTTTACTATGTCTCAAACAAGAAGCAGTACAATTAATCAAAGTATGCACCTAAACTATCGACACAGTTTTGCCATCTTAACGGTAGCTTGTTTATGCCAGCAGTGAAGAAGCCTGGGGAGCGAGTGGTGACGAAATCTTGAAAGGAGTTTTCCACAGTTTGTTGAGAATTGAATATTTTTCCTTGCAAGAAGTGGTCCAAAGCCTGGAAGAAGTGGTCGTCAGTTGGTGCCAGGTCTGGTGAATACGGTGGATGACAGAGTTTCCAAGTCCAGCTTCTGTAGTTTGAGCAGCGTTGTTTGTGCAACATGTGGTCAAGCACTGTCTTGCAAGAGGATGGGCCTGTCTCTACTGACCAATCTCGGTGACTTAATCACAAGCATCCTCATCACTTCGTCCAACTGGTTGCAGTAGACATCCGCTGTAATCGATTGACCAGGTTTCATAAAGCTGTAGTGGATAATGCCAGTGCTGGACCACCAGACAGACACCAGCTTTTTTTGATAAATATTCGGTTTTGGACTGTGTTTTGGCACTTCATCTTTATCCAACCACTGTGCCGAATGCTTGTGACTGTCAAAAAGAATCCATTTTTCATCACAGATAACAATACGATGTAGAAATGGTTCGCCTTCATGTTGTGACAGCAAAGAAAGGCAAGCTTTGAGACAATTTCTCTTCTGATGCTCATTTAATTCTCACAGAACCCATCTATCCAGCTTCTTTACCTTGCTCATTTGTTTCAAATGGTCCAATATTGTTGGAATGGTAGCGTCAAACCTTGCTGCTAATTTATGCATAGGTTGAGATGGATTCGCTTCTACTACAGCTTTCAGCTCGTCATTATCCACCTTGGTCTCAGGTTGCCCACGTGGCTCATTTTCAAGATTAAAATCACCAAAATGGAACTTCTCAAACCATGACTTACTGTGCGTTCATTAGCCACATCCTTCCCAACACTTCACTGATATTTCGAGCTGTCTGTGCTGCATTGGTTCCTCGACGGAACTCATATTTGAAAATAACACGAATTTTTGACTTATCCACGATTTCACAAAAATTGCTCTAAAAAAAATTTGAAAGATAATCACAAGCCAAACCTTGCATTTGAAAGACTGAGGATGCACCTTCACGATAAAAATAAAACAAGAAGTGTCAGAGTGAAATGTCGCAGATCAGCTGTCAAACTTAGCACTTAAGGAAACTGGACATTTCATACTTGATAACCTAATATATTCCACTAAGTAGAAAATCGTCTTACCCAAGACTGGAAGGCACTGCTGCTGCTCTAGCCCACGACGTGTGTGTAACTGTGCAATTCTAATTCATTGCTGAGCCCAGTCTCCTTCCCATTGTCCTTGGAAACACAGGTTTTCTCTCAGGATCTTCCCTTCCTTCTTTTCTGGAGTTTTGTGAGCTTTACATGTCAAGTGCGTGACTGTCACTGCTGAGCGTCAGTGTGGCCACACAACCCACCGTCTGTCAGAACTTTCTCCTCCCTCCTCTGATAATTCCTGCCTCTTTCTTTTCTTTTTTTTTTTTTAAATTTCGACTAAATGGATTTGGGTCGTCTAAACTTATCTTCCATTGATTTTAGTTTTCATTTTTTTTCCTTTTTTCATATCTTTGTTTTTCTTCTCTATGCTCTGGAAGAGTTTTTCAAATTTATCTTTCAGTTCTTCAGTCACATTTTAAAATTTCAAGAATCTTATTTTAATTTCCAAAATTAGTTTTTGTCACAGTTACACATTTGCATTTATTTTGCTGATTATTTGTCTTCACAAGACGTTAGAGATCACGTTTCCCCACTGGGTGATTAGTTGTATCTGACACGAGGGGCAGAACATGTGAACATCTGGTCGATAATAAAAGGAATGAACTGATGAAGAAAGGAAGAAATGAATGCAGGCGTCCCTGGGCGGGGTTGGCTGGCATGAAAACAGTGATCATCGACTGTTTTCACAACACCTTTATGAAATGGGTGCTATGACCCCGTTTTGCAGATGTTGAACAGAAGCCGGAAAGGGGTAATTTGACCGTATCAGTCAAACAGTCGCATCCGTTTACCAGTAAGTCAGGAAACAAAGCACAGGGTGTCCGGAGCGGGTACAGTCTTAGAACACAGGAGGAAGTGATCTGCGGACCCCTGAGCTCCTCCACTGGGCAGGGTCAGGTGGCACCCAGTGGCCCAGCTAAAGGAAGGGCTGGGTTTCTCTGTGCCCCAGTCCCGAGTACGAGTGTCCTCTTTCTGGAATGGGGTCCCGTTACCTTAGGTCACCTTGCTCAGAGGCCTAGTCCACCTTCTTTCTACAAGGAACTGCGCTAGTTTTCAAGTGTTTTGGCCATAATCCATAGAAATATATTTGACATATTGATCCATGGTGCACATGTTATATAATATAGAGAAATTTGAAACTATAATGGAAATAAGCATTTCATGAAACAATTATTCTAATATTTTCCATTTTATTCCTTTTCTTTGATATCAGTCTTAGCTCCCAAATTGATATCACAACTTATTTATTGTGACTTCACAGTTGGTGTAAGCCAGTAGAGGTGTATTTGCTTCACAGTCACGTGACTACGAGACTTGCCGTGTTCTCACGCCATTCAATCCCATGTGGTTTCCAGCCTGCCATGGTCTCTTCTGACCCAATACATTATACCGGTTATGATAGTAATAACATGCTGCAAAAGTCATTTAAGATGCTAGTTGTAAAGTACAGTTTTGTATCTCACAGTTTTATAAAGAGTTAAATCCCAAACTCACTTTCAGTATTATACCACATGCGCTAGCTGGCCCGTAGTTCGGTGCCCCAGTAAATGTGGGGCTCCCACCGAGTTCCACGTTGCCTGTGAGCATAGGAGGACGTGTGAAGTGACTCCCAGAAGCATGTGAGACATCCAGGCCTCCAGTGGACCACAGTGTTTCACTGACTGCAGAAGGCTGTAATCAATCAGCCTATGTCTCCACATTACCCCAATTAAGCTTACTACTGCTCCAAAATACAGCCCTATTCTTGAGTCCCTGACCCTGTTTTCTAGCTAGGCTTGCTTTGTTTCCACGACATGATCTGCACGGGGGGAGGTAAACTCTCGCATCCGCACCTCCGTGTCATAGCTCTCAACTCAGCCCCACACTTTGTATTAAATGCTTTCAGCCTTCTCCACGTAGACATTTCTGATAAGCCATTTTTAAAATCCAGCAGATAGAGGGTGACAGTAACTACCCACGCAAACCTCCTCTCTGTGCTCCCCGTGGCAGTGGTGGTTACGCTACCCAGGCCGCACCAGGCCCAGCAATGCTCCCACTGCCCTGTCGCATGCACTGCTTCTCGGTGGTCACCCGTCTTCCCTCTCAGAGACGCTCGGTCTGTTTCCTCCTGTCCTTCCCCCTCCTTCTGCTTCATTCCCACCACGTGACCACGGCCTGTGGGCTCGCTGCTTCTTCCCTGGTGTTGGCGCCTGCACGCCATCCCTGCTCTTTCTCCACAGCCTTGCAAGATGCATCTCCTTCCTGCTGATGATTCAAGAGGCAGAGGTGCACTGGAGTGGTGCCCACAGGGGTTCACGGGCCGCCCTGCCTGCCTGCGAGCCCCGCGTCATGGCGGGTGAACTGCCTCCATCCTTCGTCTCTCTTGATTGAGCCCCTCGTGGTCCTCTGGGAGAAGCACGAGCCTAAATGGCACCCTCTGTGCTCCTACAGCACCTGTGCCCTCTTTCATACCCCGAGACTTACTGCATCAGTTATTTGCTCCTCCATTCCTATCTTCCCTCCTTCACGCCCTTTCACGTCTCGGACAGGAAGCACGTCAGTACCTGGTTTCATACTTACTGGTCTAGTTTCTCTGCTGCATTTTTTTAACAAATTTTATCGTGTATATTTGAGTTTTACAACATATTATTTTGGGATACATATAGATAGTGAAATAGTTACTATAGTGAAGCAGATTAACCTATTTCTCATCTTACACAATTACTTTTTTGTAACAAGAGCAGCTAAAATCTACTTATTTAACAAAATCCCTAATGCAATACAATTTTATTAACTTTAGTCCTCTTGTTGCACATTAGATGTCTAGATTTGTTCATCCTATTATCTGCTATTTTGTATCCTTTGACCTACACCTCCCCCTACCCTGCCCCATGGTAACCACTGTTTCATTCTCTACCTCTGTGTATCTGAGCTTTATATATATATATGTGTATATTCCACATATAAGTGAGATCATGCAGTATTTTTCTTTCTGTGTTTGGCTTATATTAGTTAGCATAATGTCCTCCAGGTCTGTCCATGTTGTGGCCAACAGCAGGATCTGGTTCTTTTCTAAGGATGAATAATATTTCATTATGTATGTATGTATGTTTATATATATACACCACATTTTCTCTGTCAATGGATATTTAGGCTGTTTCTATATCTTGGCCATTGTGAATAATGCTACAATGAACATTGGAGTGCAAATGACTTTACAGGATAGTGAATTCCATCTCCTTTGGGTATACAGTAAAACCAAAAGAGGGATTTCTGGCTCACATGGCAGTTCTATTTTTAATCTCTTTAGGAACCTCCACACAGTCTTCCACAACGACTGCACCAATCCACGTTCCCACCAAGAGTGTACTAGAGTTTCCTTTCCCTCACGCCCTCACCGACATTCTTTCTCTCTTGTCTTTTTGACCTTAGCCATCCTTACAGGTGCAAGGTGATAGCTCATCTTGGTTTTAATTTGCATTTCCCTTATGATTAGTGGTGTTGAGCACCTTTCCATATACCCGTTGGCCATTTTTATTTCTTCTCTGGAGAAATGTCTGTTCAGGTTCTTTGCACATTTTTAAATCAGGATTTTGTTTTTCTGCTGTAGAGCTATAGAACTTCTACATAAACTTCAAACATTAATCCCTTATCAGAGATGTGGTTTGCAATTATGTTTGCCTAGTCTGTAGGTGGCCTTTTCATTTTGTTATTGTTTCCCTTTGCTGTGCAGAACCTTTTTTAGTTTAATGTAGCCACATTTGGTTTTTGTAGCCTCAGCTTTTGGTGAGATATCCAAAAATCAATGATTTAAAAATCATTGCCAAAGCCAATGTCAAAGAGATTTTCCCCTGTGTTCTCTTCTAGTAGTTTCATGGTTTTAGGTCTTAAGGTATTTCCCTATATGACTCTTCAGGTCTAAGGGGAAAACATTCAGAAGGATGGAAGGAGCTGCTTAGAGAGATCCAAGAAGTTATAAGCTAGGAAGTCTGGAGACTGCCTTATGTGGGTAAATTCTGCTTGGCTATGAAAAAGCTACATAGTAGAGGCAGTTAGATGTGCCCTAGCAGCATGTTAGGGTGAAAGACACCCTGGAGGTGTGCCACTGTGTTGGTATTTGGCCATCACACCCATAAATTCATTACACTAGGTCAAGTCTTGGTGTCTTCTGAATACATTTCCCACTGCTGAAGCTACCCCATGATAGCTCAGTCACCTATTTGAAGAATGTTGTATCATAAAAAGACCAAGGATTAAATCCCTGCTCATCTATTAATTAGCTTTGTGACATTTGAGATTCAGAAGACACACCTACAGCTAACACCATACAAATAAAGTAGGAGAACTCACACTTCCCAATTTCTAAACTTACTCCAAAGCAACATTAATCAAGACAGAGTGGAACTATATAAGGATACGCATACATATCAGTGGAGAAGAATTGATAGTCCAGAAATAAACTTCTAGGTCTATTTTCAACTGACTTTTCAAAAAAGTGCCAGGGCCATTCAAAGGGAAGAGGATAGTCTTTTTAAACAACCAGACATCCCCATGCAAACACATGGATTTGGACCCCTGTCCCACACCATATACCAAAATAAATTCAAAATGATTCAAAGACCCAAATGTAAGAACTAAAACTATAAAACTCAGAAGGAAAAAGGGGATTAAATCTTCATGATCTTAGATTTTACAAATGATTCTTAGATATGACAACAAAAATATGAGCAACAGAAGAAAAAAATACATAAATCAAACTTATACCAAGATTAAAAAAACCTTTTGTGCTACCAATACACCATCAAAAATGTGAAAAAAATGACCTACTGAAGGAGAAGAGGTATTCACACATCCTATGATAAGATATTTCTATCCAGAATATATAAAGAATTCTATAACTCAATAAGAGAAAGACTACCCAATTAAAAATGTCAAAAGGTCTGAAAAGACATTTCTCCGAAGAAGATATGCAAAACCCCAACAAACCCATGAAAAGATAATCAGTATCATCAATAGCCATTAGAGAAATGCAAATCAGAACCACAATGCAGAAACCACTTCATACCCACTAGGACAGTCATAAACAAAAACTCAGATGGTACCAAGTGTTAGTGAGGATGTGGAGAAATCAGAACACTGTTACACCGCTGGTGAGAACGTAAATGGTGCAGCCACTTCAGAAAATAATCTGGCAGTTACTCAACTGTTTAAACAGGGAGTCACTGTATGACCTAGCAGTTCCACTCCTAGGTGAGAAATGAAAACATGTCCACACAAAAACCTGTACATGTAAGTTCACAGTAGCATTATTTATGATAGCCAAAATGTGGAATCAACTTAAATTTCCTTCAATTGATGAATGGATAAATAGAATATGGTTTATTTATATAATGGAATAATATTCCACGATAAAAATCTCTGAAGTGCTGACACATGCTACGACACAGATGACGCCTGAAAATATTCTGCTAAATGGAACAAGTCGGTCACAAAAGACCACATGCTATGAGATTTGATTTACATGAAATGTCCAGGATAGAGGAATTTGTAGAGACAGAGGCAGATTAGTGGATACTTGGGGCCAGAGGCATGGGGGACGTCAGGGTGTGTGACAGCTAAAGAGGATGGGGTTTCTTTTTGCGGTGATGAAGATGTTCTAAGGTTGACTGTGGTGATACCTGATACAATAGTCTCCCTTTATCTGCATTTTTGCTTTCTGTGGTTTCAGACACCCCAGGTCAACCATGGTCCAAAAACATTCAATGGAAAATTCCAGAAATAAACAATTCATAAGTTTTAAAGTGCGGGCCATTCTGAATAGTGTGATGAAATCTCCCGCTGTCCTGCTCCATCCCGCCTGGGACATGAATCATCCCTTTGTCCAGCACATCCAAAATGTCCATGCTACCTGCCTGTTAGTCATTTAGTAGCTGTCGTGGTGATCAGATCGACTGTCATGGTATCACGGTGCTTGTGTCTACATCACCCTATTTTACTTAATAATGGCCCCAAAGCCCCAAAGCATGAGTGGTGATGCTGCAACATTGTTATAGTTGTTCCATTTAATTATTACTTATTGCTGTTAATCTCTTATTGTGCTTAACTTATAAATTAAGCTTTATCATAGGTGTGTATGTACAGGAAAGAACAGTATATATTGGGTTCAGTACTATCCTCAGTCTCAGGCACCCACTGGGGGTCCTGGAACATGTCCCCCACAGATAAGGACAGATGACTATACATTAAAACCCACTGAATTGTTTACTTTCAGGGGGTGAATATTATGGTATGTGAATTATATCTCAATAAAGCTGTTATAAATATTCCTATGACATGCCAAGGAACACTCAGGAGGATGAATCAACCCAAACTCCCTGAGCCCCCGGAGTAGGCCCCACGCCTGCCTCTGTGTCCCTTGGTGCTCAGGTTCCATTTTTCCTGGATCCCAGCATTAGGCTTCTCTGAACGACTCTCTGGAGTCCTCAGTACCAGCCTGTCTGGTTCCAGCACACACCCCTGCTCAGCAGCAGCTGCAGGGGACAGCGCCTCTGCCCACTCCCGACCACATGCTGGAGCCAGCCTCTGCCTGCCTGGCCCCGGGGCCCAGAGCTGGCATGTTGCCCCCAAGCTCACAACTTGTTGCAGCAAACCTGGGCCTGGAACCTGGGTCTCGTGGCCGTCGAAGAAGCGAGAGGTGCTTATACATAGGCCACCTCAGCCAGAATCCCGGTTTACCAGTAATCTTGGCTGTGGAGCCAGGTGTCAGCACATGTGAGTGTTCTGCAGGGCTGGGACACCCTGGGGGCAGGCTGTGGGCCTATCCGGAGCTCCTGTTTAGCCCAAAATAAGGGCCAATTCTCCCCAGAATGGCAAGAGCCCTGCTGGCCTGGGTGGGCTCTAAGGAGGGGAAGTGAGTTCTGCAAAGTGCTCTTTATGTGCTGCTACACAGAGACCTGCACCTGCCCTTGGGCAGGTTGGTTTCCAGTTGCAGGTGGAGTCATTCCCACATAAGCCGTTTAAGACATATGTGGTTAAGAAGCATGCACTACAGGCATCACAGAACTTGATCTTGCTGGAACTGTCCATATGACAAGGATTTTGGCCGCATCTTTTCTTCTATGCACCAAATTTGCCTAGTAAATAACAACTAACTGCTAAGAAAGACTCAGATCAAGAACAGATAGGCTCATTGCACCTTTTGAATGGACATAAACATATCTGAGAGCAAGTAAAGTGCATCCTATTATTTCATCTTTCACCCTGGGGTGGAATGTGCAGGAATCCTGTTCTCCTGAGCAGTCCGGGAGAGTTCAGCTTCCTCTATCTAGTGGCCAAGTGGGGACTAGACACCTTAGTCATCAGCCCCTGTGATTGTGAACCACCTTCTGTGGACTGTCTCCAGGTTCCTTCCCAACAGGGACTTAATCATGGCTTGCAGCAGCAGCAGCAGCAACCTTGTGCTCTGGCAAACACAACAATCACCCCTCGCTGCCATGGCGCCCCGAAGGCCAGTCACCTCGAGAGGAATTGTGTGCACGGTGGACTTGGGGGCAAAGGAAGGGGTGGAAGGCCAACTGTGGAGCAGAGGCTGAGGATCTTTACCCTCCCTTCCTCTCAGCACACTCGCTGGCAGCCTCACAGGGACGCTGACACCTGTGTCTGGGTGTCCAGGACAGGCGCCCTGTCTTACTCTGATCCATAACCTGCATGCTCAGCACAGGGCCTGGAGCTCAAGGAAGCTCAGGAACGAATGTGGATACGGTGTACTTAGCTCACAGGACAACTGTGGGCAGGAGGAATGAAAACCAGGACCCGAGGTGCTGAGGGGATGGAGGGAGGGTCATAGCAGGGAAGAAGACTGGCCTGGAATCCTCCTGAATTCCAGCAGGCCAGTGGGGCTCAGCCCGAGGGGAAGCAGTAGGTAGAGAACGTGCCAGAGAAGAAGGCTTTGGTGGGTCAGAATGCAAGGTTTTTGAACATTGAATTAAGCAATTTGGACTTGTTTTCTGCTCTTACATATAAGCAGTTGTGAATGCCTTGGAGTGACACAGCCTTAAAATCAAAATCATGTTTTAGGATAATGCTGTTGACCCTAATTTAAAACACAAGTTATCTGGCTGGGCTGGCACTTGTATACCTAGAGTGCAGTTCAGGAACAACATCATCTCGTTAGATCCTCACCAGAAGTCCAGGTATGCGCGGGGTTGTTGTCCTGTAAGGAGGGTGACTCCTCCAGCATCTGGGGGACCTGGAAAGTTAGGCCATCTCTGTGCTGGCACCATTTCAGCTGTAAAATGGGATCATAACAGTACTATATTTGTACCACCCAGGTAAAGCCCACATCAGAGCACCTGATAAAATGGTGAGTGTGCAAAACATTATATTAACTACCATGTTCTCTGGACATTCAAGAGACTCACAGGTGACCTGGCTTCACAATTGTTTTAGCGAAAGAGAAAAACACATGTTGAAACAAAGGAGGAGAGAAGGGATGAAGGCCGGAGGGGGGTGGGGGATGGCCAGGAGAGCTCCCAGCCTACTGTGCCGGCTCCAGGCGGGGTTCTGTCTTCTGTTCCAACTCATGCACTAGCTTCAACAAGCCTGTGATATAGCATCCCTTTGCCTATTTTGTGCATGTTATGTAACGCACACAAGGTCAGACTTTAGCCTGATGGGGTTACCACCACAGATACGGCTACGTCTCCAGAGTCATGAGGCTCCCAGCAATCCGATGGCAACAGAACGAAAAGAAGCCTTACCAAAAACGGTCAAGGGGCTGATAACCTGGAGGGACACACACCGTCAACTGTTTCCTTTAATGAAATGTCAACTTAGCAAGAAAAATTGCATTTATTTTGGTTCAGCCAAAGCCTAGTAAAGATTAAGCACATTGATTCACTCAGCAACCAGGTATTGGGATACGGCTGTGATGAGACCAAACAAAGCCACTGCTGTCCAGAAGCTTAGAGTCTAAGCAGGGAAGACACAGGGATACATGGACACGTGATGTGTCAGGGGCAGAGCTGCTGAGAGGAACAACACACATGCAGAGAAAACAGATGGAGAGGGACAGGGAGTGGCTATTTCAGGTGGGTTGGCCAGGGAGGTGCATCTGAGAACTTAGACATGTGAGCAGAGAAATTCCTCCTCCTACCTTTCAAGCCCCCAAAGCAAAGCTCGTTGGAGATTTAGGATGGGGAAGGAGGTGGCACCCAAACTCTAGAGGTGGCACAGACACCATAGCACTGTTTGCTTTTCTAAATGATGCCAAACCCGGGCAATTGCCAAAGATAGAGGAGCCTGTGGAACAAATGGGAACCTAGCACCTCCCCCAGCACGGCGCTCTGACCTAGCACCTCCCCCAGCACGGCGCTCTGACCTAGCACCTCCTCCAGCACGGCTCTCTGACCTAGCACTCTTCTCCAGCACGGCTCTCTGACCTAGCACTCTTCTCCAGCACGGCGCTCTGACCTAGCACCTCTCCAGCACGGCGCTCTGACCTAGCACTCTTCTCCAGCACGGCTCTCTGATCTAGCACCTCCGCCGCTCTACCTAGCACTGACGCGCTGACCTGACCTCAGCAGCTCGATCTCCTTTCTCCAGCACGGCTCTGACCTAGCACTTTTCCCACGCTCCTGACGCTCTCCAGCACGGCTCTCTGATCTAGCACCCTTCTCCAGCACGGCTCTCTGACCTAGCACTCTCCTCCAGCACGGCTCTCTGACCTAGCACCTCCTCCAGCACGGCGCTCTGACCTAGCACTCTTCTCCAGCACGGCTCTCTGATCTAGCACTCTTCTCCAGCACGGCTCTCTGACCTAGCACTCTTCTCCAGCACGGCTCTCTGATCTAGCACTCTTCTCCAGCACGGCTCTCTGACCTAGCACCTCCTCCAGCACGGCTCTCTGACCTAGCACCTCCTCCAGCACGGCTCTCTGAGGCTGCTGGGGTGTGAGACCACTTTGTGGGAATTGCTGGGGTGGGGTGGGGGACATATGTGAGAGCAGGATTTAAAAGACAAAAGACAAAAATAATATTTTGAATCAAGAGGCAGAAAGAAGCTCTCTTGCTGGATAGGAAAAGGAAAAGAATAAAGTAGAAATTTATGTATATGTGCACACACATCTGTATTTATTTAGATCTTATGAAAACACAAAACTACTCAGGACCAACCATTACTCGCACCTAAGGTGTCTGGGTTCCCTGCTGGTCTCAGCCATGGCATTCTGACATAGATTATCCAGGGCACGGCTAATTAAAGCAGACCCGAACTTTCCTAGTATGGATCTCACTACACAGATGGCAATTAAAAAGCATCTACCTGCTCAAATTACAATTTAAAGGACATGATATTAAGATCTTGCTAATGACTGAGTCCAAAGGCCCACCAACAGCTGTGCCGTCTCCCTTTAAAGACGGTGGCACGGGCAGGCTCGCCAGGTCACCCAGGGCTTCACACAGAGCTAGCGTCTCAGCTAGAGAGTGACTGGGGCTGTTGTTTTATTCACAGAATCCCAGGACATGGTGCTGAAAGTCACCCTAGACAACATGCGCCCACCTTCTCATTGCACAGGTGAGGCCAGCAGGCTCTGAGTTCACCTGACATGGATGAATCTCTTTCTTTTGCAGCATTCTCTACCTTGTCAGGTTTGCAAAATTATTCAGGAGAATGTACAATAGAAAACAACCTAAATACCCAACAACACGGGGAAGGCTTTGTGATTTATAACGAACCCATTTCCCAGTGTGAACGAGAAGAGCTTTGATTTGCCAAACAAGTCGGCCTGAGATGCAGCTTGCTCAGCTACCAGCCAGTAAGACCTTGGACGACTAACCCAACTGCTCCAGTCCCAGGATCCCCTTAGTGATGTCAGGATAGTAATACCTTCCTGCTAGGTTGCTGGGTAAGTTAAATGAGGTAATATACAAAGTAATCAACACATAACCAGTGCCCCATACACACAAGTCTTTCCACCCTATGCAAAACAAGTGATTATGAAAACCATGTAGCAGTGTTTAAGCACTTCTGATATAATTTTGAAAAAAAATATTAGGTTGCAAAATTTTAAGTATAATATGATTAATAATAAAAACACAATGGACATACACAAATATAGGCAGAAAATAAATACAAATATTGATAAGGTATGTGCTACAGGTGTGGGATTTTTGAATACGCACTTTTTGGCTGCCAAACTTTCTCCACCATTGTCGTACCATATTCCTAACCTGGTAGTGGTGACAACAACACTCTTATTCTCGGCCTGCCCTCAAATGTTTTTTACCTATTCTGGCTCATATTAAATTCTGGGTATAAAAGGCAACTTATCATTAGCTAGGCTCCCTGTCTTAATAATGTCAATTCAATGACATTGGAGATTATTGTTTTGTTCTATTCAATTAGGACTTAATTTTGACAGGAGACAGAAATTACACCATGACCATTGTATGGCTTGTATGTATATACATACACACACACATAAAACACATATATACACATATATATGCACTTAAATAAAATGTGAGCATTGAAAGAGCCAGTGCAGAGGCTCTTCATGAAGGTTAGGTTAGGCTGGACATCACCAATTACCCCTCATACAAAGGGGTCATTCTAAGACCATTAAGTCTGTGATTATAATTTCTCTTTTTACCTTATTTATGACTAGTCTATTGGCAAGTGCAACAGCAGAGCTGGCTGAGTGAGGCAGAGGAGCAGGAGCTGGCAGGAAGTCATCTGACATCCCTCCAAGTCCCAGCCATTCTCATCACAAACGTGAGCCCAGCCTGCTTCTGGGTGTCTCACGTGAGGCCAGGCACCGTGCTGCTGACGCACGTTATATCAGCACCGTTGTAGGGCTTCTCAGCAGCTGAGGCGACGAGAAGATGAAGGAGTGAAAGGAACCTACTCTAAACACTGATATTCAAAGTCCTGCTTGGGGTTGGCTATTGAAATGTTATAAAGTATCTTTCCTCCTGAGGAACAGAGCCTACTATTGTCTGATAGGTGTTGAATGAAACTTAGCAGTCCCACTGGCTACAGAAAGGCTGTCCTGTGAGCAATTTCTCCCTGCGTGTGAACATTAGGTTTCCGGGGCAGAGACTGCATTTCTATTTCTTTTAGATTCTTCAAAGTTTTGGACCTCCAACGATTTAATTTGTTATTTTTGTGTAAGCAAGCGCCTGTTTCTGAAAGTATTAAGAACATGTTAATCTAATGGAAGCAAATATTTGGGGTTTTTTTTTGTGTGTGTGTTTTATACACAAGCCCCTTGCTCTTAAAATTAAGTTTATTTCTCACTGTTCTTACCTTTATTATATACACACACACGAATGCACACATGTTCACTTAATTTATTTTCTACATGGAATTCAAAAGGGCAACATCTGCAAAACAAGACAATACATACGCAAAATATGCAGATTCTACTTTTAAGATCGCACACGACATTGAGCAGGTTTGATGTTTTTCCTTTTCCCCAGTCCCAAGTATGCCAGGGCAGAGAAAATAAAGCTTTTCTGCTTTTGTGTCTGTTTTTGTTATCTGTCTCTCAGACACCAACTGAGGTCACAGTGGAAAATGCAGCCGGTGCTCTCCCTGGATGACAGGCTGGCAGTGAGTCCTAGAGTCTCCCTCGGCCCCGCTGGCTAGTTACTGTGGACAGAGGCAGGCAGGGACAGAGGACGGAGGAACCTATGTTAGTCATCAGGAACCGTGACCACTAGTCTGGGATGGGGGAAAGTTAATCTCGATGTGGGGCAGAAAGATTCTGACTGGGTTATGTGCTGCAGTTTTAGTTTTATGGACAGGGAATCTTGAAGACTTTGGATCAGATTTAGGCCTGGCCAGGCAGCTTATCTGATCCACGCTTTTCTGCTGTAAGCTTTCACTGCAATGTGCATGTTGTAAAGCAATGCATAGGTAATGAATAATTACTAGTCTTTCAAAACCTAAAGAAGTAGAAAAGGAGCCCAAATAGGAATGATATTTTCCTGGAGTGGGGGCGTTGGGGGCCCCAATCTGATCAGCCATTCCACTTACTGTTTGACTCAGAGATCAACAACTTGCCCCAAATTGATGAGCCTGATATTTGTACAAGAAGCTAGAAAAGAGGCACTGCAGTTTCTCAACACCACCTGCATTCTGTTTTAGAGTTCCGGAGCGAGGAGACGTCCCAGGGAGGACGTCTGCACTTGCTCAGCTGTGTTAAACAGTGCTGGGGTGAGCACTGATTTGTTGGCGAGACAGATGGAGAGGACAAGTTTTGACTTGGGTTGGAAATATCTTCCTACCTTCATATGATATTAGATAATGACTTCTGTGTGAGATGAGCTTTATCTCCATTTCTCACATAAAGAAATTAATTTCAGGGACTTAAGCAAGGTCAAGGAACATGCCCAAGGTCATGCAGACAAGAGTCCCAGTTTGACATCCAAGCCCAGGAGTTCTGACCCCAAGTCCACTGATCGTAAATGATGTATGATTGTATTCCCAGACTAGAGGACACGCGCCAACAACACACAACTTTACACAAAGGCCACCACACCCTCGGCCCTGCTACATACCTGAATATTAGAATTACTTTATTTTTTAACATAAATGTTATATTGTACACATTCTTCTGCTAATTTCTTTTTCAGTTAGATCTGGCAACATTTGCATGTCAGTGTAATTAGCTACACTAATCGTTGTCTTCAGCAATCTTTTCTTTTATAACTTCTACTTTTTATGCTGCACCTAAGAAGGCTTTTCCTATCTAAGGTGAAAGATATGCTCCAGGATTTTTTTCCTAATCCTTCTATGATATTTGATTTCAAAACGCAGATCTTTAATTAGCCAAGGTTTATTTGGGATTGATGTAAAGTGGGAACCTAACCCAGTCAGTATAGCCCTAGAGATCACGATTGCCTCTGAGCAGTCCCTTCCAGAAGAACGAGGGCCCTTCACTTAGCAGGCACTGGGCACCCCCTACCTCCTGCAGCACGGACACTGTGAACAGGACACACAGTGTCCTCACTGTGCTCTCCACCCATTATGTGAAGACGGTAGACACTCAAGAGCAAGGACTGGCAAGGCTGGACAGACGGTCTTCCCGAGGGGCTGCTGCAGACCAATGGGGAACCCTGAAGGGCCAAAGGCTTTTCCAAGGAAGTGATATTTGGGTTCCTACTGGATGAGAAGCCAGCAAAGAAATTCCCAGACTGAGGACACAGTAAGTGCACAGGCCCAAGAGAAGGGATTTAGTTTAAAGGGACAAAAAGGAGGTGGGGGCTTGGGGTTTGCAGAGGGTGGGGCGGGTGAGGTCAGAGGTGGGCAGGGGAAGGATGATGTGGGCCTCTGGGGGCACAGGAAGGGGTCCAGGCCCAGTTCTAAGTGTGGTGGGAGGTTTGAAAAGGCTTCACATAGAGGAGCAAGTGATACAGTTTATCTCTAAACAGACCCCTGGGCCCTGGCCTTCCGTGTTCTATCTGGACTGGGACACATTTCTGAGGACATAGGTCATTTTCTTCACTTCTCTGGGGTCCCACTGGTCTTTAGACACTTGGAGGGGGACAAGGAACATGACTTTTATTTGCATTTTTTAAATGTATAAGCTTACTGAGATGCTACTATGACACGGTCACTGACATAAGTAACAGGACCAAAAAGGTTCTGGTGTAAATCAGCACCAAGTGGGCTAAAAACCTCGGGGTCGAGCGTGTGCGAGGAAGACATCTCGGGCAGATGTGTGCGCTTCGCTTGGGCACACTGGCACGGTGCATTGATTGTAAATGGAATAACTTCAGAATACTGGTTAAGTATGGCCTCACTTTGCCATGGCAACCCCCCAGGCAGGCATCTACTGATGATATGTAGGATTCCTTCCAAATTGGGAGAGAATTTCTGCCAGGGCACAAGTGGGATTCTTTCTCTCTCCAAATGGTTAAGAGCACATGTCACTGTGAGTTCTGGCATCTACCTCCAAATGGTCTGACAAATGACAGTTTACCCTCTGAGTCGGTTAACGTATTCTCATGTAAATTTAAGTGCCCTTTATTTTATGGGATAGTAATTTTTCCCTGGTACACTCAGAGTTCCATAGCATTAATCTGAAATCCACAAATTCAGCCTTTAACTGATGACAGCACAAGTACTGGGACACATTTCAATCTTCCCTTCTCCTCCTGGCTACCTGTCAGACCTCCTCTGGGGTCAGAAGGATATATACTATGTGGAGTCATAATGCCAGTCCCTTGTCCTTATTCATCCATCCCCACATAATTATTTCTTAACTTGCAAGTTGATATGGTCAAATCGGTCAAGTGTGGTAGAAGATGGGTCACCTGCCCACCTGTGACCAAATAATGACAGGGGCTTTTCATCTTAAAGTGTTAGTATTGGTCACAAACACTCAGAGGACAGCATTTCAAACGTCACTCACACTCAGGGTTCAGTGGTATGAACTGGGTAATGTTCTCCACCATCAAGAAGATAAAGTATCTTCCATGATAGTTGCTGGGTTGGCCTCCAGTACTACAAAAGGTGGGCTACCAACACCTCTGTCAACGTTGTGTGTTACCAAACCTAATTGTTATGGGTTGAATTGTGTTCCTCAAAAATTCATATGTTGAAGTCCTAACCCCAGTAACTGAGTATGGGACCTTATTTGGAAATAAGGTCTGTGTGATTTGAATACGTACCTTCTCCAAAATTCTTGTTGAAACCTAACCACCAAGGCAATGGTGTTGGAAGGCAGGGCCTCTGGGAAGTGATGAGCCCATGAGGGCTTCATCCTCATGAATGGGATTAGGCGTCCTTGTGGAAGGCTTTGATGGAGGGAGTTCAACCCTTTGCTTTCTCCTTCTGCTGCGTGAGGACACGGTGTTCCTCCCCTTCACAGGATGCAGCACTCACCAGACACCAGACCTGCTGGCACCTTGATCTGGGACTTCCCTGTCTCCATAACTGTGAGAAACACATTTCTGTTCTTTATAAATTACCCGGTCTTAGGTATCTTGTTACAGCAGCACAAACAGACTAATGAAACCAATTTGGAGGTAATGAGTTAAGATGAAGCATACTGGAGCAGGGCGGGCCCTCATCCAATATGACGGGTGTCCCATAAAAGGGAAAATCTGGACACACATACACACAGGAAGAACATACACATCTCCACATCAAGATGCAGAGATCAAGGTGATGCTTCTAAACCAAGGCACTACAAAGACGGCCAGAAAACCAGCAGAGGCTACTAGAGAAGGGGCCTGGAACGGCTTCTCCTTCGCAGCCTCAGAAGCGACTAACCTGCCCGCACCCTGGGCGTGGACCTCTGGCCCCGGAGCTGCGGGAGAGTAACTGTCTGCAGTTTAAGCCCCAGCTCTGTGGTGCCCTGCCAGCCACTGGCAGCCTGGCAAATACCTGATCCGGGTCTCCACCCTCTCAGACACTCCGCCGTGAGCCTTCAGGACTCAAGTACTCACTGGGACTCGGCTGAAGAAGGTTCTCAGCACCATCTGGGATTCTCCTCACTCTGTTCCCGGTTCTGATTTCAAAGCCCAATGTCAGGTAGCCACTGAGGACAGCCTCTCTCGGGCTGTGCATGTGGATGGAGGTGACGGCAAGTGGTCATAGCCACATGCTGACCTGGGGCCTGCAACCCTGGCACAGCCTCCCAGGCTGAGGGGTGTAGGCAGATTTCAAACTGCCCATTCCCCTTCAGAGGAACCCCAACAACCAACCAGCTGCCTCTGTGAAAAAGTGGGATGTCACAAATGAGTAGTAAGTATCTTGGGGTATCACTGTTTACATTTTTTCTTCCACATTGCTTGTATGCGAGTCTCAACTTTCCCATGGCCTGAGGGAGAATTAGGATTGCTGCAGCTGGAACACAAAGTTAAAATAAATCCATACGTATTGAGGAGCTCTCTAGTAAGTCCTTGAGTATCAGAAAGGAAGGGCAGAAGGAAGCCGGTGCAGGGACAGCCACAATCATACATTAGAACAGAGTATTTTCACCTGTGCCCCCATGGGAGACAAGGTGAGCTCACCTTGATGGGAAGGAAAAGAGAGGAGAGGTAGTGGGGACACGCGGGCAGGGCACTGAATCACTTTATGGCCAGTGCTGGGTGCTCTGTGGACACCTCCGCACGCTGGACAGCAGCTGCCTGCCCCCAAGGGAGCACAGGGTGGGACTGCACAGACACATCCCATTAGTTGTTCATCCCAGCCGTGCACCAAACTCCCATGAAAAGAAGGGTGAGGCATTTCCCCAACAGCTGCCTGGACACTGCCCATGGACTGTCCCCAGGACATTGTCTGTGTGTGTGCCAAGGCTCAGCTGGGCTCTCTCCAAAACCGTGTGGACGACCTTTTCTGTCTTTCTCCACTTCAGCGTGCTGTGTAAACTCTCTGCAACAAAGGGGGGCAGTGTGTGATGTCCAGAGGCATGGAAGGGGTTCCCAGCACCTGGCTTCAGAGGGACCTGGCACAGGTGGAACTGCCCCTTTGCACCTCCACTGTCTGAGGACCTAGAGCATAGGCTCTTTCCTGACCACACAATGGTTTTATTTTGTTTGTTTGTTTGTTTTTGACTTTTGTTCCCAAACAACACAGAGTACCAAGTAGTTGGACAGGAAGGAACCTGGAAAGGCCACTAATGAACCTTCCTCTTTTGACTAAGTGAGTCCCTCCTCAGAGGCGCAGGCCTCAGCCCCTGTGGCTGTCTGGGAGGGACGAGCGCCCGCAGCAGTGCTAACTCACCTGTCAACCATTGACACTAAAATCAGTACAAAACCTATTTCCTGGGCTGAGATCTTCCTTTTGAGAGAACTACAAAGAAGGGATAAGATTACACACTATTCACTTGATTAGGTACCTTTGAAAGTACCCAATTTTAAAGTCCCTCAATTTAAACACAAATTCAGGGCAGAATTATTTTGCCAGCTTGCTTTCCGTATATCTGGAAAACCGGGACTATCTTCTGAGAAGATATTTTACATTGATTTTAAAATACTTCCCTCAAAACAAATGCCAATTTCAAATAATTCTGAAATTTTTTATCTTGACTATAATCTAAAAATTAACATATTTTATCTACCTTCTGCCACTGCTCTTACTAAAATTATTTCTCAAAAGGCACCAATTCAAGACCTTCTCTTCTAGCGATCTTGAAATACACATAATACATTATCATCAGGCATAATCACTCCAAAATGTAACAAAACACCAGAACTTACTCTTATAACTATTATGTGTCAATTATAAACAAAATAAATTTACAAAAAAAAGAAAAAAAAAGACACCCAAACCCACCAAATCCAGGAGCACATTCTCATGCCTCCTTGCCCTCTCTGTGCTGTCTGCCCTGCTCGATTCACCCCACCCTTCTTGAAATTCCTTCCTCCTGTGGCTGGTGTGATTCACTCCGCCGTGTGCAAGCTGCTCTACCCTCCTCCCAAATTCAGTGTTTCCAAGATGCTGTTGTAGAGCCTCTTCTCTCATCCTTGGCAAGTCCATTCCTTGCACGAATTTAACTTTTACCTCTAATTAAACAACTCATAAAGCTTTATCTCCAGGCCTGTTTTTTTTTTTTTAAATCAAATCTTCTACACCCAAATTCAAGTGTCTGCCTAAGTTCCCCACCCAGACATCCAGTGATGCCTCATATTTGGGTCCTGTCACCACAAACCAACCAATTAACCAATTCTGACTTCCTACTTTTGTCAATACCATCAACATTTTCTCAGCTATCTTTCCTCCAAACCAGAAAACACCTTTGAATCTCTCCTTTCCCGCTTTAATTTTCAATCAATTGCAAGGTTTTGGCATCCTGTCTGTCTCAGCTCTGAAACGGCTCTTCCACCTCACAGGCTGCCTTCTACCTGTTCCCACCACACACACCTGAGGCCCAGCCTTAGGACCTCAGCCCCGGCCAGCTCACCAGCATCCATTTTGGTCTGTCTTTATTGCTTCCACATGGTCTAAACCATCCTGTACGCTATCATTTTTTTCACTGTGCATTTTTTTTGTTTTTTAAATTTTATGCAGAAACCCAATAGAGAAGATGGAAGTTTAGACACTCGGGGTGGGGTGTGGGAAGGGCAGGGGTCCTCGGTTTTGCTTGTTCCTTTTGTCGGCTGTAGCACTGCCTTGGAACTTAGGACTTAGCAGGGCATGGTTTGAACACAGCACAGCGTGCTTCTGCCACAGTTTGCTTCTGCTCAGAATCCTGGAGTGACTCCTCCAAGCCGAGAGCTGCACATAACATTCTCAGTCTGAGGTGCGGATTCCGCCTCAGTGTGGTCCTCCTCTCCTTCCCCTGTGGGGAAGGCCTACGAGGGCCTGGAGCGTGAGGCCTCCTGGTATTACCTAGTACTATGGTGCTCTGCACAAAAGAGCATCCAGTGATATTTACTGGATCAAAATCAATTTCAAAACTAGCATATGTGAGAAACATATAGACTGATTTCTATATAAAAAGACACAGATAAGTTGGAAGACAACCAGTGTGATTTTTCCCCCCCAACTAGAATAGCGTGGGAGAATTTTGAGATCCTTTGAGAAAAGCAATCAGATTGTTTTCAGCAGGAAAATTGATATGCCTAAGTCTTGCTGAGCATGTGGCAGTGCACCCAGCTCCCTGGTGGACTAACCTATGACAATGTGGCAAG
This sequence comes from Daubentonia madagascariensis, assembly GCA_023783475.1. Classification (NCBI taxonomy): domain Eukaryota; kingdom Metazoa; phylum Chordata; class Mammalia; order Primates; family Daubentoniidae; genus Daubentonia; species Daubentonia madagascariensis. The sequence continues at coordinate 1,702,519 of JAKFHU010001035.1, forward strand.
GGACACACTCCCCAAAACACTCCACAATAATGTGAGGACATTAGCGTACTCATTTACATAAATTTACATATAACATTCATGTCACCCCAGCTCCCAAACCCGCATACTGGATAAATTTTTTAAAAAGGCAGTGTGACCTATTGCAATTATATTCAAACTCAATATTCAGAACAAGATACATGGAGCAAAACAAAAATCTAAACCAATCAGTTACATGCCTGATTAGGACAAAGACAGGCAGAGCTTCAGCAAGAAACAGAAAACCAAATATAGAGTGCCAATGTCGTCTGATCACCAGTGCTTTAGGCAGAGTGCCAGCTTCCTTGTCCTGCCACTGTTCATTTAACAAACATTTACTGAGCACCACTATGTGCCATGTTGGGGGTTTGAGACCTGATGCTTTATTTAATCATTATAGTGAAATTGTGGCATGGGTATTATTGTCCCCATCGTATGCACCTTTTAAAATTTGAATACACATCTGCTGAGGCACCATGTGGGTGGCCGTGTTGGCCCAGGCAGCCCAGTCTACGCCTCCTGTCTGACAGGCTCTGACAGGTGTGGAAGGCATGGGTGAGAGTTCTGGGGGACCTGCCCTTCTCGCCCAGACGCGGGAGCAGGGCGCAGAGCATCGGGTGGCTGAGGCCGTGGCCAGGAGGAAGACGGGAGGATGGTTGAGGGCAGGGAGGCTGGTGGGTGCCCCAGGAGAAAAGTGGCCTCTACATCACATACACCCCAACAGCCCCGACTGGCCAGTTACCGCCTTGCCACCCGACAACAGCTGGAGGCCTGAGTGAGAGTGTGATTTCTCAGTCCCCGCTGGTCCCTCAGAGACAGGAAGTGCCCAACACCGTGAGGAGGCCCTCTGCAGAGAGAGGTCCTCTCCAGGAGTGTGAGGCCCGGCAGGCATGGAGAACCTCTCTGGCCGGGGCGGTGGCCCTGCTGCCGCCAGCCCAGGGTGCTCTCTGGTGCACTGTTCCTGAATGCCCCAGGCTCTGCTGCTGAGCGACCCCCAGCACCAGTCCCAGCGGGTCCCGAGAGGACCAGCTCCCCTCTCCTCAGGAGTGGGAGATGAGCCCTGGAGTGGCTTTCCCGGAGCCCTGGCGGGCTGCTGGAGCAGCTGGAGGGGTACAGCGCCCAGCTGTGGAGTGCCTGCACGCTGTGGGGGCTCTCCTCCGTCTCCAGGAAAGGGGTCAAGGATGGTGGGGCATGAGAGGGAGGAGGATCTGGCAACTGGCCTCAGCTCTGTGAGAGTCCCCTCCAAGGCGCTGAGCACCAAGTGGGAGAGGCAGGGTGCCATCCACCTCCACCTGGAGATTTAGAAGCAGGCCAAGCAAAGTCAGGGGTTGACACAGGACTTTGCCACGTGGTTTTCTGGCCCCTGGGAGTCATGAGACCCCCCAAGGCTGGAGTTAGTGCTTCATGGCATTGTTCTGCTCAGCTTAGCAACAACTGTGCACAGGTAACCCTACCTCCATGGCATAGCCCCAGTTAGGTTAAACTCATGCATCAGCTGGGGTGATTCTGAATTGTAAGCAAGTTACCAAAAGATCATTCAAAGGGAAGGCTGGTTGGTGGAAAGTACAGAAGGTACATAACCAGCAAGTACTTTCACATCATACTGAGGATCTACCAATGTGGCTTCTGTGAAATAAGCCAACTTATAAAGTAGTATTGTTAAGATTATATAACAAAGTTAGATGTCAAATATGAATTTATTACTTTAATATATTAGAATACAAATTAAAAAATAATGTATAAGAAAGACACAATATAATGACAAAGGAACACCCTGAAGGAAGCCAGCTTAATTTAGCAAAACTAACAAAAGGTTTAAACTTACAAAGCTAGTGCTTCCTTTAGCTGTGTGGTATCAGGCCACCTGAGTGGCATTTCTGAGTCTTACCTGTCTGAGTCACAAAGTGGGAAGGTAAGACTGCTCGACAGGGCCAGAATTAGAAATGGTGCCAGTGGCCAAAGGTTCCTACAGAGAAGGCTTACAATACACGGCAGCTAAGAGGATTATTACTTCAGAGCCTAGGAATTAAAAGTATGTGTGAAAATAAGAATGTAATAATGATATTGCTTCTGCTTAGGTGATTCCTCATATATAATCTACCATCCTGTGGAAGTGAGTTTCTGCTGTATTTGGGGTCATCACGCTGGGCTACCTAGAACAATACTTTTTCCACAGTATTTTGCAACGCTTGGCCAATAGGCTTTTGACTTATGCTTGGCTGTGCTCGCTCAGGTGAGCACAGCGCACACCCTCCAAGAACAGGAGGTGGCATCTTGGTCCTGTGTGGTGCTGGGCGCTGGGCACCCATGGGTTCTGTCAGTGGCCGTGACACGGCCTGCAGTCACCAGCCAGGCCCAAGTCTTTGCAGAAGGGGCCTGGGGTTGGGGGAGTGGGCCCTGTGGAAATGTGGGGTTCACCCCCGGTGACCTCTGACACCTGTGTCTGAAGTAGTGACGGGATTAAAACTTATGGGGCAGAATTGAAGGGACCGGATAGTGTATCCAAGGTCTCATCATTTGGAAGAGCAGAACATGATAATGTAAAGGGAGGTTATAAATCTACGTAGTTACAAAGAGTAGGAAAAGAAAATGAAGGTCCAGCAAGAACACTGAAATGAAAGATTTCATCCAAGTTCTACATTTTTAAGTAGGATTTTAGAAGGAATTTTAAAAATTGAAGTACTATTTTGTGTATAGTGAAAAAAGTTAGTGCCCTGCGTCCACAGTATGCTCTTGGTCAGGCATATGGTATAATATAAAGATTAAACTTTGTGTTGGAGACATGCTACCAACCTTGAATTTGTTAACGAAAGCTAACTTTCATTCAGCAAACTCACTGGGAGCCCCCCTGTGTGGCAGACCCTGTGCCAGGTGCCAGAGGCCTAAGGACAGCACTTACATCTTCCAGGGTCCTGCAGTCTAACAGGAAGAACAAAAGGCAAACCAGCAACAAACCCACGTCTAATGCACAGAAGGGAGTATCAGAAACAGGAAACTGGGTGTATGTTTCAAGGATGGCTTCTGAGAGAAGACGGTTAAAGGACGTCTTTTCTGAGCCTTGATGTCTCTGAGCCTGAGTAGCCTTCCTATAAAATGAGGTGCTAAGGTGGATGCTTCTTAAAGTTCTTTTCAACTTTAATATTCTAGAATTTTAAAAAAAAACTTTAGTTTAGCATCTAGGTATTAATAACTCAGAATAAAGGCCATTATCTATATGTATCAAAAACAGAAAGGTAATTCTGTACTAAACTATAATTACACAGGGCCACCATTTGGACTAGTGACAAGCGCATGACATTGATGACTGTCAGACATACACACGCCCACATCTACATACATTGGCACATGCATATGACAGGCATACACATACACACCCTTACGTGTACTACAGCTCTCCGTGCGTGGAATGATTAAACAAATGTAAGCCCACTTAAGATATGTTATTTTTAGCTTTATTAGAAATGTGTTTGTAAGCTGAATGTATATCCTTAGAAGTTACAAAAGACTGACAAATATTTTCTTCAATAGCATCTTGAGATCAAATTTTGTTAATTTGGTAAAACCTTCCTGCAAATGTAAATAGGTGATGGAAAAATATGACTCAGTTCAAACTGATAGGATTTTTAGTCATTTTAGTTATACAGCCAGGAGACCTTAAGGCATGCATCTGTTTTGACTTCTAGCTAGAATGACTATATAATTTGGTGCTCATGTGTACTCAGTCTAATTGTTTTTCACTTTTAAAAATTAAATCATATTTATAAAGTCTTTATTAAATTCTGTTAAAAGAATTAGTTCCGGTGTCTCACATTACAAGGACATAGTTATCACTTACTTTGTATTTGTATTTGCCCCAAGAATGTGTATAACACCTTTTTGAAATTAGGTACCTTTCATCACCAGCTTCAAGAAACAGTATGTCTAATCTAATTTCCAATAAAACAATCCTTTAGCTTCAGAAATTAAGGTTTATTTTTCCGTAAATTTTAGAGACATGGCATGTCAACATCATTGGGATTTAGGACACCTTGAACCCTCAGGATTGTCCAATATCTTTATGACCTGACAGTAGTTGCGATATTGAAATGATGCAAATGGTAAGCATGCATGAAGCCAGGGCCTGGGAGGGGCATTCCAGATTGAGAGTCAAAGAAGGTCTAGTTAATCACATTTTTTTAAACTGCTAGAAATAAGTCAGGACTCAGCTGGAGGAGATTCTAGAAGGAGGGCCTTCCACCTATCCACTCGCCAGTACCTCCTACTACAAGGCAATGAGGCAGGACCCAGGGTGTGACTTGGGGGCACTCCGGGTCACTCTATTTACAATGCTATTGCCTGAAAAAATCTTTGGCTTTATGAGAAAAGTAGCCTCATTCTTCAATATTTGAAGGTGACATCAGAAATTTAGCATTTAAAAAAAAGTCTGGGTTTCACCTTGCTAAAGAGATGTAAGTCATTATATTCTAACAGAGATGCTGTGTAGTACTGGGAATCTATTAAGTAGACTCTCCAGGGAAGATGGTTCACAATACCTGGCTGTTTTGTCCCCATTCAGAAACATCTGAAGGACACTGTGCTGGGAACAGTCCCAGCTGCCACTGGGCAGGGGATAGCACTGTGCTGCCTTGGATGTCCCCTCGTCAGGCGTCTCCACTGTGAAAGCCATGATGCCACATAATGTCCCACTTGCATTTCAATTACAGTCGTCATGATAAGGAGGGGAGCATTGTATAGAGTGGAAGTTTAAGTCTCACAAACAAATGCACTTGGATTTTCAGAACCTACACAGTGAAAACTCACCAGGGTGGGAGTCAGAAACCAGGGTTATGTCCAGACTCCAGCCTCAGTAGCTTCGTGGCTGTGGACAAGTCCTGCCACTCCTCTCATTAAGTTCTTGCTGATTATTAAGGTTTCTCACTATGAGTTCTACAAGCCCTGTGGACAGGGAGGGGAGAGGAGCTCAGGGGAGAATGTTAGTATCAACACAACGCACGTGTTCAGACACATCCCGGAAGTGGTGTCCAGCCCGCTTGGCATCTGCGTGAACACCCAACAGCTGACGGGGCCAGAAAGGCCTCTTTGCCCAGGCCTTCTCTTCCAGCTCAAGGAATCCCATCTGCACAGCTGCTCACTGCTCACGGCAGACACACAGGCGTCGTTCCTAATCGCTCCCTTCCTCTCAGGCCCCCACAGCAACAAGTCTTGCTGGTTTTGTCTTCAAAACACATCTTGAATTATTTTTCTCGACCAATACGATTACCTTGGTCTGAGCTGTGTCGTCCCTCACCTGACTGGGGAAGCTGCTTTCTGACTGGTCTCTCCACCACCTCTTTAGTCCCCTATCCACCAAATCTCCACTCTGCCTAATCACCAAACCTGAGATGAAAATACGTTCTTGGCACTCTTTTGTTTCAAACCTATCAGTGGTTTTCCACTGTACTTACTTAAAACTCCTTATGACTATTCCAAGTCTCAGCATGAAACAAGCCCTTCCTCTGTCTCTGGTCTCATTTTGTTTCCCGCAGTCCTGCGTCCGTCACGCACCGACAGAGGCATCACTAGAGTGCCATGGTAACTCCATGTTGTACCACTGGATCTTTCTCACTGAGCAGAGAGCATGGCTAACACAGCCTTCATGAGAGTTTTTACTGCTGCCCAGACTTGAAAGAACTTCTTCCTCCAGTTACAATGATGGCTCACATGTCCAAAACAGGTAGTGATTAGAATCAGGTGATTAAAGAAATACAGGTTTAGTTGAATTCCCAAATCACTTTGTACCTACTCCAACCCCAGCACTAATTCTCAACAGCCTTGAATAACACTTATTTTGTGTATTTGTCTTGCTTTCCTTACTACATCACAAACCCTATGAGAGTAGGGGTTATGTCAGAGTGAACTTCATTCCATGGAGGTTCAGTATGATCAGTCAGTTATTAAACATTTACTGGCCAACAGGACTAGGTCTACAACATATATTTTTGTGAAACAAATGACATCATTTCATGACAGTCCATCTCTTATGAGAATATTAGCATGGCCTGTACTGTTTACAATTGGCATTATTAGAAAACATGCTCCTTTTATCACCTATCATTGTAGTACCTCTGAATTCCACCGGTAGAGTTTTGACATGCCTTTTAAATGACATTAATTATATAGCCCATGTGCGTGTCCTTGGTTGAGTAGAATCTTGCCTTGCCCACAGGTTGTCCTGTCCTTCTCCCTACACCAGTGAATGGCCTCAGCAGACCTAAGGTCAAACAAGGCACCTGGGTTCCTTCCCAGCCCCTCCTGCCCCTCCATCACCACCCTCCTTAGATGACTCCACAGAGGTCCAGTAAAGCTACTCTGGTTTCTCTCCACTGGCCCGATTCTGTTGGTCTTGTCGGGATGCCGTACTTACTTATCTATATTCCTCTGGTATACCCCAGTTGTTCCTGCCACCAAATTTATCTCCTTTAAATCGGCTTTTCAAGCTGTAGTCATCAATCATAAGTATGTTATAATTGATTCATGCTACTTACTTGCTTAGAATTTTTTTCAGTCAGTTCCTACAGCCTCCAGAACAAAATCTGAGCTCCCTGATGTGTCCACGAGGTCATTCACGGTGAGGATCTGGTTTACCTGGCCAGCTTCATCTCCTACAAACCCTACCCCCCGCTGTGCACCAGCCACACTGAACTGCAACCTCCCCCAGTTGCGTGCACTTTCCCCCGCCCGTCTCTGAACTAACCCTTCGTATTTTCAGGCATCACTCTTCCCAGGGAAGTCCACGGACATCTGATCCATCCTCCTCTGTTTTAGAGCCTCCTTTCATCGTGGCCCCGTCACACAGGGTAGTAATTGTTTACTCGCCTACCCACCAGCTTCGCCAAAGCTGTAGTACAACCTGTGCGCTTCTTCTTGTAGGTGTCTTATTCTTCCATATATTCCAGTACTCAGAGCAGCAACTGGCACACAGAAGGCAGTCCATAAATACTTGCTGAATGAGTAGAATTTCCCTGAGTATATTTTCCCTAATGTTAATAAGTAATAATTATGGAGCACATTATTTGTTCACAACAAATACCAGTTATATATTGTAGTCTTTGACCCTCACAATCTCACAATGACTATTCTATAAAAATTCTATATATGACCTTGATTCATGCTATAGACAAATCTTCAGTTAAATAAATTAGTTAGGCAGAACCTCTATTTCCTAATTGTTAAAAAATGGAAAGTTTACCATTTGAAGGAATGTCTAAAGTTGAATTTATAAACATAGAAAATTGTGATTTGTTCATGGTGAGCACGATAGATGATAAAGAATGCATGTGACTTTGAACCTAGAGAACATTGCAGGTTCTCCACCCATCAAACTATCAGACAGAAAGCTCTCAACACGAGGTCGATGCACGTTGATGAGAAATCAGGTGCATCTGGGCACAGAAGTCAAGCTGATGTGGCACACCTAGGTCAACCTGCTTACGCTGCCCAAGTTTAAAAGTCACTAAGTGATGAGGATGACCAGTGTCCTGAGATCTGAGGAGGAACCAGGAAGCCTGTTCCAGGAGGAACGGCTGTACGTGTAGGAGTGTGAGATGGAGCAAACCAGGCGATTATTATTCATGCCTAGCTGCAAAAAGAGAGATGGGTAAAGAAGTACAGGCATGAAAAACAGGCAGGAAGACCACCTGCTACAGTAACCCACAGCGTGTGTGCATGTGCGAGTGTACCTGTGTGCACAGCTGTAAGTGAAACAAAGCTACGAATGGCCTTTTGTGCAGTATCTTCTCTATGTGTACCTGCCTGTGGTGTATGTCACTGTATCTGTGACGCGTGTCAGTGTCACTACTTCAATCCCACTACACTTATCCTGCTGTCCTGGTTTAATCGCCTTTGTGGGGCTGTATGGTCAGGTATCAGGGATGTGTCCTCAGCGCTTGACACTGTCTTGGGCACACATGTACCCTGCACTCTTGGTAAGCGATTAACTTTGTGTGTGTGCCCAATACATTCACGTACATGCCATGTGGACACGCCACACGTCCTCATAACAAGTTTCACCTGAATGTTTTCCTTGGCTATGGGATGGAAAGGTCGGAACTAGGAAGGGACAGAAATCAAGCTATGCAGATGAATCTTCAACACCTGGAGTCTGGGAACGGTCTGTCATTCTTGGAATCAGCGTGAGGCTCTGCTCTGGGGCAGGGAACAACTTGGCCACATCCTGGGGTGTCCTGCTCCAGATGTGACCTGAGGTAGCAATGTGTTTTTATCATGTGCAGGTGTGTGGTATTCAAGCAGAAAAATTAATTACAAGTGAATTTATTATCCACATCACAAAGTTCTGAACGGGAATTGCAATGCATTCTTACAAATAAAGTCACTAGGCCTCTACTCAGGGAAAAGTAGAAATGTGTTATTTTGGAAAAAGTATTGGTATTTTATTTTCTATTAATTCCTGAAGACTGAATCATTGCTGGGGGCTGGTCATTTTGGAGGTGGTTACTTGGATATCTGAAGTGGAAGCATTTCTATTAGTAGGGTATCTGTGTTTTATTTTACCTAACATTACATCAATTTCAGGTCAAAAACCTGTTCACGATTTACCAATTTCTATTGTATTTGTGAAACTTCTAATGCTGATACCATCTTCATAGTAATTAATGTGCTTAGAAAGAGAAAAAACAGGAACACACAATTAAGGAAAAAAGAGAAACAGGACAAGTCATGGTGAAGAATAACATGATTTTTTGTTACACTGCCTTTTTTCTGGAAAGATATGTTTGTTCATAAAAAATGTATTTAGGTAAAGTTACAAACTACCTAAGATTTTGTCCTACAAAAATTTTACATAGTAGATGAATATAAAAATATATTACTGGTGCATTAGTAATTTTGTTTGTGTAACTTGATCTTTTGAATTAAACTAAGGTGTTGAAGAAAGGGAGGAGTTAAGTCATATGGCATAAATTCACTATTTAGTGGAAGTTGATGATGACTATGAAACTGGCTCATTTGGGTTTTGTCAAGGTCACCTGCAAATCCAACAAAAAATACCTTACTTGAAACAAGATGCCTTATTTCCCTTAAAAAAGTCCAGCTTCTAGACTTTTGGAGGGGCGGGTGGGAATCCCTGCTGTGCCTTGCTCTGTTCAGAGCTGACCCCAGAAAAGCTCAATGCTTGGCAAAATGAATTGGAATTGATTGCAAATTGGATCATGCTATAATTAATTTAGTTTTACAAAGATATTCTTTGTCTTTTATCAAGTGAAAAAAAATCAGAAAAATCCTCTGTCCCAGGCCCTTATGCCCCTGGGGCAGCGGGGATTTGGAGATGTCTCCCTCCCTGCCTCAGTGCCCGTCCTGCCCTCCACTGCTAGCTCCGGGGATACCTTTGCTGTGCTCACTCCCTGGAAGCAAATTCTTCTGGTTTCATTATGGATTTTCTGGAAAGAAGAGAAGGGATCCTAGTATCTCTATCTTGCAGCTTAAGCAGATGGTTTTAAAGTCAGACGTCTGCAGCTATATTTAGCCAAAATCTTTAATAACAACCATCTTCCTGCTTTACCCATCATATACAGTACCTTTGAACTCAACTCTACAGAAGAGTTCTTCCCTTCCAGTGAGATTGTACGATAAATGTAGTGAAGTTCTCATAAGGGAATAACTTTGTGCACCTTCTCTTTATACCTCTAGCTCTCTTACCAAATAACCTTAAAGTCGCTATTATGTGTAGAGTTTTGTTTTCAAGATGATACATAGTACAGATAATCCCTGACTTAAGATGTTTGACTGTCATGGTGTGAAAGCAATAAGCATTCAGTAGAAACCTATAAGACACTCTCTCATGATGCTGGGCAGAGGCATGAGCCACAGCTCGAAGTCAGCCATGCTGTCAAGAGGGTGGACATCTCATACTCCACAGTGTCCTGTGTTGCCAGGTGATTTTGCCCAGCTGTAGACTAAGGTCTACAGCTGGGCAAAGTCTAAGTGTTCTGGTCACATTCTGAGTGACAAAGTCTAAGTGTTCTGAGCACATTTAAGGAAGGCTAGGCTAAGCTATGATGTTTGGTAGGTTAGGTATATTACATGCATTTTCGACCTACTATATTTTCAATTTAGGATGAGTTTATTGAAATATAACCCCATTGTAAGTCAAGGGGCACCTGTACTGCATTTTTGTGTCAATCTCTGGAGAACACTTAAAATGGCAAATAATTTAAAATAACCTGTGTGACACAGATTACATTTTATTAATCCTAAGCAATTATATTATTTCTGTACTCCAAGTCGCAATGCTATATATATATTAAATTTTGTCACACAAATTCACTTATTTTCCAGAAACCCTGTTCTAATATATTACCTTCAATTAATGGTAAATTACAATGGGAATTCCATAAAATTGAATATTATTTTCTTATCAATTATTGCCATTGGCAGAAATAAAAAAGGGCCTCAGAACTATGCCAAAGGCCTCCTGCCCGGCATGCCCAGTCCTGCCAGTGGTGAGGCTGGCGAGCCTCTGTAGGGTCTGCTCCCCATCGGATCGGTACCAACTTGTCCACCATCACAGTCTCTGGGCCTAGTGCCTGCTGCGTCTGTGGAGGACCCGGCCTCCCCCGCAGCCTGGAAACCATCAGGGTGACAGCCTTGGGCCTCGTGGCCGTGGGCAGCATCATCCCTGCGTCCCAGTCTCCTTCCCTCCTGCCTCCCTTCTCCACTTGCCTGGAAGCAGGCTCTTTGCGACACTGTCTCCACAGCCCGTGCTGGGTGCCTGCAGCACTGGATGTGGCACACACGCTCCTGGCCCCTCTGTTCCCCCGAATCCCCTCAGCTTTGAGTCTCAGCTCATCAGAGACCAAAGCGACCCCCTGACATGGCCCCAAACCCAGGGGCTTCAGCCTTCCTCCTGGAGGATTTTAGCCCCTGGTCCACAGTTGTCTCCAAAACCACTTCTGAAATATTCCTGGAGATCTCGGTGCCCCGTCACAGATGCTTCCAAACCTCAGGACTCCTAGTGCCTGGGCCACTCATCCCCTGCCCACTGCCTGCCTCGTGGTCCCACCAGGACCTGCACACGAGACCCTGAAACCCACTCCTGGCTCCGGCCTCCACCCCTTCTCACCGTCCTCACTGTCTCCTGAGTCACTGCAGCTGGGTGGGTCATAAGCCTAGTGACTCCCCGCCCCCCCCCCACCGCCTGCCCCATAACCTGCCTGGACTGTCTCTCCTCAAAGTCATGCCCCCAGGAGAAATGGAACCCTCCGTGGGCTTGAAGCTGTGCCCTCAATGCAGTGTGGACTTCAGAGCCCAACCTGAGCCTGGACGCCGGCAGCGCTTCCCGGACTCACCCTCCTGGCCGCCTCCTGCCTTGGCCCGCTCAGGCCTGCTCGCTCACCCACACTGCCACCCCTCTCCTCTATGCTTTCTCTGTCCGTGACCTTGCTTGCTGTTTCATGAAGAAAACAGAAACGAGCAGAACAGAACCTCCCTGAGCTCCTGCTGCATCTCTACGCTGTCACTGTCATCTGTTTCACACCTGTGAGTGGACGTCCTGCTCCCACGGGTGGCCGGCGCCTTCCCGCTGCAGAAGGCCCCTCCTCTGCTTGGGGCTGTCCCCTCATCGTCCTCTGCCCCCGTCTGTGGGTCGTTCCAGAAGATCACAGAGGGGGCGTTCAGAGCTGAGGGCCTGGCTTAAACCCCAGCTCTGCCTTCAAGCCTGCATCCTTGGAAATGGCAGTTGGTCTCTCTTTGCTCCACAGCTCTCATTTTTAAAGCGGGAATAATAATTGTGGCCACTTAACATGTTTGTTAAGAGTTTTAAGTGAGGTAACATGTTTGTTAAATTGATTAAATCATTGCAAGTTCATAAACACCGGGCAATTTCCCCTGTTAAAGAAGCCTCTAACCTGCCTGCCCTCCCTTGTCCCTTCCGTCCTCTCTGCCCCGCTCCTGGCTCCTGCAGAATGCCTCAGGGGTCTTCCGTGCCTGTGCGGCCACCTCACTGCTCTCTGTCTTGCTTAGGGGCTCTCTGGCTCCCTTCTCGTGTCCTCCCAGATAAACTTTTCAAAATGCTTGCTTTATTATTTCTCTTTTTCCATTATCATACATATATCTTCTATTAATCTATCTTGTCTTACTCAGATATGAGTTCTTATGTATCGCCATGTTATGCACATACCTGTGGGTATGTATAATGAGAAGACAGTTAACACTTGTCTACAAACTGTTCCACAATTTAAATTACAATTAAGGTGTCTATGTCAGGGAACACCACACTTGTCACTCTCAGTCAGAACTACATATACCTGAAGTCATCATGGCAAACTTACAAATGCATCATGTTGCAAATGCAAATACGGTGTACCTATAGAGCCTCAAATCCCCTGCCAACACTTCCTAACTCCCAACACCAGATTCTCAAGAGCTCTGACTGTGGTATGATATGACGGGCAAATGCCGTACATTCAAAGTAACAAAAAAACTATTCAACAGGTTTTGAAAAATGCTGGAGTCTCCCATTTTAGATGTAGGGTGAAATTAAGTCTAGTTAGCATTTCAGATATCTTCTTTAAAACTACTCTAGCTCTTTTCTAAATATTTGCATCGATATTGTAAGTGGACCCACATGTAATAGACCTGGGGTGGGGATGGCAACTGTGGGACAAAGAACATGTCTAGTCTTTCTCCCCTAAACACAACCCTAGCTTCATATATCGGCTGGCACTTTAGAAAGGACTGGTGTCTGTAGTCACTTTAAAAATAATTCAGCTACAACAAGGACTCTGTGTTCCTATGCCTCTACCCCCTTCCTCTATTTTGGGATGCAAGCCCTGTTATCACTGAACAGAATGACATTCACAGCAGGTACAACTGACACATGGAAATTTGTTGGATCAGTTGCACTAATTGGATATCTGTGCTTGCAAGGATGACAGCACAAGTTGCAGGGTTTAAACACAGGAGTTCAGAACCCTGTTTATGGTCCATTTCTATGTAAATGAAGAGCGCTGGCGGTTTATGAGGGAGGCAGCTAATAATACACCAAAGCCAGCCCTCAACCTGAAGAATGGGGCCTCGAACAGAAAACCTATGAGGATAAAAGGAAACTGGTTTTCTTCTTACCTTCCTGAATGTAAGATTTATGCCAGAAACCCCCATTAGCACTTAGGAGAGTTGTGCATGTAAATCCCCCATGAAAGGACAGGAGATGGGCCTCATCCATCTCTGGGCAGACACAGTTCCTGGGCAGGCTCCTAGCAGCAGGCTGTTTGCCCGCAACTGACCCTGCTGCCCTTCCTTAGGTGCTGAAGCAGCAAGCCCTCCTGAGCAGACCTGGCGGGAGCGGCCCTGGGAGGGGAGTTTTGCCGTGCAGGGGGCAAAACTCGCTTCTGCAAGTGCTTCAAATAATTCAGAGGGCATTATCAAAGCCCCCACCTGCTCATGAGACACGACTTCAGGAAAAGAGAGTGAATAACCCATATCCTGGGGATGGAATTCTCTTCTGCTCATTCCTGCCTTCATATTTTAATTTTTTTTTCTTAAGAGAGCAAGCGAAGCATTTTAAATACGTTCCCAGCAACTAACTGTCCCAATTTTCCTGTCGTCTGCTCAGTTATATTGTGCATGCACCAGAAATTAGACAAATTGCCTCTTTCCCAAACAGAACCTGTTTTCCTGCCTCACTGCCTTTGCTCGCATGGGTGGAAGATTCTCTCTCCACTATTCACTCAAATTCAGTCGAAATGTTTGGATATCCAGGCCAGCTCTCTTCCTTCCAAGGGCCTGGTATCTCTGTGTTTGGTGCCAACGATGTGATTCTATCCATTCGTTTCCCGTGGACCCTCCTATATAGATGGATAGATGCTGGTCTATCCTACCAGCATCGCCAGGCTGCACACGCTCACCCACTGTGGGATCCTTAGCTGCTCCAGGGCCACTGTCACCTGATGTCTCTTGGGCACCCTTTGTGGATTCAACACACTGGCTCGCACATAGTCTCTCCATGAACGTGTGGTGAATATAAACATAAATAATTAAATTTAAAAAGAGTAATACACGGTATACATGGCACAACATTCTTAAGGCATCAAAAGATATACTACGAAAAGAGATTCTTTCTCTCCTCAGGCATCTAATTCCTGCCCTCTGAGACAACCCCTCCCATGTCCCTCCCGTAAGCCCAAGGTACTGACAGGCATCTACATGTAGATGTGCTGATGTAACATTACACGCATGGAGTTGGCACCCTGCAATGTTTTGTTTGACAATGTATCTTGGGCTAGGTTTATATAATCTCCCTTATTAAAAAAATAAATCCATAGTGTTCTATTACATGAATACAGCATTATTTATTTAACCAGTCTTTTATGGATGAATATTAGTTGTTTCCAAAATCCTGCTCCTATAAACAAGATTGTAATGAATGTGATCAAAACAGCCAACACTTCTACACAAAAATGCAACAAACGCCGTTGTAATTCATTCAGTCCTTACTACAACCCTCCTAGGTATAAATACTGTGATTATTCCTTTAACACAACAAAAGGTAACCAAGGCACACAGAGATCCAATAGCTTGTCCGAGGCCATGGAGTTGGTCAGAGCGAGGCAGGTTTGGACCCTGCAGGTGCCGTCAGAAGTCACGCTCTTGGCTGCTGCACTTAGGGCTTTGTAAGTATTGGCTGCTGTGCTCCCTGTAGCTTTATAAACACATCTTTGCTTACGTGTGAATACTTGGACACTAAGCATCTAGAAGCTGAATGACTACTACGGAGGATATATCCTTTCTAACTATCTATGACATTGCTAATCATCGTGTATAGCCCACATTCCCTGACAGGGTTACCGTCAACCTGCTGGCTCCGGCCCATTGAGAGGTGAGCAAAGCCGTGACGTTGTAGCTCCTGTTGAAGTTATGATGTAACAAGTCTGAGCATCTTTCCTGGTGTGAAATCCATTTGGATCTTCACTGAAATGTCTTTCTGTATCCTTTGCCCATTTTTAGTTAACATTTTTATGTGTTAAATTTAATATGCTAATAAATCACTGTCTACCCATTTCTGCTATATTCTAACAGTTGTTTCTTGTTTGTTTATTAGTACAATGTTAAAACAATGCCTGCACTAAAATTTCCATCTTTTTACATTGCCTTGAAAGTCCTTTTGACTAGGGAAGAGTTATTCATTTCTTTTCCATATTATCCATGTTTAAGTTTAACACCTCTTACAGAAACCTAGTGATTCACCAAGATTTGGTCAATTTCTATTAATCGCCACCTACAAATTTTATAGTGGATTTATTTTTTTTCATGTTCCTGGAGTTTGTGATGTGGATTTAATTATTTATAAAAGCTACCTATGAGATAAGGGCTAACATTATTTTTAATCCTAGTCAAATTAGAATATGTCCATAAGGCTAATGAAAATGACACACCTGAGGATAATTGTTTCCCCCTCCTCCAAAATGTACCCGCAATGGCCATTCTAGAACCTTCTATGGTATGGGGCTCCATGAACATTTTCCTATAGGAGTGAGAAGAAGGATGTGCGCGTTACTAAACATTAATATTCTTTGGGAGATATATTGTACAAGACTTAGCATATTGAATCAAGTTACACGTTTCTCTTTTTTGGAAGAAAATTAAAAAATTCAACACACTACTTTTTGATAAAATGTGGCCAACTACTTATAAAAGGGATTATTGGCATAAGCAAAGAGCTTTAACTATGAAAAGCTTAAATGGAAGATACTACTAGTTATTTAAGCAGAATGTGCTTCTCCAAACATCCTAATAATAGTGTATCATTATGAATAAGATAGTACATAATCTTTTTGTCAAATAAAAACTAAGACCCAAGGAAAGAAAGTAAACAATTATTAAGGAGGAAATATGGAAACGGTAAACAAAGTCAGCATTTGGCTTAAACCACCACAACACAGTTTCCCAGCAAAGGCTACAGTACACAAGTTTCTTACCAGCCACATATTTTTAGAAGAAAAAGTGTCTCCAGGGAATTTATAAGGGCACCTCCTTCGAGAGTGGGGCTGCCTGGAGTCAACTGTGGATTGTGTCAAAGCTCGGATTTCGAGCTTATAGGAGGCAGAGATTCTGTGTTAAGGGAGATATACTACACCCAGAACCTGCCGGGTAAGTGTTTCTGCTTTTCATTTTGTAAGAAAACTTATGATACATCAGCTGATGTTCAAAACAATTGGTACCAGTAATCTCAGGTATAACTTTAGCACACTTCACTATCTTCTCCCCCTGAAAAAAACAACTTATAAATCAATCCTGATGAGGTCAGTAACTGATACAACTGCTTGAGGTTTTTCTGACTTTGAATGTGCAGTTTCAGCACACTGTTGCACTCCCTTGGCATCTTTGGGTTTAGAAGGTTTCCTGATTCTACTCCCAGGGGGAATGACAGAAAGGGCATTCAAGCTCTGAAGTTCATGTGTGGACAAACCAAGTCTGCCTGAAGCTCTCATGGTCTGGTGGGGCATTAGGCTCTGCTGGGAGCTCCGTGGCTCACCCAGTCTCTCTGCACAAGCTATGAGTTGTACGTTGCACACCAAAGGTGGCTCATGAGCCTTGGGCCCCTCACTGCAGCAAGACCCTCAGCAAAGCAATGAGAACCTCGTATGTATTGATCTCCTGCCTCCTGTCCTCCCAGGTGGACCCCTGGTGTCTAAATCCCTGTACAATATCTGACTGCCTCTTAGATCTGAGCCCTTTGAGTAGTCCATGGTCCCAAAGAACCTCACCTACTTCCCAACTTTGCTTCAGTCAAAACGCCCCCTGACAGCAGTTAATTGTCTTCAGTTGGGAGGAAAGAAATTTCGTGATCTGCAGTTTCTACCACACTCCAGTATAGGAGGACAGGGAGCAGCAATTTGGTATCCTACTTTCCAAAAGAGTGGCGGCCTGTGACTGGATAATACAAGTCATGAGAAATGCAAATTTCTACTCTTTCCTAAACTACATCCAGAAAAATCAAACAATTTTATTTATTTTTAACTATCCATAATATTTTATAACTTTGCCCTATAATAAATGTTATAATGAAGAGTAACAAAATCATAAAAATTATTATTGAAGTGACACAAATGGATAACTATGAAAACAATTAAAAAGCATTCTTTCATGAGTTAGGGATGGTCTTGACAAAGCATGACTCAAAATTACTTGGTTGTTTTCTGGGAAAAGACGTGTGGGAATGATGAACTACAAAGTTGTATTAAGAGCACTGCACTGCGAAGCACAATTTGATTTAGCGGCAATGTAGCAGTGTTACAAATTCTGTGCATGTATATACACAAAATTCATGATACATGCACACAAATAATACATATTATAAATATTTATGGAATGGACACAAGAATAACAATGTGTAACATTTACATATGGTTTTGTAGAGATAGCAGAGGCAGTTCACAGTCAACAACAATGTCTCAGAAGTTAAAATGCCCACCTAGATTTGAGGCCCACCTGTGCCCTTCACTAACTGGGTAACGTCAGACAAATTATTTAACTTCTCTGTGCATTGGTTTCCTCTAATATAAATTATGAATAAGAATATAGGTAAGAGTAGCACCAACTTCATAGGGTTTTTTTTTTTGAGGATGAACTGAGACATGTTGAATAGCACTTTTAGAACCAAGCCTGGTACAGAGTGGATGCTTAATAAATGTTTAACCACTATCATCATCTCTTGTAGTTTACATTAGGTTCAAGTAATCCATCTCATTTGACCTTTATCTAGCCCATTTATCCCTGTTTCACAGAAAAAGAAACTAAGACTTTGAAGGGCTTTGCCTAAAGGCAAATAGTTGTTGGCAGTTCCAGAACTAAACCTAGTGACATTTGTTAGCTGTTTTTAAATACAATTTTTTTCAAAGGGTCAAAGAAATAGACTTGGAGCTATTTCAGCAGATTTCTCTGCCTGGACACATGATACACTTTTCTTTAAAATAATTACCATTCAGAACACAAT
The DNA here is from genome assembly GCA_023783475.1 of Daubentonia madagascariensis. Taxonomy (NCBI): domain Eukaryota; kingdom Metazoa; phylum Chordata; class Mammalia; order Primates; family Daubentoniidae; genus Daubentonia; species Daubentonia madagascariensis. The sequence goes on from JAKFHU010001035.1 coordinate 1,720,523, forward strand.
TCATGTAGTTTTTTGGGAAACAGATATTGATTTTATTTTAAGTAAAGTCTTTAGCATGGAAATTGGATGCAGGCTGTGATTTTCTCTTTGGGCTGTGGTTCAGGGGAAATTGGATTTCCTAGAGCACCAGCTGCGGAGGCGCCACAGGTGTCCATGGCTCAGCAATCACACTGGCTAATTGGGACACATAAGGACAGAAAAATGCCCTAAATCTAAATTTTGTTCCATGGCATTTTTATTTCCTCCATAAGATCAAGCCCCAAAGTCCATATTAAGTGGAGATGCTAAAGGAGGCTAGGTGCCATGGACAGATGACACACTATGGGGGGAGAACTGCAGGGTAGGCAAGAATTGAGCGTGGCTTCCTCTGCAGTGGGGCTTGGGGTTGTAGCAACTGCCATGCAGCAATGGTGGTTGGTGCTAAGGGCTAAGGGCCCTCTGTCTGAGTGCTTCTGGCATTGAGTTGTAATCTAAAGGGTTGGACTAGCCCCACAGTCCTCACCGCCCACAGTTTGACAAACTGCACCATGGCCACTAAACTAGAATTCAGAAAGTGGACAGTAACACTGGACACTGGAGGCAGCACATGAGTGAAGGGAGCTGGTGTTCAAGTTGTAGGGTGGGGAGAAGGTGTACAGATTCTTAGTGTGGGCCATGTGTTTAACATGCTCCATCTGCAGGGTAATGAAATAGAATCATATAACATCTGTCTCCTGTGGACCACGGAAACACCACCTTATTCATATTCACTTTACAGACACCAAACCTAAGCCACAAGCAGTCAAGCCCTTTGTTCTAATATGCAACTGTTCACACCAACTGACCCGTATTCCACGTCCATGCCTCCATCCCTCCCGTCTCCAGGTTTTGTATTTTTCTTCTGTCTAGTAAGTCATTCCCAGAGTTATCCATCTAATGAACTAGTCTTTAAAGACCCAGTTCTGGGGTTGCATCCTCTGCAAAGTCCTCTTTGATTTCTCTGATCATAGTTAAGTTCTCTTCTGTGCCCTCCTATTCATCACACACAGACCTCTGTTGTTTCTATGAGAGGTGACTGTGCACCTACTGTGGTCCAGGAAATGTGCCAGCCCCAGAACACGGAAAGGAGTAAGACTCGAGTTCTGCACCAAAGGAAAACGAGCACAGCCTAGTCCTCCCACAGTCCCCACGGTGCCTAACGCTTGTTCAGCTTGTAAAGTCTCTGAGGGCAATGGCTATGTCTCCTTCATTTTTACACCTCCAGAGACGAGAAGAGTTCCTGGCACAAAATAGGTATCAACATTTTTGAAAGAATGAGCAGCTGAGGACAAAATGATAAATACACACTTATTCTTTGGTACCCGTGACATAAAAGGGTAGTGGTGAATGAAGGCTTTTCTTTGAGTACATTTTTTATCATATCATTTCTAAGGCTAACTTTTGCATATTTTTCTTAAGTCTGTAAACAAACTTGGATTCACAACTGAAACTACTTGGAATTGGTGATTGGTGTGAGGTCAGACCCCGAGCATTCTTCCTTCCCACCCCGCTGCAGACCAGCCTTCTTTCCGGGATGCCCAGGCCTGGTCCAGGGCGATAGAGGCAACTGGTTACGTATCATCTTGAGCTCCTGAGCGTAGCTTCACTGACCTCTAACGTGGGACTGATGACCCCTCCTCCCCACAGAGAGTTGTTACCTGTGGCTGCCCAGGGTTCCATCAGTGAGAAGTCTCTTTATACAAACACTAACACTAACGGCAGATTAATCATGGACTTGAGGCTCTCGATGGGGTTAGTACTGACTGTGGTTGTGGAGGATGCCCCACACTGCCTGAGTCTCTAAGCTGTGGCATCTTCTAGTCTCTCATTATGAACAATGAATCCGGGATGCCAGAGCAGTTTATCTTTAATGGCACAGATTATGTGGAACATCCATGCCACTGTTGGCATTTCACCTAAGGAAGTACTGCCACAGAACAAAAGCTTTCAAAATGCTGAGTTTTAAGTTGGACCCTTACCTTAAGCCTATTAAAAAAAAACTCCAAATGGACCAAAAACCTAAACATAGGAGCCAAAACTGTCAAACTCTTAGAAGAAAATACAGAGAATAAGCTTTACAACACTGGGTTTGGAGAGGATTTTTTGGGTATGACACCACAAGCATAAGAAAAACCAAATAAAAGAAAAAACAGCAACAAAAGAAAAAATAAATAAACTGGATGACATCAAAATAAAAAAAAACCAAAACCTTCATCCATCAAAAGACACTAGCAACAGAGTGAAAGGCAATCTATGACATGGGGGAAGATATTTGCAAATCATATATATGATAAAGGGTCAATATCCATAATAGATAAAGAATTCCTACAACTCAACAACAAAAAACAAACAACCTGATTAAGGCAAAAGATGTAAGCATACATTTCTCCAAAGAAGATATGCAAATGGCTAATAAGCACTTAAAAATATCCAATATCATTAATCATTAAGGAAATACAAATCAAAATCTCAGCGATACCTCTTCATACACATTAGGATGGTTATTATAAAGATAAAAAAATGAAAACCACAGAAAACAATAACTGTTGGCTTTGATGTTAGAAATTGAAACCTTGTGCACTGTTGGTGTGACTGTTGAATGGTATAGCCACTATGTAAAACAGTATGGTGTTTCCTCAAAAAATTAAAAATATCATATGAATACCATGTAATCCAACAATTCCACTTCTGGGTTTACGCCCAGAAAACTTGAAAGCAGGGCCTCAAACAGACATTTCTACACCCAAGTTAAGAGCAGCATTATTCACCACAGCCGGAAGATGGGAGCAGCACAGGTGTCCACTGACAGATGTGCAACGAAGCACGACGCGGCCTGAAAAGGAAGGAGGTTCTGGTGCAGGCCACAACATGGATGGACCTGGAGACATTCTGTTGAGTTAAATAGACCAGTCATAAAAGGAAAAATACTGCATGATTCCACTCACATGAGGGACCTACAGTGGTCAAGTTCACAGAAGCAGAAAGTAGAAGGTGGTTATCGGGGACAGGGGAGAGAAAGGGGAGTTATTGATTAATAGCTACAGAGTTTTCGTTTGGACTGATGAAACAGTTCTGGAGATGGATAGTTTTTGGTTGCACACCTATATGAATGTACTTAGTACCACTGCATTGAACACTTAACTCTGTGAAAATGGTCAATTTTTTCCCATGTATATTTCATTACAATTAATTTCTTTTTAAAAAGAAACAGCGATATCCTGAAGTTTTGCAAGGAGCAGGCTCTCAAAATCCAGAGTGGCACCAAGAGAGATTTATCAACAGTAACTGACAGAAACCTAGGAAAACCCCAGGCAGTGCAACTGAGGCCCTATGTAAAGACCTGCTTAATGTCGTTAAACATAAAATGTCCCTAAATAGAACTAACAGTGGAAATAGGGATCTTATTTTAAAGGAGTTTCACGTAAGGAGCTTCTGTACAACTGCCGAAGGGTGAACAAGACCTATTAATATGGTTATAAAATTATTTTTGGTTAACGTTGTAATTGGATGACAGAAGGCTACTTGAGTCTATGTTTAACAACAGATCACAAATTCTGCCTTTATATTGAATTTGTTTATTAAAATCAAGAGATTCTGTATTCTTTATCAAATAAAACCCTCCATTCACAAATCTATTTTTATGCTTTTTCAAAGTAGCATTTTTTAAAGTAAATACACAAAACCTTTGTCTGCATGGAAAGCTCAAAACATGATGTAGAATGATATAGAATCATTACCTTTATGGGCTCCTTGGATCTCCATGTGTCTGTGGGGCCAACTGGAACCTTTCTTATGGAATTTTGCTGATAATTTGAGAGATACAAACACTTGATTGGATTCAATAACTACATTTTTTTTTCCTCTTCCACCAGATGTGGTCACTCTAGAGAAGAACAAAAAGGCAGAATGATGAGACTGATACTCATAATGAAACAAAAACCCTACCTGAGGGATGTGTTTTTAGTGTACTGGCAGCGGTCAGGGCAGTGCTGCCGGGGCACAGGAACCTGGGGGTGGGTTGACTTGGGTGACGTCTAGCATCACGACCAAGTAACTTCTGATGAATAGTTCTTTATGGAAAACCCCTTCAGAAAACAAATTAAACTACGGTTTGCAATGTAAAAAATTACACAAAACTGTAAACATATTCTTATGAAACTAGGTGAAAGAATTACTTTTGTGACTGAGTCTACAAATTATTAAGACAGGATAAAATATTTAAAGACTAGGTAGAGAAGCATATATAATGTATCTGTACATATATTACACAGTTTATTCAGGGGTGGGGAACCTGTGGCCTTCTAGGTCAACTGGATTCAGTCAAAAGGCCACATGTGGCCTTAAGGTGGCAGGTCCCCACCCATGGCTTTTATCATCAGTAGGTTGTCATATATGTTTTTATTTTTGTTCTTTTCAGTACAAAAGACAGGAAATATGCTGTGGTCATTTCCACCAAAAAGGTTTTACAAGAGCATGTTATGTGATAATGATAAAGAAAAACAAAATGCAACATTTTAAGTCATACTTTAAAATTTTTTACTTGTTATAACTATAAAGCATCATCCAAATATAGTATTTTAAACAGGGTTTATTTATAAAAAACCTACTAATATGATTAATGTTTATATAGTGGACACAGTTATTTTTCATATGTTCTGAGATATTACTTACTAAATTGACTAAGAATGGTTTAGATGGTATTCAATATAGTGGTTTTATGAAAATGCAAGTTAATTCTCACCATATGAAGAGTACCAAATAGACAAATTTCAATCAATCTTATAAATGAACCAATATCAAGCAAAACAAGTGATTGAGAATATAGTAGTAGGATTGGATGTTAATGATCAAAGCCACTCTATCTGATATATTGGCAACACTCTGCTAAAAAGTCAAAATATTTTGCTTTTGTAAATATTATTAAATTAATTTATACACTGTCTTACTTCCAGTAATCCACCTCTGTCCCTTTAAGCTTTCCATAACGTTCAATGGATTCATTATAAGATCCCTCATTGTTTTGGGAAAAGTGTCTCTCCTATTCCTCAGGGTTCACAACAGGTCGCCAGGAGGAAGACCTGGAGATCATCCAGCCACCCCTGTGGGAGCAGGCTGCCGCCCCTCCACAGCAGGCATGACTGAAAATTGTCAGGGAAAGAACAGATGTTTCGTTAATGTGTTAAGTATCTAGAAAACAGAAATTTTGTGGACAAAGTGACAGGTTTTATTTGGAATGGGCTCTATTCTCCAGGCACATGTTCACAAACCAGGAAGTTGAAAAGCGACTTTTCATCCCCAGGTGGGATGTGCAGGGCTCACAGCCATTCGTGGAGGCCACTTGTCCACGAGTCACAGTGTCTGTCCTCCCACCAGCAGGTGCAGGAGGAGCTAGGGCACACTCTCACACGAGACCCCCTTTGGGGGAATGGAAGCTAGAGTAACGGCTAGAGGCAATACTACCTCTACTACAAGATGCACGTTCATCTGGGAGTCATTTATGACAGCAGTCCCCAACCTTTTCGGCACCAGGGACTGGTTTCATGGAAGACAATTTTTCCATGGATGGGGGTGGAAGGGCAGAGCTCAGGCGGTGATGAGCTCAATGGGGAGCGGCTATAAATAAACATGAAACTTCGCTTGCTCACCCACCGCTCACCTCCTGCTGTGCAGCCCTTTTCCCCCCCCCCCCCCCCAGTTCCTAAGTTTCATGGGAGACAATTTTTCCATGGACGGTTGGAGGGGTGACAGCAGAGCTATGCGGCCTGGTCCCTAACAGGCCACAGACCAGTACCGGCCCACGGCCTGGGGGTTGGAGACCACAGATTCAAGAGATGGAGATAAAAAAGCCACTGACAACGGATTAGCGGCTAAATGCCCTTGCAGGGTATGTGAGGCTTCCTACTAAAAGCACGTGTGTGTGTGTGTGTGTATACACACATATATATGTATACACCTATCTTATGCTTTTAACAAAATATCTTTCATTATGCAAACATTCACAGAACAATTCATTAACGAGCAAGATTCACCGGTGACCTAATTTATCAGGCTTTACCTTCTCACAGGTATTCAGGTATGGTAGAAAGGAATGTGCACCTGCGGCTCTGGCCGCTTACAGTTCCCTGTCACATATGGTGCTTGTTATAATTTACAACAGAATCCGCAGGATGAGCTCCTAAGTGGAGTGTTTAGCAGGTAGCTTAGCTGCAAAACAGAAACGCTGCCAGCCAGGCAGGAGCCCCTCAGGCTCCACAGCCACACTTCTGTCCTCAGCTCGAGCTCTACCGGCCCTCCCCTGTCCTCCCTCTCTCCAGCCTCCCACAGGAGAACTAGTGGGCTTTTCTTGAAGGCACTTGCCATCATCAGAAATTACATTACACGTTTTTTTTGTTTTAAACTGTTTGAGTTAATTGTAAATTCACATGCAGTTGGAGAAAATAATACAGATCCCATGCACCTTAGTCTCAGAGACCTTCAACAACAACATCATGCAGAGCTGCAGCACATGATCACCACCAGAACAACACTGACTAATTCTGCTCAAGTTCACAGGTCCCAGTTTGACATGTATTCGTGCACGAGTGTGTTTAATTCTGTGCAATTGAATCCCATGTGTAGATGTGTGCATCCACCATCACAGCCAACACACAGAGCATGTGGCACCCAAGGACCTGCCTCGCCCTTTCCCAGCCATGCCCCTCCCCCCTTAACCCCTGGCAGCCTCTCATCTGTGTTTCTATCATTTTGTCATTTCAAGAATGTTCTATAAATGGAAGCCTACACTGTGCAAACTTTGCAGATTGGCTGTTCTTACTCAGCATAATTCTCTGAGATTCATCTGGGTTGTTGTGTGTATAAATCGTTTATTCTTCTTAATTGCTGAGTAGTATTCCATGGTACAGCTGTATCACAGTTTGTTTAACTATTCATCCTCTGAAGGACATCTGGGGTACATCCAGTTTTTGGCTACTCTGAATAAAGCTGCTGCAGACATTTGTGTACAGGTTCTTGTGTGAATATAAATTTCCATTTCTCTGGTATTAATATCTGAGAGTACAATTAGCTGGATCACATGGTAATTATATGTCTAGTTTTTAACAAAAATGCCAAACTTGTGTTCGTAGTGGCTGCACCATTTTACGTCCCATCATCAGTGCATGAGTGATTCAGTTTCTCTGCATCTTCGTCAAAATTTGGTGTTGCCACTATTTTTTATTTCAGCTATTGTAGGTATGTAGTGAAGCCTTCACTGTGGCTTTAACTTGCATTTCTCTAATAGCTGATGGAACTGATCATCTTTTCATGTGCCTATTTGCCATCTGTATTTCCTCTTCGGTGAAATGTCTGTCCATGTCTTTTGCCCATTTTCCTACTGAATTTTTTTAAACTGTTGAATTTTTGGAGTTCATTGTATCTTCTAGATACTAGTTTTTTGTTGAATGTATGAATTGCAGTATTTTTTCCAGCTTGTTGCTTGTCTTTTCATTGTCTTAACAGGGTATTTTGTAGAGCAAACATTTTAATTTTCAGGAAGTCCGTTTATCTATTTTCCTTTATGCAGCGTATGTTTGCTTATGTATTCATCTTTTTTCCCCACTGAAAACTACACCCCAGAAAGGCAGAGACTTTGCTGTCTGATCTGTTTCTGAATCGCAAGAGTCCAGAAGTGTTTCTGGAACATAGGAGATGAGCAACAAATGTATGTTGAATGAATAAATAAATGAAAACTAATTTATTAGGCAAAACTATTTTATGTAAGTTATTTTTCTAACACTAGAGAATAATAATAATATTAAAAATAGCATATTAACATTCTGCAAAATGATTTTACACACATTATTTTCACATGATTTTCATAATCCCCTGTGGGGAAGACAGGTCAGAAATCACTTTTACTTCTCAGATGAGCCCTGAGGTTTAAGGCCCCATCGTCAGTAAAGTCTGAGTCTTGTTTTCACTGTGGAATGTTGCTGCCGAGTAGTCCCCTAGCATTTGAAAGTGACTGAGGATGATTACAGGAAGAATTAATTTATATGGAAGTAACAAAACTATAGAACTTCCTACCTCAAAGTGGAATATGGATTGGAACCATAAATAAGCACACTCACGGTTTACATAAACTCCAGGACAATCGAGCCACGTCTAGTGCTTGAGGGAAGTAGGAATTCACCCAGTCTTACGAACACAGCTGTCCTGCTCTTCCTCAAAAGATCTGTGTGCGACACACTCGAGGGAACTGAACAGACCTTCCTGGAGGGCAGGGGACTGCTAGACCCACAGGTTCCCTGATTTCCTACTCTCAGTGAGAACCAAAAGGAGAAATGCCTGCCTTTTGAGTGACTGTTTTCTTATTCACAGTGGCCTTTTTATGAAAGCATACCACATCTGGTACCAGGCAACACACAACAGTTGTGTCACGGGCACCACCAGCAAACCACCCAGATGGATTTGTTTTCCATCAGTGTCAACGAGTGGCACCCCCGAGTCAAGCTACTGCCAGAGGCGTTTAATTTGCGCCCATGACGGAAAGTGCGCGTGTGGACCATTCTGGACCAAATGCCTCCCACCGAGAAATTCACAAACCTAGGTCTGCTGCCCAACAGGGGAGCTTAATGCTTGGATGACATCTCTTTTAAATAGTTCTTTTTTTCCTCAAAATCCTCAGTAATGTCTATTTCTTCTTAGGCTCTCCATCTTTCAGAATCATTGCAGTCAAAAAAATAAAGAATAAGAAAAAAGCCTAAGTACAGAGAAAATAACATTGTTCTATAGGTGAATATTTATAAACTAATGATTCACACTGGGCATGAGGTAAATTTTCCAGAAAGACTCCGCCAGGAAGCTTTGGAGGCTCCGTCTCAGGGTAGGGCTTTCTCCTGACGCTTGCAGAACCCGGCACGCCTGCCGTAGCTGCGGATTCCTCGTCAGCACCCGCCTTCCACTGTGAGGGCCTCAGTGGACGCCGCAGCCCAGTACTGGGCCCACTGTGCATGTGGGATGTGCGGAGCAGAAGTTTGCTAAGTTTAATGAGTAAATTAAAGATCAACCAGACTAAGAAATAAACCCCCAGCCACCATCTCAGGGCCACCAGGAAGCTCCCTGGCAGTGAGGCTGCAGGGTGGCTCTCCCTGCTCTTCTTCAGTTTGGGGCCATATCGTTCTCTTTCCCAGGAACTCCACACATTTCTTCATTTTAACATAATGTACGACGAAGAAGTGATTTAAGTTAAAACTTCATTGTAGATCAATGAATTACTAATGGTTGTGTTATAAAATTCATTTTAACTTTACCTGTATTAATATTCATGATATATGAAAAAGAATCTTACTTTCCACTTTAAGGGTGTGTGCTGTTTAATTTACTTTAAATTAGTTACGCAGCGAATAAAAATCACTATTTGTCCAAAAATTCAAGAATGATCTATTACCTGTGTTTGGTTATTTAGACTGATTACAGAAAAGAGATAGGTTGAAAGCTAATAACATGTCCTATGATGAAAATTAGACATAAAATGACCTCCTGCTTGAAATTTTTGCATTTGAGGCTAAAGAAAGCCAGACTTGTTTATTTGCTTCCTCCCTCCCTTCTTCCTTCCTTCCTCTCTCCTTTCTTTTGTTCTTTTAAAAGTCTGTTTCCAAACAATGAGGTGGAAAAGAATATTCCAGCCTGACGTCTGTATGATAACGTTATCACTAGGGCTATTCACATCCTCAATATATGAAAAACGCTGCTTCGGTTACAAGTTTTGCTCTATATTCTTTTTCCTTTTAACTTTTTTTTTTAAATACTAGAAAATAGTGAGCTGCAATAGAAAAATTTTGATCAGATAAATGTAACCTAGAGAATGAGTATGGATAATTTTGAGGCAAATTTGGTCCTTGTTAATTTGCATTTTATTACCGGTGTTCCTTTTGCTTCCTGTTTTTACCAATGACTCTTTGTGAAGATGTGGCTGTGCCTGAACCTAGGGCTGGTGGGGCCCAGTGCCCTTGGGGCCCAGAGCTGAGTCACACAGCCCTGGGCACAGGTCAATCCCCAGTGACCGCCAGGGCCGTCAGGCTCCTACAGTCCCATTTGGAGCCCCTCAAAAACAGTTCTGTTTGTAAGAAAAATATATGTATGTTATCCAGTTCCATATATAGAAGTTAAAGCAGCTGTGTTTACGGCCTTTGTTCACATGGACCCCCTTGCAACAACCTTGAGGACCCCTGGGAAGTCGTCAATGTCAAGGAAACAGCATTTTGTCAGTTACCAAATGTGTTTATTCCCAGAGGGACTGAGGGAGGGGGAAGCTGAAGAGCTTTAATGGCTCTTATTTGAAAGGTAAACCAGGGAACCGCACTCTCCTCCCCCTTCCCTGCCACCCAAAGGACCTGCCATCTCTGGGTGCTGGGAAGCATTTCTCTATGTATCTCAGAACCCAAGGGAGCGCCGCAGCTGGCTCCAGACTGCTTGCAGTCGGGTAGGCTGCAATTACGAGCCATCACAATGAACGACAGGAAGCATAGACTTTAAAACATGTAATCTGTGTGCTCATCAACATTATACAAGCAGAGTTTAAGGGTCGAATAGCTCTACACAGCTTGTTATGAGAAACAGTTCCCCAAACACCACCCCATTGTATTTCCAGCTCCCCTGAGGGAAAGGAGTTCAGCTCTTGAGCCTTTCCTTTTGGCATCTGCCTCCAGATCCCTGCACAAACAATGCATCTCTGCTGTGAAGCGCCAGATTTATCAGCTTCCCCCTAAGGAGGACAGGCGGGTGCGTGCAGACACACCATGCCTAAGCCCACCTCCCACACACTGCCCCCAGCATCATTACGTTGGACGTTGTATTAGACTGTTAGGTAGTGTTTGTAATAACCATGAAAATACTATTGACAGGTGAATCACACGCTACACTATGTTCCTTACCTGTGCAGATTTTCCTCTCTGCAGTTAATAGTTGTGTCTGTGCACTTGCATGTTTTCCTATGTACTCACCACGAATTTACCCTAAACTCCTAATCAAGTTGTTCCCTCCTCTTACAAGTGAACACCTCGGTACCACTGGGTGCTCTGCAGGAGGCCTCAGGAACCCACCTGTGCCTTCATCTGGCCTGGTCTGCGCTGGTTCTCTGGAAGAGTCATGTCAGGACAGTTGCTCATGGGTCTCTGCCCCCTCTGTCTTCCTCTGTCTTGATTTACTTTCTCTTTTTGGAAAAAGACATTTTCCAGTAGCCTCTTAGGGAAAGGTTCTTGGGAGATATTTTCTTAAATGATTTCTAAATGTTAAAATGTCCATTTTTGCCTTGACACCAACTAATATTTGTCCGAGCGAAAAAGCCTAGATTGGAAATAATTCTCCCCCAGATGTGAGATGGCATCAATCCCTGGGCTTCCACTGCTTGCAGATTCTTTGTGAAAATCCTTTCCCCCGTGACTCAGAATTATTCAAATTTTCTCTTTGCTTCTAGTGTTTTAAAATTTCCCCCAAATGACTGGGTGTGTACAGATCTCTGTCACTCACCGTGCTGGGCCCTCTGTGGGTCTCTCGGGGACATTCTCTTCCTTCTTTCTTTAATGGTTCTTTCCTCTCCACCTTCTCTGATCTCTCTGGAGCTCCCACTACACAGGCAACAGTCCCACCGGGACAGGACATGTCCTCTGACCTTCTCTTATTTTCCATCCCTTTGTCCTTTCGTTCTAATCAGGTTTCCTCGACTTTACCTTCTCACCTTTCTAGTGAGATGTTTTTAAATTTAAATTTCAACACTCATCTTTTAAAAGAATTCTAAGGGATCTCTTGCTTATTTGAATCACCTTCTCCCTAGCCCACTTAAAAACAAATCTGTTTTTGCTTAATAAACCCAGTAGTTTCTCTCCTGTGACTCTGAGGAAGTTTATGGTAGCTTCTTTGTTCCTCTTGTATAGTCTCTATTTCTCCCAGTTTGCTTTTTTCCTTTTTTGTTTGTTTGTTTGTTTTGGTCTCTTTCATATTAGAGAACTTGCTCAGACATCTGGAGAAACTCCGATCTGCTCTTGTTTAACAGGGCAGCGTAAGAAAATCTCTTGGAAACCCTGTTCACACGGGTGGGGCTTCCTGACCTGGTGGCTTCTCAGGGTGCTTTGCCCGGGCTCTTGACTAGAGGTGCTGTGGACTCTGCAGCCAGATGACATGCACTGGGATTTTTAAAAAAATTATTACAAGGTTCCTTGATCATTTCTAACATATCTCCATATCTCCTTGCTAAAGGCTGACCATACCAAAGACTTTTAACACTAGATATTGATGCCATGAGATCAGTCACATAAAGAATCCCTAGAAATTTAGGGTAGAGAACTTTCACCAAATGGTCATTTAATACCCTTTATTTGAAGATAAGCTCTTGTGGGACATACAAGTGAGCCCTTACCTGGCTTCTTTAGGGGTTGGTTGACAGTGTCAGGGAAGGGGAATAGCCCAGAGAGAGGGGCTCTAGAAAATGACAAGTGTGGATTCACATACGATGGGACAGGCAGACTTCATGTTGTTTCCCTTCACTCCCTGAAGACTCTAGGGGCAAACACAAGGCCTAGACATGGTTAAGTTGGAGCCAACACAAGCCCTAGCTCAAGAGGCCCTAAGTCCCCTGCTTGGGTGATCATGTCCCAACAGCAGTTGAAGACCCAAATCCACACTATCATGGCCAGATTTGATCATTTCCAATTGCTGACAAGGTATAAGTTGTCCAGGAGAATGTGGGAAAACAAAATTTTTGAGAAGAACGGTTAGAGGGAAGCATCCCAAACATTCTAACACGGAGACGTGGTGGCCATGCTATAGATTCCCTAAGAGATAAAAATGTGATGGACAGGTTGAGGGTAATTATCATGACATCTCTGGGGACACTAAAAGTGTGCGTGCAGAGAGAGACTTCAACATATTGCCAGGGAGTTTTTTTATGTGTTTTTTTTTTCAGCACAATAATCTATAAAATCCTAAATTACAGACAACCTCAGTTCTTGACAATCTTAAAACTTTTTAGGTAGAATCATTGACAGTGTTAAGGAACACAAAAAATATCTAATAGAATTCATATAGACAAAAAGATATTTCTATTTTAGTAAAATAAATATATTTCTGAGAAGCTTGTTGAAAAGTAAATTTTTCCAATGGAATAAATTTTCTTCTTTGCTTTTTATTATAAAATATGAGATAGTTCTAGATTAAAGTATTTTGGTGTTTGGATGTAACAAAATCAAAATTAAGAAAGGAGTGTACATCAAAAACCTCATCAAATTACAGTAATAGCTATATTATTCAAATCAAAGATTAACAAAAAATTCTTAAATAATTACAATACTTAAAATTGAGGGCTACATATGAAGTCACAAATATATTCAAAGTTAAAATGTATGGCAAGATTAAAAACATAACAGCATGTCCCCCCCTTACTTTGTTGCATGTATTAATTCCTTCAAAGAGGCAACCCTTCCTAAAGCAACTGCCACTAGACTAAATTGATCCCCTGCCTCAAACTCCTTGACATTTTAAACTACTCATCCAGCGTAGCCATTTTAATCATCTTCTCCTAATTTAGAATTACCAGCCTGAACACACTCACATGATTTCCTGTACTATTCTGTAATGGGAGGGAAAAGTCTACCATTGGCTTAACAGTGAGCATCTTGTTTTCTTGCAATGAGCTTATACTCCACAACCAGAGTATCTCTCTGCTGCATTCTATTTCAATACGATAGTGTATTTTTTTTTTTACCTAATTGGAGAAGATGACACTTTTTTAATAAACTTATAAAAATACTGCTTATTTTGGACCTTAACAATTTTCTATGGTTTATCAATCTCTCTCCTTTATACACACACATACACACACACAGCATCCAGAACCAAAGTGGGAAGTTAAAACAGAAAGAAGATATTAGGCATAAAAGAACAGCAAAAAAAAAAAAAAATACCCTCAAATTCTTATGTTTTATAGGAATGATTTATCCCTTTGCAAAAAATGTGTGTTTTCCTGTTTCCTCACCTCATGACGTTTCTCACACCAGCCCTCCACTATAAATCATCTACTTCACACTAAATTTACTTTTTAAATTTTATTAACTTATAAAAGCCCAGCTCAATTGCTACTTTCTCCAAAATACCTTCTTTCAATTTCCAAAAAAAAGTAACCTATAGTTCTTAAAGACCAAAACACTTTAAACTGTTAAGGTAGCACCAAAATTATACCTTGTGCTAGGGTTAGATCCGCATCCTATTTCTATTATTAAACTGGATATTTGTGCTTAAGATCAGTACAGAGTAACGATAATGACAATGATGATGATGACAGAAAATCTCACACACCACTGACTATGTGCCAAGGGTGTTACAAGCACTTTACAAACACTAACTCATCCAAACCTCTCAATAGCCCCAGGAGGCAGGTCCTCTTGGGGTCTCCACCTTCAGGAACAGACTCTGAGAAAGGGCTCTGCCACTTACCAACTGTGTGACAATGGATACCCACTTGACCTCTGCAAACCTGTTTCCTCATCATCAAAATGGTATTAGTCATAAATATTCTGTGTACATTTATTGTGAATTTAAATAAGATCTGGTTTCCATTCTTACCAAAGTGCTGAACTACCCAACTACTGAGTCTACAGCAAGGCCAATGCCAAGATGAACTGCAGGGCACCACCAAGAAAGGAAGAGACTGGGGTCGGGGTGGAGGGGCTGAGAGGCGGCTTGGTCTGGGCAGCGGCCGCCCCTCACAGCTGTTGGAGCCTGAAGGAGAGAGGAACCATCCGAGTTCTGCTCTGGCTGCTCCCACCCCGTCCTCGAGGAGCTGACACAGATGCTGGTACGGGATTTCATCCAAGTGTCACTAAAGTGTCACTCAGAGAAGCACTTACACCTTAGTCTCAGAGAATATAAAGTCCATAATAAATTTAGCAAAAGATGTGCTATACTTCTATAGGGAAAATTACAAAACTTCATTAAGAGATGTTAAAGAAGCTCTGAATCAATGGAGAGCTAAATCACATCATGATTGGGAAGACTTAATATTGTAACAATGTCAGTTCCTCCCCAAATTAATGCATAATGCAATTTCAACTAAAATACTGAGTGATTTTTGCAAGGAAATTGATATTTATATGGAGCAGTGAAGGGTCGAGAATATCTAAGACATTTGTGAAGAAGAAAATCAGGGAAGGGAAAAGTGTTCTACCAGACTTCGAAATTTATGCTGAAGCTGTAGTAATTTATCCTGGGTAATGCTGACCAGGGATAGAGAGAGTACCCTATAAAATAGAATGAAGAGCTTGTAAACAGGCCTATGCATCTTCCATGATGGACTTTGAAATAGAAAAGATACCTCAGAAGATTAAAAAGAGATTCTTCAGTAAATGGAACTGAAAGAATGCTTATCTCAAGGCAAATGATGAAGCTGGATTCTTACATCCTACACAAAGTAGGCTCAAGGTGCATTAAGGAGTTTAAATATCAAAAACAAAACTTTAAGAATCTTCATGGAAAACAGATGAATATACACTTAGATCTTAGAGTAAGGTAAAACAAGACACCCATAGCACTGGACTATAAAAGAAAAGATGGATGCATTTGACAATATTATAATTAAAAACCTGTTCATTAAGACACTTTAAAGAAAGTGGGAGGCTCAGTTACAATCTGCAAGAAGACAGATTCTTGATTTGCATAAACAATATATAAAGAATTAAAAATAAATGAGAAACCCATACTCAATAAAACAAGAGATTTTGCAGAAAACATTAGCAAACATTTCACCAAAGAGAAAATACATACACCATAAATATATGAAGAAATCATAAACAATTATTCACCAGAAAAATGCAAAGTAAGCCTACAGTGAGATACTGTTCTCCTACCATTTTGCTGCAAATCTTTTTTGAAGTCTGACAATACTAAGTGTTGGAGAGATATCAAGTGACAACTTCCTAGATATTTAATTTATATCAAGATAATAGTGCCAGAGCATGCTAAAACTTGAAAGGACCTTAGAAATCATCTGGTCCGATGAATTTTATGTGCTGATCTCTGATGTCCCACTGGTTTGGAGGACATATCTCAGAAGCCAGCATGGGCAGAATGGGGACATGGGACAGATCCTGTGAGGAGCTGGTATCCCCAACCAAAAGAACCCACTTCCGTGTGTTTGTCCAGAGAGCTTCCCACAGTAAAAAGAAGAGTCCAGAGGTGACATGTCTGAAAGCTCATCTAGAAGAGCACACTCAATCCACGTACGAGCAGATCAAAGGCTCTGGAAATGTGCTGAAGTCACACAGCAAGTCTGCCAGGCAAGAGGAATCTGGACCCTCCCAGTCCTGACACCAGGCACCATCCAGTTCACAGAAAAAGAGCAAACCACCCTTCCTGGACATTTCATATGAACTAACATTCTGAAGTGCGATCATTTAAATTCTCAATAAATATAGATTTAATATATTACTCACTTTATAAATAAACATATTGCTGAAAATTTTACCTTAAGGAAATATCTGAAAGATAATAGTATTCCCCATCACCTACAATGACACAAAGTCATACAAAAATAATCTCAAGATGGAAATTATGATTTGCTTTTAATAGTCCAACACTATAATTGGCTTTTGTGGACATAGACACTTGTGCTCTTTTTGCCTTTTTTGATGTTTATGAGTGTGAGTGTGTGTGGGGGGGGAGAGAAGCAGTTACTTAACCATTATTACCTCTTGTTGGTGATTAGGAGCAAAAAATTTTCCTCTTACGAGTTTAAAATTCATCCATCTGGAGTCACAGGGACCCAAGTCTGCGGCTGCAGGGGCCAGCCTGACACCTGCAGCTGCAGAGTGAAACTGCTGGAAGAACACAGAGGGACAAAGCTTCCTGACATTAGTCTGGACAATGATTTTTTTTCCTAAAATCACAGGCAACAAGAGCAAAAACAGACAGATGGGAGTGCATCAGAAAGCTTCTGCACAGCAAAGAAGATACTCAAGAGAGTGAAGAGACAACCTATGGAATGGGAGAAACATTTGCAAATCATACATCTGATAAGGACTAATTATCCAAAATATATAAGAAACTCAAACAAATCAATAGCAAGAAAATAAACAACCTGATTAAAAAAATGGACAAAGGATCGGAACAGACATTTCTCTAAAGAAGACATACAAATGGCCAACAAGTATATGAAAAATGTTCAACATCACTAAACATCAGGAAATGCAAATTAAAGCCACAATGAAATATTACCTCACACCTATTAGAATGGCCATTGTCAAAAAGACAAAAGATAAGAAGTGTTGGTGAGGATGGAGAAAAGCCATGTATGCTGTTTGTAGGAGCGTCAATTAGTGTAGACATTATGGAAAAGAGTGTGGAGGTTCCTCAAAAAACTAAAAACAGAACTACCATCAGATCCAACAACATTACTGCTGGGTATACATCCAAATGAGATAAAGTCAGTACGTCAAAGAGATATTCACACTCCTATGCTCACTGCAGCATGTTTCATAACAGCCGAGGTACAGATTCAAGCTAAGTGTCCATCAAGACACGAATGAATAAAAAAAATGTAATACACAAACACACACATACAATGCAATTCTATTCAGCCTTTAAAATAAAAAAGAAGGAAATCCTGTCATTTTCAACAACTTAGATGAACCTGGAGAACACTATGTTGAGTGAAATAAGCCAGGCATAGAAAGACAAATATTGTATAATCTCACTTATACATGGAATATAAAAAAGTTGAACTTGCAGAAGCGGAGAGTAGTCGGTGGTTACCAGGAGCTGGGGGAGAAGTTGGTCAAAGGTATAAAGTTTCGTAAGACAGAAGGAGCAAGTTCTGGAGATCTACTGTACAGCACGGTGGCTATAGTTAATAGTAACGTACTACATTCTTGAAAATTGCCAAGAGAGTAGATCTTAAGTGTTCTCACCACAAAAAATGATATGGATGTGAGGTGATGAATAGGTTAATTAGATTGGCTAATCATTTCATAATGTATACTTCGTATTGTATACCATAAACATATTCAATTTTTGTTTGTCATTACACCTTACTAAAGCTGAGGAAAAATAAAAAATAAAACCCATCTTATACTTCCTTGATGCTCCATCTCTACTATCTCTCTAGAAAAGGAGGAAGAACCTAATTTGAGTAAGAGAGACTGGTCATAGTAGTAAATTAATTGTTCTTACCTACCTTTTGCAGAAGGGAAGTTCATACCTCCTTTCAAGATACTCTGTCTTTTCGTTTCCCCATCAGTGCCTCATACATCTGTCCACCCGCCCACCCATCTCTATGTCTGACTCCCCACGCCTCTGCCCCGCTCTGCAGAGACCCTGTGCTGCACGGGGCACTCGGAGTTAAGAGGGCCAGTCGTGCTTTTCCATCACCGCAAAGTCTTATTGGGAAGTAAGTGCCCAAAGCAATGCAAGGACACAGAAAAAATTCTAAAAAAATCCTTCTGGCTTGATATTGAGATATTATACTTTTTTTACAATCTGTTTTTGAGGTTTGATGTTGCCCAGTTCACTTTACCCTGGAGAGCAAGATAAAGAACTGAGAACTGTGTATTCGTGCTGCATAGATATCTAACGCATTACAAATACCATGATTAAACAAATCTTGGCATACCTCTCCCAACCTAAAATATTAAAGCAGCCAAACATCAGTTATAATAATTCATTGACTTGAAAATAAGTTTAAAAATCAATGATGTAAGTTTGTTTTTTTTGTTTGGAGACAGGGTCTCTGTTGCCCGGGCCAGAGCTCAGTGGCGTCATCATATAGCTCACCACAACCTCAAACTCCTGGGCTCAATCCTCCTGCCTTAGCCTCCCAAGAAGCTGGGACTACAAGCATGAGCAACTACACCTGGCTAATTGTTCTATTTTTTATAGAGACAGGGTCTCGCTCTTGCTCAGGCTGGTCTCAAACTCATGGCCTCAAGCGATCCTCCTGCCTCAGCCTCCCAAAGTGCTGGGCTTACAGGAGTGAGCCACCGCGCCCAGCCTAAATATTCATTTTAAGACAAAGGAACATGAATGGAATGAGCACCAGATATTGGTTTCATCTACATCATTACTTATTTTAGGTGTCCCTGGAAAAGTCATCTAACATCCACTTGCATATCCATGTGTGGTAAATGTCTGTAGTTATACTTTATCTGCATTCCTAATGCAAATCAAATGAGACAAAAATTATGAAGACATTTTAGAAAGTATGAAATGATACAAACACAAGGTAGGAATGATTAACCTGGTAGTGAAGTTAATAATAATACCAGTGGGAAAAGAAGATATGGGCTAAAGTCTAAAAAAAATAAAAAAGCGGTGCTTTGGAATGCCAAGTGCAGACACAGCCTGGTCCTCTAGTGGTTTGTGATTTACACCACGGAAATAAAAAACGCTAATATGTAGTAAAACCTCACAAATCCTGACTAATTGGGGAAAAGCCAATTTGGACTTCTGAAAGGTTTTAAAGAAGTGTAGCTCTCTTACTTTAAAATGAATATAGCAACATGAGCTACCGGTTAACCAAACTGTTGTGCATTTTGACCTCCATTAACAATTAGATTAGGGTAATGTGTAATCATCATCGATTCACTAATTTGGTCAAATATCCAGCAAATGTCTGAGCTGGGCACTGGCATCGGCTCTGTCCTCAACACGTTTATTCCAGTGGGTGACGCTGACACACAGTGGGTAAGCACCACACAGTATCCTGACTGTCTCCACAACACAGGAAGCACAGGACGCCATGGGCTCACCTGGGAAGGACAGAGTTCTCAGTTTTGGGGGGTGATGGGAAGATTCTCATAGAAAGTAGCACTTACATCGCAACCTAAAGGGAAGGTAGGAATAGCCAAAAATAAAATGTCAGGGGGAGTGCTTGAACTTTGTCCTGAAGAAATTCAGACTGTGAAAGATTTTAAAGTATAGAATGCTAGATAATAGAATCTGCATGTTTTGAAATCCACTTTGGCTGGATGGTGGGAATTACAGTGGCAAGTCTAGAAGAAAATAGAATGATCAGGAGTCTCCTGCAGCAGCCTGGCCACGAGGTACCAGTGGCCTGAGACCAGCGCGGGCAGCGAGAACAGAGACATACAGAGATCAGAAACATGCAAGAGGTGCAGGTTGGGAGGGAAACATGACATCAGTTTGGTATGATTTGATTTGGTTAGATGGTTAGACAAATCTGGGACATCCAGGTAGAGACTTATGGTAGGAAGATGAATATACTGAATTTTAAATATAGATTTTAATATTTGGGTTCCATGTCATATTGTCCTCCTCAAAAAACTCTGTGTCAAGATTCCCTTGAAAGATTAGCACAATTATCCAAAAAGCACATTCTTTGAAATCTGCACTATGCTGGCTCCCATGGCAGCACCCTGTGACGGCTCCTTTTATGTGTCTGGTGGACTCTGATTCTTCAAAACCATTGTTCTCTGAAGTTTTTTCGCCTTTGTTAACTGTTCTTCTCATTCTCTCTTGGCAATACTATCACTTTTCAGGGTTTTGCCTACCACCTGCGTGCTGACAATTCTCAAATGTATACTGAGTACTTCAATGAATTTTAGAATCCAAATGTCTAAAATTATCTATGAGAATGTCCCATGGTCACCTCAAATTTGCCACATTCAGACTTCAGCTAATCATTGCCCCACCACCCCATCACAGAGAATTCTCTTCCTATCCTCAATTCTGCTAATTAAAACTCCATGAGACATCTGTCTTAGTCCATTCTGGATGCTATAACTTGGATATCATCCATAAACTGGATGCTACCACAAACTTGGTAGCATACAAATAAAAGAAATTTATTTCTCACAGTTCTGGATCCTGCAAGCCCACCTCCTCACACGGAAGTGGGGAGGGAGCTCTATGGGGTCCCTTTTAGAAGGGCACTGATCCCATTCAAGAGGGCTCCACCTCAGGACCTCACCACTTCCCAGAGGTCCCACCTCCTAACACCATCACCTTGGGGGTGAGGATTTTAACACACAAAGTTTGGGGGACACAAACATTCAGTCCCTGACAACATGAGAGATGAGTCTTTCTTGTACCCACCCTCCCACTTGGCTTATCCAAACCATCCCCTCTTCATTCCCACCACTGCTGCCTAGGACCAGGTTCTTATTTTCTCTCAGCTAGATGAACAAGGGCCACCTAATTGCTCACCCTGGCTTCTGTATTTTCCTCTGTAAAGCTCTCTTCCACAAAGTCAGCAGCATGGTGAGTGAGACTCTCCCTCTCCCGAAGTCCTCTGCTGGGCTCCCACTGGCTACGGAAGAAGGTGCATCTAGGCTCAGCTCATCCGTGTGCTTCTCCATGCGTGGCCTTGACACACTTCCTGAGCGCCTCCCTCTTGCTGCCACTTGTCTCAGACGGTGTACGCTGGAGATCCTAACCTGCCTGCAGCTCCTGCACGCTCCATGCTGTTACACTTCTTTGTTCCTGTGTGCGTGTTTTTCTTTCTCTTGGCATGTCCTTCTCTCTTTCTCTGTCTAGCACATCTTTGAACACTTAGCTTAGGTGTGGTCTCCATTTCCAAGGAAGCCTGTCTTCCTTCCTCCCCGCCCCTCAGGGTCTCTGCACTCTCGTAGCTCTGCCCACCTAGCTGACCATGCACATGCCATCCTCTCACCCATGAGACTCTGAAGGCCCTGAACACCCTTTACATTCTCCGAGTAAGGCACAAGGCCTAGCAAAAGGAAATCGTTCAATGAATGCTTATTGAACTGTGCTCTGCTGAAAATCTTAATAGAAATAGAAATAGAATAAATCAACTGTTTAATAATTTCACCTGTCCTGTGGATCATTAAACAACTTTTCTGTGAATCATGATAGAGATATTCTCTACCTTCTAGAGCCTGGCTCAATTAAAGATCCTTCCTCTTAAGCTATTTTTAAAAAAACATACCACTATTTTATTTTTAGCTTCACATAATAGTTATATTCTATCCTTTAAATTGTGCCTGTTCAGTCTTAATAGAAATAACAAATACTCTACTAGAGTTTTCTAACCAGAACTGATGAGCTGCCTGAACATAACCACTGTGAATTTGAGCTTATTGTGACTCACACTGGATGTGCTTATACCTTTACCAAACAATTACATTACAAAATGAGTGGTAAGTACTATAAATTGTAGATAACTCAAGAGAAAGAGATATCAACTTATAGATTAAAATGTCAGTTAAGGCTTGAAGAAACCCATACCTAAAGGGTATGGTTAGAAGTATAAGAGAAATAAGGTGTCAGTGCGGTTGGAAAGAGTGCATTGAACAAAGGTAGAGAGGTGGACAAAGATAAAATGGCCATGAGATTCAACAGTCCAGAAGGACAGTAGATATGAGTTTACATGGGCAAGAAATGTCCAGTTAAAGAAGAGCATTAGGAGTCAGTCTGAGGAATTTTGATCTCATGCAGGAGGTGTGCAGGGCACTTGGAGACCTGAGCACTGAAACAACATGATAATACAAGCTAACGTTAATCGAGAGCTAATTTTGTGACAGGCACTATCTTATTTAATCTTTGCAGCAACCCCACTGAGGCAGCAATGAGTATTATCGTTACAGATGTATCCCGACCTTGCAGGTGAATAAACCAAGGCACTTTGAGGCGAAGAAGTATTTCCATGCTCCCACAGAGTAAGTGGCAGAGCTGGGTTTCAAACCTGAGCAGCAGGTTCTAGAGCCCACACTGTTAGCCAGTCCTGTATAGAGAGTATTTCAGGAGAGGAACCTTAATGCAAAGTGCAGGAAGGAATGCAGGGAACAAGATCAGAGGCAGGAGGCGTGTGGAAGGCAGCACTGTACTTGACCTCTTTGGAGCAGAGGAAATATAAAGAAAGAATTACTTTTCTCCTAAGGTACAAGTTCTAACAGAGGCTTTTAACCTTTTATAGGAAGCTATGATTCCTCTTGATGGATGGAAAATATAGTAAACACATGTATACACTCAATACATGCAATGAATTTCAGCAAATTCACAGACATCCCGGGTCTATTATCATCCTAGGTCAAGAATCCCCACCTGAGGCTGTGGAAGTAAGAGACGATTTTAAGACAGTAACCATGTATTGAGAATTGGGCAGTCTGGTGGGGAGATCAAAGACTGAAGTCTTTCACACTCTGCAAAATATGTAAGGCCATGTGTCATCTTAAGTACTGAACTGTGAGTTTCAAACTTAAGAACAGTAGGAGAAGGAGTGACAAAGCTTTGCTCAATAAGGTTATTGTGTTATTCAACTACCTATGGTTCAAAAGGCAGCTGGAACTATATTATGAATTATATTGTTAAAAGCCATGAAAACTTGGAAAATTAAAAAAAGCCTATGTGTTGGCAAAACAAATAAAATCAACTACTTCAGAGCTATGGCAATTAACCAAAGCCACATAATAAACTGAAAATTGTCCACCCAATAGAAACTACTGATTTTCACTAAGTGTCTGTGACATTTTAGCTTGGGCCATTCCCACCCCCTTTTTACCCAAGGGGAGTGCTGCAGTAGACAAAAAGCCAGTGACACTGAAGACAATGCAAGATGTGATGGGCTTTTGAGTTCCATGAAAAGCACTGTTCTCAGAGCACAGTCAGTATTTTGTCTGAAATGGCAGTTCTTAGAAAATCTCGACTCTTAGTGCATAGTGGTGGGGGGATATCTACCCCTTCAGGGAATTACTGAAACAACAGCAAACTGCTGGCAACATCCCAGCTGCCAAAGGCCCTGATTTCAGTTGGGACAAACAGAAGCCTGGCTGTGAGATTAAAAAGAAATCCTAGAGAAAAAGACAACCACAGGGAATGTTGGAAAGCTCTGACGTATGCCTGGGGATCTACAAGTCTGTGTCCACGTCCAGGAAAGAGATAAGGAAAAGAAAGTCACCCATCACTCATATCTGGGTGACCTTGAGGCCCTGTACAAACTTGTATTAAAAGTTAAGGCAACTTGCAAAAGGCCTGAAGTTTGCAGGCATGCCTTCTCACACAGGTCCCCTTGGCAAAAGGTGGGATACATTCAGGTTCAAGTGAACAAACAAATAATAAACCCCAAGAAGTTAGGGGAAAAAAGCTAGCAGAGAACTCAGTAGCTACACAATGCAGAATACTCAAAATCTTCAGAATTAATTCAGACAATGAAACAAAACAAAATAATAGCAATAAAAAATCAGGAACAAACAGCCAAGTCTTGGAGGATGTAAGAATCTGGTACTGGAATTATTAAAATATCATCTAAACATGTTCAGTTGTCATAACAAAAACCATGAGAAATGCAATGAAACAGGGAAATGTGACACACACAAGAGGAAAAGTGGCCAACAGAAAATGTCCCGAAAGGCCTCAGATTTAGGGCTTGATAAACTAAGACTTTAAACAAGTTATTATAAATACGTTTAAATCACTAAAGGAAACTATTTCTTAAAAATTGAAGGGAATCATGACAATGATTCCCAAATTCCCTATTTAATATCCTCAAGTAGAGGATATCAATACAGAGATAGAAATTATAAAAAAAGAATCAAATAAATATTATGGAGCTGAAATTTTCAATAACTAAAATGAAAAGTTCATTAGAGGGGCTTGACAACAGATTTGAGCATGCAGAACACAGAATCAGAAACTTGAGAATATGTTAATAGAGATTATCTAGTCTCAGAGGCATAAAGAAAAAAAATAAACAGAAGTGAAGATAGCCTTACAGATCTGTGGAACATCATTAAATTTATCAATGTATGTATAATGGGAGATCCAGCAGAAGAGAAAGAAAAAGAGACAGAAAAAATATTTGAAGAAATAATGGCTGAAAATTTTCCAAATTGATAAAAAAATATTAACCTACATATTTAACTCAAAATAGAATAAACTCAAATGGATCCATACCTAGATATACCAGGGTCAAATTAACAAAAAGAAAAAAGAAAAAATCTTGAAAGCTGCAAGAGAAAAATGTCTTATCACCTATAAGGCAGAGTCAATATGATTAATATGTGACTTTTCATCAGAATCTGCAGAGGCTAGAAAACAGTATGATGATATCTTCAAAGAGCTGAAAGACTGGATTCCAAGTTCTATATGTAGCAAAACTGTCCATTAAAAAGTAAATTAAGACATTTCCAGATAAACAAAAACTGAGAGCATTTATTGTTAGAAGACCTGCCCTATGAGAAATAATAAAGGAGTACTTTACGATGAAAGGAAGGACACACAACACCACATGAAGAAACAGCATTGGTAAAGATAACTGCATATAGATGATGAAAGATAGTATAAATATATTTTTGTTTGTAACACTTTTGTTCTCCTATGTGTTTTAAAATACAGCAGTAAAAATCAATAAATGATAAAACTATGTTGATGTCTTATAATGCATAAAGATATAATTTGCATGACAATAATAGTACAAAAGTTGGGGAGGGAATGGAGGTAGTTTGTAGCTTTTTTTCCTACTTTTGAATAAAGTTAGTATTAATCTGAACACATTGCTTTAAGTTAACTGCTAATTGTAATTTCCAGTACAATCACTGAGAGAAAAATTTAAGAAGAAAAAATATATTTAAAAACCCAAGGGAACTAAAAAGGTACACTAGAAATGATTTTTTAACAATAAGAAGGCAAAAATAGAGAGAGGAAGAAAAAGAAAGCACAAGACATATAGAAAACAAATTGCAAAACTGTAGCTATAAATATTACCTTACCAAAAATTACATTAAATATAAATGGATTAAATATCCCAATCAAAAGGCAGAGACTGGTACAATGGATTTGAAAAAAAAAAAAAAAACAAACACAAACAAACATGATCCAACTAAATGCTATCTAAAAAACACACTTTGGATTTGAAAGTGAAAGGGTGGAAAAAGATTCTAGACAAGCAATAACTGAAAGGGAGCTAGAGTGGCTATACTAATATCAGACACAATATACTGAAGAGAAAATTTTTTTTTATTAGAGACAAAAAATATTTTGTAATGATAAGAAGCTCAGTGAGTCAGGGAGATATAACAATTAAAAAATAAATGCATTTCACAACAGAGCACCAAAATACATGAAACAAATCCTGGCAAAATAAAAGCAATAAACAGACAAGCAAAGAATAATGTTGGAGATATCAATACTCCATGTTCAACGATGGATAAAATAAATAGGAAGATGGTCAGCAAGATAATAGAAGATTTGAACCATACAATAAAACAACTAGATATAACAGGCATCTACAGAACTCTCTATCCAACAACAGCAAAGTACAATTCTTCTCAAGGATGCAAGGAGCAGTCTTCAGGGAAGACTACATGCCAGGCAAGAAAACCAAGCCTTAATATATTTCAAAGATTTGAAATCATACAAAGTGTGTTCTTTAACCAAAATAGAATATAATTTGAAATTGACAACAACAAAATTAGAAATACACAAATATAAAAAGAAACAAAACTCCCATAAATAACCAATGGACCAAAAAACAAACAAACAAAAAACTAAGGGGATTAAAAAGTACTTGGTGAAGAGTGTGTGAAAACAAGCCCGTGAAGACCGAGGGGCACATGAGCATGTGACAGCGGCTCCCAGGGGCTGGGCCAGGGGTAGGGAGCTTCAGCCAAAGGATGTACAATTACAGTTAGACAGGAGACATGCTTGTTTAAAAACGTCCAGTATAGGCAAATACGTAGAGACAAGTGACTGCCTGGGTCTGGGAGTTCAAGAGAAGAAGGTACATGGGTGGGGGAGAGAAATGGGGAAATGTTACCAATGGTTATAGATTTCTTCTCTCTGTGCTGAAAATGTTTTAAAATTGATCGTGGTGATAGATGCACAACTCTCTGAACATACTAAAAACCACTGGATTGCACACTTTAAATGGGTGTATTATAAGATATGTGAATTATATCTCAATAAAGCTGCTTTAAATTTTAAAAAAGGAAAACATAAGATGCAGCTAAATTAGTGCTTAGATGGAAATTTGTAGGTGTAAATGTTTGTATTAAAAAAGAGAGATGTTAAATTTAAAGAAATTTAAACTACTCTCCTAATAAACTAAACAAAAAGAAGCAAACTAAACCCAAAATAAACAGAATGGAATAATACAGATTAGAGTAGAAAGACATGAAACAGAGAATAGAAAAAATGATAGAGAAATTCAACAAACTAATGTTTTTTGAGAAGACCAACAAAACCTATAGCTAGACTGACCA
This sequence comes from Daubentonia madagascariensis, assembly GCA_023783475.1. Taxonomy (NCBI): domain Eukaryota; kingdom Metazoa; phylum Chordata; class Mammalia; order Primates; family Daubentoniidae; genus Daubentonia; species Daubentonia madagascariensis. The sequence goes on from JAKFHU010001035.1 coordinate 1,747,738, forward strand.
AGAAAAAAATAAATAAGATGCAAATTACTAAAGTCAGGAATGGAAGAGGAAACATGTTTACTGATCTTATTGAAATAAAAATGATAACAAAAGAGTAATATGAACAACTGTATGCAAACAAATTAAATAACAGATGATTTAGAAAAATTCCAATAAATAAATAAATTATTGAAACTGACTCAAGAAGAAATAAGTAACTTGAATACAACTATACCAAGCAAACAGGTCGATTTTGTAATTTATTAACTTCCAACAACAAAAGTCCAAGGCCCAGATGGCTTCACCAGTGAATTCTAACAATCATTCAAAGAATAATTAACACTAACCCTTCACAAATTCTTCCCAAATTTTGGAGAGCAGGGAACTCACCACAACTTATTCTATGATACCCTGGTATCCAAACAAGACAAAGACATCACAAGATGACAAAAACCACAAACCAATATCCCTTACGAATACAGAAGAAAAAATATTCAACAAAACACTAGCAACTGAATTTGGCAATATATAAAAACGTTTATACACCATGACCAAATGGGATTTATCTCAGGAATGCAAGGTTAGTTTAACATCTGAAAATGTAATTCATGCAATAAACCATATCAATAGGATAAAGGACAAAAAAACACATGATCATCTCAATAAAAGCAGGTAAGTTGTAAAACCAGCAACAGAAGGGAACTTTCTCAACTTGACAAAGATCATTCTATGAAAAACCTACAGCTAAGATCATCTATGGTGGAATACTGAAGCTTCCCATGTGATCATAAACAAACAAGGATGTCTGCTCTTAACACTTCTATTCAACATTGTAATGGAGGTTTTAGCCATGGTGATTAAGCAAGTAAAAGAAGTAAAGTAAATTCAGATTGGAAATAAATAAAACTATCTCTGTTGGCAGATAACATGATCCATATAGAAAATAAGGATGTTCTGTAAAACTATTAGAACTAATACATTAGTTCAACCCATTTGCAGGGTAATACCCCATAATCAATTGTATTTCTATACACTAGTTCTATGGTTTGAATATTTACATCCCCTAATTCACATGTTGAGCTTCTAACCTCCAAGGTAATGGTATTAAGAGCTGGGGCCCTTAGGGGGTGATTAGGTCATAAGGGTGGAGTCCTTATAAAAGTGGCCTGAGAAAGCTTCCTTGTACCCATTACTGCCCTGCGACAGAAGGGGACAAATGTCTGTCTATGAGGAAATGGTCCCTCACCAGACACCAAATATGCTGATGCACAGATCTTGGACTTGTCAGCCTCCAGAACTGTGCAAACCAATTTCTGTTGTATATAAGCCACCACGTCTATGTTACTTTGTTATAGCACCCTGAACAGACTAAGACAACTAGAATAAAAAATCCAAAAATAAAAATTAGAAACAATCTAATTTGTAATAACAGCAAAAAGAATGAAATACCCAGGAATAAATTTAACAAAAGAAATTGAAGATATGTACACTGAAAACTATAAAATATTGTTTTAAGAAATTAAAGATCTAAACAAATGGAAAGACTTCCTATGTTCACAGAACAGAAGATTTAATATTATTAAGGTAGTAATACTCCCCAAATCAATCCACAGGTCCAATGCAGTCTCTACCAAAATCCAAGCTGTGTTTGTTAATGAAATTATTAAGTTGGTCCTAAAATTCATATGGTGATACAAGGACCCAGTATAAGCAAAACAATCTTGTGTAAGAAGAATGAAGGTGGAGAAGCCAGTCTTCTGGATTTCAAAACCTATTCAAGTAAATAAGTAAGTAAGTAAACAAATAAGTACTATAGTAACCAAGAGAATATGGTACTGGCATAAGGATAGGCAGGTAGGTTGATGAAATAGAACGGAGAATCTAGAAATAAACCATCACACTAATGTCAACTGATTTCTGACAAGGATTTCAGGACCATTTAATGGGGAAGGAATAGTCTTTTGAATAAATGGTATTAGAACAACTGGGTATCCACACACAAAAGAATAAAGTTGAATACTTATACACAAAATGAACTCAAAATGTATCATAGTTCTAAATGTAAGAGTTAAAAATATATACATTCTAGAAGAAAACCTACAAATAAATCTTTGTGACCTTGGGTTAAGCCAATGCATCTTAAATACAACACCAAAAGCACAAGGGATACAAGAAAAAAAAATACGTAAATTGGACTTCACCAAAATTAAAAATTTTGTCTGACAAAGAAAAGAAGATAAAAAAGAAGATTAAAAAAACATAAAGAATGGGAAAAATACTTACAAGTCATATATACGACAAAGGACTTATATCCAGGATATGTAAATAATCCTTATGACACAATAATAAAAAGATAATACAATTTAATAATGGGCAAAGGATTTGAATAGATGTTTTTTCTAAAGAAAGTATACAAATGGACAATAATCACATGAAAAGATGCTGAACATCATTAATCATCTGGGAAATGCAAATCAAAACCACAATAAGAACCACTTTACACCTACTAGGATGGCTACTGCAAGGAAAAAAGAAAAATAACAAATATCGTTGATAACGTGGAGATACTGGAACTTTCATGCTTGGTTAAGTATGAACTTTGGCAGCTCCTCAAAATGCAAAACAGATTTAACATATGACTCAGCAATTTCACTCTTGTCTACAGGAAATAAAAACACGTCCACGCAAAATTTATGCACATATCTTCATTGAAACGTTATCCAGGATAGTCACAATGTGGAAACGACTTAAATCTCCATACGAAGGCACACATAAAACATGTTTAGGCATACAATGCAACGTTATTCGGCCATTAAAAGGAATGCAGCACTCTTACATGTTAGGTCACGGATGAATCTAGGAAACATTATGCTAAATGAAAGCAGCCAGTCACCAAAAAACGTTCATACTATTTAATTCCATTTATGTAAAATGTCCAGAATAGGCAAAACCACAGAGACAAAAGCAGATTAGTAGCTGTCAAGGGCTCTGGAAAGGGTAGAGAGGGGAGTGACTCCTGATGGGTACATGGCATCTTTTCTGAGTGTTGAAGAAATTCTAAAACTAGATTACTGTAGTAGTTGCACAGCTCTGTGGATATACTAAAAAGCATTGAGTTATATATTCTTAATGGGTAACTTTTATAATATATGGGGATAATTCTCAATAAAGATGTAAAATGTATGTTTTTGCTGTAGAGAGAGTAAGGGAAAAATGGGCTCTTACTCCTTTTGTTTGCACCTTCCATCTTAGTTTATAACATTCATCAACAGCCATTTAAATGCTCCAGGAGTGGGCAATGGTCCTGGACTCCCAGGTCCCTCTCTGCCAAAGGCACCTCACAGAGGAAGCTCTGCACCAGCCAAAGTGGCCTGACCAAACTGCTTGCTCAGTGGTGCTGCTATAACTACTATCACACTCGACATGCGGAACTCTAGGGCCAAGCGGCTCCATGTATTTCAGATTGAGTTAATGTGCACTGTTCCACTGTTTCCTGCGAGGCATCTGTTTGTACATTTACTTACTCCTTTATCCATCCATTCATCAAGTCATTCCATTATTTATAAACATCCACGGGGATCTGCCTTGTTTCATGTGAAGAGATCTCTTGAAAAGATTCAGGAAACAAAAAGTCTAGTACCAGAGCTTTGATTATGTTTCTTAACCTCTTTATGACACAGTTTCCTCAAAAGCATAATTGGGGTGATGTTCAAAAAGAAGCACAGGATGACAGGATCCATTAATAGGGCACCTGAAAGGTTCCAGAGCAACATGTGCACATAGTGTAGTGTAGTGCCACAATACTATGAAGACACCTGGGACAGTTTTACAAATGAAGAAACTGAGACCTACAGACTTGATTCAGTTGTTCAGGCTTCCAAAGGAGACGTTGATGCTGAGACTGAACCAAACATTGTATGAGGCTATGGACAACTTTAACAACATAGGAGTTAAGTCAAATTCATTTGTTTATCTTTTTCAGAGTCATTTAAAAAACATTCTCATTTCTTCAAGTTTCACATCGGCAAATGACGATGCAGCAGACAACAATGTCAGTTACCACACTTCTTGTTAGCTCAAGGCCACGTGTCAGAAGTTCTGACTGGTACTCTACTAGCATTAGTTGAGAGTGTGTGTTTGGTTTTTAGCTCAGACATTATTTTTGAATTCATCACAGAAAAAAAAGAACACTTCTCTCTAAATGTGACATATAACATTGTAACATTTATAATAATAAATGGGAAAATGATTTAATGGAACTTAAAAATCAATAGCCATGCTAGTGAGGGGACAGAGTTCCAGAAATAATGCACAGTAATTTTATCATGATGTTGTTCACAAAGCACAAGTTCACATTAGGGTTAGATTTCTTTAAACCTCTCAGAAAACAAGGCAACCGCTCTGAGGTTTCCCCAGATGGAAAGAAAAGACTATTTGATGATTAGGAATAAAAGCAGGAGCTTTCAGACATGCTGTGCAGCTCAAACACCGTAGCCTACCTCCCTAAGCAATTTCCTTATCGCCCAAGACCTCGTGCTTCCCTAGGGCAGAAGAATGTCAGGAGGAAGTTGGCATCTTGAAAGTCAACCCTGCTCCTTCCTCCCAATCAAGATACCTCTCAGGGGGTCTGAACTGAGTGGAAGAGATAATGTGATTCCTTAGCATGGCCCCTGAGAAGTGAGTCATCATGAGAAATCACAGTGTGCACACGAGCTGCGAAGACCCCAATACTGCTGCTAGGCATGATGAGGAAGGTGTCTTCATTGGTTTCTTACACATGCCCTCTAAGCCAGTTGGAATGCTTCTGCTTTGAAGAAGTATCTGTCATACTAAGGTGCAGCCGCTCTGCTCTCCTCCTCAGTCCTTCATGGCCCTGCATGGGCTCAGGTGCCGAACCCCCATGTAGCTCCTGCCCCGAGCAGCAATCAGTTGACTGATGAGAGTTGCCATCCAGTGGGATTTCCTGATATGCGACATGGTTGGCAGCAGGACCCCTGCGCGTGTGAGGGAATGGCACTGACGGGCGGAGATCTGATAGCCCCGCCATCGCTGCTGCCATCGTTTTTCTCTGGGTGGGACACACAGACCTGTGGGGCTGAGGACCTCAGCCACAACAGTCTGAAGTGACGGATTTAGCCAAGCCAGCTGGTGTCTACTCCCCTGCTGCTGCCAAGCACCGTTCCCATAGTCAGTCGCCCTGCGGAAGATTCGTTAAACCAGAATCTGGAATCTAAGGTTTTTCGGACTCCAGCAGCAAGGAGAAGGATGGGGAATTAGACACTCTGGAAAAGGACAGGCTTGGTCAGAAGAGAAAAAACCAGCATTGGTGCCAGGGGCGCTCACCTGTGCGTGGACAGGAAGTTGGGGGAACACAGGAACGCAGAGGGGAAGTAAATCAATCAACAAATACCACTGTGCTGATTACCTACGCTACACGGGGACCTTCACAGCGACTGCAAGGTCTAGTAAGGAACAGCAAGTTCAGTTCGTGCCCTCCGAGAAGGGAGCAGGCGGCCCCGGCGGAGCTCCCGAGGGCTCCACCTCTGGGCGCTCGCACCACGTGGAAGCCCCTTGGTGTAGCCGGACTACTCACTGCCTTGGGTATGAAAACCAGAATATGGCAAAAATGGTGGGTGTCCCCTCCACGAGCAGGTCACAAAACACGGTGAGCTCCCCCGTGCTGGTCCTCACCTCAGGCTCCTCTTCGTGCTCGCTCTGACGGGGCCACCGGGCGAGCAGCAGGGTGGCTTCAGCTCAGTCCGAGAGCCTTCGAGGAACGGGGTGCCGCCCCCAGCCCTGCAGAGCCCGGGAAGTGGGCCCCGCCCCTGCTGAACCTTGAGCCCACCGCGGCCCAGCTGCCACGTCGGCTGCAGCCTGCGGCAGACGCCAACGGGAGGAGCCGGCCGCGGGAGCCCCGGGTTCCCAGCCACAGAAACTCGCGTGCCCAGGGAGGCTTTTATAAGCCCTAAGTATCGGCACAATTTGCTACACAGAAATCCACCATAAACACAAAGATTAACTAGAAAAGAAAATAATCAGTAAAGCAATCGCCTGCACTACAACCTAGCGTCAATGTCGGAGGAGCGCACACGAGTCACCGCCCGCGAAAGGCGCCCGCTGCGTGAGCGGCCCTGGCCCTGCCCGGCAGGCGCGCACGGCCCAGGCAGCGCGCCGCGGCCAGCTCCACCCAGCTGCGGGCCCGGCTTCGCGGTGGGCAGGGAGCTGCCCCGAGCCGCCTCCTCGCACGCCCGCCCGCGCTCCCGCGGGCCTCTCCTCTACCCGCTGTCTGCCCTTCTCCGGGCTCCACGTTCGCAAACCGTCGCACGAGCGCCCCCCACGCGCCCCCGGCCTCGGAAGACTCGCGGTCCCACAAGCCCCCGGCCGCGCCGTCCCCCGCCGGCTCCTCCATCCGTGTGCGCGCCCTCCGGGGCCCCTTCCCATGCCCTCTGTGCTTCGCACGCTGCGGAACGCCCAGCCGTCCGTGAGACCCCCAGATACACCCTCCTCAACGCTGGGGTGACTCCCCGTCCGACGCCCCTCACAGACGCCTGTTAGTCCTACCTTTCACTGCGGTTCTTGTGCTCTCACTCTTCGGCCCCGCACACTTCTCCAAGCCCCAGACGGGAGGAGACTCACCGGGACCAGCACCGCCGCTGCGTCCTTCAGCGCGACACCCGACGAGCGCCCCGCCCAGGCTCCGCGGCCGCGCCCGCCGGCGCCCACGCTCGGCCCCATCCGGGCTCCGGGCCTCAGGGGCGCGCGAAGCGCCACAGCCCGCCGGCCCGGCCCGCCAGGCGCCCCGAGCGCCACAGCCCGCCCAGCGGAGGCCGCCTCGGCGCCAGCGCCCGCGCCCGCCCGCCGATCAGAGCTCCCCTCGACCGGCCACTCGGGCTCGGCGGTACTGACGGGTCAGAACGGCGCCGCGCCAACCAATCGGAAGCAAGCACGTTCAGCCTCGGCGTGCACGGGGCGACCCGACGGGGACCGCGCCGCCCTGTCCCCAGCAGGCGTCTCCCGTCGACGCGAAGGCCGGCCCGGGCCGGCGCCCCTCGCCTCCAGTTCCTCCTCAGAGGCGCCCCGCTCGCTGCGCCCCGGCCTGTCCAGGGAGAATGCCGGGGACCTAAACCTGCCTCCGCCGTTTCGGAACCGGAAACGGGCTGAACAGTTACCACCTTTCCGTTGGGCTCGCATTCGTGTTTCTAAGAAAGGTGAAAGAATGTCTCGATGGTCTCAGGTCTTCGGGCCCTGGCTGTTTTGAGACGTCTTTGTCTTGATAAGGAAGCAAAGATTGCAAGTGAGGGCACAATCTGTGCGGGTGCCAGGCGTCGCCGTCGGCCGTTCAGTGAGGCAACGTGCTGCGGGAGCAACACATGCACTGAGAACGCACGGTTTGTACAGCGGGAAGAGCATCGCATCGTGTGTGACAGAGCACTCACGTAACCTATGGAAATTTTGGGCCAATCTGCAAAATAAGGTATAGACATGTGGACTGGAAACTAAAATGTATAACTATATTATTTTAAGCATTATAATGTTCAATAATATAAATTTGATAGTAGTACATAGTAGTTATTTAAGGCAGTGTGTGAAAGACCAAAGCAAAAGGTTGAAAAAAATAGGCAGTTACTCTAGTAACCAAAAACTCCAAGTCGCTCCATTCCATTTCACGTGGAACTTGCAGATCATACTCACCCCTTGTCTTATTTAATGTGCATTCATGTAGCACCTCAAATTAATGAAACACAAAGCATTTCATATACACGGTCACTTAACACGCATGACAGCCTTCCAGTACCACACTGCTCCCCTTAACTGAAGGCTGGAGCGGCTCCTGCCTTCCCCGCACTCCCAAGCCTCGGAAAGGGCCTTGGGCTTTCTAATTCCATTCCTTTGCTTTCTTGGTTATTCTCTGCTGATTGAATCTCAAAGGGCTCAAGTAGTTTTTTTGACCTTCCACTTATAAAGATTGTTAACTTATTTGTCATAGATCTGTGGTTGTCTCCTTTCCTTCTTGTTTTTATTCAGCAAGTATCTGCAAATATGTACATCTACTCCTGCTCTGGTGTCGCCTTCTTCTAACATGCCTCTTGTTTACCTCATGCAGGATGCAACATTCTCAAAACAAAGTCAGCTTATTATGCTTAAAAAGAAACAGCATTTTTTAGGACAATCTCTCTCTGAGTTCCTGAGCTCCAATGCCCTCCTAGTTGAGGGATGAATTATGTCAGCACCGTGTGGCTCCACTGTCCCCTGCAACTTGGATTCTACTTGCAATTTTCTGTGGCACTACAGTCTGAAACCCACATTTTATCACATGGTTTCAATTGTTTTCAATTTATCTCTTTGTCTCTTGTGCATTACTGGGGTCTTCCTATTTGCAGGTGGAAGCCATGTGTTAAGAGTACTAGCTATACTATACTTTTTTTTTTTAAGATAGGTTTGTGATGCCAAATGAAGCTGAAAGCATTAACGTACACATTTTCTGAAAGGTCTTATTGCCATTATTGTTCTTCCCTTCTACTTTCTTTGGGAAATTTTCTCATGACTGGAGAAGGGTTAGGGTGCCACAGGTAAACAGGTAAGGAGAATCTCCAGGGTTGGCACCTCCTTGGTCAGGCTTCTGAAGTTAGTACTGCCAGGGACACACTGGGAGGGGACCTACAGGTTCATCTCTTGTGCCTGAGGGTATTACAATAGCTTTTGAGCATGTTGATGGGCTCCCTCAATTAATAGAAACATTTCATGCAACTTAAGCAAAATTGGCTTTTCAAAAATATTTTAAAAATCTGTAAGTGCTTGATCCTAAATATAATATGATGTATGCTTATTGTTCTTGGTTTTTAACAACTGCAATGTGCACATCAATGAACTGAATGCAGTTCCTATTATTTAAACATTACTCATTTACACGGGACTAAAATGATGCTTCTCTGGTAAGAGCTGCTACTAATAAATCAAGTCAAAAGAAAGAGGAAAAAGAAGACCATGAAGTTCAAAATTAATCTATGATGGTTTTTAAACATGTAACCTGTGAGAGCTGGTTTATGTGGAAGCCGTTATGCCACAAAGACCATACTTGGTCAACTGGCACAGCTTTGTGACCATGGAGGGCTGGACAACCTTACTGGCGTCCTTTCTAGCTCTATAACCTGTAGGTATAAATGACTAACTTTCAGGATCGTTATGAAGAGCAAACAAGAGATAATGTACATAAAAGCACCTAGCAGCATGGTTGGTACTAAGTATGATATTATTATAATGCTAGAGCTGAGCCATATACAGCAGGGTGACTGCAAGACAAGGGGGAAAAGGCCGTTTGTGGAGAAGACTTGTTTGTCTCAGTATGGGTACCACAGATGGTCAGGTAATGCATGGCTTGATTTCTCTACAAGGAGGAAAATAAAATGCATCAGAAAAGCAGCACAGGAGCCAATGAGAAAGGCAGCTGAGAAATCACGGTACTTTCTCCTCTTTAGAGAGAGAGAACACAGAAAACCAAGAAAACGACAAATTCACAATGAAGATTTCTATCCTATCTTAGAAGACATTCTGTCCTGGTGGTGAGACTGTGAGCGTGATGCTAAACTCAGAGGAGGCTGCTGACCCGGGCGTCACTGGGGAGATCAGCTGGCCCTGCCTGCCCACCTGGTGCTGCAGGAGGTAGGCGGAGTCTGTGGGGCCACCGCCAGCACAGTCCAGTCTGTACTCAGAGGAGGTCTGATTTGAAATGCGCTGATTTACTGGAACAAAATTACAGTGAGTTCTAAACACTGTTATAAATAATACTATGTATTATGCATTTTTACTCTATTAGAGCTTCAGACAGATTACCCCAAATTGCACTGTGCTTCTGATCTGAAAAATGCTTTTAAAGACAGATTGCAGTTAGCAATTTGAACTTACTAATTACAACCATGTTGATGAGGTTTGTATCCTATTAAAAACAAAAGCACAGGACCTATGTCATTTTTTGATCAAACCACAAGAAAGCAACACTCTCAACTATCCCACAAATACAGACTGAAACCTACTTGAAAATATTTTTCTGGTTTTTTTTTCCCAAAACAAATTTGTCAAAAGAAATAGCTGTGTTATTTCTGTTAAGTATTTAAAGACATTTACCTAATAATGAGTCTGATAAAACAGTGGGATATTAATACTGTTAGATACATCAGTAGAACAGATCTACAAAATCTGGTTTCACAAAAAAGAAAGTAATCCTCTGGCTTTACACATGGAGAAAAATATGAAATGTATTATTATTTGGAATTTACAATAAAAGGGTCAGATTTATAGTAATTTAGTTTTGAGCAGTATTTGGGATCTATTTGCTCTATTGTTAAAGCAATAGGAATCTCATTTGAAATACACCAGTTGAGATTAGGCTTACAGATGAAAACCACATACCAATCCAACAGGAGGAATCGCAGAAATGCCTCATGAAGTGTTTGCTTTTGTGCCTAAATCTGCTCTAAGATTGAATGTGTGGGGTTGGGGAGTGGCCACAGTAGCTGAGCCTCAGGAGATCTATCCATCCTCTCTTTTTAGGTCTTTCCCACCAGAGGTAGCAATTTAGGTAATGAAATAGTGTAGACAAACATGAAAGAAGCAGAAATTATGACAGTGTTTCCTAAAGGGCTGTTGGGACATGGAATCTAGAGAGTACTTGGAAAATGAACAGTGTTTACATGGTGTGCACAGAAAGTCTAAAAAATCAGCAGAGATTCAGAAACGTCAGAGCTGGAAGGATTTTGTACAACCATTTGGTCCAATATTCTCATTATACAGACAGAGTTAATAGCACAGACCAGTGGAGGCGGAAACAGAGCTGAGGGGCAAACATGGGTCGATCTCCTTCCTTCTCTTCCTTCCTCCCCCTTACCTCTCCTCCTCCATTACTCTCCCCCTCCTATTCCTGTCCTCCTGACAGTACTTCCTTGCCTAGCATGAAAACATTTATACACTTTAAATTTATGTAAAATTAATGAGACGTATATATAGGAAACACAACATATCAATCTTTTCGCAAAACACAAATATCAAGTTAATTTGAGTTAAGAATATGTTTAACTAAGCTTTTTTCACTTTATTAACTTTCAATCCTAATTTCATTATTGAGGGATCTATACCTATAAGTCAAGCTTAGCAAAATTAACAAAATTTTCCTTAACAAAAATTAAGAATCTGTAACCCTTCAGGGAAATAAGGGTTAGATTCCCAGAGCCTTGATACAGTTAGATCCAAACACTAAACTTGTTTTTAGTATTTCTTAAAAACACACTATTTATATAGGTATACTTCAAGAAACCCTTATTGGTTCCGATCACTACAATAAGAGGTATTGTACTACAGACAGTCACACAAATTTATTGGTTTCCTAGTATAAAAGTTGTGTTTACATTATACTCTAGTCCATTAAGTGTGCAGTAGCTTTATGTCCAAAAAATGTACATACCATAATTTAAAAATTCTTTATTGCTAAAAAATGCCAATGATCATCTGAGCCTTCAGTGTGTTGTAATTTTTTTCTGGTGGAAGTTCTGATCTAGATGTTGATGGCTGATGACCGATAAAAATGGTGGTTGCTGAAGGTTGAGGTGCCTGTGGCAATTTCTTAAAAAAGACAACCATGAAGTTTGCTACAGCTATTGACTTTTTTTTTGTAAAAGATTTATCTGTAGCATGTGATGATGTTTGATAGCATTGTACCCACAGTAGAACTTCTTTTAAATTGGAGTCAATCCTCTCAAACCCTGCTGCTGCTTTATCAACTAAGTTTATGTAATATTTTAAACCCTTTTTTTGTCATTACAACAATGTTCACAGCATCTTCCACAGAAGATTTCATCTCAATAAACTAATTTCATTGCTCATCAATGAGAAGCAACTTCTCATCCATTATAGTTTTGTCATGATATTGCAACAATTCAATCACATCTTCAGGTTCCACTTCTAATTCTAGTTCTCTTGCTATTTCTACCACATCTGCAGTTACTTCCTCCACTGAAGTCTTGAACTCCTCAAAGTCATCTATGAAGGCTGGAATCAACTTCTTCCAAAATCCTGTTAATGTTGATATTTTGACCTCCTCCTATGAATCACAAATGTTCTTAATGGTGTCTACAATGGTGAATCCTTTCCAGAAGTTTTCAATTTACTTTGCCCAGATCCATCAGAGGAGTCATTATCAATGGTGGCTATAGCCTATGAAATGTATTTCTTAAATAGTAAGACTTGAAAGTCTAAATTGTTCCTTCATCCATGGGCTGCAGTATGGATGTTGTGTTATCAGCCATGAAAACAACATTAATCTCCTTGTACATCTCCATCAGAACTCTTGGGTGACCAGATGCACTGTCAATGAGCAGTAATATTTTGAAAGGAATCTTTTTTTTTTTTTCCTGAGCAATAGGTCTCAACTGTGAGCTTAAAATATTCAGGAAACCATGCTGTAAACAGATGTGCTATCATCCAGGCTTTGTTGTTCCATTTATAGAGCCCAGGCAGATAGGTTTAGCATCATTCTTAAGTGCCCTATGGTTTTGGGAATGAAAAATGAGCACTGGCTTCTACTTAAGGTCATCAAGTTGCATTAGCCCCTAACAAGAGAGTCAGTCTGTCCTTTGAAACTTTGAAGCCAGGCACTGACTTCTCTTTAACTATGAAAGTCCTAGATGGCATCTTCTTCCAATATAAAACTGTTTTTTGCAGTATACCACCTTCATCAATTATCTTAGCTAGCTCTTCTAGATAACCTGCTGCACCTTCTACATCAGCACTGGTGGCTTCACCTTGCACGTTTATGTTATAGAGACAGCTTTTTTCCTTAAACATCATGAACCAACCCCTGCTAGCTTCGAACTTTTGTTCTGTAGATTCCTCACCTCTCTCAGCCTTCATAGAATTGAAGAGAATTAGGGCCTTGCTCTGGATTAGGCTTTGGCTTAAGGGAATGTTGTGGCTGGTTTGCTTTTCTATTCAGACTACTAAAACTTTCTCCATCTCAGCAATAATGCTGTTTCTCTTTCTTTTCATTTATGTGTTCACTAGAATAGCACTTTTAATTTCCTTCAAGAACGTTTTCTTTGCATTCACAACTGGATAACTGTTTGGGACAAGAGGTCTAGCTTTTGTCCTATTTAAGCTTTCACTACGCCTTCCTCACTAAGCTTATAATTTCTAGCCTTTGATTTAAAATGGAACATGTGTAACTCTTCCTTTCCCTTCAATGCTTAGAGGCCATCGTAGTGTTATTAATTGGCCTATTTTCAATACTGCTGTATCTCAGATAAAAGGGAGGGCTATGGAGAGGGAGAGAGACAGTGGAATGGCCACTTGGTAAAGCGGTCACAACACACACATTTATTGATTACATTCACTGTATTATACAGGCACGGTTCGTGGTGCCTAAAAACAATTACCACAGTGACATCAAAGATCCATGATCACAGATCATCATAAGAGATATAATAATGATGATAAGTTTGAAATATTCTGGAGAGTTACCAAAATGTGACAGGAGACACTAAGTGAGCACACGGTGTTGGAAAAATGATGCTGACAGACTTGCTTAATGCAGGGTTGCCATAAACCTTGAATTTATTTAAAAAACCCAATGTCTGTAAATCACAATGAAGTGAAGCACAATAAAACAAGGTTAATAGCTTTGATTCATTAACATTGAACTCATGGCCAATAGCCTTATAACTTGTGCCTGGAGGAAGCTTCTCTAATATACATATTTTCTCCATAAGGCACATCCCAGCCCCTGTGTGCTTAGGTGCACCAGGCAGAGCTTCAACATTGCACCGGGGGCTGTTTTAAACAGCAAAATCATCAATAAAAAGCCCAAAGATGTGAAAAACATAGCACTAACTAGATCTCAAAAAGGACCTTTGTTTACAGTCAAAGAGGTGAAACAAGAAGGCTGAGCATTCCTTGCTCGCCCTCCGCTGGGAAGGTATGCCTTGGGCAACTTGATTTTTTGCCACTCAGCACAGGTTTGTATATGACTGGGAATGCACCTCAAGTATTGATTCTGGGGTTACAAATAAGTTTTAGCATGTAGGTAAATTCCCAAACAATCTGTGAATAATGAGGATCGACTGTGCAATAATAAAAACATAGTAAAAATAGTTTAGTTCTGCTGTCTTCCTAAGGAGCATTGTCACTGCGGTGTCCCCCCTCAGCGTGCATCAGCCCCAATTGTTTTTCACAAAGATCATCATCAGTAAGTTCACACGTCTAGAATTCAGCCACTTGGTCACCTGCTGCTCTTTGGGGTGAACCCAGCCCTGTGTGCTGGCTGTGCATTCTTAAATTTGCTCTGATACTTAATCAGAAAATTATCATACAATGTAAAAGTCACACAACCTTGTGTGCTTCAGTGGAGACGAAAGCAGAAAACTGGAAGTGGTGAGAGAAGAGTGGTCCCATGGCCACCAGCCGGTGTGACAGAAGCCAGTGGTGAGGTGAGCTTCCAGGTAGTCCTGGAGGAAGTGTGCTTTCTGGGACACAGCAAAGCGGGGATCAGAGAAGATGGTATCTGCGGCACCTGGGCCACCTCAACAGGCTCTCCTTTCTCTCTCTAGATGAGCACAGGCCGGGTCATGCTGGATTTAACTGGAGAACCACTGAGGACCTGCGTGTGCATCAATGTTCCCATTAGGGGCATCTGCTTTCATATAAGTTCTTTGGAAATGTTTCCGTGGGCCCTGAATACACTAGGACTGTGGCTAGCAAGAAACTGAGCTGATATCATCTGGCAGGGCAGCAGTGTCAGTCCCTTTGCCCCACCAGGGAGCTGTTCTGCAAACCCCACCTGTGCTGCTCTGGTCACTGCATGGAGGGGGTCTGAGTCTCTGCCTAAGTTTGTAAAGAAGAGAGAAGTACAGCCTCTGCCCTTCCCAGGGTGTCCACCTGTGGCCTCTCCCTACAGAGGTATGGGCCAGGGGAGTTGCCATAGGGGAAAGAGTGCTGGGTTCTAACTAAGGTAGGGGCTCTAGTCCCACACTTTCATCAATAACAGTGTCCTCACATGCACACAGAAGACACGAGCTCCAGGTCTGCTGCCTCCTGTGGCTCTCCCACATTACTCCAGATCCCTGCACTCACTGTCTTATTCTATCCTCTGCCACAGTTGTGGTGGAAGCTATGATCAGATATGACCCCTGACTGCTACGCCTGGGAGGGAATTGCTCAGAAGATTAGGGAGAAACTTCAGGCTGCGTGTCTGCTCCAGCCCAGCTAAGGAACAGCCACCGGGCAGCTCTGACCACCCATGGCCCAGGCTGTGTGTACAGGATGCTCATAACCTGCTGTGTCATTCCCATCCGTGAATTTTAAACATATTTCAAGCATACTTAATAATTAAATTTGTAATTTAAATATTTGTATTAATTATCATTGAACATTTCATAATTACAAAGGAATGACAACAGCGAATATTAAAAAAGTGATTTTTTTGTTTTTGTGATGTCGGAAATAAAAGCTACTGGACCAGGATTTACCTCCTTCTCTCACCATTTTCTATTCACTGCATCCTCCAAGGTGCTGCCTGTCCCTGGGTGCCACTGAGGCACCTTGCATGTTGCTCACAAGCTTCCACCCTGCAGAGGGACCTCCTCAGCCGGCAGCCGGCGTCTGCACGCAGCAGCCCTGGAGGCACATACGCTCTCCCTCTGCTCCCTGCCAGACGCGGGGCAGGCATGAATCTCCCCACTTTCTCCTTTCTCATGGTTGACCTTTATCCAACATAAGACCGTTCTTTTAAGGTTATTCAGATACCTGGACATACTATTCACTAACATCTTCCCTGTCCAGGTCAACCCATTGCAGATTTTCTAAATAATGGAAATGCCTCATTTTGCGCACTCTAACTTTAAATAATGCCCATATTTAAACAAAAGAATACAGTAAACACTTCCTTGTCTCTTTACTCAGACTACAAGGACCATGATGAAAGTCCCTCTGGAAGATGCCAGGGCCAGAGCATGAATCTCGGTTTCTGTTCCTTTCTCCAGATGGGTCTGCATTGCAGGTGCAGACACTGTGGAATGATGTCATCTGCTGGCTCACATGCCCTGAGGACCTCCTGCAAGCCAGGCACTCTGGGAACACAGAGAGCCTCCCCTAGGCAGACCCTGGGATTCACTTCTTGAATGAAATTCCTACTGTTCATTTTCTCAGGAAATGTTCTCCTTGTAGAGACTTTACCCTCCCTACTCCCCACCGTTAAGGCCGATGGGGTAGTGTCAAGATAGTGTTGTCTTTGGGGGCTTCCAGGATGAGGGTGCCTGGGCCAGTGGTTACCCAGCTGCAGACTCCCCCTTCCTCTGGGCCCTAGCCTCTCTTAACCTCTGTCCTGCTGCCCGTCTGACCTCCCCTGCAGTCACAGAGAGCACCATTTCCCCATTCCTCCTTTCCATTGCTTCAGACTTTGCATCCCTTGCTTGGCGGCTCCCTCCCTGGCCCCTGGGCACCTGCAGCAGGGCAGGCTTTGTGGCTGGGACCACCCCATCCTGCCACATCGATGGCCCCTCTGCCACATCACAGTGAGGCTGGTGTGCCCATCTGTGTCTTCTCCAGAGTTGTTCCATCACAGCTCATTCAAATGTCCTCATCACAGGCCAGTGCTTTTCTTGTTTCCTCCACTTCCCTTTTCCCGTTTTGGGGCCATCCCTGATGTTTGCTCCTGTCGGACACTCTCTCTGCAGGATGGCTGCGGTCACGCTACTGTCCTGGCAACACTGAGTGAAGATTCGTCTGAGTGGTCCCTCCCTACTCTTCAGTTTGTGGTGAAACATGGGCTGTGTGGTGCGATTAACACAGGAGGCTCCTGGGTCTGGAGGCCACCTCCCCCAGAATGGGGTCTGGCTCCTGTGACCATCTGTTTCCCGCAGTCTGTGGCACATCAGTGAGGACGCCTGCACAGAGGACGGCGTTTCCTGGTCATTAATGCTACCGAAAGCTCTTTAACCAGAATTTCAAAGAATGCATATTCCATTAGACTTATTTTACATGAAACTATAATATTTTTAAAAGCCGGACTGGGTTTTGGTTGGTTAACAATTAGTTGGAGCGGCTCTAGAAAACTCCGTGCCAGAGGAAAGGTGGCTTTTTGCAGGCTGGGGAGGGTTGTGCAGCTTAGCAGTCAGTGGCCAGGACTCCGCTGAGCACGATGGGAGTGATGAAGATTAAGCAGGGTGAGCTGCCCCACCTGCAGGCGAGCCCTTCTCAGATTATGCTGCAAATTCCTTCCTAAATGCCCTTCTCTTCTGAAGCAAAGTCCAGAAAAGGCAGGTCTGTCTTCTGCACAGTAACTCATACACGGCTGCACAAAAGTGCTTGTGAAACTCTGATTTAAATACATTCTCCAAGCCTTCTTGTGTCTAAGACTTCCGCAGCCCCTCTGGCCCCAGGCTTCTGCCCACACCCTCCCCCATCCTTAGGCATGTGCTCAGTGGGCTCTTTTCTGGAGCCGCTTTGTTTCCTCTTCTTGTGAACACTTAATCTTCTCACCTGGAGGACAAGTGTCTTCAAAGCAGATACTTCTGTGTCTTCTTTGTATCTTTGTATCTGTATCTTCAGATACTTCAAAGCAGATAGCTTCTGTATCTTTTTATCTTATTAGGACCATACACAGGATTAGTAAAAACACCACAAATACACAATTACTACCTGTACAGACCCTAGAGTTGACAGAGGGTTTCTGGTTTTTGCACAGTTGATACTCCCTCTCCCAATGACCCACAGATGCTGGCAGAGCATGCTTTGTGAGTATTCACACCTGCATGCTCAAGTGATTTGTCCGTCCACAGGCACAGAGAAGGGCAGGGACCTGGAGGCAACATCCTGACTACACGGTAGCATGGTCCCCAGTCCTTACTAGATAACATCCCAGTAGAGCAAGATATTTCTTAAGGATTTCCATGGGCCTCCTTTTCTCATGACCTTTATAAATTATTTATGTTTCAGGAGATAGACCTTGTCTTTTTAACAACACCAAGAATTTATGCTTTTTAAAGAGTCTGGACATAAAACAATATGATATGGAGATTAAACCCAAGGTCTGGCAGTCTTAAGTCACACATTGCTGGTTATTAACACTGTATGTCCGATAAACACAATCAAGGCACAGTTTAAATAAACCGTTGTTCATCACTGAACATCAGAGAAATGCAAACTAAAAGCACAATGAGATATCATTTTATACCAGTCAGAATGGCTATTATCAGAAAGACAGAAAATGACAGATGTTGGTGAGGATTTGGACAAAAGGGAGCTCTTACACACTGTTGGTGGGAGTGTAGATTAATCCAACTTCTGTGGAACACAGTATGGAGATTTCCCAAGAACTAAAAATGGAACTACCATTCCATCCAGCAATCCCACTACTGGGTATCTACCCAAAGAAAAAGAAATCATTATATCAAAAAGATATTTGCACTCATGTGTTTACAGCAGCACTATTCACAATAGCAAAGATGTGGAATCAACTCAAGTGCCCATCAACGGAGGACTGGATAAAGAAAATGTGGTATATATACACAATGGAATACTATTCAGCCATAAAATGCATGAAATCATGTCTTTTGCAGCATCATGGATGGAACTGGAGGCCATTATCTTAAGTGAAACAACTTAGACACAGAAAGACAAATACCACATGTTCTCAGTTATAAGTGGGAGCTAAATAATATGCAAACATGGGAGCAGAGTGCACAGCGATGGACAGTGAAGACTTGAGGGGTGGGGCTTGGGAGGGGCGGATGATGGGAGGTGCTTGGTGGGTACAATGTGTGTTGCTGCAGTGATGGATGCACTGAAGGCCCTGACTTCACCAAAATGCAATATATCAATGTAACAAAATTCTACTTGTATCCCATGAATATACACAAATAAAAAATGTGAAAAGATAAATAGTTGTTGGATCATGCTAAACCATGAATTTTGCTGTATTCTAGACCAGTAGGCAATCGTGCCTCTCAGAGAATACTTGCCAATGCTTCTGATATCTAGTGGGTAGAGGCCAGGAATTCTGCTAAATGTCCTACAAACACAAGGCAGCAGGACAGCTCCAGCAACAAAGAATTATCTGGCCCATCAGCTTCCCTAGTAAGCATAGTATGGTCTTTGTAAACACAAACAAACCAGAAGGAAAGAAAACCCATCATTGATTTGACAGTCTAGCTTGTTGTTGCTGAGATGCGGCCACACCAGAAGCACAAACCAGCAGAGAAAGCGGGGTTTGTGGTTTTGTTTAACTCGCGCCACCACCCTATGGTGAAATTAAGTGGTGTCAGGAGCTTCTCAAGACAGGTGCCAGGGTCTGCGGTGACTGTCCTGAGAGCTGGACAACCTGCCAACAACTTCAACCCTGCCCCTCCCGAAAGGTGTGGGGAGAGACAGAAATCGGTTCTGGGTCTACAGAGAGCAAGCTCAGCCTAGCAGGACACCACCGGGCAGCCATTTAAAAGCATTAGGGACTGGAAACAAGACAGGCGCACTGCAGAGCAGCCCCACCTGTTTTGTCCAAAGGCCTACACCCCAGTTCCTTTGTTCGCTTTTCTTCTTTTCAACAACATGGTTTCTGTGGCTGAGACGATCACTGCTGCAGTGAAGCTACTGCCACTGCGCGGCTGACGCACGTACGGGTTTCATTCCCTCAGGGTCATGACCTGCTCTGCGTGATACAGATTTGGACTTGGTTATCAGCAAATCATCTCTGTTTACATCCAAATAAAAGTAACATTTAGCTTCCAGTCTTTCCAGAGGATTTTATGCCTCAATTTAGGATTTCATTCCTTTTTTTTCTCTCATTTTGACAAAACAAAGTAGGGATGACAGGAAATTAGAAAACCATTGGCTAATCCATAAAAGTTTCTAAAGGTTCATGACAAACAGATCTCAAAAGTGAATCTCCTTAGGAGACTCAGCGTGAGGAAAAATAGGCTTCTCAGACAAAATGTCCAGAATTTATCCTTATGGGCCCTTCTCTGTGAAATGCTATTAAGGCACTGATTTACATCGGGTCTTAAAACCTAATTGTTGTTTAATGATGAGAAGGCAGAGGTGCCGCTATTCACTAACCAAAATCCATTTTGTTTCATTTTAAGCTCTGATTAAAAACATCCTAACAAAGAGTGAAAATAATATAGCCTTTGTCCATAAACCGAGACCACCAGATGTCTTGACAGGGTCAAAGATACCTCCACTACAGTCAAATACAGATAGCCATGCACTGCACATTGTGAGTTCTGATACCTACATAAAATCCCAGTACGAGTAAGAAACTTCCTTTAATTTATACCACTTTACTTTCTTTCAGTAATTCTGAGGGAGCCGGTTTGCCAATCAGTGCAGAGGAGGAATCTTGGAGCCTAAGAAGGTGTGAAAGACCTTAGGTGGACGAGACGTGGCACTAGCCACTCAGTGGGCACCGGCTGCGCAGGCCTTGCTGGTCCTGGGCTGCCCCTGCTCACGCTCCTTGTCTCAGGGAAAGGATGGAACAGCAGAAGGAAGGGAAAGCCTTTCCTCCGGTCTTTTAAACTGAAACCATTTAGGAGAACAAGGAAGACATCACTGCATGGACAAATCTGGGAGAAATCACCCGAGAACAAGATTGTCCAGGGAGACCAGCCTGGCCTGGTAATAAAGACCACTGTCCACAGACGATGGGCAGCTCAGGGATTGAGTGCAGTCTGACAGCATTGGGGACCAGCATCCCAGGGAGAAGCATCTGCTCTCCTGCCTGCCCGTGTGCGCATCAGTGATACATGGGCCCCGAAGAACTCAGACTCTAATCTGGAGACAAAGGAGGAGGGACCCAGTGGGAGGGGAGACCGACATAAAAGTTAAGGTAAATTTTCGAAAAGAAAATGTGATACTTGCACAAACACAATGAGACAACCGGATCCCCATCGTTGACTATTCCCTGTGCCGGGGATGAGGCCTCTGTCGGTCCCCCTCACTAGCACCGTTTCCATCCTTGAGGTGTGCTCCTGCCTCTTCCCTGTCTCTCTGATACAGGCCTGGCTCAAAACGCGCGCCAGGGATGTACAAATAGCACGCTGCCTCCTAGCTCCACATTGAACCTGAGGCTGGATTAAATGCTGACCCAATTTAATAATATATTTCCATACTTATGATGGTTAAGAAGGTAAAAATAAGTGGGACAGCACACAGACAATATAGAACAATATTCAGGATTCACACCTGCCTGGAGCATAGCATCCTCACTGCCCAAATAAGCAGTGAGTACCTGGATCAGAGAGGGGCGAGAACTCCATATTTTCAACCTGGCTCCTGGCACAATCATCCATTGTCCTTCAATAGAGTTTGACATAGAATCACTGCAATCTTAAAAAAAATTATGATTACGTTTGATTGATATTTCATATATTATGTCCATGTTTCTGGATAAGCTTTGCAAGAAAGTGAATTTCATAACACATATTTTTTAAAATCCACTCATATTATAGTAGATATTCTCTCTCACCCATTGACAGGTCCCATCAGCATTTCATCTTTGAGTGGTTAGGCTTGAAGGCTTTGGTGTCAAGGACCCGACCCCTCTCTGTATGCAGCTACTTAACCCCTCTCAGCACCATTTTTAATATATATATGAAATTAAATTTTGATAATAAAATAGCTGTAAGTTCTCTCAGATATTAAATCCACCCATCCATCCACCTACCTATCAATTCATCCACCCATCCATCTATCCATCCACCTACCCATCCACCTATTCACCCATCCATTCATCCATCCACCTACACATACACCCATACACCTATCCATCCACACATCCACCCATCACTCACTCACACATACACCCATCCATCCACCTACCTATCCATCCATCCACCTCCACCCATCCGCCCATTCACCCATCCATTCATCCATCCACCTACCCGCCTATCCACCTATCCACCCATCCGCCCATTCACCCATCCATTCATCCATCCACCTACCCGCCTATCCACACATCCACCCATTCACTCATCCATTCGTTCATCTACCCACATATCCACCCATGCATACACCTATCCATCCACACATCCACCCACCTATCCACACATTTACCCATCACCCATCCACACATCCACCCATCATCCATCCACCCACCCATCCACCCATCCGTCCATCTATCCATCCATTTATAGCGGTGTGACAAGGATTAAAAACAATGCATTTAATGTACTTCATAAAATGTACTTGGAATAGCACCTGTTCTAGAAATTGTAAAATGGCAGCTATTTTGTATTACTGTTTTACCTTATGTTAAAGGGATCACCAGTCATAACCTTTCCTGAAAAGCAGGGTCTATGATTAGGTTTCTCCATTCCAAACACTTCAGTGGTTCCTGATTGCTGAACAAATTAAGCACACATTCTTCATCCTGCTGGTGTGCCCTTCCTGAATACATTATCTCAGAAACCTGATTCCCCCCCCACAGTGGCTGTCGCTTTGTTTTCCTCTGAATCCTCACACTTCCATACTTATACCACTGTGAGAACTTGTTTTAGAGTTATTTTTATGCTTGTTGTAAACTCCTAGGCCTTTCTTGTAAGAAATTTTACACGTTCTTGCAAGATCCTGACAAAGTGCCATGTACATAGTTGGTGCTCAATATATGTTTGAATAACACCTTAAAACTGTTGTGAGAATTATAATTTACTAATTAGTGAGAGCCACTGATGAAACATATGTATATTTTATTTTAAAATTTTTATAGGTAAGTTGTTTTCATGGTTTAGAACTAGACAGTATATAGGGACCTACTATAAAGTCTTTTTCCTTTTAGATCTCTCATCTGCCTAATTATCAGCCCTCCTAAGTATGTAAATATTGTTCTTGGTTTCTCACGGATCCTTCCAGAGATTCTTGCCATATGCAAACAAAGAAGATTCCCATTCTCTCCTTTTTATTACAGAAAAGGTAGTCTCCTACACTGTTCTACTGTTTACACTCTTCATTTCACAATATATCTTGGGTATATACATATATTTATAAAGTTAATTAGATCTCTATATTATATAAAAAATTATAGATATCTAATTAACTTGATCCCTGAAGCACTGAGTCCGGAGTGGGTGAAGGCAATTGTCCCAGGTCACAATGGAGCCTGGATTTCTTGCATCCCAGTAGAAGCTCTTGTCTCTATATTGCCTCTAACTGCATCCCACACCTAGTTATAACATCTAAGATTTTTTCCACTTGAATATTAATCTGTATGAAAAGCCTGTATAAAATAAATATAAGTGGTTTAAAAAACAAATTGTATTAGAATATATAATGTCATAAAGTAAAAAATACCTTGAAATCCCTGTAAAAGTTAGTACTCTGTGTGATATACAGCATCCCTGTATTTAGTGCTAATTGAGAATTCCTTCGCAGAGCAGCCTTCCGTTGCTATGGACACCATCCTCAAGAGGAGGTTTAGAAAATTCCTCCACATGTTCACATGTGCCAGAGAAAGCCTGCATATTTCCCCTTTAATTTTCAAAGAAATCTCTCACATGGGTGAAAAAGAAATATCCAGCACTGCAAATATCCAGCATTGAAACAAATATATTTATAATATCCTTTGCAGGGACCCAAAATTTGAAAAATTGATCACCACTAGTCACATGAAATGAGGTTATCTTGACCTGCCCTGCAGAGCTAATCCTGGTGCTTGTCCTGAGCACCGTGTGCCAGGGCTGCTGGGAGAGCCTCCTTCCCAGACACAGGAGTCAGTGGGATGCCAGCCAGCCAACTGCATAGGGACAAGCAGAGAGGGGACGGCCTGGGAGTGACGCCTGGGCTGCCAGCCAGGAGAGTTCAAGGGCATCATCATCTGCACTTGTGCTGACTGTTGCAGTATTAGGTCGGATGGCCCCATCGTGACAGGTGACCTAGTGTCCTTGGCAGGACTCTTCATTCTCCCCCAGTGTGCAGGAGGGGCCACAGGTGCACAGCATGGTCCTGACGTTACCTCAGGGAGGCCCTCGTCCCCTGCCCAGGCCCCTGGAGCCCCTTCCTTCCTCACCCCAGCCCCTGAGATGGGAAAACACGCTCTGCAGACACCACACCTTCTCCTTCAGGGGAAACAAAGGCAAAATCTCAACCTGGTTTGGACAGCAGGTGTTGTCACCTTGGATTTGGGCGAGGTGAACCTGTGACCTGAGGGTATATTAACACGAAGCTTCAACAAAACAGATGTGTGAGTATGGACAACGGGTTAAAGGCAAGTTCTACTGGGCTTTCAAGGGAGCCCCTCGAGACCTCAGTGGCAGGATCCCCTCTGATCTGCCTTCTCAATCAGGTGCTCTCAAAAGCATCTGTGAGGATTGTTTTAAGAGAGTTCAGAATTTTTGACATTAACATGACCTGAAAGTCACTAATGTGGCATAAGACATTTTGTTACATTATAAACATGAAAACAAATTGTGTTGTGCAAGTTACATTAACATCACATAATATCCTCAAAATAGGTACTGGTCAGCTAAGGGAAACCATTGAAAAAGGAATCAACTAGCGGAAAAAAAAAAAAAAAATCAATCCAACAGTACCGTAGCACATTTTGGAGAGGTGTTAAGAGTCTCAGTTAACAATTATAAAATTCTTTGAAGGAAGAAAGAGCTAGATTCTGAGTAATATCAAGGTATTATACTCAGCCACTATATTAAGGATAGAATCAGAAAGTTAAAATTTCAAATGGGAGTTAAGTAGTGTTATTAGGGGGGAAAAAAACTGGAAGGGAAAATGCAAATATTGGCATTTTAACAAGTGCGTGAGCACCACATACAGTTGAGGTGGACTGGGTGTCCTGGAGAACATCTGGGAGGAGACATCGTGGGGACAGTGGCCCAGAGGCTGGCTTGCCGGGGCCCAGGGAGGTGTCCCTGACACTTAAGTTCTTGCGTCCAGTTACATATTTGACACTAACTGCTTCTCATGGCTTTTGTCCAGTGGACAGGTCATCCTTCTGCAGTCGTAACAATGAAGCCTTTGAATATTAATTTAAGAAACACTCATCCCAGATTTCACTTCCTTTGGCACCACCCTTTCAGGTACAAGGAGACTCGGAGGGTTCTGTGTGGCAGGTGGGCAGGGGTGCAGTTGTCAGTGCCGTGCCTGGCCTTTGCTGCTAGAGGGCTCCGTAGTCACATGCAAAGTCCTCTGGCTAATAATCCTGATTCTCTTTTAAGGGGAAATTTTACCCCTCCAGAGTAGAATCTCAAGTCGTTCAGCCCAATTATAGAACATCTCAGCTGGGCACATCACCATCACTAGTGAAGATGACAGATGGGGTCATAGCCGCAACCCTTCCTATTATGGGAAAATGAGCTATTTATTTTCTCCTATTCTGTAATGTCACCCACTTTTATTTACTGATGATTATATTTTATATCTAAGACAAGAATGACTCCACTAATCTTCAGAAACACAATTTAACAGTGTAGTTTTGCAAAAGCTACAACTAAAGTAAGTATTTTGACCTGGAATTGATAGCTCCCTGGCAGGCTTGGGCAGCTGGGCACCAGCTCTCTGTGCTGGGCGGACCACTCAGGATGTGCTTGTGGGAGGCAGCACACCAGGGGACCCGAGACACCAGGAAGAGGCTTCACTCTCCATGCCAGGACATGCTGTGACTGCATCCTGGTACAAGTGTAATAAACACGACCCCAGACCCCCCCAGAATGAGGGAATCTCTTCCTCCCTTTTCTTATCTTGCACTTTGTAGGAATGATAAACCTTGTCAATACTGGTTTTTCCTCCTCTTCATTTCTGCACATGACATACAAGCAATTGCTTTCTCTTTGTGGAATATGCTCTTATTTGTGGAACCTTTTTTCTCATGAAAAATGCTAATTTTTACAATGGGTATGTATCAGTGGGGGCTGGATTAACAGTGATTACATTTTCCTCACAGAGTTTTCAAATATGTTTTAAAAAGGAGGCATCATGCATTCATAAGAATTTCTTACAAATCACTTGTGTAGATGTCCATATTTGCAAAATTAATAGGTGTCGGAGCTCTCCAACTATGCTAAATGTACTACATGTTTAGAGACGCCTGTAAGATCTGAGTGCGCAGAAAAATTAACTTATGGAATACTGTGGAATAAAAGCGGAATTTATGTGTATGTCTCTGTGGTTCATTTTAGGAGGGAGGGATTTAATAAATTTCAATAAAAATATGAGGCTAAATATATGTGATGCATTTTCATAGGAAGGACAGTATGATCCATTAAGGTAACTAGGGACTATACATTTCTTTAAAGCAATTCTGGGTCAAACCCAAACACCTTCAAATGAGGAGCCAACTCTGACTTGTATCATATCTTACTGGCTCAAAGCAATCCAACAAACCAGCATGGAGCACCACGCAGCCCTGCTCACTGGGAGAACATGGTTTGCACACTGGAAGTAGTGGTAGGAAGCCCTGAGCAAGGACAGTGTGTGCACCTGCTTTCTTTGGAAACTTTTCAACTTTTTTTTTTAATAGGGAGAACATGCTAAAGAAAAGGAGATGAAGTATTTACAGTAATTGGCTGCATTATTTTCTTTAAATGGGGCTGTACATTTAGTATAGTTTCTATAATCAGGGCCCTCATTAAAATAAAATTCATCTCCAAGAATGAAGCTATCATGTTCCTAAGATCATAACTCGAACAGCTACACTCCAGCGTTCAGTACATGCCCTCTCAGTCTCTTGAAAAATAAAACCAAAAAATTGTAAGCATTAGAGGCAATGGATATCTTAGGGGCACTTCAAATTCAAAATGTTCAAGGTTGGGGTAATTATGTACCCCCAAGCCTGTCCCCAAAACAGATGTCCTGTAGCCAGTGGTATCTACCAATGTCTGGAGGATGTGTCCTCTGCCATGGCAGCTGGGGGCAGGCAGAGAGGGTGAGAATCTCAGCCCCACCTGGACCTACTGTGGTCTTTGTTAGGTGAGTTGCCCTCCCAGAGCCTGAGGCACCCGCCTATAAAGCAGAGATCATTGCATCTATCGCACAGCTGCTGCAAGAATTATGTCATATTAAACAATGTTTATAGAGCATTAGCCCAGTGTCTGCACATGGTTTGGGAACAATAAGCAGTGGCAACAAAGAAAACAAATGATAACAAAACTTATGAAGTCTAATATTGTGACGCAGGTTCTGGCAGGGACTACATTCACCATGAAGCCCCATCAGTGATGTCAAACACCATCATGTGTGGTCAGGCAGGAATTCAGCACAGGATGGCCCATGGGCCAAATCTGGCCCACAGCCTATCTTTGTAAGTGAAGTTTTACTGAAACACAGCCACACCTATCCATGTGCATGTTGGTTGTTCCTGCTTTGTGCTATAACAGGAAAGTTGAATAGTTGCATCAGAGACCATCTGACTGGCAAAACCTAAAATACTTACCTTCTGACCCATTACAGAAAACGTTTGCCAACCTCTCCTAAAGAGCAGAGTGTCCAAAACACTCCAGAACAGCTTCTCAGAGCCACTGATCTTCAAAGGTAGGAGCTAAAGCCCAAGAAGCATGGCCAGAGAATTTTTACAGAGCTTTTAAACACGTTGTACCTCCTCAACATTTCTTTATTTCTCGCCCCCACTGTAATTGGCAGCAATGGCAGTAACAACATATTTTAAACCAAATCAGGATTGTGTGCTAGTTTTCAGAGAGATAATGGGCTGTGTTTAATCTATTGCTAGTTTGAAGGAAAGAGGGGTTCTCAGACTGTAATTTGTGGGGCGATGGTGAGGAGGAGGGTGAAGGAAGCTGTAGCCCCAGAATGAGAAGGTGCACACAAAACATCATACGCCAGGCTTTCCTCTGTGTTGGCCCACAGGCACAGTCACTGACCATGCAGAGCTGTCTGTTCTGAAACAGTACTCAGAACTCTAAAACTGAGTTCCTTTTTGAATAACATGTAGTAAATCTAGAAATTCATTAGCATCATGTGCAATAAATCAGGACATGTGTTTGAATCAAGCTTCATTACCTGATACCAATGAGATTTATTCTTACTAGAGGAAACTAATGCATTGGCTTGTCTTTCTGGATGCTCAGCATGTGGATAAATGCAAAGAGCTTTACCATATCTCAGTAGGAGATATGGCAGGAGATCAAAGACGCCTTATTCAGAGGATCTTTGTGCTGCGAGCAGTTGGCCTGTGAGTGGCGTTTGAGACTGACTGGCAACTGGAGTCCCTCTAAGTCTATCTCCCAAGTTCCCATTCTACCAAAGTATGCTGAGCAGGGTAGGGTAGGAGCCCATGGCCACACTGGGCATATCTTAGTTCAGCCTTATCATATAGTGAATAGGATTTTAGGAACAGACTCAGCAACCTGGTTTTTCCCTCAATAAGTTATCCTCCACGTTGGGTCAGGTTTAACCAAAGCACTAGTCTACTTATGTTCTTCCTTTAAGCTTCATTCTAACATCCTGTCTGCTGACCTAGTTACTCAGGTAACTATGAGTTACTGCAGGACTATCTTCCTTCCCACTGACTGCAGGTTTCTCAGTGAGTTTCTGAGACAATTCAGAGACCCTCAAATGTCTCTGAATTCTCCTATCGCACTAAATGATGTAAAGCATTCCTTGGCCAAGGCATTAGAAAGCAGAATTGCTTAACAAATGGCTAGTGGTAAGCATCTTATGACCTAAATTACTGCAAAGATTGCTATATAAATTCAACATATCTTTTCTTACTACTTCTCACTTATTCACATTATCATTATTTTTATTTTGCTTTATCAAAAAAAGATATGCCATTTGTGTTTATTATCTTGGCACTTTTTTTACTTTTTAGATTTGGAACACCAATTTTGTTATTTAGATTTAAGGATTGTATTTTCTACACTGACTTTACTCCCATGGAGACATTGCACTATATATTACAAATCACTGCAGGTGTGTTTCTGACTACCACGTGCACTCGTTGTTCTGACCGTGGCAGGCCGCAGCCCTCTGCCCCTCCTCCTCTGCTGGCCTGGCAGCAGACTGCTCCTTCCCTGTCTCTGCACCAGCACGATCACAACAAGGGCAGAGGGACACACGTGCATCGCTCAATTCTTAATTGCTAAAAGTCTGTGGATTTCACTTCTCTGATGTCAAAACTGCCCCTCAGAGATAATTATAATAATCATAGATAAGTACGTGAAAGCTTTGACTGTGAAAAGTTATAATTATAAAGATCTGATCCTCCATCTCTGTGACTGTTTGCTAGGTATGGTCCTGTGTATGCCCGTCTCTGGGATGTTTCCTGCAGAGGGAACACACTGAAGCCTTTCGCAGGAGCGGTCAGCACACAAAGGAGCTGCACGCCTGCCAGGGAAGCTCTACTCTCCGGCACAGTCCAGCCCTCGCCCAGCGTCCCGAGGCAGCTCCAGGCAGCTCCAGGCAGCCCCCGGCGGCCCAGAACGTCCGGGAGAGAGAGGCTGGGGAGGAAGAGGGCCGCTGATGGGATGCAAAGTTCAGGTAAAACCAGGGAAGACGAGGGGAATATCCTAACAGGAGGCAGCTAAGCCAGGCTTTAGAATTTTGAAGGGCAAAGTAAAAGAGGCTGTTGAGTCGCAGTTTCTTCAACTTTTCTAGCCATTTCTGGGGGGGAAAAACTGATAAAAAAAATTAAGTAATTTTAAGTCATGTCCTAGTCCATACAATTTCTTGCAGTATTTGGGATTTTGGGGAAGGATGGAGTGGCATAGAGAGTTACTGGAAATATCTAGAACAGATATTTGGATTTTATTATAAGTTTTCAATTAATAATTTAATATATGACAACTTGACGTAAATGAAAATCAGTTTTTACAACCTCTGCCTCTCTCTCTTTCTCTCCCTCTTTCTCTTTCTTTCTCTCACACACACACTACACATGGGAAAAAATTAGCCATGTGTGGAAACATAATTCCAGAAATACGTATATATGTGTGTGTGTGTGTATATATATATACACCCTTTCAGAATAAATTCAGACCTAAAAGATTCCAAATCAATGCATGCTTAACGGTTCTACAGCCATGAAAACAAACAGTGAAAGATGGCATGGTACTTATTGGCTGAACGTGCTCTCCACAGCGCCAAGGCAGAAGTCCAAACCTATGAGTCTTTTCGTTCTATTTGATGCCAGAGGATACCTACGCCTTGCCATGACTAGACATTAATGAATATGCCCTGCTCGTCAGAGGAGGAGGAGATTTTAATCTGTCCCTGTGGAATGACTTATTCCTATAAGCATATAAACATGTTCTAGCAGTTCCTATTGTAATACACACATACAAACATATACACACAAGACGGCATGTACCTTCCTTTGGCCTCATTATCCCTTCTAGCTCCATTTCTCTGTTCCTCTTTATATAAAAAGCTAAAATGCTGGGAGAGTTGTCTGTAGTTTCTTAGTCCACTTCCCTGCCTCACATTCACCCTCAACCCATTGTAGCTTCTGTTCTCACCACTTCACAAGGACCTCCACATTTCTCAACACTGCTGGTCACCTTCCTGTCCTCACCTGGCTGGTCTCTCCTCCCTCTGTCCCTCCCTCTACAGTGGAACAAACTGTCAAATGATACATTTGCAGTCACCTAGAACAAGGTAAAGACCTGGGTAGAAACAAGAGTAGTTGGATCATGTGTGAATATTTTCTCTTTATTACACATTATGTATAATTTATCTAAAAATGTTCAGAAGAAAGATAAAGTTGAGCGTGAGTAAATTAGCCTTGAGTGTTGAAATCCCTGCACAGGGACGCTGGTCTGTGAGCCTTCTCCTCACTTTGCTGCCATGTGGACGTCTTCCCCTTTGGGCAGTGCATAGCTTTCCTGCTTTTGTCCTCACTTCTACGAAACACCAGGACAGAAAAGCTCTGCATATCCAAATAAAAGCCTGTCATGGATTGTTCTTTGAAGCATGCAAACTTGGGACCACTGTGTCTCTGCCAGCTTTCTGAAAAGTGTCACACTCAAAGAAAATCTGACAAATAAGCCGGAGATGAAAGATGGAAAGTCCACGGTGTGGTCAGTGGGTGGGCAGTGAGCTGGGGAGACCTGCCAAGCAGATCCTGCTCCGTGTCCCAGGCATGCTCAGCACAACCTCTGTGTGAGCTGAAGTTCTAGAATTGTCTTACTCAAACAGATTTATCAGAAAACAAATTAAAAACAATAAACAGCCACAATTTCCCCTCTTTGCCCTTGCTGTGTACTCATGCACAAGAATGAGAAATTCTGCAGGGGATAGCCTATTTGCAGTTCTTGTTGTGTATCCGTAAGTCAAGGGGTTAAAAACAAATCTTGGCTTTGTATGGCATGAGAAGAGAGCAGCACCCTGCCTCTGTGCCCCCGGGTGTGGCCTTGTGTTCCTCTGAGATTCCCAGGGTTTGGTGTTCTGCTCCTCCTTTCCTGAAACCAGAGTATTATGTGCCCACGTTATTAATAAAGCAAAGGACCTCTCTATCAAAGCTCAGAGCAATTTTCCATGGCCACAGATCGAAATGAAATAAGAATATATTCATTTATTTATTGATTTATAAAACCAAGAAATAGTTAAGAGTTTAAAAAACAAGCAGTGCTTAAATATGCTACCCAAAATTTACTGGCAAAATATTACAAGTTTAAGACACTTTTAAAACTTTCCTCAATCGTTCGCCTAAAAGTGAAAATCCAAACAAAAAGCGTTAACACAATGTTACTGACTTCTTCTGTCAAGGGCTCACTACGCACAATAAAGAACACGGTGGGTATTATACTGGAGCCAGGTGCTGACAAGTTTCCTGGCTGGAGACATCAGCGTTGGGTTCTCTGATTCCTGGGGTCTTGCCAACATGCAGATTCTGGGGAGAGGCCTGATTTATGCATTCTTACAATCACTCAGACAACACCAACACCCATGGGCCCCGGACCGCAGGGCGGGTGTACACTAAGAGAACTGTCACTGGGAACAAGCCCCTCACTAGAAAAGGTTTTGTCTCTCTGTTGACCAGCACACACCTTTTCTAACCTGTGGTTGTGACAAGAGGTTTTATTCTAAGCCTTAAGGCCATGGGCTTCAATATTGGCTCTGAACTACGTTCCTCAAGCAAGTCACATAGCCTTGCTTAGATTGTTCCAACACCTGCAAAATGCTTGTGACAACAGTCTACTGCTTAGAGTTGGTGTAATAATAATGAAATAATGAATGCAAACTGCCTAACATAGTGCTTGGAACAGGGCAGGTGATGCAGCAGGTGCTCCATAAACACTTGTTGCTGCTGCTACCACAGCTGTCATGAGCTGAGGATGCTGGTGACAGTGAATGCTGCTGTGGTCAGCCCTGTCTCCTGGTGGGGACCAAGGAAGCCAGGTAGTAACAGCCTTGTCTCCCACCTCCTGAGTTTGGAACTGAATCAAAAATAAGAGTGAAATAGATGAAAACCAACTGTTGTTTTATTTTTGATAAAGTAGAATTGGAGAGTGACTTGGGATTCCTGTCCAACATGATTCCTAATACACTAAGAATTATAATCTGGCCCCCAGGCTGCAAGATTCCCCCTGCAGGGACAAAACCTACTCCTGCAAGCCTGCTGCATGGTCCAGGTGCAAATCCACAGCTGCCTGAGGAGGGCTTCTCCAAAACCCAGGGAGAGAATGCATCGGACATACTCATGCTCTGCCTACTGTCACCTGTCAGCCAGGTGGGTCCGTCACTAGAAGATGATTTCTGGCAGAAAAACCCACATGGAAACATAAAGCAGAAGGAATATAGGCTCTAACCATTCTTACATTGTATATGCTGGTGAAATTTTTGCCATTTTAAGTTAAAAATTTCCTCAAAGTTCTGTTTTAACTGCTAGCTGCTGCCTCAGATAATTTCATAGATGTTGTTTCATTTAATCATCACAAAAATTATGAAAATATTATTGCCTCCACTATACAGATGAGGAAAATAAACTTAGAAATTTCATGGGTGAGATCTAAGCATAAGAAAGGGAGCTGGAACTCACAAGAACTCCCTACTTGTCACTTACTGTATCACAAGAGGGCAAATGATCATTTGATCCTAAAAATCCAGTGCTATTTCTTGGTGTAGACTAGAAGCAGAAAACCTACGTTTTTAATTTCAATGGAAGTAGTTTTCTTATTGTCCCCTCCCATCTCCCCCGTGACCAGGGGAAACAAGCCCCAAGGTCACTGTGAAGGCTGTGGACATTTTTTCTTGGATGTCTGTCCTATGTTGGCAAATATAAGACTTTGAATGTCTTTCTTTTTCCCATGCTTCAGGTTTTAGATGAAAAGCACCCTCCCATAAAAGAGGCTCCCTGCAGTTCTGTCAGGAACAACTTCTCTTCCTTCCTGGCACTTGTCCCACTTTGCAATTAGCTATTTATTGACTTTTTAGGTGTTTAATATATGTTTCTCCCAAGAGATGATAGGTGTTTTTGTAAAGCAGGAGCCATGTTTTTAGTTTACTCTCATATACCCATTCTAGGATATAACAGGTGCCCAACAGATGATTGCTGGAGGAATGGACAGATGAGTGGATGAACGAATAATGATTTAGTGAACGAGTCAATGGTAAGTGTGCCCAGACCCGGATCTCCATAAAAAAGGCAAGGAGTAGAAAAGATCACTGAAATGTAGCTCAGCTGTTGCTTCAAGGCTGGGGCTTTAGATTTCCATTATCACAGATCACAGTGATTTCCACCTCCATGGCTGCAGCCTCTCTGTTCTGCCTGGAAGACCAATCCCTTGCTGGTTTTTCTTTGTGTATTTTAAAATTAGAATATCTAAATACTATTCCAGGTGCAAAAGCCCCATCATGGTAGCTTCTCACAGACTTCTACATGTTCTTCTTACAACCCAGGGGCTTCAGGTTCTTTACCCTGCATGATCTCTGCCTGGAACGCGGGTCCTTCAGAAACCACAGGGCTCACTCTTGCCATCCCTTCAAGAGCTTGGGTTGGGTAATCCTCACTGCAGTGACTTCTGTACCAGCTCTCCTATTCTTTAACATACTCCTCCTGACTCCTTATTACTCCTCATCTGCTTTATTTTTCTCCAGAGCACTGAAATCTTTGTAAAATACAGTAAAATGCTTTTATTTATTATGCTATCATCTGAGTACTTCGACCAGATGAAAATTCCAAATGGTCAGTGTTTTTTTTTTTTTAATCATTTCGTTCCCTGCTATATTGCCAGCACATACAACAAACAGCACACAGTAGGTGTTAAATATATTTGTTTTTAATAAGTCAATCAATATAACCCCCACAATAAAACTTTCAACAGGGAGAAAGTGTTCTCTAGTGCTTTTATAAATGCATAAGACAGTGAGCATCACAGAGAATGTACACATTCTTCTGTATTGACTGTTCATAGGACCCAATTAGAAGCAAGATGACAATGCATAGAATGCAACTTTTGCCAAGTATTTAAACTTATATTAAAAAGTTCAATTGGATCTAATTTGCTAAATATTTATTGAGTGTCTAGCAAATGCCAGGGCCTGGGTGACACGGGGCATAAACAATGGGGTAGGTAAGATGCTATCCTTGCCCTGTTGTAGCCCACAGTCTTGTATGGAATATAGACAAGAAGATGCACAGCCTTGTAGGACCCAAGGAATAGTGTCTGAAATGAAGGCTACCGTGAGAACAGTGACGCACAGATGACGAAAACTGAGCAGAGAACGTGACGTGCCGTGTCTAGTTAATGAAAACAGGAAGAGCCCTGACGTTTCTTGACTCCTTTGTGAAAACTACTGGGTTCAACATTCATGGAAAGCCCCTGTTCTCATAAAGCCCCTGCTACGGGCTGGAATAAGACCGCGGGCGAGATGAGAGTCGTCCAGAGACCAGCACGCTGTGGAGCAGACACATCTGTCCCCACTTGCCCTCTGGAAGCTCATTTGACTTTCATGACTCGGAACCCTTCTGATTCTGTCTCACTTTCCTGAAGAACATTTCTCTATTTCTTCCCCTTTGTTTACAGATGTGCTTGTTTCTCAAACAGAGATGCTCTTCAAACCTCCGTCCCGTCCCTCTTTTCTCCACCCTCTGTCCTTAGTCACAGCAGTGGCCCAGTCCTCAGGGTGGCACTCCTTGGAACCATGTGCAACCAAACTCTCTTCCCACCTTCCATATCTGACTCACCCACACACCAGGTAGCTGCTTTTCACGGGGCCCAGTGAGCCACAGCTGCCAACATGCATGGCTTCGTGTGGACCCCGCGCCGGAATCTGTGCATGTCCTGTGACTCTCCTTTGACCAATACAGTGCAGAGGAACTGAGGCTGTGTGACTTCCAGGACTAGGTATGAGACGTTGTGCAGCTTCCATACAGGTCTCTCGGAATATATGCCCCAGGGGCAGCCAAATCATGTACTACTTCTGATGACCGCAAGACCTCCAGGCTTTGAGGAGGCCACGTGGGGAGCGAGAGTAATGCAGCCGACCCTCCCGGTTCAGCTCCCAGGCCCAGGGCCAGACATGAGTACAGGACCCATGTGGGACATCAGCCTAGGCAGTCCACACACATCTGCCACCTGCCAGCAACCATGTGAGAACTGTGAGGGAGACCCACCCAGCTGAGGGCTGTTAACCATGGAGCTATGAGAGGTAACACGAAATGACTGTGGGAAGCCACTGGGCTTGGGTAGTTTTTTACACAGCAGCAGCTCTGGGAAACCACCTCCACCCAATCCCTGGGCCTCTGCATGGGCCCACCCCGGCCATCCCTCTGCCTCATTAGGTCCTTAGGCACTCGGGGTCTCTTGCCTGAGCCAAGACGATAACTTCCTGGCTGTGCTCCCTTCACCTGTGTCTTCTACCTTTAACTCAAAAGAAACACAGCAGTCACCTTAAAAAACCACAGATGTGATCATCTCATTACCTTAAAGTAAGATTTCTTGGATAAAACGCAGTGGTAAAGAATCATGAAAAATAAACCAGAGAAAACTGGTTGCAGCAGAGAAGGAATGAGCCCGTGAAGCCCATCTGCATGCTGTCCAGGGCTTCCCCATCCTCAGCGACACCGAGGGTTCTGCAGAGCCACCTGGACTATGGCACACTGCTTGACTTAGGGGGTGGACCACAGAGCAGTGTGTGGGGTGGTAGGTCAGGCATCGCCCCCAGGGAAACCTCACTGTGGTGGTGGGCGGGACATAGCAATGCCACAGGACACGTGAACGGCAAGTGGTGGGCACTCCTGCTCAGAGGCAACTGGTCCCTTAACCCTCATTTGTTCTCAGCTAATTATATTGACTGAACTGAACAAGAAAACCATGACTAGAGCAGGATTGTTAGGATACAAAGTCAGAAATGGTAGGAAACAGACTGGAAATAAGGCCTGTGGTCCAACTAGATCAGTGGTCCCCAACCTTTTTGGCACCAGGGACCAGTTTCATGGAAGACAATTTTGCCACGTACCAGGTGGGGGGATAGTTTTGGGATGATTCAAGCACATTACATTTATCATGCAGTCAAACCTTTCTGCTAATGATAATCTGCATTTGCAGCCACTCCCCAGCGCTAGCGTCACCACCTCAGCTCATCAGGCATTAGATTCTCATAAGGAGTGAGCAACCTAGATCCCTCGCATGCGCAGTTTACAGTAGGGTTTGTGCTCCTATGAGAATCTAGTGCCACCGCTGATCTGACAGGAGGCGGAGCTCAGGTGATGGGGAGCAGCTGCAAATACAGATGAAGCTAGCCCACCCCTCACCTCCTGCTGTGCGGCTAGTTCCTAACAGACCATGGACCAGTATCAGTCCGCAGCCTGGGGGTTGCGGACCTCAGAACTAGATGACAATGAGGAAGCTGCTGAAAATGTGAAGAAAATGGTGACAATTCCTAAAGGAGTTAACAAAGTCAGTAACAGCTAGCACATGGAAAGTTTGGAAATCAGCAAATGCATCTAGCTTTTTATGTGTCTCAGAATTATCTTGCTTACGCTTGGGGTATGAACTTGACAGAATGATAAAATATTGTATATATATCTATATACATACACAAACACATTCTTGAACACATACTATATAATTAACATACTTGCCTATTGTTAGGTTTTTGTTCTATATTTATTTTTGATCAATTACAATAAATTTTGAGCACCTATGTCAAACCAAGGCTATCTGGAGAGTTACAATAGAAACTATGGGGTGGAAGACTGTTCTTTTGCAATAGAATGGTATCAAACAGATGGGAAAAACTGCCCAGATCCTACAGGCAATTTGTATTCCAAGCTGTCTCAGGATACTTCATGTGAAGAATTACTTAAAATTTTTTACACATAAGTTCAAATTTATTAACCAATAAAATAACTGAGATAATCATATTCTAATTGAATTCCTAATTGAAGATAACATAAGCAAAATAATTGGTGCATAAATACTGAAGTTAATGATTTCTTCAATATTATCATAAGGGTATAAATAAGGCTGTATAAATAATACAAAATCAGAGATTCCAGAAATTCCCAAAGAAGCTGTACTCAGACATGCAGTAGCTACAAAATCAGTTACAGGGATGCCTGTGATGAACAGAGAAGGGTCCCACATGTGGTTACACCTCTACTAACACTTGAAATATTTGAAAAATCCTCAAATTTTCAAATCAACAATGAAACAACAAAATCTGACAAGTATTAGCCCCATAGGTACTACTAGTCAATAGAAAATAATTCCAGCCATTTTGCTTGGAGTTTTTTTCTTTTAAATGAAACTTAAATTGCTATGGCTAAAGGAATTTTAAAAAAATCTAAATTTAGCAATCATCAATCAGATACCACTTCTTCCCTCCTCAAATAAACTACCACAAGAAAACATCAAATACATTCTCCACAATAGCTTTATCCAGTTTAGAACACTGACATTTTCATAATAAGACAAGGTGAATGGACTAAGCAGTCGTCTCACGGGAGGAGGACTGAATTAGGGGTCTGTGTGTAAACAGAACACCTGTCAGGGCACAGAGCTGCCTCAAGCTTTCGTGCCACTACGTTCATCAGGTTAAATATTTGACCATGTGGTTAAGGTAAAAATTTGCAGGTGAACACAGCATATCCAGCTACTGTGGGTCTGCAGTTATACTGCAGCCTTATGCTGACTCGGAATCACAGCTTCACACTCACAGGAAATTCTCACGCACATTTTTCAATGGTTTGAAAAGAACGTTTGACATGGCGAAATAAAAATCAATAAATAAAAATGGTGAGAGAAAAAGTTGCTAGGCAGTTTGATAGGAACCAATAATAATTGTAATAATACATTGCTTTAAAAATTACAGAGTAGTTTTTACCTACATAAATAGGCACTTAGGAATTCATGTTTACAGTAAATAAAGGGTAATCTATGAAAAATGTGGTGTAAGGTAAAAACTCATAAATATCTCATCTTATTTGGGAGTCATTACCACAAAGCAATTAAGAAAAACTAAAAATTCAGTTTTTGTGTAAAGAATATATTAAACATTTATCTCAATGCAAGACACTGGATTAAGTCTTTAAATTCTAAAACATATTTTAAAGATTAAATGATCACTTTTCTATGCTGTAAGAAAAGCTTTGTCTTAAATACTGCAGTGGGAGAAGTGTGGCATAGCTGTTAGGGCACATCCCTGAGTCAAGATCAGGTTGACCTGGGTTTAACCTTAGTTTATTATTTATTTGCTCCTTGCTAGTGACAAAAGTTAACATCACAATTAGTATTAATATATGACACAATAATACCAATTTCATATCGTTAGAAATAACATTTAAGTATACACATTGTGTATATGCATTTTCTTCAATCAAATTTTGAATTATTATTTCAAATGTCCAAGCTAAAATACATCACCTCTTATACACATGGACTATAAAGTGCAAATATTTTTTTTTCTTTTCACAGCTATCTTAGGTAACTTACAAGGAAATTTGGTTTGCTGAAATACCTAGAAATTGCGGGAAGAAATATTTATGTGTGAGTGAATGTGTGTGTGTGTGTTTGTGTGCAAAAAGAATAAAGGAAACTTAGACGATTAAAAATATCTAATATTTACAGATAAGGGAAATGAAGATCAACCTTGGGAGATTTACCCAGGCTTATTACAGAATCTGGGTGAGGATGCAGTTTTTATTTTTACTTTTTTACTTTTTTTTTTTTTTTTAGAGACAGGGTCTTGCTCTATTGCCCAGGCTGGAGAGCAGTCGTGTCATCAGAGCTCACAGTAGCCTCAAATTCCTCAGCTCAGGTGATCCTCCGGCCTCAGCCTCCCAAATAGCTGGGACTATAGGTGTGCCACCACACCCAGAGAGTTTTTGTTTGTTTGTTTGTTTGTTTTTGTTTTTTGGTAGAGACAAGGTCTTTCTATGTTGCCCAGGCTGCTCTTGAACTCCGGGCCTCAAGCCACCCTTCCGGTTCAGCTTCCAAAGTGCGGGGATTACAGGCGTGCCCCCCGCGCCCCACCAAGGACGCAGCTTTTCACACTCCACGGTTACAAGGTTTTAGCTTAGCTTGCCTGTGCGCTTCACTGCAATATGATTTAATCAATAATCGGAAGAGTTCAATAAGCTTTTTCTCTGTGAGGAATGTGTGCTGACCGCTGTGCTTCCACGCTCTTCAGCAGGGCCCTGGTCTGTGCACTCGCAAACCTGGTTCAGGTGAAGCCCAAGGCGGCCCCTCAGACGCGTCTTCTCACGTGGATGCGGGTTACGCCGAGGATTAAATCACAACCGCTTGCAACTCGCGTAATGGGGCGAGTACAACTTGCTTCAAGAAATAGCGCTCAGCTCTCTGCTCCTCTCCTATATCCACTACGTCAAGCTTCCCATTGAGGGCTTTGTGATCTATTTCTATTTCAAACATCATTGTGAAGTAGACAAGGGCCTGTTCTGCATCTCACTCTCTTACCCTAAACCGTCGTGCCCTGCAGGCAGGTCACGCGCACTCGTGAGGGACGGCGTGAAGCCGGGGAAGTGGCGTCCTCACAAATCAAGCCCTTGGAGGAGCTTAAACAAAAGCAGCTAAAAATCTAGGCTTCAAGAATGCTCACAGCAGGACTTGTTCGGTTAAAGCAAATCGTAATCACGGAAGGCTGCACCACGCCCTCGTTCAGCACCGCGGACAGGGACAGAGCGCGCCCCCGCGCCCCGTTCAGCACCGCGGACAGGGACAGAGCGCGCCCCCGCGCCCCGTTCAGCACCGCGGACAGGGACACAGCCTGGCTCGCCAAGTCCCTGGGCCGCGGCGGGTTCAGCCGAGCGGACGCGAGTTGCGCAGCACGGCCACCAGGTGGCGCCAGCCGCCACAGCCACGCCGGCCGCCGCGCCGCGCGTTTCCCCCCCGGACGTCGGAATGTTGACTGTGCTCAAGTCTGAGGGATTTAACTGTCAGGTTTGCATTTTCTAATTTAACGGTTTAAAAGTATTTGAAACTAAAAATGCTTGTGCTTAACGGTGCTTTTCCTCAGTTCTCCGTGTATCGTTCTCAGAGGCGCGTTTCCTAACGTGAGCGCAGTTTTTGCTGCGCTCCCTGCCTTCCCACGTCCTCACGCTCGGGCGCTGCCACCGTGCAGGCCTCGTCCCCCGGGGCAGGCGCGGGCTCGTCGCTGTGTCCTCCCTTCTCACAGCCCGTCCTTCGCTCCGGGCGGGACTAGAGGAAGAGGAGGGGCCCGGCACGGGCTGGAGCGAGACCCTACTTCACACTTTCTAAATTGTCCTCCTTTCAACGTCCTTGGCATCTTCACCTGGGACCAGTTATACCTGGATTTGCTTATGTTGTCTCACTACCTAGTGTTGCTGGGCTTCCTTGCAAATGAATCGCTGGGTTTTTCCTGCTGACCTTGACTTCGGGCGCCAGCGTGCTCGCCCTCTTCCTGCAGACGCCACCTCGGACAGCTCCCGACCTCGCTGGGGCCTGCTCCACTCACCCGCAGCGTGAGAACACCAGCTGTCCCTCTTCACGGAGGCTCTGACCTTCACGCACTCAGACACAGGAAGCACTCAGGACAGTGCCTGGAACACAGCGAGTACTCAATACACGGGGCTTTTATCATCAGATGTCTGTGTGTGTCTGGCATCCTACTAATGAAGGGACAGGAAAAAAGCCCATTTTTCTCCCTGCAAGGGCTGGAGTAAACATAGCATCTGTATAACACGCTGTACGTTACAAAGCAATTCATGAACAGGGTCCAAGTTCTCAAAGGATTCAAGTCCTCTAAACAAAATAGAATATTTAAAGCAAAATGTAAGTTACTTGAACATTGTTGTATAATGTTGGGACATGGGCAAAATTTACCAATGTGCACGAGTTCAAAGTCCTTCTTCTTCCCTTCTCTGTCCAAGAGAATTCTGGGCTTGCCATACAATGTAGTGTCCCTCACCAGCATCTGAGGATTCTGTCTTTGCCAGACAGGTTCCTGGGTCTTTTGTGCAGAATCGCAGGACTGGGATGGAGGATGGTAGTGTGTGTGTGTGTGTGTGTGTGTATGTACCAGAGAGAGAGAGAGAGGGAGAGTGACAGACATGAGTGAGAGATGAGAAGGACACAGAGACCAACGCGCGGGAGGCCGGACCAGACCCACATGGACAGGGATTATGTGGCTGTGTGGGGAGGACCAGGAAGTGAAAGAAGAATGTGTGAGAGCTTGGGTGGTGTTGTGCAGGGTCAAAGAATGGACACAAACTGAGTGGGGCAGGAAATCCTGAAGGGCTTTCCAGGTCCTATGAAATGCCCCCACCTGTGCCCCTCTTGTGCATCCCAGCAAAGTATATGATTGCTAGACCCCATTTCTTCGACTATAGCGTCACTGCTGGGTGAGACTAGGAAGGTTCTGGCTTATATTGGCTTACACTGTTTTTATGTAATCATAGGATTTAAAGGATTTTAGTTGCCTGGTGTTGTTTCAGCATTTTGGAGCCTGTAGTAGGCAGGATAATGTCTTTCCTCCCAAAAAAGACATCTGAAAGTTTATCCCCAGAACCTCTGAAAAAAGTGTGTGAATACCTTACACGACAAAAGGGACCCTGAAGATGTGATTAAGTTAAAGATCTGGAGGTGCGGGATTATCTAGGATTATCTGATGGGACCCCTGTCAGTCATTGCAAGGGTCCCTGTGGGGCAGCAAGGGAGGCACAAGGGTCTGAGAAGTAGAAGTGACAATGAAGGCAGATGCCAGAGAGGGGGGGTCTTGGCCACCTCTAGAAAATGGGGAAGGCGAGGAACAGAGTCCCCACTGGAGACTCCAGGAACACAGCCCTGCTGACCCATTTTAGACATCAGACCTCCAAAGATAAGAAATTTGTGATTTTAAGCCACTAAGTTTGTGGCAATATGTTACAGCAGCCATAGGAAACAAATAAGAGACTTTCAATAAGACTATATTTAAAATGCCCTTTGAGAACTTGCAGTGACTAACTTGATACTTGACTTCTTGTTTTCTTAAGTTT
Source organism: Daubentonia madagascariensis (assembly GCA_023783475.1). Classification (NCBI taxonomy): domain Eukaryota; kingdom Metazoa; phylum Chordata; class Mammalia; order Primates; family Daubentoniidae; genus Daubentonia; species Daubentonia madagascariensis. The sequence continues at coordinate 1,790,108 of JAKFHU010001035.1, forward strand.
CTCTGGTCTGAAGAGGTGCCCTGAACTTATATGAGGATGTGACGTTTGTCTTCCACACAAGTTGGAAATACAAACATATAAGCCAATTAGGGTTCGGGAAGTATTATAATAAAAACAATAGTTATTATTTATATTTGCATATTTTTTAGAATGCTAATAGCTTTATTATCCGCTATATCTCACTTTTTCTTTGTCAAAACCATGTGAGATAAGAATATAGGGATATTAGTCCCATTTATAAATGCAGGAACAGATGTAGAGAGGTTCACTTTTCTGGAAAACAAGTGGCAGTTCCAAGACTATTGTTATAGCCTTTGACGTTTGGTTGGACATGGATGTGTCCACCTGACACACAGGCGTGACTGTCTTGAAACCGCCCGAAACTCACGCATGTGGCCAGGTTCTCCCAGCTGCACTGGTGGTTACATCCTCCATTCTGTTCAACAGACAGAATTTGCCTACTGTCTCTGTGACTGAATTTCCACAGAATTTAAACTTTAAAGGCAAAACTTCATCCACATTTGAGTTTTTTCTTACCTGGATAACCAACCTGCAACTGCTAGAGATACAAAAAGGAAGTCTAAAGCGTCACACAGATGTTTCATAGCATCTCGTCCCACCTTCTCTCTCTCACTACCTTCTTAGTACCCAGGGACAATGTGGCAACTTTACCTCTCCGACGCAACTGCCTCTTTCCTCTCACGGCTGTAGTCGTCCAAACCAAGGTTATCCTGTCTGGTCTTGCCACATCTGTGTTCCAGGTTGTATTCTACCACAAAGATGAGCTCTTCAAAATCTATTTTAAATTCTTTGTTAAAACCTTTAACAAAGCTACAAATCAATGAAGAATTTCTTGTGATTTCTTCTAGAAAAAATATATATAATTACTTAACTTAACTATATGTATCCCCTACTAAATGGTAAGCTTCATAGAGCAGAACATGTGTACCTTCTACTCACCTGTGTATTGCTGGGGTTAAGTGTTGTGCCAAGCACATAACACAAATTCAATAAATATTTGCTGAATGCATGAATGAGGAATGAAAACACATACTACTCAGGTGTATGAAAACGCAGTACATGAACACCCAAGCTTAACAAAAAAAGGTGAATTAGGAAGTAATTAGGGATATTACAAATTATTTTAATTTCTGAAAGAAATCATTATGAGTGTAGTAAAATGGCATTTTCTCCTAGTAAACTTTTGTGTTCCACATGACGAAAGGGGAAATGGAAGGAGAGAGTAGAGCATGAGAGTGCTTAAACCATCACCATTACCAACCAACCTAAATAATCCCAGCAGCATAAAGTCAGTGTGTGAGAGGAATCTGATTATATTTCCACTGACTTTTCAAAACATGCAAAGAGATGTAGCCATTCTAGCAACAATGCTACAAACCAGAAGTCAATAGTAAGAATAAATGGCTTATGTGCCTCTACAGAATATTTTCATATGGAGTGTAGTCCTTAACTCTTACTATGGCCTGGAACATGGAGAACATAAGATCCCCTTGTGGACAGCAGCCAGCCCAGGCCTGGAGGACCCTCTTTTAGAAAGGGAAGAGCAAGGACTTGGGGTAAGAACTCTCTTCCTATTCCCAGCACCCAGGGGTCCCTCTAGCCTCAACATACCCCACATCTGCCTGAGAGAAGAGTCATTTATTTATCTTTCTGGTCAAACTGAGCTAAGGCCACAGAATCTACTTTAGTAGATTATTTAGAGATTTAGAGATGGGATGCTGGTGCTCAATAAACAATGATGCTCATTATCATATAAATACACTGTAATGTTTGCACTAGAAGTGTTCTGAATTAAAGCAACCCTATAGTTCCACCTGTAAAGAATGCTTCTACAATTAGAAAAACTGCCCACTGAAGTAGACATTGGGATTCCCCCACACGTTCAATACCTTCCCTACTGCTCCATAGTGGTGGGGTCTGGGGCCCAGAGGAAGGATGGATGGACCCTGACTGGACTGCACTTAGCAGGATAACCTCACCCCCTTGCCATAGCCAGTCAGGGAGGGAGTCAGTGCAGGTTTATTCTGATCAGAGGAACTGCCTCAGAAATGGGTTTGAAGGAAACATGAGACAAGGTGACAGAAAGGGAAGTCTGCTGCAGCCGCCCACTCCAACGGGCTTCTTTCCAGAAGGCATTCTCCTCTACTGGACACAGTCATCTGAGGGACAAGGCAGGCCTGCTGCTGTAAGAGCATCCTCAGTCACAGGCCCTCACTTACTCATTTTAGTGATTCCAGGGCTTGTGTATGGAGACGTCTTAAAGCCTAGACCACGCAGATAAGCATTGCTTTTTGACTACTTAAGTTTTTTTCTTTACATTTCAGAAGATTCACGGCCAACATACACTGATGCATCCATATTGCACATATCAAAAATGTTTCCATATATTTTAGACCAGCAGTACTTCCTAATGAAAACCTCCACACAATTCTCTGGGCTTATGCATTTCTAAAGAGCTAAATTGCCTGTAACAGTAACGAAATTAGTAAAGTCACTGTATCTGTATTTTAGAATTAGACTTTGCTACACATATGTGTGTACATACCCAATGCATAAAAAGCTCTCACAACTAGCCAATGAACCTCTTCAGTGAAGACAACACTTTTCATTTGAAAACAAAGAAAAGAACATCTTAAAGCTTTCTGCCTAGATATAACATCCATGTAGTCAAGTGCAGAAAGTGATCTAACATTAATTTTATACTATTCTATGAAGTTTTATGTATGCATATGTCCATATTACCAGCTCAATCTAGAGAGCACTCCACCACATAGAACATTTTCAGAACTCCAAAATGTTCCCTCATGCCACTCTCAGGAAGTACCCACTGTTCTAACTTTCATCAGTACCCACCAGTGTTTCTCATTCTGGAACTTTATGTAAATGAAATCACATGACTTACATGTCTGTGTCTGGGTTGAGTTCTGCTTTCTCATGCAGTATCCCCTATATGAATACACCCCTGACCAGAGGGTTAATCACAGAGTCACACCGTCCCGCATCCACATGACAACCTATACTCACTTAATAATGTAATGGGAAGATTATGGACTTCTGAGTCAGAGAATAGGGCTCAAATTCAGTTTGCCATTTTCTGGTTGCATGAAATTAAGTAAATCAGTGATCCTATCTGAATCCATCCAAAATAAATCTATCAATACCACTATCTAACAGATTTGCTATGACAATTGAATGAAATAATGTATGTGAAATTATTTTTAATTGCAAAGTACCATGAAAGGGCTAGTTACTGAAAATAACAACTATCCTTTCCTGATGCTAAGAAGAAAGGGATGCAGACGAGAAAGATTACCAGATCTGAGAATTGATCCTAGTTTACTAGTTGTGATGTTTCAGTAAAACATTTCTGCTTCTAAACCTTTAAATTCTAGATGGAAACAGTACTGTTCATAGTGCCTAACCTTATGCACTGGGCAAGAATCCAGACAGGCACAGTCCATAAGTTCACTTGTTAAAGGTGAAGTTGGTGGCAACGGGGGATATTCTGTGTAAAAGTGGTCCAATATAAACCAGACATATATACCCATTTATGTTTTATTTACTTAAATGAAATTTGTAATGTCAGTTATTATACCAATAAATTAAAGAAAATATTAATAGATGATGGAAAGGCAATAGGTAAAATTCTATAGCAATTTTAAATAACAAGTATGTATAAATTATCACCAAAATTCACAAGCACAGGTCATATTAAATGGTGAAATATTAAGAACACTGCATTAAGGCCAGGAAAAAAGTGATGTCCTTTATCATCACTTTTAGCTAACATTATCTAGGAGGCTCCAGTTAACATAGTGAGTTAATTGTCCACCATTATTTGCATAAATTTAGAAGATAAGATGCTTTATTTGCAGATGAAATGATTTCATATGAAGGAAGCAGAACAAACTCTTCCAAGGAATATTAAAGATAGTAAAGAACTCAATAAGGTGATTGGAGTCTATAAAATATACCAGAATTAATAGCTTTTTTTTAATACTAGCAGTCACCACATTGATACAGAAATGGAAAAGAAAACCTGGTTCACTAAGAAGACAGACATAAATTTAAAAACACAGGGTAAGACTTGAATGAATGGAAACATACAGCAAACTCCTGGAGGAGAAAAGGTGATTAGAAAAATATCTACACCCATAAGTACAATTTAATGTATCTCTAATAGATCTCCAATTAGGTTAATTTGGGCAGTGAGGGTGTTTGACAAATCTATTTTAAAGTTGACTTAGAAAAATAAATATGTGATAACTGCTAGACCATTAGATAGAGGTCATGTTTTTCCTGATATTTATTAATAAGACTTACTATAAAGCTAATATTATCAAAACAGTATGGTATTGACATAGAAGTAGAAAAAAAACCAGATCAACTGAAAAGAATAAAGAGCTTAGTTCCAAATATTTATAGCAAATAATATGCAGTAAAGTCAGCATTGCCTTTCAGTAAGCAAAGTGGCTTTACTCAGCAAGGAGGCCTGGCCTGCCAACTTGGAAATTCACACCGGAGAAAATATAGACAGAACAACATGTAACAACATACACAAGTATTGATTTCATATTGAGGAAAGATTCAAAAATTTTTAAAGAACCATAAATACATTGGAAAAGCTTTCTGTGATTATTATCTTACAATGGGAAAGAACTTTTAAAATAACATAAGGAATAAGCAAGGCCACAGAATCAGCAGATGGGGCTGTGCAAAAATTAAAATGTGTGGTAAAAGGCAGCATAGATGCTCATGAATACAGTGAGCAGTCAAATGGTAGGTTGAGAGAAAATACTTTTTAATATATGACAGAAAAATAATTGATATTCCCCAGATATAAAGACAGCCTGAAATTTGAAAAGAAAGACAATCCAGTAGAAAAGGGGTCAGGATAGGGATAGCATGCCACAGAAGTAGACACTTAAATAGCCAAAATTACATAAAAATGTGCAGGCTTCTTAGCAGTCATTAAAAGTGCATATTAGAATAATATAACAATTTTACCAATAAAATTGGCAAAAATCCAAAATATTGATGCCAGCACAGCTGCTGGTGAAAGAATAGATTGCTGTGACATTGTTTGCAGAAATCTGACGTTCCTGACCAAATTTCTGGATAGCATTATCATTGGCCCAACAACCGATAGATAGGAATCCCTCCCACAGAAACAAAGGCACAGGTGTCCAGGAATGTGTGTGCAAACATGCCTGCAGCAGCATTTTATGAAGTGGAAATCATCCTAAATGTCGACTGGCAAATGAGTGGTAGAATAAATTAAGGCTAAAATATACCATGGAATATTCTGGCACTATTTGAAAAAAATGAGACAGACCACACCATTTTGACCTGGAGAGATGTCCACGATACATGATTAAGTAAGAAAAGGTAGATGAAGAGTGCAACTTTGTAGTATAATCCCACTATTTACAGGAAAAAATGCTTTGTATCAACATATATGCTTTTGTGGGTAGATACCAGCAAACTTGAACTTTTGGACAGAATTGAGGGGAATAATATTAACTTTTTCTTTGTATACTTTGGTTTATTATAATCTTATTCTTGGTATTTCAAAAAGAAATCCAGGCAAGGAAAATAATCTTTAAAGCCATTTTCAAAAATAAATTTATAATCCAATTAGAAATTTTAACATTAAAAATGCTAAAAAGCAGTGGTCAATATTTAAAGGAAAAATGTATTACCTTTAAATATATTTTTTAAAGCTTAAAGAGATGCAAATTGTGTTATAATGGCCTTATATAAGCAGAGGTGAGATGGTATTTAACAACAACAATCTATTACTGGGGCAAAGCTATACTGGGTTCACTTCCTCCTAACTATGAAAAGCTTTAGTAACCCAAAAGCAGCAAACCCACTAAGACTGCACAACAATGATTCACCATGTACACAGGAGTTCTTGTGTGGCCCAGAGGAAAAGATACAAAGAAGTCAATTCATCAATGTTAGGATGTAAGTTACCCAGGGGACTTGGAGAAAATATCACTCAGTGCACAGATGTGCATAAATCAAACGGCCTGATACAGTAGTTATGGAAAAATTATGCTTGTAGCTACCAGTTCACAAAAGTCAACATAAGCATATTCATAATTTCAGTGCAGATGTTACCTTATCTTTTAAAAATCCTATTTTACAAAAGATGGCATTTTATTGGTGAAGGGTCTACACAGAGAGTTTATTTACTTACTGGTTAGATTTATCAATGTGATGCCCACAGCTGGCCTTTGGGCGTATGTTACAGAGATGACAAAGCATGTTAGTAACTAAATGACAGGCTAGCAGCTTGGCTAATGTCGGACTTTAGCCCGTGATGTGGGGGACGGTGGGGGGACGGACACAATATATTCACTACAAGATGCCTTGTCAGTAATATGCAACGGGAAAGACTTCCAAAAGCAGTGATTGTAAGAATTCACCAAGAAACTCTGGTGCTCCAACAACTGTCCCTGAATGAGAACCGCCCATGGGCATTCACGGGTCTTGCACTGAGAATTGCTGTTTTAGACACCACGTCTTCTGCACAAAGTACAGGGCCTCGGATTCTGGAATGGGACTCAGAAGACCATATGTCAATTTTTGACAGAGCCCAAGGGTCTCTTAGGAGCCAATCTATGTGATATGAAGAGACCAAGTCATCAGAAATGTATGAACAAAACAAGTAAGTCCTTCACATTTAATCAGGGATGCTTACTGCAGCCTGTTGGGTATGCAGTGAGTTTCTTCTTAGCTCAGCCTTAACAGTGGTCTACTGCCCTGTGCTTAAAGAAATTACCAGGAAGATCGCAGTAGTACAAAGCAAGGATCTACACAGGTGCACCAGAACTTACATTAATAGCACGGTCCTCCTATGCACAAGTAATGTGCATCAAACCCAGTTTCTCTCAACATGTGCAAATTAGGGAGCTGTGGAATGAGGCACCTCACAGAATCGTGAACTCAGCAAAAAAGGAAAGCAAATTCAATGAAAACAACCAAAGTCACTCCCCTCATAATTTTCAAGTGTGGTTATCTTTTATCGTGTTAATTCTAAGTCATTTCTATTAATCCCAAGGAAATTAATTTCCTCACGCTTGCCCAATGTAAACTCAAAAGTATACAAACATAGGACAGCACAAAACACCTTTTCTTGGTGAGCTGATATAAAAGCAAAGTCCTTTCATTCATTTCTTTAGTATGTTTAATTTTAAAGGGCATAAATAGCTGATAATTCTTCTCAGAACCTACATCGAGCTTTTTGAATGGTCACTTGGTGGCAGAGCCTGCGGCCCAGGCACTCCACCGTGAGGGCCCTGCCCTCACACACAGGTGCGCCTGCACTTCCAGGTCCCGCTCCCTGCTTTCCCCAGCCTTTACTTGACTCCTCACTATGCATTGGTGCTTAGCAACACCCCCCAACACCCTAAAAGCAAAAACATAAAGCAAATGCTTTAAGAAGAAAAAAATAAAAGGGCCCATGGATAATTTCTTTAAATTTTACAACACAACATTCATCTATGTGCAGTGGGGTGGACATCGATTTTCTTTCAAAACTGCCACTTGCTCCCCTCACTGCTTGGCCCTGCTTGCTTCTAGTCTTTTGTTTTAAATAACTGAAAGCCTCCTGATGTTAGTGTAATGATAAAACACAAATTTAAGGTTTCCAAATCTAAACTGATCACCTTCCCCAGCACCCACTTGCCCTCCTGGGCAGCCTTGCTCAGTAGCTTGTGTCTTTGTCCCCTCAGCCACTGCTGCTCACACCTGGAACCTTAACTCTCCCATGGCTCCACATCAGAAGGTTCATTGCTCTGTCCCAACATGGCTTCTCTATCCTCATTACTACCATGTAGTCAAGACGCCTTCACACCCTGCCCATGCTGCAGATCCCCTGGGAGATCTCACCCCTTCATGCTGGCTCCCTGGAACCCTTCTCCCACATGTAGGCTGGGACATTATTATTAGAAAACAGACATGGCTGTATCTGCCCTTTGCTTAAAATGATCCATGCTGTTGCAGACTGAAGGTTCGTGTCCCCTCAAATTCCTGTGTTGAAGCCCTAACTCCCAGCGTGATGGCATTTGGAGGCAAAGCCTTTGTGCGATGAGGTCACGAACATGGAGCCCTGGTGGATGGGATTAGTGCCCTTACAGGAAGAGGGAGAGAAGAGAGCTCTCTCTCTACCACGTCGGGACACAGGGAGAAGGGAACTATCTGCAAACCAGGAAAGGGGTCCTCACCAGACACTGAATTTGCCTTGGTCCTCCAGACTCCAGAACCGTGAGAAACAAATGTTAGGTGTTTAAGCCACCCAGCCTGTGGTGTCTTGTCATAGCAGTCCAAACTGATTTAGGCACATGCCTTCCCTCGTCCTTGCCTAAAGGCTACACTCCTTAATGTGCATCGCAAAGGAGCATCCTCCAACTTGTGTCTCACTTTCTCCCCACCACGGGCAGCTGTCTATCCAAGCGAACCTCCTACACCTTTCAAGACTTCACACATTCAGTTTGGGCTGCCTCTGGTCCTGGTCATTCCTACAAAGTCTCTGATTTACTAGATAAAGTCCGGTTGCCTCCTACGTGCCTTCATGGCTCCTGCTTCCTCGCAGACATGGCATTTGGGAGTTTATTCTAGTTAATAAAAAAAAGTCATCTGTGCAATCTAGTAATTGGTTAACGGGGAAGAAGAAGAAACTTTCCTGCCTCGTTTACCATCCTCTCCCAGAATATGACACATGTTCTGAAATGTGTTTGTTGATTGAATACAGGAATGAATAAATGAGTGAATGAATGCACAAAGGAATGGAAGAAAGGATGGGTGGGCTAATGTACACAGAGGGAGGTAGAGAAGGATGTTGGACCACATATTGTATGGAGAAAGCCTCAATCATGTTCTGTGGTGGGGACAGCACGCAATCATCAACAGGTGATGCAGAGCCAGGGAATGTGCTTCAGTGGCCAGAAGAAGGTGCGCAGCCCTCTTCCCCGTCCACCAGCTGTGGGGGCAGGGCCTGCCAGGTACGTGTTTGACCCAGCTTCTCTCTGGGTTCCCTGCTAGCCCTCACTTTTCATGGCTCCAATCTGTGACTCTATAGGGAAACAGATTATTGAGCAAAAGGGAGTAAACTGTTCACTTCAGGGGGGCTGATTTCCCACATTGTGACCCTTAGTAATCCTTTCTGAAACTGCATCTTCCTGTGTGCAGAAACCTTTGTGGTTTGAAAGAGTTAATATGTTTGCAAAGAGTACAGAATTTAAATTCTTCCACTCCTCACAAACAAGATCAGATCTGATACCCAGGAAACTGCTAAATTCTTCAAACCAAGGCTGAGAATCTTCTTGACAGGCAAATGCATTTCTCAGCCCTGAGTAACAGTTGCCGAGAGATGTAGATACGAGAGACTATTCCTTTCCCTTCCCCCTCTCCCTCAAGAGCACGGAACAAGTCAATCATAAAAGAGTCCCAGCCTGCTGGCATAACCCAATTTCTTTGTTGGTTTAAAATCAATATGTGTTCCTTCTCTATTTATTTTTGGTCATGAAACCTTCAATTTTAGTAAATCTATATAATTTTTACTGTTTAGATTTTTTTCAGTCTCCAAAGAAATCGCTAATCTATCACACATTCTTTATGAGGCTTGTTAGAAATAAGGACCTACTCTTAGAGCCTTCTGCAATTTCCTGCTTGGGCAACAAAGGACATGCACCGTTCTTCCTACACAGGCCACTCACTCAGTTCTGCCTTCTAGGAACTGTGCTGTGAACAGCACATGCAAATGATCACGTTCCTTCTCTTGAGGAGCTCAGACTCTAGTGGGAAGATGATGACAGTGCACTGTGTTAGGTGCAGGGGTTGGATGAGGGCAGTGACACAAGTATCTCGCCTACCACGGCATGGAATCTGGGAAGACTCCCTGCAATGGGGCATGCAGAAGAAGGGGCAGTGTCCTCTCTGCTTGTGCAGGTCTCCTGACCATCAGAATGCCATTGCCTGGAAGGGGAGATGTAATTTCCAGAAACCTAAATTAAGCCATGAGATTTCATCTTCATCATGTAAACTGTAGCCTACTGGAGTCAAGAAGAATATAAGTGAGTTATAAAAGAATCTGCATGTGTAGGACCTGGGAAGGACACTTGCACAAGAAAGACATTTCTGTTTCTAATGTCAAGGCTGAAGACTGAGTAGAACAGAACAATCAGAAAGTACCACTCGTCCTTCCATGAGAATGGCAAATGACATTATCGTTCTGGGAAAAAACATTTTCTTGATTAAAGTCACTCATATTCTCAAGAAAAAAAAATATCTGAATTTGCCCAGGTTTGTTGCTTTATTTGTGGTTTTGTTTGTTCTATTTTTAAGGGTAGCATTTCAGAGCAGGGAGCCAGGTCACACAAAACTTTTGTATCACATATTACAAATTGTGAAGTACAATGTGATATATCATATAAACTAAATTAGGATGGGATTTCTCATAGCAGAAATAAAATATGTTGCTTATTTATTCCTAGTATTTAATCATCTGCTATAACACATGTATATCTGCAGATTTAAATGTCTAACTTAAGAGACTCCTATAATGCCTTCAAAACAAGAAAGCTGTTGACACACATTGATGAGCATTACTGTTAAATGTGAAATCATCTCAACTTGGATTAAATAAAACGTTTTAAAAATGTGCCATCAGACATTTTAAAATTTAATCCAGATTAAAAGTTAGAAACTGATAAGGTTTATTTGAAAGGAAATTTAATCCAGTTGCAAAAAAAGCTATTAAACAGTGTATTTATTCCTATCTTCTGTGGATATTTTCTCTTTTTCCTTAGTTCAGCACAAGATAAGGAATCAATGTCTTTGAATATCATTTTTGATTGTTCAGAATATGCATGAAAATACACGGTTGTGTATAAATGGGATCACACATACAAGCTCTTTATAATCTATCTTTCCACTCTGAAACATGGATATTTTTGCTGTCAGTAAGTTTAAATTTGTATTAACATTCAGTGTCTGCTCAGGAGCCACTCTGGCTGTAATGTTTCCTAAGATGTTTGAGATGCCCCTGCCACACCTTCCTAAACCAATACAGACAGCACATTCCCTTTTTTCATCTTTTATATATGTATCCCTTCATCTGTGAGGGACACATTTCAGAAGTCAAATTTCTGGGCCTGGGTTCTGCTGGGATATTCTTTTCCTCCCTGTTGACAGATATTGCTAAGCTTCTATCAGATGAGGTGCACTAATTAAACCCCTAACATTAGGAGAAGAGATAGCCCACTTAAAATCTTTTAAAAAATCCTCCAGACCCAGCAATATTCTCTGGCATATCACAAATACTCACCCTTTGAGGATGTGCTTGATTTTCACAAACCGCCATAAGTCACGGGGCCCAGGACTGTTCAGTAAGGTGAGTGCAAGAACCAAGTAATCAGACATTCAGTCAAACACTGGCATGTGCACCGTGAGCCAGAGTAAAACTTCAGTCCAGAAGCCTCGTTTTAAGGTTACAGAGAAACTCTAAAACACTGCAGAATTTCTATGTTTGGAGATTGACTGAGTCACTGAATTTTGGGGCTTTAAAAAATGATAATAAAAGTCCTAAGCATGTCTTCATCTGCTATTTTGAAATTCTAACCCTCCTTCTAAGAAAGTTTAATGTTTTATTTCTAGTCAATGTAAGAGAATAATATCTTCCCTCTTAAAAAAAAGGATTATTTTTGTTTTTTTCTTAAAGATCAAATTAATATCAAGTTTATGCTTTTTCTGCACATTACACAAAAATGTTACAATTGTTGTGCCTCCTTTTCGTCTATTTAAGGTTTATTTCAGAACGCGTGTGAGTCTTTTCCAAGACCTAGCATTTCATCTTGTGTTATTACTTGTAATCATCTGTTGTAAGGAACCAAATCATTGATGTTTTCAGATGTTCATGGACACAGCGGATGTTTGGAAGACTGTGCCACGCACTATCATGGCACTCCTCCTACCACCCTTTAATGTGTCTTTTTTCCCGTAATTTCAATATGCCACATATCTTATGCATATTATTAACTTTGCAGATATTTTAGCAGATGACTTCTGCTCAAACAATGGGCACTTATTTTTATGCCACACGAACACCACCACAGTTTCCATGTAAGGCTAACTCCCCAAACATGAGGCATGGATTCCCCAGGCCATACTGGAAACCATCCCGTGTTGGAGAGGGAGCCCAAAATCCATGTATGCCTAACTGATCAGAGCTACGTTTATGTGCAGTAAACTTACAGAAAGCCCTGCAGCCCTAAACAGCTAGGGACTCTGTTCTCACTGTTTTGCAAGCTGATGTACACAAACAAGCAAACCAAAATCCAGATAACTTTTAGAAAATTTATGGATTCTGAAGCTAAAAAACAAAATGAGGCATGCCCTAGGAAAGCAGGAGCTAATGGAGGAGGCTGCACCCCAGACGCGGCAGAAGTCTGCTAGGAACCGCTGCCTCTACACAGACTCCCTCCACCTCACGTTGCTACATGTCTGGCAATTTTACTGCTTAAGGATTCCCTGGAAGCCAGCGCTTCTCCTTCAGAACCTCAAGTTCTCTCAGAGGGTGAGGAGCCCCACTCACTCACATAGTGGTACAGCTTTGTTTGAGAGATTGCCTTTCTCCTGCCTTTGGTGTTTGGTTGCTAAGGAGGACGGGGGGTGCAGGAGATAAGTCACTTTGGAGCCTGAGTGTTGGGGCAGAAAGAAGCTTGAGGGTGTGGGGCAGTGGTATTTGGGTGGGGGAGGAACACCAGGAGAGGGGAGAACTTCCCCTAAAGAAACTTGGTCTGATTTAAATTTTGTTTTGGTTGGATCCGTACCTGGGAGGCGTCAGTGCAGGTGAGGCTGCAGCATGAGTCACAGTGAGGTGGCGGTGGGCAGGGCTCCACTGGGCCCCCTCCTGCCCTGCCCTAGGCGTTTCTGGATTCAGACTCCTTATATGCAGGGGGGGCATCCTCAGCTCCCCCTCTGACTGCCCCATGACTGGACCATCTCAAGGGAGAGACAGTGCTGACAAATTTATCAGAGAGCATTGTCATCTCACTTTTCCACCTGTGGGGCCTGCCAATCTACATGGTTGCACAGGTTGAATTCTTCCATACTGTGTTGCAAAGCTATAAACAGACATATTCACCATCAGTTTATTGTCCCTTTAATAACCAAATCCACAGTCAGTAATTAATTGCAGATATTAGTGAATGGTAAGATTAGAGGATGGAAACCTAAATCTCTAATACTGTGGTTTACCCACATTGCGAGTAAAGTGGAAAATAAAACTTTGTGGACTAGTCTGGGAATCTGAAGAAAGTTTAGGTTCTATCTCTAAAGGAAAACTCTTTTTTATCTTCCAGCCCTTGACTTTCCATCAAACCTTTACAGGATTGCTTGGAAGTTGAAGATGCCCTATGTACATACACTTGCATTTCCTGGAATAATTTCTCAAGGACCAAAGGAGATAGAAAATTTACAATGCGCTTTAAAAGTTTAATTTTTAATTGACTTTCACAGGTCAGGCAGCACCTTTCTGCTGCAGTTAACATGATGTAAAATCATGTTCACAACTTTCATGGCACACCACGCTTCTCTTGCCCTGCAAACCCTGAAGAATATTGCAATGAATTATACCTTTAATTATATAATTATTCCTATAGATTGTCTCTGGAAAAAATAAGAAAATGTACTGGATAGAAAATATAATTATACTTATAAAATATCTCTGATCATGAGGACTAGCTATCTTAATATTTGCTTTATTGAAAAATTGTGTGTATGTGTATACACAGAAAAATACACACACAAATCTTACAAGGGCAAGCACCTCTAAGAAATCTTACACGGCTGTTGGACAAGAGCAATCTCATGCCTCAGAGAGCTTCCACAACTAGCTTCATGTAACTGGCATTCACGTGACTCTGAACATGTGGTCTTTGCCAGTATGTGACCTGAACAAATGGCCTTTGGGGAGATTATTATGTATAAATAAAACTAAATGCCTAAAGGGCACATGTGGCCATGGAAGTGGTACTTAATATGTGAAATGGAATCAGCAACACATTTTCCTCTGGCTTTTCCTAGACAGCCATTTCCAACACTTCAGCCCATTTGTACCCGAAACAGAGACTTAGGTGGCCCTGCAGATAAAAGACATGTTGTAAAAATAGTCCTGCCTTCATGTCTTCCTTCCTGTTGTCTCTGAACTTGCTATACCATGATTGCCTGGTGGGATAAAAAAGGTCTCCATAGGGCCAGATTTAAATCAAAAAAGTTAGGAAAGCTAGAGCACATTTTTAAAATGAAAAGGGTAGAAGATAATATAGGAAAGAAGGGAAGAAACCTTTGGTCTCCACCAAAAAAAAAAAAAATACACACACACACACACACACACACATATTGCCAGAAAGACGTACCTGAAATAGCGGTTTTGGGCAAACACACACAAAAAAAAATTAGGTAGTTTGTTATAAATGTATAGAATAATGCAACGCTTTGATAAATATGCATTAATTACATAAACAAAGTTGGTTTAAAACTGAAAGTAATTTAGAAATAGGCAAATAGGCAGAGAATGCCCATGCAATGATTTTTATGAAATGATAATTTCAAAAACTGATGTATTGTCCAGATGACTTCGATCCTTTCTATTTGGAAAGTAAGGAAACCAAAATGTTGTCCCTGATCCCATGTAGATGCTGAGGGTCTGGAATATCTATAACTGCATTTTCCTATCTTAACAAAAGAAGTTATTAGCATAATTGTCTAAGGACTTTCCAGCGCCCAAGACTGATGCTAATGACCATGTGCAAGTTACACAGAATTACATAAGTCTGTACTACTAGGTAAGCAAATTAGGATGTTTCATACATATTTTTCAAATAATCTTTACAAAATATTATGCAATTTGACTTAAGGATAAATGCATCTTTTTTTTTAAATGAAGGAAACAGGTACATGGATTTGTTGGCATCAGAATGAAATACCTGTTCTCTCCATAGACCAGGCAAGTGCCAACAGAGTGTTGCTGAGCACCGAGGCTCCCGGACAACAGGAGTGGGTGTGAATAGCAACCCCCATCCGTCCCAAACATGAGGACACTGGTGAGGGGGAGTGTTTGCAAACTAGATCACCTAATCTCCTATACTCAGGGATTCTGCCTAGTTCTCAGCCCAACCCTGGAGATGAATATGAACCCTAAATCTAAATGAGCAAAGAGGCACAACCATAAATACCATAGTGCTGTCCCCTGTGTCCAAAGGAGCCCAGCTTGTTCGGAGCTATTGCTGGGATTCATGAATGAAAAATAATCCCAGAGTTGAGAAGTGCGTCTACACAGCACACATCTCTCATTGTTTCCATGCTTTCTCTTAATTTTCTTGCTGTGTTTCTCCTAGGTTAATCACTGAGTTGACACCCTGCTTAAACACAGGCCACCTTAGATATGCACTTGCCTCATGATGCATTTCCTTTGGTGCTTCTGCAACAAAACTCTGCACAGTGCCTGGTGTGAACCTAAAAGTCCTCCACAGCCACCAGCACTAAATATGTCTCTTTGTCAATTTGCTACACAGAGTAGAAAGGAGAAGGGTCTGGAGTATTTGTTACTTTTCATCTGAAATCATTTCTCAGCCTCGTGATGGCTTCACTATGGCATTTCTCAGCAATAAGACTTGGGACAACAGGGCTTCTGCAGTTATTAGCATTCAAAACCATTCAGAGCTGCAGCTGAACTCCAGCTGCTAGCAGGCTTGAAAAGATTCAGCGCCTTGCAAATCTCTCAGACAGAGGCATTTTGGAGACTAGAATTCCATGACCAAATCATCCTCTCCATGTAAACTTAACTTCTAATGATAATGAATAACACAATCAGATGGCCGTTTCAGCCTGATGCTTTAGAATCTGCATCAGAGCGTTAGTGTCAAGCAAAAACTGGCAGGACTCAGGATGCATCCACAAATATGCCCCTGTGCGTGACGGAGTTGGTGTTCCAGCACAGCAGGCACCTTGCACATGGGTGGTGTGGGGCTCCCGGCCCCTGGGCAGAGGCATTCTGGAGGACTTAGACCTTGGGAAGGTCTCATGGGAGGACTGTAATCTCCACGAGAAGCCATTCAGCCGTGTCCCAAGCATGGTTTGTCCTTGTGGAATTCTAAGGTTGAATGAGGCGTGAGAACCCAAAGCTAACTGTCTGCTCAGGCACAAGTCATTTTGAACAGAAGCCACATATTCTGCCATTGAAATTTCAGCCTGTGGCCTTAAAAGTGACTCCAAAGGAGTTTGACTTCTTTACACCAGCAGGACTGAGGGAGCGTGTGGTTCAGAGGTTGACAGCATGCCGATGAGCTGCCAACCTGTTAAGAGAGCCGAAATGGCAGCCAAAGGCACAAGAAGGCAGGGTGTCTGCGTCCCAGACGAGGACAGCTGGGCACATGGCAAGTAGCGCGTCCACCTGGGAGCCCCTGCAGCAGACAGCAGCTCGCTGTCACTTAAAGACACAGGTCCATCTGGTACCATGTCTCCTGGTTACCAGGATTTTCAATTTAGAATTTTAATACACTTTGTCTTTTACTTTCCTGTTCAAGAAAGAGCCACAGACACCCCAGACTTTAAACTCCAGCTGAATCTGTAGTTTTAAGAGCCAGACAGAGAATGCTGTTGGAGGCAATGGTGAGAGGCCGCCTGAGGAGAGTGTACACCTCTAATTTAAGCAGGGTGCAGGATCACACCTCTCATCCTCAGGGGCTCACCAATTCCACTTTGCCTGATGCCTTAATAAATTGTCTGGAGTGTTGAGGAGAGTGTCAGTGATGTCTAGTGATGATTTCATTACTAAAGGCATAAAGAACAGGTGTTTCACTTAGTTCCTAAGTGACACCACAGAGAGGAGCAGAGGGGTTGAAGGGATCTAGGATTAGAGAACAGGGCTGTCTCCAGGGCACAGTTTCCCTTTCTGGATTCTGCAGAGCACTGACTATTAATAGATATTCCACGGAAAACATTCTAGAGTCAAATAAGGTTGAAAACACTGGTGTAAACAATGTGAAACAGGTTTTTCCACTGTGTGATTCTCAAAACCTTTAGTAAGTTAATGCACAGCTTGGCTCTCCAAAAGGCAGATAGTGTCTGTGGTGCACTCTGATTGTTTCATTATGAAATCCTTTTTGTGTGGCCATGTGTGTCGCTCAAGAACAAATGCTGGGTCCTCAGTGCCCAGACCCAGTCTTGGTGAGGAAGCCCACCACCTCCTTGGTGCAGTGGGATTTCCATCAGGCTGTTACAAGCCTTGCTCTCATCTGATGGTCTGATGTGTCCTGGTGGCTGCTGTAACCAAGAGAAAAAATCCCGTAGAATACATCCCTCTTCGTGTTGTTCTGTGCATGTTCCTTCTCCCTTTCCCTCCCTCTCTTCCTTCCTTCCTTCCTTCTTTCCTTTCCTCCTCCCTCATTTCTTCCATCCTTTCTTTCTCTCTTTTGTTCTTTTTTCCCTACCTTTGTTTCCCAATTATGTTCTTCAACAGAGCAAATTTAACAACATATAAAAATCATGTAAAATTATCCCTAGAGATACTGGTAAGCTCTAAGGGACTTTAAGGGGAAAGTGTCTTTAAAAAATAGGAGAAAAGAATAATCAATCCAGTAACTACCACCACAGACATAAACACCAAATGGGAAGGAAATCATGAATAGCTGGCATTTACTGTGTATTTACACTGTGTTAAGCACTCCATGAAGATTATCACAGCTAAATGAGGTACAAATAAAGAAAGTGAAGGGAATTAACTCACCCAAAGGCACCTTAGCCCAAGTGGCTAAGACGCTATTTGAACTCTGAGTTCATCTTCATTATTCTGCAGAACTATATACTTAGTGGGATTCAACAACCCCTGGTTCCCTCACTCTAAGTCTGTCACATCTCAGAGAAGAGAACTAAAACCACATCCAGTTCAACAAGGACATTAGCTGTCCGGTGCCATGCGGGGCTCTTCACAGAGCTACTTCGTTCCATCCTTGCACCGTTCTGCTGGGAAGGTATCATTACTCCCATTACAGAAGAAGGAACAGAGGGTTCTAAGAGTGCATCATCAGAACATGCCTAAGAGCTCACGGCTGCTCCTAAAGGAGCTGTGAGTCGGTCCCAAATCATGCTGCAACTCCACGTCTCCGTACCCCAACCTTAGCTGCCTTTTCCATGTCGAAGTCCATGTCTGAGCCAGTAGGGGCCCCTGTCACCTAGACCACTGCCTCCTCATCCTGCTTCCACCACCCGCTATATCAACTCAACCTCTGTATTGTCAAAAGAGTGATAATAATCCAAACTCACATTCCAGTAGCCGCCTACAAGGTGCTTTTTCTCCTCACCCCACCTTGCTCTTTGGACTCTGTCATCTTTCATTCCCCTTTGTACCTGGGGGGACAGACTGTTCCGAGAACAAGTCTCCAGGTCTCCAGGAGACTAAGATGTCTTTTGAGGAGGGAGAGGGAGCAGGTGCAGCCAACTAAGATATCTGGAGGAAGGTGGCCTTGACAAACCAGCAGAGGACAGGGTATTCTGAGGGTCTTTAAGGTTTCCTTGCTCTGGAACTGGATTATTCCATAGCTTCATGCAGAAGAAGAAGCATCTCCATAACACTGTCTCTTCACATGCGCTGATGACATACGTTTCATCTGAACTTTTTGAGATATTTTCAAACTAAGGGAAGACAGTCATTACTAGTATTAGTAAGGAAATTCAATTTAGATTTTACTTTTCCATCCACTGCAGTAAATTAGGTAATTTAGGGAGAAATAAGCCAATATTTAACTTGCAAAGCATAGTTTGGAGGTCAAAGTGCTATCTCGCCATCGATGTTGGCTATGTGGGTCTCTTCCAGCAGAGCCCAGGCTACCACCAGTTCCAACGCAACTAAAATAAGAAGTCAGATCATAGACCATGGTGATGGTCATTCATTCTGAGCATTAACCTAACAGCACCAAGGCATCTAATCCTTCTCACACCCTGGAGTCCCTACATGATCATCCTGATGGCTCCACACGCTCAGTCCTATTTCCCTTCAAAGACTCAAAGTGTAAAACTAGGCTTCTGATGTGAAGAAAGTGCCTCAAAGGAAGGAAGGAGGGAAGGAAGGAGGAAGGGATGAAGGAAGGAGGGAAGGGAGGAGAGAAGGAAGGAAGGAAGGATGGAGTGAAGGAAGCAAAGAAGGAAGGAGGGAAGGAAGGAGGGAAGAAAGGAGGGAAGGGAGGGGAGGAAAGAAGGAGGAAGGAAGAGGGAAGAAGGAAGGAGTAAGGAAGAGGGAAGAAGGAGGCAAGGGAGACAATCTGAGAAATTTCAAGGGCTGCCTCTAAGGAAAAATATCAGGCAGGATGGTAAAAGTTTAGAATGGAAGAAAATGCTATGTTAAGTACCTGTTTACACTCATAAAGTGAGTAAATTAAAAGTAAAAACTTTTATTCTGTACCAGCAACTTGCAGAAATCATTCTTTGAAGATGTTAAAAGGAAGGAATTATAACCAGATGAGCTATAATGTCTCTTATTAAAATACAATGCCTAAAATACTGTGGCTTAAAAAAATTGAGAATTTTTTGCAGAGCTATAAGCCAATCTGAGACCTTTGCTTTTATGAATGCTGGACTCAAAACAATCTCCTCTGTTGAGTAGGATGGGAGGAGAAAACCAAAATATATAACCAGCCAGTGTGTACGTACAGTTTACTCAGAAAGAAAACAACCAGAGACGTAATTATTTCCTCACCAAGTCAATACTTTGAGTACTTTCAATACTATAGAGTACTGCATCAGTACTCAATACCAGATACTGACTATGTGGCATACCCTACAGGCTTCAGGGGCCAAAGCCCAAAATAGAATTTACTCTATGCCCTAAAGAAGCTTTAGTATTGAAAAGAAGCAAGTAACAAATACCATAGGAAATGCAAAATAATATTTGAGATACAGCAATCCCCCCTAATCTGTGGGGGATACATTCCAAGACCCCCAGTGGATTCATGAAACCAGAGATACACTGAATCCTATATATGTTGTTTTTTCCTATACATACATACATATATAACTATGATAAAGTTTAATTTATAAATTAGGCATAGTAAAAGATCAACCTCTTCTCTTTGGCATATCCCAGTTGCCAGCATCACTATTCTTGTGCTCTGGGCCCACTGCTAAATAAAATAGGGGTCACTTGAACACAGCACTGTGCTAGCTCAACAGTGAGTCTGAGAATCCAGGGGCCTACTGAGTGACTAACAGGCGGGTGTAGACAGTGTGGATACCTGAGCAAAGGGCTGGTTCACGTCAGGGCAGGATGCAGTGGGATGGCACGAGATTTCACTACACTACTCTGAATGGAATGCACTTTAGAACTTACAAATTGTTTACTTCTGGAATTTTCCATGTAATATTTTTGGACCAAGGTTGACTGTGGGTAACTGAAATGGCAGAAGGTGAACCCATGGATAAGGGGGTACAGCAAGTGTGGAGCAAGTGAAGATAGTTCCCAAACTCAGTCTGGGGGAGGTGGTGGGTCAGACACAAAAATGGTGAAGGCTGCAGGAAAGGATGGATGATCACTTGGCAGCTAGAAGATTAAATGAAAAAATGCCACTCTGGGCAGAAGGCTGGAAGCAAATGCACAGGCCTAAAAGAGCAAAGTCACGTGTCCTTGGGGGCATCCCAGGTGGCCAAGCCCTGGCTGGCGGGCACGCGATGTCAGACTGCATGGAGAGGCAGGTGGGGCTAGACTACAAGGAACCTTGTCATATTAAAGAATTCAATCTCTTCTTGAAAGAGTTTAAGCAGAGGGGTGGCATGGATGATTTCACATTTATGTAGATTATAACAAAAGCTGTGTGGAGGATGGGTTTGGGGGAACATTGGTTACGAGTCCCTTGGAGTGGTCCAGGTGAGAGAGGGTAAAATCCCGAATCAGGGTGTGCATGGCAGGGTTGGCAGGGGCCAGGAGACCAGAGGTGTCCTGGAAGTGACACCAGAAGGGCGAGGTGATCTATTGAACGAGGGGAACAAACACTCCTGGGAGTCCAGCATGTGTGACTGTAGAAAACCTGATGCCACTGAGTCGAAGGAAAGCGAGAGGAAGGGCAGCCTTCAGGAGAAGGGCACGGCCACGTCCAGGTGTGTGTCTGAGGTGTCTGAGTGATGTCTGATGAGAGGCCCCACCTGAGGATGAGGTGGAGCCATCAGAGATGGGGAATGGCACGCAGGCAGTGACTCGGGCCACAGGAGCTGGTGAGGCTCAGGAGAGGGCCCACAGCTGGCGTGCAGGGTGCTGAGACTGGGGAGCCTGATGGGCAAGACTAGGAGAGAGGAGGGACAGGAAGGAAAGTGAGGAAGCCGGAAATCTCCAAAACGTGATCAATAACGTCAGATGCGGTTTGGAGGCCCATCAAGATTAATTTGGAAATTGGAAACTCAACTCTTGATGTCAGTGAGTTCAGTGTATATCACAGAGGTGGGGCGAGCCTCTCCACCAAAGACCAGCTGTGAAGTGAGGAAATAAAGACTGTGCTTCACACAGGTTCCAAAGAGAACGCAGGTGGACTTACAGAGAGCTGGCACCTGGGCTGGCCTCAAAGTAAATGGGTCCGGTCCGAGGGAGAATGGAAGGGAGGGAGGGACGGCACCAGAGCACACACAGAGGAGAGCGAAGGTGCAGGGTGTTAGGAAACGCTGAGGAATGTGGGTGGCAAGCCCAGGTCTGCTGTTGGGGTGGTGCAGGGAGGGAGCAGGGAAGAGCCCACAGGGACGCTGGGGCCAGACCACCAAGGCAGGTGCTGCACGCGGGCAGGCCTGGTTCTGGGCTGTCTTTGTCTACGTTTTACTCTCGTAAGGGGCCTGGTGGACGTGTCAAAGAATGATAAATATTCCAGTCAGAGGAGAACGTCCCTGCCCTCTACTTAGGTGTTTGCCCTGGGAGGGTTGAGTTGATGCCTAATTAGACTAGAGAAAGAAGAAACCCTTCCTAACTCACAGACTTCTTCGCCCCAGGGTTTGAAAGCTACTTGCCACCTGTTGGGTGAGCTACTTCACCTAAATAATACTTAGATTAATTAAGATTTATTAACTCAATAGCTAGGAAAATTAAAAATAACCTGTGGTGGCACCTGAAATTAATGAGGCATTGATTGAATACCTACAGAATAAAGTAAATACTACAGGCAAATTCATAACTGTTACTATAGGACAACTTTTCTCCAAAAAGCATTGGACTGGATTTTTAAAATTGGTAAAATAAAATCATCTACACTGTAATCACCAAATATCAAAAGTACTAAGGAAGATCGCTTCTCTCCTGGAAGTAGCTTAATGTGTGTGGGATATTCAAGGCTGTTAGGTGCCATGCATGTGACTCCCTGGCCATAAGAGCAAAGTCTCTGGCCTTCCGAACCTTAAGGCATGAGCCATACATAAGTCCTTTTGAAGTCCTATTTTTTAACACAAGCAATGTAAGATGAAACATTTTTTATCTACAAATATCTCCCATTAGCTGGTGGTCCATTATGTGCCAGGCACCAAACCAGGAGAACTGTGTATGCCTTGTCATTTATTCTCAGGAGAAGCCCTACGTTAAGCACGAAGTCAAACTTGTCCAAACCAGTGTGTCCTGGAATCAAGATTTGAGCCTAGGTTTGTCTGAATCTAAATTGCTCAATCTTTCCACTGCAAAATGTCGCCTTCAATTTCTAAACCTTCTTACACACTAAATGGAATGTACTAGACACAAGAAAACCTCCACTGACCACCTACAGGCAACATTCTGCCCACCATGCTACGGAGAAGGCCATGACACCATCGTGGAGCAGTCTAGAGCTGTTTGCATCAAGTTTTTACAATTTCATTTTCACATCATCTTTTACTACAAGCTGTCCAGATCACTCCTTACTCCTGTCAGTGAGGATTGGTCTTAGGTACCTGCTAGTTCAAAACCTTGTTCCAGGACTTACTACCTGTGCAGCCCCAGCGAGGGGACCTCATCTCTCGAAGCCTCTCTCTCATCATGTACAAAGAGGAGATCATATCTAATTCCAGGGTCATCACAGGGACCAAAGGAGAGTATACAAGGAACCACTCAGCAGAGTCTGGTGTAGAACAGACCTGTAGGTAGATAAGGAAATTCTAAACAACTATTATTATTATTTCAAATGTGTTGCTCCTTGGTATAAAGTGGATTTGTAAAATCCATAATAAAACCTGTAAATGTTGGGAAAAACATTTGGACTAGCCCTGCTGGGAAGCTTTCCCAGGAGGATATTGTTGAATTAGAGCTCAAGGACTCAGAGACATCTATTTGTTTATCAGGAACCTGTTTGTATTTCAGTGACCTCTTACATTTTCAGTTCCAATCTGGAGGAAAATCTGCTGAGGAGGAGCTATGCTCTATCTTGGGAGCTGTGACTATTAAAGAATAACACAGGTCACAGCAACCAACAGTAGGGAGAGAAATAAGTGAGTAAGTCTTAAAGTCAGCGTCACCAACAGCTAGTTCCTCAAATGGCAAGAGAACACAAAGCGCTGATTTACCAAACTATGTAAAATATTTTCAGTAAATCTCAGGTTATTCCCTTATCAGAAGCAAGTATTTAAAAAACCCTCTAATTTAAAAATTAACTGTAGGTTAGAAGTTTATTGTGCTCAATCCATAGGTGCCATTAAAGTGTTTTCATCCTTACCAAAGGAGCATAATACTGGTTTTCTTCTTTTTCATATCTGTCCTTAAATCAGCCAAGGTGGAGAATGGGATGCAGTGGCCCACTCTGCTCCACCTCAGACGATGCATTTCAGAGGCATAGTCTCCAGGGCTGCTCGGGGGAGGACCTCACAGAGGAAGAGCCCAGTCCTGGGCATGCCACAGCTGCTGCCAGGAGCACCCTGCACAGACAGTGGACTATCTGAAGATAGTAAGGGAGATCCAGAAAAAACAAACAGTTTAATTGGACCTTGTCAAGGTTTCTTCAGAAAACAAAACTGTTTTTGTTTTCCATTTGTTTCCATCAATTTGGGGGGAAACTCCAAGATTTCATTTAAGCCCACGTAGGCATAAAAGAGCTTTGATCATGTTAAAATTGGTTTGGCAAAATATGTGTTCTGCTGAAATGCTGGTGAGGTAGCAGCTATAATGTCTTGTTACTCATTTAGAAGCACAGAATACGAGGCATTTTTGTAAAATAAAATCAATCAGGCAGATCAGTGAACCTACTGGCTAAAATTGTAAGAATAATTATTAGCTGTGTTTTTAGGATTTATCTTTAAAAATACATAATGAAATTATATAATTTATGTGAAAGCACTTTACAAAGGAAAATGTTATATAGTAGATATAAAGCATTATTATTATTCATAACTTTGCTTCATTAGTTTAACAAGGACATATCAGGCAGTTCAGAATTCTACCAAGTAATTAAGCGAACTTGGTATGTCCATGGACTAGACTTCATTAAAACCACCATTTAATAATATTATCTTTATCATTCTGAAGAATTTTTCTGTTACTTTTAGGGGAAACAGAAGGGGTGAGAGGGAACTGCAGTTAATACAGGTTCAGTGGTTACTGTTTTAATTTTATTGCAATTTTCACAAAGAATAGTGATTTTTAGCCCCTTTTTATTTTTGTTACTGACAACGTCAGAGGCCAATGAGAACCCACAATATCCACATGCTGGGTATGTGGAGGAGACAGGAGATGGAAGGTTGAGGAGCGCATATGTGCTTTGTGACGATTCCACTGGAGCAAAACTATCCCTGCCCCCTTCCTACCTCCATCTGCTGCACTTGTAGGAAGTGGAGGCTTTGCGCTGCTCTCACTTAATGAGACTGCCACCACACCGGCTAGCCTTTGGGGTTTTGTGTGCAATAGTCAACATCTCTCTAACAGACAGGTCCAGTTTTATTCCCTTAAACCTTTATAGCAGATGAGAGACCCACAATGCCAGGCTCTGCAGAGGCCCAACACCGTGAAGACTCCAGATTCAGATGGCACACTTACCTCTGCACAGCTTTCACACCTGGTTCCGTCTTCCACTCCTAGACCCCCCCGCCACTCTTCTTTCCACAGAGCTCCTCCTGGAAACTCAGTTCACATTCTGGATGGGCCCGAGCTCCCTTTTTCTCCTGTCATGTAGCCCCGCAAGCCAGTGGCAGTGTGCAGACACACCTGGACCACGCTGCGTGCACAACAAGTGGGTTTTGGAGTATTATTGGTGACACAAACCTTAAATATGCCTTTGTCCTTGCCAGGCAGATTAAAAAAAAAAGCTTCTGATTCCCTACCATTGTTTCCCAGAAAAAAAATCTGCAAGAAAGGTTTGGCAGATTCATGGGGAGCTGTGAAACAGCATGTTTGGCACAAAGTCACCACAGCAGTAATTTGCATGTTCCAGGCTGTCATCCCCGGGCTGCGCCTGACAAAACCTGCAGGGGCCTATCACAAATGTGCAACATGAGATAGGGCCTTTCTTCTTTGCACTTACGTGTCTAAAAGCAGAAGTCTTGAGCTAGGGACAGTCACTGTCCTGAATCAAACTGTAATGTAGATCAACATGTGGCTCTTTGTTCAATCATGGCTTTGCTTTCTTCTCTCCTCCCACTGTCCACACACACATGCACACACGTGCACACACAGGCACAAGTGCACGTGCATGCACATGCAGGCACATAAGGATGCACAAACACACATGTGTACACGCACACTTGAAATTGGATATAAGGGTATTGATATTGACATGGAGGATTAGGCAAATAGTAGCAAAGGTCCCCGAGGACCATTTCTTTCATTGACAGGCAGACAGAGCAGGCAGACCCAAAGCCTCTGCTCCATGGAAGGGTGCATGGGGCAAAGGCTGAATATAGGTATTGAGTGCTGAAGCACTCGAGGTCATAACACCATTTGCACCCTTACCTGCAGGGCATTCTATTGAGTACAATTGTCTCACGACTGGTGTCAGGGCAAATACACAGCTTTTGTCATGGAAGAAGTATAGCCTAACATTTGAAAGAACTCTTTTTACCATGACAAACATCCACCTGCTCCTGTCTCATATTAACAACTAATGGGTCGCATAGCAATCGGCTAGCACAGGGGCGACTGGAGAGCTCCCTGAGATTCTGCCGTAGATGGTCCACAAAACCAGGATCTTCACCCAGGGAACTGCTCGGTGAAGCAGGAGGGCTGTCAGGATGATGAAAATGGATCTGTTTTTAGCCTGAGCTAAAAAAACACAAAAGGGGGGCAGGTGATCAGACAGTCTTTCTTGAGTTCAAATGGGAACTGTTGACTTGTAAACAGGGTCCAGGGTCCAGTATTCAGGGTCCTCTCAACTCTTAGGTATCCACACTGAATAGACTCTCTTTTACACTGAAAATGCATGTTTTGATTAGGTGCACAGATGTGCATTAAATGGAGGTAAAAGGTGTTTAACTGAAGGCTTTGGAAACTCCCTTAATTAACATTCAACAGGTGTGTTGTGGGATCTCAGCCTGGCTTCCCCTATCCACTCACAGATGCTCTGGGATCACCAAAGAAGTCACTGCTGAGGACTGGTCTGCACTTGGGCCACACCCTCTTCTTCCACACCTGTGTTGAGACTACCAACAGAGAGGCACTTGAGGCCAGCTCAGGTGCTGCTTTAGCGAGAGGGCATTTATCCCCCTGGAGGTCACTGCAGAATTAAAGATCTTCTCTTCAAAGGACAGAAATGCCATTAGCAATTTCTGGCCATTAAAGCCCTTAGCAGCCTTCAGCCCAGTTAGCCAATCAGATGACCTTAAAAAATCCTTATGCAATTACCTTAATTGTCTACTTTCCTTATACTGAATTGTGGATAACTTGCATCTCTTTTGGGGTGCTCTTCTGTTTGCTGTTTTTACCCTCTCTCTCCTTACACCCACACACGCACTAGGCTATTACTGAATTCAGAAGCCTCGAGGGCTCTGAGCCTTGAGCGCTCTGAGCCTTGAGCTTCAGGTTTGGCAGCCTGTGATAAAAGCCAGGTCTCCTGCCCAACAGCTGTGTGACCACAGGAAGAGGCAGCCCACTCTCCTTCCTGCCTTGGTTTCCTCATTTGCAGACAGAAACAATCACAGTATCAACCTCCTGGGGTTGCTGAGAAGTTTAAATGAGGTAATACATGTGCCTACCATGTTGCACATAATGATCGTCAATGCTCAATGAATGTTAGTTCTTATTTTTATCACCATAAGTAGTGCATACATATGAAAGACTATAAGCTTTGCCAATGAAAATAACACCTCAGGAGATGCCAAATTTTTGCTCTAATAAATGCCTTTTCACCTTTTAGGGTTTATATTAATATCTCTCATCAAAAAAGAATGGATATTCTTATTTGGAAAAGTGATAAAGTAAGGGAGAATTTACCTTGATTTCTTGTACAAAAGGAAGCAAATAGTTAATGAGGGAATGTTTTCTTTAAAGAAATATGCCAGCTAATAGATGAGGAAGGAATGGTAGAATGTCATTTTGTAACCCTGGAGAAGCAGTGGGTGTAGGCCGTGGGCAGCATGGGCTGCTAAAGCCATGAGGCAAGACGGTGGGGGCCTTCCCAGCAGGTTGGCCAGGCTGACCACCTGGGCACTCGGGTCCCTACCCACCCACTGCAGCGTTGCAGCTCCAGAGACATAGGCATCACAGGCTACTGCATGCAGCGACCAGTTAGTGGGAAACACAGGGGCCAGAGGAACATACTAAATGACGCCACAGGGATGAACTCAGCAAAACCCAGGCTGTGGGACCCTCCACAGGACAAATGACCAACTTATTCAACACGTTAGTCACAAGAGGTAAGCATGGGGGGGAGGAGGGGAGGAAAACCTACCCATATCAAAAAAGAGGCATCCAAGACACATGTCAACAAGCAGCAGCTCTGGAGCTTATTTAGATTCCAATTCAAAGAAACAAACTGTACAAATAAATCTGTGAGAAAATATGGGAAATCTGAATCCTGCTTGGATAATTTATAATAAAGTCCTCTTTTAAAAAGTTTGATGGGTGGTTATTTTCTTTTATGAAAAGAACTATTGTTTCTGGGAATGTATACTAAATTATTTCTAGATAGAATTATCCACTAACTTGGGTTAGTTAGCAATGCACGTGTGTGAGGGGATGAAGGGTACAGATGAAGCAAGCTTGGCCATTCCTGAAGCTCAGAGATACACACTTGGGACTCACTGCCACTGCTGTGTATGTTGGATCTTTCCATAAGACAAAGTAAAAAGTAAAAAATAAATTAAAAAAGAAGGATGAGTCATTATATTTGCCAGGTCTCAGGTGACAAAATGAAATAAACAGACAAACAAAGAAAAGAATCAAGTTCACTGGGCCTCTGGCAATAGAACAGGATTACGAGGAGAGCAGCTTCCAAAGCCTCAAAGAGGTGGGTCTCGTGAGCTTGGTGAATTTGCTGTCTTTTAGGACAGTAGCTCCTTATTAATATGTAAAAGAATTTGTAGGGTGTTTATTAAAAATTTTCATCTTCTGGCCCTAATCCTAGAAATTCTGATATACTAGGTCTTGATTGGAGATCAGAATCTACGTAAATCAAAAAGCAATGTAGGGGATTCTAATGTAGGCTGTCCCAGAACCAGTCTTTGAAAACTAGCAGTTTAGGGCCAGGTGCTCACATGTAGTTTCAGAAGCAGGCTCACTTGGGGTGGTTTACTCTCTCAGGACAGACTCACTCAGCCACCTTCCACGTTCACAGACCAGTGTTTCAGGGGAGAATTCAGTCTGCACGTCTCTGAAGGAAACGCAAAGGACATTTGGACCTGAAGCTTGGATCAGCAAGTTCCCTGGGGTCCTTTGGGGTAGGCAGATCCGGGTGGGATACCAGAGTATATTACTGGCCTTTACTTGGACAGAAGAGCATCAGAGTAAGCAGAGAGGGTCAGTGGGAATGTTGACGGTGACAGGTGGTCCACAGCCTTGCAGGTGGAGGGAACCCACTACCACCCTCATGTTAGCTAAGAAGGCCAACTCTTACCCTGCCTGCTCAAGTTATATTTATCCATATTTTCTGTAAATTAGTTGCAAATTTGTGACAAAGCATGTTAAAGATTTATAACTGAAATAGAATTTATATCACCTGATGGTACAGTAGCAATGAAGTAAAAAACAAAACAACACAAACAAACAAACCACTCTGACCTCCCATGTTGTCACAGGTTCTGAACTTTATGAACCCTGTGGGAACTTTCCAAGTACACAACAAAGAAGAAAATGTGTCCAGGTATAAATTTGATAATATCTGTAAGGAAAAAAGCAAACTTGTTGCTCATTTTTTTCATAGAGAGAAGTGAAGGCTTTTGCCTCAAGATTATCATTCACAGATGTTTAATGCAGCAACACAGCCTCAATACCAGCCTGCTAACAATACACATATTCACATAATTTAACAGAATACATACAATTTTTATAAATATAATTTTCTTATGAATATTGAACAAAGAGTAGTGGACACAGTTTAGCCCTTCCTGATGAATTTGGCTAATGAAGATAATTATTATGGAGATGCAGTAATGCTGTCTGAGTGTCCAAGGTCATGTGGGTACACATACTTTTTTCTGTTTGTTTTTTGTTTTGGTTTCTTCATATAATCATGCCCTCCCTCTATCCCTTACTTCATTTCTTCCTCCCTGTGGAGGTCCTGTGACCACTGTCCCCAATGTCCTATACCATTTGTGTTTCATTCCGCTTCTATGCTAACACCTCAGTCCACGAATCGCATATGGGTGAAAACCGCCTGTGCTACGGGACAAGAACCGTGGGCGTCGCAACACTGCTTTGCTGTCTAAGCAGTTTGCCTGTGCGGGTCCAAGCTGGCCGAGTTTCCCAAACATCTGACGTCTGAGTCACTGAGGGTGTCACTATTGGTTCTTTTTTGTTGCCTACTTTCCTAGAACCAAGACCTAGCACAGTCTCTCACACAGAGTAGCCACCCAAGAGGTGCTGGCTGACCAACTCTTCCGTTTACTTCCTGTGTGAGAATGAACGCAGTGTTCACAAACCTTTGACATTTTGCATGGCACTTTGAGAGCACATGAAAGAAAGAGATGCACTATTCAGAAATGATGGAATTTTCAGAAAAGCATATACACTGTTTCTCAGAAAAAGAGATTTCCTTTATCCCTTGCCTTTAGGATTGCATTTCTACGTACACAAATGTTCATACTGAGCGTCCTGTTCAAGTTTATTTTCATTAATCAGACACTGCACAAGTACATGCAATGTGACGGAGCGGAAAGAACTTGCACTCAAAGTTCATTCACAGCTATTTCAGGGATAAACACTTTAGCCTTAGAAAAGCCTCTCCATTGGGTGGGGCCGCTTCCTCCTGGTATGTAAATAAGGGGTCAGTCAGTGAGTGTTCTGTCAGCTTTTCCCACTGTGAGCCTCTGATCCGAGGGTGAGCCTGGGCCTGCTCCCCAGGGGTATTAGAAGCAGAGCTCACAAGATTGCCCCAACAGAAGATAATTCATCTTCACTTCAATTGTCAAGATTTTTAGGTCTACACTCTATCTGTAATATTTTAAATGAATGTTTAAGCAGTACATTTTTAAGAAAAATGGATGCAGTAAAGTTACCTTGTTACTTTGTGGACTATGTTATACACACTGCCAAGTATAGGTGGGGTACCCAAATCACACACACACAGCAGCATGTACACATATGCATGCATACCACATACACGTGCACACACACATTCACACATGCACATGCACATGAACTCATACACACAATACATATGCACACATACACGTGCACACCACACACATACACTCACACACACTTTTCTGAACCTTTGAAAGTAGGTCTCAGACATCATGGCAAGCCCACACTGATGTTTGTTAACATGTATCTCCTAAGGAAAAAACACATTCTCCTACCTAATCTACATGTAATTTTAACAAAAGGAAAGTTACATTGTTTCTATTGTTTCAATCATATCATAAAATGTATAGTCCATAGTCACATCTCCCCAATTGCCCATATTTTCTTTATAGCTATTTTAATGTATAAAACATAACTAAGATACAAAATTATTCTTCCCTTTATTATTCTAAAGAATTTCTTCCACAATTGCTTCTATTTTTTTCCAATTCTTGTCATCTCATAGCTATTTCTTGAATGTTATATTCAAAAACACTTTCTTTTAATAATTTTGAGACTTTGGTCTCTGTTATTGAATAAGTGAATGAGTAATGATATAATCTTTTATCTTATATTTTGTAAAGCAAGTTTTAAATTACAGAATTTTAGAAAGAAGAGCATATATGAAATATTATAAGACCTATGGGAAAAACTAAAGTTCTTAAAAGGTAATTGTGCTTATGATGTATACATTGTTAGCTAGAGACTCTGACAGGAGAAATTCCCTCCCTCCCTCCCTCCTTTCTTTCCACCACTACAGACAGATAAGCCAGTCTGGCTACTGTGTCTGCATCTCACTCAGCAGAGCCCTGTTTGGCAGGAAACGCTCTTCACACAGCTTCTTTCTGGTCTCCCTCGCAATTCCAGCTCCCTCACCATCATTTGGTTCATCTATTGCTTGTGTCTGGTCCCAATCACTTAGATCAAACATTATGCTTTACATTAATAGTAAATATTGAATAGGACTTCAAAAACGTAACTCTGTACTATAATTGGGAAGGTGGCAACAAGTGGGTCCCAGCATCAGAGTTCAATCCATGGCTACCATTCACTTGCTGCATGGCCTTGGTCAAGTTATTTAAGCTCATGGAGCATCAGTTTCCTCATTCGTAAAATTGAATTTAACAATGCTTTTCTATCTAGCATGAAGGGCCTGTCAGGAAAAGTTAGATAAGTTACTTGAAAGCTCTCTTTCACCGTTAAGTTTCATTTTTTGAATAAGAAATACATTTACATGGTTCCAAAATAAAGAAACAACAAAAAATTTCCCTCTCAACCCTGCCTTTTTCTTTAGTAACCACACATACACATTTCCACTGGCTTTGTGTCTCTCCTAGAATGTTTCATGCAAATACAAGCAAATATAGGTGTGCGCATTCATAGTTTTGCTTCTCTTCTGAATCTTGCTTTTTTCTTTAACAAAATATCCTTGAAATCTTTCTGCATCAGTTCATAGAAAGCATCTTCATTTTTTACACAGCTGCATAGTAAATGAAGGCACTTTGATTTGAACAGTGTAAAGCATAAGACAGATGTAAATCAGATTACTTCTGCCTTCGTCTTTCATGGCAAAGCAAGTACATCTTGGGTTCTTTATGAATAACAATGAGGATATAACTGTAGTTTGAAGTGCCTGAGCTGTATGCTAGCCAATGAGCTGTATGTCTTACATGTATTATTTTACGTTATCCTCAACAACCCCATGACGTGAAAAACATTCCCATTATTTTACAGATGACAAATTCGAGGCTCCAAGAGACTGAGTGAGTAACTTCTTTCTGTCCTCAAGGCTGTGCTGTCAAGCCTGTGCCATCACCCTCCCAGTTGGTCTGTCACAATGTCTGCATCCTGTCTCGATTTGCACACCATCACCACATGTCAAGGCCTCCATGGTACACCTTCACCTTCTTTATCCCAAATATCCCTGTCTTCCTGGGACCTCAACAACTTCTCCTGGATTCTTCCAACAGTCCCCAGCCTCTCTGCTCTGGTCTTAGAGCCTCCAATCCACACTTCATACTTTATTTGTAAAGGAAAATCAGATGTGCCTCCTCTTTGCTTAAACACTCACATGGTCCCCCATTATCTGCAGAACTTAACCTAAACACACAGTACCACCCTGCCTTCCCTCTTGCTTCCCACTCCCAAACCTCTGGCTCTCCAGATGCTGGTGCCACATCTGAAATGCCCGAGTCTGTCTAAAAAGCTGGTAGAAGTCCTTGGAGTCCAGCCTGGAAGATGATTCTCTGTGACCCTCCATCATTCCTCCAGGGACACTTTGATTCTCCCACTTTGGGGGCTGCATTATATATTATTACTTTATATATTCCACTTTTATAGCTCTTTTCAGGGTGTGGTTAATTTTCGTTGTTGTTACACACGCTCCCATGCCCCCATTAAATTGTTCAATAAAAAACGGTCTTTTGGCAGAATTCTAAGATTCCATTTTTGTAACTATAATGTCTGGCATGAAGTAGTTGACCCAAACATATGTTATATAAATGCACAGAAAAATATATATGGATGGCGTATATATATTTTTTAAACACATATTATTTTTTAAAAAGCAGGCATTTATTTCATTTAGATATATGTTGAATTTCCTCCCTTTACTTGCACCTGTAAGAAACAACAAATCAGAAACTTTCAAAAAATAGGTGACCTTGGATCAGTGAAATTAGTGTGTGCAGATTTACGGCTGGCACTCTGCAGAATGGTGTGGGCTAAACACAGGATAGGGACGGTGGGCATCAGGGCTGCAGGTGAGAGGCCATGCAATGGAAAAGGCTGAAGATGGTGCATATGAGGGGATATATGGTATTTCACTTAAAATAGTAATACATGTACATGCCAGGAAATCCAATCGCAGATAATGGCATAAAGTGAAAAGTAAGTCTTTCTGCCACTTTGACCTTGAGTTAAAAAGATCTATTACATGAATGTTGAGATATGTACAGAAGGTTCTGTGTCCTACTTTTCACACTTATTAGTGGTCATTCCAAATCATCTCTTCATGAATTATGAACATACAACAAGCCTTCATGTGGTGAAATAATAAACCCATTCATTGCTGAGACTGATATTTATTGGGAAACTTCCCAATACATATAGCAAGTGATATGCTAAGAGTTGGGAATACACCTGAGACATGTCTTTGCCTTCAGGAGCTCCCAAGTTCTCCACATGCTTCAGTGGACGCTGAAATGCTTTGGGTAAAATATGCTGAGATGGAGAGTGTAGGGCCCTGCGTGTGTTTTATTCAAATCTAGAGGCAGTATTCTGGACTGTCTGTGGCTCTGCTGCCTGGCAGCAACTCTCCCTTCCCAGAAACTTTCCTCCAAGAAATCACAGAGGCCAGGCCCACCTTACACCTTTGCAGTGCTCAGCCCCAGGCCCCAGAGCCAGGTCCATCATGTCTTCACTCAGGCAGCTGCGATCTGGAGGGGTAGGGGCACCTCCGTCTACTTCTCATTGCAGAAACAGCACAGCTGCTCAAAATTCTAAAACATCTTCTATGTTTCAAAGACTAAATGTAGTGTTTTATATACTTTGTCTCATTTAATCCTCATAACAGTTCTGTTAAAAAGAAATTATTATGGCCATTTAACTGATGGGGAAACTGAGGCTCAGATTCAAGGAGCCAAATAACTTCTCCAAAGTCACACATCGAGATAGAATCAGGATTTGTTCTCTAGTCTGACTGTCTCTAACTTTTAACCCAAAGTTTTGCTTAACCTTTAACTATCTGTGGGACTAGCAGACATTTCTCTTCTCAGCTCCTTGAGCAGAATGGTAGGAGCACACCCTGCAGGTTGTGTTTCCACTGTTTATCTTGTACATTTTCTCCTGTTCGGACCTACTCTGAAGTAATTGGCAATAATGTAGAGTACTACTTTAAAGATAATGTGCATTCTAGGAAGTCAGATTCTCAGTGGACAATGTCAATTAATGCTCTGCATCTTGGCTAAATGATTTATCGTACAAATTCATACCCTAAATAAGGTAAAAAGTTTAGACATTCATAAAATAGCCTTTTTAAAAAAATCTATGACATTGTTAAAGTCTTTTCTAAGATTAACCCTTTTATCAAGCTTCTGATATACGGACTACTGCAATTTGAAACAATTCTCTTTAGTGTTTGGTATTTTATTCTCTATGTTACCTATAATT
The DNA here is from genome assembly GCA_023783475.1 of Daubentonia madagascariensis. Classification (NCBI taxonomy): domain Eukaryota; kingdom Metazoa; phylum Chordata; class Mammalia; order Primates; family Daubentoniidae; genus Daubentonia; species Daubentonia madagascariensis. The sequence goes on from JAKFHU010001035.1 coordinate 1,824,999, forward strand.
TTGTTCTGTAGTTACAGAGTATCTGGGAAAATAGATTAAATGAATCACATTTTATCCGATTGTGTGGTGTTGCCCCAGCACAGTAGCTCATACCTATACCATCACACTGATGGCTAACACTGCATCACTCACTCTTCCAGGAGTATGTTCTCTGTTGGTATATGTGTGGATTTTCAGACATAGCTCCCTCTGTATCCAGGTGTGACAATACCCCTTGGTATTGGTTTTAGTTTGGTTTTATATCCCACGCAATTTTCAGGATGATATTTCTTGGCAGACAGGGTGATACAGCCATGAAAATACTAGCAACTTTTGCTTCTTGTTGAATCTTCTGGGTTTCTTAGATTCTGCCCTGACTTCCACAGATAGAACAAAATTGTTCTCTTTATCCTTCTTGCAGCCTTTGTGGGAGTTGCTGTCTCAGCTCCATCCTGAGTATCTAGCTCACACATCAACAAAAGGGCTTGTCTGTGGAGCAACATGTCTGTGGCCTGTAACTTTAGACTCTATTGTGTGACTTAGCAAGTACTAAAATTTGAAAAGACAGTAAGAGTTATAACCACTCTTCCAAAAATGATTGCAGCTATTTAGGAACTGTGGACTCAGATCTTTACCATGGGATTGACAAACTCAGACCCACAGGTCAAATCCATTCCCTACTGGTTTTGTAAATAAATTTTTATTGAGATACAGCCATGTCCATTTGTTCATGTATTGTCTATGGTTCATTGTGCAGAACAATGGCAGTGGTATATAGTTGCTGCAGACACCATATAGCCCACAAAGTTTAAAATATTTACTATCTGGCTCTTTACAAAAAAAGTTTGCCTACCCTGATCTACGCAATATGATGATTTATAAAATGTCATTTTATAGATGATCACGTGAGGAGTTACATTTTGTTCCCAGAAGTTGTTATAACACTGTGTTCTCAATGTAACAATGTATTCTCATTTTGTACTGCTAAATCTATTTATTTCAACTTACTGTTTTATTTATAATATTTTATTTCATCACTCACAAACTAAAGTATTTATCACATACATAGAGGAAATAAATTCTGATTATCCCCTGAGGGTCAAATGTTAATCTCTAAAGAATGAGAGAATGGATTAAAAAGTTCCAGACATCTCAGAGTGTGTGTCTCTTTGTGCAGCTATCTCCTGTTGACCTTCATGTGTCATCACCAAAGCCCTGAAAATGAGAAACAGTTGGCATGCAGTGAGGACTACATGAAGTTATCAACGTGGCATGCAGGTATTGGTGATGCTTCTTGCTGTTATCATTATCTGATTGGATCTGGAGGCACAGGGAGACTGCTGGCAACAAGCTCATCTTATACCCAGAAGGGTCTGCTCACTCCAGCCTGGGTGGAGGGTTGCAGCACATGCTTCCTAAGGAGATGGGTGGGCTCCAGAGCAAAGTAGAGTGAGGTGAGGGCTTGCTGGAACCTGGGGATCTCTTCTTCTTCCTTGAACGAGTCCAGCTTGTTCTACGCTCTTTGAAAATGTACAACTCTCAAAATCAAACATGATGCCTCAGCTGAAAAGCCTATTCAAGGCCAAATATATATGTGGATTTCTCTTTTAAAACTATCTTATTTTTTGTTGTTTTAATTCCTGGTTAGATTTTTATTTGAATGCTTTATATTTAACTACACTGACAATCCTCATTTAAATATGAACATCTAACTCAATGCCAAAATGACAATTCAATAAAGCCATGTTTAAAAATTACACCCATATAAAATATTCCATTAAATGTTCTCATTACTAAAACTCAATGAGATTAGATAAAACAAGATAGCCTATATGCATGAAACACCTACAATTCAGAAACTAATTCATTTTAAAGCTAAGTATGAGTTACCATTCAATGTGAATAGGTTCTTTTGTTTTTTGTTTTTTTAACCCCAGGGAAATATACAATTAAACATAATGCCTTCCCCAAATTAAACCAATGAGTGAAGTGAGTTTCTTCAGGGAAAATGAATAGAGTTTAGACGAAAAAATAATTAGAACAACTGTGACCTATTACAGCAGTTCATAGAGCTCTCAAAGATCCCAGCACCCACAAGGTAACAGCATATGGAAGACAATCCCAGTCTCTAATTTCCTTGTCGTCATAAGTAGTGCTATCATCAGACAGGCAAACGGGGTACTCGGCAGACAAATAAATTACTATTGCACAGTGAACATTAAAACGCAGGCCATAGTTTTCCTTACAGAGCATTTTGAGAAATTACCCTTTTACCAGAATTTTCTTCTTTTTCTCCAAAGTAACATGTGTAAAATATACCTCTGAATGTGAGTATTGAGAAGATAGTACTAGAGCTCCTGAAGTCATTTTCATGCACACATTCAGAAACAGAGACTTTGCAAGGTCTGAGATTCTGGCCACATTACAATCATGTTGACTTCCAGCCCCAAACACTGTGCCGCCTAGGCAGCCCTCATCCCACCCCAGTCCTCCCAACCAGAACTCGTAGACTTTACTAACCAGTTACTTCCACTGCAAGTGTGGATTCTGTTTGCAATGACTCTAAATGAAACATTTCCATTGGAGGGTCACTGGTATCATCACAGCCACCACAAGGATGCACACATCATTCCTGCCCTACATAACTTTAGTGGTAAGAACAACGTAGGTATCGTCTAATTTAACTGCAAATGGCCCTTTAGCATGAATTGTGTGTTTTAGAGGATGCACAGCAGAACTTTTAACTGCCTCCCAGAGGCGGTGAAGCACCGGGCAGCTAAGCTCAAAGTATTTACTCAGAGCAGCAAATGGAAAAAGCACCAAAGGGGGTGATTTTCCTCAACCTCCCCCCATAGTGCTGGGCTGGGGCGGGGGTACCTGAGATCATTTGCTGGGCGGTGCTCTTCGGACCTGATGGTATTCCCTTTGCCGACCAGGGTTTGAAGACACCCACTGGATGGGAATTCACCACGTCTCCTTCAAGTTCATTTTCTAAGGGCAGAACAACAACAACAATATCATTAGCAACTGAAGAGAGACTAACAAGACTCCCTTTCTTCGGGCTATTATGCTGACAACAAGGAGTTATGTTTAAAGATAGATAACTGCACGTAAAGAAGATATGCAAGTGATTTTACTCAGAAACCCTGTTGTGAAAGCTAATCATGGATACATAGGAATCCTTTTCAAACATTTAGGTAATTTATTTTGAAATCTAAGATATTTAACAGTTTTAAATATGTGTCTAGGCTTGAAGGTAAAATTAACTGCACTTAATATTTAGATTGACCAATTATCAGCAAATTTGTAAGATTATTGCCTTTGTTAATACTTTGATGTAATTAGGAAACAATTAAATAAGTGAGAAATATTTTTAGATGTTTAACTATTTCTTGGAAATAATGTGATTTCAGTCATAACAAAGTATAGTTTGTTGATAACAAGGGCACTTCTCAATGTCAGCTCAATTTTATCTTAGTAAAACAACAAAAGAAATTACCTACATTAATGGAAATTTAGAAATTTTATTAACTTCCTATCAAGGTTTTCTCCAATATTATCTCAGTATTAGAAACATTGGCTATTCCAATTTGAGAAGAAAATTCTTGGATTATTTCAAAGTATACTGTCAAAGAGAGTTTATTTTATTTAACAAAATGATGAACTAGAACATCAGAAACTGAGAGAGCTAGGTGCCTCCGTTGTTGAAGCTATTGTTTCTGGTGCTAACCTCTAAATTCAGAGGCGCTCATTAAAATGTGTCTATGGCAGTAACAGACATAGCGTTAATGGGCAGCAGCAGAGTGTGTCAGGAGAATGGAGAGACCCTTCAGGGCACCTCACGCTGTTTGTGATCAGCTAGATGCAGCGGCATTACCATCAATCCTCTGAAAGATACTGTGCTCAACCTCCTGCGTGTTACCTCGCAATAAAGATATATATAGCCAAAGTGGTGTACCCCCATAATATTCTGAAATAAAAAAAAAAAAAGAAGACACTCAGAGCGCTTAGCAAGTGCAGCTGGAAATAAGACAACACACAATTTCCTACGAAATACACAGGCAGCCTATAAAATGCAACCATAACAAATTTTATTATTTTCCCTAATAAGAATTTACTGAAACAAACACATAAAGGAGAGAATAATTTAGAAATATATATGTGGAGATATTAACAGGTTTTAAAATTACCCTGAAAAATCAGGTTTGAAAACTTGAATGAGAGTTAGTGCATTTGTTTTGTGTCAAAGTCTAGAATCATTAGTTTTGAGTTATCTTGTAACATTTTAAAATATATTTAGCTTTTAATACAAATTATGATTTGCGGTTTTATTTATAGCACTGCATAGCTATCTACACAGAAAATCCTTGAACAGAATGGTGTGTTGTGTGGCCTTTTCTTGTCTACCAGTACCCACACTCACACACAGTCACACACACTCATATACAACACACACACAATCACACATACTTCCGTACACTCTCACACACACACACACCATCCACACACACAATTCACAAACTCACACTTATACCACACATACATAACACAAATGCAAGAAAGTCTTGCATTTTTTCTCAACTCTAATTGTTCTTTTAATTACAGTTAATTTGATTTGTACACTTAACTTTTATGTGACAAAGGCAAATGCCCCCCAAACACTCTCTTATCAGATATACCAGCTACGAATCACCTAGATTCAGGGATATTCATCCCGGACAAACAACAGCTTCTATGTCCTCAGTCTTTCACTCTGATCACTAATGCTCAGAATTCAGAGCCCAAGTCCTTGCAAGACAGAGACAGTAATGGGAGCACATGTGTCGATTCCTTCTCTAGACAACAAAGAGTCTGACGAAGATGAATGTGTGCTAAAAGTGCATATTTACTGCAACGTGGCCTCCTTTATCTCAACTTTCTGAAACTGGTCACTACTTCCCCAATCAGATTATTACAGGGCAATTAACAGATAAACTTGACATTATTACTTGTGAAACAATATCATCATTTAAAAATATTAACTATTCTTTTCATTAAGTGTTATTATTAATATGGATTGTCATTATTTCCAGATTGGAAAGATCCATCTCAGCCAATATTGGTGGGAATGTTTATTGAATGGATGAACCTCTCTGAGGTTCAGGTTGTCTACCTGACAGTGATAGGGCTGGACTAAAAGTTAAGACACATCCTTTAGCGTCAGGTGCTTTTACAAAGAACCCCAATGTGACACTTGATATGGCACTTGATATGAATCCTTAGGCAGTGAACCGTTTGTACAAGAAGCATGGCTCTCCCATTTTGTAGACTCACTCAGATCTCCTTCCCATGCTTGTTTATACCTCGAGTGTGAATTTATAGCTTTGGATGTTGGCTAGTTTGCATTAGGAATTGCTACACTAATGCCTTGAGAAGTGCTTCTAAAGCTGAGCTCTGCCCAGGACAGGAGCAATGAAGTCCCTCTTCCTCCACCCTCTCTTGCAGGGGTGCCCCCCACCATCCCTGCTGGACCCAGAACAGAAAAGAGGCTCCTGATGACTGTTTCAGAAAATGTCAGTACATTCTATTGTCATCCCTGCCATTATTGCTTTTCTAAGAGTTCTTACTGTCAAGAAGATCTTTTGTTTAAACTAAGTTTTGCTGAAATGACACATACGTGTGCCTGTTTTGCAATCTGAATCACTGCTACAGGATTAACTACTGGTGGAAATGCTTCTTGTTTTGTATTTTCCTCTGTAAAAGTTCTATATGAGATTAGTTAAAAAATGAGAGACGTGTTTTGACAGTGCTTCCTCCTCAGACGTATAATGCTGAACAATAAGAACCAGACAATTGCCTGACAAAAGTCCACCTCATACACCACCATGAGGAAAAGGTAAAATCTTCCTCAGTGAACTGGGACAGTTTCAGCTGAGATCTCTACAAAGGAATGCAAAGGACTCCTAAACCTGGTTTTGTATACTTTCCTGGACCCTTGCTTCAATACTGTCTAAACAAGAAAACTGCTTTTTAAAAGGTCTTGTGTGTACTTCAGTGATCAAATTTGGGATCCATAATGGCCAGAGAGGATAGTGCATTACAGCAGCCAGCCTGGAGTGCAGTCTTGGCCGCCTCTGTGTCCCCATGGTGATTTGCAAGTGCATCTCCAGCTCTTCTGCCTGTTTTTCTAACCTATTAAATAGACGTAAGATCCCATTGCACAGGGACTGGGTTGAGATAAATAAATTGCTTGTACTATCTGGTACATAGTAGGTTCTCCATTAGTCTTTCCTGGCTGAATGAAGAGATTATGTTTCCTGTTATGCCTAGTTAAATACATTTTAGTTAACCCACTCCTTTTCCTACATTCTTTGCTTTAGAATTTGCTCATGAGAGAATAATTCAGCTTCTAGTTGGATAGAAAATTGAGAACATGTCCACTTTTATTTTTTCAGAGAAAAGAAAAAAATGATCATTTTCAGAAGATAAGGATGATAATATAGATAAGGAAGAAGAAATATATAATCAATGAAGTAAATGAGGATATCTTAAAAAATAGAAATCAGAAGAAGAACGGATGCAAATTTTTAAATCACCTCTCATATCATTTTTAAATGCTCATGTGCCTCTTCTTTGTGTGTTTTAAAGCCTAAATCAATTACATACTTGTCTGATGACTTTAATTATTTGGAGTGTTGGAATGCATTGTTGGCAACTAAGGTTCAGGCCTACCTCCCACACATGGACATTCCAATCTCAGTTTTTCCTGTGGATTACCTGTGCAATGTCAATATTCAGCACATAACCTTAATCTAAACTTCTAAGTAACGGACCATTGATTCCAACCTGCTAACTAGCAGAGTAAAAGGACAGCAGTAAATGTAATTTGTGATTTGAATCTATTTATAGATAACCCATCATATGCATAACCTATCCTCTGTTTTACTAGGTGTTCCTGAGTTTAGATTTATGTCTAATGCTACCATTTCACTGGTTCTCAAAATTAACACTGGAAAGGAAACCCAGGCTCCACGCTGTGGCTTTGAGAGGCCAGCAGGACTCCCCATGAAGAGGAGAAGAGCTGGGAGTCTTCGCCCTGTCTGCAGGGTGGTGGTGAGGACGGTGTGAACAGACTCTCCTGCAGGTTTGCGGGATGTAAATGGAACAACCTTGTTGTCAGGAATTTGGCAGCCTAGATGAAAATTTTAAATGTGCATATGCTAACCTAACAATTCCAGTTCGTGGTATCTACCAAATATGTTTTAGTCACACGTGTGCACAGATGTACGCATAAAATTTTTTGATGCAGTACTGTGTATAATCCAAACTCAAAACCATCAGCTGTAGACTGATTAGATTATTTATGGCAAATAAATGATGTAGGATTGGTCTATATGCACTGACAAGGCAGGATCATGAAGATGTATGGTGAAGTGATTAAAGCACGGTGCACAAAAGCATGTGCAGTACCCCTCTATTCTCATACGACAGACAAATCAAGAACCTAGTAAGGTATCTTGCATTTACATGTGCATATCTATAAACACAGAGAACAACACTACAATGGATACTGACCCAATGGCTAACAGAGATGATATTTGGAGGAAAGAGAGGGGTTGTGAGGACTAATAAGGATTTTCACTTTTTACCTTAAATACTTCTGTTTAATATTTTATTGCCAAAGCAAATTTATGTAACATTTCTGTAACAAAATAAACAGAAAAAATATGATTAATTTCATATACCTATTACTATTTTTGGAGAGTATATATTCATTACTGTAAAGAATGATTAATAAATTTAAGTTAAAAATTTATACTTCTGAAGTCACAAAATAATTAGAAGCAACTTCAACTCCCGGGACACCCAAACCATTCACTGCTTCACCGTGTGGTTTATAACAGGTCCTGGGATCCGCTTACTGTGTACACACCAATAAGCATCGCAACAAGGAAATCACATTTAGGCCTAGTTAGACCATTCTACCTCATTAAAAACATTTCTCCCAGATTAAGCAAAATGATACAGAAAGGCAATTAAAAATGGAGGCATTAAAACAAAGGCCGGTCAGCGCTAGAACAGAGAGGCTGCCTGAGCCCCGGCCCCTCCTGCCGGGCCGCCGCGCGGGGCACTGGGTCACAGCAGGGCCGGGAGGCCAGCGACACTGAGCACTTACCCCGAGGGCACGGCCGGGCAGCGGGCGCGGAGGCAGCGGGCATAGCCGGGCAGAGGGCACGGCCGGGCAGCGGGCACAGCCGGGCAGAGGGCACGGCCGGGCAGAGGGCATGGCCAGGCAGCGGGCACGGCCGGGCAGCGGGCACAGCCGGGCAGCGGGCACGGCGGCAGCGGGCATGGCGGGTCTAGCGACCCGGGACCCCGGAGCCGCGCCGTCCTGGCTGCTCAGCCTGCCCGCCCTCGCAGCCTGGCCGCTGAGTCGGAAAGGCCGCGGGACCTGAGGTAACGGCCCCGGGGGTGCTGTCCCCATCTCCCCTCCATCATCCACACGAAACGTGTTTTTGAGAAACCTCAGAACTACCTCTGTTAATGCCATCAATAATATCACACCCGTCTTCAGGGCACGCGGGGGAGTAACACTTCACGGGCGCAGAAACGGCGAGGGTCAGCACGCGCCGGCTCTCCGTCTGCCCGGCAGCCCCGCGGGGCGTCGACTGTCTGACGCGTAGGGAGCGAGTCCGCACGCGCCCCTGGCCCCGGAAGCGGTTCCTCCATCCACTCTGCTCACTCGCCCCTGGCCCCGGAAGCGGTTCCTCCATCCACTCTGCTCACTCGCCCCTGGCCCGGAAGTGGTTCCTCCCTCCACAGAGCTTTCGGGCTCGCTGGCGCCCTCAGGCCGCCCAGAGCCGCGGGGTTCTGCTTCTCGCTGAAAGCGCAGCTTCCCCGACGCAGTCGCCCACATGAACCCCAGAGGGCTCGCGGCCGTGCGCTTTCCCTTCCGTTCTTTCCGGGGAACCCTCTGTTCAGGGGCTGGCTGTCCCTGGCGGACCCCACGTCACCCCAGCCGCCGCGAGCCCGGAGCCTCCCCGCGAGGAGGAGCGAGCGTTTAGGCCGCGGCGCCGCGCCAGTCGCCTCCGTGCGCGCGGGCCACCCCTGCAATGGGCGGCGGCGGCACGTGCACGTCCGCGCAGCGGGGGAGCGTGGCCCTCGCACGGGCGGCCACGCCAGCGGGGTGGCCGGAGCCTGGCCGGGCTTCCGCGTTCCTCTGGGCCTTGGTTCTGCCTTGTCGCTTAATTCTGAAGGCTCACGACCACCTGCGTGACCTTCAGGTTAGGCTGTTTTCGCTTCTCAGTGTTCCTGGGTACAGGCCGCACGGCCTCGCTTGGGGTCGCCCCGCTGCTCCCTCTGTACGTCTCAGAGGCTTTTCACCCTTCACATCAAATCTCGCCGTTTGTCTTCTCAGAGGCTTTCCAGACCGTCCGGCTCTGGGAGGAGGCTGCTGTCCTGGAACTGCGAACAGGGGCATCCGTGAGAGCGGTCCCTGCAGCCGGCAGTTGCGCTGTTCGCCCGCTGCTGCTCTTGCTGCTGCGGTCAAAGGCGGGGAGTTCCCTGAAGACGGGGACTGTCTGTTCGTTGCTGTATCACCAAGGGCCGGAGGAGCGGAGACTCATTGAATGAATGAATTAAATAGTAGTAACAACAACGCAGGCTGTGAGTTCCTTGACAGTTCAGAAAAGGTTTATTATTCTGTGAATTCCTCACGGTATCCAGCATAGCACTTAGCATGTAGTGTGTGTTCTCACGTGTTTACTGATCAAATGCAAAAGGATAAGAAGCTGTTTTTCAAACAACAACAACGACAGTCTGTGCCGGGGAGCAGGCGGCCGGAGCGCAGCGCTGCTGGGCTCGGGCATGCTGTCTTAGGAGGCAGAGCACGTGGCAGGGAAGGACCTGATGTGGGCGGCACAGGGCCTTCGTGGAGGGCGCGTGCACACGCGCGAGGACGGCGCTGCTGTTCCTGAGCAATTCCCTGGATCAGAGAGTGTCATGGATTGTTAGCTGAACTCCACAGAAGTTGCAGGGAATCCTTGGGGAAAAATCCAGAATTGTAGCAGCAAGCCCCCCTCTTAGGACAGGTGTGACTGTCCATCAAGGGCTGTGAATGGAAAGTGTGACTTAAACATGCCATTAGTTCAGATTAAACCAAAGCGGCACATTTCACTGGAAAATCCTCACAGTAGGGCCATAAGCACACTTGGTGACCTCCATTTCTGACAGACACTGAGTGGACACGGCCTGTCCTCCTGAGCTGCAGGGCCCGGGATCAGGAGTGCTCACTGCTCTCTGAAACTCAGCCACTGTCCTCACAAGGGAATCCGTGATCCCTCCGAGTAAACACATCCTCGAACTAACTGCTTCCTGGGCGAGAGGAAAAAGAATTTTCCAAGTTACAGCATTTTCATGCTGCTTATTTCATTTGCTCCTCAAAACAATCCTGAGAACAGGGCAAGTGAGATATTATTCGCTCTGTGTTCACAGAAAAACTGATTTTCAGAAAGGTAACTGGCCAGAGATCACAGAGCTTGGATTAGAACTCAGGTTTCCTGCCTGGACATTAGCAAATGTCCACCCTAGCATCACCTGCCACGGACTGTACACAACAAGCTTTCAGGGCAAAAGTTTACTGCGTCCGCCAGCCTCACTCCATCGTGCCTTGCACTGTGACCCAGCGGAAGGGGCCCTGCCTGCAGGATGAGATCAGGGGAGTTTAGGAAGGTCCTGACCTCCTGATGGTTAAACCAGTGCCCATGCCAGCCCCAAACCTCCTACATTTGAAATCCGTTCCTTTGAGCATTTCTTAAAAAGAATTTACCTTTAAAAAGTGCAAGTGATCCTGGGATAGCTAATATTCTGAGTCACTATTGGTTCAAAAGACATTCATTTTCCATAGAACAAGGAGGATGGTTGAGTTAGTGTGGGCCTCTCTCTGTGTCTCTCTCTCACACACGCTGACTCATTCACTGTCATTTCCAATCTCTCCTTTTTTTACAGGGAAGAAAGCCAGAGGGCAGCAATCACGTGGATTTGGGTGCAGGATTAAGGAGAGTTGGAGGCTTAAAGGCACGCATGCCCAGATCTACCGAAGCACAGCACCATGCATGTTCAGCGCTTAGCAGCTAGCCAGGGAGGCACGTTCAGTTTTCCATCTGGCTGCGGGTTGTTGTGGGTCTCTCCCTTTGGGTCTTGGGGAAGGAGTGGTTTGGGAATCACTGGCTCCCTACCAGACACCACCAAAGAGCAGTGCAGTCCCAGCTCAGCCCATAGTGGCAAGAACTGAGACAGAGGAATCAGACACCAGACAAGCAGATGCACAGCCTGGGCACCTGGGCAGGCTGGACGCTCATAGAGAAGAAGAGAGACCGTTGCCTCTCCAAGTCAGAAACGCCATGACAGAGACGTGCACAGGGTTCAGGTTTACCCAGAGGGGAACTGCTTGTGTCCTGGCATTGAGGAGGTTCTCGGAAGAACTCTGAGAAGTCCACATCGTCGTGAGAGAAGGTACAGAGGGAATCTCCAGGAGAGGAACCAGTACACTCAAAAAGCACAGAGCAGTGGAGGGGATGCGTGTTTGTATAGTAAGTCCTGTGGGGACTCTGCATTTCATCCCACAGGATGCGGCAACTATCCTAGGTTTCCACACAGGCTGCTGTTTAGAAAAGGAACCTTGGGAACAGAGTGGCGGGGATGAGCCGGGGCGGAGTGAATCTGGGGGAAGCAGACCTACAGGGAGACAGTGGGTGAGCCCTGGCATGGAGAGACAGCTCACCTGTGCTGGGAGAGGAGGTGCCCACAAGAGGGGCAGGGGGCCCAGGGCCAAGCCATTCTGTGGCCAAGCTTGCTTGAGTTCACGGCTCTAGTAGGAGCAGGAAAGAAACATCCCTTTAGTTCACAAAGCTTGAAACAGAGTCATGCTTTGAATTTTTGAAATCAGCTACACTTGATGGCCCTGTAAGGTAATGACAATGACGAGGTAAGAAGTTCTCAGTGTGATGAGGTAAAGATCCATATTTTCACAAATATTCTTCATAGTTGTAGCTGTTTTGTAAAGGTTATCAACATATAGCAATTCAAAATCCCAGATGTAGTTTCTTACACAATATATACTAGAAAAACATTTTGGAAATACAGGTAAAATCTATAGAAACATGCAAAGGTAAAGTTCATTTTTGATACATTTTAAGATTAAAATTTCTATGGATATTATCTTCTTGCCTAATAATTTCAATTCTTGGGAAAGAAGAAAGGAAAGGAAGGAAGGAGGGAGGGAGATGACCTCAACAATGTGGATTATGCTGAGGCTGTTCACAATTTTAAAAATCTAAAAAACACTGCTAATATCTACCTATGGGGAAATCACTAATAAACAATATTATTTCAATATTATCAAAATATGTAATTACCAGTGATGATATACAAAGTAATTAAATATATCTTCAGTGTTAATGCATGTTCAAAAGAAATGAGTGAAAAGCGAATCAAAATACAAGGGCACATTCACCCAGATTATACAGTGAAAATGCGCATCATTACCAATAAAGGTCAGAAGAGAGCATGGAAACAAGTACCTTAGGGCTTCCACACTTCAATGTTTATTTTTATTCAAAGACACATTTTAAATGCAATATATACATTTTAAAATGTTGAGTTTAAGTGGCAAAGTGGTATGCTTTTAAACTTTTAAAAATTGGGAATTATTTCATAGGATAATTTCATCAATTAAAAATTTCCAGACAAAAATATCCTACACTCCAATCTGCCCAACTTGTTGTGCCCAGACACAGGCATAGCACTCATCTGAGCAGCAGCAGCAGGACCTCACCTGCTGGCCTGAACCTCCCTGCATACCCACAGGTATGAACTTGGGGCATGGGCAGGGGTCTCTCCTGTAGGACATGCAGGGTTTCCTTAGCTGTGGGGAGAAAAGCTCTGGTCTCTTACTATGGGGATATGCCCCTCATTAGCTTTAATTACAGGACAGAGGACTCCTGGCCTGCATCGGTGGTCAGGGTACGTGCCTCTCAGTGAGCCCATGAAACTTGAGGTTTATAAAGACTCAGGAAAGGACTTTGTGGAGAGAGGCTAGGCTGAGTGCATTAGCTGGAGGCTCTGCAAACAGGCACACTGGGGTCAAAACCCCACCCTGTCAGTAACTGGATTACTTTGGGAAAGTTTGCCACCTCTCTGGGCTTCCATTTTGTTATGTGTGAAATACACATGTTATCAGTTACTACCTTGTATCTACCTTAGCATTGTCAGAGAATCAGTTGAGACAACTGCTCAAAGTTTAGCAAGTGCATGCTATATGCAAGCCTTCCCAATAACTAGCCAACAACCCTGATAACCAGGGGTAGGGGAACCTTTTCATGTTGGAAGTCCGCATTAATTTCGCTGTAATCAAATAAGGCCGCATTCAAGCAACTTCAGTTAGATATACTTAAAAATGTACATTATTTTGTAAAAATATAACTACTATGTACTTAATAATTCCAAAAAATGAAAACTATCTGTTAATTTCAAAGTTAACTAACCTTTCAATGACTTTGTTGTGTCTGCTTTCTGTTGGAAAGCATTTGAATATTTGGTTGCAACATGGATGTCTGCAGTTTCAGTTGATCCTCTAGATGGGTATCAGTCATTTGTGACCTTAAGGGAGTCTTGATTTGGGTTAGGAAGGAGAATGTAGATTCACAGCAATAAGTGGTTGAAAAGCAAGAAAGCATTTTTTGGCCATGTTGCTGAAGGCATGGGTATTCTACTGCATTTTTTTCATATTTCAATTGGCTCTTCCTTAGCATCAAACAATGACTTTAAAATGTCATCTACTGAGAGCTCAATCAATTCTATCTGTATTTCTTTAGGTGCCTTCTTGATATCAACTAGGTGAGACTGAAATGCTAATTTGAGTGTGATGTCATGATTCTCAAAGTCAGTGAACCTTTCATTGTATTCTCCAGTTAATAGGCCTGTGACAGCTGCGTATTCTTCAAATGATTTGCATATATCATCCTACGCATCAATGACCTTTGCTAGCTGGGGAAAATGTTCATCTGAAATTTCCTTTTGAAGAAGAAGTGTGTTTTGAAAAAAGATAGCTTTTTTTGAAATATTTGGATCTTTTGCCACATACTATATATAGACTTAGTTTTACCTTGGAAAAGAAATATGCAAGTTGTTTTGATTTGACATGATATCACACAGAAATGCTGCATTCCTATAGACATCTTCTTTCAGTAATTCACATTGCTGATTCTGTTCTTCATAAAATTTAACTATCTGTTCTTGCAGAGGTAAAGCTTTGGCTAGTACCTGTCCCTGTGGTAGTCAACACACTTTAGAATGATATGGCAAATCCACACTGAATACCTCATCATTCAACTTCAGCATGTTACAAAACTGACAATGCCATGTTGGACTTGCATGAATATAGTTAACAATACTTATAACTTGCTGCAAAGTGTCACTTAACATAGTAGCTTTAGCACAGAGATTTTGCTGATGCAAGATACAATGAAAAGAAATGAGAACATCTGGATCTGTTAATACTTTTTTATCTGTGCAATAAACAATTCATGTGTTCCTGTCATGGAAGGTGCACCCTCTGTACATACACTCACTATATTTACCAAACCCAGTCCAACTTCATGACATGTATCTTGAAAGTTGTTGAAGATCTCTATTCCCCGTGTTCTGCTCACAAGAGTGCCCAAAGCAAGTAACTCTTCATAGCAAAGAAAATCTTCTGGTATGACCTGAATGAAGTATAAAACCTGCACCAAGTCAGTAGTATCAGTTGATTCATCCAAAGTGATTGAATAATATATATTTTCCTTTTGAAGTATTGCATGAAGTTGTTCTGTTAAGTTGAAGGCTAATTCATGCTGCCGATCAGTTATGGTTCTCCTTGAAAGAGGCAGTTGTTTGTACTTCCAAATGTTATCAGGGTCTAAACATCCTACAACTTCAACAATGCATCCTTTCACAATTTATGCATTACTGAATGGCTTCCCTTTTTCTCCTGGGTATGCAAGCTACTTTATAAGTTGGTTCAGTGGCATTATTTCCAGGTCTTATTGCTGCTTGAAAGAATTGTCTTTGCTTTTGCTTTTCATCTTTTAATTTCTGCAGTATAACCTTTCATACCTCTCCCTCTAAGGAGTGTTATGAGTGTTAAAATGCTGATGAGCACTGAATTTCTTTAATGTTGATATTGCAGTATCACAAAGCAAGCAAATCATCTTATCTTTAGCAGAAACAAGATAATACTGCAATTCCCAATCCTCATTAAAAAATCTGTTTTCTTCCTTCAGTGTTCTCTTGGTCTTCTTTGACATGATGGGCTGTTGAGCAGACAGAATTTAAAAATACTGTCGAGCTGTGCAACTATTCACAAATTCCACTTCAAAGAGAAACACAGTGCACCGTTGTCAAAAGCTGATAACAGACTGGCATACTCGACCCCATAAACTTTCGCCAACCAGCCTCATGCCATAGTGGCACCAGTCAGGCGGGGTAAGTTAGAACTAAATCATGACTGTAGCAGCTGCCAATTTAGACCTTATGGCTTACTAATGTTCTAATTGTGCTGGTCAATCTGGGACGATTATTTTGTTGAAACTTATTTTATTCTTTGGTATTTTAAATACATCCATTTTAACAATAAAATAAAAATATAAAAGATGAACAAAAATGTATTAATAAGTATAAAAGGATTTGTTCTGTAAAATTTGGATTCAGTCAAAAGTCCACACTTAAGGACCTAGAAGGCCGCATGTAGTCTTAAGGCTGCAGGTTCACCACCCCTGCGATATCCATTTTTTATTTTTTGAAAATAAGCATTTCACTCTTATATTCTCCTACAAGTCTCCTTATAAAAGACTCTAACTTTAAAAAATAATAATAGCAAGCAGATTAAAGGTAAGTGGATATTAGGGCACTTTCAACACATAGCTTATATAATATCTATGTATTATTTAATTAGAATATACCTAGCCATTCAGTGCTTTGTGTGGTTTTTGTTCCTTCCTTGCATTTTAATAGCTCTACTCAAAAATGAGTAACTCACAAGGAATTGTTTTGTGTGCAAACTCACATATTCATCTGATTGTCACTCAATGTGAGAGGGAAGGAGCCTGTTCCTTACTGGTTAAATGAGGTGCTGTGTTATGTTTTTCATCATCTTTTGAAGCCCAGATAGTATGCACAACACCTAAGTATTAACAATATGGATCTTGATAAATAGATAATGGGAAAATCCCATGAACCTATCTTGGAATTAAGTTCATTGCTCCTTCCGCATCAATTCATTACAAAGGAAGCAGCCCTGTGATAGTGCTCTGGAGTGTCTCACCATGTCCATGTGGAGGTCACATTCTGCAGACCCACTCTATCCTAGTAAACTAAAGATCCTTGGGTTTCTCTTGGTTTCTAAACTTATTAACATTTTATATTATTGTTGCACAAACATCACAGAATCAAGTCTATAATTCACCAATTGTTATCAAATTATACAATGAACAATTAAACTCTGGAATTCTAATTATGAAATATTGTAAAAATCACATTATAAGCTACCATCAGTGTCTATAGCAAGATAAAGATCAATTTACAGTACAAACGGATCTTTGCCTTGCTCTTTACTAGCACGGACTTAAAAAGATCTATAACTTAAAAGAAGCAAGGCCAACCTATAGCAATGGTCTTTCTACCAAAACAACTTAGTAAGATATCCAGAGCTATTCTGCTTGTGGATATCCTACTATATGAAAGGTTAGTTAAAATAATCAGAAACCACTCCTGGAGGAAGGGGAGGAGGCAGGCACCTGAAAAGTGATCTGCTTCATTGTTCCATCAACTCATAGGTAAATCCAATAGAAACCAGAAAGCAAAACAAAACATAAGCCTGCAAAAGTGTCCAACCTCAATAATTCTCACATAAAAAGGAAAGAACATCCATAAGAGAAAGTTTCTTGGATAAACAGGTAAATGTGTAAAACATAACTAGGCCTAAGAAGCAGCACTTCTTTTAGAAAGACAAATCGACTTCACCCTCCATCTGGAGAGTCTATGAATGGAGCCAAGTCAGTGGCCCCCATGGTGGGGGCCAGGTGATACGCTGTCAGTGGTCCTGCTGGGAAGGAGGATTGAGAGAAAGTGGCTTTGAGGGGCTGCCCTGCAGGTCTCTAGTAACAAGATTCCTTTGGTTTCTCCTAAAATAAGTGTGTCTGAGCAGGGATCTAGATGGACCCACCTCACAACTGCTTTCTACATATTGGTGTGATCCATTCTCCCCGTTCTTGGTCTGAAAATGAGAGCAAGTGTGTACAGCCACAATTATAATATTAGACTGCATTCTGGCATGTTTATATTTGCTGATAAATAAGACTGTAAAAATTCTTGTCTTACACTGTCATGTAATTTTTTTGAAAGTCCATGTATGTTAAAAAGACCTAGTTAAAATGTAAACATTTTAAGAAAAATTTGCTTGAAAATTACAAGAAAATAAAGAAATGACAAACAGTTTGTACTATCACATACTTAAAATTTCTTTCTATGGTTGAAAATACGGGACGTAAGAACAAGTAAGTGACACACCCAAGGTCACAGGACTGGCCCCAAGGTCCTTTCACTGTTCTGTCCAGCCAGGTAGAGGAGGTGATATGCAAACTACAGAAGTGAGCCATCATGAAATGCAGGTTTCGTTCCTTTTCCCTGTGCACGATAATGGCTGTAAACATCAAGTGTAAATTGAGTTTAACTGGACAAATATGATGCTCGTATAAGAAAATCCTACTTAGGGCGGGGCAAAGACCTACAGCCCATGAGGCCCCACCTGGTGGTGTTCTTGCTGAAGCATTTGGAGGATGCAGGTCTGGTTCTCACTCTGTTCTTCTCAAACTGTATGATCTTGGACAAAACTTCCACCTCTGTGGGCCTCTCTTTTCAAGTATGATTACTAAGTCCAACTAGATGGTCCCTATGACCCTTGCCAGCTCTCAATTATAGAAGTCTGATTAAAATGTTCCTTTAAATAGTGAGTTCTACTAGTTCATGCATAATGTGATTTAAGACAATTTAAAGTTATACACACATTTTAATCAATGCACTTTATAGGCAAAATAAAGTATACTGTATCCTCTCCTGAAAAGAAGTCTCTTTAATTTATTTTTATTTGCTTCTGATCCCCCTCTGGGAAACAGAATAAGGAATTTTTTCAAAAAGATATGACCCAAACCTGGCCTTACTGAACTACACAGCAATTCGCACTCACAAAATCCAGTCTTTTTGTGAATTGCAGACATAAGGTAAAACAGGTTGCAGGCGCTAGTCCGTCACGTAAAGCAAATGTCAGAGGAGAAGCTCTGATATTTGGTCTTGGGCTCCCACTCTCACAGAGGCATTTCCTAAATCTGCCTTTGATGAGCTTCCACAGCTCTCAACTCTGTCAGTTCCCTCTGGAGCCGTACGGAGTGAGCTTCATGGAAATGTCATCTGCCAGGACTGCAATTACTGGCACTCCAGCAATCACGGGCACAATGCAGAATGGGTCGAATTCAGGTGAGAGCAAGAGCCCGCAATCAAGCCTGGGGAAAGGAGAACAAAGCCATTTTCTTCCATTTGCTGTCAACACAGCCATCAGGCCTTAATTACAGGCGAGTGTGGGGCTGGCTGCTGAAAGGCTTATTATTACACAGCTCAGCCCCAAATCAGTTCTGTATTGATGAACTGCAAAGGGAGGAAGCAGCTTAGCTCCCAGAGGGAAGGAGCCTGCACCAAACAAGCAGATGCGTGGCGGAGGGGCGCACGCCAGGGAATTAAAACATAATTTTGGGGGAGGAGAGGGACCAAATACCTAAACGCCAGCTAAAAATATGTTTCCATAGTCACATGTGCTCATTTGGTACATTCATTGCTGAATTTAACACAAGTACCTACTTCAACCAGAGCTGCCCAGGCCTGCGATACTTGCTGTTTATCTCACCCCACCAGTTCTTGGGGTCCTTCTAACAACTTCCCCCAGAGTTCCCCCAAACCTTAATGTACTCTCTCCATTCTTTGTTGTTATTCCTAATTCTTATAATTTAAGAACATTCTTTAAAAAGTCTTTGCATTATTCTTCTCTCTCTGTAGAGTGTGTATATAAACACACACACAATATGTACATATTTATCATTTATATTTTTATTTATATTAAGTAAATATACATATTTGCCTATGTCTACATTAAAATATCAAATGTTCGGTTCAAATATCCTTTAAAGACTGGTAAAATAACACTTGATTTTGAGCCCTAACCATCTTTGAATAAAGCCCATACCTTAAAACTAAATGTATTATACTATTTACTGGTGAAAAACACACACACACACACATTTCCTTCCTATACCAAACACCTATATTTATGTATAAACTAAACACAAAAATGCATATTCCTTAGTATTACTGAAATTTAATTGTACTATTGACAGACTCACAACAGAGTGTGAATTCAGAACTGTTTTGTTTAGAGTTCTGAAAAAGACCCAGCTCCTTGGTGATGAGGCCCACCTGGACATGGCATCAAGGTGTGGGTGTCCTGCCAGGCGGTGGCACCCACGCTGTCCTGCAGGTTGGCCCATGCTGTGCGCAGGGGCTTACTCAGCAGCAGGCACATGCACGCAGATAGGAGTCACGCACAAGCCTGTACAGTGCTTAATGCCAAATTATGTCATTTAACGGACCTTTACATTTCCAAATCTATTTAAAATGGCCTAGAAAATAAGCCCTGATCCATGTGCCTGGACTAATTAGAAGCAGCGTCAAGACGCGGGCCATACGGAACCATCGCTGTCCCCTCCTCGACTCCACTACGTTTCTTTTCCCCTGCTCTTCTGCCAGGCTTTACTTTTCTGGAGATTTTCTGTGGGAAATGTATGTTTCTGAATATGCTTGGGCAAAGTAGAGTTCAGAAAAGCGACACAAGTGTCCTCTGTTGAGCCGGCCAAATGCGTGGCTCATAGTGAAGTTCAGACCAAGCTGTCCTTTTGAATCCTCTCCTAGGCAATGTTAACCAAGGACTAGACTGCATCGATAACTCCTTGTCTTCCACACCGAGTTACAGAGTACTCTGAGGCTACTCCTGAAATTCTTTTAACTGCCCGCATTGAAGACGTCCTGAGCTACTGACAACATTCATCCAACCTGCCACCTCCTCCACAGTCAGACCCCCCCCAACCAGTTTCTCCAAACATTATCTTCCTCCAAAGCTTCCTATGCTAGGCAACATACTTTCCAATATTTAAATGCCTACAAAGTTGCCTCTCATGCATTTGTTTCCAACTAGACTCTTTTCCACAGGGCATTCTAGGTCGGACCTCCCACCCCTCACTGTTCTCACGGGGTTATAAGGGCATTCTCATGGGACTCACGACCTCGGTGGTTCTCAAATCTTCGCAAAAGTTAGCAGTTCATGCAACGACAATGATGTCAGGTTGTTATTTCAAATTTCAGAATCAAAATTAGAAACAGTACTTCTATGCAGAGGGATTGAAGAAATGCTTATTCATCAAAAATAAAGAGTATTAATGAGGTTAAATTTCAAAATATAAGATAATAATTTAAGCTTATTATTTTACAGTAATAAGCTTAATCTCTGTGAGTACATAAGATAAAGGCTTACCACTGACACTGTCCTAGTTGATATCATGTAAACTATTTTTTTTTTTTGCCTTAGGGCCTTTGCACATGCTATTTCTTCCGACAGGAACACCCACACCTACGTGCCACTCCTCTTCATTGTAAGGGTTTATGCTTCAATTTCTGCATCAGTCCTGCAATTTTCCTTTTTGCAGAACTTTGAGTTTTAATTTTATTCATTATTTGCATATTTTTTCCTCTTCTCTTATAGCAAACAAGGTCACCAAAGCCCAGAGATTGTCCACCTTATTCCCGTGGTATGTCCACAGTGCCTGGCACATGCACAGGGGCACTCAGCAGGCATGTCATAAGAAGCGAACAGATGAATGAGCAAGACACAGGTGCGTATCTCAGGACAGACTATCACAATAAATGTTCTGACGTGTCCTCACACATGTGCAGGCACACGGCAGACTCTTCTCTATCTGGGACACTTGAAGGGAGGTCTTGCTTGGAGACTGCGGGGTGCACATGGCTGCATGTCATGCCGGCGGAGGCCTCTGGGAGCCCAGCCCCGGGAGTCGACGGACGGCTCCCTTCAGGAGTAAGGGGACAGGGACGTGAACAGGTGAGCCTGCAAGTCCTGTGCCTGCCTGCAGCCCACTTAGGGGGCTTGTAAAGAACCAGGTCATAGGAAAGGGTAACACTAGCGGGTCAGACCTGAGTTAGTTCCTCAGGTAAATGCCCACTGTTTTTCCTCAGGATTAGAACCCCGGGAAAATGTGAGGACCACACCCCTTGCGAGGAATATGTGGGGGCACTCTGTGGTGTATGTTTGAACCTGACCAAACCAGCGGGGGCCAGTCCGAAGCCACCCGCCCCTTCTCCCTGTCCAGGGGTCCCCCATGCTCGGCAGGAGGGAGGTGACTTCCACCTCCCCAGGGAAGAGAAAGCGCAGGTGGTGCGAGCCTGGGCTGGCGGGTGGGTGAGACAAGCAGGGTCAGGACCCCCTGTCGGTGGTGGGGCATCGGTAAGCGGGGTCAGGACCCCCTGTCGGTGGTGGGGCATCGCTAAGCGTGTATCAAAGCCAGTCGGACGCCAACAAACAGCAGAAAAATCAAGACCCTCTGATTATGTAGATACAAAGTACAGAGCCTTGCCTGGGGATCCACTTACTATTTTTCAACCCAGATTGTCCCCCAAAATCCCATTTCCCATTTCTCATCCTTTCAAGCAGAAGACGGCCGAGAGGAAGAACGTCCAGGACACAGACTAGCCCAGGTCTCACGAAGTCAGTTATTCAACATCCATCAAAGACTGCACAACCTCCAGTACAGTCTGTTAATTTATTTTCTGAATATCTTTTGAAGTCCTACCATGTGCCAGACACTGTGCTTACTCCTACAAATGAGATGACAGACAGCAACAGACAGTGTCCCCGCCCAGAGGAAGGTCACAGCCAGTTGGTCCCATTTGTATGTGGGAGAAATCTGACTCCTCTTAGAGACCCCTCGGTGGTGGGACACATCCTGGCCTGGGAGCTACAGGGTTGTTCATTAAGCTCGGTTCCAGTATGCATTTTGCCATAACTTTCCCAGGTTTCAAATTTCTAAAATAGAAGCTGGACCTGAATTATCTTATGTTCTCTTATAAGTATATTTCAGAAGGAATTAATTCAATGCAGGTACACTTGGAGTGTGGCGCAGTCGAACACAATCTAAAATTCAACCCCCCACTTTATATTTTACACAGAAGTTGTAAGGAAGAGTAGGGCAACCTGTAAAGTTTCTAGGAAAATGACTTAAAATCCCAGTTACGGCCTTGCTTCTTTTTTCTTGACCCTTTTATTCAGTGTTACGTGTTAGTTTAATTTCTTTCATATAATATTGCTACTTGCTAGCTTCCTTTTCTGAAAAAATTAATCTCATTCTGAAAAAATGTAGCAAATTATCTTAAATGTCTTGGTACCTACCACACGGAGAGTGCCTGTTGGTACCGGGGGTGGGTGGACGTCGTCACATACTTAATTTTCATTAAATGGGCTGGCTCTGTTTCCAGACTTGACTCTCAAGTGCTGACGTTTGTCTGTCTATCTTGTCTCACCCAAGGTTGAACTGATCCTAGCAGAGCACAAAGCCTTGTCCAGGAGTCTCCACAGTGGGCCCACCCTTTGCGCCTGGGAGCACCGAGTTTGGGGTGGGGAGAGGTTGGCTGCTGTCCAGGAGGAGAGCAGAGTCTGGGGATTTGCCTGTGGCGTGGCCCCTCTCTTAGGGCTTGGGGATCTACAGGCTTCAAGACCTGTCTGTTAGCACTCATGGGCTTGGGGATCCTGCTTTTAAAGGTGGAATTGCCAGTCCCACACTAAGGAATGTGCACTCCCTGGATCTTCAGGTATTAAGTCAAGGTCTGGATTAGAAAATCACGTTGTCTCTCTGGACTGTAAAGATGAAAGCAACACCTTTGCAAAAAGGATTTACTAATTAAGAGTCATGAAAATGCTTAAGTGTTTGAGAACATAGTGAGGAAGAGTGCCCTGGGGTCAGAATGCTGACCTCCTCCCATTGCTGGACACGCTCAGCTATATCTCCAATGTTTTGGCTTTTGACATCATTAAATGAGGCAAATGTGTAAGGTTTGTCCTCCATGTTACCATCTGTGAAGCTGTGGAATATGTTATTGACCCATTTTGGGTTTGGCAGTTTACCCATGCAAACTCTAATCTAACCTTTGGTATGCTGCTTATATCCGGCAAATTCTAAGAAAAGACAAAAGAGTAAAAATGGAAAATAACTGAGCAGTAGTCTGCTTCCTCATTACGTAATTCTGTGACTTTATCAGATTTGGAAAGCTGAGCAGGGTTGAATAGATCAATACGTTGATCAGAGGCTATGAACCCTGTATTGTGTGGAGGTGGTTTTAGAGATTTCGGGTGATCCTTCTCCCTCTGGATGACATTTGAACTTGAGGAATTTCTCAGAATATGAAGCAGTCCAAGGTTGAATTTTATAGTTAAGACTCAAAATAAAATAATTGAATGTCATCTGTGTATAAAATGATTTTTAATAATTATAATTATATTTTTGTTCTCTAAACTACTATACTAATTTTCATCCTTTTTAATTTTATTTTTAATAATGTTTTCCCAGTTATCTGTAATGATTGTCATTTTATAGTTATTGTCCATACATCTTCAAAAGCTTTGGTATCATATTGAAATAGAAATTTAGAGCTGTATTCCTTTAGGAAAGTTACAAATGGGGGTGGGGAGGATGATGAGAAATCCTTCTGCTGGAATTACCTTTGCTTGAAGCATTGGGCTGTATCTATGAGGACCCCCTTTGAGAGGCCAGTGGGGCAACTTGTTCTGCCCACCCTTGTCAGGGGGAGGGGGGAGAACCAGGGAGTGCTGTCACTCCAGGTAACTGACACTTGTCTGGCTACTGGAGAAGTTTCCTTGCTGGCTGTGAGGAGATCTTCCAGCCCTATCAAATCCTTTCACTAATTCTACACCAACAACTCTAAGAACCAAGTTTTTTTTTTAAAACCATGGTTTAAAAATGGGATAAATGTACACTGTGACATGAGATGTTATTATTGTCACCTTACTAATATGGAATGCTACAGTACTAATGCTACAGGGGATCTGGGAAATCATCTACCCCAGCAAGTGGTCTTCAAACGTAACTATCTGACATCATCCCTCACGGGGCATTAAGGAAGGGAGTGGTCTTGCTTTTGCAATGGCATACAGTCTAGTTTCAAAATCATCCTTCTGCTGATAACAATTAGAAAGGTTAGACTCTGTTTACATAATCCCTTTGAAGTCATTAGAAAGCAGTCATGATTTACACAGCCAAGATTCCAAGCAGAGAGAAATCCAGAGAAATATGGCCCATATTAAACACCACTTTCCTACTGGAGGCATTTATTGATACCAAAGCGACCCGTGATGGTCTGAGTATCTGAAAGAGGGCTTGACTAGGGGTAAAACTGCATGACTAGGGGCATATGATTAGGACTCGTGGCCTGCTGAGAAGGGCGTTCCTTCCTAAACACCACAGACTTTCAGCTGGGAGCCCACAGGGCTGCACCCTAGGAATAGCTCAGTTCTCACAGGAATAAACCACAGTTTTGAATCATATCAATTCCTGATTGGATTGAGGTATTTTGTCCCTAATCGAGATACATGGAAGAAGTAAAAGTAAATCTTTTCTGGAGGAAGATAACATAATATAGAGCCTCAGAGAACAGCTACAATGTTTCATCTACAATGTCTGTAATTCAAACAAAATAAAACTAGGCATACAACAACATAGGTTGACCAAAACTCAGGAAAAAAGAACAGTCAATAGGAATAGATACATTGGAATGACCTGACAGGAATTTAAATTAATTATGATGAAAATGCTTAAGGAATTTAACACAATATTAAATTTCAGGAGATAAATAAAAATTATCTTAGAATTCAAATGGAAATTTAAGAATAAAAACTATTTAATGTAATAATTGAAATTAGGAACTCAGTTGATGGGATTAACCACAGAATATGCCTGGAGAAAGAGAATTAGCGAACTGGAAAATGGGTCAGAAGAAAACATCAGGATTAATATAGAGAGATAAAATAATAGAAAATACACAAAAAAGAGTATAAGGTAAATATGAGGCACAGTGAAAAATTCTATCCCATGTGAAATAGAGATCCTCAGAAGAGAGGAAGGAGGAGCAAAAGCAATATTTGAAAGAATAAAGGTTAAACATTTTTCAGACTTGATGAAAGACATTAATCCACAAATTCAATAAGCAATAGAAATCCCAAGTGGGATAAATACAAACAAAATCACACCTGGGTATATCATAGTAAAACTGCTGGAAATTAAGTATCAAGAAAAAAATCTCCTAAAAAGCCAGCAATTACTGACAGCTAATTTCTCAGCAAAAATGATGTCATTCAGAAGACAATGGGATTCTATTTTAAACATGCTCACAGAAAGTAATTGCCAATCTAGTGAAAAAAATCCTTTAAATATGAAAGTAAAGAAAGGACACTTTCAGATACATGAAAAGTAAAAGAATTTGTCATCAGCAGATACACATTAAGGGAAATACTAAAAGATTCTTCAGTCAGAGATGCATGAAGAAATGAAGAGCAACCCAAACAGTGAAGATGTGGGTGAACTGAAATGATCACTGACTGTATACAATAACAATAATGATATCTTGTTGATTTCATGTATTCATAAGAAAATAATTATATTTAATAAATATTCTTATAGCATTTTATATTATAACATATATGTTGTTGAGTTTTTGGAAAATGGTAAAACTATACTTGATATTAAATTTTAGTAAGTTATGGATGCATACTATAATCTCAGAGTAACCAATAAAAAGTAGTAAGAGAATGTATAACAAGTTAATAGAAGGAAAAAGGAATAATATAAAATATTAAATACAAATAAATTTAAGAAGAAAGTCATAGAAAAAGTGGAAAAATAGAAAACAAAAGTAAATTGGAGGATGCAACCAATTAATAACTCCATTAAAATGTGAAAGTAGGAAGTAGTACCATTAATAGTCAAAGATTATTAGAATGGATTAAAAACCAAACCCAACAAAACGCCACTTTCAAAAGTCACACCTGAAATATAAGGACACGATAAGGTTGAAAGCAAAAGAAAGAGTAAATATATACAATGTAAATGCTAACTAAAACAGTCATCAATTTTGAAAAATACAGGCCTAACATTGCCTATTTATGACTTTTTTGAATCTGGGTTAGGGCATAAACAACTGTATTTTTACAAATTTTATGGTGATTCTGATGAACAGTTAGGGCTGAGAAATAGTGATCTAGTCTGAATTGTTTATCTTACTGGTAAGGAAACTGAGGCCAGAAAAATTGTCTTCCCATTGTGCTTTCAGCCATTATTCAATATTTAGGGGCATCTACTGTGTGCTAAATAATCAATAAGCTTTGTCTCCTTAATTTACAATTTGTAAACATTGTTTATGCACAGAAATATCTACAAAACAAGGCAGAAAGGGAAAAGGCCTTATAATGGGGACAGATAAGACGCCATAGACCATGCCCACTGCAGATGAGCGGGTAAAGAAAACGTGGCTGCGTACACGAGAGGGTGTCATTCAGCCACAAAGCAGAAGGAAGTCCTGCTGTTTGTGGCAGCGGATGAGCCCGAGGACACTGTGCTAACTGAAGTGGGCCAGGCATGGAAAGACAAACACTGCATGACCTCACTCATACGTGGAATCTAAGAAAGTCGACTTCACAGAAGGAGAGAGCAGAATAGTGGTTGCTGGAATCTGGGGGCAGGGGGAACAGGGAGCACTGGCCGGTGGGTATAAAGCTACAGTTAGCAGGAATAAGTTCTATGTTCCATTACACAGCAGGGTGACTATAGAAAATAACAATGGAGCATGTATTTCAACATAGCTTAGACAAGAAGATTTTGAATATTATCACCACAAAGAAATGATAAATGTTTAAAGTGGTAGATGTGATAATTACCCTGATTCGATCGTTGTGCAACGAATACACGCATTGAAACATAACATTGCATCTCATAAACAGGTACAATTATGTGTCCATTATACATAAAAAATCAATATAAAATACCATAGATCAGAGTGAAAGATCAGTTACAGAAAGAGGGATAAGTTTAGATTATTAAAAAAAAAATGGGTAGGCTTTGGAAAGGTTCAGAAGTGGGAAAAGAACATAACAATGAGATTTTACAAACATGTCCTTAATAAAAAAGTAAAGTGTAGGTCTGCTTCTTTATAAAATGTTCACCCTTTGCTTTGAAAAACAAATACTCTTTTTGATATGAGGTATTTTGAAATGCCAATTTCTAAAGTTAACAGGAGTTTTCAGAGAAGCTACACCTACAAAAAGATTATGGGGCAGAGACTGCACATGCGGGTTCCCCTCTTCCTCCTGCACACGTCCTAGCACCGCTCTCGAAATCAGGGTGGTCAGGGACTGAGTCTGGCAGCGGGTGTGGGAGGAGTGACACGCAGCACGCCCAGGCCAGCTTGTGCTGTCTCTAGCACGCCATCCCTTGTCAGATCCTCCCTCTGCCCAGTGGGTGGAGGATGGCACCACCCAACAACGGCGTGCTCTCAGGATGGCTGTGCAGGGCAGAACTCCTCCCATCCCACGACTCATGGGCTTGGGTGAGCAATGTGCTTGCAGTGTGCTAAGCCACCAAAGTCACAGGCTGTGGCTAAGCCACCGAAGTTACAGGCTGTGCCCTCAGCACCAGTCTGCTCTGCCATGAGGGTTGGCCCCTACTTCTCTGGGTCACGTTTATCTAGAGGTGTTCTCTGACCTACCTGCCCTCCGCTCCCTAAAGCAGTAATTCCTCTTTCTTTCCTCCCAGGGACTATGCAGCAAAATCGGTCATCTGCCTGCCAAGTCCTTACTCAGATGCCTGAGGAGGGGGAAGGTGCAGACTTGCTTTCCACAAAGCAAATTACCCATTGAGAGACAGGCAGCACAGAGGCCATCCGCGAGGAACTTTTAAAAATAAAATGAAGCTCAGAGTGGTTTTTCTTAAAACAACAAGAAGACTGCGTGATATCTGCAGTAACACATGTGACACGTTCAAGGGAGAATTCAACCTGAATGATTCTCGTTCCCAGATTTCTAGACCATTTCTTTAGCATCACCTACTGCAACACATTGACTGCCACACTAGAAAAAAAATTTTTTTCCTTGGGGCCATGGTGTTTAATTATGAAAATAGAATAAAAACTTCAAAAACAAAATGATCCTTTCTAATTTAATGAAAAAATTGTTATTTTTTATTGTTTTCTGTGCATAAGTTATATGCAACTTGAAAAATAGTTCTTGCGGCTGTCAAGGTGAAGAGACATGTGAGTTATATGAGCTTCACGAGGCCCCGGCGCAAAACTAGTGTGAGTTACATACAACTCACCCGGCAGTTCATGTGTTAAAAATCTCTCTCCTTCTCTCCACCGCCACCTTTGTCTGGAGTCCAGATCTCTGGTCCTGCTTCTGTCCAGGTAACCACTCTTCTCACATGTCCAGGGTCAGCCTTCTGGAGCACATTCCTCAGCCGCTCCCATGCCCCCACCTCTTCACCTCCAGGCCAAAGCCCAAAATCTTTAGATGGTCCACCAAGGCACCTTTGATTTGGTTCTCGCTGTACATTCAGTGTCATCTCCTTTGTTTCCACATCACGCTTCATGTCATGGTGACATCAAAGTCCTTACAAGTCTCCAAATGTACCATTTTGTTTCATATCTTCATGTCTTTGAACATCTATTTTCACTATCTGCCTTGTTCTTTTCTTGCTGTTTACTTAATGAAATCTTTGTCATCCTTCAAAATCCACTCCACCTGGAAATTCTTTCAATGAAACTTGCATGATACCGGAAAGAAACTTGGGTGTCATTTTGTCCACACTTCTGTGGCCACTTTCACACTATGCTGGATTTGTTTACATCTGGCCAACAAGCAACTTGAGGTCAAGCTGTGACTTATGGATTGTTTTATCTATCTTATCACCTTGTACAATGCCTGGAATGTTGCGGGATCTCAAAAATCAAATTAAAACACGGCAACACAGTATAGAAAAGTGGAAAATTTCTTAGTTTGTCCTTTAATACAGACAAAATCCAGATAACTTATATGCAATGCTGCCTCTCAGAAATTCATCCCTCACAAAGACACCAAGGTGAATATACAGTTGGTCCTCATTATTTGCAAATTTGCCTACTTGCAATCATACTGTAGACAAGTATCCTTTCATAGTCTATTTGGAGCCATATTGTTCATGTTTGTCCCTTCTGTTGGTTTTTTTTTCCTGTTTAAAATAGCCCCCAAGCACAGTACTGAAGTGCTGTCTAGTGTTGCCAAGTGCAAGAAGGCTGTGCTGTACCCTATGGAGAAAATATGTGCTCTACACAAGCTTTGCTTGGAAATGAGTTATAGTGTGGTGGCAGTGAGTTCAATAGCAACAAATCAACAATATGTATTAAATAAGGTGCTTTTAAACAGAAACACCATAAAACAAAGTTATGTTTTGGTCAGTTGATGAAAACGTGACTAGAGGCTCACAGGAACCTAACCTTGTATCTCCTCTAGGAACAATTGTTCAGAGTTTGTGGAGCCACTTTGTAAAGCATAATTACTACGAACAACAAAAATTGACTGTATTATGTATTATGATATGTTAAAATTATACATATAAAACACAAATAGAATGGTAGTATACCTTCCTGCTTAAGATCCAACCCACTGATTAGAAGTAGTGTTTATGCTTCTTTTCCCCATCACAACAGCTTTGTCAACAAGAAACTTTGTCAATAAGAAAAACATATTGAAATGTCCTATGGAATTGGCAGCCTGAATCTAGGCCAGTCTTACCCTCTGCCTGGCTTGTGTGGTATTATATACTGCCCAGTACAACGTCTTGACATCTGTTTTAAGAACACCATCAACTAATGGGTGAGTCTGCTGAAGGCTATGTCTTCTGGTGGATGGAACAGAGCCAGGCCTGTCTGCTTTGCCCCATGGAGCCTAGAACAGTAAAGAGTCAGCTTGGCACCTAGATATTGACAGCTTTGTAGAGGCTCTACACTGAGACTAGTGTGGAGTCATGGGTTCTCAGGATCTGATGAAGGCTGTGGACTCTCTTCCAAGGAATACACAAACGCAGAAACCCACACAATTTTACACAAATTTTGGAAGGATCATAGACTCCCTGAAACACATGCATACACTCCTGCATGGTAATTTAGTTGCAGATTAAGAAGCCCCAGGACTGAGAATAACACTGAAGCACCTACGACCCCGTGTGATGCACCTTATGTTCTGGCCCTGCCCACCGAGGGCCCTGCCCGGTGAGGTTTCCCATGGTGCACACTGACTGGACAGCTGGGCTGACCCCACCCCATGCTCACTCAGTGGGCAACTCCTCTCCTCTAGGATTTAACTCATTTCATTGCCCTAAAGGGCACTAAAGCGACTCTAGGGGCTACAACTGGAGGGTGTAGATGCCAGAACCATCAACGATCCAAGCAAGCCCATGTCCAGCCGCTTCACAAGGGAAACTCACCATTTTCTCACTGCGGCAGGACGGGGCTCACAGGGCATGTGCCCTGCAGCAAATGGACCTTGGGTCTCACTGAATTCAAGTTCTGCCCTTGCTACAAATGTGAGCCAAGCCCTGTGATGCACCTCTTTAAAAATCAGTGTTCCCCATGAAATGTGGTGGCAAAGGTACCTGGTGGTTGCAGACCTATGGTGAGGATGTAATGAGATAAAGCAGGCAGAGTGCCAGTCACAGGCCAGGCATACAGCAGGCCGTTCCTATTGTCAGTGTCCCCCCTCATGTACAGGTGGGCATGATGTCATCAGAGCAGGTATTGACCAGGCATCCCTCCAGGAAAGAAAAGTGACCTAACCTCTCTCTCTTTCTCTCTCTCTCTCTCTATACACACACACACACACACACACACACACACACACAGGCATGTATATGTATATATAGGTGTGTACTATTATATACTAACATACTGTGATAATTGTGAAACATACCCAATAATAAAAAATTAAATATTTAAATTAAAAATACTTTTATTTATGAGTAGTACAAACCTTTTTTCTTCTGAAATGTATTAAGAATGTTTTAAAAATATCTTCAAATATGACTTTTTAAAAAAATTTGCTTGACATTATGATACAGCAATTTCAGTCTCTATTTTTAAGATTAATTTGTATTGATATTTGCGTTTAGAACCTGTCATGGTTTAAGAGACATCACAAAAGACACATTTACCTAACATCCTAAAATGGAAGAACAGTAAACTTCTACATTGGCTACTGTAACTAAATCATGGTGCTTATTTTTCCTTTCCATCTACAAGCTATTCTGAATTTTTATTGACATTTAGCTAATCAATTTCCATCATTCTCGAATGTCATAGGTTGCTCTTGAAAATCAATAATAAGGGTAATTTATTTATATATATTTATATTTATTTATGTTTATATATTTTAATATGTATTTATATTTATGTATATTTATATATAAATATCCAATGGATTCAAACCCACTGAACTGAAATGATTATGTCAGTTTTTAAAATTGCTTATGCATTTTTGTTTTGAAATTTTAGAGTGCATAAATATGAGCACTTTTAATAGTTTACATATACCACTTATAGAAAAATTTTTAAAAATCGTTTAACAATGACAACATTCTTAAACATCCCTTTTCAAAATGCTCTGTCCATAGTACAAGGTTCTTTTTAAAGTAATTCTTACTCACAAACTGTTACAATATTAATTTTTCTTTGAAGCAAGATTAAATGTATTTTTCCAAAAAACATTTATTGGTACCATATAATTTTAGCCACTGTTATCTATTAATAGCAAATTTTGTAAAAGAAACATTAAACTCCTCTTTAAGGTTGACAATTCTTCTAGAACATTGCTGTAAGATAACAGGCAGACTCCTTTATTGTACAAATGATTTTCACAATAGTCTCATTCCATTATAAGGTATTACAAAATATTGCAATATAATTTATAAATCCATTTACTGAGGCACTCATAAACTGCAATACAGAGCAGGATGTCAAAAGCTAATGGAAGTGTCAGGGTCCTAACGTCAAGCCCTCTGCATTTCAGACCACGCATTGCCTGCAGGACACTGTGCAAGACACATGACTGCCACTGGGGAAAAGGAGGGTGTCTATACCCACACAGATGTTTTATACTTGGAAAAGAATACATATATTAACTTTAATACAAATAAGTTCAAATATTTTTCTTATACCCTGACACCTTGTGGATTCCCTGAAATATGGGCATTCTGCTTTGAACACTAATATCCTAAAGTCCACATTGATGCTCAAATTCTCCCAATATGAATTATTCCATAAAAAAGGATCAGCTGATAATTTAGGAAGATTAGGTGGTACCTAGCAGAAACCCCAACATAGTTTGTAAATCCAAGTGTTTGTTAAGTTGTGAATAAAAAGCATGATGAAAAACTAAATTAATAAAAACATAAATATACTTTTACAATCATAATATATATACAAATTTGTTAACTTAGTGCACATACACATATCCTTTGGTTTTACTTTCCTTAATTGCTCACTACATGGTAAATACAGCTGGTATTTAAGCTGCATAGATGGAACCAGTATTGATTAGTAATATTGCTTCACGGCTAAATCAGGTGTTTATCTTTTCATCCTCACTTTTAAACTTCCCCATCTTCTATTATATAGTAATATAGAACCATCAATAAATACTGAATTATTCTAAAACAAGTAAAAAAATAAAAAGAAAATGTGGTGTATACACACCACACACACACACACACACACGCAAGTGAATACTACTCAGCCATAAAAAAGAATAAAATCATGTCTTTTGCATTAACATGGATGGAACTGGAGGCCATTATCCTAAGTGAAATAACACAAAAACAGAAAGTCAAATATTGCATTTTCTCATTTATAAGTGGAAGCTAAATAATGTGCACACATGGATGTAGACAGTGGAATAATAGACCTTGGAGATTTAGAAAAGCAGGAGGGTAGAATGGGTGAGGGATGAGAAATTACTTAATGGGTACAGTGTACACTATTCAGGTGATGGTTGCACTAAAAGCCCAGACTTCATGACTAAGCAATATATCCACATAACAAAACTGCATTTGTACCCCCTAAATTTACACAAATAAAAAAATTAAAAAATGAAAACATGAACAAAGCACAAAAGAGACCATTAATAGAACATAAATTAATAGAAAAAGCAACTCAGTGCATTGCATAATTAACTTTTAAAAAAAGATGAAAAAGATATATGATGCTCACACTAGTCAAAAGAAAACTGGAGTGGCTATATAAATAATGCACAGTAGCCTTCAGAGCAAAGAATATTACCAGGTAAAGTTATTTAATAATAACAAATTCATCAAGAGGAGATAACAATCTTAAACATGTATGTACCTAATAACAGCTTTAAAATACATGAAGCAAAAACTGAAAGAACTACAAGGAGAAACAGGCACATCCACAATTATAGTTAGATATTTCTCCACTTCTCTCCCATTAATTGATAGAACAAGTAGACAGAAAATCAGCAAGAATACAGAAGACTTGAATACTATCAACCAACTAAACCTAACTGATGTTTACAAAACACTCCATCCAACAACAGGAAAATACATATTCTTTTCAAGTACACACTGAATGTTTACCAAAGTAGATTATATTCAGGAGCAAACAACAAGTTCCAATAAATTTAAAAGGATTTAAGTCATACAAATTATGTTTTTTGACCACAGTGGAATTAAACAAGAATTCAATAATGAAAGTTCTTTGAAAAATCCCCGAAATATTTGGAAACTAAATAACAGACTTCTAAATAACCCATGGGTCAAAGAAGAAATAAAAACAGAAATTTGAAAGTATTTTGAATTGGATTCAAATTTTAAAATAATCTCACAACATATCAATTTGTGGGAAACTTCTAAAGCACTACTCAGGGAATGCACAACTCTAAATGCAAATGTCAGAAAAGAACAAATATCAATGACTTCAGCTTCCACTTTAAGCAACTAGAAAAAGAAAAGGAAATTAAACCCTAAATAAGTAGAAGAAAGGGAGTTATAAAAATCAGAGCAGAAATCAGTGAAATAGAAAACAGAAAATAATTTAAAAAATCGACAAAGCCATATGCTTGTTCTTTAAGAAGATAAATAAAATTGATAAATCTCTAGTCAGGCTGATTAGGAGAAAAAGAGAGAGAGAGAGGAGAGAGAACATAATTAACTATTATACCAGGAGTGAGAGAGGAAACATCAATAGTGACTCTACACTTATTAAAAAGATAATAAAGAAACATTATACAACCTCTATGGAAAGTAATATGGAGATTCCTCCAAGAACTAAAAGTAGAATTACCATTTGATCCAGCAATCCCACTACTGGGCATCTACCCAGAGGAAAAAAAGACATTCTATAAAAAAGACATCTGCACTCAAATGTTTATAGCAGCACAATTCACAATTGCAAAGATGTGGAAACAACCCAAGTGCCCATCAGTACAGGAGTGGATTAATAAAATGTGGTATATGTGTACCACGGAGTACTACTCAGCCATAAAAAAACAATGGTGAACTAACACCTA
Source organism: Daubentonia madagascariensis (assembly GCA_023783475.1). Lineage (NCBI taxonomy): Eukaryota > Metazoa > Chordata > Mammalia > Primates > Daubentoniidae > Daubentonia > Daubentonia madagascariensis. The sequence goes on from JAKFHU010001035.1 coordinate 1,859,782, forward strand.
TTGTATTATCTTGGATGGAGCTGGAGCCCATTCTTCTAAGTGAAGTATCACAAGAATGGAAAAACAAAAACCACATGTACCCACCATCAAATTGGTACTAACTGATCAAAACTTATGTGCGCATATCGAAGTAACATTCATCCATTCATTGGGTGTCAGGCAGGTGGGAGGGGGGTGGAGGGGATGGGTAAATTCACACCTAATGGGGGCGGTGCACGCTGTGTGGGGGATGGGCATGCTTGTAGCTCTGACTCCAGTGGTGCAAAGGCAATTTATGTAACCAAAGCGTTTGTACCCCCATGATATTTTGAAGAAAAAAAAGAAAGAAAGAAACATTATAAATAACTTTAATGAATAAATTCAACAACTTAGATGAGATGAAAAATTTCTTTGAAAGACACAAACTACCAAGTTCATTCAATAAGAAATATGTATCTTGGATAGCCTTATATCTACCAAAGAAATTCAAATTGTAGTTAAGAACCTTCCCACAAAGAAAATTCCAGGTCCATATGGCTTCAAGGTGAAGTGTACCAAACATTTAAGAAAAAAAAATACCAATTATACACAAATTCTCCTGGGAAATTTAAGAGGAAGGAATACTTCTAAATTCTTTCTGTGATACCAGCATTTCTCTGATAAGATCAGAAAAGATACTAAAGGATAAGAAAAATACAACCCAATATTCATAATGAACATAGTTGTAAAAATTCTAAACAAAATTTTAACAAAGTGAATCCAACAGCATATGAAAGTACAGTACTTTGTGACCAAGTGGGGTTTAATCAAGGTCACTTTAACATTTGAAAGTCAACCAAAGTAACTCACCACAAATAAGTTAAAAAGAAAAAAAAATCCACATTACCATCTCAATAGATGCTGAAAAATATTTGACAATATCCAATCTCCATATCTTATTAAAAAAAATACTCAGAAAATTAGGAATAAAAGGGAATGTGTTCAACCTGATAAGAGGCATCCACAGAAAACCTACAGAAAAATTTATTCACAAGATCGGGAACAAGACAGGATGTCCTCCATTACAACTTCTATTCAACATTATACTTGACAATTAAGCAATGCAATAAGGCAAGAAAAAGAAATAAAAGGCATACAGATTGACAAAGAAGTAGAACTCTCCTTAAATGTAGATGGTATAATGATGGTATGTATAGAAAGTATGACAGAATCTATAAAAATACTACTAGAACTAAAAGTGAGTTTAGCAAAATTGCAGTATACAAGATCAATTCTACAAAATCAAATTTATATACCAGCAAAGAGCAATCAGAAATTAAAATCTAAAATATCACTTCCCATAGCATCAAAAATACGAAATACCTAGGTAGGAAGTTGACAAAAATGTGCAGGACTTACACTCTGAAAATCAGAAAAAAAAACTCACCTTGCTAGAGAAATTGAAGAGAACATATATAAGTGTAGAAATACATCCTGTTTGTGATTCAGAAGATTCAGAATTTTTAATATGTCAATTCTTCCTAAATCATCCTACAGTTATAGTTTCAATGCGATCTTAATCAAAATCTTAGTAATGATTTTCTAATGAAATTGGCAAGCTGATTCTGAAATTCAAATAGAAATGAAAGGACCTAGATTAGCCAAGGCAACTTTGCAAAAGAACAACGTTGGAAAATTAGCATAACCTGATTTCAAGATTTATTATGGGGCTATAATAATCAAGGCAGCATGGTATGGGAACAAAGACAGATAAGTCACCAATGGAACAGAACTGAGAGTCCAGAAACAGACCCACACATGTGCGGACAACTGATTTTTGACAAACATGAAAATGCAATTCAATAGAGAAAGGATAATCTTTTTAATAAATAATGTTGGAACAATTTGATAATCATAGGATAAAAAATAAAGATAATAAAATTTCATTAATACTTTGCATCACATATAAATTATTTCAAAATAGATCATAAACCTAACTATAAAATATAAAGCTCTACAAATTATAAAAGAAAATACAGAAGATCTTTCTGATTTTTTTACATACAATACCAAAAACACAATCTATGAAATGATGTATTATTAACTTGGAAAATGAAAATTAAAAATGTTCTTGAAAAGGCACAGTTGAGAGATTGATGGATAGCCACAATCTGGGAGAAAATATTTGCAAATCACGTAAAGGACTTGTGTCTAGAATATACACAGAGCTCTCAAACTCAACAGCAACAACAAAAAATGCACCATATTTTTAAAAGTGGGAAAATGATCTCAACAGACCCTTTACTAAAGAAAATATGTGGATGACAAGTGAGCACGAGAAAAGATGCTTGGCGTCAGTAGACATCAGGGAAATTCCAATTAAAATGACAACATGATATCCTCTGCGACTGCTAGAATGCTAATAATAAAAAGACTGACCATACAAAGTCTTGGTGAAGACATGGAGGAATAAGTGTGCTCACATACTGCAGGTGGGAATGCAAAATGGTACAATTTAGAGTACAGTTTGGCAGTTTGTTAAAAAGTTAACTTTACTCCTACCATATTACACCATCCGTCATTCCACTCCTAGGTATTTTCTCAAAAGAAATGAGCACATATGTCCATACAAAGACTTTTACATGAATGTTTCATAGCAGCTTAATTTGAAAAAGCCCAAAATTGGAAATGATCCAAATATCCATCAACAGTTGAGCTGATAAACAAATTGTGTAATATCCATGCAATAAAATACTATTCGACAATAAAAATGAATGCACCATTGATACACACAACAACATGGATGAATCTCTAAATACTTATGTGGAATGAAAGAATATAGAAAAAAGTATGTACTATATAATACGAATTATACAAAATCCTAAAACGTGCAAACCGGTCTACAGGGAGGGAAAGCAGGTTAGTGGCCACGGGGCCCAGGGTGGACCTGGAGGGTGAAGCTGCAGGAGCATGAGGGGACTTTGGAGTGAGGGATGGAGCTTTATCATTTGACTACAATGGTAAATGGGTATGTACAAATGCCAGAACTTACAAAATCACACCCCTTCAATATGTGGAGTTTATGTCATGCTCATCATAACTCAATAGAGATGTTCAAACAACAGAAAGGGGAGTTGGCAAAGCAGAGGAAGGAGCCCAAACAGCCTCCCCAGCTTCTACCCTGCCTGCTCTCCTTTCAGAGACCTGGAGGATGCAGACGTGCCATGGAAGGGCTAAGACGAGCACGGGGAAGGCCCCAGAAGCCCTGGCGTCACCGGACTGTGGCCTAGAGAAGGACAAGTACATTTTGAGACCGAGAGGCAGGGCCTTTCCTTCCATAATTTGAAATAAAAAGCATGAAAACTTGGATATCTGACACATAACACATTGGCACGGATACATTTGGCTAAAATGGAAATGATATTTTCTGTATTAATGGAAAGAAGGAATTTTGAATCAGAAAGATGCTGTCACATTGGTAACGGTGGCTGGTAGAAGGAGGGTTTGAGGGCAGAAGAAACCAATTTTACAGCTTTGCTCTGTGAGCTACATTTCTTTGCAACAGATTGTTCCTCGAGTCGAGAAAAGCACTGAGTAGAGGCTCTCTGAGTCACCAACAGCTGATCCTACAGGCAGCCCCATGGAGGGCCTGGGGATGGGTGCAGGAGAAAGACTTGCAATTGCCGACTTAAAACCGCAGCTTTCCCATAATGTAAAGCGAGACAGTCTGGCTTTCCCTCCTTTGCAGAGCTTTGAGCTATCCAAGGTCAGCGGAGAAGGGACACGGAGCAGAGAGAAAGTACATTTCAATGGGTGAGTGGACAAGAAGGAGCAGGATAAAGTGGGAAGGAAGGTGTGTGATATTTCCAGTACTCACAATAGTGCGAGTTTATTGATGGTGATGATCTCAACAATAATGGTGATGGTTTAACAGAGGGAGGAGGAGGAAGAGAAAGAAGTGATTTTAACGAACAGAACAAAATAATTGTGATTAAAAAAAGAAGTGGCTGGATAAAGCACCTATTAGTAGAGTCAAAAATGAAAAAATTGTGCCCCTTGGAACATCTGTTTTTGGTAAACATGTTCTCCTGGTACTCGCTTTTCTTTTTCTAAGTTGTGTTTCTGTCCAGAGATGTCTTCACGGAGGTTTTGAAAGGTCTGGCTTGTAAGAGAGCAGTGTGGGTTCGGAGTGTTCCCTGGAGGAACGGGCTGTGCCTCCCTGCTCCCAAGGACAGGATGGAGGGCCGGGAGCGGCTGCCACAGATCTGGCCGGTGGACCTCTTGGACTTTCCTCGTAGTGGGTTGTTGGTCTAATCCTGCCGACTTTTTCTAGCTAACTAAAGTGAGGCTCGAGATTGTCATCAAGGACTGGCCCCAGAAATCTGATGTGGGTGGAGGTGAAGCCTGTTCAGAGCTCGCCGCGGGCACAGGCGCATCAGAGGCCCCTGCTGGGGGCTGCGTGTCTCAGCCATCGTGCAGCCACTCTGAGGTCTCGGTTAAAGGGAAAAAAAGTAACAGGAAAGGAGACAAAATGGGATTGCTGAATAGTGAGAGACAGGAGAGAGCAAGAGGAGAGAAAGGGGTGGGGGAGGCGAGGGCCCCTGATTCTCCCTGCGGCAGGAGGTGCCGGCTGCCCTGGCCTTCAGCCAGCCTGTGAGGGGACCAGGCTCCTGGAAGTCTAAGTGCCTGTCTTAGGACCCACCTAACCTGCTCTCTTTGCTCGCTACACTTTAACCAGGTCTTCCTATCTGATTGAAACAATAAACAAGCCTTTAAGTAGGACCAACCGTGGAGTATTTGCATTTTAGAAGAGAACTTCTGAAGATAGAAAAACTGGCAATTTTCAAAGGAGTGGAGATCTAAAGACAAAATTATTGAGTGGAGGCACTAGAGCCTGTGGTGGAGCGTCCCAGCACTTCCGGTGGAAGTCACCTTCGCTGTGGGGGCTGCGCAAAGGCTGACCCGACCAGGCCACAGCGGCACCCAGACGGCTTCCACCTGCACCTTGGTCAGCCAAGGAAACACTGTGGGTTGCCTTTTCTCACTTTAAGTTAGTTAATTAGTAAATTAATTTTTCTATACTTTCATAGATACGATGAAATTTTTTTTCCTATTATACTTTAAGGGCTATTGGATGTTGGGGCTATGAAATATATAGGATTATATATTAATATATAAAATATATTTTAAAATATCAAAACAGTGGAAAAGAGTTCAGTATCTTTTATAGAAATGTTTCATTATTTTTTATAATTTCCTTAAATTATGAATGATTTTAAACATATGTAGGAGTTAAGTATTTTAACACATATTTGTAAACGAAGATTATGATGTTGCCTGGCTCCTTTTTTGGCCATATTAATACAATCCTAAAGAGAAATAAGACAGACTCTCGACGAGACTACATATAGATTCAACATTTCAAAATATTTTCTAACCTCCTTGAGAGGAACAAAACTGTGAGAAATCTACTTATATATTGAAATAAAAATTCAGATTTGTCATGACAAAGTCTTAATGTGATGTAGTGGCAAAAGAAAGTAAAACATCAGATTTAAAAAAAAATTCTTACAATTAACATCTTTAAAAGTATATTGGAAATCATAAAATAAACAGATTAAAAAATAACTACCATAATGATATCCAAAACTTAGAAGAATCTTTCACTAAATCCAAAGTATCAACATTCTCCTCTCTTCTGAATGGTGATAAAAGTAGATATAATAAAAAACATCTGTTGAATGTCCTTCTAAGTGCCACATACCAAGCTACACACTTCATGGACATCACCTCCTGCTCCGCTTCTCCGGATAGCAGATTGCAGGGTGGAAATCCAACGCTCGGATGGTGACTGAGCTGTGTGTTAACCATGGCATATCCTGCCTCTAAGTATGAGTCATGTCTGAAATTCAGAGCTGAGTTAACTCCTTTCTGAATCAAGATAAGCAAAAAAAAAAAATCATATATGAAAGTATTAGAATACAGAAAGGCGAGCAAGACCAACTAGTCTGTCCCTTCACATCTTTTCATCCCCAAAATATCTTTGCTGGGCTATCCCTAAGTAAAGTTTCTTTATTAAAGATTACTTGAAAAAATAACTTGTGTATTTATTTTAGAGATGAATCAGCTACAAATGGATTCAGATTGATAAACTTCACAATCTTTTTTACAAAAAGCACCCAATATTTTGGTGTTTTAAAGCTGAAATCTAATTCTTGATTGGTTCCATACCAACATGTGGTATTAGGTGTTTCCAAAAATAGCAGATTTATGACATTGTAGGGAAATTTAATTTATAAATTATTTCCTCCACATATTCAACCATCTGCTTTCACATATTTTAGAAGATTTATAGGCCAAATTTTGTCTTTATAAGATTGGATTCAAAAAGATAACTAGAAGTTGAAAGTTCAAGTATATTTTGGGGAGATATCTACTCAGTATATTTTATTTCTTCATTTGGATTTTGGAATGTTTAAAATTTTTCTTCTAAAAGTAACTACAGAGTTTTAAGCAAAGGCTTTGCAAACACATGCGAGTTATAGGTGAAAATGGACTCAGTGAGAACCACTCACTCCTCCACCGAGCCTACTCAAGGGGGCAGGAAGTGCAGGAAGACTGGGGGGTGGGAGGTTTAAATCACTGATGAGTTTAGCAAACGCTGTGTATTGCTTTGACTGAGTTTATGGGAGAGGTATGTGTGTTTTGTGATGTAATCTTAAGGTGACTAGAAACAAGGCTCATCTAAATACACTGTTTAAGAGAAAAAACAATAAATGAAGAATGAGTCTTTCGAGGAGAAGGAGGCAGTTTGAGTGCACAGACCACCTTCCAGAGAGTTCTCTGCCAATCTGAGCGTGGACAGGATCCTTGCCTGTTTATAGGAAAACATTCTATGGAGAATTCCTCCCTCCCTGCCCATCCGAGAGCCTAGTGTGCGCCCCTTGTTTAAGAATAGAAGGGTGTGCTCGCAAGAGACCGCAGCCTGGAAGTGAAGTAGACAGCAAAGGATGAGGGCTGAAGGGCTCAGTGTCACTGCAAAACTGACACCCCCGAGAGACCGGACAGCAGGCGAGGTGGCAGCCACACTGCTCTTCCCTAATTCTAAACGTTTGCAGGCGAGAAGGGAAGGAATTGGAGTAGATTCCACCTCGTCCTGCCCCACGCCATGTTTATTTTTTCCATTAGGAAAATAAATGTTTCACATCCTTGAGAAAGGTCTTGGGCCAGGGCCGGCCTCAGGGTGTGACAGGGCAGTCACACAAGCCTTGCTTAGAGGGCCCCGTGCTTGGTTCAAGGTTCTTCTGCCCTTGTCTTGAAATCCTTAATAGAGTTTGAACAAGAGGCCCTGCATTTTCGTTTTGTACTGGGTCTCACGCAACGTGAGGCTGGTCCTGTCTCAGACATCCATCTTTAGAGATGACAGCGCTTTTGAAACTGTTAAAATATTTTTTTCTGGGTCTCCTTGTCTCATAGTGGACCTGCTTTGGCTCCTGAGGCCCCCGTGCACAGGGGTATCCCCCCTGCTCCCTCCCCCTACGCCCCTCCCCGATGCTCTCGCCTGTCCAAGCCCCACATCTTTTTCAGTTTCTTTGAAACTGTAAAATCAGCGGTTGTCAGCCAGGGGAGGGGTGTCCCACTCCCGCCTCCGCTCCCTGTGCCTGCATCAGGGGTAGGGATGGGGCTGGTCACCTCCACCTTTGCAAAGCCCCAGGAGTGTCACCTACGTGCACCCCGGCTGCAGACCCCGCCCAGCTCACTCTTCTTTTCACCCTAAATGCGCTGGAGCCACCCTTGCCCAGGACACGGCCATTTCTGGTCCGGCTTAGTCTAAGAAACTTCCACTGTTCTTGCTGACTCCAGCTTTACTTTCCCTCATTTATTTTCCACAGTTCAAGCCCAGATATTGTTCAAATCACGACCTCCCCTTGCCACGGTGTGCCCACCTCTCCCACGCGCAGCTCACACTGCTGCTCAGTCCCGCTCCACAGGGAATGGGGACGTGTCTCTGTTCTGTATCCCCTACGAGAAGCAAAATCGGCACAGGTGCTTGGTCAGTATGTGTTAACTAGGCACGTAAATTAAAAAGAATAAAAGAATATCATGGCAAAGCTTAAGGGGAAAAAATATCCCACAGCAGCCCCCTGAGGAGGACCTGAGTGTCTGACAATGAAACAGGGTTGTACTCACCGTGCTAACACTGTGCTGTGAGGTAGGAACTTTCTTAGCTGCATTTTGCAGATGAGAAAACTGTGACAGAGAGGTCAGGAGGAGGGCGAGTGTGGACCGAGGTGTGGATGCAGGCTGGCCCAGCTCCAGGGTCCAGCTCTTAACCCTCCTGTGTTAAGTCGTGATGAGGCCAGAAGGACTGGGGATTGATGGCTGCATCCGCTTCTGGCCTTTTTAGCATCACTCCTTCCTTATAGGAACATTTACAGGTGATACCTAGAGGCTGCAATGCAGGAAGGGCCCGAGAACTCACTGTTCAGGCTCATTATGCCCCAAAAATCTTAATAACAAATTGTGAGGACTATTTGTACAGCTGTGTCAGTGTGTGTGTTTGTTGATCACTTGTGAAAATCAGGAATATCTGGGGGCCTTTTAAATATCCTATCTCCCAGTGCATCATAAATAATGAGGATTAAACTATATTCATTATATAATAAAATATATAAAAAGTTGATGAATGAAATGTGACTCTTATACCACCAAATTCACCCATTTAAAGTGTACAACTTAAGAGTTTTGGAACATCCAGAGCTGTGCCCTTTGCCTCGAGTTACTCCACAGAATGTCTTCCTGTTCTCCCCAAGACCACATGCGCAGACCCACCCTGCTGTGACCTCTCCCACCCAGTGGCCCCCAAACTGCAGCCCCCGTGGTTGGGCTGTTCAGACTTCCTTCACTGTGACCTCTCTCCACCCTACGGATTCGTCTCCCGCTCTGCCCCCTGGCCTGCCCACCTTATGGTCCAGCCTGGAGTCTGGCCTCCCCTCCCACCCACTGTCTGTGTGTGATTGGCCTCATCCTCTGGAATGACTGCCCTGACATCTTTTCCAGGCCACAGTGGCCTGGCTCCAGTGGTCCTTCTGCAGCCCCTTGCTGCCCCCCAGATGGCACTGAGTAGGTGCCGATTCCACATTTAATGAGCACGCCGGCTCTGTGCTTATGCTCCTACTCAGAACCTGCTTTGTTTAGGATGACTTCTGAACGATGGGCAGTCCCTCAGCTCACCTTGCTTTGCCTGCTGGCAGCATCTGACTCAGAAGATCCCTCATTCCTTCTGGAAATAGGTTCTCCTCTTGATTTCAGGGACACCCCTCTCCTGGTTTTCCTTCTCCCTACAGAGATGTGTTTTCCCAGGCATTTTGTTGGTTCTCCCTGGGCCCTGACTATGGAGAGCTGCAGGGCTCAGTCCTCCAACCTTGTCTCTTCTGTCTCTGCTCACTTTTTGCTGATTTCGCGGCATTAAATACCCCCTCTACACGGATGACTCTCAAAAGCATGTTTCTAGGCTGGAACTCGCCTCTGAGCTTCAGACTCAGAGGTACAACTACTGCTTGGCCCCTCCACTGAGGCATCTAACTGGCACCCTGAGCTTCACCTGTCCACAGTGGAATTCTGCGTGTTTCCCACACACTTACAGCCCCTGTACCAGCTGCCAAACCAGCAGTGTGTTGGACCGCGAGGAGGCCGTGGAGGACGACTGCAGAACAGTGCTAAGGAGGAGGCTGCCAGGTGGAACCTGCACCTCACCTCTCCCTGACGTCCTGCAGCCAGCCCTGCCCAGGCGCAGACTCGAGGGGAAAGCTGACGGGCATAGTCTGCTAAGAAGCTCCCGATCACCTGTCCTTTTCTTGTTTGCATGAGCTAGGAGAAAAGACTCTTTCATTTTAGGTATATTATTTCAAATATATTCAATACCATTGTTTTAAAATTAGGTGAACTAACATTTGTGATGTTATCCTTGAAGTTGAAACTTACGCATCTTGTACTTTTTAAAAACGCCTTTTTCACTAAATTATCAAAAATAAATTTAGTTTAATTACTATTTTGTACTGATTTATATAATTCATGAAAAATATTGGAAAGAGAATTAACAATACCTCCTAGCAATTTTCAAACATTGTGCTGTCTGGTTTATATATTAGTTTATTTAACCCTTCATATATCCTGAAAGGTGTAGACTATTAATTCCATCTTATAGTTGAGAAAATGGACACTCTGGGACATTAATGAAATTGCCTGATGTAGCTCATAAGGACTAGCAAATGTGCTGGACTGAATACAAGTTTGTTGATGCTCACGCTAGATATATCTCCATGCAGGACTACAGACAATATAATCAATGCTATCATCAATACAATCATTGCCCTAGGTCAAAGACAGGGCAAAGGTGGTAGTTCTGTAACATATATTCTGTATCAAATTTGGATATCTGATTAAGTGGTTTAGCCTCATAATTACCTTAAGAGTACAATGATGCAAAAGTTAATCATAAGACTTTCAAATTGACAAAAGTGATATATTAAAAATTTGTGCAAAGAGCTTATAATAATAATTTAACTAGCAGCACAGTTAATCACCACTGAGTTAGAGATTTTAAACACTGTCAATAGCAAAGAAACTTTGTATCATCCAGTGAATGGGTGTCTTGTCTAAATGATAGCAAACATTTTCGAATACTGTCATCAAATTATGTAAGATTTTTTGCTGAAATCACAGACATAGAATTTTAGAAGTGGAAAGGAGTTTATATATTTTTTTGGGGCCAAATCTTATTTTGCAGATAAAGTATTTATATAAATGCTTCTTGAGTTGAAAAAAGTAAAAAACAATAAGCTAACTATAAATTACAGTCTAGAAACAATTTCTCAATAAAACATTAAAATAGCCCCCATTTACATAATTTGCTTAGGAAATATAAACCAATTTGTGCTGGATCTCAGAGCATATTGACTATATATTTTTAGAAATATAAGACAAGCCCAAGCTAATAACAAGAGATATAAGCAGTAGAAAAGGGTATAAAGTAAAATGTAAAGTCTCCTACGTTGCGCAGTCAGATCTGTCATTCCCACTTCTGTGCAGTAAACAGCCTGTTGGGAACACAGCAGCTATTTCCTGTGCCACAAACATGTTTGTATATATCCATATAAACATAAATGTACATAAAGATATGTCTGTATTTATATTAGACATGTCATATGTCTAAGTATCTGTATTTAACAGACTATATTTTTATACAAATAGATTTGTATTATTCAATAAATTTGAAATGAGTTCTTCATATATAAATGTATGTCATCTTTGTTAGCTTTTCTAGATCTGCCTCATTCTTTTCTAAAAAAAATGCATAGAATCCCATTATATATATAAATATTTGTTTGTCCTTTCCCTTATATTTGAAATTTTAGGTTTCCATGGTTTTATTGTTTCAAATATAGCACAATGAATATCCTTATCTATATATCCATGCACACTTATGAAGGAGCTTCTATAAGCCTAAGTTTCTGTCAATGGAAATGCTCGGTCAAAGGGTATTTACATTTAACATTCAGCAAACCTTGTTAAATTTACACTGAAAAGGTTGCACCAATGTAAACTCCCACAAGCATAAACTGGCTTTTTGATATCTACATCATTTGTGGTCTATAAAATAAATAACATAAGAAGCATCATAATATGAACTCACTATGGGCAAAGCACTGTTAATAATTACATATATACACATATGTATATACATATACTATCTCTAAACCTTATACTGGCACAAGCACACATATAACATAACTGGTCCCATAAAGTAGTAACGTTGCACAGCTAGTGACAGGTAGAATCACAGTCTGAACCCATATGCACCTGCCTCCAAAGCCTTTGACCTCTCAAAAGCAATGATACCTTATCTAAGCTAAAACAGGAAATCACAATTACAAATTTATAATTTATAAATTCTTCTGGAGCAAAACAATTCATTTTAAAGTCCTTGCCATTGTTAAGCAGGGAATTATACCTGACATCTTCTTTATTTTTATTTTTAACTGTTTACTCACCTAACATAGCTTTGACTTCAAAACAATTCTTCTTTCTCTTCATTTAAATTGCATCTCAAATTCTTCAGTGATTGTCAGTAGATGGAGCCTTACGATTCATTTGACAACCCTTTTATACGGTGAATGGTGATTTCTCAACTTGAAAAATCAGCTAGTTGACTTTGTTTTATAATTGAACAACATATTTATAGGAATGATAAGGAAAAATCGGGCAGCTGTGTGAGTTAAGTTGGTGATACAGAGGAAAAGCAACTTATAAGGTGCTAAATGGACCCATCTCTAAGTAGTAGTGCCTTCTCGTTTCCTTAGCCCTTCCAAGATACGGCTTTATTTTGTCTGGCAGGGATTGAACTTCAAGCTCTGATTTCTGAATGTAATTCATTAGAATGTATGCTAAATAATATGTGTCACCCTTTCCTTGTGGATTTATTGACAGCTGAACTCAGAACTGTGACTTGCCAATGCCTGTGAAACAGAATTCTCTTTAGGTGACTATTTACGGTCTTGCTGACTGAGCTGTGAAGGTAACGCTGGAAATGCCGTGTGCTCTGCCCATGACCACTGGCAAGCTGCGTGCCTACAAGGGGACATGTGACAGGGGTCACCAGTTCCCACCCAGATGCCAGGCTGTGGAAAACGTGCCTCCAGCAGCAGCATCTGGGCCGTCGGCAGGCTCCACAGGCACCAAAGCTGACAGCCCTGACGTTGCCTGTGGCTCTGTCACGGAGCGGGGCTGCTCGCTGTGCTGAAGGGTTCCACTCGAAGCCATTTTCCCCTGATTTTCCTTTGATCCTCAGCTATCTGCATATAGTTATGAGCTCAGGGAGAGAAAAAGGCACCTGCCTACATAGCTCTGGAGATCTCCGTCTGTACATTCTGACGGTGGAAAATCGGACACCCTCAGTCCGGGCGGGAGTCGGGTCTCATGGGATGTTCCTCTGAGACCACAGTCCCAGGGTCACAGCCACACACACGGCTGTCAGTGAGATCACACGGGTGTCCTCAGACTCGCAGACATAGCAAAGGAGTGTCTCAAATACATCAAAATAGGAAGTGAGGTTACTCCAGTCACCATTTCCAGTCCCTCTCGACAGGAAGCACAGCTCTCATCCCCTGCTTTCTATTTCGGTGGTTCCCAGACTAGCGAGCTGGATTGGGAAAAAATACGACCTGCTAAATATTCAAGCATGAGGGAAATACGCCACACTGCAGAATAGTGGAAGGGAGGTATTCTCTGTCGCCTGTGTGCTCGCCCATCCTCGTTCTGTCTGTCTATCTACCCTTTACTGATTCACAGACGTGTAGGTTGACTGAGTCACTACCTAAGATATTTAAGGCTTGTTGAGGAAAAATAACAACAAGAAAAATAACAAAACAATGACACCTGATTCAAGAACCCAAGCAACTGGATTTCCATTTACCTGCCCCAATCACTCCTCTAGGTTCATATTTAGTCCTTCCTGTTTGTTTGTTTTGTTTTGTTTTGTTCTTTAGATTCTGGTTTGGTTTGATCTTAAAAGTAATCAGAACAAGCAACTGGTTATTATGGTTCTTTTCAGAGCTATGTACAAGTTCTGTTGAACTAGAAATACCTGAAAATTGATACTGCAAATCCACTGAACAATAGGGGGAACTTTAATTCTGCAATTATGCAAAGGCTTATTTTGCAAATATTCTTGGGAAAGAGAACACAGTGACAATGTGTTCTCAAATTGTGAGAAACACAATTTACACAGTGAGATGTAAATTGCTGATTATTTGATTTCGTCATGGAAGAGGGAAGAGAGAATGCATTGTGTAGTGAAGGCTTCTGGGTGTACAAAAGGTAGGTTTGGTGAAGAGGGAACAGGTGGCGTCCACAGAAGGAAAAGACAGAACGGGGGAGACAGGGTTGGTGGCAGTATTTGACTGCAAGGAGCAGCCCTGCCCTCGATCCAGGGAAGCTCCGCTCCACCTGGAGTTGTTGTGGCACACACAAGAAGAGCTGGAGTGTGTTGGCTTCCTACACACGTGTGGCCTTCCTGGGGCTGCCCAGAGCTATGGGCTTTACTCTGCAGTCAGTGTCCCAGAGAGAAAAAAGCACTGGACTTGGAGTCTGTGCTTTCATCTGCTTCCTCAGTTTCTCTTGGCCCGAGTAGTGCATCTGTAAAATGGGTTTGACAATTACTTCTTCAAACTCTTATGAATGTTTTCTGAACTATGAGCAGGATATGAGTGTGAGATGTTACTACTGTGTCCAGAGTGATGCAGCCCTGTTCTTACAAGGGAAGAAATCTCTCATTTCTTCAGGTGAGTCACTGGGCAATGACTCTTCCTGGGAGTTACGATAGGCTTTAGCGGTGGTTTAGCTCCTTTTTTTAGTTCAAGGATGACAATATGTGTTTGAAACAGGAAAGCAGTGTGGGGCAATGAGGAGGTGCCCACACCAGGGAAAGTGGGAGGGTGTGGGCTTGGTTCCTGCTGCTGCTAACTGTGCCCAGCCCCAGGGCCCTGTATCCCATCACTGCCTTGTGTCCGGATCAATATTTCCACCTAAGTTGTATTTCTCATCACTCTGGCCCTTCAGGGGCCTCTGAGAAATACAGGTCAACAGCAGAATTTAACTAGAAGAGTCCCTAGGCCAACTGGATGCAACAGTGGTTCTAAAGCACCTGACACAGCATCTGGCACACTCAGCGCTCACCAAGTACCACTCCACTCATGTCACATAATCAGCTAGTGGCAGGTCAAGAAGGGAGTCCAAATAGGAGGCAAAATGTAGGATAGTAAGGACTGACCTGCAGGAAAAATGGCCTGGGCGGTCCTGTCTTAGTCCTGGGGATGGAGGACCACAGAAGACCCTCGATGCCTCTGGGATGCCACTGTGTGGACCGTCCCTGCATCTCTGCAGCTGTCTGCTCTGACACCTCAGGGACACTGGGCTTGGCTGGGGTGACCTATGCTGTCTGGACCAGTGGTGTGTCCACGGCACGGAGGAAGAGAGAAAAAGTGGCGGTGGTCCCTGGCAAGCAGGTGTAATAAACAAAGCACCGCAGAATCACCCCTTTGACTTGGCTCCCAAGAGCAGTTTTGACAGGCGAGCAGAACCATCTGCATCACCCTCATGGTCAGACAGAACATGAACCCAAGATGCAGCAGTTGCCTTGGAGAGTTAGGAATCTATTTTCATAACTATCATGTTGAACAAAAGGAATCCACAGTGGACTGCCAAGAGGGGTCCAGGTTCTCACACTGTGTTGGCATGTTGATGTTGTGGTATTTTACTGTATCGAATAACAGTCCCAAAACAGGAATAACAGCCTCTGCTCAGAAATATTTTTTTGTTATGGAGAGTTTTTGTTTTGTTTTGTTTTGTTTTGTGTTATCCATGGCAGGATTGAAGGTATATGACACCAATCTTACAACCAGGCTTATAGCTCTTAGATAAGTCCATGTTTGTTTTATGCAATAAAATATGAAATCAATCTACTATGATGAAAACCTATTCTGTAAGTTTTAAACGGAAACTTGCTTACATTTATCAGGTCAAGCAGATACATTTGTGAAATGCAAGGGCATATTTGTCTCTTCAATGTGTGCTTGTTATTCTACTCCTTACAAATTGGAATTAAGCAGGTAGTAAGGACCCAGAATACAATTCATACATGTTGCTCTTTTCTAGATCATTTCAATTAAAAATAATAGCATCTGATGAGTTTATAATTTCACACTTGTCCTGGCTGTCCAGCTCTGCAGATCATAAAAGAAGAAAGGAGACCCTGATTACAGTCTGAAGACTAAAGACACTGCAGACAGAAGAACACAAATGTGTGGTGCTGAAGCCAGAGGTCTCTGCTATTGCACAGGGTGCTTCAAACAATGCATTTACGATGGGAGCAGATCTGGAAACGTTTGAGAAATTATTTTTGGGTATATATCATATGCATTTGCTGTCTATTCATGCTCGAGATGCAAAGATTACAGATAAGGAGAAAGCAGTGTGATATGGAGCTTATACAGTCAAGTATAAATGGACAAAGTCAATGGTCCTGCATTCCTTAGGGGTCTATTTTACCTAAAACTCCAGTCCTTCTGCATTGCTGTGTTTTAAGAAGCAGTGAATATAAAAGGGTTATAGAATGTCCTGGCTCGAATTACTCGGAGGACTTAAGTGGAATAATGTAGACTATTCTTTCAAGCAGGCTTTGTTTGGTTTCTGTGTGTATACTGAAATGAAAGGGATGCTCAGGCTTCACTGCCTTCCCTCGGGTCTGCGTGCCTCTGCTCATCCTCGGGCCCCAGACCCTGCTCCTGTGCCACAGGCCTTGACCCCGACCCCTCCCTTGGTCCTGCCCCTCTCTGGAGATCCCTCTTCCTCTCTGGCTCTTCCTCCATCTGTTGTCTGCTGCCCAAGTACTTGTCAGAACCCATCAATTCCTCTTGCTTCCAAGCTGGATTTGTGTGGCAACCAGAGTTTCCCCTTGGAGGTCTACTTCTCAGCGGGTGTCCTGCCTTCGTAGAGACCAACTCTCGACCAGTATTTCCCATAGAAACTGTGTTTCTTGGTTGCTCTGGCCCTTCCAGGTGCACGTGTTTCACTTCTTACCACCGTCCTGCCACATTCTGGGCGGCCAGGGTGAGCACAGAGCCCCCTCCTCAATCCCCGCGCCCTCCACACTGACACCACCACGCTTTGGCAGCGTACTAAAACCTCAGACAACCGGCTTATATCCACGGTGAAATTGTGAATTCTTATCATTTTACTTACTTCCATATTTTTTACAATGTTCACCCCTCCTTCGTGTACCCTTCATTCCCAATTAAAAGAAGATATTTGTGCAGCATCAGGAAAGCTTGGTTGTGAATGGATTTTATACTACTAGCAGACAGGGGCGGATAAGCTATTCTTTGCTGAAAAACCAATGGTTTATTTGCACTGCATTTGAATTTTTGAGGCAAATAGGTACGGTACGTCATTATGCTTCTTCACATTCCTCAAGGAGCCCAGGAAGTCACAGACTACCAGACAGACGTTGTATCACAAAGTCTGAATTCTCCATCAGCCGGCCTTGAAACTGCTGAAGACCAGTTGCTTTTCCTTCTTCACGTAAGACAGACGTTTCTGGAGAAGACACTTTCTGATTCCTTCTCCCCTCCCCCGCCCTCCCCCATCTAGGCCCTCCTGGCCTCTCCTCCTGCCTCTTCCAGCTGAAGGTTTGAAATATCCACAGCAAACCTGTAACCAGCGCTTTCAACACAACACATGGGAACGTACCCAGAGCTTGGTCTGTGTTCAATGCCACCATGCAAGTGCTTTGTCACACACAAGCCAAGGAGAAACCAGGGCACCAAAAAGGAACCATTCTTTCATGTTAAATGCCTGCACTTTTCTGACGTCACGGTTTTACCAGTTTGGATGGAGAATGCCACAGTGAGGAATACGGTTTTGTCATCCTACAGTCTCAGACAGCACTCTGCTCCCTGGCATCAAGCCATTTTTGTGAGCATTTCAGGTGCCACCGTGCCTGCCTCATTTGAATGGACACTCCCTTTTCGACCACCTCATCCTCAATGCCCACAGAAGGTCAGCAAGGACGGGCTTCTCTGCAGAAGGTCAGCAACACCTGTGCCCTTCCCAGAGCACTCACTGGGTGCCAGGCCTTGCCACACAAGTCAGCCAAGCCCCCTAAGCACCTGGGTTGGGAATGTCCTTCCTGCAAAGAGGGGGAGCTTAAATCACCCCCCAAAGTCACACGGGTTGTGCACCTGTGAGTGGCAGAGGTGGTGTCGAAAGCTGGGTTCTGCCTTGCTCTGACAGTTGGAGTGTCCTGGGGAATCCCACAGTCAGGGGCAGACTGGGTCAGTTGGTCACCTGCCACTCCCATGGCTGTACTGTGCTACCCTGTGAAAGATGAAGTTGAGATGCTCAAAGAACAGGGCATGGATGCAAAACCAAGCCTTTTATTGTTCATGATTAAGGCCCTTCTAACAAAAAGGTACATTATTATTCCTTCTCAATAAACAGACAAGAGCATTACATGTTGAAAGGAGAGGCAATGTTTCAAGGTTTCTTAGCTGAATTGTTCTTTAGAATATAGCAGCCCCAGGTTTTCTGAGAACCATGGAACATAGGGAGAAACAACCTGAATTGCTGTACTGAACCTAGTGCAGCCGAGGCGGATCAAGGCCTGTTGTCGATGCAGACAGCCCTGGCCTGGGCACTCGTGGACTGTGTCCATGGGCAGGTACCCTGCTTGCTGGGCCTCCGCTTCCTCACCTAGACAGTGAGCGTGTGGGGCCTATCAGCAACATCCCCAGTGGGCCCCTAGGGAGTGACTCGTTCCCATGGCCAAGAAGGAAGGGTGGTGTCCCTTGGTGCAGTTTCGGATTTATCTGTAATACAAATAAGGCTTCTGCAAATATGTACTCAAAGAAAAATTTTCTCTGCTTACAAGGTGTATGGAAATTGCTGTTTACCAAGTGCTTGAGAACCACTGTGCTGGGGGATACATGAGGACAGTCACTCTGTGCCTACTTGTTTGGTGGATGCCCTCTCTTGTCCAGGGGAAGCTATGGGCCCAGCATCCACCAGCAAAACCACAGCCCAAAGATGAAACCTGTGCACACATGTCTGAGCGCCCCCAGCCTTGTGACCACCATGCCGAAGCTCTGCTGTTAAAGCACTCTCAGGGATCAACTTGTGATAAAAATGCTTTGTGCAAGTGCAACAACTGAAGGTACCACACCTGTGTCTCTGCATTTACCATGACGGCGTGAGGTAAGCCCATTTACTAGGAGCTGCCACTTTCCTTGGCAGCCCCATAACTAGGGGCACCCCAACCTCTAGGTGGCTGATCCCTCTCTGCATCTCAGTCTCCTGTGGTTTGAGATAATTGCAGGTGCCAGGGTGGGTGGGCAGTGTGAGATGCTGCCCACGGAGCATGAGAGTTGATTCAAACATCAGCCCTCACATGCCAATGCTTGCGTGACCTTGATCCAGCCTCCTCGCCACACTGAACCTGACTTCTGACCTCTCAGAATGATGATAAATGTAATTCCCTCAGATACTGTCTTACCTGGTGATGCACGTGCACAAGCAATGCTCATGCAACACTGGTGCATGAATGGAAGTTACTATTTCTAGTTTAGAGCCAACCCCCAGCTCCTCACTGTGGCTTTTGCAGGCCACTGTCAGGTAACATAGCAGAGAGGAAGGCAAATGTGCTAAGGTAACACAGCATGTCCAGTGGAACATGTCACATGTATGCATGTGTGCACATACATGGACAGAGCAAGGCGGATGTGATAAGGTAACACAGCATGCCCAATGGAACATGTCACATGTATGTGTGTGTGCACATATGTGGACAGATGGGGAAGAGGAAGGCACATGTGACTCTCAAATAACAGCCAAAGTTAGCCCAGTGTAAGTCACCTAGGGAACGTTTTTGTAGACAAATGACGCTTCCTTCATATTCTCCATTACTGTTGCCGTGCACATGGGTAGCAGGTCACATAATTCCAATTTTACATGCAGAGAAGTGAATGTAACAAAACTCAAGGAAACCTAAAGCATTAAAGACACAGAGAAGCCACTGGTCATTCACAAGCGACCAACCAAAGTTAGTTTGGAAGGAACGGCTTCCCTCTTTGACGTGGGGAGGGCGGTGCCCCCTGAGGTGCACACTGGGGACGCCCGGACGCCCACTGTGAGTGCGAGGACAGCACGATTGTCTGGAGCTGAAATCTGCCCTGTTCACTGCTGGCGGCCAGGGAGCCCTGCACAGCCAGGGAGCACCCCACGGCCAGGGAGCACCACCCGGCCAGGGAGCACCCCGTGGCCAGGGAGCGCCCCGCGGCCAGGGAGCGCCCCGCGGCCAGGGAGCCCCATGTGGCCAGGGAGCACCCCATAGCCAGGGAGCCCCACACGGCCAGGGAGCACTCTCTCCCCGTGGCTGGGCGACGCTGAAGCGAGAGCGCAAAGCCACCAGGCTGCGTCTCCGCGCGCTGCTCACTCCCCGCGCCCCCGCACACTGGCCTTTTCATCTCAGTTCATTTTCCGGCCATTTTTCCATCTTTTTCCTCTTTTCTCCATTCCTCATCGCTGACAACCGATCACCTGATTAAATAAAATGTAATTTACTGGTGACATATTTCTTGAGTAAAATATTTTATCCTTTGCCTTAAAAACTGATTGTAATACAGAGTCTTAATTTTAAAAAAATGTGTGTTAACATGGAAAAGACGGGACAAATAGGTACCAACATGGCAATGGCGACAATCTCCAGATGGAAGGAATTTGGGTAATTTATTTTTTTACCCTTTGTTTATTATTTTTAAATATTATGTAATTAAATATATTTTCATAGCAATACAAATTAAAACATATGTGTCTAATCCATTGCACAAGTCTCTCTAAAGCAAAATAAGAAAAAGATAATATGCCTCTTACTTCCATACGGCCGTGAATTATATTATTTGAAAGGGAGGATTTGTGTCCCTCGACACAGCAGTCTCCACCTTCCCAACTTATCACAGCTCTTTTCCCATGGAGGCAGAATCTTTAGGTCAAAAACTGGTGTCACTCTCCCTGCCAACCCCCAGGTGGGCCTTTGCAGGCTGTAGGCCCTTGGTCAGTGGTCGATAAGCACGTTTCCATCCTTACCACTGTCCTGGAGTTGGAGAAAGATTTCCAGTTCTCACAACTTAGACATTTAGGTCAAAAGTTATGCTGTTAAGAACCATAACCAAAATAATGTCCTAATTTCTCATTCTTAGATTTGCACCTGCTATATGGGTGTATGGTAGTCACCACTACACTTATTTGGGAGAGACAGAGGGAAAAAATAAAGACAAAAAATTATTACAAATGCAATGTATGAACCTCTTTTATATATTCTTGATATTTGATGCTATAATGCTGCCAAGACTCTTCTTTTGAATTTCTGAATTTTGCACATCAGTGAGTGTTAACGGAGCACCAAGTGCGTGCATGCCATCATGCACATTTCCAGCAAGCCTCATTTGAACCTGTTCCTGCTCTATCCTGCCACATGCAATGGATGAAAAAGTGTGATCTTAAAAGTGACTTTTAAATGCATACTGACTTCTTGTAAAAGACATCTTTTTTTTTAGTAATATAAAAATAATCAAAAAAGAGGGAAGAACAGGGACTAATTGGGGAAGCCCCGGAAGCGTGTTTGCCTCCACCTGCCGAGTCACGGCACCTGTTTCTCCCTCCTCAGCATCCCCGCAGTCCTCTGAGTTACCTACCTTCATACTACTCTGTGAGGCCACGAATTAACTTAGAAAACATATTTGGTACTATATCCCATTGTGTTTCGTGGAGGGCTTAATACACATCGATTGCCGGATGTCAGGAAGGGAGGAGGGAGGGAGGGAAAGGAAAACAGGCCAGTAGTACGGGCTCGCGTCACTCAAGTAACTGGAAGATCAGAGTTCGTTACTAGCTTAAAGGGCAAAACTTTCCTAAAAATAAGCCCATGAGCACAAAGACCAGCTCTGTCTTTTCCCCTCTGTAAATCCCTGCCTGTCACACAGCCTGAAAAGGAGCACAAGCCCGGTAACGTCTGCAAAATGGATGAGTAAGCAGAACAAACACCTCGTATGACCCAATATGATTAATATTAATATTGCTACAAATGTAACTGAGTAATGGTTAATGCCATTTCAAGAGCCTTCCAGAGACTCAGTACTAAACTACAAATTTTCACTTCATATTATGAAAAAAACTTGATGTTTTAGCTAGAAGAAAACGTCCTGTCCTAAGTCTTTTCTCCTTCATCTATTATTTTACTCTGAATTTGGTCTCATGAAGACATTGTCTGTGATATTGCCTGGCACATAGTAGGAGCTCGATAAACAAATGTAAAAATAAATTTACTCTTGCATTCACTCAGCTTCCTTTATCCAGCACTGGTCACTCTGGGGAATACCGTGGGTGTTCCAGAAACAAGCAGGCAGGGTTCTGCTCCCAAGCGATGACGTATGGCCCACAGCACACAGCCGAGTCACCCAGGACGAAGGCCCATTTCAAGACGTAGCAGGGTCTCAGGTCATTTTTGGTCTAATGAGTGGGCATTTGCTTAAATCACAACATGAAGTAGAATGTGATTATGCAGGGCTCAGGGCAGCAAATTCTGAGGAAATGAAGAGTATGCCTGTGGCACACATGATGTGTCTAAGTTTTAGCAAGGACGGGGAAGGAGACAAGAGAGCTCAGTGCTTTAGGAAGGGTGCAGAGTTAAGGGAGGTGCTTGCTTGTAAAAGAGGGGTCTGTGCACGTCTGCAGCTAGGGAGGAACGTCCATGGGAGCAGGGGAAAATGAAGGACCCTAGGCAGGAGGAGGACCTAGGTGGTGTCTGCCCTGAAGTTGGAAAATACAAGGAAGAAGACAGAAATGTTCAAGTAGAGGAATTGAAATTGTACTATGTAAAAATGCACTTCATTACAATTTTCTGAACAAGAGTGTTAAAATCAAGCTTTGGGAAGGCTAATCCTATTTTAAAAGCCCTAAGAGGGTTTGCTCTTCAAAGACATTCTTGGTGAATTCTTTTGTAAATATAACAAAATTATTTTTGTAAAGTAAATAATCTTCTATACAACTTTATCTTCTTAAGGTTTGCTTAAATCAGACCACATCCTCACATGGCATCTTCCTTAATCAGGATAGCTGGATTTATGGTCCTCCTCCTTCCCCAAAAATGGCACAGACTAATAGACTATATAAAAATTTTGTTAAATGTTTTTTATAAGGCTAGCTATGGACAAACATCCTGCAAACTCAGAAACTTCTTTGGTAACCAGTTATGTATAAGTAGAATAAACATTTGATCTTACATTTAACATGTCTAATTTCACTACAAGAAAGTACCTGATATGCTACATGTTATATTTAAGCCAAATTGGTTTTTTTTTGTCCCCATAGGAATGCATAAGCCTTGTATGGTAGAATACGCAGGAATCCAAATGTGCATCTTTCTTGTATTTTTGTTTGTATTTTTGTTTTTGGATTCTGGTGGGAGCTGCAAGCAACATGGTTAAGTCACTTTTGGCATCTGAACATTACATAATACATTTCAGTATATGAAACAACTATGAATCTTAAAGTTTGTTTCTAGTGAAAAAAAATGCTCACATCATAGAAAAATGTTCACCCTAATTGGCAACCTTGTTAGCAGCTGCTCCAGCAGAAAGGCTACACACAAGACTGACAGTACATACTGACAGACTCAATTTTTTGAATGACTAAATTCCAGATACACCTAAAAGGCAATTAAATACAGACTCCATAAGAAAATACTCACAGAATCTTGGAGATCATAATTTCAAATATGTTTCTATTTAGACCATACATGTTCAGTCCATAGGAAGATGTTCAAGCTTATCAAATGATTTTTATATATCAGACTAGACCTATTTTTGTGAAAAGCCACAATCTAGAGTAATGCTGTCCTGGTGTTCCAGTCTTTGTTGGAGAGAGGTGGTTTTCCCAAAGACCAATAAATGTGGGTTTTTGTTTGTGTCCATTTACAAAATAAACCTTTGCAAAGTAAACCTTTGCAAGACTCTTGGTTGATGGACATATAAGAAGGGGTAAATAATGACCTCATAAACCAAAAGGATAAAATGCACCTTGAACAGCACTTCATGATATATAAAATGCCTGCACACCAATGATCTCACTCTGCTCTGTCAACACTCTATTGAGTGGACGGGAGAGATTGTGGCCCCATGTTCTAGATGAGGAAGCTGAGTCTCAGGCTGAGCATCCCAAGTTCCAGTTATTTGTGATGAGGCTGGAGGTCCCGGGGAGAAAAGTGGCCTGAATCAGCTCAGCGTGAGCAAAACTACTACAGACGTGAGGAGTTCTTTCTGCTACTCGGAAGACAGGCTCCAGCAGCAGAGCCAGCTCAGAGGGCAGGTTTGGGGACAATGGTGGCAGAAACACAGAGTGACCTAATAAGACATGGCCTTTGGCAAGACACAGTGCTCCCACATGCTGGCCCAGTGGGCACTGCCCTGTAACCTGCCTGCTCTGGCCAGCCATCCGTGTTCTTCCTGCAAACTGAAGTCCAGAAATTCTTCTCGCTCTCCAGCCAACAGATCACCTGGGACTAGAGATGCCTATCGCATTATTCTGAAGTCCTTATTAGGATAAAGATATGTAGATTAACTGTTTTCCCTTTAGCAGGTACATGCAATACTGTATCCTATTATACATTCTGAATTATATCAAGCACACTCAACAGGAATGGACCATTTGTGTCCAGCACACCACCTGAGCTATCAGATAAATAGCACAGCATAGTCTGTCTTACATTTTGGGACATGGCTCCCAGTGTACAAATTCTTCCAGCAAGGCTAACTATTGCACCCAGAGTGATTTTAAAAATTAGTCACAGAGGATGGAAAAAGAATCTTGAAGAATAGAGAAAAGAATGGAAATAGAGATAGGAATTATGGTGGAAGGTGATTAATGACCTCAGGGGCTACAGTGCCATGTCGAAGAATGCGCTAGGGCTGGCTGGGCCTCTGCAGAGTCCTGGGGATAACTTCTAAGGTCCTAAGCTCTAGACCTGCTCTTGAGACATGTCACATCCCAAGCTTTGTGACCATTTGAACCTTGTGTTTCTTTCTTCAGAAGAACAGGTCTAGATCAGTTGATCAGCCTTTGAGACTTGGCAACATTTAAAGCAGGAATTCAGCAACCAGTATTATATATCTTAAGGCTACTTCTACAGGTCATCCAAAGTGTGATGTCAGGCAGAACCCTGGACTCTCCCATGGGAGATGAGGTAAACTGATGTTGTATTTTCTAACTTGAGGCAGTGCAGAACTCTTCCCAGCTATGGGATCTTGTCAAGCACTTCGTCTTCTGTCCCTGTCATAAGGTTTCATGAATTTTGTATAAAATAATGGGTGTGAATCCTGTGTCTGGAAGATAGTGCTGTAGCTGTTATGATCATTGTAGTAATGTCAAGAAGAAACTGTGTTGAGCAAACTACAAATATATTAATCAAATTTGCACAATTCCAATTGTCATATCAGTAGATTTCCCACCTATAGACATTTTAGAAACCAATTTTAATTAGAATGGTAGTAAATATGAAGAAGCCAGGTACTTATTCTTATAAGGTTGGATGCCCATAGATTTTAAAGAATCAGAGCAAAGCCCAGAAAGATGAAACATCTTAGTTGATATCAATTTATTTATCACAGAGGGGCTGCTAAATGCCATCACTTTGTGTAGATGGACTTGGACATTTTGCTGTTAAAAAACATTCCTGAAACACTCAGTGAAGATATAGATCCAGCTAAGATAAACAGACAAAGCTGTATAAAGGAGTAATACAAATTTGACTTTGAGTCCTTAGTTTGAATTAATTGATGACGTTTTCTAATTTGATGAAAATGTCATTTTAAAATACACCACATCCACATGACCACAGGAGTCAGCAAGGATGGCAGGGCTCGCGGTCGGCAGGATATCAGCCCCCCAGAAGCCAATGCCCAGGCCTGTGAACGTGGTCCCCTAGGTGGCATGGGGTGAAATGAGGAGGTACCCCTGGATTACCTTCTGAGCCCAGTGTGCTCATATAGGCCTTGATGAGCAGAAGATGAAAGGCAGAGAGTCCAAGTCAGAGAGGGATCTGGAAATGGTGTGCTGCTGGCCTTGCAGGTGAGCCAAGGGATGCAGGTGGCCCTCGGAAGCCGGGAGGGCAAGAAAATGCGTCCCCCCAGAGCCTTCCGGAGGGCTGCGGCCCCACGGGCCTTGACCTTATCCCAGTGAGACTTATTTTGGACTCGTGACCTAGAGAACTGTAAGAAGATAAATCTGCATCATTTTGACCACTAAGTTTGTGGGGATTTGTTGCAGCAGCCAATGGGAAATTAAGGCAGGGTCTGCGGCCTTCCCCACCTGAGGCACCTGGTGCATTTTTGTGTGACTCGAGTGTTGGAGAAGAGCCAGCAGAAAGTGGCAATGTGAGTGCTTGGGGGCTCCATGATGGGGGCTCCCATCTCTGGGTCTGCAAGGCTTTGCAGAGAGCTTCTCCTGCCATGAAGGAGGCAGCCATCTCTGGGTCTGCAAGGCTTTGCAGAGAGCTTCTCCCGCCATGAAGGAGGCAGCCAACTCTGGGTCTGCAAAGCTTTGCAGAGATCTTCTCCCGCCATGAAGGAGGCAGCCAACTCTGGGTCTGCAAGGCTTTCCACATGAAAAGTTCCTCCTCTTGCATATTTGTGGTTCAGATTTTTCCTGCCCCTTTCCACAGGCTCTTCAAGTGGGCACAGAGCCTGGGGTGGGGAGACAGCGGCTGACGTGAGAACTGAACGCCATGGGAGGGGAATGGGGGGGTCTTTTTATAGCAGCAAAGGGGAAGGAGAAAGAAAGCTCATCGGCGTGAGGCCAAGGCCCCAGCGTCTGCGAGGCCGTTTCTTGCCCTTCCTTCACACAGCCCTGGTGTTAACTAAATCAAAGCAGCAGGGACTTTGGAGGGCCCACCGCATGCGAGCTACTGTGCTGTCGTTACACATGCAAAGTATTCGCAATGCCCAAGAGGAAAGCAGCCAGAATAAGGCACGTGATTTTATTTAAGGTAAGCGCTACAGGGACTTCTAAAAATTGTAAATCTTGATTTACTTCTGAAGGGGAATGCTTCTAAAGTATTGATACTTATTAGGAGCCAAAGTATCTAAGCTTCGCCAATTAAATTACACCTCAAGTCTGTAAATGCTGCTCAGTGCTTTTCAAGAAGGACCTGGGGTGAGCCCCCCAGCACAGTGTCCCCAGGGTGTGGTGGGCTGAGAGCACAGGACTTGCCTGTGAGCGCTCACTTGACGTGGGCCATTGCACAGACGCCATAACAGGAGTGGGCCTTGGTGGCACGATCTTTTTAAAAAAATTAGTGTAAGTAATGTATCCATAGTATCATTCCTAGTTACTCCCTTTTTTAGATCCTACTCTTACAAAAGTACAAAAATTTGAAGAAAAATCTTAATTATAGCATTATTTATAGTTAAAAAAACCGAAAAAAACCTGATGTTTAAAATTACAAAGTAATTAAATTATGGTAAGTTTAGTAAATAAAATATTTTACAGATGCTTAAAATAATGGACTTTAACAACATGAGAAGTGAAAATAATCTGAGGTGAAGCATAAAATCTTATTAAATGTTAACATACATGTTAAAAGCTGTTACCTCTAAGTGAAATTAGAGGTACGTCATTTATTTCCTTTTATAGTTTGTTTTATTTTCTGTCACTTGCTTACAATGAACTTATAGTCCTTTTATCATCAAAGAAATAACATTGTAAATTATTTTAAAACACACTAGACACAGGAACACGTCTGCTGTGTTTTAGGCTTCTCCCTCCTGCCCCGGGCTTCCGGAAGCACTTTCACGGATGCCCCGTCTGCCCAGCACCCTCACATTCTCCCTTCGTGAAGTTCGGTGGGGACAAGGAATGCATCCAGCAGGAGCTTTGACACCAAGGGACGTAGACGCGTCAGCCAAGCAGAGCGCATTGTGTGTCCCTCAGCGCCGCACGAGCGCACGTATCACTAGGTTATCCCAAACTACTCGTCAACAATCGATCCAGTGAGGAGAGATCTGCTACCAGGGTCTGAAAGCAGTAACAGGCCCATTTTCAGGAAGGCCTTATTCTCACAGAAAATTTACGCATGACTAATTCAAGAGCGTCTGCTGAGCAGCTAACAAGGGCCAGGCTTGGCATGGAGCCGAGAGAAACAAACTCCCCCCGCAGCGCTGGGAGCACAGCACGCGCTTGGTGAACACGAGAGATAAAATGAGATTTACCCACTGTTACCCCAATTTTAGTCAGGGGAAAATTTAAACTGACGTTCAACTCTCCTGTTTATCACAACTTTATCTCTAGGGTCAAGTGTGCAATGGTTGGGAGGGTGACAGACCCTCCCCGCACCTGTCTCAGTGGCTTTCCTGCCTCCTTTCCCAGGAGCTGTGCCAGGGGGTCAGGTGGAGGCCCCCTGCCAGGTCCTCGCTCTCTTTGTGCAGACTGCCTTTAAAATTTCCCTTTAACTCCAGCCCGCGCTTCAGAGTCCAGGTTAAGATTCACCCCTTTTGTGGCCTCTTTCTGAACCCAAGTACTTTCTCAGGAACCTCACCTTGCAGCCCTTGTCTGCATCTCTGCATGAGTCCACACTGCCCTGTGGGAGCTGGACTTGCTATTCACCTGCAGGGACATGTGTCCTGTCTCCTCGATTCTGCAAAGCAGGAGGGTTGCAGACGTAGCTCCGCAGAGGGGCGATGCAGAAAACGCTCTTGCATACAGTAGGTTTCTTATTTTAATTTAAAAACTGATTTCTAAATTCTTAAATATAAGAGCAACTGTGACAGGGCAGGTGTTCAGCAGGAGGAGAGCTGAAGGTGGAAGGCAGGCAGTAGCAGCGCCCCATCTCCACCACCACCGTGCACGCTGATGCTGACGTCCTCGCGGCTAGGGAAAGGTCCCTCTTCCTCTTCATTTGCCCCCTACCTTCCCCCCAGAAAGAATTTCTGGGTGTGGTCTGGGGTGTCCTAGCTCTTTTAAAATACCTTCTCCCTGTTTTTTTCCAACCTCTATCTGAATCTTTCTACAACATTCTGGGGCCTTTACATGTATAGTGAAGGCAATTAAAAAAAAATTCCTATCCCATACTTTACTTCAGTTAAGGTAATTCATTACCCTCCTATTCAGTTAAGCTCTTAGTCAACTTTTTCTGCAAAATTTTAGAATGCAATCAAAGAGAAGGACATATAAAAATAACATGGTTTGTGCTATTATGGCACCTCTGAAAGAGAAACAAAAACAAAAACAAAAAGAAAGAAATGGATCTGCTGGCCAGGACTCCTGTGACTCAGAACGGCTTTGCCACCTCTGGTGAAGGGTTGCAGGTCTAGATGGAGGGTGAGGGCCCCTGCCCAGGCGCCTTCCATCTCTGGGAGCAGACACTGACACGTGGGTGTGTTGACAGGCAAGGGCAGGCTGGCAGCACATGGCACAGCTGCTCCGAAGGTGCTTAGGAGAGTTAAAGCTCTGGCTTCACTCTTCCACTTTGGACTGAGTCAGCATATGAAATTTCTGGATAACAGTCAAAATGGAGCAGTACTCAGTGGGGCATCTTTCGGTAATGTCACTGTCCAGCATCACGGCTGGTGCTCCAAATGGGCGGGGGAGCTGCAATTACAAGGAGGATTGGGAACACGTTTGTAAGAACCAGTGCCAAGAAGGGCGTATGAATAAACACACAGGGGCACGAAGAGAAGTGAACCAGAGAGGCCAAACCCTAAGAGAGAAAGAATTCTAACTCATGTAAAGGAAGCAGGAGGATTATATTAATAGCAAGCCAGAGCTTAATGAAAATAATTATTTTCCCATTACCACTGTCCTAGCATTTGCTGTCAGTTAGGCTGTAAATTAACTTTCATCTGAGTCTTATTTAAAGCATTTTTCAGATGAAAAGATTACACAGTCCAGGGGAAATGTTCCAAAATGTACGTAAAGACACACACACATGACAACACTAAGTATGAACAGTAACTAGAACAAAAGACTCCCTACAAAAAGTGTGGAAGGCACAGTGCGTGCTACGCCTGTGGCTCGCCTCACAGAGTTGTGTATTGTGCATTTTGTGTATTCCAAATAGTATGCGGTACAGTTTGTTAGTTTTCAGACTCACGCAAATGCCCGTGTGACTACACTTATGTGTGAGATTCAGTCCATGTCCTCCAGGGGAACAGTCTCGGTAACAGCGCAGCGCAGAGCCGGTCTCAGGCTCCAGAGTCGAGCTCCGTCAAGCCAGCGGCGGGAGTGGAGGCTCTGGGAGGTTTAGCAGCTGCAGGATGCTGGGCGGCACGGGGGGGGGGGCCGCACCTTCATGGCACTGAGACACCACAATGCCGCGGCGTGTTCTCCAGGGGCCCTAGAGCTGCTGCCGAGACAATTGCTCTGGAGGTTGTCCGGGTCCCCTCCATACCTCGGTTTTCTCCTCTGCACAGTGCTTGTTGTGAGGATTAAATGAATTAATACATATAAGTATCTTAGATCAATGGCTATCACTTAGATCAATAAATCTGAGCTATTATTACTATTGTTATTTTATTATTTTGTTTTAAACTTTCAAAAAGTGATACAGATACAGAATTACAAAGTTATACATCAGGATGAGAAATGTTTATTTTCTTCCTAACGACGATGCTCACTGGCCCTCCTGTTCCAGTTTTTACTGACTGAAGCGTCGGTTGCCCTCACAAGAACCTCGGCTCGTCCTCCCCCCGCAGCCCGTCCACCCGTTTCTCCTTCTATTCCTCTCTTCCTACCCTCTGTGATAAGGAAATGATCCATGTACTGTGATTTTCCCACTTTTATAATCTGCACGTGCCACATCCTTTCCTACTTCTATACTTCTGATTTAGATATTTATTATTATTGTGGTATTAAATTCATCTACCTGCAGGAAAGATTTGAAGTGATTTAAAACAAGAGACATGTGAATGATTAATAATTAGTAATAAAAGATCAAAAGGAAAGGTCTAGGTAAAGAGGTGGTTTTATAGAAAATACATGATTATGTGATTTAAACATTTCATCTTCCTAAACGTAGGGTGCTGTCCTCTCCCTGCACTGCACTCCACTGAGGGTCCGTCCTGTGCTTCTCCTCGAAACCTCCCTGGGCTGCCCTATTGCAGGTGAGTCTTATGCTCCCGAGTTCCCAAAACCTGTCCATTGTCCCTCAGCCCAAGTAATGCAATATGTCAGGAGGATGTATTGGGGGCTAGTCATTTTCCAAGCACAAGCCCCATCTTTCCATTCAGCCATAGGACTCCACACAGGAACCTTTTGCTCCAGAGAAGGGCAGCTGTTGTCCTCCGGGCAGTAGAGCAGCTGTAAACCCATCTAAGAGGGAGGGAGAGGAGCCACTGGAAACCCAATGGCTTTGGAAACAATAATTAAATCAACCCCCATTTGCTGCTGGATATTCAAAAGACTTTAATGAAAAATTTTATTTTCCAAAAATACGAATATTTTGAGCATAGAACAAAACCATCCTCATACTGTCATCTGATCTTTGACAAATTCCACAAAAACATACACTGGGGAAAAGATTCCCTATTCAATAAATGGTGCTGGGAAAGCTGGATGGCCACATGTAGAAGACTAAAACTAGATCCACACCTCTCACCTCTCACAAAAATCAACTCACGATGGATAACAGATTTAAACCTAAGATGTGAAACCATAAAAATTCTAGAAGAAAACACTGGAAAAACTCTTATGGACATTTGCCTAGGCAAAGAATTTATGAAGAAGACCCCCAAAGCAATCACAGCAGCAAAAAAAATAAATAAATAAATGGGACCTGATCAAATTAAAAAGCTTCTGCACAGCCAAGGAAACTATCACTAGAGTGAACAGACAACCTACAGAATGGGAGAAAATATTTGCATGCCACACATTTGATAAAGGGTGGATAACCAGAATCTATACAGAACTTAGGAAAATCAACAAGAAAAAATCAAACAACCCCATTAAAAAATGGGCAAAAGACATGAACAGAAACTTTTCAAAAGAAGACAGAATAATGGCCAGCAAACATGTAAAAAAGTGCTCAACTTCTCTAATCATCAGGGAAATGCAAATCGAAACCACAATGAGATATCACTTAACTCCAGTGAGATTGGCTTATATCAAAAAGTCCCAAAACAACAAATGTTGGCGGGGATGTGGACAGATAGGAACACTCATACACTGCTGGTGGGACTGCAAATTAGTACAACCTCTATGGAAAGTAATATGGAGATACCTCAAAGAACTAAAAGTAGAACTACCATTTGATCCAGCAATCCCACTACTGGGTATTTACCCAAAGGAAAAAAAAGACATTCTATAATAAAGACATCTGCACGCAAATGTTTATAGCAGTGCAATTCACAATTGCAAAGATGTGGAAACAACCCAGGTGCCCATCAATACACGAATGGATTAATAAAATGTGGTATATGTATACCATGGAGTATTACTCAGCAATAAAAAACAATGGTGAATTAACACATCTGGTATTATCCTGGATGGAACTGGAGCCCATTCTTTGAAGTGAAGTATCACAAGAATGGAAAAACAAGCACCACTGATACTCACCATCAAATTGGTACTAACTGATCAATATTTATGTCACACATGGCAATAATATTCATCAGGGGTGGGCAGGTGGGAGGGTGGAGGGGATGGAAAAACTCTCACTGAATGGGTGCGGGGCACACAGTTTGGGGGATGTCCATGATTCTAGCTCTGACATGGGCAGTGCATGGGCAATATATATAAACAAAGTGTTGTACCCCCATAATATTCTGAAATAAAAGGAAAAAAAATAAAACACTTGCAGAACTAAGGCTGGCTCTATTTTCCAGTTTTTAGCTATTTGTAGCACATACACACGTAGATGTAGATGCCTATAATGACATGTACAGAAGCCAGTTTCATCCTAATCACATCCATTATCATACTAAAGCAAGCCCAGCAAGGTCCTTGCTGGCCTCATTGTGTACTTCCCCCATCATGGAGATTTCCTTTCTTCTGGGCATGAGTGGTAACAGCCTGTACAGGTAAGAGGCCAGCTGAAGTCTCAGAAATGGTGAGCACCCTCTTTACTCAGTCAGCGAGTGCGTTAACTCGTGGCAAGAGCGTGGCTTTTCTCCCCACAACATGGCTGCGGCTGCTGAGACTCACGGAATAGGGAGACATATCATGGTAAAGGACAGTTTGTTTTCTAAAAAGAAAGTCCTCCTGGTGTTGCCACTGGGTGGAGACTACTGTTAATCAGCTCTTAACTCTCTCCACCCACCTCAGGGCAAAACAAACACAGTGTGGACAGACAGAGGTTTGGGGTGGTGGATGAGAGTGGAGTGTCCTATGTGCTGATGTGGGGCACATGTCAAAGGGAGGGGAGGACAAACTGGTCTGCAGATCCCAGGCCAGCCTGGCCACATGACCACCATGAAAGACCACACGTGAAAGGTAAAATCATTAATCCAATGGGCACAGTAGGATTTCTTAGGAAGTGGGTGAGGGTTTTAGACCAGAAGTTGGGGCTGTCAATCAAATTCAGCTACTGCCTGTTTCTATAAATATAGTGTCTGGGAACATGGCCACACCCATCATTTACATATTACCTGTGCTGCCTGGTGCTACAGCAGCAGAGGTAAGTAGTTGTATAGGGACCATGTAGCCCCAAAGTAAAAAATATTTACCATCTACCCTTTAAAGGTAAAGTTTGCCAACTCCTGTTTTTGATAACTCCTCTGGAAACAAAAGTCCAAAGAGAGGCTCTAACCTTGAGAGCACTGCACCAACAAATAAACTGAGGTTAGGACAATAAACAGCATTTGTGAATTGCATGATAGGTCAAAATACTTTTTTGTTTAAGAAAGAAATAATGGTATTATTTGGCCAGGTAATGCTGATATAAACAGCCAAAGCTGTAATAAGATGCAAAGGCATAGCAGTCTACATTTCGGCAGTGACAAATGAGCCAAGGATTGACATAGAGGAAATGCAGAGCAAATGCCTGCTGTTTGTGTCTGCTCACGTGTGTGTGAGAGTACATGCATGTACAAATGCCATTCACATGTCCACACACAGACACATGCACACACTTGTAGATATATAAGTGGCCAGCATTCCCGAAGAACAGTGATTTCCAAACTTCACCTTACTTCACCTGAAGAGCTCACTATAGTACACATTACTGGGCCCTGCCCTGAAGTTTCTGACTCTGTAGACTTGGGGTGGGACCCAGAATTTGCTTTTCTAACAAGCCCCCAGGTGATGCTTTTACATCAGGGGACGCCACTGAGAACACTGCTTAAGAGAATCACCACCATTTGTAAGTTAGTAAGTCCCTCCTAACACCTCCTGCAGAGTGAGAATTCATTCAGGGGAAATGCAGCCCCTGCAATTTGCCATAGGACCTTGAATTTGGGGCTCATTTCTGAAACAACTGCCGGCATCCTCTGTCTGTGGTGTTGTGATTCCCTGGGTGTGTCTCAGATTGGAGCCACATGGACCTTTACTTTCTGTTCCTTCCCCTGCTCTGGTGGGTGATGGTCTCTGAGGCAGCTCCAGAGGCCCCAGAAGTGATGTGTGTGCAACACGGAGTCTATATTTCCAATCAGAGATGATGAAGAAATAGTTGCAGAATCATATGGCTTGAGTCAGGAAAAATTGCAAAGCTTTACAAAAGGTTAAATCAAAAGGTCTTTGTAATAATTAAAACAAATTATGGTTTTAAGAAACATATCCAATCCCTTTTTCAGACTCAAGAGCCCAGGGAAAAATACCTGAAAGTTCTCCAAAAAGCTTTCCTCTTCATAAATACAAAGCCTGTCTTTCTCAGTGAAAACTATCACAGTGGACCTTTGATTTGGGAAAACCAATCTGCAAAAAGGAATGCCAGCCTCCTGCACAGTGACCTTTCTTTCTTCTATTCATTTTGTACTAAAATTAGCAGAGAGTACCACCCCCTGAACTTCCAGGCTTCTGTGAGCCTCTTGGGCTGGAAGATCCATCAATTACTCTATTTTGCATGGACAAATATTCAGGAGAAGAGTAGAAAAAGAAAATTCTAGCCAAAAGAAAAAAAAAGAGTAAATCTGGAAAAAAATATTAAAAAGGCATCGGGAGTAATTTCACCCTTAGTTCTAATATTTCAGGAATTAAATAATCTTATTACTTGATGGTTCATTTTAAAGTGTTATATTCAAAAGACTAAGAATCAGGAAAACACACACTTAGGTTGTACATATCATGTGACAACCTAAGTGTCCCTCAACAGATGCATGGGTAACGATGTAGTATATATGCGTAATACTATTCGGCCTTACAAAAGAAGGAAAT
Organism: Daubentonia madagascariensis; assembly: GCA_023783475.1. Lineage (NCBI taxonomy): Eukaryota > Metazoa > Chordata > Mammalia > Primates > Daubentoniidae > Daubentonia > Daubentonia madagascariensis. Next base: position 1,894,705 of record JAKFHU010001035.1, read on the forward strand.
TCTTTCACTTGCAACAACATGGATGAACGTAGATGACATTATGTTGAATGAAGTAAGCACACATAGATATGTCATGATCATACTTATATGTGGAATCTAAAAAGGTTCCACTGATAGAAACAAAGAGTAGAATGGTGGTTTCCAGGTGCTCAGTTTGTGGGGATGGAGGATGCAGAGAGATGCCACTCAAAGGATACCAAATTTCTTTAGGAAGAACAGGTTCTGGAGATCTAATGCACAACATGGTGACCATAATTAATAATACTGTACTGTATATTTGAAATTTGCTAAGGGAGTAGTCTCAAGTTTTCTCATTATAAAATTTTTTTTAAAGGGTAAGAGTGTGAGGTGACAGATGTGCCAATTGTCTTGAATGTGGTAATCATTTCACAACGTGTACATATTTCAAACCAGCACCTTGTATGCCAGTTTTTATTTGTCAATTCTACCTCAACAAAGCTGGGGAAAAAAATCAGGAATATGTCCCAAAAGTAAAAATTGTGACTTGAAAACCTCTAAGTCTTTAGGATCAATGGAAAAAATAAATCATATACTGACTGAACACTGACCTTATGGCAAATACGGCTAGCTCGGGTCTACCCAAGGAAGAGTTAATCACACCTGGAAGGCAAAGTGTGGGGCTGCTTAGGGGCAGGATGGGCAGGGTGAGTCATGGAGTTGGGAACCTGGGTTTGAGCCTTGTCAACGCACCTCATGGGCTGGATGCACGAGGCCAAGTGGTTTAACCTTTCTGAGCTACAGCTTCTTTTATAAATATGAAAAAAGATGTTAACAACAGTGACTAGGGGATCCTTGAGTGCAGCCATTTGACTGAATCCAAATTTTACAAAACAAAAATTGTTTTAATAAAGGGATTTGTTCTGTGAAGTTTGGATTTGGTCAAGGGGCCACACTTGGGGATCTGGATGGCCACATGTGGCCCTGAGGCTGCAGGTTCCCCACCCCTGAATGTGAGCCATGCTTTGGAAACAGTCGAGCTCCATCATGTAACTCCTCCAGCTCAACTTCCCGGACAAGGCTCTGACCACAGAGCAGGGCTGATCTTCCTGACTTAGGGCCGCGTTCCACACATATGGTGCCATCGGCACTGCCCTGCCTGTTCTAAATAATACAGAGTATCCACTCCTTTTCTTCATGTTTTCAAATCTACTTAACTAACATGGAGAGCATATTACAGAAAAAAACAGGGTCTAGGAAGAGTGATTTGATTTCACACCTGCCTCTCCACACTTGACGTGGTCCTGGCAAATTAGCATCTGTCTGTGCCTTGGTGACCTCACCCATAGAACGGGTAATAGAGTAATAAAACTTGACACAATTTTCCTGAGGATCAAATGAGATAAAGTTTGTGAATGGAACTTTGAAATTTTAAAGGCATGTGTAGACTTCACGGTGATAACAACTCTAAGAATTTCTGCTACATCTCAAATGAAAATGATAGGTTTTATTGCATAGTCATAATGTCTAACCGGAATCTGAATGCTGTGATCCTGACTTCTTACTGTCTCACAACTCCCAAAATCATTCACACTTCTAATTTTGCAGGGCTGATAGCAGAACTATCGCAGACCCTAGGCTAAGTCCTCTGTATCCTGGCAGAGGGACTTTGGAATTTCTTCCTACCTGTCTATCTTATGTATTTCTTTTTATCTTACAGAAGCTTAATTTGATGGTGAATTATTTCTTATTACATTACCTCTAGACTCTGATTTATTTAAATTTTCTGAAAGAAATTCTCCTAGATTTCCTTTCTTTTTATAGTTCCCTATGTACAATGGAAATACATTTCCCAACCTATGTAGTATAACCACTTGCAGAGTGTCTTCAGAATTGGCCACTGAGCTGGTACCACTGGATGATTATTCTTTCTGTTTTGTTATGTCGTTGTAATATCATCTGGGACAATTCTCCTAGTATTTGTTTCTCTTGGGAAATTCTGCCAAATTCCAAAATATACTACTTTCAGGAGGCTTTCCTTGATACTTTGTTACAATGCTCTTTCCTGAAATTTCAGCCTATTATTCTAAGGACTAATTTTTTTCCTCAGCTCCATGTATTTAGGTTACTCAGACAAATTGAGCACTGCCAAATTCTACCTGAGGAAATCCTGGTTAGGCAATACTTGCATCAGCCCATGGACCTGGCCCAACCCATTCCTTGCCTTTCCTCCCAGCTGTTTAGCATGTATATGTTTGTTTCCAAAACATGTCTCCAACAGAATCTCCAACTTTTTTGGACATTTTCTTCACATTTTGTTGTTTTTGGAAACATTAAATCAAAATAGAAAACTACATTTCTAAGGCGCTTATACAATATGTCTTTTGATATTTTAGCTCATTTGCATTACAAATCTGATTATAGTCTTTTAGATAAATCGGAAATGAAGAAGGAATATTATAAATTAGGAAAATAACTATATCATTTCCTAATGTTAAATAGAAGCAAAATCATTTGAATGGAACTAAGAAGATAATTAACAACCCCTGGGAAAGCAACAGCATTGGTCCTCTCTCCTTGTTAGGTATGAAATAGAATTATCTTCCACTGCTAAGTCCTCAGAACCCCTATGGACAGGGAGCTGGCTGATAAGGATTCTCAAACTCGTCTAATTAGGCAGACAGCAGAATTCGGTACATAACACATTTGCGCTAGATGTCAACTAGAAATAAACAAGAGAGCTGTGCAGATACTAAAACAATTTCTACAATTAAAACTAACAGATTGATAGAGATCTTCAAAACCATTAGAGTGTTAGGGAGTGGCTTAATGGTTGTGACTTCTGGTAAGCAGGAACTGGAAGTAAAACCCAGCTCAGGGGACATGTGCTGGGCCCCATCGCAGTCTTCTCTGGAGCCAGCTAGAGAGGAAAACATGCACTGAGAACAGCCTTCCTTCCTTAAAAAAAAAATTTTAAAAATCCACAGGGAAATCAATTGGCAGAATGGGATAAAATTTCAATATGTAATTTTTCCCCAAAGGATGATTTTGAATAAAAATGGTGCATGACAAAATGGGTCCAACTCGAAGTAAAGTAATGGAAATTCTATGACCATTGATAAGACTGGGCCCGCCCTCCACACAGCTTCAGGGGGCTGGGGTTCTGTGTATTTTTAAAATTTATTCAGTGTTGGATCCCAACTCCTCGAACAGTGTCTGGCACATTATAGGCACTGAATAAATATTTGTGGAATGAATAAACAAGGAATCAGCTTGGGGCAAAACAAGGGATGAGGGACTACTGTGATTCTAGTACTTCCCCAATCCTGTGACTTCCTCACATTCTTTATAACATCCCACCCTACTGGAATATCCTGTCAAGCAAAACATTTTCACAAGTAACTATGATACCTGCAACTACAAAATCTGATCTGTCTTTGCTGCTGATTTGAATTTTTCTAGCCAACCAAGTGACCACATAATTTCTGTCCAAGTCCAATTATAGACACTTAAAAAATTTTCATAGCATTTTTTGCTTCATAATTATGTTATGGACAGAGGTCTTTTTATTTTCAGTGAATTGAAAAGGATTTTGGTATTTTACCCCAGGTGGGAGGCACAAATACATACAACACAGGTAATAAACATTCTAGCTCTTCAACAGAGGAAACAAAATAGCACAAAGTCAACAAATAAAATGATTTTTCCCCCAAAAGGCAGGGTGAAAGAGACTGATTGTTCAAATATGAAACACATTGAAACTAATAACTTTTAAAAGTGAGAACTACCATCGGCCTTGGAGAAGATAGTCAAATTAACTCTCCCCTGAGTGACCAAATGTAACTCCCCTTTTTGACTAATTAGCTGATTATTGTTCCCACTTCAGCATTTAAGTGTTTTTATAGTCACTTTGGAAATGGAAGAGAGGCAGGATCTTATTTGCCGGCGGGGAGCCAGAGCGCCACCCACTCCTGTCCCTCCACTCAACATCCCAGAAACAAGGCGTTGCACACACACAGAGCCCAGTCACAGAATGTGCTGCAAGATGGTGTAAAAATAAGTAAATGCACAGCCTGTGTGCTGCAGATGACCTTTGGACATGGGTGTGAGCTATACCTCTGCAAAGGCCATTTGCACACAGATATCAAACAACTCCTGGGGTCAACGCAACACCAGCACTGGGATCTGAGGCAGAATCTTGTGCTCATTCCCTCCTCTGCCACCATCCTTTACATAGGGCTGCTGCCAACGGAGACAGCTCAGGATTCAGGATTCAGGCAGGTAGCACAGAAGAGGCCCTTTTCCTCTTTGGCTGTTTTGATGCCTGAGACTAAAGTGGCCTTCTGTCCATGACTAGATCCTTCAGGACCCTGGATGCTGTCAAGGCATATGCTGTGCATCCTGCATACCCTATGTGATTTAACCCTTGCAGCGATTTTACAAGGTGAGTTTTATATTCATGTTTCTCACTTGAAAAAATTGGGGCTTAGGAAGGTTAACTTGCTGGGCCAAGGACCCATGGCAGCAGGGCCAGAATTTGAATCCAGACTCAACTGACTCCAAATCCAAGTTTATTTTGGTACCAAGTCTGGATTAATCCCTGGAGTTTGAGCACCATTCCTGCATTCTGTGTTTCTGGATCTCAGCTGCATGCCAGCTTGGGCAATGCTGTGCCCTCCTGGCCCCAGGGTCTCTGCTGTCCACTAATCCCCACCCTGGCTGGGAGCCCTGAAAGACCCCAGGTCTGGTGCATTTTTCTTTATTGATATGTATACAGTGCCCTGTAACATTAATAGAAATATTGTGCCCTGACCCCTCCCACCCCCCCCAAAAAAAAAACCCCACAGTAATACTCAAATTCGCAAAGAATCACGCTTTATAAGTCACTTTAAATAGGAATGAAAGTTGAAAAACTTACGTACTTGTCACTCATTCAGACAACATGTAACACTGATCAGCCGAGGACAGGAATAGCACATTGATTCTCCTGTGGTTGCCTTCGAGGACTCACCCCAGGATCCTTACAACACAGACATGAGAACGCACTCACCTCTTGGTGAGGATTGCTCCTGCGGGCTGAGGACCGCACCCCAGCCCGCCAGCGCAGGTGAACACACAGCGGAATGTCAACGAGAGGTCAGTGCTGACGGTGATAAGTTCAGGTGGTTGTGAATCATAAAAAAGTCTGCAGAAACTCAGCACTCATTTATGAGAATCACGCAATAGCAAAAGTCAGTGGACCCAAATCAATTCAGCAACTATCTTTTTTTTTTAAGCACTTCTGATGTGTGAAATACCAGAACAAATGCTAAAGTGGACACAAAGATGAGAAAAGGAGTTAGTAAGTAAAAGCACGAAATTTGGAGGTAGTCAGACTTGGCTTCAAACTTCTGCTCCATCACTAACTGGCTATAAAAGCTTGGGCAACTAAAATTCAGTTTCTTATTTTTTGAAAATGAGAACAATGATATCTACTTTTCAAGGCTGTCATTAGAGTTAAATGAGCTTATGTAAGTGGAACACTTAACACATTGCATGGTGCAAACAAAAATTTAATAAATGGTAGCTTTTGTTATTGTAGGAAGACAGAGTCCTTGAGACTGATAGGTGCATGCAGTGGCAAAACAGAGCACAGAAGGAGTAGACTGCGGGGGCTGGATGAGGTCCCTCACTGAGCCTGATCAGGGGCCTGGGTGGTTTTAGGGGGTCCACGCACAACCTGTGAAGAACTTTGTCACTTCAGAGCATGGGCTCTGAAGCTGTATGACCACGAGTGAATTCTTTAACTTTTTGGTAAAGTTTCCTCATCTATAAAGTACTGATGCTTCATATGGTTGTGGTAAGCATGAGGAGCATGTTACATGAAGAGCAGGTACATAGAAAGCAATCAATACACTTAGCTTTTGACGAAGATGGTAATAGGCAGGGAAGGACACTGAGGTTGCTGGGCTCTGGGGTCTTCAGGAGGCATTGGTGGAGGAAACAAAAAATTGACGGATGCGGGATGCTAAGCTGGTACATGGGGAGTGGCTCATTAAGCAATCCTAACAGGACTGGAGGGTGGGTCGGACACACACGGTTCTTGGAAACAGAGCACAGCGCCAGGCATAGGCTTGCTGGTGAGACCAATAGCTCTGCAAATGCAGCACAGCCCTCAACAGCCTCATTATGTTTCAGGAAACATTCTAAGAGTTTTACAAGTATTATTGCCCCATTTAATCTCCACAATAGCTCTATCAGGCAGGTACTAGCATTATCTCCATTTTATAGATTAACAAAGTGATTCTCAAGGAAGTCATAACTCTACACAGGTCACAGTTGACAGGTGGCACAGCAAGGCTTTAAACTGGGATCTGCCCGACTTCACTGTCAGAACTTTTTCCAAAATATGACACTGGCTGCCATGGGAATGTTCACGCATGTAAGACAAAAAGTCAGTGGGTGGTTTCACACGGTACACCTCAGCATTTACACCAACTGTGCAGTAAGGACAGGAGTGCCTAAGCCTCAAAGGGGCACTTCCGGGTTATGTGTGGATGCCCCAGAGGGCGGTAGTGAAAACGCAGATGGGGTGGGGAGGGGACCACAGAATCTCACTGCAGCTCAGGCCAACCAGGGTATTTAGGATGGCACAGGAGGGAGAGAGGGCAGGGTGGGGCCAGAGGTCACAGCCAGGTAAACAAAGGTGTGCGGGAAGAGTGGCTCAGGAGAGGCAGGACTCTGCCCTGCGGCCACGGGACCAGGCCGAGCCCGGCAGGGGCCTCTGGAGCCAGGAAAGGCGAGAATGAGAACCGTGCAGACGTGCGGTGGTGATGCCCGGGGAGGCGGTGCCTGGAAGCGTGAGGTCTGGAAAGGGTGTCTGAGGAGGGGCAACGCCCACAGCACCCATCATGCCAGCTGCCCTGGTCAGCCCTCGCTGGGCGGTGCCCTTGCGGCTGCTCTCGTGCAACCTTAGCTATCTTCGCCGAAAACCCATGAGTCCTCAGCCCCTCCCTCCGTTAGATGGGGAAGCTGAAATGCACAGAGGTGGGGTGAAGTCCCCAGACCTTCAGACAGGCAAAGAGCCTCCAGCTGTTTCAGAAAGAAAGTCGGAAGCTGGTAAGAAGCAGGTGTGGCGACAGACCTTATTGTGAGAAGTCAGGAGGATGGCGTGTAACAAAGGGACCAAGGATAGAGTTGCCCCAGTACGAGGAACAGCATTTCACAAATGACTGTGTCTAGGGAGGGGTCCCAGGAGGCAAAGGCGGCCTGTGTTCCGCTCGTGGTGGACTTGAGGGGGAAGATGCAACCCAACAAGTGTGAACTCAAACCAGAGAAGTTGAACGTGGTGGGGTGTGTGACTCCCCTGGGGCACTGAAAGGGAAAGAGCCTGCAGCCAGGTGTCTGGACTCTGCAAAGCTACAGGCAGGGGTGTGAAGTAGAGATGAGAGTTAAAATCGTGGAATGCATGCCGACCCCAAAGCAAGTATGTGAGACAAGAAGAGGGCTGAGGACAGAGGCTTCTGAATTGCATCCTAAGCCCATCCAATTCCCTTTAAGTTCCTGCATCCAAGGCTTGCTCTGAATGTCTAACTTGAAAATTCATTTAAGATTTAATCTTCTAGTGAATATTAGTAAAAGATGTGATTTGGGGGGATAGCATATGGGAATTTTAAACTGTCAGAAATAGACATAAAATATAATGTAGAGTTTAAAATAAGGTCATTTTTCAATTCCCTATAAGCCCACATCCACTTGATTCAGGTATATGCCTACTTTGGATGCTCATCTCCAAATAATCAACAAAGTTTTCTGTCACTGTTAACTAGGAATGAATGGTAATGGAGAAGTACAGAAATAATAAAATAGTCTGCCTCCAAAATGCAAAAATTTGCTTTCTATACATTTTTCCATGAAGAATCAGTGAGGTGACTAGAATAATTATTTGTGAATTTGCACATAAAGTGACCAATGTGTCAATGTGGGGGATGTAGCAGAAAAGGGAGAAGGGACACGGGGCGGGAAACACCTTGGATTGAAACACGAAATATATTATTTTAAGGTCAGATTTTCCACACTTACGCTAAGAATAGCCTATGAACATTTTTCATGAATTTATCATCCTAAAATATAGTCACAGGTATAGCAACAATCACTGTTTAAGATTAACGTAAAACAATTAGAAAAAAGAAGTTTGAAAACCATCGTGGTGAGTAAGAAATTGACAAATGGAAATCAATGGTAACAAAGTTCAATTGGGAAACCACACCAGAAAATCCATAAAAGGAATTCTATTTTTTTATTAATTTCCAGCATATAACAATCTGCTCTACTGAAGCGTTTTCAGCCTTAGAGATAACCGCGGCAGTTGTTCATCCTGGCCTGCCTTCCCTTCACAATACCTTAACAACACCCCTGCCTCGAAATCAAGCATTACATGTTTAGGGAATTCAAGCTCATTTAATTATTAGCCTAAGTAAAACATAATTATGAAGATAAATCTTTAGGGAGGGGGGGAAAAAACAAATAACCCATTCACAAGGCAAATAAAAATGACACTTTGATTAACTCCTGCTTCAGTTCATCCTGGAACAGGTCCCTCTCCACTGACATTATCACACGGTGTATTGAATATCACGGAGACGCGTAAAAGTTCGTGATTGTGCTGTCTCTCGTGGTGGCTCAGCCTCCCATGGGTGGTGTGTGCTCTGGACTGAGGCTGAGTGGTCAGCACCTCCCAAATTATCTGGATCTGAAGGATGAGGTTTCCAAAGAATTACAATACACTTATTTTAGACTAATTGTTTTATAAAATACAATCAAAATAATTTTTAAAAATGATCATGCACTTGAATTTGCACCAATGCCAAATTGCTGCAGAAGTCTCTGTATCTCACGTGTGCGCGTGTGGGTACCACGGTGGGGACCACCAAGCCCACGGCCCTACTCCTGGCAGTGAAGCTCACTCTGAGCAGCACTGCGGTAGCTTCTGTGAATCTCTTCCTCTCCCACAACACAAGAGCCACATTTCCCATCTCGTGACAGTTGGGAAGATTAAAGGAGATGGTGGATGCAAGTGTTTTAAGTGCAGGCAGGTTTAGGTCACTGCACTGCCAGTTTTTCCCTTCCGGACTCCTACCTCATTTCTCACTCGGATTCTCTCCAGATGCTTTCGTCTCCAAGCTGCAATAGGGACCCCCGACAGAGTCACCTCTGGAAGCCGGGCGCCCTCGGGCCACCCCTGAGCTCAGTCATCTCCAGAGAACCCTGGCTGCACCCGCTGCGGTAAGCCCTTACAGCCCAGCCTGGCATCGCAGCTCTCTAACGTCTTGGTTAACATCCTTGTCTTCTCTTCGGTACCTTCTGCCCGAATGTCCTCCCTCCAATTACGAAGGCAGAATCTCAGCAAATCCATTTGCGTAAATTCAATCCTTTTTGATTCTCTCAGCCAGAATTATCTCTTGCTAGGCCCAAATCATATAATCCTTTATCTCTGCCTCCAAAGGTATTTATGGCTTTCAATCTAATATTAGAAATCATACATGCAACATATGTACGATGTATACATGAGCACACATGTGCCACAGACTGGATGTTTGTGTCCCTCCAAAATTCACATATTGAGCCGTAATGTGATGATATTGGGAGGTGGGGTCTTTGGGGAGTAATCAGATCATGCGGATGGAGCCCCCATGATGTGATTAGTGCCCTTATAGGAAGAGGAAGGGGCCAGCGCTCTCTCTGCACCTTGTGAAGACACAGTGAGAAAAGACAGTCTGCCAACCGGGAGGGGAGCCCTCAACAGCCACCTTGATCTTGGCCTCCTGGCTCCAGAGCCATGAGGAACAATGTGTGTTGTTTATGCCACCTGGTCCACGGTCTCTCGGTACAGCAGCCCGAGCAGGCCAGCCCCGTGTTTGCAGGCGCAGACTGAACACGTCCTGTACGTGCTCCGTCCCATTTCTTTGGTTCCCATCCTGGTGTCATACATTCACACAGTCATTTACTGTCTTTGGCAAATGTATTTTCGAGTCCCCACCATGCGCCAGATAGGGGGATGGATGAAGCGGAGGAGAAAGGAACGACCCATCACATAAGTCATAGACCTGTCACGCTTGAGGTTTGCCCAGAAAAATGACAAGCAAAGAAAAAATTATAACCCATCTCCCTAATTGGTACTCAACTTACGCACGAATTCTTTAAGCACAGCAATAAAAGGACATTAAGGACAACATGCAATCAAGCAGAAGTAGTTAATAAAGAAAGTGCAGCACGGTCTCCGGATGCCCGGGTGCTCCTGACCGAGCTGGGTTGAGATGCCACGTGCCCTCTGGGCCGGTTCAAGGCTGCAGAAGTGTCACTGAGAATGAGCAAAACAGCACCAGGCATCCTATTAATCATGACTTTCCTCTTCTAAAAATTAGCTGACGCTTACCCCCAGCTCATTTCTCTTCCCTTCCTGGTCTCTTAGTTAACTTTATTATGTCAGAATACACACATTCCTTACCAATGGCAAGGATTTGATAACTGTTTGCTCCCCGTCCTGCTTCCTGGGAGAATGACCCTGACATGTGCAGACACTGCGGCTGGGCTGGGGGAAGGCTTCTCACAGACCCTGTGTCTGTGCATGTGCACATGTGTGTTTGTGAACTCTCACCACCAATGCATCATGCCTCACGCGGAGGGTTCTGACATACAGCAAGGGATTGGCTGGTCACATTTTTGTTTTGCTTTGTCTCAACAGTTTGGCCAGGTCACAGTGAGCACAGTGCTGAGAATGTGGGTTTTTAAATCAGAACTTTGAGGAACCACCAAGGTGTGAAACTCTATTACCAACACAGTCAAGAATACTCACCTGAGGAAACCTCCATGGAGCTCTCATTTATTTATTCCAGTTAACGAAAGACAATTCTTGCACTTGTAAAACAAGGTTCACACACATCAGCAATGATCCAACATGATAAATCGAGTTGAAAATCTCCCCATCCTATTTGAATATTAAGAATTCATATTTCAGGTCACAGTTTATCTTTAGAGATAGAATTGTCTTAACTCTAAAGAACAAATAGAGCCCTCCTGATCATATAAACTCTTTAAGCCAAGCTGTTGAGGTCATTTGGTGGTTATATTAGTCTGCTGGGCCTGCCGTAACAAAATACCACAGGCCGGGTGGCTAAAACAACAGAGATTTATTTTCTCACAGTCCTAGAGGCTGGAAGCCCAAGATCAAGAAGCCAGAAAATTCGGTTTCTGGTGAGGTCGTGCTTCCTGGCTGGCAGGTGGCCACCTGCCCTATGTCCTCACATGGCAGAGAGAGAGCTCTGGTGTTTCCTCATCTTAGAAGGGCACTAGCCCTGCTGGGTGCGGGCACCATCCCCATGACCTCACTTAACCTTAATTACCTTCTTAAAGTCTTCACCTTCGAGTACAGCTACATTGGTTATGAGGGTTTCAACATATGAATTTTTGGGGGACACAATTAGTGCTTTTATTAACTGGGTGGGTACATAAATAGTAGATTTTCAAAGGGAGATATCAAAATTCAAGGAAATTCAGAGGGAAAAAAGTTTCCTCATAATTAATATTCTGTTGTTGTACTTACAAACTCCCAGGACGCACCACCTGCCTGGATTCTGCAGGACCCTGGCGAGGCCTCGCCCCCAGCGCCCCCACTCTCACCAGCACAGTCCATTAGGATGACACCCTCCTGCCCACCCGAAGCCAGAGACGACCAGGGCACCTCATTTCCAGACTCTTCTGCCAGCACTTTCTTGGCCCCAGCCCGTCACCCACCACTCCCGAGGCCAACTGACCTCCTGCTGCCCCAGGACACATGGACTGTCTGCAGCGGGCTCTCTGCTCCTCACCCTCCCCCTGCCCTCTGGCCCTGGCTGCCGTCTGCCCTCACAGGGGGTGTCCTCACTTTGCGGCTGCTTGTCCATCTCATGCCCTTGCTCAGAAAAAAGTAATGGTCAAATCCTAAAATACAAGAATAGAGTGGAAAATAAAACAAAAAGACTTGCCTGTAAGGAGAACACACTTCAGTGTGTGTATGTTTGGGAGGGCAGACAATACCAGAATAAACAAATTAAGATATATTATGTCAGATAAGACTATGAGGACAAATTAAGCAGGACAGAGGGGGTTGTAGAGTTGGGCGCAGGGGTGGGCAGGGTGTGGTTTCAGAGGTGGTAGTCAGGGGCTCACTAATGGGAGACTGCAGAGCCCAGACAGCGCTAAGGAGGCAAGCCCTGCCGGCGTGGCCGCCCTGTGCCCTGCTGCCCCTCCCTGCCCCTCCAAGGGTACCTCCTCCACCCCACCGGCTCCAGCCCTGGTGCGTCTCAGAGCTCAGTTTTTGGCCCTCCTATCCGCTCTGTGTACTCCTTGGGCCTTTACTGTGACTATTCCAAAATTTTAATCTCTAGTGCACATGTCTTCTCTGAATTCCCGGATTGCATGTTCAACAATGCTTTTAATGTCTCCATTAGATACAGAATAGACACCTTGACTTAACCTGTCTAAAGCTGAACTGTCGAGTTCCCTCCAAAATGCTCCTCTGCCAGCCCCCTGTAGCTTAGCAAATGGTACTTCAGTTCCACTGGAGCTGCAGACAAAGTCTTGGGAGCCACCACCAGCGACCCTCCTCTCCTCACCCCCCACAGCCGTGTGGTCAGGAAACCCTGCCAGCTTGTCCTCTCAGGCACCCACGGCACAGCCCCCACCTCCCCAGGCCCCCTGCCCTGCTGGCTGGCCCTGAACTCGGTGCTGCGGCAGCCTTCTGCCCCCCTCAGTGCACTCTTGCTGACTTCTCCACCTGCCACCAGAGAGATCTTCACGAAGAGCCAGTCCAATTGGACCACCTGTCGGCCCGCGACATCCTCACAGCTACTGTCCCCACGCTCTGTTCCCTGCCCGCCCCGTGACAGCTTGCCCTCCCTCTGCTGAAGCACCGTGGCCTTGTCACTGGGACTTGAACACTCCAGCCACAGCCCTGCCTCCAGCCATGGAGGGAAAAGCTAAACAGTGAACAAAACTAATAAGAACAGGGATTTTGCTTAAGGACTAAAAGACATGTGGAGGTGACCACTGATAACTGAAATGTTTGGAAACAACAGAGCCCAGTACGGAAAGCAAGTGCCGTGGAGAACCCTCCAATCCCCTCGCGTTCCTGCGGGAATGGGGCTATATGTTTGTAGGTTTTTAAGTGTGCCATGCCAGAAGGTCTAAGATGTTCCCCCTCCCCAGAAAGTAATCTTCCTGAGCGCCAGTCTTTGGCCTGGCACACGCCGCGGCCAGGGCCAGTGTCTGGAGGGAGGCAGGAGTCACCCCATGGGCGCAGTCAGGGCTGCTAAGCAAGACGTGGCTGCACCCCAGCACCCGGGGCAGCCCGCAGTGCAGCTGCGTGGGGCAGGGCAGCCCCGAGGGTCGCTGCGTGGCAAGTCTGAAGGGTGCTAAGGAGGGAATCGGGTCGTAAGAAGGGGACACAGTGGAAGAGACAATTGCTGTCACGCCTCCGTGAACAGCGGAAGGCGAGCGACGTACGTAAGAGGGTCGCTTTCCACCCATCCTCAGAAATACTACTCAGGGTAAAATTAGAATTCATATTCTTTTTGGCATTTTACATCTTTTGCCTCCATTATTAAAATAAAGAAATGATATAAAGACCTCTCAGAACACTAACCAAATAATTACGAAATGAGCATAGAGAAGTGATGCTCGGTTATATGCGTCATATGTCTGTAAGGAGGAAACGGCAAAGGAGAAAGTTAGACAGAAAGAAGGAAGGGTACAGTAGGGAAATTATCGTTAACAATAACTTACTGTATATTTCAGAATAGCTAGAAAAGAAAACTGTAATGTTCCTAACAAAAAGAAAAGAAAAATGTTTGAGGTGATGGATATCCCAAATACCCTGGTTTGATCATTATACATTATGTACATGTATCAAAATATCACATGCACCCCCAAATACGTGCAACTATCGTATAACAATAAAAATACTTTTTTTTAAAAAAAAGAAGGATGGAAGAAAGGTGGGAGGGAAGGAGGAGGGAGGAGGGAGGAGGGAAGAAGGAGGGAGGAGGGAAGGAGGAGGGAGGAGGAGGAAGGAGGAAGGAGGGAAGGAGGGAAGGAGGGAAGGAGGAAGGAGGGAAGGGAGGAGGGAGGAGGGAGGGGGAAGGAGGGAAGGAGGGAAGGGGAAGGGGAAGGAGGGAAGGAGGGGAAGGAGGGAAGGGAGGAAGGAGGAAGGAGGGAAGGGGGAAGGAGGTAGGGGGAAGGAGGGAAGGAGGGAGGAGGGAAGGAGGAGGGAGGAGGGAGGAGGGAGAAGGAGGAAGGCTAAGTAGGAAGGAGAAGAGTGAATCTAGGAAGAGAGGAAGGAGAAGGGGAAGAGGTGGTACAGTGAGGTGAAAATCTGATTTATTCAAAGTACTCAAAGCATTGAGTTTACTAAAATGAATTGAATTTTCTTCCTAAAGACTGAGGAGATAGGGAAGGGGTTCTAGTCTAGAGAGGAAAACTTAGTTGTATTACAGATTATAAGCAGTCAGATAGACGGCTTGATATTTTCCATAAGAACCATTTCTAGAGACTAGGCGAAATTTGAGAAAAACTCTAGGACTAAAGACATTTAACAAAATAAACAGTCCAATGGAAACCAGCTAGACAATGCAAGAAGCAGTGCTTTAAGTCAACTTTGCACAGGCATTTCATGTGCACAATACCTCAGAGACACGAGTCACACCGACCCATACCATGCAACGGGAGAAACAGGGTGAAGTCCTGAGGAACAGGCATGAGAGCCAACAGTTGCCAGGGTATCCATGAGAAAGAGGGTCCACTCGGAGCGCGGGCTCCAGGTATGATCTACAGGTGTACGGGGGAGTCAGGGAGAGGTATGGAGCAATGGACATGATTCACAGGAATCTGAAGTGGTGGTAGAGTGTCGTGTGGCTGTGATGATGGTCCGGTTAGACCTGAAATGTGAACTAAGCTCTGGAGATACAGTAGATGGGTCCATACTGTGCAGGAATTCCATCTAAAGAGCTGATTGAACCCAAATGGAATGAAGCTAATTTCTTCCAACTTTGTTCTGTATTCTGTGGCTTCAGCACTGTGAGCTACTTCTGGCCATAGGGTGCCAGAAATCATCTTACCCACATGATACTCCAAGCCTCAATGCCCCCAACCAGGGGTGATTTGGATGCTATTCGGATGAGGGTGACAAAGCCTGGGGAGGGGAAATGTTTTCCTCAAGGCTGTAGAGACACTAGTGTGAGCCTGGCCTGGTGTGCTCCATGGACACTAAGTTGGCGTCATTAAAACCCCAGCACCCGGATCTGGGAGGTCTTCTCCACCTGGCCAGGGATGTGGGCACTACCTTCTTTTTATTTCCACATGTACCATGAATACTTTCTACTTACACACTTAATATGCTTCCCTGTTGCCTACAAGATGAATTCCAGTACGTTTTGCACGGGATAATGTCTTTCACAACCTCATCGCAGCCTATGTTGCCACTTTAATCTTCCACACATAATTGATACATCATTTCACATCATCCTGCTTTGTTCCTCTTGTCCCTCAGTAAAGAGAGTCCTGCCCCCACCCCCTGCCAAGGAAAATCCTACTTCTTCTAAAATACTGTTCTCAAGTGATCTCTTTCCCCAACCTTACCCCAGCCCCCAACTGGCCTCTTCTCTCTACCTGACAAATTACGTGCCCTTGTGTTTTCTGCTGTAACAGGTTATGTTTTATTCATTTGTTGTGTTTTTTTGTGTAATGTGAGCATTCAAGGCTCTGTGCTGGGGATTCCATACACGGCTGTGTCCACACATAATAGGTACTAAGGGTATATGTGTTGAAGTGAAACAAAATGTTTCAGGCTTCCTTTCAAAAGAATGAACATTTCTGCTCAGTAAGGTCTGTTGTAACTGATGCCAGTAAGCCACAGAGAATGTAGTCTTAGAGCAGGGCATACACCCCTCCGCGCCTGCACACACCTTCGCAGGTTTCCTGGAGCACAGGCCCGGGCTCTGCAGGCTCCGTCCCCGCTGCCCACCACACCTCCACGGGCGGGAGCCCTGAGACCTCGCTGTCCAGGGCCACCGCCGCTCAGTGGGGACACAGGTTACTGGTCCAGTTGAGCTTTCTCTATTCCTCCCATCAGACTTATTTAATTCATTAGGACATGGATCAGGTAAATTTTTTAAAACTTTACAAATGTGTCAGTTAATTAATAAAGTTCCTTTACAACTGCAGAGAGAAGCTTGTGGTTTCACAATCTGGGGGTGGGAGATGGCGGAGCACACAGGAGTCAAGGAGAAGAGATTGCGTGTCCTGCTTTCCACTGCCCCTGGGTCACCGTGGCGTCTTCCTGTTCCAGACGCCCCTGCGGCTGCTTCTGATGCACTGATAGTGTTAGCAACCGAGCCACAGAAGTTCGGAAAGCTAAATTTAACATTGCCATTCACTCATTGTAGACGACGCTGCACAGAACCTCATCCTCTCTCAGAGGCATACAAGAATGTCATTTCCATTTCATATTTTGCCCTGTTTCTGCCTCTTCTTCATGCATGTTTCTCTCTTGCATATCAGATGCCACAGCCTGTTGAATCCACACCCTTCCAGGAAACCCGCCTTGGTCTGTCCGTCAGAAGGACATTCCCATGCCCGGAGCTCACAGCCCTCGATTGTGGCACCAAGTACTCGCTATCCGAGTTTGCCTTTATCTCACCTGCTAAATTCTGATTGATTTTTAATTTTCCATTGCTGGTCTTTATTCATCTTTTCACTCTCCACACCTGGAGGTGGTTTGTGCAAAGCAGTTTCTCAAGGACGACCTGGTGCCTCCCACCAACTGAAATGACCGCTGGATCCCAAGGCTGTACAGGGGTCCCAGGTTGGAGGGAAGGGAAACAGATCGCACACAGATGAGAGGTGGCAAGAACACCCCTGGTACCCATACTCTCACATCCCTGAAACCTTCACTTTCTTTCTCATAGAAAGGGGGTTCTTCAGAAAATAAAATTGTCCAAAGTCCCAACACTGATTCCTTTCCTAGAATCACTATGATTTAAATCATGTGGAAAAGGAAGAATTGTAGGATTAAGTAATTGTAAAGTTACTACCCTTTAAGTGGTAAGGGTAACATGTAAGTGGCTGTGAAAAAATTTTAATTATAGAAAAAATGCAGTTTTATACCCTTTGCAATAGAAAAAAGAAAGAAAAAACAAGTCAATACCCAAGATACTAGCTAATCAATTAACTTATCCTAATTTGAAGGAAAAATATCATAATGTGTCCCCAGAAAATTTTAAAAACTCATTGTTTAAATAATTTCTTTGAATACCTTTAGAAATCCATCCAATGTTACAAGGCACAGAAAAGTCATTATTAAATCATTTCTGCTTTTAGTTTTAAAATAAAAAAGGTAACTATTAATTCCAAAATCCTTTTCATGTACAAAATCAATGGGGGGGGAGGTGTTTCTATGTAACAATTACCAATCTAAGAAATTCTAAGTGAAAAATGAAAACAACAGCTGCCACCTCTGTAAGAGTTAATGACAGCAGCCACACCTAGTGATATGTATGAGGCACTAATGATGGTTAACATGTCATGTACATGGAACATGCGAAACACAACTACTCATGCAGTCTCCACAATGACCCTGCGAGTCCAGACTATTACTAGACTGAGGGGCAGAAAGAAATTTACTCTTCAGAGGTAGAAAGCTGGATTTATTCTCCACCAGTCTGGTAGCAGGGATGCCTCTTAAATTCCCATTCATTGAGACATTTCAATATGGAAAACTTTAAACAAACATGAAAGTAGCTGGAAGAGCACAGCAAGCCCAGATGGTCTTCAATCAACGACAGCACGTCATGCGGCCAGTGCCACCTAGCTATCCCTCATTTGATAACCATTTCTATATTATTTTGAAGGGAATTCCAGAAGTCACACAATTTTACCTACAAGTGTTTCAGTGTGCATCTCTAAGATATAAGAACTTTATTTTAAACAGAGCCATGACTATTAACATATCTAAACAATTAAAAGTAATTCTTCAATATCATGTACATGCTTTAAATTTTAGGGGCAAATATAATGTATAAAGTCATATTTTTTTCTGGCTATATTTTAATACCTCATGTTTCATATAAAGTGAAACAATAGCATGGTGGTGAAAAATTAAGGTACCACTGTCCCCTTGAGCCAGAGCCAGGTCACATAAAGGCAGGAGTAACGCAAGGTAGGGTCGTACCCACGGCCAGAGGCCTCTCTGCTTCTCATTTCGCCTGCCCAGCTCGGGGACGCGCGTGCACCAGGGCCTGGGCTCCCCCGAGGCTGGCTGTGCTCCCCCTCCCTGAGCCTGTCTCAGTGACCTAGGTGTCACCTGCAAGGCGGACCACCTCGGCTGTCATCGTTCACCCTGGGCCAATGAGCAGGATTCTCCAAATAAAAGATCTCCTGAGTGGATATTTGTCTTCAGGCCCCTCCAGCCATTTGCTATTTTTTAGTGCCTTAATAGTTGTGACACTGTATGGCCACTATGGGTTTCTGGGTACAGATGACAAAACTCCCCTGGTTTTATGGTTTGAGATTTTATACAGGCTAATGGTATTTACTTTTCCCACATCTCAAGGCTGCTCCTGAATGTGATGATAGTCCAAAGTGTGGAGGAAAATAATGCCTTCTTACATATTGAAAGTTATTGTCATGATTCAGCCATTCAACATAAAAGAAGCAGAAACAGAAGACGAAGGTGGTAGGGGGAGGAGTGAGGGAAGGGCAGGGAAAGAGAGGTGGGGGCAGAGGGAGGAGGGAGGAAGAAAGGAGAGAAGGGAGGGAGGAGGGAGGAGAGGAGGAGGAGGGAGGAAGAAAGGAGAGAAGGGAGGGAGGAGGGAGGAAGAAAGGAGAGAAGGGAGGGAGGGAGGAGGGAGGGAAGAGGGAGGAAGAAAGGAGAGAAGGGAGGGAGGAGGGAGGAAGAAAGGAGAGAAGGGAGGGAGGAGGGAGGGAGGGAGGAGGGAGGGAGGGAGGAGGGAGGAAGAAAGGAGAGGAGGGAGGGAGGGAGGAGGGAGGGAGGGAGGAAAAATAACTATTCCTGAAACTCAACCAACACCTGTTCCATGCAGAAGTTTCCCCCTCAGTTCAATTTTACCTCCAGGTTTGTCGGCTGGTTAGTTTTGGGCTGAGTGAAACCTTCATTGTGTTTCCTTTTTGCTGTTCTATGTTTATGGGGGTGTTTTATTCATAATCTCAGGTGGGCAGACATTAGACACTGATGTTTCCTGTCACTCACTTCTTCTAATCAGAGAATGTGAAGTGTGAGGAGCAAGCAGAAAGCTGTTGTCGACAGACTGCACTTAGGTGATCTACTCATCTAAGAAGCAAGACAAGCACGCAGCATGAGGACAAGGAGGAGCAAGAGGTAATCACAGCACGGGCTTTGATGTGGAAAATTATGTGGCATTTGAAATAGAGAAGATATAAGAAGTAGTAAAAATAGGTATCAGAAAAGGGGGAAATGAAGAAATAAACAATAAATATCAGTCAGAAAACTTACTATAAAAAGCAGGAAAACATGCATGGACAACTAAATACATTCATGGACTAAAGTAGAAAGTATTACATTTTCTAAGTTTCTCATCATATAAGGAGGATTTTAAGCATATAATAGTCACACTCATATGATATCAAATTTGGCCATTTTAGCAAAACAACCACAAAAACACTGGTTGGACATGACTTATATATATACATGTACATTGGCTGTATGTTTCCCAGGCTTATGCATTGGTGATTTCCTGTTGTTTCTACTGTTTTCTACATATCAAAGTTGCCTTGGTAGTAGGCATTTATTTCTGAGACAACCAAGTGAACCAACTCCAAGAAACAATTTGGAGTTTAACATTCGGAGGAGCGAAGTCGTTCACCCGCCCGCCCGGAGCAGCACAGACCTCAGGAGCTCAGGCTCTGGGGCGCCCTTGCACTGGGCCAAGTGCTTCTGTTTGTTCTTGTTCACGTTACATAACTCTCTGCATTGGGATCTCCTATTTGAAATAGGGTTGATGACGTTTCCTACCTTAGCATTATCTCGAGGAGTAAGTCAGTTAACACACATCAGACTCGTAGAGCGCAATCACGGAGCACAACTGTGTGAGAAGCGACCACGCATGTGTAGTGCAGTGTTAGACACCATCACGAGGCAGAGAGGAGTCATCCAGCACACAAACCCATGAGCCAAGAGGCACCCAGAGCTTTGTCATCTGAAGCCCAGCATCCCAAGCATAGAATTCTGTCCCGAAATTGTGCAGTTAAAGTCCCCTTAAAGATTGCCAAGTCCTTCATTCCACTGATGCAGTAACCGAGGCTAGAGAGGCCAGGGATTGCCTGTAGTGCAGCTGCAGGGCCACACCTAGGTTTTCCAGCTCTTATTTTAGGTTTGTCTTTGATACCAAATTTACAAAATCATGGCAAGTCTTCTCACGTCACAAATACTAATAGTTTGGGGCAAATGACTTTTGCTTTTTTTGTAACATAATTTTCTGTAATCTGTACAAAGGTGGGAGGTGGCAGATGCTTGTGCTTTCCTGGTCAGTTATGTGAATCTCTCCAACTAGCTCATGCATGTATCAAGAACTGAGGCCAAAATGTGTTGCTTTACAGAAATTTAGCAGGCTTAGTATAGTAATGATTCAATTACCTTGAATGGCGTGAACTAGTTAACTTCTATTTTTAAGAAAACATGAAAACTATCATAAAATATTAAAATACCATCATATGAAATAGAAATTAGCCCATAGCACCTAGAACAGGTCCTGAACATAGTAGGTCTTAAAATATATCCATTAAATTGAATTGAATTAGACTTATTGTATATCTTTCCAGGGGCTAAAAGTAGGAAAAATAGGTGCCTATTATAAAATGGAATAATACTTCAACTGTGAACACAATCCTGCAATGGAATGGGCTGCCTTATTGGGTAGTAGGCTGTAGGTTGCCCGTTCCTGGGAATATTCAAGAGGGTGATAGAAAGGTTCCTTTCCAGGGGTAGGTGGCATGAGACCGGCGGTGTCCCGACAGTGCACTGTGCAGTGCAGTGCAGTGGACGCAATGCTCTCTTCCTTTAGTGGTAGTAGGTCTTGAGCTTCTCAGGGATGGGCATTAAGAGTAATAATGGTCACTATATTAAACTGCTCATGCTGAGATCACATTTTTAAAGCAAATTTGTTGTGGCGCTTTTCATACTATGTATCAGAGACTCAAGTGTGGATTCTACTACTAAAGGATGAACTTCTCACAAGCATGGGTCATATCCTATTATTTACTTATCAACATGGTCTGGCACCATGTATTGCACATAGTAGGCACTTCATATGCTGATTTAATATATGAACAAGAGAACAAAAGTGTAAGATTTTTAACTGAGTTCTTGGGAATTCAGAATACATATTGAAATACATTTTTAGCCTTTAAAAAACTAAATTCATGCTATGAGGTTAGTTTTTCTCAAAGTCAAATTCATAAAAATTCTATGTGGAATGGCAGACTATTCAAACATTGAATGGTTAGCTGTATTTACAGTAACAGAGGACATGCAGTGATACAACCATACATAAAATGGAGAAGCGTTTTAAAAGTATTACCCCTCTCGAGAGCCTTAAAATATACATAGTTTTTGATCTAGCAATTCTATGAATTTATCTTAGGAAAAATAAACAGCGTAAAAAGTTTTAGGTAAGAAATGGTTATTAAATCTTTGTTTATAAAGCCAAGTTACAAAATTACAATAGATGATTGGTTAAATATATTTCAGTATATCTATAAAGTGGAATACTATATACCATGAAACAATGTTACAGAAATATATTTATTGTTACAAAAATATACCTATGATGGGTAAAGTAGAAACAGAGAAAAGAACAAAAGGTACAGTGACTAGCTTAATTTCAAAAATTTTAAACCAACAAATCATTTTAATGGTTATTGTCACTGAGTTTTGGGACCTTCAATGCTTTAATTTTTTTATTATTATATATTTTGTAATATTTAATCTTTTCTAAAATGGATGAATACTAATCATTTAAAGAAAATAAGTTTATTTTAAATGCTCTGTCTCTCTCTCAGTGTGATATTGGTGCAAATAACAATATTCAGACGGTGAATTCTGATGCTATTGACACTAAATATTAAGGCAAGTACAGAGGTAATGCCTTCAGAAAGTGCAACTTCTGAACAATTAAAAATGAATTGTGTAGCAAACAGAGGACACCAGGTTCAACAGGGTGGTTTATTTCTCAGTCTTGCTGGCAATTAAATTCATTTTACTTATCAGATTAGCATTTCTCAATTCCACCCACTCAATCAGAAGAGAAAGGAGGGTCATAAACGCTGAGTGTCTGTGTCAAAGCCCAGAGCAGGTCGGGCCGCCCAGACCTCAGCCGACGCTTGGTCAAGGCAACTCTGCTCTTTAGTAGAGTTGAAAATTTATAAAATTATGCCTCAAGATAGATTTTAAAAGGGACACAAATGATGGCTCGGGATGTGCCACCATAGAAAGGGGAATGATGGTATCAAAACTGGGCTTTGATCTGGGTAAATGCTTTGAAGTCAGTGTGCCTCTAGCTGGTCATACGACCTCCCTCAGCCTCAGCCTCCACATGTCTGCAGGGACAGAGGTCTCTTCTTTACAGGGCACCTGTGGACTGGAAGGGATGATGACTGGGCCCTTTGTACAACATGGCCTGACACAAAGCCAGCCCTGGAGGCCCAAACGAAAGAATATGAGTAGAAGTAATCTGAAACCTAGAAGGCACCATGTAAGGAATGAAAAATGAGAAAATTGAATATAAATATGTTTTTTGGGTAAAGTTTTCTGCTTGACTTAGCTTGTTTCTGAAGTATTTAGATTATATGCAAAGCTCTCATCAGTGTAAAGATATAAGAAAAAGTCATAATTGATATATGGATTTAACATGTATATTCAATTAACTAAACAATGACATAAAATGGAAGCATCTAAACATCAAAAACAGTAAGAAATAACTGGTAGAAAAGAACTCAATTGCCCTCATTTTAAATCAGTCACTACTGCATTCTAAGTTCTGCTTTGTGTTCAGATAACATTCTTCACATTCCTAATAAAATTGTAAGGTCCCATTGGAATTAACATACCGCACTCTGTGATTCCTCAAATGTCAGTGTGGGTTGGACAAATGTCCAGGCGATAGCTGCGTGCACCTTGTCCTTGGCTACAGCCTCCGCATGACCTTCCCTGCACAGGAGAGAGGAAGAAGTGGTTAGTGAACCTGAGACTGTTTTCTCTTGACTTAATGGGAATGGCTGGTTTCCCTACATCTTGAGCTATTCTCATTAAATTAATGGAGGCTTTACACACACACATCCACACTGGCTGTAATTCATCTATGGAACAGTGCTGGGGTTAGACACTCCCACTGCTTCCCATCAAAGGGGTAGTGCTTTTAAAATGGAAGTGTATTTTCTAATAAACGTGAAAGAACAAGGTCAGTTGTGTGAAACTTGAGCGAGTCTCTAGGTCTCTGGACTGTCTACAAAGACCACCAGCAAAGGGAGAGCAGCTCCCTGCCCAGGACTCCACCTGCCTCTCAGACAGTGACCACAGTTGTCAGCAGAAGGTTCTGGACTGAGGGTGCCCCCTGGATTCCAGGATGGCAGTATGCACAGGTTCAAACAAAGATCTCAGAATCAGCTTGCCTATCTAAGGCCATATCAGGACTGATTCTACAATGGAAATAATAGATGTTTAAAGAAATAAAAGTAAAGAGACACTAGCAGAGGAAGGAAGTTTCCAATATTTCCTATTTTCTAGGTTCACAGGGAATGGAAAACTAGGGTGACAGAAGAAAAGGACAATGATTTCTCTGGAACATTAATTCAAATTTTTCTACCCACTAACCATATTCATTCCAATTTTAGCAGTTCTGTGGGAGGAAAAATGAAACATGAAATTCTTCTATGCATTCAACTTTGCATATATTCTTTACCTCTACCTGGAATGCCCTCCCCTTTCTGGGTCTTCACGATCCTGCCCAGAAGCCACACTTTCTCTTCTGTGTGATGTTACTGATGATAGAAGAACAAGAATCTTCATACCAAGAGCAGCACAAATAACAACAGCTGCCATTACTGAATATCTAACTAAGAGAAGCCACACTCTAAGCCAGACACTGCATGTAGCTTCATTCTCCTCTAACCCTCAGAGTTGGTATTATTACTCCCCTGTATATCGGCTCAAAGGTGCTAGGTAACTCCCTGAGACACATAGCTAGAACATCGAGAGCTAGGGTTCAAGACCAGCTCCTTCTGACACGGGGTCCTTTCCACTCCAGGCTGATCTCCAATTTCTCAGACCCTCCAATACTTCAATCCTGTGTTCTCCGTTCTTCTAGAAGAAAACATTAAGTTTGTGAACACGTGCTGGTTCACATGACACTCTTTTTTTGAAGATGGAATTGATGACTCTTTTAGGACAATATCATCATTATTAAAATGTGGAAAACATTCTAGATCATTCAAAATCAAATGAAATATATGTACACTTTTAAAAGAAGTAATGTAGATATCAAGTTTCTGATCATTTCTAATAAATGGAAAAAATAAAACAAAGAACCCATTAGAAGATACTTATGAGAATTTCTGGTCTTGGGATTTTACTTTATAACTGAAAATGGCAATAAATCTAGTTTCTACTTGCAGTAGAGTATGCTTGCCTACTGTGAGTCAGGAATAAGTAGTCTAATGGTTTTAAGTGGCCCCAGATGGTTTGCTACACTTAGGCAGAGCAGGAGATTTCATTTGTGGCCAAGGGTGCCACCCACCCTGGTGGCTTTGGTGAGCTCTGCCAGGACACAAGCAGCCTTGACATTTCCCTTACTCAAAAGGTGACCTGCAGAAGGCAGGAGGGGTTCATGAAACCTTGAGGGCAGGGAGGGAAGGGACTAATCAGAGGAACAGACTTGGTGTGAAAAGCAACTTGGCTGAGTTCTATTTCCTGCTCCATTGTTATCAGATAAGAAAGATGTAGACACAGATCTGTGCATGTGTCCGAGTGTACACATACATACATACACATTTCATCTAAAATTGCCTTCGCTTTTTTTTAATCACTTTAGTTGATTTCTCTAAGAAAGTTCAGATAATTCTAAAAAACTTTACAAGACTTAGGTTTATCAATACAGAGTATCAAATCTTAAAATGTTGAGAACAATTGACTAAACTGCTATTTAGTGTCAGAACCATTATCTTTTACACTTTTGTTAAGCATCACCAGCATCCTGGCGCATGATTTAGTGACCTATACAGACACTAAAAAGTTAGTCATTTAAAGAAACATTAACTAGCATGGGTCAGTTCCAATCTTTTTGAAAAAAATCTATCTAAAAATATAAATATTGCATTTACTGAATATGGGAAAATGACAACATTTCAAGAGCACAGGGTGACTTTCTCATTTGCAAAAATGAGGATGATGGACCAGATTGTTTTTAAGACTCCTGACCTCTGGAATCCAGGCTTAGCTCTCAGGAAGTGGGAAACTTGGTCTTTGAAATTCATATACATATTCTAGTTAATTAACAGTTATTTCATATTATCGTTTAAGCAAATAAAATTGTAGTTATTTCTATGTGGGCATTACCACTTTTTAAACAGAACAGAAGCACTAACCCTTCCATGGAAATAATAACAGCAATACAACTAAAACTTAAAAATTCTACAACTCAATTTCAACTCTGGAATTTAACACACTGGAAATTTAAGTAGAGCAATACCTGAACTCAAGGACTGACATTAAGAACTCTCTGGTAAGGGACACGTATCATACTAGGATATTTCCTTACTCCCTTTTATGGCTTCTCAAAGCACATCAGATTTATCAGTAGATATATCATTTGGTCTCATTTTCTGACAAGCTATAGTTCATTTCTGGAGAAAGGAAAGATATATTTACAATGACCTAAAAATAGAGACTAACTATGTGTGAAGTACCAAACAGGAATTGTGTCATTTAATTCTCACAGCAAGGTTTAGGTACGTCATAACGCCAATTTTCAGATGTCAAAAGTGAGGCCCAAGGAAGCCAAATAACTAGCCTCAGATCACATAGTTTGTCAATAGCAGGATTGGATTTGAATCCCGACAATCTAAACTCTCAGCATGTGCTCTTAAACACCACACTCAAACTTTAAAGCAATTAAAATCAACTTTTTAAAAAACAAAATCATCATATACCTACACAGAGCAAAATATTGGGAAGAACTGAGCAAAACATTTCTCATTAACTGGCTCATCTGCAACCACGCCATCAACGTGGCAGGTGCTAGCCCAACACGCGGCCAGTTCGAGATGTGCTGTAAATGTGAAATGCACGCCACGTCTGATGGCAGTATGAAAAAAACGTGAAATGTCTCATCAATCATTATAATATTGTAATATTATAATTAAATACTATAATCATTATGTTATTATTTATAATATTAATAAATATTATAATTAAATAATATAATTAATGTATTATAATATTTTAGGTTAGATACTATATTATTAAAATTAATTTCATCTATTTCTTTTAATTACATTTAATATTTACTAGCAAATGTATTATCATCCGTGTAATTCTACAACTTGCATTATGTTTCCATTGGACAGTGCTGATCCAGAGTGTCACTTACCAGGTTAATTTTACAATGAGCTACATTTTGGATTTTTATAAGAACAGAGCCTCATACAAATGCTCAGATTGGACACGTTCTTGCTAGAGAACAATATGATCCATTCAATTCAGTCTCAAGAACGTCAGGTTTATATTCTCCTTAAAATCAATAGCTTAACTCAAAGTTAGTTAATAATAAAAGTTATTTTCTCTAAAATAATTACCCTTTTAAAAACGCTCTACCCTTTGATATGAGCCATAGGCTTGCTCATTAATTAGCTTTTCTGCGGGCTTCTGATGGCAGAGGCAGGTGAAGACTCCGAGTCCCCCAAGGGAGCGCACGGTGATCCCTGTCTGGACAGACAGAACCCTCCACTGACAACAGAGTGAGACTGAAAATCATGAAGGGTGACAGCTCGTCCCTTAGCCCAGAGAAAAGTTCCAATAGGTGGCCCTGCCGCGCTAATGCGGGGATATCCTGTCTCACACTGTCAGACAGGTTGAGGCTTTTTTGCATATTAGCCTAAAAGCATGTTTCTTTATGTACTTTTGTTTATTTTATATTTTTCAGGTTTTTAATATTTCCCCCATACTTCAACTATGATAGTAATGCAGTGGTTCATACTCTTAATTTTTAAAAAATGGTCATTGTACTTATGACTTTTTCATGCCAGTCTAGTTTCACACAGTGAGCTAATTTTTATATACATCTTATAGAAGTTTGGGCTTTAAGTAAATAAAAAAATCTCCAAATATGTAAACATATAGCAACAGTCTATAGTAACAATAAGAAAAAACCCTGACAAACAGCTAATCACTGTGTGAACTTGGACAGCTGTCCTTCTGTAAGATTGGAGTAAGAAGGTCCCTGTGCCACTGTTTGATGTTCTGCAAACAAATGTGACTCTCTCTCATTAGTACTACTCATGGAATAAAAGCCAGCTAAATGGAATAGAACCGAAAATCCTCTCTAAATGGGTGAGTGCGTGACTGATATTACGAAGCTTTTGAAATCTGAGACACTATGTGACTTTCTTAGTATTGTCTGAGGAGATTAAAAAAAGAGATTTAGATGTGGATCCAATTAATGGCCGACAGTCAGCAATCCCCAAACTCCAGCTCACCTGCGTCACGGCGTAAACAGGGCTTCACTTTAACCCAGTGCCGGCAGGTTCCCAGGAGGCAGATCCCAGGAGGGGGAGGAGAAGAGTGTGAGCTGAGAGGAAATTTGCTCCCTGGGGAAGACCTCCCCAAGTCAGGGTTAGGATCCCAAGGGAGTCCAGGTATTTATGTCCTGATGCCGGCCTTGGCAACTCCCCATCACAACACTAACACGTGTGTGTGACCATGTCAGCCACACAACCACAAGTCACAGTACATGAGCAAAAAAGCAGTAGAGAAAGTCAGAATTTCTAGACTTAAGTCAAAAACCTTAGACACCTTGCCTTGGAACTATGTTCTTTACCTCTGAGGGCCCCCGAGATCACATCTGACCACTGACTGAATAAACATCCATGTGCACGAAGAGGTGAACAGGGCAGAGTCAGGCCAGGGAAGGCCCAGAGCCCTGGATTCTGCTTCAGCCTCAGGGTCTGGACCCTCCTCTGCTTCCATTTATAAAAAAGGCTCCTTATTCATGAAAGTCTGAAAGCCACTGTACCATGCGATTTTGCTTTCCCACTCAAAGACTAGTGCTGTGCACTTTCTTACACACAGTGTAATGGCAGGAACAAGTTATACTGATTAATTTTGTATGATTTAAGAACTTACATTTTTGGGAAATACAGCACTGGTGTGGGCACAAAGATAACAATGAAGAAAGGGTCATTCAAGCTCAATTACTCACAAGCTGCACGTGCCAATCGGAGGCACTGCAAGCTAAAAGGACAGCCCCCTGTTAGCTGTCCACGCATCCCATCCACCCAAACATGCCCGCTCTCTGACACAGCGGTAGCAAAACAGCGTAAAGGAGTAGTTCTCAGACCTGGGTGCTTATTAGACTCACTGGGGGAGCTTCTAAAACACACCGATGCCCACCTGCAGGAACTCTGATCTAATCGGTCTGGGGTGAAGCCCAGGCCTCAGTAGTTTTTAAAAGCTCCCCAGGTGACCCTAATGTACAGCCAGGGCTGAGAAACCCTGGATCACAAGAAGTGCCGAAAACTAACAAAAGAATTCCCAGGTTTGAGTTCATGTTCTGCCACTCCCTGGCTGCTTCACAACACAACCACTTCCTGCATCAGTGAAACGGGAAATAGATAAAACGATGATGACATATCTGCCCACTCACCCTCTAGGGCCACTGTGAAAATCAATTTAGATTATACAAGGAAAAGGCGTGGTAAAAACACAAGTCTACAAACCATATTTTTACTTATGGAAGAACTCAGAGAAGTAAAACTTAAACGCAAAGACAAGGCACAGAAGTAACACAGGAAGTGAGAACAGCTAAAGAATCAGAAAAAGGATTTTAGCTGCAAAGCCTCAGTATGGCTTTTCTGTCTCCTATGAAACCAGCGATCTGTGATTTGAGTTTAAACCCCTTTGTGATATAAGATGAATGCATCCCGGACTCAGGACGTTGTGATACATAAGCCCATGATTTTACACCTTGGAGCTGAAGCCAAAGCCCCCCGTGCCTGTGATTTTGGGAGATTTAATCCAGCAGGCATTTGCTTCCTGCAAAGAGCTGGACGAATAGACTCTTGGGCCAGGAAGCTGGGCCCAAGAGGAAGGTGGCCAGGCCTTGGTCCCAAAGAAGCTCATCGCTCGGACTGGACACAGAAGTAAAGGGAGACATATTTGCTAACGGGACAAAAAAGAGGAAGCCATTCCATTCTCATGAGACAGGTGAAGCCCTGGATGCGAGTCCAGTGCCCTGGTCTGTATCTGAGTGGTGCTTCTGCACGGTCCCTGCACCGTGGTGCGGTCGCAGGCTGACAGCAGAGTCCAGTGGGACATGCAGTGCTGGGCTGTGCACCCCGGCCACACTCGTGGCCTCCAGGTGTCAGCTCTTACACTCTTGCATGCCAAGGTTTGGAAAGGACCTAAAACCATCCTCTTGCCATGTATTTAATAATTTTCAGTATTTCTAGAAGTAGTCTTCTAACTTTTCCCAGAGCATCTTCCAAAATGTAAAAAAGTGTGATCCCAAGATGGCAGAGGAAGTGCTCACCAGCACCTGGATGTGAGGTCAGTGGGGTGGGCCTGCACTGGGGCCTCGAGCCGCCTGGGGTGGGCTGAACCTTGATCTCTGCTTCCCCCTGTCAGCCTAGAGCTGGAAGGAAGGAATCTGAGTTAAAACTGGGCAAGGAGACAGCATTTCCAGAGCAGGTAAGGGTCTGCTCTCCTGTCCTTGGAGGCAGGGAACAAGGGCATAGGAGGGCCTGTGGCTGGGGATGGTGGCCTTATGACAGACTAATGATTGAGCAGCTCAGTCTCTTCAAAAGCTGGATGTGCATCCTCTCAGGTGGGGCATGGACTGTCACGGTTTGGGATAGCAAAGCAATTCTATTCCCAAAGATCTTATGTGAAAACAAATACTGAATTAGAGAAAAATGCTTTAAAATGCACAAAAGCCTTATGTTTGACTACATAAAGAATGCTTGGAAAGATTCCCCAGTTAGATTTTCTTTGCTATTTTTCTTTTCTTGTGCATGTAAGCACGTGTATTGCCCTCAGAGCAGCAACACCCTGTCCAAACGATGGCATGCCTGCAGGGCGGGTCAGGCTCCCGTGTCCTGAGTCCTGCACTGGTGCTTGGCACAGGGCCTCTGCCCAGACAGAGGCACACACTCAGCTGGGCATGAGCCCCCAGGCCCACCGTGGACCCAGCCTCAGCAAGCCACACTCATCACTGTGCCCAAGTCATACAAAAGGCAGAGTTTATATTTGTAAATTTAAAAGAAATTACTAAGGGGTCCTTCATTCCAGCATCACAAAAAAGTATGCTTTCACTGAATCAGATGTGTTGGATAAATAACACCTGACAAACTATTCTCCCCTACTAACACTTATTTTAACCCCAGCTGTGCAGAAAACAAACAGGAAGCCATTTGGGAGAGCTGGAATGAAGCCACAGGACAAAGACACGGAAATCAGGCAAGAGACAAGGAACAAGGGCACGTTCTTTGACCTGAAACATACTCCACAAAAGGACATTTTCCTCTGGCATATTTCTGTTTCATTTGCAAATCCTGCTCAAAGGGAAACTTTGAAGTACGGAGGCAGAACTAAGAAAGTAGAGGTGCCAGATTGGTGGCCAAGACACCACCCCAGAGACAGGAGGAGCACTGAGGGTCCCTGCTTCGCAGCTCTGGGAGGGGGCCCCATTCACCAGCGCAGCTGCGGCTGTCTTCTCCATAACCCAAAGGGCGGGAGGGAGAATAAGGACAGAGGCGGCGTCTAGCGGGGAAAGATGCCTGTGTGTTTCTAGGGGCTCCCTGCCAAGTGCTCTAAGCAAAAGGGAAAGGTGAGGGTATCCAGAGTGCCGTCCCTAGAGCCCAGACGGTGCAGACACGTGATTTCATCCCCCATCACAGTCAGAGACGCAGGTATGCAGAGGGCACAGAGAGGTGACTGTGAACATTGCCAATTTGCAGGTGGAGGTGGGCCAGGCACCCAGACGTTCTCTTAGAGCTGTTGAGGCGGAGCTTAGACAGACAAAGTCTTCCAGCTGAGGGGGTCTGAGGGGGAACCAAACACATCCCTGACGAAGTAAGGACATCTCGTAGGGGAGTGCGTCCCTTAGGCGGGGCAGGGTCCCACAGGTGCAAGACCCCTCCTTATCTCCTCCTGGCTCCTCAGGAGTCAGACGGTTTTGTAACAAAAACACACAAAGCAAAAGGAAAGATGTGGGACCAGATCCCTGGAAGGGCTCAGGCTTCTTCATGTTTAGCTCCAAGAATCTCAACCTGCTCCTTTCGTGGCCTGCTTGCCGAGGGCACCCTTCTGTACGGTGATGTGGAAGGGGTGGGGCGAGAAGGTCCAGCTTGAGAGGCAGAAAGATAAATACACAGATAAGTGGAGAAGAAGAGGGAAAACACAGACTGTGTTCCACCAGGAATCGCATCTGCCAGTGCAGAAAACTCAGCACGTCCCCTCCCAGCCTGGGGGACGGGGGAGGGATCACTCGCCAGGAGATAAGCAGCTGGTCACAGGTGATGGTGACCAATTGACAGGTGTTCTGGTCACTTGACTATGCTTAGGAAGCAGTTTGTGATCAAAGGAAAACCCTGTAGTAACATGAGCCCTCTGACACCTTCAAAACTATGTCAGACACCAAGCGCAGTAGAAGCCCAGTTGTCCTTGTCACACATTTTAGAATGGTTTCAATTTAGAAAGAGAGGAGGGAGAGGGTTGGCAAGAACCAGGATCATATGAATTTTTGACTTGAGCTCAGCAAACCACCATCCAAAAGTTTGACTTGATGCCCATACTTTATACAGTTCATTTGAGGCCAAGCAGCCTTAGCAAAGCTGAGCTTAAAACGTTGAACAAATGATGGAGACTGTATCTCCATTCAGTATGTAAATGGAGAGAGGAAAGAGAGGCAGACAGCCTTTGAAATAGAAATTATCTCTATTTTATAAATGAGACAAAATTGATTTAAATATATTTCACTTTATTTCTGTTCTTTTCATTGGGGCGGCTGAGGGTATCTAAATCACATGTAAATATGAGTAAATATACAATCCATTATTACCCAAGTATAAACTGATGCTCATTTTACCATTTACCTTGTAGAAGCAATCAATTATTAAGTATTTGTTGAAAACAGTAGCATGCGCACAGCATTCTGCTGGGTACTATAGAATATATTATATTATAATTATATTCCCTGTCCTCAGGAGCTAACATTCCGGGTAGGGAAGCACCCAGTGCACACGAACGAGATAAATCAAGTGCAGTTAAAAATACTGTAGTACTTCTTTCCAAGGTGGTGCTCTCCCTGTCACCATGGGCATTTAAGCAGAGACTGGATAAGCAGATGAATACATGCCAGGGAGGTTTTAGGGAGAATCCCTGAATTAAGAGAGATGCTGGACTGTGTGATATCTGTGATAAATCTTTCTCTATCAAAGAGTCTGCAGTATTGTGAGTGCTGCGGGCTCTGGGGCAGACAGAATACGGGCTCAGAAGAGAGAAAGCGTGGACTGGGAGAGTCAGGAGAGAGCTCTAAGCCTGACGAGAAGAGGAAGGGCATTTGAGGCAGAAGGAACTGGAGCCACCCTGCCTTACAGGCCAGGGACCAGGACAGTATACCTTAAACAGGAGGTGTCCTGAAAACTGTGTTCTCTGCTGTGCATCATCTGGTGGTGCACTATGTGCAGCAAGACCACACATGCCAGATGGCTCTTCTGCCACCCAGCCCTTGAGGAGGCTCATTCGGAACATTAACGCTTTGTGTTATGGGGGGAGGGAAGTCGACCAAATGGACATGAGAGAGAGGGAGGGAGAGGAGGAGGAGGAGGAGGAGGAAGAGGAGGAGGAGGAGGAAGAGGAGGAGGAGGAGGAGGAGGAAGAGGAGGAGAGGAGGAGGAGGAGGAGGAGGAGGAAGAGGAGGAGGAGGAGGAGGAGGAAGAGGAGGAGGAGGAGGAGGAGGAGGGAGGGGAAGGGAGGGAGAGGAGAGAAGAGAGAGGCAGAGAGATTCAAAAGACTGGCAACCAAAATTCATAGAATCAAGCAATTCAAAAGCAAAGTTATATTTTAAAAACTAAGCAGGATAAATATAGAAAATGTATAAAAATTTATTCTGTTTTTTAAGGAGGTGCCTATACCCAAGCCAGAATCAGTGGAAAGGAAACCCTGGGTGGTTAAGAAGCTCTGTTGCAAAAGTCACCTGAAGTGCAAGTAAACGTCCTGTTGCTGCTCCTGGAACAAAAGCCATTTAAGGGGCCAGAGGAAAGAGTGACTTTTAAAACAAACAGAAGAAGAAATTTATTCAAAGAGGCCAATTCTGAGTTAAAGAATATTTGTTCTGTTTAGTAAACTGTTACAATTTCCACTTAGATGATTTTCTTATTTATTTTAAGAGAAGGAATGTGATTCAGAGTCATAATTATTTCCATTGAAGGTTTTTTCTTTTATTTAAGAAATTAAAAAATATAAAATAAAGCTTTGTGGTTAGTGTTGGGATGCTTCTTTGTGTATGGATGGTACATGATCTTTTTTTTAATCTTGGTATTTCAGCAGTGAAACAGACATTTTATTTTTTCCAGAAGTGCTGTCTGGCTAATGTCATTAAGCCGGGGGAAAGGGAGGGGCAGTGAGAGCCAGAACTGAGGTGTGCGGGTCCCACCCAGGCAAAGCAGGGCAGGGGGTGCGAAGGGAGGAGGCTGCGGGAGGGAGGGCAGGCACCTGCTGCCGCCCCTGCCCCGGGACACAGGGTACGCCCAGGTGCCCCTCCTGGACACCAAGGTGGAGGGAAGCCCGTGGCCAGCCTTGGTCTGCAGACACTACACACCCATTGCGTCAGGAGCAAGCCTTGCCTCTTGGGCGTCATCACGCCTAGCCTTGTGTGCAGGCTTGTCAGCACACCCAGAGGCTCCTTGGAGCCTGCGCCCTGCCGCGGGGCAGAGCACACTACCCTTGCTCTAGTGCCAGGCAGCGCCGACAGCGGGAGCCAATGCCCCTCTTGGGTGTGCTCCACCAGGATCTGCAGGGCCTTATAGGGCCACCTGGACCCACCTGAAGTGTCCATGCTTCAAAGGAGGGCGTGTAACAATGCAGGTAGCGATTTACCCCCAGCTTCAGCTATGGACAGCACACACGCCTTGCCCAGGGCACGTTAGTTCTAGGGCTTGTCTCTGCCTCTCTGCTTCCCAGATGCCTCTCAGCAAAGCGGTGGAGCCCCAGTGTCAAGTCACAAGCACCATGAAGCTGCTTTTCCCTAACGGAAGGTGGCAAACTGGGGCACTTTGTCAGGGACAGAAGTTCAGGTGGATGGGACACCTGGGCAGCAGGTGTGAACCAGGGCAGGCCCAGGTACGGAGGATGAGGCCACCAGGCCTAATTCAGAACCCTCCTGCCCATCCTCAGGAAACAAGGTCCTCACCCAATGCATGCTTTTGTGCAGATTCCCTGGAGACAGGTTTACAGCTCCTGAAGGGCCAACACTTCACGCCTCTCCCCACACTCCCCTCGGCCATGCTGACAGCGGGTACTACTCTGGAAGCTCAAAGGCATGAGCTCCAGAAGTTTCCAGGGAGTGCTCAAGGAGAACACACGTATCCTTCCACACTGCGTGAAACATTGCTCTCCCCTCCCTCCTTCCTGGTACTGCACGAGTTCCAGGAGGGAGGAAGCACAAAACAACAAAGCACATGTCTTTAGGAGCCATCTAAGGAAGAAAAGAGGTCCCCAAGTTTTGGCAAAGCAAAACTCCCCTGCTCTCTCCCCTCCTCAAACACAGAGACAGTGAGCCCTGCTGTGGACGTCACTTTCTCTCACCACCTCCGTTTCAGCGTGCACAGCACCGTAAAGTTACGAACAGAGGATCCGAGAAGAAAGCCAGCTTGGGCCGTTTGGGTTCATTCCAGCAGGAGGCCAAGGGAAGCATATATCCATAAAATGCCCTGAACACATTTAGTCCCCAGTGTATCCTAATTAATCCAATGAGCTGTGAGGACCAGTTTGATTTCTGAGTAAGCCCAGCTTTTAATTTTTGGCTGAAATAAAAATGGAACACTTGATTTCTGGCATGTGCACATTTTCCAGTAATAATGTCCCTACTGATGACCAAATACAATGGGAGAAGCTGGAAGAATTTGTATCTGATGCTCAAAGATCTTACCCCTTCTGAAGAGATAAGATAGAAACACACACACACACACACGCACACAACAGGGAAAACCTATGTGATAAACAACTAGATGTGAAATCATTCAATGAAGCTTTAGTGTAAGCGATTTTTTGGCATGGATCTGTCAGGGAAATCTTCAAGAAGGAGGTATGTTTAAATTTAAAGGATGCCTTTATGATAATAATTCACTAGTTGCCATGAAGAAGCAGAGCATGATAGTACCAAGTTTTATGAACTTTCATTCAAAGTAAAGGCTTTTCTAAAAAACATAAATACTGTGATAAACGATACTTTGTGTTTTAAAAATAAACACCTCAGATTCTCTTATCAATATCAAATATCTCAGTTCTGAGAGGGGTAAGATAGGCAATCTGTCTCCGGGGAAACGTGAGCACTCATGGGGCTCCCACACCAACAGCAGCCTTCTGAAGGCTTAACGTCGAGTCACAACACACGGCACTTTCTCGTCTGCGGCAGCACCTGCCACTAAAGTTAGTGTGGTGTCGTGCTAGGGAACAGTCCTCACACTCTGTCCACAATAACTCTGTGCTTATTAAAAAGGGGCATAATTTGTTCACAAAACCAAAGCACTGGGTTCTTCTCCAAGGACTTGGCACAGAGAATCCTACGGAGGCAGAGTAGCCATCAGCATGTGGAAATTGTGGTTCTACCTGGCAACAGACTGGACCATAATCTCCCCAAAGTGCATTTCTGCCCACACGATTCACCAACAGGGACCCCTGTCAGAGGCAAGAGGAGAGCACGGCGGATGCCTCTGGGCATGCCAGCCGGGACTCCAGTTTGAGCTGTTGTGGAAGGAGCAGTGTCTGTGGTTTGGAGCCCAAGCCCACGTGTGCAGTGATCGGCTGGGACCCCCTGTGCTCCTTGTGCGGGCAGGCGGGGCGGGACTCGGAGTCCGCGCCTCGGGAAGGGGAGTTTGCCCTTCATTCAGGATGCACATCTCCAGGACACTGCTGTGCCCACTGCCTCGCTCAGTGCTTATTAAGTAACAGGACACTACTGGATTCCTTTCTTTCTAATGAAATCATAATTATCAATGAAATTGGAAACGTCTGACATCTGAGTGGTTAATCCCTGGTTTCCTCTAACTCTGCTTGGTGCAGACTGATTTATCGCTTTAGAAGTGATAGTGAGAGACTCCTCTACACATACAGACTAGAGGGTGGTTTCGTTCAAGGTGATCCTCTTAAACATCAAGCCCCGTCACAGCCTTTTCCACACTGTCAGGGTCTTTCACTTGCCAGATTCCTAAGTCACATTTTGGCACCAGGTGATTTTCCACCAGCAAGCTGATGTATTGTGTCCTTTTAATTAACTTTAAAGCAAAGGAAAAAAATCAATACTATTTGGTATGTCAATGACTTTGGGGTTATTCCCAAGCTGTTTAACCTGGCCTAAAGTCAGTTTATTGTTATGAAACACTAGAATGGGGCAGCATGGATTTATATCAGAGAAAAACACAAACTAGAATTAAATAAACTCAGAAATTCAAAATAATTTTATGGAAATGTTTCTTCTTTGTTTGTAGCAACCACTTATAAGTTAACAGAAGTAAAACTAATATGTTTCAACCTAAATATATTGAAATAAGTATATGCTTATAGAAACATAAGCTTGGTACAGTGGCTTACACCTGTAATGCCAGCATTTTGGGAGGCCGAGGCAGGAGGATTGCTTGAGGCCAGGAGTTCAAGACCAGCCTGGGCAATATAGTGAGACCCCATCTCTACAAGAAATTTAAAAATTAGCCAGATATGGTGGCACGCGCCTGTTGTTCCAGCTATTCAGGAGACCGAAGCAGGGGGATTGCTTGAACCCAGGAGTTTGAGGCTGTAGTGAACTATGATTGCACCATTGCACTCTGACATAGGTGACATATCAAGAGTCTGCCTTTAAAAAAAATATATATATATATAATCATTTGAATATATGGGAGTGCAGACATTTAACTTCTGATTGTCTCTCAAGTTCCTTTTACTTACTAAAGAAAACATGGCAAGACCAGGTAATCTAAATATCCCTAATCTTTGTTTCATAAGGAATTACTGAAGCAGAACAGTATATTATTTCTAATAGTCAACTTTCAGGCTTGTATAATCAATTTTAGGTAGTCCAAAATTGTTCATAAACTGATCCTGTCAAAATCCAACAAAATGTGAACACTACAAGAATCTTTTTCTTTGCATCTCATTAGTGAGGAGTGTACATTTCTTTCAAGTAATTTATGTAGTCACAGTCCCCCAGTTTGAACAATATACCATAAATGAAGCACATTTTCAAAATAATAAAGAAGTATTATTTTTCTCAGTAAGGCAATACTTTAAAAGAATTTTGTCCACTGTGCATTGAGTTGTCTAACCTCTTGCAGTGTGTGTGTGTTGGGGGGGAGAGTTGGGCATTCTCAAATACACACATTTATTCTTAGAAGATCCATGGAGTGTTGGCTCTCTGCAGGTTTGCTTTGGCCCCCACTCCCACAGAGAAGCTGAGAGCAGGTGCGCATCTCCTCAGACCTAATGGTCATCAGAGCAAGGCCCAAGAAGGCCGCATGCTGTGCTCCACCCCAGCAGGGCAGACCAAGTCACCGTTCTTGCTCCGCCTAACGCTGGCTCTTCTCTTAGTCTCTTGGAGGAGCACCTGTTCACAGCAGCAAGAGTGGATTTTACCCCGTTCTCTTCTCCAATCCCTGGCAGAGCAACGTGGAAACCACACTTACAAGAACGCGAGCAGTGTGCTGTGAAACCTACCGGCCTTTCCTCTCTGTGCCGGTCTTGCCCTTGTGCTGTGTTCCATCCTCACTCACTTTCTCCCGGTTTTGCTTCCTAGTCTCTCCTCGCCTCTGTCTCTTTTTTCTTTTCTCTGCCTCTCGTGTTCTCTCTGTATAAGGCACTTTTATTGGAAGCAGACATGTTGAAAATTCCTTGGATCTCCCATGTACCCCATTTCGCATATGTAGGTGCACATTCATTTTTTCGTCACTCTATTAGCAGGAATTGAACTCACACTTTTGAGCCTCACTA
This sequence comes from Daubentonia madagascariensis, assembly GCA_023783475.1. Taxonomy (NCBI): domain Eukaryota; kingdom Metazoa; phylum Chordata; class Mammalia; order Primates; family Daubentoniidae; genus Daubentonia; species Daubentonia madagascariensis. Next base: position 1,933,178 of record JAKFHU010001035.1, read on the forward strand.
TGTACCAGTCATGGCTCTCAGCATTTGGTTATAGCAGAGAATAAAGCAAAAAATAGAAAGATTGGTAAATATAGCCATTATAAAGTTTTCTTTAATTGAAAATTTAAATATAGAAATAGCATAAAGCTCCACTACTGTGCCCAAATATTAAGTTCATATGAACTTGATCAAACATAAAATTTTAAATGTAATTTTGTGTCAGACACCAAGTTAGAGCCTCTTGAGAAAACTACAAACAAAGTGTAATTTACCCACTACAAAGAGGCTCAGAAGTGGCCTCTTTCCACTCCAAAATTTATCTCCATAACAGGCTAACCCTGATCCTCATCATTCCTTTAAAGTAAATTAAAATAAGCATAATTCACAAACACTGCATAAAATGCACATATAGAGGGGAAAATAAATGAATGTACCATTATTTTCTCAAATGTAAAACATGGCAGAATATTGAAGTAGAAACTAATTCTGCAAGCAGGTCCTCAGACTCTGAAATTTTAGTAGGCTAAACAAACAGGTAATTAGCTAACATTAGTCAGTAAATGCTGTCTAAATATCCAGAAGAGTTTGAATCAATTGATTAAAAAATTCACAGAAATGAACTCGGTTTGTTCCTTCATGTGAGTCTGTTCATCTCTAAAAGGTAAGCTTTGGGAATGTGGGATCATTTTTCCTTTAAAATAATGGTGAGGAGGAGTTGCTATACTTCTATTTTTGCCAGACTTCAAGGCAAACTTGACTAAGACGTCAGTGGCAATGGCTGTGCCTGCCACTGAATATGCTGATGTGTGCACATGCCTGTGGCTGACGTCGGCTTACAAGGAACAATGGGTTCTTTCCGTCCCTAGAAAGACAGACAGCTTCGTGTGCTCACATGGCTGTGATCGAACAAAAAGTGGAGACCTGATCAAATGTGTCTAACTCTTAAAGAATTTAAATGGGCTCTTTTGTCTCATCCAAAACTTTGCTAAAACCAAAATTATTAATTAGGTTATACACATGGTAATGTGCAATATGATCTGATGTGTGGACAAAGTCCTTGAGGGGGCCGGGTGACTGCTTTGAAGAGTAGTATTTTTGTTTTAATGAACAAAACTTTTTTTTGAATGAACTTCTGACTTTTACAACTATTTATGAATGTCCCTCAATCATAATTGACCTTGAGTCCCTTTTGTGTAAGTACATGCCTTTATTTTTATTCATTCAGTAAATTATTCAACTTGCATTTACTCATCATCTAGTATTTGCCAGGGAGTAGACAGTCAGGCTCCACCCTTTATGCTAGGTGTCATAAATGATAAAGCAACAACAACAAAAACAATAGGCCTGGTCATACCAGCAGAGTTCACAGGACCTCTGACTCACACTCCACAAATATTATCTTGTCTTGTCCCGGCAATCCCCTTGCTAAGCACAACGTGCTTCTACTGTGCGGGTTTGCTAGGTGGGATGCGGTGTCGGCTATGCGGCGTCTTGCTGGAAAAGAGAACTAGCCGGAATGAGAGCTTGTCCAGCGCTTCTGGCCGAACCCCGCGATTCCCTGTTCCTGCCCTGGGGCCCCTTTACTTCTTACTGTGGCCACATCCCCTTCTTCTTCACACCCCCAAAGCACCCAGCACCATTGTCAGTACAGACGTGGACTCAGCAAATTCCTACCAACTGTTTACCAAAAAGTGTACAAAAAGCAATGCAGTCAAAACTTCAAAATGAAATGTTACTGTTTTTAAAGGAGTATCACTGCAGTCTTAGTTGGGCTTGGGGTTGGATTAGGGGCCCCGTCTCCTGAGCTGCATGTCACTAGGGCCATGGGTTTATTTCAGCTCAAGGAATGCACCTGGGTGGTGGGTAGATCACGTTAGGACAGTTCTCAGCAGGCCCCAGTGGATCCACACGCATCCTATAGGATTCCATCTTAAGAGCAATTCATTTACCCATAGAGGCCAAGAGGAGACGTTAAAAACCAAACAGAAAGAAAAAAAAAACCAAAAAACAAGGAACCAAAACCAAAACCAGCTTGTCTGAAAGTGACCACGCTTCCACAGGTCACGGTGGGTTAGTAATAGGGACCCATGCCAGCTCCCCTCTCAGAGAGCAGTGCATGAAACAAGGTGTCCCCTCCGGAAAGAGCCTCCCCAGGTGCCGCTGCCCACAGAGGAACGCGACCGGGGGGGGGCCACAGCCCAGTGCTCTAACTCACGCGCGGTGCCCCAGCTGCGGGCGGCTGTCAACAAGCCCAGGTTTCTTCAGTTTATGTTTCTCACTAGGAGCGTCTCTTGAAGACTCTTTTATTCCAGAAAAGAAAATATTTGCATTGGGATTGCGTGGAAGTGAGAAAGGGTAAACTGAGAAGCTCTCGCCATCCTGGACTTAACTAAACATTGATAACATGTACTATTCAAATTCCGCATCAGTCTAATAACCAAACAAGTATCTACTGCGCACCTTTTGTGTGTAAGGCCCTGGAAAGCGGCGCATGGCGAAATGCGGTAACTTAAGGCACAGTGCGCATCGTCCAGGGACACAGCCTGGTGGTGGGTGGGCAATCAGCACGCTCGCTAACGCGCAGCCTGAGAAGTTGGACGGCAGGACAATGGGTAAGTGAGCAGCGGAGACAAGACCAGCTACTGGCATGAGAGCAGACAGACCCGGGGGCGGGTTTAACAGGGGAGCAGTAACGTTGGCCCAGCTGTGAAGAGGGGTGGCGACTCCAATCTGTCCCCGGAGTCCTACCCTGCGTCTTTTGTGCTGTCTATATTAATGACCCTCCTCATCCTCTTCACTTTTATTTAATAATATGCCCTAGATTACTTTTTTCCTTTTTAATCTTTTAATCCTCTTCAGCTTGCTCCTGGCGGTGGAGTTCCAGGGAGCAGGTCACTTCTCCACGTCTGTATCCCTGTAGTCAAAGGGGGTTGGAAAAGTTTATTCTGTGACTCAAACACAGTCACAGACAGTCCACAAGTGAATGGTGTGGCTGTGTCCCAGAAAAACTTTATTTACAAAAATAGGCAGTGGGCTAGATTTGGCATCCAGGCCATGGTTTGTCAACTTCTGGCCTAGAAAATCCACCAAACCTCAATTATCTTAATTGGTACCTGCTAGTTCAGTTACCGAAATTGCAGGCATGGCATAGAAAGAAATAATCACTCTCCAAGAATGAACTGTCCTACAGGACAGCACTGGCCACAGGTGGCTTTTGGGTACTGGAGTGTGGCTTGTAAAATACACACTTAGATTTGAAAATTTTGTATAAAATAAAAGTATGAAATATCTTGTTAATAATTATTCTATACTAGTGACATATGGAAATGATAATATTTTTGTTATATTGGGTTAAATAAAATATATGACTAAATTTTTTTAAAAGTTTATTCTGTGACATTTGGAATTTGGACTTACTTTGGAGGTGAGGTAAAGCTGATTAGGAAAGTTGCATACCTATGTCACAAATCTCTGCACAACCTACAAAACTCATCACAATTTAAGCAGTGCCCAGACAGTAAATAGAAAAGATACTACAAATTCCAGTTAAAAATTTTAGGCAGAGTATATAAAGACTATTTCTCAGCACATACTTTATTATACTGGACCAACCAAGCTGATTTTTTTCATTCCTACATTTGATAGTTAAAATGTATCCCCTGAATTGATTTTTGGATTAAAATACACAAAAATGAAGTACAATATCTAAATACCTATTTTCCCTGAATAAGTTTAATACACATAGCTATATTTAAATTACTAAAGTAACTTTTAGTTTTAAAACTATCATAAAACAAAGGATTCTTTATTGTCGTGGAAGCAGGCACCTCACTGAGACTGTTCTGCTCTTAAGATCACCTTGCAGAAAGAGCAGCACAGATGTCAGAGGCTGTCTATTTCTGGACAACAGCTTCTTTGGGGACCAGTGTTCATCTGCCCCACTTAACTCGATGGCCCTTTCGTTTGAGAATCAGAATGGTGACATTTCTGAGCCTGGAACAGGAGCGGGTCAAAGGCTTCCTTCTCTGCAACGAACCTGAGCATGAGGCCTCCGGGAATTCTGTGCCCAGACTCTTCCATCCGTCATCCCAGTTTTTGCCTTGGTAGGAAGAAAAATTGAGGAAAGGGGAAGACTTTCCTTTTCAGTATTTCAATCCAACTTCCGCTTCCAACATTCACATGGATTGCTGTGAATAAGCTGCGGGAGTTTGAGTTTTCAAGGGTCCTTCTCAGTTGCTTGAACTCAAGAGGCAGATACACAACTATTTATCTTTTAAGTGGTATGAAATGGTCCGAATGAGATAGAACACACTTATCACACAAGTAGATAAAGTAAAACACAGTGCATAGAAGGCCAAAGCTTTCAAATGGAAGTCTGGGCACCTGACTCCTGAAATCTTTATTCAGTTAGTTTAGAGGCAACATCATTTTTACAGTAAGTCTCCCAGAGACACAGAGAAGTAGGTGGTCACGTGTATCCGTGTGTCCTAAGCACCTCGGGAACTGCTTTCCATACAATGACAACGTGCCTATTTCCAAATATCAAGGCACATGGTGTAACACAGACCAAAATAAGGTGATCATCACTGTTAGGAGAAATAACTTGGTATTGAATCAGGATGGCCTAGAAAGGCCATCAGCAAGGTCCCCACAAAAGGTGGTACACTGGTCACTGTGACAGCACTAAAGAGAGTCCTGCATTCAACACCTACCCCAGTCTCTTTTCACATCAACGGGAGACTTACTGAGCACCAACTCATCCGACATTTGTGATAGGAACACACACCCATGAAGAACAGCATTTCATAGCTTCACAGGGCAGATTATACTATTGTATAAATAGCTAAAAATGCAAGGTAGACAATGATAAGGCCCATAAAAATACACCTTGTGAAAGTTCAGACGAAGAGGGCTGAATTTCATCTGGAAACCAGCCTTTGAAGGGTGACTAGGACGTGTTTGCGTAGACACTGGGGAAAGACGCTGCAGAAGGAATAGTGTGAATCACCCAGGCACAGACAGTGGGTGACGCTGGGTCCAGGCCTCGTTGCACTGTCTGGGACAGAGTAGGATAATGTAGGCATGGAAGACAGACCTGAGAATGGGTGGAGAATGCCCTCGACATTGGGTTAGGTGTTTGGGTTCATTTCTGTAGAAACCGGGAGACCCTAGCATTGTTTGAGCAGAAAAATGCCAATGCTGTACTTTGGTAAAATTAATCTGAAAACAGAGCGTAGAATGCATTTATAAGTGTGTGTGGTGTTGGGGGTGGCATTTATGGTGATGAAAATCGTCCAGAAAAAAGACAATGGCAGTGTACTGTAAAGTAGCAGGAGAAGGAAGGGGAGGCCAGAACATTCGGGAGAGCTATTTCAGAGACAGAATTGGCAGGAAGGAGCCACTGATTGGCTGCCAGATTAATTATCCCAAAGAATAGCTCTGGCCTTGTCATTCAACTATACAAAAACCTTCAGTAATTTCCAATTATCTGCAGAACAAAGTCATAATCTCATCCATAGAGACTGTTGCACGTTTGACACACACGGCCTCCGCGACCCTCCCTGTACGTCAGTGTTCTGTGCTGCTCTCCACTGCACCTCTGCAGACTCCCGGCCACCTCCCCTCAAAGGTTCCCCAGATCACTCCCCAGAAAAGCCATGTGCGTTCTTTCCTAAGAGCTTTTGTTTTGTAATTATATGTTGGAAACCTTTTCCTTCGAGGACTGAAATACCTTTTGATGGTATCCCCACTCCAGCCTTGCCTAGCGTAGTGTCCCCTCCTTTGAGAAACTCCTAACACTTAATTTATAGTTACCACTTTTATCAAATTCCAAACCACTTCATAGCCATTTGTAAATTTGTCTCTCCCTCCCCATTTCTGATATGAGAGCAGTTCTGGCTCATGTTCCCATAACCCCTAGCGTCTCCCATGGTAAAGCGCTGATTGAAAGGGTGAACAGAACGGTGACTACGTAAGTCCCTTTTGGATGAAAGGGGCTCACAGCAAAATCCCCTCACCTGACTAGCCAACAGGTGAAAGTAAACAAATAAAAATAGAGAAACGAAGAAATTCCCATCCCATGGATCTGGACAAGCATCACAGCCGCTGGGGTGACCCTGACATGCTGGCCTTTGACCTCACCACCCCAGTCCCTCACAGCCTCAGCTGTTGCTTCTGGTTCCTCCAGACCCTGATCTGAACATGGGCAAGGGTCTGATTTCAAAACTACGAATGACAAGTAAGGAACCTGAGATTTCGATCATGAAGATCACATAAGAATCACAAACGGAGACCAACGCCAAACCCAAGCTGACAGCGCATGAGAACAAAGGCACGTCCCACATCGCAGTTTCCTCCAAACCGAACCCCACAGGTGTGTGCGTCCGCCCTGTGCATGCTATGCTGATGTGTCTAGACGAGGACACGGCTGAGCAGCCTGGATCAAGCTACTGCTCTGCCTTACCTGATAAACATTCTCCAGCCCTCCTTATCTAGTGGGAAAGAGGTGGCAAGAGGTGAGATGCACAGTAAAGTTGATCTCAAATGGGCACGTGAGCTGAGAGCCCCAGAACTGCCCTCCCTTTATTAAATGAAGTGCCAGATGCTGTTACCTAAAGAAAGAACAAGTCTACTATGTTTCACAACTCTGGGGAGCCCCACTCATGCGCCTGTCCGTGTGCGTGGACCCCTTGTGTGGCCTAGAGAGAAGGCCAGGCCTCCTGACACCTCTCTTGACTGGCTCTTGGACAGACGCTCGTTGCCGCAAGACCAGGGAGCAGGAAGGAATGGCAGGGTGTGGAGAGGCCTCTGTCTGCGCCCACACGCCTACCCAATTAAGCAGGTGTTGTGTGCCCACGTTGCTTCAGGCTCTTAGGAAGGGCCTGCGTCGTAAAGGATCAGACAGCAGATGTGCTTTACCAAAAAGCTTGAACATTTGGCCTAGGGTGACTAAACCCAGTCACTTCAGCAAAAACTCTCAGGGACATCAATAATGTCATGTGTATCGTCCTCAGTGTATTAACGGGTAGGTACAGAGAGTTTGGGATTCCACATACATTTCCTTGCAATAGTTAGGGCCTCCAGTTAGCTCATGTAGTGCATGTGTGTTGTCATGCTCAGGTACAAGTAGCGTGGGGTCTAGTTGTAGGTGCAGCAGTGCTGCTCTGGGGGACACGCCCAGACAGATGGTGGCAGTGACAGAGAGACCGCAGTCCTGGACCTTCCTCGGCACGTCTAGGGAAACATCTAAGGGCACGTGAGAGTATGGGATTGCTGGAGGGGTCGGGCCTCCCCGGACACCTCTTCCCATTCTGCTCCCACTATGTGTGGCACCGGACTGGGCACCTGCCTTCCCATCATCTCTACCTTTGGTTCCTGACCAGGTTGTTTCCTTTCCTTGACCATGAGAAACAGCACCACAATTTATTCTCTCTCTCCCCCTTCCTCTTTCACGTGTGTGCATGCAAGAATATAGCACTTCTGGCAGGGCTCAGCGGCTCACAGCTATAATCCCAGGGTTTCGGGAGGCTGAGGCAGGAGGATCGCTGGAGCCCAGGAGTTGGAGGCTGCAGTGAGCTATGATTGTGCCACTGCACTCCAGCCTGGGCCATAGGGTGAGACCCAGTCTCTAAAATAAATAAATAGATAACTCTTAAAAATAAAAAAAGAAATTTAAAAAAGAATATAGCACTTCTGAGGCATGCTGAGGGTTTTCACCACCAGCAGCTCATTCTATGCCTTCTCTCCCAGCACCCATGATTCTTACGTTTAAATCCTGCAGACATGGAGACAGAGTCTGTGTTAGACGAACCAAGGACAGGAGAGAAAACATTCATTGCACCAAGGACACTTTACCCAGAAGCTGTGCTGGGAGACTGTTGTAAGGTGCAGCGCTGAGAAGTGGGAAGAAGGGAGGTTCTGGCCAGCAGCCGGCGGGGGACAAGAGAGGGCAGGTGGCTGCGGCAGAGAACAGGAGCACTCCCGTGGCTACCGCGCCATTTGAAGAGAAGGAACAAAGAAGAGGATGCACAGATTGTGGGTGTCCTGGGCACAGGGGGAGAGACGAATGGAAACAGCAATGAACTGAGAACCTGAAGAAATTACATTTTTACATTCCTTTCAGAAAATATATGTATTAAGGATTCACATTCTAGAGTCACTATCCTCACCACATCAATGAAGAAGGGTGAAGGAAGTAGTTTTTTCTCAGTGTTCTTGGCGTAGTAACAGCATTTTTATAAAAAGCAAAGCTGATAAAATTCAGTATATTGCTTTCTGAAGATCTCAGATGATATAGAAACAAAACTTGGGAAATCGAGGGCAATCGATGGTTTGCCGCCCCTTAAACGCGCCGTCTCCGACACTGGCTGTCCTCACTGGGCGCAGAGGTGGCCAGTGGTAGCAAGGGCTTTAGGATGTGCTCTCTGGAGCGGGCTGGGAACTCAACAGAGATAGTGGCTGCTTGACACAAGCAGGATCTGAAGGCAGATAATAAATGTGACATTCTGAATAAGGCTTCAGTTAGCATGATTTACACTGAAAAGTGAGTTTAGAATACCTGTTTGGAAAAATTAGGAATTGTGTAAGAGGAGGCAGGGAAGACATTTTTCCTCAAAGAAGCAATGTAGAGAAAAACCCTACTTGACATCACCTGGAGCTGAAAGAAGCCTGTGGAATGCGGGGATGTAGTCACCACTATCGCAAGGCATTAAATGCCAAGGAGTGTGGTTTCCTAACAGTGTTTTGGTGCTATCCCCAAAAAACTTAAAGAAGACAAATTATTTATACTCTTACTCTTAGCAATACTAATACATTCTGTAAGTCATGTTTAAATTTGATCTTAGTACAGAAGCATGAGCTCTTACTAATTTGAAAGCCATATTAAAACCTGAATCAAATAGCTTACTTATCTTCATAAGTTTATAAGCATTGTGGGGCCCAACCCTCACGCTGGTTTAGAGCTCATTATAAATTTAACTTTCTAACATACCTCTGTGAAAAAAAAAATCCTTATCTGCACATAGAGATTTCCAGAGCAAACGAGAAATAACTATTCTCATTATTTTCTTAAATGTTTTTAACTGTTTTATGGGAAATCTTATGGAGTTATTTTTGGATATGACAAGATCGAATAAGTCTTTAATCTTCTTGTTAATCATTCAGCAGAAACAATAAACCTCTAGATTGTCAGATATTTAGACCATAGAATGAAATGACATGCATTTCCAGAAACTTTTAAAAAAGCAAACTGTTAATTTTCAAAATGAAACCACTTCTCATATATCTATAGGAATAAGCTGCCAAAAGTCACTATAAATCCTGTACAAATCATGGGTAACATATCAGAATGAGTAATTAGTTACACACTACCAAATATCATTTAATAGTGACAATTCAGAATGCCACGTTTATTTAACATACCTGCTGTGTTTATATTAGTATAGAATGACTTGTCTTGCCCCCACACATCCAAAATTATACTCAGTGTCAAGGATCAGCCCAAATCCTACCTGTTTACAAGCATTCAGGGGCCACTGGCCCTAAGGAAGGGTGGACTCCTCTGTATTCCCCCTCTGGGGCACGCTCTAGTCCAACAGTGGTAACAATCAGAGCACACAACACCTTTCTTCTGGTGCCTAAACTGTCCATGAGGATTTTGGGGGGGTCGTTGATACTTAACCTTTCTGTGGTTATGCCTTGTGCCCTCACCTAGATTTTCAGTTCTTAAGGGTAAGGACCATGACTTATGTTGGCTTAACGCTTGCCTCTATAGACATTCAGTAAGTAAGTATTTGGTCTACTAGAAACCATTTCCATCAACCGAAGTAAGTATTAAATTGCAGATATAGAGAATAATCAATTACATTCTCTTTTTATAAAATGCTTTACATTTGGGAGTTTGTTTCCTTAAACAGTATATGTCTTTAACAGCCTGAACTCTTTAATGGACATAATTATCTTTTTATGATTATACAGATAATAATAACAGTAACCACAACCATCCTATAGATTCCTGTGGGCTTTACATGACATAATCCATGAGTAAGACATTCAGTTTAGTGCATTTGCTAACTATTATTTGTTACTGTTATTGTTATCAGGGTATTTTCCTGATAGTCTGTTTTCATTAGTTTTTCAATATAATATATAAATGGTTTATATTTGTGTAAAATAGTGTGGGTCATTGTTAGTTAACATTACTAAACCTGTGATCTTCCAAAAGTATTATTTTGCTGGTTAGTACATGTTTACAACCTCCCACTTTAAATTAGCATTGGAAATAGCCAAATTGTATGCCTTACACATATCTCTATTGCCCATGAATTTTTTCACTCTTTTTAATCTTAAAAAGGGAAAAAAGTTTCTGCAACTCTTATTGTTTCCTTTTCTTCCCAGCCCCCTTCACTCCACACGTGTACACAGTTACCTTTCTTGTGTTATGTCTCTCCACTTACTCTCCCATGAGAGGCACTTCCCAATACTGAAACAGAAGTTCCACATGTAGCATTTTGAGCTTTTGTGATAGTGGATTGTTTTAATAAATGAAACACATCTTTGTTTAAAATCTCCCAAAGGAGTCTCCTTGGTGACAGCAACTTTGGAAGGCATCTGTGACTCAGGTGAGGAGGCAGTTTCAGGTGTGAAAAGAGACCACTGTCCAGCCCCAGCCATGGGCTCCATTTCTCTGTCTTGTTTCCTTTCCCACTATGGACATACTGTTCTTCTCTATTTCACTGGGATATTTAGAGGAAAATACTCGAGTCCACCCCTCTGAGTTGGTGAGGAATATGCCATTGGCTACCACGGTGAACACTCAGTGTTTATTTGTATCCACAATTTCTTGCTTGTCATTTTGGGTACCTTCTACTCAAGGCCACCAGAAGTAGGACATGGATTGTATAATAGATTTGGTTGCTAAAAATGCATTCCTGCTTAACATGTACACACCCTAAATACTGCTTCTTGTAAAGAAATGCAAGATGTAAGCTAATGGGCTATTTCCCTAATGTTAAGCCAAGTCATATTAATCCTATGTATTTCATTTGCCTACATCATGACAGGTTAAGAAGATCCACAGTAATTACATTGAGTCCAGAGAAACAAAGTAATTATCATAGAGCCACCACAACCACATGTTTCTGTGAGTTCTGTCAGGGCAACGCACCACCTGTAGTTGCCATAGTGGAATACTTGCCTGAAGTAAAATAAGATCATAGTCACAAAATAGATAAAATTAAGAGAGACAATAACTTAAGAGAAAATTAGTTTTCAGTTACAAGTCTAAGTGTCACATAGTCCAGGGAGTTTTCTAGATGACCAAGAAGCGTTTGCCTAGATGAATTTCATGTCAATTCATTTGACCTTAGTATTCCTAGGTTACACCCATCAATCAAATGATAGCACCTACTCTACATACTGCAGATTGTTGGTGTTAAGTTTGCTTCTGCACTTCTCTGCAAAATGATGACTAACAAGGAGCCCACTGGTGGTGGCCCTGCTATGGGCACTAAGCCCCACCGCTACACAGTAATGCCTTTGGGGAGCCGTCTGTGCACGAGGGCACCAAATACACAGAGTCATCAATGTTCGTACTAAAGAGCATTTGAGAAATTATGGAGTCCAACTCCCTCACCTTAAACAAGAGCACTGAGAGGTGGGCGGCTGAGGTGGCTTGTCTGAAGTCGTCCCCGAGTTACATGGAAAGCTGTACCATGACAAAGGTCCTTCCCACCCCGGACTCTCCACAGGGGTTCTATATCATTGTCTAGGTTGACTGTGGATGGAAAATCTCACTTAGCAAATAAAAACGATCACAAAAAGAAGAAAAAGATGACTAATTGTTCAATATTAGGTGAAAATACCCCCCTAGAAGCTAATGGAAAAGTGAAATTCCCCTGTGTCTTGGGTCATTTTTAGTGTTATGGAGAATTACCAGAAACTTGTAGCAAGTGTCAGCCTAGCTGACATAACCAACCCAGGCAAAATAAAATGTTTCTGACTCTTGGAAGACACCAGAGAAATCAGTACGGGAATTCTTTGTTTGTCCTCCTGACCCGCCCTCTGTTAAACAAAACTTCAGGAGCAGGAGCCAATCAGCTGCTAACGCCAGCAGAAAAGTTAGAGGGGACTGTGTTGTATGGGCCCAGCCACATGCTGCTCGGTCACGGGAAGAAGGGGAAGAGACCAGATTTTGTTGGAGGTAGCGCGAGACGTGTGAAGGTGCTGTATTGAGTGTGTGTGTGCGTGTGTGTGAGAGAGGCCAGTTTCTCTAATGCTGACTGTCCAATCAGTGATCCTCACATTTTAACATGGCTTTGAGGCTAAAACCAATGATTTAATCTGTGTATGTTGGAAAATGTAAAGCATGAAATGTAAAATATGATTGGCTATATTACATTTTGCAAACATTCTGCATCTAATCCTTGGAATGTTGATATTTAATATTTGGAGTATTAATCACAGTCTGAGTATATTTTCTAATTTATTCAAAATGTAATATACACATACGTGTATTAAAATGTTAGGTGTTAAAAATGAGATGTTACCTGTTGTCTCACAAATTTGATTGTCTTCCCACTCAAACCAACCCCTTTGATCAGATACTGTTTTGATCATTAACTTGAAAACTAGATGAACAGGTGGCTTAGCCCATTTGTAAACAGGTGTGTTAACTTGTCCCTGGAGAACAGATAACAATATTTCTTGGCTTGCACTTTGGGTGTGGGTCTCTTAGGGAAAAGGATTGTTTTTGAGCTAACAAAATCCCAGTAACAGCATATTAGCTAAAAAACATTTGGGTGGCAGAACTACCTCCATTCTTGTTCTCAGGACTATGAAAAGAATTGCAAAACATCTTGGAAAATTCAGAATACAAATTCAGTGGAAAATTTTACATGTTAATTCAGTACCAAATGTGCCACATTAAACAAAGGACAAGTAATAAATTAGTGTGAAATTTATCTGAGTAAATTATTAAGATTTTCTTTCCTGTTCTATACAAGCACCTAGCCTCATCCAACACTTCTCACTTTATGTAATCTCAGAATTCCATTTTTAAGCAAAGCCATGTGGCTTTTTGATGTCTGAGCTACTTAAATTTCCAGACTTCGAGAAAATATAAAATGTTAATTCTAACCTAACTTGTCTTTTATAGGATTTAATGGCAAAATTCTTAATTCTAAATAGGCAGGTATGTTCAGTCAGGTCTGACTCAATGGAAATGTGGCACAGAGTCATTGGCGTGGTTTGAAACGCATGGCCAGTTTCTAATTTGAATTCTCCTCTCCTCCTTGTGATGCCTGTGCAGCCAATGGTGAGCCGGTAGAGATGGACTCCACAGCCCCTTTCAGCTGTCTGCACCAAGGCAGGACAGCTGATGTCACAGGCCGAAGGCAGACGAGTGGGATGACCCAGGGGATCTTCCTGTTTGCTTGGGAGGTTGGCCCTCAGTCAACAATCTAGGGCTTAACCATGTCACACCCAAAATGTTCTGTTGTTGATCTCTGGTATCAATAGCTTTGAAATGTTCAGAAATTCCAAAACAGACACCTGACATTTACCAACACTTCTGCCTCAAAATAGCATTCTGTTTACTGTTTCATGCATTCTTAGGTAAGCAAAGGCTTGTTTCTGCTGTAACTGTATACCATAAGGGGACAGCTAGTGTATACATAGAAGCCATGATGAATGAAAACTAACTCAGAACCCTCAAACATTTTAGCTCTAGATTTTATAAGAAGGCAATAAACTCAAACCATATGTGTAATTAAATAGAGAAATATGGTTATACAATGCTATGCTATTAAGTGCTAAATTTTGGAATGATCGCCTGGATTCCTAAAGTATCAATCATTCCTGGAAAGGAACATCAACGTTCACCTACTATTCTTCTTAAGCAAGGAAAATATTTTAATCTGTTTCAAAATATATTCAAGAAAAATTAAATCTAGAAATATTTGTGATTACCTTTTATCAGAAATGCATGTGTATATATACATGTATACATATACATAAACATACACATGTCCTCATGGGCCGGAAAGCTACCTCTCTTACTTCTCTCGCTTTTGGCTCTGCACACAGCAGGTGCTCAATATGTGCATTTTGTAGGGACTGTCCAGAGCTGAAGAGTGAAGGGGGAGCTGACTCTCAGGAGTCACGCCTTCAGTCTTCAGCGTTGACTCTGGTAACACTTTCTTCCTCCAGGAGAAGACAGTGAGGAAGCCCCTGGGCTGCCCCCCAGCGCTGCTGTTCCAGCTAGTCTGTCACTAAACTCTTCTAAAATGCAGAATCTAAAAATAATTAATACCTTAATGAGTAGATTCAGACGGAAGGAGAACAAAAGGGAGACTTTCTGCCCCAGCAGCTGCAAAGTCCCACTGGGGGGAGACCCCTCCCCTAATCTTGAACCCTGAACATCTCCCCAGAGGTCAGCATAAAAGCTCCGGCACCTCTGCCCTGGACGGAAGGGTCAGCTGTTGGCAGTGTGACAAAGCTCATCGTGGCTGCCTTTTTCTGCTTTCCTTGGTACACTTGGTCTTGGGAAGGTGCTCATACGTGAGGAGGACACACAGGGTTAAATTCATAACATGGCACTTATTCACACCACATTAGCCATAGGAACACCACAATTAGGCATAAAATTTTATTTCTGTGATAATATACTCTGAGCCTTAGAAAGAGCCAGTAAAGAAAGGAATTTCCCTTAGGAAAAAAAAAACAGGCAAAAACAAAACCAGTTACTCTTGAAGACAAGCAGCACAGCACTGTTAGAGCAACTACCACCATTGACTTCAACCTACAGGATATAAGGTCAATAATAGGTTCAAACCCAGAAAATACAAATACTTACGATCTCTCACTGTGACCACCGAAAAATCAGAACCATAGAATTTCTCAGTATAATACACCTAGTTGTTCTACATTTCCAAGTTATCTGCAAAGTGCAAGTGATCTCTGTCTCATGAAGGAAGCCGGCAAGTCTGTCTGCAGAAAAGGCTCATACAGATGAAACCACAGGCAGCTGCCATTAGCACATATACTAGAATAATCTCATTCTTACCATCCCTTATAATGATCCCCTCGTTCCTGCAACTGGTGATGAGCAATGCTTTCCACGACCCAGACAACAAACAGCTGGATGGATGCCAGAAGACCATACATCCATGGTCTACCGTGCCCTTTTTAATCAACTTCCTAATTAAAAAATGCCATGCTGGCATGAGGTATGAAGCAAGTAGGCTTGGAATATTTTACAAAATAGCATCCCCTAATCCTGGGTTGTTGAAAATCTGTGTTCTTACAGATGTTTATGAGTTTTTCTGGTGCAGAGATAGAATCAATTTTCTTGTGCCTGGCCCTCAAGACGTATTAAATTTATCCTGAAGGAAACTGGCTTCTGAAAAGCTCTTGCCCAGATGCATTAGGCAGGTGGGAGTTTCAGTGAACCAAAGGGTCCACTAGCAGATGCAACATTGATTTCTGAATGTTCACAATCTACCAGACAGCTCCAGAGCAGACTTGATTTGATGGCTCTCTATGGGGTGCCCTGCAGACTCGATTATTTCCACAACCAGTCTGGCTAGCATTGTTTCATGGTGACAATGCTCTGTGCTTTCAGCTTCTGTTTGGATGGCACAGCCTGGTTGAATACGTGTATCTAGGAGGGGAGATTGGGCCATGTTTAAAGTCAGCCTCTAAGAACTGTCCATTGCTTTTAGCGTTCAGTGATGTGGTAGCCCCTGAAATGGAGAGGTAATACTGACTTTTGAAAGCCATTCTGTTGACTGCCATCAAAACATACTGTGAATCTAGGTTGGGATAACAGCATGACAGTAGGACTCGAAACAGGGTTTGAACTGGAGATCCTATGATGAAAATCTCTATCAATGTACTAACCCCCCCAAACTATTAATCAATGAGTTGTTTGATTTAGAGTCCTAAGTTTGACATTCCACACCTGAAAATTTCTCAAGCAAATGTTCAATATCCGTGAGGTAATTTTCTTTAAGGCAATTTGAGTATGCTAGCTAAGCAGTCAGACTTTAGTAAAAAGCAGTCAGTATGTAATATTGAGTCATAAAGTTCTTTCAACTATATAAATGAGTACACAAATATATCTAAAGCAGGTTTACATGGTACACATATTGACCCCGTGGCTCAAATATTGTCAGCTTACACACAACATTTTCATATTGGCATCTTAAAAATGCATACATGCAAACACTCACAAAACCATTGGAGAGATTAATTATAGTACTCCTAAGAGTGCAAAAATACAGTACAGAATTTTAAAGGAATTAAGGTCAAATAGACTTTTGGAAAAAAATTTACATATTTTTAATTCACAATCAATGTGAATCCTACTAAAGCAATGACCTCTGTAGCTTCCCTAGCACAAGCAGACCCCACTGAGACGGCATACCTCCCATGCACCAACCCCTGCTGCCCACACAGAGCAATTAAGTCAAAGAGTGCCTGATATTTGGACTGATATTTTGGAATCTCATTGCTTGATTAAAATTTTTGTTATAAAAGACTGCTTTTCTTTCCAAAATTGATATGCAACCTTAGAGCCAAACTAACAACAGAACATTTCCCCCAGGGGTCACATTTTCAGTCAGGTACACGTCAACCTGTTTCCAGCTCTGGGACCTTTCATTGTCATTGGATGTCAGCCCTCTCCAACAGGCCTGAGAACTAATGTGACAGATAGTGGCATAAAGTGGCTCTCTCAAGTGGAGAATAATATGACAAAATTTTGGCAAAAAAAAAAAAAGCTGGGCTACACCTTGAAGGCAGCCGGGCACAAAGAGCTCCACGGAAGAGCCAGATTCAAGGGCCTCTGTTTGTGAATGGACAAGTTGAAGTTAAAAACCAAATGCTGATATTTTGCCCCAAGAAAGTTATAACCCATCACAAAACCAAAAAGTGTTATTTTAATCACATAAAGCTTAGCTCAACTCTAAAATGAAATGCAGTAATAAGAAGATAGTGTGAGTATGACTTTTCTCTAAGTAAGCCCTCAGGAATCTGCTTGGAAACAATTTGATATTTAATACTGTTTGAGTTAAATTAAGAAATAAAACAAACTCAATTTGTTCCTCACTCTAGTTTACAGAAAATTTAAAAATTAAATTGAAAAAAACTGTGTGTTTACATCTATATATATATAGATATAAAAATAGATAATTCACCTATATGTAAAAAATAAAGCTCAATGTAAGTATTCAGAAACTTGCAGTATGAGAGGGAAAATGATCAAAATCAAGTTTCAGCAGCTTCATATAAAGGGTTAATATGTTTTACAATATCTTGTGTTTGAGGTTTAGGTTCATTAAAGGTAGTGTTTTTCTTTTTCTTTTTTGGAAAGGTACAGTTTTTTAAACAGAAGAAATTGCCCCCCCCAAAAAAGTTGTATTTTCTGTCATATATTCACTGTTATTATTTAAAGCAAACAGCTAAAGTAAAGGCACTCTTTAAAAAACAAGCTTAAAAATAAAAGCAAAATAAAATCAAGTGATCTAAAATATTCAGGAAACTGTAAAATGACAGTTAAAGGGTAATAATTTCTACTTGAGTTCTACCTTAAAAGCAGGTGAAATAATTAGGTCAGTTAAAATGAAAACCTTGCCTTTTAAGGAGAATAGGAATTATTAAAACAGGATAGAACTATTTATCAGTGATTTCCCCCGGATAGAAGTATATTTAATTAAATATCAAAACACCCATATTGCAGTACTACAGTCACAGAATTATATAAGAAATGTGTCACTGATGACAATAGAAAATTAGGATTCCAGCAGGCTTTATTCTTACTTATCAACTCAGAAGACTGATTTGCAAAAATGATCTCCATCTTTCTGAAAAGAACTGAGCATATCAAAGATTGTACTGGTTTTTGTATTTCCTATCTTTAGATTCTATAGATCAATAGAAACTTCAGTACAATTTTCACAATCCCAGTAAGTTGCTGGTTAAATCAGCTAAAACCTTCTTCCAGCTAGGAAAAATATATACTAGTCAAAACTAATTATGTCTGGGGTTTAATTGAAACAACATTTGCTAATTTTGCTGGTCTCGATACACGGTTCCAGAAAATATTAATTAAACACATTGAATAATGGCTGCTGTAAATTTCTGAAAACAATAATCTCTAAACAGTTAATTCCCACTCCAGACCCATGCACAGGAAGATGGATGAAGCGGCTCCCCCAGACCAGCAGCAAATGACTATTCTTTTGTCACCGGCGTGAGGCGTTGAACTTTGCTCCACTTTGGAAAGCGAGCAAACGCCCTGGGACGCGGCGCGGGACATATTTACCTGGAGGGGCTGTCAGAGAGCAGCGCGGGGACGCGGGGACGCAGCGGTCCCGCAACCGTCCGCGCCCGCAGCCCCGCTGGGCACCTTCCGCTGCGCCCCAGCAGCCGCTCGGGCAGCCGGCCCTGCCTTCCGTCTGGGGGACTCACCCGCAAATTCTGCAACCTGCTCCACGACTACAAAACTCTTCTAGTGCTTCCGAGCGCCCACCGTTTGTTCTCCGTGCACCCCGTCAAGTTCCCACCGCACATCTTCCACATGGGCGCGCAGACACGGGGCCACCGCTCATCTGTATGCTAATTATTTTGCCACATGGACAAAAGTAATGATGCTTGCAGACAGGAAACTAACGGGCCTGAAGTCGAAGACGGGAATTCCTAAGCGACACCCCGGAACGGCCGGACGCGGCTCCCCCGGAGACCCCCGCGCTGCGCTGCGGCAGCGCCGCCGCCCCGGGCCTAGGGCCGCCCCCCCCGCGCCGCGCGGAGCGCGGCCGCTTCCCTGGGTCGCCGGGTGCGCGGGGCCTTCATCGCTGACCTGGGTGTTTTCCACGCTACGGTTAGGGATTACACCGGTAATTTCTAGCCCTCCTGTTTATTCAGCGCGCAGCACGGTCAGAGGAGATTGGGGAGGTAGCCGTGTGCTTCCTACATTGTACCCACAGGCCCCAATCTCTAGAGCAGAACGAGTATCATGTGCAGTGCTGTATTTAATGTAATAGCGGAGAACTGTAAATACCAGAGCCAGGCTGTGAACAGCCACCAGCTAGGTGATATATCTAAAAATATCCCCCCTGTCATTGATGTTATGGCGAATTCATGCTGTGGCCAAAGACACCCCACAAAAGTCAGCTGAACCTACAGTATTTTAAATGGTACTATTGTTTAACATCAAAACAAAACAAGAAGAGGTTCCAAAACCTGCCCCTTCTTAGGATGGGAGAATGGTTACACAAGAGTTAACTCTGATTCTTAAAACCTCTTTCAGGTTGCCAACCACACTATATTATTCTCTTTCAGTATGAGCTTCTTTTATCATTTTCTTTTAAAGCAAAAGACATAGAACCATTTCTGTAAGAAAGCTAAAACACCATCACCCTTTTAGTATTGTTTGAAGAAAAAAATATCAGAAAAAGTTTTATCTGAAAAGACCAAATAAGATTTCAGAAATACAAAAGGGAACATAGATGACTTTCATTAGCATTTTTCTGGCTTAAAAAAAAAGTGCTGATTTTATAAATGGCTTCTTGAGTCAAGCAATAAATGTTTTACTCTGGCGGTAACTATACCATTCCACTCTCTGCAAACCTCTCTCTCATAACACTCGCCACTATGAAAGGCTACATTAAATCATAAAGGCTACTTTAGCACCTCCCACCCTCACCCCTGGAAACTAGCCTTGAATACACAGACTCATGTTTAACAACAACTCCAGGCAGCATGCAGACATATCTGGCGCCCACAATGGCATTATACTGAAGGAGTAGCTCTGTTTGAGAAAGGGTCCATTGTTGGCTTGTTTATATACCAAACCATGCGATTTTAAGAAGTGTTGTGATGTGTAATCAAATAAGAGCTGAAGATAGTCAGACAGGTGAAGAAACAACTATTTGCTGAAGTACTTAAGAGAACATTTGAAATAATTCTGAAGAGGTGGGAGCTGCAACCACCAGGAAAACAAACAAACAAACAAACCCTATGTAACCTTTAAAATAAAAGGAAAGAGGTACCTTTTTGTAGAAGAGTTGGTGGCCATCAAGCAGAGTCCTGTTCCGCAGTCTGTTTCTCACGCAGGCAGGGCTGTGTCTGCCATGGAGAGACCATCGCACGTGCTAGTCACATTGCCCCCTCTCTCTGCTGCACTCACCCCTGCCCTCCAGTGCCTGCACTCCACAGCTCCCTGTCTACAGTGAGAGTCGGAGGCAGAACCACCACAGGCGATCAGCCGCTGCAGGTTTTCCACAGAACACAATGCTGACTGTGGTTTCCGTGGGGAGACTGACACAGAAGCCTTAAGTTACCAAGAACACCCTATTCCAGCTCTCAAAGGTAATTCCTCTGAAGACCAAGCCTCTGCCTGATGTGTTGAGATCAGACTTACTGGTTACTACAGAGGTTACAATTCCCTTCCCATGGAGCCCTGCTAGAAACCACTGCAGTCTGAAAGCAAGAAAAGCTTTAAGAGAATGTCCTGTACCACTCCATCTTCTCACAGCACAATACTCCTCACACTTAGATTAAAATATTTTCCTCCCCCTCCCAACTTTTCTGATAATCACCACGTGAGGAGTAAGAATTTTTTTTAAAGAAGTACATTGTAGGAAAATTTTCCTAACAGAACAGCTCAATACAGCAGTGTTTATCAGTATTTGTTCATGTAATAAATAAGAATGTATGCATTCTTTGTAGTTTTATAACACCTGGTTTACATTTTTTCTGCCATCTCTGATTACTTCTGCAGATACCCTGAGGACTCATTATGATGTCAAAGCCAAAAACAGTTTCATTGTGGAAACATGCATAGAAAAATCATTGTGTACGCTTGAACAATGCAGGTGTGAAAGACACACAGAGGGAAGAGAGGGGGCAAAGGAGACAAACAGGGACCCAGTCAAAGAGAGGGAGGACAGCAGAGAGGGAGGGAGGGAGAGGGGACACAAAGATTCTACGACTGAGCCACGTTGCACTGAAACAGAGCCTACTGATAGAAAAAACGTACAGCTCTTGTCTTAGAATAATCTCACATCAGAAAAATCATACAATAAATTGCTATGAAACTAGAGTAGTTAGTATTATTCTTGTACAACTTATGGCCATTGTAGACAATATTTCTAATATGTGGGGTATACCAATTTGAAATACCATTTTTTTAATACCAGCCAAATAAGATATTTGAACACGATCCCTCTATAAACAAACAAACCAAAAAACCCCCAAAAACCCTGATTTATACGTATTCCCATCTTTAAGATTGTGGTATCTTTTATCTTTAGCTTAATTTGGATTAATGTAGATAAATGTGAGGTATAGTGTTGTGGTACTGAATTCAGTATAATGAAACTTAGCTTGGTGAACAATATGTTAATTATTTTCAAGTTTTTGTTCAAGTTTGTCCTCTGTTACTCCTTTCTAAGGAATGCTACACATTTTTTCAAAGAAAAAGAGAAGATATTTTTGAAAAGTACCCTTAAAAAACTTGCAAATAAAAAAATCTACAATGTCATTGCAATCAAATTATGCTATAGAGTAATTTAATTATAAGAATTTAGCAAAACTGAAGGTCTTTCTTTCTTAATCTGCCATTTATTTGATTCCTGAGCAGAGTTCTGGTGAGACTTTGCATCAAGATAGACTTCCTGGCAAAGTGCTAGATGCATTTGAAAACCTGGTTATTGACTGGAACTTATAGTACTGGACTAGAGGGGACACCCAGTCCAGCCAAACTGCAACTGCAGGGCAGAGTGGTCATCACTGAAGACGTTTTTCTCATCCCTCTTGTTCCTCTTGCTCACTGAGTGGATTTTTATATAAAAAATTTAGGAATAAATAAGACTTTAAGTTGGTTGAAGATAAAAATGTAGCCACTAAAATGTATAATAAGGAAACAAAATATTTTAGATGGTATAGTATGTATTTTTTTAAAAATGTCTCTCCCTCAAGTTAGATTGGCTTGCTTACAGGTAGAGTTGGGAATCTAGTCTATACTTGTGACTTTGAAATTATTATTTACTCAACAAAATTAATTTTTCACAAAGAAGTAATTGGCTTTTTAAAATAATGTGTGTAAAGTATTTCTAAAGGGAGCTGAACAAATAATCAGATTATTAACTCAATATTTTGAGTTTTAAGTATAATTTTCAGAAGTAGAAAAACTATAAAAATCATTGAAATTGTGAAATCACTTATTTCTTTTCCTTAATTTATTAAACATTGACAAAGAAACCAGGCAGAAACCACCAGATAGTGAAATAGTTGGGCATATTCAATAGTAAGGTATAAAATATAAGCATTTTCAAAAGAGTAAAAATAAATAAATTAATTGAAAAATGTAACAGGAGCAATGAAAGCAACACATTAAAGAAGACTCATTCTCTAAAGATACCCACATAGTTCTAAAATCATGCCTATACAGCTTTTATAATCCAAAGAAGACTATGTACTCATATTCTTTTAGGAATTTTTGTACACCACTCATATGTGATCACAAATTATTGGGCCTTGAACCTTGATCTCAGCTTCTAACACTAATTTCTGAAATTGGCATGAGTTCTGCTGCTGGATGCAAGTTTAACTCAAAAGAAGTTGAAATTCATGTGTCATGCATACTTTCTGCCTCACTATAACACCAGGTAATCCTGGTTCATCTTTTCAGAGATGGAATTTTAATAATAATTACATATATTTGGATAAAGATTTTTCTATTTGAGAATCAGGAGCATTTACAGTTTTCCAACCCACAATTATACACGTACAAGTAATTTTGACAAATTCACATGTTTGATAATCTGGAAAGTAGGGTAAAATGTGCATGTAATGCCAGCTGGAAGGTCTTTACAAAATAAAAATCTTCAAGTATAAAGATCTTTGCTGCCACCATCTTCAAAACATCCGATTGTGACCATAAAGGCTTCTCCTACTTCTACCTCAACTAGCACCATCATTAAGGTGATGAAGTGAGCCATTTTCACATTGCCAGTAAACTAGTAGGAAGTCAGTCACTGCTGAATGCAATTGCTATCAGCTGCGGACAGCTCCTGGTGCTGAAAGGGAAGCAGACAAGCCTTTGCTCACAATAGCTCACTCAACCAGCCTTTGAAAAATCACAGCAAAACTGAATGAGGTGGCAAGTGCTCAGGCTGAATAGCACTGTCTGCAGAACAATGGCAGCCAACACCAAATCCTACTATAATCACATTAATGAGATTAATCAGTGAATTAGCAACAGTCAAATGTCAGGGAGGCAAGGAAGAATCCAACCAAGATTGGTAATTAACTTTTTTTTTTGCAGGGGGGGGATGGAAAAGAATCAACTGTACTACCCTCTAGGTTTTTCAGAAGTTGACAATTTTGATTCACAAATTTTAAGACTATATATACTTATCAAAAGACACCAAGGTAATCTTTCATATTACAATACAGAGCCAGGTATCATATCACTGATGCTTAAGCCAGAGTCCTCTGAGAAAACTGTGGTCTCTTTAAATAATCTTAATAAACTAGGAGAATTTCATTATTTTAAATTTTCTAAGTATGAAATTAATATTTAAAATGAACTTATTTCTCTAAAACTCAAGCTAAAATAAAAAGAAATATGGCTGATTAAAAAAGAAAGGATTATGTAACAGCTGCTATTGCTTATTAGAAGTCTATGATAATGTGGTAAGAGTTTTGAAAAGTGCAATCAAGTAAAGTACTATCATACAAATGCATCAGCAATGGTCTATTGTCTTTCATAAGGAGAATTAATTATTAAAGTAAAACTTTAAGGAAACTTTTAACCAACTGACTTTTGTACTTGAGGTGATAGAAACTTACGTGTTCCTTTAAGTCAGTCAGGAAAAACAAACTTCTTTTTTTATGGAATGTGTCACTTAGTAGCCTTTTTAATGTACAATCAACACTTTGATTCAAAGTTCTTGAGAGGAGAAAACTTATAGAAATGCAATACTATTGTTTTTCAAAAAGAAATATTGTGCAAAAACACCTCTATTTCTAAATAATCTCATTTTTTATGTGTATGGAAGTTATGCTTTTAGTTATAATTTTAAAAGCTACATAACTTTTATGAAGTTAAACAATTAGAAAGACTTTCATATGCCTGCCTGTTAGAGTGGTAGTGGGGTGCTTTTGTCTATGAGGTTAATTTTGTTCTGTAAAATATATAAACATTTGAACAAAAAAGGTCTTATACAAAATATTTTTACTCTAAGCAAACAAATAACTCAAAAATTCTTTAATTTATATAGATATGGTGGCACAAAATATTGTCATGGTTATATTAGTACTAAATTCAAAATCTTCCCTCTGTATTTTGTACAGCTAAATCTCATATGAATATTTACATGTATATTTATTGCTTTATTCTGATCTATCTTGAAGCTAAAATATGCAGCTTGAACTTTGTTTATCAATTTAAGTGGCATTAAAATACATATTTCTGTTACAAATAAAATGCTGTTTCATTATTAGTAACTTCAAACCTTTAAGTTATAGTTAAAAATCTTTATTTGAGTTTCTCAATGTAAAAATGTAAATCAACTTTCTTCTAGTCTTTTAGCAAATATAACAGTACATCAAGAATATCTAATATTTTAACAATCTTTGGATAAAATTATCTGCATCATTTTTAATGTAAAGTCAAGTCTCTGGGAAGTTTTTGTTTCAGTATCTTCATATCATCCCAGTACTATACATGCAGCAAGTTTTTTTGTTTTTGTTTTTGTTTTTTTAATAAACAACATCATGGTTAAGGCATGCAACCTAATACCCATTTTACTTTAAAGACAGAGTTCTGTGGATTACAAAACCTCTAGTCCAGGAACATTTCAGCTACCAGCCATGCTATAAAAATAACTTTAAAAAGGAGCAAACAATAGAATTGCAGCATAAGCCCTTGAACTACAGTAAAACAGATCCTGTTCACTAAGTCCAAAGAATTAACCTAATGAATATAACATACCTCACAACATGACCACAACTGCTCACAAGTGAAAGACAAGTTCAATTTTGGTAACTGTGCTGGCTCAAAATACACAGAAAGAAAAGAAAACCCTGTTCCACCACAAGTTTGAAAGGATGATGAGGAATATGCATACCCCCGAGACGCAGAAAAGATGGCTTTGTGTCTTCGGTGAATATTGACATCACAACCCACAGTCCGGGGGAAAAAAAATTAAAGTACACCCACCAACAATGAGTAAAAAATCAGGGGCTTCAAGAAGACTGCAGGGAAAAGCTCTCTCACTCTGTTTAGTGTGCAGCAGCTTAGGGGAAAATGTCGCCCGGGCGGGAATGACAAACGCAGCGCGATAGGCTCCCGGGCCTGGGGTCTGCTTGGCTTCCACATGCGTCCCCTAATGCACACTCTCCCACTCATCCTCGCCTAGGCTTTCCCCCCACATTTTTTTTCACAAGCTCCAAATCCCCGGCATATGACCTTCTGTTAAATAGATAAAAAAAAAATTGCTTATCAGTCATGCAAATGAGGCTGAATTCATTTTCCACAACAGATGGCCTCATAGATAATGATGATGGAAGAGAGAAAATTGGATGTCTCTCACAAGGTGGCCATGGCAACCGAGAGCAGAATAATATCAATAATAAGCTCACTGCATAATAAGGTTGTCAGTCCTACAAATCAAAGTCCCAGCTAAATCAGGTATACCACCCCAGCTAGTTACCAGGTAAATAATATATGTGTGTCTGCACACACACACACACACACACGCACAGGCACGCGTATTTTACAGTGACCACAAAGAAAACCAGGATTTAGAGCCACTCTGTGAAACTGTGTGTGCTGACAGCAGGGGCTGGGAGGAGTCGGATAATGAAATGACAATGTGACATTTTTAAATTCCTTTTTCTTTCATTGTATTTTCCGTTCTAGACTTGGTTCCATGAAGCACGTTCTAAATAGCCATATTGAAATTTGGAATGTGGTGTGCGCAGTCTTCCCCCTCCCGCCCATGCTCTCCCTGCTTTGCCTCTCTCATGTGGTGTGCTGCATTGAGGCAAAAGCAGCTCGCCTGCCTCAGGCTTCCACCTTGGCTCCCAGGGGGACATCCTGCAAAATGAATCAGCAGCCATCCTGAGCAGGCTGATTAAAATGAAAATGGCAAGGCACATGTCTGGGCGGAACTGGAGCTCAGCTTTGCTGCTTGTCTGGCAAGCATGCTCAATATAGCTCTTGCTAATAATGGCTTTCTGCCTTTCGTTTTTTAAAAAGGTATCACCCTTTTTCCCCTTAACTGACTGGTGTAGTCCATATGTGTGTGCATGTATGTGTGTGAGTATACGGTGGGGGCACATGAGAGTGGATTGTTCTTCGAATTTTCTGCTGCTCACATGCAGACTGCCTGCCTGACAAGATCATTATTTTAAAACCGAACTTACTTCAGTTTTTCTTTTGGGGAAGGGGGCAGTTGCTAAGCCTTGAGGCAGAGGGGCTGCCTCAAGGGGCCTTGAGACCAAGACAACATTTTTACACCCCAGATACAATAATTTCTAACCAAATCCGAGGCAGCAGACCTCGAGAGAACTCTAATGCTGGGCTGCACAGGCTCACAGTTGGACATGCTGAAATGCAGCCTATGAAGAAACCTATTTCTGTTTCGAGCATTTGCAACCAGCCTGTTACTGTATCCTACATATTATGCAACACAAAGAATTAGAATAGAAAAATGAAAACTACTAACTGAGACAATAATCTAACACAATTTTCAAAAAATAAATCTTTGTTTTTTTGTTGTTGTTTAGAATTCTCAGTACTTTTCAATATCCTTGTCAAATTTTGGGGGGTTATTTTAGGCATTCTGGAAATTAGATCATTATCACCTGTCACGAAAAAACGACTTAAAAATTAGAAACAAAAATCTTTCTGAACTCATTATACATTGCTTTCCTATACATTTTACTCTAAGTTATAACCAACCTTTAATTTTTTCTGTCTAAATGCCTGCTTTTGGTTCCTTTTGGTAACAGATACACGATTTTTATGTAAAACTATACATCTATCTACTTATGTTGTCTTTTCTAATTCCTGTTTCTGAGATGTGATATGTTTTCTCCCACACTCTAGCCCTGTTGCTGCAGTGTGAATCAGAAATCAATAGAGCTGCCCTAATGGAGACTCCACTCGGCACGCGGCAAACCCGCTGCAGTCTCCTCCCTTTCTCTCCCTCTTGCTCTCCCTTTCTCTCTCCCTCTCCCTCTTACACACACACACACACACACACACAGAACTAATGACGTCTGTGCAGCTTTTTCAGCTGATTGGACACCACATCGGATGTTCTGTGGAGCAAAGAATAGGAATCATTTACAGTCGGTGGAAAAAAAAATGGGACCATGTACTCTCCTGTGTCTAAGACACCGATCCTGAGTTCCCCACACAGCCAGCACACGAGTAAAGGACAGTTCTTCATGTTGTGTGGTCACTGGGAAGTAAAGTATGACTCCAAAACGATCATAGAGCTGTAATTGTAGTACAGTGGGATTTTTTTCTCATTTTATAAAGGACAAAGCATCCCTCTACAAAAAATAAGCACAATAACATTTCCATGAACATTTGATGTTTACATCAAAGAGTGAGCTCCTATGCACTATTTAAGGGTTTAAATATATAATATATTATTACTTTAAAATACCTCCAAATACACTTTAAAAAATAAATTATAAATTAAAAGAATATATATACACATACACACACATATACATGTAATCATCCCTTAAGAGTTTATCTTAGTTGCATTGGCAATAAATTCAGTTTTATTAGTTAAAATTTGTCCCCAAATATCTTATCTTCCAGTAAGAAAGAAAGAAGTCTATAAATAATAAGCCACAATATTTTAAATCACAAATTTATATATGTGTGTTTCTTACACATATGTGTATATCTATGAAATTACAATGTATGTTAGATATAGGGGATCTGCACACACACACACACACAGGCACGATATTGCTTCAACAGCTTTGGTGACTTTAAGCTGCAAGTGTGTCTCACTGAGACGGCCGGCCCCTGGGCTGACAAGCATAGCACCTAATGCTTCCCCAGGGTGAGGCATCTCTGACCCAACAGCAACAAGGCACGCCTCTTCCCTTCCCACCCTGTCACTGCCCCAGCCTGAGTCTGGCTCCTGGGAAGCATTTGCATGCTTTGCACCTATCCTCTGCTCTAACCTGCCTGTTGAGAACTGGAGATGCCAGAACTCAAATGGCTTAAGAGAAGAGGGAAAATGAATGAACCATGAAGCCACAGAGCAATAGCAGAGCAACATCTCAGTCTGCATTTTGTGTTCACATTGTAGCTGTCCTTGATAAATTATGATTTCTTAAAAAATGATATTAAGTACCTTGCAGTATGGTGCTGTAAAACCTGTCAGTATGTGTAAGGACTGGCAGATATTCAAAGGACTAGTTAGATTAAAAATCTCCCTGTAGTTTGTGGCTAAACCAAACAACAAAAAAAATTTTTAACTCCAAATATCTGTCAAATCCTTCCTTAAATTATTTCTGATATACTTGATGCAACATGCAGAAGTTCATTCCACAGATTAAAGCCTTTCTCTATTAGAAAATATATAGTTTATCTCCTTAATTTTATGTATGTATGTATGTATTTATAAGAGAAAAGAAATTGGAACATGCAGCCCCTTCTAATGGATATGTCCTCCAATTTAATATAAAAAAATAAACCCCAGGTATTTTTGTGTCTTGAACTATAAAATATGCATGTTAAACCCCAGACTGTATTTCTAACTATAGGATACTTACCCTGATCATTTCAACTAACAATAGGTTGATCTCTCATAGCACAGGAAGGACAGTCTCTTTTCACTCTCTGGCTTCTGAGAAGACTGTTCTCATCGTGTTCTGTGTGGACACAGGCCTCTAGTTTCTTCATGCCACATCTCATACCACAGCCAGGGGAGAGGAACTAGACCTCCAGGTAAAACATGCTGATGACTTATCTGCGTTTTGCTAAAGGAAGCTCATGACTTATTATTCAGAATTATGTCTGCACCAATGATGGAAGACTGTGGCATCTCAAGGGGGTCTGAATTTAACTTAGGACAGTAGCAAATAACATAGACCCACTCTAGTTGGGTAGTCAATGGTTAAAATCTGGAAATCCAAATATTACCACAGCAGAGTATGCACACGATGCAAAACCAGGCAGTAACATAACCCTCTGCCACTCCATTAAAAAAACAACTTTCTAACTTATGTGTATATGAATTAAGGGCTGTTTTATTAATATATCAAACAATGATGAAGATGGGAAACCCATGCCCATCACAAAGAATTAGCTTCAACTAACCCGAACATCTGTAGATTGCTTCAACAGCAAATTGTCAAAAGAAGTAAGGCATAGGCAGCTAACCTGCAAAATAAATAGAATAATGAGAAAAAAATTTGGGGGACATGTTGTAAGGAAGAGTTGACATACCAAGAATAGCTGTGGCCAGAATTAATTTGGATGCATAATCTCAGTGAACTGGTTGGATCAAAAATGGTACACCTTGAGCTTCTTAGAGCTCATGCATTACTTTTGCATCCATCCTGGACTGACTATTCTATTGCATATTAACTGATATTGGGGGAGTCTGGAGGAGTTGGAGTCCAAAGCATCTATATTCCAATCCTTTGGCCTGATTTTATAGGACTGCTTACTTTTTGGAAAAATATATAGGTAAAAATTGCATCAGATACAATTCTGAGATCTAAAAGAGCACTGAGAACTTAAGGTGTAGATGATTATAAACAGAAAACTAAGATGATCTATAAAAGGTAGATCATCCAAAGTCCATAATTCTAAGAATATTACCTACAATTTTATGAAAATAAGTAGTCTTAATTTCATTGTATAGCCCAATAAATTCACAAACACCCAAGTCTTCCAACAAGAGTTTCCAAACCACCTCTAGACTCCCGACCCCCAGTTTCTCAGTTATTTTGCATCTGGGTCTTCCTATCACATTTTCTTTCTTTACGTCACCAGTTTAACATCTCTACACAATCCAAGTTACTTGAAGAAAGGGACTTGTGCCTGTCAGCTGCGAGCACGTGGGGTGGTGCTGGAGTGGATCAGGGGCTGGGTGTAAGCATTTGGAGTGATTTTCAGCTACCTCGTGGCCTTGCCTCTAAAGCAAAAAATAATGAGTTAGACCACTCACCTCATTCAGAATTGTATTTTCTTCATTGCATTGACAATAGTAATAATTATGCATATCTAGAAGACTTTTAATACTGAAAATAATTCAGAAAAAGAATCTAGGAAAAAACACAGAAGCAGAGAAGATAATAGAGATGAACAGCAGGAGAGAGACACCACCTCTAGTCCACACTGTAGGGAACGTTTCATTCTTGCTGAGTTTCCAGGATTGGAACCTCCTTCCTATGTCCCAAGCGTCACCAACATTTGAACCTCATTAGTTGGTAGGGTCTGCTCTCACTATAGATACTGAAATAAATATTCATTTATTTTTCCAGGTTCCTTTTCAGCTAAGATATGCACACATGGCCTATGATCCACCATTTTGACATGCCTGTTTTAGATTTTGAACTGAGAGTTGATTACACAAAGAAGCATAGTCCTTAAAGATTCTTCCATGACAATGGTGGCAGTGTAGGATAGTCAATTTTCCAGAGAAAGGGCAGCAATGTCTAGAGCTTATGGTGGTAGTAGCAGTGTCCTGAGGAAACCAGCTATACTACATACTTCTAGGCATTATTACTGATGAGCTAGCCTCCAAGTTTTACATTTTAACCATTCTACTAGTTCTGACTTTTCTGCTTAAGTCAGCAAGCATATTTACTTGTGCACTAAGTGACACACATATTAGTACTAAGAGTGCAGACAACTCAATCTCAGAAATAGCAGAAATTAATGTTCGTTATTTTGCCTGGTTAAGAACATCCAGTAAGACAGAAATTTGTCAGCTCGTGGTACTTGG
The DNA here is from genome assembly GCA_023783475.1 of Daubentonia madagascariensis. Classification (NCBI taxonomy): domain Eukaryota; kingdom Metazoa; phylum Chordata; class Mammalia; order Primates; family Daubentoniidae; genus Daubentonia; species Daubentonia madagascariensis. The sequence continues at coordinate 1,964,155 of JAKFHU010001035.1, forward strand.
TCCAAACAAATTAAATTATCAGCCACGGCCGTATGGAATGATTTGCTGACCTGAAATGGATGGGTGGTCTGCAAAGGGTCTACTTGTTTTGTGGAACTAAAGAAACTTGTCACTGTGAACAGGGGTCTTACTTGAGCCCTACCATAAAGATTCTAGAGTCTTCCCCCAATCCCAGAAATGAGTCAGTTCCCAGACACAGGGCATCTAGAATGAATAGTGCCTTTGAAAAAAGACCTTGCAATGACACCATGGAAATAAATGCTTTTTTCCCAGATAGATCTTCAGCTAGTTGTCAGAGTAACTGCATACCGGGAAAAGGAGACACTTCTACCTCATGGGCATCATTGGACATTGGCCTTCATTCTTGGGAACCCAGGACACCATGTGGTCCACTTGGTAAAGTAGAGACTTATGGGGAGAGAGGCTGGTGATGTACGCCAAGTGGGTCCTTAAGCCCTCTGTGCATTTTCCCCCCAAATTCCTGTGGGTAGAGGTAAAAAAGATACATTTAATAACTGGCAGAATCCCCTCCTTGGACCCATAATAAATGGACTGTCAAAGCTGTAAATCTGAAGCAACATGGCATTGCTGGGAAAATCATAGCTGTAGAGTCGCCAGTGCTGATAGCGGTAGGGATTCCTGTCTTACCCCCTTTCGCTCATCGGTTCGGCTAGTACGGAAGATCGACTCCTGGGGAATGATGACAAGGGACTGTAAGCTGAAGTCGGTGCCTTTCCAAACGCAGTTTCTACTCCAGCAAATCAACACAGCCTCAACCACAAGAAAATGGATTTTATCCCAATAAAAGGATAAAATTAAGAGTGGTTTTCCTTCATATATTGGGAACGACAGTCCATCTTCATTGTCTTGTGTCAGGTCAAATTAATTCTTCATCTTTGCAGGAAACAATCCTCTCCCCACCCCGTAGGACACGAGGCTGGCCCACTATAGCAATGACAAAACACTGAAAGAACTTAGAGAGTAGGGGGTAGTATTCACTCTAGATTTGTTGGCAAGATGTAAGCTTACCAGAGACCAGAAGGTCAATTTAATAAAGATGCAGTGGTCTGCCACCTCATGAATTACTGGAATCTCATTGCTGGGGGAAGATCCAGGTTATGTCTATAAACAGGAGGGCAAGGTGCTTGGCCTTGCGGTCCTGGTTTCTCTTTGTGAGTCCTGAGGTTACTGTGGGTGCAGCCAAATAGTGTTTATGGTGTTGGCTGAGGCTTGACTTGAGGAGTAGGGGGGTTGCTGCACAGCAGACCAGGGGAGGGCCCTGGTTCTCACTTCAGGGCCATGAACTTAAAACAGCTCATTTTTCCCCCTTAAATAAGACATATTGATGGACTAATGACTAATCTAAAAGCAAAAAATGGATTCCTGGGGCATCTTTCAATTATGCCAGATTCAATCATAACAGCTAAAGGAGGACTTACAGCTCTCTGTTGACCCAACACTCAGGACTCATCTATCTCAGCAAAGACACTTGGGGTTGTTCCCCAAGGTGAGCAAGTCTGACTCGCTGAGGGACTGGCTGGAGGCAGAGGGAACAGACTTAGCAGGGCAAACAGGGTCTCATAAACACCAACTCTGACCTTGTAGACAAAAGGAATATAACATTTGACTGTATTTCTCTTCCTTGCTTTGTCATGTACATATTTATATGATTTAACTAATTTCCTGCTTTCCTCTCTCTTTCTCTTATGATTTCATAGTGTCAGTGGCCTATAATATACAGTATATTGACATGGAGTTTTGGGAGAATAGGGGAGGAGTGGACACACCCTAGAGATCCTGCACTGGGAGCTGGACACAGAAGTTCAGGACATTCCTTTCTAAGGGTGGGGTAGATAATTGCATTAAGATGCACAAGTACTTTTTAGGGTTGTATTGATATTGGGCAGCACAGGATGGGAATGGTGGGCACTTACTCCGTTTTGCTCTTTCCCTGAGGGCTCTCCTGCCCTGCAAGCCCTGCTGGTGGTTGGGGAGGAGTGGAGAAAGCAGTGGGTGATGGGCGGACTAGGCTTGCTCAGCTGCGCGGTGTCGGCATCAACAATGGCCACGCAGCCCTCTCTCCTGTCTTCCATTCCTGGGCATTCCACAAACTCCCAATATCTTGTCAATAAATCACTTTTTTGGCTTAGATGGGCCAGTTGGTTTCCTTTGCTTGCATCTAAGAACTTTGACTGATGCAGCATGCAGACACAAAATATAAAGACACATACACACACACACACACACAAACACCTAAACCCTGTTCCTCCAAGGTGAGAGCCCAGGTTCAGGTGTGGAATCTCTCCACGTCTTCCTCTCATCTGGTTTTATTGCCATGATTCGCCCAAGTCCTAGCCTATTTACTTCTGTGCAGTACCTTCTTTCCCTCATTAAGATCTTCCAGGCCTTCTGCGTGGGGATGGCCCTTCTCCACACAGATCCTGTGGAGCTGCAGCTCTGAAAAGTGCTCTTTCCCAGCTGCTTGTGCTACATCCCTGTGGCTCTGGACAAGGAATAAGGTGGTCCAGAATCTAAATTCTATCAGGAATGAAACAAGTAAGTAGGCTAATAAAAACAAACATCTTGGCACTGCTAGTTACCAACCCTTTTAAAACATCAAGCTGGAAGAAACTTTGCAAGGAGAAACATCTTAACAATGTATTTTTGAGGTGTGGTCTTATTAATTTGTAATAATGGAAAATTCCTGCTTTATCTTTAATACACCACACAGCAGGTGTCCTGCTTCCCAATTATGGACTAAAAGTGTCTTTGTCTGCTATCTCAGCTTATTCTCCAGATAGACATAGACACCATCCCAGCAGCATCAGTATCTGCAGGCACATCATGAGAGATTGTTGGAAATGCAGCATCTCAGGCCTCTGTACAACCTACTGAATCAGAGTCTGCATTTTAACATAATTCTGTGGTGATTTGCATGCACAGTAAAGTTTGGAAAACATTGAACTAGATCAGTGCTTTTCAAAAGAAATATAATGCAAGCCTCATATTTAATTAAAATCTTTCCAATGGCTACATATCAAAAGAAAACAGAAACAGGTGAAATTATCCTCAATAATTTATTTTACTTAATAAAATATATCTACAATACTATTATTTCAAAATGCAATCAACATACAATATATTAATGAGATATTTTACATTTAAAAAATATCTGGTGTGTGTTCTGCTTTTAGAGCCCATTAGTATTTGAAACAGCAACATTTCAAGTGTTCAATCACCACATTTGGCCAGTGACTGCCACGTTGGGTTCTCAGATGGAACCCACTGATTTTCTCTTCTGTCTTCACACTGGAATAGGTCTGCTGGATTTCCCCCAGACTAAAGAAATCATGGTAATGCCCACATGGAAGAAAGTAATATAATGCTAATAAGCAAAGACCTGAACATTTTCACACATAGACATAAATATTAATAAGTATATATTGACTAACCAAGTGAATGAATGTTTGCTCAACCTGGGATAAGCTCTCCCCAACTCCTGTCCTAGCCCTTTAGAATTGCTTTGCTGTATGCCTTTCTTTTGTCTGCTGCAATGTAGATACATAGTTCTTATTGCACAATCTGGTACCTTTCGTCCTATTTAGATGCCTTTAGTTATTTGTAACAGAAACAAAGGCATGGGGTATTCAGCAGCTTTGGAGTTTTGGGAACTCAGCCAGGCCCCTTTGTTCTGTCTGTTCCTCCCTCCTTGCATTTCCCCTGTGGTTTCCTGAGGTCAGCCTGTCTGTCCTGTGCTGGCCGCATGGCTTTCCCAAGCTGCTGTCTGTTACCCACGGTTCAAGACTCGAGTTTCTGCTGGACTTGCTCTGCTGTCAATTCCCTAACCTTCCCAAAAGTCCAGTGTGGACAACAACATATATTATACTGGCTTCTAGATCTTTTACCAACGTAAATTTCAGAGATGTCTCCTTACAACCTTCTGTGATTGATGGCAAGTTCTCCACCAGGCTGGCTGAGATGTGCTTCTTCAGCACTATTTCTGAATGTTTGCATTCATGAGCTGTGCTGCTTTTCCATGAACCCACTTTCAGCCTCACCAGAACAGAATTTCAAAGGTTGGGGCTGAATAGCACGTTATTTTCTGGAGGCCATGAGGAGTAAGGACGGCATCCCAACTGTGTAAATTTATTTCAGACAGTTGACTAATTTGGACAACATACTGTATAGGATTGGAATCTCATTTCCCAAATTCATTTACTTTACAAATAGAAATAAAAGTATACACAGATGTTAGAATTATAGGCAATTAGAAGTGAAATGGCTACCTTAGAGATTATCAACTTTATGGTTTAGGAAACTGAAGCCTAGAAATGTGGTGAATAGTTCAAAACCAATGATGAGAGAGAGAGAGACACACACACGGAGAAACAGAGACCACAGAGAGAGAAAGAGAGAGACAGAGACAGATGGAGAGAGAGAGAGAGAGAGGCAGAGAGAGAAGAGACAGAAACAGAGAGAAAGAGATGGAGACAGAGAGACAGAGAGAGATACAGAGACCTGAGAGAGATCCTTTAAAGGGACACAGTCACTCATCGGAGACGGAGTCGTAGCCTGCATGATCGAACCTGGTGGTTTCTCCATTAAAATGATACTATCTTTAAGACATCTAGGAATGTTTGGTGAGTAGGAAATTAAAAATTCATTTCTAGGCCACTAGAGCTCAAGTTGGGACATGAACTCAAACTTGAACACATTTTTCTGGACTATGGATTTCAAGCTAGTTTTGAAAAATCTCATTGAATTAGCTATATCTTTTAACTAGGTCCAACACACCAGGGGAAGAAGGGACTTTATTCTTGGAGGATGAATTCCTAGAAAAAGACAAAATTATTAAAAAATCAATTCTAGAAAATAAAATAAATTCTCCAATTGTTAATACTTTTTTGAGACAAAAAAAGTATCAAATGTGTTTAAAAGGTAACAAAGGTAATTTTGAAATGCATGCCTTATAAACTGGTTCTGGAAGATGGGTCTCAAAAAAAGTTAACACATGTTGAGCAAAGCCATTTACATACATGTACACCATCAAACATTTGGCCACATTAACCCCAGAGGCTTATCAGAATCCACTCACTGAGGCTTATCAGAATCCACTCACTGAGGTCTCTCGGGCTCCCTTTGGCCCCTCGGGTTGTGGAAGAACTCCAAATGCAGACTGCGCACGTTCAGGAATGGCAAAAAGAGCCGGGGATCTGGACAGTACCAGGCAAAGCCAATGTGTAGACAAAAAGAAAATAATAATTGTTGTAACAAGTGTGCAGGCCTCAGTTGTGGGTGGGGAGGTGGACCCTAGGGTAGGTGATGGTCTCCAGGTAGCAGGACCTTCACCAGAGACTGAGCGAACGAAGGGGGTGCCCTTCCTTGTACCTCGAGACCTGCTTGTGTCCAGTAGGTCCTCTGCAGGGAGTGACCCCTCTATGCCAAGGGAGAAAAGGGAACCTGGAAGGGGCACTGGGAGCCAGTGGGAGGACGGAGCAGAGTGTCAGCGAGCGGAGCTTCCAGGAGAGTAAAGGAAAGCTCTGGGAGGAAAATGATGCATAGTTATCAAAAATACGGTGTGTGTACTTAAAACATCTTAGATTTGCTCTCATTTTATTTTTCAAGTTATGTGTTTATTGTTCTCCATTAGAAAATGCAGATAAAAATCAGAATAAAGAACATCATGTGAAATCCCACCCACCGGCTTTAATGCTATTGACATTATGTTGTTATGCCCAGGTATTTTTTTAAGCATTGTTTTCTATTAGTTACACTAATCATAGAATAACAAAAACCATTAACTCAGCAACTTCTTTAAAAAACTGTTAAGACATTTGTCTTTATATTTTAAGAATCCCTGTTACATCTTCTAATTTTTAGTCCTTAGGTGCCAAAAATAATGAGAATTGAATTATCACTTATTCATTCAACAATAATTGCAAAAGTTGGAAATAAAAGAATCATAAAACTTTTAAACTAAGAGAAACTTAAAAACATTGTAGACTCACTTATTTTTATAGTTGAAGAAACAGGCTCTGAGAAATTAAGAGTGTTACTTCCACCAAGACCTTTATATTAGTTGTGACTGCCAGTCAGTATGTTAGATGATTTATTATTTACATACAATCCAGAAATCACAAGGGAGGTAACACAGTCTCAAAACGTGTGCCTTTTTGACCAGGATTTTATATTCATCCTTATGCTATAGGGGCTAACTAATGTAATTTCAATGCGGACAATACGATTGTAACTATATAAAGGAAGGTATAATTTCTGAATACAAGATGATCACCCCACACTCACTGCACACAGCCCCCTTGGCCCTGTGCTTTCTGCAGACACCCCTGGCATTTATGCAGCCGCACTGCCTGGGTCTGCGCGTTGGCTTTGCAGCTTTTTAGTTCTGAGTCAGTACGCAAGTTCCCTGAGCACTCGGTGCCTTGGTTTCTTCTTCTGCAAGGTGAGGAAAATAGAAGCACCTGCTTCATGAGTTTGTTCTGAAGATACAAAGTGCGGAAAACTTGTTAGCTTGCAGTGAGTGTTCAGTCAACGTGGGGGGTATTACTGTTACTGTTGTGGTTACTATAAATAATGACAATGGTTTCCTCAAGGTAGGAACGGGGGGAAGAAAGGGAATGAGAATTTGGGCTTAAGTAAAGAGAATCTAACTTATATTCAGTGTCATGTTTATTTTGAAATATTGAAATAAAAATGACAACATATTAACATTAGGTAATTTATGTTGATGTGTATGTGCTTGGTCTCATACAATTAATATTTTTTCTTTATTTTTCTACATGTATGAAAATACTCATATTTTAAAATATATACAATTTTTGTCAGCATAGTCCAGTAACATTTTCTCTCTATCTTAATCCCCTCCAAACATAACAACATAAACTCATAGGTACTTTTTTATTTTGTCTTTTAAACTTTCTAAAGTTATAAAATGAAATAGATACAGGAATATGATAGAGAATAGATGCAGAGATTAATGAATCATTATGAAGCAAACGTCCCTGTTGACCTCCACTCAGGTAAACGAATAGGACTTTGCTAGTCGCCTACCACCAGGCCTCTCCATATGCTCCGTCCAGATAACAACCACCTTTGTCCTCCCCAAATGAGCCACTATCATGTAAACTTCACAGGCACGGTGCAGTTCAGTGTGTTTTTCTGTCTGTCATGTGTATTTCCTGCAAAGGGACTTCTGAACTCCAGGCTTCGGTGGAAACAGGCTCCACACCCAAGGCCTTCGGGGGGCTGTGTGTTTCCATCAAGAGGTATGTGACGTTTGGTATATTTCTGTGATGTTATCAGTTGTTACGTTCAATGACTAGGTAAGTGGGTTCAGTGGAGATTGCAAAATGCTGATATTCTAATTCTACAACTTATTTTTTCCTGTATTAGATGGAATAAGGAGAAGCTTCCCTGCACCTCCCATTTGCTCTTTTGTAGACTTCGTACAGGAAAGATAGAAGTGCTTGGTTTTTCCCTTTTATTTACTATTGTCAAGATAACTAATTTGTTCCCTATCATCCTTCAAACGTGACCAATTAATTTTTAAACATTTTTTAACTAATGGATTTAAACATATTTATTAGGTTTACATGCGCCACAATTGTTTTCCTTATTGAAGCTCGAGTTGTTCAATCTTTGGCCACTGGGACCCTCTGCAAGATGCATCTTGACTCCCGTTGACGTGATGCTGGTAGTCTGGGATGGCTTTCTTTCTATTCGGCATGTCAAGATGTCCCAGGCTCATTTTGTACCTTTCCTGCTCCATTTTTCTGAGAAGCTCTGGTTTCTTTCACTGAGAAATAATATCTCTAGATTAACATCTGGGCGCTAGGGATGATCTTTGCAACTGGACTGGTACGGTTTCTAGGCCTGCTCAGTGGAGATCAAACAACTCACACGTTCATATTGATACTTCTGATCAAATTCAGGACTATAGGGCTTTTTATTTAGTCTCTTGTACAGCTCATATCTACTCTCTTTCTTCTATTTCAAAAATCCATCAAGGACAGAACAGATGATTTAATAAAAATATCCCACAATTACTTGCTTTTTGTTTTAGCCTAAAAAGTATATTGGCCTCAAAATAACAATACTAAATATTACCCCACACTATGATCACTGAAAAGTTTCAACATTGTTTTTACAATTGGCTGTCTTGTTCTCCCTCTGTTTCAGAGTTGAACTAAAGCTGCATTATCACAGGACACAGCCATTAGACACCATCCTCTCTCTTATCCTCACTTACTGTCACGTCTGCAAGAGCTGCATATTTAATGGTGGTTGCAGTCTTTCTGTCAGATCTGCTTCATCATTTTGGTTCCAAATCTCACTGTCTGGCAGACTCCTCCAGAAAGCCGCATGGAAACCCTTGGTGCAGATTTCTTTGAGGATCTTACACGTGTGCCTCCGTTTTCATGTACGAATTCCCGTCAAGTAAACGTGTCGGGGATTTCCTCACCACTCACCCCTGCACCTCCACACCCTGGACCCACACACACACTCGCCTTTCCAGACCCGTTGGGACAAACCGATCTCCCAAAGTCCTCATGTCTCCTTTGAGCTTTCCCACCACTTGTCGCCTTGATTAAAACCTGCCCTGCCCTGTGGACATCCATCCTCCTGCCGTTCTCGCCAGCGGGCTTGTTTCTCGACTCACAGAACCAACGGGGTGAAGAACCAGTCTGTTCAGTTCACTGATGAAACACTAGTGCTTAGCGCCAAGCATGGCCATTGCCAGGTGTCTACTGAAAGTGTTGATAAGCTCATAAGTGAACAAACGAATGAATGAATGACTTTGGCAAGCAAACTCTGAGAGACTAAAGCAGTTAAAAAAATGGAAAGAAAGAAAAAAGATAATTTTCAGAGCAAAAACAATCCCTGGCATTAATAATTAGGATTTACCTTACAAGTGACCATCCTGTGTTATGCAATATATTGATAGAAGTTTATACTCAAAAGGTGAGGAACCTGAAAAAGTACTTTTTTTTTAAACAGTAGGTTTTAGAATTCTAAGTTTAATTCCTGTTTATTTTAATTAATTCACCTCTTTTCACCTCTGTTTCTGTCTTCAAAGAAAACAAGGAGGAAAGTGAACTCTCTATTAAAAGAGGACTTACCCATCCTTCAAACCCTGGACAAATTCCATGAAAGTTTCCCGTGACCTTCCTCCTCTCTTGTCATCGTATTTGGGGCCTGTCTCTGGTTTAGCCCTCTCTGTAGACCAGTCCGTGTTGGTATGACTTGACAGATGGCTGATTTCCCCCACAGAGCAGCAATTATTTATCTTTGCATGCTTTATACACCCAAGAATAGCATATTACTTAAAATAAGTACTCAAAGATGTATTAAACTGAAGAACATTTTCATTCTGGTTACTGTCCATATTGTTATTTGAAGAAGCATAGTAAGCACAGACTAGAAGATCTGATAACCTGGCTTCTTATACATTTATACATATTCACATTCAACACTAAACAGCTTAGAAACAAGAGGATATTTTTTTCTCGTTATTAAGAGATTTAAATGGGGATTTGAGAAAAATACACTACACTTTTGACCACGGAAAGGACATTAATCAATCCTCTCTCCTCTCCTTGGGCACACTTAATTAATTATCTCTGGAGGGTTAATTTACTTGAAAAGAAGATCAAGATATTTTATAAAAAATAAAACTAAGACAATTTAGAGTACCAAAGAAAAAATTTAAAAAAATAAAGAAGAAAGTCCTTACCTTTACCAGCCTGTTATCAGTCTTGAATAATATGATTCTTTTGCTGATGTTGGTCTACAGTAAATTATTATTTCTCAGGGGTATTTGAACAATTATGGGGCAGAAGAATATACATATATCCTTGAAATCCTTTTTTGATGTGTCAGAAAATAAATTTAAAAAAAGACTTAGGAATAAAGTTTTGTGAATCCGTGCCCAAGTTTAAATTGTGAACACATAATGTTTCATTCTAAAAATAAAACATTTTTAAATACAAGCATCCTCTCTTGTTTAATGTTTCTTCTATATTCTGTGTATCACCATACACATACCATCTTTTATTTTCCATAATTCTCTTCAATAGATTTTACAAATTTCTTTGAAGGAGAATGGGAACAGGAGTGAAAATTTCTGTGCCCTTAGGATATTTTTTCAAGTAGATTTGTTCTCTTATCAGCAATTTCTATTGAGATTTAGCCTTGTATTTTGGAGTTAGGTTATCATTGGATTCTGCTACCAATGCATTTAGTACTAATTTTTCTCTAATTCTTAAGTTTTATTATGTTCAACAATGAGGATAAATTTGGTTTATCATCTTTGTTTTTATTTTCTCAATAACTTCCACTTATGTTCAGTAAATTTTCTGAACTATATTGATGAATATTTATCTTGAATAACTTTTTCTGTAAGTTTTGGAATTACTAAATATACGTATTAAAACTTTTTTTGTGTTATATATGTAGCTACTACACCAAAGTCTTAAACTGCAGTGAGACTTTAGTTGATACGGATATAGCCTCTTGAGCATGGGGAGAGTTCTCTAAATAACTCATGCATGACGAGTTTGCAATCCAATGTCAATAACTCCTTGTTTCTTAAAATTTGGCTAGAGCCTGTCTGACATCAGCATTAATGCGGCATTTCTTGATCACTAACTACAATTTCTTCTTCTGGTGTCTGGGTCTCTTTTCTCTTTTCCTCATTTATTTGGGGCCAGAACAAAATGAACTTTTCTTTTTGCCACAATATTCTCACCATTAATAAATTACACTTTGTGCCTTCTGATGCCTTCATTGCTCCTCCCGGGGCTTTGAGGTCTCCATCGCTCAACCTGCACCTGAACCATGCCTGTCCCTTCCGTTAACCTCTCCTGAAATTGTCTTTGGCTTTTCTTGGCATTACTACACTTCTTTAGGTTCTTTCTCTGCCTTACAGTTTACGCCGTGCCCCTACCTTTGATTTTTGTATTTTCCGTTTCCACTGCACCATGGACTGCAACAATTTGCTTGTTTGGTTTAAAGAAAGCCTAACCTCTAAGCTTGCATCGATTCCTTTAAAGAATAACAGGAAAGAAAATACAATACATGTTTTCTTTCTTTCTTACATTTAATTTGATTTCTATGCCTCAGTAGACACCTGGCACCCGAGTTTCCCGTGGAAGGCACAGTGGTACGCCTGTCCACGCTGCTAGGCTTTGGGGAGGGGCCCTTTGTCTTGTGAACTGCTTTCCTTCAGTGGTGGACCACAGCTGTAACAATCTGGGGTCAGGTAGCCCAGGCAAAATTATCCCATCTCACTGCACCTGAGCAACTCAGAAAGCCAGTTCGGAAACCCGTCTCTCTACTTCCGCAACTCCTGATCTCATTGCCAGTTTTCCCCAGGTCGTGGCTCACTGAGTGCTCATGTTTGTGTGTTTCAATAATAATAAATATTACATATTCAAAACAGCCTGATGACTCCGTTCTTTTTACATGATCCATTCCCATATTGGCAAGAATCATTGTTTGATGTCGACTGGAGTTGTACAAAGGGAAAGTTCTGAAATTGTAGATGTGAATCCCACCATGTGATGGTCATCACAAAAAAGGCCAGGAAATGGAATCTACGCTATTCCGAAGAGACTAAAGTATTTCTTAATTTGTATAAAGTCATAGGTGGATATGAAAGAAATTTGGTAGAAGTTGTTCTTTCCTAGCTGGGCACTTCTAACTAACTTACTTGACAATATCAATTTATTGAATTTCTCTAATGTGTCAGATATTCAGATATGGAAACGTGTGGAAAAAATAACAATAACAAACTGTCTGTAGAGTAGTTTTAAGCGGTACCCATGGTGTTGGGCACTTTGCATGTATTCATCATTCATTTCTCCTCACGTAAAGGCTTCAAGTTGCATGGTACTGACAGCACATCACACTTGAGAAAATGGAAACAATCAGACATTGCAAAACAGAAACAAGTTAATTGCCTGATAATTTGGTCTAAAACAAAAACCATATAGATTTTATTGCTTTGATAAATATTTCTCTAAGACAAGAGTGATGGAATAAACTTTCTGTATGGCCTTTTGAATACTTGACTATTATCCAATTAAAACTCAGTGCACATATGGAAGTAAAATTCAAGAGAAATCAAGCAGGTGGGAGGGGTAGGAGGGGAGGAGTAAATTCACACCTACAGGGTACAGTGCACACTAACTGGGTGATGGGCACACTTTTAACTTTGACTCAAACTGTACAAAAGCAAATTATGTAACCAAAATGTGTGTACCCCTGTAATATTCTGAAATAAAATAAAGTCGTGTCTGTCAAATTATTCGCCCCACAAAATGACCTGTGTTTATTTACAAAGTTATTTTTTAAAGAATTAAACATTTTTAAAAAAATTTAATTATAATAGGTAGCACAAGAGAAAGTGTGCATTGTCATGTAGAATTTTTCTTTTGTATTCAATATCACCGTTGTCACAAAAATTTTGGTGTTCACTATTCTGTGTGTGCATGTGTGTATATTTGAAAACTACAGCTTCTTTTCCTAATTTAGACTATCACCTATCACAGATTGTTTCAACAGAAATATGAATTACCTGTGAATGTACCACAACCAATTCCAAATGAATGTCTGCTTCACAGATTCCTTTTCTTCCTTTAGCTTTATTATGGTTTAATTGACAAAAATTATGTGTATATTTATGATGAAGTTTCTTAATTTAGTACATACACTGTCTTTGCATCATGTTGGGTTCCATGAAAATTTGTACTATTAATATCATTGCAAAAATAAACAACTTTTTTCAATGTTGAACTTCATCAAATTTACCAATTTATTGATTTCTCTACTTGAGGAATCTGATGACACTGAAATAAAACTGGTCTCCTTCAGCTGTTCAGGTAGTTTTTCTTCTGCTAATGCAACTAGCACAATGGCAGTGATTGTTGCACTTCTTGTACATGCACAAGGGAGCCTGGACACAAGAGAGAGAAATTAATTTATAACAATACTTTTTTGATCTTAAAAAGATGTCCTGCTTCACTGAGAGACATGTGCACACTTTCTGTGATCACACACAGTAAGTTATTTGTCTTTAGACATAGACATCATTTTCATCAAGTTCGTGGAAGACAAGGAAAAAATGAGGAATTGTCACAGATTAGAGAAGACTTGTGTGTTGGACATTAGAACTAAAAAAATAAAGTCATTAGGAAAGACTGGCAAAATACGAATATGGTCTGTTAACAGTATAGTATCAATGTGAATATCCTGGCTTTGACGATGGGTTCATGATTATATAACTTCTTTCTTTACTTTTAAAAATTTTTTAAATTTTTGTATTTCTTATTTTTTATTTCAGAATATTATGGGGGTACAAACGTTTTGGTTACATGAATTACTGTTTTTACAGTTTGAGTCAAAGTTATAAGCGTGTCCGTCACCCAGATAGTGTGCATTGTACCTGATAGGTGTGAATTAACCCATCCCTTCCTCCCCCCACCCACCTGCTTGATTTCTGTTGAATTTTACTACCATATGTACACATGAGTGTTGATCATTTAGTTCCAATTTAATAGTAAGTACATGTGGTGTTTGTTTTTCCATTCTTGTAATACTTCACTTAAAAGAATGGTCTTTAGTTCCATCCAGGTTGTTACAAAAGGTATTATTAGTTCACCATTTTTAATGGCTGAGTAATACTCCATGGTATACATATACCACATTTTATTAATCTACTCATGTATTGATGAGCGCTTGGGTTGTTTCCATCTTTGCAATTTTGAACTGTGCTGCTATAAACATTCAAGTGCAAGTGTCTTTTTTATAAAATGTCTTTTTTTCCTTTGGGTAAGTACCCAGTAGTGGGATGGCTGGATCAAATAGTAGGGCCACTTTCAGTTTTTTGAGATATCTCCATACTACTTTCCCTAGAGGTTGTACTAGTTTGCAGTCCCACCAGCAGTGTATGAGTGTTCTTTTCTCTCCACATCCCTTCTAGCATGTGTTGTTTTGGGACTTTCTGATAAAAGCCAATCTCACTGGAGTTAGGTGATATCTCATTGTGGTTTTGATTTGCGTTTCCCTGATAATTAGAGATGTTGAGCATTTTTTCATATGCTTATTGGTCTTTCTTCTTTTGAAAAGCTTCTGTACATGTCTTTTGCCCACTTTTTAATGGGGCTGTTTGATGTTTTCTTGCTGATTTGCTTGAGTTCTTTGTAGATTCTGGTTATCAGCCCTTTATCAGGTATGTAGCATGCAAATATTTTCTCCCATTCTGTAGGTTGTCTATTCGCTCTATTGATAGTGTCCTTGGCTGTGCAGAAGCTTTTTAATTTGGTCAGGTCCCATTTATTTATTTTTGTTGCTGCTGTGATTGCATTTGGGGTCTTCTTCATAAATTCTTTGCCCAGGGCAATATCTAGAAGAGTTTTCCAACCTCTTCTAGAATTTTTATAGTTTCATGCCTTAGGTTTAACTCTGTTATCCATCGTGAATTAATTTTTGTGAGAGATGAGAGGTGTGGACCTAGTTTCAGTCTTCTACATATGGCCATCCAGTTTTCCCAACACCATTTGTTGAATAGGGATTCTTTACCCCAGTGTATGTTTTTGTCTGCTTTGTCAAAGATCAGATGACAGTATGAGGATGGTTTTATATCTGGGTTCTCTGTTCTGATCCATTGGTCTATGTCTCTGTTCTTATGCTAGTATGACGCTGTTTTGGTTACTATAGCCTTGTAGTATAGTTTGAAGTCTGGTGAAGGGATGCCTCCTGATTTGTTCCTTTTGCTTAAGGTTGCTTTGGCTATTTGGGATCTTTTCTGGTTCCATATGAAGCATAGAATTATTTTTTCTAGATCTTCAAAAAATGATGTTGGTAATTTAATGGAGATTTCATTGAATCTGTAAATCACTTTGGGTAGTATAGACATTTTAACAATGTTGATTCTGCTAATCCATGAACATGATATATTTTTCCATTTGTTTACATCCTCTGCAATTTCCTTCCTCAGTGTTTCATAATTCTCTGTGTAGAGATCTTTCACCTCCTTGGTTAAATATATTCCTGGGTAGTTTATTTTCTTTGTTGCAATTGTGAAAGGTATTGAGTCTTTGATTTGATTCTCAGCTTGACTGCTGTTGGTGAATAGGAATGCTCCTGATTGGTGTACGTTGATTCTGTAACCTGAGACTTTGCTGAATTTATTTATCAATTACAGGAGTCTCTTGGCAGAATCTTTGTGGTTTTCTAGATATAAGATCATATCATCAGCAAAAAGCAATAGTTTGACTTCTTCTTTCCCCATTTGGATTCCCTTGATTTCCTTTTCTTGCATGATTGCTCTGGCTAGGACTTCCAGCACCTTATTGAACAGAAGCAGTGATAGAGGGCAACCTTGTCTGGTTCCAGTTCTAAGCTGAAATGCTTTCAATTTTTCCCCATTCAGTATGATGTTGCCTGTGGGTTTTTTGTATAGGGCTTTTATAATGTTAAGGTATATTCTGTCTGTGCCTATCTTGTTAAGAGTTCTTATCATAAAAATGTGCAAATTTTGTCAAATTCTTTTTCTGCATCTATAAAGAAGATCATATGGTCTTTGTTTTTGCTTCTATTTATGTGGTTAATCACATTGATAGATTTGCATATGTTGAACCATCCTTGCATCTCTGGGATGAAGGCCACTTGATTGTGGTGGATTATTTTTTTGATGTACAGTTGAATTCAGTTTGCTAGGATTTTACTGAGAATTTTTGCATTTACATTCATAAGGGACATTGGTCTGTAGTTTTCTTTTATTGTTGTGTCCTCTTCTGGCTTTGGTATCAAGGTGATATTGGCTTCATAGAACAAGTTAGGGAGAACTCCTTCCTTTTTGATGCTATAAAATAATTTCTGCAGTATAATTACCAGTTCTTTGTACGTCTGGTAAAATTTGGCTGTGAAACCATCTGGTCCAGGAGTTTTTTTTGTTTGGAGATTTTTTATTGCTGCTTCAATTTCATTACTTGATATTGGTCTGTTCAGGAGTGCTATTTCTTCCTGATTGAGCCTAGGGAGATTGTGTGTTTCCAAGAATTAGTCCATTTACTCAATGTTTTCAAGTTTATGTGCATAGAGATTTTTATAGTATTCAGAGATGATATTTTGTATTTCCATGGTATCAGTTGTAATCTCTCCTTTTTCATTTCCAATGAGCTTATTAGGGTCCTTTCTTTTCTGTTTCTGGTTAATCTAGTGAGAGGCCTGTCAATTTTGTTCATCCTTTCAAGAACCAACTTTTTGCTTCATTAATCTTCTGTATAATTCTTTTGTTATCGATTTTATTTAGTTCTGCCTTGACCTTAGTTATTTTTTTTCTTCTGCTGGGTTTGGGATTGGTTTGCTCCTCTGTTTCCAATTCCTTGAAATGATTCATTAGATTGTTGATTTGTGATCTTTCCATCTTTTGCATATAGGCATTTTTGGCTATGAATTTTCCTGTTATGACTGCTTTTACTGAATCCCACAGATCTTGATAACTTATGTTCCCTTTGTCATTTAGTTCAAAGAATCTTGTGATTTCCATCTACTTTCCTCCTTGACCCAATAGCTATTCAGCAGTAAGTTGCTTAATTTCCATAACTGTGTGTAGAGTTGAGTGTTTCTGTTGCCATTGATTTCTGATTTTATTCCACTGTGGTCTGAGAAGATACATGGTACAATTTCTATTTTTTAAGTATGTTGAGACATGTTTTGTGGCCTAGTATGTGATCAATCTTAGAGAATGTTCCATGAGATGAGGAGAATGTATATTCAGTGGTTTTGGGGTAGAATGTTCTGTAAATGTCTGTTAGGCCCATTTGTTCTAGAGTTCTTTTTAAGTCCATCTTTCTTTGCTTATTTTCTGCTTGGAGGATCTGTCCCATTCTGTGAGTGGGGTGTTGAAGTCCCCAGATATTATGATGCTGCTATTTATTATTTTGTTTAGATCAAGTGAGGTTTGCTTTATGAATCTGGGTGCACCTGAGTTAGGTGCATAAATATTTAGGATTGTTATGTCTTCATGTTGAATTGTTCCCTTCACCATTATATAATGACAATCTTTGTCTCTTTTTACTTTTGCTGATTTGAAGTCTATGTTATCTGATATGAGAATGGCTACACCAGCTTTCTTTTGGTTTCCATTTGCATTGAGTATAGTTTTCCATCCCTTTACCTGGAGTCTGAATCAGAGTCCTTGTGGGTTACATGTGTTTTCTGGAGATAGCAGATACTTGGCTTGTGTTTCTTTATCCATTCAGCCAGCCTATGTCTGTTGCATGGGGAGTTCAAACCATTCACATTTATTGAAATAGTTGATAAGTGGGGTGGATTTCTGTTCATCCTGTTGAATAGAATTTTATTGCTTTGCTTTACTTCTTGAGCCATTGTGGTATTCTCACTCTGATATTTAGCTTTTGGGTGGTTTTACACTGGGGGGTGTCTATTGTTCTGATCCATGTATAATGCAATTCTGAGTATTTCCTGCAGAACAGTTCTTGTCTTGACAAATTCCCTCAGTATTTGCTTGTCTGAAAAAGTCTTTATTTCTCCCTCATATAAAAAACTTAGTTTTGCAGGATACAAAATTCTAGGCTGGCCATTATTCTGCTTGAGAAGACTGAGAATGGGGCCCCAATCCCTCCTGGCTTGTAAGGTCTCAGTTGAGAAATCTGCAGTTAGTCTGATGGGTTTTCCTTTGTAACTTACCTGCTATTTTCACCTAACAGGGCTTGTAGGAGTACCTCTTTCATGTTTACTTTGGCCAGCCTGATGACTATGTGTCATGGTGATTGCCTCTTCACAATGAATCTCCTAGGGGTCCTTGGAGCTTCTTGTACCTGGATATCTAGATTTTTAGCAAGGCCAGAGAAATTTTTCTCAATTATTCCCTCAAATAGGTTTTCCAACCTTTGTGCATTTTCTTCTTTGCCCTCAGGGATGCCTATGATTCTTATGTTAGGCCTCTTTACATAATCCCATATTTCTTGTAGGTTTTGTTAGTTCCTCTTGTGTCTCAGGTCTTTCTCTTTGACTGACTTACTTAACTCAAAGGCATTGTCTTCAAGCTCTGAGATTCTTCTTCTGACTGATCTAGACTATTCTTAACGCTTTCTACTGTGTTTTGTATTTCCTTGAATGAATTTTTCATTTCCAGAAGTTCTGTTTGATTTTTTTAAATAATTCAATTTCCTTAGTAAATTTTTCATTCATTTCCTGCATTGTTTTTATGGTTTCTTTGTGTTGGGTTTCTATTTCCTCTTGTATTTCATTGCACTTCCTCACAATCCATATTCAAAATTCTTCATCTGTCATTTCAATCTTTATGTTTTGGTTGGTATCCATTGGTAAGGAGTTATTGTTTTCTTTTGGGGGTGTCTTTTTGCTCTGATTTTTCATGTTTCCAGAGTTCTTTTGCTGATTCCTTCTCATCTGGCCTCTCGGTCAAGACCTGGGAGTACTAGGCCTGCCTTATGAGACTGTCTCTGGGTCCCTGAGTATTGATCCCTGAGCATGCCAGGGAGAGGCATGCCAGTTCGGAGTTGCCTATGGGGTGTTCTAACAGGTTTGGTGTACCTCTCAGGTTACCTTGGACCTGCTGTCTTCACCTCTTCCAAAAGGAGTGTAGGAGTTAAGTTCTCCAGCTTACTCTTGATGGTGGTGGGTGGTGCTTGTGAGTGTGAATCACCCACACCCTGTTTGCTTGAGTTGGAAGATGCTATGATAGGCTATATTGTTGTTCTCCCTGTCATTGGTTGATGTTTGTGTGATAGAGCCAGCTGCTGAAATGTTCTTTTGTGTCTGTGGTAGACTCTGGCCCCAGGTGGACTACTTGAGTGTCCCAGGCTTTAGGGGGACTAAAGCTCCCAGGGGGTTTCTTGATCTCCACTACCATTGAGGTGAGGGGAGGAGCAAAGCAGTTTGTGGCTATGTTGTGGGAGCCTGAAAGGCTTTGCCAAGCCTTGGCAGGGCTCAGCAGTTGCTTTTCCAGCCACTGCTGGTAGGAGGTGAGGCAAGTTCTCCAAACCGGGAGGGCAGTTCATGGCATAGGGGCCTAAAAGCTTGTATGCTAAGGCACCAGGCTGGGATCTCTCCTCCCTTATCCAGTAGTGCAGTTTTCCTGTGGGGAGTGGTAGGCACTCCCCCAAATAGCCACTCCTTGGACCCCAACAGTAAATGCTGTAAAGGGCATGTAAATCGACCTCCCTGTTAGTAGGAGGAGCTTGCCAGAAGAAACAAGCTGCAGTGTTGTTTTTGGGTCCTGTGATCAACTCTAGTCCCTCAGGAGACACACTTGAATGCCCCAGGTCCCTAGAACTTCCAAGTTAGTCTTTATTCTCTATCACAGCAGAGATGGGGGAGAGTGCAGTTGGGTGAGCCTGCCCTCAGGCTCCACAGAAGCTGGCAAGGTAGCTTTTTTGGCAGGGTCAAAGGTCTTCTCCCAGCTTTTGGGCAGGGCCACCAGGGAGGGGTTGAAGTGCCCCCACCCAACCAGAAAGTCTGCTTGTGGAGGCAGGTCTATCTGAGATTCACAAATTGGCAGTCTGCAGTGGGCGTGGCTCCTCTCCCTGCTCCTCTGCTCCACAGTCTCCCCCTAGCATCTGCTGGCAGGCAAGAGCCCAAGCCAGCTGAGCTCCCCCATGACTGTTCTGTGGGCCAGGAGGTTCCCTGCCCAGAATCCCAGCCTGAGCTGAGGACACGGACCTTCTGTGGGGGAAGGGGTGTCCTGCGAGCACGCCACAGCTAGGACTCACACTGCACTCTCCCCCCAGATCTGCCCACACAGGCTCCCTCACCTCCCAAGACCAAGAAGATCAATCCCTGACCACACCAGGGAGAAGTGCTCTGGTCCTGAGTCACCCACGGGGTACCTGAGCAGGATTCATGTCCCTCTGCCTTGGGGCATGCCCTGCT
This sequence comes from Daubentonia madagascariensis, assembly GCA_023783475.1. Classification (NCBI taxonomy): domain Eukaryota; kingdom Metazoa; phylum Chordata; class Mammalia; order Primates; family Daubentoniidae; genus Daubentonia; species Daubentonia madagascariensis. Next base: position 1,984,093 of record JAKFHU010001035.1, read on the forward strand.
CTGATGGAGCTGCTGGGCAAGCAGCACCAGGGAGGGCCAGGGAGCAGGGAGCTCACTGTCTGGGCACCCCTCAGTCTGCTGCAGGACCCCAAGAGGAAAGGCCTGAGCCCCTCTCTCTACAGAAGCTGCAGTGTGGTGGCTCAATTGTCTCTCTGAGCAGCTGTGGGTGGTGGAAGGGAAGGGGAGAGAAAGAGTCTGGGTGGAGGAAAGTCTACACTCTCGTCATCTATGACTCTCTCTCTCTGGGAGGCAGTCCACCCAGAATGTCCAGGTTCACCCAGGATCCACTGGACCCCTGTGGCTCCTGCAGTCTGGGCCAGAGCTGGGAAATGTCTGTGTGGAAACAAGCAGGATGAAACCTGAGGAGTTGATGCCCCCTGAGGAGGACAAAGGTGCTTGGTGGGTAGAGAAGTGGCTGCCATCCTGGCTCAGGTCTGTGGGGTGGGAAGTGCCCCAGGGAGCATGGGAGCCTGATGCCCTGTCCCCAAGCAGCTCCCAGCTCACTGGTGGCCACAGCCTCTGGGCTCATGTGGGCACAGGGCTCTCCAGCAGCTCAGGAAACCACTGACTGTCAGGGATGCGAGGGAGGGAGAAACAAACTACTCCATCAACCCTTCTCACCGGACTCCAAGCCTCTCGGGAGTGGTCCTGTGCTGATACCTTGCTCTTCTTGTTCTGCACTGCAGTTTCTTTCCATGGAGCCTCCCAAGGGCTCTGGCACCCTTACTTCAGACCCACATCCGATCCATGTCTGTCTGTCTGTTCATTTTTTCTCTTTCTTCTAAATCTTCTTGTTCTTACTGAGATGTTCTGACAGCTGGTTTATCTAACTTGTTAATTTGGGTGAAGATGGGTGAAGGGCATAAGGAAACTCTAAAACTTTTGCAACTTTGTTATAAATCCAAATTTATTTCAAATAAGATGTTATTAAAATCTAGTAACATTTCAAATAGATACAAATGCTTCCTCAGAAAATTCGTGTGTTACAGATTTCATATATTTAGTGACATCACTAGGGACTTTGTTAAATGGAAATTTTGTTAAGTATTGTGTACAAGTTACACATTACTCATTGGCTTGATTAAGAAAAGAAAATGTAGTATTTATTTTAATTAAACATACTGTTTTGTGATATACTTTTCTCCTTTCCCCCTTCGTTCTTTCTTTCCTCTGTTTAAAGAATAGCTGCAAAGAAGGTTTATTGCAAAATTTAAAAGTCATTATTAAACATGAAACAAATCATTAAAGATTTGCATGACAAAATGAGTGCCAAACAGTTTTCATGAGGGGGTCCAGACCACTCTCTAAACTTACTGCAGAGGAACACTCACCTTTATTTCTGTGCAGACTTCACCTGTGCTCGACCACAACATACCTTCTTCCCCAGTGAGTGTGCAGCTGGCACTGGGTGTTGCAGGACCTCATGTGCCAGGACACTGTCTGGGACAAGAGGTGGCTGGCAAGGGCTGCAACATCTTCAACCACGAACCACTCAGACCAAAGGACCAGCTTCTCCCAACTTCTCCTGTCTGAAAGTCTTTAGTTTTATCCATGGTCATGCTGATCTTGAGAGAGAGCTGTCATTTCCACTGTATTTAGAGAATGTTGAACAAAGAGGATGTGTTAGAGCAAGTCATCTTTCATACCTGACCACATGTGAGCCTGAGAACTCTGTCCATTCGGCGTGTGCTGCAGACACGGCCTGGTGAGGCCAGGGCTGAAGCCGTAGCTACAAGGTGGATGTCCACCTGATTTTTCCTGCTTATATAAGTTCAAGTATAAATAATAACATCTCACCAAAGAGACAGCTTCCAGAGTGACAGATAGAGTAATGGGATACTGAGAAAACAGAAACAGACCAAGACTGCCACAGGCAAACGGGGACACAGGATCAGTGCTCTGAGGCTCCGGAAGTTCTGGAAGACCCAGAGGCAGGCCATAACTTGAGGGTCACTTCTTTCTGGAGCATCTGCCATCAGTGGGCACATGGCAAGGGAGAATGAACTCACGCTGCAGGTGGAAAGGAAAACCAAAGAATTGGGGAATTATGAAAAAGGGATTAAACAGACATCACAGTGCTTGTGTGTTGCTTTAGTGGGCACAGCCTCCAAGTGCTTTTATTCCTCAAAATCCGGTTAGACTTATCAGACAAGTTCCTGTTAGTGACACAGAGGCCAAACCAGGTGTTTTCCACAGGAGGGGTTTAGTATGGAATTGGGGTTTGCAGACTATTGAAAAAGCTCAGGGAGGAGAGGGTCGGGTCCCTCTGCTGAAGGCTGGGCACTGCCCCTGAATATCAGAGAGGCTGAGACTGAAGTGCACAGCCTGAAGACCTGCATACAGTGCCTGAGACACCCTCTCTGTCTGCAGGAGTCAAGTGGCTCTCACTGAACTGCCCAGAGCCTTTGGGAAGTCCCCAACTGCTGGGTCCCTGTCACCACAGCCGCCTAGGGAGGAGTGGCATCCCAGATCTACCAGGGTTGCTCCCTTGGCCAGCTCTAACCCTGGGCCACACCTGGAAGGAAATCTCACAAAATCCACCCCCAGCATTGGAAAGGAGTGTTGCAGTGCCGGGCTAACAGATAATCCAGCACAAGTATGCCCTTGGATCTCTGACAGCATGCAGGTAAATTCAGTAAAAGCTAAACAGGGGCTGTCCTGTTAATATTTACATTTTACTGTTAAAAATCATCCACTCCATTGAGTAGTTGGGATCAGAGTATCAGAGAAATATAAGGTGAGTGTACTACCTCCAACTCTGTTGTTTCTTCTAATTAAACAGTTAATTCGAATGAAAGAATATTTTAGTTATTTCAAATTCTGAGGGAAGGGCACTTTGAGGTAAGGCAGCTGAGTTTTCTGGTTAGAGCAGAGGTCCCCAACCTTTTTGGCACCAGAGACTGGTTTCATGGAAGACAATTTTTCCACGGACTGGGGTTGGGGGGATGGTGAGAGATGGGAAGCGGCTGTAAATACAGATGAAGCTTCCCGAGCTCACCTGCTGCTCACCTGCTGCCATGCGGCCAGGTTCCTAACAGGCCGTGGACTGGTACTAGTCTGTGGCCTGGGGGGACACAGTCCTTAGACACCTATGGGCTGAGACGGTTTCTCAGACTTCCCTTGTTTTTGGTCAGACACTCTGTCGAATGTCCCTCACTTTGGATTTGTCTGATGCACCTCTCAAGATTGGGCTGGAGTCCTGGGGTTTGGGGAGGAGGACCACAGTGAGGAAGCACAGTACTCCTCACATCCTTCGGGGTGTGTGCCACTAGCATGACTGATGGCTCCTGCTGTCCACCCTGCTCGCCTGGCTGGGGTGCTGCTCTCACCAAGTTTCTCCACTGGGGGCTACTTCCCCTTATCACTTTCCACACCATAGTCTTTGGAAAGGAGTCACTACGCCTGGCCCACACTTAAGTGGCAAGATTTATGTGCTACCTCTTAGAGTGTAGAGTATCTACACAATTTGTTCAAAATTTCTCTGCATAGGAGATTTGTTTCTTCCCTGCCTGCTATGGTTTGAATGTCCCCTACAAAACTGATGTTGGGATTTCATTGCCATTGTAACAGTATTAAGATGCAGGGCCTTGAAGAGGTGATTAAGTCATGAAGGCTCTGCCCTCATGAAGGATTATTGCCATTATCTGGGGAATGGGCCCGTTATCTCAAGTGGTCTCCTGATGAGTGTGCCCCCTACTCTCTGTGTCGCTGCTCATGTCCGCCTTGGCTTTTCACCATGGGATGGCCCTTGCCATATGCCACAGCCAGGTTTGTGGACTTCCCAGCTTTCAGAACCATGACAAACAAATTTATTTTCTTTATAAATTATCTAGTCTGTGGCATTCTGTTATAGCAGCAGAAAACAGACTAAGACATTCCCTTTATTTATTTATTCAATCATTTATTTATATCAGTGTAGATTCACAGATATTTATTTTATACTTTAGGCTTTAATCAAGTACTCTGTTGTTTATTTCTTCCTCAATTTTCTTCAACTCTGGTCACTGGGAGCTTTATCATGTTGTAGCCTGTGTCCCCTTTATATGACCCCATAATTGTGTTGTGTCAGCAGTTCCTTTCTCCTGGAACTAAAAGTTGCTCCAGACTCATATTATGTATTTCTTACTGAGCCCTGGAATGATTCATTTCTCTAAAGATCCCTGGTTTCTTTTATAGGACAATAGTATTAGAAACCAAGATGTGTGTTCTGGGTGAGCTCATTGCTACTGGGTGGCACTGCGACTACCTTAGCAGACAGAGCAGGGAAATAAATGTATGTATACTAGCTGATAAATGCACACACATACACACTTATTTCTGTATCTATCCATCTGTTTCTATATTAAGTTAAACACGAGATCATACTGATGTCTCTAAATCTAACTCAGCACCACATGGTTCATTCTATTTCTCAGTTTCACTTTAGAATATATTTTCTGTCTTCTATCTTGTTATCTATGCAGTTTTCTCTTATTAGAATACTTACCTATAGCAGTTCACATTTTGTCTTTACACTACAAAGCTTTAGAACAAGATAAGTTTTGTTTGAATTTTATGCAAAATGAGATTGACTGCAGATGAAAGTTTGAAAGGCCCTCTTACGGTTAAAATCTTCAAGGCAAAAAAGTTTTACAGCTTCTGTAAGTCTCTAAGTTCTCTTAGAGAACTATGATGTTTGCATTTATGTCTTCAGGTAAGTTCCAAAAAAGGGAAGATGGTAGATAGTTAGCTGCAATGAGGTGATCTACTACTGCTGTTACAGGAGCTTTGGTTTATTACAGTGAGCCCTTTACTATGAGAGGTTCTTTTGTGTTTCCCAGCTTTTCTATTTAAATATGAGATTATCACTTCTCAGTGCTTCTTGAAATTATTTCTGCAGAACTTACATACATAAATGAATATTAATCCACCTCTTAAGAATTTATTTATTGTTTAAATTATAGAAAATATTAAGGCTGCAAAGGTTCTTTGAGGCTTGAGACAGCCATCATTCTTCACATACAATTTGCTAAACTCTATCAAAAGTGTCCAAGTAGTCTCTAGGTAATTGTTAGGCAAAAAATACTCATGAAAACATAGTAAGAGCTAATATCTGAGGCCAGGAAAATCTAGAACCACAGGAGTTGGCACAGACTATGATCTAAGAAGGAGAGAGGTGTAGCTTTTTCTAAGCAAAAGCACAGACAGCGCAGCAACTTTTATATGGTTTCCAAGGCTAAGATTATGGCAGAGTCCCAAGGACTCAAACATACAACCTAGAAGAGGACTCATTTCTTGAATCCCTAGGAAAAAATGCCATTAGTCAGACTATCGTAGATCCACAGATTTTCAGGTTAGTCATATTTTAATTCTTCAGGCCCATTTCTATGTATACTTGTCTGGCCATATATCCAGATTTGAAGTCCTGATATGAATACCAATCTCATCTATATGCTTCATGGATTTATGTTGAGTTGGAAGAAATTTTTCTTTTTAATTCTTATTTTAAGAAGTTCCAAATATTCACTGTTATACCTATTGAGTAGGCAGGAGGTGCTGAAAGGAATGGATGAAGGAGGATGCAAGAAATATGCATTTTAAAGACGGTAACAATTTCGGAGCCCACTGAACATGATAGAATGCTGGTTACTCTCAAAGACCACAGAATGGATGGTACAGAGGTCAAATGAAGGCATAAACCTAAGGAAACAAGAGCAACAAAACAGAATAAAATAGGACTGTAACAAAATTTTGGAAGCAAAAACTGTTTAATTTATCCTGTGGGGGTCAAGAATCTTCAGATACCTGAGAGTAATCCCTAATGATAAAAACAGAGATGAAGCCAAACAAAAGAAGCTTGGAGAAAATAAAAATTATAGAAAATGAAACTTTGAAAAATGATATATTAGGACAATAGGAAAGGAATGATAATTTATATGAAAAGTAAGGAGATTCAAAGAAGCAATAAGATCACTTGCATATTAAAATTTGACAGCATGTATGAAAATTCCAGTTGCAGGATTAGGAGGTAATCTTGTAGAAATTTCCTAGAAAGTATAACAAAAAAACAAGAGTGAGAGAGAAGAGGAAATGGCTAAGACCATTAGAGGCCCAATGTCTGAACAATAGCAGACCAGAAGAAACAAACAAAAATGTTCTGCAAGAAGGGAACGTGATCGTCGTATCCGTAAGTCTCAGGTGTGGATGTTACCTGTACAGTAACGCTGGCGTAAACACTGGGCATCCCCTCACAATTATGGTGTCACCATGTGGGTGGGTGGGTGTAGGGAAGGATTGGTGTATGTGGCGTAGGGGTGAGAGATATAAATCTTCATTCTCCAAAATGGAAGGTCATTAGATTCTGTCTCAACCCAAAACAAAAAGAGACAACAATATGGGAATTATCCATAAATATAGAGGCAACCGTCAGAACAATATCTGAATAGCAGAATAAACATTTGAAAATGGCTACTTCTGAGGATGGAACACATGACTGATGACTCCTGGTTTTCTCAAACCTTGTAGAGCTGCTTGATTTTTAAATCTAAGTGGAAGTATAATTTTATAAACCCCCCAAAATTAAACAAATATATTTTGAAAGTACTGAAGTTAGATTTATATTAATACCTTCAATAATTTTTTTTAAATATGGAAGAATTTGCTTCCCTTTTCATCATCAGGGTCAATCTCTAATTTTCCATCTCTTGTTTTAGCATAAGATTAATATTTCTAGTCTAGTGATAAACAATAAACTGAAATAAAAGAACACAGAAAAGTAATATTAGACTTCAATAGTGTGATTTCTCTGAGCTAAAATATTTGCCATTTTTGAAGCATAATAAATACGTACAATTAACACTTTTATGAAAAATGAGTATGGGGGAATTTGCTGATTTGTGGGAGACAGTCCCATTGAAATGCATGCAAACACCAAAATCCTTAAGTATTATTCTCAATACAAAATAATGCAGAAAGGACCTTCATATTCTTGTCCAAATTTCTGGATTTTAAATATGTTCTATTAAGTCTGCTTGTTGTAAAGAACGAAATCTAGGTGTCTGCAGGGCTGCATTCGTTTCTGAAGGCTCTTGGGAGGAATTCATTTCCAAGCTCCTTGTTGGCTGGACTGATTACCTGCCACGGTAATACTGGGGATCCCGTTTCCTCGGCGACTGTCATCCGGTCGACCTCTGCTCCGGGGAGCTGCTGTCATCCCTCCTCGTGCCCGCAGTCACGTGGCTGCCTCCTGAAGCTTTATTTGGGCCACGTGCTCATTGAGGAGAATGGTAGCTAAGTTGCTTACATTATTTAAATTATTTTCTGCCTCTTTCTTTTATTAAATAATGGATACTCCATGAATGCCTGCAAGTTAAACATGCACATCATATGCATCTACTCTCTCTCTCTATGTGTGTGTGTATATAAATGATTTAGAAGTATGAGACTTTCTCATAGCTGCCTATAGGACATCACTGAAGCAAAGTGGTATTAAATATTCTTTTCTATTTCCTAATTATTGGATATTTTAATTACAAATAATTATATAAATAGAAAGGAATCCCTCTAATATGTTCAAACTAGTTTAAGGATATCATTTTCAAATCTATTAATCCAAACCCAGAACCCTTCAATGCATTTGTATACTTTTTGGCATTTTATTCTCTAAAGTCGTTGTCATCCCACGAATCTGTGATGGCACTGCAGCCTGTCAGTGAGCCTGGCAGTGGGGTGGACACAGCTACTGCTACACAGATGGCAAACTGTTAGCACGTGAAAGACAAACGAAAATGAATATTAAAAGTGACAGAAATCAAATATTCGCCTGGACTACTATTACACATCTTTTCTTCCTCTAATTACTTGACTTAGATGTAGCACAAAGACAGTTCTTCTGTGAAAGGGTGGATTTTCAGAATAATGTTTTAACCTTGGGAGAGAGCACCTGCCTGGTCTCCTATGCTCTAGATTTCAGGACCAGGTAAACTGTGTTGTAAGCCGCTTTTCTTCACCCATTTAATCTTGTCTAAGTATTCCATTAAAGCAAAGTTAAATATATATGGCACATTGGGAAGAAAAAAACCAAAACAGGACAAATCAGGTCTATTTCCAGAATATAGAGGACAATCAAGTGAGCCAGAGAAGACATGCTACATAAAAGAGTCATTTGAAGGCTTATCAGGCATAAGTATCCATCCTAATTCTGGTAATTCCACCATTAAGGTTTCATTCTTTGAGGACTTCATTTTTAAAATCCAAGAGCCACCTTCTACAATGTAAGTGTCCCTAGATGGAGTCTCACCCTATGTTAACATCTTTATTAGAAGACAAACCTTAGGAAGGATTAGTCGCTAGCTGAGAAATATTAAAGTACTCTGCATGATGGAGCTTTGGGGGTTTGTGAGAGAAAATGGGGGAGGTCACAGTGAAATATCTCCCCTTTCTAATTGTACACAGGGCTTGCCCTGCATATGCTATCCTGAAACAAAAACCCAGTTAAACATGAACCACTCAGGTAATTTTGTTTCTCTTTATTTTCACTCTGAACTTTCAGTTGTCTCTGGAATGATAACTTCACATGGGAACTCAAATGAAATTCAGGTCACTCTGGTGCCTACCATTGTCTAATCTGAAAGGAGGTCAGATTATCAATTAAAGACAAAACCCTCATTCTGGGGGGAAACATTATTTAGTAAATATTAAATTGTTTTAGAATTTCTGAATTCCTGAAATTATTTAACCCTTTTTGAAATGGTGAAAAAGCAAAGTCAGGATTTTACCATAGCTCGAGAAATGATTTGACCTTAACTAAATTTTTACAATTCATCATTTATACTGAAACTAGTGAATCAAACACTATCACAGCCTAGAAAGCCCCAAATTCAATTTTACTTCAAAATACAGGCTTATAAACCTTTTCCCAAAACCCTTTGAATCAGATGTGTGTCAAATTTAGGCTTATTTTTCAAATCTTAGAAAAGATATAGGGTGCATGTGCTGTACATTAATGCCATCCTTGAAGGTCTGGGTATCTCCTGGTTAGCAAAGACCCCACTATTGCTGCCGAAAAACGACAGGCACTTTAAGTAAGAACAACAAAGGCTCTCCATCTGCAGAGGGCAGGTGTGGCTGCCTAACAACTTCAAGTCTGGGCAGGTTTACGTCCAAATGGGCAACTAAACAAATACACAAAACATTGTTTTTCAGGGTGTTTTGGACTTCTGAATTGCAGATGACGCATCATAGACCTATATTTTTATTACCACTATGTGTGTAAGGACACTTAAAATATTAAAGTAATGTGTGTATTAATGACCTTCCCCAAATAGTTCTAAAGTAGGGGATGAAATCATGCACACATGCACATATACACACTCTCTCTATTAGTGGTCTCATAATGACTATTGTTCAAAGGACAATAATTAAAGCAATACTAAGAAAAGTGAGAGAGTTCATTGACATAGAATAATCATAAGATGTAAATTCAGCTAAATATGTTCTACTTTAGTTGTATCAATTTATACAGTAATTAAACCTAGGGTAACTTTTTAACCACTGCCTTATAAGAATAAAATATATTTAAGAAGAATATTCATGATTATCTACTAAAATTAATGGAACTATAAAAAAATTAATGTAGTGGTCAGTCTGCCTATAGAGAGGTTCAAACAGAACATAGTAGTATAAACCACTTGATGCTAAAGTTACTGTGGCACGTTCTAAAACCTGTTGCTACTAGATCAAACCAGTAAAGACAAAAACAAAACAAAACAAAACAAAACAAAACAAAAACCAACAGGGTTTTTGGACCAGATAGTTTTTTGCTATATATATAAAAAAAATAAAAACAAAAAACAAAACTCAGGAGGGATTAATTAGATTAATTCTTGGGAAAAGGAGGGCAGCAAAACTAACTTTTTGTAAATAAAATTATCAGTTTCTACACCAAAATATTTGTTAAGTATCAGCTGACTTGGTGATCACAGACCAACTTCCATAGAACAGAAGGAAACGAAAGAAAACATTTCTAAGTAATTACAAAGAGTAAGACATTGACAGGATGTCTGGGCTGCCATTGATCTTTCAAATTCTGAGCTCAAAAGTGGACGAAGCTTACCAGGTTTATGCACCTAGATATATCTTGTGTTCATTATCAGAGGAGTTCAATTTCAGACTTGTCGTTTCACAGAGGTCTGAGTCATTTATAAACACAAAAATCAAAATTTAAAGCAACAACTGAGCTCCTGTGACTTTAGAGGCTTGGATTAAACTTGGCTTTGGCCCAATACCATGGCTTCTACTCAGCTTTTAAACTATTTTTAACTCTGTTATAAAATACAGTGCACTGGGAAGCAATGTTGCAAGCGAGGGTCCGCTTAAAATACTAAAAGAAGTGCTAGACATACCATCTGGAAAATCCAAAGGGCAAAAAGAAAAGGAAGAATTACAAAAGAGTGGCAAGTGTGGAGTAGACCTGTAGTTTATAGAGATAGAACAGGTGGCCAGGGGAATGTGGCATGACATGACCAACATCCTCAATCATTGAACTTATAAAGAAAGACAATGTGCTAATAATCATAGATGCAAAGGAAAGTCAGACAAAGGAGAAATGCCTCTCTCACATACACACATACACATGCTTGACAATACTGTGAAGCTTGACTTTAGGTAGCATAGTAGGATACTCACTGGCAAAGACATTCTCATTACTGCCAGAACTAAATTTTCATTTCTAGGATGTACATGATTCAGAATGGCTTGCAAATTATTTAAATAATTTTTACCTATAATTATCAGGGGCTGTCACTCACATAAAGAAAAAGCAAAACCATGTCATTTGATATACTTTACAGCTCAGTCACTTGACATATTTGCAATCATCCTGTATGCATAATTGCTAATAGGCTGTTAGAAGCAACTCTCCAAAAAGAAAACTTATTATTTTTTTTAATCTTTATTTTTCTAGAGCAGTTTTAAGTTCATAGCCAAGTTGAGAGGAAGGTACAGAGATTTCCCAAATACCCCTGTATCCACACATGCACAACCACTCCACTGTCAACATCCCCCACCACCATGGTACCTTGTTACAACTGATGAACCTGCACTGACACATCATAAAAACCCAGAGTCCCTAGTTTGCATTAGAGTTCACTCTTGGTATTGTAAATTCTATGAGTTTGGACAAATGTAAACTCACATGTTTCCACCATTATAGTATCACACTGAATATTTTCACTGCCCTAAAAATCCTTACCCCACAACCCGACCCCTAACAACCACTGATTGTTTTACTGTCTCCATAGTTTTGCCTCTTACAGAATGTCATATAGTTGGAATCATATAGTTTGTAGCCTAGATAGATTGGCTTCTTCCACTTAATAATATGCATCTAAGGATCCCTCATGTTTTTTCATGGCTTGATAGCACATTTATTTTTAGTGCTAAATAATATTCCATTGTCTAGATGTACCACAGTGTTTTATTCTTTCACCTACTAAAGGACATCTTGGTTGCTTCCAAGTGTTGGAAATTATGAATAAAACTGCCATAAATATCCATGTGCAGATTTTGTGTGGACATACCCTATTCTATCTTAGTTTCACGTTACTATTTGTTTAGGTAAAGTCCCAGGCAAATAAGCCTTTTCACCTAGGACTGAGGTTCAAAGTAACCCTGTGCTTCAGTCAAGAGTTGTCTCCTGACCCCTGGGCAAACAGCACCATGGCTTTCTGAATTTCAAAAAGTGATGGAAACCAGATGGGTAGCCCAGATTCTACCAAATCTTTCTGACTTTTGTCTGTGCTTCACTGTATTAGGACTTGGATTAAGTGCAAGAGCCACTTGCAATTTTAGAAATCAGGCATGATTAACGACAAAGATTCTAGTATTATAATCAGTATTTCAGATGTACTATATACCCAGATAAAATATCAAAATGTTAAAAGGTAAAAATCAGTGCTGATAAGGCCATGAAAACCAAAGTCACATTTTATGTTATTTTTTATAAATATGAATATATATAATATATCACTGAAATTATAAATATTAAGGTAAATGTTAGCTTTTTGGAACACTTTCAGAGTTAGATTTCAGGGCCATTGAAAGTCGGCAGGGTTGGAAGTAGGAGGCTGGTTGCCCTGTGCTGCTCTTCAAACAAGGATAATTCCAAGGCAGCATTGTATTCAAGAACCGAAAGAACATTTCATTCTTTAAAGCCCGACAGAAGTATTGTGAATGAAGAAATGAGAACATGAGTGAAGTGTATTAAGGGACTTGATGTTGAGGTCAATTAAATTAATATCTGTTGACCAAGCCCCTAAAATGGGCACAGCCTGACCCTGCTCTGCCTGGGTACAGGCAGGAGTACACCGCCATTGGGAGGCTTATAGCCAGAATGCGAAAGTGATCCCAAGATGCACAATAGAAATTAGCAGGTATGTAATGGGGTTCTCCATTTGGGAGAGAAAGCAGACAGACGGCAGCCAGTATTCACTGTGAACCTCACAGTTAAAATCCTTTCCCAAACAACTGTTGACCCTAAGAGAAAGTAAAAGATCTCGGATTTGAACTCAGGATTTCTGAGCCCCAAACCACGCATTTCGCACTAAGCATGATGCTTCTCCCAAAAGGGGAAAAAAGAAGGCTGAGAAGTGCCCACTATTTCAGAGTGAAATGAGGAGGAAAAGAGTATAATTATATCACACTTCCCATAATTGGAATTGAATTTAAGATTTTTCTGCTAAAATCTGGTCCTCTTAAGCAGGGCTACTCAAAGTCTGGTTGGCAGACCAGCAATGCAGTATCTCCCGGGAGCTTCTTAGAAACTCAGATTTTGGGGCCCACTCGGACTCCACTTGGACTCTACCCACTGGCTCAAAATTTTGGCTGGGTTGGGGGGAAGCTGTTGTTTCAGAAGCCCTCTGGTGGTTCTCGTGTCCTAATCTACCTGCTCCTTAATTCAGGGGATGCCATCGCTACCATCCAGCTGTGTGAAGTAGAAAACCAGGAGTCTCTCTTTAATCAGAAATCAAAATGACATTTTAACACACACAAACACGCAACCCACTCAAAAGCCTTTGCTGGCTTCCCATGGCTCGCTCTGAGGATGAAGAAGAGGTCCTTACCCAGTCTCCAGATGGGATCGCCGGCTGCCCTCACCCCGGCACTCTCCTACGCAGGACACTGCCCCCTGATTGTGACGGGGGCCACTAGATAGCCCTTTATCAAAAACTGACGTGGCCTCAAGGTCGGATATGTACAGCTATGACTGCAAACAAATAGGAACTACCTATGTCAAACTGTGATGTGAAAAGGTCCCAGGTGACTTGCTATACAGAAAAGCGAACAAGATTCAGCATCTTTGAAAGTCATCTTTGCCATTTAGTAGTTGTGTGATCTTGAACAAGTCATTTCAAATCTCTAAGCCTTCTTTTACTTATCTATAGACTATCAATATTAACTCCTGATTGATTCACAGACTTGTTCTAAAAATGAAATAAGACTTTTAAAAGCACCTTAGAAACTACAAAATGCTCATAAACTCTCTGAGCTCTTCTGTAAAAAGCAAAGTATATCTTCTCTCTTGTGTTGAAAAAAGCTATAATGTATGCAAAACACTTCATACTGGGCTACAAGGTTTGGCACTCAATGAAATCACTATTGTTATTGTTGCTTTTGCTGTTGCTTTGTTATATAAATGTAGCATAGCATCTTGGCTGGATGAAAGCTGAGATTCATAAACATCTGGAATGGAGAAATATAGGCACTAACTACTGCTGTTGTTCCTGCCTTTCTCCCATCTGTTTGCAGCCACAGACTTATATGGTGCCTAAGATTCCTCTTATAAAAAGAATTCAAACCTTGTCCACTTCAGGGTTTTTATTATATTAAGTTATACTTGGCTGTGGTCACAGGAGAGGACTGGGAGCCACAGTAGCAAAGTTAAAGTATTCTGGGCTTATTGGCCAACTTATAGTTGAGTGTTGACTGGACAGAACACTTCGAGATAGTTTATAATCATGCCAGGGAGAGTGTTCCTGAAAACATCTTGACCCAAACACTTGAACGCTTAGGCTTCATGTTGGTAATAAATGAAGTAATATCGTGGGTAAACAACAACAACAGACAAACAAACAAAACAAAAAGTGAGGAGAACCACTTGCACTTCCACATGAAAGCACAACACCAAGCAGGTTCAAGCTTCCTAAACGGCAGAGGGGCAGCAAGACAACTCTCAGGCTCACGACCCTGACTGACTCGATTGTCACTGAAATCAACCAAAAACTTCAAAAGTGCATTTTAAAACACCTCTTTAACACTGTCAATGAGCTGGCAAGTAAATAAGAAATATTCAGAAACTAAAAACTCAATAAAACAGACCTGTAACTCCGAAACAGACCTTCTTATGTGCCGACACTGACCCTGAAGACCGGGAGTTTTGGTTTTCATGGTCTCACAGGGCACAAGACAACAGGGAGCAAACCCAGATGTTGCCCATGCACAGCAGGCCAGGCCGTATTTAATGAGAAGGTTATAGCCTTAAATGCAAATGTTGGAGAAGAAGAAAGGCTTAAGACTTAAGATTGATGAGCTAAGCTTCTACATTAGAGTAAAATAATAGGAAAAAACAAAAAAGTAACATAAAGGAACTAAAGATTGGAGCAAATATTAACAGAACTTTAAAACTCTATAATTAGAGATGATTAAGATCCACGATCTAAAACAATGAAAACAAGAGGTACTTTTTGTTTGATTAATAAAAAAAATAAGGCACAGATAGATAGTACTAAGAATGATAATGTGCAAAACAACTACATCTAAAGAGAATAATAAGAAATTATTATGAACAACTCTATGCCAATAAATTTGAAAACATCAATGAAATAACCAAACTTCTAGAGAAATACAACTTCCCCAGATTGATTCAAACAGAAGCAGAAAACTAAATAGTCCTGTAACCATTACAAAATTGAATCACTAAATACCTTCCCACAAAGAAACAGCAGAATCAAATATTTTACAGGTAAGTTATGCCCAACTTGCAAGCAGTAAATAATTTCACATTTTCCCAAGTATTCCAAAGCATACCAAAAGAGAGAATTATCTCAAATCACTTTATGAAACTATCATATGCTTGCTTAAAAACAACACAAGACCCTGAAAAGAGTAGTATGAAAAGATCCTATCTTGTTAAGGATACTGGATCAGAAATTTGGAATAAAATATTAGCAAAAAATACAGCAACATACTTATGCATATACATTTATGTATCAGAAACTGAAATCAAGTTTGAGTTTTCCCAGGATTACAATCTTGTCTAAACATTTAAAAATTAAATAAAATAATTAACCAAAATAATTATTTAAATTAGAAAAATCATACAACCCTCTCTATAGATGAAGAAAATTCATTTGATAAAAATTAAAATCTAATCATCCTTTATAAAATTAAAACCAACAGCAAAGTACTCTCAGCAGAATAAACAAGTAAATCAATGAAATACATTTTTTTCGGCTTCTGCCTGAAATACTGGTAAAATATCATAAAGGGACTTTTTCTTTTAAAGAACGACACAAAATGTTGGGGGGAAATGGGGTGGAGACAGCAGTTGGTGACCATTTGCCCCAGTTTGCCTGGGACTGTGCGTGTTTATATGGCCCCAACACGATTACCAATTGCTTTCCATTTTACAATCATTGGGTCTTTGGCCTGGATGATAAATTATTGGGCAAAACAAAATTGTATTAGCTGGAAAGATTTAAGGTGAATAAATGAAGAATCCTACTGAGAAAACTAACTTCTAAGCAGCAATGAGGAACAAGGAGACCAACTTAATTTACAGTCTCAGGAAATGGCAACATCGGCTCCCCTTGAAAGGCAGCAGTGGGTGACTTAGCAGTCTAGAAGCTATCACCTCTCCACCTGTCCCACACCAGCAAAGCCACTGTCACCTCTCCCTGCGTGGCTCCCAATCCAGTCCCCTACCTCTACTTACCCCGGAGTCTACTCTCCATGGAGAAGTGACGGTGGCCTTCGTGTAATGTCAGTTAGATCATGTCATTGTCTTCTGAAAATCCTGAAATGTTGCTTTATCCCACTCATAGTGAGAGCTCAAACCATCACAATGACCTCTGTCATGCGTAGGGGCCCTGTCGATCTGTGCCCCTACATGAGAGTGCACACACACGCGTTTTTCCTCTCCTAGCCTTGTTAATTTTGCTCCACGTGCACTGTTCTCCTCCTGTCATCTGACACGCCAGCCACGCTCTGACCTCAGAGTCTCTGCACAAGTCTTTCCCTCTGTGTGGGTGCTTCGTCCTCAGATACCCGCACACCAACCTAGCCCCCCACTCCTTCAAGTGTGCACTCACACATTGCCCTCTCAGTGGGGCCCACCTGGACCACCCTATTCCAAGTTGTGTCCCTTTACCCAACCTCCACATGCCTGACCCCTCACCCTGCTGCCCTCTGTTGTCGTTAGCACTCATAGCCTTGTTCCATGTTATACAAATTATTTTAAAAAGTATGTTTATAGTTTGTGATCTGTCTCCTGTGGCTCCTGTGCAAGTTCTGGGAGGCACAAGATCCCTGCTTTGCTCACTGCTATATCCCAAGACCCTGGAGTAAGGCCTGATTTATTGAGTAAGGCTCAATAAATATTTTTAATTATATGTTTTGAATGAATTAGATTTGGACTAGAAGCAGAAAAGCCTCCCTCCTCCGCCCAGTGTCCTTCCCTAACATGGCTCCCCTTCAACTCCAGCAAAGACTGAAAATCAACATTCTGGAGAGAGCCAAACAGATTCTCACGCTAGGACCTACTGCTGCTGTGTAACAAAACCAAAAAGTTAGCAGCTTAAAACAACACAAATTTATCATCTCTCAGTTTTCACAAGTTAGGAGTCTGGGCTTGAGTTAGCTGGGTCTTCTCTTCAGGGTGTCAGCAGGCTGAAGTCTAATTGCATTCTTATGTGAGGCTTGGAGTTATCTCTAGAGAAAAGACTTAGCCATAGAGGTGGGAACAAGTCAGACTATAATAAGCCCCCAGCCCTTATTAAGGATTTTGGCCTTTATGTAGGATCAAAAAGAAGTCTTAAAAACTTTTAAATACAGGATAGAACAGTTGAGCTTGTATGTTATTGAGATCATTCTGGCTTTAGTGTGGCGATTGGGTTGAAGAGGCCCAAGGGAGGCTATTTCAGAGGTCCAGGTGGTGGAGAATGGTTTCTCTGCCTAGAACAGTGGCTGTTTAGATGGAAAGAAATGGATGAGAAGAGATGTATAAAAGAATTAAAATCGACAGAATGTGAAGACTGGATAGATGGGAGGGTGGAGAGGCCTCTAAGTGACTACTAAATTCCAGCCTGTGCGATTGTGGGGGTGGTGCCATTCACTGCAGTAGGGAATGTGGCAGAATGAACTGTTCAAGACAGAAGACCACGGGCTCTGTTTTGGACGTAGCTTTGGAGCAAGCCTGGGACACCAAAACAGATGTTGAATAGGTAGTTGATCAGAAAATGAGAACAGAAGCTGAGGACCCCCACATCTAAACATCTGGGAAAGAAGGATGAGTAGACAAAAGCCATGGACCAAGGCTGGCTAAAACTTCATACATGACTGGAGTTTTCTATGCTTCACCTAGTAGAGATTAAGTAGGAAAACGACCATGACATGGGGAGAGTAAGAAAGCAGGAAGCAAAGTGGCCCAAATGAGCCAAACAAGGACATCGAGCCTTCACATGGCCAATCCGGCGTAGTCATTCCCAGCAAGTCACTGGATTTCCCTTCCTCTTCAAACATGTTAACTGGAGCTAATAACCCTGACCTGCCTCAAGGACTTGCAGTACCAATTAATTTACCACCTGAAATCATTGAGATAGCACCAGTGGAAACTGGAACAATTTTTATTATCGTTCCTGTAACACCCAAGGGCCTTGGTCGGTGCCTGTGCCTCTTCTCCTCATGGCACTGGTCACATTCTCATGTGCTATATGACTGTGTGTCTTTGCCGCCCTCCCCATTAGAGTGTAACGTCTATGAAGGCAGGTATTTTACTCTCTTGTTCACTCTGTATCCAAGCACCTAGGTGAGCGACGAGCACATAATCGGCCCTCAAAACACTCCTGTTGCATGAACGAATGAATGAAATTTGAAAATGTGTTTTAGAATTAATACGTCTTTGACTATCTGGAAATCCAGTTATTCAGAGTAACACATCCCATGGGATCCCGACGGGTCAGGATTTTCCTACGCCGCAGCATCTTTACTCTACTTTGGCCACATTTCAGGTTAAATTAGCTTTTGTTGACACACTTTGAAACATATTTACTATTGTTAACACTGTGCTTGTGGGGTAATGTATTCCTGAATACTAAATCATCAGCTTCCAAACAGACATGTGGGACATGATGTCTTTGTGTTGTTCCATCACCATGATCCCAAGGCAGCATGTACAATAGATACCGCAGTGGACTCTAAGCCAGGTGTCTTTAACTCTAGCTCTCCTTTGCCTCTGATTAGCTGTATAGACTAGAGCAAGTACATTGAACTCTCTAGTTTAATTTTTCTTCTATAAAAAGAGAGGTTTAGATTGCGTGATCTCTAACATTTCTTGCAGTGTGAAGATTTTTTTTTTCAAAAGGCAATAAACCATGAACAGAATTAAAAGTTATCTCAATAACCCTTGGCTTTCATGGAACTTACCGGGTTATTATATAAAAGCTGAAGTCCACGAGGGCACCATTGAGAAGTGTCCACAAACAAACAGCTAGGCCCACCCTAATTCATCTATCTTTCAGGGAGTTCTCAGAAGAATAAGCTATGCCAGGGGTTCTTTATGTAATTCAATCGTGGCTGATCAGTAACCTTTATTAGCCGGTGAACTTGCCTTGAACCACATAATACACATTTTATCAGCTGATTTCCACAGAGATTGAAATCCAAAGTAAAGTGGCAGATGGCGGTTCTGGCCTTCTTGTGACTAGCATTTCCATGTCCTTCGACTGCATTGCCTATCTGATTCCTTTCCTGGGTTGCCAGCTGTGGGTGCAGGAGCATTGCTAGGCTTCTAGTGGTTCCAGCGAGGCAGGCAAGAAGGAGCAGGCAACTAGGGTTTATCAAACACTTACCAAATGCTAAGTGCTCTCCACCCATGAACATGGCAATTTATGCCTGGTTTGTAGTAATGTTGGCCTTTCTTAGTTTTTCTACTAATGTTTCTTCATAGAAAAAAAAATAAAACTGGCTGAATTTCTAGAAATTTGGAAATATTACCTTATTCTTAAAGGCTAATGATGTAATTTTTCAAAGCAGAACAATTACATTCTATGTGTCCAGGAATCATAATCCAATCTTCATGAAATCTCTTATTTAGAATATGTTTCAAGGAAAAGAAAATTGTTATGGGAACCTCAACATAGACTTCTTACAGAGATAGGAGCCTTTATATCACCCTGCAAGCATTCTGCAACTGAAAAATTGCTGTCAGCTGCTAGGAAAAATGCAGTCGAACTCTAGCAGTGTACTTTATATAATGACTATTGAAAGAGGAAGGGTGGTAAGAGATTTGTTCCCATGGAGACAGAAAATTTATCCTTGACAAACAGTAATTCTCAAGAATTCTGGACTTATCAATTCATTCATTCAACAAACATTTTTTTACTCCTGCCATGGCTTGTACTGGGTGTGTTCTTGTGAACTAGTGGCAAGCATGACCCAGGAAGCTGCCCTCACGGAGTTTATGGTCTGGTGATGAAGGTAAACATTAGTCAGTAATAACATAACACTAAGCAGGACGGGTTTTCTCCCATCCCAAGCCTTTCTCAGGAAGCAGTACCTATCTTTGTTCCTTATTCCCTTTTCTGTTTGTGGACTCCAGGCTTATGTTAAACAGCATACAAAATAGAGAAGTGGTTGGTAAGAAAGAGACAATAGAGACTTTTGTTTAATAATGAGGCAGATTGTGCTACCTAGAGTAGATGAATATGTGTTTCTACTCTCATAGATATTTTAACTAGATGTAGATGGAAAAGAAGCATTTTCCTTCACTCCCTCTTTTGAAGAAGAATTAACTTGAGCTTCCATGCTCCAAAGATATTCTGGGTGTTGTAAACCTAGTGATACAGTTGCCTTGGGTAATACTAGTCCGATTCCACAACCAAGTTGTGTCAACCTTCTATTCATCGCATACTTCACAGGTGAAGTGCCCTGGGAACCCAGGACTGTGGCAGGAACTTTCTCTCCAGTTCCACGTAAGCTCCTCTAGTGAAACATTGGGGAGACAGAACAGAGAATTAACCGAGGTTACTAATTGGGATAAAACGGAAGATAATTTCTTGGTGGTTCATAAATACATCTAAATTTCAGGATGTGTAGTTTTGACCAAAAATAAGATAGTTTCTGTAGAGGGTAGAGTTATCTGTGAGTCATGTGACAGCTTTGATGACAGGACCCAAGCCAGCAATAAAAGCTGCACGTCGGGATAAGCAATTGAATGAGGAAAGCAGCCTGTAATGGGCACTGCTGTGGTTTGGATGTGGTATGCTCCCACCAAAACTCATGTGGAAATGTAATTCCCAACCTAATGCTGTTGGGAGGTGGTACCTCTAAGAGATGATTAGGTCATTAAGATAGATTCATGTCTTCCATGGGAGACTGGGTTAGTTCTCCAGGGGATGAATTAGTTTCCAGAGAGTGGGTTGTTATAAAGCGAGGCAGTTTCTCATGTTTGGTCCCTTTCTGCACACACCTGCTCCGACTTCTCTGCCATGTTGTGGCACAGCACAAAGCCTATACCAAGGCCGAGCAGATGCTAGTGCCATGCTCCTCAGACCGTCCAGCCTTCAGAATTATGAGCTAAATGAAGCTCTTTTCTTTGTAAGTTACCTAGTCTCAGTTATTCTGTTATCGCAACACGAAACAAACTAAGACACTTTCTTGTGCTGAAAATTTAGGATATTGACAGATGTTGTGGAAGGGTGGCTGAGATAGACCTCCAAGTGCAGATTAAACCATCTTGGAGACCAAGCAGCGTAGACAGGTTATGGAATGTGTACACTGTGCCGTCTTAGAAGTGCTGAGGAGGATGGACATCAAGGGTGGCTTTGCTCCTGCTCTGGACTCGTTGCTGTCTCTACAACAAACCTGCAGAGGGAGCAATGCTATATTCTTAGACACCAAGCTGTGGTTGACTAAGAGACCATAAAATGACTTTCCACTCGGAGAATAGATTTGAATAAAATTAGGTTAATGCAGAGGGCAGGAAGAACAGAGAGGCAGGGGAGGGTGAACAAGTTCTGGAGGAACAAGTTTTGCGTGGCCAGGTTCTGCTTGCCAATCTCAGGCTACTGAGGAGTCTGAGGCTGTTGGGATGCTCCATGCTATAAATGTCAATTTGGATTAAAAAAAATTAAAGCTCTCACTATAGAAAAATAAGCACAACCATAAACAAAAACAGAATAGAGTGGCTATTCTGTGGTGTTGTTTAAGAAAAAGTGCACATCCTCTTGGGTAAAATTAGTCAAAGTGACATGGGTTGGTATGTTGGCCCTCACACTAAGGCAATGTAAGCTGGAAACAACCTTAACTGTTAACTGAAGGGCCAGGGGAGGATGCCTGGAGGAAGCTTCCAGTTGAGCTCATAAAGTCTTCTTTTGCAATGGTTCTCACTTTTATCACCATTTTGGGGAGGTTGGGCATGCACTGGCAGACTGCATCCCACTCGGTGAAACTCCCTCATAGTGCAAAAGACAGGGAAGTGTTGGGAGTGATGTGTGAAATGGAGGTGGCCCCCACCAGGACTCAGAGCCTCAAAGTTTCCATGTGCATCCTCCAGACCAAATGATGTACCAAAATCTCAGGTCTCCCAGTCTGACTGGGTCAGGCAAAAACTATTCTCAGAAACCAATGAAGGTTCTTGGGAAGTGGTGCCAGAAAGTATGTTCTAAGTCACTTATTACTTTTGATCATTTTACAAGGATCTCCTGGTTCAGATTTCCTTACAAAAACTGTGGGAACCAAGTCAGTGCAGTTGTAGTAGAGAACATGACTAGGAAGTGCAGTTTATTGTGAAAAGCCAAAATTCCTGCAGAGGCTGGTGGATTTGAGAATCTGATCATACTCCTGAGACCTATTCTCTGGACGCTGAGAGTGTCTCAGCTATTTGTGACCATCATTAACATCACTCAGATATTAGTCAGCTATTGTCGTCACTGGTTGACAGTATTTGGCCAAGCTTTCAACTGGTGCCCAATAGATGTAAGCAATCTGATAAAAGTCCAAGGCATCCGGTCAGAGATCTCAGTTTATAATAATTCCCATGCTTCTTGGGAGCCAGAAAGAATGTCATCAAGGAAGCCACAAACTAAGATTGAAGTGATCTCCCTCCTTAAATGAGAATCAGGCTATTTCAAAAGGGAAACAGAATCAAATAAAGTAACAGGATATGAGAATTTCTTTGTGGAGGTTGCTCTGGAAAGGATCTCCTGTTTCAGATTTCCTTACAAAAACTGTGGGAACCAAGTCAATGCAGTTGTAGTACAGAACATTAATCTCTGAGAGATTAATGTGACTGTACTTAGAAACTCTATATTAATGGCAGCATTTTTTTTTGTCCGTTTCAGAGTCCATATGTATTCCTGATTTTGTGGTTAACTAAGAAATCTATGAGTAAGAAGCATGGCAGAATTACAGAGCACAGAATAAATAGACTAAGTTTATTCATAAAACATACCCTAAGTTAATTCTACTATGGTTACCATATGCATTCTGTAGAACTTCAATCTTATAAAATATGGTGAGGCTTGTTTAATAGCCCAACATATGATATGTTTTGGTAAATGTCCCACAAGCACTTAAAGATAATGAGTATTCTACAATTGTGTGTGGTTATTTTCTATATCCCTACTAGTCTTAGGCAGCCTAAGCTGCTATAACAAAATATCAAAGACTGGCTGACTTAAACAACAGATATTTATTTCTCAGAGTTGTGGAGGGAGGCTGGAAGTCCAAGATGAAGGAGCCAGTACATCTGGTGTCTGGTGAGGGCCTGTTTCCTGGCTTGCAAATGGTCACCTTCTTGGTATGTACACACATGGGGAAGAGAGACACCTGGTATCACTAATCCCATCATGGGGGCACCACCTTCATGACTGAATCTAACCCTAATTATCCCTAAATTTTCCATCTCTAAATACCATCACATTGGGGGTTAGGGTTTCAACATACAAATTGGGGGGCATGTAAACATTGAGTCTATAACATTACATTTTTAAAAGTCTGCTTGCTTAGTTAGAATTTTAAAAAGTGTTATTAAATATTCCATTACAATTATGAATTTTTTAGATCTGTGGTACAATATCCATACTAATTTTAGAAAAATTTCAACCATTACTTCTGAATATATTTCTTTTGTCTTATTCCCATCCTCTCCCTACCCTGGGACTTCGGTTACACATGTGCAGGATGCCCTGCAGTGCCTTGCAGCTCCCAGCTGCTCTGTTCTCTTTCGCCACTCGCTGCCCTCGGTGTTGTGGCTGGGTAATTTCTATGCACCCATCCTCCAGTTCACTGATTCCTTCCTCAGCCACGTCCAGTCTCCTGGTGAGGCATTTGCAGGCATTCCTCACCTCTATTACTGTATTTTTATGTCTAGAATTTTCACTTGATTCTTTCTTATCACTTCCATTTCTCTGCTAAAATTCAACCACCTGATCTTGCACACTGTAGAAACACATCAAACAGTTATTTTATATCCCTTGTCTGATAATTACAACACCTACATCATATCTGTGTATAATTCTGATGCTTAGATGCTAATTTTGATTCTTTGCAGTTTGTAGATTTTTTTATTGCTTTTTTTCATGCTCCATATTTTTTGTTGAATTACAGATATCTTGTATAAAACAGCAGAGCCCGAGGTACATTATTTTTTTTAAACCTGGAAGTGGGCATGGGCATGACTTCCCTTCAGCTTTTAGTATGTCAATTGAGTTTGTCTAGCTAGAAGCTGAATTGTTTTGGGGATTTGTTGTTTTAACACTAAACAGTGACTCAATGAAATCTTTACATTTTAGATCAGAAATTAGATATTGTTTCTGGTTATTGCCACTTTTATTTAACATCCTATTTGAAATTCTAGCCAGGGTAGTAAGTCAAGAAAAACAAATAGAAGGTATTTGTATTGGAAAAAAATCCAAAATATTATTATTGACAGTTGATATAATTGTGTGCATAGAAAATCTCAAAGCTTCTTTAACTAATGTATAATAATTAAAACATTAGATTAACAGGTTGCCAAAATAAAATTCCATATATTAAAATCAATTAAATTTTAGTCAGAAAAATAAATTAAATTGAAAAGATATATCTTATAAAATAGTAAAAAATAGGATCTCTAGTTAGAAAAAGTCTGACTAGAGATGTATAATAATTCTACAGGTAAAACTGTAAAATTGATAGACATTTAAAAAGACCCATATATATTGTCATGCTTATGGATTGGAAGCCTCAATGTAGCTAAGATCTTAATACTCCCCAAATTTGTTTAGATTGTTTAACATTATTTTCTGTATGTGTGCATGTGTTTCTGTGTGTGTGTGTGTTTAGAAGATAATGCAACATTTATATGGAGTTGCCAAAGGTCAAGAAGAAGCAGTACACTCTTGAAGAAGAACCTGGAGGGAAGATTTGTGCTACCTATATCAGGGTTGATTTTAAAGCTACAATAATTAAGGCAGGGAAAAATTGGTACATGTGCAGACAAATATAGCAATGGGACAGAGAAGAGAGTTCCGAAAGAAATGTATGTAAATACAGATATTTGATTCATAACAGATATCACATTTCCATGTCAGTGGAGAAAGCATAGTCTTTCTAAAAATATTTATAGGACAATTTGAAAATATATAGGAATTAATCTTTATACCCTATATCCTAAAACACACACACACGCACACACACACACACACAATCAATTCCAGATAAATGAAAAACCGAC
Source organism: Daubentonia madagascariensis (assembly GCA_023783475.1). Taxonomy (NCBI): domain Eukaryota; kingdom Metazoa; phylum Chordata; class Mammalia; order Primates; family Daubentoniidae; genus Daubentonia; species Daubentonia madagascariensis. Next base: position 2,009,063 of record JAKFHU010001035.1, read on the forward strand.
TACACGTGAAAGGAAAACTGAAATGCCATATATGGGAGAATGTACTCCTTACTTCTGAGTAAGTAAACTTTTAGTAAGGCACTAAAAGCACCAGCCCTAAACATTGGTCAATTCAACCGCATTAAAATTAAGGAACTTCCACTCATCAAAAGACACCATTCATTATATGAAAAGATAAACCACAAGATCAGAGAAGATATTTCCAATAAATATAACAAATGAAGGATTAGCATGTAGAAAACACAAAGAAATCCTGCAAACCAATAAGAAAAAGATAGGCAACCCAATAGAGAGAAACCGGCAAAGTATCTGGATGGCACTTCACAGAAGAAGGCTACCCAGCAATTAACAGAGATAGCAAAGACAGTGTGTCCCACTCCTTCTGCCACAGCCACCTCTGTGTCTTGCCTCCATGTCTCCCCTGCCCCTGCCTCTGGCCCAGCAGCAAAAGCAGCAGCTTTAAACTGACCTAGACCACATTCAGGGTTGTGATATTTAAGGGTTTTAAAGATTGCAATGGGGCAGGCCTAGCAGAAAGTACAGGGACAAAATATACACTTGCAGAAATTCCTCGATGTCTTCACAAATTATCTCCTGGTTAAAAGACCCATTTGGTGGATTGGTAATTTGTTGAATTGATTTTCAGTTGATTGGCTTTTGGCAAATTGGTTACTCCACAATGGATAAATGATTTTCAGAAAATTGCTCTAAATTGAAGCCGTGTAATTCACTTCTGGGGATAAGTGGTATCCTCCCACCCTTCTAAGTGTTGATGGAAGAGCTCAGTGGTTTCAGGTGTCATTACCAACTCCAGTCAGTGCAGTGAAGGAAAAGCCCAGGGCTGGGAGACATTCTAACAGGAAGAGCTCTGTGCTCCCAGAAGCAGGGAAAGAAACTTGGGGAAAGACCCAATTGAGCAGATATCTGGTGTTAATTGGGAGAGGAAAGCAGGGGAAAACAAGCCAGGCATAAGCAGTAAGCAGAGAGTGCCCAGGCATCTGCGCCACTGGACAGCAGTGGCCAATGGGGAGAGGCAGCAAGACCCTTGTGGGGCATGCCAAGGACTGTCTTTTACCCTAGAGCAAGAAGAAGCCCCTGAATGGTTTTAAACTTTTCATTTTTAATAGATCACTCTGCATGAAATGTATAGAATAGATTCTGGGGGCAAAGAACAAGGAGAGCCATTTAGGGAGCACTTGAAGTTGTCCAAATGAAATCACCAAAGACAATGGTGACTGACTACAGAGGAGGCAGGAGGGATGCTGGAAGGTGGAGATATTGGGGAAATATTTATTAGGAAAAATTGATAAGTCTTAGAGATGAAACAGAAGTGGAAGGTGAAGGAAGGGCTACAGAATACTACTTCTAAAGTCAACAATGAAAATTATCATTCTAATAGTGAGGATGCCTAACGTTTACTGGATGTTTTCTTTGTGCAGAGCACCATGCCTAATGCTTCACATGCATGCCTGCTGCCACTTCCTCTTGAACATGCACCTGCAAAGCAGGATCGAGGTTTACCATCCTGATATAGAGATTATCCACAATCTAGGAGCCTGAGCTCTAGGCCTCCATTGCCCACTAGAAACAGGAAGTGAGCCACGTGTACTTTAGCATTTTCTTTTTTTTTAATTTCAAAATATTAGGGTTGTCCAAGTGATTTTGTTACATGGATACCTTGTATAATGCTTAAGTTGGGGCTGTTAGTGTGCCCATCACTAGGATAGTGTTCATTGTACCCAGTAGGTAAGTTTTTACCCCCATCTCCTCCCACCCTTCCCCCTTCTTGGTTTCCAATGTCCTTTACATCTCTTTGTGCCCGTGTGTACCCATCATTTAGTCCCCATTTATTAGTGAGAACATGTGGTGTTTGGTTTTCCATTCCTGAGATACTTAGGATAATGGTCTCCAGTTCCATCCAAGTTGCTGCAAAAGACACTTTTAATGCCTCTTTATGGCTCAGTAGTACTCCATTGTATAAATATACACATTTCTTTATCCACTAAGGAATTGATGGGCACTTACGTTGCTTCCACATCTTTTCAATTGTGAATTGTGATACGATAAACATTTGAGTGAAGGTGTCTTTTTGATAAAATGGCTGCATTTACTTTGGGTAGATACCCAGTAGTGGGACTGCTGGATCAAATGGTAGGTCTACATTTATAACTTTGAAAAATCTCCATACTGTTTTCTGTAGAGGTTGTACTAATTTGCAGTCCCACCAACAGCATATAAGCATTCCTTTTCATCTGCATCTGCACCAGTGTCAATTGTTTTTTGACTTTTTATTAATAGCCATTCTGACAGAAGTAAGGTGGTACCTCATTGTGGTTTTAATTTGCATTTCCCTGATGATTAGTGATATTGAGCATTTTCTCATATGTTTCATGGCCATTTGTCTACTTTCTTTTGAAAAACTTCTGTTCATGTATGCTTTGTTCATGTCTTACCTCTCACAAAAATCAACTCATGATGGATAACAGACTTAAACCTAAGACATGAAACCATAAGAATTCCACAAGAAAACGTTGGGAAAACTCTCATGGACATTGGCTTAGGCAAAGAATTTATGAAGAAGACGCCCAAAGCAATCACAGCAGCAAAAAAAATAAATAAATGGGACCTGATCAAATTAAAAAGCTTCTGCACAGCCAAGGAAACTATCACTAGGGTGAACAGATAACCTACAGAATGGGAGAAAATATTTGCATGCTACACATATGATAAAGGGCAGATAACCAGAATCTATACAGAACTTAGGAAAATCAACAAGAAAAAATCAAACAACCCCATTAAAAAGTGGGCAAAGGACATGAACAGAAACTTTTCAAAAGAAGACAGAATAATGGCAAACAAACATATAAAAAATTGCTCAACTTCTCTAATCATCAGGGAAATGCAAATCAAAACCACAACGAGATATCACTTAACTCCAGTGAGATTGGCTTATATCAAAAAGTCCCAAAACAACAAATGTTGGTGGGGATATGGACAGATAGGAACACTCATACACTGCTGGTGGGACTGCAAATTAGTACAACCTCTATGGAAAGTAATATGGAGATACCTCAAAGAATTAAAAGTAGAATTACCATTTGATCCAGCAATCCCACTACTGGGTATCTATACAAAGGAAAAAAAGACATTCTATAAAAAAGACATCTGCACTCAAATGTTTATAGCAGCACAATTCACAATTGCAAAGATGTGGAAACAACCTGTGTGCCCATCAATACATGAATGGATTAATAAAATGTGATGTATGTATACCATGGAGTACTACTCAGCCATTAAAAAAATGATGAACTACCTATCGTATTATCCCAGATGGAGCTGGAGCCCATTCTTCTAAGTGAAGTATCACAAGAATGGAAAAACAAGCAGCACTGGTACTCACCATCAAATTGGTACTAACTGATCAATACTTATGTGCACACATGGAAATAATATTCATCAGGGGTCGGGCAGGTGGAGGGAGGTGAAGGGGATGGGAAAACTCACACCTAATGAGTGTGGGGCACACTGTCTGGGGGATGTTCATGATTGTAGCTCTGACTTTGGCAGTGCATAGGAAATGTATGCAACCAAAGTGTTTGTATCCCCATAATATTCTGAAATAAAAAAAAGAAAAACTTCTGTTTGTATCTTTTGCCCACTTTTTAGTGGGTTGTTTTGTTCTTGCTGATTTGTTTGAATTCTTTCTAGATTCTGGATATCAGTCCTTTGTCGGATGTATAGTTGGTGAATATTTTCTCCCACTCTGTAGGTTGTCTATTCACTCTGTTAAATATTTCCTTTGCTGTGCAGAGCTTTTTAATTTAATTAAATTTAATTTATTTATTTTTGTTGTTGCTATATTTGCCTTTGGGGTCTTAGTCATAAATTCTTTGCGTAGGCCAATATCTAGCAGAGTTCTTCCTAGGTTTATCTTCTAGAATTTTTATGGTTTCATCCCTTACATTTAAGTCTTCATCCATCTTGAATTAATTTTTGTATATGGTGAGAGATAGGGGTCCTGCTTCATTCTTCCGCATGTGGCTATCTGGTTTCCCCAGTACCATTTGTTGAATAGGGCTTCCATTATCCAGTGTGTGTTGTTGTTTGCTTTGTCAAAGATCAGTTGGTTGTAGGTAGATGGTTTTACTTCTGGGTTCTGTATTCTGTCCCATTGGTCTATGTCTCTACTTTATACCACTACCATGCTGTTTTGGTTACTATAGCCCTGTAGTTTAGTTTGAATTCAGGTAATGTGATGCCTCCAGATTTGTTCTTTTTGCTTAAGATTGCTTTGGCTATTCTGGCTTTTTCTTTTGTTGTTCCAAATAAAACATAGAATTATTCTCTTCATATCTGTGAAATATGACATTGGTATTTTGATGGGGATTGCATTGAATCTGTAAATCACTTTGGGCAGTAGGGACATTTTAACAATTGTTTTTTTAATTTCAGAATACTATGGGGGTATAACACTTTGTTTATGTATATTGCCCATGCACTGCCCATGTCAGAGCTACAATCATGGGCATCCCCCAAACTGTGCGCCCTGCACCCATTCAGTCAGTATTTTATCATCCCCTCCATCCCCCTCCTGCCTGCCTGCCTCCTGATGAATATTATTGCCATGTGTGACGTAAGTATTTATCAGTTAGTACCAATTTGATGGTGAGTACCAGTGGTGCTTGTTTTTCCATTCTTGTGATACTTCGCTTTGAAAAATGGGCTCTAGCTCCATCCAGGATAATACCAGATGTGTTAATTCACCATTGTTTCTTATTGCAGAGTAGTACTTCATGGTATACATATACCATATTTTATTAATCCACTCACGTATTGATGGGCACCTGGGTTGTTTCCACATATTTGCAACTGTAAATTGTGCTGCTATAAACATTTGCATGCAGATGTCTTTATTATAGAATGTCTTTTTTCCTTTGGGTAAATACCCAGTAGTGGGATTGCTGGATCAAATGGTAATTCTACTTTTAATTCCTTGAGGTATCTCCATATTACTTTCCATAGAGGTTGTACTAATTTGCAGTGCCACCAGCAGTGTATGAGTGTTCCTATCTCTCCGTATCCCCGCCAACATTTGTTGTTTTGGGACTTTTTGATATAAGCCAATCTCATTGGAGTTAAGTGATATCTCATTGTGGTTTTGATTTGCATTTCCCTGATGATTAGAGAGGTTGAGCAATTTTTTATATGTTTGTTTGCCATTATTCTGTCTTCTTTTGAAAAGTTTCTGTTCATGTCCTTTGCCCACTTTTTAATCGGGTTGTTTGATTTTTTCTTGTTGATTTTCCTAAGTTCTATATAGATTCTGGTTATCCGCCCTTTATCAGATGTGTAGCATGCAAATATTTTCTCCCATTCTGTAGGTTGTCTGTTCACTCTAGTGATAGTTTCCTTGGCTGTGCAGAAGCTTTTTAATTTGATCAGGTCCCATTTATTTATTTTTTTTGCTGCTGTGATTGCTTTGGTGGTCTTCTTAGTAAATTCTTTGCCTAGGCCAATGTCCATAAGAGTTTTCCCAACGTTTTCTTGTGGAATTCTTATGGTTTCATGTCTTAGGTTTAAGTCTGTTATCCATCATGAGTTGATTTTTGTGAGAGGTGAGATGTGTGGGTCTAGTTTCAGTCTTCTACATGTGGCCATCCAGTTTTCCCAGCACCATTTATTGAATAGGGAATCTTTTCCCCAGTGTATGTTTTTCTGGAATTTGTCAAAGATCAGGTGACTGTATGAGGTTGGTTTTATATTTGGGTTTTCAGTCCTGTTTCATTGGTGTATGTCTCTGTTGATTCTAGCAATCCATGAGCATGGGATGTTTTTCCATTTTTTTGCATCATCTATGATTTCTTTCCTCAGTGTTTTGTAGTTCTTCTTGTAGAGATTTTTTACCTCCTTGGTTAAGTATATTCCTGGATATTTTATTTTCTTTGTGGTTGTTATAAATGGCATTGAGTGCTTGCTTTGACTCTCAGCTTGACTGTTATTAGAATATAGAAATGCTACTGATTTGTGTACATTGATTTTATAATCTGAGACTTTGCTGAATTTATTTATTAATTCTATGAGTCTTTTGGTGGAGTCTTTAGGGTTTTCCAGATATAAGATCATGTTGTCAGTGAGCAGGGATAGTTTGATCTCCTCTTTCCCAATTTGGGTGCCCTTTATTTCTTTCTCTTGCCTGATTACTCTGGCTAGGATTTCCAGTACTACGTTGAATAGAAGTGGTGACTGTGGGCACCCTTGTCTTGTTCTGGTTCTTAGAGGGAATGTTTTCAACTTTTCCTCATTCAGTATGATGTTGGCTATGGGTTTGTCACATATGGCTTTTATAATTTCAAGGTATGCTCCCTCTTGCCTTGTTTGTTGAGGGTTTTTATCAAGAAAGGGTGCTGGATTTCATAGAAACATTTTTCTGCATCTATTGAGATGATTATGTTGTCTTTGTCTTTGCCTCTGTTTATGTGTGAATCACATTTATTAATTTGCATATGTTAAACCATCTTTGCATCCTTAGGATGGAACCCACTTTATCAAGGTGAATTAACTTTTTGATGTGCTGTTGAATGTGGTTTGCTAGTACTTTGTTGTGGATCTTTGCATCTATGTTTATAAGGGATATTGGTCTGTAGTTTTCTTTTTTTGTGTGTCCTTTTCTGGCTTTGGTATGAAGGTGACACTGGCTTCATAGAATGAGTTGGGGAGGATTCCCTCCTTCTTGATGTTGTGGAATAATTTCTGTAGGATAGGTACCAGTTTTTCTTTGTAGGTCTGGTAGAATTCAGCTATGAATCCATCTGGTCCAGGGCTTTTTTGTTGTTGTTGATAGATTTTTTTTATTACTCCTTCAATCTCACTGCTTGTTATTGGTCTGTTCAGGATTTCTATTTCTTCCTGATTCAAGCTTGGGAGGTTGTGTGTTCCCAGGAATTTATCCATTCCCTTTATGTTTTCTAGTTTGTGTTCATAGAGGTTTTGTAGTATATTTGATATTTTTTACTTCTGTGGTATCAGTTGTAATGTCTCCTTTTTCATTTCTGACTGAATTTATTTGGGTCTTTTCTAATTCTGGTTAATCTAGCTAGAAGTCTATAGATTTTGTTTATCTATTCAAGGAACCAACTTTTTGTTTCATTGATCCATTGTGTGGTTTCTTTGCTTTCCAGTTCATTTAGCTCTGCTCTGAGCTTTGTAATTTCTTTTCTTCTGCTAGCTTTGGGTTTGGTTTGTTCTTCCTATTTTAGTTCCTTGACATGTGACATTAGGTTGTTAATTTGAGATCTTTCTGTCTTTTTGATATAAACATTTTAGGCTATGAATTTCCCTCTTAATGCTACTTTTGCTGGATCCTATAGATTTTGGATGCTTGTGTCATGATCACTATTCAGCTCAAAAAATCTTTTGATTTCCATCTTAGTTTGGCCATTGACCCAAGGATCATTGTACAGCTGGTTGTTTAATTTCCATGACTTTGTATAGATTTGAAAGTTCTTCTTGGAGTTGATTTCTAGTTTTATTCCACTGTGGTCTGAGAAGATCTATGGAATGATTTTGATTTTTCTGAATTTGATGAGACTTGTTTTGTGGGCTAATATATGATCTGTCTTGGAAAATGTCCCATGTGCTGATGAGAAGAATGTATATTCTGCAGTTTTCAGGTAGAAGGTTTTGTAGATATCTGTTAGGTTCATTTGTTCCAGAGTCCTGGTTAAGTACAGTGTTTTCTTGTTGACCTTTTGCTGCAATGATCTGTCCAGTTCTGTCAGTGGAGTGTTGAAATCCCTAGCAATTATGATGTTTCTGTTTATTTCTTTGCTTAGATGTAATAGTATTTTATTTATGAATCTGGGACCTCCTGTGTTAGGTGCATATATATTTAGAATTGTTATATCTTCTTGATAAATTGCTCCCTTTATTATTATATAATGACCATCTTTTTTTTTAACCATTGTTAATTTAAAGTCTATTTTATCTGACATGAGAATAGCTACTCCTGCTTATGTTTGGTTTCCATTCATGTGTTACATTTTTTTCCGTCTCTTTACCTTGAGTCTGAGTATCCTTGTGAGTTAGATGGTTTTCTTGGAGACAGCAGATACTTGAGGTATGTTTTTTCATCCATTCAGCCAGTCTGTATCTTTTAAAAGGAGCATTAAGACCATTTTTGTTCAATGTTAGTATTAATAGATGAGATACCATTGTTTTTGTCATGTTGAATGATACCTGGTTGCTTTGTTTTCTCCTTTGTGCTACTACCTTGTAAGGGTTGTGAGCTTTAAATTTTGAGTGTTTTTACATTGGTGTGTATTGGTTGTTCTTTTCCATGTATAGAGCACTTTTAAGCATTTCCTATAGGGCAAGGAAGTGGTGGCAAATGCCCTTAGTGTTTGCTTGTCTGGGAAAGATTTTATTTCTTCTTCATTTATGAAACTTAGTTTTGCAGGAGGCAGAATTCTTGACTGGAATTAATTCTGTTTAAGAAGACTAAAAATGGGACACTGATCCCTTCTGGCTTGAAAGGTCTCTGCTGAGAGGTCTGCTGTTAGTCTGATGGGTTTTCCTTTGTAAATAACCTGTTGCTTTCATTTCACAGCTTATAGGATTTTCTCCTTCACTTTGACTTTGGTCAGGCTGATGACTATACGTCCTGGTGATGGTGTCCTGTGTGCTATGAGTCTTCCCGGTGTTAAATGTTCATTTTGTATCTGAATATCTAAACCTCTAGTGACATCAGGGAAGTTTTCCTCTATTATTCTCTGAAATAGGTTTTCCATGCTTATTGCTTTTTCTCCTTCTCCCTCAGGGATACCTATAATTCTTATAGTATTTTGCTTTGCATAATCATATATTTCTCTCAGTGATTGTTCATTCTCTTTATTCTTTTTTCTGCATTTTTTTATTGACTGGGTTAGATCAAAATCCTTGTCTTCAAGCTCTGAAATTCTTTCTTCTGCTTGGTCTAATCTGTTGTTAAATCTCCCTGATATATTTTGAAATCCCCCAAATGATGCTTCCATTTCTTTAAGTTCTGTTATTTCTCTTCTAATGTTATTCATCTCTTTAGTGAATTTTTCATTCATGTCCTGAATTTTTTTGGTTTCTTTGAGGTTGTTTTCTACTATCTCCTCAATTCCACTCATCTGTCTTTCTGTCCTGCGGATTGCACGTCTCCCACTTCTACAGTTTCCTTTCGGTTGGAGCTCGTTGCTGGGCAGCTACTGTGATCTCTTGGGGGTGCGGAGACAGCCTGTTCTTCATGTTGCGGGAGCTTTTATGCTGGTGGATTCTCATCTGGGGCCACTTCTCTCAGCTCAAAACAGAGAGCAGATATAATACACCTGTTCTCCTCTGCTGGGACCTCTGTTCCTTGGTGAAGACAGGGTGGGTCCCTGGATGCAGTGCTTGTGTCCTAGTCCAGCAGCTTGACCCGGTGGGAGAGGGGTGGATGCACTATGAGCCTCTAACACTGCTGCTCTGCCGCATCTCCCCTGTTCCCCTGAGGCTGTCACTGAGCCATTGTGGCAGGGCCAGCCCCTGGTGCCAGGACTGCATCCAAGGTGGAGCTGGCCGGTAGGATGGTGCATGTGCATGGGATAGAGGAGGTCTGTTGGGCATGGCACAAATGCATGCAGTCCTGGGCAGCTGAGGTGCCAGGCACATGGGCTGTCAGAGGTCCATGCAGGGTGTGATGCGGGGTATAGCAGGTGCTCAGGGATTAATAGGCCCACAGGCCCACAGGGTGCGGGGCAGAGTGGCCCCCAGTACAAAGTGGGCCAGCAGGTTACAGCTCAAGTGTGGGGTGGAGTGGGACCCCTGGACAGAGTGGACCAGTGGGGCAGGGCACCGACTTGGGATGAAGCAGGCGCAGTGCTCACATGCATGGACATGCGCAGCAGCAAGGAGAGGAGCATGGGCATGGCAGAGTGTGTGTAGGAGGGTCCTATTGTCCCTGGTCTCCTACTATGCCCAGGGCCCCTTGGTGGTGGTGGCAGTGGGGGTGCATGTCACCTGCCCATAGGGCACACATGAGCACCAGGATTCCCTGATCCCTCTCCACCTGGCCGGGGCAAGGTGGAGGTTGCAGTCAAAGATATGACTCCTGGTAAAACAGCATTCCAGGGTTGGGATGTTACAATGATGCCATCTGCAGTGCCCAGGGCTTGCAAGCCAGCTGTCCCTTCTCTCCAGAACAGCACAGCTGCACAGCCTCCAGTCAGGTCTCTGTGTCGGTCTCACACCGTGGAGGGGCCCTCCTGCCGCTCCAGTTGCAGTATCCTCAGGGGAGTGTGGAGCCCGGGATTCCCTCCTCTGTCCCTTTCCCACATGTGGGCACCTTCTCTAAGTACCTCCCGTCCTGCTGAGCAGCTCGTCCCACTTCTGCCTTCTGCGTTCCACTCCGCCTCCCTCCGTGGATTCCCAGATCTCTCGCTCAGGGGGTAGGTGCAAAGGTGGGTGTCTATTCAACACCTTGATCCCTGCCGTGAGGGCAGCGCTGTGCAGCCTGCTTCTAGTCTGCCATCTTGGCCTCTGCTCATAGTTTAAAATTTTCTAGTAGCCACAGTAACAGAAATAAATCTAAAAGAGTGAAATTTATTTTAATAATATATTTTAATGTAATATATCTAAAACATCATCTCAGCATATAATCTATATAAAATTATTAATGATATGTTTATGTTATTTTTCCACACTAAATCTTCCAAATTCAGTGAGCATTTTACACCTACAGCACATCACAATTTGGATATCAATTTTTTATTGAAAATACTTGATTTGAAATTAGATTTCATAAAATTTATAGGTGAAGAAGCTGATTAACATACTGACATTGTTCCAAACACCTTTAAAAGTTTTCCTGGGGAGCACAGTTTGGGAGATGACCACGATTGTGGCTCTGACACGGGCAGAACAGGGGCAATGTGTATGGCCAAAATGTTGTACCCCCGTGATATTCTGAAATTAAAAAAATAAATAAATTAAAAAAAAAAAAAAAAGTTTTCCAACAACTGCATTAATCTTCAAATGTTAAAATTAAATTAATTAAAATTAAATACAACTGACTATTCAATTCCTCAGTGAGACTAGCCAAATTTAGAACATTCAGCAATTACATGTGGCTAGTGGATGCTCTATTGGACAGCTCAGACCAGAAGAATTTAACCATTTTTCCAAGTGCCTTTTAATCATAAGTTGTAATGCTAGGACTTGAGTCTGAGACGTAGTACCCAGAGCCCCGTCACACTGTGTCGCTCAGGGCCGATGCTGTCCTTCTACCCTTGGCTCCAGTTATTGCTCTCCTTTCTGACAGTCCCTGAACTGGTAGCTCTTTTCCTGTCCCTAAAGACATTTGCACAAGCACCACTTTGCCTAAAATACTCTTCCTCCGTTTACTACTTGAGTGGCTTTTCTTTTTCTTTTCTTTTTTTTTTGAGACAAAGTCTTGCTGTTCACCCTGGGTAGAGTGCAGGGGCATCACTGTAGCTCACTGCAGCCTCAAATTCCTGGGCTCAAGTGATCCTCTTGCCTTAGCCTCCTGAGTAGCTGGGAATACAGGCGTGTGCCATGATGCCTGGCTAATTTTTCTATTTTTAGTGGAGACGAGGTCTCGCTCTTGCTCAGGCTGGTCTCCAACTCCTGAGCTCAAGCAATCCTCCTGCCTCGGCCTCCCAGACTGCTAGGATTACAGGCAAGAGGCACTGTGCCCCCCCAAATGGCTTTTCTTGACACCGCAGCTTCACTGGCACCTGGCCGCAGTGGTATCCCTGTCCTCCTGAACAAAGGTGGATTCCTGTGCTTACCCACACAGTCCATGAAGGCATGGCACTTATATGGTCATGCAATTATAAATGCGTATTCTTTTAAAAATGGATTTAGTGCTTTCTCTTCCACAAGGGTGTACTCTATTCGAGCACAGAGAGCTAGTACTTAGAACAGTACTTGGCATGTCACAAGCATTTTGTAAATATTTGGAATGAGAATAATGTATCTTTTAGACACCCAAGGAGATATAAAATAGAACAGACCTCTGACTCTTTGGAAGTGAAGTTTACAGGGCACAGCTGGGCTGGCTTTGTACATTTAGGGGCCACTGATGTGTGTGAGTGAGGCCGCCCAAGACAGCTGCTCAGAGGAAATTCTCAGACAGTTGCTGTGCAGACTCTGCAATGAATAGAGAAAATTTAGAGGTTAAACTGGGTGTAAAAGATGACCTATCATACCTCATTTATTAAAGGTAGCAATACCAACCTAAAAATATCAAATTGAGGGATGAAAGTGCGATCAAACAGTGTGAGGCTTAGAGTTTGCATTTGCGTAAATCCCTCTCTGGGATTCAACACAGGGTGGTGGTGTCCTGGGCTCTGGTGCTGTTGACCGTGACTGTGCGGCCTCTACCTGGATGTTCCCGCCCTGAGAGCAGCCCTTTCCCAAGGTGAACCAGCAGAGCCAATATTGCTCAAATTCTGACTCAAGTCTGAAAGAACAGGCATCTCCTGTTGATGCTGTAAGAATGTCTGGTCCACTGTCCCTTTTAATTCCCCAGATGTGGAATTAGCATCCTTTTAATCTCACCTGAGGTTTCCTTTCTTTCCCAGGCACCAGGACAGATCCTGACTCTCTAGATAAACTGCTTATTGTGTCACCATTGAGTCAGCCTAACTTTGATTGTTCCCTTGGTTCCAGAAAGCTGAGCTTTTCCTCTTGATTAGTACCACCCACCCCCTTTCTTGTATCACATTACCTATATTCGGGTCCTTAAGGTAATATTCTCTTTCGTGCTCTATTTCCCTGCCTGATATCCCCAAATCCATCTCTACACCAAAGTATTATTCCTAAGCCTCCTTATCGGTGGCCGGTTCCCACTCCCTCCTTCTGGCCATTCTCAACACCCAGTGAAGGGCAGGTACATTTTCCCTGGTAACTTCTTGCTCTAATCTGCAAGGCTGAAAATTTTAATCTGCACAAAAAATCCCATAAAGTACCTCTAAAACATGGAAAAATAATAATTTCAATTAAATTCAATATATTTTCATACCCAAAAGGGCCTGGGCAAGAATATACAGGGCAGGGATTTTGTTTGCTTTTTTACAGATGTCTGCAGCACCTTGGACAGCTCTCACAAGCAGCGGGTGGGCCACAGTGAGTCTGTGCACGCGTGAGCGCAGGGATGTACAGCCAAGATCGAGCGGCTATTGGACTTCAGGGAGGGAACGAGAAATTCAGATTCATCACTATGTACAGTGCCCATATGTCCCAGATTGTCTGGGACAGACCTGGTATCGAATATTCTGTCCCATTTTCAGAGCATGTTTCAGACCATATGTCCACATTTATGTTTAAGAAAATACGGTATTCATTTCTTTAACAAGAAAGTAGGCCCAAGTCTTGAAGAATCATTCCTGAATCTAAATTGTCTCTTCTTTTCCACGCTAAAGATCAAACACAAATGCTCAGCATTTCCTGAGGGCCAACGCGGACAGCAGCATCTCTGAGAACTCGAACCTGGGTCATGCAGAGGCTAAACCCAGGCACGTGAGCCAGCCTGGGATTAGAGAGCAATGGCCATGCACCAGCCACTCCGGGAGCCAGACCAACATAATTCTAATCACTGTCTCCATTTCCTGAATTATTTTTTTCGTGATTCATATAACCAACTCTGAAATTTTGCTCAACTTGTAACAAAGTAGATAGATTCAATCTCTTTTTATGCAGAATTATCTGAGTATCTCCTATAAATTGATATATTTTCTCTATCTTATTCTGCTTTTTGGAATGGTTTATACACATGTGTGTACATAGCTGCACAGTAACAAAAATAAGGAATAAGAAATAATTAACTGGCTTTCATCCCAGTTTATCACATACCGTATTTTATGCTGTCCTCCATAAGGAGTTACTTCCTTTCAGGAAGGAACCATTCTTTAGAAATACTATAAATGACATAGCATAGCAGTATGTGGTATCATTCCATAAATTTTCCTATGAATTCTGAAGGTCAAAATTTAATACCATGAGATAGTTATGTCACTTAACAAAGGTCCCAAAATACCATGGGGACACATTGACCACCTAGAAAATATGTATTCATATAAAAACAAAAATATCATGCCATTATTAGATTATTATTCAATTATTTCAAAACAAGATTTATAACCTAGTTCAAATGATGTGTTATAATTTGATAAATTTATATCTGTATTTATTGAACAGTTTCTTATTAAAGTTGAGAATCTGATAATCTAATTATAATATCTAATTACAGAATGAAATAAATCACTAAAACCATTTTAATGAGTCTTAAATACTAATTAATATTCAGACAAGAAGCTGGAATTTTGACATTCCAGTCATGCAGTAAAAATATAGGAGCACCTAAGCATGCAGGGTGTTCTGTCATTTTGAATTTGAAATTCCTCACACCTCCTGCATTGTTCAAATGATGGCTGTATTCTCTGAAGCTTTTGTTAATAATGGTCTAGATCCATCACTAAAATGCTATTAGTGCCACTCACCATGTGGAAATTCTTAAAGAGAGATAATTTTGCTACAATCAGTTAAGGAGGGAAACCTAGAAAAGTATTGTAAAAAAGCAATGACTTTGTTTCAGAAGGGGGAAGAAATAAAGGTTCTCCTGTGAGGTAGGTGATCTGGTAACAGGCATATAAATGTAAATAAGATACTCCAATGGAGCGTGTGCACTGATGCTCTTTCTGATGTTAAGAGGTAGGCTGGTGTAGACGCTGAGGGGTCAGACTTGGTCCAGACTGCCCGGGTGTGAATCCCAACTCCACCACGCAACACAAAAGTGAGGACACTGGCTCACCTGTCCTTGCCTCTTAGCCTCTGTGTGAAGCAGGCATGATGGGATCACACAAGGTGTATATGAGGACCAGGCGAGTTGATATCTGCAAATTACTTAGAATGGCACCTGGCACTTGATGAGCATTTGCCAAAGATTTTGCTCCTGCCATTCTCCTAACTCATGCAGGCCACAGCCTACACACAGAGGCACGGGGGTGGCATTGTTCTCTGTTATCTGCAGCGCCAATTGTATCACAGACTCACATTGAAGGAAACCAGGTACCCAGCTTAACAATGGTTGCTTATGGAAAAGCAGGAAACAGTAGTGGGAAAAGTAGCAAAAAAAAAAAAAAGGCCACTCATGTACAAGTGAGTGATGGGGCTTGCAAGGGAGAGGCCGAGGGACCTGCACACTTAATGAGAACAGAAAACCCAGCGCAGAGTCGGCGCTGTGTTTCTCCAGGCAACTGATACTAATACTGTCAAAGGCATCATTATTTTGACATTGATCCATAAGGAAAGAGTTGGTGAATATTTCCTGAGCTTGTCAAGAACTTAAGAAAAGTAGCTTCTTTTTAAACTTATCAAAGACTGGATTTAGGTCATGCCTGGCAGCAACCACAAAACGACTCCTCCATCATTTCCGTGCTTGTTGGCAGTCTTGAGCAGCTGACCTCCAAACAGCAGATTGCAAGGGGAGTGTCACTGTACCATTGCCACCTGCTCCAAGTCGAGGTGTCACAGCCACATGGCTGATCCGGAAGACATTTTCAGATCCTACGGAAAAAGTCTAGTACCAAGACAAGACAATCCTTTCAAAGAATATGTGATTACTCTAACCTTGGTGTGGTTTGTTTATAAAGTACAGTTTAAATAAGTGAATAGTAACGAGTTTCAGGGAGCTGCATTTCAGTCTCAGAATCCCAACCAGAAAAACAAATGCAGTGGCAGGTAGGCAGGTAGATGACCTGAAGCTGATCCTATCCACTTGCGTGGTCTTGGACAAATCTCCTCATACTGCTGGAACTTAAGTTTTTAAAAAAGAGACAAGATGGGTCATAAACGTTTGTCTGATTCTCCTCTTCTACTTTCTTCTTCTCTTTATTGTAGAATGTCCAGGTAACTTGATATTAGACACAATAAGAATACTTCATGGAATTCACGCTCCCCAAGGTCACACAGGATTGAGTGACGGTGACTTATTGGGAGCTGACCACACTTTCTTTCTGCCGTCTCTGGTGGGTTTTCTATTTTGCTCTTTCTATTTCCTCTTTTCCCTTCTGGGTCTCATTCTTCTTGGGTGTCTCTTCCCCTCCTTGTCCCCTCACCACCCCCTTGCCAATTAATTACCGATATTTCTCAAGATTTCTTGTGAGTTCTTGTATTTTCTCACAGTTCATATGCATCATGGGCAATTTCATTCACCCATAGCTTCAACCACGACTTACAGGGTTGCAAATCCCAAACACTTATTTTTATCCAAGATTACTATATTAGAATTTTAGACCCACATCTTAGCTGCCTAAAATAAAAAGAGAACTTCACCTGGTTGTATACCATATGCATGAAGATGAGTGCACTATGTTAGTGGTTATTTTCCTGTTCCCAATCTCCTATATGTAAAGAGAAATGTCACTATCTAAATTGTCACTAAAATCAGCCCAGGGTGGGGAACCTACTGCCTTGGGGCCACAAGGGGCCTTCTGGATCCTTGAGTGTGGCCTTTTGACTGAATCCAAATTTTACAGAACAAATCCTTTTAATAAAGGGATTTGTTCTGAGAAGTTTGCATTTCTGTCAAGGGGCTGCATTCAGGGATTTGGAGGGACATGTGTGGCCTTGAGGCTGCAGGTTCCTCACCCCTACCTGAATACTGCTGGGTCCTTACTATTTCTCACCCTGACTGCCATGACACTCTACCAAGTGATCTCCTGTCCCCAGTCTGTCTCCTTCCCTGTTCATCCTCCACTGAGGTTCAAGGTGACCTTTTAAAATTCGTATTTGATCACGTAACTTCCAATCCCTCAACCTCTCTCAACTACCTTCTGGAAGAGAGCAAACTCCACACAGAAGATGCTCCGTGACCCGTTGTGTGTGGTTCCTGAACTTCCTGCCACCATCCCAGTATGCAGCCTGCTCCAGCGAGGCTTGGCTACCTGGGCTTTCTGTAGCAGTGATGTTCGTCCAGCACTCCATGGCACCCATTCCGTGTACACACAAGCTCCTTTCTCCCTGGATCCTTCCCCGGAGCCCCTAGTATCCTGTGTGCTTGTATCGTGACATCGAGCACACTGCTCATCTGTGAGTTTTCTCATTTTTCTCCCCCACTCAGCAGGAAGCTCCTGTAACTGAGGGCCAGCAGTATGCGTCAGTTCATCCCCTGCACAGGGCTGAACTCTAGGTGCCCAATAAGTGCTTACTGAATAAAAGAATACAAATAGAATGTATTTTAGAATAAGATGCATTTCATCCATTCAAAACAGATTTATCAAGCGTTTATGATGTGTCAGACACTGTTGAAGGTACACAGACATACCAGTGATTGACACAAAGATGCCTGTCCTCGTGAAGGTCACCAGGTGTAGCAAGGGGATGATAAAAGTAGCCTTAATAAATAAGTTGTTATGCTGTATGTTTGAAGGTGGTAAGTGCCACAGAAAGAGCAAAGCCGAGCAGGGCAAGAGGGGATTAAGAGTGCTAGGAGATGCACACGTCATCAGAGTGGTCAGGCTGGGCCTTGTATAGACAGTGATGTGAGCCAAGGCTGAGGAAGGTGAGGGCGGGTCGTGGGGAGGGTGTCTGCAGGGCAGGGTGGGGCAGGGAAACAGGCCTTGCAAGCACCGGGAACTGGGGTTTGTCGCTCAGGTTCTATGAATAGCAAGGGGACCCATAGGGACAGCTGTGTAAAAGATACTGGCAGAAATCATATAAAGCTCCAAAATTAAATCAGTGTGTCTCTGACATAGAATGTACTGGTCAATTAGTTAGAAAGATTCTAGCTCTCAGAAGAAAAATGACAACAGCAACAACATATTCAGTAAACAGAGAGGGAAAAATGTTAACTTACAAGTGGTCCAAGAATCATAAGTTAAAAGGAGGAATCAGTTTTGAACTGGAAAGAGACAACTTAAAATTTACATAATACCCAGTGCTGGCAAACTATTTAAAGAAATAAATTATGGCATATCTATAAGATTAATACTCTTAAGCAATTACAAATCATGCTGTAAAAGAAAAAGTAGTGCTATAAGAATGTGCTTACTATACAATATTAAGTGACTAAAGAAGATTGCTCAATAATATATACAAGTTCGAATTTTAAGTTTAAATTGCACAAATATGCATTATAATACTTGGAAAAATGAACACAGTGCAGTGGTATGACATTAGTCTCTATGGTCTTTGTTGTACTTTTCTATGTTTTAAAAATTTTCTAAAATGAACAGACACAATTTTAATATCAAAGAAAACAATGCTCTTAAAAAAGAACAGAGAAAGCTCTGAAACAGAATTCAACGTATGTTTTAAAAAACTTAAGGGCCAAGAGCAGTGGCTCATGCCTATAATCCTAGCACTCTGGGAGGCCGAGGAGGGAGGATAGTTTGAGGTCAGGAGTTCTAGACCAGCCTGAGCAAGAACGAGACCCCGTCTCTATTAAAAATAGAAAAAATTAGCCAGGCGTGGTGGTGGCACCTGCAGTCCCAGCTGCTCCAGAGGCTGAGGCAGGAGGATGGCTGGAGCCCAGGAGTTTGAAGTTGCAGTGAGCTGTGATGAAGCCACTGCACTGTAGCCCAGGAGACAGAGTGACACTGTCTCAAAAAATAAAAAAATAAAAATAAATAAATAAAATAAAATAAAATAAAATAAATAAATAATAAAAAATCTTAAGAGAAGCCTAGCATATCATTGGCAAAGCAAAACATTATTCAATAATTCTTGCTGACAAAATTGAAGTTATTTGAAATAAAACCAACAGACAGATAAAATGTAGGTCCTTCCATCACACCATTCACTAAAACACCTTCCAGTCATGTTAAATCATACGCGAAAATATTTAAATTAAGTAACGTTTAAAAGACTGACTTATCTTCTGGGTAATAATGACAGATTGACCACATGTAGTTACGTATTCTTCTTCCTATAATAGTGGGAAATTTTTAAAAATTCTCTAAGTCTGTAGCAACCAAAATGATGAAAAATGTGGATGGAGAAATCATAATTTATTTAGCAGAGAGGATGAAGCTACAAATAAAATATCTGTATAGGGTGATATCAAAGATAAGCAAGCTGATTTGTCCGAAGCAAATGATCTGAAACTCTCAGGAATTGTTGCTGTCAGTAACAGTGAAGCGAGCAGACGATGTGCAAGGATGAGAACAGGGGCATCATCTGAAAACCTGTGTTTGGGGAAGTCACGTTCCTCTCCACATTTCCTGACTATGTGCACTCGGGATAATACTAATCAGCCTCCCTGTCATCCCCATCCACACTTCTAGAAAATAAAATGTAGGTTGATTTCATAGTATAAGGAAGTAAAATGGGGGGCTGAGAAAAGGGTGGTCTTTTAAATATCATTTTAAAGATGGCCCATAGAACAATTAGCTATACAGCTCCTAGAATATATACCCCCAGGCATACATACCCAAGAAAGAGATTGGAGAATTACTCTTTGGAGAAACTAAACAGCCCCAATTTTACCCAAGTGCATTCAGGGTCCTAAATGAACTGCCTCCTCCCAGGTCAACCTGCAATGATACTAAGCAGTCGGTAAGTCCTACTCACACTTTCAATCAGCTCATTACTATGCTATTCACTAAACAGTTTTCAACATGAAAGGAAAAAAATGAAATTAGAAAAATAAAATAATTGGGTACTTAAAAAGTCGATATAATTCAAGAAAGAAAAAAAATTTAAAATTCCAAATCTTAGAGTGATAAGAAGACATTGTATCTATGTAACAAGAGCAGGATACTATGAAAAGAGATTCATCAGAAGATAATAAAAAACATTAAAATTAGGAATACAAAAAGTCAAATTAAATACATGGTCTATACCTATGCCTATCAATAGGGAAAGTACAAAAGGATGTAATAAATACTTCTATAGAGACAGAGATAAAAACATTTGATTCCACACAAGAGATCAAGAATTAGAAGGACATTGGCCTTTTTAAGGAAGGTATTTTATGCTAGATAACAACCACATCTTACCTTAAAATTTTGAAGAAAACAAATTTCCATGTAGAATTTTATACCTAGCAAAGCTATCAAATGACTGTGGAAATAGAATAATAAAAGAATTTCCATAAATTCAAGGATTCAGAAAATTTGACCATCATGTCTTCTTCCTTAGGAAGATAATGGAGAATATATTTCAAAGCAAGGTGGGAGCAAGTCAAGAGAAGGTAAGGTATAGCATGCAGAAACACTAACTCTAATACAGGAGAGCTGTAAACTAAGTTCCTGCATGAGAGCTATACAGTAGGTCTAGGCAAAAAGACAGTACAAGCTGGGAAAGAATACAAAGCTCTGGAAAGGAAATACTCAAGAAATGGAGTGATTGATTATTTGCTATAACAGATCATTTGGGGTAAGGTGATTACAAGTACTGTGTAATTGCTGAATCAGTGGGGGAAAGATCACAAAAAATATATAGAAGAAGTGATGTAAGCACAGGTTTCTAGCGTTGTTGCCATGAACAATATTTATATAATAATGTTATGAGTTAAATTGTGTTGTCTCAAAAGATATGTTAAAATCCCAACCCTGAAAATACATCCAAATATGTCTGCAGTTGGAAATGGGGTTCTTTGGAGATGTACTCATGTTCAGATGAGGTCGTTAGGATGGGTGGTATCTTCACAAAATGAATAGGCAGAATGACACAGAGAGAGCATCCTGTGACCACAAAGGCAGCAATTGGAGTTATGCAGCTGTAAGCTGAGAACCGCCAGAGATCGCCAGCAGTTCACTAGCACCTAGGAAGAGGCAAGGAAGGTGTCTCCTAGGGGTTTCAGAAAGAGCATGGCCCTATTGACATCTTAATTTTGGACCTCTAGCCTCCAGAATTATGAGTAATAAATATCTGTTGTTTTAAGCAACACAGTTTGTGGTTCGTTGTCATAGCAGAACTAGAAAACTAATACATAATGTAATTAATATTTTTAAATTTAAATAAAAGTTATGATATAACTATGTCAGTAGAGAGACTTGGGGATATAAAACTGCTACATCCTTATCAATTATAAAATAAATTTTATAGATTATGACTAAATTTAATAAATTAAGCAGTGTAATATTATTAAATCAACATTTATCAAGCATTTTTATAATATCTACTATATTTATATAGAGACAAACATAAGAATAACAGTAAGTTTAATTTCATACTTAATATAAAATTGACAACATACAAGGAAGTGTTTTAAATGTTTTATACATGTTAATTCATTTATTTATCTAATAATTCTATGAGGTATTTTTATTAACATCATTTCCATTTTTCACATGGGAAACAGAGAGAAGGGTTAAAAACTAAGTAATTCCACATATGAGTGAGAACATGTGGTATTTGTCCTTCTGTACCTGGCTTATTTAACTTAACATAATGTCTTCCAGGCTCATCCATGTTGCCATGAATGACAGGATCCCATTTTTTTTTTATGGCTGAACGATATTTCATTGTGTATATAAACTACATTTTCTTATCTATTTATCCGTGATGGACACTTGGGTTTATTCCATATCTTGGCTATTGTGAATAGTGCTGCAGTGAACCGGGGAGTGCAGCTGTTTCTTCAACATCCTGATTTCATTTCCTTTGAATATATACCCATAACTGGGGTTGCTGGATCGTATGGTAAATGGCAAAACTTGGATTCAACTCAAGCATTCTAGGCCCAGAGTCTATGATGGTAACCACTACAATAGACTGCCTCTAAGACAATTGGTGAGGACATGTAACAATACACTGGAAATGAATTGTCTCCAAGACAGTTTGTAAAATATGGGTCAATGGGAAACTCCCATATGTTGATGGTTGTACAGCTACTCTAGGAAACTGTTGGCATGATCTATTAAATTCATATATATACACATTTACTTGTATGTATACGTGTGTGTATACATATATAAGATGGTTGTACATGGGCACCAAAAACAAGAAAAGTAGAATGAAGAAATGTATCTGTGGAATATCATATAATGAAAAACTATACAGCAAATAAAATAAATAAACTACCATGACACTGGTGTAGTTTGAAAACACTTTGAAAAACTACCAGCATATACCTTAAACTGCATTCATGTACTCAGCAATTCCACTTCCCGACAGAAATGGGAACACACGTTTGTAAAAGGAAAGGGTAAGAATGCTCATAGAACTATATGTATTAAGCCAAAATTGAATTCTACTAAATTCCCTTCTGAAATAGAACAAAACCGTCACATAGATTGTGGCATATTCACATTACAGAGTACTGTGTAATGCATACACACAGCAGCATGGATGAACTCATAGACAAAATGTCTAGCACATGAAGCCAGGCAAAAAGAACAGGTGCTGCATGATTGTGTACATACACACGCACACACATGTACATTCATATATATGTATATTTATTAAGAAATCTCATCTATGATCTCAGAATAGCAGTTACCTTCCAGGAGAAGGGAAGTCATAGAAGAAAGGTGGGATGGGAGGGGAGATTTTGGTGCACTGACAATGTTCTATTTCTTGACCTTGGTGGTGGCTTAGTGGGTGTAACCACTTGGGTATTATTCCTTGAGCTGTGTACTTATGATTTGTGTACTTTTTATACACATATGTTAAACTGAAGCTTGATAATAGTATGGTTAACAAACACGTCTCTGTCATCTGCAAATGTAGAGTTTTGTGCAATATAGAGATACAGGTGCATTTGTAAACAACAAAACCTCTTGAAATGAACATAGGTGGTGAGGACAGACAATGCCTTTGAAGACTGGGTGAGCGTTCCAATCTGCCTCTGTCACTTCATGTTTGCATCACCTCAGTCAGTGGCAAATCTCGTCCACGTCCTCCTCTGTAATTTGGGGAGGATGATATGGCACAGAGTTGCTGTGGGTACTAAATAAGTGATCAAATGTATTGTTCCCAGCAGGAGCCCAACACAGCACAGGTGGAAGCAGAAGCCTCCCTCCTTCTCTAGGCACCCCCCACGCTGGCCATTTCCCCTCAAAACTATGCCCCTCTTCTTTGCAATTGGTATACATCATCCATTGACTTGTGATATTCTTTATTTGATTTGATTTTCAAATTTTTTTCTTAAACTCTTCATTTTATTTTTCCAGCTGAATTAGTGGTAAACCTTCTGGAAGCTAGAAATTTCTCTACTCCCATGAGTACAGGTTTCTTTCTCTCTAAAATTAAATTAATAATAGAGGTTTTTCTATATTATACTTCTTAAGTATGATACATCCCAAAAGTATAGAGAATTATTAGTATACTTTCTTTGTATTTTTGACTACCCCTAACAGGTGCCCGTACTGCGGCACGCAGTGCATTTTAACCAGCTCCGTTTCCGGTCCGGCTGGCCTGCTCTGCTCTTCCTCTGTTGCATCTCCTGCAGCCATGCCCGTTTAGCTTTTCGTCTTTGGCTCTTCTCCTTTCTGTTCCACCCCAGTTTCCTCCAACGTGACCACTGACACCTATTATTTGTGTTTAGCATTCACAAAGAGTAAGCCACAGGCACAATTCATTTTTTTCTTTTAAATCTTAGACCTGAATCTTTCTGGTTCATTCCACCTTGTTCTCTGCTTCCATTTCTCCTAATTTCCTGGACCCCTTAGCTTTTTCTTTACATCTGGTGTTCTTCCTTTTGCCCCTTGTTTTGGAGATCCAAATATTCTGCTCCTCTAGTACACACACTGGGCTTTCTCCTTGTCTTGATTGCCACTTGACTCTCCATGGGACGAGGAGAAAAACAACCCCTCAGTGGCAACCTTCTAAGAAGGATGAGTTCTGATGAACTTTTTTTGTTTTGTTTGGAGGATGTGGGAGATGAAAATACAAACGGGATAGGTTAGGGAAAAGGGTAGTTCCAGAAACCTAAGAGAAGGTATGAATTACTTAGAACTACAGTTCTTAGTCAGGGGCAATTTTGCAATGAGTACCCCCAGGGGATATCGGGAAATGTCTGCACTTACTTCTGATGAATGTTACTGAATTCTGGTGGGAAAAGTCTACAGATGATGGCAAACGCCTATGCTGCACAAGAGGGCCTCTCACAAGGAAGAATTATCTGGCTGCAAACGTGAACAGTGCTAACTTTGAGAAATCCAGACCAGAGAATCGCAGGAGCAGGGGAGGAGAGAGCAAGGAGATGGCAAGATTTTAGGAAAACACAAAACAAAACAAAAACAGGTGACTGGACATGTCCTCATAGGGTTTAACTGCTCGCCAGAAGGGTGGGATGGCAGTAGCTGCCTCACGGAATGGAGCAGGACACAGGGCTCCAAAGGGGGTCGATGTTATTTTTCCTGCCAATTCACTAGCTAAGACACATTACTTTTCAAGTTTTTGGAATTCAAATTTTAGTTTCTTTTGGATGTGACACACACTGAGATAGATTTAAGAGTTGATCAAGAAGGCCTGGTCTGCGGGGTCACCCACACTACTTCCCTCCTCATCTCTCGCTCTGAACCTGCCTTAGCCCTTGAGTAGGGGATGGAGACCAGTGCAGGCCCCAGTGATGTGATGAGCGTTTCTGATGGACACATGCCGGCCCCTCTGAAGAAGATCCAGGCGTTCCGCTCGCATACTTCTTGGATGCGATAGTGGCACTCTGTTAACTTCACCTCCTTTAGTGGCCTCCAGATTTAAGAGGTTTCTGCCCTGTGCTCTTGAACTCATTTACCCATTTCATGAGACTGTTTATGTTGATCCTGATGGTTGCAGCTAAGCTGTTTGCAATCTTGTCAGAAGGAAGCAGGCTCAATTCCGGCAGCTGAAATTTCATGT
Source organism: Daubentonia madagascariensis (assembly GCA_023783475.1). Lineage (NCBI taxonomy): Eukaryota > Metazoa > Chordata > Mammalia > Primates > Daubentoniidae > Daubentonia > Daubentonia madagascariensis. The sequence continues at coordinate 2,033,873 of JAKFHU010001035.1, forward strand.
TTAATGCAGGCATAATACGAAAAACAACTGCCGCAATCAGAAAAGGCCCCAGGGGGGACGTGTGCAAAGAGTAGTTTAGATAGCAGTCACACACGCTAACTGAGACTCTAACCCAGGGATGAAATTACCCTTATTACAAAGCTCCAGTTTGTTATGGTTCTTGCATTATTTTCCCCAAGGCCTATGTTATCCTTATTTTTAAGGGTCAGAAAAATCATAAATCAAAGTTAAACTTCCAGGTAAGAAGGAAACACGTTTAAAATAACACATCAGTATTTATTGTTTTGGGAAAAGAAGACATCCATTTAAGCAGAGTACGGTGACAGTCACTGCTGGCTGCCCGCTGACATCCTCCTGCCACTCCTGTCTTGCTGGCGCAGCCCTGCAAAGTGTGTCCACCTCCCTGAGTTCAGCCATCCATGGTGTCCTCCTTGCTGGTAATGGGTTTAGACTTGACCATCTGACACAATCCTGGCCAACCAGATCTTAAAGGAAGCTGATGGATGTTTCCAAAAAGGAAGACAGGTAAACTGAACGGAAAGCTATCAGCCTGGGAAAGGCCAAGTAGAGGTGTAGAAGACCAGGTTCTCAGTGATATGTTGAAGCATTGAAGTAATCATCCTTCTTCTGGATTTGTGAGAATAATGTTTAAGTTGCTTTGAGTTAGAATGTTCATTTACTTGCTTTAATAACATTGAACTAAAAAAAAACTTTATATTTGCCGCACAAGGTGTACCATCTTCTTCTCCAAGAGAAATACTAGGTTTAGCAACTGCACATTAGCGAGTCAGAAAACATGGTAAGCCATCACTGCACATGAGAAGGAATATTCCATTTGGCTCCCTCTCCACCACCCACTTTCTACGTGTCCTTGGAATTGAACTTTAATGCCATTAAGTTTGTGAGGTGCTTGTATTACTCTATACACTTAACATGAATATTATTATTTGTTAATTTGACACTTAATTTCAAAGTGTCCTGAATAGAGTTCATATAGTGTTAGTTTTTGTGCTCAGAACAAGTGCATAAAATTGCCATTATCAATAAAATTATCTCATTGTCAATATTAGCCTTCATTGCCCCTAATATTCTATATAAATTCTACACATATTTTTACATGTAACTTGGTATTTGTAGGTCAACAAGCATTTAGATGTCTCCTTTAAACTTCATCATGATCTTTAATAAATGATTAAGAACTCAATTATATACTCTATTATGTGTGCCAACATGACTCTTAGATTATAAAAGTTGGCAAAATAAGAGAATTATAATCATTCATTAAATTTAACATATATTTACTGCATATCTACTACTACTTTAATTATGATTGACATCTCATATATGTATAGTGTTTTGGAAATTATAAAGTAATTTTATATTCACTTTTTAAACTTTAATCAGATTAACATATACCCACCATGGTGCCAGATGCTGAGGGAATTTAAGAAAAATACAAAACTGGCTTGGCTGACTGAAATAATGCCAAACAAAAGTTTTATTGAGAGTTTTTTTAAAAGTTTTATTTATTTATTAAATATCAGTAAAGCTAGGACATGTTCCAACCACTCTTCACATGCTAGCTTGATATTCATATGACAAAATAAAATATTTATTTTGGTATGTGGCTCCATGACAGTATTTCTTTTTCTCCCAACTTTACTGAGGCATAATTGACAAATAAAAATTATGTATATTTTATACAAGTGATGTTTTGATCTATGTATACATTGATAAATGATTACTACAACCAAGCTGGTTAACATATCTATCACCTCACATACTTACCATTTTATTTGTGGTGAGGAACATTTAAAATCTACTGTCTTAGCAAATTTCAATTATGTAATACAGTATTATTGACTGTGGTCACAGTGCTGTACATTGGTACTAATTGCAAGCCCCAAGGTAATAGGTGTATGAGAAGTCATTAAAGAGGCTTTTAAAAAAATATAAGCACACATTTTGTTTTTGTGAATTAAATATCTATCTTAATGAGTGCCATTCCTATGTAATTTTCAAATCTTAAAATATTAATTTTCCATTGGGACCCTGAAATTAAACCTAAAAGATACCCAAAAGAATTCTCTGTAACACTACATAGTGGGTTCCTCTTATTACAGTATAGAGAATTATTTAATTGTTTTCTTGTATAGCTTTTTCCTTTTTACCTATGGAAAGCTAGGCAGAAAGCATGACTGGTATTTTTAGCACATTGGGCTTTTTTCTAAACAATCTGACATCTTTTTTTAAAAAGATAGCAATTGAGAAAATGGTCTTTCTTTGGGGTATACTGAATCCTCATGAGGTTATGGTAGCACACAATATACTTATTCTGATGCAGAATTTGTAGTTTTAGTAGCTAAGTATGTCACCTAAACTCAAAGTCCTCATAAGTAGAGTGATCAAAAACAAGAGCTTTGCGATGGGGCCAGTCTCAGGCTTCAATCTTGCCTCGTCTATTTTCTATCTGTGTGAACTTGGAAAATGTGCTGAACTTCCATAAGTCTTATTTTTTTCTCATGCATTAAATCACATTAACAGAATAAAAAACAAAAAAGACTTGATTATCTCAACAGATGAAGAAAAAAGCATGTGACAAACCTACTACCCCTTTATGATTTAAGACCTATAAAACTAAGAGTAGATGGAAACTTAATTTGGTAAAGGGAATCTATAAAAACCCCACAGCTAGCATCATACTTAATTGTGAAATACAGTATACTTTCCTACTAACATCAGGAACAATTCAGGGATTTCTGCTGTCACCAATTGTATTCAACATTGTACTGTTGTGGCCAGGGCAATTAGGCAAGATAGAGAAATAAAAAGCATCCAGATTAGAAAAAAAGAAGTAAAACTACCTTTATTAACAGAGGACATAAACTTATATATATAAAATTCTAAGAAAACCACTAAAAAGTATAATGTTAGAACTAATGAATAATTTTACCAACATCAATGAACAAAATCAGTTGTATTTTAATACACTAGTAATGAAAAATCTAAAAATTAAAAAAACTATTTAATTTATTATAGCATCAAAATTAATAAAATATTAGAAAAAATTCAGCAAAATGAATGTAAAACTTTAAATACTATAAAACAATATTGAAAGAAATTAAAGAAGACCTAAATAAATGAAAATATACCACTTGATCTTGAATCAGAAGATTTAATATTATTAAGATGGCAATATTCCCTAAAGTGATCTATAGAGTCAGCACAATACCTATCATAATCCCAGCTGCTGTGTTTGTAGAAATTGGCACAGTAACCCTAAAATTCGTATGGAAATTCAAGGGATCCATAATAGTCAAAACAATCTTATAACAGGAGAACAAATCTGAAGGAGTCATGTTTCCCAATTTCAAAACTTACTACACTGGTACAATAATCAAAACAGTGTGGCACTGGCATATAGCACTGGCATAAAGACAGACATACAGATCAGTAGAATAGAGTTGGGAACCCAGAAATAAATCTTCACATTTATTGTCAATTGATTTTTGACAGCAGTGCCAAAGCAAATAAATGGGGAAGGAATAGTCTTCTCAACAAATGATACTGGGATAATTAGATATCAACCTCAAATTATATATAAAATGTTAACAAAAAATGTAACAAAGACCTAACAATAAGAGCTAAAACTATAAAACTCTTAGAAGGTGTACGTCTTTGTGACCTTGAATTAGGCAATGGTTTCTTAGATGTGACACCAGAAGCACAAAGAGCAAAAGAAAAAAATGATAGAAAAGACATCTTCAATATCAAAAATGTTTGTAATTCAAAGGATACTATTAAGAAAGTGAAAGACAACCCACAGACAGAAAGAAAATATTAGCAAATCCTATATCTTATATTGGAATAATAGACATTGCCCCTGCACAGTCAAAAATCCATACATAACTTTTGAATCCCCCGAAACTTAACTACAAACAACTTACTGATAACTGGAAGCCTTCTGATAATCATAAACAATTGATTAAAAAATAGGTAAAACTGTCTTTATTCGCAGACAATATGCTGGTGTACATACAATATCCCAAGAACTCTACAAAACAACTACTCTAATAAGTAATTATAGCAATGTCAGAATATAACTCAATGTTCAAAAATTTTAATAAAAAATAAGTAAATGCAATAGAAAAGCACCAAGCCTTTAATCTGTATACACAAAACAACTTAAACATATTTAAAGCAACAATTGACAGGACTAAAATGAGAAATGGACAAATCCACAATCAAAGCGGTATTCTCTGTCATGTCTCTCAATATCTGAGAGAATAAACAGGCAAAACTGTATTTTGAAGAAGGTCACTAATAAACTTGAACTTTGTTGACACATAGAACATAACACCCGACCATGATCGGATCCTACTTCTTCTCAAGTGCACATGGAATATTCACCAGAAATGATGATGTTTATGTCCATAAAGAAAGTCTCAAGACATTTAAAACTACTGAAATCATTTAGAGTGTGTTCTGTCACCACAATAGTAGTAAACTAGGAAAAAATTAAAAAGAATTAGAAAAAAGACAAATAGGAAAAAAAAGTCATAAAAATTATCATGATATGGCATATCAGAACTTGTAAGATGCAGCTAATGCAGTGCTTTGAGGGACATGTACACACTAAATGCACATATTAGAAAAGAAGGAAAGCTGAAATTAATTATTTAAGTTTCTGAAAAATAAATGAAGAGCAAACTCAATCTATGGAAAGTAGAAGAGAAATTAATAACAAAAAAGCTGAAATCAATAAAATATAATACAAAAGTGCATTGGAGAAAATTGGAAAGTCAAAAGCTGGTCTTTGGAAAGATTAAGGATAAAAGCCTAGCCTGGATGATTTAGGAAATGAGAAAAACATAAATATCAATATCCAGAATAAATAGGGACATCACTATGAATCCCAAATACTTGAAAGATAATAAGATAATGTTACAAATATTTGTTACAAAAATTGATAGTTGAGTAAAATGTAAAAATCCCTCAAATATAGGATTTACCAAACTGAATGAAGAATAAGTGGAATATCTGAATAGCTTTTCTCCTTAAAAAGTATATTTTTTTCACAAAGAAACCTCCAAGCCCACGTGAAATTATAGGTAAACTGTTAAAAACTATTTATGAAAAAAAACAATAAACGTTCAAAATTCTTCAGAGAACAACAAAAAATTATTTCTCAAGTAGTTTTTTAAATGAAGCTTATCTAAATTATATTTTTTAAAAACTTGACAAAGCCATTACAAGAAAGAAATATACAAAGAAATCTCTCATATGAATGTGATGGAAAATTTTTAAACAATCTATAAGAAATGGAGCTGCAAACATTTTTAAACAAATTATTAGCAAGCAAGTCTACATGTGACAGGTGAACTATAAAGATTTAGAAGAACATATCTTCATGGCCTTAAATTAGGCAAATATTTTTAAACAATACAAAAAGCACTAACCTTGAAGGAAGAAAACAGTAAATTGGACCATATTAAAAATAAGAACTTTGATCATCAAAAGTTACCCTTAAAAGAAAGTGAAGAAGCAACTTCAGAAAAGAAGGAAATATTGTAATATATAAATCTGACAAAGGGCTTGTATTCTGTAGGTATAAAGAAATTCTATATACCAATAAGAAAAAGACAAACTATCCCATAGAAAAATGGGTAGAATACTTAAACTGACATTTTACACAAGAAGATATAAGAAAATGGCTAAAAAACACTCCTACGGGAAGCAAACACAGTGCTTAACTTCCAAACTGGCATAGGAGGTTAGAGTGATAAACATTAATTAGTTCTATAGAAGGTACAAAGGGAGAAACAAGAGATATGGAGAAATGGTTGGAAAAATAGAAAACTAGTAATTAGCATTAACTACCAAATCTTCAATTAAAAAAAGATTATGATAATTAATTAAAAACTAATTATAAAATATTTATAAGAAACATTTATAAGTCAAGAACACAGGACTATTGAAAATAAATATATTGAAAAATATATATCATTGAAATACCAAAAAAGGTCTGGCTATGTCAGTATTACCCAAAAGAGACTGAGGCATCTTGCATTAAGAAGTAAACAAGGTAATAATAATTGAATGCTCTATCATATAGAAAGATATAACAAAATATGTACTTTAGCATAAAGTCACACACATGTATAGTAAAATACATGTAGAAATGCTGTTCATAAAAGCATTGCCCATAAAAGCCAAAAATCAGAAATAACACATATCCCCATCAAAAGTAAAAAAGCTAAATAAATGGAAACATAGTCACACAGGACAGTTCTAAGCCACAATGAATCACAGCCGATGCACATAATGTTAATAACACAAACAGAAAATGAGCAGAAGAAAACAACAGTCACAAAAGAATGAACGGAGTATTATTCTATTTTTTAAAAGTTCAAAGCCAGGAGAAACTATTCCATTTTGTTTAGCAAACGATATATACTCCAGGATTGAAAACTATAAATTCATCAAAGGAAATATCGTTTATAAACATCACAATGCATCATGGAAATGCAAATTAAAATCAAAATGAGATCAGCTATTCCCCTACCAGGAGATCTAAGATGAGATAAAAAAGATTAAGTGTTGGTGAGAAGTTGAAACTCTCAGACACTGCTGGTCAGAGTATAAATTGGCGCAACCTATTAAACCTTGGAAGATCTTTTGGTAACATTTGCAAAAATGGCATATACAATTCCATTCCTAGATATATATTTAACTAAAATGTATACGTTTTTTCACCAACAGATATATACTATAATATTCATAACTGAAGTATTTCTAATAGCCCTCAACTGGAAACTAACTTTATGCCACCAATAACAGGACGGATAAAATGTGGAACAGTTCCATGGTGGAACACTTCACAGCACTGAGAATGAAAGATCCGCAGGATCGAACCACACCAAGAAATCTCACTTCTTGTCTTGTTCCTAATGTTAATGAGGATGCTCCTAATATTTCATTATTTCATATGATGTTGACTTCAATTTCTTATCAAATTAAAAACATTTTCTTATACCATGATTTCTTAAGAGATTTTATCACAGTGTTGAATTTTATCAAATATGTTTATAATACAAAGATAATTATACTGTTTTACTCCATTAATTTCTATAGATAGAATAGATTTTCTAATGTTGAACATGAAGTGATGTTTTAAATTTGAAGCTTGCTGGTGACTGATTAAAGGACACTCAAATGTCCCAGTATCAACTATCACTGGGAGAGTTTGATTCATGTGTCTTTTCTTTGAGCCATCAGAGTGTATGTGAGGACTTTGGCTTGAACGCTCAGATAAAGACTTCCTCTTTCCTGGAGAACACAAAGAGCTTCTGGCAGTCATTTACAGGGTTAGGTATGAATGTAACTGGGCTCTTGGTAGCATGTTAGAGCTGTAAGTTCAAGCTTGGCTTGAATTCCATGTTACCTGTCTACTGTACTTACATGAGCCAATAAATTTATTTTAGTGCTTAATTAAAAAAAGAATACCCAAACACAAATATTACATAATCACAATGTCATATTCTCTTAACACTCTTCTGTATTTATTTCATATTTTGCACCAATAAGTGTGACTATCCTGCACTTGACTTTGTTTTATCATTGTCTAGTTTTGTAATCAAGGTTTTTAATTCCATAAATGACTTGTGAAGTTTTTTGGTTTTCTTATTCTCTGGAATAGTTTATGTAAAATGTGAATTTTCTTGTCTTTGATGTTCTGAATAACTATCAGAGCCCAGAACTTTTCAGGCTGTGATAGTGATTCAGATGATGATGGTGATGATGATGATGGTAATAATGCACTTACCATTTCATTTTTACCTGTGAATAATGATTTATTCCTATTTTTTACTTATTCTTGAGTCAATTTGGGTAATGTATCCTTTGTTATAAAATCATTCTTCTCTTCTAAATTCTCAAATTAATCTGTTATTAAGTTATATTGTATTTTGTTATGAATATTTTTAAACTTCATGATTATACTTCCAATCTCTTTGATGGTATTCTTAATATTGTCTAGTTATAATTTTCCTACATTTTTATCAGTTTCATAAAATATTTGTCTATTTTTTCTTTTAATAAAATATGGTTTTGATTTCATTGATTGAATTTACCAATTTACTCCCTTTTAACATACCTTTTGGTTTTGCTGTATACTTAATTTATGCTCATATTTTTATTGAGGCATTATCTCTTTTTTCCTAGCTCATTGAAATTAATATATACTTCATTTTTTCAGTCACTAATATTCTAATAAGTGCATTTTAGAGTAAAAACTTGTATTTCAATGCTGCTTTCACAGCAACATATGTTTTGATTTGTGGTGCTTTTATTTTCATTCATTTCTGAATAGTTTATGACATACTTTGATTTACTCTTTAACATATGCATCACTTATAGGGTTATTTATAATTTCCAACTTACTGATTTATTATTCTTTTTGTGATTAATTTTTCTTTTATATATATACAGAAACACATATATATATATTATTTTAGTAAGAACACTTTAACATGAGATATACTCTCTTAACAAATTCTTGTGTACCATACAGTATTGTTAACTACAGGCATAATGCTGCACAGCAAATTTCTAGAACTTAATGTTCTCTCATAAAATGTTCTCTCATGAAAATTAGTACCCGTTGAACAGCAACTCCTCATTTTGCCCACCCCACAGCCCCTGGAAATCACCATGCCATACTCTCCTTCTGTGTCTTTGACAATTTTATATACCTCACCAATATATTGGTGATATATTAGTGATGCCTGGCTTACTTCACTTAGCTTCATGTCCTCCAGTGTCACCTATGTTGTCACAACGGAGGGAAGTCTTTCTTTAAGGCTGAGGAACATCCTGTTGAGTGCACACACCACATGTTCTCTATTCATTCATCTGCTGTTGGACACAGGCGGTTGCCACATCCAGGCTCCTGTGGCTAATGCTGCAATGCACAGAGGAACACAACTGTCTCCACGAGCTCTCGATTGCAATTCTTTTGGATAAATACCCAGAAGTGGGATTCCTGGATCATATGATATTTGTATTTTTAATTTTTTGAGGAACCTCCATACTGTTTTCCCTGGCAGCTGCACCATTATACATTCTCACTTACAGTATAAAATGGCTCAGATTTCTCCACATTCTTGCCAACACTGATCTCGTTTTCTTTGTTGTTTTGTTTTGTTTTGTTTTTCATATAGTAGCCAGCCTAATGGGAAGTGATATCTCATTGTAGTTTTTATTTGCATTTCCCTCATGATTAGTGATGTTGAACTTTTTTTTTTATATACCTATCCATTTGTATGTCTTCTTTGGAGAAATGTCCTTGAAGTCCTTTGCCCAATTTTAAATCAGATTATTTGCTCTTTTGCTACTGAGTTGAAGAAGTTCCTTATATATTTTGGATATAAACCCGTTATCAGATATATAGTTTGCAAGTATTTTTTATTCTATAGGTTGCCTTTTTATTTTTCTGATTGTTTCATTTACTGTGTAGAAACTTCTTAATTTGATGTAGTCTTATTTGTCTAGTTTTGATTTTATTGTTTGTGCACTTATTGTTTGTACTTTTGGTGTCATACCAGGAAAACATTGCCAAAACCAATGTCATGAAGTTTTCCCCTATTTTTTTTGTAGGAGTTTTACAGCTTCAGGACTTACATTAAAATCTTTAATCCACTTTGAGTTGATCTTTGTGTGTGGTAAAAAATAAGGGTTCAATTTCTTTCTTTTGCATGTAGATATCCAGTTTCCCTGACCCCATTTGTTGAAAAGACCAGCCTGTCCCTGTTATGTGTTCTTGGCACCCTGTGGAGCATTAGTTGACTGCACATGCATGGGTTCATTTCTGTGCTCTCTATTCCCAACACATAATCAAAAACCTCCCGACATAAAAAAGCCCCAAACCAGATGGCTTCACTGGTGGATTCTACCAAATATTTAAAGAAGAATTAACATAAATCCTTCTCAATCACCTCCAAAAAATGGAAGCTGAAGAACACTTCTTCCAAACAAACGCATTCCATGAGGCCAGTTATCACCCTGATACCAAGCTGGACAAAGACACCACAAAACAAGAAAACTATAGGCCAATGTAGCTGAGGTATATATATGCAAAAATCCTCAACAAAACACTAGAAAACAAAATTCAACAGCACATTGGAAGGATCATACACCATGAAAAAGTAGGATTTATCCCCGAGATGCAAGTATGGTTCAGTGTATAAAAAACAATTAATGAAATGCACTTTATTAATAGAATGAAGGATAAAGACCACACAGTCATCTCAATAAATGCAGAAAAATTATTTGACAATATCCTTTCATGATTAAAAACTCTCAACAAGATAGGAATAGAAGGAAATTACCTTAACATAATAAAGGTCACATATCAAAAGTCTATAGCCAACATCATACTCAAAAGTGGAAAACTGAAAATTTTTCCTCTGAGATCTGGAATAAGGCAAGGGTGCCTGTTTTCACCACTTCTGAGCTACATGGTATTGGAAGTTCTAGCCAGAGAAATTAGGCAAGAAACATTAATAAAAAGCATCCAAATAGAACAGGGAGAAGTAAAATTATCTCTGTTTGAAGATGGCATGATTTTATAGGAGAAAACCCTAAGGACTTCAACAAAACAAAAGTGTTAGAACTAATAAACAAGTTTAGTAAAGTTGCAGGATACAAAATCAACATATAAAAAGCAGTGCATTTCTGAATACTAACAACGAACAAGCTGAGAAGGAAATTAAGAAAATAATCCTATTTACAGTAAAATCACAAAGAATAAAATACTTAGGAATAAACTTAACTAAGGAGATGAAAGACTTGTACACTGAAAAATACAAAACATTGATAAATTAAAGAACACATAAATAAATGGAAAAATATTCCATGTTCATTGATCAGAAGACTTAATATTGTTTAAATATCCACACTACCCAAAGCAATCTACAGATCCAATGCAATCCCTATCAATATCCCAATAGCATTTAAAAATTTTTTTATTTTTACTTTTTTTTTTAAGAGATGAGATCTCACTCTGTCACCCAGGCTGCAGTGCAGTGGTACAATCATAGCTCAGTGCAACCTTGAACTCCTGGGGTCAGGCGATCCTCCTGCCTCAGCCTCCCGAGTAGCTGGGACTATAGGCATGTGCCACCACGCCCAGCTAATTTTTAAATTTTTTGTGGAGATAGGTCTTTAATCAGGCTGGCCTTGAACTCCTATCCTCAAGTGATCCACCCACCGTGGCCTCCTAAAGTGCTGGGATTACAGGCATAAGCCACCACGCCTGGCCCTGGCAGCATTTTTTACAGAGGTAGAAGAATATTCCAAAATTCACGTGGAACTACAAAGGAGTCCAAATAGCTAAATCCATCTTGAGAAAAAAGAATCAAGCTGGAAGCATCATACTTCCTGATTTCAAAATATACTACATAACTATAGTAATAAAACAGTATGATACTGGCACACTTTTTCTTCGATATTATAATCAATAAAATGTTACTTATTTATTTTCTGCCTTTTATGATCTATTGAGGTCTATTTCTTGCCCTATGGTCTAACATATAGTCAGATTTTGAAAATGTGCTCAAATAATTCTTCAGCTTAATCTATTGTTTATGGTTTTGTTCTCCAATAGCATTTATTCCAAATTCATCTATAAACTGTCCTACCTTGATAATGGTGTTTCTAATTTTTCCAAGAGCTCCTTTTATTTTATTATACCTTATTATTGTGTTATGAATGCAATGTGTTCTTCTGCCCCTATGAGGATACTTTTTACCCTGGAATTTCTAGGATAAGTTTCTCTGTGTCGACTTTGTTCGCCTTCTTTTGTGTTGCTAATTTTATAAAATACTTGATAATTTTTGTTTGTGTGCTGCGGTTATATTGACAACACCATGCCTGCTGTCTGTGGAGTTTGTTTCTTTACCATCACTGGATTTCATGATTGAAGAGGAAGAACAGGCTGCAATGTAGTGAGGAGGGATGGGCTTGTTAGCAGCAGGTTTCCCGGGTGTAGGCATCTTCATAATTTCTGGGGATTTGGAGTAAGCAAGGAAGCAGGTAATGTGCTCTGTGTTCCATCCTCATCCAGTTCCCACCTTTATCATTTTGTGTCTTATAAGATGAATAATTTTAAGAACCCTGAGGAACTCAAGTTCTTGTTTTTATGTTTATAAGAAAAAAACCTTAAATTACCTTAGTAGCACACAAAATGTGCCAAAACGATTAGTATCCAAGGATAAAATGTACTTTATTTAATTCATAAACTTCCATGTCAAAGTCAGTCTCTTGATATTAAAAAATAAATAATTTAATATTTCATAACATAAAAAAATATGCAGATATGATATAGATTCCCCTATATCTCCTGTATTGACAAACAAGACTACTTACAGTTTAAAATTTCATTCCAAGTTTAAATATCTCTAGACAGGAAAAATAATTTCCTAGAATTTGTTTTCATAAAAATCAAACTGCTTTTAATTTAATTGAACCACTTCCTGTATCTTAAAATCAAACATAAAATATTGGGAGCAGAGTCTCCTCATCTCTAGCCCCCAAAATGAACATTATCCGTAGGGGGACCACAAACTGAAGGAAACAGATGAAAATCACTGGGGTGTTTGGTCTCTGCATACATAGCTAAGTCCTAGGTTAAAATTTTTAATATACCTACCTGTCAGACACGTAAAACAAAACTAGGAGACTTGTTCTACAAGAGTGTTAACACCAGTAATTAGAACAGAATCTAGAATTAGACTGTTGGATGGAATTTAGACAACATCATATCTCTCAGATTCATGCATGCAAAATTCTTCTCTATTTACCTTCCAGACTTTGTGCGCATATCTGCTTGGCCATGGCCCCTATGGCGAAAGGCAGAGCATCCCATCTTTAAGACTGTTAGTCACATAATAAGACCAAATCTTATGTAGACTCTGAAACTTCAATCTGGGGTAGTACCATTAGGCTATGAATAGTACTTAAACGCTTTGATTCAAGCACTGTTGCTGAATAGGGCTTCGGCCAAGCATTTCTTTCTCTTGATACTGATACAGCCAAAAGTTGACTTTGGGCAATTAAATGTTAACTCACTTAGCTTTGCGTATTTTACCTGCTAGAATCCCATTTTAACTGCAGCCAGTCCCGGTTGGAAACACGTGGTACCAATGTTGGTTCTTAACATGTTTCATGTGATTTAATTCATCAATATTGTCTGGTTAAATTATCTTAATCAATCTATAAAATGTGAAGTTATTAGTTACTCATATTGTATAATATGTTGAAAGAAAGCAACTGCCAAAAAGTTTTATTTTTCAGACAGATACATATGAGGTCAAAAATGTGATGGTGGAAGGGTGAGGGGTAAAATTCAAATGCTGGAATACTACCCAGAGAACGTTGATGAATTAAATCACATCAAAGGTCCTTACAGGCTTCAGGAAACAGAGACAAAAAGCACTGGATACTAACGGGTAAAGAGTGAAGGACGCACAGAGAGGACGGGCCCAGGCTCTGCTTTTCAGAGATTGAGAGGCATATACCAGCGCTGGCCCTGGGATTTAGTAAACAGTGCCAGAGTACTTGTGTCAGATTTCTAGGCTGCCATAACAAAGAACCGTGAACTGGGTGACTTAGGACAGCATGAGTTAGTTGTCTCACAGTTCTGGGGGCTGGGAGGTCCAAAGTCAAGTCATGAGCAGAGCTGTACTCCCCCTGAAACCGGAGGGCAGGAGTCTGTTTTGCCTCTTCTGGCTCCTGGCGGCCGATGACAATCCTTGGGCTCCTGGGCTGCATCATCAGTTCAGCATCGGCCTCCACTGTCCCCTGCATGTCTTCTCATGTGTCTCCTCTTCTCACAGGACACTGGTCATGCTGAATTAGGGGCCCAGCCCACTCCAGTATGACCCCATCTTAACTAATTACGTCTGCAACAATTCCACTTGCAAATAAGGTGGTGTCCTCAAGTGCTGGGGTTGGGAGTGTAACATGTCTTTTTCTTGGGTGGGGACGGGCACAATTCCACCCGCAGTGGGTGCTGATGACTTGCTGTGAAGGCCAGGAACCACTCTATGTCTTCCCTCCTTTCCCTCCTAAGTCACTATTTCCTCTTAAATAAAGACGCTTTTCTTAAATTTTATTTGTGTGAATTTATGGGGTACAGTTGTGTTTTTGCTACATGGCTACATTGCGTAGTGGTGAAGTCAGGGCTTTTAGTGGATCCATCGCTAGAGTAATGTACACTGTACCCATTAAGTAATCTCTCATCATCCACCCCCCCAACTCCCCCACCCCTCTGAGTGTCCATTGTCCGTCATTCCATACTCTGCTTCCATGTGTGGACATTATTTAGCTCCCACTTGTAAGTGAGAACATGTGGTATTTGTCTTTCTGTGTCTGAGTTATTTCACTGAAGATGATGGCTTTCAGTTTCATATATGTTTCTGCAAAAGACACGATTTTATTTTTTATGGCTGAATAGTATTACATTGTGTATATATACCACATTTGCCTTGTATAATCATTCACTGATGGACACTTAGGTTGATTCCATCTTTGCTGTTGTGAGTAGTGCTGCACTAAACATACTAGTGCCCTCCCAAGTCACCAATTTCCTTTTAAATAAAAAAAGAACATATTTTAAATGATTCCTAAGTTCACTTGTAAATCTGAAATGTCAGTTTTGTATTATGAATTTTTTATGTGCCAAAATGAAATCCAACAAATATTTATTGAGAGCCTACAATTTGTAATTCCTTGCAGAATTAGATGAAGAGATTCAGGTCAGTGGGTTTATCTAAATAGCAGAACAATCATATTCTTAACCTAACTTAGAAAAGGCAGAAAGGAGACAGAAAAAAGTAACCATTTGTACATATGCATCTGAGACAAATAACGTTGCATATTTTAGAAGTAATCTGACCAATAAGAAAATTAATTATGATATGGAACACTTAGAATTTATTGGTTTTCAATAAATATTTGCTATTATTATTTGAATCCGCTAGAGAATTTCTTTGGTTTAATGAAAGATGAATTGGGAAAAGAAAAAAAAGTAGTTACGGCCAAGAAATGTAAGAATCCCTCAGAGAAAACAGGAGCACTGACCTTTTTAAAGAAAAGGAAAGAGAGAAAAAATATCTCCACAAGCACCGGAAAATACGGAAAATCCTGCACTGAGCTAACAAGTTACTGAGCAGGATACAATTTAAAGTTTCATCAGTTATGTTTCAAATATGAACATTGGAGTGCAAAGATTTCAAATCACTGCAGGCTATTATTGCATGGTGAGTTGAAAGGAAATAATTACCAGAAAGTGCTGTTGTGTGAAGGAAAGGAACACTCTCAAGACGTCAAGGTGGAGCCCAACTTGCCACTCCCGTCTCCTCTGTCCCCCACAAGCAGTGTGAGCAAGATGACAGCAACCGATCCCTGTCCTTATCCCTGACAGCAGCTCTTCCCCTCGCCCTGCACTCTGGGGGGGCGGCAAGTGTGGGCTGGGCTTGACTGAGGGCTGGGGAGGCAGCAGGTCCTTGCCCTTCCTAGCGTGACGTCCCCTGGTCATAGCCAGCCCTGCAGCCCATCAGGGGCTCCTACCAGCCATCGCTTTGTCTCCATTTCTGCAGTCCACGGAGATCACTGTGTGTGTGCAGATGGCAGGCCAGCCTGTGCTGTCGTGTCACCAGGGTGTAGCACTGCAGACCCCTCAGGAGTGCTGCACAACTCACGATATTTTCGTCTTTCTCCTGGTCACCTTGCTTGGGGCCTCCCTCCTTCAGCCAATGAAAAGGAAGTTGTCAAACTGGGAAAAAAATAATAGTCCTCCTGAAGCATGGTAATTGCTTTTCCAAACATTTTAGACCAAGCTTAAGCCAGCCTTGAATCAAACCCAAAGGGCTCATTTTGCCCTTTGTGGACACCGTTCACAGCAGTGTCTAACGGACTGAAAGAGAAGTTTGCCTCAACAGAGTCAGCGCGGCCCCTTCTCCCAGGGAACGTCCAAGGGGTGGTTTCAGCAGCAAGATGCACTGTGGCAGCTTTGGGCTGATCCTCTATCCCGGAGCCCGAAGCCGGACGGGGTCACACGGTGACTGTCCTTGTTAGATACTCAGTCCTACAGAGCTGTCTGGGGCTCAGCAGTTCACGTGACAGTCCCCTGAAGCCGGCCTTGGGAGCCAAATGCCTGTTCACCACCACGCTGGCTCCTGCTGGCCACCAGCACATTGCTCAGGTCATTCTGGGGGGGCTTCCTAAAATTCCAGCCAAATTCTATATCCAGCACCTTTTTTCAGATTCATGTACTCCATCAGCAAACAGTAATTTGATGCCAGTATATGTGCCAGGCACTATACTAGGTGTTAGAAACAGGTCAGTGATGGAGGGGCAGGGATCGTAGAGAGCTGAGGGTCCCTTAATTCTCAGAAGAGGCCAGGGAAGTGTGCCCGAGGATGGATGTGGAGTGGAGGCTGAAACCCAAAGGTTGACTCCGGAGCGGGGAGGAGAGAAGAACACTGTTGGCAGAGAACGTGGGGTTGGAGGGATAGAGGGCAGGGTGGAAAGAGATGCTTAAAAAGACAATGAAACTAGAGTAAAATCTCTGCTATGTTTGGACTCCTGTGGAGGATAAGGTCTCAGGCTGTCAGGTCATTTCAGAAGGCCATTGCCCAAATGCGGAGTGCAGAGGTGCCCTTCACCCATGGACCACACAACACAAACGTAGTGTCTCTCTTGTTGTTCACCTGTAAGTATTTTCTCATTTTAATTATAATTTATTTTTTTATTTACAAATATTCTGACAGGTGTTTTAAAATTTAAAAATGTATGGAAAGGCTTTTTTTTTTTTTTACTATTTTTTGTGATTGATTTCCAATTTTGTTAAATTTTGGTTCAAGTATGTGGCCAATAATATTAATTTCTTGTTTATTTATTGAAACTTCCTTTGTGGTTAAATGTTTTTTAGATGAATGTCCCATGCTTGCTTAAACAGGATATGTGTTCTTTCACCTGTTGAGTATACATACGTGGGGTCAATGTCAGATCAAGCTTATCAATTTGGCACAAAATGGTTTTTTTCTAGTTTGCCAGATCTATTCTTTCCTAAGAATATTGTGATAAAAATATCTAACTAAGGTTCTAGATTTTTTCCTAGTATCTATATATTTTCCAATTTAACACATTGACTGCCACATTAGAAAAAAATATTTTCCCTGGGGCCATGGTGTTTTATTAAAACAAAACGATCCTTTCTAATTTGTTATTTTTTATTCTTTTCCGTGTGTGAGTTATATGCAATGCAATCTACGTTTTTAGAATTAAATTGTCAACAGTAATTGTAACAGTAAGAACGTCAACAAGTAAGATTTTCACGAACCAACTGCAGGGTTTTGCTTCACGAGGCCCCGGGCTCAAAACTAAAATGAGTTAAATACAACCGACGTGGAAGTCAATGTGTTAAAAAAAATTTTTGAGAGTATATTTTTAGGAACATAGAAGTTTAAGCTTTCAATGAATTTTTGCAGCCTTCTTCACACCTAGTGGAGCTGGCTTCTTGTCTTTGATTCTGCTTTTTTCTGGTATTAATATTACTGCACCTGTTTTCCTTGCTTACCTTTGCTTTGCACCCCTTTTTCCATCTCTTTACTTTAACATTTTGCCATGTTTTAGGTGTGTCTCTTAAAAATGCACGTAGCAAATATTGTTTCAAAAATTTACTGTGGGGCTCTCTGATTAACAGAAAACTTTAAAATGTGTACACTTATATTGGTAATTAATATTTTTTGACTTATTTATACAATTTTTTTTCTTTTCTCCTTGGTTTCTGTTACACAGATAAAGATTCTTTTATTTTTATTGCTTTTTTTGATTTCACTGGTTTATTAACCATTCTATTTGTATCCTATTCTTTTTAGTTATTTCCATTAAAGGTTAATTACATACTTAACAGTGTCAAAACTAAATATAATAAATATTTCTATCTTCTTATAAAGAAACAAAATACTTTTGAACTATTTAACCCTAAACCTCTTTACATACTCACTCCATGTTTTCTCTTATTTTTGCTTTTTGAGAGTATTTTCAAACCTTCAAATATTTGTCTTCTGTTTTAGAATCATTCATTATTCAGCAAAATAATGAACTGGACCCTTATTTTACACCATACTCAAAAAATCAACTAAAAATGGATTAAAGACTTAAGCATAATATCTGAAACCACAGTGCTCCTGGTAGAAAACATGTAGGAAAAGCTCCTTTCTATTGGCCTTGGCAATGATGTTTTAGATATCACACCACAAGCTCAGGCAACAAAATAAAATCAAACTAAAAAGCTGCTTCCACATAACAGTGGAAACAATCAACAAAATGGAAAGGCAGCCTATGGACTGGAGAAATATTTGCAAATCATACATTTGATAAGGGATTAATATCCAAAATATGCAAGAAACTCATAAAACTCAAGAGCAACCACAACAACAAAAACAAAAAACATATAAACTGATTAAAAAATGGGCAAAGCACCTGAACAGAAATTTCCTCAGGGAAGACATGAAAATGGCCAACGGGTATATAGAAAGGTGCTCGAAATCAATAATTACCAGAAAAATGAAATCCAAAATTACAACGAGATATACGTCACACCTTTCAGGGTGGCAATTTTCAGAATGACGAAGGGTCAGAGGTATTACTGAGGGCGAGGAGAAAAGGGAGCCCTTGTACACTGTCTACTGTGGGTGGCAAGGCGAGTGGGCAGTCACCATCACAACAGTAAGGTGCTCCCCCAAAATTAAGAAATAGAGCTACCGTATGACCCAGGCTCCCCACTACCGAGCACACATCCAAAGGGAAGGACATTAGGATCTTGAAGAGACACCTGCACTCCCGTTGCTTGTTGCAACTTTATTCACAACGGCCAGGATACAAAAACAACCCAAGTGTCCATGAAGAATAAATGGATAAGGAAAATGTGGTGTGTACACACACACACACACACACACACACGCAGAATGGGATATTGTGCAGCCTTAAAAAAACAAGGAGATACTGTTCTGCCATTGGTGACAACATGGATGGACCTGGAAGATGTTATGCTGTATGAAATAAGCCACGCACAGAAAGAAAAATCCTGCATTATCTCATGTACATGTAGAACCTAAAAGAAAAAAATGTTGAGTACATGGAAACAGAGAGTGGGACCGTGGTCAGCAGCGAGGGAGGGAGGGGAACAAGGAGATGCAGGTCGAGGGGTACAAACGTGCAGTTAGGTAGGAGGAATAGGCCCGCAGGTCTAATGCACAGAGGAGGACTTAGTCAGTAATACTGTATTGAGTTTAATGAATTTGCTAAGAGAGTAAATATCAGGTGCTCTTACCACAAAATAACAAAAAAGGTGACTGTTGAACGGGATGGATATGTTGAATTGCCTACCCACAGTAAGCATGGCTTGATATACATGGATATCTACATCAAAACAACTTTTACACCTAAAATTTATACCACAAAAAAATCATCCACTGTTTAGCTATTTGTTTGTTTATCATTACTGCTCCATCCTCACAGGTTCAAAACCTCCTTCTTTTCAAAGTATATCCTTGAGAAGTTACTTCTATCAATATTTATGTGAATAAGTCTTCAACGCATTTCTACTTCTGAAAGATAAAAAATTTAAAGTGAATAGTTATTTTTTCTTGGCATTTTGAAAATTTTTTCAATTGTATTCAGTAATCTAAATTTTTGCTGATGAAGTTAATAAAAGACTTTTGTATGACCTCACTAAAAGATATCTGTTTATCCTCAAAGTCTATGACTGAGCAATATTACAATAGACGGGCAATTTCTTGAAAGGATAAAATGGTTCAGTCCTAGATACAGGGTGATGGACAGAGAGGTGCTACCCTCACCCTGCCACTGTGAGTGTGGTCAGCAGACATCCTCCCCCGGCCAGTTCCTCTCGGGCTCCCCTGTGCTGCAGAGAACCACCTTGGCCAAGGTCAGTCCCGTGGGGAGGCAGGAGACGAGGGCAGAGTATTCCATAACTAGCTGAGGTGGTAACAAGGGAATAGAAAGCTTTTTCAGCCCAATACAGGCCAACTCCGTTTCTTCCGATGGGGCTGGCCGAGGCAGTTCAGAGCTGTAACCCAGCTGGACTGTGGCCTCTGAAAATCCTTGTCCTTCCCCTTCCCTTCTACTGGTGTTGCTTCCAAGATCACTCCCTAAAACGTGGTGCTTGCTAAACTCCATCTCACAGACTGCTTCCTGGGGAAGGAGACCTGCAAACTTTGGTTCCAGAAAGGATCACAAACAAACAACGAAAGTGAAAGATGGGGCGGGGAGCTGGAATGTCTATATGTGGCTGGTAAAGAGGCCCCCCTCACTGGTTGTAGGTGGATCAAAGACACCCTCCAGGGACAAAGTTGCAGTCCAGTTGCTGAAACTGTCCCTGGTGGTGAGTTGGGGTGGTCTTCCGCTGGAAGGGTCTGGGAGCCAGTGGAAAGTTTCAGGCATTTGGAAAATAAGGGAAAATAGTAACACCCAGCTAAATGGAATTGGGAGCCATTGTTTTAAGCTCAGTGAATACTTTAGGTAAAGAGAGGTGGAGATTCGTCCACAGGGAATTAAGGGCCAGGTATGCAACACAGAGGGGGTATAGAGAGGTTCTTGTCTCCCATGGTAGAAGGGGAGAGAAAGTGGAGACACAGACAGTGTTAGTTTTCCACGGATGCTGTAACAACTTACCACCTACTTAGTGGCTTAAACAATACAAATTATTATCTGACAGACCTAGAGGTCAAAAATAGAAATGAATCTCACTGGGTTAAAATCAATGTCCTTCTGACGGCTCTGGAAGAGGCTCCATTTCCTTACCGCGTCTGGCTTCTGGAGAACACCCACATCCTTTGTCTCACTGCCCACTCCCTCCACCTCCAAAGCCAGTGGCACCCACATCCCTGACCAGTCTTCCACAGTCATGCCCACCTCTGACTCTCCCCTTCTGCCTCCCTCTTCCAATTTTAAGGACCTTCGTAATTATTTTGGGACCACTGAAAAATTCCAAGATAATCTCTCTATTTTAAGGTCAGGTGATTAGCAACCTTAATTCCATCTGCAGCCTGTATTTCCCTTTGCTGTGTGACCTAACACATTCATTGGCTCTGGATTAGAACACGGACATCTCTGTGGGGATAAGGGGCATTGTTCTGCTACCACATAGGCATCACACTTCATCTACAGGTGGCCACGTTCCAAAGAAGGTCAAGCCCCCAACCAAGGCAGGTCTGTGATGCCAAAGTCACAATTCCAGTTGGGAAAGAATAGAACCCTGACACATGAGATGGGGACATTTGGGTTGATGTGTCTCAAAATCTTGAATTTCCATGTTCCCAAATTCAAGACCAAAGATTTGGTCTTGTGGAATTGTCCCACCCTTCCCTGTTGGGAGTAAGCACTCCTTCTTATTAAAATGCAGAGGATGTCCCTGGTAAGACACCGTGTGTCTGTTTCAGGGTCTTCTCCCACCTGTCCTGGCCATTGGATCATAATTAAGGTTGTGCTATGGATGGGATGGACTGGTCTGATAAACAATTACAGGATTTACAGGATTCAGTCAACATGCACGGGTGCAGCCAGAGGAGAACATGTGGGAGTGGATTTGCGGATGCTTGATTGAGGGAGCCTGAACAAAAGCTTTATAACGGAGAGTTTATAGGATGGGAAGCAGTTTGGAGATATGTGAGCCAGCATCCTGGCAAAGCCTTAGAGAATAGGGTAAAATTGCTGTCAGGATGCTTCTTGCATACTGGAAAACCCAGTGGCCCATTTGGAGTGTGCAGGAAGACTAGGCTTGCAGGGCAGGCAG
Organism: Daubentonia madagascariensis; assembly: GCA_023783475.1. Taxonomy (NCBI): domain Eukaryota; kingdom Metazoa; phylum Chordata; class Mammalia; order Primates; family Daubentoniidae; genus Daubentonia; species Daubentonia madagascariensis. The sequence goes on from JAKFHU010001035.1 coordinate 2,055,756, forward strand.
GGGAACGAGGGATGGAGAGGCCCAGGGAAGTGGACAGGCTGGGATGTGAGCACTGTGTGAGGCCATACCACCCACCAGGAGGTTACAGCCAACAGGAAGTTCTGGAAGTGTCTCTATTTCCCAAAACAGGAAGACAGGCACAGGAAGAGAGGCACCAGCCTCACAGAGACTTCCAATGATTGTTGTCCTGTATGGGCCAGACTGATGGTGAGAACACCCTTGCAGAATTAGGTTCACTCCAACTGTGGGGTGACAAGGCTGCAGAAACAGAGGCTGGGGCAGCACTTCAAGGTCAGATGCCAAGTGGATGCAATGACCATCTTGCCTGGCAAGGTGGGAGAGGAAGCCACTAGGGCTTGCCCTTGAGAATTATGAAGATGGTTTATGGACACAACACACAGGGCAGAACAGACAGGCAGCTGGTCAGGACACTGCTTACACCAGCAGAGGAGAGCAAGGGTGTCTAATCCAGAAGTTGAGAACAAGAGCCTCCTTGACCTGAGCCAGTTTCTTGACCCAATACCTACTGCCTGAAGAACAGACAATGTTCCCAAGAGGAAGGACCTTTAAACCCCATGGCAAGAATGCAGAGCAACGATTTCCCCAGCCCTTCCACACAAAGATGTATGTCATCTCCCTGGGTCACTGCACATGAGGGAAAGAGGGACTCCCCAGCATTTCCAGGATTTCTGGGCACAGGGTCAGTGTTGACAACAACACCTGGAGTCCTGCAGAGTCATTTTCACGCCTCTGTTAGAGCTGGGATACATGTGGTCAGGTAATGAATAGAATCTAGGCCAAAGTCCTGCTTGTAATAGATCCACTGGGTCCTCAGAATCACCATGTTGCCATGTTCCAAGTCGCTAATATGTATCTGGAAAGACTTACGGGGCTGCTGGTACAAACCCTACATTGTGTGTTTGGCATGTGGGGTCAGGGATATCATAGCAGGAAAGCCAAATGGAAGGCTCTGAAACTGCACTCCAACCCCATCCAGACAACAGGGTAAATACAAACCAGTATCATGCCAGGATGGCAGGAATTAGCACCATGCTTATGGCTAAAGCATGCCAGGGTAGTGGTGCCACTGTACCTCTACTTCATTCACCATTCTGGTCCTATGGAAACATCAGATGGATTCTAGAAGACAATAGTAGTGCCTTGCAAGCTTAATGAAGTATGATTCCATTTGCTGTGCTGTGCCAGGGCCAGAGCAGGGTAACACAACTGCAGGCACATCATAAGAGGCCGTCCATCTAGCAAATGTGTTTTCATCTCTATCAGAAAAGTAGACAAGTGTCTCAGTCCATTTTATGTTACTTTAACAGAATACCTGAGGCTGGTTAATTTATAATGAACAAAAAATTATTGGCCCACAGTTCTGGGGGCTGGGAAGTTTAAGATCATGGTGCCAGCATCTAGCTAGGGCCTTTCTTGATGCATCACATGGCAGAAGGTGAGTGGGCAAGAGAAGTAGAAAGGGGGGTAGGTAACTCACCTTTTATAACTGCACCAATCCACCCAGGAGGGCAGAGCCCTCACTGTCTAATCATCTCTTAAAGGTCCCATCTCTTAATCTATCACAATGGCAATTAAATTTCAATATGAGTTTTGGAGGGGACAAACATTCAAACCATAGCAATCAGAAAGTTTGCATTCGCATGAAACTGACAATAGCATATAGTTACAGCTTTCTTTCCTGGCTATATTATCTCTTCCACCTTCTGTCATGATATAGTCCGAAGAGATCTGGACCGCTGGACCTCATGTCCATGATCAACTCTCTATGACATCATGGAGCAGCAAGAAGAGACTGGGTGCCTTGGTAATCCACATACATGCCAGAATGTGGTATATAAACCCTAGATAAATTCAGGAGCATACCACTTCAGTAAAACTTTCAGGAGTCTAGTGTTCAGGGCATCTTATCCAAATAAAGGACAAGTTATAGCATCTCATACTTCTACCACAAGAAAGTACACCACTTGGTAGACCTCTTTGCATTTGGAACAGCATGTCTCATACTTGAGAATATTGCTTCATCCCACATACCAGGCAATACAAAATACAACTTCTCAGGGGCTCCACATAAGGAATGGTACTGTGGTAGGTCCAGGACATGGTGCAATCAAGACTAGGCCACATGGCCCAACAGACCAAACGATATTAGAAATATTAGCAGTGGAAACAGATAGCATGTGGATTTAATGGCCAGTGCCATGGTCAAGTTATAAAAAGCAATATCTGGTATGCAATTGATAAGAGAGAGAACACCTGACCATGGAGCCTCAAATGCCCATGCATCTGGAATTCACATCGTGATGTGTGTTCTGTTAGATTCCCCAGATCATGTGGTTAGGCCGGCTTTCATATGGTGAAAGCATTTGCCGTGAATGAACACAAGTGGGACTGTGGGTCCAGGCACTCTGCGCGAGCAGGTTGACTCCACTCCCATGTCATCCATCACTATTGTAGCAACAGCCACCCTGCAACCCACATCCTAGGCTGAATGAGCAGCTGACAGAGGAAGAAAACTCCCAAGCTGAGTTACAGATGAGTTGGCTTGGTATGTGGGCGCCAAGATACAAATGCACCACAGCATCACTCAGGGGTGGCCTTGAAAGGGGTCATGAGACTGGCCAGGCTCACGTTGAATGATCGCAGCTGCAGGCAAGGTACCCTGTTACCCAGTCCAGGTGGAAAGACAGGAGGCATAGTGAGGGACTATTTGTGAACTTGGGGACAGTAGCAGGCGGCCAGCCAGGGCTCTGCAAGGAGAAAGATCAGAAAATGGTGGGCACAGGATAGAGGCATGTGGGTGGACAAGGGGGAGAGTACAGGGGTGTGAGATCTTTGTGTTACAGGTTAGCACCCACCAGAGAGTGCCTTCTATGGAAGAGGCACTAAACACATCACTTGACCAGCTGCATTAGCCAATCTCTGTTACTGCCCCTCCCAGGGATGACGTGACAGGCACAGAGATGAAGAGCCCACAGTGGCAGAAGTGCAGGATTCCAGACCCATGGCGTGGGCTCCCACCACCCAAGATTTATCTAGCCACGTTGGCCAACCAATGCTCCACAGAGACCCAGGTTGTAACCCCATATGCCACTGTTTCTCAAGAAGACCAGTGGGACCCTCCATGGCATGTTGATTATTTGAGGCTCCTTCTGCCCTAGGAGTGCAGTCCACTCTGACAGTAACAGACACATATTCCATGTGTAAGTTTTGCTCTACTGACTGCAGGGCCTTGGCCAGTACCACTATCTGAGAACTTCCAGAATGTTTGCTCCAAAGGTGCAGAATCTCACCCAATGTTGTGTCAGACCAGCACCTTCCCTTCACACAAGGGAAGTGCAGGAGTGGGCCCGTGACTGTGAGGTTCACTGAGGGTACTGCACACCACACCACCTGTGAGCTGCTGGCTGATAGCACACAGGAACGGCCTGATGAAAGCACAACAGATGCTGCAGACTGCAGACAATGCTTTTCAAGGTTGTATGTTGATGCAGTATACACTTGAATTAAAACATGTGTGTAAGGCCATGTTCCCAATAGGAAGGACACTCAGGCTTGGGAACTACTGGATGGAAGCAGGAATGGCCAAATTTATCACCACGCCCCGTTAACCCACTTGGGAGATGTGTGTCTCCTGTTTTGTCAACTCTGGTCTCTGCATGAATAAAAGTCTTGGTTCCAAAGGGAGACACGTCCAAGAAGGGAAAAGTAAATACCCCATTGAACTTATACAAGCTACGGCTGCTGTCTGAGCACTTTGGATTCTTCATGGGCCAGGGATTGCCAGGCAAAAGGGTGGTTCACCACCCTGTCCAGTGCAATTGGCTCAGGCCATTGGCAAGAGATAGGGCTGCTCTTAGGGTAGGAAAGAACATGATTGAAATCCAATTGATCCACCTTGGCCCTTCTGGAGTCTCCCTTGCCCAATAGTGTTAGTCAAATGGACAAGTACCTCAATCCCAGCCTTAGAAGGGCAAAGTGACCAAGGATTCAGATTTTCAGGAGTGAGGATCTGGTCATTTTCTCAGAAAAGCCACTAGGCCCAGCTACAGAGAAGGGGAATCTAGGACAGACAGCAAGGCAGGGAGGGAGTGAGCCCGGTGGTAGCCCAAAGCCAGCTGCAGTGGTGGGTGCTTTGTGTTGTCCCACACATTGTTGTGTCTCTCCCAGGAACAGAGGCCTGCCAGAACCCCAGAGGAGCTAGTCCTGAATGTATATGAAGAAGGATCCAAACAGGGCCAGGGGTAGACCTTGAGAGACACAGAGACACACCCTCCAGAGCCACATGCCAGAGAGCTCCTACTTCCAGCTGCTGGGAAGGATAACAGCAAACAGCCTCCAGCCCTTCATCCACCAGGTGTTTCCACAGTGCTGGAGAGAAAACCCTGCCCACACCACGCCCTTCCTGAGGTGGCTCACGTTGAGTGATTCCTACAAAGGCCCAGCCACAGTGACTCAATGGAGCTAACTCCGAGCGCCCGTGTGAGCACCAGGATGCCCTGTGAAGTTGGCTAAGGCTGGCATCTGGGTCTACATCATGTCTCCTTTGGCCCAATACTGCTTCTGTCCTCTTCCTGGCTCAGGCTTTGATCCCAGCAGCATCTGGGCAGATGTTGGGTGGTCCAGCCACAGGATGATCTTTCTAATGGGAAAACACTATGAGTGTTTTAGCAAAATCAAAGACAAGAATGAACATTATCTCTTCTACAATATTTTATCTGGAGATATTAGCTAATGGAATTGGCTGGAGGGTAAAAAAAGAAACCAAGAAAAGTTAGAAGTGAAAAGAAAGAAGTGAAATTATCTTTATTTGATGGCGATATATCCACTCACCAAGAAAACTAGAAAGGCCAGTAGAACAAATTCAAATTATAAGAAAAGTCAAGAAGGAGGCTAAGGAAGAAAGTTAACTTGTAGACAGTAACATCCTCTATGGATACAGACACTTGTATAGTCAACACGATGAGAATCTCTGTGACTCTCGGGGTACTAACAGGAAAAAGAGGACACACCAGCTGGGGCTTTAGAGAGAATGCAATGAGGGAGAGAGCCAGAGAACATGGTTAAATAAACCAACAAGTAATGTTCAGATATAAGAAGCTGATGCTTTCACCACTAGATCTGAGGGGAGAAAAGAGTGTGGTCAGGGCCCAGGACAGAGGATGCCCGGCATAAATCTCTGGTCAGAAAAACACAGCCACTTCCCAAATCTCAGCACCAAGTCAGGGAGAGAGATACAGGGACCCTGTGGTCACCTGACAATGACCCCCCATTATCCAAAGCCCAATACAAACCAGAGCTTGAGAGAGACAGGTGACAGAGCCCCAGGGTGGGACTGGGGGGCCAGGAAGGTGGGCTGGGGCACGGGGTGTACCAAGAAAGGCACTGGAGAGGCATCCACATGCTCCACTTCTCTTGGTGACAAGAAGTGGTGACGTTGAGGAATAAAGTCAAGCTGGCATGTATAATTTTAACACAGGGGAAACTAGAAAGCACCACAGAGGGGCCCGAAGAGATACGCACATTCTCATCCAGGAAGAATCAACATGAGAAACACTTCAGTTTTCCCCATGTTAATTTAAAAACTTAACATGATCCCAAGAAATACCAGTAAGATTTGTTTGCAGTTATACAGGCTCATTTTAAAGTATATGTGGAAAAATAAACAAGTCACAATGTGCATGAACATTTTGCAAAAGAAAAGGGGGGGAGGAAATTGTGATACTTAATGTAAAATTCACTTTAAAGCTACAATAATTCAAATAGTATGGTACTAGCTCATGATTAATGATTATGATCAATGAAAAACACTAGGAAGTCCAAAAATTAACCTAAAGTTACTATAGGATATTAGTATTACAACAAAGGTGAGCAGACTTGTATAACATGATTAACTCAATAACTGAATTAATGGAAAAAACATTACTTAATGTCTATTGAGTGCATTTGACATGTATGGACTAATGCAATCAAAACAGCCCTAAAGTGTGGGTATCATTATCACTCCCACTGCACAGCAATCCAAGGCACCAAGGAGCTCAGTGATTGCCAGAGTTAGCCATTGGCAGAGCTGGAATTCAAACCAGGCAATCAGTTTCCAAAATACGTGCCTTAACTCTTTCCCGATTTGGATATCCTTTATTTCTTTCTCTTGCCTGATTGCTCTGGCTAGGACTTCCAGCACTATGTTGAATAGAAGTGGTGACAGTGAGCACCCTTGTCTTGTTCCAGTTCTTAGGGGGAATGCTTTCAACTTTTCCCCATTCAGCATAATGTGGCTATGGGTTTGTCATATATGGCTTTATTTTGTCTAATGCTTTTTCTGCATCTATTGAGATGACCATATGGTCTTTGTTTTTGCTTCTGTTTATGTGGTGAATCACATTTATTGATTTACATATGTTGAACCATCCTTGCATCCCTGGGATAAAGCCCACATGGTCGTGGTGGATTATTTTTTTTGATGAGCTGTTGGATTCAGTTTGTTAGTATTTTATTGAGGATTTTTGCATCTACATTCATAAGAGAAATTGGTCTGTAGTTTTCTTTTTTTCTTGTGTCCTTTCCTGGCTTTGGTGTCAAGGTGACATTGGCTTCATACAATGACTCAGAGAGGAGTCCCTCCTTCTCAGTGTTATGGAATAATTTCTGCAGTGTGGGCACCAGTTCTTCTTTGTAGGTCTGGTAGGACTTGGCTGTGAGTCCAGCTGATCCGGGGCTTTATTTGGTTGGAAGATTTTTTATGACTGTTTCAATCTGACTGCTTGTTATTGATCTGTGCAGGAGTTCTGTTTCTTCCTTACTGGAAGAAAAGGAAGTCTTGGGAAATTGTGTGTTTCCAGGAATTTGTCCATTTCATCAATGTTTTATAGCTTATGTGTGTAGAGATTTTTGTAGTATTCATGGATGACATTTTGTGTTTCTGTGGTCAATTGTAATATCTTCTTTTTCATTTCTGATTGAGCTTATTTGGGTCCTTTCTCTTCTATTCTTGGTTAATCTAGCAAGAGGTCTATCAATTCTGTTTACCTTTTCAAAGAGCCAACTTTTTGTTTTGTTTATCCTTTGTACTTTTGTTGTTGCTGTTGTTTTCCTTTTTGCTTAGTTTTGCTCTGAGTTTAGTTATTTCTTTTCTACTGCTGGCTTTGGGTTTGGTTTGCTCTTCCCTTTCTAGTTTCTCAAGACGTGCCACTAGGTTGTTAATTTGTGATCTTTCTGTCTTTTTGATGTAGGCATTTAAAGCTATGAATTTTTCCCTTAGAACTGCTTTTGCTGCATCCCATAAATTTTGATAGCTTGTGTCCCCTTCGTCATTCAGTTTGAGGAATTTTTGATTTCCACCTTAATTTCATTATTGACCCAATAATTGTTCAGCAGCAAGTTGTTTAATTTCCATGACTTTGTGTAGATTTGAGTGTTTCTCTTGGAATTGATTTCCAGTTTTATCACACTGTAGTCTGAGAAGATACATGGTATGATTTCAATTTTTTTGAATTTGTTGAGACATGTTTTGTGGCTTAAGATATGATCAATCTTGGAGAGTGTTTCATGTGCTGATGAGAAGAATGTATATTCAGTAGTTTCTAGGTAGAATGTTCTGTAAATATCCGTTAGGCCCATTTGTTCTAGAGTCCCATTCAAGTCCAGGTCAAGCTATTGCTTTTTGCTGATGATATGGTTTTGTATCTAGAAAACCACAAAGACTCCCAGAGACTCCTAGAATTGATAAATAAATTCAGCAAAGTCTCAGGATACAAAATCAATGTATACAAATCAGTGGGATTTCTATACAACAATAACAGTCAAGCTGAATGTCAAATCAAAGGCTCAATACCATTCACAATAGTTACAAAGAAACTAAAATACCTAGTAATATATTTAACCAAGGAGGTGAAAGATCTCTACAAGGAGAACTATGAAACACTGAGGAAAGATTTCACAAAGGACACAAATAAATGGAATAACATATTGGGCTCTTGGATCAGTAGAATCAACATTGTTAAAATGTCCTCACTACTCAAAGTGATTTACAGATTCAATGCAATCCCCATGAAAATACCAACATCATATTTCGAGATCTAGAAAAAATAATTATACACTCTGTTTGGAACCAGAAAAGAGCCTGAATAGTCAAAGCAAGCATATGCAAAAAACAAAGCTGGAGGCATCACATTACCAGACTTCAAACTATACTGCAAGGCTACAGTAACCAAAACCGCATGGTACAGGCACAAAAATAGAGACATAGACCAATGGAACAGAATAGAGAACCCGGATATAAAACCATCCACATACAGCCAACTGACCTTTGACAAAGCAGACAACAACAAAAAGAAGGGGAAAAGAAGGCCTATTCAATAAATGGTGCTGGGAAAATTGGACAGCCACACACAGAAGAACGAAACAGGATCCGTATGTCTCATCGCTCACAAAAATTAATTCAAGATGGATAAAAGACTTAAATGTAAGGCATGAAACCATAAGAATTCTAAAAGAAAACATAGAAAAAACTCTTCTAGATACTGGCCTAGGCAAAGAATTTATTACTAAAACCCCAAAGGCAATCACAGCAACAACAAAAAATAAATAAATAGGACTTGATTAAATTAAAAAGCTTCTGCACAGCTAAGGAAATAATCAACAGAGCACATAGATGACCTACAGTTTTTAATTTATTACTGTTATCATTGTTAATAATGATCTTGGAGCGGGGGAAGCCTTTTTAAGTTTGATACCAGAAAAAAAAATGTAGCTGTAACTCAAATCACAGACAATGGATATGCAAAGACTGTTGATAAAGAAGGATCTGCAGATGGCTCTCAAAAATGTGAGCAGAAGCTGGGCATGGTGGCACCTGCCTGCAGTCCGGGCTACCTGGGTGCTGAGGTGGGAGGATCGCTTGAACCCACGGATTCGAGACCAGCCTGGGCGACATAGCAAGACCCCATCTCTGAGAAACAAAAAGTGAACGGAAGTCATCCCCAATCCCACTCATCCGTGATACAGGAGACGTAAACTCAAACCACTGTCAGGTATCACCGCTCCCCATCAAACAGACAATGTCCAACTCCTGGAGAGCCCATTGTGCGGGGTGGTGTGGAGACATGCCCATTCCAGAGAGAGCGATTTGGCAAGATACACCCAAAATCGAAATGTACACGCTCTTCACCGTACCCGCTGTCATCCCCACCCGTGGTATACTTTTATCAGAGCAGCCAGAATGATCGCGACAAAGTGGTCCCTCGTTTCTCTGAGAGCAAAAAGCAAAATTCTCACGTGGCTCAGCATGAACCGATCTCTCTGGATCCTATGACCTCGTCTCACCTTTCCCGTACTTCTTGAACTTTCTCCTTCACTTTTTAAACGTATCTTTAAAACCCAAAGCGAACATACAAAACACAGTAAAAGTGCAGAGATCATAAAGTTACAGCTGTATGAATTACATGAATAATCACAGATGAACACTGCGTGGAACAGCCATCCAAGTCATGAGATCAAACGCTGCAACATGTCTTTGCACCCAGGCCAATCACTGCAAAAGGAAATCACAGCACTGCTTTATAATCCACAGGTTTATGGTGACTGGTGTTGAACTTTATATAAACATAACAGGATGTGTTCCTTTGTGTCAGGCTTCTGTTGCTCAGCATGTTTGTGAGACCTGCTTGTGTTACGTGGAGCTGTAGTTCTCCCACTTGCATGCTGTGCTCTGTCATGTCAGGTCATATCATACTACATCATGTAGTATCATATAATGGCATGTCATATGTCATGCCATATGTCACTTCAGGTCACATTATATCACATCATTTCATACATATGAGTACACTGCAAGGTACTTTCCCATTCTAGTGTTGACGGACACTTGGATTGTTTCCAGTTTGAGGTTATGAATAATGGACCTATGGACATTCTTGTTTAAGCCTTTTAGTGTATTTATGTTAGATACACCTGGGAGTAAAATTGTGGATTATGACAGTCACATGTGAACAATATAAGTGGATAATGCTAAACAATTTTCTGAAGTGGATGTACTCCCATCAGCACTGTATGAGTGTTTCAGTTGCTTGAAAATTCTTTTCCCAAAATAAGTATAATGTCTAAAAATGGAAATACTCTCAATCTTCAAGAAAAAAATCATATTCCCTATCTTATAATGTTTTATGATTAAAAAGAGCACAAAGAATAGCTAAACATAAAAGCTTCTTAATAATTCTAATTTAACCAGAAAATTTGATAAACATAAACACCAAGGGATTTTTTACCAATTACAGTAGCACTATATACTTATCTTCTTAAGAAAAGAGGCACCCAACAGATTCTGCCCTCTGTAAACTCCTTGCACTATTTTATTTTCTGAGGTTTCAAGGCCTGTTGGTGCAACAGGTTCATTACTTTCAGGGAAAAGGTTTTCCAAACTTGGCCTTGTAAATTGGGGTCAGTATGTACATTTCCACACAATTTAGGTTTTCATCTTTCACATCTCTAGTAAAACCCTTTACTAGTGAATAGTTTCAGCACAGACCATTTAAAGTTCTTCTGGCTGCTGATTTCCTAAACCATCCATAGCCTCTTGCTGAAATATCATTTACCCTCATTTTTTTATTTCCTCAAACTGTAATCTGTTCCTATTTCGTCTTAAGAGCATAACTTTCAAATAAGAGAAAGTGAATCTAGAGCTATAGGGGTGAGCTGCACACCTCGGAATCGTAGATCATTTCTGTCTGTACCATCAGACCCCGATTAATCGTTGGGTTTTTTGGAGGTGTGGCTCTGAGGTTAGAGCTTTTGCCAGGCAGTCAGTTAAGCCGATGGGTATAATTAAAACTTTCTGAAGGTTCCTTAGTATCGACTCACGAGGAGGAGGAAGGCCTGTTACCATGGTCATCCTAGGTGTCCAAGAGCGTCTATCACAGAGCTGTGCTCTTCATAAATACATGTTGATGAATGGATTGGGAAAGAGAGAAAGAGGAAGTAAGCACATGGTGACGGGCTATTTTTATTAATACTGTCCTGGATTCTGAAAACTCCATAGAATTTGATACGGACTGATCTATTTTGAAGGAAGCTGAAGTATATGATAATGTATAACCCAGTTCAATAGTTCAATATTCAGCTTCATTCCTATGACACTCATTGGCCTAAATGCTTAACATACTCTTTTTTACACCAAGTATTTTAGTTAATGATTAAAATAAAATCATGATGTTGCAGCACAAACTGCTGCCCTCCAAGTTGGAGAGACAGACAGGAGGACATCAAGGATCACAGCTTACTGGGGCAGAAATGCGTGAGAAGAACCTCCATGAGAACCAGAACAGGGTAGGACAACCTGAACTGGACGCATTCCTACAGGGTGAGTGTGGACAAGCCATGAAGGGCCCCCTCACTTTAGGGAGTTTTATTGCCAGAAGCTCTACCCGATCTTCACAGTAACACAGAGAGTAGTACCCTTGGCTTCCAGCAAGAGGAGGGGGAAGTGACCACCCTGAACTATGTCTGAGCATTCTGTTCTTCTTAACAAGGTCTGTCCTTTGGAGAAACTGTTTTACCAGAGCCCAGCCTATCAGCATTGCATCAGGCCTAACTGACCTGGGAGAGGGGGAATATACAACTCCAGCCCTCCTAGCCATCTTGTTGCTCCTAAGAGGAGGGGATTAGAGTCACATGTGAAAGTCACAGTCCAGGGTCACAGGCTCACTAAGAGACTAAGATGTAATCACAGGACTGTAGACACTTCCCCTCCCCCACACCATACCTCCATGTCTCTAATGGCAGATCTAAAGCTGTTCCTATTACCCAGTGCATCGTGTCCAGCTTTCAACAGAAAACTACAAAGCATACTAAAAGGCAAAAAGTGCAGTTTGAAGTGACAGAGGAAGTGTCAAAACCAGATTCAGATACAGCAAGAATGTTGGACTTAACACATCAGAAATTTAAAATAATTATGATTAATATGCTAGGTACTCTAATGGGAAATGCAGACAACTTGCAAGAACATGGGTAGTGTGAGCAGAGCAATCTAAGAATGAATAAAAAAGAAGTGCTCAAAATAAAAAAAAAAAACACTGTAACAGAAATGAAGAATGCTTTGGTGGGCTCATTAGTAGACTGAACTTGTCTGGAAAGGATCTCTGAGCTTGAGGACATGTCAATAGAAACACAAACCTTATCAGAATCGCAGCAGACTTCTTTGTAGAAATTGACAAGCTGATTCTAAAATTCATATGGAATTCAAAGGGACCCAGAATAACCAAAACAATTTTGAAAAAGAAGAACAAAGTAGAATTCACACTTCATGGCTTGAAAATTTACTACAAAGTAACAGTGCTCAAGACAGTGCGACACTGTACAAAGACGGCCATGTAGATCAGGGGATAGAATTGAGTCCAGAAATAGACCCACACATCTATGTCAACTGATCTTCCACAAGGGGGCCAAGACCATTCGCTTGGGAAACAATAGTCTTCTCAACAAACGGTGCTTAGTCAACTGGGTAGCCACATGTAAGAGAATGAAATTGGAATGTTGTTTTACACTATACACAAAAATTAACTCAAAATGCATCAAAGACCTAAATGTCATAACTATAAAATCCTTAGAAGAAAACATAGGGATAAATCTGCATAACTTTGGACTAGGCAAAGAATTCTTACATATAACATCAAAATCACAAATAACAAAAGAAAATACAAATGCATTGGACTTTGTCAAAAATAAAATCCATGCTCCAAAGAACACCATTAAGAAAGAGAAAAGACAACCCATATAATGAGAGAAAACTTTTACTAATTATATATCAGATAAGGGACTTGTATAAAGACTATATAAAGGACTGTTTCAACTCAATAGTAAGAAGACAACCCAACAACTCAAAATTTGACAAAAGACCAGAGTATACATTTCTACAAAGAAGATATATGAATAGCCAATATGCACATGTAAAGATGCTGGACTTTCAGTCATCAAATCAAATCAAATCAAACCACAAGGAGATACCACTCCCATCCAGTAGGATGGCAAGAATAAAAAGTTGGATAATAACAAGTGTTAATCCTTATGTGGAAAATCACAACCCTCCCACACAGCTGGTGGGAAAACCGCCTGGCGTTCCTCATGTGATTAACCATAGAGTCACCGCGTGACTCAGCAATTCTACTCCTAGACGTACACCCAAGAGAAATGAAAACATGTGTCTAAACTTAAACTTGAACACAAATGTTTATAGCAGCATTATTTATAACCACCAAAAGGTGGACACAACCCAAAAGTTCCTCATTTGACAAATGATTAAGAAATGTGGTATATCTTGGAATACCACAATACAATGGAATATTATTTGGCCACAGAAAGGAAAGAAATGCCGGTACGTGCTTCACCATGGATGGACTTGAAAACATTATGCTAAGTGAAAGAAGCCAGTTATAAAAGACCACATATCGTATAATTTCTTTTATCTGAATTGTTCAGACAGGAAATTTATATAGACAGTAAGTATATTCATGCTTGCTAAGGGCTGAGGGCAGGATGGAGACCACAGGAAAGGCAGCTATAGCTAAAGTGTATGGGGTTTCTTTTTCAGGTGATAAAAATGTTCTAAAGTTGACTATGTCCTATGAATATATTTTAAAAAATCTAACTAAACTCTTTAAATGAGTGAATTGCATTTTGTATGATATGTGACTTCTATCTCTTCTTCTATGCTATTTAAACAAAGAGTGCTCTGCATACAGACACAGCCACAGAGACACCCCCATGCATGCAGAGATGGTCACGTGCACAGTCTCCATCACAGGGAGAGATACAGGTTATAGACCTTCCTACGGAGTCAGATTTTACCTATTTGAAATTAAGTGAGGAGGAATTTTCTTCTTGATTGTTGACATCTCTGGTTGATTAAAAATAGATAAAATCTGAATAGCCTGATAAATGTGTTTTGAACAAATTAAACCAAAGAAATTTTTGAAAAGTTTGTTGTTGTTTTAATTTTTTTCATTTAAATAGATAGCCTAGATTAGAGTCTATTCATTTGATTTTTAAAACTCTATTAATTGAATTTACTTGAAACAGGCAACCATCTCTAGAGCTTGTTAAAATGAACCTACATTTCCCTAAATGAACCTACTCAAAGCTAATCACCTCAATGTAAGTCTAACTGACGTGATGGTTGTTGGGGTGATGGATGATAATAAACTCGAAGACCAAAATTCCTTAAAATATGAAATGTATCTATGCTGTTAAAAACTGCTAGATGGTCAATGTTACTTTATGCTGCCAATAAGCCTTTTTCTTAGAACCAAGAGCACCATTTCTAGTAGGCTAACATTAATGACATAGGATTTAGTCATTTAGCAGTTCCGGTAACCTGCTTGGAATATTTACTCAACTCTATGCCCAGCTAAAATGAAAGCTAGACTATCTTAATTCATTGTGAGTTGCGATTTAACAGCATACTGAGTCAATAACTTAGTGTTCATGTTTGTGCACAACAGACATTTACTGAGCCCCTGATACGTTTTGGGTCATTTTCCAGGTGCTGAGTATAAAGTAGAGAACCAGACTGTTCTCAAGAAGTTATTGTGGAGTAGACAGGCTCAGAGAAACAGACAGTGGCAAGCACATTACTAAAAGTTATTTGAGCTATTGTTACGTTCTATGAATACAGAAAAACAAGGTGAGGGTTTAGAGAGTGTCTTGGGGAAGATGTCGATTTGAGACTGAGAGTTCAGGGAAGGCCTCTCTGAAGAAGTGGCGCTTGCGCAGGACAGACCCTGCATCTAATCACAGGAATAATCAATGATTTACATCATGTCCTGTGCTTCTTTGCCTTTGTCTAATGTGATAACAAGGAGGCTTTCTTTGCCGTGACATGTTACGGTGAAGTCTTACCAACAACAAGTAACAAGGAGTATTATCTACACCTTTAATTGCAGTCAGCCTGGAAACTATCTGAATGGATGTTGGCTTCAGTTTCCTCTCCAAATGAATTTTAAAAAATGCAAAAAGCAACATTTTATAAAGAGTATTATTTGGAATAGTAGATCCAAGAAACATTGAGTTTTTAATTAAAAGATGGATCAAATAAACTTGTGAAGGCCTGGCTTAAACAGAGTTGAACTAGTTTTTTTGGTTGTTCTTTTGTTTTGTTCAAATAAATTTGTACAAGTCTGGTTTAAACAAAGTTGAAATGCTTTGTTTTGTTTTGTTTTGTTTTTTCTCCTGCTGGACATTTTTAAAACTTTTCTATACCAATTGCTTTGGAAATTTTCCTGCAAGGCATATGATATCAAGCATTTTCAAGTTTTCTTGGTGATGCAAACATTGGTTTCTGCCCCAGGCACATTACACATTTGGAAAACAGTGGTGTAGATTTTCCTTGATTCATTTCATTTCCTCCCCTTTTAAAAGTCACATTGTCTTAAAAAGAGGCAGCATTGTATTAGAAAATTAGTACGAACCAAAAAGACCTTCTGAGCTATGCTTTCTTTTTCTATAAAACGGATAAAGAGCCATCCACCAGGTCTGATGCTCGAGGCTGATAGTGGAATCAAATGGAAATTTTAAGTATTATTACTACTGTGACCTATGAAACAAACATATAGAAATAGCCTGTGCCACAAACATGCTTGATAAGCCAATAAAAGGAATTTAGCATAGTAGTTTACGCACAGGTTACTCAGACTAATTCAGCAAGTATTTATCAAGCACCAATTAGGCAGCCGTCCTAGGTAAAGAAAATTGCTGTCCTCTTGAGGATTATATTTTATTGAAAGAGGCAGATAACAAGGAAATAGGCAGGAAAATAATTTGATTCTGAATATCATAAGTGACATGAAGGAATAAAAACAGAAAAAAGGATCAAAGTAACGGAGTATAGGAAGAATTTTACATATGATTGCTCAGGAAACATTCTTTGAGGAAACAACATCTTGCAGTGTCTTAGCTGACATCTGAGTAAGAGGCCGTGAGACCCACAGCTGTGTAAGTGCAGAGCTGTGCAAACCTCCATGTGCAGAGCCCAGTGACTGTAATGGCCCTGAATAAGACAGTGCTATAGATAATAAAAACACATGAAATGCCTAATGTGTAACCATTCGGGGCCAAAACACAGGATAGTAACATAATCCAGATTTAAACTGAGGAATTAAAAATATAAGTTTTCATTATGGTTTTATTGCTATATTATTACTAACCAATCTCTGATCAATGGGCTGTGCTAAAGCAGAAACTGATGCAGATCAATAACCATTTCCCCTTAAACTCACAGAATTTGAGGCATTGGATGGCAAAGGTAGAAGGAGAATATGACTCACATCTCTGCCAAAAGAGCTATTTGTTGCTAACAACAACAAAAATAACATAATATGAATTTATGAAAACAACAATATAAGAATATATACTTATAATTAGTGACAATTTTATCCCTTTTAAAGATTACACGTACATGCATGTATTTCCAATTCTATCAAACATAAATTCAGGTAATAATACTGAAGAAACTTCTTCTCAAATCAAACAACTTAAAATATATTTAAAAATGCAATTATGACACCAAAAGCACAATCTATGGGAAAAAAAGAGAACTTGGACTTCATTAAAATTAAAAACTTCTGCTCTGCAAAAGACACTGTTAAGAGCACAAAAAGGCAAATCACAGACTGGGAGAAAATCTTTGCAAAACACATATCTGATAATGTGCTGGTAACAAAATTATACAAAAGCTTTTAGAACTCAACAATAAGAAAACCCAAGCACCTAATCAGAAAGTGGCCAAAAATGTGTGAAGAGACACCTCACCAAAGAAAATGTAAAACGCAGAACACTGACAACATCATATGCTGGTGAGGATGTAAAACAACAGGAACTCTCACCCATACTGGTGGAATGCAAACTGGTACAGCCATTTCGGAAGACAGTTTGGCATTTTCTTATAAAATTAAATATACTCTCACCATATGATCCAGCAATCGTGTTCCTTGGTATTTACCCAAATGAATTGAAAACGTATCCACACAAAAACCTGCAAACGGATGTTTATGGCAGCCTTATTCATGATTACCCAAACTGGAAGCAACCAAGGTGTCCTTCAGTAGGTGAACGGATAAACTCTGGTTCATCCAGACAATGGAATATTATTCAATGCTAAAAAGAAAGGAGCTATCAAGCCATGAAAAGACATAGAGGAACATTAAATGCATATTACTAAGTGAAAGAAACCAATCTGAAAAGGCTACATATGGTATGATTCCAACTATAGAACATTCTGGAAAAGACAAAACTATGGAAACAGTAAAAAGATCAGTGGTTGCCAGGGGCTGGCGGGGGGATGGTTGAATGGGCAGACAACAGGGAATTTTTAGGTCACTGAAATTATTCTGTATTGTATTATAATGGTAGATCATGGCATTTGTCAAAACCCATAGAACTCCACATCTCAAAGAGTAAATCCTAATGTAAACCATGGATTTTAGTTAATAATAATGTTTCAATATTAGTTCCTCAATTGCAATAATGTACCACACTAATTCAACATGTTGATAATAGTGGAAACTGGGGGGAGGGGGTGAAGAGGGGTTATTTGGGAACACGGTATCTACCATTCAGTTTTTCTGTAAACCTAAAACTGCTCTAATAAAAAAAGTATATCAATTAAAAATGCAATTATGATATCAAAAATACCTTATTAATTTCTTTTAAACATCAGAATGTTAGAATGAGAGCTCATACTTCAAAATATTACAGCTTTTTAATTCTGTGATATTCTTTCTCATCATACAAAAAGCAACAAATATAGAATATATTTATTCTCAAAAGGTTACTCTGGTGACTTTATCACACATCTAACATATGACTCTCATTTGCTAACTTTTACACATTTCACAGTTTATTCACTTGGTGAATTTTGTTGTTAATGTTGTGGAGAGTCAACAAACTACAGTTTCTAAATAAAGCCCTCACCATCTTTTGTAGTCTGAGATGTGAAGTCTGAAAGGATTCCTCTACCCTCATCCAAAAGAAGTCGTGGGATACTCTTTTCACAAACCTCTGCCACACCTTCCCTGCCATGTCCAATCTCAACTTCTGTTCCATATTTCCTGTACCCAATTACACCTCACATCGCTCTCCTTCCCCCGTTGTATTAATATTTCCATTCCCTGTAAAGAAACACTCCACCTCCTCAAACTAACTTGAACATAAACCTCCCTCCCTCCCTTTCATTGAAATCCAACTCTCCATTCGTCCTGTGACAGGGGCCGTCACCTCTCCCCTGGTGGCAGTGACCCTGGTAAAGCCCAGCTACCTGGTCTCCTGGCACCCGGATGCCCACAGTCGGTTTCCACCTTTCAGTGAGAATAAGAGTATTCTTTGTCAATGCACGCCGAGGCATCAGTGACTTCCAATTGGCTTCAAGGTAGGGAACGCGTCTTCCACACGCCCTCAATTGTCCTGTGCGACCTCGCCTCCTCCCTGCACCACCTTACTGCTGGATTCTCTGACCCCTCGTCTCTCTCTGGGGCCACTGGTCTCTTTTGTCTTATATGCTAAACACAATTCCCTCTAGGACCCGCCCCTGATCTCCCTGAGAGTGACTTTTCCTTTGTGCCAGCTTCTGCAGCATGATATTTCTCTCCTTTGAGGCTCTTTTCATATTTGCAATTCCACAATAATTTATATAATTATTTTATGCAGGTGTCTCCCAGTGCTGTAAGGGTACCCCTTCTCCTTCCTCATCATACTACCCCAAGCACTTAGAATACTGCCTGGGAATTAATAATTGGTATCTCCTGAACCCCACCATTTCTCTTCACTGTGCTGACACTGCCTTGATTCATGGGCCCTCAACTCTCACAAAGATAGCCAAGCCAGTTACTGTCTCCCAGCAGCCAGCCTTGACACCCTCTATCCATGCTCCACACTGTGGCCAGAATGTCCTATTAAAGCACAAAACTGGAAACTTCAAAATTCTTCACAGTTTCCCACTATTCCTGAGACATATTTCAAACTCTTTAGCATAGTCTACAATACTTTTCGTGGTTTACACTCTGCTTGTCTGTGCAGGTATATAGGGATAGATGTAGATATAAATAGATTATATAGATCTCCTACAAATTTTACCCTTCAGCCATGCCAAATTACTTATAAATTACCAATACAGACCAAGTCAAATGATGGGAGATAAACCCTACATAAACAGGGGCCTGGATCTTACAGATGTTTCTAGGTTCCAGCATTCAGGGACATGTCAGAATATCCCCTGAGTAACAAACACATATTACACACCTTGTGCCACTTACCACAATAAAAGACAAACTTTTTAGGGTCTTCTTGGATTTTGGAGACAAAATGGGCCACATTTGTCTGTCCTACCTGATCTATTTCCCAAGTAACCAGTAAGACTATCCATTTTGAGTTGGACCCAGGTAAAGATGCAGCAGATCTGAACTGGAATGCCAGCTGCCATATTACTGGGGCCCTATAGGGCCTGGTACATCTAGTGGGGCTGCAATCAGCTGCTGCAGGGAAGGATATGGGTGGTATCATTTCTGTCCATTGTGCTCCTGACAAATTGCCAAAGGAAATCACATCATAGACCCCCAGAGTGTGAAGAAAACCATGCCCTCTTCCCCAAGTAATCATTGTCCTCATAAGAAACAGATCCTGTCTTCCTCCTGGGCCGTGATGGATACAGAACACCTGACCACGGTACCCCAGTTGATATGCAACTGAAAAAAACTGAAAAATACATGTTGTGAGAGTGTGTGTGTGTGTGTGTGTATATGTATGTATATATGCATGAACGTATGTGTGTAGAAGCATAAGTGAGCTTCCTTCATACATGTCTCAGACAGAATCTACTGCTGCTGTGTTGCTACCCCTACCCCACAGTCAGTGTCTCACTGGATGTCACCTGGAACAAGTAGATTCGGTAAGAAAAAACAGACAGGCCTTGTTTGCAGATGAAGCTGCGTTTGCGGATGAAGGGCAGAGGTGAGCTTCTGCGTCTTTACAGATTTGCACAGAAGTGTCCTTGAAGGAACAAGGGGAGAGAAAATCCTACCAAGACAGACATTGAAACTGTCCAACTGGTGTCTACATTTTCAGGAAGGAGACGTGGCCAGGTGCAGCTGTGCACGAATTTATAGGCAATAGTCTACCGTCTGGCCTAATGGTCTGATGGTCAGGACTCAGGAAGAGGGTTGCAGGACTGGTGCCAGCCCAGAAAGGAGTTACTAAATTCTCCGGGGAATTTCTCCAAATTGTCAAGCAGAAATAGCGTTGTTGTATGATGTGGACAAAGAGGAATCTGCATGGAGCTCAGTAAACTCTCTGTAGTGTCTCAACCACGTCCACCAGTAGAAGTAAATAGGTAAGTACAGTAATTCAGAAAAAGCAAAAACAGTAAAGACTCAGACTGTTCAACAATAAGGTTTGGGTCACCTCCCACCCCTGGGTAAAGAACTACAACTAGGTAAATACCATCCGAGGGCAACAAGATAATGGAATTAGTAATGAGGAAGGAAGATGCCAATGTGGTAATTGCAACCTCAAGACCAGCTACAAAATGAGGGCTGCACCTGCGCACATGCTCCTTCCTTGCTGGACAGACAGACACAGATATGGACATAGGCATACACAGGTCCTTACATATAAATATGTGCCCCTGTGCGTATGTGTGCTTGCGGATTTACAGAACACATATGCCCGTGTAGGTAACACACTAACCAGATTATTTCCTTTTCTCTCCTGCTTTATCACTTCTGTGCAATTTTATCTGAGGACTGTTGGATTTGGCTAACTTTACAGTTTAGACTTTAGGATAGAGACGATGCAGGTGGGATTTTGGCCGGAATTCATGTCATCTAGAGATGGAGATGGTGACAGACAGGAACCCGTGTCCCTCTGTGTCAGGGAAGGCATGCAAACATCTCAGGAGGAACGGGTGTATGGTGTGAGGCAGAAGCAGGAGGTTGCTCCGCTGCCCGTGTGGGGAGGACACTCTGGGTGGACAGTGTTTGCGGATGGTGAAAGCCACACCGTAGGCTGGGTCAGCCTCTCTTCTGTGCTCCCCACCCTGCATGGCGGGGACTGGAAACCTAAAGGCCCCACTTTCCACACTCTCCGGCTTCTGCTTAGGTCCAGGGTGAGAGATGTGGGGTAAAGATTAGGAGGGTGGAGGGGAGAATGTTTTTTCCTTCTTGACACAGGCTATTGGGCAGCCACAGCAGGTGACTGGGCTCCCACCGTGACTGCAGGCAATTGGTGCCAGCAGCTTCAGGGACATTGTTCCGTTGTGGCAGTGGGGTGTGGCCCCGCGTTCCTTCCACAGAGGCGACGCGCACGCGGTGGCTGTGGTGATTCCAGAGGCCAGTGGTCACCGCAAGCTCCGGGGCGTCGGGCCGGGGCTGCAGCAGCCTCCTGGCCCCGGGCAAAGCCAGAGTCTCCCTTCGCCCCCGGCAAGCGCCCTTCCTCCTCCTCCTTCCCAGTTCTCCTGTCAGCTCAGTTCTTGCGTTTTCGTGACCGACCTGCGACTGACTTTCCCACAACACGCCCCGCTCCTGCCTGCCCAATTGTCGGGAGGCTGCCAGGCTTCATCCCCGGGGCTGCACGCGACGGCCGTCCGGAAGGCAGGGGACTGTCCTCGGATCTGCCCCTTTTTCGCCTTTGACCGCAGGCAGGGCGGAGCTCGGGCGCCCAGAGCGCACTAACTGCTCCACCGGTGCTGAAGGAATGAGCTCATCGCCTGTCACTGTTCTTGTCGTGAGCGCGCTCAGATCGGCCTGGCCGCGGGTCTTGTCACATCTGCGGTTGCGACCTCCTGAATTCCGCCTCGCGCACGTTCTGCTTCCCCCGACTGGCTCAAAGGAGCTCCAGTTCATTGCAGCCGAAAGCGCACCTGCTCTCACCCCGCTTCAGAACTCCAGGAGCCACATGTTCAAGCGTTGCCACCCGCCAGCGTCTCCTGTTAGGGTCCCCAGCGTCACTCCCGCGCTCGCACGGAGGGACAGCACCCCAGCTGACAGGGAGCCCACACGTGGCCGGCAGCCCCGATCCCGGCTGGGCCTCTGCCTGCAGGCGCACGACCCCGCTCCCCGGCTCCTGGGGCTGGGCCCACTCTCGGTCAACACCCCGGCCCTTCGCCTCCGAGTCCACGCTGCCCTTCGTCCCTGGCTTGTGGAACTGTTTGTACCAGGCTTTCAGACCTTCGTGTCCTCCTAATGCTGCATCCCCACGTCCTCTCCGCAGCGAACCCCTGCCCGAACTCCCTCCAGGGAAGACATTTCAGAAGAGTTCTCCCTGTGGTTCTCTGGAGATTGGGGAGTGGGCATCAGATTCAGGCAGCTTTCCTCCGGGGTGGCCCCACATTCCCCTCTGCACCTCCAGAACGACTTTTGCAGTTCTTTGCTGGAACTTCCCATCTGGATTCCAGAAAATGATCATTATCTGGTCTTTTGCCTTCACTTGGGTTTCCCATATTGCTGTAGAATTGTTCTTTATTTTTCTGAAAAAATTAATCTGGTTATTTAATCTGTTAGCTTTTCCATGGACTGAAATAAAATAAAAATTCCTTACCATGATATGCATGTTGTAGCCTGGCTGGAGCCACCTGTTCCAGCTTCAGGTCCACATAGAACATGAGCCTCTATTTTGCTCCAGTCATGCCAGCCCAAGCTTCCTCATCCTCAGGATAACATACTCTCATTCTTCCCTGTGTCTGCAGAAGTTGACCTCTTAACTAGAATGCATGCCTCCCTCTCCTCTGCCTGGAAATTGCATTTGTCTTTACGCCGAGCTTGGACATCACCACCTCTGCAAAGCCATCTCCATCTCCACTCAGAGAGCAGGTCACTCCCTCTTCTGCATGTGGACGGCTGACTACACCACAAAATTCTCAAATATTGTCTTATTTTTGCCTAGTATCCCTTTTTATTTGCTTTGGAGCCACATCTAGTGAGTTCTAATCACCTCATCCGATCAATTTACACTGACAACTTTGTTATTATTTTTATTGTCATTATTAAATGCTATCCTAGATGGTGACACAGGAATATGAAAGAGCAGGATTTGGAACCAGAAAACTGAAGTTAGCATCCTGCCTTTGTCACCCACAGAACATAGATGTTGCACATAATAGAAAATCCAACTTA
The DNA here is from genome assembly GCA_023783475.1 of Daubentonia madagascariensis. Taxonomy (NCBI): domain Eukaryota; kingdom Metazoa; phylum Chordata; class Mammalia; order Primates; family Daubentoniidae; genus Daubentonia; species Daubentonia madagascariensis. Next base: position 2,078,921 of record JAKFHU010001035.1, read on the forward strand.
AATTTCTTTTATTGTCCCACATAATTGGAAGTGTAAAAATAGGGGGGGCTTGGGGTTGCTTGGCTGACATCAATGACATAAGCAGGAGTGCGGACTCTGTCCACTCCACCTTCCCAAGGTCGGCTCATCGGAGGCTGGTGGCCCTGTAAGGAGGACCTGGCCAAGGGCAGTGGGGCTCCAAGCTTCCTCCATCACTCTCAGCAGACAGAGAACAAGCTTTTATTCCAGTTTCCAAGCAAGACCTGAGATTACCTGGATTGGGCTGCTTAAATGGCATCCCCACTTCTGACTGTGACATGGAGAATAGCAGGGAGGCTGGATTGGGCCAGGCTGGGCTCAGCACAGGTGCTGGGGGAACCACCCTGAAGCACCCTGGCGCCTGGTGCCGCAGGGCGGGCTGGGATCTCTGAACAAAGATCTGGGCGTTTTTATTTTTCAGTAAGGTTTTTCTTTCAGCTGCATATCAAAACAACTGAATCACAGAAACACAACTAAAGTACCTGCTTTTTTCTTACATAATAAGGAGTCCACAGAGAGGAGTCCAGCTCTGGTGAAGTGACTCTACAACGTCCTCAAGCAGCTCCCTCGGGACGGCTGCGTCACTACCTCTGCGTGCTGCTTCCATCATGGACACAGACACTCTGTCCGTCACATGTCACCTCCAGGGTCCCGGCAGAAGGAAGGAAGTGACAAAGAGTGGCAGTGAGGCACATAGCCGCCACACATGTACATCCCAGGCATCTAGGTCATCACTGGGGTCTTGCTGGCCAGAACTGAGTCGCGGGGTCACCCAGCTGAAAGAAAGGTGGGGAATGGACATGTGGAGGGTCTTTTTTAAAATTCAACACCCCTTGAATACCATGGGCCATGTGTGATAAGCCATAATTCTTTCTCACTGTAGGGAAACTGCTTTCATTTCTAGAAAGTTTGCTTAGGGCAATTTCAAAATAAATCTGGTATTTTTCCCACAGAAAATGAATCAAAAAGTAATACCTATTACTACCTTATTTCCATTTTGAAAAGGCAAAACCAGAAATTCTTGATGCAAACTATAACAAGGAAATAAATTAAAGAATTTCAAGTTGATTGGACATATTTATATGCCAAGATTGTACAAGTTATAGGGAGTGAGATAAATATGAATAAGGCACAGTCTCTGCTCTCTAAGACCCCACAGTCCAGTGGGGAGAGAGTCGTCAGCTAGGACACCACGACCCTTATGCTTCACATGACGTCGTCTCAAATCGCAACCTTGCTTCATTGAGGAAGATCCAACGTTATCCTCAGTATTTCTGCAAAGTCCACGATGGAGAGGAGGGGGAGGAAGGGACACTCTCACACTCACCTCAGTTCATTTTCTGCCTCAGCTGAACTCCTGCCCGCTGCTCGGTGGACACAGCACAGGGAACACAGATCCTTCTGCTCCGTGTGCACAGAGGTGTATGCACACAGACATACACTCACACTTCCAGGCACATGCACATACACACTCACATGCACACAGATACACTCACATACACTCACATGCACACACACATACACACTCATACTCACACACTCACATGCACACACATTCACATGCATCCACATGCACACACTCACATGCACCCACATGTACACACTCACATGTATCCACATACACACATGTGCTTACATGTACTTATATGCATGTACACACTCGCATGCACTCATATGCACATGCACTCACATGTACACACGTTTACATGCACTCATATGCACACATACACTCACATGCACACACATACACTCACACACTCATGCACTCACATGCACACACATATAAACACTCACATACTTTCACATGCACTCAAATACACTCATATGCACACCCCATGCACACACACATGCACTCACATGCATGCACACTTACATACATACTCAGTCACTCACAAACTCACAAAAAGGCCTTGCCATGACTGTGCACTTTAAGAAAGGTTTAAAAATATGAGGTGCACTTACATTAACAATCTCAAGCAAAGTCACAGCCAGTCTCTGACAGCCCAGTGGCTCTCCCGGCCAGCTCTGGCCCAGCCTCCCTGCACCTTTCCCACCTCCATGTGCTCTTGGCAACTTCAAAGTTTATTTTATGCTTTATAATTGATTTTTTTTAATTTCAAAAAAATTAAAAAGCAGTTCAGGTTTCTCTAACTCCTGCACAAAACTTAGTTCCACATTTATTGTTAAATACACATTTGGGCTTTTTATTCATTTTTAATTTAATAAAGAAATGTTCACTGGGCACCTCCTGAGGTCCAGACACTCCTCTAGGCCTGTGCACATGGGGAGAGCAGCGCAGGCCTGGCCTCTGCATGTGCAGAGCAGAGGAGAGATCATGGGAAAGTGGGGGTAGGATTTGTGCATCAGGATCACACAATACATGTGAAATTCTGGTTGCAACAAATCCTGCAAGTGAAAGGTGCATGGAATAACAAAAGGATATGATGGGGTATTTGACCTGTTAGGGAATTCAGAGAAGAACTAAAAGTAGAACTACCATTTGATCCAGGAATACCACTACTGGGTATTTACCCAAAGGAAAAAAAGACATTCTATAAAAAAGACATCTGTTCGCGAATGTTTATAGCAGCACAATTCACAATTGCAAAGATGTGGAAACAAACAAGTGCCCATCAATCCAAGAGTGGATTAATAAAATACGGTATATGTATACCATGGAGTATTACTCAGCCACAAGAAACAACGGTGAACTAACACATCTGGGATTATCCTGGATGGAGCTGGAGCCCATCCTCCTAAGCGAAGTATCACAAGAATGGAAATCAAGCACCACATGTGCTCACCGTCACATTGGTACTAATTGATGGACACTTATGTGCACATATGAAAGTAACATTCATCGGGTGTCGAGCAGGTGGGAGGGGAGGAGGGGATGGTAAATTCACACCTAAGGGGTGTGGTGCGCACTGTCTGGGGGAGGGGCACGCCTGTAGCTCTGACTCAGGTGGTGCATAGGCAATATATGTAACCTAAATGTTTGCACCCCTATAATATTTTGAAATTAAAAAAAATCAATTAAAAAACATAAAATAAAATGTAAAAAAAAAAAAGTCCTGGAAATGTAAGGGTGACACATGCTGACCACTTGAGGAAGTGCAAGGCCAACTAAGGGGGGGGCTGGGAGAGGGGGGTAGTGTGGAGGGACTGGCAGGTGTGGGGACACCTCCACGTAGTGCAATACCAGCAGGATGGGTGCACCAAAAGGAGGTGTCGCCTGGTACCAGATGAAGCTGCAGCAGAGGAAGTGGCCAGACCTGCACAGTGGCTGGGACTTGCCAATGGTATTGCTCTTTATCCTAAGAGGAACAGAGGAAAGCGCTTGACAGTTTGCAATACAGGCTCGGCATGACCAGATGGTCATTTCTATTGTATGCTACAGAACATACCAAAGGCAAAGACGCCAGTCATCAAGCCACTGATGCAGGTCAGACAGGAGAGGCCTATCGCGTGATTAGGGAGATGGCAGTGGACAAGAGCAGTACAGATTTGAGAGATATTTAGTGGGTAAAAGGTGCGGGATTCGCGAGCTGTTATTGCAGAAATGGTGTTGGGAGAAAAGTGAGATGTCCCAAGTGATTACTAAAGTTCTGCTCCCAGTGGTGCCGGAGTAACTGAAAATTCACAAAGATATACACACACACACACACACACAAATAGCAGATATTCTTGTCAAAGACGCTTATCAGACAAATGCAAAGGAAACTATAATGAGAGACACCACTATATACCTACTGCAATGGCCACTACTTAAAAATCAGCCAATGCCAAGCAAAGGCAGGGATGTGGAGTACCTGTCATTCCCACTCATTGCGGGTGGGAACATAAAATGGTTCCACCCGTGTGGAAAATAGTGTGACAGTTACACACGAGTGTGTGCCTTGAATACCCCCCACTGCGCCCCGCTTGGCGCTTCTTGCTTTCTGCACCCTCCATCCTTGTCTTGGTTAAAGCCTAGTTATTCTTTCAGCGCAAGGATGTTTCAACTCAAACATCACATACGACGAGTTCCCACTTCCAAAAGACCAGCTAACGTTCACCGTTAAAACACTTTTATGGCCACTTCTTATTCCTCCTTTGTAGCGTATCCGAGAAGGAAGTTGAAAGTCTAGTTATTTAATTCCACGTTCCTTCGTTGAAATGTGAGCCCGTGAGCAGGCCTGTGGCCATCTCTAACACCATGTCTGCTCCACTGCTCAGTTTGTGCAGAAAGCTTTATGGAGACAATTTTGATTACTTGGTTGATTAGAAATACACTCGTTACTGGAGGGAGGAATAATTTGACCACAGTTTTGTGTTTAATTTCAGAAATAAATACAGTAAACTAAAATCTGATTAACTGAACTCACATTTTAAAAAATTTAAGTCCATTATTCTTAAAATAAAGGGTGGATAAGTCTAATTTCCAATGCATGGTAATTTATATTAAGTCTGGAATTACTTCTAAATGAAAGGTTAAAATTTATTTCTTTATGATTGGATAGACAATTTGAAGTTTACTATGGTTTTTCCCTAAATATTCCTACTAATTGTCAAGCTCTTATAGCCTGAATCTCGTTCCTTATTTTCTATTTTATTGCTCGCTCCTTGATCCATAATTTCCTATGGTTTATGTCAGGTTCTTCATGTCGTACACTCCTTTTCTGCTTCCTTTTTTCCTTTTCACTAACCAAGTGTCCACTATGCACAAAGCACAGCGTACGGCACCGTGCACACAAGATTTTTACAATACACACAATTTTACTGACCTCAAGTCATGTAGATCCTAGTTGTGGAGCCAGGCCTTTAAAATACAATTATAAGCCAATATAATCAATGTTACCATAAATACATGCAAATTGGCCACGATCACGCCCGAGGAGAATTTGACCCTAGAGTCTGGGTCTACGGAATCCAAAATTCTGACACAACTTTCACGAATTGCTTTGTCATGATTCAAAACAGAGCCAGTGCTGCCTGTAATATCTTAGTGAAACCAATATATTAATGGGTTAATGCTTTCTGATTAACAAGGTAAGTCTAGGGACAAAAGGTGCCACATAAAAAGCTGTATCCCAAAGACACGAGTTTGTATTGTTAAGTTTTGGTCTTATTTTTTAGCTACTTCCATTTTCCTGCATTAAACATCAGTCTAAGGACAAAAATTTAAAACCAGGCACCCAAAAAAAGATAAATGACATTGAGTCCTTGGGTCTCCCTTTTCTGAATACCTCAAGTGCTCATAACCAGTTCTACGTGGAGATACAGCAATAAAAGTCGTTCTCTGCAGAGAGAATGTGATTGTACTCAGATTACTCATGTTCTGCTTGCTTTTGTCTTAAGAGGGTTGTTAACTCCTTGAGGGCAAGGGCCGAGCCTTCAATAGTTCATTACCAATAATTATAACAATATACATTTAGTATATTTCTGTAATTTTCAGTGCACTTTCACTTATATTGTCTTCTTTAATCCAAAAGACAAGTGTGGGAGGTCGAAAGGTATCTTCGCTTTCTTACAGATAAGGGGACAGAGACTCAGTGACTTCTGAGGTTTGCTCAGTGAGAAGGGGCAGAGCACAGCTGTCTCCTGCCTTTGGCCGGGTGGTCTCCCCCGTACCCCACGGCTCCTGCAGCAGTTCGGCTACGTGCAGCTTAGTGAATTCATGGCCTGGGCTTGATGGGGCTGCCTATAAATCCTGAGCCTAACATTCTGTAAGGGAAAGTCCCTCATTTTTCTGAATGAGGGAAAGAGACAGTAAAGAATCGGAAAACACTGACTGACAATCTCTTTCAAAAATGTGAACTTGGTTCTTGGGAAACGAGCAGGAAGGAAGACAGAACCAGATGTAGCACATAAAAAATACCGAGGCCAGTCCTCCCTGCACTTGCCAGTCCAGTGCTGAGGATCACAGGCGCTGGCTGTGACAGACGCCCTCGGCCCCAGCCCCGCGTCGGCCAGTGGCTGCAGCTCCCCAGCTCCGGGCTCAGCACCTGGGAGCTCACGCACACAACTGGCCTCTCCCCTGTCAACGACAGGATCTATCGATGCGCACACGGCTGGGGAGGAGGTGCTGAAGCTGCAGTTTGAAGACCATTTCCATAACTTTTGAGAGAACTGGCAGGTCGGAAATGAGTCGATAGTTCAGATAGATTGTCAGGTAATAAGGAGAGTCGTTAGAACAGGGGAATAACTGCAGCTGCTTTAAATTGAGCAGGAATTCAGCCAGATGTCAAGGTGGGAGCTGTGCTGCTGGCTGTAACAGAGCCCCGTCTTCTATACATCCCTAAAAGAGCCACATGGGCCATGAGTTCAAACAATAGGTTGACAGCTGCAGCTCCCAAATTGCCTTCATCTCTCGTGCAAGGGTAGCCACAATGCAGTCAAGAAAGACAGATTGATCTCCTGTTCAAAGACTCATAGAACTGGAAAAAAAAAAAAAAAACCGGTGACTGGGGCTCAATGGCCTCAATTACTTGTACGAAATGAACTGGAAAAATTTGGCAAGTCAAGAAATTAAGAGACACAAAAGCTGGTTGAACGTCTACTCTGCTATTAGGAGGTCACAATGAATATGCTTATTCTCGGCAGCATTCGATTCAGTTGAATCGCACAATGCTCAGCTCTCGGGTTCCTTCATTTGGGGCAACAAAGGTCTCAAGTGTCCAGAGAGGTTAGAGGATGAGTCTCCCACTGCCGGTCCAGGGTTCAGCATCCCCCAACGTTCATCTGCACAAAGGAAGCTTCCAGTGAGAGCCTCTCGCCTGTCGGCAGCGGTGTGCGATTTGGATGCGAGCGCACACACGTCACGCCAGCGACGCCGAAGGACGCCTCGGCAAGGAGTCACGTGACACGTGTGCTGCCCAGGTCCTAGAAACGGCCACTGAACACCCTCACGTCACATACATTTAGGCACTGAAGGATGATTTGGCTTCTGTGAGAACAAACCATAGTCACTTTTAACACAAATCACAAAGGCAAATGCTACATGTAGTTTCATGCTTTGTACTCTGTTCCTGTGTTTCTCCTCCCCGGAAAGCTTTGTCTTCCCTCCTATTCATCCACTAAGGCCCTGACCAAATGCCACTTCCCGTGGGAGCCCATTCCTTCGCATAATCTGCACTTCACTATTGATTCATAACTCAATTTTTGCACTCGGGACACGTGCTTGTAATGGCAAACTGCCTGTGTGGACTTCCCACTAATAAATTATGAGCACAGACTATGACTTATTTATTTGGTATTCCCAGTGCCTAGCACAGAGCTTGGCACATAGTCAGAAATCAGTAAACAATTGTCAGCTTAGTCTTTGCCTAAGAGACCAGTGGTGCCGAAAGGTAGAGCAGCAAAGGACTGGAAGGCACGGGGCTCACACCAGGGCAGGATCCCACAAATTCCCAAACGCACAGGGAAAGCCATGCGTAAATGAGGGCCATTTGGTTGGCACCCACAACTACTGCTGAGACACTCACTGCAACATCAGCACAGTGTCTAAACTCTGAGCTCTGAGCAAGAGCGTGGATTACAAGAACAGGGTCAAAAGCAAATGGAGTTTGCTCAACACAGACTTGCAGATGCCAAGGTGCTTGATGAGATACCTTCTTTAAACGGGTTTCTCTCTGAGAAGAGAGCTCATTCTTGACTTTCAATACAATTTCTATATTGATCACTCAAAAAGATAATTCGCTCTTTCCCTGGAAGTTTTCAACACTCATCCTGCATCAGCTGTATAATTCACAGTAAATCTGTCTCAGAAACTAACACCTGGCTCTTCCACTCCCTCCCAAGTGCCGTTTATTTTCTGGATTGCCGCTGGGGCTCTGATCTACCCAGCCGCTGAGATGCCAGCCCTGTGGAGCCCTCCCCGGTCCTCGCTCGCTCTGCTTCACCCCCAACTAAATCTGCTACCAAGACCTACGAATTGTTTAAAAAGAAAAAAGAATCTTCGTCTCTTTCTTATCTAGGCCTCTTTTCCCCTTTCCACCACTTTTTCCTCTGTTAGCCCCTGGATTCGAGCCTGAGTCCTGTCCCTGCCTCTGGTTCTCACACTGACCCTGTGTCCCCACGGCTGCAGAGCCACCCTCCTGAACCACCGCTTTCCTGGCCTCACACCCGTGCGTCCTCTCGGGCAGTCTCCGCCCCGGCTCCCCGCCCTGCAGTTGGGCTGCGTTTCCCACCCACCCCCTAGCGTGGCATCAGGCCCCTTTCCTCACCTTGGGCACCTCTGCCTCTGAGCCGCAGCTCGGGCTGAGCTGGCGCTCGCCCTCTGTCCTTTCTGGGTAAACCCCGGCTCTCTTGTAAGACTCAGCTCAGGTTCTAATCTCGTAGGGAAAACTTTCCTGACCATTCTAGCCCAAAGTGAATTTCTCCTCCCTGCTCTAAACTCAAGGCACAGAGCCAAATAAGGACGCCGTTTATAAAGTGCCCAGTTTGTATGGTAAACCACGTGTGACACTTAATCACGCGTTGTTGTTTGAAGATATTCTCCTTTTAGATTCTGGAGGAAAAGATCTTAACATTTGTTCTTCAGTGTAACCTCCACACCTAGTTTAGATCCAGGGCTAAGGAAAGTGTCCCCAAGCATGTTGACTGCACACACGTGTGTGTGTCTTCGCATGCTGAATTCAGCGGCTGGTGGAACACCGAGTGGGCCCAGGCTTCGCTTCTGAAGTAGACCACACAGGAACCCCTCCACTTGTTTCTAGACATGAACAGAGGAGGGGTACGATCTTGGCTTGGCAGCCGTGGGAGATTTATTCCCATTCCTGAAAAAAGAAGAAAAACAATAACACTTCTATGATCCCCAACCCCAGCATGTATGGATGCGGGGCACTTCCTCCACAGTTATTACCTCCCTGGGGGAGCTCTCGCCATTTCTGTCCTGTTGAAGCACGTGCCATTCCACCTCGCCAAGACCCTGCAGCTTTCCTGCCACTCTGTCATCTCTCAGGTCAGTTTCTTTCCCCAGATGGGAAACGCTCACAAGATGGTTGGATGTCTGGACATTTATCTACAGCGACAGGATCCTTTAGGGTAGACATTTAAAGGCTTCAGAGTTGGCTTTGTGCCCTAGGAGAGGATCACTCAGGGGTTGGGAGCAGCACTTAAGGAGGAGACTACTGAAGGATCCCAGACCACACCATGAACATCCACCGCATACAAAATGTGCCCAGTTCAAACACAGGGGAAGTCACATGTGCTCCTCAAGGCAGATATGTGTCCCGTGTGTTTCCAGTTGCTCACTGATGATCACCGTTTCCCAACTCAATGACAACGTTGTCATCGTGAAAGGTGACCATCCTCTGAAAGTCACACGAACTGTTAGGCATTCTGACCCATTACTGGGCTGGTAATGGACTTAGTGTCCAGTTGGAACTTGGCTAGCCCAGTATTTGAATGTCTCAAATGAAAAACAACTTTGAAAATGTTTAATGCATGTGTAAAACAAGTATCCTTAGCATTCTTATGTAAATTATGGTTTGTGAGAGTCCAGATCAAAATAATTTAGGGTGTTTGTTGAAAACGTAGCCAACAAGCACACACAGGGAGTGCTGCTGCCGTCCCTGTCCCCACCAGCCCTCCACCATTTCTACTCATGTAGCCAAGAGCGAGCCCTTGTACATTTTCGGTCCATAGGGTTTGGATGGGGCTAATTCTTCTTGCCCCCAGGGCACAGTGTGTGACCCCAGCCTGTGCAGCCAGCAAATTCTATCCAACTGACCTTAACAACTTGTTCAGGGATTGGCATGCCACTCAAATTCATCCAACAAGACTGATTCTGCAAGGTTTTTGTTGGGGTTATGGGGAAAGAGAATCTCCTCTGAAAGGGCCTGTTACTTGTAAGACCGTGGGAGCCTGAATGTGCTACAGGTACTACAAGGATTTAAAAAAAAATGAGTTCTGATAACCTAGTTTGTATCTTGCTGGAATGAAAGTCAGTTCTACAGCTGGGTTTTTCAGTTACGTGAGCTAATGCTATTTCTCTCTTTTTCCCAGCATTGTTGAGGTACAAATTACATAAAGTGAATTCACCCATTTATGTATGTGGTTTGATGGATTTTGATAAATGTGTGTAATTAGGCGAACACCCTTACAATCAAGTTCTGGAATACTTCTGTCCCCTCAAGAATCCCCTCACATCTTTGTTGCCAGGCTCCATCCCCACCGTCAGCTCCAGACAACCACTAATTGGCTTTTTCCTGCTGTCATCTTGACTTTTCCACAATTTAATATAAACGGAATCTAACAGTATTAAATCTTTTGTGCCTGACTTCTTTCATATAGCATGACGTTTTTAAGATTCATCCGCATACTTGTAAAATATATAAGTAATTGATTACTTTTAACTGCTAAATAATATTTCATCCTGTGGGTGTGCTACATTTTACATACACGTTCACCTGTGGTGCACATCTGAGTTGTTTCCAGGTCTCAGCTGTAACCAGTGGAGCTTCTGTGAATATTTGCATACTGACCTTTGTGTGGAAACATGTTTTCGTTACTATTAGATAAACATTTAGGAGTGAAATATCTGGGTTCTGTGGTAAATGTACACTATACTCAGAAGACACTGCTAAACTGTTTCCCAAAGCAGCTATACAATTTTGCCTTCCCACTAGCAAAGCGTAAAAGTTCCACACTTGGAACTCAGGCTTTTAAAGTTGAGCCATTCTAATACGTGTGTACTTACAGGCATATGTACGACCTTCCTGTCCGACGATACGGTGCTGACTGGGCATCTGCATGCCTCTTTTTGTGAAACCCCTCTTCAAATCTTATGCCCCCTCCCCACCTTTTTTGCAATTGTTCATCTTCTTGCTATTGAATTTTAGAAATTATTTACATATTGTGCGTGCAAGTCCTTTGCCAGATTTATGTACTGCAAATATTTTCCTTTAGACTGTGGCTTGCTTTGTTATTTCTTAATGGTGTCTTTTGAAGCACAGTCCAAGTTATCAGCCTTTTTTCCCTTATGGTTTGTGTGTGTGTGTGTTTTTTTTATTTTCTATTTAAGAAATTTTAAATAAAAAGCTTTTAAGAGTTTATTTAAGAAACTCTTTTTACTTAAAGAATATTCCTTTAAATATTTGGGAGAACTCACTAGTAAAAACACCTAGGCCTAGAGATTCTGTGTGTGTATGTAAAGGTTTTAATTTGTGTTTAAATTTCTTTAGTAGATATAGGGTTGCTCGGATTTTCTATTTTTTCTTGAATCAGATTTTATAATTTACATATTTCAAATAATTTGTCTACTTTTTCCACATCACCAAATTTGCTGACATAATTTTTAATACAGTTTCTTTATTATCCTTTTAATGTCTGTAGGACCTGTCTCAATGTCTGACAAGGTTCAATATGATTGTCTTTTTTTATCTAGTCTGAAAATCTTTGGCTTTTAATAATCAAAAGGTCAGCAAATGTTTTCTGTAAAGGTCCCGGTAGTAAATAGTTCAACTTCACAGGCCACCTGCAGTCTCTGCTGCACCACCTTCCTCCTCCCCGCCCCCTTCCTTACCATCATCATCACCATCATCAGCACCTTTGCCTTCATCTTTACCTTCATCGTCATCTCCTTTTAACAACCTTTTGGATGGCTTTTACAAAGCCATTCTTAGCTCACGCACCAAATGAAAACAAACTGCAGGCCATATTTTCCCTGTAGGCCACAGTTGGACCCCCTGGTTTAAGGTTAGTCTACTCAAGTGAAATGCAGCGGTTGACGTGGGTGGATATGGGTCTAACCTGCTGCTCTTTGCTTTGTATTGGTTTCGTTCCTTTCTGTTCTTCTCCTATTCAGTTAATGTTTTCTTTTGCACTAAATAAATGTATTTAGTGTGCACTTCTAATTTCCATATTGAATGTTTAGCTATTTTTCTTTGTGTCTTTATTGTTGCTCTAGATAATATAACACAGCGTTCATCTTTAACTTCAAGTCAATATTAACACACATCCGACATATTGTAAAAACTTTATATCAGTATATCCCCATTTCCTTCCACCTCCTTGTTCTTTTATTGTCATACATGTTATAGCAATATACATTACAAACCTTAAAATATATTTTTTATGAATGTTGCTTTAAGCAGTCATATGTCCTTTGATAAAAATCAAGAGAATCAGAGACATATATAATAAATAATGAACCAATATCTCATTTTAGAATTTAAAAATCCCTTGTATTTACCACATATTTACCATTTCTTGTGTTCTTTACTCCTTTCAGGGACTTGAGGTTTCATCTGGAGCCTTCAATTAAAAGACATCCCTTTGTATTGTTTACAGTGCAGGTCTACCAAGAAGGATTCCATCAGTGATTGCTTATCAAAAATACTTCATTCTGCCTTCATTGGTAAGGGATTCCTTCATTAGACACAGAAGGTCTTTTTTGTTTGCTTGTTTCAGAACCTTGGACATTTATTTACAACTTCTCTGGACGCATTGTTTTGGATAAGAAGTCAACATAACAAATTATATCACTATTTTTCCTGTGTGAATTGCCTTTTTCTTTCTCACTGCTTGAAAGATTTGCTTTGTCTTTGGGTTTTTAGTGGTTTGAATATAGTTTGTCCAGGTGAATTTCTTTTTGTATGTATCTTACTTGGGGTTTTTTGAGCTTCATGGATTTTTAAATTAATGCTTTCATCAAATTTGGGGAATTTTCAGGCATTATTACCATAAATATTTTTATATGGTTTGTATTTCCTCTCTACATTCCTGGAGCTCCAATTGCACGTGCGCTGGAATGCTTGATAATGATCAGGTCTCTTAGTCTTTGCTTTTATTTGGTCTTTTTTTCTGTGCTCTTCAAATTGGATATTTTTTAATTGATCTACCTTTTTAAAAATTGGTTCTTTCTTCCACCAACTCAGTGCTGCTGCTGAATCCATTTAGTGAGTTTTTCCTTTGCATGTTGCTCTTTTCAGCTCTAGAATTTCCATCTGGTTCTTTTTTATATTTTTCATTTCTCTATTGAGATTTCCTATCTGTTCACTCATTAATAGCATATTTTCATTAAATTATTTGATCATATTTTTAAAAAGTGTTTGAACATATTTATAATAGCTTCTTTTAAGTTCTGGCTACTAATCCAAAATCAAAACTCACTCCAAGGTGCTTTTCCCAGACACACTATCCTCCTTATCTTCACAACTAATAATTTTTGGTTGAAAATGAGATAACGTGGATGATACATTGTAGCAACTATGGATTCTGTTTGCTCTTCACAGGGCTGTTTTTTGTTTATTTGTTCATTATCTTTCATTAGGCAATTAATGTGTTTGCACACAAACTTTAAAATCTTTCTTATTCTCAGTGCATGGTCACTGACAGCTCTGTCCAGATGTTTTTTAAGCCTATGCAAGTGTCTCCCTTGCTCCTGTTTAGATTATTTCTCAGCCAGTAATTTAGTCAGAGGTTCGGCTCAGATTTCTCAAACCAATTAGGCTTCTGTCACCTGGGCAAGCTGTCCCTGGTTCAGGGATGCATTTTAAAAATCAGCAAGTTTTCAAACCTCCCCAGGCTTTCTTTGGGCCCTCTGGAGTCTTCCACACAAGTGCACAGCCTACCCATCAGCGAAGGGCACGCGGAGACTTCATCACCTCAGTCCTTCTCCAGCTGTCAGTCCTACTGCGCCTTCCTCTTAACTTTCCAGCTGTTCTGCCACCCAAACCAAATACACCACCCGTGGCTGTTTAAATTGGCTTTTGGGTTTTTTTCTGAAAAACCTGGGGGGGATGAAAAAGCCTCCAGGAAAGAAAATCACAAACTTATCATTCTTACTCCAAGCAGTAATAAAGCTTTGCAGGTTGTTGCATAAGCCTAACAAGAAACAGACAAGGGATATGTGATCTCCTCATGCTTTTGGAAAAGCTCTCTACGGCACTAAGGTTTATGTGGTATGTACTTCACAAAGATGCATGTATCTGCAAACATTCCCAGGCCACTGTTAGGACTGCCTTTGTCCTTTGCCTGTGCAGGTATGGGATGCATATTAAATTATACTGTTTTCTTTAAAGTATTTTCAACCTTCTCTCTAGAAAAAAACATTTTAAATAAATTAATTGATACAATAGAATGAAACCAGTTTCAATAAGAACATTAGGCATATTTATAAAATACTAATAAAATAATTTTTCTTGATGTCATGTTAACCTGAATTTCTGAATTACGACATTTAGAACAGTGTGCAGACACACAAGCGAGGCAAGGTAAACAAGCTTTCTTTACACCCTTTCTTTTCTCTTTGTTCCCATTTTTTCCTGAGTTTTTATTTGATAATATAAACATATGCATGAGAGTCACCCAAGGTGATGGTTAAAGCTCAGATTTGTAGGCCCCACCTCAGTTGTCCTATATAATATTGTGATATCTCTAGCTAAAACTTCGAAGACCTGTGTTTTAAAACAAGTTTCTAGGGCAATTCTTATTTATATTTAAATTTTCCAATGAAGACATTGAATGTTAAAATATCTATTTAAGAATTATACTTTCAGGCATTTACTGTCCTTATTCTTTGACCTAATAATTTATTGTAAGGAAATAATTAAAATAAATTGAAACACTGCAATGCCTGAAGATGTATGTTATACCATTACTTATAAATAAGGTTTTAGGAACAACTTAGGTTTCCAGCAATAAGAGAATAACTATAAATATGTGATCTGTTATAGTATAAACATTAACATACTTATGGAAAGAAAAATAAATATAACACTGTAAAATAATAAAACAACATAAAATTCTACATGTATCATGATTAAATCAATGTGAAAAACATATTGATATAGTTAAACATTAGAAAGAAGCATAGAAAGAAATAAAATCAACTATGTCAAGGTGATGACACTAGAGATCATTAACAAAATTCTTCTTTAATGTTTTCATATTGCAATAATACTTCAAAAACAGAAGTTTAAGAAAACCTAGTAATAATTGAATTAGATAATACTGATTTTTTGAATTATATTCAGCTCAAGTATTTTTTCTATAAAGCTCACTAAGTATCACTGTATCTCTGAACTCCTGTAGAATTTACTAAATGTAATATTCATTCACCACTTGCAAAATGAAAAACATCTGGGAATTACCTTCTCGGGAGGGAAATAGTGCTTGCAGAGTCAGAGTATTGAAAGTACTGGTGTGCCTGGGTAGTAGAGAACATGTCAGAGCCCTGTGGGATTGAAGTCATGGGATGGATTTGATCCAATAGTTAAGGGTCTTGTGTCTGCCAAGTTAAGGGGTTTGTTTTTTTCCTTGAGGCCACAGGTAAAAATGTTTTCCTGAGTAGGTAAATATTTACACTTGTTTCAAGCAGAGTGGAGAGAGGCAATTGAGAAGCAGAGATTATGAAACAGAACAGGAAGGGAGATGACTAGGCATCATTGGTTTTTGCCTGACAGCAAAGCCACACGATTGCAATATGCAAATATGAGCATGAGTTACTTAAACTATCCTGCAGAATACCACTTTCCAAATACTCACTTGTGCCAAGCAAGTTGCTATCTCTGTGCCAGTTTGGACTTCCTTTAGCTTTAGAAGTTTCTTGGAAGAAATACCACTTGGGAAGTAAGATTTTGGTTATAAAAAAGAATGAGAAAACAAACATCAGCTTTTGGTCATGACGTGGTACTACTTATTACATATGAACAGAATTGATTATTTCCAGAATATTCAGAATTAGACCTGGTGTGTGTCCTGAATTTATGGGTATAATTTTAAAATGTTCTTCTGAATTAAAACCTTCGTGTATTTAGTGCAATTCACCCTGCCTGCAGAATACCTATTTGTTCCTAGTATGGCAGCCCTGAAGGTATGAACTACATATTGCTAATACCAAACACCAGAAACATCAGAACATAAGGTACATCTTCATTCTCTTTCCTGCTCGAAGAGGAGGAAACCTGAATTCTATTCTCGGGCAAGCTATAAATACTTACTGATCACTTACTATGTGTAAATAACGTGCTAGCTACTATGGGATATGCAAAGAAGACACTGGTTCTTGGAACCACACAGACCTAAATATAAGGAAAGCTATGTATTAATCTACTCGATTATTAACACTATATAAAATCCTATAAATCATTGACAGGGAAAATGGCACAAACTTTACATAGGTAAAGTCCATATGAATGCTCTAGTTCAAAAAAATATTATTAGATGGGACTGGGTGGGCTTCAGAAAGATTGAACTTGACTTAATACAAAATGTAGAGCAAATTTTTGTGGTTTTGTACCTTTTTTTATGTCTAAATTTTCCTCCTCTTCTTACCCTGTTTTCTTCTCTTAAAGCCAGAATTTTGCTTTCTTTCCTAAGTGCTGCCTTGCACAGACCTGACTGCCTGGCTTCCTTCTCCCCTTAATGCAGCGTGAGCCCCTCCCAGACCCATTGTGCTCAGGGACCCCCACACCCACACACGCCATGCAAGTCCTGAACTGTGTCCCTGAGTGTCTGACATTTAAGTCCCCTCCTGGGGGCTGGGCTTGTGTTCTTTGTTCAGCACAATTTAATCTATTGTTCTGCACAATATACATTTACTGAGCAACATAAAACATAAATAATAATAGTCAATATGCTCAGGGCAATGCAGAAGCAAATAGTTCACTGCCAGTAGCCTGCCACCAGCAGGGGCTTTGGCAAAGGCTTGTCACCTCAACATCCAGGGTAGTATTTAACCCACCTGTGTTTTCCATTATGTGAAGTCATTTAAGGAGACTTATTTCTTTTTAATGGCAAAATGAGACAACTGAATATTTATCCTTTTAAGCATCTTTTAAAATCAAAATTACTCTTTAATCCCAATTACGGTTATTAACCAATTAGTTCCTCCACATCTCACTTAAATAATTCATTGCAGAACACACTCAAGGACAATTCTCAAACCCAAGTACTGCTTCAAGTTCACATAATTGCTCCAGCATTAGAACAACACGCATTCCAGGAATAAGAGGCTATCTGTGGCTTTGCTTCAGTGCTCCATGGCTTCTCATAGTACCTTTTTCCAGGGCAGCTGTATACATGGCTACGTCTAGGTACAAAGACAATTCAACAATTCACGTGTAGAAAACACAACATCAAACCAGGCTGTGAAAAATACCAAGTGTAAGTGCCAGAAAAAATCTCAAGAACGGAAATGTTTACAAAATGATTCTGGAGGGGATCTGGGTGAGTGAGTGTGTGTGCATGCACGTGGGGGGGGATTGGGAAGAATGGGCAAGGAGATCAGCAATAATAAAGAATCAAGGACAAAAAGAAAAAAAGGGTTTGAATGGCGTAGTTATTTACTGTCTCAGCAATGAAATTAATTGTAGAATAGGAGAATAGATTACATCTATATGCTCGCCATTATTTTTTGATGCATAATCAGAATAAGATATTCATAGATAATAAGGCCATTGTAAACCAAAATGATCTAGCCATTTTAAAATGTTGGGGAGAGGAATTTATATTTTCTTAACTGTCTTGGAATCACTGTTTATACAAAAAAAAAAAAAGAAGGAGAGAGGTCGAGGGAGGAAGACTACGGAGGAAGGCAGTAACATCGGCTGGGCCTCACCACAGCTTTTGCCGATGAGAAAATTCACCTCCTGCTTGGAGCGGAGGCGTTGCCGCACCAGAGCACCGGAAGCGGCAGGCAGGGGCAGCCTGGACCCCAGGCCCCACTGGTCTCCTGGGCAATTGCCGGAGGAAGGGGGGGCAGCTACCCCTCCTTGTGAGGCTGAAGGAAGGGACGTGTGGCAATAGCAAGTTTGATGTTTTGCCATACAGAGAAAGATTCATACCGATTGGGGGAAAGTCTTATCTAGAAAACATTTAGATTTCCTCACACTTTCCTTAATTCCACTTTTCCAAAATGATATTGATGAACTTCCTTTTTAATTGGTATTCATACAATTGTCCTAAAAAGACCCAAGTGTAACCAAGTTTACATAAATGTAGCCCAATATGCATTTCACTCTGAGAGATGATCTTGATAAAGTATTTCACATGAAAACACCTCTTATCACGGAATAAGGTGTGACAAAATTTATTGAAACCTTGAAAGTAGAATAGAAAAATGTTTGTGAATGCATAAATTTTATATTGAAGAAGACTCTCTAGGAATCAGAGTGAATATTGGTTAGCTAAACTGACTAATATGAGCAAAGTCATTATGCAAAGTCAAGAATTCTGAACTCCAGTAAGTCACAAAACTCAGTTTCAGAAATCAAAGTTTGGAAGAATCATTTGATTCTTCGTTACATTGTTTTATATAAGGAGATATAGCTGGGAGAAATATGTAATAACATCCATAAGTAAAAATGTAGACAATTTTTTTTTTTTTAAATAGACAGGGTCTGGTTCTGTCTTCCAGGCTGGAGTGCAGAGGTGTGATCAACCTCGAACTCCTGACTTCAAGTGATCCTCCTGCCTCAGCCTCCTAGAGTGCTGGGATTTCAGGCACGAGCCACCATGCCCAGCCCATAAGTATAATAAAAATATAAAATCCTAAGTGCATAACATATAGTGCAATAGATGTTCACAAACAGAACACACTCGCATTTACAAGAACCCCAATCAAGAAGCAGAGTATAACCAGCATCCAAGATGCCACCTGTGTCCCTTCAGGTACTTCCCTATTCCAGGGCTGACCACTGTCCTGAACCACATCATAGATTGATTTTACTGGTTTCTGGAATTTGTGTAATAAAATCATATAGGGCTGGGGGCAGGGGCTCAGGCCTGTAATTCCAGCAGTTTGTGAGTCTGAGGCAAGAGGACTGCTTGAGGCCAGGAGTTCAAGATGAACTTGAGCAACACAGTGAGACTCCATCCTACAAAAAAATAAGAAAAAATCAGTGGGATGTGGTGGCACATGCCCATAGTCCTAGCCACTTGGGAGCCTGAGGTGACAGGATCGCTTGAGCCCAGAGTTCGAGGCTGCAATGAGCTCTAATTGTGCCATTGCACTCCAGCCTGTCTCTGAATATAAATGAATAAATAAATAAAATCATATAGCATGTACTCTTTCCTGTCTTGCGTTTTGCTCTAGAGACTTGTGCACACTGTTGCAAGCAGTTGTGATTCAGTCATCCTCATCATTTGAGAGTTTCATTGTGTGACTGCCACAGTTTGTGGATCTATTGTAGTGGGCTGGGCATTTTGGCAGTTTCCAGTGTTTAGCTGTTATGAATGGTGTTGCTAACAATATCTAGCACACCTACCTGTTTTCCAAAGTTGTATCAATTATAAGTGCACCAGAAATGAATGAGGGTTCTGCTTGTTCCACATCTTCAACATAACTTGGATTGATAGGTATACAGTAGTATATGTTCCTGATAACAAAGGAAGTTGAGTATCTTTTAATATACTTATTGACCATTTTGATACACTTTTGTGAAGTATCTACTTAAATTCTTTGCCTGTTTTCCTATTATTTCTTTTTGTTTTCTTACTGATTTGTTCAAATTCTTTACATATTGTGGGTGTGAATCTCTTGTTGGGCAGGTGTGGCTTGTCCTTTCATGCTCCTGATGGTGTCTTCTGATAAACATAAGTACTTGATCTTATTATGGTCAAATGTACCAATATTATGTTCACAGTTTTTGTCCTATTTAATAAATCTTTGCTTTCGCTAAATTATAAAGGTGATCTATCATTTATTCTAACAGGTTTATACTTTATTTTTTACATTTAGATCTGCAGTGTATCTAGAATGTATTTTTGTGAATTGGTAAAGTAAGGGTTAATATTAATTTTTTCATATATAAATCCAATTGACTTAGCTTAATTTATTAAAAAGACTATCATTTGCCCACTATACTGCAGTATCACTTTTCATAAATCAGGTAACTTTTGTGTGTGGGAATGACTCTATACCTGTTTTGTTCCAGGAGTCTATTTATCTCACTATGCTGTCTTAATTACTACAGCTTTGTTACAGTCTTGATATCTGGCAGCTTCAGTAATCCAGTTATATTCTTGTTCTTTGAGATTGCCTTGGCCATTTGTATTGCCACAGGAATTTTAGGTAGAGTTTTTCCATATTCCCCAAAAAACCTGGAATTTTAATTGTAATTGCATTATATCTACAGATTATTGTGAGAAAAAATAAATTAATGTAATATTGATTTTTTTAAGACATAAGCATGGTATATCTGTTTGTATATTTAGGTATTTAATTTCTTTTCTTATTGTTTATTTTTAAATTGACAAATAAAATTGTATATATTAATATTTAGGGTGTACAACATGATGTTTTGAAATATGTATACATTTTAGATTGGCTAAATCAAGCTATTATCATATACATTAATACATTACCTCACATATTTATTATTTTTGTGGTGAGAACACAATCTACTCTCAGAAATCAAGTATAGAAAACATTTTTATTAACTATAGTCACCAAGTTGTACAGTAGATCTCTTGAACTTACACCTCCATGTAACAGAAACTTTGTACCATTGGACCAACATCTCCCCAACATCTCCCACCAGTGCCTGGTAACCACTATTCTACTCTCTGCTTCTGTGAGTTCAACTTGTTTAGATTCCACATCTAAGTGAGATCGTGCTGTATTTGTCTTTCTGTGCCTGGCTTATTTCACTTAACATAATGTTCTCCAGGTTTATACATGTTGTCACAGATAGGATTTTTCTTCTCTTTCAAGGCTGAATTTTGCCTTTATACCACATTTTCCTCATCCATTCATCCAACCATGGACACTTAGGCTGATTCCATGTCTTAGGTATTGTGGATAATGCCACGATGAATATGGGAGTGCAGATATCTCTTCAACTTACTGATTTAAGTTCCTTTGAGCATATTCCCATTAGTGGGATTGCTTTCAGTAATGTTGCTTAGTTTTTAGTGTAGAGGTCTTGAATACTTTTGATTTATCTTTTATATGTTTTACAAGTGTTGTTGCTGTTATAAATTTTTTGTACTGTTTATTTTTGATATATAGGAAATTGATTGATATGTTCATGTATGATTTCATATCTGGTAACCTTGCTAACTTGCCTTTTTAATTCTAATAGCTTGCAGAAACTTTTGGAATTTCTAAACACTTAATCATGTCATCTGAAGAGTAATGTATTTTTAACAATAAATCCATCACCTTGATTCTAAGTGAAGAATGTTCAAACATATAAGATATAAAGAGTTCACTCTTTTCCTCCACCTACATTTCCTTTAAGAAACTCTTTTTCCTATTGACACTAGAAAGCATGCACAAGTGCATAAAGGAGATCAAAACTGTAGTTATACATGAACTAGAAAAGAATACTAGAAAATAGAAAAAGAAGATGATTATTTATTATGTGAAAACAAGACTTTGGCTTTCCAATTGATAACCTTTATGAATATGGTGAATTAGAAATATAACAAGATTTTATAGGTGAAATAAATGATACTTGATATGACTGAGAATTGTATGTCATCAATTTGTGCATTTGATATCCATAAAAATGATTAAGGGATTTATTTGCATGAAAAACTATCCTGTTTCTTATAAATGAACAAAGTCACTAATAACTTTATAGTAATTCTTTTTCTTCTTCCTATTATTATTAGTTAAAATGTATTTTTGGTCTTCTCATGGTAATACAGTATGAAGAAAAACACATGAAATTAAAGTATATACTACATTTCACTTTTCTCAGAAAATGGTTTAATATAACTTGTATTTGGAGTCTAGGAATATGTTATGGGATCATAGCCACAGTAAATGCAAAATGTTGAATTTAAATAAAGACTACCATTTCCAAGTATCTATTAAGCTTCAGGTTTCTGTCATAAAATGAGAATATTTGAATAAGCTGGCACCTCCAGGTTATTTTGGCTAATAATATATATTGCAATCATTCTGTTACTTCGTGTCTTAAGCAACAAGATGCTCACAGTATAAAGCCCTAGTGTGGCATCCAGGCGCCCTTTCCTGCTTGCTCAGGACATGGGTTCCAGCTGGGGAAAAATGACTGGAAGCAGCCCCTGGCCCTGCACCTCTGTCCATGGTCCTGACCACACTTCTCAAGTGAAATTGGTCATTAGAAGAGAGGAAAAAGAAAGAGACCAAAGGGCTTCAGAGTCAGGAACCAGGGATAGCAAGGGAAAGTTGGGGATTAGATTTGCTTATAAGTAGGCAAATAGAAATAAAATGCCTTCAAAAGAATGAGGTGCATGTTTTCATCTCTCTCTGTCCTGCAGTTTCCCCAGCCTCATGCTCAAATGTATCCCAATAACACAGCCAGTCGTGTGGGGCAAATGGTAGAAAAGAGAGATTAGTCAAGAACAAAGAGAGCAATCACATGGGCAAATACAGACAAAAGATTTAAAAAGTAGTAAAATTTGTTACAACACTTAAGACACTACCACGCTGCCGCACGGGGCTTGTAAGTTGTTTTCTTTGACATTTTCCAGATGCTGTCTCTCAAAGATTGCCATCGAAGGCTGTGAACTTAAATAATAAAATATATTATGGAAAAATAGAGGACATTATTTTTGTATTCATAAAAATAACTGGGCATTTGAGGCATAGGGGAAAAGCCCTGGCTCCAAGATAGAATGTGCAAAAAAAGATTTTTTTTGTTTTTGGCTGTGAGTCAATAAATGATGTCACCTCTATCTACTTTGAGCTGGTAAGGGCTAGTGTCTGGTATCAGTCTTCTTCTGCTCAGATACCAGCGGGAGACCAGATGGCGCGACATTTGAGGATCCCAGGAAGATGTTGAGGACGAGAGTCTGAAGGAGGACGGACAGAGGGCGGGGATTTCCGTCATGAAGCGTGGGGTCAGCTGTATCTCCCTAGTCCTGGAGGGCAGAGCCAGGATGAAAGGTTTCAGTGTAGCGGCATGTACCTCAAGAAAGGGACAATCTAATGACCGAGACTTTCAAAGTGGGAATGAGTGTCCTTAAGAGAAAACAAGATTAGAGGTACATGGAGTTACAATAAAAATCCAGGCACCAAACAGACGACTGGAACAGGTGAGGGTTAAGGTCCTCCAACACTAAGAGCCCATGACTCCAGGTGTACCGTGGGAGGGATAAGAGGGGCTTTACTCTGCCAAGCCTAGAAACTCTTCTACACTGCTTTACAAATGCACAGGATGTGCCTAGAGGATCATGTTCATGTTTGCTTCCAGATTTTCTTCCAGGCTAAATTAGAACTCAACTTGTTTGTCAAAACCATCACTTTAAAAAGTTACGTATATTTTTCCATCCATGATCCTCCTTTATTGGCCTGAAAGCTTCCATGCTTTAAAAGTGTTTCCTGTCTTTTTGGGTACATTTCTTTAAAATCTGATGAAACCTATGTATTTTATACACAGAAAAGTGTGTAAACACACAACCCAAGTACACTCACATCCCTCCATACACACAATCTAATTTCTTGTGTAAATGCAGTGGGTCCATAGACCTCTGAAACAGCATGGATTCAAAGTTCACAACTCTGCTTCAGGGTATTTCATATTTTACTTATAAATCATGAATTGTTTGACAAGAGATGAGAGGCAAAGAAATTTGAAGTCAAAGAACTACTGGACACTGCCAAATTACTAATAAATACCCAAGTGAAGGGCCAATAAACCATTCCAGTTACAAAGGTGTGATTGACACATAACTTCTATGGGGCCCCTATTTTGCACAAGGTGACATTTGAATTTGCTTCTTCCCTGGTTTGGTTAAAAAATAAATAAATGATCTCAGAGTCAAGTTCCAGCTCCAGGTCTGGCCCCATCCCCCCATGTGACCTGGGGCAAGTCCCTCACCTTTAACGTGATAAGCCTGGAATAACTGATCTGTGAGATACATCCCACATGGGAAACCAGAAGACTTCATGATCTTCTGCAAGGTGCCTGCTAGGCTGAGCATGAGGGCTCCAAAAATCCAAATCAACACCTTCCCTGAGTGCAGTGGTTTCTGACATGTTACTTTGGAAAATTATTTAATCTCAGATGAACTTCACTGTCCTCAACTAGTAAATGAGGCTAACTTCCTGCATTAGATATGAGGGTTAACTAAGAAAATAAATGCAAAGCCCTGATCACAGTGTCTGGCAAATACGAAGCTTTTGGTAGACAGTGGTTATTAAGACTGGAGTTTTGTCTTTTAGGAGGGATGTTCAGAAAGAAAAAAAGGCATCAGAAACAGCTTTCTTTTAGCATAGATGTAGTCATACTGGCTCTAAGATGCTAAGGAGCATTAGAGGAATGCATATATGTACACCTATATTCATATCAATGTGTATGATGCATATGTAGGCTTGTGTGTCCACATAGATGTATATAAATACATTTCTGTATATATTTTTCATGCCAGCCTTCTTGGTCTCTGTCCTTTTGTAACTTGAATTCTTTGAATTTTCAGTAATTTGGCCTTTTTCATTTCTGCTAACTACACACATCCCCGAAATACTAAAAAGATGGGAAGTTCTTAAGCTGAGATTCACTTGCCCCACAAGGCACCAGTGATCTAGAAGTGAGGTCTGACTGAGGAGTCCCAGGGGGTTTCCCCACACTGTTCTCTGCCGGCACTTGCTTCTTTGCACATCGCCCTGTGCTCCACCTTCCTCAGAGCAGCAGAGCCAGCTTGGACACCTGCAAGCACAATGGTGCTGTTCTCTAGCTAAAATCCTTTGATAGCGCCCATCACATGGAGGACCAAGGACAAGGGTCTTGTCGGGGTAGGTTAGGCCATCCATGACTCAAACTCTCTGTGAGGGCTAATTTTATGTGTCAATTTGAGTGGGCCACAGGGTGCCTAGATATTTGATCAAACATGCTGGGTATTTCTGTGAGGGTGATTTGGATGAGATTAACATTTGAATCAGTAGACTGAGAAAAGCAGATTTCCCTCCCTAAAGCATTGAAGGTCTAAATAGAACAAAAACACTGATCCTCCCCAGAATTATTCCTGACTGGCAGCCTTCAGACTGGTACATGGCCTTTTTTTCTGCTTTTGGACTCAAACTAAAACATTGGCTCTTGCTGGGTCCAGCCTGTGACCTTCGGGCTGGTACTGCACGTTGGGTCTCCCCAGTCTCCAGCTTGCTGACTCGCCCTGCCAACCTCCGTGATCACGTGAGCCAATCCCATATAATAAACCTCTTTATTTTACACATACCCACACACACATGCACCCTATTGGTTCTCTTTCCCAGGAGAAAACCAGCGAGTAGAGAGTGTTCTCTACTCTCCTCACCCAGGACCTCCTCTCTGCACTCCCCATGACAACCAACCATACTGTAGGCAGATTCCTGAGAACGCCCTGTGGCCTCACCCCTGTGTGTTCTTGCCTGTGCCCCAAGTTGGTCTGGTGAGTTTCAGGTTGCAGCTCAGGCTGTCCTCTGCTCAACAAAGTCCTCTTAGACCCCCACCCTACCCAACTCCTTGATACCTTGAACATACATTCACTGGCCCACTTTCCAAAGTCTCCTATTATTTTACGTGACTATTGGTTTTATTAGACTATCTACCTAGCACGATGTTCAGAACCTAGTGGGCGTCAGCAAGCATTTGTCAGATGAATTGATAAAGGGCAGCTTCTTGGGGAGGAGGGTGTTTTCTAACATACCTTTGTATGGTTTGATTTTTTTGGTATGTGCACAATTTACAACTGCTAATGTAGTGCTGTAATTTAGAATGATCTGTCCTACAAAAAGCAGTAACTTATTTAATTATTGCTTAAAGTGCATTCTTATCTCTTCCTGTTACTCATAACCCCCTGGGAGTATAACCCTTATGACTAAAGCACCCCACACAGTTGAATCAGTATTCAGGACATGATGGGGGCCAAAAATGTGTTGATTTTGGCACTCTGAGAAATTTTTCTACAATGATTTTGATGGATCAATATAAGTAGTTAATGTCAAGAACCAATCCAATCATTTCCTAATTCCTACTGTTTAAAAACATCAAGTTTTTTGAGTCATGTTATTAGATGACTCCTTCCATTTACTGAAGATGTGAAATAAAATGTCTGTCTTTTTTTATGGACTCGCTTTTGGTTTCAAATGTGAGAAAATACACACAGGGGAGATGATTGATGAGTTTATATCAGGTGTTGTGGTTCTGATGTTTTATCTGCTCAATTTCCTTGATAATTTCCTGAAACTTCAAAACTAGTATTTTTCATCAACATTCCAGGTATTCTTATCACCCTGAAGAAAAGAAGGTGAATGTGCCAGCTCTGGTCTGACATGGCCTAGGGGCCGCGAAGGTAATTCTGGCTCAGAATTTCTGGGCAATGTGCTTTGCTTCACGTGCTATAGTAGCAGCAAAAGCAGACAGGAGACCAGGGGGCTACACGGGACAATACTTCACTGCTGAACCCCCGAGACTACACTACTATCTGTCACTGTTAAGCGGAACTTCCTGGAGCTGCTGGACCCAAAAATACACATAGTGTCCTTTTCACTTGGCACGGATCGTTTTTAACCAAAGAAGATAATCTTTTCTGGGGAAGCTTTCTCCAGTTTTGCTACTAAGTGAAGAGATGCAAGGAGACTCTTCTCTGTCAATTCTTAGAAACCAAAAAAAGGAAACATTTTCTTACTTTATTTTATTATTCTGGTTAGTTAGTGCTTAGGTAGTCCTGCAGAAGTTCCAGTGCCAGATAACGGGCTATTGTCAAGCTACCAAAATGAATGCTTTAGAAATCTGCCAGCTTCGAACCCCCATAGCAGTGTTGCTGCTCCCTGGAGCCGGGTGCCCTGAGAGCACAGGGGTACAGGTGGGCACCCTGGGCCCAGCTCCATGTGTTGCATCCTTGTGGAAAAGCTGGTAAAGAGTAAGTGGGAACAGAAACGGAGAGAAAGTAATCTTCTCTGTCTTGTAAATCCCCATCTAGTGCTAGGTAGAGATGATTGAGAAAGTAGAATACACCCAAACATTTAATCTGCTCTGAAGACTAATTTCTGTGGTGGAATGTGAAGGGATCTGTTGAGGCCTCCACAAATTTTCACACAGCTAGGTGCCTGGACAGTCCTTCCAGCCTCATGACCATTTATGTGAATATGATGGAACAAAATGGTAAAAGGAGAAAATGTAATTTCTTCCCATGGATTTCCTAAACTCAGACAAGGAATATTGTCAGATATGTTCATTGAAGTGTTGATCACATACCTTGCACAAAGTAGGTGATCATTATGGATTAAACTGTAATTTTTTAAAAGATTCATATGAAGCCAGTTATTGCTCCAGTCACTGCAAGACAATTTTGGGAGTCTGTATAGTCCATTCATTTATTCATTCATTGGATGACAAAAAAAATATATATATATATGTTTCCATCATGTGTCAGGCATCATCATGGGTGCTAGAGCCACACATGCAATTAAAACATAGCCCTTGCTATAATGATATTTAGAGTACCAAAGGAAAATATAGATGTATAAACAGATATGCATTACCAAGCATTGTGGTAGAAGAAAATGCAGGATGGAATAAAAGTATAGAGGAATTTGGGGGAAGAGGCAGGTCCTTGGGGAAGGTGTCTTCAGGTATTCCTCAGAACATGTGGGAGGAGACAAGAGACATCTTTCCAAGCACAGTGCACAGCACAGCAAAAGCTTAAATAAGTAATGTGCATGAATTCCTTGGATAGTTCTTACAATTTCAAAAGGCTTTCTGAAATACCTGTAGAAAAGGACCTATTTGTGTTGGGTGAGATTCAATAACTTGATCAGTGCAAACTTCTAAATATGAGAATAAGTTTCAGACAAGTAGATTTAACTTCTATTCACTGTTTTCAGGTGAAAAATTTCTAGAATGCTTGCATGTACTATGACCAAGGGAACATGTGTATCTTCTGAAATACCATAAAAGTCCCATAAGATAATTTAATATTAGATAATCTGTGAATGACTTGAATTCTTCAGACAGTCCTGCTGTAGCATAGTCCATCTTACATATTTCAATACAACTCTCACTTATAAATGCTGTATAGTTAATTGGGATTTTCATCTATGTGAAAGGAGGTTTGGAAACATGTGCTGATCAAAATGTCTTCCACTGGAGAGAGTATGCACAGCACCTGTGGTGATCTAAGGGGATTGAGTGTTAACTTGAAAAAAATATTGCCAGGGAAGACTGTGACCAGTGCACACTCGAAGTGTGACTGGCAAGAGCAGACATAGTTATGAAATTTCTTGACTCTTAATAAAAGAACACAGGCTTCTTTACCAGTTGCACAAATTCTCTTCTATAAATGCTTGTCCTTGACTTACAAGCTCTCAGTGTCTCGGTGTGATTCAACATTTCCCAGCTCTTATGGCCGATGTTTATCATAGTGTCATGATGACCAAGAAATCCCCAATACAACACTCTGAGCTATGTCCTTCATCCTTCATTCCAACTCTGCGAAATGCTCTTTCCAATAGACAATGAAAATTTCTGGTCAAGGTTTCTCCCCAAGGAAGAGAATGTGTTACAAATTGAATAGTAGCAATAAGATCTGAAGAAATTTCAAGAATGAACTTCTGGAATCTACAGAAAATTCTAAAAATTCTGCTTAAAAATTTTCTGCATATTTACTTTATAGTTTGTGTTATTCCAACTACAATGTGTGCTTTCCAAGAATAGGAATCAGAGATGTTTCTTGTTATTTCCTCCATTGCTGAATGCAGTTCTAGGGTCTTGAGAGACAATAATTATTCTATATGGCAATGAATGAATAAAACATACCCACTCTCATGGCCAAAGAACTTTAGAGAGTGTGTCCTACAGGAAGAATGAGTGACGTTACTACACCATGCAAATTGATTGGAGTGCGGCCACTGTTCTTCAAAATGAGAAGCAGATTTACTTAATGAGGGCGAGAAGCATCAGAGGAAACAATCCAATTCCATGCAGATAGCTAGAAATTAATACTGCAGCTGTACTGTGGCTAAGGTGCCTATAAAAGTGACCCTAGAGATATGAATTTCACATTCTTCTCCTTTCTTTCAGATAACCAGTGAATAGAAAAAGTGTAGAATTTTATTACTTTTGTTTTGAGTAAATTCTTGGTATGATAGAGCATTATCCAAATAGATGACACCTGAGTTCTGACTAGTAAGCTGTTCAGGGAACACTGGGGTATTGGGGTGTGGGGGAGGAAGCATGAGGGCACCCTGAGGCTCTTAGCTCCATGAGTGTTGAGTGTTTCCTTGTATCCACAAGGACCAATGGTTCACAAGCTTGAGCAAAGTAAAAGTTTGTGAGACAGTTCTCAAGAAATAAAAGATGTTAGCCGTCATAGGCCCAGGTTATGGATGTATTACATATTAGTTTCCTAGGGCTTTCATAAGAAAGCAGTGCAAGCAGGGTGGTTTCACACAAGAGCTATTTACTTTTCCACAGTTCTGGAGGCCGGAAGTCCAAAATCAAGGTGCCTGCACAGTTTGTTCCTTCTGAAGGCTCTGAGGGAGGATCTGTTCCATGCCTCTCACCCAGCTTCTGGGGGTGGCTGGTGATCCCTGGCATCCCATGTCTTGCAGACACCTCACTCCAAGCTCTGTCTCCATCATCACATGTTTCCTCCTGTCTGTGTGTCTGGGTCTCTTCTCTCCTATAAGAAAACCAGTCATATTAGATTAGAATCTACCCTAACAACTCATCTTGACTTGATTACATCTGCAAAGACTATTTCCAAATTAGGTCACATTCATAAGTAGTGGGCATTAGGACTTCAACATATCATCTTTGGGGACACAGTTCAGCCTATAGCAGGTGCTCGCTTGGTATACCAGGCACGGGGATGCAGTGTGGAATGCCAGTGGTTTCACCACTATCCAGTCCAACGCTGTGCTGGAGATTTCCTTCAAAATGATAGCCCATGATTGCTAATTACTCTGGAGTGGTTATCGCTTATGAAGAAGCATGTGGCAAGTTCTTGTTTTTTTTGGTGGGGAGGTATGTTCTGTGTCTCATCTGATGATGGCTACGTGAGTATACACATACGCAAAAATTCATCAAACTGTAAACTTAAGATTTGATATTTTACTATATGTCAATAACATCCCAAAGATGTTTTAAACATTGATTCTGGGCCAAATCTAGCACATACTTTCTGTGTCATATGTATGATAGGAATTCATTAAGTGCCCCTACCTGACACTGAGCCACAGCACTCTCTGACTTACATAATGCATTGTGTTAGACGTAATAGAAATTACGTCTTTGAGTTAATTATATACATACACGAGTTAATGGTTTATCAGCAATGTTCCTTTTCCCATGTATTATTTATATAGTAATTTTGTCTACTTTATGTGTTCATTATTTTATTCATCATATGAGATTCTACTATGGCCCAGATATTGTAGTAATTGCTGTAGAGGCAAAAATGACTCAGACCTGGTCCCTGCCTTTGAAACCCTCTCTAGTCAGAAAATTGGACAACGAATAGACAATTACACAATCTGTGCAAGTGCTGTATCTGCAGGACCAGCGGGGCACGGGGCGCCCAGAGGAGGGAGTCATTACCAGGCAGAACATGGCCAACGGCAGCAGAGGGAGTGATGTTTGAGGGAGGGAAGGAGACAAAGAATTTTAATGACAGAAGCAAGGGTCAGGTGAGTGGGTGAATACGAAAGTATGATATGATAACGGAACAGGGATAGATGTGTGTGGTGGGTGCATGTGTGAATGTGTGTATAAGCACAACACATGTACATGCATGTACATGCATGCGTTGGCAGTGATCTCCCTGCCCCCAGCTCCCAGTGGTAAAAGCCTTGCTGGCCTGGGCAGGGTCAGCGCGACACCAAGTGTGCTGAGCTGGTGAAGGGTGGCAGAGGAGGTGGCAGGAGATGAGAGCAGATCAAGCTGCTCTATCAGCGACAGGATGTGAGGGAACTGAGACAGGCAGCAGGGGCTGGTGGTGAGAGGAACACTGCCGTGAGCCCTGGCTGTTCAGGCAGAGGGCAGGGTGCAGGGAGGCCCAAGGATCCTTCCTGCCTGTGGTATGCTCTGACCTGCACTCTTCATCACTCCCCAGAAAGCAGGTGGTGTGGGGCTTGTGGGGCTGTGTTTGGCTCCTGGTGGCTGCTGCCCTGCCGAGCCAGTCCTCAGGCTGGAGCAGAGATTTAGGTTTATTCGGGTTATAATAGTAACAGATATTTTTAAAATCTGGTGCTTTCAGGAGCCATCTCCTGTACAGACACCATCTCTAATTTTCAAAATAAGCTTGTGAGACTGACCTAAAAATTCAGAAAGCACAGAAACAGTTATTTGCCCAAACTACCACTGGTTTTCCTGGGGCCAAAGCCCCTACTTTTGTGGTTACATCCTGCCACCTTCCCAAACTCAAACTTGCTGGCTTTTCAGGAACCTCTGTGTGGAGTCATGTCCAGAAGTCTGTATCTTACTCCTCATTGTTCAGGGCACACAGGTCCTAGTGGATGCGTGGGAACTGCACGGCAGCCTCTCCTCCTGCTTCCCGTGGCTGTCGTCTCGGGTCCATAGGCCACACTTCCTCAACCCCTGTCAGGGTCCTGGGGCGTCGCACGCAGGCATCTGCTCTCCGACCCTTCGCAGTGCGTGAGGCTCATGAAAATGTAATGTGGCCCCTGCTGAACGCTTGCCCACATGCTGTCTCAGCAAATTCTCATAACGGCCCTATCCCATGGGAAAAGCTACCCCACTTTACTAGTGAGGAAATGGGGATTCCGGGTGGTGGAGTCATTAACTTAATCCCACCCAATATTAACTCACCTAAGACTCCACCCCGGTGAGTACCACTCTTCTTCTGCACACTCTAGGTAGTTTACACTCAGCTCCCATGTGCGGACCCCAGCCAGAGAGCTTTCTTCATGGATCTACACACGGGGAGTTTATATCCGCACTCATTTCTGGTACCTGGAGGATGAGCAGATGCCTTTTGCACTCTCGTAACAGTTAGAGCTTCTCTGCACTTAGCATTCACCCGGACCAGGCCCTTGCTGGCACCTTATTTACATCGTCTCAAAACAGGCCTGTGAGAAGGGCACTTTTGGCCCATTTTACAGGGGAGGAAACTGGCTCAGAAGGGTTGCGTGGCTCCCTGGTTTTCCTTCCGTCGAGAAGTGTCGATGCTGGAGTCCAACAGATACCTCTAACCCCACAGATGGTGCTCTTACCCTCTACCAGGTAGATTCTTCTCAAGAAAGAGAATAGATTATGTTCAGCTTTGTTTCAGTTTAAACTATATTCTATTAATGAATTTTAGTCTATATATTCCACTGTGGGAAAACTACTAGGCTTTCAAAAGATCAATAATCCAATCAGAGGATATGAGTCCAGAATTAGGACTAGGGGTCACCTATTCAGTGAGCTCCTTTAAATCTCTGGAAGACTTGCCTAGTGTTCCTGGGATTGGACCCCATCACTGCCTAAATTCCACCTGCCAGCCTTGACCACTCAAATAGCTGGGTAACACCTGATGCTCTCAGCCATTGAGACCTGTCATTCCTTGGGTCCTGTCAACATGGTTTTAACAGACAGGTCAGAGAGTCCCTGAGAGCTCGGGTGCTTGGGCAGGGCCCCTGGGGCAGGGGTGGGGGCGGAACCGCAGAGACGAGAGAGGCAGATCTCACTGACCTTGTGGATGGCCGTAGCCAGCCCTGCCCATTTGGAGCGTGTGGTGGCGCCCTCTTGGCCCTGGCACTGGGCCAATCAGGCCAAGCATCCCTTCCCAGGTCTCTGCTGCATTTCTGTCTAGAGCAAGGGAAAGTTGCCCTGTCTGGGAGAAGAAGGAATTAATGTCAAAGGAGGGGAGGAGACCCCTTCCGTTGCAACTCCCCAGGCTCGTGAAAACCCAGGCTCTTACCGCTGGGCGCCAGGGCCAGGGGCGATCACTGCAAATGCAAACACGTGTGTGCTTATCCACACACCATGGGGATGCAAACCTCGACCCCTAGACTGCACCCATCTAAGGAGGGCTCTCGACACAGCTGCCAGGGCCGGCTGTTGTGGACTAGGCTCTGGCGCCACTTGTCCTTCTTGCCGAGGGGGGCCCCTGTGGAACGAATTTGACTTCTACAATTGAACTGGAAATTTATTTTTAAAAACTTGGCTGCTGGAAGTTTAGATTGGATGTTAAATTTGCTACGTACAAACAAAAATAAGTGCATTCACCTTCAGAGGAATTTAACATCTAATACTTACTAACTTAGTAGTACTGGTCTCTATTTTTGCATTCTATAGAAAAGAATATCAGATTTTAGTTCAAATTACAAGAAAAATGCAGAAATTTCATTTCAGTTTGTCTTTCTCCATATTCTTCTTTGTGCGTACGTGACTGTGAGTACACTAGACTAGTTGTGTGAGCCTCCTCTTTGCCTCTATGCACGTCCTTTGAGAGGACTTTTAAATCCTCAGGGTTGTAGAGCAGCGTCGAGTCTGGTAAACAAAACGCCTCGTGTGCAGAACCATGAGTTATTCGCTGAAAGCGTCTTCGAGCCGCCGTGGGGTGGGGGGCGGCCTTTTGTGTCCAGTCTGTACTGAGCGGCCTGTGTCTTATTCTCAACCTTTCGCTCAGCAAATGAAAATATTCCACGAAATAAAAGGTGGATTTGCTCCGCAATTAAAATAACAATAGTAGGGAGTTGAGTCAGACCTGGGAACAAGTCAGGCAGCAGCCACAGCCGCCCAGAGGACCCCGTGGGGCGCAGAGTCGAGGGCCACGCGCTGGGGCGGGCCGTCCCGACTTCTCGCCTGCGACCCGGAGGAGACGCCCCTCGGGCCGCGGCCCTGGCCCGCCTCGTGCTGCTCAGTCCCGACCCGTCTCCCGGCCTCGCTCAGCTTCAGCCCCGGGGCCGGACTCGGGTCGCTCTGTGACCCGGCCTCCCTTCCCCTGCTCAGCTTCAGGCCCGGGGCCGGACTCGGGTCGCTCTGTGACCCGGCCTCTCTCAGCTTCAGCCCCGGGGCCGGACTCGGGTCGCTCTGTGACCCGGCCTCCCTTCCCCTGCTCAGCTGCGGCTACTGCCCGGCAAGCGGCCGACAAGCTGACGCCCAGCACCCGGCGCGCCTCGGCCCTGCCCACGGGCCGGGGTCCCCGCGACGGAACCGCGACAAGGCCTTGAGGGAAAGGCGAAGCTTCTGTCGCTGGAGCTCAGCCCCCTCCAGGGCTTGGTCGGAGGGAGTGAGGGACGGCAGAGAACAGAGGAGGCGGAACACACACGGCCACACGAATGACGCGTGTGGCACTCGTGACCCCTCACCAAACTGTCCTACAGGTGAGGTCAGGGACTCCCTTAATCTCCACGGTTACCAGGGACCAGTGGTGAGATGTGCACCCAGGAATCCCGGCGCTTAAACCCCTCCCATTGGAGTCAGCCTTGGTGACGGGCTGAGGTCCTACAGTTTCGCTTTGTCCCTTTCGTGAGCAGTTTTCCTCTCTCTGTTCCTCCCATTTCACCTTTACGATGACGGCTTATTTATTTTTGTTGCGAGCTTGCGTTCCTGAGACTTCCCTCGAGAGCCTCTCCGCTGTCCTGGGAAAGAGGTTCCCTGTGGGTCGCCTCGGGGACCCTGCCCCGCTGAGCTCCACGCCACAGCAGCCCGAGCCTCTTCCTGAAGAGCCACGCGGCCTGCACTTGCCCGCGGTGACCGCGCTGCTCAGGTGGCACAGGGGCAGCCAGGCAGGACGGGAGGCAAAGGCCCACCCACTCACAGAGGGCCCCTCCAGGACTGGCGCTCATGGGAACTGCTGAGTGGGGGGGCGTGGAAGGAGAGAAGGTTCCAGACAGAGGGGGGAGCTTACAAAATCCAGGCAGACAGGGATGCAACTCCTCCCCATGCCCCCTTTCAGATGAGCTGTTGAGCATCCCATTCACCCCTTCCCCGTTGCAGAGGCTGCGGCGGCGGCAGCCTGGTGGTGGTGCAGGTGGTTCAGGTGGCAGGCGCGGGTTGCTGCGGGACCACACACCAAGCCAGAGCACCAGGGCTCCAGCACCCAATCTCCCGCTGTGCACCTGCCCCACCCTGGCTCGCTGCTTCTTCCCTCCCCCGTTGGGAGAGGGAGTGTGAATTCATTCTTCATTTCCTTTGATATCCTGTTTCCTCCCCTTCCTGGTGTGGAGACAAAATGAATTACACGCAGAGGTAAAGAAAAGGGGGTCTTCCCCAAAGCTAGGGGGCTGTCTGGGCAATTGATGTGTGACAATGGCGTGAGACAGACACTGGGAAAGCCGGAGGCACCTCCTGGAAGAGGCTGAGAGGCAGCCGCCCTGCTGTTCCAGGAATCTGCTGCAGGAGAAAGCTAAAAGCCTCTGCACCATCCTGAGTTCATTAAATGGCTTCTGCCTCCTGCCATATTAATCTTTTGTTTCTACTTAATGGAGGTTACAGTGAACAGGAGGAGGTGAGAGCCCAGGGAATGTGGGACTGGGCGGAAAGTCACCATGGGAACAGCGTGACCGCCGCCCGCCCCAGGAATTCCACCTGCAAAGAGGCACAGGGCCCAGGTGGCTGCACTCAGCAGACCACAGACCCTGAGCCATGGGGGCAGCCGTCTGCATGGGTCACCCCGAGCCTCATCTATACCAGCCCAGCCACTGCCTGCCTCCCTGGGGACGCTGTAGAAGCCGCGAGAAACAGCTGAGTCAGGCACTTTCTGTGTGAGCAGAGAGCGTGTCTGCCAGTTCTGTCTTCACAGCCGACATTTTCCCAGGATGGGGACGGAGAATGAATGCAACCAGCAGAGCAGGGGGGAAGGCTGCTGGATCAGGATGCTCAGAGGGGCCTGTGACCTCAGCACTAGCACCCCTGAGCCTGTGAGAAGTGCAGACCCCTTCCCAAGGCAGGCCCAGGAAACAGAGGCTCTGGGTGGGCCCAGCGCTGGGTTTTCACAAGCCCCTGGGGGTTGCAACGGGTGCCCCAGTTGGGAAGCCCTGTGTGGTCCTCCCAGAGCGGCTGTGGATTCTGCTAAGAGTCAGGCCAGTGGCGCCCGGGGCGGGTGGGGCCAGGTGGCCCAAAGCTGGGTGAAAAAGGCCGGTTGTTCCAGCCACCAGGACACATCATTCTTCCAGAAAACTCCACGTGGCTAGAACAAGGTGAAGAATTTTTTATTCCAATGGCTTTTATACATTTTCTTATTTATAGAACCTTTTTATATGAAATTTTATATGTGGCCCCAACATGCACTAGAACAAATGGAAACGCAGGTGCCGCTGGGGTGGCGGGCGCAGGGAGAAGGGGCCAGAGACTCCTGCATGACTGGGCTGTGCTCATGGACATCTGGGGCCCCAAAAAACACAGTTTTGAAACTACCAAGTTACTGAAATCTTACCTTTATTGCTAGAATTATTCTTTAGGGTATATCTAACAAGTGATTATTTTAAGTGGTTTGCGGGAAAACGGCCAGCCCTCCCTTACAAATGATATTCTTGTAAACTATTTCTAAAATAAACTCCTACTTTTGAACTAAATGGTCACCGCATAATTTAGGCAAAAACATTGTCAGTGACGGGGAACTCACTATCAGTCAAGGCATTTCTTTCTATATTTGGATCAGGTTCTGAGTGTATGACCCCCAAGAATTTATTTCAACCTTCTGGATCTTAATATTTTTATCTGTAAAATAAAAATAATAATTATACTGACCTCATTAGGTTGCTGAGAGAATTGAGTAAGTTAATTAATTTAAAGCCCCTATTATCTGGCACATGATAAATACTCAATAAAAGTTATATTATTATTATTGGAAGAAATTTATTACTATTGAAATGTTCTTATTACTGAGCTGAAGTCTGCATTGCTGCATTTTCTCCCGTGCATCCCGGTTGTGTCTCTGGCAGCTATCCTGAATGAATAAATGCAGCTCCCTCAAACTGTATAGACAGTGGAATCCTTCGGCCAAGACCTCCTTCAATTTCTGGCCACTAAACTTAAAAGCTGAGCTGGAACTCCGTCCTTCGTTTGTCCGTGTCCCCATTTTGTTTTGAGTATTGTGTTAGCCAGGGCTCCCCAGAGAAACAGAACCAACAGGGTGGGTACCTGTCTGTGGACAGAGATTTGCTGTGTGGGATGGGCTCACAGGATCGCGGAAGCTCACAAGTCCCGCCATCTGCCATTTGCAAGCTAAAACCGAGGAAGCCAGCGGTGCAGTTCTAGTCCAAACCCCAAGGCCTGAGAAGCAGGGGCGCCGTTGGTGTAAGTCCAAGCCCAAGGCCAAAAGAGAACCAGGAACACCCATGTCCAAGGGCAGGAGAAGGTGGACGGCCCAGCTCGATCAGAAAGGAAGACAGACTTTGCTCGTCCTCTGCCCTGTGTCCTACTGGGGCCACAGTGGATCGGACAGTGCCGGTCACCCTGGGGAGGACGTTGCTCTTCCCTTAGGCTGCTGGTTCACGTGCCAGTCAGTCTCTTCCGGAAATACCCCCATCAACACACCCAGAGACGATGCTTCATGAAATATCTGGCATCTCGTAGCCCAATACAGTTGGCACATAACCTGAACCCATGTCACTCTCTTCTCACCTGTGCTTGGTGCCTGACGGCCCTGCCTTCCCAGTACCCCTGTTACCAGCTCACCTCCCTCCCGTTCAGATCCCACCGAGCACCCACCATCACACACACCTGCTCTTGGGTCAGCCGAGAGCAGCAGACACTCTCCCCACCCCCCGTTCACTCCCAGTTCCCCCCTGCCTTATCCGCCTCCCGCCACTGCCTAAGAAATTCGGCCCCAGTGACGCCTGCACTTCCCCACTTCCCATTAATTCTTCATAACTCGTCCCCTGGAAATACTCTTGTGGAGTACAGAAATGATTTTCTCATTGTTAAACTCAGTGGCAGATCTTCACTTCTCCTTTTACTGAATCTTTTAGCGACATGAGAATATTGATTACTATATTGTTTATTGATAAATGTCTTCTCCAAGAGTTTTTGACAATAAATGCTTTGGATTTTGTTTTGGCCAGTGTATTAGTCAACTTAGGCTGCCACAACAAAATACCACAGACCAAGGTGGCTTAGACAACAGAAATTTATTTTCTCACAGTCCTGGCGGCTGGAAGTCCAAGATCAAGGAGTCTGCAGGGCTGGTCCCCTGAGGCCCCTCTGCTGGCTTGCGATCGACCACATTCTCGCTGTGTCCTCACATGGTCTTCCCTCTGTGCACCCACATTCCTGGTGTCTCTTTGTGTATCCAAATTTCCTCTTCTAATAAAGATACAAGTCCGATGGGATTAGGGCCCACCCTGACGGGCTTACTTTAACTTAATCACTTCTTTAAAAGCCCTATCTCCAAATGCAATCCCATTCTGAGGTTCTAGGAGTAGGGCTTCAATGTATGAATGTAGGGGACATACTTGAGCCCCTAACACTCAGGATCCTTGACGAGCCACTGCCTCCCTGCCTGGTGGTGCTTGGGGTCCTGTCCTGGCACCTTCCCCGCTCACCCCAGCCCTCAGCAGTCCCATCCCCTCCATGACCATGTAATCAAGTACCTGCTGGACACAGCACTGGAATGTCGAACAGGCATCATAAACTCAGCATTTTCAACACTAAAGTGACCATTCTCCCTGGAAGAGGGGTGTCTGTTCTTTATTCCGTGTTCCACATCTCAGTGAATTCATTTATGCACTCAACTACCCAGCCATCTATGCATCCAAAAGATATTTATTGAACACTTTCTGAACTGTCTTTACACTCACAGGGCTTACAGTAGGAGAACACCAGATTTTAATTACACAGTTTCAAGAACCAATGGAAAATTTCATTTGCAATAGGCACTAGGAAGGAGAGAGGTACTGACACACGAGAACATGAGCCAGGGAGGTCTGACCAGTCCGCAGAGGAAAGGGGAGTTTTGCAAGAGGAAGTGCCCCCCGGCTGGTCCTGGAAGGATGAGGGGCAGGCGGGCTCAAGGGGGTGTGGGAGGGTGGACTGTGTGGCAGTGAGGGGCAGATCAGAACCGGAAGTGAGGGAGGCCAGGCCACGCTGGCACGACTGGATGCAGTGAGCACGTATTTTTGTCTTTGTGGAAAGTCATAGAAACCCACTGAAGGAGTTTGAGTAGTGGGGCGACAGCATAAGACTTTCATTTTGAATAATAAATCACTTTGGCTATTTCACGGTGAATGCATTAGAGCAGAGATGCAGGTAAACAATGATGTTATTGCAGTGGTCCTGGCAGCTTTGACCAGAGTAGTGGTGGGGGAAACGTGGAGATGGATTTATGTTTTAGAGACATATGGGGAAATAAAACTACACAACTCGATGATGGATTGAATTTGAGAAGTAAGGGAGAGAAGGGTGTTGCTAGGACTTAAACGTGTCCTCCAAAGCGGACGTGTTGGAAACTTCACCCCAGTGCAGCAGTGGTGACAGGTGGAATTCTAAGAGGTGGCGAGGCCAGGAGCACTCTGTCTTCATGAGTGGATTCATGCCTCTACCTTGGGAGTAGATTCCTGGGTTCCTGCCGAAAAGGATGAGTTTGACCTTCTCTCCCTCCCTCTCTCTCTCTCTCTCTCCTGTGTTCTCGTGCCTTTCCGCCTTCTGCCATGGGATGAAAGAGAAAGAAGGCCTTCACCAGATTTGGGACCCTCGACCTTGGGCTTCCCAGGCCCTAGAACTGTAAAAACTAAATCTCTGTTCTTTATGAACTACCCAGACTTGGGTATTCTATTATGGCAGCACAAAACGGACTGAGGCGGGCGTCAGAAGGATCCTCAGTTTCCTGGCTTGCGTGGCTGCTGGGGCAGTGATAACCGCAGACAGCAAAGGGGTCCTGGAAGAGGCTTGGGGGAAAGGGTCGCAGGTGCTTGAGACAAGCAAGAGGAGACACCAGGAGGCTGAGCACGGGGTGTGGGTTGGGGACCAGGCCTGGGGCGGAGGTCTCGGATGTCTGGGAAATGCCATGAGGGAGCCCACGAGGGAGCGTGTTCATCGTGTGGAGGGTGGAGAGGCAGTCTGGGAGAAAGTGCAGAGCGTGGGGAGGCAGGGACGAGGTCTGAGCGGGGAACCCCATGCTGAAAGGATCCTGGAGGAGGGGGAGGCCTCAGAAGGGACCGTGTAGGCCCCGCTGCATGACGGGGGCAGGAGTCTGGGTCAGGGACACCTGCGGGAGTGTGGCTGCCCTTGTCTGCACTGTGTTTTGCCACCTGGAGGCCACTGGTTAATTTGGCGAGAGCAGCTACTGAGTCATGACGGGGCAGGACCAGACTGTAGCCTGCCAGGGAAGGAGAGGAAGCAGCCTGGACTGAGAGCTCTTTCCAGAAGCGTGGAGGTAGATGTGGTGACAGGAGAATGGTCACAGCCATTTTATTTACCTGACTATTTTTTTGCCTATCTAATTTTTAAATTTTTTAAAAAATGGACACATAATAATTGTACATATTCATGGGGCACATAGTGATGTTTCCACACATCTAACATTTAGTGATTGGATCAGAGTAATTAGCAAATCCATCATCTCAAACATTTATCATTTCTTTGTGTTGGTCACACTCACTGTCCTCTTATTAAACAGGTATTTGGAACTGCACGTTGCTGTTAACTACGGTCATCTGCAGTGGTAAGAAGGCCAGGACCTACTCTGGCTGTGACTTTGTGTCCTGTGACAAATCTGTCCCTCTACCCCTCCCCGGCCTTCCCAGCTTCTGCTGTCCTCTTTTTTGCTGTGCACTATTTACCTGTTTTAAGATCGGTGTCATTGGATGGAGAAAATGCTGAGGGACTCCCTATTTCCTCTCCCACCCCCACGTGAGGACTGAACACCCACTTCCCCTCCTGCCGGGCTGTTGGCAGCTGAAGGCTCTCACTGGTCCCTCCCCAGCCAGTGCCGTGACTGAGGAGAGCTGCTGTCCAACCTCGCCCCGTTTGTTGGGGGGGCCTCGCCAATGGCCATGGCAGGGCTGGAAAAGCCTGGTTACCTTAGCACCACGGGGAAGCTCCAGGGGCCACTTGGCCCCACAGGCTGAGCACTGATCGGCCCAGATGCAGCTGCAGCACAGCCGGCTTGTCTGGGGCCTGTCCTGCTCACTTCACGCCCCACGGGTGTTGATCCTGGATCCGTCCATGCCAAGATCTCTTTCCCAGGTAACCCGACCTGTGACACTAAAGGAGGAGTTTCCTTGTCAGGACTGTGCTAGTCCTGTTTCTTGCAGGTCCCAGCACAGCATTCCCCACCAGGAAACCGGCAGACGGGGGCTGGATGTGGGGCTCTTCCAATGCACTCCCTGCACCCCGTGCCCCTCACAGTAGCAGTCATCCCTGCCGGATGCTCCCAGCTTCGTTGATGATCTCTGTGTCACACCGAGTCTTTAAAGCACACATTGTGAGTGAAACACGTGCCATTCCAGCACACGCACACACACTGTCTCCACTCTCTCCATCACCCCATGAATTGTCTCTGGCAACAACAATGCACCCTCCATTTCTGTCACTTATTTTGCACTAGGATGAGCAATTTTGATCCATGCTGCCTGAAAAACATAATCTTTTGAATGTGCTGAAATGAAATGAAGAAATATTATTAGCCTGAATGATAACACTTAAGCTTTGTAAATTTAGGTGTTGTCAAGTGAATGATCTAAGAGTGACTAATACAGAAATCAGTAAGCAACTAGGAATTGAGAAAAGTCCCTTCATAATATGAAACATCTCTAAGCCTGGGAGTACTGAACAATAATTAAATAAATTAATGGTAAATGGATAAAACTATGACCTCAGAAATTTTTATATTATTGGGAATTTCAAGAAAAGGAAAAGTTATTGGTATCATTAGGGTGGATTATTAAAACTACTCTTTCCAGGAAAGTTACCTCCTTGCTGAACAGTCTATGTGTATTTTTATTGTCTTTTGACCTTATCTGTCCACTCAGTTACAAGGGGAACTTTGGAGGCCAGGATCATCCATACCTTATTCGTGTGTATCTTCTAGCACCTGGCTTATAGCTTGGCATATGTGTTGCCCAGTAGACATTGGAGGGTGGATGGACAAGTGGGTGCATATTTACCCCTTAAATTCTGAAGAGTGTCCAGTGACATCAGTAGTTAATATCCGGCACACCCACATCCAAGCGAACTATGCATATTCTAGGGATTGGGGGACACCAAACTATGAAGAGAGGCAGTGTATGATCACTGCTACACGCTAAGACCTTAACTAATGGCAGAGCCTCACCTTGGATGGTCTGCTATCCAAAATCAGTCTGCTTGCCAGAACTGCTGGCTGGTTGCTCCACTCACTGATTTAGCAAACCTTTACCGTGTGCTCACACAGCGTCTGACGCTGGAGTAAACAAGACCTTCTCCCACTCTCACGAGACTGTGTGTGACACCAGTGGGCGGTGGTCTTCAGGATCTATGGGTTCCAAGCTGATTTACTTCCCTTTGCCATGTCTTGGATTTCTCATGGCCTTTATTTTATGGCCTGGCTACTCTTCTTCAGGTAATAATTGTGTAGTCTGGTGACATTATTTTTCCTCCATGTCTACTATTGTAAAGCACATCGCTACCATTACTAATACCATTATTTTAATCTACCCTTTACACAGAACATTTTTTGTGCTAGACATTTTGCTAGATGTGTTATATACGCGAACACATCCTCATGAGAGGATATTATCTCCATATATGAGTTGTGAAAACTGCAGAAGAGGCTAAGGTCTTATGATGGACATAGATGGACAGACGGAGAATTTCAGTCCACATCATCCTGATGCCACGCCTGTAGTTTTTGTAGGCTTCAATTTCTTTACCACTGGCCAGGTGAAATAGACATTAACTCATTGGGCAGTTGCTTTGTTAAGTGAAAGAAAATCATAGTTGTTAAAAACAAAGACTTCCTTTGTTAAATCTATTGTTGGAATGTGGTGGCATAAGTGACATATAGAAGCCACTCGAGACATCGCTAGTGCTTCTGCTCGGACACCCAGAAGGGTGTCTGCTCTTCTGCTCATCTGGTCAGAGTGTCTG
Source organism: Daubentonia madagascariensis (assembly GCA_023783475.1). Classification (NCBI taxonomy): domain Eukaryota; kingdom Metazoa; phylum Chordata; class Mammalia; order Primates; family Daubentoniidae; genus Daubentonia; species Daubentonia madagascariensis. Next base: position 2,121,796 of record JAKFHU010001035.1, read on the forward strand.
CTCTCTATTAGCGGTGGGTCCAATGCAGGTTCTTACCCAAGGTCCACCTGTTCTCCCCATTTCATTCACTTTTTGGAATACACTTTCCTGTGTTGATTCAACAGTCTCTTGTCCCCCAGAATGCTGGTGAGAGAAGAGTCACCATTTCCACCAAGGACAGAACCTCCTTTCTGCAGCTGCCACCATCTACAGACTCGGGACTTCCCTGGGGCTCCACCCTGGCCCCTCATGCATCACCAGGTGGGAGAGAGCACGTGGGATTTGCAACCATGGGCAAGGGGCAGTGCAGCTCAGTCCACTGTTGGCAGTTCGGGAAATTCAAGTGACCTCCCATTATCCAAATTTCATCTTCTATGGAAGGAAGATAGAAATAGCCACCTGAAGACATTGCTGAACCCATACCATGGAATAATAGAAATAGCTTTGTGAATTCTGGAAACCAAAAATAAGATGTCATTGTTACCTTTGTTTTGCAGCCCTGTAATATTATAATTTCTCCAGACAGTTACTGAGAGCAAAAAAAGTACTTATTGCATGTAGGGGAATTGTGCAGAGATAAATAAAATAGAGGTTTTCAGTTTGTTCCAGGGTCCCACTGCCTACCAAGTCTAAGTCTTGTTGCGATCCACTGAAACCAAGTTGTCACGGCCCTGCACAGCTGCATCTTGCTGTGTGAACATCAGACACTCCCCCGCCTCTCTCCAGAGCTGCCTTCTGTCCAGCCCACATTCTGACTGCTGGGGCACGCAGCCCAGATCCCTCAATCAAGACCTTTTCCTGGATCTTCCCCAACCCAGGTCCTCCCCAAACTAGGTCAGAGTCCACCACCAGCCTTGCTCCTCGGCCTTGAGCACATTTGATCAAGGGGTGCCCTAGCCCTGCTGGCCTGATTGCAAGGCCTCTGTGCCTCCCCCCAGGGTCTCTCTTCTCCTATGCAGCATCTGCCTTCACCTGGACCAAAATAGGTCATGTCTTTATTATTTCACCTTGGTCCTAAAAAAGTAGCATCATCTGGACACCTTAAGGGATCTCATTTAGCATAACTTTAAATGCCAATACAAACAAAATATCCACATACTGGGGACGATTATTCCTCAGAGCTCCCTCCCACCTGAGGATGAAGCAGATGCAGCTTTGTAGCAGGAAAAGGTAAGACTTCACTTCAGGCTCCTGACCATGCACGTTTTTGGATTTTTTTCCACATCTATTTTAAAGCAGTTTACTTCTCCATAATCAACCTCTTCTGGCCCACAGCCACTTTATCTTCCCTGGATTTTTGTCCTGAATATAGTGCTTATAGCCATTTGTTTGTGTAAAAATAGTTATTGCTGTTAACAACAGGATCTTGTTTCCTGCAGAGAGGGACTGCCCGGGAGGGTGCCAGGCAGACAGGAGGGCGTGTGGGGGCCGCACAGTGTGGGGGCAGGAGCCTGCAGAGGGGAGCAGCTCCACAGCAGAACGAGAGCCGCCCTCGGAGCCACGTGGCCTGGGACCAGCCCTCTCTCCCCGCTCTCTGTTTCCTCATCTGTAAAGTGCAGGTGCTGCGCCGAATTACTGCTGATGACCCTTAAGGCTCCCACGTTGCATGATTACCGTCAGCCTCCTGGAGACCGCCCGTGCTGGGCTGTCTTCCCAGACCTCAGAAATTACATGTCTAATGAATGTGCAATGCTAATCCAAGAAAACACACCAGTTCGAGAACAGCACTTTATGTTTCCGCAGAATTTTACGTTGATCCATGATTCTTTCACTCTCCTTGTCTCATGTGATCCCAATAAGTAGAGGTAGAAAGAGATACCATAATTCCCACTTTATGGATTAGGAAAGTGAGGCACAGAGAATTGAGTGGTTTCTCAAGGTCTCTGTGCAAAGCCAGACTAAAATCCAGGCCCACTGGCCATAAGTCAGTCCAGCAGCCTGTTTTTCAAAGGGTTTTGAAAATCCACTTACATATGCTTTATCTTTCCCTGACCTTGGAGGGGGTCAGATGGCCCAGGTTGAGTGGACAGTGCTGAGTGACCAGCCCCACTTCTGAAAGGGCTGAGGGTCAGGCTGGGTGTGAGACCAAGGGGTGCGTGCAGTCTGAGAGGCCAGCAGGGTCAGAGGCGGGGGCAGGGCACAGGCTGCATGTGCTGGCTGACTGGGGCCCCTCCCTGCCCTCTGTCCCTGCTCTCCTGTAAGATCTCAGTGCCCGGGGGGCAGGGGCACAGGCTGCCTGTGCTGGCTGACTGGGGGTCCCCTTCCTGCCTTCTGTTCCTGCTCCCCTGAAGATCTGCAGCCTTGGGCCATTGGGAGCCGTCAGCATTCCAAGGGGAGAGACACCTGATTGTCTTTGATTGTTCTGAGACTTTAATTAAAATTTATTCACTTTGCCTTGGTTATTGCTATAGAGGCTTCTGGGATGACGGTTACTTTGCCAGCCCTGTGAAGTGTTAGTGTCCCTCTTGGTCCATGCTTGGAAATGAAAAAAAGACTCATCCTTGTCACCCAATGGTCCTCTCACCTGGTGGCAGCTGCTGCTTCTGTCCTGCTTCAGGGACCAAGACAGCCAATGCCTGCTTTCAATGAGTGCAGAGTCTCAGCTCCTGGGCTTTCCAGATCATAGGGATGGGCATGTGCTGTGTTTGGTGACCACCTTGCCAAGTCCACTTCTGGAGCCATGCAGGATATGGAAACAAACAATTGACTATAGTAGCTGAAAGGTATATTTCTTTGTTCACATGTTTGTGTGTTTACTTTTGCATAATGAGGAGTCTACAGCTGGGTGGTAACTGACCTTGTTCCCAATGTTCAAGGGTATCAGGGTTGACATTTCTGAGATGAGGCCCTAGTTCTTTCTCTCATGGTGCCAAGATGGCCCTGGAGCTCCAGCCATCATGCTGTTGTTCTCGCAGCAGGGTGGGAGAGTGGGAGGAGAGAAGGCTGAACCGTGGCTCTTCCCTGCATCTCATTGGCAGCTTTTCCCATGAGAGAGGCTGGAACATCCGTTTCCAGCTAAGTGCATCACCCTCCTAATTGCAGGGGCTCTGTTGACAGGAGGTGGGGGCTGGACATTGGGCAGTAGGCATTCTTGTACCTCCTGTGCAGAGGCACAGGTGTCCCCTACCAGCTCTGTCATCCTCTAGCAGTTATAATCACTTATTAACTAATTATGTTTCTTAATTTTTTTATGCTAAAAAGGACAATGCCCACACTTCTGCCTATAGAAGTAAAATGAAACCATGCATACCATTATAACTTTTTAAAAACCACACTTGACCTGAACTTTTGAAGTGCTATACATTAGTGGTTACTAATTTTATGACTTGAGTCTATGCCACTCATAGTGCAGAAATTTGTCAAATGCCTCGAGGGTATGAGGTACAAGGTGAACAAAGTGGAGAAGACCCATCAGAGCTAAGGGCTTGTGAGGGCAAGTGCTTAACTCTAAGCTTTGTTTCGCTTCTACAGTCTCATTTGTGGGCCCCTTCCCACAATGCGTCATTTCTAGAAGCAATTCCAAGGAAAGAACTCGCCCTACTGTGCGAGTGGCCATTCACACTTTAAGTGAGCACTTAGACCAAGGGATGTTTAAACCATAAGCATAAACTCACGATAGGGGCAGTCAGGTGCCTAAGGAGGCGCTGTCCTTACCGGAGACTCCCTCAAAGCAAGTCCAAGATTTGAATTCAAGAAACGTGAAATCAAATTCTGCCTTTGCTCCTTGCTAGTCTGTAAGAGGGCGTGAAGACACCCGGGCTGTGGAAGGTGTTGCGATGACCCAAGACAAGGCAGGGGAGAGAATCCTGTAGGCCCCCAGCTGAGCCTGGGGGTGCAGTGCTCTGGAGAGGGGATGTGATCAAAGCAGAGGAGCTCCTTCAGGTCCCAAGCTCAGCCACTGCCAAGGAATTGGCTCCTGGGAAAGTCGTTGAAACTCTAGCTTCGTAAGTTCATATGGAAAACAGAAATAGCTGCATCTATTGCTATAAGGCGGTTGTGAAAGTTTAAGGCCATGATGCACGTAACTGCCTTTGCAAGCACCGAGCCGCAGGCTGAAAAGAAGTGTGGCCAGCCTGCTGACCCTTCTCTGGGTCTGGATGGAGTCTTTTTCCTGTGCACATAGACTCAAATGTCGTGCCTGGTTCTCGGACCCAGCGAGGTTCCAGTCCCAGAGCCTTGGGGAAGGATTGCACTCAGAGGTCAGAAAATGCCATAATTTACAATTTGCATATTTCTGAAGATGGAGCGTTTAGCTGGGAACTAATGTTTTTCCTCTATCTTCCCTTTCAGGATCCTGGAACAGAAATATTTCAGAGAGGAAATAAAATGCAGTGGAGTGTTTCCTTTGGTGATGAAAGTCAGTGCTGTGGGATTTTCTGGGGACCTCGCACAATCATGACAGCAGCTGCTATCAAGCTGTCTGGGGATGGAATCTCCTTGAAATTACTGGAAAAATAATTAGAAAGCCTGTGTCCAGGCTGGAATGACCCTGCCCAGTGAGGTCCCCATCCTGTGAGTCCACGGACAGGTGAGGTCCGGGGGCTGGAGCCAGGATGAGCCCTCCTGCTTCCTGGGCCCAGTCCAGCACTGTCCCCCAGGGCTGGCCACACTTCCTTTCAGAATCCAGTTCAGAGTGCAGATTCCATGCTTTGCTCAGGAAAGGAGCTGTGTCTGCCCGGTGGGGCTGACTTCTCCAGTGCTCACTTCCTCAGGATAACCCCTGAGGCACTCATGGAGCAGGAAGAGCCCTTCTGCAATGGCTCCTGGAGGCTCCTCTCTTAGGGAGTGTGGGGGCTGCACAGGAGTCTGACAAACTCTGGCGCTCACCTGGAAGCCTGGGGACCCCGTGCTGAAAGGCCTCCTTCCTGGAACAAGCACATGTGCCCAACCTGCTGGTGACCACGCCTGGCCTGCAGCTGCCTGCTGGGGCTATCGCTGGGGAGGACAGCTGCTCCGCCGGAGGACAGCACACCTGGACCCTGCAGGATGGCTGCCCTGCGGCTGTGCAGACAGGAACTGCCCTGAGAGAAAGTGTCCTCCTTGTGACCCAACATGACTCAAAAGACAAGCAACAGGGATCGCCTGGAGGCTGTTAGAAATGCAGAATCCCGGGCCCTGCTCTGGAACTTCCCAGAATGAGGATTTGTGTTTTAGCAGGACTCCTGGGGCCCATCAGAAGTCTGGGAAGCCCTGCCCTGGGGGGAGCGTGCTGCCCTCTCCTTGGAAAGCACAAGGTTGGTTGGGGATTTCATCTGCCTTTTGGTTTCTCCAGTTCTTGGTCCAGCCTTTAAAAAAAATTAGTGCCATTTTTCTATTTTAAACCAATGTCACCTTGATCCAAAGTTCACCCTGCGCTGCCCTGGATTTGAGGGCGGAGTGGGAGGAGGCGATGAAGGCATCTATATTTTTCCCCTCCGTATTACAAGCACCTCAGGTGTCTGAAATATCTCAACTCCCCCTGTGCAAATTGCAGGTACTGAGCCGAATAACCTGTGCTGGGCTGGCATTTCGTTCAGGCAGGCACTCAGCCTGCACATGCAGGGAGGCTCCCAGGGAGGGGGAGAGGCGGCTGCTCTTTGTCCTTGGAGGAGGAGGCGGGTCTGGGCTGCTGCCCCTAGCAGACCCGCTCCTCCTGCCTGATCTGTGGGACCCGGGCCGGGCACTCTGAGGTGAAGAGCAAGCAGCCTGGGGGCTGGGGGCCAAGCAGGGTGAGGGTGGTGCCCAACAGACAGGAACAGCCTCTCTTCTTGGAAGACCAGAGGCAGTTCTGTAGCTGACTTCAGAGGCTTCACCCTTCAGTCCCCATGGGCAGGGACAGACTCCATCTCAAAGCTTGCCCCCTGAAGTCAGCCCTGCTTCATCAGCACCACGCGCCTGCTCCTGGAAAAGCCAGAGCCCTTTCTCTCAGCGTCCCAGTGTGTCCCGCGAGGGGCACGCCCTAGCGCCCGCCCTCCTGGAGGCTGGGCCAGTGTCGCCTTCCCAGACTGGAAGTCCTCGGTTTGGATCCAGGCTGAGAAATGGTAGCTGCTGTGAGCTCTCATAGGAGTTGTTCAACCCCTCCGAACTTTGGTTTGGCCTCTCCTGTTAACTTTGTTAAAAAACAGAGGAAGGATAAAAACTTACCTGTAACGTGTCGGGGAGGACTAAGTGGACGGCATTTCAGAGACCTCAGCACCTTCCTCCTCCAACCCTTTTCCAACTCCCCAGTTCCCTGACCTTCTGCGATTAACTCTCGCTGGACCTCAAGCCGCACTTCCCCACCAAAAATTGCCTGTATGTCCTCCTTTGAAGCCCTTCGCTAAACTACGGCCTAGAGTGATATTATCCAATATTTTTGCATCATAATAAATCAAAGTTGAAGTACCCATCCATCCTTCAACCCATCCACCCGTGCACCCATCTGTCTACCCCCCTCCCCGTGCATTTCTTCTCCCGGCTGTCTTGCACTGAGAAGAGTCCAACAGCTCAGCCCTGTGCCAGACATTGGGAAGAGCTCAGAGCTAAATAGGACAAATCATGAAACCACTCGGAGCCCTTCTTCATTTGTAAAAAGGGAACTTTGATTGGTGAGCTCTAATGCAACTTGCAGCTTGAACATTCTAGAACACTTTCATCATCCTCATCAAAAAGTATATCCATAAAAAGACCCCATGACACAGGGAGCTGCACTCTGGCCAGAAGAGAACGCTGTATGCCTGTATGGAGCTTTAAGTGGGAAACAAATGTTTAACCTTCACAGGCAGACAAATCTAAAATAATTCATTAATCACAGACTCTTAGGTCCTCAGCGCCCTTCAGCAGCAGCACTGGGGGTCCTGGCTGTGGGGTCCCACTCCAGCATATCCGTTCACCATCTCGTTGTCTCACGACAACCCTGTCGGGGAGGTGCTTTTATTATCCACGATTTACGGATGAGAACACCGTGAAGTGTGCCAAACAACTTGCCTAAATTCGTTCAGGGGGACGCCTGGGCCAGGATTCAGCACCAGGCCCCGGACAGTGAGCCCTCTTGCCCTGCCTCTGAAACCCTGGGCTGTGTCTTCTGACTCCGCCCGTTGCAGAAGAGCACTGTGGCGTGAGGCCCGGGTATCTTTTGCTGGGCAAGGGCAAATCTAAAGTAGGGGATGTGCCAGAGACAAGCCATGGGGACATCTCCACGAAGGCAAAGTCCTTTGTTTTCCTGAATTAATTATGACGAAAGTGGCACTCTAACCCTTGTCCACTGAGAATGACAAAGCTGAAATGCCATTCTTTTATTAATTTACTTGAATCTCCAATGAACGAATGAAGTTAATAAGCATTCGTCAGGGACATTGATGTGGTACAAACAGGTGAAAGTCCCTGTAGAATTCCAAGCCCCGTGACCCTAGAGACATGCTTACTTTTCATGAAAAAATCCCCCCCATGGGAAGGTAACGCACATGACATTATGTTGACTCCCTTTGCCTTCCGAGTTCTACATAATCTCTTTTTCTCCTGTACCTCTTTATTCTATACTTTTTGATACAATTATTCTTTTAAACTATATTGTGGTCACTTATGTGCTCTTCCTGCCCTGACTCCCTACCTGCTTCTCAGCCACCCCATTAGTCTGAGAGGTCCTTGAGGGCCAAGTTTACAAACCCCTTACTGTCTCTTAGTAGCCCGTCCACACGTGTGCACACACACAAACACACACAGCACCTGACATGCAGAGTGACACATAACAGGTGCTTAATACACGTTTGCGGGATGGAGGGTAGATTTCTACCTCTAAAAAGCAAGTTGTGATCTGAAAAACGACTATTTATAGCAGGAGCAGAAGAGAAGGGAGCCTGCTGGATGTGGTCCATGAACTGGGAGTGTGGAAGGGAACAGGGAGGTGGAGAAAAGGGGTGGGGGGGAGGGAGAGATGTGCTAGGGGTTGCAAACATGAAGGGAAAAAAATACCATGTTGTGAAATCTCGATTTATGGCAAAATGCAATTTTAAAAGATAAATGCACAGGCTGAAACCAGAAAAGGAGAGCTGCCATTTCAGGTTATGTAAGAGAGAAATGAATACTTGCATTCGCCATCGGATCAGTCTGCACCTACCTTGCTGTCCCTCCCCAGCCCTCCCGGGCTCTGTCTGTCTGTCTCTCTGTCACCATGCACACAGCATGCACACGCTCCACACTCCCACCTCCGGCGCCCTCCTCTCCCTGCTCCACGCGTCCCTCCCGGCCCTCGCTCTGCAGTGAGCGCAGGCAGGAGATTTACAGTCACTGCATGCTCGGTTCCTGCCTCCCAGACACAGGATCATCCCACTCAAAGCTGCTTTATACGGGTTTGTTAGCTCTGCTCTGCTGACTTGGGAGGGTACATATTTTTAATCTTTATTATTTTAATGCCACACTTCATCCCTGGGCTTCAGGCGGCAACCACATCCTGACCTTAGAACACCAACATCAGGAAAGCCACTGCTATTTGTCACCCCCACGCTGACTGCCTGGGGTCCTGAAATTAAAATGCGTGGGAGGGAACACATCTTGAAGCTCCGCTGTCTCAGCCCATGAACAGTCTGTAAGAGCAGGCAATGCTGGCACACTCTGGCCTCTGGCCGAACAGTGCACATTGGGGACAATGCCCACGGGTTTTAACAAAACAGAAAGAGCCTGCACCTGAGCTGGGAGCAGCATAGATGGTCAGGATAGGAATGTGCTTAAAATGCTCCTTGTCTCTAGAGAAGTCAGCACATGAGGGAAGAGCCAGTGGTGGAAGACAAGGGAACTCCACCAGCCCCAGCCCCGCGAGCCCCTGAGAACTGGATGACCAGCGTGCAGCCCAGACCCTGCGGCCTTGTGATAACAAACCAGAGAAGGCCGTCCTGGGCGTTCTCTCCAGGACCACACAATGTCCAGTGCTCACTGCAGATCGAGTGTCTCTGACTCTGCTGACTTCCTTTTCCCTTGGCCTCTGGCTCCTCTGAGACCTGGAGGGTGTAGGCATGAGGAAAGGATGTCTTCCCAAGGCTCTAAGCCTGCAGAAGGGGGGCTTTATGGAAGGCCGACCAACAACACGGGTGTCTTCCCCAAGCATGTGCCTGCCCACTGACTGCCCTGCACCTCCTGCCACTCTGGGAAACAGATTTCCAAAGCAGAATTTGTCCCATTTTTAGATGAGGGAAAGGACCCAGAGAAGTTCAACGGTTTGCCTGTGGTTGTGCATTGGAGGGATGTCTGCCAAGGCACACTAGACTCTTACCCCACACTATCTTGCCCCTGCCACCCCACTCTAGCCAGTTGGTGGGCCAGTGAGGACACCCCAGAATCCACAACTCACGGCCCAGAACCACTGGCCCAAGAGACAGGGTGTGCCCCTCTGTGAGAGCATGAAGATGAAGGAGCATCTATAGCTCGACACTGACGAAGCAAGCAAAAATTGAATATTTGTGTTTCCCACCCCAAATTCTGTAGTCTTATAACAGAAAGGAAGACTCTGTCCATTGCCTATCTGGGTATGTAGGACGGAGCCTAGTTCCAGGGGCGGCAGGAGGTGGCCTGTTTGGATGGATTTCTTGAATTCAAGCAGAGATCTGCTCTTCTGCCCAAACTTTCCCCATCAGCTCCCCTAATTGAAAGTGGTTTTCATTCATCCATTGGAATTAAGGTATTGACATGAGGAGACTGCTGGGAAGGGAAGCCATGGCCCTGTGCATGGCTCAGAGCCCCCGAAGCCGTGTCTGTAGGGCAGGGGAGGGTCTCTGAAAAGGACATCCCCACATTCAGTACGATCTCCCACCTCACAATCGAACTTGGGCAGGACTGATTTTTATCATGACCCAGATTGAAACATGTACTTCTGAATATTGTAGTGGACATTTTGCTTTTGCTTTCCTGCATCAGTTGGTAACTAAAGATGGTTTTTCTATTTAATGACTTTGTATGTTAACCTTCTTGTTGGTCCATGACAGCATCTGTTAGACACCTCCAGATCACACATCAGAAGGCAACTTGGTGTGCGCAGCTGCACCATGGGGCCATGTCTACCCAGCAATGGCAAAGTCCTGTCTGTGACAACATACTGTGGTGGACGGCACCCGGTTTTCTAAACCATTGCTAATGCCTTTTCAGAGTATACGAAATCTTCAAGCATCTGAAAATCTGACTGGATAGTTTTCATGCTTTAAATTTTTTTGAAGATTTCTTAGCATTAATTTTTGTTTTTAATTTTTCCAGGCCAGCAACACAAATAGGTGAAGTAAAGAATGGGAGAAACAATTTTTTAAAAAATTAAAGTTCTCCTAATATTTAATTAGTTGATGAACCTCTTGTGTTTGTGTACTGAGGTGAATCTCGGGCTTGCAGAGAGTCACGCACCTTCACAGTGCGTCTCCTACGGCTCCCACGTTACAGTTGCTGTCTGGAAGGTCACCGATACTTCTTACTGCTAAATCAAAGGGCCTTGTTTTTGGTCCTTATTCTTTTGGTTTTTGGCATCTTTTCTGCATCACTTTTTATCATTTCCCCTCCTGGAAAAATTATTATTATTTTTTTTTTTGGGGGGGGTTCCAGAGGATTATACTGCCTTAATTTTCCTCTTACATTTTTAAAGGTTGATTTGTTTCTGTGATGGTGGGTGTTCTGTTTCTGTCTCCTGTTTGCTAAGTCTGGGCACTGGCCCCGGGGCAGCTCTGAGCTCTGTGGGCTTCACCCTGAGTCTCCCTCTGCTCAGTTTCCTTCCTTTCCACCCCTGTGCACAGTGAGCGGGGAAGGCTCCCGCAGCCTCTGCAACACCTCCCACCTGACGGAGCATGTCCTAAGCTAAACATCAAAGCGAGTTCTCCCCCCAGATTTTCCTAAGTCTGTGCTGGGCACATATCATCAAGACATAAATAATCATTGTGTTTAATGATGTCAATATGGGAGCCATCAAAAATACCATTTACATTTACAGAATGTTCTCATGCATATTACCTCATTTGATTTTTATGAAAACTCTTTGGGAAGGAGAGGACTTATATTGTTTCTATTTTAGGAATGAGAACATTAATGTCCAGAGAAGTAAGAATCTTGGCCAAGGACACAGATTTAAAAAGTGATCGATCAGAAATTCGAGCATGGTTCCTCTGCCTTCAAGCTGGGTGCCTCTTCCAGGATTCCCTTTGGTATTAGCAGGAAGGCGCTATCACAGATGCCCTCTGGTTCACGGAGCCCTCTTCCCTGGCTCAGACTCTGAGGAGCTTACGTCTAGGGTAAAGATCAAAAGTCCATTGCTTCATTGGTGACTCAGGTGCAACAGCACGTTATGTCGCCAGCACCAGCTAATAAGAGACTACTTCCTGCCATGTCAACTGAAACTCTCATTGCCTAAGAAGGCAATGATGTGACACCCACTGTTTATAGAACTGCATGGCTCTAGACTACGTGGTTGGGTCATTGTCTATGGATTCCTCTTCCTGGAGTAGAAATTCTTCTTAATGTGGGCCCTTCAGCCTCACCTACCATTGCCCTTTGCTCACTGATATTCAGACCTCTTCAATTTTCTTATTGTACCTTCAATGAGTGGCTGAGATTCCCCCTTGCACAATTCAATGGTGCATTTGGTCCTGCTGATGCTGTGGAACCAGGTGAAGATGCAAGAGTTATTCACTCCAACCCTTCTCATCCTGCCCCCAACCCTGCGCAGCCACACTGGACCTTCTTACCGCAGGATTGGACCAGTGGGAGAATCAAGCCCCGAGGGCAGGCGGTGCCTCCGCTTTGTCCACTGTGGCTAGGCAGAGGGGAGCTTGGGACCTGCTGCCAGGGTCCCCGGCATTTTAAATCCTGTGTCTCTCAAGGTTCCCAGGTAAGATTTTATATTTTAAGTTACTCTATTTGGATAGCTACTGTCATCTAGATTTTTTCCTTTTTAACCAGAAGTGAAAGCCTTTCAACCACAAAGAGAGGTGATAAATTTGAAGAATTTGGAGCTAGATCATAGGGGAGTCATTCTGGGGGGGCATGTGCATCTGTGGCTTCCGTCCCATGGATATCAAAGCAAGGGTGCTGAGCCCAGGATGCAAGCCCTGGAGCAGAGCGCTCACAGGCATCCTGCCAGCCTGAATGCAGCAAGGCATGTGTGAGAGTATCTTGTGTGAAAGAATTCCAAAATGTGGACTCCTACTGGCCTGCCACATTGTCTGCAATTTCACCTTGAGTATTTATTTATTTAGGATAAGGCCCAACCTCTTGTTAATAAATACTCAGTTCTTGTAAAGGATGTCACTCCAAGCAACATCAGCTGTTTAACCTCCCACCCAAACCTTTTCCAGCTGACAGGGAGCAGAGGCGAGTTGGGCTGATGGAAGCAGTTAGACTGTGGTCCCAAGTGCTGGCCAGCCAGCATGGCCCGTGGGCTGAGGCACACAGAGAACTGTATGGACAGCACAGCAAGGGCTCCTGAAGCAAAATCTGCTCAGTTTAAACAATCGTCTTTATGGTGATGTGTCCTGCATTTGGGTGTGTAGGATCTTCCTTTTATAAAATAACAACAATAAATATGGTAATTTTTTAAAGCTATCACTACAATTTTAGTGTCCCCCCACATTATATTTCTATGAAATTGTAGTAGTCCATTTAATACTAAATTAGGGTCTTTTTGCTAAGGACACTGCTGAGGATGGTTGACAGAGACATGGTCGGTTGGGGTGGCAGGTCTGCTGGCAGGTGGGGATATGTGATGGGCCCTCACTGTTCGGTTGGGGTGGCAGGTATGCTGGCAGGTGGGGGTACGGGATGGGCCCTCCTGAGGGAGAACACCGGGTAGGGGAGGTGGGCAGTGAAGGAGACAGTTGCTAGTTAGCAGTTTGGAGGAGGCGAGCTCAGGGTAGGAAAGTAAGGCCCGCCCCACTCATTTTGTCGTGTTGGTCAACCCAAACTTCAGTGGGTTGTTCTTGCAGAGTATCCTTTTTTATTTCTTTTTCTGCACTGAGAATCTTGACAAGAACATTCTCCCTGCCATGCTGTCACTAAGGTGGACCCCAGGAGGAAGCAGAGACGTGGTGCCAGCCTCTGCCCAGGCTGCTAATGACACCAGATGCAGGGTTTCTTGAAATCTCCCCCCTAAGAACAAATGTTCCCCCCTTGTCCAGCTGTTTTCAGATGGGGTCAAACTGGCTCCCACCGCAGCCTGCCCAGGCCAGGAAGAGGAAGGTCGTGGCCACCACCGTGATCTGCATTGGGTCCTGCTGTTCACCCCAAAGGTCAAGGTGGAAGTTGTGAAAAAGCGTCTCTACTCAGCCCCTGCCGCAGGCGGCCAGAATAAAGTCTCCTTCCACTGGCATGTGGCCACAGACCTCCTCTCCCTGTGGGGTACAGGCAGCTGCACGAGCAGAGCCCTTGTGAACCTGGAACATGGAGTGTGTGTATGTGCTAATGTGGTGTGCACATGCGTGTGTGTGTGTCTGTGTGTGCATGCCCGAGTCTGTTGGTGTTGTATAGAGGAAACTTGATGTGCAAGGAGAGTCTAAGGTCACTCTGCAAAAACGTGTCCTTTGAGTCACATTTAGCCAGGGCCCATTCTGCAGTCTCCTCCGGCCTGGCACGGGCACAGATAGCCACATGGCAGCCACAGCTGGTGGAGAACAGAGCTGCCGGCTACTAGTGGGAGCTGGCTGCCCACTCCTCCTCTCAGGGATGCTTGGCTGTATCCTCTGTCTGCCGATCCAGCCTGGGAGGAACCTGAATGTCTGAGGAGCTGACTAACCACCTCATTCATTTTGCATATGTTCTTTTTGGCTGGCACTGCCACCAACTGGTCCCAGGTTTGACCTGGATAGAAATGGAGGTAGGATACTCCAAGGTTGCTCACACACACCCACAGTTTCTGCTGCTTGGACTAATTTGACTATGCAGCTTCAAAAAATAGTTAAGTTTATTAAAGTCTGTGCACAGTGGCTTCCAGTAGGCCTTCAGGCTGAGGCTTCTCTTTAGACTAATCTAGTTTGTCACATAGCAAACACTGGGTAAGAGTTAAAGTAATTGGCTCAGTGACCCCCAGCACACCTTGGTTTTTCTAGAGCTCGTTATTTTTTTTAATTAGGGAATTGGAAACTAGGGACTAATTTCCTCTGGGTTATTTTATCAATAAGAAAACAACCAGCTGATGATAAAGAGATATTTGATACCAGGCAATGCACAGAAATCCAACTTCCATTGGCTAATTAGGAAAAATATATTAGCCCAAGTAACTGGAAAAACAGTAGGCATGGCTGGATTCGAGAGTACAAACACTGGCAGGAATCCTTTCTCTCCATTTCCAACCTCTGCCAGTCTCTGATGGTCTTTGTGATTTGAATTTATTCTCTCCTGTTACAACCACAATCAGTCCACATGGCAGAAAAAAACTTAAACAAAGGCCAGCTTTCCTACGACTAATGATCACAGACTAAGAGGAAGCTGCCTCTCAAACTAGGAAATCTCAGGATTTCCAAAATCCTGAGGAAAGATTGGCCCTGTTTGGGTCAGGTGCTCACCGACTCAATGGGTCTGCTCGGGGCTGTGGCCCCACCAGTCAGAGACGATTCCTAGGGGCTCAGGACAGAAGCCCCAAAGGTTCCCACCTGCAGTAGGGCCCCATGGAGTGACTGCTCGGTTCTATTCTCTCTATAAAACCAGCAACTCAGGTAAACAAAGGGCATGTGTGTATTGTAGACTTAAACAGGCAATTCACAGGTCAAAAATACATTTTAAAAATGTTCACCAACTAAACCTTAAAGAAACGAGCACTGTAACAATGCTTAAATACATTTTAGCCTATCGGATTGCAGAGGTTAGTGCATTTCCATCATCCGCAGGATGTGTGGAGACAGGTTGTTGGAGCCAATGTATACCAGAGTTCAATTTTTGGAGACCAAATATCTATCAATTCTTTAAATGAATATATAGTTTGTCTCAGACATTCCACTTCTTAGGATGTATTCCATATATGGATAATTCTCACAAATGTGGGAAAATAAGTGCATTTCAGATGTTTATTCCTGAATTATTAGAAATTTTTTAAAATTTGGAAAAGTACAAATGTTCATTAATTGAAAGCATGTTAAATTACTTAAAATACATACATTCATTGAAGTCATGAAAAAAAGTTAAGTCTTCGCTTACTGATATGGAAATACGCATGAGATATACATGCTGCACAATAATATGCAAGAAACAATCCAATTTGTGCTTTTTATTTTCAAAATCTTTGTGTGTGAGAGAGAGAGAGAACTAGAGAAGCAGAGAGTGTGTATGTGTGTGTTGAGAAAGGCAGGAACAGAACACAGAACGCAAGGTCCAAATTTACTTAGCTAATTTCTCAGTGTTGGACTTAGAGTTGCCTTTTGTTCTTCACTATTATGGACAATATTTTGCATATTTTTGAAAATACATACATGGATATGTCTCTGGAGAATAAAATCCTACTGGGTTTCTAGCTGATCTAAGGCATTCGATGCACATTGCCAGTTTGCCCTCCAGATCAATTGGACCATGTCACACTTTTACTAGGAGTGTATGAGAATGCCATGCCCTTCCCTCCTCAAAATGTTGACTATTGTAACTAAAAAGTCAAAATCTTTGGTTGCAGGGATGCCATTCTGCCAGTGGACTTGAGCAGCACATTATTGCTTTTGGTTTATGGTCTTAGGAAAACCCTTTAAAAAAACAAAATGTAAACCACTTTATCAAGGGATAATCGGACATATAATGGACTACATATATGTAAAGTGTATGACTGGATAAATTTTACCATATGTATAATCCTGTGAAGCCAGGGCCACAGCCAGACCACAGACATGGGCACCACCCCCGAAGCTCCTCGCTGCTCCTTCCGTGAGCCCCATTCCCCGCCCACCACCGTACCCTGATCAACTCTGCTCCAGCATCAGTTCATACAGGTTAATTTGCATTTTGAGGTTTTATATAAGTGGAATCATTTTGTTTGGCTTCTCTCACACAACATGCTCATTTAGAGATGTAGCCATGTTGTTGTGTGAGCCAGTAGGTCATCCCTTGTTACTGCTGAGTAGTACCCCATGCTATGACATGCCACGATTTGAGTATCCATCTGTTTGTCAATAATATTTGGGTTGTTTTCAGTTTGGGGGCGTTACACATAAAGTTTCTATGAACATTCATGTACAAGTCTTTGTATGCATATATATTAATATTTCCTTCTCTTTGGAAAATACCTAGGAACAGAATGTCTGGATCATACATATGGTACATATATGTTTAACTCTTAAAGAAACCGACAAGCTATTTTTCAAGTGGCTGCAGCATCTTATATTCCCACCAGCAGTGAATGGGAGTTCCATGTCCTCCACACCCTCACCAACACTTGGTGTGGTCAGTCTTTTTACTTTTAGTAGGTATGTAACGGTGTTTCATTGTGGTTTATGGAGAGTCCATTTTTAATTGACATTCATAGTTATGTGGGTGTGGATTATTTGTGAAAATACAGTGTAGCAAACACTTTAGTGAAGTCATTCAAATATATACTGTATTAAATTTTGTCACAAAATGTCATAATCCTCCTGGAAAGAGCTATAAAGTCTGTAGGGCCTGTGTTTTATACAATTTTTATGGTTCACTTTGTTTTAGATAATACTTTAAATATTGTGCTGTATTTCCCATCGTTCCATGGGTAGAATTCTGAATTCTGTTTCAATAAAATTGCTGAGGAATAAGCTATTGCAATATTTATATTTAAACTTTATTAAAATGTCAGAATTTTTTTAAACTTTATTAAAGTAGGTTGCTGCATGTGCAAAGATGATAGTCTGTGATACATAATTGTTTTTATTTGCAAAGGATTACATGCGTGTTTGGAGAAGGTGTTTCACAGTCCAGACATTTTGAGTTTTAGATTATAGGTATCTGGAAATTCACAATTTACTTCTACTGTGCCTATTACTGGGTGCATGCAAACCTGCACGCATGTGCACACAGAGTTTAATGTGAGGGGTGTGCCCGGCTGAGGAGGGGAGGAGTGGGCTTCCCCAGGAGGATGGGTGGGGTCTGAGGCCAGGAGTGGGCACTGAGCGGACTAGTGTGGGTCTCAGAAGGTCGTGCTGACACTGCTGGCCTCAGCCACACCTGGGGGCGCTCAGTCCAGGAGAGTCTGACTGCAGAGCCTGCGCCTTGCCCAGTACAGGGTGGCACCGCCTGCCCAGAAGGGGACTCTGGGGTGTGACTGGTGCACACTGCCCAGTTCAGTTGCTGGTGGCAGGTACATTAGGCTAAATGTTCCCCACGGGGCCTGCTCCGCATGGTGCCTAGACAGCTGGACCAGGCCTGGGGTGGACTTTTGGTGGTGGAGCGATAGCATGGGGGGAACAGGGTTTTGATCCTTTTCCCTACTCATTCCTTATGGTAAAACATCAAGTTACCATTAAGTCTTTTCTTTTCCTGGAAATGAACCTTTCTTTGACAATATGCTTCTGAGTGTCTTACGCAGTGTGAGGAGTTTCCTGACCTGGGAGCCCCAAAGCTCCGTGGTGTGGAGGGAAGCCATTTCTCAGGGACAACGAAGAAGCCAGGGCCCATGGTGCCAAAGTGCCAAGGTGTGGGAGTCACTCTGCAGGTGCCACCTCACGGTCTCAAGCTCAGCCACTGTGGCCCGAGAGTGAGGGCAGCCACAGCTGGGCTGAGCCCTGGAGCAGGGCCCGTGAGGAAGGCGAGGGTGAGGATGTTTCAGCAGGCGGTTCAGGGATGGATATGTGGCCCTAACAGCTGCCTGCACATTTCTGGTAAGTGAGCCCTTTGCCAGAGGAGTTTCCTCATAGCCAGGTGTGCTCCCCATGCAAGCCCAGGACTCGCGCTAGCGCTAGCAGGTGTGCCTGCTCCTCCCCAGTTCTCACGTTTGGGCCGTCCCTGCCCCAATCCCCGCTGCCCTGGAGCAGGCCAGGCTGGGTACTGAGGATCTCTGGCCCCAGCAGCTGCGCCTACAGACAGAGAGCTGAGACAAACACAGCCTGCGTCCTGCGCTGAGACCCACACATAGTAGGTGCTCACGGAGGGAGGAGCAGAAAATAACTAGACACATTTTGAAAAAAACTTTCACATGTTAAGAATACTTCACATTAGCCAATTATTTAAATGCATTAAAACCAGAACCAAAATAGTATTTATAATAATTAGATTGGCTGCTGATTGGACCTGACACTTGTCCACATCAGCAAAATCAATCAAACATAGACCCTTGCTGGGATGTGGGGATGGCCTGGACACGTGGCACAACATTTCACAAAAGCAGCTGCCTGAGAGGAAATTGCCCATTTGGCCAGTTGGAGCTCAAACCCAGGCGCAGTGAAGAGCAAAGAGAGGCTCTTCACGGCCAGAGAGGGGAAATCCCGCACTTTTCCTTGTGCGAGTTATAGTTCCCATACGTCCCTTTGTGGGTTTTCAGACATAGTAGCCAGCAATTCTGAACACTGATGGATCATTTTAGCCCTGTGGGTGCCTAAAGTCTGTGCATCCCAGCATCTCCTAAGTTTTGACTTTCTCCCTGTGACAGCCTTTCTGTTTATTTTCTTCTTGTAACTGTATGAAAGACACAAAGCCGACCACGCCCAGGCCGGCGCCTGGAGGAGTGTGCCACTTGGGCCAGCTGACCTGCGCTTTGAATGGGAACGCTCTTTATATTTGTGTAGTGCTGGGCAGTTTGTGGCACTCTTGTGTCCAGACCTGCCTCTGAAACGTTATCACCCCGTGGCACAGACAGTGGCAAAGGCATTCAGGACCACGGAATGAGCAACTCTTGTTCTTCCTGCCTGGGATAACTGCCTTCATGTATTTTACATGTGATTGTTTTTGACCCACCACCATTCCAAGAAAACAGTCGTTATTCTAGGAACAGGAACTCAGTTCCCAAATCTCTCCTGGTATGGTAGGCAGGAGGCCTTTTGTGGAGCTCTCCTTGGCACCAGCCCCAGTGTCTTCATCTCTCGAGAGTGGTGCCCAGGATGGGGACAAGATCCGGGGTGGCCCTGTCCAGGCAGAGAACAGAAGAGCTGTCGCCTCTCCCTTGTTCTGGAGCTGCCGTCAGGATGGCCTGGGATGTCTGTACCCCTTCAGCAGGTAATTTTTGGTAAGATGGGGAGTGAGGTTGGGAGGGGCACATGGGAAGGCTTCATCTTTGTCTTAGATTTGAGGCTCAGAGACAAGGAGACCAAAAATCCTCTGGTCAGCAAATGAGTGTTCAGAGACAGGCGCTGGGTCCTGGGGCAGTGTTTGTTCCGCCAGACTAGCTTCCAGCCCACCCAGGCTGATCCCACCAAGCCAGGCTTCATTACCCTCCCTGGCCCCTCTGCCTTACTTCCCATCACAGGAATTACGACCTTGCTGCGTCCTCCAGGTGATTCCTAATCAAACCAGAACCTCAAAAGCACCAATGGATGTTTCAGAGCTAGTCTCTGTCTTCCCTGTCTTCCCTAACTTGGCTCTCTTTCATCTGAAGCTCATTTTCCTCTGGTGTGTTTGCAGAAGTCCCCTTTGGTTCCTTTTGTCTCGTGTTCTTTGAGGGAATGTGCTGTGCGTGCTCTCTGTACCGTGGGCAGAGGTGGGCTGCAGGGTTGGGGCGGGGGCAGGGGGCACCTGTCGGCAGAGCAGGCAGGGCCGGGCGGGAGGCTGTCTGGTCTGTCTGTCCTTCCTCGGCTGCCTCCACCCCTCTCTTCCCACCCCCGGACCCTGGCTTCTTCCTCGTCCCTGAGAAACGGCTTCCCTCCACGCCACGGAGCTTTGCGGCACTCAGGTCGGGACACTCCTCAGAAGCACGTTGCCAAGTCCTCACCGAGTGCAAAAGCAGAGAGTTCCTGCAGGTGCCACGCTTCAGAGGCGTTTTCAAGTAGAAAGTATTGACTGGCCCCACGCGTAGTCAGGGTGCAGCGGGGAGCTTCCAGGGAAGCTGCAGCCGGCGTGGGTTCCCGGAGCCAGCAGGAAGCTGGAAGAAGAGGGGCAACAACGGAGAAATTTCCGCCTGCACGCAGGCCGCCCCCCCCCGCCTTTTGCCTTTACCTCCCCACCATCAGTCCCCTTGATTTCCCCTCCCTCTTTCTTTCTCTTTCTCCAGCTCTGGCTAGACTTCTAAAACCCTTTACAATATCCTCAAGAAAACTGTTACTCCATTTACCTACAGGAATTCCAGTAAATAGCAAATAAATGCCTTGGTAGGGAAACCGCAGGGCCAAGTGGGGGCGTGGGAAGGACCAGAGAGGGAGAAAGAAGAAGAGGGACAGGAGCCCGGCTCAGCAGGTTGGGACGAAGGGGCGGAAATGACTTGCTGAACATCCACCCTGGACGGGCGCTGTGCTGGGAGCTCACAACGTCACCTCATTTAGTTTTTAGAGGCATCCTTCAAACAGGTATGACTATCCGCAATCTACAGCTGAGGAGCGTTAAGCCCATGAAATTTAAATAATTAATTTGCATAAGATCATAAATATTGAGCAGGGGAGCCTGTCTCCCCGGCTGTAATGCCTTCCCCCTCGACTCGCTCTGCCGCTCTGGAAAAGGAGGCCCAGGGAGACATCAGCACAGACTGCAGAGCTCACAAACCAGCACTCAGGGCCGACGCTGGCCAGATGCGCATCCGTAGTCTGCCTCACCTGGTGGAGGAAAACGCAAGGCACACGGTGTCTGGAAGCCCCAGGTTTCTGGGAAATGGTCTGTAGGGCTCCTCCAGCAAGCAGTGATCTCTGAATGCCTTCACGTATATTCATCTCGACCATGTAGAAGACCAGCACAGCAATCCAACCATGATCCTTCTTGGATAGCAACAGCTCTTTCAGAAGCTTGATTTAATGTTTTAGATTTAGCTCTAATTGCGGACAGAGAATGCAGCCAGGCAAATGCCTTTTCAGGGTACCGGGAAACCCAACCCCAAATGCCTTCCTCTGCCCAGCCAGCCTCTCATGTATGACATCCCATATTGTAAATTGATGCCTTTTACTCAAAGAATTGCCTAGTGCAAATATCCTTGATCTGTAGCTATTATTAACAAACTAATTCAGCCAGAGTTATTCTGATATCTTTCCCAGGAGAATGACTTGCTAGGATATAACATACATACATGTGGATATAGAAAGAGAATTCAGAGAGGGGTAAATTTTTTAAGACCACCGTGGAGTAGGGGGCAGGCTGATGCCCCTGTGGGGAAAATTACAGGGCTTTGGATAAGGGGTGGGGGCCCAGGGAGATGATCACAGAGCCTAAGATGAGGAAGGGGCTGTAAGGAATCTTTAGGAAAAAAGTGTTGCCTTTAGATCATTTAATAGTTGTCAAGTCCAAAGAGAAAGAGGAGGCAGGAAGCAGAGCACAATTAGCAGCTTTCAAACCGTGGCATTTCATCTCCCACCAGAAGCCCTGTCAGGAGGGATGTCTGAGTTGGGTGAGGGGTAGATTTAGGTGTCCTCCGAGCTCTTTCTTGAGTTCCTGGGTCTACAAAGCTCATGATTTGGGGTCCAGAGAGCATCTAGGAAAGTTGTTCGTCTGAGACGTCACTTTGGCGTAAGGGGATGCGCCAACTATTCCCGTTGAGTTTGATGGAAAAGTCAGCATTGTGGTGACTGAACAAAGCAGAAAGTTACCTCCCCCATAACACATCCCAGGAGCAGCCTTACGGTCGAGGTTCAGGCTTCCTGCCGTGGGGCTTGGCCGTGGGGCCCTGGGGTGCAAGATGGCAGCCTGGGGCTGCCTTGCCCGCCCCACCCACATCCCAGAGGGCAAGAGCAGGAAGGAGGAGGAAAGGGTGTCCCCTCTCTGTGAAAATGTCCCCCAAGCACTGGACACAGCTCTTCTGTTTACGTCTCATTAGCTTCGACCTAGTCACCTGGGCATACCCGAGCTGCAAAGATGTTGAGGAAGGTCTTTTTGATGAGAGACAATGTGCTTACCTGAAATTTGGGGGTTCTTTTTAACTAAGGAAAAAATGGAGACTCTCCACAGGGAAACAACCAGCATTCTTTGCCAACAGGTTCCTTCGAGACACTAAAAGGCCAGCGGACAGGCCATTACATATGTCCGTGCAATTTCCAGACTTTGAGTTCAAGTTCTGCCTCTAGCTAGAATATCCGATGTCATTCACCCGTGTAGGAATACAGTGGCCAAGCAATGCAAAAAAGCCGACGGTCCCGAAAATTAGTACCATTCGATTTTGAGACTTTACCACAAGAAATGGCACAGTGCGATCAGAAGGAGGGTGGGATGTCAGGAAAATGTGTGTCTGAATTCTAGCCCCACCTCTTGCATTGCATGACCTTGGGGAAGCTATTATTGATCTGGAGATAAACCTCTTCCCCAAGCACCGGACGCGCCGGCCCATGCAGGGCTGTCTCAGCAGCTCTCTGCAGCGTGGGAGACGGTGAGGGAGGAGTACAAGACCCACTGGGTAGCTCAGCTGCCCACCTGCTGTGCTTCCTCTGTCTCAGAGGGCAGAGAGCTGGTGTCCACAAGACACAGGTGACAGGGAACATGTGCCACTGCCCACTCCAAACCCCCTGGGAGATGGCCTAGAACTTTGTCCCTGGGGGTGAGGGTTCAGCTCCAGGAGGCCACCTGCCTGTGGGGTCACACCCTGAAATTGGCTTGTCCAGCCAGCAGGGCCCCCATTGGGGCTGTTCCCTGCCTGGGTCAGATGCCTACTTGGGGCCCTTTTCCCCTTGTCTCTGAGTCTTCGAGCCTCCTGGGCTCTGGGCAGGTGCAGGGGTCAGCTTGTCTGGGCACAGCAAGCCCGGGCACAGTCTTTCCTGACCCCTCCCTCTTATTTTCCAGGCCATCTTATAGTGCCTTTGAATCTCTCAAAACACATCCCTTCCCAGAGTTTAGGCAAGAGCTATTAGTACACTTGATTCAGGTACAACTGGTCTATTTAAAGGTTTTCTTTGGGGTTTGAGACTCGGGGACACCTCTGGTTCCTTTATTTTGAATACAAGAGAACTGTCACTGCCTCTCGTCAGAGGAGACATTTCTAGGTCTCCCAAGCGACACCACACCTTCTTCCTTGGGAAGAAAACATCCAAAGGTACATTTCAGGACTGTTCATTTTCCTCCACTGAGAAAATCATGTGTCCCTGAGGAAACCCCAACAACCAGAGAAGAGAGAGGTACCCAGGGCACGGGTCCAGACACATGAGGGCCTCAACTTGGCCAGAGTTTGCTACGGATATTGTCTGAGAGGTTAGGTTAAAAAGCAAGTAAAGGAGTCTATTGCTTATGATGTGAGTTAAGTTAACAGTGAGATTGAGGACAAGGCTCTGGGCGCAGCTGTGTCATTTCCTGAAATGCCACCTCAGGAGGCTTGTGTAAGGGCTCCCTGCCTCATGTGTCCATCTCTGTAAAAGAGGTGACAACAGCACTTCTCTCCCATGAGGCGTCACGGGGCCCAGAGGAGTGCATGCATGTTTGTGGCTTAGGAAGAATTTGGTAAGTGTTGGCAGTGGTTAGTGCCCATATTAAGGCTTCCACAGAGGAGGCAGGGGTGGGTATCTCCATTGCTTGCTGGCATGGGTGCTATTCTGAACAACCTTGAACTGTCTCAGGATTGGGTCAGGGCTTCTGCATACTGCTGTTCAGGGAGTGCACTGCACAAATGCAAATGCAGAAACATGGCTGTACATCCTGTGTAGGCCTGGATTCTTGTGTACCTGGACCAGAGACAAATAAGCCCTGGCCCAAGTGAGGAATTTCAAGGGCACATGCATTGTCCTTACCCCAATCTTGTGTGCATATGAGGAAACGTCTAGCCTCAGGAACGAGGTCCCATGAAGAGCCCTCATGGGCTGGGGTGTGGGGTTGGGTGCTGAGGGTGTGCAGGTACCCAGGTGTCTGATGAAAGCAGATTTGGGGGCAGTAGGGAGCTCAAAGAGGGCCCCTGTGCCTGAGAGTCAGTGTGGGGAGGTTCACCATGGGGCCCACCAGACACCAGCACTCCCCTTGCAGATGTCTCCACCCTGCCTTGAGCCAGCCTAGCTGTAGAAGGCAGAAAGAATTTATCCTGTAAGGGTATCACGGGATCCCTTTCCTGGGCCTCTCCTCCAGGCTCTGAGTCTGCTTCTAGCTGTGGCAAGTCCAAGTGCAGGTGGCGCCTGGCTCTAGGCAGGCCCCCAGAGCCCCTCCGGTGCCTTCCCATTGTGCAGGAAGATGGCGTCTGGACTCCACAGTGGGCCCTGCCCTCCCTCCCCGTCAGATGTCTCTGCAATCAATCACAGCTGTAGCCCTTCACCAGAGAGGGGGTTTGCAGCTTTTCTCTCCAGAAAAAGAACACTGTTGCCACCCATAGCAAATTAAAATTAAGTGCAAAGCTATTTCCGGGTCAGTTAAGCACAGCAGGTCACTAGCATTCCGTTGCTGTCAGAGCACAGAGGAAACATTTCTCAGCTTGTATATTCTTGGATCCTGGGAATTGTTCACTGAAGATGAAATATCTAGGTTTGTGTGGCTGTGTTTTTAAAGTCCTGTATAATGCAGTTCAGACCACAGATAGTAGCAAAAGAGGTGCTAAATATCTCAATAAAATCAATTTATGAATGCCCAATATGAAAATCAGCCTTTACCTTAGTTGACATGGATTAATAAGTTGTCTACTTCTCAAACTTTAATATGCATATGAATCTCCAGGGAATGTTGTTAAAATGCAAATTCTGACTCAGTAGACGTAGCATAAGGCATGAGACACTGCATGCACATTCGTGGCTTAGGAAGAACTTGGTAAGCCTTGGCAGTGGTTAGTGTCCATATTAAGGCTTCCACAGAGGAGGCTGGGGTGGCTGTCTCCATCGCTCGCTGGCATGGGTGCTATTCTGAACAACCTTGCACTGTCAGGGCTTCTGCATACTGCTGCTAACTACCTCCTAGGTCAGGGCTTTACGAACTACTACAAGGACCAAACTCAGGCCCTAGTCCGCTTTCATACACAGTGAGTTAAGAATGGCTTTTGCATTTTTAAGGAGTTGGAAAAGAAAACAAAGAGGACCATATGACAGAGACCTTATATGGTCCACAAAGACTGAAATATTTACGACCTGGCTCTTCACAGAGAAGGTCTCCTGACCTCTACTCAGATGACGCCAACACCCCCTGTTAGCCGACTGCATCTGGGGTAGCATTTAGGGTCAGCTCTGAGCAGTATTCTTCTTCATTGCGCAAACTGAGGAACCATGAAGGAGGACAAAGGAGATTAAATATTGAAAATGATTGGGTAGGTACAACACTGCATTTGTACGTGTGTGTGTGTATGTGTACACATGCATGTATGATAGTACAGACAGATGATAGATAGATAAATAGATAGCTGGGTGACAGACATTAGATGGAGAGGTGACAGATATATAGATTTAGAAACAGATACAGACATTGTCAAAGACAAAAACTGTGCAAGTAAGGACCTAATGTTCTTCAGCCTACTGCACTAAGGAGATCACCCCAGATCCAAGTTCAGGGACTCAGGAAGGTGGTTTTCCCACATACTTTTGCAAGGAGGCATAGACAGACCAAAGCTGGATGATTACTGTTGGGATGGCCTGCAGTTGGTGGGGGCCTCAGCTGACCAGGAAACGTTTGTCTGAATCCAGATAGTCTCAGGGAGACAAACAGTTCTAATCTCAGGTATTGTTCGTGAGACACAGAAGTGAGAATTGGGGTCTGGGTCTGGACTGTGAGCAGGTTCAAGGGGAAGGTCAGTGTGTAAATTTGTCACACACACCAAGGGTCCTCTGTGCATCTCACAGGAATAAAGGGGAAGTGTGGACAGCTCACACCTAAGTCATATGGGATGGGTGCCCTACATACACAGGTGTGCACACCTGAAGTTTATAGACATGATTTTACATAGATCATCTATTTTTATCCTAACAACTCCACAAGACATTATTGCCCACAGTTTGCAATGAGAAAGCAGAGATCAGTCATGGAGTTGTGTCTGCAGCAGAGCTGGAACCTCGTCTTTTTCGCAACACCGGTTTCATCTTCCACAAAGGAATTCTGTCCTCATGGACGCAGACTGGAGGTGAACAGGGATTCTGTGGGTATTTAGAATTCTGAATTTATTTGATTTCTCTTCACTTAAGAAGTTGCTGCTTCTGAGGAGGCATCCTCACTGCAAACCCTCCCTGGATACTCCCAGCTCATGCCACTCTTTCTGCTTGGTAAGTGTGAGCGATGGGAGGGGTGAGCCATTCGTATGGCTCTTAACTAATTTCGGGTACAAGGGAATTTGGGTCAAAATGTACAGTCCTGAAGGGAGTATTGAAAAGACGTGAAGGATCCTATTTCCCTAACCCTGAACTGCACGGACTGCCCCCGTTTCTCTCAGCAGCAGAACAATCATGGACCTCCCAGCAGTACGAGGGAACTCAGTGACTTCAAATTGGGAGCTCATTTTTGGGGGGTAAATGCACAGATGAATGGCTCTCCCCACTGCTGTCCTCCGTGCTCTTGGGGGTGGCCTACGCCCTGGAGGAGTCCTGGGTTGAGTAGTAGGCACCAGCTGTGGGTTGCCTTCTGCCTGCTCTGGACTCCAGGTCGGGTGCACATCTCACCCGGGAGGTGATCTTGGTGCCCGGACAACCGTCGCTGCTGTCCACTGCACTGCTACAGCCCGGGTCCCAAGGCCAGCGCACTCTGCCCCTGCCAGCTCTAGTTCTCTCTGGTCCTCCCCCTCTTGGCACTTGGGTGCTCCACTCCTTTGGTGGGGCAGAGGGGTGGGTCTTGCCCATTTTCTGCTTTCTTTCCCCACTGTGGAATGTGCAGTAGTTCGAGGTTCTTGCCAATGGTCCGTCCACTGAACCCATCTCTCTCCCCCGTCACTGCCATGTGGGATAAAGGTCTTTTCCTTGAGATTTGCAGTTTCCTAGGCTATTTTTTAAGGAGTGGGACACAAGTGCAGTGTTCTCAGATTCTGCCCTCAGTCTGTGATTTCAATCAGTGTTTCTACAGACCCGTCCCATGTGCCCCAGGGGAGGCCTCAGGGAGTGGGGCCCCCGGCCCTTTCTCATGGGCCCAGGCAGCGTCCAGCTCTGCTGCTGGCGAGACTCTCACACCCTTCCCAGTGGGAATGTGGCTCGTAGGACATCACCTACTTCTCCCCACAGTTACGGCTTATGTTATAAAACTCTATGCTCAGTTCTCCAAGATCCAGCAAGTTGGAATCCATAAATCCATTTTTATCTCTCACAATAAAACCGGGCTGTTAAAAAAGAAAGTGTTGCTTTCAAGACGACTGTTTCTTCTATAGATTTTCAAATGTCTATCCAGCACATCCATCGACTTTCTTCTGCGGGCTGTGGCGCCTCTTGGAGACAACCCATGTGGAAAGATCTCACCGCTGCCGGAGGATGGGGAGGATGGAACAAAAGGCTGAACAGGTGTCCTTGTCGAAGACCTAAATGTCATTCCTCTTCGCAAGTATTAAGCTCATCTTTAACTCTAAATCAACAATTCTCAAGCTTAAGATGTATAAGCATCCCTGAGGAGCTTGTTGAAAATGCATGTTCCCAGGGCTTTTCCCAGAGATTCTAATTCAGGGAGCACGTTTTTCACAAAGGAGTCATGTTCAGATGCTTTGATGAGGGCTGGCTGGGAGTGGCCTCACAGAAAGCTCCTGGCCACAAGGCTTTAAAGGAGAGGTTCTTCTCGCCTCAGCATTGCTTGCGGCACCGAGGGAAGGGGTGAGCAGGTGGGAGCTATGGCAACGAGGATTTGTGCATCCAGATCTACGGGGCATTATTTTTCTTGCTCTGGAGGCATTAAAACAAGCCTTTACAGGCTCTGCCAGGCTGAAAACCAAGAATCATGGATGAGACAGACACATCCACAAGTAACTGAAGAAAATGATTTTCAAACCTTTAAATATTGCTACAGAAAAGAAAATCTTGGACTGAGTATAACAGTTGCTTGGTTGTCTTTCACGCAGAGAAGGAGGTTGCTCCCAGGGAGGCTGTCTACTGAGACAAGGATGGAGGATGGATGACGGCACCAGAGCGCGGGCTGGGCGCCCTTCCCTGACCCTCTCTCCTGGCACCCCTCGGTGCTCTGCATGCTGGTGCTACGTGCGTGTGGCCTGCCCACCTCCAGAGCCTGGCTCTATCCTCTACCCAGCAGAGAGGCCATGTCCACTCAGGGTTGTGGCAAAACTCAGAAACACGACAATGGTGGCTCGGGGCTCTGTAAACTCCAACATGCTGAGCAAGTGAGTGTCCTCGTTCCCGCACCCTCCATGAGGTCCAACACGCTGAGCAACTGAGTCTCCTCGCTCCCGCACCCTCCATGGGGTCCAACACGCTGCGCAAGTGAGTCTCCTCGCTCCCGCACCCTCTGCGAGGTCGCCCCAGTGATCTAGAGAATGGCTGGGTCAGGCGCTGCCCTGCAGCCTCCTCCACTGGACAGAGGGTGGAGTCCATGCTGGTGAACAAGCTCAACAGGCCCCTGTGCCCTGGCCTCCATCTTCTCTCTGCCCCTCTTGTCTCATATCCAGTGCACTATCCCCAGGCTCAATGGCAAAGTGCCACCCACAACAGGCCATGCTGCACTGTCTCTGTCCCTGCCCACGGCCAGGCCCCACTCTCCCAGGCCAGCCTGTGTCTGAGGCCCATCCCAGCCACCCCACCAACGGGGCGGGTCTCCTTGTCCACTCTTTTCATATCTTCTGCACGTCAGTACAAGAGCAGTCTTCGTGCTGATGTGCCATTGTTTCTTTTCATGTCTATTTTTTCCTACTAGGCCACAAACTCTTTAAGGAAGGGAAGAGCTTGTTTATTGCAAGTGTTTGTCACATAAGTAGTGCTCCATGAACTGTGCTGTGTTAAAACAAAAGGTAGGTCATTCATCCAAGGAGCAGCTACTACAGTCTTAACATACATTCTGGCCTTATTTTTATATTTAAATATAATATAATATGTTTCTATATAAATGTATAATTACATGTAAATATATGTATAACATATTACATATAGACTATGTATTATATTATTATGTATTATATATAACATGTGTTATACTGTCATGTACAGTTGACTCTTGAACAACGTGGGGGTTTTATAGTTAAAACCTGCCTATACCTTTTGATTCGCCAAAAACTTAACTACTAATAGCCTACTCTTGGCAGAAAGCCTTACTGATAACATAAAGAGTTGATTGACAAATATTTTGTATGTTATGTGTATTATATACTGTATTCTTACAATAAAGTAATCTAGAGAAAAGAAAATGTTACTAAAATCATAACAAAGAGAAAATGTATTTACTATGCATTGAGTGGAAGTGGATCATAAAGTTCTTCATCCTCATCATCTTCACATTGAGTAGGCAGAGGAGGACAAGGAAGAGGACGAGGGGGAGGAGGAGTTGGCTTTGCTGTCTCAGGGGTGGCAGAGGTGGAAGAAAGTCCAAGTATAAGACCCATGCAGCTCAAATCAGTGTTGTGCAAAGGTCACCTGTATATATAACATCATGTTATATATTATATGTGTGTATATACATACAACTACATACACATAAATTTATAAATTTATATGTATACATTTAGTGAGCCAGGGGGTGCTCCTAATACCTGATCAGATACTATTTGTTTCTAAGCCCTCATTCTAGACACTTCTGCTTCATTAGTCTAAGCTATGGGGTATGTCTTTCCCAGAAATCATAGCCCTAACCATCAGTATAATGTGTTCACACTTAATTAAAAATAACTAGTCTCTGACCTCTTGGGAGCAGTCATTTAGCTTTCTCCACTGTTAGGTCTCATCTCTTCACTTAGAGAAGGCACCTGGAGAGCATAGTTCATGAACCAAACTCATTTGTGTCCTCTTAGCTCCTAACATTTCCCTGAGCACCACTGGTTCCTAATTGATATGTGCTGGCTAGCTGGCTGGGTGGACGGATAGATGGATGGATGGATGGATAGATGGATGGGTGGATGGATGGATGGGTGGATGGGTGGATGGATGGGTGGACAGATGAGTGGATGGATGGATGGATGGATGGATAGATGGGTGGATGGGTGGATGGGTGGATGGGTGGATAGGTGGACAGATGGATAGATGGATGGATGTACAGATGGGTGGGCAGATGGATGGATGGATGGACAGATGGGTGGATAGATGGATGGATGGACAGATGGGTGGATGGATGGATGGGTGGATGGATGGACAGACAGATGAGTGGGGATAGACAGATAGGTACATGGATGGGAGAAGTATAGTGAAGTAAAGGGCAAGAGATTTAAGGTCAGGGTAGATGCAGACCTGAATCCTGGCCTTGTGCAATCCTGGGCAGGTTACTTAAAACTCCCTGAGCCTTAATTTTTTCATCCAAGAAATTAATATTTAACCTTGTAAAGTTGCTGAAAGGAAAAATGAAGTAATGTGAATGCTTTACCTGTATACCATGTGGCCCTAAATAGATAATAGCTCTTTAATATTAATGCTTAGGCCAATAGGATGATATCATCCTGGGATTCTTTGATAGCTAGGTATTATCAATAGGAAGTAGATGCTACAATGGTATAAAATGCAGAAAGGACCGAGGGGGCCCCTCGGGGAGCACAGGGCCAGCTGCCTGGCAACAGCAGGTGCTCAATAAGTGGTTGTTAAATGACGTTGTTGGTTAGAGAGCATGACAGGACTTGAATGGCAGGAGGAAAAGTTTGACCTTCATCGATCATCAGGCAGAGATACTGAGGGTCTATTTTCAGGAACTGTGTCAAGTAGTCAAGACTATTTTGTTCCAAATTGTAAGGGAAGGCTGAGTTCTGGTCCGTAACGGCATGCTGAATCAAAGAAGGAACGAAGAAAGAACAGCCTGTGCTGCTGTTTGCAGCCATGTAGTCCAGTTCTGGCCACTGGGCAGAGGGTATGGCTGCAGGTCTGGGGCAGGCTGGGCCATGCACAGTCTTTCTCAGCACTGCAGCCACCCATGTGGGCTGCCACGTGGAGGCCACCGAGCCCCCTGGGAGGACAGGTGGGACGGAACATCCCTGAGAGCCTGGAGAGGTGCAGACGACTCTGCATGAGTAGAGCACGAGCTTTAGTCTTGATGCATCGTGGAGCTTTCAGAGTTTCCTTGTCACCAAGCATAGGGCAGCCAAGCTCATGTGGGTGATGCCTGGCACCAGACGGAAGAGGCGCCTGACTAATCCTCCATGTGACCCCAGAGCTTAGTTTTCTCCTCTGTACAATGAGGACGGTGGTGATGGTGATGGTGGTAATGGAACTACTGCAGGGAGGCACAGCGTGTTAGCAGAACATCAAGTAGACATTTCAGCAGAGGCTAAGGCGACAGAGATCAGATACCAAAGTGAGTTTTGTGACTGACTGTGCTATAAAAATGTCAAAGCAGAAAAATGAAAATTTGTATGTGACAAAAAAAAATCCAACCTGGCCATGCTTTAATTGGCAAGCTTTCTCCATGTGGATTTATTGTGGTCATTGACGTGTTTGGTTTGTCTCCATCATCTTACCATTTTGTACTCTGTCTGCCCTGAGTGTCTTTTGTCTCCTTTTTTCCCTCCATTTAGGTTGAGATTTTTTTTTTTTTACTCTTTCTTGTTTCCTGCTTTTCTCTCTACTGATACAGAATTTGCACAATCTTTTTTTGCTATTTTGACTTACCTTGGTAATTGGCATTCATATTCAATGAATACGTTCAAGAAAAATAATTTATCTTTAATCACTATCACATTCCTTACACGATATTTCTTAACAATTTCAAGACATTGCTTCTTTTAACCTCAATATCAATTATTATTCTTATTGTTCATTTATACAGGCAGTGTTTATTTTGACTTACATATTTTTCCCATTTTATGGAATTACCATTTGCTTTTTATTTAGACTCTTCTTTGGGGATGGTTTTTCCTTTCTCAGAAACATATCCTTCAGAAGCTTCTTTAGTTTAGGACTCCTGGTGAAACACTCCCTCTTTATTCATCTGATAGTGTCTCTATTTCTTTCTTGTACTGAAAGGACAGTTTTGCTGAGTGGAGTTGCTGTTCTCCCAACATTTGAGCATACTGATCCTCCCGTCTTTCCCTGTTGCACGAGGGATCTGTTAACACCTAGTTGTCATTCCTTACTTTTTCCTTAATATCTTTTCTTTGCCTTTGATGTTCTATAGTTTCACTGAAATGCAAGTAGACAAAGATTTCTAGTAACTCTTCCTGCAGGGGACATGTGGGGCTTCCTGAATCTATGTCATTTTTCTCTTTTACCATTTCTAGAAAAATTTTAGTCTTTCACTCTTCAAATATTACTTTTCTTCCATTTTCTCTACCCTCTCATCTGGACTTCGACTGGCTGTACATGAAGGCTTCTCTTTCTGTCTCCTATACCTCAACTTACAATTCATGTCTCTTCCTCTCTGTAAACCTCTTGACGTATCTTTAATTTCATTTGTTCTATTTATAGGCATGATTAATTAGGCATTTAATTCATCCACCAAATTATTTTTAAGCTTTTAGTTCAATAAATCACACATATTTAATATATATTATATAAAATGAATCCATATTATTATATAAATATATTGATTATAAATAATCAACATTTTTTATTTCTAGAAGTTTCTTTTGCTTATTTTTTCAGCTTTATTGAGGTATAATTGACAAATACAAAACTGTAAATATTAAAACATTATATATTTTAAAGGTTTATGATGAGATGCTTTCATATAAGTACACATTGTGAAATGATTATCATAACAAGTTACTTAACACATCCATCACCCCACATAGTTACCAGCTGTGTGTGTGCACGCACATGTGATGAGGATACTTCAGATCTATTCTCTTTAGCAAATTTCAAGTGTACAATACAGTATTAACTATAGTCACCACATTGTACACTAGAGCCCCAGAATTTATCTTATAATTGAAATATTGTACCTTTTGACCTACATGTCCCTATTTCCCTCCAGCCCCTGGCAACCACCATCTCTACTCTCTGCTTCTATGGGTTCAACTTTTTTAGATTCCACATACAAGTGAGATCATATAGTATTTGTCCTTCTGTGACTGGCTTATTTCACTTAGCATAATGTCCTCCAGGTTCATCCGTGGTGTGGCAAATATCAGAATTTCCATGTTTTTTATGGCTGAATGATATTCCATTGTGTGGATAGACCACATTTTCTTAATCCTTTCATCTGCCTATAGACATTTAGGTGTTTCCACCTCTTGGCTACTGCATAATAGAATAATGAGGCCATGAACGTCACTTTGATAATTGATTTTGTTTCCTTTGGATATGTACCCATAAGTGGGATCATGTTATAGCTCTATTTTTAATATTCTGTGATCATTTTAAAGTTTACCTGCAAGCTTCTTTTTGCCTGCTCATCTTTGTAATTATACTTTTTATTTATTTGAATATTTATATATACCTTTAATATATGCTGTCTGAAAATTCCAATGTTTGCAAATGTCAGGAATACAAATTTTCCTTGTTGTTTCTCCTCTTACTCAAGGTGACTTTCTTGGTGAACATCAGTTGGGGATTCACTGTTGTAACTCAATCTGGTGTTGTCCTGTGGTCCTAAGTTGGGACTGTTTTCCTCCAAGAAGACTTGCTTCTCCTGGTTGCCAGGGGGACCACCTGCTTGGGACCACTTCAGCCCAGGCTGTGGTCTCTCACTTTGTCACTGTGCTGCAGCCAACATCTACCCCTATGTTTAGTCATGGTTTTGTAATGTTTTTTGACAGAGGTTGGCAGGGGTGGATTTTGGCAGTTCTGGCAGCAGCAGAATGAAGAATGATTGTTCCACTGGAACCATCCTGTATTCCTAAATTTTCCAGGCAAAGAATACGTGCGTGTTTG
Organism: Daubentonia madagascariensis; assembly: GCA_023783475.1. Taxonomy (NCBI): domain Eukaryota; kingdom Metazoa; phylum Chordata; class Mammalia; order Primates; family Daubentoniidae; genus Daubentonia; species Daubentonia madagascariensis. Next base: position 2,155,560 of record JAKFHU010001035.1, read on the forward strand.
CTATGAACCACAAGCAGGCCATGCATGAGGCCAAGCTGGCACAGGGCCATGATAATTCCTGTCCAAGAAGATGGGATGGAAAAGACGGGGCCTCCATCAGAGCCCCAGGCTGGGAGAGAGCAAGGGCCAGTCGGGAAGGAGAGCTACTCACCTGGACTGCAGGCTCTGCAGGCGAGGGCAGTGCTCCAGTGCTGGGAGGATAGAGGCACACACCACATGTAGCAGGGAGGAGGAGGCCGCTGGAAGTGAGGAAAAGAAGGAAGCCCGGCCGGCAACCTCTCTGTGCCAGCGTCACCTGGGGAAGGGGAGGAGACCTTCACACCAGGTTCGAGCAGTGGAGACGGGTGACGTGGCTGGGGGGCTGCATGGTGCAATGGCAGGCACGGAGGGCTAGTCACGCTTCCCTGGTCTGGCTGGCCCAGAGGCTTCGGCACGTTGTGTTCCTAGAATGATATACACGGAAGCGGTTAGCAACAGAGTACAAAAACAAAACATGGTATGTCCCCAGTACCAAGAACAATGTATGGAGTTTAAAAGCAGCAAAACGCTTCATTCACTGGCAGCTCGAGCTTTTCTCTTAGTCCTCTTGTCTTTTTGCAAAAACAGAATTCTTTGCAGTTGGCTGTGGCTGTCCTTCACAAAATTAGTGAATTTGCAAGGGAGATAAACGTTTAATCACGTCTACGCTTGTTACGGTTAAAACCGCCTTCCCTTCACATCATCCATGTACTTCCTTTCCTTCCTGTGGCTCGGAGGAAATGTGCAGCTGGCGCGTGTCAAACAACTGCGGGAAGATCGGAGAAACCGCTGGTGGCCGCACGCGTGTTCTGGGGCTGTGGTAACAGAGGACCAACAGCTAAGAGGCTTGAAACAGGGAAAATGCCTTCTTTCACAACTCTGGAGGCCGGAAGTCTGACATCAAGGTGTTGGCAGGACCATGCCTCTCCGAAGTCCCTCCGGAAGGACCTACTGTTGTGGACTAAATTGTGTCCAAGCTTCTTATGCTGGAGTCCTAACCCCCCATGTGACTATACTGCAGATGGGCCCTGTACGCAAGTAATTAGAGTTAAATGGGGCCATAAGGGTGGGGTCCTAATCCAATAGGACTGTGACTTTGTAAGAAGAGGCAGACGTGAGAGCTCTCTCTCCACACTCCGGGGAAAGGCCATGTGAGGACACAGTGAGAAGGTGCCGGCTGCAGGCCAGGAAGTGAGCCTTCTCCAGAAACCGCCCCTGATGGCAGCTAGGTCTTGGCATTCCCAGCCCCCGGAACTGTGAGGAATAAATGTCTGTTGTTGAAGCCGCCCAGTCCGTCCTGCTCTGCTTCAGATCTTCCTTGTTCTGCCAGGGTCTGGTGTGCCAGGCCCCCGTTCCTTGGCTGTGGCCGTGTCGCTCCAACCTGTGCCTCATCTTCACCCGGTGTCTCCTCCTCTGTGTCTTTAGGACCCACTCGGATAATCCAGAAGGATCTCATCTAGAGATCCTTAACTTAATCATACCCTTTCTTGTCAAGGCCGCATTTGCAGGCTGCCGGAGTAAGGACACAGACACACGTTTTTGGAGGCTGCCATCCCCTCTGCAGTGGCATCCGCCCACGGCTTGTCTGCTCACCTCTTCTTGCTCGAGATGTCGATCGAGAGCCGTCTCTGCGCCATTGCTGCTCTCAGACTTCAGCCGCAGTTCCTTCCGCTCGGGCCCCTCTCTGGTGCCTCACCTTTTCCTCAGCAGCAATGGGGAGGTATAACCCCACTTTATTTGATGCAGGGACACCTTGCTTTTGTTCTAAACCTGCACTTCTGGCTGCTGAGACTTTGAATTTCTATTCGTCTCCTTGGCCCCCAGGTGTGTCGGCTCCAGAACAAACGAGGAGCCTCCGGTGGTCCCTGCAATCCTCTCCAGCTTTATGGTTCCCTGCCCCTTGCCCCACACCAGCATCACATGTCATTTCTCTAGCGGGGCTGCACGCATCTGGGGGGCAGGGACCCGTCACACTTCTTCTCTGGCGCATCCTGCTGCAGAGCTGGGCATCAGCCCTCTGAACACTCCTGACCCTGTGGTTGGGGGTAGGTCATGCTGGCGTCTGTCGACCTCCCAGTACACAGTCCTTGTGAGCTGAGGGCGTGGTGCTCACTTGCACGACGGGGCATCCCGTGCACTGGCTGGCACACAACAGATGCTCGGCAGAGATCAGGTAAAGTGAGTGCAAGCAGCTCTCTGCCCTCAGCAACAGAAACTGCCACATCTCACAGACACCATCAGTCGGGCTTTCGGCTGACAACTGCATCATGGTTGGGGCATGAGTAAAACACTGAAGAGGGGCTATTGTGGCAGGAATTTCCACTATATTTGTAGCTGGACGTGTGCTGCGCCCAGTGGCAGAGCGAGCAGCACAGGGCCAGGTTTGCCCCTCACACGGCCTGGCCTCGCTGCAGCTCCTCCACACTCCTGCCAGTGGCAATGTTTCCCCTTGGGGGCTGGCACTGTGTCCCCTCCTTCCTCCCTTACCTCGCTGGGTCCTGCCTCTATTCCCAATGTTATGTTTTCCTAGATAAACTTCTATAACACAAAGATTTGGCCTCTGTAATCCTCTGAAGGACTGGACTTCCCAGCTAGCTCACAAGCAGTCGGTGGGGTTCCTGCAGTGAAGTGAGGACGTCCATTTAAGTCATCGACGCTGGGACAGCACTGGCTGACTTTCTATCAGTTTGTGCATGAGCATCAAGCCATGAAGACAGATGGACACTGGCCCAGGCTGCTCCCAGGGAGGTTGTGACCTTCGTGTTTAAGGGTTTAAATGTTGGTCTGGACTCTGGGAGCTACGTGAGTGGTCTGAGTGGTGCCTCACTGAGGACAGTGAGTAAGTGGTAAGCATGGCACGATGTTAGGTGAGGAGGAACCCCCTTCTCCCGGGATGTTTCTGGGCCAATTGTTTCTGGGATTTCTCACTAATCAAGCATGTGTGATGTGTTCAATCACAGTATATCCTTAGTCCCAATCCATTTCCCAGTATTCAATATATACTTATTAGAACTGAATGAACAAAAGACAACTTCATTATTTTATATCTATGATCCTGTTTAATCTTGTAAAAGCCATACGAGTTTTCTATTACTATCTTTATATAATATGTGGTGTTGTAGGTTGAATTATGCCCACCCCAAAAATGATATGTCCAAGTCCAACCACTGGTACCTGTGAATGTGTCCTTATTTGGAAATAGGTTCTTTGCAGTAATAATTAAGTTAAGATGACCTCGCACTAGATTGGCTGGGCCCTACTCCAATGACAGGTGTCTTTACAAGAACAGAGAAACTTGGACACAGACACACAGTGATAAGAATGCCATGGAAGACACAGATACACAGGGAGAACGTCTTGTGGTGATGGAGGCAGAGGCTGGAGTGATGTGGCCACAGCCAGGGTGCATCTGGAGTCACCAGAGGCTGGAAGAGGCAGGAAGGGCCCTCCCCAAGAGCCTATGGAGGGAACATGGTGCAGACATCGTGATTTTGGACATCTTACCACCCAGTTTGTGGTGATCTCTCACAGAAGCCCTGGGAAGCTAATCCCTACAGTGGGGGAGGTGCAGCTGTGCTCAGCTGTGGCCCAGATGCACACAGGTCATAGGTGGCAGAGCCAGGGCTGGATCCCAGCTCTGTCTGCCTCTGGAATCATCATCCTTCTCTTTGATGCTGTCCCAGTGCCACACACTTCAGTGAAGTGTCTTGTTTTGGGTACATCGGTTTTGACTCCTCAAATATATAGAAATGATATATTTAAAGACAAGGAACAACCCACTCTTGAATTTCTTCATCTATTAAATATGAATAATAATAACTACCCAGATGGTGTCCATGAGGATTAATGAGGAAATACACATGAAGCTCTCAGTGCAGGGCCTGGCACACACATGCTATTTTTTATTTTACATCATTACCTCCTGTACGCCAGGCACAGACCTGGCTACTTTTTATTTCTCCTTCATGAGTATCAGCTACCTGTGAGGGGGATACTCATCTCTCCTTGATGAAACGGGCCTCAGAGATGTGACCTAACCGGCCCAGGGTCCCAGAGACAGTGGTGGCTGTCGTAGAATTCCATATGGTGCCCTCAGACCTCTGAGCCCACCTGTCCCCAGCAGGTGACTCTGCCACCCTGACCTCTTCCTCTGTGTGTGCAGCACATTCCTAGGTAAACAGTAGACACTCATTAAGGGCAGTGTTTGATATTGCCATGGTCAGAATGCCAGTGAAGGAACAAAATTGTCTTTCTGTTCCTCAGGGCCTAATCGGTGAAACCTCTTCCTTACAGAACAGTCAAGTATTTTCCCCACTTCAGTCAAATTAAGAAGATCATTAAACCAGGGCATGAAGTCAACCACTCGGCGGTGGAGGTCTTGGTTCAGCCCCGTAGGCAGTGGCTTCATGGCTTACTGGACTCTGAGGTGATGGAGATGGTGTGAAGTCGGCAGGTGCAGGTTGAAGGCCGGAACTCTGCTGCAGCCTCTGCTGTGGGTCCCTAGAGCTTGTCTCACTGTGTGGCTGTCCTCTCTGCAAAGCCCAGAGGGTGCTTGCTCCTCACACATCCAAGCAGCCCAGCACCTCCTGCCCAGCCCTCCCTTGAAGCCCTACTCCATCACCCCCGGACAGTTTGGGGGACTCCCCCAGCCCACCAGGGGAAGCTTCCCTCTGTTGGGGCACTGAGATCTCCCTCCCAGGAGATCTTGCATCTGGAGAGTTCTCCCAGTGTGAGGGAAGTGAAATAAGTGAGGCAGGCGAATCAGGTGAGGCAGGTGAGCCAGGTGGGTAGGTAAGGCAGGTGGGCAGGTAGACAGGTGAATCAGGTGAGGCAGGTGGGCAGGTGAAGTAGGTGGGGAGGTGAGCAGGTGAGACTGTATTTGACACGGACTCAGGCCATCTCCCCAGAGGTCAGCCAGCCTGGAGAGAGAAGGATCCTTGGAGGTGGCAGGAAGGAGAAATGGGCTTCTGGCAGAATCCTCAGAGATGTGTCCTCTCTGGTTTGCCACCCCTGAAGGTCAGGACCACTTTGGGGGAATCAGATGCAGCAGCAGGGCAGAGCTGAGCCAGCACTGAGACCAGCACGGGGGGCGCCACGGCAGGGAGCACCAGCTCAGACCCCAGTCGGTAGTGGGCAGGTGCCACGTGCCCAAAGCCAGACCCTGCAGTGAGCCGCCGGAGCAGGAATCAATGCCAGCGCCCTGCGGAGCCCCCACGCCCCTCGTGGTGTGACTCTGGCCAGCAGGAAAAGCAGCTGAGCCCCAGAGCCCCGTGTGTGAACGGGCGACGTCCCCACCTCCTCTCAGGGTCTCTGAAGATCAAATGAGAACAGGCGGCAGGACCCCTGGGGTCTGGGGGCCAAAATGGCAGCTATTTTTGCTTCCTGCGTTATTATCATCATTTAGGGGAAACGGACCAGCAAGTCTCAAGGGCAGCGGCTCGCAGGGCCTTGCACTTACCCCGCCCGTCCCCGGCAGGGCCCCTGCACACAGGCGGGCAGGCTGAAAGGCGGGTGACCTCCCGAGGCCCCGCAGGCCTCCGAGCTCCCTCATGCTCCATCCTGAGCTCAAGAGCCCGGCTCAGGGTAACACGAGAGGACAGACACCCTCTCACTTGCTGACAAAGAATCCCTTCCGCCCAGCGGTGGTGAGCACAGCTTCTGTGCATTCAGTTCTTTCTTCCTCTTGTGGCCGCTACTGCATTTCTTGTCATATCAGGAATTACTTCCCGTGTGGGATGCACACGGATTGTGTAGTCTAATGGAGTGCCTACTTGCTCATACGCGCCACCATCTCTTCATCCAGTGGGGCAAGGGGAGAGAAGAGAAGGCAGGCGCAAATGATTCTGCGTGACACGCAAACCCAGCTTCAGTCAGTTCCCCGTTTTAGAGCCGACTGTGCTGTGTGCAGCAGCTAAGCTGCAGCCGACACCAGGAATCAGTCAGGTTCCATCAATCAAGGGGCCCGTGCACTTAGGGCAGCTCCACTTAGTGACCGGCGCTAATTACTGCCCCTTCTCCACCCTCTCTCTATGTGTCTACTCCCCCCTCCCCACTCTCCACGCCAGGGTGCAAATATTGAAGTGCTTGTATACCTACCAGGGTACAGCCCCTGTGCGGGGAAGGTTCCCCATCTGCAAGAGGAGGAGACAGACATTAATCAAACACGTGTGTGTGCACTGACACACACAATAGACACCCCCCACCCCAGAGGTGCTCTGCCTTGTCAGATGAGAGGTGCTATGGACGGAACTGTGTCGCTCACAATTCACAGGTTGACCCTAACGCCAGTGTGACAGTACTGGAGACAGGGCCTTTACGGAGGTGATTACGGTTCAATGAGGCCATGGGGTGGGCCCTGATCCTGCAGGACTGGTGTCGTTGTAAGAAGAGGGAGTGACAGGAGGGATATGTGTGCACAGAGGAAAGGCCACGTGAGGACACAGCAAGACGGTGCCAAGTGCAAGCCCCGGAGAGAGGCCACAGGAGAAAGCAGCCCTGCCGACACCCGGCTCCTGGACTTCCAGCCTCCAGGACTGGAGACAATAAAGGTCTGTTGATTAAGCCGCCCAGTGTATGTGTTTGTTAGGGCGGCCCAGGCTGCCTGAGACGTGATGTCTGCTGCTGCACTGTGGATGCAGACACAGAGTTGCTGTCTTGCTGGAGGACTTAAGGACACCTTTCCAGAGGGGACGTGGAGCTGGCTCGCCAGAGAGGTGGGGGCCTGTCTGACAGAGAAGGCCGTTCTTCACCACGGAGGCGGTGACCGCGGGGCCTAGAGACCTGAGACTGCTGTCTCTGGAAAGCAGTGAACTCCGGTAGGCGTGTGTCAGGCGTGCAGGGCATGGGCTCGGGCTTGTGGCTGCTGGCCTGGCTGTGTGGACATGGGCCTAGCAGCTGTTTGTGTTCAATCATGCAGGCCATGTGGAGTCACTATTATCTTCCAGGGACACTCTGGTCACCTTGTGCAGGGTGCACTGGGACAGAGTTCCCAAGGAAGCAGGGACATGTGGGATCTGTTCATGCCATGGGTTGGGGTGATGGTTCCACTGTAACCGGTGAGCATCCCCAGGATGCTGCAGTGCCAAAGGCAACTCCACTAAGAAGGAAGGATGCTCACTGCATGGCTTTTAGAGAAGAATTTACAAATAGTTACAATTTAAAATTAGAAAAAAATTTGTTAGAAAAATGAGTTCTCACAGAAATAAGATAATACAACTATCTCGGGTTTTAATTCAACTATATTTTTAATTCAAATTAATTTTATGCTTGAAGTCAGTATTTCTACATTAAGGTATTTTTAGTGACATTTTCTTGAAGCCCTGCTGTCATATCAAAAATGAATGGGGGATGGGTGGGTTGTTTTGTTTGTGCACAGATATTAGTCTGGAATGTGCATGAGGTATGGCCTTCCCGTCAGTTTGCAGCTTGTAAATAAATTGGCCTGACTTTTCTTTACATGAAGCTTGGTATTAGTCATTGGTAACACTCTATGGTTAATTCCCGGCGTGTGGGACAGCAGCAGTCAGCTGGTGCTCAGGTGGAGGAGTGTGGGGCAGAAGGTCAGGGAATTACCAGCCATGAACGCCACCCAAGGGACCTGGCCAAAGTCCCTCCCCACTGAACGCTTCAGGCCTCTGGGCTGTAAACCCTGAAGGTTTGGTATCAGGCTGTGCTGGGAGCCTGCGGAAGTTTGTCAGAAGTGCAGACGCTCGGGCCCCACGCTGTGGATGTAGGCACTGAATGACAGCAGGGTCCCTGGGACGGGTAACCAGGCTAAGGGGGAGAAAGCAGAGTGATGTCCAAGGCACTTCCAGGTTGCATGTTCACTGACACCAGTGCCAGGACTGGACAGCAGGAAGGGGCCAAATCCCCTCAGTGGACATGGATCATTGTTACAGGTACCTGGCACTAAACTGTCCAAAGTACCATTTTAATTGAACTGGCTGCTCTTTGCCATTCTCCAAGATCATCACTGTGGTTGTAACCCAGACTGTTCAAGCCCAAATACTCAGGTGGGGGGAAGTCACAGCTGTGCTGGGAGGGAAGGAGGCTGCACCACCCAGAAGAACTCTGTGCACCCAGCCCTGCCACCAACAGCCTTGGGCGATGGGCATCAGCCCCTCCCGGTGGTCACCAGGATGTTGGCCTGAAGGAGCCTGTAGATACTGCGGGCTGAGCGCTTGGCCTGACTTTGCAGTGGCCTCAAAAAGTTCCTTCAGTTTGCTTTTATGGAGTATGCTGAAATCCTTTCTGTGTTATATTTCTACTTCTTGCCAAAAGACATTACGGGAAAAATAGAATCTGGCTGTTTGAGTTTTTCTGTTGCTTTCCTGTAAATTGTATATATTTCACTCTTATGAATCTATTTTATAGTATCATAGATTTAATAAATCTTTGTTTAATACATTTTGTCTTGCCCACCTTTTTATGGATAAAGCTTGTTGCTGAAAGACCACCTTGCAGAAATTAACTACATGCCATTGAGGAAGGCACAAGGCATCACACTAAATGCAAGATGGTATATGGAAGTCCATTCGTTTTTACAATGGAAATTTTCTGAGTGTCCACTATGTGCAAGATGACAGCGTAATGCTTTGAGCTGGACTCTCTGTGAGTTCTCTCTGCCTGTGAATGACATTCTGATTCCTGCCCCACTGTGGTAGGGCATCTCCCCGCCTGTCTTGCCCAGCACCTGTGGAATACAGAGCTGATGGTGAGACTCTTATTGTCAAGTGCAGGGGCTTGTGGTGGAGGGAATGGCCCAGGGTAGGGACACGCAGTGCTGAAGGGGCAGCATCAGAGCATCTGACAGGGAAAGCAGGCTCCGGATGCTGGGCCAAGACCAAATGTCAACACGTGCAGAGCCCTGATCTTCAAGAGGTGAAGTAACAGATGTTTCAGTGGCGTCCGGAGTCTCCCTTTCTAGAAAAGTCATGGAGTACCCTTGTCCTACTGGATGGAGAGTAGCCTGCCCCTCCCTGCCGCCCACCTCACCTGGCTATGGTGCTCACCTGGCCCCCATCCTCCTCTGCCACGTCCCTCTCTGTTTGTCCCTCCTTTCTACCACCTGGGGGCACCCTGTGGGGATGCAGCCAAGCCCAGCGCCACTAGAAGGTAAGTGTCTTCCCCTCCCCTGGCTGTGGGCCCTGCAAGTGTCCGCCCTGTGCCTGCTGTGTTCTGGGTATTCATGTGTCCATGGTAAACTAGACAAGATTCCATAAGGCTCACTTCCTAATGGGGTAACAGAAGGAATAAAGTAAAATATAAAGCAAAAGATAATGTCTGCTTCTAATAATTGCTGTGATGCAAATAAAGCAGGTTGATACAACAAAATCCTTTGTTTAGACTGGGATACAAGGAAGTTCTCTTGAAGGACATGGCCTTTGATCTGACACCAGACTTCTAGAAGGAGAAGGTTTGGGCTGAGGGTGCTGTGGGCAAAGTTTTCATGCTGGAAACAAGCCAGGTCCGTTCCGAGTGGTGGCTGCAGCTGAGCTCAGTGAAAAGGGGTGAGATCAGGCAGGTGGATTCAGCACCTGTCGCCTTGCGCCATCCAGGTGCGTGATGGGGCTGGCTCCCCCTGGGTGGTGGAGAGGAAATGACTAAGTGCAGGTGTATTTTGGCAGGAGAGTGAAGAGGACCTGCTGCAGGTCAACTGTTGTCTCCATCCTCCTTTTCCCCGGTTCTCAGGGCCTCTGCACTAGAACCTGAGCTTCTTTGCCCATCTCAGCAAAGCAACGGGGTCACATTACCCTTCTTAAAGGAGTGGCCCAGCCCTGGGAATTCAAGTGTCCAGGGTGGAGGACAGCAGGGCGAGGTCCGTATTGCACCTAAGTGATGGACATCCGGGGGGTATTTCAGGCAGCCACAGGCCAAGATGAGGGGATTTGTGAACACGTTCCCAGTGGGTGGCTGACATCCTATCAGACAATGCATAATGCTGCCTTGGCCCGGAGGGGAAAGGACCACTTTTTTCTCATCACTGCCAATTGTAAAAGTGCACCTTTGAGGCATTTATTTTGCACCATCTTTGGGTCATGCCATGGGTGAAAACAAAGCTCTTGACACATGAAAAGACAGCAATTTTGTCGATGTCATGATACGAGGCAAGGGGCTGGATCAGACTCCATTTGTCGGGAGTCTGCCTATGACAGTCACCTGCTGTGAACGAGGAGCACTTGCCTTGGAAGCTACGGCATGGTAGGGGATGCCCAGCCGGGAGATCCCTGAACACTTGCACATCCTGGCAGCACTGAAGAGTGAGTGAGCGTGTGCAGGTCTCCTGAGGCAGAGCAAGGCAGAGCCTAGACAGAGGGGCACGAGGGCCTGGGGAAGCTGTGGGGCAGCTGTGGGAGACCTAGGCAGGACATATGAGGCCCTGAGCTGTGGCTGCACCTGTTGTCCTTGGCCAGGTGAAGCTACATCTTTGAATTATAGTGTCATCCCCACTGGCCGCATATCAGTTCCCTCCCTAGACCTGAGCCTGAAGCCCAGAAACCTCCCCCAACTGCCCAGCCCATGGAGGGGACACTGAGGCACTATAATCTGTGAAGGTCAGCAGGGGTGAGCCCAAGATCAGAGGGAAAATTGTCATCTCCTGGTACTGTCATTGCAGCCTTCTGGGTCATTCCATGGTCTGAAAGGGAAAGTTTCAGCTGGAAAGTCATGTTATGTGAGCTTCCTCGAGTGAGCAATCAGAAAGCTCTGGAGGAAAGCAGCCAGCTGGAGTCCACCCTGGCCTTAACTAACACACATGTACTTAGGAAAATGGATATTTCCCTGGAAGGAGGAAGGCAGTCTGGGGCAGACAGGCAGGGGTGTGATTCACGACCATGTGGCTTTGCTTCCCTTTAGGAGACAAGGTCCCCAGAGGTTAGGCTGTTGCCCTGGGCTGGCTCTTGCCAGCAGGCACGGGGACAGCTAGCCCAGCCCAAGCTTCCCAGACTAGAGGCAAGTGAGTAAAGAGGGAGACTTTGAATTGTGGTCATAACATTACACCAAAACATTCTAGGGACCAGTAGATGGAGAAGCAATAGCAGTTAACAGGAATTTTATAGGAAATATCATCAGGAATTAGATGTGGTCTCAAAGCCCCATGTGCTGTTACCGCTGAAGCACGACAGCTGAGGGCACTCAAATGGCTTTCTGACAATGTGGGCACATGCTGGGATATGCACGCCGAGATTCTAAGCTCATATCTCGAAGGAGAAGGGCCTGCGCAGGTGTGATGAGAGTCCGGAGGCCTTGCCGTGAGCCGCTAACAGAGAGCCCTGTTCAGAGGCAAGGCTCAGCCATGGCCGTGGCCCAGAACCGACCCCAGCGAAAGGCTACTGGAGCAACTGTGGAGGGTGAAGCCTCCCCGACAGCCATGTTGTGCTGATAGTAAAGCCCACACTGGGATTAGAAGAGAAGCTGTCATTGGTGATGCTCAAGAGGCCAGAAATGAACAAGAGTCGGGGCTGGGGACACTGGAGCAGGTGTGGGGAGTGGAGATGCAGCAAACAGGACTAAGCCCCTGAGATGGGTGCCTGGAAGCAACACGCCACGGAGCAGCAGGTGTCTGCGTTGCCTCTGATCAGACAGCTCCTCTGAGAGCTGAGAGCCGCGGCTGGGGGACCTCACTCTCAGTGTGCAGACTGTGTTCCCAGTCAAGATCTCTGCTGTCACCTGAGTATCCCCACAACCACCCACTCAGCAAGTATCCAGTCCACATGGGACAGATACAGAAACATGCCAATGACTGCCCAAGACTCTAGGAGGAGGAAACCGCACACATGATCCAGGCGAGGTGAGAATGAACATTGATGGGTGGGGGCGCTTCCTTGAAGACCCCACTCCGGTTCTCTTACGTAGGGAGCAGAGGTTTAAAAGGCTGAGCTCATCCCAAGTGTGCAAAGCTGATTTAACGTTCAAAAATCCATTGAGTAATACATCACATAAACAGGCTAAAAAAGAACAATCACATGATCACATCAATAGATGCAGAAGAAAGCATTTGACAAAATCCAACACCTGTGCACGACAAAAACTCTCAATAAACATGTATCGAGGAGAACTTTCTCAACCTGATAAAGAATATCACACTGAGAAAGTTAAAGTTTTTGTTAAAACTTTGTGAAAGTTAACAAAACACTTGCAGCTAACATCATACTTGCTGGTGAGAAACCAGAAGATTTTTCACCAAGATCAGGGACAAGGCAATAACGCCCCTGTCGCCACTCCTTTCAACGTGGTACTGGACGTCCTCGCTAACACAGTAAGGCAGGAAAAGGAAATAAAAGGTATACAGATTGGAGAGAAAGAAATAAAACTGTCCTTGCTCTCTGACGACACGGTTGTCCGTGCAGGAAATCTGAAGGAACGGGCTGACCCCTGGGGAGGCAGACAGTGGGGAAGAGCTGTGGCCGCGTCTGGCGTCTGGCGCGAGGGTGGGACTTGGGGCAGGGTCCAGTGCGAGCCTCCCTCTGCCGCCCGCCCCAGGCCGGTGCGCCCGCAGCACAGAGCCTTCCAGGGCCCCCAGGCCAGCCTGCTCCCGCCGCGGGAGCCGCCTCTGGCCCTTCCGCGGGCCTCTGAACTGTCCTGTCCAGACGTGGTCCTCCTGCCGTGACTCGACTGAGGTCTGCTCCCAGGCCAGGAGCCCCGGGTCTGGGGGGCCGCCTCACGCCCCCTCGTCTCCTGTCAGCGCTCCCCGTCCTGCGCGCTGCCCCCTCCTCTCCGCTGAGGCCATGGTCTCTGCAGCCGGGGCTTCAGGCCGCGGAATGTCCTCTTCACCGTGAAGGCTTCAGTGGCTTTGCAGAAGGCGCCAGGCTTCCGGAGCTTCCCCCGCGTCACCTCCCCGTGCGCTAACGCGCAGGAGTCGTCGCTCGCCTACGTGGGCACCCGCTGCAGGGCTCCTCGCCAACCTAACTCTCGGGAGTGCTGAAACACACGCCACGCGGAAGGCCCGTCTGGGACGTCAGGGGCAACAGCAGCCGCCTGAGAGCGGGAACTCTGCTGACTCTGGGTACCTGCTCCTCCTCGAGTCCTCGCTGCCACGTGGGACGAGAAACAGGAATTTCAGCAGGTGTCGACAGCAAATTAGATTAACACCATTAGTAAGAGCGTGTGCTTTCTTCCTTCTGATTCACCCTGTCCTCCTTCCTAAGTGACAGAAAGATTCAGTAATGGCTTCAAAGACACTTAAATGGCACGTTTCTATAAAAGACAGAGATGAAAGTCGGTTTGAAAAGACTTCTAAGTAATCTGATTGCCAGGCTTTTCCCATCCACTAGGAAAGGAAAACACACACACACCACACACAGGCACACACACAGAGGCACACATCCATACACACCCCACACAAACACACAGACACAGACAACACACACACACACAGGTAATACACACAGGCACACACCTCACACAAATGTGCGGACAGATATAAACATACACAGAGACAACACACACATAAACCGCTGTATAAAGCTCTTTTCTTAAAAAAAAATTGATATAGTGAACATTTCTAAAGAAATCCTAGGCACTGAAGTACATAATATTCTACACCAAGAAAAATGTTTCTTTGTGTGTCACGTAGAAAATATCCGTAAATAATCAGAGGTTGATTTTCCCAAACTCCCCTCTGCTCGATCCTGGTGAAGGCTTGGTGATCCTGTGCTTGGTGAGCCTTAGTGATTCCAGAGAGCAGCTTCAACCAGAGGGCAAGGAGTCCCAGAAGGGCCTGAACGGCCTCGGGGGTCGTGAGCCTCACCAGGACAGTCACCTGCTTGGGGCTGGCCTTGGAGCTGGACTTCCCCCTGCACGTGTCCCCCCAGATGGTCCAGGTGGCAGCCGGCTGGACAGGACAGAAGGTGTGCTGAGGCCTGAGGGGACTGTGGGGTTGGCAGGGAGCTGCCCTGGGTGGGGGACAGCGGTCCAGTGGTCGGAGCCCAAGCCCAGGACCCCTGGCTGGGAGCTGAGGCTGTAGCCCACAGGCCCCGGTCAGAATGAGACTCCGGAAATCTTGAGATCAGGAGCCCTTAACCAACACAGGGAACAGGACAGTGACCAGGTGAATGGCTTAGAGTGAAGAAACTTCCAGAAACTCTCTTCTGTCCTGTTTTGATCTGAGCTGACTGTCACCTGCACTACCAAAGTGCTAGGAGATAGTGACAATCTCTCTGGTGGTGCCCTCTGTGCTCAGAATCCTCCACCATCTCCTGCTCCTGAGCATGATCTAGATGCCCCCATGGGCGATGGGGGCCCCGACTCCGTGACTCACGCCACTGCTCCTGGGTTGGGGCTGCACGTCAGCCTCCACCTACATCGGCTCTGCACCCCCCCCCCCACGCCTTGCTGGGCTGCTCCTTGTCCCTCCTGTAGGGCCCAGCTTGGAGCCCACTCCACACGTGACCTCTGGCCCTGCAAGCTGCCCTCGAGGAGCAGGTGCCGCCCTCATCCTGGGCCCCTGGCTCCTGACCCTGGCCTGGCATAAGCTGGTGAGTGCTTGTCCTCAGGAGATGTGTGGCTTTGAAAAATGAAACTAGCCACATCAGAGAACTCTTTAGAGTCAGGTAAGTGGATTCTATTCCAAGCACAATTGCAGCATCTGTGATCTGCAATACGGTGAGTCACAGGAGATGCAAAGGAGGTAAGACCTGAGTTCCACCATTAAGGGGATTCCGATCTAGCAGAACAGCTAGTAAGGTGACACTTAATGTGTACTCAAGCTCAGCTTTCCCTGAATAGACCCTGTCCCCCTGCTTTAGTGATTTACCATCCTGATACACTGAAAAATGGATACATGTCCAGTGGTCTCCTGGGCTGATTGCATGAGAAAGAACCAACAGGGAGATTTTCAGAAATTTTATGACACAGTGGACATCACATCAGTAGGTTGAAATCAGCCTTAATGGGAGCATTTACATCACAGAAATTGGCAAAGGCTACAATTCAGGGTTTTTTAAAAAAAATTTTTGAGAGCCAGTTATTAATCATCTACCAGCACACAAAGTATTAAACACATCCATTAATTGTATTATTCAATAGCAATTGTTTATTAAGTAATAATCATGTGCCAAGCACTGAGAATACATATAAGACAAATAGAAAAGGGTTCATTTTTCCTAATTGGTTAACTCTTTAGCTTCAGAGCCTTTAAAAGTGAACTACATGCCTGGAGAAGTGCCCTAGTGCCGGGTATGTCAACGTTCTCTGTGTCGTGACGATGGCAGACGTCTCGCCTGCGACCCTCCCCTGACCGCCACAGCTACCCCAACACAGGCCGTGCTAGGAGCTTCTCTTCTTGGCCCCTGACTCCTTGAGAACACCTTAGTCAGAGGGCATGCTGTATACAGTTGCCTGTTTACTTCTCAGTCTTCACACACCAGAGCATGCACCGTTGGTGTAAGTGCGCGGTGTCAGGGGTGGGCGTGGCCCAGAGGCAGCCTCAGAGAATGGCAGCGTGCGCACCCCTCATCCGCGTTGTTCTTGCTCTTTCACACCTGCAGTCCCCGGTCTCTGGGGACTCCCCTGCCAGGTGCAGAATAGCGCCACATGCTCCCTTTGTTGGCAGCTTGTTTACCTATCTGAGTTCCTAACATGTCTGGACTCTGTGAGGGCTTCCTTTGTGGTTTCCCATCTTGTCTCCCTGGAACCCAGGGCGGAGCTGAAAACAACACAGCAGTCAATAATTTCTTGTTGAATAAACTAATGAATAAAATGAAGACCGGTTACAGCAGGTACAATCAGCAGCGGCACGTACACAGCAGTGAGCCGCCCTGTGTCTCACGCTCTCCAGACGTCCTGCTGCACGTAAGGAGGGAGGGACGAAAAGGGAAGAGAGGAGACAGAAGAAAAATAAACTGAGGCAAGACAGGCTTAGGACAGGGTTAGTAAGAACTTTCTCACTCCAAAGTTCAGTTTTAAGGAAAATGGTGGAAAATGAGCTCTGAGGTATAGAAGTCATAACTATATTTGAGAAAAATTTATGGAAAAAATGTGATTCTGGAAAAAGGTGATTATTGTTTTCTTGAGGCTAAAGAGAGTGAAATATCGAACTTTATACAGAAAGGAGAGACTCTGTTTCTCTGGTTCTCATACACACGCACCCCTGGCTTCCTTCTTCCCTTGTACTTTTACCTCGTGGTTAATCCAAATATCCAAACATGTTTCCAGATTGTGCCCAAGATGCACAGGAATGGCGCTCACCGTGTCCCTGGGGACTCTTGCGTTACAAGGGACAGTAGAAGCTGTTGCTGGTTTGCAGCACTTGCATTATAGCACATTTTGCCTTTTCCACAAGCTAGAAAAGACAGGATGATAACATGGGAAAAAAACATACATGCTTGAACTCAACTGATCCTGAAAAAGTGCTTGAAATATCCTTAGCCCAGAATAATGAATGTTACTAACACCAAATGTAAGTTCAGAAAAAAAGTGACGGTCTTTAAAGATATGCACAGCAGAAAATATTGTATTGTTTTTTAAAAAAAAAATTCAACATCCACACAGCGTATTAAACTGCTTTGTCTCATACACTGAGTCACATGCATTAGGAAGCCCCAAAATATCACTGTTGTCTGCAGGAAAACAGCACGGCAGCCCTGAATGTACACGGGGGGCCTTTCAATCAATGCGGGCGAACAGCCCTGCTGCACTCCACACTGTGCTCAGCCAGCCAAGGATTCAGTGTCCAGGGTGTGCATGTTAAAGTCGGGGACTGAATCTTTGCTTTTGCCTTTATAGGTTTAATTTCATCTTCCCTGGAATCTGTAGATCCATACTGGATTCTGTGGTATTTCACTGAGATCATTTGAAAGCCACCTCATATTCTTCTGTGACATAAGATTCAAAGCCTAATTTCTCAGATCTAAAGGCACTACTTCTTTTTAATGCCCAAGGCAAGAAGCTGGAAAATCCACTGAATGCAATTAGTGTCATATCCAATACAGACCAACTAGACCACGAATGTGCAAAGTTTCTCTTTTTGGAAATGTATTGATGGATAACTTGATTTAACAATAATTGGAAATAACTATATTTTAAACTACAAGTCCCTAAATTGTCGTATGTACATGCAATCAAACTAATTAATAATGTGTATTTTTCAAACAAATACGTGTGTCAATTCAAGTTAAATTTTCCAAACACTAAAATATTTCCCTTCAGAGGTTTAAAGTAATCTCAGGAATTGGGGTAAAGGGATTTTCTCCAGGTGATTATAAATACTCAGCCAAAATATATACATACATACACTTATGTACATACGTGCACACGTGTGCACACATATGTGCCAGTTTGATCATGGTCAACCTGCTGTTGGATGTCCTGTGAGTCCAGGTTCTTAGAGCCCTCTCGCTCTGCCACCCACTTACAGGCTCCTGCACACCAGGGTGACCTTTCTGAAACCACAGTCATCACACCCCTTCCAAAAAACTAACTGAAAAGGTATCCTAGACTTAAATGTAAAGCTATGAAACTTTTAGAAGAAAACAGGAGAAATATTTGTGGTCAAGGATTCTTAGACCCACAGCATCTGAGGTGGGATCCGCAGGAGAAGAATTTGATCATGTGGACTTTATAAAAGTTAAAAATTTTTTTTTTTCTGCAAGAGATTCTGTTAAGCAGATAAAAAGACAAGCTACGAACTTGAAGAAAATATTCATAAATCACAAATCCAACAAAGGACTTGTATCCAGAATATATAAAGAACTCTCAAAACGGAACAGAACAAAATAAACAATCCAATTAGAAAATGAGCAAAAGACTGAAATGCAAGGCAAGAAAGCACATGAGTAGACAGCATCATTGCCCACTGGGGACATGCACATCACAACCAAGAGGAGATACCATCACACACCTATCAGAATGTCGAAAAGACAAAATACCAACAACACCCAAGGCTGGAGAGGGTGCAAAGCAATTTGATTTCTCATGCGTTGCTCCTGGGAAGGCAAAACGGCACAGCCACACTGGAAAACAAATTTACCATATGATCTAGCAATCAGACTCCTGAGTATGTAACTTAGAGAAATAAAACCTTAATGTTAACAAAAAAGTCCGTAAACCAAAGTTTATAGCATTGTATTTATAATCACCAAAACCTGGGGAAGAAAAGTTGTCAACAGGTGGGTGGACAAATGTGGGCACATCTATGAAGTGGACAATACTCAGCAAGAGAAGGAACAAGGCCTTGATGCACACGGGCCTGGGCAGGTCTCCAGGCCGCTTCGCTGAGTGACAAAGCCAATCTCAAAGGCTACAGACAATATGAGTCCATGTGTATGATGTTCTCGAAGTGGCAAAGTTTTCCTGATGGAAAGCAGGTCCGGGATTGTCAGGGGTCCCTGGTGTGTGGAGGCTGTGGCTGCAAAGGGACAGGATGAGGGAGAGGAATGGCTTCGTGTGGCTACAACTGATACACGAATGTTTACTGGTGATAAAATGCAGAGAACTATACACTTCCCCTTGGGGGAGGAGGGGACACACAGAGCACATATAAAAGCTGGTAGAACTGAACCAGTCTTCAGTTTACTTAATAGTATTGTACCAATGTCAATTTCCTGGTGTTGATAACTTTCTTGCTAGGTAAGATGTTGTCATCTCGGGAAGCTCAGTGAGGAGTACTCAGGGACTCTGCTATTTCTAGAACCTTTATGCGACCCTGAGATTATTTTTAAATAAAGTTTTTGATTTTTTTTTTTTTTTACTTTTCTTTTAGAGACAGAGTTTTGCTCTGTTGCCCAGGCTGGAGTGCAGTGGTGTGATGCAGTGGGTGATCATACCTTACTGCAGCTTCCAACCCTTGGGCTGAAATGATCCTCCAGCCTCAACCTCCAGAATAGCTGGGACTACAGGCGTGAGCCACCACATCCGGCTTTGAAAATTTTTATTAAATGACCACTCTGATTAAAATGCTTTAAGAGCATCACATCATGCACAGTCTAAAGACTAAGTTACTTTGCAGGGCACAGACAGGCCTGTGGGACCCTGTCGACTACCCCCTTCTCCTGGGCACTTCCACCTGCTCTGAAACCTCTCAGGCTCCAATATGTCCTGCATTCTATTTTCTCTGCATCTCCTGGCCTTGCAGACACTAGCAGACTTTCAGGCCTGTAGCCTGAAATCTTTGCTGACCATCCCACACCCCGGGCTGAATCAGGCGACCCTCTCTGCACTTGTACACCCCGGGCCTGTGTTGCGGAACACGGGTCATGTGGTGTGCCAATGCTGATGAACTTGTCTAAGGCTCAGTCTAGCTGTGCACAAGCAAAGAAAGAACATGTCTTTTATCTCTGCAGTACCTGGCACAAAGTGGTTGTCAACCAATGTGCAATGAATGCATATGTGTAGAAAGTGCACTGTGAGTGTTTGTTAAGTGACAAGATGAGCCATAGAAAACACTCCCATGATGCACATGGGAGGCCAACACAGCTCCTGTTCTTCAAGCAGGAGGCACTCCCCGAAGAGAGGTTACGGACCTGGGGCAGAGAGTCCTAACAAGGACGCAGGAGAGCCTGTCATCCTCTTCCTCCTTTTATTTAGCTGTCCTGGAAAATATGCTTTGAGTGTCTGCTCCCTGGCAAGCCCCACCACAGCACTGGAATATGCACATAAGCAAGACACGCCAAGTCTAGCAGGCATACTTAGGGAGATCCTCACCACAGAGAAGAATCAACTATCTGTGCAAAATAAGCACAAGGTGCCAAGGGAAGAAGAGGGACACCTGCCACCTTGGGGCACGGCACAGACTGCCCGTAGCGGTTGGCCAGGGAGGAGCCGCAGACCTGGCCGTCGGCAGGCCTGGCTGGGGAGTAGCCCCTGGTGCCCGACTGAGCGAGTCCCACATCCCTCTCGATTTTTTCCTTTTATTTCCCTTGCCATCCTCACTTGTTTGTTTGAGAATCACTAAAAAGCGTAAATAGCTATGGCAGTTTTATTAACATCTCATTTTATTATAAAATTATTTAAGAAAGACTAATACAGTTATAATATGAAATGTGGTTATAAGAATATATTTGGGAAAACTTCCACCTTTCAAAGTTTATCATCAACTTAAATGACTGAAGAAGTTAAAAGTGAAAAGGAAACTGTTACCAAGGGGACGTCTGCAGCTGGGGCAGTGGAGGCTACAGCACGGAGAATGGGGTTTAGGGCCAGCGGGATGCCACCTTTGTTGCCAGGTGCCCTTGGGTCCTCACAGCAGCCCCGCAGCTCCCGAACTGCTGCATGTGGAGTCACCTGGGATCTTTGTAAGTGTGGCCATCGCCCCCACATTATCAGATGACCGGAGGGAGTTTTACCCAGACTCGAGATCTTCAAAAGCTCCTCAGCTAGTTCTAAAGTGGAGCAATTGTGAACCCTGAAATCTGGCATCACTAGGTATATCATGCCCATGTCAGAAATGAGAAAACTGAATTCGACTAACATGTGGGGAAATCCTCGTGCCTAAAGCACAGTTAGTATAGTATGGGTTAGTGTGAGATGCAAACCAGGTTTCTGATACCAAAGCAGGTGCTTTGAGTGACCATAAGGTCTTGCAGGGCAGAGAGCACAGCCCTCTTCCCAGGCAGAGAATGGCTCTGTGTGCTGATCCGTGCAAACAGGGTGGAGGCAGAAAGGGGTCAGACCTTTGTCCTAGTCAGTAAGCCCAGAGTAAAAGGTGATGTCTCATTACCATTGGCTTTAGCTGCGTTTACCAAACCTAAACTATTTCCCAGTTTGGATTAACTGGCTGTTTGCCATTTAAGCTCCTGACTATTCAGTTTGGTCAAACTCAAGCATTTTACCTTCATTTTTAATTTCCTGGTGTGTTTTGGAATCATTTACACTTAAAATCATTTTGCCAGAAAGAGGAAAGGAAGAAAAGGGGAATAAAAAGTTGCCAAAGTGTGAAAGAACGTCAGGTTTTGGCAGCACACCAGGCAGCCACTGAGTGCAGACTGAGCGATGACAGCAGGGTCGGGGCAGAGCTGGCGGCGGCGGCGGCCGGGGAGACCCACAGCAAGCCACGGACACCAGTTCTGGAGGAAAGGAAGGCAGTGCTGTGGATTCCGCACACGGGCCCTCTCGCAGGAGGAAGGTAATTGCCGAGGACTAGAGGACACGGCCGCTCGCTGTCCTGGGCGCTGAGCTCAGGGGCCTGGCCAGGGCTCCAGCCCACTTGGCCTGTGCTACTCAGGGTAGGGATGAGGAGGGGCTTCCTGGGTGGGAACAAAGGGAGAGTGGAAAGCACAGCGACAGGTGCTTTCATAGTGAAGTAGGCTACAAATAGAGGGAAAAACCACCACTTGTAATGAGCAATGTGGCTTCGAGGCAGGGCGTTCTGACCCCGGGACCTAAAACCAAACGCTGGCTCAGTTGGCCACGGCGGGGGGGACCAGGTTACAGATACTTTCTGAATCTTCTACGAGATTTGTCCACTGGAAGAGATGTGTTCAAAATATGTACAACACAACACTGCATGTGACAAACATGTAAGAAAAATAAACACTGCCATATCTGGGAGGTCAATGATCTTGGTCTATAAGTGCAATAACTTTTATGTATGTGACATTCCTCAGCTATCTAAGTTATTATATCAGACACTTGCAAATTATTCTTCATAGTTATTCAGTGTCTTTATATTTCATGCTATAGTTTCAACTAAATAACTCAGGTATATTGGGCTTTAACATCTGGTGAAAGTCAACACCTGGTATTATTAAATATACATGCATACGTATACATATATACACTCGTATATTCAGATATGTGGTTGTATCCGTATCTATACATATGTATAACCTTATTTTTAGTCAGCATCTGGCAACAAGTTGGCAGGTGGCCTGTACTTTGGGCTCTGTGATATTGGTATATGCAGACAACTTTAGGTGTGCATGATAAAGAACGTGCTCTACTTTGCCTTTTTTTAAGCATCAGTTGCAGTTTAATTAGTAACCATACAATTAATAACCACAATCAAATTTTATCTTGCTAAAATAATGTAGACATTTGATTTTAAGTGATCTGCAACTCTCAGACCTCGTGGTCTGGGCCTATATTGTCACATACAAAGGTCTAGTTTCAAGGCGATGAAATGGAAGGTCGGGAGAGGGAGGTGTTTCTTGCTGGAGGAAGCAGGAACCTCAAACGGGGAGGAGCATGTGCCCAGAACTGCCAGTCCAGCCCTTCCCACTGGCCGACGTGAGGGAAAGTATTTGAGATGTTGGGGGGTGGGATGGGAGCGTGGTAAGCTGAAATGAGAAGGGCCGGCCGTGCTCATGGTCGTGGCACAGGTGGGTTTGGCGGGAATGGAAAGCTCTCGTAAGGGGGTAGACAGAGGTGCTCCCAAGGGAACCGGCCATCTGCTGCGGCCAGAACTACGCTGTTCTTAGGAAACCCTCTTCTTTTCACCCGAACTCCTTTCCTACTTGGAAAAATAAAGCAAGTTAAATACAAGCCAGAGCCCCGAGGTGGTCACGTGGCACGTGTGTGTCTGCTGTGGGCGCACAGGGCGGTGGCAGGGAGCTCTGCAGATGCTGGAACACCAGCTGTGGCCTGTGTCAGCACCGACGGCCCCTGGCGCCTGACGCCAGTCCCTTGGCTTCTCTGAGTCTCGCTTTTCTTTATTGTGAGACAAAGATTTGAATTGGATTCTTAAACATGTCTACTTGCTCTAACATTTTATGATTATATAAAATTCTGTCCAAGTAATGTGTGAAACTCACAGTCATCCCCTGACGGCCAGTCGCGGCTCTGGGGCCCAGCGGTGTGGGTCACGCCGATCTAGCTGTGAACCGTTTCTGTCAGTGTTTCCGCTTCACGCAGCTACAGGCTCAGCCGCCCATCAGAATCACTGTTGAGAATGCTGATGGCTGGGCCTGCCCCGGGGCGTCTGGCTTAATTGGTCTGGGATGCACCCCAGCCGCCTACTCTGCATTTCTGCATTTCTTTCAAAATCAGGACAGAGGTTGTTTTCTTAGACAACGGTAGAGTAGCAAGAGACAAAGTACTTGGAAGACGAATCCAGCGTGTCCACTCCCTGGCGGTGTCGCCTCGGCTCAGTCACTGAAACTCTGAATCTCGGTGTCCTCGCTGGAAAACGCGGATGAGGACGTGCAGTTGCCGGGCTGTGCGAGGACGAGGGGAAATTAAGAGGCGTCTGGGACACGCTGAGTACTCGGTATTTTTAGTGATTATTATTTTTCCAGTACTGACTCTGTCCTCGTCTCTGAGGGCAGATGCTCCTGCTTTGTGCTAGCT
Source organism: Daubentonia madagascariensis (assembly GCA_023783475.1). NCBI lineage: Eukaryota > Metazoa > Chordata > Mammalia > Primates > Daubentoniidae > Daubentonia > Daubentonia madagascariensis. Next base: position 2,178,798 of record JAKFHU010001035.1, read on the forward strand.
AGTTAAATCATCATAACCTGATTTTATTTGGGATATTTCCAGAATGGAGAGAAGACAAATGTAGAATGCAGACTCTCAGCTCAGTCCTTTTTTCTTAGCTCAAAGTTGCCCCAGAAATCCCTGCTTCCCCTCTGGATCGGGTATGGCAGGTTCAAAGGAGATGACCATCATCCAGGAGGGGTAGGAGAGAACACAACCCAGAAAGTGCCACACAGCAGCTGGTATGAACAGACTGCACGATTGATCTCCTGCGACCTGGTGTGTGTGTGCGTGTGAGTGTGTTTGCACAAGAAAGCACGAGCTCCAGCTTCACAACGCTCGAATTCAACCCTGACCCCACCACTTACTTGCAGTGAGAAATAGAGCAAACCGCCTCCTGTCCACACTCCGGCCACCGTGAGGACCAACAAAGACAATGGACAGGACAGCACCTACCACAGGTAAGGCCAACGTGTGCCCAGTACAGTTTTATTTTTCTTCATAAAAAAAAAGTCAGCCCCATGGAGGGTCTCTTTATTGCCTGAGTGTGATCTTTGGGCTATAGATTTTAATTTTTCAAAAGCACCGGGAAGAGGGTCTTCTGCCAAAGCGCCCGAGAGATAGGGCTGTTGGAGGGTGCCACAGGCCCCAGTTCAGACAACAACTCTTGGCCAGAGCTCTCAGCGGGCAGGTAGGTCCGGTCCAGGAAGTGGCTCTCAGGCCTCAGGATTCACCCAAGTGGAGACCTTCGCCTGCTGGAGCATCCCAGGCTGCCCTCACCCTCCCATCTCGCCCCAGCTCACCACAGGTGAGGTCTGCCAACCCATCAGTCAGGAAAAAGTCCCAGGACGAACTGGTCCAGCTACTCTTGTCCCCTAGAAAGTCACGATTTCAGTGTGCACTGGCCTCTCACCAGCTGCATAAGCTCACATCTGCCAAAGGGGCTGAGGCACAGAGGTCCTGGCAGCCCAGCCGTCTGTGATTCTTAAAGAGGGACTTGCTGATAGCTGAGTGACTTGCCCAAGGTAATTTAAAATTTGTGTTGTAATTTTCTGGATAAAATGCGGGCCTGTGGGCATTAGCTGATGGTCACAGAGTCTCACCACTGTCGTGCCTTGAGACTCATGTTGGTAGCAAAGTGCTCTTCACTGGGTGCCCATCTTGTTTCATCTTTCAATGAGCACCGGAGTGGTCCATGGTAAGTTTGCCTCAGCAGGTCTAGTTTTAACTTTCCTGACTTTTCCACAAATGCATTTTCATCCCTAATAGAGATATGTGCATTTCATTGTTTTAATAATTTAGTTCTGAGATGATTTATGGATAGCATGTTAATTATGAATACATACATTACCATTTTTATAGCCTATTTGGATATGGATCAGCAGAGAATGAACCGTTAGCCTATTGTCTCCATTTATCATTGTGTTCAGTCCCACATATTTATGAAACGGAAGCTGTGCTCCCAACAGCAAGGATTGGCCCAAACATTCCTCAAAGCCCTTTGATTTCATCAGATGCTCAGAGTGTCAAACTTCCCTCTAAAAATTGCACCTGGCTAATAACCCTTGAAACAGCCATTCCCAATTTCCCTCCAAAATGCTATAAAAACACAGAAAAAAGTGACGACTCACATATATGTTGCCAGTGAAGCCTTACAACTGCCCCCAGTTTGGTAGGCTGAGAAGGATTTGCAGTAATTAAAGACAGTGGAAATTTGGTGAGAGGAAAAGAGGAAGAAGGATTTCAAGTATTAAAAATGCCACCTCACTAGAGCCCTGGTCCTGCTCCCATCCCCACGGCAAGCCTTTCTGTCACCCACTCTTCGGGCTCCTCCAAAGTGACACTCAAATGGCCCCTTCCAGAGAGCCATCCTGGGTCCCCCCCACTGGCCCTACCTCCCTCCGAACTCCGGGGTCTGTCCCTGTCTGGGCCCCCTCGGCACCTGTGCCGTGGCTTATAGAGATGCCTACACAAACACGCACATCCTGTGTCCCTGAGGCCTGGGTTTGGGTGCTGGCCATCCTGCATCCTCGTGCATGGCTGTGGGTGCCGGGCCTCATGCTTAGCTGCTGTGTCTGTATAGTGGAGATGATGGCAACTGGCTTGCAGGACCGCTGCAGGGATTAGTGGCAAATAAGTGAATTGCCAGCACAGTGTCTGGAAATCACAGGTATTTATGAAATATTTTTTGAGAGAAACAAAATACTGAATATGCACAGCCCCCTTCCACCTTCCATGGGGCTCTTGGGTTTTTTGGTGCTGGTTTGGAAATGGGTGAAGCAGAGCTGGAAATGCCAGAGACTGACTTGCCCTGGAAAGAGAAGCTGGTGGCAGGTCAGGGGCACAGAAGAGACTAGGACACCCAGGTGGACACATTGGAAGGAGAGTTCAGGTATGTTGGAGAGAGGGGATGGGAGATTCGGGGACTGGAGCCTTTCCTGGGATCCATCTCTCTGTCTCTCAGATCTACAAAATATTTTTCTATGAGAGGGATCTGTTTTGCTGTTCCAGACTTCATTAGCTATTTAATTTCCCCTACTTCTGACTTCCTGTGTTCCTTTCCATGTGGCATCATGCTAAGACTTTGTTCTAAGCCAGAGCACCCTACCCTGACTGATGCAAGTTACACAAGGAGAAAGAAAGGCTGGGGAGGGCCAGGTCCTTGTCTGGGTGGAGAGGAGCTGGCAGAGAACAGGGCACAAGGACACGGATGAGGAGAGAGGAAGGGAGCCCAAGTGCAGTACGGGTGAGGGTGCTGGGGCTAAGGGACCGCACGGGCGGGGACAATGAACCCCAGCTGGAGTCGTCGCTGCACGGGGCAGCCACAGCAGCGTGGCCTAAACCCCAGCGCCTGGCCCAGGAACCACAGCATGCTTCTCTTTCTGTTTAGCCAAACCTCTTACACCACTACGTTGTCAGGTGGCTATTGTAGGTGTCTTCACGACTAAATTAGAACAATCCTTTGGTGATCATTCCTCATTACATTTTTTTCCCACAATAGTGAAAATAAATCAGTCTGAGAATGGCCAATTTGGTGAAGACCCAGACACAGGAATTATCTATTTCAGTACATCCTCTTGAAATGCAAGGCCTATTTCTCTCGATTTTGCTGCTTTTTGTGGCAGTCAGCGTCCAAGCTGTCCCCAGTGACCCCTTTCCGTATTCACCCCGAGTCATTTCCTCCCGCTCCCTGGCTGATGACTGGATGTCGCTTTCGAGATTGTGTTATGAAGACCACGGCTTCCATCTGGTGCTCTCTTCTGATCTCTCTTCCTCCCGTCACATGCTCTGGGAAAAGCCAGCTGCCACGTTGTGAGGACACCAGGCAGCCTGTGGTGAGGCCCACGTGGTGAGGAGTGAGGCCTCCAGTCACAGGCCACGAGGAAGTGGGTCCCACCAGTGACCACATGGATGCACCCAGGAGAGGCTCTCCAAGCCCGGTCGGGCCCCAAGATGACCATGACACATCCCCGGCCCCAGCTTGACTGCAGCCTGGGGGCACCCTGGGCCAGAGCCACCCTGAGCCACTCCTGGACCCCTGACCCACAAAAACTGTGTGAAATGATAATGAACGTGCATTGTTTAAGCTGCTAAATCTTGGGTCCCATTGTTGTGCAGCAGCAGGTAACTAAACAGCTGTGTATGAGGAAGGTCCTGGACTCAAGTCAAACCAGCGCTGAGCTGGACTCCTGTGGGCACCAGAGACCAGCTTTGTGACCCTGAGAAGTTACCTACTGTCTGTGAGCCTCAGTGACATCATGTGTAAAATGAAGAGAAAACTGAGAAGTTTGACTGTAGGGGCCAAACATAAATTTGCATTTTGGCACCTGCAAAGCGGCACATAGTAGGCAATCAGTAAATACTCAACAAATCAATAGATACTTCTCTGCTCATCCTCATGCATTTATGTATGGTGTAATTAAAATATTAAAAGGGAATAATGCATTTGAAAAGTCCCTGACACTCTACAACTTCGAGTGATGATCGCTGTTATTAGCAGGCCACTGAATTCAGATTATGTTTCCTCTGATGCCTGGGGTTACTCCTGGCAGCTGGACGGCACCTGGGCCCATCAGGCCACACCAGCTACCGTGGAACATTGGTGCAATAGCTCTCAGACACCAAGGGGACTGTAAGTAGGCTGCCACCATGCGTCTTCAGGGAAAGCGTGTGGTCAGTAGCAACCACGCCAAACGTAGAAGGAAGCAGAAAGGTAAAAACTGGGAAAAGGCATCCCCCTCGGGACAGGTAGCAGAGAGGTGTTTGAGCCTGTGCCTTGTGCCTGGCAGGAGGGACGGCACAGCAGGCAAACCCGGGGGGGGTCAGGAAGGCGCAGTGTTTGCTCTCCCTGCGATTAACAAAGCGTGTGGTTTTGGGCACATCAACATCCTCCCTGGATCTCACTTTTCTTATGTGAAAAACAGAAATGACAATTGGGTTTTTACAGCATTGACTGAATTCTAGGAAGGATTCGTACAAACCAGAACGTGTTTACATCAGAGTAGGAAAGACGGAGGAAATAATTCAGATGAGAAGGTGTTGACAGAACTAGACCCAGGAAGAACCCCTTAGCTTTTCTGGACTTTCTGAGCGGCTGCCACGAAGAGAGAAAGCAGATTTGCTCTGCGTGGTCTTGAAGACTGGACCTAAGACATGTAACAGGAAGCTCCAATTTTGCAATAGTGTATGTGAAAATGTTTTAGTGACCATATTTGTCCACAAGCAGAATGGTCTCCCATGAGAAGCAGAGAGCTCTCTGTCACAAGGAGCATTCAAACATATGGCACTGCCATTTGGGGAGGATTTGAACTTTATATTGCTCTGGCTTTGAGGACCATTTACAGGGCCCCGGGCTGTGGTCACACCGACCAGGCACTCAGTCTCCTGAAGCCGTGAAGCGCACCGCCCTGGCCTCTCAGATCTCACCTCGTCTTGCCACTCGCTCAGCTAGTTGTTACACCGTCCGAAGATCCCTCAGCTATGCTACAGCCCTCTCGTCCTGCAAAGTTACGAAAACCCTGATGGTGCCAGAAACTTGTTGGTTCATGTTAGTGTTCATTAAAACATCGCATTTTGATAGACCTGTCTTTACACTTAGACCTATAAAATCTGATGATAAAATCTTACTGATTCTAAAAGGAGTCAAAACATTTTTTTTTCCTAATGAAAGTTAATAGCTACCATCACTGAGGTGCTACCATCTGACGTGTGTGTATGTGTGTGTGTGTTCTTGTGTGTATTAAATAAGCAGAACTCATGTCATAATCAACTCCAATTTATCTCTGTGGATAACCTTTGGCCCTTTAAGAGTTTTTCAGTGAAAATAATCTCCATTTCTCCAAAAGGAAAACTCTAGAATGTCAATGGCTATTTCCCTCACTTTTAGGTGCTAGATAATGTTAGGATCACTTAAATCACAGAGTCTCAATTCAGAAGGTGGAATGTCGAGAACAAAGAATCAGAAGTGCTAATGTGATTTAATGCCATGACCTCCCTGGCACCTACAGTGTGTCCTGGAGAGGAAACGGCTGCATCTGGCTTGTCCACTTCACTCCAGTCCTTGCCCTGCCTCCACATCCGGCCCCCAGTCAGCTCGTGACCCTCCGAGTGTTGGCGTGGACAGAAACCACTTTTATCACACTTGTACTGTTAGAGCTGACCACCCACTCTCTGTTTGGCAGATGTTTGGAACAGATTTTTCTCCTATGGACATTTTTGAGCGTTTTCTGAAAGTTAGCTTTTCTGGGCCTTCTCCCCTGCTGTTCCTCTGACCTGGCAGATGAACCTCTATTCGGCACCTGTGACGCCTGCCCTGGGTACGGGAAGCTGGTGTCCCCCTCCAGCTTCTTGGTGCTGGGCACCTGCGCCTCTCAACAGAGCTCCTGAGTGTTCAATGGATGGGCAGCCCTCTGTCAGCTCACTTTCCCCCACAGCATGCTCAACTCGTATCCAATTCTTAATTCATCCACTCTGGGAGTGTGCAAACCCATCTCAGCACAGCTGCAAAGGCCGTGTAACTTCCTCAAGCCCGAGACAGGCACCAGTAGACTCTCTTGTCAACTGCAGGGGACACAGACTTTGAAGTCCCCTCTCACTAGGACCAGAGGCACACAATGACACTAAAGCATTTCTTCACGCCTTTCCTCTCCCCCAGCTAGCAGTTTATATTCAGAGTGGGTGAGGGGTCCAGGGGAGAGTAGTTTTGAATGATTTCCTTTGCGGAGCCTACTTACAGTCCCCTTGGTGTCTGAGAGCTATTGCATCAATGTTCCAGCTGCTGTGGGGCAGGAAGAGCTCCACTTTAATGTCCTACTGCATACACAAGGCATGATTTTGCATGAAATGTATTTCACATAATATGTAACATATTTAATATTTAACAGCAGCCTGCCAGGTAGGTTTAATTTCCTCCATTTACACATAAGCCCCTCAGATGTGGGGAAGTGAGGTGATTTGTTGCGTTCACACAGGTGTGAGACGCAGAGCTAAGATTGAGTCCCAGGACTCCATAGCTCTCTGTGCGTGAGACCCCTGATTCTTAAACTTGAGCACGAACCACAATCACCAGAGGGCACGGTGAGACACATGGTTTGGCCTCACCCCAGAGCTTCTGATTCAGCAGGTCTGGAGGGGGCCTCATAATTCTAATTTCTAACAAGTTTCCAGGTGATGCTGCTACTGCTGCTGGTCTGAAGATCCCACTTTGAGGACCACTGCATTATACTAACCTGCCTTCGCTGGATAAATGCTTTCCTCTGTTCTCTTCCCCTTCCAAGCACATAAATGTGGGCATTCTCAGCTATATTCTGATCAGGGAATGATATTTACACACCTAAATGCATGCCTGGCTGGGTTTTCTAGCTACCTAGCTGGGAAGATCTTTGCGAAGAACAAGATCACTGTGGGTCCCAAGTGCATTTGGTAGCACAGTCGACTGAAGACAGCTAATTGCTCTCTGTGATGAGGAGAAACTTGTTAAGATTTTCTCAAGGGGGAAGAGGAAACTTTACATGTGGTTAAAAAAGCTATGCTGGGAATAAGATACGGTCATCCTGACCCAATTTCGTCTAAATAAGCATTCATCTGAGGAGGACACACCTAGTGCCAGGTGTTTTACCAGGTTTGCAAGGTGATGACAACATTATGCAATTTCATTAAATATAGTGCTCTGCTTTAACAAAGCTTAAAGCATACACACATGCACAGGAAATTCGTATTTTATGCTTTTTCCCACTAACTGGTATATTTAAGGAGTTGCATAAATAGGTCGAAGAAGAAAAAATTAAATAAATATAAAATAAGGTAATGTGATTTTGAAAACTGTGAGTTTTCCTGTGGAATAAACCAATTTAAAAAGCTAGAAGTGAGAAGCTGAAGTTAAATGCACTTTCCTTTTATTACTGTTTCTCTACACCCCCATCAGCCATTACACCCTCAAATCATTTAACAGAAGGATCTTTACTGTCTTTTAAAGTAGACAAATTCTTCTTAAAGATCCATTTTAATGTCTGATTTAGGTAATCTACATTTGTATTTATCAAGTACAAATAAGTTTTCTCTGTAAGAATATTTCCACTCAGAATCTGTGCATTGGATGTGGGTAGAGTACCCTGACATGCAGATACCTGGACATCATGAAGAACTGAGAAATACTACACCATGTCTGAAGTCTGGACTCAGAGCTTAGGTCTTCATATCCAATAATCTTTCTACATTTAAAAACATCACCAACAAGTTATATGTTCTGTCTTTGAGGATAGATACACATATATAAGCAATATGATTGAAAGACAATGCCACAGCTGCTGATGTAGTGGCCAATTAACTACTGTTCTATACAATGGTTCAGCAGCTCTCATTTCCTGTCTACATCAAGGCTATCTGATTTAATTTTAAGTGTAAAATTTCAGTGGAATTAAATGTACATTATACTTCTATTCTGTTATTTTATTCATTCTGGAGTACTGCTAAAAGACAGCAAACCAAGAACATGATTGGGAATCCTGAATCCACTTATTGCGGGCCACATCATTCCATCACATTCTAGGTATCTGAAGGACAATTTTCCTAATCCAGTTACATATACCAATGCTCCTCAATTTATGATGGGTTACATCCTGATAAATGCAAGTTGAAAATATCATAAGTGGAAAATACATTTAATACACCTAACCTACTGAACATCATAGCTTAGCCTCGCCTACCTTAAATGTGCTCAGAACACCTGTATTAGTGTGGAGTTAGGCAAAATCATCTAACACCAAGTCTATTTTATAATAAAGGGTTGAATATCTCATGTAATTTATTAAATACTATATTGAAAGTGAAAAAGAGAACAGTTATATGGGTACTCAAAGTATGGTTTCTGCTGAATATGTATCACTTTTGCACTATCATGGAGATAAAAAATCATTACATCAAACCATCCTAAGTTGGGGACCCTTGGTATATACAGTTGTCCCTCAGCATCCATGGAGGGTGGGTTCCAGGACCCCTCTGGGTACCCAAATCCACATATGCTCAAGTTCCTTATACAAAGTGGTGTAGTATTAGTTATAACCTATGTACACCCTCTCGTATACTTTAAATCATTTCTAGTTTACTTATAAAGCCTAATATAATGTAAATGCTGTGTAAATATTTGTTGTACTGTATTGTTTAGGGGAAAATGACAAGAAAAAAAGTGTATGTTTAGTGCAGATGCAACCATCCATTTTTTTTTCAAGTATCTTCAGATCCATGGATGCAAAACATACAGTTATGCAGGGCCAACTGTACATATGCATATACACACATACTCATGTACCACACAATGATGTTTTGGTCAATGATGAACCACATATATAACAGTGGTCCCATAGGATTATATTACCATATTTTTACTGTACCTTGTCAATGTTTAGATATGTTTAGATGCACAAATACTTACTATTGAGTTATAATTCCCTACAGTATTCAGTACAGTAACATGCTGTAAAGGTTTGTAGCCTAGGAGCAATAGGCTAGACCACATAGCTTAGGTGTGGTGTAGGATATACCCTCCAGATTTGTGCAAGTATACTCTATGATGTTCCTGAAACAAAGAAATTACCTGAGGACACATTTCACAGTCGTTAAGCGACACAGGACTGTATATAGTGGTGACGAAGCTGAGCTGACTGGTGTTCATCTCCTGGTGCATGTTTCTTTCCACCTCTATATCTGTCAACACCTGGACACCATTTTTGAGAGACTTCTTGACTGTGGAGAGCTGCAAGGACATATTAGAAATATTAGAAAACTTTATTTGGAAACAGTGAGAGGAGTCATTTGACGGGAGCAGGATTTTGTAACAGGTAAGCTCTAAGGTGCACACTGGACACAGACACCCTTGAAATGAACCAATTTTACTGTAAGTCAGGCTGGGTGCTTTTGGACCTACTACTGTATATATCTTGAACTTGCATTTTGAAAGCTATTTTATGACCATAGCATCTCTAAGATGACTGAGATCTGAAAAAGCAAGGAACACACTGACACTAAAACATGTCTTTGAATCTAGGGCTTAGCTTAGCAGTTTGCACCCCAGGATTCACACTAACTCCCTGGGGAGACACGATCAGACTCTGTCCTTGGAGACTTAGGCAGAGCTTTGCAAGGAAAGCAACAGGGAAAAACACCTAGAAATAGAAATCGCTGTGTTGAATACATTCCTGTGCTTACTTGGAAGAGGAGTAGATAATATTCCAGGACCAAGGTGGGGAGACTCCACGGTTTCATGACTGAGTCTGTGCAGCCGCATGGCACATCTGTATCCTGCAGTTCTTTCTATGTCCTGCTTGACACCACGTGCCTGGCCCCACCCAGGACCATGGCTCACCTGCTCCCAATCCACGCACTGTTAGCCTGCTCCTCCTCCCGGCTCTCTACTCTTCTGCCCATGACTTCCTAGCTCCCCCCATGCCGCATGAATGTGGTGCACATTTCCACCCTTTCAACTTACCATTGTGCTTTCTCCTAACCCTGGCTCTTCCTGCCGCTGCCTTTCTGTCTTTGCAAAGCAACTGCTCCCAGGAGGGGCAAAGCTTTTTGTGCCACTCATTTGTGCCACTCCTGCCCTCACACCTAGAGCTGCCTCTAGAAGGTTGCCCCCTTCACACGTCCCCTCCACAGCAGAATCTGGCAGTTCTGGGTATTCCTCCTGTCTGTGGTTTGAGGCTGCTGTTTCCTTTCCCTGATCTGCTTTAGAAGCTGCTTCTGAAAAGATGGTATCTGTGCCTCCTCCACTTGAATAAAACAAAAGGCTACAAGTGTGCTCAGAGTGTATCAGAAGGCTCCATGGGAAAGAGCGCATTGATTTCCTCACTGTTCCTCAGAGGCGTGTGTCAACAAGCCACCTCTGTGCCTGAAACCTTAAATGCACTCCTCAGAATGCCAAGAAAGCCATGCCATTCTTGCAGGACGAGAGGGGAAAATGGCATCAACCGCTATCTGTGACATGTGGCCAGAAGCTCCTTCTGTGCAAAGAGAGCCCACCCACTCACGCTCCTGAATATGACGTGTTCTGCTCCCGGTCTCTCTGTAGTCCCCTCAGGACTCAGCATCATGGTCACCATTCCTGCCCTCAGTTAAGGCCCTACTGTGTGTCAGGTACCTGCCATGCACTTGCATTGCTGTAACTCTCACAGGAATCCCCCGAGGCAGACACAAATATGAATGCATTTATGCATGAACAATGGTTTAGAGCAGCTAAGTGCTCATCCAAGATCTCATAGCTAGGAAGTGGCAGACCCAGAATCCAGACATAGAACAGCCCATGTTCTGGGAGGAGGCAGTCCCATGGGGGGAATCAGTGAATTGATCTCTGAAACAGGAATGAGCCCACTAGGCAGATCCTGAGGTCCTCAGGATGAATGAATGAATTTTAGGTGGGCAACTTGAACAGCCATCAAAATGGCAGAGGCGGTGGGGATGAAGCTGTTTATGTTTCATTGACTCCTGAGCTGGAATTTCTCCCAGAAGCATGCCACGGGAAGGCTGTTGCGGAATTCTGCTCTCAGACAAGCAGCAATTCAACACTGAGCTCTCATTATACTGCGTGGGGTTTTATTAGACAAGAGGAACTGGGTATTGCCTACTAACTCAGTTCTGAGAGAACCCTTGAAGTCCTTCCCTGTCACCAGCAAACCCCCACCCACAGCCACAGCTTATGCAAACCATTGCACATACACATCCACCCCTTCGTGAATTTGGGCTGTTTCCTCTAATTCTGTCTTCCTGTGGGCACTGCTTTTTAAGCTACCTTGGAAACAGAGACCTCAAGTTCCTTTGCATCCTTCACAGAACCTAGTATGCCCCCGAGCTCGATGAACATGACAACCCTGCCCCTGCCCCTCTGGGGAGCCTCTCCTGCCCACATCTGGCTGCTGCCTACAAGGCCCTCCCTCACACAAACCCCAGCACTCTGGTCCTTGTCTCAGCTCCAGCCACTGACACTCTGTGTCACAGCTTCCCAGGCCCCTCTCTCAGACGGAGGGCAGGGACATTCCTATGGCCCCCAAAGCATTAGGTGGAATCACAAATGATAAGTAAATTGGGGATCAGAGGAGACTCCATGTCTAGCTGGGCCTTGAGCAGGGTGAGAACTGCAGTCACTGGAGAGCAGAGATGTGTGTTCCTGCCCTGGGCCCCTCTGAGGACCAAAGAGAATGATGGAGGGTCAGGAACAGAGATATAGGAAGAATGTGCCTCGACCCAGTCAAGGCCACGTATGACAAACCCACAGCTGACATCATACTCAGTAGCGAAAATTTGAAAGCTATCCCTCTAAGATAAGGAACATGGCAAGGGTGCCCACTCTCACCATGTTTACTGAATATAGTCTTGAAAGTCCTATCCAGAGCAATTGGCAATTAAAAGAAATAAAAGGCATCCAAATCACAAATGGAGAAGTTAAATTATCTTTGATTATGCATGACATGATCTCATATATAGAAAACACTAAAGACTCCACCACAAAACTGTTAGAACTAAAGAAACAAATTCAGTAAAGCTGTGGGATACAAAATCCACATACAAAAATCAGTAGGGTTTTTATGCACCAATAACAAACTATACAAAAAAGAAATGAAGAAAATAATACCATTTGTAATAGCATTGAAAAATAAAATACTTAGTAATAAATTTAACCAAGGCAGTAACATATCTGTACACTGAAAACTGCAAAAGATTGATAAAAGAAATTGAATAAGACACAAATGAATGGAAATATATCTCATGTTCATGGATTTGGAGAATCCATACTACCTAATTTGGAGATGCCCATACTACCTAACACAATCTATAGATTCATTGCAATCCCTATAAAAATTCCAATGACTTCTTTTTACAGAAATAGAAAAATAATCCTAAAATTCACATGGAACCACAAAAGACCCTTAATCACCAAAATAATTTGAGCAAAAAGAATAAAACTGGAGGCATCATGCTACCTGATCTCAAAATCTACTGCAAAGCTGTAACAATCAAAAGAATATAGGACTGGTACATAAACAGACACATTGACCAATAAAACAGAATAGAGAGACCAGATATAAATTCATGCATTTATAGTCAACTGATTTTTGACAAAGGTGCCAAGAACAAACACTGGGGAAAGAACAATCTCTTCAATAAATTGTTTTGGGAAAACCAGACATTCATGTGCAGAAGAATATATCTCACCCTATGTACAAAAATCAATTCCAAATGGATTAAAGACTTAAATGTAAGAAATAAAACTTCAAAAATACTAGAGAACAAGATGGGGAAAATCTTTTTGACATTGGTCTGGGTGAAGATCTTTTGGATATGATCCCAAAAGCTTAGGCAACAAAAGAAAAATAGACAAATGGAGTTACATTATATTAAAAAGCTTCTGCACAGCAAAGGAAACAACAGAGTGAAGAGAACCTACAGAATGGGAGAAAATATTTTTGGAACCATACATCTGATAAGGAGTTAATATGGAACTCAAAAAACTCAATAGCAAGGAAACAGCTCAATTAAAAAAAAAAAAATGGGCAAAGGACCTGAAAAGCTATTTCTCAAGAGAAGACTACAAATAGCCAAAAGGTGTATGATAAAATGCTCAACATCACTAATCATCAGGGAAATGTAAATTAAAACCACAATGAAATTTCACTTTATACCAGTTAGGTTGCCTATTATCAAAAAGACAAGTGATAACAAGTATATGAGAGGATGTGAAGGAAAGGGAATCTTTGCACATTGTTGGTGGGAATGTAAACTAGTAGAGCCATTGTGAAACACAGTATGGAGGTTCCTCAAAAAATTAAAAATAGAACTACCATATGATCCAGCAATTCAACTTCTGTCTATATATCCCCCCAAAAATGAAATCAGTATGTCAGATAGGCATCTGTATTGTCATGTTCATTGTAGTATTATTCACAATAGCCAAGATATGGAATCAACCCAAATGTATATCAAGAGATAAATGGATAAATAAAATGTGGCATATATACACAATGGAATACTATTCAGCCTTAAAAAAGAGAGGAAATCCTGTCACTTGTGACAACATGAATGAACCTGGAGGACGTTAAGATAAGTGAAATAAGCCAGAAACAGAAAGAGAAATACTGCATGACTCACTTACACATGGAATCCAAAAGAAGTAGAACTCCTAGAAGCAAAGGGGAGACTTGTGGTTACCAAGGGTTGCAGGAAGGTGGGGGTTGGAAAGATGTTGATCAAAGTATATGAAAATTTAGTTATACAGAGGAATAAATTCAGGACATCTATTGTACAACGTGGTGATTATTGTTAATAACAATGTGTTGTATACTTAAAAATTGCTAAGAGAGTAGATTGTAAATCTTCTCATCACACACACACACACACACACACACAAAGTATTTGAAGTAACAGATATCTCAATTAGCTTGATTTAGACATTCCACAATGTATAAACATATCAAAGCATCACTTTTTATACCATAAATATATACACTTTTATTTGTCAATTACAAATGAAAATTTTAGTTAGAAAATAAAAATAAATTAAATATTTATTTAAAAAAGAAAGAGTAACAGTTTTCTAAACGTCTTTAGTTCAGGTTCAAAAATAAGTAATTTTCAGAGGTCTGCTGTTCCTCTGGGTCTTTGGCCTGATGAATTCTTTTCTTTGTTCACCAACACATTTTCTTAAGTCCCATGCTCATTCTTTTTATTCTTAGTATTTTCCTTTCTGTGAATTTTTATTTTTGGTTAATTCTTCCTCAGGGAGAACTCAATTGTCTAGGATTGGTGTACGTCAACTGCTGCATAGTTATGTGAGTGAACCTTGGTCAGATTAGTTTCCCAGATCCTTAGTCAGAGAACAGGGTGATGTGGAAAGCACTGGGCTCAATTTCTAATTCAAGCTGCTCTGTAGGACTGAAAGGACATCTCCCCAACCCCACAGGCTTTATCTAGACTCATTGAAAGATGGTGCCCACGGGGCACTGCAATCCCCAGCATGCACTGCGTCAAGGCTGCACCTGTCTGGGGTAGAGGACAAGTACTACAATCCCCAGCATGCACTGCACCAGGGATGCTCCTGCCTGGGGTAGAGAGCGTGAACTGCAATCCCCAGCATGCAGCACGCCACCTCCAGCCTGCACCTGCTCCTGGTTGCTGGATGCATAGGCAGACAGCTCCGATGGTACAGTGGGGAGAATAGGGGGCGGGGCTGGGTGTGGGACAGGACTGCCTTCTGGCCACCAAAAGAGCAGCATCGCTGCAACAGAGAAGATGCCTGCTTCTCTAGAGGGTAGATACAGACTTCAGCGTTCTGAAGCAGATAGTGCTGCCGCAGGGATGCCATTTCCTCTGACGATTTTAAAGAGAGCGTAGCACGCGTTTTAAAATATGGCTCCATCACCCTCATAGCGAGTGGGAATGCTCACAGAATGCAGCAACGCATGGAAAGTCAGTCTTTGTTTTAGGGAGAGTTGCAGATTGTGTTCACTTTGCATCCAGGACATCTAGCCAGCTATCATTTTAAACTCTGGAAAACTTTAATTTGGAATCAGTGCATATGTATGTGTAATTCTGTGCACCTACATGCAAGTGTGTGAGTACAGGTGCTCAAGAGTGTACGCATATGCTTGTGTGCAGATCCCCCTCTCTGGGAGAGAATCCCTTTGTGATATTTTTTACACGAGAATTTTCCTAAGCCAGCAGGTTGAGAGGGCTGTGACTGCATCCACCCCCAGGCCTGAATGTCAAGATAGACCTGACCCCTGAGTCAGTATGCCCTGCCTCAGTCCTGCCTGCTGAGAATTTCCTTAGCCCACCAGACAGTAGCTTAAGCTGAGCTGGGCTCAGTGCTGTCTCTGTTAGGTCTCTCCAAGCCCAGCAGAAGACTCCAGAGGCCACCCAGCGACACAGAGCCTGTCTTAGTCTATGAACTTTCAGGGACCTGCCGTACCCCAAACAAAGACAGCCTCCAGCTGCTTCTCCGAGACAGGCTGAGGCTCTGCACAGGTGGGATTTTCCTGGAGGACCAAGGGACAAGGTCAACCTGTTCCCTTCCTTGCTCCCCAGGGTTCAGTGGGGCCGTGCTGTGCCTACCAAGCTGTGTTCCTGTGGGCTCTTCCTCGGAGGTTATGTTTTTGTCCTTGATAGTTTGTGTGCAAGGACAGAAGATGGAGCACAACCAAACTAAGAAACCGTAAAGTCTTGTGTGAGCTCTAAGTCAGGCATTGCTGCAAGGAAAGGCAGGGAACAGGCAATCAACAATTCTATTAAATGAGAGTGCAGTTCTAGTTTGTCTTGATCAGAACGAGGCTTGTGGCCCTTGCCAGACACCAGAGCCACCTCCTGCGCACTGCCCTGGGCCCCGGCTGGAAGGGCCCTGTGCTTTGCTTCATACTCTGCTGCCACTGTCTTGAATCCCTCACGTTTCTGAACAAGGGGCCATTGTTCTCCTTTGTAAGATAGAAATATCAGACTAAAAAGTTTTCAAAGATATTTTAGCTGCAAAACCCTTTTGTCAAAAAAAATTACATGTAGAACTCAAAACATAACCCATGTGATAGGCTAATTTTTCTAATTCTTTCTTTTCTTTTCTTTTTCCCTGTCCTTGTTTTGCTGTTCTTTCTTTTTCTTTGCCTTTATTGCTGTATGTGCAGAGTGTGTCTCTGGGTCTCTGGAGGTGGGGAGGAGGTTGTTGGGGGAATCGTCTCTCTAATTACCTGAGGGTGGTCCCTTTATTGCTCTGTAGGTCAGAAGGAACGTGATTCCAATGCTTGATATGTATGCTGGGCACAGGGATCCCTGGTCTGCTGCCTGTGCCTTCCTCGTAGCAGCAGCACCAGCTCACAGGGTGCTTATGACAGAAAGCACTGAGGCCATGTCTGGCAAAGAGTGAACACTCAACACAGGTTAGCCACTTGTATTTTCATACATATTATCCCAGCCCTTGAAGCAGGTACAGAGAGGCACATAGGTAGAGATCAAAGTCACATACTCACACATGCACACACACATACGCATCGTGTTGCCATGGATTTCTACCTGGGGGCACTTCTGAGACTGTAGTGCAGGGTGGGGATCCAGGGAGGTCAGTGCACTTGCTGAGCTAAGCACACAGAGCTCAATGGGCAGGGAGGTGGAGGCACAGTCACAAAGGTGGGAACAAGTCAGAGAACACTCTAGAGATATGCACAGGGATTCCTTTAAGTCTTTGGTAAACATTTGTCTACACATGTCCAGGGTGAAACTCCAGGAGGCAAAGCACAAACAACTGCCAGGTAGCTGTGAGGTGAACTGTCCCCTGCTCAGGGGGAGAGGAGACATTGGACTTGTATTCAGCCCTGGGCGGGGACCTCAGGGCACCACTGGCTCTATCCTTGAAGACACAGAAGGGTCAAATCCTTCCTTCAGTTGGGCTAAATAAGACCTGGAGTAAAGGCTACCCTGCCCACCATAATAAAACTTAAGAATAAGCTTGGAAAGAATCAACCTGATCTAAAAAATCTTAACCATCTGTCAAACCAAACTTTAACATCCTTTAAAGAAAGAAAGCAAAAGGCAAACTCCCAACAGGTGCCAGCAGTCACCTGTCTGGCAGCCAATCACATGTTAGTAGGCAGGTAGAAAAGCTTCAAATTGTTAAGGAGATCCAAGAGGAAAACAAGTCAACAAAAACAGACCAAGAAATAACACATATGATGGAATTAGCAGAAACCGACATTAAAACAGATATTCTAAACATTATAAATATGCTCCAGTATTTAAAGGAGAAAATGAACATAATGTGTAAATAAATATGAACCATAAAAATAATCATTTGTGCATCAAAGGTCACTATCAACAGAATGAAAAGGCAACCCACCACATGGGCAAGTATTTGCAAATCATGTATCTGATTTGGGATTAATATCCATAATATATAAAGAACTTCACAACTCAACAACAACAACAAAAAGAAACAACCCAATTATAAAATGGGCAAAGGACTTCAATAGACATTTCTGCAAAGAAGCTACAAATGGCTAATAATCACATGAAAAGATGCTCAGCATCACTAATTATTATTAGAGGGATACAAATCAAAATTGCACTGAGGTACCACTTTACACTCACTAGCATGGCTATAATTAAAACAAAATAACAACAAGTATCAGCAAGGATGTGGAGAAATTGAATAGCTTATGAATTGCTGGCAGGAAGATAAAATGGTGCAGCCACTATGGAAAACAATGTGGTGGTTCATCAAAAAGTTAAACATAGAATTACCCTATGATGCAACAATTCCATTTCTAGATATATACACAAAAGAACTGAAAGCAGAGACCCAAACAGATACTTGTACACTCATGTTAACAGCAATATTATTCACAATTCCCAGAAGGTGGAAGCAACCCAAGTGTCCATCAACAGATAAATGGCTAAAGAAAATGTCTATACACATGATAGGATATAATTTAGCCTTAAGAAGGAAGGAAATTCTGACACATGCCACAACATGGATGAATAATTGAAGACATTTTGCTAAGTGAAGTAAGTCAGACACAAATGGACAAATACTGTGTAATTCCACTTGTATGATGTATCTAGAGTAACCAAATTCATAGACAGAGGTGAAATAGTGGTTACCAGGAGCTAAGGGCAGTGGGAAGAGAGAATTATTGCTTAATGGGTACACAGTGATAGTTTGGAAAGACAAAAAAGTTCTAGAAATGGATGGTAACATACTATATACTTAAAAATGATTACAACTGTAAATTTCATGTTATTTACATTTACCATAATAAAAAAATTAAAGGAAAAAATAACAAAATGGAACTTCCAGAGATGGAAATGACAATGTTTGATTAAAAAAAAAGTTACAGCCTGGGATTGACAGCAGATTAGGTACCAGGGAAGAAGGGGCAGTGGATTTAGGACATAACGATAGAAACAACACAAAAGCAGCCGAGAGGAAGAGAGAAAGGCTGGAAGAAAGGGAGACAGATAAATTATGTGAAGAAATTATGGCCAGAAATTCTATAAATTTGATGGAAACTACAATCCCATAGATGCAAGAAGCTCACTGAACCACTTAGTCAGGAAACACAGAGAGCCAAACCAAAGAGCATCACAATCAGATCTCTGAAAACTAATAATAAATTGAAAATATTAAAAACAGACAGAAAAAAAGCCCCATTGCTTATAGAGGAATGATAAGAAAAACAGACAACAGACTTCTCAGAAGCCAAATAAGCCGGGAAACAGCTGGACAGCATAGTTAAAGTACTGAAGAAAACTGTAAAATTCTGTATCAAGTAAAAGTATTCTTTTAAAAATAAACATGAGAAAAAGTCTTTTTTTAGATGAAGAAAAAGTGAAATAATTCATTGCAACCAGAGCCACACTAAGAGAAACTATAAAGGGGGTGTTTCCTGTGGAAGAAAAATGGTATCAGGTAGAAAATTGGACTGACAGACATAAAATATATAAGAATAAAATTAATAAGAAGAACCTATGTGAAGAAAACTGGAATACAAAGTACTATAACAATACTATTTCTTTCTGAATTAATTTATAAATTTAAATATCGTTAGTGAAAAATTTCAACTGGATAAAAGAATCCAAAGTATCTCTATAGTTCATTAGAAAATAAATAACTTAAATGAAAATATAATAGGGAATATTTTTCCTAACCATTATAAAAATATATAAAACTACAATAATTAAAAGAGTGTTTTACTAAAGTTAGAAAAGATATCTTATAATGGAAAAGAATTGAAAACATTAGAATAGACCTGATTTATGTAAAAATTTAGTACATAAGAGTGGTATTAACTTTAAAAATCAGGGGGGAAGATAGCTTAATATGCTGAAATTAATGAACGGCCACATTTAAAAGTAATTATCTCAAAAATTTTCAGAGGCCAGTTACACAATAGGTAACAAAAGCCTTAAAATGTGTATATGCTATGGCTCATAAATTCTACTTCTAGAAACTTACTTATGTACAAATGTCAAACAAGAGATTCAATATTCCCATACAAGAAAGGGATAAAATTCATGTTCATAATTGTGAAAAATGAAAACAACTTAAATATCCTGCAGTGGGGAGTTGGCTGAATAATTATGGTACAATAGAATTTTGAGTATATGGGTTTAGTATTTATCAATAAACTATTAACATAATTTCATATAACCAAATATGCACCTACAATATCTTTTTAAAAATCTGTTTGTGATTTGATTTGTTGTGGAAATAATCTGTGCCAAGCAATAAGCCAGGTGCCAGAAATGCTAATGAATAAGAAAAAGTATCCATGCTTGAGAAAATCCTGCAGTGGGAAGGCAGTCACAGGGAGACAAAGTGCCTTACGGCAAGTGCCACCCTGGGGATAGACGACCATCCCCGGCGACGCAGAGGGACTTCTGTGTACTGAGTGTCTACTGCATGCCAGGCAGTTTAAGTGCATCATCTTTGTCAAACCATACAACTCCATGAGAGCACAACAGATGAGTTCACTGGTGAACCAGGTTACAGAATGTGTGCGATGTCCGGTTGGTAGCAGGCAGGGGAGGAGGGACTGAGGTTTCTTAACTCTGAAGCCTCCTGTCTGGGACAGCCTCTGCAGCCTGTAGGATGTGTCTGCTTGAAACACGGCATTCTGCCTGGAAACGTTTTAAGTCATCAACTTGGATAATTTTTGGCAGTTGTCCTTTTTCAACAGAAATGAAGGACACTAAATCCTAAACCATTAGTCTCAAGGTCTGTCCCTTCTCCTACCTGGACTGCGTCACCACTCCCAGGGAAGAGAGCACACTGGGGCCCTGGGCTTGCCTTCAGCACCGTGATCTCCAGCTCTGAGGCTCTTGCTCTGCTTATGAGGCTGGTTTCCTTTGAAAGAAAGCAAGGATGACAAACAGGTGTCCAGTTGGGAGGGATGCTCCTAGTTCCACCTCCGTCCCCGGGAACATGCCATGTTCGGGCAACTGCTTGAGAACATCCTTGCTCTGTACAAGTTCTTCAAATGGACATAGATTCAACCACAGGCACCTGAAAGGGGCACCTTTTTGTTTGTTCACCTGTGTTGCTTTGTGTCCCTGTGCTCCTGTGTATATGTGTGTGTGTGTGCGCGCTTCCTGTTGCTAAGGAAATTAAACATTAAAGTAGAAATGTCTGGAAGTCATTATGCTCAGGAATTTAAACACATTGAAATTAAAAAGTTTTAGAAGATGTTGCACAAAGCAAAAGTAACATATCGTTATACCTCTAAACAAACAGATAAATAATGCATAATAATCTTTTAATAATTATCCACATACAGTTTGTATGGATATTACCAGAGTCGTGAACTTCTGTGGGCGAGGGTGTAGTATCCCCATCTTTATTTTTTGTAGGACTGTAAAGTGATGTTAAAAACAATGGGGTGGGGAACCTACGGCCTCAAGGCCATATGTGGCCCTCCAGATCCCCAAGTGCAGCCCCTCCACCAAATCCAAACTTCACAGAACAAATCCCTTTATTAAAAGGATTTGCCCTGTAAAATTTGGATTCAGTCAAAATGCTGCACTCAAGGATACAGAAGGCCACCTGTGGGCCTGAGGCTGTAGGTTCCCACCCTCCTTAGCTGTGAGCTATTTTTCATCGGTAAAATGAGCATAAGAAAATGTAGCTCAGAAGTTTATGGTGAGAGTTACATGCAGTATTTTGGCTGAGATTTGCAATAATAGTACAACATGCTGGAGATGGTCTGTACCAGCTTATGAGAACTGATTGTTAAATTTTCAGGCATTCTGTGAGCCATTGTTATATATAGTCATTACTAAAAATTAAATTATAGAAGCTTACAATCAAATAACTTATACTTAAAACAAAAGTGATACAAATAAGAAATACTTGGAACACTTCGCTCCTAAATATTGTACTACATTTTACTAAGACCTCTCCCCTCGGGGTAGCTTACCCTGTGTCTGTGTGGTAGGAAGCATGGCAAGCTACTGCATGCCTCTCCCAACAGCTCAAGCCATGATGTCATGTTGGCAACTTGGAATTGGCCACAGTTGGAGCAACTTCACCATGGACATTGGCAAGCTGACGAATCAGGGTTTGATATAGTGTTTCATTGATTGCCTAGACTTATGATAGAGAGAAATATTAGTAATGCAGATTAAACTTAAAGGCATGTCATATCTGTAGCCACTACACTGTGAACAACACAGAAATTAAGGAAATATTCCTCCAGTATCCACAAACTGTTATCTGATTCAGCAAAGAAGTCACACACATCACTGACAAATGAGTGAAGTCCTGACATGCACATTGTTTCACAGCCATCTGACTCGGTTTGTATTATATAAAAGAAAATGGCAACCAACATGCATGTTGTAATTACATTCATTTATACATGGAAAACCATACTGTGGCTATAGTTCAAGAGTTGTTTTTTCTTAAATAAATTTTATTTTTTAGGGCAATTTTAGCTTCACAGCAAAATTGAACAGGAGACACAGAGATTTCCCATATACCATCCTCGTCCCAACACATGCAGAGCCTCCTTCACTATCAACATTCCGCACCAGAGTGGTACATTTGTTACAATCGAAGAATTTTGACAAAAAATTAACAAAAGCATTTAGTAAGAATCATTTTTCTGTACAAAATTTGTAATAAAGAATATTATGTATTTAGTATTATTTGTAAATATTATGCAATATACCCTTTATATCATTAAAATATATAATGAACTATGTTCATGTACATTCATACATATACATTAATGCAGGAATACATTAGTACTTTGTGGAAATCCGGTTGTTAAGCCATCACCAGCACACTGCTAGGCCCTGTGGCACCTGCAGGGTGGGACAGCAGGAGGCCCCGGGCTACCCTGGGCCAGTTCTCCAGTCCTGGAAGTGATGACAAAGGAAACAAATGAGTAAGTGACCTTATGTTGAAGTGGAGACTAACAGAAACCTTTACAAATCTGTGGGAGTACCTGGAATTATCCCATGAACCCTAGTAAGACATGGTTTTACTGGTTTGGTTGTTGTTGGTTGGTTGGATCGTTGGGTGGTTGGTTTAGCTAAGTTGTAACACGTGTCACCATTGTTTGCCTCCAGAAATATAGGGGCAGAAAGTTCCCACAGGAAATTAACCTGTTTCATGCCAAGCATGCCTTTGTTCTTGCATTTTTTGCTGCCTGAAATGCTCATCACCTGCTCTTTTCCTGTGTAATGTTTTCTTATTTAGTAAGACTCTGCCCAATCATCGTATTTTGGGCGAAGTTATCGCCGGTTGTATTCTTCCTCTCTTTGTCCCCGTAGCGTCTTATTGTAACACTCATCACGCCGTGTTTTGTTCGGCAGTGTCCAAAATTGAAAGTAATATCCTCAGGGACAGGAAAAGAGAATTACTCACCTCTGCTAAGAGTTAACAACGATTTCACACTTGAATAATGGTGATTTTACAGAAGATAATATCAAGGATGTACCTTCTCACAGTGATTCTAGGCTGATGTCATGACACCACAGAATGAAAGAATCATGCAGAGAAAAGTGTCTTGATGTCTTGCTGCACCAGTGGGAACTTAGGAGTCATGTTTAAGTTGGGATTCCTAAAGTCAGGGCTTTATATGGAATTGGGTTGGGTTTTTCTGTGGGCTACAGAATCCGGAATTAAGACATAGATGAAAGCCAGTGTCAGGGATGTATTAGGGACTGAGAATCAAAATAACTATCCAAGACATTGTTCAGGCTTGAAGTTTAAAGTGAAGTTCAGTATAGAAGGTACACCAAGGTGGAATTCAGGAAAGTGAAAGACACAGCTTGCAGACTTTCCTAAGGCAGATGTCACTCCTGTGGGAGTGAGGCAGCGGTTATGTTCACTAAGCTATGTAATGAGAGTAAGAGATCCACTTCTTCAAAAATATCTTTTTATTATTTTTCATTGAATGATAACAGAAAAAAGTACACAAATCATAAATTTACAGCTTCATAAGTTCTTACAAAGTGAACACGCCCATGTAAACACCACCCAGGTCAAGATATAGAAAAATGGTGTCATCCAAGAAACCCCCGCTATGTCTCTTCCAAGTCGATACTCCATCAAAGGAGCCACTACTCCAACATCCATCACCATGGGTTAATTTTGGGCTCTCTGTGTCTGGTTTCTTTCACACAACCATGTTTCTGACATTCATTGATGTTCTTGCATGTAGCAAAAGTTTGGTATTATTCATTGCTTTATAGTAGTCCATTATATAAATCAACAATTTTTTTTATCCATTCTACTCTTGATGAACACTTGATGGGTTGTTTTTAACTTGCGGGTTTTGTGAATAACGTTGCTGTGAATATTCTTGTACATACCTTTTGGTGCACATATGTGCACATTTTTTGGAATATAAACTTATAAGTGGAATCCACTAGGTCAAAAGATAAGTGTTGGTTCAGCTGTAGAAGAGGCTACCAAGCCATGTTCCAAAGGATTGTACCAACTGCAATGCATGAGAATTCTTACTGCTCCATATCCTGTGAACACTTAGTACTGTCAATTTTTTAACTCATCCTGGTGCGTTTGCTCGTTTGTGTGTATGTGTGTGTATGTATGTGTATAGTTGAGTCTTGTGCTTTTCTTTTACATTTCCCTGAAAAGTAATGACGTTGAGCACCGTTTTATAAGTTTGCAGGCCATTGGGTACCATCTTTTGTGAAGTGTGTTATCAAGAATTCATCATTACCGTAAAAGTTCTTTAAATATTCTAGGTTGTGGGTGGATATTTGCATTGCAAAACCTTATCCCACTCTGTGGCTTGCATGTTTACTCTATTTATGGTATATTTTGATAAACATAAGTTCTTTCATTTAGTAAAATCCATTTTTTAGTCTTAAAGTTAGTGCTGTTTGGTTTTGTCTGAGGAATATTTTAATACTACCAGCTCATGAAGGCATTTTCCCTTTATATATACCAGAACTTTTGTTGCCTTACCATTCACTTTTAAGTTTATGGCCCATTGGGAACTAACCTTTTAATGTGTGATATGAAATGGGAGGCAAGTTAAGTTTCCTCATGAATATTCAGTTTATCTGACTCAATTTTTTAAAAGCTTGTTTTTCCCATGCAGAAGAATGGCAATTTTGTTATAAATTGGTTTATCATAATATGCTGGTCTGTTTCTGGACTCTCTATTCTGTTTTTAAAAAAATCTATTTTATATACTTGTTTCACTATCACACTGTTTATATTACTGTAGCTTTATAATAAGTCCTGAAATCTGGTAGTGTAAGTCACCAAATGTTTTTCCTTTTTGAAATTGTCTCAGCTATTCTTGGTCCTTGGCATTGCCATAGACATTTAAGTATCAGGTTGTTGGTTTCCACAAAAATCATTGTAATTTTGATTGAAATTGCATTGACTTTACTGACAAATTTAGGAAGAACTAACATCACTATAACATGGAGTCTTACAGCTGGAGAACAGGGTGCATTTGTCCACTATGTCTGGGGAAGCTCTGCTGGTACCTAAACTTGCATTCCTGGAATAATCCCAACTTGGTCATGATATTGTATTGCTTTTCTATATCATGAGATTAAACTTTGTAATTTTTTTACACATTTTACATATATTTTCATGACAGAGAATGGTCTCTAATTTTCCCTGCTTGTAATGTCATTGACAGGTTTGGTATCAAGGTTATTGCTGGCCTCATAGAGTGAGTTTGCAGGTACTCTCTTCCCTCTTTTCTTGTATTCTTGGAAGATTGTGTACAAAATTGGCATTATTCTTCCTTAAATTTTTGTAAAAAACAATCACTCAAGTTCTTTGAGGATAGAGACATCTTTGCGGAAAGGTTCTAGACTGCAGATTGAATTTTGTTAATAGACCAAAGACAATTTAAATTTCCTATTTCATTTGGTGTCAATGTTGGTAAGTGGTGTTTTAGTAGAAATTTTTCCATTTTTATACCATTTATATTTATTGGCATAAAGTTGTTCTTAATACCCTATTATATTTGTAATATCCTAAGATATAAGATGTATTTCATCTAAGCAGCATAAACGTATTTTATCCATTTTGACCATCTTAGTCTGTAAATTAAAGCACATAATCTACTTATAATTAATGTAATTAAGCATTCATCTG
The DNA here is from genome assembly GCA_023783475.1 of Daubentonia madagascariensis. Taxonomy (NCBI): domain Eukaryota; kingdom Metazoa; phylum Chordata; class Mammalia; order Primates; family Daubentoniidae; genus Daubentonia; species Daubentonia madagascariensis. The sequence goes on from JAKFHU010001035.1 coordinate 2,204,395, forward strand.
GGATCTTTATCAGTCTCAGCCCTCAATCAATAAAGAAAGAGAAACCATACAATCATTTGAACAAGGAAAGATTAATATAAAGTATTATTAACTGCAATAGGGGACAGTAGTAACAAGTGAAGCAGCTAAAATGAGTGCCCCAGGAAGAGCCTTCCCACCTCTGCCCTGCCCCCGGGCTGAGACGCAGAGCTTGTTGGTGCAAATGTGGCTTGCTGGATGTCAGAGGAGGGTCCATGCGGCTGCAGCGTTGGAACTTATCCTGCCAGAGGTCTTCCCTCCGGGGAGCTGGGGGAAGTTGCTGTAAGGAAGGCGTCTCTCTGAAGACCTTCTATGAAACCACCTGACACAGGGTGCTGTGCTGAACACTGGCTGTTGTGCTAGACCACTATGCACTTCAGGAACCTGGTGCCAGAGGAGGTGCACATCTGGAGGAGCCTGGTGTTAGAGAAGCTGCACATCAGTTCAAACAGTTGTTTCCTTTCAGCACTTTAAGGAGTCATTCAATTGTCATTGAGTTCCCGTTGCTTCTGTTGAAATGTCAGCTAATAGAATTTTTGTTTTCCTTTGAAGCAATGATTACTTTTTCTCTGTCTGCTTTTAAGATTTTTCTTTTAGTCTTTGGATTTCAGCAGTTTTGTTATGATGTGTTGTCATAGTAATCCATGTTTGTGTTACTTGAGATTCATAGTGCTTTTTCTCTCAGTGACGTGAGTTTGACCATCAGTTTTGGAAAATTCTCAGCATTGTCTCCTTGGCTGTCCTTTCCCCTGTTCCCTCTCACTTCCCGTTCTGGGACTTCAGCTGCGGCTAAACCTTTCACTATGTCCCACATGTCTCATGTTGTTTCCTGTGTTTCTCTTCTCTCTGCTTAAGCCTGAATATTTTCTAATAACCCATCATCCAATAATCTAATCCTCCTTCCATGTTGCTTTTAAACCTAACTATTAAATTCTTACTTTCATTTGTTGAAATTTTACTGATAAAATTGTTAGTTGACTCATTTTTATAGAATAAACTCAGATTTTCTGATTAAATTCTTCATCTTTGCTTGACCATATTAATCAGAGCTAAAGTCCATGTGTTGTGACTTCAATGAGTGGACCATCTGGATCTCTAGTCCCTGCATTAGAACTCCAACCAGTGGGCCTTGGTTATACCTGGTGATCTTTTGTGAAATATTGGATATTTTGTATGAAAATCTATAGAGGCTTTGGATGATGCTGTCTTCTTTCAAAGGGTGCGTCTTCCCCCGGTACCCAAACTGTTTGTAGGCTGAGTTCATTAGTGACCACGGTACAGTTTTTGTTTGTTTGTTTGTTTTGTTTTGGTGCAGTTTCTGTAAGTATTTATATCACTCTAGATTTCCTTTCTCCTAGGACGCCACCTTGAAGTTTATAACTGGCAGCCTGGAGTATTCGTGACCATCCATGTGCTCCTAAATTTCAATTCGGCCCCTTAAACCGAAAATTACACTGTTTTAAACTCTAAACTCCAAAGCGTTGTGCTTAGCTTCTTAGGATTTTTCCCCACTCATCCTAAGAATTTAGTAAATGCTTTTGGGGGAAACCACAAATTTATGATAGAATACTCTTATTGTAGACTGAATGGTTGTTTCCCCCAAAAATTAATATGTTGAGCCTTAACCCCCACTGTGATTGTATTTGGAGATGGAGTCTTTGGGAAATAATTAGGCTCAGCCAAGTTTGTGAGGGTGCGGTTCTCATGTTGGGATTAGTGACCTTAAAGTATGAGGAACAGACACAGAGCTGTCTCTGCCAGGGGAGGTCACAGTAAGATGGTGGAGAAGGTGGCCTTCTGCCAGCCCAGTGGAGGCCCTTGCCAGGAACTGGCCACACTGGCTCTGTGATAGCAGACTCTGAGCCTTCCGGCTGTGAGAAAATAAATGTCTGTTGTTTATAAGCCATCTAGTCTAGGGTATGTTGTTGTGGCACCCTGGGATGACCAGGACACCGCCTCTCCCAGATCCTGGTTCCTCAAGGCTCCCCAAACCCGTGAGACCAGCGAAATCCTTGCTGGCTTCAGTGACTGTCAGTCAGTGCCTCACAGGCTCCTGGGCTCTCTCCCGGCAGGAGGGACAGGAGGAGAGAAGCGACTCGCTCCCGGGCGGCTCCCTCTGTCTGGGATCTTCTCCAGTCGTGGTGGCCCGGCAGCTCTCCGGTGTCTTCAAACTGATATATTTTTTTTAATCTGGCTTTTCTGCATGTTCTTGATGAAATGTTTGTGTGTGGCACTGGCTTTTCCATCTTAGCAGCAAACAGAAATCCTGAGTTTGGTTTTCCGGTGATGAAGTTCAGGGAGGCCGTTGGTAGCCAAACCGGGAAGTTGCCAGCCCCACCGCCCCCAGCATCGCCCGAGTCAGGCTGGAAAATACAAAGGCTGTGGCTCGCCAGTTGCCCGCTCCCGATCTCCGGACAATACCCTTCCTGAACCTTTAACCCATGATGCCATCTCTGGAATTTTCTCAACACACAACCCTGGGTGTTCACGTGAAATTAACCCTATCTGCCTAACCCTTTTTAGCTTTTTTATGGAGATTCCCAAATCATTTTGGTCAAGCACCTGCCAACCTCAAGCAAAAAGTGAGGCTACAGTCGTGTGAATTCGACAGCTTTTTTCACAGCGTCGCGGTTTTCTTGGCTTCGTTCGGGCTGGCTTTACGTGTTGGACTGGTTTGCCTCCCTCCCTCTGTCCCTAGGAAGTGAAGAGAATAGTACTCGTGACTGAAAACGAGGGTCATGGAGACGATGCAAATATTTGGAAAGCAGCATCGTTTGAACACTTGGAAGAAGAGTGCAATATAAATGATTATTTTTTAAAGCACCATATGTAGGAAATGCAATCCAGCTTTTTTAAAGAAGAAGTGTTTTGGCGTTTCATCCCAATTTACTGATGAATGGTAACTAATGAAATGTTTGTCTGGGATTCTGAAGAGGCGACTCAATGGGCTGTGCGCAGATAGATAACGCCAGTTGCTTTTGATCCTGCCGACCGAAGCGTCTTATGTAATGATGAATTATCCCAGGTTCCCAAGTCCTCCAAGTGATGTTGTCTGCATACCACTGTCTCTCCTTACTATCTGCCAGCTTTGCTTTCTCTCAGTGAAAAGAATAACGGTTTGTAAAGGCTTATAAATTCCAACTCTTATCTTCTAAAATGGTTGTTCTTCCTCCTCATCTTAACAGGCAAATAGACTGCCTTTCCTAAGCCTTTGATGAAGAGCCAGGAGGAAAGTTCACAAGGTTCTGATAAACCATCCTGAGAAACCCAGCCAGGGCGCAGACACTCGAGGAATGTGTTACCCGCTGACATGCTGCAATAAGCGGACCCTCACCCGGCATCCTCGAAGGAGGCCGGGCTGAGCGTTGTAAGAGATGCTCAGAAAAAGCGAAGGGATAAAGAAACAGAGATCTGGTGAAGAATTCGGAATCATCTACTCACAAAAGGAACTCCCCTGATTGTCTTAGGCACTGTGGACAGCAGAGGGTTGTGGATGAGCATGGGGCCAGGCCTCCCCGGGAGGCGGCTTCAGGCAAGGTGACTTCCCAGAGTCCCGTGGCCTTCAGTTCTGTGACTAGTCCTGACTCGACTACTAATGTACTGCACGACCTTGGAAGGACCCATTTGCTTTCAGCATCTTTCTCTGAGAAAGGATGGGATGAAGTTGGACCTCTGCATCGCCCCAGCCTTGCCGCTTACGCCCACGGGGTGTGGAGTGTCAGTCCCGGCGGGATCCTCAGGGAAGGCCCAGCCCTCCACCTCCCGTGGACCCCTGCCCCCGTTCAGGCCTCGACTCTAACCAAACACACGAGACCATCCCCACCTTCCTTGCCTTTTCCTTCTGATCATCCCACGGATCTGCCAAATTTACTTTCCAAAACTACTTTTCCTACGCATTTTTATCATGTTACTTTTCTTTTTAAAAGTTCTCATTCTGTGACCTGGCCCTAATTTTTTTTTTTTCTGTCTGCAAGAGGCACACTTTAAAAAAAAATTAAATATTCAGTTTACAAATAAAGGTTGCATGTGTTAAGGTTTGCAATGTGATAACTGGATATACATACGCATTATATAATGATGACTATCACACTAACATGTCCATCAGCACTCGTGCTGTACATTAGATTCCCGGCACTCGATCATCTTACAGCTGAAAGTTTTACTCTCTGACCAACATCTCTCCTCCCTGTGCCCTCCCCCCAGCCCCTGGTAACCACCATCTACTCTCCACTTCTGTGAATTTGACTGTTGTATTTTGTTTTATTTAATTTTTTTTTTTTTTTTTGAGACAGGGTCTTGCTCTGTTGCCAGGCTAGAGTACAGTGGCGTCAGCCTAGCTCACTGCAGCCTCCAACTCCTGGGCTCAAGTGATCCTCCTGCCTCAGCCTCCCGAGTAGCTGGGACTACAGGTGAGCCCCATTATGCATGGCTAATTTTTCTATTTTCAGTAGAGGCAGAGTCTCACTCTTGCTCAGGCTGGTCTCGAACTCCTGAGCTCAAGTGATCCTCCCGCCTCAGCCTCCCAGAGTGCCAGGATCATAGGCTGAGCCACCGCACCCGGCCAGCTGTTTTAGATTCCACATGTGAGAGATCATGCAGCATTTGTCTTTCTGTGCCTGGCTTTTTTCACTTAACATAATTCTCCAGTTTCATCCATGTTGCTACAAATGACAAGATTTTCTTCTTCATGAAGGCCGAATAGTATTCCATTGTGTATATATGCGCCAAATTTTCTTTATGTATTCATTGTTGAGGGGCAGCTGGGTTGTTCCGGCATCTTGGCTGCTGGGAGCAGCACTGCAGTGAGCGCGGGGGTGCCTCTGGTCTCGCCTGGCCTCCTCCTCTACCCGGAATTCTGTTCTCCAGTTCTGAGCTAATCTCCTTGGTGTGGACCTGCGTCCTCAAATTCTTTCCTCAGTGTTCATTCTGTCCCAGTGTCTTCCTCTGCACCTCTGCCCATCATAACCAGTGTCTTCTCCTCTTACAGGCAGCCCCTGCCTATTTTGTAACTGCTGGTCCCAGTGTGTTTTTTCAGTCTTTTTGTTTGTGTTTCATTATCTTCCATCCATAGGGCCTCAGTGTTTGCATTCAGAGAGGGCTTTTTTACCCCTCAATAATATGTAAAAAAAATCGGAGTAGCTAAATGTTGGCACATTTGTTTTACAATACACATTAATTTTCACCACCTCAAAGACGTCATTGGATCTGCCCCTCCCCCAATCTCATCAACACTGAGAAAGGGTCCCATGATGTCTCTGCATGGGCGTGTCTCAGTTGGGGTCTCCAGTCCGTTTTTAGAGGTGAGACGGAGGAACAGCTGATGCTAGTCTGTGTTTTATTTAACAATGTGAAAATCAAGAGGGAGTTAGTGGGTGAGTCTCAACAGTTGTTAGGACTCTGATTTTTAGGACAATGAATAATGAAGGTCACCAACAAGAAATATGCTTTAAAAAGTATACTGGCCATCTATTGCTGTGTAACAAATTGCCACAAACTTAGTAGCTTAAAACAACGTGCATTTATTATTGCACAGTCTCTCTGTGTCGGGAATCTGGTCGTCCAAGTCCTCAGAGGCCACAGTCAAGGTGTCATTGGGCTTCCTTCCTTCCTTCCTGGATTCTTGGTGCCCTGTAAGCACATGTGCAGTTGTCAGAACTCAGGTCCTGTGACTGCAGGAAGGGGTCCCACTGTCTTGCTGGCTGCTGGTCAGGGGTTGCTCTCAGCACCCAGAGGCCCTGAAGCTCCCATAGGACCCTCCCAGGAGGTGGCAGCTTAGCCTTAACGGCTGGCAGGTGCCTCTGCTGCTCCCAGGCCCTGAGCTTGAAGAAAGCCTCTGACTCCTTTTGAAGGGCTCACCTGGTTAGACCAGGCCCACCCAGGCTGATCTTGATCTACTTAAATTGAACTGATTTGTGACCTTACTTCAAAAAATTCCTTCATCTTTGTCATAAAGTGTGACACAATCCCATCTCCTTTGCCATATTTTATAGGCAAGAAGCAAGTTTCGGGCACTACCTGAGCAAAGATCTTGTTCTTGGGGGGCTGCCCAAGGGTCTTTCCATAACAGAAACTTACTTGAAGAGGCTAGTGATCACCTGATGCCGGTCGAATATGTGAATTAACATCACAGCATCAAAAACGCTGACTTAGGTGTACGGAGGACAGGGAAGGAGGACTGACATCCACGGGGTGACTCTGGCACTGCCTCCGGGCGTGTACCCCTTCCCTAGTGAGACCCCACACCACACACCAGCCTGTGCTTGGAATGGCTTCTCCTTATTTTACAGACAAAGGAACTGCGTCTCAGAGCACATGGGAAGCTTTCTGGAGGGCAGTGTCCGAGCCGGTGTTGGGGACTGAGGCTGCGGTGCCCTGAGGACTGTTTCAGTTTACATCTCTGGTGCGTGACCAGAAGCAGTGCCGATGCCCTTGGAGGGGCCTTTCAGACCCTGGGCAGGGCCCACCATGCCCCTGAGGATGGGGGGGCTTCAGAAGCAGAGGGCAGAGAAGGCCCCACCCGCCCCACCCAGTCAGCCACCCAGGGCTCTGGACTCTGCTCCCTCCCGTCCTCCCATCTAATCTGGCTGCCTCCTCCCCACCCTGACCACTGCTCTTCTCATACCCCCGCCCCAGCCCTCGGCTCAGGAAATTTCAGCCTCTTCCGAATCCTAACCTCCACTCAAGGAATAGGGCGGTGCAGGTGGGGTGATGGAAGGGGGGCAAATCCTAACCCGGAGACTCTGAACGAGGTGCTTGATCTGTATGTGGCCTCGGTTTATCCATCTGCAGAATGGGGAATGGATGAAAGGTCACTTCAGAGGTCCCACACAGCTTTAAAGATCTAAAGATTCCAGAAGGCTGCTTTACATAACAGGTTACTATTTGTTTTATTGAGGTGAAATCTACATAACATCAAATTAACCATTTTGAGATGAACAATTAGGTGGCATTTAGTGCATTCACAAAGTTGTACAACCGGATGAGTTATTTAAAAAAAATTTTTTTTTTTTTGCATAGCCAGGACAGAGATAAAACAAAGGCCCGGGAGGCCAAAGGAGGAGGTTTTGGCTGTCACCCTGGCCCCCAGTGGGACTGGAACGTCACTGTCCCTACAGTGATGGGGCACGTTTCCATAGGCAGGTGCACAGCAGGGGCCTGTGACGGGCATCCCTGACTCCATCTGCCACCTGAGGAGGCATCAAAGACCCGCTGGGACTCCAGGTGTTCAGGCCATGCGTCTGTCATCCTGGGGTCTACATTTATGCTGACACGCTTGTCACCAGTGGACAGCTGTGAGCATAGGAGAGCTTGAGGGAGCGCCAAGTCCGGGCCCTGAGGGGATGAGAAGAGTTGAGGCCAGCTTGCTGGGAGAGGCCACCCCCGCGAGCCCGAGTGCCTGCAGTGCGTGGGCTCCATGAGGCGGAGGTGGTGGGCCGGGCATCAGGGAGCCTGCACTGGGCAAAGGATGCCCACTTGTCCCGGAGGCTGGAGCTGCATTCCAGCTCCTGCACAGTGTGGCCTGCTCGGTGAAGAATGACGCTGTTCATATTCTGTAGAGAAGCTGAGCTTTGTGGGGAATAGAAATGAGAATCTGGCACTGCAGCAGAGGAGAGGGATGCGGCCGTGCCGGATTTGTCACATCCGCACAGCAAAAGATACAGTCAGAAACTAACACTGACTTCCCATGTTCCTTGAGGTGCTTTCTTCTAATCGTGTTTTTAGCATCTAAAAATGGATGTTAATTTCTTTCTTTGTTTTTCTTTATTCTCCTTTAGTATGAGTGGTGTGTGTTAGTATCTGCTCATTTGCCATCTCAGTGCTATGTTTTCTGGGAAATTCTGCACTTCTGTACTTATTATATTCTCTGAAGACATAAAAGCTATGCTTTTTAAAAAAATGAGCACTATGAAGATAGAGATAAATATACATGTAAAATGTATTCTTGTCTCAAAGTGCCAGGTGCTATGCATATGCTGTTCCTGGTTCTTGAGACACGGAAGACAGGCACTGATAACCCTGGAGTTGATTTTGGGGAGCTGTAAGCTACTTGCTGTGGGGTACAGCCATGGGAGGAAGGGGGGGCTTGGGCCGGGCGTCCACCTGTGAGGAGCCTTCTGTGAAGACGTCTAGAGCCAGAGACTCATTTCACAGTCAGAAAGCTGGCCGAAGCTGCGGAGGTCACCCAGGAGGTGACGCACAGGTGGGGCTGTTGCCGAGTATGGGGCCTGGCAGTGCTCCCTGGAGGGCCTGGTGGCCCCGGCATCCTCTGCACTCTGGCATGACCCTTGTGTCAGCACAGGAAAGGCAATTCTTCCCTGAAGCACATGGAACGTGGTTTATGGTTGCTGCAGAGAACGTTCTCCGAGAGACTCTAAATTACTGTGCTTGCTCAAACATGCGTGCATGAATAATAGATCCAGCCCAGATGCAGAGCACCTCATGCGCAATTTCTCAAGGCTTCTCGAGAGTCTCTCAAGGGTGCTTGCTGAGGTCATAGCCTACTTGAGCTATTCCGGGTGGGGAGAAACAGAAATCTGCAGGTGGAGAGGAAACGCTATTCCTCACCAGTGTCAGCCTCACGCTGAAGCCGCCAGAGGTGTGCTCTGAAGAGCGCATGCCTGCCAGACGGGGAGGGGGCCGGCATCTGCTCAGATGCTGCTCAGAAGGAAGAGGCATTGCAGGCAGGGCTTTGCATGCATTGTTTCACTGAAGCCTCCCAAATGACCAACCTTGGCAGGGTAGAAATGGGATCAAAACACAGAGAGTTCTACCAGGTCCAGAGCCACGTTCTTCCCATGATTACACGTCATAGCAGGGGAAGGTCACCCAGACGTCTGAGCACCAAATGTGCATGCCTTTGGTGACGACTGCTCTCCTGGGATGCCCAGCCTCACTGGTGTCTCATGCTGGGTTCGTCCTTGAGCAACCTTGAGGGCCTCACTGATGTTCCTGGAGCACAGAGAACTCGATGTCACGATGTGGATGGGGTGCTCCAGTGCCTCACCTGGCATTAGCAACAAACTGCACAATAAATGGCACAGGAAGCCACTTGGGGAAGCGTGAAGGCTCTGCCCCAGAGGGGCTCCGGGCCCTTCCCTCACCCTAACTCTGGCCGAGAGGAGGCTGACCAGCAGTGTGCATGGTGTGCTTTGTCATGGGCATATAACCTCTGCCGTTCTTTCCTGTGTTGTAAATTCAGTGATTCAGGCACAGTTTGGGAAAGAAAAACGAGGTCGGAGCTGTGTTTACAGACTTGGTGCACAAGCAGATGTGCTGCTCTGTGCACTTTGTGTTTACAGTGAGGGTTAATCCGTATCCACTCTGGAGGCGGAATAGAGGCCCCCAAAGATGCCCACGTCCTGATCCCTGGGACCTGTGGATATGCTGCCTCACATGGCAAAGGGGACTTTGCAAATGTGATTATGCTAAGGATCTCGAGGTGGGGAAAGGACCCTGTGTCATGCTGTTGGTCCCAGTGTCATCACCAGGGCCCTGCGAAGGGAGGGAGGCAGGAGGGCCAGAGTCAGAGAAGGCCACGTGAGCACAGACGCCGAGCTTGGAGGGATGTGGGGCCAGAACCAAGGACAGCGGCAGCCCCTGGGAGCCGCTTTCTGTGACCAGCCCGTCCTGCCCACCTGCAACACAGCGCAGGTGTGTTAAGTGCAAATGCTGGTCTCTGCCTGGACAACATGTCCTGGGAGCCCCAGCTCAAGGGCCTGCTCCCTGGTGAAGCCTCCCCTGACAGCTCCACTGGCAGGGCTGTTCTCCCCCTGCCCCTTGCAGCACTGTCACAGCCCTGGCGACAGCCCTGCCTGTCCCGACACATGCAGAGAGGGCACAGCTGCTAGTGCTCACGAGACGTCCTTCCCTCACGCTCCTCTCTGGAGACAGATGGCTGAGGAGGTAGGTCGGGGAGCCCAGGGCCCCTGTAGAACTCATCTCAGGCGGGAGGAGGTTTCCATCCAGATGTCTGGGGACAGGGACAGTCGTTTTTCATGGCCACAGGGTTTGATGTCTGGCCGCACACCTGGTTCTTTGGGAGTTCCCAATGACGGGCATTTCTCAACAGAGCTGCTGTTTCAGGCCTGAAATGCATGAGGTTGTCACACCCCTCACCTCTCCCCCACCCTGTGCCACCGTGGTCCTACTTATTGCAACAGCTGAGCTGCCCCCCATTTCCGGCAGCCCCCAGGGTGCAGCACCGCCCAGAGCAGGACAGCCGAGGAACATGGAGAAAGCCGTGGCCGAGGCCCACCCGGCGACCTACAGTGCATGGCTGGCTGTGTTGAGGGAAGGGCACGCGGTGGGGACCTTGAGGGTCTCGTCAGGAGGCGGGTGGAGGCAGTCTGTGTTGGTCACTCCGGGGAGGTCAGAGGCTCGCTCTGCATTGGCTGCCGTCGGGAAGCAGGGGACGTGAGTGATTGGTGCTTTAGTGACCCTTAGCCAGGAGGCAGGAGCCATGGAGTGAGGTTGCAGCTTCCTGTGTGAAAGAAACATCAGCCACTCGCACCAGCCAGGAGAGGGGTATGGGACACCTCCTGTGATTTGAACGGAGGCCGTGGCGGGTCTGTGCTCGGGAGCAATCACAGAAGCCATCTCCCTCCAGCCGGGCTGGTCGGGGTAGGAGAGGCCTTGTCTGGGCTGGTGTTCTGTGCAACAATTCTGCTCCTCAGGAGAACCTAGGCGCCTGATGTGAGGGTCAGGCCACAGCCAGGGCTGCCTCTGCTCCAGGAATTTATATAACATTCTTGCTTTCAGCTTGCCCAAGGACTCCTGCATGTGGCCTTTGCCTAGTTTAGCGATCAAGCTTGCTTTGCTGCTGTTCATGCTCTCTCTCATCCTCCCAAAGGGATGGACACCCTCCACAGGCCTGCTAAAACCAGAACACACTTCAGAGAGCTTTAATTTTCACAGCGAGTCACTGTTATATCTAGATTGAATCACAGGCACATGTCTCAAAGTTAAACTGACAACAGTATCCAGAAAGAAACTGGCTGTCTAGAAAATCTAGAGAAATATATCAGGAAAGCTTAGTTTTTTGGAAAATACATTTCAGTAAGAAAAGAGGGAGAAAAACATCCACAGAGGTTGGGGGGGCGGAGAGAGACTATAGGATATTAATTTCTGATGTAATGTCTTAAAAGCAAGGTTTAATGGAGGAAAATTCTAAATTAAAATATTTTCTGAACAGTTACAGAGAATAAGTCTTACTACTTATTATGTTGTATTTATCCTCATTTCAGCATTTTAATTTATCAGCAATTTAAGCCCAACCAGTAATAATAGTTGGAAGAACGTTACCTCTTAAGACACCCTTGCATGCAGATTGTTTCATATGTGCCTAGGGAATTAGAACATTTTTTAACATTTTTTCTTTTGCTCAAATTTGTAAACTGTACTAGGAAGCACACAAAACATAGCTCACATTTTTAGGAACTACAGAATAAAGTGACAGAACACTGTTGAATGCATTCGGACACCATCTGACACCAACTTACCTCCCTGCCGTTACTGCTGCTGTGGGAGGGCCGGGGAAGGGGCACAGCGTTTCAGAGCAGCCACAGCTTTCGGGGCGACACCAAGCAGAGATGGCAGCCACATGCGTTTGGGAAGTCCCAGCGAACAGACAGAAGGCCAGAGACAGCGGAGAGACACTCTTGATGCCTGAGGTCACCAGGCGGACTGCGCCGCTCACCACCCTGGGACTGGAACCCGGTGTGCCTCAGAGGGCACGGAGGCTCCAGACTCGGGAGGGTGGCCACATACAGAAGCTGAATCTCAACCCCTCACCTGGTGAGAAACTGGCCCACAAACAGGGCAAGATTGGGCCCCTGGGTGTTAAATTATTGCTACAGCTCTGTGGAGCAGACAGGCAGTGGCTGGCACACACCTGGGGTCCTTGTGCAGTATGTCCTACCTCGGACCAGCATCCTGGCCCCAGCTGAGGAGGGGCCTTGACCTGAGATGCCAGATCTCTCCTCTCCACCCCTAAACACTCACAGCCGCTGTGCTGCACCTGGGCTCTCCAAACCTCTCTAGGGGCTGGGGCACCCTGGGGTCCCCCTTTCTGTCACTGGGAGGGGGCACAGGGGTCAGACCCAGCCTCTTCTTTGGCGTAGGTGTTAGGGAACTCCAGCTGGCCCCATGGCATGCCCAGGCAGCTCTGGCCACAGTAACCAGGCCGTGCTGGGCGACCTCACTGGGCCAATAGCAGTCCACCTTGGCCACGTGACTTCCTGGAGGATTGGGTTTCTGCAGCCGGGCTGGGGACCTCCTCCAGCCGTGTGGACCTCTGGCTGGGCAGTGGGCTGTTTCCACTTGTCAAGCTCGGTGCCAACTCTAGAGGAGAAGTTCACAGTAGAGGGCCTGTGGGCAGCCAAACCTGACTGCAGGTGTCTGTCCCTGACCACACACATCAGCCAAGGCCCCAGCATGCCTTGAAGCAGAGCCTGTGAAAATTGCATCCTTAATTTGTTTCCTCAGTGTTATGTTGCCACTAGTGACAGAGCACACAACAACAACAACAACAAAACAACAACTACATTTTCCCCGCCGCAGGCCACAGAGTCTCTGGCTTAGCTCCTGCAGGCTGTTCCCTCCTTCAGTCTTTCAAAGGGATTCCTGCCTGGCAGGAGAAAATAGTCAGGAAACATAAGCCAAATGGCCCTGAGGTCCGGGCTGGGGGAGAACCTGGGGTGGGAGTCGGGTTAGCCACCCCAGGAGCAGCCAGGCCAGTGCTCCCTGGCTCAGAGCTCTGATTCTGGGCCGTGTGCATCCAGCTCTTGCCACCACCATGCCCTCTCCTGGAATGGCCACTCCCTCCACCTCTCAGCCTCCCGGTGGCCCTTCTGTCCACCACCTCCAGAAATCCCGGTCTAATCTCTGCCTCCTCAGCCCCATGTGCTCCCGGATCACCGCCAGGCTCTCCTATAGCTCTCAGTCTATTTTGTTCCACATCCAGAGGACAATGGCTAAACACAGTAGCAGTATCTGCATGGCACATGCTACAGAGTTCACAAAATCCTTCCACACTTTATCTGGAGTGTTCCCATACTACCTTGTGAGAAAGGGCAAGCATCAGAGGCCACAAGGCTTGCCAATATCCACATTCCTCTCTCCTTCCTGGATGCATAGCTGGACTCATATTTCCAACCCTCTCTGGCTGAAAGATGGTGCTCTGGTCAAGGAAGGTGAGCCAGGGTCAGGGGCCTCTTCCAGGCCTGAACTTGCAAAGCTCCCATGTGCCTTCTCCCTCCCTTTACTGTCTGGCTGGAGCACCCTCTGAGCATGACAGGAGGAGCCACAAGATGGAAGGATCCTGGGCCCCTGAATGGCAGCATGCCACAGAGCCCTGCTGACCAATGTTCTTCTGTGATGTGAGAAACAGCAGGGACTGGGGGGTGAGGGAGGCATCTGGGTGCACAGGGCAAGCAGGAGTCCCTCTTGGGGACCTGCAAGGGCAGGGTGACCTCTCCTTAATTCTGCCCAGGACACCCACTTGCCTCAGTTCATTCCTGGCCCTGGTGAGAAATAAAGTTTAACAGTGCTAAGCCACTGAAATTTGGGATTTGTTTGAACAGTTACCCTGTCCTGACTAATACAGGTAGACTGATACTTTTTGTTTCCCTTTTCACAAGTGAGAAAACCACGGATTTAAACCTCCATGACTCGCCCAAAGTCACACAGGTAAAAACTGAACAGAAATCTTGTTACAAGGTGCTAGTGTAGAGAACCTGGTGGGTTTACGTGATTATTAATATTTTACACAAGCCTAGCACAGAGCCCCATCTGTCATAAAAGGTGCTCAAGAAATTGTTGAATGGATAATCCCTGGGTTAATGTGGAATGCAAGTTCTCTGTAAGTTTAGTTTATTTAATTAAACTGTAAGTTGGATAATTATTGTTTACTTTGGAAAAAAATGTTGAATTTCTATTGTTGAAGAGCTATGAATGACCCTTGAATTTAAAACTTAGGGAAAGATTGGCATGAAGAGCTTTAATTAAGACATTGGAGAAGGGTGTGACAAAACGCTTAGCACTTGTCACACCCATGCAGCTTCAGGGGTGCAGGAGGTGCAGGGGGTGCAGGGGGCCTGAGTGGCTTTGAAGTTAGAGAGAGCTGCATTTGACCCCCTTTCAGCAACATGCTGTCTCGGGGACTTCTCTGAGATTCACTTATCTGTTTTGTAAAATGATATTTAAAAAGAACTATTTCTAAGGTTAATAAAAACCCCAACATTTGTTAATCATTTACTCTATCATGTGTTTATATACATAGTCTCATTTCATCAAGCTCCTGTGGCTGGTAAATGTCAGAAGAGAGACTCAAATTTGGGCAGCTCTGACTCCTGAGCCCTGAGTTTAAGTTGCTTCCTGAACCTCCTCTAGGGCACAATGTGAGTTGGGGCCACAGGAGACCACGGCGGGGAGATCCGAAGACAGCCTTAGTCTGGTGGCTTTCAGGGACTGTGGACACCTCCTCCCCCACCACACTCCCTCCTCCTTATGCACCAACTTGGTCCGGCAGGTGAGTTCTGACCCACCATGTCTGGGACCCCCTGCTTCTCGTGTCCTGGCTCCCCCACCCAGAGGGACTCTAAGAAGGATGCCATTCAGAAAACTCTTTGGGGACTTTTTAAACATTGAGATATAAAGGACACACTATTCTGGAGGGATTTCAGTCTAGATGGAGAGAAGCTATTCTCTTGCTGGTCATGAAGATTTAAATTTTGGAGCAGGAAGTGGCCAGGGTCCATGGCACCAGCCCCTTGAGGAGGTGAGTTGAGAGAAGGAAACTGAACTCTGAGAAAACCAGTGATGAGAGTGTGTCCACGCTGGGCTCCACCACCCCCAGGCGGCCTCACCCCGGCCCTTCCCACAAGTAGTTCTGGGAGCCAAGTGAGCCTCCTTTGGAGGGTGGGCAAGCTTACGCTGGCTTATTGCCTCTGCAAAGGTTCTCTATATCCCTAGAGGGGCATATTATTATATTTATTAACAGGAATCCTGACAACTGTGATCTACACCATGACTTGTGTGTGATCGTGCTCAATACACCACCCTCTCTCTTTGTAGCTTCACTGCTTTTTCTCTTTAAGGTCTTGTCTCAATGAAGCCTTCCTTGAGAACCTTCTCTGAGTGACTCCCTTTCTCCTGCCTGTTACGTCTATGCCACTGCATGATATTCATTTCCATCAGATCACTTATTTCAAGTTATAATAGTATGATTATTTTCTGTCTCTCCACCTTATTTGGGATAATTTCAGCTGTGTGAATAACAGAACACTGAAAATAACTAGGTCTTAAATAGAGTTTTATTTTTATCTCAAATAAAGTAAGTTCAGAGATAAGCAGTCTCGGGCTGGTGTGACAGCTCCAAAAACATCAGGGACTCTGGTTCCCTCCATTTTGGTGCTCTGATATCCCCCACACACAATATAGCTCATGCTAAAAGAAGGCTGCTGGAGCTCCTGCCATCGTATTCATATTCCAGCCAGAAGGAAATAGGAAGGGGACTGAAATGTAGATGCCTTCTCCCTTAAAAAGGCACCTTCTGGAATTTGAACTTGACCCTTCTGCTCACGCCTGTTCGATCAGAACTTACTCCGTGGCCACTCTCAGCTGCGAAGGAAGCAGGGAGCTATAAACTTATTTCTGATGGCTATACGCACAGCTAAGAATTTGAGGTTTTACAATTAAGGATGAAGGGGAAAAAATATTGGGGTGAAATCTCGGACCCTCTGCACTGGCGAACTACAACACCCAGCAAGGAAGGCACCGTGTCTTTTCAGCTCATCGACACACCCCCAGCACTGTGCACAGAGTCAGCCTCAGTTAACAGCTGTGGACAAAATGAATGTATTAAACAAATGGACACCTCCCCAAAGCGAAGACTATCAGACTATTAAGAAAATAGGGCAGCAGCTATAGTGTTTGGAATACTCTTTCCTGTGTGTTGTCAAACACAGAATTGAGAAATCACTAGACTAAAAGCAGAGGGTAAGAAGGTGATTCTAACACTGCTCCACTCCGTCTGCCCAGCGTGTGTCCGGCTGCTGCTTCCACGTGCCCTGCCCCTTCTAGAAAAACACGTCTCTTCCTGCGGAAGGTCAGCCCACCCAGCACTTCTGTGGCCTCTGTCCCACGTCCCCTCTGCACTTTACCTTCCGCCTCCTCACTGTGCTTGAGAATATTTGACATCTCAGCCCCGGGTCCTTCTTCTCTAGCAGCAAGAAAGGGCAGACAAGACTCTTGGCCCCGTGTCCTTCTCTTGCTGCCCACTTTGTCTTGCTCCTTCTCTTCATGGCCAGGACTCCAGGCAGACAGTGCACCGCTTCCTCACGTGGCGTACGTCCAACTCGAGCGATCAGAATCCGGCCCCGGACGGCCAGCGAGATGGGCAGACGGACTCCTGAGCCCAGACTCCATGGACACTTTGGAGCCATGTTCTTGCTTGACGCCTCTTCACGTTTGAATTTGTTAATCTGCTCCATTCAAGTCTTTCCTCCTTTGTTCCCTGTGCAGCCTCATCCCTGACCCTCCTGCTGGTCCCCCCTGGGGCCCACTGAGCTTTCCTGCCCTGGGTATGGATGCCCCCAGGCTGCAGAGTGATCTCCTGAACGGCACACTGGACCCCGCAGCACTCTCCTGAAATCCTCCACGGCTCCTCATTGCCTGCAGGGGGAAGAACCCTTTGTGGTGTCCCTTCCCTTCAGGACTGTTGGGATTCAGCCTCTGTTTTCTTCCAGCCCAAGTCTGCCTGCCCCCTACGCACTGGCCCCGAGACCTGGCCCTGGGCTCTGCAAGCCCCGTCCTGCAGGGTCCTCTCCCGGGCCTCTCTCTCTGCCCAATCAGCCACTGTGTCAGCCTCCTGCAGCCACTAGAGCAAATCTCCACAAACTCAAGAGGTTAAAATAACACAAATTTCTTATTTCATGGCTCTGGAAGTTAGAAGTCTGAACTGAGTCTCACTGGGCTAAAATCAAGTTATTTCACTCCTCCTGGAGGCTCCAGGGGAGAGTCTGTCTTCTTGCCTTCTCTAGAGGCCACCCTTATGCCGTGGCTCCCAGTGCCTTCCTCCATGTTCAAAACCAGCAGCATCTCTGAGTCTCTGACTCGCATGGGTCTTCTCTCCCAGGCTTATCTGACTCTCTTGCCTCCCCCTGCAAGGACCCCGTGATTGCACTGGCCACCCGGGTAATCCAGCATAATCTCCTGTCTCACGCTCTTTAACTTATCACAAACACAAAGTCCCTTTTCCCAGGTAAGGTAACATATTTGCAGGTTCCAGGGATGAGGATGTGGACACTATGGGATGGGGGCCATAATCCTCTGACCACCTATTGCTTCAGCCCCACCAGGAATCATCCCTTCTCTGCTCAGGGCCCCAAAGCAGGTTCCGCCCCAGCTGCGATCTGTCCACGCTGCAGGATTTATGTTGGTGCGTGTGCACAATGCTCACTGCCTGCTCAGCGCCGACCTTCAGCAGGACAAAGAAGCAGACTTATCTGTGCCTACGTCTCATGGAAAGCCCAGCATGGTGCCAGGCACAGGATAAATTCTCAGGTGACCTGCAGGTGATGTTATAGAAGTTTTGCAGGTCTTAGATTCTTTACCAGTTGCTTGTGTTTTCTGTATATCCAGTAGGGATTGGCCTGTGCTGTAGACAGACGATTTTTATTACTGTCTAGAAGTGATTTCACGCACATAGACTTCTATGGGAAAGGAGGCAGGTACAAAAATTAAAATGTGCACAGCAGCAGGTGCAGAGAACAATAAGGAGGGAATGAACAATGCCTCATGGCCGGGTAAACAAGGATGGAAGGAAGGCAAGTCTAGCTGGGCCTTCCAGGTGGGTAGGACTCTCGCAGCAGTTGAGGGAGAAGGGCAGGCTGGGAGGAGGGTCCGGGGGAAGGATGGGAGGGGGCAGAACTGGAAGGAAATAATCTGCACCGTCTCTAGAAGGGAGTCAGAAGGGATGTGCTCGCCCTATTGGATGAATACTTATTTTTAAATAAAACCCAAATGTGGACTATACACACTTTGTGTATGTGTTTGTGTGTGTTCATGTGCACGTGCAGTGTGTGTGCATGTGTGTTTCTGTGTGCATGAGTGTGTGTATGCTATGTGCATGCATGTGTGTCTGTGCGTGTGTGTGCATGTTGTGTGTGTTTTCGCATGCCCACACAGGTTCAGACTCCTCGTGACCTGGGGCCCGGAGTCCTCAGGACAGATGTGAATGGCCCGTGGAGAGGTGTGGTCAGGTGGTGGGATGTGGAACAAGGTGGTCCTCTTCAGGTAGTTTGTTCAGGAGCAGGAGTAGGTGCCCCTGGCAAGTGCTGGGGGAACTGGCACGGGGCTGGGGTGTCCACTGGAGCTTCCAGACACGTCCCAGAGGGAGTTGGGGCTGTACTTAAAGCAGGGCCAGGACAGGACGGGCTTCATGGACTTTTCAACTTCCTCCCACGAGTTCTGCTTCCGCCCTGCCTCCCCCTTGGGTCTGGCCCTAATACTCTTCTGTAAGAATGACCAATCTGGGGGACTTTGGAGGCGGGAAGCAAGTCAGAGCGAGTGCGCAGGGCTCGGATGCTGCTGAAGGAGAAGAGGGAGTGGGGAGGGGAGACAAGTGTGGGGACAGGGAGGCCGCCAGGGCCGGCGGGGGAAGGAGGGGCGGGCCCAGGAGCCCAGGCCCGACCGTGGGAAGGAGGGCGGCAGTGTGCGTGCACGTGTGTGCACAGCACACGCACACGCCTCTCTGTTAGTGGCCAGTGCAAAGACTGTTCGAGAGCCGCCGTAGCCCTTCTCCTGATTCTGCCACACCCTGGGTCCACCTGTGAGGGCCAGGGCGGGCGGGGAGGGCAAACAAGGGCAGCCCTACTGCCAGTGTGGGGGCTGCCAGGCCTCCCCTCCCTGTTGGGAAGCGTGTTCCTGGAGGAGACATGGCGTGAGGACAATGACCACGCGGACGGTCAGCGAGAGTCCTGGAGGGTTAGAGACCGGCAGGATCTTGGGAAGCTCTTGGCCCCGGCTCTGTGGTGGAAGTGGGAAGACTGAGGCCCTCCGGGGGAAGAAACAACAGGAGAGAAGGGAAAAGGGGGTTGAGGTTTGCCAAGGCCTCGTGTTGCTCCAGGTACTTTATCCCGATGTCTCGTGGGATCTTCCCGACAGCTCTGGGGGGGTAGGTGCTACCACCCGCGGTGCAGCAGCTCAGCGGGAACTGACCTGAGTCCCTCCAGGGGGGACCTCAGTAGTCTCCCTGCACTTCCGCCCCAGCAGAGGCCTCTGCAAGCCCACGTCTGGGACTGTGGCAGTGGAAACAGGATGCAGTGGGGACAGGACCATGCTAGGAAGAGGGTCTCGGAGGCCGCCCCTGCCCTGAGGGGCTCAACCCAAGGCTGACATCTGACTGGAGGAGAAGACGTGTCGTCCTGCACAGGGCCCCGACACAGCCAGGGAGGACAGGCTGGTGCACACCTGCCTTCTGTCCTCCAGACGCAGGCTTCTCTCCCGACGTGGCTGGAGAGACGGGCTCCAGGGACTTGGCTGAACCGCACCTCAAGGTCTGTCTCACCCGTCTGACCTTGGCTTCCACTGCAAAGTAATCTGCCTGACATTGAACTGCCACTCTGCTAGACTGCTCGCCTTGTGTCAGAGTCCAGCCCAATGCCTCCTGCTTGTCCAATCAATAGTGAAGACTTTGGTGAAGTCATGGCCTCTGCCCAGCACCACTTGTTGAAGTGATTGGCCAGCAGGTTTGGCACCTGGAACTCACTCCAGAAGCAACGTAAGAAGCTAAATGGAGCAAGAAAATTCAATGACACTTCTTCATAACTTAAATTTTAGAGGGTCAGTCATGTCGTAGACTCCCATCTCCTGACTGCACTGACAATGCTTATCTCCTGTGACACAAGATCAAAAAAACCGGAGTCTACTTCTCCCAAACAGAAGAGCCATCAGCAAAGCCTCGATACCAAGAAACCCGTCTGCAAACGCTGCCCTCCTCTTCTATCAATGCTTGGAGCCATTTGGTTTAAATAAAAGACCCCCAGACACTGAAGGCAGTTTTGGTGAAATATTACGAAGGGTTAGGTGAGGAGCGAATGTCTGATAAGGAGCAGGGAATCTGCATTTCTCATCCCCTCTGCAGGGAGCTCAGTGAGTCACACCTGAGAACCTCCCTTTGATGTGCAGGAACAATCTCCCACCAAAGCTCCTGCATTGACCCCTGCAGGGCTCTCTCCCAGGAAAGAATGAGAGCCAGCAGACGGAATCTCAACTCTAAATCGCTCGTTTTCATTCAAGATGCTCCAGAATCCTTTGCCTTAATGGTCTTTCCATCTTCCTTCCAGGAGTCCCATTTGCTTCTGAGTCGAATTACACATTCAGGTTTTTGAGAATTGCCAAGTCTTATCAGAGTGAGACTTGGCTAAGATATAAATTTGGGGAAGACATGGTCCATTGGAAGACATCACTTTTTATTTCACCTTTGTAAAATAATGAGGCTTTTAAAAATTGCTCTAATTTTCTTGAAAAATAATAGAGTTTGAGGTGATACCAGTAGAGGGATTAATAAGGACAGTAAAGCATATTTTGTGGACCAAAGTGAAGGAATAAAAACTACAGAGTTGTGCTGAAAGCCGAGAGATTTGGGCAGGAATGACTGCGCACTGAAGGTAATGAACATATGGAATAAATGAAGAGACAAGGCAAATGTAGCAAAAAATTAATTCAAGCCCCTGACTTATTTCAAGGAAGGGAAGGCATGTCGACAGATGGTAAAACATCAGGAATGTGAGATTAAGATAAATTTTAAGAGGACAGGTGTGCAGGACAGAATGGCCTTTTCTGTTCTGAAATGCTCTCCCCTCCATAATATTTCATTGCCGGTTGGCTCCCAAGACACAGCTCCCATCAGGTGCCATTGCAATATGCCCTTACAGAAGTGCTGTGTCTCCTCTCTGTTATGAGGCTGAACTTTAATCCATTCTGAAAGAGATGTATGGCTCCTCCCCCCTATTCATCAGGGCTGCTCAGGACCTTAAATTCTTGGAGGAACTCCTCATTTAAAAAGAGCCCTGCTATCATAGCTGGCTTTAATTGAAAGGTGGAACAATGTTTTGTGCATAAAATGCCAGAAGTCATAAAGAGATAGATACATTTGACTATACACAAATGTAATAATTTTATATACCAAAAACATCCTGGCAAAATTGATTGACCAGTGTCAAATGAAAAATATTTGCTACATGTGACAGATCAATATCCTTACAATATAAAGATATCTAACAAAGAAACAAGAAAAAAACACAAAGAAAATAAACAGGCAATTAGAAATATAAATGATCAATAAATATGTGAAATATTCTAATTCAATAGAATCATAATTCAAATTAAACGTTATATACTGTTTTTAACTATCAGATCGATAGAGATGAAAGTAAATTCAAATGAGTATTTTGGAATAAATGAAAAAATAAATATAGTTCTCCCGTACGTTCATGGTAAGAATATAAGTTAGTGCAGCATTTGTGGATGATAATTTGTCAATTTTTATGAAAAGCCATGTACACATGCACACCTTTTGACCTGGAAACATTGCATTGAAGATTTTCTCCCAGTTAACAATAAAAATACACCCAAAGATTTATGTACAATGCAGTTTACTGCATGGTCACTTAAAGTGTCTACCAGTGGAAGATGGTTAAATCCATTCGTTCATTCAACAGATATTTGTTGACCGTCTACCATGTGCCGCTTATTATTCTGTGTTCTTTGAATACAACAGTGAAAAACACTGGAAAATCCCCTGTCCTGCCAGAGCTTCTAGTTTAGATGACGATACAGACAACCAACCCCTAAATACATCATAAAATGGCAGATAGCAGTGCATGCTGTAGAGAAAGATTTAAAAAGAGAAGAAACGGAGAGTGGTAGAGGGTGTTCTTTTAGCAGAAATACTTAGCAGCTACTACAATAATGTCGTAGAGAATATTTAACAAATTGGAAAAAAGCCTAGGATGTTTTAAAATATAAAAGGATTTTATAAAGCAATAAATACAATACAATCCTATTAAAACACATGCAGAAGCTAATTATATGCACAGGAAAAGAGTGATGTGCACTGAAATGCTCACAGTAGCTATCTCTGGGTGATGGAATTACATATGGTTTTTTAAAGCTATTTCTTGTATTTTCCAAAGTTTCTACTCAATTGTGGATTTAAAAAAAATAAACACATAAAAGGACTTAGGCTTTTTCAAGAATAGCAGTAAATCTCTCTACTAAGTAACTTGTTTTATGCATGGAATGATTCGATATGGGCTTAAGCAGAAATGTGCAAAAAGACCAGAGGTGAGAAGTTGGGGGCACATCATGTTGCATCTTCGCAGGTCTGAGGAGTGGTCTCTTTCCAAGGTTCCTGCCCCCTGCATGCTGTTGGGGTGAGGCAGAGATCTCAGGTGGCAGTGAGATGCTCTTGAACAATGGGGGCCCCCGCAATGTGTGGGTAACACTCAGTACAGGTGGGACCCCCTGAGATCACAAACCCTGGGGCCCAGGAGGATGCTTCTCATTGTTTTATCCTTGTCTTTGTGTTTCAGCTCAAAACAGTCTTGTCCAGAGAACATGCACCTCTTGGTTATAGAGAGCATTCTTCAAACATAGATGTACTGCACCATCACAAAGGTGAAAAATGTTCAGGCTATCGGAAAAATGAAACCGTGAAAGATGTATTAATGGAGCCCAGACTAACTTTTAAAGAAATACACCTATGCAGTGACCTTCTGATTATAAAAGTAGACTCTATACCCCAATGTGCAGCATTAATAATGCTTTGATTATTCATTTTGCTTCAATTTATAAGACACTCACATCCACAATTGTATATATCTTTCAGATCTCACCATGTTGAGTAGAGCAGCTCTTATCTGTCCTTGACAGGGAAGGAAAGTGACCCTCAGAGAGGCAACTACCCTACCCCCCAGGGACCCTGACCTCTGCATCTGAGCAGTGGCAAGGCGGTCGACACAGAGCCCTTGCATGTGCTGTTGGTGCTGGGTTAAAAGTCAGAACAGACAGTGAAAACGGCGGTGGGCTCCTCCAGATTCCAGACCAGAGAGCTGTTTATCTTGTACTTTTGTATCCTGCAGGATTGGATTTGGCATTTTTAAACCTTTAGATTACAGCCTCTCAGGGCTCAGTCTGAGGTTTATGAGAAAATGGATGTGCAGTGGAGCAGCCCTGTGCATGGGAGGAGCCCCCCTAGAAAGGGCCCTCCTGCCACGCTGCACACCCCTCACCACGGTTGCAGATGCTTCCCCCAGTGGGGCCAGCCTGCCTGCCCACCGCAGTGCCTTGGAAATCTGCCAGCCCTTGCTGCCCTTTAACACTTTGTGGGAGGTTATTCCCAACACTGGCTGCAGACACTTCGGAAGGAGAGAAAGAATCGATAGGCTCGTAAAGCCGGGAGGGGAAATACAATATGCATTTTGTGTCCTGGCAAGGAAACGTGCGTTTGAGGCTATGCAGGGTGCTCTGACGGACCAGCTCTATGCGGCTACTGTGTCGGCCCTGCCGCACCTTGCTGGCAGCTGTCCCCCAGACTGCCACAGCGTCCTGGCCTCTGACTCCTCCCCAGATTCCTGGCACTCTCTGTTCTGCTTGTGTAATGGCTTCCTGTTCTGTTTTGTTTCTGCATACACTGCCCTGAGGAGCCCATCCAGTCTTGGATGTCCGTGGGATGGTGTGGCCCTTTGTGTGCAGGCCTGACTTCTCCCGTGGCCCTGGCTCCGGGCTTGGAACGCCTTCTCCTGATCCTACACAAATGCAGCACACTGATGCTGGATTACTGCCTGTTCCCCCAGGCCCCCCGCTCCCCCCCCAATTGCTACCACTTCATCCAGATTCCAACTCAGCCGTCTTCCCTGAGCAATTGCCACACCCGCCCAGCCCTGTCTCTTAGTCCTTACAGCCACCCCATCGACAAGGAGGGGTCCAGCGAGGGAGATGCATGTGCCCGAGGTAACAGAGCAAATAAGAGGCAAACCCTGGATTCCGTGCAGCCCTGCACACTCACTCGCCTGCGCTCCACCCTAATTCTTGTCTGTCCCTGGCCTCCTGCCCTGCCTACACCCACCAGCCTTTCTGTTGAGAGGCAGGTGTGACCTCTTCAGTGTGCTCGCTGCCCTCTGCGACTCAAGCCCCCAAGCTGTGCAGGCCACCCCGCCAGCCCCCTCCTGAGGCACAGCCTCGCTCCACCCAGCCAAATTCACAACCAAGTGATCGCTATGGCGTTTACTTCCTGAGACGCCTCCGCCTGCTCCCAGCAAGGCTGACCCACACCCAGGTGACACGTGCACAGTGTGAGGACTTAATCTCTCCAAGGTGGGAAGCCTGCTCCTCCTCCTCTCAGAAGGAAACAACAACTACCCCTATTCAAAGGGTGGTTTAGAGGTGACTGTGCTCGTGTAGTAGGAAACTCACTTGATGGCTGTCACAGTTACTCTGCTGTCACATTACACACCTGTGCCTGGGCATCTCTGCCCCAGCAGGACCCCTTCACGCCCTCCCTCTTCTGCCCGCCTCTGCTCCCTCAGGGTTGCACACCTTGCACCGGAGACAGAACCAGCCATCTGGGGCCATAGCCTAGAACTGCTCGGAATGTCACAGGCGCTGTGGAGCCCAAGGGGAAGAGCAAATCTCACCTGGACACATGGGAGGGGCACCGGGGCTTCACCCGGAGTGGGGTTGTCTTTCCCAAGGGGGGCCCTGTGTGGAAACCATGCAGGGAGATGAGTCCCAAACCGAGGGCCAGGAGGTGTGAACGGAAGGCACAGCAGAGGCCCCACCATGAAGCGCCAGACAATATCGGTGACAGGATGCTCCACGCTCCTCCCACAGTGCCTGGCTCATGGAAAGCACGAGAAACCATAGTGTGCCACTGTGCTGTGGCTGTCCTTGTGTGTCTATTTGTTTCAGTTCTGCCTTCCTGGTTTACTGCCCAGACTCCCAATTCCCTGACCAAAATAATTCCCCTTTGGAACTAGACCTTGGCCCAGGCTACATGTTGACTATGTTCCCCAAAAGGGCAGGTCCAAGTCTGGGATCTGGGACTTCTGGCCCGGAACTTGAAAGAGTAAACCTCTGCTCTTTGAAGCCACCAGACGTGTGCCAGAGTGTGACAGCAGCCCCAGGGAGGCTGTGCGCGGCCAGGAGCTTCCGTGTGGTCTGGCCCAAGGTATCACCCTCTGTGGGGTCCCCAGCCCTTCCTGGACGGCGCAGTGTGTTCCCCATTCCCAGGCCTGATGCCCCCTGACCCGGGATTCAGAGTGAGCCCAGCGTCTGCTGCCCAGAAGACTCGGCGATAGGCCCTGGCCTGGTCCAGTGCTCCAGGGCATTGTCCCTGCTGTCCCAGACGACTGGGAGGTCCCTGAATTCCCCGCCTGTCCTGACAGGGTGCAAACCCCTCTGTTCCTCTCTGTGGCCTTCGGGTGGTGGATGAACAAAACTGCGAAGTCCCTCCTGTCAGAAATGACAGCTTTGCACCAGACACAGGTTCCCATCCCAACTCTACCACCTCCTCACCGTGAGATGTGGGGCAAATTGCTTATCCTCTACGAGCTGCTGTCTTTCCATTTTAAAAATGAAAAAAATTATACCTGCTTTACAGAGTTACCGCAGGAATTAAATACAAGGAATTGCATGGAGCATCAAGCGCAGCTCTGATCCAGTGAGCCGCAAGGCAGTCCTTTCGCACCCTCAGTACTTCCGGTAAACAGTACTTTGTTTAGGGCTAATTTCTGAGGTCTCCTGCAAGCCCATTCCACAGTGCTGCAGGCACGGCTTTTACAAGGCACATATGGTATTCAAAAAGGGGCAAAAAAGTAACTTTAGTTATATCTCAGCAAACTTCGTCTCTCAAACCCTTGTTCTAATGGTCTTTCCAGTAAGATGGGCCCCTTCTGAGAGCTGTCAGTGGCCGAGACTGCAGCCAACTGGTGGCCTGGGATCCCTCCTCCCTGTGGGATGGCATCTAAATGTTGAGGGTCTTGCATGGCTGCCAGGGGTCACCAGGGGTGTCTGGTGCCAGCCTCTGGCAGCCACCAGTGTCTCTTGAGAGGCAGCAGGTCCATTCCTCTGAGCTCCGCATGTCCATGTTTGCATCACTGTTCACTGGTAGATCCATGAAGGTCACTCTGTGCCCTCCCTGCCTGAGCAGGTCCACCTATATGCTCTCACGAAGCCCTGGGACCCTGTCGGTACCCCGTGTGCCCTGCAGCAAGGGCAGCTCTCGCCTTCTGCAAGAAGCTGCCTGGAGTTCTCTGTACCTCATGGAGGGGAAGGACACCAGCCTTGCTGATGAGTCAGTCACTGCACTCGTGTCCTCAGCCAGGGTGTGGACTGTGTTCCCAGAGAGGGTCACAGGTTCCTGCTCGGGAGAAGGAGCCATTTTCAGCTCAGCTCCCAGTCTGAGTTTTCTGCTGAAGACCCTAGCGTCACACTGAAGGGTCATCTTCCAGCATCAGAACTGTCTACAGAGGTGTCTGCCCACCTGGTGCCCATGTTGCCGGCCACCTGCTTCTCTGGAGTGTCCCAGCACAGTGTTCAACACGTGAGGAGTGGACAGTGCACATGGGTTACATTTGAAACACAACATTCCACCTCCTTTCCATAGAAATAAAAGAACATGCCTCCTGTCCATGGACCAACAGAATGAAGTAGAACTCCAATCAGTGTCCATGAGATTGTTCAGGCAGGAAGGAGAACCTGACAGAAATGCTTTTCTCTCGGTGAAACCCATTCCACCACTTACTTGCGTTTTTCGTGGGCACAGCCCATGGATGCCAAATTGCATTCTTCCTCTCAAAACCCGGGTTCAGAAATAGAGAAAGTAGGAAGGCCTGTGCCCCTCCTTCAAAGACTCCTCCCCGTGCCACCCGGAAGTCTCCTCCAGCTCTCCCTGCAGGCCTGGCCAGGCGCCCTGGGGCTGGGGACAAAGGCTGACCCAGGGGCATAGTGCTGGATCCCGGAAGTCTACCCCTGCCAGGGCCACTCCCTGTGACCCTCCACTGAGGGGACATCCTCTGGTGACCAGACATGGGACCCGGCAGTTGGCAGCAGCAGGGCAAGGCACTGTTGACCAGCAGAGGCCCCAGGACTTGCTCTTACATACACAGACACACACAGAGGACATGGGACATGCTGCTTTCTCATACTCATACACACAGAGAGGACAAAGGACACACTCTCATACACATACAGAAGATACAGGACACACTCTCACATGCACACAGAGAGAACACAGGACACGTTGTCACATACAGCCACACAGAGAACATGGAACACACTCACATACAAACACAGAGAACAGGGGACAAACACTCACATATGTGTATGTGATCTGAAGCTATGTATCTGAAGAATGGTCACCCTCTCCTGAGTGACAGAACTTAATCTCTCTGAACCTCGGTTGGGTGACCTGTAAGTGGTGAAGACGAGCCCTCATGGGATCATTGCCAAGGTGAACTGTGAGTCCAGGCTCCAGTGCACACCAGCAGCACAACGTCAGCCCTGGCTCCAGTGTGCACCAGCGGCACGATGCCAGTCCAGGCTCTTCCTGCTGGATGTCATCCGGGTTGCAGAGCTCAGACGTCTGTCAAGCCCCCACCTGTCACACTCGGCCTCTCTCTACCAGGCAGCTCCCTCTGGTTTCCCCTCTGTGTCCCACCCTGATCCCTGGTCGGCCAGGCTGCCCCAGGTCCTGGCAGTGGTCTGGCCGTCACATGGCCCACCATGGTGTGGGGGACAAGAGGCTGGACAGCCCATGAATTAAGTGCATGTGTGAACTCTAATGGAGCCTACCCCTGGCAATGCCCAAAATCTCAGGGAAGTTAAAAAAACAAAACCTTTAAGTAGCAAGGCCTGTGTTGCCTTGGAGTTGATTTTTTAGCCTTCAGCTGTGATTGGATGCGGTGCCCGTCTACCCTCCGGAAGAGGCCTCACCAGTGCTGAAGGCTGTTCATGAAATTAGCACCGACATGAAAACTGAAGTCTTGATTAACCCCTCTCTCTCCAGTGAATCTGTGTATTTGGACCAGAGCCCCAAATGCCAGGTCATCTTCACAGGGTAATGGGAGCACCCTCTGGACACCATCTGTTCCTGATTGAAACCATCACCTGGAGAGAGGCTGCGTGATTGAGGAAGCCAGGAGAGTAAGGATGGGCCCCTGGAGTCGTCGTCTACACTGGTGGGTGGCCAGCCCTGATTGCTGGCCACAGAGAGCAACACTGTGGGATTTGTCAAAGGAATCTGGATTTGTTCAGAAGAGCAGCACTCTTGCCACTGTGAGTGCATGAGAACCCTCCTCAAATCAACACCCAGTGAGCCCAGAGGGCCCAGAGGAAATGGGCCAACCGCCTGGTCTTCAGTGCCCGTGACCACCCTGGAGTTGGCTCTGCGAGGGATTTGCTCTGACCAGGGTATGTCACGGCTGCCTCCCCACCCCACACTTCCAGCTTTTCCCTGACTCTGCTTTTCCTGTGGGGACGCACACCCTCATCCTCCTCCCTCGTGGGGCAGAGCCTGCGTCCCGGGCTCCCATCAGTTTCTAAGGCCAACAGGCCCTGAGCCCTCACTTGGGGTGGGACGTCCCTGACGGGAGCATGCCGGCCCTTGGAAATCAGACGCACTGTGAGGAGGACCAGAATGACCTCACAGAAGGGCCCCGGGGGTGTAAGGCAGGCGTCAAAGTGGGGCTGCCTGTAAGGAAAGGCTCAGAGGGTGCAGTTCACTCACAGGGGCCCAGGGAAGAGGCGCATTCGGCACAGGCCTGTGGAGGTTCATTTTAATCTTTGTGCGGGAGAATCCACAGCTGGCATTCTGTGTCCCACCACCCTTCCTGCCTGGGCTCTGAACCAGGTCTTGGCAGACGCTGGGACCAGTGGTGGAAGGCAGGGTCAGCTGGGGCTGGAGGGGCAGGGGCAGGAGGGGAGCAAACACGACCGTCAGCCCTGACCACAGGAGGTGCCAGGCCCCTCCCCTGAGCCGTCAGCCTGATGACCAGATACACCCTCGACTCTTGGGGCCCAGGGTTCAGTGTCCCAGGCCAACCCACGTTCCCTTTCACTCTGATGTCCTCAGCACGCTTGTGAAGCCTTGGCAAGTGGCAATAAGCGTGGCAGCGAGGTGGTGGTCTGCCAACAGGTCATTTCAGCAGTATGCCAGGCCCCAGAGGAGAGGGATTTCCTGCACATCTGGAATTGGAGGACGTAAGGACCACCCTGCTGGGGCACACTGAGTTCTACAGCTTACCGAGTGTGCACAGCATGTGCCTCAGTCCCACATGCCCAGCCCCCAGAGCTGCCCCGTGGGGCAGAGAGGGACCCTGTAAGGACACAGCGTCCGGCAGGCTTCAAGGTCCTGCTGTGGGTCAGGGCCTGAGCTCCATGTTCCAAGGGCTGGGCTTTTGCTGCTCTGACCGCTGTAGGCTGGCACAGGTGGTACCTCCCCTGCCCAGGGCCTCAGTGGTGTAGCTGTGCCCATGAGCGGGGAATGCCCCTGCCCCATAGGCAGTGGTCACATGACCCACCCGACCAAGCGGCCTGGGAGAGCCAGCCCGTGGGATTTTTTTCTTGGCTACCAGGAATTGAAACATAGAGATCTTCGTTAGCCTTTGTGGGTGCTTGAATTGAGAAAAAATTAAACGTCAGGTTGGGCCTGGCTGTCACAGGGGATGTTTGAGGCCCAGAAACAGAGAGGATGGACAAAGAAAGGAGAGGCTGGAGTCCAGGAAGGGGACAGAGACCCGGAGGGCAGTGGCCTTGATGGCCACAGCCTCGTGGGCCCGTGTCCAGCCCTGAGGGGTGTGAGCTGTGATTCCCGCCCTTGGATCCCACATACTGTGCCTGTGTCCTTCAACGACATCTGCTTTGTGTTTCTGAGCTGATTCCGGTGTATTTCCACACCAAATGATTCCTAAGATACAGTGAGTCACTGACCTTTATTGGTAGTTGCCACCGGCCAGTTATTCCTCTGCTCACCTCACATGGGCCATTTCAAGGAAGATTTGTATCAACATGACGTGAGTGCTGTTTCATCTTGTCCCCATTGCACAGATTGAAAAGTCAAAAAACAAAAATGTGAGACAGAGAGAACAGGCGGTTTGCACGGGACGACAGGAACAGCAAGCGGCAAACAGAAGGTGGAGGCCCTGTGCCCTGGACCCAGCCACCCCACCGAGATGGAGCTGCCCGGATGGGGACAGGTTCTCCTCTTCAGTCTGTAACTCAGCGCCTTGCTATGGAGCCAGCTGTTCAAGACAAAAAGATTTGAACGGTCTACCTTTCTGAGAGCGGCTTTCAGCTGCATTCCCCTCTCCCCTTGGTTTAGTCCGGGCTGCCATCTCCTGCCCTGACGCAGGCAGCCAGTCAACTCCCCAAGTGCAAACGCAACGATGCTGCTCCCGGTGCTGTGTTCGTGGGTTTCCCAGAGCTGATTCCCAGCCTGTTTCTGGACTCTTTGCAGCTGTCCATCATCCGCCCCCCACCTGTATTTACTGCCTCACCCGTCACCCCAGGCCCAGCCTCACGATCCGCCCCGGCAGCCGAGCGCTGTCTGATTTGCTCAGGACCCAGACACAGCAAGAACTCCTGCCCGGTGCGGTCGGTAACGTCGTGGGGAGACAGACGGTGAGCCCTGAGCCAAATGAGTGACACAGGTGTGGAGTTTGCTGAAAGGTCGTGTGTGCTGCAAAGAGAAGAAATGGAGGGGTCGAGGCGGGCTGGGGACACGGGCGGGGGGACCTGCGGAGTCATGAGGGCAGCCAAATAGCTCCCAGTGAGAAGGGGGCATTTGAGGGAAAGCTCGCGGGGGGGTGAGGGAGAGAACTGTGCGGAAGGACGTCGGGGCAGGGGGCGGTGTTCCGTGAGGGGCGCAGCACACGAGGGGAGCTGCAGGGAGCGCAGGAACGAAGGGCAGGAAGGCGATGGGGAGGTGAACACAGGCACCAGGGCCGCCTCAAGGATCTTGTCTTTTCCCCAGAGTGCAATCAGGCCATGTGGGGCTTTTGAACAGAGGAGAAAAGTGATCTCAGCTGCCTTTTAAAAACAAAACTCTGGCTGCCGTGCTGAAGGCAGACTGTGCACCAGCCATGGCAGCAGCGGCACGACTGGTGAGGCTGCTGCAGTGACACAGCCAGGGATGAGGCAGCTTGGACCAGCTGCGCCAGTGGAGGGAGAAGGCAGTGATCCTGGCCATGCTTTGAGGCCAGCAGAATCCCCTCCTGTGCTGGGTCCGGCACGTGAGGCAGAGAGGAAAGTCAGAGGTGGCCCCATGGTTTACACCTGAGCAGCTGTAAGGGCCTGGTAGCTATCGGCCAAGACGGGAAGGCAGCGAAAGGGTTGCTGTGTTGGGGAAAGATCAGATGTTCAGCTTGGGACAGGTAAACTTGGAAATATCTATCCCACATTCCATCAGGGATGAGGAATAGGCCATTCGAATAGGCAGAGTTTAGGAAGGGGCATGAGCTGGAGATTATGACTAGTGAATCCTATTCAGGGAGATGTTATTTAAAACTGAGATACTACAAAGACCAAGGATTGAGCCTTGGGTCCTGCCAAAGTTAAAAGTTCTTCAAGATGTGGAAGAACCACTAAGGAGTCCGCGAAAGAACAGTGAGTTGGGAGCAGAACCAAGATGGTACAATGTCCTTTAACCACGGAATCGTGTGTGCTGGGAGGACAAGCCCTGAAGATGCTTGATGGAGACCCAGAAGGAATAGCCGCAGAGGGGCCATTGTCACCACGTGGCCTGGTGGCAGCAGAGGTCCAACCAGAGTAGCTTTAAGACAGAATAGAAGAAGAATTCAAGTTCACAAAAGACTCAAAGGGTTTTACTGCAAAGAGGCACAGATCAATAGAGCAACAGCTAGAAGGCAAGACAGGTGAAACATGCCGTTAGCTAAAAACGATTGACACAAAGGTCAAAGGAAACAGCATTTGTTTGGGAAACAAAGAATTGCAATTTGGGTACACTGAGTCAGGGCAGCCCTGAGTAGTGTCCCATAGGGCAAGTGCAGGAAAGGATTTTGTAGGGGATTTTCAAAAAACGCTGCTTTCAGAGGCAGTTCATTGGCTGGGCAGAAACCCTAAATTGCAAACCCACTCTGATTGGCTGGTTAGTTAGGGTTCTCCCGTCTGGGAGACAGTGAAGGTGGCGGATACTGACGTCAGGAGCTTGCCCGAGTCCACCAGACGTTCTGTGGTTTGGCCTCCAGCAGGTGTGAGTGTGGCCCTCTGAAAATCTCCCAAGTCTGCGCTGGGACGCCGTGGCCTTGGCTGCTTCGCTTTTGCTCACATTTCCCCCTTTTGATCAAGGTCTTTCTTTAGCAGCCATCTCAGATCAGCTGGCAAGTCCAATTTGGTCCCTTGTCACTGGGAAATACTTGTCCCAGGGAGTTGTGCCCCTTAGGTCAAAATAACCTAGGACTTTCTGAATTGTCTTTCCTGGGTTGGGCAAAAAAATGCAACTATTAGCAGCCCAGTAAGACTTTTCTTTATGTGGTGCTCAAAACCGAGCATCTTTAACAATATCATTTAAATCCTTTTTTGGAAAATAATCAACATTAACTATAAGGTTTTCAATCTTAGTGGAACTCAAGGCAGCTGATTTTGCTGCGTGATAAGCCCAGTTGTTTCTTTAGCCTCATCAGATTCCAATTTTGAGTGCCCAGAAATTTTGATTAAGGCCAAGGCAAAAGGAAGTTGAGTTGAATTCAATACATTATTGACACAAGTTCCATTTTTAATTTGATTCCCTCCAGAGGTTAAAAATCCTCTTTGTTTCCAAAGCATGCTAAACTATAAACAATCCCAGAGTCACAATGGCTGTCGGTATAAATGTTTGCAGTTTTACCTTTTGCCAGAATACAAGCCTCGGCTAAGGTGCAAAGCTCTGCTTGTTGGGTCAGTAGCCGTCAGCGGGGCCACCTCAACTACTTCACAAAGAGTGGCAAAGGCACATCCAGCGTGGCCTTTTCCTTCGTCATCTATCACGTGTGCCATGAACAAACCGTGAAACTCTCCATTTGATATGAGAGATTCTTTTAAACCAGCTCTAGGTTTTAGCAGTTGGTCAATTAGATTTGGACAGGCATGAGGTTTCTTGCCATCCGGTAGGGAAAGTAGGGGTTCTGGATTAAGATTATTGCAGCAGGAAAGAACAATATGAGGAGTCAACAGCAAGGTCGCACAAGCAGGGAGTTCGCTTGCAGGACGATGCTCAGGGAAGCTTCTATGGCATGAGGCATGTGGACGGCAGGAGGAGAGCCCATCACTGTCTCTTCCGGAAACGTGGTGAAAGCCACGGTGGCTGACACAGTGCAGGCAGACAGCTGTCCCTCAGCTACTGAGTCCAGTTGTTGACTATAATAGCCAAGGGGTCCGTGTTGAACTCCGTGTTTTGGGGTGAGGACCTGAGCACATTTCCGTCCTTCATGCACAAAGAGGAAGAAGGGAAGCTGAAAATTGGGGTGCGCAAGGCAGGAGGACTTCTTTCAATTGACAGAAGGCTACATGGGCATTATCTTCCCAGTCCAGGGGGTCTGGTTTGTTAAGTCTCAGAAGGGCTGAGCTGTCAAAGACAAATCTCCATCCTCACCATGAGATTTCTTTACAGGAAGGACAGAAGTATTGCAGAGGCTAGGGCAAGGCACTATAAGATTCCCAGCTTTATATCCTTTTATAATTGGTTTAATTCATGAAAGAACTGCAGGGATTAGGAGGCACTATCGGACGGATATTAGGAAGGGGCTTATTTCAGCTAATTTGAATCTTTATTGAGGAACCAAATGGACACATCCAAAGTCTATTGTGGATTTAGCCCAAAGTTCCTCAGGAACCTCTTTTAAAAGAGTTAACTCTCAGCATTTTTGTTATTCAGGTTAAGGGGGAAAATGGGCAAGGATGTGGAAGAATTTTTACTGTTGTCGGTTATAGAGGGGGCTAAGTTAATTTCAAGAATTATCTCCCCGTTTTGGGAAAAGGAACGTCAGCATGGTATTCTCCTAAGAAGTCCCTTCCAAGTGAGCGAGCTGGGGCTGAGATAACTATTGAGAAAGAATGACTGTCCCAGGGAGGACCTAACTGGAAAAGCCACGGTGAAGGTTTGTCAGCTGTTAAAAGTATTAGGAACTCCACCATTTGAATGTTTTCAGTACTCGGAGGAAGCGGCTGCCTGAGGCAGGTGGGCTTAAGCACAGAGGGTGGCTGCGGTGTTGACAAAGACAGTGAGAACCTCCTTTCCTGTCATCAGAGACGTTTCTCCCAAATGATTACGAGTCAAGATCGCAAAGATCCCCCGTTTCCTGGGAGCAGCCTCAGTCCATAAGAGACATAGAAGATGGTTTATTTAGGAGTCGTTTAGCAAGTTTGAATTATATACATTTAATATACATTGAATTATATACATTTTTTCCAATGTACAGGCTTTTTGCAGTAGTAGCAAAAACCTTTAAGATTTGGTTTTATAGTGTTAGACTACCTTGTTTTATTATGAGGGGTAGAAAGTTGTTGAAGTTGTAGATTCATCATTTTCCTTGTCCTTGCTTTACTGGTCTTAGAAATCATTCAGGATAACTGGTTGGCCAGATTAACTAAATCACAAATGGACAATGTTTCCCAATTAAGTTAAGCCTGTTTAACTAGAATTGCAAAATCCTCATCTAAGCCATTTATGAACATAGAATTAAAACCCACTTTGGTAGATTTGGCATGTAAAGGGGAGTCTAGAGTTTTCCTTGAAAACTATTTCAAGTATTTATTGTAATAATCGTGTGCTGCCTCACCTTCCTTTTGGGTGCAATCTTGTTAAAATCCAGTGGTTTAAGGAATGCTAAAGGAATGTATCTGTATAAAGTTTAGGCTCTTTGGGGGGCTTTTTTCCTACTGGGAGGAACGTTACGTTGGAGGTCTGTTAGAGGATTGCTCCAACCTACTTTTGTCATCCAAGGTTCTGCTGGACTTCTCCAAGGAGCACATGTTCTAACTGACAAAGGTGAGAGAGACCAGGCTCATAAGTTTGGACAACAATTTGAAATTCTTCCGTAAATCTGTGAGGGTCCTCAGTATCCCCCCGGGAACTCTTTGGCTACAGCCTAAGTTCAGCTTCCGTCCAGGGTGTGTAGGAAATGCTTGAGAGAGGGTGCTCCTTATTTGGCTGCAACTTAAAAGGGAGAATTTGAGCAGAAACAAGGGAATCAAGGGACATCTCGGGGTGAGAAGTCTGGAAGCGAAGCTCAGCAAGTGCAGGATAGGGAGGAAGAGACGGAGGCGAAATGGGAGTGGGGAGAAACCCAGGCCTGGGGAACTTTCCCTTTTGTGTTTTACTGGCCTCTGTGAGTTCGGAGACTGTTTCAGAGAGGGGCAATTTTGGAGTCCTGAGTGCATTTGGTTGCCTCTAAATGCCAGTTAGAATATGTGTGCCATTCAGGGTGTTTTGTTTTAGAACCAAGCTCTTCTAATTTAGTTTGGGGAAAACCTAGTTTTGATATATCAAGGAAACCACAATTTGTTACTGTAATAAGATCCACCATTCCATATAAATACAGGTGGAGGGCCCATGATTCTTAAACATATAAATGTAAGTATTAACAGTACTCACTAATAGGAAAACTAACAAACTAAGAAACCTCTTCACAAGCCAAAAGCCTTTGTCAGCACAAATGGAACAACCATCCCCAAATTCCCAAATAAAGATGTCAACCCCAACCACAGGTCAGAGGCTGGGAGGACTTCGGAGTGAGGGCACATGCAGTCTGAGGAGGCTCTTTGCCATGGGCACTTTCCCCAATTCCAGAGAACACCACGGTCCAATCAAGGGTAAGGTCACTTTGGGTCTCACTTCAGATATCAGCTAAGTTAACTCTAAAAAAAAAAAAAGAAAGAAAGAAAAAGATTTTACAAGGAGGTGAAAGGAAATAGCGTTTATTTAAAAAACAAAGAATTGCAATTTGTGTAAACTGAGTCAGGGTAGCCCTGAATAGTGTCCCATAAGACAAATGTAGTAAAGGATTTTTACAGGGCATTTTCATGAACAGTTGTTTTCAGAGGCAGTTCATTGGCTGGGCAGTGAACCCACTCTGATTGGTTAGTTAATGAGGGTTCTCCCTGCTGAGAGCGGGTGAAGGCCAGTGGATACTGACTTCAGGTGTTTGTCCAAGCCTTTTGGAACCTTCTGTGGTTTGGCCTCCAGCAGGTGTGAGTGTGGTCCACTTTGGGAAGCCTAAGCCTTGGTTGCTTCTGTTTCGTTTGCAACATACACACACACGTACATACACCTACATGTGCTACATGCAAGTCGGAAACATCAGCATATTTGTATGCTGTGGGAGTAATTCAGTGCAAGGTAAACGTGGTAACTGACAAGGAAGGGACAATGGCTGGGAAGGGTGTGTCTGAGCGTAGGGAAGGTCCGTGCACAGTGGCTGCCAGCAGCCAGCAGGAAGGCAGGCCAGCCTGGCGGGTAGGGCTGTGCAGATTCTCTGTTCCAATTTTCTCAAGGCTGCGGCAGCAAAGTCGTCGTCCAAGAGGAGACCCACAGATACAGTGGTAGTAGGAGGGGTGGGGAAGCGGGGGGTTGCAGCAAGCTGCAGGTGTAAAGGCCACGCAGGTTCATGGTTGTGAGTCCAGAGGGGGCCGGCCAGCGTGTTTTGTGTTTTTCTTCAGACACAAGCGGCTAAACAGATTCAGGCTGAATGTAGACAGAAAACTGGGTTTACCCAGAGTTGTGGCTTTGCCAAGAGAGTCCTATAAAGCGACAGAACAGCAGGAAGATTGAGCAGGTTTGTGAGGAGTGATAACAGTCCTCACTGGGGAGGTGATCTGGTCAGAGGAGAAGGGAGGCAGAGGGGAGAGTGGGTTGCACTGGTAGCTTGGAGTTCCTGGTAAAGTCAGACAATTTTGGAGTTAAGTATCAGAAGGAATAGCTGCGAAACAGGAGATAGCAGCCCAAGTGCTGGGTGCAGGCGCTGAGCTCATGGAGGAGCTAGAGTTACTGGGAATGGGAAGGAAGGAAAGCAGAGTCTGTGGCTGGCACAGGGTGGAGGACACGGCCATTGGCACAAAGCTCAAGCACCTGAGAGTCCAGACTGTTAGAAATTCCATCTGATGTGCACCGAATCTCCAAGATTCTAGGTAAGAGGGGAGCTGGGCAGAGAGGCTGTGAGCTGGGATCCGGAAGCATCCAGGAACAAGGAGCAGGGGCAGGACTGTCTATGGACCGCAGCCTGCCGGGGACCCGACGGCAACGGCTGATGACATGAGAGGAACACAGAGGGCATCTGGGAAGAAGAGCCGAAAATGGGCTGCGAGTGATAAGGAGGATCACAGTCATCCGCACGTCTCCCAAGCCCAGGCCCAGTGGACAGAAAAACAGAGAGAGGAACAGAAAATCCTGCCCCCACTGGGGACAGCTGCAGGTGTGGCAGGGTGTTGGGGAGAAGCAGGCTTCTGCCAGCACAAGGTGGTGAAGGGAATATTCAGAGTAGAAGGTGAGGAAGTAAAGGATGCTCCCGGAAGTGGACTGTACGTTCCAGAGGGCACTTGGGACAGAAGCTGGTGGAAGTCAAAGCCTTGCAGAGATGACAGCACAGAGGAGGGAGGCTGTCCAGGGTCTTCTGGTACTGAAGGCATGGGTGGTGGTGAGGCTCTGGTGTTAGGGGCAGGGGTACCTGCAGGTGGGCTAGAAGGGCAGAAGGCCTCGGGGAGGTGTGGAGTGCTCTGGGTCCTATGTGGGGACTCACTCCTACTGCAACAAGCTCCTCCTGTGGTTTTTGGTGAGACTGAGAACATCCGGGGAAGTTGGGGTTACCCTGGGCGAGGGTTAATGGAACTCCTGAGGATGTAGAATCCCCTGCCTTGAACCAAAGCCCTAGGCTGAGCCCCTCCTTGGCTTTGTTGGAGCTGTCATTATGGGGTGTCTCCATTCCTCTGTTTGCATGGCCAAGATTTCACTGCAGGAAA
Source organism: Daubentonia madagascariensis (assembly GCA_023783475.1). Taxonomy (NCBI): domain Eukaryota; kingdom Metazoa; phylum Chordata; class Mammalia; order Primates; family Daubentoniidae; genus Daubentonia; species Daubentonia madagascariensis. The sequence continues at coordinate 2,242,423 of JAKFHU010001035.1, forward strand.
CCCTCTTGTCCCTCTCTGATGAGTGGTCAGGTGCCGTGGCAGTGTCTCTTTGACTCAGTAGATGTCCTCTTGTAGTTCCATAGTGACTTGTCTTTTCCCCATGTTGGATTCCTCTTAGTATCCCAGAACCTAGCCTTGTCTTGGTGCCTAGTAAGTGGTCAGAAATATGTGGGAAGAATAATCGTACCATGTTACCAACCAGCCCAGCCCCCTCATCCTGGAGGGCTTGGCCAAGGTAACAGAGCGGAGCCAGGGCTCAGCCCCAGGGCTGTGACCTCAACCTCACAGCCAGATGGTTCTGATGAATGGTCTCCTGGCTGTCAACTCTGACTTGCATTTGCCGGGTGCTAGTTGCTTGAAGGGGAAATCCCCTTGCCAGCTCCCCAAGAGACTGGGAGCCACTTCAGACTCAAACATTTCCTTTGGCCCAAGAGTTTGGGGCCATCTAAGGCCCCCCTTCATCACCTGTTTCCTTCTTTGTCAAGGAGGACCCATGCTACCTACCCTAACAGCTCCCAGCAGGTGAGGCTGGACAGAGACAGGCCTAGCTGGTTTCTTTGCATATGTAAGAGGCAAACTTTATTTGAACTGTCTTCTATTCTCCATCTGCTTTATCTGTGTTTACTCTGTATCCTCCTCTGCAGCAAGACAGCTGCCTCTTGCTCATTTTTAACTTACAAGAGGCACTCTTCCTCCCCATCCCTGAGTCGCCTCTGTGGATGTGGGTGCTATTATCTTTTCAACAATCAATGTTTGGCAACAGCCCAGGTGCAGAGCAGCTAGGTCTAGAGACCATTCCTCAACTGAGAGCCCAGGATACTATTTTAAATAAATGTGCAGATTTAGAAAAAGGACAAATATCAACTAAATCTTGTCTATTATGGCCCATCAAGTAACACCCGTGAAGATTAGCTGCTAGAACCTATGAATCTCAGGACCTATAAATAACCCTGCTTTTGACAGGCAACACATATACATTTTCCTTAAGAGCTAAATGTCAGGAAATTCATTTCTGGAGATCTGCAAGGAGACATGCACATCAACATGCTGCTACCTCTGTAATAAATTTGGAAATGTAAAATACAGATCATATCTTTGAATTTTTCACATCCTCATCAGCAACCTCAAAGAATCAAAGATTGGGAAGTCCTCACTTAAATCAATGATTACAGCATTCTCTAGAAGCAATTTCCATTCTGATGTTTTCTCTCCCCAACCCCGACTATTAAAATTGGAAAAGGAATATGGAATGAAAAATCAGGCTCAAACCTTTCACAGATGACAAGAATGGAGTTGGATTACAGTTTTGCATTGATTATGAACAGCAGTATCTATAGATATATTGATAAATTCCCATGGGGAGAAGCAATTGAGTTTTGTGAATGTGGTTATATGAATATTTTAAAATCCACCATGTTATCAAGTGCACATAAAGTGAATGTCCTAAAAAAATGCAAAGTCTGAATCATTTCATTCAACACCATTCTAATTTGCAAGTCCAGATTTGAATCTAAATCCAGAGGGATAAAAATGATTCTCAACTTAAAAATTTGGATAATTTTGAATTCTTCTTATTTAAAGGCTCTAAAAACTCTAACATCTGCCCTCAAAAGCCTTGACACCTTCCCTATATCTCTTTAGGGCAGAAGAAAAGATAAAGAGCTCTACAGAAGGACTTTTGAAGGTGTCTCAGTCCGTGTGGTGCTGCTAAAACAGAATACCACAGACTAGGTAATTGGTAAAGAAAAGACATTTATTTCTCACAGTTCCAGAGGCTGAGAAGCCCAAGGTCAAGGGCTGGTGTCTAGCAAGGGCCTTCTTGCCGAGTCATCCCATGGCAGAAGGCGAAGGGCAGAAGAGCGCTCAGGAGAGCCAGAGCGGGCAAGAGGAGGCCGGACTCCCCTTCACCAGGACCCACTCCCAGGACGGCGGCCCTAATCCATTCTCGAGGGTGGCTCCCTCACAGCCCAATCACCTCTTAATGGTCCCACCTCTAATGCCATCACAATGGCAATTAAATTTCAGGTGTGGGAGGGGACAGTCAAACCACAGTGGAAGGACTTCCTGATGAGTTTGTGTAAGACACATTTACTTTCAATTCATAGACATTTCTAAGAGTCGCTATCATGTGGCTGAAGTCATATAACAAAAGGAAGTTAAATTAATTGGCTGATCAGCTAGCTACTTTTGGTGTTGTTTATGTGCTTTGCTTTGTTTGTTTTTTCCTATCTTAAGGAATTTCTTCATACATTTATGCATCCACTCACCCTTCCCTTTGTTCATTTAACAAATATTCTTACCTGCTGTTGCTAATGATAACAATAGCAGTTGCTGTGTTTAGTGAATTCTTACAATGTGCCAGACTTTGTGCTAGTAATTCCACACGTGTGCTATCTCATTACATTGGACCTGAAAACGCATGTTATATTTCCCTTTCACACACGAGGAGACTGAGGGTCGGGCCCGGGCAGGCGTTGGCTCTAGAGCTGAAGGGCAGGGCAGAGGTCCACACCCTTATGTGTCTTACTGGACTCGATGCGGGACCACAAAGATGAGCACACCTCGCACTGCCTCTGAGATGCTTGTGCAGATGGAAATAACGTAAAACAAGCTTGAAAGATTAAATGACACAAGTGAGTGTGATGAAAAGGTTAAGGAAATTCAGAAAAGATCATTTTCTACTGGGGGGATTAGGGAAGGTTTTCAAGACGGGGGATTTGGATAAAAGGGAGGGGTCATGCAGCAGAGGCCAAAAGCATAGAGAATATAGATAAATTTATCCTGGCCACATGATCAGAGGTGCAGACACAGAAGTATGTGCACTTGGTGGTACATGCTAGCAAAACTTGAATAAACAGCCAAATTGTCTGATCACAGGAGAAGAGTTGTAAAAGCTGTAGCAGATTTATAGAGAGAGATTATTACACAGCAGTAGTGGCCAAATGAGGAAGGAGAGCCTGCAAAGAACACAAAGGGCAGGAGCCAGAGAGGCAGGAGGAAAGCCAGGAGGTCTGCAGCCAGGATGTTTCAAGGTCACGGTGTCAAATGCAGAGGATGTCAGGCACATCTAAGACCGGGATGTGTCTGCTGCTTTTGCCATCAAAGAGGATTATCAGTGAGCTTGGAAAAACTGCATTGATGGAGGGATGGAGGGATGGCGGAGGAAGGCAGAGTGTACGGGCGAGGACCCGGTGGGAGGGGAGGTCATGAAGGTGAAGGTGGCAGATGCTTCTCTTGGGAAAGAAGGCTGTGAAGAGAAGAGATAGGCTGTGCTTGGAAGGGGTGTGGAAACCAAGAAAAGCTCTTACTTTCTAACGTGCTGTTTAAGTGGGAGAGACTTGAGTGTGAGAGGTGCCCGTGGGAGGGGCCGGGGAGACAGAGGTGGAAGGTGCAGGAGGTGGTGCTAGGCCCTGGAGAGGGCAGGAGCCCGGGAGGCCAGAGCCGCCAGCAAGGACTGGCTGTGGGGAGGGGCTCCACCAATAACAGAGCGGGTTTGCCAAAGAGAAGATGGGTGCCTTTGTAAATGTGCTTGTGCATCCGTTTCACCTGCGTTTCTGACAAGGTAGTTAGCATAGACTGTGCGCTATCCAGAGTTTGAGTCTCTGTCCCACGCTCCCCCGGCCACTCCAGCCCACAGACCTCACTCCCTCCTCGACGCCCAGGAGAGGCCCCGCCCGCCTCCCGCTCCTGAGGCAGAAGCAGATTCTCCTCCGGGGCTGGAGCAAGCAGCTCCTCGCGTGTGTTCAGGAGCTGGCCGGGGTCTGAGTCCTCTTCATGAAAATGTCTTCACTGAGCGAACAGAAAATACTATTGGACGCATTTTATTTAATAGTAAATAAAACTAACAACTAGCAAGGATAGACTGTTTAGATTAAAAGAGGGTTTTTTTTTTTTTTTTTTTACAGAGTAAAACTTGAGAGAAACTAGAAATTTTAAAATATATTATTGCATCTCAAAACACAGCCATGGGCTTTAGCCTGCCTGGGCGACCTCAGAACCGCACCTTCTGGGGATGGGCATTGTGTGGTGACTGGGGCACAGGCTAGGTGTTCCATGAGCCCACCTCCTGGTGCTCTCGCCTGGAGAGAGTCTCCTCCCCTCAACACGGCTGGGACCTGTGGCCTCTCCTAGCCCACAGAATGTGCCAGCTGGGGGACATCACCATCTCGCTAGGAGACTCGCACGAGAGGCTCTCCTTGCAGGCTTGATAAAGCGATGGAGCCCTGTTGGGAAAGCCTCATGGCAAGGAACTGTGGGTGACCTCTAGGAGCTGAGGGTGACCTTGGGGAACTGAGGGTGGCCTCCAGCTGCCAGACAGCAAGAAAGCAGGGCTGGTGGTCCTACAACCACAGGAAATGGATTCTGCCAACAACTTAAGTGAGTGTGGAAGTGAATTCTTCCACAGTCGAGCACCCAGATGAGAATGCGGCCTGGTCACCATCTTCACTGCAGCCTTGTGAGACCCTGAGCCAAAGGCCCCGCTGACCTGTGCCCCGACCCCTGACTCACAGGAACTGCGAGATGATAAAGCTTGTCGGAAGCCACTAAATTGTGGTGGACACAGGTGAGAAGGGACCTTGCAGAAGCCCCTCTCACTCCACCCTCCCCCCGTAGAGGCCCCTCCTGCACCCTGGCCCTGGACACCCGGCCTCTCCTCAGCCTGCTCAGGTTCTCAGGGATTATGGACTTTGAGGCTGCCTGTTCCGGTTTTGGACAATTCTGTTCATTCTTCCTGTTAGTGATTTGATATCCTACTTTCTCTCTCAGTCTGTGAGGATGGAGACCTGCACACGCCACAGCTGGCAGGGCACACTATTTGTACCTATTTATTTTAGTCCTTGCACACTCCACACGTTATGTTTCAGTGTGGTGGTGGTTTCTGTAATTATAGTTCCTCCTGCTAATATTCACGTTCAAATGTAAGCAACTCACCTCCTGGAGTAGGAAGAAAGTAATGCACTTTTTAAACAAAGGGCAATTTTGTTATTGAAGCAAATGGTCTTCTGGGTGGATGACTTACGAAATCCCTGAAAATGGTTAATGGGGGTCTGGTGGTTGACAGAACAAGGCGCCCCGGTCACGGCAGTACAGGAAAAATGGACAGATGATGTGAAGTCTCTCCACAGAGTGACCCCCCCTGCCCAGGCAGAGTCCTGTCCCTCCCTGTGCTGTGCACCCTGGCAGCGCTAAGTCAGAGGCAGGGGAGACATTAGATCATCTGGAGCGCTCCTCTGCCAGGGCGGAATTGATCCCTGGAGTGTGTTATGTCTCTGCCTCGTCTAGTCTTCCCTGTCTCAGGAAACTCTATTGCTCCTCCAGGGATGCCTTCCCGAGAGCGACAGGGCTTGCCACCTGCTCTTCCTGGTTACTGCCCCAACCCCGCCCCCCGTCTGCCCGCTGTTCCAGATGAGCCTCCTGACCAGGTGTGATGAACCCTCGGCCATTAGCCAGTGCTGTGGCTCACATGGCCCATTCCGCTGGCAGCCAAATTGTCACTTGATATTATTTATTCCCCTTGTTCCTCTAGAAAGCCTGGGTGTTGTGGTGGTTAGCAGTTTGGGGAGGTCAGGTGTCCCCAGTCCTCAACAATGCTTGTTCAACACCCCTTCTGGAGGCCTGAACATGGGGTGTGCTTCCGAGCTGGCTTCCCCCATGCAGTGACGGTTGCGGGTGAACAGACATCTGAGGGACTCGGCCCCTGGAGGACAGGGCCCTCTGAAGAGCGGAGGTATCGCCAGAAACCCACCTGACATTGCAGCAGGGGCTGCGGGTAGAGGCTGAGCCTCAGAGCCACGTGATGCAACACTGATGCCTTCAACGTTTCCGAACCCGGTGTGCGGCTGCGGGGCCGGAGTGACCAGGACCCAAGACTGGCATTTCCAGGGCTGTCGCGGCAACCCTTCCAGGACACCAGCCTAGGGCAGAGCCCTCCCCACAGCATCTGTGACTGAGACACGGGCCCCTGTAGCTGCACGCTGTTGCCAGGTGCCCACTGGGGGAGCTCAGGTGGTCCACACGTTCCCAGTCCCAACCTTACCTGACACAGGCGCTCCTGTGGGGTGGGCTGGTCCCTGCAGGACACTGCCCAGGGCTGACACCTGCACTCCCTCCTCCCTCCTCCCCTCCCACCCGTCACCCCGCCCCCATCCCCTGCCCCAGTCTGGAGCAGAGCTCTGTGCAGCCTCCTGTCCACCCCCAGGCTCTTCCCCCGCCTGAGACCCTCCATGCTGTCTGCAGGCACCTGTGTCCACAGACCCTCCTCTTTTCTGCCAAAAACAACAGCACGCAGCCCTGGACTTAGAACCCACGTTCCCTTTGGGGCTCGGGTTTGCTGCCGGCCCCTTTCCCGTATCCGTGTGCTGACTCCTGTCTCCCGACACCTCGGACGTGGAGCACTAGGACAGCATGGCCCCTCCAGAGGTGCTCAGGGTGTAACGAGGCCGTGAGGGCGGCCCCACTCCTGCTGACTGCTGCCTCTATAGGAAGAGCAGACAAGGACCTGGACACACAGGGGACGGCCACGTGAGCACCCAGGGAGAAGGCCAAGAGGGAGGCCTCAGGGGAACCAGATCTGTCCAAACCTGGGTCTCGGACCTCCAGCCTCCTGGCTGTGAGGCATAAATGACTGCTGCCTAAGTCGCCCGGTTTGTGGCATTTTGCTCTGGCAGCCCCAGTGGCTGAATGCCTGGCCCTGTGCTAGTCTCAGTCATATTCTCTAACACATGTGCGTACAAGGTGAGGCTTTTTTCCTACAGTTCAATGCATAAAGCACCACTTACATTTCAAAATTGCAACGTAAGTATTCTGCATTAGCTGCCTGGCCTGGAAGATTTTCTCTCTTTTTATCTTTCCTCTAGTAATAATAAAATAGCCACGTTTTTTTCTGCCACTTTGTCATTATCATCTTACCTTAGCCATCCTAAAGATCAGAACAACAAGGTGTCCATGAGTTACCGTGACAACGAAAACCAAAAGTAAACACTAAGCTTATCATTGGAGTAGGGGCTTGAGGCTGGGCGGAGGGTGATTCCCATGAAGGCAGTGAGCTGGGGGTCTGCCCCTGGGACATTCTGGCCCCCGTGTGCAGGGAGCCCTGGCTAGAGACTGTGAGGAAGCAACCGGGGCCTCAGACGGGACTCTCTCGGCCAGAACAGTGCAGCCCTCGGGTCTGTCCTGTCTGTCTTGGGCAGATGTGCATTCACAGACACCTCCGGTGGCTGCCCTGATGAAAACCCACCTGGCCACCAGCTCCAACAGGAAGGGCCAACACCAAGAGGACACAGGGCACTTGGCCTCAGTGGCAGCTAGATGCACTTAGTCCTTTATTGGCCCTTTTCTCCCAGGGCACAGCCAACCTGGGAGGAGGAGGTGGGCAGAGGGAAGGAGGTGGACTTAAGGCCCAGTCCCCACTGAGAAGGACAGGCTGCAGCCATGGAGCCGCAGGGCAGGCAGTTGGGACCCCAGCCTGGCCAGGCAGGTCAGCCAGGGCAAGATGTCGCCAGCGGGTCCTGCACCCACCAGACTCACCAGTCTGTGCTCCAGGCTGAGAGGGCCATGTGGGGTCACCCACAGGCCCAGAGGCCCCGGCCTGGCATTGCGTAGCTTCTTCTGGCTCCCCGCTGAGCTGCCACTGTCCTGTGTGCTACCGTCCAGGGCCTGCTCAGGGCCCTGCTTCCTGGGCCTGGGGTCACGCCATGACGGGACCCTTCCTTCTTACTCCCTTCACGCGGCCTCCCGAGCATAGAACTAAACCCGCTATTCTGAATCTAGCCTGGGTTTAGCAATGGAGACGTTTCTGTGTTCTGAGGTGCCAGATAATTAACATTTCTCTCAGGAGAGAAGACGTATTTCATCCAAGGACAAGAAAAGAAGCAGTTTGTGTGGTCATGGCGGCACAAGACCTGGTGTCAGACACAGCTGTGCAGTCCTCAGGGGGTCACTCCCCAGGGCCCAGCTCAGCCCCTCAGCACAGAAGAGCCCTGACCCTGCCTGCAAGAGTCACCAAAACCCCAGCCTGAGTGACGGAGCCTGTGTGTCCCCAGCATGAGTGCCCCCTGCCCTGAGTGTCCCTTACCCTGGGTGTCCCCAGCCCTGCTTGTCCCCAGTCCTGCATGTCCCCAGTCCTCTGTGTCCCCAGCCCTGAGTGTCCCCAGTCCCTTCCCCCCAGGAGCTCCCAGCTGTGACCTCCCCAGTGCAGAGGCTACTGTCTTTATGCTCAGGACCTGCTCTCATTGGTGCCCAGGGGATGTGAAGTCAGTTGAGGGCCCCAAGATGCCTGCCTCGGCCAACCATTCCCCAGGGTCCAGACTCCTGAGTCAGAGCACCCCAGGGTCCAGGGCTAGAAAGCCCCTCCCTCCACTCTGTCCTGTCCCAGAACTCAGGGGAGGCCCAGAGGCATGTGCTCCCCAGAGGTGCTGGCCCACCAAGTCTGAGCCGGGCAGCGGCCACAGGACACGCTCCAAGTCTGCTGCCCCCACGAGCCACGGCGGCGTCCGGTAGGAAGGCCCAGGTCTGCCACTATGTTCCTTTGTGACCTTGATCGAGGATGGCCCCCTCAGCCTCCCTTGACCTATAAAATTGGGGATTGGACTCTCTAAGGGCAATTGTGCTCTGCAGACATTTGGGTTTCCTAGAGGTGTCTCAGGGTATCAGGAGGCTGGGATTGGACCAGTGGTCAGGGCTCTGGGGCCCAACCCGTTTCTGTAAGTGGCCCAGTAGTCCCAATTGTATCTATTGGGCTCCACTGTTTACATTGTTTGACCACCATTGGACCAGACGTTCCTGAGTTGTCTTCGAAGGGTGGCCTTCCGACAGGCTCCAGCCAGCATGTCCCTGTGTCCTCCTGCTCTGGATCATCCCCGGACACTGTTACCTCCCTTTTCCTGTGGCCCAGTGTGACACATTCTTCCCGACTCAGCTCGGTGCTGGCTTCTGTGTGCAGCATCCTGACAACTCACAGATTCCTCTATTCCTGGGCCCTGCACACTCTGTTCGCACCAGGTCCTTCTGCAGAGCTGCCACTGTGTCTGTGAGGGAGCAGGCGCTCCACAGGCGTTTGTGGATGAAGTGCCACAGTGACAGCCCAGGACTCTGTTCTCGGTGATCTCTGACCCCAGACAGGACCGTGGAGGGATTTGTGCAGTTCCCAAGGGCTCCACCTGAAACACCTTCTGTAAAGACCTTTTCTGTTCTATGTCTCAGGGAGTATCTTCTGGACAGAACAGGGAACAGTCCAGGGTGTTGTCACTGGTTCTGACACCAGTTCCGTTCCTTGGTGGACATAGATCTGTGGGACAGGATTCTCAGGGAGGCCCGAGGTACACCTCCTGCAAGCCTTCTCCCTGGTTCGAGAGCACCGCCAACCACCCTGTCTCAGAAATACCACTGAATGGGTGATGGGACCCCAAAGCCCTTCTGATGTATGGTTAGAGCTTTGGGGACTAAAATCCACTTGTTTTAACCTCCCTTACCAACTACAGGGCTATCCACTGAAGGAAGCTGTGCCACCTGCTAGATTTGTATTTCTTTTCTAACAAACCAAAATAATGCCCTTCTTCCCCTACACAGTGGAGTAATTGGCTTTTACTTCTCAGGTTATATTCCCCGGACCTGGGCTGCTGGTGGGAAAATGGACCAATAAAGAACCAGTCCAGGCTGGACGCACAGGCAAGGTCCAACGTCAGGATGCTTCAGACCCAGTTCCACATGCTCCACCCTGCAGCTGCTGTGCACAAGGCGCAGGCTCCTGGGAGATTTGCCCGCCAAATTCAGCGCCCTTGGCTCTTCTTTCAACTCATGCTTTTCATCTTTAAAACAGGACTCCTTCACCTGCTTCCTACGATTTTTCCTGGAAGGAGAGAGTATATAATAGAAAACAAAGGAGAAGCGGGGAGGAAGGAGGAACTCAGAAAGGGCAACGGGGCAGGAACACAGTGAGCTGCACCGGCAAACTCTAAGTGAAGCTTGGTTGTCTCCATGGCAACGGGGACCACTAGTTCGTTCTCAGCTTGGCGGATCCAGGCAGCACCCTGAGCAGCAGCCTCCCTTCAAAGCCTCCTCTTCCTCCCCAGCCGCTGGCACTCCCTAAGCCTGTGCCTTCCACGACGATGACAGCCCAGCCCAGCACACGTCTATGCACACATGCTGGCCTGGGCGCAAACCCGGCATCACTGGGCAAAACTGAAACTCAGAGACGATGCAGCAGTGCCTCTGTCGCGCTCTTCCCTCGCGAAAGGTGAAGCTGATTCCATCCCATCTGGACGGTCCAGGAGGCTCTTTTTTATGCCACCTTTACTCTCCCGCCATTGTTCTTCCCAACACACCAGGAGAATTCAGCAGCAGCAGAAATCCCCCTTGGGCAGATTCTGTCAATTTTTCAGCTTTTGTGAAGACTTCCTGCAAAATCATCGGCCCCCTCAAAGCCATCCATCTTCCAAACGATCTACGCCATAGGTCTAGACACATTTTCTGCCTGGAACACCACTCCCGGGTAGGCTGAAGCCAGAAGGAAGCCGGAGGAGCCCCCAGCTCACCACAGCCTGGTGTCAGCGAAGGCTGCAGTGAATTTCCCCCTCCCGGGGCTGCCACCTCGTCACCCTGATGCTTCATAATGAAGTGCACTGATTAAAATACTCTGGTGTCACCACATTTTGCCTCAAAAATAAGTCTTTTTTATCATATAAAAGGAAAATAGCATTCACAAAATAAAACCAATCCTCCTACACACTTGTCAATAAATCAGTACGCTTTTCTGGTGGGCAGTTTGATGACGTGATTTTCCATGTAAAATATGCATAACCTTTGACATAGCAATGACACTCTGGGAAGGCGTCATCAGGGGAGAGTCAGGGCACTGTGGCCAGACGTGGCGGATCACAGTGTTTACCTCTGCTCTCTCCTCCGTCCTCTCTAGGTTAGAAACTGAAGGAATAAAACGTTAATACATAAGGCCAAAGAAAATCAGACAAAATGAGAAAATACAGCATCAGGTCAAGTCGTCAGCCTATTTCTGAAAGGTGGAGGGGGTGGAGAATTCACCCAGGAGAGACTCAGAACTGGGGACCAGAAGCTGGGGGGCCTCGGGCTGAGCGGGAGGGACTTGGGTGCGGGTCTGCACGGTTCCTTCCCCTCCCCGCACGGCCACACGGTGGGGTCCACCTCCTTCACCCCGCCGCCGCCGCTGCTGTCAGGCATCCGGAAGGACAGGGAAGCCCCCCCCCCCCCCGTGCGGGAACAGCCCAGGAGAGGCCGAGGGGCGCCAGGGTGCAATGGGGTTAAATAAACACCTTTGTGACGTATGTGCAGACCCAGCTCCTTCCACTGCTCAGCTCTGAGAGCCTCACCCTGACCACCCGGGAGGGGCAAGGCCCGAGCTGTTCCCAGAGGAAAGACGTATCAATAGCGACAACTAATCAGCTCGCCCATGGCCCCCCACGCTGCAGAGGCGCCGCCGGGGAGCCCAGCGCACACACGAGGCGTCCGGCCTGGGTCGGAGCCTCCCTCCCAGGTACAGACGGAAGGGTGTGTGGACAGAGCGCACCGTGTCCAGCAGTAGACACTGCAGAGGAAAGCAGTTTAAGGGCGAAGACAAGAGAACACCCGGAAAAGTGCCAGAAGAAGAACCGAGACGTGGCTGCCGTGGAGAGGCTGCGGCGGAAGCCTGCGGCGACCTCCTCCCGCCTCCACAGGCCTGGGGTCCTGGCCTGGCCCAGGAAGGAGCAAGGCGCAGGGCTTCTGACGCCGGGCGGGCTACAGCGGATGCCCCGAGGGACTGTGAGAGACACCAGCTTCCCGCTAAAACCCAGAGGCCCGGAAGGGAAGGCAGAGGCAGAGGCTGCAAAGGGACCCAGGACCGGCCACCGGCGAGGGCTGTGGCGAAGGCCAGAGAGGCAGACACCTCTGGTCCGGGGCCTGGAGCCTGGTGGGGGAGGAGAGCAAGAGCAGGGTGAGGGGCCTGCACCCAGGAAGCGGGAGAGCGAGCGGCTAGGAAGGGGGTTCCAGGAGAAAGGGGAACGTGGTGTCAAGGCCCTGATGTCGCGACAGTTCCCTGAGGTCCCGGACGTGCCCAAGTTCCCAGCAGCAGAGGTAGGAGGGTGGCCTCTGAGGTTGCCGGCAGCTGTGGCCACGAAGGAAAATCACTGTGGTGAATGACTCAGGCTCCTCATGTGGGCACAGACAGGGAGGGGCATTCTGAGGACAAATGAGGGACTTCTGCGTCGGAACTGCCCTTGGACTCCAGCTGCAGCATCAACTCCTACCTGAGCTCCCAGCCTGCGAGTCTGCCCTGCAGACTTCAGATTTGCCAGCCGCACAGTGGAGTGAACCAACACCTTAAAGTCAGTCAGTCTCTCTCACGAGCGCGCTCTCTCTCTCCCCCTCTCCTGTTGCTCTGGAGATCTCTGACTCACACAGATGTCGGTAAAAGGTGAGAGTGAGTCGTGCATTCATTCAACAAACATGCCTTGTGACTGGATTCTCCTGAGCACACACAAGGATTTCCCAGTCCAAAGCAGGAGTGAAAATGTGAACAGACAGTAAAAACACAACTTGCAGGTGCAGCAATAGATACATGTGTGAATTATGTAGAAACACAGAGGACGGATGCCCAGCCCAGAATCAGAAGGGTGAGAACAAGCTTCTGGAGAATCACGATGCTTGGACAGTGGTTGAAGTGAGGGAGGACGGCACTCTGAGCCCAGATGGCCACACTCACCGGGGCCCGAGGAGGGTGCCGGACACGGCACCACGGAGGGAGTGTGCATGTGACTGGGGCTCGGCGGGGACGGGCAGGTGCGGGCTCCCGGGCTGCAGCACCGAGCACTTGCGCACCAAGTCGGAGAGTTGACGTTTTGCCCTGTGGGCCGTGGAGCACCTCTGAGTAGTCCAGATAGCAACTCGGTCCAGATTTACACCAGAAACCAACACTACATCGTTATCAACTATAGTCACTCTGCTGTGCAACAGTTCACAGGACTTACTCCTGCTAACTGACTGGAACTTTGTCCCCTTTGACCAACGTCTCCTGATAGAGGATTTTAAATGTTCTCACCACACAGAAATGGAAAATATTAGAGGTGATAGATATGCTAATTAGCCTGGTTCAATCATTCCACAATGTATACGTGAAAGGAAACACCACATAGTACCCTATAAATATATAATTATTATTTGTCAATTAAAAATAAACTTAAAAATAAAAATAAATTTAAAAAATATATTTACACCAGAAAGATCTTTTACTCTATCTGCAACACATTTGAGGAAGCCGGTACTCGAAGAGGGGTCCTGCTAGGGGCCGTTGTCGTTCTGCAGGCAAGAGACCAGTTCTCTGAGCCAGCTCAGGACAGGTAAGCAGGCGGGATGCAGTAACAGGAGGCAGTGCCGAGCTGGCCGCAGGGCCCAGGGAGGAGAAGATGCGTCTCTCTGACTCGACAACTGGGCAGAGAGTCTCGGACGATGCAGGAGGAAATCGCACTTGGGTAGAGAAAGGAGGTAGGTCCAGGTGGGCAACAATGGACCTCAGATGGGTCATTGAGGGACTGGACATCCACACCGAGGGGACCAGCTTGCCCAGGCAGGTCACACACAACCATGACGGAATCACAGACTAAAGCACCTGCCAGAGCCTGGATGTGGCCAAGGTGAGCCCACAAAACTGTCCACGCTATTCACTGGAAGGCCATGGCAGGGGACAGTTGTCCTCTGCAGAAAGGAGGAGCAAGGAGTTTGACCCCAATAGTATGGGGCTAATGACTTAGGGACTATCATAGAATTTTATCATTTTCAATGACTGTAAAAAAGGCTTTAAGAAGCATTCTTCACATTTTACAAATAGGGAAACTATTATAGAGCAAAAGCTCATGCCCTAGCTCTGGTGTTGTGGCTATCACACTGGCTCTTAGAAGTGATGCCCATTAACGGGACCTACCAAACCCTATGGCACGCCTGTCATAGACCAACCTCTGTGTGAGCAAGGACCCTCTGTGTGAGTGAGGACCCTCTGTGTGAGCGAGGACAGTTTTCAGAAGGCAGTTCTGTCCAGGAATATTGGACTCCAGCCCGGGACTCCTCTCCTACAGCTCCCCTTTAGCCTGAACTTTCAGGTTTGGATGCAGTGGCTGCTCTGTCTCTGATAGGACAGAATGGCTACACTCACTGGGACAATGTTTCAAGCTCAATTTCAGCACCAGTTTTTAAGTGATATGCAAATGGCAGTTGTCATGGCATGCTTTCTGATGTCAAAGTCTCTCTCTTCACTTCCCACTCATAATTAATTGAGAATTTTCCTTCCTTAGATTTGAAGTTTCCTATGGTTATTGAAGTCCACATGCACAGATAAGAAGCTTTATATAAATAACCAGAATACTTTGTATTTTTTTAATGCATATTTTTCTTGAGGGGTCAAACAGACTAGGGTATTGCTCTATCATGGCTGAGAGGAAATAGTGTTTTCTCGTGTGACCCAGATGCACCATAGTATAAACAGGTGAGGTCAAACTTGTCTGCATGTCGAGACAGTCGTCTGACACATGCCCACTTTAACGAAGCTGGCAGGACTAAGACCTCTTCATCGTGCAGCTGAGGGGCCCAGCAGAACGTGACGCCAGAGCACAAGCCCAAGGGAGCCATCAGCACTGGAAGAACCAACACGACCACTGTGTTCCAGTCCAAAGGCACATGGTAGGGAGTAAGGATGTGCCAAAGCCCTAGGAATCAGGAAACTGCCATCTAGCCAGTGACAGATTCACGGGGGACACCCCAAAGTTGATTGGGGAGAAGGCCCCAGTCCTCAGGGAAGGTGCATGGAACACCAGCCCAGGGGTCTGGGAATTGTCTGGGAATGGCACCATCTGCAGAGGTCAGGAATGGCGACTGGGGTAGGCAGAAGGTCCAGTTACATAACCTTGGGTTCAAGGATTTAGGGGTGTGAGGAAGGGGAGATGCTCTGGCAGGGGCCTCGCCTCCTGGGACCTCAGGCCTAGAGCAGCTGGTCTCCGTCCAGCCCCCTCTGACTGCTGAAGGCCACAGCCCAGGGGCCCTCCTGCTCTGAACAGGTGCTCCCTGAGGAGGAGATGCAGATGCCACACAAGACTGTGAGCACAGTCCCAGTACATCACAAATTGAAGCAACGAGGGTTAAAGAAGAAACAGCTTTTTCCTTTGGCAGTCAAATTTTAAAAGGTTAATAATATGGGTTGTTACTAATGACATACATTGCTGGTGGAAGTAAACATTCAAAATAAAACAATATTTCTGGAAAACAATACCTATCAAGGAACTTTTGGTAACTTTTCCTAGTGGAAAAATCTAAGACAAGAATACGAATGTATTAACCAGGATGTTTATTACAGTGCTATTTATCATATTAAAAATGGAAACAGCACAAGCATCCTCAGTTAGGGCAAGTGTTAACGAAATGACAGCACGTCTGTGCAATGTAAGGTTAAGTGTACAGAGGCCTAAATGTGGCAAGTTCACACACTGAGACTGCAGATGACGCAGCAAATCGACACGAGAGTGACTCATCTGACAGCGGTGTGACCCCGGGGTGGGGCCAGGCCAGCACGCAACCCCCAGCCAGCATCTGAGCCACAGCAGAGTACCCAGGACCTCCCTAAGCTCGACCTCCCCTCTGTAAAGCAGAGATAGAAAGGCCATCTCACGGGGCTGCAGTGAGAATGAAAATTAGGTGACGTGTTGACATATGGCAACCCCATAATCACCATTAAACACTTTAGACAGAAACTCCGATCTCTATCTGGTGCTCTTGGTAGAGAACGCAGACCGGGTTCGAACACAGCGAAGACACCTGGAGTCACTCATAGCCAACTGGGTTTCCGTGCAGGGGTCTGCGGCACAGGAAGTGGTGCGAGACCTCAGCGCCGGCACAGGGGCCCAGGGGGACAGGGCCTGTGCAGCCTGAGCCCCTCCTGGCTGGGCCCCAGCACCTGGTGAGGGCAGGCTGGGGAAACACAGGTGAGGGCTGTTTAATTGGCTCTCTGCAGGCGTGCTTTTAAGCCGACAGTTTTGTGAATAATAAATAATCCATTTCAGAGTTTAGATTCCATTCTCTCAGCTAATTCAGCTGCAGTCATTATAAATATCCTGCTCTGCTATTAACTGGCTTTGAGATCTGGAGCAAGTTACTTTCCTCTTTGGACTCAGTTTTGCCATTTGGCAAAATACGTGGGAAGACCCGAGATGCGGGGCCCTGGCTGGACGACCCTGTTTGCTCCTGCGGCCGGGGCATCCGTCCTCATTCCACAGCCAGGGGTGGAGCTGCCCCAAGGCCATGGGAGGCAGGAGGACGCTGCAGCCCGGCCAGCGCCCTCCCCGGCCTGCGCCCCTCCCCCACAGGACAGTCAGGGCGATGCTGATAATGACCGGTCCCTGCCACATCCCGCGGTGCCCGCCTGGCCCGCTGTTGGGTGCAGGGCCTGTGAGCATGAAGTCGTGTCTGGGGACAGAGGGAGCTGCTCGGGAAGAACGGCAGACAGGTTGCGAAGCCCCTGCCGCGCCACGCTGACGGGGGGTCCTGCCTGGGCCCCTGTGGGCCGGTGTCCCGCCTTCTCCAGAGCAGACGGGGCTGCGGCTGCTCTCAGAGACGAAGGAGCCTCTCTCCAGAACCAGCCGCCCCGCTTTCTCCCACTGGAGACCCCTCCGGTGCAATGGAAGATGTTGCCTCCCCACACCCGCGCACAAACACACGTGCAGGACAGAGAGGCTGCCGCGCGGCCGGCCGAGGGCGAGGCCGGGACCAGAGCGGAACGAGGTCCCTCAGCGGAGAGCGGGAGGGCAGCGCTGTGAGCTCCTCCCTTCCAGGCTCCTTCTGTTCCACCTTAGAGCCCCTCTCTCGCTGTCCTTAGAAATGCAAAAAGGACAATGAATAATTAACAGAGTGAGAGCCTCTCTTCTGCATTATTAAATGCCCAAATGCTCGGGCAGACCAGCCCGGAGAGTAGCTGGAAACCTTATAGATCCTGCAGCTGCACTTAGAGGCGTCTTGGTTTCCTCTCATCCCCTCCCCTAGAAACAAGGGCAGGTCCAGACGCAGCCCACAGGGACTGGC
Source organism: Daubentonia madagascariensis (assembly GCA_023783475.1). Taxonomy (NCBI): domain Eukaryota; kingdom Metazoa; phylum Chordata; class Mammalia; order Primates; family Daubentoniidae; genus Daubentonia; species Daubentonia madagascariensis. Next base: position 2,259,490 of record JAKFHU010001035.1, read on the forward strand.
CAGGAGGAGCACGTGCTTACTGCAAGGGCGCAGCGCCAGGGGCCAGGCCATCCGCTGAGGATCCTCTGCAGCCAGGCCTCAGCTTCCAGAAAGTGTACTCGGAGGGTTTGCAGACCAGAGGCCTTGTGCCCTTGGATGCCGCATCTCAGTTTACGGGGGGTGCACAGGGCAGCCTGTGTCCATCTCTCCCACTTAACAGATGACTAAACTGAGGCACAGCAGAGTGTGCCCAAAAAGGCATTGATTTACCCCAAAGGCACACTGCTAACGAGATATTTCATCAAGATGCACATTTTCTTTTTTATATTTTAACATCAATGGCATGTCAAATTTAGTTGGTGCCATCTTTTTAGAGCTACATAAAATGAATATCTCACAATTAATGGAATTGACTAAAACAGATTTAGAATTAGAACACTCCCCCTTTTGTTGAATTCCTAATCCGGTGCTCCATTTATTGGGAACATGAGGAAACAAGAAAATGTGGACCTGGCAGGATTTCCCTGTCATTCTCTCTGCGAGAACACCTTCTACCTGCAGCTACCATGCTCCTGTCCAGAGGAAAGGTCGGTGCTGCAGGTGGGTGGGATGCAAACCCTGGAACCAAACTGGACTGGGCTGAATCCTCGCTTCCTGTCACCTGCTCCATGACTGTGGGGGTTTTCTTTTGCAACGGTATCAGTGATAGCGTGTTTTCCTAGGTGGCATTGCACATGAAACTCTCTCTAAGCAGTCATCCCACTCAGGGCGGCCCCTCCCTCTGCCCTGGCTCTCTGCGCACTGTCCCAGGCACTCGTAGCAGAGCAGGGCCCGCGAGGTGGTCTTCACCTTGCTGTGAGCTCCTCCGGGGCAGGGGCTTTGTCTCGTCTTATCCGTCCCTCACCAAGCCTGGAAGACACGAACGACACATCTTTCCTGGCAATTAGAAAAAGAAAGCTTTCACATACGTTATTTTATTTGACTCCTAACGTTCTCGTGACTAACTAGGCTGACATTCATGTCGTGTTTCTTTGTGAAGAAAGAGGGTCCCTGGCAGCTTGGTTATTTCAGAATACGCAAGTAGCGCTTGGCCGAGGCTCTCACTGAAAGGCCTCAGCAGAGGCTCCGGCCGGGCTGGCCCCGCTTGCGCAGCTGGGGCTCCTGCCCTGCTGCCGCACAGGTGAGGTCTGTCGGGGCTGGTTGCCACTGTCAACATGCCCCTGTGGAGAGCTCTTTTTGGCCCAGGTGCCAATCCCTCTTTCAATCCGTGGCTGTCGGGTGCACAGATGGTTTTTGGGGAAATGATATGGAACTGCCTGAAGTGCCCTTTTCATCCAGAAAGGAGCAGAGTCGCTGGTGGGCCCCTTGGGGCTGCAGCCTCAACCTGGAAGTGTGACCAGACGGGATGAGATCTCGCAGCTTAGCCGACACAACCACGGTCTCACTCCAAGTCCTGCACCTGCCTTTGAAGGGAGCTGGTGCTGAGTTCAAGTCAGACCAGACCCGCGGCATCTCCTGGGGCCTTCCCCGCCCAGGCTGGGGGGCAGCACGCTCACGCTGCACTGTCCCCAGGGCCGTGCCTCTCCTGCTCTTTGTAATCAGGATGAAAACACCCCCCTTGCAGGGATGTCGTGAGATTACACAGGACGCTGTCGGGGCAGCAGGCTGCAGGGAGGCCCAGGAAGACCTGCCTGGTCACGGCCTCGTGTCCCGAGGGCCCAGGCAGAGCAAAGGCAGGGAGGGGCGCGGCGGGGGGAGCAGCAGGGCTGCCTGTTTCCCCAGCCTGGGCCTTCGGCCAACGCCTCAGACTCCATCCTGCCCGGCGACCAAAGTGGCTCTGCCTGGCTCCTTCCGAGGGCTCTCAGCCTGGGCTGATATCGATTGCAAGACACTCTGAAGAAGGCAGTTAAGGCAGGACGGGAGAAAACACAGCAGCCATCCAGAAATAATGAGGAGGAAAAGACTCCCAGAGCCATCTCCTCTCCGAAAAGCCAACTCTCTCCCCTCCTCCCTCCACCCAGTTCTCTCCTCTCCCCCCTCCCTCCCCCTCCCCCTCCCTCCACCCCATTCTCTCCTCTCCCCCTCCCCCTCCGGCTCCCCTCCCCCTCCCCCTCCCTCTCTCCCTCCCCCCCAAAACCAATTGCAGAGAAATGTGCGTTTAAAAATCAGGTTAGCTGTGGTGTTTGATCCCACCTCGTAGCCAGCTTTTTGGAAGGGGCCTGTGGGTCCCAAGATGTTCCTTGGCAACGTCTTGGTGGGCAGGAGCAGGTGGCATTTGTTCCTTCTCCTATCCCTCTGTCCCTCCCTAGGATCTTGTATCTCCTGTGTGTGTGACCCCCTCCTAGGAATCACACAGCTCATCAGTATCAGTGGAAATAAAATAACCTACGCTGTTGGGCGAGGACTACATGCCAGGTGCTGTCCCAGGCGTCTTCTGCATGAAAACCTGGGGGTTGGGTTTCATTATTCCCATTTTACAGATGAGGAACTTGAAGGACAGATAGGTCAAGTGAACTGCTGAGGGCGTTTGGTAATCGATGAGGAGTAGATTCCAGCCCTGGCCTCTCCACAGGCCCCTGAGACCCCTGCCTGGAGATGCTCTTGGGCATGTTGCTCTTACACCACCCACGCGAGAATCTGTGGGGTGGGAGGAACCTGGACTGTCAGAAACCACGGTGTGCGCAGCATCTTCACGTTCTGCGCATGGCGCCATGGGGGGAGACGGGAGGCCAGCGGGAGGCCGGGCTGAGTGGTCGGGTGGGACAGAGCAGGAGGGTGGGGCGGGCCCTGCCGCTTCCCCGTTTCATTCCCTTTGGGCCTGAAACTCCTGCACTTACAATCCAGGTCTTCGTGCTGAAAACGTCCCCGGGCCTCCCTTTTCTTTTCAAGTGCAGGCTTTCCCTTCTCGCTCTAAGCGGCCAGCTTCTCGGTGGGCTCCCACTTCTCCATAACCGGGGGCAGGAGCCGCAGAACACCAGGCCCTGAGGACGGGCGCGGAGGAAGGGAAGGCCCGTGAGAACTCCGAGGGATGGTGACTGGGGCGATTTTCAAGTGCCTGGTCCTCAGCTGCTGTGGGGACACGCAGAGCCCTGCCTCACACACCTCTTGTCCAGGACAGACAACCAGCATTTATCTAACGGACTGGTAGATAAGTAAAGTGAGCAAAACGCAGTGAGAGCCAGGAAGAGGAGGGAGGCAGGGACGGGCTGGTCTGAGCACCACCAGCGGCTCCTCCTCAGCACCAGCCCGTGCGGGACACGGGGCACCTGCCGTCCAGCGGGGGGAACGACCCGAGCAGACGATGGTCTGCAGCAAGAGCTCTGTGCTCGGACCACAGTGCAGGGCGAGGAATGTCCCTCCTGGCTGAGTGCGTGGGCAGGGACTCTCTGCTCTTCCTGCGAGCTCCCCCAAAGTGGGCTTTGGACAAGGCAGCCTCCCTCCATCAGTAATTTTGGAAGGAAAAAAATGAGAGGAGGCAGCTCTGGGCTGGGGTCCTGAACACAGAAGTGAAGGTGCTGCTCGGGGAGTCCTGAAGGGCCCCGGGGAAGAGCCGCGGTCCCGGAAGGAACAAGGGATCTGAGATGCACTTGTCCAAAGGCACCGGCAGGAGCCACAGGACAGTGTCATTCCTGGGAGCAATAGGCCTGCAGGGGGGTGGAGGCTGGGGCAGCAGAACTGGGCCCCAAAGGTGTCTGTGCCCCAACCCTGGGGCCTGTGTATATGTTACAAAAGGGAATTTGCAGATGTGATTAAATTAAGAATTTTGGGATTGAGGGATTATCCTGGACTACCCAGGGGCCTGAGGCAATCGCAAGAGCCACTGTGCAAGTCAGAGGAGGAGGGTGAGAATGGGGCAGAGGTCACAGGGAGAGATTTGAAGACACTCCAGAAGGGTGGCTGCAATGGAGGGAGGGGCCTGGGCCACGAAGCGGGTGGCCCTAGGACCGGGAAGAGGTGCGCATGCCCCAGAACCTCCGAAGGAGCGCAGCACTGCGAGTGCCCTGCTGTTAGGCCGTCCGAGGCCCAGACTGTGAGATAAACTGGTGGTGTTTTATCCACCAAGCTGTGGTTGCTGTCACAGCAGCCACAGGACACTAGTGCAGGGGCCATCGGAGTGTGGGCCGCGGGTGGGGACACAGGAGAGAGCACACACCGGGAAGGGCAGGAGAGCACACTCCACACGCCACACCCCAGAGGCCCGGCCTGGGCTCACCAGTGCTGCCCGCGGCTGAACCTGGCCAAAAGCCAAAAGCCAAGGGGTCCCTGTATACAGAGTGGGGTGAAGGTGGAGAGAGGACCCAGGGCTGGTGGGGGCACGTGGAAGCCCCCCAGCATGCAGAGAGGAGAGCAGGGCAGGGTCACAGTCACAAACCCAAGTGCAGGAGACAGCGCTCACCTGCGATGTGTGGGAGGCGGGAGCAACATGGGTTTGGAGATTGTGTCTGAGTGCCAGGATGAAAAGCCTTTCCTCCCCCAGCGGGGGGTCAGCCCTGCCATCATCCCTGCTGACCAGGCCATGTGGGAGCCCAGGCACCCACGTCAAGGGGCTGTGCGGAGACAGAGGGCTTAGTAGAGCCCATGCTGTGCCTGCGCTCTGTGCGGCCCTGGCTTTCAGAGCAACGTGGAGTAGACCTCTTTCTGTATTTGCACAACGACCAAGATGTCTAAGGCAGGTCCGGGAATCTGTGCATGCTTCTTGGAAATCCATTAGCTGCCATATTCGAGAGCTGAGGGTGGACAGGGAAGAGCGTGTAGACAGGAAGGCACCCACCACAACCCATCCGGGGGCCTGGGACGGTGTGAGCCCACCAGCTGGTCACTGCCTGGAAGGGCAGCTCCCGGGGGCAGGACAGACACAGGGGCTTCTTCCAGCGGTAGCTCCTGCGAGATCAGAAGACCTGGGTTCTAAGCCCATGTCGGCCTCTGGGTGACCTCGGACCCATCTCTGAGTCTGGGATCGAGGGTCATCTCTCGCACACTCCAAGCCTGGCCCACACCCTCCAGAAGAAAACAAACGGGGCCATCTGCAGCAGAGAAGACGGGAGCTCCCAAGGCTGAGGGGAAGAGAGGTGCTAAGTGGGAAATCTCACACGTGTGCACACGCGCGCACACGCACACACGCGAGTGCCGCCCTCACGGTGGGCTCCCTCACTCCGCCGCACCCACCCTTGCTGCTGTGGCATCCCTGTCAATTACTCATGTTCACAGACATGATCTCAGTAAACTCACCCTTTATTTGTCCTGTGGAGAGAACGGCTGGGCCCAGGCAGCTCAGCGGGACATGGAAGCGCGTTTAGAACAAGCTCATTTGCATGAGCAGAGCACGTCCCTGCGTCTCTGCGGAAGATGAAAGTCTGCCTCTCTCTTCTGATGCTTCCCCTGTTCAGGCATCAGACCAGGCACTCACTCTCACCAAAAAGGGAAAAGACTACATCAGCAAACTCTCTCTCTCCCTCTTTCTCTTGCCCAAAGATTCTTTGACTGCATAATTGAAACCAAGGGAACAAAAACGCACAAAAGCAAGTGGCACAGATGTTTTCATCACAGGTACCCCAAATAACTCCAAAGGGCCCTCACTGAGCAGCGCCTGTGAATATATTTCATGCCTGGCTCACTGAGAATTAGCATTGGAAATCATCACTGTGAACACAGGGAGCTGGATGAATTTCAACCCAGCACAGAAACCAGCCACTTCTGTTGCCGGGTGTCAGCGGCAGTCACATCACGGCAGAGCTCTTTTGCAAGACCAGCAGAAGCCGGCATGTCATTTTTGACATGGCAGCGTGTCCCTTTTCACTGCTCAGCTGACAGCACGCCCAGCGCCTGCCTGTTGCTCTGCGTTGAACAGACCCAGGCACCCAGGCGGGAATTTCTGGGGTTCTCTGGGAGATGTCAGCTCAGCTCTGTGTTGTGGACGGCACAGCTGCTGGACCGATTGATGTGCCCGCCAGCCGTGCCGGCGTCCAGGAGAAGAGATTGCTGGGAAGAGCCATGGAAAGCTGAAGCATCTTTCTGAGGACAGCAGCACTGACTCTGGAAAGAAAGAAAGTCACGAGGGAGGCTTGGTCTCACCAATGCTGAGGTTATGCCCTTGTGGGGAAGCCTCCCTTTCACTCAGCCTGGAGTAGCAGGTACACCCAGAAACCTGGACCGGTGTTGCTGTGGCTGGGATCTCCTGCAGGACTGGGTCACCCTTGCTGCCTATCTTCACTTGCTGATTTATTTGCCATTTTTAATCACATGGAGAAACCTCAGAATGGAGGGAGGAAAACTATTCACAAATAAGTTCACATTTGTCTCTTCTCTTTCTGTATGTTTCCAATGATCAGAAGAGAAGATTCCCTCCTCTCCCTAGAGCGGGCCCCAGACAAAATGCTGGGCTGGCCAACACCCTGGCTGGGCCCCAACCGTGTGCTCCGAGCCGCTGGAGACAAAGGCAGACGAGGCAGGATGCTGCCCTCAGGGGCTCACAGCACACAGGGGAGACCGAGCACAGAGACAGAGTGCAGGCTCCGTGCACACAAAGTGCGTGCATTGGTGTGTGTTCACGTGCATGCTACTAAGACTGTGTGCGTACTTGAGGGCCTGCGTGGCCCGTGGACGGATTTGGAATCAGGCCCAGGGTCGATGGTGCACCAGCAGGGTCAACAAGCTGTGTGGCCTTCGACTCTCCTTGCCTGCACAGCCAGGACAGCTGTGTGGCCTCGGGCACACCAGCCACCTTCGTGAGCCTCCCTTCCTCTGCCTGCCCGGCAGCTCATGCCACTGCTCCCCAACCTGGGCAGCCTCTGGGGAGGTGGGCGCCAGGCGGCAGGTCTGCAGCCCGGTGGGGCACGCCGGGATGGCTCGTGGCTACTGGGCCTTTGCCACGTGCTGGCACCGTGTGTGTATTATCTCATGGAGTAGCTGCAATTTCACCTCCACTCTGCAGGTGTGGGGTGTAAAGCTCAGAGAAAGGAGGCGACTTGCTCAGACTCAGGCAGTGAGAGCAGGGGCCAGAATCGACCCAGCTGCCTCTGATGGCAGCAGATGATCTCAGAGTGGGTCTGAGCTGGGGTCTGCTTGGCTCGCAGGGCCCTGCCCACCCCGCCTGGCCCTGCCTGAGGCTGACCACACAAATGGGGACAGTGTCAATGGACTCTGTTGCTCTCCTCTAGGTTGGATTTGGATAGTGAGTAGCCCTGGAAGGAGGCTGTGGGAAGAAGCAGAGTAGGGGAGCACATTCCTCCCTCGATCCATCCCTGGGTGGCCTCGTGGACTCTGTTTCTCATCCGGAGGTCACTGCTCTGCTCCAGGGAGCCCCTGCACAACCCTGGGGTCCCTCCCGCTGTCCCCATCCTGGCAGTGGTGCCCAACGGTCTGCTCGACTAGCTGTGCGGTTGGTGAGCCACAACCGCCCCACCCTCACCTTCCCAAGTAGACCCTGAATTAAAGGTCCCTTAAGGGTCTTAAGCTCCGTGTGTCCTCTGTTGCCCCCGGGCCCTGAAGGACATGAGGAGGGAGCCAGCCCAAGCAGCACCTGCCTGTGGGGACACCAGCTGGCCTGGGAGTTGTGGGAACCTCGGTGTCACCGTCAGGGTGATGAGGGGTTGACGAGATACCAGAGCAGAAACGGAGCTTGGACACGCCCCAAGTCCCTCAGACAAGCGAGGGCAGCTTCTGGCCTTTCTCAGCCAACCCCCACCTTCCTGGCACCTGACTCTGCTCCCTCCACCTGCCTCCTGTGGGTCTGGCCAGGTGTGGGGCGAGGGACCCAGCTCTGCGCCGGCTCTGGGGCTCGGGTCTCCCCCATGTGCTGAGCTGACCCGGAGGCTCCTTGTCCAGCGTCCTGCGAGGCTCCCACCTTCCCTCCACCTGCCTTGCTCTCCCCACCTGTCCTGGGGGCGGGGCAGCTCTCTGCCACCACAGGGGACACAGCTTGACAAATCAGGAGCCTGGCGTGGAGAAACGAGATTTGCCGTGGATTTCTTCTCTTGGCTGGAAGCGGCTGCATGTTTCCCTAGAGTCGTGCTTGAGATACTGAAATAGAATTTGGGAGCGAGAAGAGAGACACTGATGGAAGATAATTCTGTTCTGTCACGTTATTTAATGAAGAGAGTTTGGACGGGGTCAAGGAGGGGAGCGGGGAGGTCCAGCCCATGCTGACGGGAATGTGCCCTCAAAATAAACGTCCACCTGCCTACTTAGGAGAGGCAAAGAGAGTCTTTAGCAAATAAGTATTTTTTAAAAATAAATATAGTCCAGGTGCCTATTGGAATGCCTAGATGACAGTGAGTCACAGCCACCGAGGAGCGGGCTGCAGGGAGCACTTTCCTGTCTGTAGCAGGACTCCTAAGACCTCTCCTGTGCGGGGGAGCTGTACATGCAGCTCAGGGGGCTTGTCATCCCCCCAAGACAAAAAGAAAGGAAGATTATGTTTTTGACAAAAGGAGGTCTTGCAATATGAATGAGACCCTCTGTCTTCAAACCATCCTGCTGCACGAGCTCTGGACAGTCATCCTAAGAGTATGTGTCTGTGTTTCTCATTATGCAAAGATATGAACAAAACAACAAGCCCCTTCAACTGGAATCTTCATTATTCCTGGCAGCCACTCCGTGTCTCTTTCTGTTTTAAGTTGAGCTTCTGAGGCTACGCCTACCCTGCCAGCCAAACTGTGAGAGAGCCACCGGTGACCCCACAGATGCCAAACCCGACAGCCCACTGCACCTTCCTGGCCCTCCGGATGCCGCGTACTCCCCCGCTCGTGACTTCTGTCCTCCCCGGGCTCCTGAGGAGAATCTGTGATCACGCGGCCCATTTCCTCCCTCCTGCATAGGAGAGAGCGTCTCTGTCGGTGGGAGCCGGGTCAGCCACACCACAGGGGAGAGTCAGAGCCCAAAGGGAAAACGGGAGCGTGGCACGTACGCTCTCCACGTGCGAAGAGAGCGGCAGGGGCGCGAGGACGAGCAGCCTGAGCCAACCTGCAGGGTCTAAAGGAATTGGGGACGTTGGGCACGGAAACACTATGGGATGCACAGCGGGTTATCATGCCGGCTGGACTTCCCCGGAAAACTCAGATATGGGACCTGAGTAACTTCTAGCGACTTTATGTCATTGGATTTGTTCCCTGGGCTTGTCATCTCCTTGAGACTGGGACAAAGGGGTCTCTGATTCGCGCGGGTTACGCACGGCAACGCTCCCTAGTGGATCCCTCTCCTGTTCGCCCGCTGCTCCCAGCGCACGGAGGCTCTGGCCTGTCCTCCTTGGTTTGACTCCACCTCTGTGCTGGCCGCTCCTAACTGACCGTCGCCAGCCCCGGCAGTGCCTCTGAGCCCGGACCTGGAGGCCGCCCGGACTCCAGCCCGTCCTGCCCCCGCGCCAGCCCGTCTCCCACGTTCCCCCAGCGTTTGGCAGCTTAGTATCGAATCTGCTTCTCCAGCCAAGTCAGGAAGTCGGGTGATGCCCTGTGCTCCTTGCTTTCCCACACTGCTCACAGCCAATCGATCATCAATTATTGATGATTTTATTCCCCTTCCCCCCACCCAAATTCTTCCAGCATACTGCTCTGCCCAATTTCTGGTCCTCAGTGTGTGTCCTCTTGCCTACTGTAACCGCTTGGGTCGCCATGCATCCTTCTTATCCTTTGATAATCCCAGTTTGTGACTGTCGTTCTAGTGTCATCATTGGCAGTGCCCTTTCTCAGGAACATATGTGTCCTAATTTGGAAGATAAAACATGCAGTGACCCTAAAAATAATCCCTGACATGTCTCTCTGCTCCCAGCCTCCTTTCCTGTAAATTAACCTTCCACATGCCTGCACTGTGGTCTGTTCAAACAGCAGTTAAAGCCCTGCTTAAATTGCTCCTGGTCTTCCATGACCTGGCACCTTCCAAGCTCCTTCACCTGAGCAGCAGGTCCAGCGGGTCCTCACGGCATGGCCTCCCTCCTTCTCCAGATTCACCTTATCTTCCTTCTTCCCCACTGCGTGTTTTACCTGGAAATGCCAGACTACTGGTGAAATCCTGTCTACGACACACTTCACCATCATCTTCTCTCTGCCCAGAGCACCCTGTTGTGTTTCCTCCCCTGGCAGGCCCCATTCTCCTTTAGGGCTTCGTTCAAACCTCGTCTCTCCCAGGGCCCTTCCCTAGAGCACCTGACGGACCCTCCTCTGTTCCTCCAAAGCGCCTGCGCCCGGAGCCCAGTCCTCAGACAGCACATTCCGAGTGTTTCCTCATCCACCTCTAACCTCACTCCCACACACACACTCCACGTGTGAGCTCACTCCACCACCAACATAATCCTCTTACTATTTTCTGGGAGGATGTTAGCCTGTATCTCCATTAATACTTATTTCATTTAAAATGAATATTTTCCACTAAAGAAATGTGTATGAACTACCCATTTTTATTTAAGAAGTCAGAAAAGTAGACAGAAGAAAATAAATCACCCATAAACCTATCTTGCAAAAAGTGCCAACAGCTTGTCACGAGAGAAGAGAGATAAACCCCATTGGAAACTGAGGAATTGTAAGATGTCTAGGTCATTTAGTGTGGGGAACAACAGCCTAACACAGCTCTGCAGCTTCGGGGCATCTCTGTTTTACAGGATGGAAAGACTGATATGTTCCTCAACCCGCCTTTGTGTCAGCAGAGCCACCCTGCCCTGGCCTATGGTGGTGCTGGGAGGACTGAGCTGGGACCGAGGGGAGGGAAGGAAGGGCCCTGTCCACAGGGGACCCTGTGGATGCACAGCACTGACGTGCCGTGGGGCGGAAGTTTGTAGAAAGAAAGAAAAGAGGAAATCTCTGGAGGTTGATCACCCTGGTTGGCCTCATCAGCTGGCCAGAGTCCAGAGTGGGGCTGGGTGTGGACAGGAACCAGGGGCAGAAGAGCAGAGGGACCTCTCCATGTTGTCCTGTCCCACAGCCACCACCTGTGCATGGTCTCTAGTGAGTAGAGACCACCGTGATGCTATCCCAGGACAATTTCTAGAAGAGCCACCCTGTAAACATATGGGTGAGTAAACACACTTGCCGTCCACGTCCAGATATGAACATAGATATAGATGTTACGCAGAACAGGTAAGTGGTTAACTGACCACCAGGTCCTTAGAGAACCAAGGAACCTTCAACTTTCAGAGCAGAAAGGGCATCCAATTTCCAGGATGGAACAGAACCAGCTCAGGTTGTCCAAAATATTCTAATAAAAAGAACATTGACAGATGAGGGCAAAGTTAAGGAAACCAACAAGAGGTGTTGAAGCACAGAGGCCAGCAGCAGCGCAAGACCCTCTCCAGGCCTGAAGCAGCAGGTACCAGCAGGTACCTGCCCCGCCCCCGGGTTTGCTGACCCAGGAAAGCTCCCCTTCTCCTGATGGTGGGCCTGTCTCTCAAGCGTGAGCCAGTGTCAGGGCCCGTGGCAAACCCCCCTGCCCTGGCGGGGCTCTGAGAGCCCTCTCTGGGCCACATCTCAAACATTTCCCACCACAGGTCTCCCCAGGGGCGCCCTCCCCTGACAGTCCACACCCTTTGGGGCTGCCCCTCAGGCGGTGACACCCACAGCCATTCGGGAAGGCGGAGGCCGTGGTACTCTCACTGCCCCGTGATGGGAAACCCGCCGGCCCACCCCTCCTCTCACCAGAATCTCCTCCACGCCTCGCGCCTGGATGAGCCCGGAGCTCCCAGCGGGGCTCGCTCCGCCCCCCTCCACCCTCCCCTCCCACAGCGGGTCCCCCATGGGAAGCGGGGCCGTCCTGTCACAAGCCATGTCCCAACTCGTCATTCTGAAGTCCCCAAGGGCCCCTTTCACTTTAGATAAAAGACCAAGTCTTTGCAGTGGACCACAGGGCTCTCCCCTCTGTCCCCTGCATGACCCCTGGCTGCGTCTCCACTCCTCCCTGCCCTCCCCTCCCCTCTGCCCCTCCACAGCTCTCAGGGCAGCTCTCTGGCCTCACGGGGCAGGTGCTGCCTGCGCCTTCCCCCGCTCCTTCCCCGGGAGGCTCTTCCCCCACGTGTCTAAACACCGCATTGCTCAGTCTGCCTGACAGAAGCCGTTCAGAACCCTACCCCGAGGTGCTTCCAACGCCTGCACCCTGTTCCACCTTCTACTTTTATTTCCCTAAAAATTAACTTCTAATGCTATTTACTAACTTAAGGATTACGCTTTTTGCTCATCGTCTGTTTCCCTCCCTGGGTTGTAAATGCTTGAAGAGCAGGAAACTTTATCGTTTTTCTTTTTTTTAACTTATCCCGACCACCAGGAACATTGCCTGAAGTGCTCGGTGGACTCTCTTTGGATGGCTGAGTGAACGCATCGTGGCACCTCCTTGGGAAAGGGCCTCGCAGCTGTCGCGTGCTTTCTGCGGGGAGGGATGTGCTGACATCCGAAGCCTCCATGGGAAGACTCCACAATTCCACTTTCCCCGTGGAGAAATGTTCTCTTGTGATGGATCATTTCTTATTGCTCCAAGGATGGGCCTAACATTAGAAAAAGTGGACAACGAATTACGGTGTTCTGGCGGGAATCATCTGTGAACCGCATGCTTCTCTTAGGCCAGAAACTGGAACCAAGGGGAAGAAATCTGGAATATTCCGTGGGAGGGGGTGAGAATACATTCAGCTGAATTGATGATGAAGCCCGTCCCAGGAACATGGAGCATAGATGACAACGTGGAAGCCACAGGGTGACACTGTGGGCCATTGTGGGGGTGCAGTCAGGACAGACCCTCCGCGATGCCTGGAGCACTGAGGGATGGAGATGCTCAGATCCAGAGCCCGAGGAAGGCAGGGAGGGGCCCCACACGAGGGGCCAGGATGGCATGGTGAGGGGGAGGAAGAAAGGGGAGGTGGGGGGACACCTGTGGGGCCTGAGTGAGGGGCGGGCCTGTCTGTCCGTAAAGGTGCACGCAGAAGCCCCAGCAGCTGCCAGAGACACTGTCTGTGGCACCTCCCTCCAGGGCCTCCCTCTGCTGGGCCACCCAGGAGGTGGGCAGCTTGGGAGCTGGAGGAATCCCCCCCAACCTGTCCCCCAGGTAGGGAGATGGGGCAGAGCGGCGACTGTGCACAACGGCTGCAGGACTGGAACCACCTGGCAGCCCAGAAGCTGCGGAGACTCTTGAAAGTACAGTCAGTTTAGGATGAAAACTCCAGCACTTTGCAAACTTGACTTTTTTTAACCTATAATCTTTCCCTTCTGGCTTCGCCTTAGAATTTGTCAAGGATTTTTAAAATGTCACCCTGTTACCTTAGTGATAAGAAGAACCAAGAAAATGGGATTTTAAGGAGTAGCAGGGCCCTCGGGCAGCAGGAGGCACTGGCGGGAGAAGGCCGCTGGGGAGGGAGTCTGGCGGCTGCCACACTGCTCTGGGAGAGGCCTCTTTTTACCTGCAGGTTTCTTAACCTGCTGAGTTCTTTCCTTCTATGCTTCAATATGGAAGCGTTTAGCGTTTAGCGTCTGTCGGTTCTTTACACCTGTGCTGTGGCCCTTTTTCTAAAGCCAGGTGGTCCCCCACCACCTCCTCCAGTGCCTCTTTCTGAGGAAAGCACCGCTGCCAGGTGAAATCTCTGCAGCATCGATGCCAGCCCTGAGCCTGCAGCTTTGTCAAGTGTGAGACCAATTTTTGCAGCAAGAATGTAACAAGTAGGTTGAGCACAACTCCCTAAGTGATGAGAACCTCTGCCTCTGGTCACTGGACATATGAAAACTTATAACTTTGAAAACTTAAGGACCAAAGGAAAAGAGTGAACAGATTTTCCACCTTCAACACCACATGTACCTGCAGCGTTCCTGAGACTTTGAAACAATATTTGAGTTCATGGGTAACTCCTATTAAACCACTTTTTGAAAGTTTTGCCAGGTCGTCAAGTCTCTCATGGTAGAGTCTTGAGTCATCTGGGCCCTGTCCCCAATGTGGGGAAGTTTCACAGCTACAGGAGAGCTCATTAGCATTGGTGACAAGTGAGACAGGTGGGTCTTGCCCACGGGCACACGGCCACTAAGTGGCAGAGCCAGGATTTGGACATTTCACTTCATGGTTCTGAGAGCCATGCAAATACGACCCTGCATTCTTAATGACGTTATCCCCTCTTGAAGGAATTCACCCCTAGACCTTGCACCTATCGACACCTTTGCCAGCCTTTAAGAGATGACCTCTTTAAGGAAGTCTTCTTGATCCAAGCTTTCCCCACAGCACTCTGTCCCACCACCATTCCAGCATGTTCCCTGTACCTCTATTAGCTCTCATTTCATTTAAAATAAATATTTACCACTAAAGGAATGTGTGTAAACTACATATTTTACTTAAAAATCAGAAAAGTAGAAAGAAGAAAATAAATCACCCATAAACCTCTCTTTAAAAAATTGCCAACAGCTTGTCATGAGAGAAGAAAGACAAACACCATTGAAACTCAGAAATCATTAGATGTCTAGGTCATTTAGTGCATGGAAAACAGCCTAACCAATTCCATAGCTACCAAGAGTAACTCTGTTTTATAGGATCAAATCGATATATATGACATCATCAATGAATGATTAAATTACACTTCTCATATGTACAAGAAAGTGTGTAATCTATTTTAGAAATATTTCAATTCAAAATGATTTGTGTGTGTTTAAGTTTTGCTGCTGGAATTGGTAAGCTTTATTTATCTGCAAAATTCATTTGAGTACAGCATCTTGTCACTCCATGGTGCTGGGCCAATGAAGCATTCCCAAAACAGGCAGTAAGCAATGGGATAAATAGCAATAAAAAGAACATATTTGTACTCTAATGAAGTGTCAATTATAGAACTTCTCAGAGTTTCCATGGCCAGAAGATAATTGTATTTAAAATAAATACAATGTAATGAATTACAAACCGGCCACCGTGCTGAGAGTGGCTGACATGTTCATGACTAAGTGGCAAAGACACTCATGGCACATCAGGCTGGATTTACCATTTTTACTAATGATTTGGAAGAAAGAACAAAGATAGAATTAATTTCAAGCATAGATTTCAAGATGATCCAAGAGGCCAGCATATTGCAATGATGAACGCTTTACATTTGTAGACGGTTTCCAATGTTCCCAAGCACACTTGCATCCTCTTCCTACCCTACAATTCCAATGTCTTACTCTCCTACCAAGAGCGCGCACGATTCTAGGCACCGGAGACACAACACATTCGATCACTCCCTCTGTGGGGGGAAGTTAAAACAGGCACTTAAAATGCAGAGTCAGGGAGAACATCGTTCCAGGCAGAGTGAACAGTGTGAGACGGATCTGGGGGTGAGAGGGAAGACGGCTCACTTGACTGAGCGCAATCGGTTGTGGCTTCGACAGCGTATAAACGGGCCTGAGAGCACAGTCGGGAGGGATGTGGCTGGGGCATGCGAGGTTCAGGGCAAGAAGGACACTCATTCTCGGACCATGTGAGACCCAGGAATTGATCCTGAGGGTGGTGGGGTGGTGTTAAGCTGGACAGTGACACTGTGGAGGGCTACTCTGGCTTCAGGTTGCATAACAGCTTGAATGACGGTGTGAATGGAAACAGAAGACCCTATTTGGAAGCTATTGCAACAAGTCAGACAAAAGAGTGTGTTGTTGGCTGGTCGCGGTGGCTCACACCTGTAATCCCAGTACTCTGGGAGGCTGAAGCAGGAGGATTGCTCGAGGTCAGAAGTTCAAGACCAGCCTGAGTAAGAGCGAGACCCCATCACTACTAAAAATACAAAAATTATCCAGCCAGGCGAGGTGGCACGTGCCTATAGTCCCAGCTACTTGGGAGGCTGAGGCAGGAGAATGGGTTGAGCCCAGGAGTTTGAGGCCTCAGTGAGCTATGATGATGTCACTGCACTCCAGCCAGGGTGGTGACAGAGCAAGACCCTGTCTCAAATTCAAAAAAAAAGAGTGTGTTGTTGAAGCAAGATAATGCAGGGAAGATGGACAAAAGACATTTTAGATGGACTTTGCCATCATTGCACACCCAGCACCTAGGACAGAGCCTGGTGTATAAAATGTGCTCACTAAATTTCTGTCCAAAGAAGACAAGGAGACGGTGGTCAAACGTTGGTGTGCATAACCCCAAATCTCTGCCTTTTCTTTCTAACTGAAGGTGAGACCGTGGCATCCAGCCAGGAGGGCACACTGCCTCCTCTCTGCAGTCTGCTCCATGGAGTCTGCCCAGCCTGGGAGGAAAGGGTTACTCAGGGAGGATGTGCGAGAAACAGTGCAGAAGCCTGAAACAGCATGATGCGCACTGGAAGAAGAAACTTGCACAGGTGTGTGGGGAGGTGAGTGGGTTGGGGGCTTTGGGGAGCAGAAAGTACAGAAAGGCAGGGCTTCCTAGGCCAGGAGTGCACGTTTCTCCTGCAAGCAGAGGAGAGTGATGTTTCCTCTGAGAGCAGGCGGCCAGCTGGCCTCAGAGCTCCAGGCAGTTCCTCTGTGCCTGCTTCCCACCTCACTCACCTCTGCGGCTGCACATTTCAGCCCGCACCTGCTAAGGCTTCCCCTTCTGTGGGCCAGTGGTGCTCAGTCTCAGCTGCGTAACGGAATCACCTCGGGAACTTTGCAAAGTACTGACACCTGGGTCTCACTCACCATAGCAATTTTGGGTTGGTTGGTTTTGGTGCAGCTTGGGCACTGGGATTTTTAAAAGATCCCCAGGTGATTTTAATGTGTAGTAAAGGTTAAGAACTGCTGCTCTGGGCCCCAGTAAAGCATCTGCTCACGGGCAGGGGTCTCTGCCTTGCTTGTCACCAAGTTCCAGGCAGGCATCTTGTTACACTTACCGGTCACTTAATTCCAGATTGTCTTGGGCCTGAGCCCCTGACTTGCTGCCCTGCCTATGGCCCCAGCTTCTCAGATGTCGAGGTTGGGCCATGACCCACCACCACAGACCTCCAGTGGTAAGGACCCTGTGTTCAGCCTTCCTTGACGTAAATCACGTCTGGGCGTGGTTTTGGGTGCTCAGACCTGCTGTCTTCCCCCACCATGACCTTCGGGGCCATGCTCCCTGGAAAGCAAGTAGCCAGTGTGGCACACATTCCTGAGGGTGCTCACACCACTCGGGGTCAGGAGACAGGCCATTACCTTGCAGAGATTCTCGAGATCCCTAAGCCAGTCCCCATGGTGCCCTGCAAATGATTTTGCAAGTGCATGCTCATAAACATATAGGAAAGAGCATATAGTTCTAAATCACATTTTCAAAGAGGTTTTGACCCAATAGTGATCAAAGGCTACTGACAGAGGGAAAGGCCCAGCATGTTCAGAGCTGGTGGAGCCCGGGTTCCAATGCCAGAGGCCACTTGACCTCCTGGAGTTTTGGGGCTTCCCATCTGCAAGGCAGGGGGAGTAAGAGCTGCCACTTCATTTAACCCCCAGGGCAGTCCTTCATGCGTATCCTGCACTACAGTCCATACTGGCAGGAAAGGAGCAAGTTGGTGGAGATGGTTAAATTGAAAATAAAGCTGTAATCAGAGGCCAGAGGGCAGAATCCAGTTTCTTCGAACTCCCTGGTCCATGTTCTTCTCCATATGCGGCCAACTGTGTCCCTGGAGAGCAGGGCCTCTCTTCAGCCTCCCAAGAATCCCGAAAGGCTGAGTCTGCCATCCCCAAACAACAGCAGGCTGGCTGGGTAGAAGGTGTCTCCTGGTCCAGCACCCGCCTTTCACAAAGAGCTCCAACTTGAGACCAGGGTGCAGAGTCAGCCAGAATAACGTGGAAGCCCTCCTTGTGGAACAAGATACACTCAACCCAGGAGAGAGCCCCCGTTGGTGTGCCCACATCCTCCAGAACCCACGTGACCTTGGAACGGCTGCCCCTCCTCAGGCCACAGCTTCTCCCCTTCTGTGACAAATATCTCAGGGACCCCACTCCGTCCTCACTCCCTCGCCCTTCCATGGTCATGTGTCCGCTGTCACTCCTGCTTCAGTGATGCGCCAGCTTCTCGTGCTCCTGGTGAAACCTTCCTCTTCCTGCCGTTGTACCACCACTGCTTGAATACCAGTTGCGAGAAGGAAAGTGTCTCAGTCCATCTGGGCTGCTATGAAAAATACCTTACACTGGGTGATTTATACACAACAAAACATTTATTGCTCGCCACTCTGGAGGCTAGAGTCCAAGATCAATGTGCCCACAAGTCTGGCATCTGGCGAGGGCTCACGCATGGTGCCTCGCTGCTGGGTGCTCGTGTGGCAGAAGAGGAGTGCTAGCTCACCCAGACCCTTTCACGAGGACACCACCCCCTGCGTGGGGGCTCTGCCTCCTCAGCTAATCACCCCCCAGACCCCTCTTCCCAGCCCGCCAACCTGGGGACAGGCACCGCACAGGAATCTGGGGACGCGGACGCTCAGACCACGGCAGGTGCTATCAGTGGAGCTGATCGCCCAATTCCTTAGAAGTCCAAGACTGCCCCTGTGGTGCCTGTTATTTCTGGTTGCCTCATTACGTTTCAAAGTCCACCCAACTCTCAGGCCTCATTCATCACGTCCCCTCGCCCAGCTCAGCACGCCCCTCTGCCCGGTGTTCCCGCCTCCTCTGCTCCTCCTGGGGCACAGACGGCCGAGCCGACTCCCCGTGTCCCTGCTGCCTGCTCCAGGTCTTCCGAGGTGCGGGTCTCCCTTAAAGTCGTGCGGCCTCCTCAGGCGCTGCGAGCTTCTCTCCTGCACCTGGTGCACCCCTGGATAGGTCAGCGCCCTAGGATTGCTCTGCCAGATCATTCTCCTTCCCTGCTCCTTCACAACCCTCCTCCTGGGAGCACCCCCTCCGGCTGTATAGCCCGTGTTTTGCTACCATTTACCAACTCGGGGCCTCCGCCCACTGTCGTAGCACCCGGCTCATGACAACCGTCTCCAACACACCTCCTGCCGCTGTGGTGACGTCCTCATCCGTGTCGCAATCCATCCAGCACCCTGCCCCAGACCATCTCCTCCAATGGTCTCCTGCGCACGGTCCAGCCCCAGACCTGATCATGATCAGTCATTATGTCGTCTTCAATGTCTTGATTTTAAACACCTACCCGCTAAGCCCCCCGGGTTTCCCCATCACTCATTCTAGAGCTCCTTCCAGGCATGCTGACTATTCTTCCTCTGCTGCATTCCCGTTTTATTACCCCTTACTCGATCCTGTCTTTCTCTGCCCCAGCCAGGGTTGGTCTCGGTAGGGACTACCTTGGATCTCAGAAGGCTTTGATTGTAAACGTGTGTTTTTCAGCAGTATAAACCTGTGGAACATTAGCACAGAGTTGACATGCAGAACACGAGGTAGCAGAGGGACACCTCTAAGTCACGGGGGCCAGATCAGTCAGTCAGAAACCCAGTTAAGCCTGCACCTTCTTCCCTTCCTGTACCCAGATGTGTTTGCCGTGGCCTTTGGGCTCTTGTGTGTTTAGTTCCCAAGATGGTGAGATGCTGCCCTTGGCCGGGAAACACATTTTCCAGAGTTCACAGAGCGCGGGACCTAGACCCAGGCAAAGTCCCAATCTGCCTCCCATGAACCATGTGCTTCGGGCGGGGAAATTGAGAAATTAACCACTATGAGCTTCTGTTTCTTCGTCTGTAAAACAGGAAACTTTTCCCAACCTTGCGTCTAACGTGCTGCGGGATCGCCGATATTCCCGTCCCTGGACACTCAGGGCATGAACTTGATTGGACAACTGGCTTGTGAATTGCTTTTCACTTTGCCTGTGAATTAATTCACAAACAGAAGAAAAGCAGAGGGCGTAGGAGAAGCGTGGGTGGGGAAGGCGTGAGAGACGAGAGGAATCTGGACTCTGGACGCTGGGCTGCGTGGAAAGGCACGCTGGGCAGGCCCCCGGTGAATCAGCAACCATTCGGGGAACATTTGCTCTCACAGGGCACCGTGGTGAGCACTAGGGACACACAGAAGCACAGGGCGAGGTCCCTCCCTTCAAGGAGTTTATATTCTTAATCTAGAATACAGTCAGCTGACTTTTACAGAGTGGTGAAGTTCACAGAATATTTAAAAATAACAGAGAAGGGAAACCCAATGTAGGGTGAGAGCAGGGAGGGCTCCAGCTTCTCCGACTCTGGAGGAGGTGACGCCTGCACCGAGAGTCTCTACCCAGCTAGGAAGTGTGGCAGAGAGGAGATGCAAGGGCAGGTGACAGACACCAGGGAGGGACGCAGGGTGGGTGGGTGACAACGAAGTGTTTCTTTCCCACCCAAAGCCTTCATCTCTTCTGTTGCCCAATGCAGACGGTATCTGTGCACATTTCTCAGGGTGAGGTGGAGACTCGCACGGAGCATTTAGTCCAGTGCCTGGCATGCGGAGGGCACTTGATGAACATCAGCGTGCTCTGCAGCTGCAGTCTGAGCGCCTGAGCGCCTTCCTCACGGAAGCATTTCTAAAACCCCCAAAGGAGGCACGGTCACCTCTGCCGACAGCAGACAGCAAAGAGAAGCACAGCCCTTGTGTCGGGTCTGGGCCTGCAGAGCAGACCACACAGGAACAACCTGACGGGAAGGAGGAAAGCTGGGGTGGGGGACTGGTGTGGCCCGTAGCTGCAGATAGACCAGCCCAGGAGGGAGGGACACTGACATCAGCATCCCAGGAGAAGGTGCATGGAGTGCGGAGGGCGCTGCCCAGCAACTGCAGGAAAGGACAGGCGGGAGGGAGGAGGCCACACTCTTCTGTTGTCCAAGAATTCAGGGTGGCCCAGAAGGAGAGCGATGCCACAGTGGTGGGAGGATCCCTTTCCAGAGGACAGGCTCAGGCACAGTTCCCAGACTGGAGGGGGGAGTCAGAGGGGAGCTCAGGGCTGAGCACAGGCAGGTGCGGTGCCCAGGGAGCGGCCGCCAACGAACCTTCCTGCCGGGAGGGAAGGTGGCTGGGAGCAGGCCAGCGTGGCCCGTCCTGGTGCCAGCAAACGGGCTGACATGGGGCAAGGACGGCAAGGCTCCGGCCAGCGCTCTCCAGCTGTACCCGGCCGCCCACCCAACCGCGGGCAGGTGTCACTGCCCTGTCTCCTCCTGGATTCCGCGTGTTCCCTGGGGCAGGCACGGACCTGTAGGCTCCAAGCCAGCCTCTTCTCATTCCCAGTGGTCCCACTGGAAAATCCACCGGCTCTGGTGTGGTCACGGCACCTGCTGTCCCCCCAGGGCGTCCTCATCTCTGTGCACCTCCCCCGTCAAGGCCCTTCCTCCCTCCACTGGGAGCGGCTCCTGCATTCGTATCCCCACCACCCGCCCCAGTGCCACCGCAGGGCACACAAGTAAGGGAGGATGGAAATGGAGAACACTCCCCTGGAGACCCAGAGGGCAGGCCTTGATCCACTCTCCAATTCTTCTCCAGCTGGCTGTGACTTGGGCCTCAGGGAGGTTTCCTGAACCTCAGGGTGAGTAGAGGGTCCTTAACTCCCCCAGGGTCCAGAATTGCGGAACCATCTCTGAAGAAGAGCTCGTGTCAGGGTGTCTCCCCAACAGCTGGCCCATCAACCCTGCCCCTGGGGGGCCTCGGGGCACCCTACTGGCCCGTGAGAATCTGGGAGGAGGTGCGGCCACCCTGTTCCTTCCCTCTCTCCCTCCTTCAAGGGCCCAGACCCCAGACAGGCAGTGCCCCAGGCCTCCTCCTGGAAGAGGGGAGTCCAGAGCTGTGCACCCCCTGGGACAAAGCTCCCTGCATGGGGTCAGAGGTCTCCAGGCCACCGAGGAAGACCTGTGGGCGTGCCCCTACCCGGGCAGCAGGGAGTGCCCAGCTTGCTCCCAGCCCTGGCCCCAGTGGGAGCACCCCTCAGTCCTGGGGGGAGCTGCTCCTTTAATGAGGCCCCACCCCTTCCCAGCAAGCAAACCCACCCCCAGCTGTAGCCAGAGACAAAGGCTCACATCTGTTGGAAGAAGAGGAACACACAGAATCCCGGAGGAGACATGGCAGTGACATCTGCCCGGAGTTGGGTGGGCGGCCGGGTGCAGCTGGAGAGCGCTGGCCGGAGCCTTGCCGTCCTTGCCCCGTGTGAGCCCGTTTGCTGGCACCAGGACAGGCCACGCTGGCCTGCTCCCAGCCACCTTCCCTCCCGGCAGGAAGGTTTGTTGGCGGCCGCTCCCTGGGCACCGCACCTGCCTGTGCTCAGCCCTGAGCTCCCCTCTGACTCCCCCCTCCAGTCTGGGAACTGTGCCTGAGCCTCTCCTCTGGAAAAGGATCCTCCCACCACTGCAGCATCGTTCTCCTTCTGGGCCACCCTGAATTCTTGGACAACAGAAGAGTGTGGCCCCCTCCCTCCCGCCTGTGTCCTTTCCTGCAGTCGCTGGGCAGCGCCCTCCATGCTCCGCACTCCATGCACTTTCTCCTGGGATGTTGATCACACTCTTATGTCCCTGTCCTCTGAGAGCAGCTGCCAAAACTCAGGGCCACCACGACACCTATGGTTTCGACCTGCCACCTCTGATGAGAGGACTCGGCACAGTGCCCCACGCTTCCTCAGTGCAGTTTACGCATCAGAGACTGGCTTGGCGCGCTCCCTGGAGCCAAGCCTACCAGTGGGCTTGGGTCCTCCGTCCTCAGCATCCTGTAGGCCAGGCAGAGGCAGCCAGGCGTGGGCAGGAGCGGCTTTGCAGTCCCAGCGGGGAGTGGAGTGTGCTGCTTCTGCTCTGGGCCCCGGTTTCCTCACCTGTAAGACAGGAGTCACAGCACTGACCTCGCAAAGGTGTGGTGAGAATTAATGAAGTGGTGTCCACATAGAGCAACGGCATGCGACTCCCGGCAACATCTCCAGGCCTCGCCCCTACACCCATGAGGTTTGCATTTGTGGTGGCTGATCACAGGGCCTCCATCCATCCCGCCACCACCTCTGTTAGTGACGGGAGTTCTGTGAGCTTGCAGGTCATGGCACAAGGGTGACAGAAACATACAACTTGCCCAAGGGCTGCACACTCAGTGACCCCTGCTGCGAAGGACACAGCTGAGACCCGGAAGATGAGCAGCGGAGCTCCAAGCAGTCAGGGGAAATTGACGTGGTGGAGAGAGTCTGAGGTGCGCGGATCCCACACACCCTTCCCTTCCACGCTGTCCTCACACACGTGTGGCCTGCTCCCGGGCAGACCATATAGGATAATACACAACATGATGCACAACGATGTAAAGGTGACCGACCAACAGCAGCAAGAAACAACAGCTGACAGCAAGAAAAAAATGAGAAATAGCACAAACCAAAGCCAGAGCTTGGAAGGAATAATCTGTATCCCAACAGTGTAGGAACAAATTCTTCTGAATAATTTAATGCCTGAGAGCATCACAGGTTCACACAATAACCAAGGTCTCTAATGACGACCTTGGACAGCAAAGACGGTGGAGCTATGTTTCCTGCGCTCCATTTAAGATGACAAGGAAGTGAATAATCAGATTTAGACATCATTGAAAGTAATTAAAATAATAAAAGTTTCTAGTATGTGTTATAGAGGGAAAATTCACACATCTGGAGAAGATGGCAGTAGTGGTTGAGGACAGAGGATGCACAGCTTTCTGTAGCTGCCTGTGTTTACAAACTTGCCTCTGGAGGTGTGGTCCTGGAAGCAGCCCTGAGTATCCATGAATGTATTTTGCTTACTATAAATTGCTTTGCAAAGGTAAGGACTTCTTATAACTGTACAGGAAAATGCCACCAACATATCCACCCAGGCTGCAGATGACAGCCACGCAGCGTGAGTACTGGGAAGGGCAAATGAGCTGACTGCACGTCTTCCCGCTCTGTGACTCCCCCACCACTGCCCCATGCCAAGACTCTATTAAATGCATGCATAATTAACCTGGTATTTCAACAGCCCATCCCTTCAGTGAAATACAGGGGCATTATCATGATATATTGTGAGATTCTGCTGATGTGAGGTTACAAAGTATGTAATTAGGTCACATCACTCTGCATAGTTACTTGAGAGTAAGTGGCAACATTCATTATGGTGTACAATGAAACATAAAAATGATAGAAGGAAAACAAAATCCTCAATTCCTTCATTACTGAGTTCAGTGACAATAAGAAGCTAATTTCAAAATTCCATTTATTTTAGATAGTTTGGTGAATTTTTTTTTTAAATAAACCCAAGTATGAAAGTTGGAAGTGTCCTTAGAGACCATTCCTTAGCTCAAGATTCTACACAGGATGAAACTGAGACCCCAGAGGCTCTGTTATACTTCTAGCATTGTAAGTAAATTCATAAAATGCGGATGAAAAGAGATAAAGACTCAGAGAATAACTAAGATTCTTTGCACATTTTTGTGCCAGGAACTGCACTAAATGCTGCTCATGTGTAATCCTTTTTATTCTCTTAAGCTTGCTTGAAGTGTGTGCTTCACAGATGAGTCCACTTTGTAGAAGTGGAAACAAAGGTTTTTTTGTCATTTGTGCAAGATCACACAACCGGGCAATGTCAGAGCTGGGACGAGAATCTGTGGATCCCCAGTCTGGTACCTTTTCTAACACACCCAAGGAGAGAGTGGGGGAGTGGGTCATCTTCCCTTCCTGGTCACCACCACGGTCCCATGTTACAGAGCAGGGAACTGTCTCACTAGAGTCCTTTTCTTCCCCAATTCTCCCGGCTGGCTCACAACAAACCACGCGTCCAGCCCAGCTTTGTCTGACGGGAAAGTCATGACCACCCCACTCCCTCCACCGACTGCCAGGAGCAACTCTGGGCAGCGAGGAGGATGTGGCTCCTTCTGGACCAGACAGCACATCCCCTCAGCCTCAGCAGCTCGGCCGTGTCCCTCCGTCTTTCTCTGCCCACCCCAAGGGCTCTCGTGTCACTGAAGCTGAGCTCTGCAAGGGCACCCCAACCCCACAGTGAGAGGCCAGGGGCAGGCTGTAGACCACCATGTGCACTTCCCAAACACACAGGGCACCGCCATTATTCACAAGTGGTCTGGCACCCCTGCCCCAAGGAGGAAGTGGGGCCCTTGTTTTTGAAAGGCTATACTCCTGGAGACACAGGTTAAAGTGTGCTAAAAATGTAATTACTTTAAAAAGATGGGTAGTGGGGAAACCACAGGCATTGGCTTTAAATCCCAATGTTAAATCCCAACTACTAGTAAGTCATTTAAATGGAGTGGAGCAGAGGGAAGCTTCTCTGACATCCGCCTGCAGGGCCTATCGTGGAACAAAGGGCTGAGTGTTCACACCCACAGACATCAGTGCAGTGACTGGCCAGCACTCCACCTGTGGATCTGCTCACATATTGGCCCCTTTCTTCCAAAGCAACTGGTCTCAGTGCACCCACCTTGTAAGAGGCCCTCATAGGCACCTCACACCCATTAGGATGGCTACTGTCAAAACCCAGAAAATAACAAGGTTGACGAAGATATGAAGAAATTGGAATCTTTGTGTACTGTTAGTGGGAATTTTAAGTGATGCAACTACTATGGAAAACAGTATGGAAATTCCTCAAAAATTAAAAATAGAATTTCCCTATGATCCAGCAATTCCTCTTCTGAGTATATACCCAATAGAATTAAAAACAAGGCCTTGAAGAGATATTTGCACACCCACGTTCATAGCAGTATTATTCACAACAGCCAAGATAGGGAAACTACCTAAATGTCCATCAACAGATAAATAGATAAAGAAAACATGGTCTATACATTCAATGGAATATTATTCAGCCTTAAAAGGGAAGGAAATTCTAACACACGCTACAACATGGATGGACCTTAAGGACATTGTGCTAAGTTAAATAAGTCATTCACAAAATGACAAACACTGTATATGATTCCATTTATATGCAACATCTGGAGTAGTCAGATTCATAGAGACAGACGGTAGAATGGCGGTTGCCAGGAGCTGGGGGAGAGGGGAAAAAGGGTTATTGTTTAATGGGTAGAGTCTTACCTGTGCAAGAAAAAAAAGTTCTGGATATTGATTTACAACAATGTGAATGTACTTAACACTACTGAACTGTACACTTAGAAATGCTTAATGTGGTAAATTTTATGTTATGTGTATTTTAATACAGTTTAAGAAAAAAGGGCCCTTGCATGTAAGGTTGGGGGAATAATTGCCCCATTTTGGGGCTATCATTTTGGAAAATGCCTGGAACATAACAGGTGCTCAGCAAATTGTTGTCATTGTAAATTTGTAATTAATCAGAGAGTGCAGTCTCCCAGCTCTGCCCTGTGGGGTATTAATGGAAACAGTGTAAATTGAAAGTAGATGCCTCACCGTCAGAGGAAGGGTATAGGGAAGGAAGCTGGTCTGATTTAGGAGACAGGTTCCTGGGAAATTACTGGTTGGAGAGATAAAGCCACAGCTGAAATTTGAGTAACATAGACACATCCCAGCACATGACAACTTTTTCCTTTTATCTTCTGGGCCAACAATTGAGAAGTAGCAGCAGTGAGCACAGAATATGAACAGGTGCCTGAAGCCCATCCCGTGAGTAGGCAGGGAGAGAATAGGATGCCAGGAATTGTGACAGAGAGGCTCAGAGAGCAGAGACCGGGACAGAGAGACACTCCCCTGCACGGGCATTTGAAGCCCATGGCCCTAAAACCATGAAGAGCCATCAGATCTCATCTGTGTAGCTCACATGTAGAAATAAAATAGCAAGCTATCAGACTGCCAGCTGACAGACATCAGATAAAGACAGCATTATGCCACCATGGACAGCAACTAACCCCAGAGGCCTCATGAGAAAAATTTCCAGGAAAGACACTAATAATCCCAGAGAAAACAGAATTTGAGCCAGGAGAAAGTCATTAAGTTGAGAACTAGCTCAAAAATCACACTTTGTTTTTGCTTTCAGCTTTGGAGGGTTGTTAACTCTTTGCTACAGCATCAGTGGTAGGAGCAGCAAAAGATAGTTTAAGGTAACTTCCTGGTTGTCACAAAGCAAAATCCTACTTCCTTCAGGTGCTGAGATGCATGGATGTGCACAGCGGTAATGAGAGAGAGCGCGTGCACACGCACAGATCCCTGGCATGTTCATCCTGTGCAGCGGAGACTGACTGCCTCTTTATACATCTCAGGTTGCCACTGGCCCCAAGGGTCCCTTTGCCGTAGGGGCAGCTGAAGAAATGGGCAATTGGGCTGAAACAAGAATGACCAAAGAAAAAGAAGCTCCAGAACAAAACCAAGAGTAGAATTGGGCCAGACGCTCCGGGCAAAGAAGTAGGTTCTTAGCACCAAAATATTCTGTTTATTCCCAAGAAGGAAAAAACTATGACAAAAGGAATTTATTCCAGTTTTTTCAGCCTGCTCTTGACATTAGTTTAGGTTCTTGGAGGCGGGCAATAGAGCTTGGCTCTGTCCAGCTTAAGCGAAACAGAATTGATTGAAGGCGTGTTGCTGGCATCTGTCTATGAGGACAGCATGATGCCGACGTCCGCACCTGTGTTGGGTGCTCCTCCTAGAGTCACGCGAGGTGCCAAAACCAGAGGCTGCTCCACCAGGCCTAGCACGGGGCTGGGAATCTGGGGGTGGGGTGGGGTGGGGGGGTCAGTCCAGTTCTGTTGATGGATCGATTGATGTTTGGAATCATTTAATGAGCAGGTCAAATGTAAAGGTCTTTGGGGGCTCTAAATAGTCCTTGACAGAACAATCTATAGGATGTGGATTACCAGTTTTGACTTTACAAATAAGCAGCCTACTGTGTCACGGACTTTTCTCCCATCTCACACCAGTCAGTGTGTGCAACTTTCATCAACTCCTTTCGTGTCCCTGAATTTCAGTCTCTTACCCATAAAGTGGGGGCTCGGTTTAGAACACGGCTTCCCCCTGACAGCCCACCGTTTGTGAAGCCAACAGAAGGATGTGCATGGGCGGTGGCAGGCGAGGCCTCACTCGCAGGGCTGTGAGCAGCCTGCCCTCCTTCAGAGCAGTGTTCCGCTCACCTGGCCTTCGGCTCATCAAGCAGCAAGCGAAGGACATCCGGGGAGCTGGGCAAAAGCCTTCCCACCCACTACACCCTCAAGGAGGACCAGTGTGGACGTTCCGTGACAGGGATGCTGTCTTGCAAAGGGCAGGGGGACAGGTCAGGAACAGTTGTCAGGAGCAGTTAATGGTGATTTGCTCCAATTTTCCCCCAGTAATAGTCAGTTTGTGGTGCACCTCTAGCTCCAGCAATGAATATTTAACAAGAAAATATGTCACCAGAACAAGCCCCCACAGCAAATGAATTAATATTAATGGGATGAAAATTGAGCCTCCTGTTGAACCTGAGGAGATTGTGCAGGCGGCGGTTGTGAACGCTCTCAGACAGTCTCAGGACCGGCCTCACCCTGGGCAGCGCTCAGCAGAGGCCACGTGAGAAACAGTTAAATGCTCTCCATGGCTCCTGCTCTGGCCCAGAACGTGGGGCTCAGGAGCTCCTGACGACACGCATTTCCACGACGCTCCGCAGAGGCTGACGGGGCAGAGTGAGTCACAGGGCGAGCCTTGGGAAAGAGCAGGGAGCACAAGGCCAGCAGGGCTTGGAACACTGTCCCCCAAAATGGCTTAGCACCCAAGGGAGCTAGAGGTTCAGCCCAAGCCCTCATCTGCAGGCGAGGAAGCTGAGGACAGAGGGGTCACCGGCTTCCGCACGCTCATGTCTAATTAGGAACAGGGCCCACATTTCGTAGAGCCCAGATTGTGAGAAAGTGTCTGAAATAGTCCCCAGCACAAAGAGAGTGCTCAGGAAAGATGAGATCACTGCTCCTAGGCCTTGTTAGCCCTCAGCAATGAAGGAAGGCGCCCACGAGCTCTGGGCTCACTCCGCAGGAGTATCCTGGCATCCTTTTCCGCACGCGGGCGTCTGGGGAGCTCCACGCCCACTCGGGGCCACTGGGTGTTGCCACGTCTCGTATCAGTGAAGGCATTTCCAGGCAAGAAGCATCTCTGGCAAATTTGATCTTACCATATTAGCTTCTTAGCAAATTCATGTGTGTTCACCCAGTTCTTCATTCATTCTGCAAATATTTACTGACTGCTGAAAAACATGACCACTGACCTTGCCTTTGAAAGAGAGCGAAATCATTTTCCCTGTGGCCCTTACCTGATACTATAGGGGAAAATGACCAAGATAAATATGTAAAATATATAATAAGTTGGAAGGCTGATAAAAAGAACAAAACAAGTAGGTAAGAAAGATAGGAAATGTATGGGATAAAATTTTAGATATGACATTAAGAAAGAAAGGCTTACGGATATGGTGATTTGAAGAAAGACACAATGAAAGTGAGGGAGGAGGGTGATGGAAGAGCACCGCATGGAGGGAGGGAGGAGGGTGATGGAGGAGCACCCGGTGGGGGGAGGGAGGAGGGTGATGGAAGAGCACCCAGCGGGGGGAGGGAGGAGGGTGATGGAAGAGCACCCGTGGGGGGAGGGAGGAGGGTGATGGAAGAGCACCGCATGGAGGGAGGGAGGAGGGTGATGGAAGAGCACCGCATGGAGGGAGGAAGGAGGGTGATGGAAGAGCACCTGGTGGAGGGAGGGAGGAGGGTGATGGAAGAGCACCTGGTGGAGGGAGGGAGGAGGGTGATGGAAGAGCACTGCATGGAGGGAGGAGGGTGATGGAAGAGCACCGCATGGAGGGAAGACAAGTGTGGCTAACGTCCTGCCAGGAGGGCTGAGGGAGCATTGTCTCTGGGTTAGCAGGCAGTGGTCATGGGTGAGGGGACAAGGGTGTGTTGGAGGGAGGGAAGGGGCTGATGGCATCAGGAGAGCATGGGACGGGAGAACGGGGAGCTGATGGATTTAGATACTCCTCCAGTTATTTTTGCTATAAAGAGATAAATGGGGTGATAGCTGGCGGACAAAGGAAAGTCAAGGGAACTTCTTTAAAGGATAAAGAAATAAATCATGTTTATCTGCTGTTGGAAATAAAACAACAGAGAGGGAAAATTTGACAATGTAGGATTTAGAGTCAAGAATATCTGGAAAATAACGTGTTTGGGGAAGTGCGGGAGTCGGGACACACACAGCCCGTCCTCAGGCAAAGGAGGAGTAAGGAGCATGCTGATGGGTGGGTGGATGGATTGGCTGTGAGGGGGTGGATGGGTGTCGTTTTCCATGGAATGGTTTAATGCGTATTTAGTCATTGTCACCAACTCTTTGTTGAGCTCTAGAACCACAGCTGATAGTTGTGGCCTCTCACAGGACCCTAAATGCTCAGGGATCTAAAACCACGAGAGCTTGATAAAATTTAGCTAATAAACAGCTTAGCAGGTGGCAGAGACACAAAGGCCAGACTTTGTTTCCTAGAGACATTCTGGTGGTGCCACTTGTGAAGTAAAGGACAGCCTCCCCAAGACTGCTGTCCCCTGACTGCTCAGGAACTCGTCTCTGCAATGCCAATTTAGTCAGATCACGTCCCTGCTCAAAACCCTTCACTGCCTTCCTTTTGCCCTTAGGGTAAAATACAGAATTCTTAATGTGGCCTATAATGCTCATTGTCCCAACTCCTTTTCCATATGGATAAAACGGCTATTTCAGCCTAACGCACCACTCCAAAATGTACTAGTTTAAAGTGATGGCTGTGTGTTATTTCTTACTGAGTCCAGGAGCCTGCTGGGCAGCCCTCGCGAGGGGCTGGGCTCACGTACGCGTCTGTGAGTTGGCGGGTCAGCAAGGCCTGGCTGGGCTAGGATGGCTCTGGCCTGTGTCCCTGGCCTCTGCCTGCATTTGTTCACAGAGCTGTGCGCAACGACGAGAGACAGACAGAGATGGAAACGGGGACAGGCGCACAGGCTCTGGACGCTTCGCCTCAGAAGGGGCTCGTTTCCAACACATTCGTTTGGCCGGCTGGTCAAAGCGAGGCCAGCCCAGATGGGGGGCTGGGGGGTGGGGAGCTGAAGGGGCTCAGACTCGAACTCTTGATGGCAAAGGCTGCAGAGGCAAAGTGAGAGGCTGGGGGTGCGGGGGAGTGTGCGGATGTGGGCAGGCATTTGCAATCTGCCTGCCACGCCACCTGCAGCTCCCCGCCACGCCACGCACAGCTCCCTCGCACCCCTTCCCACTGTGAACCTTTGTGCCTGTCGCTGTGTGTGTCTATCAAATCCGCCCCCCATGGGATCCCCATCCCTTCTGTTCTGATTAACTCCCATTCAACCTTCGGCCATCAGCAGACCACCTCGTCCTCAGAGAAGCCTCCTTGGCCACCCTGGAGCCAGCCGAGCCCTGCTGTTGTCCCCTGGAGGACAAGATACCCATTTCCTCTGCAGAACTTGCTGAAATCCCTTTCAAATACTTGCTTGCATAATTGTGTGTTAAATGTCTATCTCCCCTACTAGAATACAAGCCCAGTGAGGGAAGTCCTTGTTGGTCTTGTTTCATTTTTGTCCTGACAACGTGTAACAAAAGCTCAATAAATATGTGTACTATAATCACAAGAATTAGTAAAGAAAGAACACCTCTTAGCACAGGCAGACAAATCTTGTTCCGACGTCAGTCTGTGGCTTGCCTGCTAGTTTTATATTTGCTGTCCTAAATCAGTTTTCCTTGGAGAAAGTGAAGTATTTCAGCGCAATCTCTTTTTTAAAGGATTTTATACAAACCAACCAGATTGGGCTTTGCATTCTGTGTACCCCACTGGAGTAAAACCACTCAGGTGTAGGTCCAAGTAGATGGCGGCAGAATCGTGCCCTGGAATCTACATGCCTGGGTTTAAATTTAGGCTGTGCCGGTCACTACCTGTGTGAATGCTGGAGAAGGGCTCACCTCATCCTGCCTCAGTTTCCTCTCTAAAGGGGAACAAACTGGCTATATCCCAGGGTTTGATGATTATTACCTTTTCTATTGTGCTAACAAAGTCTGTTGCACGGCAGGCTCTCAATCAACATTGGTTCCCTCCTCCTCTATTTATGGGTTTGTTTTTTTCCTTGACTATCTGGAAGAAAACCCAGCACACAGTAAGCTCTCAATTTATAACCGGAAAATTAAACTGACACCACTTTGCTGTTAGCCAAAACAGAAGAGCCAAAGGGCACACGTTCTGAAATAATGAACGTCAGCTGAGCTTTGGGGCAGACTAGACATGAGGGATTGGCACAGCAAAAAGTGGGAAACACGGACAGATCCAGGGAGCAGGTTGGGGCCAAATGGGAAGACTGAGGGGAAACTCCCCCGTGGTGACAGCCACGTCAGGGCCTGGCGCCAGAAAGGACAAGGCTCAACTGTGCTCCACTCCTGCTTTCTCTTGGCAAAGAAGGGGGGAAACTGGAACGGGAGCCTCACGTAGTGGAGTCTCTGTATTTCTGAAGAGGTCCTGGGGCTCCAGGGGCTGACTTTGCAGCTTCCAGCGTGGGCCCAGGCCCCTCCAAGGGGCAAAGGGGTCCCCAGTCTACAGACTCAGGACTGCAGGCGGACTGCACCTGCATCAAGGCTTGCTGGATGGCTTCTGGCTCAGGCCAGGGAGAAGGGGACCTCCCCTGGTGTAGATGGAGACACAGCAGGCAAACTACGGATGCAACTGGGGTCTGGGGGCCTGGGGCCCATACCAGCTGGAGTGGGGACCAGGGTTTCAGATGCTGTTTGTCTCAAAGTTCCGGTAGCTGGACTCCCAGTGCAGGGAGCTGTGGCACTTGAAGACCGAGCACACCTTTCTTCCTGGACTTGTTCTGAAAAACTCTGCCAGGCCCCGTCTTTGGCTCCCATTTCTGTTGTTTGACCCAGCCTCCTGGCATTTCCCAGGCCAGAGGCCCCAGGCCACGCAGCTGCCCATCAGTATAAACTCAGGGGCTGCAGAGCTGTTTTTATTGCACGACAGACTCTTTTATCTGTCAGTGAAAGTTCTCGACTTCCTCTCAGTCTCGGAAGCCACACGTGGGATCCTAGACCCACAGACTACACGGGGGGCCAGGCCGCTCCCCCAGAACAACAGGCTGCTCTCCGCGCACCACACAGAGCACTTGGGGATTTTGGGTGGGAACTGATATCTACCACACATTTGACCTCTTGCTGACTTGCAGCGTTGGCGACAGCCACACCTCTCAGTTTCAAGCTTGTAGTGCGGATCCTTTTATGTGCATCTTACTTTTTTCTCTCATTTGAATATTTGTAGACTCCATACCTCTTACAGCCACAATACTTTAAGACCTTGAGAAAAGTAAAAATAGCTTCTATTAAGAAAAATATTGTGGACCCTTGGTTACAGAAGTCCTACGACATGCCAACTTCCAGGCTCTGATGGGTTCACTTTACTTTTTTAAAAATAAAA
The DNA here is from genome assembly GCA_023783475.1 of Daubentonia madagascariensis. Classification (NCBI taxonomy): domain Eukaryota; kingdom Metazoa; phylum Chordata; class Mammalia; order Primates; family Daubentoniidae; genus Daubentonia; species Daubentonia madagascariensis. Next base: position 2,292,560 of record JAKFHU010001035.1, read on the forward strand.
TATCAATATACTATGTGAAAGTCAGTTTTTTAAAAATTATCTTTTTAAGGTTTTTTTGCTTTAATGAACTTTTTATTTTCAAGTATTTTTAGATTTACAGGAAGTTGTGAAGATACTCTCCCTCCATACAATTTCCCATCACTAACACCTTACGTGAGCGTAGTACCTTTGTCACAGTTAATGAACTAATATTTATATGTTATTGACTAAACTCCAGAATTTATTCAGATGTACCTAGTTTTTACCTAGTGTCCTTTTCCAATGCAGGACCCCATCTGGGATCCCATATGATGTGCCGTCCTCACATCTCCTTGGGCTCCACTTGGCGGTGGCAGTTCCTCAGACCTCCCTTAATTCTGTCAACCTTAACAGCGATGGGCAGTGCTGGTCAGGTATTTTGTAGATTGTTCCTCCATTGGGATTTTTCTGAGGTTTATCCTCATGATTAGACTGGGCTTATGGGCCTGAGGAGGAAGGAAGACAACAGGGTTAAAGTGACCTTCTCATCCATCCTGTGGAAGGTATTTGCCATCAACAGTACTTATCTCTGCTGATGTGGCCTGAGCACCCTGCCCTGGGAAGTCATCTCCCTCCCTCTCTGCACTTGCTCCTTGGGGGAGGTCACCATGCACAGCCCTGGGAGGTCATCTCCCTCCCTCTCCACACCTGCTCCTTGGGGGAGGTCACCGTGCACAGCCCTGCATGGCCCACACTCGGGGTGCAGAGTGATGCTCCACCTCGTCAAGGATGGGGCGGCTTCGTCAGTGAGAACGCTTCTGTGTGAGAGACATGTCTGTTCTCCACTTATCTATTCAATCATTTATTTGTGTCCGTATGAACTCATGGATGTATATTTTATACTGCGGCTTATAATCCAATACTACATTATTTATTTTGTTGCTGAAATCATTCAAGCATTGGCCCTCGGGGGGCTCTTTCAGTTGACTCCTGTGTCGCTTTGACGTGCCCCGCCTGTGTTGGATTTTGTTTTGGTTTTGCACGCGAGCACTTCCTTGCTCTCTGGCATCACAAGATGCTCTGGGCTCATCTCGTACATTTCCTGCTTTAGCCCTGGAATCAACCATTTCCTCAAGGAGTTTAATTTCCTTTTAAAGTACGAACTTCCTGGAGATTCTCCAAGGGGGAATAAACTCTGAAAATGCATAATATGATTTGTAATGTAAGGAGGGAAGCCCTAGTTTTATTAGCAGGGCAGCTCTGCTCAGGAAATCTTCACGCATAGTCTTGTCCGGAGCTGGCCTGTCCTCTTCTGGTCAAGGCAGTATGTCTTCATTTAGAAGAAAGCACCAGGACTGTTGCTTGTTAGCAAAAAGTATGGTCTGCACACATTCTACTCCAGGATAGAACACTGATTTCTTGGAAGAATCAGTGAATAAATAAACTGACCAGGAATTGAATAAGTCTTTCAGAAAACAGATCTCGTTTTGAATTATGACTCTGCCATTCACTAGCTATGAGATGTGGAATATCACCAAACTTCCCTAAACTACAATTCTTTCATCTTAAAGCAGGGACAAGCAGGCCTGTACCAACGACGTTACGAGAATAAACTGGAAAATGTGACCAAAGCACCTAGGTGCTCAATAACAGCCAGGTGTTCTCCTTTGTTCCCAGCTTAAATGAGTATTTATCCAACGCCATTTTCAGGAGCTAAACTGGGCACAGTGTCCCTTCAGGAAGAGTGGGCGAAGGGCTGTGGATTGGGTGAGAGCAGCCTGGGCTACCCATGGGGGTCCGGGCTTTCCAGGGAACCCCGGGCAGGAAAACTCATGTCAGGAGGGTGGTCACACCAGAGAGCATGTCACCTTCACTTACCCTGGGTGGGAGGTGGCGCCATGGCTGGGTCCTGCATGTCCCAAGAGTCCGCCTGGGCTGATGGACAGCCCAGGTGTGGGAAGCCACAGCCTGCAGCCAGCCCTGGCTCTGCCCGTCCTCAGCTCATGCAATCTCCCTGAGCCTCCATTTCCTCATTTGCAAACGGAGCAACTGGTGGGATTTGTGTTAAAATTAAATCTGGTCGTGTGTAGAGTGTGTGGCAGAGGGCAGAGCCTCCTAAGGGGTGCTATTGCCTCTCTCACTGCGCTGGGCATGTCTGGACACCTGACTCCTTCGTTCAGAACCAGAGCGGCTGTACCTTCCCTGGAGCCTGTTCTACCTAAGGCTGGCCACCTGCCCTACCCTTGCCCCAGATGATGGCACAAAGCCTTTGCAGTGAACAGCCACTTAATGAGAACCTCTGTGTGCAGAACCAGCCCAATTAGCTGAGGTTTGCAGAAGCCAAGTCCACTTTGCCGTAGGCAGGGCCGTTCTACACGTCTTTCTCCTTGCAGTGAATCGCTCAAGGACAGCTAGTGTCCCACAAGGAAGCAAAGCCCAGCCCCCTGATCGTGCCAGAACACTGCAGAGCTGCATCCTGCCCTGGCTCTCAGGCTGGGGCTGGGGCTGGGGGTGATGTCCTGACTGCAGGAGGAACTGGGCCAGATGCATGGGAGCCCTGAGGCCTGAGTCCTGGGGGCAGTGGAGGAAGACCTCGGCTGCAGGAGCCCCCATCCAGGCCTGAGGATGGCAGTGGGCACAGAGCAATTTCTCAGAACCAGGGGCAGGCCACGGAAAAGCAGCGAGTCACAGGCAGAGGTAAGTGCCAGCACGTGGCCGTGGACCCTGCAGTGCCACTCTCGGAGGGCAGAGTCCCTGCACTCGCTGTGAAGTTCATGCTGAGCTTAAGTGCTGGAGGCTGTTTCCCTATCTGTAAAATCAGGCCAGCACTCCCCTCAGGGGTGAGGATTAACTGGGATAATCTCTGAACAGCCTTGGTTTCCCTGGCACACTGTAAATACTCAGTAAAGGTGACAGCCTTGCCACGGCTGCTTCTCAACCAGGGTGGGGGTGTCCCCAGAATGGAAATGCTCAACAGCAGGTTATGAGCCACCTTAACCAGGCTGCTCCATCTCCTCCACATCACTGGCTAATTGCACAGCAATCACAAGACTTGAGACCATGGGCCAGGAGCCAACAGGTGTTGGGTGACTTTGCAAGGCCAGGAGCCCCGTGAGTCTGTGCCCTGGCCACCCTGCCTCCAGCTCCACACAGTGCCTCCAAAGTGACCCGATCCTCCAGCCCTGTCCTCGCACCTTGGAAATGAACCAGACAAATCTGCAAGCCTCCTCAGCTCTAAAAGTTGGGGATCTTTGCAATGTCTTTTCCTAAAGCTCTGTTATGGTTTCATAAATTCTGATTCCTGGAAACCTAATAGGTTTTTGACTTTACTAGTGAATGTGTGTGTGTATGTGTGTGGTGTGTGTATGTGGGGGATTGCAGGTGCTTGTGTACATGCATGAGCTTGTGTGTGTGGTGTGTTTATTTGGGGGGTATGCTGGTGCTTGGGTACATGTGTGAGCAGGTGTGTGTGTGGTGTGTGTAGGTGGGGGGTATGCAAGTGCTTGTTACATGTGTGAACATGTGTGTGGGGTGTGTGTGTGTTGGGTAAAGTAGGCAGGGAACATTTTGCACCTTCAGCCAGGCTTTGTTTAGTCTAACTGGGCTGCCCAAACTACACTTGGATACTTATTTTTGTTGTTGGGAAAATGTTTGCTACACATCTTTTATATCAGAAAAATATATAACAATCCTACATATGTACCTAAATTTTTTAATAGCCAGCTTTTTTGTTTTTTTCTTTTCTAAGAGAAATTATTTTTTTACTAAAACAAACATGAATACGTCATGACATAACATGCAAAATTTACCTGAACTTTTAAGACAAAACAGAATTTTTGTTCCCCATTGGTTGTTTGGGCAGCTTCAGGGTATAGCTCCAGACCCTGCAGAGACACCGTGTCAGCTGCAAGTTTACCTCCATTCACTAGGAAAAGAGGGAGCAAGGAAGCAAACTTTATTGAGCAAGCGACTCCAAACACGCCATGACCTGAGCCTCCGCAGCCACTGTGAGGACCTGGAGGGCACACAGCACGTCACGCAGCAGCACTCCTAGGCAAGCAGCTCCCACAGCCCGTGGGGCACAGCCAGCCGGGCACGGCCAGCCAAGGTGAGCCCAGGCAGGTCCGTGAGGGTGGGCTCGGAGCAGCAGGTCCCAGGAGCAGCTGGTGAATTTGGTGTTGTGACCAAAGAAGACAATTGGGATGAGGAGACAAGGAAAGCGAGAACCTGGGGACGGAGGAGCAACACAAAACTCCACCTGAGGGGCACCTCCCGACTCCTGCTGCTCACCTGGGAACTGTCACCATAGAAACAGGCAAAGCGTCGGGATTTTTCTGACACACACAGAGCTGAGTCCTGGGCAGCATCTCTCCGATAGTCACCAGGGGCGGGGCCCTGAGGAGTGACAGGCTGGGCCCTCTCAGGGCAGCGGGTGCATGGGCAGGACGCCTCGAGCACAGAACGTGCCCTAAGTGCACGGAGGGCTTCAGACCAGGAGCAGGTGGCCCTCGCAGGTGACGCAGAGAGCTGCCGACAGGACACAGGGCACCTGCAGGCACAACAGCCAGCAGACCAAAATCAAGCTGGGAGGGGGTGTGCGACAGGCAGCAGTGGGCTGTTTGGGATGGGAGGGCACTCTGGCTGGGAGTGAGGGATGGAGCTCCCTCCTGTCAGTCCCTGTGGAATGGGGGTGGGGCTGAGCTGCCCTACAGATGACGTTTCAATAATGAGGACACAATGACAAGTCCTCTACTTATTAATAAAATTACATAGAGCAAAGACAAGACATGACAGAACCTTAAATGCACACGGCTAAGTGCAAGCAGTGAGTCTGAAAAGGCTGTGCACTGTACGATTCCAACTCTAGGACATTCTGACAAAGGCAAACTATGGAGACAGTAAAGAGATCAGTGTTTGCCAGGGGCTGCTGGAAAGGAATGAACAGGTGGAGCACAGGGGATTTTTAGGGCTGTGAAACTATTTGGCATGACAGTATAATGGTGGACACATGTCATTATGCATGTGTCCAAACCCACAGAATGTGCAACACCAAGACAAATCCCAATGTAAACTGTGCACATTGGGTGACAATGAAGTATCAGTGTAGGTTCATCGATGGCGTGAACTAAAAATAAAATCTTAAGCCCTCTGCTAACTGAATGGACCCCTCTCAACCAAGGGGGCCTCAGAAACACCTTAAAACTGAGTTCCCAGCCATGATGGGATGGAAGAGATAAAGCACAATTACGTGCTTGTGATTTCCCTTCATGAATATTCATGACTCCTCCTATAGCTTGTTGAATATGTATAATCGACCACCCTGCTCAGTATAAAACCCTGTTGCCTTTTGTCTCTTCTCTGAAGCTCATGTGCCTGGATTCAGGCTGGGGCTCTGCTTCCCCACCTGTTGGAGCAGCCACCCTGCAGGCTGCTACCCTTTATGAGAAATAAAGCTGTCCTTTTCCAAAGTATAAACCTCGTTAATCATTTTTTTTTAGTTAACAATTGGAACCGATGTACCACAGTAATAGTAGTTGTTAATCACAAAGGGAAGAGGGGAGGGAGGAAATCTGTGGGAATTCCCTCTACTCTGGGCTCAATTTTTCTGGAAACTTAAAACTCTTCTAAAAAATAAAGCTTATTAATTTAAAAGATTACGTAGAGCAGAATTTAATTTTTATTGAAAATGTAAACGATTGTTTTGGAAAATGCAGCCTTTTCCTCTGGTCTCTCTGACCACACCGGGGGGTGGTGCTCCTGTGGAAGGAAGCAGCGGTTTGCGGCCCTCTGGGTGCTCTCTTCCCACTCAGCCGCGCCGCTGCAGCCAGCGCCCCCCGTTTTTCCACCAGCACCTTTCCCCCGAAATGCTGCTCCTGCAACTTACAAGTGTAACTTTGTACCCTGCACGGCTACAGCATTTTTTGTTAACTTCCTTAATTTCATATTCACAGGAGAATAATCTGGTTCAGAGCACACAACAAAGGCGAGAATTTAAACCAAGTCCATGACTCAAAGCCCAGGTGTGGTGGGGGCAGCACCTCCAAGGCCCCCCCACAGGATCCCGTGCAGACCCCACTCTTGCCGGCAACTCTGCTGCCTGCAGCTTTAGTCCCCGGCCCTCTGGCGTCATTTTCTCCGTGGTGTTAACTGAGGCCCCCGTCCTCCCAAGTCCTGACCCCACGCCCAGTCTGGGGACAGCGCTGCCTCAGCACCCCTCCCCTCCCTGCCGCCGTGCCCTGCCCCTTCTCTCTTGCTGAGCTCTTTCCCTCTGATCCCCCTGGTTTTCAACTATTACGTTCGGCGTTACCTTTTCCTGCAGCACAGCACACTGCAGCTCCTTCCACAATGGGAGGTGGACTCGCTGTTTCTGTCACTGTTTTCACCGTTCCATCCTGGCCCATCCCTGCATCCGTCCACTGTGAAAGACGCCAAGCTGGGTGCTGTGAATGAGGGAGACGGACAACACGCCACCCCTATTGCCGGGGCAGAGACCTTCCCAGATACCTGGTGAGCCAGGAGGCATGTTGTGGTGCTGGAAGGTGAGGACAGTGCCCCAGATGCCGTCTCCAGTTGACCACCTTGGAGCCCACCAAGACCGCATTCCCCAAACAAGGGTACGTCTACTAGGGGCGTTGGCTGACATCCAGCCCTCATTAAAGGTCACTTGGGCAGACTTAGCTGGCTGTTCCAGTTACCTGTTGCTGCATAACAAGTCACCCCAAAACACAGTGGCTTAAAAAAATAATCACTTTATTATATCTCATGATTTCATGGGTCTGGAATTCGGGCAGGGCTCCACGGGCAATTCTTCTCCACGTGGTGCCAGCAAGGTCCCTCACTGGTCAGTCTGGCTACAGGGAGGTGCGGGGCTGCTCCGCTCACGTGCCAGGACCTCGGCAGGGCAGAGGGCAGTTTCCCTCCTCTCCCTCCCCACGCAGTGTTGGCCTCTCCGGCAGGAGCAGGAATTCTTACCTAGTGTGTCAGGGCTGCCACAGGCAGTGCTCCAGGAGGCCCCGGCAGAAGCTTCAGGTTTCTTTTGAACTTGCCTCAGACACTCTGGAATGTTGCTTCTGCATTCTGTGGGCGAGACAAATCGTGAGGCCAGTCTGGGGACCAGAGGAGAGTGAGGCTCTGCCTCTCAGAGGAAGGCAGCAGAGAACTAGAAAGCGGAAGGTTGGCAGTACTTGGAGGGCCACCACGCAGGTCACAGCACCTGGGCAACAGCTTAAGAACTACAGAGATTCCCAAGAGGAAAACACAATGGCCGGGGCTGCTAACGCCTCGTCCGGCACAGGGAGGTTGGAGCTGGGAGGGCCGTGGCGCTGGGAGGACCTGACGCACCTTTCCTGCACAGAGCAGGACCGCACGAGGTCATGGGGCCGCAGACGCGAGACTCTTCCAGTCCTCTGCCCCAGAGAATTCTGGAACCTCTGGGCAAAGGGGCCTGTGTGCTCACTGCTTTGGAGGAAACAGAAAAAGGGACCTGGGAGCTCATCAACTTACCCAGCAGTTACCCTCGGAGAAATGAATGGCTAATCTGCTTTCTCCGGGTTTAGTTTTTTAGTTTGTTTTTTAAAAAGTCAGCATTGGAAAGCGGCAAAGGGACATAAATAAGGAGGTTAGCAATAAAGCACTTGTAATAGAAACCACATACTTCCAACAGGCACTTACGTTTTCCAAGATTATCAAAATAGCAGGCAACCCACAGGCTCAGGAAACGGGGCCCCGGGCCCCCAAGCCCAGAGAGCACCTCTGACTCCTCCGAGGTCCCCAGGGGAAGACCAGCGGGACCCTTATGCCCTCTGCTGCCTTCAGAGCTCACCCACCCTGTGCCCTCTCCTACCCTGGCTGGCCCGGGCAGTGGCCCTAGGGTGGTGCGCTGCAAGTGCTCTGGGGTGGAAGCCGGGGAAGGCAGGAGGCAGGAGGCAGGAGGCTGAGCGCAAGGAGGAGCCTCCCTGGAGACTTCAGGCTCCGACGCTGGAGGTCCTGAGCTGTCAACCAGCCCTGGGCGTGGGACACCCTGCTCCCATGCCTGGCGCCTGTGGGCACTGATGGCTGAGGGCTTCCTGCCAGCAAGCAGGTAGGGCCTCCTTTTCCCCCGGGGAATCTGGACAGTCCATTCTGGGGGCTAAGGCCGTGGGTAGCTCCTCCAGGACCCTGGGGGCCGCCCTTCTTGGGGGGCGTCTTGGGAGGTGAAGGTGGTGGGAGGAACGTCGGCCTCTGACACTGTCACTGGTCATGGGGTCGCAACAGCATCTAAGTCCTGAGAGTCCATCCAGATCTTCTCGCTGGGTTCAGCTGTGCTTTCAGGACCCGTGGGGCCACCCAGCTGCTTCGCTCTGGGGGCACTGTTTCCTTTTGAGCATCTCCATAAATACCTGGGCTGAGGGTCCCCAGCTGCCTCTCCTGCCTTGCCATGCGTGACAACTGTGTCCACCGGGCGCCTGGCAGCTGGCCTCTGTCGCTCAGGCTCCATCACCCAAGTCGCCCTTGGTGGTCCCAGTTCTATGACAGCACCTCCCACGGCCAGCCCTGACCTGCAGGGAAGTCCACGCTGAACACCTCTGCAGTGCAGTCAGCTCCTTTGGCGACTGGCATGTCCCCCTGGCCCTGACGTGCATCGCAGCTCTCTGCGGGTTTTCAGCCTCACACAGAACGTCCCTTGCAGGTGCCTGTTTCCCTGCACGCTCACCTTCCTCCCCATCTGCCCTGTAAACGCACTTGGGGCCATCACTTGTCCTTTGCTCCTAGGAGGCATCCTAGTGGCACCCGCACCAGAGCGGATCCTCAGGAGGCCTGTAGTCCACCCACCCTGACCCCATGCCATGCTCCGGAAGGACTGGAGGCCCCTGCCGCTGGGGGCTGTACCAAGGGTGATTGCCCTGTGCCAGCCCCAAGTTCTTGCCCTCGACAAGGGAGGGCTGATTGTGGGAAACTGGGTGGAGGACGCAGGAGCTCTGTCTTATTTCTGCAACGAATCCTCAATCTCAAACTAATTTCAAAATAAATACCTATAAAAAAATTACAGCTTGGTGACTGTTTAATAAAAGCAGGAATGTGGATGAGAAGAGAGGGCTATTGCACCACGTCCTGAAGTGAGGGAGCTGAGGCCAAGGCAGCAGGACCCGGGGCCTGGCAGCCACAGGGCAGCCCAGGACAGGCCGAGCCCTGGAGCCTCCTCCAATCCTGGGCGCTGACCAGTCGTTTCTGGCCAACGTTTCATTCCCCCATGAGAGGTTAAGCCCAGAGGGCCCGGGGAGACCATCTGCCTTTCTTCAGGCAGCCCCCACTCCTGTCACTCAGGCTCGCGTCCCCAGCAGCGCCCACCCCTCCATCCTGGAGGCCCGTTTCCCCAGAGGAGGAGAAGGGTTAAAAGTCCCGGTCTCCTTAGGGTCATCTTTCAAAGTTTCTCTCATAAAAAATGCACAGTAACCTCCCCACTAAGAAGACCACAGGCTCTCCTCTTCCTCCTTTAACATCCGTGATTATTAGAGAACATTTTGAAATGCTGAAGGACAGAACCCCGCTGGTGTGTTCCTCTCCAGCAGCTCCATCTCTGTTTCTGGTGTTTGTTCCACCCATTCTGCTCCTTCCTCTCTGTGGACTAGATAGGAGGAGGACGTGGACGTTTCTGGTGGGAAGAGCACGGATTTGGAGTCGGAAGAGAAGAGGCGAATCCCGCTGTGCTGCGTAATAGTTCTATGATGGGATACATGGAAGAGCCTCAGTGTCTCCTTCTGTAAAGTGGGGATGAGGCTGCTCACCACACGGGTTGGTTATGAATGTCCACAAGTAATGGGCGCCCAGGCCAAAGTATTCAAGAGAAGTGGAATTGATTGACTCTGCAGCCAGGAAGGACAGCACGGTGGCTCACAGCACTGCAGACACTGGGTGCTAAGGGCCCCCAGGTCACTTGCAGAGGCCTGACACCTCCTCTAGGGTTCACCTCACAGACCGGCCCCACTGCCAGCAACGCTGGTCACCTCTTACACTTAGATGCCAGGGCCAACGACCTTCCCCTCCTGGCCCCCACAGGAGGCTTCCTGTTAGCTCTGTTCGTGTGCCTGCACTGAAAGGGCCACTGTCACTTGGAGGTGGGGGCTGTGACTGGCAGATGGAGGTGAATGCAGATTAGGATCTGTTGTCTGAAGAGAAAGGGGCTTGTAAATCTGCCGAATGGACCCCAAACTGGAGCTGCCCTCCTCTTCTGCAGGTGGATTTAATGGAATCAGGCACATGTGCAGGGTGAGGCTGGCCTGGGACTGGGTCAGGCTGGTGGTCAAGGTGGGAAGCCAGGTGCTCAGGAGCCCCACGCCCAGGGGTCAGGACACCAGTGTGGGGGGTACATGCCTGGAGCAGATGCCGGTGCCCAACAGAGGGAGACCACCAAGGCAGACCAGACCCAAATGGATGAAATGGCCTCAGGTGAGTCCCAGGAGAGCCTGGCGCTGGCAGGGAGGACAGGAGGCACCAGGAAGGAGGAAGGCCACAGGGTCAGGCCACATCTGAGGATGGGGGCAGGTTCTGGGGACAGGGCAGTGCTCCAGGCATCTGCTGGTCCTTATCCCTCTCCCAGAGTCCTCCATCCCAGATCATTAAAGGGCCACCAAGGTGCTCCCCCAGGCACCGTGAGGGACACAGGTGCTCCAGTGAAGCACCTGAGGTCATTTCCCTCTGCGTCTCAGGAAAAGAGAGTGCACACGGGGACTCCGTGGGTCAGTGTCGATGGAACCACAGCGTGACACATTTTGTTCATGGCCTATAACCACTAGCAGACACTATGCATCTGCGTAGGAGTAGGAGAAAAAGCTGTGCATTAACTTTATCATTTTCCCAAATTACCAGACAAAAAGGTGAACATAAAATATCTTTTCTCTAGGACAATAAACATAGACAAAAATAAATACCATGCCTGAGCTATTACTATTTACCCATCTGACAATTTAAATGGTAGTATTTATCAAAAATCTATGAAAATACCTAGCAAGTAATTCATGGTAAATGCATTTCCTAAAAGGCTGCACCGTTTGAATTTTGGATCTAATCTATGACTTTGTATTAATTAGACATATATCACTAAATATTCAGTCATCTCTGCCTACTCAATTTTTAATGTGTGGTATGACATTATATTTTTAATATATCCATAGTCTCATTTGCTGCAAAATAAAGTCTATCAAATTTCATCACATAGGAAAAGTGAGAAAATATAGCTGACTTTATTTTCCATAAACTAAAACACACGCTTGTAGTCATTAAGAAATAAGTTGTGGCCAGGCACGGGGCTCACGCCAGTAACCCCAGCACTTTAGGAGGCCAAGCCGGGAGGATTGCTTGAGGCCAGGAGTTGGAGAACAACTTGGGCAACCCAGAAAGACCCTGTCTCTAAGAGAAAGAAGGAAAGAAAGTTAGTTTTTATTGTCCCCAATGTAAAATCAGTTTCTTCAAGATGTATCACATGTAGTCACTTACCATGAAGCCTATGCCATGTAATGTCACATTTTCTTTGCAATTATTATTATGTACCTCTTCCCAGTGCTAACATTTCCTAAGAAAAAAATAGCTTTATTTTATACTAGAATTAAATTATATTAATATTGAATTTAAATTTATAAACAACATGAAGATTACTTATTTCAGCATTTTACCCATTTTTCAGACAGATAAAAATGCTGATTTTACAGCTATTCAACATGTGGACTTTTATACAGTATCAGGGTAAGAGTCCTGAATCAGAAATTAGGCGAACTGGCTGTATTGTGTGTGTGTGTTTCTGTTTGAGTGTCTGTGCGCAGCATTTACTAGCTTGCTAACTCACCGTATGGCCGTGGACACATCTTGTTCCCTCTCTGAGGCCCACTCTCCTCATCTGTAACGCATGGGTCAGCTTAGGCAGTCCCTCAGTTCCCTTCTGACGATCACATCTAAGTTCTTATTTGGGGAAAGGAAATGCTATTAAAACGAGATTACAGAAAAAATAAAGTGACATGGGATGCCACTGCTATATCTGCAGAGCAGAAACATTTTGTATTTTGTGAATCAAAATGTTTCTCTCTTTGCCTATCACTTTTCTACAAAAGCAATGAAATATCACTTCATTCAGCAAACATTCCTGGAATGCCTACCACGTGACAGGCACTCACTTAGACATTGAGGAGGTAGCAGAACAGACAGACATCGAGCCCTCATTGTACAAGAACAGACAAGAAAAATAAGTAAAATGCATAGAATGCTTTTATTATTGGGAGACAAACTACCATACACTTAGCAGCTGGAAACAACCCTGTTAAGCCTGGCAGCTCTGTGGTCAGGAGTCTACCCACAGCTGAGCTGGAGTCCAGGCGCATGTGAAGTGGCAATCCAGATGTTGGCTGGGCTGTGTTCTCACCTGGAGGCTCACCTGGCGAAGAATCCCCTGACAAGCCACTTAGGCTGTTGGCACAATTTCCTTCCATCTTGGGACAACTTGATTATGTGAAGCAAGCCAAGGAGTGTGAGCCCCTAGAGCAAGTTCACTGGCAAGACACAGTCTTTCCTGGTGCCACACACCCACCGGCACAGCACTGAATCTCAGCTGGCACATTCTGTAGGGTGGAAGGGAGTCACAGGCCCTGCCACACCCAAGGGCAGGGTTATAAAAGGATGTGGACACAGGAGTCAGGGACCACAAGGACCCTGTTGGAGTGCCTGCCACAGACAGCTGTAAGTCCTGTGGGAAAATAAAGCCAGGAGGGGAGATGGGGAAGCTCAGGGGAAGGGCCAGCTCATGCATAGGGAAGGTGATCCTGGACCAGGGCTGGAAGGGGCAGGGAGCATTCACAGCTCCTGGGGTTCCACGTGGGGAATCAGCCCTGCAAAGTCCCCGAGGAGGAGCAGCTGGCCTGGTGGGTCGCGGCACAGCAGGGGCCCCTGCTGCTGGAGAGGTGCTGCCAGGGCAGCCACACAGGGGACCTGGGAGTGAGGGGCGGGTGGTGCCCCAGGACTCTGTTTCCCGACTTTGCTGTGAATGAAATGAGAGCCCTTGGCGGCGCCACACCATGGAACGACGGAGCTGCCTGTGCCCTGCACGAGCCCTCTGAGCGCCAGGAGGGCAGTGACAGCGGGAAGGCCTGCTGCCACACACCATGCTGGCGCCGACACCGGCTCTCGCCACGCGCGACTAGCAGGCAGCAGGGGGATTTCGGTGGCCAGCTTGGCCTGGAAGGTGGCACTAACAGGGTATGCAGACGGATTGGAGGTGACTTTCTTCGACTCTGACGCCTTCCAAGTCCTCTGTGATCAACCTCACTCGACCCCTCCAGCTGCGTCCCCGCCATGACCCGAGCGTTCCTATTGCTGAATACCCCTCTTTGCTCCCTCTCCCCTGACACCTGCTGCCCTCTGGGGCCTTTGACAGGCGTGAGTCAACTCGCGGCCCTCCTCCCCCGGACACTGCAGGTGACTAAGACTCCCCTTCTCGGGGACGCTTTCCTCAGTATCTCTGGGTAGAAGTCAGTGCATTCTGCCCCATTTTCATGCCGCATGACACCTCTTCACTGGGTGGGACTCTTTGAGGACATTCACCATGACTTCCCCGACTCTAAGTCTCAGCCCCTGGTACGGTGCCTGTCGCAAAGTAGACACTCGTTAGATGTGACTTTGGAGTGCTAGGACAGAAAGGTTAATGTAGCCACCACTTGGCTAACCCAGCTGACCCGAGAGGTAGGTTCCAGCAAGAAGCCACATAAAAGAAGGAAGGTTTTCAGGTTACCCACTGGAGGCAACAAACATGGAAAATTCAGAACTTGCAGAGGGCAGGCGAGTTTTGTGACGTGAACTCAACCAGCAAGGACTGGGCCCCACAGCTGCCTGGGGAGTGTGGCGTGTTCGTGGCAGCAGTGAGAATGGAGCCACAGGCAGAAGAGAGACCTGGGTAGAGACCAGACAGACCCTCGCCCAAGCCAGGATGTTAGAAAGATCGGAGCACCTGGGCCTCATGGGCAAAGCCGGCAGCTGGAGCCCGAGGTGAGCGCAGGGCCCCCGGCCTCTCTGAGAGCCCCCAGCAATGGTGCCCTAGGTCTGAGGGTCCTTTCAGCCTCCAGCACACAGTTCCCAGTTTTCTCAATGGGGACTCCACCCACCAGCTGGTGTGAGGGGGTCTGGTTTGCCCCGAGCCCGGCAGCAGTGTAGTCCGGGGACTGCTCCCCTGAGCACCCTGTCTGTGCCGCGCTCTAGAACACGGGTCACTCCATGCCCCGGGAGGACTTCCCTGAATGCCCCACAGGCAGAACTCAGGCGTCCCCAGGGTCTCAGCATGCCTGGCCTGGTGGGGGCCTCGGGCATCGCTGCGTCAAACAGAGCAAAGCAAAGCGACCCCCCAGAAGCCCGTACCTGGACACCCAGGGCTTTCTGAGGCCCCACCTGAGACCTTCCTGGGGAGGCGCACAGACAGCACACCCACCTCCTGCCCCAATCCTGTGATGAAAAAGGGCCCCCAGGCAGGTGAGGATCAAAACTGGAGGCCCCCTCTTAGAGACCTTCCTCCGTCTTCCTGTACTCTACGAGGATGCCAATACCTGGGTGAGATGATGCATTAACCTATTTCTCACGGAGGCGTGGGTCATTTATCAGATCCTCTCCCCTCTGTGCAGGGGGCCCCCGGCTGCCAGATGCACGCTGCTCCCCTCGAGCCACCAGCACCAGCCAGGCTGCTGCAGGTTGACCGTGTCTGGGCAATCGCCTCCCCCTTTGAGCCTCAGGCCACAACGAACGAAAGGGGGTGGACCCCAGACCCCAAGCCCTCTGCCTTGTGTGAATTCTCCATCAAGGGAAAGGGCTCACTGGCCTTTGCTTTTCCTCCCAAGACAAATCCCAGGTTGAGATTTTGTGCTTGATGCAAAATGAATTCAAGCCAAATAAGAAGGTGCCAGCTGCTCTGTGGGGTTTTTCCACTGGCAGTTTCTGTTCTGTGGCTCTGAGAATCCTTTCCTTTAAATCCAAATTACCAGTACTGAGACAATCAAATCAGCCACGGCTGGAGATCCTGTCCAGTCAGGTAGCCTGGCTGTCTTTCGATCATGCTTTCTGACAGCCTAGAAATAGGCAGGGGTAGAAGAGAAAGGGACCTAGCTGGGGCTCAGGTGGGGGCTCGGGAGGGGCTGCCCACCCCCCGCCCAGACCCAGCTCAGCGTCACGCACTGCAGAGAAGAGGATGCCACTGACAAACAGTGATGACAGATTCTTCTGGTGACACCCCTGGGAGCTCTGAGAGCGTGTGACTCACGGTCCCCCTGGCAGAGTGTCCGGGCCGGGTGCGCAGTGGGTGACTTCCCTGGGGGAAAAACACAGGCATATGGGACTGTCTCAGGAAGGAACACGGCACGGCTGTGTCGTGCGGGGGCGGCCGGGAAGCCAAGCATCTTTGTCTGTGACAGGCTGGGAACGCCAGTCCCCGAAGATGTCCGAGCCCAGCGCTGGGCTCTCTGCGGTCATGCGCCCCTCCCCTCCCCTGCAGGAGCATATGGTGCCTCAGCCGCCTCTGCCTTCCTGAGAAGTCTCCGGAAAGGCTCTCATAGCATCTACACAGAATGGGTCAGGGGCTTGCCAATAGTGCTTGTGACGCCTGCCGAATACACCCCTTCCAGGAATCAGCATGTATTGAGTGCCCTCGGGTTAGCCCTTTTCATTCTATCCTTAAAATCACCCTGAAAAGCTGCATTTGTTTGTGTTGATCCCCCCAGTCCACCATTTTACAGATAGGGAAACAGAGGGTTCAAACGGCCAGCTTTCCTCACCAGAATCTCAGCTCTCAGCTGGGATGGGCATGGCCGGGGTTCCAGCGTTGGCCCAGGGAACTTTACATCAGTTAAAATGTCCCTTCTGTCCTGGTTTGGATTTTCTCTTCACACACACGATTCCTGGTACAGTAAAGCCCTGGGGCAGGGGAGTCTGTCCATCTGCACCCGGCCCCCAGGGCAGCTCCGCAGGTAGGGCCCAGAGCACCCAGAGTCCTGCCCTGCACAAATGCAGGCTATGGAAACAGCAAGCCCCCTTGGGCAGGAGGCCATGGGGGCCCAGTGTGTCCCTTCCGAGGGGAGCCCATCACAGAGCAGTGTTTTCTAGGGGAGGCTGGGTGGTGGTGCTCAGATGCCTCCACTCGGTTTCCAGTGGGTCACCCAGTTCTCTAGAAGCGGGAGGAAAGCTTTGGGATTAGGACGCAAAGTGCCACCGTCCGGTGGCTCCATCACCTGGGGCCTCCCTGAGGGCTGGCAGAGCTCTAGGCCTGCCCAGACACTGCCCTGAGGGTCAGGAGCAGGAACACAGCGAAGAGCTGGGAGCACAGCCAGGGCCGTGCCTCGGCCAGGGGCTGGGGCTGGGGCAGAATGTCCCCTTGCAGGGTGCTAGGCTGGCCAGCACGGCCCCACCTCAGGTGTGTTCACTGTGAGCAGAGCGAGCCCTGGGACCCACCGGGGCTGGAGACCCTCCCGTCTGGAGGCCCTGGAGGAGCAGGCGCCTTGCTCAGCCTTCCCCAGATTAACTGGGTCTCCTCTGACCTCAGGCAGACAGAAATGAGAAGTGCTCACTCTGGCCGGCTCTGTCTGGGGAAAGGATTTCTCACATGAAAGGGCTAAAAATGATCTTTGGAGCCCATTTCTCCTCTGCAAAGAAAGAAAGAGGTCAGGCAGAGGCAGAAATCGGGGAGGGAGGGAGGGGAGGAGGGAGAATCCTTCATGTTCTGACCTTGAGAGCGTTTTTGGAAATACAGTCATGCACCACGTAACAACAACTTGGTCAAGGACAGACCACATATATGACTGTGTACCTGTAAGATTATAATACCATATTTTTACTGTACCTTTTTGATGTTTAAATATGTTTAACACATTGACTGCCACGCTAGAAAAAAAAATTTTTTTCCTTGGGGCCATGTGTTTTATTACGAAAATAAAATAAAAACTTCAAAAACAAAACAATCTTTCTAATTTAGTGAAAAATTTGTTATTTTTTATTGTTTCCTATTCATGAGTTATACACAATTAAATTGTCAATATTAATTGTAACAATAAGAACATCAACAAGTAAGATTTTCACTAACCAGCTGCAGGGTTTTGCCCAGGGTGCCGCCCATCACGTAACACATATGCTACAGCATGGCAGCGAGAGTTGCCTGCACACCATGCAGCTCCCAAGGTAAAGAGACGTGTGAGTTACATATGCTTCACGAGGCCCCAGACTCAAAACTAGCATGAGTTAAATACAACTCACATGGCAGTTAATGTGTTGGAGACACAAATACTTACCACTGTGTAACAATCACCTACGGTGTTCAGTACAGTCACCTGCTGTCCAGGTGTGCAGCCTAGGTGTCTTGTAGGCTATACCACATAGGTTTGTGTAAGTTCACTCTGGGATGTTTGCACAAGAGCATCACCCAACAGTGCGTTTCCCAGCACTTTCCCTATCATTAAGAGACACGCGTCTGTGAGCACCAGGAAAGGAATCTGTTCTAAGCAGCCTGCAGAGACCTGCTGGTAACAAACACGTGGAGAAAGCCTCACTCACATCTGTGTGGCTAAGGAGAAACATGGAGGGAAGAGCCTGTTCCCAGATGACTCTGTGCATGGAGAACACCGAGACGGAGGCGGAAATGTCACTCTCCAAAGTCTGAGTTGGTAGTGATGGCAGTGACAACCATGGGGGCCCTCTCCTGAGAGTGCCCTGTTGCCTCTGACAAGCCCCCTCCTCCTCGCACAAGGAGCCCAGGCTAGACTGGCTAGCGAGATGCCACGTCCCGGTCCAAAAGGCACTGCAGACCTTTGCAGGTTGCCGGGCTCCCCCAGCTGTCCCCTGCAGCCAAGGCTGAGCCAGCGCTAGGGGTGGCCTGGCTCCTGGGCCCCTCACCCTCCTCTCCTTGGGGTCTCCACGGATATGCGAGGGGCCTTCACAGTGGCCCCTGCAAGGTTCCTGAGGGCTCCATCTGAAGAACAGCACCTGTCAGGGGAAAGGAACATGCTGGAAAGGAGCACACAGGAGGTAAGGGGGACGCGGAGCAGTTAGAGGCTCCAACACGGGGTCTCTGGGCTATGGTGAAGGTGGACTCTCCAGGTGGCCCAGAGTTGGCAGGGCCCACCATAGGCACCCCAGGTGTAGCCTCCCATGGAAGAAACCTCAGTGGGCACCACTGCAGATCCCCTGTGTGTAAGGGCACACTCAGCCCGCTGTCCCCAGCCTCAGGATGCTGTCACCACACGGCTGGCCCGCTGGCCCCAGGCCCTGCCCTTTGACAGCTCAGTTGCTCCTAGGGTTTATCTTTGATAAAACTCCAGCTGCAGTGGAAGCTCCCACGCAGTGCTGCTGGGAAGCCACCACGATCATCCTAAGGTCCGGAAAGTGGCTTACGCTCCTACCCAGGAAACACCCAAGCGATCAGCGGGGGCTTCCCGGACCCGCAGGCTCCATCGGGATGGAACGCCCTCGGCTCCTGCCAGGGAAGCCGCAACCAAACCCAAACTCTTCTAGAAGGAAAAAGATGTGACCCTTTCTTCTCAAGCTGTCATTTTTGTTACATCCAACCTGTCTCAAACTGGCAAGTGGCACTGTCCTCCCATACCCGTTGCATGGCAAAACCGGAGTCATACCAGTGACGATTTGGACAAACTTCGTGAATCCTTTCCTCTCTCCTCAGAGAAAGCCCGAGCTGTGCAGGCAGAGGAGGTGGGGCTGAGCTGCCGACGTGAGAGCAGGAAGACAAGGAAGGCCCCCTGTGCTTAAAATACTTCCCATCCTGGCGGTGAGAATTCCACCAATAGCTAGTCTGCCTTTGAATCAAGACATTTTTTCTTGCAAACCACTCCTTTCAAAATAACTTCTCCGGGGTCCGAGGAGGCACATGTCCAGCCCGTAGCCACAGGGGGCCCAGACACCCAAGGAGTTGACTGTGCCCCCGGCAGGACCCCATCGCGAACACTGACCCCAGGACCCACCCACAGAGGTACTGAACAGTAGCCTCAGAACGTGCGGCGCCTTCTGATCTTCCACTGGCAGCTTCCTGGGCCTTCGTGGCCTCCTGAGCTCCCGCAGCCAGGGCCCTGCTCTCCCCACCTAAGTGTTCCCTTACTCCTTCTCCCCAGTTCTGATTAAGGGCAAGGAATCCGCACATAGCCTCGACACCGTGACAAGCCGAAACCCCCCAGTGCTGGTGTCCTGTTGCCTTCTCTGTATGGGCCATACCAGCACTAGTAATGGCCACTCGCAATCAGTGCCCTGGGGACACTCCCCCCACTCCTGGGGGGCCACAGATCCTGCCAGGATTCCTAAGCTCCAGAGCCCAAGAGTCTGACGGGCCCAGCCCCTGTCCCGGCTTCTGCCCTGGGGACACCATTCCGTTTCCTGCAGGGCCCGGCTCCTTCTCCTGGCCCAGCCCTGACCAGGGTCTGCTTCCCAAAGCAGACCTGGACTGAAGGGTCTCCTCCCGGACTGGAGGTTTCTTGTTGGAGCCCTGGTACCCGCTCTGCCTGGCCTCTGAGGCATGTGCTTCTTGCTGGGCCCTCAGATGCATGACTGATTTCCCTGATTCATGGCTCAGCTGCATCTGTGACCTGAGACAAGTCAGTTATCACTGCTGAGCCTCAGTTTCTCCATCTGGGACAATGCTGCCCTAACAGGAACTGTGCAAGGACTAAATGGGTCATGAGACGCGTGTGGCACCTTCCTGGCCTGCAGGAGTGTTGGTTTCATTACCTCCCCAGCTCACCTGGCTGTCTCCGGGGGAAGCTGCCAGCATCCAGACTCACCCCTCCAGCGGGTCCTGTGCCAGCTCTGCCTCCCCCGCCAGGCTGTCCTCCAGGCAAGGCTACGCTTGCTGGGAGAGATGCTCCTTTGACCTCTGACGGGCTCAGCTCAGCCTGGCCCAGCCCAGCGCCCTCCACCCTTCCTCGCCTGTGCCCATCCCGAGAACCCTGCCAAGCAGACTCCCAAACCCTGCAGTGCTGGTCACACATCAGTCAGTTCTCTGACACCTCACTTCACCCTTCTGCCAGCTTCCTTCACCTCCCTGCCAGATGCTCCTCACTGCAAGATGGTCCCTAATACTGAGGCCACCTTCCATGCCCCATCCCCTCCCCGCTCTCAGAGAGCCGCGTCTGCAGGGTCCACGTCTCGTTTGCTCCGGGTGCCCCAGTCTCTCTCACAGCACACGTCGGGTGGTCCGTGATAAACGGACATCTGTGCAACGAATGAATCAGAAAACATGTTGTAATGGTGGGAACTTCCCATCCCCAGCAAGGCGATGGGGTGATAATTGGAGCCCCTTCCAATCTCACCAAATAGGCCAGTGACTGTGGGGACGATGTGGAGGGTGGGTTCTGCAGTGGCCCTGGGCCTCCTCTTTCTGAGCCACACTGTGGAAGGATCAGCGTAGACACCCCGTCCCGGGCAGGTTCTCAGCATTGGCTCACAGGGCACACTAGGAGAGCTTCACACCTGCTGGGTTCCTCCTGCCTAGAGACCCTGAGGCCTCGGGACCAGGCGTGGCCTGGACACTGGGCCTGGGAGCGGCTGTGACAGCAGACTCTTCTGCTAGGCCTGTGCTCCCTCCACACCTCTGCTCCCCTCCAGGTCCCCGTCTCCTGCACCCCCTCCCCTACACACGCCCCCCCACACCTCCCTCCCCCAAGCCTCTGTCTGTGTGCAGAGAAGCCCCACACCCCGCCCACTGCCCTCACCGCCACGGGAGAGGAGCAAACGCAGTTGCCGAGGTCAGGCCCATGGCTCAGCTGAGAGAAGCACCAGGCCCGAGCCGCAGGCAGATGGCGCTGGGGAGGGGCCGAGCGGTGAGCTGCATTGGCACCCTCTGCGCGACGCCTCCACCCCACCCCTCAGGGCAGCCCCGTCTCCCATCAGCTCTGACAATGAATCTCAGTCTCCCCGACTTGGCTTCCAGCCACGTCCTCGGTGATGCTGGGAAGGGGAATGCAGAGCTCTAATTAACGGTTCTCATTAATCAGGGCTCAAACTGGGCGGAACTGGAGATCCAGACGGGCTGGGAGCTGAGTGTTTGCTGCCCTGACAAAGGCGGCAACTGCCCCTGACTGAGCGTCCGCCCTGGCGGGCTGAGACCTGGGGTTTGGTCAGAGGAACGGGAGACGCAGACCGCAGACACGTCCCTACAGGAAGGCTGGCAGGCTCAGAACATAGTTATCCTGGATTTGCTTCACTGTCCAGAACCTCTCAGTAGTGAGGGCACAGCCGACAGAACGTACGGCACGGATGGGGCACCTGGTGAGCTGACCCGCCGGACAGGCACAGCTCAGCACTGCGGCCTGACTGGGCGTTGCACAATGTGCCTGTGGGGCCAGCTGACCCCACCTGCCACCTGCCCAGCCCAGCCCCCAGCTGCTGCTCTTCAAGCTCAGTGGCTCTGAGCACAGGCTGCCCCTCAGGCTGCCGTTGGCTGCCCGAGCGTGGGTTTTGGAGATTCAGTCTTGTCTCTTGGAATTTGGCTTCCGCCAGGCCCTGGAGGCTCCAGGGTCAGAGCCCCTCCCTCAGCTCCCCACAAGCCCCATGCCCATACCCCGGCCTCCACACTGTGAATGCCCACCTCCTTCCTGCTGCTGGCCAACCCCAGGCACCTTCCAAGGGAGAATTCTCACTGTGGTTCTATGATCTTAAAGACCATCTTTCAAAGGTCTGTTGGTAGATCTAAGCCCATGCAGCCAGGCCCTCTGTGGGCAGAGCATCCCACCCAGCCCCAGTTCTGAGCACCCCAGCTCCCAGGCCTCTGGCAGAGAGGAGGATGGGGTTCACACAGCCCCTGAGGTTGCCACTGGGACTAAATCAATTTGGGACTGCATATAAATTCATGCTCACATGATGTGTCCCTTTCTCCTACAAGTAGAGGGCAGCCTAAAATACAGGCTGATTGAAATGTCTCCTTAGTTCTAGGTAACAGGAACCTCTGATATGTCTCTAGTTCTTTCGTGTTTGCCCAAAAATACCAGCTGAATCTGCATGAAATACAATCACAGATGTGTTTTAACTGTGGAATCATAGAACAACATGGAATGTGAAGTTGGTTATCTGTGTGAGTCCTGGCTCTGTCATTTTATTATTTGAAAGACTTTGGGGAAGACCCAATCCCTTTGAGTCTCACTTTGCCTGTCTATAAAATGAGTTTGAAGACATTCATTCTTCCTATTCCAGATTTGCTTCAAATATCAAGACCACATCAGAGAAAGCACTGTTGAAGCATTCCTCTGCAATAAAGAGAAGATAACACATAACCAAAGACCATGTAGCAAATAGTGGGGCTCCAGAATGTCAGTCTCTTCTCTTTATTCCCATGGAAACCCATATGTGACTGTCACAGGCAGGGAGAGGAGCAGAGTGGGGCCTCGGGTCTGGCAGGATACGTGGGCGAATGCAGGGCTGGAAGCATTGGGTAAGCTCCCAGACACTCTCCAGGAGGTGCTGTTCCTCCTTCGGTTGGTTGTTGAGCCAGAAACAAGTTTCCTCTGGGCACAAAGAACAGCTGGGAACCAAGAAAACATCCTGTGTCACACAAAGGAACAAGGCGGTACCGAGGCACAGCGCCGCCCAGGCAGAAGTCTCTGGACTCCCTGCCACAGCCACGGTCCTCACAGCAAGCGCCCTGCCTGTGGCTAGGGTGTGACTGTCCAGGTGCTGCACCTGCCATCCCTGTTCTGTCTCCCAGGAGGTGGTTCGGGAGGTCTCACCTCAGCACCCACTTTCATTCTAATTCCAGGTGACTGGCTCAGGGTTGTCCCCACCTCAAAAGAAAAACATCACGGGCTGTCGATCATCTTTGGGTATATTGCAAGCTTTGAGACTGCTGTTTCTTTATGGGGGGAGAACAGGTGTCTTGCTTTTTTATCCCCAGATGGTTGTTTGAATCCCCCAACCCAACCGTTGGCTCAGGTATTTTCTAAATGTTATTTGCTGCCTCCAGCCAAACTAAGACCAGGGCTCTGAGTCAGAAATCTGGTCAGTAGTCTCTGCGTTTCCGTTAACCTAGCCCTCCTGTGATACGGTAAAAACACATTTGGTCTTTTTCCCTGGCTCCCGGCACAGAGCCCTAAACACGTGGAATTTCCCAAGTGAGACGTGTGTCTTTGGTTAGTCACAGCAGCTCCTGTCCACCCAAGTGAGTCTATGCCGGTGAGGAGACCCACTGTGAAGGGGGAGAGACCGAGCTTTCAGCCCCACCTGCACCCTCCCTGTAGGGCAGAAGGACTAACAGTCCAGTCCCGCCACCAATGGCCAATGATCTATCCCCACGTCTAAGCAAGGAAGCCCCGTGTAAGAATCCTGGAACCACGAGGCTTGGGAGTGTCTGGCTTGGTGAACACACACAGGTGCTCTGAGCGGGGTGCACCCAGAGAGGGCGCGGCAGCTCTGCACCCCCTCCAACCTCACCCTATGTACCCCCGCACCTGGCTGTTCACTTGTACCCTTTGTAATAAGCTGGTAATCATAGGTACAATGCTTTTTTGAGTTCTGTGACTGCTTCTAGGAAATTATCAAACCTGAAGACACCCCAGAACCCCAGGAACCAGGGAATTCAGGAACCCCAGAATTCACAGATGCTTGGTCAGAAGTGCTGGTAGTCCCCAGGACTTGCACCCAGCACCTGAAGTGAGCACTGTCTTCTGGGCCTGAGCCTTAAACCTGTGGGGTCAGCGCTAACTCCAGGTATTAATAGCTAGTCTCAGAATTAATTGAATAGTTGGACACACAGCTAGTGTCTGAGGATTACGGTTGGAAAATGGACCTCCACATTTGGTCCATAGCCAAGCCCCACCTGCCCAGCTGTGAGCGCCTCCCCCACCCCTGCATTGCCCAGGGAGGGCCTCACCGCCTGCCGCAGCAGGCTGCCAGCAGAGCCCCTCAGCACACAACTGCCCTGCTGGACTCGCCCCCGTTCCTCTGCTCTCCGCAGTTCAGCAGTTCCCGTCACCCAGAAGACAAAGGCCAGCAAAAGGCTCCTTGTTTTAGGCTTCGGGCATATCTTGCAGCTCTCACCTGAGGAGAACACAGGTGGAGCTCTCTGTCACCCACCTCAGTGGGCCGAGGCAGCCACATGCTCCCTGGGAGGATGGGAACCGTACCACAGAAAACCTTCCAAAAGAGTTCATGGGTTTCCCATGATAAATCCAAGCCACACAGGTTGCATGTGTGCTGGAGAGATGGCCTGGGAGAGCAGGGTGCTGTGTCCTTGGCCAGCTCATGGCCTGGGAAAGGGTGTTGTGTCCTCAGCCAGCTCTCTTGACCCAGTGCAGCCTCAGCACGCAGTCAGAGAAGAAAGGGTTACTGAAATCATCTATTCTTCTCAAAGATTGTTTTTGTTTCCTTTTTATTGTTCTTCAATGTCTTAACAACAAGAACAACAAAAAAAGTCATCACAAATGGAGAGAATCTTTTTTTTTCCTATAGCCCTTATTGTTTCCATATGGACTAAAATACCCTAAATTAAGCCTTTTATGACCTTGGGGTATGTTAGGACACCACAGTCTGGTGACAACTCTGGAAAGAACAACTCCAATCATCTCTCCCCAGTTCGTGGGCATCCCCTGGATGTGCCTGGGGTAGGGGGTGGGTAATCCTGCTCTGAAGCCCCTGTGCTTAGCTTGGACTCCCTCTAGCCTCCCTTCTCAGCACATTTGGGGTGTCCCTGACAGTCCTTCCCTCGCCACCCTGGCAGAGCTCACCCCAGGCTCCCTGCTATCTTTAGGCCAATACTCACCAAATACGGCATTTATCTTTCTAACTCAAGGTTTTCTCTCTTGGCCTTAGCTCTTTGGGAATGGAGACAACATTCTATTTATGCTAACAACAATAAAATTTAACTAGTTTTCCGTAAGTGAGTTTTATCACTAAGCATTCAATATGTGTTCTTGTTGAAACCTCACAACAACCTTCATTTTACAGATGAGGAACCTAAGAAAGAAAGAGAGAAAGTAACTTGCCCAGGGGCACACAGTCAGGAAGTGACTCAGCCAGGGTTTGAACCCAGGTAGAATCTTGCCCCTGGGCAGCAGCTAACTTGGAGCACTTGGCCTTGGTGCTAGATGACCTTAAAGCAGTTATGTCCAAAATGTTGATGGCATCGGCACTCCATTACAGAGCTAACGTCTGAGAAGAGAGCTAGCTCACACACATTGGCTGTTCACCTCAGACGATGTTGTCACACAGCATATTCTCAAATGGACTCATGGCAGATTCACAAGAATCTCTGAGGTGGTGGCTAACAGAGGTCCAGCCCCCAAAGCCAGTCTGGGGTTGGAGGAAGAGGTGCCCAGAGGGCTAATTCCTGGACAGTGTATGGAATAAGAAGAGCTTGGGATTTAGAGTCAGACAAACAAAAGCTAAAACAGAATTTAAAATCTGATTCTGCAGGCCACAGAACAAACCCTGCCTGCATTTTTGAGTGACAAAGGAGTGGCCATCCCCACTTAGGTCAATTCAGCAATTCAGTGATGACTTTTCTGAGTCATCACTGTGCAAGAAAGAACAGGGATGGGGAGGGGATGGGCACAAAGAATGAGCACTTGTCATTTTTAAAATTACTCATTCGTTGGGTTTATTTTCACATGCAAGCAAAATCATCACCTGTGGATGAAGACAAGGTACACAGGCCAGTCAAGATGCATGGACCAGTCATGACACATGGACCAGTCATGATACATGGACCAGTCACGATACATGGACCAGTCATGACGCATGGACCAGTCATGACACATGGACCAGTCATGATGCATGAAGTCATGATGCATGGACCAGTCATGACATATGGACCAGTCATGACACATGGACCAGTCATGATACATGGACCAGTCATGACACATGGACTTCATGATCTGGCCCTACCTGTCTCTGGAGAGCCACCTTCCTTGGTCCCAAGCCCTCAATTGCCCCTGAACCCTTGCATGTCATAGTCCAACAATACTGAACGCTCAGAGTTCTTCCAGTAAACCATGTTTCACGTCTTTTTCCCTTCAGAAATCCTCTCTCCTCCTCCTCTCACCTCTGATCTTATTTCCTTTTGAGGTTAAGCTTGAATTTCAAAGTCCTTCCCTGGTCCTCCCAGATCTATCCCTCATTCTCTCAAAGCACCTTGAACGTACGTCCTCCTTTGTACCCACAGGACTTAGCAACAGAGTTACCCATTCCCCTGTGTGTTAACCTGCTACACGACTATGAGATTCTTGAGAATAAGACACAGGCCTCATACACCTGTAAACACATGTGTTGAGAAACGAATGCTACTTTGTTGCATGGCAGCTTTTTCTGAGAATGGACACAGAAACAACCAGGCTCTGATAATGTCCACACGTGCCCTTGTTGTGGTATCCAGGTTTTGCTCCAGGAAACACTGCAGGAAAAGGAGACTTAAAGAGGTTGGGGAGATGGGTGGGCTTTGGAGACCAGAATTACAAGCTCAAAGAACAGGTTTAAAGCTGTTTGAGGTGAGGCATATAAATGGAAATTAATTAATCTGAAGGAGTGATTTTCTGGTGGATATTTGAGTTTGCATGGGTGCCATCTGGCTGGGTGCTCGCAAAGGAGCTAACTGTAAACAGAGAAACCCAAAAAAGCAACTTGGATATAGGAATCTGCTGTGAGCACCAGTACCAGGCAGGACAGCCCAGAGCCTGCCACTCCTGAGAGTCTTACCTCAGCTCTGCCTTCACCTGGCGCAAAGTGGGGGACAGACCACCCAACTTGAGGTCAGAGACCTGGGTTCAAGTCCCAGCTGGGCGCCTGCTGACAAGGTGACCTGGAGAAAGTGGCTTTCTCCATCTCCATCTGTCATGCGCCACACAAGGCCACCGTGGGCTGCAGCCACCTGAGTAACAGTGCTTTCCAGATCGCAAAGGGCTCTGCCAGTGGGAATGACTATCGTGTGAATGGAGTCACTGCAGTAGTTCCGGAATGGTGCTGGGAAACAAAGCCAAATAGCTCCAAATCACTTACTCTTTGGTTCACAGACTCAAACTTTTTGGTCACTCAATATTTAAAGGGTGTTGCAGAGTGCTGACTGCAATATTTGACACGCAGCATCACCCAAGAGTGGGGCTACTCCGTACGTAGGGGAGGCTGGATGCATGTGGAGAACACGGGCTCCGGAGCTGAGCAGGGATGATCATGCCTGACATAATATGTGCAACATGGTTAGCACAGTGCCTGCCACACAGGAGACACCTCGGACATGGCCACTGATCCTCCTTTCCCCTCTTTTCTTAGTCCTCTGAGCTCAAAGTCCTTGGTAGCAAATGGTCACTCAGAAGCACGAACCCTGGCTGGCCCCAGGAAAAAAACAACATCAACACCGATTGGGGGACCCAGCACCAAGAATAAGGCCCAATGACAAGATCTGTGGAACCCACAAGGTGTGTATTTGGGGTCATGAGACAGAGGACAAGCAAGGAGACGAAATAGTCCTCAGAGACCCCACATCCCCACCGTGGCCCAATGGGGCCACAGAACACCAGGTGCCAGAGCCATGGGACACGTTGCAGCTTCTGCCTTCAGTCTTCCTGGCATGGCCCTCCCTGCCCACCTCCTGCTCTGACCACTGCACCCTCCCAGTCCACCTCCTCAGCCCCGTTACTGTCCTCTGGCCACTGCATTTCTCACTGAGATCACCTGTGGTTTAAGCTTCCCTGCTGGCCGATGGCTCCTGGAGCTAGAGATCGGCCCTGAACTCTGCCACACATTGAAAGGAGCCTGCACGCTGCTGGTTAAACAGGTACAGCTGGGTGTCCTGCAGGATTTTAAACTCGTGCCCCAAACCAAACTCATCACCTGCCCCAAAACCAGCTCCTGTCATCTTGTTCCCCACCTGCAGCCAGAGCCCCAAGCCAAGACCCAGAGCTGGCTGAGCTCCGCTTCCTCCCTGCCTGCACCCTCCCCCGCCAGCACACTGGGTAAGTCTCCTGTCCCCAAATACAACTTGGCCCCTCTTCATCTCTGCCAGTCAACCACAGGTGGGGCCCTGGGGCTGCTCTCTCCCTACGGGGCACGCACAGTCTGGAGGCCGCCATGCTGTCCCACTTCAGCCCTGCTCTCCACACCGCGGCCAGGAGACTATGCTATGACTTTAACCTCTTCTGCTCTCTCCTCCACAAAGCACCAACACCCTTCCCTTTGCACATGGGATGAACTGTGAACTCCTTTTCATGGCTTGCAAACCGCTTGAACTGCCGAACTGCCACCTCTTCTCCCTGAGCGTCACCTCTTGCTGCCCACCCTATGGCAGCCCTAGTCTGAGTAGCTGCAGGCCCTCCTGCCAGCACAGGCCTCCAGGCATTCCCTTCTTTCCCTCCCCCACGCTCCCTGCCCTCTGCGCAAGCTAACCCAGGCCCCACACCTGCATACTCTGCCCAGCCCCCACACCCTCCACACCTGTGTGCTCAGCCCCCACACCTGTGTGATCACCCCCCACACCTGCATACTCAGCCCCACACCCCCCACACCTGTGTGCTCAGCCCCTACGCCAACATGATCATCACCCACACCTGTGTGCTCATGACCCCAGGAATCTTTCCTGAGCCCAGGAGGGGGCTGGGGGCCCACTGAGCTCACACACCCTATGCCCATCTCCAATACAGAACCCACCTAATCACCTGTTGCACTAAGAAATGTGTGACTTTCTTTCGAAGACTACATCCTCCCTTAGGAGACGTTGCACACCAAATTCACATTCATCCTTTTGTTTTTAGTGCCTGGCACACTGGAGAGGCAATGGCAGCATCCGACAAAGGTTTGCTGAACTCAGGAGTGAACAAACACTAAAAGAAAAGCAAGAGCTAGTGCTGTTGCCCAAACCCGGGAGGCTGCAGCCCACCCACAGAGCAGGCAGTAACGCAGGGATATGTGTTCAGTGCCTACCACACACCATGTAGCGCTTCTGCAAACCACTGCCTGGTACTGGAAGCTGTTATTCACATATCTACCTCTCCACTGGATTATAAACTCTCCAAGATCAAAATCTGTCTTACTTGTCTCTGCATCTGCCAGGAGAGCTGCTCCGTACCTGGCCCAGAGCACTGGCACACATACGCTTGCGGAATCAGAGACACAATGGTTGGTGCATCCCAAAGTTGCCCTTTCTCTTTGCATCCTCACGCAGAGGAAGAATCACTTCCATCATCAGCAACATTTGATTTGGGAGCTGCCCTCAGCCCATTAGCGAGTTTATATTCACACCTCCCTGCCAGGCAAGGAGGGTCAGGCACTGGCATTTCCCCAGCAGAGGCTCAGGTTCTGATCACAGGCACCTTCAACCCACCCACCCCAGCACAGCCCTGCAGGTGTCACGCACGCAGCTTAGGAGTGACAGCCACGTCTGACACGGAGGCCAGGTTACTTCTCTGCACTGCATCCACCATGATTACATAATTAATATCCGAACACAGTTCACTCACTGACACGCAATATGCTACAATTCCAGACATTGCCACTTATGGCTCAATCTTTGCAGGATTCATTAGGTTTGGTTGTTCATAGAATCTGCTTAATTTCCAGATATGCCCTGTCCTGTTGAAAAGAAATCATAATCTGTAACAATTACACAGTTCACTCGTTTAATGGAAAATAGATTTGTCATAATTCTCTTGCTAAAAATGGCTTCACCTCCAGAGAAAGCTTTGAATACCCCTCTGGTGGGGACTGGCAGGGCTCTCATGGTTACAAGCTGGGGAGGGTCCAGCCCAGCACCCCCTCGCCCCCCCGTGGAAGTCCCTCTCCAAACAAGTTTTCAGAGAGCATTTGATGTGGAAAGTCACCTATGACGAACATCAAACAGGTTATGTGAAGAAAGGACTCCATGGCCAGGTAAGTTTGGGAGAGATTAAATTTCCAACTTAAGCATATGTATTTAGTGCAATACTTATCACAGATTCCATACGCAGTCTCAGTATTTGGCAGTATCTGGGAGGGGAATACAGGATGCAGCGTTTGCCAAAACTGCATGTCTCCAGAAGCCCCTCCCTCTCATGTGGGGCCAGGTAGGACAGTGACCTGTCAGCGTCCTCGCAGGAGCAGGGCACCAGACGCTGCAGCTCACATCCAGAAGGGAGCACGTAGTAGCAATGGCGCATCTTCCTCCACCCGGCGGGTGGTTCTTTCAACCAAAGGAAGCACCTTGTTCCTTCATTCTTTCGTCCATTTCCCGAGCAGCTTCTGTGTGCCCACGGGAGACCTGTCCAGGTCAGGTTCTCCAGACACTGCCCCTGACAGAAAGGTATGTGTGCAAGTGACTCATCGAGGAAGTGCTTCCAGAGGAAACGTGTGTGAGACAGGACAGGGAGACTGGGCCGGGCCCCTCGGAGGGCAGCCAGGTTCCTCTGATGCACGGGGATGGAGCATCCATTCTGCACCAGGGGGTCACTGGGGAGTCCAGGCATGGGGTGTGAACTCTCCAGGACCCTCAGCTCTGCACCAGACCGGAGTCCAGCAGGCCTCTGAGCCGAACACCAGTGCTGGTGTGACCTTCCTCCAGGAGGCAGAGGGCACAGGGAAGCCTCATCCCAGGCCTGAGGCCAGGTGTCTGCCCCGCCCCTGCCCCCCAACTGCCCAGTGCTGGAGCCCTGTCACCGGCCTGCAGTGCCCTGGGCTCCTTCCCTGCCTGCCCTTCTGGCCAGGAGCCCTCTCCCAGGACAGCAGGGCCCCCAGGGCTCACCAGGTGCCCACATCACCTCAACCCAATCAGTCCTGAAGTCAGCCTCAGCACAAAGCCCGGCACCCAGGAAGTGAGGAGTCAGCTTGGTGAGGGACTGAATGGATAGACAAGTGTATCATGTTGCACCCTCTGCAAATGCCTCCATTAACTCCCCCTAAGAGAGGCAATAGAGCCGGCCCAGGGATGGCTTCAGATTCCAGGTCCTTGTGCACTGTGTGGCCTCGAGCAAGGGCCCTGGCATCTGTGTCTCTGGCCTGTAAAGGAGGCAGTGAGTGAGTTGACACATCCACAGTGCTTAGAAGGGGAAGCACTCAGCAAACGCCAGCATCATCATCACCTCCATCCCGGGTCCACGGGGCTTAGAAGAGCAAGTACTCAGAAAACACCAGCGTCATCACCTTCATCACCTCTCCAAACAGACAAGCAGAAAGCAAACACAAAATGGTTCTCCAGGAAGGCATTCGAGGCTTCCCACTGCCTTGCTGGGCAGCTCCTATGCACCTGTTCCTTCACATTCGCAATGGCCTGTCCTACCTGGACACACCCGGGCATTCCAACTGCCTGCCCTCTCACCGCACTTTCTGCCCTCAGTTTTGAGTCATCCTCACCCCCTCTCTCTGCACATAGCACCAGCCCACACACCCCCTCCCAGCTACAATCTGTCTGTTCCTCTTCTAGGACTTCTCTGCCCAGTCCAGCCCTCTCTCATGTCACAAATCATATTTTGATGCAATAGTTTTACTCATCTTCTCTCTCTGGATCCTCGTACCTTCCAACGTGGTGCCTCCCACATGGCACACTCTAGGGGAGCAATGACTGGTGCAGAGTATCTCAGGGAAATGGCTGTGTGGGAATAAAAGTGTCCATAAAGAGTCTAACGACATGCTTTCTTCATCACTGCAGCCGCTAAGGAGCAAACCCAAACAAGCAAAACATTTTAGTGATATTTTGCCAGTCACTGAGACCTCAGGTTCCAACACAACTACTTTTCTGAAGCTCTGTAGTCATCCTAAGATCAGGCTCAATCATTCAGTTTGGGGACCTCAAAGTTACTTGGGAGCCAAGATGAACTCATTTAACTATATTAACATTTCTCAGAAGCCTGCAGCACGTGACCAGAATATGTCAGGCCTACCCAGGTCATGAACAGGTGGCTTTCTTGAATCCACACTGCTATTTTCATTTTTACAGACACGACCACCCATGACCCTGCTCCAGACAAATCAAATCCCTGCCCACAAGTGCACTTCCCAAAAAAAGTTGGGGGAAATTTCCCAGCAGCAAGCAAAACCCTCGGGAGCTCTCTGCAGTCCTGAGTGAGCAGGGAGGTGGCAAGTGTGGGTGCAGACTTCGGCTGCACCTTTTCAGCTGGGCACAGTGGCTGCTCTGGCCTCACCAGCTCCTCCCTGGCGACCAGCAAACACAGACAAGGAAAGGAGAGGAGAACATGCAAGCCCTGCAGGTGTTCTGACGCTGCCTGGACCTTGTTGGCTATTTCCCTCACAGGTGGATTAAAATAACCCACGGGTGGGGTGGGTGACCCAGTGTCATTCACGTTTCCTCCCAGTGTTTCTGACCACAGGTCGGGCCCCAGGCACAGTCCCAGGCGGGTGTGGTGGGTGAGACCGCCAGGGGCTGATGAAGGAACACGGGACCCGGGGGACAACAAACACAGCACCAACTCCAGACCCAGCTTGTGGGGTGCTTTGAGGACGGGAGACACGGCAGTAGGGGTGCAGAGAAGGCCTCTGGCTTGAGCGAGACCTGAACTGCAGAGACCCACCGGGCCAGGCCAGGGAGAAAAGCATCTACAGAGGTGACAGCCAGTGGGGGCCTGGGCAGCATCTGGCGTGTTTGAGGGACAGGAAAACGCTTGGAACTTGTGAGTTAGGAAGAGGCCTTTAGGTCTCATTTAAGGTGACTCAGACCCTTGACGTGCTTTGAGCAGAAAAGCAATGTCACCTGGGTGGTGCTTCTGGAAGGCTTCCTGGCACTGTGGGAAGACAAGGTCAGAGACAGGAGGAGGTTGAGGAGGCCTCAGGGTGTCCCCGGTTAGATGGTGGTCAGAGGACAGCGGCTGTGGAGGCGGAGAGAGGAGGACACGGTCTGGGTGCTGGGGGAGGTGGTCGTGGAAGGGCGGGCAGGTTTCAACCTAGGGTGACAGGAAGTTCTCCGCTTGCACCGCTCAGAGGATGCTGGGCCCGCTACAGAGCCCAGGAAGCAAGGCGGCGAGAAAGTTTTGTTTCTTTGGGGGAGTGGGAGGAACAGATCTGTTAAAGCCTGAGCCCAACCCAGCAGTTTTCCCGAATAAATACAGAGGCCTGGCCCACGGCAGCGTGGCCTCGGGGCTCTGACCTGGAGCAGCACAACTGGCTCCAGGCCCCGGTTGCGGCAGGGACCCTGGGCAGTCACTCAGCCTGTGCGCCTGTGGCCTCGGCAGGGCCGGGCCTGCCCCACACAAAGACAGTGCTCCTTTAAATGAGACCATGTCAGTGCCTGAAAATCCACGGTTCAGCAGCCGTGTGCAGTGAAAGGGAAACGTTGAGACAGAGCTGAGCTTCCTCAGTGGGTTCGATTCGTCGTAATTTACACAGCCCCCACCAGAGACCTGTGGCTGGGGTGAGGAGGGCGACTTTGCTCCACTAGGAGAGGGGCCCGTGGCGAGGAGTGACATCCTGGACAGAGGCGGAAAGGACAGACTCGGCAGGACGAGGAACTCAACGCGATGAAAAGTGAAAAATCATGAGATGGGGAAAGGGTGGATCTGTTCAGCAAATGGTGCTGAGAGAGTTCTGTAAATACGAAAAAGTCAAATTACCCTTTTCCTTCCTTTTATGCCAAAAATTAAATTCCAAAAAGTTAAATAGAAAAATATAGAAACAAAACAAAACGTTTCCTGAACAGCCTCTAAGGTAGAGAGTGAGGCGGGAGGCTGGGGCTCTAGGACCAGACAAATTTAGGTCCAATTCCAGGGTCCATGACACGTGACGTCAGGCAGCTACTGAGCCTCTTCATATCTGAGTTTTCTTGTATACAAGAAGACGAGAAAAATACCATGAAAACTAAATTAAATGTTGCACCCACAGCATTTAGCCTGGCATATGAGAAGTACCCACTTTATGTTAGCTGTTCTACTGTAATTGTATGTATTTTATTATATAAAGAGTTTTGATAATAGTGAAGAAATGCTTTTTTTTCTTTTCCTGACAACCCCAGACTTTCAAAACATTCCATTTCTCAGAATGTCCACTGGATTATAATC
The DNA here is from genome assembly GCA_023783475.1 of Daubentonia madagascariensis. Classification (NCBI taxonomy): domain Eukaryota; kingdom Metazoa; phylum Chordata; class Mammalia; order Primates; family Daubentoniidae; genus Daubentonia; species Daubentonia madagascariensis. Next base: position 2,326,459 of record JAKFHU010001035.1, read on the forward strand.
AACCAGACTTCTAACTGTGCACCCAATTCCACCACAGGACCATTAACAAACAGGTAAGAAACCCAGAGCCCCCTGGTGAGGAAGGGTGCCAGGGCCTGTGTGGTGGGTGTAAGTGGCAGATCAGAGCCAGGTTCCCGTGCTGGCTCCGCATGAACACGGGGGTGTCCCGGGGACGCCCGGTCAGGAAAGTGAGATAAACCAATACTGATGAAGTGGCCTGCAGGCCAAAGGAAGCTCAATCTCCAAGACAACCCCGCCAGGTAGGAACATGATCTCCATCTCATAGGCGAGGAAGCTGGGTAAGCCACACGAGTCAGAATTTAGCAGGGGCCGAGCCGAGGTCTGAGTCAGGAAGGCTGGCCCGGCTCTGCGGGGAGTTCTTTCCAGTTTGACGCACTCAGCTCTCACCCGTCGATGGAACTAACACTCTGGCCGGGCACAGAGCCAGCAGCGTGGCAGCTCGCAGAGCCTGGACTTCAGCAGAGGACAGTCGGCCAAGCAAATGCCACACCACGTTTGGTAAGTGATGAGCCGCGGTCAGGGAGACGCACAGCGGTGGAAACAGAAACTCAGGGAGGGGGTGGTTCGGGAAAGCCTTCCTCTCCAAGGGGATTTAAAAAAAGAACAAGCTAAGCTTCTTTTAAAAGGAAAATTGAATAGTGCATGCAACAGGCCCTGGAAACATATCCATGAGGTTCAGACGCAAGACAGCATTATTTACCCAAGAGGAGCAACTCGAGCGCTTGGTCCCTGGGTGACGCCTGACTCGTCTTGTCTCTAAGCTCAGCTTCCTCAGGTGCAGAAAATGGGGACACTGGTCTCCAAGGTGCGTGCCCTGTTCTAAGACCGAGCTGAAAATGAAATGAATCAAAGGCCCACACGGGGCGAATGGGAGGTCTCTCATCTCTTACATGGTTCTCATTACCCAGCTGTCAAGGGGAGAAAAGAAAAATCCACGCCCTCTCCATTCCTCCAGCTAGGAGACTGAAGGATACGGCGGGATGCAGCCAGGAGCGCCTGCCCAGTGCTGTTGCCCCTGCCCTAACACTTTACATCAGAAAGACAGAACTTGTAACCACAGAAGAAAGGCAATCGCCTCAGCCACTGGGATTCTGAGACTTTCAGACCAGCATCTACGCTATACGCCCAGAGGGATGTTACCTTGATCAGCTGCAACTCCACCCTTTGCGGTGAGAAGCCACAGGAGGTGGCTAGGCAGGGCCCCTCTGAGGCCCCAGACAGTGACTTCAGCCCTAATCTTTTTTCCAGATTCCATTTGCGGGAGTTCCAGTGAGCGATCCTGCGTCCTATCGGGTAAGTTATCAGCCTCCCACATTCCTGCGCCAGCGCCCAGGGTTCCGGGCAGCCACACTCTGCTGACCTGAACTGCCCGCGTAATCTCCCCGGCAGGCATGACCTTATTTAGGTGATACAATCTTATGACTTAAATAACTGGAGGATGTCCTATCTGAACATGACAGATAACATATTTTCTGTCAACGACACCATAAACCAGTTTTCCACCTCATTTTTTTTAGATCAGAAATAAATGAAAAAGTGGAAGATCCTATAAGATATTCTGTAAGCGGTGCCGAGTGTCTACTCTGTGGGAGGCAGAGCAGCCCCGGGTGCCCGGAGAGTGTGCCGGAGCTGGGATCTAGACACAGAGGATAAAGCTCCGGGCAGGGCCCCTCCAGGGTCTGGAGAGAGGCGGCCTGGGGCAATGCTGAACTGCGCGGAAGATGAGAAACGCCACCTCTGGCCGGCGAAGAAGGACAGACGCACTGCAGGCACTCAGATTATGTGACGACTGACTTGGGGATTAAATAGACTCAGGTGAATTTTACTGCAAGTTTTACAGAGGAGCGTCCCAGTCCACGGCCGGTTAATAAGCAGCAGGCGTCTGAAGACGGGGTGCTTGGGAAATGGCCTGAGGCCAAAACCCAGACCTCATGGACACTCACGGGACCTCCTACTGATCCTCCCTGGAGAAACTAAAGGCTCCTCTCACCCAGCAACTCCTTTGGGCCTGGCGCCAAGTTATCATGCCCTTGGACTGATGTCCCCACTGAAGTGATGAATGGGCAAGTGGCCTCTGGTCTGAACGCAATGGACCAAACCTTCAGTGTGACCTTGGACCTGGCATTGCCGAGATGGAGCCATGTTCCTCCGTGGTGCTCACAGGTGGGAAGTGGCTCAGCCTTGACACAGGTATCCTAAAAAGGACTTGGGCTGAATTAAAATAGAGAGTTGCGGTGTGAACTGGTGGTGCGAGTGTTTCTCAGCAGGCGCGCTGGCTCCGTTCTTAGCATTTGTTCGTGGCACTTGTGCTCCCAGGGAAGGAAACGGCGCGTCCTGCCCGGGAGCACAGCGGGCGCGAGCTGGCCCAGGAGGCTCTGCCTTCACTCGGAGGACGTCCCGCCACCCCCAGCTCCTCTTGGCCACGCGCTCACCCCGGGCCCCCCTGCGTTCTCTTTGCCTTTGCGCTCTTCCTGCTCTGGCCAAACACGGCACGTCCTCGCCCTCACACTGCTGGCCAGACTCGCTCCTGCTGAAGACCTTGCTGCCAGGAGCAGCCAGGGGCCCCCTCCCCCTGAACTAGCCCCGGCCACCCCTCTTGCACAGGCCTCGTGCAGCCGCCCCTGCCTCGGATGTCGAGATGGCGCTCTGTTCTTCCTGTCTGACTCAGGACTCGAGAACCAGCCTCCACGTTCCTCCTGGTAAGAGCCCCCTCGCCCCGCAGAGCAGTGCCCCGTTCCAGCCCTGGCTCTCCAACTCGGCTCTTTTGCCCTGTGGATTAGCTGTGTCAGGCGTGATGACGCGACCCGCATTCCAGGACCTCTTCCTGTTCTGTGGCCCAGCAGGTGCCTGACGCAGCAGGTGGCCGACGGATGTGAACGCATCCATGCAGACTGCAGAGGCTCTGCATCCGAGGAGAGGAAGAATCAAGCAACGCTCCACACTCCTGATCACGGGCACTGTGTGTTCCGAGGGTGTGGGCAGAACGCGGGAATGAGCTGGCTGAGGTCATGTCAGCGTTCACGAGCTGGAGGTGTCTGCCACACGGGCCTGGCAGGAAGGACATGCTCCCTGCAGGGCGGCTGTGAGAAATGCACACACTGTGAGCCCTGCCCACCCCACCATCAGGGTTTGGAACCCAGGAGGCCTCCAACTGTCAGAGAAGCAGCAGGCTCGGTTCCAGCCTGGCCTCCATCTCAAAGGCATTGTACTCCCAGTTATTTTTAACTGGGCCCCCGAGTGGGTATTCAGATGCTCCTATTGACATCAGCAACAGGCTAAGCACTGGCTCCCGGATGTAATGAAATGGGAGCAAAGTCTCCTTCCTGCGGACGGAGAGCATGTGGCTCTGTGATAATGCGGATGTGATTTGGGTTGAGGCTCACTCTCCATGAAAAAGGATTGGCTGAGCAAATCAGCAACGGGACCAAGACTTCCACCATCTTTTCCTGGAGGGCATGGACCCAGCTTTCCTCATCTTCATATCCCTTGTCCTTAACAAGGTTTCTTGAGTGAAGCACAGTTTTAAAAACACATGGCGCTTTATGAAAGACTGTCAGGCTTTATGAAAGTGGTTGTTTTTAGTTGGTAGGGGGGAAGGCAAGAATTGAGCATCCATCTAGTGTTTGAAATGCAAAGTAGGACCCCACATTTATGAAAACTGCTCTGTTAGGGCATGTACTTGTCCGTGCTGTTGGCCATTAATAATCCCTTTGTCTCAGACCTGTCACCTCACCGGACCATGGGAGCACCCAAGTGGGCATGTAAGACACATGCTGTGATCCCTGTTTGTAGACAGGGCATGTGGTTTCCTCAAGGTCATGCAATGGTGCAAAGGACAAGCTGGACCCTGGCTCTGGTCCCTCTCAATGGCCTCCTGATTCCATGCCAGCTCTGCTCACGCTCAGGACTGGGGGCCTTCCAGTATCTACCATCCTCAAAATTGCTACATAATTGTTTACTGATTCACTAATTCAAATTAGTGAGAGGCTTCATATGCAGGGTGAACTACCACAAAGCAAAACATAAATAACAAACTGGCATTCACCAAGTCCACTGGGTAACTGTAAACTCCATCGCTGAGCATGAGGGGAGACGGCAGAGGGGCTCCGTCTCCTTCCCCTGGAAGCCAAGCACATCTGCAGACACCACGGCCCCAGGAGCAGCCACACTCAGGTGCACATCCCAGCAGGAGCCTTTCCACGACAGAAAGAAGAAAATAAAAGGATTGGTAATGGACACAGGCTGCGTCGTGACTGCAGCAGTGCTGTATCTTCCCAGGTGCACACGAAGCCGTGGTGAACTCCCCACTGATCATGTGAGGGCAGCCCCTGCTTTTGTGGTTGTTGAAGTCACCTCTTCAGCACAGACACTGACAATCACAGAATTCTCAAGCAGTTGGGGCCGGGGGCTCCTCTGCCGACCTTATCACTACCCTCGGTTTCACCGCTGAGGAAGCAGGCAGGGCGGTAGGTGGTCACGGCCCCGGGGTGACAGAGCCAGCAGGTTCCCGTGCACCTCCTCCGCCAGGGCCAGGACCCAGAACCTGCCCCGAAAGGCTTCTGTTGGATTTTCCTTTCTGCCATGACGTTCCTGCTTGACCAAGAAGGACTCAGAGGGAACGTGACCCGCAAGTAAGCAAGGGGCCTGACGTCTGCGATCTGGAAATCACTCACGCTTTCCCTACCTTCCAATATCTGTGAAAAGCCAGGTGTTTCTTGAACCCAAATTAGAACAAACTGTAGGCATATGGTTTGTTGGAGTCCTGGTTACCTGGAAAACACTCATCTTTCATCAGTCGTGAATATTTTCTCCACACTCAGAGACTCGGAAAATCCCAAGATTTCCGCACATGACCACAGGCGCCACTTAAAGTCTCTGACGTTTTCTACCTAAAGATAAAATTAAGGAGAGATGGTGTGGTAGGCCCTACTCTCCTTGATGTCCTTGAACCTGCACCCCGTGTCCCTTCTCCCCTGCCCTGCCCAGTGGCCGAGCCCTGGCAGGTGGGATGTGAGCGAGTACTCTCCAGGCGTGTCCAAGCAGAGGCCTTGAAAGTGCTCGTGTGGTCTGCCTGGGCCTCGTGTGCGGAGAGTGTGCGGAGCTGACCCCCCGCCTGCAGGGGACACCAGAACCCGCCCCGTGTTGGACGCTCTCAGCTGGAGCACTGCTACGGTGAGGCCGTCCACGGTGAAGGCGACTCGCTTGGGCGGGTGGACGGGACGGGCCCCGGAGCAGACTCAAAGCACCACACCTGGGGCGGCCTGGCTGCGACTTGCTGACTCACAGGGTAACGCCCCTCACCTTCGGGACCTCCCAGAGCACAACCGTCTGGACAGCGTGCAGATCTAGCTGCAAGTCAGTCTTTGGAACAGCAAGAACAAACACTGACAATTAAGTTCGTGTGTTTTACTGGAAGTAATTCTCATACTATAAAAAGATATGTTCACCTAAGAGCGCCACTGAACTGACCGCACCTGTCCTGCTCACAGAAGGCTGTGGCAGTGCTGTGCCGCCCCAGACCCCGGGAGGCTGCTGAGCCCCCACGCACCCTGGAGGGTGAGTGAATCGTCCCTTCCCTTCCCTTCCCCTCCCTTCCCCTGCAAGTGCTGTGAGCAGCAGGACCTGGATGTCCCTACTGCGCTTTGCAGGGAGCTCCCCTCCAGGTGATGAGCACAGCAGGAGCAGGGACCCCCCTCAGCACCCAGGGTCACCTCCCTGGGATCCTCCAAAGGTCATCCCTGAGGGGTGGGTGGGGTGGGGGGTGAGTTGGCACCAGAGCCCCAGAGCCGGCAGCGGGGGACTCAGACAGGCCCCACGAGGTCAGGGCGGCACTCCCACCCAGCACTGCTCCCTGTGGACACTGGCCAGCCATGCACTACGTCACTGCACAGCAGCTTCCTCTGTCGGGTTTTGTTCATGATGCTCTGATTGGACTCAAAACAGCAGCTGATCTTGGATGAAAACATTCCTATATTTTCAGATGAAATAGTATCAATTTGGACAGTGAGCATCTGATCAAAATTCCCTGTAAATATTTATATCAAGTGCCCGGGGAAGAAAGAGACCTAGTTAATTGTAATCAATCATGGATAATTCATTACTTGCAGTGTACATCGTGGCTGCAGCTCCACTGGGCTCATGGTCTTAGAAGGCTCCAAACTCCTCCTGAACCTGACGTGAAGAAGGCAGTGTCTCCTCAGGGCCTGTCTGACCACGACAAATAGAAATTTGGGAGCAGGTACCCCCCATGCCCTGCGGGAGGGTGAAAAGTAGCCAGTCATCACCGTGGGTGGGTTGCAATTCACCCTGAGACACAGCGTGGCTCAAGTTCAGGGGGAGGAGAGGCTGGGACTGTGCTGCCAGGGTGTCTCCTGGGGCACCCCCTCTGGCTGGGCCTTGGGAGGGGAAGGGTCTCTTCACCTGCAGCCCCTGGGCAGTGACAGGGCTCAACACTCTTAAAGGAACACGCCCACTGCTAGGAGAAGACACTGCAGATGCAGCCGCCACATCCACAGAGCGGAGAGAAACCTGCAGGAGAGAAACCTGCAGCCGCTCAGACGGGAGGATGCAGAACACCCTCCACAGGGGACAGCTGTGGGGACCGAGGGGTCCCTTGCGGTGTCTGGGCACAGCAGGGAGACATGGGTACCGCCTCAGGTACGAAAGGAGGGTGTGCCAGGTGGGAGAGAGACCTGGCTTCAGGGGACGCACGCCTAACCCGAGGACACCCAGCCCCGCCCTCAGCCTGGGCACCTGCCCTCCCAAGGCCCACCCCTTCTTCAGCCCCCTGTGGCTGCCTTGCCTAGGACACCCCCCCTCCAACTTGCATCCTGCTGCAGCCATCAGACCCCTCCCTGGCTCCAGTGCCTCCTCCTTCCATCTGTGTCCACAGGACCGCCGCACCCCAGAACAGAGATCCGATCCCCACTCACGTAAAACCTCTCCGATCACGTCCACTTTCTGTGAGCACAAGGCCAGGCCCCAGTCCCAGCTGCCACGGACACTCTCTGGCATCGTGCCTCCGCCCGGCTGGACGACCGAGTTCCCATCTCCACAAGCAGCGCTGGTTGTTTACCTCGGCACACAGATCCCCGGGATTCTCGGATTCGGTATTTACAAACCCACCTACTTGCTAAAATCTATCTGTAACCTCAAAATCAATACTCGTGGTGCGTCCCAGTCATGTGTGGACATGAACAGAGCAGGTTCCGGCCAAGATGGGACACAGTGACCCTGAGCCTCTTAGTTTCAGCTCTCAGATGGTAAACAAGGGTCCTTTTCCAGGTCTAGTTAGCACCACATGTTTGCATTTGTGTGCTTTCTGTGGGTGGTTTCCTTGTCTACATTGCCCCCCGCACAGTGTGGAGTGCACCCAGAGTTCCTAGGCATAAAGAGGCCGTGCTGCACCTTACAGAGAAAGCACACGAGTCAGAGGAGCTTCCTCCAGGCCTGGGTCACTGCACTGCTGGCTGTGAGCTCAGCGTTCATGGATGAACAACGCATGTTACATACAGCATCTTTGAACAGACACACACATTAAACAAAGCTGTGTACGAATCAGCTGATGAAAATGTTGCCACCAGAAGCTGGCAGGAACCCACCTGCGAGGGTCGATTCTCTGTATGCACTTGGCTGGGCCAAGGTGTCCAGGAATTTGGCCAAACATTACCCTGGGTGTTTCTGTGAGGCCAATTCTGGATGCAGTCGGCATTTAAATCAGTGGACTTTGAATAAAGAGGATTCCCTCCCAAATGTGGAGGGTCCCATCCAGCCAGTTGAAAGCCTGAGTAGAACAAAGTCTGGGGTCCCACAGCTAGAGGGGATTCTGCTGCAGAGGCCAGCAGCCCTGAACAGCAGCGCTGGCCCCACCGTCAATCACCCTGGATCTGTTGGCCTTGCTGGCTTCCAAGTCGCATGCGCCAATGTCTTAAAATAAATAAATACATATTGTTTCTGTTTCTCTGAATACCTGACTGATAAACCGCACTGTATGTCCCCAAGGAGTAGGGTCCAGTATTCACTGACCCCGTGTGTGTGGCGATGTCACAGGAAGGAACGACCTTCCATAACAAGAACCGATGTTCTCCTGTCTTGGTGCCATCCACTTGCCCCCTGGCTGTTACTACTCATCTCGTGAGAGTTTTCTGAGCACCATCCCCACCTCACACCATGCAAAGGCTTCTCCAGCCTCCTGATGCCCTCCCTTATACCCCCACAGCAGCTGGCACAGAAACGACACACAGTGCTTGTGGAGCTGCCTCCCTCGCCTTTAGCAAAGGGCTGGCCGAGTCCCTGGAACTCAGGAGACAGGAGACCACCATCCGACACAGGAATCTTCACAAGACAGTGTCCCACACAGGACGGCAATGGTTCCCAGCTGTGTCATCAAAGCCGCTCCCCTGGGCAGTGGAGGCACTGGCTGCTGTGCAGGTGTGGTCCCAGGGCATCAGAGGTTCTCCCACAGAAGCACCCGCACCCTGTGACAACGCTGGAAGCACCTGCATCGATTGTCTCCATCTTGAGGACGTCATGGATGCAGTGAAGAGACATTCGCTGATGGGGAAACTGGGCAGCAGGAAGGCCCCACACAAGCACTTTGGCTCCCCTGGTCTGCAGGGCCCTGAGGAATTGGGGCTCAGGGGAGGTGTGTTTTAATAGGTTCTACACCAGAAGACATTCAAAATATATAAGTGTTTGGGCTGAAGTAGCCAAATACTAAAGTGTGTTAAGGACAGCCCTGGCAGGGGATCGGAGGGTGCTGATCTGGGGGTGCCCTGGGTCTCAGGTGACATCTGCCCCCTCCCTCCCCTCCTGAACCAACTTGCCGTGGAGCCCAAACAGAGGGAGCTGGCATCTCATACTACTCTGGAGAGAATATCTAGAATCAGTGAGTTGTGAAAACTTCCAGTAAAGTGAGAGAACAGTTAAGTGAGAACGTCAAGGATGCAGACTTTGCTCTTTAACTCTTCCAGCTTCCCCAGATGCAGCCGTCCGTCTGGAATTGGGGCGAGCATCCTCCTAGGGGAGGCACTGGGAGATAGATGGGGCTTCAGGAGACCCGCTGGGGAGGGGATTTCTAAGTTCCCCAGGGTTCCTTCCAATTCTGAGAGCCCACAAAAGGACCTGAGTCATTTCCCAACTTGAGAGCCGTCAACTGCAACCCTGTCTTCCACACACAGTGTCTGCACCAGGCTGAACTTGAGGGCTGAGCCACAGCAAGACTGCACTGCCCCACACTGTTGTATGAACCAGAACGCGGGTGGAGGAGAAGGGGGTGGTGGCCAAGGCTGGCACCTGCTGTCTCTGGTGAGGGATGAGGCTCCTCTCCCTCAGGGCAGAGCTAAGGGCCGGGCAAGGGGAGCCTGGCAGGGCATCAGCCTTATTAACCCCGGGAAGGGCCCTTGTGCAATGCACAGACAATCCAGCCATACCTGGGAATCCAGCACAGATCCTAATTTACCTTCCTGAGTCATTTCAGTCCTCTGGCCCCAACCCTATGTCAACATCGCAGACAATTTTACAAGGACAGCGACAATGTCTGACAGAGTTAAAGTGAGCAAGTTGCTGTCAAAACACTCAGGCTCAAATCCTGGGCTGAGAATGTAATGGCTGTATGAATGTACATGAGTTGATTTAGTCTCTCTGTGCCTCAGTTTCTCTATCTGAAACATGCACTGATGTGGGGTTTGCTATGAAGTGAAGTGAGCTCACACTTTGAACTATGAAGCACCATACAGATGTTGTGCATTAATGGTACCTGGAAGCATGTGAACACGCCACCTGCCTGCAGAGGGCCACACCAGGACCCGTGGCCATGCCTGCAGGTTCTCTCTACCTGGCCCACACAAAAAACTTCCTTTTCTGCCGTGTTCCCCATGCACTTTGGCAGGAGCCAGGGCACAGGTGCAACCACATTTTACATTGTGACCAGTAATCTGTCATCCACAGAATTGGTTCAATTCACATCTGACTAAAATAACAAGTACATTGAGTTATTTTTTAGAAACTTGCTCTTTGACACTTTTGAGTTCAGCTGTCAGATTTTTTTTTTTTTTTGCATTTGCCCAGTACATTTGCTCTAAGGCTAAGTGATTCCAGAAAAATAAAATCTCAAGAACATTCTATCCATGTCTTTTGTAATTTTTCCTGTGGCAACTGAGATCCAAGGTGGAGGTGTGACTTAAACCCTAATAGCGGTATTTGTTGCAATGCTTCCAATGTAGCAAGGGGTAACCCCACCAGGAATTATTGGTTTCTGAATAATATTGGTGAAAATAACAATCATAAGGACCATCAGGTCATTGACTTGAGATGTGAATAACTATTGGCCAAACATAAAGCCCAAATAGCCTTCATGATGTACAAAGCTTAATTACAGCTCTGACTAATCTTAGCCATCTGACCTGCACCGCAGAGAGGTGGCCTAGAGACAGAACTTGTCCCAGAGACACCAGGCTTTAGGCACTGTCTCTACCCACACCACTTACCAAGAATGTGATGCTAAAAGTACCACAGCCTGTTTCCTGTATGGAAAAATGGGGTAAGAACATTACAGAGAGGTGGGTGAGCACTAATGATTTAGAAAATGTAGGGTCACCAGCTTCGGGGCTGGCACACTCTAGAACACGATAAACATCAATACTCCCTCCCCCACGCCAAATGTGGAGAAATCTTCATAGAAACGAAGTTACTATACCCATTGCTTTAGAGACTCAAAGAAGAGGTTCTGAAAAGTGGACAGAATGCTGACCTCACACTGGTCCACGCCAGAACATCAGTGGACGGTGAGGAGGAGCCCAGGGGCCTGGCACTGGGCTGAGCTCCCTGCAGCCCAGGTGTGAGCAGGGTGGGCAGGAGTGTCCGTGTGTCCTGGCAGCACAGATAACAATAGGCAGGCTTGGGTTGAGCACTGCTTCTGCCACTAACTAGCTGGTAACTTTGAGCAGTTTGCTCGACTATGCCTGTGTCTGAATTTTATGAGAGGATTGTGAAATAATTAAATAAATTTGTACATGGACAGTATTTAGAGCACATTCTAAGCTCTCAATTCATATTAGCTACCCGTTTACATCAGGAGGCAGAAAATTGTGGCCTCTGCCTATTTATGTAAATAATGTTGTAGTGGACACAGTTTGCTCATTTGCTAACTTGCACATTGCAATTTTCACATTACAGCACGAGAGCTGTGCAACTAGAACAGAGACCACCTGCTTCACAAGCCTAGAACTTTTACTGTCTGGCCATTTGTTGAACAGGTCTCCTGAGCCCTGTTCTGAATGCATCATCTCCACTCACAGGGATGACTCAGGATGTCTGGATGTAGCCATGAGCTCGCAAAGACCCACCATCCCTCTCAGGCCCTCTCAGCTGACTCGGCAGAGCCAATGCCCACCACGGGCAGGACGTGCAGGGCCCCACGCAGAGCTGTGCTGCCGGTGCAGCGGGAGGCGGGGCTCCCAGCCATCCCCACGGGACCCAAGTAACAAGGATGCCAGGCCCCTCGGATCCCTCTTTCCATCCTTCAATCTTTGGGACTAGGAACTGAAACTCCAGTTCTTAAACATTCTTAATGAGTAAGTTCAATTATCACATCAACACTTACCACTTTTAAAAAATTTAGTTTTTATCATCTTTTATATCATAATTCCAATTAATTGTGTTGGAAAAAACTGAGCTTGAGCTTCAAAGAATAAGGTGCTAGTTTTTGAAGCATGATGCTGTTTGATAACAGGAACTTCTCAGAGATTTTGGCCTCTGAAAATGAGTTGGAATATTACATAATCTTTTAGACCCCTGCATTAATAATAATGTAGATCTGCATGTACAGGCAAATGGATAGACATAATATGTTGTTTTTTATTCCTGGTTGACATCTAGAAACAGCCATTGATATATATTTCTACATTCCTGTTCATTCAGTGGGCCTCTAAGCACTATTGACAAATACACATTAAAAGGTGACCTTTTTGACATTTATCTTTACCAAAAATCACAATATTGGGATTTCCCTGGAGTCTTCTTCAGTGACCTCTTGGCATCACGGAGTGAAGGCAGGACTACGTAATTGAACAAGGTGGCCACTTGCAAATCATGGTGTTGATGTCACCTTCCAGTGTCAGCACCAGGTCCTTGCATTCTTCATTGCTAGTGGTTGACGGCCACTCTGTCCACTGGACGGCCACCACCGTTGTCACTCATGCCTGTGGGCATGAGCAGGGGGATTACTGATGCTCATCTCTAAGTCCCGGCACTGGCTTGGCTGTGAGGCGAGAAGTGCGGGACCCAGCAGGGCTGAGGCTGGGCGGGAGGTAGGGCAGCTCGGCAGCTGCTGTCCCAGCCACACCCTTGACAGTGGAAGGTGGCTGTTAATAATTGCCTCTGGACGACAGGGACAAAGCAGATGAAAAGTCACCCCAAGTGTGGGAAACGAGAAAAGCCCAAAGTGGACTGCCCCGTGCTAGAGAAGCCCCCGTCCAAATCCCCCCAAAACCCACCCACAAACTCCAGACCCCGGGTTCACTACCCTTCCTCTGCGCCTTGCAGACTCTGCACCTGCTCCAATCACTTGCCGCACTGTTATTTTATCCTGCTTGTTATTTCTCTCCCCAAAGACTATGACTTATTTGAGGAAAACTATGCATCGTCTTGATCATATATATCCTCCTCGTCCCCAGAATTATTTGAGGTGACGTACAGATCTCCACACAGCTGAGAATTCTCCAAGGAAATGAAGGTGGAAAAAATAAAGGTAAGAAAATAAGATGCCAAAGGTAATGTTACTACACAAACTCATTTGAAGATGAATGATAGTAAACTTCCAGTATTTGACCATTCTTTAAACCTATAAACACAATCTTTTCATATGGTTCAATCCCATCCTTTACCTCTGCTTCCTCAATGTTTAATGACATGTTTCACATCCAGCAGGTACTGAGTACAGTTGGAAGGAAGGAGGGAAGGAGGGAGAACAGGAAGGAAATAGGAAGGAGGGAGGGAGAACAGGAGGGAGGGAGGGAGGGAGGGAGGGAAGGAAGGAGGGAGGGAGGGAGGGAAGGGAAGGAGGGAGGGAGGGAGGGAAGGAAGGGAGGGAGGGAGGGAGGGAAGGAGGGAGGGAGGGAGGGAGGGAGGGAGGGAGGGATTAACAACATGGCTGTTTTCTGTACTGACAGGGAGAGTGAATCTTCTGAAGTCCAGCTGAGCCCTGGGTCCGTGGTGCCTTTGCTGTGCTGTGTTGGGGAAAGACATTATGAGCAAGGAAAAGCCATTATATCTATTCCATTACCCATCAAGAAGAAGAGCTATATTGTACAAAGGAAAGATATAAAGAAACAGTAAATTCAGCCAGTCAGATTCTGATAGAAACTACATAAAATCAAGTGAAAATAACTATGGTGTAACATAAAGATAGGAAAAAACTACTCGGTATTTTGCGGTATTAAGTAGGGTAAGCTTACTGTTTTCACATATAAAGGACCAGAAGTATCATGGCTAAAGTGAGGTGGAAGTTTATTTCCCACCCATGTAATAAAACTTGGAAAGTCAACGGCCCAGCAGGGCACAGCCACTCAGGGGCTCAGGCTGACGGACTCTGCTGTGCTCGACAGGTGGCTTCCAACATTGCCCCGGGGCCTGTCCCCAGGTCGCCGGGAGGGTCGGGGAACAGGCATGGAACTTACCCAGAAGTTGTCCCCAGCACTTGTGCGCACATTCCATGAGCCAGCATAAAGTCACACTGTCCCCTCTCATTGCACAGGAGGCTGGAACTCTTCCTTCAATTGTGTGCCTGCGAAGAAGAAAACATGAATTTTGGTGAACGGCCAGAAATCTTTGCCTGTTACCCAACCAGACTAGAGAGACAGGAGCCCTCCTTCAATCTAATCACAGGTAGCAAATGAATATTTTCATGATGTAGAGAAAAACTTAATGAATATTCAAATAGCCTTATGAGACAGGTAAATCAATATCGGTATTTTGCCAGTAGTAAATGGAGACTCTCAGTAAATGGATGTAAGAGCTCTGCAATGCATTAAGGTATCACTACAGAAAACAATGAGACTAAAAGCTCCGGGCTTAATTCATTTCCTCCTCATTCAAACACGGACTAGCGACTTCTGTGTTTGACAATGTCCTATGTGTAAGGACAGAGAGAACCAACTTATAGTGGAAAAGAGCTTGAAAAACACTGGCTAACAAAACAATAGCAAGCCCAACTCATTAAGGCCACTACAGGCTTACCTTGGGGGAATCTTGAGTTTGGTTCCAGACCATCTCAGTAAATTGAATATTGCAATAAAGGGATTCACACAAATTTTTTTGTCTCCCAGTATATACAAAAGTTATGTTCACACTACACTGTAGTACATTGGAGTGCAGTAGCATTTATCTAAAAAAAAACGTGTACATAACTTAATGAAAAAATACTTTATTGCTAAAAATGCTAATGATCATCTGAGCCTTCAGCAAGTTGTAATCTTTTTGCTGGTGGAGGGTCTTTCCTCCATGTTGTGGCTGCTAAATGACTAGGGTGGTGGTTGCTGAAGGCTGGGGAGGCTGTGACAATTTCTTAAAATAAGACATCAATGAGGTCTACCACATCAATTGACTTTTCCTTTCATGGTAACTTTCTTTGAAGCACGTGATGCACTTTGACAGCATTTTACCCACAGTAGAACTTCTTTCAAAATTACAGTCAGTCCTCTCAAACCCTGCTACTGCTTCTTCAACTAAGTTTATGGAATATTCTAAATCCTTTGTTGCATTTCAGCAATGTTCACAGCATCTTCACCAGGAGTAGATTCCATCTCAAGAAACAACTTTCTTTGCTCACCCATAAGAAGTAACTCCTCATCTATTCAAGTTTCATCTTGAGATTGCAGCAATTCAATCACATCTTCAGGCTCCATTTCTAATTCTAGTTCTCTTGCTGTTTCCACCACATCTGCAGTTACTTCCTCCACTGAAGTCTTGAACCCCTCAAAGTCATCCATGAGGGTTGGAATCAACTTCTTACAAACTCCAGTTAATATTGATACTTTTGACCTCCTCCCATGAATCACAAATGTTATTTATGATATCTAGAATGGTGAATCCTTTCCAGAAGATTTTCAATGTACTTTTGCCAGATCCATCAAAGGAATCACTATCTATGGCAGCTATGGCTTACAAAGTGTATTTCTTCAATAGTAAGCCTTGAGACTTGAAATTACTCCTTGATCCATGGGCTGCAGAATGGATGTTGTGTTATTAGCAAGCATGAAAACAACATGAAATATCCTTGTAAAACTCCATCAGAGCTCTTGGGAGACTAGGTGCATTGTCAATGAGCAGGAATTTTTTAAAAGAATCTTTTTATCTGAGCGGTAGGTCTCAACAGTGGCCTTAAAATATTCAGTAAACCCTGTAAACGGATGTGCTATCATCCAGGCTTTGTGTTCCATTTATACAGCACAGGCAGAGTAGATTTAGCATAACTCCTAAAGGCCCTACAGTTTTTGGAATGGTAAATCAGCATTGGCTTCAACTTAGTCACCAGCTACATTAGCCCCTAACAAGAGAGTCAGCCTGTCCTTTGAAGCTTTAAAGCCAAGCACTGACTTCTCCTCTCCAGAAATGAAAGTCCTAGATGGCATCTTCTTCCAATAGAAAGTTGTTTCATCCACTTGGAAAACCTACTGTTTAGTGTAGGCACCTCATTGATTATCTTAGATCTGGATAACTTGCTGGCACCTTTTACATCAGCACTTGATACTTCACCTTATGTGTTTATGTTATGGAGACAGCTTCTTCCCTTAAACCTCATGAACTAACTTTGGCTAGCTTCAAACTTTCCTTCTGCAGCTTCTCACCCCTCCCAGCTTTCACAGAATTAAAGAGAGTTAGGGCCTTGCTCTGTAGTAGACTTTGGCTTAAGGGAAGGGTATGGTTGGTTTGATCTCTATCCAAACCACTCAGACCTTCTCTGTATTAGCAAGAAGGCTGTTCCACTTCTGTATCATTTGTGTATTCACTGGAGTAGCACTTCTAATTTCTCTCAAGAACTCTTCCTTTGTATTCACAACTTGGCTAACTCTTTGGTGCAAGAGGCCTAGCTTTCATTTGAAAAGTTTCTGTTCATGCCCTTTGCCCATTTTTTAATGGGGTTGTTTGATTTTTTCTTGCTGATTTTTCTGAGTTCTATATAGATTCTGGTTATTAGTCCCTTGTCAGATGTATAACATGCAAAAATTTTCTCCCATTCGGTAGGTTGTCTGTTTGCTCTAGTAATAGTTTCTTTGGCTATGCAGAAACTTCTTAATTTGATCAGGTCCCATTTGTTTATTTTTGTTGTTGCTGTGATCGCTTTTGGGGTTTTCTTCACAAAGTCTTTGCCTAGGCCTATGACTAATGGCTAAGAAACATATGAAAAAATGCTCAACATCTCTAATCATAACCACAAATCAAAACCACAATGAGATACCACTTAATTGCAGTGAGAATGACTTTTATCAAAAAGGGCCAAAATGACAAACGTTGATGTGGATGCGGAGAGATAGAAACACTCACACACTGCTGTGGGACTGCAAACTAGTACAACCTCTATGGAAAGTAGTATAGAGATACCTCAAAGAACTAAAAGTAGAACTACCATTTGATCCACTAATCCCATTATTGGGTATTTACCAAAAGGCAAAAAAGACATTCTATAAAAAAGACACCTGCACTCGAATGTTTATAGCAGCACAATTCACAATTGCAAAGATGGAAATAACCCAAGTGCCCATCAATGCATGAGTGGATTAATAAAATGTGATATATGTATACCATGGAGTACTATTTAGCCACAAAAAACAATGGTGAATTAACACCTCTTATATTATCCTGCATGGAGCTGGAGCCCATCCTCCTAAGTGAAGTATCACAAGAATGGAAAAACAAGCACCACTGGTACTCACCATCAAATTGGAACTAATTGATCAACACTTATGTGCACATATGGAAGTAACATTCACTGGGTGTCGGGCAGGTGTGAGGGGGAGGAGGGGATGGATATATTCACACCTAATGGGTGCAGTGAGCACTGTCTGGGGAAGGAGCACACTTGTAGCTCTGACTCAGGTAGTGCAAAGACAATATGTGTAACCCAAACATCTGTACCCCTGTAATACTCTGAAATAAAAAATAAATAAATAAATTTTTTAAAAAGAGGCCTAGCTTTCAGCCCATCTTGGCTTTTGACTTGCCTTCCTCACTAAGCTTAGTCATTTCTAGCTTTTGATTTAAAGTGAGAAATCTGGAACTCTTCATTTCATTTGAACTCTTAGAGGCCTTTGTAGGGTAATTAATTGGCCTAATTTCAATATTGTTGCATCTCAGAGGATAGGGAGGCCTGAGGAGAGGGAGACAGACGGGGGAGTGGCCAGTCGGCAGAGCAGTCAGAACACATGAAACATTCATGGATTAAATCTGTTGTCTTCTATGGGTAGTTTGTGGCTCCCAAAAACAATTAGAATAGTAACATCAAAGATCACTGACCACAAACCACCATAACAGATATAATAATAATAAAAAAGTTTGAAATATTGCAGGAAGTACCAAAATCTGACACAGAGACTCAAAGTGAACACATGCTCTTGGAAAAATGGCACTGATAAACTTACTCAATGCAGGGTTGCCACAAACCTTCAATTTGTAAAAAAAATAATAATAATAACTACATTATCTGTGAAATGCAATAGAGTAAAACACAATAAAGTGAAGTACAATAAAGCAAGGTGTGCTTGTACTTGCCAAGGTGCCTTCAAGGAGCTTGTAAATTTAAAGGGAGGATTAGCCTTGGCGAGTTTAAGATCAGAGCACTGAGCTGGAGTGGAGTAAGCAGCATATTTGGGGTCAAAGAACTTGGGTTTGAATCTGGTTCTGCCACTTTGTTTCTTCTGTCACTCACCCATTCAACAAGCATTTACTGTCAACCATATTCTCAATTTTGAAAGAAAAGCAAGACCCCTGTTCTATTGAGTTTATATTCCAGTGGGAGATAAACAGCAAACACACACACACAACAGGAAAGATACGGGCCATTATGTCTCCTGGGGAACATAGACAGGGCCCCAGAAGGACGTGTACCCAGGTTCTCCCATGTCATCATTCTCCCTCTGGAGACCCCTCCCTGCTGCAGTCCAGTCCCTGTGGATCAGGAGCTGCCCACACTCTTGGCCCTGCTGGTAGGCATGAGACCTGGTCCTGACCAGTCAGAGCTCAGCATCACTTCAGCCACCAAGCTCTATTCCAGGACAACTGAGGCTGCAGGCCAGGCCCATGATATTCGCACCCAGGACCTTCTCTGAGGCTACGAGGAAAAGAGTCGCTTTCCGTACAGGTTGCTAATCAGGGTCTATGTAAACCCGAGGCTGCTGACAGCTACTGGCTCTGAGCACAGGGAGGAAGCTCCCTTGCAACAGGAGAAAACATGGCCAGTGCCCAGGGGACCAGCTGAGAGACAGAGAAGGCAGCCTTCTGGGGCCACACTCAAGCCCCCCATTTGCTATATTTGACACAGTCCGTCTCTGACTCCCCAGGCACAGGAGCCAATGAGTTCCCATTTTCCTTGGGCCACTTTGAGTTGCGTATATTTGTCATTTGCAAGCAAGAAGTTTCTTTTTTTTATTTCAAAATATTAAGAGGGTACAAATGTTTTAGGTTACATGGATAGCTTTTGTAATGCTTCAGTCCCAACTATAGCTGTGCCCAGCACCCAGATAGTGTTCACTGTGCTTGTTAGGTAGGTTTTGCCCCTCCCCTCTTCTTCCCTCCCCCCTGCTTGATTTCCACTGAGTTTTACTTCTCTTTGTGCACATGTGTGCTCAACAGTTAGTTCCAATTTAATAGTTAGTACATGTGGTGTTTTTTTTTTTTCCATTCTTGAGATACTTCCCTTAGGAGAATGGTTGCCAGTTCCACCCAGATTGTTGCAAAAGGTATTAATTCATCATTTTTTATGGCTGAGTAGTACTCCATGGTATACGTATACCACATTTTGTTAATCCACTCATGAATTGATGGGCATTTGGTTTGTTTCCACATTTTTGCAATTGTGAATTGTGCTGCAATAAACGTTCAAGTGCAGGTGTCTTTTTGATGAAAAGTCTTCTTTTCCTTTAGGTAGACACCCAATAGTGGGATTGCTGGATCAAATGGTAGGTCTACTTTTAATTCTTTGAGGAATCTCCATATCGTTTTCCATAGGGGTTATAATAATTTGCAGTCCCACCAAGAGTGTATAAACATTCCTTTCTTTCTACATCAATGCCAGCATCTATTGTTTTTGGATTTTTTAATAAAAGCCATTCTAACTGTGGTAAGGTGATATCTCATTGTGGTCTCAAATTGTATTTCTCTGATGATTAGTGATATTGAGCATTTTTTCATATGTTTATTGGCTATTTGTCTTTCTTCTTTTGAGAAGCTTCTTTTCATGTCTTTTGCCCACTTTTTAATAGGGTTGTTTGGTTTTTTCTTGCTGATTTGTTTGAGTTCTTTGTATATTCTGGATATTAGCCCTTTATTAGATGTGTAGCTTGTGAATATTTTCTCCCATTCTGCAGGTTGTCTATTTGCTCTGTTGATTGTTTCCTTAACTGTGCAGAAACTTTTTAGTTTAATCAAATCCCATTTATTAATTTTTGTTGTTGCCATGATTGCCACTGGGGTCTTAGTCCTAAATTCTTTGCATAGGCCAATATCTAAAAGAGTTTTTCCTACATTTTCCTCTAGAGTTCGTATGGTTTCATGACTTAGATTTAAATCTTTTATCCATCTTGAATGAATTTTTGTGAGTGGTGAGAGGTAGGGGTCCTGTTTCATTCTTCTACATGTGGCTATCCAATTTTCCCAGCACCATTTATTGAATAGGGCTTCTTATCCCCAGTGTACACTGTTGTCTGCTTTGTCGAAGATCATTTGGTTGTAGGGAGATGGTTTTATATCTGGGTTCTCTGTTCTGTTCCATTGGTCTATGTCTCTATTTTTGTACAAATATCATGCTGTTTTTGTTACTATAGCCTTATAGTATATTTTGAAGTCTGGTAATGTGGTGCTTCCAGATTTGTTCTTTTTGCTTAAGCTTGTGTTGGCTATTTGGGCTCTTTTCTGGTTCCAAATGAAGTATAGAATTATTTTTTATAGGTCTGTGAAGTATGACATTGCTAATTTGACAAGGGTTGCTTTGAATTTGTAAATTAATTTTTCCATTTGTCTGTGTCCTCTGTGATTTCTTTCCTCAGAGTTTCATAGTTCTCCTTGTAGAGATCTTTCACCCCCTTGATTAAGTATATTCCCAGGTATTTTATTTTTTTTGTAGCTATTGTGAATTGTATTGAGTCTTTGATTTGACTCTCGGCCTGACTGTTATTGATATATAGAAACGCTACTGATTTATGTACACTGATTGAGATTTTGCTGAATTTATCTATCAATTCCAGGAGACTCTTGGTGGAATCTTTGGGGTTTTCTAGATCATATC
The DNA here is from genome assembly GCA_023783475.1 of Daubentonia madagascariensis. Taxonomy (NCBI): domain Eukaryota; kingdom Metazoa; phylum Chordata; class Mammalia; order Primates; family Daubentoniidae; genus Daubentonia; species Daubentonia madagascariensis. The sequence continues at coordinate 2,346,977 of JAKFHU010001035.1, forward strand.
GTCAGCAAAGAGCAATAATTTGACCTCCACCAGGACAAAGTGGGCTTCATTCCAGGGATGCAAGGATGGTTCAACATATGTAAATCAATAAATGTGATTCACCACATAAACAAAAGCAAAAACAAAGACCATATGACCATCTCAGTAGATGCAGAAAAAGCATTCAACAAAATCTAGCACCCTTTCATGATAAAAACCCTCAACAAACTAAGCATAGAAAGACTATATCTCAGAATTACAAAAGCCATATATGACAAACCCATAGCCAACATCATATTGAATGAAAGTTGAAAACATTCCCCCTAAGAACTGGAACGAGACAAGGATGCCCACTGCCACCACTTCTATTCAACATAGTGCTGGAAGTCCTAGCCCGACCAATCAGGCAAGAGAAAGAAACAAAGGGTATCCAAATCAGGAAAGAGATCAAACTACCACTCTTCACCAATGATATGATCTTGTATCGAGAAGTTTCTGATGTGCCAGCAGTGGGGGGAGGGCAGGCAGCTGAGAATAACGTGGTCAGGGAGAGCCATCTGGGGGTGACATGGGCTCTGGGGCATAAAGATAATGAAACAGCATAATGAAACATCCCTGTGACAAGCTGGAAAAAGAAAATTCCAGCAAGAAGCGATAAGGGCAATGCTGAAAATTGGGAAAAATATGGGAACATTTGGGCAACACAGAGCTCTGAGCAGCAGAAGTAACAGTCTGGAGGGTGTGAGCAAGATAGACAGGAGCTAGAGGAGCCAGACAGAGCAGGTGTAAGAGCTGACACTTGACCTGGAGTTGTAGGCAGAGAAAGGACATGAGCTCATTTATGCTTTTAAGGGATCACTCTGGCAAAGAGAAGCAGAAAAATTACTTTGAAGACTATGGCAATACTGGGCAAAGATTGATCCTGAATTGGGTTGTGTTAGGAGAGAGAATAAGGGAGTTGGGTGGGTTCGGGGAATCTGGGAGGCAGAGCCAATGAACCTGCTGATGGTCTTGAGGAGGCATAGGAACCAAGGGCAATGCCAGGCCTCTGGCTTGAGGACTTGGATGGTGCCACGGCTGAGAATGGTACAGCCTTGCTCCACACACCTGGCATGTCAGCCTCAGATCCTGCCTATCCGTCCACCGTCACGGTATTTGTTACTCTTTCTACAAATTTGATACCTTATTAATCACTCTGAATCTCGCTTCCCCTGTAATAAAAATGTAAACTCTCTTAGAATAAGGTTGAGTAGAAAATATAAAGGCGACAAAATCAGTGCCCGGCACACAGCTGATTCTTGGTCAACACTCGGTCGATCTTGGCTTGAACGTGACTCGTGGCTTGCAGGAGGGCAGGCTCACGCCTGTACTCCGTGTCTAGCCTGCCGTCAGAGGCCGCAGACACTCGGCACAGATGCCAGGGCGAGTCAAAGCTGCTTTGGCCCCTGAGATGCAGACACATCTGGGCCTGCCCAGCAGCAGGCGACGTGGGCCTGCCTCATGCTGTCTGCATGAGGAGTTGAGCAGCCTCTGGGGAGAGAATGCACTCTGAGAGAAGAGGGAGCTCAGACAGACAAGTTGCATGATGTCGTTGTTAGATTTGTCTACAGGGATAAAGTCTCACAGACCAAAATATCAAAATGCGAGTCCTATGGTGCAAAGAGAGAATATAAGCAAAAAACCCAGACCTACTCCTCTCACGTCTCTGTAAGCTCTAGGAGGGGAATGCCTGCCCCCTTTACCAGCAAATGCCCTCTGGCTCTCAGCCTGCGTGGCTACCTTCAGCCGCGCGCCAGTCAGCAGCACCGCGGCGCTCAGCGGCAGGCGCCCGGCAGGTCCAACGCAATCCAAGTGCAGCAGTGGGGGTGGCCAGGAAAGGTGCAGAAGTCTCAGAGCAGCCAGAATAAGTGGAGGGCGCCTCATGGAGGCAGAGCTAACTGGCCTGTGGAGTCAGAGGAGGTGCGGGAGAAACAGCTGCCACTGCATGTTTCCTAGGAGACCTGTTTTTTCAGGTGAGACACCTCTGAGAGCTCCAAAGAAAATAAAATGCCCAGGGGAAATTATTCATGGAGCAGAGCTCCAGGTGGGCTGGAGCCAGAGATCAGAGGCCACGGGCATGGTAGTGATACCCTGTGACCCAGGCCCATCCCCCCAGTCACCTCCCTGCACGGGCCCAGCCCCAAGACCCCCAGGCACCCTGGCCTCTTCCGTGCACTATCCTCTTTTTCAAAAGTTTGTTTTCCTTCAATTTGTGCTGACTTATTTCCTGGTGATTTTGTTAGTTGCCATTGTTCTTTATCAAGAATTTCATGTCTAATTCCAAAAACAAAATAATAAATATGTCTCAACAGCTTTGCAGAAGTATATAATTAACCACTTCTGCAAGTGTCTTCCCTTTATATATTTTTTAAAACTTTCAGGGATTTTTTTAAGTTCTTTTGTAATAAAGAAGCTATTTTTAACTAAATGTGAATACTGGCCATTTTACTGGTCCAAATAGAGTATTTTTAAACAAGTTGTAATGCTTTACCCATAGAAATGCCTCAGCTGAATGCTGCTACCGGGGAAAACCCGAGGGTGCTGACACCTGTGCTTAACTCAGCACGTGGCCATCTGCCCGGCCGCCCGCTTGTTACACCACCACGCGACTCCCTCAAAAGCTACTGGTGTGGTTTTTGTGTCTCTGGAGCATCGCTTCCGGAAACTCCTAAAGGCACTACAGCAGAGAGAAGCTACATCTAAGGAAGCACCTTGATAAAGTCTTGTTTTTATAAAGGCCACATTCGCTCATGGCAGAAAATTTAGGAAGTAAAGAAAGACACATAAAGACGAAAACAAATCACCCCTCACCTCAACATCCCAAAATAACGATAAACTTCTCTGAGTCTCAGCTTCCCTAGCTCAAAATGGGAATAATGAGCCATAAAGGGCCATGGCTGGAGCCCATCCAAACGTGCTGCGACCCCTTCTGCGTATGGGCCCAGCTCACCATGGAGCCATTTTGAGAGCTGCTCTTCCCCTTGCAGAGAGACAGGTCTCAAGGGCGTGTCTGTGCTGGGGACTCACGGCTCTGGCCCTGCTGACTGGATGACCCAAGAGGGCCACATCGTGTTCTCTGTCTCTAAAGTGGCTCTTAGCGGGCAGGGCCCTGGAGATTTCAGGGTGGGAGCTGCCTTTTCTTGCCATGTGCATAGAGTATCAGAGAGCCAGTCTCCAGGGAGGACCACGCAGACACAAAGAAAGAGGACAGGAGAGATTGTGTGGGCAGGAGCCCATCCGCCCAGCCTCCTGTCTCTTCCCAGGTCCGGCCCTGCGTTGCCGCTGCTGGGGACCCCATTTGTGCTTAAGTCAACTCGAGTTGGCTTTTCTGAAGACTCTCCGCGGCCAAGAGAAGGATCATTTGCACGCTGGGTAATGCTCCAGCACAGTAACGACGCCTGACCACCACCAGGGACCTCTGTGTGCTCGGCACCCATCTAAGCTCCACAGCAAATGCTTGCAACGACCTCAAGCATGTTCTGCTTCGTCCACTTCTTCACACACGCAGAATCCGAGTCCAGGGTCAAAAACCCAGAAAGCGATTGGTTTGGGATTCAAACTGCGTCCAATCCCGGACCCTGTCCTCAAAGATGCACGCTGCTTCACTGCTGCTAGCAGCAATGACACCAACAGACAGGATATAAGTAAATGTTGTTATTCTGAAATATTCACTTTCTTCTCCATTTTCTACAGTTGAGACGGGCTACAAGTTATGTGCCCAACCAAAACCTTACCGTGGATTTTGACTACGGAATGACCTTCTACCAGGCACCCTTCCAGACTCCAATACTTAGAGATAAAACTATGCAGCCTCAGTGCCCAGGGAGCCTGGGGCAGGGGCGGCTCGTAAACACCCTCAATGCAAGGTGGTGGGAGTGGAGGTTGGGGGTGGAGGTCCAGGGGACAAAAGGCTGAGGCCTTGTGAGCCCTGGAAGCCCACATCCTGCAAGCCCACCCTGGGGCCATATCAAAGCAGCCCCTTCCTTTCCAGCCCGAGGCCTGTTCACCACACCCTGGGGAGGGAGACATCCACCGGCCATGAAGACGCTACCTGACCTCTCGAAGATGCTGTCCTCCCAAAGACAGGTAATAGCAGTCTCGCCACATGCCCTTCCCACCCTGGCCCAGCCAGATGCCGCGGGGCCCTTAATCTATCAACACATCCTGACGTCAAATGGGAGATTCCTCAAATCCCCTCAGTGACACCCCAGAAAGTCCCAGAGGAAGGATCACTCCAACAGCTTTTTTCCCACCGTGTCAATATTTTCAATAAACAGCCCTTTTGCTTGAGTGCTCTTAGGAATATGATTAACATAATTTCCTTCACTTTCTCAAAATTTGATCTTTACAGGGCTATTTTGGCGAGAGCATAATGCAAGCTGACAGGGACATGAGTTGAACTGATGCTTGGATTTGCCTTGAATATCGCTATTGCTGCTAGCAGGGAGCTGTGGTGCTCTCGTGCTGGCCTCGACCCCTTCCTTGGGAAATTCTAATGAGAAACGCAGACATTTCCTGGAGGAAAGGAGCCCAGTAAATTCTGGGGCTGTCAGCTGAGCCAATTCCACATATGGTTTGGTCCCAGTAAGCTCCACCCAGGATTGGGGTTAGGTTATTTATTTTTCAAATATCAGTTCATATTTCACCTCCTCCAGGAAGCCTTCCCTGGCTTCGCTAGCCCCACACTTTGGCAACAGAATTGAACAATTCCTTCTCTGAGCTAACATTATACCTTTTAAATATTTGTAGTATTGAGCTTATAATACTATATATTAATAAAAATGATTTTGTTGCTGTATCTGCTTCTTATACTAAATTATTACTAAATTACTTGAGGCCAGAACCAATTCGTACTCATCTTTGCAACGCCAGCTGCAGAATGGTGCCTGGAACATAGCACGTGCCTTGGGTCACCGTCTTCACGCCCCTGTGCAATCCCCTAGCTTTGCCTGTGGGCTGAACCTAGTGACTCTTTTCCAATAAATACAATAGAACAAAGAGTGACTGGATGGCACTTCTGAGATTAAGTCACAAAAAGGTGATGACTTTGGTCTTTCTCACTTGCTCATGTCTCTCAGAGCCCTCGCTCTGGGGCAGCCAGCTGTCGTCTCGTGAACAGACTTACAGAGACACGTACGTAGCAGTAGACTCTCCTTCCACCAGCAGCCAGCCAGGACCTGGGGTCTGCCCAGCGTCACGGGGTGAGTCTGAAAGCAGGTCCTCCCTCATTCCTGCCTGGAAAAGGCTGCTGCCCCCCTGGCACCCTTGATGCAGCCTGCAGGACCCTGAACCAGGGAACCCAGCTGAGCTGCACTGGGGTTTCTGGCCTGCAGAAACTGTAAGATACTGCATGCTGTTTGTTTTAATCCATTAAGCTTTGGAATAATTTGTTATACAGCAATAGTAATAAATACAGTGCTTAATCGTTAATTTGAATGGAATTAAATTGAATGGAATCCACTCCTTACGTGAGGGTCCTGAGATTACTAGGCAGACAAAGAGTGACAGGGAAACATCCAAGTCAACTAAATTCCCATGACTGTCTAGACACCAGAACACGAAAGCATTCTTTGATACCCAAAGGAGGTTGTTTTGGGACAAATAAAATCATGATCTAATTATATATAGAACAACACAATATGGTGGAAAAGGTCCTAACATTGGGTTAAACAACACTGGATTCAAATCCAAGTCCTGTCACTTGGGCGTGTGACCCTGAGGATGCTGTCTATTTAAATCCTCTGAGCTTTTAGAGGCATCTGTACATTCCAAAACCTCAGATTATAGTAACTATTGCTCCAGTCAATATTGACAAAATGTTTACTCAAACCACTAGTTACAGATCCTCTATTAGGAGTTGAGGAAAGACCAACATACACCATCTCTATCCCCAAAGACCTCAAAGGGAACAGAATGAAAAAGATTTCACATGGTCTCTAAGACCCAAAAAACAATCAATAAATCCCAGCTCCCTAATAGGTGCTAGGAAAACTGGATGGCCACATGTAAAAGACTGAAACTAGGTCCACACCTCTCACCTCTCACAAAAATCAACTCACAATGGACAACAGACTTAAACCTAAGACATGAAACCACAAGTATTCTAGAAGAAAACGTTGGAAAAACTCTTATGGACATTGGCCTAGGCAAAGAATTTATGAAGAAGACCTCCCAAAGCAATCACAGCAGCAACAAAAATAAATAAATGGGACCTGATCAAATTAAAAAGCTTCTGCACAGCCAAGGAAACTATCACTAGAGTGAACAACCTACAGAATGGGAGAAAATATTTGCGTGCTACACCTCTGATAAAGGGCTGATAACCAGAATCTATACAAAAAGAAAAATCAACAAGAAAAAATCAAACCACCCCATTAAAAAGTGGGCAAAGGACATGAACAGAAACTTTTCAAAAGAAGACAGAATAATGGCCAACAAACATATAAAAAATTGCTCAACTTCTCTAATCATCAGGGAAATGCAAATCAAAACCACAATGAGATATCACTTAACTCCAGTGAGATTGGCTCATATCAAAAAGTCCCAAAACAACAAATGTTGGCGGGGATGTGGAGAGATAGGAACACTCATACACTGCTGTGGGACTGCAAATTAGTACAACCTCTATGGAAAGTAATATGAGATACCTCAAAGAACTAAAAGTAGAATTACCATTTGATCCAACAATCCCACTACGGGGTATTTACCCAAAGGAAAAAAAGACATTCTATAATAAAGACATCTGCACGTGAATATTTATAGCAGCACAATTTACAATTGCAAAGATGTGGAAACAACCCAGGAGCCCATCAATACACGAGTGGATTAATAAAATGTGGTATATGTATACCATGGAGTATTACTCAGCAGTAAAAAACAATGGTGAATTAACACATCTGGTATTATCCTGGTTGGAGCTAGAACCCATTCTTCGAAGCGAAGTGTCACAAGAATGGAAAAACAAGCACCACTGGTACTCACCATCAAATTGGTACTAACTGATCAATACTTACATCACACGTGGCAATAATATTCATCACGGGGCAGGCAGGTGGGAGGGGGTTGGAGGGGGTGGAAAAACTCTCACTGAATGGGTGCGGGTCGCACTGTCTGGGGGTTATTCACGATTGTAGCTCTGACTTGGGCAGTGCATAGGCAGTATATGTAACCAACGTGTTTGTACCCTATAATATTCTGAAATTTAAAAATAAATAAATAAATAAATAAATAAATCCCAGCTCACTTTATCTTCCCTTTTTGGCACATGACACTTATAAGAGATTATATGGGCCAAAAATTAAAATTAAAATAAATAAAAGAAACTTCTGTTTGCCAAGGTTTTTAATAAATTTGAGGGTGAGAGACCTAAATAATGTTATTAATTACCTAACCCTCTGAGGAAATGCGGATGAGGGGACCTGTATTCTCTTGGCTCTGCCCTCTGAGATGAAAAAGTGAGTGGGCTATTCTATGCATCTGACTTAGAGCAGAGTTTCAAGGGGTTCTGTCTGCATGAATTTCAGGGTTAGAAGGGACTCTGGAAACCATCTTGTCAAACCTCCCTTCTGAGATTCACTGTCTGCCACTGTTGTGGCTTGAAGAGCAGCCCCCGACTTCCGCCACCGGGCCCCTTGGGACTGTCCACTCCTCTGCCGCTCTGGCAGCTCTCCATCCTTCCCACTGAGGGAACCAGCCTTCCAACACACCCCGCTGGCCTCTGTCCCCTCCTGGGAGATGCAGCCAGGCGCTTTTCCTTGGGAAGCCTTACTGGAAGACCATGTCCATGACCTCCACCCACATCTAGTCTCTGGATGAAACATCTTTCCTTCAAATACTTTGACTCATTTAAACATCAGAGATGGAACTGTGCACTCTAGTGAAGAACACCTGAAGTGTGTGTTTTAGTGATTCTTCAGCTCAACTAATTGTACCATTTTGGAACTAACCTGTCCCAGGTCTTCAAATGTGTTTTTGTCACATTCAACTTCAATTGTGTGTTGAATTTTATACCTAAGAAGACTTTTGATTATTTTATCTACAATCATATGATAACCTTGACAAAAATGCCCTTCTCTTTTATAACCAAGTAAGAATTTAGAGCCAACTTCTACCCTGATCTAAGCCAAGTGGATCAGACCCAAGGGACCTAAATGGATTAATACCTCCCCCACAATGTAGGAAAGAGATTACTCACCATGCAGAATTCAGCATGGTGTTGGAAAAGTGGCTTCTTAATTCTTTCTGTCAGCTGTTAGCAAAGTCCCATTAGATATAGATTTCTAGTACAATCACAACCCCTAAGTCATGGTGGAGGGTGAGCACGTGCAGGGCTCTGGACAGGTCATAGCAAAGCAGAGCTCACACGCACTAGGATGGCCTTGGCTTCCTGCTGCACCTGGAATCTCCCCTGAGACCTTGGGCTGCAGACATTCAGGCTGTGCTGCTGACCTGTGAGTGGCTGCACCCACTTGGAGAGCATATGGAGAACAGAGGCTCTGGCCTTCTCTAGGACAGAGCTGAGAACCAGCTACGTCAGGGTGCAGAGAAGTGGGCAGGGAGTGCTCCCCTGAAGGGTCCCAGGTAATGCCCCCACACCAGATTCTACAGCAAGGTAACTGAGGACTTTGGGAGAGTAAGCCCACCACTGGTGGCCTGTCCCACGCCACAGTGCTGCAGGCATCCCACTATACTTCTGTAGAATCGGGATGATGCACAGGCTGATAATTAGATTTCTAAAATAGAGTCTTTGGGAGTGAAAACTCTTCCAATACTTCCTTTCATCCCAACATACACAGTTCATAATCAAATCGTGACAATGACACTTCAATATCTTCAAAGCGTATTTGACTTCAGTTCTCATGTTCACGTACCTTGTGAGTGGGAGAGTCAGGACTTGAAAGCCCATGAGTAGGGGTCATGGCAGGGGCTGCTCTCTCACCCCACCAGTGCCCACCACCATTTCTGTATAGCCACTAAGTGTAGCAGCATCACTTGGAAGAAGTGATGAAGGCTGCCCTGGGAAGTGAGTCTCACACCCTCCATGGCCTCCCCGCATGTGGTGCAGGAGACACAGCTAAGGCAGGAACATGGAGTGGTGGGCAGGGACTAGCCTGGGACCAGAGGCCTGAGACCCTGTCCTGCTCCAATCATGTGACTTTGAAGCCTTCACTTTCTGCCTCTGAACTTGTTTCCCACTCTGTGAAACGAAGTTGTTGAAATCCAGTTTGGTAAGAAACAGGGCCACATGCTTTTATCTCTTCTCTTTTTTAAAACCTCACTGAAACCGTAAAGAAAGTTTTTAAAAAGTAGAAAACTGTAACACAAAAATAAGGGAGGAAGAGAGAAACATCAGTGGGAGAGAGACTTCAAGGAATTTCTGGAAGATGCAGACCAGTGGAGGAGGCTTAGGAGACAGAACATTAGCCTGCTCTGTTCTGGAGGAGGCAGAGATGCCAGTGGCCCCAGGAAGGCCACAGGGGCCAAGCTCGTGGAGCCACTGGGAGCCAGGGCAGCAGGGAGAGGCTCGGGTGGAAGCTGGAGAGTTCCTGCAGAAGACACACCTGCTGTCTTCCAGGCAGCATTCCCTGCACTGACAATGCTGCAGGTGAGCACAGAAAGTCCTCTGCTATCACCGAGCTTATATCCTAGGTGGAAAATTAGTCAAGAAGCAAGCAAACCCAAACTTACATAAATAAGAATAAGAAAAACATAGATAGTGTTAAAGTGCTGAGTAGAGAATTTAGACAGGGTTCTGAGTGGGAATTAGGTTTAGAGGCAGAAAGCTGACATCCCAAGACCAGAAAGAGCAGGACTCAGACTCGGGCCTTGAGGACAGCATCTTGGGGTTTATGCTAGATCAGTGGTTAAAGAACCTGTTTCTGAGGAGGTGACTTTTAGGCCAAGGTCAGCTGTGTGGAAGTCAGGAAGAATAATAATCCAGGGAACAGAAACACAGGTTAAAGACCCCAAACCGAGAATGTGCCCAGTGTATTCAGGGGGCCTAATGCAGGGCCCAGCACCCAATAGGATCTCAACACATTTCTGTTAAATGGATAAGTAACTGTCAAGAAATTTCAAAAAGGTGAGTGTGGCTTCAGTTTCATGGCTGAGACTAGGCCATGCAGCAATGTAAGCCAGAGTAAGTAGGCTGAATTTTATACTAAATGGGAGAGGAAAATGGTGATGATAGGGGTCTCATTATGTTCCTAAAAGACCCCTTTGTCAGTTGTCTGAGAACAGAGTGTGAGGGATAAAAGTGTAAACAGGAGCATCAAGATAGCACAGGGTTCCTAGTGTCGAACAACCTAGAAACGCCAGCTGCTGCAATCTGAAAAAGCACTTATTGAAAGGATAAGGGTAACTAATTATTGCCAGTGGGCCTCCAGAAGTAACCGGGTTTAGAAACAACAAAGCCAAGGATGATACTGCCAGTCATGACCCAGGTTTGGTGGAGTAGCAATCCTGCCACACACGGCTAGACACTGGACTGACAGGACCCCAGGAACCCCAGCATCCACCGCAGGAAGGATATTCCTCCCTCACCGTCAGTCCTGCCCTGAAGGAGCAGCGCAATGCCTCTGATGCTGAGACCCATGATATACCTTCTGGGGAACGGCCACAAGTCATTGACATTCTTAGCCTCTGGAGTGGGAGCCAGGGCCCTAAGATGGAGGTCACCTCAGTCAGAAGAGTAAAAAAAGAAGAAAGACTAGTGAAGAAAACTTAGGGAACTTATGAAATACCATCAAGGGGATCCATATATGCATTAGTGAAGTTCCAGAAAGAGAAGAGAGAGAGAGAATTAAAAAGCTTATTCAAAGATAATGACTGGAAACTTTCCAAATATAGGGAAGGAAAAGATGTCCAGATCCACGAAGCTCAAAAATACCCCAAATAAGGTGAACCCAAAGAAACCCACACCAAGACACACTATAATCAAATTGCCAAAAGTCAAAGACAAAGCAGAAAAACAAAAGCAACCTGTCACATAAAAGGCAACCTCCAAAAAAGCATTAGAGGATTTTTTAAGTAGAAACCCAATAGGCCAGAAGGGAACGGGAGGATATAGTGGAAGTGCTGAAAGAAAAAACTGGCAACCTAGAGTACTACACCTGGCAAAACTCTCTTTCAAAAATGTGGAGACACAATGACTTTCTCAGATAAACCAAAGCTGAAGGAGTTCATCACCACTAGGTGTTCATTAAAGGGAGTTCTTCAAGTTGAAACAAAAAGATGCTAAAAAGAAACATGATAGCATGAGAAAGTATGAAACTCATTAATACAGCCATATATGTATATATATAGAGAGAGACAGACAGAGAGAGAATACCATAGTGCTATGATGGTGGTAGATAAATCACATTTAATTCTAATAAAAAAGCTAATAGAAAAATATGTTAAAAATAACTATAACTTAAAAATATGTCAAAAGATAACAAATATTAGTAGATGTAATTTATGACAATAATAGAAAGTGTGGGGTAAGGAGAAGTTAAAGTGCAGAGATGTTGTATACAATTTAACTTAAGTTATTATCAGTCTAAATTAGAATTCTATAATTATAGGGTATTTTATGTAAGCCCCGTGGTAACCATACCAAAAAAAAAAAAAAAATACCTATAGAAATTACACAAAAGAAAAAGAGAAAGGAATCAAAGCATATAATACAAAAAAATCAACAAAACACATAGGATGACCATAATAGAGGAAAAGACAGACAAAAGAACTATAGGACTAACAGAAAGAAAATTTTAAAATGGCAATTGCAAATCCTTGCCCATCAGTGATTACTCTGAGTATAAGTGATTTAAGTATAGAGTGGTTGAATGGATAAAAAAAGAAAACCCAACTATATGCTGTCTTCAAGAAACTCACTTTAGATTTAAGTACACACATGGCAGAAAGGAAGGGATTGAAAAAGATGTTCCATTCAAATACTAACCTAAATAGAGCACAGATGGCTATATTTATATTAGAACAAACCAACATTACATGAAAAACAGTCACAAGAGACAAAGAATGGCATTTTATAATAATAAAAGGGTCAATCCACCAGGAAGATAGAACAATTACAAATATGTATGTACTCAACATCAGAGCACCTAAATACATAAAGCAAATATTGACAAACATGAAGAGAGAATTAAACAACTATACAATAAGAGACTTTAATGCCCCACTTTCAATAATGGACAGAACATCCAGACAGAAGATCAATAAAGAAACAGAAGACTTGAATAACACTATAGAACAAATGAACCTAACAGACTTACACAGAACTTTCCACCCTACAGCAGCAGAATGCACATTCTTCTCAACTGTACATGGATCTCTCTCCAAAACAGATTATGTGTTAGGTCATAAAACAAGTCTTAACAAATTTAAGAATACTGTAATAAAATCAATTATCTTTTTTTAACTGCAATGAAATGAAATTAGAAATCAATAGCAGAAGAAAAACTGAAAAATTCACAAATATATGGAAGTTAAATAACACACTTTTGAAGGTGATTGAATCAAAGAAGAAATCAAAGGAGAATCAAAAAATTCTTGAGACAAATAAAAATGAAAACATAGCATACCAAAGCTTATGGAATGCAGAAGTACTAAGAGGGAAGTTCATAGTGATAACCACCTGCATTAAAAAAGAACAAAGATCTCAAATAAATAACTTAACTTTACATCTCAGGGAACAATAAAAAGAAGAACAAACTGAGCCCAAAGATAACAGAGAACAGGAATAACAAAGATTAGAGCAGAAATAATCAGGATAGAAAATAAAACAACAGTAGGAAAAAATGAACAGAACAAAAAAGTTTTTTGAAAAGACAAATAAAATTGACAAACCCTTAGCTAGACTAAGAAAAAAGAGAGAAGACTCAAATAAATAAAATCATAAATGAAAGCAGAGACATTGCAACTAACGCCACACAAAGAGGACCAAAGAGACTTCTGTGAACAATTATACACCAACAAACCGGTCAACCTAGAAGAAATGGATAAATTCTTAGAAACATACAACCTACAAAGACTAAATCATGAAGAAATAGAAAGTTAGAACAGACCTATAACTAGCATGGAGATTGAATTAGTAATCAAAAATCTTCCAGCAAGAAAAACCCATGACCAATGGGTTTACTGGTAAATTCCACAAAACATTTAAAGAAGAATTAATGCCAATCCTTCTCAAACTCTTACAAAAAATTGAAGAGGAGGGAGCACTTCCAAACCCATTTTATGAAGCCAGGCAAAGATACCACAAGATACAAAAAAAAACTGCAGGCAAATATCCCTGATGAATGTAGATGAAAAAATCCTCAACAAAATACTAGCAATGTGCCAACCGCACATTAAAAGGATCATACACGAGGATCAAATGGAATTTATCCCTGGGATGCAAGGACAGTTTAAGATATAATACTCAGTTATTGAGATACACCAAATTAATCAAATAAAGAATACAAATCACATAATCATCTCAACAGATGCAGAAAAGTGTTTGAAAATTTCAATACTCTTTCGTGATAAAAACTATCAACAACCTAAAAATAGAAGAAAATTACTTCAATGTAATAAAGGCCATATATAAAAATCTCACAGCCAACATCATACTAAATGGTGAAAAATGGAAAATTTTTCTCTAATATCAGGAACAAGGCAAGAATGCTCACTCTCATCACTTCTATTCAACATAGTACTGAAAAATCCAGATAATGGGGCAAGAAAAATAATAAAAGGCATCCTAAATCAGAAAGAATGAAGTAAAATTGTCCCTGTTTGCAGACATGATCTAACATACAAAAAACTCTAAAAACTCTGTTAGAACTAAGAAACAAATTCAGTAAAATTGCAGGATACAAAATCAACATACAAAAATCAGTTGTATTTCTATAAACTAAAAACAAAATATCTGAAAAGGAAATTAGGAAAATATTCCACTTACAAAAGCAACAAAAAATAAATAAAGTACATAGACATAAACATAACTTAAGGAGGTGAAAGACTTGTATACTGAAAACCACAAATCATTAATGAAGGAAATTAAACAAGACACAAACAAATGGAAGATATCTTGCATTCATGGATTGGAAGACTTAATATTGTTAAAATGTCCTTACTGTCCAAAGTGATCTACAGATTCAATGCAATTCCTATCAAAATCTCAATTTCATATCTTACAAAAATAGATTAAAAACAATTCTAAAATTGATATGGAACCATAAAAGACCACAAATAATCAAATCAATCTTGAGAAAGAAGAACAAAGCTGAAGGCATCATGCTTCCTGGTTTCGAATCTACTACAATGCTACAGTAATCAAAACAGTATGTTACTGTCACATAAAAACAGACACATACACCAGTAGAACAGAGTAGAGGGTGCAGAAATAAATGCACATATATACAGTCAACAGACCTTTGACAAGGGTACCAAGGACACCCAGTGCAGAAAGGACAGTCTCTTCAACAAATGGTCTGGGGAAAACTGGATATCTACAGGAAAATAAAAATAATTAGACCCTTATCTTATACCATGCACAGAAATAAACTCAAAATGGATTAAATACTTACATGTAAGATACAAATCTGTAAAACTCCTAGAAAAAAACATAGGGGGAAAGCTTCATGACACATATCTTAGACATTATTTAATAGATATGGCACCAAAAGTACACACAACAAAAGCAAAAATAAACAAGTGGGACTACTTCAAACTAAAAATCTTCTTCATAACAAAGGAAATAAACAACAGAGTGAAAGGCAACCTATGAAATGGGAGAACATATTTGCAAACCATATATCTAATAAGGGGTTAATCTACAAAATACATAAGGAACTCCTACAATTCATTATTTTTTAAAAATATAATAACCTGATTTAAAAATTGGCTAAGGACTTGAACAGACATTTCTCCAAAGAAGAGATACAAATGGCCACTAGGTGTATGAAAGAATATTCAACATCACTAATCAAAACCACAATAAGCTGTCATTTCACACCTGTCAGGATGACTACTGTCAATAAATAAGTAAATAAATAACAAGTGTTGTTGAGGACGGAGAGAAAAGAGAACACTTGTACACTGTGTCAGTCCGTTTTGCGTTGCTATAAAGGAAATACCTGAGGCTGGGTAATTTACAAAGAAAAGAGGTTTATTTGGCTCACAGTTCTGCAGACTGTACAAGAAGCATGGAGCCAGCATCTGCTTCTGGTGAGGGCTTCAGGGAGCTTCTAATCAAGGCAGAAGGCAAAGGCGGAGTAGTCACATGGCAAGAGAGGGAGCAGGAGGGAGCCCACACTCTTTCAAACAACCAGTTCAGAGAGTGAACTAGTAAAGCAAGAACTCATTCATTACCGCAGGGAGGGCACCAAGCTACTCGTGAGGGATCTGCCCCCATGACCCAAACACCTCCCACCTCCAACATTGGGGATGAAATTTTAACATGAGATTTGGAGGAAACATATATGCAAACCCACTGTTGGTAGGGATGCAAAACGGTGCAGTCCCTATGGAAAACAGTGTGGATGTTTCCCCACAAGGTAAAAATAGAACTACTATATGGTCCAGCATTCCAACTTGCGAGTATTTATTCAAACGGATTGAAGTCAGGATCTCTAAGGGACATTAGCCTCCTGTATTCACAATATTATTCACAATAGCTAAGACGTGGAAACAACCTAATGTCCCTTGGCAGATGGATGCATAAAGAATATATGGCATATACACACAATGAAATACTATTCAGCTTTAAAAAGAAGGCAATTCTGAATATGTGACAACACGGGTGAACCTTGAGGACATGAGGACATTATACTAAGTGAAATAAGCCAGTCACAGAAAGACAAATACTGCATGATTCCACTTAAACAAGCTATCTAAAATAGTCAAATTTATAGAATCAAAGAGTGAAACGGTGGTTTTCAGGGGCTGAGGGAAGGGGAAAGGGGAGATACCAATCAACAGGTGTAATATTTCAGTCAAGCAAGTGAGTAACCCCTTGAGATCTGCTGTACAGCATTGTGCCTATAGTCAACAATAATGTAGTGTCAACCTAAAAATTTGTTAGGAGGGTATATTTCATGCTCAGTGTTCTTAACACAATAAAATAATTTTTACAAACACATAAAAACCATCTAAATCGTGTATGGGTGATACTGAGGACACAATCCATCCTGGGGCAAAAATCCTCTCCAGCCGAGAGCCTGTGAAACCAGGTAAGTCATGTGCTTCCAAAACAGAATGATGGCACAGGCATAGGATAGACACCCCCATTCCACAAAGGAGAAACAGCAGAGGAGGAAAGGGTGCTGGGTCTCAAGCAAGTCCACACTTAGCAAAGCAAATTTCATCAGATCTTGTCTCAAGGGTGATCTGCTTTGGCACCACGCCCTGCCCCCTGAGCCGTCACCCTGCATCTGTGGGATGCCCCCCGACCGAGGGTGGTGAGGGCGTTCCTGCCTTTTCTTAAAGGATAATGGATGTTGAAGCTGGATAGCTCTCGTCCCATCCTGCGAGATCCCCGAAGTCAGCCTTCTTTCGTCCTGTCCCTCCTTCTCTGTTCTCCTCAGTTCACATTGTCAGTGTCCCACGCCTGGATTCTGCTGAGACGGCTGATTGAATTCATGGGTAATCTCTTTATGGGTGATTGTCCAGCCCTACTCTTGTCGTTCTCTCCAAAACATGCTTTCTCATTGTCTGCAAAACGGAGAGGCTGAGAATTTTCCAAACCTTCAAATTTGGGTTTCTTTTTGCTCAACGATTCCTTCCATTTACCCCTCTCCTGTCATATTTAATAATGAGCAGTAAGGAAATGCCAGGCCACACCTTCAACATTTTGCCTAGAAATCTCCTCTGCTAAACATCCAAGGTTGTAACTCACAAGTTCCACCTTCCACAAGATGCTAAAGCACAAGCCATCCAAGTTCTTTGCCCCGTTATAACAAGGGCGGCCTTACCTCCATTGCCCAATAACCTGTTCCTCACTTCCGCTTGGGACCTCACCAGCAGTTCTTTTAACATTCATGTTTCTACCAACAACCTGTTGTTCATGATTGTTCATATGTTCACTAAGACAACAGAAGCTTCCTCTCCAGCACCACTGTCTTCTTTCTAAGTCTCCAGCATAATCGCCTTGAACATCTGTATTTCTACCAACAGTCTCTCAAGGCTACCTCGGCCTTTCCTAGCATGTGCTCAAAACCCTCCTAGCTAGTGCCTGTCCCCAAAGCCACTTCCATGTTTCTAGGTATTTGCTGCAGCAGCACCCCACCTGCAGTACCAAAATCCGTATTATTCTTTTCAGGCTGCCATAACAAAATACCACAGACTGGGTAACTTGAGCAACAGAGATTAATTTTTATGTAGTTCTAGAGGCTGGAAGTCTGAGATGAAGGTGTGGCAGGGCTGGGTCCTCCTGAGGCCTCTACCCCTGACTTGCAAAAGGCCGCCTTCTCACTGCGTCCTCACGCAGCCTTTCCTATATGCACACACTCCTGGTGTCTCTTCCTCTTCTTATAAGGATGCCAGTCCTATTGGATTAGGGTCTCACCCCACTTAACCTTAATCATTTCCTTAAAAGCCCTATCTGCAAATACAGTCATGCTGGGGACTAGGAATTCCACATATGAATTTGGGGAGCACAATCCAGCCCATGGCAGTGCTCAGCCGTGTGTGTGCTATGAAGAGGGGATGGTGCTGCATTTTCAGGTAAGAGCAAAGATTCAAACACTGGGAGTGACTACACGGAGGTCCCTGGCACGTGGCAGGCTCAGTCTCAGTGGGAAGTTGGGGTCAGGAGCCCCAGTGAGGTGGGTGAGGAGAGAACATGAGACAAGGAAGCAGAGGTGGTGATGACAGGACAGAAATCTTGACCTCTGAGTTCCTTTTCCAGTTCAGCCAGGGAATCGCGTCTCCCCCACCCTCTGCCAGCACCACGTGCTCAGAGACGGCCTTCGGTGGATTCTCTGAAGAAGCTGGGCCGGAGGAGCTCCGGCCTAAGAAACACAGAGAAGGCGGCTGGAATGAGGCTCAGGGCTGGGGAAAACAGGGACGGGTCAAAAGCTGCGTATTGAACAGCCCTCTACCCATAACCCCGCCAGGCCCCACCCAAAGCCAACCAGCCGTGCACTCCATAGGCTGAAAACTGGAGGAATCTATGCTGAAGAAATCAGATGTTCTCAGGCGCCCCTAAGACAACCGGCTCACCAGCAGATCCACCTGCAGGAAAGAGCAAGGAGCTCTGGGAAGAGCAAAGCCTCTGCTAACGTGTAGTAAGTCCAGAGAGCACATCTCATTTGATAAGGTCTAATTACAGAGCATACTGTTAGGAACACAAACGTAAGTACAGAAAAAAGTCTGAACAGTTGAGGGTTGTTCTGCAGAGCAGCACTGGAGTCTGGGAAGGGTCAGCGCATAGAATGAGCCACTGGGCACACTGAGTGCTGGGTCAGGACACCCCGCAAGCAACACCCTCCACTCCCGCTGGCATTCTGGAACCCACCGAGAGCTGGACAGACGTTGGACAGGCTGGGGGGGTGGGCAGGGAAGCAGCAGCTTCTAACTCCCCACTGACCTGCTCCCCAGAGACACATGGCATGGGGCGCCAACTGTGCAGGGAGCTGGCTCCCAGGAGGAGAGAGGTGGGCAGGGTGAGGCACACCGCACACAAAATAAATCCACCATCCCCTGCGGAGAGGAGCAGGTCAGGCTGGCAGGAGTTCAGGAAGGCCACCCCAGGATGGCCCCACAGGTGGCACCAGGAGCAGAGAACTTGTACAGCTTGATTTTCTAAGCTATGTGTATGTGTTCCTTTGCTTAAAATAAATATTAGCCTGAAAACAATTGAAAGCAAGAAGCTGGTTTAAATGATGGCCTCGCCTGCCCATCTCCAGCCTCTCTGAGTTACCGTGGGGCCCAGCCGCTTGCTCAGGTGAAGAGTCTGGGATCAACCTGCGAGAAACACCACTGGCAGCACCCTGAGGGCCAGGGGTGAAGGCACCACTGGGTCGAGCCCCACCCAGCACAACACCGCCCCGGCCAGACCCCACCTCCAATGAGCCCAACCTCCCATTCTGCTGTGTTGAGAGTGGTTCTCCGAGTTAGCACGTTATGTCGTGGGGAAAGTCCACACTTGGATATCAGTGGGCTTTTGCCCCTACATATGTAAAACCACGGGATTAGCCTACTTCCTAGGGTCCCCATGAGCAATAAGAAGATCTAAAACGCTGCCTTACTCTCCGCTTCCCAGGCTGGCATCCCACAGCCCCTCGTGACTTCTCCCAACCGACGTGCCTCCCGTTCACAGAGGCAGGCACTCACAGCACCAAAAACTAAGACTGATGAGCAATTAATGTGAAAATCTTGGAGGAATCTGCACTAATTAAAAAGCAGATGGACTTTTAAGAAAAACCTACCGAGGCTTCAGGCTTCAAATTATTACAAACTTAGATTCATTTCGTGACAAAGAGGCAGCCTGAAAATGCAACATAGAATGAAATTTTCTTTAACATAAGGAGGTATAGAGCACTTTGCACAGATCTAGCACACGTGCGCCCTCTGTCCCTGCCTCCCTGCGGCTCCCACATACCGAGCCCCAGCTGGGCCCCGAGGACTCACAGTCCGGGTGTGGTCTCTGTTAGCAGGAGCTGCTGAAGCACAGGTTTTGTTGGAGTGGCCCCCACGCCAGCAGAGGTGCCTCTGGAATACTCAAATGGCAAGCAGATTTCAGCTACATATTAAATATAACTTTCTAAAAATCAAGTTGTCCAATGAAGGCGCCACTTCACAACTAAATGGCTACAGCCTTTGAAGACATTCAAGGAGCAGTGGAGAGGCCCTTTCCAGGAACATCGCAGGGTGATGCTCGAGTCACCTGGGAGGGAGGCAAGGGTGGCCCCGTGGTTTGTTGCCACGAGACTCTACATTCTGTGTCTCGCCTGGTCATAACATGTCACATCCTGGGGCTGTCTTTTCCCTCAATAAAGCCTCTTTCCTACCCTGGAGCCCAAATCCCACACAGGACACTCACCTGAGCCTCTTGGCCCTGCCACCAGTGACAACGTTCTGGGTTATCCTGTGCCTGAGGGGTGAATCGGACACCCCCAAAGCACCAGACCTTCCTGTTGGCTCCTGAACCGAGGCCCCATGGGAGTGTGGAATTATGAGGTGTCTCCAAATATCTGGGCTGCCGCTTCGTGAAAGAGGGAAAATCATTTTTCTGTGGAGCCCAGATGAGTAGATTAGGAATCGGGTGCAAAGTGCAAAGAGCCAATTTGAGAACCAGCCAAAGTAGCCTTTGCAGGTGTGAAAGCCACTCAGTCACAGGACAGTCCCTTTGTCTGCTGTGAGCGACCACCGTGGGAGTGGGGACCGGCCCTGAGTCTGTGTGTCCATCATTCTGTCCTCTCTCATCTCCCCTTCCTGTGATGAAGATTTGCTACATGGGAGTATTTTTAAATGCTCCTTGAACAAACTATTTGTGCATTTTAATAGCTCCTTCGTAAAGGATTTACTGGTAGACCCCAAAATGAACTCAGGATGGGCAGATGTCCTTAGAATTCCTGGGTTTCCGAAAATTGCGTGGAACCCGTAATTGTTTTGCGGTACTAGACTGAAGACTGGGTCTGCCTGGAGTGTCATCAAGGCCCCTCGGTAAATCAAACCTGAATTCAAATGGGGGGGGCAGTGCAGGAGGACCCCTCAAGGCACATGAAGTGGCTCCCCAAAGGCAGGTCACCTCCACCCCAGTCAGAGGCCCAGGTTTCAGTCCCCCTCAAATCTCCAATCAACTAGCTGTGTGCCTGAGCAAGTGACTTTGCCTCTCTGTTTCAGTTTCCTCCTCTGCAACATCAGGCCAGCCGGAGGGGGACAGGATGTGTAGCATTTCAGGAGCTCCCCTGTGATTGTGACAGGCACATAGCGCACACTGGCCTAGGATCAGAGCTGCTGCCTGCAGACAGTGCGCCCACGCTGCTCCCGTGGAGATGGCCACATCCTGGCCCCCTCTCCCTCCCTCGTTGCCATGGAAAGATGAGAGCAGAAAGCTAAGCTTAGCGTGCAGGCGGATTCTGCAGCTCTGTCCCTGTAGAGCAGAACTCTGCAGCCATTGGGATGGCCCTGTGGGCACTGCAGGCCCCGTGCAGACTCACCAGCAGAGGAAGCAGCAGGCGGCTGCCCCACAACGTCTCAGCACATGCCTGCCCCCAATCTCCAGCCCCCGCCTCACCAGGAGGTCACCTGGACACCTTGGGTGGGCTTGCAATCATTGCATGTTCTACCTTTCTATGTAAGTCACTCCCCAAAAGATCCCAGCCTGAGTCTAGTGCTGATGTGAGACACAGCTGAACAGGTAAGGCCACCTCTGGGGGTTGACGAAAGGTACCTCACCAGCCCCTAAGTCCCAGCCAGGGAGAGGAAAGGAGCTAATGTTGTCCAGGGCTTGGCATGGCAGGCACTGTACCAAATGCTGTACACACGTTATCTCATGAAACCCACACAACCACACTGAGAATAGGGTGGAGTATTAGCTCCACTTTACGGATGAACAAACTAAGGTTCTGACAATGGAGAAACGGCCTATGGTCAGAGCCAGGAATATTCCTAGCCCAACTCTATTAGCCTAGGAATGTACTTCCAAGAGTGCACTCACCTTGAGCCTCTAGCTTTTAGTTTTGAAGCAGCGCCTCGCCAAGCATTCATTTATGCCTTGGACTGAACAATTGGCCCCAGATTAGCAGGTCCTGATCCCTGGAAACTGTGAAAAAGGGTCTCTGCTGATGGAGGGTTGTCCTGGGTTATCTGGGTGTCCTTAGAACAGAGGCAGAGAAAGATTCCACACACAGAGGTGGCCTGGGACCACAGGCCCAGTGCTGTGTGCAGCGACCACAAGCTGGAAGAGTTGGGGGAAGTCTTCCCAGAACCTTTGGAGAGAGCTTGGCCCTGTAGACACCTTGATTTGGGCCCCTGGAACTGATTTTGGACTTTTGGACTCCAGAATTGTAAGACAATAACTTTCTGCTGTTTTAAGCCAGCAGGTCTGTGGTCCCTTGTTACACCAGCCACAGGACACAGTCCCAGAGGGTAAAGGTGACCACTGAAGTCATATGGGCCCCCATCCATCATTGTCACCTCCCCCCAAATGATGCTCATCCTCTACCCTGTACACCTAACACCACCCCAAGCCGATGACAGCTGCCTTTCTCCAGCTTGGGACATTTCTCTGAGCTCCAGATGCAAACGCCCCACAGCTGACTTCCTGTTCCCATTCAGCTGTCCCACACATCTCACACATGATGGGACAAGAGGAGCCTCTGCTCCGCACACTTCACAAACCACACGGCACCTTGGGTTTCCCCATTCACCCCGTGGTGCGGGATCATTCTTTACCCTCCACTATCCTCAGACCCAACAGCCATTCTAGGGACAGACCACCATGGCCCTCCTCCGCCCACCGTGGTCCAGCCCTTCCATCCCTGAGCAGGCCACTGCAACCCCTAAGACCCACGTGGTCCAGCCCTATCACCCCTGAGCAGGCCACCGCAACCCCTAAGAGCACTCCCAGTGCTGCTTCTGGCTGCATCCTCCGCATAGCAGCTGGGAGACTCACCCCAAAAGAGAGATCCGAGTGTGTCAATCCTTTGCACACAGAATAATACCCAAATTCTTCACCAGGGATTAAGACCCTGCCTGTCATGCCTGAGCGAGTCCCCCACACTCGGTGGCTACCACACTTTGCACAAACTGAGAAGCTCTCACCCAGATCTCGTCTGGCCTTCTCAGCCTCCAGGTCCCCAGTTCTCTGTCTAAACATAGGCCTCCCCTACTTCAAGAGGCCTGTGGACCCCACTATTCTCTAACACCATCCTCAGTTTCTCATTCTGTAACAATGATCACAGTTAGTGCATTAGTCGTTTATTTACACTAATCCCCATGCCGTGGTTTGAATGTGTCCCCCAAAATCTCATGTGTTAGAAACTTAATCCCTGATGCAGCGATGTTGGGAGGAGGGGCCTAATACGTGAGACTGGGTCATGACGGTGGGTTGGTTATTGCGAGAGGGGGTTGTTATAAAATGAGCCCGCTGCCTGGTGCCTCCCTCTGTCTCACGTGCTTGATTCCACACTCTGCTCCTCCGCCGCGTGGCCCTCACTGCATGCTGGTGTTGCACTCTTGGACTTCCCAGCCTCCAGAACTGTGAGAAATAAATTCACCATTTTTATAAATTACCCCATCCGTGGTATTCTGTTTTAGCAGCAGAAAACAGACCAAGACTCCCAACTAGATGCAAGACCCTGGGATGCTGGTCTGTGTCGTGTGCTGTTGTCTGGCCAATCCCTGAGACAGCACCCGGCACCCAGCAGGATCTCAGCACATGGTTGTTAAATAAATAGTAATTTTCAGAACAACTGTACATTGGACAGAGCAGGTATTATCGTGAGACCTAGTCTAACAATAAGGGAGCCAAAGCCCAGAGCAGGCCAGTGCCTCGTCTGAGATCACACGGCTCATAAACAGAAGAGCAGACAAGGGAGAGAGAGAGATTAGACGCGGCTGAGTGGGAAATGGTGAGGCGCCACAAGGGACAGGGTGCTGCAGAGCACTGTCCCCTGACAGCTAAGGCAGAGAGGAGGGTGGCGGGGGGTGGGCCGGCAGGAGAGAAGAGCGCTGACTCGGGATGGAAAATCCACAGGCAAAGCCTCGCTGTCGGCATCCGAGAGGAGACAGCTGGCAGGGCCAGGCAGGATGTGCAACAAGAGGACAGGCATGGTGTCAAGAACTGGAGGTTGGAAGTGGCCACGCATGCTCTGCCAGTTCCCCGCCGCACAGTGGGCTCCCACCCCCTCTCCCCGAGGCTGGGCCGGCATGTGAAGCCCGACAACAGAGACAACCTGCGCAAGTGCTGCTGTGACCTCCGTGCTGGGCCACAAGACGCCCTGCGTGTCTGCCCACCTCGTGCAGCCCTGCAGCAGCCCAGCTGCCAGCGGGAGAGACCACCCGGGGAGAGCAGGCGGGACGGCCCTGTGGGAAGCAGAGGTGTTGAGACTCCAAGGACGGCCAGGGGGCCAGCCGCCCAGCACCACTGTCCAGCCGCAGCTGCCAGAGGTCCAGGCACGACCGGCAGAAGCGTCCCTCCTCCCGCCAACCCGCAGGGGAATCGTGAGAGACGATGAGCAGCAGGGTTGGCTTAGGCCGCTCCGCTTGGGGGCGGCTTGCGGAGGAGGTGTGGATTACTGACACGGCATGTCCGCGCCTGCCGGCCCGGGGCTACTGCGGTTGGTCCTCCAAGCACGCCACGGAGATGCTCCTTCCCTCCCCCAGGCGCAAGGGCCCCGCGTGGGGTGAGGGCGCCGGGCCCTCCCAGCACTTCCGCCTCCCCACCCCTCTGCCTTTCTCCACGGCCACAGCTTATCCCCTGCAGAGACAACAACCTCCCTCCACCCCACAGCTAGAGCCCCTAAAACACCTTCTCCTCACTGCTTCAAATATGTGACAAGATGTGGCACGAACCCCACTGCTTCTTGGGGGCCCCATCCCCACACCCAGGAGAGCGTGAGGAAGTGGTGGCTTAACAGAGGGTCTGGGGAGACCTGAGGGTGGACACAGACAGGGCACATCCAGTCTGGTTCCCGGAGAGCGGGGTTAAAGACAGAAGGGACCCTACAGCTGCTCCCTCAGCCTCAAGTATGTGGGCAGAGCACGGGGAGGAGGCTGGGGGTTCCACCACCGCCCTCCACTCAGACTGTGCATCAGGAAGACCATGAACACGTTGGCCAGGGTGGCAGGACATCACATGCAGGGGGCTCAGGAGAGACACCAACCTGGCTTTCCTAACAGACCCCTCCCTGGATAACCTGCTAACAATTAATCCAGCCATCCATGAATAGTCTGATCCATTTGTGAGAGCAGAGCCTTCCTGACCCGATCACCTTCCAAAGGTCCCGCCTCTCAACACCTCTGCGCTGGAGACCAAGTTTCCAACACGTGATCTTGGGGATGCCCGAACCACAGCAATGCCTGTGCTGGCTGGCGCGAGCTGCTATAACCAAGGACCACAGACTGGGTGGTTTAGACGGTAAGAATGTGTTTCCTCTCAGTCCTGGAGCCTGGAAGTCCCAGATCAAGGTGTGAGCAGAGCTGGTTTCTTCTGAGGCCTCTCCTTGGTGTGTAGACGCTATCTCCTCCCTGTGTCCTCATAAGGTCTTCCCTCTATGTGTGTCTGTGTCCTCATCTCCTCTTCTGATAAGGATTCCAGTCCTACTGACTCAGGGACCACTCTAATGGCCTCATTTTACCATAATGACTTCCTGAAAGGCCCTGTCTCTAAACCCAGTTGCACTCTGAGGCACTGGCTCAGGGCTTCAGTCTGGGGCACAGCCCAGCCTTCAGGACTGAGCAGGTGGCAGGATACTCGGGTGACGTCTTCAAGGCCGAGCAGGTGGCAGGATACTCAGGTGACGTCTTCAAGGCCGAGCAGGTGGCAGGATACTCAGGTGAGGTCCCAGCTCTGTCCAGTTGCTCAGCTGCAGTCACAAGGGCAGAGACTGACCCCAAAGCTCCTGTCCCCTGACTTCATGGAGAGGACAGTACTATAAAAGGCAGGAAGAGGTACGCGAGTTGGAGACATCTGCTGGATTTCAAAGCCTATCGTGAGAGTAAACTCTATCCTCCTCCCACATATCACAGAACGTGTCAGCTCTTGCCAAAAGCTCTCCAGTGCCACGCTGGTGTCCTCAGCGGAAGTGCAGATTCTGGGCATGACTAAATCTTTCCCTCACTTCCTCTTCAATTTCCTCTACTAAATGGATAGAGTGGTTACAACAGTTTCCATCTCAAAATATGCGCATCTCTGGGGCAGAAAGATAGACTTGGGATCTATGTTGGTGGAGCTGTCAGGGGAGTTCAACGCCATTCTCCTCACTGGCGCCCTTTGCTCTCCTGGCCCACTGTTAGTGGAACCGTCCACGCTTTCCCTGGTTCCAACAGCCACACACACAATGGATATAAGTCAGCAGTCAGCCCTGGGAAAATCCTTGACCTGTGAGCACTGACTTATTTAAATACACATCCTCACGATCTTAAAATTCAGGCTCCTTCCAACAGACGTCAAAGCAGCCGGGGTTTCTTTTTGTTAATCTGTGAGCACACGGCAGATTCACCTTCTGCCCACATCTGAGAACAGGCGCTCTGGGCAGCTGGCCTCTGCAGCGTGCGGCTCAGGACGTGCAAACCAGGCCCAGTGCGACGTTGACGGTCCACAGAGTTCAGCTTCACAGAGAGCAGATTCTGCTCCGCGGCAGGGGAGCTACAGATGTGGCACCCATCCCCACATCTGTGCAGAGAGTGTACCGCACATTCTCCTCAACTGTCCACTTCCTAAGGGTGTCAAATAGCCCTGGTTTGCTGAAATCAATCCTGTTCCTTAAAATCTCCATAGTTTGATGGAATCCACTGTTGCTTGCCAAAATAACAGTGGTCATTCTTAAAATGTTGTCTTAAACTCTAAAGTTGCTGTTTGCTAACCTCAGACAAAATTCTGACGAGCAACTAAGTTCCCTCTTGGAAGTCATCAGCTGCAGTGGGAGGAGAGCCAGCCGCAGAGCAGGGAGGCTCATCGATGAGGCTCAGGTGTGCACAGGAGCCCCTGGCAGGGGCAGGAGCTAGGTCACAACATCATTCCGTTGGGTTTAAAAGATACCTCCACAAATGTACATTATAGATCACTGACTTAATGGCAGTTTTTTGGAAGTAATGAAAAGAAGACTGAGTAGGTGTGCTGGACATGAAAGAGCAAACACTCTCTTGGCTTCGAGGGGTGGGGAGCCATTGAGCGGCGATGTCGCCCAGGAAAAGGGCACCGACACCAGCACAGGTCTCTGGGCACGGCAGGCTGCCCTGCTAGCAGGGCTCTGGACACCACCCCCCTTCCCTCCCAGGCAGCATATCCCAAAGGAGCCCTTGTGTCAACTACTGTCTGGAGGAGATGGACGAGGGAGGTGGGGCTCAGGACAGGTGGACATGTCCTGGGCAGAGAGGCAGGATGGTGCCAAGGACTGGCTCAGGGGCCGCTGGGTGTTGTGATCCCACTGAGACAGCAGCAAAGACCAGTTCTCCCCTCGCCCCTGCTTCGGGGGGGGGGGGCAGATGGATAGAAGGACCTCCAAGACCACGAAGGTCAGCATCCGGAGAGTCACGTCAGCCAGAGAAGATGAGGCAGGAAGTAGAAACCCAAATGCACAAGCCAACGTCAGTGCCAGAAGCCCACGTCAGAGCATCTCATCAGGTGATTCATGTCAGGTGATGTCAGGTGAATGTCCCACAGAAAAATCTGGTCACAGTCTCCACGGTTCTTCCTCCCTCTCCCTGCTTCCTCTCCCGCCCTCTCTTTCTCCCTGCCACCCTCTCTCTCTCCTCCTCTCTGTCTCTCTCTGTCTCTCCCTCTCTGTCTCTTTCTCCCCCCTTGGAGGCTGTTCCTCTGCTGGGTTTCTCTTCCCTCCCCTTTTAAGCTGAGGGACTCATACCAGTCCTGCAGCCCTCAGATCAGCTGTCTCTGGCGCAGGGGCTGGTATGACTCCATGACGCCGGAACAGCTGGTGGCACATCTGTGTGACTGTCCATCAGCATCCTGCAGCACCGAAGAGGACTCAAGGCCCCACCTGATGCCGAGTGGGTACTGCTGGCAAATGAGATAACAATGAACAAATGAATCCAATGTTGACGAGGATGGGACGGGAGGCAACCAGGAGGAGGCCACAGAGACAGGACAGCAGGGAGGAGTCAAGCTCTGGGACAGCCAACGGCTGCTCAGGGCTGCTCTCACAGCACCTGCTGCACACCCACATGCACACAAGCACCATGCAGGCACACACATAAACACATACATATACACATGCCCAAACACACACACATGCATGTATGCACACACACAAACTCATACAAATGCACACACACATACATGCCCCAAACACACACACATGCACACCACACACAAACACACACACGCAATACACATGCATGCATGCAAACACAAAACACAAATGCACACACACCATGCACAACACACATGCATGCAATCATACACATAAACACATATAAATGCACACACACACCATACAAACACACAGAACATAGGCTGAAAATAAGTTGGTGTCCACCCTACACACACTCCCCAGTGGACAAAGCAGCTGCTTCAGGAAGAAGGGAGCTTGCTCTGAGCCCAGGGAGCAAAGGAAGGAGGGTCCACATCCTACCTCGGTAGATCCCCAGGTTCACATCCTCCCTCAGTGGATCCCCGGGTTCACATCCTCCCTCAGTGGACCCCCAGGTTCACGTCCTCCCTCAGGGGACCCCCGGGTTCACATCCTCCCTCAGTGGATCCCCAGGTTCACATCCTCCCTCAGGGGATCCCCCAGGATCACATCCTCCCTCAGGGGATCCCCCAGGATCACATCCTCCCTCAGGGGATCCCCAGGCTCACATCCTCCCTCAGGGGATCCCCAGGTTCACATCCTCCCTCAGTGGACCCTCGGGTTAACCTCCTCCCTCAGGGGACCCTCGGGTTCACCTCCTCCCTCAGGGGATCCCCCAGGATCACATCCTCCCTCAGGGGATCCCCAGATTCACATCCTCCCTCAGGGGATCCCCACTTCTCCACAGGCTGGAGAAGGTGTAGGATGGTTTCACTGAACAGTTACGCCAGTTCTAAGATGAAATCATCATCCCCACTTGGACCAACGTGAAAGCAGGGCTCTGTCAGACAACGGCCACAAGTTTACGTGGTTCACAAGCTGGAGGCCTGAGCCCCAGGTCTGACTCCTCAGGACCTCAGGCTCTGAGCTCTGAGTCGGCAGGGTGGGGAGTCTCCTGGGGAGGCTTGCGTGCCAGGCACAGAGTTAGATTTTGTTTGAAGGCCATGGAGAGCCCCTGCAGAATTGTAAGCTGGGGAGAGGAAGGATTCTATTTGCACACTGAGAAGCTCACTGGAGACAGTGTGGAGGATGGATTAAATGTGCATGTTGGAGGAAGTGGGGCTGTGGACAGTGCTCATGGCGAGGTGGGCGGCCAGTGTGGGCCTCAGAGTGTCCAGACCAGAGATGATGGGCCTGGACCACAGTGGGGGCCCAGAAGGGACTGGGTGGAATGCAGGGCAGGAGATGGGTACTAAGCAGGAAGGACCTCCAGATCGCTCCTTCAGCCCATGGAGGGCAGTGGAGCCCCCCAAGACAGAGGATGCAGACAGAGTGCAGCCTTGGTGTGAACATAGACAAGCTGGGCATCATGTCAGGTGATTTTCTGGCACCTGTGAATCTTCCAAGCAGAGAGGTCCAGAAGCCGCTGGGAATGAGAGCCTGGAACTCTGGAGAGAGGCCGGGGTGGAGGTAGACGAGGGTGTGGCTGCCGCCAGGGTGACACTGAGACCACCCAGCCAGGGTGCACAGGGTGCAAAGAGACAAGAACGGGTCTGTGGGGAGCAGAGAGAGACAGAGCAGCTCCAGGAAGGGAGGGTGGGCCGATGCGAGTGGTAGTGGCTGACCCACAAGGAGAGTGGACTGACCCTGATACTACAGGGAGGTCCCGAAGAAGCAGCGTCCAGTGGTTTGGGCACTGGGCGACCTCTGACGCTCCTTCCTATCTGGGCACGCTCATCCTCTGCCAGCAACACCGCTGAAGTTGAGTCATTTTCTCCAGCACCCGCTGAAGTTGAGAGATCTGACACGCAGGGAATCACGCTTGGAGAACCGTGAATGAAGGAACAGGTAGATGACCACGTGCACTGCATCTTGCCATCGGCTGAGAACCCCAGAGCAAGGGTCAGCTCCCCAGACAGGTACTGGCCGGCCTGCAGCTCTGACTGTCCACAGACTCCGAGGTGATGGGCACAGCTCCCCAAACATGGCGATAGCAGAGCCTTGAGCTGTCTGCACATGCCAAGGCCAAAGCAGAAACGCCTGCATACTCCAGACAGCCAGGGATGTTTAATGCCACACCAGGGTGTGGACATGCATGCTCATGCACACACACGTGTACATGTGCACGCATGTACATAGAAAGGCACATGCACACACATGTGCACACTCGCACACACAGACACAGCCCAAAATTTAGCGTCTCCCTCAGGGACGGGGTGTCCCTCCCCTCCACACCTCCTCTGTAGCCTGGGAGAAACTTATGGCCTCCCCGCCTCTGAGTTAAACTTGCTCTGCACACGGGGACTTTTCAGCCCTTCCCCGGCTGCGAGCTGCTCTCCTGTCATCTGGTCACAGAGGCTGACAAGCGTGGGCAGGTCGCCAACTTGGCCCCGACTCCACTTGGAGGCTGGACTGGCAGATAAATTGGTCCTGGAGGGGGACGAGGAGGGGTACAAAAAGAGGGGGGCCCAGAGGGAAGATTCCAAATTCGTTCCCTGCTGTACTGACTCCAGCTTCCCGAGGCTCATGGCTGTGCTGCCAAGGCTGGCAGAGCGCCAGCCCGGAGCAGGCAGATGGTGCCGGGAGGGGAGTGCGGCCGCGCAGGGTGGGCAGGGGCCCACAGAACCCAGACAAAGCAGTGGCTCTGGGAGGAACGGTCCAGCCTGCTGAACTCAAAGCAGCTCCAGAGGCCACTCTGGCTCGTTCTGGCTCATTCGGTTCTGTGAGAGTCAAAGGCCAGAGTTGGACCCAGCCCAGGAGGCCCTGCCTGCATCCTCAGCGTTGCTGCCAGGAGGACGTGGTTTATGCTACGCACCCAGCAAGTGCCCCCACCTTTGCCTCTTCACATCCACAGCCAACACCCACATGGCCACCGCACTTCAGAACAACCTTGCTGCTGTTGTCTGCCAGGCCTTGTCAGAGGCTCTCCCAGGCCTCCGGTGAGGAGTAACCGAGATTGTAGCATAGGTGTCAGCAGCATCTCCCTCATGACTCAAGTCACTGCATAGTAAAATGAACATTGCTGTCATTCCACGAAGTGACTTCCAGCGCTCCCTGTCAGTCCTACTGTTATTTCCCTAAAGTCATAAGATGAAAAATAAAACGCTCGTAGGAACTGCTGTACCCAGCTATCTGAACGTGGAGGGCAGCAGCAACAATTGCCAGACCTGATTCCTGGGTATCGCGTGAGCAAACCAGGCAGACAGCCACTCGCCTCCAGAGAAGGACGCCCCAGGTTCCTGCCCCACCCAGCGCACTGCTTGCTCCAGGTCTCCTGTGGAATCACAGGGCTGTGGGATTTGGGGGTGCTCCCACAGAGTCTGCTGGAGTCCACCTGCATGGTCTGTCCTGAGTGGGCAGATGCAGCCATGTCTCCCTGAAACCTGGGTCAGGCTCATGCCGTGCCCACAGAGGAGGCGTGTGTTCAAGGGGTGGGGGGATCCCCAGCAGGAGTCAGGGAAAATCTGCATCAATATACATTATAGTATATGTAATGTTGTCTGTCTTAGGTTTAAAACCAATATTGCCTATTCTGAAATCCTGATTTTATCTGCTCTTGACATGATATGCAGTGAAATGTAGAAGGCCTAAAGCCCTTCAGTGGCCTTCTGGATGCTAGACAACTCTGACAAATAGCAATTTAGTGAACAAAACATAACTGAATAAAAACATGCCAATTGGATTCGCTTTGACACAGACATATCACTCAGATTTAAGGAGGCCAATATTTAACATAAGGTATTTCAAGTCTGTTTGAACAAAACCATTTGAAAATTAGTATGATAATATGTTAAGGCCGAAATGCCACAGCCAGCACCCTGCACTCCTCCAGGAGCACAACTTCACAGAGAAATCAAGTGCTTACAAGGACACTGACAATTGTACATCAAATTCTTCCCTCAGAAAATGGTGAAAGTGAATTTTTTTAAAATGCTGTCATTGAAATGTCCTTGGAGGCATGTGTATGTGTGGAAGGGTATAAAGATACCACTAACCCCAAACCAGACTTGCCTGCAAAGGTGGTTGCTGTGGTCTAAGAGTGTGTACCTCTCCTCCAAATCCCTACGTTGAACCTCTGGCCCCCCAGGTAAGAGTGTTTGGAAACCTTGGGAGATTGATGCAGTCAAGGAGCAAAGCGCTGGTGCACAGCGTCAGTGCCCTTACGGAGCAGGTCTGGGAGAGCTCCATTTCCCCTCTGCCACAGAGGACACAGCAGGAAGACACATCTATGAGCCAGAAAGCATGCCCTCACCAGGCTCTGCCAGCACCCTAATCTTGGACTCTGCAGCCTCCAGATCTGTGAGAAATGGATTTCTGTTGTGTCTGATATTAAGAGGTGAAAACAAGAGGGCTCCACCCACATGAATGGGGTCAATGCCCTCATGAATGAGGCTTTACAGCTCCTTTATCATTTCATCTCTTCTGCCACGTGAGGACACAACGTCCATCCACTCCACCACTCTGCCTTCAGCCATGTGCAGACACAGCCACAAGGCGCCATCTTGGAAGAGAGAGCAGCCCTCGCCAGACACTGACTCTGCCAGCACCTTGATCTTGGACCTCCCAGTCTCTAGAACTGTGAGAGATGAATTTCTATTATTTATAAATTACCTGGTCTAAGGTATTTTGTTATAGCAGCATGACTGGACTAAGCCAGTTAGTTTTATATACTTATGAAAACACAATGTTTCCCTGGTTTCCCTAAGGTTTATGATATAATTTGTGAAGTGAGCTGGCTTACACCAATAGTGGGAGGAGGCAGACAAGCAGATGTCTCCCTGAGCTTTTAAAGAAACTTGAAGTCTGGTCATTGCTGTCCCAGCTACTCTAATTAAGACCATGCCTAAAACCACAGGTTAAGCAGAGCATGCCAATAGCCATTTCTTCCACAAGGGCTCTGTCCCAGGGGGGAAAAAAATCACTCTATGTAGATGTGTCCTCAAGTCTATGTAGATGTGGCCTTGGGTCTATACAGATGTGGTCTCAGGTCCTGAAGCAGATGGGCCCTTTCTTCCCCTTAGTCTTCACATAAAGATGAAATAGAATATCCTAGTTTTGGAAACATCAGAGACCCAATAACGCTGCCAACCCTTCCACATCTGGGGCAGGAGCCTCTATG
Source organism: Daubentonia madagascariensis (assembly GCA_023783475.1). NCBI lineage: Eukaryota > Metazoa > Chordata > Mammalia > Primates > Daubentoniidae > Daubentonia > Daubentonia madagascariensis. The sequence continues at coordinate 2,380,016 of JAKFHU010001035.1, forward strand.
GGAAACAGAGCTTTTCAAGTTTCCCCAGACACAGTGCCTGAGCTCAGTATGTGCACAGAAACACACCAGAGGAAAGCAGATGCTTGTATGCTAGAGTCTTTCTGTGTGCTCACAGATACATGGAGCAGATTGCACACTAAGGCAACTTCCAGAGGCCCTTCCGAGTGCACCAGTGGGCTTTTACTCATGGACCACGCATCAGGGCTCTCAGGAAGTGCCCCGGCCTCAATGGCAAACATATTTACTCACCTGGTCAAGAGCTTCCACCAAGGGACAAGACCTTCTATTCTGCAGTCAGAACCCAGGCCTGAGCATGCTATGAAGAGACATGGCACAGCACGAACCCTTCACCTTCTATGGAGACGTAAAAGTGTCAGGCAGATCCTCTCCTTGATGGGAGCAGAAAGGAGGTAAGAGCAGGAGTTCTGGGAGGAAGAGGCATGCAGGGAATGACTAGGCAGGGTGTGAGCAGGGCCTGCACCCAAATCGAGCCTCTTGGACTTCAGGAGTTGTCCAGATCTTGCCTTGGCTACAAGTAAAATACTGTATTTCAAACCCCCGAATATGCTGAGACCTTCCTCTGTCTCCCTGTGGCACAGCCTTTCAGACGGAGTTCTAGGGCGCTGGGGAAGCGCATCAGGGCAGCTCACACCCTCATTCCCTCCATCTACAGCAGGCGACGTGTGCGGACATCGGGGGGACAGCAGAATCCCTCCTGAACCAGAGGCAGAGCTCGGCAGCCAGCTGACCTACGCCTCTCCTGTCTGAAGATTCCTCAGCCCACCACCAAGGACAGCACAGCTGGTTTTTCCTTGAGTAACTAAGCACACATCAAACGGGGTCTAGAGAGGATGGTATAGATGTCTCCACACTGGGTTCATGTTCAGCACCGTGCAGCTCACACCTACCAGAGGCACGACGGAGATGGAGCCACCCGTGCAGTGGCACACCCGTGTCATCCGTCTTGCCGCCTAACTGCACGTGTGCACTGAGGAGGATGCTCCACGGCAGGATTAAGTTCCCTCTGTGTGTGTCTCTCTCTCACACACACACGCACAGACACACACGTGCACACACACTACAGTTGATCCCTGCAGGTGAGCGTGCATTCCACGTGACTCCCGTGGGTGCGAGCTGAGTGGGAACCCGCCGGGACCCACACAGGGGAGAAGGACCCCTTCGGCGGAGCTCGGGGTGGGGACTCAGCCGTCTTTTCAAAGCTTTGATCCATCGTCCTCACTTTGAGAAGGTTTCAGAGAAACACCTTCAGGGTGACCCCTTTCCCATTCCACTGCCTTTGCCCCCCTCTCCTCCCTGGATGGCGGCAGCCAGGTCCAGAGAGAGACGCCCCAGAGAAAGGAAAAGACAGCGGGACGGGTCAGGGGTGGCTGCTGCCCTCCTTCCCGACAGCCTCCCCTGGAGCCTCCGCGCCCCCACGTGGGTCTGCGGGACGCCAGCTCTCCCCTCAAGAGGCTCCATCTCGGCCTTGCTCACCCAGGACCTTCTCCGGAAGGGACCCTGTGAGCTTGGTGAGCTACGCTCCTAGGGGCCTGCTCCGCCGCCACGGGCTGTGCTTGCTGGGATCTGGAACCCACTCTAGATCATGATTCTGATGCTCTTGTCTTGGGAACTTCACTAACATGTAAGCCAGCGCATTAGCTCCTGTATCGCATCCCTTCACCATTAGGGAAGGTAAAGCAGTATCTAATTGGGAGGAATTTGAAGCCCTACAATGGGAATGTACTTAGGTTTTCTGCCTCCCAGACCTGGATCGTGCCTCAGAATCCTTGAACAGCTCCGCCCCTCTGGGAGACAGCCCTGTCTGTCCCCTCCCACACCAGGGCAACCTTTCCTCTGCCACTCCAAGGGGCTCCTGCTCACCAAGTCCAGACTCCGTCACAGACTCCCACTTGCTAGGCCTGTGGGGAGGCCACTTCAAGGGACACTCAGCCCTAGATGTTGTCCCAGTTGGTGGCTTCTCTGCTGAGCTTCTCAGAGGGCACCTTGGCCAGCCAGGGCAGCCCAGACCAGCCTGCTGAGCCAAGATGTAGCCACCACAAGGGCTACTGCTTGCTGTGCAGAAGGGGATGTTTGCCGATTCCCACAGGGGACCAACAGGCAGGAGAGTCAGCAGGACCCCTGGTGTCCAGGAAGTGACAGGCAAAGGGTCACACATGGCCCTGGGCTCGTCCCAGGTCTCACCCAGCACCAGCTGCCTGGCAGTGAGAGCACATGAGCACCATGCCCAGTTGTTTCAAACCCTCCTCCTCCATATTTAAGATTCACACAGCACAGGTAAAGTCATGTCAGTCCACGGACACAGGTGTAGAGGCCCAGGGAGGTGGGGGACTCGTCCCAGGAAGATGCCGCAGAGCTTGGTGAAAGCCAGGCCTCCGCTCTGACCCCTAACTGCGTCGATGGCAGGCCCAGCCACCTCTGTCGCCTGAGCTACAGGAGAGTAACTCAGGTGCAGAGGATTGGTCAGGTCGTGGATTGTGTTCTGTCCCCAGCTACCCCTCACCCCGCACACAAGGTGGGGCCGGGACCTCCCATCTGCTGTCCTCTCCTCCGCTCCTGTGCACGGCACCAGCCAGCCCAGTCCTCTGGCCTGACTTAGTCCAGGGAATGGGACAGACACATCAGGAGGACCCACAGCAGGAGAGCCAGGGTCGCCTTGCCAGCTCCCTTCCTGCGGGGCCAGCCCTGGCCCAGCCTTAAGCCAAAGGACAAAAGTCCCAGAGATGTCCCCGCCCAGCCCCCAGGACCTGGTGCTCACCCCCAGGTTCCCTTCAGGCTTGGGGAGGTGAGGCCAGACCCTGCAGCACCCAGCACCCTGCAGGCCAGGCTCCCACACTTTGGTCAAGAGACTCTCACATGCTCCTCAAACGGCCAATTTGAGCCTCCTGCTCCTGCTGCAACACTCACTGACACACACCAGCTCGCCCAACTTCTTCATCTTGCACATTGGACCTGGATCCTAGAAAAGTAAAAAGGTGTGCCCAGTGTCCCAAAGCCAGATAGTGACGGGGATGTCCCCATTCTCAGCATGATTTGGGGGTGTCATTTGTGCAGGAGAAATCTGTGCCCACCCCCCACATTGCTGAGATAGCACCTGGGGTGTGTGTATTTGTGCATGTGTGTACAGGTGTACACATGTGCATATATCTGTGTACATGTGCATGTGAGTATGCATTGTCTGTGCACATATGTGTATGTTTATGTGTGGACAGATGTGGGTGTGTGTTGTGCACGTGTGCGCACATGTGTGTGTGCGTGCCTGTGTGTATGCACATGTTTTTTCACGTGTGCAATGTGTGGGCATGTGTTTGCACTGTACATGGGAGCTTTTTTTCTGTGTGCCTGTGTGTGGGCACATGTGCACGTGTTGTGTACATGTATGCACACATGTGCATTTGTGTGTGCACATGTTTGTGAGCCTGAGTCGGAGAAGGTAGGGTGCTGGGCCAGGCTTGTCCGGGAGCGGGAATTCTGGGCCTAGAGTAGGGGGTGTCTCGAGAGTCCAGCACCCTCCCATGTGTGAACACGGGAACCCACTGGAGCGAGTGCCTCCCTCTGCAGGGCACCTCTGTAGCCTGCCGGGCATCACGTCGCTGTCACCAGCTCACCAGAGGTAAAAAAGAGAATTGTTACTTCCACCATTTTAAAGACGATAAAACAGAGGCCCAGAGAGCATTTCCCTAATACCACCCAGCACATGAATTAAGAAACGAGGAACAGACTTGCTGGCTCTTGTCTTTGCCCCACATCTGATTCTCTTGGGCATCTAGGTCTGTGTGCTGGGCTAGCAGCCAGCCATCTCCTCTGTGCCTCAGTTTCCTCGTGTGTTAAAGCAGGGGACAGGGCAGTTTATCTCTACGGCCTCTTCCAGGTCAAAGCAGCCCTGGAGCCCACCCAGCAGGAGGGGACTGGCTAGAGATGGAACGAAAGACTCCTGGACATCTGTCCTTGTCACACACAGGGAGGCCAGCACCCAGCCCCCAGGGTCGCCTCTTCTGCCTGGACCAGGCACCCAGGGAAGCACATTACCCCATGTGCTTTGGGGTGCGGTTTGGATGGCTCCTCGGCCACGGCTCCTCCTTCGCTCCCGTACTGCAATCTCTGAGACACAATGAGTTCACTCTGGATTTGTTCTCCTTTCCTCCCCGTGGTAGAGCACAGAAATGCCATATGGAATCTCGCAGAGACAAGTGCATTTGGGACGTATCCTTGTCCTCACTTCACTGTGGAACGATTTCCGAGGAGCAGAAGGCATTCAAAACCCCACATGTAGTGGTAAAACCAAGGTAGATAAAACCCCAGGGCCTAAGATAAGACCTGCTTCTTATTTCTGTCTCCACCCACGGCCACCCCGACTGCTCCGTCCGCATGACTCCCTTCTGTGGCCACCCCGATGCACAGGCCCCCAGCCGCCCACAGAACCTAGGTAGAAAACAGAAAGCCAAGGAAAGAACATCAAAAGCAACACCCCAAGATGTCTCAGAGCCACTAAAAAGAAAACACAAACAAGCAAAATACAGCAAGCTCAATTAAGATCTTAAAATTAAAAGTCAAATCCAAGTTAAGCACCTTTTATCTCATAAGCTGATGCCCATAAGCTGACGAAATTTCAAGCATTCAAGTGTGTCTTCCAGAAAGGTGTTTTGTGTTCAGAACATGTCTTCCTGCAGAGCTGCAGGCAAACTCAGGGTGCTCAGTGCCACCTACCTGTGCCTGGGGTGGGGCCTGCCTGTGGGGTGCTGAGTGAGGCAGGACCAGTTGGGTTCTGGCTCCTCCTGCCCACCTGCCCACCTGCCCACCTGCCTACCTGTTTCAGGACACTGGGCCGTCTTCGGCTCTGCTGACACATTCGAAACGTAGAAACGTGTGCCCACAGCAGTCCTGACGTGTCAACCGACCATGGCAGGTTAGGGTTGGGGGGAGGATGGTACTGTCACTGCCACCTCCATACTGTTTATCACCATGGTCAAGAGGAGACACGGAAACATGCAAGTGCAACCCTGGATAAAGTCCCCCATGTTCGCCCCACAGGGTCCAGAGGGCGCACGGCGCCTACAGCATGCTCTTCTCTGCTGCGCATCTCAGGGGCGGCCCTCCACAGCCTGAGGCCTTCCCGAGGCCTCGCCAGGACCAGGACCAGCCTTTACCACATGCTCACTCCCGCCAGGCACGTGGCACTCGCCCTCCCCCAGGTCCATGACCTTATGCCCATCTCAAAGGTTAACGCAGGGAGGGACGGAGAGGCCCAGGCACGTCCCCAAGCGCCCACATCTGATGAGCAGGTGTGATCCACTCGGCCTCCCTGAGGCTGGGGCTCCTAATTTGAGGATTTGCTCCTCCCCAGCAGAACATTCCGTGACTTGTGTTTCCCTCCATGGCCCCAGAGTACAAACTTCAACTTCGGAGAAATGCGAAGCGGCGGTGCCTTCCTTCCAAAGGCACCTTCCAAAATAAGTCCAACAATAAACAGGACTTTGCTGTGTAGCAAAAAACCTCGAAGCGCTTATAAACATTAGTTATTCACCCAAAAGGAAACACAGGCCCCAAACATAAAGACACAAATGGTGCTGACAAAATCAAAACCTAAAAAGAAAAAATAAAAAGATCTTCCTTTTAATTATTTTAACGCTGAGATTTTTTTTTTTAAAGAATGCAGAACATGTTGGTATTTTCAACATCATCTGGGTTTTTCTTTCACCACGGCAGGGTCTAGCGGCTCACTCGGGTGAGGGCACATCCCAGGGACACGCAGACCCCCTCCCCGACCCCTGTGTGAGCTGCTGACAACCCTCCGCCCTCCCTCGGGAGCTTTCAGTGAAACCGGCCAGGCTGCGCCCCGGCTCCTCCAGTGCCCATTTGGAAATTCCATTTGCTGCTGACAATTTACGGCCTAGGGGAGAAGCACGCTGAGCAGCTGTGCTCTAGATGGGGACGTTCCTCCCTCAGTGACCCCCCGACTCGTGAGAAAGAAGGCACAGGGGGCGTCCATTACCCCTGACACCCAACCCCAGAAGTCAGGAAGGCCTCAGGGGGTGAAGCCAGGGTCACCGCCTCCCAGCCCCACGCAGACGCCGGAGCACAGGGAGCTCCAGCCCAGGGCAGCCGGAACAAGCGCCTCTGCCATGTTTGGGGACGGGAGCGACTGCACCACCTCGCCCACAGAGCCCACCAGGTCCTGGCCAGGGACGCCTCTGCCCCAGCACCACCAGCTTGCTGTGTACGACACAGCACACCACACACACGCCACACAATACACACTACACACACCAGACACACACAACACACAATATTCACTATAGACACACAGCACACAACACACATTACATACACACCATACAATACACACTCCACACACACACCACACTCCACACTATACACCATACAATACACACTACACACACACCACACAATACACCCTATAGACACGCACCACACACACAAACCATACACACAGACCACAGAATACTACACACATGCCATACACACACACAACACAGCGTGCCACACACATACACACCATACACACACCATGTCCACAAACCTTCAACACACACCACACACACAAACACACACAGACTCTCCCCCACCACAGCAGTCACCCTTGGGTCAGAGGGGCTGGGCGTGGCATCTTGGCGCCGCTGCTCTCCTTGTTGTGCTCTTTGCAACCGCGGATGGGCTGAAGTCCACGCACTGCCTCCCCCACCCCGCGTTTTGCCCTCCCTGCTCTCCCTCTGCTTCCCTGCTTCACGCCCTCCCTGGGCCCCCGTCCGTCCAGAGCCACGCCCCGTGGACGTTCTCAGCCTCCTTTCCGCTCACCTTGCTTAAACTGACCACGTAACTTATGGCCTAAAGCGGGATGCTTTTGAGAGTGAACAGAAGGGCAGGCTGCTGCTAGCAGTTGTTCTGGCACAACAGACATGATTCAGGACTGTCCCAGGCAAGCAGGCCATGGGGCACCCTACATGGACATCCATACACAGCCCGTGCACCCCAAAGCACCCTCAGCTCTGCACCCCGAATGTGGGCTGTGCTCACCTCAGCAGCCTGGTGTCACACTCGGGCCTCGTGCACAGCCACACTAGTCGGTAGCTCCCACATGTGGGGGAGAGTCAACCCCTGCCACCGAGGTCAGGATGTTGTGGGGACCCCTGGTCTGCAGCGCACCCTCCTGCTTGCAGACTGGGAAGCTGCCGCGGGGAGGCAGCCAGCACGTTTGATCAAGGGCCCCCACCGCTCCTGGAGCTGCTGAGGGCAGGCAGTGTGGCCACTGTCAACACTTGTTTACCGGACTGTTCATCCTGCTTCCCTTATTAACACATCTGAGCCAAAACCACCTCACTATCCCGTGGAAGAGCATCCTCAATGCAAGTGTGACCAAGGATCCTGCCTGCCAGCACTGGAGAGGACAGGGCCTCGGCCAGCCCCCTTCTCAGGTGAGGAAGTGACACGTAAAGCGCAGGTGAGCAGGAACCTGCGCCCTGCCAAGGTCGCACAGCGTGTGGGGGCACCTCAGGGGTGGCCCCAGTCAAGCCAGTGCTCCCCACCCGCTCTGGCTGCCATCCTGTCACAGCGCAGCCCTCCCTGATGGAGTGGCTCCCCAGGGCTCTCAGCCGCCTTTGTCCTTGTTCTGAGAGGCGGATGCAGCCAGCCCGGCGCTGACACTCTGGAGAGCTCTTTCTCAGAACAAGCACTGACAGCCGAGTCTGAGCTGCAGAAACGTCAGCCACCTTGCACGACTCCCGGCACTGGAGAAGCCTTCCTCACGGTCGTCCTGCAGGGGCGGCCATGGCGTGGGGGTGGCTCTGTCCAAGTGCCTACCGGTGCCCGGGGCCTCGGCCACCCCCACCCGGCACTGCCCACATCCCCAGGGTGGCTTTTGCCCCGCCATGGAGATACACCCGATGTTTCCTGCCTGTATCACGGCACTTCATGTCTGGGACCACGTCTGCGCCACTGAAGAGGCCAGCTGGGCCGAGGGGCTGGCGCTGCTCATCTGCCTTCACTCCCTCTGCTGTAAAGCCCAGAACCGGGCACCCTGTTTGTTTTCTGGGGGCACTGGAGTTATTTGAGGGGCCTCTTGAAACACAATGTCACAGTGTCACACCCAGCCTGAGTCACTGCTGACAGCCACCGCTGACTCCTCAGGGGACCGGCATGTCACAGCCAGGCTTGTCCTGGTAATAAGACTCCGTTTGTGTGAGGGCTTCACGGCCCCAAGGGCAAAGCCGCCATGGTTATCTGTGTAAAGGGATTTTGAAGGGGCCCCTCCCCAGTCACTGCCTACTGTCCACCAGGGAGGTGCTAACCCACTGGGCAGGTTCCCACCCTTCTTCCTTCATCCATCTTGTCACTTTAACCCTGTGGTGCTCCCCACACGGAGACACCTGCTCTCCTCTGCATCAGGGTGTGTGTCAGGACCACTGTGAGAAGGTCAGGTCATGTCTCCTGTCAACAGAGGATGGCCTCCTGTGGTTGGTCTGGCCTGTTGTCACAACCCACTAAAGTACCAACAGAATTGCCTCTAAACACGACCCTGCAGGGACCAGCGAGCATGGTCTCCCCACACTGGCTCTTCCCTGGGGTTTCAGTCCCAAGCCCTCCCTCCCTTGCATGGTCGCAAGGATGCTGCAGAACAACTTTCCCAGACTGGGCATGTAAAAGGGCCTGTGCTGGGCTTGGTGGGATGGTTCTGCTGCATGTCCCCAGTCTGCCTGAGCCAGGGCTGGCCATTATGGGGTGAAGCATGTCCCCAGAAAGGATGTGTTAAAACCCTAACCCCAGTACCTGTACACATGACTTAATATGGAAATAGGGTCTTTGCAGGTGTAATCAAGCAGGTGCAATCATTAGGGTGGGTCCTAATCCAAAATCACTGGCGTCCTTGAAAGAGGAGACACACACAGGGCGGTGGGCACCATGTGGACAGAGGAGGATGCACCCCTCCATGAGAGCATGGCCTGCCCCGCCTTGATTTCAGACTTGGCGGGCCCAGCGGTGCTGTGTTCCCACGGCACAGGCAGAGCCCAGGGAGCAGACGCGGGACTTCGCAGGCTGAAGGCAGAGCTCCCGCCCCCACCGCTGGGCCAAGGCCGGGTGGGGACCGGCATTCTCCTCCCACGGCACGGCGAGGCCAGCGCGGGCACCCGTCCCCTCAGCCACTTCTGCACGGCCTTTCACGGTGCTGTGCACCCCACCTGAGAGGCCATCACAGTGTGGCCTCATCCCTCACTGCCCCCACACAGACATCACGCCACACACACACACTGCACCACACACACTGCACTACACACATCACATGCACACCACACCACCACACACACAACCACACACACAACACACAAACCACACACAACACACACACCAAACACACACACACACACAACACACCACACAACCACAAACCCAACACACACACACCAAACACAACACCAACACACACACAACACCAACACAAAACACACCACACACACAACACACACAACAAACACAAACACAACACACAACACACAACACAGACCCACAACACCACACACACCCCCGCTTCAGCTCCAGTTACACAGAAAAGAGACAGTTTGTGAATGTTCAGGCTTGGTGCCTTCTCTGTGCAGAGAATGTTCTCCAAGGCCACCTGGAAAGGGGCCAGGGCAGTCCCTGCTGATCTTTTCTGTCTGATTTTGGAGCTTTCTTTGTCTCCAAAGCTTTTACCACGCTCCCTCTTTGACCCTGCCCTTAACTCTAGCAGATTTAATGCTGGGAGCCTCCTGTCATTTATTACAACACGTATATTCCATCGTAATTCTCTGTGAAACGTGGGTCTCCCAGATGCACAATGACACCAAAGGCCACGGCTGGGCTTTCTCATTTTGTATTCCCAGCAAATAGCACATAATAGGACCCAAAAATATTAAGTCAATGAAATACTGGATAAATAAAATAATGAATAAATGGACAAATAAATGAGTTAAATGCAAAATGAGACCATATCATAGACAAAGGGTAAAAGAAACCTTTGTAAGTTAAGGATTTTAGAAATAGATAATCTAAAATAGACTAGAAATAGATCTTTGAAAAGGGGAAAGGTTTGCAGAAAGAGGGGGGATAAATGAGTCCTAAGAGGAGCACCCGTCCCAGTGGGACTGGTGGGTTCTGCAGTGGACACGACCCTGCAGCCAGTCACGCACCTGTTGGCTGTCCAGCACGGACGGGTCTAAGCGGAGGATGAGAGAGGGTAACAGCAGGACCCGGCAGAGCCCTCGCCTGGAAGGCTGGTCCCTGCAGCTCACAGCTGCACATTCACGCAGCCTTGAACCAGTCACTCTGCCCCTCCCAGTCTTGAGTCACCTCCCTAAGACACAGGCACATCGGTGCCTTCCACAGTTGCAACAAAACGAAATGAAACTGCAGTCAAAAGCCCCGAGCTCATGCCTGTCTCAGCTGATCTCAGTGTCACTGGATCCCTTGCTCCCCTGCCCCTGGCACACTCCTGGCAGCCCCAGAGACTGGCTCAGAAGCTCACTCTCTGTGTCCTCACACCAACCGAATGAATGAATGAATGACAAACCTTCCATATCCCTCTCATGATATAGCCCCAGATGTGGAAAGCTGGACTGGATGAATCTTATCCTGACTTTATGATGCATTTTTGTAGTTTATACTTTTATGACTTCATCTAACACTCCAAGCATAGGGCAGACTCTGAGATTTTGTCAGACATTCCAAAAAAGGTTTTAAGAATTTCAACTACTTAAAAACTGCAATTGAAGACAGGCTAAAACCGCAGTCCCCAACCCCGGGGCCGTGGACCAGTACCAGTTGGTAGACCATTAGGAACCGGGCCACACAGCAGGAGGTGAGCAGCAGGTGACTGAGCCAAGCTTCATCTGTATTTACAGCTGCTCCCCATCGCTGGCATCACCACCTGAGCTCCGCCTCCTGTCAGATCAGCGGAGGCACTAGATTCTCATAGGAGCAAGAATCCTACTGTAAACAGTGCATGTGAGGGGTCTAGGTTGTGCACTCCTTATGAGAATCTAATGCTGATGATCTGAGGTGGAGCTGAGGTGGTGATACTAGCACTGGGGAGCAGCTGCAAATACAGATTATCATTAGCAGAGAGGTTTGACTGCACAGAGACCATAATAAATCAATTGCTTCCAGACTCATATCAAAACTCTATCAGTGAGTAGCAAGTAACAATCTAATAATAATAGAAATAAAGTGCACAATAAGTGTAATGCGCTTGAATCATCCCAAAACCATACCCCCCCCACACCAGTCCATGGAAAAATTGTCTTCCATGAAATCAGTCCCTGGTGCCAAAAATGTTGGGGATTGCGGGGCTTAAGGGTTAAGACGAGCAATACAGAGGCAGACAGGTGTGGATTCTGAGACCCCCAGACTCTTACTATTTGCTTTTCAGTTTTATTTCTTAGGTCCCATTGTGTTTTCTGAACCACAGCTGGAATAATGACTTTGAAAACTGTGAGAACTTAAGATATCCGTATGCTTCTCTTTGCATGAAGACTCAGCTATGATAATTGCCAACATTTTCCACTTTCACATGAAAAAACCAATTTCCAATTATTTTAAACATGTAATTCATGCTATTGCTAATACTGCTGTAATTAGCTATTGGCACATTCAATTCTCACCCTATGAACATCAATAAAGCTTGAGATGCCTTTATCTTTAATAAGTAGAGAGCAATTTTCGTGTTATTGTCACAATTTTGTAAATCGATTATAAAAAAATTCTGAGAGACATAACCCCTTTGATCCACCTGAGAACATAACTGTGGGGCAAGGAGGCTGTCCATGATTTGGGAAGGAAGACAGAGAGGACGGAGGGCTGCTTTGGCGTTTACTGGCTGTCTTACCTACACCCTCTGAGCTTTGGTTTCTTTACATGCAAAACAGACAAAACCTTCATAAGCCAACAATAGACAGCATGGGCTATAATGCTTTGTAAATAGTCCAACTTTAGAAACAGACCAGTGTTCATTATGAAATTTTGGTGACTACAAAGCACCTCATTTTCAACTCCGTTATTTGGTGAGTACCATACGCTGCCATCCCTGGGCTCGCGGCATGGTGAATTCTGCACCAGACTTAACATCCTCCTGCCCGCCTGGCTGACCGTCTGCTCGCGTGATTTCTGCCTCCATGTACATGCCAGAGACGACCAGTTCTGTAACCAAAGTCCTGCTGCCGCCCTGACCTTGACACTTGACTGTGACTTGCCAAGTCACCTGAATGCCCACAGACGCTTCTGGTTCCACAAGTCCCAAACATGAAGTCTTCCTCTTCCCCCCAAAGCCTGGCCTTCTTTTCACTTATTCCTGTTCCAAGTTCATGGCACCACTGTTGATTCATCTGAACCAACCACCAAGGGTCCACAGCCTTGGTGAGCCCTCCCTTTGTAACACCTCCCTGCCAACCAAATCAGTCTGATCACTAAGTCCCAGTAATTCAGCCTGCAAAATAGTTGTTAAATGTGTCCCCTCCCTCCCTCTCTCCACTCTACTGGCCTCCATCGTCATTTGCCAGGACTACTGGTTCCCATGGCTTCAGTCTCGTCCTACTTACTGCCAACTTTCCCGTGAAAGAAGCCACAGGCAACTCTAGGAAAAGCCAAATCTTGCCTTCATGTGTCTGCCCAAGCAGGTCTACCTAGTTTCTGGATCCCGAAGTCCAGCTCCATATCAAATTCCCAGGCATCCTAAAAAACTCAAATCAAACTTCACCCTTCCAGGAAGCTCCCAGGTCAAACAAGAGTCTCTTGTGCTCTATGTCTCCTGCACACTTCTCCCTCAGTGCATTCCTTTTTACTGAACCCACCTCCAAGCCAGGGAACTGCTGTATGTTGCCTACTGACGGTAGTACCTGGCCTCCCATGCTTCCAGACTCCCTGACAAGCAGAGAGCCATACAGAAAAGGAAAAACAATATATTCCCAAGAAGCAAGCATGGGCAGGCATCTATTTGCCAGCAGTCAGCTGGCAGATGTAGGATTTTTTCACTGACTTCCAGGCACTTTCATAAAAATCACCCACTCAGGGCTCCATATCATCAGACACTGGCGGTGGCTTACCTACAATTCCTATGGCCTCCCAATCTCCTGAAAGGCTTCCCATTAATTCACACATGTCTGAATATCCTGAGAGCAAGCTTCAGCTTTCCTGGTGTTCACTCCCCAAGGATTCACACAGGTCTGTAAATACCTAATTCCCTGCATTAATTCCCTCCTGATTGAGACACCCTGATATCCAGTGTTAGACACAGTCCTACCACCCTGCTTGTGAGTGGTATAGCAGTGCCTCTGCCAGGGCAGTTTCAATAGTATTCCTTACCCTGAACTAAACTGCCCACACTCACCATCCTCCTCAGAGGTCTCTAGAAAGGCAAGTAGGCAGCCAACTCCCTCTTGTCCTCCACTGTTTCTGCCCATCATTTTAGGCATAAGTATGAAATGGGATTGAACACAGTGACAACAGGCACAGCCCTGACAGGACCATCACCAACACTTAACCATCATCCATGTTGAAAGCTGTTTTGGGGCACCCACCAATCCCTGATGGCCCTGAGGGGTGCTGAATTTCTACCACATCACACAACATGTCAGCCAGGAAGGCTCTGGGTCAGGACATTTTATGACGCGTGTCTGGCATGTGGTCCGGAGGGCTCTCCATCATGGTGCCTGGCACACAGTAGGTGCTCAGTCGCATTGGTCAGCGAGTATTAGTAATGTTATCACTCATCCACAACATGCCCCAGCAACCTTGAGCTGTCCGTAAATTGTTACATTTCTGCTCACTACCAGCTGTTAAAATCTGCCCTTCATAAAAGAGGAAATACAAATGCTTACTAAGTGTACACGAAAAAGGTCAATCCCGCTGGTAAAAAAAAATATTACAACAAAAAAATTTATTTTAATAGGTTATTGTCAATGTTGGCAAATATACATGGAAACAAATTTCACCAAATGCTCTGTTAGATACTTCCGGAAGTTCTATGTTTTTTAAAATCTTTCTAGAAAGCAGTGTCCTTGTCTTATCAAGGGATTTTAAACATTCATATTCTTTGACCAAAAGTAAGAATATTTGACCCAAAACTGTCTGGTGTAATTAACTTATTAAAGGACACAGACTCCACGCTGCAATCAGAAAGGCATTTTATCCTTTCGTAGAAACCTGCACTATTAACTGCAGCCTCCCAGCCCTCAATAAAATCATGGGCAGGACCACAACTTTTCCAGACACTCGGGTCTTAAGAAGCCCTCTGGTCAATCGCAGATATTAGAAAATCCAGTCAAATATAGTATCACAACTCCGGGTTCCTACCGTTTAAAATGTGCCTCTTCCTTGAGCATGAACTTCCTCTGGCTGGAAGACCTTCATGAGAAGGGTGTGCAACAGAAGGGGTACTGGTGGCAGGAAGGGGAAAGCTCTTATTTGACTGGTTCAGTTATAATAAGTTGTTTGTGCCATCAATTTACAAATGCAGATCCTCTGGGGGAAAAAAAGATGGAATTTTCTAAGGAAAGTATGATTTGATGTAGTTTTATTTGATGTAATATTATACCACCTTTAAAAATGTTACTTCTTAAAAAGTTTTTCATTACTTGGAGAAATGCTTGTGATAAAATGTGATGCATAAAAGTAGTATGCAAAATCATACGCACCATATGATGTAAAGGAAATTTCCACAGAAGAAAGACTTGAATAAACTATAGGAAATAATAATTGTATTTACGGTTAAGGATAATTGCTTTTGCCATTCTTTTTAGGTTTTTCTGCAATATCCAAATGTTTTCCAAGGAGAGTACACTATTTAGTTAATCGAAAAATAAAATTTAAAAATTGGAGTGGAAACAGAAGCGTTGTGTCTGCAGGCCCGAGTGTCCTACGGCCTTTCTCTTCCTCACCTGACTCTGACTTGTTCATAAGTTTATACGACGTCATTCCCTCTGAGGAAAAAGATTCAACCCTTGAGAAATTTAGGCAACATCCATGTCTGCGTGGTACGCGGGCCGAAGGAAGGGGAGTGGTCTTTTGCCTCTAAATGTCCCTGGGAAAGTCCCCCGCTGCCCAGAGAGCTGTGGCCAGCTGGAGGCTCTGAGTTCAGGCCTCTCTGAAGAGGGCGATGGAATCAGAGACCTCCAGCCGGGGGCCATCCCGGGGGCACTGACCCCAATCCGTGCCTGCAGGGCCGAGAGAGCCCGCATCCGGCCATGCCCAGCCTGGGGCAAGACAGCGCTTTCGCCGGGCCCTGACCCCGGCCCCCGCCGCTGGCTCTTCCCTCCCAAGTTGAGACCGCCCTGCTCGGAGTCTGCAGTCACGAAGCCCAGTTTCCGACCTGACTACGGGAGGGGCCTGGGCCACCCCAGGAGAACACAGCCCCTTGGACGCTCGTCCCTCCCATGGCATGAGGTCCCCCTTAACCTGGCCTCCTCCTTCGACCAGACGCCCACACGCCCGGGCACCCTCCGTCTCCCCCCACCGTCCCCGCTCTCCCTTGGTGACGTCACTCCCACCCGCGGCTCCAAAGGCCGACAGGCCCCCAGTTCACACCCCCAGGGCCACTCCTCTCCTACGCCCCGACTCTCCCCCAGACGCCCTCCAACTTCTACGATGGGTTGTTTCACAGGCGTCTCAGAGTTAAAATGTGAAGAAAAATTAAAAGAGAAGACTTGATTTCCCCCCAAACCCATTTCACTCTCTGTCTCCCCCAGCTCAGAACGTTTCCTGCTGGTAAAGAGATAGAATCCACCATTGCTGGCCAGGCCCGGAGAAGCGAGAGTCATTCCTGACTCCTCTGCCTCGTCCCCTGCGTGTGCTCCACCCGCAAATCCAAGCGTGTGGGGCTTCCTCTCTCCAGCTCCACCAACAGTAGCGAAGCCTGGACTTGACAGAAGGTCTGAGCAGTTCCCACAAGAATCGCCACCTCCAGCTTTACAGATGAGGACCCTGAGGCTCAGGATAGTCAGACAGCCTGCCCCAGGGCACACAGGAGGGCAGTCCTAGTGACAGAGCAGACGAGCGAGGGAGGGAACACGTGATAGAGTGAGCATGTGAAGGACTGAACACATGACAGAGCGAGCACGTTGTGGAGCCGTGGGCAGCCTGGCATCCCCACCCGGGCTCGGCCTCTGGCCCTCCCACCACCCTCTTGCTCTGGGCTCTTGCGATCGCTTCCTGACTAGTCTCTCATCTCCTGCTGTTTCTTGCCCTACCCCAAAATCTACTCTCTACTGAGTAGCCAGAGTAATTTAAAATCATAAATCAGATCATGTCACTCCCCTCTGTAAGCCCTTTAGTTTAATTTAGAAGGCAATCTAAAATGCTCAAGGCGCCTGATGTCCACTGGTCCTTGCCAACCCCTGGCCAGCACCCGCTCCCCTGCCAGCCCCGTGGCCTCCTTTCCAAGCTGCAGAGGCAGGTCTCCACGGGTGCCACCTCCTCCTGCCACTGTCCCTCAGCTCTTTGCAGGACTGCCCACCACTGGGGCCTCCGTGCCAGTCAGCACCACCTGCTCCCAGAGGCCAGTGCTGACCAAAGTCTGACGCTGTTTAGTTCCCTGCAGCCCTGCACTGTGCTGGCTGCCCCTTCCTGGAGGCAGCTCCAGAGAGCAGGGCCTCGTGATCCACAGGCCACTCGGCTCGTCCTCCACGCTCACACAGCCTGGGGAGCGGGAAGTGTGCAGCCTGCTTGTTTCTGCCTTGCCATGCCCTGCCCTGCAGCAGAGCATCTGCAGGCCCCCGCGAGGGAAGGGGAGCGAGCAGGCAGAAGGTCAGGAGACACTGCAGGGCTGGTCTCACCAAGGCTCGTCGTTGTACAGAGAGGGGGACCCACTCCAGCGTCCACAGGAAAAGGGGGGATGACGGAGGGCTGCAGGCAGAGCCAGGGCAGGTGCTGGGGACCCAGGGTGGCCTCTCTGCTGTGTCATGACTGGTCCCCTCTTCAGTGGACGTGGGTGTTTGGGATTCTGGGGTAAATCCCGGTGGAGAAGCCGGCCTGCCCCAGAGCAGGAGGACAATAGCTTTCTTCTCACTCCAAAACGGATATTCTGAATAAGGCTCAGAGATGAAGAGAGAAAGAAACAGTACTAGCCTTTCCCCGACCTTTACGTTGCGATCTGTTCCCTTTGCAAAGACTTCTGTTCCCTGGGAGCCTTTCTGGCTCTCGTGTGATTTCTTGGCAGCTTTCACCGTTAGGTCATTTAGGGACATGAGTGGGTCGCAAACCCCAGAAGAGGCGTTGCTTATTGTCTTCTCCCCCAAGCCTCCTCCAGCAGGGTGCCACGAGTGTCAGCAGTGACAAGGGGACGATAGGAAACCGTGATGATTATCAAACAGTCCCACTGCGCCTCTGGAAGGCTGCGGGACAAACCCGAACACAAAGTAAGGGCAAGGGCCGTCCCTACAGCCCTGTTGCCTTCACACAGACTGCACGCGCCTGGTGAAGCCCCAGCAAGCCCCGCCCGTGCCCTCCCCGCCGTCCTGCGCCCCTCTGGGCTGTGCTCTCGTCTCTTTCCCTCCCCCGGGCTTCCCGGCCCACTCGGTTTGCTCAATCACCAGGACAGGAGACCCGTCAGCTCAGTTCTTCACCGTGAGCTGGTCCTTCCTGCCGGTCAGGTCCCGAATCCGCCCTGGGCTGAGCCGCCAGCCACAGCTCCCGGTCCTGGGTCCCCAGGAGTGAGCCCAGGAGAAGGCGGTCGGGGCAGGCGGGCAGCAATCGACACCTGCCAGGTGGGGCGCTCCATGAAAGCTGCAATTGCTCTGAGGGTAGAGGCACGTGGGATGTGAATTTTTGAAGACTGGGAGATGTTCCAAAAAGCCACTGTGGGAAATGAGGCAGGAAATTGCCAAGAGGTGACAACCAGATGGCAAGCAGCATTGGGCTGAGCTTTGGAATGGGACTTCGCTGGGCTCCGGCTGGCCTCGCTGTCCATGGTGGGACCAGGACAGAAACTGGGGGAACCCGGGGTGGGGCCAGCAAAGGGGAGGAGATGCCCGGGGTGTCTGAGACCAGAGGCTGGGCCAGGGGCACTGCAGGAAGGGCAGAATTGGTGGGAATCAGGGAATATTTAGGATGAAGAGAAGAAAGACAGAAGGAGTGTGGTCCCAGGGTGTTCGGGGACAAATTATTTGAGGCTGGGTGAGTTAGGATGACCAGCCACAAGCGCCCACTGAGGAGTGGACCCCAAGGTAAGCTTCCCTGTCGGTGTAGACAGCCTCACCAGACCACGAGTCCTAGTGACGGGAGCTGCGTGATTGCCCATCCTCGGGGGTGTGGAAGCCGCCCTATGACGTGTGAGGCAGGCGGGGACGCCCTGGCCCCAAAGGGCGGTCATGGGGCAGCCTCGGGCTCCAGCGATAGGCGGGGAGAGCTCGGGGCTGAGGCGAGGTGCAGCCGGGGCCCCAGAGCAGCAAGGCTGTCAGAGGACGGTGCAGAGCAGGGCCCAGAACTGCAGAGAGAGCTGGGACCAGGAGGGGACAGCCAGGCTGGAGCCACCCAGCCCGGACGTGGGCCCGTCAGTGACCATGACGTGAGGAGGGGAGACCAGGAGCCACCAGGAACAGCAGCGCAGAAGGACAGAGAGAGGTTGGTCCCTGAGAGAGCCGACGCGCTGGGCTGACCCAAGGCAGCGCTCCCCTGGACGCTTCCATGAGGGAAGATGAAGCGCCCCCACCTTTATACCGCAGTGACGATTTTTGTCACCTCAGCCAAACGTCATCACACTGTAAGAGCCTCTTCAGTTAAAAATAAATAAAATAACCCTTCGAAGAACCAACCCAACACGTATTTAGGCTGCTCTGTGCTCTGAAATAGAAATACTGAGGAAAGAAATAGGATGTCCTGACTGTCACTGAGCCGTGTCAGCAGGACACCACTCACTCCCCGGCCTCACGTCACAGCAGCTCGGCTCTGACTTGCGAGGACAGTGCCCTGCGGCCCACCAGCCAGGGGCAGATCCTGGTAGAGCACAGACTGCTGGGTGTGCAAGGTCTGGGGTCCCTGCCCCCCTGTGAGGGAAGGCCACAAACCACCTAGAAAACCTGACGGATATCACCACCCTGCCCCCCCTTGAAATCCACATTCGTACAAACACACACAGTTTTTCACTGAATATTGGAGTCACACAGACTTGTAGCCCCACGATGGACTCCCATGAAAGACTGAGCCGAGACTTAGGGTGTTGAGCCTCCGAGGTGTGATACTGCCTTTTGGGGCTGTGTTCCCCTGGGCTCTGATTGTGTTATCCAACTCTGAGGAGGAATTTAAATGGCCAAATAGGATGAGAATATCACAACCAAGGTAGGTCAGAGGGTTATTGTTTCTGAAGGAGTGAGACCATTGGTGCTGGTCACCCACCAAGTCAGCCAAAGGGGAACAGGTCTTGGCAGCAGGAGGGGCAAAGGGTACACCTGTTCACAAAGGACAAGTAACTGCAGCCAACGCTGTACCTTTTCTAAAGCCTCTGGTGCTGGCGCCCAGGGCTGGTAGTTCAATCCACACTGTTGAAAAATCACTCTGCAATTCAGGAAGTCAGACAGCAAAATATAATCAACATGTCGACAGCCCAAGAGGCAATGAAGAATGGCCACCGTCCTCCCAAGACTGGGTAAAGCCATTATCACCTGATTAAAGTCATACCATGAAACATGAGAGCATCCTCAGAGGCCAACAGGGAAAAGAAACCTCAAGACCCCACTCTTGGTGAAAATATCCTCAAACAGGGCCAGTGGACACATTTTTCTAGGCAAAATCAATGCAAACTTGATTTCTTTTTCCTCGACCAATGGAAACTTAAGGAACAGTATGCTAATAAAAGAGGCAAAGTTGAAGTAGTGACGTCTTTAGGTAGCAAGAAAAAATTTCCTCCTTAAAACCAATTCTCCCTCATAATGGAATTATGTACAGAGAACGATAAAATCACAGACCTTCCAACAAAAGGGACCTGGAAATCAATCTAGCACAAGCCTCTTGTGGAATAGATAAGGAAACTGAGATCCAGGGAGAGTGATTTGCCCACGGCCACGTAACCGATCAGTGGCACAGCTCAAACATAACACCCTTTGAGTACTCAGCTAACTAGGAGTGAAAACCGCAAGAGGATGGAGTTTACCGTGGATTGCAGAGCACATGGCCATGAAGCAGACGGTGTTTTTACTTCTTAAAAATACTCACATCTATCTGCTGGGCACAGTGGCTCGCACTTGTAGTCCCAGCAAGTCCGGAAGCTGAGGTGGGAGGATCGCTTGAGGCCAGGAGTTTGAGACCAGCCTGGGCATCATAGTGAAACCCCATCTCTAAAAAATGTTTTTAAATTAGCCAGGTGTGGTGGTGTGCACCCGTAGTCCCAGCTACTCAGGAGGCTGAGGAGGGAGGATCACTTGAGCCCAGGAGTTCGAGGCTGCAGTGAGCTATGATTGTGCCACTGCACTCCAGGCTGGGCAAGAATAGTAATAATAAAAATACTCATATCTATAGTAACCAACACATAGTATGTACTATTATGTGCCAGTACTATGATAAGCACTTCCTAATTGTCTCATTTAGTTCCCAGCAACCCCACAGAGAAGGCGCTATTACTCACATTATTGCATAGACAAGGAAACAGGGACTTAACAAAAGTTCGGCAACTTACCCAAGGCCACACAGGTGGGAAATGGCTGCGTTAGCATTCAGACCTTGGTTCTCTAGCTCCAAGTCCACACTCCTAGAGACGATACTGCCCATAGAATTAGACATCGGTGCCTGGATGGGTGGGATTATCCTCAGGATCTGCACTTATGGATTATTCGCCAGCCTGGGGTGCTGCGCCTACATACAGCCACGGCAGAGGCCCGCACCAGCCCTCCTTAGATGGGCTGCACTGGAGCTTTGCTCAGCACCTTTTCTTAGCTCAAATAGCGCTGTATCAAAAGGGATTGTGTTGGCTGCCTGTGAGCAAACCTGAAAGTAGCATAGCTTATTTTCCACACTTGAGGAAATACAGAGGTAGTTCACCTGGGATGGTGTGGGGTCCCACGGTGCCATCCGTGCCCCAGGCCCTCCCCCTCTTTCTCTCCCTATAGCCTGCATCTCCATGGTCACCTCATGGTTGCAAGATGGCTGCTGCACCTCCGGCCTCCACTTTAACTTCCAGTCAGGAAGAAGAAAGTGGAAGCCTCAGGAGGAAGAGGTGGCACCCCGTTAACTTCCTGGGGTGGGGAATGGCCCCTGAACCTCACGGGTTCATGGGGAACCAACCCGAGGCTTTATTAGGAAAAGAGTGGGAGGGACGGAGTGCAGCGTAACCCAAGTAAGCTCACCCCATGCAGCACGTTTTCCCCAGGGTCTTTACCAAACTTTTGAGCGTGCCATGAAACTGTGGAAATTATAATCAAAGAGTCGGCTCTCCTGGAGCATTGCTGAGAGCGTGCGGGGTGGTGGCTCCAGTGCACGTCCATCCCCACACGACCTCTTGGGAGGGAGCCGGCATATCCCTGTGGCTCTCATGCTGGCACTGCCCAGAGGAGGAGCCGGGGCGCTGCTCACTTCGGATTTCACTATCTAGCAGGCCCCTAACAAGTATGGAAAGTGCTAGAGTTTGCTATGGCCACCCTGTCCCTCCGCCTTCCCTGCAGGCACACGGGCTCAGCCAGGCTGACAGCAAGTGCTTAGGAGAGCAGGGAGGGAGGGAGGGGGAGGAGCACACCTTCTGAAGGGCGTGAGCAAAGTGATCTCATCAACTCTAATAGAAGCCTCACAGGTAATATAACAACATTCAAGCCTTTTCAGAACCCAAAGGCAGCTGCAGACCTGGCCTCAGGCACCTGGCCTCCTACACTCAGGAGGAGCACAGCTCAGAGGCAGAGCAGAGGGGAAGAGCGCAGGGACCTTACCTGCCCCTGTCTTCCCCACGGCAGCTCCTCTGCACCTGCGCCGCCCCCGCCCTAGAAGTGAGCGGTCTGAGCACTCACCCTCATGGCACCTACTTCTTTAACCACAGCCTCCAAGCTGGAGGCTGTCTTTTCTGCTAACGTGAATACACACTTCCTAAGTGCTGGGAAAGCTGGGTCCTGCAGGAGGAGGCACCCACATGGGGCCCACGGTCAGCCTTGCTGCCTCCAGGGCACAGGGGCACCCCCTCCCCACCCTCAAGGACCAGAAGCTGCTCACCTGGAAGCTGCTCTGGACACCGAGTAGCCATCACTCTTCAAGAGGATAAAACACCCTACCAGGCATTCATTTTACCCCAAGACTCGTCTAATGTTTTATAAAGACCCTGCCAAGTAAATATTTGGTGTCCTGGAACTTGCAGAAAGGAACCCTCCTGGTTCTAATTCAGCAGAATAAAAGTGAAGATGGTTTCCACACTGGGGTACAAGTTAGAGGTGGGGGGATAATTTTATGCTGCAAACAAAGAAGTGTGAGCATCCCACAGCTTATCCAATGTTGAGCATATTGAGTTTTCGTTTGTTATTTGGCTTTGGAGCAAATCAATTGTGGGGGGTTAGTGTCTATTTTGATCTATCCAGAATGAAAATGCTTTGCCGGTAAGAGTGAAGCCATCTGAGCCTAGAGTGCGTTTCCCGTTGGCTGCCCTCTCCTTCTGGGGCTCCCCACACACTGCACTGTCCTCGCCCACAGGGCTGGTGGCCCTGGACCCTGGTCCATGCCTGGTTGATGAAGAAAAGGGGTGTCAGGACACCCTCATCACAGGCATCCCAAGGACAGCACTCATGGAAGCTGGTGACAGAGCTGTGAGGGGTGATGGATAGGCCATCGCCAAGCAGCCAGAGGGGCAGCAGGAGTCAGCCTTGGTTGCTTCCCGGAGTCAGCCTGAGACCCTCCCTCAGACCTCCAGGGCTCAGCTCTGTCAGGCTCCTGCCCCTGCCATGTCAGGTCTCAATCCAGGGCTAGGACCAGGGGTGGGAACCTTTTCATGTTGGGAGGCCTCATTAATTTAGCTGTAATCAAATAAGGCCACATTCAAAAAACTGCAATTAGATATACTTAAAAATGTACATTATTTTTTAAAAATCTAACTACTATATACCTAATAATTTCAAAACATGAAAACTATTTGTTACTTTTAAAGTTAACTAACCTTTCAATGACTTTGATGTGTTTGTTTTTTGTTGGAAAGCATTTGAATATCTGGTTGCACCCTGGAAGTCTGCAGTTTCAGTTGATCCTTTAGATGGGTATCAGTCATTTGTGACCTTAACAGCATCTTGATTTGGGTTAGGCAGGAGAATGTAGATTTGCAGCAATAAGTGGTTGAAAAGCAAGAAAGCATTTCTTGGGCGTGTTGCCAGTGGTTTGGGTATTCTACTGCATTATTCTACATTTCAACTGGATCTTTCTTAGCTTCAAACAATGACTTTAGAATGTCATCTACTGAGGGCTCAATCAATTCCATCTTTAGTTCTTTAGGTGCCTTGGTGATATCAACTTCTAGGTGAGGCTGAAATTCTAATTTGAGTGTGATGTCATGATTCTCAAAGTCAGTGAACCTTTCATTGTATTCTCCAATTAATAGGTTTATAACAACTGTGTATTCCTCAAATGATTCACATATATCATCCTGCTCATCAGTGACCTTTGCTAACTGTAGAACATGTTCACCCGAAATTTCCTTTTGAAAAAGTGTTTTGAAAAAAGATAACTTTTTTTCAAAATGCTTGGATTTTTTTCCACATGTCATACACAGACTTAGTTTTACCTTGCCCAAGAAATATTCAAGTTGTTTAGATTTGACATGATATCACACAGAAATGCCGCATTCCCATAGAAATCTTCTTTTAGTAATTCACATTGCTGATTCTATTCGTCATAAAATTTAACTATGTGTTCTCACAGAGATAAAATTTTGGCTAACACCTGTCCCTGTGATAGCCAACACACTTTAGAATGACATGGCAAATCCACACTGAATACCTCACCCTTCAACTTCAGCATGTTACAAAATTTATGATGCCATGTTGCATTTGCAGGAATATAGTTAACAATACTTATAACTTGTTGCCAAGTGTCACTTAAAATAGTAGCTTTAGCACAGAGACTTTGCTGATGCAAGATACAATGGAAAGAAATCAGAGCATCTGGGTCTGTTAATACTTTTTTAATTGGTGCAATAAACACTTCATGTTTTCCTGTCATGGAAGGTGCACTGTCTGTACATACACCCACTAAATTTACCAAATTCAGTCCAACTTCACAACATTTATCTTGAAAGTTGTTGAAAATATCTATTCCCTATGTTCTGTTCACAAGAGTTCCCAAAGTGGTAACTCTTTGCAGCAAAGAAAATCTTCTGTTATGACTCGAATGAAGTATAAAACTTTTACCAAGTCAGTAGTATCAGTTGATTCATCCAAAGCAATTGAATAATATATATTTTCCTTTTGAAGTATTGCATGAAGTTGTTCTCTTAAGTTGAAGACTAATTCATGCTGCCGATCAGTTATGGTCCTCCTTGAAAGAGGCAGTTGTTTGTACTTTGAAACATTATTGGGGTCTAAGCACCCTACAACTTTGACAATGCATCCTTTCACAATTTCTACATCATTGAATGGTTTCCCTTATATCCCGAGTATATAAGCTACTTTATAAGTTGCTTCAGTGGCATTATTTCCAGGTCTTATTGCTTCTTGAAAGAATTGTCTTTGCTTTTGCTTTTCATCTTTTAATTTCTGCAATACAACCTTTCGTGCCTCTTCCTCTAATTTAAAATATTTGTGGTCCTTATGAGTGTTATAATGCTGATGAGCATTGAATTTCTTTAATGTTGATATTGCAATATCACAAAGCAAGCAAATCCTCTTATCTTTAGCAGAAACAAGATAATATTGCAGTTCCCAATCCTCATTTAAAAATCTGTTTTCTTCCTTCAGTGTTGTCTTGGTCTTTTTGACATGATGGGCTGTTGAGCAGACAGAATTAAAAATACTGTCAAGCTGAGCAACTATTTACAAATTCCACTTCAAACAGAAACACAGTGCACCGTTGTCAAAAGCTGATAACAGACTGGTGTACTCAACCCCATAAACTCTCACCAACCAGCCTCGTGGAGTAGCGGTGCCAGTCAGGTGGGGGAAGTTAGAACTAAATCATGAGCATAGCAGCCACCAATTTAGCCCTTATGGCTTACTAACGTTCTAATTGTGTCGGTCAATCTGGGAGGATTATTTTGTTGAAACTTATTTTGTTCTTTGGTATTTTAAGCACATTCATTTTAAAATAAAATAAAAATATAAAAGACAAAAATGTATTAATAAAAATAAAAGGATTTGTTCTGTAAAATTTGGATTCAGTCAAAAGGCTACACGCACTTAAGGACCTAGAAGGCCACATGTGGCCTTAAGACTGTGAGTTCCCCACCCCTGGCTAGGATGATGTCACCACGCCACACTCCAGCATGTTCTCCCTGAGAACAGACAAGAGTACCAAGAGCGGAACTGTGCAGAGTGCTTATTATGTCCCGGCATTGTGCAAAGTCCTATGCAGACATCACCTTTTCAAATCTTGACTGTGAATCCTCACTTTCAGAGCAGTAAATTAAAGCCTAAAAAGTTCATATAATAATAAAACATCTAAATGGAGAGGTTAAGTAACTTGTACAAGGTCACACAGTAAGTGGCAGGTACAGTCAAGGCAGGCTGCAAGGTCTGAACCCTTCTCTGCTGCGTCTCAGTAGTAGCTAACACGGATGTTGCGCTCCTCCATGTCAGGAACTATTCCATGTGCTCTACACGTATTAACTCACATAATCATCACAACAATCCTGTGAGGTAGCTGCCAGTCGGCCAAGACAGGAGAGAAGGAACTCAGGCATCCAAGAGTATCTGGTGAAGAGCACTGTTAAGTTACTGTCTATCCAAAAGCTAGAAACCATCCAAATGTGCATGGGCTGGTGAGTGGGAAAACACTGTAGCATATCCGTGCAATGGAACAGCTGTTGACAATAAAAAGGCACGTACTTCTGATACACAGCAAAGCAGAGGAACGCCAAGTGACGTCAGACACAAAGATCACACACTGTATGGTCCCACTATGTGACATTCTGGAAAAGCAAAGCTGCAGGGGGAGAACCTAAATCAGTAGCTGCTGGGGCCGGGGCTGAGGGGGAGTGACAATGAAGGGGCTCAGGTGAGATCTGGGTGATGGAAATGTTCTTTATCCTGACTATGGTGGGGGTTACACAACTGTGTGTGTTGATCAAAACCCATACAGCTGTACAGTTTTGAGAGTGAATTTTATTCTCTGTAAATCATGCTTCAACAAACCTGAGTCTGAAAGGACCCCACGAGCCTGGGATACTGAATCTCCAGAAAATTTAGGTCCAGGGTCCCGGACATGGCGCCACCAAGAGCAGGCCTCAAAGTGGCTCTGCGAGCCAGCCCAGCACTTGATCCCAGGCTCTGGTGTGAGCATCCTCACCCACTCCACAGGCCTCCTGGTGTTTTGTGTTTGTTCATCGGTTATCTGTTAACACACAGCATAGCCTCCTGGTTATAAAACTATGAACAGTAAGACCTTTTCCCACTTCTAAACTCCAACGCCACAGCGGATCCAAGCATGCATGAGGGTCAGTACAGACACACGTACGTCAGCTGGCCTTTCTGAAGAGGATGGAGACTGGTGGAGTGTGCGTATTCCCCACACCCACCTTCACCAACATTCTCACTAGCTCCTCCGCAGGGATTAGCGAGGATTCGTGGCGTGAGAGAACGGTAGGATGAGAAATGTAGCCCCATCAGGGACGAGCTCACATTTAAGGAGGCAAAGTCTGTCTCTGTTTAAGTTGTGCTCTGCTTTGTGCATTCAGAATTAACTCCAGCTTCAAATTGTGTGTTCCAATAGCATCTGCCACTTACATTCTGCTTTGTCCACCCAGATTCTAGCTAGAACCTGTATGACAGAGGACCCACGGTGATTACAGCATTGTAATTCTATGTGCTCTGCCATTCTCACAGGAAGACAAGCACGACCCTCCCGCCAGCACAAGTTTCTGTTAGTTTTCCCACCTCGGAGATTGGAAAACTGAGACAGACACAAGAAAACGACCACATATGTCTAGTCAGAGGGCATGGCTAGTGCACAGAGGTAAGAATCCATTACAGGCTTTCTACTCTGTTTACAGGTTTTAACAGGCACTCCCACCAGCCTCTGGGCGACCAACACAGGGCAGAAGAACACTCAGGCCTGCTGATTTCCATGGCTGCAATGTTAACCAGTAGAGCAGGCCCCGCTATGCAGCACTCACTTTATGGCAGATACTTTCCTTATAGGATGTTGTTTAATCCTTAAAGCAATCCTTTAAAATAGATCATCCTTCCCCCATTTTTACATAGGAGGAAAATGAATTTGGAGATTATAAAACTTAATTCTAAAATATGCTTTAATAAATGACAAAGACAATTATAACTTAACTAAATAATAGCATTTATCCTGGGATAACTGTGGCATACCCTGTGGTTAATGCTTCACATTCCTTATGAACAAGAACCCCAAAGCTATGATTCATGCAGAGGTGGTTACCTGTCCCCCAAAATGTGCGCCCTTTCTTGCATGAAATGGGGCTGGCCCTGGCAGTGCTGCCATCAGGGATGGCATGCCCTGAACCCCTTGTCCCCAGGATGGCCGGGTAACTAACCATTGCCAATGGAAAGTGAGCAGTGGTGATGTGTGTAAATTCCATGCAGGGGCTTTAAAGAATCAGGTGGGGCTTCCCCAGGCCGTCTTTCTCTCAGAGGCCTAGGGGACAGCAGAGCCACTGGATAGAAGCCTCTGTCCTCAAGCCACCGTTTGAGAGAAGACCATACACCAACCAAGGACACTTGCCCTGGACTCCTGGTAAGGAAAAAATGCATTTCAAGGACTTTTATAGCCACTAATTTGCCTAATTAATCTAATATTATTGTTCTCATTTAACACACGACAAAACTGAGGTTCAAAGAGGTAGGCAACTTGCCAGGGTCCCACACGAGTGCAGGGCGCCCCAGGTCATCCCGAGAGCTACCTCTCTTCCAAGCCCACGCTTTCTCTGCCCTGCAACCTGCTTGGGGGGGATGGGGGATGTCTCCTTTGTGTCCCCATCCCAATAACCTCAAGTGAGGAGCAGGGACCCTCACACACAGAAGGAGTTATGCCTTCACTGTTGTAACCAGCCCTCCCATGACAGTGACTGATTGGACCCCATGGGCTGAAAAAAATGGCATTATGACAGAACGAACTGTAGTGGGTCCCCACATGGAAGGAACAGACTCTCCCCAGCCCTGCAGCCACGAAGATGAGCTGGTGCAAGAAGAACACGATGTGGCTGGGGCTTCCCCAAAGTTTCTCCCACTCTGAAATCAGTCAAATAGCTAGAGCCTCCATTCTATGGAAGACTCATTTTATCATTCAAAATGGTATTTGTATATTTCTATCTGGTCACAGAATTTTGTACCCATAAAGTGAAACCAGCATAAGCCTACTCCTGTCAGTACCTTTTATTAAAAAGAATAGCTCAGATAATGAGGAGGCTACAGGCCACAGGCAGCCAGTGCTGTGGGGTGCCCAGACCTTACCCTATGGAACCAGAGTCTAGAGTTGTGCCCAGAATGAAATATGTCTCAGTAAATATTTGTTAAATGAGATTTTTTAAAAAATGAGAAGGAACCTGGTGTTGCCAATGATTTTTATCACCAAATAAGGGCATTAAAAAATTGTTTCCACTAGCATAATCATTTCATAAAATGGACATTTTAAGCCCACAAGGAATAGGGAGAATATAATATCAAAATATCCTTTAAATGCATACTTTTGCCTTCATGAAAAACATGACTTGTCCATACCTTCGTATTTGTCCCACACTGAGAGACGTCGTCAGGGCTGCACTGGCTTGTGACTTGACTTGTGTTTGCAAAACTCAAGGTGGTGTGAAGTGTCAGACGGACACAGACGGGGGCCTGGTCTTGCCTGCCATCAGGCACTTACACACTCTCGGAGCTCCAACTCCTCCTCTTGTAAAAAGGGAACCTCAAAGAGGCCTCCTCCCCCGGTGGGAGCACTGTGCAAAGGGCACTTGCTGTGGCCGCTGCCCTTGGTCTCCAGAGAAACCAAGGCCCCTCTCTCCAGCTCCTGCGCGATGGGACTGTGGAAGGCAGAGTAGACACACTGCATGGAGAATTCACTTCCCTTCTTAGGCCTTCACCCCCTTCTATTCCCAAGACAGCAGCCAGAGCTCCTGTTAAGGCCACCGTGCTGTGTCCACCACACTGCTTCCTCAGCTGGGCCCACAGGACAACCACATTCCCAGCCTCCCTCGCGGTTAGGTTGGGGCATGTGACGTTCTCACCGACAGGAATGAACTGCTATGTCCCTTCTAGTCCAAAGCATCACGAGCGCGTCACCTGCATTACCTCTCTCTTCTCTGCGGGCAATTAATTCTGAGGCCACATGTTCCAGCCTCAGAAACACAGCCTGCACCAGCCAGCTACAGCCTGGACCCCCATGTCACCACTTGGAGGAGCTCGCCCTGAGCACCTCGTATCAGATTGTGACACGTGAGCTAAAAACAGACGTTTTCACTAAGCCACTGAGACGACAGTGCCATTCACTCTGAATAATGCATCTAACAAAACAAAAGCCAGATCAAGCCACCTGCATCCATCTCAGGTAAAAGCCAAAGTCCTAACAACGTCTTAGAAGACCCTGTGCAACCCAGTCTCCCATCACCTTCCTACCTCATCTCTGACTACCCACTGTAACTTCACCACAGCTATCCATGCTTCCTAGCCACCCCACACACACGCCAAGCATGTTCCTGCCTCATGACCTTTGCATGTGCTGTAAATCCCTTCCTCAGCTGCCTGCACGGCTGACCCATTTGCCTATTTTAGGTCTTTGATTCAAATGTCATCTTCCAGTAAAGCTACTATTGGCCACACTTCCTATTCCCTGTCCTTATTTAAAGTTTTCCCCTTAATACTTATCACCATCTGATATAATATATACTTTAAATATTGTATCTTATGTCTTCCTCTAATGGAATGTTGGCTCCAAGAGGGAAATTGTGTGTGTGTGTGTCTGTCTGTCTGTCTTTTGTTCACTCCTATACTCTTAATACCTAGAACAGTCTCTGGGACATCAAGGGGCTCAATAAACATTTGTTCAACAAATGAACTAGGATATATAAACATATATTATAGAGGAGATGGGAAATGGAGAAAAAAATCAGCAAAACCCTTACAAAAAAGATAGTGCTTGAGCTGAACTTACAAAATGAGTTACCCAGTGAAGGCTCCAGTCGAGCATTCTGGGTACTATCTGCAGAAGAACAGCCTACGTTGCACCCTAGGAAAAATCTTTGGGGTGTGAAAGGGACACCGAGTAGTAACATTCCAGAGAGAAGGGAGTGAGAGCTGGCAAGGAAAGTGAGGTTTCCACCAAAGCCAGTAAGGAAGATCCTGACAATGGCTGCGATTATGGCATAATTAGAGCTACACCAAACAATACTGAGCACTTCCTAGGGTCCCTGCATCCTGGAAGCTCCAATACGTATTGTCTTACTTAATCCTACCAGACAGTGGTACGAGTCCTAAGAAGCCCACTGCACAGAGGTGTAAGTTGGGGAGTGTTTCATAGCTGGTAGAGGGCAGGCTGGACTCCAGCGAGCTAGTCCGGCTCTGGCCCTGTGAGATCAGAGCACACTAAGCTATGCAGTCTCAGGGCCGAAACCTTCCATGTTATCTGAACCACGGGTCTCCACTTCCTCCACTTCCTGCTTACTCTTTAGAATTACCAGGCAAAGCATTTGCCGTGTTGTTAGCAGTCAGAAGGGAAAACCCCTATTCACAACCAGCATCCTGTAGGGTATCGATAAGGGTCCTTAATTGCTGTGATTGTCGAGTGTTGTTTGGATTAAATTGTTCCCCTAACTCTTATTCCCCTGGTATGATGCCACGCTACATTGAGGAATGCTGACTTCATATCTGCATTATTTACATTGCCACAAGGAATGGAGTCTTTTTTTGTTTTAAGCAAACTGGCTTTGCAGACATTCGGACTTAGAGGAGAGCTTTTTGAACTTGTGGAAGAGATAGCAGGGGTGAGGAGGGAGGTAACGACTATTTTGAGTACCTGCTGTGAGTTAAGCAATGGGCTGACTTTACATCAGGATCTCTGGCTCTGCAGCCCAACCACCTGGAAGGGACTGACGGAGCCGCAGAAATGATAATGACGTTATTTCCCTGGTTTAGACAAACCTTCCCAACCATGGGGAGTGCGGGGCCCTGAAGTCTGTCTCCAGCGTCCCGGGGCTCCCTGGGCATTTCGTACTCGTGGAACTTGCCCCTGCTGCTGCCACAGCGAGGCCCTTCCACAGGCTGCATCTGGGTATTCATCAGTGACACACGCCATGAAGAACGTGGCCACAGCTTCAGAAACCCAGGCGCAAGGCCCCTGCCACGGTCCCACGTGAGCAGAAGGTGGCATCAGGACTAGGCCTGGGGTCTCTGGACTCCTGCTGTAGAATTTCTTCCACCAGCCCACACTGTATCATTTGTAGGACTTAAACCCAAATACTGCACAATAGGATTTTAAAATGTCACCAGCTTCCCAAAAACAAAGTGACCTTTTGTTAACGATCTTGGTGAACTCCAATAGAACCTCTATTTCTGGGAAATGACGCTGAACGAGTAAATGGAAACTGTCTTGGTGTGACTGGAAGTTACTAAAGCACAGTGAAAGGCCGGGGGACGTCAGAGGGGCCGGCCAGTGACAGCTCCCTCCCCGGGGCCCTCGCGGGCAGAGGGAGACAACCGGGTAACAGGGCCCGGGTGCGCCAGCTCCCCCAGGCCCCCGTCCCGTCTCCCTCAGTCACTGCTGCCCCTGCGGTGGCGCCCGCTGGGCCTCCTGAGGCCACGTTCTCCCCACACCCCCGCGTCCCCAGTGCGCACCAAAACTGCCACACTCTCCCACCCTCGGAGCCTTCCAGAAAGCTGCGCCTTCACGGAGCCCAGGCCGTCCCGTCTGCCAGGCAGCTCTGCAGGCCCCCAGCGCGGCAGCCCAAGACCCGCTGCCCCCCGCCCCGTGTGCCCCACCACCTCGATCCACGTGGTCCACCCGTCACCCCCCAACCTCGGTGCACCCCCCCCCACGTCCACGTGGCCCCCACCACCCACCTGGGCCACGCGGCCCCACCACCCACCTGGGCCCACGCAACCCCACCACCACCTGGGCCCACGCAGCCTGGCTGCAGAGCCTTGGCCTCCCACGCAGGCTGCTGTGGCCTCCCCCTTCCCACCTGCTCCTTGGTGCTGTGCTGGAACTCCTGTGGCGTTTAACGGTGGGGCACACAGCCCAGTGACACGTCCCCGCCCACCCTCCAAAGCCAGGCAGGAAGACCCCGTCTAGGATCCCCACCCGGCCGACCCCACCCAGGCACAGCCAGTGCATCCCCCCTGCCGCCCTCTGGGTGCCGGCCTGGGGCACTCCCAGCTCAGTCACTTCCATGGTCAGCTCCTGCCGGGCACGTCCTCACCTGGCCACGTCGCCGCCTCCCCGTGCCCGCCTGCCTCGCGTGTCCTCGCGTGTTCGCACAGGTGGGGGCGGCCCTGGCCTTGGCCCCGGCTCCAGTCCCCCCACCCCCCACCCCCCAACAGCCATGGTGACCTCCACGTCCCTGCGGGCTGCCTCACAGGTTCACGGGCCATGTGGTCCCCGGAGCCAGGGGGCGGCATGGGCACAGGGAGGAGACGCCCGCCACCATGGGTGTGATTCTTTTCCCAGGTCTGGCAGGATTAGGCTCCCCTCTGTGGCCTCCTCCCGCTGTGACAGCCCCACCTTCCGCCGGGTTTGTGACTCACCACGATGGTGTTCATTATGTTTAAGACTTCCAAGGGATTTCTTCAACCCCTACTCCATGCCCTGAATCAACATTTAAGCGCTTGCTAAGAGGGCGGCCTAGCATCAGATAAGCCTGCTCTGTTCGTTACTGTGCACTGGGCCGCCAGTGCAGTGCCTGGCACATAGTAGGTGCTCAATGTGTGTTAAGTGAAGGAAGAGGTCTGGGTTCAAGCCCAGACAAGCGTTCCCGGCTGGGAGACCACCAGGCCCCTGGGCCGTGTACATGGTCCCTGGATAGAGATCAGGCTGCGGGCACTGAAGTAGCATCTGCAAGGACGGAGCACGCAGTGGGTGTTAAATAAGTGCTCGTTATGATCTTCACCGTGTGCCCACCGAGCTAGGCATCTGGACTATAAATAAGAACAAGAAATCAATCTCTGTCCTCCAGGGAGCTACCAGCTTGGGAAATGCCGGCACAGTTGCAGACAAGAGGACCCCAAGGTAAGAGGTAAGAAAGAGGGGCTGGCCCACAGGGAAGGTTTGTTTTCACATTGACACGTTGTAATTGTATGTATTATGGGGTGCAATTTGATGTTTTGATACATATATATGTTGTATAATGATAGAATCAGGATAGTCAGCATGTCCATCGCCTCATGCATTTGTCATTTCTTTGTTGTGAGAACATGCAAAAGCCTCTCTTCTACCTATTTAGTAGTATGTAATACCTAACTGTTAACCATCCTCTCCTTACTGTGCAATAGAACACCAGAACTTACTGGAACTTTCTGTGTCTTAAAGTTGAGTAAGGCAGCCAGGTGAAGAAGGTGTAGGTTCCTGGAACCAGGGTGCACAAACAGAGGCCAGAAGGTGTGAAACACCACACCTGACCCATCGGGTGGGCGGGGGTTCCAGACCCTGCTGGTCATCAGCGATTACTCCAGATCCAGGTGGACAACGGGAACCTTCCAGAGAAGTGAACTAAGAGAAGTGAACTTAGTAAGAGCAGCCAAAGGTGCTGCCGTGGCCCAGGGAAGAGAGCAGCACCCCCACAGAGCGAGCGCCCAACCAACGAGGACGCCTGGGTTACATGCTAGCCAGCGTTAATCAAGCCGGGTGATTGGGTAACCCGAGGTGCAGGGCTGACAGGCACTGGCCCCCATCACACTTGGGTCCTTGGTCCAGGCTGGGGGGTCTCCCCACTGTCTGTGCCCCTCGTTGAACTGGGGTGAGCCAATAAAGGACTCAAAGGCAGCAGGCACCTTCGCGCGTGAGTGGGTTTTCTCAGCTGCAGAAAGGTCTGGGTAGAGACCTAAGGCTTCTTTGGAACCTCACACCCCAGGGTCCCCTCCCCCCCCCTTTCACCACCTGGCTCTGGGGAGGTGGGAGGTACAGTAAAGGTCCCTCCTGCCTGGAAGGGGGGCTAGACCCTAGGGGTGGGGGAAGGGGAGAATGTCCTCAGTTAATACACAGGCTTGAGCTCTTTGCAACGTGGTGATTGAAGACCCTAAAAAATCCAATAACACATTGCAGTTTTCCTCAGAGAGGGAGCATGCCCGATGCGTCTGTCCTCACCTCTGTCGCACACACAGTCTGAGAGCTAGACAGGAGGGGACTGACCTGTGGACTGACCTGTGGACTGGCCCGAGTCACAGGTCCGAGCAGAAGCCCTGCTGACCTTGCCTGGCCCTTCTTCCAACCTCCCTGCCTGAAAAAAAATTAAAGACATCCCTTGACTGGGTATGGAATTGTCTCCTTTCTGTGATATTTTTTCCTTTTCCTACCAAAAGGGGTTCAAAAGTTGAGAGCTGATTTGTATTCCAAGCACCAGGCAGGCTGCTGCAAGCCCAGCTCAGTGGGGGACGGAGATGGAAGGCTCAGCTGGGCCCTCCAGCCCAGAAAGACCCTGCTCCAGGAAAGGGAGGCGCTTCCTGGGTGTAGCTGTCGATCTCCCCTCCCCCACCCCCTTTTAGCCTTCATAACAATCATGTCCCTGCTGTGTGCAGTTCCTCTTTGTGCTAATAAGGCCAATCCACACACAGTGCTGGAATTCAGGGGGATCTCCAAGGAATTTCATTCTGGGCCTTTCCAGAAGAGCAGCGGGCACCTCATTTGCATACATTTGTATAAGTTATGCATCGGTATACACTTCTCTTTAACATTGCAACCTAATGAAATCACTCAGACAGGCACATTAAAAACAGGATTTACTCTGGGAAGTCTGACCCTTTTCATGTTAAATCATTTGAATGATCATTTGAATATATTTGCACAAGTGGCATATTAAAAGGGCCCTCATCATGTTTTCAGAATTAATGAAACAATCCTGCTACCTTCAAGCAGGGGGTGAGGGGACATACTTTATCAACAGTTTGCCTGCCGGAAGCCATCCGAGGCAGGTAGAACCTGGTCTGGCCACAGGACAGCCCGACAGGAACCCCCAGCCTCGGTGCCCCGGCATTCTCAGGCATTAGGAAATCAGCTCAGAAATTCCCAAAAACAAATTAATTTCACTACCCCTCAGTGTAGAAAAATAGATCTGTCCCTTTGTGGAGATATGAGGGTGTCAGGAAGAATTAAAGCAAGCAGAACAAGTGGGCACAACTCCAAAGCTGTTGGGAGTCCCAGCATAAAGGGTTCTCTCCAGAGAGCCATGCCCAGCACTGCACTGAGCGCCCGTGAGGGGCTGGCACCTTCTGGCAAGGGTTAAGACGCCCTCAGCTAGATTGGCAGGGCACCGGAGCTCATTATGCAGGAGACCTGAAAGCCAGCACGGAGCAGCTGTCCTCGGGATGATTTAGGTGCAGCCTCGCCAGCCCGGAGGCCGATGGCGTCTCAAGGTCACGCAGCCCTGGCTGTCCACAGCTCCCAAGGAGCAGATGGGATTCAAAATGTGCCGTGAGGGCGGCGGTGCTGAGACAGGGTCTTGGCAGGAGAGCCCAGGGCAAAGGGCCCTAAGACCCACTTTCTCACTTTACATTTTACAAAGTACATCTTTTGCATACGTTTCTTTTCTCATCTGCTCTTCATGAAAACCTTCAATTAACAGACAAAGAAACTATGCCACGAAGTGTGTGGCTTGCTCCAGGTTACTCAGCTAATAGGAGGCAGCACTAAAAGCAGCTTTATCCCTCTGACCCGAAGTCCCAGAGTCCCTGCTTTCAGGACCCCGTCCTCTGCCCCGGCATCTACTCAGGGGCAGCTTCCTGGCTGGGAGCTCTTCTCTGAGTGCGTCTTGTCCAGAGTGGGAGCTGTGTGGCTCGGACCCATCACCTGGTGAGAATGACGTCTTCCCTGGGAGCACGCCCCGGAATTGGCCCCGAAGAGCAACACCCCCTCAGACCAGCGGCCTCTGGGAAGGCCCAGCCCTCTGCCCCCACCTCCACGCCGGCAGCTTCCATCTCAGGGCCACGGCGCCTCCAGCTGCCAAGCTCATGGAGGCTCTGTGGGTCAGATTTAAGAGAATAGCAAGCCCACAGCCTGCGTCTGCCCAGAGTTAGGACGAATTTCTCAGACCTCTGACCTCCGCAGCCCTGCGCTGGATGGCCAGATCCCAGAGCAGCCCTCTGCGCCCTTCTAGAACCATCAGTCTGACCAGGTCTGTGCAGATCCACCGACTCATCCCTCCTCGTCCGACCCCAGCAGCCTGCGCTGCCCCTGCCCAGCCTGTCCTCTGGGCCTGCCCCTGCAGCCCACTCTGATCTCTCTGGACTCAGCAGAGATTGACGGACCCCCCGGTGCGCAGCACACCCTGGCCTGGGGAGCCAGGACGGCGCAGGTGAAAGAGGTGCAGGCCCTGGGTGCGCAGCCCTCCGGGGACTGGCTGCATCCTCCTCACCAGGTTTCCGCCATCGACGCGCAGCTGTTTCCCAGCGACTCCAGCCCTCAGTGAGCATTTCCTTCGGCAAGATCCCCTCGTCGCTGCTCTGCCACTCGGGCAAGGCTGGTTCGAGGAAGAACACGAATTGTCCCTTTCGTTCTCAGCCACCTGTCACTACGGTTTCATTTAGCCTTTTTTCTGACACAAAGTGATGACACGTTTTGGCTTAAAATCATTTATTCTCCTTTTCAAGCAAAAGATCTGAGTGTGGGGGAGACGAGGGCAGAGGCTGCCAGCATCGCCTTGTCCCTCAGCCTTACACAGAGTCACTGTCCCAGAAGTGCCTGTGTCATGCCGTCCGCCCCCTCATCCTTGCCAGGAGCTGGGCGAGGTGTGCAGGGGTTGCTGCTGCAGGAGGTGCTGCCTTGCAAGTCTGTGGGGCTCTTTTATTCCTGCCAGCCCCCATCCAAGAACACGGGCCTATCAAAAGTGAACCCATGGTTCTGTGTGCAATTAGGTGTTCTTATTTACCATGTGGAAATGCAACCATTCTGCCAATTTTAACTGCTCCATGGTCATTATAGGAGCCTAGAATTGACAGCACTTTTTGCAAGAGTGGCACATACTAGGGCATTGTATCAAAGAAATAGCTCTGGTTGCAAATAAAATTATAATAACCAGTTTTTACTATTGGGATGGAAGTTTATTTCCATTCCACTGAGTTGCGATTCCACTTGAGTAAATTTTGATGCCGTCTTCACCAAACATGGGCTGTTCGTTGCTCCCTCTGAATACAGGTGCCATTCGGAGGTGAGACAGACTCACTCCGGCAGAATCATCTGACATGGTGGAAAGAGCACTGGGTTGGAGGGAGGTGGCCTGCCCAGGCTGCACGCTGTGACCTCTCTGTGTCACCTCTTGACTTTTCCACTTGCTGGGCCTCATCCATGGGTAGAACCCTGTGTTCAAGGTGTCCAGACTCCCAGGGACCCACGCCCAGCCCTCACCCACTTTCCTGAGAGCAGCTCCACTGTTGACTCTGGTGGTGAGTGGGTTCCGTGAGGATTTCATTTAAAATCAGCAATGTTAAATGTTTCAGGAAAACGTCTCACATGCATAAGATTTCTAAGGTCCTTCTGAGCTCTGACAAGGTACGACGCATTCACACCACATCTTTCTTATGCAGAGCATGAACTAGATTAAATTCTCACCCCCGGGATTCAGTATCTGGTTATGAGAAAGGAACTCCCAGTTACAGAAGGAAAGAAGTTTAAACTAAAGACAGCTCTCCTTCTTTTCTCTCAGTCACCGAACTTAATCACCCAATACTTACAGGATGCCTGCAGGCTGTCTCTTGAGTCAACCCAAACGTCCGTTCCTGCCACCACGGGCCCTGTCGGGCTCCCATGCCCGCTTGGATTGGCTGAACCCCCCACGTCTGTCTTCCTGCCCCGTCATCTGTGCTTTCACCACCATCTTGCCTCGGGACAACCCTGACTGTGCCGCCAAAGCCATCCTCCTGAAATGCAGACAAATCACACTCTTGCCCTATTCAAGGACCATAGACGCCGTCTGTCCCCACACCCCGCCTGCTGTGCAGATTCAGGACACCTTTGCCTGCATCCCAGGCCACCTCGGGCCTTTGCCCCAACTGTCTTCGCAGCCTCCCCCGCCCCGTGCTTCTGTTTCCCAACTCACCACCTCCTTCCCCATTTGTACGTCCTTGCCAATGCTGTTCTCTCAATAGGGAATGCCTTTGAAAGTCCCATGTAACCACTCAAAGCCCATGTTAAAGTCCTACCTGGCACAAGTACTAATGACCTCTTTCTCTGAGCTACCACCCATGACTCATACTTCCCTGGATCACTCAAGTTTTTGTTTTGTTTTGCTTTGTTTACATTGTAATCATAATATAACATCTGGCTTAGCTGAAGAAGGATGAATTTTGGAGCCTATCAGACCTGAGCGAAACCCAGGCCCTGTCGCATATGATGTAGCTGGCCTGTCGGCCACAGCAAAGCAGGGACCAGGTCTCCCTTGATCACAAATCCATAACCAGCAGTCAGCACGTTTGCTAAGCTTTCACTATGTGCCTCTCACTGTCCTAAGTGCCTTATGGGAATGCTTTTCTCCCGTGCACACAGCAGCCATCATAGAATGATGCAAGCAGCACAAGGTTGACATGCAAAATTTGTGAAGTGTTTCACATTAAAAAAATAAAAAAGAACTATGCGAACACCTTGCCTTATTTTTTCCTATTTTATTTTTATATTTTTCCACCTCATCCTCTATGTCCACCCCAAAATCCCTTCCCACCTCCTGCTTACCTCCAGAGAGCCATTCCCTGTGCTTGGTATCTTGTGTGTGTGAAGAATACATAAAATGGTTTGTTTACTTATATTTTCAATTGACTGAGAGTATTGGGCTAGAGCCTTCATACATTCCTTGGATGGTTTGCTCAACAGTGCTTTGTGTTTCTATCATGTGACAGTGGGCTGGTCTAGCTCGTTGCTGATGCAGTGTCCCTCAGAAAGCCTCTGCCCGTCCATCTGCCGTTCTTCTACGCCATGTGCCCCTTGGTGCCCACATCCCTGAGCTACCACAAACTCTGCTGAAGGTAGCATCGAGCACATTCCTACACACTCCTGAGTCCTCGTGTGAGGTTCCAGAGCCATAGGGTGTGTCAACCTTTAATTTTCACTAGGTACCACCCAGACCGTTGTCAAAGCAGATGCCCGAGTTTGTTCCTATCCCAGCCCTGTGCATTTGAATTTCTAATTCTACCCATCCTTTACCAGCAATTGGATTTATCAGGATTTTTTAATTTAGAGAGTCTGATGAGTAGAAAGTGAAAGAACAACGTAGTTTAATTTGGCACCGCTCTGATACGAGTGCACTGAGTATCTCTTTATATTCTTTTGAGTCTCCAGGTTTCTCCATTTCAGAATTGCCTATTCATTTTCTTTGCACGTTTTTCTTGGGTTTCCTTTTTTTCCCCCTTCTTAATTTGAAGAAGTGCTCTGTACATCCTGGACACCAATCTCTCGCCACTTCTAGATGTTGCAAATGTCTTTTCTTAGTCAATCACCCATCTGCTCACTATACAGTATCCTCTACTGGACAGAAAAACATTTTGAGTCATCAAATCTATCCCGTTTCACTAGGGATTGTGCTTTTGAGGTCCTGCTTAATAATTCCTTCCCCATCCCCAAATTATAAGGACACCCCCATGTTCTCTTCAGTTACGTTTGTTTTCTTGTGCACAGTCAGGCCTTCAGCCTCCCAGAGGCCGCTCTCCGTGGTCTGGGGCAGCAGCAACCCAGCTGCACTGTTCCCCGTAGATGGGGTGTGTTGCTTCAGTGCCAGTTACAGAGACATTCGCCTCTCCTCCCTGACGTGTGGTGTCTGTGTTACCACGTACTGGGCTTCCAAGGGTGTGAACGTGTCTCTGAAATCTGTTTTCTATCCTTTTGGTCTGCAGGTGAGTCCTTCCACCAGACGCACAATTTCCTCAGTCTCTTCCTCGTACGTCTTAATGTCTGGCAGACTAGTTCTTCCTCTTCTCCCTGCTTCAAAATTGCCTTGTCTGTTCTGCACATCTGCCATTCCACAAATTTAGAAATAGTTTGATTGTATCCAGTAGGGGGATTGCTGAATCATACGGTAGTTCTATTTTTATTTCTTGAGGAACCGCTTTATCATTTTTATAATGACTGTACTAATTTACATTCCTACCGACAGTGTGCAAGGGTTCTCTTTTCTCCACAACCTCCCCAATACCTGTTGACTTCTGTCATTTTGATAATAGCCATTCTAACGGGTATGAGGTGATATCTCATTGTGGTTATAATACCAGTAGTCTTTATGCATTCAGAGGAAATGAAGTCAGCTTGTGAAAGACATGTCTGCACTTGCACGTTCATTGCAGCATTATCCACAACAGCCAGAATATGGAAGCAATCTAAGTGTCTATCAATGGAAAAATGGATAAAGAAAATGCAGTGTGTATAAAATGGAATATTTAAAAAGAAGGAAATTCTGTCATTTGCAACAATATGGATGGATCTGGAGGACACCATACTAAGCAAGATAAGCCAGGCACATAAAAACAAATACTGTACGATCTTACTTGCCTATGGAATCTAAAAAAGTCATACATACAAGTAAACAGTAGAATGGTGATTACTAGGGGCTGGCAGGGGGGTTGAGGAGATGCAGGTCAAAGGACACAAAAATTCAGTTATATAACAGTACATTCAAGAGATCTATTGTATAACATGGTGACTATAGTTAGTAACAATGTATTGTACTTTGAAAATTGCTAAGAGAGTAGATTTTAAGTGTTCTCACCACAAAAAATAAGTATGTGAGGTAATGTGTATGTTAATTAGTTCAATTGAGCCATTCTGCAATTCTTTTAAAAAGAAATAGTTCGGTTTTAAAAGTAATTACACTATAATTTTTATTAGAAAAGCAGCGCATGGGTAGATTTATTGAACAGAAATGGACTTCACAATGCCAAGTTGCTTTATCCATGAATATGGTATATATTGTGGCTTTTTTTTTTAATATATAATTTCATGTCCTTTAATAGATTTAAAAATTATTTTCATAAAGACCTTAGGTATTTAATGTTATTTGCTTGTTCATTTGTAGCTATGCCTGTTATTGTGAATGGAATTTTACTTTCTATTTTATTTCTTAGTTGGTCATTTCTGGTTTAAATTATTTTTATTGTTTTTGCACAAGTGGAGAAGCTTTAGTATCCCTGAGACAAAACTCAATATAGAACTATCCAGCTTGCTTGCATCATGTATTGAACTTTTAACCATATAGACCAGGGGATAGCAAAGCTGCATTAGGAGCAGTACTTACCCTGCTGTGGTAACACAATGAGAAGGTTGTGATGATTACACTCCACCATTTAATAACTATACAGCAGACAGTATCACACTGTGGTTAAGAACCCAGACCTTGCACTTAGACTACCTGAGCTACCCACTTACAGTTGTGTTTCCTTGAGAAAGCTATATCTCTTTGTGAGCTTCAGTTTCCTCCTCTGTAAAATGGGAAAACTAGTACAGTCACAAATCACTTAAAGATGGGGCTACATTCTAAGAAGTGCATTGTTAGGTGCTTTTGCTGTTGTGTGAGCATCACAGAGTGCACTCACACAAACCTAGATGGTGTAGCCTAACACACACCTAGGCTATATGGTGTAGCCTATTGCTCCTACGCTGCAAACCTGTACAGCATGGTACTGTACTGACTACTGTAGGCAATTGTAACACAGTGGTAAGTATTTGTGTATCTACACATAACTAAACATAGAAAAGGTGTAATAAAAATACAGTATTATGATCTTATGGAGCCACCACTGTATATGCAGTTAATCCTTGACTGAAACATCATTATGTGGTACATGACAGTATAACTAGTCCCATAAGGTTGACTTAATGGTTAAAGAAAGTTGTGTATATCAAGCCCTTAATGTGGTCAGTTATCAGTAAGTGTAAACTTTATTATCACTAGTTATGGATCCATAGGGAAATTATTCAATCACTTTGGACTTCAATTTTTTTATTTAAAAAATTTAGTGCCCTTTCCTCACTTACTTTAGCACATTGTTGTGGTGATGAAATGGGAAAATGGGGGAACCCCTTCATACACTGCAGCTTGCTACAGGCATCTGAGGACTCTTATGATAGCCCCGATGCCTCTGCTGGCTTTGTGTTTTCCTTTTTCTTCATGACAGATTTGCTCATCTGCTATGGGCACCTATCTATTAACTCAGTAAAAGATAATTCAAAAAAAATTGACTAAGTTCCTACCATGTGCCCTGCACTATGTTAAGTGGTTCCAAATTCATAAATGCCTCCTTTGTATTTGTCTTAACACTCCACAGGAAGTATTAGAGGGCATGTTTCAAATGGAATCTTGGGTTATCAGTAAACCAAGACCCACCCTAATTGATTTTCTGAATATAATCTCTAAGAAAATGACTCAACCAGGAACATAGATTTTGTCCTGAAAAAATAAAAATAATTTTTAAAAAACTTTGAGGAATTATAACACTGTGGCTAAACGTTCTCAGGGCTGATTATATATACCTGCTGGAGATTACACAGTTGTGAAAAATGTATGATTCAAAGGAAGAAAAAGGACATTAGGGAAATGATCAAACATTTGTTGAGTATCTCTAGGTGTGAGCATAGTGGTAGTAACTTTACCAACATTTTTTTTAACAATATCTGTAAACTCATACCTATATATTTTTGTGTATGTACGTCAGAAATTTATGGTGCTATTTTGCCCAAAGCCTGTAGGACCTCCTAATTTAGACAATTATACTTGGGAATAGGAGAATTTAATTAAAGAACTTGCATTTGTTTGGGAACCTTCAGGAGTCATTCTAGATATTTCACATGGAGAGAGGTTTAACAGAAGGAATTGTTCACAAAGGAGCAGTGGTACCCAGAGACCAGGAAATGCCTGCTATCTCTGGGATGGAGCCCAAGTGCAATCTCACCGCTGACCCGCACCATTGCTGCCCTGCTGAAGCCTGCTGAGCCCAGGGCCTGCAGCTAACTCCCCTGCCTGCTGGAGCAGAAGGGGAAGAACCATTCTTTCCTCCTACCCATTAATCTCCTGCCAGTGTTTCCCGTGGATAGAACATAACCAGAAACCAGCAATCAGGGAAATGTGGGATTTATAGTTTTCAGGCTTCCAGTCCCCATCAAGTGGAGGAGATCCTGGAAGGACTGGTAGGAAGCCAAGTTGCAACACAACATAAATGGCACATTGACTATTTTATCAGGAGTGTTGTTGCAACTTGAAAATGTAGTTTTAAAATCCTTAAGACTTTCTTCAGGAACACTAGAAACAAGCAAAGCAGGGCTTTGATTTCAATGTGTGTGCAAAATGTGTCTGCACAACTAGAATCCTGGTTGTTGCAGAAAGGGCCTGGGCCATCTGCCACATTTATCCTTCTGCGTGCGGCCTTCACAAAGCACTGCACAGCTGAGGTGGTTGCTTAGTGCTAGTTGAACTGAATCAAACAGAAGGAATGCTATCTTTCCATGAAACAAGCTGTAAAGTGGAAAGAGGAAATTCAAATCTTCCCACAGTCACTAATGGTTGACATCTTAGATGGTGGGAGAAAAAATTCTCAGCACCATGTGAGCACAATAGAATACAAGCGTTCCCTGGACCTGGACACTGGCCTAACAGAGAAGCCCCGAGCTCTGGGTTAGCACTGTCTTGACCAGGCACTACCTTTCTGTGCCTACATTTTTTCATCTGAAACATTATTATATAATTCAAAAGAATAAATTGGATTGTTTGATTTTGTAATGTCATATGGGCTCTGAGATTACTGACAATATGAGCTATCAAGCCCTTTCTAGCTTGAATTTCTAAATTTTTACACTGTGTATATTCACCAGCCTCCCACCCACACCATCACGCATGCCTGTCAGAGAACATGAAGGAAAAAGACTGCACCAGCAAAGAGGAAATTCCCACAGGACGCTGTCATGATCATCTTACCTTGAACGTGAGAATCATAATGAAGATATTTGGATTTGGAGTATCCACTTTTGATAAAACAAATTTTACAAAACTTAATGTTGGTTAGCAAGACATGACTTAGAG
Organism: Daubentonia madagascariensis; assembly: GCA_023783475.1. Lineage (NCBI taxonomy): Eukaryota > Metazoa > Chordata > Mammalia > Primates > Daubentoniidae > Daubentonia > Daubentonia madagascariensis. Next base: position 2,424,330 of record JAKFHU010001035.1, read on the forward strand.
AATATTTTAATTCCTGATATGTTTTACTAAATTTTTTCATTAAATTTTTACTATTAAATACAATTTATCAGTCCTAAGGGGGGAAAAAAGTGATAAAGCAGCCTCAACTTATGGAGGTGTCTGTCTCTGGCTTAGGAGACAATTCTTGTGTGATCTCATGTGACAGCCTCGCTAGAGATGGGCCCGTGAGGTTTAAGCCCTGCTGCTGGTGGCCGGGAAGAGGGAGGTGCCCCATGAGATGACTGAGCCCTGCCCCGGATCAGAAGATGAGAAACAGAGTCAGTCGCACCCAAAGAAGAACCTCCAGTGAGGTAAAATCCAGCAAGTCTTGAACTGATGCATCAATTTGTTTAGAGACTGAGAGCTCTCCCCTGCGAAGAAGGGTATATAAACATCCTCACCCCACTGGGTTACTGGGCAATCATTCTCCTGCAGTTCTCCCGTGCTGTGTATGTTAAAACAAATTCGCCTACCCTTTCTCCTGTCAGTCTGCCTCTTGTCAGCTGATCTCCAGTGAACCTTTAGAGGGCCTGACACTGTCTAGTTACCTAATGCCTGTTTTTCTCCAGACATTATGTGAGATGCTTTATATGCATTACTCCCTTTCCATCCTCACAACCACCCTGCAACGTAGCTACTGACATCTCCCTTTTACAGCAGGCAGATGCTGAGGCCCAGGAGGGTTGGGAACTTGCTGAAGGTGGCAGATTTAGTTAGTTGAGGAGCTACATTTCAAACACAGGTCTGCTTCACTCTAAGGGCAGAATCCTTCCCGTCTGGCTCTATCTGATGTTTCCACCAAGATCAGACACTAAGAACTCCTGTGGCCCTGCCTGGTGCTCCTTCTCTTCCCTCCGCACCATGGACCCTTTATTTCCAGCTGCCCTGCCTCAGAGCCCTGCAGTCCTGTGTCTGTCTGGGCTCCCAGGAAGCAGGCAGCGATCCTCACACCTGCCTTGTCAAACCGTGATGCCAAACCACACCCACGCCACCCTTGGAAAGCCAACACTGGGGCTGGGCCATCTCACTACAAATCATTAAATCGAAGTGAAGAGAACCTAACTATAATTTGCTGTTGTCACCATTTGGGGTTTTTTTTCTGGACCAGAAATCCTCTTCCAGTCCCTGTTAGGCCCTCAGAGAGCTTGTTTGCCCATTACCCTTCCAACCACAGCTTCTCATCACAAACCTGAATTCAAGCGGTGTTAGAATTTGAACGTTGCACAAGAATGAGCAAAGGGACAGATGCGAGCAAGGGCTTTAGCTCTGCCCTTAAGGACCAATTCACAGCAAGATGGAGGCAGCATCTGAAGTCTAAAAACTACATCCTAGACGAATCACTGAGGCCTATCAGGTTCCTTCTGCTTTATGCAAAAACTCAAAATATCAGACCGCTTTGTGGGTAGCATTTAGAGGTAATACATATCTTGAATTATAACAGGGAAAGAAAATCAACTAATTTTACTTCCGATTTTTGTTTTAAAAGATCTGCCCCTTCTCGATGCACCCTGACCCCAGATTCCAGAAAGGCAGCCTGCTATTCCCACTCTCTGGTGAGCAAAGGAACATGGCAGGTCTTTGTGAACAGCAGCATGAAAGAGAACTGAAAAGTAAAACATCCTGAAAGGTGCTTTCAGAAACACTTATGTCAATTTCATAGGTTATTTAGGCCAGTAATTACAGAAATAATTTTTACAAATTAAAATTCAGGTAAAGTAAAAATTACATGAAGTACATCCTCAGCATAGGAAAATGAGTGAGTCCACAGACTCTGGGGTGTGGTGCAATGGGCCTCCCGTAATTGGTAGGACCTGTTTTGACTTGTGCACTTGAAATGTGATAAACATATGCCAGAGAGATGAACCCGTAATTGCATTTTTTTAGTGTTTGGAATCAAGTGTGCAAGGTGTAAAGCACCTTCTTTTCATTGCATTTCAATAACCTACTCTATTCCTGGCAATAAACACCTAAACCATGTTTTCTTTTTCTTTTTTTCATGCCATAGATGTAAGAGAAAAATGAAGGTTTGCATTGCAAAGGTGCCTTAGCAAAGAGACTGCCATAAGAAAGGGAAAAGTCAAGTGTTTCCATTTTGAGATCTAATTACAAACAATATTGGAGAGAGGGGATCAAAAAAACAGCATCAAAACAAATGCAACTCATTGAGCGTGTTAACTAATCTTTGTACAGTGTAGTGAGTGATTCACAGTGCATAAAACGAATTATTTCCGAGTTTCATTCCATCCTCACAACCCCCTTGGGGGTGGGACTGTGGCAAGGCCAGGACCACACCAGGGTCTTGACCTGGACTCTGTCTTCCTCCCCCTACAATTTAGTGCCCCGCTTCCTTCTTTATTTTGCTATCTGTCAGCACCCATCTCAAAGGGGCTTTGTCTTCACTTGCAACATGCCAATCTGACCAGGATTCCTTTGTAAAAGCAAAAATAAAACACAATCCAAATGACAGAATCCTATTTTTAAAATTGTATGTATGTTGCCGACATGCTGCCAAATAGGCAGCTTCTCCTGTGCTTTCCTTCTGAAGCTGTGGTCTGTGCACTCTGCAGAGGGGTCAAGGGGCTGGGGCTCAGGAGAAGAAGCTGCCGGAAGACAAGCAAGTGCCGTGGCTCTGAGCAGGGAGGGCCCTGGAACCAGGCCCTGGGAACCTGCCTCTGGGAGGGTTCTCCCCTGTCGCTGACTGCCACCAAAGTGAGATGCACAGGCTGGCAGAAAACGCTTATCAGAAAGAATGTTCCCCAGGCTGGTCATAATTGATGCAATGTGCTGTGGCAAATCACTTCCTGCTTCCTGATTGCAGATAAGAAGAATGTGCCTGAATCAGAGCATTTGCAACAGTTCTGAGCCCGTGCAGCCCGAGCAGCTGCAGCTCCCCTCGTGGGCTCCGGCTCAGCCTGGCTGAAATGCCACTGACAGTCTGGGGGCTGGTCTTGGCTCAGCACCACAGCAGAAAAGCAGCAACCTGGTTTGGGAATAAACTAGCAAGGACTCCACGGCAAACACGCAGCCTGTCCGAGTAAGCTCATCAAACCCCTGATTTCTAAAAGATGTTGGAATATATTCTTGTTGTATGGAGACTATCCATGAAGAACTAAAATTTGTAACAAAGCACCTTCTTCTCACCCCCTCATGGATGCCCCCACCCGTGTCCCATCCACCCCCCCCCGGCTCATAAACACTCATTACCAGTCCACACTCAACCCCCTAAAGCTACTTGGTAACCAGGTGCTTACACACCCTACTTATTTAGTCTCCGTGTCCCATGTAAACAAAATGAGGCTGGGAGAGAAGTAGCTTGTGAAGTCACACAGCTGAAAGCCGTGGGGCCGGCCCAGAAACCCCCCGGCGATCTGCCCCACACGCCGGCTGGCCCCTCGTGGTGCCCCTAGCCCTCCCGCCGGGTCAGAGAGGGGCTTAGAGACGAGGTAAAAACCAAGAGAGTGTCCCTCGGCCCAAAGCCCTTTCCTGGGAAACTCACGTGTCCTCCATTCCTTCACAACGTTCCCTGCGCCACTCATATGTCCCGCGCTTTGTTACAAGTGCTAAAGATACAGCAGCTTTTGAAAAGATGAACAAAATCTCTGCCTTATGCAACTTACATTCAGCCAAATAGAGATAGACATAAAAAATAAACCAGTCGCTAAGGTGTTGTGGGAGGAGGAAGCCACACGAGTAAGTCAGGGAGAGTGAACAGCGCTCAGGCCTCTGGAGAAGCTGCCGCCTGGGGGGCTGCAGGGCACCGGGCACAAGAGAAGGGCCTGGCAAGGTCCCCACAGGAGGGTACGTGCGGCAGGCGAGGAAGCCGAGGGCTGAGCAGACTGAGCCCAGAGCCAGAGCCCGGGACCGGCAGTACAGAGAGGACCCCAGGCTTTTACCTGGGGGGTCAGGGCACTGAGACGCCTTGAGCAGGAAGGTGACAGCCCCGACTCCCCTCAGGAGGATCCATCTGGTCTGCACGGGCCACAGAGGGGCCTTCGGGCGGCTGTGGCCACAGTCTGGGTGAAACTTGATGACAGCTGGACAAAACTTGATGACAGCTGGACAGGGCGGGGACGTGCCCAGCTCCGAGCATATTTGGAGGCAGGCCCTGCAGGCCCTGCCAAGTCTGGCTGCGGGCGTGAGAGGGAACATCAAGGACGGCTCCCGGGACTTTGACCTAAGCAATGGGAAGGACGGAGCTGCCATCGACTAGATCGGGAAAGGCCTCTCACCCTGCAGGCCACGCGTGGTCTTTGTTTTCCCTGTGTCTGGTCCACACACAACTACAGTGCTTCCACCACAGGAAGTCAGTTCTCTACCAATACAAGGTGCAAAACAGCAGCAACCTTGAAAAAGCATAAGTTGTTGTTCCATTAGGAACAGAAAAGGTGTCTTTTGGCTGAAACATAACCCATAGTTATTTAACATTTATATGTTGACTATTTTCAAGTGCAAATCACCATGCAATATTATGAAAACAAAATTTGCGTATGGAAAAAAATTGTCAACCATATGATCTCCTCTCAATATAATTTAGAAAGAAAAATTATTTGTTTCTACCAATCTTCATAAATTCTACTTATTATTCCTGTGTAAACATAAGGGTTAGAAGCCAGCAGTGCAGGTAGAGGTGCAAACTGCAGAGCCCTCAGTAGATGAGGGAGGTCCATTCGCAGCCAGACCTCACCTTAACATCTAGACAACATCTCCCTCCGCTCTCCAGATCCTCTGACCTCACCTCGGTCAGACCCTGTTCTCACCTGGACCACTGCAATAATCTGCCCAGTTCACTCTCCTTCCCACTTTAATCCAGCCTATGTGATGCCACCAAGTGTGACTTTCCAAAATGCAAATGCCTCTTCCCTGGTTGGTTAGGACTCTTCAGTCATTTCTCATCACCTGCAAAATGAAGTCCAGACGCCTTAGGCAGAACACAAGTCCCTCACTATGCAGCTCCTGCTTCTCCCCACTTGACTGGACTTCATTTCTTCTTGCAAACTCTACAGCTCAGCCTCAGCAAACTGTATTCTGCATCCTAAATACTCCTGGTCAGCTCATTCCTCCATGCCCACAATTCAGCTACACCTGGTGTTTGCTTCCCCGTCCCTTGTTAAGCCTTCCTCATCCTTAGCGGCCCCTCTCATAGACACAGCTCCCGGGGAGCCTGTGGAGACAGCACGTGAGAGTTAGGCACCCCTCACGAGCCCCTGCCCATCTCACACTTACCCCGCCTTGTAGCTGTCTGTGTCTTTGTCTCTGACGCATCTTAGAAGCACCACTTCTCCCAAGGTCCAGCCAGACACACCTCGCTGCCATTCAAGTAACGTTTGTTTAAAGGTAAACCAAGGAAATGAAACCTCACCCTGTGACTCTGCTGGTGTTACATCACCCTTTTAACGCAACACCCGTGTTTCTGAGCCCTAAGCTAGGACACTTGTTCTGAAGTTTTTCTGACAGTAAGACAAGAGCTTGTCAGAAAAGCTGTTCTTGAAGCAACTGAAACACAATGGGATGTGGGGTTGCTCCAGCACAGCCTTTACCTCTTAGTAGAGGGGGATGATCAACAAAGAAGCTGTGTTACTACAATTTATCACATTAACAAGTGTCTTTCAGTTACAGATACAATTTTCAGGGGAAAAATAACTACAGACACCTTAACCTCTTTTCCAAAATACACAAATGCTTATGCTTGTAAGGACTGTAAGCATTTCAAAGCTCATTCATCAACTCAGCCATTTATTCATTCTGGTATTCAAAAAGTTGTCGTGTGCCAGCTACTTGTCAAACTGTTACCGCAGTTTATGTTTACAAGATAAATAAGAGCTGCCCCCTCAATTATACTTGGTATGTTAAGTGCCAAGACAGAGGACAGGGCCCCTCCATGGCATCAGTGGGCAGAGATCCTGGCCTAGCCTGGTTTTGCTACAGGGAACGTGCTCTCATGGTGGATAAGATCCTTTCTAAACAAGTGGGCTACTTGTAAACCAGACGAAGTGTCAACACACTTTAAACAAAGCTTAACCGAAATTAAAATATTTGCAAAATAACAACTAACTCTATTAAGCACTTACCATGTGTTTAGTACCTGTATCTCAGTCCGTTCCTGTCCCTATAATGAAATACTTAGGGTGGGGTAATTTATAAAGAACAGAAACTTATTTCTCACAGTTCTGAAGGCTGAAAATCCAAGATCAAGGCGCTGGTAGATTTGGCGTCTAGTGAGAGCTGGGTCTCTGCTTCCAAGACAGCACTTTGTCGCTGTGTCCTCCAGAGGGAAGGACCACTGTGTCATCACAGGGTGGGGGGACAAAAGGGCAAAAAAGGGGCCTGACTATGTTTCTCCAGCCCTTTCCTAAGAGCACTAATCCATGCATAAGGGCAAAGCACTCATGACCTAATCACCTCCCAAAGGCCACACATCTTAATACTGTTGTTGCATCAGGAATTAAATTTCAACAAGAATTTTGGAGAAGACACAGATATTCTAACCATAGCAGTACATTTAATGTATTGTCATATTTAATCCTCATTATACTCCTGTGACGTAAATTCTCTAAATTGTTGTATACATTCTACAGATAAGGAAACTGATGCTTTAAAGAAGTTAAGTAATTTTCCTAAAGTCTCATAGGTATTACATAGTGAGCTGGGTTAAATAATGATTTCCTCTAGAAGAAATTCAGGAGATAAGCACATTCTGATGGCTCTCAAATGTAAGTTTTCTATTCTGATATCAAAGCAAAGCTAATAATTCCAAATCACCTTGTGTAGGTATCTTGATGTGAGTAGGGTTCTACTAGCTGCAAAAAGATATAATTCTGAAAATAAGCAAAGTATATCAAAAGTAAACTTACACTACACAATGAAACATGCATGTGAAACCTATTGATACACAGAACATTTATATAGATACTGGAACTTGTTCATGAAAACCCCTAGACACTAAGAACATCTTTCGTAGTCACGCCACTTAGATGCCTCCATATTATAGGCATTTTAAATCTCTCCTCCTACAAAAGAAAAAGTGTCCTGGCTTCAACATTGGTACAACTGCTGGAGAACTCCCAGAACTCTAAACAGGGATAACGTGGCCTCATTCAGTGCTGTCACAGATGTACCCTAAGTCTATTACACAGACACTATATCCTGGTCAAGCTATGGGATGTCATTTTATAATGTCATATGAGTGAAATAGGAAAGTCTTTTCCATTTATTCCCCAAACTCGCATTTTATAAAGCTCCAATAATTATTAGAGTCCATCCACCCAGAGCGGAGCTCAGGGAACTAGCTAAGTGCAGAGGAGGGGACTGTGCCTTATATTTCAGTCTGTTTCACAGCTGTCTCTTTGAAGAAGGTCAATTACAGCATGAGAAGAACTGCACAATCCCTGAGGCTAAGCGACCTCATGAAGCTAATGAACGGGAGGGAAACTCTGTCACTGAGAGGAGCCAAGGGCCGGATCCTGAAGGCCAAGGCTGTGCCTGAGTTGAGGGCTTTGGTAGCTAAGTCTCCTCTGCTTCCCCGGCACAGAACAGGACGCCACACCCCGCTGTGAGAGCTGAGAGCCGGTGAGATGCAGGAGGAACTTTCAGAGGCAGCGTATATTTGTTTTAATATAAAGACTCATTTTAACGTTGAAAAGTCTAATTAACAAAATATCAAACACCATTGAGCACCACCACCAAGGACTAATGATCACGAAGAACCAGGCAATACATGATAATTTTCAATGCTGCTGTAGTGCACGCTGAGGCTACTTTTGTTTCCTTTTTAATGCCTTCTCCAAAATTATCAAAACCATGAATTTGGGATGTAGCCTTCCCTCTGTTTTTATAGTTATACTGAACATGACTACATATAAAAATGTCTATAGTTTGGGCAATTTTTTTTTAATCTAAGAAAATGGCAACATAGTCTATATATCTTTCTGCCTTTGCTTTTTTCCACTTGTAATTATATTTTGAGATCTACTCCAGTTGGCACCCATTGATCTAGTTTGCTGGTTTTTACTATTAATACTATATACTATCCATTTTATGCATAGACAACTTATCCATTTCCCTACTGATAAACACTTAGGTCATTCCAATGAATCACAGATATTATACAAAGCAGTGATAAGCATCTTTGTACATGTGTCCTTATTTATTTTGTGAGAGTTTATTATCATTATGAACCAAGAAGTAGAATTTCTGGGTCAGGGGTTCTGCATATATTTTTTCCAGTTATTGCCAGAGTACTTACCAAAGGGGTGGTACACTGTTTACTCTCGCTGGCGACAAAACTTCTGCTTCCTCTTATTCTTGCCAATATTTCCATATTAAAAGTGTTGTCAATCTGATGATTATAAAATATATGTCATCATTTCAGTTTTAAATTTGCCTGGCTTACTAGGGAAGTTGTATGCATGATATAAGATGAGAATCTAATTGCATTATTTTTCAAATAGATTACCAATTTTGCCAGTAGTATTCAATGAATTGTTTCTTTATTTCCAATCTTTGCAGCTACTTATTTTTCTTGTCTTATCATATTGGCTAAAATCTCCGGGATAAGATTAAGTAGTATGGGAGGCAAGAGCCACCACCATGTTGTTTGTTATTTTAAGGTGAATGCATTTAAAGATTCATCATTGAATATCATATTTCTTGTAAATTTTTGGCAGTTTTTATTAACTTAATGAAGTTTTCCACTCTTCCTAGTTTGCTAAGTGGTTCCATAATTAAGTGGTATTGAATTTCATTGAACACGTTAACTATATCTATTAAAATGATCAAAAACAGTTTCAACATTACTGAAAACTTACATCAAATTATTTTCTGATATTAAATCACCTTTTCATTGAGGGGATAGATTTTATTTTGTAATAATGTAGAATTACTTTTTACACACTAAATTCATTTTGCAAAATTTTTACATATAGTTTATTCATCCATATAAATGAGTAATATTGGTCTAAAAGATTATTTTTCCCATGGACCTTTTCTAGTTTATTATAAAGGTTATACTAACCTCATAAAGTGATTTAGTTACCTTTCTTTTTCTGTCACATGAAACATTTTTAGGTGATAGAGATATTCTACTCAAAGATAAAACTGCACAAAGCTGTTGGCTTTTCCAAAATTTTTGTCAACTACTGTTTCCATTTCTTTAATGAGTATTGATCTATCTTTCTATTTTTAAGTAATTTTGATTATTTATATTTTTCTTAAAGACTGTCCTTTTCATCTATTTTTAAAAAATTTTGGCATGTTCTGTATAATTTTGATTCTTTGGAATTTGTGACCTTGTTCAAGATCAATTTTAAAAATGTTTATTGTGTACTTGAAAAGAATGTATACCCTTAATTTATCTGACACAGTATTATATACATATCTGTAAGATCAAGTTTGTTGATCATGTTCTTCAAAGAATCTACAGCTTTTTTAATGTTGTATCTTCTTGACCTATCAGTTTCCATGAAAAGCATTTTGAATTCTCTCACTATGATTGTATACATATATATTGTATATGTATTTAAATACATATATAGTATGTATACACACACACATATATACACATTGTGGTACATAGGATAGTGTGTGTGTGTGTGTGTGTGGGTGGAGAATGAGTGTGCACACACTATGTTGAAAGAATGTTCCCTAGAAAAGGTTTTATTAAAACTCAAGGCTGACAAAAAGACCTGACCAAAACAGCAAAGAAATTATAGGAGTTACATACCTTTCTTGAAAAAAATTGGCAAACAATCAACTCGGAATAAGATTAAAAACTGCAAGAATGGAGTGGACAAGGTATAAAAGAAAAAAGAGTAAACAATAACAATATAACAAGTAAAGCTTAAAGATGAACCTAGTTCTTAAAAGGTAATAGAAGTAATACAATCATTAATTAATTAATAACATACTGTTCAAATATTAATAGTCAAGATCTGAAATGATTGCATCACTGACCGAAGCATTTATTAGAAAGAAAAGAGTGGTAAACATCTTATCTTACTGGAGGAACGGGTAGAAACACATTCCTGATGTTGATGCACAATTAAAAAAATCAAAGATTGTCTCAGTAAGATAATAAATAGAACAAGAGGATCATTACAATTTGACACAAGGCACAATCTACAATGAAGATATGTGTTATATAGGTTACAGTGTCTACCTCAAGGCCACAAAAGTAAAAAGAACTTTTGAATAAGAAAAAGATAAAGAAGAAAATTTGAAAAAAAAATCTAAATAACTCGTACAGAAATAAAACAAACCTATTTCTACAAACTACTTAGAAATTAACAATGAAAAAACTAGAAATAAAAATTTATGGAGTTCAACAAAGTCTGTTGTCAGAAGATATTCATAGCCTTAAATGCCTATATTAATATTCAAAATTAAAATAAAAACTAATTTAAAACAACAATAATATGTTTTCATCTTAAAATAGGTCAAAACTATTTTAATAAGAATTAAGTTGGGGAAAGCGTAAGGAAACAGAATTTTCATCACAGCTTTGTTTACGATAGAGAAACACCAGAAATATACTACATAAAAACCACAGGAGGATACGTATTATATGGCACATAAGTGTGAAGGCGCACGATTTCCTCATAGAAAAGAATGGTACAAAAACGTAGAATGCTCCCAACACTGCATGTGCACAACCATTTACAACATGGAGGTAAGCGGGAAACAAGGTGACAAACTGCATGTGGGACGATGCCGCTTTAGTAATAAACAAACAGATGCCCACAGAATAATTGCCACGAATTTACTTCTTCAAAACACCTATCTCATTAAAGTACAAGTACAGAATTTTTTAGTTTTATTTTGGGGCCCCTTTATTCTAAGTTTCTACAATACATGTTAGTAATTTGCAATCCTACTGGTGCATTGTTATTGAACCCAAACAGAACAACTTGACTCAATCTAGTGTTTACTGAACACTTTTTCATATCTAGCTTTACACTTGCCCCTTGGAAAACACCAGCTGGAGAGAACACGAGGGGTTCCACGTGCACTTGGTCAAGTTGCTCCTTTGTGTATGAGAAAAGTGAATCTCAGAGAAGGCAAGTGACCTAACCAGGCTCACTCAGAGGGTTCAGAACAGAACCAGGGTCCGAACTTCCACATCTGACTTAATCTGGTGCTTGGAAAGCCCTCTGCTACAGAGGACACATGTTCCATTCTGTGTGGCTAGACAGTAGGAGAGAAAACTTGCATAGCACGGTCTTACCAAGCTGGAACCCTCTCTGGTCCACCCACCCGTCAGTGACATAAGAGACCATGGGAGACCTATCCTAAATTATCTTTACAGGTGATATGGATTCAGGAGCAGGGATGGGGCAGAAGCTTGAGGCTGAGTCTTCTGCTGCCTCTCACTAGCTGGGGTGCTTTCAGCTGTATCTAACCTCCAAGTAGAGCGGCAACGCACAGAGGAGCAGCCCACTGAAGCAGTGGCTTCAGCTGTTTGTAAGCCTGGCTTGGGGGAAGAGGGCAATGTACCCTCCAGGGCGGGTGCAGTGCTCGAGACACCCATCAGGCGACTGAGCGTTTGTGCTCCAGGAAGCTGCACTGTCATCCCCACCTAAAGTAGGACAGCATTCTCTGCTTTTTTCATGACATTTCTTCCCATTTGTTGAATTTTGAAAGTCATTATGAAAAGAGGGGTCTTGAAAGAGGAAAAAAAAAGTAAAGCTCCATGCAACAGCCTTTGTGGGCAGCTGTCACCAGGAAGCCTGTCTCCATGGTGACCAGGTCTGCTCCTGAATGCAGGAGGCAGTCGCCACACTCCCAGCCAGAGCAGATCCACCCTGCCGAATGTGTACATGAAGGACAAAGACTTCAAAAAACGTTTTGTGGGTGTTCTCCTTCACTCTAAAGCACAGCCGAGGCCTGCCCATGCCTCCCAGAAAAGAATGTAACTTGACCCCCGAGACCCAAGTTCTTCAGGTGAGATGTCACAAGCCCTCCTCAGGTGGCCAGCGAGGTTCTCGGAAGATCAAGGCTGCGGAAGTGTCTCACCAAGACTGCCAGTGTTGGCGAGATCAAAGGCATCCACACATTCAATATTTATTCAGCAAATACACAGAAGCAAGAAGCAAACCACGACCCGGGGCCAGCAGGTCGGGGAGGTGTCCACACAGGTCACCAACATCAAACGGGAGGGAGAGAAGCAGGCCTCAGAACGCAGGTGCCCAGAGCCAGGAAGGAAAGGAAGCCCTGGAAGGTTCCGGTGCCTGAGGCTGGAATTCTGCGTTCTCCCGGCTGGTCCAAGGCAAGGCAGGAAGGGGCCACGGGGGCAACAGGGCCAGCCGGGGAGCACCTGCCGACAGGCGCGACCGCGCAGGTCCCCGCCGAGGGAAGGCAGCCAGGCGCTCGGGCCTGCCCGGGAGAAGGAGGGGCCACAGGTGATTCCTGGGGAATCGCAGCCCCACCCCCACTCCAGGAAGGGCACGATCTGCCCGAGAACGCGAAAGGCGTCGACAGGGAGGCAGGAACGTGGGGGGGGACACGGCGGCCTCGTCCACGGCAAGTGGCAGAAGATGCTTCCGGACTGCCGGGGGCCGTCTGCGCGGGCCCCTCCCAAGCGCCTTCCTCCTTTTCTTCAAGCCTCCAACAGGGGGGTCGCCCGGTCCCGCGGGGACCCTCTCTGTACAGGAGCCCGTGGCCTCCCGGCCCGGATCGCAGCCAGCACGGGGTCCCCGCAGCCTCCGACCTCCCCCCGCACCTGCCTCGCCCGCCCTTTGAGTCGTTCACTCCCACTGGCCAGTTCTCCAGCAGCACTTTGGCTGTGAATGCGTTGCTCCGGCGGCCCGAAACGTGAGTCCCGTTCCTCCTCCTCAGGCGGCCTTCGAGGTTCAGACGAGCCACCCTCTTTCCCCCATGGGCCCCGCTCTGGCTCGACGCCTCCCCTGGGATCAGGTGCAGCCCCACCCCAGCCTCACCCCAGCATTTATGCCACTTCCCTCTGCCTACGTGTGGTCTTCCCGACTGGCTGGGACCTCTCTGGGGGCGGGGCCTGTGCTGTTTCTCTCTGTAGCCCAAAACCTTATCCTGGTGCAGGAGGTGCTTGATAACCTGGTCTAGATCCACTGCAGCCCTAACTGAGTCGTATCCCAAGCTAATCGCCAAACGCCTGGCTTCTCTTGTCCCCGCCCAAGGACACCTCAATTTTTACGGGCAGACCCCTCAGTAAGGCCTTGTGCCCTCCACACTCCCCGGCTCGGCACCTGCACGTCTGTGTGCTGCAGGCAGGCGCTCCAGGAGCAAGACCCGCTTGATTTCAGGGCAGGCCACAGGAGTCCACGCTGGCTGACTTCTGAGTGAGTTCCCCATGGGACCAGAGCTTGTGCATTGCAGGTGCTCCAGAAGCATTTGTTGAATGAACAGTAGATGATGTGTGGGCAACTCTCCCGACCAGCCATCAGAAGGAACTGGAAGTCCTGCCACTTGCCAGCTCTGTGCTCTGCCACCGAGTCTGATAACACAGGACAAATCACTTCACATGTCCATGTCTCTGTTTTCTCATCTAAAATTGGAATAATAATCAATCCACACTTCTTTGGGGTTTAGTGCGAATTTCAAGGTAAGGCCACATATGTGAAAAGCTATTACGTACAATAGAGCCCTTCCTTCCTTCATTCAGCAGATGCTTACTGTGTGCCCATGTGTGCTGTTCTAGGAAATGGAAATGCAGTTGTTTCTAAAAAGTCCCCCAAAACATCCCTTCCTTCTAAGCTTTTACATAATGCAAATCTCCTGCTCAAGGCCCTAGACTACTTTATGATAAACACATAAAACGTGTTCATTAAACATTTACTGAGAAATCAATGTGTGCTTGCAACAAATTCTTTTACAATGAATACATATTCTCAACGAAAGCTTTTTTTTCTTATCTAAGGTTACAAAGAAATCACTTGCTTTACTCACTCAGCAAAGGTATACTGAATACCTACTGTTTGTCAAGTGCTCTGCTAGTGCTGGAGGTAAAATGAAAAGCCAGAATCGTTCCCTGCTTTTGGAGACCATGTGATCTGTCAGGGAGATGGACAAGCACATGGAAAATAATCCTAGAATGTGCAATGACCCTGGAAACATCTCAGTAAGTCCAGGGTCAGGGACGTCTTCTGAGTGGAGATGGTCCTTGAGGCGAGTCCTTAGAGGATGAATTTGGAGGGAGAGTCAGTCAGTGTGGAGAACAGCATGAGCACAGGCACGGGGGAGCCAAACACAATGGTCAGTGTGCCTGAGGACACCCCGTGAGAACCAGGAGAGAGGTCGGCGGGAGAAGCAGGCCGCGGCCCTGTAACACCAGAGGACTCTCGCTTCATCTGGGAGGCCGTGGGGAGCTGCTGAAGGGTCCAAGCAGAGGAGAGACCACATCCAATGTACAGACCAGGGAAGTGTCTCTGGCAGTGTGATGAAGGATGTTTGATGTTCTTACGGGTAAGGTGAGGAGACATGTCTGGAGGCAAAGAGATCAGAAATGAAATAATTTGGGAAGATCCAGATGCTTTCAGACTGACAAATTGGGGGCCAAACTCAGCTGCTCACATTTATTTATCTCTATCTTCAAGAAGAAATTGAAGAAATCTCTATTCAACTTCTCCTCCTCATCTTAAACAACCCAACTATTTCAACTCTGGAACCTCCAAATTATCCTCAGGCCAGAATAAATTCACGTAGGGAGGTCTGGGACTTCCAGTGCAGGGCACCTCCGTTTGCAGCTCTCTGGTGGTGGTAGAGCTGGATGTGGCTGGGCCCTGAGTTCTCAGCGTCCTCCCTGTGTGGACCTGCATCCCCGTGTGCAGTACTGAGGCAACCCTGTGCCATGTTGTTAGAATAATCACCAGAATGCAAAAGCAAGTTCATTAAGGCTTGTGGAGAAGGTACCAATCCCAGCACCAAGCCCTCCTCAGCTTGCATGGAAAAGAACAGGTGAACACAGGCAGCCAGACACGTTTTCCCCTGGGCTGGAAGATGTGCAGTCAGCCAATCAGGCTGTGGTTCTCACACTCTGACCCCATGGATCACCTGTGCTCTGAGCCTGGCCTGGACCAAGGCACAGTGGAAAGAGCCACAGGTTTGGAATCAAAAGCCCTGGGCTAGGACCCTGACCCTACCTCTTTCTTCAGGGCAAATTCTTTAACCTCTCTGAGACTCAGGTTTCTCATATAGAAAGTAGGACTAAAATAGCCTTTCAAGGACATAAAAAAGATCAGTTGTAAAAGAAGCGAAATACCTAGAAGGGTCCTGGAATGTAGTAAATGATTAACAAAGTGGACTTGAGTTAGTCTTTCATCTTAAATCTTACAAAGATGCCTTTCCTCTAGTTAATACAATATAATTTAGTAAATGGGACATTCTAATGGAATGCTTTATGAATTTTCTGTAAATTTTAGAGCCTGCTACCAGTTTTCCATGGTAGAAATTGGTATAAGGTAGTGTTTGATTCAGCACAAAATTACAGATTATAGTCATTTTGGGTCTTCTGTGTCACCCCTGTGTGGTGTGTGCTTCACCAGGAAGGGAGCACCATGATTCAAGTCCTCTGCTTCTTCGACAAGTGGGAAACCTAATTCTGAGTGAGAAAAACACAAAGATGCAGGATAACACAGTTTAAGTTTGCTCTCTGCAACAGATTTGCTTCAGGAAAACTGGATGAGATGCCTTTGTGTGACTCCAAATTCACTTCTGAAAAATGCAGTGGGAGATAAACTCCAGCCTCAGCCCTGTGTCATGGTGAAGGTGCTGGGGACACCCCTGCATCCTGCTCCTCCTCACAGTGGATCCCTCTGCCCTTGGACTAGAACGTGCATCTGTTCCCCAGGCCCATCCACCCACCCTCAACCCCCCCGACTCAACCCACGAGTCACCCAGCCCTGAAACCTTCCCTGCGCACATCTTCCCATCCACCATGGGACTAGTTAGAAGAGACTTTTCCCACCAGCAGGTTCCCTAAATGCATAATGTGTGAGCTTTGATTTGAGTATGCAGGTTTGTTTAATGCAGAGTCATTTCAAGCACATTATTTTTTAATTATCAGTTCCCATAAAGAAATTGTGTAGTTCAAAACCAAAATGCACACTCATGTGAAATGTAGACCAGCTATGTAGGCCAACATCTTGGGAACTTCTCTGCCGACAACCAAGAAACACAGCATGACTTTCTGGGCCTTCAAAGGCAATCAAAGCTGCCAGCTCCGACGCTCTGAACCCCACACACCCGCCTGCTGCAAGAGCCTCTGGTTGCACCACCTCCACACAATTGTGGTCAGAGCTACTTGAGACCACCCCTTTATTTATCGATACTTGAACTGAATCTCGGGCCTTTCTACTGGACCTCTTAACGAACCTGTAGAAGACTTCAGACCCTTTGAGAGATTGGCCTGCCAGGCCCAGCCAGCCAGTCTTGAAGATTATTCCTGATACAACACAAAAACCAACTTTGGGGTCGGTGCAAACACCAAAGCACCCATACTGAGGTGCCCTGAGCAAGCCAGGAGAGGCTGCCTGTATCATGAGGTCCAACACTCTCACATTATAGCTCAGGAAAATGAGGTCCAGAGAAGTGAAATCCCTTTCCCAAAGCCAAATTCATGCTCAACTGACTTTGGCTACAGAAGGGTTCGACACAGCGGGAAGAATTCCAGCTTCGCCCCGACTAGCCATGAGGGCCCTGGAAGCTACTCAACCTCTCTGGGCTTCCACTTCACGGTCAACGAAGTGCGGTTAATCACCTGCCCCTTCCTGGTGTTTGTAGGAGCTGGGAGTGCATCACAGGCTTAGGTCCGGAAAGTGCAGAGTTGCTCCTATGAAACCAAGTCTCCTTTTGCTCGAATGTGCAAGGCTTTCGGGACCGGTTCTCCCCACTCCCGCTGTCTTCCTTATGCAGGGGTTGGCTCGACGCTGTGGCGGGGGTGCCCCTTGGAGGGGACAGGTTCCAATACCTGCCATGAATCTGCCTGGTTGATCGAAGATGCGCAGGAGGCGTGGAGGGTTCCAGTCTGCCTGGCCTTCAGCGGCGTCTGTGAGAAACCCCAGTGTGGCAGGAGGTGGGAGCCGAGCCCCAGGTGACCTGTCGCCGCCCAGGATGCCTGAGGCGCCACCACCACCTCAGCCTTGCTGCTGGCCGTTCCTCCCTTCTCTGCCCAGCGCCTGCCTTTTGCTGTTCTTTTTTCTTCCATTTCTTCCCCAAACTTGAGTCCACCATACCCAAGGCTTATTTAGACTTGGTTTCTAACAGGACTCCCCAGATTTGAGGTGGGGATGGACTCAGGGTTAAAGGTGCAGTAAGTGCTGGTGCAGACGAGGAATCATTGTTGTCCTTCCTCCCGCCTAAGTAAGCCTCGGCCCGCCCTCTGCCCTGGAGAGCTGGTGGTGAGAGAAGAGAACATGTGAGTGTGCCGGGCATTCCAAGCCGTGACTCTTTTGCTCAGATAAGCCCCTTGCAGAGATCGTTTGCAGCCTGCACAGAAAAGGGTTAAAGTTCCGCAGGGAGAAACTCCGTCCTCCTCCTGCACGAGCTCTGCCGGGTGAATGCTTATTTGGCTATTACTTTAATTACAGCCCCTCAGCTCTAGCAGAGAGTGGCAGACATGGAGGCTGCTTGGCAACATAACATGATGGGGAAAGCACAGCCTGCGGCTTCCTCCTGCACTGAGTGAAAGGGGGCAGCAGGGCTCCAGGCAGAGTCTTTCCGAAGCTCAGGGCAGGGCAGTCGTGGCAGGGCGCTGAGCCGGCACTCGCAGAAACGCGTCCCGCAGCTGAGGACAGCGGTGAGCACTAGATTCCCACCCCTCAATCTATTTCTCTGCAATTCAACACATTTTTCTTGAGCACTTCTGTTTGCCAGAGAGATACAGCGTCCCAAACACTGAAGTGGGGAGGCCAGGAGGAAGGCAGGGAAGTGACCTCAACAAGGTTCCTGCTCACAAGATACTCATGCCCTGGGAGGGAGATGCCACATGTCACAGCACACACATCACAGGGCTAACCGTGACACGTGTGCTGGACACGCAGAGGACGGCTTCTTACAGAGGACAGCTCACTGGACATCGCCTCAAAGAATGGTCAGGTTTTGAAAGGCATCACTCCGGACAAGAGCGCAATGGATGTTGGAGGAAGTGGATCGATAACAAGTCAAGAGCCGGGGCAGGAACAAGCAAGGAGAATGCGGGTCCTACTATGTGAGGTTGAGGGAAGGGCAAGGGCAAGGGAGGGCACGTCTGAAAGGGGGTTGAGGCCAGCCTGGCAAGGCCAGCAGGCTGACCGCTGCTGGTCATTGAAGGTTTGGGCAGTGGCATGAAATGATCAAAACTATTTTAAAAAGATTCATCCTCACAGAAAGATTCAGAATGAATTGGAGGAGGAAGCCGTTGAAGGAGTGAAATGCTGAGTCTCAGAATCAAGGCAGTGGCGTCAGGTGGGCAGAGGGACCACAGCAGACTGACAGTCCATGTTCTGGTCCTGGCTCTGCATTGCAGTTGGCCTGAGGCTTGGCCCTGGAGGAAGCACAGAAAAATCACTCAAGCCTCACCCTTCAGAGAAGAGCACCTACCGGCACAAGAAGATGCTTGTGCCATGTGCTATCTATGCAGAAATCAGAAAAATCAGGCAAAATTACTTTTCTGCTGATCTTTAATCACAGTCTCCTGAAGGACTAAATAGAAGGGAAAAATCACTACGCATAGAAGACACTACCATCTTGGATATGATTACAATGGTGCAAAAATGGAAAATTTATGGCCCTGAATCTTCATATTTATGAAGTTTTAAACTTGATATGAGAAAGCATATCAAGGTTAAAATGCTGAGCTTAAAAATGCTGTCTTGGCTGTTTTTGTGCCGTCAGCACCTGGCCCGTGCCTGGAACCTACTACGTGCTGAATAAATTGTCGATGAACAGGTGGAAATGTTTCGAATTCTAATTATATGATACTAATAGCTGCCATTCATTGACCACTGTCTATGTGCCAGGCATATGTCTTAGTCTGTTTTGTGTTGCTCTAATGGAATACCTAAGACTGGCTAATCTACTTTAAAATGCAGTTTATTTAGCTCATGATCTGGAGGTGGGAAGTCCAAGAGTGTGGCACTGGTATCTGCGTAAGGGAAAGCAGGCCTGTATGAAAAGGGACCAAGCAGGAGAGGCAGCCTGGCTTCAAAACAATCCATACTTGAGGAAACTAATCCATTCTGGAGAGAACTAATCCATTCCCACAGGAACTAACCCAGTCTTGAGAAAAAGAGGATAATCCATATTAATGACCTAATCACCTCTTAAAATCACCACCTCCCAACTTCATTGCATTGCAGACCAAGCCTTAACATGAGTTTTGGTGGGGACAAACCATATTCAAACCATAGCAGCATGTAATTTATTTCTAATCTTTGAGACAGTCTAACAGGGTAAATATTTTCCAATTTTGCAGATGAGAAAAATAAGTCTTTGAGAATTAAACAGGTCACCCAAGATCACAATGCTATGAAGTGGCTGAGCTGAGACTCACAGCACCTGGTTTGGATGAACTCAAAGTCCATGATCACTTTACTAACCCAGGCTGCCTCTAGCATGTTGATTCAAAATATGGGTCTATGATAACAGTGCTAATGATGTAACCAATATAAACTTCAGAAACTACCAAGAATGTTAAGGCCTGTGTACTTGTCATTATCAAAACAAATCATTTATTTCTTTTAAGCAGAATACTAGGCACTCATCCAAGCCACACATGCCCATGTAGCAGGGCTGCGTCTAAATCTCTTCATCCTTTAATATCCTGAGAGAAACTTTATTCAGTCAGAAGTCCAAGAAAAAGATTTTGGGATCCTCATCTGTACCAAGTAGTACCCTTTAAGTAAGATCTCAAGTAAATCCTGGTGCTTCCATGGGCCTATCTCCATCCAAACATCCTCATTAAATCTTTAAATTCCCCTTTTAGGAGTGATTGTGAAAAATTAAACTGCACCATTTGCAGGTGAAGTGCAAATCCCCAGATGTCCTTGGCTTGAAGGTCACAAAACTCAAGGGATTCCTGAGGACAGAGACCTCAAAAGCTGCCCTTCCTGTGGCTGGCATGGAGGCTGGTTTGCTGCTCTCCTGCCTCTGCTGTGTGGGGCCTCTGGCCTTCTGGGTGGAGGGGCACATGCTCCTCACCTCACTGGTCCCTGAAGCCCTCGGTGTTCACTGGGGGAAGCTCCAGGGGGCAAATGCATCTTCACCTTTCACTTGGCAAAGATCTAGTTAGGCACAAGAATAGAACGTTGTATTTATTAACTCTCTGGAAACAAGTTTAATTCATATCTGTTCTTGGGATTGGTTTGTACATGGTACATAATCTAATCACAATGCAATGGCCAACAGACACATTCCAGAAAAATCAGGCCTCCACTCCTAACACATTTAATATGAGGCAGATAGAGTAGGAATGAAAAATTCTTTTTCTTCAAGCCCAAAATTCCAATTCTTTACAGTGATCTTAGGTTTCTGCATGTTCCTCTGGAAGACTCAAACATCAGCTCTTTTGCTCTGTTCTTTCAAATTAGACTGGATGATTAACCTTCCAGGGCCAGGAAAGCAGGTCATTATGCAAATGAGAAGCATTCCTAGAGGCAGAGAGTAACACCTTGTTTCACTAGCATCATAGGGAATGCACCATTCCACGGAATTTGAAAAAATTAAATTTGTGGATGTAAATATGATTAAAATGCATTTCACCATTCCATTATTTGGTGACTCAAGAATGTGGACACTTTTGAAAATAATTGTGTTTACATTATTATGGACCAGAATGCTGCACTGTGCAGTAGTAACACTGAGGGGTACCAGGCCTTCTGCATGGAGGTGTGCATGGCTGCTTGTCCCACAGGAGATGGTCACAGGCCTTCACGCTGTTGGAGTTGGTATCTGTGCTCTTCTCACTAGCAGAGACCACTTGATGCTGCCACAGTCTTGCCTCTAGAAGCCTCTCCTTGTGCAGTGGCTCAGTCACTCCTTCCTCCACTGGGCAGACATGGAGCTGAGGCATGGTGGGGTAAGTGACTCCCCTAAGCCCATAGAGCGCTAGTGGGTGGAGCCTGCTCCACAGCAGGGCTGTGTGCCCAGGCCTCAGCCTCCTTCCGTACTCACTGGAGTGTGTCCATGTGTTTCTGCATTTGTATATACCGCTACACATCTGTAGTCATGTAGTGCGATCCAGAAAGAAGAAAAATTAGAAAATATGCAAATTCTGAAATACAATATTCTAAATAACATTTTCACCTATTCTTCCACTTCATATATCAACAAAACTTGATAATTTTATTATTGTCAAATTCCGATTGATATTTTTAAACAAAACAATCAGAAAATTATCTTTTGATGTGTACTTATACAAGCAATTCATTTTTCTTTACCACTGCTCTCAGTAAATTAAAGTATACAAATATTTAGGCCATTAAACATGAAAGGTCCGATTTCAAATCAAAAGTTTAGCTTATTATATCTCAAACAAGAAGCAGTACAATTAGTCAAAGTATGCGCCTAAATTGTGCATTCATTAGCCACGTCCTTCCCAAACACTCGCTGATATTTTGAGCTGTCTGTGCGGCATTGGTTCTACGACAGAACTCATACTCAAAACTAACACGAATTTTTGACTTATCCACGGTTCCACAAAAATTGCTCTAAAAGAAAAATTTGAAAGATAATCACAAGCCAAACCATGTGTTTGAAAGACTGAGGATGTACTTCCCAATAAAATAAAACAAGAAGTGTCAAACTGAAATGTCAGCGATACCAACTGTCAAACTTAGTACTTAAGGAAATCAGACATTTCCTATTTAATAACCCTTAATACTTTGTAGTGTATTGGGGTGCCTGCCATGTGTTCCATTTTTTTGTACTAGAAAGTTATTAGTTAAGTCGATATTAATAAAAACCATAAATGAGGCATGTAATTTAAAAATATATAAATAGTTAAATTTGTAAAGAGAGGGGCAAACAGAAGCCAATGCATGTATTTGATCACTGATATTTCCCCACTTAGGGCACCCGCATAGTTTGCTCATTAGCCATGAGGACACGGCCGGGAAGGGACGATTGCCGAAATGCCCCATTACAAACCGCCGCGCTGCGCGCCGCGGGGACACGGCCGGCACAGGGAGGCGGGCGGGCAGTGGTCAGCGAGGCTCCCCGGACGTCAACACCGGGGCCCACCAGGTGACCGCGGGGCAGGAGGGCTGGACGGGGACGTCCAGGAAGGAAGGGGGCGTCCAGGGTGGAAGGAAGGAGACATCAGAGGTGGAAGGGGACTTCCGGGGTGGAAGGGAGGGGATGTCTAGAGGGGAAGGAAAGGGATGTCAGGGCGGAAGGAAGGCGAGGTGGGGCGGAAGGAAGGGGACGTCGGGGCGGAAGGAAGGAGAGGTCGGGGCGGAAGGAAGGGGACGTCGGGGCGGAAGGAAGGAGAGGTCGGGGCGGAAGGAAGGGGACGTCGGGGCGGAAGGAAGGGGAGGTCTGGAGGCCCAGGCCTGCGCGCGGCCGGGCAGCCCCCACAGCGCAGCAGGAGTGGACGCGGGCGTGAGCGCCGGGTGAGGAGCGTGAGGCCACGGGGAAACTGAGGCCTGCGGGCAGAGCCAGGTGCGTCTTGAGTGGCGCCTGGAGTGCAGCAGTACGCGGGCTAATTCCGGTTGCGGGAGCGGGCCCCAGGCAGCCCTGCGGCGAGGGGCGCGGGCGCCTCCGGCTCTGCGTTGTGACGGGCGAGCCTCGCCTCCCAGGAGAGGGGGGCGCCCTGGGGGTTCGCCCTCATTCGCTTCATTTCCGCGCGTGGATTAACCGCGGGGACGTTTCTCTGCATCTGTGCTTTCCCTGCGGACGCCGCCGGGGCTGGGATTCCGGGACGGGTGGGCTCGCCCCGGGGGCAGCCGCGGTCGCCGCGGCCTTTGCTCCGCGGCGTCCCCGTCCTTCCCGCCTTCCGGGCCGGCTCACCCCGCCCCCGCCGCTTTCTTTTTTTGGTTGCTCTTTTCCAACCATTCCGTCCTGAACTAACTACTTCATTCATTCATTCACTTGTTTGTTCATTCAGGAAATGCTTCCTGGGCCCCCCAAGTGTCCGGCACTGGGACTAGGAGGGAACGTTTTGAGACAGACACGGTTTCCGTCTTCTCGAGCTCGGGACCCCGGGGCCGGACGATCGGGAGCGGCGGAGCGCAGTGCGGCGAGACGGCTGCGCCGTTGGAGCCGGCGGTTGTCTGATACGGACCGTGCGTCCCGTTTTGTCGCCCCTGTGGCACTGTAGCTTCTTGAGGACAGGGAGCGTGTCTCGCGCTGTGCGTGGCTCTTTGGTAGCACCTAACTCAGGGCTGTACACGTCAAGGGTGCTCGGTAAGTGCTTTTGTTAATTCATTTTTATTGTACATGTTTAAAGCGTACATGATGTTTTGATGTACATATGCATAGTGAAAGGATTACTACAAACAAATTTATGTAATAACATTCAACTTCCATAGTTAGCTTTTGTGTATGCGTCTGGTAGGAGCACCTGAAATACACTCTCTCGACAAATTTCAGTATATAATACGATAATATTAATTATATTCTTCATGCTGTACATTAGCTCTTTAGACTTATTCATCCTACGTAACCGGAAATTTGCACCTTTGACCTACTTCTCCCCATTTCCTCCCCGTCCCCATTCCTGGTAACCACCATTCTATTCTCTGCTTCTTTGTGTTCAACTTTTCTTTTACTTTTTAGATTTGGCATCTAAGTAAGATCATACATTATTTTTCCTTCTGTGTCTGGTTTATTTTACCTAGCATAATGCCATCCTGTTTCATCCATGTAGTAGCAAATGGCAGAAATACCACAATTTCTTTATCAATTCATCCATTGATGTGCATTTGGGTTGTTCCTGTATCTTGGCTATTGTAAATATGATCCAATGCACATGAGAGTGCAAATATCTGTATGAGGTGTTTATTTAATTTCCTTTGGGCATATATACCCAACAGAGGTATGGCTGGATCATATGATAATTCTATTTTTAATTTTTTGAGGAAACACCATGCTATTTTCCACAGTAGTTGTACCAGTTTACATTCCCACCCACAGTATACAAGTGTTCCCTTTTCTCTACATCCTCAACAACACTGTTATCTTTTGACTTTTTGACAGTAGCCATCCTAACAGATGTGAGATATCTCATCACCGTTTTGATTTGCTTTTCCCTGATGCTTAGTAACCTTAAGCACTTTTTCATGTACCTGTTGGTCATTTGTATGTCTTCTTCAGAAAAATGTGTATTCAGATCCTTTGCCCATTTTTTAAAATTGGGTTGTTTTTTGCTATTGAGTTGTGTGAGTTCCTTGTGATTTCAAATTATATTACAAAGCTACAGTAATCAAAACAATATGGTACTGACATAGAAATAGACATATAGATCAACGGAACAGAATATAGAGACAGGAGTAAACCCAAGCATATACAGTCAACCAATTTTCGACAAGCCCACCAAGAATATACGATGGAGGAAGGACAGTGTCTTCAATAAATGGTGCTAGGAAAACTGGACATCCATGTGGGAAAGAATGAAAGCGGACCCTATCTCACAGCATTCACAACAGTCAACTCAAACCTCAATGTAAGACCTGAAACTATAAAACTCCTAGCAGAAAACAGAGGGGAAACTCCTTGACATTGGCCTTGGCAATGATTTTTTGTCTATCATACCAAAAGCTCTGGTAACAGAAGCAAAAATAAACAAGTGGGTCCACATCAAACTAAAAGGCTTCTGCACAGCAAAGGAAACAATCAGCAAAATGATGGGGTAGCCTTTGGATTCAGAGACGGCATCTGCAAACCATGTATCTGACAAGGGGTTAGTATTGATAAGTGTTTGTGGATTTTATTTGACGATTTGCCAGGGCAATTAGACAAAGGAATGTAAGAGATTCAGAACAGATACAATGAAGCTATTAAATGACAGGAAAGAGTTAAAGAGAGAAGTGTCTGTGCTTACCGTTGACCTAGTGTGTGTCAGCCCTGAACACTGGCACTGTAGACACAGGCTCTGGACTCGTGGAGTCCACCTCTAAATAGACCATGTTCTCTTAGGAGAATGTATGCATAGTCCAGGAGCAAGGACAAGGGGTTCTGGCCCAGCCGGAGCCCAGGTGGATGAGGGGCACAGTCGTCCCATGGGGGTGGCACCTTTAAAATAAATTCTTTCCACAGCTCCCAGGGATCGAGACTTCTTCTGCACATTTTTAAAAATCCATAACTTCAGATCCCCTGTCTTCTTTGTCCCTGAAAACAAGTGAAATCAAGGTCATTTTTATTTCAATGACTTTTTTGTTTGCTCGTACAATGGAGAAATTGATAGGAGAAAACAAAAATTAAAAACACAGTGACATTTTCTCGTTTACTTTTGTAAACAGGAACTCTAGTTCACCACACATTCTGGTATTCAATTGAGTGTAAATGTCTACAGTGTGTTCTGACCTTGGTCTCTAGGTCAGCCTCCTTGAGAACTTGTGGTCACCCTTGTCAAGTCTCACCCTGGGCTCAGTCTCAAGTCTGCATTTCAGAGTTTCTTTCTGGCTTCAGAACCTTTTCTACTGAGATTGTCTCGTGTTCTTGCTCCAAGTCTGGCATTCAAGTGTTAATTTTTTTCAGCTGACATGATAAACCTTCTCATCCTCCACTCAAAAGCTGTGCCATCACAGCATGACACACACACCTGCCCAGGGAACAACCCAGATCATCCCTGTGTGAGAACCCCAGCCCGTGGTTTGACGTAAGCTTGCACAGCTAACTGGGTGTATGGTGGCGATCAGCAGGGTGTAATTTTTCGTGCATTTTTTACCTTTTGGAATGTGCTCCTTGACATTTACAGACATGTGCATGGATTTCTTCACCTTAACATCCTACCTGACATAAATAAAAGGTGATGCTTTCTTCTCTTTCCTAAGGAGAAGGCGTACTTTGGAACATTTTTATTATTAGCTATACTGTCAAGATTAAGATAAATCTACCAAGACTACACTGGCAAGTAATTGTAAGGTAGAATTGTTCCTTGGAATTCTGGGACCTAACGTGTATGTCTTGACAATTGAGTATTTTTTTATTTTTTTACTCTGTGGTTACAGGAATATTGATAGTATAGATCAACTTTTTTAAGGACTTCATGCCTTATTGGTCAGTATCAGGACCCAGCACACACAAACTCCCCTCCCTCCTAAGAGTGAGCCCAGGACTGGGAGTCAGAGACCCGGGCTGTGCGATGCTGGATAAACAGCTTCCTCTCTCAAGACCCCAATCTTCTCACTTCTAAATTAAGGTGACCAGGCTGTACGATGTCTAAGATTAGTTCTAGCACTTTCTATGAGCCCAAGGGCAAATCCCAATGCTAACTGCTGTAAGAAGTGAAAAAAAAAAAAAGCAAGGCGTCCTTTAGAGGC
This sequence comes from Daubentonia madagascariensis, assembly GCA_023783475.1. Classification (NCBI taxonomy): domain Eukaryota; kingdom Metazoa; phylum Chordata; class Mammalia; order Primates; family Daubentoniidae; genus Daubentonia; species Daubentonia madagascariensis. The sequence goes on from JAKFHU010001035.1 coordinate 2,450,753, forward strand.
CATGCCCAAGGGTCCCTGCCTGTAGCTGACACTCCCTTTTAATGCTGAGACAACTCAGGGCTCCACCTTCTAAATGAATTAGAATAGGCGCCAAAGACCTAGAGGAATTTAAAGAAAAGAAGCATCCTCCCTTAGCACCTGTTGAACATATTGTTATAAAAAAGCATATTTAAAAAGGCATCTCGAAGAAGGGCCGGGGTTTTATAGTTCAGATAGTCAGGGGAGGGTAAGGGAGTAGGAACGACATGAGCAAGCCAGGGACGTGAGAAGCAGTGAGTTCTATTCAGGAACCACAGCAGGTTCCATCAGTTAGAGCAGCACACATGTACTGAGCTCTCACTCTGTCAAGCCAGAAGCGATAAGCCAGCAATATTCAAATAAAATAAACATAGTCAGTAGGATTTTAAGGAGAGTGGATAATACTAATTTACCAAGGGAGACAATGCACGAATAAACAAAAAACTCCCTCTGTCCATAATGGAGTGGGCATTTAAAATCATTAAATATTTTCAAAATACTTTCCTTTTCTTTCAATAAACATCAGTTTGCTGCCCGGCACAGGGCAGGTGTTAGAGATACAGAGATGAGTCAGATGTGGGGCGTTGTGGGAGGTGAGGCCTCAGGTTTCCATTAGGGCCCCAGTGGGGAGGGTCTGTAATGACCAAGGAGGAAGATTCTGCCTAACCTGAAGGGCAGCAGGGAGCCATTGGAGATTTCTGAGCGAAAGGATCACGGGAGCAAAGCAGAGGAATGTCGTTAAGGCAGTTAATCTGAGGGCTGTGTAGACAATGACAGTAGTTCAGGGGGAAATTGAGAGAGGAGGGTGGATTGAAGGCTGCAATGGTCAAATCTGTCATCCTGAGTCATGCCGCGCCGAGAGACTGGCAAATGCTGCTGGGCACACCAAGGCCCATCCCCCCGGGGGTGCTGGGATGGGAGCATGCACAGGTGCATTGTCACATGGAGGAGGTTTCAGAGACGCCCTGAGACCCCAACATTCATCCCTGTATTCCCAGACTTAGTGTCCTTTGACTATGCTGGATTGGGCATTTCATTATTTTTTTCTTAAAGTACAATAAATCCTGTTTTCGAGTACTCAAAAAATACAATAAATGCCCACAAACTGGCCACCATAACCCAAGGGAAAAGAGATCAAAGCAAGAGGAAACGTGCCCTCGCTCTCCCTACTGGCGTTGGCCTCTTTCCAGATTGGATCCCTGAGCATCGGTTTTTCAAAAGCCTCAGTCCCTGAATGAGATGCCGGCAGCGTGGCCTGGACATGCCCGGGGCCAGCGTGCGAGCAGCACACGGCCGCGGGCAGCCTCTGCCGGCCCCACGCCCCGGGAGAAGGCTTGAACACTGGTGCCCTGAAACTCTGAGCCTCTTAGCTTCCCTCATACACCTGCTTGCGTCTCCATTAAGGAAAAGCCTCCATTTTAAGGGGCAAATTGAATGACCTCACTTTTCCCCCTTTAAAATGCATTATACTTTTTTCTTTTGTAAATAATAAGCTTAATCAATCATATTTCCTTTATCTACAGGTAGAGTGTTCCTTTCAGGGTGAAACATTGTCATATTTTTAGATGTTTGCTTTTAAGTTGTTAGCTAGATAGGTATCTTTCCTAAGGGTCCGCCAGCGGTAAATTTGTGATGCTAAAAACTCACATGCAGAAACCCCCAAACTTGTAAAGTAAGACGAGTATGCCAAATGGTGATTGAACGCGGGCCGGCACAGCTGACCAGTTGTCAACAGGAGCAAGGGGGAAGTGACCCTTGTATATTCTTCTGGTAGCGTGACTGCTTAGTGAGGAGAAAATTATTTTTTTAATAGAAACCAGAAAGCAATCCAAAATCAGCAAATAAAGGAATAAAATGAGGAAGTTGTACAGAATTTTGGTGAGGTTTCTTGTTGAAACGTTCCTTTGCCAAAATTTTAGAGATGGAATTCAGCGTGCTGGTGAGGTTGTAAACCATCCCACTCTACAACATGAAAGAGAATTACCATATTTCCTTGATTCTCAGATGCCATCAATTATAAGATGCACCATCTATTTATTCACAGCTTTTCAGGAAAAAAAAGACCATGTTAAAAGCATCCATCAATTACAAGCTGCATTCAGCTTTCAGAAACACTCACAGGTGAAAAATATGCATCTTAGAATCAAGAAATATGGTATTTTAATTCAAAGGTCACCATCAATTAATCATTTTAAAGGACTTTAAGCAAAATGAGCTCCCTGGAATACAGGTCATCATGAACAAACAATGGCAGGGCCCTACTGAAAAAAGAATGTAAATATTTGTCAGATAAACCAAGGAAAATAAAGGATTCCAGAGAAGGAAACTGCAAACATTTTTAATCCTGTCTCTTAAATATATTTAGATTTGACTCTAGTTTATAATAATAATAATATAAAATAATATAATAAATATATTATATATGTATAATATATAATGTAATAAATATATATAATATATAATATAACAAATATAATAATAATAGTTTAACTTACTATTAACAGCCATGACTATAAAACATGAAAGCACATATAAGCGTTCAAGTATGAAAAGAAACATCAGTCCTATTCACTGTTCTGTCTGCCATGTCTGGCTCATATGAGGTGATCAATGGCATTTGTTGAATGAAGATGTATTTGTGAAGCAAATGACAAAATCAAGCATTGAAGTAATGACCAAGTCCAGTGATTTTACATTCCACATATTTTAGGGTTTGCTCTTCCCTCCCCCTACCCAGAACCTCAGCATCCTGTCCTGGGCATGACTGCTCCAGCCCCTCCCATGTTGTCGTTGGAGGGACTGGAGGACAGAGGCCAAGCTTCAGTCCTGGTGCAGGTTTTGAACCTCCCATAAATTTCCATAAAAATAGAGTAACTTGCACAGCAAAACAGGAAACCCTCAGGCAGCATCTTCAACAATGCTGGGTAACAAAGGGACACCCCCCCCCCGGACCCCAACAAGGGACCAACTGGATGTGCTGAGCCCTTGGGTCTCTCCCAGGGGTGGGAGCAGGTGGCCGGGAGGGCAGAGGGGAAGGCACCGTGGCCCACTGAGGACAGCAGCCTGCACCTGGCAGGTGAGTGCGGGGGCACGTGTGCCAGGCTGGGCCTGAGCCCCCACAGTGACCACAACCCTCTGGAGCAGAATCACATGCCAGGGCAGGGGGACCTGGCGTGAGGTTTGGATCAAACTTCAGGGGAAGGACCAAAGAAAGTGTTTGGACCTCCTTGGTACCTGGCCCAAACAAACCATTATACAAGTACACTATATAAATTTGAAATGTGAACTAGATATTTGATAAAAGGAATTACTATCAGTCATGTCAGGTGTGATCATGATATTGTGGTTTTGTTTTTCTTTTATTAAAAGCATCCTTATCTGATAGAGAGCCGTGCTAAGACAGACAGGGATGTCTGGGATTTGCTGCAAAACGACCTATGGGGAGAGAAGTAGGAAAGGGAATAAACACAGTAGGATTATTCATGTGGTAGCAATTGTTCAAGCTGGTACTTGGGGATTCAATTTTCTATTCTTTTTTATGTGTTTGAAGTTTTCCAAACAAAAGGTTTAAGAAAATAAGTCACAATTTTGGCCATGTCATTTATTTACTAAAACCACTTTATTAATGCCCCCAAATTCCCCAACTATTTTGCACACTATAGAAAGTCTTACCCAATCTCTGCCCCCAGCCTCACTGCAGGCCACTTCCGGCCTTGCCCTGAACCTCCGTGACACACACTCAGGGCTGAATTTGACGCTCTGCCTTTGCCCACGCTGTCCCTGCCGCCTGGAACACCCATCCAGCCTAAGCCCTTCCTCCAAAGTCTGGCTGGGACCACACCTCTGTGGAAGCCCCTCCAAGCCCTGGGCTGGCTGTCCCCCAGGTCCACTGGGACACAGGGCACACCACCTACATGCATCTCCCCACCATACTGGGTAGCGCAAGGACACAAGCCTTCTGCTCATTTTCAGATCCTCTGCATTTAGCAGCGCTCTCAACAAATAATAGCTGCTCAATTACTGTTTGTTAAACTGAGGGTTTTGTTGGAGTATTTTCCAATAAGTATCAAACCCAATGCACTCTTTAAAGCTCACAACTTAGAGGGGGTGTGAGTTAGTGAAAATGAAGGCAAAACAGCAACATGCATCAAGAGCCCTAAAAACTTTTATTCCTTTTGATCCAGTAATTCCACTCTTAGGAATTAATTTAAAGGAAATTATCAGGCCAGACATGGTGGCCCATGCCTGTAATTCCAGCACTTTGGCAGGCTGAGTTAGGAACATCACTTGAGCCCAGGAGTTCAAGGTTACAGTGAACTATGGTTGCACCACTGCACTCCAGCCTGGGCAACAGAGTGAAACCCTGTCTCTATAAAAGAAAAATAATAATAAATTTTTAAAAAAGAGATTATCAGAAACATACAGAAAGATTTATATAAAAGAATGTTTAGTAATAGAAGAATCCTAGACTTCAGTCTATAAAAATCATTCATATAATGGAATATCAGGCAGATATTTTTTTTTCAAGTTGTGCTAGGCATTTTACCTGTTTTATTTCTTTTTTTGGGGGGGTAAATATAAATATTTTTTAAATTTCAGAATATTATGGGGGTATAACACTTTTGCTATATATATTGCCCATGTACTGCCCGTGTCAGAGCTACAATCATGGACATCCCCCAAACTGTGCTCCCCGCATCGATTCAGTAAGAGTTTTCACATCCCCTCCACCGCCTCCCGCCTGCCCGCCCCTGATGAATATTATTGCCATGTGTGATGTAAGTGTTGATCAGTTAGTACCAATTTGATGGTGAGTACCAGCTGTGCTTGTTTTTCCATTCTTGTGACACTTTGCTTCGAAGAATAGGTTCTAGCTCCATCCAGGATAATACCGGATGTGTTAATTCACTATTGTTTTTTATTGCTGAGTAATACTCCATGGTATACATATACCACCTTTTATTAATCCACTCGTGTATTGATGGGCACCTGGGTTGTTTCCACGTCTTTGCAATTGTGAATTGTGCTGCTATGAACATTCGAGAGCAGATGTCTTTCTTATAGAATGTCTTTTTTTCCTTTGGGTAAATACCCAGTAGTGGGATTGCTGGATCAAATGGTAATTCTACTTTTAATTCTTTGAGGTATCTCCATATTACTTTCCATAGAGGTTGTACTAATTTGCAGTCCCACCAGCAGTGTATGAGTGTTCCTATCTGTCCACATCCCTGCCAACATTTGTTGTTTGGGGATTTTTTGATATGAGCCAATCTCATTGGAGTTAAGTGATATCTCAGTGTGGTTTTGATTTGCATTTCCCTGATGGTTAGAGAAGTTGAGCAATTTTTTATATGTTTGCTAGCCATTATTCTGTCTTCTTTTGAAAAGTTTCTGTTCATGTCCTTTGCCCATTTTTTAATAGGGTTGTTTGATTTTTTCTTGTTGATTTTCCTAAGTTCTGTATAGGTTCTGGTTATCAGCCCTTTATCAGAGGTGTAGCATGCAAATATTTTCTCCCATTCTGTAGGTTGTCTGTTCACTCTAGTGATACTGTCTGTGGCTGTACAGAAGCTTTTTAATTTGATCAGGTCCCATGTATTTATTTTGGTTGCTGCTGTGATTGCTTTGGGGGTCTTCTTCATAAATTCTTTGCCTAGGCCAATGTCCATAAGAGTTTTTCCAACGTTTTCTTCGAGAATTCTTATGGTTTCATGTCTTAGCTTTAGATCTGTTATCCATTGTGAGTTGATTTTTGTGAGAGGTGAGAGGTGTGGGTCCAGTTTCAGTCTTCTACATGTGGCCGTCCAGCTTTCCCAGCACCATTTATTGAATAGGGATTCTTTTCCCCAGTGTATGTTTTTCTGGAATTTGTCAAAGATCAGATGACCATATGAGGTTGGTTTTATATTTGGGTTCTCAGTCCTGTTCCATTGGTCTATGTCTCTGTTCTTGTGCCAATACCATGCTGTTTTGGTTACTATAGCCTTGTAGTATAGTTTGAAGTGTGGTAGATAGATGCCTCCAAATTTGTTTTTTTTGCTTAAGATTGCTTTGGCTACACGGGGTCTTCTCTGGTTCCACACGAAGCGTAGAATTATTTTTTCTAGATCAGCAAAAAATGATGTTGGTATTTTGATGGGGACTGCATTGATTCTGTAAATCACTTTAGGTAGCAAAGACATTTTTACTATGTTGACTCTGCCTATCCAAGAGCATGGTAGGGTTTTCCTTCTGTTTACATCCTTTGCAATTTCTTTTCTCAGTGTTTCATAATTCTCTATATATAGGTCTTTTACCTCCTTGGTTAGATATGTTCCTAATATTTAATTTTTTTTGGTGCTACTGTGAAAGGTATTGCATCTTTAATTTGTTTCTCAGCTTGATTGTTATTAGCATATATGAAAGCTATGGATTTGTGTGCATTGATTTTGTATCCTGAGACATTGCTGAATTCATTTATCAATTCCAGTAATCTCTTGGTTGAATCTTTGGGGTTTTCTATATATCATATCATATCGTCTGCAAATAGTGAAAGTTTGACCTCTTCTGCCGCCATTTGGACGCCCCTGACTCCTCTGTCTTGTCTGATTGCTCTGGCCAGGATTTCCAGCACTATGTTGAATAGAAGTGGAGATAGTGGGCACCCTTGTCTGGTTCCAGTTTTAAGGGGGAATGATTTCAATTTTTCCCCATTCAGTATGATATTGGCTGTGGGTTTATCATATATGGCTTTAATAGTTTCGAGGTATGAGCCATCTATGCCCATATTGTTAAGAGTTCTTATTACAAAAAGATGCTGGATTTTGTCAAAAGCCTTTTCTGCATCTATTGAAAGGATCATATAATCTTTGTTCTTGCTTTTATTTATGTGGTGAGTTAAATTTATAGATTTGCATATGTTGAACCATCCCTGCATCTCGGGAATGAAGCCCACCTGATCGTGATGAATTTTTTTTTTTTGATGTACATTTGAATTCGGTTTGCAAGATTTTATTGAGAATTTTTGCATCTATATTCATAAGGGATATTGGTCTGTAGTTTTCTTTTCTTGTTGTGTCCTTTCCTGGGTTTGGTATCAAGGTGATATTGGCTTTGTAGAATGAGTTTGGGAGGATTCCATCCTTCTGGATGTTTTCAAATAATTTCTGCAGTATAGGCACCAGTTCTTCTTTGTAGGCTTGGTAGAATTCAGGTGTGAACCCATCTTGTCCAGGACTTTTTTTTGTTGGAAGATTTTTTTATTACTACTTCAATTTTGGTGCTTGATATTGGTCTGTTTAGAAATTCTGTTTCTTCCTGGTTGAGCCTAGGGAGGTAGTATGTTTCTAAGAATTTGTCCATTTCCTCCACGTTTTCATGTTTGTGGGCATAGAGATTTTTGTAGTATTCGAAGATGATGTTTTGTATTTCCATGGTATCAGTTGTGACCTCCCCTTTTTCATTTCTAATTGAGCTTATTAGAGTCCTTTCCTTTCTGCTTCTGGTCAACCTGGCAAGTGGCCTGTCTATTTTGTTTATCTTTTCAAAGAACCAACTTTTCATTTTATTAATCTTCTGTAGTGTTCTTTTGTTCTCAATTTCATTTAATTGTGCTCTGATCTTGGTTATTTCTTTTCTTCTGCTGGCTTTAGGATTTCTTTGCTCTTCCTTTTCCATTTCCTTAAGGTGATTCATTAGTTTACTGATATATGACCTTCTGTCTTTTGGAAGTGGGCATTTAAGGCTATAAGTTTTCCTCTCAGGACTGCTTTGCTGTATCCCACAGATTTTGATAACTTCTGTCTCCATTATCATTTAGTTCGAAGAATCTTTTGATTTCCATTTGAATTTCCTCCTTGACCCAATAGTCATTCAGCAAAAGATTGTTTAATTTCCGTGTTTTTGGATGAAGACGTGGGTTTCTGTTGGAATTGATTTCTAATTTTATTCTGCTGTGGTCTGAAAAGATACATGATATGATTTCTATTTTTTTGAATTTGTTTAGATCTGTTTTGTGGCCTAGGATGTGGTCGATTTTAGAGAAAGTTCCACGAGTTGATGAGAAGAATGTATATTCAATGTTATTTGGGTGGAGTGTTCTGTAGATATCTGTTAGGCCCAAATGTTCTAGAGTCCTCTTCAGGTCCTTTGTTTCTTTGTTTATTTTTTGTTTGGAGGATCTGTCCAGTTCTGTCAGTGGGGTGTTGAAGTCCCCTGCTATTATGGCATTGCTATTTATTATGTTGTCTAGATCAAGCACTATCTGCTTTATGTACCTGGGAGCTCCTGTGTTGGGTGCATAAATGTTTAGGATTATTAAATCCTCTTGTAAGATTTTTCCCTTCACCACTATATGGTGTCCATTTTTGTCCTTCTTTACTTTTGTTGCTATAAAGTTTATATCATCTGAAATAAAGATAGCTACTCCAGATTTCTATTGGTTTCCATTAGTCTGGAAAATTGTATTCCATCCTTTCACCTTGAGTCTGAATGCATCTTTGTGTGTAAGGTGTGTTTCCTGGGGACAACAGATACTTGGCTTGTATTTTTTAATCCATTCAGCCAGCCTATGTCTCTTCAATGGGCAATTCAAGCCATTCACATTTATTGAGAGAATTGATATTTGGGGTAAATTTCTGATTATTTTATTGGGTGGTGTCTTTTGTTTTACCTCTTGTGTCATTGTGGAATCTGGGTTCTGGAGTTTTAGCTTTGGGTAGTTTTACATTGGTGGGTGTCTGTTGTGCTGGTTAGTGTACAATGCAGGTCTGAGCACTTCTTGCAAGGCTGGTCTGGATTTTGCAAATTCTATCAGTGATTGCTTGTCTGGAAAAGTCTATTTCTCCCTCATATAAGAAGCTTAGTTTGGCAGGATACAGAATTCTGGGTTGGCCTTTGTTTTGTTTTAGGAGACTGATAATGACTCCCCATTCCCTTCTGGCTTGTAAGGTTTCAGCCAAGAAATCTGCAGTTAATCTGATTGGTTTCCCTTTGTAGGTTACCTGCTCTTTTCGTCTTACAGCTCTGAGGAGTGCCTCTTTTGAGTTTACTTTGGTCAGTCTAATAATTATGTGGCGTGGTGAATGCCTTCTCACGTTGAGTCTCCCAGGAGTCCTGTGTGCTTCTTGTACTTGGATATCAAGATTTCTGGCTAGGCCATGGAAATTTTCCTCTATTATTCTTTTAAATGGATTTTCCAGCCCACACAAATTTTCTTCCTCTCCCTCAGGGATGCCTATGATCCTTATGTTTGGCCTCTTTACATAATCCCACATTTCTTGTATGCTTTGTTCATGCCTCTTGTTCTTGTGGTGTTTCTCTTTGACTGATTTATTTAGCACATAGGAGTTGTCTTCTAGCTCTGAAATTCTTTCCTCTGCATGGTCCAGCCTATTCTTAAGGCTTTCCACTGTGTTTTGTAGATCCTTGAATACTTGTTTCATTTCTAGGATTTCTATTTGATTTTTCCATAATATTTCTATTTCTTTGGAGAATTTTTCATTCATTTCTTGCATTTTTCTTGTGGTTTCTGTGTGCTGGGATTCAATTTTCTCTTGAATTTCATTGAGCTTTCTTATAATCCATAAATGAAATTCCTCTTCTGTTATTCTACTCATTTCATTTGAGTTGATATCCATTGCTGAGGAACTGATAATTTCTTTTGGGGGTGACTTTTCACTCTGATTTTTCATGTTTCCTGAGTTCTTTCGCTGGTTTTTTCTCATCTGGTCTCTTGGTCGAGAGCTGGGAGTGTTAGGGCTAGTTTATGGCCCTGTCTCCAAGCCCTTGAGGTTCGTTCCTTGGCAGAGCCAGGGAGAGGAGTAGTGGCCTATATTGCCTTAGGTGTATTTTAGCAAGTTTGGTGGATCTTGGGTTATCTCTGACCTGTTGTCTTCTCCTCTTCCCGGTGGAGTGTAGTGAGATTGTCCTGCCAGCTTGAGCTCCAAGCTGGTGGATTGTACTTGAGGGTATGAATCCACTGCTCCCTAATAGTTAGGTATTCTTTTATGTCCATGGCAGACTCTGATCCCCCAGTTGGGGTATGCGAAAGCCCTGAGCTTTGGGAGGGGCCTTGTAGCTCCTGGGGGTTACTTTGACCCTGCTCGCCCTAAGGTGCAGGTAGAAACACAATTTCTTTTGGCTGCAGTGTGAGAGCTGAATTCGGAAAATTCTACACAGCTCAGAGGTTGCTTATCTAGCCGCGTGTGTCGGCCCTTCTGACGTGCATCTCCGCGTGATACTGGTTGATAGGGGGATCTCCAATTGTGCACCCCTTTTCCACCACTAGACCCCAAGGCGAGGCGGGTGGCCGTCTCTATCCCCAGCAGTCTCCACCGGGGGGATGTTCCCACGGGGAGGGGGAAGTAGTGGCCGCTGGAAGCACTCTTGGATGGCGCGAAATTCCCTATTGAAGTGGGCAGGATTATGGGGAGCTGCTCTGGTTCAGCCTGTGGCTCTTGAGGTATTTGGTTGTCATGGGAACCAGCAGTTATACCAAATGAGTCGGTATAGCCAGCAACCTTCAAAATGAGCGATCTCTGGGGTACAGGAGGGCTGGGACCTGAAGGGCGGGCACTAGGACCAGCACGGAGCGGACTTGTCGGAGGCCAGAGCCGGGGTAGCAGGACCAGATGGACGAGCTGCAAACTGTTTCCAGTACCCAAAGGTCCTGCCGCTACAGTTCTGGGATCTCGTCCCACCTGGAACCCACGGATGCAGCTGTCCCTGGCCACCAAGGGCAAAGCCTGTCTCGCCCCAGCGGAAGAGCCCCGGGCTCGGGAGGGGCGCAGCTAGAGACGCGGCTCACAGCTCCGGGCGGGCGGCTGTAAAGATGGCGGCCGCCGCCAGCCTGGCGCACAGCCGGGCTCCAGTTGCACCTGGGAGCGCAGCTTTTCTCAACCGGCCTGTGGCCCGCGGAGGCAATTGCCAGCAGCCCCTAAGGGCGTGTCCCACTCTCCGTTAAACTCCTGGGCCCAGTCCCGCTGACTTCCAGTGACTCGGTGCCGGCCTGCGGGTTCCCGCGCACTGTCCCGGGAAGCTGTATCTCCCCCTGGTCCCTACCCGGCCCTGAGCGGTCTCTGTATATTGCAGCTGAGAGTTCTGTTTGGCTCTCGCGATTGCTTCCTCTCCACAGAGCCTGCTGCCTCCAGCAACCGCTCTGCCCCAACTCTGGGCTTGTCCCTGACTGAGTGGATGGGGAGATGCGTAACCGCTTGAGGGGGTAGGTCGCGCTGCGCTGACCTGGCAAGCGTGTCCTTCCCGCGCCCTGGGCTCTATTGCACTCCGTGTGCTCTCCTATCTTTGTGAAAATTTTGTACCTGTTTTCTTGGGCTGGGCGTCCCATGTTGTTTCTCTGTAATTCACAATGCTGTTTTCGGAGTGGGTGGTCCGCGCCCATGGGCAGCCGATGGCGTTTTTCACCTCCTTCCCTTCAGGCACCTATTATTAACCATGTCTTAATAGAATATTTAGTGGCATGGGGGAATACTTAATATTTATTATAAAGATTTATATAAAATAATAACATTAGATTATGAGTCAATATATTCAATACCAACACAATTGAATCATAAAAAATTCACCTATAAACATACTTGAAGAAAATATACCTAAATATTCAGAGTTTTATCCTGAGGTTTTTAAAATAGAAGGGTTTTTTTAAGTTAATTAATATTTATAGAGCAGTTTTAGGTTTACAGAAAAATTGAGCTGAAAGTAGTGATAGTCCCATGCACCCTCTCTCCCCACACCGCAGTACTCTGTATCCTGAACACCTACCATTAGTGCGGTACATTCCTGCAGTTGGTGAGCCAGTGTTGACACATTTGATTAACTAAAGTCCATCGTTTACTTCAGGGCTCACGCTTTGTGTTGTGCAATTCCATGGGTTTTGACAAGTACGTGATGTCAGCTACCCACCATCACAGTGTCCTACGGGATAGTGTCTCTGCCCTGGAGACCCCTGTGCCTCTGCTCCCATACCACCCCCTATGCACACACTGAACCTCCAATCTTTTTACTGTCTCCATAGTTTTTTCCAGAAAGTCATATGGTTGGGATTACACAGTGTGTAGCCTGCTCACCCTGGCCTCTTCTACTTAGCAACAAGTGTTCACTGTTCCTCCTTGTCTCTCTGTGGCTTGCTGCCTCCCTTCTTATATTACTGGATAATATTACATTGTATACAAGTACCACAGTTTGTTTATCAGTTCACCCAGTTAAGGATATTTCTTCCCTCAATTTTTGCTTTCACTTTTTGGTAATTATGAATAAACTGCTCTAAACACCTGTGTACCAGTTTTTGTGTGGATGTAAGTTTTCAACTCATTTGGTAAATACCAAGGATCTCACAATAAGAGCACGTTTACTTTGGTAAAAAATTGTCAAACTGTCGTCCAAAGAGGCTGTGCCATTTTTCATTGCCACCAGCAAAGACCGAGAATTCCTGTTGCTCCAGATCCTTGTCAGCATTTGGTGTAGATGTGTGCAGTGGTATCATTGTATTAATTTACAGTTCCCTAATGGCACATGATGTGGAGCATCTTTTCATATGTTTGTCATCTGTATGTCTTCTTTGATGAGGCATCAGTTCAGATCTTTTGCCCACTTTTTGATTGGGTTGTTTGTTTTCTTATTGTTGAGTTTTAAGTGTTTTTTATATATTTTGGATGCAAGTCCAAAAAGACATTATAAGATATATCTTTTGCAAATATTTTCTCCTACTCTGTGGTTTGTCTTTTCATTCTCTTAACAGTGTCTTTCATGGAGCAGAAGTTTAAATTTTAACAAAGTCCAACTTATTTTTTTCCTTCATGGATGATACTTTTGGTATTATGTCTGAAACTCATCACTAAACCTATTTTCACCTAGATTTTCTCCTATGTTATTTTCTAAAACTTGTTTTAGTTTTGCATTTTACTTTTAGAGCTGTGCTCCATTGAGAGTTAATTTTTGTGAACGATGTAAGGTCTATATCTACATTTATTTATTTATTTATTGCATATAGATATCCATTTGTTTCAGCAGCATTTGTTGATAAGATTATACTTTCACCATTGAACTGTTTTTTCTCCTTTGTCAAAATCAGTTGACTATACACGTGTGGGTATATTTCTGGGCTCTCTATTCTGTTCCTTTTATATTTTTGTGCATTCATTTGCAAAACTGCATTGTCTTGATTGTTGAGCTTTATAGTAAGGCTTGAAGTCAGGTATTGTCAGTCCTCCAACTTCGTTCCTCTGTACTACTGTATTGGCTATTCTAAGTCTTTTGCCTTTCAAAACCAATTTGTTGATATCCACAAAGTTACTTGCTGGAGTTTTGACTGAGGTTGCATTGAATTTGTAGATCAAGCTAGAGAAAACCAGTATCTTAACAATGTTAAGTATTCCTATACATTAGCATGGATTTTTTCACTTATATAGCTCTTCTATGATTTCTTTCATCAGAGTTTTATAATTTTCCTCAAATAGATATTGTACATATTTTGTTAGATTTATGCATAAATATTTCCTTTTGGTATTAATTTAAATGGTGTTTTTAATTTCAAATTATAATGTTTATTGATGATGTATAAGTGCTATAGGCTGAATGTTTGTGTCCTTCCCCCCCCAAATTCATATGTTGAAACCTAATCCCCAATATGAGGGTTTTGGAGGTGGAGCCTTTGGGAAGTGATGAAGTCATGAGGGCAGAACCTTCATGAATGGGATTTTTTTCCCTTATAAAAGAAGCACCAGAGAGTTCCCTTGCTCCTTCCACCATGTGAGGACACAGCAAGATGATGGCAATCTATGAACCAGAGAGTAGTTTCTCACAAGACATCAAACATGCTAGTGCCTGAACTTGGACTTCTCAGCCTCCAGAATGATAAGAAATAAATGTTTATTGTTTATAAAGCACCCAGGCTTGGTAATTTGTTATAGTAGCCCCCAAATGGACTAAAACAATAAGAAAGTAATAAACTTTTGTATATTAACCTTGTGTCTGGCAACCTTGCTATAATTGCTTATTAGTTCTAGTTTTTTGTTTTTGTTGATTCTTTGGGATTTTCTATTAAATATATAGACTATTATGTCATCTGCAAAAACAGACAGTTTTATTTCTTCCTTTCCAATAAGTATGCCTTTCATTTCCTTCTCTTCTCTTGTCTTATTGCATAGTTAGGACTGCAAGTCAATGTTCAGTAGGAGTGGTAAGAAGGAATATTCTTGCCTTGTTCCTGATCTTAGGGGAAAAGTATCTAACTTCTCATGATTAAGCATGATGTTAGATGTAGTTTGTAATTGTTGTTGTTGTAAATGTTCTTTATCAAGTTGAGGAAGTCCCCCTTTGTTATGGACTGAATTATGTCTCCTTAAAATTCATGTGTTGAAGTCCTAACTCCCAGTATCTTAGAATGTGGCTATATTTGGAGATAGGCTCTTTAAAGAGGTAATTAAATTAAAGTGGGCCCTAATCCAATGTAAGAAGAGGAAATTTGGACATAGACATACATAGAGGAAAGACCATGCGAAGATACAGGGAGAAGACAACCATCTGTGAGCCAAGGAGAAAGACCTCAGAAGAAAACAGCCCTATCAACACCTTGATATCAGACTTCTGACTTCGTCTGTGAGAAAATGAATTTTTATTGCTCAAGTCACCCAGTCTTTGTTATAGTACTTTGCTATGGCATCCCTAGCAAGCTAATATATCCTCTATTCTAGTTTGCTGAAGAGTTTTTGTCATGAATTGGTGTTGGATTTTATCAATGATTGTTCTATACCTATTGATATGATCATATGATTTTTCCCCTTTAGCCTGTTAATATCATGTATTACATTGGTTAATTTTTTAATGTTGAATAAGCCTTGCATACCTGAAATAAATCCCACTGGTCATGGTATATAATTTTTTTATACATTGTTAAACTCAATATGCTAATATCTTGTTGGGGATTTTTTGCATCCATGTTCATGAGAGTTACAAGTCTGTAGTTTTCTTTTCTTGTAATGATTGTGTCTGATTTTGATATTAGGTTATATAATGGGTTATATTTGACTCATATAATGGGTTATGAAGTGTTCTCTCTGCTCCGATGTTGTAGAGAATTGGTATTTCTTCCTTAAATGTTTGGTAGAACTCACAGTGAATGCCTCTGGGCCTGGCGCTTTCTGTTTTGGAAAGTTATTAATTATTAATTCAATTTCTTTAATAGATATAGGCCTACTTGGGTTGTCTATTTCTTCTAGTGTGAGTATGGCAGATTGTGCCTTTAAAGGAATTGGTCCACTTCATCTAGGTTTTCAAATTTGTAGGCATAGAGTTGCTTATCATAGTCCTTTATTATCCTTTTAATGTACTTAGAATCAATAGTGATGGCCTCCTTCATTTCTGATATTAGTAATTTGTGTTTTCGCTCTCTCTTTTTTTTGTTTTTGTTGTTGTTGTTGATTTTCTCTATTGTTTTCCTGTTTTCAATTTCATTTACAACAAGTCCTCACTTAACATCATCAATAGGTTCTTGGAAACTGTGACTTTAAGCAAAACAATGTATAACAAAACCAACTTTTTTCTCATTAACATCACAGGGAAATGATGTTGAATGAAACAATGTCACTTGACGACCTGCTGCATTTTTACGGAAAGTCACAATTTTGAAGAACCTATCAATGATGTTAGGTGAGGACTTACTGTATTTCTGCTCTAATTTTTATTATTTTTTCCCTTTTGCTTTCTTTAGATTTAATTTCTTCTTCTTAATTTCCTAAGGTGGAAATTATTGATTTTAGATCTTTATTCTTTTTTGATATAGACATTAAATGGTATAAATTTACCTCTAAACACTGCTTTTACTGCATCCCACACATTTTAACAGATTGTATTTTCATTTTCATTTAGTTCAAAATATTTAAAATTTATTTTGTGCCTTCTTCTTTGCTTCATGTGCTATTTAGAAGTGTATTATTAAATTTCCAATATTTGGGGATTTTCCAGCTATCTTTTTCTATTATTGATTTTGGTTTAATTCCATTGTAGTCTGAAAACATACTTGTATGATTTCTGTTCTTTTAAATTTGTGAAGATATATGTCATGGTGCAGAGTGTGGTCTATCTTGGTGAACCTTCCATGTGTACTTGAGAAGAATGTCTATTCTGCTGTTGTTGGAGGAAATATTCTATGAATGTCAATGAGATCCAGTTGATTGATAGTGCTGTTCAGTTCAAGTATGTCCTTACTGATTTTCTGCCTGCTGGATCTGTCCACTTCTGAGTGAGGGTGTTGAAGTCTCCAACTATGATAGCGGATTCATCTATTTCTCCTTGACATTCTGTAAGTTTCTGCTTGACATATTTTGATGTTCTGTGTTTAGGTGTATACACATTAAAGATGTTATGTCTTCTTAGAGAATTGACCCCTTTATCATTATATAATGCCCTTCTTTATACCTGGTAATATTCCTTGCTCTGAGGTCTCCTTTGGTTGAAATTAACATAGCTACTCCAGCTTTATTTTGATTAGTGTTGGCATGATATATCTTTCTCCATCTCTTTACTTTTTATCTATCTGTGTCTTTATATTTGAAGTAAGTTTCTTATAGTCAACATATAGTCCAGTCTCTTTCTTTTAATTGGTATATTTATACCATTCACATTTAAAGTTGTTATTGATAAAGTTTGATTGATATAAACCATATTTGCAACCATTTCTATTTGTTACCCTTTTTTTATTTTTGGTCTTCTCTGTTTGAGTATTTTATCATTTCATTTTTCTTTCTTCTATCAATTATACTTCTTTTTAAAATTTTTCAGTTATTGCCCTAGAGTTTGCAGTATACATTTAAAACTAACCTAACCCTACTTTTAAATAACATTATGCTGCTTCATGGTAGTGCAGGTGCCTAATGACAGAGTATTGCTGATTCCTCCCCAACCTTCCTTTATTACCCTGCTGTTATTTGTTTCTCTTTCCATAACCTATAGTCACCAATACATTGTTGCTATTACTATTTATCAAAAACTGTTATCTGTTAAGTCAATTAAGAATTTTTAAAAATAAAAAACTTTGTTTTCCCTCCATTTATGTTCTGTCTAACACTCTTCCTTTCTTTTTTAGATCTGAGTTTCTGACCTATATATTTTTCCTTCTCTCTGAACAACCTCTTTTAACATTTTTTACAAAGTAGATCAACTGGAGACTCCTTTTCTCAATTTCTGTTTGTCTGAGAAACTATTTCTCCTTCACTTTTGAAGGATAATTTCACTGGACACAGAAATGAGGTTTGTGTATTCTTTCTTTCAGCTTTTGAAATATGTCACTCCATGCTCTTCTTGCTTCCATAGTTTCTGAAGAAAGGTCTGATGTAATTTTTATTCTTGCTTCTCTAGAGGCTTCCTAGATTTGTGGTCTGATGTCTACCATTAATTTTGGAAAATTTGCAGCCATTATTACTTCCAATACTTCTTCTGTTCTTTTTGCCTTTCTTCTCCTGCTGATATTCCCATTTTGCATACGTCACACTTTTTGTAATTGCCCTATAGTTCTTTGATATTCCATTATGTCCCTTTTTTCTCTTTGTTTTCAGTCTGGGAAGGTTCTTTTGGCATATCTTCAAGGTCACTGATTCTCTCCTCAGCTGTGTCTGGCCTACTGGTGAGCCCGTCAAAGACATGCCTCATCTCTGCTACAAAGTATTTGATACCTAGTATTTCCTTGTGCGTCTTTCTCAGAGTTTCATCTTGCATTTACCTGATGTCTGGTGTCCACTCTTAAGAAAAAAATACAAGCATGCTAAAAGGCAAAAATCACAGTATGAAGAGGCAAATAACCCACCAGAACCAGATTCAGCTATGGCAGAGATTGCGGAATTATCAGACTGGGGATTTAAAATAACTATAATTAATATGCTAATGGTTCTAATGGATAAAGCATGCAGAGAAGTTGGGTGATGTAAGCAGAGAGATGGCAACCCTGAGAAAGACGCACAAGGAAATACCAGGTATCAAATACCTTGTAACAGAGATGAGGCGTGTCTTTGATGGGCTCACCAGTAGGCCAGACACAGCTGAGTGAAGAATCAGTGACCTTGAAGATATGCCAACAGAACCTTCCCAGAAGGAAAACAAAGAGAAAAAAGGGACATAATAGAATATCAAAGAACTATGGGGCAATTACAAGAAGTGTGACATATGCAAAATGGGAATGTCAGCAGGAGAAGAAAGGCAGAAAGAGCAGAGGCAGCACTGGAAGTAACAACGGCTGTGAGGTTTATGGTTACTGGCAAGGCACTGGACTGCGTTTACTGTTGATGTAGCTGTGGCTTCAGAGACTAAATTTTTCTCTCATGTCCTTGCTTTTGTCTCCACTGTGGTCATTAGGTTTCCCTGGAGACGCCTTCTTAGCTGGTATCTGAGGCTTGCAGTTCTTTCCAATGTAATCTCCTGTTTGGACACGGGATCCCTATCAATGTGGTGGCAAGATCTCAGGGGAGAGGCATCCTGCAGTCCTAAGGGAGGTCTCCGTCTTTTAGCGAGTCCCTGTGCCTGGACTGTGGCTTTCACGAGTACTTCTCAGCCTTTTTTTTTCCCACCCCTTAAAGTGGGCTATAGTGTTCAGTCAGCTCAGACAGTTCTGTGAGATCCGAAAACAACCCTCCCATCATTAAAATACTTTCTTAGGCCTTTAAACACAATCCTGCAAAGAATTCTTCTCTCCCTCCGTCTTCCCCCACAACCACCACTGCAGAAGGCACCACAGGCAAAAGTCTGAGGTGTGCCCCATCAGGGGAGCTCTAACATGGCATCAGATGGCACATTCCCTGGGTTCTTCCCATTATGCTAAGGGAAGCCATGGGTTTCCAGCGCAAACACCAGACCGTCAGAAAACTGAAGTTTACTGGGAGCCCTCCCTAACTCACCAATGCGGTGGTGGTTCTCTTCAGTACAGAGAGGGTGTAGGGTGGCATGCATGTGTCCTGCTAACACTTCTCACCTGAATTAAGGAAAGAGCCATGAAGTGCAGGGCCAGGAAGGAATGCACTTTTCCTTTCAGTTAAACTTTTAGCTTGCCCACCATTTAATCATATGCAGGCCTGTCCCAATGGTCTTCCATTCCTCTATTGCTGTGAATGTAGTATTAGCATTCTATCCCAATATTAGCCTGGTACTGAAAGGTTCAGAAAAGTTACCTAGTAAGTTGCTACTAAATTATCATCTAATAATAAGATCAGATATACTCTATCACTTACAAAGCCGTTGTGTGTGCATGATCTCACTGAGCCTCACAACACCACATTATCACAGCCAGGAATGTCATAAATTTTGCAGATTCCTAAGACACCAAGGCCTGGGGGTGAGGAGCTTGCCAAAGGTCACCAACCCATAACAAGTGGCCTGGACTTTTGGGCTCTTGAATCCAGACCTCTGCTGTGCAAACGGAGGGAGAAACTGTGAACAAAGTTTAAGTGAGGTTCACGTTGGGCTTCATCCAAGGAAATTTACCACTGAAAGCAACTGTGTGGGCCTCAGCTGAACACTTTTACCTTTCTAATGTGACCCAACTTTGGGAATTCAGTAAATAATCAGGGCAGTCTGTTTCTCTCACTGTGATGATACATTTTTGGGGTCAGGGAAGTAGAGAAGTCATTTAGTGTTGTTAAATATCCAGATGGCACCATATAACTAATCACCAACCATTTCTATTTTAAACTTGGGCAAGATATCTTGGCAAAGTACCACTATCAGTCTTATTGGCAGACAAAGTAATTTATTCCTTGCTATATCAACATTACTCTTTTGTTATTAAAATTCTTATTTTTATTACAGGAAATGGATAAGTTATTAAAAGCCACTTGTCCATTTCCCATTTACTCTGACTACATCTTTCCCCAGGGGCCAAGCCAGCCGGGGCCAACTCATCACCTCGGCTCGGCAGATACAGTGCCTAGGGCCCCAATACTTGTTAAATCAGAAAATTAAAAAATGAACTTTCAGGTTGGAGAAAATGTTTTAATGTATAATACGAATATGTTCATCTTTATGCCAATAAAGTCATAACATACAATTTTGACTACTGCTATTTTCATTGAAAGTCCTACTGCATCCTTGAAGACAGCATCCCCCTGGTTTCCTATGCTTTGGGGAATAAGTAGAGGGCTCCCTGCATCCCACATTGCCAAGCAGTGACAGGGACAGCACACCCCTTCTCGCCCCTCACCAGGGGAGGCCTTGGTTTCCCTGGTCAGTGACGGTCCTGTCCTCTCCATTGCCACGTGGACAGTGACCCATTAGTATTTCACTGCATGTTACCCTGGCTGTCTGGGAAATCCTGTTCTGTTCCTGCTGTTCAGTATTGACGGACGGGTTGGTTAGAGGTGGGAGGGGAGAAGGGAAGGGAAGTCCTGATACAGGAGATGATTGTTTCCAAGTTTCTGTGTGTCTTTCTGTGGGGACCTTTGAAGTCAGAACTGAGATTGTTCATGGTGCTACTGGGGAGTTTAGCGTGAGCACAGTGGCAGCCTCATATAATTATGCAGCAGGTAAAGGCGAGAACTCAAGTTATACCTTCACTGTTAGATATTCCAGGGGTACAAAAACTCAGGCAATTACACATTTGATAATCCAAAAGAAAAAGTAGTGAAGTGAGATCCAGGAACAGTAGCGCTAATCTCTTCAGCACCTGGATTTCAACTCTGGCTGCTTGGGCAGGTGCCCTAATTCTGCTGTACTTTGGTTGCCTGTCTGCAGCATAGGAGTGGAAATCCCCACCTGCGGAGCTGCTTTACACAGGAAGGCCTGAGTCCTGACGCTACAAATTGCATCATGTTGATTCAGGAATCCCCCAAACTTCCCACAATACCCAGAAAATTTGTGAAATCAACCATTGTGTCAGTAGGAGGAAGGTGGTCAGTGACGTAGATGATACAGAGGGAGAAATGTACGACTGCACAGCCTGGGTCTTATTTTCATCTTGGCAAAGCCACAAACAATTCTGATAGATCAGGCTGTCCCATGGGGGTTCCATTTGCTATAGAGAAAGCCGTCCCAGCATCGCCCCCATCAGCAGACACCACCCTGGCCCTTGAACTCAGGCCTTGAGGATGAAGCAGGAGGATTTCTCTTCTGGGACCCACCACTCAACATGATTCCAAGTCACCACCCCAAACCCAGTTGTGGATGGCTCTGTGCAAACTCATGTCAGAAGCAGCCAAATCAAAATACTAAAGGTCCAGGGAATCACAGCTTCACCCAGAGCTGCACACATCCACATACTCGATACATGTGTATACATGTGTATACACATATACATGCATGTGTGTGTGTGTACAACAGGGTGGCCACACGTGCCTGCACATGTGAGTGTGCATGTATTCAACTCATTTCCACAGCAACACTAGAAAGTCAACATTCTGGTTGTGTTTAACCACAAGTGCACTGCCACACCGTGGACAGCATCCTGGCAGGATCTGAACCCAGACCCCTGCCACTGACACAGGCACCGGGCTCTACAGCACCGGCCGCCCCATCTCCCCCTGCACCAATGCAAGGGCTGGCTCCCTGGCTCTGGCCTTGAGCATTTTTGCCTTCCTCAGCCCCTTCCTCCATAAAAAGATTACAACTATACTTTATGACTTCATTGTTATCAATATATATTAATTAAATATATTAATATTAATGGTTTAAATGTTTTATTCAAACTAAAACTTCATTTTTGAATTTTTGCCCTTGGAAATAAGCATGTTAAAGGACACTAATCATCAAAGTAAAAACAACAACAGCCTTATATAATACAGCCTGAAACTAAACCACCATCTAGTTTGGAAAAAAGAAATTCCAGAAATCAGTGCTGTGCTGGCCCTTGTGTAGACACAGCATGTCCAGCTCCCCACCCCGAGCTGGAGAGCCCAGCCTCTGGCCTGTCTGCCAGCGCCCACCTGCCCCCCCCCCCCGGGGACAAGGAGGAAACTCACCCCACCCCTGTCTGAGCAAGTTCCGTATGGTCCTAATTAATAAAACCAGGGATGAACCCACTGCCACGGGCACCGCTGGCCTGAAGAAGGCCACACAGGCCACAGCAGGCAGCCCCGGAGCACATGTGGCCCTGGGACTCACCCCACACCCGCCGGCTCGCACAGAGTTTCTTCCTGCCTCGGTTTGAGCCTTCCTGTTTTCCCTCATTGGGGCCGAGGTAATCAGCCCCGGGGCATTGTTTGTACTGTGGGTCACATCCTCAACCAGGAGTCCCGGGCCCACAGATGCTTCCGCAGCCTCCTGGCAGGCATTCGGCAAATGCCAAGGGGTGAATTTCTCTTTTTCCTTTTTTAATTAATTAATTTATTTATTTATTTATTTATTTCAGAGCATTATGGGGGTACAGACGTTTAGGTTACATGTGTTGCCTTTACTTTGCCCGAGTCAGAGCTTCAAGCGCGCCCATCTCCCAGAGAGTACGCTCTGCACCCTTCCTCCCCCTACAATCTGCCTGACACCCAATGAATGTTACTTCCATATGTGCACGTAAAAGTTGATCAATTAATGTGTTACTTCCATATGTGCACGTATAAGTTGATCGATTAGTATCAACTTGATGGTGAACACATGTGGTGCTTGTTTTTCCATTCCTGAGATACTTCACTTACAGGAGTGGGCTCCAGTTCCATCCAGGATAATACGAGAGGTGTTCGTTCACCATTGTTTTTTGTGGTTTTCTAATCAGCTCCTACTGCTCACCACGGGGCTGCCCACTGCAACGTTGTCACCTTTCTGCTTGCTCCTCGCCAAGATGACAAGTGGGAAAGGCAGCAGTAGCAACCTCTTGTCTCCTCCCTTTGGCCTGGGCTCTGTGTCCGAAAGCCCTCCAGCAGACGAGCTCCCGCTGCAATGACTGGCTTTCTGCAGGACTAGTTTCTGGGAACCTGGAACCACCCCACCCAAGAAAGGCACAGTTCCACGGACCCTTCTGACTTCTGTCCTTCTAGAAGCTGCTCTGTTTTATCTTTTTTGGTCTCCATCAGACCCTTCCCCACCACCCTCTCTTCCTCCCCCTTTCTCTCTTACCATTACTATCTTGAGACGCTGTAAGCCCCTCCCACCATCCTTGCACCTGTCTGCTGTATTGCTACAGCAAGGGGAGTAGAACAAAATGTGTGTCCAGTGAAAGAAGGATAGAAGTAACTTCATAGAAAACGTAAATCCCTCCTCAAACCAGGAAAATGAGCTAATATAGCAGAATTCTCAGCCAGGGACATAAAAAGGGAAAACCCTTCTTTTGCAGTAACCTAGCACAGGGCACCCGGCCCTCGGCTGTAATGGGCCACCTGGATGCTTGTCTTTCTCTCCACCGGCACCTCTGAACATACCCTGAGAGAGGGAGCCTGCCCCGGGACCACCACATGATGCAGACTTGCGTAGGCCGCGGCGAGGCAGCATCCAGGCCTGTCCCTCCTCTGGGTCCCCTCCCTCCCTTTCCCTGTAGTTGTAGGGTGACGAAGGGTCAGGGACGCTCATCACTGCCCACAGGAGGGACGATGTTTCCCCACAGCCCATGCAGTCTGAGGCCGGAACGTGGGCTTTGGAATTTACACGTCAGAAGGAAGGAACCCTAAGGGACCAAGACCACGCCAAGGCCCCACAGAATCACCAACCACCTTGGAAATCTTTTTTTTTTTTTTAATTAAAAAAAAAAGCCAGGCAGGAATGGGTGTTCTGAACACCTCCACCCAACACAGGCACACAGGGCAGTGATGCCTGCTGGGTCCTCAAGTGGCTGGTCTCTTTGTAGGCCCGGGGGCAGGAGCAGCTGCCCGGGCCTCTTTTGCATGAGATGCCCTGTGGTCAAATCCATTTCTCTTTCTGGCACATGGTCACGTCACAAGACCTTCCTGTGCCTGGTGACTTACACCTCAGGATGCGTCCTCACCGCTGGGTCTCCCCCCAGCCTCTGCGTCCCCTCTCTTACTGTACTTTTTAATGGCCCAGCCCCCTCCTAGATAAGGTGGGAATTGCCCTCTCGCTGCCCTGTCTTGCTTCTGCGGAGGCCCCACCTCCCTCACCAGCCATCTGGGGCCGCCTCCAGCTCAGCCCCGCAGGTCACAGCCCTAACTCCCCTCGCAGTGCACCGAGGCTGGCGCCGCAGCTGAAATGAAGCTTCTGCTTTATGAGAGGGTCGGTGTGAAGAGAAGGGGGGTCCAGGCACCAGCAGCAGGAAGCCTGATGCCTCGCAGCTCAGACGATCAAAGGAGAAGTCCAAGGGGCCCAGACTCGCACCCCGCGCCCCTCTGGGGCAGCCGCTGCCCTGCGGCCCAGATGCCGCCACGCCTGCCGGCATCAGGCTGCTCCCTGAGCCAGAGGAGGCCGGGCCCAAGGCTTTCTGCTTCGGAGACTTTGCATTTTTATTCAGGAAAAAATAGTCCCCTCGGCCATAGGGATTTTCATCCTTCATCTCATTTGCAGACTGACCTCCAGGGACCAGTTTCTTAGCGAAGAGTGCCCAGGCGGTCCACACCACGCACCCCCACCTCCCGCCCTCTGGGTCCCACCTGGCACCCCCCCGGGAAACCGTTCCTTCTCCCCTCCCTCATCCTCTGCCTGGACCCCTGGAAACTCGCATTGGGGACTCTTTGTTGCCTTCCGCTTTCTTCTGTACCGTGCCTTTCTCCTACCAGAACTTTCCTACCATCTCTCCCAGGGCTGGAAAGGAGTCTTTGCTTCCACATCACCCGAGTTCAGACACAGGCCTCCCTCCCACCGGCGTCCACCACAGGAGCTGCCGTCCGCACACTGCCCCACCGCCCGGAGCGTGCACCACAGCCCCAGGCAGAGGCAGCCAGGCCAGCTGTGCCCGCAGTGGGACTACCGCTTCTGTTGCTGTCTTAAATCACACGTTTTTCTTGATATCCCGAAAGAGGAAACAGGCGTGGAGAAGTGAATGGCACGCCCAGTGTCATACGGGTAGGTTAGCGGAGCAGTGGGAGATGACTCCAGATACCTGTGTCTTAACTGAGTTGCTTCTCACTGCTCTGCGACAGCTGCAACTTCAGCTGAACACGCCTGTCCAGCCATGGGAGTGCCCTGACTGTCTCCGGGAGCCATCCGTTCTTTCTCTACCTCTCACACAGCCACACGTGAGCGCTTCCTCCTCCTTGCTAGGGTGTACATTTTTTAATAATCTCTAAATGCTAATAATATTCTTTCCCCTCTTGATCCACACAAATAAAAAGAAAAAAAAAAACAGTGCTTCCTTAAGCACCCTTATTCTCAAGTCCTGAAGTGTTTTGCTTTCTTTCAGTTGTTGAGTACTCTAAGCCCGTGGTCCCCAACCCCTGGGCCATGGAACGGTACTGGCCCATGCTCTGTTAGGAACGGGGCCACAGAGCTCAGCTGCCCCCTGACCCCCGTCTGTGGAAAAATTGTCCCCATGAAACTTAGGAGGGGGATGCACAGCAGGAGGGGAGCAGTGGGCCAGAGAGCAAAGCTTCATCTGTATTTACAGCTGCTCCCCATCACTCGCATCACTGCCTGAGCTCCACAGCCCCCGACCCTGTGCTCCCCCCACCCCACCGTCCGTGGAAAAATTGTCTTCCATGAAACCAGTTCCAGGTGGCAAAAAGTTTGGGGACCGCTGCTGTAAGCTACTTCACTCAAACTTAGTGGAGAACTCATCACAAATTATAACCTTGTTTGACCTTGGAAATAAGGTGCCCCCTGCACACAGCCAGCTGCATGGGAGTGACCCATGTAGGGTCAGCACACACTCAGGGTGACTGCTCTGCTGTCCCCAGTGTGAATTCTTAGTGATGCTGCCTTTGCACTTGTGTCTTGTGAGATAAATCAACGGGATGATGGAGGTCTGGTAGCTGGGCCCACTGTGGTCCCTCCATTCTTCCCTGGGGTGAACTCCTGGCCCCAGCTCCCCAGCCCCGGTGTCCTGGCCTGGCTGCCCAGCTCCCGCCCTGCCCCCAGCCCCACGGAGCCGCTGCTCGGGGGGCCTTTGCATGAGTGTTGCACACCCCAGGATGTGCTGCGTTGGATGGGGCAGTGACACACACACCCAGCAGTGCCCCAACATGTCCAGAGGGCAGCTGCACTTTGTCACTCCTGACCCAAGTCCTGAGCATGTCCCCACCCTGAGGTTTAAAGACCCTGGGGTCACCTGTCTGCTCTGGGCTGGGGCAGTGGGCCACAGAAGGGGGAATGCCTGGCTGGACATTTCCAGAGCCTGTCCCCAACTGGGATGCAGGTGTCCAGGTGGGCCCTGGGCACCTGTCAGGGTTCACAAGTAATTGGGCAGGGCCCCTCACTGGCTCTTTGCTGGGGGACCTATTCCTCCTTCAACCTTCCTGAGCCGGCATATGTTGATCTTTTCTGGCAGGCTGGAGGCACCCACCAGGGACAAGCTGAGAAATACAAATTGTGTAATTCTGTCGTTCTCCATCTGAGTTAAATTCTCTTATATTTGCATCTAAAACTAGCATTGCACAATATAAATATGAAAGGTAAAACTTATGCTAATAATTCAAAATTTTAATTTTTCTTTATGTGGAATTGTATTAGGTATCAAATCAAAGCAAGATGACAAGTCAAGAGCAAGACCATGGAAGAAAGGGTTACATGTTACCACTTTCAATGGCCTTTTGTCCTGCTTTTTGAACAAGGGACCCCAAAATTTCATTTTGTGCTGGGCCCTACAAATTATGTAGCCAACCCTGCTAAGTGTTCCCACCCTATGCTAAATAGCTGGTAACTGCCCCACCCACTGCCAAACACAGGCTTTCTTCCAGCTGACAAAAATCAGCAGGAGGCTCCTGTCTGGAACTCCAGACCGTTTGTTTCACACCAGCCTGGTCCCAAGGCCCCAAAGTCATCAGGTCAGGGAACACCAGCTCAGAGCAGACCCAGCATCACAATGGCACCAGGGCTTGCAGATGGACGGGCTCCACCGACCTGATTAGATTGGCCCAAACACTTTAAACATCAAACGAGCTGACCCTCAATGTGAGACAGGTTGATTTATTATCCTGCCGGCACTGCTGACAGCCAGCACCAGGAGTGGGGCTCTGTCTGGTCATTTTTCAAGCTCTGTGCACACTCGTGGCACCTGCGTCCTCCGGCACATTACCACAGACAGCCCTGCTGGAATGCTAAGAGGCTCCTATCAAGACTTTTTTAAGAGACTGAAATGAAGAGTCTAATTGAGGGCAACCAAAGAGTCTGCTGTGTGTGTGCAGATAAATCCGTGCTGCATTGAGAAGCAAGCAAACCTCAGCTGGCATGTGAGAGCTGGAGGGAGCATGGAGGTCACAAGATGCCCAAAGCCCAAAGAGGAGCACCTGCCCAAGGTCACCCTGCCTCTGCAACTCCCCACCCAGTACGAGTGTGCTACTCCAAATGGACTGAATGCCTCACACTGAGAAAACATCCTAAATAACTTCCACAGTTGACGAATGTTTCAACCACTTCCATCTTATATATTTTACAATAAGAATCTATTCATTTAAACATCACTATTTCAAAATTTATGTTAATGCAGAGTGGATGGCAAGTTTATCTGTAAGCTTCATGATGAAGATACCAATAACATAGACAACATTGCAGAGGACACATGTCACCCGCTTACCACCGAGTATACGAACTGCTCACATACGTTAGGACAATTTACTTCCAGGTAAGCCACAGCCATATGCTCATCATATCATTTTCTCCACTTACTAAGCCAGGGCCCCAAGGATTTCTTATTGTTAACTCTACACCAGCCTATTCCAAGTTTTCCTGTGTACCTGAATGTTAGCGAAACCACCTTTCATTAATTCACGTTAGTCCTAACCAAGGGCTGCAGTGCCAGATCTCTACCATACCACTTGGAAGTATTTTCTTATTAAAAAAAAGTCTCTTAATCTCTTGAGCCTCAAAGTGCCCAACATTTAAATGAGGGTCACAAAATCCATTGTTCCTGGCTCACAAGCCATTGGGGAGGGTTCACAAGATGCTGGATGTCCAAGTGCTTGGCAAGATGCCAAGTCCTGTGCAAACACAGACAGTGGTGAGCAACAGGAGTGCTCCCTCCTTGCTGCTTGGCCACACCTGCGTCTTCCAAACACCGGATGCCTGTTCCCTCTGATCATTTGTCATCACTTCTTGTGAGTACAGATGAGCTCCCTGTCTCTAAAGGAGACTCTAAACCTCAAGTCATGTGGGCATGAGCACAGATGCAAAAGCAAAGCAAGGTTGTGCCACACACTCGCCAGGAGGAAAGCCAAAGCTGAGGCTTTGGCAGGGTGACCTCTTCATAACTTCTGTTTCTTCATAAACCTGGAGCAATTATGAGCCTTCACTCAGTCTCAGGGCTTAAAAGAAGAAGCATATAAAAATCTTTTGCTTTAAGATTGAAAGTACAATATTTGCTCTCCTCAGAAGTTGATGAGAAAGTAGGAACAAGGCCATACTGCAGAGCTTAATAAGTCTTTTAAGTCTATTTAGGCATTTTAAATTAGTACCAATTTTCCTAGCTTTGGTAAAGGAGTAATAAAGAAAGAGAGAAGAATAATATTCCAGAAATACATTCATAAAGTCCCTGTATAATTTAAATGAAATACTCTGGAACAGGAATACCCAGCTTCCAGGAGGCAGCCAGACCTATTTTCTCCATGCAGGAGACTGGAAGAATCTCTGGGGAATCTGACTCACCAAAGAGGAAAGAACCAAGAGACTGACATCACATCAGACCACTGATGGGACCACTCTTCAGCAAGCCCACAGCCGACTGGCTATACTTGAGTTTTCAGAGCTGCTGAACTGAGTGCTGGCCTGTCACTCCTAATCATGAGCAGATGGTCAAGGAATACTAGACATCTAAGAAGTGCTCTAACAAGAAAGCCAGTGACCAGAACAATCAAATAGGAACAAAAGCAATTTGTAGGAAGCAGAGACGATGTGGGAAAAAGGAAACCTAAGAAGGAGACACTATCATTAGTATTCACAGATAAGCAAAGATACTACATCCATGTTACAAGAACAGGATGCTCAGAAAGAAAAAAAATAGAGAACAAAAAGAGCTCTTAGTAATTTAAAATATGAGGGCAGACTTCTGGCTTCCACTTAAAATATAGAAAGCTAGATAGCATCATGCTCACCCTTACAACAGTAACAAAAAAGATATATAATCTATAAAATAATAACTTTACTTGAATCCAATAGAGAGCTGAAGTCAGAGAAAAACCAATTAACCCAGATCCTAAGGAAACACAGCCTTAGGGGAGCGATGGGACTCAAGGATTTGCTTATGGTGGGCGGCATAGAAACTGGTAAGAAGAATTCAGCTGAAATTCTGAACAAGTTGCTAAAGGACAGGTGTGGGCTAATGTGAGAGTATGGAACCCTTGGAAGCCAAAAAACAACAGAAGAATTCACACAGATTTGCAGGTTTTATTTTCCAGCTTCACCAGGTGGCCTGAGGAAGAGGGACAGAAGCCCCTGTGGGTAAGGCAGGAAGTGCCCACAGAACAAGAGCCTCACAGCCTGCCACATGACATTAGAGGAGGCCCCTGCACCTGGGAGAGGAGCAGGAAAATACCCAGGACCCAGTCATTAGATACCCCTATGGTGGGGAGGGGTCGGACCAATGTGAGGATCCCACCTCTGAGATGCAAGGACACAGGACCAAGCAGAGACTGACACTAACTCAGAAAGGAGAGAATACCATTACCTCCCTCACCCTGGCACCAGGCTGGGGGCAACCAGTAATGAGAAAAAGCAATTTACTGCTAGGGAAGTATGTGGTCACAGAGAGGACCCACTCTGAGGTGCAGATGCAAAGGGAAGATCTGAAGCTCAGGGCAGCACAGACACTGATAAAAGTCTCCCAGTAAATCCTCCAGAAAATCCCCTAAACAAAAGTGACTAGTGGAAGCCTGAGGAACACTGAGGGTGACCATATCAACAACAAAATCCAAACCAAGTGCCACTATTGACCGGATTAGCTCAACTCCCTACACTAAAGGCATAGCAA
This sequence comes from Daubentonia madagascariensis, assembly GCA_023783475.1. NCBI lineage: Eukaryota > Metazoa > Chordata > Mammalia > Primates > Daubentoniidae > Daubentonia > Daubentonia madagascariensis. Next base: position 2,480,733 of record JAKFHU010001035.1, read on the forward strand.
GGGAAATTGTATGTTCATTTTCTGGCATAAATTCTATTTCCTCAGACTCTACTATTCTATGAAAGACATCCAAAAATTATGAGCTACACAAAGAATCAATGCAAACATACACACACAGTCAAGAGACAAATTATACAATAGAACCAGATATATATATGAGCTGGTGTTGAAACTATCGTATAGGAATTTAGAATAACTATGAATAACATGTTAAAGACTCTAATGTAAAGAGAGGACAACATGCATGAAGAGATGGGAAATTTCAGTGGAGAGATGGAAACTCTGAGAAAGAATCACATAGAAATGTTAGAAAAGTGGGGGAGGGGCAGGAACAGAAATAAAGAATGCTTCTGATGGGCTCATCAGTAACCTTAAGGCATCTCAGTAAAGAATCAGTGAGTTGAATGTCAACAGCAATCAGCCAAATTAAAACACAAGAATAAAACAGTGACAAAATGCAAAACGGCATCCAAGAGTTGTGGGACAATATCAAATGGCCTAGTAGAGGCAAATCGGAACCCCAAATGAAAAAAAAATATATGGAAGAGAAGAATTATTTTAATAGATAATGACCAAGGATTTCTCAAAATTAGTGAAACATACCAACAGCACATCACCAAGGAGCTCAAAGAAACCCCAATAGGGTAAATATCAACAAAATGAAACAAAAAGCACACATACATTCAAACTGCTCAAAACTAAAAGTAAAGTACTAAGAAATTTTGAAGAAAGCCAGAGAAAAAAGACACACAGCATACAAAAATAAATATAAATAAAAAGGAATTATGACAGACTTTGGCTCAAAAACCACGCAAGCCAGAGACAGTAGAGCACAGTCCTTGAAGTGCCAAGAGCGCAAAGAAAACCTGCCAACCTGGAATTCTACACTAAGTGAAAACATACTTTTCAACAGGAAAGAGAAATAAAGGGGTCTTTTTTGAGACAAATAAAAACTGAGAATTAATTGCCACATGACTTGGTCTGTGAGAAACATTCAAGGGAGCTCTTCAGACAGACTTGTATGTAAATGAAGAAGTAGAAGACAACCGAAAACAACATCAATGTGAGTGAATAGAAAATTATTTTTATTTTAATTGTTCTAAAAGATAATTAATTGTCTAAAGCAAACATAGTATCCGTGCATTGTGGGTTTGTAGCAGAGGTAAAAGTAAAATATAAGGCAATAACGAAAAGGATAAGAAGAAGAAATCAGGAGTATTGTGTTGCAAGATCTTTCGCTATAAACAGAGTGGTAGCGTATAATTTTAGGGTAGACCGTGATTAATTAAAGGTGCATATTGTAAACTCTAGGGAAAACACTAAGCAAGATTTTTAAAGAGGCATAAGTAATAAACCAGTAAGGGAGTTCCTTTTTTAGCCAAGGTAGGCAAATGGGAATTGGATTTACCCTCCTGCCTGAAACAGCCAATGAATGTGCAAAATATACGAAAGAGCAAAACACTGGACATCAGACAAGTGCTGTGTTCTACAGAGATTGCCGGCTGTCTAACAGCGATCCATGCTCCCCTTCCACAGTGGACAGTTGTCACTGAAAAACAGCTGCCCAACCGGGGACCACATTTTCAGGCCCCCATGTGTCCAGGTGCAGCCATCTGGCCAAGAGAAGTAGGTAGAAGTGATATGCTCTACTTCTAGGCCTACCCTAGAGAAAGCACCCACAGAATGCTCCATACTTCCTCCCGCCTTTGCAAATGCATGGAGGTGCCTGGGGTGACAGTGGGAACCACATGTGGCGTTGGTGGAGCTTCCGTGGGCTGGTTCTGGAGTGACCAGAAAGATGGTGCAGAGCAAGCCCTTCCCCTCCTCCATCTCCCACACCACCAATCCAGCACATGGCACACAAGGCAAATGGACACTCAGTCTCCACGGCAGCCCACAGCTGAGCATCAAAGTCTTGCTGAAGGATAAGCCAACAGGGGCGAGGGAAAGTGCCCAGTCCCAGAGGCTAAGGCACACAGGGCAGGGCTGCCATCCACAAGGGGTTGACATGGGCTTTGTCCCAAGAACTGAGGTTGATGCAAGGGAACTGAAATCAGTTAGGACACCCTGCCCAGGGAAGAGGGGAGGGGCCGAGCTGAGGAGCCACACTGCAGGGAGCACGTGCCTAGCAGGAAATGGAATGGAGGTGGAACATCAGAAGTCACGGACTCCGACACAGCCAAAGGCCAAGGTGAGAAGAGGAGGTGGCAGAGGGTTTGCAGCATTCAGACTGCTCGTCGTTGCTGCAGCAGCATGGCTCCTGTGTGGGCCCGTCCTGCAGAGACCGTGGACGAATACCGGAGGCTGCCTGTGAGTTGTTTGTCTTTGTGGCCCAGAATTCATGCTAAATAAATAGACAATGAGGAGGGTGAAGAATAATGATTATACATGATAGCTGGAAATATTGATTGATGATAGATAGATGATAGATATAGAGAGAGAGAGATAGGTAGATAGATGACTGATAGATGAAATAGATGACTGATAGATAATACATAGGTAGACATATGATAGATAAATATATAAATAGATGATAGATAGATACGTGGTTGATAGATGATTAGTAGATGATGGATGGATAGATCATTGATGGATGAGTGGATAGGTAGATGATCGATAGATAAATATAGACTAATAGGTAGATAATAGATGATTGATAGATGATAGAAACATAGATAAACAAGTAGGAACCCATGTGGAATACAGGATAAAAAAGTTGGATTTTGGATTAAAGGTAACAGCTTCCAATTCCAGTGCCTGCCCTGCCCCTAATTAGCTTTGTGATCTTACACAGTCATTTCCCCACAGAGAGTGCATTTCCTCCCCTGTAATATAAGATGTTAGGTTAGATCTGTCTTCAAACCATTTATCAGGGTGACCAGGATGGGAGATGTACAATATGTGAGAGTTTAAGACCCTCACCCAATTTCAACCAGATTAGTTTAGTGTTTTAGCTCTTTTATCAAGTTCCATATGTGCTCCCATGTAAGATTTGGTCCCACTGCTAAAACAGTAATTAAAACACAGACCAGATCATCCTAAGGCTTTTACAGGACTGAGTTTAGGGACTGTCTGCTTGGCCATTTCTGGGCACCCCGTGCTTTAAAACAACCTGAGATAGAGACCCCAGGGGTGGGGCAGCTTCTCTCACTACTGTCATGAGCTACCAGAGTTCCATTAATGTCACTGCTGTATCCTGGCGCCTGCAACATCCGGTAACCTGGTGCCTGACACATAGTAGTTGCCCACAGCAGCCCACAGCTGAGCATCAAAGTCTTGCTGAAGGAGAAGCCAACAAGGGCGAGGGAAAGTGCCCAGTCCCAGAGGCTAAGGCACACAAGGCAGGGCTGCCATCCACAAGGGGTTGACATTGACAGTGGCCCAATAAATGTTAGATGAACAATGACAAGAAATCCCATAAAAGAGTGTTTATTCATTCAACAAACAGTTTCTGAGGACCTATTATGTACGAGGCAGTATGGTAGATGCTGGAGTTGAAGAAAAGATAATTCCTGCCCCAGATAGAGTCCAATAAATTGGGTGCTTACAATATGGTGTGATGAATTCAAGTTAAAAACAGAATGCACAGGAGCAAACAGGAGTGACACCCAATCCTGCCTGGCTGGAAAAGGTGGTCAGGAAGCCATCCCAGAGGAGTGAGTCTTCCTTCTGGACCAGGCATCGTCCTGGAGCAGGCGTCAAGGAGGGATTCGGGAGGGGCTGGGGCGGTGGGGAGTGGAGACAGGAGGCAGCACAGAGGAAGCCAGATTCGAGGCCCGGGGCAGAGGCGGCACAGGCTTCTGCAGACCCAAGAAGTGCTCCATGTGGTTGGAGCACAGGTGCGAGGCGGAGCCCAGAGCCTGGAGTGTTAGGCGAGGAGGGGACTTCACTCTGCAGGGGATGGGCCGGGAAGGCGGAGAACAGCGCAGGACGGGGTCAGGTGGATATGTGCTAATGCTCACCCAGCTCCGTCTGCAGTCTGGGTCAGAGAGGTCAGACAAAAGCCTGACCTCAGCTTGACAATGACTGCAGCAGTGGAGAAAAAAGGGTGGATTCAAGAGATATTAGGAAAAAAAGTGTTAATTAATCATTTATTTTAAGATTAAAATTCTTCTGGTTCTAAGACCAAGCTGCATATTTGAGAAGCTCTCTATCACCAACTATTCTCTCTTTAAGCTTAAGTTAATATCCCTTTAAATCGAGAGAATAAACCTTTATTTATCAACCACAAGAAAACAACAAAAAAGCAGTTTCCTTTTTCTTTTGATGCTGCTTTTCTTTCTTTTAGGCAGAAGGTCTATTCTAACCAAGCTGATTGAAAACCGGGGGCCCATGTGTTACACGTAAATAATAAACAAGTGCCCCTGTGGGTACTTCAGTGCTGCGTTCAGATTGTACTCTGCAGTGAGGACTGTGTAACTGACCAAAAAAAGAGAAAAGAAAAAAAGAATTTTTGCTGCTTAACACTGTTCGAAGACCTGCACTGACATCAGCCCACGTTAAAGCAGAGTAAACTGAGTAGTGAGAAGTGTAAAATAAAAGCATTCTTTGTTCTACTTTATTCCAACAAAAGGCAAAATCCTGGCGGGAAGAGCACAGACCCTGGAGTCCGGAGACCTGGATGCAATTCCAGTTCTAGGACTCCCTCAGCATCCTCATCTGTAAAGTGGACATGAAACCCGATTCATGGTGTTGTTTGGAAATGGAAATTCAGCGGGATAATACACAGAAAGCAGAAAGCACCTGCTAGATACAGAAGCTCAGCAGACGGAGTCATGGTTTCTTTCCTCAATGCTGAACGGGGCTCATCTCCGTGTCCTGAAGAACTTGTGATGCGTGCCATGCGCACGATTTCTGAAACCACCCTCCTGTGCAAAGGGAGAAGTGGCATGAAATCTAGACCTGAACCATTTCCATCCTCTACGTGACTGACAACAGCTTTCCCTTCTGAAGCAAAGCAGGAACATAATCCAGGCAAAACTGGATTCCTGAACCTCGTAAACTCACTTTCGACCGATACACCAGCCATGGAATCTCAGGTCAGCCGCGTGGTCCACCTCACACCGAGAAGGCCATAGTCTGATTGGTCCTTCTGAGATCATGACAGAGCCACCTGACATGCAATGCCAGGACTATTAAAGGTTCTGGCAAAGAGTGCACTGGAGAATACATGAAATAATGAAAGTGTCCACCCTAGCCGCCTTCCACAGCCCTGGCAAAGAGGATCGGGCTCCTTGCGGCCATCAAATGTGATGATTTTTCAGCATGCAGTTGTGTTGTTCCAGGCCACCACAGCTCGATCTTCTCCTAGAGCTTGAGGCTCTTCCCCTCCAAAGACAGCATTACTACTGTGTCATCAGAGGCCAGGTGCACCCTGCGTGTTTTCCCCAGTTACATGCAGTTCAGCAAACACTTAACGAGCACCTGCTATGGTCAGGGACCAGGGACCAGGTCAGTCCTGCAGACACAAGGACTAGTAAACACACCCTTGGTCTAGGGCACTGAGAGATGCCTGGCAGTGTTTTAACCCGCACCACACTCCCACCAAGTATGCACTGTGTTCTTAATACACGGAGGAGGAAATGGAAGCCCTGGTTCAATAAGGAGCCAAAGCCGATAGAGCAGCCACATTCGACCCTGAGTCTGCCTGGCTCCCATGGAACATGACTTCCCTGCACAGGCTGCCCTGCTTTTCCCGCAGAAGAGACGGGTCTCACGGGTCCCTCTGCTCGTCACCAAAGATGTCAGAGCACCCCTCTATACCTGACTATGAAATGTGGTCACCATGCAAAGGGGCCACATAAAGATTCAGATTCCCGGAGGAAGAAAGGAGGATGGCAATTAAAGCCCAAGGATCTGGCAGGTGGAGAGAAGGACCCTGGTGTGGGCACCCACGTGCCCACGGCTACAGGACCTCCACGAGCAACGCCACCTCTCTCCATATGTTCCTTGCAGCTTATAACAGGAAAGGGACCTGGGACAGATCCTGCACCCTTTTGGGTTCTCTGACTCTGTTACTATTGACACAAAGAGAAGGGAGATTAATAATTATGCCAGGGGGAGGAGCAAGGGAGAAAACAGCTGGGCGACCCCTCTCCTCCCAAGACACAATGGAGATTGTGAAGGCTGCCCTCAAGGGTAGCTCCACTCTGGCCTTTGCCCTTGTCCTCAGGTCAGCGTGCACTGAGGACACTTAGGCCTGGCGCACAGGCAGAGTGAAAGCCCGTGATGGAGGCCAGCACCATCATCACCACGTGCTGCCTGAAGTGCATCTCCCCACCCTTGGACACTGTCCTACCATCCACCGTGTCCTTTTGCTTACAGCCTCTCTGCCAGCTTGGAATCCATACGGATGTGCTTATATGGATCTAAACTAATTTGGGGAAGTAAAGTTTCATGAGGCTTACATTAGGAGTTTTCCAAAGTCTGAATACGCATCTCCTGCACGCTCTCCATCCACTCATTTTGCACAGTCCTAGGAAGTACAAGGATGAAAGGGGGAATTTGAGGGGAAAACTCAGCTTTCCCCAGTTTGACTTTTGTCCCAAGCCCCCAGCCTGCCACCTCGTTGAACACCAAACACAGTAAGATCATCACCACATCTCTGACACTATGTTCAAGTTGGGATGGCAGGTGGTAAGCTGAGGGTCACACTGTGCTTTTCTGTAACAGCCACTACCACACTCCTTTATAATAATAATTAAAATAAATTTTAAAAGCACATATCCCTGTTCAAGAGTAACTGTTACCACTCAGACTTTGAAATCTGAAGATTTGGAGGTTGTATGGTACTATCTTTGGATTCCCTGAGGACAGTGTATCCCGGTGAAAGCTGTTGTCACTATGATGCCTCCCTCATTTCCTGACAGCCTGCTTCTCTCCCTAGCTTGGAGCCCCTCACATACCATCCGTCCAGCCACTCCCTAGTTCCACATACATTTGAGCAAGCAATTCTCACCGGCCTATACCGAGTTCCCGGAAGGCAATGTCCTATTCCCTCTTTCCCCACATAGATGTCCGGCGTGGCCCAGCCTCAGAACCTCTGCACCTCGTGTGCACTTGACAATCACCTCATCATGATAGGGCTTCCGTAGACCTGCCCTGTGCACCTCTGAAATCTCACCCTGCAGTGGTCCCATAATTGCATCATCACAGGGTCTGCACAGATGGCTGATCCTGCTGCAACCACTTCTGTTGGGCTAGAAATTGCTGTGTCCCCTCTTTCACTTCCTGGGCCGTGCTGACCCTCTTGGCTGGGGGGGATGAGGCTGCTGGACTCATTAGAATTGCAAAGGAGTGGGTTCCCACAGCATAGAGTCCTACTGCCCATCCCTGCCTAACCTGACCCTCCCGCAAGCACACACACACAGACAGATACACACGGAAAAAGAAGTCACTGAAGCCAGGTGGATGTAAGAAATAAGTAACAGAGTGGCACCAATATGTAATAATCCCCTGAATGTGAGAGTATGATGCTAAAAGGAAGAGAGAGAAAAGGGCAGACCTTACTGATCGCTTATGGGTATACCAGGTGATTGACAGTGTACTATGTTAATTGTCATAACAACCTTCGTTTCACAGATTGGGAAGCTGAGATTGAGAAATTGAGTGGTTTGTCCACTACAGAAAGTGGTGGGTAAGCCAGTGTTCTGAGCCCATTTCACTTGACTCCCACACCCGTGTGTATTAGCTGCACCTGCTCTATGAAATTCTCCCTGCTGAAGCTTGGCTTGTCCCCAAGGCATGAAGGCAGGACTTAAAAGTATAGTGGAGCAGTTTCCCAAAGGTGCATTGGCATCTCAAAACTCAGTAAAATGCAGATAGGTTATGCATGGCACTGACTACTCAGGGTCAATGGCTTTGGGTCTAAGCCCCTGAACCAAACCTGCACTTTCTTCATTATTTTTAATGGCAGTGGCTTTCACCTGCATCTTTTTAGTCATTTCAAAGTGTTTATATTTTCAGTCTTTTTAGGGACTTGTTGAACCATGAATGTGTTCCAACCATAAATCATGAACATGCTTCATGTTAATGGTGAGCACATTTCTTTCAGGTCTAACTGATCTCATTATTTAATTCTCAAGCAGTATTTGAAGAGTATTTGGCATTGCTTTTTGATAAATGAAAATTCACTTAGAGTATGTCTACTACCTTGTTTTGATTACTTAAGTAGTCTTGCTCTAGGTGAGATTTTGCAACTGGTATTAGAAGACTCTTCCCATGGAGAACAACATTAAAAGCTGAATAATTTTTAATGCGTGGAAATAAGGGAAACATGGAGTACTGAATCCAATTTCCTTCATGCAATTTCCTCTTGAAGCGTTTGACCCAATTTTAAACTGAGCATGCGTGGCACAATTGGCCAAGAAACAAAACAGGGTCTGCTAAGATGCTAAAAGTTTATGCAGAAGTTTCAGAAATGCCATGGTGCTGGAGAGATAAAAATTAGAGTGTAAGTCCCACTAAGGTGGAGACAGAATCTGATGGATGCTCCAAGCTTTGATTGAGATACATAAAAATCTACATTCTCAGAATAAAATGCATGAGGTCTAAATACATAAAATACATGAGACACTGGGAAGATGTCTAACATATTGGTTCTTGGAAACTCAGAAAGATAGGAGACAAAACTTAGAGTGGAAGCAATATTTGAAGACATACTGGCCAAACATTTTTCCAAAACAAATGACACATGGATCTACAAATTTTAAAAGGTGTATGAACTCTCTGTAAGATTAAAAAAACAGCAAGCACAATTTAAAAATGCAAATACTAGTTTTCTATTGCTGTCTAACAAGCTACCACAAACTTATAGGCATAAAACCTCATGTACCTGTTATATCACAGTTCTGTAGAACAGAAACCTGGGAGGCTCAGATGGGCTGTATGCCCAGTACTCACAGGGCTCCATTCAAGGTGTCTCCCAAGGCTGTGGTTCTCATGTGAAGCCTGGGGTCCTCTCTCAGGCTCTTTTGGGTTGTTGACAGAATTGAGTCCCTCACAGTTGTACTACTGGTGGAGGACCACTCTGAGCCACCAATCTATAAGCAGCTCACAGCATGGCTGTTCGTGTTCTTCCTCCAAGGCCAGTGGGGAAAACATCACCTGATGGGTCAGACCCAGGTAGAATAATAGACCCCTTCATTAACTCAGTGCCAACTGACTTGGGGCCCTGATTACATCTGAAGAATCCCTTTATATACAACACAATACAGTCCCAGGAATGCTGTCTCCCTACATGCGTAGGTCCCACCCACACTGGAGAAGAGCGGATCCCACAGGGGTGAGGGCCATTGGGGGCTGTTTTAGAATCCACCTGCTACAGAACTATTCATGTCAGAGTACAGCTGCTAGAAAACAAAAAGAAATTTAAAAATCTTAAAAGTAGTCAAAATAAACCTTTGTTTCGAAAAAGCAGCAATAAGACTGACAGCGATCTTTACAGCACAAACAATAGAAACCAGGAGATAATTAGATGACAGTTTTGATGCTGAAAGAAAATATTTCCAAACTAGAATTGAATACTAATAAAAATAGTTTTTAAATATCAAAGTGAAATGAATATGTTTTTAGACAAAAAAAATTGAGAATTCATTATGAGTAGAACAATATTAAAGGAAATGAAGAAACAAAAAGGAATTTTTCAACAGAAAGGAAAATAATCCCATAAAGAAGCTCAGAAATGCAGGAAGAAATAAAAAACATCAGAAAGGGTAAATATGTGGTTAACTGTGGTTGAATACCATCAATATGATTAAAATTCTTTTGAGATTTAAATTATATGAAGAATTGAAATGTAACAATTGCACAAAAAAACTGGACTCAAAGTATTGTAATGTCTTTGTATTATTCGGGAAGTAGTAAAAGAAACATTTTAATGTACACTCAAATAAGTCAAGGATACATGTTACCATCTCTACTAGAATCACTACAAGAACAGTAAAGGCATGTATAACTAATGAGGTAATAAAGGCTAACTGTAAAATTAAAAATAGTTACAATCAATCAAAAACAAAGCTAGAAAGAAAAAAGAACAGATGGTACAAATAGGAAAAAATAGTAAAATGCTAGATTTAAATACAAGAATATAAGTAATTACTTTACATGAAAATTTAAATAATACAAATAAAAGACAAAACTTTTATAATCTGTATTTTACAATCCAAGTATATGTTGCTTACAATAAATATGTTTTAAGTATAAGAATACAGAAAGTTTAAAATAAAGGAATTGGAAAAGATATACATTGAAAATACTAACCAAAAAACATCTAGTATAGCTCAACTTAGATAAAGAAGACTTAAAAGCAGTAAGTATTTTTAGAGACAGAGGGGAATATTTCAAAGTAAAAAAAAAAGTACAACTTAGCAGAAAGGTTAAGTCCTAAATTCATATGCACCTAATAACAGAATTTCAAAACATACAAAGCAAAAACTAAAAATTGACTAAAAAGAAAACTAGAAAAATCCACAATCATAGAAAAAATTTAAAACAATTCTCAATAAAAATTAAAACAAATACTATGAATGTGTGAAAAACACAATTATCAAAATGGACTTAACTTTACATATTCACATGGAATATTTACAAAAATTGTTTATATTATGGGCCAAAAAGCAACTCTAAATACATTTTAAATGATTTAATATGTTCTCTAGCCACAGTGAGATCAAACAAGAAATCAGTAACAAAAACATAACTAAAAAATTTCCAGATTTTTAGAAATTAAACAATGCATTACAAAATAAATTAGAAGAGAATAAATTACAAAGGAAATGAGAACTTATTTTTAACTGAATGGTAAGAAAAATACAATATATCAAACTCTTGATGTATAGCTGGCAAGGTGCTTGCAGGAAAACGCATGAGCATAAATGTACACGTTATTACAGAAGCAATGTTGGAAATCAACAAACTGGGAATCCATTCCAGATGTTATCTTAAAAAAGTGCAAATCATACTCAAAAAAATGTGGAAAGGAGGAAATAACAAAGACAAGGATATAAAAATATACTAGAGAGAATAAAAACAAAAGTTAATTCTTTAAAAAGGCAAATAAGATTAATAAATCCCTAGAAAGACTTACAGTGAAAAAAAGAGAGAGCAAACATACACTACCAATATGAGAAATAAAAAATCAGATATCACATAAATATAAACCTTCATGACTTTGGAGGTTAACAGTTTCTTAAATATAATATCAAAAGCACAAGGAACAACACTACCAAGAAAGTGAAAAGGTAACCCGCAGAATGTGAGAACACATTTGCAAGTCATATATCTGACAAGAATCTGGTGTTCAGAATATATAAGAGACTCATGTCAATCAACAAAATAAACACAACTCATTTAAAAAATAGGCAAAGTATTTGAATAGGCATTTCTTTAAGGAGGATATACAAATGGCCAATAAACACATGAAAATATATTCAGTATCATTAATCAATAGAAAAATGCAAATTAAAACCACAATGACATACCACTCCATGTCCATTAGGATGGCTATAAACCAAAGAAACAGAAAATAACAATTGCTCAAGAGCATGTGTAGATTTTGGAAACCTCATACATATACATTGCTAGTGGGGATGTATAATGTGTTGCTACTGTAGAAAACAGTTTCTCGGTTCCTCAAAAAGTGAAACATAGAATTATCATATGACTCAGTAATTCCATCCCTAGGCATATACCCAAGAGTAATGAAAGCATATGTACATACAAAAACTTGTATACAAATGTTTATAGCAGCTTATCACAATAGCCAAAAAGTGTAAACAGCCCAAATGTTCATCAATTGATGAATAGATAAACAAATTGTGGTATATACATGCAATGGAATATTATTCAGCCACAAAAAGGGGTGAAATATTTATATATGCTACAATATGGAAGAACATTGGAAACATTATACTAAGTGAAAGAAGCCAGACACAAAAGGCTTGTAGAATTCTACAAATATTGTAGAATTCCACTGATATAAAATGTCCAGAAGAGGCAAATCCTTGTAGACAGAAAGTAGATTAGTGGTTGCCAGGGGCTGGAGGAAGGAGGGAATGAGGAATTATTGCTTAATGGGTATGGAGTGATGAAAATGTTCTGAAATTAGATAGTAGGATGGTTGTGCAATATTGTAAATGAACTAGAAAACAATGAATTATATACTTTAAAGTGGTTAATTGTTAAAATGGTGAATTTTATGTTTTGTAAATTTTATCTCAAAAAAAATTCAGATCTTCCTGCATGGAAAAATATATTAGGTTTATGGATTTAAAGATACAATATTTTAAACTTATTAATCCTCCCCAATTTAATGTATAAATTCAATGTAATCTCAACCAAAATTCCAGCAAGAGACTTTAAAATCCCTGATTTCAGCCCTGTTATAAAGATACAATAATTAATCTAATGTAGTATTGGTGCAAATTGACCAAAGGAATAGAATAGAAATTCATAAACATATTCACACATATGTAGCCACCTCATGTACCACAAAGAGGACACTATGATATGATGGGAAAATAATAATTCCAATAAATCAAAATCCATCTGTTATGTATCCACATATGAAAACAATGAATCTTGGTCCCTATCTAACACCATTTGCAAAGTATCAATGCCATGTGTACTGTGAGCCTAAATGTGAAAAGTAAAACAATAAAATATCTAGAACACAGAAGATTATCTTCATAATCTTTGTATATTCAAAGGTTTCTTAAGCAGAACACAGGAATAACATTAAACTTAAGGTAGAATTCTGATTAATTACACCTCGTGAAAATTAAGAACTTCTGTTGATCCTAAGACAACACTAGGAAGCAAGTCACAATGAGAAAGGTCTTTGCAGTACAAATATCCCACGAAAGTCCTGTATCCAAATACTAAAGAACTCATACAAGTGATAAACATGAGCTAAGGTCTTGATCAGGCTCTTTACAGAATACTCAGCCAGCATATGAAAAGCTGTCCAACAACATCAGCCATCATAAATACGCATATTTGAGTTACAAGTCTATGCTGCTACACACTCACCAGAATGGATAAAGTGAAAATGAGAGACAATAGCACATATTGGCAAAAATGTGTAGCAACTAGAATTTTCATACACTGCTGGTGGAAAAGGAAATTGGTACAGCCATTCTGGAAAAGTCTTCGGCAGTGTCTACTGAAACGCAATGCATGCACACCCAACAAGCATGCCAGTTCCTCTCCCAGAAATATATCCAACACACACATACATCAGTGCACTAAAAGGTATGTACCAGATTTTCATAGCAGCATAATTTCTAATATCCAAGAACCAAGAAAACAGTTCATCAACCATAGAACAGGTAAATAAATTATAGTATTAATATATTCAAATAGGAATTCTTCATAACGATGGCAAGAGCAAGCCACTGCTACATACAATAATACAGATGAATCTCACAGATATCACTGGAGTGAATGAAGTCAGGTATTTAAGAGTATGTACTGCATAATTTCATGTAACTTAAGAACAGGCAAACTAATCCATGATGCTGGGAACCAGAACGGCAAGCTCCTGTAGTGGGGGTGTCGTGACCAGAGGGGGGGCGAGGAAGGTGCAGGGGGTGCCGCAATGTCTCATGTCGTGACCGGGGCTGTGGTGTGTGGATATGGTCACTTGTAAAAAAGTTCATTGGGCTATATCCAAGGTTTATGCACTTTACTAAATGTATGTTATATTTTATTTTAAAAAAACTTTACCACGTAAATATTTTGGAGGAGGGAAACCTAACTTTCACTGGGGAAAAATAAATGCCTCCTTCAAAAAATAATCTGTCTTCACACATTCAGGCTGCTATAACAAACTACCATAGGCTGGATGGTTTATAAACCACAGAAATGTATTTTTCACAGTTTTGGAGGCCAAAAGTTCAAGATCAAGGCACCAGAGTGTTTGGTATTTGGTAAGGACCGACATCCTGGTTTATAGATGGTGCCTTCTGGCTGTGTCCTCACAGGGTGGAAGGGGCAGAGGTCCCTTTTATTAATATAATGGCACGAATCTCAAATGAAGGCTCTGCCCTCATGACGTAATTACTTCTCAAAGGCCCCGCTTCCTAATACCGTCCCCTTGGGCATTAGGATTTCAGCATCTGAATTTTGGGGGAACACAAACCTTCAGACGCTATCACCTCCCTTCCACCTGACAGATGAAACATGATCATCACAATGTAGGTAATTGCTGAGGCTGAGTTTGGGTATATGAGCTATTTATTATTGATTATTTAAAATTTAATCTCTCTACTTTTGTGCACGTTTAAATTTTTTATAATAAAAGATTTTTTAAGTTATATCAATTATTTATAAAATAAAAAACTCCCTCCCTAATGATTAAAATTTAAAAGTCCAAAGTAATTTGTTATCTGTAGACACCAACTTTTAGTATCTTCATTTGAAACCTCATGGAAGAAAATAAATATGAAAAACCTGCCAAAGCCAAATCCACTTATAAACCATCTGATCTCCCCAAGTCCAGAGCTAGCAAGTCTGGAGTGGTATTTGTGAAAACATATGGCCTGTTCCCCGACCAAGCATGTCACAGCAGTCCCCCTGATTGCCGAGTGTGCATGGCCGGACACGTAATGGCAAAGAGATTCAGAAATAGCGTGATGCAGTCCCGAGAAGGCACCACAAATCCTCTGCACAGCTGGGCAGAGACTCCCTGGCTCCGGAGGCCTGATTTCCAGAGTCTCCTGGAGTCTTCTGAGTGCTTTGAACACAGATGTGCCTCGATGGAATCTGCTGAGCGCTTTGTGGAATGTTATTTCTGCCCTTGCAAATTTCAGACGGCTTGAAATGAAGGAAAGAGCAGAAAGGTGTGTTCATTCGTCAACCTCAGGTGAAGGCCATTACTGTGTTATTCAGTGGAGAGGAAAATCATCCCAAAGCCGGAATTTGAAAAACGTACAAGTGTAACTAGAAGGCAGTGGTGGTTAGCCAGCTCTCTGACATCTGTGTGCTAGCAATTTTCCTGCAGTGGCAGGAGGCAAATTGGTGCCTCTGTGGGACAAAGGAATGACACAGCAGTGACAAAACCTTGCAGCCCCTCCCAAGACACCCCCCTTAGTCACTGTCATCCTCAGGAAAGAGGAAGAGTTTCCCGTGTGTTAAAGGGTGGCGAAAAACAGCTCTCGTGGGATAAATGGCTGGTTTTGCGTGTCTTGTCTGAATTAGAACCTGCCGCTCCGTCACTGACCGTGAGGACCAGCGCTTTGGTTCCAGCTGTCCGTCTCTGACTGCTGGGGGTACTGGGGGTCGTGCTGGACAGATGTCGTCCCTCCTGGTAATTACTGGGTACAGCCCATTCCTGCCAGCGCCACTGGAGGCAGTTCTCAGCAAGAGTCTCATCTCTGAATAATTTTCTTCACTATTTTATTCAATAATTTTACTTCCTCTCATAGATGTAGACCAGAAAAACGAAATGAGGCCAGCATATCTTCAGACGCAATAAAATAAGGCCAAACCCATGACCTCATCTTGCCAGTTGACATGAAGTTGGGCCCAAATGCCTGAAGCTTAAATGTGATTTGTTACTAATTCCTATCAGATATACATACCTGCCCTCTTTTGGGAGAACTTGTTGATTTTGTAGACTGCAGCTTTGACTTAAATAACACTGTGAGTATACCAAATTTCACTGACAAATTTTGCAGACGATAGTTAAACACGACCAACCTTCACTGAGCCCTGTTGTGTGGCAATGAAGACAGTTGACGGAGCTCGTTCCCTGATCTCGAGGAGTTCAAAATCCAGCGGGGTGAGCAGCTCTGTGAATAGACCAGTCCAGTGTAGTGAATGTCACAGAGACACCGAGAAGGGACCATGTTTCTGTTACAACTTCCTCGTAAATTAGGACTCTTTTACCAAGTACCACTGGGAAAGCTGGCATCAGTGGCACCGTCTCACCTTGTTTTTACCAGGGAAAATTGCTGGCAAGGCATAAAATGTGACCCCCCCCACTCCCACCCCAGGGGCACAGTCCAAATCTTTTGGGTTTTGTGTGTTGCCCCCAAGGTAGGTAACATTCCGACTGTATGGAATTTCAAGTATTCCTGAATGCATAGGACTAAGGACCGCACAAAAAAGAATAAGTGCTGAATATCTCAGTTAAGAACTTGCCTAAGCAGTGTGACACCTCTCCCGCCACACACTCCCACAGACACGGCACATGCACACACCGCTCTCTGACTTCAGACTTAGACCTCAAGTCCACTCCCATCATACCCACCGCAGAGTCAAATACAAGCTCAAACTCAGGAGTAGAGGTTTTAAGCCTAAAATATAATTGTGAAAACTCATCAATGTACATTAGCAAAAACCTGACGATATTTGTGGACTTGCGTGGCGGGTGCTGAATGAAGAAGAGAGGCACATACTTGCACATCTGGCTGAATTTATCTTTCTAGGCACGAGAAACAGAGACTGTGGATTCAGTGAACTGGCCCGAGGAGCTGAGTGATTCTAATAGTTTGATCAGCAGTTAATTGAAACTTGAATTTAATTAGAGTACACATTTAAAAAACAAAGTTGAAGTCCCAACAATGTCTTGAAATGAGTAGAATACATAGAATAAGGAATTCAAAGACTGCAAGATGTGGATTCATGGTGAACAACCAGGTCGCTGCCTTACACACACATCCTTTCTCCTTTTATTAATATTTTGTGTAAGATGTGTTGGTCTTGCCTAACTTTACAATTTTTTCCTAAATTGAAGATTTGTAAGGAGATTAAATCTGAGCTGGAAGGATAGACAAGGCCAGATCACGCACTTAGAGCTGACGCGTGACTGCTGAGGCCGCGGCCGCGAGTGGTTGTGGGGAGGACAGCGGAAAGACGCAGGCAGGAGGGAGGACGGTTTCTGTATGTCCACACGGGGACTCTGGTGGACACTGGGCACCCTCTTTTGTTCTTTGCTCTTCAACTTCCAATCTTCTCTCCCTTTGGGTAATATTCTCACATTTAATATATGAAAGCCCAATTAATATATATTAGCTATACAATTGTATAAAATATACAAAATTATGGAATTGTATACTAATTACATAAAAATAGGATTAGGCACTAATATACATATCTACAGTCCCCACCTCTAAAACTGATGAGGGGGGATCCACCTTCTCCGACCCCCAGTGCCAGACTTCAAGCAGTGACCTAGGCTCGCGGATTGGATACTCCTTCCTGGTACTTTGAACCTGGAGAGAGAGAATGTTTTGG
Source organism: Daubentonia madagascariensis (assembly GCA_023783475.1). Lineage (NCBI taxonomy): Eukaryota > Metazoa > Chordata > Mammalia > Primates > Daubentoniidae > Daubentonia > Daubentonia madagascariensis. The sequence continues at coordinate 2,497,971 of JAKFHU010001035.1, forward strand.
ATTCGTTTAGGGCAGCAAGTGTTAGCATCCCAGTCTGACTGGGCCAGTCAGAAAGCTCCCTTGCAGTCCACTGTCCCCACAAGTCTCCTGCTGGTTTGGTGAGTCCCTTGTATCATTCTAACACACTTCCTCTGTGTTTAAGTTATACAGAGCTGACTTTTATTTCTTGCAATCAAGAAATTTTGTCTAACAGACATTTGAAGAACCGTCAGAAAAAATTTGGGGAGTCAAGCTGTGCGCCTTACTTCCTGTGTGTCCCTGGGTACCTCCCTTAGCCTCTCTGGGTCTCAGGTCCCCTGGCTTTAATATAAGGAACTATGAATTGACCTCTCCAGTTCTCTAGCACCTCTAATATTATACGAGCCCGTGATTCTGAGCTGACAGATTGTATAACAAAAGTTTCAATGACATAATTTAAAGAAAGAAAAATACAAAACAGTGATCTTTGGTGAAGCATCATCCATATTCTGATGTCAGTACAGACATTGTCTGCACCACGAGCTTCTACCAGACTCACCAGAGGTGACGAGATGCTCTTGATTACTGGAAAATGCACAGAGGGCTCATAACGGAGCCTGTGAGGGGGGCATGGCTGACATCACAGATATGACTTTGTCATTAGAAATACAACAATAATCAAAACAGTAGAAAGCCCTCACATTTCCCCTTCCATTATCTCGTTTGATTGTCACAATAACCCTGTGAATTATTGTCCCCATTTCACAGCTGGGAAGGCAGGACTCTAAAAGGTCAATTCACTTGTCCAGGGTCACCTAACTAGTAATTGGCAGACCCTGGACCGGGCCCTAAATCTTCTGGTTCCAGAAGCGGTGGCCTTTCTGACGCGCCCGCTGCCCTTTGGGAGGGGCTTCCCTGCAGCGGGATTTCTGCAGGCCTCTCTCCCTCCTTGTTACTGCGGGTGGGTGTTGCCTTCTTGCACAGTTTGCTTGTGGTGACATTCCTGTGATACAGACTATCGTGATTTTTCTTTTCCTTTCCAAATATACTCCAGTTCCTCTCCAGCAAAGCTTTGCTTAATCCACGGGATTACAAAAGGAACTAAAACCAATATTTCCTTTCTGATTTAATACAATCTGTTTTATCCATTTTTAAAAAGAGATTATTTTGTAGAAATGGCATGTAAATCCACAAAATAAACAAAGTCACCTTCCTTTGGACTGTAGACAAATAACCTGAAAATAACCCTGACAAGATTGTGTTTGCAGAGCCAAACCAGTTCTGAGAAAAATAAATAAATAAATAAATAATAACCCCCACCTCTGGGGCGGTCCCCCCCGCCCCCGTGCATGATTGACACTTTACGCCTTCTCTTCCCAGGTCAAAGTTAAATGAATTCATGAGTGGAGCCTATAATTAGTATGAGTGGTTAATTCTAAAGACTTCACTTCACAATCTCGATGACATTTTGCAGCACTGAGGGTGGCGGTAATGAGGAAGTGCGCTCAGCGCGAGTGTACGCTGAAATTAGCAATGAAACGCTTGCCTCCCCACTTCACGTACAATTTGGCCAGAGAAGAATAAGACAAACGGTGTGGCAGACACTGCAAACTCTTCCACAACACAAGAGTATCTGGGCTTTGTGGAATATTCATGCTTCACCCCTCTTTAAAAATGTTCAATGTATAAATTATCTCCAAATAGAGAAATTAAGGATGCATTGTTCATATGACAATGAATTTCATTACACAAATATTCCAAAAAGCAAGTTACTTATTTTCAAATTAAAAAAAAACAAACAAAAAGCACTCTGATTTGTATCCATCTATTAAGGAATAAAGATTTTTTGCAAAGGATACATCTAGATTTTCATGAGGCCATGCATGTGATAAAAATATAGATTATGCCATGAATATATACTCCTTTACTTTTTAACTGTGCACACTGACAAAACTTTTATTTTTCAAGGGTTGAGTTATATAGCCATACAAAGTAGACCTGAACACGTATTTTTTAAATTTCTGAATAACAAATTCAAAATATTCTCTGATGGTTCCTCAATGCTATCAAAGGCTTGAGTCAATAATTGAATCAATGTCCAAAGGTGGATAATATTTCTTCTGTACATAAAATATGATATTTAGCAAAAAATTACTTCATTCATTTATTCATTAACCCATCATATGTTGTTAAGCATCATAAAATAAATGACTGTTAGCTGCTAAGGCTACAGCTTTGCCTTGAGAATAATTCTATGATCAGATTTTTGAAAAGTTTTGGTCAAACGCTTGTGTTAGGAAGGTGACTCCGGCAACAGGCTTACGAACAGCTGGAAGCAGGGAGAGAAGCCCGTCGGGAGGCAGTGTCTATAACCCACTAATAAATCATCAAGCCTTTAATTGAAGTAATGTCAGTGGGTTTAAAGAGAAACGGTGGACTCAGGAGATATGAAGAATCTGGAATTAATAGGGCTTGTGATTGTATTTTAGAAGTGAAGAAAATAATATCCTGGATTCAGGATGACTTTGGCATTAAGGATGGCCGAGACAACCAGGTGGGTCATGGAGCTGTTCTTTGGGGGGAAACACAGAAAGACGAGAACTCAGGACACGTGGGAACAGGACAGGACAGTGACAATCTTCAGTCTAATGGGGTAAACAGCGTCACCTTACATTAGAGGAAACTGAAAGTCCCGAAGCAAAGTCACTTGCCCAGGGCACAAAAATAATTATGAAATTATGTGAGGAACAGCATTCTTGTGTCCTTACACCTTCTACACTAGATGGAGGTCTCCCGCCGGCAGCACTCTAGCTGTGTCCAACTCACAGACACCGTTTCTTAAAACCATGCCGTATTTTTTAAATGGATGCAACATTTTTAAAAATAGGTTATTTTACAAAAAGAAAATGCTTCTGTATCTTGAAAAAGTCAAAGACCTCCCTGTGCTGTCCTTTCCTTGCAACACTGGGCTGGAGCCGGGAGCAGGCTGGGATTGCCGCGTCCTCTCCAGAAACTCCCTGAGCCGCAGCCTGCCTTGGCCCCACCAGCCTGTGAGCAGGACACTTTGCACATCTACCAGTGCTGACTTACGTCTGCTCCAGTCAGAGCGTAATGAGTCTGTACTGTTTGGTGGATTTGGAAATTCCTCCAAATAAACACAGGGTTCGATTGGTACCTTTTTGTCTAAGTGAGTGTTTAGAAATGCAGGAAAGGCCAAGACACAATCCAGCTATTGGGAAGCCCCCAGGTAAGGTGCAGTCCATACTGCAGCGTCCCCCTACTGTTCATCCCCTGTGACAGGCAGCCACACAGGAGCACGCCAACACAGGCTGCCATGCCGGGCACCCGCCCCCGGGCACAGCAGAGACTGCCCTGGGCAGCAGACAGTGGTCCTGCGTTGGCTTCATCCTTTCAGTCCCTGCGGAAACAGCTCTATAAAAGCCAGTGTCGGCTTCAGAGAACGTGGGAAGAGCTAGCAACAGTTCGTTAGACTGGCCTGGAGCAGAAGGAGCAGAACTCAGCAATGGCACAGAGAGAGAGAAAAAAATACTTTTAAATTTTAACATATAATCCCTGTGATGCTGAGTAAATGTGACTAATATTCACATTTTATCAATTTTCTCACTTAAACCGTCCAAAACATGCTATTAGTTAAATTTTACCATCAAAAATGGCAAAGCGCTGTTGTTTGGTTTGGTTTCGGTGTATATTTGTATGAGGGGCTGATACTTACAACATTCCTTAAATTTTTCTGAGTTTTCATGAGTTTTTGTTTTCTTGCTTTGTTTTGGTTTGACCTGGCATCTATTGTGCTGTTATTCAGTGAGAAGTTTCTCTTTCCTTCCTTCAACTCCCCTATTTCAATATTCCAAAGATCAAAGTTTGAGCACTTGTGAACTACAGGCTAGAAAGAGGCACAGTTCTGTTCTTTGTAGTGCGAGGATCTAAAACAAGTCAGCATGGACAAACTTTCAGGCTTCTTCCCCGTGAAACCACAGGAGTGGAAGCGGCCCCATCTTCCCAGGGAAGACTGTGCTGGCTGTTCCCGTGACTTAGACCTCTTCTTCCTCACACCCGAGTAGTTACAACATCTGACGAAGCTAATATACAAAAATATGCTTCACCAATTAAACATCTGATTCATCCCCATCAAAATGTCACATATATTTGAGGTTTGGGATCTGTAATAGAGCCCCATATCAACAATTGCTCAAATATTTATTCTATAAAGTATGCCAATTTGAAATGATACATATAATTAATATAAATAACAATAATTCTTAGTATATTTATAGTATTTTTCAGAACTTCTATATCTATTTCTTATATTTTGCCTACTGTTAAACACTGAGAGATATTAAATTTACTGACTTATTGTGCATTTGTTAATTTTGCCTAGTAATTCCAACATTTTTTTCTTTTGATATCTCCATAATATACAACTTATCACGTGACTGTCTGTAACTGTTATATATTCATTGTGGTTCATAAATTTTATTAGTATGAAATAACCTTCATGAGGATGGCCCTGCACTGGGCTTGCAAGGGGTTCACTGTGACAGCTCCCACACTTGTCTCTCCAGGTCCCTGACTCAGAACATTGATGAGCTGCAGGACATAAAGTTCTAATTCTCCCCTGAGAAAGGTGCTAACCTCCCTTTGATTGTGACACTGGACTCAGGGAAACCAAGTCCTAAGATGGGAAAAAGCCCCCCAGACCCCTCACATCTCACCCCACAGGTTAGCCGTCCTCTGAGAAAATGTCAAAAGACTCTTTCCCCATTGTGTGTTCTTGGCACCTTTGTCAAAAATCAGTTGACTGTAAATGTGTGTAAATTCTGGACAATGAAACCATTCTGTTTCATTGGTCTATATGTCTGTTTTTATGTCAGTATCATGCCATTTTGATTATTATAACTTTGTAGCAGATTTTGAAATCAAGTAGTGTGTTGCCTCCAGTTTCAAGATTGCTTTGGCTACTTAGGGTCTTTTGTGGTTCCAGAAAAATTTGGGGATTGTTTTTTCTATTTCTATGAAAAATGACATTGCAATTTTGATAGGGATTGCAGTGAATCTGTAGGTCACTTTTGGTAGCATGGGCATCTTTACAATGTTAATTCTCCCAGTGTCTTTCCATTTATTCGTGTCATCTTCAATTTCTTTCATCAATGTTTTATAATTTTCAGTTTACAGATCTTTCACCTTCTTGGTTAAATTTACTCCATAGTATTTTTTGGTGCTATGATAAATGGGCTTGTTTTCTTAACTCTTGTGTAGATAGTTTGCTGTTAGGATAAAGAAATGCTACTGATTTCTTATGTTGATTTTGTATTTTGCAACTTTACTAAATTTGCTTATAAATTCTAACAGTTTTTGTGGTGGACTCTTTAGGGTTTTCTGTATGTATGATCACACGTTCAGCAAACAGAGGCAATTCCACCTCTTCCTTTCCTGTTTGTGTGCATCTTAGTTCTTTTTCTTGCCCAATTTCTCTGCCTGTGACTTCCAGTGCTATGTTGAATACAAGTGCTTAGAGTGGGCATCCTTGTCTTGTTCCTGATCTTAAATGAAAACTCCAACTTTTCATCATTGAGTATAACGTTAGCTATAGCCTTGTCATATATGGCCTTTATTGTGCTTTGACACCTAATGTGTTGAGAGATTTTATCATAAAATGATGTTGAATTTTTTCAAATATTTTTATACATCTATTGAGATGATCGTATGTTCTTTGTTCTTCATTCTGTTAATATGGTGAACCACAGTTATTAATTTGCATAGTTGAACCATCCCTGCATCCCAAGGATAAATCCCACTTAATTATGGTGAATGACCCTTTTAATGTACTGTTAAATTAAAAACACAAAATGAGGAAGAACATTCTCTTCAATAAATAGTGCTGGGAAAACTGGATTTCCACATGTAGAAGAATGAAATTGGACCCTTATTTCACATCATATACAAAAATCAACTCAAAATAGATTAAAGACTTAAATGTAAGGCCTGAAACTGTAAAACTAGTAGAAAAAAACATAGAAAAGCTTCACAAAATTGGTCTGGGCAATGATTTCTTGGATATGATGCCAAAAGTACTGACAACAAAAGCAAAAATAGAAAAATGAGATTGTATCAAACTAAAAAGCAAAAGAAATAATAGAGTGAAGAGACAACCTGCAGGATGGGAGAAAATATTGGCCAATCATGCATTTGATGAGGGGCTAATATCCAAAATACACAAGGAACTCAAACTACTCAACAGCAAGAAAACAAATAACCTGAATTTAAAATGGGCAAAGAACCTGAAGAGATATTTCTCAAAAGAAGACATAGAAATGGCCAACAGGTGTATGAGAATAAAGTTCAACATCATCAATCATCAGGGAGATGCAATTAAAAGCACAAAGAGGTATCACCTCCTGCCTGTTAGAATGCCCATTAACAAAAAGACAAAAAATAAGTATTTGTGAGGATGTGGAGAAAAAGGAACACTTATACTCTGTTGATGGGAATGTAAATTAGTACAGCCATTATGGAAAATATCTACAAGGTTTCTCAAAAAATTAAAAATAGAACTACCATATGACCCAACAATCCTACTACTGGTTATACATCCAAAGGAACTGAAATCACTATATCAGAAAGATATCTGCACTCCCATGTTCACTGCAGCATTATTCACAATATCTAAGATATAGCATCAACCTAAGTGTCCAATGAATAAATGGATTTTAAAAATGTGGTACACAGGACAGCAGACTAGAAGCAACCTGTATAATGCTGCTCTTGCAGAGAGGATCAAAAGTGGCAAATAGACACCCACCTTTGGATCCATCATCAGAGTGAGAGATCTGGGAATCCACGGAGGGAGGCGGAGTGGAACGCAGAAGGCAGAAGTGGGACGAGCTGCTCAGCAGGATGGGAGGTACTTAGGGAAGGCACCCCCATGTGGGAAAGGGACAGAGGAGAGAATCCTGGGCTCCACACTCCCCTGAGGATACAGCAACTGGAGCTGCAGGAGGGCCCCTCCACTGTGTGAGAACTCCAGACTGACACAGAGACCTGACTGGAGGCTGTGCAGCTGCGCTGCTCTGGAGAGAAGGGATGGCTGGCTTGCAAGCCCTGGGTACTGTGGCTGGCATCATTGTAACATCCCAACTTACTTTTTCCCAGGGGTCAGATCTGTGATTGCAGCCTCCCCCTTGCCCCTGCAAGGTGGGGAGGGAGCAGGGAATGCTGGCACTCATGTGTGCCCTGTGGGCAGGTGACAGGCACCCCCCACTGCCACCAGCAGGGGCCCTGGGCAGAGGAGAGCAAGAAGACCAATGGCCCAGCACCCACTGTTGTGGCCTTGGTGACCCCATTCAGCCACACGTCCCATGGGACCCAGGCAAAACATGCACCAGTAGCCCTCGGTGCCCACTGAACACTGCTGGGGCAGCTGGATGGCTGCCACTGCTGCTACCTGAAAGGCCCTGAGTGGAACAAAAGCTGGCATAACCACAGCCTTTGGATCTGGGTGGACTGGATGCCACAGACCCACAATGTCCTGCACAGGTGCCCTGGATGACACCCACTGCCCCACCTGTGCACCCCACCCCACGGCTCTCCTGGCCCATGTGCACGAGCACTGTACTCTGCAAACCTGCTTCATCCTGTGTAGGTGCTGTGCCCTATGGGTCCACTCTGTCCAGGGGTCCCACTCTACCCTACACATGAGCTGTGACCTGCTATCTTGCTCTGCACTGGCAGCCTGCTCCATCCTATACCCCTGTGGGCCTGTGGATCCACTAATCCCTGTGCTGCACCATGCACGGACCTCATCCCACCCACATGCCTGGCACCTCAGCTGCACAGACCTACACACGTGTGTGCCATGCCCAGGAGACCCCCTTTATCCTGTGCACACAACCCACCCTGCCAGCCAGCCCCACCTTGTGTGTGCACCTGGAACCAGGAGCCAGCCCTGCCACAGCGGCCCAGTGACAACCACAAGAGAACAGGGGAGATGCACCAGAGTATCAGTGTTAAAGGCTCACAGCACATCCACACGTTTCCTGCCTGGTTAAGCTTCCGTAGTAGGACCCAAGCATGCCATCCATGAACCCACCCCTGTCTTCACCCAGCAACAGAGTTCCCAGCAGAGGACAACACATGTACCCTATCTGCTCTCTGCCTTGAGCTGAGAGAAATGGCCCCAGATGACAAGGAACCAGCATAACAACTCCAGCAACATGAAAAAACAGACTATCTCCACACTCCCAAAGGATCACAATAGCTCTCCAGTAATGAATTCCAACCAAAAGGAAATCATTGAAATGACAGATATGGAATTCAGATTATGGATGGCAATTAAGATGAACGGAACGGAGGAGGTGGTAGAAAACAACCTCAAAGAAACAAAAAAAATTCAGGACATGAACAAAAAATACACTAGAGATATAGATAACATTACAAAAGAGATGTCAGAACTTAAAGAAATGAAAGAGTCATTTAGGGAATGTCAAAATACATCAGAAAGCTTTAACAACAGACTGGACCAAGCAGAAGAAAGAATTTCAGAGCTTGAAGACAAGGATTTCAAAGTAACCTAGTCAGTAAAAAATGTAGAAAAAAAGAACAAAGAAGAATAAAAAATCACTGAAAGAAATATGGGATTATGCAAAGTGAGCTAATATAAGAATTATAGGTATCCCTGAAGGAGAAGAAGAAAAAGCAATAAACATGGAAAATCCATCTGAGAGAATAATAAAGGAAAACTTCCCTGATATTGCTAGAGGTTTAGTTATCCAGATACAAGATGGTCAACAAACACCTGGAAGATTCATAGCAAATAGGAGATCACCAAAACATATAGTCATCAGCCTGAACAAAGTCAAAGTGAAGAATAAAATCCTACAAGCTGTGAGATGAAAACAACAAATTACTTATAAGGGAAAACCTATCAGGCTAACAGCAGACCTCTCAGCAGAGAACTTTCAAGCCAGAAAGGATTAGGGTCCCATTTTTAGTCTTCTTAAACAGAATAACTTCCAGCCAAGAATTATGTATCCTGCAAAACTAAGTTTCATAAATGAAGGAGAAATAAAGTCTTTCTCAGGCAAGCAAACACTGAAGGAATTTGTCACCACTATACCTGCCCTAAAGGAAATGCTTAAAAGTGCTCTATACATGGAAAGGAACAATTGATACCCACACTTGTAAAAATACTTGAAAGTTAAAGCTCACAACTCTTATAAAACAGTAACACAAGGGAGAAAACAAAGCAACTAAGTATCATTCAACATGACAAACAGAACAATATCTCAAATATTAACACTAACATTGAATGTAAATGATCTATTTTTTTCTTTTGTGTTTGATTTCTTGTGTATTGGAAGAATGTAAATGATCTTAATGCTCCATTTAAAAGATACACACTGGCTGAATGGATGAAAAAACACAACCCAAAGATCTGCTGTGTCCAAGAAACCCATGTAACTCACAAGGATACTCATAGACCCAATGTAAATGGATAGAAAAAAATATTACAAGCAAATGTAAACCAAAAGCAAGCAGGAATAGCTATTGGCATATCAGATAAAATAGACCTTAAATCAACAATGGTTAAAAAAAAAAAGTCTGTCATTATATAATGTAAAAGGGAGCAATTCAGCAAGAAGATATAACAATCCAAAATATATATGCACCTAACACAAGAGGTCCCAGATTCATAATTCAAATACTACTAGATATAAACAAATAAATAAATAGCAATATCATAATTGCTAGGGAATTCAACACTCCACTGACAGAACTGGACAGATCATTGAGGCAGTAGATCAACAAAGAAACACTGAACTTAAACAGAAATCTAGAACAAATGGACCTAACAGAAATCTACAGAATGTTCTACCCCAAAACTGCACAATATACATTCTTCTCATTAGCACATAGGACATTTTACAAGATATATCATAAGTTAGCCCACAAAATGAGTTTCAGAAAACTCAGAAAAATTGAAATCATTCCATGAATCTTCTCATATCACAATGGAATAAAACTAGAAATCAACTCCAAGAGGAACTCTCAAATCTACATAAACTCATGGAAATTAAACAACCTGCTACTGAATGATCCTTGGGTCAATAACAAAATTAAGATGGAAATCAAAAGAGTTTTTGAACTGAATGATAATCATGACACAAGCATCCAAAGAATCTAGGGGATACAGAAAAAGCAGTGTTAAGAGGGAAGTTCATAGCCTTAAATTCTTTCATAAAAAAGACAAAAAGATCACAAATTAACAGCCTAATGTCACACCTCAAGGAACTAGAAGAAGAAGAATAAACCAAACCCAAAGTTAGCAGGAGAAAAGAAATAACAAAGCTCAGAGAAGAACTAAATGACATGGAAACAAACAAACAAACAAAATACAAAGGATCAACAAAACAAAAAGTTGGCTCTTTGAAAAGATAAATAAAATCTATAGCCTTCTAGCCAGATTAACCAGAAATAGAAGAGAAAGAACCCAAAAAAACTCAATCAGAAATTAAAAAGAAGACATTACAACTGATACCACAGAAATATGCAATATCACCCATGACTACTAGAAAACCTCTACACACACAAATTAGAAAATCTAGAGGAAATGGATAAATTTTTGGAAGCACATAACCTCCCAAGCTTGAATCAGGAATAAATAGAAATCCTGAAGAGACCAACAACAAGTAATGAGGTTGAAACAGTAATAAAAGCTCTCCCAACAAATAAAAGCCTTGGACCAGACAAATTCACAGACAAATTCTACCAGACCTACAAATAATCAGCACCCATTCTACTAAAACTGTTCCATAACATTGACAAAGGAGAAATCCTCCTTAACTCATTCTATGAAGCCAATATCACCCTGATACCAAAGCCAGGAAAGGACACAACAAAAAACTACAGACCAACATCCCTTATGAACATAGATGTAAAAATCCTCAACAAAATACTAGCAAAATAAATTCAACAGCACTTGAAAAAAATAATCCACCATGATTAAGTATAATTCATCCCAGGGATGCAAGGATGGTTCAATATATGCAAATCAATAAATCTGATTCACTACATAAAAAACCATATGATTATCTCAATAGATGCACAAAATGCATTTAATAAAATCCAGCACTCCTCTATGATAAAAATTCTCAACAATCTAGGAATAGAAGAAATATACCTCAAAATAATAAAAGCCATGTATGACAAACACAGCCAACATCATACTGAATAGGGAACAATTGAAAGTATTCCCCCTAAGAAATGGAATAAGACAAGTATGCCCACTGTCACCACTTCTATTTAACACAGTACTGGAAATCCTAGCCAGAGCAATCAGGCAAGAGAAAGAAATAAAGGGCATCCAAATTTGGGAAGAGGAGGTCAAACTATCCCTGTTTGCCAACAATGTGATCTTATACCTAATCCCACAAACTCCACCAAAAGATTCCTATAATTGATAAATAAATTCAGTAAAATTTCAGGTTACAAAGTTAATGTACACAAATGAATAGCATTTCTATGTACTAACAACAGTCAAGCTGAAAGTCAAATCAAGAACTTAATACCATTTACAGTAGCAACAAAGAAAATAAAATACCTAGGAATATACTTAACCAAGGAGGTAAAAGATCTCTACAAGGAGAACTACAAAACACTGATGAAAGAAATCAAAGATAGCACAAACAAATGGAAAAACATCCCATGCTCATGGGTTGCAAGAACCAACATTGTTAAAATGTCCATACTGCCCAAAGTGACTTACAGATTCAATTCAATTTCCATCAAAATACGAATGTCATTTTTCATGGATCTTAAAAAAAATCTTAAACTTCAAATGGAACCAAAAAAGACCCCAAATAACCAAGGCAATCCTAAGCAAAAAGAACAAATATAGAAGTGTCACATTATCTGACTTCAAATTATACTACAAGGTATAGTAACCAAAACAACATGGTACTGATATTGAGGTAGACACACAGACCAATGAAACAGAAAAGAGAACCCAGAAATAAAACCACATAGCTACAACCAACTGATTTTTGACAAAGCAGACAAAAACATACACTGAGGAAAGAATGCCCTATTCAATAAATGGTGCTGGGAAAATTGGATAGCCACATGCAAAAGAATGAAACTGGGTCCCTATCTCTCACCATATACAAAAACTAACTCAAGATAGATTAAAGATGTAAATGTAAAACCTGAAACCATAAAAATTCTATAAGAAATTGTAGGAATGACTCTTCTAGACATTGGCCTAGGCAAAGAATTTATGAGTAAGACCCCAAAAACAAACACAGCAATAACAAAAATAAATAAATGGGCCTTAATTGAACTAAAAAGCTTCTGCACAGCAAAGGAAACAATAAACAGAGTAACTAGACAACCTACAGAATGGGAGAAAATATTCACAAACTATACATCCGACAAAGGGTTAATATCCAGAATCTACAAAGAACTCAAATCAGCGAGAAAAAAAAAATCAAAAAGTAGTCAAAAGACATGAACAGACTCTTCTCAAAAGTAGATAGACAAATGGCCAAAAAGCATATGAAAAAATGCTAAACATCACTAATTATCAGGGAATTGCAAATTAAAACAAGATACTGCCTTACCCCTGTGAGAATTACAATTATTAAAAAATCAAAAAATAATAGATGCTGGTGCACTTTCAGTGAAAAGGGAACACTTATACATTGTTGGTGGGAATGTAAACTTGTACAACCGCTATAGAAAGCAGTATGGAGATTGTTCAAAGGACTAAAATTAGACCTACCATTCAATCCAGTAATCCCACTACGGAGTATCTACCCAAAGGAAAGGTCATTTTATCAAAATGACACCTGTACCCGAATGTTTATCTCAGCACAATTCACAATAGCAAAGATATAGAATCAAACTAAGTGCCCATCAACTGATGAGGGGATAAAGAAAATGTGATGTGTGTGTGTGTGTGTGTGTGTGTATACATACACATGTAGTATATATACCATGGAGTACTACTCAGCCATAACAAGGAATGAAATAATGTCTTTTATAGCAACTTGGATGGAACCAGAGACCATTATCCTAAGTGAAGCATCTCAGGAATGGAAGAAGAGACACCACATGTTCTCACTTATAAGTGGGGCTAAATGAAAGATATTACTGGTCATAAGCAGTGGTAATGAGCACTGGAAACTAAGAAGCGGGGAGAGTGGCAAGGCAGGTGAGGGAAAAAAAAATCCACTTATCAAGTACCATGTACACTATTCTGGTGACGTGTGCACTGAAAGCCCTGACTTCAGCGTGATACAATTCATCTATGTAACTAAAAACACTTGTACCCCCTAAATTTTTTTAAATAAAAATAAACAGAAAATGTGGTACATATACATAATGGAATACTACACTGCCTTAAAAAAGAAGAAAATCCTGCCATTTGCGATGACGTGGATGAACCTGGAGGACATTATATTAAGTGAAATAGGCCATGAACAGAAAGACATATACTGCATGATCTCACATGCATGTGTAATCTAAAAAAGCCTAACTCTTAGAAGCTGAGAATAAATTGGTGGTTACTAGAGGCTGGGATGTCGGCCGAATGGGAAGATGTTAGTCAAAACGTACAAAATTTGAGTTAGGAGGAAAAAGCTTTAGTGATCTATTGACTATAGTTAATAAAAATGTAGTGTAAATTTCAACATTGCTAAAAGAGTAGATTTTAATTTTTCTCACCACAAAAATATTGATAAGTAAGGTAATGAATATGTTAATTAGCTTGGTTTAATCATTCCACAATTTATACATATATCAAAACATCATATTGTGCCCCATAAATATAGACAATTATTCTTTGTCAATTAGAAATTTTTTAAAAAGTAGAAGACTCTTCACATCTCACTGTCAACTGATCCAAGTATTAACCCAAAGAGCACAGCACATTCGAAACCTGGACAGATGGCGGCAGAAGAATGTTTGCTCAGCCATGGGGGAACCTCAAATTCCTTTCCAAGTATTCACAAGAGGACTGTGGCCTTGCTGGATGGTAGCCTACCCTTCTTCGCTCTCCTCTCCCTGTGGAATTAGGAATTAAGCCGATGCTCACAAGTGTTCCCCACTGTCAGAGAAGCAGGACAAAGAGAATGGATTTTGATGTAAGACAGATCTGACATCAATGATAAGCTCTACCACTTTCTAGCTCTATGATTTGGGGAAAGTTATTTCATCTCTTTGAACCTGAGATTGCTTGTCTGAGATGCAACATGGATATAACATCAGTAACATTATGGCTTATTATTAAGATTAAATGACATAATGAATATAAAATACCTTAAAACATGCAGTGTCAGTTAACCATTGCCAAAATAATGTTGCCTAACAAACCACTCCAACACTCAGTGACTCAAAACAGTAATCATTCATTGCTGTCCCTGAGCCTGTGGGTCAGCTGGACGGTTCTTCTGGTCCTGGCCAGGCTCCCTCACAGGTTTGGGGTTACACAGTGTTGACTGGTGGAGGATGGTCTTGGCTCTGCTCCACAGGGCCACTCATGCCCTAGCACACTAGCCTGGGTTTGGGCTCATGGTGGAGAAGCAGGTGCATGGAAGGCTTCCTGAGACCTAGGCCCAGAACCAGAATACTGTCCCTTTCATCGTTGCTACTGATTAGAGCAAGTCTTAAGGCCAGCCCAGAATTCAGGAGTGGGGAAATAGATCCCATCTCTTCATGGGAAAAGATGCAAGTGATGTTGCCAAAAGTATGAACACAGGCTAGATCAGAGAACTGGAGCCACCAAAAAACCAATGTAGCACACGCTCCTGGCACACGGTGAGAGCTGCACAAGGGCTCAACCCTCTTCCCTTCACCCCGGACTGTTACAGCCATACCAAAAATAAACCAATGCATACATTTCTTTTCCCCACGTGTCTTTGACATAAGCAGCTTCACAAAAGGTTACAGGGGTAGAAATGATGTTGAAAGGAGAAGATGCATTGACAAAAACACGTAACCTAGGACAACAGAACCACTGGTTCTTCCTGATGTTGAAACTAAAAGATAAAGATGATGAACTGCCTAATGCATGGAGATTATTATTTCCAACTATGTTCTATAATTCAATAAATTGCTATTCTTATTTTTCTTTAAGTGAATCCTGCTGTTATCTCTGTGTCTAGAGAGAAGTTTATTTAGAAACCTCTAAAGTTAGGTCAATTATGTTTTCCCAGAAAACAGAGTGGAGATTCTAAAATGCCATTGTTCTGACATAGACAAAATATCACAGAAAAGAAAGAAGTCTGAAGCCATACAGACCAGGGTTCTTCTTCCAAGACTAACATTTACCCATTGCGAGCCCTGAACAAATTGCCTCACCTTCCTGAAGTATTTAGAAAATTAACATAATAAATAACTGACACACCTATACTCATAACTTTCTTTTTTATACCACCTTTCCAGCTAGCAATAAGGCCTCAAGGTGCCATTCTGGACAAAGCAAAATGACGGAAATTGGATGATTGGAGCTTTTGCTTTCCTGAAAAGGTGAAGTATCTACTGGAATGTAGACAAGATGGCGAGGTTGCTGCAACCAAATTGAGACCACGAGGCAACAAAGGATAAGGGAAACACCAAGATAGGAAAGCCCTAGATCCAGGAAGGCACAGCAGCTGCATCAGCCACATATTATCCACCTGTAACTTGCTGCCCTATGAGAAGAACCATCTTGCTTCTTTATGCCACCGTCACTGGGTGTCACTTACAGCTGGACTGTTTCCTAACCAGTAAAATAAGAGCTGTACTTCAGGGTTGTTATAAGATTTAGAAATAATCTGCTTTAAATCTTATTATGTCCTTAAGAAGTATTTTATCCTACATTTTAGTATTTTTCTTAAAATTAAGAAGTAAAATTTCGTTTGTGGATTTTAATGATTCCCAGTAAAAATAGAAGTTTCATTACCAGTCAGTTACAGCCAAGGTAACATTTTCTTAGGTTATTTCTCTCCAAAAAACTGTAAAGTCACCAAAAGTTTGATGGATATACTTACTATGGGCAACTTAAACACTCCAAGAAATGATAGAGTAAAATGGAAAAGTTAGTGATTTCTGAAGAAATCACATGGGGCTTAGAAATGGATTTCAGAGGAAATAACAAATATACATATATATATGAGACAAAATCACCATAGGCATATCTTGCCCCTGAAATGCAATCATAGGAAGTAAACTCCTTTCAAATTAAAATTAAAATACAAACAAAAAAATCAATTGCCCTGAAAATTAAGATGAAATTACTATATGCACAATCCTTAAAAAGCTCATGAAATACTATTAATTTATAATGTTGATTTTATCACATCTATTATTAATATGATATTAAACAAATGTGAAAATTCTGCAAAGGTTAGAAACTTTAACAAAGCTAAAACAATAATATTACAAACATAAAAATCAAAGGGCAAAGGGGGGAATTTGGCAATAAGAGTACTGATTCGTCTTTCATAGCCAGAAGTTGATGACATCTCACATTAAAACATGGAGTTAAAAATATAATAATTCCAATCTCTTACTGAATGTCTCGTAACATTTTTTCTTAGCCTTACATTAATATTTTTGGATATTTAGGATATTAAGCAAGGTTTCTGGATCTCATTTCTGTTCTCATCCATGCTGCTTGATTGTTTTTACAATGTCTATGTTATTTATATAAAAACAATAAAGTCATTAAAATTTTTAAATAGGAAATTAACACTTCTGTATTAATCTTGGTTCTTCAGAGAAACAGATCAATAGGAGATAAATATATACATGTGTGTGTATCTATATACAGAGAGAGAGAGGGAGGTTTACTATGAAGAATTTACTTGCGTGACTATGGAAGCTGGAGGACCAAGACCTGAAGTCAGGAAGCTGAAGACTCAGGACAGCTGGGGTGTAAGTTCCAGGTCAGGCCTGAGCCCAGGGGCAGGAGAAGACCAGTGTCCCAGCTCAGAGACAGTCAGGCAGAGAGACAGAATTCTTTCTTATTCAGACTTTTGTTCCTTGGTGGCTTCGGGGGCTTGGATGAGGCCCACCCACATGGGGTAGGGCCATCCGCTTTCCTCAGTCTGCTGATTCAAATGTTAATCTCATCCGGAAACACCACCCAGAACAATGTTTAACCAACTAGCTGGGCACCCCATGGCCCAGTCGAGTTGACACATAAATTTAACCATCACAACTTCAAAACAACATAACTCTTACCTGTGCTTTTTAGCAAATTACCAAAGAGGGTGCTTGAGGGCTGCCCCCTCCCAAGGGGACCCTGGTCCACACCCTGGAAGGAGCACCAGGTGGGGGATCCCAGTTCTTTGGGAAATGCCGAGCACTTCACTGCCTTTCAGACTAGAATGTGCCCTCAACATTCTTCTTGTCTGTGTCCTCTTTCTTTGGTTAATTGGAACTCTGCTCTATAAGGACCAGAGCTGTAAGTGCCTTTGTCTTTTATAGAGTTGAGGGACTGAAGCAGGGCTCAGTTTCTTTTTTAAGACTGGATTGTCTGGAAGCACCCTTTAACTCCTCTGTCTCAGACTGACCACTCAATTCCACCAAAAGCAGCAATTGGCCTGACCTAAGGAAGAATAAGAACAATGACCTAATCCAGACGCATCGTCTCCTGTGGGGCCACTGCGATGATGCCTTGACCAATTCTTCTGCCTCCGGTCTCCCCAACAGCACAGCAACAAGACTGTCTGACTAAAACATAGATCAGTTCATGCACTTCCTCTTCCTAAAACCTGCAATGGTTCCCTCCATCACCACCAGAAAATAAAATAAAGTTACAAAGCTGTGGCATCCTAAGCCCTGTGCAATGTGATCCATTCTACCTTTGCAGCCACCTCCTCACTGAATTCTTTCTCAGGCCCCACCCTCCAGCACATGGGCCACAGAGCTGTCTTCCAAATATACCATGTTGGTCCTGAATGGCCATGCCTTTGCTCAGCCTAGCAGCCCCTTGCCCCAGTTCCTCCCTTATGAGAATTATTCTCACAAATCAGAGACCAACTCAGTGGTCCTTCCTCTTGGAATCCCCCTGTTTTCCCAATCAGAATGAGCCAGTCCTCCCACTACGCTGTCAGAGATCTCACCCAGAGCCGCATTAGTACTGATGCCCTTCTGCCTTGGGTTCACCTGTGCATCTCCACGCCTCCTGAGGTCAGAGGCAGTGTCTTCTTTGTCTATGTAGCTCCCAACATTACCATAGTTCCGGGTACAAACTAGGTAATCAAAGAATGTTGATCTGCTAAATTCAATTCTCAAAAAAGGAATTTTTATTTGGTGTATGAGCATCTATATAAAGTACCTAAAATCTAAATTTTATTCTTATTCCTGTCATTTTAATCACATTTTTTTAGACATGGCATTTACTGGTTTGTTTTAAGGTAAATAAAAATAAGGGTCCTCCTGTCAATATAGTTCATAAGAATGAGGGAAAAAATCCATTAGATTTAGCACAATAACCTTCAAAGTCCTCAAAACCCCTTAATAAAACAATAGCTACAAAACCAAATTAAAGGTACATTTCTTTTTCATTCTAACAAAAGTAATAAATTCCTTGATTTGGGGGTGTGGGGAAGGGTGGGATAAGACATCCAGGCACCTTTCTTCACGCGCCACCATCTGACTGTGGGTACAGAACAAGGCTCTGCTCTGCAGAGGCCCCGGCAAAGCCTCTTCCTCACCCTCTCTCCACTTCATTGTGCTGGGAGGGAGCTGGGCTCTAATTGCAGCTATATCAATCAAAGGGATTTCAGATTGCAGCACAATCTTCTCTGGCTGGAGTTAATTAGAACGCTGACATTTCCCAGACTGTCAGCTAAATGAATGCTTAGGAAGATGTGCATAAACGTCCAATGGGTAAATACAAGCTGTCAGAGA
Organism: Daubentonia madagascariensis; assembly: GCA_023783475.1. NCBI lineage: Eukaryota > Metazoa > Chordata > Mammalia > Primates > Daubentoniidae > Daubentonia > Daubentonia madagascariensis. The sequence continues at coordinate 2,516,844 of JAKFHU010001035.1, forward strand.
CTCCTCCACAAAACATACCCCAGCCCTTTCTGATTCTGTCACCGTATACTACCAATAAGTGACTCATAACCTCCAGATATGCAAACAAGGACCTGGGATGTCCTGTGAATTGCCCAGCAATCCATTTGAAATATGGTCAGCTGGTAGACTTGCCAACATAGTATTAAGCCATTATTTCGGACAGTCATGTTCTTTGCAATCCAATGAAAATATGTCCTAATTTTCATTAATATGTACGCTTTAAACACAATAACCATAATACATTAATTACGAGGTTACTAAATTAATATTCTTTTCTTTTTGTTAGAATCCCATCACTGGGAGATAGTGAACTGGTAGACATCCCCTGTTAGCTGTACCATGAAAAGAGGAGAAAACTCCTATAGAGGTGAACAAATGCAGACAGTGTTTAAATATCATAACTAATCTTACCATATTAGAATTGAGGGCTTAACTCCAGACTTCTAATTTTTCAAACTTTCACCTGAGGAAAGCACTTGAAAGTGAAACTTTTATAACAGTTAATGAAAGAAATAAATGTTTTATTCTATAGAAGAAAAAAACCAAAACCTATTTAAGTTTAGATGTTCACTGCAGCATTATTCACAATAGTCTAGATGTGGAAACAACCTAAGTGTCATCGATGGATGAATAGATAAAGAAGTTGTGATACAGACACACACATAGGAATATTATTCAGCCATAAAAAAGGAAGTTTCGCCATTTGTGACAACATGGATGGATCTAGAAGATATTATGCTTCTAGAAAAAGAAAAATATTGCATGATCTCACTTACATATGGAATCTTTAAAAAAAAAGGAACACATAAAAACAGTATTAAGGTGGTTACCAGAAGTGGAGGAAATGGGGAGACACAGGTCAAAGTGTTAAAAAATGCGGTTATCTTGGATGAATAAGTCTAGAAATGTAATGTACAGCATGGGAACTATAGTTAGTAAAATTGTAGTATATACTGGAAATTTTCTAAGAAAGTAGATTTTAGGTACTCGTACCACACACACACAGGTAAGTAAGTGAGACGATGGATATGTTAATGTACTTGACCTTAGCAATCACTTCGCTGTGTATATGTATATGAAAACATCGTGTTGTTACATGTTAACTACATACAACAAAAAATAAGGGGGAGAAGTACATACACGATGTTTTTTGGTATATTCACAGGATTCTGCAACCACCACCACTACCTAATTTTAAAACATTTTCATGTCTAAGAAGAAATCTCTGCACCTCTTGGCAGTCACGCCCCTTTCCATCTCCACGCTCTCCCCAGCCATCGGCAACCACCAAGCTTCCGTCTGTTTCTACAATTTGCCTAATCTCGACATTTCAAATAAATGGTTTCACACAGTATGTGTCCTTTTGTGATGGGCTTCCTCCACTCAAGGCTCGTCCATGTTGTGTAGCGTGAATCAGCACTGCGTGTCTTTTTGTTGACTAATAAAATTCCATTGTACGGCTACACCATATTTGTTTATGCACTCACCAGTGAGCATATAGGTCGTTTCCACATTTTGACTATTATGAATAATTCTTCTATGAACATTCATGTACTAGTTTTTGTGTGGGTGCATGTTTTCATTTCTCTTGGATATTTACCTAGGAGTAGAATTACTACGTCATCTGGTAACTTGAACATTTTGAGGAACTGCCAAACAATTTTGCAAAGTAGCTGCACAATTTGACACTCTCATAAGCAACGTACGAGGGCTCCACATTCGCCATATCCTTGGTGATGCTGGTTATTATCTCTTTTTTATTATACACATCTCAGTAAATGTGAAGTGGTATCTCCTTGGGGTTTCGATTTGCATTTTCCTAATTGCTAATGATGTTGATCACCTTTCATATGTTTATTGGTCACTTTTACATCTTCTTTGGATAAACGTCTATTTAAATCTTTGCTCTTTTTTTGCTGATTGCTTGTCTTTTTATTATTGTTGTAGGAGTTCTTTATATAATCTGAATACAAATCTCTTATCAGATACGTGATTTGCAAATATGTTCTCCCATTCTGTGTGTTGTCTTTTTGCTGTTTTGACGAAATTGTTTTCAGCACAAATTTGTGTTTAATTTTGGTGCCATCAAATGCATTTATAATTCTCTTCTGTTGCTTTTGCTTTTAGCGTCATATCTAAGAAACTATTGCCTAACCCAAGACCATGAAGATTTACTCCAAAGTTTTTCTTTAAAAGTTTTATGTTTTAGCGCTTACATTTGGTTTTATGACCCATTTGGAGTCAGTTCTTTCGTACGGTGTGAGGTAGGTGTGTGGCGTGAGGGTTCAGCGTCACTCCTTCTCATGTGTGTGTCCAGTTGTCCCAATACCATCTGTTGACAAGACTATTCTTTCCCCCCATTAAATTTTTTTGGCATCTTGTGGCAAATCAAGTGATGATAAATGTAGGGTTTATTTCTGGACTATAAATTCTACGCTATTAATCTATATGTCTATTCTTATGCCAGTGCCATGCTGTTTTGATTAGCTTTGAAGTTAGTTTTGGAACTGGGAAGTGTAAGTCTTCCAACTTTGTTCATCATCTCCAAGACTGTTTTAACTATTCTGAGTTTCTTGCATTTGCATATGAATTTTAATATCTGCTTGTCAATTTCTCAAAAAATAAAGCCAGCTGGGATTTTGATAGGGACTACACTGAAACTGTAGATCAATTTGTGGAGTATTGCCAACCTATAAAAGTTAAGCGCTCAAGTGCATACTCATGGCATATCTTTCCATTTATTTAGACCTTCTTTAATTTTTTCAGCAATATTTTATAGTATTCAGTATTAAGTCTTTCATTTCTTTTGTTAAATTTATATGTAAGTATTTTATTCTTTATGATGCTATGGAATTGTGTTTTTAATTTTAATTCCAAAAAGTTGATTGCTAGTGTATAAAAATGTAATTGATTTTGGTTTTATTTGTTCCATTGACTTTGCCTACTGGTTTTCTATTCTGTATTTTATTTATTGACTTTCTAATCTTCATTATTTCCTTTCTTCTTCTTGCTTTTGGTTTAGTTTGCTCTTCTTTTTTTTTTTTCTTTTTTTTAGTATCCTAATGTGGAGAGCTAGGTTACTGATTATGAAATTTTTCTTCCTTTTTAATGTAGGTATTTATAGGTATAAATATCCCTCTTAGGGGATTTTGCTGCATCCCATAAGTTTAAGCATGTTATGTGTTTATTTTTCCTTATCTCAAGGTATTTTCTAATTTCCCTTGTGATTTCTTCTCTACTGATTGTTCACACGTATGTTGTTTAATTTTCACATATATGTGAATTTTCACAATTTCCCTTTGTTATTGCTTTCTAGTTTTGTTCCACTGTAGTCAGAAAGTGTACTTTGTATTATTTCATCTTTTAAATGTATTGAGGCTTATTTTATGGCCTAGCATATAATCTATTCTGAAGATTATTCCGTGTGCACTCGAGAAGAATGTATATTCTCTTGCCATTGGGCAGGGTGTTCTTTAGATACCTATAGGTATGATTAGTTTATGGCGTTAAGTTTTCTACCTCATCACTTATCTCCTGCCCAGTTATTCTGTCCATCGTGGACAGTGGGATGTTGATGTCGCCAAGAACTGTTGTTGAATTCTCTTTCTCCCTTTAATTCATTCAAGTTTTACTTCATGTATTTCAGAGCTCTGTTGTTATACATAAATATTACATATTGTGTATATTTTTATAACATTAAATTTATATATATTTATATAGTCTATCCTCCTGGAGGAATGACTCTTTTATCACTAGGAAATGTCCTTTTTTTCTGTATCTGGCATTCTTTTTTTTGTTTAAGTCTACGTTGTCTGGTATTATAGCTACTCCAGCAATTTTATAGCTATTGTTTACATGGTTCTTTTTTTTAATCCATTCACTTTCAACCTATTTGTACCTTTCAAGTGTGTCTGCTGTGGACAGAATGTAGTTGGGATTTTTTTAATCCAACCTGATCGTCTCCACCTTTGTTGGGTTGTTTAATACGTTCACATTTGATGTTGCTAACATGGGGGGATTTATAAATGAGCATTTCTCTTTTTTATATATCTTGTGTATTTTTGTTCCTTTATTCCTCGTTTAATGTCTTCTTTTGCATAAAGTGATATTTACTAGTTTAGTCTTTTAATTCCTTTTCTGGTTTTTAATTACATTTCTGGGTTATTTTCTCACTGATTGCTCTAGAATTTACAATATACATCTTAACTTATTAGCACACACTTCAGATTTGTATTAATTTGCTTTTATCAAGCTTTTATCATGGAGTCATCTGCCTCCTCATAATCTCTCCGTGCTCTGTTCCTCACGCAGAGCTGTGGAAATACTTGTCTGATACCCTGCCTTTCGCCACGCAGAGCCCTGCACCACTGCCCTGGAGCTGGGGGTAGGGATATGATTTTCCAGAGTGACACCCCCACCCCACAAGTGGGCACTGGGGTGATGGTAGCCCGGGGACCTTGGCTTACCGCTCCACCTTGAGACTGAGCTGGAGTGCAGCAATCGGGACCACAGTGTTCTTGGTCTGTGCCCTGGCATAGAGCTTCTGCCCTACCGTGTGGGGAAGAGAGACTGTTCCTCTCTGCTGTGTCCACAAATGCGTCTTCCACAGCCCAGGTCTGGGGAGACAAACAACAGCAGCCTGCCCCTCCCAGAGCAAGAGCATTAGCCCAGACTTGAGCCTGGAGGGAGACAGGGCCCCTTCTCTGCACGTGCCTGGGATGGGGGTAGGGGAGCTCGTGGCACAAATGCCACCAGCTGTACCTGTTCTTGCTGAGATTTAGGAGTTTTCCTTGAATGGATGTTTCTCCATTTCCTGTAGGGCCTCGGGACAATTCCCAGAGACTTATATTGTTTTTTATGATTTTCACCAGTTAAATAATTGGTTTGCTGGGGAGAGGGTTTGCCAAATCCTTTACTAAACAGCTCCTTAAACTCCACCTATTATTTGGAATAACACTGGGCACAGCTGATTTTGGGTGCGTAGGAGTGGACAGTGAGACAACCCACACAAGGTGGCTCTGACTTGTACGCTTCCCCAGCCCCATTCCCCACCACTGTGAGACACCTCACGTGGCAGGAAGGAACGGTGAGGACAGAAAGGGAGCCTGAGCCAGTATGGAAGACCTGGGGGAGGAGAGCAGAGGGGCAGGCTGGAGGCCAGGCTGGAGGCTGGTCTTCATCTGGCCGGTGGAAACGGCAGGCAGGGTACAGACGGAGGCGGTGGGGCAGGGAGGCCGAAGGACAAGGAGGAACCAGCGTGTGCCAGTCCCATCCCACCGTCACTCCGGGCCCCTGAGCTGCGTTTGTTTGCAGGCCGCGGGAGCTCCCCGCCGCACTGAGGAAGAGAAATTCCAAGCCAGGATGCGCAGTGTTCCGGGGCGACAGGGAGCAGGGAGCCCACAGGTGCCTTTTCTCCAAACAATTTCCCTGAGAATTGTCTCGTCCAGTCTCACCTCTCCCCAGACTGTTCCATCATCCTCCGCCTTCCCCGGGCAACCTCTCTCATGCCCAGTAGTTGCCCTGCACATCCTCTGCCCTCACATCCACCCTGAGCCCCAACTCCTTACGAATCCTTGGTCCTTCCTGCCTTCCCGGAGGAAGGGTTGCCACCCTGCCCTCCATGTGCCTCTCCACTGCGCCTCGGGTCTCACCCCACCTCGTGGGACAGGGGAGAGACCCAGAAAAGGCCCAGGGCGACAGTGCGGACCTGCCACTTACAGCCATGCGAGCTTGCGAAAGTGGCAGCCAAGACCATTCCTCATCTGTAAAACTGAGACAGAACCTCTCTCATGGGCTTTGCAAAGACTGAAAAGACGGTCCGCGGAAAGGACCTGGTACAGTGCCTGGCGTAGAACCAAAGCGAACAAACGGGGCTCTGCACTCCTGGACTCCGAGGAGGCTGCCCGACTCCTGCGCCTCATATCCATCAATTACACTTGCTTTGCCAAGAGACACGTCTAAGTGTCCTTTTCTAAACAACAAACAAAACTTTATCACTTGTTTTTTTATAATTTATTTGATTCTTGTTATTAAAAGAAATTGAGCATACAGAAACCAGGGAACTCCCGTGGTTAGTGCCCTTTTCTTTTCCTTCTTTTAAGATCAAATTTGTTTAAGACGATGGGTACACCCCCTGCCGGACCCACCTCCGTTTCCACTTACTGGTTAAACACAGAGAAAGGGAGGGAGGAGAGAATGAACGAAAAAGAAAAGCAAGAGGAGGGAACGAAGGGAGGGGGACGGCGGGGCAGAGCAGGGCGGAGGAGCCTGCCACCCGCACCCGCCGGCGGCCCAGCCCCGCAAGCCGGTGGCAAACAGGGCCCTGCCCCGCTGAACCGCCTTCCCCGTGCTGCCGGGCCCACCCTTCCTCCAGACGTTCCTAAATGTTTCTCTAAAGAGGGGTGAGCAACAAATCAGTTTCAAAAGTGCTCAGTTAAATGAAGTTAAATGGCTTACTTTGCCGTAGAACTTCTCAAAGTCTTTTGTCCTTACTGGCATCGAGAGTAACATAGAGGCAGATGTGCTCTGCAGCTTCCTAAGCTTATTTGATTGTGGAATCGTTTGCCGTGGGACATCTCTTGGTACACGTGTTCTTTGGAACATTCTGGAAAACACTGGTCCCCATCCGGTGGGTTATTCAACGGCGTGCCTACCTTGCAATGTTCGCCATGTCTTCACAGGCTCTAGGACGACTTACTAACTCAGGTGCGAGCTGCCGAGACCACCCCTGGCGCTTCTGGTCTCACAGCACCCGCCGCGCCAGATGCCCAATGAAAAGGCTGACCGTGCACTTGGCTGCAGCAGGGCCAGGCTGCTCTCTTCCTCCAAAAATGCTTTCATTTTTTCCAGACTAGGTGAGGTCACTCTGGGCTTGACAGCAGTGAATTCCCTGGTAGAGAATTAGCCACCAAGGCCCTGAAGAGGCGAGAAAATCCCCGTGGCCAGGACAATGACTGCACTGACGCCAGAGGAGGTGTTCAGGCAATCAGGGAAACCTGAACACACATTCCCCCAACCCTAACACGCCTCCCAGCGCTTACATGACCCTTCTGCAATAAGTGAGGGAGAGAGAGCAGCCTTCGCCAGCATCATATGCAAGAAAATAAAAGCACCAGAAGAGACACATCTCTCCCGCCTACCAGCCATTGTGTTCATCTTTCACCTCCTTGTGTCACCAGCGGTTCACTAACTATTGCATTTGAACCACCTTGATTTATCCCTCTAGAATCCAGCTGTTCAAATCTAACAGCCCACACGCTTTTCCTGGCTCTTTGCATGTTCTACATTTACCAACAACCATGAGAAGAATGGCCTTCACTGGGACAGGAAGAATTAGAATTATAGAGAAGTGCTGTTCCGGGTATAGGGATTAACTCAACCCACTTGAGCAACCATTCCAGTTCTCACCCCTGATCTTATTTCTTTTGGGGGTGAGCTTGCTTCTCCTTGCTTGAATCTGTGGGCCAATGCTAATACAATTGTATCCGATTAAGAATAGGATTTACTTTTCTATCAGAGATAAAAGCTTAAGTCTCCAAACCTCATACCTGAAGGTGTCTTGTCCTCAATTTCCCATAAGCTCTTTCAACTGAAACCCCATCATTCAGCAGCCTTTCTGCAAAAAGAAATCGTTTGGACTTCTGTTAAATTTAAAGGGCTGAGAACATAAATTTATATCTTCTCCCTTCTGTGACCTCACCTCCAAAAAGTTAAAGGAATAAAGAGGCATAAATCCTCAGAGTCAAATGGGAAAGAAGAATATTAGCAGACAAGCAATTTCAGTTGACGTTTGACAAGCAGGTAGCATGAGGAAGAGTGGTTTAGCAGAAGAGAGAGAGCCACAGAATGAAGTGCTCACACAGAGAACACCAGCAGGAATAGATCCGGTTCCCCCAGAGACACTCAGAGAGGCTCAGACCCAAAAAGGACACCCACACATCAAACTTAGGGTGGCAGTCAGGGGTCCAACTGGAAACCCAAGCCCACCTTACCCCAGGGCAGCAGCTTGACAGTGACCACTGGCCAGGAGCCCAGGTCCTCATTTTCTGGAGAATTTGAATGGGAGACGCATGCCACTGGTGGATATAGTGGGCAGGGCTGAAAGCTGCAGAACGAACAGTCTGTAGACAGAAGAACCAGACACCCAGACCACCTCACATTGCACCATAGTAGATGATCACACAGTTTCCCTCTGGAGAAAGTTAATAGGCTCAGGGGAAAAACAATCTCCAGCATTGACATCGGTGAGTCTCTTGATGAAATGGCCAGCCCACGAACTATCTATCAACCCAGAGTGATGTTAATGGTGTGATGCGACCCACCCATGTGCACACAGAGGCCCCAGCATATCAGTAGGTAGGTGGATAGATAGATGATAGATAGAAACATAGATAGACGGATAGATGATAGACAGATAGATACATATATAGATGAATTGGTGGTGTATCAGTCAAGGTTCTTCAGAGAAACAGAACCAATAACCAAAAAATTTATATTCATTTAATATACACCAGATACACATACACACACACACACACACACAGGTTGAGCATCACAAATCCAAAAATTCGAAGTCCAACATGCTCCAAAATCCAAAGCCTTTTCAGCATCAACAAAATACTCAAGGAAATGCTCAATGGAGCATTCTGGATTTCAGATTTTCACATTTGGGAGGCTCAACTGGTAAGTATAATGTAAATATTCCAAAATCCCAAAAATTCAAAATCCAAAACACTTCTGGTGCCAAGCATTTCAAATAAGGGATACTCAACCTGTATTATATATACATTTATTATATATAATTATACATTAATTATGTTTTATAATCATAATTATATATTAATTGTGTATGTGTGTATATATAATAAGATTGATTATAAGAAACTGGCTCATGCAGTTATGGAGGCTGAGAAGTCCCACCACCTGCCATCTGCAATCTGGACACCCAGGAAAGTCAGTGGTGTAGGTTGAAGGCCTGAGGGCCGGAGAGCCAACGGTGCAGATTCCAACCAGGTCTGAAGGCCGAGAACCCGGAACGCTGAGGGCAGGAGCAGATCAATGTCCCAGGCAGTCAGGCAAAGAGCCTTTCTCCACCTTTTTGTTCTGTTCAGGTTCCCGATGGCTTGGGTGATGCCCACCCGCTTGAGGAGAGATATCTGCTTTACTCTTCCAGTGATTCAAACGCTGATCTCTTCAGAAACACCCTCACAGACACACGCAGAAATAACACGTAACCAGGTATCTGGGCATCCCATGGCCCAGTCAAGCTGACACTTAAAATTAACCATCACAGATGGATGGGGACGGATGGACGTATGGGCAGAGATGAGAGAGAGAAAGAGATGCGTAAGTAGGTAGGTAGATAAGCAGATAGAGGCTTGGCATACCAGAGTTTAAGAAAAGTCTCTAACACAAAAGACAGAAAAATAAAGAGATTAAGGAAAGAGACACAATGTAGAGAACAGAAGAAAACCTCAAGAACATCTTAATATCTTCGGTGTTATAACTAAATATTTCATCCATACAACATCCATGTCAGGAACACTGGGGAAAAGAAAGAAATATAAGAAATTAAAATATGATAGCACAAATGTAAAAATTAATAAATAGTTGAAAGATAAAATTGAACAAATCTCTCAGAAAATAAGACCAAAAAATGGAATTATGTGAGAACATATTAGAGACTTAAACAATTAATCCAGGAGATCTAACATCTTACCAAAAGATTTCCAAAAAAAGAGATAGAGAAAACAAGTGAAAGTAATTATAGAAAAAGTAATTCAAGAAAATTTCCCCTATTTTAAAAATATAAATCATGAGCTGGAATGGGCCAGGTGAATGCCCAGCAAAAGGATTAGGAAGAGTCTACAAGCCTTGACATCTTAATTAAATTCAGAACATTAGAACTAAGGAAAAAAAATTTTTAAGAATTCCAGAGAACATGGGGGAGGTGGGGAAAGTGTCCTTATCATATACAGAAGAATGAGAATCATAATGAGACGGGATTTCTTAACAACAATTCTGAGTTACAAATGCAAACTGAGATTATACTTCTTTAAAGCAAATGCTGAATTAAAAATTCTAAAGAAATTCTCTACCTAGCCAAGCTCCCAATCAAGTGTGCAAACTGATTAAAGATATTCTGAGATGTGGAAGAATGCAAACGGTTTACCCAAAATGCCCTTTCTTTGGAAGCTGCTGAAGGGTGTGATCCAGCAAAACAAGAAAATAAACCAAGAAAGAGCTCCAGGAAATGGATCTAACACGGAAGAGCAGAGAAGTCCTGGAAAGACAGAGCATGACACTGACGCCCAGGGCCCCGGGAAAGCAGCCGGCTGGAGGGAGCAAGCGCCCGGGAGATTAGGCAGTAGCTCATCCGGAATGAAAGGAGGGCATCTGTTTAGGAAATTAAACACGGCGGGGCAGAGTGAGGCAATCATTACATCAAGGAAAAACAAAACATATAACAGAAAGAATGTAATCCTGGTTCACTACTTGGTTTTACTAAGAACAATATTTGTACAGTTAAATAATATGGTAAATGATATGATAAACCATCTGGAAAAAGAAGTAGAAAAAATGACTGCATTAGCTCAAGACAAAACAAAAACAGGATGTAATCACAGTCCACGTCTTGGTTCTACAAAGCACAATATTTACTCAGTTTAATGACATAAACACTGATTACTGGTTTAACTACTAGAGTGACATAATAACATTGGAAATAAGGCACTAGGAAGGGGTGGTGAAAGAGAGCTAAATCCTTACACATGAGACAAAGGGGTCAATGCCTGAAACGGGATCAGTCATGCAGCACAAGCGTAGCCTTTAGGAACACTAGGAAAACCCCAGAAAAGGTGGAAATATTTTCTTCTTGGGGGCATAACTGAGCAAAAGAATAGTGCCATCAAGGTCATTAAAGTCTTATTTGGTTATTTGATATTAAACTATTGTTTTATTTTTCAAACTGTGTGCATGTATTATTTTTACTGAACAGTAGATTTAAAAAGAAAGAAGCCGCGATGTTTCGGAACACTAAGGCCACAGTCAGGGCTGGTGTGCGGCGTCTTTGCATCTGTTCACTGCTTTCCAGTTGACAAATGCTCTGATCTCTATTTACATTATTTAATTTTCACGACAATCCTGTGAGGTAGGTACTATTTTCTTATTTCCAGACGAGGCCACTGAGCTCAGAACACATGAATGGCATGTCCAGGGCTGTATAACAGAGCTGGAATTTTACCTCGAGTATGTGGCTTTCACCCTGCCTTCCTGAGATGCAAACTCTGCAATCCACTCAACTGGCCTAGGAAACGTTTTTGCTGTTCCAAGAAACAGGTGCTAAGAAAATTTCTCAATTTTAATTGCCTAGACTGCCCGTATTTCATGCCAGTGGGCCTTAACCCATTCCCCAGAAACCGGTTTCTCCATAATTTCCCCTCTGGAACTTCCGTGTGACCACACCCAAGTCACGGCCAATGGGCGGGCAGGGTCCCCACTGGCCACTTCTAAGGAGCTGCACTGCAGCTGCCAACCCAGCCCTGGTCCTTCCCTCATTCGCAGACGAATTTCACCTCCTTTCACAGGATTTGCTCCTGCACCTCCCTTTCGCAGGCACCACTTGCCTCTCTACTATTCAGAAAGTTAACATAGACAGACAGTCAACTGCTTGCCAAAACTGCCTCCTATTTTATCTGACATTGCCACACAGTTACTGTGACTCCAACACCAAGTAACAATAACTCCATCCCAGATCACGGACGTTTTATGCCCTGAAAACTGTGTCTCGGCCTCAGTGCTTAGGGGGTATAGTTCACGGTTGAGTTGAAAAAACAAAAGCAACCAGACCGGTGCTCACAACCGACGGCACACATCCTCTGCGGGGACACGCAGCTTAATGAAGCTACCGCAGGGAATTAATGGCACCCCAGGTCTTCAGAAACTTTTTATAGCTCTAGTACACTTGAATGACTACCTTGGAAAACTGGCCATTCTGTGGGGATTAATGAACAATTTTCTGTCAGAGTGCAAGGTGCACTCTCGACGACAAGCGTGACAAAAGGAACTCAATTCCCAGTGGGTTCATCTAACAATCCATTTCATTCTGCGTATTGAAAAGGAAATCTGGGAGAATCGGCATCTTCCACGAAGAGCACTCCCATCAGCTTTCTCCCAAAATATGATAACCCAGCCGGTGGCCCACCGTGACACACTCCAAATGCCGCGCCCCGAGTGTCGGCTCACGGCCGGCCAGGCAGCTGGTGTGAGGCACCCTGGGGGCCATCCGCAGGCAGCTGGCCTCACATGGGTTTGTTAGACAAATAAGCACCAGCACTAGGGCAACTAAGCTTCATTCAAATCAGTCACAACTGATTGATTTGGGTTATTTCACTATCATTGCTTAAATGTCTCTGAGCAGGTATTCCCTCAAAAACCATAAAGATTTAAAAGAAGTGTCAGTTTTGAGAAATCTAATTATGGGCATGAATAATATGTCACTCTAGAAAACCAAAATGAAGTTTTCACTATATAAAATTGCTCACAGCAAAGAAAATCTGTACTTACTTATGTTTACAATTGAAAATATTATCTAAAACAATTACCTCAAAAATATTTTCCACCCCTTCCAACACTAATATATTTACCAAAGAAAGAAAATATAAATAGTGACCTGGCCCAAATCTCAAATGGGCAAGATGTAGGCCTTCGGTACACAATGCAAGAAAATTCAAGACTTTTGCTAAGAAATAATTTTCTAACTGAATGGTAATTTTTTTCTTCTATACAAACATCTATCCTAAGACATACCTATCAAATAGAAAGAAAAGAAAATGAGTATTAAGAGTGAAATCCAACCTAAAAGAAATATGGGCAAAATATATGAGTAGGCAATTCAGGAAAGAGGACATGCAACTGATCAATATGATCATATGAAAAGATACTCAACTTCTCCAGAAGTCCAGAAAGAAGCGATATATATATCATCAGATGAACCAAAATCTCTAAAACTAGAATAATTCCAATACCAGTGAGGAGCCACGCAAATGAACACAATCAGATTTGCTAATCAGAGTATGGCCTTGGAAATTAATGTGGCAACATCCATTAAACTTAAAATTGCACATACTCTTTGATCTGGCCACCCGCCTAGTGAGATTTATCTTTTAAAGCCCCAACATAAGGAGAGAGATATATATATACACATATATATATGGATGGATATGTGTGTATGTGTATATATGTATGTACAGTATATATATATATATATACACACACACACACACACACAGAGATCAAATGTGAAATTTTTAATGAGGAAAAAAATAAAAATAAAAATCTAAAAACAAGCCAAATGTTGAATAAATCATACTATATATACACTATATTAATTAGTATACTTCTGGCTGTAAAAGTTCAAACAACAGCTTAAGAATAGAAATGTGTTATCTCACAAAACAATATTTTAAGAGCAACAAAAATCTCCCCAGAAACAGGCCAGCACACCTCCCCTCAAATTTTAGCAGCCAGAATTTCGACACATGCCCATTGCTAAGCTAGTCACCAGCAAGGGGAAGTAGCACGACCTTCACCCTCACGCAGGCGAGAGCCCCTGTGCCAGAGGGCGAGGCTGGTGGATACTGAATAAAAGGGGAGGCTCCTGTGGCAAGGAGCGGGTACTGGTGGACAACCTACCGGCCTGCCACACTCACTGGGAAGGAACATTCCAGAGCTGCTGTGGATTGAATTGTGTCTCCTTCAAGTTCCTATGTAAAAGTGCTAATCCCAGGACCTGAGAATGTGACCTTATTTGGAAATAGAGTTGTTGCAGATGTAGTTAGTTAAGATGAGGTCATACAGGAACAGGGCGGGCCCGTAATCCAAATGATTTGTGCCCTTATACAAAGGGGGAACTTGGACACAGACACACACAGGGAGAACGTTGCATGAAGATGGTAGTTCTGCGGGCGCAAGCCACGGAACCTCCAGAAGCCGGGAGAAAGCTGTGGGGCAGGCCCTTCCCTAGTGCCTTCAGAGGGGGCATGGCCTGCCGACACCTTATCCCAGACCTCTGGCCTCCAGAACTGTGAGACAATGAGTTTTTGTTGTTTAAGCCATTTAGTTTGTGGTACTTTGTTAGGGCAGCCCTAGCAAACTAATGCAGCAACTAAGACAAAAAAAACTTAGTCCTAAATATTTATATGTAAGACTGCTCAAATTATGAAGAACAAAAGTAGAGAATATTATTAATAATATTCCATTTTTGCAAAAAAAAAAATGCATACCTATGTGTGTTTTTGTGTGTGAGTTGTTTTATGTGGGTTAGTTGTGGGTGTGGGCATGAACTGTGTCTTATGGGACTCATTTGTGTGTTTGTGAGTGAGCTGTGTTTCTGTGCAAACGCAGGAAGGTGTGGAAGGAAGCGCACCAGGCTGTTCTTATTGCTCATTGCTGGTTGGGAGGAGAATGAGAGTATGGGCAGATTATTAAGTTTTCCCTTATGTACCTGTATTGTTTTACTTCTTACCATAAGCACATATTACTTTGCATTTTTTATTAAGTTAAAAAATACTTTTTAAAAGAATAGAGCTTTTAGCCAAGTATCTCCAGGCTTCATCAGCCTGAGTTCACGGAGTGTTGTGGACTGAATACTTGTGTCCCCCAAACTCACATGTGGGAATCCTCACCCCGAGGTGGTGGTGTCAGGAGGTGGTGCCTTTGGGAAGTGACGCGGCCGTGGAGGTGGAGCCCCCGTGATGGGATTAGTGCCCTGAGGGAAGAGACAGGAGAGGTGCTTTCTCTCCCCGGCACGTGAGGACACAGCTGGCAGGCAGAGATGCCCTGGATGCAGTCAGCCCCTTGCTGCTACTTTCCTTTTCTAACTCAGTTTATACTGAAAGAAAAGCAATTAAACAATGGTAAGAAATGCCCCAACAATGTTGGAGATAAAGCAGAGCCCCACAGATAAATTCTGTACCTGACTCTTTGTCTGACTTGGACAAAAGGACCCAAGACTGCCAAGTCTCAATATTCATATAATAAAAATAGCAACGACACTTCTAAGTGCTTTGCCAGGCTTAACTCATTTATTCTTTCACAACAAATCCACGGTATGTGGATTATTATTATACCCATTTCATAGAGAAAGAAATCTGCATAGGGAGATTAGAAGCTTTCACAATTTCATAAAATTAGAAAAATGTGGAGCCAAAATTACGACTCCAATTCCAACTCCAGAGCGCTGAGACTACAACACGTGTGTTTAACCGTCAGTATTGAAACCTGCGCTGTGCCAGGCAAACCCTGCACAGTGAAGGATAGTCACAATCTCTGTCCACAAAGATACTAACGAAAATATTTATTTGCATGGTGGACATACATCTGCAAATTGGGGTCAATGGACAAAAATCCTAAATATACAAAGTTAGAATCAATTGTTGCGCCCCACTACAATTCACTAAAACACACTTAAAATAAAAAATAAAATAAAGTACCTAGGAAATTTCCAAATCAATTTGACACATTCTAGACTGGAGGAGAAGGAAAAGGAGATCAGCAAAGACCAGCGGTCAGCCAGGGAAGGGACCTGTGTCCAGGCAGCCTCCCGCTGACCCTCCCGGCCCGGGGGTAACCGCACTGCCTTGGCTCACAGACCTAGGAAGCCTCCGCTGGCGTCCAGAGCCTGCTCGGGATCCAACTCGGAATCCACAGATTCCTCAGACAGACACTAGATTTGTCAATAATCTCTTCTAAGATGGTGTAATAGGGACTCAAGTTTCCTCTTCACATAAGATTTCACTATATTTAATAGCATACTTTCCTCTCTTTTTTCAACAGAGTTTGTTTTAATTGTAGAAATGGTGGCAGAGCTGGACAGCAGTGACCGCTGGCTGCCAAGAGCCTGCGTCCCAGCCGGTGCCCCGCAGCTCCTGGGACTCCGGGTGTCGCGTGCAGGGAGGAGCCCGATGAGAAGCGCGTGGCACTGTGCTCCCTCAGCCCGGCCACAGCGGGAAACGGATGTGTGTGGTGCAATTTTAAGATATTTTTCATTTCTACAAAGAAGAGGAAAATGCTATCCTTTTGGGTAGCAGCAAGGACTCCAAATCTGTCCCCTTGCCCTAATCTGGTCTGAAACAAAGGAAACTCATGGGGGAAAAGCCACCTGCGGCTCCCAGCCCTGAAAGCGGGAGGCCGGGGGGTGGGGGTTCTGAGCAGGGCCTCTGGCTGCCAAGCCCCTCCGTGTCAGTGGTGGCTGCCAAGCCCCTCCGTGTCAGTGGTGGCCGTCTTCCTGAAAGCATCAGCAGTGGCAGCGATGAACAATACTATGCAACACAAAGGCACTTATAGTGTTAGAATTCGTCCTACCATGTGTTTGTAAAAATCCTACCTGAATGCTTCAACTCTACTGTTAAAAATTCTTGAGAGCTTCAGGAATGCTGATGAGCATAGAAGCCTCAGAGGAAGAAAATCATGTAGAGGAAAGTGGTTTTCTATTTTCTTCCTAAAATTAGAGAAGATAGCCAAAGCACTTTTCATATATATTCAGCAAACGCAGAGTGCACTCTGGATTCTAACAGCCGCCTGGATTCAGCTCTTAAGGAGAGGAGACTAATATTTATTGGACCCTTTTACACACCCAAGCCTGCAAAAAGCGCTATCCATGGCACAGACCACTCGGTCTTCACAACTGCACTGTAATCAAGATTACATGGAATATCCGTAGGAAGGAGGGACGGGGGTGGGGAAGGGAAGAGGGACAACTGGGGCTTATCCCCCCAGGGACATCCTGGCTCACACGTGGACACATGCCCCAGAATCCCCGGCTGGCAGGAGGGCACAGATCAGACACTGACCCCAGCAGCATCCCTGCCCCCAGGCGTCCTGCTCGAGGCAGGGCAGTCCCCTGGACTGTGGCAGCTGGAAGGACGAGGAAGCACCCTGAACCTTGCACTCAGGCCTGAGGTGAGAGCTGCCACCTACACCATCTCCTCCAAGGATAATAGCGGGACCTGGGGTCAGGTGGGTGGAAACCCAGCCCTCCGGCCAAGCCCCTCCAGGCAGTCTCTTTAAAACCATCACCGTGCCTGACAGAAGGCACAAAATTGTGTTGACAATTTAATGGCAGCAGATGACAAAATGGTAGCCGCTTCCCCCTTGGTGCACCATAGTCATTGCTTCCCACTTGTCTCCGTGCCCGGAGGGCTGCTCTTCCCAGCGGTAGGCTGCTCTATTACAAGGCATCCTCGCTGCCCAGGAACCTCTCCCACCTCTCTGTCCTGTCCTTCCCGACCTCCTTGGGAGGTTTCTCAGAGCAGCCTCACCTCCCAGGCCCTTGGAACAAGGGAGCCTAATGGCTTTGGTCAGCTTTCCTGAAAGGACCTATGATGCTGCAGCCGTGCAGGAAAATCACTCAATCAGGGAGGGCAGACTCATGGCCCCTGAACAGGATGGGGCTGGCACGCCCGGGTCTACAGGTCCAGTGGAGAGGACATGGTCCCTGAAGTCTCGCGCCTGGACTTCAACCTCCTCTCCACCACAGGGTGCATGAAGTCCCAATACCAAGCCGAGCCCTAACTTTCTCCCGTGTGAAACAGACACAAGAACGTGTCTTGCTCAGTGTTCCTGTGAGCGTTAAATGACAGGTGAGTAGAGGCCTGGTGAGGTGGGCACCAGGTCTTTCCACCGACTACAGGAACACAGTGAGCCTATTTAAAGTTTAC
This sequence comes from Daubentonia madagascariensis, assembly GCA_023783475.1. Classification (NCBI taxonomy): domain Eukaryota; kingdom Metazoa; phylum Chordata; class Mammalia; order Primates; family Daubentoniidae; genus Daubentonia; species Daubentonia madagascariensis. The sequence continues at coordinate 2,534,582 of JAKFHU010001035.1, forward strand.
TTAATGGTGAACCTTACTAAAATAAGGTTAATATAATATATAAAAACAATTTTTTTAAAGTACAGGAGACCTGTTCCTTATTTTTAAGCAGTTGGGTAGTGTATTAGTTTTCCGTTGTTGCCTAACAAATGCCACAAACGTAGCAGCTTAAGCCAACATACGTTTACCATCTCGAGGTTTCCGTGACTCAGGAGTCTGGCACATCAGCTCTGCTCAGGGTCTTGCAAGGCTGAAGTCGAGGTGGTCATCTGCAGCCTCAGCTGGGGAGAGCCCCACCTCCGAGCTCCTCGGGCTGTGTACAGACTCCAGTTCCTCGTGGCTGAATGATGAAGCCCCGTTTTCTTGTCTGCCAACTAGGGACTAATCTCAGCTGTACGGGTGGCTCTGGGGTCCTGGCTCGTGATCCCCCACAGTAGTTCACACATGGCTGGCTCTTCAAGGCCAGTAGAAGAGTCTCTGTGAAGCTGGAGTCTCACGTACTTAATACAGTCACGAGAGTGACTATGCTGCCACCTTTGCGTAGGCAGTGACACGATCCCACCCAGGACGTGACTCCCCACCACCTTCACAGGGAGGAAGTCATGCAAGGTCATGTCTTCAGAACTGAGAATTCTGTCTGTCGCATATGGTCCTCATTTTGCCTCAGAAAATGTCTTACTAGTTGGTAACTTACTTTCCCAGAACTAGACTTTTTTACCTACATTGGAAAAAAAATTTCACCAGTTACTTCTCTCAAATCATAGTTGGGGGGATCAAGCCTTTATGTTTATAAGCAATGCCTCTGCATGTAAAGTCATTATTAGCACAAACACATTTGTATTTCTTTAAATGGGAATTTGATACCATTTTTTGGTCAGGAGAGAGTTTTTTTCCTTTAAAAGGACACAAGGCTTTTTGCAAAAATGCTACCTGACTCTGGGGATTGATGTCATAAAGGCCATCCCTGACTTGAAAGAAGAGAGCAACAGGAATGTTAGGGGATGGTGCAACTTTCAGCCAAACTGAATTTTTGTTACTACTGATATTTTTCAAACTTAAAAAATATATAGGAATAAAGAGTATAGATCAAAGAATAAAGAGTATAGATCAAAGAAGAATCAAAGATGCTGTATGCTCACCTACATGCTGATATAAATTTGTAAATTTCCTTTGGCATTTGAACTCTACAGGGTCCAGAGTGTTAGAACAATGCTTCTCCCCACTCCAGCATAGAGCTTTGGGGGGACTGTGGCAGGGGAAGAAAAGGCAGAAACTCACTTAAAAAAAACTAAGTATATTTGGAAAATAAACTGTTAGAAATTGATTACTAACATTTTGCATTTTGAGTATTGTCAAGCCTTTTTTTAATTCAGATTTCTGAATTCAGATTTTCTGATATTAAAATTCATTTCATCATTTTAGACAAAGAAAAACGTTTTTCCTCCCTCAAAACCTCGTAAGTGAATGCCACTCCCCACAGAACTGAGACAGAAGCTGTGAGCTGCCTTCACTCGTCTCCCTACCAGGAGGTGGTGGTTTTCTCCCGAACACTGACCACCTCCCACCCTGCCTCCCTGCTCAGAGACACCGGTTTTGCTCTCAGGTCCTTACGGTTTTGCATCAAGTTAAATTAACCAGTTGGATACTGACAGGCCCCAAATCAATAGCAGACCAAAATCCTTAAAACATTCATGTGCTTGTTATCCCTCGGGCCTGGCGTTCACACGGGCAGAGCAGATTGCCTGCCGGGATATTTGGAGGTAAGTTTGCTGCAGTTTCTGGACTTTTCCTCTCCTTCTGACTTCATGACTTCTTCCCAGTTAGCTACGCTCACGAATTCCCGCTCAAAGACAGTGGAGATGGGGCGTCTTCAACTATCTGATTTACAGGTAGGGGTAATGAAGAAAGGAAGGGCTGTGAGTCGACGCTGAGCTTTAGCTAATCGAGTGCCAAATGTGAACAGAGAAACTGGAGCAACAGGTGCAGCAGCAAACCCTTTCTCAGGTAACGTGCGTAACAGTTCTCCCTACACAACCCTGAATGTCACAGCAGGATATGGGAGCCCACATATGAATTAATGTGTCCTTGGCTCAGACAAGGAGGCAAATAAAAGTCACTATTCACCATATTCTGTTCCTGACACTACGTAACAGCCCGTGGTAACGGAGATCTGTGCCTGTGGGAGCCAGCCCAGGTGAGCACTGCCTGTGTTCTCTCTCTCTTCTTTTAATTTCCATGGAATTTACAGTTCCATCCGGTATGTGTTTGTGTGTTTCCAATATTGCTTTGTATGCATTTTCTCTCTTTGAATTTAAATCTTTTATTTTAACTTTTGGAAGAACTAATCTTTGAGCCATCTCTAGGCATTCTTTGTTTTCTATTTTATTAATTTTGCTTTTACATTTGTTATGGAATTATTCACTTGTTCATTTTCTACTTTCTTCAACTGAACAATTTATTAATTAATCATTTTAAATATATGTATTTAAAACTATGAGCTGTCCTTAGCTATTTTGGTGCATATTGCATTCATTGTTGTTCAGTACAAAATATTTCACTTTTTTATTCAACTTGATCTTTAAGTAATAAATAAATGAATAGTTTAGAATTATTTTTACAATAAAAATGCTATTTAGTTATAATAGATGTAAATCTAAATTAAGATAATATGAATATTAATAGATATATACCTATACATCTATATCTATAATAGATATAAACCATGTTCAATGTAAAAACAATGACTAAATAAAAGCACAATGAAGAATGTAAGAAAAACTAAATTTCACTGCTCTGAAATGATCACCTACTATGTTGATAATTATCCTTCATGTACTACTTTCATGTGTCCTTATGCGCATATGCTCACATACACACCTGTGCGTGTGCATGCACACACACACACACACACGATCGGATGTGATTTTTTAATAATTATAAGTTTGAGTTTCAAACACATGCTTTGGGTGGGGGCAAAAATAATATTTCACCTTCTCTCTATAATTCTATTGTACTGTTTTCAGCAAAGATAGTCTTTATTATATAAATCCCTGGGATTTATTGAGAATTCTTTTGTAGCCCAATTCATAAATAATTTTTTAAATCTTCCACTTATTAATGAACATGGGCACTGTCTATTTGTTGCTTATGTGTGTGTGTGTGTACAATGAAGATTAATTGTGTTATTTAAATAATCTATAATTTTACTAACTTTTTATCAGCCTTGTCTATCAGTTCCTGAGTGAAACTTGGTAATAACTCCCTCTATGATTATTGATTTTTCAACTTCTACTTGTAATTCTGTTGAGTTTTGTCATATATTTTGCAAGACTACAAAGTTAGGTGCATAAAAGCTGTGACAACCCAAAATAAATGACGGAGGCAAAGATCTTGATCAACGAGGCTGGTTAAACTGAAGTTTAAGGACAAACTACACATGAATTTGTGACTGTTTTTTCGAAGTGGGATTTGGGACCTCAGTTTTTAAGGGGGAGGGGGCACACGGAAGGGAAAAAGGAGGAGGGGGTGGACAGTGAGACAAACGGTTACATTCTTGTGAGGCCCAGGAAATCTGTATTTCCGCATAAGATAAGGTGAATGTTAGAAAAAGGGAGTGAAGGAAGCATCAATTATGCAGATATCCCCGGTGGGTGGAAGAATGTCTGATCTTGTCTCTGTTCTGTACCTGGGAAGGTAAACTTGTAGTCAACATTATTAGTGTGGAACTGAACAGACTTTAGTTTTAGGAGCTAGACTTAGCCTGCAGACCCAAACTTAAAATTGGCATGTTTTGCTTATGGGAGGCCAACGAGGAATTTGCGTATGAGTGATCTGTGGGGGCAGTCCTTGTAGGTGCCTGAGGCCTTTTACCTTTCTGCGGGGATTGGCTGATGCATAACGTTAGTAACAGCTGTGTATTTGGAGGGGCGTGTTGCATGACTCAACCTCCAGCCTTGGCCTTCCCTTTTGCATAAGGAGTTGGGCAGGTCCTGAGATTTTTCTTTTCCTTTGCAGTTGTAATTGTAGTAAGTTACTGATGGATTATTTCTTTTATCATCCATTTTATTCACCGTGTTTTCCTAAAAATATATTTTATCCCATAGTAACATAGCTATATTAATTTTGTTTCAGTTAATATTTTTCTGATTTACATTTTCCCGTGATTTTATCTTCTACCTTTAAATGTAATTGTGTTTTAAGCATGTCTCATAAATTGCATATAGCAGGATTTTTTTGAATACATAAACTAAAATAAAATCTTAAGCCCCCTCCATCCAACTAAATGGACACCCTCTTAGCCAAGGAGACCCCAGAAAAACCTTAAATCTGAGTTTCGGCCAGGCGGAGAAGGGAGGTCAGACAGGTGATCACGCCCTTTTCCTTTTGGAGTCACTCTTTGTAACAATAAGATACTAAGTCATTAACAGGCTTAAGGCCATGCAAGACAAAGTTAAACCACACCTGCAGGCCATCAATTTACTTAATGGACCACTTGAGTCTCAGTATTTGTCCGGTGGCTTGTCTCTGATTAACAGACTTCCTTATCTTAACTTAAAACACTCCAAGCCTTTACACAAAGCTTCATTTCTTTAACCAATTACAAATCAAAGAATCTCTAAGCTCACCTGTAACCTGTTACCCACCCCCAGCCTTAGAAGTGTCCCGCCTTTTCAGGCCAAACCAATATACACCCTCCACGTGCTGACTTATGATCTTACGTGTAATTCCTGTCTCCCTAAAATGTACAAAAGCAAACTGTCACCCAGCCACAGTGGGACCACTTGCTCAAGGCTTCCCGGGTGCGGCTCTCTGGGCCATGGCCACACATATTCAGCTCAGAATAAACCTCTTTAAATTATTATACAGAGTTTGGGTTCTTTTCTGTCGATAAATGTCGAGTCTCTGTCTTTCAATAAATGAATTTGATCTGTTTTCAGTTATTGTGATTACTGATATATTTCTACCACCTTATTCTGTATTTTCCATTTATTATTTTAAATTTTTTATTTTATTTCTTCTTTTCTGCCTTATGTTAGATAAGTCACTGTCTTTTCAATCCCTATTTTCCTTCTACTTGCTCAGAAGTCTTAATTCCATTCTATTATTTTAGTGATCACTTTTATTTTTTATAACTTGCAGAACTTTTATATTTTTCTAACAAAATATAAAGTTGATCAATTTTTATACACTCCCTCCAAATAAAAGACTTATGAACCCATTATTTTCCTGTAAACTGCCTGTCCCAAATTCTGTTATTATTGTCTAGTATGTATTTTTAATCCATCATGCTTTAAAATTATGAAAAAATACCTCTTACATTTTCATACCAACATGATTTACTTATTTCTTGAATCACTATTGCTTCTTTCTGCCAGTTCTTCTCATCTAGGCTTGCTTTTCTTCTTGTTGAAGTACATCCCTTAGTAGTTCTTTTCTTTTTTAAGCAGAGATCTTTGTGTGTCTGAAAACGTTTTTATGTTGCCCTCACTTTGAATGATAGCCAGCATTATGCAGTGTTTCAAGTAAGCTATTCCCTCCTCTCCACCCACTGAAGATGTTCCATTGTCTTCCACCCTCTGTTGTTCTGTTGTTGATAATGGAGAAGTAGGTTTACTTGTTATTGTTATTCCTTTGTAGGTTATGTGGAATATTTTTTTCTCCTTCTCTCTCTCTCTCTCACTATTATTATTCACTTTGTTCTTAATATTGTCACTGCAGTACTCCTAGCTACGTTTGTCTTTATTCATCCTGTTTAGGATTTAGAATGCTTTCTCCATGTGAGGACAAGTGGAATTTATCCATGACTACCCTCTTTAATTCTTCCGTGGTTCTGCACCAGTGTTCATATTAGTCCCAGACCAAACTGCCTATTCACACGCACAGTTGGCTTTCCTCCAAGTCGGGCATGCAGTGAAACTCTTGTATTTTATTAAGCCGTCTTCTTTCCTTGCTCTACTCTGGGGCAGGAGTGGCCAGGTACAGTGGTAGCCGCTGCCAAGCTGAGCCACAGCCCGCTCTTCCACGGAGCACCCACATTAAAATTTACGAGTGAGGTTGAATGTCTGATGGCTGCTGGTTAATGTGTTTGCTGTTTTCTGCTTTTATTTCATTTGTTATTGGGATAGCAATTCTAAGGTTTAGCTTCCCTCCAGCATCTTCAACTTGAATCCCCCTGTGTTACTTTTGTAGTTTAAATCAATTCCTCTGCTGAGATCCTCATGGGGAGAAACGCCATAACCCATTACCTTTGAACCTTTCCCTGCTGACCCTATCACAGGACCCGCAATAGGTCAGACACTTGGGGAATGTTATTACCCAACCAGACAGCATTCCCAGGACTGGAAGGACCTGGATTCGCACAGGGGTCAGCAAAGTGTGAAGGAGAAGACAAAAGCCAGCACCTGGACCCACCCATGTGCACATGAACTTGTGAAGTAAAAGTGATGCTCAGAAAGAAGAGACTGGACTCCCTGGACCACCTCAGTCTCAGGTCACCTATTGAGAACCCGACCTGCAGGTCAGCTCTCTTCGTAAGAGTCTTTCACACAAGAAGCACAAGAGGTCAGCATGATTTATGCCACGTGACACCTGACCCAACAGTGACTCTGGCTCCTGATCAAGCAGCACTGGGGTAGTGATTTAAAGTGTGTCTGTGCAGCACAATGTGAAGAGAGACCTGTCAAGGGTATGACTGTCTTGACCAAAAATGGAAGACAAACCTCTCAGAATCCAAATCCTTCACATTGGTAAGATAAATGAGACTTCACAGTATGCTTGATTCATTATGAAGGCCATGTGTGAACATGCACACACGCACACATGCACATGTGCACACACACGTGCACACACGTGCACACGTGCCCCACATTGTCTAGGAAACACGACTGCAGCATGCACTCCGTGGTTCAGAAATGAACTGGAATAACATGTTCAAATCGCAGGAGTTTATGCTTCAGTAGTGCTCTCTGGCTGTCAGTCTCCCTACATGCTAAGTGCAAAGATAATTTTCTGATCAATGTTTCTTCAAGATATTTCCCCAAATTGAAGGGCACAGAGTGATTTGGCATTAACATCCCATCAACATAATCTGTTATATTAGACTGCAACTGAACTTCTCTCTTTATTAGATAGTTTTAGCAGGAAATGCACTTTTTTCAGAAGCCATGAGGCCTTGCTTCTTCATTCTGTCTCTAGGCTGTAGCTTCCTTATCAGAAAATGGGGTCTGCAGGCTAAGAGGCTTCTCTGGCTGCGCCCACACTACACCCTGAGAGTCTGCTAATTTCTCTGCAGACATTAAGAGGTCAGTAAGTTCTAGTTTCCACAGTCCAATATGCTGAAGTGGAAATCCCCTTCTTGTGGACAATGCCAGCCCGTGTTTCCTGTGGGTGTCTCACATCTCCTTGACAGTTGACAACAGCAATTGCAGCAGTGACATCTCACCCTGTGGGTGCTGACAGTGCACCATGCACGGAAGGAACACATGTTAACAGTGCATCCTCCAAGTCATGGCAACATGTTCATTCTTTCATTGATTCAACACATATGTTTATAATCACAATATTTCCAGCAGTGTTCTAAGTACTGTGGGAAGTACACAGACAGCCTGACACATCCTTCTCCTTAAATAGGATGTTACACAGCACAGCTTGCATGGGACCGTCCACGACACTGCCTGTTGCTCCGAAGTAATTATCAGTAGTACCCCTCATCCCTTCCCAAAAGTGTCTCAATTGGACAATAACGTGGCTGGTCACCTTAACTTAAAGGAAGTCACTGTCTAGAACAGGAGGCCACAGACATATGACAATGATCCTAATACAAGGCGTACAGCATGAAAGGCCATGTGGGACTGGAGAGACGGTGCTGGTGTTCAGGGAAAGCAGGACGTTTCCAGCAGAGATGCAGGAAGGTTTTATGACCTGTGATGGTGGGCACTGAGAACATCCACAGCAAAAAGAACACCATTCGGCAGAGGCAGGAATGGAATCCAATGTGGTCCCAAGGTTTGGGTTGACTTAAGTTACCCAGGCTGGAAGTGACCTGTCGCAGTGGGGCGGTGTGGAACTCTGTCCATTCCCAGTCAGACTGGGGTGGGGGCTGGGATGCACGCAACCCCTCCGCATACCCCTCCGCACCCATCAGCGGGAACAGGGGTTGCCCCATGCCTCGGCGGGTTGTTAAGAAGAAAGGAAGTCAATGAAGTGCTTAGAGAGGAGACATGGCAGCCATGGGTTCAGAGAGGTGCTTCTTAGGCACCTGGTGCCTGAGGTTAGGAGGCAAGGAGCTGAGAAAGGGGGTCTGCAAAGAAAAAAAGGGAGGAATGAGCAAAGAGACAGGAAGTTGCTTCTGTATTTTTAGGTGTCATGTAAACTGTCCACACCACCCATATTTCCAGAAAGCTGGCGTACTATAGGCACTAAATAAATATAAATGTGATTGAATACAATCATCATAATATACAACTCTAAACTAATAGTGTATCATGGGACTTCAGCAGCAGAAGGGCCTGAGAGTCGAGGAAACCCGGGCTCAGAAAGCGCCACGTGCGCCCACTGTTCCCCGAGGCTCTTGGAGCTGGAGGAAGTCAGGGTTGCTGCGGCCCCGGGGACTTCACCACAGCCTGTGGGCTTGACTTTCAAGTGTGTACAGTCAGGAGCCTTTTCCTCTTTTCTAGAGAAGAATAATTCAGTCGCCCTGCATCCCAATCTTCCTACAGTTCTGACACTTTGATTTTCGTAACATTCATCTTAGCCTCAAAGTGGTGTGTAGCCTTAAATGTGTGTGTGATTACCGCGAATTGCAATTAACTTTGTTTTGAAAACTCCCAACCCCCCTTGGGATAATTGGAAGCATGGTAGGGTTTGGGAATCGCTTCTCAGCCCCTCCACTAATTCTCCCAGAAGGTGTGACATGCATGAGAATGCAGCTAAAATCATTTCAGCACGGATCCGGGAAAGCTGCTCTGAGGCATCACAGAAACCCCTGCATAAGGTGTGTGAACGATCCCGCATCCAGGGCTGAACGAGGTGGGAGCGGCACAGAAGCCCACGTCAGGAGGGGCGGTGGAGGGATGACAGATCAAGGCAGAGGCAGAAAGACAGGTGATGCAAGGAAGGCAGAATGGCTTTAGCCTTGGGGCATGGGGCAGAAAACACCAATTTCTCACCACAAGATTGTATCGCTTCTCCCTGAATTGAACAATTTCACTAAACATATTAATAAGGAGAAGCAGGAAATAGCCAATTGTAATAAATAATTATTGAGCACCTTCTTCATGCCAGAAACTGTCTTAGGTGCTGTGGCAGAGAGAGTTATTGGGGGAAGTATAAAGATAAATAAGTTATAATCCTTATCCTAAAGGAGCCCTCTGCTGCACACATGTATAATTCAAGGCAGAAGAGCCAAGTCTTAAAAAAGGAAGAAATGTTTATCCTCAACTGGGATACATCAGGGAGCACCAGGCATTTTGTCTGGATCTTGGAGAAAAGACAAAGATTTCAATTCGTAGCAGGGTGGGGAGAGTAGAGACTTTGTAGACACAAGGAACAGCATGAGCAAAGGCAAGGACACAGGAAGGAGAGGGTCGGTTCCAGGACAGTGGGGGACCCAGTTAGTAGAGCAGAGTGTGGGGAAGCTGTGCAGCAAGGAGTGACCTCACCAAGCAGAGCTCACCTCTGATCTCCCTGCCACAGCCACACACACACTCACATGTACACAAATGAACTCACATACTCACTCCCTCACATGCACACAAGTGTACATGTTCACCCATGCACACATGCACACACACTCCCTCACATGAACACGTGATCACCTGCACTCATACACTCACACACCCACTTGCACACGTGCACATCACCCCCTCTCACTTGCACACGTGAGAATGCCCACACACTCATACACATGTACACACATGCATGCACTCACACATGCACACATGTGCAAACACACTATAACATGCCCATGTGTGAATACCCACACATATGCACATTCATATACTCATATGTACACACTCACACATGCACATTTACTTGCAAATATGCATACTCACATACTCACTCTCACACATGCACACACACACACACACACATACACAGACATGCACACACCTCCTACAGAGGGGAGAGCTCCAGCATCCAAAGGAGTCAGGCTCACAGTCCGCCCTGGTCAGTGCCAGCAAGCCGGTAACACAGCCTGGATTTGGGAAAGCAAGAGCTCTGGGGCATGGTAAGGAAATGTTTGTTGACAGGAGTTGAAACAAAAATCTGAGGCAGCCCTGAGGAGTCTTGGATGGGAGGTTGGTCCTCATAGTGCTAGATGTGTCTGCTTTTGTAGGTACCTAAAAACAAGGTTAACAGCAACCAGCATGGCACAGGCCCATCCACACACATCTTTCCTGCCCAGTTAGGGTCCTCAGAACCCACCCTTCCTCCTCAGAGCTGAGTCTGGGCTGGGGAGGAGCACACAGCAGGTAGCAGAGACCCCAAGTGCCAGGGCACAGGAGAACGGGACAGAACGTGACCAAGGCAGAGAGCCCTGAGGGGTCCAGGCTTCTAAATGCTACCTGGGCCAGGTGACCCCTGTGTCCAGGCCCAGTTTTCCACATTCTTCTTCCTTTGCCATGTTGACCCAGTGTGGTTTGGACTTAGCACTGGGAGATGCTCATGGATATTATGGCTGCCAATCTTACTCAAAGTCCTAGACACTTGAGTGGATGCACATCCATAAGGAAATTTAGTATGTGTTTTAAACTCCTCCCCCTTGCCACACACACACACACAAAAGAGATCCAAGTTATTATACACACTCTTTTTTATACATTCAAGAGCAGATTACACAAATCATGGAAATATGAATTATTTCAGGCAACCAGATTATGAAAAAAGAGAGAAATATAAGAAAGGAAAAATATAAGCTAATCTCAAGTGTAAATGCAAAAGGTTAAATAAAATGTTGTCAAACTAAATATAAAATTATATTTTAAAATATCATATAAGGTTTATACCAATAATGCAGGAATGGTTTCCATTTTAGAAACTATTGTAATTTGCCACATTAATATATTAAAGGAGAGGAAAAACATCAACTTAACATATGCAGAACAAATTGTTTCATAAAATTCAAAACCCATTAGTGATTTTTTTCAAAATCTTCATAATTAAAGAGAGAGAGACTTTCCTTAATGGGAGAAATGATAGCAATTAATAACCCAGAACAAACATATTTAATGTGAAACTTCAAAGTTAGGAAGAAGACAATAATGCCTGCAATTTTTTTGTATATATGAGATTCTATCCATCTAAATAACAAAAGAAATAAATAGATAACTGAAAAGAATAAAATTAAATTGTATCTATGCATAGACAGTGTGACTATCAATATAGAAAATTAAAAGAATTTCCAGGCACCATATTAAAGCTAATAGAAAAGTCCAGCAAGGTCACCAAATGCAAGATCAATATAACAAAATCAGTTACACAAGCAATAAATAATTAGAAAAGTGCAGTTTTTAAAAGATACCACTTAGTTCTCTGATTTGGGATTATAAAAGAAACCCAGAAGCCAGCATGAAGAGATTCATTGGGATAATTTAAACATCAAAATGAATAATAAGAAATGGATTATAATTCTTTAAATTAAAAAGACAGATCTATTCATCTATTCTGGTAACAAAATTACTTGAAGAGAAGGTCTTCAGGACGGAAGAATGCTAACTGACCGCTGAGAAGAAGTGATGGAAATGGGGAGGTACTGTCGCGGTGGCTGGCTAGGGGCACCCGACACTCGCCTCCTCCACAGACGAGGACCAGAACCACAGAGAAGTAACCACATGCCAAAGAGCGCGCCTAAGGGATTGCACTGGGATTCAGCAAAGACGTGAGAAAGACCCTCTGAGGCTTGGAAACTCAAGACGACAGCCCAGAGAGGGAAGCAAAGCGCCAGCTGGAATTAATCAGAGCAAAGAGGGGCTCCCCAGGAAAGGGAAAGATAAGCGGGGGATACCTAGCAAGTCGCATTCCCTCCACAGACAACTGCAACCCTAGCTGGAGGAGAGCCCCTCAGCCCTCACGAGACCTGGGCCCAGCAGAGGGAGCTGCCTGGAGTCTACACGACTGCATGGTCCCCGAGAGAGAATCCATGCTGGGTCTCCCATCCCTGAAGAGCCAGACTACATCTTGCCCTGGGGCCCAATACCATACTATAAGCATCTCCACATCCTGGGGCCGTGCCAACATCCCCTTACATGCACTCAAAGGGCTGCGGTGATGCAACACCAGCTGGACTCAATGGTGCAGCCATGTCCCTGGGACCCAAGCCCACACAGCACCCTATACCCCAGGGAACAAGCAATCCAGGACATCAGGGAGGCTGCCCCGGGACAAAGGGAGACAAAGCACATGTTCTCCAGAGCCTCAGAGCTGCCTACATGGGGATGCAGCTGCCAACAGCAACATTGCCCCCTCCAGAGGTGGGGCCACTGTGCATCCACACATGCCACCCAGGAACCTGAGGACCAGCCTGCTTTGGTCACAATGCTGCCATCACCAGTGCCCTTGTGTGCCACTTAGGGACCCCAGGACTGGCCCACATAGCATCCCTGTCCCCAGTAAAACTACCCCACAACCTCCACAAACAAACACAACTTAAGACACTGAGGAACTTGCAGACACTGCTGACATTGATTACAGCCAAAGAAATCATATGGAGCTGTGGTCCCCAACCTGGTATCAGTCCGTGGCCTGTTAGGAAATGGGCTGCACAGCAGGAGGTGAGAAGCGGGTGAGGAAGCAAAGCTTCATCTGTATTTACAGCTGCTCCCCATCACTTACATCACTGCATAAGCTCTACCTCCTGTCAGATCAGCAGCAGCGTTAGATTCTCATAGGAGCATGAACCCTACAGTAAGCTGTATGCCAGGGATCTAGGTTGCACACTCCCTATGAGAATCTAACGCCTGATGATCTGAGGTGGATCTGAGGCAGTGATGCTAGCACTGGGGAGCTGCTGCAAATACAGATTATCATTAGCAGAGAGGTTTGACTGCACAATAAATGTAATGGACTTAAATCATCCTGAAACCATCCCCTCCCCCCAGTCCATGGAAATATTGTCTTCCATGAAACTGGTCCCTAGTGTCAAAAAGGTTGAAGATCACTGATATGGAGACTACACTACTATACCCACCCAGAACCAAAAACCAAAGCACACTACCCAACAAACAACAAAGATATATCTACAGGAAAAAGTCTTTCCTTATGAAAACTACTCCATAAAATTGGAAGAAGTGACTATTACACCAGATACATAGATATCAACATGGGGATGAAAGAAACATAAAAAAGCAAGGAAACATGACACATCCAAAGAAACACAATAATTCTCCAGTAACATACCCCAAAGAAAAGGAAATCTATGAAATGCCTGAAAAGGAATTCAAAATGATGATCTTAAAGAAACTTAGTGAGATGCAAGAGGAAATAGACAGACAATATAAAGAAATCAGAAAAACAATTCATGATAAGAATGAGATATTCAACAAAGAGATATATATCATAACAAAGAACCAAACAAAATCTTTGGAACTGAAAAATTCAATGAATGAAATAAAAAACACAGTCAAGAGCTTTAATAATAGACTAGATCAAGCAGAAAAAGAAGATTTTCTATTTGGAAATAGTTTATCTTTTGAAATAACCAAGTCAGGTGATAAAAAAGAAAAGGAAGTTAAAAAGAATAAAGAAAGCCTACATGACATATGGGACACCATTAAGTGAACAAATATTCATATTGGGGGAGTTTCAAAAGGATAAGAGACGGGAAAAGGCACAGAAAACTCACTTAATGAAGTAATAGCTGATAAGGTCCCAAGGCTTGGGAGAAATATAGACATCCAGATACAGAACCCAAATATTACCAAATACATTCAACCCAGAAAGGTCCTCTCTGAGGCACATGATGCTCAAACTGCCAAAAGCCAAAGGCAAAAAGAGGTTTCTAAAAACAGTAAGAAAAAAAATCAAGTCACATATAAGGATATTTTAATCAGACTAGCAGCAGATTTCTCAGTAGAAATTTTACAGGCCAGGAGAAAATGGGATGATGTATTCAAAGTGCTGAAAGAAAGAAAAAAAAAAACTGTCACCTAAGAATACTGTACCCAGCAAAGCTAACCTTCAAAAATGAAGGAAAAATAAAGTCATTCCCAGAAAAGCAAAAACTGAGGGAATTCATCACCACTAGACCACCCCTACAAAAGATGATTAAGGACATTCTATACCTGGAAGTGAAAGAATGATATCCACCATCATGAAAACACATGAAAGTATAAAACTCACTGGTCAAGTAGATACACAAATGAGAAAGAGAAAAGAATCAAACACTATCACTACACAAAACCATCAAACAAAAAGATAATAAGAAAGGAAAACAAGGATATTCAAAACAATTAGAAAACAATTAGCAAAATGACAGGAGTAAGTTTCCATCTATCAGTAAAAACCTTGCATGTAAATGGTTTAAATTTCCCAATTAAGAGGTATAGGCAGGATGAACTGATACAAAAAAAATAAGACCCCACGATATGCTGCTGACAAGAAACTTATATTACATGTAAAAAGACATAGACTGAAAGCAAAGGGATGGAAAAAGACATTCCATGTAAATAGAAACCAAAAACATGTAGTAGTAGCTGTACTTATATCAGAAAAAATAGACTTTAAGTCAAAGAGTATAAAAAGAGACAAAGAAAATCATTATATAATGATAAAGGAATCAATTCAGCAAGAGGATATAACAATTGTAAATATATGTGCACCTAACACCAGAAAACCTAGATATTTAAAGCAAATATTATTAGAGCTAAAGAGAGAGAGAAATCCCAACAATAATAGCTGGGGACTTCAACATCCCACTTTCAGCATCAGATAGATCATCCAGGCAGAATAATCAGCAAACAAATATTGGACTTAAACTGCACTGTAGACCTAATGTATCTAACAGACATTTATAGAACATGTCATCCAACAGCTGCAGGATTCTCATTCTTATCATCAGCATATGGAACATTCTCCAGGATAGAACACATATCAGGTCAGAAAACAAGTCTCAACACATTTTTAAAAATCAAAATCATATGAAGTATCTTCTCAGACCACAATGGAATAAAACCAGAAATCAACACCAAGAGGAACTTTGGAAACTGTACAAGTATGTGGAAATTGATTGACATGTATTTGTCAATTGACGTGCTTCTGAGTGACCAATGGGTCTATGAAGAAATTAAAAAGGAAATCAAAAAATTTCTTGAAACAAATGAAAATAGAAACACAACATACCAAAAACCTATGGAATACACAAAAAGAAGTCTAAAAGGGCAGTTTATAGCAATAAATATCTATCAAAAAGGTAGAAAGATTTCAAATAAACAATCTAACAATGCACCTCAAAAAAACTAGAAAAGCAAAAACAAACCAATCCCTAAATTAGAAGGAAATAAATAATAAAGATTAGTTCAGAACTAAATAATAAAGACCAAAAAATAATACAAAAGATCAATGAAATAAAAAGTTGGCTTTTGGAAAAGATAAGCAAAATTGACTAACCACTAGCTAGAATAACCAAGAAAAAATAGAGAAATCCCAAATAAGTAAAATCAGACACAAAAAAGGAAACATTACAACTGATACCACAGAAATTCAAGAGATCATTAGAGACTATTATGAACAACTACATGCCAACAAATTGGAAAAACTAGAGGAAATGGATAAATTATTGGACACATAACCTACCAATATTGAGTCAAGAAGAATAGAAAACCAAAACAGACCAATGGCTAATGAGATTGAATCCATAATAAAAAGTCCCCAACAAAGAAAAACCCAGAACCAAATGGCTTTACTGTTGAATTCTGCCAAACTTATAAAGAAAAACTAGCACCAATTCCTCTCAAGCTATTTCAAAAAATTGAAGAGGATAAAAATTTTTCCTAACTCGTTCTAGGAAGCCAGCATTATCCAGATCCAAAACCAGACAAGGACACAACAAAAAAAGAAAACTATAGTCCAATATTCCTGATGAACATAGATGCAAAAATCCTCAACAAAATACAAGCAAATTAAATCCAACAGCAAATCAAAAATATAATATACCATGATCAAGTACAATTTATTCCAAGGATGCAAGAATAGTTCAGCATACGTAAATCAATAAACGTGATATATCATATCAACAGAATGAAAGACACAAACCATATGATCATCCAATAGATGCAGGAAAAACATTTGACAAACTTAAACACCGCTTCATGATAAATGCTCTCAACAAGTTAGCTATAGAAGGAACATAACACAATAAAAGCCATATATGAGAAACCCATAGCTAATATCACACTGAACAGGGAAAAGCTAAAAGTTTTTCCTCTAAGAACTAGAACAAGACAAGGATGCCCATTTTTACCACTTTTATTCAGTGTAGTACTGAAAACCCTAGCCACAGCAATTACACAATAGAAAAAAATAAAGAGCATCCAGATTGGAAACGAGGAAATCAGATTATTCCTCTTTGCAGAAGACATGATATTATATATAGAAAAACACAAAGACTCCACCAAAAACCCCTAGAACTGATACATGATTCAAGTATATTTGCAGGATACAATGTCAACATACAAAATCAGTAGTATTTCTATACATCAATAACAAACTAGCCAGAAAAAAAAAAAAGAAGAAATCAATCCCATTTACAACAGTTACCAAAAAAATACTTAGGAATAAATTTAACCAAGGAGGTGAAAGATCCCTACCAATGAGAGAAATTAAATAAGACACACAAAAAAGTGGAGATATTCCATGCTTATGGAATGGAAGAATTAATATTGTTAAAATTGCCATAATACCCAAAGTAATCTATATATTCAATGCAATCTCTATCAAAATATCAATAACATTCACCACAAAAATAGAAATAACAATTCTAAAATTCTTATGGAACCACAAAAGACCACAAATAATCAAAGCAATACTTACCAAAGAGAACAAAGCTGTAGGCATCACACTACCCACCTTCAAAATACATTATGAAGCTATAGTAATCAAAATGGCATGGTACTGACATAAAAACCAATGCACAGACCAATGGGACAGAATAGAGAACCCAGAAACAAATTCATGTATTTACAACCAACTGATTTTCAACAAAGGTGCTGAGAATCTTTTGGGTTCTTGGGAAAAGGATAGTCTTCAATAAATGGTGCTGAGAAAACTGGACAGCCATAGAAGAAGAATGAAACTAGACCCCTATCTCTCACCATATACAAAATTCAACTTAAAATTAAAGATTTAAATGTAAGACCTGAAACCATAAAACCACAAAAACAAAAAATAGACAAATGGGACTATCTCAAAATAAAAACATCCTGCCCAGCAAAGGAAACAATCAATGGAGTGAAGAGACAACTTGTAGAATGGAAGAAAATAGTTGCAAACTATTCTTCCAACAAGAGACTAATTTCCAGAATATACAAGGAACTCAAACAACTCATCAGCAAAAAAAACTAATAATTTGATTTTAAAATGGTCAAAGGATCTGAATAGACATTTCTCTGAAAAAGACATGCAAATGTTCAAGTATGTGAAAAATGCTAAACATCACTAATCATCAGGGAAATGTGAATCAAATACTCAATGAGATACCATCTCACCACATTATGGCCATTAGCAAAAAGACCAAAAAAAGTTCTGGTGAGGATGTAAAGAAAAGAAAACTTTTATACAATCTTGGTGAGAATGTAAATTACTACAGCCATTATGGAAAACAGTATAGAGATTTCTTTAAAAAACTAAAAGTAGAACTGCTATATGATCCAGCAATCCCACTACTGGGTATTTACCTAAAGGAAAGGAAATTACTATATCAAAGAGATAATTGCACCCCACGTTTACTGCAGCACTATTCACAATTAGCAAGATGTGGAATTAACTTAAATGTCCATCAACAGATATTGATAAAGAACATGTGGTTTATAGACCTAGGGAAAAAATGGCGGTCTGATAGAGTCCTCCCACCACACTGCTCCCAGGGAAGGAGGTGAAAAAAGCCATCGGCTGCCTGCACCCGTGGACCGATCACTCTGAAAACAGCATTGTGAATTACAGAGAAACATTGTGGGACACTCAGCCCAAGAAAACATGTGACAGAATCATTCACAAAGATCGGAGAGCACATGAAGTACAATAGAGCCCAGAGCACGGGAAGGACTCGCTCGCCAGGTCAGCGCAGCATGCCCTGACCTACAAGCGGTTACGCACCTCCCCATCCACTCAGTCAGGGACAAGCCCAGAGTTGGGGCAAAGCTGTTGCTGGAGGCAGCAGGCTCTGTGGAGAGGAAGCAACTGCGAGAGCCAAACAGAACTCTCAGCTGCAATATACAGGGACCGCTCAGGGCCGGGTAGGGACTGGACAGAGATACAGCTTCCTGGGACAGTGTGCGGGAACCCGCAGGCCAGCACTGCACCACTGGACGTCAGCAGGACTGGGCCCAGGAGTTTAACGGAGAGCGGGACACGCCCATAGGGGCTGCTGGCAATTGCCTCTGCGGGCCACAGGCTGGTTGAGAAAAGCTGCATTGCCGGGCACGATCTGAGCCCTGCTGTGAGCCAGGCTGGTGACGGCAGCCATCTTTAAAGCCTCCCACCTGGAGCAGTGAGCTAGGTCTCTAGCTCCACCCCAGCCCTGGCCCAGTGGCTCATCTGCTTGGGTGAGACAGGCTTTGCCCTTGGTGGCCAGGAACAGCTGCATCGGTGGGTTCCACGTGGGACAAGATCCCGGAACTATAGTGGCAGGACCTTTGTGTATTGGAAACAGTTTGCAGCTCCTCCATCTGGTCTGCTACCCCAGCTCTGGCCTCCAATGAGTCCTCTATGTGCTGGTCCTAGTGCCCGCTCTTCAGGTCCCAGCCCTCCTGTACCTGAGATCGGTCACATTGAAGTTTGCTGGTTATAGTGACTCATTTTGTATAACTGCCAGTTCTCATGGCAACCTAATGCCTCAAGAGCTGCAGGCTGAACCAGAGCAGCTCCCCATAACCCTGCCCACTTCATTATGGAATTTCACACCATCCAAGGGCACCTCCAGTGACCACTATTCCCCTCGGTGGGAACATCCCCCTGTCAGAGACTTCTGGGGATAGAGATGCCCACCTGCCTTGCCTTGGGGTCTAGTGGTAGAAAAGGGGTGCACAACTGGAGATTCCCCTCTCAGCCAGTGTCACGCGGAGAAGCATATCAGAGGGACAGACACACATGGCTAGATAAGTAACTTCTAAGCTGCATAGAATTTTTCCAATTCAGCTCTCACACTGCAGCCAAAGGCAATTGTGTTTCTACCCACACCTCAGGAGGAGCAGGGTCAAAGTAACCCCTAGGAGCTACAAGGCCCCTCCCAAAGCTCGGGGCTTTCACATACCCCACCTGGGGTATCAGAGTCGGCCATGGACACAACAGAATACCTAACTACTAGGGAGCTGTGGATTCATACCCTCAGGTAAATCCACCAGCTTGGAGCTCAAGCTGGGAGGACAATCTCACTACACTCCACCAGGAAGAGGAGAAGACAACAGGTCAGAGGTAACCCAAGATCCACCAAACTTGCTAAAATGCACCTAAGGCAATACAGACCAGTACTCCTTTTCCTGGCTCTGCCAAGGAACGACCCTCGGGGGCTTGGAGACTGGGCCATAAACTAGCCCTAACACTCCCAGCTCTTGACCAAGAGGCCAGATGAGAAAAAATCAGTGAAAGAACTCAAGAAACATGAAAAATCAGAGCAAAAATTCACCCCCAAAAGAAATCATCAGTTGCTCAGCAACAGATACCAATGCAAATGAAATGGGTAGAATGACAGAAAAGGAATTTCATTTAGGGATTATAAGAAAGCTCAATGAAATTCAAGAGAAAATTGAATCCCAGCACAAAGAAACCACAAGAAAAATGCAAGAAATGAATGAAAAATTTTCTAAAGAAATAGAAGTATTACAGAAAAATCAAATAGAAATTCTAGAAATGAAAGAAGCATTCAAGGATCTACAAAACACAGTGGAAAGCCTTAAGAATAGGCTGGATCACACAAAGGAAAGAATTTCAGAGCTAGAAGACAACTCCTATGTGCTAAATAAATCAGTCGAAGAGAAAGAACACAAAAACAGGAGGCATGAACAAAGCATACAAGAAATGTGGGATTATATAAAAAGGCCAAACATAAGGATCATAGGCATCCCTGAGGGAGAGGAAGAAAATTCACGTGGGCTGGAAAATCTATTTGAAGGAATAATAGAGGAAAATGTCCATGGCCTAGCCACAAATCTCGATATCCAAGCACAAGAAGCACACAGGACTCCTGGGAGACTCAACATGAAAAGGCATGCACCACGCCACATAATTATTAGACTGACCAAAGTAAACACAAAAGAGGCACTCCTCAGAGCTGTAAGGTGAAAAGAGCAGGTAACCTACAAAAGGAAACTGATCAGATTAACTGCAGATTTCTTGGCTGAAACCTTACAAGCCAGAAAGGAATGGGGAGCCATCATCAGTCTCCTAAAACAAAACAAAGGCCAACCCAAAATTCTGTATCCTGCCAAACTAAGCTTCTTATATGAGGAAGAAATAAAGACTTTTCCAGACAAGCAATCACTGACAGAATTTGCAAAGTCCAGACCAGCCTTGCAAGAAGTGCTTAGGCCTGCATTATACACTAAACAGAGCAACAGACACCCACCTATGTAAAACTACGCAAAAGCTAAAACCCCAGAAACCAGATTCCACAATGACGCAAGAGGTAAAACAAAAGGCACCATCCAATAGAATAAACAGAAATTTACCCCAAATATCAATTCTCTCAATAAATGTGAATGGCTTGAATTGCCCATTGAAGAGACATAGGCTGGCTGAATGGATTAAAAAATACAAGCCAAGTATCTGTTGTCTCCAGGAAATGCACCTTACACACAAGGACTCATTCAGACTCAAGGTGAAAGGATGGAATACAATTTTCCAGGCTAATGGAAATCAAAAGAAATCTGGAGTAGCCATCCTTATTTCAGATGATATAAACTTTAAAGCAACAAAAGTAAAGAAGGACAAAAATGGACACTATATAGTGGTGAAGGGAAAAATCTTACAAGAGGATTTAATAATCCTAAACATTTATTCACCCAACACAGGAGCTCCCAGATATATAAAGCAAATACTGCTAGATCTAGACAACATAATAAACAGCAATGCCATAATAGCAGGGGACTTCAACACCCCACTGATGGAACTGGACAGATCCTCCAAACAGGAAATAAACAAAGGAACAATGGACCCAAACAGGACTCTGGAACATTTGGGCCTAACAGACATCTACAGAACACTCCACGCAAATAACACTGACTATACGTTATTCTCATCAGCTTATGGAACTTGTTCTAAAATTGATCACATCCTAGGCCACAAAACAGATCTCAAAAAATTCAAAAAAATAGGAATCATACCATGTATCTTTTCAGACCACAGTGGAGTAAAATTAGAAATCAATTCCAACAGAAACTCACATCTTCATCCAAAAACATGGAAATTAAACAATCTGTTGCTGAATGACTATTGGGTCAAGGAGGAGATTGAAATGGACATCAAAACCTTCTTCAAACTAAACGATAATGGGCACACAAGTTATCATAATCTGTGGGATACAGCAAAAGCAGTCCTGAGAGGAAAACTTATAGCCTTAAATGCCCACTTCCAAAAGACAGAAGGTCACAAATCAGTAAACTAATGAATCATCTTAAGGAAATGGAAAAGGAAGAGCAAAGCAATCCTAAAACCAGCAGAAGAAAAGGAATATCCAAGATCAGAGCAGAATTAAGTGAAATTGAGAACAAAAGAACAATACAGATGATTAATAAAATGAAAAGTTGGTTCTTTGAAAAGATAAACAAAATAGACAGGCCACTTGCCAGGTTGACCAGAAGCAGAAAGGAAAGGACTCTAATAAGCTCAATTAGAAATGAAAAAGGAGAGGTCACAACTGATATCATGGAAATTACAAAACATCATCTTCGAATACTACAAAAATCTCTATGCCCACAAACATGAAAATGTGGAGGAAATGGACAAATTCTTAGAAACATACTACCTCCCTAGGCTCAACCAGGAAGAAATAGAATTTCTAAACAGGCCAATATCAAGCACTGAAATTGAAGCAGTAATAAAAAGTCTTCTAACAAAAAAAAGTCCTGGACGAGATGGGTTCATACCTGAATTCTACCAAGCCTACAAAAAAGAACTGGTGCCTATACTGCAGAAATTATTTGAAAACATCCAGAAGGATGGAATCCTCCCAAACTCATTCTACGAAGCCAATATCACCTTGATACCAAAGCCAGGAAAGGACACAACAAGAAAAGGAAACTATAGACCAATATCCCTTATGAATATAGATGCAAAAATTCTCAATAAAATCCTGGCAAACTGAATTCAAATGTACATCAAAAAAAAAATTCATCACGATCAGGTGGGCTTCATTTCCGAGATGCAGGGATGGTTCAACATATGCAAATCTATAAATGTAATTCACCACATAAATAAAAGCAAGAACAAAGATTATATGATCCTTTCAATAGATGCAGAAAAGGCTTTTGACAAAATCCAGCACCCTTTTATGATAAGAACTCTTGATAATATAGGCATAAATGGCTCATACCTCAAAATTATTAAAGCCATATACGATTAACCCACAGCCAATATCATACTGAATGGGGAAAAATTGAAAGCATCCCCCCTTAAAACTGGCACCAGACAAGGGTGCCCACTATCTCCACTTCTTTTCAACATAGTGCTGGAAGTCCTGGCCACAGCAATTAGAAAAGACAGAGGAATCAGGGGCATCCAGATAGGGGCAGAAGAGGTCAAACTTTCACTATTCACGGAAGATATGATATTATATCTAGAAAATCCCAAAGATTCAACCAAGAGATTACTGGAACTGATAAATGAATTCAGCAAAGTCTCAGGATACAAAATCAATGCACACAAATCCATAGCCTTCATATATGGTAATAACAGTCAAGCCGATAAACAAATTAATGATGCAATACTTTTCACAATAGCACCAAAGAAAATTAAATATTTAGGAACATATCTAACTAAGGAGGTGAAAGACCTATGTAGAGAAAATTATGAAACACTGAGAAAAGAAATTGCAGAGGATGTAAACAGATGGAAAACCCTACCATGCTCTTGGATAGGTAGAATCAACATTGTAAAAATATCTTTGCTACCTAAAGTGATATACAGAATCAATGCAGTCCCTATCAAAATACCAACATCATTTTCTGCTGATCTAGAAAAAATAATTCTACACTTCGTGTGGAACCAGAGAAGACCCCGTCTAGCCAAAGCAATCTTAAGCAAAAAGAACAAATTGGGAGGCATCTATCTACCAGACTTCAAACTCTACTACAAGGCTATAGTAACCAAAACTGCATGGTGTTGGCACAAGAACAGAGACATAGACCAATGGAACAGGACTGAGAAGCCAAATATAAAACCAACCTCATACGATCATCTGATCTTTGACAAATTCCACAAAAACATACACTGGGGAAAAGATTCCCTATTCAACAAATGGTGCTGGGAAAACTGGACAGCCATATGTAGAAGACTGAAACTGGACCCACACCTCTCACCTCTCACAAAAATCAACTCACAATGGATAACAGATTTAAACCTAAGACGTGAAACCATAAGAATTCTTGAAGAAAATGTTGGAAAAACTCTTATGGACATTGGCCTAGGCAAAGAATTTATGAAGAAGACCCCCCAAAGCAATCACAGCAGCAACAAAAATAAATACATGGGACCTGATCAAATTAAAAAGCTTCTGCACAGCCAAGGAAACTATCACTAGGGTGAACAGACAACCTACAGAATGGGAGAAAATATTCGCATGCTGCACCTCTGATAAAGGGCTGATAACCAGAATCTATACAGAACTTAGGAAAATCAACAAGAAAAAATCAAACAACCCTATTAAAAAATGGTCAAAGGACATGAACAGAAACCTTTCAAAAGAAGATAAAATAATGGCCAACAAGCATATAAAAAATTGCTCAACTTCTCTAATTATCAGGGAAATGCAAATCAAAACCACAACGAGATATCACTTAACTCCAGTGAGATTGGCTCATATCAAAAAGTCCCAAAATAACAAATGTTGGCGGGGATGTGGACATATAGGAACACTCATACACTGCTGTGGGACTGCAAATTAGTACAACCTCTACGGAAAGTAATATGGAGATACCTCAAAGAATTAAAAGTAGAACTACCATTTGATCCAGCAATCCCACTACTGGGTATTTACCCAAAGGAAAAAAAGACATTCTATAATAAGGACATCTGCATGCAAATGTTTATAGCAGCACAGTTCACAATTGCAAAGATGTGGAGACAACCCAGGTGCCCATCAATACACAAGTGGATTAATAAAATGTGGTATATGTATACCATGGAGTATTACTCAGCAATAAAAAGCAATGGTGAATTAACACATCTGTATTATCCTGGATGGAGATAGAACCCATTCTTTGAAGCGAAGTGTCACAAGAATGGAAAAACCAGCACAGCTGGTACTCACCATCAAATTGGTACTAACTGATCAATACTTATGTCACACAGGGCAATAATATTCATCAGGGGGTGGGCAGGCGGGAGGGGGGTGGAGGGGATGGGAAAACTCTCACTGAATGGGTGCAGGGTGCACAGTTTGAGGGATGTGCACGATTGTAGCTCTGACACGGGCAGTGCATGGGCAATATATATAACCAAAGTGTTGTACCCCCATAATATTCTGAAATTTAAAAAAAAAAAGGAAAAAAAAAAAGAATATATGGCATATATACACAATGGAATACTATTCAGCCATAAAAAAGAGTGAAATCTTGTCATTCATGGCTACATGGACATTATGCCTAGAGAATATGATGTTAAGAGGAATAAGTCAAACACAGAAAGATACCACATGTTCTCACTCATATGTGCGAGGTAAAAAAAGTTGAACTCATAGATGAAGAGAGTAGAATCATGGTTATTAGAGTTGAGCAGGGTGGAGGAAGAAGAGGATGGCGAGAGGCTGGCTAATGGATACAGAGTTATAGCCAGACGGGAGGAGTAATCTCTAGTGTTCAGTAGCACTGTAGGATGAATATAGTTAACAACAATCTATTGTATATTTTCAAGAAGCTGGACCAGAGGATTTTGAACGGTCCGAACACAAAGAAATGATAAATGTTTAAGGTGATGAATATGATTATTGCCTTGATTTGATCATTGCATATTGTATACATTATCAAAATACCACTTGTACCCCATAAATATGTAGAATTATCATGTGTTATCTAAAAATAAAAGGAAAAAATAAATCATGGAAATTGAAATTACCATTTTCCCTCCAGCATAGTAATAATTCAAAGTATATTTAGTGATGGATGCTAAAACTTTTGAGTAAAAATGTACGGGAGAAGAGGATATTCACAAAGTCTCAAAGAATCACCCCACTGATTACTTATTAGTTACAAAGGGGAAAAAATACCTTTATAACGGAGAAATCTGGCAAATTTTACCCAAAACAAGTGATGGAGCTAAGCTTCCCATGATGGGACAAACTGATAGCATGCACCTCTGGATGGGCTGCAGTGGGAGGGGTACACATCACTTGCCAGGAATGAGCCTCTGATAAGCAAACAATTAGGCAAATGCAAATCAAAAAGCATTCTGCAAAGCAATTCTGGACTCAAAAAAGTGTAAAGGCCATGGAAATATTTTTAAAGTTTTAGCAACAGATAGAATAAAAAAACTGTAAGTCATATGACAGCCCAATGCAATATATAATCCTTGATCAGATCCTAAAGCAGAAAAGGGAGTAGAGTATAATGAACATTATTAATAGACAACTGGCAAAATTTGTATATGGATTGTATGTTGGATAATAGTGTCAATGTTAAATTTTCTGAGTGTGATAATGATATCGTGTTTACATAGAAGAATGTTTTTGTTCTTAGCTGATATAAACTGGTGTCATGATGTTAGCAAAAATAAATACATATATATTTAGATATAGAAGGATAAATAGATCAATAGATATAGAAGGATAAATAGATCAATAGACAGAGGAAGCCAAGGTGAAAAGGTGCTAAAAACTGGTACCTTTCTTGAAGGCTTAAATTTTTTCAAAAAGCAGGGAATGAAAAGACACTATTTGAAAAGCAAGAAGAAATAAGATATCTAGTAAGAAATGTGATAAAAATTTCAAGGCCATTATGGAGAAAATTATACAGCCTTATGGAGATATATAAGATTCAAATATAAATGTGTGTATGTACATACATATAATGTGTATGTTTAAAAAGAGTCAATATCATAGGGACAGCAGTCATTTCTAAATTAGTGTATAAATTCATTGTAATTCCTATTAAAACTTTATAGAATCTTTCATAGAACTTGATGAGCTCATCCTAAAATGTATAGGAGGATTAAAGAGCCAAGAATTCCCAAGAAAATTTTGAATACATAAAAATAAGTAAAAGCAGGGTCCTGGGGACGGAGAAGGAAGAGCTCACCCTAGCAGACAGAAAAATATGTTATATAGCCCCAGCCATTAAAACCGGGCGCTGGAGCAGGGTAGACCAACAGCTCCATGACCCAGAGGAGACAACTATAAACTGCATGATACATATGGAAGGGCTCAATAAACCACACAAATGACATTAAAAGTCGGTAGGTAAATAATGGACTATTCAATAAAGAGAGCTAAAATATCTGTTTCTTTCTTAGAAAAAAGATAAATTTAGATGCCTACTTTATACTCTTTATAAAAATTTTTAAATGGATTAAAGACTTTCAAATGAAATGCAAAACTGTACACCTTTTAGAAGAATATATAGGGGCATTTTATTATGGCCTTAGGGTAGAGAAGGCTTTCTTATAAAAAGACAAAAAACACAAACCATAGCCAAAAAAAAAAAAAACCCTGATAAATTTAAATGCATTAAAACTGAGAATTTCCGTTCATCAAAGGACATCATAAAGAGAAAGAAGAGGCAGTCCACGAAACGGAGGAAGACATTTGTGACACACATCAACTAAAGGTCAGCTTCTGGACTATATAAAGAGTGCCTAAAAATCAAAAAGATAAATAGAAATAACACAACAGAAGACTGAGCAAAAGACATTGGCAGGCCTTTCACAGTAGTGGAAACACGAATGGCCAGAAAAATGAAAAAAAAAATTCTCACCTTCATTAGTAAATTGGGAAAACAAATTAAAATCACAATGTGGTATGCTGAAGTCTGGCAAAATACAGCATTGACAAAGATGTTGTATTAGTCAAGATGTTGTATTTTGCTCCAGTAATAAACAATCCCCAAAACTCAATGCCTTCTAGTAACGTTTGTTTCTTATTTGTTCCATATGTTCATGGCTGTATTGACTGCCACGGCTCTGTTCCACATGTGCTCTCTGCGTGGGACCCAGGCTGAAGGAGAAGCTCTGCGTGGGATCTGCAGCCCTTGTGGACGACAGGAAGGCACAGGATCCCCTTAAGACTCAGAACTGGTAACTGTCATTCTGCTCACCCTCCCTTAGCCAAGCCAGACAACAGGCAGGGAATTACACGTCACCAACAGAGAAGTCACAGGGCAACAGAAGGGGATGTATGTTCCTCTTAGAGAGAAGGAGGTAAAGAGTTGGAAATAATAATGCACTCTGGCATACACGTGAAACAGTCCTTATACACTGCTGGTGGAACCGTCAGTTATTGCATTGGAAAAAAACACTTTGGCATTACTTGTTTAAGTTCAACTCACTCTCCCCACAAATCAGCCACGCCACTCCCAGGCACATACCCTACAGACACCCTAGGTTGTAAGTACCGAGAGACACGTACAGAAATATCCAGAACAGCATTCTTTGCAATATCAAAATAATAATTGTCCGCGGGCAGAAGAATGGATAAATAACCCATAGTGTTATGGGTTACTAGTGGGGTGGTGTTCAAAGATAACAGCACTAATACTAAAAATAATGAAGCGCAACTACACAAACAACATGCATGAATCACCACAGCAAAATGTTATGCAGATAAAGGCAAGTCAGGGATGCACACATTCAGTATCACTCGTTTCGCTTACAGACCAAACGAAGCAAAACTAAACAATCAAAAGTTTGGAAGATAATTACCCTTTAAAAAAAAGGAAGGAAATGTTTAACACAAAATTTAGAAGAATGACTACTTCTCCTCATGAAGGAGAGAGATGTTGGGTATACAGAGCACTTCAAAGGTAACATTCTTTTTCTTGTATTAGTGGCAAGTACAGTTTATTCTTTAAACTGTACCTATAAGTTATGTACACTTCTGTATGTGCCATATGTTTTATAATAATTATTATGGAAGGCTGCCCAGGGGGCTCCCTGTTGGGAAGACCATCTCACAGGAGCTGCAGGTGCAGTGTTGGAAGCTGTGGGCTGTGAAAGAGAGGCTTTGCCTAGTCAGGGAAGCTGTAGTCAGTACTGCCCACAACAATGGCCCGCCGCCCTCCCTAAAAGGTGCTGTGTACGCAGGCACTCCATTAGATATTTTACACACATTGGAATCCTCACACTAATACGCACAACAACCTGGGAAGTGTGTTACTATTATTATCGCTGTCTTCAAAATAAACAAGTGACAAGCACAGCCATCCCCTGGCCTGCCCACAAGCCAGCCCTCTTGACTCCCGTCTGCCCTGCATCTCCTGTTAAATGTTCCCATGAAGCAAGAGCCAAGGAACGAAGAACGCAAGAAAAATGAATAAAATAAAAATGGAAAGGTCAGTCCTTAGAATCTACCAAAACCTGAAGGCACCAAAGCAGTATTGCATCCACACAGTCCCAGAAGACTGTCCTATTCCTTCTGACCTCATCCCACCAGACACCCCACTCCCCAACCTCGGAGGACCAAAGGCAGACCTAGGAGAGGGTGCAGTGGGCTGTTATCATGGCCCTAAATATCAGGTCACATCCCTGGGACCTGAAAATGTGACCTTATATGGAAAAAGAGTCTTTGCAGACGTGATTGAGTTAAGGATCTTGAGACGGGGAGGTCACCCTGGAGTATCCAGGTAGGTGGGTCCTAAATGGAATCACAGGGTTAGATATTCCCCTTCATAAATGGCTATGTCAGTTACACGGATGAGACTGTCCTCATGCCTACAAGAGACTAGCAGACTTCTCATCATTTAAAACTAACCAAAGAGTTAAAGCAACAGCCCATGGTTTCTTCCAAAATGAGGGAGGCTGGGCAGGGGAGAGGTGGGCAGGGGAGAGGTGGGCAGAGGAAGCTGCGTCCACAGACAGGAGTGCAGGAAGTGGGGTGGGCTTCCAAAGTGACTGCCAGGTGGGCACAGTGGGGTTGCAAACCAATCTAAGGTGGCGGGTGCTTCCAGGAGAGTAGGGAGGAGGACAGAGGGAGAATATGGCTTTGGCTATTTATATAATACATAAATGTATTCAATAATTCAATATGTATCTCATAGTCTTGATTCTTGTAGATCAGTTTCAGATTTGAGCAGAAAGTACAGAGAATTCCATGTACCCCTTTTCACACCCACACAGTCCACCTATTATTAACATCTTGTATTAGTGTGGCATACCTGTCACAATTGATGAACCAATATTTGTATTATTAACTAAAGTCCATAGTTTGGTTTAGGGCTCACTTTTTGTGTTGTACAAGTCTATGAGTTTGGACAATTGTATGTCATGTATCCACCATTTTAGTATCTTTGTAGCTGTATTTTTAATTTGTTTAATTTCTTTTAAAATAGAGAGGTAAAGACTATATGTCAAAATAGTAACATCTACTTAATCATAATGGTGAATACTCAAACATCAATGATTTTTGTACTGTTATATTTCTTAAATATTTCATTTTTTAAGAAACATGCTGCTTGTGTATAGGCATGGACCTCAAAGAACAACTACCTAAAGAGCAGCCACATGGAGAAGTCACCACCCATCCTCACCCAGCACTGGATCAGTGTTGATTGTGGATCCCAGGGTGGCACAGAAATCCACCTGCAGAGACAAAGGTTGGAGAAAGCTTAAGATTGATTCTCTGATTCTTCCTGACTTCCTTCTCTCCAAAGGAACCTGGCAAACAAGCTGTAGGATTAAAGGAAATAACCTAATTCCAGGAGGAGAGTTTCCAGAATGATATGGAGAGTTTCAAATCCAGAACTGAGCAGGTCTGCACCACTGTAGCTGAGAGTTTGGGAAAATGAAGTCAACAGGGCAAAAGTGAATCCTGCATAAGGATGATGGTACCCATGACATCCTCCCAGGGCAAGAGGGGCCAGGAAGGCCCATGTTATCAGCTCTGCAGCCCTGATGCCCGAGGGGCAATGATGGGTGCCCCATTCAAACATGTGCCCAGTGGGAGGCAGAGTCACAGTCTGAGTGAGGCTGTCACACTGGTGCCCTCCCAGGGCTTCCCACAAGAAATCTCAAGGAAGGGTGGGCTGCAGGGAGGGGTGCAGAGCACATCTTCTCACGTGGAAATTTTTTAAAAGTTAAAACACTCCCTCAGAAAACAGAGGTCCCCGGAATGTGGCCAGCCATTTGGGAGACCCCATTATCAGCCACCAATATGCCAAGGCTGGCAATTCACCCACGGTAATTGCTGATAGACATAAGAAATCAAGAGTACAAAGCACAGAATTGGCATCCAGTGAAAAACAGAGCAAAATAGAAACTGAGTATGAGGAAGGCACAGGCAGAGTTCAAGGTGGCCTACTATAAGGTCGTACGTGGTTTAGGAACTGAAGATGCTCTGGGCCCCGGACACTGTGCCTGGTGGTCTTACAAAGGTCTTTGGCTGCCTACAGTGGCTACCCTGGCTGAAAAAACAGATTTCTAGCCCTGTAATAGGAATGTAAAGATTAGTATTCAAGGCAGTAGGAAGTGTTACAACTTGGGGACCACTCAACTGTCACTAAAGAAGTCAGATTTCATACACAAGTAGTGAGTGTTGTGCCAGGACTACCAATTACAATGAAGAGTTTGGGAAGGGAAAATATTGGAATTAATAGACATGATCCCTTGGGTCCAAGATGATAGGGGAGGTTGGACCTGGACAGTGAGTTTGGCAATGGGCCACTTTCCTTATGGGTTTGGGGACATCCCCCAAGGACAGGATGACTCTGCAGGGTGTGGTAGGTTCTCAAGTTCAAGTACAAAATACATTTCACCACTCTTATTTTCAACTCAACTATCTCAAGTTCTGTTTTAAAGCTTTCCCTTCCTACTCCAAGCTGACGGTATACTTAGAGCCAATTCTGCCTGGATTATGCAAAAATTCCAGGGGCTTCCTGGGTTAAGCCACGATTTCATGGCATTGGGGTGGAGTAAGCTGTTTGTACCTGGGCCACCAGTCCACCTGGTCTTTTCCGAGATGTGTCTCTGCACTTCCAGGACCTGAGTAAGACAAGATGGTGAAAATCAGGGATACTGGATCTGTGTGGTCTAGGGAGGGATCTTGGATCCAGACACCTTGTCACAAGCCTCAACATGCAAGGATAAAAAGCCCAGGACCACGTCCTACCCTGCACAGGAGATACATGGGCAGAGGCCTGTCCAACTTTGTTGAATGTGCTAGGGCGCTGCGCCCTGAGTGGAGGACAGGACCTCCCCAGCTGGTGGCTTTGCTGACTCAGGCACAGAGTCCCAGAGGGGCGACTGAGCCAGCACCACAGCCTTTCCTGAGCCTTGAGGGGCCTCCAGAGAGGAAGACAAGAACAACAGAGACAGAGCCAAACTGCAAGGGATGGAGAGTTGAGGGGGGTGAGAAGGGAACATTTGCCAGAGTCAAACACTCCCTGAAATGCTTTGCAGAAAGGAGCAAGGGGGAGCGTGCTTTGCAGACGGAGACAGGGCCAGAGAGGCCTGGGCATTGCTTCCGGGCGTTGTGGTTGCTATTTCCCAATCAGGGATGCTTGATGAACTTCATGGCCACAGGAGAGCCTGGGGGAGGCCGGGCAAGATGCAAAATGCGAGGAGACGGTCGATGGAGCGAGGAAGCAGCAAGTCGAAGGGCAAAGCAGGTTTTGAGCCAGGAGACAGTTTGGCAGGCGCTTCTGACAGAACTCTGCCAAAATGCTGTGTCAACACACAAATACTTTGTACTTTTTACTACCAGACACCTCTGACCTTTCTGTTACTACGACTGCCACGGCCTGGCCTGCCCGTGGCCTCCGCAGCTCAGGGGTCGGGCACACGGCAGCGCTTGCCCTGGAGTCGCTGGGCGATGGCTCACATTAGAAAGCTAATTATTGGGGTTTTTCTAAGTCACGTGAACGGCTGTATGCTAGACGGAGGGGACAGGATAAAGGGACCTTGCGGGGAAATCTCTTCCCAGGATTCCGGAGCAAAGCACGCGGGAAGCGTGCCGAGGAGGCAGGGAGGGGAGGCCCTGCTGGGGGAGAGGCAGCCTCGGCGCCCTCCGAGGAGGAGCTATGCCAGGCCTGAGGGTGCTGGAAGGCTCCTGGCAATGGGGTGGAAGAGAGAGAAGCTGGGGGGCACTGGGGTCAGGAGCCACGTGCTGGGCGGGGCCGCTGTCCTCCCGTCCTGGCCGCAGCCACTTCCCGGCACAGTCAGTGTCGACAAATGTCGCCTCCAAGAATTAATATTTTCACCAGGGTTTTCCCAATCGTCTAAAATGCTCTTTACAACTACAACACAGGGACAGACTTAATTAAACATATTTATTTTACTCAATTAAACTCACTTGTTTATATCCTTTTCCTGTCCAGTTGTTTGGAAAGACACTGACTGTGTTCAGAACACAAGAACTTACAAGGATGCAGTTGCCTGTGGATTCACTGTGGTAATGGAGTGTTTTTTCTTTGTAGTAGACTATGCTCAGAATAATTTCCACAGCCTTATTATAAAGGAAAGAAACATATACTGCAACAATATAATATATTTGAAAGGAATGTTTCAAAAGCAAAATAAAGCTGTGGAAATTAAGAAGGAAAAGTCATGTTTGACTCGCAATGAGGCCACAGACGCCCTGCGGGGCACACGTTGCGTGGTGGTGTTTGCTCCACGTGTTGTCCCAAATGCCTCCATCTAAGCAATAACGGCCTTTCTCTCCTGGCCCTCGGCTGAGAATTAAGCCCCGTGGCAGTCGCTGGACAGACTAAAGTAGAACAGGATTTATATAAACAAACTCCGCTCCCCAGTCCTGCTGCACAGCGGCTCAGCCCCACTGTGGACAGTTAGATTAGCGTGACCCCCAACACGGCGGGAAGAGCTGCAGGAAAACACGTGTGGACAAAGCCCAGACACCTGGCACCACAGGGGAGAAGGAGAAGAAATTTTTGAAAAAGGCTTTGAATTTCTGGATACAGAATTTTAAATAAGGACAAAGTATTCTACCCCAAGCCCCACTTTTCAGCTCAGAATTTAATTTCTTTCTGGGACAAGTTTTCTAATTCAGTGGAGAGCCAGGACTTTAACCACCACCCAGTAGTGACAAGGCCATCTCACCACTGTAGTGCCAGTGCAGGCCACAGCTTCCAGACGGGGAGGCAACGACAGCCTACTGGGAGGTCAGCGCTCCCACCCCTGCCCAGCAGCACCGGGACCTCCCCCACCCTGGTGCTCATGGAGGCCAGGTGGGGACGTGAACTTGTACCCCTGCTTGGCAGCATGTGTGGTGCTCTCTTTCCGTGCCAAAACACACTGAACGGAAGATTTAAATAAGATCCAGCATTACACCATAAAACTCAAGTCGTCTATTCCAGTTAAAAATCACTGACCACACCAAATACCAGTAATATCTCAAACTGAATGAGAAAAGACAATGAACATACAAAAATAACCAAGATGACAGACATATTAGAATTATCTAACAAAAATGTTTAAGCTGCCATGATAAAAATATATGAATCAGCAATTACAAAAACACTAGAAAATTACCATACACACGCACAAAAAAAGTTGGATAATATTTTTTCTAATAGAAAAATAGTTAATGCTTCATAAATTTTAAAGCAGTCATATCAAATAATTATGCTACCATAAAAAAGATGTATTTTTTTTTACTTTAAGACCCAAATGATATAGTGTAATTTATGGGGTAATTTATTTCATAGTATTGCAAATTAACCAAGGAATTCCAAAATATTTATAAAGAGTTTTCTTTGTTTTAAATTTAGGAATTGCAGCCGTAATTGCCTTTGTGAAACTTCTTGTACAGAATAAGAAGTCAAAATTTTATTAGAGTTTGGTCAAGGAGAGATAAAGTAGTTGGAAATCAAGGATACTTTTTAATATGTTGTTAAATTTCTAAAAGTACCACATAATTTAAAAATAAGAAAAGTTGAGACATACACAAATGAGGAAGAAAAAGGGACAAGTTTAAAAGCTCAGAAAAAAATCAGACGGAGGTTTATACCTGCTGCTCTTTCAAGCATGTTGGGAAAAAACAAACTCAAGTCCTGAATAAAATTTGCACATATTTTTTGTTTTCCTCCCAGGCTCTTGATTTACAAGAAGGATGCACATGACTAATAAACAAACAAAGGATGACGGGTTACAGGAACACATTCCAGAGGCCTCTCCCGGGTCTTTGTGCCTGCCCCCAGCCCAGGCTGCTCCGATGCCACGGTCCGCGCTGGCAAACGGGAGATGACAGGCAGTATCCATCCCGGTTGTGCTGACAAACACAGGCTCCTGCACCCACCCCGCTGACCCAAAATCTTGTTCCTTAAGTCCCTGACCTGCTTTACCACGCAGGACACTCAAGGAGGCCCTCTGAAACTGGGCCAACCTGATGCCATAGTTCTCCCCGTGCAAGTCTTGTGCATTATCAGGATTATTAACACATAACTTTCAGAGTGATAGACAGGGCAAGTCAGCTCAACACTGTCCCAGAAAATAGCATGTGAAGCTGTAAGTTCCCTGCTGACCACAGCCCCTAGTCAGGAAATGAGCTAGTGCAACCCAGGTCCCGAGCACTAAGAGAAAACTTCCCTCGTGTGGACACCCCGAGAGTGGCCTCTGCCCTGCGTGTGTGGGGCTGCATCGTGTCCTCACCTTCCCTCTTGTGGACAGCCCTAGTGTGGCCCCTGCCCTGCGTGTGTGGGGCTGCGTCATGGACCACCCCAGCACCCCCACTCAGCTCTACTCCCTCCACGTGGCCCTCAGCCATGCTTCCTCCCCAGCCCACGCCCCTCTGTCCGCCCATCCTTGGTGCCTTTGAGTATGGCCCCTGCATCACCCCGCAACGTCCCTTTGAGCAGGCCTTCCTTTCTTCCTCCATCACATACTGACAAAATGACCTTCCGGAAGAAACACGTCCCTGTTTAAAATGTTTCACTGGGTCCCTGTCGCCTAGAGCAGGGGTCAGTAAACCTTCTCTGTGTGGGCCAGGGAGCCCAGACCAGAGACAGTAGGAGATACCCCAGGCTTCGTGGTCCATATGGGCTTTGTGGCAGCTACTCCACTCTGCCATGGCCATAGGAAAGCAGGACTCAGATGAGCTGACTCTATTCCCAAGTAACTTTGTTCATGACAGCAGATGTGGGCAGGGCTCCACGTGGCCTGGGGATCATTGTCTGCCAACCCCTCACCTGGGGGACAAACTCTAGTGCGTGAGGCCTTCAATGCATGGCCCTACCACAAGTAATCCCTCTCACCCAGCTGAACATAAAGAAGGGGCCCGTGGGGAGGCTGTGCCTGTGGGGGGTCCAGGGGTCCATGAGAAACCTCTGTATCTTCCTCTCAATGTTGCCATGAACCTAAAACTGCCCTAAAGACACGATGTCTTTTGAAACAGTGGCCCAGTGCCATGTTGCATGTGTGATGTCCTGGACCCAGTACCCCTTCCTCTCCCACCCTGCACTTCTATGCCTGATCCGACTGAAAAACATCGCACATCCCATAAGACCGAACTTACACAGCACATGGATGTAGTGGGGTTCACCAAGCACAGCCTGAGGGGAGCCCTAGATTGGGGGTGAGCAGGGAAGAGCAGGACTGTGAACTCGAGCTGGGGAAGAAAAGAACTATTCCAGGCGCGTTGCTGGCAGCGTCTGCCAGGCCCCCGGGCAGTGCTAAGGAGTGTCCAGCAGAGGGCAAAGGCAGAGGTGCACCTGCAGCTGGCACGGCCCTGCGGGGAAGGTTCCCACACGGGCTCTTCTGAGCCCCTGGTGTGCGAGCTCCTCTGAGCTACCTCTGGCAGCGCGAAGGGAGTCACAGGCCTTTCAGAACCACCTGCTCCGGCTGCAGCTGAAGCCAGAGATGTACACTGAGGCACGAGGTGTGTCTACCAGAGTCCTCTCCATGCCTCACCCAGGGGTGCCCCACGCTCATGAAGGCTGCAAGGGGACGACCAGCTGCATCTGCAGCATGTCCAGTGCAGGAGGACCAGTGAGCTGGTGTTCAGATCCTCCTTGGTGTTAGCCGTCTCCCTCCTGAATGCTCTCACGCCAGCCAGCACTCCAACTGGTCTGATTTGTGCTTGCATTTCATGGGACCTAGGACCCAACGCCTGAGGGGCATGAGCCTCGGTTGTGATGCTGACACTGTTACCACCGGGCGTCAAGGGTCTCGTGATTTCCGGGGTCCTGGAGGCAGGACTCCTCACAAACACTTGTTTCATGCTCACCCATGTTCTGGAGGAGAGGGCCCTGTCGCTGCTGGGCACCACCCTGAGCAGGCAGCTTAGGTGAGCCTTAAACCCATTCTCCCATTTAATCAGACCCTGTGGCTCCAGGTGGTACAACACAGGGCGAGCCCACGTGTTGGCCATAGGCCCATGGCTGTACCACCTCCATCAGATTGGTACCTTGGTCCGACCCACATTCAACAAGGTCACTCTTTGGCTAATCCGGCACTCTGCAACCCTTCAGATTCGTGAGCTAATGGAGGCACTGTGAACACAAAAGGCAATCTCATATTCAGAACAGGTGTCAATTCCATAAAAAGAAATCATTGATCTTCCCCCAAACATGGAAAGGGTCGAATACAGTCACTCCCCTGCCTTGTGAGGACGTGGCTAGTACTCAGAGAGGAAGGGGAGGGCCTGAAGAACCTGGGCAGAGTGTGGGATCCGCGGACACTCCTGCAGGGTCGCTCTGGCTGCTGAGAGCAAACTGTAGGCGTGAGGTGTGCTCAGGGGACACAGAGAACACTGCGCGAGTCCAGGGGAGACACATGGAGGCACAAATGGTGAAGGAGGTTGTATTTGCTTTCTAGATATATTTTGAAGCTACAGCCAACAGTTTTGAGGAAATTATTCAGGACAAAAAAGAAAGTCTAGCCTACAAAGCCTGAGGTTTCTACTCCTAAATCAAACTGTGTGCCCCTAAACTCCCCGGTAGGAAACAGCTCCCAGAGCGTCACTGCACCCAGGAGACCACGCGATCTGATGCCTCCTTCAGTGCAGCCACGAGGGACGAGGGGCATGAGGACAGTGGGGCAGGGCATCCGATCAGAGGGCCAAGAGAGGAAGTGGCCACACCGCCATGGCGTAAGGCCACCCCAGGGCCACACAAGAGCTCTGTGGACCAGCGGCTCTGTGACCTCCTGTCCCCGAGAGTCTTTACCAGGTGACTTGTTCCTGCTCCACCCTTAGTTCTTCAGCTCACGGAGCCACACCCCAACCTGACGGAGCAGACAGAACCTCGCCCAGCACCCTGGACTTGCACAAAGATGCTAAACCAGGTGAGACTTCAGATGTGTCCCCTCGGGAACATGGGGGCCAAGGGACATTGGCCCCCATACTCGACGGCCAACGGTGCCAATGTGGCTATGACAGCCATTTGTCCCCTCTTCCCAAACAGCGATGTTTCTGTTTGATTCGGTGCCTTGCCACACAGTGGGGGACTTCGGTTCCTAACCTCCCTTCAGCCAGATGTGCCCATGTCAAGTCTGGCTGACAGGTTTTCAAGGAAATGGTGGAGCAGTGCAGGCCACACCAGTCCAGGGAGCAGTGTACCCTCCTCTTCCTTTCTTCCTCCCTCAGCAGCTGCTGGGAGCAGGAGCGGTCGGGCTGGGCCACAGGTGTTCACCTGGGTCGTTGGGAACCTACTCACAGTTGGGAGAACCTGGATCCCTAATGACTACAGAGCTGCCGTATCAGCCAGGACTGCACAGTTGCACTTCATGTATTAATTTCCGTTTTGTTCCAGCACTTTTACTTTGGTCTCCGTCACACAGTAAACCCCATCCTAACAACGAGGCAGGACGGGCCAAGGTAAGGAGGGGCAGCGCTGCCCTCAGTAACAGAAGGGTCCGGCCGTTAGCAATGGCAGAGGCAGGGGCAGGTCTCAGGAGCAGCCGGGGCCAGTGCGGAGGGGACAGGATGGGACAAGGGCAGGAGGGACGGTGCTGAGAGGAGTGGGGGGTGGGGTACCAGTGACATGGGAAGTCATTGGAAAATTGTGAGCAAAGAAATGACACGATCCTATTCAAATTCTTATAGGATCTCTCTGGCTGCTCAGAGAACAGACTGTTGGGAAACAGGTTGACCAAGGAGCACCAGGAAGGCCAGGGAGGAGGGGGAGGGAGGGTCGGGGGGAGGGAAGTTGGGGGGAGGGAGGCCCAGTGGGGAGGGAGGAGGGAAGACCAGGGATGAGGGAAGAGGGAGGAGGGAGGACCAGGGAAGAAGGAGGAAACTAATACAAATTCCAAAGGAGAGATGACAGCAGCCCCGGCAGGGCAGAGCAGTGAGGGAGAAGAAGCCGAATTCTGAACGTATTTTGAAGGTGGTTGGCTTAGTCTATTCGGGCTGCTACATCAGAACACCATAGAGTAGCTGGTTTGTGAACTAAAGAGATGAATTTCTCACAGTTCTGGAGGCTGGAATTCCAAGATCAAGGCCCCTAGAGCAGGCACTTTATAGATCTTACCTTATTTAACCCGCACAATGATTCACTGAAGCAAGTATAATGAACCACATTTTATAGATAGGGAAACTGAGGCCCAAGGATGTTAGGGATTCACTGAGGGCTGCATGGTTGTAAGTAGCAGGACTGTGAGTCAAACCTGGGTTGCCACCACCCAAGCCTGCCCTCCCTCCGTCACCCTACACTGCTGGGAGAGCGGCAGCCTCGCCCGCCTGAAGAAAGGCTCGGGCTGGAAGGATTCCGTGCAGGGCTCTTGCTTAGCTCCGACGCACAAGGTCAGTCAGACACCTGCTCAAACCATTCACTCTTGCCCAAGGACAAACACTGCAGAGAGCCCATCCTACACTGTCAGATGAGAACTTATGCCTCATGGCAGAGGCCAAACACCATGGAACTCGGGAAGATGAGGCACATTATGAAAATGAATGTGCCTCTAAAAAGTACTGGTAATCCCCTATGTTCACAGCTGAGATTTGTTTAATGCTCTGACATCTTCCCGTTGGATTTTTCTTAGTGACCGTTCTGCGCTCCCATCCTTGCAAAAGTAAATCAGCCAATATGATTTTCCCTCAGCCTCCGCCACGTCTCCAAAAGAGATTAAGCATTTCTGAGCTGTGAACAAAGGAACACTCGGTTCTACAGAGAAGGGACAAGTCTTTATTTGACTAAAAAAGATTTGTGAAAGAGAAAATCGTATTGCTTAAGTCATAACAATGTGAGGATTTACAAAAAAAAAAAAACTAAGGGCTTAACTTTCTTCTTAATTCCCCAAGACGTTTTTTTCATCATTTTTGAGGCAGATGCCTCAAAATGGTCAGAACAAAGATAGGCCAGTTGTGGTATCTGGACAATCAATGACGCCATGTGGTGGCTCACCAGATTGAGCCCTCCCTAAATCCAATTTTGAAAACTATTGCATCCTTTCTCAGCCAGGGTTCCACGAGAGAATGAAGCCCTCAGAAGATGGTTTGAGTGGCTACCACCTCCACTCGCCCGGGGGTGGTCGGAGTGGAGCTGTTTGCACAGGAGAAGCTGGCTGGTGCCTAACTGGTGTCTACCGCGGCAGCCTGAGGGCAAATGGCTTAATTCTCTCGCCTGCTAGGAGGGTCGGTGTATTATGGCGTCTACAAGAGTAATTGTCTGGGGCTCATCAAACTTCATCAGTATAAAAACGTAACAGATTCTCGCTCTGACCGTTTCCAGATGACAGCCTAGAAACCCAGTCACCATCCTGGACGTTGGGCTAAAACTGCGACTATCATCATGTGCGTATAGTAAGAAACAAGGCTTTTCTCGGAGTTCTTGATTAAAGGCCTGGATCTTTTGCTATTAATGATTTAGAAGAAAAGATAGAGGCTCTTCTTTGTTGATTTTTTAAACGTATATTCACCGTCAGATCGTGGAACAGACCTTAGGAGTGCGCAGGGACGTTTCAGGCAGCACCTTGTTTTTCACACAGAACGAGGGATTGGACGACCGCTCCTTTGGCGGTGGGAGTAAGTCTTTCCATCGGTTCCCTGGACGCCGCGCCAGGGTGTTTGGTTTGGGGCTGGATTCTGGGGGACACCCACTCCTTCCTCGCCGGCACACCACACCCGGGGAGGCCTGTGCTCCATCCTTCCTCTCTCCCTCGGTTATCCGGCCCTGGCTCGCCCTCTCGGCGGGGAGTCTGAGGTGCGCCAGGGCTCTGCAGGCCCATCGGGGAGACCAAGCCCGTCGGCCCCTCAGCCGGGGCAGAGGCGGGTCTGGTGTCCCGCTCCCCTGCGGCTCTGCTGTGCCCCCTTCGGTCTCGGCCTCTCGAGGGTCACAGTTCTGGCCTCATTGGAACTGCCTGGGTTTCCATTCTTTTATTTGTTTTTTATTATTTCAGAATATTACGGGGGTACAAAGGTTTGGGTCACATGAATTGCTTTTGCACAGTTTGAGGTGAAGTTATAAGTGTGCCCACCACCCAGACAGCTTAACTGAAAAACCGCCATCAAGTGGCTGGTCTAGAAGAACTTCCAGACTCCTGAGCAATCCTCCGCTCTGGACGCGAGGAGGCTGCTGGTCTGGCCTCCCTGGCCGCCTTTCCTGCTGCTGCGCCTCGCCACGGGTCGTTGGTTGGTCCTTAGAGAACCGGCAGTGCTGAGGCCAAGCCCCGGCCCTTCCCTTCGAGGAAGCTCCTCGGCCATGGTTCGAGCCCACCCCGTCATCCCAGGACCCAGCCCTCACTACCCAGGAGCACTGCTGGGGACAGGCCCTGACGGGCCCTCGGGCCCAGGATCCCCGGGAACCCGTGACTGGGACTGTATCCTGGCACAGCCCCAGATGGGCCAAACCCTCCAAAGCAGATGCATCCGCACAACTTACGATGCTCTTGTGCCCACACAGACTTGAGAGTGACCTGCAGGCCGCAGGGCCTCATCTGTGACTTGGCGGCAGGAATAGCCACGCTTCCCTGGTCACGCACTCGAGGTAAAGGAAAACGACTGCCGAGCAGTGACTTGTTCTCACTTCTGGAAACTGCCCTGGGTGCTCCCCTAACAATCCCATTCCAGGGAGCGTGCCGCGGCCAAGCACACGCAGGGCCTCTGGGAGAACAAAGCGGGCGCGTGTTCCTGTGGGCACTGCAAGGCCTCCGCAAGTCAGCAGCTTAGCAAGCGATCACTGAGTACGGGACGAGACAGGCGCTGAGGGTACGGAGTGAACAAGGCAGTGCCCCTGCCCACGAGGGTCTCGTGTCCAGAAACGGAGACACACTCAAAGTGCAGCCACGCACACGGCAGGGGCACAGACAGTGCTGGCAGAGGGAGGAGGGAGGAGGAAAGAGGACAGCGGGAGAGAGGAAGAGAGAGAGAGACAGGCAGAGACAAAGGTGGAGAGGCGGAGAGAGGAAGAGGAACCAAGAGGAGGAAAGACAGAGACAGAGAGGAGGAAAGAAGACATTCCACCTGGGGAAGAGCCCAGGAAAGGTCCCCGAGAGGAGATAGTGTTGAGGTGGGTCTAGGGAACGAGTCAGTGGTTTCTGGGCAGGGAAGAGGGATTTCTGGGCCCTGTTCTTGGGGCAGGTCTCCCTCAGCAGGGGCTGCCCACTGAGCACCGTTCAAGAAGGGGCTCCAGAGCCCTGCTGGGTGGGAGAGCTCCTCTGCAAACCACGGGCAGAGTCCCGGAACCTGGAAGGACCCGTGGAAGGCAATGAGGAAACAGTCCAGCCCAGGAGCTGGGAACAGGAGCACGTGAGGGCACCACAGCTCCCAGGACAGGGACCCACTCTGGCCCCATGTGGAACCAGCACCCTGCTCCAGCTCCGGATCCGAGACCCTAAAGGCAGGGGCACGTAGGGCAAGTGTGGCCACAGACGGCCCCTGTGTTCGAAGGGGACCTGGGGGCCGTCGTGAGCTGGGAAGCCCCCCACAAAGGCTTCTGCTCCTTGTCTCAGAGGGCTCAGCCTGTCACCCTCTTGTCGTGGAGAAACCCAAGCTCATTTTATTTAAATCTTACAGAGGCCAAGACAGTAGCAACAGAGAGAGCAAGACCATGATCTGCAGTCCACAGAGCCACACGGAATTCTGCACCGGATAAAAGCCTCGATGGAAGAGCTAAAACTACAAAATTCTTACAAGAAAACATAGGTGTAAATTTTTGTGACCTTGGATTAGGCAATGGTTCCTTAGATACAACACCAAAAGCACAAAAGTAACAAAAAAGAAAAAATAGATAAACTGGATGCCGTCAACATTAAAAACTTTTCTGCTTCAAGGCTTGCTATTCAGAGAGTGAAAAGACAACCCAAAGAAT
Source organism: Daubentonia madagascariensis (assembly GCA_023783475.1). NCBI lineage: Eukaryota > Metazoa > Chordata > Mammalia > Primates > Daubentoniidae > Daubentonia > Daubentonia madagascariensis. The sequence goes on from JAKFHU010001035.1 coordinate 2,577,325, forward strand.
GGTAGAAAATATCTGAAAATCACATACTTGATAAGGATCTAGTATCCAGAATATAAAAAGAACTTTTACAACTCAACAATAAAAAGACAAATAACTCAATTAAGAGACAGGGACAAAGGAACTGAATGAACATTTCTCCAAAGAAGACATACTAACGGCCAATGGCACGTGACCACATGCTTAGCCTCCGGGCCTTCTCTCCCACCATGGGACGGCGTCTCCCGAGGGTCCCAGCCGGGTGTGGAGGGCTGCAGGCCTGGTGCCGCAAGGGCCTTGCCAAGGCGCGTCCTCCTTGTTCTGGCCAGAGTGGCCATGTGCCCTGGCCAGGGTGTGTTGAGGGCTCTAAGCCAGCTGTGGCTCTTCAGGGGACAGGAGGCTTTCAGGGGGCTTTCCACACCTGGACATTTCATCCATCGGCACGTCGCTGCGGCCTTCAGTCCTGCTTGGTTGTCCACGGTTGAACTATCATTTTCTGTGACATCTGCCCCAACAGAGAAGGGTGGTGCATGTGTGCATGTGTGATGTGTATGTGAGTGTATGCGTGTGTGGTGTGTTCATGTGTGTGCATGTTTGTGGCGTGCATGTGTGTTATGTGTGCTGTGTTCATATATGTGTGTGGGTGCATGAGCACATGTGTGTAGTGTGTGGTGTGTGTTCATGTGTGTATAACATGTATGTGCCTGTGGTGTGTGTTCATGTGTGTATAACATGTATGTGTCTGTGGTGTGTGGTATGTATGGTCATGTGTGTGAGTGTGTGTGCATGTGTGTGGTGTGTGTGAGTGTGCGTGTGTGTGTGGGGGGGTGCTTGCATGTGTGTTTCCAAGCCGCCAGTCGGCTACTATAATGAAGCATCTGTAGCCATAACTGGACATGTGTTACCTGCTATGAAATGTGTCTGGTCAATGTTAGACCTCCCTAGGTGCTTGTTCAAAGAGAACCCTGTGGGGGCCTTTGATCACTGTTGTTTGATTCTTAAGCAGGAGACAGAGACAGAAATTATGTGCACACCTGAAGCAGTCAGTGCATGGAATCTGCTCGTGAAAAGCACTGAATTTGGAGTTAGCTTGAGTCCAGCTCATCCATGTAGTAGCACTGTGACCTTGAGTGAGTTGCACTTGAACTTGTTGGAGCTCTTCTGTTTGAGAGTCAGAATAATGAGATATGCACCGTTGGGTTATACGAATCCCTCAGATAACAGATGGGGAGCCTCCATGTGGCAGACAGCAACCATTCCCAGGTCGGACTGGCAGTTGGCAGGAAGGGGTTAAAGGGCGAGTCCTCTGGTGCCACCCAACATGCTGGCTCAGGAGCTCTGGGCAACAATCATCACCAGCACCCCAGCCTTCCCAGCACATGTGCCTCTCCCAGTGTGAGTGTCCAAGCTCCTTACTGAAAACCAGAAGTCTCTGCAAAGTAAGGGTTTGCCAAGCAGGATGAAGAGACTGGATTATAAACTAGAATATAAATTCCACAAGGGCAGGGATTTTTGAAGTGTTTTCCACCACTGTGTCTCCAGTGCTTCAGATAGCACCACATAGCAGGTACTCAACAAACAGTACCTATAGTGAGCACTCAACAATAAATATCATATAGTAAGCACTCAACAAACAAACCACATAGTAGGTCCTCAATAAATATTGTTGAATAAATAAATGTGTGAATTAAAAGGAGCCACTTACCCCATATATAAAAGTAAAACTTTCCATCACCTTCAGCACTGCTGCACTTACTTCTACATAAATAATTGCTCTGCTAACTACAAGTCTTTCTTAACAATGCATTAAATTAGGCCCTGAAGGACCCTGACTGAATGTCATGTGATTAGTATTCTTCAGGGTTTATATTAACTTCCCAAAATAAAACTTCATTTATTTTTAAAGTATTTTTTATAATTTAGATTTTTAGTACTAAAATCAGACCAACCTGAGTGTGGGGCATGTATGTATGTGTGTATTGCATGTGTGGTTGTGTGTATTGCATGTGTGGTGTGTGTATGTGAGGTGTGTGTGTATGTGTGGTATGTGTATGTATGGTGCGTATTGCATGTATGGTGCATGTATGTGTGGTGTGTATTGCATGTGTGGTGTCTGTGTGTGGTGTGTGTGTATGTGTGGTGTGTATGTAGAGACAAAGTAAAGATCTGCTTCTCCCGGGCACATCCCAGAAGTCTGCCTTCTCATCTCTAAGGTACGGATAGTTACTCTGTTTAGAGTACTCATTAGGGTGGGCTGTGGTGGTTAAATGGGATGACATATATGTACTGTATGGTACAGTAATACAATGTATTGTATATTGTCTGACAAAGCCTGCCACATGATAAGGGTGTGACAAATACCAGCAGTGATTGTCCTAATTATTACTATTACTACCACTGCTGCTGCTGCCTGAAGCCGCCAAAGCAAGTTAAACTGTATCCCATGTTTTGAATACCCTTTCTGCCGGGAGCACTCCCTGACTGTGTTCCTTCACCCAATGTGTTCCTCCACCCAATGTGTTCCCCCACCCCACCCATCCCTTGCCCTGACCTGGACCTCTCCTCCACCTGGACCTCCACCCCACCTGGATCTTCCCCCCACCTACACTTCTACCTCACCTGGACCTCCACCAACCCATCCCTCCACCCCACCTGGGCCTCCACCCACCTGGATCTTGCCCCTACCTGGACCTCCACCAACCAGTCCCTCCACCCCACCTGGACCTCGCCCCCACCTGGATCTCCCCCCCACCTGCCTCCACCCCACCTGTTAGTCCCACCTGATCCTGAGCCCCAGCTCCAGGGCCATCTCCACTGGGGAGCTGTCCAAACCCCTATAGGAGACGGATGCCCGCCCTGGTGCCCCAGGCCCTCTGTGAGCAGCTGTGCAGCACTCACCGCACGGCATGCCAGTTTTCTGTATGATCCCTTCATCCACCCACGTCCCCTCCCACCTCATCCCAAGCACCACGGTATGCTCAGGACGGGGCTCTATCTCCCTCAGCCACTAGCTGCAAGCCGATGCCCACTGTGTGGACGTGCATTGTGTGCCAAGGCACCCACACGGTGCTCGCCTCTCTTCCTAGGGGGCTACATGTTGTCCTTCTAAAGGAAGCTGCAGGATCACATGCTAGGTCTGACCCAACGCCCTGCTCGTGGCGTATTCATTAAGCGCGAGCAGCTGCCCTGGAACTCAGGCCTTTGGATGGACTGCAGGGTGCGGGGCAGCAAGCTCCACGTGGCATCAGACAGGCGAGGTGCTGATGAGCTTCATATCTACCATCTAATGCTCCAAATCATCTCCAGTAGGCTCTGTTTCATCTTGTTTTAAGCCAATAACACTTTTTTAAGAAGAAAGAAAATATTGTATTAAAATTCCTTAAACGATAGATGCACCACAATGTAGAAAAAAGAAAGCTATCCCCCCTTACTCTGTTGCAGCGCGCCCAAACATTTTATTTGTGAACTGTCTGTTCCCTGTGTTCTCTGTTGCCATAGTGATGCTTGAGTCAGAGCTGGTGAATGCCGGAATATGTTACAGAGGAAGGCTGGGAGCCTTCTTCTCAAAGATCCCCAAACTGAAAGAGACCCTTTCCCTGTGGGGTGGCCGAGGTCTCCAATTTCTCTAATCCCAATCCTGCTCTACGTGCAGACATCAGTGAGCTCAGGAAAACCCACCTCTGCTGTCAGCAAGGGCAGCTGGACTTCACAGACACTGCGTTCCCACGGAAACCCAGCTCCAGTCCTCGGCTCCTGGTGGCGACTCTTGCCCATCACAGAATCATCAACCTAATTGCCCAAAGTGATTTTAAAAACCTGCTTCATTCCTCTGTTTTCAGGCAAGCACAATGTTATTCTCTCACATTAACGAATTGAGCACCTGGGGCCCAGAAACATAACCGTCTAACCAAAGGCACCCAGCGCCCGAGCAGTCACGTGGGGCCCATGCTGCTCACCTCCCCAGTGCAGGCTTCTCGCCACCCGCTTGTCCTCACTGCGGGCCCGGCTGGTCCTCAAGCGTGCGTGTCTGCATGAATGCAAAATTGTATCGAATCATCTCCGAGGGACAGCCCAGGAAAGTTGGACCATACATCGGTGATATTAACAAGTGGTTCATTTTGTTAGGTGTCATAATGTTATGTTAAAAATGTGTCTTCTAAAGATGCACATTGAAGTATTTACAGGTCAAATGGTGTATCTGGGATTGGCTTGAAAATATTCTTACAAAAGAAAAAGTGGTAGGTTGATGGAATGAGGTTGATGAAATATTGATAATCATTGACGGTGGTGGAGGTGATGGGCACACGAGTTTACCGTGCTGTTCCCTTTTTGAGCACATTTAAAATTTTTCATACTACAAAGTTAACAAGAGGTGAGCAACACACAAAACAGGAACTACCTCCAGGGTTGTCCGAGCAGTAGCAACGTGTGTCCCGCACATGCTTGTCCAGCGTCCACTCCGTGCCAGGCTCCGTGCCAGTGCCGGGGAGTGTTGGGGGTGAGGAGGGGCCCTGATGCCCCCATCGCAAGCTGAGGAGGGACATGGGGCAGGTCTCGGGGAGAAAATTAAAGCAAGAGTGTGGTTTTTATATTCTATAACAATCAAGTTTGATGAAACATGCCATAAGGTTCTATCCCATTGCTTGTCCGGAACGCAGGGAGGAGGTGACTGTGGTGAGGAGGACAGTCTCGAGCAGGAAGAGGAGCGTCTGTTGCGCGGGAGGCCCCGGGAGGGTGGGTAGTGCTCTGCGGATGTGGGCACTGAGGAGCAGCAGGTGTCACAGGGGGACGTGTAGGTCGGGGAGGAGGTCGGACCAGCCAGCAGAGGACGAGTTCCGCTCATGAGGGTCCTGGGGAGATCTCACCTTCCGGGGAGATGAAAACCCATCCCAGGGAGGCCAGAACTGATCCTCGTGCAGATCGCACCCTGGCTCTACGACTCCCTCTTACGTCCCAACACGCTAGGGGAATGTTGTAAAATGAACAAAACAAAATATAATACCTCCAATTTTTTCCTAAGTAAGATATAGTCATTAGAGACAAAGTAGAAAATACAATAACAAAAAAAAAAGCAAAGTAAATTAAGCAACCCCAAATCTTACCGCCACTGTCAAAATTCTGTCTTCCTTCTATCTATCCTTCCAGACTTTCCCCCTGCAAATATGTTCAAAGAAGTGTTTGTTCTTCTTACAAAAATGGTATACCTACAATGGATTACCTGTGCTTTTTTTTAACCTAAAAATAAGTGTGAACATACTTCCCTATCAATATATGTGCATCCAAATAAAATTTAATCCTGATTCACTTTCATTTTAAAAAGAAATTCATACACATTTTGAGCTTTCTTTAGCATAGTGAGGAACTATTGCAAAATCCAATAATGAAGGAAGATTGCAGCTTCTGAGTGTGGCTCTAGAGGACACAGAAAATCAGTTAGCACAGAAGAGGCTGAAGGCAGAAATCATCTTAAGGTCCAGTGACTCAACTCCTCATCGTCCCGAAGGGCAGACGGTTTGCTCAGGCCACACAGCTGGTAACGACAAAGCAGAAAGTCAGCCGTCAATGCCCAACCCCAGCGGGAGGGTGGCTCCCCGTCACAGCGTGGAAGAGAACACCAGGGTGCCCACAGTCCACATGGTTTACTAAGACATCTTCCTATGCTCTCAGAAGCTCACTGTGCTCCAACTGCCAGCAGTGACCCACATCTTACCACCAGAGAAAATAAGTAATGCTCACATGTAGGTATTAAGTGGCATAGAATTAAACTACTTTGATGGGGCACAATCATAAAATCATGAAATTTTAGGGAGAGAAGGACCCATTACAATCCCTTATTTTGGGGATCAGGAAGTCTGAGGCCCAGATAGTCTTGTGAACTTGCCTGAGTCACAGCTGGTGTCAGAACTGAACCTGGCGCCCAGGTGTCTTGGTTTCCAGCTGCCTTCTGTTGCCAGGAAATGAAAGACTGACGTTTTCTCTGCCCTACACCCACGTTGCCCTCTCGCCAGGAAGATTCTCAAAAGGTGGTCCCAACTGAGTTTCTCCCTGACTCTGACAAAATGCCTTCCAGCACCTTTTGACATCCTTACCCATCTGTCAAACTTGTCATGACCCTATTACAACCAACGTCTGTAACAGTACATACTCTGCTGATGAACACTGCCTGTCTTTGCACAAACACAATTGTAGGCTATTGAGTCAAAGTTTCAGTGCTAAAAGGAATTAGCCAAAAACTTTGCTTAGATGAAAGAGTAAAACAAATATAGAGAAGTCAGGCTATTTCCTCTCAAGGTACTGAAAAGAAAGGACTCATTTTCCCCAAGCTTGACAACTGTGACACGTTTGTCCACACTATAGTCTGATTATTTGTCCCTCCAAAGCTCATGTTGAAACTTAACCCCCAGTGTGGCAGTATCAAGAGGCAGGAATTCAAGAGGTGCTGGGTTGTGAAGGCTCTGCCCCCAGGAATGGATTAATCTAGTCAGGGATTAGTGGATAAATGGATTAATGGGCTATCATGGGAGGGGAACTGGTGGTTTTATAAGAATAATAAAAGAGACCTGAGCACATGAGCACACTCAGCCCCCTGCCACGTGCTGCCCGGGCCACCTCAGACTCTTCAGAGAGTCCCCCCAGCAAGAAGGGGATATGGCCCCTTGATCTTGGACTTCTCAGCCTCCATAACTGTGAGAAATAAATTCCTTTTCTTTATAAATTACTCAGTCTCCAGTATTCTGTTATAAGCAACAGAAAATGGACTAATATAGTCCAATCCACTAGATAAGAACCCCATCCCCTAATAAACACTCTCTTGGTCAATGGTGCTTAACCAGGCCACTCCGATGGCAAGGACAGCTTCATTAAGTTACTCAACTCAAGGCAAAACGAGAGAGGAACTTCAAACACAGCCATGCTGAAGCACAGCATTAATTGACAAAGCCAGAAATATTACATATTCTTGCTTAAATGGAACACGATAAACTCCTATACAATGGATGGCTTAGGGCCATATTGAAAGAAAACCACCATCCAGGCAGGGAAAGGACGCAACAGCAAAGGGCAAGCCTGCAGGAGGGCTCCGCTGGGGTCTGGAAGGACGCTGTTCTCTCTCGCCACCCTGGCCTCGCCCAGCATCGGGCCCAAATCTTACCGTCTCTCAGGCACCCCCGGCCCCCGCCGCCACGCACCCTTCACCGCTCTCGCCAGCCTCTCGACTTCCACGGCAGCTAACAGTCAACAGCGCAAGTTCTGGCAAATGATTATTTTCCTGAATTCTATTTTTCACAGTTGTTTCACCAATGCTGTTGTTATTCACATAACTTTCATGAACGGAACCACATCTTATGACTCTGATGGACCCTGCACCGCATGCGCAGTGCCAGGTACCTAGTGGTCCTCACTGACTGGCTGATGCGTATCACTGAAGCCGTGTGGAAATCTTACTCCAGTAGGAGTCCTTTCCTTCTGCTTGCAAAATACTTCTATGTCATATGACACCGAAAATTTGAGAATTTGTGGCCCACTCTTCGGAATCCTTCTCTCTTTCTAGATTCCTTATTTTTAAAAGATGACCCCTTTTGAGATAACTAGTGTGGCCACATTAGGGTTGTCTGTCCAGAATCCCTTCCTTTGGGGAAAGTCCTCTAGAACAACCCGGTCTAGAACAGCCCCGCCCCATCCACATTGTCTGGACGCGGCCAGCCCTCAGCACTCACTCCCCCCCACCACCCACCCCAGCCCACCTGTGTTCAAATAAAGCCAAGTGGAGCCTCCTTAGGACTTGGCCAGAGCTAAAAGTGGGAGGCTGCCTCTCTTCTCGAGCTCTGTCTAGGCACGAGTCACTTGGCAGCCAATACCATCTTACTCCTGCTTGGAGAAGCTCGTTCAAGAACAAAGCCAAGTAGAGGTGAACAGATCCACCATATGGGGGAGAGCTCAAAGACGGCATCGGCCTCAGCTGTCCCCAGAGCCCATGTCATCGCTCAGGCTTCCTGGATTTTCTTTAAGCTTACGAGAGATGGATCACGTCAGCGGTCAAAAGGGTTTTGACAAATTCAGGTGCTCAGTGCTGCAAACATACTGCACACCTGACATAATCAGAAAGACTCATGTCTCCAGGACACAATGCCTGGGAAATAGTGGCTCACACGAGCACCATTCTTCAGCAGACCCTACCTGCCAGCAGGTGTCAACAGGTGCATGTTCAGGAGAAGAACGTACTGAGGATCCTTAGGTCAGGCTTTGATATAGCTCAACAGGAGAATTTCAGAATAGCTCTCTTTTTCAAGTTAAATGTTAAGTATTCACATAAAGGTCATTTCAGTGGGAATTACTCTGCTGTTTCTTCTCTATCACCCAGTGCAATTGATTCTGTAATAGATAGAGTCTCATGTGCTAAGAATGCACAACCAAGGAAGCAGAGTGGATGAAACCAGGGTTGGAAAGGGGAAAGGAGGTGCAGAGACCCTGGGAAACTGCCAAGACCACAGGATGTGCTTGGTGCGGCCGCCCAGGCTGAGGGTGAGTGAGGGCCTGGGCTGTGGCCGGGACGTCGCCCCCCAAGCTGGGTGTTCATCCCAGTCATCAAGCTCCCTGGCTCTGCTATCCACGGGCCCTTCCCTTGTGAAGCCAAGACTGTGCTGTGATGTGAGCACCATGTGAACACAGGCAATGCCTCCTCCAGCCTTCTGTGCAGCCATCAACAGACAAGAACAGAAAAGGAGCCCCAAAGAAGTGCCAGCAAGCCAGTCACACTCGGAGGTGTCTTTGCTTCTTTGCCATTTTCATAATAATAACAAAAATGATAGTCCATTTTTTGAGCATTTATTATGAGGCAAGCACTGGACAAAGTGCCCCATCCGTTTGCTTTATATAATTTAATCCTCATAAGACCTGGGAGGTGGAGTCCAGGGGATGCGCTCTGCCTCCTCTTCCTCCCACAGCATCGATCAGCTCTCCCCTTACCTCTCCCCTGGAGAAGGAAGAAAGGCAAGAAGGAGGGAGGGAGGGAGAGGAAAAGGGAGTAGGCAGGGGAGAGGTGGAAGGAGGGAAGGAGAAGAGAAGTTTGCAATTGTTCCATATGCAAATGGCATTGATATTTATGTAAATAGAATGCATTTGCAACAATATTGATGATTTTATTAATGCCAATAGTACTAATACCAATACCAATATGCATGGTAAAAATTTGCATCATTTAAGTCCAGAGAGAAAAAAATTCATCTTCAGAAAATGGATTGGGAAAATTTTCCTTAAGTTACTCATATTTTACTGTGTAATATTTGGTACCCTGGTTTGTTAACCACTTCAGAAACACCATCTACATGGTATCACCTAGAACACCCACTCAAAGAATTATGCCTCTCTGGAAACACTGAGAAAAATAAGAACAGAACAGGGCAGCTTCGTGGGTCAGCCGGACAGAAGGCCTGTGTTCAGAAGACTCCACGCTTGGTTTAAGGCTCTGTTGTCCCCATTCTGAAATCCTTAATAATTTTTTAACAAAAAGCCCTGCATTTTCATTTGTACTGGGCCCCACAAACTGGGGCATTTAGGGAATGAGAAGGGGCCCCTAAAATTTGTATCCATGAAATAATAGCACACTAGAGCTAGAGAAAACAGGTGTGCGTCTCGGCCAGTCCCCAGGTCCTGAGGAGTCAGCAGCAAAGGCAGAGGCAACCCTAAAACCCACAGCCCAGAGAAGGAGGACACACCCTACACGTGGCTGCCAGAGCTGACTGAGCCGCTGGCTCTTTCCAGGCGTTGAAAAACCATCACTTGAGGATTGTACCACTGGGGATCCCTGCTGGCCATGAGCTCTGGCCAGTAGGATAAATGTCTTTGATTGATGAAAAAGAGGACAAATCATTTCCTGATAAACATAATTTAGTTAATAAATTTCTTCTACTCATGAAGTTGGAGGGGGAGGGAGATGGAGACAGGTTACAAATAATAATAACGAAAGATGTCTCTTGTGCGTGAAGAGTAGGCACCACCCCACTGGTGTAGTTTCGTTCCTCCACTTCACAGATGAGAACCAGAGAGTATGGGTGTCACTCTGAGGCCACACAGCCAGCTAATGGTGGAGGAGGAATCTCCCCTCACAGTCTCAAACCAGAGAACCACAATTCCTACTGTTTGTGTGGGGGGGGTGCCTTTAGGTCTTTGCTCATCTGTAGTATTCAGGGGCCCCATGTGCTCTGGGCACTGTCCAGAGTGGGAAGCAGGGGTCAGCAGTCCAGGCCTCTGTTCCTCCAAGGGGACACTCTCTGCTGGAGGCAGGCAGCAGGACTCGGACCCTATCAGATACTCAGTGGCAAATGCTATGAAGGAAATACAACAGAGAAAGGGAGGAAGAATGGCCAGGTGTCTGTGCCGGGGAGGACAGGTCACATGTCCCAGGTACACTGTAAATCAGAGTCAAGGCAGAAAACTGAACCCTGAACCCCCGGCTCCAAGGGCTGCACAAATCAAGGTACTTTGGCCTGCATTTCTGCAAGCTGAGTTGAGGGTTATCAGGCAGTACCACTCTTGGCAAGTATTCAGCCAGACACGAGCAGCTACCTCCTCTCAAGGAATTGCCCACTCCAGCCAGCGTCAGCCCCTGTCAAATGGAGAACGGAGACAGAGCCTGTCCCTGGGCAGGGGTCACTTTACCCAACACATCATCTGTTTTCTCAACCTCTTTTTACCTGGCATTCATGTTCCTATTGAAAGTGTAAAAATGGGCTGGACAGAAAATAAAAATAGGCATCAGATTGAAGAGGCAGCACAATGGGAAGAAAGACAAAGACGGCCTTTCCCAGGGCAGGGTGGGGGCAGCCCAGGCGCAGAGGCAGCTGGACCTCAAGAGGAGGGTTTGGCGGGGCCTCCCTGAATGCACATCCTCAGTCTCTCCCAAAGCCAGGCCAGACAACTCTTCTGTGTCCCCTCTGCTCCTTTGTTGTGAGGCTTTGATTCCAGTTATACAGATGTTCCTCAACTTACGGGGTTACGTCCCACTAAACCCATTGTAAGCCAAAAATATCATAAGTCAAAAATGCATTTAATACCCTGATAAATCTATCATAACTCAAAAAATCATAAGTTGGGGACTACCTGTGTGCTGTATCCCTTACCTGTTTCTGTGATAGTGCTGCGTAACAAACCACCCCAAACTTAGTGGTTTAAAATAACCATTTATTATTGTTCACAGGTCTATGTGTCTGCTGGGCAGTTCTGCTGCCTTTGGCTGGATTTTCCCTTGCACCTGAGACCACTTTCCTGGGCCTGGCCGGTTGGGATGGCTCAGCTGGAGGACGTGGCTGTCCTCCACACATCTCTCACCTCTGTCCAGTGGGGCAGAGGCCCAGAGGAAGAGTCAGAAATGCACAAGCACCTTGTCAGTCCTCACTGGACACCAAGATGCCTCTCTGCCATTAGCAAAGCAAGTCCTGAGGCCAAGCCTAGCGTCAGATGGTGATGATGGTGGTGATGGTGATGGTGATGATGACAATGACAATGATGTAATGATGGTGATGGTGGTAATGACAATGACAATGATGATGGTGATGGTGATGGTGAAGATGATGGTGGTTGTGGTGATGATGATGGTGATGATGGTGATGGTGATGATGGTGATGGTGATGATGGTGATGGTGATGATGATGGTGATGATGGTGGTGATGATGGTGATGATGATGATGATGGTGATGATGGTGATGGTGATGATGGTGATGATGGTGATGGTGATGATGGTGATGGTGATGATGATGGTGATGATGGTGATGGTGATGATGGTGATGATGGTGATGGTGATGATATCATGCCATTTCTTCCCATCCTAATTTCCTTATCCCTTGCCTCCAGATCTTTAAATTATGTTTATAATAACTCCAATTCTCAGAATGTTGGCATAAGTTTTTTTAAAAGGAGGTATGTATGCACACCTTTCTTTTCTCAACAGGAGTGAATGCCACTAATTAATGGACAAGGATTAAAAATGCTCATTATTTCATACAATTAAAAAGATATTAAAAGTTAAAGTACATCATCTCAGCAGAGAGGTGTGCCCAGTAATCCCAAACTAAGAGATGGGGCTTGAAAGATATGAAATGACAGGCTTTTTGATTTTGAACATGGTGAATTATTGTTAGTGATAATCACATATAGATTTGAAGTTTCTAGAATGGAAAATATAAATCATATTACCCATGGTCACAAACAATAGGAGAACTTTTAAGAGCATTTTACGCAGTTGCCTTCCTTTTAATATAAGATAACAGGTAGGGTTTTCCTCTCTCAACATACAACTTGACAAATATGACACACACTTGGAAGAAATTCATATTTTTGACAACCTTCTATTGTTAATGGCTTAGTTTCTATTTAATGTTTAAAGGCAGTAACTAGTATTTTACTTTGTTACTTCTATACAGTAACAAAGTTTATATCAGAAAACTGGTTTCAGAGAGGAAAATTACACACTGTCATATACGAATCAGTCAGACCATGCCTGGTCTATTAAAACCTGCAGTTCTAGCAGTGCAAATCATATTGACTGTAGTTTCATTGTGGAGCCTACTCTGGTTCTGGAAAGAGGTAAAATTTGGCATTGGCATCTCCTCAAACCTGGGCATTCATGCAACAAACTTTTCCTAGGTACAAATTCAGGAGCCAGCAGGGAGGGCAAAGTTGAGTGATACCCACTCTACCTTCAAAAGACTCTGGAGAGAAAAGAGGCTGGTCAATTGGCAGCAGCATGGTGGATCCGATGTGGGGAGTAGAGGGGTCCATGGAAGTAGGTATGGACAGGCTCCTCCTCCCTCTGGATTGGAGCCCTTTTAAGGTAGGGGCCCCACCTGGCTTCTCTGTATCACCTCCAGTGTTGGGCACATTCTCAGCACAAAAAAGAGTGGCTCAAGGACCCAGAAGGAAATAGAGAAATTATCTGGTAAATCTGGCCACTCAATAGAAAAGACTGTTTCCTCACCACCCTCCTAAGTCTGCGTTCTCAAAGGAGTAAAAATAAGCATCTTCTGAAAAAAAACAATAACAAAAATACCTGGATGCTAACTGTATTGGTCAGGATCTCAGCAAGAAATGGATGGCATACTCCAAAGGGGTGATTAAAAGGGGTTTATTAAAGACTTTATTTACAACAGTGTGGACAGAGTTAAAGAAAACAAAATTGGATGATGGGGCACCCAGGGGCTGGGAACAGGTTTAGGGGCCAGGAAGGAGGCAGTTACCAGGGAGAAGGCTGTGGCCCTGCTGCCCCGCCCGGCTGGGGAGGAGCTGGGAGGACCCGTGCTGCCCCTTCCCTCCTGCCCGGCACCGCTCAGCTGGAGGGCAGTGGGCCAGACTGAGGCTGTCCACTGAGGCTGGCCTCCCCAGCACAGAGCTGAGTGACCGGAGGGGGAAATAAACAATGTTCTACCCATTAATAAATTACAAATTCTCAGAATTTTGAGTCTCTACTATATGCTAAATACTAGGCTTGGTCACAGAGGCACGGAAAGTCACAGATTTCCCACCCGCGTGGAGTACACAGCCCGGCAGGGAGGGGGTGGCCGTGAGGGTGGGGCCACATCCCAATTCTCCTCACTGACTCCTCCACTGTCACTGGTGGGAGTGGGTGAGGGCGGAGCACAAGCGTCTCGGACCCGGTGTCGTCAACCATGTCCCTCCCTCTGAAAGCCAGCCAGGCCAGCGTCAGCCACCCTTCATCTTCCTCAGCTTTCAGAGAGTGGGCAGTCCAGGGTATTCTTTGGTGTGTGGGTGTGGGTGTGCTTCACAGACAGAAACAACAATAAATATCAAGACTGTCTAATTATTTTCTACAGATAATTTACAAGCATCCTCTGATCAGGTAGTTTTAAGGACCTGACATTTATTTGCTAAGATATTGAAAGGGGCCAAAGAGATTCATGAGCAGTGGGAAGGCTTCTAATTCGACTCGCGGCTTTGATCTCCTGCATTCTTTCTTACCACCCATGGGGGAAAAATTCTTTTTGGGGGTTTTCTTTTTGGGAAAGACAAATAATGTTACAAATGCAATAAGAAGGGAGAGGCATTTGAAGAGGTAACTGAGGACAGAGCAAGAGCAGGAACTCTAGATTTGCAAGGTGGCATGGCCCACTTCCAGGGCCCTGTGCAGCGAAGAAGGGCAGACCAGATTCAAGGCTAACTCGGTTTAAAGATGGGTGAAAATCACTTGTGAGTCGGCTTCTGCCTTCTCCTAAAGACCTGCTCCAGAGAGACGATCTTCACTCAAAATGCTTCCTGTGTTCCTGGGTTCTGCCCTGCCCCTCCCCTGGGCGCACGTCTACCCCTGTAGGCAAAGGGACCTGCAACATGAAAACCCCAGAAAGCAAGAGGTCAAGAAATAAAAAGTGGCTCATCAAAAAGGAATATATGATGTCCCATGACAGTGACCCCTGGTAATGCAATATGGGAGAGGAAAGAATAATTGCTTTAGAGAAAGGCACATTTTTTTCAAGACTTTTTTATATTAACCCAAATTCTTACATTAGTTAACTATAAGCACAATTAGATCCCAAGACAAACAAGCCATTTGTCACTGTAGGGGTAATTTTTCCTTGGGACACTGAAAACAAATTTAAAAAGTAATAAACTATTTAAAGGAGAATTGTCAGGTCAGAAATTAAACTTTTAAAAAAATGTCTCTATTTCTTTATTCTACCTTAAAGTACTGAGTCCACATAAAGATCACTGGTTTGTCTAAATTTCTGTTTTAAAAACGTGTCCACCTCTGCTCTTGTGGTCAGAAAACCTCAGCCCTCAAGAAGGGGACTAGAAATGACGCACTGATGAGGTCCTGTCCTGTTGATGTCTGTCGGCCAGCACACCTACCCGTGGACCGCTGCAGGCACCTCCACTGGGACAGCCATCTGAGCGGCCCTGCCCAAGGTTCACTGGACTCCCCAGGCCTTCCCTACACACACGTCCAGGGGAAACACAAGCACCATACATCACAGATGTCTGCAGGATACTTTCCCTTGTAAAAGGCAGAAACACAACTTGAACTAGCTTAAGCAAATGAAGAAGAATTGTATTGGTTCCTACAAACAAATTGCTGACAAAGTAGAAAAGCTGAAACAAGCTCCACCACTGACAAAGGTCAGGTCAAGGTCAGGCATGTGGCCTTGGGCCAGTTAGCTGAACTCCTCTCGGTCTTGATCCCAAACCAACAAAATACACACAGCCCTACTGGGAGAATCAAATAAAAAAGTACAACGCTATCCTATAAACCATAAAGTGTTTTACAACATAAAACATTACTTTGTATCATTTATGTGTTGTGATCAATTATTTTCATAAATATAAATCCTTGGCAAGGGGGAGCAAAATATATCAAAAATATATTTGTAAGGGCTGACTCAATGCAGAGAAAACAGACTTTGGAGCCAAACAGACCCAGAACTGGCTAAGGAGTATTCTTGCTGCAAACTTGGGCAAGTTCCTTAACCCTCTGAGCCTCAGTGAAGTGGGGATAATACTACCCATCTTCTAGGATAAGCTGAGACGGTGTGTAGGTGGTACCTGATTTCATTGCTGACAAGCATTTTGGGCTCAGTCTTGCATTCAATCATGTGGCTTTGAGGAGATGTCTTCTGTCCTCTGCACTTGTGCCAAATGTGGCTTGCATGAGATAATACACATGAAATTACTAAGGCAGAGCAGGCACTTGTCAAGGATGGTCTCCCCTCCTCTGGAGAGCCCAGCTGTCAGATACCTCTCTGGTGCCAGGAAATGCACAGAGCTGCACATCAAGAGACCGGGTTTGCTCAGGCTCTGTTACCACCAGCCAGGACAGCATCTTCGAGGATCCTCAGCTTCTGCATCTCTTGATGGATGGGGTCGGAAGATGTGATCTCTACAGAACCTTCTGACTCTGACGAGTCTCTGATTTTGTGCGATCAGTTAGGAAACATGTGGGAGTGCTTGCCCCTGGTTCCCACCTTCCATACCCCTTTGGAAGTTGAAAATCACATGCTACCTGAAAATCACCTTCCCTGCAGCACACTCAGGGGAGCCCACTCCCAGCACCTCCCCAGGATGAGGCATCCTCACTGTTCAGTCCACACAGCACCTGAAGTCCCAAGAACTGGAGGACAACAGGCAGATGCAGCTCCACAACGTAGGCACCTGTGCTGAAGCGTGGCATTGACGCTAACATGCAGGGAGTGTGAAATGGTCTGAGCCCCACCTCCACTCACCACCACCGCCCCAGCACAGACCACTCACCCATGAGGACCCTGCCAAATGCCCCCACCTGCACGAGACAAGGCCAGAGTGCACTCCCAATGACGTCTCGTGGTGTCTCGGCACTTTCAAACTCCTGGTTGCTGGAGCACATGCTGCCTCCATGGTAATGAGTCTCAAGGTCTCAACATCCACCCTGTGTCCTGCACAGCACCCTGCACTTCTCAGTTGCCCAATGAATACTGATGAAGTAATGAACGGATCGAGGAAGGTACAGGTACATGGGTGTGTATGTTCAGTTCAAGTGAGAATGTCTGATAACCTATTCTCTGGCCAACCTGCATAGCACAACAGTCAAAATGAGCCTAAAACAGACAAAATCGTAAAGCAGAGCTAATCGTTTTATACCAAGAAAATAGTTTGTAAAAATTGATTAATGAAAATAACACTTGGAGTACAAAATATACTTTTTTTTTTCATTTTGCTTGCTCCAACTGTTTTTTTTTCCCCCATGTGTTTGGGGTGGGGGAGATGGGCAGGAATACAAATGCATCACAAAAGGCCTGGAAACCCCACCACATGGTGACTGCTGATGGCTAAGTGGAAGGATTATGATTTATCTCTATTTTCTTCTGTTTCCTTGCCTACATTTGCTAAATATTCTATAATGTATATTACTTTTTACAATTATACAAATTTTTTAAAAGTTTATTCTATTTATATTTTAGCTTAAAGGAAGGTAGAAGGAACTGGGGAAAAAGGAACAATGTACAACTAAAACTATTTTTTTCTCCTAATCTCTCAACATTTCTCTGCATTTGGCCAAGCCAGAGCTTCCAAATCTCAGGCTAGCTGATCAGAGAATAGCCATTAATCCTTACTCGGATCTTGACCTGTAGACATTAGCCAAGGATATCGTCACAAGGGGCCTGTGTCCTCAGACTTTCAGGCTGTCTCTCCCTGACATCCTTACCTCTAGCTGCAAAGGAAAATATGCATGACAAATCCTTGCTGATTTAAACACAGCACCACCGCTGTGTGACTTGAAAGCTTCCACAGGCTCGTCAATAACCCTAATTTTTAATACTTGAAAGCTTGACATTCATCCTTCAAAAGTACAGATGTTTTCTTCCCATTTCCTCCAAAAACACCTCTCTAAGTTTAGTGCTACCTACACTAAAAAAGAACATAAATAATAGAAGTCAAGCATTCCCCTGGTGCAGTGTCATTCATAGCAGTGTAACAGAGAGTGGCTAAAAGCATAAGTTTTGGAGTCAGGAAGACCTGGGCTCCCCACTGAGCAGATATATTGGACCGCGGGCAATTGAATTAATCCCTCTGCTACCCAGCTCCCACATCTGTCAAATGCAGGGTGATTCCTACCTCATGGGGCCGTGTGATGCAATGTGATAACCCAGGAGAGCCCTTAGCATGGCGCCTGGCACAGGAAAACCACTCAGTCCTCACTAACTACTGCGTTGGCTGTGGCTTCCTTCCAAAACACCTGGCTTTGTTCTCCCAATTTGTCTAGGGCTGATACCTCATCAGCTTTCTCTTTTGAGAGGGTTTCAAAGGCAATTCCAAACTGTAAGGGAAACTGCTGTACCACGACCACAGCCTCGAGTCTCAGATTCCCTCCATCAACGAGAGCCTACCACTGGTAAGAAATCTCCCCGTGGTCAATATTTAAATGAATAACCACATTACAGCCGCTCTTGGGAAAGAAATAATTTAAGAAAAGACACACAGTCGCCTTCAAGGGCAAGCGCAGGAGGAGCGGTCGGGTGCGTTCTTGCGCTCACGCCCACACCGGCTTTGCCAGAGTGGACCCGAAGCTCAACAAGCTGAGCAACTCGTGAGAACTGAGCAAAAGTTGAGACTGTGCAAGTTCCCATTGCAGGCTTCGAAGAACCTATAAAGATTTTTTTTTAATTGATAGAAAGGAAGTGAGCACGTGAGAGATTAAAATAGGATAGTTCCTCCAAGATCACATGGTCCAACCCTCCCACTGTACAGGTGAGGAAACAGGTCCTAAGGTGGGGAGTGGTTTGCTTTAAGCAGGTTACTCAACCTTAGCAATTTGACATCCCAGGCCAGATGATTATTTGTTGTGGGGTACATTCTTGCACTTTGTAAGATCTTTAACAGCATCCTTGACCTCTACCCACTAGACAAATAGCAGTCCTACCCAATCATGACAACCAAAGATATCTGGCAAATATTTTCTGGGGCAAAATTGCCCCCAGATGAGAACCACTGGATTAAAGTAACACAGCTGTTAAATGATAGAGCTAACACCAGAAAGTAGTCTTCCAGGCACCAGCCTGGAATGTTAGGAATCAAAACAGGGTTGGTTCAGAATATATAAAGAACTCCTGCAACTCAAAACTAACAACAAAAATATTCAATTTAAAAAATGGGAAAAGGACCTGAATAGGCATTTCTCCAAAGAAGATATACAAGTAGCCAATAAACACATGGAAAGATGCTCAACATCACAAATGGTTAGGGAAATGCAAATCAAAACCACAATGAGATAATACCTGACACCCTTTAGGAGGGCTATTATATTTAAAAAAGACAGAAAATAAGTGTTGGTGGGGATGTGGAGAAATTTGAACTCTTGGGCACTGTTGCTGTTGGTGGGAATGTAAAATGTGCAGCCATTGTGGAAACAGTATGGTGGTTCCTCAAAAAATTAAAAATAGAATTACCATATGATCCAAAAATTCCACTGCTAGGTATATACCCCAAAGAAATGAAAGCAGAGTCTCAAAGAGATACGTGTATACCCACAGCCATAGCAGCATTTGTTATAATATCCCAAAAGTGGGATCAATCCAAATGTCAACAGATGAATGGACAAATAAAATGTGCTATGTACATACATTAGAATATGATTCAGCCTTACAAAGGAATGATTTTTTTTAAGAGACAGGGTCTCCCTCTGTCACCCAGGCTGCAGTGTAGTGGCACAAACACAGCTCACTGTACCCTCAAACTCCTGGGCTCAAGCAATCTCCCTGCCTCCTGAGTAGCTGGGATTACAGGTGTGCACCACCACCCCCAGCTGGTTGGGTTTTTTTGTAGCAATAGGGGTCTTGTTATGTTGTCCAGACTGGTCTCAAACTCCTGGCCTTAAGCGATCCTCCTGCCTCGGCCTCCCGAAGTGCTAGGACTACAGGTATGAGCCACCGCACCTGGCAGGAACGATATTCTGATACATACTGCAACATGGATGAACCTTGAGGACATTATGCTAAGTGAAATAAGCCAGCCACAAAAAAGACAAATGCTGTATGATTTCACTTATATGAGATACCTAGATAGTCAAAATCATAGAGCCAGAAAGTAGAATGGTGATTACCAGGGGCTGTGTGCCCCAATCCGTTGCATGTGATGCTTTTCTTATTTCCTGTAAAGTTTTGAGCACAGACCTTAGTGATGTACAATATTTAGGTAACTACGGATCTTCAAAGCACAATGGTTAATTTAGGGGATATTTCATAAATCTCAAGTATCAAAGTGCAAGAAAAATTTTAAAACAAAATGCAGAAAAGAGGAAAAATGAAAACCTCTTCTCCTGAGCTATAGTCTCTGCATTTTCAAGGTGGTAGAAAGGGCAGAAATGGCAGAAGAATTGATAAGATATTGTAACATTTTGTTCATGACATTTTTTTGGAATTTTCTCTGTTTTAGTTTAGAACACCAGCCAATTCCCATGAAATGAGCTGGGCTGGTGGTTCTCAGAGTGTCAGCCCTGGCCAGACATCAATGCCATGTGGAGCCTGTTAGAACCATCATATGACCCAGCAATCCCACTGCTGGGTGAATACACAAAAGAAAGGAATCACTCTATGGAAGAGATACCTGCACCTCATGTTCACTGCAGTATCATTTGTGATAGCCAAGATATGGAACCAACCTAAGCACCCATCAGTTGACGAACAGATAAAGTGTGGTGTACAGACACACAGTGGAGCACTACTCAGCCATGAAAAGGAACGAGACCCTATCACTTTCAGCAACGTGGACGGAACTGGAGAACGTTGCGTTATGTGAAATAAGCCAGGCACAGACAGACAAATAGCAAACGTTCTCACTCACACATGGGAGCTAAGGAAAAACTGAACTCATGGAGATAAAGAGTAGAATTGTGGGTATCAGAAGCTGGGAAGGGTAGTGGGGAGGGGGGATACAGTGGGGATGGTTAATGGGGGCAAAAATACAGTTAGAAGCAATAAGAGCTAGTATTTAGTAGCACAATAGGGTGACTATAATTAATAATTTATTGCATATTTTAAAATAACTAAAAGAATAGACTTGGAATTTTCCTAACACAAATAAAGGATAAATGCTTAAGGTGATGGATACCCCAATTACCCTGATTTGATCATTACCCATTGTATGCTTGTATCAAAACATCATATGTACCCCACAAATATATACAATTATTATGTACTCATGATAATTTAAAAAAAAATTTTAAAGAGGGAAGCAATAGAATATGGTGAAGACTGTGGAACCAGCTTGCCTGGGTCTGGATACCTGCTATTTACCAACTGTGTAACCCTGAAAAAGCTACTGACCTTCTACAGGCCTCCATTTGTTCATCTGCAAAATGGGGGCATTAGTGCCCACATTGCAGGGCTGATAGGAGAACTAAAGTAGTCAATACAAAATGGAACTCTTAGAGCAGTGGCAGACCCAGAGTAAGCACTGAACAAGCCGTGGGCTTTGAGTCAGAAAGCCTGGCTCCTGCTCCCACCCATGACCTATGTCCTGGGTGACCCTGGGCCTGTCTGGGAACATCTATGAGCCACGACAGCCTCCCCTGTGGGCTCACAGTCGGCACTCAGCAAATGTCAGCTGTGACGGGGGGGAGGGCTGGAGGCAAATTACTTAACCTCTCTTTACTTTAGACCTCTCTTCCCTAAAAGTGGGTATAGTCTTCGTACCATCCTTAAAAATTGTGAGGATTAAATAAATAATGGGTATAAAGTCCATGACACTGTGCCTGGCACAGAGTAAGTGTTTGGCTAAAGCTAGTTATTGCAAATGTAATGTAATAATCCAGATAGACAGTCTGCCCAGGAGCACACAGTGAGAACTGACTCAGGAAAGCAACTGAGGCGAGTGGAGGGGAGGGAGAGAGACCGGAGGAGAGGGAAGCCCTCGGCCGCACGTACTTGCATCATCCGCTGATCCCAGCGTGTCGGCCAGGCAGGTCCCTGGCCAGCGTGCCAGAGCCGGGGACAGGGAGGGCGGCAGAGGACAGAGCAGGCTGCAAGGTGACTTTGGCTTCTCTTCTCCTCTTGCCCTCTGAATCCAATCAGTTCATCAAACCTGCTGATGTCAACTGTGGTCGAAAACATTCCCTCGCGTTACCCGACGTCCATAATTTAAGAGCCACACTCCTGGAAAGAAACACCCAAGAGCAGTTTTCCCCTCGTGGTAAACACGTGTGTTAGACAATGAGACTCCGGGTCTCGGTGACACCCCTGCGTCCTCGTTTTGTGTCCTTCAACTCATCGCCCGTGTCCTTCAGCTCCCACGCCCCTCTCTCCCCGCCCGCTTCTTTCTTTCCTTCCTTCTCATTTGGCTCTTGAAATGTTTAGAGCAAAAACTTATCCCTCAATTTTAGCAGCTACTTTCCCAATTGCTTGAAAGATACTGTCACTCCTCGTCGTGATTGTTAATGTTACTTATGATTATAATTGTATTTCACATATGATTTAATATTGTCAGCTGTCCTGGGTTCTTCTAGGAATTAGGCAAATACAAAGAAACAGTAGATCAGTGTTGGATGCAATACAGCCTACTAAAAGTAGGGAGAGAGAGGGGAGAGCCAGCCATGATATGAATGCCACGTGATTTTCATTCTTTCCCTAAAGTTATGGCCCTTAAAATATTGGTGGTAAACTAAGGATTCAGGACATGTCCTGAGGTCTTTCTCTATTAAGAAATTCTATGACCTTCCTGAAACTGAAGGTTTTGAAACACCGAAACATAAAAGTTGATGGAGGGCGTTATTATTTGATGAAGGTAACCAGAGTTCAAGTGTAATAGAATTCAATCCTGTAGGGAAGGTTCCGGGCTGGCAGAGCCCGCGCACCTTCACGCTCTCCTCACTGGCGCGTACACTGCACTGTGGGGTGCGAGCTGAAGGGGAGGGTATTGACTGGAGACTTTTTGGTGAACTCCCAGACATCCTGCAGTCCACAGCCAAGCACGATTGCTGCAAAATCGATTCCCAACCCCGGGGGCCAAAAAAAACCACCACTGGAGGGAGCTTGTTTTATTTTGTGTTTCTAATTATTGTTTAACTCAAAGGGGGAACTAGATTACTATGTGAACATTTTCTCAAAGAAAAGGCAAAATCTAATCAATACAAATACCCAGACAATTGTATAGAAAGCGGTCTGAAATATGCATCTGCCCTACCCAGAATGCCCACATCACACAGTCCAGTGGGGGTGGGCAGCACCTTTCCGGGTCTGGATATTGTCAAGCCACAGCCATGTGCACCACACAAAATTTATTCCTCTCTGGACCACACAGACATCATTGATTTTGCAGAAAAGCAAAACCTCAGCAAAACAAAGAGCTCTATACCTTTAATTTCTTATTGTTGAACGCTTTGGATTTTACACAAACTACAGACAGAGGAAAAGGCGATCTTTCATCAGAAGCACAGAGGGAAGCCCACAATGTGGGGAGAAGAAACCGTCCTCACATGACATACTCTGAGCCTCCCAGAAGGCAGTGACCTGGGGTCAGCAGCCCCTTGCTGCACCTGTCCACCTCGGCGGTCCCCAGGCGGTGGCCCCACAGCAACCTCAGGGGCACCATCCACATGGCCACGTGTGGATGTGCAGAACACAGCCTGGACAGCCTTGCGTGGCAGCTCCACACCACCAGCCAGTAAAACAAACCCATACTTAACACTAGTTTATCAACCCTTTTGCTTAACAACGTTTAATATAACCCATTCTGTATGAGATACTGTACTAGTGTTGTGAGAAAAATAACTTCCCCACTTCTAAGAGTTTACAGCCATAAATTCAAAAGCAATACGGCATGTATAAATAATACACCTTAGAATTTGAGTAGGACAAGAAATGAAGAAATACCAAGTAGAAATTCAAAAGAAGGAGCAGATGAAATGCTTTGGGAATTTGTCAAAACTTCAGTGAAGGTACTTCCTGGCAGTCCAGCCCAAGGATGGGATGGATCAGGGTTTGACTACAGCCTCTCCTCTTGCAAAGCATAACATCTCCGAGCTTCGAGTTCTTCATCCACAAGATGAGGAAAAACAAGAGTATCAACATTACAGGGTAGCCATGAGGACTGAGTGAGACACTGAATGTTAGCGGATCCTCACACCTGACAGACGCTGATCCATGTCTGTTGTTGTTATGTTGTTATTACTAATCCCACCTGGTGACATCCAGGAACCTTCCTCGAAGGAAGTGGCATTTGATCCAGGCCTTGAAGGCTGAGTTGGACTCAGACACGTCCAGTGAGGAGAAGGCCCGCTCAGGATGCAGGATCTACAGCTGCGGAGGCTTGGAGGCCAGAAACATCATGGTTTGGGCAGGTGCTGTTCCGTCAAAGAACAGGAACTCAGGCTAGAAAGGCGAGGTGAGCCCTGCCCAGTAAGGTCTAACCCTTCATGTGAGTTTGGATTAAGAACTTTGCACTCTCTCGGGAGGGAGCTGCTCAGGACTGCTGGACAGGGGCGTCTCCTAAGCTAGCACCGTGCAGGGACCCTGTTAGGAGCCGGCAGTGGGAGCAGGAAGACGGGGTGGTCTGGGGAGACATCCGAGAGCTCACCCTGGACTCTCAGCATGACTCAGAGGCAGCCCCTGCCTCTAGGAGGTTCACAGTGTGGCCAGGAAGGGGCAACCTATGCAAAGCCGTGCTGACCACACCAGAATGGGAGGGCCAGAACCTTCCAGAACCACCCAGAACCAGCATGACAACCATCAGTACCACAGGGCTGTGGGCTCTGGAAAGAATTAGTCAACACACACCAAGCCCCAGGAGGCCCACCCCGGGTGGAGACTCGCCCACTGGCAGTCCCAGAGAGAGTGAGGAAAACGCCCTTCGCCAGCCCCCCCACCCACACACAGTACTTACTCAGCCTCCGTCACGTACAAGGTGCTGCTCCAGGTGCTACAGCTCCAGCAGGGAGTGAGATGACATCCCTGCTTCACGAAACCTCCAGCCCAGGAGGGAAGCCGAGGAGAAATACCGAAGCACGTGAACAAGGGAGAAGCCATCGGACGGTGATCCGAGAAGGACACCACGGAGCTGCGGTGGCGACAGGACAGAGCCAGAGCAGGCCCGGGCCCCCTCGCCCCCCTGGGGACGCCGGCTTCCACGAGCAACTGCTCCACGCAGCCCTGTACCCCAGTGACCACCACACCTCCACGCACCCTGCTTTTGCATCTGCTGCTCGCAGCACTTTACCCCAGTGACCACCACACCTCCACGCACCCTGCTTTTGCATCTACTGCTCGCAGCACTGTACCCCAGTGACCACCACACCTCCACGCACCCTGCTTTTGCATCTGCTGCTCAGAGCACTGTACCCCAGTGACCACCACACCTCCACGCACCCTGCTTTTGTAGGTCAGCTGTGACGACAGCAGCCCCCTCAGACCAACTGACCGTCTCCAGCAGCCCGGGAGCAGCCCGGCCAGAAGTGGGTCCTGAGCAGAGCCTGGAGGCCGCCCAGGTTCCGGGCGCAGCTCAGGTGTCCTGGGAGTGGGCTTGCAGGGAGTAGCCTTTAGCCGACTTGTTTTTTCCTTTTTTTCTTTCCATTTTTTTCTCTGATGTCAGACAGGTAATGTGCTGGCGTCTAACAAGGTTTGAGGGAGGCGCATCTCACACGTGAGCGTGAAAACCCAATCACCCCGCGTACGAAGCACACAAGGATCTTCACCTGCTTGTCCAGGGGAGACCCCGAGTCACTGTTGTGTAGGAACTGCAGGTTCGCACAGACACAGTGACTCAAGCACCAGCCCAGCCTGTCCCAGCTGTGTGACTTGGCCCAAATCATTCACGTCCTGGGTCTCAGTTTGGGGAACAGGGACTTGCTGTGGGTCAATTCCCTCCCTCACTGCGTTGATGAGGAAACTTGGCAGAGCTTGGCCTGGAAAACCTGCATTTGGACTCGGTCACCTTTTAGATTTAAGTAACTAATCTCCTCTTCACCCCAGAGAAGGTGCAGAACTGACTCCTGGGGTCAGGCCAAGCCGAAGCTTTGTTGCCGACGCCGGGCGAGAGCATGGGCGGCGGGCGGGGGGAGGGGCGGGCCCAGGGAAGCAGGCAGCTTCCAGCTTCTCCTGAGTCGAGCGCTGCTAGTTGCCTCCTCTCCCTGGAGCGCACAGCACACTCCTGCTTGCATATAAAGATGAGTGTGTGGCCACGTTAAACCGCAGTGGGTTCCGGGCTGCTCCACCGCACAGTCACTCGCGGTCCTGCTCCTTCCCACTGCGGAACACACTCGGGGGTGGCCCTCGTCTTAGCACAGATCACCCAAAGTCGCAGGTAACTGGCAAATCGAGTACTCTGCAAATCAAGTGCAAATTCCAAGCAACTGAAAGCTGAGTCACAGCTAAACTGCAGTTAATTTAAAATTTTATTTTTTTATATAATGCAAAACATGTTGAACAGAGACACAGAGACCAAAGAGATTCTCCTTGTTACTCCAAATAGGCTGGCAACGTTGGTGTGGCTTCACGCACCTTTCAGTCAACACCTGGCATTGGTGGCATGGAGTCGTTTCGTGCCCTGTCTTCTGCCTGATACAAATGCTGACAGGAGGCGAGACAAGGGACGGGCACTAGAGGAATAAGAGGCAGGCAACGTGGCCCGGATCTCTTCCATCGGGTTCAAAGCAGCCAGCATCACCCCTCACATGCAAAAAATAAAAAGGAAAAAAAATAGGAAACACCAGCTTGGAGAAAGGGGATTTCACCCAAATCCTGGCATTGGGACAATCAGCCCATCTGCCACGCCAGGAGCAGGGACTCTCAGGAGGAGGACACATCCTCCTTCCTGAGACCTCAACGACCCGGCAACAACGCCCCTCAGACGTCCTCTCCAAAGTGCCAAGAAAGACAATAGGGTCCACAGACACAAGTGAGGAGGCTACCCCCGTCCCTGCCCAGACAATGTCAGGTGTGCCACCCCGTCCCAGGGGCACTCTGGCCTCCAGAACACTGCAGGTGGCCAAAGGGACAGGCAGACTTGGGGCCCTGCGAGATAGGGGGGAGCTAATTCCTTCCGCCCACCACTGGGTTTTTATGGTTCCTTCTAACTGCGGGTGGAGCGACCTACAGAGGCCAATGTCACACACACGCACACACAAAGCCTTCAGGGAGGACAAAGGGACTTCAATGTCATTCTCAACACGGGAACAGAAAGACATATGGGCCTCCTGTGACAGGCCGCGGGCAATTGCAGCCCAAGAGTCAGGCTGCGGAGGAGAGGCTATCACCCGAGAATAAATCTGAGGGAGCCGCAGAGTAATCACTTTGGATTAAGGCCACTTTTCCAGGGCCAGGAGGAACAAAGACTATTTCCCAAAGCCCACAGAATGAATATCAGTTGTTTTGCACGACGAGAGAGGCCTCTCAGAGGCAGGAAGCCGACTGTGCACACACTCAGGCACCAGGAGCACCGCGTGACCGTCCCCTGTTGGCTCCGTCCCTGGTCGGCGCTGGCGTTCAGTCCTCCCAGGTCCCTGAGAACAGGCGCCTGCCCTCCCGGCAATTGCAGACACATTCACCCAGAGCCATCTCGGACCAGGGGTGGGGAGAAGAGGAAAATCAGCCAGAAATTGTCTCCCCAACCTGGTGTCACCACTCGCTGGGGGAAACAACCCCCAATTTGGAGTTTTTTGTTCATGTTTTTGTTTTTCTAAAATCACCATGCACTTATTTCCAAACAAGGATTGTTGTAGCTTGGTACGCGGGCTGCCCTCGCTAGCTGGGCCTGAAGCAAGATTCACGCCAGGCGGGACTGAACCCCTCACCTGTCTTGGGAATCCCGTGTCCACAGGGGGAGGGTACGGCAACCTCAGGCCTGCCTGAGAACCCGGTCACCACTGGGACAAATCTCCACCTCCCACCCAACTCTGCGGGCTCTTGCCACATCCCGAAACCTCCTTCATTGCATCCCCCAAATCAGACATAAGCATCACCCTCCAAAGTCTTCATAAGGGAGCCTGAGTTTGGGTTTTCAGGGAGAACCAGACCTCGCCAGGAGAAACGGCGGTGCCCGAGGCTCAGGGTTGCCATTCATTGTGCTGAGCACCAAGAGAGGAGCAACAGTTCTTGAGATAATAGAACTGTGCCCCTTTCAGGACCAAAACCTTTTTGTAGAACCATTTTTCTGGAAACCTTTTTGTGTTAGCAGCATGTTCGCTGCCTTCATAAACAGAACATACTAAATATAGTTTCGTTGTCGCTGGCTGTCTCAAGGGTTGTTATGGTGCGTGGGTTGGGGCTGACCTGGTTTCTTATCTTAACATGCCTCGCTTTCCTCATTCGTAAGTGGACATAGGAACACCTGCCTACGGGTTGTGTGACATCCAGAACCTCAATAAGATGACCTGTGTTACGCCACCAAGCACGCACGTGCGGAACATGCTCCGGACCCCCGCCCCCAACACCACGTCCCACACCCAGGCAGGGAGGAGCTGCAGAAAAGGCTGGGCTCTTCTCCCCTAAGCTAAATGACTCCAGATTGATATGCTTTTGATGGTTCTTCCAAAGTTCTCCTCTATGTCAGGCTGTCAGAAATTCCTTGTTGCCACTACAAGTGTCTCTGCTTGGAGGCGACACACCCTTTCTGTGGCGCTCAGGCGTTGTGCTGGGACCTCACGCCCTCGTCGCCCACTGACGAGGCTTCAGCGTGTCTCAATCTCCTTTGCAGGCCACGAGACGGCCAGACATCATGTGTCTCTCAGTGCTCTGCTCTGGGAAATTCAAGAAGGTACAGAAGGACTCATTCTGCACATTATTTGGGTTGCAGGTCCATGAGGACTCACTGGGACCCCAGTCAGACCTGGGAGGCAGGTAGTTCAGGTGAGCCAGAAGCAGAGACTTGGGGACACTCTCCCTGCGGGCACTTTCTTGCTCCTTTCCTTCCCGTTCATATAACCTGCGTATCCAGTCGTTTGAGAATCATTCATCGAATATGATGGTTGAGGAGGTGACCAAGTTTTAAGCCCTGACTTAAGGGAATTCCAGGCAAGGTGTGGAAAGAGAAATATAAACCATGACCCCTGAAATAGGATGCAGGGGCTTGTACAGACAGGAGATTTATTTTTTACACCTCAAACATCAAATTCATTTTTTTTAATTTTCAGCATGTTTTACTTTTTATTAAAAAACAAATGAAGTCACATGCCCTGTGATCCAAACATCCACTGCTAGTTGTTATCCTTTGCAGGGACTCAGAAATGTTCCCCAGAATATGCAGGAAAAAAGAAAGATGTTCATTGCAAACTTTTTGGAAATAGCAAAAAACTGAAACAACAAAGTGTCCATACACCGGGTTCAGGAGAAATAAGTCACATCAGCAAAGATGGTGAAATCCTGCAGTTGTTAGAAGTAAAGTGGGAGTCAGTGGGGAAAGACCCTCAGGACAACTTAAGGAGGAAGAAAGGCAAGTAAGGCACCGAGAGTGCTAAAAATTATCTTTTTTGTTTAAATATAAAAAATAAGTAAAATATTTATTTGGGAAAGAATCACAGAAATTGTTAACAGTAGACGTCTTTGGTGAAAAGACTTAGGGATAAGGGCTTTTACTTTTTATTTTGTATTATCCTGAATACTTGAATTTTCTACCTTTATACCCATATATTGGGAAGAAGTGTGACACATTACATAACGCAGATGTACCACCCCCCCCCCCCAAAAAATTAGCCTGCTCCTTACAGCTACACCCTGATGAATGTGTGGGCTGGGGCAGAGGGAGAACATGTGACTCTGAGACCTTGCCCCCCGAGCACATTGCTTCTCTTTCAGGGCACTGTCTCTTAGACTGACTCAGCTTCTCTGAGGAAGGGGCTGGCTGTGTTCCACCTCCCCCCAGTGTGGCATCTCAGCCGGGGGAGCTCCATTGCCTTGAGGGTAGGGACAGGCTTTGGCCCCCGTGTGGCTCCTGGGCCCTCACAGTCTGTGCTGGGGCAGCCAGCTGTTCTGCTGGCTGAGGGGCCCCTGGGCCCCTCAGCCTTTGCGGCATCAGTCAGCTGGTGCTGTTGGAGCCCATGGTCCAGGCCTTCTGCTTCCAGACATGACACCATATGACTGATTTTCTAACCCCCAGGCCTGGACAGCTCTGTGGGCTCTCTCAGCACCCCCAGGTGGCCTCACTGGGGTGTGTGGGGCACTCCAGACTGACCCACGACACCCCTCACCCCAGCCAGGGAGCCAATAAGCCTGTCCCAGGGGGCCTGCCTGGACCCCGCCTTCCACAGAGCAGCCTTCTCCCTCACAACCCCTGTTGGATGTAGCACAGGCTCAACACTCCGCCTCTTGCATAGGCCCTCAGTTTCCCCGGTGGACACTGAAGGAGGAAGACCTCTAACTCCCCCGTCTTGGGGTCCTCAACCCTGGGTAGTTCTACAACTCCACTGCCTACGGCTCAGAGGCAGGGCAGCTGCGGGGAAGCGTGGATGCCGGCAGTGCACAGCCTCTGCCTCTTCTCTCCCTGTTTCCCAGCGGAAGCTGTTCTCTCTCCTCCTTCTGCCTGGCGGCAGCTCCCCTATACCCTACGCCCACCCTAGGAATGTGCCACCCATGGCACAGCATGAAGGAAAGATGGGGAAAGTGAGAGAAGCTAATTTTCCTAAGAGGGAGCTGGTAACCAAAGGCACATTTCAGAATAGTATTCCTGTTGCAGATGTATTATTTTCAAAGAAAATATCAATAGGGATATCTAAGTGGGGATAGTTTAGCTTCTCTTCTTTGATCTCGATATTTAAAATTATAACCAACAAATATGCTTTTTTAAAAATAGAAACAAGTATTTAGAAAAATCTACCATTATGAATTTGATCAAAAGAAGAAGTTCAAAAATGAAACACATTCCAGCCGCAGTGAGCGAGGGCTTCATGGAGTGGCGAGGTGTGGCACGGCCAGGCTGAAACCGAGACAGTCTGGGAAGAGAGCTCGAGAGGCATTGCAGGGGCTCGTGTGGCCCAGGGCTGTTGGTGGAGCGGGGCAGGCACGTGGCAGGTTCAGGGAGCAATCAGGTGACTTTAAGACTCTGACCTTAATCTTACCCCTGTAAAACACCCAGGACAGAGGAAATTTTTCTTTTCTTATTTTTTTTAACTTTTTAATTTTGAAGTAATTACAGATTTACAAAAAGTTACAGAGTGGTCCCATGCACCATTCACCCAGTTTTCCCCAAATGTAACATCTTGTGTGACTTGTACAATTGTAGTATAAAATCACAACCAGGAAATAGACATTAGCAGAGTCACCAGTTTTATACATGCCTGTGGATGTGCATATGGGGTCCTACACGATTTCATCACGCGTGTACGTCTGTGTGTCCACAGCCACGATCAGGATGCAGAGCAGCCCCTTCACCACAGCTCCCTCCTTCCCACACTCCAGCCCCTGGAAGCCACTGATCTGTTTTCCCTCTCTACAATTTGTCATTTCAAGAATGTTATCTAAATAAAACCATACGGTATGTAGCCTTTTGAGACTGGCTTTGTTCACTCAGCATAGTTCCTCGGGATCCACCCAAGGTGTTGCGTGTATCAGCAGTTAATTCCTTTTTATTTTTCAGTAGTATTGCATGGTATGGATGTACCAGTTAGTTTAACCACACACCCACTGAAGGACATTAGGTTTTTTCCAGTTTTTGTTTATTACAAATAAAGCTGCTATGAACATTCATATACAGACTCTGTCATGAACGTAAGTTTTCATTTCTCTGGGATAAATTCTCATGAACGTGTCAACTGAAGAATGACGAGGTTCATAAATTTGGAAAGGAGAGTTTTTTATTTCTCATAAGGGATTGCAGCATGCAGGTAGCCAGAAGCCAAGGCCCTTCAGGCAGAAGCCAAGGGCAAGCACTTGGAGGGAGGGGTAAAAGGAACAGGAATTTATGCTGAGAGGGGTGGCCAAATATACATATTTAACAAGCTATAAGAGAAGTCATGAATATTCATGAGAGGAGAACCGTGCGTGTGAACAACTGAGCTTCATGCCCCTTCGTCGGACCCAAATTTGAAAAATGGTGGCAATACCATGATGTGAGGGTGGAGTTTTTGGCCCTCTGATGTCAAAAAGGTGAAGCAGAGGACACGAAGGCCATCTGTGTGCAGCCTCCATAGACTGGTCAGAACCACTCCGTGGTCAGTGGTCTCTTACCAGGAAGAAATGCTGGTCACTTGTTGTGCTGAAACCAGAAAAAAGGGAGGCACAGTCACGAGGTTGGTTGAAATCAGTGGTGGAGCAAGTCTTCCCAGAGGGCTGGTTCTGTTTATCCCTTAGGGAGGGAAGCCCGGTGGCAGCTCTCCAGGGAGGGTATAACGAGGCATGTCAGGCCTCCCACCCCGTTGTGGCTGGGATTTCAGTTTTTAAGGTTTCTCTGGGGCCCTCTTGACCAAGAGGGAATCCATTCATTTGGTTGGTGGGCTTAGCATTTTATTTTTATTTCTCAAATGCAATTGCTGGGTTGTATGGTTTGCATGTTCAGTTTTTTAAGAAACTGCTGCTCTGTTTTCCAGGGTAGCTGCCCCGTTGTACCGTCTCACCAGCAGTGTGTGAGTGACCAAGTTGCTCTGCGTCCTCAGTAGCACTTGTTATTGTCAGCTTTTTATTTCACACGTTGTGATGGGTGTGCGACACCTCATTGTAGCTTAATTTGCATTCTTCTCCTGGTTAATGATGTTGAATATCTTTGTATGAACTTGTTTTCCATCTGTTTAACCTCTTCAGTGAAATTTCTGTTCCTGTATTTTACTTATTTTCTAATTGGATTGGTTGTTTTTTTATGTTGTTTTGTTTTTTACTGACCTTGTATATTTAAGTCCTTTCTCAGACGTGTGGTTTGCAAACATTTCCTTCCAGCCTTTCATTTGTTTTTATAATCTTAACAAAGTTTTAAATTTTGATGAAGTCCAATTCACCCATTTTTTCCTTTATGGTTTGTGCTTTTGGTGTCAAGTCTAAGAACTCTTCACTTAGCCATAGGTCCTGAAATTTTGTTTTTTGCATTAAAAATGTATAGTTTTACATTTTACATTTAAGTTTTTGATCCATTTTGAGTTAATTTTTACATAATGTATAAGGTTTTGGTCAGATTTCTTTTTTTTTTTAACACATTGATGTCCAATTGCTCCAGCACCATTTATTGAAAAGGCTACCTTTGCTGCACTGAACTGCTTTTATACCTTTGTCAAAAATCAGCTGCCACCAAAATCTGGAAATCCAAGAATCTATCCCTCCTAAAGCAGTGATTAAACTGGCAAAAAAAAAAAAGTCAGAATTGATTTTTTTAGAGCTCTGGAATCTAATCAAAAACGTATAACCACCTGGAGAAGCTTCTTTATTAATGAAGTAGGAAGCTGCTGGATTTCGGTGAGAGCCTTATGACATGTTAACTTCCTGCTCCTCAGTCAGTGGCATGTTTTCTTGTGCATGTGCATAAGAGTTTCCCTGGGAGTATAAACCTAGAAGGTGATCACTGAGTTATCATTATTAGATATTGCCAAATTCATCCCCAAGCAGCCGTTCTAGGTTCTACCCTACCAACAGTCTTGGGTGGCCTCCAACATAAATTCCCACTTTGGCCCCACCCCCTGTTCTCTGAGCACCAAAGAACTGGCTACCTCATCTCTATGCCTTCTGTTTCTCATAAAATGGGGGAAAATCCAAACCACTTAAGTGAATCTTCCTACACTTCCCATCAGCTCTACCATTCTGGAATTGATTTAACTTCTTATAACCAAGCATCTGCTGTGGACCCCTGCCCATCTAAGCATGTAGGCAAATATTTATTTTATTTTATGTTATTTAACTTATTGATGAAATATTATCATTTTGTTTTATTAAAATTTATTCTTTAAGTTGATTTATTTAGGTATCTCTTTTCCTGACCTCTCTACTGATAATTCAGCAATTTATATAACAAATGCTTTTAAGTGCTGCTCCGTGCCAGGTGCTGCTCTAGTCACCGGGACTGCAGATGAGAAAGACGAAGTTCCTGCCGACTTGTGGCTTTTGTTTAGTGGGGTACGTAGACAACAGAAAACAACCAAGTAAATCAATGGTGCAATTTCCGGTAGCGCTAAGTCCCGTGAACGGAGAGAAAAGAGGAGCAGGCGCTGGGACAGCGACCAGGGCCCCAGGCAGGCGCCTCTCCCAAGAGAGCACCGAGTCGGTCATTCCGAGCACACTGAAGAAACAAGCTGCAGACAGGCAGGAGAGAACTTTCGAGGCAGAGGCAGCAGCAAGAGGAAAGATTCTAAGGCACAGAACAGGCTTGGCAAAGCCAAGGGGCATAAGGAAGGGCCAGACGGCAAACGGACAGCCTGAGAGGAGGCAGTGGGCACAGGTGCCGGGGCTTGAGCCCTGGTACAGCTTCTCATCCTTGGAATATTTGGGCAGCAGAGTGACGTGATCTGAAACATGACCTGAGAGGTTGCTGTGCTCTGCAGAGAACACACTGACTGAGGCAGCACAAGGGGAAGCCATCTGAAGAGCATCCAGGGACATGGGCGCCATGCAGATGGGAGGCAGTGACAGCTCAGACTAGGGAGTCAGCAGAGAAAGTTGGGCAGAGTGGCCAGATTTGGGACATCTTTGGGAGGCAACTTGGACAGAACCTGTCAGTGGAGCCACTGAATCTTTGACTCCCTTCTGGAATTCTCAATTTTCTAGAATGATCGCCTTCTAGAGAAAATGGATCCTGAGCAGTCTCTGGTCTAGACCCAATCAATGCTTGCTGCTCCTCCTGGCACTGTCAGTGTTTCAGGCCAGTGAGCCTCCATGAAGTGCATGCTCAGGTCGTCTGCTTCTGTCCTGGGCCCCCAAAACAAGTCTAAGCTTGAGGAGACATGGACAAGCGTATCCTCAGGGGCTGTTGTCAGTTCCACCTACCCCTGGGTCCTGTGGGGGCCACGTCTCCCAGGACCCCCCATGTGCTCCTCCTACTCTCCTCCCCACTGAGCCTGCCTCACACTCAGCGCAAGTTTTCTCTCCATCTATAGAACCCTCAATCAATGGTTAATATAGAAACCTTCTCTGGTTTCAGCTGTAAAATAAAAATAAAATCCTAAGCCCTCCCAACCAAATGAATGAACCTTCTTGGCTAATGAGACTTTAGAAAAAATTTTAAAACTAGGTTTCCCAGCCGTGACCAGATGGAGGTTGGTCACACCTCAGTACATCCCCTTCCTTGCTAACTTTCACCAGACTCTTTCCTAAGAGTTGAACAGAAGCCAGCCCTGAAGAAACAAGGAGCAGAAGAGTCATTCTTCTGCTAACATCAACCAATCACTGGATGCCTCAGCCGGGCTCCCCTCCCTTTTTGCAGCTTTGACATAACAGTTAGTCAGTTTCACAGTGCATTCCTTCCTGATAAATAACCACCAACCACGGACTGATTCTGGCTGGGTTGCAGAGGCTGTGCACAAAGCAGCCTCATGTGCTCTGCTTCACCTTTTGACATATAGAGCCTAATTTAAGTGCATTTTAATGTTAAGTCTCCAACTCAAAGTGAACATGAGGCGTATGTATCATGCATGTTTGCTTACAGCACATGCATACAACCCCCCTCATGAATATTCACAGCTCCTTTTGTAACCTGTTAAATATGTATGTTTAGCCAACCTGTTCGGCATAAATCTCCAGCCCCAACCTTCCTCCTTTGAAATGCCTGCTTTCAGTCTTGGCCAGAGGCTCTGCTTCCCAGTCTGCAGGTTGTAGCCTTTTTAAGAAATAAAGCTCTCATTTCCAAATTTATAGATTTTTGTGATTTTTAAGTTGACACAGCCAATGATCAGTATGACCTGGAATCAATAGCCTCATTCACATTATGGAGTAAAAGGTTAATTTTACCCTTTCCTGGAGCATTTTTATATTTACAGCCTTTGAAACAAGAATGAGTTATGAAAGGTAAATAACAGGTGTCCATGACTGGCTAATACTGAGATATGTGAGGGTGAGGTCAGTTTTCCAGTGATCTGATCCCCAATCCACATCATGTAAACTAGGAGTGGGAAGTACATGCTTCTTGCCCAGCCTGAGCCAGCTGTGTGCAGTAATGTGGTGAGGATCTGGCAGCCACAATGACAAGTATGCCAGATTGGCTGGGATGTCTGCCATGGGCAGGGGAGGGGGCAGTGCAGCTCTGGACCCCGTCAGCTCTGATACAGTCTGCTTTTCTATTTGCACATAATTCTGGCATGATCTGCCACACCAACCCTACACCTGGGAGTGCATGGTTCACCCCTCATGTTTCTCCACGTAAGTCATAGGCAAATGTACATGTGCTTTCTGAATCAAGCAGGAACTTCTAGCAAAGACAGTGGGCTGGAAGTCAGGAGTTCTGGGTTTTAGACCAGAATTTCTCAACAGTGGCACTAGTGACATTTTAAACTCAATAATTCTTCATTGTGGGGCTGTCTTGTGCACTGCGGGGTGTTTAGCAGCATCCCTGGCCTCCACCTCTTGCATACCAGTAGCATCCCCTACAGCTGTGATCATCAAAGATGCCTATGGACATTGATAATGTCACCTGTGGAGCAAAATCACTCTCAGTTGAGAATCACTGATCTGGTGAATCATTGCATCTATTGGGGTCTTTACTTTCCTGTTGGGTCTAGTTAGTCTAGAGCGGTCTTAGGTCCTCCTGCACCCCACTGAGCCAGACTAGGCTCTCACCTTTTGCTGACAATCATCCCTCCTTTCTAAAGCTGTTGAGGCCTCACACTCATCATTGAACACTATTTCCCTGAGTGGGGCCGGGGGACCACCTGCATGAAATCACCGGGGCCCCACCCCAGGGACGTGCTCCTACACCAGCTGCCCCCCAAGTCCCTTCCCCATGCTTCTTGAGCACATGGAGTTGGAGTCTTGGTCCTGACCTGGGCCGTGTTGACTGCCTCCTTCTTTCAAAGACACATGGCCTGACCCTCCTGTGCAACAAAGTCTTTTCAGTAGAAAAACTGCAACATAGATGCACGTTATTAGGCCCTTTAAGGAGATACTGGCAGAGCTGGAAGTGTGGGTGTTATTTCCTATTTTGCTTTTCAAATGCTTTCTAATTAAAGGATTTCATTTTACTCTGAAAAGTCCTCATTTCTTTTTTAAAATGTGCACGGAAACACACAATCGTATAAGCATAACCCTGTTCATTAAAAAAAAAATCCTCTGGCAAAACCTTATTCCTTTTCAAGGGCTGTTTTTCTTACCCTTCATGGTTAATAAACATCATTTTTCACCATAAGCAATCCCATTCTTATGGCACATTCTATAACAAATTGTGAAAGTTCTCAAGAGATAACTTGGGTGGGCAACTGAGAAGTCGCCCACGCAGCCTTTGACCTTTCCACCTTAGAGCACACACGGCTTCTCAAGCCCTGTTTGGGGGGTTCTCCCCCAGCCTCCCCAGGTGTCCACAGAGTGCGACCCTCAGCACTGCATTCCCTCAGTGGGCTGGCCTCCCAGATGACCACCTGGCCCGGGCGGCGGGCAGGGCAGACAAAGGCAAGGGTCCCTGCTGTCCCCTGGGGACAGCCCTTGTGATTTGGCTCCACACACGTTCACCAACCTCCTAGCATGAGGCAGAAGCTGGTGTACAAAGAGAAACGCTCAGCTGCTGTTCCGGGAATGCACAGCCTGGAAGAAATTGTGTATGTGTTTGACAGCAACTTCCTGTCTGAGAACTGTTCACCTTCATAACCCTTCTGGGTTTGAAAGGGGAACTGGCTTCATTCACCTTTGGCAGCAGCCAGGAAGGTCAAGGCAGACAGTCCGGTCTGAAGGGGTCTGTAGAACGAGGGAGGACTTCTGAAATCCCCAGAGCAGCTCTTTGCAGAGGCAGGAGGAGAGCGAGACAATGGGCTGGCACCAGCAAACGGTGGGAGGAGAGGAGAACCAAGAAACTCTGCGGTGGCTGAAGGGTTTTTAATAACCAGGATACCTATCAGTCAATTTTAGGCCATCTGGGGGGCATTAATACGCTGTGTGGGTTCTCTGCCCAGTAGAGCCTGCTCCACGCACAGAGCTCTGGAGAATGGTGGGTCTGTGGGTGTCTGCCCAGCAAGGGGCAGCTCAGAGCAGAAGGCAGCACCTTCAGTGTGGGGGTAAACATCCCTGAGAGTTGGGGCAGCTGGTCTCTAAAATCTGCATGGGTGAGGTGGGGTTACTTTTAGTTAAATACAGGCATATCTCAGAGATATTGTGGGTTCAATTTCAGACCACTGCAATAAAGCCAGTGTGGCAATAAAGCAAGTCACCAGGTTTTTCAGTTTCCCAGTGCACACAAATATTTCTACTATACCATAGTCTATTAAGTGTGCAATAGCGTTTTGTCTAAAAACACCAATATACGTGTCTTAATTAAATATACTTCACTGCCAAAAAATGTGAACAATCATCTGAGCCTTTAGTGACTCCTAATCTTTTTGCTGGTGGAGGGTCTTCCCTCCATGTTGTGGCTGCTGACTGATCAGGGTGGTAGTTGCTGAAGGTTGGGGTGACTGTGGCAATTTCTTAAAATATGACAACAATGAAGTTTGTAAACACTGATTGACTCTTCCACTCACTGAAGATTTCCCTGTAACATGAGATGCTGTTTGATAGCATTTTACCCACAGTAGAACATCATTCAAAACTAGAGTAGGTTCTCTCAAACCCTGCTGCTTTATCAACTAAGTTTATTAGATATTCCAAATCCTTTGTTGTCATTTCAACAGTGTTCACAGCATTTTCACCAGGAGTAGATTCCATCTCAAGAAACCACTTTCTTTGCTCATCCATAAGAAGCAACTCCTCATCCATTCCAGTTTTATCATGAGATTATAGCAATTCAGTCACATCTTCAGACTCCACTTCTAATTCTAGTTCTCTTGCTATTTCCTCCACATCTGCAGTGAGTTCCTCCACTGAAGTCTTGAACCCCTCAAAGTCACCCATGAGGGTTGGAATCAACTTCTTCCAGACTCCTGTACATGTTGATATTTTGACCTTCTCTCAAGAATCACAAATGTTCTCAATGGCATCTAGAATGGTGAACCCTTCCCAGAATGTTTTCAATATACTTTGCCCAAATTAATCAGAGGAATCACTGTCTGTGGCACCTATAGCCTTACAAAGTGTATATCTTCAGTAATAAGCCTTGAAAGTAGAAATTACTCCTTCATCCATGGGCATCAGAATGGGTGTTGTGTTAGCAGGCGTGAAAACAACATTCATCTCCTTGTACATCTCCATCAGAGCTCTTGGGTGATAGGTGCATTGTCAGCAAGTAGTAATATTTTGAAAGGAATCTTTTTTCTGAACAGTAGGGCTCAACAGTGGGCTTGAAATAGTAAACCATGCTGTAAACAGCTATGCTGTCATCCAGGCTTTGTATTCCATTTATACATCACAGGCAGAGTAGATTTAGCATAACTCATAAGGGCCTTAGGGTTTTCAGAATGGAAAATGAGCACTGGCTTCAAGTTAAAGTCACCAGCTGCATTAGCCCCTCACAAGAGAGACAGCCTGTCCTTTGAAGCTTTGATTCCAGGTATTGACTTCTCCTCTTTAGCTATGAAAGTCCTAGATGGCATCTACTTCTAATACAAGGCAGTTTCATCTACATGGACAATCTTTGTTGAGTGTAGCTACCTTCATCGGTGATCTTCCGGATAACTTGCTGCAGCATCTACATCAGCACCTGCTGCTTCACCTCCCACTTTTATGTTATAGAGACGGCTTCTTTCCTTCAACCTCATGAAGCAACCTCTGCTAGCTCCAGACTTTTCTTCTGCAGCTTCCCCACCTCTCCCAGCCTTCACTGAATTGCAGAGAGTTAGGACCTTGCTCTGGATTAGACTTTGGCTAAATTAAGCTCACCATCTAATATGAGCATGGTTTGTGGTGTCCCAAAACAATTACAATAGTAACATCAAAAATCACTGATCACAGACCACCATAACAGATATAACAATAATGAAAAAGTTTGAAATATTGCAAGAAGATAGGAGAAGTGGGAGAGACACAGCAGATCTCTGGAGGTCAGATCTTGACCTGGACCTACAGGTCCTGGGAGGCATCAGGGGAACGTGTGAACCCACAGTGATTACACAAATTATGAGCCTGTGTGTGCTGCAGGTTTCTGGAGAGAGGGCATGTGATTTCCATCAGATTCTCAAAGGACTTTCTTATGCGTTCATTTGTATCTCCCAAAATTCATACATTGAAGGCCTAACCCCCAGTGCATCAGAATGTGACCTTATTTAGAGACAGAGTCTTTACAGATTTAAACAAGTTAAAATGAGGTCATTTGGGTGGGCCCTAACCTAATATGCCTGGGGGCCTTACGGAAAGAGGAAATTTGGAAACAGACATGAACATAGGAAGAAGCCATACGAAGATGAAGATGACCATCCACAGCCAAAGAGAGAGGCCAGAGAAGACCCTCCCCTCACAGCCTCAGAAGGAACAACCCTAGTGTTATGTGGGGTGCTGTGTCCCCATAAAATTCGTATGGTGAAGCCCTAACTCCCAGCACCTCAGGATGTGATTGTATTTGGAGATGGGCTTTCTAAAGAGTTAATTAAGTTAAAATGGGACCATCAGAGTGGGCCCTGCTTCAACATAAGAAGAGGAGATTAGGACACAGACATGCCCAGGGGATGACCACGTGAGGAGACAGGGGCTGGGGGGCCAATGCAGGTCCCCAGGGTGCCAGCAGGCAGCTCTGCCCAGGCTACTGGCAGGACATCTGGGGTGACATGTCCTCAGGCACCACCCCCCGTCCTCTCCAGTCACTCCCACCCTCCACCCCGCAGCATGGGGCCGAGCAAAGAGTCCCAGCACTGCCCAGGGGCCCCAAGCACCCCAGGGCCCCGAGGCAGGCCAGGCTGGAGGCCGAGCCCCAGGGCTGCCTGCCCTCCAGGGCACTCACAGGCACATAGGTACAGGGCACCACAACAAGCATTTCCAAATTTCCTCCTCACATTGGGTCCACACAAGGGTCCTGTAAGGACAAACACCAGGGTCTGCCAGCCCCAGTCACAACGCTGGGCTGTATGGGTGGGCATCCGCACTCTCTCCCCACTCTCTCTCAGGCCCCACCTGCCAGCAGAAGCCCACCCTCGGGCTGGACTCTTGGGGGACCAGGCCCCTGAACTTGCAGGGGGGAAGTGGGGATGAGGCTGAGTGCAGCTCCAGACTGCTGGAGACCACACTCCTGCCCGGCCGCAGTCAGGACCTAGGGAGACCCGCCAAGAGCCCACCAAGCACACCAGTGTGATGCAAACTGGGAGTCAATGAGAAGTCTGAGAAGCAGGACAGACCGACCACACGAGTCTCCCATCCCCCACAGACCCCATTAAATTGCCATAAAGGAATTAAAAAGCTGTGACCTGCAGACGCACAAGACCAGAGCACGGGGTTGTAGGCGGTGGGCAGA
This sequence comes from Daubentonia madagascariensis, assembly GCA_023783475.1. NCBI lineage: Eukaryota > Metazoa > Chordata > Mammalia > Primates > Daubentoniidae > Daubentonia > Daubentonia madagascariensis. The sequence goes on from JAKFHU010001035.1 coordinate 2,618,179, forward strand.
TGCAACACCGTCACGGGGTGAGACGGAGACAGAAAGGGGGGCAGAGCCTGGCACCACCCGGCTGAAAGGCCGCGCCTTGGGGCCGCCACTTCACAGACAGGAGCTGGGATTGGGGGGTGTGGGATGCGGAGCGAGACTGGTTGACGGTTCACAGAGCAGGTGGATGACGCAGAGGAGACTCACACAGCCAGACAGCTCGCCTCCCCCAGACCACACACCCCAGGAGCCGGAAACTACAGACTTATTCTCCAGAAAGATCCAACAGCAGGGCCCAGACGGGGCACCAGGCACGGGTGAAGGGGAACTCCCAGGAAGGGATTAATTACAACCCTGCGCCCTGGGAGGCCGGATCCGCAGTGGCTCCCCCACTCGCCCCTCTGCCGCAGGCTGCTAGCACCAGGTTCAAACTCGACAGAACGTCAGAGGATTCTGCCAGGAATATCGAGTGGCCTCAGAGAAAGGACCTCTAGATAGTAACACCGGCCTGTTTCTGCACCCCACAATCCGACCCCGCGGTCACCAGTAGACAAACCTTGCCTACTCTGAACACAGAGCTTCCAGTAAGTGTTCACTTCTTCACTTCCAAATATGAACAGACAGCCAAGCATGAAACAGAGGCCAAAAGAAATAAAAGGAGCGAAGGAAACAGGAGGAAACAGATAATAAAATAAACAGAGGAAAAATTCATATACAAGAAATACTCTCAGACTAGGGAACTATTGAATCCATTTTAAGAAAACAAGATGCTAGTAAAAAGGAATATAAGAGAATAAAAAAAAGAGAGAGTTCTTTACGACTAAAATCATGATAGATGAAATTCAAAGGACAGTTGGAAAATAAAGTAAAGGAAATCTGCTAGGGATGAAGAATAACAGAAATTGTTAAAGATTTAGGTATCAGCTCAGGCTGTCCAATATCTAACTAATGGAAACATCAAAAAAGAGTATGGATGAAGGGAATGACCACAGAACAAGGCAAGAAATCTCTCCCGAACTGAAAAGGTGCACGGAGCGCCCACCGCCACAGGCGAGGAAGGATGTGCGCCACGGCGCAAAAGACTGAAATAATGAGTGGAAGCCCCTAAAAGCTCCCCGAAAGGACAAGCAGATCCCACGCAGAGAAAGAGGAAGAGGAAGAGGATGGCTCCCAATGTCAACAACACCAGCTTCTAGCGAACAATGGAACAATCCCTTCAGTGTTTGATTTCTTAAACCAGGAAAACGATCACATTGTGTAGAATAAAGCCAATCCCAGACACGCGGGAACTACAAAATATACAGAGCCCCACTATTAAAAAAAATAAACAGCATAAACAAAAAACAAATGAACGAACAAACCAAAGAGAGAGAGTGCAGGGAACCGGGACCCCGTGTCGGGGAGCAGGGAGTGACATTCCCGGGACAGGGCGGCCTCTTTGCCACGATGGCAGCCACGGAGCAGGCCAAGGACCAGCGTCCAGAGTGGACAGAGGCAGCAGGCTCTGGAGGAGAAGGATCCAGAATGAACAGCTACGAAAGCTCATAAATCACCCTGGGAGCGTGGTGGCAGTGGTCACACAGTTTACAGAGCAAGTTGATAGCAGAACCAAAACCACACGGATAACATTTAAAACTAAGCCAGGTGATGAAGCGTATTCGTGCCCCAGGGCTGGTGTAACAAATTGCCACAAACTTGGCAGCTGAAACCACAGATATTTATTCTCTCACAGTCCTGAAGTCCAGAAGTGCAAAATCAAGGTGTTGGCAGGGCTGGTTCTCTCAGGAGGCTCTGGGAGACGCTGTCGCTGCCTGTCCCGTAGCTGGAGATGGCTGCTGGCCATCCTTGGCATTCCTTGCCTCGTAGATGCGCCACCCCAACTCCGCCTCTGTCTCTGCATCTCTGTGGCAAATCTCCCTCTCCTCCCTCCTGTAAGGACACCAGGCATTGGCAGCGGGGCCACCCCAAGTTCAGAATGACCCCATCTCAAGAGCCTTAGCTTCATTACGTCTGCAAAGACCCTATTCCAGAAAAGGCCACGTCCACAGGTACTGGCATTTAAGACTCAGACATATCTTTCCAGGAGACATTCCCCAAATTCTAATCTTGGCCTCGTGGGCTCAGTGGGACCGCCACGCTCCCCTGGACTCCAGTGTGCTGTGCCACCGTGGGATGTGACAAGCAGGCCAAGAGCTGCACACCCACGGACACCCACCTTATCAGCTCCCTCTCTAGGGGATCACAGTCTTGCGCTGCCTGTTGTCCACACCTGAAATCAGCTGCCTCACAAATGTCCAACTCTGTGATGGTTTAACGTGGGAGGTGAGTGCGGCGCCAGTTGCTGTGCCGTAACTGGGCACAGAGGTTCTCCCAGCGGCCTTTTCAGAAGCTCCCTTTCACCTTAGCTCAGCCGGAACCGGCCTCTCTTGCTGGCTACCAGGAACCCCGTCTGAGCCATGTAACAAAGCATGTCCCCAACACCTTCCTCCCAGTAGACAGTTCTGCAGCACCAGCTCCTGCAGGGTCCCTCGGGCCAGCAGTGTCACCACAAAGTGCAATTCGGAAGACGTAGTTTTCCGTGGGGAAGGGAAGGTAGAGAAAATACCATCCATGTACAAGGCTTGGCTCAGGGAGAGATTTCAAAGCATTTACAGCAACCGATTCCAACCGATAGACTTCATGGATTTCACACCCTGGGAAACCTCGGAGTTATCACAAGGGGTCCACTAATCTATGTGATTCCAAGAATTGGCTGTGGGCTAAATAACAGAATGTTTCCAAATGTGCATAGAGGCTGTTGCATTTTATGAAGTATGAACCCATTTTAAAACTGTAAATAAATGCATGATAGTTTTAGTTTTATTTATGCTTTTTTCCCTCAATCAACAAATGTTAAAAGGTAACCAGCAACATGGGTCAGGGGTTCTGAAAGTTTTTGAGATTACAAAGGATGCTTCATCTTTTACGACATCAGAAAGCACTGACCTGGATGAGCAGGTAGTCGGCCCTTCTGCCCCTCTGCTCCTGAGATTTCCTGCAGAACTCGAAGGTCTACCCTCTCCACTGCCTGGGGCCGAGGCCATGCCTGGGGTAGGTGTTCAAGGTCAGGAAACTCATGCCAGTGAAATCTCTCACAATCTGGAAGCATTTTCTGACCAACCTCACCTCACTGTAACCACAGCTTATTCCACATCAATTTGAGTATGCATGCGTGTGCATGTGTGCGTGTGCGTGTGCATGTGTGTGTGCATGTGCACCCATGTGTGTCCTTGTTTTTGTTTATGTAAATGTAACCTCATTCACTCAGTCAACAGTGGACTGTGTGTTGACACTGCTTGGTGCTCAAAGCCACAGACACCATTTCTGGGCAGAAAAGTAAAGAGTCAGACGTGGTCACCCCAGCAGCAGCTTTCACTGGCTAACCTACGTGGTCTCAAAACTCCGTTGGTTTTAATAATATGAAAATGTAAACCCCACAAGCTGAGATTCTGACTTTCTTGTTTGGACACAGGGCAAGCACTCGCCCTTTGGTGGTCCCCGGACCACCCAGCAGAAGCGGAGCTAACGTGTTTGCAGAGGTCTGTTCATTTCACAGACCTTCCTGCCAGTCATCCCAGCAGGGAAAGCAACACCCGGCCACTGCCCCACGAGGAGCCAGAGCCCGTTTGGAGCCAGGCAGGAAGGAAGCAAAGCCGCTGAGATGGAGCAAAACCAGGGAGCAGGACTGGAGACCCTGTCTGGAGGATGGAGGATGATGCGCCAGCATCGCCCAGGACAGACGTCTGTCCACAGGGAAGGCTGGAAGACAAACAGGAACTCTGAGACGAGGTCACCAAACAGCCCCTGCCGCTGACTGGCACAGCAGGGGTGGGCTGGGCCGGCGGTTTCGGCGGTGCTTGATTTGGCCTCCCGGGGAGGGGTGAAGTACTGCTGTTTTTAAAAAAAGGCTTGAAGTGTCTGACCTATGAAGGCAGCGGGCAGCACGGGATGCTGAGGCTGCAGAACCTCGTGCTGTTTCTAAAGAACACGGGTGGGGCGTGAGACCAGCGCTCGCTCAGCCGCCCTCTGCACGCCGCCGTGTGTCCTCGCAGTTAGTGGGGACGTTCAAGCCCCGCCTGGGAGTTCCAGGTAGAATGGTAAACACGGAAAACACAATAATAAGTTTGGGCCACAAAGTAGAACAAAACAGAAGGTGAAAAATAGGAGTGAAAATCCAAGCAAGAGAGCGGATCCGTGCAGAGGCCCAGCGTCCGGGAGGCAGGAGCTCCAGAAAGAGAGAAGAGAAAGCAGAGGGGAAATTACCAAAGAAACGATCCAGGGCGTTTCAGCCCCTGAAGGACGTTGTCCCTGGGTGGACGGCACCGCTTCGGCGCCAGCCCCTCTGAGCACGTCACCGTGAAGCTCCAGAGCCCAGTGTGGTGCGGACGGTGGACACAGCACCCCCCGCTCGGGGTCTCAGGTGCATGTTTACTTTTTTAATCAGAAAAATGGGAATAATAACATGATCTTCTTTGTAGAGTTACTTTGAATATTAGATTAATACACTTAAAAGACTTAGAACAGTAGCCGACACATAGCATGCATTTCATAAGTGCTTTATATTATTACCATAAAAAGCACGTGAAGAAAAAAAATAAAAAGGTTACACACAAAAGAACAGAGGGAACAGCAAGGGAAATCTCAAAAGAGACGTCAGAAATTGGAAGATAATGAAGCAATGCCTCAAAACTCCAAAAGGAAAATGAAGCCCAATCCAGAGCTGTGTGTACATAGACAAAGTTTTACGCAAGTTTTCAAACATAGTAAAAACTCAAAACATTTACCTCACAAGCACCATAACTCAAGAGGCTCCTGGAGACGTGTCCCCCAGAAGCAGGGAATGCGCCAAGGCAGAGGGGACGCCCGGGGGAGGGCGAGGCAGGCCCAGCACAGCTGCTGCCCACTGCAAGGGGGGCACAGCTGTCCCCAGAGACTGCACCTTTTAAAAAGGAAGCTGGAGGGACACCTGCTGTGTTTGAGGGTGTCAGAGGACAGTTTGGGGCACAGGTGTATAGACAATCAATGAATAAATAAAAACGAGCAATTCTAGGAAAAGAAAACACTTTTTGAGAAAGAAAATGTGAATATGGCACACCACGTGGCTCACCCGTGGAAGGCGTTGGCTCCCACCCCTCACATGGGACCCAATGTCCAGACTGCACGGCGGGGTGGGGGTTGCAGGCTCTGGAGACAGGCTGCTGGGGTCCTTGTATAAGTAGCTCTGCCACTCACCAGCACGCTCTGCTCGCCACCCTCCTGTTCCTCGGCCCCCCCACCTTTGACCAGGGACAAGAACGCGCCTCCTCGTGGGTCGTGGGGAGGAATCCATTAATTAATACATGCAGAGCACTCGGACCAGTCCTGATGCAGGGTGCTGTGCAAATGTTCACTGTCTCTGTTCTCACTTTGGTTTAAACAAAGGTAGAGCTCTCTGAGAAGAACTTCGGCCTGACACAAGCAATGACAAAATGATATGGAACAGTAGAAGCATGAAGAAGCTGCCGTCCGAGCACAGGGGCAGGTCAGAGAAGATGGATGCAAAAGGGGGTCATGGAAGCAGCAACTGGAAGGAGGGACGGGCGTCACCTGGCAAGGAGCAAGGGGAGGGGCCGGCGGCACGAGAGCCAGGCCTCGGGGAGCATCTTCCCAGCGGGGAGCCCAGGCTGCACTCGCACCTGCACCGAGAGGGACCCACAGGAGACCAGTCTGGACGGTGCTGAGGAGGAGGGCAGCACCCCCAGACCCAGCCTTCTCTCCGCATCCTGAGGGGGATACACAGAGTCCCTGACCGCCCTGCAGCCCATTTTCCCCTGCAGGCTTGAACCCAAGCCGGGCCTTGAGTATTCCCACGCGCCGATAAAGCTGTGGTCGGTGGTTGCCGGAAACACTGAGAAACCAGCCGTGTTGCTGAACACCCAGAAATTGGCCCCGGCTCTGAGCCAAATTCCTTAAGCCCACGTGTAAACTCCATAGCCCAACCCTGTCGTGGCGGACACACCTGGGCAGAGCACCTCGTCTCACCGTCCCAGCAAGGACGCTGCAGTCTCTGTGCATGTGTTCACCCAACAAATAGGTTGGACCAGTCACCCCGGCGTTTAGTGCTCCTTTCTGTGGAATCTGAAGCAGCCACCTCGGAGAGTTCAGGGTGGTCCCTTGTGGGAACTTCCTTCCAGCCTCAGGGAGATGCAAAGGGACTGGGGCAGAAAGGAGTGAAATAGAGCAGGGGATACAGTGTCACAGACACTGAGCAGGGAGGAGCTGGGAGAAGGAAGGAAACAGTAACTGGTCCATGGGGCAAAATGAAACAGGGGCCCAGAAAACACAGGCTGAACTCTGCCCCCTGCCCCAGCTTTAAGACCTGGTGATGTCCCCCTCCCGGCCAATGTCCCCCTCCCGGCCGGTGTCCCTCCCCACTATCCCTCCCCATGCGGGAGCCTGCCTGTGCCCCTGCATCCGCCTGGCTCTCTCCCCAGGCCCCTGTACCTCTCTCCTCTTCTGTCCGGCCCTCAGGACCAGGCTCCATGTCCCCCTTGCTGCCCCCACGGTGGGCATCCTGTGCCACCCATCCAGTGGCATTTGTCACGTCCTGTTGCAGTGACGGTTCGGTTACCTGCCTCTTTTCACTTACTACAAGCTCCCTGGGGTAAGGACCACGTTATCTTGTCAAACGAGGAATCCTAAACCTCTGGACCATTCTTGGCATGTATCAGGTGTTCCATAAATGTTTATGGAATGAATGAATGAATGAATGAATGGGTGAGAGTAAGTCAATGCCGTTAGAGAAAAAGCCACCCGGGAACGACATTCTCACTAGTTCATGTATCACGAGGCTTCTTTTACTTCTTCGGTTAACATCCTGAGTGCCAACTCCGTGGCAGGCACCAGGGATCTAAACACGAATGAGGCGCAGCCCCAGCCGAGAGAAGCTCGCGGGCACGTGGTTTCCCGTTCGTGGACATTGACTTCGACACATCCTCTCTAGTGACAACATTCATTTCTCTCACATTTCAGTAGCCCGTGGCGAACGGAGCAGATTCAAGGTCTCACGTCAGCGTGGCGGAGTGGCACGCCCAAGCCAGGTGCCACACAGACTTCAAAAGAGCCTGAACAGTCGGGGGTCCCAGCAGCTCAGGTCTCCCCAGAAACCACACTTGGTGAGGCCTCGCTGTGCGGCACCTACGGCGCAACTGTGCTTCTGCCTGAGCAGCCTGTAATCCTGACGCTCAGGAGGAGACGTGATGGCTCACAGCGGGAGGCGCTGGCCTTCCTCAGCCTTCGCTGACAAGCCCTGAAGAACGAGCTTCTCCCTTCTACCCCACTCCTGTGCCGTCCTACCGCTGCCAGGCTGTTGGCATAAACATGAGCTATTTCTCCTTCACGTATAATAACCTCATTCTAGTTTCTTCTTCCTGAAGCAGTTATGCTGTAATGATGTCATGTATTTAAGCTTGATAAACATAATTACTATCAACATTTAATTGATTCTTGATTACAATCAATTATATTTCTGAAACAATCAAGCATCCTACAATTAAAAATAATTGATTCATTAGCACACCCCCTTACTTGACAATTACACAAATGCATTATTTATGTAATTAGACACATTTACAGTTCATTATTCCACATTTTATGCTATTGTTACAAAGCTACTAAACTCTCCAGCTTACTTTTTAATCTTCCTGTGGCTAATACTGAGATAGAACACTAGGTTTATTCAAATGGATCCAGTTAAAAATTGGAAGTTACCTAAAGCAGTACAATTAAGTTATAAATCAAAAGCCTGAATAACGTGTCAATTCAAAAACAATAATTAACTAATTTACCTCCCGTATTTCCAGAGGAAGATGCAAGGGCCCATGTTAGTTTGGATCCAATAATGTATTTTACCAGTTAAGCAGAATAATTACTTCATCAAGGCAAAAATCTTCATAATGTGGAGTTGGGTAGGGATATTACAGAAACAATGTTAGCCATTAGAAGCAGAATGTCTCTGTGACTCCTCTCCGCCCCTCCCCGCAGGGCCTCTGGCCTCCCTCCCCCACATGGGAGGGGTCATTCTGTTGAGTGAATCATCAGCAACCTTTACTGACAGCAAACTCCAAGCAATTCCCCATCCCCAAGTGCACATTCCCCCACCTCTGCCAATAACCCTTGCCCCACAGAGCTCGCCTTTCAAAACAATAGAATTACCACATGGGTTTTTCTTGTTCCCTCCCAAAATTCTATGGCATGACAATAAAAGTTCACCAGAATACATAAATCTACATAGAGCTAAGAAATGAGAACTGCAGCCATGAGCAGGTGGCTTTCTGGAAGGCAGAAAGTAGATGGCATCACATGACAGGGCCTGGTAGAGCAGACGGAAGAACAGTGGCAACAGCGCACCTGAGAGGACAGAGCTGAAGGCGGGTGCCCTCCTTCCCACCAGGCACAGGGCTCCGGCTGGCAGGGTGAGCTGCGGGGCCACCGGGTGGAAACCTGGTCAGTTAATCAAAGGAATGTCTCTGCAATCCCAAAACCACTCCCTCCCACCTACAGCATCACTCAAACCAAAGAGCTAAGGAAATGGAACCAAGCACATAGGAAGACAGGACTCTCCTACCATGACGTTGGCACCTACAGAGAGAAACAGAGTAGAGATTGTGCTAACTTCAAGCTTTCACAACAGACAGGTAAGAAATAAGGTGGGGAGGGAGGTGGGAAATACTTCCAGGAAGGAAGTATTTTCAAATACACCAGGACATGGCATCCATTCAGGTAGGGTGTTCCCAGCCTGCCATCAGACCTGGCAAGTCAATCAGTTAACCCACCCTCTTCATGGTGGCTCTGGCCAACCCTCCCCTCAAAAGAGAGTTCTTCTGAGAAACAGACATTAACAAGTGTAGAAGAAACCCATGAAAGCCACCTATATGAATTAATCTAGTTTTTCACTTATAAATACAAAAACACAACCAAGGGCCATCAGATATTTGAAGAACATCAACAGCATGAAAGACAAAAACCAAGATAAACAAATTCCACCAGAGGAGAAAAGAAAAGGATAATTCAGAAAACAGAAGGTAACTTTTAAAAATTATTTAATAAGAAATTCAACAAGGTATTGCATCCAATTAAGAATAGGATGCTGTGAAAAATGAGCAAAAGAGAATGTGAAAATTAAAGTGCCAAAGTAAGTAACTCTAGAGAAGATTTGAAAAATAAAATAATTAAATATTATGTAGCTGAAGATTGAATTAGTTTTCTAGAAGACAGAGCTGAAAAAAATTCAAAACATAAAGAGAAAAAGAGAAAGTTCTGGAAAAAGTCAAGACACAAAGGATCAAGCCAGAGTGTTCTGCAATAGATGTTACATAAAGAGAAGGCAAGGTAGGAGGTCATGAAATGTTTTTTAAACAATAGGATAAAATTTTCAAGAGTTGAAGAAGAAAAGCATAAAACATTAGCTTGAGAAAGTCTACAAAAGTGCCTGAAAGGATGAAAAAAAGGCATCCACACTTACATATACTCTGTGGTGAAATTTCAAGATTTCAAGGATAAAAATTCCACAAATAAATTATGATACAACCATAAATGAAATGCTATGTAGCTGCAAAACAAATAAAAATCATTAATATATAAAGATCTCTAAGACATACTAAGTTTTAAAATCCATAAGCAGCACAGTGTGCATGATGCATCTGCTATGTAACAATAGGTGAAAATCTGTGCACACGTGTGTATGGCATGTTTGCTATAGACTCCTAAAGACACTCTGGAAAGAGACGTGAAAACACTAGTGCTCAGGGTTACTAGAGGTGGGATAAGATGCTACTGAGCAGATGGAGACAAGATGGAAGGAGGCTGCATATTTCTTAACGTATCTTTGATTCTTAATTTTTGAACCATTTGAAAGTTATTTTCTATCAAAAATTGTGTTTAAAAAAAAGTTACAACAATAAAGGTGCATTTCTCCTTCGTGTTGCAGGTAGCCTGGGAGTCACCACTCAGTGTCACCACTTTCACCCTCACACTGGGGTCCAAGCCACCATCTGGAGTGTCAGCAGACTCAGTGACAGAGAGAATTAGTAGAAGCACAATGAAACACTCATTTTCTCTTAAATGTGCACCCAGAAATGACACATACCATTTCTGGTCACATTTTCTTGACCAACTCATACAGACAAGCCTGACTCCAGGGGCAGGGAGGTGTAATCCTTTCCCAGAAAGGACACTTGGAAGGGGTGAATACTAATACTCCTTGCCACATTGAGTTCACTAACCCAAATGTCTACAAACATTATGGCCATATGAGAGAAAGAGAAAAAAATAGCATTCAGGATTTCCATAGAAAACACAAGTAAATTTCAGGCAGCATCTCTTTCAAACTCAATAAAATTCAAGAAAATGTGGATGCTATTTCTTTATCTTCAAGGCAAAGTAATGAAATACTTTGGGGTATGTTTAAAATTCCAAAATAAGATGTTTGCCAAGCAACACATTTTTTAATGTGGAAAAAGGAAGGAGAAATAAAGGGATTCCCAGATAAATAAAAATGGAAAGAATTCATTGCTGCCAGACATGCCCCATGTGAATGAAGTCGAGGAAGTCCTTCAGGCTGATGTAAAAGGGCACTAGATAGTAAATGAAATCTACATGAAGGAATAAAGAACAGTAAAAGTAACTACTTTGGTAAAAATAAAAGAAACATAAGTGTATTTTCTGTTTGTAACTTTAATCTAATATAAATGTCTACTGAATAAAGCAATAATTATAAAACTGTGTTGAAGGACTTATATGTATAAACATGTAATTTGTATGAAATAATAGCACAATGAAAGGGCTATGGAATGAGCTATGTGGGAACAAGTTTTTATATATTATTGAAATTAATTTGGTATTAGTATTAACTAGATTATTATAAAATAAGGTGTTGATTTTAATCACCATAGCAACCAATAAGATGACAACCTGAATTAATATAGTATAAGAAACAAAGGTATTGGAATGGTGCACTACAAAATATCTACTTAACACCAAAGAAGGCAGTAATGAATAAAAGGGAAACAAAAAAGACGTAAGATACAGAAAACAAATAGCAAAGTGGCAAATGTAAATCCTAGCTTATGAGTAATTACGTTAAATGTAAATGGATTAAACAAACCAATCAAGATGCAGAGATTGACAGAATGATTTAAAAACATGATCAAAGTATATGCTGTCTACAAGAGACAGTTTAAATTCAAAGACACGAATAGGTTGAAAGCAAAAGATGGAAGATATACAGTTGTCCCTTGTTACACACAATGGATTGGCTCCAGGATCTCCATATGTACCAAAATCCACTCATGCTAAAGTCCAGCAGTCAGCCCTGCAGAACCCGTGTATTCAAAAATTTGGCCTTCCATATATCTGGGTTTCACATCCCACAAGTACTGCATTTTTTATCTGCATTTGATTGAAAACAAATCCATGTATAAGCAGACCCGTACAGTTCAAACACATGTTGTTCAAAGGTCCAATGTGCAATGCAAACAATAACCAAAAGAAGGCCTGAGTGGCTATGCTTAGACTAAACAGACTGCAAGAAAAACATTGTTACTAGAAACAAAGAAGGACAGTTTATAACGAGAAAAGGGTCAATCCACCTACAAGACATAAAAATTATACACCTATATACAACCAATAATAAAGCCTCAAAATAAATGATACAAAAACTGACAGAATTGAAAGGAAAAATAGGCAATTCAGTAACTATAGATGGAGACTTCAATACCCCAATTTCAATAGTGGATGGAATAACACGTCAGAATATCAACAAGGAAACAGAAGACTTCAATAATGCTATAAACCAATTAAACTCACAAGACATCTATGGAGTAGCCCACTCAAAAACAGCAGAATATACATTTTTCTCAAGTGTACCCAAAACATTCTTCAGGTTAGACCATATGCTAGGCCATAAGACACACTTCAATAGATTTAAAAGGATTGAAATCATACAAGGTATATTTTCCAAACACAATGGAATGAAATTAGGATCAATACAGAATAAAATTTGGAAAATTAACAAATATGTGGAAACTAAACAAAACACTACTAAATAACCAATGGGTCAAGGAAAAAAAACATAATGGAAATTACAACATTATAGCTATAAATGTTTATATTAACAAAGAAGAAAGAGATCCTCCAAAATAACTTAAACTTTCCCCCTTAGAAGCCAGAAAAAGCAGAACAAGCTAAACTCGAATCAAGCAAAAGAGGGAATAATAAAGATTAGAGAGGAAATAAATGGAATAGAAAATGGAAAAACATTAATGAAAATCAATGAAATAAAAAGTTGGTTCTTTAAAAAGATCAAACCCTTAATTAGGTGGACCAAGAAAGGAAGAGAGAAGATTCAAATTACTAAAATCAGGGATAAAAGAGGGGATTTATATTTTACCTATCAGAAATAAAAAGAACCATAACAGAATACTATGAACAATCCTATGTCAAGAAATATTAATAGATAACCAAGATGAAATGGATAAATGTCTAGAAAGACACAAACTACCAAAACTGACCCAAAAATAAATAGAGAGTCTGAAGAGACTTCCAACAAGACATTAAATTAATAATCAAAAAACTTCCCACAAAGGAAAAAACAGGTCCAGATGACTTCACTTTATTTTTGGTGAATTCTACCAAACATTTAATGAAGAATTAATACCAATTCCTCCCAAAGTCATCCAAAAAATAAAACAAGAGGGTCAACTTTCCAACTCACTCTATGAGGCCAGTATTATCCTGATGCCAATGCCAGACAAAGACATCACAAGTAAAGAAAACTACAATCAATATCACTTATGAATATAAATGCAAATATCCAAAACCTGATACTACCAAACCAAAGTCAACAACATATAAAAGGATTATACACCATGACCCATAACCAGGCTAGTGTATTTCAGGAATGCATAGTTGGTTTAACACATTAAAATCAATCAATGTAGTATACTATATTAATAGAATAAAGTACAAAAATTACATAATCTTCTCAATAGATGCTTAAAAAAAAGCATTTGACAAAATCCAACAGCTTTTCACAATAAAAACACTTAGCAAACTAGGAGTAAAAGGAAATTCCTTAACCTGATAAAGGACAGATACCAAGAAGCCCACATCTGGCATCAGACTTAATACTGGTAGAATGAATGATTTCCCCTAAGTCAGGGAAAAGCAAGAATGTCAGTCTCGCCACTTCTACTCTACTTTTTACTAGAGGTTTGAGCCAGAGTAGTTAATAAAGTAAAAGAAATAAAAAGCATTCAGATTGGAAAGGAAGAAATAAAACTCTCTCTTTTCAGATCATTTGTATGGAAATTTTTGTAGAAATTTACAAGCATGTCCTAAAATCTATGTGGAGTTCATGGGACCAGAATAGCCAAAACAATCTTGAAAATCACAAAATTTGAGGACTCACTCTCTTACCAATTTCAAAACTTAATATGAAGCTCCAGTAATCAAGACAGTGGGGTACTGGCATAAGGATACAAATACAGTTCAATGAAATAGAATTGAGGATCCAGAAATAAACCTATACGTTTATGGTCACTTGATATTCAACAAGAACACCAAGACAATTCAATGAGGAAAGAATAGTCTTTTCAAAGAGTGGTGCCAGGATAATCGTACATCTAGATGCAAGAATGAAGGCAGACCCCACCTCACACCACGTACAAAAATTAATTCCAAATGGATCATAGATCTAAATGTAAAAACTAAAACTATAAAATTCCTAGTAGAAAACATAGGAGTAAATCTTCATGACCTTGTATGGGTAATGGTTTCCTAGATATGATACCAAAAGTATAAGTGACAAGAGAAAGAAAATAGACAAATTGGGCTTCATTAAAAACTTTTTTTGTTTGGAAGTACACTATTAAGAAATTGAAAATATTTGCAAGTCATATATCTAATAAAGGTCTACTTTCCAGACTATATCAGGAACTCTTGACAACAGTAAAAAGACAAATAAACAAAAAACAGGCAAAGGAAATGAATACACATCTCCCCAAAGAAGAGATACACAGGGCCAATAAGCACCTGAAAAGATGCTCAACATCATTAGTCATCAAAGAAATGCAAATCAAAGCCACAGTGAGATGCCACTTCACCTCCAATAAGATGGCTAAAATAAAAAAGACAGACGATAGCAAGTGTTGACCAGGATACCGAGAAATTGAACCCTCATACGTTCCTGGTGGGAATGTAAAACGGTGCATCCATCCTGAAAAACATTTAGGCAGTTTCTCAAAATGTTAAACATAGAGTTACCATACAATCCAGCAATTCCACTGGTAGGTATAGACCCAAGAGAATTGTAAACATATATCTGCACAGTGTACAAAATATAAGCAAATATTCACAACAGCATTAATTATAATAGTCAAAAAGTAAAAACAATCAACATGTTCATCAACCAAAGAATGGGTAAACAAGATGTGGTATATCCATGCAGTGGAATATTATTTAGCTATAGAAAGGAATGAAGTACTGATGTGGTGATGGTTGCACAACTCTGAATATACTAAAAAATCACTAAATTTGACACTTTAAAAAGGTAAATTTTATGGTATTAATTACATCTCAATAAAAATGTTATTTAAATAAAAGTATATGTGTATTCTAAACAAGGAATTGAAATATGAGTTAATAAGATAGCAAATTGATATAAAACAGGAATATATTAAGAAAATAACCTAAGGTAATGAATAATGCATCCAAAGAATTAAAAACACCTTCAGAAGTATTACAAGACACAAATAACTCTACAGAAAAATTAAATGAATAATGTAGATGGAAGGTTTGGAAAGCTAGACCAGGATGCAAAAGACAAGAGCAAAGACCTGAAGTGAGGAGAAAGGAGGTGATAAATATACAAAGGTACACGTGGACGAGACCAAGGCAAATGGAAGAGAAGTAATCTTACGCTGGAAGTTTTATTAAAAGAAAATTTTCTTGAACTAAAGAAACAATGAACTCTGGACACTTAATAGACATTTCATATGCCAGTTAAAACTGATGATAAGATTCCAGTACCCAAGTCAAAACCTAGTGAAATTTTTGAATTTTGATGATAAAGTTTCCTTCAAAATTCCAGTCAAGAAAAATAGGTTTCTTTTAACAAATAAATATCAGCCTGGCCTCAGTTTTTCTCCCACAACTTTCAATACTAAACAACAGTGAAGCAACTACTTCAAAGTTAAAAGGAAATTTTATGACCCCAAAATTCTATACCCAGCTAAGGTTTCAAAACTAACACCCACACATCTTTCCTCAGGAATGTACTCTAGGCCATTAACAAAAAAATTAAAGGAAAAATCCCTCAAAGATGAGAAAGTCATGGCATAAAAGTTTGGCAAAGGGTATTAAAACCATTTGCTCAAACAAATCTAAATAATTGTTATAAATTAGACCCACTGGTCACATGTAATTTTTAAAAATGAAAATATTTCATGTAAAAGATAACAGCCTAGTCACAATATAAGGAAAAAACACACAAGAGGCCGGGCATGGTGGCTCACGCCTGTGATCCTAGCACTCTGGGAAGCTGAGGCAGGAGGACTGCTTGAGCTCAGGAGTTTGAGGTTGCTGTGAGCTAAACTGATGCCACGGCACTCTAGCCTGGGCAACAGAGTGAGACTCTGTCTCAAAAAAAAAGAAAAAAGAAAAATTTATCTGGGCGTAGTGGTGCATCTGCAGTCCCAGCTACTGGGGAGGCTGAGGCAGGAGGATCGCTTGAGCCCAGGAGTTGGAGGCTGCAGTGAGCTACTTTGATGCCACTGCACTCTACCCGGGGTGACAGAGCGAGACTCTGCCTCAAAAAAACAGAAAAACAAAAACCACAAGAACTAGAAGGAGAGGTAAAAGAAAATAAATGTACCAATCACCTGAATTTATACAGGAAAGATCAATAAATATGTTTCATTCTTGATGTTGATATTTAGACAATATATGTTTTTCTCTTCCCTAGGAAAATGAGTCACCATAATTGAATCAATAAGCAATAAACAAAAAGCCATGTATGAAATTGAAAATGTTGTTCAAGAATTATTTTGCACAAGTTTCCAGCCACAGATATTTTTATAGGCTAGGTTTTCAGACTGTCATGGAACAGATAATTTCCATGCTATATCAGTGTTTTCAGAGAACCCAGAAATATGGTGTGCTTCCCAATAATTCATTCCCCAAAGCCAGCGTGTCTTAGAGACCCAAGGAAAAATAGGTTAAAAGGGAAACAATGCAAATTTTTTTATGAATACAAATGCATAAATTATATATGAAATCCTAGTACTGTATATATAAAATATTCTACTATAATGGTTTGTTAAAAGTTTGCTACATACACTGAAACAATGTAAGGTATAATCCAAGAACAGGAATCTTTAATAGTGAAATATCTCTCAGCACAAATACAAACCAAAAGAGAAAAACACTATGATTATATCAATAGATGCTGAAAAGACATTTGCTAAAATTTTTTAACAAACTAGGAAAGAGGAATAGTTTCTTAACATGATTAAAAACATTAATATCTACTCAAATCACAAAGCCAATAGCTAATACTTAACAATAAATACTTAACAGTAAATCTGGTAGTGTTCTCACTGAAATAACGGAAAAGACAAGGCGGCTCACTGTGGCCAGCATTCTCCCAGCCCTACAACAAAATAAGAAAAGGAGGGGGAAAAAAAATATATATATATATATATATATAAAATTATTGGAAAGGAAGGTGCCAAACTCAACATTATTCAAACGTGATATGATTGTTTACCTGAGAAAAAGAAAATAATGTAAAATACACTAATTTTTAAAATCCCATTACTATGAATATAAAAAGCAATAGTTTTCCTACATGTCAGCATTAACAGGGAAAAACAGAAAAAGAATCATGTTCACAATAATAAAATTAAGAATCTGGAAATTAACCTCAAAGAAGTCTGTCAGGCTGAAATGATGAAAGCCGCAAGCCCAAAAGACCACCATCAGGAAAGATGTGAACAAAAGGAGTATAGTGTATTCCGTGTTTAAAGGTCCATGTTAAGAAGATGTACACTCTTGCCAAACTAATTTATGAATTTGATACAACTCAATCAAAGTTCCAATAGAATTTTATAAGAGAAATTCATTATGAAGGCCATTTAGAAAAATGAAAACAAAAAAAAAGGAAGGGAATTTTTAAAAAGAATGATAACATGGATGCATACAGGATACTTCATGTTGAAATAAAGCTGCAATACGTAAATGGGTGAGGCACTAGGGCAAAAATACACACAGTGGTCACTAGAGTAGAACAGAGACCCAGAAGTACGCCTGAATATATGCAAGTAGTTAGTATACGCTGTTGTCCCTCGATATCCACCTGGGACTGGTTCCAGGATCCCTGGCAGATACCAAATTCCGGGGACGCTCAAGTCCCTGGTATAAAATGGTGCAGTATCTGCATATAACCCACCACATCCTCCCATGTACTTCAAATCATCTCTAGGTTACTTACAATACCTGATACAATGTAAATGCTATATAAGTAGCTATTAGACTGTATTTTTATCTGTATTATTTTTAATGTCATATTGTTATTTTTTTCTGAATAGTTTTATCTGCAGTTGGTTGAATCCACAGATGTGGGACCTGCAGGCAGGAGAGCCGGCTGTAATACAGTCTGGCACTCAGATCTGAGGGGGCAGCCGCAGTGACCAGGAGCCCAGACCCCACAGCCCCGTAGTCTGGTTGGAATCCTGTCTCCACCATTTAGTAGCTGCAGGACCCTGAGCAAGTTACTCCTCTTTGCTTTAAATTTCTTCATCAGTCAAATGAGGGTAATAGTGCCTACCTCACAGGGTTGTCATAAGGATTAAATACGTTAATATGCATAAAGCCCTTAAAAAAAGGTCTGCACTTGTAAGCTCTATGTGAGAATTTATTAAATAAAACAAATAAATTGTGTTGGAAAAATTAGTTAATTGGGCAGACAATGAACAAGATCCCTATGTGATCACACTACACACCAAGTTATTTAAAAACTAAAATCATTAAATAAGGGGGAGAAAGCAGATGAAAATATAGGATCTTGAGGGAGTAAAGTGTTTTTAATCTGAGAGAGAGAGAGAGACAGAAGATGCAGGAATGGATGGTAAAATGCAAAACTGGAAAATTGGGAGAAGCCGCAACTCTTACAGTCAGATGCCCTCATGAAAAGCCGAGAGAGCTCAGGTTAGGTTTGAGATAAATATGATAGGATGTAGCATCTATACAAATTTAAAATAAAATAAACAGGTCTGGGAGAAAGTCATTTCTGGCATAAAGCTTAGGTATTCCTGCATTCTTAGTCTATAGTTTAGGGGACCCCTCAGAAAACAAAAACAAGAAAACTAAAATGTCTCCAATAGATGTCATCCCTTTTTTTTTAACATTGAAAATAGTTTCTAAGAGACAGAGTCTCCTCATTACTGCTACAAAGTCCACATGAATACCAAAAATGTACGTTTTGTCCAAAATGCGTGTAAGCCTGAACACGAGACACCGCACACGCTGTGATTAGCTGGGAACATCACGGCATCTGCACGCACAGCCGCTGCTTCAAAGACGGAAGGGCTTCGAATCCGAGCAAAGCAAATTGCACAGCGTGAAGCACTAGCACTAGCGCACTGTTAGCTTACTGCTACCATTTGTAGGAAATATGAGGCCCTAAAATTCTGACACCACATTCCTTAGAAAGAATTGCAGCAAGAGGAAGAAACGGCACAACATGAATCCAGGCTCTCAAATGAGTCGGCCAAACCTTGACAATTGATCTAGTGCCGCTGTGATTTATCCCACGAGATGCTGACCCTGAAGTCAAGCAGATACCCAAACGGTCTGCGAGCGCTGTGCAGGCTCCATTGTACCAGGATGCAAAGGGAGTCCGTGCCCTTGGCAAGGACTCGGAGGATTTCTAAAGATGACTAAGCAGCAGCAACTGCCGCAAAGTCTATCCCTAGGCAAGATGGAGAAATAGGGAAAGTTTGCTTCCAGAGCCCCCCCATACTCCCAACCCCCCACCGCACCTTCAACGCCGCCCTCCTTCATTGCCCCCGCCCCGTGCAGCAGTTTTTGCTGTACCTAAAATGATTCATTTTGCAATTGAAGACTTGTCCCTAGGAAATGGATACTGCCGACCACTGGCGCTTTACACGCATTATCTGGTCACAACTATCCTGAAGGATAAACAGAGAAGGACACTAAACCTCCAGTCATTGCCAAAGGGGGCCCTGCATCCACCTCAGCGCCCCGGAATTGAAGGGCTACTGAGAGACGTCAGCGCCCTGCGTGGGGATGGAGTCCCCGCACCTTCCACGGTGTGCAGTCACCCACACACACACACACACACGGCCTTCTCCATATGCCCCACCCTTTGAGTTTGTCAGATCCCCCCCCCCCAACACGCCTACTGTGTTCTCTCCTCAGGAGGGTCCTGCTGTCTGGTAAGATCACAGTCAGCGTCAGTGTAAAGGCAATGTGGGCGCTTGATGGCCTCTTCATGCCACACACTCAGCCAGCATCCAGGGAAGGCCCGTTCCCATGGCACAAAGAGAGACAAGGTCCCTAACGGCACGAAGGAGGGAGGGAGACAGCCAAGGAAGGACATTGTGTGTCCTAGGGTCCATGAATGCATTTTAGATAAGAAGGTCTAAGCCCCCTCCTGCCTCTTCCAGGCTCCATTATAGATCCTGGTGGGGCCAAATTATTTAAATTTGCTGAAACCCTTCATCTGTAAAACAGAGCTATGACCACCCACATTGCCACTGTTCCCTCTTCTCAACAGGGAGGTTGTACAGATCATAGATAGAGGTTGTGTAGATCAGAGAGGGAAGTGGCGCAGAGAAAGATTGCTCAGACCAGAGAGAGAGATTGTGCAGATTATAGGGACATTATGGTTCTGAAATTGCTGGATGAATTGAGGTACACTTGGCAAAGTGGAGGTTGCTTTCAGAGCTGAGAGTGGCTGTGAGCTCTGAGTTGCAGGTGGCAGAGGAAGGGGCTGAGTGGTCATCATGAGGTCCCCTATGGGAACATGGAGCCAGTCCCTGCCTTGCTCTGTCCTCTTACTACTGATGAAACCTTGGCCACATTACTTCAAGTTTCTCAAACTCGATTTTCTCGTCTGTAAAATGGGGTTTGTAGCCCTGCCTTGCCTACCTCATGGAGTGGTGAGAATCACAGCCTGAGTCAGGAGAAGGGGTAGGAGGACGTGTGAGCAGGCAGAGAGGAAAGGAAAGGCCACTCCAGCTTGCAAGAAGGCCAGAGGCATTAAATGCCTAGTTTGTGCTGGAGATGGGGCTGAGTGAGATACTATATTATTTTCCTAGAGATATGACTCTTCTAATTTCACTGGAGTACCCAGCTTTGGACAGGAAATCACTTGTCCATTGTTATCAGCCTAGGAGAGGAAATAAGGGCCTACATCGATATGCTGCTGTCCTGAAATGTGATTTGTTTGCAACAATGGGTGACTCTAGAAGATAAAAACCACTGATCACAGCCCTGGGGGACGCAGCCGAGCAGCCGGCCTGGGAGCCGCTGCCCCTCACTCAGCCAGGTCCAGCCACACAGAAACCAAATATCCCAGGGGCTGGGCGTGTCATCCTTTCCTCATCCCACCTGGGACTAAAGCCTCAGCTGTGAAGTCACAAAGACTTATTCAAATGCCCATCCAGTCTAGAGTAAGGGACACTCGAGGAGAGAAAAAACAGGATCAGGAAAGCCAGAATTGGAGCTCATTGACAGCTGTTGCTCTCTGGCAATCTCCAGCACCGATGCTGAAACACCAGCTAGCAAGATGGACACTTTTGCACCTAACATCTGCCACTGTGCCCGTAATTATTACTTGGTATATACACTGACATGGGTGCAGAACACACAAAATAGACACATTTTGCAAAAGAATTTTATTTGGATTTTCTCAACAGAGTGGACCTTGTTTCTTAGCTTTCATAATTTCATCCTTTGGAAAGCAAAAATCATCCCTCTGCAGAATTGATTTTTGATTTGCTGGTGTTTCCCTGACAGGAAACCTCTCCCAAGAAGAAACATCTCTTGTTTCTATGGTGCAGGGTTGTTTTGTCTCTCCTAAATGCCAAACCATCTGCTTTTTTTAATCCCACAGAGACCATCCAGATACCAGGCATTACTCCATCCCTGAAGCTATTCCCTGGACAGCCTCAAACGGAAGCAGGAAGAGGCCATGAGTGGAGCTGGGGAGGAGGGTGGGCAGCAGGAGGAGCTGCAGGTGGTGGAGGAGGACCCTGCTCATGGGATGGCAGCCACCCCTCGCTGGCCGTGCCTTTGCAGATCTGCAGCAACAAGCACAGGGCAGCCCAAGTCCTTCAGTAGTGCAAAAAGCATCACAGCTACCCCCCACTTCCAAAGGAGAAAATCAAGAAGAACTCAGAGGAGCTAAGATCCCCACCATGTACTCCCAGCCCCCACACATGCCACAGGAGCCTCTATCAGCGGTGTCCCAAACCTGTCCCAAGGAAACAGTTCAGAGGCAAAAAGCAGAGAACACAGCCCCAGCTCCTTCTTGAGCATGTGGGGACCAGGGGACCAGAGCCAAAGCTCACCCTTACCTGCTCTGAGGGGTGTGCACTTCCTTCAAGCTTCTCCCCAAAGGTGGCTGACAAAGCAACTGTAGATATCAGGGTGCAGTTCTGAACCGAAAGTTAAGACATAGGTTTTGACAATTTTAAATAAAAAGGTTTTTTATTTGTGAATTTATTTATTTGGGATGTTGTAAAGAGGTTTAACAAATCATATTAATTTATATGTGAATGAATAGTTTTATTAAAAAATAAAATATTGTGAAGTCATAAAAAAGTCATCCACTCCTTTACTTTATTCAATATGTCTCTACTGTGTGTGCCTACTCTGTTCCATGTGCTGCAACTCTGTTCCACACACGGGGGACTAGCCGTGACCAAGCCCTGCTCGAAAGGTGGTCTTTTAGATGGGTGGGGGGGGAGTCTGGGAGACATGCAAGTTAACAAGGAACAGTGACTTTTTGTGTGCTAAAAAACATACAACATAAACCCACCATCTTAAGTATAGAGTAGAGTAGTGTTAATTCTACGCACGTTGTTCTACACACACTGCTAGAGCTCTTTCATCTAGCAAATCTGAAACTCTGTCTGGACCACTAAACAACTCCCCATAGACACTCCTCTCCCTACCCTGGCACCCACCATTCTACTCTCTGTTTCTATGAGTCTGACTACTCCAGGGCCCTTGTATGACGTGGAATCACACAGCACATGTCCCTCTGTGCCCAGCTTAGTGCACTAAGCATAACATCCTCAAGGTTCATCCATGTTGTAGCAGGTGTCAGAAAAAACATCACTTTTGTTTCAGCAAAGAGAACCAACTAATATGATTCAAGAGTAGTAGGGGCTGTGTTAGCTTTCTATTTGCTGCCGTAACAAATTACCTCAAACATAGCAGCTTAACACACACAAACGAGTTACCCCACAGTTCTGGGGTCTGTCTGGACTACAGCCATGGTGCCTGTGGCCTGCATTCCTCTGGAGGCTCTGGGAGGACCCTGCTTGTGTGGGTGCTTGGCAGAGCTCAGTTCCTGTGGTTGTAGGACTGACGTTTCCATGCTGAGGGCTGCTCCCTGCTGCCAGAGACCCCGCATCCCACAGCCCGGGGCCCCCCTCCTCCGCGGTCAAGGCCAGCCACAGAGAGTCAGTACTTCTCACACGGAGCCGCTCTGCCCACCCTCCTGCCTCTCTCTTCCATGTTTAAGAACATGCATGATGACGTTGGGCACACCCAGATAAACCAGGATGGTCTCCCCGCTTTAAACTCTGTAACGTCCATTCCCTCTCCAAAATCCTTGGCAGAGGTTACCTCAAATTGGGGGGGTCACAGAAGGTCCCCTTCAGATTCTGTGATGTTTACATGGAGCCATGGATGTCCTGACAGAGTGGCCATGTGAGGACCTGGGGAGAGCCACCCCTGCAAGGCCACAGCCAGTGCACCTGGGCAGGACGAGCCCAGCCGGCCTGGGGACAGAGGACAGGACAGAGCGGGCCGGGGCCTGACACTAGACAAGGGCCTCGGGTTTACTGGAGGTGCAGGCAGAAACCACTGGAAGTGTCAAGCACAAATGACAAGGTCTGATTTATATTTTTAAAAGATCATTATGTTATCTGACATTTGAAATGATATTTGAGATGTGTCTTGAAAGCACAGGTAGGATTTAAACAGATGACGAGGAGAGAAATGTGTTTCAGGGACTTGGAGTGGGACATGGGCCTGGAGGCAGGAAGCAGACACAGAAGGTGGAGCTGCAGGTCACACGGTGGGGGCCCTGGAGGGGTCCTCGGGGGGTAAGAGCTGGAGGGGTCCTGGGGGGCAGAGCTGGAGCAGCCCTGGGGGGGTAACAGCAGGGGTCCCTGGGGGTGCAAGAGCTGAGGGTCCCTGTGGGGGTAGGAGCTGGGGGTCCCTGTGGGAGCAAGAGCTGGGGGGCCCTGGGGAGTAGGAGTGGGAGGTCTCTGGGGGGCAGAGCTGGAGAGGCCCTGGGGGGCCCTGCTTGGCCAGGCATCTGCAGGGACATGCCAGGCAAGCACATGTGCAGACAGTCCCTCCTGCGTGGCTCCCTGAGGAGTGATCAATATCACTGAAGCTCCGGGCTGGCAGCGTCCCCACATCAACATTAGATGCCATTAAAGAATCAATAATCGCAATGAAGGGCATCTTTTCAAAAGGTCAGCTGCAGCGCTGCGGGATCGTCACAACACGAGGCCTGGCTCGGGGCACACAGCTCTTCACAGACATTCTGCTTAAGCAGAGAATTAAGTGGGAAATTAATTAACTTGGAAATCTTGAAGAAAAAATGCCCAGTCCTTTGCTCCTAGCCCTTCCTGTTTTAAATTTTTCTTGCCTCCAACATGCAGGAAATTCTGCCTCAGAAAGTCAGCAGGCCCCTGTGGGCTGCAGCCCAGTGGCTGGGTCTAAGGGAGGCAGGTGCCAAGCGTGCGGGACAGAAGCCGGGACACGCTCCCTCACGAGGAGCCGCGGGTGAACGGGGAGTATGAAGACCTTCAGCTCCGACCGGGAGTCCCCCGGGAAGGAGGCAGGCCCAGATGTGTCCAGGCCTCCCCGGGACCAGCTCTGGGTTTCTGCCTCTTGCTACCACCAAAGCAATGAGGCATGCTCGTTTTTCCCCTTTTGTTAGCAATCCAAAACTGCGTGCCCCAGGGTGGAACCGAGCATCATGGT
This sequence comes from Daubentonia madagascariensis, assembly GCA_023783475.1. Classification (NCBI taxonomy): domain Eukaryota; kingdom Metazoa; phylum Chordata; class Mammalia; order Primates; family Daubentoniidae; genus Daubentonia; species Daubentonia madagascariensis. The sequence continues at coordinate 2,642,485 of JAKFHU010001035.1, forward strand.
GATTTGTCAAAACAGTAAAATGGAAAATAGAACATGGCAGAGTGAAATAGTGACTCTGCCTCTTTAAATTCTGTCCTCCCCGAGAGCAGGCAGGACAAAGTTCACAGGCTGCGCCGTGTGATGCGTGATCTCCCTCGGAATTAGTCCAGTTTGCTCAGAGCCGTCAGCCATCCGGCCCCACGATACCCGCCTTATGTGGAGAGAAAAATAAAATATGAAACCCTCCACTGTGATCCATGGGCTTTTATATATTCCACAGAGCTGTTTAAACCTGAAATTAAATGAGCAATCTAGTGTATAACAACGTCTTAGCAAGGCTTTGCATCTGCCTGGCACAGGAACGCACCACCGCGGTGTTTGCCTTTCTTATTAAATGGGAGGATGGAGAGAGAGGTGATTCAGGATGGGCTGCTCTCAGCAGACAAAGGGGTGTGTTGCCCCCTCCTTTCCTTCCACGTGCACAGGTAACAACCACAGCCCGACACAGTGTCCTTGGCAAAGGGCCCCTGGCCCTCACTCTGCGTCCCCGTGGGGCAGTTCCACCCTGGCCTTCTCCCCCAGGAAGTGGGGTGTGCGTCGCTGCCTGGGCTGTGAAGCGTGTCCTAGGCACATTCCTGCTTTCAGCCTTGAGAGTCCATCCTCCACACCTTACTTTACAAGGTCCCATTTGCCCTTCAACACTTCCTTGCATGTCCCCAGCCTCGAGCAGGGGTGGAGGCAGCTGGCCCTGCTGCAGGGAAGAGCTGTGAGGACCCAGGAGGAGGCTGGGTCAGGGGCTCTCAGGGTCCAGCCCAAGAAACCAGTGAACGCGCACGTCTGGTCGCATCGTGTGTCTCAACAGAGCTTGCCGTCTGTTTGGACGGGGAGGGGGGTAAAAACCCAGCAGGCAGCCAGAGGAATCAGACACGCCCAATGGACTGAACCTTTGTCACAGAGTAACAGGGTCAGATGCCACCTGGCACTGAATATAGCGTGGTAGGGCCACACTCTCTCACACACACACACCCCGTTGTCACCGGGGGAACTGTGAATCTTACCGATGGCAGAAAGTGACATTCCCCTGCCTTTCAGAGCCCACCTGTGCTCTGTGGAGTCCTTGAGCTCAGACTATGGATCCTGAACACCTGAAGTCCTGAGATGTGGCCTGTTTCTACCTTTTAATTCCACATCTAAGAAGAAAGCTGTGTCTAGGTCCTTCTTGCATTGCTGGTGGGAATGTGAAACGGTCACGGGCAGGCACTGTGGAAAACAGCATGGCAGCTCCTCAGAAAGCTGAAACACTTGTTTGTGTGATCACCAAGCCCACTTGTAGGTATACACGAAAGATAATTGCGAGCGGGGTCTCAGACAGACACATGCTCACCCATGTTCATAGCAGCATTATTAACAATAGCCCAAAAGTGGGAACAACCCAAGTGCCCATCCCCAGATGAATGGATGAACAATACACAGTACATACATACAGTGGAACATTATTCAGTCGCAAAAAAGAAGAAAATTCTGATACATGCTACAGTGTGGATGAACCTTGAGGACATTATGCTCAGTGAAATAAGCCAGACCCAAAAGGACATACGCTGTACGATTTCACTTACATGAAGTTCCCAGAGTGTCAAATGCACAGAGACAGAAAGTAGGTGGTGGTTGCCAGGGGCTGGGGAGGGGGAAGGGGGAGAGACAGTTTCATGGGGACAGAATTTCAGTTTTGCAAGAAGAAAAAGTCCTGGAGGTGGGTGCTACTGAAGGCCGCACAACAACATGGATGTGCTTAATGCCACCGAACTGCGCACTTATGAAAGGTTAAAATGCTAAGTTTTATGTCACATACATTATGCCACAATAAAAAATACACAAGACAAAGGAAGTCAGATCTCAAAAGCAGAACCTTAGAGGAACGTGCTTGTGCTGTTTTAAACTCGTGTTCTTCCGGGGCGTTCTGGACTGGCAGCAACAAGGATAATGTGGGGTCAGAGGTCAGGTCATCGAGTGACTCTGGACAAGCTTCAGGCTCCTCCTGGACAAAATGGGGGAGTCATCGCAGCCTCACTGGCCTTTCCGAAGACCAAATGATGCCACGTGTGGAAAGTCACGTTTGCTGTAGAGTTGTTAGCTCCTGTTCAGCACCATCAAGTGCCCAGCTGGGAGGGAAGGGGCACAGCCCAGCTGGTACCTGATCTGCCCCAACTCCAACCGCCAGCTGGAGACCCGGCCGTGGGGACTGCACCGCCAGCTCCCTCCCTGCGGAGGCTGCGGCAGAGCGGGTGGCGCAGAGGGAGCCCGCTGAGACGTGGCGGCAGCCTCGCTTCCCTCCACAGCCAGGCGGGAGGATGTAAGCCTGGCAGCGTGTGCAGGGCACATGCTTGCGGGACTTTAAGAAACCTGCCGAGGAAGAATCACAAATGGCTGATCGGCACGTGAGAGGATGCTCAACGTCGAATCAAAACCCCAATGAAAGCACTTCATAGCCACTGGCATGGCTGATTAAAAAAAAAAAAAACACGAAAAATACCAAGTGTTGGCAAGGATGTGGGAAATCGGAACCCTCGCACACTACTGGGGGGAGCGTAAAATGATGCTGCCACCTTGGAAGGCAGTCTGGCAGTTTTCAAAAATACTAAACATAGAGCTACCACACGACTCAGCAAGTCCACTCCCAGGTGTATTCTCAAAGGAAATGAAAACACACGTCCACAGAATGTTGTGCGCAAATGTTCATGGCAGCATGACTCACGGTAGCCAAAAAGGGGGAACAACCCAAATGTCCATCACATGGTGAATTGATGAAATGCAGTATACTCATCAAACGAATACTGTTTAACAACAAAAAGGAACAAAGCACTGACACCTGCTACAACATGGATGAACCTTGAAAATATGATGCTCAGTAAAAGAAGCCAGACACAAAAGAAGACAGTGTGTGATTTGATTTATATAAAGTGTCAGAAAATAGAGCAAGACAAAAAGTAGATTAATGAATAATCAGGGCTGGCAGTCAGACGGGGCTCCTCACAGACCGGCGGCGTGTCCTGAAGTCAGATCTCGGCATGGTTGTGCTACTCAGTAAAACCTAAAATTCACTGAATTGGACACTTAAAACAGGTGAACTTTATGGTATGTAAGTTATATCCCCATAAAGCTCATTTTTAAAAGCAATTTGAACATTGTGGTCAGTTTTAAAACAGAGCGTTGACTGAGTCATGTCCAGGCAATACAGTCACCTTTATTTCTCATGTCCCACCTTCCTGTCCTCTATGAGTGGCTCCTGCCCACTTGGAGACAGACGGACATGAGAAAACATCCCTGTACCTTGTCTAGCAGCTACACATTGGAAACATCCATTAACAGTTGCTGTGGAGTCTTTCCTCAGCATTTACCGTGTACATTTCTTATGAACCAAATCAGGACATTTTACCAAAGAAACACAAGTCAAGCTACAAGTGATACTCCTTTTTTCTCTCTTTTTGTTTCTTTACGAAGCCTTAAGAAACAAAAAGTGCATCATTCCCTGAGGACTAGCACTTTAAATATTATGCCAAATTGTAATTTTAAAGCAAAATCTGGAATCCAGGTCTGTCCTGCCCCTCTTGGAGCTAGATCTTACATTATTCAATTCTCCTTAACAACTAATTACCCCAGAAGGGTTCTGACTGGCACACACATCTGCAACTTTTTTAAAACTCAGTTTTCTCCAGGACAAGGTGATTGCTCCTGTCAGGAACCTGAAATCAACACAAAGAGCTGGTGCTGCTCAAATTCTACCGGGGGAGAAACCACATCCGCGGGACAGAGGGAAGAGAGAACCGAGTGCAGGGTCACCGCACATGGGGTCGCCTGCTGTGCTCCGGGCACCTCACTCTGCAGAAGGCTCGAGACAGCCCCACCAGAGAAGCATTTTCATCTCAGTTCGTAGATGGGGAAATTGAGTCTTGAAAAATGTGAGTAATTTTTTGACGATGCACAGCAGGAGGCAGCAGAGCCTGGCGTCTGTGGTTTCCAGCCCATTTCTCCCTCCCTCAGACCCTGTGCCGGTGCTTTCGATTCCTCGTCCCACCGTGTACTCACAAGCTGCCCGTCATTCTCCCTATCCTATAAAGCAGCGGTCCCCAACTTTTTTGGCACCAGGGACCAGTTTCACGTAAGACAATTTTTCCACAGATGGGGAGCAAGGGGGAAGGGGGGATGGCTTTGGGACGATTCAAGCACATTTATTGTTCACTTTATTTCTATTATTATTACATTGTAATAATAATGAAATAATTATACAACTCACCATAATGCAGAATCAGTGGGAGCCCTGAGCTTGTTTTCCTGCAACCAGATGTCTGGTCCCATCTGGGGGTGAGGGGAGGCAGTGACTGATCTGACGGGAGGCGGAGCTCAGGCGGTGATGCGAGCGATGGGGAGCAGCTGCTGATACAGACGAAGCTTCGCCCGCCTGCCCGCCACTCACCCCCTGCTGTGTGGCCCGGTTCCCAACAGGCCACAGACTGGTACCCGTCCGAGGCCTGGGGTTTGGGGACTGCAGTTACAGAGGACAACTGGGGCTGCTGCCGGGAGAAAGGGCCTGAGGACACCCTGAGAGCCAGCAGGTCCAAGTGGTGGCCAGAGGTGGGATCCTCAGCCCCCCAGGAGCTGTGGCCACTGCCAAACTTCAGGCTTTATGCTTATTAAAAAATCAAAAAGGCCAAAACAGGGTATTAAAATGGTGCAATTTTAATGTTTACATTAGTAAATAAATGTCTTAACACAGAATAATTGATTCACTATGATATTTGTGCTATTCAAAAGAAAATTACAGAATTTATTTTCTGAAGTATTAACTCACAGGGCCCTGCTGGCAACGTGGCCCACTATGGGACACAAGCTTAAAGCAGACGGCCAGCATCTCTCACGGTTGCTGGTGCAGCCTCGTTTGAAGTTGAGACCAAAGTTCTAAATGCAAGGCCCTGAGGCTGAGGCAAATAGAATCCCCTGACCATGCCATGCCGCACACACATGCACACACATGCACAGTCACACACACACCACATACCATGCCACACACACATGCACATTCACATATGCACACATTCAATCACGTGTACACATTCACATGCATGAATACACATTTGCGCACATTCACAGACGCACACCATCTGCTGTGCGCGGCTCTGGCGGATGCAGCTGTGAGACACCAACTTCCCACACTCCCACACGCTTCCTGCAGCGTGGCCACGCCTGGAGCTGGTACCATGGCATTTGTCCTACACATGCTCACATCCGGGAAGACTCCAAGCTCTCCACCTTTCTAGATATAATTTACAGTTTCCTCGGGTTTCCTGAAAACACCCGTGTGCCCTCATCAGAGGGCAACCAGCACCAGGGCAGGAAAAAGCAGAAGTCACGAACCCAGACACTTCGCGGATATAAAGAGCTCCGAAGGAGATGCAGAGCTCTACAGAGTCCTTAGGCTTCAACTTCTCTCTTCTTCATGACAACTTTCTTTCTTTCTTTCTTTCTTTCTTTTTTGGCTGTCACATGAAATGCATCTTTCATGACGGAAGAGAAAAAAGTTACAGCCAAAATCACATCATTGGTTGAAATGAGGAAAATGTGAGGCCCGGCCCCGCTCACGGATAAGCACGGGAAAACGTCAGTGGGGGGTGTCGGTAGGTTCCTTGTTTCCCTCTTTCCTCTCGTAGGAACCTCCTCTGACAAGGCCAGTGCTGGAAAAACTTAGATGAAGGACGGCCTTTCAGACAGTATGGCACGTGCAACATCACTGTAGCAGAAGCAGGCTGATGTATTAGGAACAGTAACAAGAAAGCATATTTATTGAGTGTTATATGTCAGGCATAGTATGAAGGCCTTCACGTGCACTAATTAAATTAGTTCCATTTCGTTATTATTACCTCCATTTCACAGATGAGAAAATTGAGGCTTAATAATCCGGCATTCAAGGTCAAATACAGACGTCATCAAGCCTATGTTTTTGATGGCCGTGCTGCCGGCCCTAATACTACGGAGATGTTGTTAAGGGAATTTTGGCATCGCAAAAGAGTTGGACTAGTTGAAATCTTAGGAAAGAGAGATAATGACACAGCACCAAAAACAAACCTTGAGCTCCCTGTCAGGCAGGTTTCCAAAACACTTTCAAGATGATAATGAACACTTCACAGAAGAAAAACAAACTACAACGCTAAGAAATCCTAAGAAACTCTAGGAAATCCTAATCTAGGATTTCCTAACAGATTTTAGTTATTGGTTCAAGAACTTTGAGCTTTTTGTTCAGTTTTACCTTCAAAACTGAACCTCATCAATAATGATCACTGCAAAGTTGCCCCCAAGCCCCTGCTCCCTGAGATCACATCTATCGTGAGAACAAAGTAGCTTGAAGCCTAAAAACCTCACAGTTGTCTCTTCTGTTCTCTAACCCACCCTGGCAGTGCCTTGATCAATTTCCAAATTCACTTTGATGCCAGAGCTGCCCAGTCTCGCACTTGCCACGGCTACGTTATTCAAATATCTCTGAAGTCCCCCCTCAAAGGACCCGCCTCCTGCTGTGAAGCCCTCGTCCTTCAAGAAGGATCATTTACACATACAAATGTTTCCCTCCCAGAGCATCACCATAGTTACAGAACAACAATCCAGGAAAAATAATCAAATAAGAGCGTTTCCCATTTTTCCATTCTGCAATGCAACCTTCACGCAAAGAAAGCCTCTTTCTCTATAAAGGATGGAAACTAAGGCACATTTCCCTTGGAACAGAGCCACCTAAGCCTTGGTGACAGACTGTGAAGCTGAGACGCGCTAACATTCTCGCCACCCTGGGGAGGAGGCCCCAGAATGCAGGCGGCAGGTGAGGGAGAGGGGCTGCATCTCCAGGCCACACCGGTGACACCCGGGTGCCGTCTCCACACGGCAGACCACCACCCCGCAGGCTCCTCCATCAGCCTCCATAGACAGGAAACCCTCTTCCGCAGCCCGTGTCTCCTCTGAGCGTCCGAGCTCACACAGTCGCCAAACTGTGCACCCCCATTGGAGCCTGCACCGCCCTCCTGCACCCCATGCCAGACTCGCAGTCTGCCCTCAGAGGCGTTCTTGACCTTCCTTGCGCCCATCTGAGCCTCTCCAGCTCCCTGGACACTGGCGTTGCCCCCCATCAGCCCCAAGTCACCATCACAGTAACGTTCTTGACCAGCGGCCTGACGGGCATGTCTAGAACTGTCTAAAGAGCCTACCACAGCTGTGTGTGTGCTCGTACTCCACTCCGGACAGTCGGCTCCCGGAGGGCAGGGACACGGTGTCATCACCTTTGCCCCCCCAACCCCGTGCAAACCCAGTGCATGGCTGGCACCGACGGTCGCTGTTGCCTTTGTTTCTGGTCCTTGCTAGACGTGGTAAAAAGGTCTAATAATTCTCAATACCATAAGGTAATAGGTCTGGCCAACCATGAGTTACGAATCTGTTTAGACATCCGAGAACACTGCCTTCATACACTACACCACACTCCTAGCGCGTGTGGGGTTCGCCTGAAAGAGGTCCTCATTCAGATTCCTCACCCCAAAGATGATTTTTAGAGTGGTAACTTGAAAACCACAAGAACATAATTAACAATGTGTGGGATGGAACTTCGTCTTGAGACACCAGCTAGTTATCAGTGGAAAAAGAAGCAAAGATCATGTGAACCTGGCATGAAGGCTGCTCACAAAGGAGCGTGTGTTTGGAGCTTCCGTGGAGGGACGTTCAGGCCTGGAGGCAGGGCCCCCCGCCCAGAGCCTGGGAGGGAAACAGAGGCAAGCACGAAGCTTGGCAGGACGTCACCCCCATTGCCCTGGCCACAGCGGAGGGGGAGCAACAGGCCTCTCAAGGCCCTGCTGTGCCCAACCCTGGGCAGGGGCACCTTCCCCCACCAGAGGCTTGGTCCCGGGCTAGCTCTTTCTCACTGTCCTGCAGCCTTCAGACAATAGAGGGTTTTCAATCATGAGAAGAAGGAACTGCTATGAATGAACGTGAAGCACACAGGTCCCTGACCAGCCCTGTGTCCTGCAGAACGCCAGCTACGGTGGACACACCTGCTCCGAGGCCAGGCCGACAGGGCCTCTGCCTCAGCTCTAGGTCCCAGGTGACCAGGTGATGGTGGGGCAGAGCCTGGACCCCACACCATCCCACATACAGCACAGGTGACCAGGTGACAGTGGGTCAGAGTCTGAACCCCCCACCATGCCACATATAGCACAGGTGACCAGGTGACAGTGGGTCAGAGCCTGAACTCACACTATCCCACATACAGCACTGCCTGTCAAGCACACACACGTATGCACACGCACCCCCACCCCCAGCGTGCACCCCAGCAAGTAGAGGAGGCTGTATTCCTGGGAAGAGCCTGGAGCTCACTGGGGTGAAGCTCTCCTCCCCCAGGCCCCAGGCCCTCAAGGGCTCTGCCTCAGCTTTCCTCTTGGTAAAACAAGGACAGCAGCGATTACGCTCATGCCTGGTGATGGCCTTGAGGACAAGTCGAGATCAGAGTCCCTGTGGGGACTCCCTGTGGGGACTCCATGCATTAAGCGGTTTCAAGGGACCTAGAGAAAGGACGTAGCACCGTAGCAGGAGTCACTTCCAGCAACTCTCCGAGAAGGGGTGGGCTCTCTGCACCTTTATCACCAAGGTCAAGGTGGAGAAAGGCCCTGGCGGTGGGCCCACCCCAGCAAACCACACGTCTCCATTATGCGGCTGTCACTGCCAGAGGGAACAAAGGCAAGGGTGGCAGAGCGGCCCTCTTAGGGGAAGGCGGCCAGATCACACGTGCAGTGCTGACATTTAACGACAATTATCTGTGCCAGGAGTTTGCGTTGTTCACATCACTCTAAGCCTGAACCTTTCTTCTTCCCCTCATTCCTGAGATGCATACATGTGTACTAGCACACACAGAAGCACACATGCACATGCATACACACAGACACATACACCTGTGCACACCAGCACACATATACACACACACAGGTACATGCACACAGGTATAAGCTCACAGTGCATGCACATGTGCACACACATGCAGTCACACATACACACCAGCAACATGTGCATGCATGCGCACACTTCAGATTTTCTTGCGGCTGGAGAGAGACTCACTAACGGGTTTCTACCCTGGGTCTGGCCAGCTGATGGCCTGTCACCTGGACTGGACTCCCGCACAGACCATGGAGAGGAAGAAATATGGGACCATTACTGCACCATTAACTTAGTATTAATGGGCCAAGTTCATCACCCCTTTTTCCTGATGAGACATAACCACGTGACCAACTCCATCCAAGTTTGGACTCATCAGTCATGACTGCAAATCAGCACTGCTGGACAGAAGGAAAAAGGCAAAACTCAGCCCATTTTCTGCCATCAAGTAAACCTATGAGCTGTTTTGAGTTTATCAGAAACTTGGGACTTCACAGTTTCCAAAACAAAGAATATAGTCTATGTCAGGTCGAGGTTTTATATAGAGTCCCCTGAATCATATTTGGAATCCTAAACAAAGTTCCTTTCAGTAAAAGGGTGGACTTTGGAGCCAGGCAGACTTGGATTAGCTGTGTCACCCCGTCCTTGCTGGTATGTGACCTTGGGCTCGTGGGCAAGGCACGTGAACTCTAAGCTTCCGTTTCCTCAACTCTAAAAATGTCAATAAAAATACCTACCTTGTAGAGCTGCTGAGATAATTAAATAAATTAGGTGACACATTCAAAGTTCCTGGCACAATTTCTGCCACACTGGAGGGCCGAGTGTCTCTTTTCTGCCGTGCTTTCTGCAGGAAAGAACCTACTCCGTGGGGACGACTTGGGAAAACCTTACAGGGACGAAAGTCTCCTGTTCCCTCCCGACCTATAGGGAAGCGGAGTGATGCTGGAGTGGAGGCAGGTTTCTTCCCCTTTGTCCCCCCACACCCCCAGGCACACGTGACAGCCTGCTGCCCAACAGCAGGGACACCCCTGCGTCCATGGCTCCCCTAGCCACGCGGCCTGTGTCTGGAAGCTGTCGGGGGCGTTTGTGAGCACTGACGGAGCTCATTGGCTGCTGTTTACTCTCTGTCAAAGCCTGGTTTTATACTTTCCACAACACACAAACAACGTGAAGCCAAACTCTCTTCTTTCCCTTGATCCTTTTGTGTTCAGGAAAACAGCCACTCGTGGGTGTTTTTCCTGTTCCTCTGAAGTTTCAGTCACTCTTTCTAGGCCCGCGGACACCTTTCAACCTGTACTCCCTGCGCACCCGCAGCAGCCCCACGCGCCCTGGCTCGGTCTCAGCTGCTCACCTCCGCCCAGCTCCCAGCCCGTCCGGCTTCCAGCCCTGCAGATGCGGAGCTGCCGGCTCATCCTCCGTCAGGGAACTCACCTGGTGGTCCCAGGTCTCTAGTGCAACCCCCCCAGAGCTGGTCTATTGTGCACGACCCTGAGGGTCAGGAATTTGGGCAGAGCTCACTGCAAAGGGTGCATCCTCACATCCCGTGGTGTCTGCTGGGAGGGCTGACTGGGGACTGAGGCCTGCAGACGGAGACGGGACCGCCCTGGCACACAGCTCTTTTTCCCCATGTGGCCTCTGGCTCCCCAGCGCTCCCTCCAGTGGGATAGAAGGGTCTTCCTCACGTGGCAGCTTGGGCCCAAGTGCAAAAAGAGAGGCTGCCCAGGTCTCTTGTGACGGACGCCCAGAGCTTCCTTCCACCACACCGACCGGCAGAGCAATGACAGGCCGCCCTGGGCGCAAGGGGAGGGCTTGCGTGGGTGGGCAGCATGGGCACTCAAGAGTGGCCCTGATGGCCACCTCTGCAGACAGCTCGCCACATCTGCCCTTCACGGGGATGCTGGACCCACTTCTCCTGCATCCTGTCTCCTGGGACATACGGCGTGGAGCAGACTAAGGAAAGGCCCCTTCAGCACCGACTCAGCCCTGGGAGGTTGGCTGTGGGACAGACTTCACAGCCAGATGGACTCAACTGCAGGTCTGCTGCTGCCCAACTGTGCAACCTGGAGCAAGGAAATTAACCTCTGTGAGCCTCAGTTTCCTCAACTGTAAAACACCTGTGATTGAACATACCCCCCAGGACTGTTGGGAAATTAACTGAAGCCATTTATGTAAAATCTCTGTACTTAGCAGCCCTCAACTACTGGAAACTGTCGTTACTAGTAGGATTATCCCACCACCATTTTGGCAAATGTCACTCCAAACACACTCTGATTCCAAAGTGGGACCTGGACTCCTTCATTGATTCAAACATTTGGGGACACTTTCTCTGAGTTACTCGGCAAAATCGGGGAGGACAGCAAGGCCGAGTGACTCTGCCCAGGCAGCTCACACTGGAAAGATGGTGAGGACTCGCCTCTGGCTGCCACGTGGAAGTCCTGACCCCATCACTGCTGCTGTGTGGCCCTGGGAAGCCATGTGACCCTCCCTGTGTCCCCGCTGTAACATGGGAATGCCATTAATCTCTCAGGATTAAATTAGAGAATGTACGGTAAGTGCTTGGAACAGTGCCTGGCACATAATAAATGCTTCCATGCATTTGTCATCATCAACGTGTAATAGAGAAGATTAAGGCCAGTTTTTCCCATAGTTCCCCTCTGACCTCTCCCTCTTCTGGCTACAGATGCCCCAGGCCTGGTGCTTTCTTGTGCACCTGTACGGCTTCGTGAGGCACGCTCCCTGCAAGCCGGGTGAACGCGCAGTGACAGGAAGCGGCACAAGGACGTGAGGGTCGCAATGGGGCTCGGTGTGCGCAGCCCTGACCCGCAGCTCACCCTCTCTGCCTCCAGGCGTCCTCCCCGACCCCGGGCCCCTGACCTCTGCCCTGGGAGAGGAGAGATCACGTCCGCACCACTGGAGCCTCCGTTCCCATCCCTGGCGAGTCCTTCCGTGTGCTTGCACCTGGAAACACGTCCTCCGACTGGTGATTTACTCCGCTCAAGCCTGTCAAGCTGCCCTGTAACCTCGTTCCCAGCGACTCAATCTCTCAAAGCCTGACTTGGATTTATTGTGAAAAATGTCCCTGGAATAGGAATTGCCTCGTCGCCCTTTATGGGGAAGATCGATGCCCCAGGAGCCACGCTCGCTGCCGTCTGCACTCAGACTCCCCAGGGAGCAAAACCCCCACATGCAGGTCCTCAGAGCATGGCGACAGCCACGGGCCAGGGTGGCAGGGGTGGCAGGGTTGCACCCAGAACTACAGGACAGCAGGACTGGGGACCTCTGGAGACTGGCTCGCCGGGGCCCTGCCTCTCATTTCCAGGCGGGAAACCCAGACCTCCTGGGACACAGCCCCAGCCAAGGGGCCACCCATGAGAAAGGAAGAGAGGCTGGAAAGGGACCTTATTGCAGCCCAAACTGCCCTGGTCTGGTGCCACTCTGTCACCAGGCCACGAAACATCAGAAACGTTATCAGGGGAAAACACAGCTCATCTGGCCACAGGAGTGTCTGTTACCCGTTAATGAAATGAGTCAGGCCCGTCCCGTGCTCTAGTCAAACACCAGGGGCTTTTCTCCTGTTCCCCACCACACACGTCTTCCCGCCCCGCCCGGCACGAGACCTGGCACAAGGAGCCGCCAGCATCTGTTGAACGGGTGACAGATGGACAGATAACTGAAGGGTGTTTTAAGGTAGATAAAAGGGGGGCATACAACTTTTTCTTCAAGAAATAATCAAAAAATCATTTGGTAATTCTCCGTGGAATCTCCCTTACTCCTCCTTTCCTTCTGTTTAGGTGATTGTCCTCGTCCTCACGGGCAGCCCCACCTCAAGAAGAGTCGGGACCAGGGGCCCTGCAGTGGTTCTGACGCTGGAGGACACTGCAGAGCTGAAGATGTCCCCAGGACCCTGCTCTGTAGCCTCCCAGCTGCGCAACCTGGGCGAGTTATTAACTCCCCCAGGCTCAGAGTCGTCTGCAAATGGCACCGACCTCATATGGTTACTGTGAGGAATAAATAATGTAACCATAAAAGCACTTACTTTGACACACGCTACAACTGTTTACTGCTGTGTCGGTGTTGCTCTCTTCCCGCGTTCACCATTGCAGCCTCGGCGTCCCAGGGTCTTGGCACGGCAGTGTGAGTGCTGTTGTGGGGGAGGCTCGGGCACCCTCAAGAGGGGCTGAGTGGAATGGAGAGAGGCTGGGACACACCCAATGTTTAGCGCCAAGTCATCCTGGCAAGATACTAACCTCTCTAAGCCACCGTTTTCTCATCTGTAAAATGGGGATGATTGAATCTATCTTACCAGGTGATTACAAGTAAAGATAAAGAAACACCAGGTTGTCAAAGCACTTTACAGCCTGGAAGTGTCAGGACTTTGGGTGAGGTCAGTTGCTGCAGAGCTATACTGCTCCACCTGTGAGGTGCACACGATTTCCCAGGATTTTGGTGAAAGCTAGAGGTCTGGGTGGAGCCCAAGATTCTGCTGCAGGTCCAGGGCCCACACTGCCGAGGTCAGAACACCCAGCTGGAGCGGAAGCTGCCATCCCTCACTTGGCACAGCCTCCAAAGGAAGGAAGGAAGGAAGGTGTGAGCCAGAGAAACCCAAGTTGATCTGTGGTGCCGGCTTCAAGTGGCACCAGTGGGATTTGGGTTATGAGATGCTACCAAGAAGCCAGTGGCTGGGGTGTGTGAGGGTCCTTGTCCCCTGCTCCATGGGAGGTGGAGAGGTCTGGGGACAACCAGTGTCAGAGTGTCCCATGTGTGGTGAAGGTCCAGGGCACCTCCAACATCAGATGGCAGGTTGGAGACTAGTGTCACCCAGTGAGTGCTCTGGCCCCACGTTGGGTTCAACCTCCTGATTCCTTAATCCAACAGGAACAGGGTTTTTCCAGAGTTAGTTTCTGCCTCGTAAATTTTTGAAAACTACATACATGTTCTTGTATTCCGTTAAAATAATGGCCAAGTAAAGCTGCAAATACAGCCTCTAGGCACTTCTCCAGACTTGGGGGAAGGCCACAGTTGAAGGCTAAAAGAGAAAGAGAGCTTTATCAAATACAAATCCTGAATCCAATAATGATTTTGCACTTCACCTGCAGCAACACAAGCCATGGGTTTCCAGCCGGTTTCCCTGGAGAACATTCCTAGTCTACGTTTTCTCAGTTAAAATCACAAGTACACAATTACAATTTACAGTCAATAGGAAGAGACTTTCCTGAAAACTTATCCTTTTCTTCCTCAAAGCTAATTTGATCCAATGCCCACAGCCTGCTCGATGTCTGGGCTGATCATAAATTCAGGCTTTGTGCGCCCCACAAGCCTGCCCATGGAGGCCCCACCTGCCACTGCACCCTGACCAATTCTGCAGTCTGACCTCCTCCCCCTCACACCATCCACCTCCTGAGCCACAAGAATCCACTTCCTTCCCAAGCAGACCACGAGCTTCCACGTTCCTGTCTCCCCACTTATTCCCTGGTGACGCCTTGGGGGACCCCTCCTGGCTGAAGACGTCTCTGCTGAGCTCAGTCCCGAGGCCCCAGGAAAGGACCCTCTGCTGTTCTGGCAGCTGAGACGATGGAGCACACAGAGCCTGTTCCGCAGCAGGGCGCCGGGCTCCTGTGTGCACACGACTGTCCTCGCCTCCTGCAGACGCCTGCGCCTGGACGCCCCTGCCAGGAGGTCCTGGACACGGCCGAGTGGCCGTGCGCCCAGGCCCCAGAAGGCTGCCCGAGAGAGACGCTGTTCGTGGCCGCCCGGCGATGACCTGGGACTTTCTCACGGAGAGGTTTCCATTCGGGTGCTAGGTCGCCCGAGGAAGACGGCCCTGCGTCTCTTTTCTCTGTGGGATCCAGCGAGTTTGTTTCACTTGGACTTTTGTCAAGTGATCGAAAGACAGTGTTCCTGACTTGGCTCGCCCGCAGAAAAAGGCTGCTTGCCGCTTCCAACCCTCCCACCCTGCATCCCACCAACACGCCTGTGTTTTTAATGCTACAAAAACAGGCCCACTTAAACCTTGCAAACCCAGACGGGGCCTGGAGGGGTAGAGACGATCGAGTTGGCAGCTTTTCTCAAAGGACTGCAATCTTAGTATTTCCGAGGGCACACAGGACCCAAACCGACTAACCCTAAGTATCCTGAGGCCAGTGTGTGGGGACCCGCTGTAGTAAATATGCCAGAATATGTGTAAGTCGCATGTTGGTCACTAACAACCGAGCGCCCTTCAAGTACTCAGAAAAAAACTTCATGTCCTCTTGAGTAACTTAGTTTTTAATGTTTACTTACTTAGTAAACCTCAAAATATTTTAAATTTTAACTAAATAATAAATGTACATGTTTAACATATAAAAGAGTACAAGAGGGCCCATGGGGGGAGAAGAAAGACTGAGCAGGCAGGGCCCTGCCCCCCTGCCCCGCCCACCCCCCACCCCCACCCCCACCCCACCTGCCCCCCCCTGACCTCCCCCCCCCCGCCCTGCGTGTCCCACCCACCTCCAACCCCCTGCCCCACCCACCCCCTGCCCCCCTTGACCTCCCCCCACCCTGCATGTCCCACCCACCCCCCCGCCCCCCCTGCCCCACCCCCCCCCACCCCCACCCCGCCTGCCCCCCCTGAACTCCCCCCGCCCTGCGTGTCCCACCCACCCCCACCCCCCTGCCTCCCCTGCCCCGCCTTCCCCCCTGCCCACCCCCCCCCCCGCCCCACCTCTGGCCCGGCTCCTCAGAGGGAATCCTTGTACCCAGCTCTGATTCCAGTTCTCCTGTGGTCCATAACCAGATCCTTCTGAAGGTTAAACTATTTCTTGATCAGCTTTAGACATTGTGTACGTTCCTACTGTGATCAATAAGGATTTTGCCACCAACTCACACAGTCATTTCAGCACTTTCAGCTGTATTTTCTACTGTGTCTCACTGCAATGATAAGCAAGACCCCTAACACTTTCTGCTAACTGTGGACCTCACCCCGCTCCCCCCCCCCGGCAGGTGACGCAGTTGAGGAGGTTCTGTCATTTCACCCTCCCCTGCCCTGACTTTGACAGCTATCCTCTATACTCACCTTGTTAAGGCTGGTAACACGTTCTATTTTTACTCATAATTAAGTTTCCTGTGCTTTGTCTATAGAGTCTAAAAAGCTGAAAACCAATTCACCTGAATTAGTAAGTCTGAATTAATTCCTGTAACAGATAAACCCTAAAATGTAAATGGCATAAACACAATCGTGAGTTTCATGCTTCTGTACCTGTCCCTGAAGGCAAGCAGGCCCACGGAGTGACATCCCCTCCTCAGCTGCTCAGGAGCCCCGGTGGCCAGGGCCCTGCCATCTCGGGCATGGCAGTCCATGGTCACCTGGGTCAGGCTGTGGAGGGCAAAGGGCCGAGAGGAGCAGCCGGGGTGTTTTTATACCAGGCCTGGATGTGCCACGCATGATTGCCACTCACACACTTTGGACAGAACCTGTCACATGGATGCACCCAGATGCAGAAGATGGGACAAGAGCCTGGGGTGGCGTCCACTTTGCAGCCGGCTGGCTGGGCCCACGTCCTCTGCACCGGTTGGACGACGTGCATTGATTACTGCGGGGCCCAGGGCTGCCTGAGGTCTGCACGTCTTTTACTCGACACCCAACGACCCAAAGGCAAGCCAGCGATGGGAGAATGTGCCTAGTGTCCCACTCAAGTGACTTCCTTTCTCCACTTAGCGGTTATTATGAACCACGCTTTGTTTTTGTTGAACCATGTTGGGGCCATGTCTTTAGTTTGTCGTCTTGCCCTAGAATTTCTAATCGCCTGTTCCTCGTCGAGAAAGAAGGAATATTGACAATCTTCACCAGATCCCGCTCACGTTGTAGCCCCCATGCACATCAGGTACTGCTTGGAGTCTGTTCACTTTTCTTCTGCAGTTGTCATTTTTGTAAATTGTTTTAACTCTTGTTCCAGTCTGGACCGGCTGCTGCATGTTTGGGCCATAACTTCTCTGGCTGTGGCTAGGCCGACGGGGTATTTACTACTATCACTTATTTTTCCTCTCTCTAATTGCTTTTATTTTCTTTTTTCCTTCATCCTCCGCCTTTACCGTGTTCTTGCCTTTCCCAGTGTCTCAGCCTCACCACCTATCTCCTGTGCGTCCCCTCCCCTGCAGGAACACCTGTCCTGGGCCCTTCCGGGACGTGCCGTGTGACCCAGGCTCAGCAGGCCAGCCGCACCTGCGCTACCCAGAGACCCGCTGTCCCTCCCTGCAGAATCCGACCTGTTGCGCCCCTTTTCCTGTCCACTGCCCATTTCCTGTGCCCAAGTAACCCCTTAAGGAAGGGTGCTAGGTTAACACTGTGCAAACATCGGGGGGGGGGGTCAGCACCACTGGCACCTCTGGGTTGCTCTAAGGGCACGTGGTGTCTCATCTCTTCATCTGGACATGTGGCCGCAGGCTCTGTTCCCTCTGCCCACTTCTCGGCATGAATGTGTTACTACAGTAAAAAGTCTAGTAAAAAAGAAAGGGTCTTGGGACTCTTCTAAGTCACTGCATGTCTGAAAATCATATTAATTGGTAAATGTCCAGATGTAGAATTTAGGTTGAAAAATTTTTTTATCAGAACTTGAAAAGTATCATTCTATTGCCCTTTAGAATGCTACTACGCTATGTTGCTGTTGAAAACCTAATGCCAGTCTGATTTTACTTTCTTTGTAGCTGAATCATTTTTTCCTTTAAGTAATGCTTCAGTATCTCTCTAAACTTGGTGTTCTGAATTTTTGCAATAATGTGTCCAGGTATTTTTAAAACTCCGTCCAGCTGAGCAGTGCACAGGCTTTTTCAATATGAACACTTGAGTTTCCCTGACAGCTTCGGGAACTTTTCTCGTATTCTTTGGAAATTTTCTCTGCTCCATTTTCTCTATTTTCTGTTCCGGAAACTTCTCTTAGTCAGATGTTCTGTCTCCTGGAAGGTTCTTTTGGTTCCGTTATCTCTTCTATTGCTTATCTCCTTTTTCTACTTTCTAGAAAATGTCCCCTTTTATTTTGATTTTCTTTTTAAATTTTAGTAATTGCATTCCAGGTTTCCAAGAGCTTTTTTGAGGTAGAATTGTTCCTTTCTTGTAGTAAACTGTCCATGTTTTATGTCCACGTTACATTCTCAGATCTCTCTGAGGATTCTAATTATTGGAGGATTTCATTTTTTTTTCTAAATTGTTTCCTCATAGGCTATTTTTATTCTATTTATTCATTTTGGATTTTCTTTAATACCTCCAGCCACATTGAAGAACAGGCTTACTCACTCGGAGTTTTAGGGATTGCTGATGGGCAAATGGTGCTTTAGGCAAACGAGCCAGGGGCCCTAAATGTCATCATCTGAGGGTCTTTAAGGCACCACAACCTCGCACGCCCTGCCCTGGGTCTTCCATGGACAGTCCTTTCCAAATCCTTGAGAGTGATGCTGGCCCATCCCTCTAGCACTGGACACCATCACCACTGTACTGCAGGGAGGGGTGAGCACAGCTGGCCACCCAAAATACGTTCAGTTCACCCCCAGTGTCGCCCCATCCCCTACTCTGTCCCAGCTGCCACCCCTAGGCTGGAGCAGCTCTCTGCACCTGCACGGCCCACCCTCCCGACACGCTCACCCACACATCCACGCCCTGCAGCTCTGCTTCTGCGGGGCCTTCCTCCATCCTCAGACCCTCCTCCAGACGTGCATGTAACTGTCTCACACCCTGATGACGCCCCTCCTGCATGCTTTTGCCTTTTAATTCTTTCCCTACAGCCTCTTAAAGGAATCTAGGAGGGAGAGGAGACAAGGGCCATGCTCCGTCAATCGTCTCGGGCCAGAAGTCTAGCAGCCCTTTCAACATACCGGCAAGGAGGCACTCGGCCCTGCCCAGGGGCTGCTGAGAGAGGCAGCGAAGAAGCACATGGCCAGGCCCCCCACTGCAGCAATGCCCACTGTGGCTGGGACTTGGAAGGTGCACAGTTGTGCTGGGGGCATCTAGCCAGTGGGGGCCTCCTGGTCCAGGGAAAAGACAGAGCAGAATGTGTCCCAAGTGCTCTGCTTCCCAGCAGTTCACATGATTTAGGGTTTGGTTGCAGTTTTTTTGATTTAGGAAATTGCATTACACAACGATCCCTATCTGTGAGAGCATCTCACCCTGCAGACCCTTCCCACCCGTCACGATGCCCGACGCCCCCATGTAAGGTGAGGTGCTGTCACCCATGTGCAGGAGGATTCAAGACTCAGTCACATGCATGTTGAAACACACGCAGACCGATGCCCACCTGCAGCTGTGAAGGCTCATGCTGTCCTCTGTGACCAGCACCTCTGGGAAGCCCTGGAACATCCCTGTCCTGCTGACGGGTGGATACAGACGTCCACACGCAGGCCTCAGCCCCGAGAAGCAGAACAGTCCTTTGGTTTCTGTCACTTGAGGGTCAAAAAACTCGTTGAACTCTTCCAACAATAAACCAGCACCGTGCTAGGCACTTTCACAAATTCTTCCATTTGGTGCTACCCAGCAAAGAAAGGAGTCATGTTGCTAAAGTGGGAAAGAGAAAGCCGGTGGCATAAGTGGCGTGTCCAGGACTGGAACCCGTGTCTGTTTGGCTCCAAAATCAGGGCCCTTCCAAGCCCATCACAGCTGTCTCCAAATACCATGCTGACACCATGCTGACCCCACACAAACACCACACTAACACCACGCTAAGACCATGCAAACAGCATGCAGACACCACGCTAACACCATGCTAAGACCATGCAAACAGCATGCAGACACCACGCTAACACCATGCTAAGACCATGCAAACAGCATGCAGACACCACGCTAACACCACACTAAGACCAGCTGCAGGCGCCCAGTCAGGTGCAGAAGTTAAGGCGTCCACTGCAGATGAAACGCCTCTGAGAGCATTTAGGATGTGATGCCTACAACCCCATCCTCTATTCTAATATGAACCGAGTCCAAGTTTTATTGGTACAAACCAACATGTGCTGAAGAATAGCACGGCAGATGGTGTGATTAAATGAGCTTCTCACACACGTCCCGGAAGCTCCCTTTCAGAGTGTGGCAATCAGACGCTACATCCTAGACAGTCTCTGAAGTATCTCCCAGGTACCCTGAAAATGCTTCTGCCAGTGGCCACCAAGCTTCAGTGTAACTCAACAAAAGTAGCCCAGTTACAGCTATCAGGAGTGGGCACCTCGACATACTTTGAATATTATTTTTAAAATGTACTCACAGACACATCTGTGTCTGTTTCACATTCCACATACAGATATACTCCAATAGACAGCAACAACCACTGTGGTCACACCCTGATTACTACATAATATTCCAAAACTGTTGGGCTGATTCGATTTCTCCAGGGCCTCCTACATTTGATATGTGCTTCCTTATCACTTCTTTGATTTGGCACAAAGTCCTACTGTCCACTTCAATGGGGAGCTGAACAGTTCATTCAACAAAGGTTTATGGCATCCTTACCATGCACCAGCCACATGCTGGGTGCTAGAGGTGCTATGATGGAACCATTCTGTGTGTTGACTATGAGGTGGCTACACATGTGATAAAATTGCGTAGAACTTAAAGCCCCCAAGCATAAATGAGTAGAAATAAAACTGGGGAAATCTGAACAAGACTGGAGGTCTGACTACGGTCTGACTGTTCTGGTGATGGGCACACCAAAAACCTTGACTTAAGCATTACACAAGGTATCCATCTAACAAAAACACTTGTACTCTCCTAATTAATATTTTGAAATAATAAATAAATAAAAAACAAACAAAATAAAAGACCGTCGGTCTACAGCAATGTCAATACCCTGGTTGTGACATTAGACTACATCTTTACAAGATATCATAGAGGAGAACCAGGTGACAAGTACCCGGGGTCTCTCTGTGTCATTTCTCACAAGCACATGTGAATCTACAACTACATCAAAGTAAAAACATTGAGAAGTTGGGGAGGGACAGATTTCTTTGACTTTCCCCTAGCAAGTCTGACCCAGCGGGTCTCACTGGGCCTGGGGATGGGTGAATAATGAACTCCCCAGGGCTGCGGTGGTCTGCTAGGATTGAGAACCACCGTCCAGAGCACTGCCCCTCTGCAGCTCTGTCTCCTCTCCTCCTCCTTCGTGGGAGGTTAGAAGCAGCAGCTGCCCAGGAATGCCTTGAATAGAGCAGTGCATCTCGGCTGTCTCTAATTTAATCATGCAGGTGAGTGACTCCTTCATTTACACCACTCGTTTCTTAAAGGAGCTTCCAAACATTTTAACCATCACACAAATCAAAACATGGGCAGAACTGTCTTCTCCACAGTGACCCTCCTTGCTTAATTAAACCACATCTAACAAGTGATCCAGACAGGCGTGGGTGTGCTGCTTCTCCGAACACCGTGCCATGAAATCCCACCAACAGAGCGAGCTCCGCTGAAGCAGATTCACTGCTCAGGCTCCTCAGCCGGATCCTTCCTGCTGTCAGATGCACAATGCCTGTGGATGATGTGATTCAAGGGCACCACAATAATCAGATGGAAGGTGGCGACGGGTAGGCAGAAGAGTGCACTTTTAATTATGTGCAGATCTCAATTGCAAAAATGATACTTACATTCTGTCAAAGTTAAAGGATGATGAATAATTTTCCTCTGTGTACTTGGCAGAGTGGTGCTCAAAATTGTGATAATAATAGTACCTTGTCTTTATGCACTTTCTTTCCTCCAAAGAGTTCAAAATCTTCCAAAGATTGCTTCCATTTATCTTTCAACATTGCTGTGGAAAGAAAAAAGTGATATTAGTGGGTCAGATTAATATACCCCCATTTGATAGGGGGTTAAAGTGAGATTAGTGATGAAAACTAACTCCTCAAAAGTCTGACATTTCACGCAGTGGTCAAGCCGGGAGAGATTCAAATTGCCCATCAAAGACTGTATTTGTTTGAGTAATCAACTCCAGCTGCTGTAACAAACATTTTAGCATCTTAATCTGATAAAAACCTTTGTGCTCCTCAGATCACAGCTGGATGTTGGCCAGGCAGCAATCACGGGCACATTTCCTCCACACAGTGACTCTGGGATCCAGGGCACATCTCCTCCACACAGTGACTCTGGGATCCAGGGCACATCTCCTCCACACAGTGACTCTGGGATCCAGGGCACATCTCCTCCACACAGTGACTCTGGGATCCAGGGCACATCTCCTCCACACAGTGACTCTGGGATCCAGGGCACATCTCCTCCACACAGTGACTCTGGGATCCAGGGCACATCTCCTCCACACAGTGACTCTGAGATCCAGGGGTTCTCCACCTGTGCATCGTCCATGGAGTCCTTCGCTGACCCACTGCATTCAGCTGCCCAGTGAGTGCAGACCAACAGCATAAAGGACTGCACAGGAGTTTCAGGCAGGGCCTGGAAGTAACACAAACCATTGCTGCACTCATTTTTGGCCGGAACTCAATCATGTGGCCACAACTAACCACAAAAGAGGCTCAGAAATGTAGAATGTGCATTAAAACTGGGGAGTCTCTGAACCAAGGACACCACATCCACTTTGTCTCCCTATGGGGAGTACCTACTCCATCCGTCTTCTTCGGGAGGAATATGAAAGGAAAAGAATGAAATTAAAAATACCTCATGCAACCAACGCACCACTCAGAGGAGTAAGAGAGAGAAAACCCTGCCACTGAGTCTGCAGAAAATCCACTGACCGTCCAGCTCACTCCCCTCCTTGCCTGTCTCTCGCTCTGGCGCTGGCCAGGACGGTGGGCCCGATGCAGGCTCTCGCCCACTGATGACAACTGAAAACTCCGACAGAACACAACAAGCTGGTGTCTGAGGACTCTAAAAAGCAAGCGAGAGCAGGCAGACTGGCCAGGGAAGTCAAACCTGACAAGCGGAGCAGCGTGAGAGTTTTGGATTTTCCCTCCTTCATCGCAGCCGTGTCCGAAAGGCAGTCCGAGTCTCAGAACTGCTCAGCAAGCAGGACAGAAATAACTCAGAGAAGATCCGCCTCTTTTTGGCCAGAGGACTGGAAAAGGGGCCTCTGAGAGCCAGAGAGTGCTGGTGGGGGACCAGGGGACTCTTAATCTTTTTCCTCTTCTGGCCCTATTCCAAGGCCACCCCCGGTCATGAAGCTGCAGCTGTGGCAGTGGTGTAGGCACCTAAAATGCCAAGAAAAAGATCACCTCTATGGCTGGAGGAACTGAGAAAATGGGCATCTGTGTGGGCACCTATTTTTCCTCTCTTTTCTCTCACCACTTTGCCCTGGAGAGCACCCCAGTCAGGTGAAACTGCGACACCGTGCACGGGAGGAGGGAGACTCTAAGACTGAGAGAAACCAGACGTTCCAGCCACAGGGCTGGGAAAGGCCCCCCTGCGCTCCAGAGAGTCTTGGGGAACCCTTGGGGCAAACGGTTTGAGAAGAAGATACCCCGATAATGTGTGTGAGCTGAGATGGCTCCTAGGCTCACCTCCAAGCTGTGAATGCATGGAACATACTCAAAGAGGCACAGGGGATCAATCAGCTCGGGTTGCCATAGCAAAATACCATAGACTGGGTGGGCAGTTTACACAACAAAAGTTTATTTTCTCACAGTCCTAAAGGCTGGAAGTCTGAGATCAGGGTGCCAGCATGGTCTAGTCCTGGGGAACCTGCTGTGTCCTCAATCAGACAGCGCCCTGGTCTCTCTTATAAAGGCTCTAATCCCATCAAGAGGACCTGATGACCACACCACCCCTTCTGACCTCATCTGAACCTAATCACCTCCTTAAAGGCCCCACCTCCAAATACCATCACATTGGGGGTTGGGGCTTCAACTTATGCATTTGAGGGACACAATTCAGTCTATAGCACATAGCATAGGCTTTGAAAACTGAACTGATACTAAAATCACTTCCCAGAGAAGGTGAGACTGCATTGTGGTCTGAACCTAACATTCTCCAGAAGATTTAAATCAGGGTTTCTCAACTTACGCACTGTTGACATTTGGACAGGATAATTCTTTGTTGGGAGAGACTGTCCTGTGCACTGTAGGATGTTTAGCAGCATCCCTGGTCTCTATCAACTAGATGCTGGTGGCATCAAGATTGTCTCCAGACATTCCCAAATGTTCTCTGTGGGGTAAAATCACTCATGGTCGAAAACCACTTATTTCAGCAAAACTCAGCATCTCATAACATATTCAATATATTTAGGATATAATCCAAAATTACTCAACATACTAAAAACTAGGGAAATCTGACCAATTCTCAAGGTCAAAGACAATCAGCACATGCCAATCTTGAGAGGCTCCAGATGTTTGAATTAACAGACAAAGACTTTACAGCAGCTGTTACAACCATTCTCCATGAGTGAAGGTGAACACTCTCAAAACAGAGAGAGAGATCCCAGCAGAGTCATAGAAACTGTAAAAGAAAATTGAAATGTTAGAACTGAAAAAATAAAACATTAGAAGGAAAAAAAAAAACACGGAGGCCTCAATTGTGGAATCAAAATAACAGAAAAGAAAACGTCAGAGAACGAGGAGACAGATCAGTATAAACTATCTCATGTGAAGACAGAGAAGGCAAGAAAGGAACATAGCCTCAGAAACCAGCACAATTTCAATCTCCCAACAAAGAGCACTCCCAGCACAGAGGGTTTTACTGACAGATTCTACCAAACATTGAAGAGAGAATTAAAGCTAATTCTACACAGTTGCTTCCTGAAAATAGAAGAGGGAACCCTTTACAACTCATCGTGTGAGGCCAGCATTGCTCTGAAAGCACAATATAAGAAAACAGCAGACAAATATCCCTCATGAACATAGATCCAAAAATGCTCAACAAAATATTAGCTAACAAAATCCAGAAATATTTTAAAGGAACAGCAAATCAAGACCAAGGGGCTTTATCCTGAGCATGTAAGTTTGGTCGCACTTGAAAACCAATCAGTGTAAATGCACCACATTAACAAACTAAAGAAGAAAAACACAGAAAAGGTATTCAACGAAATGCAATATTCATTCATGATAAAAATTCTCAGATAAATAGGAATAGAAGGGAACTCTTCAACCTGACGTAGGGCATCTACAAAATAATGAATGTTACCATCACACTTAATGGTCAAAGACTAAGTGTTTATCCCCCTAAGATCAGAAACAAGGAAGGGTGTCTTCTCCTACGACGCCTTTCAACACTATACTGGAGTCCTGGCCAGTGAGATAAGGCAGGATCCAGAAATAAAAGGCATGCAGTGGAAAGGAAGAAATAAAACTGTCCATTCTGCATAGAACATGACTGTCCACTGGGAAAATCCCAAGTATTCTCCAAAAGAAATAAAAACTCCTAGAACTAGTAAATGAGTTTAGCAAGTATGGTGTTAGTGAAAGAACAGATGCATAGATCAAGGGAACAAAATAGAGAGTCCGATATTCCCACACTAATATAGTCAATTGATTTTTGATGAAATTGCAAAGGCAATTTAAAAGATCATCTTTTCAACAAAACATGCTGGACAATTGAAATGCATGGGCAACACAATGAGCCTCACTAGGCACTTTACATACCACATGAAAACTAAGCCAAATGGCTCATAGACCTAGATGCAAAATGTAAAACTGTAAAGATTTTAAATGAAAAATAGAAGAAAGCCCTTTAGACTTTGTGTTAGGCAATGAGGTTTTAGATATGACACAAAAAGTTTATCTATAAAAGAAAAAAAACTATTAATAATAAATTAGACCAGCAAAGTTTAACACTTTTGCTCTGTGGAAGACACTGTCAAGAAAATTAATAAAAATAAACCATAGACTAGGAACAAATATTTGCAAATCACACATCTGATGAAGAACTTACATCTAGAATATATAAAGAACTCTTAAAACTCAACAATAAGAAAACATATAACTTAATTTTTTAAAAGGCAAAAATGTGAACAGAAACTTCGTGAAAGAAAATATACGGATGGAAAACATATACGTGAAAAGAGAGCCAAGATCATGAGTCAATAGGGAAATTCAAACTGAGACCACAATTAGACAGCTCTACACACCTACCAGAAAGGTTAAAGTTAAAATGACAGATCACGTCAACGTTGGCAAGGACGTGGGGCATCCAGAACTCGCACCCCTTGCTGGTGAGAATGAAGAACGGCAGTCACCTTGGAAAACTGCTTGGCAGTTTCTTACAAAGTTAAACATGCACTTACCATGTGACTAGCGTCCTTCCTGCTAGGTGGGAGAGTGAAGCAAACTTATGATCATGCAAAAACCCATATGAAATGTTAGCAGCCTTATTCATACTCACCCAAGTCCGGAAACATCCCAAATACCCACTAACTGACAAATGGAAGAACAGTGGTGCGTCCGCACAGCAAGCTCCAATCAACAATGAAAAGGAACGCAGTATTGATCCTCGCACCAACGGGGAGCAACCTCAACTGCGCTAAGTGAGAGAAGACAGCGTTAAAAGGCTGCATACGGTGTGATTCCAATATATGACATCCGGAAAAGACAAAATAGGTGGATGACGATCAGACCCATTGTTGTCCATGGCTAAGGTGGGGGACATGTCTCCAGGGGGCTGCACAGGTGAGTCTGGGATCTGAGGAAATCTGCATCTGGACTGTGGCGGTGGTTGCATTGCTGTGCATTTGTCCAAAACGCATAGATTGTACACTAAAAACAATGGATGCAAATTTTAAAACTGGACTTTAAAAAAAAAGATGACAAATTTTATGATTTCCACGTATAGGCAGCAGTGTAATGGCTAAAGAAGTCCAAAGAGATGAAATCCTGTGCATTCAAATGGTCAAGGAAGATCTTATCAATGGACCTTAAAAGGTGAGGTGACAAGGGCAGGAAAGGGTCTACGGCAGGTAGGACGGTGTGGGGAAGGCCCTGAAGCAGAAAGCAGAGACTCTTGGTGTGGCCAGAGGGCTGTGGGAAGCCAGTCTGGGGGGACGGGAAGTGGCCATACAGACGTGTGGGGTGAGACTGGCTCAGGCCAGAACCTGGGGCTGTCCAGGTTGGGCTCTGGCGTCCCGCATGTTCTGTGACCGGATTTCGGAGCCTATTCCAATGCTCCCGTTCTTTCTGCATCTGGACCCTGCTCTATAGCCAGGGACAGCTGCCCCACTGCATAGGGATCCCACTGTTGTCTTTTCACAACTGAATGGCATTTTTAGAAAGTTTTAGTGGTGGTTGCTACCTAAGAACAGAAAAACAAGTCTTTAAAAACAGATTATCCACTATACACTAAGTTAATATCACCTGCCTTAAAAGAAGTCCCGCGTCTTCCGTCCGTGCTGAGAAGTATGGAACTGGGGAATGACCCGGGTGCCTGCCCCAGACCTGCTCCCGTTGTGCCTGTCCAGGGAGCGCCCCGC
Source organism: Daubentonia madagascariensis (assembly GCA_023783475.1). NCBI lineage: Eukaryota > Metazoa > Chordata > Mammalia > Primates > Daubentoniidae > Daubentonia > Daubentonia madagascariensis. The sequence continues at coordinate 2,669,751 of JAKFHU010001035.1, forward strand.
CGTGCTGCGACTGGGTGAGCTGGCCTCAGCCCCTGAGAAGGGTCAGTACCAGAACCAACCATTTAAACACATCTATCTCTTTTGAAAAACGGGTTCAACGTATTATCTACCATGTTGCTCTAAGTCCATTATGAAGAATTTAGTTCTGGGAACTAGATTGTAGTTCCAAGAATAAGTTCATTTTTGCAAATGAATCTCTTTTGCTTTTGTGTTTTTGTTTTTCCTGTTTTAATCTAATTAAAGACTAAATTTCCTATCTGAAAAGTGAAAAGCTTATATCACTATTCCTCCAAACGAGTGGGCCCTGGCACAGAGAACACAGACTCACCAGATGAGGGTAAAAGGAGAGAAGGCTTTAGTGCAAGTCCCAGCCACGCTTGGACCCAGAGGTGTGCCCAGCCCGGGGACTTGTGCTGTGGCAGGTGGATGCACAGGTCTGAGCTGCGAGTAAAGAGCTATGTCTCGGCCCTCCCGCTGAGTCTGGTCAGGAGAGACCAGCCAATTCCACCGGTGGAACTCAAGGGGCAAAAAGGTGACAGCCCAGAGCGGCGAGTGCCTCTGTGGCCTCAGAATGACCCTGATGGTCCATGATCAGCTTTCTGCAGCCGCCTGGGCATGGCCAGGCGTGCAGGGGCTGGCCTGTGCTTGTGCAAGCAGCCCACCAGTCCTGACAGATCAATGGCCAGAGGCCAAACACTCCGGACCAAAGCCAAGCTTCTGTGACACCACCAAGTCGCATTATCCTGCTTTCAAGTCACCCGGGCTTCAAGTAATTTATCAAACGTTGCAAGGAGTGACGGGGGAAGTCTTGCCGCAGTCAGCGTCTGGGGGCAGGTCTGGCTAAGGGGCCACCAGGGGGAATTGCCCCAGAGCGCCCCAGCACCTCAGCTTTTGGGATCTGCAGAACGCAGTCCAGTGCCGAATCATAACCAGTGCTCATTTGTGGATTCTCTTTCCTGCTCTTGTTCCCAAGTGCTGTGTTGTGTCTTCTGACTGCTCAGTGCCTATAGGTGTGACAGCAACAAAGGAAAGAGAAAGGGAGAGGTCTTAGCTAGCCCTTCCCGTAAACTCAGAATAAATGACAATCTACTGGGGGGAAGACCGGCATTCTCCACGAGATTTTAATATATTGTAAGGCAGTTATGTAAGTATGGAATATCTAACCACCTTATTAAAACCTCCAACTCATTTGAGGTTGACTCACCTCTGGGTCATCCCACAGCAAGATTTCTAGTTGATACATTGTGTCATTTTGTGAACAAAACTATTACTGGCCTATGGGGGTAGGAAGTGCCAGACAAAATGACCTCAGATTAAAAGGAAAATAGTATCAGCCCCCATAAATGTGTCTTGCAATTCGGCCCACCTCTTGCTACACAGGGGTCTTACTTTAGAGGATGTTAATGGGCTTGCTGTCAAAGGCACTTCTCCTGACTTATCACCCTTACCCCACCCTGGCTCTGGGCGCCTTGGGGCACCATCTGATGGTACGCACCCCCAGATGGAAGTCCAGACAGCGCGAATTTCAGGGAAGCAGGCGTGAGCCCCTGGCTGGGACAGGGCACCGTGCGTCGGGGTGAGTGCTTCCACTTAATAGACCCCTCGATCCTGCCCATGGCCATTCCAAACGTCCTCCAAGCAGAATAGCTTAATTTATTGTTGTTGGCAGTTTAAGTGGACGGCAGCTTAATTTGTAGCCGAGGTCGGCTGAACTTCACTCTGTAATCTCCAGAGTTTGTTCCACAAATTTCGGTTCTATTCTTTGGCTTGTTCCAAGGCAGCAAATTAGAAGTCTCTTTCCTTTATAACAAGAAAAAATTAGTTTATACACAGAAGGAAAGAGAAATAAATTACAATCCTCTGTCTTCCTTACAGAGGGAGAAGGGGAAATATATTGATTTATATATGAGAATGATTCACATTATGTGGGGTATTGGTTTTGTGGTTATAATTTAAAAAGTGAGTTTAGTCAACCCTCTGGCTAGGGGAAGGGTGCCCAGCTGACGGGTGATCTTAACAGAGCTGACCCGCCTGCCCTGCAGCAGTTCCCGATTTCTGTAAGTTGGAGGCAGAGGGTCCTTACGTCGCACCGACATATGATTGCACCTGATTTAAGTGCTTCCTTCCAGCCTTGGCCACCATCCCCGACATCAAGTATCAGTGTTCTACAGAGGGGAGGGGATCGAGGATGAAATTCTGACAGTGAAGATTTAATTCTGTCGCAGTTTAATGATCACAAAAGTAGTTGGGGGTATGTCTTCTTGGGAGACAAGGTGCAAGGGCCCTTTAGGGTCATTCCCTGACACCTCCTTCTCCTTCTCACAAACCCAGCCTTCAGGTCGCCCCACGCTGTCCCTAGGACAAATGCTTCCTCTCCTCTCTGGTCCTACAAATGAACCCGTGCAGACTAAACTGCTTTACCTGTAATCATTATGACAGACTCATGGCCGGTCTGTTTTTTCCAGGTAAACTTACAAGTGATGCAGTAGCGTTCCGCAATTCCTACCTGCGTGCAGGTGCGCACCCACACGGGAGCCCTGCACTGCCCAACTCCACCCTCCGGCGGCATCTCGGGGGCCTCCTCAGCTGAGCTCCGATTTCTTGCCTCAACTCGCCTTGGCCATTTCTAGCCCCACACCTCCCCAGGCGTCTTCAAAAGTCATCACTTGCCTCTTTGCCAAGCAAAGTCTTTCACGTCTTCTGAAACTCCTGATATTTACCTCCATTTGAATTCAATGTAGGATCAACTTGCCCGTTCACCGAAGCATCTCTCCTCTCCTCTCGGCATAAGCTCCCTGAGCTCGTGTCACGTTCTCGGTGCACCCGCCAGGCCTAACCCAGCACAGGCCAGGCCCTCACGTGGCGTAGGCTCCTGCATTGCTTCTGAACAAAGTGACAGCACATTGTGACGCATGGATGACTTGTCCCTCTTCTTACTGGGTTTATATTTGGTTTCTCTGAGTAGGCAGAAAGCTCACTCCCTCCTCCTTTTCTCCAGCCCTGCAGTGTGGGTGGCCAAACTCTTGGTTGCCCAGTGCTACTATGCTGTAGGCGCTCTATGAGTGTTCCTTGAGGTGAAGGAATAACTGCACTAACTCATTAACACCTTGATTAAGAACAGTAACGCCAAGCTGAGAGTGGAGGAGGCTGGGACAAGAAATGAGGAAGAGGCTTGGGCCCCACTTGGCAGGAGTAAGAGATGTTTCCCCAGAACAACTTGAAGGGAAGGGAAGTCCTGCGGAAACGTGCCTACACAAGGCCTGAGGCAGTTACAACATGCATATTTATAGGCCGGTGTGGTAACTACAAAATACAGATCACAACTAACCTGTCACGGTAGAAATAGAGGGAGAGAGCCCTAGTCGTGTTCAATCTGGAAATGAATTCTGCTTCTGCGACAGGCGGGGCCATTACACACACGACTTCATAGGAATCCAATCAGAGTGGTTTTTATGACGCACAGTATAAAACACTCCAGGTGGCTGTTCTGTAAGAGTTACAGGCAGGAGATATCAGCAGCAAGCTCTGGTAATTACAGACCTCCATCAGGAGCGCCCAGACATTACCCAGTAATCACCCCTTACACCTGCACGGGCTCCAGCTCTACAAAGGGCTTTCTGCACCATGCACTGTAGTAATGGTAATGGTAGCAGTAGTAAGAGTAATAATAACACTGTCATTGTAATAACTTTTAAAATAGCTGCCATTCCTTGAGGTTCTACATTGGGCCAGGCACTATTTTTTTCCATAAATTATAACATTAGGCCTGAGAACACCCACATGTAAGTAGATGCTATTATCTCAACTTTCCACTTGCAGAAGCTAAAGCATGAAGAGGGTAAGTTACTGGCCACGATGACCCCGACAGTCAGTGCAGATATGGAACACAAGCCCGTGTCAGTCTGACTCCATACCCCGGCTCTGCAGGCCTCTCCAAGCAGGCTGTGCTTGGGTTTCCCCATGGCCCCAGCAGGTAGGCAGAGCAAATGTCTCCTCCTGATACCGACAAAGACACGTGCTCAGAGAAGTCACACAATGGGGAAATGGAGAACTTTGACATCCCCCAAGTTCTCCTGTCCGCTAATCCAGGCCTTTTCCTTGGTGACCACCACTCTTGGAATGGACTCTGAATCAATTTGCCCTGAGAGAGGACCCCCTGGAGCCTGTGTCTCAGGAATAAGGAGGGATGTTTAAAGGCAAGGATTTTCCACATTGCAAATGGGCGTGGAAGGGAAGAGGGACGTCTGGTCTTTAAAGGCTGGTCTATCAGCCGCTTTGGCCACGTGTGGAACACAGTCACAGAGGAAAGGCTGGGAAGACCTTGGTAGGAGCAGAGGTGCTCAGTGCCCGGAGGTGCCCTGCTGCCCGAGAGCCAGCCAGGTCTCCCCAGGTGCCGCCAGGGCACACAGGAAGCAGGAGGTGAGCTGATCGGCCAGGCTCTGTCCAAACCACAGAGGGATGGCACCTTCATGGCACCTAGGACAGGTTCAGCCCTGCATTGCAATACATCATTTCTACGTCCACAAAAGGCCCTTCGTCCTATTGAATTTTTAAGCACTTTAAATCCCTTCCCTTGGTGAGACAACCCAACAAGCCAAAGTTTAAATAAAGGAGTAGCTCACCTTAATCTTTCTTCAGTTTAAGCACACCCAACATCTTGCGTATTTCAAAAGGAACACACATTAGCAGTTTTAATACATGAATGCATGAAGGTCACACAGGATTTATTCCTCTCAGCAGGATGAAGAGCTCAGCTCAACTGTCATGAAGACAGAGTGCTCTGTTCGCTGTAGACGCCTTAAGAGGGTCCAGGCCCCGTAAGCCTCCACAGTTTCCCCTTGAGGTGTCTGGGCTAACTTCAGACGGCATAAATGTTTGTGAGCACCCCCATGCCCAGCAGGCTTCTGCGTGGCAGTTGGGGCTGTCATCTTACTGTGCAGGGAGGCATGCCGGGCATCCGCCTTGGGAAACCCTCCTGACCAGGGGGCTATGCCCCTGGCCGCAGGCAGGGCCCAAGGTGGCCTAGAGGAGGAGACAGCCTGGCTCCATTTCCCCCTTCCTCTCCCAGGGTTGCATGAGGACATCACTGCTGGGATATGGGGACCCAGGTCTTCACCCTCAATGTGGACGGCCCCTGACTGACATCCTTCCTCCTTTGTTTTGAATTGATGGACTAAATTGTGAGCTCTTCCAAAGCAAGACAGTGTGTTTTATTTTCTTTACATCCTGGTACTTAGTGTGGGGCCCCTGATGCCCAATATTTGTTTGCTGGGTGACCTCAAGTGCGTGTTTGCCATGACCCTGTGTGACAGATCATGCACCAAGCACTCTGCTCTAAACACCTGCAACAGACCATGCTTCAAAAATAAGTCTAATTGTTGTCATTCCATCGTTTGACAGTCTTTGCTTGAATTTTTAAGTTTTTTCTGTATAAGAAACAGGCCATTTTGGGAATTAAACCTATTCACTTATTAACAACATTTATTAGAAGTCAATGGCCCAGGCACAGTGCTAGATACAGATAATTCAAAGATCAAAATGAATCAAATTTTGTTTTTTCCATGTTTTGGTCTCTAACCTTTGAATATCAGCCCAGAAATCAGATAGTTGCTTTAAATTAAATGTATTAAAAATGAAGTAAAAGTCCAAATCCAAAATGAGCACAGACACAACCATACACACAGTCCCATAAAATTTGTGCCCAAGGGTAAACCCACAGGAGCAGCACAAACTCACCTTCTCTGGTCCCAGCCCCGGCCACCAATCTGTCTCTGAGCTAACTTGCTGTGCAAACTGAGTTGCCACAGACCCCTCCCAGGGCCTTGGTTTCATGGCAGGACACAAGGGGGCCGAGTACTTGGGCATGACTCATGGACAGCCTGGAGTCCTGGGTACAGAAGGTCCTTCCAGGAGAAACGGGGTGGAGCAGCACAGCATAGCGACCTGTGGCAGCTTGGAGCCGCTGCTCCATCCACACACTGCCCAGCTGAGCACCACAGCAAGCATGGCGCTCAGGACCAGACTAAAGTTCACCTCCCTTCAACCTCACCATTGGATTCCTCTGGTGTCACCCCAACTCCCATGCCAGCCTGAGCCTCCTTTCCTAGTGGGGCTCCATCCATTCCTTTGTCTGGATGTGAAGCCACAGGGAGGAGTGCTTGGCTCAGGAGGCAGCCCCAGCCCCATGCATGTGCATGTGCATGTTCATGCATGGGGCAGCCCTAAAACAGGCGTGCACTGTGGAGAGGTGGGTTTGTGATTGGGCAGTGGTCTGGGACTCCAGTCCAGGAGAAGTTATTACATCAAATACACTGAGCTTTGGTCACTTCATCAGCCGCAAGACCACGGCAAATCCATCGACCTTGAGGGCCTGTGCTTTCTCAGGCACAAAATGAGGAGAGTCTCCTTGCCATGGGGCTGCTAGGAGCTGTCAGCGAGACCGTGCGCACAGCATGCCCAGCTCCATGGACCCTCCCTGCTGTAGGCTGAGGACTGGCAGGGGGCAGTTGTTACCACTTGAGGTCACTGTGATGAGTCTTTACGTACGTCTCAATAAGCAAGAGAAGCCCTCAAGCCTGAAAATCACATCACGTGTCTGTCCAGGATGTCAAACAAGACGGTCCTGCCAGCTTGGAGCAAAGCAGCAAAGCGCCTTCTCTGAGTTCCGCTGGGGGCATGTGCAGTCTCTGGGGAAGCCGATGGTTCCAGTTTTCAGGGCAGGTATGTCTGAGGGCCCAGCCCCAGTTCCTCATGCTAATGCCCAGGGTGCAGATGGGGGCAGCTGTGCAAGGCACCTGGCCACCTCCCACCACTGCTGCCAACGCACTTCCTGGGCTGAGATCCTCACAGTGTCCTCATGGAAGGCTCCCTGCTGCAGGGACACAGAGACCAACCACTGACAGTGATCCTTTCTTGAGAACAGTTTCCGTGGCCATGGGACAGGTCCTCCCCAGTGCGAGGCAGGAGGAGAAGGTTTGCAGGGGGGAGCGGGCCTGGCCGATTCACCACCTTGCAGTGGCAGCTCCAGGCCTGTCTTCCCCAGGGCCTGGTATGTTTAGTATAATAATGTCACTCTCATGCTCGGTGGGGCTGTCCTGGACTTCAGGGGAGGCCGGCACCACAGCCTCATCGGACGTGTCTGGATGTGAGGGCAGATGCCCCCGGGCCGGGCAGTGATCCAGATCTTTCCACAGTGGGACTCACGGCCAGCGGAAAGCACCATTTCCTGCTACTTAACGCTTCAGGCCTGCACAAAAGCACCCAACTGCACGTGACCTCTCCACAGGCAACAAGGCCAAGGCACAGTGAAGCTCAGCGACTTGCCCAGGTGCTGAGGTTTGGCGGGGCCAGGGCTCAGTCCCTCTGCTCTGTACACCCTGCTGGGGGCCGGGCCAGGTGGGCCAGGTGGGCCGGGGCACTGCGCTGACTCCCGGGCGCCCTGGAGTTCGAGCTGGTCCAGGCACTCCCCCTGCTGCGTCCCCACACCCTCCCTGTCTGGGTGGATTCTCCAGGCTGCCAAGTGCTGAAGATCATGCCTGACCAGAGTGTCCCTCTCATCCTGCAAACTGCAGAGGCAACGAAACCCTGGCTTTCCCGGGAGGCCACAGGGCATGCTCTGAATGATGCCACAGACACCTGATCGGTGTTGGAGAGCTCGTCCCTGTTCTGGAGGGATTGTCAGGTGCCCTGGACGAGGACGCTGAGGCAGACGCTCCCAGGCGATCTGTCTGCCTGACCCGCAGGTCTGAGGCGCTGTCCGCCTGTGTTTGGAGCACCACCAGGAGGCTTGAGGTCTGCGGCCCCTCCAGTCAGCCAGAGGCACCAACACACAGGTGCTTCTGGAAATGGAAGGGAACGAACCATGACCGAACATCTGCTACATGCTGGGCACTTTAGAAGCATCATACAATCTAACCTTCACCTTCAGGAGGAGGGCATTATCATCATCTTTTTACAGATGAGGAAACTACTGCCCAGAAAAATAAGGGAGGTTGCCCCAGTGTGCGGAGTAACCCAGCCATGATTCAAACCCACGCCCTCTGGCTGCAAAACCCATATGACCCCGCTGCACTAAACAATGCTAAAAAACTAAACAAAACGAAAATTAAAAGGGGGGAGGACTAAAGATTCAGAATCGCCAGGGACAAATGGATCTCGCAGATGCGCGTGTGACGTGCTCCCCAGCGTGGGGTGAAGATTGTGGGTTGTACGGAGCAGCTCGGAGGTTGCATTCCAGAAGTGTCACTGGATCGCAGCCTGGCTGGGGTGGGCTGACCAGTGCTGGGGCTAGCGGCATGCCGGGGCTCACTCTGGCGAGAGTAGGGGCCCTGCACGACCTGCCATCTTCAGCGCTGGAACTTGCCCAGTGCCACTCCACAGTGGTCTCATCTGTCTGACTAAAAGTTAAACAGAATGAATTTCCCCATGATCAACTGCACTTTCTCCTGTATATAAATACATTCACACGAGCAGCTGGTTAAAACACAAAACAAAACAAAACAAAAGCCCTCTAAGATGTGCCAGTGAGAGCCACCCTCGCAGGATGACAGGGCCCCAGGCTCAGGAGGGTCCTCTGGAATGGCTGGCTGTCACTGCAGGAGCAAGGGAAGTGCGTGGCTGCACCCGGGTCACAGCCTGGACACGGCCTGCCTACGCAACCCCCACCACCCCCACCCCGGCTCTCCCTCCTGACAGCCAGCAGGTTCTGCCCCAGGGAGAGGATGGGCCCGTCCTGTCAGGTCTAAGCACCCAGCCTCGGGGCCCAGGAACCAACCAGAGCTGGGAGAGCCTTGGGGGCCGCAGGTCAGCTTCCCCGTAGTGCACACGAGGCCAGAAGGCGGCAGGCAGACAGGTGGACGGGACCGCTGCTCACTGTTGCGTGGGATCACACCACGCCCAGCTGCTGCCGGCCACGTGCCTTCTTCACCTCTCCAAGCCCCATTCTCTTCCAGCGTCAGTTGGGGCAATTGTGCCGATGGGTTAGGGGCTGGTCAGTTTGTGCATTTGAGGAGCATTTACTTGGATGCCTGGGTATGCATCCCAGTTGGCACCGTGGTAGGGAGAAACAAATGCGCCTCGTCCCTGCCTCAAGCTGCTCAGAAAACATTTCTTGCATTAATTTCTTAGGATAAAAAGTCCAAACCAGTAAAACTGTCCAAACCGCATTTCTAGTGTAGACCATGGGTTCATTCCTTTAGTATGATCGCACACTCTTATTCACAGAGACTGCCCAGGTGGGTGCTTTTTTTTTTAATTGATGTATATAGTTTCAGGGTACATGTGATAATTTAATAATTATCATATAATTTGTAAAGATCAGATCAGTGTACTTGGGATATCCGTCACCTTAAACATTTGTCTTTTCTTTATGCTGGCACAATTCCAATTCTTCTCCTCTGGCTATTTTGACATGTACAGTAGCGTATTGTGCACTATAGTCACTCTGCTGATCCATCCAACACTAGGCCTGATTTTTTCTATCAAACCAAACATTAGTGGCCATGAATCACCTTGTCCTCACGCCCCCTTCCCTCCGCCTCCCAGCCTCATTTGCAGCCACACGGATGGAACTGGAGGTCGTTATGCTAAGTGAAACAAGCCAAGCACAGAAAGACAAATACGGCCTGTTCTCACTCGCATGTGGGAGCTAAACAAGGGGATCTCACAGAGCAGATTGATGGTTGCCAGAGGGGTGCACTTTTGACGGTGGATTCTAAGCTGAGTGCAGTTGGCCTCTGACCTCAAGGAGCCCACGGTGGAGTTAGAAGGTGAGCCACGGCCCAAAACCACAATAAGGGAAGGAAGCAGGGCCAGACCACTTATGACTGACCGCTCCAAAGAGTCCCCCGCCCTGTGCCCTATTTAAGCTGGACTTCCACAAGCCACGCCCTGTGATGCAGGGCCAGAGGTCAAATCAAACCAACACGCAAGCAAATGTGAATGGCTGTTTTCACCTGCAGCCCAGTGTTGACTTTGAAAGGCATGTCCAGGGCTGAGTCTGAGAAGTGCTTGTCGATGGCTGAACCTGAAGAGAGAGAAGCCGGAGGCTATCCTACAATATAAAATCCCTGCGTTTTTGGTGGGAGAAGTTTATGCCGATAGAGCTTTTATTTTTTCCTGGCCTCTGGTACTGTGGCCCATGAATGCTCCTCCTGGGGGTGCCCGTGATGGCTTCATCAGTCAGGGCCCTCAGCTCTCCCCTCAACCACCATGCAAGCACAACTTAAACAGCACCAAAATGACAATATAAAGGCAATTCCGACATAACCATTTTCCATACACTTATTAAGCAGTAAGACACAACAGGGCATGAATTATTATGCAATAACTCATGCCTAGAAGCAATTTTAGACACAAAAGTAGAAGGATTCATCATTATCATATATTCAGTTCTATTTTTCTTTTTCACGCTATAAAAAATCATGTCTAAATCTCCTAAAACCATCATAGTCACATCAAAAAGTGGATTGGGCTATCAACTTCGACAGTTTAAAATAAACCAGCTGCTGAGCAGGAAAAACTCTTGTGAGTGCTTCACTTTAGGTTTGGGTTCTGTTACCAGGAGATGATGATAAATATCCTGTTTGTTATTCCTGCTTTAAAGAGAAAAAACAGCAAAAACGGAAGCTGCCCAGTAGAAAGGCCTGCAGGGGCCAGGTGTGCCTTGGGAACACTCCAGAGGCGATGGGCACACAGTGGCCTGAGGACTGTCAAGTGACTGGCCCCGTGTCCCTACAGCAGGGCCACTGGGAAGCCACTCTGCCTTCCCTACTCCTGAGGGACCCCAGCTTTGAGCCCCAAACCGTGGGCTCAGCCAGGCTCATTCAACAAGAATTTTTGAGCTCCTACTACATGCTGGGCACTCTGCTAAGCCCCGAGGACTCAGCAGTCAGCAAAAGTACCCCACAGCTTCCCCTCCTGGGGCTGATATTCTGGATGAGCGATGTTAAAGAGAAGCCTACTGAGGTGGGTCTCAAAGACCCTGGGAAGGCAGGTGAATCCCACCAAAAGCACCATGCAGGGCCCTCCCTAGCGCCCTCATGCCCCACCCTCCCCAGCGGCTCAGGTGCAGGCCTCGGGCAAGTCATTTAACTTCTCTGTCCCCTGCTATAGGACCAGGATTCTCAGATCTGTCCCTTTCTTTCCTTAGACCCCAACAGCTGCTGAGAGGCCACATGAGCCTGGCAGGTGTTTCCTCCACTCAGACTGACATTGATACGTGAACTCGCAGGATGCAGTGCCACGTGATGGGTCCTCCACGAGTCCTCAGCTCAGGCCAGATACAGCCACAACCATGCACAAGACAGGGAGATGCACTGCTGACCAGTCCACGGCCAGGCCCTGCAGAACCTTTCCTGACACCCCCAGGTGAGGAGAAGAGTCCTCACCTGGGGACACTTGGTGAGAGCTGCAGTCACAAGGCTTCCACAGCAGCGCTGCTGGGGGTCCAGAGTTTAGTCTTGTTTCTGCATCCCACATGAATGTGAACGTGGCACCTCACCAGCCCAGTGACGAAGGGACAGCAGTGATGAGCCGTAGCATCCCCATGGACACCTAAGGGGAAGTTCAGGATACTGTTGGCCACCCATTCCTGGGAAGCTCAGGATGGCCACCCGTGGCCAAGGTGGCTGATTCCAGGAGATGCCCAGGATATGGGGCCCGGCTCAGAGAAAGCAGCGATACCACAGAAATGGGAGTTCAAAGTTCTGAGCGCCCTACACAGAAACAGGCCTCCCCTTCCCAAGTGGGGACAACCCCGACTCAGCATTGCTGACACTGATGCTGACACAGCCAGCTGGGATTTCAGCTCTGAGAGCACCTCAGCAGCAGCACCTCAGCCCCCCAGGTGGGAGAGAAAAACTCCTGGCCCCGGTGCCCACCCCAATGTCCACCTCAACACCCACCCTGGCGCCCACAGGGCCTGCAGCCAGGACAGCCCATCTCACATCCTGGGGAAGTCACTGGGGCTGGGGCTCCCTTCTGGTCCTGCCTCCTTCCAGCGCCTGACTTTAGCCAATCCCATAACCTCTGGCCTAAGGCCTTCATCTGCCCAAGAGGACTCTTGGGGACTGCTGGGGAGGGCGTCCTGGAATGCCAGGAGGTAGGAAACAGGAAATACCCGTAACAGAGCTGACACACAGCAGGGAAGAGGGTTGGCCGAGTCTGTGATGTCCAACCTGGCTGCAAGTTAAAATCACCAGTGGGGCGTAAACCCCCACCAAGCCCAGCAACCCTGGAGTCTGACATACGGGTCTGAGGGGTTCTGGATGCTGGTTTAGAAGCTCCACAGGCCATTCTGGGGAGCAATCAAGGCTGGGCAAGGAGATTAAATCATCTCTAAGGCACTGCCCCTAACGGTGACTCTACTCCAGAGGCTGCTGACACTGCTGGTCTGAGCAACTCGACTCCTTCCAGAACAGTCTAGAGAGAGAAGTGGCTGTCCCAGGGTAAGTCCATTTTTATAGGTCCCTCAAAGAACAAAACACCCTCAAAACCTGAAGTGGTGGAAAGTCAGGCAGGTGGAGGAGACCTGTGAGCCGGGAGACCTGCCTATTTCTGTAGGACGCCCCTCTCCCCTCCTCCTCCTATCAGAAAATCCAGCCCTCTGTCTGAAACTTTCAGCACTTTCCTATCAGTAGCAGAAAATGTCTGTGTCCCACGGCAGGACATTGAAGGCCCCTCCTCAGATATGTGCTCCCCTGCCTCTCCCCTGCCCCACCTTCCCCCCAGGGTGTCCAGCGAGCCTCAGGGACATCACATGCTGCCTCTGTCAGGCGGGCATGGCAGTCCTTCCCACACACCTTCGAGCACTTGGGCCTAATGTGCCCCTGGAGGACCCTGCTCCGACCCTCCTCCTTCCACTTGGGGCTGCCCTGAGCTCCCTGAAGGGGGGTGACCTGTCTATAAGGAGACTTCAAGCTCCTTGGGACAGGACTCTGTCATACTGACTGTACCTCTGCATACCTATATACCTCACTTGGACTAATGGCACACCTGCACACCTGTATACCTACCACACCTGTATACCTGCCACACTTGCACACCTGCCACACCTGTACAACTGCATACTTGCACACCTGTACACCTGGCACACCTGGCACACTTGGCATGGTGTGGAAACATGTGGATGAACAAGACACACAGGTGAAAGAAACCCAGCAGGGAAATCCCCCATGGCTCTGTCCCCAATCCCCCTGACATGTCTGGGTCGAGGGCCTGCTTCTGCGTCCCACCACATGCTCAGGGCCACTTGGAAGAACAGGTCATCTCAGGGCTGTCACCCTTGTGCAGAAGCCACCCTGTTCACCACACGTGAAATTCAGCAGCATGTAGGAGGTCGTGTCTGGGCAGCAGTGTCACCTATCGTATACCTCCTCCCCCTCGGGACACCCATCTCACCACTGCCAGGGCTGGGCCAGAGCCTCACACACCCTGGGGCCTACAGTGAGGGAGCCATCTAGGGGCCCTAAAGGGCAGGTCGGAGGCCACAGCCCTGCTTCCCCTCGGGTTCTCCAGAGGCCGCTTCTCTGACTCTCATCAGCAACGAGCTGCGACAGGGAGGCGCAGCCCACAGCAAAGCTGGACAGCAAACGCGTGGACGGGGCTGCCTCGGCCACCACCACTCCTGCCCAGATCCCTCTGGGCCCCTCAGACCCTGCAAACCCGCCCATCCAGTGCCCACCCTGATACCCACCTGGACGTCCAGCCAACGACCCCATCCTGTCTCTGCCCCACCCTCCCAGTCTTCAGAGGCCCCTTTGTTCAGTGCAATTAAAAAACCAACTCTCCCTCTCCCTCTGTCATGCGTATACGTGTAAAGGTGTATATGTATGTGCACATATGTACACCTGCCACTGCCCTGTGGCCTGGACTAAATGGAGAACAAGACGGGTGGCCGTCGGCGAGCTCGAAGTCTAGTGGGGAAGGGGGTCCCGGCCGGTGCTGTGATAAGGACCAGGGCCCCGAGGGCTGAGGGGGCAGCGCCTGCCCAGTGCTGGGGGTTAGGAAAACCCCGGAGGGCAGGGTGACTCAGGCTGACCCCAGGACGCAGGCATAGAGGAGGGCCTGGGCCGGCTCCGGGTGTTCAGCTTGTTTCAGCACAGAAATAAACCGCGCAGGGCTTGGAAACCAGGCGGAGCACAGAGCCCCTGGCGGCAAAACCACACAGACAGCAAAAATATCCGTGGTTGCCAGGGGCTGGGGGAGGGGGGTGAATAGTCAGAGTCTCTGTACACTTACAAAACCCGCAGAAGGCACAACACCAAGAGTGAGGCCTGATGCGGGCTACACTGTTTCAACATAGGTCCATCAATTGTGTTACAGGTAACACACTGCTTGGGAGATGTTAGTAATGGGAAATTTGGGGGCCAGGGACAGTATTGGGGAATTGTCTGTACTTTCTGCTCAATTTTTCTGTAAACCCAAAACTGCTTGAAAAAATTAAAAAGTCTATCAATTTTAAAAAAACAAAAGGAAGCAGACCATGGCCACGGTTCCTACCCCCAAGGAAGTGGGCCTCAGCCTGAGCCCACTGTGGCGCCCAAGGTTCACAGAGGTCAGTGGGCACCCACAGGTGCCACCTCCTTTGTACTGGCGAGGTAGGGCTGTCAACAGCGTGTCTTCTTCCTTCCGGAGGATATGGGTTTCTGGGAGGGTCACTCTGCCAGAGAGGGTGCGCATGTGTTGGAGCAGAAAGCTGAGCCCCCTCCCTGATGTGGTGTGCAAGGCCCCCCATATCGCAGACCTCCTCGAGGCGGAGCAGCAGGCTGGGGCTCTCGGCCCTCTCATCCTGCACACCTGTGGCCCCGTGCTGGCATCCGACAGTCCTTGTGCATCCACCTGTACTCCCATGCTCGGTGCCAAAGGAGAGCTATAAAGGTCCAGGCTACAGGCCTTGAGGAACTGCTCCCGGGACTCTGTCTCTGCACCTCAATTTGGGTGGGCTTGGACTGCTTCAGCCGGTGGTCTAGAGACAGAAGGGACGCTCTGTGCTCTTGAGGTTGGGTTACAGGAGGCCCTGCAGCTTCCTCCTGAGTGCCCAGGAAAGAAGCCCAGTGATCCTGAGGCCACCATGCTGTGAGGAAGCACAAGCCACATGAGGCCATGTGGGAGCTCCGTGGACAGCCCAGCTGAGCCCAGCCCAGGCACTGGCCACAAGAGCCAGGAAGCCCCCAGGTGACCCTGACCCAGACAATGAGGGCTTCTAGCAGAGGCCCAGACATGTGGACAGAGCAAGCCATCCCTGCTCTTCTCTGCTCAAATTCCCGTCTCAGAGAATTCAGGAGCAAAGTCAGCGGGTGGTGGTTGCACGCCACGAGGTCTGGGGTTGGTTTGTTACGAGTGCCAGACGACCAGAACACATTTCTTTACCTATTATCACAAGCCAGAGAAGTATCCTTGACCTTCATAGTTCATGTGGAGAGAAACTGAAGCCCAGAGACACGGGATGACTTCTCAGGATACCACCGCCAATGGCGTGTCCCGTCGCAGTTCACACCCGAGTTTCACAATAGCAGGTCCCGTGTCCACAAGCATGAGGCCCATCCCTGCACGCAGAGGCCGCCACCCCCACTCTGTGTGACACACACCCAGCCTCCACTCGGGACGAGCCGGAGATGCGGTGATTTTGCCCACGTCCCCTGGGACTCCGCTTCTAGTCTCCAGGTGATTGGCCAGGAATGCCTTCAACAGCCACTGATTACTTCAAGCCTCCAACATGTCCTGGGTATTTTCTGAATAAGCATCAAAGCCGTTCCGACAGCCAGCGAGCTTCTCCCTTCCCTGGACTTGGGAGGGAGGTAATTTCCCTGACATAAGGCATAACCCTCAGGCATTTGCCACGCTCTCTGCTGCATCCTGAGGGTCAGAACTGGGAGCGGCTGGGAAAGCCTCGTTCTAGCAGCGGGAAGCAGACAGCCCATCCTGACCTGGGGGAGCCAGGCTGACCGACGGCCTCAAGGCTGGGGCTTGTCGTGAAGCGCACGGGCCCCCCACGGCCATTCGTCAGCAGGCTCTTCGAGGCATCGGAACTGCCAGGCGTGCGCAGGAAGAACCAAGAATTATTGGCTGTGCCTGCTCTTCGATCGCCGCGCGGTGACAGGCATTCCCGCACATGATACATGAGGCGCGGTGGGGAGGTCGGCCTGACAGGGCTGGCGCTGACCCGGTGAGAGCCGGGAGGGCCTCTGGGCGCCAGCCCTTCCTCTCCTGCACGTGCTGCTGCCGCCGCTGCTGTGCACAGACGTTCAGTCTGGGGAGGGCCGCAGACAAGTGCCCCATCCTCCCTGCAGGTGAGTTCACGCTGCTTGCTCCCCGGGAAGAAGCGGTGAACCGAAAGTGGTCCTTGGATGTGACCATGCACCTCGACAGCAGCTTGTGCTGAGGGCCCCCATGCGCGATCAATCACTGGGCCCTGGCAGGGCATGTGGCCTGGTGCTGAGAGGTCAGGGTGCTTCAGGCTGTCCCCTCCGCTGCCCCCACACACCTGCGCCAAGGGCCTCGCCTGTGGGCCAGGAGTTTGCTGGTGCATCCTGTCCTTTTGTGTACCCGTGACGGGCCATTTCATGCATGTTTTCTCCTTCAATCCGTGCAGACGCCCGTGAACAGGCAGAGGTGGGATTGTGCTTCATTTCTCAAGGGGGAGACTTGGATCTGTGGTCCTCACGCCTTAATCCCCTAAGAAGCACCTGGGCTTGTGTAAGTGGCAGGTTCCAGGCCCCGTCAACAGGCAGCCCACTCAGGACTTCTGGGCTCTGAGCTTCTCTGGACCTCTCTGAGAAAACAGGGATTGGGAGCTGGTCCTCTTCCCCCTAAATGTTCACCCTTCCTGGGGTCCTGACCCTTGAGCACGGATGAGGGCCCAGGGACCAGGGTCTCTCTGCCCTGCCGTGGGGCCCAGACTCACAGCTGCCCCACCCATGCGTCTTGAAGATGTCTCACACTCAAATTGCCTGAAATGGATGAATGGTCCCTTCTCCAGCACAGGCAATGCCACCATGAAGAAATGAGGGGCACCATGCCTGCCCCCACCCAGGTTAAGTACATCTCCACCCACTGGGTTATGCCAGAAAGCAAGCGTGAAACCCGGAGACATCCCCACTCCCTCAGTATCCTGGGCTCCGTGCCAGGCCTGGCTGGTGGGTTCCCAGGGCGGCCCCGGCATCTCTCCTGCCCCCTCATGCTGAGGCCCAGGCTCCCCAAGCTCCTGTCTCCACTCTCTCCCCTCCCACCCTCTCCCTACTGGGAAGAGGCCTTTGCCCACCCACCATCCCATGCCCAAGCACCTGCTGCCTCTTCATTCCCCCCAGATGGCAACTAGGACCATGGCAGTTTAGCCCCAGCTGACCTCTCTGCCCATATCTGTCCTCTCCACAGCCCTGACCACCTCACATGGCCAGAATATGCTGCCTATCCTGGCCATGTGACTCTCTCAAGCTGGTCCCTTCACCTGGAGGTCCCTCCCGCTCTGTACCCGCCCAGCACAGGACAATCTTGAGAGTCTTGAGGGACAGCATCATCACTCAGGGCCCAGCTGTGTCCCCACCTGGCTGTGTGCCTTTGTGGGTGGCCTGTCCTCCCAGGCAGGAGGAGTTCCAGCAAACTCCAAGTTCAGCCAGCAGCACAGAGCTAAGTGGCCATGAATCTGCCAGTTTCCTCCTGGAATCAGCAAACATTCTGGAAATATTACAGAGGTCAGGCCAAGCTTCACCAGGGCAGGGATGTCTGGATTGTGCAATCCAGCTCCAACTGTGCCAGCATCTGGTGTCCCTTGGCGTGCAGGCAAAGCCAGCACAGTTGGCTTCAGAAAGCCAGGCTGTCCACTCCTGAGAAGGCACATTCAGAGTGACTGGATTCAGCAAATGCTTTTCTGGTTTCGTTTGAAACCTTGAAAAGTGTAATTCCATCATCTTTGTTAAACAAATACTTTAAGTGCAGAAGAAAAACACAGACCACACAAAGTAGCCTGGGCACCTCCACGGTGGCTGTGGTGATGGCCTCACTCCCTTCTTGCCTGGGCAGAGGTGGACCCTAGTGCAGACCTAAAATCCCAGTCCGGCCTTGCTCTCGCAGACTTGTCACTCAAATGCCCGTGCCCTCTCTAGAAAGGATGGATGCTGGGGGAGCCATCCTTTCTGCTAGAAATGCTTCTTGCCTCTTTCCCTGGCTCTGAGCTGCATGGCTGTGCCCCGCCCTGGACCCCACTCCTCACCCTGTGACTGGGTGTTGCACGTGCATCCTCTCCGGCCCCTCTCCCCTCTCCCAGGCCTTCTCATTTTGGAGGGAGGGCTTGGGTTGATGTGTCTGAAGCTCCAGGCAGGGTTGTGTGTTTGGGGAGGGCTTTTCCAGACTGCACCTCCCCTCTGGTGTGGCAAGACTGCAGGGTTGCTGTGTGCTTGGGGGGTGAGGACTGCTGGCTGGACAGAGAGCTGCTGGCACCAAGAAGGTGGCTGGGCAGGCAGACGTCGGCAATGCTCTTGTAGCCCCTGTGTCAACAAACAACTGGAGCCGAAACACGGTCCTTGAACCGGGGGCGGAACAGGGGTCTGGCAGTCAGCGTGGTAGCACCAGGGATGTCCACGCAGCAGGAGGGCCCAGAGCCAGACGCCAGGCCGAAGGACAGACAAAGTGAGCCCACCTTGTGCCCTGAGGCCTTGGGAGTCCTTGACACCTGCTGAGCTCCTGCTGCCTCATCCAGAGTGCTGTGCATCAACAGCAGGAGCGTTCTTGAAAACATTTTATGATCTGCAAAGTGTCAATCCTTAAGGAAGGCACTGTTACACTTTCTTTTCAATGAAATTATAAAATAGGTGAACACGACCAACTTCCATCAAATGCGAAGGCCCTTGTCAGGCCCCCGTGGCCTCTGGGCCTGATGCCCAATGCCCGGCCAGGCCACCTCGGGGGCCTTGGGTCCCACTGTTCCTTTCCACCTTCAGCTTCTGCAGAGCAACCTCCAGGGTCCAACCTGCACTGTGTTTTGTGGCTACAATGTAGTTTCCATCTCTTCCTTTCTAGATGCAGGAGAGTTGGGCCACCACAGCCCCCGGGCCTGCACGGGCCCAGATGTCTGCTCACCAGAAGTCAGCTACCCCACGGCAGCCCTGTCCAGCCCAGCCCCCAGGGTTTCCAGGCAGGAGGCTGAGACCACGGTGGGGCCGGGTAGAGGGGGAAACCTCTCCCAGACCAAGGCCAGACCCATGCCCTCTCTGTCCCATCCTTCCTCCTCAACCCCAGGATCACACCTGCACACAGTAGCGGCTAAATTAACTATTGTGTGTG
Source organism: Daubentonia madagascariensis (assembly GCA_023783475.1). Classification (NCBI taxonomy): domain Eukaryota; kingdom Metazoa; phylum Chordata; class Mammalia; order Primates; family Daubentoniidae; genus Daubentonia; species Daubentonia madagascariensis. Next base: position 2,689,029 of record JAKFHU010001035.1, read on the forward strand.
CTGGACTGAATTGCTCAAGGTCACTGTCAGGTCTTCGAATTATACATTTATCAATTCTTTCCTACATCACCTCTTTCAATCAAAGTCAGGACAGGCCCTGTACGATGTGGGAGCTGGAAGCTCACCAGGTGTGTCCCCGCACTGCAGGCAGTGTTGGGGGTACACAAAGCTGAGGGAAAGGCAGGGTCTGAGAGCACCTGGAAGGCAAGGCTGAGAAGTCATATCAAACCTGCAAATAGTGTGTGTGCCAGGGCTGAGCAGGCATCACACACAACTCTTGATTTTAAGGAAAATTATTCAAGTGGCCACGCACAAGGTGGTGAGAGCAGTGAGCCCGTTCACTACTGCAGCACTTACACGGGAAGCCCCGACAGAAACGGGGCTCTGTCCACCAGGAAGCGGCAGCTCCTGAGGAGCTCCGGGGGAGGGGGAGAGGTGCAGGGAAAGACCCCAGAGGAGCTGATGCTGGAACCGGCTTGGAGAGTAGAATTTCGCCAGGTGGAGGAGGGAAGAGCCAGTGTAGACAGAGGCAAGCTGCTACGCATTTAGGAAGGGCAAGTCGTCTGTTTGACCAGAATTTTAGCCAAGATAGAGAAGAGGGGACGTCGATGAGAGGCAGGTGGGGTCGGGGGCTGTGATCGATGATTAGTTGATTGACTGATTTAATAAATGTTCATTAAGTGCTATGATGTAGAAGGCAACATTTCAAAGCACAAACTTATAGGCTGTGTCCTGTGTAATTTTTAGTGCCTCTTCAATAAGCCACGTAGAAACAAATCACCAAGGCTCAGTAAACACTAATCGATCACAGGCCTCATCGTCATTTCCTGAGACCACAAAGCGTGTGACGATTTAACTGCTCAGGTGTCAGTGAAGGGCTCTGGGCCCCTACAAATTTCTGGAAGCTTGGCCAATCACCTGGAGGATGGCACATGTTTTTAAAGTTTTCTTACATTAGAAAAGATGGTATCAAAAGAAGTCAAAAGATGGAACATGTCCACTGAGGGGCAGGGTGAATAAAGGAGACATCTCTCTTGATTCTTAGGAAATGGCCTTCTATTTACTGCTTTATATTTGCAAAATAGCAGCTCTGAACTCATCTGCAGTGTGGAATACCTTTGGAAGTTCAATTTTAATCCATTTCTATGTAGGGAATCTTGTTTTTAAATGACCAAGCCTAGCAGGGTGCAGTGGCTCACGCCTGTCGTCCCAGCTACTTGGGAGGCTGAGGCAGGAGGACTGCTTGAGCCCGGGAGTTTGAGGCTGCAGTGAGCTATGATTGCACCACTGCACTCTAGCCAGGGTGACGGAGCAAGACCACGTCTCAAAAAAAAGAAAGACAAAGATATAGATAGATAGATAGATATAAGATCCAGCTTATGGCTTTCAATGTTCTAAAGTAATTAAGACCTTGCATTTTTCACATATTTCATAAAAATTTAGGTTGCATACAAAGTGGTATTTCCATTATCCATTCATGTGTCCATCAAGAATCTTATCTTGAGATAGACTAAGAGCTTTGGGTTATTTACTGATATTTTCCATAGAAGAACACTTATGAAGGTGCTAAGGAAAGCGAGAACCCAATTCTAGAAATGTTCCGAACTTGGTGGGTCCTCATTCAGCCTTTAGAGGTAAGATTAGCAGAGTCAATGACACCTACTAGTGCTTTAACATATGACCCACTAGGACAAATGCCAAGATATCACACCAAATCATAAAAAGAACTTTACTTTAGTGGAGAGATCCTTAGGTTTCACAATATTCCAGCTGCAAATTCACAGAGCTCAGTCAAGGGCAAGAGAAGACTGGGATTGGGCTTTGGAATTTGCTAACAAAGATGCACCTTGTTTGATCTCATGGTTTTTGATTTTTCTGTTTTGTTTTGTTTTGTGTTTGTAGTTTGGCTTAGGAATTTCAAGATTCATTTATATTCATCCATCCATCCACCCACCTACCCAGCCACCAACACATCCACCCACCCATCTACCTACCTACCCACCATCCCTTTATCCACTCATCCACCTACCTACCCATCCATCCACCCATCCATCCACCCATCCACCCATCCATCCATCTACCCATCCATCTACCCATCCATCTACCTACCCATCCATCCCTCCATCCATCCCTCTATCCACTCATCCACCTACCTACCTATCCACCCACACATCTGCTCATCCACCTACCTACCCATCCATCCACCCATCCATCCACCCATCCACCCATCCATCCATCCACCCATCCATCTACCCATCCATCCATCCCTCTATCTGCTCATCCACCTACCTACCTATCCACCCCACCACTCTACCTACACCATCACCCCATCACCCACCTCCATCCACTCATCCACCTACCTACCCATCCACCCACCCATCTACCTACCCATCCATCCCTTATCCACTCATCCATCACCTACCATCCACCCCCACTCACCACCCACCATCCCTCCATCCACTCATCCACCTACCTACCCATCCACCCACCCATCTACCTACCCATCCATCCCTCCATCCACTCATCCACCTACCTACCTCATCCTCCACCCATCCTCACCCATCCTCCACCCATCCATCTACCCATCCATCCACCCACCATCTACCCATCCATCCACCCATCCATCTACCCATCCATCCACCCACCCATCCTACCCAACCATCCATCCCTCCATCCACCCTCCATCCACTCATCCACCTACCTACCCCATCCACCACCATCCACCCACCCATCCATCCTCATCCCTCATCCACCTACCTACCCATCCATCCACCCATCCATCTACCCATCCATCCCTTTATCCACTCATCCACCTAACTACCTATCCACCCACCCATCTACCTACGCTCATCCACCTACCTACCCATCCATCCACCCATCCATCTACCCATCCATCCCTCTATCCACTCATCCACCTACCTACCTATCCACCCACACATCCGCTCATCCACCTACCTACCCATCCATCCACCCACCCATCCATCCACCCATCCATCCACCCACCCATCCATCCCTCCATCCATCCCTCCATCCACTCATCCACCTACCTACCCATCCACCCACCCATCTGCCCCCCAGCCTCACCTCCCACCAGGAACATGCCTCGCCAGCAGGTCTCCCACCTTGGTCAAGTTTGCCTGACCTGTACTCAATGCTCAGTTCTGCCCTGAGTGGAGTCCTCTACACAGCTGTTTTCCTCTTATGAGACCAAAAATTGGTGGCAAGCATGGCCGCATCGCCTATCTTTATGTCTATTCATCTTCCTTCCTATCTAGCTCCTACTGCTAGGGAGCTCAGGGGTGACTATAGAAACCAAGTTACGTTTCTGGTCCTCATAAAATTTTCACCTACTTTCCTTATATAATTTCTGATCACTTATTTAAAATTTTAAAAATATTTTTAAATGGACATATGTGTTCCTATTAAAACAATCATTGTTTTAGTCAGCTCTGGCTGCTGTAATAAAATACCACAGACTGGGTGGCTTAAACAACAGACATTTATTTCTCACCATTCTGGAGGCTGGAAGTCCATGATCATGGTGGCGGCAGATTTGGTGTCTGGTGAGGGGTTCTTCCTGGCTTGCGGATGGTGCCTTCTTGCTGAGTCCTCACATGGCCTGTCAGTGCATGAGCTGGGCGGGGGTGAGCTCTTTGGAGTCCTTTCTTGCAAGGGCACTAGTCCCCTCATGAGGACCCCTCCATCATGACCTTAAGTAACCATAATTACTTTCCAAAGGCCCCACCTCCAAATACCATCACACTGGGCTTAAGGCTCCAACATGTGAGTTTTGGTGGGACACGGTTCAGGCCACAGCAATGACCAATATCTACACAGAGCCTACTATTTCAGGTAGTTCTGAGTGTGTTATATGTATACATGAATCCCCAAAATAATCCTGTGAATGTCACGATCATCGGACCAGACGGTGAGAGTAAGGCTCAGGCAGCAGGTGCTGACCCGGAGGTGAACGTGGGGGCCTGGCTCCAAGGCCTCCCCTCCGAACCTCGGCACATCGCTTCTGCCGAGCGCGTGCAACCTCCACCCAGCGCACGCACGTCTTTCCAGCCTCAGCTTCTCCAGAGAGCTGCAGAACATGCGCAGAACTGACTGTGACGCAGCGGAGAGACCACATCAGGACCCGGAGTGTAATTAAGAGCTGTGAGGTGTGAAGCCAACTCTAAGTGCAGCGTGGGCTGCAGGAACAGGAGAAACTTGAGGGGCCGTGAGAGCTAAGCCAGCCCCACGCTGGGTAGGCTGGGGGGGGGGTATGGCGGTCCAGGCCGAGGAAGGGACCGTCTGAGGGGGCTGGGGAGGCAGAAATGGGAGAAGCAAGCCTGAGAAGAGGAGCCCCGATGGGTGCAGAGGTGACTGTGGACACAAGGCTGGATGGGCAATGAGCCCAAACCCCTGCGCAAGGCACGTGCCAGGACACAGGATCACCTGCATTTTGGAGGGCAGCATGGTGCCCCGTGTGCCCTTTGGGGCAGCAGGCTCTGATGCTGCTCTGTGGTCGCCGTGTGGGCGGCTCCTGCAGGGGACAGTGAGGGTGTTCGCATGAGGTGGGAGAACAGACTGTCCCTCAGGTCAGGTTTGCCAGTAAATGAGGTTAATTCTTTGACTTTTGGGATTTGGACTGTGTGTCTGCAACTCACTTTGAGTTTGCCCTGACCTCCGAAGTCCTGCCTGCCCCATGCACTGGAGAGGCTGTGGCCCTGGGCAGGTGCCCCGCGTGAAGCCGTCAGTTGTCTGCACGCATGCAGTCAGTGCCGAGTGTGCCAGGCGTAGCTCTTGGTGTGGGGTGTGACGTTGAACAGGAAAGACTTGGCCTCTCATGGTGCAGTTGGGAAAGGGACTGACCGGTCAGTAACAGAGACCAGGCAGGGAGGTGGTGGCCTTCAGGGGCAAGGGGCCTGAGGGGCGGCGTGGGGTGCAGGCTAGAGGGAAGCATGGACCACCGGAGAGAGGCCACCTAGGCAGCCAGGTTCTGCCCAGCAGAATGCTCAGCCTGGGAACAAAGGACTCTCAACCCTTGACCCTCGACCCTCGACCCTCGACCCTCTGGGGGTCTGCAGACAGATGCAGTTGGGGAGCGAGGAGCGGGCAGTGGTCCACAGAGAGCACACAGGCCAGACACCATCACGGCAGGGACCTCGAGCAGCCCTGCCCACATATCTGTGGGGCTCCGGAGCAGGGAGCTCACATGCCCCTGTCCTGGGGGCGACAGACAGCCCTGGAGTGGCTGCATCACCCCACCTTCCCACCCTGAAGAATGTTCCAGACGCCAAGAGGTGCTCCCCTTCCCGTGATGGCCAGAGCCTAGTGGAGGCGGAGGGTCCATAGCCCCTGAGACGGTGCTTCACAGGAGATACCATGGCGGCTGCAGGTTACCCGAGGGACCTGGGGGGACCAGCCTGGGCTGGGCCCTGGTGGGAGGGTCCATGGCAGGCTCTGGGGGCCCCTACCCTCCACACCCAGCTCACCAGCCAGCAGAGGCCCGAGGGCACCCCCGCCCAGCGGCTGCTCCTGCAGCCCTCCCTGGCCCTCCTGCCCCGGCCACCTTCCCTGCCCGAAGTCCTCGGGGTCCACGCTCCTTAATCTGGTCTCTGCCCGTTTTCTTTTCCTTCTTATTTTCTTCCTTTTCTTTTCCTTCTTTCTGTTTCTTTCCCCCCTTTTCTGGCACCTTCATGTCCTTTTCTGCCCCTCAGGCTGCAGGAGATGCCTGGCAAGGGCCCTGCCTCCCTGCACATCTTGCCTGGGGGCTCCTTCTCCCTAAACCAAAGCCGGCCCTGCTGGAGCTGTGCTGTGTCATTGGTGATGCCCCAACAGCCCATCAAGTGTTTTAACACTTCGCCCCCCGTCCCCCCCGCCAGCACTCAGCATCCCAGAGGAAGCAGCCACAGCCCTTTCCAACATGCTGCGTAGATTAGGGGCAGAAGCAGCTCACAGAGCCCTGCCATGTTCCACATGCGCCCCGGGCGGTGGGGGGAGGACAGCCTGAGGTCGCTGCACGCCCGCCGGCTCCGTGTGTGGGCAGCACTCCCCCTGCTCTGCTCAGAAGAAGGACTCTCTCTCAGTGAGCATCAAGGCCTCCCCCTGTCACCTGGCTTGAGAGCGCAGACCCCAACTACCTGAGAGCAGCGCCAACTCGCCGGGCAGCACGTGCCAAAAAGAGTTAGTGAAAATGTTAAATCCAGAATTGCCCATTGTTCCTGTGAGCCTAAAATAAAATCCTAAGCCCTCTGCTAACTGAACGGACCCCTCTCGGCCAAGGGGACCCCCGAAACACCTTATTGTTGCCAATTTCAAACACAGCCTCTGGAGTCTAAATTTAGCCCTGCCACGTCCCTGCTGCAGAAGCCACCCAGGTGGAAAACGCGGGGTTACTAATGACCTCCTGCTCTCCCCAGCTAGACATGGTGCCAGGAGCACGTCACGGGTGACATTCGTCTCTCTCGGCACTGACCTTGCAGCCACCAGCCTGCGGGCCACTCAGCATGGTGCCTGGCCCTGCACAGAGAGCCCAGCGCCCGGCCAAGGCTCCTTTCCCATATTCCCTCCCAGCAGGTCCTGGTAAGGAGGGTCAATATTAAATCCCTCCTCACCTGCTGCGAGACCTCAGCATAATGAAGGAGAATAACTTGGATTTTACAAGCAGGAGCCCAGGGCAGCCCTCTCTAACCCTCCACACAGAAGGTGCCAGAGGCTCAGCTCTGAAAGCAGTTTGGGGTAGCCATGGATGCTGGTAATAACACCTGAAAAATATTCTCTGCATGACTGCATCCTAGCACTGCTTTGACAGTCTCATCAGGCACCTAGTGGCCACTGGGCTGCACTGGGTAAGAAATGCTTGGAGGCAGCGCCCCAGAGACTTGGGTGGAGGGGAGTGTGGCACAGGCACCCAGGGCTGAGAGACAGATCCGAGCAGCTGCCACTGGCCACTCTCTGCTTCTAAGTCCTTGAAACAGGGATACTTGCTCTATTTATCTCACAAGATAAGATAAAACTGTGTCCTGTGCTTTACAGGCAGAAGTATTATTAAGGATCTACTAGCACTGGGCCCATTTGATGGTGGTGGTTGGCTCTCCACATATAAAGCCACCGGCCTTCCACTGAACAAATTTCAGTGACCCGTACATAATCCTCTCCCTTAACTAACTAGTTGACCTTTTGAGTTGCTTCCCAGAAATAGTGGATTTTCTTCTGCAAGACAAAGGAGCTGAGATTCTGAAGGCCCCTGGGCAGACTTCCTGACAAGATTCACCATCCCCGAAACCTGCCCCCCAGACACTTAGGCTTCACAACCTGCCCCAAGGCATGGGGCCCTTCCCTTAAAAGCTCATGTTAGTCAGGAGAGAGATTTGAGGCAGTTTCTCCCATTCACCTGACACCTGTCATATTAAAAATTCCTTTCTTCTTTGGAAATCCTTCTTGTCTCAATAATTGGATCTTTGTGCAAAGAGGAAAGACCTAGACCTGGACCTAGACTGAAACCCCCTCACAGTTTCTATAACAACTGGGGGCTCGTCCAGGAGGGTGTTGCTTGTCATTGGTGGCTGCAGAGCAGGGAGAGACCAAAAGTTTCCCTTAGCAGCTGCCTGGCCATATTCGCGGGAGAGCGGCTTCAGACTCTCCCACCAGCAGCCATTACTGGCCTTGGCCTCGGTGATGCCTCCTGACCGCCCGAGAAGAAAGGAGCTCTGGATTTGGATTTTGACATCGTGTCCAGGTGGATGAGCGCTCTTTGAAGGTGCTGCAGGGTCGGCGATGCCTCTCTCGATTCGGGGAATTCTGGAGGAGTTCCCATTTGCTCTGGGTTGGATAAGCCCCACCCTTTGGTTTGTGAGAGTGGGAACTACCTGCTTTGATTCCACACTCTCAGGGCTTATTAGGTAAACTGCAGTTCTTGTGTTTGAAACCTCTCGAACTTGTCCTTATGTTCCGTGTTTATCTGTATTGGTGTGTGGCATGTAAATGCAGAGTCTGCTAAGCGCTTTGTTTCTATTTTCTTTTTGCCTACCTTAAATTTGCTGTTGATGGTATTATAGGCACAGTCCAAGGTCTGTGAGGTTGAAAGACACCCTTGGTGGTGGTTCCTCTTGCAGCAGGTTCTAAGGTCTAAAAGGTTAAAAGACACCTACGTCCTGAGGTGGGGAGATTAAAAGACATCTCTGTCCCAGGTCTAGGAGACTGAAAGGCATCTCCATCCACGGAGGCAACTGGCCGAGAGGCGGGGACGCCTGCGGTTGGACGGGAAAAGAGGAAGGAAACATGGTGCACACAGATTTGTGTGGAACTTCAGAGGATCTTGTGGCTGAGATAAAAGCTGTTGACACTCTGTGTGTGTGTGTGTGTGTGTGTGTTTAGATGTGCTTTGTGCATGTACATGTATTATATGTCTACATGGTACCAAAGTTGGCTTATAAATAAAAGGAGCTCTCATAAATTAAATAAATAAGCCCAAAATGCTCTTCAAGTTCTCATAAATTTAGTAATCTTTGGTAAACAAGCTGGTTTATAAAAATTGTTGATAAGATAGCAATAGAAATGTACTCAAAATTGTCAATACACATTTTTGCCTGAGTTTACTTGTCATTTTTTTATTTGAAGGTGTCAGGGTTTGACACAAAGGTTATAAAACTAAATACCCAGCCAAAACAAAATGATCTGTGTTTGTATGATTTTTAATAAGTAAGACTAATTTAATACTGCTGATTTAATAAAAACAGCTAAGTTTCCTGAGTTGTCAGAAAAAATACTTTAACTTTAAGGTTCTTACTCAGGTGAAAATATAGACATGCCTAAACAAAAATAAGTGTCAGTAAATTAGAATAAATAAAACGCTCGATAAATGATAGCACAAAACCAGAAACTTATGGCCAAAGGTTTATGAGGATATTTTGGTTTTGGTCACTCTTTCTGAGTACTGGTTGCAAGCTAGCCTGTTATGTGTACATTGTGTTGCCATAGCAAAGGCCTTTGCCTAGAAAAATTTTCAAAAAGAATCCTTGAACTGTTAATTTTTGCATAGTAATCTATTTCAAAATGAACAAAATGGTTATTTTTAGAATCCAAAGAGAATCTCAAAACAATCTTATTCTTTAGAAGTATTACATGTGATTGAATTTGCACTTATGTAGAAAAATGTTTTGAGACCAGTTAGATTGTTTTTAAAATAGCTTGATCTTGATCCTTATGTAAAAAAAAAGTTACAACTTTTTGCCATTATTTGAGATGCTATGGATTGATGTTAGAGGTTTATTTGGTCTGCAGTCAGGTGAGGTCATGTCCATAAATTTTACTTTGGGATATTGGTATTTTAGAAAGATCAAATTAATTATCATCTTTAAGTAGGATGTGTTCTGAAACATCTGTATTCATAGAACTTAAAGATGTTACATTGTTCAGAATAGCAAGTCTTACTAGAATACTTACGTTTGTTATTTTAGTAGGTTTTTTTTTAAGTTTACAAGTAATAGTTAAAACTATACTTTGTGATTCTTTCTTGGTCTATGTTTTAAAATTCATTTCCCAATTTTGTTTATGAAAATGTTTAGATATTAAATTTGTTAAGACATTAAATGACTTTGTTGAGGGCACAATTAATCACATTGATTGTATATCTAATATTTACAGGCTATCAAAATGGTTAAGTAAACTGCTAAAATAAATTAGGCAAATGTAAATGAAATAAATGTAATAAAATTGCAAGAGGTTTTCTATAATCTGCTTCTTTTGAAACTTCTCCGATCTATACCTCAGTTCAACTTTTGCTGTGTCTTACTGCTCTCAGCTTCTGCTCCCCTTGAGGAGGCCTGAGAAGAGAACCTTCTCCTTGAACCTTTTCGTCAGCTCCTTAACGTTTTCCCCTCTCTGGTTCTAAGTCTGCTGGTAAGGTCTGACATGGAAATGCATACCTCACAGGGCTGAAAAGCAATGTCTCTTCTTAGCTTCTGTTACAGCCCAACCGGACTCATTGCCTGGTGCTCAAGAGGAAGCCAACACACTGAGGCAGCAGGGGTTGCAGAGGAGAAACAGTTTAATATGGCAGGTGCCATGTGAGGAGATGGGGAGAATTTGGGAGAAAGGGTTTTTAAAGATAATTTGGTGGGCAAAAGGCTAGGGAATCAGATCTGCTAATTGGCTGGGGATGAACTCCTAGGATCGGGAAGCAGAAATTGTCTGCTTGTGCTGAGTCAATTCCCAGGTTGCAAGACCAGTTGAGTTGGTTCCTTGGACCACTGGTCTGGTTGGATCAGTTGGTCACCAGAATGCAGGTCCAGAAGGTATCTCAAAGACCAGCCTTAGGTTTCACAAGGGTGATGTTATCTATGGGAGCAATGAAGAAAGCTAAGAATCTTTATGACCATCCACTATGTGACTCCTGATTAGTAAGCAATTATAGGAAAGCAAGCTAGGGAACAATGGCTGGAGATATATATCTATATATATATTTTAAATATGCATATACCTTTGCAGAGTTCAGGCCCCTATGACTGTTCCCACCTTATGGCCTTTTACTAATTTTATAAAGGGCGGTTTCACTTCTTGATATGCCTCAATGTTCAACATGGTAAAAAATCTTCCTATGCTGTTACTATGAGTTGTATATTCCCCTCCTCAAGGTGTTAGTTTTCTAGTTTCTTGTTTCCTTTATAACATAATGTTCACTCATGACCCTGGACACAGTTTTCTTATGACTGATAAATTCTGGTACCCTTTTTCATGAGGTTTGATTTCCAAGTTGTCTAAAGGTTTCCCAAGAAAAAACATTGTTAAGAGATTTTTCTTACCTTTGTACTGGCCTAAGAACAAAGATTTTAGTTTATCAGATATTCCTAGTTGTCCTTCTAGTTTTGATACTTTGAAAACTGAGCTTTAAATTAAGTTTTCTTTATCACTTAAAGTATTCTGATCTCACTCTGTTAGGAGTTGCTATTATTTACACTACTGTGATCATTTGATCAATGTTTGAGCCTTTATATCTGACAATGACCTAAATCTAGTAATTGAATTTAGCTCTAAGTTCCATTCCTGTCATTGCCAGATAGGTAGACTTATTGTTTAGAATGCGTTATTCTTCTGATACAAGGTCTCTAATCCTAGCTCAATGGTTTTAACAAAGCTTTGTTGTTATGATCCTATGAGTCTGACAGTAGCTTGATGCTATAGATTTATAACCTTGTTTGGCATTTGTTTTGCTCTTATGTGCTAAAGGTTAAGGTGATAAATGCTGTCCACCTCATTCCCATCTGCCCAGAACTTTAATGCTACAGTCTTGACTTTATTCCTGCCACAGGTCCCACAGAGGGACAGGATGGGCCTGGGCAGGTGGTGACATCACCCTGGCAAGGACGGGACAAAGTAAAAGTTTGGCCATCGGTGCTGCCTCTGGCAAATCTTGGCCAAAAGGAAGAAAATGTAAACTAAAATAAAATCCTAGGCACCTCCTCCATCAACTGAATAGACCCCATCTTGGCCAAAGGGACCCCAAGGAAAAACTTAAAACTTGAGTTCCTGGCCCCTAAGGGAAAGGGGGCTGGACACTCCTCATTACACCCATTCTGTCTGTCAAAAAGAAAAAAACCTGGAGCCCAGGAATACTGGTTTGTTCAAGATTGAAAGGCAATAAACCAAGAAGTGGAGGATATTCTTCCTGTGGTGCCTAATCCTTGCAGACTCCTTACCATTTTATCTGGAAAATTTACCTGATTTTCAGTGATAGATTTAAAAAAGATGCTTTCTTTTGCATTTCCCTTGTTCCTAAATCCCAAATACTATTTGTTTTTGAATGGGAAGACTTAAAGTCTAAAGCCAAATGCCAGTACTGCTGGACTGAACTTCTTCAGGGGTTTAAAAAATAACTGCCCAACAATCTTCAGAAAATTCTGGCCAGAGATTTGAGGAAAATAGTTTTAGGCAAGGAAATGATTTTACAGTGTGTAGACAATACTCTGATACCCAGTGAGACTGAAGTGGAACCAAGGCAACCTGCCATAATTGTAGCAGTAGCTGCTACTTGTGATATTTTATAGGAAGCTGAAAATTTTACCCTTGGGCAACTGGTGACTGTTCACACCATGCATGTATCACCCCTACTAGAACAAAAGGGAGGCTTGCCTGTTCTTCTAACCTATCTCACTGCTGGATCAGCTACCTAAAACTCTTTTCATAAATGACATGGGGAATTTTAGGATGGAGATTCCATCTGGGGAATGCTGGGGCAATATTTCCTGGGGGAGATCCCCAGATGGGGATGGGTACTTCTTTTGATATACTTTACTGCCTTGGTGGGGAGAGGGTGACAACTCAGCAACATGTGCTAAAAATTTTCGGTTACAGGCCCAACATGTTCATCCTTCCTCATGCTGCAAGTATGTCCCATTTCAGCAGGAAGCAGCCAGATAGATTGATGGCCTGATTCCCCAAGATTGAGGAATGAACTAAAAGGAAGGAGGGAGTTGTAGCCATTCCCTCCATTGAACAAATTTCAATGACCCCTACATAATCCTCTTCCTTAACTAACTAGTTGATCTTTAAGTTGTTTCCCAGAAATGGTGCATTTTCTGCAAGAGAAAGGAGCTGAGATTCGGAAGGCTCCTGGGCAGACTTCCTGATAAGAGTCACCATCCCCTGCAACCTGTCCCCAGTGCACTTAAACATCACGACCTGCCCCAAGGAACTTGGCCCCTCCCTTCAAAGTCCATGACCTCTGCTAGTCAGAGAGACGATTTGAGGCAGTTTCCCATTCTCCCGACAAGACCTCTGTCATATTAAAAATTCCTTTCTTCCTTGGCAAACCTTTCTGTCTCAATAATTGGAACTTTGTGTGACGAGCAACTGAACCTAGACCGAAATCCCCTTGCAGTTTCAACAACACTAAGTCTGGGGATCGCCCAGCTGTCTATAAAGGAGCCTCTTCCCTGTGTATCTGGAATTTTCACCCAATTGCATCCTTATCTTCCTGTTCGAGGACATCATTTCTCCCCTGTCTGTCCTCCACTGTATTATTATATCTGAATTCAAATGAAGGAAATCAAATTATTTTATCCCAAAATATATTTCTTTGACATATTTTGAGACGGCTGTGAGAGAGCCAGCAAACAGAAGTAGCCCTGCAAGGCTGTTTTTGTAGGGAGATTTGCATCTGTGGAGAATCTGTTTTGATGCAGCCAGGCTTTCCCTTGCCCAGATCTAGGAAAGATTAACTGAGGGTCTGACACCTTTAAAGGTCGGAAAGAAACATTTATCATCTATTTTCTCTGAGAGTGGCTACCTATGTGGTTTTATTTACATAATAAGACCATCTCTGTTAGTCAGGTCTCATCTTACCCCCCCCAAGTCTGTTTTGCCATGATCTAAGCCCCCCAACCCTGTTTTTAACCTCAGAATGGTACATGAGATTTTGTACCTCACTGGGGGTTGGGTAATTACTCTGTGATGTTCTCCATGTACACGTTAATAATTTTTGTAAGTCTTCTCTCCAATTAATCTCCCTTTTCTGAGTTGATTTTTCAGCGAAACTTGCTAGGGCAAAGGGGACGTTATGCCCTTGGCGCTGACAGTTTGGCACAGCAAGCAGGTACCAAAGCTCTGCTCTTCCGGAAGCCACAGGTGAAAAGCCAGGACCTGACAAGCTGGTAAAAGGGTAAGAATTTCTTACCAGCAGGTTCCCAGCCTCACTTTCTATGCAATCTGGTTGAGCAGACAGTAAAAATCACTGTTTTCTCCACAAAATTTTGATTAATTAGAAAAAAGGATTTTTGTGACTGGTCCTGGGTATAGCAAGTCCTTTCTGGTACTTGGTGGCAGGAATATTCATATCGTTTGATTCCTTTCTTCCCAGAAATATTTTCCTTTGCCTTTCTGTGTTGTTCTGTCCTAAAGAGGGGCCCTGGGTGAGGCCCCTCTCGTCTCGTCCCATGTCCTTGAGAGCTTGTCTTGTGACCAAGTGGGAGGGCTCTCTCTTGGTCTCTACCATCTGGGGGAGTGATTTTCGGGTCACATCAGGTCTTCTGAAAATGTCTGGAAACCTGAAACTTTTTATTCCAAATGTGCCAAGCTCTCTGGAGTCTGTCCTACTAAGAAGTCCCATCCACAGGGGCTTTTGCCATCTCAACCCCTGTTGCCTGGTTAGTGCTGGGAAAGTCCAACCTGGTGTCACAGATCTACGGGTCTGTGACTCACAGCCCCCAACAAATTGGTTGCCAGAGGCAGACACCATCCTTAACCAGCTGTGGCAACTTTCACTATCTTAGTCTATACCTGAGAGTAAATTCTGGGGGGAGCGCTCTAAGATTGTTTCTTCTATACCTTCTCCAGAAAAACACCTCACTTTCTAAACCTAAAAGATTACATCCTGGACTTTCTATAAAAAGGCTACTGGATTGAGTCACTATTAAAATAAATACACCATTAAGAATTAACCAGCCAATAGACAAATCCTTTAAGTTAAAAAGACCCATAAATTTAAAAAAAAAGACTTTAGAAATCTCTTATTCTAAATAATTGCCTTATTTATATTTATAGAAAGATCAAACTGAAAGAAGACACATAATAGTGTCATGGCTAGCCTAAAAATTCTTTTGATAAACTTTTTTTAAAAATCTGACTTAAAACAAAGTTAAAATCCTTTGCAAGCTCAAACAGTCTGCTTTAGGTACCCTGCAAGACTAACAATAAAGGGGGCTCCACTTTACAATCCAGCAGTCAAAATTCCACACTTACACTGCCATACCTGGGCTCAATTCCCAGTCAAAAAACCTGCCCCTTTTGTTTTAATACTTGTGTGACAACTGTTTGTCCCAACTAAAATGTAATAATAAAAAAAATTTTTTTGAATGTTTTAAAGAGCTCTGTGGTTAAAAGCTAATATTCTATCTATCTATATTAAAAGGACTTTCTACTTTTTCTGTTTTTAAATCCTATTTTTAACATTTTCTTTTCAGTAGATTAAAGCCCCTTTTAAAAAAAATTATACACATAGTCCTTCTGCTCACTTCCTTTCTTAAAAATTGTTCTCCCACTTACTTCTGCTCCCCCCTACTTGTTCTTCCTTTTTGCCATCTTTGGAGCCACATATAAAAATTCAGGAGACTTCTAGTGACTCAGAACCCTTATAAAACACAGAAAAGTGTGTTACTCTCCCCTTTTTGGGGTCTTCTGTCTTCCTGTAGAGTCTAAAGAGCTGTAGACAGATTCCTCCCAGGTCTAAAACTCTATTCTCTTCTATATTTTGTTACCTAATCATTGACTGTGGGGGACCCCAGAGATCACTTTGCATGGCGAGAGAGTACTTGACCTAGTGTGTGGGGTGCTAGTGGGTCACTGGCGAGAACTGTAGCTTCAGAGACATCTGACAACAGTCATTTACAGTGAATGGTTATTGCTACGGGGGACACAGTTTAAGCACTTAAAAAACTGTCTTACAACAAAACACACTATAAAAGCATTGTTGGCCAGTCCATGGCATTTCCCTCTTTTGGGGGACCTGAGATTCAGTGTAAAAGTAACATCACTAATTTTTAAAGGTCTAGATGCTCTGCCCTCCAACTGTGCCTGCTTTACATATTTAAATTATTAGGCCTTAAAAACTACAAATGCTTTGTCAGCCCTGTTCCTTAACAGGCTCCGCCCTGAGCTCAGTGGCCCAGTTAAAAAACAGACTAAATTAAAAGCTACCATCTAAATAAAATTGGTCTCCTTACAAAATCCTATAGTAAATTCCTATAATTTTGTGTTACCTTGACATCCATTTTTAATTTTCCTCTAACACACCCAAACTCCTTCTTTAAAAAATAAAACTTAAATTTTTTCTCTCTCTTTCTCTCTCTCTCTGTGCTCTGAGATATAGATTTGCTACCCTGTTTTCAATAAAACTCAGTAAGGGCTTGGGCCACATAGGACAAATAAACTTTAACTGGTTCCATTTACAAAGACAGTTTAGATCCAACTGTCCTTTTAAACTACTGAGTTTTACCAATCTCATGACTAAAATTTTAAAATCAAAGCTGTAAAGTCTTTATTTGTATTTGTCTATATTTTTATGTATACACATATACATGTCTATTTATATTTATATATTGTGTATATGATACGAAATTGACTTATAAATGAGTACTCACAAATTAAATAACTGGCCCAAATGCTTTTTGTGTTCATGTGACTTTAGTAATCTTTGGTAAATAAAAATAGTTTAAAAATTGTTGGTAAAATAAAATAGAAGCATATTCAGAATTTAATTTAGACATTTTTCCCTGGATCTACTGGTCAGATAGATTGATACTGTCTCTGCTAAATATTTTAAGGTCATAAAACTGTTGCTTTTATAATATTTTTTGATACTTGCTTTATTTGTCTTTGATCTTATGTCTTTGGATTTGACCTTTTAGGTTCTGAGGTCTAGGCAAATAACCATGGTGAGGCCTGGGACAACATCCCAGCCCTGTCCTCTTGGCCCAGATGTGTCTCTTGGCTGTGTTGGGAGGGATAAGATCCTCCAGACTTTGTCTTCACAGGTCTGTCCTTTGTCCTGGACTCTACATCTGGAGTATAATTAAACCTAGATTTTTTTACTAAAAATTAGGGTTACTAAGAGTTAACATTGTAATTAATATATAATCAAAACTACTAGATATAAGAAAATTCTGTATATAAGGTGTATAAGAAAAGTAGGAAGTGTTTTTGGTAAACAAAAAAGTTACAAGAAAAACATGAATAAAAATGTGGTTTTTATTAAAGAGAAAGTAATTTTGTCTAGTTTAGAGGTTTTTGAAAGTTGTTTTAAATTTAAAAATTTTAAAAATGGATCTAGGAAGTTTGGGAAGACAATGGAAAAATTTTAAGAGGTTATAAAAGGTTTATGGAAATCCTACCTGTGGTCAAAAGTGAGATTGGATAAATTCATTTATAAGGTTTTATTACAATTAGCTTTAGCATTAATAACACACTGATACAATGATAGAATTTGGTTCTCTTTTAAATAAGATTTTCATATAGTATTAATAAGAGATAGTAAAAGATTTTTATTTACCTTTTTGGTGAACAACAACAACAACAAAAAAAAGCAAAGTGGAGAAAGAGGGAGAGACAGGTTCAGGTCCCTGGTGGTGTCTTTACTGGATCTCCTCCCTATCAAAGAGTAAAGGGTTTTGCTTTTAAATATCTTTAAATTAACACTTTGGCTAAATAAATGACTTTTCTATTACAGTGACATATGATCTTATTTTGAGAAAGTATTTTAACTTTTGATACTTGACAAACTTTCCAAAATCAAAATTTCAAATTCCAAATTCAGCATTTTTGACTGCAAACTAACTTTTTGAGTATTAGGGCCACTGGAAGTCCAAGAGAGACATATTAGGTTTATTTGGCACGTGAAAATCATACAGGGAGAGTTGTTGAATAAAAAATGGCATTTAACTTTCTTTAGGTTGTATTTATATAAAATGTGTTATTAATATGAGTTCCAAGATTGTATGAGATTCCTAAAATTCTGATATGTCTTAGTATATGTTATCAGTAATTATGATTATTATGTTAAATTATTGTGTGCCACAAAAATAACCAAATTCCCCTATCAATTGTGTCTCTAACCATGACTAAGATTTTTGTCATTCACAATTATTGTTTTACTTTAATTCATCTCAAAAAGAAGTTTACAATCAGCTACAGTCCAAAATTTGCTGCTTCTTTAAGGAAATTCATAAAGAGGACTCTGACAAGTACTCTTAAATACAGATTTCTGATAACTTTAGAGATCATACCATTGGACTATGGAAAAACTTCAAGGACTCCAATTAAAAATCTGATGTGTTCAGGTAGACTGCTAATTAAGTGGGACAAAATTAATCACATGGGATTAAATAATAGAGAACTAAAATAATTTTTATGACTTTTTTTGTTTAAAACCTTACTAATTATTTTTATATTTTGTTTTCCAGATTTTTCTTTTGAGCTAAAGTATACCTTTTGAGCATTTATCTCTCTCTCTCTACCTTTCCCCAAAATTTAAAAACTATTTGTGAGTATTCTTAATTTATGACAATATAGTGATTTACATAAGTTCAATAAAAATCCATTTTCTTTTGTAACAGGACACAGTTGGAGACACTGGTTATTTTACCAAGGCTTTGACTAGAATGACATATTTTCAGATACGACCAGACTACTTTAAAGAATTGAGGTAGAGTCTACAGAGCCAACAAAAAGTGCCTTGAAAAGATTGGCTCGCACCTGGTCTGTGCGGCTCCTTGACAAAGTCCCTGACCTGTGGTCAGTAAAGAATGTCACTTTCTGATAGGCCCAGGGACCTAAAGTTATTTGGGGACCTCAAGAACAAAGGAATTCGCCCAATTCATATAGTTGTTACAAACACAGCCTGATGGCAAAACCTTGGCTTGGCTTCCTAGCCTTTTAAAAGTAAACTCTGAGATTCTTTATTAAAAAGTTCCGACAAAGCCAATTTAAAAGAGCCTATGTAGCCAACCACTATTCTTACTACACTTTATACAAGTAACCAGGCCAAGTATAATAAGATTAAAACTTACATCGAAAGTAAATTGGTCCTACTAGAACTTGTCTCTGGTAAGAATGAGAGACTAGAGGGAAAAACTGTGTTTCAAAAAACCCAAAACTATAGTGTACCTTTTACTAGAATCTAGCCCTATCCATTGTTTTTGAGTTTTTATTATTTGCCTACAATTTAGACTAAATCCTAAATTATTTCCTGGCTATAAGTCTCCTAACTAATGTTTTCAACTTTTCTTCCATTTTTCTGACTTCAAATCACTAAAAATTAAAACTGTGCTTTTCTTAAAGCCCTACATACTAAAACTAGACAACTTAAATAAACTTTGAAAAAAATCACAAGTTATATAGAAACAGCCTTCTTGCCTACTGATGTACAGATTACTCAAAAAGTTCACTTACCCACCTAATTTGAATCATATTCCAAAAAATCTGTCAAATTGCCACTGCAATCCAAAGACACTTCAAAGACTCTAGAAAAAGTAGTCTATGATCTACTCCACACATTAACCTTTGTTTTCCTTCTGTTTCCATAGAAATGCCTCTTATTAAAGATCTTATTAAAGATCTGTTTGCCTGCATCGTACATACAGGCAAAGCCCATCTGCAGTGCCACCTCCGAGGTTAAACAACTGTTTAACCAAATTCGTGTAGTCTCCGAACTAAGAGACTGATTCAAAAGGATACGGGACAATACCCTCAAATTTGCTCTTCCTTGCTATCTCAGATTAGTTTCCCACTCCTTTGTCTGTCTCTATCTAACAACTTCCAACCCACATCTCTCCAAAGCTGTATCTCCTTGGCTTCTAATATGTGAATTTAAAATTTCAAAGTGGGGACTGAAGGAAATACAAATATTTTACCCCCAAATATATTTCTTTGACATATTGTGAGATGGCTGCCAGAGAGCCAGCAAGCAGAAGCAGCCCTGCAAGGCTGTCTTTGTGGGGGAGATTTGCATTTGTGGAGAATCTGCATGGATGCAGCCAGGCCTTCCCTTGCCCAGATCTAGGAAAGATTAACTGAGGGTCTGACACCTTCAAAGGTTGGAAAGAAACCTCTGCCATCTATTCTCTCTGAGGGCTGCTACCTGTGAGGTTTCGTCTACGTAACAAGGCCACCTTTGCTAGCCAGGCCTCATCTCCCCTTCCCATAACCTGTCTTGCCGTGATCCAAGCCCCCGTTCGTCTGTAACCTCAAGAGGGTATATGAGTTTCTGAGCCCCACTGGGGGCTGGGTAATGACTTTGTGATGCTCCCTGTGTACATGTTAATAAATTTTGTATGCCTTTTCTCCAATTAATCTGCCTTTTCTGAGTTGATTTTTCATTGACTCTTAAGAGGGTGAAGGGGAATTTTTCTCTTGGTCCCTACACAAACATAGAGATATTTCTCCTTCTTAAAAAGGAACAGAACATCTTGTGGACACACTTCCCTGGGCTACTCCTCACATTCTGCTCCCTTCGGTAGTAAAGCCATGAGGAAGCTGTTCACACGCCTCCCTCCAGCTCACATCTTCCCTCGTCTCACCTGCTCCAGCCTCCCAGGGCCACCACGCTGCCACGCCCACGGTCATTCTCCAGGTAGTTCCACTCTTATCTGATACCCCATCAGCAGCTCCAGAAGAGCCTCAGTTCTTCTCCAGAAAACTCCCACTTTGTGTGGCTCCCAGACCCCCTGCACTGGCCCTCTGCCTCCCCGACGCTCCTTCTCACCTCCTCTGCAGGTTCCTCACCCCAGGGCTCACCTTGGGCTTCTCTGCACACATTCCCTCTGTGACCTCCCAGGGCCAGGGCACAGCATTCCGCTTGTGCATGGGTAAGACTGAGCATCTCAACTTGCCTCACTGGGCTCATCTCGCATATCCACATATCTGTTTGGCATCACCACTTGCATGTCAAACTCTGCCCCAAACCAAGCTCGCCGCCCACCCGGGCCCACCTCAGCCTGTCTGTCCTGTCTCAGCAGCCCCTCTGGCCACTCAGGCTAAGAGCCATGGGTCCTCCTTGTTGTCCTTGCCTCACACCTACTTCTAATATGCCAGGATATCCTATGGCTCCTCCTGCAAAATGCAACCACCTCTCAGCATCTTTGTTGTCTCTCAGAGACAGTCCTTGTCACCAGCATTCCTTACGATTGCACTATAAGTCAGAGGTCCCCAACCTTTTTGGCAGCAGGGACTGGTTTCATGGAAGACAATTTTTCCACAGACCAGGGGTGGGGGGGGTGCTTTTGGGATGATCCAAGCACATTACATTCATTGTGCAGTCAAAGCTCTCTGCTAATGATAATCTGTATTTGCAGCTGCTCCCCGGCGCTGTTATCACCTCCTCAGCTCCACCTCAGATCATCAGGCATTAGATTCTCATAAGGAGCACAACCCAGATCCCTCCATGCGCAGTTTGCAGTAGGGTTCGCGCTCCTATGAGAATCCAATGCAGCCGCTGATCTGACGGGAGGCGGAGCTCAGGCGGTGATGCCAGCGATGGGGAGTGGCTGTAAATACAGATGAAGCTTCGCTTGCTTGCCGCTGCTCACCTCCTGCTGTGCGGCCCGGTGCCCAACAGGCCACGGTGCTGGTCTGCAGCCCAGGGGTTGAGGACCGTAGCTCTAAGAGGTCTCACTCCTGCTCTAATCGATCATCAGTGCAGCAGCTGAGTGACCTTTTGCATTATGCTTCCAGAGCTCTGGTCCCTGGCAGGATGGAGCACGTACATTCCTTGTCTCCCCCTCACTGAGTGCAGCGGTAACACCCAGGCAGATGGCACGAACAGCTCTTTGAGGGCTGTCGGAGCAGGCAAGTGGGGAGGAGACTAGAATTTGAAGTACCACCAAACCCCAGTGAGTTTACTACCTTTTTATTTATCCCCCCAGGACCCCCTGGCCAAGACTCAGCACAGGTCAGAACTGGAAACAGACATCGGTAAGGACTGGGCCAGCCCCAGGCAGGACCTTCTGGTTCTGGCTGAGGAGCAAAAAGGGGTCTTGGACCACCTGCAGAGGGTGGGGAAGGCCCTGTCTCCTCAGGAAGAGGGGCTGGTCTCTCCTCCCAGCCCCCGGGCAACTTGGGGGGTAGGGGGCAGCGGCCACAGAGGCAGCAGAGTCGTGACCCTGAGGACATGGGCCCTTCCTCCCCAACCAATCCCAGGGCACCTGCAGCTTCTTCTCTCTCTGTCCACCTGCCACTGGCCCCAGAGGCAGGCAGCCACAGGAGGATGCAGTAGCCAGGGTGAGGAAAGCCCCAGTTTGATAGTTGGAGGACAAGAAGGGGAGCCCCAGGGACAGGAAAGTTATGGCACCTGCAGGCAGGAGGGGCTCCTGGAAACAACCCATGAAGTTGTTTGCAAACTCCCAGATGACAGACACTTGGATCAGTGGACACACGGTCCAGAAACAGCCCCCATAAGTGGGGCCAACTGGTCTTTGACAAAAGAGCAAAGGCAATTCAGTGGAGGGCGGATAGGAGAGTCTTTTCTACTAGCAGTGCTGGAATACTTGGGTATCTACATGCAAAGAAATAAACCACAACCTAAATCTCACATCTTATTTAAAAAATTAGCCCCAAATAGGTCATGGATGCAAATGTGAAGTGGAAAGCTATAAACTCTTGGAAGAAAACACTGGGGAAAACCTTGGTGGCCTGGGGTTAGGCAGAATGAACCATAAAGGAAAACCGGATAGGCTGCAATTCATCAAAATTGAAAATTTTTGCTCTGTGAAAGGTACCATTAAGAGAATGAAAGATGAGATTAAAAACTGGGAGAAGATATTTGCAAATCACATAACTGACAAAGCACTTTTATCTACAATATACAAAGAACTCTCAAAATCAATCAATAGTAATTAATTTTTAATTAACAATCAATTTAATTTAAAAAATAGGCTTCACCAAAGAGGATATACAGATGGAAAATAAGCGCACAAAAAGTTGTTCAACACCATCAGCCGTTAGGAAAGTGCAAAGTAAAATAACGAAGAGCTACCACCGCCCACCTGTAAGATGCTAAAATATACACTACCTGGCCGCCAGGGTCAGAGAATGTGGATCGCTCGGCACGGCAAGTGGGAACGTACAGGAGCAGCCACTCTGGAAAACAGCAGGGCTGCAGCGGCTTCTCTCGAAGTTAAACACACACGGACCACACGACCCAGCGCTCACACTTCGGGGTCTGCAAACTTTCTGGAGACGGCCTGGTAGTAAATGTTTAGACTTGGAGGCCACAGGGCCACTGTCTGCCATTGTCCCGCAAGCAGCCACAGACACATGCAAACGAGCATTTACAGAAGCAGGTGGTCACGTGGGTCTGGCCTGCGGGCTGTTTGCCAACCCTGCCCTTGAAGATGAACACTTATGTTTACGTAAATACCTACACACAGGTATGTGCACCTGTTCATAATCACCATGCAGTGGAAATGATGCAAATGCCCTTCACTGGTGAACACAGAAGCACACTGTGTTCGGCTGACTGCAAAGGAGGGCGGCATCTCCAAGGCACCATGCCGCGGGAAACTGCTCGTCTCCCGTTTCTACGACGCCCCTTCATCCTCAGAGACCAGACGGCGGTGATGGCAGCAGATCCAGGTGGCCAAGCTGGACTGGGGAAGGGGACGACAGGGGCAGCAGCAGGGGTCCTGGGGGGATGGACCGTCCTGTGCCCTGACTATGGCGGTGGTTATGTAAACCCACGCACATGTGGAAATTCATAGAAATGAACAGCAAAACAAACAAAGCCCAGCAGAGGCAGTGACCATCCTCCCGTGATTCCAAACCTTCAGTCCTTGCCTGTTTGTTGGCTTCTCATCTCAAAAAGGCAGAGTCCCCCGCACCCCACCCTGCTCACTCCACTCAGGCCTCTGCAGCCCACCTGTGAAGCTGGCCCCCCCCCACACCTGGGTCCGTCTCCCCCGGCACTCCCTGGCCCTTGCCTGCACTCCTCCCCGAGCACAGGCTGACACGTGTGGACTCCAGGTAAGCCCCTCCCACCACTCGCCATCCTGCAGCATCGGTAGCATCTAGAAATGCCTGGTACACAGGAGGCACTCAATTAATATTTATTAAACAAACATACCTTTCATTAGATCTGCTTTGTATCCCCCACATATGCACGTCTTACCTGGAGGCAGAAATGCTGAAGGGCCTGCAACACACCTGGCCAGCCCGCCCTCACCCCACCTGCCCTGCCCACGGCCCCCACTCTGCTGTGGACTCTCACCCATGAAAAGAAGAAACAAAATCCAGGATGTGCCCTTCTGGGCTCACAGTGTCTAAGAAAACAACACACAGACACTCCAGAACAGAAGGCTGCAGCAAGAATGTTTCATTTTTACAGGTGTTTCCAAACATGGGTGAACCTTTCAGACCAAGGCCTGTGGTAGAATCATCAAATCTGAGAGCTGATTGGCCGGTGAGCTTGTCCAGCCCTCCCCTCCCACCACAGATGAGGAGAAGCAGCCCCTGCAAGGACACCGGGCCAGGTGGAGGCCGGGTAGAGGTCCAGCGTCCAGGGCCCAGGTGGCTTCTCCGGCTGGACCCTGCACCAGGCACGCACAGAACTGACCCTATGGATCCACAGAAGGAGCAACAGACAAGAGGCTTTGTGGTCAGTGTTTTGGGGGTTCCTGAGGAGGGGCGTTAATGGCAGGTGCATGTGGGAGTTGGGGGTCCCCAACCACTGAGAGACAGGAGCCCAATGCTGACCCCGGGGGATGACAGAGAACAGCATTTGCAAGGCCGTGGCCTGTGGGCAGGACCTAGCACAGGATGGGCAGCAGAGGCCAGGAGAGGCCTGAAAGCCCAGCAGAGACCCCCGCAGTGGAAACGCATCTGCACGGCTCAGGGCTCTTTATCGGCTCAGGCCCAGGGCACGGCTGGGGACCCACCTCCGCCCAGCGGGCACAGCCCCCGGAAGTTCTGTGCAAGAGGCGGCCTGTGGAAAGGGCACCTCTGTCCAGCTTCATTTTTTCTGGGTCAGGAAGGGGAAAATGAAGGGAGACCCAGGTGACATGGCCACGAGGGGTAGGGCTCCTGAAATAATGAGCGAGGCACCTGTGCAGCGTGGACTCATTTTATTTTTTAACCTCAAGGGAAAGATGAGTTAATATTGTGGGAACAGAACCTTTTTTCTAAAAGTGAAACTCCCAACACCCTAGCACAGAAGAGAGAAACGGAGCAGCGCCTGGTGGGCACTGATTCCCCTAACAACGTCGGGGTTTCCACCTTCAACAACGGGCCTGGTTTAGGTGTCAGTTGTGCAGTTGGCAGAAGCTCCACCGTTATTTATAAATGCTTGTGTCAGAAGAAGGCAATGTTGGTTCTCCCAGAGAGGGATCTACTTGGAAAACTAATTACCTCCAAATAGCTGCAGATTTTCAAGAATCTGCCGAGAGCATAAATCAGGAACGCCCTGGGTGTGCTAGAGCAGTATGTGGTATTTTAGAGCCCGGGGTACCCGGTTGATAACCAGCCTGCCGTCGTAACTCAGGGAGGCAAAGAGCCACGGGTCGGCAGAGGACCACTCCACGGCATACACGCTGTCCTCATGCTCCTCGTAGGTGGCGATGACGTTGTCCTGCAGCGGCTCCTTATTTCTGCAACCCAACAGAGACATGTGCGTGAGCGATGCAGCACCAGGCAGGGCAGGCAGGAGAGGCACAGAGAGGATGTGAGAGCTCCCGCCAGGGGACACAACCAGGGGACCTGGGCCTGAGTTTCTCCTCCATATGACAGGAAGGGCTGCAGAGGCCTGTATGAAGCCAGCAGGATGGTTCCTGCAGAAGTGCAGGAGCCCTCCCTACAGTGGGGACAGGGAAATCAATGTTATTATCTGATGCTACCTTGGTGTCTCTGGCCCTGGACTGCAGGTGCTAGGGGGATATTCTGTCAGAGATGTTACGGGGCCCCCCTGGTTTGGGGGAAAGGATTGGGGAAACAGTCGCTGTGTCTGAATCAAGAGACAAAAGGGCAGATTCCCACTGCAGAGAAGGCTCCAAATACAGAGCAACCTCACAGAGTAATTTCAGACGCTCGAGCGGGCAGAGGAAGAACCCAGACAATAAAACAGTATAAAGAATCTCAAAACAGAACAACAAACCCTATGGTATTGAAGGGTTCAAACTGTTGGACTCCACTGGATTTTACTCCAGAGCCTCCTTCCTCTGGGATCTGGGACATGAACGTCTGTGGCAGCACCTGTGGCATTGTCTGAACAGCATTGGCCAGTGCAGGGGAAGCAGCCGCCACACGTGAGAAGGAGCCCACTCAGGAAAGCACAGGTGTCTCCTCTGATATCCAGCCCCCTCCCCCGGCCCCTGCCACCAGTCAAGACTCAAGCAGCCCTGTCCACACCCGGCTGGGAGCCCAGCAGCAGCCCCTGCTGTCCCCAGCCAGGAGAGCCCCCCAGAAACCCGTGCAGCGCCGGGGATGTGAGCCTGGCACAAAGAGGGTGCCTTCACTGTCTCATCTCCCAATCTTGGACACAATTAGGGTCAGAAAACGGAGTGCATGGGAAAGAGTTTAGGAAAAATACGGAACCAAGATGGTGTGACTAGAAAACATACGTCACGGCAACCACACTTTGCAGTGTCTCGGGACAAAGAAGGACCTGGGTCTGGGAGTCCCAGCACTGCCAACGGATAGCTGAGGGCCCCTGAGCAAATTGTCAACAACTCTGAACCACACCTGCTCAAATCCACGACAGTGAAGACACTAATAACAACGCCTCTGAGACCAGTAAATGTTAGTTCTCATTAATGATCAAATTTGACGTCCAGCGACAGCCTTTTAAATCTTTTATATGGCATTCAATAAGAATGTGAAAAGAAATATATGTAGAGAGAGAGATACACAATAAAAGCACACCAGAAGGTGTTACCTATCCCAGCTACAGGGCCTCCTGTCATGGGTGCTAATTCCAATGCCCCCCGAGTTGTGAGGAAGGACAGTGTCACCTTAACTACACACTGGCCACTTTTTGCATAAACGACCTGCACCGAGACATCATTTGCAAGAGCTGCTCTACAGTTGCTGTGTCCTTACTTCTCCTCGGGTTGGTGGTCCTCCTGGTCACTGATGTCGTCATCGTCCACCAAATGGCCAAAGGGCTCCGAGGAGATGGACACCATGTTGGAGAGGATGACCCTGCTGTCGCTGCTGCCGGTGAGGACCAGCTGGTCATGCGAGTGGTTATAGCGGACGTTCCACACCCTGCAAAGGGCAGGCACAGGGGCTGAGCCGCTCGTGTCCCATGGACGACGCCAGCACATCGAGCCCGCTTTGGGCACTGCCAGGCCACCAACCCCAAGTCCCATGGTCTGATGTTATATGGTTTTTAGCAGAGGGTTATGTTTACTGTATGTTTCTCTAAAACATTCTCTTAAGTCCCAGCAGACAGACAAAAAAGACTAAATATTAGCTGAAACCTGCAGGAGAAGAAGGCTCATTGTTCAATATTCCAGACAACTTTCCAAAATTCTAAAAACAAAAACTGCCCCATAGCAACATATGGATCACCGATAGCCTGTAATCTCAAACAAAGCCCCACTACATCTTCCCACCAGCAGTGGCAACAGTCCTGAGACAAGAGCAACGGAGGTCTCCGAGGGCCCAGGGGTGTGTCCCCAGGTTCTGACCACGGGAGACCGGCCTCCTCTCCCACATGTGCCCTGGGTGTAGTGAGCTGCTTCCCCTGGGAGGCTCCAGGGCTTGGGCAGCAGAGAGTGCAGACACCTCCCACGTGGAGGCTCTGGCCTGCCCAAGGGCACGGTGAGGTGTATCTCCTTGGACTGCAGGAAATTACAGAAATTACAGCAATTCATTGCATTTATCAAAACTGTACACTAGTATTCTGGGGTTTTTAAGTTTCTGATTGCAGAAACAATAGAAATTCTGATAAGTAATTCAAACCATTCAGAGACGTAGGCCATGGGACTCGAGAACCCTGTGATATGCCCTCCTTGCCTGGGAGAGGACTTCTGATGACAGAGCAGCTCTTGCTCTTTCAGACTTTTCTTCTTCATGTATATGTGTACACCCACGCATGAGTACATACATGTGCACACATCCACACATGTACTTTATTTGAATAAAAATGGATTTATGGTATACATACTATTCTACGACTTGATCTTATTACTCACTTAGCAAAGAGTACCCAGCATATGGTAAACATTCAGATAATATTTTAGAAATAATGAGGGATCTTGGGCCTCTTTCCACATCCACACATGTATAAATGTTCTTCACGCTTTCTGACAGCTGCATGATCTCGCTACACGGATGTCACCTGATTTACTTAACCAATCCCCTATTGATGGACATTTGGGTGGCTTCCAGTTTTCTGGCATTGCAAACAATGCTGTGTGAACATCTGTGCACATTTATTTTTGCACACTTCAACCAGCACTGTTTCAAGAGAAAACAGAATTTAATGTTTTTCTTCTTTTCCTACGTTTATAAATCACAAACATTCAGATTTGGAATTAGCGTTTCTTTAGGAAAAATGAAACTGGGTTGATTGAATGATTCACAGCAGCACAAACTAAGCTGGTTTGTGTCTTTCCCAATGGTAAAGTAATTAGCAAAACAAACTGCAAAACCCCCCTTCCCCAAAGCAGCAAACGAGCCGCCCACCAGTGGGAGTGTTCCTCCAGGGTCTTCACAGGCTCCGTGACATTTCGGGTGTCCCAGAACTTCACCTTGCAGTCGTCCCCGCAGCTAGCCAAGTAGTACTGCTTATTGGGATTAAAATCGAGGTCCCGCACCAGCTGGCCGTGGGCATTCTCGATGCAATAGATCTGGCTACGGGAGGGAAAAAAGAACAGCTCAGAAAAATTCTAAACGGGTTATGAAAAGCCCCGTAGCTCTGCAGGCACGCAGCAGCTTCCCAGGAGCCTGCCTAATCCCCTGGCCCGGGCCACGCGGGTCCCTCGACATCCCCCCCAACTGAGGAGGCTGGCACTGGGCACCCCCACCCCAGCAACTCGGCCGTAATGCACTCGTCCCTCTGGGAGCGTATCTCTGGCCCTCCCCGTGAGCTGTGGAAGGGATACTGGTTTGCGGCCATCAAAAACATGACCTGGTATCTTGAGAATGAGCGTGCCAGGGGGGCTGCAACTGCCACGGAGAGGCTGAAACAGACTTTTGGATGGGACACCTGACAAGTTTTTGGAAGGATACAGTGAAGAAAGAAAGGAAAAGCAGAAAAGACAAGGGACAAAGGCAGAGTAAATTGTGTTGTTGGCACTGGGAGATACATATAGGGAGAGAGAGAAAGAAAAGGTTAGAAAGAGTTGAAAAAGCTGTAAAAAAAAAAAAAATGCAGGAGATGGTGTTTGTTATTGTGAGGCTTGTCCTTTATCTGGTCACACCACCTCAGGATGTCAACATCAGTGGTCCAGGGCGATCCACTTGTTCCAAAGACAGGAGAGGAGATTGTTTGAAATAGTGCATATGCTCACACACACACACAGTCATGCATACAAGCTCACATGCTCATGCACACACATGCACATGAGTGCACACATACATGCATGAGAGGTTAGGCACATGTTTGCACACACACCTAACTTAAGCCTGGATCCCCTCTGCTCCTGGCTGCCCTTCACAGGGTCTGAAATCACAATGTTCTGCCTGTCTTGGAGCCTTTTGATGTCATGAACCCAAAACAGAGAGCAGATCATCCAGGGAGGCTGGATGGGGCTAGGAACCAAACGCCTGTGCCCCGACAGCAACAGCCCACAGCCTGACAGTGCCGGCCCACACTACCCCCCCACCCGTGGAACTGACATCTCTCCTGCATCACCTTCTTTGCTCACTCATCGTGGCTTCAGGGCGGATGGTGAACAACTGGGAACTTTCGTGCCTTGTAATTCTCTTTCACGCATCTGAAGACCATCATTGTTCTCTGCTCTCCAAGGTAGATAAACTCAATTTCTATGACCTTTTTTCTCCCACATTGGATTTTCCAACCCTGAACCATCCTTAAATCTTCCAGTTTTTCTATCCTGTGCCTTTTAAATATCCTGATTTTTTTTTCTTAAAATAAGGTATCCTAAACCTGAACACCTTTCAAGTGAAACAGGCAAACGTATAAAATTAAAATTTGGCAAGTTCCGAGGAAATTGGATGGACAGTCAAACATGCACTAAGTATTAACAAGGTTTCCTACATGCTCTAGTGGCAGGACATTTGGTTCAAAAGGAAAATACAATCTAAAAGAAACACCAAAGGCATCCTGGCTAAATAAAAACCAAAGCTGTTTGCAAAAGGAGAAATAACAGTCAAAGAGAAGGCGCTAGGACGCGCCTTTGTGGGAGCCCCACTTCCTGCAGGAGCCAGTGCATCGCCACAAAGACGCCACGTGGGCGAAACGAGGCATCGCAGGATGCAGGATGTCACCAGCCAGAGCCATGTGCGTCTATTTTTTTTTTTTGGTCTGTAACGTCAGTCATGGAGTTTCTTGTCTTTAGATACTAAAATTCTTTACATCCTTCAAAGTACAATGAAAACAGAGGGAAAGATGACCATAGGACACGGAGAAGTGACTTCATAGGACATACATCAAGGTCTAAGTCTGCTTGGGAAACCGAATAAACCATTTGCACTGATATGCACAAGCTGAGGAACTGGCGATTATTTATTAGCCTCTGAATTTTCAGAGGGGCCTCGAAACTAAATTTAAAGTTGTGCCCCCACCCTGGAAGCAACACAAGTTATTACATGACATCCGTCTTCTCAGCTCAGTGATAAATTATGGTGTGCTGAGGGGATAAACTGTATCTTAAAAAAGCTTGTGTGGGCTTCTGTTGTCATGGCAACAGACGTGCCACCATCACTCCTTTGCCTATCAAAATCACAACTGGAACAGAAAAATCGCTCTTATTTGTTCCATTAGAATTGCTGGTTGTTGCATATAATTACTTAAATGACAAAATATGATTACCCGACGGATAAGTCTCTTGAAGGCATAGAAATGGTCAGACAACTCCATAAGAGAGACTTAACCAGGGGACAGCAGTTGTCAACCTGCAGCAGCTGATCATGGAGACAGAACATCCCATGGTCACCATCCTGCTCATGAAGTGTTACAAAAGCCCTGATCTTGGCTTTTATTATAAACTGCCGCTAATGTACGGATATCAATACAGAACATTAAAGGATCAACGGAGATAGGACAGTTCCACAGCAACGGACGTGCTGGCTTAATTTGGGGTGAAGAAACAAGACGAGATTTATGATTTCCTGCAGAAACGAGATGCAGACAGACACACCGCGCCCCCGACGTGTCTGGCTGATGGCGTTCCCCCTCATCGTCACGACGGGGGAGAGGAGTGCAGGCGTCGGCGCTGCTCACTGACCTCATGCTCCGAGTGTCCCACCCTCGGAGGGTGGTGTCGTTCGCCGTGGCCACCTGGGTGCAGTTGTGATGAGGGCTCCACCGTCCCGAGGTGAACTTCAGTTGTCCCTTCCCTTCCAGGGATGCCGAACCGGCCAGCTGGGAATGTCGTGATGTTTTCCAAAGAAAGGACAAAAGAAGAGTAATTAATTCTTTTCAGAAAATTCAAAAGGATATCCTGTATTCAAGGATATTATTGAAAATAATTATTGAGAATAATTAGGAAGCTCTGTCTTTGTTTTCTTCCCTTAAAAGGCAAGAATGTTTGAACCTTATTTGGAAAAAACTATAAAACTGAGCACAGCAAAAAATAGAAAGCATATTAATAGACTTCTATTAAAGAGGACCCGCTTGCAAGTGTGTGATTAGAGATAATCAGCTCGAACTTGAAGAAGACAATACGAAATAACTCAGACATCTGCCTTTCCCAAGAGACAGAGATAAAACAAGTAAAGTCCACAAGATCAGTTCTAGAATCACAAAGGGACACACATATTTACTAATCAAATATTGTTTTCCGTATACATCCTCTTCCTCTATCTTGAGGATCTATAAATCCTTCGCACGGAGGTTAATTAAACCCCGGCAGGCCAGGGAGCTGATAAGACGACTTCGTCAAGACCCACTGGGAACTGTCTGTTGGGGCAGAAACCTGCTTCTGCAGAGAGGAGGGTGGGCCCACTGTGAACCTGGGAGAAACTCATTTCCCCACCCACCTGGGGTTTCATTCACAAAGCCTATTTCAATTTTTGGTTTGAATATCAATTCACACAGTGACTCCTAAAGGCGGAGAGGACCCAGGCCTTCCCCCAAACCCACCCAATGTGCACAAACGAGACCACTGCCACTTAGTTCACTTCAGCTTCCAAACCAACGCGCTGTTTCTCACCCTCTGAGAGGGGACCTGGAGTGCCAGGTGGCCAGCGCCCAGCGAGGCAGGCCAGGGAAGGGGTCGGAATGAGCCGCGGGAGGCAGCGAAGCCCCCTGTGAGCGTGCTGGTGTGGAGGTCGTTCACCACCTCACGAGATTCGCCAAGGGCCTGTGCTGAGCAGTGCGGGGGAGCCTGTCCAGGCTTGAGCTGAACCAGGCCTGGACACCCCAACAGAGTGTGCAGCTGTGCCCACGGGGTCTAATGGGAACCACAGTGCTGGGAAGCTGGTCACTCACAAGACGGAATAATGTGGGTCCTCAGTGAGAAACAAAGAGGTCACCACCGAACTCGGATGTGAGGACGTTATGGTTTAGAGCCCACAGGCCACGGGAACAACTGTCCCGTCACAGCAGAAGGCCTCCCAACTTCGAAGGTGGCCACCTGGAGGCTGGAGTTACAAAACCGGTGTCCCTCCATCCTATAGAAACAGAGTGCAGAAGCAACCAGAGAACCTGAAACAGTCCTGGGTAGAAGCTGAGATGGACAGTCACCACTAAGGGATGCACAGATGCTAAGCTCAGTCTGAAGAAAGAGGTGTCAGGCCAGGAAGGGCCTCATGTCCATCTTCACTTCTAAATCCTACCATGGTACTTAGGGAAAGTTTTTAGAAACCAAAAGCCACCAGCTTAGCAGAGATTTATGGTGACAAGAGGCCAAGGGAGGTGGGAACACCAGAGACCCACAGGGGAAGACAAGACAACCATGACCCCCTATCTGGGCAGAGGCAGAGTGGGTGTGTCTGCACCAGGGCAGAGGGAGGATGGGTGTGTCTGCACTGGGGCAGAGGCAGGGTGGGTGTCTGCATCAGGGCAGAGGCAGGGTGGGTGTCTGTAATAGGGCAGAGGCAGGGTGGGGTATGTCTGTACCAGGGCAGAGGCAGGGTGGATGCGTCTGCACCTGCACAGAGGCTGGGTGGGTAGGGCTGTGGTGGCACCTTGTGCATTTCTGGGAATCTGGGTAAGACCACAGGGATCAGAAAGGGTGCTCTCTGGGGAAATGCCTGGACAGGGAGCACCTGAAGGCTGGGCACAGAGAGACCCTGAGGCTCCCCCTGGATCTCCAAGCTGACAGCTGCTGGCCTGCTCCTTCCCACATTTATGGGGAGCTCCTGAGTTCACCCCCAGCCCCCATGCCCAGCCCCCTGCCCACCCCACCCCACCCCCACAGCCCAGGGCCTTACGGGAAGTCAAAGGATGTCTCCCTAGGAAAAGCCTGGGGGCCTGTGTTTTACAATGTCCCAGTTAAAATATTTGCCCTACTGTCATAATATATACCAAGTGTGACTTATTGATCCTCTCTCCACAAAAAGCTGAAATTCCTGTTCCATGCTAGAAGTGTTAATTGTGTTCCTACTGTGCAGGGACGCTGTGGTAGGCAGGCTGTCCAGAGAGGGACCAAGCAGAGCAAGCATGGAGGACACAGGTGGGGAAGAGAGACGCTTGTGCTGGGGTTCACAGGGACATCACATGCAGGCTGTAGGCGGAGGGGGCCTGGGATGCGGACGGCTCTGAAAGGTAAAGCCAGGCCAGGGGAGTGCGGCCGGGGGGAGAGGCAGACCGCACAATAGGCGAACATGGCTGAGAATGCAGCGCGCAACCAGTCAGCCACTGAACACCAGGCCAAGGTGTCTGGGGTGAGCATCTGGTAGGCCAGGCAGCAGCTGCTGCTCTTGGGGGCAGAACTGCAGGGTCAGAACTTCGGGGACAGGCCAGGAGCCAAGTACTGCCGGGTGAGGAGAGCCAGGGCCTGAGCCAGGCATCAGGAAGGAGAGTGACCGAAACAGAGGACATGGAGGGAGGTGGCCAGGGACCGTGCACCCTCCCCAGGACAACGGCAGCACACGCAGCTGCTCTGACACAGGACTTGAACCAGCTGGAGCACAAGGGAGACGGTACCTGAGAAAGCTGGGGTCTCAGGACGCCCTCCCGCCCCAGGTGCTGCTCCGCTGTGCACCTGCTCAGATGCCCCCTCCAGCCAGGCCTCCTCACGCCCACAGGCCAGGCGCCCACAGAAGAGCTGGCCGACCCTCAGGCCTCACCCCAAACTCCCAGAGGACGACAAATGGCTCAGCTGGGCCAGCTGCCGCCAGGAACGATCAAGAGAGAGAACAAGAAGAGAGGGGACCGCCCCGCTGACGGCATGATGGTGTCCCCTGCCCTGCCTGTGGCATGCTAGCGGGTTTTCCAGCGTCTCTTTCTTTCCCTTACCTTCACGGCACCGGAACATTCAGCTTGGCTGCGAGGGTGCAAGCGTTTTCCATTGGCACGTGGCAGGTCGGGCTCTTGGAAACACTCAGCACAGACTAACAGCAGGGAATGTGGCAGGGGCCCCTCTGCGGAAGGAAAGCTTGGTTCCTAAGGAAGATTCAGGTGGCTGTGCGCAGAGTGCAGGTCAGCAACGGGGAGGCTAGCAGAGCGCTATCGCAGAGCCATGGCGGGGAGAAAGAAAACTTGGGCAGAAAATTCACACCGTGGCCCCCAAACTCCAAGCCACAGATTGTGTTTAGTAAAAGCCAATTTGGGAGTAGGTCAAAATAAATCTTTCCAACAGCAATGATGGAATACAGTCCCCTAAAGATGGGAATCAGTAGCAACACCATGTGGAAACACCAAAATGACTCTAAAATATACACTTTTAGAGACACAGGGTGAGCTAATTTTTGGCTTTAATTTTCAATGTTTTAACCTCCACACAGACAATATGAATGAAAAAATATTTTTGTAGCATCCCTTTTAGGTAAAAAAAAAAAAAATTCAAACAAAATGTTCATAGGTGCTTTAGTATTTAGTTTTCTGAAGACCTAGTTATCAGGTAATGATTACTCATTGATGACAGCCAATATGCTAAAAAATACAGGATCAACAAGCAGAAATAACGAAAGGGTTGGATATATTTTCTAACTAATCAACATTGTGTTCTAATTAATTTTCTATATACTGACTTATAATCAAACTCTTCAGAAAAATAAAAACATAAGGTCACATCTCTAGAAGGTAATGTAAGTTCAGCAGACTGAACTGGGTGAGCCAATTCTTGATGAAGCTTGTCTGGGAAGACACCACAAGCCATTCCAAAAGAAGGTCCAAAACCTTGAGCAAAGCAACCCAAGTTCAATGCTCAGAAGAGTTATTTTGTCATCCAAAGCTCTCTGCACTTGCATCCACTTCATCTCCGTACGGTCTCCTTGGAGAAGCTAAATCAGCAACACTAAGCACTGGCTGCTTCCAAAACCCATAAAGCATAAGACATGTTCTAAACTTTCGCTTATAGACTAGTCTAGATTTTTGAAACAGTAAGTTAGTTAATTAACTAATCCATCAACCAATTAACCATGCAACTGATCAAAAAGTATTTCCGGAGTGAGGCCCTGGGCCATGCTGAGTGCTGCTGTCCTCACACTTGCTGTCTGGCTGTGCAGGTAAATGCAAGCAACAAAAAGAAAATACTTAACTAATGAAGCCAGTGGTCAGTTATTCAATGCCAGGCTGAGCATTTTATGCTCACTTCCTAGTTAAGTAATCACAATAGTCACGTGTGTTAATATCCCATTTTACAGATGAGGAAACTGAGGCTCAGAGACTAAACAATTGTACAATTGAAGAAAGCTGGCTAACAAGTGACAAAGCCAGTATAAACAAGAATAATGTAAGTGTAAAGCGATTTCAAAGACAGTTGAACTTATCCAGGTTGGAGTAACTAGAGGAAGAATTCATGAGGTTTAGGAACCAAGATGGGTTTTCAAGGTCGAACAGAACTTAAATCAGTGAAACAGAGGAGTGAGGTATTCCTGGCAAAAACAAAAGCATAAACAAAACAGAGAGATAGGAACGTAAATAAAGATGGCTGAAGGGGATACTGGCGGTCAGAGACAAAAAGGAACAGGAAGGTGGCCCAGGATGGGCTGAGTCAGGCTGAAGAGTCAGTAGTTGGGGTATCCTCAAGCTAAAGGGTAGAACACAGAGATCAGGGCTGGGGGAAGGTTAAGCTCTCGGTGGACTGAAAACCAGGGACACTGGAGGCAGAAGAGGCACGTGGCTCCCATTGAGCAACTGGACTCCGCACAGCACAACACCTCAGAGGTAAGTGGAGTCACTAGGCAATTAGCTTACACGAGACTCTGACATCTGTCCTGCTGGCTTTGATGACGCCAGCTACCACGCCATGGGGGCCATGTGGCGAGGAACTGAGGGCCATGATCCAACGGCGCAAAGGGAGCCACATCCTGCCAACAGCACGTCAGTGAGCGCAAAGCAGACTCCCCCAGTCAGGCCTTCAGTGCAACCCCAGCCCCAGCTGACACCTGGACCACAGCCTGTGACAGCGCAACCCCAGCCCCAGCTGACGCCTGGACCACGGCCTGTGACAGTGCGACCCCTGCCCTGGCTGATGCCTGGACCATGGCCTGTAACAGACTTCCCGTGGAGGACTCAGCTGAGCATGCCCAGGGTCCAATGCCTGATTGTTCACATAAAAACCGTGAGATAACAGAAGTGGCTGTGTCGAGCAGGTCACCTCTAGTCATTTGTTAGCACCGGAGAACTTACGTGAGGCACTGACCAAGTAAGCGGGGACCTCGAGTGAATCTCCCAGTAGCTCAGACACAGTCCTGGACCACCCACTGCACGGATGGGAAGACGAGAACCCAGAGTGAGTGACTCCCCCGTAGCCAGTAAGAGGCAGAAACAGGACCTGCCTGCTGACTCTGATTCTACTGTACTGACCACGCCGGTCACGTGTGCACTCCTGAGGCACTGAAAGCTTTATGGTGCAGAGAAGTCTGGAAGGTAAATTTTACTAAAAGCCTGAAAGAGAGGCCGCCATCAATTTTTGAGGGTCTACTCAGGGCAGACAGCATAGTGTAAGATATAAGGTTAATTAATCACATTTTTTGGTTTCCTGGTGACATGGAGACAGAACTCAGCAAGAGCTCCACAGGGTGTGGTGTGATGCACGCAGTAATCTGTTTTTCAGCATTAAAGAGAAATATTCAGTGCTTCTCCAGGGCCCAGAGAAAGGAATGATTAAAGGCATGCCATGAACCTTTCAGACAAGATGTTACTAACTGTAGGACATGAACAAAAGAATACACCTTCTAATAAACACAACGATGTGACTTGCATCCTCTTTAGCAGTTCATGTGGGGCACGTCTAAGAGGAGTCTCAGCGTAAGATTTCCAGAGACAAAAGCTGTATTCCTGCCATCAGGAGCTGCAGAGCCAACACAGGCAGCCGGACTTGGTGGAGAGGAGAACCACCAGACAGCACAGCACTGCACTGCGCTCACGACAGACTTTCAGTGCACACGGAGGAAGACGGGGGACCAGCAGAGAGGGCAGGCACCGCCTGCCATCTTCCTAAAGGAGAACAGCGGGATAAAGAAACAGCTGGGCTGTGGTGTTTAGGGCACAGGAGACACGAAGCACCCCATGGAGGTGCGTCCCAGGCTGTGAACTCTGACCTGCAAGGTAGGCTTATGAAATGCTGGAGCCACCTCACCCTGTCAGGGACTGACACTCTGAGCCAAGCATGAGGGGCTCATTCCCCTCGCCAGTGACCATGCCTGAGTGGAGAGAGGCACTTCCAGGAAAGGCTTTCTTTATAAGCAGAGATGCACAGAGAAATCTGCTTTCTCTTCCCTGGTGTTGTGGGAGTCTAGTTGTGATGGCTGGAACTGCTGCAGTCACCTTGCAGTCACACGGCAGTGCCAGGTAGATGTGGCAGAGCAGGAAGACACACAGCAGCTAAGCCCTTGAGGACACTGCTGAGACACCAAATTAACCAACCCTGGAATCGCTTTATTTCCATGTGTCTGGTTACATCAGATAATAAAACTTCTTCACTGGTTAAGCCATTTCTCATGTCTTTCAGCCAAATGCATCCTACCTGCTGCACCTACAGTACCCATTTGAGAATATATTCTCTGGGAACTCCCCTTCCCTATCTCCAGCTGGGAATTTCAGCCCCAGCTTTGAATGTGAATTCCCTGAGCGTGAACCTCAGGCAGGTTAGGCTCTTTGAGGCTGGGCTCCCTCTCCCGTAACTCATGTGTACAATGGAGATGTTAAAGTTTCCACCCTGTAGGGTTATATAGATTAATGAGGTAATACACACCAGGAGTCCAGACAATGCCTAGCATGTGGCAAGTGCCTTAAACATTTTTTCCTTCATTTTTACTGTGACTCAAAAACAACACCTAGGAACACTGAGAAGCACTCTGAGGTGTCTTGGGGATAAGGACGCGGGGCAGAGGCTGACGCTGTCTTCTGGGGTACAGAACATCACCTGACAGCATCATCTCCAGGGTCTGATGGAGGTGCTGGCGAGTCCCTGAGGCCTTGGCCACCTTCAGGATGCTGAAGGGAAGAAGAGGAAGAGGATCTGGGGAGAGCTGGGCTCGTGTGGCGGGACAGCCGGTGCCACCGCGCACTGGCACACTTCCAGAGGGCAGGCAGTAGCACCGGGGCCCAGAGAAAGAATGGAGTTGGGGTCCTGCCAGGGTCACATGGGCAGCCAGGCACTGTACACCTGGCTCCCACGGCACACACAGACCATCGAGGGAACTGTCCCCAGTCAGCACCATGAGGGCTGGGAGAGCCAACTGCTGGAAAACCAGAGCCTTCCTGTATTTAGAAAATGTACACAGGGCGTTAGGGGGCACCATTAGGTGAAAGAATTTGATGTCATTTTAAACTTATTGTTAGTTTATTTCTAAAAGGACTCTATTTATAGGAAGAATAGAACTAAAAGATTTTTTTGCCCCACTTCACCAAAATCTAAGCTCTGTTTCTGGAGAAAAACGTATGTCCTAAAACCATAAATGCAGGGTTGGCCTCAGTTCTACACAATCAAAGCTGGAAAGGCCATGAGTGCAGATTTAAATTATTTTACCAAGATGGACTAGAACATAAAAAATATTTCTGTAACACCAGTGAGATGTTAGTGATCCGTTGAGAAGATGGATCTAATTATAGTCAATTCTTTGGAGAGGGAAAAAAAATCTGTTATAAAGAATAACAAGGGAGTAGGAAACTGGGAGCACAGCAATAATGAAAGCACATCGTGTCCTTCATGCTTGAATTATGACGATCACTTGCTGACTTTGGGGAAAGTAATTTAATGATGGAGTAAACACAGATTGCTTCATGGTACCTCAATTTCTTTCCTCTGTACTTCTTACCTCTGTACAAGGATCTTCTTCTTGACCCTCCTATTGGGTGACCCTCACCCATAATCTAGTTTTGGAGACCACGTATTATAGCTGCTCCATCATGCATCCTTGCATCCATGTACCCATGCATCCATGTACCCACACACCCATCCATATATCCATGCATCCATGCACACATCCATGTATCCATGCACCCATCCATGTGCTCATGCACCCACACACCCAGCCATGCATCCTTACACCCATGTACCCATGCACCCATCCATGCACCAATGTACCTATACATCCATCCATGCATCCATGCACCCATCCATATATCCATGTACCATCTATGCATCCACATACCCAGCCATGCACCCAGCCATGCACACATGCATCATGCACCTATGTGCTCATCCATGCACACAGCCATGCACCCATACACCCAGCCATGCACTCACCCATGCACCCACCCATCACGCACCCATGCAAATATCCATGCACCCACGTACCCATGCATCCATCCACGTACTCATCCATGCAGCCACGCATCCATCCATGCATTCACCTACCCATCCATTTATCCAACAGGCACATACCAAGTGCTTGACACCTGCCAGGCACTGTGGAATTATGCTATCCCCACATAATCCCACTGTTAAATTGTCTTAGGATCCCTACTTCACAGGTGTGGATATTGAGGCTTAGGCAGGCCAAGGAACTTGCCCTGGGTCACACTGTTAATGAGAGCAGAAATGGGACTCGATTTTGAAGTCTGCACTGCTGCCTTGACTACAGGAGTACTCCCTGGCTTCAGTGTCCCTCTCATACCCTCTTATGGCTCAGGTCCTCTTGAATTGAAATCACAGCCCCTCTGGCCCATGCCTGTCCCAGCCTGTCCCAGTGAAACTTAAAACTTAAAATTTTAAAATCATCTAGTTACTTCATGCCCTATAGCTGGATGGCACCATACAAAAAGGCAGAGGCAACCTCTCTCTAATCAGAGCTCCAACAGCATGTCACTGTCCACATAGCCCCGGACATGGCAGGCATGCAGAATACGGTGCTGATGACAAGCTTGTGCCAAGGCTCCCCAAGTTATCAGCTCCTCCTCCTTAAATATATTTAGCCCTGAAAATGTATAATTTACTTTTTATTATGAGAAAGAAGTCTTTTGAGAGCTTGGGAAGCAAATACTCAGTTGGTAGATACCAACACCTAGCCAATTTTTTGTTAATTATTTTGTTCAAGATTTAACTGGAAGACTAAAAAAAATACTAGTTATCTGCAATGTTTACAAAAGATATATGTAGCTATTATATTATGATGTTAATATATGCAACATAGTAAATTACTAACGCTGTATTTTCTTAGAGATAATGGCTTTTTAAAAAACAAATATCCAAAACATAAATTTAAATGACTACTATCTGAAGTCTGTGGCGCCAAAGGTGACATTTGATGTAATGATGCAGCCACTGCTCAAAATAGTTTGGAATGTCTTTTTATAAGTCTCACAATAAAATGAGTTTTCATAAAGTTTTAACATGTTTTCCACTAACCAGCTCTACAAAGCTTGGTTAACTATCTTATTTACCAGATTTTGTTCCAGTTAACTTTTTTCAAAAATCAAATTCACCTCACAAGACAAAATGTTACTGACCATTCAAGATACTCAAATAATGAGCAAATTATTAATACATGAGAACTTCACTGTGCCGGAGGAGGGTGGGCAGGGTGCTCGGCATGGGGGCCCTACGGGAACTCCTGTGGGTGGGTGGGACAGGTCAGACCTGAACTGCAGCCCCAGCCCTGGATTCAACTGTGGCACCTTTAGAAACCACCTTCACTTCCTTGGGGCTTCCTCTCCCCATCTGCCAAGGGAGGGGCTCAAATTATATGATCATGAAGTCTGCATCTTTGTTTAAAAGGACTACCTTGAAATTAGTGAGAAATGACAATTTGTTGGAAAAAATATTTATTACTCTCTCCAAAGTGAGCTCACTGAATACTTGTTGAAGTAATTTGGCCATAAGCCTTCTGGTGTGCTTGGAGCAGGGCTGGCTTTCCATAGTCCTAACTCATAGCAACGACCAGCGAGCCCTTCTCATGTGAGCAAGGGCCACAGCAGGTGCCGTGGGGACCCCCGGGGGCCCTGCTGCCCCCTCCTGCTCCGCACATGGGCGCTGCACTTGCCAAGCGATGGCACATCCCCAGGATCGATTCGCACTCACTTGGGAAGTCAAGACTTTTCCCTCTAATTAGACAGTGGAAGAGTTTTCGCGTTATCAAAATCTTCAGACATTAGTGAGGTGGGAAAGGGGGACAACTAGTGAGGGTGGGTGGCGGTGACCTCAGGATCTCTTCAGGGGAGTCTGCGGCCGGGAATAGGAGTGTTCACCCTTCTTCTCTGCTCCTCCCACTAAGCACACCAAAAACCCCGGACGTTCCACGGGACACATAAGACAGTTCTGAAAAGTGAAGAGAAGAGCACACGGCGGTGCTCTCTGGGTTTCCCTCAGGCCTCACTCGTCCCTGGCCTGGAGCCGAGGAGGCTGGCCGCCAGGAACACCAATGGGTGCAGGCCCAGAAAAGACCCAATTAAAGCTGCTCTCTTGAAAAGGGGGGTGGCTGAGCGAGAAGGAAAACGTCCAGACAATAACTGCTCTAACTCCTGCCAATCACCCCAAAAAAACCTGTCTGCACCCCTGGTCATGCCAGTGAGGGCCGGGGCAGCCGAGGTGCACCCAACACCCCTGCCAGGTGTGTCAGTGAAGGGGACCTTGTGCACCTGAACTGTGACGGACCACGGCATCAACGTGAAATGCACAACTACCACACTGTCAGAAAAGAACAGAGGAGAAAAGCCCAGGCCCCCAGGCCCCCAGACCCCCAGGCCCAGAGCTCTCAGCCCTGATACCAGAAGGGCAGTCTTTGAGAGAGAACTGACGAACTGAACTATACCAAAATGGAAATCCTTCCAGACACTGGAACATCATTCGGTGATAAAAAGAAACAAGCTATCGAGCCACGAAGAGACACGGAGGCACCTTAAATGCACGTTACCCAGTGAAAGCAGCCAGCTGGAAAAGGCTGCACCCCGTGTGATTCCAACTCCATGACACTCTGGACAAGGCAAAACTATGGAGACAGTGAAAGACCTGCGGTTGCCCGGGGTCAGGGGAAGGGAGGGAGGAAAGAATAAGAGGTGGAACACAGGGGTTTAGG
Organism: Daubentonia madagascariensis; assembly: GCA_023783475.1. Taxonomy (NCBI): domain Eukaryota; kingdom Metazoa; phylum Chordata; class Mammalia; order Primates; family Daubentoniidae; genus Daubentonia; species Daubentonia madagascariensis. The sequence goes on from JAKFHU010001035.1 coordinate 2,731,254, forward strand.
GCCATGAGACTAGTCTGTGTGACACCACGATGCCGGCCACGTCATTATACATTTGTCCAAAGCCACAGAATGTGCAACACCACGAGTGAATCCTAATGACAGCTATGGACCTGGGTAATGGTGACGTGTCAGCGTAGGTTCACCGACTGTAACAAATGTACCGCTCTGGGGGGAGGCTGGTAGTAGGGGAGGCTGTGCGTGTGTTGGGGCCGGGGGTATATGGGAAATCTCTGTATCATCTACTCAATTTTGCTGCAAACTTAAAACTATTCTGAAAAATAAAAAATGAGAAACTTTTGCTCTGCAAAAGACGCTACTGAAAAGATGAAAAGACAAGTGACAGAACAGAGAAAACATTTGCAAACTGCATCCTCATTCCAGGAGCAGGACTTGAGGAGTAAAGGGAACATCTCATCCAAGGACATTTCCCAGAAGCGGGACACGCCTGTCCATTTGTCCAGAGCTCAGCCCACAGCCACCCCGAGCTGTGAAGGAGGCTGGGCAGAGGGTCTTATCCTGGCTCATGTTGCCAAAGAGGACAGAGAGAATAGACACGGGGACAAGCAGCTGTCCCTGCACAACCCTGCGACAATCCCGGCCACCACGTAGGAATGTGCATAAGAATCCCATGTGCAAGGTGAATTATTTCCCTGTGGCCATGCTGTAGTCAATGGCGGGATCACAGCTGCAAGCCAGGCGTTAAGTCTCAGACATTAAGTTCTGAACTTTAAACTAACAAAACAAGACGAGCGAAACAAGTCTCTTCCCTCAAGTAGCTCCGTGTGGAGAATGAGAAAGAAGAACAGACAGGGATGGCAAGGCGCTGTGGCAAGGTGCAACGAGCACCCACCAACCACCCAACAAAGGTCTGACCCCTCCACGCATCCTGAGATTAAACTCAGCTTCTACCCATTAGTCTCTGTGACCCCAAACAAACACAATTTCTGTTTACAGGTACAGTGGGCATGATGTAGCTGCACTGGGTAATTCTCCTACCCTAGAAGCTCCTCCCAGACTTAGGGTGATCTAATCCTCCTGCAGTACATTTTAAATGTCTGATTAGAAAATTTCTAACAAAAACACTGTGCCCAGAAGCACACTCTCTCCCTTCAAAGGGGTGTTGCCATGTGCACCACCAAGCAGGTGGCACGCTCCAGACGTCTGCCGTCAGGAGCTCCTGCGTTCCTGCATGGTCAGAGGCAGAGGCGCAGCAAATTCTTGCCTTCTTTGTGCTCTGCCACCGCCCCTCCTTGACAGAAGCTATTTATTTCCACGGCTGGTGAAAGCTGCTAGGAGGTGAAGACGAATGAGCACAAATGGCAACACAGCGGCCATCCCTCTGCCTTCACTGGGGTCTGTGGACCCCATGGAAACCTCCCCCTCCCCAGACCTCCCCTGAGCCTGCTAATGATTATAAATGGCAAAGAATCTCCAATTTAATTGCAAAAGGTAATGATGCAGTGAGCATAAGATTAGATTCACCACAGAAGGCAATATCCTCAAACAATAAAAAACATTGAGAAGCTGGGTGTGAAGACGTCTGAAATCGATAGGAAGGTTCCTGCATCAAACACCACAGTGGAGGGTCACAAAGTGATATTGACAGAACTGCTGACAGCAGGTGAAAATGGGGGAGAGAAAACTAAATTGATCTCTGCAGAAAATAAGTTACAGATTAATCACCCTACCATGAAATCCTTGAGATGACTTAGGGTCTGGAGATGTGTTCGCAGTTCGATTACGGAATGGGACTGAAAAGTTGGGGCCAGTGGGAACCTGCCGTGCCCTGAAGTGTGGGACTCGAGGCCTCCTTTCCTCCTGGCACCCCCCCAGTGGGCGAGCACAGTAGGCGTGCAGACAGCCCACTCTTCTCCTACCAGGGGTCGGGTCCTCTGTCCCAGGGCTCTCCCAAAGCTGGCCATGAGCCTGGCATTTTAATAGCAAAGTATTTTTCCTCTTTCTTCCTCTAAGTTTTTAGTTATGTAGAAATTCCCCGCTGAAATGCAAGTGGAAGGGAGGGGACTGGAAAGGGATGCCCTTCGACCATCACCCAGACTTCCCGCCAAGCCTTCTAGAAGGCGAGAGATTAGGAGCACATCTCTTCCCTGCCACCGCCGGGCCTGGGGTGTGGCCCACAGGGGTTGCTCTCAGGAACTACATTTCTTTCAAGCTTCCTGTTTTACCTTAAAAATTTGTGTGAAATTTGCATTCTACTCCAGGATGTGGAGATATATCTTATTTTTTAAGTTTTTAATAAAAATAATGATTTTCCCCTAAATACTATCGATGCTCTAGGAAAATGAGCCAGCACTTAATTTCACATTGAAGGCTTTGACCATTCAGACATTTAAAACTTTAACAAGGCACTTAATATTTTTAAAAGTCTCACTTTTGTGCCACAAATTAATAATGGTAAATCATTATTCATGCCATCGCATCAACCCAGAAGGGTGGAGAAAGGATTTATGAATATTATAAGGCACCATGAAGGGAAAACATCACAGGGACAAATAAATATAAGACGAGGCCACCACAGGAGAGATCTACCCGGCAGACGCTGTCCTCATTGCCTTGACTATGTGCAAGCAACTTGGCCTCCCAGCCATAAATGACATCACAAGCTCTATCATTTCAAAGTTCTTGCTTTTTCTCTTTTCTACAGTTGTTAATTTGACATAAACAAATGCAATGAAATTATGAATGCATGAAAAAAACATTTTAAAGAGAAAATTTTAAGAAATCAAGGATGAAAAAATATATATTAATATTTACTCTATGAAAGACAAAATATTTGAAATAATACATATTTGAAAGCAAAACTGGTTCCAAAGAAAGTAAATGCTAAAAGTTAATTTTATAACTCAGGCAAATACATTAAAAGAGCTAGTCAACATTATGAAATTAATATTTTACAACTGCTCCTACTTCAAGGTGTGATTTTAACCAAATATACTTTAAAAATCCATTCATTAAAAGGATAACACACTTGAAGCAGAAGAATACACTTTTAGACATGCCACCTCCTCCTTTGGACAGAGTATGGCGGAAGGGAGGAGTTTGCCGAACGCTGGCTTCTGTATGGCATCTCGCGTGGCCCTGAGCGCTAGCGGCACCGCTTTCCCCTGAGAGGCCCAACCACTCAATTCTTTGACTGATGATTCAGTATGTTCATCAATTATTTCATAATTAATGTCGATATTCTAAGGATATATGAATCAAGAAGTGTATTCTGAATTTAGCCTAAAGGTCCAGTTTAAAAAATACAAATAACAAAACTGCCATCATTCTTTCTACTTACCACAGCCTGGCTTGAGCTCTCCTGTAAGTCCCACAGCAAGATGTGGTTATCAGCCAACGAAATAACTTTCTTCCCGTCTCCCATCGGCTCCCACGTGACACTAAGAGAACAAGAAGTATCAAATATTAATATGGACACTTGAGATACCCAAACTGGTAGCTAAGAACTTTTACACACATTCTTTATAATTCGGCAAGCTCCCTTCCTGGCCTTAGTCACTCTGTGGCCATTATTAACAGTGTTTCTATTAACATTATTATCTGATATGGTTGCAGTGGACATTGTTGTCGTCTCACTGCTGTGGAATGCATTGTGTCCCCCCAAAGTCACATGTTGACGCCCTAACCCCCAGTGTGATGGCACAGATGTTCCTTGACTTACGATGGGGTTGTGTCCCAATAAATTTACATCATAAATTGAAAATATCATAAGCTGAAAATGCATCTAATACACCCGTTAAATTAAGTTTAATCTAAAGCTGCCTCCTTACATATTTTAAATTCAAGGTTTCTGCATAAACAGACCGTAACCCGCCCTTGTAACAAGCAGCCGAGTCTCGGCCAGTCACGGCAGTCGTACTGCAACCCCTCACAGGCGGCCGCGGTGGCCAACTGTTCACACTGTGTTGCAACAAGGCAGACGCTGAGCTGTAACCAATCCGACGGTTTCTGAACCTCACTTCCGTTTTCTGTACGTCAACTTCCTTTTCTGTCCATAAATTCTTGCAGACCACGAGGCACCGCCAGAGTTGCTCAGCTGTCTGGCTCAGGGGCTGCCCAATTTCAGAACTGTTTGCTCAATTAAACTCTGTTACTAAAGTTTTTTTTTTTTAATACACCTAACCTACTGAAAACATCATAGCTTAGCTGAGCCTTAAACGTGCTCAGAACGTTTAGCCTATGGTTGGGCAAAATTATCTAATACAAAGCCTATTTTATAATAAAGTGTTGAATATCTCATGTAATTTATTGAATACTGTCCTGAAAGTGAAAAACATTTTCTTATGTTTGGGCCAATCTGAGCCACAGTTTCTCATCATCTGCAGCCAAAGCCATCCTGACCAATGTAATGCATATTTGAATAATTTTAAAAAGACCAAAAAGCATATCTCTGTGGTAAAGCCATAAAGAGATCAAACATTTTTTCAACTTGGTCACAAATATGGATTATGTCTTCCCTGATGAAATTCTTAAAGTGTTTATTTATAAAGAAGAGAATTTTGTTCCATGTGCTCTAACAGATGAGTAACTGAAGACGTCGGTAGCAGACTGTTCTTTTCCAAACAGAACACGATACCAATTGATTGGGGCATGTCAGGCATACTCCCTTATGCTGTCATTTCAAGACTGTCAGTGGAGCTTTTGTTACTTTTAATCACAACATTAATATAATTCAAAATCACAATTTCTTTCTTATTTATGGTTTAAGGAACACACAGGAAGCTCATAGTACTGTGATCACATGTACACTACTCCTGCATTAGAAAAAGAGTTTACTGAATCTTTTCTAGTAATAACAATAAAAAACACAAAATATCTAGTAAACAAAATAAAAACACCACAGCTGGGAGGGATGGCAAGAAACCTGCTCCCAAATTTGCTGCCTCTGTGCGGTTAAGACAATGGCCAATCCCAGTTTTGAAGACACTTCTTCAGAGCAAGATGATCGAACTTCTCTTGGTAGTCTGTTCTGCAGGTGAGCAGAGGCCAGGTAGTTTGACAGCGAACCCAGGGAAAACGCAACACGGGGAGATAGGGAGGAAACGGGCAGCTTGCAGCTCTCGTCCTGGTGCAGAGGAAGGCACTCAGCTGTGCTGGACATTTTCTATGTTAGGAACAATAAATTCAGATGGCTTTATAAGCTGCTCATCAGGTCTCACTAATAACTCACGCATGCCCCCAAGCCCCTCACAAAATTAAAAAAAAAATAAAAAGGCTGAGGCCAGGAGAGTCTGTGTGGGCCCTGCAACAAACACAGGGACGGTGACTGCTCACACGGCGCTAGCGAGACACAGTCTGAGGGCCATCACCAAGACACTTGGAACTTTCAACAGAAACTCCAGAAAGCCAGACATTCCCAACTAACTCACAAATCACAAGATAAAGGATTAGCCCATCTGATTGCAAGGACTGACTACCTAATTACCTAATTAAAAAAGTTAATAGCTGGTACACGATCCACCCCTTTCTCGCAGCCCAATTTGAATGACACACAAACACTAATCTTGGCTACCTTTTCTTGTGCCATGAACATTTCACTAAGGTTTCCCCAGCCAGATTAAAGATTTCTGAAGCATTCATCCAATTTATTAAAACTCTTTAATGACCAGCAACATTTGGGGTACATGACACTTAATGCATGCTGATGAGTTCTAAGTAAGAGTGAGGAATTCCAGGTAAGAGTGGGGATACCACATAAAAAATGAGACCATTTTAATAAATTAGTTAACCATTAGTACATTTGGGTTTGGAAAAGAGCCAATGACCCTAGCATGAGAAAGGTGTTAAAGGCTGCCAAACAATCAAAATCATGCGCTAACGCTCAAGCATGCATGTCCATGTCTCAAAGAGCAGCACCTTCAAGCCCTTCCTCAGAGGCCGCCTTTGCCCTCGATTTGCCAGTGCCAACGTATGCAGTTATCTGATCTCTAAGTCTACAAGAGAACAAAACCATGGATTATGAGAGGAGAGGGTGGTTTTAAACAGAAGTATGGGCAATACAGCAAGCTATAAGAGGTGATTACTTAAGAGCAGTGGATTGGAAGGAAGGAAGCAAAAATACAGGAATTAAAAAGGCCCAATGCTCTGGGGCAATTCATGCTGGATGGAGTTTGAAACAGCAGTCTGTACTCTAAGGGCAACACTGTACTACAGCTTGTGTGAGTAACTGCTCTTACTCATGGCCAAGAATCACTGGGATTTATGCTCACTCAGTAAGCTCTGCTAAGAAGTAGTAGTAAGTATCAAAAAATGTTTTAGAAATGTTTTTATCTAAATTTTTTTTTTTAAAGTCTGATGTTTAACTTCACTAAACCTTGGTGATTAAGAAAACTCAAATTATTCAGGAAAAGTAACCCCATACAACTACAGTTTGTCACTTAACAAATAAAGAAATAAAAATTCAAAGAAGGGTAATCTTTAAGATTTCTGACAGCTAAGTTTTAAATACAAAGTTTCAAAAAAATTGAGTTACCCTCATGTAAAAACACTGTACAAATAGGTCTACATTTTACCCTACAGCAAATTCAAGGATCCTAAGTTACTCTCTGTGAACCAACATGACTTGACAGAGAAAAATCTACCATGACAAGCTAACAAAATTTCATGGCAGATATTCAGAAACTGGGCATTATGAAAAGGGTTACAAACAGCAAAACATAGCACGGTGCCAGCCAGAGACATAGCTTCCAGGGCCCCACTACCTGCAAATCTTCACAGGCCCTGCGGGCGACCCACGACACACCCCACAGAGTGCATTTTCCCCCTTGGCTGAGAAATGCCCTATTGCCACTCCCTGCAGTGGGGGAGGTTTTATTCCCCCACCCCTCCTAAGCAATGCTGAAGACGTAACGGTATGTCAGGGGCACACCCAACACAGCCCAGGTACATTCCGGAGCATTTATACTTGGTCAGGGGCATGCCCAACACAGTCCAAGTACATTCTAGAGCATTTATAGTGAGTCAGGGACACACCCAATACGGCCCAATACATTCCAGTACATTTATAGAGAGTCAGGTGCACATGTAAAGGACAGCCCCAGACAGCTCTGGGACATTTTGAAGCATCCATTTCATGTCCTAGGGAATTGATGGTCAATGCTGGGTGCCCCTGAAAACTTGTTGCCCAGATCCTTACATATGCATTTGAACGAGTATCAATTCCAAAGTTATAGGGATTCAAAGCTGAATCACACACTCACCTCTACATCCAAACCCAACAGCACAGGATGTTACCAAGAGCGTGCACTTTAAAGGACATTCTTCCTGAAAACATACCACAGGAAACAACACGTCCTTGCCCTGGCTAAAAGAAAATGGGTCGCCTTGGTCTAGTTTTGTTCCAAGTGTGGAATAAAAGAAGTATGTTTGGGGGTGGGGGGAAGTATTTCCTCCAGGAAATTGTGGTGCACTAGTCCACTCATTTTCTCCTCATGCAAAAGATTTTCTATCTGCCTTTGTATAGACCAAGGGATATATTTCTCTGAGAAAAAGCTATATTTCTCAGTTATATTATCAGAGGAAACAATAAAATGAGTTTCAAATGGCTGTAGAAGTAACTTTTTATATCTACAAAGAAAAAATACATTATAATTCAAAATGTTGCACAAAAAAGGCTTAAAGAGTACAGGAGGTAATACTGATTTGCTTTAGAAAATAACTTGGCTTCAAGTTCTTACAGGTGAAGGTTTTAAGAAATGCTTCCTGTATTCTGAAGGTCATGATGAACATAATAAGACTGCAAGGAAGCCTGTGAAAAACACAGGAAAATAGAAGAAGGAAGGTTGTCAGCAGGCAGGCCCTGGAGACCTGGTATTGACTGAGTCCACAGGAGGTCTGGAAGAGCAACTCGCCAGCAGACCAAAAACCTGGGACCTGGGTTGGATACGTGCATGGAGATATCATGGATTGGCCTTCACAGAGGCCAGATAAGACTGAATCTCGCTAGAGGTCTATGAAACCAACTGCACCAACAAAGCTCGGTGGTCTTCTGGAAGAACAGTCGTGGGTGGCTGTATGTTTGTGGAGTAGTGTCAGGCAACTCCCTAAATGCCTGTGGTTCTGCGAGCCTGTGTTCCTTGTTAGAGATAAGTGTCAAGGCAAAGAGGGGAGGGGCCAAGAAAGAAAATCCAGAAGGACATGGGATCCTCTGGACTTCAGATGCCTGACACGGGAGGCACGTTGTTCCTCTTGGCAGGACCAGGACTGGAGTGAGAAGGGCAAGTCGCTTGACATAAAGTCAGTCGTTTGCAGAGCACAACAGAGAGAGACGCGGCTTCTGGAAGGCGGTACCTACTTCCTCCCACGTCACCTGGCACATCCTCGGGGCTCCTCCAGGCAGCCGTCCCGATCCGCAGAGATGGCTGGGACCGTCCCCTGTCCTCTCAGGTGGCAGGTGCATGCCCCCACACAGGGGCGCACGGACCGTCACTAGCGCCTGGCTTCCCGGCCACACTACCAATTCTCGCAAGCGCCGACCTCACGCCTCCCACTCTGGTAATCCAAGCAGCCAGCACAGACCCTGACAGGCCTGGAAGAGGCACTTAACAAACACGTGTGGACAAAGAGTGAGTGAAGAATTATTAGGTTACTAAGTAAGGAATGCCCGATGTCCTTAAGTACTAAGTTTGACAGTTGATATCTCTGACATTTCACTATGACACTCCTTGTTTTGATTTTGTTTCTTTTATTGCGAAGGTACATCCTCAGTCTTTCAAACACATGTTTTGGCTTGTGATTATCTTTCAGATTTTGTTTTTAAGAGTAATTTTTGTGAAACCATGGATAAGTCAAAAATTCATGTTATTTTTGAATATGAGTTCCGTTGAGGAACCAACGCAGGACAGACAGCTCAAAATATCAACAAAGTGTTTGGGAAGAATGTGGCTAATGAACACACAGTACGTCAATGGTTTGAGAAGTTCCATTCTGGTGATTTTAATCTTGAAAATGAGCCACGTGGGAGACCTGAGACCAAGGTGGATAATGATGAGCTGAAAGCTGTAGTAGAAGCGAATCCATCTCAACCTACGTGTGAATTAGCAGCAAGGTTTGACGTTACTATTCCAACAATATTGGACCATTTGAAACAAATGGGCAAGGTAAAGAAGCTGTATAGATGGGTTCTGCATGAATTAAACGAGCATCAGAAGAGAAATAGTCTCGAAGCTTGCCTTTCTTTGCTGTCACAACATAAAGGTGAACCATTTCTACACCGATTTGTTACATGTGATGAAAAATGGAATCTTTTTGACAATTGCAAACGTTTGGCACAATGGCTGGATAAAGATGAAGTGCCAAAACACAGTCCAAAACCAAATATTCATCAAAAAAAGCTAATGGTGTCTGTTTGGTGGTCCAGCACTGGTATCATCCACTAAGGCTTCTGAAACCTGGTCAATCAATTACAGCGGATGTCTACTGCAACCAACTGGATGAAATGATGAGGATGCTTGTGATTAAGCAGCCAATATTGGTCAATAAAGGCAGGCCAATCCTCTTGCAAGACAACACTCGACCACATGTCACACAAGCAACGCTGCTCAAACTACAGAGGCTGGACATGGAAACTCTCTGTCATCCACTGTATTCACCAGACTTTGCACCAACTGACTACCACTTCCTCCAGGCTTTGGACCACTTCTTGCAAGGAAAAATATTCAATTCTCCACATGCTGTGGAAAACACCTTTCACGACTTCATTGCCACTTGCTCTCCAGTCTTCTTCGCTGCTGGCATAAGCAAGCTACCATTAAGATGGCAAAACTGTCGATAGTTTAGGCACATACTTTGATTAATTGCATTGCTTCTTGCTTGAGACATAATAAACTAAACTTTTGGTTTGAAATCAGACATTTCATATTTAATGACCTCATAATTGTGTTCCCTGTTAGTATGTGTCCAGTGCATTTGTAAATGCATAAAAAATAAATTTGGAGAAAGAGTCTGCTTATCAAGTACAACTCACCAAAGATGGGTTCATCTTAGAACCAATTCAAGGGTTTGCTACTCACTATCAAAAGCACCTCAGTAAAAAGAGGTTTTGCTTGTGAACCAATTCTCAGGGCGAGGGCTGTTTAAGACAGATTAACCTGTGGTGCTGCAGGGGCCCCAAGATTGACAAGGGCCCCTGTTCTCTCCTTCTATGCTCCGCCTCCAAAATCTGCCCACTTCCTTTCTGAGGGCTGCAAACTGCACGGTGGCATTTGCATAGATGAAGCCAGAACTGACAGGCCAGGTGGGACTCCCCAGCCCACGTTCATCCCCAGGGCACCTCCAAATGGATGTCCCCTTTGCACCTGGAACTCCCAGTGTTCCAACTAGGACTCCCCCGAAGCACCCACCTCTTCCGTCCATGGTGCAAACATTCCTGGCAACAAAAACTTTGGGGTAATTTTTTTACATCTCTCTTTCACAAACTCGAAATGCAAAACAAACAAAGCTTGTTGAATTTTATTTTTTAATGTCTGACTTGTGGCTTTCACTTCAGTCTGACCTGACGATCTGGCCATGACCTTGCTGTGCTGTTTCAGGTGGCTGTCTGGAGACAGTCTCCCTATTCCCTCCTTCCTCTCACACCACCAGTGCCGAGATCCTCTTAGCACGGCCCACCTACAGCCCACACTCAGTCCCATCCAGGCTTCCACTTGCTGTTTCCCATCATTAAACAAGGAAATTTATACTGTCTTGTTTTATGGAAACACTGTCCTAACAGAGTTTTAGCTCAAGTGCTACTTTCTACAGGAAGTCTGCCACAACAAAGCTGTAAAGGTAATCAACATTTAAGAAGCACCTGCCATATGCCAGGCATTGCATGCAGTGTTGTCACATCACCTTTACAGATGAGGTCACTCAACTGGAAAGATTCGGAATTGGGTGCTGCACTCCTGTCTGTCCAACCAGCCTCTATTGCTAACCACCGGGAAGCATGAACAGGCTTTACCCCAAAGTCACCTCAAAGGACTAGAGGGCTGGAGTCAGGAAGGCTCTGGGGTCTCCTGCAGAGCCACGTGATCGATAACCAGTGCTGGCCACGCACACAGCCAGGAGGAGGCAACCCAATGGGAAACCTACCTGCCTCTCTGCCATGGCTATACTGCCCCCGAGACAACTGTTCCAAAGCAACAGCTCCTTGCCACACAGCCCTTCAATCGTTCAAGCGTGGGCATCTCCCTAATTCGATGGCAAGCTCCCTATGTGACTGCACTGGCCTAACCAAGTCTGAACATCAGACTCACCTGAGTCCCTGCTGGCACTGTCACTGGCAAGGCCACAACATACTGGAAGCCTTCTCCTCATCTGGAAGATGGACTTGCCCGCCGTAAGGGTTGTTGTGAGGATTAAATGATATTCCTGAACGCCAGCACCAGCGTTCCTCACACGGGGGCTGCAGTCCATGAACCAGCCACGAAGCTACTTCAGGGAGCTGGCAGGAGCATGAGCTGGAATGGAAAGGAGGAGAACACAGGTGCCACGTGTTCTCAGGTAAATGTTATTTTGTGAGACACTTATTTCAGTTATGTGTGTACATATTTATATTTATATGTGTGGGGAGGAGGCATGATATAAAACTCTTCCTGTAGGTGTAGTCAAAGCAAATTTGCAAAATACTGCTTCGGACCACTACAGTTGGGGTTTCCCCCCGCCAGCTGCATTGTGGTATCACTGACAAATGAAATTTGTGTATATTTAAGGGGTACAATGTGATGTCTTGATATACATATACACTGGAAAATAACTACCACAATCAAGCTAATTAACATATCCACCATCTCAAGTAGTGAGTCCTCTTTTTTGTCATAAGAACGCTTAAGATCTACACTCTTGCAAATTTCAAGTATACAAAACATTATTTACTATAGTGCCCATGCTGTACGTTAGGTCTCCAGAACTTACTAATCTTATAACCGAAAGTTTGACCAGCATCTCCCCACTCCTACCCATCCCTGCAGCCCCTCGGGACTGCCATATTCTATTCTCTCTTTCTAAAAGTTTGCCCTTTTCAGATGCCACACGTAAGTGGGATCATGCAGTATTTGTCTTTCTCTGTGTATGACTTATTTTACTTAGCATAATGTCCTCAGGGTTCATCTATGTTGTTTCAAGTGGCAGGATTCTGTTGTTTTTTCAAGACTGAATAATATTCCACTGTGTACCTATCTACTACAATTTCTTATCCATTCACTTTTCAATGGACAGTTAAGTGTTCTCCATGCCTTGGCTCGCATGGATAATGCTGCAATGAACGTGAGGGTGCAGACATCTCTCTGAGCTACCGATTTCATTTCCTTTGGCTACACACCCAAGGGTGGGATTGCTGGGTCACACAGCAGTTCTATTTTTAGTTTTTTGAGGAGCCTCCAAACTGTTTTTCATTATGTACATTCCCACCAACAGTATATAAGTGTTTCCTTTTCTCCACATCCTCACCAAGACTTACCTTCTGTCTTTTTTATAACAGTCACCCTAACAGGTATGAAGTGGTATCTCACTGTGGTTAGATTTGCATTTCCCTGACGTTTAGTGATGTTGAGTACCTTTTCACACACCTGTTGACCATTCACATGTCTACTCTGAAAAAATGTCTATTCAAGCTCTTTGCCCATTTTTAACCAGGTTATTTGTTTTGTTGCTATTGAGCTATACGAGTTCCTTATATACTTTGTATATTAGCCCCTTGTTGGATATATGGTTTCTCCCATTCTGTAGGTTTCCTCTTCATTTTGTTGATTGTTTCCTTTGCTGTGCAGAAACTTTTTAATTTTATGTATTCTCATTTGTTTATTTTTTGTTTTGTTGCCTGTACTTTTGTATCTTATCCAAAAAATCATTGCCAAGGCCAATGCCAAGGAGTTTTTCCTCTGTTTTCTTCTAGAATTTTACAGTTTGGGGTCTTATGTTTAATTCTTTAATTCGTTTTGAGTTACTTTTTATGTATCATGTAAGTCCAATTTCATTCTTTTGCATGGGGATATCCAGTTTTCCCAGGACAGTTTGAGTATCTTTATCCAAAATTATTGGGACCAGAAGTGTTTCATATTTCAGATATTTTCAGATTTTGGAATATTTTCATATACAAAATTCATTTATATTTCATATATACCATATACACATAGCCTGAAGGTAATTTTATACAGTATTGTGCATGAAAGAAGTTTGTGTACATTGACCCATCAGAAAGCAAAGGCATCACTGTCTCAGCCACCCATGTGGACAATCTGTGGTTGTTGGCATCACTGTCATTCCAGACTTTGAATTTACATGCTACCAATAAGCAATCCTTTTCTTATACTTATTTACACATAAGTACTTAACAATAAAAATATGATATACCATTAATACAGTGAAAAAATGATGTGTTCAGGTTAACCAAGCAGCCCAGAAGCATCATCAGAATACCTGGATCACCTGTTCAAGTATAGCAGCTGCAAACAACAACAGGCTTTCAGCTTCTACTTATGTTGCTATGTTTTGATTGAAAGGTCACTGTATTTTATTTTTCAGGTAGGAAGAAACATCAGAAACAGCTGAGGGACTGGGAAGTGGGTCCTTTGGGGATGCGGAGGCATTCTACTGGATGGCTTTTTAAATGCTTCCTCCAGAGTCATCTGCTTCATTCACAATGGTTTTGTCTTACAAGTCTCTCTTTTATTTTATAAGCTGACATGATTTCTTATTCTGTTGTGAATGCATGCTGCTCTAGCCCTTAAGTGAGCCCGTTACACATTTGCACCGTGTCATCTGCAGGCACTTTTTCTGCAGTGTTCACAACATCATCTTCATCATCACTATTATCATGATCATGGTGATTCAGAATCATTTTGGCTATTTCACCATTGGTCAATGAATGAACTGGAGCATCACTATTGATGTTAAAAACCTCAATATCCACATCTGCCAGCTTACTGACACACTCTGAAGGTAAATTTTTTGCATATATACGGAGGTTAGGCATCTTTTTTTTCTCACCTGACACATGGAATCCTTCAAAATCACCACTTTGCTCATCATCATCACTGAACATAGTCACAAGTCAGAGACTGTGCCAGGCATGCACACGTCTTTAGTCCCTGTGTTCCAAGCATTGGTAACAGCATATAGGGCATCCTTCATGCTAAACTCCTTCTGAAAACCTTCCACACCCACACTTCTCCTCCCTGCTGCTAGCAGGCTGTTCAAGAAAGTATTTTTATGTCTACTCTTCATTGATCTAAAGATACCCTGGTCATATGGCTGAACTAGTGAAGTCACATTTGGGGGAAAGTACATGGCACAAACATTATTTTTGATGAGACCTTCAGCTGGAGGATGAGCAGAAGAGTTGTCAAGGAATAACAAACCCTGGAGTCATTATCTAGTTCAGAAGCCCTGCAGTGAGCATAAGCCGCTGGTACAAATGCCTGTGAAACCAATCAGAAAAGATGTCCCTGGTGATTTATGCCTTTGTGTCAGCATAGTAATGGACTGGAAGAAATTCACTCCTTGAAAACATTAAGGACAAAGCATTGCCTTTCACAGCAAGTTTACACTTACGCATGCCTGCTGCATTAGCACCTCCCAGCAGTGACTGTGTCCCTGGCATCCTTCATTCCTGCAGGGGCTGTCTCATCAACTGTAGTCTGTGTCTTTCTGGAGCAAGAACACCGGAACAGCAATATTTCATCAGCATCATGGACTTGTTCTGGCATCAGATTTTCATCAGTGATGACCCTAGCAAACTTATCAATAAATTTTTCCACTGCTTGATGATCAGCAGATGCTTTATCACCACAAATCATTAAAAATTTAATGTTGTATCTTTTCTTAAAGTTCTACAGACTATTGAATATTCACAGTTCCCTTCAGTTTTCAGTCAATCGTGATAGATCTTTGCTTGTTTCATGATCGGAATACCATTAAGTGACACGTGTTCAATGTGGTGCTGATGGATCTGCTCTTTCGACACAATTGGGATCTTCATTTTCCAGCTTTATGCAGTGTTTTCTATTACTCATTAACTTCTGTTCATCACATTCAGCATAGAACCTCAACAGCTTATCCTTTGTTTCTTCAGGCTGTATATTACGGTCACAAGACATTTCATACTCACCACTGTCCAGTGTCTCCAACAGCTTCACTTTCTGTGCTACAGACAAACATAAACACTTCCTCCTTTCCTTATCACTGTTACCCATAGGGTTATCTGTGGCCCTTTTTTGACATTTTCAAGAATATCTTTATACCACAGAGCAGAGAATAAGCAAAAAAACACAGTGAGTGATGCACATAGGTCTTGGGCCCCTGTGGGGCATCGTGGGGAACCTACCATTGGTGCATCCGGCCTGCACATGTGACATTTTATTATCCTTTGTGGGCATGTTTGCATGGGGGAATCTGGGTGTGCATAGAAAAGATATATCACAGCTGAAGGGGGCTGGGAGGCTCCTTTTTCCCTTGGGGATGTTGAATAAACTGTGTGTTGAGCACCTGCATTCTGACTTGGACCTGCCACATGAGGTCAGATGTGGAATTTTCCACTTGTAGTGTCATGTCAATGCTCAAAAAGTTTTGGATTTGGGAGCATTTCAAATTTTGGATTTTCAGATTAGGGATGGTCACCCCGCACCATTTATTGAAGAGAGTGTCCTCTCCCCATTGTGTGTTCTTGACGCCTTTGTCAAAGGTCAGTTGACCATATACATGTGGGTTTATCGGCTCTCTATTCTGTTCTTTTGGTGTATGTGTCTGTTTTTAATGCTGTGCCATACTGTTTTGATTACTATAGCTTTGTAATATAATTGGAAATCAGGAAGTATGATGCCTCCAGCTTTGGTCTTCTTTCATAAGATTACTTTATCTGTTCAGGGTCTTTTGGGGTTCCGTATAAATTTTAGGATAGTGTTTTCTATTTCTGTGAAAAATATCATTGGAATTTTGATAGGGATTGTATTGAATCTGTAGGTCACTTTGGGTAGTATGGACATTTTAACAACGTTAATTCTGCTTATCTATGAACACTGAATATCTTTCCATTAAATATTTGTGTTGTCTTCAATTTTTTTCATCGATGTTTTATAGTTTTCACTGTACAGATCTTTCACTGCCTTGGTAAAATTTATTCCTGAGTATTTTATTCTTTTTGGTGCTATTGTAAATGTGACTGTTCTCTGAATTTCATTTTCAGATAGTTCATTGTTAGTGTATAGAAATGTAACTGATTTTTGTATGTTGACTTTGTATCCTGCAACTTTCTTGCATTCATTTATTAGTTCTAATGGTTTTTTGGAGTGATCTTTAGGGTTTTCCATATATAGAAGATCATGTCATCTGCAAACAAGAATTTAACTGCTTCCTTTCCAATTTGGATGTCTTTTGTTTCTTTTTCTTGCCTAATTTCTCTGGCTAGACTTTCCAGTACTATGTCAAAAAGAATTTGCAAGAGTGCGTACCCTTGTCTTGTTCCTCATCTTAGAGGAAAAGCTGTTGACTTTTCACTGTTGAGTATGATGTTGGCTGCCAGCTAACATAATATGTCGTATATAACCTTTATTATGGGAGGTACACTATTTCTACATCTCATTTGTTGAGAGTTTTTATCATGAAGACATGCTGAGTTCTGTCAAATGCATTTTCTGCATTTATTGAGATGCTCCTATAATTTTTGTCCTTCATTTTGCTAACTTGTATCACATTTATTCATTTGGGTATGTCAAACCATCCTTGCATCTCAGAGATAAACCCCCCTTAATAATGGTGTACAGTCTTTTCAATGTGCTCTTGGATTCGGTTAGTATTTTATTGAGAATTTGCATCTACATTCATCAGCGATACTGGCCTGCCGTTTCCGTTCCTTGTAGTGTCTTTGCCTGGCTTTGGCACCAGACTAATGCTGTCCTCATAAAACGACTCTGGAAGTGTTCCTCCTCCTCAATTTTCTGGAACAGTTTGAGAAGGATTCGCAGGCGTTCTTCTTTAAAGGTCTGGTAGAATTCAGCAGTGAAGGTGTCAGGCCCTGGCTTTTCTTTGCTGGAAGATTTTTGAGTACTGATTCAATTTCCTCACTTATGATTGACATGTGCAGAGCTTGCATTTTCTCCATGATTCACTCTTGGCAAGTTGTATGTTTCTAGGAATTTATCCATTTCTTCTAGGTTATTGAACTTGTTTGCACATAACTGTTCATCGTAGTCTCTTGCGATCCTTTGTATTTCTGTGGTATCATTTGTAATGCCTCCTCCTTTACTTCTCATTTGACTTGTGAGTTTTCTCTTTTTTCTTAGTCTAGCTAAAGACCACAATTGCCCATTTTATTTATCTTTTCAAACCCCCTCCCTCTCAGTTTTGCTGCTATTTCCTATTGCTTTTCTCAACTCCACTTCGTTTACTTCTGCTCTGATCTCGTTATTTCCTTCCTTCTGCTAACTGTGGACTTCGTTTTTTTATTTTTTCTAGTTCCTTGAGGTATAAAGTCAGGTTGTTTATTTGAGATCTTTCTTTTTTCTTAATGCAGGTGTTTATCACTATTAACGTCCCTCTTAGAACTGCTTTTGCTGCATCCCATAGTTTTGGTATGTTGTGGTTCCGTTTTGTTTGTCTTAAGATATTTTTTGATTTCCCATTTTAATCATTTTATTTTAAGCATTTTGGCTAGAATTTACTTTCAGGTGTATCACACATTTTTTGCCTTTTTCCAGGAGCTCACTGAACACAGACCAGTCTTGACGACTCATTTTCACACTCTGTTTTAGGACAGGAGTGCATCTGTGTTCCTCTTAGGGGACAGACCTGTTTCCCAATGTGACCCTAAATCGCTTCGCCTTTTTTTATGGGGTTTTCTCTTATGACAAAGTCTGTCTGTAGCAGTGCAGACAGCTGTCTCCTACCCTCTGTGTTACATTATGTGGCCCTGTCAGCACTGACTTCTCTCTGCTGTCAGTGACCTTGAAAGGTAAATACACTCATGTCTAACAAGTTTTGTTAAGAAAATAATAAATAGCCCTAAGTGAGCACTAAAAGAGCTCTCCTCTGAGTAAAATACAAGAAGCCTCTTGCCTTCGTGAAATTTCACGTTAAGTTGTATTATTTTATATTGTGAATGTATCATCATGTATGCCTATTAAAAATTTAAAACTTTAGAAAAGTCAAAGTCTCCTGTATTCCCACCCACTGAAAACCATTGTTAGTAAGTGATGTCTAGCTTTCCAGGTCTTTTCTATACATATACTTATATGTGAAATAACATAATTATTACTTATAAAAATGTGATCAGGCTATTAATATTATTCTGCAACTTGCTTTTTTTTACTTAAAGTATATCCTGGGTAACTTTCCATGTCAAATAGATATAATTCTTTCCAAAGGCTACACAGATTTCTATTGTGTGAATTTCCATAATTTTTTAATCCAATTGCCTACTATATAACATTTCAGTTGTTTCCGATTTTTCACGCAATTGATTCATACAATGAAGCAATAACTGTCCTAAAGATATATTTCTTGGCACACTTTAGGATAAGTTCTTAGAACTGTAATTGCTGGGTCACAAGACTGACATGTTTCCCAAATTGTCTTCCCAAAAGGTGCATTTCTGCACACTGTCATTTCCCCCATATACACTAGCTTTTAGCCATAACTGTGATCTTGTCATGTTGACAAAAACTCCCCACACCACCTCAGAAGGTGTATCTTTGTTGCTTTAATTTTCATTTCCTTGACAACTAGGGAGTTTGTTCATCCTGTCAAGTGTGCATTGGCTGGTTCTAATTCTTCTGTGAATTGCTGGTTCACTTATGACATCTATATTGAAAGTCAAGCTAAGGAGCCTTTGAAGGAATGTTTGTTGACGTGTAAGGACCAGTTCTTCATCAATGTTCCATCAAGGTAGAATTCCCAGTGAGCTGAGGCCCAGATGATAAAGAATTACAGTAATAGAGAAATCACTAACTTTTCCTTCTGAACTTTAAAAATTTCAAAGTCAGAAATCAATATTCTAAGCACCTTGAGCAGGCATCAGAAAGCTTTTCTATTAAGAGGCTAGATGATAAATATTTTAGGCTTCACGGACCAATGCAGGCTTCTGGAACTACTGAGCTCTGTCACTGTAGCACAAACCAGACACAGGCAACACATAACCAAACAGGAGTAGCCGTGATCCAATAAAACTTTATTTACGAAAGCAGGAAGCAGGCTGGATTAGGCCTGAGGGCCACAGAGTGGGGGTGTGGATGAGTCCTGTTCTATCTTACTGCTGGAATAAAAAAGAAT
Organism: Daubentonia madagascariensis; assembly: GCA_023783475.1. Classification (NCBI taxonomy): domain Eukaryota; kingdom Metazoa; phylum Chordata; class Mammalia; order Primates; family Daubentoniidae; genus Daubentonia; species Daubentonia madagascariensis. The sequence continues at coordinate 2,750,511 of JAKFHU010001035.1, forward strand.
TTGCAGGAAGGAGGAGCACTGCATGCATGTAGACGTGCTCGTGTTCTGCCGAGTCTTTTGCCAATAAATTGTGGTTTGTGTTGCTGAGTGTCCAAGACTGAAAATATCCAGTACATCATACACTTAAATTCTGAAACTGAAAAACCAACTTCACCCTTTCCCCTCTAACTTTTCCATCTTTAAGAGCTGGCACGGATCCCCCGGAGTGGGCAGGCATGCTCCATGTCAGCTGGGATAGCCACGTCGGGGACAACACGCCATGGTTCCAGCAGCCAAAGCCCTACGTCAAGATGCTCCAGATCAGACTGGGGAAATCAAAAGCCCAGACCCAGGCTGACATGGTCCAGGGACATGGTGGTCACTGTCCTAACAGAAGGAGAAAAAAGAAGGAGCATGTCACTTGCTCATCTTTGTGTCCCTACAGAGGCTGCCTCACACCTGGCCCACACTGTAAAAGTTCAGTGATACATTTGCTGAATTAAAAGCGGCAAAATTGACAAAACCAAGGGCTGTTCCCTGAGAGCCTCTGCAGCCCCTCCCAAGCCCTGCGCCTGGGCTTGAAGACTCCACTTCCTACAGAGACCTGCTTTCCTGGGTGTGGAAATCCTGTGCTCTGGGAGAAAAGTGCTCACCTCTGCAGCCACAACGCCACGGCCTCCAGAAGAGAGTTCACATCTCAGAGAGTTAGCTAACCGGCCGGTACCGAGCCTATAGCTATGTCCTTAACCTTTCATCAGGTTTTCTTTCCTGGGTAGGAACTTGAGTCTTCATGAAAACAGCTTTCTCTTTCATAAAACGTGAGTTAAAACTTTCAGCAAAATGATTTTTATGCTAAGTACATATATGTTTTCTACTGGCAACTTAGAACATCTTAAGGTTGACATGCAAACTTGCAAATAAAAAATTTTCCTGGAAAATGTAAATCAAAAAAGGAAAAAGAAAATGAAAATCTTCGATGACCATTTACCTGTTACTAACTCATTTCTCTCTTCACAGATTCATAAGTAAACCGAGCATAACAAATGACTTAAAAAGATGGTTCCAACGTGGAATTACAGGGAGCATTACTTCAGCTACTCGTTCTTCATTACTTCAGCCTCTCTTAGTCTGAGGCTTAAGTGTGATGATCATCTGCATGCCAGCAGCTGGCTTTTGTTTCATTAAAGGTTTCCTCTAGAAACACACACGTGCACCGGAAACTGAAGCTGTCTGTGACTCCCCGAGGTGGCTGGCAGATGCCCCAGTGGGCTGGGGCCTTCATGCTCACACCGTAGAACTGCTTAATTTTCTAAACTACCTGACAACAGTGGAACACTTTTGGTGTTCCTGTAACTAAAGCTCTTTGAGTAGGCTCTAAATGGTCTTATTTCAACTCCAAGTTATGGCAGAACTTATTTTAAGTAAGGATTTGACAAATTTATCATATAATGCAAGATTTTAAAGGTTTATCACATAATACAAATGAACAGAATTACCAGAAAGTAAATCAAAGTCCTTTTCTTCAAGCAACAATTCCTTGTTATTACCAGAACTCCTAGTGGACACTGACTCACAGCAGCATTTGGTGTAGATGTAAAGAAGCCTGTGATTAAAAAGAGACGCCTTTTCACACCCACTGTCTGGCCTCTGCATCCTAAGCCCCAGGTGAAGGCTGGAGTTTCAACACAGACCTTCCTTCTGATGAGACCCTCAGGTTAGGACTTAAGTGGAGAAAAGTGTATTTTGCCAAATGAGCACCAATGATCAGGGCACACTGACACCCTGGACTCTCCCGTCAAAGCTCTGAAAGCACTTCCACATGCACGACAGCCCTGGGTCTACACCACCATCTCCCTAACTAGAGGCGAAGCAGTTACAGCACATGCACGACAGCCCTGGGTCTACACCACCATCTCCCTAACTAGAGGCGAAGCAGTTACAGCACATGCACGACAGCCCTGGGTCTACACCACCATCTCCCTAACTAGAGGCGAAGCAGTCACAGCGCACAGTCTGACCCGTTCCAGTTCACACAGCCAGCAGGGCCAACTCATCTATCACTCACACTCACTCTTGGTTCAGCTTTTGCAACTATTCTGCCCTCACAGGACATTTCTGGGACCACCTTAACTCTTAACAAAGACTGAGTGTTCATAATTTTCAAGAAACTTGTTGGCTTCAATATCATCATTAGGCAAAATCATTAAATGAACTTTAACTGATACCTTAAGATTTAAAATCTGCTAACTATCCTGACTTTTACTGTATTAACACACTTGAGAAAAACAAAGCCAGGTGGTTGTGATTTTCCTATGGTGTCTGTGGCAGCTGTGGCTCCTGTACAAGGACATGCAGAAGCATCTGGGAAATGATTCAATTAAGTGATCCCTAAGCATGTCCACCGAGGAGAAGGGGGAGATGAGGAAGAAACACCCAGGAAAATAACAAATTATTAACCTAAAGAAACAATATCTAACTTCTCGGTCTGAAGACATTTTTAAAAACTAAACACACACACATAAAACACACATACAGTAGTCCCACCTTATCCACGGTTTCCCTTTCTGCAGTTTCAGTTACCCACAGTCAACAGCGGTCTCTAAATACGTGAGCACAGTACAGTAAGATACAGAGAGAGAGAGAAGGACTAAGTTCACATAACTTTTATGGTAGTATATTGTTATAATTGTTCTGTTTTATTAGTAGTTATTGTTGTTAATCTCTTACTGCACCTAATTTATAAATGAAACTTTATCATAGGTATGTATGTACCAGAAAAAGCATAGCATATCTAGGGTTCGGTACTGTACGTGGTTTTGGGTATGCACTAGAGGTCTTGGAATGCGGGACTACTGTACAATTAAAAACACAGAATACGTTGAAGGTATCGAGAGGCAAGAACAGATAATGGAGCGGCACAGAGCCTGAAGCCGGCTTGCCTGAGTTCGATTCCAGCTCTTGGGGCCTTAATCCTTTTGCGTTTTGGTTGTTCCCTTGTCTGTCCAGTGGGGATAACGGCCGCGCGCCAACATTACAGGTTTGTGATGATCAAATAAGTCCATACTTAGAATAGGGCCTGCACAGTAGGTCTTCTATAAGCCTTAGCTTTATCAATGCAATTAGATCTGTGCTTCTGAAATTGGGCATGCTGCTGCCCTCCAGGGGTGTCTGGGGAATTTGAGGGGAGGGGGACACTTTTTGTTTTCGCAGGACCAGGAGGGCGGTGCTGCCGGCAGGTGGGGCCGGGGGTGCCAGACCTCCCCAAACTGAAAATAGCCTTCACAATAAAGGATCCTCTCACTCCAAATGCCAATGGCCCCCTGTTTAAAAAGACCTTTAAAGTTTGGCTGGAACATTAACATTAACACCTTTATATGTACCAAAAAAAATTCCATGGAGATTTATTTTAAGAAAGGAAAAAAAAAGCTCTAGGCAAGGTTGGAAACTCAATGTTTTATCTGTTCTGAAATGCATCAAAATTCAACCGTGTGCCGCTGTCCTGCCCCCTTCCCCAGCAGCTTGGGGTCCTGGACCACCCGCGGGGCTTTCTGCAGCACCCGGGCTTTCCACGGTGGCTTCCAGTCCCATCAGCCAGGCCCACGCGGCCTTCCCTACAGGGCCTCCCAGTACTCGTGCTCCCAAGCTCCTGCACGTGCACAGGCACCCCCGCGGGGAGGCTGCTGCTTCTATTTTGCTTTTAAGACTAATAGACAAAATGGAAGACTTTCCTTATATTCTCTCTCTTTGACACACACCGCACCACACACACACACACACACACACACACACACACATGCTTTGTCAGGAAAACTGGAGCTAATGCCTCCATTTAGAACTTTGTGCCACATGAGCCCGTGAGTGGAGCCTTTGTGCTCGGTCTCATAAGTGTCATAAGGAAGGTCTACCTAAACTGAAGAATCTTCTTCACAGAGAAAATGCCCAATTTGGGAAGTTAATTCTGATAACTACAGGATATGAATCAATGGATGCCTTTGAATATGCCATTTATTTCTGAGAGGATCCATGTTTGCATCTCTGAATAAAGAAAAAAGGAACTTGCCTTTGTCATGCTGCAAGAGTTAATCTTGCCACACTCATTTGGATGACCCAGACATTCCAAGAGCAAAAAAGGCAAGGGAAAAAACAGCTCCTCCAGATGACGTACATTAATCGTGTCATTAACCGGTTGCTCATCCACCTGCCTTTGAAAAGATGGGCTAAGGAGAAAGGAACCAACCATTCTGGGATGGATGAGAAAGCTCGTGGATTTCTCTTTCTGGGACTGGTCTAAATTCTGCTTGAAGACCCTGAGAGCGCAAGGAAGGAGAGTTTGAAGATGTTGCAGGAGCAGAAGACATAAAAACCAGCAGACAACACATAGTACACACCACCTCCAAATAGGGGCATATCCTGGCTTCTCACTGCTGCCTACACACCCTCCCACTCACAGGAGATGGCCCGCAAAGACGAGGAATTAGACAGTCGAGCACCTGGGTATCTCTGGTGACAGGCTCCCATCAGGCTATATCTTCTGACCTTACAGGTGAGTTTGTGCCAGTTCACAAATGAAAATCTAAAAGAAAAACAAACAAAACCCCACACATACACACAGAAGGGGAGAGTAAATAAAAGCTGCCATCAAACAAGAAATGTCATGATTAGACAATCTTCAAGTACGGACAACCTAGGTTCACTTTCTTTAGAAAACGATTCTGTAGTTGATGTGTAGATGCTTAGACATAAGAAGGACAGCACACCCTATGCCTGCAGGTTTTCCTTCTGATTTGGCCATTTAGGGGGAGCCCGTGTGTGGCCTGGGACAGCCCAGCAGCACTGTTCCGAGCACCCTTTTGCTCTCAGTATGTGGCCACATCATCAACACTGTGCAGATCTTTAGTGTTCGCCTCCCTGTCTGTTCATGAACCCCACCCTTATGTCCTCCTAACTCTTGTTTTCTTTTCACCTTATTCCTTGCATATATTTGTCTTTTATCCTAAAACATATATTCATGTAAGATGCTCTAATAAACAAACAAATAAGGTCTCTTTGTTCTTCTCCAGGGTGGTGTAAAACTGGAACACTGAGCAAAGCTAGCAGATCCTTCCTAAAGGAAAGCCTTTCTCAGGTGTTTCCACAGAGCTGTAATATAAATGAGACACCAGGTATTTCACGGGGCCTTACGCTGAGTAAAATTACTATAGGGAGATCTTTTATCGTATCTTTCATTATTTATCTACGGGTGATACATCTGAAAATCACGGCTGTTATTTTATAGGTAGCAATCCCTATAATCATTACTGTTTGCAACACACCTTGGAATAACTGGAGTATGCAAAGTGCAATAAAAAGAGAAATTGTATTTTATCATGGATCATCACCATGAAACTAGTGCTATAAACATGAGAAAATAACCTAGAATTTCTGCCATACTTGCTACTCCAAACTAAGAAATTTATTTCTTTGTTCATAAAAATCATCCACTTTTCTGCTTTATCACTCTGTACTAGTGAATTTGAGAGGACGTAAAATGATATTAACAAGTCAAGAACAAAGTAGTATGTACCTAATATAAGTACACTACAGCCCTTCACAATCATTGAGAAAAACACAAGAAAGAGGCTGCCTCTGTAAATAAACCCAAATAAACTAAAACAAGCAAACAAAAATATCTAAACTTCTCTGTGGCCTTTAACAAGGGCCCTAATAGCAGAAGTGATGGTTCTAATTTGGCAGGTTTCATGCTGATCAAACAAAACATATACTACTCTTCTTCAAATAAGTGATTCCAAAATGAGTGATTCACCATTCTGGATTTTAGCACCTGGTGCAAGGATGGCTCAAGGGACACCAAGAAATTCTCAATACAACCTCCATATAAAATTAACTTCAATTCACATAATTTGCAGATGCTCACTGATTCCCCACAGCCACTTAGGACAGGAAGTAGAGGTGCCAGGACGTGTGACAAGAGGGGCCAACTCCTGAAAGAACAGAAGCCACCATTGTACACCAAGCATGAGGCAGCTGCCACAAGCTGCTGGAATAGAGATCTCAGAGGACACAGGAACACTTGTGGTAAAACATTTGTTCCAAAGGCATTCTAAAATTCTTCAAGGTTATTACTTTACTGAAAAGGAAAAACTTTAAGAAAAAATATATCTATAAGATAGTGATTAAGTCATTGGTTACCAAATTTTGAAAACCTCTTTAAAAAAAGAGAATGTACTAAAGTATTTCCCCAGCTTACAAATCTCTCTTACAACATACAGACTTGGCAATGTGGTTAATTTCTTCCTGCTTGAAAATTCACAACCAAGCTTACAATAGCTTTCCATAGCGCTGCAAGGATTGAAAAGCGAAATCCAAGAGTCCTGTCACACCATTCAGTCAGCGAGCTCCTTTGATCAGACCTGTTAATGTACAAGTTCTTTATGTTGTGATGTATGGAGTACTTCCAGGAACAGAATCATGTTTACACACTGACTGGTAACAGGCAAGTATGTGACTTTTGACACTGGGGGAGTCAGTTATTAAAAGTCTTTGTTTATTCTGACATCTCTCACTGGGACGAATTTATAGCTCCATCAACCAAATAACTCCAATTAAGTCAGACAAAAATCAAAGGGCAAATACAGGCTGTATGTGAGGGGAAAAGTATTTTTTCAGATTTTTTCCTTTTTTGTGGAGGCCAACATCAACAATTAGCCTGAGTAAATGCTCCGCAGCACATGTGCGTGGCTCCACAGAAATTAGCACTCCAACAACGAGAACTCACAAGCAACAAGGGGCCTGTTCATTGAATGTGTGGACAGAAAAGCAATGGCACCGACACCTAGACCTCAAAACCCTGCTCCTGGCGGACCACATTCCAGGGTCGCGCACGCTTGTCCGTGGGACACACGTGGGTGAGGGGTCACAGGGCGTGGTTCTGTGCTGGCAGCTCTACCGTCCTGACCCTCTGTCCCAGAGAGAGCTGGAGGGGCAGAGCCGGGGGGCCCAGAGTGTCATGTGAGTGGGTGGAATTCACACCGCCCAGAGCCCGTCCAGACTCCCGCTGGGTTCACGCTGCGTCTCCTCTCCCGTGGCCCGTGGCTGCTCTCCCACCGCAGGCCCCTCCTGACACACGGGCAGAGAGCAAGCCCACGCCACGCTCGCCCGACTCTGGAGGGCAAGTTTAACAGATCAAACATTCTTCTCCCTGGGTCTTCTCAGCAAGTTCAAAGGTGCCTTTTAAATCATAGCGTATTTGGAAATGAAACATTCTATCTAGAATCCATCTAAACTCTCAGGAGCAGTTTGGTCTTTCCTGCTTCTCCCTCTCCCACACCTCCTGTGTTTTCAACAGTAGAAGAAAAGTCAACTACAGTTAAAAATTCTTGCATGCAGATGCAGTATACCTACAGGTTTTTAAATTATTTAAACCTCAAGCGTAATAGAACTTTGAAAAAAACATATTTTCTGCCATGGTCTTAATGTTTGTGTCCCCCCAAAATTTATACGTTGAAATCCTAATCCTCAATGTGATACCATTAGGAGTTGGAACCTTGGGGGGTGACGAGGCCCTGAGGGTGGAGCCCGGACAAGTGGGGTCAGTGCCCTCACAAGAGAGGCCTGAGGTAGCTCCTTCTTCCTTTCCACCAAGTGAGGACACAGGTGCCATCTATGAGCCAGAAAGAGGGACCTCACCAGGCACTAAACCTGTCAATGCCTTGATAGATTTCCCAGCCTCCATAACTGAGAGAAATGAATTTCTGTTGTTTAAAAGCTACCCAGTCTGTGGTATTTTGTTAAGACATCTTCTAAACTATTATCCCACTGGGCACACTGGTATGCCTCTCTTTGCCTAACATGTTCTGGAAAATACCCATTTGGCTCAGAAGAGGATCAACAAAAACACACTTTTGAACCATATTATTTAATGGAAACTTGAACTAAAATCTTAGGAAGAATATAATTTCTCTTGTAATATAAATAATTATCTATACTTTCTGCACTGTATGTTCAGATATTTGTATTTTGAATCTTCCTGGAGTAAGCTGTGTCTGTACATTGCATTTTACTGAAGTATTTAAATAACACTTACATGGGGCAGGAGAGCCTTTCACAACTTTTCCCCATCTTATGATGGAGACTTTCAACAAACTTGAAAGAAGACATTTTATAGTGTACTATAATACCCTAAGATTGTTCTTTTTCTATACAAAATATGGGATATTAGGCATCCTTCTGGGTTTCTTTTGAAAGGTAATGGACAATGTCAGTCATGAGCCAGTAATCAGGAAGCAACTTCTGCCAGTTTTAAACCTCTTAAACCTAAGTACACCTGAGCTGGGTAAAACCAAACAGCACTAGCTCGAATCTTATAAAAGTATGATAGGCTGGGCATAGTGGCTCACGCCTGTAATCCCAGCACTCTGGAAGGCCAAGGCAGGAGGATTGCTTGAGGTCAGGAGTTTGAGACCAGCCTGAGCAAGAACAAGACCCTGTCTCTACTAAAAGTAGAAAAATTAGCTGGGCTTCATGGTGTGCACCTGTAGTCCCAGCTACTCAGAAGGCTGAGGCAGGAGGATCGTTGAGGTCAGGAGTTTGAGGTTACAGTGAGCCATGCTGATGCCACTGCACTCTAGCCCAGCTGACAGAGTGAGACTCTATCCCCAAAAAAAAAAGGATAAATCTTTAATAATGAGCCTTTCATAATTATGGACAATTCTCTATTGTCATTAACAGTAGAATAATAACATAGGGTCTCTGAAAATTTCAAGCACATCTTCTTACTACTTATCCTCAAAGACAACTTTTGCAAGATGTTAAGGATAGCTGTGAGTTTACTACTCTTTGTAACACTTAACCTAAGCCGATTTCCACTGTTCTGTCACACTGAACTAAAAAGAAAAACGGAGAGAGAGGAGGCCCTTGCTTTCTGGACAGGACGCCTCCAGCACGTGGTGGGCCGCGCTCACCCCTCCTTTCCCTCCTCGCCCATCTCCACGCCACTGTCTGTGCTTTTTCTTTCTTCTGATCAAGTCTTAACATGAACACCTGCGTCCCCAAGCGTTCCTAGACCCTCTCAGCCCACCTGGCATTTCACTGTGATATCTGCCTCCGTCTGCATCGAAGGGGTATTTTTCCCCAGAAGAGGCTCGGGAAGCAGAGGTCAGCTGTCCACGGTACAGTGTGACGGGCCCTTGGATGCGTTGGGGAGCATGTGGCACGTTGAGCAGCGTTGCTCAGCTCAGCCCACACAGACCTCCCTGTGCTGGGCCACAGCCGGCTGTCGTGAGCTGTACCCTCTCCCTTAAGAGCTTCTTGTTACTGATTTTAGTAACTTCTCCTTTAAAGGAGGTTTTCATCACCTGAGAAACAAGGTGATCTGTATGACTACTCTTGATATAGCACTTGGGAAATGGAGCACAACAAGAATATGCCCAAGTTTCTATTATTTTGACTTTGCTTCCACTAGCCAGCAGGGAGCATTAATCTACAGCTAAGGTGCGTAACCCTTGAACGGCTGGAGAGCCTCTTTATCATCAAAAGGAGATGGAGAACCATAAAATTACCCTGTTGTGGCTAATCAGCCATCGAACCAATGGTGACGATGATGCATTGTGGAGACTCCACATCACAACTTCACAGTGAGCTGACACCGAGAACAAGAACAGTGCTTGCAGATGATAATTACCTCCTTCCTGCTCTTACCTGCAGAGTTCCAGGAAACCTCCCCTTTGTCAGGGCTCCAAAGGCGCTGGTATGAACATGAGCTGGGTAGGTATAAAGTGCCAGGGAGCATTAGAGAAGGTGGCAGGTCTGCAGGCGACTGCCCACAATTCACTGTTGACATGCACACATATATTGATAAAAAGCATTTAGCTGCCAATTTAATCACTGATTCAAGGAGAAACCTGATTCTTTATAGAAGAATAACCACATGCAACACAGAAAGAGAGAGTTTAAAGAGATCTTCCTTATCTACTCCTAAAAAGTGAAAAGGCACTGTAAGTTACAGGGTGACACTGGGATTAGCCACTTTTAGCCTCAGTTTCTTTAACAGTAAAAAGCCCAAATTTTATTAATTCTACTTATTTATCTATATTCCATCTTGCTCCAGAAATAATTTAAAGCAGCTAACACATGTAATCTAAAATATGACAGTGTGAGATATGCTGGAAATAGTCAAAACATCACACCAGATGGGTGCACTGTGGCGAGAGCACCCCAGGGTTCGGTCCAGTTCCACCAGGTGGCCAGCTGCCTGCTGACCCCCTCCACCCACAGAGGGAGTTCACAGGAAGGTCTTCTCCAGTCCTGTTTGGCTGGAACATTCTGTGACCCTGTCTCTCGCAGGCTCCTGCTCCTGCCCAAGGCAGGCTGCCTGGGCCAGAGTGGCAGGTGTGCCACTGATGCTAAAGGGAGAGGGAAGAGGGTCTCTAACCTATTTTTGATTCATTAAAAACAAAGATATGTGGCACTGAGTAAGTGTCGAAGAAAGGCCATTGCATCTAACAAATTTAGAACTGGAAAGAATATCAGAGACCCCTACAATCACCCACACTTTGCATATGAGGAAACGAGGCCTAAACTGAAATGACTTGCCTGAAATTAGAGCACTACAAATAATTAATACAAATCTGAAATTAGAGCACAGGACTGTGACCTCAGAGTCCATCACCTCTTCCACAAATAATTACAGGCTGATTGAAGAAGTCAAGAGTTAAAAGTATGTTAGAAAGAAGGTGGCTTTACTATCTTCAAAATGAATAATTCCCTCATAAAGCATAATTTATATTTACCATCCAAAAAGGACTAGCTAGAAGTACTCTAACATTCTCAAAACTTATTCTGATGAAGGTAACTTTATAATCCCAGCAACTGAAACAATTTCCAAATCATGATATGATGGCCACAGATGGCTCCTTCTGCTCATTCAGCAAGGAGGCAATTACGGTGTTTCTGGAGTTCTGGGATCAGACAGCCTGGCTATGAGTCCCAGATACTCCATTTAGGGGGAGCAATCCCGGTACGTTCTCAGTCTCTCTGGGCCTCAGGAAAATGACACTCCTACGTTATGGGGTCACTGTGGGCAATAAATGAAGCAATGAATGCAAAGCCCTTGGAAGTTGCTCCAATCCATTCACTTTCTCACCCAAACACCTGAGCTGCCTGCCAGGTGCCAGCGCTGCCCTGGGTGCTGAGGACATAGCCTCAAACCCAACAGGGGCAGGATCTTCCAAGGAGGCTCAGAGTCCTCAGAGAAAACTCACGTGTGAGCGTAGCCAGAGGCAGGGGAGTACCAGCAATGACAGCTGCTGTGAAGAAAGACGAAACTGGGTAAAATGACAAAATGTTTCAGGGTGGGCGTGGGGCATGACCACATTAGAGAGAATGGTTAAGAAAGACCTCTCTGCTGTGACAACACTGAGCTACACAGCTCTTTAATCAGATACAGCCTCTGAGCTACCAGGTGTGTTGTGGCTCCTCTAAACTCAGCCCAGGGGCCTCTGTCCCCACAGTGCAGAACTGCAGGAAACCAGGGCTGGAAGAGGTCTGAGGGTACCTTAGACCAACCCCTTCATTGCCTTGTTTTTATTATTTTTCTTAAAAATTTTCCCACATTTCAACGTGGAGATCCTGCTACATAACCATCACAATAACTGTGCAACATCATCTTCCCTTCATAGACGTATGTTTGATCTAGAGAAATGAGTGACTTTCCAGTGACCCTACTAGTACTAGGAGAAGGTGAGGCCAAGAAACTGGGCCCTGTGCCTCCCAGGCCAGCCTCCATAGGATTCTGCAGGCAGCCTGGCTCTGGAGCACATCCAATGCGTGTTCAGTGGAGCACGCTGGGTCACAAGGCTTTACGGCCTGCTCTTGTGGCCTTTATTGTTCCCACCGACGGGACTAAGGCAAATGAGGGCTGTGCAGCTGTGAGCTCTGTTCAACTCTGCTGCAGGGCTGAAGAAGACTGGGAGGGGCGACATACCTTAGGGCTCAGGCTGCTCCAGACGTGCAGAGGCTGAAATGGCCTGCAGGGCCTGACACTGTTCCCTACAACATGGGGCACACCACTAGCCTGCAGGGCATGTGCACTGGGGCCACCTTGAGTACAGGAAACCATGCAGCATTCTTGGGTGCAACCTGACAGCTCGCAGCGTTGTTCAGGAAATGGCTCCTGGAGCTGCACTCAGCTCCAATTTCACATACCAAGAAGGGAAACAAACAAATTAAAATACCATTGATCACCTTGAGTTTGACCCGAAACAGCATTCTTCACCTACCCTGTATTTACCAGACTTAAATTTCCAAAAATCAAATTTCCTATCTAATAATAAAACTTTGACATTATCGAAAATAGTTGAAAGACAACACCAAGTGCTGGTGAGGACAGAGGCGGGGTCCTTATACTCTGTGGCATGACATCAAGTGTGCGGTCACTCTGGAAAAGAGTAGCACCTGCTCACAGCACTAAACATATACTCACGGGTGCCCCAGCAACTGCGCTCTGGGGCACTTATCCAAGAGCAGTAAGACCTTATGTTCATGCAAAAACCTGTACACTAATATTCACTGCTGCTTAATTCATAAAAGCCAAAAACTGGAAAAAACCCAGAAGTCCTTCAATAGGTGAACGGGCAAACACACTGTGGGATGTCCACATCGCAGAGTACTACTCAGCAACAGAAAGAAAGGAGCTCCTGATGGATACATGCAACAACTTGGGAAATTGGCTTGAAAATTAAGCAACAATGCACCTCCAGGAAACTGAGCAGACTGAAAAGAGCCAATTATCGAAGATCACACAGTGTGTAATTCCATCTACGTAGCATTCTTGGAATGACACAATTACAGAGATGGAGCATAAATTGGTGGCTTCCAGGGGTTAAGGATAGGTGGGGAGGAGGGAGGTGGCAGCAGGACAGACCCTGGGGACAGAGCTGCATTGCACCTTGACCATAGTGGTGGCTACATGAATCCGCACGTGCGACAAAATGGCAGAGAACTAAATGTTCACACACAAGTGCGTGTAAAACTGGTGAAATCTGCATAAGGTCCAAGGACTGCATCTATGCCAACTTCCTGGTTGTGATACTGCACTGTAGTTATGCAATGATATTAATAAGGGAAACTGATGAAGGGTACACGGATCTCCCTGTGTTACTCCTACAACTGCACGTGAATCTACAACCTCAGAGTAAAAAGCTCAAGAACAAAAAGGGGGGTGGAAGAATATGCAATAATATATTGGATAACAGAATAGAATTCAAGAAATACTTTGAACAATGGCAGCAAAATCAGAACAAATAGCATTCCAAGGTAAATTTGAAGAGGATAGTTACATTTGCCTATGTTTAAATATCAACAACTACTTTCATAGGTATGTGTCTGTATGATGTGATTCAATATTTTAGTCTAACGTTCAGTTCCCTACAACACACACACATGGCTTGCCTTTCCGGATGGAGTACGTGATAGACGATCTGCACAAGACGGGAAATCGGGAAGTGATCTGGCAGCTCCTCACCCTTTGCAGGGCTGAGGTCCCTTCTCTGAGCACACCTGTCTCTGTACTCGCCAGTGGGTCTGACAGCTTCTGCACATGTCAACCCCCCCAAAAGTGACTGCTGACCTGCTCCCCCAGTGCCAGTGTGCCTCCTAGAACACGAGTGCATGCTGCACACACATGTGCACACATACACATGCACAAGTGCATGCATATGTATGTGCGCATGCACACACATGCAAACAAGGAAAAATACACATGCACAAATGTGCTTACATATGCATGCACACACACCTACAAACACTCGTACAAATCAAGTGCACGCATACACACATACAAAGACATACACAGCCGTGCAAATGTTTATTTGCTGGGGAATGTGGCTGTTGTTTGAAATGTGGAACTCTGAGTGGTGCTGTGTGATTTGCATAGAGATTCTGTACTTGGGTGGCCGAGTGACAGCCTCAAGTCAATCACCCCTGAGGACTTCAGGATTCTCCATCTGCCTCCTCTTACTCTGCAAGACTGGGTGTGATTTTAATACTCAGAGCACCTCTGTGAGAAGAAGTATCCATGACCTGGTGGAAGCACAACCATTACACAAATAAATCCACCACAGACTGACATGCAGAAGGCATTCTAGAGCCACAAACCGTCCCCGCCTGTACCACTGTTCTCCAAGGCCCACACCTGATGATGGGAACCTGAATCGGCCCTCAGTCCAGTTCCAAATAGCACCTCCTAAGTGAACCCCTCTCCAATTCCTCTCGAAATTAATTACTGCTCCCACTGGGGGCACAGCATATGGTTCGTAATGATTTCGGTGTATGTCTGTCATGGCCTGTCCCACCCACGGATAGTTGTTTACACTCTGTGCCTCCCCTGGAGATCACGACGCCTTAAGGCCAGGTCCCCTGATTTGTCACCTTGGTGTCCCTGGAGGTAAGTGCAGCTGGTGCTTAGTAAGTATCTGTTGGATTAAATTTATTTAATTGGTAGAGTTGACTAAGACAGAACTGACTATACGGAGAATGTGAGTCTCTTTCCTGCAGACACACACACGCAGAAGCGTGGAACGGTTATTGTATTAAGTAAAACAATAATTGTTGTTATTGTAAACACCCATAACAACGTGATGCCCCCACAAGCCCTTCCAGAAAACATGGCTTCTTACTTTTGCCAAGGCTTCAGGGACTTCAGAGATGAGCCATCACTGCTGTGCAGATAGCCCCTGGGAGCAGCCAGTGGGTGGACACAGCAAACCCTCCAGCCACGCTGAGGCACACTGGCCATGGAGCCCCCATGAGCAGTGGTCACATCTCTCTGTCCCTTGACACACTGCATGACTGATGGGGAGGACCTGGGGACACAGCCAGACGAGCACACTGCGTGCTCATTCTTAGTCTACAGGAGGAAGAAATTATAAGCCTTCAACCTGAAGTGACAAATAATTTATGCACAAGTGCTGAATAAAAGTGTATTTACAAAGTTGAAAAGCACTGTAAAACTCAAGTGCTGTACAGTGCCTGACTGTTTTATCACTCTGTCAGGGAGCTGTGGGCAACACTCATTTTAGACAAAGGAAAAAGAACTGGACGTTCTCGTACTACATATGCATGTGACTTCTGTAAATGGGGGTGATCTAGAAAATGCTTGGACTAAAAAATAATCAATTTATAGCAGCTTTTTAAAAGGAAGGAGCATTTTAAAAGTGTGTGAGGTAGCTTCTGCAATATGAATCTGTACAAGCTCCAGCACCTGTCCAACCTTCAGGCTTGTTCTGGGCAAATAAAATATGCAAAATCCTACCAGGCCATGTTGCCATGGGCTGTGTTGTCAAGGTGACAGAGCAGCTCCAGGGTCTGCGCGGTGCTTGATGAATCATCAGGGGACTCGTGGCTGCCTGATTCCAATTCCTTCGGCATCCTCCACACGGCTGCACATGTCAGGACTTTACTGTCTGAAGCTGAGCAACAGAGGATAATGTCAACAGAGCACGGTGTGCAGCCCACAGTCTGCAGACAGCGCACCAACATTCACACAGATTCATAAGCAGGGCACATCTGCTCTTTAAAATATTTAAAATCTCAGGCAGCAAAGACAGAGCAGAGAGGAAGACACAGACCGGAGTCAGCAAGCAGAACAAGGCACAGCTCGTAATTAGCATCCAGTTAACCCACTTTCTCCTTGTTTCAAAAACCATCTTTCTGTTTCAGAAGAAAATTTAATTTCCTCAAAATCGATTTCCTTCCGTTCTTCTTCAACAGTCCTTCAAAAAAGGGAACAAAACAGGGGACTAGAAATATAATCACCACATACACAGTTTGTGTCTAAGACTGGCAATAAATGGGTTCTTTCCTCACAGCTTTAAGGGATCATCTTAAACGGGTATTAAGCATGCTGAGAAATACTCCATTTGAAAATACAGTCATTAGTGTTATTCCACCTCATTTTACCTAAGGTGATGAGTGTTTGGGACCAGGGGCAAAACCACTGAGAGGTGCGACAGGCTGAAGCCCACGCACTTTATTCACTGCACCTGGCAGGTGGCAGGGGACAGCCAGTGCTCTGCAGTGTCACCCACTGTGTCAACACCACGTGTCCTCCCAAAGACACTGGCTATCCTCCTGGTCCTGCTGCTGGCTGCTCAGTCTGCCCCCTCTCTCAGAGTCTCAACATTTTTCATTTTTAAGATGCTCCAGGAATCTGTGCATTTTGGAGCACCTAGAAAAGCCACTATGTGGATAAAGAGACTAAACTTACATAAGAAAGATGGGGGTCACTTGTTTTCAGGGACGGTACCAGGCGCTAGGTCTCTGCCCCTCTAGAAAATTTCTCAATATGACAAATTTTTTAAAAATCAGATTTAACATTAAATTCCTAAATATTAATCCTTTTAGAATTTGCTTTCCATTTAGTTTTAAATTGCATACGTGATAAACACCTTCCCCCTTTAAAGATAGCCTTTAATAAATTATTATAAAACAATGAATAGGTTTCAACATTAAACCATCACCTCATATCAAATGAAGAATATAAAAGTATTAAATACTATGTTAGAACAAGGAAAAAAAAAAACTGTGAGTAGCATTTCCTACACATGAACTAAGAACAAATATGGCATTATAAAAAGGAGAATGACCTTATATTACATTTGAAAATGTATCACTTATTAGCTACAATAGTCCTTCAATCAGAATATCAACGAATCAACCAGGAAATACAGCAGTAAACACATGACAAAACATCTAGCTTTGTGGGCATTATTATATTATTATTACCATTATTACCCATGATCACATAATAATAAGTAAAAGAATTAGGTTTTCAACCAGAGTTTTCTGATTCCAAATTCAGTGCTTGTTTTATATATCTTGTTAGGTCTAAAAGAACATGCAATTGTGGCTTAAACAAATAGAATCATATATTCACATATGTAGATATGTATGATGCTATCATTTCCATCCTTAACTATGAAAATGGAGTGCACAATGGTTTCTGTCTACACGAGAATTTTTTTTTTTAATGAAATTTTCAATTACACAGTCTTTCTGCAGAGCCTATGAGCCTGGCAATGGCAGTCTTGGAAACACAAAAATAACCAAAAAGAAAGTTGCCAACTCTGAGTTGGAAAGAAGAAATGAATGCCTGGAACATTATTAACCCAATAGAGGCACAGGTTATATTAATCCTTCTAAATGACAGAAAAAGAAAGGTCTAATCTGAACAGTGTCAGAACTAATAACAGGAGAATTAAATTGTGGCTGCATTGCAAAATGAATGAAATACACAAAATGACAAAGGGAATAATAAAAATGGGTATTATATGGAAGACTCCCCACTAAACAAATTCCTTCTTTGGAGAATTCTGTTCAGATGTCAAGAAAGTAACTCTTTTCCTGTAACAGCCAGTTCACCAAATTCCTTAATTACTTCCATGTCACCCTCAAAAAGGCCAAAATGGTGCTTATGAAATAAGATTTTTCACTCTTTACTAAGCTACCTCCCTTCAAAGTCTACAATAGATACCAAACTTAAAGGACTAGCTGGACATCTAAGTTTCCATACATCCTGCTCATCTAGCATGATTAACCACCCTACCCCAGAGTCCCTCAACTTGATAGAGTAGAGAAAGCAAAGGAGGAACTTCCAAAAAAATATAGTTAACAGAATATATACTCACTTCAACTTTCATTCCATCCTGAAGCTCTCCTAATATTATAACAAAGAGGGTTTTTTGGTTCTATTTTAATGACATAAGGATAAGAAGAAGAGCAATGAAATTTTGGAAGCTGGAAAGCAAATGACTCAGTACCAATTACTTAGCATACCCAAAAAACTGAATACTAAGCAGAGGGGAAAGCTTAGAAGCAACCTCATTCATAAGGTTCAGGAACTGGTAGAACCAGCCTACCTCCAGAAGAGGGGATAAACAGGAAGGAGAGAGCAGCTTTAAAAAAAAAAGAAAAGATTGGTTGAACATCGTTCCAAAAGCATTTACAAGATGCATAAACTATCAATGTCAGGAATAAAAAAATGAACATTACTACAGATCATACAGACATTAAAAAACACCATATGAAATGCTATGCATAGCTTTATATTAAAAAATGTTTAAAATTCAAATGAAATGATACATTCCTAGAAAAAGCAAAACTTAACAGAATGGATATCAGAAGAAATAAAAACTCTGAATAAACCAATATCTATTAAATGAATTGACTCCAACATAAAAACTTCCTACAAAGAAACCACTAGGCTCAGATGATTTCCCTCATTCTTCCAAGCACGTATTTGAAGGAAAAAAAAAAAACAAATACCAAGCATACACAAACTCTTCTAGAAGGAAAAAAAAAAAGAACATGAGGAACATTTCCCTGATATCAAGACCTAAAAATGGCATTAATAGAAAAAGTATAGGCCATTCATTCTCATCAATATAGATGTAAAAATCCTAAACAAAATATTAGCAAATCAAATCCAGTGATGTACAAAAATAATACTAATATCACAAGCAAATAAGGTTTATTCCAAGCAAATATGTTATTTGCCATTTGAAAAATCAGGCAATATAATTCATCACATTAACAAACTCAAGAAAAAAAATATATGACCATCACAAAAGATGTAGAAAAATTTGATACAATTCAATGCTCATTTCTAATAATACTCTTAGCAGGCTAGAAAAAGAAGGAAATTTACTCTGATAAAGAGATCAACAAAAAAAACAACAAAAAAACCCCCAGAAAAACGAAAGAAACAAAAAAAAAAGGGAAAAGTCCTACAGCAAACATAATAGTTGAAGGTGAAATATTGAATGCTTTCCCCTTGAGAACGTGAATGACACAAGAATGCTTTGCACTACTACTGCTAGTTAACATTACACTAGAAATATAACCACTTCCGTATGGCAAGGAAAAAAATAAAAGTATAAGAATAGGAAAAGAAGAAATAAAAATATCATTACTTGCTAATGATTATGAGTGTAGAAAATTTAAAAGAATCTACACTATGCCATTAGAAATAAAACAGGAAATTTAGCAAAACTGCTGAATATAAGCAACATATTTGATATAAAATATCAATTGGATATCTATAGATTAGCAACAAAAACTTAGAAAATGACATTTGAAAAATGGTATTATCAATAGCATTAAAAAAAATCAAATACCCAATAATAACTCAAACTAAAAATGCACAAAAACCTGTAAATGGTAAAACAAAGGACCTTGTTGAGAAAAGTTAAAGAGCTAAATAAATGGAGGGGATATACCATGTTCGTGGATTGGAAGATTTAGTATTGTAAAGAGTCTATATGCCTCAATCAAAGTTCTAGCAGGTGTTTTTTGGTGGAAATCAACAATCTGCTTCTAAATTTGTAGAATCCACATGGAAATGTGAATAACCCAGACAGCCCAGACAGTCATGAAGAACAACAACAAAACTGAATGATTTACAAGTCAGACATCAATTTAGGATTGGTACAAAGATAGATAAGCAGCCCAGAGGAAGAAAATGGAGTCTAGAAATAGACCCTTACAAATATGGTCACTTGATTTAAAACAAAAATGCCATTGCAATAGAGTGGACAAAAGATGGTCTTTTCGATAAATGATGCTAGATCAAATGTACATATATGAAAAAAATAAACATATCCTACCTCACAACATACTCAAAACTTAATTCCAAATAGACCAAAGATAAAATGTAAAATAAAATAACAGAAATCTTTTCTAGAATGCATAGAATATCCTCATGACCTTGAAACAAGCAAAAATTCTTAAATGGCAGGAGAAAAAAGCAGATCATAAAGAAAAAGACTGGTAACATAGACTACATTAAAATTAAGAACTTCTATTCACCAAAAGACACTATTAATTGGACTTCATCAAAATTAAAAACTTCTGCTCTTAGAAAGACACTGTTAAAAGAAGCCAAACTGGGAAGAAATATTCCTAATGCATATATCTGACAAAGGGCCTGTATCCAGAATACATAAAGAACTCTTACAACTTAATAATAAAATAACCCAGTTTTTTAAAAAGTGCAAAAGACTGAATCAGACGCTTCACAAAAGAAAACAAACAATGGTCAAAAACACCAAAGAAGATGCTCCACATTTTTAGTAATTGCAGGAATGCAAAATGAAACCAAAATGAAAGCCACTACACATCTCACCAAAGTGGCTAAAATTTAATTTTAAAAAGACGAACAATACCAAGTATTGGCAAAGATATAGAGCAATTGGATCTCTCACAGATTGTTAAAAAGAGTATGAAATAGTACACACATTTTGGGAAACACTTCTGCCGTTGAACATTCACTTACCAGATGACTCAATAATTCCACTCTTAGGAGAGGCTGTCACAAAGCTTGGCTTGTTAATAGCAAGTTTTGTGGCAGCTCTCTGACTCAGGCAGTTAAACTTGGCCCCAAAGCACTTGTGTCGGGTGATGGTATGTAACTGCCAGAAGTCAGGGGGTAGCAATTATCATAATGATCAACGAGGCCAGAGTGCCAGCCAAGGAAGCTCCACTGGCAGAAGGCTGTGGAGACAGTTAATAGAAGTGGTATTCCTGAGGGCAAAACAGGCAGGCATCCAAGGAGAGCACTGTCTGCCTAACACATACGTATGTGCATGCATGCATACATATGTACATACATATTCAAAGGAAAACAGGGATGAATGAGCAGGAGGCTGAGGGAGGTAACCCCATTAAAAGTCATGAACTCCCACCCAGTTCCAGACCCAAGCTATTCAGACCTGGAGCCCATAGATTAAAGATGGTCAGACCCACTGGAGTTAGGAAACCGCAACCACAGGGCAAGCATGTACTGTAATAATCACCCTGGTCTGTACCCAAAGGGAGCTACTGACATTTACTTAAGTGCTGTACACTGGGTAAAGGGCAATTCCCAGAAATTTCAAGTTATGCTGAACACAAAGTCTGTGCACACATTGACATCTGGTGACCCAAGGTGTCATCATACCCCCTGCCAGAGGGGGCCATTTGGACCCCAGGTAATATGTAAAGTCCTGCACAAGGTCTGGCTTACAGTAGAAACTTTGGGCCTGTGGACCCATCCAGGGGTCAGTTCCATGGTCCATGAGTGAAAGATGGGGTTGACATACCGGGTAGTTCATGAAATACCCACACTGGGGTCCGTGGGCCATGGCGTTAGCAGGAAGGTAAAAGGGAAGCCTCTGAAAGTGCCCTTCCCTGCCCATCCCATCAAAGGGTGGCGGAGACACCTTGAGGATCAAGGATCTGAGGGGTGTGGCATCTGGCCTCTACTGAAAGACACCGGCCCTGGAGAATGACTGTAGACCATGCTAAGCTCAACAAAGCAGGAGTCCTGCTCACAGCTGTGGTGCCAGAGATAGACTCTTGTTAGAGCAGATTCACATGGCCTCAGGAGATGACTCATGAACACTGACCTCCAAATGCATTCTGTCCTATCCCAATGAAGAAAGAGGATCAGAAACCATCTGCATTCACAAGTAGAGTAAAACAGTGTACAGTCTTGCCATAGAGCAGTATTAGCTCTCCTACTCTCTATGAGGGTCCAAAGGTACCTGGATATCCCATAGAACATCACATGGACTCATTGTGCTGATGACCTCATGCTGACAAGGCAGGAGGAACATGCATAGGACCTTGGCAAGAGAGTGGGAGATGCACCCATCTAGATTTAGGGACCTGTCACTTCTGTTGCGGTTCAGGATATGCTAAGACTGCCCCTCCAGAGTAAAAGCAAAGAAGGAGGTACAGTGCCTGGCAGGTGTCTTCATTCTGGAGATGACACCTTACACACCTAGGAACACGGAGCCAGAGCAGATGCCAGGTGGCATGTAAGGCAAGGCTGCCAGCTCAGGGCCAAGAGGTTCTGTAGCAAGTTCGGGCTGAGGAGAAGGCAGCCCTGCTGCCAGGGACACACCATCTGGTAGACCCCACTGGCGTGGAAGCTGTCTAGCCCAGTGAGAGAGTCCCAATGTG
Source organism: Daubentonia madagascariensis (assembly GCA_023783475.1). Lineage (NCBI taxonomy): Eukaryota > Metazoa > Chordata > Mammalia > Primates > Daubentoniidae > Daubentonia > Daubentonia madagascariensis. The sequence goes on from JAKFHU010001035.1 coordinate 2,772,486, forward strand.
GTGCCTGGGGTCCCGTAGCAATGCCACGCCTTCTGCCACAGAGAACCACACGCCTTTCGAAAAATGGCTCTGACCATGCTTCTGGGCCTTGACAGATGGAACTCCTGACCATGGGGCCTGAAGTGCCGTGTATCTCTCACAAGACGAGCTCAGTCACCCACCAGTCTCAGGGTTGGGCAGAGCCAGCAGCAATCCACTGTAAAATAGAGACAGTGCGCCCAGGGCAGAGCAGGCAGGACCAAGGGCGCAAGAAAACTGTATGGTAGGTGCACAGACCACACGGGACCCCCCAGCGCCCTCCCTGCACTCGTGCCTGTGGCCATCTGGAGATCCCGTACACTTAGCAGGAGGAGGAGGAAAAGCCTGAGGTGCTTTACAGATGGATGGGTTCAGTGTGGGGGCACGAGCCAAAAATGGGCAGTGACTACCAAACAGCTATGCCCAGAGGAGAGGCACCTGGAAGGAGCATGGTGAGAAGCATGATCGTGAGACACAGAGCTGTGGGCACCACTCTGGTCACCCTCTTAGCGTGCAAGAAATGGCACACGCTCAAGGGCATAGCTGACTTACTGGCTGGCTGGTCAGCTGCCTGGAAGGACAAAGACTGAAAGACTGGAGACAAGCACTGGAGACCCACGGTGCCACTTGGTGGCAAGGTGACACACTGAGCCCCTCCATCCCTAGAAGGAGTGGTGGTTCATTCTCACAGGAACAGACACCTACTTTAGGTGTGAGTTTGCCTTTCCTGGCTGTGAAGACAAAGCCAGCACCTGGACACCCTAGGAAGAGACCCCCACAACAAACATCACGCGGTCAGGGAAGCCACTGCACTACACAGCAAGCAGCAGTAGGTCCATGGCTGCAGGTGCCACTGTCCATATCACGACGTCACACCATCCAGAAGTGCCAGGCTCATGGAGCAGAACATCCAGCATGGGTGCAGCTGAGGGCCTTCTCCAGGAGAAGACACACACCTTGAACCCAGTACTTCTGTACGGCACCATGCCCCCAACAAAGAACACAAGGGCCTGGGAACCTCGTACTTCCACATGGCGCCGTGTCCCCAAGAAAGGAACACATGGGTCTGGGACCCTGGTACTTATATATGGCTCTGTGCTCTCAACAAATGGTGTTTTAGGCACAATAAACTTTCTTTTAAAAAATTTTTTAACTGACAAATAAAAATTATATATATTTATGGTGTACATGATGTTTTGATATATGTATACATTGCAAAATGGCTAAAAAATAGCCAATTAATATTTGCACCACCTTACATACTTATGATTTTTTCTTGTTAGGACACTTAAAATCTACTTTCTTAATAATTTTCAAGTACACAACACATTGTCATTAACTATGGTCACCATGATATACAATGAATCATGTGAACTTACTCCTCTCGTCTAACTGCAATTCTCTACCCTTTAACCAACACCTCCCCAATCCCCACCTCCCACCAGTGCCTGGTAATCACCATTCTACTCTCTGCTTCTGTGAGTTCAATTCTTTTAGATTCCACATACAAGTGAGATCTTGTGGTATTTGTCTTTCCGTGCCTGGCTAATTTCACTTAACACGAAGTCCTTGCGGTAAATCCATGTTGCTGTGAATGACAGGACGTCCTTCTTTCTTAGGGCTGAATAGCATTCCGCGGTGTAGACACCACATTTTCTTTATCCATTCTTCTGTTGATGGACACTTGGGTTGATTCCATATCATAATGAACTTTCTAATCTCTGATTTACCATGCCCAAGATGAACTGAATAAATAATGAGTGAAGACTTTCCGGAATACAGCAAACAAGGAAGCCATGCAACACTACAGGGCTGTGTGGAAGCAAAGAGCGAGGCTCCCGCTGGGCACAACAGATCAGAACAGATAACCACCGTGGAGGGAGACACCAATTGTGAACCGTGTGCGAGTTCACACAATGCAAAAAAGAAAACCTCACTAGGTACCTTTGCAAAACACTACTGGACCAACACATTTTTCTAAAAATTGGTAGATAAAAAGAAAAAAGTTTAATGGAATTTCTAGCGTGTGAAAAATCTATTTAGATTTTCTGAAAGATTATAAAATTTTCTTTCCAGAACTTAGTCTGAGAATCTGGTGGGTACAGGATGAGCCCAGAGTCCCTTACTGAGCTATATGAACAGCAGCGACATCCTGAGGAAGACCAGAAAGGTACAGAGCACGACCTGCATGTGGGAGGCACCTGCCCACATCACCACCCAGCAGGGAACACACCTGCAAAACTGCTGAATAAAGAGTGTGCTTCAGGTCCAGGGAATATGGTAGGCATTGTCAGAAACTCTCCAAATCTTCAGAAGCAGATGAAATTGAAGGTAAACAGCACTAGGTAAGAAACACCGGACTTTTACCCATGGAGACGTACAAATTGGCTCTGAAACTCTGAGGATTTCCATAGCTGTATGAATCTCAACAGAGCATTCAATGCACATCCAGCAGCTATCAAAGAACTACGCTGCTTTTCAGAAGGAAAACCCGATCTTTAGAAGGAAAATGCTGTGGTAAGCAAGGAGGCAATCTTCTTCTGTGTCTGTCTTCAACACCACCGTGAGGTTAGGTCCTTCCACATAACCAAGCACCGTGCTGAAGCTGCAGCGAGGTTACAATGACTAGGAGCCCTGAGGGCAGGGCTCAGGCCATCTATGAAACCGAGCTCCGTGCTGAAGCACAGCCCACTGCACACAGCAACCCCGTGCGTGCTGACACGACAGCCAGAGGACCACAGGACGCCTGGGCTAGAAGAGAATTTGCATGGCATGCCAAATGAACACAGCCCCTTCATTTTACAAATGAGGAAACTGAGGCCCAGTGAAGTTAGCTGACTTCTCCAAGTTCACGCAGCTCATTAGCACCAGAGTCAGGGATGAAATGAAGCCTCTTGACTCACACAACAGTCCATCCCTTTGAAAGAGAAAATGCCAAGTTGTATCTTTAAGGCCAATTTGACGCCACTATCTACTTTTTACATGTTAACACAAGAGCTAAAGGCACTTAATGAGATAAAAAGATAATCAGGGCAAAATGAATGGAAGAGGCATACTTGAGGCAGCCAACTGCACCCACCCCACGAGTGTAGGCTTGCTGTAAGGGATTACCAGTCAAAAGGCTCAGAGGAATTCAAAGGAGATTAGAGCCTTTGTGAGCATGAATAGCAGCTCCAGGCAGCTCTGCTAAAGGGCTAACAATGCCCTGGCTGGGGGACATATCTGACCCCCGCTGAAGGGGAGGAGGCTCCCAGGGCCTGCAGCACAATGAGCACATTAGGAATCTGAGGCTATTTTCAGGGACCACAACCACCTCTAGGAATCGGGCACAGGCTGGCAGAATGAATGGAGTAGAACACGGCTCCATTAAGCCACCACGTGACGCAGGTACAACTCAGTGTGCTCGACAGGATGTCTGAAGATCTGTGCCTAAAAATACTTTTCCATATCGGCCTTTCAATGCCTTAGGGATAGCATCGTGTCTAGAATACACAGCCTGAGTGTGCAAGGAGCACAGCCTGACTGCAATAAGGCCGCAGGCTGCCCAGGACGATGCGGTGAGCCCCTCACAGGCTCTCCCTGCCGCCTCTCATCCTACAGGCACTGGTGGGCATCAGCACCCCTGGCAAGCTCTGACTCTGGGTGGCAGGAGGAGGTGTCAGCTTTCCCTGCTGCCAGGGAAAGGGGGGCCTGAGGACAGGGGTTGCTGGGGGCTCACTGGCCAAGAGCCCCAGAGAGAGGGTGGGTGCAGGAATGAAACACAGGTCAGAGTATTTAGCCCAGATGATCTGTGGCAGTGGCCAAAGGAGAAAAAGATATGGGCAGACTGCTCAGGAGCACCAAAGCACACGCCAGAGCATCTCGGGGCCAAGACGGAACGCTGGCCCAAGCAGCCACACTGCAGTCATGCCTCTCACTCAGCTCTTCACCTGAGACCGTTAGCAGACCTAGAGCCCCTTGATTTTAGGGGAGCCCAGGTCCCCTTGGGGATATAGGATAGCTGACTGAAACCACCCCTTATAAAATTAATAAAGGGCCACAGGGTGGGAACTGTGGCAGGGGCCTGAACTCTGCAAAGTATACACACAGTTAAGAAAATAACCTGCCATTGTTCCCTAGCTCACCTTCCTGCAATTACCTATCCTTGACTAGCACAAGATCTGCTTCTATGGATAACATCTCTATTGTAAAACCTAAGACTGGTCTTTGAGGTATCTTCCAGAGTCTGCATTCACGGGGACCCAACCAGACCAGTGGCCACATGTACAAACTGACTCAACAGGTCCTGCAACCTTCTGCCCAGGAACTATCTCAGCCAAGAAGATGATTTCTGCTGCCCAACCCTATGAGTTCATCCCCAGCCAATCAGCAGACCCAATTCCCTAGCCCTTTGCCCACCAAACTATCTTTAAAAATCTTAGCCCCCAAATTCTCAGGGAGATGGATTTGAGAAATTCTTCTCATCTCCTGGCTCGGCACCCTGTGTCATTAAACTCTTTCTCTGCCGCAGCCCTGCAGCCTTAGTGTTCTGGCTTCCTCTTGAGCACGGGCAGTGAGCTTGGTTGGGTGGTAACACGGCCGTGGGGAAAGGGAATGGTCCAGACCTTCAAGAACTGCCATAGAGACCCTAAGTCAATGCCAATCCCTGTAGACTGGACATTGCTACAGTCTGTGGCCAAAAAGGGACATGGGAGCTGAGGCCAAGTCCACCCACAGAGGGTCCCGAGGGGTTGGCGTATCCAACCTGCAATTATTTCCCCGACTTCTGCATGCACATTGGAACAGGAGAACCTGGCACTGGTAGGGTCCCCACACAGTACTCACTCCATGGTCTGCAGAGCCAATTAGGACAGGAAGGACCAGATGGAAGCCTCAGGAAGTTCCCTCACCTATCAAAATAGCCAACCAAAAGCAACACCCCAGCATGGGGGGGAATGGAGAGCCAGGACCACCATCAAAGCCTTGAAGGACGCTGGGGAGTTGAGTTTTATCAAATCCCACTAAATCCACATGTCTGGCCTGTGTAGTAGCAGAAGGTTCTTGGAGAAGGGCAGCACATTATCATAAACTTAACCAGGTCAGTGACTCTAACTGCAGCTCCTATTGTTACAGAGGCAAAACAACGCAGCCCCTGGCTTCTGACTACAGAGACTAATCTAGCAATTGTGTTTTCACAACACCAGTTTAAAGGGCTGCCTGAAGCCATTGCCCACCACCTGGCAGGGATAGCAGTAGACATCACCTCCTGCTGCAAACCCACATCAAGACTCTTGAGCTCACCACCAGACTCCCACACAGTGTGGATGTGTTGTGCCCACTGGCCACATCTGGCCTGTAGCCTGTTGTCGTGGGGCCCACAAGCTAAGAATGGTTCTGCATTTTTAAAGAGAATAAAAGGACACAAAGAATAATATAAGACAGAGACCGTATGACTTACAACATCTAAAATATTTACCATCTGGCCCTTTACAGGAAGTTTACTGACTCCACCCATGTCAGTGACTCCACCTCACTCAGCTCTGAAAGCACCCTGCAGACTATGCCCTGTGATGAGCCACACCTCTAAGCTGCTGTCCTTGAAAGTGAGCCCCATGTTCCCAGCAGAAGGTCCAGGACAGACACTGCAGGAGGGGGCTCCCACAGTGTGGTCCCATCAGTGGCTGTGAGGGTGGCCAGGGAAGCTCGCCCACCACAGGACCTCGGCCCCTCTGTGACCTCGCTGCTGTAGTCTGGCAATCACCTCTCCATGAGCCTCTCAGTGAGAAACTGATACCCCGAAGCTTCCTGCCCAACTGGCTCTGGAAGGCCTTGAGCCCATGCCAGCTTTCTGGTTCCCTCTGAAGGCCCCGGTGTTGCGCGTCTGCACCGTGCCTGCAGCCCAGAGGGCTCCCACCCATCTGCATGCCCAGGGCACACCACGCCACCAGCTGTGGCCATCTGCTCCCACTGCATCCCAGAGGGCAGCCCCTGCTTGCCAGCAACTGCAGACCAGCTCCGGCCTGGCCAAAGCAGCAAATTTCTCTGCTGTCCAGTGGGCCGAGTTACCCCTCCTCCAGTGAGGCCTGTGCTTCTTCCCCATTCCTCCTGCCATGGCTGCCCTCAACTCAGACCTAGGGTACCTGAGCAAGTTTTCTTACATCTGATACCAGCTACTCTTCTATCATACTTTGTACTTCTTCATACTAAACTTCCCTGTTTAACCCGCTATCTGGTTCCAGATCAACACAGCCTGACCTCATCCACAAAGACCTCAATTACATGGACAAAGCACTCTGAGGACAGTCTGCCATCGGGGCCTGCTGGACAGGAGGCACCAGGCACCTTAGATGTCCAAGTAAAACCAGTGCACAGAGGGCAGTAAGTAAGCCCCATGAAAAGGCCAGGGCCCCTGCCTCAGTGGGGCTTCAAGGTCCAGTGATCTGGGGCATGTGGAGGCATTTTCACCACCATAAGGCTGACTTTTGGTGTGCCTTATGAATCTGGGAGGCACCATATGACACATGGGCGGTGGGGCCCCACCCAGCGACCAGCAGGGCTGACCGTACTGCGGTACATCCAGCACACAGCACTCCCACTGGTAGCAAAACGTCAGGGGCAAATGATATAACAGTGAAAAAGTTTAAAATATTGTGAGAATTACCAAAATTACTAAAATTACCAAGTGAGCACGTGCATTTGGAAAGATGGTGCTGACAGACTGATTGACACAGAGTTGCCAAAAATCTTCCCTTTGTAAATAACACATAATCTGTAAAGTACAACACAGTGAAGCATAATAAAATGAAGTGTGTCTGCACCTAGAGTGGCTTCTTGGCCTTGACTGATAAACTCACCCAGATATCTACACCCACGTTGGTGTCCCTCACTGGCCTGAATAGTTCAGAAGAGAACAGTTTGGACTGTGTGCTTTCATGATGTCAAGAGCAATCTAGGTGAAAACAGTTACCAGTCTGATATTTATATTTGAAGCCCAGGGATGGAAGTAAAGGTTTAAGATTATTTTTCTCTTATAGTATGTTTATTAACATTTCCTCTCATTTATCAACTTAATAGATGTTAGGACTTCTGATACTAGCAATACAGGTAATTATACATTCTCAAAAAATCATACCTTCTATAAAATACTTAGATATATTTTTTAAGGGAATAGCTGTGCTTTCAGGGAAATAAAGAATGTGACCAGGAACAAAAAAATAAAGCTGCTGTTGAAACCAAAATGATAAACTATGGTTACCCTTTTAATATTAGTATCTACTAAGAATCTAACAGAAAGTAAGCTTTAGGCCCACAAAAGGTAGAAATTTGCAACTAAGACCTCTGCAACTACCTAGGCTCCTGAAAAGTCACATCCTCATTAAAATAATAAGTTAGAAAAAATTATTCTCCAGCTGGCACAGGAACATGTCAAAACACTTGTTTATCTCAGCTATGACTCTGCATAGAAAATAGTGTCTACCCTGAGAATCTGTAAACTACATTGATCCTTACAAAAGTTTGGGTTTGAATTTATACTACTGGTGTGGTCCAAGAAATTCTAAACCAAGAATTTAACTTAAGGAAGTTTTGGGTGGTTGGCAGCCCTGGGCATTTCCCAGAACCAAATGTGAACCATCTCTGGAGGATGCACCCACAGGACAGCCCCCCGAAGTTCCCAGACTTAGAGCAGCCTCACAGGGGCTTATCAGAAAACGTGATAAAATTCCTCAAGAACACAGTGACTCTGAGTGAGAGTTGGCCAAAAGAACAAAACATCAAATTAGGATTCCAATGACTTCAGATACTGGAATCTTAAGAATATTTAAAGAAATAAAAGCTTGAATCAAAAATATGAGCAAACAACAAAAGACTATCAAAATTTACCAGGAATATTTTTTAAAGAATCGAATAAAGTATCTACAAGTAAAAATTATGGTTGTCAAAATAAAAATCTCAGTTGGCAATTCAATAGCAGATTAGAAACAACTTGTGAGAATTCATTGTTTGGAAAAAAATTGTAAAGAAAGTACCCAGAATGTAACACAGAAAGCGACAGAAAGCGACAGAAAGCGACGTGGGAGCAAGGTAGAAAGACTGAGGTGGCCTCAGTGCAGGCCACAGGGAAGCCAGAGAACGCAGGGTACACAACATCTTAAGGGAGAACACCTAAGGATTTTCTAGAATTGAAGAAAAATGAAATATACAAATTCTCTGATTCAGGAAGCATAACTATTTCCAGGTGAGATAATTACAAATAAGTCCGTTCCTGGACACACTGTAGTAAAAATGCAGAACATCAAAGACAAGGACAAAATCTTGAAGGCTCATGCTACGAGCTGGTCTGGCAGCCGACTCCTCCAGAGCAACAGTGGGATCCGGAAGATAGTAAACAACAAAGCGCTGGAGAAAAATTGTCAGTCAAGAATTGTGGAGTCGGTAAACAATTACTCAAAAAATAAAGGCATTTTCAGATAAACCAAACCAAGAGAATTTACCTGTAAAACACCCTCAACTTTCTTTCTCTCTGTGGCTTAAAAAAATAATTAATTAATTAATTAAAACACCCTCAACCAATGGAGTTTCTAAGGTCATTCTAAGGTCATACTTGGAAAGAAGAAAAGTGATTCAGAAGGAAGGTCCCAAATTGAAATTAAAAAAAATGAGAGAAACAAATGGTAAAAATCTAGAAAATATCTAAATATAGATGATATTAATGATGATAATGAAAATAATATTTAACTTTAAGGTTGATAAAAAGACCCAAAGGTAAAGTTAAAATACTGGCCAATAAAACAGCCAAGTTAGGAGGGAGATGAAAGTAGGATTAAAGAGCTCTCAGGTTCTCATATTGTTGGACTGAAGAGATACCGAATAATTAATTTTACATTTTATGTTAAATATGAATAATAAAACCTTAAGAGTAACCATTTAAAGAGTAGAAAAAGAGCACAGAACTTCTAAAACAATAAAGGGGGTGAAATGAAGCAAAAACAAGATTCATAATCATTCAAAAGAATAGGGAAGGACCAAACAAAAAAAAAGCATAAAATAAGATGACAGAAATTATTACCAGTAGAACAGTAATCACAGTAACTGTAATGAACTAATTCATCAGCTGGAGATTGTTAAACTAGATTTTTTAAAAAATCAGCAAAATGTTGTTTACAAGAAATACCCCTAAAACCTAAGGACGCAGAAAGGCAAAAGACAGAAAAAGACTGAGCAACTAGAAGAAAGCTGACTTAGCCATATTCATATTAGCCAAAATAGATTTTAATGCAAAAGAAGCATAAGTCACTACTTAATAATAAAAAAGTTTCAATTCACCAGAAAGATATAAAAAATTCTTAACTATATGCACTTAATAAAATTGCACCAAAACATATAAAGCAAAAATTGTCAGAACAATCAAAATAGAGAAATCCAATCATAATGGGAGATTTTAACACAACTCTGTTGATAACTGACAGAGCCAGTTAGAAAAAATAAAAATGGTAGCTATAAAAGAGTCTAATACAATTAACACAATTTTTCTCAAGCATAAATGAAACACATAAAAATTAACCTTGTAATGTCCATTAAAAACTCAACATATTTCAAAGAATTAATATCAAACAATCATATTTTATTTTTCACTGATGTCCCGACCACGGAAAGAGACTCCACATCAATATCAGAATTTCTGAAAACCACCAAGAGAGAATAAACGATTAAGAAAAAGTTGAATCTTCACAAGAAAGCACCTTCTTGTGAAAGGTCACAGCAAACACATGGCTAAATGTGAAAAGCCAGAATTGAAGATGTATTGAAATCCTATAATGCAAACACTGCTGATTTAAATTATCTCTAGCTGCCAAAGACTATGGAGTCAGGTAGATTATTATAAATGTCACACGAGAAAATTGCTGCCCATGGCAGTTACCCACGCCTAAGGACCCACAACTGCTAATGGCAAAGCACAAACAGAATTCAAATCTTCTGACTCAAAGTCTAATGTTTTTTCTATTCCATAACATCTATATGTATTCATGACCTTAATCAAATAAATATTTAAGAAATTTACCTAACATTAGGGTAGGCAATGAAAGGACCCTACTAACATGAAGAAACCATTCAATTCTATGGGCATTGCCATTACACACAAATACATTTTCAAGGTAAGTGTACTCCAATTTTTTTAAATTGTCATTTAGGGTGAAAATCAATCTAAAGTGGATTGTTTACTTCCTTGCTGTTGCCAATGTTACACCAAAGATTTTTTTTTAATTCTTCTTTGATGATTTATTGGCAACATAATTAGCTATTCTGATGCTGTAAATATTCCCCTACAGAGAATGGATGACATGAGATCCTATGGTGAATAAGTACTGACTTTATCCACAGCCCTGAACTTCCTTTTATGAAAAATATTGCTTTTATATAATTTTTCTTATGACGTGTAAAAGGTAGACCATGGCCAGTTTAAGCGCTGTCTTTCTGCAAGATTGCTTTTCTAAAGTGGTCAGAAGTTCAGACCACATCTCCTTTCCTGCTGCAGCCAGTAGCCTGCAACCCGTCAGCACAGTGCAGAGCTGTGTCTTCCCTGCCGGCTTGAGGACACAGGGTTGCCCACGTGCTACTTGGTCTAAGACTGTGGCCAGTCCACAGCCACTTCCTCCACATCCACTGGTGGTGAAAAAGTATAAAGACGGTTGCAATTCTCCAGTCCTAGAATTGTGCTAGGATACTTCAGCAAGATTTACTCTAGGTCTACAGATTTCATTTATCAGAAGATGTTTTTAGTTGATGTGCACTGATTTAATAGTTTTCTTTAAGTTCTGGTTGTTTTAACAAGGAACATAATTCTAAGCATAAGTAATACTAAAATCAATAGCATCCATATTATTAGGTTAAAAATGTCAATGCCTGCACTGATGGATTAATTTACTGAAATTCCTAAATTTACATTTTATATTTTGAGTAATATCTTAAACCACAGGAGGAGTCACCTCGGGAGCAGACCTGTTTATGCCAGTTATGCGTACTGTTGTGATTCGATACTCTAGTGTAAAAGAAAGAGAAGTTACCATGAAAACTAAGTTGAATGCTCTAGACAGCTTCCGTAAAAGCAAGTTAATCAAAATTCCTGCCTATTTAGATGTAGGCAGGACAGAGTAACATGGTGGGGGGAGGACCTCAAAAACAGGACTCTACACTCACTCGTCTTCACAGACGAGTCTGTCTTTTTGTTCTCTCTTCAATGTTCTGACACTGAAATTGGAAATCGTAGATGATGTTTCATGGATATAATTTATCTAAGAAGGATGATACAGAAGTAGGAGACTTAGCTCCATGAAAATGCCTTGCCCCACATCAAAGATGAAGAGCTCAAAGTTTTAATGAGTGACGAGTGAGACCACTTGCAAATATTCATGCAGCACTGAGTGTGTGCCACCACCTAAGTGCTTTACCAGTAGCAGTTCACTTATCTGAGTGACAACTCCATGCAGTGGGACACCCCCCCATGTGTTTCCTATGGCTCCTTTTCTTTGTCATTAAGAGTCAGATGAGCAAGGCCTACCTCCTACTCTCAGATGACAGCAGGGTGGGTGGGCCTCCCCGTTCAGCTCCGCCTCCAGTCAGGCCTGGACCCACGGCCCAGTCCACCTTTTATGCGCCGTACAACCTTGGATAAGTGATCTACCTTCTGGAAAAGCTTCTGCCTAACCTGTGAATCCCATGGAGTGTAGTGAGGGTGAAATAAGTTAAATGAGAAAGCACGGTTGAGTGTCAACTCTAATGCACGGGACACACTAAGCAAGCGACACTTCCTCCGCCTGGTCCTCAGTTGAGGTCCATGATGAGCAGAGCCAAGCCAGCACCAGCACCGCTGTCTCAGCCTCTCTAATTATTCCTGAGAACACTGGTGTGTCTGCACCTGCAGCTGAACTTTACCTGGATCCTGCCCCTGTCCCCAGCCTCCTTCAGTCTGCCCCTTGGAGCTCAACCCCAGGTCCCAGTGACAGGCCCCAAAGAGGAAGGCGAGATGCAGGTGCTCCAGAGGCATCTGCATCCTCCCATCCTGCTCTGCCAGCTGCCACCGTCTGCTCTGTACACACTGCCCCTGGACCACACTGCACCACAGGCCACCGGGGTTGCTACTGCAAACCTCCTCCAAGCTACTGCTCCTCTGCAGGAGCCAGAGGAACGTATCTACCACCCCCATAGCCAGCTCTCTATGATACCCTCCACTTGGAGCTGCTCTGCCCCGGGGCACTGGCCCTCCTTAACCTTTCCTCCCAGTCCTGCATCCCACGTGGCACCCAGGCAGGGAGCAGGTCGGGAGGTGGCAGGCCCAGCTCTACCTCTCCCTGCCCTAAGACTTCCAACAACCCCAGCTCAGCCTGGCCTACTCCACCAGAGGCTTCTCTTGTGGTCATTTCTTTAAAGAGGGGAAGGGGAATGGACGCTCCCCTTCTAACTGAACCTGCTCCAGGGACCACTGGACTATCAGAGAGATGTGCCCATCTCTGAAACCCAACTATGTATAGGATTCAGGTATTCCCAGAGGATCAAGCAAACAGAAGGCTGTGACTGTGTTTCGTATCTGTGCCATCACCTGGGATGCCCCAATAACTGACCCCAGGAGGCTGCCTCGCCCTGGGTGCAGGGGCCACGGGGGGGTTGCCTGGCCTTCCACCTGGCCCAGCAGACTCATCTCTAGCCAACAAAAGCAATCTGGCATATAAATTCACTTGCGCTCTGAATATATCAACTCATTTTTTTATACCTATAAAAAGGAAACAGTGACATTTGCTTGACATCAAACTCCTTTCTGGACAGTGACCCATCCATGTTCTCATTAAAACAGAGAAAAAGTTGATTCATCAGCATTAGCGGAAGCAAAAATGGCATGTATCACCTTTAGAGATGGGTTTTTTAAAATCCCCATTATAAATCTACACTGGCACCCCATCACAATAGAAATTAACACCCTCCTCCCAAAGAAATCTTCATACCTTCATCCTATGAAAATCTAATAATTTGCTGACTGATGTGTTTAGGTTTCTAATATTTTTCCCAGACTGGAATATCAAAAATACCCTCCTATAAAAATATCCAATCAACACAATTCATATAGAAGAACACTTTGTGGTAAATACTGGGAAGGGAGGATGTCTGTCACCTTGAGCCCTAGGAGGCAGCGTGGGGCAGCAGGTGAGAGGGTCCACGTGGACATCTAACAAAGCAAAGTAAGAATCCCGGCTTGCTGCTCGCCAGCCAGACGACCCAGGCAGGTCACTGCTTAGTCCCTAAGCCTCGGTCTCCCGACGGCAAAACATAGACGGATACCAACCCTTCTCTCCTGGGGACTGTGAAAAAATTAAAGGAGACGGAAAATAAGTGCACACTTTACACATACAGTCCGTGACACACGGTAGATACTCCATGGAAGTTAGCGTAGAGATGCCAAACAGTGACCGATCGATCCGCAATCTGCAAACAGCAGTTTGATAACCTGCAGAACTAACTGCAGGAAAACGCCCCACCACCTTGATGCACAAAGCTATGAAGTGAATCAGCAGGACACAGTTCTATACACACAACACAGGAGGTTCGCACTGTGTTACATCACACACCAAATGGTTCACTGGAATTAAACAGTGTCTCTCACGCATATCAATGTCTGGCTAAGAAACAAGAAACAGCATCTCGTCTTGGTCACTGCCGCCACGGCACAGCATCACAGCACAGCCGGCAGGTCATCAGCTGAACTTTTGCAAGTAGTTTTTTATAAGGAGGGAGAAAAGAAAAACAAATTTTAACTGATTTCTATATAGTCCTTCCTGGTTTACCATTTTTGAGTAATTACCTTAAAAGAGGAAAGGGAAGTGTTGTGGTTTATTCTTTTCTTTCTCTGATTTTTTAACTTGAGGGGAGGTAGATTCAGCCATTAATGCCAAAACATTTTTCTTTCCACACTGTCCACCTCCTGTAGCAAACACTCCTTTAAACCTGAGGTTTTGTACTTCACAGTTACAAAGCACCTTCATTATCATCCGCATCTACAGATAAGTAAGCAAACCTCAAGGAAGTGACACACTCACCCTCGCTCACACAGAGGAACTCGAACCCAGTCTCCCAACTCTTGCCTCCTTCCCTCGTCCTGCTGCCTCAAGGTTGCATCTCTTAGGCTGAACAGCCTTAACCAAGGCGGTGTCCGCAAAGGACTCTCCCAGACCACGGCAGGGGGTGAGAAACAGGGTGGGCTGCAGGTGAGTGGCACCAGGCGGACCTGGCACCATCTCCCTGCTTGTCTGGCACAACAACAGTATTTCTACCCAGGCAATGCTGCGACGGAATGTGTGGATTCTAGCTTCCCCACTCAGATCTAAGCTGCTCCAGGAGAACAGGGGCTCTGGCCAGCTCACTCACGACCTAGAACTCCCTGCAGACAGGAAGGACTCAGTGGTTGTGAATGAATGAGGTTGCCTTTTCTAAGTCAGGGGGAAGTACCTGCTCTGACATGAATATTAGCAGGCAAGCCCTTTTTGTTTGGTGGGAATCTCCTTCCCTTACTCCATGAAAGGCCACAGGCATGGCTTCCGCAATGTGGCTCCCTGAGTGTGGCATCACTCAGGATGTGGCCAGCACCACACCAGACGCTACACCTTCTGGGGTGGACAAGGGCTCCTCTCAGCCCCTGGGACAAGACCAGGAAAGCTGCATGCCCAGGGCCAGAGTTCTGAACACATGTGCTCCCCGCTGCCTGCTTCTGTTCACCCCCCATGGTCATTTCTAAGAGCCACCTGCATGGCCACCACTGTGGCCACTCTTCCTCTATCTGGTCTCCCTCCATCTTGTCTCTCATGCTCTGTCACTGGCCACCTTCTCAGGGGCGTTATCTCCTACACAGTCCTCTCTGGGAACCCAGGCACTGTGCCCACCCCACCACACACAAACCCATGTTCACCAGGGACAGCACCCTGTCCTGGCCTGCATCAGGAGGGGGGCTCTTTATATACTTTTTAGTCCATCTGCAATCATGGTTTGGCTCACACTGACATGTAAAAATTTCAAGTTTCAATAACTTGAAAATAAGAGAAATTAGATTTCTCTTCTTTGCCTAAAAGTGCCCTCTGGTTTTGGTGGCCTTGCCCTGCTTCTTAGCACCCCTGCAAGAAGGCTGAAGATTTGTTTTATAGATACCACCTGCCAAAGTGCACCTTTCTTGAGGAGGAAGGAGAGAGAATGCAATTCTAAGAAAAAAGAAGTCTCCATCGTGAAAGGTAAAACAGCTCCAGGGAGTAGTCACCTGGGAATATTTATATCTGTCTCACGAAAAGGAAAAACAAAACAAAATAATGAGAAAAGGCAAATAGAAGAGAGCAATTCAAGTGACAAGATGAAAAAAATGAGGAAAAATTCAGCAATTCAGTCAGCTGCTCCACAAAGTCACTATTATCAAACAATGTTTATGAGCAACCACAGTATGTGCAGGAACAAGAGTCCAGAAGAGCTCAGTAAATCCTAACATGTTCCCTTTAGATGGTCAGTTCCAAAGTATCATTTAAATTCATTAAATTATAATATTTAATAATGAATAATTCTGTCCAACCACCCCAAATTAAAATCCTATGTTGAAACTTGATTTCAAAATAAATTATTTGAATTTTCCATATCTTCAAAGGTAATTGTGTTTATTTCAAATTCCTATAGATCAGAAAGAGAGAAAAAATAAAAACAACAAATACTTTTAAAGGAAATGAAAGATTAAAACCAAAGTTCCTATGTGATGGTACAGAGACTGTTCATAAGCACCAGAGGGTCTTATACTGATTGAATTGAGTGTGTGTTACGTGGAAATGCCAGTGCAAATACCAGAGTGCCTGAAAAGGTGTGCACTACCAAAGAGAGAACTGATGAGAACCAGCTGCTGCAGCCACCGTCTGAAGGGGGAGATCTCAGCAAAATGAAATAAATAAGTTTATGAAAATTCTAGGACAAACCCTGCCAATGCGAGAGTCAGTTCAGCTCTCTGCTGGGTTTGTGTAAGCAGCCGCCGCCAGGCCTGCTGGCCTGTCCCACCTTTGTTCCTCTGTGCCCAGGCGAGGCAGCACCTCTACTGTGCAGGGACCTCCTTCTGGCAGGGGACATCCCTCTCCTGTGGTGGCTGTGCCCTCACCATGCAGCTCACACGCACAGCCTGAAGACCGAGAGCCTCCCTGGACATGGCTAACGGGCTGCTCTGGACCAAACACGCTTTACCCTCAGACAAAGTGACAGGATCCGTTCATTCTTTCCAGCCCTTTGTCTGGAGCAAACACAAAACAGCCCTGCAGGCTTTGGGAAGCCAAGCACTTCCTTTTTTCTATTTGCTCTTCATTCCCTCCCACCTGGTGCATATCTAAACATACCCAAAAGTGCAGTCTCTGTCTAGTTAGTCATCTCGCTCATTCCCTTGTGTTTAACCTTGAAACCTGCCTGCGAACGCGCCCGACATCAGTGCCTACAGACGGTCGCATGGGCTGCAGCGCCGGCTCCTGGCAGGGTGCGTGCTTTGATGGGCTCCGGGGCAGAGCCAGCTGGCTGTGGCGACGCTGTTGCCCAGGGAACAGCCACTGAAGTGTGTGCTCCTGAGTCTGCACCAGGCCGGGCGCCTCTCGCTGTGCTCGGCTGAAGTGTGGAGCTGCAGGAGCTGCGTCCCAGCTGGTGCCATTAATGCTCTCCAGCTACAGAAGCAAGGAGCAGTTCCAGAAGCCCTTCTCTTCCCACTGACAAATCGGCTGATCTGGCTGCCTTATTAATGAATATAACATCCCTCACCCACCCAAATAAAATGCACGAAGTATGAAGAAATAACTATCTCAAGGATGTGCTCTTATTATGTTTAAACAATGCCTGTTGACTAGAAATGAGAGCAGTAGCCCTGCACACCATGGAATGATCTGTCCTTTTACTTAATCACTTTAAATGCCTCCCACCCCAATTTAGTCTTCCCCCATCTTTACAGTCCTAACTTGGAGAACATATAAAATGTATAACCCCTTGAGGCTTTGAAAAAAGTCAGCAGGAGGCCAGCTGCCCTGGCCCGTAGCTCCCATGGCTGTGTCCTGTCTCAGCAACAGGCTCTCCAGAAGCAGGGGCATCCCAGGGTGTCCACTTACACAGCCGCCTCTCAGCCCGCACCCCAAGGCTCGCCTCCTTCCCCACCAGGGAAGCACAATGCACCGGCCAGGTGACACTGCACTAACAATCACACCAAACGCACCTGAGTGACTCAGCACAACCAGGGCCATCTCCCGCCCTGGCTGCCCTCCCCGCAGGGTGCAGCCTGCTCCTGTCTCCTCATTCTGCGACCCACACTGAGAGTGCAGTGCAGCAGAAAGGGGGCTGAGAAGGAGCTTGTGCCCTAAAGGAAAGCGTCACTTTGGCTTCCCCCACCATAAAGGACACTCAAAGGAGAACCAGACACCAGCTAATTAAAGAGGGCCGCGTTAAAGAGGGGAGAAAAGAAAAAGGAAACCCACGGGGGACGTGTGAGGGATGTGCAGAGGCCCAGGCCAGGAAGCAAGGCGGCCTTGCAGGTGGAGGAGGCTGACCCGTGGGTACACAGAAGCCGTGCCACATGGGGACCTGGCCCAGAGGCTGGGCCACCCGACCAGCGTCCAGACCACGCGCAGTAGTGTGAAAAAGGGAAGAGACTAATGTTGACTCAATTTCCACCATGTGACTACACTTTGCATTCCTCAAGCCCTTTAATCTCACTCCAGGAAGCAGGCATTATTTCCAGTCTGTTGACGAGAAAAATCAGGTGCAGAGAGGTTCACTTTCTCAGGACACAGAGCAACTAAACTGGAGGCAGGATTTGAACTCAAGCCTGTCCAACTCCAGAGTCTGTTTCTCCATCTTGTTATTCGGCCTTTCAGCTGACACTGGGAAGAGCACACAGTGGGAAGGGGGCCCACCAGCAGCAGAGTCAGAAAAGAAGACGTGGTGGTTGGGTGGGGGGAAGGGAGGAGCAGAGGGCAGCAGGGCGGGTCCCGTGATGCCCCAGGGAGGGAACACGGGCATCGCAGCCACATGAAAATGCCCAAAGATCTAGCAATTCTTCCTGAGAAACCTGTCCAAAAGAAAACAGTCAAACAAGAACAAAAGATGTGTACGTATGGATTTTCAGTACAGCATTATTCAAAAGAACAAAATATTGAAAATAAATATCCCCCAAGGGAGAATTGGTTAAACACATGGGGACATGTCATACCACCCCTGAAAAGGACCTGTGAGAGACGAACTCCCTCCACCTCAGGGCAAGCCGGACAGTCGCCCCAGGCCAGGAAGCCGTGCCCTGCCACTTCCAGCTTGCCTCCACCTGCACACGCGCCAGAGACCCCAGCCCAGGAGAGGGAGCAGCTGGCTTTCACCAAACCTCGGAGGCAAACCTTGAAGTCCGGTTTCGGGTCAGACTGAGGGCCGCAAAGTGGAGCCCAAGCCCCTGACACAAGACAACAGCTGTGGTGGACAGGAAGCAGTGGCACCCACTGCCCGCCAGTCTGCAGTGCACAAACACTGTCTGCAGACTCTGCTCAATTTGGAGCCAATTCAATGCCCAATGTTGGGGACTGAGTGCTTCCAACTTCAAATCAGGAGTTTGCTTGTTTTCTTTCAGAACTGCTACAAATGAACTTACAAATGAGAGTAGTTTGTGTCTAGGTTCCAAAAGAAGGTTACACAGAGGCAAGGTCTGGGATGTGCCCATGCAGCTCCGGGCTTCTGATGCCACCAGAGCTACTATCCTCGAGGACTAGAAGTCGGCTAGCTCCCTCTGGTGCTCCCGCCCCAGGAACACGGCGCATGCTATGAGCAGGCTGAGCCACCACACTGGGGGCCATATGCAGGTGTTCCAGCACCCACCGCTGCACGTGGGCGTGAATGAGCCTTCCTAAGATCCCAGCTTCGTCCAGCCGAGCCCCAGGCACGTGGAGAAGAGACAAGCCGATCCCGCCTAGTTCCCAGCCCTCTAAACCTGCGAGCATCGTAAGAGGTTGTTGTTCTTCTAGTAAAAGAAAGAAAGCCAACCTATTTACAACCCAAGGGTAATTTTATTACTGCTATCATTATGTATACCTGTGTATGATGTACATATACACGCTACTTATATTTAAAATGTTTTACTATGAAACATCTTCCATTAATCTCCAGTTGTCAGATGCCAGATTTCAGAAAGCCGCCGGAGAAGGCACAGAAGGAGCAGGACAGAGGGCCACCCAGGAGGTGGCGGCCAGCTGCTGGCACGGGAAGACCTAGGGCTGAGGGACATTCTAGTGTCCATGACCAGGAAAGACCAGGTGCCAAGCTTGCAGCCTGTGTCCCGAGACATCTTCCGTATTTGCCTTGGTGACTTTGGACACATTTTCATAAGCACATGTAACAGGCAGTGTGCTTGGGGGGACAGGGGATGTCTTATAGTCCAGTGTGCCCCACAGAGCACCTAAGACAGTGACTGGCGGAGCACAGGCACTGAAACCCGCTAAGGAATGCCCCCGACGGTGTCTGGGCATCGCAGAGTCCATGCTCCCAGCAGCCCCAAGATGCCAAGTCATTAATCTCACATGCTGATGAGGAAACCAGAGCTCAGAGTCACAGTGGCCTGCCCAGAGTCCAGCAGCAGTGAGGAGCGGATCAAGCCTGGCTCTGGCTCCAAAGCCACGCCCGCCCTCCGTGCTGGGGCTGCTGGGGGCAGGGGTTGTGTGTAGAGGCCGATGCGTAGTGAACTGTGAGCTGCTTCTGCGGAGGGTAAGCCCCGAGACAGGGGGTCTCGCCAACTCCTGCTTCCCAACATCGAGAGGCCTGCCCTGCAGACAGGATGTACTCAAGGGTACTTGCTGAACAAATGAATGAATGAATGCCCGACATCTGCGCTTTCCTAAGGAGAAAAGAAAACAAAGAGGGCCTCTGGCCAGGGACTGGGGCTGGGAGGCAGGCAGGACTTTCCTCCACTCACCCCTCCACTCACTCTGCTCTAACCTCCTGTCCCTGCCCACACGCTCTTCCCTGCTCCCTGCACTCTCCCCTGCTCCCTGCACTCTCACGGCCACTACTTGGTCTTCTGTTTGCCTTTTCCCCAGAACCATTCCTGCAAACTCCCCTGCGGGCAGGCGAGCCGCTGTGGCCTCGCAGAGGCTGTGCGGACTGCCCATGGGCTCCTGTCCCCCTGCCCCCGCCCCCGGCCTGTGTGACGTGGGTACGAGAACGGGGCGGCCTGGCCCCAACGGGGCAGCATCACGTCTCCAGGGAGAGCAGCAGCCTCCGTGACCTTGAGACGTGGCTTGTGATCCAGTCCTCCGGGTTCCTTGCTGGCAAACGAAGCGTGTTATATTTTTCAGCCACTGCTATTTCTGCTAACTAGGTCCAGAGGTCTCTAAAAGCAGATCACTAATCACACCTCCAGACCAGAAAGGAATTCAAACACTGAACCTGAAGAATACTTTGGGACTCCTCAGCAGTTGAAGAAATTTTTATTAAAACTATCCAAGTCCTTAGAAAGTTACCACGGGGCAAAGAAATGACTGTGAAATACCACGTGTTACAGCTGAAAACAGGTCTGCCAGGGTGTTTTGGAAGTTCTTTTGCTTCTCTGACTGGTAGTATCAAGTAAATAGCAGTTACTAATGATGTAGGAATGCTAACAATTAAAAAAAGGACTTGCACTTGCAAAGCTAGGGCATCATTATGGTCCTTGAAAGCACAAATTTGGACAGGAATCCGTTGCTAAGCAACAGCCGCCCCCAGCCTCGGGCGCCCCCGCCCATAGGCGCCCCTGGTGTCACTGCTGGACCTGTCAGCCCGTGTCAGAGGGTGGCAGCCACTTGACCTGAGTCCAGATGTGCAGATCCCAGGAGTCAAGACCAACCTTTCATGGTCTCTGAGAAAAACTTCCGCCCAGAAAGCACAGCCAGATGCTGCGGCACCGTGAAGGCACACACAGTAACTTTGGCCAATAGATGCGTCGTGTTCAAAAGCCAGACTATAGGGATGTCTGCTTACCTAAAGTCAGGCTGGGGGCCTTTTAAAGGAGATCAATCGGCTGCCCAGGATGAAGGCATGAGGGCGGGAGGTGGCTCTGGACAGCACCCACGGGCCGCCGCACACGGTGGCCCAACCTGGCACGCCCCTCCAGCAGCTGCTCCAGCCGCCCTCGCCCGTGCAGGCGGCCGGGTGGCACAGGAGTTCACTCGAGCACTGCCCCGCCCCACCCCGCGTGGAGGGCACCAAACGCGTCCCCCAAGTGCCTTCACATCCATTATCTCGTTTGATTAAAATGCGGTCTTTCAAAGCCACGATTTTTACGCACTACTCAGCTTTCTGGAGTTTTAACTGCCCATTTTGCTGTCTTCCTAGGCAGCAGACTGCTCTATTAATATTTCCCCACTGGCTTCAGGGGAGAGGGGAAGCGAGGGAAGTGTCGTGCTCGTATTAATTGGCAAAGCTCTGCGGCTTACTTCCCGGACCGCTCACGGTTCACGCTTTCCGTCTCTTTCCTCTGCATCATTCCCCTGTCATTCTCTCCTGTCTGGGTTAGCTTCCAAATCGTAGCTTTAAAACAAAGAATGCCACCCCCAGGGTGATCCTCCTCTCTATGCAGACAGAGGATGGGCACGTGGCCCAGAGACCTGGGTATGTCTTGTTTCTCTAGCACCTCCACAACCGACAGGAGGAACACACGCGTCTGAGAGGGGAGGGCGTATACAGCTGGCGGGTCCAACGACGCACCCTCTGTCCTTGCCTCACTGAACCCCAGGAACCGTCCGACCCCGAGCCGTGCCCTGTGCCCCACCCTGTACCAGCCCCTCCTGGGTGCCCACTTCTGCGCTGACTTCCTTAGTCCCGGGCTTGTGAGCACTGGCCTGCCAGGGCCCTGTCCGTGACTCCTTCTCTCTGTGCCCACTAAGTCCAAGGCACACCCCATGGCTTTAAATCCCGTGGGTATGTCGACAACACCCCAGTTCACATCTCCTGCACTCACCTCCCGATGCAGGCTCCCAGAGCCACCTGCTCCCTCAGGTGCACAAGATGCAATTAGCACTGACTGTGTCCAACTCTGAACGCCACCCCCTCCAGCCTCAACCTTCTTAGGGCTTCCCACCCCCATAAACAGCACCTCGGTTAGGCAACTTCTCAACTTCTGTCACACCAACATTCAAACACGTTATGACCACTGCACCACTTGCCACTGTATCCACGGCTAGTACCCTATTTCAGGCTGGCACGGCCGTCCACAGGCCTGCATGTCTTCTGATGGCCCCACTGCTCCACTCCAAGCCCCAGCCACATCTCCTTCCTGACCATTTGCATCCTCCCTTACCCTATGGCACACGTTATAGGTTTAATTGTTCCTTTAGTATTGTCTGGTCCCAGCCCGTCTAGGCTGTGGGCTACAAGGGCAAGGCTTGGTTGCTGCCGTGTGCCCAGTGTGCAGGGCAATGCCTGGCTTAAGAGAGCTGCTTGTCTTGCTCACCCAGATGCAGCTCCCTGAGGGCACCTGCTGGCTCACTGCTGCACCCTCAGGTCTAGAATGCTGCCTGGTACAGAGTAAACGCTCAATGATAGATGTTGAATGCGTAACTCTAACATGTTATGTGAAGTACACAAAAAATCATGAGAGATGCAAAACACTTTTTTAAATGCGAAAGGACACAAAAGGATGATTCCTTTTTAAGGATGCTATTTTACCACTAAAATGTGATAGGGGTGGGTATGGCAGGGTTGGACTTGAGGGAGTCACATGTTTCCAGGAACCTAAGCCACAGTCAAGAGAAAGTAATCAATTACGGTTTGTATTTCTTTAGGAATACAAAGAATTCCTAAAGGTTGTTAAGTGTGACTCCATCTTTGTAACAGGTCTTGCCATTTGGCCATTTGTGGACTTCTTGTGTCCTTAAATTTAGAGTATGCGGTGCCACGGCCTCTCAGGAGGAAGATGATGGGGGAATAACACAGAAGGAAGGAGGAACACACCTTCCCCTTAACTGTGGATGAGACAGGTGTGTCTGGCCACTGCAGTAGGACTGAGACATCTGCCGAGCCAGGGAGAGGCTTTCTGACATGGACATTGGTTGTTTGGGGTCCTTCTCTAACTGACCAGCTCTAACTGCCATCAGATTGCATGTGTCAGCAGATGTGGATGGTGCTTCTGCCACTGCTTGAACAAAGCAAGAGGAGCACAGAAAATGTATCTCCTATTGCTACAGGCCAGGCAGGAGTGAGGGGAAGAGGCCAGAGCTGGGTGAACTTCTTCATGGTCCAGGAGCCAACCTTTAGCTTTCTGATCAGGGAGTAAGCTAGGTTTAAAAGTTGGCTTCTGCCCAAGTTCCTGGGAGATTCTTCCACCTCTGGCATTGCTGAGGACATGTGGTGGATGCCAAAAGCCAGTGTCCACCCTGAAGAGCACACCTATGTGCAGGCTGGCCACCAGCCCCACAGCCGTGGGTACATCAGGGGACAGGCAAGACTGCTTAGGATGGAGCCACAGTCACACCCAGCATCACTACACATGCACTTGGAGGTCAAGAATCTGATTTTTTTGTGATTAGGACACACATCAATGCAAAATGGGATACTGGTCCTATGTGAATGGCACACAGTTCATTACACACCCGAACGCCTTCTGTGTACCAGGCTGTGCCAGGTGCTGAATATTGATGACTAAGAACCTACCTGCTTTCAAGAGGGATCTAAGAGAGATAGCTAGTTGCTAAATGAATTATGATTTAGATCAAAATTATATTATAAAAAATAAGATATGTCATATTTTAAAAGATAGTTTTATCTAAATACAATGCATGCTTCCTAAAACAATGGTTTTAAAAATAACCAGAATTCAATTTGCATCCATTCATCTTTAGTAGGCAGCATATTTAAAATGCATACAGGGTGACACCGTGAGGAACTGCAGATAAAGAGCTCATCCAGGCACTTTCCATACGTTCTCTCACTTAATCTGTATGTCAGATCTGCAAGTTATTATCTTTTCACATGATAGTGTTATTATCATTTTATAAAGAGCAAAACCAAAATTCTTAAATATCAACTATACTTCCATTTTCCTGATTTTCCTGGAGAAATACAATTGGACATCAGGTAAAGGTCAGGTGGACACAGTCACGTGTCCACAGCCAATTCCCACAGCTAGCAAGTGGTGCGGCTAGGATTCTGTTGGCCCCAAGCCTGTCTGTGCCCCTGTCCTCTGGCCATCAGGGCTCTGGCTGGGCCACACGCTCCAGGGGCACCATCCACACAGGTTCACTGGAGGGCTCCACAGGGCCCTGCAGCCAGCGCATCCTGTAGCCACACACGCTCTGCTCTCTGGGGAATGTCTTAAGGCAAGAGTTTTCTATTCTGGCTACATGCTAACATCACTCGGAGAATGGTTTAAGCTACCAACATCTGGGCCCTACTGGGAAATGTTCTGTGTCACAGTGAGGGCTGGTGCACCAGGACATTCACAGGTCCCCAGTGACCTGATGTGCAGGTTGAGGACCAGTCCAGTAGGTGGTTGGCCAGTCCTTTATTTTATGTTAACGTTTGTCATCTTCAAGTATGCTTCATAAAATGTTCATCCAATAAAGACCATAAGCCTTATAGGTTCCAGGTACAACCCACACTGGGGATGACGACAGCCACAGTCATATACTGGCCAATGCTGTACCCCTCGTAAGCACATCTCTTCAGTCCCCATAACGATCCTTCCAGCTAGAGGCTGCTGTCTCTCTTTCACAAATGATGATTCTAAGCCTTGGAGAACCTAAAAAACTTCCCCAAGGCCACACAGCCTCTAAGTCTGAGCTGGGATTCAAATCCAGGTGTGTCTGACTCTAATGTTCAGGCTTCCTCCGAAGCAAGCAGCCTTCTGTGATGAACAGGTTACAACCACCAAAAGCCTCAGCTACACAATGGCGACTTTTGCCATGATGATGCCAGTAGTATGTGGAAGATTAAAATAATACCTAGTTCTTTATAATAGATTCAACTGTTACTGAAAACAGTAAGACATGAGGCAGAGATGAAAAACATTTGCCAAAAGAAACTAAAACTAAACATAGATCTTATTGGCTAAATCTAGAAAAAAAAAATTATCATTGGTAGAAATAAAACAAAAACGAGAGTTGCTTTCCCACATTAAACAAAATAAGCCATGTATACCTTCTGAACCTGTTTCAAAAAAAGTAAAAAGAAAAGAAAACAAAATAAGTCATGCTAAACCAATATTACAAATCCTTTTAGTTCAAACATAGGCTTCCAGGCTAATAAAAATGGTCTTCTTCAACTGTGTGATCCCCCTAAGTCCTCTGCCATCCTTTCCAAGGCTTCCTTGGTTTCCTTTCATTCCATCACAGAACAATCTTGAGAAATTACCACACCACAAATCTACAGGATAATAACGTAATTTTCTCAGTGACTCTAGTTTAACTTAGCAACATTCTAGCACACACTTGAGCCTCCCTGTGAGCCTGCCTCCAACGCTCTTACAGGGTCCCGGGACATGGCAGCACACTCAGGGCAGACATGGTAACTGGGCCAGTGGCTCCTCCAGAGCGAGACCCTTGGAGGCGTCAGCAGGCACGTGAGAAGGACGGAGGGAAACGGTGCTGCACGTAGAGAGACAGGCTGGACCGGATGTGTGGGACTGCCTGCCTTTTATTTCATGGCAAGGCTGCATGCCCCAGAGCAACAGCACTGCCTCAGGTGCAGTGCTGGCGCCTGCAGAATGGCTCGGGCTGCGGGAAGAATGCACGGAGGGCCTGCTTCAAAACCAGGCGCATCAGCAAGGGTCGCACCAGTCACCACAGGCACCTCGACCCTGTGACCTCCACTCTGCTCCTGTTACCCCAACCCCTGCTCTGCTCCTCCCCTGCCCCAGTTCCATCCTCTGGGGTTTGCAGGTAAGTCACACTCCAAACAGGTGTTGGAGGCAGGTGGCAGCAGCAGTGGTTTACTCTCTTAATACGCTCCAGTTAAAACCTACCCCCATGAATCAGAAAATAGCTGTTATCATTTTAAGGGAATGATCAAGCCATCCTGAATTTGATTACAGAAAACTTTGAATTTCCCAGGACCACATCATTTTGATATCTAAATATCTGCTTTAATGTGCTGTGAAGTTAACAGAAGCAACACAGACTATTCAACAAGAAAGATGTCTCTTCCTTGAATTTAATTACATGAAACAGTGGCTATTTGAACACCACAGGCTCCCTATACTTTAACAAATAGCAACCTTAATAATTCTTTGATAGTATCCTAAGCGCAAATGATGTTTCTGCTCTTGAAATTTTCAAAATCAATAAACAAAAAATTATATATAATAAACATTTAACAAATACGTTTAAAGACATAAATGATAAATTTTATCACATAATAGTGACATTTTTCATCAGAAAAATCCCATAGGAGGAATCATTATAACCATGTGATTGCTTTCAACCAGCTCAGCTGAACTTGTGACCTGGCTTTGACCCGGACCCTTGAATTGCTGTGCACACACACCACCATCCAGCCCATCCTCCCTGTGCACACACACCCTCCATCCAGCCTGTGCTCCCCCTGCACACACACCACTATCCAGTCAATCTCCCCCTGCGCACACCCTCCATCCAGCCCGTGCTCCCCCTGCACACACACCACCATCCAGCCTGTTGTCCCCCTGCACACACACCCTCCATCCAGCCCCTGCTCCCCCTGCACACACACCCTCCATCCAGCCATCCTGGACATCTTTTCCCTTGCATGTGACCTGGGGGCTCTGACCCTTCTTCTACCTCAGCTGTCTACGACCAAGCCTCTCACAGTCTCTGACTTCCATTTTTAGGGGTTTCCAATTTGGGCGCTAACCTTGTTCTTCTACCTAACCTGGAAGCCATCTGCCTCTCCCGGCACCAGTCTGCCAGGCAGGTGGTGGCAGGGAAAATGCTTCCCTCTCCGTAGCACAATTACTCCTCTTTGTCCGTGAGCTCCTGAGTGGCAGGGACCAGTGGGTCCTAAGCATGTTTGCAGCGCGGCATCTGGGACAGTGTGGCACGTGTCAGGGGCTCCATCTGTATTTGGCGATTACGAAGGAAGGAACTGTGACAGACACCAAGACGACAGAATCTACGGAGTCTGACCCTGAATAAGGGGGTGGGCGAGGAAAGACAGCTGCTGCAAGGGTGGAGGGGATAAAGAAAGCCAGATGTGGATGCTAGACCCAGTCAGTGGGGGCAAGAACTCCACCGCCAGGGGTGTCACACTGCTCTCATCTGTGGAGTGAGGAGACCACTGACATCACAGACTTACGGTGAGGCAGAGCATAGGCCCAGGGCTCAGGAAACGGCAGGTGTTTGCTCCAACAATGAAATAAGGGGTGGGGACGCGCTGACGTTGGGTCCCCTTCTACAGCCGAGGTTGCCGGGTTGTGAAGAGCTGAGTGCCAGGACCGGCCTCCCCTCACGCACGGGGGTAGCCAGACTCTCTCTAGCACTCTAGTCCAGGGAACAGCAAACTTCTGTGAAGGGCCAGATCGTAAATATTTTGTCTTTGCAGGCCACACAGTCTCCACTGCAGCTACTGTACTCTGTCGTAGAGTGAAAGCAGCCATGACACCGTGTAAACGAGTATGTGTGTGTGCCAATAAAACTTCATTCACAAAACCAGGTGGTGGGCCAGAATCACCCCCTGTCCTAGACCATACAAGTTTTGTTCTGTTTTTTAAGTAGATCCAGGGAAACCCTTCACTCATTGGCTCATTCAAGACCTTCAACAAATATTTTTCAAAGTGCCAGGCACTTTCCAATGTGTGGGGCAGAGCAGAGGTCACTGTTGGCCAATCTGCCACCTCCTCTCCGGCAGGGACCAAGGGTCATGTTCAGGTGTCCTCTCCACCTACTGCACTTTCCTTTCCTTCCTCAACAGACACCTGTCAGCACAGTGGCCAGGGACTGCACGTAACCCACCCTCTCAACCACAGCAGCTCTGCCCTCAGCCATTTCATATACTGGGGTTTTATGTATATTTATAGTCTATATATGGTGGGGTTTTATACATTTATAAATATATTTAAATTTGTATGTATTGGGGTTCCTTGTTGCTTGTGAAAAACAGGTTCTGTGGCTTTAAAATAAGGTTTGAAAACCTCTGGTCTGGCCTAGACATAACCGGGTTATTGATGGCTGGGTTGTACAGGGCTGAATCCACGTCTTGCTAATGTCAGGTCACATCTATTGCTTTCCTGGACCTACCCGGTCTGTTGCGGTGCCCCAGAAGCAGACAAGATCAATCTGAAGGGAGTTAAGGCTTCCAATGTCATTCTGGTATTGCCTAGGGTCATACTCCCTGGGTGGTTGGTAAATTGGTTCTATAATAATAATTCGCCCCCTGGCTGAGGGTTCTGCAGCCACAACAAGCAAATTGTAGCATTCTCCCCCAGAGGTTTTGTGGGGTTTTGATCTGCTATATTGTGACGCACACTTAGATGTTCAGAAATGCTTCACACTAACAACAGCCAGACAGTGTTCTCCCGACGTTCGGACTCTCCTCGAAAGGCCTCCGACCATACCTACCCAGCCTCTGTCACATGATGCGCCCTCCCCCTGCCCCATCAGGAGGCCCCCAGTGTTTGCCTGAAAGCTTCCTGGGAGAAGAGACATGCGGCTGTGGGGGCATCTTTGATACTGAAGCCCCACCTTACAGGGCACATCGTTGGACTCAGCGTTACTCACCCACCTCCTCCCTGCTGTGTCCCAGATCATCCCTCTGGAATCAGGAAAAGAAGCTCCAATCCTCTTCTGCTTAACAGCCCTACAAATACAATAAAACCCCACCACGACACTATTAATGAGGTCCAAAAACCTCAAACGTTTAAAATGGGGGTTCCCATTTTTCAAAATTAATGAGATGACCAGAGTGAGTTCTGCACTTCGGGAAGCCAAGACTAATCCTAATCACATTTAGTCCTAGCACGCACAATCGAGAGGGGAGTGATCGTGGAGTTTCTGTCACTGAGAATGGCCACTGTGTCTCCTTGCAGGGCCTCTCCTGTGAGCCTCCGTGAACTCCCACCTTGCCCTAGAGCGCTCGGCCTCAATTTGTCCACTGTCCTGTCGGCTATGCCCGGTGTTCTTCCAACAGTGTTCTGAGAACTGGACGCCACGGGCATGCATGATCTGACCAAGTGCCGGCCCTGTCATGAGCATTTCCTTCTCTTAGAATAGAGCTCTCAGATTATATCGGCTTTTTGTTTTTTAATGGGCAAATAATACTGATGACTTTTACCCTATTGCCAGGTAAAATCTCCATTTGTGTGTGTGTTTTAAATTTCAGAAATGAAAATATTCTCTCACACACACTTCAAGTTATGGCCATATGTGTAATACAGCTCTTCTTAGGTCTTACTAAATCATGGAAGAGAGACATCCTGGCAGTTTATGTGCAATCCTGTATGTCCCTAAGATGTCATTCACTAAGCAACGTCCCCTACTGTGACAATCTGTGCAAAGTCTGGTTCTCTAGGCAGCGAATTAAAAGGACCTTGGTCCCAGTCTCAGCTCCACCACGTATTGTCAAGTGACCCTGGGCAGTCACCGCAGTGCTCAGAGCCCAGGTCAACAAACACATGAGAAGGTCAGACTATTTGGTCTCCAAGGTGCCTTTCACCAATGATCCTAAGATTCCCCAATACTAGAATGCAGTCTGCAGCCTGGAAAGGTGTGGACATCAGTGCACTGGGAATTGTGGCTGGATCACCAAATGAACATACGCAACTGCCATTTTTATAGGTCAAAAATGGCCAAATTTCAGCAATTTCATACACTTCAGCCTTGTGAAATCTCAAGCAAGACTTTTAATCTCTCAGTTTTCACATCTGCAAATTGAATGTCCTGGATTATGGTAAGGTATTAATAGTTTTAAGATGTTAAACTTCCAAGATTCTATTTGGTCTATTACAAAGATGGTTTTCCCTACAACATATGCATTTTTGTTTGTACCTCGACAGTGGTTAAGTGTGAATGACTGATGTTAGGTAATTCCACACAGATCTTCTACTTCCCGTCACCCACCTCGGCCCTCTCCCCTCTGTCAGCGTCTCAGCATCAGGATGCACGCCCCCCTCACCTCCTCCCAACGCACCTTCTTCCACTCTCCTCTCACAGGTGTTTGCATAACTGGTTCCTAAACACCTGCGCTGGGCTCAAATTCTCGCTTGGATGCCACCTTCGTTTCCGCAGCCGTGTCCTCCCCTCACAGACTCCCCAACATGTCTGTGTTTTAACTATGCAGTTCCTATATGTCCAGGTTAAATGGGCTTTAGCCCCACATACCCCATGAAAGACCCTTCTTTCCAATACCAACTTCCATGAAAAAAATAATCAACCAAAAACAGAAACAGGAAACTGCATGTCACCCATTTCTCTCAGGATCAAGGTAAAAAGTCCCTATCATATAGACACTTTATGATGCAAAAGTGTGTTTGCAAATTAGTTGTCACCCAGAGCACATTTTTCTATAAAAAGTATATATGTCATGGGTTATGAACAATGAGTGAGTGAACAAGGCCTATAAACTCATAAAGCAGTGGCAATTCCCGCAGCACATTCTTTTGTGTATCCTTCGTTATAAGAAATCGTGTTCTCCAAGGTACATGTGAGTTTTCAAAATAGCCAAACCTCAGAGTCCAGCCTGATGAATGAGACATTAAGTAGGACAAAATTAGTAGGAACCAAAAAATATTCCATAAAAGTACAGGAGAGAGATTTTCTTAGATGGCATTGAAGCTGACTTTAGTGCAAGTCCCAAATAGGAGTTCCAAAATGTTTTGGGAAATGGCAGTTTCCTAGGACAAGCAGAGGTCAGCACTCATTTGGGTGTATAAGTTCTACTCTACCTGCTTAAAATAATACAACCAGCCTTGTGTTTTAGGCACAGCTTCTAGGATTAGCGACTCGGTTCCAGTGAGACGCAGTGGATGACAAGAGAAACACATCTCCTTCCCGCTCGCCTCGCCTCAACAAGCACAGAGGCTCCAAGGAGAACTGGCCTTTACCCCCTGTGCTGACCCAGGGGACTCTCCTAAGCCACACAGCTAAGTCAGAGAATGCTCTAACTTCTTCCACATGGGCCAGGCTCATTATTAAGTAATTAGTAATTACTCCAGTACTCACAATGGTAGCCTATGTTAGTACTCAGCTAACCACAACTGAACTATGTTAGCTTAAAAACAAAACAACTTTTGGGAAAATATTCCTGATTTTACAATATTGGTTTGACAACTCAAACCTCTTATTTCCAATTCAAAGATTGATTAAATGTAGGCTCAAGGTGATAAAACAAGGCGATAGGATAAAAATAAAGTTATGAGTGGCAGGGGATGGTTAGTAATCTTTGATATCTGTGGATACTCAAATCCACCATTTAAAATATCTAGGGTGTTAGATGTGACAGGCATCAGGAACACAAGGGAATAAAAACAAATTTAGAAACTCCCGTGTTAGCTTTTTACTTCTGAACCAAGGGTCAAAAGGCCAGGAGGTGGGGCCACGGCCAATTAGGGTCTGACAGGACCAGTGTGAAGGCTCCAGGGAGTAGAAGTGCCAGATGCAACAAAGCAGAATCCAGTAGAACTGTTTAATAGGGCTCGTGGGTCCACACAGGCTGCAGCCAAATCCCCAGAGTGGAATGAAGGCAAGAAGCCCGTGTGCAGGATGTTCCCTCAGTGCCTTGAGGGGTTCCCAGATCCAAACACCTAAAAACTTTCCGGCACACAGCAAAAGAAACGCGTTTCCCTGACTCGGTTGGCTTGGGGTCTGGCAAGGGTGCCATCGATGCCTAGTGAAACGATCACAGCAGGTTAGCCCCGGAAAGCACCTCCGCCTGACACAGGGGTTCCCAGGCAAGCACACGGCACCGTCGTCTTGAATCAATTGGAAAGCCAATTTCAAAAGTATGGAAAAAAGCAAAAATTAAAATTTGGGAATTTTTTCTCTTGATTATTTCTAGAAATATCTCTTTCCAAGTCACTCACCACAATGAGCTATTAAAACACATAGAGTAAATGGTAAACTGTGGTGGTTTCAAGCACTTAAAAGTCAATACCTCTTCCAAATTCCGGGTCCTCGGCTCTGTCACATGACCCCACCACTGGCACTCAGCTTCCTTCCCTTGCCCTCAGTTTTTCTCCGCGGACTCCTCACCCCACGCATCAGCTCTGACAAGCTGGTCCTGAGCGCAGCCCGTGAAATGACAATGTGCTAAATGAAGACAAGCGATGACAAGATGACATCACCAAACTGGAAGGCTGTGCCTCATCATGGAGGCCACCAACAGGAACCCCCGGGCTCCACGTGGGCACCTCAACTTTCTCTGCAGCCCCCAGAACACCCGCCGCCCTGCCGATGCCGCTAGGGGGATGTTTGCTCAGTGTCCATCTTGCCGTCGAGCTGCAGCCTTCTGAAGGGCAGGGCCGTATCCGAGCGGCTCACCGCTGATGCTGCAGTGTGGCATCTGGCACACCTGGAAAGGAAACCAACACCGAGAAGGAAGAGAGAGAGGAACGGGCAGAACTTGCAGGGACCAAGGGTGGGAAGGGTGGATCTGAGCAGCCACGGGCAGTGACTCCATTTCTTCATCTGTAAAACTGGTGTTGCAACTAAAGAATTGTGGAGATTAAAGATCATGATTCACTGAGAGTGATCACAGCATCAGCTCCCGCTGCACTCAGCCACGGCGACTGGGCCACCCTCACAGCCACTTAGGGAAAGATCCCAGTCTGGGGTCTTACACAGCCCAACACCACGTGTCTTCGCGCACATTTAATTGCAATCCACGAACACTGGGTCTGGCTGGGTAAGCAGAGG
This sequence comes from Daubentonia madagascariensis, assembly GCA_023783475.1. NCBI lineage: Eukaryota > Metazoa > Chordata > Mammalia > Primates > Daubentoniidae > Daubentonia > Daubentonia madagascariensis. Next base: position 2,805,344 of record JAKFHU010001035.1, read on the forward strand.
GGAGATCAATTTGAAGGATGGGTGGGAGGAGGGGCGTGGGCAGCTCCTGGTACTGTCGTCCTGCCAGACGACCATGGGAAGCGAAGCGTCTGCGAGCCCAGCCTGAAACCTCACCAAGACCTCGCCCAACAGGGAGACCTCTGTGGTCCCCCCGGGGCATGGAGAAAGCCAGCCCCACAGCTGCACTGCTGCCTGAGGCCACCACATGCCAGGAACCTGCCACCACCTGCAGCCTGTGCCACGGCCTCCTTGGCCACCACCCACACAGCCACGGTGGCAGCCCCATGGCCCCCAAGCTGCCACCTCTGAATCTGAGTTTCACACGGGGGCCTTGATCAGCACAGCCCAGGTCACATGCTGGGTCCTTGTCACAGGGAAACTAGAAAGGTGACTGCTTATTTCCATAATGGGAAGTAAGGCTAATAACCTAGGAATTTTCCCCAAATACAGGAAGTCTACTCAAAAGATGATGAGCAGCCACACATCCGCCAGAAGTCCACTGCGTGACTTCCGGGTGTTTCCCTGGCACAGTGCACACAGCAGAAGACCCGTGATTAATGACAGGCCTGGCCCCAGCATCCCAGCAAGTGTCACCCTCTGGTAAAGGCACACCTTCCATCACACCGCTCTGATGGCAGCATTTACTCCATTTCAAAACAGCCTGACTTCATGTAGTCTATTAAGTATGCAATAAAAAAAAAACCAGTCTGACTTCAGCCAAAACAGAAAAGCAGCTATAATAAATAATAGACAAGTATAAAACCCAAATAAAAACTCATCACTTTTCAAAGAAAGATTTTCAAAATTTATATAATTATATAATTTGGATTGAATAATGAACTATCATAAAACCCCATCACTCAAAACTGTGCCTTACAATAATAGTATTGTGGTTTAAAATGGAGACCTCTGAATTACAAAATATCCATTTTGTAACTCGATAACTCTGATGTGAGAAATGGACACCTCAGGCTCACCAGGCGTTGACAGAGAGCCACGCATCTGCTGCTGGTCCACCAACCAAGGCTAAGTGATCCCGATGCCTGCAGATCAACCCTCCACTCCACCCTGTGTCCCCAGGCGGGTGGTAACTGTGAGCACAGTCACAGGCCTAACAACCCCAGCCAGGCGGTGGGCACGGGGCACAGGGCGAGACACAGGCTGACGGTGACCTTGCCCGTCTTCGCCTGGCCCTCTGAGAATGCGCTCACCGTGGGTGATACTGCCACGGCCTCTCCAACAGCCGAGTGGAGGTGATCTGACGGTTTCGATTCATCCCCTCCTTTAGTTCTAAACCCAGGCAGCCTTTCAATGTCTGCCACACCCACTTCTCCTTGTGAGTCCCTGTTCCCTCCGAGGTGGCTCATGCTCTGTTCTCCTCTCTCTTCTACTTACTCTGTATTCCTGCAAGGTGACTCCTTAAATATTACCATCGTCACACCAATTCTACGATCAGGAAATTTCAGATTATTACTTCCAGCCTTTACACTGAGTCCCATCTGGCCAACACAACACAAAGCCCAGCCTTTTACAGACAATATTATTGAACCCGCTGAAGGACATGGAAACAAAACTGCGTAAGCTTGGAACCACAGCCCACGGACATAGGCCAGGACCCACGCGCTAAACCTAAACAGGGTGAGTGCCTGCTGAAATAGGACCCACACTCCCCAAGAACTAGGAAAATCACAACTTGAATGAGAAAAGACAAGCAATAGATATCACCACCAAGATGGCAGTGAGGCTGGAATCATGTGATAAGATTTTAAAGCAGCCATCGTAAAAATGCTTCAATGAGGAACCACAAATACTCTTGAAACAAATAAAGGAGAAACTCCAGAAAATCTCACCAAAGAGATAGAAGACATAAAAAACAACCAAATGGAAATTATATAACTGAAAAATACAATAGCCAAGATAAAAAAACTCAGTGGATGGATTTCATAGCAACATGATGATGACAGAGGAAAGAATAAATGAATTTGAAGACATAACAATAGAAAACACCCAATTTGAACACCAGAAAGAAAACAGACTGAAAAAAAAATGAACGGAATCCCAGGAACCTGCGAGACGCGGGGAATGGCCAACACTCACACCCCTGGACCTCAGGAGAGGAGACAGCCTGGGGCTGAAACAGTACTTGAAGAAATAATGGTTGGAAACTCCCCAAATTTGGTGAAAGACAGAGCCTACAGAGTCAAGAGGCCGAGCAAATTCCAAATAGGATAAACCCAAAGAAATCTATTCCAAGACACATCATAATTACACTCGTGAAAACCAGAGACAGAGAAAAATATTGAAAGCAGTCTCCGTTCTTCGTTCTGACTGGACCACCGGTTCTCATCGGGAACCACAGACCAGAAGGAAGAGGCACAATATTTCCCACATGCCGAGAGGAAAGAACTGTCAACTGTGAATTCCACTTTCAGTGAAAACATCTTTGGGAATGAAGAGGAATAAAGACATTCTCAGACGGAAAGCTAAGAGAATTTGCCATGAGCAGACCTACCCGTAAAGGATGGACAAAGAGAGTTTTCCAAACAGAAAGAAATGGCAACAAAAAGCAGCTCAGAATTTCAGAAAGGAAAGAACAACGGAATGGGCAAAAATCAAAGCCAATATAAGGGGCTCTCTTTCCCCTCCTGAGTGTCTTAAATGGCATTTGATGGTTAATTAAAAAATTACACCACACATCTGGTCAATGTGCACAGAGAAAACACTCAAGACAATCATATTTTAAAAGTGGGGGGGCAGAGGGGCCTCAGTGGAAGTAAGGCTGCTAATACTTCTCTCAAAGGAGTGAAATATCCAAACCTGTAGTTCTGACAAGTAACTTATGTGTACTGTAACATCTAGAGTAACAAAAAAGCAAAACCTACAGAGTTGTATATGCAAAAACACTAACAAATAAATCAAAATGTAATTTTACAAAACGTTCAGGTAACTCACATTTACCTGGTAAGAAGGTAAGAAAAGAGAAACAGAGCAATGGAAGACAAGGAGAACAAACAGAAAACATAATGAAATGGCATAGTTAAGACCTTACATATCAATAACTTAAATGTAAATAGTCTAAGCAGACCAATTAAAAGCAGGGACTGTCAGAGTCCCTGACACCCAACACACACAGCCAACAATATACCATCTACAAAAAAACTACAAAAATACGGTAGGGGTGCGGCTCTCAAATGGCTGGTGCTCACCCAGGACCAAGACTGCAGGCTGAGACCCCCAAGAGGCAGACGCTTCCAGCTGGGCGTGAAGGATGAAGACACACCTCCCTTCTCTTCTAACAACACCCCACCACTTATCAACAGGGCGCACATCACAACGCGGATGGTGGAAGCCACACGGGGAGAATTAGGGAAGAAACTACAACGTGGGTAACAGCTCCAGTGCGCACTCTCCAGACGGCAGCACGTACACAGAGGCCAGAGGTCCTTCACACCGGGACAGCCTGTATTTAGTGTGGTTCCCCTGGAGGAACTACACCAGGAGGACACAGCTACTACCCCATGCAAGTAATTAATAGTAGGCACTGAGGAAACGCGCCAACCAGAAGATCACCATACTCTGGTAGAGAAAGGAGAGATGAAAAGTTACGTATGCATCAGGAGTGCCTTCTCAGTTCAGATCCAAGGCAGAAAACAATGTTTCAGGGGCCACTCAACACTGACTACAGCAAACAGGTGTTTGTTATGTTCTCTTCTCTATAGCCTGAAGACCACCAATGGTTTCCAAAGAACAGAAAATAAATACTTAATATATCTTAAGAATCTTCCCTTTTTAACATTTTTGTCAGAGAAAGCAGAAATACCAGTAAGTCCTCAAAGGCTTTTAAAAGTCTTGATAATTTAAAAAACATATATTATCTGAACTTCATAGTAAGATTGTATTATATTTATACTTAACCCACAAAAATTTTTAGGGTACAGTTGTACTTGTGTATGGTTTTCTCAATGGCATACGGATATTTTAAAACTATTTTTATATATTCGACTTTGGTATACTGATAAATTTTTTATGATTCTTTCAAACTTTTTTTCAAATAAGCAAATCAGCATAGTTTTCTACACATTAGGGGAAATAATTGCTGGGAAAAAAGTAGATTTTTTCTTGGAAACTTGATGCTGATATGTTATCTGTGAGACCATGAACAAATCCATTTCTATGACCCTCTACTTTCTTGTTTTTAAAACAGGGTATATGAAGATGCCTACTCTCAGATCATCAGAAATATCAAATTGAAACAGCTTGAAAAGTGCTTTGAAAACTGAAAAGCACTGTGCAAATATAAGGTTACTATTTACTTAGACCTATTATGTGTACAGACAGATGTGTCCCTATCAATAGAATGCCTCTACCTGATAAGCTTTAATATTTAATAGATCAGGGGAAAAAACCCACAAGATTTTATTATCCTTGATCTTGTGTTATACACTCTCAAAGTAATCTGGTTCCTCCAAAAAAATATATGATTTTCAGTAATTAATTACTAATTCTATATCTTGTTAGTAAACCTTCCCCTACAAACAGTTTACTAACTCCTTAGATTAATAATCTAGGCTCTATAATTTTTATATGGATTTTTATAGAAAATTTATACAGTTTTTGGAAATCCATATAGCTCTTATTCCTCGGTTCCTGTCTCTCCACTTGTTCACTTGTCAGCTGGTACATTCTTTCTAGGACCAGGCCCCATATACAGTCAAGGTGTCTGTTATAAATAACATTATAAAGCAAGATTCTTTACTGATTTTTTTTTCAAAATCAAATGTAAAATGCACGCAGAGGTCCCAAATTCCTAAATTCTTCACAGTACCATTAATTTCACGTGAAATCAACTTGGCAATTCTGACATAGCTCAGCAACCAAAGGCAACACCCCTCACATCATAAATTACTGAAGGTGGCAAAGTCAACACACTTTCAACAACCTGAAGATTGTGGAAATAATTTCTTCTCACATTTAAAAAAAAAGATTTTTAGAAATTAATTATGAACAATTTTTGGGTGGACAACTATAAACAAATCCCATGAAGTCAAGGACTTTGCTTTATTCACACTTAGAACACATAGAAGGTAGTCAAGTATTTGAAATCTGGACACATCTGACATTCTCCTATAACAGTTTCTTTCTCTTTCATTTAATTCAAAAAACGTTGAGACTTAAGATACGCCAGACAATCTTCTCACTAACTCCTGTGTCACCATCATCCTCTATCAAGTACACAGGTAGGCGTGACATGGAGTTTGCAGAAACCCAGGGCTGGAAAGGAATGTGAAGATCCTGCGGTCCAGTCACTGGACACTGGAGTCTCCTGGGCAGTAGGGTATTATCACCCAGCCTCTGCTGAATCCCCTGGGTACAGGGACCCCAACTTCTTTGGAGGTGGCCATCAGAGGACAGAAAAGCACCATTTATTTTGCTGTGTGTAGGAAGAGTTACTAAAAAGAATCAGAATGAGTAGTTAGAGTATTATTGAAAATCATATATCTTTGGGAGTGAACCAGATTGAGAGTATATCACACAGACCAAGGGGAACAGAATCTTGTTCATTTTTTTTCTGGTCTATCAAATATTAAAGCATACAAGGTAGGGGCACTTCTACTGACAGAGACACTAAACACTGCATCTCGGTGGTTCTGACACACAGCTGAAACCCCCGCTGTGCAGGTGTCACTGACTGACCCAAGATCACCCTGCTGGGGGCCACAAAATACCACTGTCCCCTCTTTCCAATATCTGAAGAGCCTCATGACCTTCCCAAATTTTCTCCAAGTCAGCCCCTCCCAGTCTGTCAATCACCCTTCTCCCGAGGTGACCTGAAGCCATCTCGGTCCTGTCTGTCTGTCTGCCTGCTCTGCCTCCAGTGCTTGGACCTTTTACCACCATCCCGCTAACTGCAGCTTCTTCAAGGGAGGCTAAGGCTGCACTAATTTTTAGGTGGCTGTGGCATAAAACAGTTTACTGGCAAAGAAACCCCTGCTTGGTTCCACATACTGGCTAAGGGGGATGAGGCTTACTTCCAAAGTGTGCAGTTCATTTTCTGGATCCAATGATGGGCCTCTATGGTCACCCCCACCAAAGTGCACTCTGTCATGTGCACTCCAGCTTCCCAAGGGCCTTCCCATGCTGCCTCCGACTGCCTACCACTTTCCACAGGTGTTTGCAGTCTGTTAAATTTGGAGTTTTTTCCCTAGCTTCACAGGTAAAGTCCATGGTGAGAGTGAGAAAATCACAGGCTCTTGGTGCAGAAGGGCCAGGAAAATCAACCTAGCCCAGACACTGAGGCAAGGAACCGGACGAGAGGAAGCACAGCCCTGCTGCATACCTTCAGAAACAGCCGCATGTCAGAGGAACAGAAAAGCTCCACTCGGAGATCTTAGTTTTTGGTCATTAATAACAAGAACTGACTGTGTGGCAGACACTGCTCTCAGCCTCCACGTAAGGTGACTTGTGTAGTCTTCACAACGCTGCGAGGTGAGCACCAACTGCCCGGTTTTACAAACAAGGCATGTGAGGCTGGCGGGGTGGGCACAGGACTGACCCCAGGTTACACGAGTGCTGCGACACAAATTCGGGTCTGACTGCGGAGCTGCCTCCACCACCTCCTTCCACGCCAGCTTGGAAGGCACTGCTGAGAACACTCCACAGCACCCCCCCAGGGGAGACTTGAGGACCCTGACTCCTTCCAGAAGACGAAACGTACCAACGGGAACGCCAGCATGCTGCCCAGCCTAAATCCTCTCAAGGGCAAGGCATCCATGGCCCTCCTCTCCCTCACCAATCACTTTCTCCCCTTGTTTTAGTGATTTGAGTAGGTGTGCCTTCCCCTTTACTGATGGCAATCCTCGAGCCTAGTACAACTTCACATCCCTAGTGGCCAGGACCGTGCCTGACAGGGGAGCCCTCGGAAAGTGCTGTTGCAGGGACAGAGGGATAGGAGACCTGTGGGCAGCCTGAGAGCCAGGGAAGGAACAGCCAGACAGCAAGGGACAGAGGCCACGTGGCTGACCCCAAGATGCAGGCAGTGCCCATTTGCCTGGCACCCGCCCGAAGGGACTCTATGTGAGCTGACACCTGACTGGCAGCTGATCGCACCAGGGTACCGACTGGGAAAAGCCCCAGGCAGCTGACCAGGGACACAGAGATCCTCTTCCTTCCAAGTTCTCCAGGGTGGTTCCTTTCAAGGGTATTTGCCTAAAGACCTGAAAGGAAAGGCTTTCTAATGGTGACATGTCAAGTTCTACGACAGACAGTGGAAAGGCACCGAGGGGCAGTGGGATCTCCACTCACCTCAACCTTCAACACCTAATTCCCCCCCGCCCCACCCACTTGTCTTACCAGAGCTGTGGAGTCATCAGAATGGTGCTGAGTATTGCGATTTTTTGGTTTTGCCCTCATTTTCAGACCCAAACAGCATGCACCCTATCAAAATCTCAGTTGGGGTGAGTTAGGTATCATTCTAGAACAAAGAATGATTCATTCACCTACAGATTCATTTTCAGATGTAATAAAGCATGTTTGTTTTTAAAATAACTTATGTTCTTAGGCATGGTATAAGAAAGAATGGTTCTTTGTCCTTTCCAGAATAGTGGCTCACAAGCCTGACAGTACTGCCTTTCAGATGAACCCTACTGTGTAACCTTGACTTACTAACATCCGTGGGGGTAAGAGTGGCTGCCTGTGGCAAAGGGAACTGGAGATTTGGCGGTGGGGGGTGGGGGACAGATTTCATGTTTAACTATGCAGCCTTGTACAGTTTGAACTTTCAAGCAGGTACATTATCGTCTTTACAAAAATACAGTTGACCCTTGAACGACACTGGTTTGAACCGCGCAGGTCCACTTATACACGGATTTTCTTCCAGCTCTGCCACCCCTGAGACAGCAAGACCAACCTCTTCCGCCTCCTCAGCCTACTCAACATGAAGACGATGGGATGAAGACCTTGATGATGATCCACTTCCGCTTAATGAATAGTATGTACATTTTCTCTTCCTTATGGTTTTCTTAATGACACTTCCTTTTCTCTAGTCTACTTTACTGTAAGACAAGATATAATACATATAATATAAAAAGTATGTGTTAATCAACTGTTTATGTTATCGGTGAGGCTTCTGGACGATAGTAGGCTGTTAGTAGTTAAGTTTTGGGAGAGTCAAAAGTCATACTCTGATTTTCGACTGCCCGGGGGCCAGCGCCCCAACCCCTACGTTATTCAAGGGTCAAATGTATATTTTTATTTTAAACAAAAATAAAATACAACCTATACATCATGGCCTTTCAAGATCCCTTCCAATGTGAGTGCAAGTAGAGTGCCCTACCCAACTGGAGGCAGCGCCAAAATGCCATCACTAAAATAAAAGGACCACACCCTCCAGCGTGTATTTATGCTTCACTCTCCATATCTGTGGGTTCCACATCCTTAGATTCAACCAACCACGAATGGAAACTATTCCAGGGAAAAAAACAGTAAAAAATACAGCAATAAAAATAATACAAATTTAAAAACAATACAGTGTAAGAACTACTTACCTATCACTTACATTGTACTGGGTATTATAAGTAACCTAGAGACGATCTAAAGTACACGGAAGGATGTGCACAAATTTTATGCAAATACTGCACTATTTATATCAGGAACTTGAGCATCCACAGATTCTGGTATCTGCCAGGGGTCCTGGAACCAACCCCCCATGGATACTGAGGGACAGCTGTAATTATAGTGTGCTCATTCATTCAAGTACTTATTCTTATATCTGAGGATCTGAGCTGGGCACTGGAGACACAGCCACATATGAGACATGACACTCACAGCAGTGGGACAGGCAAGCTGACCACCAGGTCCAGTCAGAGCAGTCAGGGGCTGGCTATGAAAGGCGTCAGTGCCTACAGCAGAGGCTGCCAGCCCAGGCTTCCCAGAGGAAGTACCCTCGAGGATAAGGCAGGGAGAAGGACCCAGGGCGCCCACCACCACTGTGCTCTGAGAATATCAGTGGAGGTGGGAAGAGCCTCCACTAGTTATTTCAGCTAAATCTTTGGTACCCCAGGCTTAAGAAAGTTCTTGATAGGTAAAGTTGCTTTGCCTTTGCTAGTCTGTGACATGAGTTCACTATAGCCTGACCACAGCTGCCGACCTAATTCTGCAATGGATGGTATCTAACTAAGCTTCTTATTTGGGGTGTGCCCACTGATTAGGATTACCAGATTGAGAAATAAAAGTATTTAGCACAGGACATACTTATACTAAAAACTACTCCTTGTTTATCGGAAATTCAAGTTTGACAGGGTATCCTGTGTTTTATCTGGCAACCCTACTTCTGGTGTACACTTCCCATCTCAGCTTCAACACAAATCTGCAAGAGAGGAAGAGAGGATGATACTGTATCAGCTCAATGAGGACCTGGCGGCCAGTGAGGCTGGGTGGCCACCTCCACTCAAACAGTCAGCAAGAGGCAGAGCTGGGATGCAGGCTCCACTTCACCCCAATGGGGGCCAGAAAGGGGCCCTTCCCCTACACACACGGTCTCATGCACGGTGGGGGGCTGAGAGGGTCAGAGACAGTAAGGATGAGATGGGACATTGCCTTGATCCCTGAAAGATGAAATGGATTCTGACCGGCAAAGATGTGAAGGAAGAACACTTAGGGCTGAGAGGTTACCAGGAAAAGCCACCTAAGAATGACAAAAGCACATGGGGATCAGGCCACGCACAGAGCCCAGGGATCGTGGAGAGGTGAGGGGGAGGCTGGGGGAGGCAGCTTGGGGCAAGCTCGTGGACGAAGGACGTGGTCCCGACTTTACATGACAGGCGCTAAACACCCACTGTGGTCCCATATGTACGGTCCAGAGAGGGTCCATTCGTTGCTCAAGGCCTCAGAGGCAATAAAAGTCAGGGCCAGAGGAAAAATCCCCGTTTGCCCAGACATAAAGCCACCGCTCTCCCCACCAAGGTCACACATATCACACCAGCTTCTGAGAAGCAGAGTTGAGGGTTTGGATCTGTGTTTTAGGAAAACTAGTGGTGGGAGTTGAATTACATTTGTTCCCGTGAGAAACCCAAGGCCCACGCTGCAGCCTGGGTAGAAGAGAAGGAAGCAAAGGGGCCCCTGAGCAGGAGGGGGCGGGAGGCAGAGAGGCCAGGGGCCCGTTATGTGCCTCTGACCCTCAGCCGAGGTCTTCATCAGCAGGGGTCACAGCAGCAGCTTGGGCCAGCCCTGAGCCCTGGGACCAGGGAGGGCTCCCCTAGCCAAGCCTGCCTCCTCCCACGCTCCCTGGGAGCAGGATTCGGGGACGCAGAGCACGTGCCTGCAGTATTTTATGGGGACCGCCGCTCTGGCAGCTCTTCGTGGTTCTAATTTCCCGAGGACTCTGCGCTGGCATGATCTACAGTCTTCCTGACATTTCACCTTCCTCTGCTGAAAAATTCATCCCAGTCCTAATGTGGGACACGCTCTCACAAGTGCAGAGGCAGGAGATTGATTCCGGCTGCCGCTAATGCCAGCTGCCACTCAGCCACCCTTTCCTGGGGCCCCGCAACGAGCTGAGCACATCGCCAATTACACAGAAAACTCTAAAATCTTAATTTATCAACCCTTTGCTGCATCTTTTTACACTTGTTCTCCACTATGGGTGGATATTTATTATTTTTAAGCATATAACCCCTTTTTCGGTCTTCCTGAAATGTTACCAGCATGCTGAAAAGGTTTTTCTCCTTTTCATAGTACTTGCCTCTTTTTTTTAAAGACTAGTTTTGCATAGTTTTATGTCCAGTGACTGGTGGGACCACAGAGTGACAGGGACAGGCAGAAGAGGAGCAGGAGGTGGCAATCCCAGCCGGGCTCGTGGCCCACAGGGTCTCACTGCCCAGCCCCTCCCTGGCCCTCAGTGACTTCCTGAAAATGCATATCTGATCCCAGAAATCCTCTGGCTCTGGGCTCTGATGTCACTCTGACAACCTCCAGAAAACTCACCCCCACCTACCTCCAGTCACCTCTCCCCAGGCCCAGCCACAGGCTCACCTGGGCCAGAAAGCAGCAGGCACCTGCAGGCACTCTCGCCTCGGCCTGTTCAGCCGCCACTGTCTGTCAGCCAGTGTTCCCTTGCTCTGCACACACTTGTGTGCCCCCACTGTCACCCTAGTCCCCACCACTATCTCCTCACACCCCAGTGTGTTTTTACCTCAGGGTCCCCTGCACCTGCCCTGGCATCTCATATAGAGAATAACTAACCATCAAGCGCACAGAACAATCTCCTCACTGTGCGTCTGCCATGCCTTTGCACGGCCACCGTGGCACATCTGTTGGCTTAAGTACACGTTTAAGTGACATGCTTAAAATAAAATCCCTAAGAGGGGCGATCTACAGATGACCATGACATTCGAATTTGCAGATTCATTAATATGCAATCCGGCCCCCGCCCACTCACAGGCCAGATGTGCACGGTTTATGAGTACAGCCTCACTCCTCAGGTTAAGCGCTTTTCAGCTTTTACCCAACTTTTCCCATCTTAGTTTGTGTTGACTTTTCACAAGGAAGCTTTTTAATTTTTACTTTCCCCAGAGGGATCACTGCAGAGACAACTTCAAGGAAAGGACCACACAGCGGGCTGCAGGGCAGATGCTGGCCAACCCACCAGGCTCCTTGGCCTCACCTGCCACCTGACCTGGTCCACACCTCTCCTGGCCACAACAACTCCTTGCCCCGTTCCAGACACAGTCTCAGCAGTGAGCAACTCAAGATGCCTCAGCAAAAGTAGAGCCCAGGCCTTCAAGACGTCATCTCTCATCAGAACCACAAAAGCAGAGTGTGTGCAGGCTGAGGGCCCACTGTGTGCTGACAGGCAGGCTGCCTCTCATCGTGTTGCGTGTAAAAGCCTAATTGAGACAGAGGCCTGTCCCCAAACCTCCCACATAAATAAAGACATCAAAGAATCCATGGCTGTATGGATCAAATGCTTCATAGGTTGACCCTAACCCCCAGTGTGACGGTACTGGAGACAGGGCCGTTCAGGAAGTGATTATGGTTCAATGAGGCCGTAAGGGTGGGCCTGATCCAACAGGACTGGTGTTCTTGTAAGAACAGGGAGAGACACCAGGGATGTGCGTGCACAGAGAAAGGCCACGTGAGGACACAGCGAGAAGGCGCCGTCTGCAAGCCCTGGAGAGAGGCCTCAGGAGAAACCCACTCCACCAACATCATGACCTCAGGCTTCCAGCCTCCAGAACTGGCAGGCAATGAATTTCTGTTGCTTAAGCACCCAGTCCGTGGCATTCTGTTGCGGCAGCCCAAGCTGACTGATACGGCGACAGGATGCACAGCACTTCAGACAGGGAATCATCTCAAGCCCACCGTTACTTAACGCAGGGTCCTAGCCTCACAAAGCCACAGCAGCGACCTGCTCCCTCCCTGCACCTCCAGAGCAGAACTGCTGGTGCCCCGGAGAAGGGTGAGGGCCAAGGGCAGAGTGCAAATCACCAGGCTGTGCAGGAACACGGCAAATAGCATCTGGAGGTGAGGGAGGAATTTGGCACGCTGTTTTTACGGTCTTACCGGAAAAATTAATTCAAATTGGGTTTTGTCTCCGTACTCCCCCGTGGACGCACACCTGGAGAAAGGACCATAAACAAAGTGCACAGATAAACGACGAGAGTGCTAAGCTGTGAGGGGCGTCCGGTGGGGTGCTCTGGGCTCACGTCTTGTTTAACACCCTCATTAGTGATCTGGAAGGAGCAGTAAACAGCACATTAATCAAATTTCCAGATGACACTGAATTTGGAGGTGCTACAGAAAGTCAGTGAGGACGGAGGAACTACACAAATGGGATAGAAAGAGGTTAGTGAGGAGCATGAGAAGCAGCACAGGATTCAACATCAAAAAAGGCAAGCTAATCAAAAAACTTCCCCTGTATTCTGGACCTACATCTGATTTCTATAAGGAGACTGTATAAAAAAATGCAGAAGCAATGCTCTTACTGTCTGAACTCTCTTGCTATTCAAGTCCTCCATATCCAGCGTCAGGAATCTAACAGATTCAGCGACGCTCATCTGCGTCCGTGGCAGGCAGAGATCTCCCTACCCAACATTCAAAACTCAGATTCTGGTAATGTGGTACACGGTGATCCCAAGCTTGCAATCCAAACTCAGGAGAGGCAGTTGTATATATAATGCCTTTGAACTCACCTGTGACCTGTGCAGCCCATTTTGGAAAGACAAGAAATCCTGGCACAGTAAGTTTCCAAAGACAATCATGGTACTCAGAACCTAGAGGAAGAATGTCAAAGGATTCTACTACGTCCTCAAAAGGGACAAGAAGGAACTAAGACACTTGGAACTTATCCAAGCAACAACATATTTGGGTCTATAAAATTTAAGTGTATTTCTAAAGAGATAAAGGAGACGAGTGTTTAAAATCTTTAATCTTACTGGCCTCTAAAGTCCAATATTTGAATATCATTACAAACATCACTCAAAAGTGACAATTATATTGATGAATGTTCGGTTTTGGATTATGTTTTGGCACTTCATCTTTATCCAACCATTGTGCCAAACACTTGCAGGTGTCAAAAAGAATCCATTTTCATCACACGTAACAATACGGTGTAGAAATGGTTCGCCTTTATGTCATGACAGCAAAGAAAGTCAAGCTTCGAGACGATTTCTCTTCTGATGCTCGTTTAATTTATGCAGTATCCATCTATCCAGCTTCTTTACCTCGCCAATTTGTTTCAAATGGTCAAATATTGTTGGAATAGTAACATCAAACCTTGCTGCTAATTCATGCATGGGTTGAGATGGATTTGCTTCCACTACAGCTTTCAGCTCATCATTACCCACCTTGGTCTCAGGTCACCCACATGGCTCATTTTCAAGATTAAAATCACCAGAATGGAACTTCTCAAACCATCAATATAATGTGAGTTCATTAGCCACATCCTTCCCAAACACTTCGTTGATATTTTGAGCTGTCTGCGCTGCATTGGTTCCATGATGGAACTCATATTCAGAAATAACATGAATTTTTGACTTATCCATGGTTTCACAAAAATTGCTTTAAAAAAATTTGAAAGATAATCACAAGCCAAAACTTGCATTTGAAAGACTGAGGATGTACCTTCACAATAAACATAAAACAAGAAGTGTCGGAGTGAAATGTCAGAGACATCAACTGTCAAACCTAGTACTTAAGGAAATAGGACATTCCATACTTAATAACCTAATATTTCCATCCTACATGACAAAAACCAATAATAAGAAAACATTTTTATAACAAGGCAGTTTACAAAATTCTTGCCTCAGAAGCAAAATCCTTAGAGCCTAATCCCAAGGTCAGGTGCTCTGGAGCCAAGCTGCACACTTCTAACCATGCCGCTGCCTGGCAAGTCACTTCACCAATCCCCTCACTGTGACAATGCACATTGGAACGGAGGACCGAACTAGGCTACTCCCACAAAGCACTCATCCCAGTGCCTGGCACACGGGCATTAAGTGGGAGCTGCCATGGCCATCATCTTTGTCATCATCCTGTTTCCTCACACGTGGAACAAGGATGATGAAAATGATGAAAGCCAAACATACCAAGTGCCCTTCCCAAGTACCCACCACTAGCAATGAAGTTGCTGCCTAAACTCGAGTCTTCTGATGTCTCCTCATCACCCTCCACGCCTCCAAGCACGGGCTTCAGTCCAGGCCACGTGGTCTTCCTCCCTCCTGCATGATGACACCGCACCCTGCGTGCTCTGGGTCCTGGACACAAAGCCCTGTCGGCAGGCCACCAGCAACTCTGCTTCCTCTTCATGCACTAAGGTAGGTGGTGGGTAGAGAATTTATTTCTCTTTGCTAGGCTATGTTATATTTATCATTAACAAATAAACTATTAATTAGAACAGGCAGCAATGAAACTCACAGTTTATGGCAAATAAGATTTAGTATTCCATTTCCTAAAGGAAGACTCATTGAACTGGAACAATAACTTGTTCCCCAAAATCACAATCAGTGGAATTCAGGTGGACTGATGTTTCATGCAGCTTTCCTGTTGCTCACCAGACAAAGTGACCCCAGTGAACTATTTCCATGTGAATCCCAAACCAAAAGGACCAGAAGAAATACACCTTCTGATGTTCATACTACAGACACATTCAACTTCAGATCTGTCTGGGCTTGTGCTTCCAAAGTGAAATCCTCTTCAGCTGACAATCTGGTTAGCACACAGCTATTCCAGAGAAGATAGGTCAACTATTTTTCTTAGTCATAAAAAAATAAGAACCCACAAAATACTTAAGTTTAAAATGGAATACAAAATGTTTTCATTTCAAAACATATTTTACTTGGTATGGTGTGAAAATTAAAGATAAGGCTGGTGCTGTCAAGATGCTTTTACGTGAAATACCTAAATAGGGGAAGGGGGTTCCGGCCAAAGCCTGCTGTCACACAGAACAGCAACTCAACACCAGCGAGCTTCCTGACCCGGTGGGAGCTCACTGAGAGGTTCTCCAAAATGACAGTTCTCTAGTGATAATTTCTTGATTTCCTTCTCTTTTCAAGGTGTGTTTCTTGGCACCAGGATCATAAGAAAATTTAACTCTCACCTTGCCTAGCTGAGCACCTGTACCCTAAAAATAAGAAAGTATTCAATCTTTTAACATCTGCACAGAAAACATGAACTAAATGTTAATCAGAGACATGCGGCCAGTGTGATTTAGAAGCAACAGGACCCTGTGTGCAGCTCCCTTCTGTGATTAAGCAGACCACTTGAAAACGAGCGGCGATGCGCCCCAAGTTCTCACTGCCTCTCACATGTTCCACCTTTCAAGGGAATCTCAATCACTTTATCCCAGAATTCTGCTTTCACAAAGAGGAGCCTTAAAATATTCTTTTCCAGAAAAAACCCGCTTCTCATAGCTTATTTTCACAATGCAAAGAAACGATTTAAATTCAAAAATGCAAATTTCTTCTAATTTGGTACAGAGATAAATGGGAAACTGTGGCTTTAAACAACAACTGTATCCTGAGCCACTGATACAGTTTTTGCTATAATCAGAGACCCTCAGCTTATTTGCCCACCTACCTTAGCACATGAAGAGGAAGCAGAGTTGCCGGAGGCTTTGTGTCCGGGACCCAGAGCACGCAGGGTGCAGCATCATCCCGCAGAAGGGAGGAAGACCACGCCAGGGCATGGCATAGACAAGTAGCCTGGATTGAAGCCCATACCTGGAGGCGTGGAGGATGATGAGGAGACATCAGAAGACTCGAGTTTAGGCTGCAACTCCATTGCTAGGATCTTGAAGCTATAAGGCATCTCAGGAACCGTCCAGTTCTGCACCTTCATTCTACAACTTAAAAAGGACAGCCCTCGACCACATGAGTACCTCAGACATCGCTCCAACGAGCTATCCCACGAAGATGCCAGGGCCCAGGTGAACCCAAGGGTCGGACATCATGCTCATTTATTTGTTCTCAGCAGTGAAAATCTCCACAAAGGCCACCACGTCACCCAGGGCTATGTATGAGCTCAAATGATATCGGCCACTCTTAAAAATGACAGGTTCTGACAGCCAACTATCAACAGCATCTGTATTCCAGGGGTCAGAGGTGAATCTCACCCTCCCATCACAGGAGGATGTCCCAAGACCCAGTCGCAGGGCAGTCCACAGCAGGGCCAAGGCCTGAGGTGCGATTCTGAAACCCACTCTTGCCCGGGGTGGGGGGGTCAGAACAGCCCTCCCCGTGCACGGCTTTCTGTGGTGCCTGGGCTTTAGGGCTGACAGATTTCAGACTGTTTTCACAACACAGTAAGGATCCACACCAACTGACCGGGCTCCCCACTGGACGTGGGTGCCTGAGGTCTGGTTCTGTGCCTTCTCATCTCTCTGTCCTGAGTATTTAGTGTGGTGTCTTAACCACAACAGAAATTCAAAAAGACTTCTCAAAAACATAAATGACAATGAATGTCTAAAGTGGGAAACAGAAAACAGTCTTAGCCATAACCAAGGTTAATCCTCCTTTTTTGCAGATGACAAAAATGGAGCCTAGAAAGTTCAGGTGTCAAGGTCACTGTATTAACAACCTGGATGGAACTGGAGACCATCCTAAGTGAATGCTGCAAAAATGGAGAAAGAAACACCACGTGTACTCACTTTTAAGCTGGAACTAAATGATCAACACTTGTGTACATACGGTAGTAAAATTCAATGGAAATCAAGCAGGGAAGGGAGGAAGGGATGGGCAAATTTATACCTAACAGGTACAATGCACACTATCTGAGTGATGGACACACTTATAACTTTGAATCAAACTGTACAAAAGTAATTCATGTAACCAAAACGTTTGTACCCCCATAATATTCTGAAATTTAAAAAAAAAAGTCATGGTATTAATTTTTGGCAAAATTACAGGCAAAACTTAAGTCTCCTAAATCCAAACCCCATGGTCTTTGTGTTTCAGCACTGACTTTGGATGTACTAACTTGGTCTGCAACTTCAGATGCATTAGTTAGATTTCCAGAGCCCCTGCCAGGTGTATCTGCCTTCAGCTGAATAGAGAGGCTGCTTGGCACAGTCAGGAGTACAGCCTGGAGCCAGAGTCTGGGGCACAAATCCCAAATCCTCCTACCACTAGACTTGTGCCTTGAGAAAGTCATTTCGCCTCACTACGCCTCAGTTTCTTCATCAGTAAGATGGGAGCTCAATAAGCCGGTCCTCATTAAAGTGCTTAGAACAGAGCCTGACACTCAGCACTCAGAACGTCGCTGGCCGCTATTCCTGCAGTGGCTGCTGAGGGCGGGGAAAGCTGGCTATGGTGACTTTCACTGGCCTAGACGCAAGTCATCACTGTCACCATACCAGGAGTATAAACTATAAGTGGTCAACGTTATTAACGTGCAAAAACATTAAAGCCCCCAAAACCTCTGGCTCTTTTTGGAGATTCAGAAATTGGCAAATAAGCTAATTTCTATCACAGTTCCCTTCTATATTAAAAAAAGGAAAAAAACCCTGGCCACTGGAGGGAATACATAATCTCTCAGAATGATAAAAATTATAAAATTTCATTGCGTATTCGAGACCATTCCATATAGGCATGTCAGAAAGTCTGAAATTAAAAGTGTCAGGCCTAAGAAACGGCATCTCTGGTCAGACCAGCAGTCCACCCAGTCAGAACAGGGCTCTGACGGGGGCACCGAGGCAAAGTGGGAATGACGCCAGCCTCAGAAGGGTGGGAAAATGGCCCCGACGCCCCTGCTTCCGTAATGGCCCACCGTGGATCCGACACCCGAGACCGTAGCTGCGCTCTTCCTTCATCTACTGCTGTCTTCAGCCAGCTTCATCACTGAGCGTAGGAGTTCCTTAAATCTTCGCCAAGTGCTACACGCGACAAGGTCTTCATTCCCCATTTTCTCCTTGGACCTCAGGGCACCGGTCCCACGATGGATGTGGTCCCTCAGCCCACGATCACCATGCCTGCAGCCTCGTGAAACGGGCTCACCTGATCAGCGTCCTCCATGACGAGTATGTTTAAAGTTCCTCCTTACAGAGGAGAAGCACCACGTGTGAGAAAGTTTGGGACCTAACAAGGCAAAACATGAAGACGCCCAGGGCACAGTCTCTAGACAGGCCACCCAGGTTTGAATCCAGCTTCTGCCACTAGTGCACACACTGAAGCAAGTCACGTAACTGCTACAGACCTCTGTTTTCTCAACTGAAAAATCGAGATTATGGTGGTGTCTGATTCTTAGTTTTGCTGGGATTAAACAAATCAATCCGTGTAAGGAACTCAGCAGTGTTTAGCAGCAGCCTATAGAAAGTGCTCAACACCTGCTGGCTGACACAAGTTTGCTTCTGATGCTGTTTTGTTACAGCACAAAGCAAATACTAACCTGGAAGTTCTCACTAGATTTGGAGTCAGGTATAAATACAAAAGAAAATTAAATTAACAGCACTAGTGTTAAAACAATGGTGAGACAGAACAACAATGTAAGAAATTACATAATAAAAGTATGGTCACAAATACTACGATTTTCAAAGCATTTCATGTATACGGTCTTCCTGTGAATCCCAACTAACTCTAAAGTGGTCAAGGCAGACATAATTCCTCCCATTTTATAGATGAGAAAATTGAGGCTCAGAGACAGTAGCAACTCGTCTCCAGGTGCTATGCTGGCAGTATGTGGCAAATGGAAACCAGCAGCAGGTCTGGCTCCTCTAGCCCAGGACCCTCCCCATTGCAGCCTGCTGCCTCTGGGGACATGGCTAATGGCCACCTGCGAGGGACACACAATGGTAACCACAGTGACCACCATGAACCATGAGGCTGTTCTCAGGACCCACCCCAGCTTCACCATTTCCTGGAGGGGCAGTGACTCAAAGTGGAGACTTTATATCTAACTATTCATGCTGAGTCTTTCAGCGTGTTTCCAATATTCTTTTTCGTGACACTGTTCTCCAGGCTGGAACTCTGGACCAAGGCCGTACACTGACCCAACATCTTTATGCAGCTGTTCACACCTCTGGAGAATTCTTTCCTTGGATTATAACTCACAGTTAGGGCAGGCAGGCACCCCTAGCACATTCTGCTGAGTGTACAAGTTCTGCTTGCTGGTGGCATCCACTGCCCCCTTACTCTCGCTACAGGCATTTTCTGAGCGCTGACCGCCCCCGACACTGCAACTGGGCACTATTTGTCTATGAAGCATTTTGTGACCTCTCCTTGCTATAATAACCAGTTCCTCTTGGGCTCCCCGGACCTGGGAATGACCTCTATCAGAACATCCTTGACTTTCTGGTCAACAGAATGAAACAGCACAAGGGAGACCTGCCAGAAGGTCCTGGGGATCCAGACTCCTGGGCCCCTGGTCACGCCTGGCATGAGGGCAATCAGGGACCTGACCCCACCAGGCTGGAGCTGTGACAACTTAAAAAGCAGCATGTCCAGGTTCCCATGAAGGGCAGGACCAGCTACAAGAACCACCATGCTCAGGCCCACAGAACGGCCCCCAGGAATTTATAAAGCCTGAGTGCCCAATCTGGATGCAACTAGCCAATTAGGGATCTCCTTTGTGTTTTTTTTAACCATAAGCAATATTACCTAGTAATATACATAAACGCTACCCTTATCTGGTTCCCAGGGAAACAGAGCTAAAACTGGACCAAAATAGGAAAGCTGACCAAAAAGAAGGCCAACGTGTCAAGACTCCACAGCTACCACCCTGGATTACCCCACATCCCGGACATGGGTGCCCACGTGACCTAACCCAGGCCTAGTATGCAGACCAAGTCCGGTTCTCATGGGTCATGGTCGGAGGTGAACCCACAGATGGTGGGAATCCTCCCACTGGGGAGAAGCCAAGGAGGGGGTGTCAAGAGAGGGGCACAGCCTATCAGCTCAGCCCTTAGGATTTGGCAAAAGAAAATCAAGACAGGTAAAGGTGCCAAGAACCTGGGGCACCTTCCATTTGAGGGAGCCCAGTGAAAGGGCCCACTTCATCACAAAATCTTCCCTGTGTACACTCAAGGCTTCCCTGTGCAACATCCCCCCCCATCCCAAGAACAGAGCATCTGTGTCCTCAGGGAGACACACCAATGATGAAGGACGAGAAAGCACATTCCACGTGGCAAGGTCCTCACACACTGTTACGTGTTTGCATAACAGGACCTGCGGGCCTCTCAGGGAGCCTTAGGTTTTACTTGTGAGATTCCTGTGAAGTCTATATTCTACTTCCTAACATATCTACATTCATTTCAGGCTATAAATAGTGTTTTCATTATGTAAAATCAAATAAAATTGACACTACAGAAAGACACACTGCATTTATCCTGTGGATTCAAACACCCCCAGCACTCTGCCACCTACCCTTGAAGGCTCTGTGCCCCATTTAGGAAGCGTGAGCACTGACGGACTCAGGCTGGTGGGTGCTGCTGACGGGTGCCGCTGCCTGCGAGCCAGGGGCATCTGCGGCTGCTGTTCTCCAGTGCAGAGGAGGCTGGGGCTGCACCACGGCCCACCACTCCTGGGCACCAGGTGCGGCACACTCCTGACACTCAGAGCCCCACTGTTCAGGGCTGTTAGCTTAGACCCCTGGAGCTGTCCTTGCAGAGGGCACAGATACAAAGCTGAAATAGATCCGCTCAGGACAGCCTCGTGTTTTCTCATTATTTTCTTTTAAATAATGGTGTTAGTTTAACCGTGCCCACTTTACAGATGAAAATTCCAGAGGTTACTTGACTGGTCCAGGATCAGAGAACTAGTAACCAGCAGAGGGAAGACAGATCCAGGTTTTCCAACTGGATCCCGGTGCCCATCTCCTGCCCGCCTCTGCTGCCAGGCTCCACCTGCCCACCTGACAAGGTGAAAGACATGGTGGAAAGTAACTGGGCCATTTCACGTTTGGCCTCCCTTCTTGCCCTATCAACGCAATCTGACAATGGCTGTGACTAACCCACAGAACGCCTCCATGAGGGATACAAAGCAGCGTGTGACGGAGGGAGAGAGACAAAGAAAGGCCAAGAAACCTGCTTCAGGTCAGGCCTCCTCACCAGCAGGACACCGTGTTCCCGTAGGCGCAGACCGAGGCCAACGCTGCTGTTTAGCTGTCATTTTTCCTCACGTTCCCTCCTACTGATTTACTCAGTACACCTTAGCACCCTAGCTCCTAAAAAATCCACCACACCTTCCTAAATCTCACTCAGACGATTATTTCAATATAGTTTAAATTAGCCAATTCGATCTGTCAATACTGTCTGAGTAGCTGTTATGTATTAATAGCAATACACTTTCTCATCCAAATTGAGCCACATTTCAGAGAAGTGGATGCTAGGACGAGAGGCAAAAACCATGCTGCCCCTGCAAGCCAGGGCACTCGGGCGCAGGGGCAAACCATGCACACCCAGGCCCTCTGGAGTGTCCAGTCCACAGGGGAAAAGACATGTGAACTCAGACAATAAACACGGAGATAACATGGGCAGAAATGTCCATGCGGGGTGTTGAAACGGTGCAGAGACCCTGGCCAGGGCTGGGTGTGGGAAGAGGCTTTCAGGAGGAGGTGACTGTATGCTGTATTTCTTTCTTTTTTATTTTTTAATAAATTTTATTGTTTACACTTAAGGTGTGCAACATGATGCTATGAGATACTTACAGATAGTAAAAAAGGTTACTGTAGTGAAGGAAATCTCATTAATTACTAGTTTTTTGTGTGTGGCAAAAGCGGCTACAATCTACTCATTCAGCAAAAATCTCGAATCTGATATACCCGTGGTCCCCAACCCCCGGGCTGTGGGCCAGTATCGGTCCACGGCCTGTTAGGAACCGGGCCGGACAGTAGGAGGTGAGCGGCAGTGGGTCAACGAAGCTTCATCTGTATTTACAGCTGCTCCCCATAGCTCGCATCACCGCCTGAGCTCCGCCTCCCGTCAGATCAGTCACTGTCCCCCATCAGCCCCAGATGGGACTGTCTAGTTGCAGGAAAACAGCTCAGGGCTCCCAGTGATTCTGCATTATGGTGACTTGTATAATTATTTCATTATATATTACAATGAATAATGATACAAATGAAGTGCACAATAAATGTAATGTGCTTGAATCATCCCGAAACCATCGCTGACCCCCCACGGGTCCATGGAAAAATTCTCTTCCATGAAACCAGTCCCTGGTGCCAAAAAGGTTGGGGATTGCCACGACACACTGTTATTATCAGTGGTCCTCCTGTTGCACATTTGACCTCTACACTTCATGCTACATATTTGCTATTTGGTATCCTTTGACCCACACCCACTGTTTTACTCCCTATCTCTGTATATTCAACTTTTTAGTTGTTTATATTCTACACATGAGGTTATCCCATATTTCTAAGGTTAAGAAGAGCTCATGATGGGTAGACAGGAGGGAGGGCAGCCAGGGGCCAGAGGCACGGAAAGGCACGAAGCTGGGGGAGGCTGCAGGGGAGCCCTGGGAAGCTGTGTGTTGGCATCAGTCCTCCGACCCAGACCTCCAGGTCTGAACATCCTCTGTGCTCACAACACCTGTCACTGCACAGTACACCTGGTGGGAAACACAAGACTCTGGCCCACACCGAACAGCCCCTCCCTGAGGACCACTTCTACCCGGGGGCTGCCTCTTCTGCCTGCTGACCACATGCCCACCATGCTCCAAGGACCTGTGGGTGCCATCCTGGCCTCCCCTGGACCAGAGGTCCGTCCACCACACCCCAGTGACCTTGGGGTGCCATCCTGGTCTCCCCAGGACCACAGCTCCATCCACCACACCCCAGTGACCCGGGGGTGCCAGCCTGGCCTCCCATATGAGGTCCTCAGACGTTGACAAGGGTCCCCTCTGTGAGTTTCTGGGGCTCAGGAGTTGGAAACTAAACAGAAACCCACAAACTGCTCCGGGGGAACACTATCTAATGCACATCGCCTCAGCCATATGCGAGGAGTCAGTCCAACTCTGCCAACATGTGTTTTCCAGCAAGGTCTAGAAGTCTGTGAAAATATTTAGAGAACACCAAGAGAAGTGGAAGAAAGCTTTAAAAATGGCTTGTGTCAGTACAGCGGATCAGGTTAGGGCAGGGCCACTGAGACAGGAGACTAACAGAGGAAGGACCGGAGTGGGCAGGACACAGAGCCACACCGCTGGTGCCCCCTGCTGACCATGAGGCGACCACGTGGAGCGTCGGCAATGACGGTGTGTGCACAGGCAGGCATGCGTGCAAACACACACTTGCACAAAGACACACGTCGCACATGCGACAGTGTGAGCAGAGGCAGGCACATGCACAGTGGCCTAAGCAGACACACACACAACATACCCTAATTCAGAAAAATAGAAGAGATATTAAAGCAGCAAAGTAATTTTTTAGAAAAAGTTTAACTATTAAAGTTTATCTGAAAGATATGCTTTTTTTCCTCAATAAATCTTAAGAAAATCTTGGTTGAGCACAAGGATCTGAATATAGGAAGTGAGATGTACACAAAGGCTTACAAGGTTTGCCAGCAGCATACGTGGAAGTGGAAACAAATTGGGGAGGGAGGTAAATTTAACTATCTGACAGCTCCAAAGGTAGAAATAGCAACGAGAAATAGACGTCATTTAATTCCTTGAGTGACCAGGCTTTTTCCAGGTGGCAACAACACAGCCCTCAGGGGTCCAGGTCCCACCCAGCCCTGAAGGTGTCACTTTGTCTGCGCCCACCTGCCACCGCCACCTGCACATCCACCGGCAATTCGCTACCCTGTGCCCATTACTATCAAGGTCTCTCTCATCACGGGGGTGAACAGTACTCTTGGGACAGCTTCCAGCCTGGGTATAATCCCTCATTTTGCTTTCAGAGTGATGCATTTTTCTTGTAAAATTATCAGAAAGAAAAGCTAAAGTTGTTTTTTTCCAATCTTCACCACCCATATAGAAAAAGTTATAAGAGAGTTTATCACACACCCCCAACTCCAGGACCATATTTTTCACAATCATCACAGAGAATGGCTAAAGGAAGATCAGCTGTAAATCCCCACCAGTAATCCGTGACAATCTGTGTCTGCCACTTACTCTTCACGTGAACAGAGATTTAAGCTAGGATAGATGGGTGTACAGTTTGATCTGAAAAAGAGTTTGAACTTTTAGGTTACTTTAACCTGTTGCAAATTTTCTGTCATTTTCTAAGACACTGTGGAAAGAACACCACTGCGCAAGCAGACTTTTGCCTGTGAGTAGTAGACACTTACGTTGTGCAAGGGGAGTTCAACACTGCCTTTGCTGACCACCCCTCCCAAGTCGAGCAATAAAGGGTACAAAGGAAGATTTTCTCACTTGCAATTAAAAACCAAGTTGTGAGTTCATCCAATTTTCCTTATTTATTTACGAGGCCATTGAGATACATGTTCCAGCATGCACGTATGTGTGCACGTGTATGCATGAGAGTTCTATCGCGTCGCAGACTTCGGTGGAGTCTTTACATTACAGATAATGTAAATGTTGTTGTTCATGACAAACATCGATACCAAGATTCCTAAACAAGAACAGACCCCTCCAAATGAATTCTGTTTCTAGACATTCCTTGGAGGCCACTTTTCTACGATCCCTTTCTCTTTTCCTCCCCATGAGATCCATGGAAAGGTGTTTCAGGACACCTGTGGAGGAGGATGGAGCAGGCAGTTTTGAAAGAGGGTGACTGTCGCTGGAAGCAGGGAGCTCCTGAGACTCATGGACGTTGGCCCTGTGAGCTGGCCCTCCCCACGTGCGGCCCTTCTTCCCACACACTGCCCACCGCCACCCCACTGGGTGTGTGCCTAAAGGCGTGTGTCACAGGCCCTCAGCCTCTTGACAGAAAGATGCTACTGCTAACCAGGGCATCATGCCAATTAACCAAAACAAAAAGGAAGGGGCCGCAAAAGAGCAGGGACACAAGAAAGCACATGTGGGGGCACCAAGGACATCAGAAATGGGCACTCCTTATAAACATGCACTAATAAATAAGCACAAGAGGGAAAATACACAACACATGCCTATGAGAAGCCTCCCCCAGTCCAGCCAATGACAGAGAAGTGCTATTGGACGCTGAGGAGGATCTTGTCTGGACAAAGATTTGTTATCAGGAGGTGGCAATTTACACAATACATTTTAATCCAGGTTTGTGGTGCCTTGGATTTAATTCATATTTAATTTACCGCAACATGGAAGCCTAGTGATTTACGGACGAGCTAAGTACAAAACACGGAGCAAAAGTGTCTGTTTGAAAAACATATTAAGTCCCTCTGAAACGTTTCTTCTGTGTTACACTATGCACAGCAAGCTTAGATCTTTATAACTCCAAGCTTTTCTGAAGCCTCTGAACAGTTTGTACCTAGTCCCACGAGAGTGACTGTCACTGCAGATGATTTGATGTAGATTAGGCACGACACTGTGAGTGGCTTCGAAGGGCAAAGAGCTAAGGTTAAGCGCAAGCCAAGCAGCTGTGCTGCTCCCTCCTGATCAGAGTGGAAGAAAGAACTCAGCATTTCACGTTGGAAAACAGCCTTCCGTGTGGAATGGAATCTTTCAGTTCTGCCTGTGGCAGGAACAAAATAAAATTCTTGGAACCTAGACATGAATGTTGTGAAACTATTTTGTCTTTCTTCCTGGAGAGGTTGATAGATTAGGCAAATATTTAACAGGAGGTCTGTGCTGCCTCCAAAGACTGGTGGGAAGAGCTGGTCTCCAGAAGCCCCTGACTCAAAATCAAGAGATTTAGGATAACTTGAAGGAAGCAATCAACTTACACCCTTGAACAACCAGAACAAGACTAAGCAGTGCTTGGTAACTGCATTAGTTTTCTATTGCTGCTACAAATTACCACCAAGTTAGCAGCTTAAGTCAATGCCCACTTACAGCCTCTAGGAGCTGAGAGCGGCCCCGGCTGACAGCCAGCCAAAAAATGGGCACTCAGTCCTACAACCCCAGGAACTGAATTCTGCCAACAACCCCAAACCCATATGGGCATGCAGCCTGGCTGAAGCCCAGATGGCAGCCTTGAGGTCCCAAGCGAGGACACAGCTAAGCCGTGCCAAGGCGTAACCCATGGAAACTGGGAAAAAAGATGTATGTGCTGTTTTAAATTGCTGTATTTGTAGTAATTTCTTATGCAGAATATAAGAACTATGGAAGTGGGGTGCTGCTGTAACAAATGCCTAAAATGTGGGAGGGGCTTTGGATTCTGGCAGTGGACAGAGGCTGGGAGGCTTCTGAGGAGCAAGAGAAAAAGCATAGCCTGCCCGGAACAACCAGGAAGGAGGGTGCTTGCAACCTGGAGGCAGCTCAGCGCGACGGCCCCCGCAGTGACTGGGGCAGCTCTGTCCCTGGTGAGCTGGTCCCCCCCGACACGGGTTTCCCAGCAGAGCGGGGCAAATACAAGAGGAGAGACAGATGGAGGGAAGAGCTGTTAAGTAAAAGGAACGATGGCTGGATGGCTTTGAAAACAGCCTCTCCAGACGGCAAAAGCTGCTAAAATTAAGAGACGACTGTCAGGAGAGTACGTCCCAGAGAAAAGGTCAAGGGCCAGCCTCACAACCCTTGCTGAAACCTCGGGAAGATCAAAAGGTCAGAGTGCAGTCATAGGGAGGGTTTCAAGTGGTCAAGGGAGCACCTCACAGATCCCCCGTCAGACCAGAGGGCAGAGGGCAGAGGGTGAAGGTCAAGGGTAAAGGGTGAAGGGTGAGGTCCCTCTGCCATCTCAGCAGGAGACCCAGGTAGAGAAGGGGTCACCCCTAAAAGATTTGTAGTTAGACTCTTGTCTAACGGAGCAAATTCCCGTGAAATCCACTGAGGACCTACCAGATCCTTGGGGAACTGGTTTCAGCTGAGATGCTGTCAGCTGGGACCCACAGGGACAAAGAGCGGACAAAACAAAAGGAGGCTCTTGGACCCCCAAACTTCTGTGGCAGGAAGGAGGCTACCAGCCCGAGCCAGCTGCACACACCCACACGCTGCCTTCCACGGAGGAGGAAGGGCGCGGAGGGTGGAGACGAGACCCAGGGCCTCCCACAGGGACCTCCAGGGGCCAGTGGCTCCTTGTTTCCTTCCATTCTCCCCCTTTTTGAACAGGACGTCTACAGCTGCTACCCTGCCTGGGCCACCTCCGTGCTGGGTGTGTGGGGGCACGTAGCTTGTCTAGTGCCACAGGTCAACAGGCAGAGAGGAATTGTGCCTTGGGAGCTGCGCCCGACAGACCACACCGAACGTCCACTCTGCACTTGCACTCGGACGGTAGGTGCCAGGACTCTGAGCTGACGCTGCTGGCTGAGACTCTCGGGAAGCAGTGACGCGTTCTGCACCCTCGAGGGGGAGGGCTCCCAGACCACAGGCGACTGCTGCTCAGATGCACCCACAGGAGGCCACGGCTTAGGTCCCCAGGGGTCATACCTTTTACAGCCCCTCCTCGAGTGCCGGCAGAACCAAGGACCTGCCTCTGACCAGCTGGCAATGGTGAAGGTGATGGGACACTCCGCGACGACAGTGTGTGATGTGGCGAAAGCGAGGGATTTGGGAGGTGAACCCGAGGTGAGCTGACTTTGAGTTCATCAAAAGGGAGAGTGTTGAAAACAGTGTGAAAGTCGCCTTGCAACAGGCCCACCCCATCTTCACAGGCGGAAGCTTCTGGTTCTCTCCAGGAAATTAGGCTGCAGCCTCCCTTAAAAGGGGTGGGGGCAGGCACTGGCCCAGGCAAGTGAAGGCAGAGGCGCCAGCAATGCCGAAGCACGGGGGCAGCAACAGGGACAACACGCAGGGCACAGGCAGCCTCCTGGGACAGCACCCAGTTACCAGCAGGAAAATACTCAAAACCAAACATGGAGTTGTGGAGCAGAGGGCCCCTCTTGCGTGGCGTCAGACATTGTTTATCCCTAGTTGTCAAACAGAACAGCTGCACAGTAACAGGTGCCTATGATGCCACCATCTCAAATGTGCTGCTGGGAAGACTTGGGGGAACCACCGGTGGTCACAGTCCACAGGGTGCGGCTGACTGTCCCTGGAGACAGAGACACACAGAAGGAATAAATGGGCTCGTCCTCAGGTCAGGTCCACCCTGATGACAGGAGGAAGAAGAACAAAGCAGGGCTGGGAGACTTTTCCCCAGAAATGGAGTCCTGCATACTGAAAACTAAAAATAAGAGATAATGGTATGGGGGAAAGGCCCTGCAGTGAATAATCGACCCTTTAAAAAAAAAAAAAGAAAGAAAATCAGCTACAAAGTTGAAGTAAAGTAGAAAGAAACTTACACAGAATTCTAAGGAAGCAGAGAGTCTAACCACAGAATGCTTTGGAAGCTGGGGCACGAGGGGAAAGATGACACTAAAGGCATTGAAGGGTCTTAAAAAGCATCCCGGCATGTAGGACAAATGAAGGAAATGTTTTAGAAACTACATGTTGAAAAAACACAAAGACTTCATTCTGGCTTACATAAGAGAAAAAGAGCTAATATAGACATTTTTCCCCAAAGCCAGAATTTGGAAAGCAGTTATTGACACTGACAAAACGAGAACTGAGAGTCAGTTCAGCATCTCAGATGTTTGCATCGACATAAATGTAGCCAGTCCCCGAAATGAACAGCCCAACAGCAGGTGGGAAGAAGCCTATTTAGGCACATTGACACACAACTTGCACGTGTGCACAGAACTGCTATTACCAAGAGTACTGGAAGGCAGCCACAACCTCTCCTTGCCACACCTGCAATGAGAAAGAGACAAAGCCCCGCCATCCCCCAACTGGTGTGGTTAACATATCAGGACACCTGTGTCCACCTTTCCAGCATCTCCAGCATGGTGCTCCCCTGATCTGAGGAGTCAAAGTTCCTGGAGTAGCTGCGATTCCAGCTTCGATTCTCAGAATCATAGGATTATAATCATTTCTGCAAACATCTACTCACAATATCACAGCTTCTCTGTGCATACAGCATCTTCATCAATGGTCAAATCTCGCAAGTCATGTGTTGGCCCATCAGCAATATAAAACCAATCTTACGTAATAACCTCTAGTTACCAAATATCGTAGAAAAGCCGCACTTACTTCTGTTGTAGCAGGTTGCCAGCACACCTTTATCTGCGGGACTGGTGCTAATGTGCCAGATTTCACCCACTTGGTGGAGGAGGACGTTTTTATTTATAATGTTATTTTCATCATCAAAATCTATGATGTGGATCTACAAATGCAAGGAAAGAGCACAACAGGATCTCAAACACTTTCCTCAGTATCTCAATCAAACATTGTGCTGACAAAGAATAGCCAAATGCATTTCATGACAGATACATCTTTAATTGTTATTTCTATTATACCACCAGTATGTACTTCTGTAATTTAATTCTCACTGTTCTCCTCTCCAAAGACGAGGTGTGAAATCCTTGTAGAGTATTTTCAAGATGGCAAGCTACATAACACTGCCCTCTGGTCATATCCAGTCTTAAAGACGTAAGACCCCAAAAGCTCTGTCCTCAAATGGCTCTAAGGTTAGGCCCTCACTGCTGTCAGAGCTGGAGTCGTCCAGGAACTGTCGGACCTGCTGTGAGTCTGGCGGGGAGGGAAGCACGTGGCAGGGCACTGCTGCCTAATTATGTCTGAGACTGATCTTGTTTGGCCTATTCTGTAGTGGGCAGAATTCAACTCACATGTCAGAAGTGATTAAGGTAGGAAACAGTAAGAAAAGACTGTATATCAGCACATTTTAAACTTTTTATTTTTATTTTTATTTTTTTTAGAAATGTGGTCTTACTGTGTCAGGCTGTAGTGCAGGGGCACAATCATAGCTCACTACAGCCTAGAACTCCTGGTCTCAAGCGGTCGTCCTGCCTTGGCCTCCCGAGCAGCTGGGACCACAGGCGCATGCCACCGCGCCTGACTCTTGACTTCTGATGATCCGACAGCCGTCGGGGCCTATCACTGCATAATATTAATTGTAACAGTATTTTATTTTATCCACCAAATGAAAAAGTTAAATATGCCATATCCATGCTTTTTGGGATAATTCTTAGAAGAATTAAAACGATTTCACTTTCAATCTCTTATCAATATCTGAGTCAATGATAAACCATAATTCTTTTAAAAACAAATTTGTACTAAGAAAATATTCATGGATCTGTACAAAGATTTATATCCAAGAATGTTCACTATGGCATTGATTATTGCAATGAAAAACTACAAGTCACCCAAATGTTTGGCAATAGAGAATTGTTCAAATAAATTGCAGTATTTCACCGCAATATAATACTATGAAGCCATTCGATATACTGTAGAAGACTATTTAATGCCATGGGAAAATGTCCATTATATATTTAAGGAGAAGAGAAAATAAAAAACTGTACAAATGCTACATCCATTTTTTATTTTAAAAAAGTATTCAACGTCCAAACGAGAGAACTAACAGGAAACTGGTTATCTTTGGATGGTAGGATTATAGGTATTTTTCCTTTACTTCTTTGTGACTTATTTGTATTTTTAACATTTCTTCATGATTAATATACATTACTTTTGCAATCAAAACAAACATTAAATGCTATTTTAATAAATGTTTTTATGATACCCACTAGCATCTACCTGCCATCCTTGCTTCAGATGTCTTCTTGTTAGACTCTTGACTGCTTCCTCTTATGCAATGTTTTAATGAAAAAACAACCTCCAGTCCTCTTAAGGAGCCACTCTGGACTGACTCAAGTAGAATTCAAATCCACCACTGCACGTAAGGGCTGTGTGACGCTGAACCGCAATTTCCCCGTGTACAGTGAAGACGCTGGCACCGGCCTACCGGGATTAATGAGAAACCAGGCGTGGCAGGGCATGGCCTAACACAGAGCAAGAGCTCAGTGAATATGAGTGCCTTCCCTTCTCTTTTGGGGGAGACACTAAAAGTCATTACTATTATTTTTAAAACTATCTTTAGTAAGTTTTTCCCTGCACTCATAGGCCAATGTGATGGGGTTTTTTTGTTCTTTGTTTTTTTTTTATGAAAGAGTCTCACTCTGTTGCCCAAGCTGGAATGCAGTGGCATAGTATAGCTCACTGCAGCCTCACACTTCTGGGCTCAAGTGATCCTCCTGCCTCAGCCTCCCGAGTAGTGGGGACTACAGGCGCGTGCCACCACGCCCAGATAATTTTTTATTTTTTGTAGAGATGGAGTCTCACTATTGCCCTGGCTGACCAACGTGGTTTTAACAGTGGGTTTGGAAGTATTCCTGGTGGACAGCTTCTGAATTACAAATTATGCATCTAAGAACTAGGGAAACTAACACAAGACTTTTTTTTTAAAGTGAAGGTTTATTGTACTCTTTTTCCTTTCCACACGCAAGGAAATTTTACCTATAAACACTCTTTCCCTCCATGGACATGTTACACATTTGAAAATCTATCAATCGTTAATTATTAAATAATTATTAAGAAAAACATTTGGCAGAACTTCAGAACTCACTAGAGCAAAGCATACACACGTCCTCTGACCTGGCAATTCTTTTTTTTTTTATTTTTTAAAGACAGGGTCTCACTCTGCTCTGTCACCCAGGCTGGAATGCAGTGGTGTGATCACAGCTTATTGCAACACTGAACTCCTGGCTTAGGCGATCCTCTCACCTCAGCCTCCCAAGTAGCTGTAACTACAGGTGAGCCACACCTGGCTAATATTTTTTATTTTTTGGTAGAGACAGGGTCTCACTATGTTGCCCACCCTGGTCTCAAACTCCTGGGCTCAAGCAATCCTCCCACCTTGGCCTCCCAAAGTGCTTGGATTACATGGTATGAGCCACCGTGCCTGGCCTGACCCAGCAATTCTGCTGCTGGGCACGGACTAAACAAATGCCAAAGAAAGACATGTGCAAGAATTTTCACAGCAGATTTATGTGTGATAGCCAAAACTGGTAAACACCCCCAAATATCCATCAACAATAGGATGTGTAAATAAATAGTGGTTTATTCACAAAACGAAATACAGTCATGAAAATAAGCAAGTAACATATACAAAGACAATGCTGAGTGAGAAAATCAGATACAAGAGCAACACATTGTATGATTTCTTCATATGAAGTAAAAAATAGGCAAAACAAATCTGGAGTGAGAACACGGGCCACTCATGGCGGGCCTGTGGTTTGTTCAGACTCTGAGGGGGCTGCTGGGGTGCCGGGGATGGTCTCCACTTTGGTGACACAGGGGCTTATGGGTGTTGGCACGTATGCACAGCTATGGGAGAATATGTGCATGTAAGTGTGTAAAAACGCATCCAGCTGTATACTTTGGATATGTGCACTCTAATGTTTGTAAGTTATACCTTACAAGCAAAAAGCCATTGGAGTAAAAACAAGGAACAAATCAACAGATGAGGGCCAGACACGGTGGCTCACACCTGCAGTCCCAGCTACACGGAGGCTGAGGCAGGAGGATCACTTGAGCCCAGGAGTTTGAGGCTGCAGTGAGCTGTGATGACGCCACTGCACTCCAGCCTGGGCAACAGAGTGAAACTTTGTCTCAAAAAAAAAATAAATAAATAAATTTTAAATAATAAACAGGTGAGGAAAATTCATTCTTTATTATAACCAATCACTTAAAAATTTTAAAACAAGAATTCTGTGATACCAATTAATATTTATTATATTAGCCAATTTTTTTTTTTAGTGGTGACAACCAATACTGAAAAGGCTTTGGTAAAACCTGTACACATTGTAATCTGCATAATTCTTTTAGAAGGTTTACTGTAATATGTAAATAAGAACTATATAAATGTTGAAATTGAAACAATAATTTGATTTCTTAAAATCTGCCCCAAAGAATAAATGAACAAAAAAGGTATATTATGGAATATTATGTAGCTTTAAAAATTATGATTCAGGGCAATTATAAATACCAAAAATGGTACAAGAGTATTAAATTTTAAAAGCAGACTATAAAATGGCATGTGATTAAATAAAAGCATCACATGTGAACACAGACTAGAAGGTAAGATACAAATTATGAAAAATTTTTGTGTTGTTTGGGAATTTTTTCTTCACTATTTGACACATCTCCTACTTATCAGGAAATCCATTAACACTAGAAAAAAGAATGCACTTAAATGTACTATTTTGGCAAATCTCTGAAATACTCTGCAGCAACGGGAGCACTGCCCGGCAGGAGTGCAAATCTGTGGGCTTTGTGGACCCAGCTTCAGGAGGGCACACCCCTCCCCCAAACTCTCATCCCCACCCGCAATGCAGGCTCCTTAGCCCACCCGCCAGTCTTGCCAGGACCGTCTCACCTGTCTCTCGCCTCCCCACAGACCTTGCCTCTGTCGGGGCCTGCCTTCCTTCTCACCACCTCCCCATGAAGCTACTTTCTTTCTTGGGAAGACATGAGGCACATGCTTTCCAGTCAGACTCTACTGCTTGATCCAAGCATGGCTTCCACATCACCAGGCAGCAGGGAGAGGGGGACTCTGCGTTCCTGGCACACTCCAATAATAATGGCCCTTAACCTTCATTTCTAAGCTTGACGAGTCTTAAGATTTTTCCACACATCCTTAATTTATAGTAGATTCACAGACAGTTGCAAAGCGCACATTTTCACAGAATGTTTTAACAGGAGTATTTCAAAAAGGATGGTAAGACGTCAGCCATCATAAGCAAATAATAACAAAAGTAATAATGGCTCAAATTAAATTGCACCAGGTAACATGCTAAGTATTTTACCTACATTGATTCCTTTAATCCTTAAAACAGTCCTATATATATTATTAACAGCCACAGTGTACAGGTGAAAACACTGCGGCTCACGAGGTACGGTGCCTTGGCTCACTCAGTGGACACGGCAGCGTCGGGGCAGCGAGCACGTGCTCTGCAGCCCCGCACCACCTGCCTCGCAGGAAAGGGCCCGTACCCCAGCCCCATTCCCAGGCACCACCCCCACCAGCTCATGTGGAGGGAAGTACAAAGAAACGTTTCGTTGAATAAACACATGCAGCTCTAGGCCTGCTACAAAAACAAGTAACACAATGCAGAAAACGCTATAATTAAGGTGAGTGCAAAAGCCTGGGAGCACCAAAGAAAGGCCCGTCACCATTGGCTCAGCAGGTCAGGAAAGACGGGTCATCCTGTGGGCAGTGCGTAAATGTTACTTTGAATTCGTCATGCCATATCTGATCTTTAATCATGTTTTAATCGCTTATCATGAAGATCAAACTCACATATTATGAATGACCATTATTCAAATTTTTAACGTTGAATCTACCAGTGCTGGGCTAAGGCCATAGATGACACTCTATAAAAATTTAGAAGCAAGAGTCATAAAATGTATTAGGAAGCCCACAAAGGTGAACTTAATCAACCCTCCCTGCTTTTCTGGAAGAATCGGGGGTTGGAGGCGCTCTCTCTCCAAGCCTCACCGCGACTGCTTCCAGCCTCACTGCCCATTACTAAACCCACCGCTGTGTAATTCCTTAAGAATAATACAGAGCGCTACCTGGGGTGAGATCATGAACACAGCAAGTCATTTTTATGGTCTCATATTGACAATTTTCTTTACTCTCAGTTAAAGTTAGTACCCTGAAAACGCATTTTCTGCTGCAGTCTGTTTACTTTCATCACGATATGCTGAAATAAAAGTGATGTGGGAGTCAGGAGACCTGGGTTCTAGTTTGGATTCTGCCACTTCCCGGCTGTGTTACCTCGGGCAAGTCACTAACCCTTTCTGGGCTCTTGCTTCAACACTTGTAAATCCAACAATATTGCTTCAATATCTGTAAATCCTATAATATCAGGAGACATATGTCTACAAAGACAAGAGCAGAAAAAAGATGGCACTTACTTCCATGATGCGGAACTGGAAAAAAGGGTGATAAGGGAAAGTCACAGAAAAGATGATGCAAGCTGCAGGTAGAAGAGATAAAGACTCAAAAACCCTGGACAAAAATCATAAATTCCACTGCAGCTGAAGAACCATCCCAGGTGGACTCCTGCAGGAAAGCCAGCGGGCCTGAGAGTCAAACCGACTCTTCCAAAGAGTAAGGAGAAAGGGTGACACCAGGGAGCACTTTAGATAACGTATCTCAGACTCACTGACTTGAGAGAGGGAAAAGCCTATCAAAGAACTCCCCACGTGTGCAGACCATCTGAGGATGCACTGAAGACACAGGCCCCCGAAGATAAATCCTGCACGGAAGCCAGCAGACCCAGAAAGGAGAGTGATGGGTTCTTGTGCCCAGTGTGAGCCTCGGGGTCAGGCCTCACTGGGGGAGGCCAGGCCATCTTGTGATGCTCCAGCTAGCCAGGGCAACAAAGTCCTTTATCAGTAAAGAAGGGGGGTGGGGGGAGATGAGGAGGAGGAGGAGGAAGGAGAGAGAGGGTGGAAATGGAGGTTTCGTTAGTCTGGAGTAGGGCTGGGAGCTTGAACTTTTGCTAGTCGCCCTGGTGATTCTGAGCACAGCCCTGGACAGGGCTTGCAGGAAGAGGGGCTGCAAGAACAAAGCTGTCATTAATCAGAACACAAACACAGAACAATAGAACTGTGGCCAAAAAATTTAAGAGTCATGGGGGAAAGGAGCTGTTATGTCACCGCCCTGCAGCGCCATCAGCCTTTGCAGTGACCGGGACCCTAACCATGGGGCTGCATGAGAAGAAGGCAAACCCCAGTCCTCTTTGTCACCCTGGCACTCCCAGACGTCTCCGGAAGGAAGATTAAGAGTCATCCATCCTCTACGTTAGAAATATAAGGCAAATCTGTGGAGGAAGCACACTGCAGAAGCACATGAACCCCCCACCCCACCGAAAACCCCTCGGTACTAAGCTTCCCTGTTGTACAGCCTATGAGCACACACCTCCAAGAAAAACTGCATCTTCCTCCTGAAAGGAGAAGCCCAGGAAGAGGGGAAACAGCCCAGAAATCCTCGTCCCTGCTCCCAGCATGGACAGCTCTGACACAGTCCTGTGCAACACTGAGGGCGCAGAATGAAAAGAAGTCCATACCACAAAGAAAGGTCAGCAGCTGTGACCTTCCTAACAGTGTCAGAAAAACAGCACAGCTGAACTAAGTAGCGATGATGCAGGTGCTGGCATTTTCTAGGGGACTAATGAGCACCCGGGAGGAGACGGCCTGAGGCAAAGCCAGGGGCATCAGCCCTTCCAGCCAGCATTCCCCAGGAAAGGCCCCTAGAGCTCCAGCTGGAGGCCAGGGGCAGGGAGGCTTCAGTGTCTACTGTCACAGGCGTGGCACAGGCTGCAGCCCACAGCCAACCTGGGCCCTCCCAGCACTTTCCTGTCTGTTCAAATGCGCACAGCTGTATTGCTCACAGCTGGGACATCAGTGGGTCTGAGTGTGGGGCTGGGATGGAGCTGTCCCGGTTCTCGAGACATCTCATCTCATACAGAGACACTGCACAGTGACAGCACATGCGCACTGTTGACATGTGTCTCTGAGCAAAAGTGCACTTTAAAGCTTCAAGTACACAAGCACAGCTACTGCACATGCCTGAGAGTTAATCTGCAGATTTCAATGACAGGCAAGGGAGAAGGAAAGAGAAGTAGACATGTGTGTCTTAGTCCCAATTCTGCCACATGTCAGCTCCACACCCTTAAAAACCAGGTAACTGGTTAAGGCCAGCTTCCTCATCTGTTTAAAAATGGGGACAATAAAACCTGTCCGTCAACTGAGGCAACAGAATGGGATCAGCCCTAACCAGCCCTGACCAGGGGTGAGGTTCTACCTGCAGCCAACTCACCCATCTCCCCTGTCCTGGGAGCACGCCTCAGCCAGCTGTGGGCCCGGGAAGGTGAGGCAGGGTCCTGTCTGATGAAGCTACGGCCCGCACTGCCCACAGAGCCTGCTCGCTTGGGCTCTAAACGGATCCCCAACACTCAGCTGCTAAAGAACCACACAAATACCACTGTGACATGATAGGGACACAGGGGATGCCATGAGATGATGGGGACACCATGAGATGAAGAGATGGGGACACAGATAATACTGTGGGATGGTGAAACTAGTATTACTGTGGGTATCTGCATGTCAATTTCACCATTTCATTGCACACTCAACTCAGGGCACAGACATCTGTTCGATTTTTGTGTAACCTGCACATTAAAAAGAAGAATTAAAGAGTTCTGGGGCCAGGCACAGTGGCTCATGCCTGTAATCCCAGCACTTTGGGAGGCCAAAGTGGAAGGATTGCTGTAGGCCAGGAGTTTGAGACCAGCCTGGGCAACACAGTGAGAACCTGTCCATACACGAAAATTTTAAAAATGAAAAATAAAGAGTTCTGTTAATTTAGTGAACAAGCATTTGCTGAGTGGATGGATAAATGAATATCTCAACAATGTCACACAGCTTTCCCGGAAAGGCGAAGCCAGCGTGTCAAAAACACATTCGCACACCTATCGTACAGATTCACAAACAAAAGAGAACTGTACGTAAGTGTGGAAATAGGAAGTCACAAGACGTATCCTTTAATTCAATCACAACTAGAAAAATATAACTAAAGCCAGATGCTACAAAACTGAATTAGAAGATTAATGAGCAAGTCTGAAAGGAAGGAGAGGACAGACCAAGCAGTAGTTCTTCAAGCAAAGCACTCAAGCATCCATGACAGATGGGAGGATGTGGAAAAGCTCCCAAATATTTACACACTTGTTACCATAAAATTTAAATTAAATATATAGCTATTTTCTACCATCAGAAAGTTGAGTTTCTGTATAAGACAGATGATTAAGAAGGACAAAAATCTCTCATTTAATATGAAAACACTTCTGTCACTAGGTCCAAGGACTGACAACTCGTATTGTAGAAACCAGAACCGTAGCCCCCTCTTCCTCGAGGTTTCGCTTCCTGAGGTCTCAGTTACCTGTGGTCAAATGTAGTCCAAAAATATTAAATGGAAAATTCCAGAAATAAACAATTCTTAAGTTTTAAACTGCATGCCATTCTGAGGAGCGTGATGACATCTTGAGCCAGGGACGTGAGTCATCCCTTGTCCTGGGGGTCCAGGCTATAAAAGCTACTCGCCTGTTAGTCAGCGGCATTGTCTGTTTCTGACATCCAACCACCAACATCATCATGCTCATCGACCCGGGATCGCCAGAAACAGACGACCCTCCTTCCATCCTGGGAAGGTCAACAGCAGCTAAGACCACACCTCTGTGCCTACGTCACTCACCTCACCTCCTCACACAGGCCCTGTAGTGCCTCACGCCACCTCCCGAAGGGGGAGTGTAGTACAGTAAGGTATTTTGAGAGAGAGCGACCACATTCACATAATTTTCACTACAGTATATTGTTATATTTGTTCAATTTTATTAGTACTTATCATTGTTAATTTCTTACTGCGCCTAATTTGTAAATTAAACTTTATCATAGGTATGTGTATAAAAAAAACACAGTATATGTAGGGTTCAGTACTATCTGAGTTTTCGGGCATCCACTGGGGGTCTTGCGTGTATACCCTATAAATAAGGGGGGGCTACTGTATTCCCATCACCTAAAGATAACCGTTGGCTCAAATATAACAGCAAAAGCAAAACAAAACTACGAAAGTAATGCTAAACAGAATAAGTTTAAATTATTGAACTTGATCATTATATATAGTTGGATAATATTCTTTGATTTGAAAGATACATTTAAATTCTATGAAAGTTCTATTTTGTTTGTGTGGCATTAATTTTTGTTCTCAAATGTTGCTTGAAAAATCAAGAGCAAAATGGTTATAAAACTAAGAATAGACTTAGTAATTAACATGTATACATTTGTCAAAAATAGTTACCTGATTATCATATTTAAGAGACTGCGTCCCAACCAAAAACCGAATGGCATCTGTTTCTGCAGTTTGAGGTGTTAAAGCACGTGCCTGCAGGAGGGAAGGAAAATGCATACACATTTATGAAGTTAGATTTAATAGCGATTAAAAAGGCAGTTTATCTCATCTACTGTTGATAAAGTACAAATTAGTACAGAGTGTCTGGAAGGCAATTTAGAAATATGTATT
Organism: Daubentonia madagascariensis; assembly: GCA_023783475.1. Taxonomy (NCBI): domain Eukaryota; kingdom Metazoa; phylum Chordata; class Mammalia; order Primates; family Daubentoniidae; genus Daubentonia; species Daubentonia madagascariensis. Next base: position 2,844,776 of record JAKFHU010001035.1, read on the forward strand.
AAAAGCCTTAAACTTTTGTACACTTTTAACACAACAGTTCTACTTCAAATTTATACATGCAAATAATTGTAAATAGGCACAAACATTAAGCAATAAGATGTAAATTATTTAAACAGCAATGGTTAAATTACTTTTTTAACAAACCCATTATTTTTAAAGTAATAGATTGGTTAAACAAATTATACTTCAACAATACAGTAGAAAACAGCTTCCAGCAATAGCAGAGTAGGGGGTTTAAACCAACTCTTCTTCAGAGAACAACTGGAAAAACTAAACAAAACACTCTGAATCTGTTTCAAGGCCTCAGAGAACTACCAAAGTGATGAAGAAATGCCAAGATCCAGGAAAGGAGGGACGCCCGGAGAGGAAGCTGACGCCTGGCCACTTTTCACCTAGAGGCATTTGTCAATTTGGAGATCACAACTAAACGGCTGGTGCTGAGGCGAGCTTTGAAAGGCTCACGTATCTTCGGGCACAAAAGCCAAAGTTCAGGGCCCATAAAGCGCTCGGCTAACCCCACAGGCTTGCAGCCCAGGAGTAAAGGTGAACTAGAATTAGATCAGCCTGCACAGACTAAGCTCCAAATCATCGCAGTCCTTGCTGGCATTTAAAGAGATCCAAGCAGGCCGGTGCTCCTAGGCCAGCAGCCTCCTGCCAGAAGAAGACAGTCCTCTAGAGGAAGATAACACCCAAAGCTTCTAAAGTCTTGCATGTACAATGTCTAACATTCAATCAAAAATAGCCAGTCATACAGTAAGACAAAACCATATGACCAGAAACCAAAAGAAACAACCACCAACAAAAAAGGCCAACAGAGTGTTCAAATAATCAGGTGCTCTGGGAAACAAGCTCTAAGTTAACCCTTTATTAAAAGGATTTGTTCTGTAAAATTTAGATTCAGAAAAAAGGCCACACCCAAGGATCCAGAAGGCCCCATATGGCCCCAAGGCTGCAAGTTCCCCACCCCCGCAAGCTCTAAGATGTGCGTAGACGAGACTTACTGGTGAGTGCGCTTAGGAGCTATTCCACATGAGGGTGAAGGAAGTGGGATGGAGCAGAGGGAGAAGTTGGACTGCACTGCATCTGCAACAGATCTGTCAATCCAACGGGGGCTCTGCAGCTGGACAGCCCTTCAGATTGAGGCCAGACGGCAAGGCCTTTATACCGCCCACCACCCACCCCCATGGGTCATCATTGGATGCAGGCTGCCCCAGAGAGGGGATGTGACCGTGGGAACAGTGACTCTGTTCAGCCGAGGGCAACTCCTGGAGCAAGACCCAGCTGAGAGGCAACTCCTGGAGCAAGACCCAGCTGAGAGCTATCACCCTCCAACAGTCTCAGAAGCTGCTGGATTTCCTGAAAGAAAAACCTAGGCAGTACCTGACAGCATAAATTACAATAACTATGTTTAATGTGCTCAATAATTAAAAGACAAAATTAAGAATTTCAGGTGATGAATCTGAAGTTTAGAGAGTAAAAGATTATGTAACTGGTTACTACAGCTGTGACTAGTACTTCAGGCTTATAAATTCAAATCCAGCTCTGTTTTAGTACCTAGACCAAGTCTCTGTGGTAGGCATAATAATGGCCCACCAAAAATGCCCACATTCTAATCCCCAGAACCTGTGAATATGTTAACTTATATGGCAAAGGGACTTTGCAGATGTAATAAAATTAAGGACCGTGAGTTGAGATTACCGTGAATTATTGGATCACATGGGCCCTTGAAATCAGAAAACCTTTCCTGGCTGTGGTCAGAGAGAGATGTGATGACAGAAGAGAGACTCAGACAAGTGGCGGCCATGAGTGCTCTGCAGCCACGAGGAGGGCTCTGCAGCCACTGCTGGCCTGGAAGATGCATGAAGACATGGGCCAGGGGATGTGGGTGCTTCTCGAAGTCAGAAAAGACAAAGACACAGATTCTCTCCCCTAGAGCCTCCAAGAAGTGAGAAAGACTTACTGATGCCTTGATTTTAGCCTGGTGAGACCCATGTTGGGCTTCTCACCTATAGAACTGTAAAATAATAAAATTATGTTATTTTTAGCCACTAAGTTTGTGGTAATTTGTTATGGCTGCCTCTCACCATGTGGATCTAGAAACACACCTGGCATCCTACTTCTTCAGCCATCACGTCAATTCCTACATATTGTCCCCAATTTCTTGATTCATTCATTTTGAAACAGGGTAAGAGAAACAGTTAAACAGGTAGTCCTGACCACTTGGTCTATCTAGTTTCGACGTGTTTTCCACAACTAAAGCAAAACAATGAGATCTCTTGGGTGTCCATTTCAAAAAAGTTTAGGAATAACAATTTCATGAACTATTCTTAGAAAATGTAACCACATTATATATGTTCCCACCCTTCCCAAAATAGTCAGCAGCACAGAAACATCAACTACTAAAATACATTTCAATAAAAGCAAGAAAACCTATGTCTAGAGCAATATTCGCATTTTAGACATTTGAAGAAAAAAATCTACTTGAGCCAATTCAACTATTCAAAACAGCTTTAAGGTTCCCATTATCAGTATTCCTCGACCCTCTTCTGCAAACTTGGCTGGACAATTTTTGGAGCCTTAGGTCTCTTTGTGAAACTATGAATTCTTTGTGAACCTGTAGGTCTTCTGCCAAAAATGTACATACAGAATACATGAAATTTTGTATATAATATCAGCAAGTTCATGGAGACGCTGAACTCTATCCAATTTAAACACCTCTGGCTTAGAAGGAAAGGACTCTGAGGAGGAGGGTGCACGCCACTCCTGAAAGATGAAGCCCCGGCTGCTCCATGGGCTGAGCCCAGGGCAGTAGAGAACGCAGGGTCAGGACCGTCTTCAGACAGGACATTAAGACTTCCAAACGTAGGAACATGCTGTCACCCCAGATGACAAAGGCCTGAAAGTCCCCAAAAATAAGACCCATGAGAGGACCTGTCTGAAAGGAAATTACTATTTTACATTAGAAGACTCATCTACGCTTCGAGTGAGTGCCCACCATAGCAAGTGCTGTGTAGGCACCGCAGAGGCACAGGCGTCATCTCTGCACACAGGAAACACGGACTGTCACGAGGAGAGAGGAGACAAAGCCTCAGAAAGACCAAAAGACAAGATGAGATGTGATTAAGTATCAAAAACACTGGCACAAACCATAATAACAGCAAATTAACATTTATCAAAATGCACCCACAAGCGCAACATTAGACACAAGGCAGGATTAAATGCCATCACTATAAAATAGAAGAAAAAAATAAGCAGATTGTATTAGTAGCTATTATATTGAATAAAGAAGGGCAATTCAAGAATGCAGAAGCTACTTGAGTGAAGATAATGAACCGGCATTCAATTTACTTCATTCTAAAGCAATTTGTAGAGCCAAGAATTGCATACCTGGAGAGGAATAATGGTAAGCACACAGAAAAAACGTCTAAATAGATCATCTGTTTCAGAGAGAGTAAAGCTGCCACAGTTTTAGAAAAGCACTACAAATTTGGAACTATCTTGTTCAAGCTCACACAAGAAAAGACACTTCTTTTTTAAAAAATGGAAGAGGGAAATCATTTGTATAGACAAATCTAAAATGTATCTTTAAAAATTGCAGTGAAATCTCATAAAAGTTTAATTCAAGAGCTTTCCAAAAATTATTTAATTCTGGCCATTCTGGTGACAGATCTATAGACATCTATGTATGTCTTGAGGACTGAACTCTGATCTTTTCCTTCTGCCCAAATTCCTTTCTAAAGGGGCTTAGTGAGTCACACCTACAAATGATAAAATCTCACTAAACTGCTTTTTGTTAACCAAATATAGTGCAGGTTTACTTCCTAACCTACTTCTGGTATAGCATTAACGTCATCATCGGAAAGATAGAAGACCCCCCTCTCTAAACTCCAGCATCCCAGCAGATCCTTATCTTAAGGAAGATCCTCCTGTCTGGACCTCCCAGAGTGCTTAGACCTTTCATCTTAACGTAAGCATTTCCTTTCTGGTCTTTTAGATAAAGCCTAACTCTTTCAGCCAATTGTCAGCTAAAGAATCCCTAAACCCACTCCCATGTATTGATTTATGACTTTACCTGTAACCCCCATCTCCCTAAAATGTATAAAACTAAACTGTAACCCAACCACAGCAAGTCCACTTGCTCAAGACTTCTTGAGCATGGCTCTGGGTCATGGTCCTCAAATTTGGCTCAGAATAAACTTCTTTCAACTATTTCAGAGTTTGGATTTTTTCCATCCACAGTCTGTAATTCTGCTTCTTTGATTAAAGTAATGATAAAATGACCTCTCTAACTCTAGTCAGTATGATAGTTTTACAGGTGCTCCAATGACCCTATAGTCAGATCAAATTTTTATAGTATAATAGGTAACAAAACATTTCCTCATATTTCATTTTGGTTCATCCTCATGATTCGATGAGGTAGACAGGAAGACAGGGTGGGCAATGCCATCCCCATTTCGTAGATAAAGAAACTGAGGACCAGACAGGTGCAGTGACGTAGCCTCTGTCCCCTAAAACTGTGAGGAGGAAGAAGAACCCAGACTCCCGAGGGAAGCCCAGTCATCCTTCTCCTACCACGAAGCAGGGTAAGTGCAACACAAATAACACGTCTGGTCTCAGTCAGGACATAGGTCACTGTATAATAAAAATTCCACATGTTCTCCCCAGTTCCCATGAAGAAAGGCTAAGGCATTTTCCTTGCAGAGGCTTCTTTCAAGTCTGTCACCCCCATGAAGTGAACCAAAGCAGTCAGACGACCTGGAAAAGGGGTCAAGACCATGGCAAGAGAGAATCATCAGGAACGTGAGGACATTACAGGAGCTGTAAGTGTCAGTACCCACAAGTGTGGACTGAGCACACAGTTTCCTTGGGAAAGTCAAAACCATATGCATTTGCTTACTAGATTAAGCAGGAAGTGGTTACCATAGACACCAGGTAGCGAACCGTACCCATTAGCGTTCTTTACCAAAATTTCCCCACCAACAGCCACACTCAGGAAGCCGAGGAGGGCGGGTGAAGGGGGGCTTCGCCTTAGCAGTAAGGACCCAGGGCAGGGCCAGCTGGGCCCCCCTCCAGAAAAGACCCCCTACGGGGCACTCCCTCAGGGCCAGGAGGGCAGGTGGGGGGGGGGAGAGAGGGAAAAAAGTACAAGAGGAAAGGGGGACACCCCCCAACTTTTCATGCTGTGCCACCTAAATACCCATTTCTCACCTCCCACCCCCAAAAGGAGAAAAGCAGGCAAAGGTTTGGAGTGCATCAAAAGGAAAACAAAATCTCTGCCTTACCCAGGGAGAACTGAGGTAGTAACACTATTTCTAGGACCCCCGAGGCTCTAACCTCACAGTCATGTATTCATTCATTTGTTCATTCAGGTAAGGCCAAAGGGAAGCCGAGGCCTTTCCCTGTGGCCAAGGAGCTTGCACTCGATGGCACCACCGCTCTGCATGGCCTGTGGCACAGGCTGCGTGTCATCTCCTCTCAAGCCCTTGGGGCAACCCCAGGCCCCTGCCTTTCAGCAACAGAGGTCACCCCGCACCTCCCCGCAGCTCACTCTGCTGACGCAATCTCCCTCCTCCCACTCGCAGCCAAACAGGAGGACGGCAGGAGAAGACAAGGAACGCCCTTCCAACTGAGACCCGCTCCTCGCCTTGTGAGTGCCTGGCCTCCACTCTGGCCGTCGGTGTCACCCAATTGCCAGATCTCAGAGCCGCCTCCAGCCCCCACCCCCTCAAGCCCCCAGGCACCCTGCCGGGAGCCCTCCCACTGGCTCCCACGCCTTTCCCTCTGCATCCTGCGTCGCTGCTCCCAGCTGCACCTTGCTCCTAGACGTGCTCACTTTCCCCTAAGTGTGATCATCATTAATAGGCTGACGACTTCCAAACGGGAATCTCATGGCCAGACCCTCGCTAAGCCACCTGTGAGCTGGCTCTGTGCTAGGTGCCCACAGGCACCCCCACAGCAGCCCAACCAAGTGGCCCTGCCGGCCTCCCCAGACCTCCTGCTCCAGCCCCGCCCACAGTCCTCACCTTCCACCCCGATCCCCGTGGCTCCTCGCTCCCACAGAGCCCCTTTTCAGTCCTGCCACCACCTCCCACATTCCCTCCTTAAATTTTATTTTAACCGGTTTTCCTGACACAAGTTCACCCTCAACCTTGCAACAAAAGCTACTTTATCAAATCAAATCTGGACCTCAGGTTTTAAAAAAATGGGCTAAAGACTTCATTTCTCTCCTCGCAAACTGGGAAATCACACAAAAGCAAGAAGGAGAATGAAAAACAGAAACGTAAACTCTGTCCACAGTGAAACTCGGAAACATCAATGATCCAAAAGCACAGCATCTGAAGAAAGACGGCAGAGGCCGTGAAGGTCAGAAACAAGAGAAGACACCGGAGGCAGCACGTCCCAGACGAGCCCCGGGAGCAACTCTGCGGACTGACCTTGAGGGGCAGCGCCCCTCGGATGGGACCACAGAAGCAGGTGCGCAGGCTGGTGGTAGGCGCATCCCACACACCACGTGGTGGGAGTAAAGCGGGGCCGACAGGGCCACCGGCACCTTCTCAGGAAGCAGAGTCCAGGACAGAGCTGCTGCACTGTGGACACCTGCACTGGCCAATCTCCTTTGGCTTACAAGAAATGACAGCTAAAAGAATTTACTCGCAAACAGCCTGTGTCACAGCATTCCTGCCAGCCTGGGACATGGGCCTGGCCCAACTCCACGCACACAGCCTGCAGGGAGCTTCACCAGGAAGGACTCACCATTAAAAGACCAATGACCCAAAGGAACTAGCACAGGCACTGGGCAAAGGCACCACAAGGAGAGAGAGGGAAGGAAGACAAACAGGAAAAGACGTCAGAAGATGGAAAACACAAACCAGAAAATGTTGCCACAGAATAGCTAAAAATTGTGATCAAACATATCAACATAAATTCATAAAAATTAATGGAGCAATCATCTCTCTAAGAAAAAAATCTGAGTTACCATGGATCAAAAGGTCAGCGGTATAAGAACACAAAGCCATAGCAACAGGCAACACCAACACTACTTCAGCTGTTTTAAACACAGAAACAGAAGGAAAACTCCAAGTGCTTTTTATGAAGCCAGCATAGCAGTGAAACAAAACTCAACCAGGAAAATGCACAGAAAATTACATTACAAATATTAATAAGAAAATTCTAAGTAAACTACCAGCAAACCGAATCCAACAGAGTATTCTTCCACGATCAAGTGGAATTCTTTCCAAAAATGCAAGGGTGGTCCAATATTTAGAAAGCTATTAATGACCAAAGAGATCAAAAGAGAAAAATCATATGACCAAATGATCAGTTCCATGGATGTAAAAAAGCATTTGAAAAATTTAATCTCCATCTTTGATTTCAAAACTCTGAAAAGGTAAAAATCTACAGACTCTCCAGTGTAGGCCTGATGGCAAAGGGGTTTCCTTACCTGGCAGCAAGCAGACCTTTGAGTGACGGCCTGGCCCATCCATCCCTCAGCCCAATGGCACAAAAGCCAACAAGTCCACATTCTTTTCACACTTCTGACCTGGCTGCACTGACCTCAGGTCTTCAGGAGAACCTCCCAGAACAGAAAGGGCGTACTCACATCCTTGTGTGGCTTACAGCCTTGGCTCTGCTTGTTTACTGGTTTTGGTGATAAACCCAGGGGAAAGTGACTTGAAACAAGCCCAAGTCATCACTGTCACCCACACTCCAACCTCGACCACCCTTTCTGGTCTGGTCCAGCTCACTCGAGCAGCACTGGACCCAAACAGAAGCTGACAGATGCACCCCTCAACTTTGGCCACACCTGCAGTACCCGCTGCTGCGCTGGTCCATCGTGAATCCCACGCCTGCTCCCCCTCCACTTACGTGTTAGCACAGCCGTCACTGGCTACAGGCTCACACCTCCCGTCACTCTCATGTGACCCCCACAGCTAAAGGTCTCAATGTCAGAAGTTCAAAGAAATAACATTGCAGGAAAGAAATCAACCTGTTTGTATAGACTTTGAGATAGTCATAAAGAACTACTGTTCTGTTAACTGAAAACTATTCATTAACTCATATGTAGAAAACTGATTTCTACTGACCAGTATACTAAAAGTGTGTAAAAGCATCTCAAATTTCATTTATACTATAAAAAATTCAAAATAATTAGCACAATCTGCTCAGCATTTTTCTAAATGAATGACCCTTTGTGTTGGTCATCTGCCTTTTATTTGCAGTTGTGGTACTTGGCTTTACCTTCCAAGCCTCATTATCTTCAGTTAATGGTCAATATCAGCTCTCCAGCTTTTAATGTAAACTGTTCTCCATGCAATTTGAACATTATTTACTACTAAAATGCCACTATCATTTTCAGTTCTTTTTACGCTTACTGCAACGATGGTTCTTCGAATTCAAGAAAGTCATGGCCCATGGAACTGTCTAATAAGTGCAAAAATCAGCTACTTCTTTTAAGATAAAGAAGAAATTCCAATAAAATATTTGACTCCCTTAGGAGGATCAATTCCATCAGTTTTTCAAATCTCAGGAAATAAAATTTAAGTTAAACTCAAAGATCCAATACTGGAGATCAAAACCTCTGGGTTATATGGAAGATTTCTGAGTGAGATCAATAAGGTATTAAGTAGCATTGGCAGAAATAATTGTACTACATTAGGTAGTACAAGATTATGGAACCTTGGATCTACCCATATGGTCCCTCCCTATGTAGCCTCATGTGCACCTAGTTAAGGAGAAAGCCGTAGAACTTAGTGTTTAAGAAGCATTGAAGTCAGTTTGGGTTTAAAGCCTAACTAGGTCAGAATCCCAAGTCTATCATTTACTAGCTAAGTAGCCGTGGACAGCTAACTACTCTCTCTCAGCCTCAGTTTCTTCATCTATAAAGCAGGAATAACGACATCTACCAAAAATGATTACTGTGAGAATTAAATGAACTAGTTGTTCAGTGCTATGCAGAATATCTGACATAGCTCAGTGCTCAATAATTGGTAGTTTAGCCATCACTCTTGTGAATGTGACACACCCACCAATCAAACCCTATAACACAGTTTATTACACATATGACACTTAGTTACTACCTTGTATGGTATTTATTTGTAAGAGTTTTTTCTGATTATAATGATTAGAACAACACTTGTTGAATACACTATATGCCAGGCATTGTTCTAAATGATTCAATTAAATGTATTAACTCATTGAATTTTCATAACAGCCACGGGGGTGGGGTAGATGTTTATTTTCACATTTTATTGGCAAGGAAACTGAGGCTCATGATTACATAGTTAGTAAGTGCTGGAGCCAGGATCTAAATCTTAGTAGTCTGTATGGCGTCCATGCTTTTGGTAACTAACACTGCTGCCTCTCTCACGGTAACCTACTGAAAGCAGATATCAGCCACGTGCCGTGGCTCACGCCTGTGATCCTGGCACTCTGGGAGGCCGAGGCGGGAGGATCACTTGAGCTCAGGAGTTCAAGACCAGCCTAAACAAGAGACCCCGCCTCTACTAAAAATAGAAAAATTAGCCAGGCATCATGGCCTGTGCCTATAGTCCCAGCTACTTGGGAGGCTGAGGCAGGAGGATCCCTTGAGCCCAGGAGTTTGAGGCTGCAGTGAGCCACAATGACGCCACTGCACTCTACCCAGGGTGACAGAGTGGGACGCTGTCTCAAAAAAAAAAACAAAGCAGATATCATTTATATTTTTAACACATATTGCTGCATACCATTATGTATCAGGTACTTTCAATAGCAATGAACTGTGTTTTTTATCTCTCTGTATCTATCCCTCAGTGCCTTAAACATAACAGGTTCTCAAAAGCTACTTGAATAGATGAAAACGAGTACAGGCTTCTAACAGGCCCTACACACTCCTCCCTACCTACCCTCCCAACTCCTCTCCCACCTTGTTCCTCCCACTCACTCACTCTGCCCACACCAGCTTTCTTGCTGTCCTAAACTGCCATGTGCATTGCTTATGCTATGGGGGTTCATTCAGTTCGTAATCACTTGTTGAGCAAGTGATTGTGCCAGTCACAGTGAATAGGCACTGGAGAATACAGGATGATAAAGAAATAGGATACTAGTGGGAAAACAGTTAAATCCAAAAAAAAGTCTTTGGCTTACTTAATCGTACCAAGGTTAATTTCTAAGCCTTGACAAATGTCCCATGGTTATGTAAGACGTTACACACAACATCAGGGGAAGCTGGGTGGAGGACACGCAAGAACTTTATGTGCACCTTGGCAACTCTTCTGTGTGTCTTAGGTTGTTTCAAAATTAAACAATTTTTAAAAACCAGATACAGTTCCTGCCTTCAGGAACTCAAATTCTAGAGGAAAAGGTGGACGTGTAAACAAATGAGTACACCAGGCGATAATTCCCAGGCCAGAAGAAACGTCCAGGATAGGACGGAGGACGGCGGTGCCAACCCTGCTGTCATCCGGGACCCAGCCGAGGGGACCTGGACTCGGTGCTGGCTCTGCAACCGTTGGGCCTCCCGAAGCCTCAGCTTCCTCCTCTGCAAGACGGGACCGGGGGGACGGCCGCGAGTCCTCGCAGGGCTGGCGGGGGGGCGGCAAAGCGAGTCACTGTGGGACCGCGCATGCCGTCAGCAGCCGGGCCGAGCAGCACCTGCGCCTTCCGAGTGACCCACCTGGAACTCCAGCCCGTAGATCACCGGCGCATCATCCTCCATGCTGCGGGAAGGCGGCCCGACCCCGGCCGCTCACACGCTGAAGCCTGGGCTAGGAGCGCTGCAAGCACCCATTCATTCCCCCAGCGCAGCAAACGACTCCGCACTGGCACTCTTTTGGCCCACACCACGTCCCGTAGGGCCCACTTCCTGTTTTTCTCAATACGTCATCAACGAGCTCCTTGCTGGATGCCAATGGCAGCAGCGCAGGGCTCACGCGCATGCCCATTTGAGCTCCCATCCGGTTCTCAGTCGCGCTGTTTCCTGTCGGTGGGCGGGGCAGGGAGGCTGAGGAGGCGGAGCTCAGGGAGCGGGCGGTGGGTGGGAGGGCTCCGGCCTCGGCTCGCAGTTGGAGGCCAGCGCGGAAGTCCCCTGAGCTTTGCCGTGTAAAGAGTCGCTCGTGCTGTCGCTGAGACGCTGCCATGTTTTGTACCGTTACATGGCATTCCCGAGCGCTGGGCCCACGCTTTACACTTCCGTAAAGATCCGGGCTCTAACCCATGAATAAGCTGTTAGACCTCGTTTTACAGATGAGACGCTGCAAAATTAGTAAGGCAACCGCAGGTGCGCGGGTAGACAGTTGGGCTAGGACGCGCACCTGAGCTGTCAGACTCCCTTAGGCTCGGCCTGGGCTCCCCAAGTCAGAGGCCAGGCCTAAGGCGCTTCGGCAGGCGCCGGCACCGGGTGTGGCAAAGGGTGCACTACCCGGAGTGGGGTAATGCGGGAAAGCCGGCGCCGCGCCACTGGCAGTACTGGGCCAGCTTTTGCCTGCGAATGGGAGTTGGACGGGAAGACCGTGGGATCCCCAGAGGTCGCCCCTCTTGTGCAGCAGGCCCAAAGTGCCTGCGTTGATGTTGGGCAGTGCCCTTGGAAGACAGGAATAACATTGCATGGCATCCAAAATAATCGTTTAGCTAAACCCCCATCACTGCTTCCACCAGGGTTTCCAGGACCATGCACCTTTCCTCCATTTTTGTGACTATTTACCTTTTCCCTCTACCCTTAATTGATCTCCATGACAGAAATGGCTGGGTCTGGTTTTGCTCAGCTGTACCTGACACCGAAAATGAGTGACTGAGGCAAGGATCTCAATCAAGATTTATTAAGCCAGCTTTAAGGTCCTTCTGGGAAAAACGCAAACCACAGATGCATCTGTGGTTATTTTCTGAAGAGGCTGTCAAGAGGTTTAGTATTTATACATTTCCTTAAAGCAGGGGAAGGCATACAGGAAAAGGGGCAGGTAGGCGGTAAGGCAAAAGGTTACATTCTTATGAGACTTTAGTTAGTGCCCAGGAAATCTACATTTTACATAAGATAAGGTGAATGTATGAGGGGAAAAAGGAAGGAAGAATCAATTATGCAGCTATCTCTAGATAGGTGGGGGAATGATTGATCTCATCTTGTCTCTGTTCTGCACCTGGGAAGATAAGCTTGTAATCAACATCAGCATGAAATCTAACAGACTTTAGTTGTAGGAGCTGGACTTAGACTGCAGACATAAAGTTACAATTGGCATGACCTTGTTTATGGGAGGCCAGCAAAGAATTTGCTTATGAATGATGTGTGGGGGCAGTCCTTCATAGATGCCTGCTGCCTTCGGCCTTTCTGTGGGGATCTGGCTAATGCATAACGTTAGTAACAGCTAGCTTTTCATTGGGAAGTGGGCATTACATGACTCAGCCTCCAGGCTTGACCTTCCCTTTTGCATAAGAATTTTGGAGAGGTCCTGAGGTTTTCATTTTCCTTTACACACCCAGTGCTCAGCACCCTGCATGACAAAAAGTTAAGGCGTGATGAAAATCTGTTGAATGAAAGAGGAGACCTTAGAGATTTATCAGAAATCAAGTACGCAGAGGTCCACACCTAAGAATCCAACTCAACGACTGCATTTGCTGAAATTAACTTGCTGAGCTAAGAACGCGCGGTCTTCATACTTCTGGATTAAATCCACCTACCTATCATTGATATCATTACTACCACTGTCTTTATCATCAATGGTATTACCATACAAATACTACAGGTGCATAGTAGAAAACGTAGAAAATACAGATAAGCCCAAAGATAAATTCCTAGAAATACTGATTTCTAGGGTGCACTGGCCAATAAAAATAGCCTAAGAGTCTCCCTTCAACCTGCCCCTTCTGGCACAGGTTTGCCTGTAGCCTCCGAGTGTCAGAATGAAGCTGGACGGCGGGTAATCTCCCTTGCCCCCTTTCCAAGGATAGGCCCGCTCCCCACCCAGCCCGACTCCTCGTCCCCCTCCGCGTTCACACCTTGGGCTCCAGGCCCCGCCCACCGCAGACGAACCGGAAACGCGCCGCGCTTCCGGCAAGAGCCACCAGTTCCTGTACTGGGCATGCGCGTAAGTAGGTGCGCCACGGGCCGGCACGCGCAAGCGCACAAGCCGCACTAGGCCCCATGTTCTGTCCCCGCTTCCTGGCTTCCGTCACCTTCTTTCCGGACTCTGGTCACGGCCGCAGGTGACCCTTTCCCCCAGCCCCAGTGGGCGGGTGGCAGGTGAGGATCAGGGCCCCGCAGTTAGGAGGGAATCGGCCGTGCCGAACCGCCTCGGAGCTGGAGCCCACCGGCCCTCGGCCCGGCCCCTGGGTCTTCTCCTCTGAGTCCTTTCCTAGAGAGCGGCGGGCTTCCCCCTCCTCCCCGGGGCATGTCCACCTCCCAGGACCACCTGGGGGCTGGAGCCCGCCGGCCCTCGGCCCGGCCCCTGGGTCTTCTCTGGGCCCCTTCTAGAGAGGGTCAGGGGTCACTCTACCTGGGCATCTCTGCTCCGCCGGCTTTGGGCCCAGACCTCCATGCAGCCATTCACGCTCCTGCCCTCGCTCTCCACTTTTGCAAAGGGGCTGGCAACGTCTTCTCAGCCTGCGGTCGCTAAAGCGAAGGTGAAGTTCAGAGGAAACCTGCCTTACCACACTCTCAGCATTGTGAGGTTAAAATGCGATAATTAATGTAAAACCATTTGTTACTGTGTAAACGTTGGCTGTTATTACACATCCTAATTGTAGAGTATATATACTGAGAAAGCATTTATTTAAAAAGAGGCATAAGATTCAAAGATCTATTTTAACGTGTGTCTGGTTTTTTTTCTCACTCTTTACCACAAAAGACTTTAACCCCAAGGAAAATTGTTCTTGGGTCTACAGTTTCTACCTTTTTGTGGCTCCTTGAAGATATGGTGTTTTTTGGATTCAAACACTTTACTCCTTGCTAATTTTCACAAATTCAGAAGACAGTGTTGAGTGGCAGACAACGAGCCAGGCCCTTGTGTGTGACTGGGGTGGGAGAAGAATGTGGGAACGCAAATAGAGTCACATAGTCGCAGCATTATTCATTCAGTTCTTAATTCTGTGATTTCTAACAGGATCTTCACGGTTCCAAGACAGTAACCACTCTCCTTTATCGTTAAAATTCTAATTACTGTGCTTGTATTTGTGCAGCTCTTCACAGTTTAAAAGGTGCCTGTGCATGGGTGCTATTGAATCCTCTTTGTCCTGATGTACCAACCTCATCTAAAAGAGTAAATGATTGACAGACTTCACTTTACTTACAGTGAAGCTGAGACTCAACATAGTTGTTTAGACCCTGCATGCAGAGCTCTTTCTGCCCCACTCCTGCTGCTCTGAATCGTTATCCATCTGCCGTCTTTCAGGGAAAGCAGAGAGGTGACCAGCACGTGGAAAGAGGCAGAAAACCCTGTGTTAGGACTCTGTCACCATCAATTATTGGCAGTGTGACCTTGGGCAAATCACTTGGCTTTCTCTGCAGTGTGATAGAGATAATAATAGCACTTGATAAGTTTATTGTGAGAATTAAATAAGATAATACAGGTAAAAAATTTAATCTGTAGTGGGTGTTACATGGGGACTTTTATAAATATATGCTAATTAGATTTCCACTACACATCATAGTACTCTTATGGAAAGGTTTACATTGCTACAATTTGGTAAAAGATTTCTGTTTACAAAATGTGTGTGTCCAGGAAGTGAACCTGGAAAACCAAGTTTTAATTGTTCTTAGGAATGTTTTATTTCTCAAGTACATAATCACTCAAACTTAATACTTAAAATTTTTAAAGAGTTAATTATGCACCTTATTGTGTACAGCACTCAGTTGCACAAGGAGAAAGTCAGATTTTTTTGCTGCACCATGATGCTTATGTAAACTTAAAATCGTATCTATGGTTTAATAAAAATGAAGCCATAATAGGGAGTAAAGATTTCTGTCAGATACAAATCAAAAACACATACATGTCTTTCCACTTTTTAGTTATGAACTGTAAAGACTACCTGTAACATACATGTAAGATCTAAAGATCCAGTGTAAACCCCACTCAGTGTTCCACCGCCAGTGTAAGATACGGACTGTTACCCTTTGCTTTGAAACTCTCGTGTGTCCCTCCCCAGGTCAAACTCCCCTGCCATCGCCTCCAGCCCCCTCTCCAACTAAATTGGGTATTATTATATCCTTGCTTTTCTTTGTAGTTTTACCAAATGCATTTGTGTTCCTAAAACAATAATTGTTTAATTTACGTATTTTTGAATATATACAGTCATCCTGTTTCTTTTTCTACTCCTTTGTGCAAAATTATATTTCTGAGATTCAAGTGTATTGTTGTGTTAGATGGAATGGTTCATTCATTTTTACCACTGTTTTAATATTCCATTTTTGAATATACCACAATCACTTTATTTATTATTTTGTCTACAGGCAGTGGTTGTTTCCAGGTTTTTTCTTTTTGGGGTTTTGGAAGAAAAGTGTTTTGTTTTGATTGATTGTTGATAAGCATTCACCATCATAGCTTGTGGCGTTCATGTGCGGGAGCTCCTCCAGGATGTGTAACTGGTGTGGAATTGCCAGTCGTGGTGCTGCGACCACATGTTCATTGTCTCAGCCAAGGCTCCTTTGAGAGTTAAGGCAGCACTTAACAATTCTACTGAGACCATAGGGGAAAAATGGAATTGTCCTGGGAAAAATCAAGCTGTATCATCTTCCAAATTGTAGGATATGTACTTGTTAAATTTTACTAGATAATACAGGTCGTTTCCCAACATGGATATTCAAATGTATACCCCTTTCAACATACTGAACTCTTTTGCTTATTTTTAAGCATTTTGTGTCTTATTAATTTTTAGGAAATCTTCACATATTCTTGTTATTAATCCTTTCTCAGTCACATGTATTTGTGTTTTACTTTCTTTGGGCTATTTTTGGTGATAAGAGCTTTTAATTTTAATATAACAAGTTTATTGATCTTTCCCTTTATGATTTGTGCTTATTTGTTATGCCTAGTATAAGAGGTTTTCCCTACCTTGACTATATACTCTCTTGCATTTTCTTTTGAAAGTCATAAAGTTTTGCCTTTCACATTTAAGTTTCTAATGTGCCTGAAATTGATTTTGTGTCTGATGTGAGGCAAGATTCCAAATTTACTTTTTCCCATGTGTATCATGAGTTGTCTAAACGTCACTTATGAAAATCCACCTCCTTCCTTGATCAGTGCTCCATGTTCCCTGACCAGTGCTACCCCTGCCATATTTTAATCTTCACACCCTAGATTTTTGGTGTATTTTGGGGGTATAATCATATGACAAAGAGTGAAGGTTTTTAATCCTTTCCAATTTTTGTTTTACCTTTTAGTTATTTTTCTTGTCTTATTCTGCTGCCTGGGGCATCCAGTGTTAGGCTGAATAGAAATATTGAAAGAAGACATCTTTATCTTTGTCTTCCTTTTAAAGAGAATGCTTTAAACGTTTCACCATTAGAGATTTCCTTTAGGTTTTTGGTAGATACCATTTATTGCATTGAGAAAGTTACTTTCTATTGTAGTTTGCCAAGAGATTTTATCTTGATCAGATGTTGAATTTTATCAGATACTTTCTTCTGCATCTATTAAGATAGTAATGTAGTTTTTATTATTTAATCTATTAGTGTGTTAAAATGCTTAAGTGGATTTCCTAACATTAAACCTACATTACATCTCTGGGATAAACTCAGTTTATTTTAAAAATAAATACATTGCTGGATTAAGTTAGCTAATATTTTAAGATTTTTGTATCTATGTTCATGAGTGAGATTATAGTTTTCCTCTTAGTATGGCCTTGTCAAATTTTGATATCAAGATTATATTAACTTTGTAAAGTAAATTGGGTCGTGTTCCTTTTTTTCTCTTTTCTGCAAGAATTTTTGTATACGAGGGATTATCTGTACTGAATTTTTGGTAGAATTCACTGTTAAACCATCTGGACCCTGTATTTTCTTTGTAGGAAGACTTAACTACTGATTCTACTTTTTTTAATGGTTGTAAAACTATTCTGGTTATAGGTATATGGTTAATATTAGTGTCTACATGTGAATAAGGCTAGAGTAAGGAAACACTTAGAAGTGAAGAAGCTGTTTTGCTACAGATTATATGTACCTTACCACAAAATGTTAGGTATATAATTTATATATGTGTATATTTTTTTTTCTACATAATGTTTTCTCTTATATATATATAATCACCTAAATCATGTTTTATTATATTGTTCTCATTTTACCATTCCTATTAAGTTTCCAGAGAAGTAAACCCTCAGATCCTCACTTACAAGCATTTTACTTCATCTAGATTTTATTTGTGTGAAAGGGAAAGTGATCATACCTGCCCTAAATTTTTAGGACTGTTTATTACCTTAATACTTGAGAATGAAGTTTATTTTTTCCTTTCCCTATCTTCTCATAAGTGGTTTGCAGGTATTAATGAAAATTTTAGATGTTCATATTTTATAAATTCTTTGATTTACAATTTATAAGGTTTTTAAGCTATATAATTTAGAAGCATTTTTATTTTAATTTTTATTATTTTGGTGATGTTTTCCTAGGCAATGTTCTTTCTTATATCTTTGTAAGTAGATTTCCCTAAATCTTAGAGGTTTAAAGCAGCTTCATCTTCACAGTAATAAGATTTTTTTTTTTCCTGACAGTTTCTTCATAAAAGGAAATAGAATTGTTAAAGCTCCTATGAGACCGAATCGGAGTTAATTTTAGAGCCTGGAACCTTGTTAGGGCTGAGGGGAGATGAGAGGGAGGGAGAACCTCTTTCTCTTGTTATAACCTTATCTGGAACAGACTGTTATTTCTAGAATAAAATAGTGAAGGCCCCGGAATGATGTTGTGTCCTGGCCGGGGAACGGACAGGGCACAGCCTCATGCTTGTTGTTGGCTTGTCTTTGTCCCCAGCATCCATTTCCTGGCAGGTGGGACCTGACAGCAAAGCCTTACCACTAAGGGCACACGCCCCGCTTTGGTGATCTGACTGACTGTGAAACACTGCAGGAAAGGGGGATTTTGTTCCTTTTCATTGTGTGTGTGTGTGTATGTGTGTGTATATATATATCTATTTCTAAGAACAGGGTCTCATCCTGTCTCCCAGGCTGGAGTGCAGTGGCGTGATCATAGCTGCAGCCTCCAGCTCCTGGGCTGAGGCCTCTCACAGTGCTACGATTACAGGACTTTTCATTGTATTTTTGACTCATTTATACCTAGTAATTATTGGGTAAATATATAAGTAGTGAGTAATTAGTAAGTGACTGTGCTGGACCAGAAACTTCTTCAAAATGTTCAACTTTGATTATGTACTTTAAAATAATGTTTTTAGACCTCAGGGTGATCCAGGCTGTAAAAGGGAGGGCAACTAATTGGGATGCTGTGATGGAAGTATTGATGATAATAAGAAAAAGGTGATCTGTCTAGAGACCAGCCAAATACGGTTTTTGAAGTCAAAAAGGTCTGTATTTTTTTTTTCTGGAAAAAACCCTCATCTTTTACCATAGTCTCTCAGATTTCCTTAACTTGAATTTGTTCACTATGAGAGTAGAACTGTATAAAGTAACTTTTGCCAAAAAAAAAAAAAGTTCTTCAAGGAAAGGAATAAATGCTTTTTTAGAGCTCAAACTCTTTGTCTCATTCTGTGGCCTCCACCAGCCAGTGGCAACCCAACATTTCAGCCTCAGTGAGTCCTGGTTTCCCCACTTACTAGCTGTGTCATTTTGAGCAAGCTACAAAGCCTCTCTAAACCTCAGTTTCCTTATCTGCAAAATGAAGACAACGATAGCAGCTGTGTCATAGGTTTGCTCTGAGAGGGAAGGAGCAAGTGAGTGCACGCACCAGGCACATGCCAATAAGTGTTATCTGTTTTGTTGTTGCCGTCAGCTTCAGTGCTCAATGAGGATACCTTTGTGTAACTTTTACTTGTGTCATTCTCACTGCCTCAGATTTCCAGAATTAAGCAGACAATAGTGTAAGTTTGGGGGGAAGAGGCAAAGAAAGTATTATAGGATGGAGTGTTTTGGGAAAGCTTCATGGAAGAGGGGTACTTCACCGGAGTCTCAAAGAATTAGTGTTCAGATGGCTGGAGATCTCACACCTATTAGAATGGCTACTATAAAAAATAAAACAAAAACAAAATAATAAGTGTTGACAAGGATGTGGAAAAATTGGAACACTTGTGCACTGTTGGCAGGAATATAAAATGGTTCAACTGCTATGAAAAATAGTTCTTCAGTTCCCCCAAAAAATTAAAATAGAATTCCCATATGATCCAGAAATTCCACTTCTGCCTGTATACCCAATACAATTGAAAGCAGGGTCTCAAAGAGAT
This sequence comes from Daubentonia madagascariensis, assembly GCA_023783475.1. Classification (NCBI taxonomy): domain Eukaryota; kingdom Metazoa; phylum Chordata; class Mammalia; order Primates; family Daubentoniidae; genus Daubentonia; species Daubentonia madagascariensis. The sequence continues at coordinate 2,864,116 of JAKFHU010001035.1, forward strand.
ATATGTACACCCATTTTTATAGCAGCAATATTCACAATAGCTAAAAGGTGGAATCAACCCAAGTGTCCTTCAATAGGTTAGTGGATAAGCAAAATATGGTACATATATGCAATGGAATATTATTCATCCATAAAAAGGAAGGAAATTCTGACATATGCTACAACATGGATGAACCTTGAGGTTATTTTGCTAAGTGAAATAAACCAGTCACAAAAAGACAAATACTTTATGATTCCACTTATATGTGGTCCTGAGAGTAGTCAAATTCATACAGAGAGAAAGAAGAAATGTGGATGCCAGGGCTGGGGGAAGATGGGTATATAGGGCATTGTTTAATAGCGATAGAATTTTAGTTTTACAAGATGAAGAGAGTTCTGGAGATTGGTTGTACAACACTATGGATGTACTTAACACTACTGAACTTAAAAATGGTTAAGATGGTAAATAAATTTTGTGTGTATTTTACTGCAATTAAAATTAAATAAATAAGAGGCTGGAAAAATGGATGTTTTTGAATTTTGAATCATTTGAATATGTAACCAATGAACATTTCTTCAATTAAAAAACAAGGTAAAATTAGTTTAATGGTAACTGAAATAGAAAGCTGATACGGTTGATTTATGTTTTTCTTTGTTTCAGGCAGCATGGAGAGGGCTAAAGGTGGCAGCCAGACTGAGGAGTCCCCACCGGTGGAGGTGGGAGTTGAGGGCATCTCTCCGCAGGGGCCTCTGGAAGAACAGGGACAGGGTCTTTATCACGAGGAAACCATTGATCTGGGTGGAGATGAGTTTGGATCTGAAGAGAATGAGACCATATCAGAAGACTCTAATAATTTTGTGGGTAAGCTTAACGAGCACATGATGGAGAGTGTCCTCATCTCTGATTCTCCTAATAATAGTGAAGACGATGTGGGTGATCTTGGTTGCTTGCAGGATGTCATGGAGCCCGTAGAAGGCAACGCTGACCACAGACGGGAAAATATCACAGATAAAGAAGAAATGGACACTCGGAGTAATGACAGTGAAACTGATGGGGACGATACACCTAAGGACATCTCAGACATGACCCCTGATAGCAGAGCGTCTTTGAAAGAAGACTCGGTGCAAGAAGAAGTGAAAGACATGCCCGCATTTGGGAGCGAAGACGCAGAGGATTCTGCACCCAGGGATGACGAGGCTCCCCCAGAAGAGCCGGTATCGGGGGCATCTTCCAGCCAGGCCTCTTCCAAAGACGAGCCTGTCCCTGTGTGCACCATTTTCAGCAAGTCCAGTTCAGCTCCTTCGCAGCCTCACTTGTTCCTGCACGATGGCTTCGAGTCTCAGATGGTGAAATCTCCTAGTTTCAGCAGTGCCAGTGAGACATCGGCCAAGACCCCCCCTCAAGTGGTCCAGCCTAGTCCCAGCCTGAGTAAATTTTTCGGAGATACAATCAACACTAATTCGTTGGCCTCTGACTTCTTTGATTCCTTCACTACTTCCACTTTCATTTCTGTCAGTAATCCCAACGCAGGTGCTTCGGTTCCAGAAAAACTGTCTTCACTCACTGCTCCAGTGGGAGAAACCTCCCCTGACTCCACTGACCCTTCTTGCTCTGCAGGGGTTGAAAGGTCAGAATCAGGTGTTTCCACGGCTTCTCTAGAAATTCCTGAGTCTCCAAAACCATTTTCACAGATACAGGCCGTGTTTGCAGGGAGCGATGACCCCTTTGCCGCAGCCCTGAGCGTGAGTGAGATGGACCGAAGAAATGATGCCTGGCTTCCTGGCGAGGGGACCCGGGGCATCCTGACCGCGGTAGCAACCCAGCAGCACAGCGCCGTGTTCGTAGACAGGGAGAACCTCACCATGCCAGGCCTCCGGTTCGACAACATTCAGGTAAGATGCAGAATATTTCTGTGCTTAGATCTTGTCCCTTTTAATCCATCTCTGTAAAATACATATAGTACCTTTCAAAGGATGGGAAAATCCTTATTTGTCAGTAGTTCCTAAAATTTTGATTGTTAGAGTCTATGTTATTTTGTCACTAGGTAATTAGGAACTCTAATTGGTTTCCCTAACATAATGTATTTAATGTACAACTTAGTGTCATAGAAATAAATACCAGCAAGGTAGATAGTTACACCACAATTTTCTGCATTAATTCTACACTTTGTGTGATTAGTTTGTGACATTTGAAGTCTAGTAAATGATAAATCCACTTCTTTTTTTAAATATGGAAAAATATATTTGTATTACGTATAACATGTTTGATGTAGAAAGTTTTTAGATTCAATAAAAAAATATAACTGGCCCCAAAAATAATAAATATGTAAATGTTATATATACTAAATGGTGATACACAAATCTTCGGTCTCACTAGTAATCAAAGATAATCAAATTATTTCCATTTTCCATCTATCTAATTAGATGTTTTGTTTATAATTACTTATTGTTTGTTGAAGTGTGGGAAAATAGCCCTGATGGGACCAGAAATTGGTACAAACATTTTTAAGTAAAGTTTTGAAATGCACATCAAAATATGCATATCCTTTGACCCAGATATTCCATTTTTAGGAATGTATTATAAGGAAATAATCATACTTGTATACAAATACCCAGCTATTGGGATGTATATCACAGTGAAGTATATAATTGCAGAGAATCTGAAATAATCTAAAAGCCCATTATCAGGAGGCTTGAATGCTAATGAAATGACTCATATCATATTTATAGTGGAATATTTGTGTAGGTATTAAAAATGGCGCCAGGAGTTGGGGGGGGGCAGGGAAGGATGAATAGGTGGAACACAGAGGATTTTTAGGGCGGTGAAACCACTCTACAAGGTGTCCCAAAAGTCTCCATACAAAGGAAAAATTTTGTAAAATTTTGTAATGAATATTTTGTAAATAAAGGTACATTTAGCTACAATTTCCCATTTTCCCTATGTATGGCGACTTTTGGGACACCCTGTATATATACTATAATGGTGGAGACATGTCATTATTCATTCTTCCAAACCCATGGAATGTACAACACCAAGAGTGGACCCTAATGTGATACGGACTTTGGGTGATAATGATGTGTCAATGTAGGTTCATCACTGTAACAAATGCACCACTCTGGTGAGGGAGGTCCGTGATGGGGAAGGCTGTAAATGTGTGGGGGCAGGAGATATTTAGAAAATCTTTGTTCCTTCTGCTCAATTTTGCTATGAACCTAAAACTGCTCTAAATAATATCTATTTTTAAAAATGTTAAGGCAGAATACTTAATGAGGTTCGTATATTGTTACATTTGAAAACCAGGATGTAAGGTAGCATGTAGCATGCATAGTATGATAAAATTTTTGTAGATGTGTGTATACATTGTATCATATTAATTCATTTGCATGTCAATTGTAGTTTATTGCACCTGGATTGCAGCATTAGCAGTTTCCATGTGGCAATGTGCATGGGCCACCATACCTACTAGTTTATGGGCCTCGTGTGCTGTACCGTGTCTATCTTCCTGGACCTGAAGGAAGGACCTACACCCTCTCTCAGTATAATTACCCCTTTCTGAACACAAATGGATAAGCCAACAAGCCAGTTGTGAATAGGACTATTTTTACTGAATTGATAGACTGCTGAGGCCAGGGAGTGCTGAACTCTCTAGAAAAAGGAAAGTGACATGCTAGACAAGTGAGGTTGATTAATTTCTTCACATAACTGAAGGGTAAGCATATAGTATGCAGGTTTGGGGTATTTTACATGGCAGTCTTTCCAGAATATTCATGTGCTAATCCTATATTTATTGTGGGCTTACTGCTTACCAGGCATCATTCGGGCACCCTTCTCTACCCTCTTAGGCAGAATATACTGAGCATGATTTAACCTTTGCAGGATCTTTTTAATGAATACCAATTATGAACTCTGATTTCAGGGGATATTGGATGTGTGGGATTTGATTTCCTCATTTCCCTCCCCTGCCTCTCTACCCTGCACCCCAAGATGGCTTTAGTGTTCTGCTTCATGTTTCTCCCCTCTCCCCCTTCTTGGTGTCTTTGTACTCTCTGCTGTTAATTTCCTTTGACATAAGTGGGTCTGGCCTTTAGCACCTTCTTTTCAAACCATCTGCTATTTGCAGTTTGCTTCCCCCTTTAGTAGTAACGCAGGAGGAATCTGAAGGCTGCCACAGGAAGGACTTAACCCAGTGGTTCACAGCAGGGTGCTGGAGCCTACAGGTGCTAGGGTGCATTTGGAAACATACAGAGGTGCTTCTCTGTGGTTGACAAAGGGCTGGGGTGCACATCTGACACTCAGTGGTGGGGCCAAGAGTGCTGACGATCCTCAGTGGCTAAGTGGTATCATACAGCAGAAATCACCTGCCCAGAAATGTAGGTCATTCTTGAGCTGAGAAGCACAACTGCTAAAATTCTGTGCTAGTTTAACCCAGATTAAATCACATCTGGAGGCTCTACCTATGTAAGAGTCCATGGGCTCAGTGGCAGGTCCTCTGTAGCTTAAAGCTTCTGTTTTTCACCCCTCAGTGCCAGGTGGCTAACGGAGGAGTAGGTAGGGTTCCATCAGCACAGATTGGTGGAGCGCTGGTTACATGTGCAGAACATCTGCCCAGAGGCCAACCAGGAGATAGCATATTTTCTTTCTGTTTCCTTTAAATGCTAAAGTAATGTCATTCATACCTCTTGCAATTCACAGTGGTTGATTTAGAAACCTCATGGTGAGTAGAAATTTGAACTAAGAATGTTCCCAAAAGACCTTTGGCTTTCATATATAACAAATGTGCTAGGTGTCTGCTCACTTGGTGGCTCTCAAGCTGTGTGTGTCCTTCAAAGAACTTTTCATTCCTGGGGCAGAGAAGAAAAGCTGGGAGGTTGTCCTTGAATGGAAATTCTGAGGACTTAATATCGATGCAGCAAAGAAGAGTTTCTCAGTTAACCTGCTGCTCACACCAAGTTTTTGAGATGCTAACCAACCATTATTCGGTTTACCTATTGAAAGGTTTCTCCCTCTGCCACTGTTAAAGTGTTGTTTGTCCTAAATCAGTTTCCTAAAACACTTATATTTGAATTTTTTCCCAAATTGTGCATCTGTTGATACCTAATTAAAAATCCCCTTCCTGTGGAAAAAATTCAAATTTTTAAAAAATTGCTGCTTTATTTATTGACTTTTATGGCAGCCTAAGTTAAATTAGAGGTCTAAAAGGTAAATTTGTAAAACTTCACCCAACTATAGTAGCACCACACAAAGAATATATGCATTTTCAACTAATTCTGTAGGTGAAATATATAATTAGAGATGGCATTTGTTCTTTAAAAGGTAAATGGAAAGTTTGTGGGGAAATAATAGCTCAGAAATTGTAAGAACCAGTAAGGAATGAGAGTTGGAGAGCTGTTTGTGTGGAGCTTGTTCACAGAGAGAGAGAGAAGGGAATATGAATAAAAGCAACGACATTTCAGTGGTGAAGGTAATAGAGTTTTAGCTCCTGGGGCCGTGTGACAAAGGCGTCTGCTGTGACGCTGGCCTGCTGAGAGGTCTATAATAGAAATGTGACATGCAGACTTCGAGGCTAGATATTTCCTCTACCTCTTTCTCATCCTGTTCCCCTAATTCTCTCCTTCCCCCTCACCCTTCTTGCAGTTTGGATTTGAGAGGATTCCCCATCAGGGAAGCCTGCACAATCTGTGTTAAAAGATTTCTTGGGTCACTCAGAGTCCCCATGCCAGAAACCCTGGAAACCTCCAGAAAGCCAAAGACGTCACTGTTACCACCTCTTCTACAATCCACCAATGAGCTCAAAGCTTCCAAGGAATAGAAAGTATCTGTTCTTTAAAAAAGGTGAAAAGTCTCTCGTCCAGTCCTGTTTCTCCTTTTATGATGAGGAAACTGAGATTAGAGTGTTTTGTGCATTCAACAGTAAGCCCGCTGTGTCCCAGGCATCCACTCTCCTAGGAACCCAGCCCAGACCGGGATGTCTGGCCTAGACTGGGCAAAGCAGACTTGCGAATGGGTAGTTACAGTGCACCACGGCTCAGTAGGGGTCAGAGCAGATTCCCTGGGTGCATTTACCCAAGGTAATGGAGCTAGTACACTGCAGAGCCAGCACCAGAACTCAGGTCCTGTTTGTCTTGGTTCTGGGCTCTTTGTCTTATATCATGTTGTATTTCTATCTACCATATCAATGACTAATTGTGTTTTTCCCAGAAAGATTTGTATGTAAGCCAAAGAACTGGAAGTCACCACTAATTATCAGGGAAATGCAAATCAAAACCACAATGAGATAATCACGTCATGCCTGTTAGGATGGCTGTTATCAAAAACACAAGAGATAACAACTGTTGGTGAGGGTGTAAAGAAAAGGGAACACTTGTACACTGTTGGTGGGAATGTAGATTAGTACAGCGATAATGGAAAACAGTATGAAGATTCCTCAAAAAATTAAAAATAGAATTACCATATGATCCAGCAATCCCCCCTTCCGGGTATGTGTCCAAAAGAGTTGAAGGCAGGATCTGAAGGAGGTATCTACACTCCCACGTTCACTGCAGCACTATTCACAATAATCAAGATACAGAAGCAACCTAAATGTCCATCAACAAATGAGTGGATAAAGAAAATGTGATGCACACACACTGGAATACTATTCAGCCTTATAAAAGGAGGAAATCCTGCCATTTGTGACAACATGGATGAATCTAGAGGGCATTATGTTAAGTGAAATAAGCCAGATACAAAAGGACGAATACCACATGATTTCACTTATATGTAAAATCTAAAAAAGTCAAACTCATAGTAGCTGAGGGGGGAAATGGAGGGGAAGGGGGAAATGTTAGTCAAAGGGTACAAAGTTTCATTTATGTAAGAGGAGTAAATTCTGGGGATCTAATGTACAGCATGGTGACTATAGTTAGTAATACTGTATTGTTTACTTGAAATTTGACAAGAGCATATTTTAAGTGTTCTTACCCACCCCCGCCCAAGTACACAGTATCTATGGGTGGTGATGGTTGTGTTAATTTGACTCTGGAATTCAGTACACAATGTATACTTACATCAAATGACCATGCTGTACACCTTGAATATAGACAATTTTGATTTGTCAGTTAAATATTCCAAAATTAAAAATAAAATGCCTTTTCTATTTATCCATACTTTTTAAAAAAAGAACTAGAAATCAAATAGCTTAATTTTAGGGTTCCATAAAGAGTAAGTAGAATATTTAGGGGAGCAGAGAACTTTTTCCAGGGTCCCAGAAATTGCTTGATATGTTGATCATTCTTCTGATCAACACATGAACATAGAAAGAAATCTTGAATTAGGATAACTGTTTCAAATTCTTGCTTTGCCAATAACCTATGTAACCTAGGGGAATTCATCAAACATCTGTGGCTTAAGTTTCTTATCTGTAAAATGAAAGGGTTTGATAAATCTACCAGTTAGGATGTAGGGCTAAGCTGTATTAACAAAGAAAGGCAAAGGTGCAGTGGCTGGAACAGGATAGAAGTGTGCTTTCCCTGTGGTGGAGTAGTTCAGAGATGTGCAGCCCAGGCCTGTAGAGTGGGTCCACCTTCCTAGACAGAGGCCAGGAAGCTTATCCCCATACCATCTTCTGGCCATCAGGAGGAGGGGAAGACTGGGGAACACAGTAGTATTCCTTTTGAGATGCTTCACCTGGAAGATGGAGTGTGTGACATCCCTTGGCCCGGAATTTAGTCGCTTGGCCACACCAAGCTGCAAAGAAGGCTGGAAATACTTTTTAGCTAGGAGGCAGTGTGCCCAGGCAAAACTGGGAAGTTCTATTATTGAAAGAAGGGGAGATCAGAGATTGGTGGATGACTAATAGTCTCTTCTGCAGTGAGTCCTTCTAGCACTAAAAGTGTCTGAATCTACAATCCATAATTACAGCTAGCTTTGAATCATTACTGGTATCTAAACCCCACTGCTGCATATACAGGAATTATCTAGCTTGTAAGTAGGTTCCAAATCCATTTTCTAGTAAATTATGGTATAAATTGTATGTAGGTTTTTAGACTAAGCCACAAAGGACTGTTTAGGTGGAACTCATTATATAGAGCTAATATTGTATATTTTCTCTCTCTTTCTCTCTTTCTCACGTTAATGTTGTTATTTGTAATTTAGCCAAATATGAATGTTAGGAATGCACATTTCTGTACAACCCTTTGTGTGGACGCACGTTTCATTTCTCTTGGGTAAAAACCTAATAGTGCGTTTTCTGGGTTTAATAATAAAAGTATGTTTATAAGAAATAGCTGAACTGGTTTCCAGAGTGAGTGCACCATTTTACATTTCAGCAATGTAGGAGAGTTCCACTTGTTCCACATGCTTGGTATAGTCAACTTTTTTTTTTTTTTTTTCAGAGTATTATGGGGATACAGACTTTTAGGTTACATGTGTTGCCTTTACTCTGCCCGAGTCAGAGCTTCAAGCGTGCCCATCTCCCAGAGAGTGTGCTCTGCACCCCTTAGGTGTGAATTTACCCATCCCGTCCTCCCCCCTCCCACCTGCCCAACACCCGATGAATGTTACTTCCATATGTGCACGTAAAAGTTGATCAATTAATGTGTTACTTCTATATGTGCACATATAAATTGATCAATTAGTATCAACTTGATGGTGAGTACATGTGGTGCTTGTTTTTCCATTCTTGAGCTACTTCACTTAGAAGAATGGGCTCCAGTTCCATCCAGGATAATACTAGAGGTGTTAGTTCACCATTGTTTTTTTGTGGTTGAGTAGTACTCCATGGTATACATATGCCACATTTTATTAATCCATTCATGTATTGATGGGCACTTGGGTTGTTTCCACGTCTTTGCAATTGTGAATTGTGCTGCTATAAACATTTGAGTGCAGATGTCTTTATTATAGGACATCTTTTTTTCCTTTGGGTAAATACCTAGTAGTGGGATAACTGGATCGAATGGTAGTTCTACTTTTAGTTCTTTGAGGTATCTCCAGACTCCTAAGACATGAAACCATGAGAATTCTAGAAGAAAATGTTGGAAAAACTTACAGACATTGGCCTAGGCAAAGAATTTATGAAGAAAATCCCAAAAGCAATCTCAGCAACAGCAAAAATAAACAATTGGGACCTGATCAAATTAAGAAGCTTCTGCACAGCCAAAGAAAACCTACAGAATGGGAGAAAATTTTTGCATGCTATACATCCAACAGAGGACTAATAACTAGAATCTATATGGAAATCAGGAAAATCAGCAAGAAAAAATCAAACAACCCCATTAAAAAATGGGCAAAGGACATGAATAGAAACTTCTCAAAAGAAGATAGACTAATGGGTAAGAAACATGAAAAAATGCTCAACATCTCTAATCATCAGGGAAATGAAAATCAAAACCACAATGAGATACCACTTAACTCCACTGAGAATGGCTTATATCACAAAGTCCCAAAACAACAAATGTTGACAGGGATGCAGAAACATAGGAACACTTATACATTGGTGGTGGGACTGCAAACTAGTACAACCATGGAAAGGAATCTGGAGATACCTCAAAGTCAATTTTTTAAAATTTTTGCATTTCCCTGATGATTGGTGATATTGAACTTTTTGATATGTAAGCTATTTTTATATCTTCCTTGTGAAATAATATGTTCAAATTTTTTCCCATCTTTTAAACTTTGTATATTTGCCTCATTGTTATTGAGTTTTTTGAGTTCTTTAAATGTTCTGGATAGAAATGATTTATTATTACAGTAGATGTATTGCAAATTGTTTTTTTCCATTCTGTGCCTTGCTTTTGCATTTTCTTATGGTGGGTTTTGAAGGGAAGAAATTTTAATTTTTTGGTGCAGGTCTCCTAGGTCTGGATTCTCTCAGCTTTTATTGGTTTAAAAAATTATTTCATCTTCATTTTTAAAAGTTGTTTTTGACAGATATACAATATGTTCACAATATACAGAATTCTGGGTTGACAGGGGTTTGGGGTTTTTTTTGTGTGTTTTTGGGGTTTTTGTTTGTTTGTTTGTTTGTTTTCACAGACAGGGTCTCACTCTGTTGCCCAAGCTGGAGTGCAGTGACCCGATCATAGTTTACTGTAACCTCAAATTCCTGGGCTCAAGTGATCCTCTCACCTCAGCTGGGTGAGGTAGCTGGGACTACAGGTGCATACCACCACACCCAGCTAATTTTTTTTTTTTTTTTTTTTTTTGTAGAGACAGCATCCCACTATGTTGTCAAGGGTGGGCTTGAACTCCTGGCATCAAGAGATACTCCTGCCTCGGCCTCCCAAAGTGCTGGGATTATAGGCATGAGCCCCCATGCCCAGCTGGCAGGTTTTGTCCCCTGTCCTTTAAGATGCCATCCCAGTGTCTTCCAGTTTGCATAGTTTCTGATGAGAAGTCTGTAGTTCTTACCCTTACTGTGCTGTACCTCATGTGTATTTTTTTCCTCTGGTTGCTTTTAAGATTTTATCACTGATTTGTCAGCAGTTTCATTCTTATGTGCCTTCACATGGTTTTCCTTTCTGTTTATCTTGCTCGGGATTCATTGACCTTCTTGGATCTGGGAGTTTTATCATTTTTGTCAATTTGGGGAAATTTTTTGGTCATTAGTTCTTCAAATATCTTTTGTGTTTTCCCTCTCTCTCCTCAATTCTGGGCACTGCAGTTACACATACTGCTTGATGTTGCCTCAGCAGTTACTGAGGATATGTTTTTGGTATTGTTTTTATTTTTTCGTGGTTATGTTTGAAATTCCTATTGCTGTGTCCTTAAGTTTTCTGCACTTTTTAGTTTGCTGTTGACCCTATTCAGTGACTTGCACGTTTTTTGTCTCCAGAATTTTTATTAGGTTCTTTTTTATATCTTTTACTTTCCTCATCATTTTCAAGTTTTACTTTAGCTCCTTGAGAACATTTATAAGAGATGTCTTCAAGTTCTCTTCTGAGCTAGGCGTGGTGGCGCGCGCCTGTAGTCCCCATTACCAGGGAGGCTGAGGCAGGAGGAACACTTGAACCCAGGAGTTTGAGTTCAGCCTGAGCAACATAGGTCTCTTAATAAAAAGTTCTCTTCTGAAAATTCCATTATCTCTGTAATTTCTGGGTCTATTTCTATTTAATTTATCTCTTAGTTATGGGTCACATGCACTTTCTTGTTACATGTCTAGTAATTTTTCTTTTTTTTTGAGACTGGGTCTTGCTTTGTTGCCCAAGCTAGAGTTGCATATGCGTCATAGCTCACTGCAACCTCAAACGTAGCTATGTTACCCAACATGGCGAGACCAAAACCATAGTTTTTGGTTCTACAGCTTTATTGAGATATAATTCACATATCATAAATTCACACATTTAAAACATACAATTCAACCACTTTTAGTATATTGACAGAGTTGTACAACCATTGCTACAATCAATTTTTAGAACATTTTCATCACCCCAAAAATAAGTCTCAAACCCATTAGCAGTCACTCCCCATCCTCCTACCCCTACCCCAACTCCAGGCAACTTGTCTCTGTGGACATTTCATATAAATGGGATCATACAAGACATGGTCTTTCCTGACTGGCTTCTTTCAGTAAACATAACCTTTTCAAGAGTCATCTGTGTTGTAGCATGTATCAGTATGTCATTCCTTTTTATTGACAAATAATATTCTATTGTATGGATATTCCATATTTTATCCATCAGTTGATGGACATTTGGGTTGTTAACATCTTTTCACTATTGAGTAATGCTGCTGTAAACATTCACATACAAGTTTTGGTGTGGACATATGTTTTCAGTTCTGTTGATGGGTAGCTAGGTGTGGAATTGCTAGGTTATGTGGCAACTATGTTTAACATTTTGAGGAACTGCCAGACTGTTTTCCAAATGGCTGTCCCATTTTACATTCCCACCAATGATGTAAGAGATTTCCAGTTTCTCCACATCCTTGAGTTTGGGGTTTGGTTTTGTTTTTGTTTGTTTGTAGTTTTTTAGTTTTCATTTTGCCTGGGAGAAAGCAAACACTAGAGCCAGAGGATAGAATGCTCCCAGGATGAACAGCCGAGTTTCTCCTTTGGAGACTTGGCAGAAAGCTCAGCGTGTTGTGTGCCAGGTGCAGGTGCTGCTGTCTTTTCAACGACACTGCCCCATGGCCATTTGTTTCTTTAGGTGTCCCAGACGGTAAGGCCCATAGCTTTGAATCAGCTGCTCTGGGTTCTGTTTTGTCTTTGGCCATTAGAATCAAGAAGGGATGACTATGACTGTTCCCGAGTTGCAGGAGGGGCTGCAGGCCCACAACCGTCTGCTGGCTGTGAGAACCAGCCAGCTTCCATAGATCACCTGACCAGGAGAATGGGGTGGCATTCTCCACTGTCAGATTGTGATACGTTCCCTGAACCTTGCCCTGGATAAAGAAGAGCCTCACTTAATGGTTCACTGATTTTAAGGAATTGGCTGGTTCTAACTGGATACCGTCCCAGGTGCAACATTGCAGCTCTCTACACATCCCTGAGGAAAAGGTTCCTCCCGTTACTACAGGAACTTAGAGGTACAAAGCACAAAATATCTCAGTCTCATGGTGCAGCGATTGCCTTCAGTTCAGTGACCCAGCCGAGGGTTAGGTTTGTCTTAAGACATTTGTCACATTCTTGGACTTCTAAAGGTGGGGTATTTTGTTAGTCATATGCTAATATCTCAGGAACTTCCTGTGGTAACCAAAGTGTTAACAGAGAATTTTAAGGATGAGAGGTTTTTGCAGTGTGGTCTCATTAATTGAGAATGTTGCAAGGATGGAGGATTTAAATTGGTCTTCCCTCCCCGGCATTAAGATTTGATTTTGCTCTTTGCCCGGCTCACTGTTCCTCCGGCTAAGATAATGCTCTTTGTCTGATACGAGTCACATTTTTGCAAAGCTTTATGGAGCCATATGTCTAAGCTCTTTTTATTTTGCCCTTTAATTATCGCTCCTGGATCAGTTAGCTGCTTTTGTGGCTCTGGTATTTGAAGTACTTCACCTTAATTCTCTGAAGGCAGAAATTATAAAACTGCTGCTCCTAGCCCTTTGCCCGTGTGAGAGGATGTGAGGCCCGGCCCCTGCAAGCAGAAGGCTTAGCACCCAGGGAGAGACAGGTCTGTGACCTGGAGCCACCCAGCTGCCACCCCACCCCCCGCCACAGGCTGTCGGTCTCTCTCCATAGAAGGTTGTCAGCAGAGCAGGAGAAGCAGACAATGTCAGCAGCTTTTCTGCATCTCTTGCTCACATGGTCTAGTTATTGCTTTTCTTTTAAGTGTCACCATTTTGAAAGATAGCAAAAGATTGAAATAACCTTGCTTATTAGTAGAACTGCTTCTGTGCTTTTTTCCCCCAACAAGCACAGGAGAACAATGAGAAAGCATCTGAGCCAGTGGTGAGGTCCGTGCAGGGAGCATTTTCGCATTGATTTCTCTCTGTCCTCGGTCACCTTGTGCTCCCCGTTGTCCTGCAGCATTAGCGTTAGCCTCCCTGTGACTCAGGCTTCGTCTGCGTGCCCTCCCACCCCTCCTCGGGGTTGTCCTAGTTTTAGTTTCTCTTTTTGGCTCGCCTGAGAGACCTTGGGGCCTTGTGTTGTGCTACTCTGTCAGCAGCCGCTGCCCCCAGGGCACCCAGAGCACATGTCAGGGAGGGTCCCCGATTCCTGGCTGCCCCCTGTCTCAGGGCATTCCGGGGACCTCAGAGGTGCTGCTCCCTCTCGGCAGTGCCTTTCCTCGGGCTCCAGTAGGGAGAGAGATGTCCAGAGCTTTGTCCCGGGCTGCCTTGCAGTGGGCCCTGCAGCGGCGAGTGTCCTTCTCGATGACCTCTGAGGGGCGTGCTGTCCAGTGGGCAGGCCTTGCCCTGGGCTCTCCCTCTCCCTGTGCTGCAGTCAGTAAAACAGCACCAGGGACTGCGAGGTTATGACAGTGTTCTCAGCACTAGCGTGGTGACTAGCTTGTCCCCATATGTCATTTAACTTGGTAACTTCCAGCTAGGATGTGCCTTATCTTTCTCAGTAGCCACGGGGAATTCTGCTGGCTCATAAACACTGACCACCTGGGCTTCTTGCTCTGGCACGTCCCCAGGTCTCACACCAGCTAAGAGACTGATCCCTGGTGGGTCCCCCGTCGGTACATCTCTTCTTTCCCCGGCTGTACACAAAGGCTCCTCCTTGCCCTGCCCCGGCCCTTCTGTCTTCCCTTTAAAGTAACATGCTTCAGATTCCACTGGCGATGTTCTTTAGTACCGTCTAAAGATCGGCATCATCTGAGGAGTCAGGTTAGGAGATAGAATTGGCCCCAGTTCAGAGGTGAACGTGGACCTCTCCCTGGCCTGCAGCATAAAGTGCCCCCCACTCCTGTGAGCAGAGGGCCTGGCTGAGCAAGGCAGTGAAGGACCTGCTGGGAGAAGGGAGGCTCCGTTGTCCTCCGGCCTGGCTGGTGAGCCTAGTGTTGAAAGGAGGGCGGTTTCTCCATGCCATTGGTCACTCGCCTTCTTCAGCCCTGGCCCTAAAGCCTCTCCTGGAAGCCCAGGCAGGCATGGGGAATCAGTGGGGTTCAAGCAGGCTGTTGAGGCCTGCCTACCCCAGCAGGAGCCGGGCCACCGCAGGTGGTCCTCCCAGCAGCCACAGCTCATGCCCCCAGTGGTGTCACCTCACACTCACATGCCTCCCAAGCCCCTCACCTGCGGCCCCTCTCCTGGCTTGGTTTTGGCTCTTACTGTGAGCTGGTATAGGTGGTAGTGATTTACCATTTCCTCTTCAAAATGAAGAACAATTCTAAAATTATACATTTTATTAACAGTTGTAGTAATTCAGCTTCTGGTTAATTGAAGTTTTACGATAATATAACCATTATTTTTACCTCTGTGAGCTAATGGAGAAAAGAGGGATTTTGTTTAGTTATGAGTTCTGGCTAGCTGAGTTTAATTGGCATTTTATTGTCTTGACATATTTTTCTTACATTCTTTCCAGGGAGATGCAGTTAAAGACTTGATGCTTCGCTTTCTGGGTGAAAAAGCTGCAGCAAAGAGACAAGTCCTAAATGCCAACTCAGTGGAACAGTCTTTTGTTGGATTGAAACAGCTAATTGTAAGTAACAATATGTTTGGTTTTCAGTTTGTTTTTTGATAAGTATTACCTTCCTTCATAGTATTTTGTCTAAAAGTTAATTACTTTAAATATATTATATTATCCAAAGCCCTGCACATAAATGAGATTTTTGTCGGATTAGATACCAGTCCTATAACAGCAAAAAGCATCATATTATTTCACAGATAATTTTACGTCTAATCAGTTAAAATGCCATTGTTTTAAATGATCAAATTACTTGAAGCAACATATACTTTGATCAAGTATGCTTTACCAAATATAATAGAGATAAATGATTTTATGTTTGTTTTTAAAAATATACTCTATTTTCTCCATTTCAGATAGAAATTTTATTATTGAATAGGTGGAGTTCTAAACATTTTTAAACTTTGCCAGGAATTCCATAAGTAGATTTTTCAAAATTCATTAATACTGGATCACCAATACTGTACATGTTGACTTGTTCCCAGGAAATTTCTAACTTATGAGACAGCTGTGATAGTGTTGAGTTGCTTTCCTTTGTGAAGGAGAAGATACCAGGATTCTCTCACCTGCATTGCATTCGGGAACCCTAAGGTGGCCGTCTGGCGAATGCTCTGGCAGGATAGCCACACCCACTTTCCACAGTTTAGCCTCTTCCGTGTGCTGTAGAGTTGTCCCCTGCTGGTCCTAGCGTGGACTGAGCCATGCCGTGCTCCCGTCTGAGTGTGGCCAGCAGGTGCTCTGTTGGAAGGGTCTGGAGAGTGAGGTATGTGACTTTGGGAACAGGTCCCACTGGCTGTCTAAAGCTTTCTCGTGGAAATTCGGCCTCTACCCTGACTACGTGTAAGGGGCACATCATCCATGTACTCACTCTTGATTTGGGTGAACAATCTGAAGGACGTATATTCACTTTTTAACCTTTGAAAAGAAGAATGGAGCCTCCTACTTTACTTCACTTCTTTTTCTAAGAGTTCCCCAGCTAGTTTTTCTCTATTGTAACTGATTCCTCTATACTAAGCTCCAGATTTCACCTATTGTAAGTAAGCTTAAGTTCTTCAAGATATAGTAGTTGAGAGATTTAGAAATCTATTGAGGATTTAAGTTTGCCACCCATTAAGTCAGAGGTGAAAGTTAGGCCACGAACTAAAAACTAATAAAGAAAATGAAATTTTTTAGAGTTTGTTTTAGAGAAGCATATGGTTCAGTCTCAACAGAGAGGTGATCATCTCTGTGTTAAGACAGTGGTATGTAAATCACTTAGTTGCACAAAGACTTGTAGGAAAACTCAGAATAAAATAATCCTAGTTCCTTTTTTGTTACATCACCTCTACCTTTAAGTCACTATCTGAAAGTTAAGTATATTTCTGTCCTCATTCTGCCAGAGATTACTGATGTTTGTGAGGCAAAAGTCTTAAACCAGAACCGCAGGAGAAGAGTTATGCCTTGATCTCTAACAGTAACATTTAGCAAAGTAACAATTCCTTTTCTTAATTGACTAGTTCTCTTGAATTCAGACATCCTCATAATCGTGTGTGGTTTTGTGACTTCTGTACCACTTTAAAAGCTTTGGGCTCGGGACAAGTCGGGGCTGCCCCTGCAGTGATGGCCCAGAGCTCCTGTGCATGGCGCGGCTCCCATGTCATGTGCAGGCCTTGCAGGAAGCATGGGCTGCACTCCACTGGGAGGTCAAGCAGGGACATCACTCCCTTGGTTGCTGGATTTCCTCATCCTTCTCTTTTGACTTCATACCCAGCTTTAATTTTCTTGTTTTCTGTTGTCAGCAGATCTCTTGCTTCCTATAAATGCAAAAAGGGAAAAAATTAAAATCTTCTCCATTTCACTCAAAGGTTAATTTCTTATATTCTTATTCTTCAATCTTGATTGTTTCTTCCTTTGATCCCTGATCTTTTTCTTGGAAGACCTTTTTTGGGGTCTTGCCAAAAGAGCCTATTTTTGAAAAAGTACTGAACCAAATTGGCAAAGCGCTCTTAGTTACTTGGATTTTATCCTGACTCCATTACGTGTCTGCACTGGAGGGTGACATGTCATCAGTGTCAATAACAAATGCTGTAACTCGGGGTGGAGGCAGAGCCACACTACAAAAATTAAAAATCTGTGATAAACACCGTGATAGAGGGAAGCGTCTATCTTGTTCACCAGTGACTCTCTGGGCCCGCATAGTCAGGCACATAGTGGGTACACAACATTGTTTTGAGTAAATAAAGGGAGGGGTGAATGAATAGATAAGAGGACCCCCAGGGAGGAAGCTACTCTTTTGAGAAAGTTGAGTCAGAATGTTGGTTTCAAGAAACAGAGGAAGGAGCTCAGTTGTGCAAAGGGACAGGGGAGGGGAAAGGAACTACCAGCGGAATCCCCAGAAGAGTGGAGAAGAAATGAAACCACAGTAGAAGATTATTTGGAAAAAGATAGAATGTTTCTTCCTCCACCATGAGAGAAAAAGAGAGGAGGATTCAACAGGAACTGAAGTCTAGTCTGGCGTGTTTTCAAACTGTGTTTCCGAGAACCCTGGGGTTCCAGGGAGGGCCTCGGGTGGCTGTGGGCATGGCCGAGGGGTGAACGGGTAGAGCCAGGGCAAGCAGAGCACTTCAGCAGTGCCTGCTTTGTATGTTGAAGTCTCTCTTGAGATTTCTTTTAGCGGGGGCCCTGCAATTCCATGTCGCTTCTCGGGCAAATCCAAAGGTCAGAAGGCGAGGCTGTGCTCTGCCCAGGCTGGTAAAATAAACCCCCCAGCACGCTTGATGTGTGTGGACAAGCCTCCAGTTGGAGGCTCCTACAAGGGAAATGCTGGTGAGGAGGGAGATCGACAAGCCCATCAGACTGGCAGCGCCGATTGGCAAGGGCAGGAAACATCGTGGGGGAGCGTGAATCGGTGTACCTGCCTTGCAGAGCAGTTGGACAATTGCTAATAAAATAAATGCTTGTATCACCTTTGGTCCAACAGTCCCACTTCCAGTTATATACTTTAGAAAAACTCTTGTACATGTGTGTAAAAAGACATGTTCAAAAATGTTTGTTGCCGTATTACTTGAATTGGCCAAAAATTTTACTAAAAACCTTAATATCCAATAACAAGAAAAAGAAAATTATGTAATATACAGTCAGTTAAATGCTTTGGAGCAATTGAAATAAATGAACTAGAGCCACATTCATCAGTATGGATAAATTTCAAAACCAATGTTAAGCAATAAAAGCAAATTGAAAAAGGCTGACCACACTGTGCTAGCTTTTGTTAATGTTTGAAACAGGTTGGTAATCCCTTAGCCATAGCTCTGAAATCCAGGAAAGCCCTGAAAACTGAAAATTATTTTTGGCCTCTAAATCTGACCTGACCAAACTCATTTGGCGCCTGCCCTGGACATTCTCCACATAAATTTATACCCACACGTTCCCCTCGGCTGCTCTGCCTGGCTGCAGGGCCATGTTGTGTGCACCACAGCTCCATAATCCCCTGCCTAACCAGAAGCAGTCTCTTGGTGGCTGTGAACCTCTTCTTCAGGTTGTGACAACTGTCCTGCGGACGGGTGCCCTCAGGCACAGGCCGTCAAGGGCTTCACTCTGTTGCCAGACCCTGGGGGCATTACTGTCCCTTCCCCATACCTTTTCAGAGTCCCTTCATCAGACTCTTTAGGAAACCCCATGGCCATGAAGTGGCCACTGTGTCCTGCCAGGCCCCTGAAGGATGTGATGGCAAAGCCTGACCTCTCGAGGAGATAACTTACGGTCTTGGCTGACCCCGCTTGGTGTGAGCAAAAGTGTTCCTGTGCCTGAAAATGTTTTTTAAATACAAAGTAAACTTGAACTGTAGCCAAATAAGTATTTATTATTCTCTCATCAGGAAAAAAAAATTATTAGGAAAAGTATAAATTGTAAGTGGTAGACTTTTCTAACATAACTTCTTCTTTGTGTTCTTTCCTCTTTTTTCCTTTAATTTTTTTGGTTCTAATTATGATACAAGGAAAATCATCCTCATCTCTTTGTTCCCTCCACTGGCGTGTCTGACTCTCAGACCAGCAGATAATCCAGATCTGAAATGGAGGTTAGAGGTGCTGAGTTGCGGTGGAGCCGTTCCTGGCTGGGCTCCAGTTCTGAGCCTGGGCCTTGCCCCTTACCACCCACAGCCAGTGCCCTCAAGCAGGTCTGCCAGCTGCATGGCCTCCGAGTCTCCATCTGTGCAATGGAGGAGGAGACGGCTGCCCAGACTCCCGCCACAGGGTATATTTCATGGTGTTGTCTCAAGTAATTGAGTTGTTCTGACTTCTGGAAAATTGGCTATCAGGTTAGTGTAAGTTTGTTTAGATATGACTGCATGTCATTTATAGGCCAATCAATATTAACCTGAAAATGGCTTAGCTTAATAGTGCACACTTAATCAATAGCAGCAATTGTCCAAGTAAATCTTTTATATTCAGTCATCTATGGGAAAATTTTATTGGGGGAAGCTGTACTAGGAGCATAAACATTTCTGCTTTCTATTCTCAGTCAGGAGAGAAGCCACTTTTTAAAAGATTTACATTTGTGAAGAAATGAATAATGAAAATGGTAGGTTTTTGCTTCATTTTTAATAGTAGTGGTCTAGTTTGAGATATAGAAAACACATCGTACTATATGAAATCATAGCAAGAGCTGAAGGCTTTATATATTGATGTATTTTACTATTTTTAATCATTTATGGAACACTTTATATTTGCAAAGTCCTTGCAAGTCATCTTATTATACATTTAAATATTTTATTGGTGTGAGTATCTATACATACAGGATATAAAATGAGATAGGAGCCTTTACTGTGTTATATTTCATATTTGTTTCAAAAATATATAAATATTCATAATCAGATTTTCTCATTTATATATTTTTTCAACCACACAAATTCTAATTGCCTTTGAGATCTGTCAGGTAGATAACAAATTGAGTTCCTTGGGAGCTGTACAGGCGTTGGGGAACTGAACATCAGGAGACTTCATATCTACTGTATCTAAATCCTTATAGTTTTCAGAAAAAACAAAACAAAACTTTCATCGTACTTTAGCTGCCATACTTATTAATAACTTAGGCCTTCCATACTTGGTTGGAAAATACTGTATTATTCCCACAAGCATGAATTTGGTTCCTGCCTGTCAGGCACTGTCCTAGGTGCGGAAGTGGAGTGAGGTGGACCCCTCTGGGCCGGCACTGCGTGAACAGAAGTGGACATGCACACGATCCATTGCTGAAAGGCCAGGAAGTCAAAGCCTTGTCTACATGTGTGCTGTTCCAGTAGGTGCACAGCATGTCTTTTAATTCAAAAACCTCTTTTTTCCTGATTTTACAAATAGCAAGTTTTTATTTGCCTCAGAAAATTGGAAAAAAAATTGTTTATTTAACCATTGCCCTTAAAGATGAAAGCTGCCAACTAAAAAAATAATAATAATATAAAAAAATGAACCACAGTTCTTTTATGTTTTAGTATATGTGTATATACATACACATATGTTTGTATATATTTATATGTACTGTACATTGTATTTAGGTCATTAAATATGAAATGTCCAATTTCAAATCAAAAGTTTAGTTTATTATATCTCAAATAGGAAGCAGTACAGTTAATTAAAGTATGTGCCTAAACTGTTGACACAGTTTTGCCATCTTAATGGTAGCTTGCTTATGCCAGCAGTGAAGAAGCCTGGAGAGCAAGTGGCAATGAAATCTCGAAAGGCACTTTCCATAGCTTGTTGAGAATTGAATATTTTTCCTTGCCTTGCAAGAAGTGGTCCAAAGCCTGGAAGAAGTGGTTGTCATTTGGTGCAAGGTTTGGTGAATACGGTGGATGGCAGCGAGTTTCCAAGTGCAGCCACTATAATTTGAGTGACATGTGGTTAAGCATTGTCTTGCAAGAGGATTGGCCTGTCTCTATTGATCAAGCTCAGCTGCTTTATTGCAAGCATCCTCATCATTTCATCCAGTTGGTTGCAGTAGACATCCACTGTAATCGATTGACCAGGTTTCATGAAGCTGTAGTGGATGATACCAGCGCTGGACCACCAAACAGGCAACGTTAGCATTTTTTGATGAATATTTAGTTTGGGACTGTATTCCAGCACTTCATCTTTATCCAACCGTTGTGCCGAATGCTTGCAACTGTCAAAGAGAATACATTTCTCATCACATGTAACAATACGGTATGAAAATGGTTCACCTTTGTGTTGTGACAGCAACGAAAGGCAAGCTTCAAGACGTTTTCGCATCTGATACTCATTGAGTTCATGCAGTACCCCTCTATCCGGCTTCTTTATCTTGCTCGTTTGTTTCAAATGGTCCAATATTGTTGGAATAGTAACGTCAAACCTTGCTGCTAATTCACACGTAGGTTGAGATGGATTTGCTTCCACTACAGCTTTCAGCTCATCATTATCCACCTTGGTCTCAGGTCACCCACATGGCTCATTTTCAAGATTAAAATCACCAGAATGGAACTTCTCAAACCATGGACGTACTTGTGCGTTCATTAGCCACATCCTTCCCAAACACTTTGTTGATATTTTGAGCTGTCTGTGCTGCATTGGTTCCTCGACGGAACTCATATTCAAGAGCAACACAAATTTTTGACTTATCCATGGTTTCACAAATATTGCTCTAAAAAAAAATTTGAAAGATAATCACAAGCCAAAACGTGTGTTTGAAAGACTGAGGGTGCACCTTCACGATAAAAAAAACCAAGAAGTGTCAGAGTGAAATGTCGGAGATCAACTGTCAAACTTAGCACTTAAGGAAATTGGACATTCCATACTTGATAATCTAATATGTATTAGGATGAATGGATACAGATATATATTTGTGTATATATACTATATACAAATTTCATATTATGCTTAAATAGTTTTGTGGGTTTTATTATTTATCATATTTTAGGCATTTCCCTATATTAAAGATTATTTTAAAACATTTCAGTAGCAGTATAATCTGGAACTATTATAAATAATCTTGGGATGAATCCATCTCGTACAGAAACCTTTTCTGCATATGTGATTATTCCTTTGGGATAAATCTTAGATGGAGAATTACTAGGCCAAAGAATATGGCCATTTTTGAGGCTCTTAATACATATTGTTGTCTTTCAGGAAGGTTATTCCATTTTACATTTATCAGCAGCATGAGTGTGCTTGCTTTAGTATCTCCTTGCCTCCCTTGACTTGTATTTTTAAAGAAACGATTTTTTCCTAATTTCTTAGGCTACAATGGCATTTGCTTTTTTTTGTTGTTGTTGTTAGTGAAGGTCAACTCACTAGTAAATTGTAATTTGCATTTCTTTGATTACTAGTATGGTTAAATATTTTTTTTTACTGTCTTTTTGTGGTGCTGTGACTTTACTGTCTGTTATATGATTTTTGTACGTGCCAAATGCCATACAAAAGAAATACTTCTAGAAATTACTTTTTTCCTTTCTTTTCTTTTTTTCTTTTCTTTTCTTTTTTTTTTTTTAGCATGTTAAGCCCAGAGATGTATTTTTTAGAAATTAAAAAGCAATGCAGTAGACAAAGCCCCTGCCCCAAAGAGCTTGAGGAGAGACGGGAATTAAGAATAGGCAGGTTCCACCCTGGGCGGGAAAGACGTCGTTAAGATCAGACTTGAGCTCAGTTTGGAGGGTAGTAATCTCTGGGTGAGCAGTGTGACAGGCAACTTCAGACTGGGAGCAGCAGAGGGTCCTGAGGGGCGTGGCAACACAGGCCAGCTGTGCCTCCATCCAGGACAGATGTCACTGTCATCTGCAGCTCTGGGGTGGCCAGCTCGAAGTGTTGGAAGTGTCATCTGCTTTGAATAAGTGACATAATTGTGCTTCCCATGGCCTGTACTGTTATTTTAGACCTGATCAGCACACTTAAAACTTTGATGAAAAATAAGGATGCTTTTTACACAAAGGTAGGCAAATAAGTTGATAAGTACAACCTGAAAAGACCTGACTGAGCGAGTATTGGATACAAATAGGAGTTGTATAATAACAAGATAAGGAAAATATACTAGAAATCACTTACCAAGCACTTAGTAAGTGCCCAATGTGTGCAGAGGATCATATTCGTCTATTATACAAAAATAGATGTGGTCTCTGCTCCCGAGGACACATCCAGAAGAAAGCACTTGTACGCTTTCAGTGCACAGGGACAACGGAGGGGTACTGGTGGAACTTAATAACTGTTATTTACAATTTCTTTTCTTAACTTTTTATAACTTCTGTTCACAAAAACTGGCAATTTTAATTTGTATAACCAGCACATACCTTGTCTCTTCATTTAGAACTTTTCGATTTTCTGTTACTTTCTGTGCTGCTTCCATTTGTGATAGTCAAAAAGTTGACTCCTTGGACTCCAGGGAGCCTGATCTTGATTTCTTTTATCCTGGGACAACTAGTCATTGTAGTAGCAAAGGGGTGATCTCCTTGTCTTAGTTACCCATGGTCATCCTAGAGACCCTTGTTGGAGGGCTTTTGGCTAACATGTTAGTAGGATGTCATTTGGTCAGTTCAGTGGTACCAACAGCTCTTGGTGAGTGGCATTCTGTTAGTAATCAGTTTTATAGCTTCTGAAAAGTTGACACATGTTCAATATCCAAAGTAGGGAATCAAATTAACAAATGTCTACATTTGTGTTATTGAATATCATGCACCATTAAAAATCATGTTTTAAGAAAATATTTGAGGATACAAGAAAGTTTTGAGTTAAGAAAAGGATACAAAACAGTATTTTTTTTAAGAAAAAGGCTACAAGGATACATATGAGAATACGATATATCACTTTTCACAGTTCACCTTCTTTTTCCACTTCATACTTTACTGTTTTCTAAGCGTCCTATGATGTGCACAAGGGGTGGGGTGGTGTATAGTGAGTGTTAGCTGACGCCACCTGCATGACAACAAGGTAAGTGTTTACAAGGTATCAGTACCCATAATAATCTCACTGGCACCCACCACCTCTGCCTGCTGCTTCTCCAGTGTCCGCTCCATTAGCTAATGGTCAAAAGCTGGAAATTTTACCTCCAAAATGTTTACTATAATTGTTTCTCTCCTCTGTCATGCTCCCCCTAGCCCCATGCTATCACAGGCCCTTGTTTCTTTGTGTGTGATTCACTAATCTAGCTTAGGGCCCTTTTTGTTCACGTAATACCCCCAAAAGAATCAGAAAACTAGGTACCCCCTCACACATTTTTGAGTTATTTAAAATGTTTGATCATAGATTTAAACTGTTACAAGGATATAATTAATTTTTAGCACATAGTATGTTGTATATGTGATTTAATTATATTTCTATCAGCGTGTAGGGCTGCAGATTAAGCTCATTCAGTTTTGGGAAACGTGACCCACTTGGCAGCCAGTGCACGTAGTAACCAGTCACTCATAGCAGGCACGTGTTATCTCAGAAGAAATCTCACTTCATTTTGTAATCCAGATAAACACATCGGTATGATCCTGGCAGCCGTCACTGCACCCTGAGGGTTAATCCTTGGAGTCGATATCCTCACAGCCCTTGGGGATCCTATCATCCCCTCCTGCCCCCCAGCTCCAGCCAGCTTTACCCCCGCCGTACCCCCAACCCTGTCCCCAGTCATCCCAGCTCTGTAGAACCTTGAACACATTCTGCCATGTATTAGCTCGTTTTCTCGTGAGTTCCACAGGCTTCAGGTGCCAGCGCTGTCCTCACGGGCTGTCATGCACATCCGCATCATGCCCACCTTGTGCCCTCTGCCCTGTGTGGGATGCCATTCCCTTCGTCCACTCGAAGTACTCTTGTCCATCTTGCAAGACTCACCACCCCTGCCCCAGGCTCAGATACTTTCTCCCACAGTTGAGTGTCCGTAATTTTACAAATATGTGTGTGTATGTGCATATGTGTATATGTATATGCAGTTGGCCTTCCGTATCCACAGATTCCACATCCACGAATTCAGCCAACCGCAGGTCAAAAATACAGCATGCATTGCAGCTTTTTCAGTCCATGGTTGGTTGAAGCTTTGGGTGTGGAACCACAGATGGGGGGGACCGGCTAAGGGACTTGAACACCTGTGGATTTGGTGTCCCCGGGGGTCCTGGCACCAAACCCTGGCAGATGCAGAGGGCCAGCTATATGTGTCTTTGTATGTGTGTGTACATGCAGACAGTCCCCGACTTACATGATTTGAGTTACGATGGTTCAACTTATGATCGTGCAAAAGTGATACACATTCAGGAGAAACCATACTTCGGGTACCCATACAACCATACTGTTTTTCACTTTCAGTGAATTCTAGAAATTACTTGAAATATCCAATACTATATTATAAAATAGGCTTTGTGTTAGATGATTTTGCCCAACTGTGGGTTAATGTACGCGTTCTGAGCACATTTAAGGTAGGCTAGACTAAGCTGTGACGTTTGATAGGTTAGATGTATTAAATGTGTTTTCTACTAAGGATATTTTCAACTTACAATGGATTTATCAGAACGTGACCCCATCTTAAGTCAAGGAATATCCATATTTATCTTAGTATATTGTTTGGCAGTCACTCCTGCTATATGATGGTTCCCATACCAAATCCATCTTTGCACTCCTGCAACCTGGCCTACAGCACACTCCTCTTAGGTGCTGAGTAAATGCTTCTTGAGTGAGGGAATGACTGGGTAGTTCTACTTCCAGTATGGACACAGAGCTCAGCCAGCTCTGCCAGCCTTGAAAAACAAACTGTCTTACTCACACCTTGGCCTTTCAGGCGATGCTCACCGAAACTCCCACAGATGGATTTCTTTCTTCCTTGCCCCAGAAGTTGCTGGTATCCTAACATTGGAGATACTCTGTGAGCCTTCCTGCATGTCCTCTAGGCAGCAACTGTCCTTCCAGAAAGCTGAGTGTGGCAGCACTGAGCTCCCCCCCCCCCCCCCCCCCTCCTCCCGGTGCTCTAAGTGCTGCCTCCTCTCCTGGGACTCCTCCCCATCCCTCCCCTGCCTCGCCCCACCCATCTCCAGTGTTCCCCTGCGCGCCCTCGTCTGCATTTCCTTAGCCTGTGATTTGAAGTTCCGCCATTTCCATTTGTAACTCACTACTTCTGCACGTGCCATGCAGCCCACCCATGTGCATGGCAATTGCCCCACCCTCCCATTTAATTTTAGTGTCGTCTGCATGTTCTTGTCTCTCAATCCTCTGCCTGGTAAACCGTCCCCAATTCTGCCTTTTTCCGTCCCATCTTTCGTCCTCCCTGCACCTCCTGCTGCGCCTGCTGCAGGCCCTGACCCTGTGGCAGCTGTCGATGTGGCCCTAACACCACTTTCTCCTGTTTCCAGTCGTTTAGTCTGCATAGCCTGGTTGTTTCATTCTTATCAACTATGCCTGTTAGAACCACTCTGTTCCCATCTTGCCTAACAATCACCCTCTGGCTGACAGGCTCATCACAGGTCCCGAGCCTGGCACTGCCTGCCCATGGCAACTCATAAATATCTTCAATGTTCAGTATTCAGTCCTCCACTTACTCATACTTCTTTTTCTCTTTCATGTAATACTCATGTTTCTCATGTACTGAAAACTTGGTTTCCATTTCAAAACTAAATACTACTTGTTGTATTGACAAAAAAGACCATAACAGCCCATGCCTTGGAGGGGCCCTTAACATCTAGCAGAGAAGACATGTTACATAGGTGGGTTCATTAAATTGCAGTGGGAAGGAAGCCCAGAGGGGACAGCTGGCATGTATTGTGCCATGCGTGCCACAGTGTGCCCAGCATGGTCTTAAGTACTTTCTGTTTAGTGACTGTTAATCCTCATAGAAACCATGACAGACTAATATCTCCATTCTACTCTGAGGTAACTGAGACCCTGTTTAGTGACTCGTCTGGGGTCACATAGCTAATAATAGCTGAGGAGCGTGCCCCTGATGGTCATTGCTCCCAAACCTCTGCCCTCACCTAGTGACTTCAGGATCCACAGAGATGGGCTGGCCAGTGCCAGGGCCCCAGTCCCTGCAGCTCCTGGTCGCCACAGAGCATTTCCATGCCTGTGCTTGGGCCACTTCAAGCCTTGGGATCCCACGTACAGCTCCACGACCTACTTCACCAATGCCCGAGGGCTGCTCCCACCACAACAGCCCCCTACCAGCTAGTGTGGCCACCCACCCCCTTGGAGTCATTCTGCCTCCTGCGCATCCCGACCACTACTCTGCTCTCTGCCTGCACACCTGCACCTCATTTCTTCACTTCCTGTTTTACCCAGCTCGGTTTCCGTGATCCACATTTCTTTTCACCAGCACTCTTATCAAAATCCCAGATAGGCTCACTCTGTCGTTGTTTCATTGCACACATCTCAGAAAGCCCCGCTCCTGGCAGTTTCAGCCTCCAGCTTCCTTTGAGCCAACACCCTGGCAGCTGGAGCTGCTGGAGAAAGTCCCACATCCAGGCATCGGCACACTGACTCTCCTCAGCTTCCAGTGGCTCTTCAGCGTGGCACGGCCGTCCTTCCTGAACTGTCTCTGCTCCTTTCCAGCTTCCCCCCGCCTTCCTCCTCACTCTTAAAGATGAGTGACCTCCCCAGCTTTGGAGCAGACAGGGAGGCCACAGCCAGTAGCGCTCATGCCCCAGTCCCAGACACACCTGCCAGGTCTGCACCCAGGTGTCCTCCCTGCAGACACCCTCAGCCGGTGAGCCCTCCTCGTTTCCAGAACCTTGTGCCATTGGTCACCCTTCCTTTCGAATGTGTAATCAGCCTTTCTCCAGCTAGATCCTCCTCACTTGTGTTTTTACACGGTCAGGTATTTTGTTAAACACAGACGCTGAGCCTCTCAGCCCCTCTGCCGCTACCTCATCTCCTGCCCCTGGGAACCTGCTGGCACCAGCCTTCCGTAGAGCTCCTGGAGCTGCCCATCTCTCTGCGACCCTGTCCTCAGCTCCCACAAGTTCTATTCCTGTCTGACTTCCAGTCCCATCCCTCCATGGAACCAGGTCTCAAAACAGCCACTAATAATAACTCTGTCTGGAAGCTGCCGGACAGTTAACTTCCTCCTCAGGCTGCCTCCTCGAGGCCCTGTCTACCCTGGTCACCCAGGGCCAGCAATGTCTGCCTCTGCAGCTCTGGACCATCGTGGGACACCCCCCTCCTGCTCTGGACCATCTCGGGGCCACTCCCTCCTGCTCTGGACCATCTCGGGCCCCCCCATCCCTGCTCTGGACCACACATCCTACTGTTTGCTCTTCTCTTCCTCTTGGGTGTCTGAAAGGCCCATCTAATTCAATATCTCAGAGTTCTCATTCCCGAACTCTGCCTCCCATCATCCCTGTCTCAGGGCTGGCACCCCCACCCACCTGACACGCTCGGCAGAATCCCAAGTCTGTGCCCCGCAGCAGACCCCTGCCCACTCTGGTCCTTGTGCCCTCTGCTCTGCCGCCCTGCTCAGGCTACCTGCAGCTGTACTTTTCAAGCTCAGTGCTGAAGAGACTGGTATTTTTTAAAATTTACAATCTTTAGCAGACTACAACTTTTGTAAAATTCAATATAATTAATAATTAATTACAAGAAAATAAATGGAAAAACATATACTGAATACAGGCCCCTTCTTTGTTATTGCATTCAGCGCACAGAGTTCTCTGTCTGATTGCTGTGAAAGTGTCAGCTTCTCTGCTTTGTCCTCACGGACCTCTCACGAACCACTTAGGGCTGATGCCAGTCCGCGGTCCTCTTTGAAGTAAAAGGAAGTGAACTATTGACCCATGAAAAAGTCTAGACCTGGGGTCGGCCAGCATTTTCTGTAAAAGATCACAGCATAAATATTTTAGGCTTTCTGCTCTTAGGGTCTCTGCTGTGACTGCCCATCTCGTCCGTGGTGGCATGAGGCCTTTGGCAGCACGCACGCAGATGTGTGAGGCTGGGCTCCAGCGGGCTGTGTGGACAGAAGCAGGTGGTGGGTGGATCTGGCTCCTGGGACATCCTCCTGACTGCCCTGCTCACGTCTGTGCAGGTCCTCTGTATCACCCGTCACCGCAGGGGTGGTTGACTTCGGAGTGTGTGGCCTGTCCTCTCAGAAGCCTGCAGAGGCCGGCACAGCTCCACCAGCCTCTCACGTCCCCTAGTCCCCTCTGTGTCCCCTCAGGCCATGCAGCCGTCACTCTGTGCTCCCTGTACCCCCCTGTGCCTGCTCACGCTTTGCCTACCCTCCTCTTCTGGGGTCTCTGCTCCTCCCACCCTGATTAACTCTTCCCCATCCTCAGTGTAGGTCACTTCCCGAGGGAAGAGTGCCCTAGCCTCTCTGTTTAGACGAGATGCCACTAGCAGGAGAGACCAGAATGTTCAACCAAGGGAACCAGGGAAGGGAGCAGTAATTAATTGCCCCTGGATACAGGATCTGCTCAGATACATATATAGAACTGGTTCAAACTTGGCAGAGTATCTTTCCCTCTTACTTTTTCACATTTGCAATTCAAAGAGAATATACATAGCTATTTGTATTATATAAAGTGATTATTGCATTGAATTTAGACTAGAGAAGGCATTTGGAGATAGTTTCAGTAAATTATCTTAACCAGTCTAAAAATATATCTGAACTGTGAACCAGAACACAGAAATCCTATATTACTTGAAACTGTTTTGCCATAATTTGGACAGGTTGGGGGAACATGGCACCAGTTTCATCTTCACGGTTGACCAGGGCTTCGCAGACTTGGTTAAATGGCTGCACACCAGCTGGTGAGGAAGAGCGCAGACTCTTGGTGCAGGAGACATCGCATGGTGGGGGCAGCGTTAGCAGTGGGAACCTGACTGCATCATGTGTGTGCAGTCTCCTCGTCACCAAAAACAAAAAAAACCACAAGATGTGTTTGAAAAAACCACATTTGAGTTGTCCTGTTAATATTTGCAGCTTGCTGGCTGGTGCCACGGAGGCTGGTGCTCATTGTCAGGCTGTAGCAGGTACAGTGTAAGGAAAAAACAATGAGAGAAAATGTTGAAAAGTTCATTCAACAATGAGATACCAGCACACACCCATCAGAATGACCAAAGTTCAGAACACCAGCAGCGTCCAGTGCTGGGGAGGATGTGGAACAATAGGAATTGTCGGAGTGCAGAATGGTACAGCCACTTTGAAAGACAATTTGGTGGTTTCTTACAAGACTCAACATTCTCTTACATACAATGAAGCAATTCAGTTATTGCATTATACTTCTAGGTATTTCAGCTAATTAAGCTGAGTACTTATGCCCACACAGAAGCCTGCTCACAGAGTTAATAGCAGCTTTATTCATAGTTGCCAAAAACTAGAGGCAACCAAGATAGGTGAGTGGACAAACTGGTAATCCATGCTATGGGATGTTATTCAGCTAAAAAAAAGAAAGAAGAACTATTGACCCCAGAAAAGACCTGGAGGAACTTGAGATGCCCACAGCCCAGGGACAGCGGTGGCTCGTGTCAGGTCACGTGGCTAATCAGTAATACAGCCCAGCTGTCCTGAAATTCCTTCCCTTACACGTGCGGTATAACTAAGCATGCACACACCAATACACACACTCAAAAGATAGAAGAGAGAAAAAGATTCTTCCACAAGGAGGTTGTGTTGGTCCTTGCTGACAGCATTATAAAAAGAAATCATTAATTCACACTAAATGGGAAGAACAGGCTGGATTTATGTAGCAACAACTTGGAGGTTTTTTTTTTTTTTAAATATGTGACAACTTGGAGGTTTTTTAACTGCATTGTTAACATTTCTAATGTCTGCTTCATACCTGGCACTGTTATGTCATGTTACCTCATTTAATCCTCGTATCTTTGAGGTGGGATAGACAGCCTCAGCTCTGTCAACACGAGCCAATGCTGAGCGCGCAAGGGTAGGCAGCATGCCACAGCCCCTAAATGCGTGAGCTCCACGGCTCCTGACTGCAGCACGGCTCCCTCGGCCTCAGCCGCCTCCCAGGAAGTTAGAAGACATCGTTAGCTCCCGTGCTGGGGAATCCCAAAGAAAGGGCTGCAGAACTACTTGAATGAAAAGTGGAGAACCATTTTCCATCATGAGCTCCTCACTGACAGAGGGCCGTGTTCTCTGTGTCCTTGCACGCCACGAGAAGATGTCGAGAGGGAGCAGTGCATGTGGGAGTTAGTGTGCAGGAGGGGTGTGTGACATGCTTTAACACGTATTTTTAAGTACGTAAACTCCTAAACTTCTTGCTAAAGAAGCACTTGGCACACAAAATCATTTAATTAATCCTTTAAAAACAATCTGTTTGATGTCTGTCTTCCTTGCTAGATCCTATGCTTAATGAGTCAAGGACGTGGCGTTCATTCACACTTTGACACCCCCCCCCCAGCCTTGCAGTCTCTGCCAGGCAGGAGGTACTTGAAGCCTGTTTGTTGACCGACTATGTCAATGCGCACATCTATAGTATTCAAAGATAGTGCCTAATAGATTGAGAAAATACATATTGAGCATCCACTTTTAACTTCTTGAAAGGTTTAAACATTCTTTCCAATAATATTTTCCCATTTGCCCAGTAGCCCTCCCTCCTGTATTGCATAAGGGCAAAGATAAACACAAGAGAGTCCAAGTGAATGTGCCAGTGTGTGATACCAGCCAGCATTTCCCTGGGTGAAGCTGTAGCATGAAGTAACATGAAGAATGCTGTGTAGTGACCCACAGACCTGTAACGTGGCATTAGCATAGTTCACTGGGTTTTTTTCATAGAGGTAAATTAGGATTATGTTGAACATATAAAACCACTTATAGTCACATGCAGATCTTACAGACACAAGTAAGTATATCTAACACAGAGCATAAAATTAAATTATTGATTTTAAATTGACAGAAATCACAAGAAGGCGTAATCTTGCTAAAAAGGAAATCAGTCTTATAGATTAAGGATGGGGGGAGCTTTCCAGTAAAAAGTCTCCTGTCTGTGTTCTCTCAGTTGTTAAATTTTAATGTTTTTATTATTTTATCATCTTGAACTATACTCCCTGCTTGGCGCTCATATTGCCTAGTTACCTGTGCAGTGTTGACGGATGGCCTTGCACTCTGTGCTGGCTGACCTTGCCACCATTACTAATGGCCGGATGGAACTGCTTCCAGCAGGGCAGGCAGCTGTGTCTGGTGGCTGTGTATGGTCACATACTCCGTCATGTCCTGCATGTATGTGTGGGTCACACATTCCGTCGTGTCTTGCAGAGCTGCAGAAACTGGAGGGCAGCAGTGGACCTGTGTGGACGCCTCCTCACAGCCCATGGCCAGGGCTATGGCAAGAGTGGGCTGCCCACCAGCCACACGACAGATTCCCTGCAGGTCAGAACACTTTTTGGTTGCTGTACTTTTTATGTGGCTTATCATAACTTGGGGACATGGAAGGGACCATGGCCTTTCATGCCAATAAGAACCATGTGAGAACAAAAAAAATGGATTTTCATGTCCTGAGCTTAATCTCAGTATGAAATTACCCTGATTCTTCCTTTTTTAATTATACTGTTTATATTATACCCATGGGAACTGGAATTCTCACTCTATCCTATCATGAAGTAGCCTTTTTGCACCCCTGGCACTCAACTCACAGGGTGCTCAGTGTTTGATCTCACAGTGGAGATGAGACATGATTTAAGGGTGGCAGGTAGGTTCACCTCTCTCAGTTTGTAACAGTAGCCGGTGCAGGACTCCCAGGCATGTTTGGGCCTGGTAGAAAACAGTGGCATGGGTGGTTGGTTCTGTCTGCCCCAGGTAGTGAGTGTCCATATACCATGGGTTTGCTTTTCCTGGTATAATAATATCACTTGCTCTAAAATTTAAAAAATAAAAAGGAATGCACAAAATAGAGTTACGAATGAAAGGAAACTCTTCTGATGAGAAGGAACAGCTGCAAAAGTTAATAAATTCTTACCTTTTCCTGGGGAGTTTTTTTTTAACTGTTATTCTAACTTACATGGGAATCCCCCAGGACTAAACAGATCACCAGACACTCCAAAACCATGAAGAGCTTTTGAAAGGAATGACTCTGGGGAGACCTGGTGGTTTAATTATTTCAAGCAGGCTCCTTTTTCTTCAGTCTCTTCCCCTAAGAGAGGACTGTGTATGGCTGCAATCCCCAACCCCTGGGCCACGGACTGCCACCAGTCCGCAGCCCACCATGAATGGGGCGCACAGTAGGAAGCGAGCAGTGGGTGAACAAGCGAAGCCCCACCTGCACCCACAGCCACTCCCCATCACTCACATCACCGCCCAAGCCCCGCCCTCCGTCAGATCACCAGCAGCATCAGACCCTCATAGGAGCACAAACCCCACTGCAAACTATACATGCAAGGGATCCATGTTGCGCACTCCCCATGAGAATCCAACACCTGATGATCTGAGTGAGGCGGCGATGTCCAACCCCCCCATTTCCCCTCAGTGGAAAAACCGTCTTCCACAAAACCAGTCCCCAGTGTCAAAAAGGTTGGGGACTGCTGGTGTACAGGGAAGATAAGAGCAGCTCTGACTTTAGACACGTGTCCTTCCTCCCCACCCCTCCATCCATTGTTTTGCTAAATCATAGGTTATTTTTCTTCTGTTTCTCTCAAACCCATCACCACCCCCAGTTCAGGCCCTCGTTGGAATGTTGCTTTAGCCTGCTGTACGAACTTACTTAAAGTCTCTGTGCACATTCATTCAATAAACTGCCACCAAAATAATTTTAAAGCACAGTTTTGATCATCTTGCTTTCCGGCTTAAAAACCATGCCAAGCACTCCTGTAACTCCAGCTGCTCAGGAGGCTGAGGCGGGAGGATCGCTTGAATTCAGGAGTTCTAGGCTGTAGTGCACTATGCTGATCAGTGTCCACCCTAAGTTTGACATCATTGTGGTGACCTCCCAGGAGCAGGGGACCACCAGGTTACCTAAGGAGGCTGAACTGGCCCAGGTTGGAAACAGCAGGTCAAAAACTATGAATAGCTTCCCACTGCCTCCCAAATTAAATGTAATCTTCTCATGTTGTATATAAACCTTCCACACCATAGCCATAAACAAATGCACAATGAAAAGAACATTTGAGCCGGGTATGGTGGCGTACACCTGTAGTACCAGCTACTTAGGAGGCTGAGACAGGAGGATCCCTTGAGCCCAGGAGTTCAAGTCCTGCCTGGGCAACATAGCAAGACCCCATCTATTTTTAAAAAAAAAAAAAAAAAAGGACCATTAGACTCAGTTTGATTTTCATCTTTTAATTCTGTTACTTGCTATATGATCTTTAGCAATTGCTTCTTTTTTACCTCATTTTTAAGCTTATTTCAGGAATTCTTTTTTTAATTTTTAATTGACAAAAATTTTATATATTTATCATGTACAACATGATGTTTTAAAATACGTGTACTTTCTAGGCATTATGACATGGAAAAAAGAAAAAAAAAATAAAAAATAAAATACGTGTACATTGTGGAATGGCTAAATCAAGCTAATTAACATATACATTTCCTCACATACTTACCGTTTTGGGGTTTTTTTTGTGATGAAAAATTTAAAATCTCTCTTAGCAGTTTTTAAGTATTCAATACATTTTTATTAACTGTGGTTACTGTGTTGTACAATAGATCTCTTGAACTTATTCCTCCTGTCTAACTGAAATTTTGTGTCCTTTGACCAACATTTCCCAAATGTCCCCATTTCCCCCTAACCCCTGGTAACCACCATTCTACTCTCTGCTTCTGTACGTTTAACTTGTTTAGATTCCACGTATAAGTGAGAACATGCAGTATTTGTCTTTCTGTGCCTGGCTTATTTCACTTAACATAATGTCCTCCAGCTTCATCCCTGTTATCAAATAATAGGATTTCCTTTTTTAAGACTGAATAGTATTCCATTGTGCATATATACCACATTTTCTTTATCTATCCATCCATCAATGGACACTTAATGAACTTCATTTTTCTCATCAGTGAGAATGAATTAGGTCATATTCTAAAGTACCTTGTAATTCTAAAAGTCTGTGACCCTGGAGCTCTCTAACATGAATTCCCACCATTTTCCTCACTGCACTCTGCATGCTGGCCACTCGGGAGCTCACCTTGCTCAGGTGCTTCACATACTGTCCACTCTGTGCCTTTGTTCCTATCATTCCCTGGACCTGTAGGCCCTTCCTTAGCCTGTGGCCTGTTGAAGTTCTGCACCTTTCAGAGCTGTGCTCAAGCACGGCCCAGTTACCTATAGCCCATCCCTGCTTTCCTGCCCCCCCCCCCCATTTTTACCATCAGTCCTCACCCCCTCCAGATGATATACTCCTTTGGGAGGGGTTGTGTTTATTTATCGTCTTAATACCTAGTGTAGTGCTTTGCACACACACTCTGCTCAATAAGTATTGTTTGCTTACTGAGTAAACAGTAATGTAAAGTTGTTTACATTGTTATTATTAAGCTCAAGATTTTTTTTTCTTTTCTTTTCTTTTTTTTTTTCCTGTTGGTGATAGGGTCTTGCTGTGTTGCCCAGGCTGAACTCGAACTCCTGGGTTCAAGTGATCCTCCCGCCTCAATTCTCAAGTAGCTGGGACTACAGGTGTGCGCTACCACACCCAGCTTCAAGAGTATTTTTATAAACGTGATTATGCAAAGCTGCAAGGATAGAAAGTTAGGTTAGCCCCTGTTTTAATATATTAGAGATCAACCTCTGGTACAAATTAATAAGGAATAGGAGTTTCTGAAATTGATACATGTAGATAACCTATTGTTCCATTCTATTTTGTGTTTTTAGCTTTGGTTTGTAAGGCTGGCACTACTAGTGAAGTTGGGCCTTTTCCAGAATGCTGAAATGGAATTTGAACCCTTTGGAAATCTTGATCAGCCAGATCTTTATTATGAATACTACCCTCACGTATATCCTGGGCGTAGGGGTAAGGCAATGATATTTAATACTTGTACATTTGCATGTATACTTGCACATTTTGCTGTGCTTCGCTTTGATTTATAAATAATTAGGTATTCTCAGTTTTCTTTGTTTACCCAGTCCTGAAAAAATCAAATAAGTACCTAGTAACAAGCCTTGACTTACAAAATGATCTCATTCAGCTTCGTAAATACACTGACCTAGAAATACTCACTGATGCATTCATTTGTTCATTTAACACATTAACTATCACGTGAGTTGTATTTAACTCATGCTAGTTTTGAGCCCAGGGCCTCGTGAAGCATATGTAACTCACACATCTCTTTACCTTGAGCCACATGAACTATTTTTCAAGTTGCATGTAACTCACGCACAGAAAA
Source organism: Daubentonia madagascariensis (assembly GCA_023783475.1). Taxonomy (NCBI): domain Eukaryota; kingdom Metazoa; phylum Chordata; class Mammalia; order Primates; family Daubentoniidae; genus Daubentonia; species Daubentonia madagascariensis. The sequence continues at coordinate 2,900,327 of JAKFHU010001035.1, forward strand.
CAATAAAAAATAACAAATTTTTCATTAAATTAGAAAGGACTATTTTGTTTTCAAAGTTTTTATTCTATTTTCATAATAAAACACTGTGGCCCCAAGGAAAAAAATTTTTTTTTTCTAGTGTGGCAGTCCATGTGTTAACAACCATTTGTCAAGCACCTGCTGTGTCAAAACAGCACAATTTGCTGCAGGGACTTGACTGGTGGACTTTCAAATTGTACTCCACAGTAAAAAGTAATTTTATATCATGACCTAGTACGTATATATGCATATAAATGAAACAAAAGCATTCCTAAAACAATGCTCATCCTTACCACATGGTGCACACTGTGATATTATCTATTAGTGTCTATTCTGATTTAATTTATTTTCAAAATCTGGTTATGACCCACCCACTGGCTTACAGTCATGATCATTGTCTGGAAAACACTGGGCTACAGCACAGGGCAGTTCTAGGGGGCTGGCAAGAAATAAGAAGTGAGGAGGGAAGGGCAGATTATGGAGACCTTCTGCACCACTGGGAGCCTTGAAGTGGAATGTGTGTCTCCTGGTGGAGGACCTTATAAATATGTTTGAAACCCTTCATAAAATAAGAAACAGTCTTGGAAGGATGCCTCTGGAGAAGCCGTGTATGCTCAGTTGTTGAAAGCCTGGGCTCTGCAGTCAGACTTCCTGGTCACATCCTGGTCCCCCGTTGACTCGTGAACCTCAGGCAAGTTACTGGATGTCTCTGTGCCCAGTATCCTTATTGGTAAGACAGATGATAATCCTGCTTGCTTCCTAGGGTGTCATGAAGATTAAATGATGTCATGTATGTAACTTGCTTGGAACAGTGGCTGACACATAGTAATAATTACTGCATTGGCTGTTTTTCTTATTATGTTCTGAATTAATTAGTAACACATGTTAGGTTCAAATACTGCCACTTTTTTGTAAGATCAACTTGTCAGCATTTGTTGGATGCAACAGTGGAGCTACAAAGAATGGTCCTGGTTGTCAGGAAACTTGGAGCCTAATTGGAAGTAGAAAATACAAAATAATAACGGTAAAAGAGAGTAGAAAGACCTGATTACTAATAGAGATAATAACTGCTATGGAAGTTTCAATACATGTAAATCAACATTCTTTTTAACTTAGTTGATACTAGTAGGTAAGTAGATGAACTAAGAAGGCTAGAAGTGAAAACAAATCTTTCAGCTTCTTTTTGTGTGATCCTGTCTCCTTGGGGAACATGGGAAAGGACAGAAGTCAGTGTCCTCTGTTCCATGCTTCGTCCCCATCAGCTTTACCTTCCACGTGGGATTGGCAGGAACTAGTCTGTGTTACCCTGAGTTATCCCAGAATGGAAGAGCATTTTTATCACTTTGGGTGTGGGGTGCTTTTTGACCTTTAGTCTCACTAGTATTAAAAATGTTTCTTCCTTCTGAGGGAATTTACCCCTTGTAGAAAAGAAAAATAAAAAAGGTAAGTTTTAATACCTAAAACAGCGCATAAACCAAAAAGATTATCTTGGCTGGGCCAGCGTGATTTAGCAGAAGTGAACCAGCCAGGTGGGGCAGACACAGTCAGGAGGAACCAGCCACACCACTGTCACCCACAGATGTGGGACTCTACTGCACTGTTGTCTATGGACGTAGACTCCACCATCACCTGCGGATGTAGACCTCAGGCCTTGATTTGTGATACGTCTTACACCCAGTGGCCTGTCAAGTCCTACTAGAATTCTACACGACCAGGGGAGAACAGACCAAAGCCAGGACCCACGTGAAGGAGAGTCAGAAGTATGGCCCGTCTGCCTGGGCATGGCTGACAGGTGGAAGAAGTGAGGTCAGAGGGGTTCTAGGACTTTCTGAAGGACTCCTCACTGGCATCCCTGGCCTGGTCGGGTAAACACGTCTTTACTTCCTTCCAGGATGTTTCTTCCACACTCCAGTTGTGAGCGCTGTAACTGGGAGCGGGGTTTTATCCATCCTCCGTCTCCATGAGTACATCTCATCTGCGTCCCCCTGAAGTTCACGCGCACATAGGTGACTACCACACCCCCATGCATTTGGAGAGGTACAGCCACCCTGGTTGTTCAAGGAATATTTTTCTACCTTGTAAATTAACGGGGCTCCCTAACTCTGTCATCGCCACTTTGTAGCCATTGGAGGGTCATCCTTTGCATATAAGGCCATGAGCAAACTGCTAGCCCAAAAAGAGGAGTGTGTCTATCCCTTCTTAATAATTGTGATGAAAAGATGGAAAGCTTAAGGCATTGTTAAATGGGGAAGTTTGGGGATGTTTCTATTTAATCAATTATACCTGGTGGCTTTGATAGTCAAGAGACAACTGTTCCCATGTTTCTTATAGGGGGCAGCTATGTTTTCGTTCAGCATAAAAAAACGTTTTTTTCCCTCTCAACCTGACCACAGCCCCGGCATCTCCTCTCCAGCCCTGTCCTTCTCGCCTTGTTCACACTCACAGGTGAGAGTCTGGACCCATTGGACCCACTTCTGCGGGACTCTCTGCCTGGACCTGGGAATTGGCAGCTGATTTTGGTAGGTGTTTTGTCTGCTGCCAACAAAACACTCAGGACTTTGAGCACACAGGCCCATCTCTTACTGGTTCTAAACTCCCAGATGCCCTAAAGGCCATAGCTGCATGAGATGCTCTGGTGTCTTTTCTTATTGAGGTCCACGTAAATTGTACATTCAAGATGACTATTCATATGTCAGCTGCTTCTGAATTTCTGAGTAAGCCTAAAAGGCAGGTATTTGCTCTGGTAGCCAAACCAAAACCTCCAGCTCTCATCTTTTTCTAGCCTTTACCATCCTGAATGCTTAACATCCATTGTAGATCCTGTTTTATAATGTACTGAAGACTCTGCTGCACTGTTCACCCATCTTTAAGGAGAGAAGTTTGATGCAGATGACACTGAGCTTCCTTTAAGGAAAAAAAATTCTTAGGTTCAGGTATAGACCTACCTGTCCTCCTTCCTCTTCTCTTTGAGGACATTTTTTCCGAAGGATGTGCAGTCTAGACTGGAAAGCATCTTCTGATTCTGCCTGAAATTAAACTGCATTGGTATGTGGGTAAAGAGAAGATAGTAGCTATGCATCATTAAGCAGCTAATTTAAATTATGAAATAGACATAAATCATATATATGTTTTAGCTAAAGTGTATTAACATTCATCCACAATAATACGCTGAATGTTTACTAATTCTTCTCATTTTGTGGTGTAACAAGCATAAATGTAAGATTTTGATTCATTCATTTCATTTTAGCTTGCAATACATAAGCAAAGCAAGTCGTTAAAATGTGCTTTAAAAAGGAGGCTATAACGATATAAACAAATAATTTTTATGAATGAGCTTTCATATATTTCGTTTAAATATTGGGCATAATTTTTACCCATTCATAACAAGATGTATAATGAATCATGTGTAAAAATCATAAAGTTTTTTTGTTTTTTTAATTTTCATCCAAGAAAGGAATAGTATTGTGGCCGATATATTTCTCCGACATTTCTACCAATTTCAGTCAATTACTTTCAGCTGCCCTCAAAGAAAAGAAAGACAGATTTGCTTCCAGATACTTAGCACTGTCTTTTAATTGGTCATTTGGAATTCTCCCTCCTGCTCCCAGGAGGAGCAGTGAGGACAGCGAGGCTGGAACAGACCCAGCTCAGCGGCTGCAGCTGAGGTCAGAGCCACACAAGGCCCGAGTAGCGGCTGACTGTGATCTCGGTGCCTCTGTCTTTATTTTCTCTTCCTGTTTCCTCTGTTCCTCTCCTTCCACTCCAGTCATTGCTTCTTTCCCTCTTGGGCTGTATATCCATCCCTAGAACCCATGGTCCGGGAGGTTGGGTTAAAAACTGCATCAAGCTTTTTATCAGACTTCATACAGTGAGTGGAGGGGAGTTCATTGAAAGCTCAGATTTGGTGTTTAGAAACCAGCTGGCTGAGGGTTGAGCAGACTCTACACATCTTTTCATTAAGTGGATGCTCCCTGTATCCCTCCAAGACACATGTAAAGACCATGCAGCTTTAGTGACCTCAGACTTGGTGTGTTAAACTCGGCAACTGAGCTCTCCCGTCTGTCATTGTCATACAGCTTCAGGAAACTCAGCATCAGTGTTGGTCATGCTGGTAGAAGATGTCAAAACAACAAGAATAAAAATAGTTCGCAGAAAACTTGCTCTTAGCCACTGTCTTATCTCTAAATACTGAACTTCTGTTGCGCAGTGATACCATGTGTTGTGTATCTCCAGGGACAGAGAAGAAGATAAAGTATATCTTAAAGTTGCCTTTCCTGTTTGTATTTCTCTGATTTTGAAATAGAGTCCCCTATCTGTGAATTATAATTATAATTCAGGTAGCATACTCCTTAGCTACACAGGATGTCACTGTTCTTTCCAGATTGAATGATTTATGCACATTCAGGTGTTTGATTTTTCTATATTGCTCACACCTATTTACTATTTCCTTTTATTTGACCTTTTTTTTTTTTTTACTGTTGTAATAGATTTTTAAATACAAATATTTTAACACTCAGACAATTAACAAATATAACCATTCTTTATACTGGCTTCAGACCTTTTTTGTAATAAATGAAAGTATCCATTACTGTTCCAGCCTGTGAAGCTGCTCCACAATTTCATCTCCTCCCAGAGGCAGTCACAATTGTGGATTTGTAGTATATCCTCCCAGATTGTGTTTTTACATACTCACTTGATACACACACAGAAATAGACATTTATATATATATATCAAAGTATTACGTATTTTTAAGTGTAACTCAAGAGTGCATCTTTCTTCATTTTGCTTTTTCTTTTCCCGCTTAACCTATTCATAATCCATCCACATCCACAAGGATGCACAATTAGGATCTTTCCAGTTTTGGGCTGTTATGAGCAATGGTGTTATAAACATCCTTGTACATTGCTCATTGTGCACACATTCACGAGTTTCTCTGAGGTATAAATTATTATAAAAGTGGCATTGTGAGGTTGTGTGGTATTTGTGTTTTCAGTTTCATAAGAAAGCCCAATTCCTTTCCAAAGTAGCTATGTTAATTTCCACTCCCAACAGTGTATGTTGTTTTGTTTCCCTACTTGCATATCACTAAATATCGTCAGAGTTTTACCTGGTGGGTCTGAAATTCTACCTCTTGTCATAACTACATCTTTCTGATTTCTGCCAAGTTATCTTGTGTCCTTTGTTTGTTGGAGTTTCCTCTTCAGGGACTCATTCTTTCATGATCTTGGCCTATGTTTCTTTTGGGTTATCTGTCTTTTGTTGATTTGTTGAGGTTCTTTCTATATTTTAGGTATTGAATACTCGGTTATGTATTTTGGAAATATTTTCTCACATTCTGGGAAATGTTATTTCCAACCCTGAAAAAAATTCTAATTTAAAAATACCAACATAACCATTTTTGTTTGGAAAGTAACACATTTTAGGAGTATTGTCTTGATTCTACATACTATTATATCAGGAATAATAAACTGATAGAAATAATAAACTGATGCAAACTAATCATCCCTATGTCATTGCCAAGTAGGTTGAGACAAGCGAAGGCGTCTATGAACAGCTTTCTGAAACGTTTTCCTAACTGAGCTGCAGCACACTGTTGCTCAGACCATCTGCTGGGTGTGGAGACAGCTCTGGGAGATGCAGTGTTGGAAAAAGAGTCTATGTAGTAGCTGACACGCATCTCTTCACCTGGAGCCTTGGAGAGCTCTGAGGCACCCTCCTCACTCCCTGCCCCGGCATCCCCGTGCACACATGTCAAAGGCATACCCTCTCCTGGTGTGCCCTTGAATTCCTGAACCACCTGCTGCTAGGCTATCTTTAGCATGGGAGTGAAATGGGGTGTGCAGTCAGCGTGTGTTCTCTAGGACCCTCCCCCCCACAAAATCTTTGGCCCTGTAGACAGACAGCCCCTGTAATCTCCCCACATGCCTCAGCTGGCCACTCTCGCTGCCACCTCAGTCTCCAGCCCTCCCTGGAGGCCTGCTGCCATCCCGCCCCAGACAGGAGAAGGAAGTGGCAAGATCATCGGGCACCAGGCTTTGCCCAGCACCAAAAGTATTTTTGTTTTTGTCTGTTTGTCTTACATGTTGACAACTTCAGAATTACTATTCATGTTAGTGCTTTAAAATACCTTTCCAAAACCCTGCACGGTTTCTTTTTTTAGAGCCATTCTTCATGTGCCTTCAATAGCCTTCTTTAATTTTCTTTTGATTAAATTATTTTCGATTTTGTATTTGTTGCATTAGAACAGATTGTTTCTCCCACTATAGGGTTCATATTCATAAGAGGTGTTTTGGTTCATTTTGTTAATATTTTTATTTTAGAGATGGGGTCTCACTCTGTCACCCAGGCTGGAGTGCAGTGGCACCATGATAGCTCACTGCAGCCTCCAACTCCTGGGCTCAAGCGATCTTCCCGCCTCAGCCTCTCAAGTATCTGGGACTACAGGTGTGTGCCACTGTGCCTGGCTAATTTTTTTATTTTTATTTTTTTTTAGAGACAGGGATCTTGCTATGTTCCCTAGGCTAGTCTCAAACTCCTGGCCTCAAGCGATCCTCCTGCCTCAGCCTCCCAAAGTGGCATGAGAAATGTTGACAGGGATTGTATCTATGGATAATATTACTAAATCATCATTTTATTGTTTTATGAACATCTTGTATTAATGTGGTTACAGTTGATGAACAGTATTGATACAGCGTTATTAACAAATGTTCATAGTTTACATTTGGGTTCACGCTTTGTGTTGTACATATTCACTATATTTTTATCTGCAAAGAAAATGTCTATTCCTGACATAGTTAATTTCATCCTCTTTAGGACAGCTAAATCTTCCCAGACCCCCACCACTATCTTTTTAATCCATTCTTTGGAATTCTCCCTCACGTTCCAAAGAAAGACTCGTGATAACAGTGAGCAAATAAACTTAAAAAGTGCTTTGAATTTTTAAAGTACTACTCTACATTAAATTGTTCACTTCAGGTCTTTCCAGTGGGAAAAAAACATGTTTTGATTATCTTCAATATGTTGTTTAAGAAATGCAGTGCTTCTTCTAACACTAAATTCATATCTGTGTGTTTAGTTTAAGTTATTAGAGATATAATGAAATCTTATTTCAGAACTTAACTCGTACAAATTACCATCAAGTCAAACTAAAATTGATGGGGCAAACGCTTCAATTAATGGATGCTAAATCGCCCTACTCTTCTGTCGGCTGTCTGCTCCTCTGTCTTGTGGATTGTCACAGTGTTCAGTCCTTTTCCACCCTCCCTCCAAGATCATGAGATGCACATTTTGAGTTCCCAAATTAAATTCTGTTTTTTATCAACACATACCCATACATGATAGCTCAGAATTAAATATTCGGCATGTTTCAAATGTCTGATTTTATTTGCTGTGACAAAATTAATTCACCTCTCAGAGCTAACACTTTCTGCTCAAGTTAGATTTCCATTCCACATTCTTTTGTGCCAGAACTCTCAAGCACTTATTGTTGGACATATTCTTTCTACTTTACTCATTTGGGGAAGGCCTGTTAATCTTACTGCTCTTCACTTTGCTCACCATTTTTATGAAATTTGGCATTTCCAGTCTTTTTTTTTTTTTAGAACAAACTATTGAAGATATGGAAATTTTCAGTTTGGGGTTCCATTTCTACCATTAGAACACCCAAATGAAGGCCTCTTCTTAACCTGTCTTGCCCACACAAAATTTTGCAGTGAAATTCAAAATTTTCCTTTGCCAATCAATGAGCTGGACCTAAAGTCATGCCTGGATCAGACGTGGTTGTATCAGACTCATAGTATATGGCAGGTGACCCAGTCCTGACTTTGTCCTCATGCTTCATGGCTCTGGAAACTTTAGTTGAACAAATCATTTAAATAATATTTAAGATATTTTTTCTCTTAAGACTGTCTCAGCATTTTTTTTTTTTTAATTTACAATGCAGCATTAAGGTAGAAGATGAGTTGTTGAGGGTTGTGGGTGGGGCACTGTGTTCTTGGTAGAGCACATACATACACGGGGCAGTGGCCCCAGCGTTGAGCAGCCAAAGGAGGGGAATGGAAGGCACGGCTTTTGCACCAGGTGCCTGCTGAAGTCAAGGTAGAGAAGGACACCTGGACAGGCAGAGACAGAGGGTGGGTGGTGTCAAGGGAAATAAATACAGCACAATAATCCCAGCAAAGTGTCCTCATAACTTGAAAATGAGGCGGAAATGCTGCAGCACACTTCCGACTTTGTGCCTTATTGAAGAAAGGGATATAAAAAGTTCTGTCCTTGATAGCTGACACACGGAGCCATTTCTAGCCCAGCAGGCCCAGAGGGTACAGTGGGCTCCCTTCAGCACGTTCTATGTGCCAGGCGGCACCAGCTTCCCTGTGTCCAGCTCAGGCTTCACGGCAGCCTGGCCGCATCCGAGTCTTCCTAGTTGCACACGAAGCCCCAGAGATGATGCCACCGCCCAGCACAGACAGCAAGCCGGGGCGGAAAGTGGCCTGCCCACTGCAGTGAAGCTGAGGCGGCTCCCTTTTTCCCCTGTCATTTTTCACTGCCCAGCACCGAGGCCTGGGTAATTTCTGGCACATTTCTCTCCTCTGTAGTGGCAGTATGGATTTTCAGCACAACGGGGGACTGTCTAAAATAAATTTTGTAGGAGTATTTTCATTTAATGTTTTCTAAATGATTAATGAGAACACTTCTACAGTATTTATACCAACCTAGGCTGTGAGTATATGTGGGAATCTTCCAGAGAACTAGGAATTCTTTTTCCTTAAAGATTTTGACTAGCCTCTTTCCCCCACTTCACCCCCCCCACACACACACTTTCTCCCTGCAGGAGAGAGACAGGCCTCAGGGCTGGTGTGGAAGCCTTGCATATTTTATCTTATTTGACAGCTATCCTCAGCATGAAGGATTTTACTGAGATTCCCATTGCAGCTCTTTAGAGACAGGGGCTGGGTTTGGCCACTGAGAATCAGTTTAAAGGTACTTTTATGTTAGCATTTATTTAAAACAAACAAAAGTCTGAATTACATTAAAGCGGTTTCTGTATGTATTTTATTAAAGAGAAGGAATGATTTCCTTGAGGACAATGACCGTGTCTCTCATTTTGTATATCCAGTGCCTAGCCTTGTGTTTGGCACTCAAAACATGCTGAATAAATGTCTGTTAAATGAACACGTTCAACCTAGAATTAATAGACAGTATTTCTTCAGCTGTTTTCATTTCTTGTTTTGATTCTACAAACAACATATTTTTTCTAGGCAGGGGTGTTTTCTTTCTGATTTGATTTCCTTCATTTTTCTTATTCATATGAGGCTGTGTTCCTTTTGTTTTTTTTCTTTAAGATTTTTAATCTGTACAAGACCTTTTCAATGACATAAGTTAAACAGGAAGAATCCATTTTCCTACTTCAGTCTCTGCTTTGTTCCAGGTATTTCTAAGAAAGACACAAATACGACAACGTGTTTGAGGAAGAGACAGGCCCAGGGTCCTTGTCACCACTGTCTTCCCTTGTTTTTGTGTCTGCCTGGGGAGAGTCCAGTTTCCAGATGCCAGTGAAGGGAGCCCGTTAGGATTGCTGGCTGCTGACTTCCATCCCGAGGCTGGGAGGGACGCCTGGTGGATGCTGCCAGAAGCGTCCAGCTGACATTCCCTGCAGAGCTGCTGCCAGGGGCCTGTGTGGTTGTACATTGGCAGGTTTTGATGAATTGGGACTAGGGAATGTTTTTGTTGACTTGGTAAACGACTGTGCACACAAGTGAAGACAGGGTGAGGGAATAGTACCAGCTTAGTGAGGAAACAGCCGTCCTCTTCCTGCCACAGAAGCACAGGCAGCCTCCTCTAGGCCTTGGTTTCTATCTGGACTGCAGGACTGGACGGGGGAGCAGGAGGCCCGGTCACCTTCCATGGGATGCAGGTGCCCAGAAGTTCCTTGGAGATACTATTGATTTTTTAACTGTTGTGTCAGGAGCAGGGGAAGGGCTCATTAATATTTTTTAAAATAACATGTTAAAATTTTTTTATTTTTAAAAAACATGTTAAAATTTAATTCTGAAAGAATTTTGCTACATTAATATTAGTTTTATTTGTGATTTTATTCAACATGTCCGTCACATTCAAGGAGGAAATGGGTAAATTTTGTTCACAAAAAAGTCCTCCTCATCCGCTTAAAAAGCAGTATCAGTGGGAGCTTCTCAGCACGTGTGAGACTTTAAAAGAGCTGAGAAGATGTGTTTGTTGGCAGGAGAAGCGCCCAACCACAGTTCCTCTACCCACTCTTGGCAACAGAGCACAGCCTGTGGGTGCTAGTGGGGGTGCCAGTGTTTGGCCCCCACAGCTCACTGCTGTCCTCAATAAAAGTTCAGGTAGAGAGTTTCTTGACTTTCCTTGCCTTACCCCCTGTGTAGTCTTTAAATGTCTGTATGGTTTTTTAAATGATAGGAGATAGCAAGGAAACAGTATATATTTTAACTAGGGAGGGACATTGTCTTGCATGGTATGATTATGTGTTTTAATTTGATCCTAGTGAGCTTAGATGTGCATTTTGAGACTTGTTTATAAAAATATAAATGATACTGCCTGATAACTTTTGGGTTAGTGAATCTTAATTTCACATCAATAAGGCAACGTTTTAGAGCAGTGCTTCTCAATCTTCCATATGCGTACAAATCACCCAGTAGCTATAGAGTATAGATTCTGATGCAGTAGGTCTAGGTGGGCCCGAGACTCTTGCATTTCTAACCAGGTCTCAGGTGGTAACAATTGCAGATGGTCAAAGGGCCACTTTGAGGAGCAAGGTTTTAGATGCAATAGGCTTTCCTGTTACTTTTGAGCTCACCTTGCATTTATAACTCTTTTCCAAAATGTGTTGATATCTTCCCCAGCTTGCATATGCAGTTAATTAAAATAACTTTCTTTTAGTCTGCTTTTGGCTTTAGGCTAAAAATAAGTATCTATTTCATTCAAAGCTGTGAACTTTGAAGCTACACATACCATATAGAAAATGTCATTTTTATAATATTCATGAAATTACAGACCACTTTTCTATGGCTAAACTAAACAAACCACATGCTCCAACCAGTTGTATTTCAAAAGTTCACATACAGAGTGGTTGGTATTGGAAAGTATTAAGGTTATACCTCATTAGGTCCTTGGGTCAGCCCACAAAAGCCTATGTAACCCTTAAATGTACCTTGAATAGAGTATTAATACTACTCTTTCAGCTAGAGCTGGTCACTATATTTAATAATATTACAAAGAAAAAATACATACTTTAAGTTCCAATTTGAGATCTAAGAACACAGTCTTTCCCCACCCTATCCCTGAAAGGAGTGGATCTGATTTTATCTTTTTCCATAAGGGCATCTACATATCTCAGCTGTTCTTAAAAACTCCGTTTTCATTCCTGTACTTTGGGGATGCCACCTGTATTGTATTCTAAATTCTATATGCAGTTGGGTTTATCTTCTTCTTTTTTTAATTACAGAAAACTTGAGCAGAGAGTTTCATATACCCTCTTTCCTCCACACAGTTTTTGTTAACATCTTGCATTATTATTAATATCTGTTAACATTTTGCAATAGTGGGGTACATTTATTATAGTTGATAAACCAGTACTGGCTCATTAATTTTCATGTCCATAGTTTACATTAGGGTTCACTCTTGGTGGTGTACATTCTGTGAGTTTTAACAAATGCACAATGTCATGTGAAACCACGCATGGCCCAGAGCCCGGGATCCAGAAGCAGCAGGGGCTGAGCCCAACAGGCCACAGGGGGTCTGGGTGGCACCACTGGTGTGCACACAGCTCCGGAGACACACACACCCGCATGCACGGGAGGAGACCCCACGACCATCTGTAAACCAATTGCAGAGGTGGGGCAGATGCCACACACAGGGGAGGACAGGCCCCCACCCAGGTTCTCCCTTCACTCTTCACACCTGTAATCCCAGCACTTTGGGAGGCCGAGGCAGGAGGATTGCCTGAGGCCAGGTATTCAAGACTTTACCTCTATAAAAAAAATTTAAAATTAGCTGGGTATGGTGGCACACGCCTGTGGTCCCAGGTACTCCAGAGGCTGAGGCAGGATTGCTTGAGCCCAGGAGTTCGAGGTGACGGTGAGCTGTGATGATACCACTGCACTCCAGCCTGGGTAACAGAGTACGATCCTATCTCTAAAAAAATATCACGTGTCCATTGTAGTATCATACAAAATAGTTTCACTGCCCTAAAATCCCTCAGTGCTCCACGTATTAATCCCCACCACCACCACCACCACCTCTGATAACCCATGATCTTCTTACTATCTCCATACTTTTGCCTTTTCCAGAAGATAATGTAACTGAACTCATACAGTATATAGTCTTTTCAGACTGGCTTTTTTCACTTAGGAATATGTACTTATGGTTCCACCATATCTTTTTCTGCTTTGAGAGTACATTTCTTACCACTGAATAATATTCCATTGCATAGATACACCACAGCTTATTTATCCCCTCATCGATTGAAGAATATCTTGGTTGCTTCCACATTTTGGCAATTATGAATAAAGTTGCTATAAACATTCTTATGCAGGTTTATGTATAGACATAGTTTCCAAATGCTTTGGGTAAACACCTGCAGTGTGGTTGCTGGGGCTTATGGTAAACGTGTGTTTAGCTTTCATACCATTTTGCATGCCCATCAGCAAGGAATGAAAGTTGCTGTTGGTCCACATCCTCACGAGCATCTGCTATTGTCAGTTTTTCGGGTTTTCAACTATTCTAACAGATGTGTAGTTGTAGGTCATTATTTTAGTTTGCAGTTCCCTAATGACAAAATGATGTCGAGTATGTTTTCATATGCTTATTTGTCATTTATTAATATAAATCTTCATTGATGAGGTGGCTGTTGTATCTGTTGCCCATTTGCTAATTGGTTTGTTTATTTTCTTGTTGATTTTTAAGAATTCTTTGTGTATGTTGGATACAAATCCTTTGTCAGGTAGGTGTTTTATAAATATTTTCTTCTTATCTGTGGCTTGTCTCTTCATTCTCTTAATAGTGTCTTTCACAGAGCATAAGTTTTTAATTTTAATGAAGTCCAACTTAACAATTTTTTTCTCTCATGGATTGTGTTTTTGGTGTCATATCAAAAAAGTTATCACCAAATCCAGGTCCCTTAGATTTTCTTCTGTGTTCTCTTCAAGAAGTTGTATATTACATATTACATTTAGGTCTATTACCCATTTTCAGTTAGTTTTTATGAAAGGTGTAAGGTCTGTGTCTAGATTTATTTTTTTCCATGTGGGTATCCCAGCGCCATTTGTGGAAAAAGCTGTCCTTTCTCCACTGAATTACCTCTGCTCCTTTGTCAAAGGTCAATTGACTGTATTTGTGAGGGTCTTTTTCTCGACTCTATTCTGATCCGTGAGTCTGTCTGTCTGTTCTTTTGCCAATGCCACGGTCTTTATTACTGTAGCTCTGTAGCATGCCTTGGAGTTGGGTGGTGCTGTCCTTCCAACTTAGTTCTTTTCTTCAATACCGTGTTGGATATTTGGGTCCTGTGCTTCTCCATATTACTTTAGAATCGTTTTGTTGATAACTACAAAATAATTTGCTGGGATTTTGATTGGGATTGCACTGAATCTATAGATCAAGTTGTAAACAACTGACCTCTCAGCAATATCGAGTTTTCCTATCCGTGAACCTGGACTATTTTTTCATTTATTCAGATCTTTGATTTTTTTCATCAGAGTTTTGTAGCTTTCTTCATATAGATTTTATGCATATTTTGTCAGATTTATACTTAATGATTTCGTTTGTTTTGGTGCTACTGTAAATGGTATTGTGTTTTTAATTTCAAATCCCAATTGTTCACTGCTGGTATTTAGGAAGCCATTTGACTTTTGCATATTTACCCTGTATACCGCAACCTTTAATCACTTATGGGTGTAGGAGTATTTTTGTTGATTCTTTGAGATTTTCTTTATAGATAATTATGTCACCTGTGAACAAAGACAATTTTATTTCTTCCTGCTCAATCTGTATACCTTTAGTTTCCTTTTCTTGTCTTAGTGCAGTAGCTAGGACTGTTAGTATGATGTTCAGTAGGAGCAGTGAGAAGGAGCATTCTTGCTTTATTCATGATCTTAGGGGGAAGGCATCTAGTTTCTCACCATTAAGTACGTTGTTAGCTGCAGTTCTTTTGTAGGTATTATTTATCAAGTTGAGGAAGTTTCCCTCTATGCCTAGTTTGCTGAGAGTTTTTATCATGAATGGGCGTTGGACTTTGTCAAATGCTTTTTCTACATCTATTGATACGATTTTTGTTCTTTAGCCTGTTTGACATGATAGATTATGTTAATTGACTTTTAAATGTTGGACCAGCCTTGCATACCTGGAATAAATTCCACTTGGACGTGGTGTATAATTCTTTTTTTGTCGTTTTGTTTTGTTTTGTTTTTTGGGACAGGGTCTCGCACTGTTACCCGGGCTAGAGTGCAGTGGCGTCATCATAGCTCACTGCAGCCTCAGACTCCCGGGCTCAAGCAGTCCTCCTACCTCAACCTCCTGAGTAGCTGGGACTACAGGCACGTGCCATCACAAATGGCTAATTTGTATTTTTTTAAATTTTTTGTAGAGACGGGGTCTCACTCTGTTGCCCAAACTGGTCTCAAATTCCTGGCCTCCCACCTCAACCTCCCAAAGTGCTAGGATTGCAGGCATAAGCCACCATACCCAGCCTCTTTTTATATATTATTGGATTTGATTGCTAATTTTTTGTTGAATTCAATTCTGTTATATTTGACTTGCTAATTTTGTTGAGGATTTTTGCATTTATGTTCATGAGGCATATTGTTCCACGGCTTTCTTCTCTTGTAATGTCTGTGTCTGGTTTTGGTATTAGAGTAGCACCGCCACTCTCAGTAAACGAGGATGTGTTCCTTGCCTCTGCTTTCTGCAGGAGATGGTAGAGAATTGGCATCGTTTCTTCTGTAAGTGTTCAGTGGAATTCGCTGCTAAAACCCTCTGGAGTCTGGGGCTGGGGCTTCTTTTTTGAAAGACTTTTCTCTTCATCTAGGTTACCAAGTTTGTGGACACAGAGCTGTTTGTAGTGTTTTGTTACTATCCTTTTAGTGTCCGTAGGATCAGTAGTAATGCTTTGTGTTTTGTTTCTGGTACTGGTGGCTGATGTCTTCTCTTTTCTTGGTTAGCCTGGGGAGAGGTTTATCAATTTTATTGACCTTATCAAAGAATAAGCTTCTGGTTTTGTTGCTTTTATCTATTAATTTCCTATTTTCAATTTCATTGATTTCTGCTCTAATTTTTATTATTTCTTCTGCTTACTTTAGGCATATATTGCTTGTCTTTCTCTAGTTTGCAGAGGCGTAGACTTAGATTATTGATTTTAGATCTTTCTTTTCTAATATATTCATTTAATGCTAAAAAATTCCCTCTGGGCACTGCTCTTGCTGCATCACACAAATGTTGATAAGTTGTATTTTTATTTTCAGTTAGTTCAAAATATTTTCACGTATCCTTTTAAATGCAGAAACTTCCCCAGGTCCGTGGGCAATTGTCAGGGCACAGTGCAGGTAACTCCTGCCACCTTTTCATTTATACAGATAATTTATAAATTGGGTTTGAGAACTTCCAGTGAAGCTTTGTTCTGTGCTTAGCTTACAGAGCTGAAGGGTTCTTGAGATATTCTGTCCCTAGAGGTAAATTGTAACCCATGTGGGAACAGTTATTGCCTGTTCTCTACTTGATGCAGAGGAATAGAAATGATACAACTTACACATGACTTACCATGTGAGGCCAGTCCCATATTCAGTCATGCTGATGGTCAAGAAATTTATCTTTCTAGGAAACTGAAATGACTCATGCCATAAGTTAAACTCAGTTATTTATCCTCTTCAGACATAGAAATTATCTAATGTCATCAAAAAAGTAAACTTAAACATTTTAAGTTAAATAATTACCTTTCTTTTCTCCAGACTTATATTTTCATAGTGTTCCTTGTTTTTGACCATCCTTTTTGGACCTTTCTTATTAAAGACCATAAACATAAAGCTCATCTTAGTATGGTTCATGGTACACCCTCAGTCATGGTTAATGAATAGACAGACGGATGGATTTAGGCACAGAGGTTAAGTCGTTTGCAGAAGTCACACAGCTTTTTTTCTTAGTGTCTTCCAAACTATGTTCCAGATCTGAATATTAACAGCTTAGGCCTATTTTGAAAAGGCCTTCACTGAATCTGTGCTTGCCCTCTGCTGGCATTTCCATATTCTTTTTCTCATTTATGATCAGTGCAGGCTGTGTGGTGGTTGGTATGTACTTAGTATATATGCTACAGGTCAGATTCCGATCCTATTAGAAAAGAAAGCTCCCTCACATGAGAGGTGACACAGCCACGTTTGGACCCTGCTGTGCTTTTTCCTCCCACTGGGACAGCTCGGAGGCAGAACTTGGGCTCCAGAGGCCCCACTCAGAACAGGGGGGCCCATCTGCAGGATGCGGCCTGAGAGGCACCCTTGCTCAGCTTCCCGCTCCCCCGCTGGTTTCCCCAGAAGCACTTCTAGAACCAGTCGTTTGCTAACACGTTCTCCCTTCAGGGTCTCCTGGGGAACCCAACCTAAGCAGCTTTCTACCTGAGCTTGCTATACCGAAGAAATATTAAAGAATACATAAGAATCTCCTTTTTCTTTTATTGGAGGAGGGGCTGGTCTCTACTGTTTTATTAGTTTTGTGGTAGTTTCTACATGATTGCAGTATAGCTATGGAAATAGTGGTCACATCCACCTGTCTCCGTGGATAATTTTCTAGACATACACAGATAGAGCTTTATAATGTAGCATTTATTTTATAGCTAACACCATTGAGTATCTCACCAAGAAATAAAGGGATCCTGTTGTCACTTCTGCTGGGACCTCTGCAGATGCCTCCTTCAAGTGTGCCATGTGTGAAAGCGTGCGTAGTTACAGCAAACAGACTACCTCAACTTTGGTTTTGATCCTAGGCTCCATGGTCCCCTTCTCGATGCGCATCTTACACGCGGAACTTCAGCAGTATCTGGGGAACCCACAGGAATCACTGGACAGACTGCACAAGGTGAAGACTGTCTGCAGCAAGGTAACGGTCGTGTGTCATTCCTCCCCCCAGATCAGAGAGTGCACTGCCAGTCCCCTCCTCGCTGGGCGTGCATTGCAGCATTCCCTACACATGCCACCCAGTGACAAGTGACACCATCACCCCTTCTTCCTTCAGAAGGCGAGGCAACCGATTCGCACAACCGTGGTATTCATTGCTCTTGTGGAAATCTTTTTTAGGGGTGGTGGATGGTTTTTGGCAGAGCTTGAGGCCTGAAATCCTTATTCCTTAGCACTGTTGGTAGATGAAAAGCAGAAGCACTTCCCTTGTGTGGGACTCACACACGTGAACGTGTGCCTGGCTGCCAGCCGAGCACTTCCACGTGCCAGACCACTTGTGTGTCCCGCGAACACTTATAAGCACCTACTCCATGCCAAATAGAGGCACTGGAGCAACAGTGAAAGAGTGAATGGTTTAAAATTTTCCAGAGTCAAAGCAGGTTGTACTGTATATTGGCAACAGTCATTTGTAATACTGACTCCAAAGGCGTGTATGGTTCAGAGTGCTTTCTGAATTATTCTTGGTTGTGAAGTGACAATTATGTGGCAGGCACCAAATTTTTGCATCAGCAGAAGATCAAATTATGACCTTAAGTGATATTAGGAAGAAATGTGGGGTTTAGATTTGTTGCTGTTTACAGGCTGTGGGCATCACTACCCTCTCAGATTCTTTGTCTCAGATTAGGAGTAATACTGCCTTTGCTGCTCACTCACAGGGTTCCTGTGCAGGTTAAACGAAATAGGGTATGTGGAAGTGCTTTGAAAATTATAAAAAAAAAACAAACATGCAGTTATTAGGAGCAGGAGCATATAATTTTTGGAAGAAATAAGGTCGTATTTGTGAAATTCCCCCTTCCAGTTCCCAGCTGTTCTTACAGAAGTTTCATGGATTTCTAAGATAGCGGTGGTGTCAGTGCCCCTAGCAGGGACGCAGACGGCTGTCCCTATCTGTGCAGAAGGGAGCCCTCCCTGCAGCATGAACAGGCATTTCTAGGCACCTGCTATTCTTGGGCTTTGTATCTGCTTCCATTTTTTCAGTACCATGACTTAAAAGATAAAAAGAAAAACTCTGTTTGCTTTGATCAGTTGATGGGAAATTGTGTTACCAACCTTTTTTTACATTGTAACACTTTTCTTGAATCTTAAAACAGTTAAATTATTTTCAAAAATAGGAAGCACATAAATTGATATTGAGAAATTCTAAATCAGTGACTCTCTAAACTGTACACAGTTGATTTTTTCATTAACCTCCATATCACATTGTGGGAAATTTGTATAGTATTTGAGAGAAAACTGTCGTAAGGTGATTTGAAGTTGGAAAAGTCAAGTCAGCTGAAACAGTTTTGCAAGTCGGTTTTCCTTGTCCTAAAGTATTTCCTGTTTGCAGTATTGAGCTCCTTAAATGCATAATACAGAGTAACCCTCAGAGGAGCCACTTAGCACCAGCTGTGGAGCAGGTGGGGGGCGGGGATGTGTGCAGTAGAGAGTGGGGGATAGGGCAGAAAGTGGATCAACCTAGGCCACCACTCCCAACACACATTTTCATGTCCTCGTGAGTCAGCCACTGTTGCTAAGCACTTTCAAATATTAGCTCACTGAATCCTCGTAACAGCCTATGAAGGAGGTTGGGGGGGGGGGGTTTCTTCCCAATTTCCAGATGGGGAAACTGAGGCATAGCCAGGGAGGATGGAGCCTGCCTTAAGCTGAGCCACATGGCTTTGGAAACCTCTTCCTTGAGCATCACTGTGCAGTTCTCTGAAATTAGACCACCAAGATATTGTATTTCTTCTCCACCAAATACAGTTTCTTCCCTGATGCCTTGTAAAGGAGCAGTTCTAAAGTTTGGTCTTATCTGTCAATTTGACAGTGCCAGAAATTTTAGCAACTCCATACTGCATTTGTTTTTGCCAAAAATTGGCTTCAGTAGGTGCAGGGAACTGTGGACTCTCTAAATGGGTGAGGAGAGTCCAACAGAGTGAGAAGAAATTAGTGGAGAGTGTTAGATCTTATTTCCCTCAGTGCCGTTTTCCATGAACCCTCCTCCCTCCATGTGCCCTCCGCAGCCTGCCCTGCCCCTGGTCCCTGCCTCAGGCCTCAGCCCAGACACGATAGTATCACACTCTGTGTCCTGTGCAAAACTCGGGCTGCTTAGGGAAGCCTTCACTGTGCAGTTTTGCCTGGTTATTCCGAGATGACAGTGTCATACTCCGTGTCCTGTGCACACTCAGGCTGCTTAGGGAAGCCATCACTGTGTAGTTTTGCCTGGTTATTCCCAGTTGTAGTTGCTGAGCTGGGCCACACCCAGACTGAGCTCCTAAGTGGTCTTCAGCGGGGGTGGAACAGGCAGAAGGCCAGTGCCAGAGCTGTGCGTGGTGGCCAGGAGCCTTGGCGCTGATCTGAGATGCTTAACTCAAGGACATTCTACAAAACTGGGGTCATTATTTCCAGAAAGAAAGCAAGTAAGTTATTTGGTTCATATTCCCCAAGAACTCTCTGTCGCATTTGTTTTCATTGCTTGTGTGGCATCTGTTGTTGCTCTTCAAAGCAGTTTTTCCAGGCTGGAGGTCAGGAATGATTGTGGAATCAAATGCTTCGGAAGGGGGTAAATAATAGAGCAAGAACCAAACAAGGGCAGTGGAGGTTTTTATCCCATAGTAATCAAGTCAGCTCAGACAATTCAGGTTGCTCAGAACATGAATGTGCTGCCATTTGTGCAGATGTATTCTCTGAGCCCTGCTGTCTGATAATTGCCACTGTAGCAGAAGTCAGGTCTTCTCAGATTCAATTCCCAGCGTGGATTTCCCACATGAAAAGGAGGAACCTTAGGTGACTACAGAGTGAGGTGCAGAGAGGGCCCACGAGCGCTGAGGGTGGACCAGCAGCACAGCACCTGCACCCAGTCGCACAGACCAGGCAGCTGGTGCTTCCTCCGTGTAGTGTTGAGCTTGGCATTCAGCTCTTGGGGAGAGGCCGAGTGGAGTTGTCCCCTGTTGCTTCCACTCTGGGCAGCTCATGAGCCACAGAGTCTCACAGGTTTAAGATGCTGTGGTAGTTAAAGTTGAAGTAGCAGAGGAAGAGGATTGTCACGACACGGGCTGTTGAGCAGGATGTGGCTTCCACGTGGTCACCCCAACACCACAGCCATCATGTGGGGAAGTGTCCATGATGTAATATTAATTTTCAAAGCCAGCCTACAGAATTACAATTACAGTATGACCCCGTTGAAATAAATAATAAGTGTTGGAAGAAAGAGATACCAGTGTGTTAGTGGTGTAGACGATGTGATCGTTTTAATTCCCTTTTTATCTTCCAAGTCTTATGCAACACATGTATTAATTTTATAATTAGACTTTTTTCTATTGAAAAAATTAAATACGGTCCATGGGGCAAAGAGAAAATGAAATTAAGCTAGTAGTACAGCTGGTAAAGTAAAAGTATACCACAAATAAATTTAGTGCCAAGGCTCCTGGTAACCAAAGCAGAGTGGGAAATAGGGCCCCTTGCAGAATCCTCAGCTTCCACAAGGCAGTCATCTGCTCAGAAGGAGCTGGGCTTTCCCGAATGTGGAAGATTCACCAGTGATTACAGTCTGTGTGTGCAGCCTGTGAATACTGGATAAGGACGATGTTGTGAGTTTTCATATGGGGCCCAATTTTAGCAGGACATCACTTACGATCTTTACAAATACTCCAGAGTGCTGGTTTTATCTGTTGTCTTCAAGCCATTTAGTGAATTAGTAAATGTTCGGTGCAAATATAATTACATCAATGAAGAATAAAATATACCATGATTTACAATAAATTTTCCTTGCTGCCACGGCTTGGAAAAACTAATGGCCGTCACCATCCAAAGCAACAGGTGCCTCTGTCCCCGGAGCCTGCTCCTCCCTCTTGCTCTGCAGGTGTCTCCACCTTGAGGTCCCATGAGAGCTGTGCAGACCATTTGGGAAGGAGTCAGGCAGACACGTTTCTAGAAGCCATTCGTGTAGATAGGTATAATCCATACACAATTTGTTGCTAGTATGGATGTGCCTGCAAAGTCTTGAGTGAACTCCATCGTTCCCTACAGTTCTGCAGCCTCCACCTTCCCCAGGTTAGACATGTTCAAAGAAGTGCTTCTTTAGAGACTCACCCACAGCTGGAGGAGGCAAAGGATAAGATCTGTGTTTGTGCACTCTGAAAATAAATATATTCAACAATGTCAATATAGTTTTCTTCTCTATCCATGATTGCTAAAATGGTAGCAGGGAGAGCTTTCTTTCTAGGAAGGGTTAATATCTTTTCTAAAAAGGATTTCTGACAGATGGACATCTTCAGTTTTGCTATTTTATTTGTAAACAAAATTAGAAATGTGAGCGAGAACAGCTACTGTTAGCCTCTACCATGGTCAGGGCCGGCCTGAGCAGCTAGCCATCAGCACATTGACAGCGGCATCACCTCGCCTGACCCGGGTGGTTCGGTTGTCCTGCTCGCCTGCTGCTCCAGCTGAGAACAATGTGGCTTAATCAGATAAGATGGGGGTGACTGGCAAGTGGGGAGAAGAAAGGAAAAACTGAATGAGGACAGCTCCTGCTTCCTCAATCAAGGCCAGGTACCTGCCCTTTGCCATGGAAGCCCGTGCTCCTAGAAACCCCAGCTGTGCTCAGAATGTGGAAGCCAAAGATGCCAAACAGGGCGGGCGTCCCTTGTCATGGGGTTTGCAAGATTGATACTGTGACCCAGCTCACGATGGAAATTCACACCTGTAGAACCCTCTGGAGTGCATCATTGCAAACCCCAGGACGTGGGCTTGGGAATGCCCAACAGTGCCACTCAGCAACTCCAACCCAATACTAAATCTGGTGCCCCAGAAGTGAACCACAAGGCCACAGAGCTGGCAGATCCAGCCCTGAAGCATCATGATAGCACAGAGGAAAGCAGGCCTTTGATATAATAAAAAGGTCTTAAATTCTGCGTTCTTTGCCTCGTTTTTCTTGGCACTGTATATTCTCTCAATCTGTGATCTGAGTGGAAAAAGAAAGTGTATTTTCAGGGTGTGAAGGCCCCAAAGGACACTGTGCCCCCCAAGGCAGTGTTTGTGAGAGTGGCTTTGGAGTCAGGTTGACAATCTGGAACCTTTTGGATCTGACTCTGATACCCTGGCTGTGTGACTGCCCAGCTTGTGCCAGCCTTGGCCTCCTTGTCTGCAAACGCAGCATGTTACTGACCACCTGGGCTGCCAAGGGGCTTAGATGAGTGGTACATGCAAGTGACTCCGCACCAGGCCTGGTACATGGTAAGTGCTTAATAGCTCCTTAAGTGCCTTGGAGCAACTCCAAGAAACCTCTTTTCACTTTGGAAAGTCTCTTTTCTGAAAGGTCCCCTAGGAGGCTTGGTGGGGATGCAAGGTCCTAGGACTTCCAGAGAAATCAAAGGCTCTCCAGGGTAGACCTGCTCTAACCTTTAAGAGGGTCCTTGGGTTCTTGAATTAGTGCTGGCTTCTCAGCAGTCTGTATACTAGATGCCTCGTGAATAAAACCAGTTCCCTAAACCTGTCTCACCCCAACCCCACAACCCATGACGGTCCACCCAAGGGACAGCCTCCTTCAGTCTGCAATCCCCAGACCAAAGGTGTTAGTTACCTAGTTACAACACCTGCTTCACCACTTCCCCAGATAACTGCATCTAATTCAGAACGTGGATCTGGGTCTCTTTAAATATGAATAGGTTACAAATTGCTTTTTTAAATATGGTTTGAGATCAAGCAGTATTGGTTATAAATGGAGTCAGACAGCTGGGATATTCATTCAAGGCATATAATTTTCTCTTTGGGAAAAACACAACCAGGTTTTCTATTTTGAATAACATATCTTCCCTCCCCTGCTGTGGCAGGGTGTTGACAGTTGTCCACATTGTTCAGCAGAGACAGTCCCTCCCAGAACCATTATCCCTGGGTGGGGCTGATGGCAGCCCCTCAACACGGGTCAGACCCCTCCTTGCCACACAGAACTGCCCCAGCCCAAGACTGTCTCTTCCAGCCCCACAGCATCGTTGCCATGATTTCTCCCAACTCCCTCCGCGTTAATTTCCACACAGCATCTTCTCATGATTGTAGTGGCTTTCAGAGATGAGCTCATTCTAAAATACCAAGTGAGGAACCCATTTCAGAATTTCCAACTTAAACAAAGCTCAACCTCCAAAGCGGTTGAGTACATTGACCTCAATACACTGTTTCTCATGGGAAGCCTTAAATAAAAAGTGCTGGGTAACTTTGATTTATCTCTGCGTTAGTTATCTATTGCTATGTAACAAATTATTTCAAAACTCTGTGGCTTAAAACAGCAGTGATCTGTGATCTCACTGTGTCTGTGGGTCTTGAGTCTGCAGCAGCTTCAGGGTGGTTCTGGCTCAGGGAATGTCTTGAGGCCACAGTCAAGATGTCAGCCAGGGCCATGTCACCGAAGGCTGGGCTGGGGCTAGAGCATTAGCCTCCAGGGTCTCCCTCACACCTGTTGAGTTCTGCTGCTTGTTGGTAGGAGGCCTCAGTTCTTGCCCCATGGGCCTTTCCCTAGGGCTGCTTGAGTGTCCTCACACCATGGCTGCTGGCTCCCTGCAGAGAAGGTGAAAGAGAAGGAGAGGGAGGGAGCGAGGAGGAAGGGACAGTGCCTTTCATGACCTAATCTCGGAGGTCACAGTGTCACTTCCACCTGATTCTGTTTGTTAGAAGAGAGTCACTAAGTCCAGCCCACATGCAAGGGACGGGAATGAGGCTCCACGTTTTGAGGAGAGTGTTTGAGAATGTGGGGAGGTGTTTTAAACTACCACGCCTTGGTCACCTCGGGGGCTGTCACACTTCAGGACACACAGGTCCCTTCCCACCCTTCAGGAAAAGAGCCCCTCACTCCAGTCCCTTCTTGGTGGTCTGTGAGCACCGCTTAACCCTGGAAGGTGTGGGCCTGGGCATTTGGCTGGCTGGTGCTGGGCTGGCGCTCCGAGAGGCCTTCCCCTCAGCTGGAGGAGCTCCGGTCAGGTGCCCTGAAATTGCCTACCAGCCACTTGCATACCAGCCAGAGCTCAGCCTCCTCCAGCACAACCCACACACTGCTGTGGACATCCTGGAAGTTTCAAAGATCCGCTTAATACTTAACAGGCAGTGCAGCATTAATCTCGTTGCTCCCAAATCACACATACCTAAGCCTTTCACGGTTTATTACGGGGATAAGGGTGGAAGAGAAACCACAGTGAAAACCTGAGACAGTGGAATTCTTTTAATTTCTGGTTGCTTCTCCTCTTATTTGTAATTAATCTTCATTCAGCATTTTCAAAGTTTAGAAAACACTTCAAGTATATTCTCATTGGAGTTCCATAACTTGTAATACGGGCAATGAGAATAGGAAACTAAGGAAATAGAAATTTGGAGAAGATAGCTTAAGCTCAGCCTGAACTTGAACCTGCGTCTTCTGATGCCACGCGTCTCTGTTCTTGTTACTGTACCACTTTGCTCTACACATAGAAAGCATGAAGGTACGTCTGCAGATGGGTGTGACAGTGCCTCCTCCACAGGTTTATTTTTGTGAATTAAACAGAATACTGTTTGCGCTTAAAAAGCATAATGTGCCCCGCATCTGTACAATGGATAGTTCCCAGTAGTTCACGGCTTTTCCTGAGCCCTGCCTACACCACTGGTGAAACGCCAGACAGCTCCACAGAGCTCTCAACCCCTCTAGAACCAGTCAGGGACAGCTAACATATGACACACAGGAAGACACCTGCAACATGTGGCCCTTTCTGCACAGATTTGGACTCACTCGCAGTGCAGAGATGCACTGTCCCTCAGCGTGGGTCCAGTCATGGTTTACTGCTTCTGATTCCCTGAAACTATAATCACTTGTGCTGTCCTTGAAAGATAGGAGGTCTGGGTTACCAGGCCTGGCTCTGCACTTCCTGCTCCTGCCAGTGGTATCCTCCTGCTTCCCACCACCCAGCGCTCTATCCCCCACAGCGCCCTGTCCCCCCGAGCAGGTGAACTCTATTCCCACTGCGGCACCTGGGCTACAGATAGAGAGGTGAGGAAGATGCCTCCAGGTGCTCCAGCCAGGCACTGTTCCTGCGTCTCCCTTCCCTTGCCACCACCTTCTTGCTGTGTCAAGTCCACACCCGAGTCCTGGACGTGGACCCCAGAACTCTGTCCTCTTCTCAGCTGCCTTCAGCAGGGAGGGCATAGGCACAGTGACTCAATGCACAGACATGCCTGGTGTGAGTACTGACTCCCCATGCCTCAGTCTCCCCATCTGTGACAGTATGACAGCAGGACCTACTCCTAGGGTAGTTACGGGATCCAAGGACATTTGTGGAGCACTTGGGCCAGTGCCCTGCACACAGGAGCTGCTGCAGGGGTGTCTGTGTGATCACAGTGGATGCCTGGGACGCCTGACTACAGTAACCCGATGGCACTCTGACCCACGCCTGTGTGCACAGGCTCCTTTCTGAACACAGCACCTGCACCCTGGTTTACTTCTGCAGCTTCCTGCCACAGGCCAGTAAGACCTTACCTGAAGCCGTCTCTAGAGCATTAAAAGCCGTTAACCTCTTCACGGGATTTTGTCTTAAAAACACAGATTTCGTATCTTTTCCATTTTTTTTTAATTGCAAAATAGACATAGAAGTCACCCATTCCCACCCCTGCGGTGCACGTCTCTGAGCCCCATGGCCTTTGTCTTCACACTCTGGGTGGTGCTAGGTCTTGGGCAGAGACAGACACCCCAGTACCTCCTTTCTTACCCCACACTGGACACCTGCAGTCACCACTGCCCCTCGGGAATGTACATCCATCCAGCAGCGAGCGGCATCACAGTCAGCGATGCCAGGTGCGAGAAGCCGCAGGGGGGAGAGAGGGGTGGCCCCACGCAGCCGACGTTATAATGAAAGATGTAGGCAGCTCTTCACAGCTGCCTGGACACTTTGGGTGGCATGTTCACCTGGGTCATAACGTCCTTTTTATTTAAATTGGGTGGAGCTGAAAGAAACGACTTGGTCTTTGGCGTTTCATACCAAATATAGGAATAGCAGCCGTCTGTGCACCTAGATCCCATGTGATGTCATTTTGCTACCCAGGCTTAAAAACATGCTTCTACTTTCCAGAGCATCTTCCAGAATGAGCTGGGTCTAGTGCGTTGTGCCTTTATTCTTCTGAGAGATACACACAGGACTGCTGATCGGTGTCTGATTTAAACTTGGACTCTGGTCCTTTTGTCCAGGGCAGAAGGAACCAAGGAGGAAATTACAAGCACACCACATTTGCAAACTAAACACTTTGAGGCTTTTCTTGCAATATCTGCATTTCCTAAATAATTCAAGCTTTGAGTTGAGAGTGTGTCTGTCACTTTCCTTTACAGAAATAACCTTTTGTAAATCAACGTACTGGTACTGTATAAAGCCAGACAACTGTCTCTAGATAGACAGCAATAAAAGCTACTAACGGGGAACTACTGTATTGTTCAGTCCGTTCAAGGATGCCCTTCTGAATCACACCGGAACCTCTTAATTGACATTGTTAAATAATACACCCTAAAAATAAAATAGTCGCTGAGGATCAGAAGGTCGTAGCTAATGTGTCTGTGCACATCTGCAATGGGTGCCTTCTCCAGCTGTCCCGCCCTTGGGGGCTGAAGCACTTCAGTGACCCAGGTCCCTGCACTCAGCGCCATTCTCGTGCACCCTCACCCCCAGCCCACGAGAGTGCTCCTGGTAGAGGGAAGGCTGTAGCTGCTTGGGGTCTCCGTCTCCTACCTGTGTACCTTCCCCAGCAGTGTAGATGCATACCAAGAGACAAACAGGACTCCCCAGAGAAGATGCAGCCGTAGGTCCTGACCTGAGAAACAGCTGTGAGCAGATGGAACCTCCTCCTCGTTTGCATGGCTTTTGGTGCCTCAGCTGCAGATGAAGCTTCTGCTTCCGCCCACATCTCGGCATCACTGGGGTGGGAAACTCTCCGTCTTTCTCAGACCCTTCTCTTCTCCTGCTGCCCCTCTGCAGGATCCCGCTCCCCCTCCCCCATCAGCCGTGACAGCCAGCTGGGAGCTTTGGCCTGGTCAGTGCAGCTCAGGCGAGACCACCGCGGCCCACAGGCAGGGGTCTTTCCTCCCAGGCCAGGGCACTTGTGCGGCGTTCTCCTTCCCATCCACAGCGTGTGGAGGTCACTCTCCATGACCTCAGCGTGTGGAGACGACCTGCAGTGTTGAGGCACGAAGGGCAGGTTCAGATCCCACCCTCAGCCATGTACACTCTGCCTGAGCAATTCCGGTTGTCTCAAGCCCAGGTGAAAGCCTTCCCACCTGTTGTGCTTGGTCTTGCTCTGTCAGAGTGCACTAAGCCTGGTGAGTGGAACCCCGGGCCCGCGGGAGTTTGGGGGGTTCCCGGGGCAGGGTGGCGCCAGGTCCAGTTTGTGGGCACAGCTTTTCCTCTTGCGTCCCCTGTGCACCCCTAGCCTGAGGGGATTTAATTTCATCATAACACCAAGACTTTCTTTCCTGTTAGTTTCTGTGTCTATGATTATTCATCAGAAGACAGACTCACTGAAAAATGTCATTTGACCTGATTTAAACCCGCTAAATTCTTTTTGAGGTCACAATTTTGAACCCCAGGTGTATGCTCTGAAGTATTAAGGTGGCACAAGATAACCATTAAGAGGAAAAAACCCTTTCTGTTCAGAGCAAATTCAGGGCCTTCACAGGTGAAGAGAGACCCACTCCCACCCCCACCCCGGGCTCCTCACCGTGTAGACCAGGGGCCAGGCATCCAGAGTGGCTTCCTCATCGGGCCGCGCCCTCACCTCGGAGCGAGTCGTGGTTCACTTGGGGAAGTGGTAATTGGCAAGGTCATCCGCTAAGTGGAAGGATCTTTTCCAAAAAGCTTATGGCCTGAAGTCAGTAATCACAGAACTGTGATAGGACCTCCTTTGATTTAACATGTGTTTATTTTTCTCCCTAGCAAATAGTCTTTACTCTTAAGATTCTTTTCTACTCATCCTGCCCTCAGAAAAAAGTAAATTCTCTACCCAAATTACAGCAGCTTTTATTTCAGAGAAAACCAAAACACAGAAGCAACCAAAAGTTACTAGCCAAACAATAAAAACTATAGAAGCAACAGTTGCACCTAATTTGTTTGGTACATTAAAAAGACCAACAGGGCCAGGTGCAGTGCTCACGCCTGTAATCCCAGCACTCTGGGAGGCCGAGGCGGGAGGATTGCTTGAGCTCGGGAGTTGGAGACCAGCCTGAGCAAGAGCAAGACCCCGTCTCTACTAAAAATAGAAAAATAAGCCGGGCGCAGTGGCACGTGCCTGTAGTCCCAGCTACTGGGGAGGCTGAGGCAGGAGGATCGCTGGAGCCCAGGAGTTGGAGGCTGCAGTGAGCTGTGATGACGCCCCTGCACTCTAGCCCGGGCGACAGAGCGAGACTCTGTCTCAGAAAAAAAAAAAGGAAAAGGCCACAGCCTTGCTTTGCGCTGGAGGAATAAGACTGACACTTTCACAAAAGTTAATCATCATTCTCACGTGTAACATACCCGATGCTTTTCTAAAAAGAAAAAAACATGCCCTGCATGTGATGTCTGAGATGCTTCATGAGCGTCATAAACCCATTTCCACCGTCGCCTGGGGCAGAGTCCCTGTCCACTCACTGTTGCCCCGTGTGACGCTGGTTGGCGATGTGAGAGGTGCCCGTGTGAGCATTCCTTAACAGACTATTTTCATCCAGAGAAATGTGCTGTACCAAGAATATATATGACAAAGTCTGGGCACAAGTCTGTTCTCCATGGTTTTGTCATTCTCATTTGAAACGATTGCAGATCCTGACCAATTTGGAGCATGGCTTGGCTGAGGACGGCAGCCTGAGCAGCATGACCCCAGAGGACAGGCAAGGTGAGCAGGCCCGGCGCAGCCGAGTGCACAGGCGGCAGGCGGCAGGCGGCAGCCCCACGGCTTTGTCCCTCCTTACGCATTCCCTCGCTCTCCTTTTTTGGGTTAGTGCTGTGAGTATGATGAATAGAATTAGACCTGAGCCCGCCCTCGAGAAGATGCCCCTTCACCACGTAATCGCACAAACCCCAGGCAACGTTCCACGCCTAGGAGGGCACAGAGGAAGGAGCCTGGCCAGTGGCAGGGCACTGGGGAGGCCGCCCTGTGTGGTGTGTGTGGAGCCTGGGGATGGAAGCTCAAGGGGCTGTTCCTGGAGGAGCTGGAGAGGAAGCTGGGTGCTGCGTGCAGAGCATGGGAGGCCAGGCCGAGGATGCTGGGCCGTTTCACCCAGGGACTCGGGGGGGCTGACACAAGCAGATTTGCACTACAAAAAGACTGTTCTAACTGTGGTGTGTGCAGTGCAGATGTGTGGAGTGTACAGTGTGTGGAGTACAGGTGTGTACAGTGCAGGTGTGTACAGTGCAGATGTTTAGAGAGTACAATGTGTGGAGTGCAGGTGTGTGCAGTGCGGATGTGTGGAGTGTACAGTGTGGGGGTGCAGGTATGTACAGTGCAGGTGTGTGCAGTGCAGATGTGTGGAGTGTACAGAGCAGGTGTGTGCAGAGCAGGTATGTACAGTGCAGGTGTGGAGTGCACGTGTGCACAGTGCGCTAGCAAGGCTGAACTTCAAGTCATGTTTCCCCCAGACTGTCCCCACCTCTTGTCCTCACTCCCTCGTTCCTGGGGCAGCACCTGTCCCCGGCCTGGCTGCCCAGCCATATCACCCTCCACAGCGTCTGTCCTCCACCTGAACTCCTGAGTCCACGACACGGTCGTCTCCACAGGCCTGACACGTGGGGGGCTTCTCAGGAGCTGCTGGCTGGTGGGACTGTGCTGGCAAGCTGGGGGTTCCCTGTGCAGCCAGCTCAGAGGGGACTTGAGCCGGAAGTGGAAGAGGAGAGAACCTTGGGTGGACACCAGTCAGAGAGCCAGGCCGTGAACCGGGTCCAGTGCTCCTGCCAGGGGGAGTGGGGCAGGGGAGGTGCTGGCCTGCTGGGCCCACTGCCCTGGGCCCCATTTATGCTTAAATGGTGTGTCCTTTGTTTAAGAAGCCCCACGTAACTGCCTGGTTTGGGTGTATGTGGGGTGTGATGTGTGTGTGGGGTGTGTGTGTACGTGCGTGAACTCTCTCTCTTGTGATGGGACCGCAAGTGAGTCAGCGTGGTCTGAAGGAGAGAAGTCGCCATGCACTTGGACATCCCATTCTCCAGCACTTTGGGCACCTCGGTCACTTTATTCTCATGGGAATGAGGACATAGTTATCAGGTATCAGAAAGCAGTTCCTGGAAACCTAACAAAGTCACACAGATCCACAGATTTATGAGGAGAATAGGTGAAGATTTAGGGCTGGAAAGGAATCTGCAAAGATAATCAAAATAAATCTGCAGTTTGTTGAGACAATCCATATTTTACATTCATTGAGAAAAGATTGTTCAAAATTTCTTTTCACAAAAATAATGTTATAAGGGGAATACAAGCAGTTAATGTACTTTCAATTGCTGAAAGGCAAAGTGAGTTAAGTTTTTAATTCTAGCAATTAAGTTTTTTGTGTACTCCTAAGCACTCCAAGAATAAACATAACTTCTAGGTGACTCACCTCAAAATTGACCTTTGGTGCGACAGCAGAGGTAGGCTTCAGGAGGCAGGCGGGTCAGTGTTGGGCAGAAATACAAGGTTTAAAAGCAGCTCAGTCTTCCACCCAGGCCTCCTCCTCGTCACCCCAGTCTTAAACAGAGGAGCCATTGGTTAGCCCTCCTGTCACCCCACGGCAGCTCCTAGGAGACCTTTGCAAACCCCGCAGTGTCCACGAGACGGCTGGTAACTACTGGATGCGCAGGAGAGAGCCAGAGGGCCAGGCCAGGCTCGGGCCACAGTTGGCCACTACCCCGTGGCAGCAGATGCCACGCAGGCGGGGCAGCGTGGGGTCCCGTGGAACGTGTGCGACAGCATGCCACTGCCATGCAGACAGCCAGGTACCGTCATCCTGCCTGACAATTGAAAAGTGCTTTTAACCTTTTAGTAGCACTTTTGTACCTATTATCAGGGTTAATCCTCACAAAGCCCTGCAAAGAAGACAGGACAGGAGTTGTTGCCATCTGAAAGATTAAGGAGCCGAGGCCTTGAGAAGGTCGGTCCCTTGCCCAAGGTCACAGGTAACCCAAGCAGAGCCCAGTGCTTGGGGCTCGCGCCCTGGTGTGGCACTCCTCGGTGAACCTGCTTCTCCCTCAGCCCTGCAGCGGGCCGCGAGGGGGCCTTGTGGCTGGACGCAGGTGCGGCTCACCAGGCGGCAGCCTCCCACGGGTCAGCTTTGGGAGGCCCTGCAGCCACTCTGGGCCCTCCCGGCCAAGGCACAGCTGCAGGCAGGTGGTGGTCATTTATGTCAGATTTGCTGTTTTTCTTGGGGTTCCAGCTTTGGAAACATGGCTCTGGTTGGATTATTGGGTCTTTTGCCTGCGCTGACGCCGAGCCGTCGCCCTCCTGGTTTTCGTCCCACACCGTTTATGCAGATGGTCTCTTCCCAGAGCCAGCCCCAGTGGCCCCGTGCGAGCGCTGTGCTTTCTGTCTCACGGAGCAGCTCACAGCACTTGAACATCCTGGGCTGAAACTGGTGGTGGTAACAAGAGGGAGTCACGGGACCCAGTAGTTACTTGTGCACGTTCACAAGCTGCTCTTGCTTTGCAGCATCTGTCCAGCTGTGGAGGTCGCGTCTGGGCCGGGTGACGTACTCCATGGCCAACTGCCTGCTCCTGATGAAGGTACGAGGGTCTGGAGGGGGTGTCCTGGGCGAGGCTGCCGGGAAGCGTGAGGGTTACCTGAGCGGGACTCAGCTATGTGCGGGTCTGTGCAACAGAGAGTTCAGTAACATTCCGGAGCCAAATTTACTTCCATTTCTCCTGAAATAAATTTCAACAGAATGTAGAATTTACATCATCAAATGTAATTGTTTAGACATGGATCTAAATGATTTAATTAAAATAGCTGCTTGCCCCCGTTTTTCTCTGAATTCCATCCCAAAAAGGTGTCCTTTGTTCTCCCTTCGTGGAGGGTGTTTTTTCTTTTATCTCAGTTTGATTTTATGAGTGATGCTTACAACATCTGAAGACAGGCTTTCCCACGAGACCTACTTCTTAAGACTTCACCCAGAGCTTTCAACACCCCCCCCCCCCGAGGAAACAGCTTGAAAATCAAGGGGCTGAACTGAGGCTGTCTGTCATTGATTTCCAGTCTGTTCTGGCTCTGCCAGGCCCTCCCCAGCCTGTGTGGCCATGTTTTTCGGCTTCTCTCTTTGTTTGAAACGCACCCCATGCCTGGCTCACCTCCCCCGCCCTGGGCATCGGGCACCCTGCCGCTGAGCTGGCACTGCCATGGCTGCAGGCACTGAAAGCTGCTGTTTGGAATCAATTAGCAGCAGATGCCCCAGAGCAGCGCTCTCCACATCTTCTGGGCTATTCTGAAAGAGAGATCATAATTCCTCCCACACACACCCTGCGTTCAAGCTGCCCAAGGTCATTCCTGAGCTTGATTCTCAGCACAGCAGAGCAGGCAGTTCACCAGGTGGAGAAGTGTGCTCCCAGAGCACCGTGGTTAACCCTGAAGTGGCAGCCCTGGAGGTGGTTGTGTCCCTGGGCACCGCTCCAGCGGGCTGGGTGTGGGAATGGATTCATAGCCGCCAGCAGCTTGGGGTCAGTTAGGAAGAGGTGCAGACTGCACCCCAGCTCTAGAGCGGTCCCAGGGCCCAGCCCGGTCCCTGCCTCCGCGCCTCTGCAGGTGTGTGATGCTGGCTGCACATGGGAGACTCGGAGCGTCCTGTCCATCCTCAATAGCAAGTGACCTTGACGCAGCCTCACACATCTGCAAGCCTCAGCCTCCTCCTTTAGGATGAGGGCCTAGAAGCCAGACCTGTGAAATGCCTCCCAGCTCTAACATTCACACGGCTTTCCTGTCTCCTTCAACACACTGGGTAACAGAAGTTACAGTTTTTAAGTTCTGTATGTTTGCTCAGAACAGGTTTTTCCCTCTGTTGCCATGTCTAGACATCCCTGCCGAGACCAGTTGCCTGCACGGTCACTGTGGTCACTGTCCTTGCCTCCTTCCATCCCCTCACCACTTCCTCCCTGACTTCTTCTGCACACACATCCCTGCCCCGGGCGCTTTGCAGCAGGGGTGGGGGTGCTTTGGCAGTAACTGGCAGCCCCAGAGCACTGGCTTCCGTCCCTTCTGCCTCCAGAATAGGCCATTCTCCCAGTGTTGCTGTGGCCAACCCTGACACCTCCACCTCGTGACCTGAGCAATCCATGGGGGCCTCCACCCTCGAGGCCACTGTTAGCTTCACCGGGAAGTCACTGGCTTGCCAGAATATTCTTAGGCAAAAAAATGAACAAATTACAAATTCACAAGACTGATGTCTCATTAATCATGGGGCTAGAACTCCTCAGGGAGGAAAGTTACCTGTTCCACTTGCAGGTTTTTATTTTCTTTTTTAAGACACATTAATAGAAAATTATGGAATAAAAATACTTTTCTTTGTTGTAGTAATAACAGCAAGCACCAAATATAAGTCTTCTACCTATATTGTTGGGACTCAGTACAGAACACATTGTTTCAAAAATACTTTTACAATGGATGTAATTTAATTTGAAAGTTAATCTTTCATTTTCATGAGTTAAAAAAGAGTGAAAAAATTTTGCAATTAAGGGTGATTGAAGCACGTGCGTTCTGTTGCCATCTAGTGACCATACCTAGTATTACAGGAGTGTGTGGTCTGAATATATGGGGTGCGTGTTAATTAAATTACGTGTATGGACTAACAATGAGTTATTTAATCAGCCATTTAATTATTTTAAATAACATTATTATTACAGTGAAATAATATTAATTTAACTTTTTAATGATGAGAAATCTATTCATATGTTCCAGCCCCAAATATCTGCATAATATACTATATACCGCATGGTCACATGTATTGCGAAGCTTTAAAAATTTCACCATTCCCACTTTTTAAATGTGGGTTCCTCTCCTTAGGCCTCAAGGTACCTTAAGGTGCCCACACTGGCAGACTACCCAGGTGCAATGCCTCTTGCCTCAGGTGGCCTGGCCCCACCCTGGGTGCCCCCCCTGCACTTCCCTCCTGGGGACCCCGCTTCCCCCGCCCCACATTGCATATCACCACCTACTGTGGCTTCTCACTGCGTTGAAAGGAGCTTGCAACTGCAAAACCACCTTTCTTCTTGCTTAAATTACAATACACAAGTCCTTTCTGGTTGCAGGATGGTTGTAAATCTAGTTTCACAGCCACTAAGCACGTGTGGCCGCTGAAAGAAAAGGGTGAAGATCGACCTAGAGTAGGTTTGTCCCTGGAAGCAAGTCGTTAGTGTCCTTTTCAAAGTCAAATATGTATATTCTGGAGAACAGATTAAGCTGTCTCTGAAGAGCTGCTTTTAGCCATTTTCCCTTAAAGGAGCTGTATTTCCTCCATGTTCAGTAAATAAATAATTTCATTAAATAATAATCAACTTAAAGAAGCTCTCTAACACAGTCTTAAATCCTCATCTGGTGTATTTGATGATATGCTCCTTGAATGCACCAGAATTCATCCCCTCTGGGTGCAGCTGGCTCCCCAACAGATGTCAAGTTCCGCCCCTGAGGGACAGCCTTGCGGGAGTAGCTGCCTGTAGGCCTAGAGTCCAGCCTTCTCACATGGTCCCAAGCCTAAGCATCTACCCAAAAATATGCTCCCAGGAGAGCAGTGTTTTAAAATAACTTTTCCCGTCAAGGATCATTGCTTGGTTTTTTAAAGCCTCTCCTTTGCTGTATCAGATCATCTTCAGAAACCTTGACCTCTGGCCCTGGGCACTGACACAGAGTTATTAAGGTGGTGACGCTACCCACGACATTGCCCACTAGGAGTGGGTGCCTCACCCCTTCACACTGCCATGCTGGCTCTCTGGTGGTCTTGGCCAGGAGCATCATTAAGGTGTGAGTGAGGCACAGGCATGACCCAGTGACACTTCAGGGCTAACAACAAGAAAGCCAAAGTCTGCCTTTGGTTCACTTGAAACCAAGTAAGGGGTGCATATTGGATTAGAGCAGACGGTTCCCAGCGTGGTGATGCCACCCCCGTCTGAAAGCAGGGCTGTCTCCCCTAAACTTCCCAAAGTAGACCCAGCCCCAGGCGGGCAGGCCAGCTGCAGCCTCAGCTTCTTACGGGCCCAGGGCCCAGGTCTGCGCATGCTCACACACACACACTCATACAACTAGAGGCAGGACAGCCCAGCCAATCAGTAGTGACAGGCAGCAAGAAGTCATGGGAAAGGAAACCGAGGCACGTGCTGTCTGGCTTCTGAGCATCTGGCCTTGAATTAAATTAGTTTTAATGAGCCCTGCTTGAAGGTACTAGAATGGAGTGAGTCTTTACATTTTTTCCTGCCAAACTGGAGTTTTACTTGTCATCTGTCTGTCTTTATAACATCCCAATTAGTAAACTAGAAACTCCAGTCCCAGTTTGGAGGAAATTGAAAATGTGAAATAATGAAATAAAGGTACCTTCTGGGGTTTTACGCTGAATAAGTCAGGAGAAAACCCCTCTGGGGGCCCTATTTATTGCTGACCATGTTCTGTCACCCAGTACAATGGCCCAGGGAAGTACTGAGCACACTGCCTGCCTCAACGGGCTTGATCAGTGAGTGTCATGGTGATCATTGTCATTCTGGAGAGAACATCAGTTTGCTAGGGGCTTGAGACGAGCTGACCATTGTGTCCCCTGTGCCTTTGGCGAGATCTCTGTCTGCGACTAACTTCCTCACACCTGGCAAAGGTGGCTGGGTCTGCCTTTTTTACATGTTGTCAGGAGGCTTTCATCCGATTGGCATCAGCCACACCCACAACAACAGATGGACAGTAAGACGGTGGCCCCAGGCCTTCCCTTGACGAGGGCCGTGGGGCGGCATGGAGGTGCTGCTGTGAAGGCACATGAGACTAGGGTGAGAAATGCAGGCAGAGGCCCTTTGCAGATGCCAAGCACGGTAGCTAGCATAGCCTTTTGAAATGTTCCCTATAGTTGTCTCTAAGACGGTAGGGATTTCCTATATACTGTAGACAGCAGAGGACACACAAGCATTCTACATGCAAGGATGACCTCTCGTCAAAGTTGTTTTGTGAGTTGTTTATGTTGAAAAGTTTTACCTCAGTTTGCAGCATAGAAAATATTTTACCTAAGAGACACTTTAACATTTTTGCTTATGTGTTTGGAGGATGGAGACAAGACAGAATTCACTAATTCACTTAATCATTTTGTCAGGAAAGAAAGAGTTAGAGATACAGTTCAAGTGAAATAGGAATTGCTACTTAGAAGATGGAATTGGGAAACAGACCCTCAGGCCCAGCGTAAATGAACAGAGACAGGCAGAACGTCACCCACCCTGGTTACACCCAGAACTCAGAACCCTGGTTTGATTCTGTCGGGAGAGCCTTGTGCTGGTGTCCTGTTTTCCTGCAGCTCATGGGTTAGCGCGCCCTCTCCTCACATACGTGTCTATGTACTTGTGCTCTTCTAAATATATAAAACTGGGAGTGGTTTTTTTCAGCTCTAAAATGTGCTTTATGGTTTTTCTCCCCGCAGGACTATGTGCTTGCTGTGGAGGCGTATCACTCAGTCATCAAGTGTTACCCAGAACAGGAGCCGCAGCTGCTCAGCGGCATCGGCCGCATTTCCCTGCAGGTACCTGCACCGCGGTAAACACGGGAGCCAAAGCAGAGAGCAAGATGGTGGGAGCAGAGGACTTACCCTGGGGGTGTTTTGCTTGGGTGGGTGATTATTTAGTTTTAATTTTCTAAATATACGAAATGGTACAGAAGATATTCCAGTTCAAATTCATGAGCGCAAGAGAAGGTCTGGGTCTTGCAGTGGTCTGGTTTGACTGTATTAAGTCCTGGCCTCTTTGTACCAACTGCTAACTGTGAATCCACAGAGATTGTCATGGGGGTACACTGAAATGGATTACTGTACACACGCTCCTGTTGCAGTTGAAAAGTAACAGCTAAACCATAAAGAATTTGATTTCAACTTAGCTGGAAATACAGTCACTCACTGATATTTTGCTGGAAAGAACTCTTGAACTGTGTATGCTGGACTAAGGAAAGTCCAGACTGGACAGTGGCCTCAGTAATGCAGGAAGCTGGGACAGGACCCTCTTTGCCAAGAACATCATGAAGCTAGGATGCATTTTCCGGGAATATTTGGTGGCAGGAAGGTCCCTACTTCATTCATCTCTGTCAGTCCTACCCTTGCAGGCCCAGCATAAGGCAGCCTCCACCCCGCCCCCCACATCTCCTAGGACTTCTGAGGTGACATCCCAAACATGGGCAGGGGAGTGCCGTAGTGAGTGAGGAACAGCTAACAGTGGGGGGAGGAGAGCGCACCCACTGGCCACGAGGCAGGTGCTGCGCTGAGCTGCTTAACCTAAGGGGTATGACTGGCTATCATACAGGCAGCAAACTGAGGCCTCCAAGTGGTTAAGTGAGGGTGGGTCAGAAAAGGACAAGCCGACAAGCATGGCCTCATCTTAGTCCTTCCCGAGATGCATGGGGCCCCATCACAGGGCACAGCAGCATGGCCTACACTAGAGGGTGCCCCACAGATGCCAAGGATCGTGCGCTTGGGAGCCGACCAGCCTTGGCGCTCTCCCTCTGTGTGACGGGCAAGACCCTAAGCTGTTAGCATCGCCGCCTTGTCTGTACATGGGGATGCTCGTAGAAACCCTTGTCACCCACAGGAGAAGGCACAACGCGTGGCTGGGAGCTCCCAGGCACCCAGGATGTGCCGCGATTGCCCTGGTCATCGTATTGAACAGCATCCTGTGTCTGCTCTCATTCTTCAGCACCCAGAGACGGTCTCAGAAACTTTATTTTAGTCTAAGTTTCTGTAATTTGAGAAGTAG
Organism: Daubentonia madagascariensis; assembly: GCA_023783475.1. Lineage (NCBI taxonomy): Eukaryota > Metazoa > Chordata > Mammalia > Primates > Daubentoniidae > Daubentonia > Daubentonia madagascariensis. The sequence continues at coordinate 2,938,405 of JAKFHU010001035.1, forward strand.
ATGCTGGAAATCCGTATAGGAATTCTGAGCTGTACCATTTTTTGCATCTGAAAGCGTTTCCTCTTCCAGTGGGAGCCACTGGCTTGCCCCCACGGAGGGTTGCAGCAAGAAGGCCAGAGTCCCGTGAGGGATGCTCAACTTCCAAGGGTTCTTTAACCCCGTCCCGTTTAGGGAATGTGGCGAGTCAGCGGCAAGGGGAGCTGTTTGAGTTCACTGTCCTCGGGACCAGGGGAGGTTACAGCCAGTGCTGTGTCTGGCCGGGAACTTCCACTGAATGGAGATGGGAACAAAGACAAAAGCAGGCAGGTGACCTGATTGCCGAAGGCCCAAATGAGCGACTGCTGGATTTTTATCTCTTGTTAACTCGTTATCAAACCTCTCTCACTGATATCTTTACTGTTACTGAAGAACAAAGTCTGTAAATGTAGTGTTTTTCTGGAGGAAGTCAAGATTGCAATAGTCAGCATTTACGGTATCACTCAGACGTCACCCTGTGGCCGCTGCATCCGAACTTCTCAGGCAGCCTCACGTGGTTGCCTCCTCGAAATTCAACCGCTGATGAATTCTTGGTTCGGTCAGGTCAGTGTGCTACCTGAAAAGCCTGGATCTGGCGGCAAAGGATGAAGCAGGCAGGTTTCACCATCGAAGTCATAACCATTTTGGGGGTTGAGGTCCATGGCCAGCATGATGGTCAGCAGACGTGGCCATCAGCATCGTAGCCCACCGTGCATCACCCCAGTCGGTACTGAGCAGCAGCTGATCCGTGCCGGCCCAGAAACCATCCTGGATGCATCACTCATGTCTCCCGGCTTCGAGCCTGTGCTCCTCAGCTCCGGGGGGGTTGGCAGAGGGCTGCAGAGGCGTGACCCAGTGAGCGCACACAGCCCCCCGCCTCGCCCCCGTCCCACACGCAGCAGCCCTTGGCCTTCCTGACGCGTGGCTGCACCCTGCCCTCTCAGCCCCGGGCTCCTGCCGGGCCATGACCCGGCAGGTGAGCCGCTCTTGAAGCCTGCATTCTGGGCCCCCCAAAACTGGGTCCTAACTAATGTTTTCTCACCTCCTGTTCTCAGTCCTCCCGCTGAATGGTTGCTTTGCCGATGCCCGGACAAGGCCACGTGTAGTATCTTTACCTTGCACGTCCCTGCTCTTAGGCCTTTTTCTCTCTCTGCCTGCGCGACCCTGCCATTTTCAGGGCTTGGTGAAAGGCCCCTGCCACATGCCCTATCCCTCATCATCCCTCTCCTTTGTCTCTTCCCCAGTCATCCATGGGGCTGAGTGCACAGGGCCCAGGAGCTGGGGTTTGCAGGAGGACAGACCCCAGCCCTGGCTCAGCCCTCGGGACACTGTGGCTCTGAGCAGGTTATTTCACCTTGCGCAGTGTCAGCTCCCCCGCTGTGAGTGGTAATAATCGCAGTCTATGGAAAGTCATTGTGGAGGTTAAGTGAGCTACTACCTGTAAAATACTTTGTGCCATGCCTGGGACATAAAGGAAGCACAGTCGACATGATTCATTGTGTTGTTGTATGTCTTACCCTCTCACTGGAGGAAGGAAGTGTATTTCATTCCTGTTTCCACGCGGACCCAAGTGTAGGGGCTCCATTATGAAATCAGCTGGAGGGGCAAAAAGGCATAGGTCAGAATTGCCCTTGAAAACCCGACTCACACAGTTGAGGTGTTTAGCCCTGTAGAGTAACACCAAAGCACGCTAAGGTCTGCGAACCTCCGAGCCGGACAGTACGAAGGAATAAGGGGAACATCCGTATGCACATGTCTGGGCATTCAAGCCACGCCTTCCCATTGCAGAGCAGCCTAGGCACACACAGGTGTGCCCTGCTCACTTCCAGGATTCCATCTCAGTACAAACCAAAAGCTGTGCCCATTGGTTAGGAGGACAAAACGGTGGGGCGGGATTGGGGTTAGATGCAAAAGTAAACTCCTGAGTTAAAGGTAGATAGGATTGACCTACTTGGTTTAAGAACTCAAATTGAATGAACACATAAAAACCAGTACAAAGCTTTGTTCTGAAAGGCACATAGCACTGGATAAGTACTTTAACTCACAGATAGTATTCAGTCACAGTTAGATTCTTGAAAGAAGAGCCCTCAGAGAAGTCACTTTCAAAAAAACGTTTGTGTTTCCCAGTTATCAGTTCCCTCTCCCTCACTGCCTCACCAGTATACGCATTGTGATTGCACAGTCTGTAAAGAGCTTCGATTGAGCCGTTCTGAAATGAGTTGTTGACGCTGTACCAAAGCAAAGAAGTATTATATATACTATGAGTGCTTTGTGTGCTGTATTTTTCAGGATCTTAGAAGGGTAAATTACACAAGAAACTTAGTATATTAGTAATCATCTCTCAAATGATGAAAAAATAGTGAAGGTGCTTATAAAATATGAAAGAAGCTTCTGGTTGCAGTTGCTAGAATCCACACTGGCTGGTGTAAGCAGAAAAGAGCTTGTTGAAGGACAATGGTACATGGGATCTTGATGAAGGCCCAGAGACTTCCAGAGCTACGAAGACAGAATGACCCGCCACGTCACAGAAGCTTCTCCAGCGGGTACACCACTGCCACCTCTTCCAGGCATCTCAGTCTTGGGACTGGGTGCCAGGATCCCCCTGCCATCCCTGTAGAACTAGACCCCAGCAAGGCTGTCTGCTCACATGAGTGTGTCCAACTAGGGGGACCCAGCTCATGGGCATGCACCCCACCTGTAAGAGTGTCTGGGAATGCACGTCTTCTGGCTTCTACCTTGGAAGGACTCATAAAAGCTGGAAAACTCACAAAATGGGGGGAGGGACAGCCACAACGATGAGCATCCATTATAAATCGTGTTTCAACATCTGAAGTAATACAACATAAAGCTAAATGAGCATGGACAAGGATTTATTCCATTTCCCTGAGAGTAAAGTTTTTAATATTATGTGCATCGAAATATAAGGAGGCTTAGCATCTTTATGCCATCTTGAACGATATCTGCAGACCCAGAGGGAGGATTCACATTTCATCAGCGTTGGAGGCATGGGGGTGATGGAGGTATCGGGTCAGTGCTGGGGCACAGGAAGAAGGTTAGGGAACGTCCTCAGCAGGATAGAGACAGGCTTGGCAAAGCAGGAAGGCAGAAGAAGGTGCCGCGTAGCTGGGCCCATCCCTGAGGACTGCTGCAAGGACCGTGTGGCTTTCTGGATCAGCCTGCTGGTAACGAGGGATCACGGACGAGGCTGCTCAGCTGTGAAAGTGCCCTTAAGGTTCCCTGAGAACACACTGCTCCCAAAGAAAGCTGATGTGTCCACCCTGCTGAGGGACCCAAGCCAAGAGAGGCAGATTCTTCAAGGCCAGGGTCCTGGGTACTGCTTTGTGTGACGCGCAGGCGAGATGGGCAGTGATGGGCAGTGGGACCTGCCCTAGGCCACCCCATATTCCTATGGGCTGTCCAGGCTGTGTCCCCACCACCCTCTCAGCCTGGAGAAGTGAGTACAGTGTGACTCTCCCTGCCTCTGCTAGTGTAGTCATTAAATCAGGTCTCAAATCAGTAATACAGAGCAAGGCAGGACTAAAACACTTTACAACGTCCGGGTCATCTTACATTTGACAGAATAGGTTGAACTCCTCCTCCCTCTGCTGGCTTTCTGTCTGTGTGTGTGTGTGTGTGTGTGCAGGAGAGAGTGGGAAAGACACACGTACACACATGGGGTACCTTTCTTGAATAATGCCACTTTTCCCGTCTGAGTTTGGGAAAATTTAAACAAGAAGACTGAAAAGTGGCCGGGCATGGTGGCTCACACCTGTAATCTCAGCTACTTGGGAGGCTGAGGCAGGAGGATCCCTTGAGCCCAGGAGTTTGAGGTTGCAGTGAGCTATGGTGCACTCCAGCCTGGGCGACAGAGGGAGACCCTGTCTCAAAAAAAAAAAGACCACTGAAAAGCAAACACTAATCAAAAAAAGAAATGACATTTTCCATTTCAATTCTAAAGAGTAGAAATAGAGGAAATGATTTTACTAAAACAAGATATGCAGAAGCCTGTGAAAAAATACGATATAAAGGAACTATGATAACGCTGGAGATGGACCGTGCTGGACAGAGGTGAAGGAAATGGATGGACAGCAAGTTTCTGGAAAATTCCACACAGTCGGGTTTACAACATTGTCACTACACCTTCTCTGTGTGGTTCAAATTATTTTGCGACATAAAAATAGAGTCACTTGTTTGTCACGCCAACAGTTGCTGGACTGTAAGGGAGGTTGCCGCACTGCGTGTTAGGTCTCCTAGGACAGACTTTCAATTTTTGTATTTCAGAGCGTATGCTACTTTTGAGTAGCTATCCTCATTCTTTCCAAGAAATTCACAACATAATTGTGGATGCTGAGCCAAGGGGCAGCTATTCAGTTTGTGTGCTGTTCACGTCACAGCGGGAAAGCCCAACTCAAACATACGATACATTAAAGAATTTTGTTTTAGGTTTAATACCTCTAGATATAAGGGAATGAGTCCGTTTCCTGCCTTTGCCGAGTCCCGGAGGCGTAACTGTCTAATGCCCACGTTCCCTGCCAACTCAGCGCAGCCTCAAACCGGCCAGCAGCCGTTTCTTTAACACCCGGGCGGGTGGTCCTGATCATTCCCACCGTCCTACGCCTCCCGGCCGCGCGGGGCTCCCTTAGCACACTGGTGTCTCCCCACGGAGGGCAGCTGGGTGGGGGTTAGGAAAAGAGAATGGGCAGAGTAGGAATTTCCACTTCTAAAAGGAAATCTGAGTTATATATGAGATTGGAAACTTTGTATTCCAGGGGAGTTTCTTGCACGGTCTAAATTAAGGAAGGACAAAAGTAGTAGATCTTCAAACAACAGCATTTTACTCATGCCTTTTAAAGTTACCTAGGTCTGACTGAGATTCAGCCCCCTCAGAACCTTCTGACTTGGGTCTTCGAGGGTCATTGCTCATCCCGGGAAAGGAGCCTTTGTGCTGACGTGGAAGTCCAGGGGCAGGTGCAGACGGGCGACTCCTGCCTGGGCCGGGACAGCTGTGAGATCCACGGCCTGCTCCACCTGCCCCAGGCCCGGGGACTTGGTGCCCTGGTGCCCTGGGCTGAAGTTCAGAGCAGGACGAAGGGCAGGCATGAGAAAGCCTCAGCAGCAGCAGGGGTGACAAAAATCCAAGTACACCCAGCTGCCCACAGCGGGAGGACAAAGGGAGCATGATGCGGGACCACCTACTTTACAGCGGAGAGGGGCACGCTGCAGGGAGGAAGGGACGGGGCTTTGAGGTGGGGGAGACTGAACGTGGTTTCCAGGACGGTCCGAGTACAGAGAGAGAAGTCGGCAGCAGAGGGAGCACACCAAGCGCTGGCAGGTGGGGGTGCGCAGGTGGGACTGCAGAAGTGGTGGCCGAGGAGTGGGCTGTCTCGACTGTGTGGTGGTTGCACACGTGCTGACGTGTGTCAGAGCTCCTCACATTGCACACTCATCGGCCATACCTCAGTGACGCGTTTTACAGAGAAAAAGAGGAGACCACCTCCCGGCATGACAGCCTGAGGCACCTCACCCACCTCTGCCCAGTGAACTGTGGAAATTATTTTTAAAAATTTCTTTAAACTATTTAAAGCTGCTGGCGATGGTCCTAAGGCCAGACACAAATGAAGAAACATCTGCTCAAAGATCTACAGAAATTCAGTAAGAAAAGCAAGAGTCTGTAGTGTTTGAACCAAGACTCCTCCCTCCCTCCGCTCCAGCCAGAGCGTGGGCCCAGGGCTGTGTGCCCCCAGTCCCAGGCGGGTGCAGCAGGGGGCAGGGGAGGTGAGTGCCTCTCCACCCAGCCCTCCTGGAGGGACGGGGGCTCCACCTTGGTGCTGACAGGACTGGCCCATCACCTCCTGCAGCTGGGGAGGAGGTGGTTCCCACCAGGAGGGAACCTGGACTGTGGGCTGCCCTCACACCCCAGAGCAGGGGTGTCAAGGAGAAACCTGCCCTGTCCCCACCCCAGCTCCAGAACTCAGAGTTTGCCTGGGGGGAGAAACAGGCCTTAAAACAAGTAGCTCCTGATATCTTTGCAGAGGAACTGACTTCGCCTGCAGCAGAACGTGGGGAAAGTCAAGCCTGAGGGTGCTCCCAGGGACAGTGCAGGTTGTAGCTGAAGGCGACTGGGAGCTGGTTCAAGACATAGCCAAAGCCTGTGCGGGGCCCTGTAGTCCCAGCCACTGGGAGGCTGAGGCAGGAGGATCACTCGGGCCTAGGAGTGGAAGCTGCAGTGAGTTGTGACAGCACCACAGCACTCCAGCCTGAGTGACAGAGCGAGACCTTGTTTCTAAAAATTAAAAAAAAAAAAAAAAAGATGCAGCTAAATGGTAGAAGCAGGAAATAAGACAACTAGGAGAAGCCCTCCTGGAGCCAGGACGACCCACAATTTGATGGGAAGAGTCTGCAGAGCAGTTTGTGCCCCAGGACATCGTGGAAAGCAATAGAGCCAGCGGCTTTGGTGGGGTTTGCTGGGTGGGGTCAGGGAAGGTGTGGAAGAGAGTGCCCCCAAGCCCCTGCCGTCGTCGTGGTTCCCCCAGTCCTGGATGTGACACCAAAAGCATGAGCAAAAAAGAAGAAACAGATAAGTGGGACTTCACTGAAATTCGAAACTTCTGTGCTTCAAAGGACGCCATGAAGAAAAGTGAAAAGACACCACAGAGTGGGGGATGTTGCAGACCCGTGACCGAGCACAGACGAACGTCAGAATGCAGAAGAGAACCACACTGCTAGAGAAGAAAGTATTTGTGACTCTCATTAAAGAGATTTATTCAAGGGACGCTGCCTCGGGGTCTTGCAGGGGGACAGACTGGACTCAGCTCCGACTCCAGCGGGGAGGGGACAAGTGAGGACTGACCGCACAGGGGCGAAGCAGGAGCCGGGCAGGTCAGTGCCTGGAGGTGCTAGGAGGAGGCGGCAGGGGGAAGGGGTCCTGCCGAAGCCTGGCCAGGGTGACAGGATATCCTGGTGCAGATTCCAGGGGTGAGAGGTTGTCACTAAACTGCGCAGGATTCTTGCTCAAACTGGATTCCACAAGGACAGAGGGGAGCCCAAGGTCGGGCCAGGGGCCTGGCTACGGTGTGATCAGAGGAGTCTGTGTCACAGCTCGGCAGTGAAACGTCAGACGAAGCCTGAGAGAACAGTGGTGTCTGGAGGTCAGGCAGCGCAGCTCTGCTCGGCGAGGTCTGCCGTGTGCATCTGCAGCCCGCCTGGTTCCCGCTGCACTGGGGCTCTGCAGAGAGTGGGTGAGGGAGGGAGCCCCAAGGAAGGACAGCGCCTGGCACCTGGCGCCGTGTCCGGGAGGGTGGCAGGAACGGGGTGGGGAGGAGAGCTCACAGAAGAAAAAGATGAGAGACTAAGATTTTGGAAAACGGATCGCATCTTTCTTCTATTATTTTATGTACGTTAATCGGGAGGAATTTGCTTATTTGGAATTTATCAAATATGAGAATGTTTTATATACAAACATAAAAATTTGGACTGAGTTTTCTGTATCTATTTCAAACTTACCTTTCTGTGACTAAAGTTTATCAATAGTAAATATGAGAAGAACTGGGATTTTTAGCTGACAGTAAATTTAGTCCAATCTAGCAACCTACTGTGGCTGTTAAGATAGCTGTGCTATCTTTGGATGTGTTTAAAATCATCTGATGCCCATACCACAGAGAAAACTCATTTTCACCATCCTCTTCATCACACAGCTCACAGCTTCAGAGTGTAGAACGTTCAGTGTTGGGAACATGTTAAAATGGCCATTGACAATCTATAAGGGCCTCAGTGCAGTCGAGATGGTGAAGAATCCAGAAGCTATGACAGAGGAGAAGGAGGTGAAGGAACGGAGATGTGAGCTCTCTTCCTCCCTCCGGAGGGCTGTCAGATGGTGAGGGGAGCAGCGTGTCGCTGGAGCAGACCGCCACGGGTCTCCCGGACTGAGCGAGACACCTGCCTCCTGCCTGTGCGGAGCCCCGTGGGTTGGGCAGCTCTGCGGGCAGCTCCCTTCCACATGGCAATTCGGGGATCCGGAGGGCTCCCTCTTGTAGCTGCACAGTCTGGAACGGGCAGGTGCTAGAGGGGAGGAGAGAGCTCACCCCAGCTCCAGCCAGACCCAGGCCCGCGGCCCCGCCCACCTCCCAGCACAGGAAGGAGGGCAGTCAGGTGGAGTGCACATTGCTGGTTTCTACCACAGAAATACTCTTAAGATTTGCTGCTCCAAAGGACAGAAAGAACCAATAGGTTGAAGCTCCAAGGAGGCATAGTTCCCTAGATTTTTGCATTTATGAGTGCAACTGGTCTCTGGGTTTGTGTATGTGCATGAGCAACCTCGCAAAAGCGTATGGTGTATTTTCTATCTATCTTCATAAAAGTAAGAAGTGTTCCTTCTTTCTCTGTTCTGTGGAAAATTTTGAATAACTTGGAATTACCTGTTCCTGAAGGTGTGAATGATTCACCTAAGAACTGCCTATGCGGAGCTCTAGGAGTGACGCTGAGCATTTTTCATAATTGATTGTTGTCACTGGCCTGCCTCAGTGCTGTTCTTTGCCTGAGGCTTTTTTCTCTCTGTTTCTGGGAACAATTTTGGTAATCTAGAGTTTTCTGGAAAATCACCTATTTGGTCCTGTTTTCACAGGTATTTACATAGAGTAAAATATCCTCTTTTGTAATTATTTCAATTTCCTTTCTACCAATGGTTATTCCTCCTTTTGCATTTCTAATTCTGTTTGTTAATGCTTTCTTTTTCTTGATTAGTTTTTACACCTATTGTTTATTGTTTTTTAAATAACTAGTGTTTTGATTTCTTTTCTAGATATTCTGCAATACTTATAATTGCCTTTTTATATTGCTTAATTTTTTTAGCTGCTTCTAACTCTTAGAAATCAGTAGGATTTTAAATCCTAATTACTTCTTAATAATTATGAAGATGTAAACTTACTTTCAAATCATCAGACAATCAGTGGGTGGCAAAGAATATACCAAGATTTTTCTATTATCTTCCAAAAAAAATTGTTTCCATAAAAGTCCCCTGTTGACCTATGAGGCCTTGTGGTGCGGGGGTCAGAGTGTGGTCTGGGAGTTGGGCAGACCTGGGTTTTGAGTCTCAGATGTTAGATGATCACCGTGTGACCTGCAAAAACTGCCCAAACCTTCAGAGCCTCATTTTTTTCACCTAGAAAATGAAGCTAGTAATCATATCTGCGTCACAGGTGGGCATAAGAGCCAGATGAGCTGTGTTTGAAGCACTCAGCACAGTCCCCAGTGCATAGTAAGACTTGATTATTATTAAATCCTAGTTATTAGCCATAATAATCTCCAGGTCAATATGAAACATCGTCCTGTTAAACAGGATTTTAATTAACATGAACACATTGCAGAAAATTCAGATGTTCAAGCTGAGGGCCATGCAGCTGAGCCCACACTGGCTTTGGTTTCCTTTTAGTCGATTAGGAAGTGAGAAGTCTGTAACAGAAGACTTCAGACGGCTTCAGATTGTGTAGTAGGAGGGCAGAAATGGAAAATGCCATTCTGCTTTCTCTTTGTGGGTGTTTTCTCTTTGTGTTTGATTTTGTTTTGTTTTTCTTCCTCCTAATGTGGTGTTTTCTTTGTGAGATAGTGTCGTTACAACCTCACCAGGTTCATTGCCCACTGCTCAAGAGGAAGCCAATACTCTGAGGCAGCAGGGGTTGCAGCGGAGAAAGAGTTAATATCGCAGATGCCATGTGAGGAGATGGGAGGAGGTTCTCAAGTCCGTCTCCCCAAGAATTTGGGAGAAAGGGTTTTTCAAGATAATTTGGTGGGCAAAAGGCTAGGGAATCAGATCTGCTAATTGGCTGGGGATGAACTCCTAGGATCGGGAAGCAGAAATTGTCTGCTTGTGCTGAGTCAGTTCCCAGGTCACAAGACCAGTTGAGTTGGTTCCTTGGACCACTGGTCTGGTTGGGTCAGTTGGTCACCAGAATGCAGGTCCAGAAGGTATCTCAAAGACCAGCCTTAGGTTTCACAAGGGTGATGTTATCTATGGGAGCAATGAAGAAAGCTAAGAATCTTTCTGACCATCAGCTACGTGACTCCCGTGTAGTAAGCAATTATAGGAAAGCAAGCTAGGGAACAATGGCTGGTCTTGTGTGTGTGTTTGTGTTTTTAACTATGCCTATACCTTTGGAGAGTTTAGGCCCCTACCACTGTTCCCACCTTATGGCATTTTATTAGTTTTATAAAGGGTGGTTTCATCGTCAGTTGTGAAGGGTCTGAGGTTTTATCCTACTTGCAGGCTATGAAGTTAGCTGCCATTTGCATGAATGCTGGCAAAAGATATGAGATTCCTGTGTCAGAGAAAAAGAACATTTAGTACTCACAGCAGCAGCAATATAGCCAGAGTATCATTTTTTTCACCAAACACTGAGCCCTAATTTCCTCACGGTACTTCCAGGATGCTTGTGATGGGTTCTGTTGCGAGAGAGTAGTTCTGAACTTGGAAAACCTAAATCCTTGATACTGGCCAGTAAGCATGTCTGCCCTTTGCCCCAGAGGAATGCATTCTAGCTTCCAAGTCTATACTCTGTACAAGCATCCTTATAAAGATGGTTTGGAACAAAAAGCAGTCAGTGCCTGTGCTTGCAAGACATGCAAACACACGATTCCCATGGAGAACCGTCCCCCAACTAGTCCTTTGAGAATTTAGCACACTTGTGTTAGTGACTGACAGATGCTTGCCATGAAAAGCATAAAAGTAACTTAACTAGCACTATTCAGTCACTGATCCTCTGAGCTCTCCTGAACTTATTAGCATGTGAGCAGCACACATTCCCCTTGTGTATGATATGGACAAAGGACATTGTGATGCAGAGCTTGCTGCTGCAGAGAACTGTTCCTCTAGGCTGGGCCCTGGAACACAAAGGACCTTTGTTTTTATCTTACCCTTGTGTGCAAAGTTTTTGACATAAGAGGACTTTTCTCTTTATTTTTTATATATTTCTCATTATAAGCCTTAGATAATTTATTTCCTTCCTTGTGCTTCTGAAGGCAAAAGAAAACCTTCATCTGGCGAGTAGGTGGATGCCAGGTCCTCTCCAGACTCCCTGGGCCACCAGCCTATCAGCTTAATTTGATTCAGGGAGCCGATGGGTTTTCTTACATGTGTGGGTTTGTTGGGTTTTTTTGTTAGAGTACAATTCTGTATTATTTGGTCAAAATATCACTTTGAAATTTGCCAATTTGATGACACCTACCATTTTACTAGGCACAAATAACGAATAAAACTGACTCGAGTCCTGCTCATATTCTACCAAAATTTTAAGTTTTTTTATCATTCATTTTATTTTTATTTTACTTTATGCTATGCCAGAATTCATTTCAAATGGTACAAATTACTAAGCTGTAAGACTTTTAAAGAAGGCATGTATATTAACAACTTAATTTCTGACATACAGGACGTTGACATTCCACTGTATCTTAAAAGTCTTTTGCCTTTTTATAAAAAGTAATGATTACTAAATGGTTACTGATGTTTTGCCCTGCCCGGCACATTAATGTCTTCATATTCTAACATGGTATTAAGAAACTATATATGTGGGTGTAAACTTACATTTAATTTGTGAAATAAACTGACTAAATAATTTTGTCAAAGCAGATTGGAGACATAAAAACAGCTGAAAAGTATTTTCAAGAAGTTGAGAAAGTGACACAGAAATTGGATGGACTGCAGGGTAAAATAATGGTTTTAATGAACAGGTAAATATTTTAAAACTAAATATGTATTTTATCAAATTTCCCAAAAGAGTTTAAGCTCTACTTACTGATCTGGAGAAAATGTCCTTCTTTGTACCTCCTCCTGTTCTGTGTCTCTCGTAATTGAGAGACCCACGAAGTACATGGGTATTTTCTTGAATTTCAGTGATGTTCTTTTCATCATAAAAACTGGTTTTAAGGAAACATTTTTTCCCCTTTGTTCTTCAAAGTACTGCTTCTATTACTCCCACTGTCAATGTAAATTTGCATAAATGTTTACTGTCTGTAGTGCACTAGTGGCTTTGGATGCATGTGTTTTGTTGTTCTGTGATTAGCTTCTCTGAGTAAAATAACATGTGACAAAGTGCAGCTTCGTGTGTGTGTGTGTGTGTGTGTGTGTGTGTGTGTATGTATGTGTTAAGATGAAGCCTGCACCCAGGATAAGGCATACACGTAAGACGAAGCAGGTGTCAGTTTTCATAGCAGGAAGGAATTTTAGGTGAAGTTTCTTTGTCTAAATTAATAAAAACTAGAGTGGTTTTAATTTCCTGGCCAGAATTCATAATGTGGTTTAGGCGGTGAACACATCAGGGCCTCCATGAGGAGAGCACGCCTGCCAGGCCACTGGGAGTCACGGTCTGAGGGCAGGTGTCCCATGTCCTGTGCTGGTTCTGCTGGTGTGCACTAGCACCTTGACGCCCCCGACTCCGTAACTGCTTACGTGTTGCCTGTGTTACAGAGCGTTCCTTCACCTCGGGCAGAACAACTTTGCAGAAGCCCACAGATTCTTCACAGAGATTCTAAGGATGGAGCCCACGAATGCAGTGGTAAGATGCCCAAGCAAAAGTACGTTCAGTAACCTCAGGATCTTCCATCTTCTGCGTTTCGCAGAGGCTAGAAACATCCACTAAAACAAATCTGAAGCGGTGCCTGTGGCCTCTCTGCAGTCCAGTGGCTTCACGCGGCTGCGGTGCTCGCTGGGGGAGGTGACTGGCAGGGCAGCTGGGTGTCTGCTGACCCTGTGTGACCCTGGGCTGTGCTCCTCTCCTAGGCCAACAACAATGCTGCCGTGTGCCTGCTGTACCTGGGCAAGCTCAAGGACTCCCTGCGGCAGCTGGAGGCCTTGGTGCAGCGGGACCCCGGGCACTACCTGCATGAGAGCGTGCTCTTCAACCTGACCACCATGTATGAGCTGGAGTCCTCACGGAGCATGCAGAAGAAGCAGGGCCTGCTTGAGGCCATCGCTAGCAGGGAGGGGGACAGCTTTAACACGCAGTGCCTCAAGCTGGCATAGTTCACTCCTGGCCACTGCGTCACTGTCTTCTGGAACAACCCAGATCTTTGTAAATTGTGCACATGGAACTAACATATTAATGCAACTCTGGGGGATTCAATAAAACATCTTTTCATGGGTGTCTGGGAGCGTGTCTTCTTGATCTTGAGCCATGGCCCAGGCTGAGACTGTCCGATAGTCTGTTGAACTCCAGCCATCTCCATCCCTGCAGCCCTGCTGCTATTCGTGAACACAACAGGATAATCACACGATTGGAATGGGGCTTGTAGACACAGGAAGTCCATGGCACACACTGATCCTTTCATTTATTCCTGGAGGCTAACCTGCTTTGTTCATTAATTCTGAGTATACTCAGAGAAAGGCTGGAAAGTGTAATGTGAGCCCTTCTTGCCACATCCCTGAATATTCTAGGGGATTTATAAATAATGGAAGAGAAACCGCACATGTAGATTGCCTTCATCTTCTTCCTCTTGCTTCCTCCTCCCACACCCCAAAACTAAACCTATCAGTTTTATTCAATGGATTCTTTTCCAGCCTGAGGCCAAATGCTTTGAATGCCTGGTAGTGGGTGAAAAAGACCAGCCTTATTTCTCCTGGATTTTGCATGCCACGTGGAGAGAGTGAGAGTAGAACAAAGGAGCTCATTCGCATAATAAAACAAAGATCTTTTACAATACCTATGGGAAGGTGGGCTAGGAGGTGTTTTGGAACCTAGGTGCATAGTATTTATATATTTCACGCCTGAAAGGACGTTTGCTTTAATATTCACATAGTTAAACTTGCTTTTAAAAAATTAAAAATTACCTTAAAATTTCTTCAATTTATTAAAGAATTCTGGCAAGGGTGCTTTAAATATCTAGACTTTCTAATACATTTTTAAGTATAATTCATTTTAAAGACTCTGTAATATAAACATCTATTGCACAAAGCAAAGCTTTATTCATTCTTTTAATAAAGTAGAAACATACAAATACAGCATCTACTAGGCAGTCTCAACCTATTTGTTGAAATACGGTACTATTGCACATTAAAATAGAAAAAAGAGATGAGCCAGCCAAAAGGACCATTGAACACCAAGGAGGTTTTAAAATCTTTCTCTTCGAAAAGAGAAAAATTAAATTTTAATTTTAAAAAGCCCAAAAAGCTGATGATGTCATTTAAAGTCCTTCACTTTGAGGGTTTTCCTTCAAATCTGTCTGCAGGAATGAGTGACAAGGCCTTTCCTCTGCTCAAACCTGGCACCACGCTGCAAAGAGAAATGGGCATCATGTGGCAATTGCCAGTGGATGACAGCACCTGTCCTTTCCAGGTCAGCTGTGCATAAAAACAGATGACATTGCCCAGCTCCCACTAGATGTAAGCCCAGCAAAACCTGACTCCCCCTGCCTGGTGCTGCAAGGGTGGTGAGGGGTCCACTCCGGAGCCAGAGCCGGCCTGGGCTAAGGCTCAGCTCAGGAGGGTGACAGCATCATCATTTCTTGCCTAAGTTCTTAAAGATAGAAGAGAAAAACGTTGCTATGAATGTCTGTAATGTCTGGGATAACAGTTGTAACTTGCCTAGTTTATCTTAAAATAAATAAGTAAATGCATCCCTGAAATCTTTTCTGGAGCCAAGTAGAGCAAATGGTTAACCATCAAAGAGTTTATATTAATATTCCAGCTAGGAAATTGGAAACCTCATTAGGCTGATGAGGGCTGACGCTGTGGGAATGTCTGCTCTCCAAAGCACAGTGGAGGATGAAAACCCAGCAGTCCTCATGGCGTCACTGCTGCGTGGCCACCGTGTGCCGGGCCCTGAGCAGGCTGTGCGTGTGGACTGACTTTCCCTGGGGCAGCACGTGCCCCCCACCCCATGAGGATCTGGCCACGTGCTCTTGGTTAGCACACCATGGCCCCATGACTCCAGGCAAGGGCCGGTGGCACATCAGACCTGTGAGCGCTTTATACACTGCTTGGACTAAGAACTTTCCCTGGGTCCCAGATTGGACACCTGTTTCTTAGGTGTCCATGCATCGTTCAACAAACTTCAGAACCTGCCTGGCTCAGGCCCTAGAGTGGAGGTTGGTGAGGCTCCTGCATGGACCCTGCCTGTCTTCCATGTCCGTTGACCCGTGCTATGAGAGGGGACCCAGCCAAGGCGTGGCTGGCAGCGAAGGAGAAGGAATGCACATCTAGGGCCACCTGGGGCGGTACAGGCTTGTGCAGACCACTCCTGCTGTTGGCCAGGGTCTCCACGTGGGGACGCTCCCATGGGCAGTGCATCCGATGGCCTGGCCTCGCCCCTCGTACAGCAGACACAGACCTCACCCCGGCCTCAGGCTGAGCCTACACCCCACGCCCAAGGCTTGCTCTGCCAGGCAGCCAGGCCCCATCAGCACTCATGGGTGACAAAGGGAGCTGAGGGTCTGGTTCTCGAAACATGCTCTGGGTGTGAGCCACATGGCTTTGGACCCGTCAGAATTCCTTCTGTCAAAAACCTGGACTTAAACTAGAACGAGCCCCCAGTCATCTCACTGAATTGCGCCTCCCTCATAGTTACTATGTGGTCCAAGCCACCTGGCCCCGCCTGAAGCAGCCAGACCAGTCGCCAGGGCAGTGCGCCAGCTCCTGAGCTGAACTTTCCCCCTAAGTGTGTCTGTTCAGCTGAACTTTGGAGCCATTCCACACTTGCCCCGAAAGGCAGTGTTAGACCAGTGGTTCTCAAAGTGGGGTCCCCAGACTGGCAGCATCAGCATTTCCTGGGAACGTGTCAGAAATGCATCCTCAGCCCCACCCCAGCCCACAGAATCAGACCACGGGGGCCTGGGCCCAGCAGTCTGGGTTTGGACAGCCTTCCAGAGCCTTCTGGTGCTTGTGCAAGCGTGAGAAGCCACATCTGAGGGCCGCAGACAAGATGCCAATTGTGCAGCAGGCCTTGGAGCCTCCCAAAGCTGTGCGTCTCTCCCACGGCCCCTCAAAGGCCCAGCCCCCACCTGTTGTCATCTCTGCCTGGAACATCCCCCTGCAGCTTTCCAGTGTCTGTCCAATATCAACCCCCAAAGCCAGCACAGGGCATCTGCCCACACTCCCCTTTCACTCTTCTTCTGGGTTGTCCTTGTGGTCTGAACTTGGGACCTTCCAGGTTCTGCTGCAGCTGCTGGCCCGGCAGCCCTTGCACAACCCACAGTTGTAGTCTCTGGGCACTGCCTTCAGCCTCCAGTGAGAGCCTCTTCCTTCAACACTGGCTCCAGCGTGCCCAGCCTCTCTGGGCTGGCCGAGCCTCCCTTGCCATCCCGACACACTGTGTGAGACTTGAGGGTGAGGCCCCGCAGATGTGCAGGGGCCCCAAGTGTGCAGGACAGTTCTTGAGATGCCAACTTACGTTCTTCTCCCTGGATCTTGCTACACAGGCCCAGGCCCATAAGTAGCCCTTGGCGTTCCCCTGGCTTCAGGCATATACACACAGAGATGATGCTAAGAACTCCTCTGCCACCAAGGACAGAAGAGAAGCTGTCCCACCTGGGGTTGTCTGCAGGGGCTGCTTTGGCCAGAATCTGGGCCCTGAGTCTGCTGATGACAGAGGATCCAGAATGTCCTTCCTTATGTTGAGCCGGGAGGGGGATTTGGCTGCCCTGCTGGCCTGGGGCACTGTGTGGTCAGTCACATGCCAGTGGCCACAGGGTGCCCTGACAACAGAGACACTAACACCCTCCAGGCAGCACCTGAGCCTGGAGTTCTGGTTTCATCCTTTGCAGGGGAAGGAGACCCAGTGACAGCCAAAACTGAATTCCCCACCAATTTGGAGGCAAGAGACTAGAGACAGATTTAATTTGACTTTAAAAAACATAAGAATGTACATTTCCTGAAGTCCTGAGATTGTGGCCCACGATTTGTGCCCACTCAAGTGGTTGGCGTTGGGACCCCTCCGGTCCGCTGTGCTGGAGTGGCCTCTTGCAGGTGGCTCCAAGACCCTGTCACCTCTCTGTTCTCTCCAGTGCTTGGCACATTTTCAAACACAATACATATCTTTTGAATAAATGAACAAAAATAAACATTGTGCTGCGTGCTGGGCTACTCTCCCGGGGCAAGGGAACTAAAGCAGAACCACACAGATTTTTCTTGCTACACACACTTGAGGGAATTCTCAATATCCTAAGAAAGCCACGCTATTGTTACTCCCCAGTACGTGAAACTAGGAATGACACGCTATTTTTAAAGGTTTGTATGTTAAAAAGTCATGCGATCAATTTTCTTATCAACCATTGTTGTTAAAATCACTCATAATAAAATTGTCACTCTCCCTTTCAGGAGCAATCCTGCTTCCTTATTTTTCTCCTCCTAGGTTGTTAAGGAAAAAGCAACCAGACTAATGAATTTTTCAAACCTTGGCATCTATTGCATAAATGCTATTTCAGCATGTTCTCTGCATTTTATTGGGGAACACAAGTACTATTCAAATAAAAACGTTACAGGGGTGACTAAGTTTATAACTTGCAAACCCAACGAGCCATTGAACATGAGGTGTTCCTGCCTTGGGTTGCAGCACCCGTCAGAGCCCCGCGGAGCCCCCGGCACAGCCAGGACTGGGGTGGGGCCTCCACTCATCGAGATCTTCTGGTTCTTCTTGGGCCCATTTGAACACCACCAGCTCCATGAAGTCCTGTGGAGTCACCCTCGGAAGAAGTGACACGCCACCTGCTGAACACCCCTCTCCCCACACACCTTTATGCGGTGCACACCACTAAGAAACATGCCCCACGAGCACAGGATCTTTGTCCTGCTCACTCGCGTTCTAGAATAGGGGTCAACAAAGGTTTTCTGTGAAGGGCCAGAGTCAATACTGTAGGCTTTGTGGGCCACATCTGTCCCTGTTGCATATTCTTTTTTTGGGTTTTTTTTGGGGGGGGTTGTTTGTTTTTCCAACTCTAACAATGTCAAAACCATTTTAAGCTTGCAGGACATTCAGAACCAGTCTGTATTTGGCCCATGGGCCATAGTTTGCTGACTTCTGTTGCAGAACAGCACCTGGAACATAGTGAATGCCCCCAAGATATTTCTCACATGGACACCCCATTCTCTTCAGTGTGGCAATGGAGCAAAAGGACTGAGCACGTCTGGACCATGGGCACAGGCCCAGGTGCAAGTCCGGGCTCTGCACACGGTGAATCATGCAACCTCAGCTCCTACTGAAGGAAGATGGTGGTTTGTCACAGCCTCCTGACTGTCCTCCTGACACCCACCCTTGCACCTCCTCGGCCTTCTGCCCCCACAAAGCAGCCAGACCGCGTCTCCCTTTGCTCCAGCCCTCGGCTGGATCCCGTCCCAGAGTGAGAGCCAGGCCTGCCCCTCCTCACTCATTCCAGCCACGCTGGCCGTCTGCCAGCCTAGGTCTGTCCTGCCTCAGGCCCTTTGTACCTGCTTCCTGCTCCTGGGAAGCTGTTCCCCCCAGTGCTGTGGACTGAACTGTGTTCCCCACAATTCACAGGTTGAAGCCTAACCCCCAGTGTGACTGCATTAGAGGCAGGGCCTTTAAGGAGGCGACTGAGGTTAAAGGAGGTCCTAAGAGTGCTGGCCTCATAAGAAGAGGGAGGGACACCCAGCACGTGTGTGCACAGAGGAAAGGCCACATGAGGACACAGCGAGAAGGTGCCGACCCCAAGCCACGGAGAGAGGCCTCAGGCGACTCCAGCCCTGCGGGCACCTTGGTCTTGGACTCCCAGCCCCCAGAACTGGGAGAAAATGAATTTCTGTTGCTCAAGCCCCCGCCTGGGGCGCCCGGACAGCTCAGGACCAGCTCTTACTCCCTCAGGCCTCCGGGCACATGTGAGGCACCCGCCTCCACCCTCCTGCGTCCCGCTGTGCGCCTCGCTCTGCTCCCTCCCGCGACTTTCCCTCCGTCCCATGCACCTGCAGCCCCAGGACGCAGGGACACGGCCTGTTCAGCATCATCCTCAGGCCTAGGGCGGCGCCTGAGCCAGGGAGTTCTCGGAGCGAATGAGGCGTGACGCCTGCCCGGGCCTTCGAGGGAGCGAAGTGAGAGAAGGGAAGGAGCACCGGGCACGAGCTGCTGCTCAGCGACGGCGAGGCCGGCCGTGACCGGCACGCGTGCACCTTGCAGACCCGCCGCAGGCCGGACTGGCAGGAGCCCACGGGGACGCGGCGCGCCCGGGACAGCGTTTGCTGATAGGGATCCAGAATAATGTTATTTATAGTAATAATTGTAAAATAGTGAAAGCTAGGGGAATGGTTTCATTAATTAATTACCACACATTCCTAATGGGAGTTTGTGCAATATTAAAATCATATTGTCAAAGAAATTTTAATGACTTGGAAAAACACTCAAAGTAAAAGAAATTTATATTTGTGTAAACATATGTACATTTTAATGGAAAATATTGAAAAGTAATATACTAAATAGTAACTATAGTTACAGGTACAATGGCAAAAAAAATCATTTTTGTTTTCCCCCCGTGCCTCTGAACTTCCAAATTTTCCACATAATGAATGTGTGTTTTGTTCTTATAATCAGGGGGAAGAAGTCATCAAAACTGGTGGATGTTTTGGCTTTAAAAGAAAGATAAAAAGTTATTAAAAAATCATAGTGAAAGTGTGATATGTTTCTACAATTGAGTAGTATAT
Organism: Daubentonia madagascariensis; assembly: GCA_023783475.1. Lineage (NCBI taxonomy): Eukaryota > Metazoa > Chordata > Mammalia > Primates > Daubentoniidae > Daubentonia > Daubentonia madagascariensis. The sequence continues at coordinate 2,958,047 of JAKFHU010001035.1, forward strand.
ATACATCAGTTAAAAAGAATGATCTAGAGATATAAACATGGATGTATCTAAAAACATAATGTTGAATGAATACTCAAGATAAAGAATTGTATAAACAATGAAATACTATTTAAAAAAAAAATAGACCAGGTGCAGTGGCTCATGCCTGTAATCCCAGCACTTTGGGAAGCGGAAGAGGGAGGATGGCTTGAGGCCACGGGTGTAAGACCAGCCTGGACAATACTGCAAGACCCCGACTCTAAAAAAAAAAATTAAAAATCAGCTGGGCATGGTGGTGCACAGCTGTAGTCCCAGGTACTAGGGAGGCTGCAGCAGGAGGATCGCTTGAGCCTGGGAGTTCAGGGTTGCAGTGAGCTGTGATCATGCCACTGCACTCCAGCCTGGGCGACAGAGCTGAAGTCTCGAAAAAACAAAAATCTTCTACATACTGACATTAACAAAATGTATTGTTTAGAAAAAGAAAGTCACAGAAAATGAGTATTATGCATCCAGAAGTTCTGGAAAAGCATTTTTTGCCAGGCATGTGAGCTGGGACCACTTCTGGGGGAATGATGTCTTTTCCCTTATGTGCTACTTCAGAACTGCTGGAACGCTGTCAGTGACAAGCGAAAAGCAGGTACTCGGGCACTGCAATGCCCATACATCCCAGTGCCAGCTGCCTGCGCAGAACGAGGCCTCCTGCTGGCTGCCCTGGCCCCAACACGGCTCCCACTTACCTGCTGGCACAGGCCTCCTGCCCTTGAGCCCAGCACCTGCACCTGATCCTCATCCAGACCCCCAGAGACCGGCTTCTGCCTTCCCAGAGGAGGCCTCGCAACCCCTGGGAGCTGCCGTCCTCTGCTGACGGAGGTTGGGGCTGGGGCACCAAGCGTGCCAGGCCCGCACCCGCCAGGATCCTGGCTGACTCATGGCCCTCACGGCTCCTAGAGGGAGACACTGGTGTCAGCTCATGTTGCAGAGAAGGAAACCATGATCCTTTCTGCACCCAGAAAGTGAGTTTCCACCCCATTCACTCTGCTGCTGCTCCAGGAGACTCAGCCCCGACATCAGGCCTGGTGGGGTTCACACCTGATGGACAGAGCACACCCTGTGGACCCCAGAGCCCCTCACACTGTCAGGAGGAGGAGGAGCTTCCCTGGCACCTCGGGGAGAGGCCAGGCTGCGGGGAGACCCCGGGCTGCCGGGATAGGCCAGGCTGCGAATGGAAACAAGACTGCATTTGTTTCCTGAATCTGCCACAACAAATCACCATAAACTGAGTGGCTTAAAACAACGGAAACTTATTCTCACTGTTCTGGAAGCCACAAGTCTGAGATCGAGCTGTCGGCAGGGCCACATTTGTAGGGGAGGATCCCTGCTGCCTCCTCCAGCTTCTGGTGGCTCCTGGTGTCCTTGGCTTGTGGCCACATCCCTCCAGTCGCTCCTCCATGGTCACGTGGCCTCCTGTGTGTCAAATCTCTGCCTCTCTCTCACAAAGACCCTCGAGTCTCACCTCAAGGCCTTAACCTAATCATATCTGCAAAGGCCCTTTTTCCAAAAAAGTTCACATTCACAGGTTCCAGGGGTTAGGACGTGTACGTGACTTTGGGAATGATTACCAGCCTACCACAACCACCTACATATTGGTTTCCTAGGGCTGCTACAACAAAGCACCACAAACTGGGTGGCTTAAAATGGAAACTATCCTCCCACAGTCTGGGAGGCCAGAAGTCTGAGGTCAAGGTGTGAGCAGGGTGGCTACCCTGAAGGCCGAGAAGAATCTGCCCCAGGCCTCTCTCCCAGCTCCCGAGGTTCGGGTGATCCCTGGTGCTCCCTGGCTTGGGGCCCTTTCACTCCATCCTCTGCCTCTGCCTCTGCCTTCACGTGGCCTCACGTCCACTCCTATGAGGACACAAGTCTGGATCCAGTGCCCACCGTGGGCCAGGACAACCACATCTGAGGTCCTTATCCAACCACATCTGCACAGACACTACTTCCAAATAAGGTCACATCCTGAGGCTCCCAGTAGACATGAATTTTTGGTGCACACTACTGAAGCCACTACACCTAACTAGCAGCATTCTTGTGAGGATTAAATAAAATCTTTTAAATCTCAGAGAACACCTCCTTGAGCTAGTATTGTTCTGAGCACCTCAGACAGGCTCTCACGGACTCCCCACCTCAACCCTGCTCAGTGGGTCCATGATGTTCCCTTTTACAGATGAGAAAACTGAGGCACAGCGAGTTTAAAGAATCTGCTCAAGGTCACACAGCTTTTGGAGCAGCAGCACCGGGTCTTACCACCCGTGGAATGATTCCAGCACCCAAGCCTTCATCCATCCGGACATGTTCCTGCCTGCACAGCCCAAGGAGGGTCCCCCCACCCCTCACGCACATGTTCACGAGGAGCCTCTGCCTGGGATTGCTGGGTCGGCTGTAGTGCCACATGTGGCTGCTGGTCCCAAACCCTGCTCAGGACAGGCCTCCGGAGAGTGAGCCTCTGGCCCTGGGCCTGCTGGTATCATCCTTGTGTCCTTGGGGACCCCCCCATGTCCTTCTGCAGGGGCAATCAATAAAGCTGGGCGCCAGAGAGCCATCAGGATTAATTAACAGTGGAGCAGGCTGGAAAGTGCATGGACACTAAAGCAAATCATATTGATTTAACCGATTTGTCCTTTGCCAGGCGGTTGTATAACTCAGATGAAATTCCATTTGGATTTTAGAATGGGTGGGGCTTTTTAGAACAGTTGGTGCAAAATAAACACAAGCACCTTTAACAGGGAGGATAAAAGACCTTAGAGTATAATGACAAAGAAGGCAGAGGAGGGGCCTCCGTGGAGAGCGGGCCTCGCAGGGAAGACACCCCACTCCGCACCCCTCACCACCAATGCTACACGCACCGGGGACAAGCTGTTGGGGGACCGAGGCCTCCTACCCACTAGCCCACTCCCTGAGACCCTCTGTCCTGGGTGCTGTCTTCCTGCCCAGGTGTTTCCAGTGCTCTGGCCTTCACCATGTTTGGAAGAATGTTTTTAAAAGTAATAGCTTCCTAAGGCAGAAACCAGAGAATAGCGAGCGATGGAGAAGAGGGCCCTGCTCCCCGGGGAGGTGTACTGGAAGCCTTCCCGGCTGAGCAGGGCCTGACCGCAGGCTGGCGACGGGGGGCAGCCCCGCCCGGGCACCTCCTCTGCCCTCCTCAGGGCCCAGCCAGCGGTTACAGCACATCTGGGCAAGGACCTGGGCCAACGTGTCCATGGTGACATCCTGCTCTCCCCAGGAACCACCCTGTACAGGGCACCTAGGGCTCCCGACATGCCAGAGCAGTGCAGCAGAGGGGCCCAAAGTGGCACCCTACCGCTCAGGGTCCTCCTCACTGGTGCACCTCCCACTGCCCACCTCCATCTGGGCCGGGCTCCTCCTGCAGGCCAGGCTGTTGGACAGCCTGTGCCCAGCACACAGCGGCTGCACACCTGGCCAGCTGGCGGAGAAGAACTCAAGCCTTGATTAATTTGTCTCCCCACACGGCTGCAGTCCAGTGCTGCCATTTACAGAACAAAGGAGCAGAGAGCACACCCCGCCTCAGCGGACAGAACAGTCCAATCCCAAATCTTGATGCTGTGACATTACTGAGCATATAACTTACGCCCGATCTCGGGGGAGCTGAGTAATCCCAGCTTTCTGTTGTGTGCAGTTAAGCTTCAGAGATGCAATTGGACACAGCAAAACCCACCTAGAAAAAAGCCAGGCTCTACCATAGTTTATTAGGAATCCTGGTTTCCTCTGACTCCCTTCCACGAAGTTGCACAGATCTCCAGAATGGCTGCGGGATTTTTATCTGTTTTAGTTTCTAGTTCTTTTGAGGATCAGGAAGAGCATGAAGACCAATTGTGGGAAGGGCTAATGGGTATAAACTCACTCACAGTCCCCACAGGTAAGAGGACCCCATCCACTCCTCCAACAAAAACCACCAATGGAAAGGTAAATGGCCATCCGTGCCGATCAGGAGGCTCAACCCCAAGATTAAACACGCAATCGCAATTTGGCTCTTTCTGGCCCAGAGACTGCCCAGTGCAATGCTGATCCCAGGGTCTCTCCTACTCAGGAGGCACAGGAGACCCCCAAGGCCAGGGCAGATGCACTACACACACTGACCCACCCTGCTCAACCAGATGACCTCATCCCTCTCCAGAATGTCCCCAAACCACTATTCCCAGGACTCACGAAGAGATATTTTATAAATCTTGAGAGACAGGGTCCTCTAAAGGAGTAATAAAGGCAGGGCTAGTTTCTTTCAATGAAGTTTAAGCCTTCTCTGTCCCATAAATCCATGAATTCACACCATGCTAACTTTACAAGCTCCATTTTTACTTCGGGCAAGTAGGACTTAAACCCTCAAGAGAAATCGCCAAGGAGGACACAGGCAAGCGGTGGCCGGGCACTGCAGCCACCACTGCCCTGATGGTCCTGTCCCCTGCCCACCGCCACTGACCCAGGGCCAGCCATACAGAACCTACCCAGGAGCCTGGGTCCAGGGCTGGACAGTCACTCCCCAGAAGCCGGACAAAAAGCAAGGCTCTAAAACCGTCTACACCATGTGCCCACTATGAGGAACCAGCTTGTTTCCTCATAGTGGGCACATGGTGGGGAATAAGCCCCTGCAGAAAGAGGCTTAACCTCGAGGGAGCCTCTGGGAGACCTGGCTGGCCCCACCCCAGTCCCTGGCAGAGGCTCCTTTATGTCGGGCTTCTGTCACTTGCGACAAAAAAAAGCCCTCATTACAAACAGATGTCAGGAACATTTGAAAGCACAGAATCAGGCAGATGTGGAAGCCACCCCTCCCGTCGGCACCTCCCAAGGCCGCCGACCAGCCCCTGTGGGCACCCTGGAAGAGAAGAGCCATCCCTCCTAATTCCTCTCGCCACTCAATACCTGAGTGCACCCCAGCAGCCAGGCACCATGAGCACCGTGCAGGACGGGATGACACGACCGACTGCTTCCGCCCTGAGAGTGCTCCCAGCCCGGGGGTGGGCACAGGGGGCTCACCAAGCTCAATATCACCTGCCTGTGCCCTTACCCTCACTTCAAGGTCTGGTGCTGCCTGACCCGGACAAGCAGCTCGACTCCTGTCTTGTTTCTCCAGGTCTGTTCCATTTGTTTCTGTTTCTCAAGATTTCTGACCCACTGATAGCCCTCTTTCAAGTGGAGGGGAGTGCTGTGGTTTGGGGTTTACACTTAGTGTATCAATTATCTATGCTGTGTAACAAAACTGCTCCAAAACTTAGTGATTTAGAACAATGAACATGCATTATCGCCTACAGGTTCTGGGTTAGCTGGAGGTGCCGGGTCTCCCCTGAGGTTGCAGCCAAGAAGTCAGTTACAGCTGCATCATCTGAAGGCTCGACTGGCTAGAGGGCCTGCTCCACACACCTGGCCAGCTACAGTGGGAGAACCTGTGCCCTCCCTGCAGAGCTGCGCGAGTGTCCTCATGACACAGCAGCTGGCTTCCCCTGGGCCTGCCATGCAAAAGAGAGTGGGCGTAGGACCACCCGGTGACAGATGCCACACAGTCCCTCCTGCCACATCCTGCTCATTAGGAACAAGTCACTAAGTTAAGCCCACTCTCAAGAGAAGGAGAATTGGGCTTCATATTTTGAGGATTGTCAAAAAACTTGTGGACAAATTTTTAAAACCAACATGATTAATTTTTAAAAAATCTTTGTCATTTTACTGGATTTCAGGAAATGGGGAGGTAGACCCAAGTCTTCTGCCACCTTGGTCCAATTTCCCACCATGTGCTGATCTTAACTGTCAGTCTGCAGAAGGGAGAGAGAAACTTTTCCCAGCTCTTCAGGAAATTCCTACCAATTCTACCACATGCTTCTAACAAAAACCAGAAGGAAAAGTGCAGGTCTCCCCAGGGATAACTCTGAACCCCTCATACAGTTCAATACACATAGAATGTCCTGTTCCTGTTAGCAGGCATCACGTGGGCAAAAGCTCATCTGGTTTAACAAAGTTGGGGAAACAAAGTCAAGCAAGACCCTGGGCCCTTCCATAGCAAATGTACACCACAAATCCCCAGGAGAGGGATGTTGTATGCAGTGCTCCCAAACTGGTAACAGAACCCTTTTGTAATGAAGCATTTCATAGAGACTAGCTTCCCTCAGAACACGCATTGAAAAAGCACTGGCCTGGCGCTTCAGATGGGAGTTGCCATCCAAAGGCCCTGAGCGTGCACGGACCCAAGCAGCCAGGCCTCCGGGCTGCGATGAACGGAGGGAGCTTGGAGCCTGCAGGCCATTCTGCTGCTCTGGAATGGACGGGGTTCACACTGACCTCCCATGATCTCAAGCAAATCACCCCTATCTACAGTGCGACAGAGAACTTAGGCTGGTGAGAGCCACCCTGGATGGCCCTGGGGGCCTCTCTTTGCTTTTAGTGACTTAGCACAGCTGCCTCCATGGGAGGACAGACAGCAAGGCCTCGCCAGCTAGTGCCAACCCCCCTGGCAGGGCCAGGCTGTGCCGGGTCATGGTTAGCTGGGGTGGCCCTGCACACACAGGCTCCCCAGTGGCATTCCTGGGCCTGGGGCTCCCTTGGCAAACTTCTTGCTACCTATGCCTGGCCATACTGAGGACAAACTCGAGCTTGGGGCCTGTACGTGCTCTCCTGCATCCCTGACATGAGCCCCCATAGGCCCATGTTACATCTGCTGTGTGCCTGTGACTCGTACCTGTGACACCAGGGGTCCAAACCCTGCTGTTCATCTCAACACACACAGAATGGGGCTTATGCAAAGTCTTTACAGGTAAAACCGGCTCTGCATGCCACCCCCCCATCATATCACTAGCACCCTGCCCAGTGCCTGGCACACAGAACCACAGTGGCATACTTATTTATCAGGGGATGAGGGAGAAATCACCAGAGTATCCTGCAGAAGGCTGACGGGAAGAGCCTGCCTCGCTGGCTGCGCACCTGCAGGTAGGCTGCCCGCAGCACAGCCATATCCCTGGACCCTCCCAGGTGGTGCTGCTGACACTCTATCTCACTGGCCCATGAAGTTCTTGCGGGCTGCAGGTCTTCCCTTGGAATTCAGAAAGTACATGGGATTCAGTACGTGCACCCACCTACTCACTGGCACCCAAGGGCAATACGTCAAGGCAGCCTCCTCGAGCCAGGGCCTCCCGGTGCTCCTTACGCTGAAGGAGCAGGGCAGCGGTGCTGAGTGAGGACACCTGGCAGCCGTGGAGCAGGACAGGCAGGGCTGGTCAGCGCCTGGGAAACCTCAGGGTGAAATCTCAACTGAGAGACGACGTCTGCTCCGATAGGCAGAATGGTCACAGGCCTGACTTGCCCTTGCATTTCGTGTTGTGGTTTTGTTCCTTGTCATATTCTAAAATGAGGAAATATTTAGCTCTGCTTCCACCCTGACATTCGACGATTCTTTGCCTACTGAAAGATCTGAGCGTGTTCCCTGTTCCAGAGCCAAGAGCAGCATCACCCCAAAGGCCGTATTTCCCTCCACTTTCACCTTGAAATCTTTAGAATGCCGGATTTTTTTTGTAATTAAGTTTTCTTTGTGTAAAGCATGAAATTGAGGATTCTAGAAACTTTTGCATGATATACTTTCCAAAAGAAAACCGCTTTCAGAAAAATGACTGTTTTTCAGATCACATCTGAATTTAACATTCTAAATACTGAATTCTACCAAATGCCAGGCACTGGGAAACACGCAAAAACCCTTACACTGGCAAGTTCCTCAAAATTCCTAGCTACGTCCCTCCCTCCTTGACCTCCACACTCGGTGAGATGTTTTGCTTCGTCAAGTGGCATAATTCACAGCCACCCAGCACCACCAGAGCTCTCGGCCCGCCCGACAAAGGCCCTGCTCTCTGAAAACCAACAGGCCTAGTGTAAGCAGAAGAGCTTCACTTGAGCTGTCAAAGCCGTATTACAAAAATGAAATGTCTGAAGCTGAAAGCTGCACTGTGTAATTGGGATAAAACAGCCCCACCGACAGGACTAGATTATCTCCTCACCAGAGACACGGTAAAACTTCTGAAGTGACTGCATCACCTGCTCCTCCTGGGGGAGCTCGCAGGGAAGGTTCAAGGAACCCCAAGCGGGTCCTTCACAGCCCACATTCTGTCATCGTCAGCCTCAACTGGGCCCTCCAGAGAGCGTGCAGACAGCACACACACACTTGACTGGCGTGAGCACACAAACAAAGCTCCATTCCTCTGGGATTGGGTTTGATTTCCTGCAAATCAGCAAATCAACAGCTCCTTTGTGCAGTCAGTTGCCCACCACAGCCCTGGTTTGCATTTCCACTGTTAATTTTTTACCTCCTTACAAAGAGTAAATCCACACTCTTCTCAGGATAACTACTTCTAAGGAAGTTGAAAAACTGGCTTGTAGATACATATTAATAAACAAATATTTCTCCACATTCTCAGATGAACTACCACCAGCTTTGGTGGCATAACGTCCGGTGTCCTGAGCTGGTGCTAAGCTGACAGGAGAGCAGGGACGTTTCATAAGCCAGATCACAGTGGTGTTGGTGGCGAGAGGCAGCCAGCGTGGAAGCCTCTGGGAAGATTCTGCTGGACCACAGCAGAAACCACATGACTAAACATGAGATTACATGTGAGCTTTGTATATAAACAAAGCAACTGGCTCATTCCGATAAGACAAATAATGAACTACATTTTTAGATTTTAAAGTACTATTTTGATGCAAGAATTGAATTTAGTAGCTATATTTTCTTAGACAAAAATTAGACTACATGGTCTGTGCATAAACAGCTGGAGGACAAGAAATCAGAACAGAGGTAGCTGAAAATAAACAGAGACACGCGATACTATGAATCTAGCTCTTCCCTGGTTTGTACCTTAGCTCCAAGCTGACAAGCCTACTGTTCTTCCTTCACTTTTGTAAGATGTCAATTCGGGATTTTTTTTAATTGAGGGTTCAGAATTGTAAGTTGACAGATGACGACTCTATCGCTGTTTCTAACCAGTTCTCACACAGCGACAATCACGGAAGCACTGGCTAAGAAGATGCACCCACAACAGCAGCTTCTCAGGGCACAGCAGAGCCTCCCACCCACTCTCTGACTCTTCCTCCCAGACTAAGCGACAAGGATGACGCGATGGATGGCAAGGAGGGGAATAAAAAGTCAGAGAAGAGATGATCCTATTCACCTTTGAAGTGTGGACAAAACCAAATAGGGAAGAGAATGCTACAGGAATGAAGGAGTCTTAAAAAGCTACATTTCAGACAGGTCAAAGTACCTTGGGGCTAGGACTTCATCAGGATAAAATGTTTAATCTGGATTAAGACAGAGCAAGGCTGGGAATTTCCTGGGTGATCATGTCTACATCTTAGAAACAATAATGAAGGGCCCGGCTGGCCCTCTCATGGCTTGGCCTGTGTTCTCCGTGGTGTGTATTTATCCTCAGTAGGAATACAGCAAGGAAAGAAACGGAAGTTTAAAACACCAAAACCGTGTGACACTACACCTAAATACAATAATTTGTGTTCTGATTTATCAATATCCCAGTCATAAATGCCACTGCAATAAATGCTACACAGATACCTTTAAAAAGAGGACACATTTGAAAAAATAACACATGTCCAAGTATATCTTATTTGACAAGCAAGCATAGCCCTCTCTAAACTGATAATTTACACAAACATGGAGACAGCACAAACCAGCAGCTGATCTGCCTGGGAGACTGACAGCTGGGCTCCTTGGGAAAATTACCTGATTTAGAATCCTAATGAATATGAGCTTACAAAGGATCCGTCTTCTCTAACATTCAACTTGAACTAGAAACCTCAACTATTTTACAGTGATACCTTCAGAAAGAGCAACCCGTATTTCCCTAGGTTTCCCCTACCTCTCTGGAGTTGTTTTGTTCTACAGTCAACTTTCCCTGGCTTAAATGGAGTTTTCCAACCCTGAGCTCTCTAAAAGCCCTCCCAGTGTCTGAGATACTAACACAGGCTGTGCTGCCACCAGAGGAAGTGGAGAGTAAGGGGTTGGGGAACAGAAGCTGCAACAGGAAGCCAGACACAAAGAACATGCTGTACGCATATGTACAGACTCCATCTGTATCAATGCTAGAAAAGGCAAAACTAACCCACTAATAGCAGCTGCTTGGGATGGGGTGAGGGAAGGGACTAAGAAGGGGCTCAGGAAACTCTTGGGGGGTGATGAGAACGTTCTGCATTGTTCTGATTGTGGTTATGCTACACTTGTCAAAATTTAAAAACTCTTAAAATGTCTGGGTGTGGGCGCACCTGTAGTCCCAGCTGACGTGGGAGGCCAAGGCAGGAGGATCGCTGGAGCCCAGGAGCTTAAGGCCAGCCTAGGTAGCACAGCAAGACCCTGTCTCTATTTTCAAAAATAAAAATAAATAAATGAATATACTTAAAATGAGTTTATTTTATTGTATGTAAATTATACCTCAATAAAACTGATTTTTAAAAAATGAAAGACGTGAGCAATACTCTGGGAAAACTAAGCATTATTTCATCTGAAGTGCTCTGGCAGAATTCTATCCTCCGCCTCAATGCTGACCTTGCCTGTGCAAACACAGCTCTGGCACGAACAGACCTAGACGCACAGCAACAGAGGGCGAGGAGTGAACCCGAGAGCCCAGGAGCCGCCGCACCCGGCAGGGACAGAGACCAGAGCTCTCTGGATCCCCCGCAGCAAAAAGTTACATTAAGTAAAAAAAGACATTTAAAGTGATAGCCTCTTTCTAATGTTTCATCCTTAAACATGAACACGTTCCATTTATAATGACCACTTAGAAATGAATCTCTAAAAAACCTGAAAAACCAGTAGATCAGCACATATTTTAATTATTGAAATAGAGTAACATTTGACAGAAGAAAGCCCTGAGATATTTGTGTTATTATCATGCTACCTGTGCACATTTTCATCCTAAAATCGAGATGGAGTTTACTTAAACATCTAAGGCTTGAGTTTCCTCTGTGTAGTGGGAAATGGACCCCCAAGACCAGTGGGCAGGTGATAAAAATCCTTATGAAACAACTTGCCCTTGTAAAACATAAAGGTAATTTTGGGTTTTTCTATGATTATAACAAACTAGGCATAACTGTATCTCAGAATTGTTAAGTAGAAAAATAATGTACTAATTCTCTTGTTAAAATTTAAAAGCTCAACTTCCAAATAACCTAGAAATCTCACACTGAAACAATACTAACACAGATAATATATAAATTAATTATATACATACACAATCATACAAAGACTCTAAACAGGGGTGATTTTAACAAACCAGGCGAAATGCCATATATAGTTGAATATAAGGTAACTCCAAGCCATGAGCACAAATCAAGGAGGTTCCTTTATTTTGAACAAAGAAGTGGCATAAGCAACTCAGAGTGTGCCCCTAATGTGAGAGCTCTTCCTCCATACCATTCCCCACCCCAAGGTATAATTTTGGGCGAAAAAAGTGTCCCCTATCTGGCTAGCTGTGTTATCTACTATGACACATTCTCACAAGGCAGGTGCAGTATCACATCCAGAATGAGCAACTGAGGAGCTGCATGTTGCGAAATGAAATTTCACGTTGTGTTTGGGATGAATGCATTACTAACATAGGGCTACTGAACTGCTACTCTTGATTGAATAAGAAAAAATGAAGGTGACTTGTTTACATTTCCAAGTTGCTTCCACATAAAAATCAGTTTTATAGCTCCTTTCATTAAAAAAATATTCGGATCAAATAATCTTGCAAAGGAAAGATAATCTAGCCTCAAGTCTACCATATAAGAGCAAAGAGAAAATGATTGATTTCCTGCTCAGTTGTCATGTTTAGGACCTTCACAAGGCACGTGTTAGTTCCCGGGGACTGCTGCTATGCTGTCTGTGCCAGGAATTTCATGTACTGTTTCCGGGCATCAAAATGCTCAGCTGGCCGGTTGTACGCTGTCCACACTGGGTCTCCCACAAACAGCCGCATGGCCTTCACATAGTTCTAGAAAACAGACAAACACACCCAGCATCTCATTAAACCAGTTGGCTTTCTACTTATTTATAACAATTTATTAACATAAATGACTGTAAATACTTTCTTTTCTGTTTTTATTCTATGTCTTCACAGTTTCAGGCTACATTTTATTTGCTGAAGGAAAACTGGTATTGTGTGTTATGGCTAATACTGACAAGTCCTTATGCTCAGGCAGGCGAAGCACCTGCAGCGGAAGCTCAGTGTTTATACTCCCTCTACACACATATCAGTTATGAAAACAAGCACCATCTCCAGCCTGATGGAGCGTGCCCCTCTCCTTTCTCTCTCCCTCGGGTACGGCTTTCCTAAGAGTTAGCAGCGGGGCCCTCATGTTGCTGGGAGCGAGAGAGGAAAACTTGGCACCATTCATCAAAACAAAATGCACACGCCTTTTAATCCAGTTTTCACTTTTAGGAATTTATCCTACAGAAAAATACACTTAAGTACAAAATGACAAACGTATAAGGTCATTTATTATGCCACTGTTTACAATAGCAAAAAACTAGAAACAATTTATATGCCCATCATTAGAGATCACCCACTCAGTGGAATAAATTAATGGTTAAATCAATTAGGATGCAGCCGGCAATGGAGTACTACACAGCTGTGCAGAAGGGGTGAGGCTCTTTACACACTGACATGAAATGACCCCCCAAAGCATATCATGTAGAAAAAAGTAAAATGCAACCATGTATACAGTCAGCTACCTCCTGTGTAAAAAGGAGGACACAAAGAATACTGATTCACATTCGCTTGACTACGCATAAAATCTCTAAAAACATACTACTGGTTACCTTCAGGGAGAGAAACTGGGGGACTGGGGAACTTTTCACTGTGTAACCTTTCTTAATTCTGGATTTTAAACCATGTACATTTATTATCTACTCCAAAATTATACTTAAATCCCAGGTTTAATCCAAATCACATCCACAGAACCCAAGAACTACCTTATTTATTTCTGTTTTTATTGACAATCCTAATGACTGCACTACTGTTAAATTCTAAACAGAAATGCTCTTTAAAATGACACAGTAACAACCCAACAGATGCCTCACAACGTGCCCCTAGAATTAACAGCAAAGTATGGGTCGGAAACTCTCTCAACATAGGAGCTGGACCTCCCTCTCGTCTGACCACGGTGTGCGTATTAACGTGAGTGCCACTGTCCGCCCAGAACAAAAGTGGAGGCTGCTGATGGCTGCCATGAAATAAACAGCTGTCACCTCGGGCGTCCCAACAAGGGCTCCAGGTGGATCTCTCTTTGAAGCACAAAGGGACAGGAGTCTCTGACATCCTGCACTGGTCAGACTTAAAGACAAAGCGCAGCAGCTCCTACCTTCTCGTCCACCGTGAAGCGGTGATAGATGCCCGCAGGGAGCGTTATCATGTCTCCTTTCTCCATGGAGATCCGGATCCACTTGTCCTCTGCATCTCTGACATCGAAGTACCCACTGCCATCCAGGATGTAGCGGATCTCATCGTCCAAGTGTAAATGTTCCTCATAAAACATCTTAATCTAGTGCAGGAGGGATATTTTTGTTAAGTCAACTGGAGACCAATCACGCAAATTAGCACAGATCCGCCCAGAGGCTGAGCCTTCAACAGACCACAATTGAGGTGAATGGACTTTCTCTCTATAAAAATGAAAACCACACTTGCTGAGAATTATCATTATAGTAAGTCTAAGCTGTGGAGCTAGAATATTTTACGAAACCTATCAATGAACGGGCAGTAATAGAAAGAATGAACACTCACCACATGCCAGGCAACGTTCTAAATACTTCCCTAAGCACTCACGACCCCACAAGGTAGGCACTCTATGGCATCCCCATTTTACAGATACGGGAATGGTGGCACAGAGAGGCTAAGTCACTGGCCCAACCTCACACAGCAAGACTGCTCTGAAGATATGCCAGCCCCATGCTTACACCCACCCTGGTACACCTCACACAGCTCATGCTCCACAGTGTGGGCAACACAGCAAGATCCCATCTCTACAAAAAATTTTTTTAAAAATTCAGCCGGGCGCAGTGGCTCATGCCTGTAATCCTAGTCCTCTGGGAGGAAAAGGTGGGAGGATCGCTCTGAGCTCAGGAATTCGAGACCAGCCTGAGCAAGAGCCAAACGCCGTCTCTACTGAAAATAGAAAAACTAGCTAGGCATTGTGGTACTCGCCTGCAGTCGCAGCTGCTTGGGAGGCTGAGGCAGGAGGATCGCTTGAACCCAGGAGTTTGAGGTTGCAGTGAGCTATGATGACACTGCTGCACTCTAGCCAGGGCAACACAGTAAGACTCCGTCTCCAGAAAAAAACAAAAATTAGCCAGGCATGGCGGCATGTGCCTGTCGTAGGTACTCAGGAGGCTCGGCCAGGAGGACTGCTTGAGCCCAGGAGTTCAAGGGTACACTGGGCTATTATTGCACCACTGCACTCCAGCCTGGGTGACAGAGTGAGACCCCGACTCAAAAAAAAAAAAGAAGTAAAATAAAATCCTTTGTTTTCTTTATTCCTCATGGATGTGACAGATAACTGTATATTTCAAGTAATGATAGTAACAATGTATTAAGTGATTATGACATATGGATAGTGAAATAAATGACAGGAAATCTCTAAGGCTGCGGTCCCCAGCCCCTAGGCCATGGACTGAGACCAGTCAGTGGCCTGTTAGGGACTGGGCCACAGAGCTCTGCTGCTCCCTGCCCTGCCCCCAGTCCATGGAAAAATTGTCTTCCATGAAACTTAGGAACGGGGCGGAGGGACGGGGAACAGCAGCAGATGAGGGAGGGAAGCTTCATCTGTATTTACAGCCACTCCCCATTGCTCGCATCACTGCCTGAGCTCTGCCACCGCCATCCCCCATCTGTGGAAAAATTGTCTTCCACGAAGCCAGTCCCTGGTGCCAAAAAGGTTGGGGACTGCTGCTGTAAGGGACAAGAGGGAAGAACTGGGAATACTCAGTCACTGGGTAAATATATATTGCAAACTCTAAGGCAACCACTAAAACATTTTTTAAGATGATAAGCTAAGAGAGGAGAAAATAGAATTATATAAAATGCTCAATTAAAGCCAGACAAGGCAGAAGGAGAATATTAAAAAACAGCAAAGAACAAGTAGAACAAATAGAAAAGTTACAAATATGATAGATATTAATTCAACTATATTAATAATCCACTGAAATGTGAATGACCTAAATACACCAATTAAAAGACAGAAATGGCCAGAACAGATTTTTTTTAAAAACAACTATATATGTTGTCTACAAGAAACCCACGTTAAATACAAAGACACAAATAGGTTTAAAGTAAAGGGATGGGGAAGATATACCATGTTAACACTAATCAGAAGAAGCTGGAGGAGCCGTATTAATCTCAAACAAGGAAAATCATCAGGGACAAAGAGGACATGGTATAATGATAAAAGGGCTGATTCTCCAAGAGGACATAACAATCTCTGCCATGTACACATCCGACAACAGAGCATCAAAATATGTGAGGCTAACACTGATAGAACTGCATGGAGAAATGGACAAATCCACTGTTTTTTGTTTGTTTGTTTTTAATTTATTTAGAGACAGGATCTTGGTCTGTCGCCCAGGCTGGAGTGCCTAGCTCATGGCAACCTCAAACGCCTGAGCTCCAGCCATCCCCCTGCCTCCGCCTCCCAAAGGGCCGGGATTACAGGCGTGAGCCACCGCACCAGGCCCAAGTCCACTGTTAAAGTTGGAGACTTCAACACCCCACTGCCGGTAACTGACAGATCCAACAAGCAGAGACTCAGTAAGGGTACAGTTGACCTGAACAGCCCCATCAGTCAGCTGGTTCTAGTGGACATTCACAGACTACTTCATCCAACAGCAGCATAATACACATTCTTCTCAAGCTCACATGGAACAGTCACCAAGACAGACAAAATTCCGGGCCACAAAACAAGTCCCAATATATTTACAAGGACTCAAATCATATAAAGCATATTCTCTGACTACAATGGAATTAAATTAGAAACCAAAAAGAAAAATCTCTAGAAAAAAGCTCCAAATAATTGGAAACTAACACATATCTTATAAAAAGAAAAAAACCCTGCATAAGCCAAAGATAAAATCAAAAAGGAAATTAATTAGAAAGTATTTTAAACTGAATGAAAATAAAAATAGAAGGTATCAAAATTTGTGTGATGCCACTAAAGCACTACTTAGGAGAAAATTTACAGCACTGAACACCTGCGTTAAAAAAGAACAGAGGATTCAAATCAGCGGCCCCAGCTTATACTTCAGGAAAATACAAAAAGAGCAAAATTAAACCCAAAGAACATATAAGAAGACAAATAATAAAGAGCAGAAACCAATGAAATAAAAATAGAAAAAGGGAGAAAATCAGTAAAACCAGAATTTCTTTGAGAGAATCAATAAAATTGATAAGCCTCTACCCAAACTCAGGAAGAAGAGAGAGAGGACACAAATTTCCAGTATCAGGCATGAGAGGACAGCACTGTATGCTCTACAGATGTCAAAAGGACAACGAGGAATATTCCTAGTAACTTGACGGCAATAAATCCGACAACTCACACGAAAAGGACAAACGCCTTGAAAGACGCAAACTACCAAAGTGCATGAGCAGCCCCACGTCCAGCATAGAAATTGAATTTATAGTTAAAAACCTTCCCACGAAGAAAACCCCAAGCCCAGGTGCCTTCACTGGTGAAGCTCCAAACATAAGGAGAAAATAACCCCCTCTACACGCGTCAGAAAAATTGAGGCGGCGGCAGCGGCCCACGCCCGGCTCACGCTGCGAGGACGGCATCCCTCTGACCAAAGTGCAGATGCAGACGTGATTCCCCTCTGCACGTAACCGGGGCTCCCTTACCTTTTCTTCATAATCTGGGAGTTTATCTTTGGTTATGGTTACTATGTCCATCCACGAATAGTTTCTCTCTCTCCGGATCTTTTCTAATTCTGGATCGTTCTCATATTTGTCAGCATCCAGCTGAAGGAGTTTAAACAGCAACAAAAAGGAGGCCACGTTAACACAAGATGTAGAAACATTCTCTTTCTGGATCTCCAGGACGACCATACTCCAAACTTGTCATTTATTCCCTGTCAACCCTCAACTAGTCCTCCTTCACCTCCTCTCCCAGCTTCTGTCAATGGATTTCCCATTCTCCAAAACACCAGCTATAAGTCATGTTGTTCTGTGTGATTTCTACAGCCCTTCTCTGCAACAGTCCATCCAGGGGGACTCTCTCACATTGCGAGGTGACATCCTCATTGCCTCAAGCCTGTCCACGGGTCCCCTTCCCGGTCCTGTTTTTCTGCCACCATCCCACTCAGCAGGTCTCATTGTTCCTCTAGGGCAGCGGTCCCCAACCTTTTTAGCACCAGGGACGGGTTTCATGGAAGACAGTTCTTCCACAGACAGGGGTTGGGGGGATGGTTTGGGGATGATTCAAGCGCATTACATTTATTGTGCACTTTATTTCTGTTATTATTACACTATAATATATAATGAAATAATTATACGACTCACCATAATGCAGAATCAGTGGGAGCCCTGAGCTACTTTTCCCACAACTAGATGGTCCCACCTGGGGGTGACAGGAGGCAGTGGCTGAACTGACAGGAGGCGAAGCTCAGGTGGTGATGCCAGTGATGGGGAGCGGCTGTAAATACAGATGAAGCTTCACTTGCTCATCTGCCGCTCACCTCCTGCTGTGCAGCCTGGTTCCTAACAAGCCACGGACTGGCACCGGGTCCATGGCCTGGGGGTTGGGGACCGCAGCTCTATGGCATATCTCTGGTCAGTTTGTTTCCCTGGGCCAAACATCTCATGCCCTCACAGCCTATAAATAAAACTCAAGTTCATTAGGCTGGAATGAGATGCCTTCTATGATCTGGCCCCAGTTGACTTTTCTACTTCTATCTGTCCCTATTCCCCTATTTTTAAAGAAATCTACATTCTAAACCAACTAGGATGATTTGCTGCTCTTGAAAATATTTGACACCTCACATTCCCATACCATTCCACTAGCAACAGCTTTCTATGCCTAAAATGCCCATTCAACATTTTCATTTATTATGGTCTTTTCTGTTCAATTTTAATGTTGCCTTCTTCATGAAGCACTTCCCCAGAGCCCCAGAGAGAATTAATCTGAACTCCTACTTAAAACTACTGGCAATGAATTTAGCATACCTTTTGTTTTGCAATAAAATGCACATTTTATCACTACTACAGAATAACAAACTCCAGAGTATCTCAAAGCACTAGTCATCAATACATTATTTCCTACAAAGATGACTCCAAAAATTAGCAAATCCACCGCATGATATGCGTACTACTATTTGCTGTGGTCTGAATGTATCTCCCCCCTACCCCACACCATTCATGTTGAAACGTAACACCAATGTGATGGTATTATGATGGGGCCTTTAGGAGGTGATTAAGTCATGAGGGCAAGGCCCTTATTTATGAGATTTGTGACCTTATAAAAGAGGTGCAAAGGAGTAGTTTACCCCTTCTGCCATGTGAGGACACACAAGGAAGCAGCCGTCTATGAGGAATGGGCCCTCACCAGACACAGAATCTGCTGGCACCCTGATCTCAGACCTCCCAGCCTCTAGAACTGTAAGAAATAAATTTCTGTTGTTTATAAATTACCCAGTCTAAGGTACTTTTGTTATAGTGGCAGGAACAGACTAAGACACTATTCTAAACTAAAACCATCTTACTTCCAATTGTGTGTATGTGTATATGAGAAACAGCTTTCTATCACTCTGCTACGTCACTAATAACAGATAAGCAAAAATGCTCCATGTCTGTTCCCACTGTTAAAATTTACGGGAGGCCCGTGGTTTTGGACTGAGCTCCCACACTGGCCCCAGCAGAACAGACCAAACCAAAATGTAGTCGCTCATGCTAAATGCCACATAATCAAACTGAAGCTTTAAGACAACAGGTAGATCCCCAAACAGACCAATTTTTCCAGAAAACAGGAGATTCCTATCCACCTGAGTCAGCGTAATAAGGAAGTCCTTTCTGCTTTAACCCTTACAAAAAAAGGAACCTGAAGTAATGTGATGTTAACCAATCAGCGTTTTTTTCCTATTGTCCTGTTTATTTTTTTGTTTTTTGTTATTATTTTTTTGTTGTTGTTGTTTCTGTGTTCCCACCCTACAAAACTCACTGTTCTGATTCTGCCCTGTGGAGCTCTCATTTTATTTTGTAGAATAGAGGCTGCCCAGATTCATGAATTGAGAACAAAAGCCAATTAGATCTTTAATTAAATTTGCTGTAATTCTGTCTTTTGACACCACCGACCCAGAAAGGTCATTAAGAAAGCATGCAAAAACACAGGACACTAAAACACAGAGTATACGATGTTGATAGCCCTCTGACTCACCATTCAGAGCAGAACTAGAAGGCAGGAGAAACTGGGTTTAACCTCATGGAATAACCCAAAAGATGCCTTTTCAAGTCTTACTTTACTCTTTGGCTACAGTTAGAAGCTGAGCTCTAATCTTACTCTTGTTCTTTAACTGTCAAACGCACAGTGAGAAGTGCATTAATTTGAACCCTCTGGTTTTTGGACTGTGGATAAATTAACTTTATTATAAATCAAAACTTATTTTCCTTTCATAATAGAAACTATAAACCACTTGATTGCTTTGAAGATGGTACCTTCCAGCAGGTTAGGTGTTAAATCCTAGCCCAGGAAAAAGACAAATACTACGTAAAAATTCGCGGGCACACCCTTTCACAGACTGCGCATCTGGTATGCCAGAGCTGAGTCCCTCCGCGCCACAGGTGTACCGTGGACACTGTCACGTCCCTCTGCTGCCATCTGAGCGCGACCAGGTATCTCTAACGATGCTATGCGGGAACATTCTGTGATCCTGTCCCAGGGAAAAGCGTGAGGACCCACCTGTTTGCACGGCCCCAGTCACCCCTGCACCCACCCGAGGCCTCGCCTGCTCCTCCCCCGAGTAAACCTGTCACCTCACAGCCACTCCAGTCTCCAGTCACCCCTGCACCCGCCCCCGAGGCCTCGCCCGCTCCTCCCCCGAGGAAACCTGTCACCTCACAGCCACTCCACAGTCTCCACTCACCCCTGCAGCCACCCCCGAGGCCTCGCCCGCTCCTCCCCCGAGGAAACCTGTCACCTCACAGCCACTCCACAGTCTCCACTCACCCCTGCACCCGCCCCCGAGGCCTCGCCCGCTCCTCCCCGAGGAAACCTGTCACCTCACAGCCACTCCACAGTCTCCACTCACCCCTGCACCCGCCCCGAGGCCTCGCCCGCTCCTCCCCCGAGGAAACCTGTCACCTCACAGCCACTCCACAGTCACCACTCACCCCTGCAGCCACCCCCGAGGCCTCGCCCGCTCCTCCCCCGAGGAAACCTGTCACCTCACAGCCACTCCACAGTCTCCAGTCACCCCTGCAGCCACCCCCGAGGCCTCGCCCGCTCCTCCCCCGAGGAAACCTGTCACCTCACAGCCACTCCACAGTAAACAGGGCGCTCGGGCCCCGGGCCGCGCAAACGCCGCAGGGGCAGCAGGCGAGGCGGGCTCGGGGCGGCGGAGACCGCGCCCAGCTCCGCCTGCCGCTGCCCCCAGCCCACCCGGGGCCGCCCCCACGACGGGACGCCCGCCACCCACCCCCCTAACTCGACCCGCCAGGCGACCCCAGACACCCCGGTTGGCGGGGCTGCCCGGCTGCTTCCCGGCCCCCAGGACAGAGACCCCGGGGTCCTTAAGCGAGGGAGACGAGGCGGGCGGGGGCGTCGGACCAGCCAAGAACCCCGCGACCCCCCGGGGGCTGGCGGCCCCGGAGCTGAGCGTGAGCAGAGTTCCGAGCCCCCGACCACCCAGACCCACCGCTGAGCATGCGCCGCACGCCCGGCCCAGGACCTGACCCCCGACCACCCAGCCCACAGTTGAGCATGCGCTGCACACCCGGCTCAGGAACTGGAACCCGACCACCCAGCCCACTATTGAGCATGCGTGGCACACCCGGCTCGGGAACTGGAACCCGAGCACCCAGCCCACTATTGAGCATGCGCGGCACACCCAGCTCAGGAACCTCCGACCACCCAGCCCACTATTGAGCATGCGCGGCACACCCCGCTCGGGAACCTCCGACCACCCAGCCCACTATTGAGCATGCGCGGCACACCCCGCTCCCGGAGCGAGTCCCGACCACCCCCCCCCCCGCCCACCCCACTGTTGAGCATGCGCGGCACAGAGGCGTGCAGGGCGCGGCGCCCACCCCGAGCGGGCCTGCGTGGGCGCGGGGCCCCGCGTACCTTCCAGTAGAGCACCCCGAGCCGGCGCAGCTGCTCCAGGCCCACCGGGCGGCCGGGCTCGGGGCGGTGGGGCTGCCGGGGGTCGCCGGGGCTCTCGTCCATGTACCAGACCCGCACCATGGCCGCGCAGGGATGGCTGCCGGGGGCGGGGGCGGGGTGTCTTTAGGGGGCGGGGCGGCGCGACTGCGCGTGTCCGGGCGGGGGGCGGACGCGGGGCCGCTGAGGCCGCAGGGCGTGGGCGCCGCGCCGGCTCGTCCGCCGCGAGGCAGGGGCGCTCTGGGGAGCCCGGCTGGCGCTGTGTGCGCGCCCCGAGCCCTGCCTGGGCCCGGGGGGACGGGGCGAGCCGCTCTCCGGCGGCCGAAATCCGGCCTGGGGCGCCGCACGCTCGCCCACGGGCGCGGCGCTGGGCCGCTTGGCGCTTCGGGGCGGCCTGCGAGACAGCGAGGGCGACCAGCGCATTTGACAGCAAGGAGCGCGCCGCCCGAAGGAACGAGGGTCGCGACTCGGAGAGGGGAGCGCTGGTTCTCGCCAAGGGTGGCGGCGGCGGCATGTGCGCGTTTAACGAGCTGCGGGCGGAGCCCCGGGCGTTTGGCGACGTGCGGGTGCGGGTGAGCCTCGTGCCGCTCCGCGGGTGCGCGCTCCGCGCTCGGAGGCTGTCGGCCTCAGCGTGCTCCCCGGTGGAGTTCCCGCTCGCGGACATCAGAAACGTCAAGCGGAGGACACGAACGCTCGCCGCGGGAGCCCGGCCAGAGCCGCCTCGTGGCGGTGTCTCTTCGCGGGGAAGCATGCGGCCGGCTGCGGCGCCAAAAGTGCCGCGAGGGACGCGCCGCCGGATTGGCTCGCGGAGCCCTCGGGGGAGAAACCTGCCGGCTGCTGCCGGGGAGGGGGTGTCATGAGGCGCGTCTGACCTCCCGTCCTGTCACGGCTGGGGACTCAGTTTTGAGGTTTCTCTGGGGCCTCCTTGGCCAAGAAAGGGGTCTGTTCAGTTGGTAGGGGGCTTAGGATTTTATTTTAGTTCACAAAAGCACATGCAAACTAGAGCAATTTTGTTAAGCACACGCAGCCCATATGGGACACGGTTGTGGCTTGAAGTCAGATCAGGTCACACAGAGGACCCCACGGAGCAGGGTGGGACAGTTCCCTCCCCCACACCAGTCCCCAGATTTTTGCAATATCAACAGTCTACAATACTATCCTGTAATTTTTAAAACTTCCTTCTTTTTCTTCTTTTCATCCTATCTTCCTTCCCCATATACTGTAATGTATTATGTCCAAGGGGGAAAAAAATAAAGCTTCCCCTTCCCAATTCTGAATTGATTATCAACAAGCTAATAAGGAAAAAAAATCCAGCTGCTCGATCAGCCTAGATTTGTCTTCTCAAAGCAATCAGCTAAAAAAGATCAGAATATCCCAGCCATTCCCTCGGTCTCTTTAATGAATCAAGTAACTAAAACCTACAGGATTTAAACTAGAGTGCTCTAAGAGAGCACAACCCCAAAGAGTACAATCAGCTCTAGAACTTCCAGAAATCTTGTACAGAAAGCACACATTTATTTCTGTTCTCCTGTTGTAGTGACTTTGCAAATAGTGTACCCAGGTCCTCTTTACAGAGCTTGCATTGCGACTGTGCCCTTGACCAGTCACTACTCATCCTTCAGGATTCCATCTTAGACGTCATGGCCCATCTTTCTGCCGCACTGACCACGATCTCTCACCTCACATCCTCAGCTTAACCCGCTCCAGCAAGGCTTCCCTCCTCACTACTCAGTCGAGACTGCTCACAAGGTGACCAAACGCTACCCTATTGCCAGATCCAATCACTGCACTTCTGTTCTTGGCAGCAGCATGCATGTCAGTTGCCCGCGCTCTTGTTGAAACGTTTCTTCTTTTCCTTCCATCTCTGGGCACTCCCCCCGAGTCCCCCCTGGCTCATGCTCCTCCGAATGACCGCTACGTGGTGGATTGTACCAGACTCTCTCCTGTCCTGCTCTTAGCCACACACATGGGCCAAGTGATCTTATGTACTCCATGATATGCCGATGACCCCACAACCACGTCTCCAGCCTGGACCTTGTTCCAGAACCTCAGACTTAAGTATCAGCTTGAATTGCCACACGATGGCTAGTGAGTATGTCAAACCCAACACAGCAGAAACAAAGCTCTCGATTCCCCGTACATACCCTAACATGTTTATCCCTTCCCACCCAGAGGCTTAATCCAAAAGTCTAAATGTTCTCCTATCTTCTCTCTCCCCCACCCTGGACATCAAATCCAATCTCTCAAGTCATGTTGCTTCAAAACACACCATAAATCCATTCACTTCTCTCCAGACCACCTCTTTCCACCTGAGGGAGCTGACTGCTGAAATCGTCCCTGCTTCCATTTTTGCCCCAGTGCAAACCATTCTGTGCAGAGCAGCCAGAGTGACCCAGGTTGTGCCCCTTCTCTGTTTTAACCCTCCTTTCTCCGGTCTGGCCCTGACCACTGCCCTGCCCAGCCCAGTGCCCTGTGTTCTCTGCTCTACAGGTACTCTGGCCTCTCAATGTCTCTGAGTCCCATGCCCCTCCTGGTCTCAGGGCCTTTGCCCAGGCAGTTTCCCACCCAAAATGCTCTTCCTTCCTCCAAGTACTTTTTCCCTATATGCACTTCTAATTTCAGCTTAATATCCCTTCCTTAGAGAACCTTGTCTGACCACTCCCTACACAACAAGGTGAGATCTCCCTGATAGACACTTCTCTGGTGCTTGTTGGAGTTTGCAATGATCTATTGGACTGATGCCTCTTCACCAGAGGACTGGCAACCCCATGTTTTTCGTACTTGCTGAATGAATGAATTTGCCTGTTTTGCTGAATACTACACAAACCTTGAGATTGGAGAATGTGTTTTATTAGTCTTTCAGTGCCTGGTACGTAGCAGACAATTTTTCTTAAAAAGTTTGTTGAATGAAAACTGAGCCAGGCAAGTGGCGTGCACCTGTAATCCCCCACTCAGGAGGCTGAGGTGGGAGGACTGCTTGAGCCCAGGAGATTGGGACTATCCTGGGCAACATGGTGAGACTTGTCTCATAAAAAAAAAGGAAGAAAATTGAAGAGATGGGATGAGAAACACTCCAAATAGTCTTCACAACATACCATCACTGTCCTCCTATCTCATATCTAATGCTGCTTTTGTCATTCCCCAGAAAATAGTAATAGCAACAATAGTAATAGCAGTGTGTGCTGGGTGGTATTAAGACTTTATGGATATTATTCCATCACTCCTGACCACCCTGTGAGGTTGGTACTGCTTATTATCCCCATTTTAAAGAAGAGACAACTGAGGTACAGAGAGCTTAAGCAACTTACTCGCAGTCACACGGCCAGGAAGTGACAAAGCTGGGATTTGAACTCAGGGCACCTAGCCCAACAGTCTGTATACATAACTGCTGAAATACAGTGCAAGAAGTAGCAGTACTGGTTTCCTTCAGTTGTAGCATCAACTTCCTCCTGGAATTGCACGAGTGTTTCCAGTTCCCCACACAGGCAGGCTATAGCAGCACAACACACTTGTGTAGCCACCATTTGTTGGCCTCTATCCTCAGTAGATGACTTTTTTTTCCATTGGGGAGGTGGGAAGGGAGCAGTTTTATACCATAAAGAACATACTTTAGGCCAGGTACAGTGGCCCACACCTGTAATCCCGGCAGTTTGGGAGGCCGAGGTGGGAGGATTGCTTGAGGCCAGGAGTTCGAGACCAGTCAGCAACATAGCCAGACCCCATCTCTACCAAAAATAGAAAAATTAGCTGGGCATGGTGGCACACACCAATAGGTCCCAGCTTCTTGGGGGGCTGAGATAGGAGGATCTCTTGAGGTCAGGAATTCGAGGTTGCAGTGAGCTATGATGATGCCACTGCACTCCAGCCTGGGCAACAGAGCAAGACCCTGTCTCAAAAAAAAATGAAAAACAAACAAACAAACAAAAACAAAAAACCCCCCATACTTGAGAAAAGCAAGATGATGGAGATGCCCTGAAGAACTGTCAAGGAAACGGTGCAGGAAGCGCTTGCTGCCAGCACCATTCAAGCAGGCAGAGTCAGATGAGAACAGCACTCAATATTTCACCTGGACATTGCTGGCCCACGGGATTCCTCCTTTGAAGGGGAATCTTTTGAACTTGAACTATTTTTTCCAGAAGAATAGCCAGCAGCAGCCCAAAAGTATGTTTCATGACCAGAATTTATCACCCCAATGCGAGACACTTGGGAAGAATCTGTTTAGATATTTTGAAAGACAGATGGTCTTGGTGGCTGCAGGCCTGCATAGACTGTTTTCCATCTGGGCTTTGTGAGGTTCCCCAGCCCAGGGGCCCATTAGCAAACCACACAGGGACACAGCAGAGCCACAGAAAACCAGGGAAACAGAGATGTGGGACACTGGTAAGGTTCTATACCAGGGCTGGCAAAGTTTCTCTGTAAAGGGCCAAATAGTAAATCTTTTAGGCCTTGCAGGCCAAGAGGCAAAATCGAGGATAGTATATAGGTACTTACATAACAACCATTTTAAAATGTAAACACCAGCTGGGCACGGGCACCCACACCTATTCTCCCAGCACTTTGGGAGGCCGAGGTGGGAGGATTGCCTGAGTTCAAGACCAACCTTGGCAACATAGTGAGACCCTGTCTCTACAAAAAAATTTTACAAATAGCCAGGCATAGTGGCGCACGCCTGTAGTCCCAGCTACTTGGGAGACTGAGGCAGGAGGACCGCTGGAGCCCTGGAGTTCGAGGTTACACTGAGCTATGATCAGGTCACTGCACTCCAGCCTGGGTGAAAGAGTAAGACCCTGTCTCTAAAAAAATAAATAAAAATAAAATGTAAAAACCATCTTAGCTTGTGGAACATACAAAAGCAGGCAGCAGACTGAATTTGGCTCATGGCCTGGAGTTTGCTGACCTCTGCTGTGTACTATTAATAATATTTAAATATTATCTGATCAAGTGTAGTTTACTTTTGGCTTCTGGAAGGAACTGGGAAGCATCTGAGGTTTTACCCTACTTGCAAGCTAGTGAGTTAGCCTGCCCCAGACTCTCAGATGTTAACAGCAGGTGTGAGACTCCTGGGTCAGAGACAAAGCACAGTGTGTTACTCAGGAGCAGTAGCAGTAGCCAGTGTCAGCACTCTTGCACATGTTCCTGAACACCAGTTCTCACCAGGAGAAGAATGAAGAGGAGTGATACCTGCATTCTCAGTGGCTTGCACTATAGGAGAAGAACCTTGAGCTTGGGGAACCAAAGTCTTTCCCTCAAGACAACTGGTCACACTCAGGTATGCAGCAGAAATGCTTCCAGGATACTTCTCATTTTGTCACAGAGAATATTAAAAAGATGTCTACTCAAGGATCAAGATTTAACAAAATCAACCGTTTTTACTGCTTCATCAAGGACATTCTTAAGAGAAACTAGGGTTTATTTTTGTTTTTGTTGTTTTAGTGCAGGAATGTGAAGAACACAATGGTACAGTTTGTACTACAGCGTGGCTCCTCTCAGGCACCGACAGCTGAGCTGAGTTAACTTTGCCTCATTATACAATGTTCATCACAGCGAAAAAGACAACTATCATCCTGGCATTGTTACAAAAGTAGTTTTGACTTAAGTATCCCCATACTTTAAGAACCACAGCTCTCATCTTACTGTTCAGGGTATTTTAGGTTGCAGGTGACAGAAATCCAACATGTTGCTTAAGCAAACAAAACAAACCAAAACAAAGATATGTTGGATCACATAACTGAGAAGGGTTAGGGTGGATCTGCTGCCTCAGCATAACTGGATTGAGGGCTCACGGGAGGCTAACAGCTCGCTCGCCCCTCTGTCTCTCTGCCTCTCTCCCTCCCTCCCTCCATGTCTCAACCCTGTTTTCTCTGTGCATTGGCTTAATTCTCATCCACCATAAGGAGCTCTCTGCATATGTCAGGAAATACACCCACCAGTAGCTCTAAAACTGTGCGTGCTTATAATTCAAGGAAAAAGAGCTCTTTTATGTAATATCCAGATATCCAGTCTCTTGGAAGATTCCAGGTAGCCCAGCTAGAGTCACATGTCCACCCCTTAGATCTCAGTGGGAGCCAGAGGTCCAGGCACCACTAGCTTGGCACTCACATGCTCGGCAGGGGGAGGGGTGCACCAGCTTGGCACATGTTCACGACAAACACTAAACTGCCAAGGCGTCCTACTTTTGAGTGTTTCTAATACACTGAAAATAAAAGAGCAGAACTGCTCTCAATCCCGTGTCTTCAGATCTTCCACCCTCGCGGCCGTTCCCTGCTGAAACCTAGCCTGAGCAACGCCAGAGTAAACCCAATCCCATGGAGGAGCCTCAGTCTACACTAGTTTCCCTGCGAAGGCCGAGATGGAGTTAATGTTTTCTAAATGCAACAACCTGGGGGCTGTGGTGGGAACTGTAGAAAGTGTCAAGGGAGAATGGGCATAATGAATAATGGAAGACATGGTGGCAGCTAGAAGCTACAGAGGTGTAAGGAGCACCCCGGAAAAAGGATTGTTTCAGGAGCACTTGACAACAAAGAGCTAAAAATAAAAGGTCCCTCTGTAAATAAGTCTAGGGTTGACAAAAAGACCCTGTGTAATGAAAACCGGCAAGACTGTCCTATAGCCCCCAGGTCGAGGAAGCCCAGCAAGTTCACTAGGAGATACAAAAGATGCCAAAAGACTTTAATATGTTCCTGTATCAGAGATGCCTAATACTAAATATGAAAAAAAACCTTCAGAATATTATTCAAAAGTAGTTTATTAAATGTGGATAATTATTGAGGCTGGGTGACAGAGATATTTGGACGTTCATCAAACTATTCTTTTTGTGTGTATATTTGAAATTTCCAATTTTGTTTTTTTTTTTATAAGAGACAGGGTCTTGCTCTGTCACCCAGGCTGGAGTGCAGTGGCTCGATCATAGCTCACTGCAGCCTCGAACTCCTGCCTCAGCCTCCCAAGTATCTAGGACTACAGGCACACACCGTCATGCCCAGCTAATTTTTTTTAAATTTTTTAATTTTTTGTAGAGATGGGGTCTCGCTATGTTGCCTAGGCTGGTCTCAAACTCCTGGCCTCAAGCCATCCTCTCACCACCAAGTCCGGCCCCCGCTAATCTTTTTTAAAAGCTATGTCATTTATGAATAAAGAAACAACCCATCTGTGCATGTAAATTTTCTTAATTGAAAAAAGGGAGTGTGGGTCTGGATTTCTTAACAAGGAAGTAACATTCAGAAGTAGCTGCCTGGAGGCCAGTCAGCAGAATTTTATTCAAACTAATTAAAAGGAAAATATTTCTCTTGGTCTTAACACATCTTAGAAGTAAAGACCAGAGGCAGTGTACCACTCTAGGCTGTTTTTCTAGGAGGAAAATGCAGATTTATTTACAGCATTTCAGTGAATTATCCCAAACCTTTTGTGTTCCCAGGATGAGAATCGAACCAGTCGTTTACTCCAGGGGGCGGTGACTAATCTGAGTCCTCGTTTGTCACCATATTCAGGATCACATGGTCCCCCAAACACTCCATGTCCCAAAACATGTTCCCTGTCACCTAAACCGTGAGAGGATTAGCAAAAAGAGTGTCAAGGTCAAAAAATTTGAGGATACTCTGTGTACAGTAGCTGAAAAGCGATAAAGCTTGTAATGAAGCAATTGTTTAATGGTCACAAAACGTTTTGCTATTTTTGGAGAAGCATCTCATTTCAAAGATGTTCCATGGAACAATCTTTGGTAAACACCGATGTTTGGGGCGGGGCGGGCGGTGGGGGGCTGGGGAAGCGAAAACCCAAGAAGAGCAAACTACATAAGCATTTGGGAACTGGATACGTTGTTCCGTGCTCGATCTTCTTAGTAATGGAAAACCACGAGAATGCACCAATCACAGATACCGGAATGTGAACCGTGAGGACAGTTTTTCAGAAGGCGAATGTCACTCGCTGAAAGCAGACCTTTGCCCACACCCGGCGAGCACCTGGCGCCCTTAGGGCGCGGCCGCCCCGCTCCGTCTGTGCCAGTCGCGGAAACCGTCCACACCGGCCGCCTGCTCCCGACGCAGTCACGGAAACCGTCACGGGGCGTCTCGCTCCGGGTACAAACGCTGTCACACTGCGACTTCAAAAGCCCACGAGTGGCGATTTCGGTGCCTTCTTCCGCACACCCTGTCCCGAGAGCGCCCCAGCACCCAAGAGCTGCGCCTGAGCTGGTCCGGGGCAGTCGGGGGGGCGGGGAGCCGGCCTCCCGCGGGAAGCCGAGGGGCGGGAAGCGGCCCCTCCGCCAGACCCCCGCCGGCGACCCCCGCCCCGCCCCTCCCGGCCCCACGCTCGCCATCGCGCGCCCCTCCCGACCCCCCCCACTCTCCGTCGCCCACCCCTCCCCGCTCCCCCCGCTCTCTGTCGCGCGCCCCGCCCCTCCCGGCCCCCCCACTCTAGCCCGCGGCCCCTGGCCCCGCCCACTCTATTTTGCCCTCCCCTCCCGCCCCGCCTACTCGCCATCGCCCGCCCCCTCTGTCCCTCCCACGCCCCCTCTGTCCCTCCCACGCCCCCTCGCCCCCGCCCCCACCTGGGGTCTCCCTGCGTGTCGTCCTCTCCCCTTCTGGTAAGGACACCGGTCAGATTGATGAGGAACCACCCTCGTGACCTCATTTACCTTAATCCCCGCGGTGAAGACCCCATCTCCAAATCGTCCCCCTCGGAGGGACCGGGGCGTGGGCCTCCAACCTGTGAGTTTTGGGGGACAGGCACACTTCTGCCCCGAACTGTGACTGTGTACACGTGTCGCTAAATGTCTTCCAACTCTCTCAGCTTCGAGTCCCGGTTACGACGACCCTGGCAGTTCGTCCGAGAAAAGCTGTCTCCGGCCTCCGCGGTGCCCCCGCCTCGGCTGCCCGGCTGCCCCCGCGCCTACCTGCCTGGGCCGCGCACCCAGACACCTGCCGGGCCTCGGCCGGGGCCTCCGGGTCTCTGCCCACGCGCTGCTTCTCGTCCTCCGCACCAGGGCTGCGCTGGGGCGGCACCTTGCCCCCGCTCCCGGCCTTCCGTCGGGGGCCTCGGGCCCGGCCCGCGTGGCGGGGAGGAGGGACCTCAGCAGTCCCTCGCGCAGGCCCCTGGTCACAGCCCGGCCAGCACGCACTGTGTGAGTGTGTATTTCTCTTCTGTTTTCCTCTCCTTCTTTTTCAGAGTTGGGATCAGACTGTGCTAATGTTCAGTGACTTGCTGTTAGGGACGGCAGGTTTGTGTCCCCCCCAAATTCATAGGTTAAAATCCTAATGGCAATGTGATGGTATTAGGAGGTGGGGCCTTTGGGAGGTGATGAGGTCATGAGCGTGGAGCCCGCATGGTGGGATTAGTGCCGGTGCGAAAGGGACCCTCCCTTCTCTCTGCCACGTGAGGCCACAGCGATAAGGCCCTCACCAGACACCGGATCTGACAGCACCTTGATCTTAGACTTCCAGCCTCCAGACTGTGACAAATAAATGTTTGTCTTGTAAGCCGCCCTGTCTATGATATGCGTGTTATAGCAGACCAAACTGACTGAGAAATTTGCTTTTTTTTCATTTAACCTTTTATCGCGAACATCTTTCTGTGCCAAGAAATATATGTATATGTCTGCTCTTAGTGACTCCACAGAATTCTATTGAAAGGTTGGGCCATCATTTATTTAAATAATCTTCTATTGTTGGTTTTTAGATTTTTGCAGTTCGTAACTTTTATAAATAGTGTTTTAAAAACATTCTCGTTCATATGTTTTATCCACCTTTATCTAATTACTTACTTAATTTAAATTTTAAAACACTCACATATCTATAGTTGTGCAAGACAGTAGTACCATGGAGAGAAAGTGGATGAAGGGTACACAGGACCTCCTTGTACTTTTTCCTGCAACTTCCTGTGAAACTATACTTATTTCAAAATAAGGAGCTTTTAAAAATTCCATTAGTTTCAACAAAAGGTGCTGGAACAATTGAATATCCATATACAAAAAAAACCCCACAAAACACACATACACACAAAACTTGGATTATCTTCTTTAACTTTAGCATAAATGAAATAACAATTTTCTGAAATTAAAATGCTGGTTTTTACTATTATATATAGGCCAGTGAGTGTGTGTGGCCATTGTGTTCATTAACATTCCGCAGTTGATCTTTGAAGTTGTTTCCAGTAATTGTTGCAGTGCAAATTGTGGAAGACAGAAAGAAACTATGTAGGAGGATCTCCAGTGAGCCCCGTGTGTGCCTACCTGACACACAATTCAAGACTTCTGAAAATCCGAAGCAGAATCCCGTGCTGTGTGGGAGGCCGCAGTACATGTGCCTAACTCGGTGCAAGGCTCTGGGCTCAGAAGCGCCGCCTGCCAGCCTAGGGATTCGCCCAGTGCTGAGCACCTGTCCTTTCTCTGCTCGGGCCTCTGCTGTCCTTCACACCTATCTACACTCCCTGGCCCCAGGTGTCTCTGTGCCCCTGGATACAACCCCAGTGATACCAGGGCAGGCACCAATTGTCTCCCTCCAGCCCTGAGTCAGTCCATCACTGCCCTCGGGCCTGGATCTGCTGCCACCACGGGAGCCCTTGTGCTGGGCCTGGGGGGGGGGCAGGGGGTCCATGCTTCGAATGCTCCCTGCCCACTGCTGGGCTGAGGTAGGCAACATTTTCTGCGGAAGTGCAAGGAATCCCTTTTCCTAATTTATACCCCAAAACTTCGCTGCCACCTTGTGTTTCCAGCACTTGCAGAGATGTGGGTACAGAGGCGCTGTTCATTTTTACTTGGAGCCCCTCCAAAACTCAGTGACACTCCTCTGAGAGCAGGATTCTCCAACTCCCCAAACCTAAAACATTTTCCTGGACCAAGTTGCATACTTCAATGGATCTAAGATCCCATCAGCTATAACGTACATAAGCACTCTAGGTGCCATTAGGAATGGGAAAAAAACAGCTAAACAATGACACATCGCTGATCATAAGACGTTCTGATGAAGCATCACACTGTGCTTTCTCATTTCCTTCCTTTTTGACAAGTTTTCTCTCAGGAGGCTCTCAGCCTCTTCAGCCCTTATCCAAACAGACTCCTGGCAGGGCCTACATGGTATTGTGAACTAGAAATAAAATCCTAACACCCCTCCACCCCACCGCCACCCATGGACTCAGTAAAGGGGTATAAAGCTCGACCTCACAGGCCCGTGTTTCTCCTTTCATAAATGTTCATGACTCCTCATATAGTTTGTCAAATATGTATATTTGGCCACCCCACTCAGTATAAATTCCTGTTCTCATTGTCCCTGCCTCAAAGCACGTGTTCCTGGCTTGTGGCCGGGGCTCTGCTTTCCAGCCTGCCAGAATGGCCACCCGCAGGCTGCAACCCTTTATGAGAAATAAAGGTCTCCTTTCCAAATTGTGAACCTTGTTATATATATTTATATATTTTCATTTAACAGTATGCAGATGAGCTAGGTCATGTTTAAGTCCCAGAGGGAAAATAGATTCAACTGAGACCCTTGTTACAGGGACAAAATTAAAAAAAAAAAAACCAACAACAACAACAACAACAAAAATCTCTCAAACTGGGGACTCAAATTCCCGTTGGAGAGACAAACAAGAAGGAAACAATTTATAGAGAACAGTAAGAAAACCACCATGAGCGAGCCCAGAGCTTCCCAGACATTCTCCATTCACCCACTGAGATGTCTCAGTAGTTGTTTTCGTACATCCCCAGGCCAAAATAAATACCTAACAGTTCCATGTATGACACAGTTAGGGCTAAACAGCTTAATAAATATTAAGACGTACTTATGCCCTAACAACTTAGTAGTCATTTGAAAAGATAATACAAAAATCAAAAGAAAATATTTTTATTTCATTCCTTTTTTAAAAAAAAAATTTTTTTTTTAATAGCTGAGGGCGTCGCTGTGTTGCCCAGGCTGGTCTTGAACTCCTTGGCTTCAAGCGATCCTCTTCCGGCCTCAGCCTCCTGGCAGCTGGGACCACAGCCGGGTGACACCACACCTGGCCTTAGTTCGTTCTTCAGTAACACAGCAAGGGACTGTCGCCGCAGAGCTCCGCCGGCCCGCGCCCCCACCCCTCGAAACTTAGGAACCTGGGGGGCCGCGCGGCAGGAGGCGAGCAGCGGGCTGGAGAGCGACAGCCGCTCCCCATCACTCGCAGCACCGCCGGAGCTCCGCCCCCCGCCCCGTCCGCGGGAAATTTGTCTTCCGTGAAACCGGTCACTGGTGCCAAAAAGGTTGGGGACCGCTGGAACGCGATGTGTGCGCCCCTGGAACCCCGCATGACTTTTCCGACCTGGGAATCATCATTTCCTGTCCCGCGTTGGACTTGCCAGGCACTTGCTTTTGATCACAGCCACCACCAAGACACCTGCTTCCCGAGGACACGACGTCACGGAAAGGAGTTGTCGTGTGGTCTCACGCTGAGGACGTGAAGCACTCCCGGTAGTATCGTGCCGCTCCCCTGGAGATCTCGAGAGGGCCAGAGCACCTGCGAGTCCGCGCGGCGCGGGGAGCTGTGCGCGCGCTGGAAGCGGGGCCGCGCGGGGTCCACGCCATCGCGTCCTCGGGCAGAGCGTGTCCCCTGGGGTGAGCAGGGCAGTGCCCTGAGCCCCGAGAGGCTGGGCGGAGGGTCGCCTGGCAGCAGGTGGGGAAGAGCGTTCTGGCGGGCGGGAGCAGCCTTGCACGGGGTTCCAGGTGGAGCCAGCGGGAAGCTGTGATGGCGCAGGCTGGGAAGGGAGGGGGGCCAAAGGGACGGGAGCGTCCGGGGACGTGCAACTTTCCCCAAAAGGGTACCTAATGTTCCGCACATCTAACTATTCCTGTTATAGTGCAACTGCAGAAAAACTCAACGGTGTGTTTTTGGATTGTGGGGAGATGCCAAAGATAAGACGGGAGCACAGCAAGTGTTCCGAGGTTGCGAAGCACGTCTGATGGAGCGTGTTTTGCTTGGGGGCCCTCCACCGCCAGTTTACTGCCGGACCAGGAAATACTCAGCAGTGCCGGACGGGTTGGCAGACCCGAGACTGTCATAAGCCACGTGGTACCGGAAAGAAGGGGTGACATGAGAGCTTGGCAGGTGATAGGATTGCACACCTGGAAACACAAGGAACTTAATGGGAGGAGTGTTAGAAATAGTAAGAGCTCAGTAAGCGGGTATCATGACATTAATGGCACAAAAGACAAGTGGCTTTTCTATATGTAAACAATAATCAGTTTTAATAATTGCACTAAATAGCACATTAACTTAGAACAAATTTAATAGCAATTTTGAGGCTGCTGTAGGTACACTGTCCTTCTTCTGAAGTACCCTAAGAAGGCTTGAGTAAGAGTACTAAGTCACATTCTTCAGGTGGGAAGCCACGTATACAAGCAGCTGATCAATTTTTAAAAAGATGTCCGACCTCTTCAGAAATCTCAAATGTAAATCAGAGCAATGAGTCTGGCAAAAAGCCTTGGCAAAGAAGAAAAAGAATTATTTCTGGTGAAGGTACTAGAAACTTACACAAACTGATGTGGTCTGGATGCTTGTCCCCTCCAAGCCTCATGTTGAAATTTGTTCCCCAGTGTTGGAGGTGGAGCAGTTCTCTTTATTAGTGAGAGAGCTGGTTGTCCCCCCCGCATCCCCCACAGCCTGGCCCCTTCTCCTCCCTCTCCTGCCATGTGACACACCTGCTCCCCTTTCCCCTTCTGCCTTGACTGGAAGCTCCCTGAAGCCCTCTCCAGAAGCAGATGCTGGTGCCGTGCTTCTCCTACAGCCTCTTTTTTTAATAAATTACCCAGCCTCAGGTATTCTTTTACACCAGTGCCAATGGACTAATACAGGTACATATGAGAGCACATGGGCCTGCCTCTTTAGGGTATGATGTGGAGAACCGCCAGATAAGCTTTCACATTCTTCCCGTTTTGATTCCATTTTCTCTTTTTAAATTTCAATCTGTTGTTACTAATAATCTGAACACAGTTCGGGGTGTGTACTGGCCAATTAGACTTTAAGAAGGAAACAAATACAAAACAAAAAGAAAACATTTTATAATGGAAAATGGCAAACACTCACACAAGCCAGGAGACCTTCAGGCACATATGAGGGTGGCAGACTTTGCTGAAGTTGGGTGTGAGATTTTTAAGGGAGAAATTGCTTATAAGTTTACTGATCAACTGAGATTCAGATTGCAGTTTTCCATCTTTTTACAAAGTTGTATAGTCTTCTGTCAGACTCTTCCCTATAAACTGGTGAGCTGCTTTTGCAAAGGAAAAAAACCTATTTGACAATAATGAGGTGGAATTAAAGATGAATTAGCGTGAAAAAATTTAAGAAAGCCCCTGAGGTTTTTTTAAAAAAACTAAAAATTGAATAAGGATCTTTACGATCCTAGAACAAACTAATGCTGAGAAAGGTCACTGGTTCCTTTCTGGAATACGCAAGTTGTTTTCTCAGGGTCAGATGGCTGGGTCGCCATTGGTGTCAAACAAACGCTGTACAGAAGCCATGCTTGACAGCCCCTGCAGTGCAGCGGTGCGTCCAGTCCTTCTTAGACGTGCCTCAAACCTTGACCCCCTTGTCCCTCCAGGCAGCTGGACGGGGCCTGAGGAGTAACTCTGCCCAGGGATCCTGGGGGGCTGGCAGAGCTAAGCCGGACAACAGCCACTGAAGACAAGTATGGTGGGCCGACAAACCGTGTCCTGGTGTGGCCAAGGGCGCCAGTGGCCCTAACTTCAGCTGGTCACAGACCATGAGGTGCCCTCAGGACCAGGGCCTGGAGTTGCAGAGGAACGAGGAGGGCAGCTCAGATGGGGGCTTTAGAGACGGCCTGGAGGGTCTCCCGGGGCCCAGCTCCAGGCACTAGCCCCAAAGCTGCGTTTTGGAGATTGGGGCTAATATGCCCTTTTCGAGGCTGAAAAAGTAGTTGCAGGGTGAGTGACTGCTAATCGTGAACTATAATAAAATCTTAAGCCCTGCAGCTGAACAAGAGGACCTCCTCTTGGCCAAGGGGACCCCAGAAAAACCTTAAAGCTGAGTTGCTGGCCATGTGGAGAAGGAGGTCAAACAGGCCTTGTCATGCCCCCTCCTTTTGGGAATCACTCTTTGTAACAAGATCCTAAATCATTAACAGGCCTAAGGCCATGCAAGACAAAGCTTAAACCATACCTGCAAGCCTTCAGTTTACTCAACAGATTACTTGAGTTTTGGTATATGTGGGGTGGCTTGTCTCTGATTAACAGACATCCTTATATTAAGTTAAAACATTCCAATCCTTCAGACAAAGCTTCATTTCTTTAACCAATTACAAATCAAAGAATCTTTAAACCCACCTATAACATGTGACCTCTCCCCCCTTCAAGATGTCTCACCTTTTTGGGCTAAACCGATGTATAATACACGCTTTCCATGTATTGACTTAGGGTCATACATGTAATTCCTGTCTCCACGAATGTATAAAACTAAACTGTAACCTGGCCATCGCAGGCAAATTTTCTCAAAACCTCTTGAAAACATGTGCTCTGGGGTGTCAGTCACACAAATTCGGCTTGGAATAAACCTCTTTAAATTATTTTACAAAGTCTGGGTTTTTTTCCGTTAACATAATTTGCAACTGAGCACTTTAATTCTTGATATGGAAATGTTTGAGTGGGTGCAAAATCTAACTTCCACTTTACATTTGTCAATGAAAGGAAATGAGGGGCCATTTAACATTTTCATCCATTTTTGTGTACAAAGTTTCTTGTCCATGGTGATTATCAAGAATTTGAAGAGGCCAGGTGCGCTGGCTCGCGCGTGTAATCCTAGCATACTGCGAGGCCCAGGCGGGAGGATGGCTTGAGCTCAGGAGTTGGAGACCAGCCTGAGCAAGAGTGAGATGCCCCCTCTCTACTAAAAATAGAAAAAAATCAGCCAGGCGTGGTGGTGCCTGCCTGTCATCCCAGCTACTCGGGAGGCTGAGGCAGGAGGATCTACAGCACATTCTTATGTGCTATAGAAGCGCTGTCATTTTCTAGGTGTGCCCTGCCATTCGAAAGGCCAGGGAAACACTGCACTAAGAGATGTGGACCGGACCGTGTCCTCCCTGCAGACAGGACCAATGGATCAATGTGTCACTTGTCCCTACAGTAGAGCAAGGCAAGAGAATCTATCTGTTCATGCTGCCGCAGAAGAAAGGCAAGGACACATTAATGTTGTCCAGGTCTTTGCTCCCTATCTGAGAACTGTGCACGCTCACCCCTTCATAGTGCTGCCTTCCAGAGTTCACCTCTCCCTGGTGTGATTTCATGCAAACACGCGTTCAGTAAATATGACTGAGCGTCTGCTGGAAGCCTGGTTCTATTCCAGGAGCTGAGAACCGAGAATAGAGCACAGAGATAAAACTTCTGTCATGGGGAATTTACTTTCTAGGTATGTGAAACAGACCAAAATAAACACAGCCAATTTCAAACCCCCAATGTGAAGTCACTGATCACAGAGCTGGGAGGAGAGGCACACAGTTACCTCTCATGGGGTGGCATGAAGTGGCTCCAGCACATTACTGAATGTGCCACACTGATAAATAACAGGGAGAAGGAAAGAGGGTCAAGAATTGTGATGTCAGCCGGGAGCGGTGGTGGCGCCCGTAGTCACAGCTACTCAGGAGGCTGAGGCAGGAGCATCACTTGAGCCCAGGAGTTGGAGGCTGCAGTGAGCTATGATGACGCCACTGCACTCTAGCCCAGGGCAACAAAGGGAGACCCTCTCTCAAAAAATTTTTTTAATAAATAAAAATTTTAAAAAGAGTTGTAATGTTAACTGGAGAGACAAAGGAGGCCTCATTAAGAAAGTACCATTTGGGCTGGGCACGGTGGCAAACGCCTGGAATCCCAACACTCTGGGAGGCCGAGGCAGGAGGATTGCTTGAGGTCAGGAGTTCGAGACCAGCCTGAGCAAGAGCAAGACCCCATCTTTACTAAAAATAGAAAAATTAGCCGGGCATCGTTTCACGCCCCTGTAGTCCCAGCTACTCGGGAGGCCAAGGCGGGAGGATCGCTTGAGCCCAGGAGTTGGAGGCTGCAGTGAGCTGTGACCACACCACGGCACTCTGGCCCGGAGCGAGAGAGTGAAATTCTGTCTCAAAAAAAAAAAAAAAAAAAAAAAGAAAGTACCATTTGGTGGTAGAGCCGCTATGGAAAACAGTGTGCCAGTTCCTCAAAAAGTTAAACCCCAAATTACCACATAATCCCGCAATTTCACTCCTGACTATACAACCAAAGGGACTGCAGGCAGGGAGGCAAACCCTCATTCACAGCAACGTTATTCACAGTGGCCACAAGGCGGAAGCCACGCAAGTGCCCACCAACGGATGGGTGGATGAACAAAGCGTGGTCTGTCCTACAGTGGGCTATTACGCAGCCTTAAAAAGGAAGGACATTCTGACACATGCTCCAACGTGGATGAACCTTGAGGACACAGTATGATCAGTGAAATAAGCCAGACACAAACGGACAAATACTGCATGATTCCACGCACATGAGGTCCCCGGAGTGGTCAGCTCAGAGGGGAGGGTAGCAAGGTGGGTGCTGTGAGTGGGAGGATGAGGAGTCTGTTTCACAGGGACACAGTTCCACTTGGGAAGGTGAAAAAGGCCTAGAGCTGGCTGGTGGTGAAGGTTGCACAACTCTGTGAAGGTACTTCACTCTGCCACGGGACCACACACTTAAAAATGGTTGAGATGGTAACTTCACGTGATGTATATTTTACCGCAACTTCAGAAATACTTTTTAAAAAGAAAGGACCATTTGAGTAAAGACCAGGCAGTGAACAGCAAAGGCCCTGAGCAGGAGTGTCCTGCACGTTTGAAGAACAGCCATAAAAGCCCCGCAGCTGGAGCGGGCAGGCACCGGGGAGCCGGGTGAGGTGTGTGGGTGGTGGTGCACCTGGGCGTGAGGGGCCTGGAGGCCTCAGAGGCCATGGGGACAAGGAAGTCATGGGAGGGACTTAAGCAGAGGAGTGACATGATCTGATCTGACATGGTTTGGAAAATGCCATCCTGGCTGCTGCCTGGAGGGGGAGGGGGAAGAGGGGAGAGGAAGGGGAGGAGGGGGAGGAAGGGGGAGGGGGAGCTGCGCACTGGTACGGGCTGGGAAGGGTGAAGCCTGCACAAGCCACTAGTACGATCAGACTTGGGATGTTTTGAAAGTAGAACCAGAGGCCTGTGCTGATAAACTGAACTGGGGTGAGACACAGTGGGGCCCGGACGTCACCACTGTCGGTGCTGGACGTGAGGGGCCAGCACCCCTTCCTCCTCTGGAGGCGGCTACCAGGTCCCATCCTCTGGGCCTGACCACAGATGTAGCACTTTCACCTCAAGACAGGAGGATCTGGTGCTGCTCAGATATTTAAAACACACAAAAGCAACGTCACCAGCAGAGGGCCCAGAAACCAGAGCAGCCTCTCTGTGCTTGTTACTTTACATCTCTGAAAATGGAAAATAGGAGGGACTTATCGAAAAATACTAATTTCTTTGATCTTTGCCTCCTAGTTTTCTGAGAGTTTGTCTAAATAACTTTTAAAAGATCAATCAACTAATTAGGACCTGCCGTAGAGAAGGAAGTCACCACCAAGTACTGTTAGGATTCCTAATTGAAAACAACTACTGGCATTTTCCTAGTTAAGAAAAAAAATCACAGACTGAATCCTGGGGTAACGATTTCATTTATCCGGACTTCTATTTCTTAATCTTTCATTTTGATCTTTCAGGATTTAGCAAAAGGATGTGGATGCTATAAACTTAACAATTATATCTAGGAAAACTCGTCACCCAGCAAGGCAAAGCTGCTTTATTCATTGGTTCATGCGCTCACAGAGTGGAGAATTTTAAAAGAATCTCGAATACTGCTTTATTTGGCAGAGTAAGTGCCCCCACGGTGAAAGGAGCCGTCAGCTGCGAGTCAGAGGAGCTCGATTGTCTCCTCTCCTGTGAGACAAAAAGAATGGATTTGACAGCCTCCCATTGGAGGGAGCTCGAGTCAGCTCCTCCGAGTCCCCTCTCTGACCAGACCCCGGCCCTGGGCTCTGTCCTGGGCCCGCTGAGAACATTTTAGCAAATCCTGCTGAGTCTGTTTGGGAAAACCCCACCCTTGGCACCTGCTCTCCCTGCCTGCCTTTAGCAGATCCCTCTGAGTCCTGACGTTCTCTAAGTAACTTCCATCCACTGACCCACACCTGATCCTTCGTTATAAATCTCCACTTGTCCTTGTTGTATTTGAACTTGACCCCAGTCTCTCTCCCCCATATGCCCCATTGTTGTGGTCCCTAGAATAATGTCTTCCTTACGTCCTTAACAAGTGTCATGAAAAATTTTTCTTTAACTCCACCAAACATCCTTAGCTATCCTCTTAGTCTGCTCTGGCTGCCATAACAGAGTACCATAGACTGGTTGGCTCACACAACAGAAATTTATTTTCTCGTAATTCTGGAGGTCGGAAGTCCAAGATCAATGCTCCAGCTGATTTGGTTCCTGGTGAGGGCTCTCTTCCCGGCTTGCAGAGAGAGAGAGACAGAGAGACAGAGAGAGAGAGAAAGAGAAAAAGAGACAGAGAGGGAGGGAGGGAGGAGAGGGAGAAACAAAGGGGGAGAGAGGGAGAGCTCTCCTGACAAGGACACTAATCCCATCTTATCAGGGCCCACCCTTATGACCTCATCTAACCTTGTTTCCTTAGAGGCCCATTTTCAAGCACAGCCACACTGAGGATTAGGGCTTTAACATATGAATTTGGGGGATTCATTCAGTGCATAACAGCTATGATGTAGGTAAGCTTGCCTCTGGGTCTTAAACTGTTAGGTTAAAGCATATTGTATACCTAAAAGGGGCACACTACGTGTTATGCAGATCCTAGATACAGGGTTCATCCTGGTGTTTATCAAGTCTTTGTTTAATTGAATAGGTGGGTGTGTTTGAGAAGGTAGAGGGTGTAACTTGCACACCTCAGCTGAGCCCACCCCTACTGGATCCCGGGGTCTGCCAGCAGCAATTCTTTGCCCCTTACCTGCCCTCTGTGAAAGCAGACCCTTAGGATATTTTTATCTCATATTTTTGGACAAGCATTACAACAGGATTCAAAGATCAAGATAACACACAAAGATGTGCACACCGGGAAGCCTCCTCCTCCCTGTTCCTACCCACCCTGCACTCCCCATCCGCAGGGTGCCACCTCAGTGTTTCTGTGTGAATTTGGGTCTTTGCCCTCGCCTGCACAGAAGGCAGGACTTTCCTTTCCCACGCAGTGGTTCCCAGGCTGACCTCCAGTCCCCCACCGCAGACAGTTGTCACTCTTTGCAAGGCTGTCATTCCACTTATAGCCAGACCCCCGTTGCCTTTCCAGTTTGCTGATATTGAAACCTCGTTTACCTTTGATTTTATGCATGCAGGTGCGTCTGCAGCATGAGTTCTGAAGAGTGGAGATTGGTGGATTAAAGATAAATGCATTTATAATTGATAGATGGGCCAAATCATCTTCCGTGAGTGGTGCTGTTCTGCACTCAACACCCACACGTGAGCACGTGTTTCCCCACAGCCTTGGCAACTTTTGGATTTTTGCTAATATGAAGAGAAATGATGTCTGGGTTTTTTTTTTTTTTTTGAGACAAGGTCTTGCTCTGGCTCGAGTGCATTGTAGCTCACTGCAACCTCACACTCCTGGTCTCAAGTGATCCTCCCACCTCAGCCTCCCAGAGTGCTAGGATTACAGGCGTGAGCCACTGCCCTTGGCTCAGTGTCATTTCAGTTTGCATTCTCTTGTGAGTGAAGTTGAACATCTTTTCATTGCTTAAGGGCCACGTGTATTTCTTTTTCTGTGAACAATTTGACTAACCCATTCTTCTATTGAGATATTAGTTGTTTTCTCAATTTTTAGAAGTTCTTTATATATTAGGGAAATTAAGCCTTTGTGATATGAGTTACAAAATCTTTTCCTAATTTGTTTTTGCTAGAGGCTTTTCAAAATCTTTTTTTATATTCAGAGTTTTTTATTTACACGTAGTCTTTTTCCTTTATAGTTAGTAGATGAGTCCTAGGTAAAAAGGCCTGTGTTTACCCCACTGGTGAGTTACTGCCATTAATATACACTAATCTGTGCACGTTTGGGCTTAAAGAACAGAACTTTGCCAACTGGGGACAGAGAAAACAATCTGCCAGTCGTATTTCCCACTTCATTGACGACATTTGTATTTGCCCAAGACTCTTCCTTCTACTGGTGGCTTCCCAAAACCACCAAAGAATCCTAATTTTGAAGCATATTTTGATGAAAGCTGTTCTTTGTCAACATGAGACTAGAGTGGCCTTGAGTCAGTTCCTTTCTCTCTCTGGACAATTAAGAACCACAGCTGGTTTATCGAACTTGCCAGGTCTTCATTCACCAGGTATTTCACGTCTTCTGCATGCCGCAGAGACACACGCAGGTAGAGCTCTCTGGGTGTCTGCTTTCTAACGGCCACTACTGAGCGTCTGTGAGCTGAGGAATGAGGTCACCACTACAGTGGCTACGTGTTTTCTTCTGATGACATCCTTTTGCTGAGTTCTGAATGTCAGTTTATCACATTAAATGAAAAGGGGACTTTAATCGATTGACCAGTTCCTTCTTGCTCCAGAACTACTGGAATATGAGAATTAGGACAAAAGCTAGACCAAGGTCCTCCTTTCAGACACACAACCTGAGGCCCCAGACTTGCTCAACCCTAAATAAACAACATCCCCCAAATCAGGAAGGAGGGTTTCATTGGTTCCCATTTGCAATTACCCAAGCATGGCCATCAGCCTGGAGGCACTTTTGTATTTTTTGTTTGTTCAGCCTATATTCCCTGTGCCTGTCCTAAAAGACAGTAGTGACTCTCTATTTCCAAGCCCTAGCAATGGCGTTACCCTGTAA
Source organism: Daubentonia madagascariensis (assembly GCA_023783475.1). Classification (NCBI taxonomy): domain Eukaryota; kingdom Metazoa; phylum Chordata; class Mammalia; order Primates; family Daubentoniidae; genus Daubentonia; species Daubentonia madagascariensis. Next base: position 3,001,276 of record JAKFHU010001035.1, read on the forward strand.
TTCTAGTCCTTACAGACACCAAGACAGGAAGGAGTTCTGTACAAACAAGTAACACTTCAACAGCCTCTATTTGTATAGCATTAACATCATATTTTTTTTTTATTTTTTATTAACATCATATTTTGAAAGCAGCACTAGTTGAAAGCTTATATATTCCACAATATATAGCACAATCTGTTATATGTAATAGTCACTCAAATATCTTCTGGAGTTGATAAAGCTCATATAATTGCAAATTTCTGAAGTTAAAAAAATGCAGCTGATTTTTATATTATCAACATATTTTCTTTTAGTAAGAAAAAATATGCTCCTATAAATTTATTACTCCTCTTTAAACTACAAGTGGTGGGGTCTCCCCTTCTCTCTGGCTTCATGTACTTACTGCTCTGTACTGGCATTGTATTTGTGTGATTCCCCCCGGAGACTGTAAAGGTTTTGAGGGCACAATCATCCATCTCTGTATTTCCAATCCTAGGTACAATTTTTTTTTTTTAAATCACAGATTCTCAGAAGGCAGTGGCAGCAGTAGGAGCATGCTTTTTGAATTCTCAAATCCTCACCTAAAAACAAATACTAGAGAGCAAAACCAAAAACCCATGGACATTTGTAACAAAACCAGGTGACAACAAGTGTTGACAAGGATATAGAGTAAACTGGGACTCTCCTGCCTTGCTGGTGGGTATGTAAAATGGCAACAGCTGGTACGTGGGAAAGTCTGGTAGTTTCTTAAGAAGTTAAGCATACACTTGCCACATGACCCAGCATTCCACTCCTAGACATCTACCCAAGAGAAACAATAACACAAAGACCAGGACATCAATGTTCACAGAAGTTTCACTGGCTTTATTTTTATTTAGTCAGAAATTGGAAACAACCCAAATACTGGTCAACAGGTGGACCACCACATCTGTAAGCAAGGATGTTTAAAAAACAAACAGACAAAAATAACTAAGTGGATGAATAAACAAACTGTGGTACATGAACACAGTAAAAATGTGGACTACTAATACACACATGGCTGAACCAGAATAATTATGCTGAGAAAAGAAGCACTCCCTGATAGTAAGTGTTGTATGATTCCATTTATATAAAATTCTAGAAAATAAAAGCTACAGTGACAGAAAGCAGACCAGTGGTTGCCTGAGGATGGGGCGGGGAGGGACGAATTACGAAGGGGAGTGAAAATACTTTTGGTGGTTATAGCTTCATGGGCATATGCATAGGTCACTTATCTGAACAATATCTAAACAATATTTAAACAATTGTTCAAATATGTTTTAAATAATATCTTTGTCCATTACACCTCAATAAAGCTGTTTTAAAAAGCAAGATGGTACAATAACAACTCTTAAAAATCAAGGAAATAAGCAAAGAGATAAAAGAGATTCAAGAGAAAGTAGCAAATATTAAAAATAGACAAATTAGATTTCAACACACAGATAACAGGGGTCCCCAAAGAAAACCAAAGCAAGACAGACATATTAGAAAAGGTTAAGTAAAAGCCCTGGAAACCTGATTTGTATTGGGAATGTCCATATGAGCTCAGAAAATATTTTATCTTTAAATGTGTGTGTGTGCATGTTTGTATTTTTTTAATAGTTCCGTCCAATGAAAAGGCCTAGAAACAATGACCAACCCTGTAGCAGTGAGTATCCTAGATTATGGATTTGAAATGCCATTTCCACAGAGATTCTTGGAGAAACAGTGGATTCCAGGTGTTAAGCTGAATTAAGTTTGGCCTAAAGCTGCCCCGTATATGGTGCACCGTAACCTAACTGCAACCTAACTTGAGAGTATACTCTCTGTAACAAGTAGCTGAGTCTCAGCCAGTCATAGGCTGAAGGTTGCCAAAACATGTCCAAATACGGCAAATGCTGGAGGGCAGTCAATCAGGCTATTTCTGTGTGTCTTTTCTGTTTCTTTGGCTATAAATACAGCCTGCACATGTTTTGCGGGGGAGCATTCTGCACAGCTTTGGTCCTGAGTGCCACCTGGTTTATGAACCTTTTTTGTGCTCAATTAAACTCTGTTAAAGTTAACTTAAGGTTTTTATTTTAACACAGGTCTGAAGCAGATGTACAAGATAGACCTAGAGCACCTTGACATGCCAGGCTGCAAGGTGGCTATCAATGACTGTGTGCGTGGTCCATGCATGTATGTGTGCATGTGCATATACATGCACATCAAAAGGAATCAGGATCCAGCCTGAAGAGATTCTCTCTCACTGACCAAAGAAGCTACAATTTGAGTTCAAAATAGAGATAAAAATAGAAATAGATTAAAATCCATCAAATATGCTTAACTCCATGAGTTCTTGATATATACATATAAAATATATAAATAAAAAACTTTAATTGCTTATATTCTAAGGGTGATAGAGAACTAATTCATTATCTTGAAAACTTAGTATATAAGAGCAAAGGATTAAGCACTTATGCTGTCTTTCCTATATGAACTGTACCACTGGGTAACCAAATAGTATATGAAGGGAAGCAACTCTTAGAAAACCATTCCAGCCAACAAATGCAAGCAATATGATACCATTAGAATATCACCATTTCTCAACTCCCAAATAATTAATGGATCTTGGCCTGAGCATCAGCAGCTGTCAACACCAAAAAAGACTCCCGATAAAAGCACCTAACTACCTATCGTCTTGCCAAAGTTACCAAACCTGAGTCTGATCCAGCCTCTGGATCCCATTGCAGGAAACGCAGTGACAGGGGAACATGCTGAACTGCACAAGAATGTGATCAGCAAAATCTAAACTGCAGGAAAGGACAGGACAAATGGTCCAGGTTCTTTAACAGATAAATTGTAGGGAAAACAGTGAGATGGAGGGGGAACTTCAATTAAGAGAGACTTAAGAAATGTCAAGTTAAAAAAAAAGTGGACAAGACTAAACTGCCATCAAGAAATGCAAGGAAGTCACTGAACTGTACACTTAAAAATGGTAAAGATGGTAAATTATATATGCATATATTACCTCAATAAAAAACAAATATGAAAAAATATTAAAAAAATATATAAAAAGAAATGCAAGGAAGTCATTTCTATAAAAGTCAGAATTACTTTTGGAGGGGGTGAGGGTGTTACTGGAAGGGAGGGCACCTGGAGAGACACCTGGAGGACCTGGCAAAGTGTCAACTCCTACCAGGGTGGTGGATACAAGGGTATTCAGCTTACAATAATTCAATAAGCTATGCATTTGTGTCATTTCCTATATGTTTTTATTTTATGATAAAAAGGTTTGAAACTAAATAAATTATCACATCAAACATTTTTTTAAAACTTGTACAGTATTTTCAACAAAAAAATCCAAAGGAGTTTTTGAAAATTTATGCATCTTGGTCTTTGAAAGTTGTAATTGTCCCTTTAGAGCTATCTAGTAGCCAGGGTGGCCTGTGTGCAGGCTTTGAAACCCTATACATAAGTGCCCAGCAAGAGGTAAGTGGCGCTGAGACCCAGCTCACTCTCCCTGCCAGGCTGCGTGCCCTGACCCCAGGTTGCATCCTTCTCCTAATGTGCACACAGGCACAAGTCACCTGTGAAAGCAGGAGACTCAATCCTGCAAATGGGAAGGTAAATGAACGCTTTCAGAATACTTCTAGAATTCTTGTCTGCATCTTTTATTCAATGTTTTATTGATTCCTTATCAAAATCAAAGCCGTGGCTTTTGGGGCCAGACTGCAATAAAATAAGCAAGAACAGTATCAAGCCCAGTAAGTGTAATGCTGAAATCTCACACAATTCTCAAATCTCAAGGATGTTCAATTTATTATACAGGTAACCACTTCTTGTCACAGAAAGCCACTATGCCTCCCTGATTCGGTGTGAAAACCGGGTCTGCCCATCCTCTGCAATGGTCCAGCCTGCAGTCTTCTCTTTCATGCCAGTAAGTAAAAGTAGCAAAACAGCCACTGGCTCAAGTTTCCTCAAGTACCAAAGTCACTTTGCTCAGTCTTCAGACTGCTTAGCTCCTTCTCTTGCTAATCTATCAGCTTCTTCATTGCCTATAAATCCCGAGTGACCAGGAACATGCATCTGTTAAAATAAAATTTTCCCCTTTACTTTTACTAATTTTTACACAAGCAACACAAGACTATATTCTCATTATTTAAAAAACTCAATTATTCAGAGCAGACTGAGTAGCTCAGCTCTCCTTTGCAGCTCCTCTTCCCCAACAGGACTCTGAACAGCACGATATATATTCTCGATGCATTTAGGCAATGATTTATTTACAAAAATTCCATTGTTTTCCTACAAATTAGATTTTACTGTTCACACTGCTTTTTTTCCCACTTAGCAATGGGACTTGGCAAGCTTTCTAGGCAAACACATGTATGTACAGATGGGTAGATGTATATATATACAACACACACACGTTACTCTCTTTCAATGCTGTTACAAAGAATGACTTATTTAACTATTGCTAACATTTATGCTGCCGAGGCAAAGTTACATGTCAGGTCACCAAACTGTTACCAGTGCTGCTGGGAAAGCACACAAGGTAGGACTGAGACCATGGTTGCAGTTTACCTTGCTGTATTGCTTGAAAAAAACTTTCAATAAAAATGATCTATTACTTTAAAAAGCTTCCATTTTATAATAAAAATTGTGTTACTAAGGCTTTTATCACACAACTTTACGATAGTTTTAACAGATGGCTCATTCCAAATAAACTAACAGGCTGACTGACAGCTCCCTTTAACAGTGATGAGGTGTGCCTGGACTAGGCACTACCACACATTACCAACAAATGCAAAGACTACAGAGCACCCCTCAAATCGTACTGCCCGTGTAGTCTACACCTAGTAATACTCTCATTAGAACAGTGTCACTCATATGATGATCAAAAGAATCAAATGTGTTTTAATATATGTGAGGTATTAATTTAATGGAAACTGTTTTATCATTAAATCGCTTATGTAAACCATTAATCTCTAATAAATTTGGACTATTTGGTCACAGAGCCATGACACTCACCCACTGGATGTCCATACCCTGGGTGAGCTTCTCCAGCGCCACAAAGTCCTCTTTGTTGATCACCTCTTTCCCCGTACTTGTCTTCCAGCCGTTCTTCTTCCAGCCTTGAACCCAGTTAGTTATACCTACAGGAAGGCACATGCACTGGCGAGTCACTCTTGAGCGTCCCAGCCCCTTCACCTGCCTAGTCTGACCCCTTATAACTGTTCCCACTTGTATTTGAAGTTGCCATCCTGGATTCTTCACTTCCTTGGTTGGCCTTAGTTGCTTTGGCCTTTGGCACTGCCTGAAATACCCCTGACCTTTCCCTTTCCTAACTTGTATTCAACCTACAGCTCTCAGCTTAAGATGTCACTTCCTCTAGGAAGCCTTCCCCAGCCTTGTAACCGTCCTCCCATGTGCTCCTATACAATGCATCACATTTAGACCAGAGGTGCCATGAAAGCAGAGCCACATCCACTTATGACCGCATCTCCAGTACCCAACAAAGAAATAAGCACGTGGGAAATATTGAAGCAACAGAACTGAGACTCCAAAATCTTCACTCTTTCCTTTGTACCTTACCAACCAAATGTCATCCCCGTTACCATTTGGGTCCTGCTTTGTTACAACACCTCCTACTGGGGAAAGAAATACCTGTTTCCCTTCACAGTTACCAGAAAAATACTAAGAAATAAAACTTGAAAGCTTACCATTTATAGTAAACATACTGTCCGTATATAAAACCAACTTATTGATGTTTTGAGCCTTTGCTTGTTCAATGGCTTTGCAGGCTGCCTTGAAAAAATAAGTTGATAGTCATACTATGGAAATGTTCAACTTTGACATTACTGATGCTTGAAATTATACAAAATTGAAAAGTCCCTTTTTTTTCTGTACTGTGATTATATTCTCCATATGAAATATGCTACACATAAAATTCTCTTGTGTAGACATCTATTTGAAATAAGTTTTAAAAATTATTCTAAAAAATTCCTAACTTTCAGAATTATTATCCCCAAGTTTCTTCTAGACTTAGAATATCTTATATATATAGTTAAAAAATTGATATATTCATAGTCAGTGCTAAAAAATGATAAAACAAACATATTTGATAACTTACATGAATTTCTGCTCTTTGGTTTGTCTGTCGCCCAGGAAGTCTAATGCCTATGTTTCTGTTTCAAAATAGTACAAAAGAAAATAAAATTATAAACCTAATTCTCAAAGTGATTCCTCTTAATGGAAAACAATAAGCTAGTGTGTATTTTTATTTCAAATATAAAAGCACCAGATAAAAACACAGCTTTTAAAAATCAAACCAACAGAAAGACTGCCAGGAGCAGAGAGGAGCAAATAAGTTCCTATAGTCGGGCACCCGCTGACTCTCCTGCATTCCATGAGGGCAGAGTAAGCGCCAGTTCTCTGCAGATGCTGCGTTAGGCCCTGTGGTGGTAGTGAAAAGAATCTCAGGAGAAAACTGAGGAATAAAAATGGAGAGAGTGAGACTTTAGATTGAAATTACTAGATAGCTTCAGGAAGTAAAGGAGGAAAAAGAAACCAAGGAACCAGAAAACCCTCAGACCAGTGAATTAAAACTTGGAGTAAGCCAGGCGTGGTGCTGTACACCTGTGGTCCCAGCTACTCACGAGGCTGAGGTAGGACGATGGCTTAAGCCCAGGAGTTGCTGGCTGTAGTGAGCTATGATCGTACCATAGCACTCCAGCGTGGGCGACAGAGTGATACCCTGTCTCTGAGGGGGAAAAAAAAAAAAACAAAAAAACAAAACTTGGAGTAACCAGGAGACCCAGAACTTCCTAAAAGAAGAGGCATTTCTTCTTAAAAGAAGAGTTGAGCAAGCAGCAGCATGAACAGTCTAAAGCAATTGCCCAGTGTCTCAAGGAGAGGGGCATAAAAAAGAGCTGGTACCAATGTCTCCAGATGACAAGTCTGCAGGACTCCTGCTGGACTACTTGTGAGGCCAGCCCTCGCCCTCTCCTTACTGAAAGGCCCTACACAGGATTCTGGGATACAGATAAAATGGCAGGGCTTTTCAGCTCCTCTCTGTGGAGATGTGGTCGTCCTTCCAAATCCCCGAGTACCAGCCCCAGGCCGGTGCCACTTCCCTGGCTTTGAGGCGCTACTGTCAGGCCCCCATCCACGATCTCATGAGGACCCTCGGGTACTCAGATGGGAGGTCAGAACATGAACCCTCTGTAGTCAGCACAGGCCTGTTTCCTGCCGTTCTCCCAGCAGCCCCCTGCAACAGCAGTCCGCCTCTTCTGTCTCTGATCCAGATCCTGAAGTTAAGGACAGTTAGAACCTGGACCCTGATTCTGTCTGGAAGACAACGAACAGCACAAGTGTGTACGCTGGTGCATGACTCCTTCCTCTCCCAGCCCAATGTAATGAGAATAGAATATGCAGTAAACAAAGAAAAAAATCAAACCACCAACACTAACACTTGGTCAAAAGACACCGTGGTATGGTGTCACAGGAGCAACACTGGACCAGAAGTCAAGAGCCAAGTTTAATTTCTGCACCTGAAAGGCATTAATATGTGTCTTAGGCAAGCAGTAAACCCACGAACACTCAGTGCCACACAGGCTTGCCTCCTCTTCTGGGGTTCCAAGCTAAAATGAGAAGTTACAGTGAAAGAAAGTGAAAAAACTTTGTAAACTAATAAGCTCAATGGAAAGGTAAGGTGGAATTATTACCAACAACTTACATTAAACAAGCCTAACAGTGCTGTAGGCACAGGAGAGGGATGCGCAGAAGCCAGGAGGGCTGTTGGCTACTATGCAGGGTCATTCACACCCAGGGGCTGGGTGTATTTGAATGATCACATTTCATATCACCTTGACTTTGTGCCTTTTGAAAAACAAGGGACCCACCTCCAAGAGGGCCTAGTGACACGATGCTTTCCCAGTCCCAGACCTGCCCGGGTGCATCCCTACCAAGACCATCTCCCAGCGTGCCATGTGACTCTGCAGTTAAGAGGCAGTGAGGTCACTGTGGTGTAAAAGCTCATCAGTGAAACTGCCTAGTCCAGAGTCAGGGCTGGGAAGGCAATGCTGAGGTGTCTGATGTTCTGAAGAACAGCACTATTCAGCGTCAACACGAATCAAAGCTCTGTTCTTCTGCTATCTCCTGCCAAAGCTGTTTATTTGGCAGGTTTTCCAAATAATCACCCAATAAGCAGATCCTGCCTCATGTTATCACAAGTTCTGGAATGTCATTCAGTAAAATGTGAAGCTTAAAAACTCAGCTTCCTTTGTTTACTTACAAAGGATGGCTCGGACCCCAGTAAACGCCGATGCCTGCTCGTGCTCTCCTCCGCCCATTACTAGAGCAGCAGCCATCAGTGTACACGACGACAAAGTCTCCTGTGGGAGGGAAACAGTAAGTGCTGCTGGGCAGACATTACTAAAAACTGAAATCCACCTCAAAATTTCACTGTGGTTGAGTTAGCATTTTAAACTCAGATGGCATTTTACAATGCTGTAGAAGTTTCCTGTCTAGGAAAACAGGATCAATTCCTTACATGGGGCACTGGACACTTCTTACTTGGAATCACTTATATTTTGGTCTCACATGCCAGGCAAGTTCAGGGCAAAGGCAGATACTTTGTAAACTAGAACTCACTGCCATGAGAACTGCTGCTTACAACCCACACTGAGGTGTCAAAGGACAATGACCCTGTCCTTTCTATGCAGGGTCACCTTCACTCTTAGGAAAGCCGTCCACCCAGAGACAAGCAGCACCTCAGTATGATGGTGACCCTGCCCACCAGGAGGTCCGGTCCTCTGACCAACACTGCTCTGATTTCTTCCCTGGCATATTTGCCACTAGTCAAGCATGGTCCCCATCTTAGCTTCTTTCCATCCAGAGGGTGTGATCGATATACCAAGGCTGCAAAGAACAAGGAGAACAAGGTGGAAAAGGACTGATAGGGGGCTACTCTCAGGCCACTGGTGACCAGCAAACACTTTGAGCAGCATGGTGGGAGCAGAAGTCAGGTTGCAGAGTGTCAAAGAACAGGGCATGGGAGCAAATAAAGGCAGCAGGCACAGGAGGTGCTTCCCCAAAGGACTGCAGACTGAGCACAGCAGAGGAAAAGGGGAAAGCAGCCTCTGGGAAAGGATGGGGACACATCCTCATGGGAGTGGGCTAGAAGTCTGCAGGGACACAGGTGTCAGGCAAGCCTCCTCGGTCCCACTGGAACTTGATTTTATCAGCATGACTGCAAACTGCTTTGTCAGCCACTGAATTCTGTCTTAACTGTGAGCACCTATTATAGGCACTTCAAGCAACTGTCAGCACACTGCAAATGGCTCATGTGCCTATTACTCCACAAGGACTTGCTTCAATTCCTATCACTAAATAACCAAATAAAGAATACTTGTTTGATTTTTTCTTTTACATAATTGCAAAACTGATCTAAAATACAGCTTGATAAAACATTTTCTATTGGTGTCCCTTGTATTAAATTAGAACCTACAAATATACTGATTTATATAGAAGATGCTACTTATTTTTATTTTCTGTTCATACGTGTAAAAGACAAAAAGGAGACTTATATACCCTAAGTCACTAAATATACACAACTGATTCCTGGAGTTAAAAGTAGAGGAAAAGTTCATTACTATTTTGCTTCTCAGCATAAGGTAGGATCTCTTATGTTTTGCAAATATTATACATAAAAGGTTAAAATGCTGGTGCTAATCGATTATAACAAGCAGCTCTATCTAGGGCCTTTCTTATTTAAAGAAGTTAAAGCCTTTGCATTTTCCTCACCTCAGTGACATAAGTACTGTGTGCATAAGGAATACCTGCCTTTCAAAGGATTACAATGTTTTTCATTCATAGTCTATATAATGGTTTTCCCAAGACATCCAAAAGTTTAATTCTGCACTACTTGGTCAATTATTATATAAAATAGCAACCTTAGTATTTGTAAATAACCTTTACAGATAAGAATGAGGATGATAAACAGCAGCTAAAATTCCCTCATTAAGAAAGTGGGAAAAGTTTTTACATAAATATTTTCATGATTGTTATATTAAAAATGAAAAAATCCAAGAAAAATATACCCATATAACAAAATGTGTCTTTGCTAACTGAAGGAACCGATTCTGTGTCCTGTTTTACATGCTTTGCACATGGCTCTGCGCTTTCATCTTCATCTTCATCCAATGGCTCACGGGGTCGCTTGCTGGCTTTCATTTGTGATTCTCGTACTCGTTTATTCTTCTGTGCTGAAAGACACAGTCTACTCGTGAGCCAGAAACAATGACGTGACATGAAATGCTTAAGAATAAAGAAATCTGGCTGGGCACAGTGGCTCACATTTACAATCCCAGCACTTTGGGAAGCTGAGGCGGGGAGGATTGCTTGAGGCCAGAGGCTCAAGACCAGCCTGGGAAATACAGCAAGACCCCATCTCTTTAAGAAAAAAAAAAAAAAAGAGGAACTAGCATTCCTTAAGACTTATAGCGCTTAATAAACAGAAACATACTTATATTAAAAGAATTGAGATATGACTAGATAACTAATTGGTTAAAAACGAAAAATCTGTAGAAAGGAAATATTAAGAACCCAACCAAGAAGAAAAGAGACATACTTTCAAGCTTGCTTTCTGTCCAGAACTTATTTCTCACCAGAAGCTCCTTTAACAGCCATGGGGGAGGTAGACGGTGAAGGAAACGCACTAAACAAGGGTCTCCCTGCCTCTGGACTAGCCCTTAGGGGTTGGTTCTGAACATGACCTGCCTCTCCCTAAACTGTGCTTTGTCCAGGATTGTCGTGACATCCCAAAGGAGCAGGTGTTTGGTGTTCAAGCATCTTAGTAGGCTCGACAGAGACTTTTCAAGAGAAACTGATTAAAACTGTGCTCTGCTCAGTCTTAATCCACTGCAGTAAAAAAGTGTGTAAGTAAAGTTAATGAAAAATCATTTCCTCAAGGTAGGTTCAGACACATTTTTAAAATCTTGTGCTCTAAGGTAGAGTCACCTTGCTTATCTGAGTGCTGCATATCTGATGTCCCTTATATTAGGTCTTAAACTTTGAATAACCATGCTTTCTGTACCACATGAAATTGGAAGCAATCCAGATTGTATGACTCTGTCCTAAATAGAAATGAAACACCACAGAGGTGCATGCCAGGAAAGGAACCACACTCATCCCTTTAAAACCACAGCCCATTCAGTCCAATAACAGCGCAAGCATTTTTTAAAAAGTCAAGAAATTATGGCACAGTGAGGTCACTGAATGGAACAGGGGATCTGACTTCTGCTTGTCTCTAATACTGCTACTGACATGAACCACTATTCTTAACTGCTTCCAGTCTGTTTCCTAATTTGTAAAATGAAAACAATCACAGTATCTTCTTTATGTGCCTAGAAGGTAGCTATATAGATCAAATGACATCTGGGATTTGAAAGGCTTTGAATAGGTTAAAACATCACATTGACGTGAGAGGTGACTACCTTCTGAACCGTGTGGGCTTGCAGAGTTCCTGACAAAGGCCCAGGCCTCATCTTCTGTAGCAAACTTCTTAAATCTGGCAGCAGGAAAGCGATCCACCTGTGCTCTGCACTCATTCCTGAAAAAGATATACAATGTTATTACCTTTCTCCTTCCCTTTGACTTACCCGCTTTTTAATTGATTAATATTCTTTTCTTAGGTTGGGAATACAGTTGTCCCTCAGTATCTGAAGGGGATTCCACCATCCCCCTTCCCCCTCTGACAGATACCAAGATCAGAGGACACTCAAATCCCTTATATAAAATGGTCTATTTGTATATAAACTACACACATCCTGCTGTGTACTTCAAATCATCTCTAGATTACCTGTAATACTAATACAATGTAAATGCTATGTAAATAGATGCTATACTGCACTGCCTTATTTTTTCTTTTCTTTTTTTGAGACAGGGTCTCACTCTGTTGCCCTGGCTAGAGTGCCTTGGTGTCACCATAGCTCACTGCAACCTCAAACTCCTGGGCTCAAGCAATCCTCCTGCCTCAGCCTCCCGAGTAGCTGGGACTACAGGTGCACGCCACCGCACCCGGCTAATTTTTCTATTAAATACTTTTTGTAGACATGGGGTCTTGCTCTTCCTCAGGCTGGTTTTGAACTCCTGACCTCAAGCCAGCCTCCACCTTGGCCTCCCAAAGCGCTAGAATTACAGGCATAAGCCACTATACCCGGCCTCCAGTATTGTCTTTTTATGTGTTTCTTTTAATTTTTTTTGTTTGTTTTTTTGAGACAGGGTCTTGCTCTGTTGCCCAAGCTACAGTGCAACGGCATCATCATAGCTCACTGAAACCTTGAACTCCTGGGCTCAACTGTTATTTGACTTTTTATTTTTTCCCAAATATTTTTAATCCATGGTTGGTTGAATCCAAGGATGTGGACTATGGATACAGAGGAGGGACTGTAGTGTGAAAAAGGATGGGCTGTTAGTTCCCTGGGGGCAAAGGGTCACACCTTATAGTTCTTAGTTTTATTTTGCACATCACTCTACACCCTGTGTTCTATGCCAGCCAGACAGTACACCAGCACCATAAGGCTTTCCTCAAACTCAAAGCATACTAAAATTCTGGGGTCTTTGTAAAAGAAATTCTATTCATCATTGATTAGAGCAAAAACTTCAACTTCTGAGATGCCTCTTCCTCAACACTATAGCTGCCATACATAGGGAAACACAGATAATAAACCTCGATATCACACAATGTGAAGAGTTCTGGTCGTGGAGTCAGAACACCTGGGCTCAAGTCCTATCTCTGTCACTTACTTGCCCTGTGAGCTTCCTGACCATAGGAAATACACCTGACAATGAGAATAATCCTACCCACCTCCGAGGATTGTTACAGGGATCCGACTGCAAATATTAGTTCGTCAGAACTTCTCTTTTTAAAAACACTGAGAAGATTAGATACGTACTGAGTTCCAACTCCAATTTAACTGGTATGGAAAATCTGGCAATGCTGGTTGGTACCGATCACGTGTTACCTTTTGGGAATTCTCTAATTGCAACAAAAACGAAGGATTAAATACAGGCCCCTGGCCACCCTCAAGCTTTATGTGGCGTTTGTGGTATTCCAAACAAAACTTCAGAGGAGGCGCGTCTCCTGGCCGTGAACCTCCCGGGACGGTGCCGGCCGAGCAGGGAGGCGGGGCGCCCACCCGACACACCCACAGACTCCGGCGCGGCACACGCTACGACTGCCAGGCTCCCGCCGCCGCACTCGCGGAGCGCGGGCAGGGAGCTGACTCGGGGGGAGGCCCACTCACCAGGTCAGAAAGACCCCGGTCCTGCGGCCCCTCCTCACAGCATAGAACATCCCGACCCCGCAACAGCCACGGCTGCAGCGCACGGCGGCCAAAGCGACTCTGTGGGCCAGAGACAGCAGCCTGCCCATCGCTCACTCCCAGGCACAGGGGAGCATCTTGGCGCCGGGCCACAGACAGAAGCAGAACCGACAGGTCCCAGCAACCATACTTCCGTCGGCGGCGCAGGGAGATGACGCGCATCCGGGCTGGTGTGTCCGGGCGGAGGGGCGGGCCTAGGGAAGGGCGGAGTCTGGGGAGGTGGGGCCGGGGCGGAGCCTGGAGGCGGGGCCTGGAGGCGCGCGCCTTTCGAGCTCGTCAGTTTCCGGGATATCAATTGAAAAGTGGGACCCGGCGGGGGGCCAGAAGTGGGGTGACGCCTGGGCTGGGGCGGAGCCTATGGGGGCGGGGCCGGGCCCGGCGGAGGTCCTGGAGCCCGGCGAGCTCCGCGGTGGGGCGGGGCCTGGGGGCGGGGCCGGGCGCGGCTGCCGGCGGAAGCCCCCGCCCCCCAGAGGAGGGTCGAGGTGGGTGTCGGGACCCCCGCGCCCGCCGGGCGTCAGTCTGGGGTGGCGCCGCCTGCGCGCTCGTTCTGGTTCCGCACTTCGGCCGCGCGGGGGTCACCGCGGGGAGCCCTTCGACGTTGGGGGGCCCCGCACCCCTCCGGCGGCAACTCTGGTGCCTCAGGGCTCCCCGGTGCCAGGCAAGTGAAAGGGCTGTTCGCTTATTTCTTTTTTATTGGGCAGGACATTAGGATTCGTAAGTTAAAGAGTGGATGAGTACAGACGAGGGCGAGGAGAGAGGGCGTCGCGTTCCTGGGTGCACGCCTGTGGAGGGGTGTGGTCCCCTCTTCTCCGCTCCACCCCACGGGGGTATTTCACCCGCGGACGTGCAACGCTGAAAGTGCGGGGAGCCGGGGGGAACATGCAGCTGAGAAGGCCGTGTCTTCGAATTCTGCTCAATATTTGATTTTCTGCTCTGTAAGCGAGTCAAATTCTACTAAAAGTGTTCTCCATTGGCAAGCTTTGTTTTTCAAATTAATTTTACACTACTTTTCTTTAATTTTCTTCAAATCTCAACAAACCTTTTTGAACACCTGCTATACGCTACGTCAGGCTCTGGGAGTACAAGGTCCAAGCAGCGAGGAATCCCCGGAGATGAACATGTCAGCAAACAGACTACAATGTGCAACAAGCTGTTTGAGCAGTTTGTGCCAGACACAGAGAAGAGAGTGAGTAATTGTGCCTGGAATGTCAGGTAAGACCTAACATCATGAGTGAATGAAGTTTTGAAGGATAATAATAATAAAAAGTTCATTCACATGAATTTCACTGAAAGAGGGAGGTAGGATATCCCAGGAAGAAGGAATGGCCTGTGCAAAGCTGAGATGTATCTTGGTGTGGTCAGATGTGTTCTTGTGTGAACTCAGCATCCATTTTAAGCATTTCAGCTTTTCTAATTTGAACTAAAATTGGCTATAGATTTTATTCCTCATTTCTTTTTATTTATTTTGAGACAAAGTCTCACTCTTTTGCCCAGGCTAGAGTGCCATGGCGTCAGCCTAGCTCACAGCAACCTCAAACTCCTGGGCACAACCGATCCTCCTGCCTCAGCCTCCCAGGTAGCTGGGACTACAGGCACACGCCCCCATGCCCAGCTAATTTTTTTTTTTTTTTTCTATTTTTTGTAGAGACGGGGTCTCACTCTTGCTCAGGCTAGCCTTCAACTCCTGAGCTCAAGCGATCCTCCCACCTCGGCCTTCCAGAGTGTCAGGATTACAGGCATGAGCCACCGCACCCGGCCTAGTCCTCATTTCTATTGCACTTCAAGACAGCTTCTTATTAAAGACACACACAAGCGCACACACACACACACACACACAACTTCCCTTAAAAGTTAATTAATGACTGAAAATGTGTTTGTGTAGCTATCTATCTGATGAAACCCAAAGATGCCCCAGGGACCACTCTCAGGATGACCTGACAGCTGCACCCCTCCCCACCAGCTTCTCTTGGGGCCAGACCTAGTTAGGACTTGCTTTCCCATGTAAATTGGCTGGCTGTGGTCCTTTACCATGGGGGACTCATCTTCCCTGTAAAGTTGTAAGTTAGAATTATCTGAGTATGTTTGGAGGATCATCCATGTGGCTTTTCATAGTTCCAAAACTGTTTCTTCTGACGTTTCATTGACTGGTTACTCCTTATGAAAATCTTTTCTACCTTACTCTCTGGATCAAAGTATATATGACTTTTCTTGTCCTGGGCAAACACTGGACTGGAAGTCAGAAGAGTCCTATGAGGGTGTATGTGATCTCAGTCAAGCCACTTAGCCCTTGGAGGTTTAATTTCCTCAGCTGATGAAATGGGAATGATGATTCCTACTGCAAAAAGTTTTTTTTTGAAGATGAGATATTAGATGAAATAATAAATGTATGCAAGTACACAGTTTATTCCTGACACATGACATAAACTCAAATAGAAGTAGCTATTGCCATTGTCTATTATAATCTATAAGTTAGCGATAACAAAACCACATCTGCTTATTTCTCAGGGTCAATTCAAGAACTGTGCCAACAATATACCAGGCACTAGTCTAGACCCCCATTGTCCGATTTTATAGCCCTGGCCACATGTGGTTGTTGAGCACCTGAGATGTGCTGTAAGTATAATGCACACTGGATTTTGAAGACTCAGTATGAAAAATAAAAAGAATCTAAAAACTCAGTAATTTTTATATTGATTACAGGTTGAACTGGTAATATTTTGAATATATTGGGTTAAAGCAGGGTGGGGAACCTGCAGGCTTAAGACCACATGTGACCTTCTAGGTTCTTAAGTGTGGCCTTTTGACTGAATCCAAATTTTACAGAACAAATCCTTTTGTTTTTATTAATACATTTTTGTTTTTCTTTTATATTTTTATTTCATTTTAAAAATGAATGTATTTAAAATACCAAAGAATAAAATAAGTTTCAATGAAATAATCCTTCCAGATTGACTGGCACAGTTAGAACATTAGTAAGCCATTAGGGCTAAATTGACAGCTGCTACACTCATGAGTTAGTTCTAACTTGCCCCTCCTGACTGGCACCACTACTGCATAAGGCTGGTTGGTGAGAGTTTATGGGGTTGAGTACACCAGTCTGTTATCAGCTTTTGACAATGGTGCACTGTGTTTATTTGAAGTGGAATTTGTGAATAGTTGCATAGCTTGACAGTATTTTTTAATTCTGTCTGCTTAACAGCCCATCATGTCAAAGAAGACCAAGAGAACGCTGAAGGAAGAAAACAGATTTTTTAATGAGGATTGGGAACTGCAATATTATCTTGCTTCTGCTAACAATAAGATGATTAGCTTGCTTTGTGATACTGCAATACCAACATTAAAGAAATTCAATGCTCATCAGCATTATAACACTCATAAGGACCACACGTATTTTAAATTAGAGGGAGAGGCATGAAAGGTTGTATTGCAGAAATTAAAAGATGAAAAGCAAAAGCAAAGACAATTCTTTCAAGCAGCAATAAGATCTGGAAATAATGCCACTGAAGCAACTTATAAAGTAGCTTATATACTCAGGATAGAAGGGAAACCATTCAGTGATGTAGAAATTGTGAAAGGATGCATTGTTGAATTTGTAGGATGTTTAGACCCCAATAAAGTTTCAAACTACAAGCAGCTGCCTCTTTCAAGGAGAACCATAACTGATCTGTGGCATGAATTAGCTGTCAACTGAACAGAACAACTTCATGCAATAGTTCAAAAGGAAAATATATATTATTCAATCACTTTGGATGAATCAGCTGATACTACTGACTCGGTGCAGGTTTTATACTTCATTTGGGTGATAACAGAAGATTTTCTTTGCTACGAAGAGTTACTCACTTTGGGCATTCTTGTGAACAGTACACGGGTAATAGATATCTTCAACTACTTTCAAGACAAATTTCGTGAAGTTGGAATGAATTTGGCAAATTCATTGTACAGTGTATGTACAGACAGTGCACCTTCCATGACAGGAAAACATGAAGGGTTTATTGCACAGATAAAAAGAGTATTAACAGATCCATATGCTCTCATTTCTTTTCATTGTATCTCGCATCAGCAAAATCCCTGTGCTAAAGCTACTATTTAAAGTGACACTTTGCAACAAGTTATAAGTATTGTTAACTATATTCCTGCAAATGCAACATGGTATCATCACTTTTGTAACATGCTAAAGTTGAAGGATGACGTATTCAGTGTGGATTTCCTGTATCATTCTAAAGTGTGTTGGCTATTGCAGGGTCAGTTGTTAGCCAAAATTTTATCTCTGAGAGAGCAGATAATTTAAAAAAATTTTTTTTTGAGATAGAGTCTTGCTCTGTCACCCTGGCTAGAGTGCAGTGGTGTCATCATAGCTTACTGCAACCTCAAACTCCTGGGCTCAAGCGATCCTCCTGCCTCAGCCTCCCAAGTAATTGGGAGTACAGGTGTGCACCACCATGCCTGGCTAATTTTTCTCATCTTAGTAGATGACAGGGTCTTGCTCTTGCTCAGGCTGGTCTCGAACTCCCAACCTCAAATGATCCTCCTGCCTCGGCCTCCCAGAGTGCTAGGATTACAGGCATGAGCCACCACGCCCAGCCAGATAGTTAAATTTTTTGAAGAACAGAATCAGCAATGTGAATTATTGAAAGAAGATTTCTATAGGAATGCAGCATTTCTGTGCGATATCATATCAAATCATAATGAGTCAAATATTTCTTTGCAAGGTAAAACTAAGTATATATGATATGTGGCAAAAAATCCAAGCATTTCAAAAAAAGCTATCTTTTTTCAAAACACTTCTTTAAAAGGAAATTTTCAATGAACATTTTCCCCAGTTAGCAAAGGTCATTGATGAGCAGGATGATACATGCGAATCATTTGAAGAATATACAGCTTTATAGACCTATAATAGGGGAATACAATGAAAGGTTCACTGACTTTGAGAATCATGACATCACAGTCAAATTAGCATTTCAGCCTCACCTAGTTGATATCGCCAAGGTACCTAAAAAACTACAGATGGAATTGGTTGAGCACTCAGTAGATGACATTTTAAAGTCATTGTTTGGTGCTAAGAAAGATCCAATTGAAATATGAAACAATGCAGTAGAATACCCACATCACTGGCAACATGCCCGAAAAGTGCTTTCTTTCTTTTCAACTACTTATTGCTGTGTATCTACATTCTCCTTCCTAACCCAATTCAAGACACCCTTAAGGTCACAGATGACTGATACCCATCTAGAAGATCAACTGAAACTGAGGACCTCCATGCTGCAACCAGATATTCAAATGCTTTCCAACAAAAAACAGACATATCAAAGTCATTAAAAGGTTAGTTAACTTTAAAATTAGCAAATAGTTATCATTTTTTGAAATTATTAAGTACATAGTAGTTAGGTTTTTTCAAAATAATGTATGTTTTTAAGTATATCTAATTGAAGTTTCTTGAATGCAACCTTATTTGATTATAGCTAAATTAATGCAGCCTTCCAACATGAAAAGATTCCCACCCCTGGGTTAAAGAAATATATTTAAATTTGTTTAAATTTTTTACTTTTAAAAATGTGACTACTAGAAAAGTTTCCCTTGCTTATGTGACTCCCTTTATTGAATGGAGCTGTTCTAGATGCAGGAGACAATACAGAGCTTCCATTCTAGTGAGGGGAGTGACACGATAGACAGGTGAAGCAGGCGAGTGACTGGTCATTGCTGTTAGGAACATAAAAGAAATAAGCCAGGTGGTGGGAACCAGGAGCACGAGACCAAGCAAAGATGTGAAGGAGAGGAAGTGCAGCGTCACACGAGGTGGCCTCTTCACCACCCAGGAATTGAAGAAGGTGGCATCATCTTGACCAGCATCAGTCATGAAATGGTGCTGGCACCACTCTTCCTGAAGAGATCAGTCAGGAACAAGTTCTGTTGCAATGTGGGGATGCCTTATCTGTAGAGAACCTAAAAACAATCATAAATCCCAACCAAAAGTCAGACTGCTTTGTATAATCACCAAGCACTGGCAATTCTATGTCAGTGATAAATACTTCTCCCAGAAAAAAACTCTCCTGTTGGTCTAAATCTAAGCAGCTAATTGTGGTTACTGCTGGGTTTAATTTTATATATATATACATATACACATACACACACACACATATATATATATCCCATTTTTATTACTAATCTTTTAATAAACATTAGGCTTGACATGGATGTTAACCCCAAACCTCCCATTTAAACAGTTGGTTCCAACACATGCACTCAGCTACAAGAAGTTCATTTGGTTCAGAAGTGTGGAGCTTGCTTCAGGCACAATTTGATCCAACTCGTGGAGCACTGTGACCTCCTGCGTTAGAACAGTAGATTCGAAGTAAACCATGGTAGTGCCATGATTGTAAAGGCAAAGGAGGAGGACTTGCGTTACTTCACTTCATTCTATGTGATCACTTGTGTTTCAAATTCAAAACAGTGAAATAGGGCAGTGAGAACTACCCGGTGAAATATTTTTGTTAAAGTGAAGTTTTTAGCTTATATATTAAATATTTTACTTAATTTGCATAATATCTTTAAAATTGAAATTTATTCTTTTTAAATGTGATTGTTGGTCTCAAAACCAATGAAGAATTAAGAAAATAATGATTACTACTGACTATTACATGATTATAACTGAAAATACTTTTGTTGAATGGAGAAGGATGTTAAAATAATCCACTCTGTGTGTCAAATAAGCTTGGAATGTTACTCCCCCACATCCTTCCTTATGCACATTTCCCAGGATCTGCTGCCAGAGACCCTTCCAGCTTCTCCACTCAGACTGAATAGCAGCAGAATCACCCCCTAGCAGCCCTAGGATCCCCAGATAAATCACAGTGCTAATGGCACTTAAATTGCAATCTTGGGGGGGGGGAGTGCTTTTGTTATTTAACCCTTTCAAAGGATGGACCCTAAAGGTAAGCCATGAACAGGGACAAAGCTAGCAAAGGTTTGATGCCTGGTGCTCTTTTCTGTAAGGCTCAGTCAGGTAACATACCCTGTCCAGACCTCAGCTTCTTTGCTGGCAAAATGGGGATAAAGTTCCGGTGCACTAACACTGCAGAATTGTTGTGAGGTCAAGTGGAATAGTCAATATCGACACCGTGGAGAACTAAATGATGAAAATGAACCATTCTTCACCCAATCCCGTCCTGTCCTGAGCTGTGAAGTTCACATACATATTTCGAATTCCAGCTTGACAATTTACTACTTGTGTAAATCTGGTGAGTTGCTTAAAGTCTCCATTCTGTCCTGTGAGAAATGGAAATAATGATGCTGTGCGTGGTGGCCATGGAGTGGCCACAGTAATGTGTGCGCAGCCTCTGACGGAGCCTGACGCACGGGTGTTGTCAGCGTCACACTCTTTCTTTCCATCCTGTACATATTTCATGAAAATTAGTGGTAAAACTGGTGTTACTTTTGATGAAATATATTGAAGATGAGCAAATTATTAGTTTATGATAAAAATCAAAAGTGTAAGTATTTCTATATTTTAAATATTAGTATATGAGTGGTTACCTTCCGTCCATCTGATAGGTTGCCTGTGTCTAATGCTCACGTATGTGTTAGACTGGAAAGTAGTGACCCTGCTTCGCTGAGCACATGCCGACTCAGGACTCTCACCTTCACCACAGGCCTGTGCATCTGTTTCACTTACGTTGGCCAGTAGATGCTAATAATGACAAAGGTCCTGCTAGCTGTAAGTGGAGGTCAGAGAAAGGACCTTCTGCCAAATTCAATCCATTAATTCTTGATCACACAGACAGGTGCATAAATTCTTCTTACATGCAATGACTCATCAGTAACTCTCCTCTGTCACTTGTTACTAGCAGTAGGATTTGGAGTGGGAGAATGACTTTGGAGCCTGTGGGTTCTGTCACCTGTCTGACCTCTAGGCTTTCTGCATCATAGATGCTGAGATTATACATTCCCAGCACAGGATCCTTTTTAATGAGCACGTTTACATAATAGAGAAGTAATTTTTTTTTTAAACAGGTGAGCACATCTTGACTTTTTAACTGCCCTCTCCCCAGTGTCTCTTAGTCCCTCCAGGACGAAAGGGTAGATGCTGTAATTAGTTTCTTTCACACTGAAAGGAAACTTTGGTCCTTGCTACTACTTGTATTATTGTTCCTCGCTGAGTTTAACTAGTCCCTTCCTACTCAAAGTGTGGCCCCTGGACCAGTCATCAGCATCATGTGGGAGCTGGTTAGAGATGTAAAATATTGGTCCTGCTGGAGGCTGAATGTTTGTGCCCCCACAAAGGGCATATGTTAAATCCTAAACCCCAAAGTGATGGTATTTGGAGTTGGGGCCTTTGGGAGGTGAAGAGGTCATAAGGGCAGAGCCCCCACGGTGGGATTAGAGCCCTCAGGAAGGGGACTCCAGAGAGTTTCCTCTCTCCTTTCTGCCACGGCCATGTGAGGACACAGTGGAAAGATGCTGTGAACCAGGAAGAGGCCCTCACCAGACACTGAATCCACTGCCGCCTGGATCCTGGACTTACGAACTGCGTGAAATCAATGTCTGTTGTTTATAAGCCATTCAGTCTATGGTAGTTTGTTATAACAGCCAAAACGGACTAAGATCTGCATTTTACCATGATCTCCAGGTGATTTGTCGATTGCATATTGAAGTTGGAGAAACACTGATTCTTAAGCTCAGAGATCATTTAACTAATTAATTTAATCCCCTCATTAACAGAAGATTATCTTGAGGATCTGAAAGTTGAGGTGACT
Source organism: Daubentonia madagascariensis (assembly GCA_023783475.1). Classification (NCBI taxonomy): domain Eukaryota; kingdom Metazoa; phylum Chordata; class Mammalia; order Primates; family Daubentoniidae; genus Daubentonia; species Daubentonia madagascariensis. Next base: position 3,023,369 of record JAKFHU010001035.1, read on the forward strand.
TGACCCAGTAATATTAGTAGTTATGTTTGTTCTATAAAAATAATGCTAAGAGATATTAGGATCTTAAGAATAATTTGTTTGGAAAAGTACCCTCTAAGCAGATATTTTAAAAAATCTGTGGTGGGGGGAAAAGACCAAAACTTGATAGAAAAATGGTTAAAATATGAACAGAAAATTCACAAAAAGATATAAATAGTTATAAAATGGCCCTTAAACATATGAAACACAGGAAAAGTTGTCAACTTCTCTCAAAATTAGAGACTGCAAATTAAACTACACTGAAGTCTCACTTTTCACCTCTTAGATTGACAAAAATTTTAAAAGTATGACAACATATCCTGCTGGTGATGCTGTAGGGAAACAAGGATTCCCATATAACGCACACCCTTTTCTAGGGGAATGTGGCAACATGTAACAAAATTACGTATGCCTTACCTTTTGGTGTCGAAATCCTACTTCTAGGAATTTACCCTGAAGTGCTCCTCCAAAAGTATGAAAATACATATGCACAAGTTTATTCGTTGAAGCATTATTTTTAATTACCAAACATTAACTATGACCTGGATACAGTCTAAATGTCTCCACATAGGACAGAGGTTGCATAAAATCTGGTCTGACCATGCAGTGGAGTACTATGCAGTGTATTTTGAGAAAGAATGAGGGAGATCTCCTGAACTGACAAAGAGTGATTTCTAGGAAATGTGGTTAGGTGAAGAACAAAATGCAAAAATAAAATGCTACCTTTGTGTAAGAATGAAGGGGAAGTAAGAAAATACACATTTGAGTAAAAAGAAACAGGAAAGATGAAGCAGAAAGTAAGGTGGGTGTGTTAGTCTGTTTTGTGCAGCTATAAAGGCAATACCTGAGGCTGGGTGATTTATAAAGAAAAGAGATTTACTTGGCTCATGGTTCTGCAGGTTGTGGAAGCATGACTCCAGCATCTGCTTCTGGTGAGGGCTTCAGGGAGCTTACAATCTAGGGGGAAGGTGAAGGGGAGCAGGTGAGTCCTGTGGCAGGAGAGGGAGGGGAGGGGCCGGGCTCCTTTAAACAACCGGCTCTAGTGTGAACTCATAAAGCTCTGTGGTGGCAAGGGGATGCTGGGGATGCAGGGGGGAGGGAGTGGCCTCTCAGAACTCACCTTCTCAGAGAGCTTTGACTTTCAGAAATGCAGTGTTTCACATGTTCAGAAATCGACAAGGGTGGAGAAAATCTAATATGGAATGAAAACTTAATTCAGTGAACATATCCAGACTTCAGATGAATAACATGACCATGCAGGGAGGGATGGGAGTGTCTTAAAGTAAATCCTAGTAAATCAAGTGACCCTGAAACATGTCACTGTGACTGTATCAGGCTAAAGACACAGAGAACCCCAAACACTGAACCCCAGTTGGTGAGTGTGCTTTTGACAGTGGAACTGTTAGCAATACCCAAACTCCTTAATGTATATTCCAGGATTGAGGAAATAAATACATTGTGGAAAATGGGTGGGAGCCCGATTCTCACTGTTGGAGGAAGGAATTACAAATATGGGAAGAGAGCAGGCTAGACCAAACCCTGATGCTGGGTAGAACTGAAGGTCCCAGACTGAACTCATGGTTGTTTTCTATTGTTTTAAACTTAAAAGAAAAAAACCCCCAAACCCAGCTTTACTAAGCTATAACTTATATACCATAAAATTCACCCCTGGTACATAAATAGTTCAATGACTTTTAGTAAACTCAGAGTTGTGCAGTCATAGTCATCCCCACAAGACAGTTGAGAACATTCCCACCATCCGCAAAGTTCTCCTGCTCAGAATCAGCCCCTCCCGGCACCAGGCCCCGGCAGCTACTGACCTGCTTTCTCTTATATATTTGCCTTTTCTAGGATTTCGTACAGATGGAGTCATACAATATGAAGTCTTCTGTATGAGTTTCTTTCACTTAGTATAATGTTCTTGAGGTTCATCCTGTTGTAACCTGTATTAATAGCTTGCTTTATTAAATTACTGAATAGTATTCCATTGCATGGGTATATTATGTACATTCATCAGTTGATGGGCTTTTGGGTTGTTCCCTGGTTTTGGCTATTATGAATAATGATACTATAAACATTCATATACAAATTTTTGTGTGAACATATGTTTTAATTTCTCTTGGCTAGATATGTAGGAGTAGGTTATATTTTATAACATTCCTAATTGGCTTTAGGAAGTTTGAATTTGATTCGCATTAAGGTAAAGATTACTTAATGTTTATCCAAGGTCTTCTGAGAATTTGAGTTCTGCGTTTATATTTTCTGTAATAAGTATATTAGTGAGATGTGTGTTTGTATGTATATGTGTGTGTATATATATATATAAATTCTGGGTTTTGACGCATAAATCAGAAGAAGATTTTAGGTAAAACTCAAGAATCTGTATTCATGATTAACAGAGGATAATCATGTAAAATTCTAATCTACTTGATCACTCCTTGCCACCTCTGCAGGAAAATGAGAAATTTTGGCTGGTACTGGGTGCGAAAGAGAAAAACAGCCTCTGACATATAGGAGCTGGCCTGGAACCATCAGCTGGCCTTGGTGTTGTGACCTCTGGCCTGGGACCCACAGCAAAGTCTTGGTGCTTTCCTTTTGAACATAAATGATTTCAGAGAACATCAGAATCAGACAAGCCTGCAATTCATGATTGCTGAAGACAAAAACAAAACCACTCCAAAATCACTTCTGAATACAGGCAAAACATGAAAATTGTTGAAGCCACAAAATACCAAACATCCCACTCTCCTGGCTAATAGGAGTTCTGGCTGCTTCTTTACCAATTACAGCTGTAGCCTTGCTATAGTCTGCTCTCACTATAAGTGAAATTTATTAGGACACCCAACTATAGAATTATTCCTGCTTCCTGACAGCATCCAATCCAGAGTAAAGCCCACCTTCCTTAAACCCGTCTCCAAATTACCTAACACAAACCCAAATCCTATTAGTCTTTTCTAACACCTCCTTATGAGATGCCCCATGGTTGTTTAGGGTGTTGTGTATTCTTCCCTGCAATGAGTAACAAGCCAACTTATTCAGGTGTATTCATGGAGGTGTTTGGAATTATCAAGATAATACTATTAGGTGAATCATTTGGATCATGTACTGCAAACCTTCGTATAACAATATATGTTAGACTGGTAGGGAATATTATATATTATAAAATGAAATAGAATGTGTAGCTTAAACAAAGATCAATAACATTATAAAGCTTGAAAGATCAAAACAGGAATTACGATATATAGAACTTTTTACAAATATGTGAAATACTAGAGTTTTGATACTACTAGAAATTTAAAAATAGGAGGCAGTTAATTTGGCTAGCAGTTATCTCTATGAAGCATGTGCTGATGTACATTGGTTATTGCAGATGGAACTCAGAAGGTAGCTAAGTGAATCCATGTAAAGAATTTTGGAGATGGAGCTGTTGAAATTCTTTCCATCATCTCAAGGCAGAGCAGAACCTCTCTCTTCCAGCAGCTGAAAGCCACCCCCTTCCATGGCCTTAAAACTGTTCCATGGCTGTTAGGATGCCAAAATCCCCAGACTGAAAACAGGCTGAAACAATGACCCAAATTGTCTGTCAGAGAAGAACCAATAGATACCAGCATGAGAGGTGATGTATTACACTGTGGAACAGAGCAAACAGACTGCAGATCCCACTAGAAATTTTTGAACTTTATTATGTAATTGTATGGTTTATAGTAAAACTGAATTTTATTTTGAATTTATTCTCTCATATTATCAGATAAAGCAAGTAAGTAATTGTATGTATTTATATATTTAGGAATCAAGATTTTTATTATAAGAGAAAAGGAGATGCAATTATGGAATCAAGGATTTCACAAGGAACACTGTCCTATTAGGAACAGATTGAGAATATCAATATGCACCTGTATCTTTATATGAAAATATTATTTTAAAAATGCATCTTTATTAGCCCTGTCCACTGAAATGGCTTAAGAGGACCCCCATCATGCATCTTAGTGCCAAGATTCTGGTTTCCAATATTATTCCCCCCCCCAAAAAAAAATCAGGGCTTCTTGGAGAAAAGGCTCATTCCACGTCTGGGGCAGAAAAGTACAAAAAGAGGCTGGGACATCTTGCACCAGAAAGCAAGAAGATGTTCAGACACTAATGGAGATGACAGGACATGGGAGCTAATCTAAAAGGGGGTCCTACTGGCCACAATGAAGTGAGACTATTTAAGCATCAAAGGAGAATATTACCTGAGGTTGACTGACATACAGTAAATCTGAAAAGTTGTTCATCCATAATGATACACAAAAGAGTTAACAAAGTTTCTAAAAGTAAGTGAATTGGATAGATGATACTTCAGAGTTGTAAATCATGTTGGTATTATTGACTACGTGTAGATTTAAAGAATAAAGAAACTAGTAAATGTATAAAGAAACTAATAAAACTAATATAAAAATTAAATGTTACAGTTAGTAGGCATTTCCTAACAAATATTAGTAGAATTATCCCATAAGTTATGGCTATGATCCTAAAACATCTATTCAATATACACTGCAATGTTCTATCAGGTTCTAAATTTTTAAAATTACATTTCTTAGAATCCCATGAGGTTCAAAGAGTTAGAAAAAAAATTTATATGTTTTAATTGCTTGATGCTTTGGTGGGAGCTACAGAACTTGTAATACTAGACCTAAAAATTAGGTAATGCCTATAACTTGAAACCAGAGAAGTGGGCTAAATGGTCATTTCTCTCTTGAAGTTACAAGATCATGAAAAAACCACCACCAGTGGGCTCAGCACATTCCATTAGAGTTATGAACAAGAATTCTGGCCACCTGTCTCCTAAATCTGTGGTAGATAATATCAATCAGCTGCTATGATAACTACCTTCCTCAGGTTGGTAAGAAGTTTTTAATCTGTAAAGATTTAGAATTAAGATAGAAATGTTTATGAGAATTAGACCTATTGTACAAACATTTTTTGGTTAAGAGAGAAACAGTGCATATTTGGTCTTTTATATAACCATAGTGCAAGGGATACTTTGGCCTGTTTGGAGTGACAGCCCAGTAACAGTTATTTGAAATGTATATTTGAGTAAAAGATTTAGACCAATGATTTTTAGGTGAAGCCTAGTTATTTCAGTATTGAAATGCCTAAAGAAAGCTTGAGATTTCTTAATATATAAGTCTAGCTAACTGAATGTATAAGAAGTTATTATATCGTTGTTTCTTGAAATTCTAAAAAAAATGCTTGAGGTGATGCAGCTGCTGAATCTGTTTCTCTCATAAAAAAGAGGAACACCCCACAAGGCAGGCACCTTCCCCATTCCACTCCTCAGTCCTGTCATTCCCTGGCTGTGAGTGGCCACCTGAGCATCAGTAGGCTGCTTCTGCTGCTCCGATCCCAGCCTACAGGTCTACCCAGATTGGGGTCCTGGGACTCCTCAATTCTTCCTCTAGTCCAGATATTCCACCCAGTAGCACTCTTGGGGATGGGGAGAGATGACAAAATACATTTTAAACATTTTGGTTTGCTGCTGGATTTCCTAACAGCCATTTTCCATTGTGTGCACCACCTACTCATACCACTTCTAGGGCAAGGGAGCCCCTTTAAGGCCCTCCTGGCCTTCCCCAAGCAATAGGCATGTTTAGTGGTAGTGTGCCCATTCTGTCTGTAGCCAAGGCTTTCCCCTGTGAGAAAGCGAACACAGCCTTTGGCTAATAGGAGGAAAGGACATTATTATTGTTATTATTATTATTATTAGAGACGGGGTCTTGCTCTGTTGCCCGGGCTGGAGTACATTGGTGCCATAATAGCTCACTGCAACCTCCAACTCTTGGGCTCAAGCGATCCTTCTCGCCTCAGCCTCCCCATCCCAGAAGTGAAACAGGGCCCTGAGTCAGAAGAAAAATAGTTCTTATTAAGTCTGCATATACTACTCTGAAGACCAGGCAGGGAGCTCTTTTAGGCCTTTTAGCTCTGAATTAAGAATGCAGTACAATCACATTTAATACTGATGTGACAAGCATGGATCACCTGCTCTCCCTTGGGTACCCTTGGCTATTTCCACGTACAAAGGGTTTACAAGACAATGGACAGAGGTACTTGCTGGACATTGATATGCCGACGGTAATGCCCATTTAATAACCACTGTAAGGTAGAGGAGGGTTATCGCCACTAAATTAGCTTATAAAGGCATCTCTGCAATACAACACAGCAGGGACTCTGTGGTCATAATAACTCTCAGCCTTCCTGAGTAAATAAGTCAGAACTGTGTCCCAGTCCTGAGCAAAACTGGATCCACCGTCTCCAATCTTCCCAGCCGGCACGGGATCTCTCCTGAACGGAACCAAGATACGACGCCTAGGGCGGAGAAGGGTTACCAACACACTCCTCCCCCAAACCACTTCCTGGGACTCTCTAGACTTCCTGCCGCTTCTCAGTGGTTTTTCCGGTTTCAGCTCCTCAACTCTCGCTGTTTCCGCCTCTTGCTTTCCGCCGCCGGAATTTGACGAGCTCTCGCGAGACTTGGGCCTCTTCCTCAGCTGGCGCTCTGCAAGGTAGGTGTGCGGCCTGTGCTCGGGCCGGCGTTTTTTGCCGGCGTTGAGGAAAACGGCTTGTGGCGTTAGCCCTGGAGCAGCGGGCCCTGGTCACCGGGTGGGGATACAGCCGATTACCCGGCCTGCGCCGTCCGATGGCTTCTGCGGGGGGGGCGGGAGGGCGAGCCGGCGGCGCCTGCAGCCGGGGCCGCTGACCGCAGGGCGCTCTGTGCTCCCAGGAGAAGGCCATGTTCAGTTCAAGCGCCAAGATCGTGAAGCCCAATGGCGAGAAGCCGGACGAGTTCGAGTCTGGCATTTCCCAGGTGAGAGGGGGTCCCCGGGGGGCGGGGGCGGGGCGGGGGCAGGCGGCCGCGTGTGTCCGCGGGCCGGGGGCCGGGGGCGGGGGCCGGCGACGTCCAGGCCGGGCGGCGCGGGGCCGGGGCGGGGGCCGGCGCTGAGGGTCGTGCCCCGCTGCTCCCTGCTGCTTTAGGCTCTGCTGGAGCTGGAGATGAACTCGGACCTCAAGGCTCAGCTCCGGGAGCTGAACATAACGGCGGCCAAGGTAAACTCGCGCGTTCTCGTCCGCGGGGAGGGCGGGGCGTGTCCGCGCACGCGGAGCCCGTCGGGGGCGTGTGCGTTGCTAAATGACCGCACGTTCCGTGCGTGCTTCCAGCCGGCTTCCTTACCCCAGACGCGGCGGGGCCGATGCTGCCCGGGTGCGGGGAGTGGATTTGGAAGTGCGCTGCGGCTTCGCCGACCGCTCGCGTGGGGTGCGGGAACGTGGAGTGGGGCTGGGTGCGTTTGGGTGCACGTGGGGCCGTGTTTGGTTACGGATAAGCGAGGTGCCGGGGGAAGCTCCCCGCGCTAGCCCGAGTTGGGGCTCACGGGGGAGCAGCCCTGGTTGGAGGCAGGCTTGGCTGCGGGAGTGTGGGTTGGTGGCGGTAATGCGCCCAAGAGGCCCGACCGTACCCCTTCTTGTTCCTAAATACGAAGGTTAGCGGGCCAGGGATGTTTTCGGAGAGTTTAAAGTTAATACAACTCACGACCCTTGGGGTTAGACCTTTGTCCTTACATCTAATTTGACTGCACTTGTTACCTCTCTACTTTCTGAAGCGGTTGTCTTGACTGACTACATCTGCTTAGTGTACAGATAAGTGGAAATCAATTTTTTTTGAATTTGTGTTTTTAGTTTAGGATTTAGAGTGTATTTGGACAGTTTAGAGTTTGGTGAAGAGGCTTAGGCAGAGGACAACCAGCCATCCTTTTTGGGTGCAAAAAACTTAATTTCCTGTAGAAGATATCACCCATGTTTGCATGGTTATCAGCAAGTTCTCAAGCTGGACGTTTATGTGTCTGATGTGTCAGACTTGAAAAAGACTGGTGGAGCTGGGGTATGTGGCAGTGGAAAATGAACTGAGAAGTGGCTTTTGAAAAAGGAGCCCATCATGGAGAATGGCGCTTGAGTGGGAAAGATGGAGGCTGTGATCTTCAAAAAGTGGATTTTTTTTTTTCCTTCAGGAAATTGAAGTTGGTGGTGGTCGGAAAGCTATCATAATCTTTGTTCCTGTTCCTCAACTGAAATCTTTCCAGAAAATTCAAGTCCGGCTAGTACGTGAATTGGAGAAGAAGTTCAGTGGGAAGCATGTGGTCTTTATCGCTCAGGTATCTGTTCGGTTAAATGTTTTGTTTTGTGAATTTTGCTAAAATTATCTGTGTTTAGACTGTGTTGGTAGTTAATGAAAACAATCATTTTATGAATATAAAGAACCTGTTCTAGGTGGTAGGGTGCTGGGAAAGTTATTTACTTTGAGTAGAAAAATAAAGTACACTATTAATAGTGGAAACAATTTAAGGAATCTGTTACATGACAGAAAGCTGTGTTTTTGAGCTGTTTACATATTTCCAATTCCATAAATGTAGTGGGTTGCTTACAGAGGTGATTGGTCCTGAGAAGTAATTTTTCTGTATGATAGAATTAGTGGTCCTGTGGTCATGCTGCTCAGGTGAATCAGATGTAGGCTTTGGGAGGGAAAAGAGATGCTAAGGAATAGTTAATAGGAAAAAGGGCAAATAATCAAGAAAGCGTTTTTTTGACGTTCAGCTCTGGCTTTGGTGCAAACTGAAGTTTAGGGGAAATTAAGTGCCAGGATAGACCAGGAATAAAAGAAACAGTATTCTGGGTCAGTAGACATTTTAGAGCCTATAGTGGGTAGTGGGCCTTGTTGAGTGGGGAAAGATGTATTTGGGGATTTGTTCTTCAGTAGCATTTTAATATAAGCTATGGTTTCTGAATGAATAACTGAAAATCAGGAAGTAACTTCATAGAAGGGTTTCTGAGTAAATTGTTTGGTCTAGGTGGTTTTGCTTTCTCAAACTCTGGTTCTGTTACTCATTTTACTTTTAAAGCAGTTGGACAGTTCTAAGCCTTGTATCAACTTAAGGTCCTGTTTTTGGAATTTTGTTCCATGATAATTTTTACCTTGCAGAGGAGAATTCTGCCTAAGCCAACTCGAAAAAGCCGTACAAAAAATAAGCAAAAGCGTCCCAGGAGGTGAGTATTTTAGTAGCATGAAAAATGGGTGTGTACCCCTCTTAATTTGTACAGGTTACAATTTATAACACAAGCCATTTATATGGGAATCCTTATTGAGTAACATTTGGTTTCCTCTATATGTGGTGTGTTTTAGAATTCATTCTAGATGTAAAATATATCCGCATCCACATAGGCACTATAGGTAATAGGTCATTGGTGTTGCAAAAGATGAGACTTTGCTCTAGTTCTTTGGACAAAGGATAGGAATGACAAGAAGTAAATCATTAGTTTAGTGCTGGGATAAAGCATGGTAGACATAGTTGATGTGGGCTTGGATGTATCTTTGCTTTTTATTTTTGCTGAGGATTAGGGGTAAAAAAAAATTGGGTGGATTTTTCTGGTGCTATATCACAGGTTAAAGTAATACTGCAGTTGAAGATGCTGATGGAAAATTTTTAAGAACTTAATTGACTTACTTTAGCATAAACGCGAATATTGACAGTTGGCTTCTTGAGCTAGGTAGGCCTTTTGGTATTTTGTGACTGTCACTGATTAGTACATTGTTTTGCAAACTTGGATTATTGGATTCCTTCAGACTCTTTCCTAGACACCAGTTTGGGAAAAAATGTTGTAGTTGTCTCTCTACCAGATAGGCAACAATCATATGCCGTGTGTGATTTGTATTGTTATCCCTAGTTAACGGATGAGAAAACTGACCCAAGACTTGGAGAATTTGCTTATTACTGCTAATAATAGGAGCTAAGAATTTTTTTCAAAAAAACTCAATCTTGTTCTGAAAAACAACTTCATAGGAAGTGAGTGATGGGAATGTAGAATAGTGGGTAGGTGTTACTGTGTTGTACCATGTTGTGTGGGAAGGAAGGGGAGGACTGGGTGAGGACAGAAAGGTTGGTGCAGGGTTTCTAGAATTTGTTATGTGGCTTAGCACTTAGAGACTGTTTTATGGGTAGTTGGAGTAGCATAACAATTGAGGATTTTTTTATAGTGATACATAAAGGGGGTTTTGTAATCTCAGTTCTGAGAGCCTGAGTTAGGAATTGGGTATGAAAACAGTCCCTTTGCTCTCTACCCAGCTAAAGGGCTGCCTCTCAGATCTGTAGCTTGAATTCTCCCTCGTCCCCAACCTTTGTTTTCCGCATTTCTTGGGTGATGACTTGGCGCTGTTGCTGGTTGAGCTGGTGTATACACAAAGTCTTTCATACTCCTTCACACTGAGGTGCAGTTGGTAGGTCACAGTGATTCTACCACTTTCCCAGTCTGGTTTCCTGCTTTCAGGTTTGTTTTCTATATTCTGAAGAGCTATGTTTCTTCACCTCAGATTAGATGCTGAAATTTATATATATTTTTGGCTCTAGCAGCGTTCAGTGTTTTGTCCTCTGAAACGCTTGAAGTCCGTATGGTTTGTGGTTATTAAAGTTGCAGTGCTGTTGCTCGCCCTTTAAAACAGTTTAGGTAACATTGGGATTTGAGAGATGACTCCAAGAATGGCTTTGAATCTATTCTGATTTATTTTTAGAGAAAGTAATAAATTTCCCTATTTGTCTGCCTGCCTAATATTTTAAGAATATGCTTAATGAGTAGCAGTGAAAAATCCAGCCGTCTGATAGCTTTCTGAAAGGTGATGGAAGGCTTTGGGAAGCGGATTCCCTTCCGGCTTTTGTTGTCTGTGGCTAGGGAACAGTAAGACCTTGGCCGTCAAATCAAGAGCCACTAGAAAACGTTAACTGTGTGTGGGTACTGCCAAGTAGGAAATACAAATGAGTAGAATATATACTGTGGGGTGAGTAAGACCTATACAAATGACCATAATACAAGGCAGCTCTGTAGTATTGGAAATAAGAGCTGTCTCCTGACATCTTGTGGTACATAGCAGGCACCCCAAAGGTTTGGAATTATGTGAATCTTCTCATTTATCAGGCAGCAGCTCGGTTGGTTTTGAACTTTATAGTGACACTCAGATGAGGAGCAGTATTCCATTGGCAGTTAGCATAATGAGGATGGGTTGAAAATCAGTGACCCACGTGGGGGCGGGCAGCTATCCTAGAGCTGGTAATAGAACAGTATCTTTTGGGGTGGAATATTTCGTCATTTGATTATAGACAACCAGGAGAAGTTTGGTACCGTGGTGGCCAAGGAGAGCTCTCGAAGGGTCTTTAGTGGGTGAATTACGTGGTCACATCAGTATTTTAGAAAGATTACTTTGACGGTATTGCAGGGGGGTGGTTTTGGAGATGAGCAAGACTAATGAAGTGGTTATTACAGTGATTTAGTTGAGAAATAATACAACTGAAATTAAAGATGTGTAAAAAAGTCCTCACTAATCTCCCATTCCCTAGAGATAATTACTCATAATAACTTGGTGAATATGAATTGTATTGAATATGCAGTTACCAGGGTATCACATTAGAAATAGACTAAGTTTTTTAAAAAAAATTAAGCTGCTTGTTATCATACTCTAGTTAGACAAAGACTTTGGTTTGATATATGAAATATAATTAGCATACTTGAAAACTAGTATTAATTTAGCTTTTAGGAATCTGGAATTTACAATTTTCATTTTGACTGTAAGAGGTGCCCTCTGGGGTTCACCAGAGGGCAGGCATTGCTAGATTGCTTACTTTCTGTCACTATTCTTTAAGCCGCACTCTGACAGCCGTGCATGATGCAATCCTTGAGGACTTGGTCTTTCCAAGTGAAATCGTTGGCAAGAGAATTCGAGTGAAACTGGATGGCAGCCGGCTCATAAAGGTTCATCTGGACAAAGCACAGCAGAATAATGTGGAACACAAGGTAACAGTTTAAGATTGTGTTATGGAAAGGTTCACCCACAGAAGAGAGTAGATTGCAGTATAATGTGTCTCCATGTACCACCAGAAACAAGAATTATAAACTCACGGCCAGCTTCTCTCTTCTGTACCTCAGCCTGCTCCCCTTTGGATTGTATGTGTCAGGTTTTAAACTGGGAGAGGTCTTAAAAATTGAGCACTTGACATTCTTTGTACCTTTTAAGTTATTGGGAAAAATGGAAGTAAAATAATTCCATGGTCCGACTCATAGTAAGGCTGTATATTTTTGATCAGTCAGGGGTGGGATGGTTATGGTATTAGAATCTTGGGAGAACTGTCAGTTTCGTTTAGCCTTGGGAGAATATAACCAGTGTGGACTACTGCTGGGGTCCCCTACTGGCTTTGTCTGCATGGTGCAGAGGAGCAGAGCACTCAGGTACAGTGGTATAGCATCCTGTCCCATGATACTGGAGATGAGCTTGTCCCCAGCCACAGGACTGTTGTGGGCATGTCCTGTATATTCCTTATCTTCTCAGTACCTGGTTGCTGAGGAGAAAAACCGTGCAGGGCACAATTTCACAGAATTAGTAGGTTTTAAGATGAGCGTGTATGTTTCAAGTTTTGTGATAAATTATTTCTTTTCTTGTAGGTTGAAACTTTTTCTGGTGTCTATAAGAAGCTCACGGGCAAGGATGTTAATTTTGAATTCCCAGAGTTTCAGTTGTAAACAAAAATGACTAAATAAAGTATATTCACAGTATTCTGTTTTAGGCATGTTTGTCAAGACTCCAGAGACACGGATGCACAGCTACTTACATTATCAGCAGCTTTTTACATAGGCTGAAGGATTTTGAGCAGAGAGGGTGTATGTTTGTGCCAGGATGTTTGATGTGAAGGATATACTTGTATCCAGTGACGGTGTGATAGGTGTAATCTTATGATATTGCCCCAAATGGGTGAATATTATTAACATTTTTAAGTGTACAGTTCAGTAGCCTTAAGTATGTCTGCATTGTTGTGAGACAAATCTCCAGAACGTTTTCATTCGTCTTGTAGAACTGAAACTGCTCATTAAACCAACAACTCCACTTCTCCCTCGTTCCCTTAGAATCATTGAATTTTTATATGTAAATCCATATTAGTCTTTCAAAAGACTGAAAAGTCAAGTGTAAGAGTGTAGTTAGTAGATTTTAATATACTCTAGATGGTGTATAAACTTGGGTGGGTGGTCCAGTTCCTCAGTGTTCTAGTTCGTACAATGAAGGCATTGGGTGAAACGAAAGCTCTTGAGGTTAGGACCCTGGAGCAGCATCAGGGGACCATAGGTCTTCCAGGTCTTTCTCTAGGTAGTTGGAGATGTCTTAAGATTGATTCTTCAGTTTGCTTGCTTTGTTGCCAGGTGGCTTTCAAGAATTGCTAAACCCTGAACTTTGCTAAATTTACCTTCCTGTTTACATATAGATAGAGTGAAGAAAATCTTAGGGAAGGCAACCCCAAATAACATGTTTTACATCAGATGCTCCTACATGTAGACTAGTTGGATTGTGTAAGCTTTTGAGGCAAAACAATAGTATTTCCCCACTTCACAAATAAGGCCTGGTAAGAGTTGAACAACTGCTGGGCCACTGACTGGCTCAGAGGCTGAGTCATGTGGTGGTATGGGTCCACCGGGTGCCTAAAACCTCCACATGCTCTTGAGCTGCCCTGTACTTGGTGGGTGAAGAAGACTCCCCTTCCCTATTCAGTTGTCTACACCCCATCAGTCCCTGTCAGGATCTGCACAGCCCTGATCCTTTCCCTGGTTCTCTGGAGTGAAGTCCTTACACCCCAGGTGATGTGCTGCAAACCTGTCCTCCCTCTCTAGCACGAAGCCCCCTTTGTTTCTGATGATCTGTGTTTTGTGGCATTGTAGTAGGTTCCTCTTTGTAGTACTTTTTGTTACCTCAAACAACGTTTAGCATATATTGGTCTTCAGAAAATAATGAATGAAGGTAACAGGAAAATATGTTTTTGTGGCCATAACCTGGAAACTGAACAGATGTACTGTAGGTGGATGCACATTTTACTTGAGCACAATCCTAATACCATAATACGATTTGGGTGTCGCCACTCTGAGCCTCAGTTTTCTGGTCTGTAAAGTGAGAATTTATTACCTGCTTCATTAAATATATCTACATAGATACCAAGTTCATTTTCAGAGTAGTAGCTAACTAGTGCCAGGGATTTAAAGTGTGTGCTTCATTAAACTGCACTGACCACAGCTCCGTAACCTGGGAGTCCTCAGCATGTGAAGCAGCTCTCCAAAGGTAGCATATAGGATGAGCCCTTTAACTTTAAGTTACAGGAGGTGACATGAATTACTCAATATGGAGGAGTTGACTGAGGCAAATTCAGACTTGTTTTTTTTCAGCTTGTAAAATACTACAGTTACAAGTAGTTATAGAATTTGTGGGTTATATTAAGTGGTTGAATCTTTGATTTAGATGGTGCATGATTATGACACTTGCTACTGTCATTCACAGGTTCACTAGTCAGTCTGGGAAACAAGATTTACAAGCTGTCCTAGAATGTTTTTCTTTTAAAAAATATTTTTAATTTATTGGTTTTTCTATGATGCCAGTGGCTATCAGTAGTATACCTAGTAGATGTTGAAATAAAATAAAATCTGTCTCCAGGAAAAGAAGAAATTTTAACATGACCTGAGAAAATAATTGTTTTTTAAACTCTAGTGTAAGGCATGAGCATATTTTAAGATGGCCATTGGGAAATACTTCCATTTTAGGTGAAAGTTAATGTCACTTACAAGGTATCTGCACAGTATAAAAACTTGGAAATAGAGTATTCTCACCTATTTAAGACTCTTAGGAAAGTGGAGTTTTAGTTGGCTTTGAATCCATTTGTTAGAAATTGAGATGTTGAATCTCTTCTAATTCCTTTGCAAGAACAAAGACTACCAGAATACCAAGAAAGGTGGGAAATTTTGATTTATTTTCAACAAAAACTTCCACAGTTGCTGGGCGGGACACACAGCTGAGGATACCCTTACATTTGCATCTGTGTAAGGGATCTTTCTTTTAAAACAAAAACTTTAGTAGAAGCTTTCTGTTATACACAAAAGTGTTAGCAGGATAACGTAATGGACTTCTGTGTACTTTTCACCCAGCTTCAGCACCACTGATAATTTGCTTAATCTTGTTTCAGCAATTCCCACCTCTTTTTTTGGTGGAGATTTTTGAAGGGAATTCTAAACATCATATTATTAGTTAGGGACCTTTTAGTTGTGATGATGATAATTATTTTTTTGAGACAGGGTCTTGCTCTGTTGCTCCGGCTGGAGTGCAGTGCCATCATCATAGCTCCCTGCAGACTCCAACTCACAGGGCTCAAGGGATCCTCCTGCCTCAGCCTCCCAAATAGTTGGGACTACAGGCCCAAGCCACTACACTCCACACTGGGCTAATTTTTTCTGTCTTTTGTAGAGATGGGGTCCTGCTCTTCCTCATGCTGTTCTTGAACTGGTCTCAAGCAGTCCTCTCACCTTGGCCTCCCAAAGTGCTAGGATTACAGGCATGAGCCACCACGCCTGGCCTAAGCTATGGTAATTATTAAAATCAAGTATCAAAATAAACTTAACTAGATTTTAAATTGTTACATTACAAAGTATTAAACCAAGGTTTTCTAAATCTAGTCAATCACGTTGCTTTTACTAAAGTTAGTATCTTGGTGAACAAAAAAGTTTAGGTACTATTTTTATCCATTTAAAATTTCTTTGTTTTTGTAATGTGTATACTCTGTTAGTGCTGTGGTACGTTCTATATTACTAACTACACATTGGAGTTACTCGAGAGTTACTTGAGGTACACGACAAAATGGTTTGGGGACTAGTGCGCTAGACATTGTCATCACAATTTTCATCAGTAAACTCGGTGTCAAGAGAGCTTAAATATATTGAATATTTTGGAAAGGTAAACAATTTTTTAAGATCCTGTTGAACAAAGATTAGATATTAAACCTGCAAGAATGAATGTGTATGCATTTGCTCTGGAGAGTAATTGTGGATTTTAAATCTTCCTTTTCCCTGCTGGTATTAGTCCAGTATTTTCTCCCTTATTTGTACAATGTAGTAAAAGAACTGATAAGGGTACACAAAGTTACATAGTTCGTAAGTAGTACATCATTTTAAGTTTTTTGAGGCATTGAGATGCATAATGTATCTTTAAAATAGGCATTGGGCTTGATATTTATTTAAATTTATGACAGTATAGTACACAGTATGACAGTACAAGCACGATCCAGTGAAAGTAGAGATGTTTCAATTACCAGAGATGGGCCTGGTTACTAACATTCCGATTACTGCTAGATAAGCTGTTAAAAATGCTTTTTACTCCATTGAATTTCCTCACATAATCAATAGCAGCAGCAACTATGGGTGAGTGATTAAAATGAAGTTTAGCCTGGATGCCTGTTTGGCAATTACATTTTGACTTAAAATTCTATACAGATAAAATCAAGTTCATGCTCTGTAATGACATTTAAATGAGGCTGTCATTTCACTTAGTGTTTTATTTATTGTCTGCACCTAAAATGGCCTAACCATTGTCTTAAAAGTGGAGCAAATCACTACTTACTCAGTTTTTAAATCATTATTTGCATTGTTTGACAGAACTCAGTATGGTCCATAAATAGAATTGTCATTCTCCCAATTTTATTCATAACTGTTCTTTGGTATCTTGCAAGCCTATTACAGTAATTAGGGACCTTGAGAACAATGGGTGCGCATGTCTTAATCCAATGCATCTATAAAGTCTTTAGTAAAACTTTTGTTAGGGAGTTTGATGTGGTGGGGAATCACAGCCTGTATCTGGGCTGTGGCCTGAAGATAGGTTGCCTCGTTTCTCTGAACCTCAGTTTCTCATCGTGAAATGAAAGGGTTAGCTTGAGTGTGATGGTCCCTCTAATTCTAAAAGTCATTGACTTTAGGTAATAGCATTTTAAAAAATCAGTACATACAACCGATGAGAAGGTATATGTGCCTAGCAGAGTATTTGGCACTTAGTGAAAACTTGAATGAATGAGCTTTCTTGTCCTTGAAAACCAAATCAGTTACCGAATTTTTTAAAGGAGGAGTGAGAATCAGTGAAACCCTGTGATAAACCGTGACTGGTGATGCCTGAGAATGGTCTCAGATACAGGGAGACAAGGTGAGAGGCAGCCAAGTCTGCAACTCTCAAGTTGGTGAATGGAACAAAGGAAATTCTAAACTTTTATTCATATTTTTGACTGGTTGCTTTTCCCATTTCATGCTGTGTGGCTTTCTGGAAGTCTCTTAACTTCTCTGGGTGTCAGTTCCCTGTTCATCACATGAGGGGGCTGAATGAGATGGGCTCATCTCTGATCGGTCCTAAGTTGGATGGTTCTGTGAGGGGGCTGGGAGGTCCTCTGGCTGCAGGAGCTGTGAGGTGGCTGGGAGGTCCTCTGGCTGCAGGAGCTGTGAGGTGGCTGGGAGGTCCTCTGGCTGGCTGCAGGAGCTGTGAGGTGGCTGGGAGGTCCTCTGGCTGCAGGAGCTGTGAGGTGGCTGGGAGGTCCTCTGGCTGCAGGAGCTGTGAGGTGGCTGGGAGGTCCTCTGGCTGCAGGAGCTGTGAGGTGGCTGGGAGGTCCTCTGGCTGGCTGCAGGAGAAGCAGAGGGATTAGATTTGTGTGTGTGTGATGGGTGCATTTCAGAGAAGGTACTACTTTCAGTAGTCTTTTGACTAAGTCTTCCTTAGTTTCCGATTTGTACTGGTATTTGTTTAGACGTCAGTATGGATGGCTGACTGGTGTAAGTAGGATCACTGAGTTCACACTGGCCTGCTCCGACCAGCCCTGACTGGATGCGGTGAATAGCACCTGCCGAGGACGGGACACAGCCCGTGCTAGGCTAAGAGGCACGCCTTAACGGTGCTCCCCGCAGGCCAGGTCCTGTGGCAGACTCTGGGACAGAAAGATGAAATCAGTTACAATCTCTACCCTTAAGGTCCTCACTGCCCAGTGGGTGAAATAGCACGAAAATGATATTTATGCAACAATGCGGCATTTACTTCAAATTACAAACCTGTGCCTTAGGAAGTCTCCACTCTGACTTGTGTTTGTTGACCTTGTGCAGGCTTGCCTTGGGAAAGGGCCCGGGGGGCGGGGGGGGGACGGGACGGTGGGAAGACACACAGGAGTTCTCGTGTGACATCATCAGCCTCCACACTGCCTGAGATGTTTGTTCCAATCTGGTTTCCCTGCTGCATGGGGAAGGCATGCTGTGTGACACCCCGTGCCTTTCTGCTGATGGGTTGATCACACCAGCATGTCTGTGCCATTGCCCTTGACCAGTCCTAAGTGGCCACTGACAGGATGATTGAATGGTGTCCCCCCTAGAGTGGTTGCTGCATCCAGCAGGTCTTTCTCTTCAGTCAGGGGGAATTTGTTGACAGCCAGTTCCCAGGTCTGGGCTGGAGTGGAGTGTCCAGTCGGGTGTTCAGTGATGCCTGACGCAGCCACCACGTATTGAGTGTGTGCCTGCACGTGTCGGCACTGGGTGGACCATTTGCTGTATAAACTTAAATCCTTACCACAACCCTGTGAGGTAGGCAGTAGTTCTCAAAGTGTGGTTCCTGGACCAGCAGCCTCAGTGCTGCTTGGGAACTCATAACGAAAACGCTCAGATCCCACCACCTACTGGATCAGCCAGGGGTGGGGCTCGGCAGTCTGTTTTAAGACGCCCTCTGGGTGATTCTGATGCAGGTCAAGCGTGAGACCCTCTGGTGTTGGGTTCCTTCGTAGTCTGATGGTGTGCCGTCTCATGGAACCGCGTGGTCGGCGGTGACGCCTGTCTCCTGGGCCATCTGTGCTCTGTGTCAGTGGCGAGGCTGAGGGAGGGAGGTGTGCTTGGAAGGGGAAGGAGTGATGAGCCCCGCGCTGCTGAGGAGGGAGGCACGAGCTGCTCTGCACTTGCAGGGAACTGGGGGAACGAGCCTCAGGGACGAGGAGGGAGAGGCTGGCCAGGGTCAGTGTCCTCACAGACAGTGTCCTGGAGATACGGCAACGTGTACTGTGCAACCTCCAGTGGAAATTCCCATCCGGGGACAAACGGTTTTCATCTGGCTCTTGCTGTCCAGATTTCACAGTTATCTCTGAGAAATGTAAATACCAACTGGGCTTTGAGCCAGAGCCTCGTCCTGGCGCAGAGTGGACCACTCAGTGAGAGGGTTGGAGTTCGTGAGGCTAACGGCTGTCCCGAGGGCCACGGCTTGGATGCTTTCCAGAAAAAGCTGAGGGGAAGAGAGCAAAAAGGATAAGGAAGGCCTGAAAGGAGCAGTAGCTGGTGCTTCCTGACGACTTCCTGCCACTTACGTGTGATTTGTAATCTAAAAATGGTTCTAATTACAGTCTACTTGAAATCAGCATCTAGCTAGAAAAAGTTAATGGTCACTTTTATTTTCGTAACTGAGAGTGGTTTTCAGGTTATTAGCACTTTTAAAAAAGCCTTTACCCTTTTTCAGCACAAAAACGCACAGACACAGTCGCATCAGTTGTGAGACAGACAGAAGGTGGTTTGGTCTTGGGATGGACCATGGCGGGAGTTGCCTGCTTGCTCGGTGCAGCCCGACCAGCAAGCATGAGGGGGACAAGCACAGCATGAGGCGGATGGGTCTGGAGCCCAACCTGGCCCAGGCCCTGTTAACTGTGACCCCGGGCAAGGTCTCTGATTCTTGAACTCTAGAACGGAGGCACTGATGCCTTGCCCTGCAGCCTGGGTTAGTGAGTGCTTGTGGGTGACTCTGACCAACACCTGGGGGCCAAACTCGATCCGATCATCTGTTCTCTTCACCCAGGTTGCAACTTGTGCGGGCAGAGGGAGTGGCCATCCAGGGATGAGGTGGGTCCCATGCACACCCCCCTCCCGCCAGGCACCAGAGGCAGATTCACCATGAGACCAATAAAGGTGCAGCTGGAGGGGCCCTAGCACCGTGTTCCCATGGGCATGTGTTGTAAAATTAGCAAAAATAAAATATTTGCTGTAATCAGTGAGGACTGCAGTCTTGTTCCTCCATCACAGCCCTGCTGAGTGGCACTGGGCGCTGTTGACATTTGGGGCTGGATCGCTGTGTGGTGGGGTGTTTGTGCATCATGGGATGTTTAGCAGCATCTGTGGCCTCCACCCTGTAGAAGCCAGTGCCAGCCCCCCGTTGTGACAATTACAAATGTCTCCTGAAGCCTGGGGGCGGGGAGAGCAAGCCAAGCAAGTTGGGATTGTATATTGTGGATTTCTGTTGGAGGTGTTTTTTGTGGTTCACAGTGACTTCCTGTGCCGTGAGGCCCTCAGTCACAAACCAGCCAGTGGCAAGGTCGTGTCAAAGACTGAAGTCACCCTCTGCACAAAATAAACAAACCAAAACTCAATGCCTGAAATCGTATACCTCATATATGAAAGAAAACTGATAAGAGGTTTTCCCAAATTTGACAACCATCCAAAAATGTACATGACACTACCAATAAAGGCTTATGGAGCTGAAGTAAACCTTTTTGAAGCTGCCAATAATAAAAAATTTAAATAACTGTGTAAGATAGAGAAAATACTGAGTTACCCTCTATTCTCTCTACAGAAACTTGTTTCCATGAGAGGAGGCAATAGAAGAATATGCAGCCAAATAATACAGTGAAAAAGAAATACAAGGGCTGTCAGGCAGCTTTTTAAAAACTAAACTTTTTATTTTGAGATAATTATAGATTCACATGCAGTTGTAAGAAATAATACAGAGAGATCCCAAGTATCCAGTTTCCCCAAGGGCAACATCTTGTGGACCCACAGGACAGTCTCACAACCGAATACTGATGTTGATGTCCCAAGTTGCAGCACATGGTCACCAGAAACAGCCCTCAGCCTGCTCTTCTATAGCACCACACTTCTCTTCTTAATCCCTGGCAACCACCAGTCTGCTCTCTGTTTCTATAGTTTTGTCACTTCCGGAATGTTATATGAGCAGAATCATACAATAGGTATCCAGAGTGTTACGAGTGGG
This sequence comes from Daubentonia madagascariensis, assembly GCA_023783475.1. Classification (NCBI taxonomy): domain Eukaryota; kingdom Metazoa; phylum Chordata; class Mammalia; order Primates; family Daubentoniidae; genus Daubentonia; species Daubentonia madagascariensis. The sequence goes on from JAKFHU010001035.1 coordinate 3,044,295, forward strand.
ATGTGCAGCAGGGATCCGGGGCGTCGCACGAGTGGGATGTGCAGTGGGCACCCGGGGAGTCATATGAGTGGGATGTGCAGCGGGCACCCGGGGAGTCATATGAGTGGGATGTGCAGTGGGCACCCGGGGTGTCGCACGAGTGGGATGTGCGGTGGGCACCCGGGGAGTCATATGAGTGGAATACAGTAGGGAACCTTTTGGGATTGGTTTTTTTTCACTGAGCAGAATTCCTTGTTCATCCAAGTTGTTTTGTGTATCCATGGTTTGTTCCTTGTCATTGCTGAGTGGCATTCAGGGCATGTGTGTTTCTCAGCTTGTTTAACCCTTCACCTGTTGAAGGACATCTGGGCTAATTCCTGTTTTGGGATATACAAATAAAGCTGCTATGAACATTTGCGTACAGGTTTATGTGTTAACGTAAGTTTTCATTTCTCTGGAATAAATGTCCACGAGTGTAATTGCTTAGTCTAAATTGCAAGTAAACATGGTAATTACTGTTTAGTTGTTTAAGAAACTCCAAACTGTCTTCCAGCGTGGCAGTGCATTTCACATTCTCTCCAGCAATGTGTCAGTAATGTAGTGTCTCCTCATGCTTGCCAGCATTTGGTGTTGTCACTATAGTGCTTTAGCCATCCTGCCAGGTGTGCAGTGATATCTGACTGTGGGTTTAATTTGCATTTCTCTAATGGCTAATGATGTTGAACATCTTTTCATACGCTTATTTGCCAACTGTATATCTTCTTTGGTGAAAGGCCTAGTCATGTGTTTGCCCATTTTCTAATTGGACTGTTTATTATTTTCCTATTAAGTTTTGAGAGTTCTTTATATATTCCAGATACTAGTCCTTTGCCAGATAGGTGGTTTGTAAATACTTTGTCCCATCCTGGGACTTGTCTTTGCATCTTCTTAATGGGGTCTTTTTTTTTTTTTTAAAGAGACAAGATCTTACTGTGTTGCCCAGGCTGGTCTTGAACACCTGGCCTCAAGCAATCCTCCCGCCTCAGCCTCCCAGAGTGCTAGGATTTCAGGCGTGAGCCACGGTGTTCAGCCTCTTAACAGGGTCTTTTGCAGAGCAAAATTTTTAAATCTTAATGAAGTTCAATTTATCAATTATTGCTTTTGTGGATTGTACTTTTTATGTTTTATTTAGGAACTATTTGCCTAGCTTTAGATCCTGAAGGTTTTTCTTCTATGTTTTTTTCTAAAAGTGTTATAATTTTACATTTTCCATTTAAGTCCATGATCTGTCTTAAGTTTTGTAGAAGATGTGAGGCTATAGATTGATGTCCAGTTGCTCCAACACCATTTACTGAAAAGGCTATCTTTTCCATTGAATCGCTTTTGCACCTTTGTCAAAAATCAGTTGGTTATATTTGTGAACATCTATTTCTGGGCTCTCTGTTTTGTTTCATTGTATAATAAATCTTGGAATTGGGTAGATTGATTGCCCAGGCTGGAATGCAGTGGTGTCATCACAGTTCACTGCAACCTCAAACTCATGGGCTAAAGTGATCCTCCTGCCTCAGCCTTCTGAGTAGCTGGGACTACAGGCATGTGCCACTATTCCTGGCTAATTTTTAATTTATTTTTTATAGAGATGGGGTCTTGCTATGTTGCCCAGGCTGGTCTTGAATTCCTAGCTTCAAGTGATCACTTGCCTTGGCCTCCCAAAGTGTCCCAAAGTGTGGGGTTACAGGCGTGAGTCCTTGCTGGGATTTTGACGGGAATTGTGTTAAGCTTGTCAATTTGGGAGAGAATCGACATCTTTACTTTGTTGAGTCTCCCAGTCTACGAAGGTGATGTGTCTCTCTGTTTATTTAGATCTTTGATCTTTTCATCGGCATTTTGTAGTTTTCAGCATACAGGTCCTGTATATGTTTTGTTAGATTTACACCTGAGTTTTCTTGGTTTGTTTGTTTTGTTTTAAGAGACAGGGTTTCTGTTGCCCAGGCTGGAGGACAGTGGTCTCATCATAGCTCACTGTAACCTTGAACTCCTGGGCTCAAGTGATTCTCCTGGCTCTGGCTCAGCCTCCCAAGTAGGTGGGACTATAGGCATGTACCACCATGCCTGGCTATTTTTTAAAATTTTTAAAAATTTTCTGTAGAGACAGGGTCTTGATATGTTGCTCAAGCTGGTCTTGAACTCCTGGCCTTAAGTGATTCTCCTGCTTCGGCCTCCCAAAGTGCTGGGATTACAGGTATGAACCACTGCGCCTGGCCATTTACACCTAAGTATTTTTTGAGCAATTGTAAATTACGTTGTTTTTTAATTTTAGTGTCTACAAATTCATTGCTATTTTATAGAAATACAATTGATTTTTTAAGTTTATCTTGTGTCCTGTGACTTTGCCAAACTCATTTAATTGTTCGAGGAGTTTTTTTTAGACTCCTTGGGATTTTCCCAGTAGACAGCCATGTCATCTGCAACAAGGGCCAGTTTTATTTTTTTCCTTTCTAACCTATATGCCTTTGTTTCCTTTTCATGCCTTATTGTCGTGCTTAGAACTTCCAGCTCTGTGTTGAGTAAGCATAGTGAGAGTAGACCTCCTTGCCTCGTCTCGACTGGGAAGAAAACCGTCAGTCTTTCACCAGGAAGTGTGGTATTAACTATAGACTTTTTTATAGATGCTCTTCATCAAGTTGAGGAAGTTATTCCTCTACCTCTATTTTCTGAGAGTTTTTATCATGCAAAGATGTTGAATTATGCCAATTGCTTTTTCTGCGCCAGTCGATACGATGTGATTTTTCTGGGTTAGCTTGCTGATGTGGTGGATTGCATTGATTGGTTTCTGAATGTTGCCCCAGCTTTGTGTCTCTGGATGAAACCCCATCTGGTTGTAGTTTATAAATCTGTTTAAATATTGCTGAATTCTGTTTGGTAGTATTTTGTTAAGGATTTTTGCATCCATTAATATATTCATGAGGGCTGTTGGTCTGTAGTTCTTTTGTACTGTCTTTGTCTGGTTTTGGTATCAGGGTAATAACAACTTTACAAAATGAATTGGTAAATATTCTATCTTCTATTTTCTGGAAGAGGATGTGTAGAACTTGTGTTAATTTTTCTTTAAACATTTGGTAGATTCTCCTGTGAAACCATCTGGCCTAGAAATTTCTTTCCTGGGAGTTTTTAAATTGCAAATTTAATTCTCTTAATTGTTATAGGGCTATTAAATTATCTATTTCATATTGGGTGCATTGTGGTAGTTTGTGTTTTTCTAGGAAGAGATCCATTTTGTCTAAGTTGCCAAATTTATGTATAACTTTAATACGTTTTAAATAAAGAATCCATTCTTTTTAATAGGTTTTGTGATTTATGTGGAATTTGTCAGTGTTTACATTTTAAATTTGTTATGATTTTTCAGTTTAAATAAAATATTCACCTTTGAACCTAGCTTTTTATGATCATAATTTTCTATGTATCTTTTTCTTAGAAGGCCCCCTTACCCCCTAAAACATGCAAGGTTCAGGCTGCACAGAAACTGGATCCATCCAGCCCACCACAAAGACTCATTTCTGACGTGTTTTTCCTTTAAATGAAGCTTAAGTGGGTGGAGTGGGTTTCGGGTCTCACCAGGGCCGAGTCTCCACAAACACTGGTCAAGTACTGGCTGCGTTTGGAAGCAAAATCCCATGTGGGAAAAAAGGAACGGAAACACATCGGTGGAATTATTTCTGTCTGACCTGATGCCAGGTGCCCTTCTTCATAAATTTCTGAATTTCCACAATACTCACGCTTATTAAAAAAAAAACAAAACAGAAGAGAAAGGCTTTTTGAGACAGAATGGGGTGTTTGGGCTGGAAAGTTAGCAGGGGCTTCTCCAGGAGGGTCCTGTCCCGTCCTCCAAACCGGGCATTGCGGATGTTGCCGGCGTTCCCACACTGTCTGCACCACCACCCTGTGGGACAGCTGGTGTATCTCAAACAGGAAGCGGCTTGCAGATAACACTGCAGCCGCCCAGCCTGATTTGCTGGGCTGTCGGGCCCGGGCCGCGGCTTCCCTCTATGCCTCGGACGGTGGCCGCCTCTGTAAACAGCAGGCATGAGGCTCCAGGGTGCAGCGTCCTCTCGGGCCACCAGCGGTCAGGACGCCCCCTTCGCCTAGTGCGTGCTCAGGTAGGAGACGCTGCTCGGGACAGCCGCCCCAGAGGACAGAGCCCAGATTGGATTGGTGCTAAGACACTGGACAGAAGGCAAGATTCCTAACAGGGCTTGAGGTAGGGATTGGGCTGAGAGGGGAGGATGGGAGTTTGTTCTTAGTCCAGGCAAGAGATGGAGTCTTAATAAATCAGGCACCAGAATTCCAAAGTTCGTTTAGTTCAGTAGTTCGTGGTGGAGATTCTGTGGAGGGTATTGAGACAGATTCAGATGGATCAGAGTTACCAGATGCTCGAGTCAGCCCCCTTGGGTTACACAGAATTCAGAGAACCTGGGGCCCAGAGTGAGAAGCAGTCTTAATTCCAAACCACCGTGTAATACCTGGTCCCAGAACCTGAGCAGCGTCTGAGGGGCTGGGCGGGCTGGGGTTAGGGTTCGCAGTCACTGCACAGTGACCGGAAGCTCTGTGTCGGGCTCAGTGATGGGGATCCAGGTGGGGGGCGGAGGGGTGCTCGCGGTGGCCACTTCCGAGGGAGGGACTTTCCGAGTTCAGGTGGGGCATTTAATACGAGTGGGGGTCACCTTGTCTCCAGAAATTGGAAGAGAGAAAAGTTCCTTAGGGCGGCCGCCTCCTGCAGTGATAACTTAGCCCTAGGCACTGGCTGTCTTCTTAGAGCTGAAGTGGTGTGGTAGTTCTAAATTTAAATGGTAAAGTTTTAAAGCCATCGCATGTGCATACCTGGATTATTAATTTGATGGGAAGCGCTTGGCCTGGTGGTAGGCAGAGCAGTGCCCCAAACTTTCACAGCTGTTCGATTTTATCTACAATTTTGAAAAATCTATGTGCCAAGTAAGAGAACAGACCAATGATTTGCTTAGAGCCGGGGAAAGACCAGTAGGGAAGAAGTCTCTTCTTGCTTGTCTTGGTAAGAAGCTGAGAAGAACGTGTGCCATGGGTGGAAATCCACGCTGCCCTGGGGAGGCACATTGTCACTGTGGGAAGCAAAACAGCGGGGGCAGGGTGAGGGCCAGTTTGTGGTAGAACAAGCCCTCGCCATGCTTCTAGGGACGTGGTTCTCAGTAGATATCTATAGTGTCTATGAGGTGCTGGGCCCTGCTGTAGATACTTGATGAGAATGTTGGCTTGTATGTTTGGCAACTTAAGTGACTTTTTTTCCCATTGTCTATGTCATTCTAATAATGTATTTCTTCTAAGGATTATTCCACATTTAATCCCCTTTCCCCACTTGTAAAGCCAGCCTCCTTCATTGGAGGGAGAGCCCCAGGCGTCCTGGGCCCTGGCTGGGAGATAAGGATGTTGTTCTTAAAGAGATCCTGGGGGTAGCTGTGGCTTCTGTTTATAAAACTAAATTCCTTTTCCAAGAAGGCAGTTGGAGAGCAAGAGCTCTGGGGAAGACGGCTCCTTCAGTGAGTGTGGGTGCCTCCTTCCTGTGCCCACCTGCCCTGGTTTCTGCTGGCTGGACCCTCTGAACCTAAGAGCTCCCCGAGGGCAGAGCCTGTGCCTCACCTGCGTCCACAGGCCTAGGAGGGGCCTGTCGCTGGAAAGTAGGCAGTAAATCCTGGAATGGGCAGGTGGGTCAGTGAATGAGTGAGTGAAGGCATGAGAAATCCCAGCATTAGTCACTCTGGGTTTCTACGTCTTGCTCCTGCCTCCTTTCTTGGGAGGTGGCAACTGATCTCTTCTGAAGCCACTCTTAGGAGTTATTCAGAGCGAGAGCAATACAAGTCTTGCTGAGCACCTGGTTATCTCTGGACAGAATCACTTCTAAGTAGAGAGGAAATTCCCATGTCAGCTTTTGATACTTGAAACATTTAAAAAAATCTAAACCCAGTTTGCATCCAGCAAATACCAAGAAGCAAGTGTCGGCCTTGGCACAAGGTGGGAGGGAGTCAGGGTTTATTTTTGCTTTTGGTAGCTACATACCAGGAAGAACCAAAATACTGCTGCGGAGGCAGCAGCGAAGTACATTGTGGCTAAGATCACAGTGGAATAGTAGGTCTGGCTACGGCCTTTGCGGGGCTCCTTGTTAGGACATTCTTGGGAATTTCAGGGCAACGACAGCAGAGCAACAATCCACGTCTGCAGGCCCCGTGGGACTTCACAGGTCCTGTGTCAGGAGCGGCCCTGGGAACACCGTGTGGACATTGACGTGATGAGGACTCCAGACAAACGGGAAAACCACAAGGAGGACACGCGCATAGAGCTCTGTTTGTGGCGCATTTGCAAACTTTTGTTTGTTCACTCATTCATTCACTCATTCATTTGTTCACTCACTCAGCTTAGTGCCTGCTCGACTCCAGGCCTCTGAGCGCCTGGGGGTCTTCACCAATCATGAAACTGTCGCACGTGGACCCAGGCCTGAAGGGAACAAGGAAGGATGACAGGAGTGAAGTCAGCTTGTGGGGTCCTGGGTTGTGGGTGAATCTGCGCTCCCCTTGTACATTTTCCTTATTCCTGTAATGTTCTACGTTTTCCTTATTCCTGTAACGTTCTACGTTTTCCTTATTCCTGTGACTTTCGTGTGAGCTCAAGCCAGCAGGCCGTGTGGTCACAGGCAGCTCTGGCATGGAGAGGGCTGGAGGCAGAGCGCCCGCTGCACGGCCTGGCCGGGGCGTTTGGGGCTGTCTGTTCAACCCCCTGTGCCTCACGTACTTCTGGTCTGTAACATGAGGAATCATAATATTTCACAGGGTTGTTTTGGGAGTTAAGTAAGACGTGTGGAATGCAATATATATTGGCTCCTTTTTCTCTCCCACCCCCAGAAAAAGCCTATTCCCATGATGATTCAAGGGGGAAGACGGGCCCTTCCTTCAGTTGTGGGGTGCTGACTGTGGGGCAGAATGAGGAATGGAGCTGACAGTGATAGGAAGCCCCAGGTTTCAGTCCCGTTTCACCCCTTACTAGCTGTATAAAGCTGGGAAAATTGCTCACCCTTTCTCATCTTTGGTCTCCTCGTCTGTAACGTGGGAATGATGGTGCTCATCTCTGGAGTATCCAGCCCGGTGGACGTCTGTGTGCCTTTGCAGGGTCGGTTCTGCAGAAAGGAGCCAGGTCCCCACTCTGTACCTGGTGACCCAGGCTGCAGGATGGCTCAGAGGGGAATGGTTCCCCTGTGCCCATTTCGTGGAACAGCTGACTGCAGCGAGGCGCGGTGTGGGGACAGACATCCTAGTGGAGGAGCCTGGGCTTCTGGCCTGTTCCTGGTCTGGGAGCCCACACATGTGGTCACAGTGTAGGAATAGCTGCCACGTGCCAGGCACTGCACGATGAGCTTCCTGGGCATTTCCACCGTTTTTCCTCAGAGTAAACTTAGCGGGTTCTTATCTCCACTTAAGATGAGGAAACAGGCTTGCAAAGGGCATGCAGTTTGGCCAAGGTCCTGGTAAGTGGCACAGCCAGACTTGTAGTTGTCCCTTAAACATGTGCCATGTGGATATCAAAGTCCCACAACCTGTGCAACCTGTGGCTTCCTCAACGGCTGAGGAGGCGAGAATGGGCCTGCCTGCTCCCACGGTCGCCGAGGGGGAGCCTGGCACCGCCAGCTGTGTCCTTCCACCCACCCCGACACCGTCAGTGACCGAAGTGCCCTGCATTAATATGATTAGATCATCGATGAGCTACAACCACACGTAGCAGTTGGGTGAATCAGAGAATGATGTTAAGTGAAAAGAAAGACACAGAAGACTATGCACAATGTGATATTTTATAAAACTCAAAAACAAGCAAAACCTGACAGTGTATGGTTTAAGAATATGTGCATGTGTAGGAATGCGGTTTGAAGCACCCGCTGAGCGCAGTTGGCTCACAGTTCAGGGTGGCAGCCCCTCTGCGGGGGTGGGTATGGGACAGGAGCCCCTCCTTCTCTGTGGGGGCCTGGAGCCACTTTCCTCCTGGCCCCCTTCTCTCTCGCTGCTGAACGTGGACACTCTGTAGTCTCTTTTGGCATAAATGTTTTTCTCTTATGAAAAGCAGAAACTCAGTAGGGCCCCTCCCTTTTCTCCCAATTTAATCTTTTCCTGCTCACTTCCCCTGAGCCTGCTGCACTCTAGGAGGTCGTCTGCACTGATTTCTCACAGCTTTTGGCCCTTGACTGAAAAGGGGAGTGGACATTTCCTTAATTAGCCCCTGGCTCCCCTGAACCTCCCCATTTCCCACCACGCTGCACGCTCCCTCGCGAGGACCAGGGTGGGAGCAGGAGCCGGGGGTTGAACTGGGCCCTCGGGAGCAGGCGGCACTGAGGCGGGTCTGGGCTCCGTGTGTGGCTGGGGCTTTCCGTGACTTTGAGCTTTCAAGTCTCTTTTCCCCCGGGCCATTCCTGGACAGGAGGGAGGAGGGGGGGCTTTACCTCCACACCTCGAGGTTTTGACAAAATGAAGTGTGGCCTGGAAGGCTCTTGACGCACAGGCGCTTGAGCACTTGCCCTGGTCACGGCCTCCCTCCCTCCCCTCTGTGTCCTTCATGAACCTTCTCCTTAGTGTTACGTGGACGTTGCACATTTAATGTACTCGGCTCTGACATTATCAAACAACTTCTGTGTAACCTTTTCTTCTATTACCACTAGTGGGGATTTTTTTCAGAGTTGGGAGAAGGATTTCAACGACTTCCCCTCATGCTGCAGGGACGGGGTTTGCTGCCGATCACAAGACGTAGCTTGTCCACCGTCTGCCACGGCGGCAGCGTCCATGGGGGATGGCAGTGGACGTCCTTGGGCGTCTTGATCTTTCCACGTTTCTGGGAGGATTCCTCGTGTAGCAGGGATTTAGGGTCCTAAAGGTGGGCTAACGCCAGCCGGAGACGGGGTCTCTGCAGACTCGGGGGCCACAAGATCTGAAGACTGGATGGGACCTTGGCCATTAGGGGTCTGTCCTGATGATCCTCCCCTGGCGTTTGTACGAGGAAACGGACCAATGATGGCTCCCACCGGGCTACTGATGTAAGAACCCCACTGCCTCAGACAGCCTTTCTCCAGCAGCGAAGGCGACCTTCTTTTTGGGGCTGGGATTGACCCGAGAGAACGCAGGGTGCTGTGGCCCCCGAGCCTCGCAAGCCAAGCCGTCGCTCCACCCGCAGGCCTGGCTGCCCCTGCGCCGTCGCGTTTAGGAGTCTCGCAGGTGTCTCCCGCTCAGGAAGTCGACCCCACACTCTTACTCTGTCCCCGCCTGCTCACACTCGCTTTCCTGTGCTGCACCCTTCACCTGGCCTCTCACCATAAAAGCTTTAATCTTTGGCCCCCTCTCTTGTTTCCCATATAATCAGCAAAACCCGTCAGCTTAGCTCCCAGAACGTGTCCCAGACCTGACCTCTTTCGCCACCTTCACTCGCTGGACCATCGCGGCTACCCTGCGTGGTCTCCTGGCTTCCGTTCGCATCCCCGAGTCCCGTCTCAAGAGAACCAGGTGCCCTGTTATACGCCTCCCTCGCCAGACGCCCGTCTCGTTCCCAGCAGGCCCAGAGCGTCACCGGATGGACGGCAGGGACAGCTCTTCCCTCCGCTGCCCCCAGGGCTTCTCGAGCTCCCTCTCCCGGCACAGGCGTGCCCGGCCTCCGGGTTTTCACAGCCGTGCGTGTCCCCTGAACGCGCTTCCACCCACCTCCTCGGGGGCGACTTTCTCTGCAACAGCAGCGGGTATCCCCCGGCCTCTTGCCTGGGCTCTCCTTCCCCTGCCATCTGTCCGTCTCTTCCAGCTGCCTCTACCGCCAGTGCCTAGAGCTGTGCCTGACGTAGGGTCGGCATCCACATGCCGAATGCGTGAGTAACTGAGTGCAAGGGCGCTAGGAAGCATCTGGAAGCGTGGCCTTTGAATGAGTAGACCTTGGTGCTTCTGAGTGGCTGCTGCCCTGCAGGGAGCCCAGGCCCGGCTCACCTCTGCCCTTGCTTTGCTGCGCTCCGGGGTCCTGCGCTCTTCCTCTCTCCCCTCCTTTCCTGCGCCCTCCGTTTCCCGTGCCTCTCTCCGAGTTTAGCGGTTTCCCTTGCCCTCTTTGTTTCCAAAGTTTTAATGCCCCTCCTGAAGAAACCAAGGGGTCAACGAACACTCGCCCTCCCGGGACAGTGAAAAGCCAGGAGCCCCGTTCCCCTGGGCTGTCCCCTCCCCGCTCCCCAGGCCACTGGGTTCCTGAGGGGAGCTCCCCTGCCTCGCTGACCTTGCCTGCGGATGGCCTTGTCTCCTGGCCGTCCAGACGTGGGGCACGGATTCCTGTCTGTGAAGTGAACCCTTAAACGTGGGCTGTGCTGGCGCCTGGGCCGTTCCCCCAGGCGCTTCTCAGCCGCCCTCCTCAGCCCAGCCCTGCAGGAGGCACCCGCGCCTGTGGCCGGGGCTGCCCGTGCCGAGTCCCCTCCACTGTGTTGGGATGGGCTGCCTGAAGGTCAGACAGAGCTCCGTGGTGGGCACGAGGCAGGCCTTCCCCAGCGCTCACTGCTCGGGGCCGGGGTGACTCGGTGCCTGTGCCTGACCGGGGCTGCTGGGGGCACTTCCTGGGGGAGGCCCCAGACCCCTGCCCGGGCCCAAGGAGGGAGGACCCCAGCATCCCTGGAATTCCCGTCACTGTTTATTCCTTCCTCCGAGCAGAAGTCAAAGTCCTGCCTGCGCGCATGATGAAGGGGGACCTGGCTCTCCTGGGCGCCCTCATCGGCCTGGCCTTCCTGTCGCTGCTGCCGTCTGGATGTCCTCAGCAGGCCGTGGACGATGCCTGCTCCGTGCAGATCCTCGTCCCAGGCCTCAAAGGTAACCTTGACCCCAGGCCCTGGTCAGCAGCCTCCAGGGCAACTCAGCGGGAAAGCACCGAGACCAACCCTGGCAGCTGTGCTCACCCCGCTGGGCCTCAGTTTCCCCATCTGTAAAATCAAGGGTTGGGCTGCATGAAGTCTAAACTTTCTTGAGCCGTGGACTTCTGCAACTCTGAGGACAGCAATCTATTTGCACCCCAGCCTTGTGCACAGGGACCCTGTCAGAGGCCCCCGACATCCCTTCAGGCACTGTGCGTAGGTCTCACTGTGCTTCTATCCTGGTTCCCAAGAGCTCTGAATATTCTTTATTTTAAAAACTAAAAAAAATTTTTTCTTGCTGCTTTGTCTGTAATCGACCTCCAGACTGAGGTGGCTGTGCAGATCAGATGGGGTGAACAGCAGCATGTGGGGGAGTACTGGGGCTGCAGTGTCTGAAGGCCTCCGCATGGTACCTTCATTCAAGAAAACCACCAGTTTCTGCAAAGCATAGGAAAGAGCTTCCCAAACCTTGTGATTCCTGAGCAGGACCAGCTGCGTAATCCCTCTTGTTTAAATATTAAGAATTTCAAGAAGGGGCAGCAGTAACCACACCAGGTGTGGGGTGAGCGGGGGCGTATGGCTGCTGGGTGTGGCTGTGGAGCCAGGCTGACCAAGCAGGGTCACATTGACGCCAAGGGTGTGGAGATGGTGCACGGTTACTTCCTGCACCCCAAATTCAGTTTTGCCCCCTCCCCATCCACGCAGGCTGCTCAGCTGTGCACTGCTAGTTGTCCCCAAGAGATGCTGCCTTTTGTGGGGAGGCTGCAGCCTTTTTTTATCAAAACATTAGAGAAAAATGGATTCTCACATTTAGGAGCTGTCAAGCCCTTGATCAAAATGACCGCCAGAAAAGACAAACCCCGCTTATCTCCGTGTTGCACAAAATATTATATAACAATCAGACCTCTTGCAGGGTGTAGAGGCTGGATAGCTGGGGGCCGCCCGTCGTGGGCAGGGGGACGCGGGTCCCTGGAGTCCTTCTCTGGGGGACCAGGTGCTGGCGTTAGGACCAGGAAGCCAGGAATTTCTCTAGCATGGCCCTGTTTGGAAGGTTCCTCTTCATCTGTTTCATGCTGTGGCTGGAAGCCAAGGAGACAATCCTGCAGCCCAAATAAGCCCCCTGGCTTTTGTGTCTTCAATCATGATAAACACACTGACCTTCTTTTTAAAATTTTTAACTATGTTGGAAGAACCTCAAACTGTTTGACATGTACCACTCTCTGAGAAGGTTTGGCGGAGAAGTGGTTTTGGCGCCTGACTGTAGTGGTGTGTGTGGGTTTGTGAGTGGAACCTCCAGGTTCATGTTTGAAGATATTGGCTGTGGAAGTCACGCCCACCCGGCTGTGGGGGCCCCTGGAGTCCCGCAGGTCCCTCCACTGGGCTCTGAACTGGGGGCGGGCCTGGGGTGGGGCCTGCTCCTCTCTAGACACCTCCCCAGCCGCCATCAGCCTGGGTCCCACGGACATGCTATCATCTCACACATGTGTAGGGGCCACCTTTCTAGCAGGTGGTGGGAAGGATGCAGGCTGGGAAACAAGACAGGACTGAGTGTGCCATGGGTCAGCTGCACCACGTGACAGGTTGCATGTCTGCCCGAGCCTTGGCCTCCCCCACCAGGCTTCTGTGAGGACATGGTGGTTGTGGCAGTTCTAGTGCCCACGGCACGGTGCCAGCACTCAGCGTGCATGTGCAGGTCCAGGTGGTGAGTGGTTAGAGCTGGAAAGTTGTTTGTTTTCTGCTTTGAAGTGATTTGGGGCCTCCTAAGCCCCAAGCACACAGCTCCTGACTCCAGAACCAAATCTCTAATAACCTGGGAAACAAACTAAAGCAGAAGATTTTAATACATGGTTTAAATGTATATTTATTGTTACAGAAAGATTCAGTGTTTTCTAAAGCTAAGACAGTGGAATACAAAATATTAGATAGTCCCTTTGTAATTTCATTTAAAAATATACAAATATATAAAGTGGCATGCGCCTGTCGTCCCGGCTACTCGCGAGGCTGGGGCAGGAGGATGCTTGAGCCCAGGAGTTCAAGGCTGCAGTGAGCTATGATGATGCCACTGCACTCTAGCCAGGGCAACAGAGCAAGACCCTGTCTCAAAAACAATAAACAAAAAACAAAACCAACAAATATATAGAAATATAGAATAAGGCTAGAAGGAATATGCTAAAATGTTAATGACAGTGGTCATCTCTGAGTGTAGAATGATAGATGATTAAAAATGTTCATGGGAGGAACAATACAAATGTTCTATAGTTTAGCAGATTTCACAATTTAAATATAAAATTAAGGCAATATCAATATTCAAATGTCTCTGGGTTGTCAAGCACACCTTGAGGGCACTTCTGAGCCAGACACTTCCTGAGGTCTGCGCTGGTGACCGTGTGCTGATTCCAGAGTTGAGCTTGTTCCCCTGGGTGCTCTGCAGAGGCGGCTTGCAGAGGGCCTGTGCGGCTTGGTGCTGACCGTCACTGGATGGGGGCAACCAGCAACTTACTTCCTTTCCTCAGGATGTCATGCCTCCCAGGGCATGGCTGCCTCTCTTTATATCAGTGGTTTATTGACACTGTAACACAGATTGTAGTTAGTGGTGAGTCACTGAGATTGTGAGGCTCAAGCACTGTCGACAGGGTTTGACTTGATGTTATGTTTATTTGTTCCTTTCACGTATGTTTACTGAGCATCTGTAATGAGCGAGATGTGCTCCAGGTTCTTTAGAGGGTCCTAAGGATGAATCATACCGGGACCGTGCTTTCCATGGGCCTATTGTTCAGCAGGTGCCTGAAGACCTGTTCCTAGCTGTGAGGACGCTGTGTGCAGTGTTTTAGGTCCTGTGCCATTGAGGTGCATTCTGTAGCCCCAGATTTAAGTCACTGTTTCATAAGACAGATCCTTGTCTGCCAATGCCAAAGGGACAATTCTAGTGGAGAAACTTCTGAATACAGTTATTCAAGCCCTAAAACCTGGATGTCTGTTCTGACGGCAGAGGCATGGGCCACGAGTCCTTTTTTGTGGTGGTGAGTGTGTGAATTAAAAATAGAGCTACCTTGGTTTCAGTGAAAGAATTTTGTTGTTCTGATGTTTGATTTGGTCAGCAGAGGAAAAGTGAAGGAGGAGAAATCTGTGACAGGAAAAGCAAGTTTGGGGGCTTCCAAGCAAAAAAATTCAAGGGTAATGCAAATGTTTGTCAACTGCAAAATAAACAGATTGGCTTCAAGGAGGGAGCGCCTCGTCCCTGGCAGCCCTCGGCGTGAGGGGTGGTGGAGCTACGCCAGCCACTGTCTGTGAAGCTCCTGCTCGTGGAGTGAATGCACGCCGCGCCGCTGCTCTGCCATGTGCTTTACCTGTGAAACAGGGTTCGCAGTATCAATGCGACTGACCTCGCAGAGATACCACGATGCTCACACAACGTGGTCGCGTGAGAGCAGAGAGAGATGGGAGCCCGCAGCGCAGGTGGCCCCACGCCCGTTCAGTAGGGATTTCTGGGAGTCGTTACTTCTCTTTGTAGGTGGGCATTGTGCCTCCAGCCATCACTGCCAGCTTCAGGCTAGACCCGGGAGGGGGACCCAGCCCCTGCTTCCCTGCTCCTGTACGGTGACTTACAAGTCACTAACCTTGTGCCGGGCAACGGTCCCAGCAAGGGAGCAGAACAGGTGTCCACCTGCAGGCGTCCAGGGAGCGTCAGCAGTGAGAGATGTGCCCAAGGAGCGAGAAGAGGTTCTAAAAGGATTCATTATACCCAAAGTGTCACGAATTGCATTAATCAATGGAGAAAAAAATAAAAGGGCAATACAATTCCTGCTTTTAAGGGGAAATAGGCATGTAAATGGTCACCATTCATTAGACACAAATTTACTGGGAGTTTACCAGGGCCAGGGTCAGAGCTGGGGTGAAGAAGCCATTGCCCATCTCCTCAAAGTCCCACCAGCAGCCCCGGGACATAGGGGTGGCATCTGGTCTGCAAGACACAGCACACACCCCTTGCTTGCCCTCTGGACCTGGGACTTCCGCTGAGTCCAAATGTGGCTGTACAATCTTCCTCACCACATACTCCAAGCAGCCCATTGACTGGTGGTGCTTGAGATAACACTTATTTGCTATTTCAGGGCCTAATGATAATACATTATCTTTGCATTTTGAGAGAATGACGACTCCTTTTGTTGGGAAAAAATGGTCTTTCCTTAATGGTTAAAAAAATTGACTGTAGGTAGGAAAACATTTATATATATTAGCAAGCCTGCTGCTCAGAAATCTGAAAGGTCATAGGTTTTATCAAATTAATTAAAAAATCATTAACTGTCATCCCTTAAAACAAGGTTGATAAAGTCAATAATGGGACCTGAATGCCACATACGCTGTGGGAGGTTTGCATGTCTGCCCCCAGACGTGGCTGCTCCAGGCCCATCTCCTCTGTAGAACGAGTGTGCTGGGCAGGGGCCCTTGGCTCTCTCCACTCTGGCTTCCCGCGGCCCTGGGGAGCTGGGGCATCTGTGGCTGGCAGGGATGAGGTCCCTGCTGACGTTGCTTGTTCAGATTCAGGAGCAGGTGTAATGACAGTCAAGGAATGTCCATGGCTCTTCCTCAACTGGCTGCAAATATGTCAAAGTGTCTCACGTTCTGCATGGAAATAACTGACGTGTACCTTCCTAGTGGGGTCGAAAATTACCCCGAATGCAATCTAGGCAAAAGCTTTTTGTTCACAGATTTATGTATGATTTGTAGGCAGTCAAGCAAGTAGTAAATACTGGCCACATTTTCTTTATTTCTTTGAGAGAGGAGAAAGCAGTGTTGTTAATGATGTCGGAAAATGAGCCAGACAGTTGAAATGTTAGCCTCTCCTGGTAGAGAAATAACTTGGCAATAGAGCTTTGAGTGGTAGATCAGCCCCAAATCAATACCTGATAAAAAGGACATAGGAAAAATGCCACTGTGCTCCCTGGGTATATATTACAAAATGAGTATAATTTTTGAGTGGAGAGGTTTATAGATCCTGTTCTGGAGTCATTACCAGCAGGGCCATATATCTTTATGACCCCTGAGACCAGCGGGTAACAAACACTCAAACCCTGCCAAATTACAAACAGTGCTTGAAAACAGCCTTTGTTCTGAAGAAGCATGTGCGGGGTTAGTCTCTCAGGAGGAGGCCACTGGGAAAGAACAGAACCGGCAGGCAGTCCTGCCATAGAAGGGTCTCCATAGTCCTTGGTGCTGCCTCTCCGGAACCAGGGATTAAAGCAGCCTTTTAAAAAATAGTTTAACATATTCTAATAGCAAACTCACAGGAACAGCACAGAAGAATACGAAGTTAAAAACATGTGCTTGCATGTAGGACAACTCAGAAAAGTACAGTGAATGGATGGAATCTGCTGTATGATGAAAATGATACCATTTAGTTGTCGTAAATAAGAAATTTACTTGTTTTAAAAAAACCCAAATGCTGGCATTGTCCAGAAAAAAATTAACAGGTTTCTTTATAATTTTTATAAAGCTGAGCTGCTAAAACTTGTTCACTGAAACATTTTTGACTTGCATTAATGCTTTACATTAAAAATTCATGCACAAGGGAAAATGGAAGCACTACCAATATCTGATTTCTGTCCTCGATTTGTCACTCGCAGTCGTACACTTTTTGACCCCATGGGGGAAAAACGTAATGTTCACAACTACCAAGAAGAAGAGAATCTTTTCTTGAGAATGAAATGTGTCCCATCACAGCGCTCCTTGACATGTTCTCCGGGTGCGTGTGTGCTGGCCGGATGTCTTCTGGCATAGCTGTTATGTGTCTGGCATGGACAGCACCCAGGTCTTCCAGAAGGCCAGCCAGAGAGGCCTCGCCCGCCTCCCGCCAAGCACCAGCGGCTGTGCTCTGGAAGCGCAGATCTCTTCGGAAGTCCTGAGCGATTTCTCCCGCCAGATGCTGGAAAGGAAGTTTGTGAATCAGTTCAGCAGACTCGTGGTAACATCTGATTTCACAGAGTGCTGTGGTGCCAGCCCTGCGGCCACGGGGCCTCTTCACCCCTCCCGGAGAGGGTGCATCTTGCCAGCGGCTTTTGTAGCCAGCCGCTTCCTGGGCACCTCACCTGGGGGGGCGTGCGGGCAGCCTGCTCCGCAGGAGCCGTGGTGTGGAGACCTCCCTGCTCACCCCCTTCTCCTCTGGCTGGAGCTCGGCGAGCACCAGCACCAGCATGGAGTTTTCCAGGACGTATTTCATTCGATCCTCATCAAAGATGAGGAGACGGAGGCTGGGGGAGTGTGCACTGCCCGGGTGGTGAAGAGGTTTCCCAACTCCAGGCCCTGGACCCCATGCAGAAACAACACCCCGAGAAGTCCCGGGTGCCTGCTGCCCAGTCCTGGCGCAAATGCGATCGGCCCTGAGCTGGTCCAACCAAATGTCCCCTCAGCAGGGCCCCTGGGGACAATGGCACTTCAGTGAAGTGATTTTCTGACTAGCTGAGAGAGAAAGAAAACCGTGTTAGGTCCTACTCTTTAGAAAGTCTTGCTGGTTTTGATGACGTATTCTCTCCTGCTTTAGTGAGGAGAGTTCGTGGGACACAGCGTAATGTCTGGTGCTTCTCCGGATCTTTCTGTGCCTCGGGGTCTTTACTAGGAACACTCTTAAAATCAGATTAGAGACAGGCACCTGGGTGCAGGTGGCGATTGCTCAGAGGCTGTCACGACAGGCTTGTCCCTATGTCTCCTCTCTCAAGAGGAGGGGAGAGCAGGGTCAGGGCAAATGTTGGTTATGTTAGTCTCACTCTGGTTAAGGCTTTGGTGCCAAGGAGGCGTGTGGAGGGCGCTCTGACCTGCTGGCCCATCCCAGCTTGGGCCCATCCTTGGTTCTCGTGGCCGTGGCTTCATCGGTAGAGTGGACATAATGCCTGCCCCACGTGGGGGGCCTAAATTATGCAAATAATGCAAATTAGTGAATGCTGTGTACAAACTCTGGGAGTTTTCTCGAGCCAGTAGACACGCTTGATGTTAATTCCCTGCGAATACTGACAGAGCGCCTGCCATGCCAAAGCCTTCCTCCCGGTGCTCTGGGGACCGGCGCTGGCTGAGATAGAACCCGTCTTCTCCGAGTTTCAGCCAGCACAAGAGGTGGGACGTGGCGGTCGGTTGCTGTCCTGTAGGTGGTGACACATGCTGTAAGAAAGAGACACTCTTCTGCCCTTGTCCCAGCCACGATCAGGCGTGGACTACAGCCGTGGCACGCTTGCCGTTGTCGCCTGTGGTCCTGGAGCACGGGACCCCAAGGCTGCCGCCGCCCCACCCCCTCCCCAGCCCTCGTGGGTCGGCGCGTCCCGTCACCGCATCCAGCTCTTCCCAGCCCGTCTGCGCTCCCACGGCCCCCTTTCCTGGGAACGCTTCTCCTCGCTCTGCCTGCCCCCCTTCAGCAGCTCTCACCCTGAAAGCCACTCCACCAGAGACCTTTCTGACCTCTCTTTTGTTGACGCTACAGCCCCGTTTTATTCTTGCGTCCCGTGTCGCTAATGAGAATTCTTATGTCAACCTGGTTGTCCTTCACATGCGTGCGGCCTTTAAAACTTTCTCCCCTCTCCTGGGCAGCTTCTAGAATTTTCTCTTTATTCTTGATGTTCTGCAGTGTCACCCTGACAAGTCTCAGTTGTTGCCCCTGATTTTCCCTGTGTGGTTCTTGCGGGGTCCTTACAGTGTTCTTTCGTGACTTTCCTTAGTACTGGAAGTCACAGCTACTCAGTCTCCACAGCTATTGAGGCGTTGTCTGTTCTCTTTCTGGAATCCCAGAAGATGAATATTGGCATTTATGAGTTTTTCCTTCAACTCTCAACTTGGTAACTTCAAAATAAAAGAAACGTTCCAGGTACTCATCTCTTAGCCTTGCGCCGTGAGAACCCTTCATCCTGCCCTTTGCTTTCCTCGGCTGTGCTGTGATTCAGCCGGTCTCCACGCGCCGGACCTCTCGCTGGTTCTTTCCAGCTCTGCTTGCTCTTGTTCGTGAACACATTGTCCTGTTATCTTTACGAGGACGTTGGGTTTACTTATTTCAGAGTCGGAGTCTGGTGCCCGGTTGGTTCTGTTTCCTCTGTTGTTTCTTTCTCTCGGGCCACGCGGGCTCTCCCTCGAGTATCTGGTGATTCTCAGTGGCGAGTTCATCTTGTTAGTTGCTATTTCTTGCTAGACTATCAACACTTCTCCTTTCTTTGTAAGAGATAAGAGAGAAAATATGAGAACAACTGGGAGACTCGGGGCCGTGTGTGTGTGACCGTGTCGACCCGGCGTCAGCAGCCCACGGCTCCCGAGCAGGTGCCCAGAGGAGCCTGTGGCCGTGCCCTGGGGGTGACATCTGGACGTGCCAGCTCTGTCTTCCAGTTCTTGCCAGCAGTCGCTCAGCTTTTCTCTTTGTTACTTAAATTTAAATGGAAATGTCTCCTCCTTGAGGCCAGATGATCAGCTTTGGGGATTTTTTGACCGATCTGCAGTCTCAGTGGAGCCTGTCTCCAAGTCGAGGTGCGTGTGGAGAGCTGTGGAGGAGTAAAGTTTACTGGAATGTTGATCTGGCTGTACAGAAGCGGAAGGTGAACCGGCTGCGTGGCCACATCCACACACACAAACACACGCACACTGCAGCCGTTACAGGAGGAATAGCGCGACAGCTAAGGAGATGTGGCCGCATAACTCAAATGGCTGTGACATGGCACAGAGTCGGCTGAGAGAATCAGGAAAAGCTTGCTCGGGAGAGCCAGGTGAGAAGGTAAAACTTGGACAGGTGATCACGGAAAGACCATATTGAGGAGGCTCTTAAATACTGGACATCATTTGTAACTAAATTTAGCTGTTGGTGGTTTTAAATGTCTTTTTTTTTTTTTTTTGAGGCAGGGTCTCACTCTGTCGCTCTGGGCTGGAGTGCAGGGGAGTCATCACAGCTCACTGCAGCCTCAAACTCCTGGGCTCAAGAGATCCTCCTGCCTCAGCCTCCTGAGTAGCTGGGACGACGGGCGTGAGCCACCGTGCCCAGCTAATTTTTCATATTTTTAGTAGAGATGGGGTGTCACTCTTGCTCCGGCTGGTCTTGAACTCCTGGCCTCAAGCGATTCTCCCGCCTTGGCCTCCCAGAGTACCAGGATTACAAGTGTTAGCCACCACACCTGGCTTGAAATGTCTTTTGAGAAGAGAAATAACATAATCTCATTCGTGTTTTAGAGATTTTATGGGTGTGTATTAGTCCATTTTGTGTTGCTATTAAGGAATACCTGAAAGTGGGTAATTTATAAAGAAAAAAGGTTTACTTGGCCCACGGTTCTGCAGCCTATACATGCATCACACCAGCACTGGCTTCTGGTGAGGGCTCCAGGGAGCTTCCGTCAAGGCAGAAGAGGAAGGGGGAGCAGGTGTGTCACATGGTGGGACAGGGAGTGGAGAGGGAGGAGGAGACACAAGGCTCTTTTTAACAACAACTCTCATGGGAACTAACAGAACCCACTCATTACTGCGAGGACAAGGATGGCACCAATATCAGGAAGGACCCACCCCATGACCCAAACACCTCTCCCAGGCCCTCCTCCAACATGGGGATCAAATTTCAACACGAGATTGGGGGACAAACATCCAAACCACATCAGGGCCTTAGGGTGGGTGGGGGCTGCAGCTGGAGTGGTCTTGGGGCACTGTGTGCCAGGGGACAGGCTGGGAGCCAGCCCAGAGGGACAAAGACACTCCCTGAGGGGGAAAGTAGGGCAAGGGAAGAAGGATCCCTGAGGGGACTGGGGGCCTAGGATCAGGGCAGGGAGACTGAGTGCCCTCTGGGCTGGGCTGCGGAGGCCAGGGGACGGGGGGAGCCTTTCTGGTTGTTATTCCTCCACATGTTACATGGGAGTGCTGTGCTGGCCAGAATGAGTTGCTAAATGCATGTCACTTCTTCCACAGGGGATGCAGGAGAGAAGGGAGACAAAGGTGCCCCAGGACGGCCTGGAAGAGTTGGCCCTACGGGAGAAAAAGGTACTTGCGGCCCCTTGCCACCCGCCCAGAGCTCTGCAGAGACGGGCACAGCTTGTGCACAGGCCAGGGGGAGGGGGCGGGTGATTCCAGAGAAGAGGTGCCCACCTTCTGGGGTCTGGGGAGGCAGGCGGTGAGGCTAGGGGGCAGGGACAGGAGAGTGCTCTTCCAACAGTGCTCCTTGGTGCTGGCCTGCAGGGCCCCAGGAAATAAAGTGCCAGACATTCAGCGCCATCCTCGGCCCCTCTAAGCCTCATCTGTAAAATGAAAATAATGTTCAGGATCACTTGTGGGCATTAAATGAGATCAGTATTGTTATCTGTGGTGGCATGGTGAAGGGGACAGATGGCTAATGGACCCGGATCACCTTGAACTTGTTGCCTTGTGAGTGAAATAGTATGATTCTGCCTGCTTCATGGGATTGTGCTGAGGCTTAAAGGAACTAGATCATACATGCAAGGGAACTAAATCATACATGTAAAGGAACTAGATCATACATGCAAGGGAACTAGATCATACATGCAAAGGCGCTAAATCATACACATAAAGGAATTAGATCATACACGCAAAATAGCTACACAGTAAATGTTCAATAAATGGTGGTTATTATCTTTAGGATATACTTATTTTTTATTTATTTATTTATTTTTGAGATAGCATCTCACTCTGTCACCCAGACTGGAGTGCAGTGGTGTGATCATAGCTCACTGCAACCTCAAACTCCTGGGCTCCAGTGATCCTCCTGCCTCAGCCTCCTGAGTAGCTAGGACTACAGGCGCACCACCACGCCTGGTTAATTTTTCCTATTTTTTGTAGAGACGGTGTCTCGTTCTTGTTCAGGTTGGTCTCAAACTCCTGACCTCAAGCAATCCTCCTGCCCTGGCCTCCCAGTGTGCTGGGATAACAGGTGTGAGCCACTGTGCCTGGGCAGGATATACTTATTTTTACTGATTTAAAATTTTTTATCAAGTCATTAAAAATTGTCTGTATACATGTTTTCTCAATATTTACATATCATCCTATGAGAATATGTACTACAATTTATCTAGCCAATCCCCCAACCAATCTTGTAACATTGGAGAGTTGTTTCCAGTTAAAAAAAATTATTATAACAATACAAATAAAGATAATTGAATATATGTATTTAAGCCCATGCACCCTTTTCTTTTTTTTACCTTTTTGAGGTGTAATTTATGGACATTCCCCGTTTGAAGTGTACATTGCACTCAGTTTTGACAGTTGCGTACACTTGCGAAACCCTTGTCACCGTCATGGTCTGGAACATTCTGTCACCACCAAAAATGCCTTGTGCCCTTTGTAGTTGATTCCTCCATCAACCCCAAGCACTTTTACTTCTTATTTTTAAATTTAATTATAAAAGATTAATTAAAAGATGAAATATTCCCATAGTTCAAAGTTCAAAATGTACAAAAAGACATTTATAGTGAAAAGTCTCCTTCCTGTCCCATCCCACACCCCCCACAACGATTGTTACTTTTTAGTTCATCTTTACAGAGATATTTTATGAATTGGCAAGCACATTTATAATTGATTCCTCACCCCTTTTGTACAAATAGTTGCATAACATAGGTATAGTTTTGCATTTTGCTCTTTTCACTTAATAATGTATCCTGGAGATGATTCTATATGAGGACATGCAAGATTTTCTTCAGTCTTTGATATAGTGATTGGTATTCCATAGCATGAATTTATCATGATTTACTGGAGATTTACATTTTCCTGGGTGCTTGCTGCAGTGAATAACCTTGTATATATGTCATTTTTTATGTGTTTGAATATAGCTTGGAGATAAATTTCTAGCAGTTTAATTGCTACATCAAAATGTGTGGGCATTTGAAATTTTGGTAGATATTGCCAAATTGCTCTCCAAAAGGATTGAATCATATACCCTCTGAGAGGCAATGCACAAGAATGCCTGTTCCTCACGCCCTCCCCGACTTAGTTGCTTGTCTAACGGTGGTAAAATGCTGTATCGGTGTGGTTTTCCTTTGCTTCTCTCTTATTGTGAATGAGGTAGGGCCATTTTTTCATGAGCTTAAAAGTCATTTGTATTTTTTTTAATGTCTTTTTGTTCTTTTTTTGGGTTGTCTTTTTCTGTCCTTTTTTTTTTAACCCTTTGTGTTCTTTTTTCTTGATGTGTAAGATACTTTTGTACTTGTATTTTCTGTACATATCTCTGAATATTTCTTTAGAATAACTTGATAGAAGTGGAACTATTAACTTCAAAGAAGATTTTCGATATAGTTCTCAGCTGTCTTGTATATGTCCCACTTTGCAGAACAGTTTCTCCACCGTTTTCATGGGAGTGCTTCATCTGTGTTTGCTGAGCAAATACGTGAGTGGGTAAGGCAGGGAGTTGCTGGGACCCGGCTCCTGGAGGCCCTGCAGAGACACCAGCGAGTCCTGGTGTGCCAGGACAGAGCCAGGTGCAGCTGGCCAGGGTGAGCGAGGACTGGTGAGGGCGGGGCTCGACCCTTAGATGTTCTCTCATTTAGAAAAGGGGAGGATGACCTACCTGCTTCATAAAGTTCTTGGGTTATCTTAGAGATACAAAGTGCTTATTATTTTTACTTCATTACTGTATTTCTTATAAAATTGGACATGCTGTAGATAAATTGTGTTACTTATTTTATTATTGAACTAATTATAAAATTTACACAGTGATAAAAGGGGTGTCCCTCTATTTTCTTGTGTAGATGACTTCATATTTCAGCATTAGGAAGTAGGTATCTCCCCTATTCTAGAGGGTCATAAATTCATTTCCACGATGTCATTTCATTGATGTTTTTTGGAGGAATGATGTTTGAACTCCATGCACACGTGTGCAGACGCCCCAATTCCCATTGACGTGGACGCCCACATGCTCTCACCTCTGCTGTCTGTTGCCCCAGTGGTTAGCTGTCTCCTTACGCTTTCTCATCACCATCACCCTCTTGTTCTCATTCTCAGAAGCCAGTGCGAGCACGTGGTGACCGTGAATGCCTTTAGTGTACTTTCTAAATCTCCTGACAAGAATGAGTGCTGCTGGGCACAGAACAGCCTAATGTGCTGCATTGTTTCCTGTGGTTTGACTATGATGTTGTGTGTCTCTTTGGGGCTAAATGCGCGGGGAGGGCTGCAAAGCCAAGAAAGGCCCAGTCCTTGACCTCGCACAGTGGAGGAGGCAGGTGGGTGGACCCAGGGAAGGTAAATCGAGGCAGAAAGCCATGGGGCAGTATGGAGCTGAATTTGGGCTGCATTAAGAAACTACCTTGTTTCAAATTTTTCTGATATATCTCATGATATAAAATTTATATGTATATAAAAGTGGTGAGAAAATCATCCAGAGTTAGCCACTTATTTTGATATATTTCCCTTTTTTGTGCCTTTTTTTGCTTTGTTGTAATTATATTCTATATGTAAATTTGCATCTTGCTTCTTAAATTTAATATTAAGTTTAAATGTAAGCATTTTTCATGCTATAAAGTCATTTTAGTGGGTGGCTAATATTCATGGGTAACTTAAACTTCCATCCCAGGGCAGCATGTTCTATGCGAGAGTCCTCTGTAGGCTGTAGAATAGGATGGAGGATCCTGGACAGAGGGTTCTTTAAAACCTCAAGAGCAACGTATTTAACAAGGTGATTCCAATCTGAGCACAGCCAGTACAGTAGTTGATAAGTAATTATCAGGTTGTACTAGAGGGGTTCTGTCATTGTCACTGAAGAATAGAGAAGCTTTGGTTTGGGGTCTTTGCTACGTCCCGGTATATAGAGAACAAGTGGGATTTATTTGGATTATCGAACAGTAGAAATAATTATGTAGAACTTTAAGAAATATCCTTTTTTAGGTGATCTTTAAGAAGAGGACTGGCCAGGTCATGATATAATATACATGAATAAAACACGATAAAAACGGACATATAATTGATTAACAAATTTAAAAAAACAAGGTAGAAAAATGTTGGAAAAGAAATCAACCCAAATCAGATTATGGACACTTAAATTTTCCTCTTTATTCTTTTCTGTATTTCCTGTATTTCCAACATTTATGATGTTAACACATTTTTAAAAGGTAGCTATGACTGTGGCCTGGTGCATTGACAGCGCAGGTGCACCTGGAGGCACCTGGAGGCTATTTGCCTCTGGCTGCCTCTCTCAGATGCTGGTGCTGGCTCTTCCACCTGCGCACCGACTGCCGTGCTCATGGTCAGCTTGGCAACACTTCGGCTTGCCTGTGGCCTGAACAAAATGAGGTCTGTGGTCAACCTCAGAAGTGCTAGAACCAGCTTCAAACCACGTACCAAAGCTGGAGGTGAGCTGTGATCAGGGAAACTGAAGATGCTATTTATCCTGGGTTTCTAGCTCTATAGGTAGACAC
This sequence comes from Daubentonia madagascariensis, assembly GCA_023783475.1. Lineage (NCBI taxonomy): Eukaryota > Metazoa > Chordata > Mammalia > Primates > Daubentoniidae > Daubentonia > Daubentonia madagascariensis. The sequence goes on from JAKFHU010001035.1 coordinate 3,069,531, forward strand.
ATGACTTTAGAACTTCAGGGATTCTAGGAGGATTCATCCAGTCCAGCCCTCCATTGTATAGGACAAGAAAAGGAGGCCTGGAGCCAAAGGCACTGGCTAGATCACACAGAGACCCTGCGCCCCACACTCATTCCTTAACCTTGCCCTCAAAGACACCCAACCTCACTGCTGCAGACAGCCAACCAGCACCCTGCCTCAGACCTGCAGATACCTGACCAGCACCCAGCCTCACCCCTGCAGACAGCTGACCAGCACCCAGCCTCACCCCTGCAGACAGCTGACCAGCACCCAGCCTCACCCCTGCAGACAGCTGACCAGCACCCAGCCTCAGACCTGCAGACAGGTGACCAGCGCCCAGCCTCACCCCTGCAGACAGGTGACCAGCGCCCAGCCTCACCCCTGCAGATGGCTGACCAGCGCCCAGCCTTCCCCCCCAGACAGCTGAGGAGTACAAGCATGAGTCTTCCTGATTGTGGCTTTATTCATTTTTTTAAAAAACACAAGATAGCAACTCATAAGGAAGTCTCAGATCTGTTGCTCCTTGTTCTATAGAGTTAGAGCTCTTACATATTTTTATTTCAGAAGTTGGAGACGTTGATGGTGTTAGTGGGGAGAATAATGTACAACAAATGCTTTGGAAATCAGGAGTGAGCCATTCCGGGACCTGTGGTTTCATCGTGAAGATCCAGCCCGCAGTGTTTCCCCGTCATTCCCTCGGGTGGAGGCTCCGCCCAGCCAGTCGGGCCGGGTCCTCCCCCTGCCACCCCTGCCTGCTGAACTGATTTCTAGATTCCCCAAATTAACATGGGGTTGGAAACTCAGTCTGGGCTCTGCCTAGCTTTCCCCCTCCAGCTCCCGACTCCCGTGGTTGAGTCCTGCACACGCTCCCTGAAGGGCTGTCTCGCCCGTTGCGCTCCTGCAGGGAGCTGGCACCTGCCCCAGGAGACCCTGGGCGCGCGCCGGTGCCGCCTGGCCCGCTGTCCTCTCCCGGAGAGATGCCTGTCCCTCCCCGGGTCGGTTCGCGCAGAGCCATCTTTGGCTCCCGGCAGCAGTCACCATTTTACCCCATGAATATTTACTGGGTCCCCATGATCTGGCTTCTAGCTGCTGCAGCAGGAAGCGGAGCAGACCCACGGTGGGCTGGGACGTGCGCCGGGCGCGGGAAGGGCGGAGAGCGGGAGCAGGTGGATGGGGCGGGCGCTGCGAAGCCAAGCCCCCATGCGAGAGTTTGGCATGTTCTTTCTTTTATGGTGTGTAACTCTTGTTTTTCTATTAGACTGGAATTTTCTTTTACAAAACCTTGCATTTACTCAAGAATTGTGGGAGTGAGTGAATGAGTGTGATAGGAACATTTCTTGGTAGCGTGTGGTATTTCATATGTGCAGGTCCTTTTTTTCAAATATACAATACATTAACATGAACTACAGTCACCGTGCTCTACGTTAGGTCTCCGGAACTTACGCATCTTATGCCTGAAAGTTCGTACCTTTGACAACCATGTCCCCGCTCCCACCCATCCCCCGGGCCCCTGGTAACCACCGTTCTACTCTGTTTCTGTGAGTTTTGAGTTTTTCACATTCCCCATGTAAGGAGATCATGGAGTACTTTCCTTTCTGTGTCTGGCTTATTTCAGCTAGTGTAATGTCCTCCAGGCTCATGCATGTCACAAATGGCAGGATTTCCTTATTTTTTAAGACTGAATAATATTCCATTGTGTGTGTGTGTGTGTGTATGTGTGTGTTTCCTTTATCCATTCATTGGTTAACAGACACAGGTTGTTTTTATAATCTTGGCTATTGCAAATAATGCTGCAATGAACATGGAAATGCAAATATCTCTTCGAGATCCTGATTTCGTTTCCTTTGGATTTGTACCCAGTAGTGCAATTGCTCCATCATATGGTAGTTCTATTTTTGATTTTTTGAGGAGCCTCCATATTGTTCTCTGTAAAGGCTGCGCTAATTGACATTCCCACCAACAGTGCGTAAGGGCCCCCTTTTCTTCACACCTGCTCTAACACTTGTTCTCCTTTGACTTTTTGGTACCAACCATCCTGACAGGTGTGAGGTGGTTTTGATTTGCATTTTCCTGATGATTGGTGATGGTGAGCACCTTTTATACCTGTTGGCAATTTGTTATGTCTTCTTTAGAAAAATGTCTATTCAGACCCTTGCCCATTTTTAAATTGGGTTGTTTGGTTTTTGCTTTTGAGTTGTATGAGTTTCTTGTATATTTTGGATATTAATCTCTTATCTGATATGTGGTTTACAAATATTGTCTCCCATGCCATAGGCTGCCTTTCCATTTTGTTGATTGTTTCCTTTGCTGTGCAGAGACTTTCGAGATTGATAGTTTAGTTCCACTTGTTTTTGCTTTTGTTGCCTGTGCTTTTGGTGTCAGATACAAAAAATCATTGCCAATACCAATGTCAAAGAGCTTTTCCTTATGTTTTCTTCTAGGAGTTTACAGATTCAGGTCTTACATTTAAGTCTTTAATCTATTTTGAGTTGATTTTTATATATGGTATAAGATAAGAATCCAATTTCATTTTTTTTTTTGGATGTGGATATTCAGTTTTCCCAGCACCATTGTGTATTCTTGGTGTCTTTGTTGAAGATTGGCTGACTGTGCATACATCCACAGGTTTATTCTGGGCTTTCTATTCTGCTCCATTGTCTACATGGCTATTTTTCTGCCAGTGCTTGTTTATGCCAGTGCACTGTTTTGATTACTATAGATTTGTAATATAATTTGAAATCAGGAAGTGCAACGCCTTCAGCTTTGTTCTTCTTGCTCCAGACTGCTTTACCTATACATGGTCTTTGTGGTTCTATATGACTTTTAGGATTGTTTTTTCCTATTTCTGTGAAAGAGGCCACGGGAATTTTGATGGAAATTGCATCGAGTCTGTAGATTGCTTTGGGTAGTGTGGACATTTTGAAATATTAATTCTTTTGATCCATGATCATGAGAAATCTTTCAATTCATTTGGGTCATTTTCAGTGTCTTTTATTAGTGTTTTATGGTTTTCAGACAAGATTGGGTGTGTTCAGGGTGGTATGGCTGCAGATGTTTCATAGTTTTCAACGTACAGGTGGACAACACTTCCTTGGTTAAATTTATTCCTAAATATTTCATTTTTTTGATGCTACTGTAGATGGGATTGTTTCCTTAATTTCTGTTTTGGGTAGTTCATTGTTAGTGTACAGAAATGCTACTGATTTTTGCATATTGATTTTGTATCCTGCAACTTTATTGAATTTATTTGTTAGTTCTAATAGTTTTTTGATGGCGTCCTTAGGGTTTTATATATATAAGATCATGTCATCTATAAATAGGCAATTTTACATCTTCCTTTCCGATTTGGATGGTTTTTATTTCTTTTTTATTTTTTATTTTTGCCTAATTGCTCTAGCTAGGACTTCCAGCACTATGTTGAATAGAAGTGGCGAGAGTGGGCATCTTTGTCTTGTTTCTGATCTTAGAGTAAAAGCTTTCAGCTTTTCACCATTGCGTGCGGTGTTAGCTGTGGGCTTGTCATATATAGCCTTTATTGTGTTGAGGCACATTCCTTGTATACCTAATTTGTTGAGAGTTTTTATCATGAAAGGGTGTTGGGTTTTGTCAAATGTTCTTTTGCACCTACTAAGATGATCATATGATTTTTATTCTTCATTCTGTTAATATGGTGAATCACATTTATTGATTTGCATATGTTGAACCATCCTTACATCCCAGGCATAACCCACTTTATCTTGGTGTATGATCCACTTCATGTACTGTTGAATTTGGTTTGCTAGTACTCTGTTGAGGATTTTTGCATCTGTGTTCATCAGAGATATTTGCCTATAATGTTTCTTTTCTTGTAGTGCAGAAAAGTTCTTCTTATCTGCCTTTGGTATCAAAGTAATGCTGGCTTTGTAAAAGTAGTTCAGAAGTGTTCCCTCCTCATCAATTTTTTGGAAGATTTTAGAAGGATTGGTACTAATTCTTCTTTAAATGTTTGGTAGCAGGCCCTGGGCTTTTCTTTGATTGGAGATTTTTGTTTTTTTGTGTTTTTTTTTTGGAGATTTCTGATTATTGATTCAATCTCCTTACTTGTTACTGATTTGTTCTTCATTATTTAGCCTTGATGGGTTGTATGTTTCTAGGAATTTATTCACTTCTTCTAGCTTATTCAAATATTTGGTGTATAATTGCTCATAGTAATCTCTTATGACCCTTTGTATTTCTGTGGTATCAGTTGTAATTTCTCCCTTTCATTTCTGATTTTATTTGAGTCCTTTTTTTTTTTCTTAGTCTAGTTAAAGGTTTGTCATTTTCTTTGTATTTTCAAAAAGCAACTCTTAGTTTTTTCAATCTTTTCTATTGTTTTTCTGGTCTCTATTTTATTTATTTCTGCTCTGATCTTTGTTGTTTCCTTACTTCTGCTAACTTTGGTCTTAGTTTATTCTTTTTTATTCTAGTCCCTTGAGGTGTGAAGTTAGGTTGTTTATTTGAAATCTTTATTTTTCCTTTATGTAGGCATTTACTGTTATAAACTTTCCTCTTAGAACTTCTTTGTCAAGTGGTAATTCTACTTTTAATTCTTTGAGGTATCTCCATATTACTTTCCATAGAGGTTGTACTAATTTGCAGTCCCACCAGCAGTGTATGAGTGTTCCTATCTGTCCGAATCCCTGCCAATTCATCAGGGGGAAGGCAGGTGGGAGGGGGGTGGAGGGGATGGGAAAACTCTCACTGAATGGATGCGGGGAGCACAGTTTGGGGGATGACCACGATTGTAGTTCTGACACGGGCAGTGCATGGGCAATATGTACAGCCAAAGTGTTGTACCCCCATAATATTCTGAAATTAAAAAAAAAAAAAGAACTTCTTTGTGCTAAATCCTGTAAGTTTTGGTGCACTGTGTTTTCATTTTCATTTGTCTGAAGATATTTTTTGGTTTCCATTTTGATTTCTTCTTTGACTCATTGTTCAGGAACATGTTGTTCAATTTCCTCATATTTGTGAATTTTACAGTTTTCTTTCTGTTATTAATTTCCTTACCATTGTGGTTGGAAAAGATGCTTGCTATGGTTTCAATCTCCTTAAATTTGTTAAGATTTGTTTTGTGGCCTAATATATTATCTATCCTGAAGAATGTTCCATGTGTACTTGAGAAGAATGTGTCTTCTGCTGCCACTGGATAGAATATTCTGTGTATGTCATTACATCCATTTGGTCTAAAGTGTAGTTTATGTCCAGTGTTTCCTTATTGATTTCTGTGTGGATTATCTCTCTGTTGTTGAAAGTTGGTATTGAAGTCTTCTACCATTATTGCATTGCTGTCTATTTCTTTCTTCAGATCTGTTAATATTTGCTTTGTATATTTAGGTGCTCTGATGTTGGGCCATATCTATTTATAATTGTTATATTCTGTTGATGAATTGACACTTTATCATTATATAATGAACTTCTTTGTCTCTTGTTACAGTTTTTAACTTGAGGTCTATTTTGTCTGATATATCCCTACTCTGTTTTGGTTTCCATTTGCATGGAATATCTTTTCCCATCCCTTCACTTTTAGTCTATATGTGGCCTTAAAGCTGAAGTGAGTCTCTTTGAGGCAGCATATAGTTCGGTCTTGTTTTTTTTTTTTTTTTTTTTTTTATCCATTAGGGCACTCCATGTCTTTTGATTAGAGAATTTAATCCATTTATATTTAAAGTAATTATTGACAGGTGAGGATTTACCACTGCCACTTTGTTGTTTTCTAGGCACTTTGTAGATCTTTTGTTTCTTTCTTCCTCTCTTGCTGTCTTTGTGATTTGATAATTTTCTACAGTGGTATGCTTTGATTCCTTCATCTTTTGTGTATCTACTATTGGTTTTGATTTGTGGTTACCATGAGGCTTGCATAAAATATCTTATAACAGTGTATTTTGAACTGATAACAACTTAACTTTGATTACATACAAAAACTGTACACTTTTACCCCATCCCCCATTTTATGTTTTTGATATCACAATTTTTACATCTTTTTATGTTGTGTATCCATTAACAAATTATTGTAGCTATAGTAATTTTTTTTATTGACTCTTAGCACTACTCAATGATGTTATAGTAACTTTTGATATTTTTGTCAACATTTATGCTACAGTTATAAGTGATTTACACAAAATCATTTCAGTACCTGAGTATTCTGAATTTGTCTATTGCTGTGGTTTGAATGTTTGTCCCCTCCAAAACTCATGTTGAAACTTGATCCCCAATGTAATAACAGTATTGAACGGTGGGGCCTTTGGGAGGTGATTGGGTCATAAAAGCTCTGCCCTAATGAATAGATTAATGCATTCATGGGTTATTGGATTAATGGGTTAATGGATTAGTGAATTATCACAGGAGTGGGTTAGTTATCACAAGAGTGGATCTACTATAAAAGCCAGATTGGCTCTCTCTCACAAGCGCTCTTGCCATATGATACCCTGCACCACCTCGAGGCTCTGCAGAGAGTTCCTGCCAGCAAGAAGGACCTCACCAAATGTGGCCCCTTGACCTTGGATTTCCCAGCCTCCGGAACTGTAAGAAATAAATTTCTTTTCTTTATAAATTACCCAGTCTCAAGTATTCAGTTATGGCAATAGAAAATGGAATAAGACAAGAATATAGTTAGTTTTACCAGTTAGCTTTATACTTTCAAATGGTTTTCATATTACTACTTAGTATCCTTTTATTTCAGCTTGAAGAATTCTCTTTTTACATTCCTTGTAAGACAGATCTAGTGGTGATGAACTTGTTTAGCTTTTGTTTATCTGGGAAAGTCTTTATTTCTCCTTCATTTCTGAAAGACAGCATTGCTGGGTAAAATAATCTTGGTTGGAAATTTTTTTCTTTTGGTATTTTGAATATATCATTCCATTCTCTCCTGACCTACAAGGTTTTTGCTGATAACTGTGTGGAGGTTTCCTTGTATGTGATGAGTCTTTTTTCCTGCTTTCAAAATTCTCTTTTCTTTGATTTTTGACAGTTTGATTATAATGTATCTTGGTGAAGTCTTCTTTGGATTGAACCTGTTTGGAGACTTTAAGTTTCATGTACCTGGATGTCCATATCTCTCCCCAGTTTGGGAAGATTTCAGACATTATTTCTTTAAATAAGCTTTCTATCCCTTTCTCTCTATATTCTCCTTATGCAACTTCTGTAATGTGAATGTTAGCACCCTTGATGGTGTCTCATAAACCCCGTAGGCTTTCTTTATTCCTTTTCATTGTTTTTTCTTTTTTTCTCTTCTGATTGGATATTTTCAAATGACCTGTCTTCAAGATAACATATTCTTTATTTTGCTTTATCAAGTCTGCTGTTTATGTTCTCTCCTGCTTTTTATTTTATTCATTTTGTTCTTCAGTTTTGGAATTTCTGTTTGGTTCTTTTTTTAAATTTCTATCCCTTTATTGAACTTCTCATTTTGTTTATGTATCATTTTTCTGATTTTATTGAGTTATGTATCTGTATTTTCTCATATGCCACCAGGCTTCCTTAAAACAATTATTTTGAGTTCTTTGTTTGGCAGTTTTATAGATCTCTATTTCTTTGGGGTTGGTTACTGTAATATTATTGTTTTCTTTTGGTGGTGTCATGCTACTTTGATTTTTAGTGTTCCTTGAAGTTTTGCATTGCTGTTTTCTCATTTGAAGAAGGAGCCACCTCCTCCAGTCTTTTCTCACTTTCTTTGGGAGAGAAATTCCTTCACAAAACAGCCTGGCTAGGGATTTTGAGGCTCTCTCAGACCTTTTCTATGGATGCTTCTGCTCCATAATTTTTGTCCCCTCTTAAGGGGGTGTGAATCCTTAAGATTATATGCCTTCTCTCGATCCCCCAAAGCCAGTCTGGGTGCTGAGAGCATCTCATTTGTTTTCTCTCTTGAGCTGTGAAATGCTCAAGTTCGTGTGTCTTCTCCTCATCCTGCACAGTCAAGCTGTCTGTCTGTACAAGATGCTTGCACTCACCATCCATGGGTGTCCTTGGGGAGCTGGGGGAGGGAGGGGTGAAGCATGTGAGCATTTGGGTGCCTGTGGGTCAGTTGGGGTGGTCCACAGGTGAGGCATCCCAACTGGCTTGTGGGCAGGCTTCCCGATGGAATCTGCAGAGGAGTTATTAGGGTCTCAGCCTCTCTTCCCTGCTCCTAGCCTCCCCCAATTACTCAGCCATGCCAGTCACCTCTGTATTCTAGGTGGGGTGAGAAAGAAATGGGCCTCTTTGGGCAGCATCCTGCATGGCTGGGGGAGCTGGGTGCTCACTCACTATACTTTCATCTACTCCTGTGGGAGAAATTGTGGGCCAAGGTGGTCTCCTTTGGTGCTGAGCTATGCTGCCTTGGAGAAGGGGTGGCACAGGTAAAGTGAAACTGCTTTTACTCTCTCCAGTGCATCTATTCTTGGAGCTTTTGCTCTAACGGTGTGCTGGAACTTCTCCACTGGACTTCCAGACTCCAACAAAGGTACTCTCATCCACAGGTAGTTGTGAAAATCAATGCTTTTGTGGTAGGATGATGGTAGAAAGCTCCTGTTCTTCCACATTCCTGATATCACCTATATGTGCATATCTTGTCTCCCTAATAAGATTGTAAACTGCTTGATGGCAGGAATTTGTGGATCACACTCTGCCATCCTGCAAATAAGTGAGTCAAAGTCCATGACATAGTTCGTGTTCTAATTATTGGGTTGATGGATTCATAGAGGGTCATAAAGCATATATTGGGTACCATAGAGATTTGGGGTTAAAGTTTGATTGTCTGTTTTCATTTTTAGCTTTCAAAGGAGCTTCATAAAAGGGCCCACAAACACAATAGGATGCCAATCCAAGGCTGCACGTTTTCGCTGTTAAAACCTCTGAGGAACTCCTCCCTCCCTCCCTCTTCTCCTCCTTCCTTTATTCTCCCACTTAGGAGTGGCAGGGTGGCAGCAGGCGTCTTGAGGCTCAGATCTCTGTCCCCACTGGTGCTCAGGTGTGGGCCAGGCTTTCAGTGCTCAAGGTGGCCTTGGAGGACCCTGTTGATGGGTGGGCGTGGATGGGGTGGGCCCGAGACAGGATGTGGTGGACAGCAACTGTCAAGACGGCTTACTCACTGCTCTATGGGGGGTGCATGGCCATGGCCCCTCCCAGGGAAGGGGTAGGAGAAGGGGTTCAGGAGGCCACTGGATAACTGAAGGTTTCTGAAATGTGGCGGACGTGGAGGGCTTAGAGTCCATAGATAGATGTGACATTTGGCATCCCAGGGATTCAGCTTAGGCGAGTGGAAATACTATGGGATTTACCATTCAAGGGTCTAAACTGTGTCACCTTTTGGTCCTATGACTTTGCAAAAGTTATTTAACATCTCTGTTATCTTAGTTGTCAAGTGGGGATAGTCATAATGTCATATTTATTTTTTCCAACAGTCACAGTCAGTCATGGCAGCTTCTGACATCCCCAACAGGAAGTGTACTTCATAGGAATGGGCCTTTGTAGAAATGGGATCATAGGATAATAGAGCTGGAAGTTCCACTCCACTGGCCTCATTTACCTGGACCCCAAGACTCAGAGGATAAGTAACCAACCTGCCCATGGTCACCTGGCCAGAGAAGGCCTGGAGTCTAAGCCCCACGGTAGATTGGTATGGCTTGCTTGGAGAAATGGGGTTAAGGGATGGTGTGGTCCCACCCTCAGCCAGGTGTGGAGAGACCATGGATGTGGAGCCAGGCGGATCAGGGTTTGCATTGTGGTTCCACCACCTGCCAGTCACATAAGCTTCTGCAAACTGCTTCACCTTTCCAAGCCTCTGTTTTTATGTTCCTGTTTCCACTGAGAAGGACAGTGGGGTGGACCTGGGTGCACATCCGGGTGCTTCTTGAAAGGGGCTCCTGAGAAGGAGGGGCGCACCCGTGAGTGGGAAGAGCGGGTCTGGGTGCAACAGATCCATTCAGACACCAGTGCCCCAGTTTCCAAGCTCTTCAACTCCTGCAGACCACAGTTTCCAACCTGTAACATCAAAATAACAATACTAACTGGGTATTGTTGCCCATTGGTGGGCCACTGAGGGTAGGTCCATGTGGCTTTCGTTGTTATGACTCGAGGGCCTGCCATGGGACCTAACACTCAATCAATCATTTGAAAAGTATCTTGAGATTTAATATCTTTGAGTATCTCTGAGATCTGTGGGTGACCCCAGCCTATGGCCGAAGGCCCCAGGTCTGCACAGTTGGATTCCCTTCCCCCAGGTGAAGGAGCTGTCCCCCTGGTCCTGGAAAGCCAGTCTATTGCCAGGCTGGGCTGCATTCTGTGCTTGTCTACAGAGGGGGGCTCTGCTTCTCAAGTGGTGGTGCTCACAGGACCACTAGGGCTCTTGTTAAAATGCAGCTACTGGTTCCTGCTGCTGCCTGCCGCTAGCCCTGGCTGCCCAGTGGGGTATGGGGTTTGGATACCTCAACTTCCAGGAGGTGCAGGATGTGTCTGCGTGGGGCCTGGCCTGCAGGTGAGGCTGGCCTGGCCATCTGCATCTGAATTGGCTGACTCGATGCTGCCACCGCATGCTGGGGGAGAGAGGGCATGCTGCTGGATTGTCTTTTCTGAACTAACAAAGCTAGGCCAATGGCCCAGCAGAAATCTCCTGCTGTTCTTTGTTGTTTATTGAAATAAGAACAATTTCCACATTTGTGGCCTCCACAGCTGTGTGGAAATAGTACAGAGGGTGGCTTTGCTGACCTGACCTGCTAATAGTGTGTTGTCTCAGCCTTCTTGACTTCTAGTTCCCAGACACATGCTAAGACGAGAGTGAGGAAGCCGCCCTGGCCCCTCCATCACAGAAGCTGGGGCCCTCCTGGTGCAAGAAGGGGGAGGGCGACTGTGACAGCTTTCTGGTCTCTGTCGTGTGCACATCCTCCTTCATTAAAAATTGCTGAGGAAGCTGAATTCCAATGCTCTTTCTGCCCTTCTCCACTTGATAGGACTGTGTGATGTCTTCATTAGAATTAGTGAGAATTATGCACCTGCTGAGAGCTGCCCCCACTCCTGTGGGTGTCCAGAGGACAGACGTGTGATGGGTTGTGGGACGGGACATTGTGTTGGCTCCCAGAACTCAGGGGTGCTGCAGCCAGAAGCTCCTACAGCTTAAAGGGGGGGACCTAAGTGCGTTGGAGCATTCCTATTGTCCCACGCAGCCCACGCAGGGCCTTGTGTGCTTCCTGCAAAAAGCTCACTGTCATTTCGAGGAGCTTGAGACCTTGGAAGTAGGAAGAAGCATTAGAGCTCTTGTTCTAGTCTGCTCTCCTTGGAGAACCTCTGTTGTTCTGCCCAAGGGTTAGTTTCCTGTAAATGTCTGCCAGTTAACACAAGTCTGCTACAAAAAAGGCTGCAGATTGCTGTGAAGTAGAGAATGTGTTGACAGTCTCAGTGGATTTTAATGGTTCTCACCTTCTTCTTCTTCCCCAATACACCCAAAACAGAACATTCTCGTCAGAGACAACAGCTCACACCAGCAGTAGGTCCCGGTGTGTGTGGCTATTGAGATGGAGGTTAGGTGTGGTGGGAGGGGTCTCCCAGGTGCTTCTCGTGGTCTGGGTCTATATCAGCTCTGTGCCTGCCAGGTTTACAACCTTGAATTGTGTGAGGATCAAAAGTGTGCTTATGTGCATGCACTCGTGCACATGTGTGTATAGTATGTATGTGTATGCTGGCATGAATGTGCATACAGCATGTACACACATGCATATATGTAGGCCTGTATTTTTGCACGTGTATGCACATATGTGTATGTGTATGGCACGCATGTGTGCACACACGTGTGCACATATATGAATGTTTGTATTTGTGTGTGCTTATATGTATATATGTGTGTATATGTATGTGCATATATAGTGTGTATTTGTGTGTGCATGTGAGCATGTGTGTATGCACATATTATATGTATATGTTTGTGTATAGTACATGTATATGTGCATGTATGTGTGCATATGTGTAACTGCATGTGTTATATGTATATATGTGAGTGTATGTATGTGTGTATAGTGTGTGTATGTGTGTATTTGTTCATGTGTGTATGCATGAGTACACATGTTCATGTGTATAGATTTTTGTGTATGTGTATGTATATATATGATTATGGTTGCATGTGTGTATGCATGTTTGTATGTAGGTGTGTGCACATGCATGTGTATATGTATAGTATGTGTGTGCATATATGTATGCACACATGCGTATGTATGTGTAGAGCATGTATGTGTGCATATGTATATGTATATTGTGTTATGTCTGTATATGTGAATGTGTATATGTTTGTATCCATGTGCAGGCATGTTTGTGTTTGTATATGACTGTGTACACATCTCTGCATATGTATGCATGTGTGTATATGCACGTGTGTATAGTATGTATATGCACACACATGCATGTGCACACGTGTCCATACTGTGTATGCGTATGTGTGTATAGTGTGCATGTGTACACATGTGTGGGGATGTCTGTGCATGCATATTGCCCAGCGCCAGGTACTGCCCACGGCAGGTGCTTGTGGAACAGCAGCTGTTCTCACTCTGCTGGATTAGCATCGCAGGCCCGTGGTGGGGGCTGTCCATGGGGAGCATTGGCTCATCTGGCTGATGGAGTCTGTGTCCACCCCCAGCCCAGCCATGCTCTGTGCCCAGCCCTTCCCCTGAAGGCCTTCCTGTGAGCCCAAGGGGCATGGAGCGTGACACGTCCCCTCACATCCACAGGAGCGGTGGAGTGAGGCCTGGTGGTCTGAGCCATGGGTTTAGGGCAGAAGGGAGTAAAGAGGAAGGAGAGGGGCAGGGCCTCCAGCAGCCGGCCTGACTGCCCCTGGCCCAGTGCCCTCGGTCACGGCCGACACAGGCCAATGAGCTCGTGGGAGGCTCTGCCTGGCTGCTTTGCTTGTTGTGGTTTCTCAGTCTCCAGTTTCCCACCTTCTGGGTGCCGAGGGTAGGGTGTTGTCTGTCTTCCCACAGGACCACAGCCTACATCATGCCTTCAGCCCCCAGTTCTTAGGAATACAGCCTTCCTGTGGTTGCTGCCCCTTCGGAGAATGGCTTTGGTGTGTGCTGGGGGCCTGGCACAGAGGTGGAAATCCCCACAGTCCAGGCCCTGCCCCACAGTGGGGGTGTGGGTTTGGAGCCCTGGACATGGAGTCAGGAGACCTCAGTGTGAGTGACATCCACGTCATCAAAAACCCGCCCCGTTCCGGACGCTCACAGTGACCCACGGTACTGAATGCCATGAGGACACCATCTTATAGACAAGGAAACCGAGGCTTAAAGAGGGTTGCAACTCACCTAGGGTTCCGTGGGTGGGTGCTGGGGTTCAGGCCCAGGTCTGCCTGACTGCACAGCCTATGCGTGTGACCTCATTTAACCTGTATTATCTCTTTGAAGACCCAGTCTCCAATACAGTCACACTGGGGGTTAGGGCTTCAACCTGCCTGCCTTGGAAGGGCATAGTTAAGCAAATAACAGACAGAAATGACAATACTGTGAAGTGGAAATCAATAAATACATCTGAACATGATTTCCCGGCACACAGTATACTTGGAAGTGTTCTAATTTACCTCTGAAAGGTGGAAAAATGAGCAGAACTGCTTAGGATTCCGAGTTCCTCTACCACTAACTCGTTTCCACTGGTGCCTACAGGGAGTGGATTATAGCAGAATCTCAACCGGAGAGTCAAAGAGGGCTGCCCACAAGGTCTAGACAGGCCCTACCCTAGCTTTAGTGCCCATAATAATCACTTAGGGAATGCATTAAAAGGCAGATGTATGTTTATCCAGTCCCCAGGTAATATCTGTGTGGCTTGTCCATGGACTACTCTTGAAGAAGCAACTCCCCAACTCTAAGAGTTCCTGCCTCTGACTAATATTAATTGCCAAAGCCAACACGTCCCACCTGCTCTGTGCCAGGCACTGTCCTGAGTGGTTCTCATGTTCCCACAATGAGAGGGGCCCTGTTTTCATCCCCACTTTGTAGGTAAGGACACATACAAAGGCCACCCAGATGATGAAGGAGGACTGAGTTGGGCTTCAGGGCACCAGACCACGGTGCCGGATGGCTCCCTGTTTGGGGTGGGGCAGAGCAGTGTGGCACGGAATCACCACGCAGGTCACTGCAGAGGAAGCTGTGGGAGGGGATTTATTTATATATGTTATCTCACGAAGTCCCTTAGTATAGGATTCCATTTCTGCAGATGAGAAAACTGGGGTACAGAGAGATCAAGCAACTCGCTTTCGGGGGCTGAGCTGAGGTGCAGACCAGGGACTGCCACACTCCCCAGCCCGGCCTGCTCTGAGGGCCTACCCCTCCCACCTTCTTGCATTCCAAACCTCAGCACTTCTATAAGTTTTGCTTCTTGGACCAGCAGCATCAGCATCATGTGGGAACTTGCTGGAAATGCCCCACCCACCCCCAGCCTACTGATTCACCCTCCAGGGGCAGCCCAGCCCCCCAGAGCATCCTGATGCCCCCTAAGTGTGTGGGCTGCTGCCTGGAGTTAACCAGCTGGCAAGACTTGCTGGTCCCCGGGCTTGGAGCTCAGGGTGTGTCTCTATCACGACCTGCTCACATCACATCTAATCTTCTGTATTTGTGACTGGTTTCTCAGAACCCCCTACGGCAGGGACCAGATCCCACACCTCAGGGGCTAGTACCTGGCTGGCAACAGGCACCAAATGTCAGCAACAACCCTGAATTCATGTTAACATTTGGCTGTGCGACTTGGAAATGGTCCGAAAGCCAAATGCTCTGAAATCATTCTCAGGTTGTAACTTATTTACAACAGCAGGATGTGTGCTAGAACATTGTTCTCTAACATTTTTGGCACCAAGGACTGGTTTCATGGAAGACAATTTTTCCCTGGACTGGAGCAGGGGGGGATGGTTTCAGGATGATTCAAGCACATTACATTTATTACATCACTAGCATCACTAGCATCACCGCCTCAGCTCTACCTCAGATCACCAGGCATTAGATTCTCATAAGGAGTGCGCAACCTAGACCCCTCGCATGCGCGGTTTACAGTAGGGTTCACGCTCCTATGAGACTCTAATGCCGCCGCTGATCTGACTGGAGGTGGAGCTCAGGTGGTGATGCTAGTGATGGGGAGCGGCTGTAAATAGAGATGAGGCTTTGCTTACTCGCCCACCCCTTACCTCCTGCTGTGTGCCCCCGTTCCTAGCAAGCTACGGACTGGTACCGATCTGCAGCCTGGGGGTTGGGGATTGCAGTGCTAGATGCTTCCTGCGTTCTTCAGCTGATGAAACGAATCATTCATTAGTCGTTCTGTCCAGGTGTGCAGGTGCCCATCCTCCAGTGAGCTCCTCGGGCCTCTCCCCACCACCATCCTGTCCTTGATCACCTCACATCCCAGGGGTCTCAGGGAGGGCAGGGGGCCCAGAATGCCCTTCCCATCTTTTCTAGGTGGAATCTTCCCAGTAAACAGTTGACTCTTCATTCAGTGAAGGGTTCACACTCAAATCCAATCTCCTCATTGAAGTGGCTTCTCAGACTCCTCTGCAGTGTTTGGGCTTTTAACAGGAAGGTCACATTCCTAGGACCAGAACTTTGGTTTCTGTTTTCCATGATCCGGCAACACAGCTCCTCTCCAAGTGGGGATGCAGGGGAGTCCCGGGTGTTGGGACAGGCGTGGCCCCCACTGCAGGGCTTTGAGGGAGCTGACCCGCTCTGGGGTCTCCACCCCACTTGGTCCTCCCCTCACCAGGGGCCCTGCCCCTCCCACAGTGAGACCATGGTGCCAGCCTGGGGCTGGCCTGGTGGGCCCTGCCGTGTCTTGCACTCTTTCCTTGCTGGCCACTCTTGCTGGGACACAGTGTCCTCTCCCCTCCCCCCACTTCCCTCAGAGTGCTCCCCAAGCTCCCTGCCCTCGCATGTGCATCCCTTGGGCTTCCCACCAGCCCCTCCCCTCCCGCTGGGCACCTGTTCTCTGGGTGGTGTCACCTTGGCCATTTCTAGTGACCATCATGCACTGACACCAGCTCAGTCCGCCCCATGCCCGCCCCCGCGCCTGCCCCACCTCGCCTGCGGCAGTGGCAGCCCCAGCTCGGGGCCTCCGTGCTGCCCCTTCCTCCTGCCTTCCTGCCTGAGGGGATCTCACCCCCATGGCTGGTCACTCCCAAGGTCCTGCTGCCTCTGTCCCTCAGGGGTCTCTCTAGTCGGGATGGTTCTTCTCACCCCCCGGGCTCTGCCCGTGGCCTGCCCACCGCCTCTATCTTTGTCCTGCTCAGCCTCTTGCAGGTATCACTACATACCCGTGTGTGACTAAACAGGAATCCGGTCTTGTTGCCCTCTTCCTCCTAACTCTGCAGGGCTCCACTGCCAGCAGGTGCACCACGCCCTGTCGGTGCCCCCCTCACCCCCAGGCACCTCCCTCTTCTCCCACGCTGTGCGGTTGCCTGGCTGCTGTCCCCACTGCCCCAGCGACTCTGAGCTCTGCCACTCGCATCGGGCGCCCCGTGCAGCATGCGGCAACAGTGCTTGTGCATGGATCGCCGCATCCTGGCTGTACCAGTCGGGATCTCCCTGCTTGCCAGGGGGGCCCCAGGCTGTGTGTGGCCCCAGCTGCTGGCACCAAGAGAGCAGCTTGGGCTTTAGACCAGACCACGGCTCTTATGCTGCACAATGAGTCATTTCTATAATCAAATAAGAGAACATGCAGGGATGTGTCTTGTAAATCAGTGCTTCATTCTTATGCAAACATAAGCCATTTATGTGGCTTTGTGTGTGTGTGTGTGTGTGTGTGTGTGTGTCCATGTCTATTTTAGCTGTAGCTCACTCCCCACGCCTACGCTCTGTCCTCTGGGTTTCCACATATTCTGAATTTAGGGAATGTTACATCTACTTAACAAAACGAGGCTGAGCATTCCTGGCAGGGCCGTCCTCAGCTCTGAGGATGGAGTTGGTGTCAGAGAGGGACAGAGCATCATCTGTATGCAGTGTGAGTCCTTCCCACCAGCCCTCTCTTGCAGAGCTGCTTGTACCAAATTTTGTTTAATTTCTGCAACAGTGGGTGTTACAATGATTGCAAAATCCTAATCACTCATAAAGATGCCCATAAAAAAATTGTTAAATTAGAACTGATTGCCTGTTTGTTTTCCCAGTTTTCCCCTGTGTGCTTGTTTGCTGTTGTTGGTGTGGTTTGTGGTCAGTGATGATGACCAGCAGACCAGCAGGAGCAGTTGCCAAGGTTTAAGAACACTTTGTGGGAGAACAACTTAGCATGGAGAAATCCTGTCCTCTGACTTAATTTGTTCTTCAGTCTTGGGCCTGTGATCAGAGAGACTTCCTGTGGGGTCATGGTGCCCCTCTTGCTGTGACTGAGAGGAGGGGTAGGACAGAGGGGCGAGGACCCACACCCCCACTCCGCACTCCAGGCCACAGTGACGCTGACGACAGGCCACGTGGAACCAGGCGTTCTGTTGTGAAACGGGTCAAATTAGGAGATGTCTGATGAAGCACTCTGGGACCCTCCCCCCAGCACCCCTTGAGTTCACTTTCACACAGCATCGGAGCCCAGTGGCTTTGCCAGCTGACACCGCCCATGTGCCTAGGGCACCGCCTGGGTCTGGTGTGCAGAGTTGCAGGTGCTGGGTTTGGTCTGGGTGCAGGAACAGGAGCTGGGATGGAGGAAGGACAACCACCCTCTCCTGCACAGTCACAAAGTGGACAGACCGTGGCTGAGCCTGGGACTTAGGGGTGCCCATTTGGCCTCTTCTGTCCCATGGTGTGTGTGACTTTTAGGGGAAGTACGTCTTCCTTTGGAAGCTATATCAACAGGTGAGCTGTGAAGAACCATCCAGTGACAATCACATGTGTGACCTTGAAGAGATTGAGACTTGTTGTTTTATTAGTCTCCTCTTGTGTGTGTGTGTGTGTGTGTGTGTGATATATGTCGGGTCACCTGTGCATGTGTGTGTGATATATGTTGGGTCACCTATGCATGTGCATGTGATGTATGTCAGATCACCTGTGTGTGTGTGGAGATGTATGTTGGATCACCTGTGCATGTGTGTGTGATGTATGTCAGATCACTTGTGTGTGTGTGCTATTGAGGAGGAGGCCACTGCATCACCTGAGCATCAACCAACTTTGATCTTGTTGTTTTCTACAGGAGACATGGGGGACAAAGGACAGAAAGGCAGTGTGGGTCGCCATGGAAAGATTGGTCCCATTGGCTCAAAAGGTATTTGTGATGTGATTCTCACCTCATCCCGCCCCCCCAGGCTCACAGCTGGATACTGGACACCCCGAGAGTAATCATGGACTGAGCCTTCTCACCTGGTGTCTTGTTTAATTGTGTGTGCCTTGTGTGTGATGAATTCTGTCATGGTGCTTGCACTTTGTGAGTGATCAGAGTGAGCTGCTAGTTCTGTGCCCACTGGAGTGGGGTGAAGGGCTCCCTGCTTGGCAGGGTTTACACAGTGCCCCAGGATGGAGGGTCTGGAGTGAGTGTGCTTGGGCAAGATCTTGACTTTTCAGCTACAACTTCCTTAATGAGTTTGTTAAAACCCTCAGAGCCTCTCTTAAGTAACTGATGGACCATATTGGGAAGCAATGCGTCTCCACCCACAGCGTGGGTTTCTTTGGCTTTTTGAGATTATGGGATGGCTCTCAGAGAGAACAGGGCGCAGATGGCAACAGCAGGTGTGGGAATGGCAACTCTTGTGACACCTGGCCTCATAATACCTGCAGTTTCAAGTCACACCATCTCTGTTGCATTTGACTTGCACCACGTTGGTGAGGAGGGTAGCTCAGGTCATATTCTCCCTGTGACGAGGAGATTGAGGCCCAGGACAGTAAGGGGTTGCACAGAATCATGCTGCTCTCAGGCCCTGCCCTCCTCATGCAGTGAACGCAGGCTCTCTGATGCCGGGTTTGTTCCCTGCCTTTACTGGACTCTGGGGAGAAGGAGCCGGCAGTCCCTGAGCTGTGCACATGTGACCTCATGGAAGTCTCTCTCCAGTTCTGTCATGGTGCCAGCAATGTGCACACTGAGCTGGGGAGGTCGGTGGTTGGTGTGGAGCTGCCCTGAGACCCGGAGGCAGAGACGGAGTCTGGCTGCGTCTGCCCAGTTCTGGTGCAGGCTTCTTGTAGCTCACGCCTCTGCCTGGGGGCGGGTTGACCCAGGCACCGTGAGGCCACATTCTGGGCTGCAGCTACCAGTGGGCTCCATAGCCACAGACCTCCCCCAGCCCTAGCTCCAGCCTGTCCCTGGTAGAAAGGGACCTTTGGCCAGGAGGGCGAGGGGAGGGCGACCAGCTCACCTGCGCATCTCCTCCTGCCCTACGGCGGCTGACCCAGCAGAGAGCACACAGACGAGCATGGTGTCAGGAGGGATATGTATGCTTAAATAAAGTGGTGGTAAACATTTATGGCACAAACCTTACCATTTTAATTATTTTAAGTGTATAGTGCAGTGGCTTTAAGTGTATTGGCAATGTTGTACAGCCATCACCACCATCTATTTCCAAAACATTTTCATCACTCCAACGAGAAACTCTGTACCCATTAAGCAATAACTCCCCATTCTTCCTCCCCCAGCCCCTGGTCACCTCGAATCTGCTTTCTGTCTCTATGAATTTACCTACTCTAGATGTTTGACGTAAGTGAAATCATAATAGTACTTGTCCTTTTGTGTTTGGCTTATTTCACTTAGTGTAATGTTTTCAAGGTTCACCTGTATTGTGGCATGTGTCAGGTCCCCTTCCGCATTAAGGCTGAATGATACTGCATCGCATGGATGAACCACATTTTGTTTATCCCTTCATCTGTTTATGGACACGGGTTGTTTTTACCTGTGAATAATGCTGCAGTGAGTGTTGCCGTACAGGTGGGGATGTGTATACTTTCAATATACCACTTGTGCCTAAACAAATCTCAGTATCTCACCAAGACACAGCTTGCCAGGACCACCCGCGTTTGGCTTTGCTTATTTGCTTACTTGATTTGCTTCGTCTCTGAAATTGTCGCCCTGGGTTCTTGTCAAGCTGCGTTTTCATTTTCAAGCCCCTGGTGTTGGTACAAGAGCACTAAGGAGTCAGGTGGGCGCGGACTGCCTAGCGCTTTCCCTCCTTATGTGCGCGGAACCTGAACCTACAGGTGTGGACGTCGCTGCTCCTTCGCAGAGACATTTAGGTTTAGGAATATTTATGTGACTTGATATAAATACTCCTTGTTTAATTTTAGAGTAGGTAGAAGGCTTTGTTGCCATCATTTTGTTCATCCCCCTTGTTTTGTAAATTAAGAAAAGTTGAGGGCAGAGTGGTCGAGTGGCTTGTCCTGTCTGACAGGCCAGGGTGGAGCCCTGGGTCCTCCCATCTGGCCCTTCCAGGACACGACGCTGCCTCAAGAGAGGCCAAGAAGGACCTTGATTGCAGTGCGAGGTTATAAGTACTGTCGACTCTTCATCTCTAAGCTGTACCCTAGCTCTACAATTGCATGTTCTGTCTGGGTTTTCTGCTGTCATGGGGAGCATGCAGGGAACTGGAGTCAGAAGTCCTCCTTCCTCATGGTGTTAAGGACTTATGAGATGATGTCTGCAAAGTGTTTTGTCAAATATCTTGGATTTTCCAGAATTGACTTAAAGAATGATCGTCTGATAATCCCTAAAATCCCATCATGTGTGTTTGGTACCTATGACATAAATGGAGCCTGAAGAATTAGTTAGCTACAGAATAGAGCCCCTACACTTCCCAGCAAAAACAGGGTCTAGGAGAAATCCCGGGGCATTATGCATAAAAGAAATAACATTTTAAACCTTGATATTTTAGAACTCATGGAATGTGTCCACCTCTGCTTGGTGACTTTGACCTTGCTTTTCATTTTCAGGTGAGAAAGGAGATACTGGTGACATAGGACCCCCTGGCCCTAATGGAGAACCAGGTATGGCATAGAGGGTCAAAAGATTTTTAATAAGATGTATTAAAATTGTGCTTTTGAAAAAATATAAACCATTAAATAAAACTACAACGGGCTGGAAAACAGGGAGTACATACAACTGACAATCTTACTCTCATGTAGATATTTCAATATTTGATTTCCTTCTACCTGAATGTCTGAATGACCCTCTCAGGGGTGCAGTCTGCCTGGCCACTCTGTATTACCACATCTGTGCCCGTAACTAGGCTCGGCCACACCTGTCCTAACGCCAGCGGTCCTCATTTCCTAATGCTCTGTGGGCACTAAGGATCCCCCCTTCCTGTACTTTTTGGCTTATTGCCTCTTTCCAGATGTCCTTGCAGCTGCTCTCCCCACGACCTTCCACTGAGACCTCAAAGGTCACCAGGACCTCTGGGTCCAGCTCCAGTGGACTTAGCTCAGCTTCCCGATGCTGAGTGACGAGGACGGGGGACCTTGTGTTCCCTCTGCCTGCCTTTCCCGTCCATCGCTCTCTGTTCTCTTCTTCCCAAAGCTCCCTCTGCAGCTCCTCTGCTTTCCCCGCAGGGCAGGACCTCCTCCCTCCCTGGAGCTCACCCCCTGCACACCCCACACTGCAGGTCACCCCCTGCCCCACGCTGCACGCACATCCTCCACGCAGCCCAGCCCCCTGCACACCCCACACTGCAGGTCACCCCCTGCCCCACGCTGCACGCACATCCTCCACGCAGCCCAGCCCCTGCACACCCCACACTGCACACCCATCCCCTGCACGCCCCGCAGTGCACACCCGTCCTCCAATCACAGTGTTAGGGTGTGTCCTCTGATCATCCTTCTCCTGCTCAGGCCCCCTGCAGGCAGGTGTCACTGCAGCCCCCACAGACTGCCCCTGTTTTTGTCCCACCCCCGCCTTCCTCCCTTTCGGCTAGATCACTGAAATAGCACCCGAACTGTTCTGTGCTCTCCAGTCCTTTTGTGCCATTAAATGTTGACCCCAAAAGATGCTTAAGAGATATTAGATTTAGGTGGAAGATGCAGTGTTTGGGTAACTAGAATATTCTTTCAGTCAGGCTCCAACCTTCCCCTCCGTCTCTAACCAATAAGCTCACCAGGCAGAGCCCCGAAGACAGTCGGTGCATCCAGGCAGTTCCCAGGGCTTGGCTGGTGACTGTCCCTTCCACAGGCCATGTGTGTCCGTGGGGACACCTGGCATCCACCTGCTGAAATAGGTCTTTCTCCCTAAGATGTGTGCACCTCCCTCTGAGCCCACTGGGCCTTGCAGTGCCACTCCGAAGGTAGTCCTCGGGAAAGACCTGACCCTTGGGCCCTAGGGGAAAAGAGGCCGCAGATTTCTGAATAAAAGTCCTTGTTTGGAAAGCTCCTCAAACACCACAGAGATAAGGAGAAGTGACCGCTTAAGAGTGTCCTTGCCCTGAGACTTTGTTCAGTACGAGCGCATCTGAAATCCACCGTCACTAGAGGTGACCGAGCGCCCTTCTCTCGGGGCCACCTGCAGGCACCAGCAAACCCGAGCAACTTGGTCAAAGTGTCAGGGAGGACGAGTCTCCAGGGAGGACGAGGCAGCCGGTGAGGGGCCTGGCAAGGAGGGAGAACGCCCCTGGGCTGAGTCTGTGCCACCAGCTGAGAGGCCCTGGCAGGCCCACATTGGTCAGAAAGTTCGGAAGGAAAACAAGGAAACAAATCCACCTGCTTCCCCTTGGAGGGATCTCTCCAGAAAGCCTCTATTACCTCAAACGTCAGTGAGCTTGAAGATAAAATTTATCTTACATAAAACTTCCAGTAAAAAAAAAACCAACAAAATCCCAAACAAACCACAGCAAAGATCAAGTTTCAAACATCCAATTGGGAACACGGAGACTGTGTGTGAGAAGGGAGGGAGGTGTTTGGGGCTCTAAGAAGACGGATCAGCTTCTGCAGGGCGTGTCCAGACTGGAGGGTGGGCTGAAGACAGGGCACGATGGAGCCTGGCAGGACAGATCCAAAGTCCTGCCCTTCCACCACAGCAGTTGTGGTGAAGGGTGGGGAGCGGGGTGGACCCCGGCTCCATGCCCCGTGGAAAGACGGCAGCTGGCAGGGCCGTGGCAGAGCCCCCAGCACCACGGAGGCCAAGGAGCAGGTACTGCTCTTCACAGGGGGAAGGCAGGGTCCTCCCCAAAGGCCCAGGAAAGAAACACACAGGCTGAGGAATGGTGGGCAGCGCTGGGATGGTTGACTTTAGTTCAGTTTGTCACTCAGCCCATAGGGACCTATGGAGTGCCCCTGTGTTCTGGGCGCTCTGCTGGCACTGAGGTGCCAGAGAGGCTTCCTATCCAGCCAGGGGGCACAGACTCTAGCTTTTAGAGCCAGAATTGGCCAGACTGCCTGCCTGGGCTCAAAGCCTGGCTTCTCCACGCCCTGTGATGTTGGCCGGGTGACTGTGGGCCTTGATGTGCTCTGTGTACAGCAGGAGTGACTGCGGCGTGTGTCTGGGTGTGTGAGAGCTGACGGGGCTTGTGTGTGCAAAGCATTTAGAGTGACATCTCCGCCTAGAAAGGCTCAAGAAATGTGAAGTACTATCTCAGTGGAGGAGGTGGCTTCTCAGCCGCTCTGGTCCTCCCCTCCTGCCTCACCAGGACACTTGCTTTGTTCCCTCTTGTATGTAAGGATGGGGGCTGTGTTTATCTCAAATGTCCCTTCCTATCAGCTCCCTTCCAGCATCATTTAAATATACTCAAGTGTTTCTTGTCTCAAAACAAAGCAAAGCAGTTTGAAAGCCCCCAGCCCTCCCTGACTCTGGGCCCATCTAGCAGCTCCATATCTGGATCTCCTAACAGTTCTTACCCTGGTCCTCGGTTTCCCCTCCCATCCCTGGCCTCTGAGCACTCAGTTGTCCTCCCCTGGGCCCTGGGCCACGTGCCCTCCTGGCTTGTGGGTGGTCCCAGTGTGGGCACTGCTCTGAGCTCCCTCCCTGAGCCCTTCATGCCACGGACATGCCCACGGTGCCCCGACTGCCAGCACCAACCGTCCACCTGGATGTCTGTGGCACCTGCAGCTCGGCAGGTTCCTCCTCCCCACGCTCAGCCAGCAGCGCACGGCCTCCCCTGAACCCCGCACCGATGCCGGTGTCTCCTTCAGCTCCTCTGACCGGCCCCGCACACTCAGCCACCACTGCGCGCTGTGGGCGCTGCCCTCACCTTTCCCAAACGTTCCGGCCTCTGTCCCGGCCCTTGCCCCAGCACGGAGTGAGGCTGGAGGGCATCACCCCGACCTCGCCGCCCTCCGTTGCAGCCCTCCCACCGCTTCTCCGCGCCTCGGGATAAAGTGCGAAATCTTTATCTCAAAGGCCTGGGGGGCGTGCTTGTGAAGGGACTGCACGGAGCGGGTCCTCCTCTTCCCGAGCCCCGCCCTGCCCAGCCTCTGACCCCGCGGCCTGTCCCCGCAGGCATCCCGTGCGAGTGCAGCCAGCTGCGGAAGGCCATCGGGGAGATGGACAACCAGGTGTCCCAGCTGACGACCGAGCTGAAGTTCATCAAGAGCGGTACGTTGTCCCCGCTGCGCCCCCCTCGCGCCCCAGGCCCCCGGCCCCGCCGCCCTGTGCGCGCGTGCGGCCGCTAGGTTTGTTGCAGAAACGCAGGTGCTCACTTTCCAGCACTGCCCTCCCCCGCAGCTGTAGCCGGCGTGCGGGAGACCGACAGCAAGATCTACCTGCTGGTGAAGGAGGAGAAGAGGTACGCGGACGCGCAGCTGTCCTGCCAGGGCCGCGGCGGCACCCTGGGCATGCCCAAGGACGAGGCTGCCAACGGCCTGATGGCCGCGTACCTGGCGCAGGCCGGCCTGGCGCGCGTCTTCATCGGCATCAACGACCTGGAGCGGGAGGGCGCCTTCGTGTACTCGGACCGCTCGCCCATGCAGACCTTCAACAAGTGGCGCAGCGGCGAGCCCAACAACGCCTACGACGAGGAGGACTGCGTGGAGATGGTGGCGTCGGGGGGCTGGAACGACGTGGCCTGCCACGTCACCATGTACTTCATGTGCGAGTTCGACAAGGAGAGCGTGTGAGCGCCGGGCGCGCCGTGCGGGTGCCCTCCGTGCCGCCCCGCCGCAGGCCCCCGCTGCTTGCCCGAGCCGTGGGGGTGGCGCCTGCTTAAGAGGAAGAAGAAAGCGCTCCTGGGGCTCTATTTCTGAAGTACAGTTTTATTACCTGCATCGTTGCCAAAATGTTCATTATGGGGTTATTACTCAGAATTGCTCTTCCATAAAGCTCTTGCCTTTGTCCAAACTACAAAATAGAATCTTTAAATATGGCAATACTTAAGTACAAATAATGGTTGTAGGGTCTTGAATTACTGCCTTTCTTTTCATTTCTATATGGAAAAGAACCCACCTAACTTTGTCTGTAAATTATGTTAACATGTAGGTTCCTTTTCACTTTTATCCAAGTAGAAACAATTTTGCTTTGCTTCAAACCCAGATTCCAAAACAAGAACAATAAAAATTCTTCAGACTTTACTACTAAATGTGTGGAGTCATTTGTTGTTTTATTTTTTTTTAAGACAGGGTCTCACTCTGTCACCCAGGCGAGAGCGCAGTGTTGTCCTCATAGCTCACTGCAACCTCAAACTCCGGGGCTCAAGCGATCCTCCTGCCTCAGCTTCCCGGGTAGCTGGGACTACAGCTGCGTGCCACCATGCCCAGCTAATTTTTCTATTTTTAGTAAAGACGGAGTCTTGCACTTGTTCAGGCTGGTCTTGAAATCCTGACCTCACATGATCCTCCGGCCTCTGCCTCCCAGAGTGCTGGGATTACAGGCATGAGCCACTGCGTCCAGACCATTTGTTCTCTTAATTTCTTCGATAGTTACATTAGTTATCTATTGCTGTATAACAAATTACCCCAAAACTTAGTGGCTTAAGACAGAAATGTTCAGGAATTTACACAGGACTTAGCTGGGTCCTCTGCTTCAGGGTCTCTCACAAACTACAACCAAGATCGCTCATCACATGGTTTGGGCAGGATTCAGCTCCTCATGGGGTGTGGGCCTCAGGGCCTCAGTTTCTCACTGGCTGTGGGTCACAGCTGCCCTTGGTTCCTTGTCATGTGGGCCTCTCCATGGGGCAGCTCACAGCATGACTGTGGCTTCATCAGAGCAACAAGGGAGAACAGCCAGGGAGAGAGGTCATCACCTTAAGTAACTGGGCCTGGGAAGTGACATGCATCGCCTCCACTGTGTTCTGTCCATGACCAACGAGTCACCAGCTTCATCCCACACACATGTGGGTGAACACCCGGTGGCAGGGACCCCTGGGAGCCATCTCAGAGGCTGCCTGCACGCTAACCCACAGTTCTTCTTCATCTTTTTGTATTTCAAAACCCCCAATAAATATCTTCCCTTTTCAAAGAAAACACACATACATGCACATGGTACCCCGATTGGTATTGTGGGGTCCCATGTTTCTGTGTGTCTTATAAGGGAAGCCCTGGCTGTCTTTGTTCTGGGTTATCTTGTCCAGGATGTTTGTAGAGTGAACTGCCTTGGAAGATA
The DNA here is from genome assembly GCA_023783475.1 of Daubentonia madagascariensis. Taxonomy (NCBI): domain Eukaryota; kingdom Metazoa; phylum Chordata; class Mammalia; order Primates; family Daubentoniidae; genus Daubentonia; species Daubentonia madagascariensis. The sequence continues at coordinate 3,095,979 of JAKFHU010001035.1, forward strand.
AAGACAGTAGCTCTCTCCCCAAACCCATCTCCTCTGGAGAAAAGGGCAGGTTTGCTCACAGCCTTAGAAGATAAGAGATGTGTCCCATTCTGGGGCAGTGGCAGGCATGGTTACTGTCCAGTTAGTAAGGGTGATGTCTCCCTCCAGAGGAAAGGGCTGGCATGCATTCTACCTGCTGGAAAAGATTCGGGTTCCCTAGGCTCAAGGTTTCTCCCTGCAACTGACCCACGGCATGTGCAGGTGCTGTCTGCTCCTTTTCATGAAACCCTGCGGGGATGGGGACAGGAGACAGGAGCAAAAATGTCCCTACTCTGGCCACTGTGATTGCTGTAAGTAGTGAAGTCTTTTGTCTGTGACCTGGGAGTCTCAGTCTTTTGCCAGCGTCCGTGAAACGGGGGCTGTAAGTTGAGTAAAATCTCAGACTCTTCACAGTTATGGACAGGAGTTTCTTGATAGTTCCATGAATTTAGTTAACCACCTCATTGTAAGGTCATAGCAGATAAATTTATTCAGGTATCTTGGATCTGAGAGGTGCCTGGTTTGGTTGGCAAGAGGAGGCCCTTGTCTTTATGGAGCAGAATGCAGACTTGAGTGAAGGACAGACAGCCAGAGAAGCAAGGGGCCGCTGCCTCCACTGTCGGAAGGAACAGGCAGAAACTGCCAGGTTTTTTGCTTCATGAGAGTCTGATTCTTCCTACTTGTGCTTATGTCCTTCTGGTGCTTACCATTTACTCCATTCACGAATTCATCCGTCTTCCTGCTCACCCACTCGTTCATGTGCTACACAGACAGTTCTTAAATCTCTGCTCTGTTTCCGACTGCGGCAGACCCAGCATGGCACTCCGCCTGGTATCTGGGGAGTAGCTGTATGTGTTGGGGGCTGCTGCAGTGCATGGGGGGTGCCGTGTGTGGGAAGGGCCATCACTGAGCAGGTCATCTCAGTAGTAGGTGGATAAGTCCTCAGCGGTCCTTGCTGCTGGGGTCCCACTCATGGCCCACCCCTCGCCCACCATTACCCAAGAACACACAGTTTATTAGAGCAGCATTGAGAGGACAGGACGCCAGACAGGAAGGGGTGTTGCTTGTGTTATCACACAGGGAACATGTAAATGTATCTTGATTGTGATATGTTGAAGATGACACGTATGTATACGGTACAAGAAGTAAAAATCCTTCACCCCCTTATCTTCAATCAGCTTTGCTCTGGTTGGGGGTTAGTCTTTCCAGACCTTAGAAACACACACACATATATACACATAAATATATGTGATTATTTAAAAAATAACTGTAGAATGGATCACAGGTGTGCATCACTTCTCACCTCGCTTTTGCCACTGACAACATGTCTTGCAACTTTTCCCAGGCAGGTCATGAGATAGCCTTGCCCCCTCCTCCTGCTGCTGAGTATCCCAGAGCACAGCTGTGGAGGAGATCACAAAGCCCTTCCTCTCTTGACAAATATTTGGATTGTCCCCATGTCCTCACCCTTAGAAACAGACCTAGAAGTAGAATGACCACGTTTACAGTGTTGATAGGTGATGCCAAATTCAGACCAGTCAGTTGCATGCAGCAGAGGTGAGACTGGGCCCCTGATGTGGTGCAGTGGGCACGTGAGGACGCTATGTGGGGTGGGCATCCTGGCCTCAGTGCTGAGGGGCCGGCAGCCCTGGCCAGCCTCCCCTGCTGCCCTGGGAGTTACACGCCCGCATAATGAGTAAGGAGAGAGCTTTGGCCTAGAGTGATTTGTCCTGTTTTCTCCTCCCTGAAGGACCAGAGGTAATTATTACTGGATGAGGCTTATCCATTATGCAGACTTCTCCCCAACATGTATTCAGCCAAGTAGGAAAGAAGGTCTCCCCATGCGTCTTTGATTGAGCAATCATGGTGCTCAAGCCTGCTCTGCCGAGGCTGGGGGGCCCAGCCGCTCCTGGCCCTGGAAAGGCTCTCATGCCACAGATGGGGGTGTCAGCCTCTGTCCTCTCGAGGCCTCCGGCTTTTCCTCGCCTGCCCGGTAGCATCCACTGCCCACAGCACCTCTCTGCAGCCCCACGTCCACCAGTCCTGGGTTCAGGGTGGGGGAGCTGCCTGCAGAAGGGGTGGAGACCCCACATCCATGTGCAGATTTGCCCCAGTTACCTGGTCACCAGGGATGCCCTGCCAGCCCGGCCCTCCGCCACAGGGCTAAGGGCTGTCCATCCCTCCCTTCTCCCGTCCCTGCTCCAAAACCAACCTTCTGTCCTCTTGCAGATCATCTTGGGCAAACGGCCACCTGTTCAGCAGCTTATCAAGTGACCAAGCCGTATCCCAAGCTGGGACAGGCCTTTGATTAACAGTGTGATCTTCACTAAGTCACTCAGACTCCTCAAGCCTCAGTTTTCCCAGTTTTGGAATTAGCGATTCTCGTGCCTACTGCTGGGCCTTGTGGGGTTCGGGAGACCACGCATCTGGAGCACCCGGTGAAGCTGAGTGCCGAGCTCTGAGTTCTGAGCACGCAGACAGGGGAGCCCAGCGAAGTGCAGCGGTGCTAAGGACCCAGAACGTAGTTTTCCCAGTTGTTCAGCAGCATCTGCGACATTTGCCAAATTTATTCTACAATGAACCAGACATTATTCATTCTGAGTACACCTGAATGGACGAGTGATCATCTGTGGGCCTTCGCACTTTTCTCCACCTCTTATGCCTGAATATACCAGAAAATGAACAATTTGGCACCAACCGTGCAGTGACCATGGTCGGAAAGGAAGAGGGTGGTGTTGGCCGAGAGCGTCAGAGGAAGCTGGAACGCGTCCTGGAGGAGGGAGGGCGGCCTAAGCAGCAGAGCCCGGCTCCAGGTTCCTGCTGGAGCCCCCACTTCCCTGCATGGGGCTGAGGGGCATCGACAGGGCTGTCGGGCAGCCGGGATCCCCTGTCCGTGCCCACTGGGTTGGCCCAAGTGCCCTGCCCTGACAGGACCAATGTGTCGCTCCTGTGCAGGGCTCAGTCTGGGCCTGAGTGAGGGAAACCACACAGCACTGACTGGTCAGGTGGGGAGCCCGGGGAAGGCGTGGGCAAGGGAGGGTCTGCAGCTGATGCTTCAGCAGCAGCGCGATGGACCCCTCTGCTCAGCAATCCTTTAGCCCCGGGAGCTCCCCGCTCTGCAGGTCTGCAGTGGGTTGGGAACGTTTGCATCTGCCTTCCAGTCGGTTCTGCTCCTGGCACATCCTGCACCTGTCTGGGCCTCAGTTTCCCCACCATACAGGTGAGGAGGTTGGACAGAAACACCTTTGACCTTCACACTGCCCTTCATGTCTCATGTGAAATTAGAGGGGATCAGCTGCCACAGAGTCCCCGCCTCCCCTTAGCTTCACCTGGGCAATCTGTGTTAATATTAAACTCAGTGAGGGCACACGTAGCCTTTATTTGTACCTGGTTAATATACCCTCACATGATTATGATGGTTTTAAAGCAAATTTAATAGGATATAAACAACTGGGCATGAAGTGAGAAACACTGCCCCTAATTTAATTCCCATCACTTTTCAGGAATGGACCTATTTTGTAGACTGCAGAATCTGATTTGTGAAGTAGGAGGGAAACAGTTTGATTTAGGACAGAGCCGGGATTTATTAGGTGCTGCACTGAGGCATGACCAAAAATCTGGTATACGTATTTTTTTCAGAGCCCTCCCTGAAGCGTGGGCTGAGACAGATGAACATGGAGACACAGCCTGGGGCTGCCTGGCAGGTGCCTGCAGATCTGTGGTTCCGCACTGCCATCCAGCGGGGGAAGGAGGACGGCGCAGCGGCAGGCATGTGGAGGGTTGCAGAGCTGCGGGTGCTCCCGGGAGTTCTTTTGGACAGTGTGTGTGTGTGCATATGTGTGTGCATGTGCACGTGTGCGTGCGCGTGCATGGGCAAGGGGAGCAGTTAGAGACGGGCAGAAAGAACAAAGAGCAGGTGTGGGGAAGCAGGGAGTCTGGCCCCAGACAGAGGCAGAGGCCTGCGGTGTCATACTCGTCAGAAAACACTCCAGCCTCTCTCCGTGTGATTTCTCATCCTCAAGTAACAGACTCAAGACTGGTCAGAAGAAGAATTGGTCATTCTGACTGTTGATGGCAAAGATAAGGTGTAGATAGAGGAACAGTTCCAGCACCTCTGCAGCACCGGCAAACAACTCCCCATGGGCTGAAGGGCAGGAGAAATGAATCGTGGGCGCTTCTTCACGCAGGCTTGGTTTCCTGCTAGGTGTCGTGTGCTCTCCATCATTCTTATCCAGGGGCAGCCACTCGTCTGGATGTCCCTGCCTCCCTCACGTTTGAAATGCCACTCTCCCGGTTGGCCCACACGTCAGACAGCAGCTCAGGGTCACTGGTTTGGGAAGCGGCCTGTTACTGCCTGTGTGCACCCGTGGGGCCGAGGCAGGTGAGAGCCTGGGGGCAGGTGGTGAAGGCCAGGTCAACAGGCACAACCCAGTTCAATTCAGCAGATCTGAACCAAGGGCAGGGGATGTTTCTTAGCTGTAAGCAGGAAAATCCAAGTCTGGCTAATTTAAGCAGAAAGGGAATGTGTTGAAAGCTTTCTGGGAGTTCACGGGAATCTGGGAGTCTGGAGGACCAGCTTGGTCTACGTGGAAGGAACAAAGCCCATGAATCATGCTGCAGACGGGCCTGTGTGGGTCGCTCTGCTGCTGGCGGCTGCAGATGCCGTTGCTAGGCTGCCGCCACTGTTGCCATGGAAGCTGCAGCAGCTGTGTCTGCATGTCACTAGCTTCCTGTTCAGAGCCTGGGGCAAGTCTGCTTGGGTACCTAGGGTTCAGGGCCATTTTGTGTGTCTGCACATGTTGTGTACTGCACAAATCCAGAGGCACCATTCATAGAACTACAACCTGCACAACCATACATGGTAGCTTTGTATGCATCTGTGCCCTAGATACAAAAAAGGGTAGGAAGCACGTATTTTTCAGCTTCTATGGTGGAAGGAAAATGCTGCTTCCTAAGGATGGAGATATCCCAAGCATAGCGTATCAGTTATCTTTTCCTGTGTAACAAACCACCCTAAAACTTAGTGATTTTAAACAATAACCAACTATTTAACCATTAATCATAATTCTGTGGGTCAGCAATTTGGACTGAGATAAACTGGGTGGTTCTTCTGGTCTCAGCTGGGCTCAGCCTTATGTCTCTGGTCAGCTGCTGGGGTGGTTGGTCTTGGATTCCCCAGCTGGGGGGCTTGTTCTGCAGCCTGAGCATGTTGGCAAGGTGGCAGCAACGTTCCCAAAGGTGAGAGTGAGTGCACAAAAGCCGCCTGCAGCCTAAGCTCAGAACTGGAACATCACTTTGCCACATTCTATGGCCAGAGTGAGTCATAAGGTGAGCCCAGATTCAAGGGGTCGGGAAGCGGACTCCACCCTTGGTGGGAGGAGCCGTGTGGGTCCATTGCACAGGGCTGTGGGGGATTGTGGCCGTGTTTGCCATCTGCCACATGTGAGAAGTTCAGATGTGAAAAACAAGGACAGACGTCCATCATGGCAGGACGCGGGAGGGGAGGGAAGGGCATTCCAGGCGGTCAGCGAGGGAATGGGCGTGTGACACCTGACGGGACAGCAGCCTGCTCCCTGGAGGTAGCCAGGCTCCGGGAGCTGGGGCACGAGCGGGTGTCAAAGGCAACAGTCTCTGGCGTTGCCCTTGGGCTCAACTGCAGTGAGGGCACTCCCGGGTGCTCTGTGCCAGGCCACGCCAAGGCTCTGCCCACCCTCGGTGACCGCAAGGTCTCTTCATTCCCCCTCTGCTCACTGGCCACGATAGTCCCCTGAGGGCCTGAGGCTCAGGTGAGGGCTGAGCCTCTGTCAGCACGTCCTGTCGTCCTCCCCTCTTGCTCCCTGCAGCTGCAGCGGTCAGGCTCAGTCTACACCTTTCTCACGCCTCACCCCCACCCGGCTTCCCTGCCTGGATTAGTCATCTATGGTGTGTAATGAATTGTCCCACAATTAATATGTATTATCCTGCACGGTTTCTGCGGCTTGGGAATTTGGGAGCAGCTTGGCCGGGTGGTTCTGGCTCGAGGACTCTCACAGATTGCCGCCGGGATGACTGCCGGGGCCACAGCCTCATCTGTGGGCTTGCCTGGGGCTGGAGGATCAGCTTCCAAGGTGGGGCACTCACACGTGGACAAATCAGTGCTGGCTGTTGGCGGGGGCCTCAGCTCCCTGCCGTGTGGATCTCTCTCTGAATGTCCTTATGCCAAGGCAGCTGGCTTTCCTCCCAGCGACGATCCAAGAGCACTTGGTGGGAGAAACCGCAAAGTCACATGGCAAAGAGGTATGGATGCAGGAGAGGTGGAGGGTTGTGGCCATCTCTGCAACTGCCACACACGGGAAAGAAAGTAACAGTCGCTATGCCTTCGTGACCTCGCCTCCGAACCACACCGTCATTCTGTAACGTCCTGTCGGTTACGCTGGCCGGCCCAGCTCAGCACAGAAGTGCATTACCCATGGATGTGGGTCACAGGAGGCGAGGATTGGTGGCCACCTTGGAGGCTGGCCTGGCCCACCTGTGCTTGTTCCCTCTGGAGGTGCTTTTTGTTGGTGAAACCAGTTCATCTGACCCACACGCTCAGTACCATCCGATAGGAGCTAAAGAGTTCACGACACATTCCCTGAGCATGTACTGGGAGCCAGACATGCCAGAAGCTCTGGGACGACACAGTCAGGGTGTGTGACTCTCAGTGAACTCTCAGGTGCACAGGAAACGTGACCCTATTTTCTGTGTGTTTCCATTCAGCTGAATGGAAGATATTTATTCTCAGTCAGTTCTGGACTTCATGCCCCATTTCCCTGGAGGTGTGTCAGGGACAGGCATTTAGGACACCGCCAGGATGGCACAGAAGAAGGACTACATGGTTGCTTTTCAGGAAAATGTCAACATAGATACAAAGTGCTTTGCATTAACTATCTATTGCTGCATAACATGTTACCACCATGAATCAGAGGCTTAAGCCAACATTTATGATCTCTCAGTGTCTGCAGCCAGCACCCGAGCCTGGCTTCACTGGCCCTCGCACAGGCTGCAGTCAAGGTGTCCATGGGCTGCTGTCACCTCAGGCCTCTGGGAGGGATCTGCTTTCTCATCCACTCCCACAGCCATGGCAGAACTCAGCTCCTCCCTGGCTACTGGCCTGTCTGTAGTGCAGGTCACAACACGACAGCTTCATCAGACAGTCAGATGAGAGAAACCAGAGAGAGAGAGAGACAGTGAGACAGAGACAGAGAGAGACGGACAGGGCACACACTCCCAAGGTGGAAGTCATAGACTCTCATAACCTCACCTGGGAAGGGACACCCTCTCACCTTTGCTGTGTTGTCTTCACTAGAAGTGAGTCCCTGGCCTCAGCCCACACTCAAGGAGAAGTGTTTGCCCAAAGAGAGACGTTTCCCCAATATCAGGTCCCGCCTAGTGCATGGAACACACCCTCCAGCCAGGGGCTGCACCGCACCTCCCCTCAGTGCAGGCCGATCTCCTTGCCTCCTGGGAGCCCGGGGAGGCCACGGATGGTGGCACTAAGCTTATTCTGTGGATGCTCCAGCCCTTTTCACCACAAATCCTCACATCTTGACAGGACGAAGGAGCACGGAAGCCCCGATGGAGCTCTAAGAATGGCCTCCCACCTGGCTCAGGCCACCTCTCTGGGCCCTCACTCCACCTGCGTTTACCCTTCCCGCTCCCCCATAGGGCAGTGCCACAGGACGGTCTGCTGCGCCACGTGCGATGGAGATGTTCTCTATCTGTGTGGTCCGGCACACAGCCACTGGCCGCACGTGGCCACTGAGCACTCGAAACTTAGCTCATGAGACAGAGGAGCTAAAGTTTTAATTCCATTTAATTTTAATTAAATTAATTTAAATTTTAGGTAACTATTTAATTTTAAATAGCTAGGGGCCACCACGCTGGATGGTGCAACTGATAGAACCCGGGTCCCAACTGGCCCGCAGGCTGTCAGCACCACATTGCCGTAGAGCTTGCAGAAATCTAGACTCTCAGGCCCCATCTCAGATCTTCAGACTCAGAATCCGTGTTTTCACCACATCCTCAGCGATTTGAATGCACTAGACTGCAGGAGCCGGCTCTTGGCTGGGAGGGAGAGGGTCAGGTGGCTTTCTCTGGTCCCCGGGCATTCTCCTGTGGCTTTAATCTACACCAGGGCCTAGACTTAGTGAAAACAAAAAGACAAAAATGGGCCCTTCTGTTTCTCTGCACTTATCTGAGGCAGCGGGAGCTGCTTTTGTAGGTAGAAGTTGTGGGGTGACAAGAGCTGCCAGGGGTAAAACCCCATCCATTAATTTACTAAAATACAGTCTGCTACATAAAGCAGCATGGGATATGGTTTGTGTTTTTAAAGAATTTCATCTGGAAGGCGAGACAGATGCGTGAACACCAACTTGGAGGCCGGTGGGGGAAGCTGAGCGCAGAGAAAGGGCGCTGGACACATCTACTCTGTGTGGTGGTGGGGCAGAGAGCCAGGGCAGGTTCCTGGGGGTGGCACTGAGCCTACCTTTCAGATGGTTTGGCTTTCGTCAGGGAAAGAGTGGGTGCAGGAGGGGAGAAGGCTGGGCCAGGCCCTGGGAAAAGAAACCCAGGAAGGAAAAAGAGCTTGTGGGTGACAGAATCTTCCTGGGACAGACTGTCTTTCTCAAAGGCACTTGCAGTTTGCTGTGCTGCTCTGTGTTCTGGCTCCAGTTCAGCCACTCCCATGTAGCCACCTTGGATGACTTTCTTACCTTTCCAAGCCTGAGTTTCTTCACTTGTAGGGTGGGAGAACACCTGCTTTGCAGGCTGGTTGTGACGAAGCCATGTAGTCACATCTGTTGCCACGTCTCAAAGTAGGTGCTCAGTTGTCTCTTTATCCATTGAAAACTCTTCTATAGACAAAGAGATCTTTGAAGGCAGGGAGGCATTTGTCTGTGTTACATACCACAAGGCATAGCATCTGCTTGGCAAGGTGTCCTTTCTCACGGGTCCATGGACATCTTTAAATTACATTAAAATTTTACGTGCATGTGCTTTTATTCAGGGGCTGAGGGTCCTTAACCACTGTCAAATTCGCCAAAGTCTCCATCTTCCCTAGTATGTTAGGACCCATTGCTGGGTGTGCTCAGTGTTTGCAGCCTAAATTAATAGGTGACTTCTAGAGATAAAACTTTAACTCAGGGTACCAGCTGGATCAGAAAGGTGGGGATTTCAGGCTCAGATCAGCAGCGGGAGGTAGTTTTGTCAGGGGTGGTGGAGGGCCCTGGGACCAGCAGGGTCAGCATTGGTGACAGGGAGCAGGTCTGGCTCCAGGCCTCGCAGAGACCTGCTTGGCTTCTCCAGGGAGGGGCTGCTCTACCTCTGGGATCCATCTCCCTGCAGCCCTTGTGACATCACACAGGCATGGCCAATCTCTGGAAAGTTCTGTCTCTACTTCAGGCCCCTATAAATTCTCTCCCAGCTGGCACCCAAGCACCATGGGACCTTGGCTGGCTTGTGGGCAGCAAGAAATCCGATCGTAAATACTGGACTTCAGACCCCTAGGTGAGGTTGGAGGGCTGTTTATAAACACTTTGCTATTTTTAAAGTTGGCATTGTTGAAAGAACAGGGTGACAGCAGAGATGCATTGCAGTAGGGCAATGAGCATTTGACACTTGGAAGGTGAGAGTGGGCAGATCGTGAAGACACTGCTGTGTGCCATTGAACTGTTCTGGTATCTGGCAGGGCCAAACACCAGAAAGGGCCCCAGGGCGGAGTTAGATGTCTGAGCTCTGGTCTTTGCTCTGTTTGGTTTTAAGTCACGTGACCTTGGTCTTTTAAAAGAAAATCTAAATAACTAAGCCCATGGTGAAATAAACCTATATTCAAAAGAAGAGTCACAAATTAGAACAAAACTTAGATATATGCTAACAGTCACCTGTCACTGGGAACCTCATGCCTTAACCCTGTGCTCCTCCAAATCCCTGCTAACCCTTACTCTAGTTTCATCTCAAACTTGAACAAACTGCTTCTTTTATTTCACCACAAATCTCATACTTTTGGCCAAAGGCGTCTTTAGGACTTACTGACAGTGATGACAAAAGTCCCTGAAGGCTTTCTTCTTTAACAGGGAATAACTCCTCAGTCAGCACAGCCTTTCCTACTCGCCAGAGGAGGTTCTCTGTTTCCCACACCTCCGAGACTTACCTGCTCACACCTTTCCTTATTTTAAAGCTAAACCCAAAGTATAAAGAACAGTGTGAACACTGCTTGACTGTACAAAATTTCAAGATTATACTTTTTCCATCAGAAGAGAGCGATCACCTCATCTCACTGGAATAACCCATTATAACCCTCATTTCTGATGACTAAGGTGAAATTTGCATGAAAAGCTTTAGCATATTGTCAGATGTCAGAGGCTGACACCCGGTCTGGTCTCACCCACAGCGTAGAATGTATTTAAAGGCTCATTTCAACAGACAGCAGGCAGGGTTTGTAACGACAGGTTCAGAAGGAGCTGCCATACATGGTCTGAGTGTTTGGGCAGCTCTGGCAGGTGCACTGGAGGCCTTGGGTCAGCTGGCTCCTTCCCTTTCTCTCCAGGACCTTGGCTATTTTGTCACTAGAAACGACAGGGGACGATGAGCAGAGAATTTATTGAGTTCTTATCATGAAAGGCTCGGAGCTGTGACCTCCACCCACCAGGGCAGAGAACTGGCCTTGTTACACCTCCAGCTTCTGGTTGCCCTGGAATAGTGGCAATGACCTCCACGGGGCCTGTACAGCGTAGGTGACCAGTGAATGCTTTAGGGACTTGTGGCTAAGGAAAGACACTTAACAGAGACAAACCACAAGGCCCTTTCCACAGCAGATGCTGGAGAGCACCCGCTCTTCAGGGAAGAGTGGTCAGCACTGTGCTGTGTCCTGGAGACCCATGTTCTAGCGTTGCCCATTTTCTTTCTCATGTTTTTATCTTAGGGGTGGAGAGACTTTTCATGTAATAGCTTTTGAGATTGCTGGGTGCTATAGTTGGGAGGTTTGGCCCCTCCAAACTCATGTTGAAATTTGATCCCCAGTGTTGGAGGTGGGGCCTGGTGAGAGGTGTTTGGGTCATGGGGGTGGATCTCTCATGAACAGCTTGGCGCAGGAGTGAGTTCCCACTCTATTAGTTCCCATGAGAGCGAGAGAGCTGGCTGTTAAAAGAGCCTGGCACCTGCCTTGATCTTGTTGTCTCCCTTGCCGTGTGCACATGCTCGCTCCTCTTCACCTTCTGCCATTAGTGGAAATAGCCTGAAGCCCATCCCAGAAACTGAGCAGATGCTTGCACCAAGCTTCTTGTACAGCTTGCAGAACTGTGAGCCAATAAACCTCTTTTCTTTATAAATTGCCTAGCCTAAGGCATTCCTTTACAGCAACACAAACGGACTAAGACATTGGGAGAGAACAGATAACAAATTATGCAATTCCCGGGAGGTGGGGATGCCATTACTGTGTTGTCCATAGTAAAGTGGGGAAGCATGGTTTAGACAGCATCAATGTGGAGCCTACATTCACAGCCTGCCCCCTTCCCTTTTCTTTGGCTGTGTGACGTTGGCTGTGAGCCTCCCTCTCTGGGCTGCTCAACACTGGATATCATCACATGATATCTGTAACTCTCAGGCTTGGGGTAAGGAGGACATAAGAACAGATGTGGAAATGTAGAGTTGATGCTTAAAAACATCAGTTCTCTTCCTTATGCTCCTGTCTCATGTTGTATACATATTTTATGAAAAACGGCAGGAATCTGACCTTAATGAGGCCCAAGCTTTTAGTTCAGGGGTCAGCTTGGCAGACAAGCCTCAAGCTGGGGGTGGGGAAGGCTCTGTGAACTTGGCCCTTGGAGGCTGCTGTCTGGGCTGGATCAGCTGGAGACAAGAGGAGCCTGGTGTCTATAATCAACATCCACGGTCTCCTGCTAGAGGGGAGGGGACTGGCAGTTCCTGAGAAACAGACCAGCCTGTGGCCCTTCCCTGGAATTCACAGAGGCCCAGGACACTGGCTCCTGCACTGTGAAATGGGCACAAAAGATGCTGCAGTCCTTAGTGGTGAGCAGCTGACGAGTGTGGTTGTCTCTGTCAGTCTAAAGTGTCTCTCTGTTGACACTCCTTACTTTGGTAATGATGACTTTGGTTGTTGAGAAGTTTGAATGGAAAACTATGGTGTGTGTTAGTTTTCCATTCCTGTTGTCACACATCTCAGTGTCTTAAACAACACAGGTTTGTGATCTCATAGTCTGCAGGTTAGAAGTCCAGGCTGGCTCCGCTGGTGTCTCTGTTCTGGGTTTCCAAGGCTGACCTCCAAGTGTGGGCTGGTGGGGCTCTTCCCAGGGCTTGGGGAGCACTGTGGTCGAGCTCACCGAGGCTGTTGGCAGATTCTGGCTCCTTGAGGTTGCAGGACCGAGGCTTTGTCTCCTTGCTGGAGTCTGCAGGGGCCTCAGCACCAGCCATAGCGTGCAGGGTTTTCCTTTCTTCTGAAGCCTGATTCAAAGTCACACTTTGATTTTTTCTGACTTCCCTCTCTGCTACATAGTTCTGCTTCCAGCCAGACAAAATCCTCTGCTTTTAAGGCCTCATGTGATTAGATTGGGCCCACCCAGATAATCCAGAATTACCTCTGTGTCCTAGGGTCTGTGGCCTTAATCATGTCTGCACATTCTCCTTTGCCACGTAAGGTAACATGTACACAGGTCTCAGGATTAGGGGTGGACAGAGTTAGGGCACATTCTGCCCACCATTGGGTGGGAGGGTTTACACCAAGGCCCCATGTGTGTGCCACATGTTATTAGGGTCATCAGTGTAAACTCTGTGAAGTTCAGAAGTGTGTGTTTATGGGTCTGACCTAATAAGGAAATACCTACACAGGACAAAGTCTGACTGCACACAAAGGTGAGCAGGGATGTGTGTGTCTCCCTGCCATCCCCGTCCCAGCCCCGAGGTTTGTGTCTCCAGAGGTGCTGCATCCCCATTGTCTGTTTCTGGTGAGTCATTTCTGCACCCCCTTCCAAGCCTAGGCAAGGTCCATTCGACACAGGAGGACCTCTGTGCCCCATCCCAGGTTCCGATCCCGCTCTCCCCTTCACTCTTGGCCCCAGCATGCGTCCTCTGAAGACAGGGTGGCTTTGACTTATTTTTGCATCCTCCTCAGTGCCCAGCACAGGAGGCCATGCAGAGTTGGTCATCAGCAGATACTTTAGGCGCTAATGATGGGTGGGAGGTAGAGAACAATCACAAGGCACATCTGCAGCAGAACCCGCGGTTGGGCAGGGAGAACCACCGAGACCCTTGCAGAAGGAAAACGCTGTCTGCAGTTGTGTTTAGGAAGTGGGCTCATGGGGAGGTGGTGTATTTTATTCTCCAGTTTTGTGTGAATACATTACTCTTAAACAGAAAAATAAATGTGTGTTAGAAGGAGCACATTATTCTTTAGAGTTAAGGGGGGATTCCTCAGCTCAAGTGCCTTTTGGGTGCCAGGAATGCTGCAGGGGTGGCACCCCGGCGGGCTGGGAGGGAAGGCTGGCTCCAGCTCAAGAGCCCTGGGGCAGTGCAGCCTGCCACCTGCTAGAAGGCCCAACTCCCAGCTGTTCCCCTTTCCTCTGGAGTGAGGGCGCAGGGAGAACCCTACGCTGGGCTCCGCCGCCTGTGAGACTGTGCACGTGGGCACCTCACCTTTTTGGGCCTCAGTTTTCTCATCTGTAAAATGACAGAATTAGGCCAGAGTTGGAGATTCTCAATCCTGGCTGTCCATCTGGCAACCCCACCGCGTACATTCTGATTCATTTGTCTGGGGTGGGGCCAGAGGTGATTTGGAGGAACGAGCCAAGCGCAGAGTGACTGCCCTGGGTGACACTGGAGTCCCCTCTGCCCTGATGGCCAGGGTGGGACACCCTGTCCCGCAGGCCCTCAGGGGGCTGTGGACAGACTGCAGCGACAGCCTGCAGGACCCTGTGGCTCTGCTTTCCTGGCTCGGGGATGGGGTGGTCTCTGAAGTGGGGTATGCAAGAAGATCCGTGGAATATGGCAAGAAAATAACCAATCATGTATTTTCTTTCTGTAACCAAATAAATAAAAAGCGAATGACGCATACAATTAGAAAGTAAACATTAGTGTATTGAGGTGCAGGCTGCTTTACCGAGAGGGGCGTGCGGAGACCCGGGTCTGCAGCAGGTGGTGGGCGGCGCCCCCTTCCTTCCGCCCTCCCGAGAGGCCGCGGCCTGAGAGCAGGCCCCCCCGTCCCCGCCCGTCCTCCTCCCGCACGGCCCGCACACGTCTGCGTGGCTCCCGCCGCGTCTCCGCGCAGGGACACACGCGGGGCCTCTGCTGGGACCGCGGTCGCCCGGCCGCCCGCCCTGAAGCTCGGGCCAGGCCCTCGGCCCGGCGTTCGCGACCCGCCACCCGCGCCCCCGGGAAGTGCGGCGGGGACGCAGAGGGACTCCCGGGGGCTGGGGCCGGGCCGCCGCCCCAGTCAGGCCTCTTCCGGGCGGGCGCCGTGTGGGCCCCGGGGCCGAGCCCTGGCCGGGCCTCAGGGCGCACGTGGCCTTGCGGGCGGGGGCCGTGGCCAGGGCAGGACCGAGGCGGCGGCCGCGCGGCCAGGGGCAGGGCCGGGCTGGGGCCGGGAGCTCGTGCCTCCCGCCGACGGGAGGGCGTAATCCTCCCCACGCCTCTTCCACTAGATGCGAATCCTCCCCAGACCGAGTCGTCGCCAGAAATGGACGTGTTCACCCCGTGTCTGCCCCTCCTGCCGTGCAGTGCGTCCCCCCATGAGTCCCCCAGCTGGGCGACTGGAGCCCACGGGCGCTGCCTGGCTGCCCTTCCACTCACTTCCTCAGTATTTCGAATGCGCCCTCCTCTCTAGGAACTCATTGTTTCTCGCTTGGATTCCTACAACCTTCTCCAGATGTTCTCCTGCTACTAATTTTGTTTGTTTCTGTCTAATCTATCCTCTGCTCTGTGGCTCGGTGAACCGTCTAAAAGGAAAATCTGGTGACTCCTCCCCTGTTTAAGATGCATCCTATAAAACAGAAGGTGCACAAGACCTTCCTTCCCTGCTGCCTGGCTGCCTTCACCACCACCTCTGTCCATTCTCTGCTGGGACACTGTCAACTCTGGCCTGCACGTTCCCTCCCTGCTCATGCCTGGAATGTCCCTCCCGGGGTGGGTGACTCTTCATCCTTCAGGGCTCTGTTTGCCTTCTCTGGGAATCCTCCCTGAGCCCTGGCTGGGTCTCCTGGCCTCAGTGCTTCTGTAGTGTTTGCACATCCCTTACTGTGGCCCTTGGCCCTCCCTGGCTGGTGCGTGGACGGCAAGGCCAGATAGTGCCTGCCTTTGGTCCTCAATACCTGGCAGAGTTCTTAGTAAACAGAAGGTGGGCAATGGATATATATTGGAAGGTGGCCAGAGGCTGGCACGAACTGATGATGTCTAAAGTTCTGGACAGTGTAGGATAGGGGTTGGCAAACTACTGTCTGCCGGCTGATCTGCCTGTCACCCATTTTTGTACAGTCCATGAACTAAGTATGGTTTTTACACTTTTAAATGGTTGAAAAAAATCCAAAGAATATTTCATGACATAAAACTAGTATGAAATCCAAAATTCAATGTCTATAAATAAAGTTTCCTTGGAACCCAGCCATGCTCATTCCCTTACGAATAGTCCACAGCTGCTATGTGCGGTGGCTGAAGATCTGTGACATCTCCACTACCTGGCTCTCTACAGACCAAACCTGATGACCCCCAGTGTGGTGGGTAGCACTAGCTGTGGAACCAGACAGGACGATTTGAATTCACTTTCCATGGGGAATATGAGGACAATCATACGCACATTGTCAGGTGGTTCTGGGAGTTAGGGAGACTCTGTCAGGAACTGCATACATGCCTGGTTCATAGTAGATCTTCAACGGGAGGTAGCCAAATAGATGACTTTGTGGTCTTGTTGAGGGCGTCTTACATTGATGAGAGGTTATTAAAGACTTCTAGGACCATTACTAAAAATGATGTTACTTCTAAGGTCACTAACAAGAAGGGATATTAAAACAATGGATGCTTTCCCATAAGGTGCATAAAAATGCTTTGCAAACCATACACCTTTGCTGTCCGATAGAACTTTGCAATGATGGAAAATCTCTTCTGTGCTGTTCAGGATAGTAGCTCTCAGCTACATGTAGCTTCTGAGCATGTAAACTGTGGCCAGTACAACTAAGGAACTGAATTTTAAATGTCATTAGATTTAAATTTAAATACCACATGTGGCAAATGGTTCCCATCTTGGTGCAGCCATGGAGTGTTGAGACACCCACAGTGGTCTTTCATGCCCATGTTCAGTACCTACTAGTGGAGTTTCTTTCTCATCTAAAGGTCTGCTTTCTTGGCCTAAAGACATAGTAGTAGAAAAGGGGTGAGTGGCCACAGAGAAAAGGGTGGCTGAGTCTTACATGTCCTGCCCCTCACCTCCCCACTGCAGCTGCTAGTAAATTGCACTGGGAGCTGAATGCTCCTCTGAAACTTGTCTCTAAGGTGGCTCCTCTGTGCCATTTTACAAGGATCTGCCTATTTTTCTTTTGTCTTAATGTAACACATTTTAATCACACTTGAGTAGCAGGGTCTTAACTGCCAATGGGGCTTTACCAAGAGAATGATAAAGAATTGATGTAAATATTTCTTGGAAGTCACCATAAAGATCTCTTTATATAATAACTCCTCATCTCTAGCGAAGCCTGCAGGCTAGGGCTAAGTGAGCCAACATCAGCTGGTGGGAAGGCCAAGGAGAAAGCCTACAGAGAATTTCCCACCCCAAATTAAATTCATTCTGCCAATTGAAACAGATGTTTCCAAGTGCCAGATTTCATTTGGAAAAACAAACATTAGTCTCAAAATTTCTGTATGGCTTTTGAGGTGTCATATATATATGATCTATATATCATATAAATCATATATAGATCCCATATTTCCTATATATAATATATACTGTATATATCATATATCACATATATATTATATATCATGTGTAGATAATATAGATCATATATAATATATATCCTATATATCAGTGGCCCCATCCTTTTTGGCACCAGGACTGGTTTCACGGAAGACAATTTTTCCATGGACTGGGATGGGGGATGGTTTCGGGATGATTCAAGAGCATTACATTTATTGTGCAGTCAAACCTCTCTGCTAGTGATAATCTGTATTTGTAGTCGCTTCCCATCACCTCCTCAGCTCCACCTCAGATCATCAGGCATTGGATTCTCATAAGGAGCTGCAACCTAGATCCCTTGAATGTGCAGTTTACAGTAGGGTTCGAGCTCCTATGAGAATCTGATGCCGCCGCTGATCTGACAGGAGGCGGAGCTCAGGCGGTGATGCCAGTGATGGGGAGCGGCTGTAAATACAGATGAAGCTTCGCTCACTCGCCCTCCACCCACCTCCTGCTGTGCAGCCCGGTTCCTAGCAGGCTACAGACCAGTACCAGTACTGGTCCCCTGCATGGGGGTTGGGGACCGCAGCTGTATATCATATAGGTCATATATATATGTCCTATATATATCATATATGTATAAATGAGCTTGAGGAGAGTGTGTTTACCCAGTTTGAATGACAGGTTACGTGAATCAACCTGTGTGTTGACCCTGGACATTGCTCGTCACACTGAAATGGGTGTTAGGAAGGGTCTGTCTGCTTCGTGGCATGAGCTTTTGAGGGCTTCACTGCGCTGACTTCATGTTCTCTGAACAAGAGCCTTTAATTTGTTTACTTCCCAAAGCGAGGAGCATTCTTTTCTCTTTTCTTTATTGTTTCTGAAGTACTGAAGTGTTTTATCGTCTAAACTGAGCGTGAGCTTTTTGGGGAGGGGAGATACAGAAAGAAGCTTTGAGACTGGGACCCTGCAACAAAGTGTGAAATGACTTTCTCTCTCGATTCTTTCTCCGTTGACTGTGCAGCCTCTGGCGCGCGCAACGTGGGGTGCTCCGTGCAGGTTATCTGAGCACATCAAAGGAACAGAAAAGACAGCCAAGGGAAAGGACGTCAGACACCTCCAGTGCCCTCCAGCTCGCGGGGAAGCTTGTGGGCCGTGCCCAGTGTCACCACGACACCCGGCTCTTCCTGTCATGTGGGGGCAGCTGAGAGGGGAATATTAGATTGTTGACTTGGGCAAAATGCCCGAGTGCTCTGCACGGGGGTATGCAGAGCTTGCTGCAACTGACAGAGAAAAAAAGTTGAGCCATTTCCAAAGAACAAGTGGGTAAATCAAGTGTTTTGTAATTATTTAATCAAATTAAATAGTCGACAAGCCTTTACTGGGTGCCCATGAGGGCCTGGCACTGTGTGACTTTGGGGCAGAGGATGATTATTAAACTGTTGTGTGAAGGGGAGCCAGAGGACTTGGCGTGGAGCCAGCCCCAGTCTGGACCCAGCCCCCTGCAGCCTCAGCACCTGCACCTTCTGGCTCAGCTGGGCCCCTGTGCGACATGGCAAAACGGGGCACTGCACAGTCACAATCACCCAGCCTTGAGGAGCTGACCCAGAATGTCGCTGACCCAGAGAGCTCTAGGGAGTGGTTTTAATGCCAGCCTGCCTGTAGGTTGTGTGTCTGTGCTGTGGTTTGGTGCAGTTTTTAAGTTTGCAGTGCACGGTGGAGGCAACTGTGGTGTGTGGGCTCTACACCATAATCTTCTCAAAGCCTTCCCAGCATGGCCCAATAAAACTCTCTGTGGTGACGGACACGTCCTACGTCTGTGCTGTCCAGTATGGACCACATGTGGCAACTGAGCACTTGAAAAGTGGCAGGGTAAGGGGGAACTGCGTTTTAAGTTTTATTTAACTTCAATGAATTTAAGTTTAAATTTGTTGAATATCCATGTGTGACTAGTGGCTTCCAGGTTGGACAGTGTGGTCCCAGATGAAGGTGGTCATCCAGCTCCTGTGGCTCCTTGAGCCCTCTGCCTGTGTGCCTCTGCCCCTGCTGCTTCTCTTGTAACTTCCAGCTCGGGGTCCACCCCTTAGGGAGATTCCTGAGCCCCTGACACTCACAAGTATGTGTCCTCAGTGCCACTGTGCCTCAAGGGTGTCTTGTTGCTGCATTTCCTGGGATGGTCACCACCCCCATTCTGTGTCTGTGTCCTCCCCGATGCTGTGAGCCCCTTCTAAGAACAAGTGTGTGCCCAGCACATGGCACAGTGTCTGAACATCCCAGGAGCTCTATATGGGTTGTTGAATGAATAAATATGTAAGTAAATGAAGTTTAACGAACACCTAAGTAATGCTTACCACATGCCAGCAATATTCTAAGAGCTTTCAAATATCAATCGTTTTTGGACACATCTGGGTTGGCAATATGGTTCACTTCGCAGCTGTGGGTTTAGACAACTTACTTTACCCCTCAAAGATGCATTTTCTTCACTTGTAAGATGTGGATAATACCAAAATTGCAGGTTGTTCCGAGGATTAAAATGAGATAAAATATATGAACAGTGCATGAGGTTACTGTGAGCTCATGCACTGGGGAAACACCAGTGAGCAAAACAAAATTTACTGTCCTCACGGAACACAAGCTATTAGGAAAGACAGATGACAAATACTATAGACAAGCAAATTACACCATATGTTTACATGCAATGGGAACAAAGGCAGGTCTGGGTTAAGGGGTGTTGGAACGCTGGGGGGAGTGCGAGCCAACACTGTTTTAGGGGATCAGGGCGGCTTCACTGGAAGGTGATTATCAAGCAGAGGCTTGGAGGGAGGGGAGTGAGTGAACCATGCAGATAATGCAGGGAACAGCATTCCTGGCAGAGGGAATGGCCACTGCACAGGCAGGCCACGCCTACAATGTTTGATGAAGAGCAGGGAAGTGTGTGGCTGGAGGGTCAGGGAGTAGGAGAGGAGGTGCCACAGGGGACCTGGCACAGGTGAGGGGGCTTGTGGCCAAGATGAGAACAGCTTTTATTCTGAGTGAAGGGGGAGCCATTGTAGGGCTTTTAACAATCTGACTTTTGTTTTGTTCTGATTGCTCTGGGTACTGTGCTAAGGGTAGATCGTAGAGAGGCAAGGGGGTCCTGGGGAGATCAGTGGGGGTATTTAATATCCAGGAGGGTGAGGATGGTGGTGTCTCTCCTTTCCCCCCTGCCCAAGTGTGTGTGCGCGTGTGTGTGGGTGCGGTGTGTACATGTATGACTTTGGTTGTGAAAGATTTCAAACACATCCAAAAATGGGTAGAAACACTATGGATCTTCCATGAACCCATCATCTGACTACAGCAGCTACCATCAGCTGGTGACCAGTCTTGTTTCACCTTTGCTCTATCCACTTTCCTTCTTCTCAGATAGTTTTGAAGACAATTCCAGACATTATATCATTTCCAGATTCTGGGTCCATTTTGAAGACACGACTTTCCGACAGACTGGGTGTGGGTGGAAGGGAGGCAGGAGGCAGGTGAAAGATGCCTCCAAGGATTTTGCTCGAGCACCTAGGAGCATGGAGGTGCCACCCCCTGAGCTGGGGAGGCCAGGGTGCAGCAGGTGTAGAAGAGCAGGAGCTGGGGTCTGGACTGCGGGCTTTGAGATTCCACTAGACACCTGGAGAGACACCGAGGTGGCAGATGGACGTTCGCGGCTGCGGCTCAGGAGATGGGTCCAGGAAGGCCATGCACACTTGGGGCTCCCGGGACGCGGGTGCTCTGCAGAGGGAGAGCCAGGGAGGATGGCAAGAAGCCGCCGCCTCATGTCGTAGGTGTCACCAAATCACTCTCTTGGAGACGCTGTTCCCGTTCACATTCCTGATAGCAGATGCAGATGACGAGGGTGCCTGTGTGTTAAAAAAACAGTGACCATTTCATAGGCAAAATGGTATTTTATAATTAGTTGTATTTCTGTACTTTTAAGGGAGAGTTGACTTCTTATGTCCATCGACTGTTTGCATTTCTTCTTTCGTGAATAGGCATAATTCCTAACGCAATGTTAGTTTTATGTAGTTTTCTCTTTTGGTTTAGGGGTGGGGAGCAGCCATCCGGACCCTCCTACCTTCCTCTGGCCCTCTCTGGCTCTGGAAGTCTCTGCTTTCTCAACTTCAAAATGGGGATGCCGGGGAGGTGGGCAAGTTCCACTCTGCCCCGTGACACGACTGCAGAGCCCTGTGTCCGCCGGGATGGAGACTTCGTGGCTCAGTCTCTGATTGCTGTGTTAGCGCGTGCGTCTGTGGGCCCGTTTCCCGCGGGGTGCTCCAATGGCCACCCCTGCATTCTCTGTCCCACCCAGTCCTAGCCAGGGCCTGCCACCTAGCTGCTCAATAAGTGTTTTTTTGAATGGATTCATAGACTATTAAAAGTGAGTTATTCTTTTCTAAATTAAAATAATTTCCCCCTTTTAAATAATAAAACAAAACTTTGCATTTTGTGGTGGTAGGATTTGTATACTTAGCGATATTCTATTCTTAAATTCTTGGGAAGGAAGCCTTGCTGACTCCCTCCCCGCTGCAAGTGTTGCGCAGTCGCCTTCCGAGTCAGCCGCACTGAGCTGACGGCGCCCGCGGGTGGTGGGCAGTTGCAGCTCTGTCCTTGCCTGATCTTTGAATGTCCGAAACCTCGGCGTGCGGACCAGGGCTGACTGGGCCGCCTTTCTCGCTCCTAGGAGGCATGGCTGACGCTCCAAAGGAGGGAAAACTGACCCGGTTTCTGGACTTCACGCAGCTGATCGACATGGCGTCCGAGTCCGTAGGAGGAAAGGTGAGCAGGTCCTGGCAAGAGCGAGCGTTTACCCGACCCGCGCGGAGGGCCCAGTCAGAGGGGGGGGGGGGGGGGAGGGGGGGGAGGGGGGGGAATCCGCTGAAGGGACGGCATGCCTGAGGAAGCTGTCAGCAAAAGAGACTTCCAAATAATTTACCTTAAATTGGTGACAGTTCTGAGCAAGGGCAGCACTGCCTTAAGATTTTTTAAAAAAAGACATCTTGCATTTGTGAAAAGAATTCGCTATCCCTATGTGTTTTATCACGGTATAGATCAGTGGTCCTCAAACCTTGGCTGGTGTGAGAACCAGGTGGAGAGCTTGTTAAACACCTGTGCAGAAGGCCGGGGTGCCGCCGCAGGGGGCTCTGTGGGGTAATGGCCCTGTGCCTGCGCCCAGGAAGCTTACCCTCCTACCCGGGAGACATGTGAAGTCTGGGCCAGCACTGGGACCACGACCAGGCCAGGGTGCTGCGGGAAGCTCCGGCCAGCCATGGACAGCCGGGAGTGGGGCGGGGAGGGGTCGTGTTCTAGCGAGTGAGGGAGTGGGTCAGGCAAAGGCCTGGTGCCTGGATGTCTCCAGCGGAGGGTGCCATTGTAAGAGCAGGGGGCCAACCTGCTCCAGCTGGTTCTGTGCTCAGGACCACACCAGGTGTTTGTGGGGACAGTGGGGAGGAGGAGTCTGGAGAGGTTGGAGAAGCCCCAGGTGGCCCTCGAGGGCTTCTGCTGAGGAGCCATGGGCCATCTGGAGCAGGGAAGGCACCCCGATGTGCCCGCTCAGTTGCCCTTGGAAACCCGAGAGATTGCCAGGGGGGCAGGTCAACCCCGAACCAGCAGCGACACCCCGCCCCTGCGCTCTGCCACCCGAGTAGCTGGTAGCTCCAAAACAGCTGGGTCCTCTCCTGCCTTTTGGGCTCCTGGGCTGGTGCCAGAGACCAGGGAAGTGTCCCTGCCTGGCTGCAGTGGACAGTGAGCCCCGGGTTTGGTAGGGTGACCAACAGCCTGTTTTGCTTGGGAAATTCAGGTTTACACCTGTTTTCTTGGTGTACAATTAGTAGCCCCCACCTCACTCACAAAAACATCCTGCTCTGGTCGGTGAATCACCAGACAGCTGACCCATAAGGTGAACTTTGGGGGAAGAACCTGAGCCAGTGGGACACAGGTGTGATCAAGTGTGGTTTTTTTTTTTTTTTTTGGTCCTTGCTCTGTGAAAGTATCACAAAGCCTTTGGTTCTTGAAAAGGACAAAGTTGGGTTTATTTGCTTCCCAAGTGTAAGAATTTAGCACTTTCACATCCAGATGGTGAAGGGCATTAAGAAAAAAGGGTGGGAAGAAAAGATTAAAGAGGAGGCAGGCGATGAAGTCTAAACATTAAAAAGCACTGTGGCTTAATTGCATATGTGTTGCTTCCCCTAGGCCATTTCACGTTTTCTATTTACTGCACCTTGTAATGTTTCACTAGGGAATGAAATAAAATGATTTTTAATTTATAGTTATTTTATCTTTACTTCTTTCTTTCTTTGTCTAGATTTTATTTGCAACAGATGACTTTTTTGCTCCTGCAGAAAACCTCATAAAGGTATTGTAAATTGGCATTCTGCAATGTAAAGTGTTGGTGTAGAGTGATCTATGCAACCATGTCAATTAAAATCTACCTGTATGTTTGGGATGGGAGTCATGTGATACGTACCAGCGAATTAGCATGTTAGAGCATTTGAAATGTGTAAATCAGCATCAGCTCATGCTGGAACAGCAGAGACAGACAGGGGCCTGGCAAAGGGATTTGGGACCGTATTGTTTTGTGGGGGGATTACTGAGATCCCCAAATACTGCTTTTCTGACTCATGTGGATTTCATAATCTGTGTTGGGAAGAAGACTGATCCATGTCTTGCATTTTCTGGAAAATGTTTTACCTGCCTAATTATAAAAGTGCAGGCAGCTTACTTAAAAAATGGAAAGAATACTGACAAATATAGGGAAGAAAAGGCAGCTCTGCTGGAATCCTAGTCCCTTGTCACAGCCAGTGTGGGGATGAGGATGGTGTGAGTGGAGAGACAAACACAGGTACACACGGAGTTTGTGCCCGTGCAGAGCGAGCGTGGCTGAGGCTGAGGGCCTCCCGGCCTCCACTGTGGGCCATGGCCACCAGGTCACACTAGTGAAATGGCTGCTCTCTGTCTGAGCAGGACATGACCAGGTCCCAAGCAAGCTGAAGCGTGATCCTGCGAAGGCACCTTGTGTATATAACTTACTTATTCCTCAGGAGAAAATGAAAATAAAAAGGGGAACAGAAATGTTAACTAACTCGTTCCAGGTTACACAGCTAGAAAATGCCAAAGCTGTTACCACTTTACCATATGTCTTATTTTTGAAAAATTTAAATGTACACATACCTTCACAGAGCTATTCTGCAGATTTACCTCATTTGCCCGAGTAGGCAAAGATATGTAGAAAATATCGATTCTGATATTATTTGGAGGGGAGATAACCAATCTAAATGTGCATCGATAGGGAACTCGTTAAAAAAATTGTCTCTTCCAGATATGGAATACTATATGGCTACTGAAAAGAATGAGCTAGCTCTCCACACACTGGCAACAAAAGAAGTTCATGCATATTTCACGTGCAAAAACCAGGGCTTGAAGGCACGCGCATCCGACTGTGATGTGTGCTTGCCTGTGAAAAGGGTTGGGGTGCAATGGGAGAGACATTGGGACCCATTTCTTATATTTTACACTGGAGCATATAAATGTACACACATGCATGAGCACATATATACATATGTATACACATGTGTGTATGTAGTCACACTTGAAAATCATGAGATATATATATGTTTTCTCCTTTTTGGAAAAAATAACATTACAGATAAAGCTAAAGCCCCTTTCACCCCCAACTCCTTCCCTTTACAGAATTAACACCATTGTAGGATCGGAGTATGTTTTAGTCACTTGGGGCTGGTATAACAAACTACCATAGACTGGGTGGCTTAAGCACAAACATTTATTTCTCACAGTTCTGGAGTCTAGAAGTCTGAGATCAAGGTGCCGGCAGATCTGGTGTCTGGTGAGGGCCCCCTGAGGTGGCTGTCTTCTTGTCATATCCCCGTATGATAGAGAGCAGGGAGGGAGGAAGCAAGCTCTCTCCTGTCTCCTCTTATAAGGGCAGTAACCCCATTGTAAGGGCTCCACCCTCATGGCCTCATCACCTCCCAAAGTCCCCACCTCCTCAGGCTATCGCCTTGGGGGTTAGGCTTCAACATATGAATTTTGGGTGGATACAAACATTCAGTCCATAGCAGAGTATCCTTCTAATGTATTTTATACATTTAGATAAATATACACATATCCACAAATATATAACAGTATTATTTTATATTTTTAAATTTATATACAAGTTGTCATAAAGTACTTAGCATTTGCTTTTTTCACTGAATATCTGTGAGCTCCATCCACGTTGATATGTATAGACCCGGGCCATCCTGTAACTGTCCACGCCACCACGGCTCATTTGAAGGCCCCTTCCTCTCTTAATGCATATTAGGTTGATTACATTTTTCAAGTATTGCAAACGTCCTTGTGCACGCATGTGGGTTTACCTCCAGGATTGGTCTTGTTTTTTTGTTTTTTAAAGAACACATCTATCATCATATGGCATGTACCATTTTTGTCACTGTACTGTTTTTTCCTGCCACCTGTTAACTAGCCTGGTTCTCCAACATCCCTCATGCCTTCTTTTTAAGTTTTTTTTTTTTAGCATTTATTTAGTTATTTTTTGTCTATATTCATGGGGTACAAGTGCAGCTCTGTTACATTGACATATTGCATAGTGGTGAAGTCAGGCCTTCAGTGCATCCATCACTGAAGCAATGCACATGGTACCCACCAAGCACCTCCTACATCTGGTCCCCTCCCCTCCACCGCTCCAAGGCTCCACTGTCCATCATTCGACACTCTGCTTCCATCTCATGCCTTTCAGCCTCACTCCAATCACAACAGCAGCCATAGCAACAAACACCTAAAATGAAAGATTTGCCACCAAAGCTAAATTAAACACCAGAAAGTATGGGGCCTGAGAAGCCTGGGGTATAAGTGGGTGGTGTAACCACTTTTCTCCTGCTGGGTTCACAACAGAACTTTGCAATTCCTGATCAGCAATGGAAAGGCTGGAGTGTGCGTCATCTTTAAGATGTAATTTGATTGTAACATAATTCAAAATACCGCTGCTTTCATATAAGAATGCTAAACAAATGCTGCAGCAGCTCCATCAGAGCCCCACAGGCCCTGCCTCTGCTTACCCAGTGCCTTTGTCCTTTCCTCAGTGCCTGCCGGGGAGCTTTCCTAAGCAGTAACATAAGACCCTCTTTGCACAGACTTGATGTGAAAAGGGAAAGTACCCCCATGCTTGGCCACCCACTGAGCACAAGACAATTTCTGAGTGTCTGCACTACTCAAGGGTCTTCCACATGTGTTACTTCAACATCCTAACACTCCTGCAAGGGTGTGTTCATTATCCTTCTTCTGGAAGATGCGGAGACTCGCTCGGCTGTTTGTGTGAGGAGGTTCGATGGCAGACTTCGTGGGATGCTAGAGCCCACGCGCTTCCTCAAGGGGCGCAGGGCTGCCTAGGCATGGTGTTGGGGTGTTCAGCTGAGCACACGTCCACTCTTCGTGTCACTTTGGCTGAATTACTTGTTAAATAGTTTCTCCTGGCTGCTTTGGAAGATAACTAACCTCTCTTACTTGTTCAGT
The DNA here is from genome assembly GCA_023783475.1 of Daubentonia madagascariensis. Lineage (NCBI taxonomy): Eukaryota > Metazoa > Chordata > Mammalia > Primates > Daubentoniidae > Daubentonia > Daubentonia madagascariensis. Next base: position 3,122,455 of record JAKFHU010001035.1, read on the forward strand.
ACCCAGATCGGTTGCAGTGGGAGCTGCAACATTTGTGGGGCCCATGGAATTACCTGGGGTGTGGTTTTTACCCATTGTTCTCAGTAGTCAATTCTGTGTATTGAGGTCCACAAAGAAGTAAAATTTCTTACTCTGAAGATGATGCAAAAATGGGGAGGCATCCCTTGACCTGGAGTGGGCTAGCTGTGTGTGAGGTGGTGTGTGTGGGTCCTCTGGCCCCATGGACAGAAGATAATGTGCGGGAGCCCAGGCTGTTGCATGGATGCTAACGATCCACTTGTTGTACGTCTTTGCTCTAGAGTGATGGCCCAAGTTTTAAAGAACATGAATATACTGAGTTTGGGAAATGGATGGATGGATGGGAGACCAGAAGGAAAAGGATTCCAGGTAATAAGATAACTTGTTCATCCTAGTGTATTCAACAATGCAAAGTGTAAAAACAGGGGCTATTGGAAAGCTAGCATCTATTTTGGGTCAATTTTAACACAGGGCCCTTGGGATGCTCTGCAATCTTAGGCATCCCCCTCTGAACATCAGGCCCTGGGAAGGCAGGAAGGGGTAGCATGAGCCTGCTCACTGACGTACCAGCAGGCACAAAGGAGGGTGGAAATGCTTTGTTAGGAAAATGGAAGCCCTGGTGAGCACTGTGGATGAAAGGGAAGATCAGACGCCTGTGGAGCAGCGTGGCAGGCGTTATTTGGTGAGTGCATGTACGGTGGGTCCTCACAACAACCCTCTGCAGCAGGTGTTCTTATCCCTGTTCAACTGCTATGGAAACAGACGCATTGCCTTGGCCCAGGTCACACAGCTAGCAAGATAAGCTGGGAACTGAGCCAAGATCTGTCCTGTGCCACTGTACCTTTTATGTCACCTTAAGATGCTGTTTTTATTCATTGCTACTCATCAGTCTCAATCAAAATACACCTTTTGAAGTTGATGAAATGCCCGAAAGTGAACTAATCCAGGCATTAGGTTGATAACTGGATTTTCTAAAGCTATTGTCTCAAGTATTTCCAAACTATTGGATATTTCTGATTTTCTAAATTTCTGTAGTACTTGAGGCAGTACTAGATTCTAATAAGTCTGGACATTATAAGGCAGGTTTATATCTGACAGCAAATAACCAGGAACCACACAGTGGCATGCTAACTCCAAGACTCCGAGGACTTTGGCAGATACAAGGCAGGGCGTTCTGGGTGGGCTGAGGCAGGAAATCCATAAAGCCTGGGATAACGGTGCACATGGTGCACAGGGGAACCGGCTCTGCTACCCGCTGAGCCGGGCTAGGGGACTTCTGCATCATGACAGTCACATCTAAGTTTTATGGAAGCTGATACCATCCCTGATTTACAGCTGAGGAAATGAGGCTCAGAGAGGCAATTTGCCAAGGACAGTCATAGGAAGTGATCAACTGGGGTCAGAATCAGGTCTCTGAATCCTAGGCCCATGTATTTTCTGGTCGGGCTAGAATTGAGGATTCATGTTGGACAATGGTGTTCACCTGTGGCCAGGTTATGAGAGAGCTCAAAGTCATATGAGCTAAGAGAGAACCTGTATGCGTTTTTCTGTGGTGGGAGGAAGGTATTCCTGTTAGTGGTGATTTTCGTTGTAGTTCCGTCCAATCACACGCTCCACCCACCACAGTCACTCTAATGGGGCCACTCTTGTCACCTACATTGCCTAGGTCACGACTGGTGCGTCATCAGGCTGGGGATACCAGGAGTCGTCCGGGGCTTCGACGTGGACATTTCTTACTTCGAGGGAAATTATGCTCCTCGAATGTCGATTCAAGCAGCAAACTTGGAAGAAGGTGCCTGAGGAAGCAGTGTCCCCCAAGTGGGAATTGTAGGGTCCCACGGCTCACTTTCAATAAGACCCAGACAGGCTCAGCAACTTGCCTATGGCCACTTGACTGTGATGGTGCTTTGGGACTACGACTCCCAGTAGAGTGTGCTGTGATTTTTAATTTTTAGCTTAACAATGTTTTTGGCCCAATATGGATTTCATCATTCCCACCCTCCTTAGGTCCCACACAGAGGCACACCCTCATGTCACAAGGATGTGACCTTGGTGAGCAGGTTTCTGGGGAGCATGATGTGGAGCCAGGTCTGGGACAGCTATGGCGCCAGCAGCACCAGCCGAGTCCAAGTGCGCGAGACGGTGCAGCTGCCATGAGGCTTACAGAAAGGGTTTCTTTCTGTATCTTGGAATGTTGACCTTATGAATTATGCAGGCTCTATAATTAGACCTGTATTTTTATTCCTTTAATTAGCATCATCTGATGTTGGCCTTAGAATTAATTTTTTTGAAATGTGTACAATTATGTATGTGTATGTACATGTACTTAGGGAAGATAAATAATGTCAGCTGGCAAATTTATACGGAAAGTGTTGTGTGCACAGCACCGCACGAGGCTCTATGGAAATGAATGGGCACTGCTCCAAAGGAGGGCTGGGGTGCCCGAACAGTGCATGCTGATACGAGAGAGGTTCCTTTACAAGCAGGAAATGACTAATGACAAAAGAGTGACAAACGAGTAAGATTATTTCAGCAGGCCCATCCACTGTCTGTGAGTGCCTCTATTTCGGAATCACCCAGGTATCAATTCTAAGGGATGCCATTGGGGGAGGCAGTGTTTCTGGAGTTGACCTTGTAATAGTCCAACTTCACTGATCCAACTTTTGAAAACTCTAGTGATGTGACAAACTTCTTGAAGTTTGATCTAACTTGGAAGTGATATTTACTATTTTGACAAGCAAATGTAGTATCAAATGTATTACACTACTTTTTGAAATTACTGTGTTAATATATTAAATATTGAGGAACCTCAACAAATGTATCTATTACTTTGATCATCTGATACTTTGACTTAAGTATCTTTAGTGTTATGTGGCAAAATGAAAATTACCATACAACCCACTAAGAGACTATATTCTCTTCGATTTTGAACCCTAACCTTAATAATCTGGAATGGTCATTCTGGCTTCAGATAAAGTCCCGGGAATCCCAGAACGAGGGGTCAGGACAGGAGCTGCAGCCACGCCTGAGGAGTTCGAAGCGGTTGCTGAGGTACGCCTCCACAAAATGCAGTGGGTCTTGTTGCCAGTTATTAGGACAGCAAGGAAACTGCTCTGCAAGGCCATTCTCTGGGACACTCAGCCCTGGCGTACCTCACCTCATTTCCTGACCCACTGTGGCCTTACAAACGTCTTGTTAGTGGTTCATTCCACTCCGCACGAGGGGCACCATGCCGGTGGGAGACCCAGTGTCGCTGGCCCTTGGTGAGGTACATCTGGAAATTGACAGTAAACATTTAAATACTTTTTATAGCAAGTTGACAAAGTAACTTTTGTGTCTGATGAGTTTAATAAAATAAACAATTGGGGCTTGTATTTTGGTACCTTGTTGTTTTCTAAAGCTTATTTGTCTAACAATTTATATTGTGTTTTATACATAAAACATATATGTGTTGCTCCATAAAAGATAAGGAAATAAATATTATAACAGCACCAGTGAACAGGCCCTTCAGTTTGGGACACAGTAATCTAGAGAAAATTTGTTGCAAGGTTCTGGCCAACCCAGATCTTCCGGCCCATGGGAATAGCCTTGGTGTCTACTGGAATGTTCACATCATCATTCTGGCTTCTAGGGACCCTCCAGGGGAAGACGTGGAAGGAGCCGAGACCTTGTCCTTTGCTCACAAGCCCCTGCCACCATCACCCACTGGCTATTTTGATCAGTGTGGAAAAAAACCCCAGGCCTTTATTCTGTTTATTATTAAACCTAGGGCTTGATCTTTTTTATTTTTGTTGAAGTGTTCCATTAGGCATCCATCATTAATTTTTATGCCAAAGCATTTCCACCCCTTAAGCCCCACAGACGCACTAGGATGAGAATTTATTGTTCTCAAGAGCCACTGTTAACATTTTTATATCTATTGATAGCTAAAATCCAACGACTGGAATTACTTGGTTCCCATGACAGAGCTTAAGCCAGGAAACCCTGCTTCCAGCCACAACTATTTCCTTGTCAATTCTCAGCAGAGATGGACTCACATCAGACTCAACATTTTCCCAGGTATATGTGACATGGACCCGTTTCTGGTTCTATGGGTTCTTTGCTTTATGTTGGCATGTTTATAAAACATAAAATGAATTGCCCTTTCCTTCTCAATAACTGATCTCTCTCACATTTTAGGATTATAATTTGCCCTTTTGTGCCCTAGGAAATTCTTGTTTTAATCTATACAATAATAGGTAGTTATTAAACAGTTATCAAGTAGATTAGGATGTGGTGGAACTAGGTTGTATTAGGTTAGATATGTCCCAACAATTTCTATTGCACAGGTATATTATACAGCAGTTGAAGCAGTATGTACAAATGACTCTCATTTGGTTTAATTTCGTTGTAGCGGCTTTGTTGTAATATAATTTACATAACATGCAAATCGCCCGTCTGAAGTGTACAATCAATGGTTTATAGTATATGCACAGAAATGTGCAACCACCACAATTTTAAAACATTTTTATCACCTTACAAAGAAACGCCATATCCTTTGGCCATCATCCCTCATCTCCCCTAGCTCTGAGCAACCACTAATTTACTTTGACTTGATAGATCTGATTATGTGGACATTTCATGTGAATGGAATCACATAATGTTGGTCTTTGTGTCTGACTTTTTTCACTTAGCGCTCATCCACATTGTAGTGCATATCAGTACTTCATTCCTTCTTATGGCTGTGTAATACTTCATTGTGTGTATGTACAGGTTGAGCACCCCAGATCTGAAAATCCAAAATCCAAAATGCTCCAAACACTAAAACTTTTTAAGCGCCAATGTGACACTCAAAGGACATGCTCATGAGAGCATTTTGGATTTCGGATTTGGGATATTCTAATCATAATCAAATATTCCAAAATCTGAAAAAATCCAAAATCTGAAATACTTCTGGTCCCAAGTATTTTGGATAAAGGATACTCAAGCTGTATCACATGTTGTTTATCCATTTATCGGTTGATGGACATTTGTTTCCACCTGTTGGCTATTACGAATAATGCTGCTGTAAACCTTTGTGCATATATTTTTGTGCAGACATGTATTTTCATTTGTTTTGAGTATATACCTAAGATTGGAATTGCTGGGTCATATGGTAACTTTGTCTTTGACTGTTTGAGGAACTGCTAGATTTTTCCAAAACAGCTGCACCATTTTACATTCTCCCAGCCAGGTATGAGGGTTCTGATTTCCCCGCATCCAACACGTGCTGTCTGACTTTATGTTTATAGTCATCCTACTGGGTGTAAAGTGGTATCTCATTGTGGTTTTGATTTGCATTTCCCTGATGACTAATGATGATGAGCATCTTTTTATGTGCTGACTTGCCATTTGTACATTGTTTTTTTAGAAAAATATCTCTTTAGATATCTGTTCACTTGCTTTTTATTACTGAGTTGTATGCGTTCATAAGTATATGTTCCAGATACAAATCCCTTATCAGATATGAGATTTGCAAATATTTTTCTCCCATTTTGTGGAGTGTCTTTTTACTTTCTTGATAGTGTCTTTTGAAGCACAGCAATTTTTGATTTTGACAAGTTCAATATAACTTTTTTCCTTTGTTGTTTGTGCTTTTGGAGTCATATCTAAGAAATCATTGTCAAATCCGAGGTCATGAATAATTACCCCTATTTTTTTCTAAGTGATTTATAGATTTACATCTTTGATAACGATGTGAGATCATTTACACCTTAGATTTATGTATTTGATCAAATTTTCTGTTAGTTTTGGCAGATGATGTGACGTAAGGATTCAACTTCATTCTTTTGCATGTGGATAGCAGTTGTTCAAGAACCCTTTGTTGAAAATACTCTTCTTTCCTAATTGAATGACTTTGGAACCCTTGTCTAAAATTAGTTGACCATAGACACGTGGGTTTATTTCTGGATTATCAATTCTGTCCCATTGGTCTGTTTGTCTGTCCTATGCCAGTATCACACTGTTTTGGTCAGTGTTGCTTTGCAGTAAGCTTTGAAATTGGAAAGCGTGAGTCTTCTAAATTTGTTCTTTTCTGAGATTGTTTTGGTTTTCTCGAGTCCTTTTGCAATTCCATATTTTAGAATCAGCTTGTAAATTTCTACAAAGAAACCAGTTGGGATTTTGATAGAGATTGCACTGAGTCTGTAGAACGGTTTGGGGAGTATTGCCGTCTTAACAATAGTAATTCTTCCAATCCACAAACATGGGGTGGTCTCCTGTTTGTTTAGATCTCCTTTAATTTCTTTCAACAATATTTTGTAGTTTTCAGAGTTTAAGTTTTGCACTTCCTTTGTTAAATTAATTCCTAAGTATTTTATTCTTTTTGATACTATTATAAATGGAATTATTTTCTTAATTTCATATTTGGATTGTTCATTGTAAGTATATAGAGATACAATTGATTTTTGAATATTGATCTTGTATCCTTCAACCTTGCTGAACTTGTTAATGAATACTAATGGTTTTCTAGTGGAATACTTAGGCTTTTCTATATATAAGATCCTGTCATTTGTGGATAGAGATAGTTTACTTCTTCCTTTGCAATCTGGATGCCATTTTTCTCTCACTACCCCACCCTCACCGTCTCTCCCCTAATTGCCCAGTTAGAATCTCTAGTGCAATGTTGAATAAAAGTGTCAGAAGCTGAAGTCCTTGTCTTATCCCTAATTCGAGGGGGAACCATTCAGTTCTTCCTCATGTAAGTATGATGTTACCTGTGGGTTTCCATAGCTGCCCTTTATCAAGTTATGAAAGTTTTCTCATATTCCCAGTTTGCTGAGTGTTTTCGTCATGAAAGGGTGTTGGATTTCATCCACTGCTTTTTCTATGTCTGTTGAGATGATCATGTAGGTTTTGTCTTTTATTCCATTGATATGGTATATTACATTAATTGATTTTTCAGATGTTAAACCAACTTGCATTCCTGGGATAAATCCCACTTTGTCATGGTGTAGTTTTAAAATATGTTTCTGTGTTTGGTTTGCTAGTGTTTTGTTGAGGATTTTTGTGCCCATATATACAAGAGATGATGGCCTGTAGTTTTCTTGTGATGTCTTTGTCTGGTTTGGGTATCAGGGTAAAATTGTCCTCATGGAATGAGTTGGGATGTGTTCCCTACTCTTCTGTTTTTTGAAAGAGTTTATGAAGAATTGGTATTTAAATTTTTTGTTTACTAATTCAATCTATTTGCTTGCTATAGGTCTACTCAGATTGTCTGTTTCTTCAGTCATTTTCAGTAGTTTGCATCTTCTAAGATCTTGTTCATTTCATCCAAGTTATCTAATTTATTGGCATACAATAAATTATAGTTGTTTACATTGTTCTTTCATAATCCTTTTTACTACTTTAAGGTCAGTAGAAATTTATTTCTGATTTTAATAATTTGAGCCTTCTCTTCCTTTTTTCCTGGGTACATCTAGCTAAATATTTGTTAGTTTTGTTGATCTTTCAAAGAACCAGCTTTAAGTTTAATTGATTTTCTCTATTTCATTTATTTCCACTCTAATCTCTATTATTTCCTTCCTTCTACTTGCTATAAGCTTAGTGTTTTTTTCCCCTAGTATCCTAAGGTGGTGGAAAGTCCTTGTCTTTAATATGGACATTTATAGCTATAAATTTCCCTTTAAGCACTGAGCTGCTTCCCATAAGTTTTGGTATGTTGTATATTCATTTTAATTCATCTCAAAGTGTTTTCTATTTTATCTTTTGATTTCTCCTTTGACCCAATAGTTAGCAGTCTGTTGTTTAATTTTCACATATTTGTGAGTTCCCCAAATTTCTTTCTCTTACTGATTTTAATTTCATTCCATTGTGATTGGAGAACATCTGTTGTGTTATTTTAATCTATTTGTTTTATGGCCTCATATATGCTCTGTCCTGGAGAATGTTTCATGTGCCCTTGAGGAGTATGTATATTCTGCTGTTGTTGGGTTAAGAGTTCCATGAGCCAATGAGGTATAGTTGGTTTATAGTGTTGTTCAAACCTTCAATTTTCTTGATGATCTTATGTCTAGTTGTTTTATTCATTATTGAAAGTGGGGTGTTTAAATCAATCATTATTGTTGAGTCGTCTATTTCTCCTTTCATTTCTGTCACCTTTTTCTTTATATATTCTGTTGCTCTGTTATGAGAGGCATATAGGTTTATAAGTACTATATCTTCCTGATGGATAGACACTTTTATATTATAAAATGTCCCTCTTAATCTCTAGAAACACTTTTTTGTTTTAAAGTCTACTTTGTATGATATTAGTAAAGCCTCTCCAGCTTTCTTGCGGATGCTTTTTGCATGATACAATTTTTCCATCCTGTTACTTTCAATATTTTTGTATCCTTGAATAGATAGTGTATCTTCTTTAGGCAGCATATAGTTGCATGTTGCTTTTTGACCAGTCTCTGCATTTTGATTGTTTAATGCATTCAATACATTTTTAATGTTTATTGCATTTAATGTTACTGATGCAGTTGGATTTAAATCTGCCATTTTACTTTTTGTTTTTTATATGTCTTATGTCTTTTATTCCTTTTTTCATCCTTTACTGCTCTCTTTTGCATTAACATTTTCCGAGTTCAATTTCTTTAATTATTTTTTCCATATTTTATTGAGTATTTCCTTTTAGAAACATGACTCCTATGTAGCTCTATTTCATTTTCCATCCCTTATTGGCATTATTGTTATATTAAAGTACATCTCTAAATGTTGCAAACCTGACAATACACTGTTACAATTCTTTATAATAAATTGCAGTTATTTACATAATTTTGCTTTCTGAAGATGCTGAAAGAATAAAAAGGAGCAAGAATCTGTTTATATTTATTTACATCTTGTTATATTGACTTCCCTATTTATAATTTTAAGTTTTCTTCATTTGTTTCTGTGGATTTGAGCGATCATCTGGATTCATTTCCTTAGCCCGGTACAGCTTTGTTCCACCCACCTCTTGTGCACTGTCACTGGTATATATATTATATATAGATTACATTTCTATATGTTACAGGAGCAACAAATACACGACATACATGTTGCTATACACTATTGTTTTTTAAAGCACTTAAGAAAGGAGAGGAAATATGCATTCATGCTGTGTTTTATAATTACACATTACATTTACTGGTGCTTTTTGTTTTTTCATGTGGTCTTGAATTACTGTCTGGGGTCATTTACTTTCAGCCTGAAATACTTCTGTAAGTATGTAAGGCTGGTCTGCTAGCAACACATACTCTCAGTTTTTGTTTATCTGGGAATGTCTTTTTTTCGTCTTCTTCCTTTTGCCTTCAGTGTGAAAGATAGCTCAGATAGCTCAGATAGCTTAGATAGCTTTGCTGGATGTTTGGTTTCTGTTGACAGTTAAAAAAAATTTTTTTTTAGCACTTTGAGTGTGTTACCGCACCGGCTCCATCGTTTCTGACAGTAAGTTGGGCTTAAACTACTGTGTACTTATTCCTGCAAGTGACAAGTCCTTTTTTTTCTTGCCACTTTCAAGATTTTCCTCTTGTCTTTGCCCTCAGCATTTTTACTGTAATGTGTCTGTGGATCTTGCTGCACTCATCCTACTTGGTGTTCACTGCACTTCCTGTGTGTGTAGGTGGGTTGGTGTTTTTCAGTAAATACAGGGAGTTTTCAGCCATTATTTCTTTGAATATTTTCCTGCTCCTTTCTCTCTCTCCTCCCTCTGGTATTCCATTGCATGTATACTCGTGTACTTGCTATTCCACACATTTCCCTGAGGTCTTCCTTTTTTTTTCCTCAGTTTTTTCTTCTCTGTTCTTCAATTACATAATCTCTATTGATCTATCTTTAGGTTTGCTAATTCTTTCTTCTGCCAGTTCAAATCTGTTGAGCTTCTCAGTAAAATTTTTATTTCACTTATTTACTTTCAACTCATAATTTCCATTTGGCTTGGGGTTTTCATACTTTCTAACTCTACTGACAGTCTGTATTTTATGTGGCATTGTCATCATATCTTCCTTTACTCTTTAAGTATGATTTCCTTTAGTTATTTGAACAAATTTATAATGAATAATTTGAAATCTTTGTCTGTTAAATTTGACATCTGGTCACTTTCCCAGGAAGTTTCTGTTGCTTGCTTTTTCTCTGATGTATAGATCAGACTTTTCTGTTTCTTTGAATGGCTCATAATTTTTTGTTGGAAAATGGACATTTCAAATAATGTATGGTGGCAACTCTGAATATTGGTTCCCTTCTCTGAGGTTTGTTTTATTATTTATTTGTTTGGCTACTGGCTGTATTATTTCAGTGAAGTCTATTTTACTTCCACTGTATGAAGCCTCTGGTGTTGCTCCTCAGCAGGCACTGCCTGGATATGCCCACATTCACCCTGCTATGACAGTTTTGGCAGGGCTTTATTTGTCTTTTTCCCTAACCACATTCAACTGTTAAGCTCCACTAATTGCCATTTGCTTGATTTATGTTTTTCAACAATGCCCTGGGCATAAATTTGTCCACATTTATTTTTGTTTGAAGTAATAGTTTTTGAGGTAGTGCTTGAGATTTGTTCTAATCCCAGAAGGGCTTCTCTAAGCTCTCTCTCTGTTTTTTCAGCAAACTAGCCAGACTACAGTTTACTCTGTAGTTTTACAGATTATATCTCTGATGAATTAACCAGTTTCCTCTTAGCTGCTTTTCACCACAACCTCCATTATTTTGGAGAGCACACTTAGGCTTGAGTTTCTCTGTATTCTGGTGCATGTGAAGTCAGTTCCTTTAGGTAGATATTTGGAGCTGTTTTATGACTCACTTCTTCCTCTGGTCAAAATTTTTGAGCCCCGGCTCTGGAGCATGGGGTGGGGACAATGGTGTACTTCTCTCTGGTGTCACCCTGATTTAGGAGCTGGGTGCTCAGTGGGGTGGGGCAGCAGCCTCGGGTCTCCTGGGCTTGCCTCTCCTAGCACGGAACCTCCATCTTATGAACCGTGAGGTGGGCGATTGTGCCCTCACAGCCACACTTATCCAGGACTTAGCCTCAGCAACAGGCGGGTGGAGCAGAATGAGAAACACTGATGTCCTGTCCATCCAGGAAGACAGCCCTCCACTGTGGATGGAGGGAACCCTGTGTTGCTGGCTGCACCTGTTTGCAGTGGAGTCTCCACTTCGCTGAGCTGGGAGGAGGGAATAAAGATGTCCTCCTGGTTCAAATACCACAGCCTCTTGCTGCTCTTACTGAGTTTTAGTTGATATTCTTGAACAAATGTGGCTTCCTTTGCTGTTTGCCCTCAGAATCATTTCCAGAGACTTGAAGTAGGTTTATTCCCCCAGTTTTCCCCCAATTTTCCACTGGAGAGCAGGTCAGCAGAGCTCCTCATGCGTCATGCCAGAAGTGGTTCTATGGACCCTTATTTTAAATGCAATGTTTCTCGGTTATCATGTGTTAAAGTAAGACACCAACATGGGATGATCTGAACACAAGTTTACTGATATTGATTACTCATTGAAACCATCTGGCCTAAAAACAGTGGAAGTGCGTGAATGGGCAAAGCTTACCAGAGATTTAGGCCTTTACCCTACTTGTTAATTCAACAAACACGGTACATCCCCTTGAGCTGGAGACTGAGAACTGGCCATATGATCACTTCCCTGATGATGTGTAGGGCTGAGATAGCAGACTGTAAGAATCCTGAAGACATGCCATGCGTCTGGGTTGTCGTTTGTGTACCCCTGGCACTCAGCACAGCCCAGGAGCCGAGGAGAAGCTCAGTAACTATTTGTTGTTAGATTGAATCAAGAGTCCTTGCCCTTATGAAGTGAACAGCCCAGGGGAAGACAGACAAGTAGAAAAATAATTGCAAAGATAGTGATGTGTTATAACAAAAGTATTTAGGTAGAGCCATTAAGAAATTTCTATTTGACAATTTTTGATCTACCAAAACAGCAAGTTCATATGTTCAACCCAATTTATACGGGCTTTGGGAGTTGAGGAAGGGTCTAAAAAAGTTTCATAGTGGAAGCCCTGTTATCTGGATTGGATCTAAGGGTCCCTAAGCACATAAGAGCTCTTTCTGAATCAGTGGGCACTGACTGACCGAAGGTGAGTGGGAGGCATTGTCTGCAGGCAGCTTTCTCCTCCCATCTTTAACTGCTCTTCAAGGTTTCCGCCTGGGCCCCAGTATAACAGGAAAGGAAGCTGTGACGTCACCGGGGCACATGGGGTGGGAGAGGGTTGGTTTAAATGAGATGTCCTTAGAGGATAGAGAGGCATTTTTGGGATTCCTTGATAATTTTGATTAAAAGTGAGTCTAGATATTAACTCTGTAAAGAAGAATCTTATTTTTTAAAATATAAAATGGGCTTTATATTCAACAGATTAATATCTTCTATACCACTAAAGCAAATCATAACATTCAGTGAACCAGAATAGTAGTGATAATTACTCCCATAGTCTAACTCCTGCTGAAGTACTTCCTCTAGTATATTTTCTAGGGTTTTGTGCCAATGGAGTCGGTTTTATTTGTTGTAAATAGCGAGACTTCCACTGTTCTACAAACATTTTTTCAGATAGCTTAGTTTCATGAAATTTTTCATGTAAAAACTTATAGGGCTTAGTTTCAGTAGAATACTCTGGTTAAATGATTTTGACCTTCTATATTAAAAAAGTGCTTGGCTCCACCTTCTAGGAAGTAATAATCAGACAAATAAAGAATATTCAGTTTGTTGGAACCAGATACTGTGAGTTGCTCTCAGCAGCTACTTGCTGCTCTGCAGACCTAATTTCAGGCTGCCATGGTTCTCAGCAGCTATTTGATTTTGTGAATATTACCTCTGGTGTTCTCAATTGCATTGCTAAGCAATGTGGTGTTGTGAAAATAAAAACATAAGGTTCTTGTATGGGTCTGTGTGGGAGTTAGCGATGCTCATTTCTGGCACCAAACATATCTATGGTGAATTTCCCAGTGCTTTTGACCTTCTTGGAGTTGTTTATTCAATAAGAAAAACTTTGAGCATCTACTGTGTGCCAGGACCTCTTCTAGGTAGGGAGGACACAGAAGTAAACAAGATAGGGAACTGTTGTAGCTTCCGAGTAGTTTATATTCTGGGTTTGGGAGATTGATTTCAGCAAGGATTTAAACAATGGAAAAAAAAAGAGATAATTTCAGCCTGTGATTAGATCTATGGAGTAAATAAGCAAGGGAATATGATAAAACTTAACTTGGGGAGTCAGGTATGGGCCAGGTGGAGGGGGGAGGAGATAACTTTAAAGGGTGAGAGAGAAGGCTTTTCTGAGGCTGTGACACTTAAGTTGAGACTTAAGAATGACTAGTAGTCTTTTGGAGAGCTGTGAAAGTTGTTCTGGTACAAGGTAACGACAAGTGCAAAGGCCCTGGGGCAGTGGGCTTGTTGTATTTGAGAAACAGAAAGTAGGCAGGTATGGCCAAAGCCTCCCATGAGATGAGACTGGAGAAGACTGGAGGGCCCTGTAGTTTATGGTACACCAACAGCTACTTTTACAAATAATAACTATGGCCAACTTTCCTTTTCAGATGGTGGAATTGCACGACTTAGAGTATACGGTACTGGACAAAAAGACTGGACTGCAACTGACCCCAAAGAACCTGTAGACCTAGTGGCCATTGCTTTTGGGGGTGTCTGTGTAGGATTTAGTAATGCACATTTTGGGCACCCAAACAATATGATAGGTAAGACGATGTTCTAGGAGCTGGCTTATTTAGGAAGTCTGGATGCCAGCATTAAATACCCCAATTCGGTCAGAATGATTTAAGAGGAAAGGAACATTACAAAGCATGGGAGTAGATGAGATTAATCATCCATGTGTATGATTTGATGCCTTTATAACATGAAATAAGTCAACATTAGCAATTTTTCTTCCTAATTTTGGCTTAAGTAGTTGCTATAAAAGGAAAAGTAAAATTTACTAACCCAGTTGTTTGTGAACTTACTGAAGCATTAATGAAAATAACTTACATAGTAATGCTTAGGTGCATAGGATCTGTAATTTAATTACACCAATGAATTTATTCTCACATTTAAAACAAAATCATATGATTTTCCATTAAACAATGTTATTTTCTGTAGGAGTCAGCAAGGCAAAGTCTATAGCAGATGGTTGGGAAACTGCAAGAAGGCTGGACAGGCCACCAATATTAGAAGTAAGAAGTTAAAAATAACTATGGTTTACAGTTTTTCTAAGAAGTATTTTTTTTTAAAGTTTGTTTTTTTCCCTGTTTTACATCAAGGAAATTTTTGCTTATTTTAGAAACCTCTTAAGCGTTGTTCTAAATGCTTATTACTATTCTCCACGCTTTCCAAATTTCCTACTATTTTCATTATAATATCAGGGCAAAGACCCTCTAGAAGGCCAAACATGCTGGTTATTGCTAGCTACTCCAATGCATTTTTGGACTATTACTCTGCTTCTTCAATGAAGAGAGAAAAAGATCTTCAATTTAATGATACAAAAATTATGAATAAATTTGTTGGTAGATCTGGAGGAAAAAACCACTAGTTTGATAATTTTTAATATCTGTGTATCCCAGGGTATCCCAAGATGTTCACCGATGTGAACTTGTCACTGATAGGAGGCTCTGGAGTCTCTGCAGCTGTTGAATGTGGCCAGTAACTAATTTGAGATAAGAAAACTAAAAAGAAACAAAACAAAACAAAACAACTCTGCAATTTGCAAATCCCACTGAAAACTTGGCCAGAAATACTCACTTCCTGCTTCTCGGGTTGGATTTCATGTCATCCAATGCTTTCAGATATAAATGAATAAACTCTCCTTTCTAGAATTTAAGGTTTGAAGGTGTATTGTGTATCAGTATAGATTTGACCAAGAAAATATCTACTTTGAAAGGTTACAACAAACTGATTAGAGGACCTACGGGCTGGATTAAAGATCCTTTTTGTGCATAGCATTCTGTGGGGATCTGTAATTGACATAGAAAATCATATCAGAAATTTATAAACACTTACCCAATACCCAATGAAATCATAAGTCGGCAGGAGGCACTTAAGGAATGATAGCAAGAGGCAATTTACATGCAAACTAATTTACAGGTCAGGCCATAGGAAACACTCTTTTATAGTAAGAAATAAAAGAAACAGTGTGATAAAGTCCATGTCAACCTTTCTCACCTGCTGGTTTTCAGGATTGGTTTCTTGAATGATTCTAAGTTAGTTTACCTTTTTTTGGAATTCCAGAGTGATGAGAATGGCACTCTCCTGGTTCCAGGCTGTGAATGGGCAGTTTTCCGACTGGCGCACCCTGGAGTGGTAACTCAAATTGAAATCGATACCAGCTATTTTCAAGGTAAATGCAAAGCCCTGAGGAAGTGCCTTATAACTGGGGTGCTTATTCCAAAGATAGTGTGGTCCCCTGGGAGTGGGCTCTAGGCATGGCTATCCCACTCAAACTGTGTAATTTTCAGCACGTTACCTGAACTCTTTGACTCCAATACCCCCTTTATAAAATTCAGAGTTGGACTGGATGACCTCAAAAAACATACTAGTTTCCATTATGCATTAAGGCTTTTTATTATAGAAGCTCTAAATTCAATTTGAAAAGAGCCTATGAGAAAAACAGGGATGGGAGGCATTTTTTTACAGAGAAGGGGTCCTAAGCAGCTTGACTGGGACATGACCATTTCTTCGCCAGGCTTCACTTTTAAGGCAGTGATCTACACATTTTTAAAATTGTGCACTTCTATTAGTAAAAATAATTTGGACAAGCAACCCTGATACTCTATATTTACTTTCTTATGAAATACATACCTGTGTAATATTAAGAAAGTTCAAAAGAGGTTGCTAAACTTTTGTAATTATTAGGTGACATTTGAAAAATTTTGGATTGGGTCTCTCATGACTGTTAAGTTGTCTCTGAATGAATGGTGACTGTTTATATTCATATTTTGGGTAAATGGTTTTTAAATGTCTTGCAAATTATTATGATTTTACTCAATTATTAACTATTTTATCAAGGCACAATATACGTTTAAGGCCAGGTTCATCATCAATAGTAGTGGATGGAAATTAATTATTTCAACAAGTCTTGGCAATTTTAACTTATTTTTGGCAGCCTGCATTTTAGATCTGGTGTGGCTTTTTTACTTTTCAACGTGGCTGACAAAGAGCCCATCGTAAGGGTCAGGTGAAATGGCAGTGCTGAGGTTTTCTTGTCGTTCATGCATGCTCACAGTTTTAGTAGTCTCGTTAATGCACAGTTTTCTGTGTGAATGGTTTAAAAAATCACTTGTTTATTTTTGTGAGGGATAGTTTAGTTAAAACTGAGTAACAACCAGTAGACCCACTTAACCAGGCTGTCCAGAACAATGCAATGACACTTATGGCAATGAGGGAGCTTGCAGTGTCCACTTGTATTATGTCAATATATAATAAATTGTATCAAATATGCAAAGCTTAATATATACACACACATATATCACATAAATAGAAATAGCAGCCCTGATGTTCTCTTCCTGTGTCCTTTGTGTTTTCAGGGGCATGCTCACCCACCTTGGAGACCTCTATTTTAAGAGAAGAGCCACACAGGGGGCATGTGAGCACTGAGCATCCTCTTTTGCCAGGGTTCTTGGTCAGCAACCCCTCCTCTGTCGGTCTTAAAGTCTTGAAGAACTCCTATAGAAAATTTCCTCACAAAGAGTGTGGGACCGTTCCCCTAAGGTCCTCTCACCCCAGTGGGCACATGATTCCTATGAAATTCCAAAGAGAGGAGAGAAACAGGACCATACACTCTCCCATAGAGACTACTCAGAAATCCTTGAGTACAGTGTGTTTGATTGGTGCTCAGAAGTAGCTAACTCAGCTTAGTATTTCTTCTTTTTTATGGTCACATTACAAAATATGATGCCATAAGGAAAATATTTTCCAGCTTCATAATAATTTCAGATGAGCCACATAGCAGTATGCAAGTAATTAAATCTGCAATTTAGGAAGCTTATCAAATACATTCAACTTTCAAAGTAAGAATGCTATACATTCAAACTCAAATGTGCCAGCCCATTAACATATGGCAGGCGGTTTATGATTCCTCTGAAAAACAAACACGCATCTATTTCATGAAGCAATCCAACCATCTCAAACTGGTTTGTTCCTTCTCTCACATGCTTCATACCTTTGCTTTTGTTTAGAAAGAGCAAGGACTTATTCTTTGCTGGGTTTTTGATCCTATTCAAAAAGCCTGATGTCCTATACGCCAAGCTGTGCTGAGTGTAAATGCAGTGTAGAAAGTCACTCTTTATTTTGTTCTGATAGGCAATTCTCCGGACAGCTGTAAAGTGGATGGGTGTATCTTGACAACTCAGGAAGAAGAAGATATGATCAAGCACAAGTGGAATCTTCCAGCCCATAGGTGGAAAGCTCTGCTTCCAGTCACCAAGGTTCGTGTGGAATGGTGTTAGGAGCCAGCACTCAGTCTGGGCTGTTTCACTCAGATCCGCTTTTGAAGGATAAAGATACAATGCCAAGCCTTCTTCTCAGTTTAACAGTAAAATCAACGAGCTTTTAAAAATCTGTGTGCTTAAATAAGAAGAAGACAGGCTTTATTTCTCCCCACTTCTGCATTTCCAATCAAATTTTGTTAAAACAAAAAATTAGCATATTTAAAGCTATAATGGTGTGTCCACCTGTGGGATGGATACGCTGAGATATTCTACAACTGTCTTCTTTGATTAAGGAGGAGGGATGTGGTCACTGTGGGTGGGGGTGGAGGAGAGGGCTGCTCCCACATGGCAATGGGGAACAGCCTCCGGGGAGACCAAGATGACCTCTTTCATTTTCATGAGTTTGTCTACTTAATTATTAAAAATGACAAACATCACAGGGACCTGAGTATTCATGTCAGTATTATTTGGGCATCCTGTCCCTACTAGTAGATTCCTATGGTAAGCCAAATTATCATCATTGAATAACTTCTTCACTTAAGTGCAAGCCCATGGTCTGTGTGGGCATGTCGGCTCATTTGGCCACTCACACCCTGTTGTGACAAAGACCTCTGTCTCTGCCTCTTTTCAGCTATCCCCCAACCAAAGTCACTTGTTGGACAGCCTGACCCTAGAGCTCCAAGATGTCATCACTCATGCAAGGCTCACCATTGTACCGGATGGGGGAGTGAGCCGCCTTCGGCTCAAGGGCTTCCCCAGCTCCATCTGCCTCCTGCGGCACCGGGACAAGCCTGCCATGAGGTTCTCAGTTCAAGCAGGCTTCAAAGCGAGCCTCTAACCACACACAGAACCCTGTGTCGGCTACACAGCGGTAACTAGTCAGTCACAGCCTTCAAGTGTTTTGAACACCTGTGCCTCCTGGTGATTTAATAAAGTGGTCTTCTCACAAATTGATTTAATGTTGCTGTGAAGCATTTGGTGGTTTACAAATTGGCTGTGAATGGTAGATGGTCTGTAAGGAATTACCTTTTTTTGGAACACTACAAGATATTGATATTTATAATATCAATATTCTGCACCTCCTGTGTGTAGGTAATATGTAGCCTATTGTCTTTGGAAGTTTGTTTAAGCCCATCAAAACCACTGGGAAAATTTATTTCCAGAATCATTTATTGTCCCAGCTCAAGAGGACTGGCTCATCTTTATCCAGAATAGGGACTGGCTCTCCCAAAGACTCCCCTCTCCCCCAAATGAGGGTGCATTCTGAATGTTACACTTCTGAGATACCATGAGCTAGCTGCTATAGCAACTCAGCTTCTCACATGCTCTGAATCCTGTGGTGGAAAATGCGTAAGTTACCTGCTCTGAGCCAAGAGTCCTAGAAAATTTTTGGGCTTGTTGACCGAAATTAAGGCGGTTGAGGCAGAAATAATTTGCTAAAGGTTTACTGAAAGCCAAATTTGAGGACTGACCCAGGAAGACACACCAACAAAGTTGGGCATGTTCCAAAGTCTGTTGCACCTTGGAATGCTTTCATAGGAAAGTTTAGGAGGAGGGAGGGTATAACACAGAGGTTACAACCATTGCCTACAGATGAGAACATACAAGCTGAAAAGTTTTACGTGCAAGACAATCAGTAAAACTTCACGATTCAGAAACCAATCAGCAAAACTTCATGATTTAGAAACAAATCAGTGTCCTTTTCAAAGTTAGGAGGTTATATATTAAGTCAACACTTTGAGGAACTCACAGGATGATCTGAAGGACGCACAGTAAGATTGTTTGCTTAGGGACAGGACGTGAGCCATGACTCCCAAGACCTTCCCCAGGCAGGTAATTTGGCAGCCTGCCACATGCGACCAGCGGGTTACCAGGCTGAAGTGGTCAAATACCCGCTATTGATCAGATAAAAGAAACCCAGGCTCAAAAAGGTGAAGCAGCTTCCAGCCCCGACCCAGTTTGGATCGTCACGAGGGTCCTGACGCCCTCCCCAAGCCCCCTCAACCTCTTCCGCAGAGGAAGGCGGCCGGCGGGGTCTCCGCGGCCTCACGCCGCCCCGTGTGCAGCAGCCGCCCCCCTTCTCGGCGCCCAGCCCGCCGCGCGCCCCGTCCAGGGTCCCCGCCGCCCCCTCCGGGCGGCCTGGGTCACAATCGCCCGCGTGGCGTCAACACTCGCCGCCCGCCGAGCCGAGCCGGCAGGAGGGCGCGGCCGTGCCTGGGTGGCGGTGGCCGTGCCTGGGTGGCCGTGCCTGGGTGGCGGTGGCCGTGCCTGGGTGGCGGTGGCCGTGCCTGGGTGGCGGTGGCCGTGCCTGGGTGGCCGTGCCTGGGTGGCGGTGGCCGTGCCTGGGTGGCGGTGGCCGTGCCTGGGTGGCCGTGCCTGGGTGGCGGTGGCCGTGCCTGGGCGGCCGAGGCGAGCGAGCAGCGCGCGCCCCACGGCGCGGCCATGGGCACGCGCGGGCCCTACGCGCTGGTGGACACCACGCCCGCCAAGACCATCCTGGTGTACCGCAACGGCGACCAGTTCTTCGTGGGCAGGAAGTTCGTGCTGTCGCGGCGCCGCGTGGCCACCTTCGAGGCGCTGCTGGAGCAGCTGACGGAGCGCGTGGAGGCGCCGTTCGGGGTGCGGCGCCTGTACACGCCGACGCGCGGCCGCCCGGTGCTGCAGCTGGACGCGCTGCAGGCGGGCGGCAAGTACGTGGCCGCGGGCCGCGAGCGCTTCAGGAAGCTCGAGTGAGTGAGAGCGGCCGCGCGCGGGGGGACGTCGGGGCCGCGCGTGGGTGCGGTGTCGGGGACGCGCGGGGGGGCGGGGGCGGCGTCGGGGCCGCGCGTGGGTGCGGGGGCGGGGTCGCGCGTGGGTGCGGGGGCGGTGTCGGGGCCGCGCGTGGATGCGGTGGCGGGGTCGCGCGTGGGTGCGGGGGCGGGTCGCACGTGGGTGCGGGGGCGGGGTCGCGCGGGGGTGCGGGGGCGGCGTCGGGGACGCGCGTGGGTGCGGGGGCGGTGCTGGGAGGCGGGGGCGCCCGGGCCCTGCGCCGCGTCCGTCTGCGTGGTTTGCCCGCGGCGTCCCGCCCGGCGCCGGCTCCGACCCGCGGACCGGGCAACTGAGAGGCCGTCGGAAGCGGCGGGGCAGGGGCGGCCGCAGCTGCGACGAAAAGCGGGGTGCGAGCGGCCTTGGTGAAGATGCTGTCCCTCCGGGGTCTGTGTGCGTCGCCCGTGTCTGCTTCCTGTCACCTCAGCTGGTTTCCGCCGTGGCCCTTCAGTCCCCTGTGCGTTCACGTAGTTGTTGACCGCGAACTGCCCCCTTTCTGTAGTTTTATGTCGGGGAGTTATTCGGGGGCTGAGAGAAACGTGAGATTCTCCAGAACGGATTTTTTCTTCTTCTTCCAAATGCCAGGATTGCTCCCAATCCAAGGATACTGTGAATTAAATGAGCAGTTTGGGTTTAAAAAAATTTTTTTGGCGTTACTGTGAGGGCCGCTTTGTGGTTCCGAATTCTCGGTGGCGTTTGCAACTGGCGAGCTCCGCATCCTCTTGGTTTTGAAGAATCGTAGGTCACGGGCGTCACAGTTGCACAGAGGTAGAGTCTGGATTAAGGTCACGACGTTGGAGAGGGAAATTTGGTACCGTGATGATCCTGTTGTGTGTGAGAAATCACAAGCAAAGATACATTCCTTCTTAGATGTGTGAGTTTGTGGCGTTTTTCAGAGTCAGGTGCTATGACCATCTAGAACTGATTTTCTACCAGAATCCAGGATTCAGTGTCGTTTTAGGACAACAAAAAGAGTATGTTTCTACAAAAATTGACTTCAAAGTCCTTTTCAGTACATACATGATGGACAGTGTTTAATTTTTATCCCGAAACGTCTCCTCGTAAAATCGGCGCATGGTTACTGGGCAGGCGAGCAGGGACGCCGGTCGCCTGCCGCTTTCCCGGCGCTCTGGCCTGTCCCGCAGACGCTGCGTTCTGCGGCCGGTTCCACGTGTTCCGGACACGGCAGCAGAACGGGGAAGACGCTGCGGGGCCGCCCCTGCCGGCGCTCCTGACGTGCGGAGGGCGCTGACCGGGCGCCCGCGGGCCTCGCGCTCGCGGCTGGTGCGTGGGGTTCGCCCGTGGAGTTCACTGTGGAGAGGCGTTTGGGTTTCGTCGTCGTCGCTACTTTTTAAGTCAAAGAAGTGTGAAGTCGGAATGCGGACTTTGGTGAATAAAGCTCTAAAAAGTGTTTTGGCTGGATTTTCCCGAGGGTCAGTCAGCTAGCACTCGTTGGGAGTTACACTCTTTGATGACTAAGCCGTCGAGCAGTTAAAATTAATTTTCACCAGAAAATAATATTCTGCTTGTGTCAGCAGCAAACGAACTTGGATGTGAAGCCATTTGATACATTAAGGATCCGGGACGTCCCCTCTTAGTAATGGCTGTGACACGGTACCGTGGAAAGACAAACACTGTAAAATCTATCCAATATCCAATCATTATTTAACCTTTTCCTGCACTTTCTGGAATAAATTAACTTGAGATGAAGAACATGATTTTTTTTTCTCTATAAAACGAAATGTTATGTACTAATTACTTTTCAAAAAAATAACTGTCCTGTGAAGCCTAGAGTTAATATTTCCTTTGTGGAGAAAGCCCTATTCACAGCATAGTCTAAATCAGGGTATTGTGTATGTGTGCGCACGTGTGTGTGCATGCGTGTGTGTGTATGTGTGTGTGTCTCGGGGAGGGACCCTAAAGAATTTGAATTCTAGTAGGAATATTGTTGTATTTACCTTAAGAGCTTGTTGTTGAGACATAAATGGGAAAGTGCTATTTAAGTCAAACCATCCTAGTTCTTCCACACGCCAGCCTTCCCCTCTGACCTCCAGTGCCACCCGTTTGCACCCTGGGGACCAGTGGATAACAGGAAAAGGAAGAAGCTGAGGGGGTGACAGGAATGCTGGCCTCAGAGCCACAGGCCTCGTGGAAGTGAATCCTGGCTGTTTCTACCTGAGCAACATTTAGCAAATTAAATAACCTCTCTGAGACTCAGTTTCCTCATCAATAAAGTGGGGTTGTTTAGCATCTATTCCTCAGTATCCTTGTGAGAATTAAATGAGTGTGGCACCATATAACGCCTGGCACGGATCTCCGGGGTGGTTTCTTCCCTTCCTTTGTTCTCTGGAAGTGCCAGGAGGGACGTTGCACGTGACTGTCCAGTCTCTGCTCCAGACACCTGCTCCCTGCCCACCTGCAGGGCAGCCGGAGCCACCCGGAGAGCTTCTCCAAGTGCCCGGTTTAAAGACCCCAGGTCACTGGGTCTCCAAGAAATTATTTGTTTCCTCTTTCTGCTCTATTTATATGTTCTTGGGAGTGCAATATTGAAACAATAATGTTTTGTGTTTTTGTAGGATCTTCTTATGCCTTAGTTTTTCTGTATTTTTTGTTTTCACTTAATGATAATTGGTTGTCTCGTTTAGGATATTAATATTCATAAGTAAATGTGGAATTTGGGGACTTAGAACTAATTTAAAATGTCTATTTGTAAAAATATGAAGACTAGGAGAGGCTAGTGAAGAGTGGCTAAGGGTCTTTAACTCACCAGAGGTGGTATATTGGAGATTCCCAGGCTGAACTCAGCCAGCAGCCATATTCTTTTTGGTTCACAAAATTACCAAAGATTTGAATTGATTACAACATTTTATAATTGGGAGAATTGATGTAATAATATGAACTTTTGGTTTCTATTGGAAAAAAATAGAGGGTTTGATTGCTCAAAAGGGCTCGATTGTAGTTGCCTGCATTTCTGCTATCCTGGATCTGCGAAGCTGTGTCCATCTCAGACAAGAAGGACTCTCCCACTAGCCACAGTCTGCGCCATTCCCTAATACCAACCTTGGCAAGTGTCGTCATTTACTCACCTGGCCTCTGTAGGCATCTGAGTCTGTGACTCTTTATTGAATACTTATTTATTTCTTTTTTCTTCCGTCTACCAACTCTAAGTCAATCCTTCTTTGAATATTGCTAAAACCATCAAAAATGACAACAATCTCAAATATATAATTTTTTTACTCAGAAAGAAACCTCTGCATCAGATATAAATCTGAAGCTATTATTTATTATCCTTTAAAACATTTTGTTGTATTTTTGAGGAATGTGGAAGGCTGTCCAAAGGTCCCCAACAGTCAAAAATTGTGTTAGTGGGATGCATACAAATTTCATTCTGCCAACTCCTTTCCAGCTTGCAGTTTTGGCAGAATGGGGTCAGTGAGAACTCCTGTGAGACAGGAGGGAGGGCTGGAGGTGCAGGGGAGCTGGGTGAGAGGTCTGTCTGGGTTCTGCTCCGATGCTGGCCTGGCCTGGGAACATCGATGAACTTATTGTTCTGGGCTTTTAGCAACCTGATTAAAAAAGGCCGTTGAATTAGATGATTTCTAGGGTTTCCATTTAGTAAATTATGTGAGAGAAAGCAGTGTTATTTAAGAGACAGCTTCTACTGGGCAACGCCGATGGTACCCAGAATGAAAACTCTCCTACAGTAGCTTTGCTGTTGCATACTGACATGGATCCCAGAATTGAGAAAGCTTTTGATTCTAGTTCCAAATTGCTGTGGGGTTGTATATTTTAATGTTGAAAAGGAATCATGTCTGAAGAGGCTCAAACTATCTAGATATTTACCTTCTAATTATGTTTTTGTCTTTCTTCTTTTGCAGTTATATTCATATAGTTCCCAGGAAACCTGCAAAGATGAGAAAGTTGAAGGAAGTAAGTGTTTGCTTCTAGCTACTAAGGATGGGATAAATTGGATGATTTGGTAAAAATTTAAATGTTGGTGTTGAATAATTGAAGTTTTACAAAAACAGCGTTTAGTAGGGAATGCCTATAAAGACATGTTGCTGCTGAAGTCAGAATCCACTGTCTGAGCTTGTCACACTTGTCAATGCACTTAAGTAACCAAGTGATGGGAGTTAGTGAAAATATTCTAAGGCCATGCCGAGGGAGATAGTCATCTTTGAGGCACACCATGCAATTATTTATTAAACTTTTCGCTTTTGTTTTGTGAGATTTGCAAAGATGGGTATTAGGAAAAGTTCTTTAAAGTTATGCAGTGTTGATGCTAATTATAATGCTAAATTACAAAATTTGCCCAAAGTTCTTAACATTTTTGTACCTGATAGACATTTACAAGGTTTACAGGATAGAACATTGCCTCATTCCATTCATATCACTTGGTTCTCAGTAAAAATAACCATTTACTTTGTTAAAAGAGATGTACCTTTTTTGTAAGCGACAAAAAGCACAATATTTTAAGCAAGATAGCCTGTTGTTATTTAGAACTTAACAAGATTTTTACTTTTTTATAAAAATGGACTTATTTTGGGGAGTATTACACAGGTGAGATGTTTAGAGGGGACCTACTTATCTATGTTGTAATCTTGCCATTCTTAAGTTTCCTGCTCTATAAAATGGAGATGATAATTGTTACCTTAGAGGATTGTTATAAGGATTAAGTGATAAAATATAGATAATGTACCAGCACTAGGCAGATGATGTTTCTCTTCTTCCACTGTCTTAAAGAGGCTGGGCTTCTCTGTCCCCTTGGATCACCATCTTGTATTCCAATGAAGGACATTCTAGTAGCTCTAGCATTGTTCATAAGCACCTGCATACGTAAGAGTTTGGCTGCTTCCTTAAGAGTCTGCACTTCATGGCAGTGAAATTAAGTCAAATTTATTATGTTACCCACTTTAAATTGTAACTTTCCAAGGGCAGGAGGGCAAGTTTCCAACTAGAAAGCAATTCTGGCAGTCATTGAACTTCAGGGCCACCTTAATAAAGAGAGTGGAAATGGCATATGATTATTCTTGACACCTGAGTACCTGTTTACCCGTCTCCATGTGGGACTGGGGGTGGGATTAAGCAGCCAATCTGGAAATGACCCTCCAGAGCATCTGTTAGAGTTTGAATCTATGTTCATCCTTTGAACATTTCAGTGATTTAAATAAAATATGATTAAAAGGTAATATTTTAGGACAGGGAGGAAACCTTCAGATTGTCTTGTCGAAACTTGTTTTCTAGTTGAGGAAGCCTTGATCCAGGGAGATTGAGTGACAGGCCCAGTGCTGAACGAGCCTGCCAGGACTTACGTGCCCACGTGAGCCTCGTCAGTCCCTTCAGAGGAGCCGCAGGTTGCTGGGCACTCACACTATGAGGCTAAAGTTGCCCAAAACTTTTCTTTTGGAATTTCTACTTGGTTCATTTCAAAAATATGATTATAAAAGTAGTTCTCATTGAGAAAGATGTCAAAACTACTGTGCAGAAAAGCTCAATGAAGAGAATGAAAATAATTCTCAGCCCTACGTCCCGAAGATTCCCGCCTTGCATTTTGTCGTGTCCATTTCGGTTTGTTTTTCTATGCACAGGTGGCAAATCTAGATACACAAACACACACACACTGACATAGATTATTGGACCTTTTGCACTGGGCTGGCTTAATGTTTTATCTCCTGCAAACATTACCATCTAAAAGTTAACAATGTATTGTATGTTCAGTCTTATTTTGCCTGTGTGAGATGTAGGTCCAAATGGACCCCAAACCTTCAAATACAAGCTCTCTTCTAATCTACTTTTTATTTTTTATATGCTATGACCTTTTTCTCATATAATAAATGGTCTTCTGCAACATGACTATTAATGCCTGAAAAAGTCCTATCGTGTGGATTTATCATAATTATTTAATCCCTCCCCTCTTAGCAGACCTGTAATTCATTTTGCTTTTTCACTATTTTAAACAGTGATGTATGTATGTAGTGGACCCTCATAGAGACAGGTTTGCCCCCATTAATGATTGTTTATAGAGAAGTAGAATTAACATGGATAATTTTAATCTCTTTAATATTTACTTCTGGATTGGGTCCCAAAATGTTTCTAAAAACTTACGTTGCTTTCAGCAGTAAATATGCATGACCCAAGAGTGGCTGATGCTCATTATCCCTGCCCGTCTTTCCTTTTGTGGAAGTTGTCACCCCCAAGAAGGGTTTATGATTATGATTATTTGATGTGTAAACTCTTGTCTTGGTGGGAGTGTAGTGTTTTCTTGGATGAAAGTCAGTGGCATAGCCAATGCTGAATGAGTTCGTGCTACCACCAAGAGCTTTAACCAATACACATGATTTACTCTAAAAACTCTGCTGTGCCTGGGAGTGGACCCTACGAGTAACCTGAGATTAAGGGTTGTGTTCTGCTGTCCCACATGGGCACAGAGTGATGCAGTCACAGGGCCAACAGCTGTCAGCCACACTCATTGGTACTTCTCTCCTTTGCTACGTCTTACAGCTGCTCACTAAACCACATTTTGCCTGCTTTGTGCTTGTGGGAATGTACCCATGATCCCAGAGACAGTGTAATACTAAACGAGCTAAAAGACTTGTCTTTGATTGTTGTCATTGTTGATCATGTCCTAGGACGGAAATGCTCTGATGAAATGTCAGATGCTAGGTCATAGGACTTTATGGAATTCTCCATGAGCCCTCCACACTGTTGATTTTACATAAGGCCGTATTCACCTAGCCTGGGTTGACATGTCCCCACATCATGTTATGCATTGGAAGGTCATTTTGGTCCTCGAGATGCTTCATCATTATGTTTGATGTTTGATTATGTTGTTGTCTTCCCTCTGTTTCAACATGGGGCATGTGGTTTCTGTTCTCAGCGTGTTTTCACATCTTTGGTCTCATCTGGGAAAATGGAAATATAGCAATCACGTGAGGTAGAGTAGGTCTAATACCTGCCATTTAAAAGATGAATAAGAGTTCAAGAAAAGTTAAGCGACATCTGCAAAGTTAGGTGGCAGTTTATAGTAGAGCTTGGACCAAAACCAAGTGTTCTCAAGATGATTCCAGGATTCCCTCCAGTCTTTTCCCGGGGAAAGACCCATTACTGCATTTGCACAACCTACCAGGACTGAATGAGTTTCTTCTATTTAATTTATAGAATTAAGCAATTGTAGGAATTATTTCTGATAGATGTTCAAGCTCTTACCTTTTTTTTTTGAGACAGAGTCTCACTCTGTCACCCGGGCTAGAGTGCAGTGGTATCATCGTAGCTCACTGCAGCCTCAAACTCCTGGGCTCAAGCGATCCTCTTGCCTCAGCTTCCCCGGTAGCTGGGACTACAGGCACGTACCATGATGCTTGGCTAATTTTTCTGTTTTTGGTAGAGACAGGGTCTTGCTTTTGCTGGTCTTGAACTTCTGAGTTTCAAGCAATCCTCCTGCCTCAGCCTCCCAGAGTGTAGGGATTACAGGTGTGAGTCACTGTGCCCGTCCCCAAGCTCTTATCTTACAGAAAGACAAGCTGGAGAGCAGCAGGAGGGAAGGCACCCCCCAAAGTGGTGCGTGCTGGCACACAGCAGCTCTCCCGGGAAAACGAGAGCACAGGGCCAGCAGGATGGGCATAGGGTTCTCCATGGTTGTGTGAGGGTGGGGGAGCTGGATGCCCTGTAGGACAAGCACAGGAGGGGGACCTCCTCCCCCTGCTCTGCCACCTCTTTCTAGGGCAGGTCAAGAACAGCTTTGCCAGTGGGGAACATCTGGATCCCAGGCGCCAGGGACAGGGGAGCTGCGTGCCTCGGCCCCTCAAAGCTCCTGGAGGCCCTGTTGGCAGTTGAGGCCGTGTGCAGCTTTCCTCATCTGTTCCAGCAAGATAGTCCTTGGTCTGTTCAAACTCGGGTTTAAGAATGTTTACAGCAGCATTTTTTTTTTATAATTACAAAAACCTGAGAACAACATGAATGGCCACCAGTAGAGATATGGCTGAATGATTTATGGTATATCACAGTGTGAATAGGTCTGTAGGTATTGGATGTGAAATGATGTCTCTTAAAATTTGTCAGGATTAAATAGGATGATCCTTGTGAAACATTTAGCATGGTTCCTGGCATATAGCAAGAGCTCAATTAGTGGTACTTTTATTACTCACAATGCCTTCAAATTGTAGTAGTTCATCCTGTCCAAATTTTAGATCCATGAACGCCTACTGATTTGAACACCAGTGTAAACTGTTTCAAAAATTAAATGTAGTATAATATAGGTTTTTGCCAAGTCCAAAAATTCAACGTTTAAGTGTTTTGCTAAGTTATTTAGCCTAATTTTGTGATACAGTAATACAGAATGGAAGAAACTAACTTCTGTAAATTATTCTTTCACAGAATTTCTGTTTTGGTCAAAATATATTAGTGGGAAAATTGAAGAAGCTTCCCAAGAGACTTTGATTTAGTGTAGAAATTTACTTAAAATTAATTAGAATACCATAATATGCCCTTAATATGGCCATAGAAATGACTTATAAAATACTTCAGTATAATAAATTTGGAATTACATTTCATTAAATGGAAGGACAAGGAAAATTAGATTAGAAACAGGTGCTCTTGGGGTCTTGGCTTTCAATGACTGTGTCATGTTGGTTTTAATGAGAAAAGTGTTCAGTTGAAGGACTTCTAGTGCAACATTTGGCATTCTGGTTTGTCATCGTAAATTGTGTAGATAGATTTAGGCAGAATTTAGAAGACCCTTCCAGTTCTCTTCTGTAACTTCTAGGACAGATGAGTTCCAGTTCAACTTTCCCCCCTGTGAAGGCTGTGTTCTGATTCTCCTCTCTCAGTGGGCCTAACCCAGGCTGAAGACAAGCGTATTGTTAATTCAGGCTGCACGTGCCTCAAGTTGTTGTGAGGAGAGGACGTGATGATGAATTTTTAAGATCACTGCAGCTACCAATGAGTCTAACTTAAAGAATGTTTTAAATGAATTTTTTAATATACATTTTTATAAAGTGGTTCACATGATTCCCTGCCTTATTGAAAAGCCCAGGGAATAACATTTAACTCTGTCTCAGTGACCCAAGATTAGGCTGGTGCTCTGGGCTGGCTGCACCAACACCAGCTCCACCATGTTTCTTAGTGGTCTTGCTGT
Source organism: Daubentonia madagascariensis (assembly GCA_023783475.1). Classification (NCBI taxonomy): domain Eukaryota; kingdom Metazoa; phylum Chordata; class Mammalia; order Primates; family Daubentoniidae; genus Daubentonia; species Daubentonia madagascariensis. The sequence goes on from JAKFHU010001035.1 coordinate 3,151,801, forward strand.
CGGCTCTCACTGCTTGTTGACCCATCCTGAGCACGTTATTTGGAAGCTTCAAGAAGAAATTACTGTATGATTCATGCTCATTATAGAAAAATAAGAATATATATATAATTTAAAAGAAAACACACTTGTAATCCTATCATCCAGAGATTAACCACTGTGTTTTTCTATATGCTTCTATATACATGTATATACTCTCAGCTTTATAAACATAGTTGTTTAAGCAAAAATGGGAGCATATTCTACATTTTTTTTTATGAAATCCCTTTTTATATAACAATTTATCATGAAATCGCTACATGTCAATAAATATGCTACTATAATACTTGGTGGTGGATTCAGAGTATTCCGTGTGTATACCATATATACCATATGTTTTTTAAAACTAGTCATCTTTTGCTTGAAATTTAGAAAGGCTTTTAATATATACTACCAAAGTGCTCTCCTGGGAGATTAGACCAAATTAAATCTGCATCCATCGTGTGAGGGTGGCGATTTCTTACACCTATTGAACACTGCATATTTTGCGTCTTAATTTCTCCAACAGATTGCCATGCTTGTGCCATAGCTTTGCGAAAATATCCTGGGCTCTGTCATTTGGGCAAGTTAACTTCTCTGATGCTCAGTTTTCTTATCTGTAGGATGGGTGTGGTTGTATCTATGAAGTAGGAATTAAGTGTAATTGTGTATGTACCATGGTCCTCACAGGATGTAAACTTTCATCAGTCCATCCATCTGTTCCAGTCCTCACACCTGCAAGTTTGGAAGTGTTTGCTTTTCTGTGGCTGATTGTACCGGAGGGGTGACACAAAACCAGATAATAAGGGTGAGCCTACTAAGCCCAGCTGTTCACATGCTAAATATTTGTTGAGCACTGATTATGCACCAGGTGCTATTTGAAGCACTTGGGACATACAATTGTATAAAATGGAAAAAAATCCCTGCCCTCAAGGAGCTCGCATTTTAGGTGGTGAGACAGACTATAAACAAAATGAATAAAACACAGAGTATGTTGGTGATATGAAATGTCATGCCGGGGCTGTTAGGTTTTGGATAGGATGACCAGGGGGTCTTCATTGAGGAGGTGACTTTTGAGTCCGAACTCAAAAGAAGTGAGGGAGCTAGCCATTTAGACATCTTGGGCAAAAGTGTCCTCAGAGGGAGAGCTGACAGTGCAAAGGCCCTGGGGTTGGTGCTGGCCTGCTGTTCAAGGAGTGACAAGGACTTTGAACAAGAGCGCTTGGCTGCTGTGTTGATCCTTTCCACGGGGGTGAGGGCCGAAGCTGAGGGACGAGTCAGGAGGCTGCTGCGATGCCCCCGCAAGGGACCGTGGTGACTCAGGCCAAGGTGGTGGTGCTGGGATTGTGAATTCCCTCGGGGAGTCGGTGTGGGTAGAACAGAGAAGGGTTCCGAGGACTGGGTCCTGGAGCACCCAGCACGTGGTGGGCAGGGAGAGAGCAGGTGCAGAAGAGGCAGGAGGAAGACCGGGTGGGCGCCGCATCCTGGACACAGAGCGGTGAGAGGTGGGTGGACCATCGGGGTCAAGCGCTGCCAACCGGACGAGGAGACGAAGACTGAGCAGGGACCACTGGGTTAGTAACGTGGAGGTTGCGGCCGACGGAGCGTAGCAGAGAACTGGGAGGGGATATAAGCTGCTCTTCCGAAGAGTTCTGCCTTGAAGGCAGGAGAGACGCGTGGAGGTAACTCGAAGGGGAATCAGAAGCAGGAGGGTTTTTCTGAGAAGCGACGTTGCGTGTGACGATGGGAATGTCCACTGGAGAGGGGCGGCTGGGCGTGCAGGGAGGACAGCAAGGTTTCTTGAGACGTGACTGTGAGTGGTGGGAAAGGACAGCGGAGGGACCACAGCTGTCTCTGTGGCTCTGCCGACTCGGGACCATCCACGCAAGCGGGTTCATTTGATGCGTGACCTCTGCGCGTGGCCTCTTTCGCTCAGCGTTCTGTTTTCCAGGTTGGTCCGTGTGTTGGCGGTGTCGGCGCCTGGTTCCTTTCAGGCTGCTCGCCGCTCCCCGCGCTGCGTCTGCTCACAGGCTCAGCAGCCGGTGGGCACGTGGGCCTTTCTGACCGTACCCTGCTGGCGGGTGCGAGGCCCTCCTCCTCCTCCTCCTCCTCGACGTATTTCTTTCCTTCTCTCCCGAAACTCTTCTCTCTGTGGGATTATGTCTGTGCCCGTGCTTTGCACACCGGTGTTCCTCAGGGTGCTCTCCTGGCCCCCGCCCCCTTCTCTCCACAACTTCTGTCGTCGTCCACATGCCCTCCCAGGTCACTCTCTCAAACTCCAGACCCACACCCATAGCCACTCACTTGGGTGTCCCAGAGACACCCCACACTCAGTGTGTCCCAGTTTGAGCTTACTGGCTTCCACCCCAAGCCCAGTTGTCTTGTGTTCCCCACTCCAGAGAATGGAACCGTCACCCAGTTCCCAAAACCAGACACCTGACTGTTTCCCTCAACCCCTACCTCTCCCAGCACCCCCGTCCCTCCAGGATCTGTCACCTGGAGTCTGTGCCTGCCCCGGGTCACCCTGCTTCTTCCACGCCTCTTTTCCACTTGTCCACGACACTCTCCGTGTTCAAACACTTCAAGGCACCGCCTGTGCTCCAGGGGGTGACGTCTACACTGTCCACCGTGACCTTTAAGGCCCGTTTTGAGCTGGCCCCTGCCTCCTCCTTTAGCCTCACCTCTCCCGCCCCTCCCTCCATGCCTGGGAGCCAGTTCATGATGGATTTTCTGTTTCCCAAAGACCTTGTGTCTGGGGACCCCCTCCTGGAGCCAGGGTTTTGCGCGTGCTGTTTCTCCCGCCTTGTTTAACTCTACCGACTGATGCCCTCATAGTTCAGGTCTCAGCCTAGATGCCCCTTCCTCTGGGAAGCTCCCTTCTCCCCCAGTGAGGATTTCGTGTCCCTCTCTTGTGCCCTGACAGAGCCAGGCTGTCCTCAGCAGAGCCCCTTGCACAGGGCTGTGTAACCGCTTATTTCCTGTCTGTGTCCCTCTGGGCCCCCAGCTCTGAGGCCAGGTTAGGGGTGCATCCTAACACTCAGCACAGTTCCCACCCCACAGGTGGGTCTTCCGTAAATGGTCTTGGATAAACAAATGCAGCGAGGATCACTTAGAGGAAGGCTGGTGGCCCGGCAGGGTCTTAGGGACAGGTGTCCTGCTCTCGCTGCTGCTTTTCCCGTGGATTGGTCTAGCTGAGGCCTTGCTTCCGAGCAGAACGACCAGCAGGCTCCCTAAGTCATCTGGCTGTTTCTAGGGGTCGGTTCCTCTGGCTTGCAGAGTCAGCAATTTTGGAGGCATTCAGAACATCAGTTCCAACCTATGAATCTGTTTTCCAGCAGGGAGTGCCTCTGTGGGAGCGCGATACGTAAATCAGCTTTGCAGCCCTTTCCACCAAAGATATTTGTGTAGCCAAACCCCGCGGTGGCCCGGAGAGTGCGCCTCGCCTGAGTCCAGCTCCGGGGTGCTCTTGGTCGTTACTCAAGGAGAAAGTGCAGGTTTGCCGGCAGCCTGGCAGCGGTGTGGAGCTGTCTTTTGCCCCAAGTGGGGCAGAGCTGGGGGAACTGTGTAGGGAGGATAAGAGTCGGTCTTCATTCTTGTCTCCACATCCTCAATGCTGATGCTAAGCAGCCCTCGCTGGTAACAGTGCTGTGAGGGCAGAGGCTTTTCCTGGAGCGTCTTGAAGCCTCCTGAAGTCCTGCAGGTTTGTTGTGACTATTCTCCCATCACAGGTGCTCTTCCTGCTGTCTCTGACACCCCTCGCTGCCCGCTGTGGGTGGATCTGATTCCTTCCTTCTCTTTCCTGCCTCTCCCCGCGTGCTGGGGGAGTGGTGAAGGTGAGCGCTCGATGCAGTGGGGTCATGGTGATGGTGGCCAGGCACCATTTTGACTATTTCCTCCTGCTTTTCAAAGTGTATTATTAGAGGATGTTGAATGGGACTTTGCCTAATATCTTGGAATTTTGACTGACATCACCCCCTCCCCCATTCTAAAGCGTCAGATGTAAAAGTGTATGGTATACTTAAGATACCAAACTGGTCCACCTACCATCACCTTTAAAACCGTACATAAGAAAGACTGTAAATTAGTAAGATGATTGAATGAAGGAAAATTTTAAGAGTAGAGAATGTTTTGGCACTTTCTCTCTCTTCCCTATGGGTGCTTCACACTCCTTCAAATCAAAGGTGGGGTTCCAGAGAACCTCCCAGAAATCGGGGTGCTACAGGAGGGCAGGGGGTAGCAGCTGCTGAGCCGGAGCATCTGCCCGAGAGGAGGACGAGGGTGCGCGTGGAGGACCCAGCCTGTGTGCCAGGGTTCGGGTCTGCAGGCAAGTGAGGAGGCTGTACTGCTTCCCTCTCCCTCAAAGCATCTGCGGCGTGGAGGCCTCTGGGCTGCCTGTGAGGACAGCACGGGAGACAGCAGTGATACAAGCTGCACTTGTGCCATATGTTGGGCTGGCGTGGCAAAGGTGCATGACTTTCCTGGGAGGCAAGTGGACACCTCGGAAGGCAGCCAGACTCGAGCTGTTCAAGAATGATTGCCAGCCACAGTAAAGGTCTGTGGGATGCGGCAAAGGGCACGGATTTGGAGCAAGAGTCAGCTGGCGGATATGTCTCCTGCACCAGAAACAGTCCAGGATGGAGGTCCCTGCAGAGGTTCTCAGAGGAACCCGCTAACACCCATCCCCCCTGCTGCCTTCCCAAAGAGCCACATTTGGTCACCTGCTAAGAAAGAGGACATAGGAAGTCAGTTGACAGACCAGTTGTGCTAGACACTCCCCTGCATGCCCTCCAGCCCAGCCCTGAAAAAGCCAGGATGAGGAGGAGGTTGAAGGCAGAGTGAAATAAACCAAAACGACTAAACAACCATGCACTCTTCCCACTGCAGCCAGGCCAGGCGTGAGCCAAGGGGGGAAACTCTCCATGAGGTGTAGTATTAGGATTTACACTGGATGGGGCAGGACTTTTTCTGTGTCTGTTGAGATGATCATATGCTACCAGGTAAACAGAAGCCTAACTTCCCTTCTGTGCATTTTTGTCAGAGGCATTTTGGAGAAAGCATCCCAGCTCAAAGAGCGACTCAATGGTGGAGATTTGAGTTTTGTGTCAGGCCATGGGGGAAGAGGCTTCTGGGTGGGCGGCCAGCGGCTCCCTGGGGTCTTGCTTCCTCCTCCTCACCTCCCCACTGACTCCGCTCTGCAGACCTGGCTTCCTCCTCCTAGGCTGGCCTGGGAAGTGTCGTCAGTGACTCTTCCCCCTCCACAGGTTAACATTTATCAGCATCTTCACACCTCTAAGTATATGATCTAACCACACAGGCAGAAAGGATCGATTAAGGCTGGCGAAGTGTGTACTGGTCAAGTGTAAGTCGAGCCCCCTGCACTCGCCAGTCCTCCTCTGTCCTTGTTTTCCCTCTGTTGGCCACCACCCCATAGTCTTAACTTCCTTTCTTTCTTGCGTTCATAGGGGTGTCATTAGAGCCTGTGCAGATAACGTCGGTGAATTGCCGATGGCAATTCAAAATACTCTGGAGAAGGGAAAGCATTTTTCAATATAAAGAAATCTCTGAACAGATAGGATTTGAAATATAAAAATTCAAATTGCATTGCTATTTAGGAAGAGTGGTGAGGTGGGAAACACCGTTGGCTTTAGCTGCCTTGGCACCACCACGCTGCCTTCAGAGAAGTCACCACTCTCCGAGCCGCAGCCTTCTCATAACAAACATGGGAGTGTCGGCTGGGATGATCCAAAGATCTTTTAGCTCTGACAACTTCCATTCAGGGCCCATCACAGTTCAGTCAGGCATTGCCCTGGAGGGACACAGGTAACTCAGACAAGGACCTCTCCAGCAGGGGTATCTCAGTTGGGGGCACAGGCCTGGGCGAGCTGTGACCACTGCTTCCTTCCCAACTTTCCAGAGGAGGCAAAATCACAACCTTTAGAATTATGATGGAACTTTATGAGGCACACGAAGCCAGCTAAGTCAATCATAAAACATCAGTTTTTTTTTCAAATGTAAAAGAATTGCAAGATTTTCCAAAAGATGGGAAATATCACCATGACCAAGAAGGCTGAGGAACCCCTTTCCCCCAACCACGTGTTAGCCACACTTGCCTGTCCTCTCCCTCGGGAGCCCACGGTACAGTGTGAAACCAGGGACACGGCTACAGAAGGCACCGAGGCTTGCCCAGGTTTGCCACATTTCTACAGGAAATGGTGCAGGGCTGGGGAAGGGTGATTTTTGACCTGTCCATCCATTCGCTCCTTCACTGCTCCAGAATGGCTAACCTAGTGAGTCTCCTCGACATTTTTGGGAGAGAGTAAAGCTGATTGTTTTTTTTAACTCACAGCATCAAAGCATGAGAATTTGAAGTTACCTTGGAGTGATCTAGTAGCAACCTTTTTTCTTTACAAATGAATCAGGGAATGTAAAGACCACTACACTTTCTGTAAGGTTTCCGTGACATGTGGCCTGGTGTGTCTCTTTTGACATTTGTCTACTTAGACGCCCTGGCTAAGCTCCGGCGGCTAAGCTGCTCCGCAGAGCCTTGTCTGTTGATTCACCTCGCCTGGTGCTGTGCACCCAAGAGCCTGATCAGGACAGTTTGCTTATTACACGATCCTCCCCAGGTGTTACGTGGTGAAGTCCGTTCTTGACGCTAGATTCTCTGGCGTCTTTTCCTTTGATATTCTTCATGGAAAGGGCTGTGGGGATGTTCACAGAGGGTAGTTGGAGCAACTCGAGGAGGTGGTGAGAGCAGGGACTTTGGAGCCCGAGACAACAAAGCCACAACAATAGCTATTACCAGTTGAGCTCTTAACTCCTCACAGGTGTTTGCTAAGCATTTGTGTTACTTGTGTCCGAGGGGACAACTTCATGAGGTAGGTACTGCTGTTATTGGCATTGCATGCAGAAGGCAACTGAGGCTCCAGGAGGTTAGACAACTTGATCAAGCTTACATGGCTGGAAAGTGGCTGAGTCAGTGCTGGGATCAGGGATGACTGAAAACACAGGCTCCTGAGTGCTGTGCTATATTGGTTTGGGTTCCAACACTCATCTTGTTAAAAAGTACAATAAAATATTTTTTGATGGCTTATCATGGCCAGGATACTTAATAGCTGTGTGTTCTTTGGAAGATTATATAACCTCTCTGATTCTATGTTACCTGGATATTTTGCCTCGTTATTTTGAGGATTAGGCATGAATGCACATGAAGAGTCTACAGCAATGCTTGATCGATAGTGGGTATTCAATAAACTGTAGCCGCTGCTCGGAGGAGATAAACCCGTGGCAGTCGTAAGCGTTTTCCATCATCGATGTACGTTTGGTTTAATTACCTTAGTTGAAGAGGTCTAAAGCCCATGGAGTTCTGCAGCCTCTCAGGGCAGGTGAGTGACGTGAGTCTTTGGCTCTGAGAAGTGTGAATGAGGCTGACATCACCACCAGACACGTGTGCTCGACACTGTTCAGGAGATTATTATATGGAGTACGGAGAAAATAATCCAGAATCATGCATTTAATTGCTGGAGTTATTTAATTAGGCAGGTGATATCAGGGTTAATGAATCATTAACACATCAAAAGAGCAATTAGCTCATTGTTTCCATAATTTTATGCAATCAAGCAGAATTCTGTGTCTTAGGGTGGCTGTATTTTAATAGAATTTTGCAGGGGATAATTTCTGTTGTTTTGTTTTCAAACTAAGTCTGTAAATTCGTGCTAGTTGTTGATATTCGTGGCATTGCTATTTTCCACTATTAGTATGCAGGTGTATGTAATTTTATTTATACTAGGCAGTAGGGTAGAAATGGATGTGGGGGTGCATTTCCACAATCTTCAGTGGCCTCTCTCTGGAGTCCTTTCTGGAGTGTCTGAGCTGTTTTTCACTGGCCATGGCAGCATGCATCCATCCGTCGTTCATTCGTATCCATGAAGTAGCTGTTGAACTCCTAGGAGGGGACACATGTTGTTCAGGCACTGGGGATACTTTGCTGACCATGACAACCAAGGTCCCTGCTCTCAGGAGGCTTACATTCTACAAGGAGAGTGTAAGAAAATAAAGAAGCAAGAAAATATTAGGCAATAATAATAGAAAATATTAGGCAATGAAAATAAATGGAGGTGTGTGATTATCAGGGAAGGTCTCTCTGAGGGGCTGACATCCAAGTGACTTCTTAATGCAGGAGGGAGAAAACCAGGCAAAGATCTGGGAGGTCCTGTGTGGGAACAGCTGGTGTTTAAAGAACTACAAGAAGAACGCAAGCCAGGCTGGAGCCAGGGGGGCCGGGAGGTGTGCGGAGAGAGGAGGGCCCGGGCCCATGGGTCCGCGTGAGGGTGCGGATGTTAGGGTGAGCACCTGGTTTATGTTTACAGAGGCCCCTCTGCTTGCTGTGAGGAAAGGATTGTCACAGGGTAGGGGAAGAGTAGCAGGAGACGGGTTGGGGAGCGATGGCAGAGGCTTGACTGGGGCGATCAGAATGGTCCACTGTGTGGCTTTGAGGTAGGACTGGTAGTTGCACTGATGGTTGAGTTGTGGGGTGGAAGGACTCAAGAATGTCTCCCAGATTTTGTAGTTGAACAAATGGGTCTAGGGTGGCGCCGTTTCTTGAGATAGGGAAGTCTGGGACCATCAGTTGACTGTGGGTAAAATGAGCAATTCTATTTCGGGCCATAATTGGATTGAGATGCCTAAATGGCCCCTCTCTCTCCCTCCTGTACCCCCATCTCTGTCTGTCTGTGTCTCTGTGTGTAAGGGGACTCTCATATTTATTGGACTGAATGTTACTATGAGAGAGATACCGCATGGTGCTTTTTATACAATGTTATCTCACTTAATTCTCATAAAAATTCTGTAAGGTGCTCTCATCCCTGTTCTAAAAATAATAAGTTCCTGCCCAGAGAGGTGCAACATCTTCTCCAAAGGCACACAGGTAGTAAGAGGTAGAGCTGGAATTTGAACCCAGGTTGTCCAACTCCAAAGACTGTGGCTTTACCGCCTACCAGGCTGCCTCCAAGATTTGCTGTTTCCTCCAGGCCGCTGGGTCAGTTCTCCCCTCTGATGAAGGGCTTCGCAAGGTTACGGCGGGGTGCTGAAGCGCACTTAGCAGCAGCTGCCTCCCGGCTCTTCCCACCCTCCTCCCGAGACCCGGTGAGACATGTCCCTGTCTCCTTCCGAAGACCCAGAGTATCAACAGCTTTCTCCTCTCATCTTTAAAACACAGTTCTCAGGAAAGCGTGCGACGCCAGTACTTTCTTACCTCTGTTACTCCATCTCTCGCTGTGAACCTGGACTGCACAGGTTGGTGCTATGCTTGGCAAGGCGCTTCTGTCGATGACTTTGCTCAACTTGGGGTCATTCAGCCAAGCTCCTCCGACATGGGTGAGCTAGTGGCTGTCCTGTGGTCTCGTGAGTGAGCTGGGAAGCCTGGCCGGGCCTGGGAGTGCGGGAGATGGGGGAGCAGGCCCCGGAGGACCCTCCCGTGTGGCTGACTCGGGAGCGGAGCTGCGCGGGAGCCTGGCACCGAGTGGCCGGGGTGGGCAGTGGTGGGTGCAGGAGGGGCCTCTAGGCGCAGCAGGTGCTGGATGCCAGCTACTGGGCGCTCTTCCCTGGGCTGCAGGCTGGGGCTGGGCTGGGAGGGGAGTGGGTACGAGGAGCCCCCACCAGGCTCACCTCTGTGCTGGTGTGGGGTGAACCAGAGAGGTGGTCAGTGCTGGTGTGGCCTGGATTGGGCCCTCAACGGCCCTCAGAAGGTGGGTGGGGTGAAGAGGCCGAGGGGGCGGCTGGGCCGAATGGGCAGGCACGTGGGGCATGTGGGGCTCGGGGTGGGGGGGGTACAGGGGATGGGGGTGCAGAGACAGCATGTGGGCAAGGGCTGGACTCTGTCCTGCAGGGGTGGGGAATGCCCAGTCACTGCTGAGCAGACAGTGGCATTGGCTTGGGGAGGTGACAGAGGACTGGGACCCTGGCAGGGAGCCCTAGAGAGAACTTGGTGTTGTCCAGGTGAGCGGCCAGGACGGGGAGGGGAGGACGAGGCGCAGACCGTAGTGGAGGCTGAGCCTGGGCAGACGGTCCTGGTCGACTGGATGCAAGGGACAGGGTTGAAGGCCTGAAGGGACCCCAAGCTTTTTGGTCCGGTGGGCCAGGGACATAGAGACCGGACACAGACAGGGGAGCAGCTTTTCAGGGCAAGGTCGGGACTGAAGTGCTGGGGTGGGGGGCTTCCTCAGTGACCCTGGCGTTGCATGTGGGGATAGGACCACAGTGCTTGGCACAGGGGTGGTTGACATCAGCTCCCAGTAAAATCCCTTTGGTTTTCTACACTCTCGTAGAAAGTGGAGTAGGGCCGTGGGGATGAGTGACTTTGCTCATCTGGGACAGGTCTCAGAAATTCTTTTCCTACCTCATGTCTTGTCCCCAGTGGGCTGGGGTGGAAGTTGTGACAAGACCAGGCAGTTGGCTCAGCCTCTTTCATCATGTTCACAGCAGAGGGTAGTGGAGGGTCAGAAAGCAGGGTGGAGGGGCTCTCACCTGCTGGCCGGGACATCCTGGTTTGAATCCCGTGGTGTGAAATCAGAAGCTACTTGTCCGTTCTTGGGACCCAGTATTTGGCCAGCAAGCACCTGGGGTGTAGTAGACCATCGATGAGTGTTTGTTGGGTGAACCCCTGGGTACAGTCCTGGATGATGCACAGCGTCTTGTGGTGCCTTATCTGTCACCCCAGCCCCCCGGCATGCTGCAGAGCCCTCCACCCCAGTTCACGTCACCTTGCGCTAGCTGGAATCCTCTCTACTCCAGCACATAATCCACCTCTCTCTGAATGCTCTGGAGATGTTCTGTTAACCCCTGGGTGTTCTGTTAACAAAGGGATCACCCCATTTACTTATGTTTTGGGGGTGCTGTGCATGCAATTGGTATTTAAGAAGTGTTTGCTAATTTGAACTAAATTCTGAGGCTTATTTTTTCTTTTTTCAGATCAAACCGGTGGTACATTGTGATATAAATGTGCCTTCCAGGTGGCAAACATATAATCGTATATCCCGACATATAAAGTGAGTACAGTATTATGGGTGAAAAATCAAAATGTGCAATAGCTTCTTAAAAATGATACTGTCTATCCTAACAGACTCTCTTTAACCTCTTTTCTGCTCCTTCTCTCCCTCCCCCACCCCCCAGGCTATTTCTTCTTTCCTGGTCTACCTTCTCTATAGTTCAGCCTTTCCAATGCTGTACATTCTTTCTCTCAAACCTTGATTTTGGAAGAGCAATCCAATTACCATGCCGTTGTTTACAGAACAGTTTTCCTGGGGTGGAAACGTAAGAGCATCGTACACACAATTTAGTTTTAGGTTTTCAGGTTATTGTTTTTTTTAATCTAGCAGTTGCAGCTGTTGCATGTTGAAAGGAAATTTAAAAGTTGTTTTTTGCCCCATGAGCTCTTACTACCAAAAGGCCCTTGAGGTTATAGCACATCCTAGTCAGGTGTTGCCTGGGGAGCGGAGTGTGTTGGAGTCTCGGTTCACCACTGCCCTGGATGCTATTGGCAGTGCTGGGCACATAGCTGTGCAGTAGATTACGTTCAGATTAATTGAGACCACTGCGTGGGTCACTCTGCATTGTGTCTCTGGGGTTGTAGAAAGAGAGCATGCTTGACTCAGAACATTGGTTCACATCCTGGCTTGTCATCTTATCAGCTTGTGACCTTCACAGGCTACATCATGTGTTTCCTCGTTTATAAGATGGGACGGGGAATATCTACCTTGCAAGCTTGTGGTGAGGATTAATTTAGGTGACGTTTCCAACACTGCATCCCGCCCCTGCCGCGTGTCATGGAGTAGCAATTCTCTAAATGGCAGTTCTTCCCCCAAATCCTTCTTTTATTGTGATGTTTTAATATTCTAGTGATTGAAATCCCTGATGTGGAGATCAAGATGGCACCCTTTGTCTGACCATGTTCTGGTCCAAGTGGGAAGAATTGTAGTGAATTTCCATGGAAACTCGTGAGCTCTTAATGTTGAGGGACACCAGCACTGGTGCCTTGTCCCAGCCTGTGCTAGCTGGAGTCACATCTATGCCACCTCTCAGTCCTGATAGCAGGGGCGTGGAGTGAAGGCTTCTGAGGTTGAACATCCCTGACTGACCCAAGAGATCCCCTGACTGGGAGGCAGAGAGATAAAGGAAACGTTAATTAGCCAAACTTTGCTCCTTTCACTTTTCCTTAAACCTCAACCATTGTTTCTTTAAAACACTTTACCTTAAGCTTCTGTAAGGGAGCCACTTAAATACACAAGGTCTTTCCGTAAGCGTGAGAGCTGTTTTGAAAAAATCAAAGGCACAATGTTTCTAAATTTTGTTATTGACATCTTTTCCTGCAGAATGTATAGCAGTCTCAGGGAACATTATTGGCTTGTGGGTCCTACCTGAGAGACACCTGTTCCTAAAGCTACATTTCATGGTCGTGACCCAAGCCATCAATGATCCTCACTTATTTGACAGACTTTTTTTTCCAATTATAACCCACTCACTCTTGCAGTGTTCACACATCCTTTGTATTGGTGTGTTGGAAGTTCCACTAGATGGACCCAGATATCCGTCTAAACGCTGGGTATTTCCTCCCAAGAAAAAAACCTGATCATGTCTCCTTGTGTCCTTGTAACTGTAAAAACAAACAAACAATAGTTCTTATGGCTTTCAGGGGCTGACATGTTCAAGAGAGAACGGGGGTTTTGACACTTCCTCATAAAGGGAAGGGTCGGGCCGAGTGAGTGGCTTGTCTAGCTCGTGTCCCGCAGCAGCGGATGTCGGAGAGAGAAGCTGGTGCTCCCCTGACGGGGTCACCGTGGGGTTTAGCTGGTCGTGACTGTGTGGGTTTGAAGTCACCAGTTTGGAGGTTGAGGATGAGATTTGGGTCCTGGTTCTGGCACTCACGAAGCTGAGGTCACCCGAGTGACCCGAGGTCACTTCACGTGCCCAGTGTTCTCCCTGACATCCGTGACTGCTGACTGGGGGGTCACTCACATGTTCCATCTAGACTGGTGCGGAAAATGCAGTGATTAAGTGAACGAGCCTTGGGAGAAAAGGGGTTTGAAGGATCTTACTTTCCTTGTTTATTTAGAAGTGAGCTGGAAAAAGTTGTCTAAGCCCTACAAGTGGTTTTATGTGGGGACTCCCTGCCCCGCTTGGGGAGCCTGAGACCAGTGGGTGGGGGGAGAAGCCCCACCCCAGGCCTCCTGCACTGGCCTGTCCTGATACCAGGTGGAACTGCGGTCTCTGGGACCTGGACGCGGGGCCCGAGGGACATCGGGTCTGGCCCCTCATTGTGAAGATGATGTCAAAGACAGACACAGCCGGGCAGTAGTCACAGAGGTGAAAAGAGATTTTACTGACAGTGGGGAAAGAGTTCAGCCCCACTCTGATTTATGCAGGAGCGATTTGGGCACTTTCAAGGCAGAAGGAGAGAGGGGTGCGGGCGCTCAGTGCAGGGAGGGAAGTGGGACAGTACAGACGTGACCAGGCCAGCCATGTCTGTGAGCGGGCGGCCATGGAAGTTAGGATTCTGTCCCCCTCAGAGCCTGGAAGACAGAGGCCCTGTCCTTCCTGATGCTGCAGTTCCAAGGGAGGGATCTTAGGTGCTTGAGAGACGCTTCTGAGTTGCCGGAGATGCACGTTTGTAAGTGTTCTAAGGAAGGGAGGTCAGGCCTGTCAGCAGGTGTTGGCGGAACAGACAGTAAGTTTTCCTGCAGAGTTGAGCGGTTTCAGGCAGGCGTTTAGTGGGGTGCTGGGGTCATCCCGTGGACATGTCTTCATGGCTTTATGCTGCCATAGACAGGCTAGAGGTCGGTTGTCTCGTTCAGAAGTTTGGATGGAGTTGTTATGTGCAGAGAGCTCTGCGAACCTCAGCCCATCTTCAAGAGAGGAGCTCACGGGGAAGAGAGGATCAATCTCTTTCTTGTAGAACAACCATCATTTGTCAGGGGAAGGACTGCAGGAGGGCCCAGCCATTGCTTCCACCTGCTGTGCGCTGAGGAGGAGTTGAGAGACAGCCTGGGAGTCTCAGTCACGTCTGCGAGGGCACAGCCATCCCACAGGGTGATGATGCATTAAGAGGCAAAAGCATGACCACTAGCACTACTGTGAAGAAGCGGGGTCCCTTGGGGGCCCCCTAGGCCATCCCATAAGTGGAGGAAACCATTTAAAGGGAGAGTCAAACCAGTCTTTTTCTGGAGGGATGCAAGCGACGTCAGCTTCATCTCGGGCATTAGCCTTTGCTGTTACTGTCTCCTGATAAATTTCTTCTTGACTGTCATTTACAAATAGGCAGCACCGAGGACTGACTTGTGCATAGATACCTCCCTGGTTGCCAGTAAATAGTCAGTAAGTGGTACTGTAGCCTGTAAGTACTTTGCAGAGAGAATCTTCCAGTTCTAGGGCTAGCTTTTCTGACACCATCTTTATCCTGTGGTATGCCTGTCATCACAGGCGGGGTGCAGTGTGAAGAACAGAACACCCCACAATTCTGGCCTGAGTCAGCAGCTACTCTGGGGCCCATTTGTGCTGCCCCCAATCCAGCCATGGTTTGTTCACGAGTCTCGGGGCCAGAGGCTGTGACAGCACTCATGTTTCTGCCTCCCATCCAAGTACTAACCAGGCCCGACCCTGCTTAGCCTCTGAGATCAGACAAGATGAGGCGTGTTCAGGGTGGTATGGCCGTCGACAGCACTCCTGCTTCTGATTTTGCCTTTGGGAAGTTGCCATGTGTAGCCGTTTGGAGGCCAGCACAGGCCACATAACAGGAGCCATCCAGTGGCCGGAAGCACCTTCTGTGCTTTGTGACTGCACACAAAATAATATCCCTCATGCAAGTAATCGGGCTGGTTCTTGCCTGTACTGGGTGTGACAGAAGCTTGAAGGGCTAACTGGGTGTCGATCCCACAGGGAGGGCTGTAATCGCTATCTTCTGACCGATTAGGTGTTTTAGTCCTGTTTAACCAGCAATTTCCTTTGTCTGTTCCTTTGCCCACCAACTGTATTTATCCCACATCGAATAATTTCCTTTGACATTGATATCATGGAGATGTTGAAGGACAATAATACCCCTAAAGGGGGTTTGGCCCTTACAGAGAATTCATGTTTCATGAACGTAGAGTGTATCTTGCCACAGGGGCTCGGGGCATCGCCGTGCCCCGCAGATGGACTGTCTGCATCAGGCTGATCTCTGGTGGAACTTCGTGCTCCTCGAGTTCAGGAGGCCGCGTTGCAGTAACCAGTCTCGAGGGCCCCTGGGGCGTTGTTTCATGTCGCTCCAGAAGGGGTCTTCTGTTGTGCGTGCTTGACGTTTCCTGTCAGGACATGTCTGCGGGTGTGATAGGGGCACCGTGGAGGGGATTCCAGCCTTAGGGCCAAGCGGGGTGAGCGCAGTCCCAGTGGTTGACCTGGTTGGTCTCCTCGGCCGCGTGGTGAGCTGGGAGAACGGAGGGAGCTCGATCCCAGCAGGAAAGCGCAGATGCTGTGGGGTGCGGGGAGCAGAGAGGGCACAGTGGAGGCTGAGGTGCGTCAGGGCGAGGGGGAGCGATGGGGACGGGGGGACGGGAACAACAGGAAAACATCAAGTCTGCTGGGGAGTGTGAAAGGCAGGGACGGAGAAGGGGAATCTGAGGGGTCTTGTTCCATGACCTCGGGCAGAAGTCACCGTGCTGTGATCTCATCTGCCTGTTCTGTGATTCTGGGGACAGCCTCGGGCTGTCGTCTGCTCAAGGTGAGTTTTCTGACGGTGGTGTTTCCAGAATACCAGATCTCCTACTTGCAAGTTGTGTGGGGTGCTTGAGGGGAAAGTGGCTCTGACTCATTGATTGCAGGACTGTGGGTATTTCATTAACCCCCGACAACGTCTGCGGTGTTAGACTGGGTTAAATTGGAATCCTCCGTGAGCCAGAAGGAGGGGGTGTTCCCGTGGGTCTTCCTGGAAGGGTTTCAAAGGGGGGCCGTCTGTGAGGAGGCTGGGGCGAGGACCTGAGAGTCGTGGGGCGACAGGGACACCGTGGCCTTGGTAAGCCCGATTCTTCAGATGGTTTGGCCGGTTTGGACTTCAGGACGCCCTTGGCTCTTTCTAATGTGCCTGATGAGGGAGGGTGTAGGGACGGTGGAGCCTTTGACTAATGTATATTTCCCTTTCAGTTTCCTGTATGAGTTTGCCAGTGAAATGTGATCATCTTTCACTAGAAATGATAGCGGGGACCCCCCCCAGGGGGGTAGATTACGTCCTGGAGACTTCAGTGCCTGGTGTCATGGAGGCGTTTCGGCAGGGAAAACCTCTGACACTTAGAAAACATGAGGCTCAGAGGGGATGTATTGGCAGCCCGGGCCTTTGGTAATTGGGGAAAGTCTGTCCGTGAAGGAAGGGTCGGAGGAGCTGCTCGCCTTCTGGGGGCCACTTTCACAGCTTTCCCAGGGTCAGTGTCCCTTCTCCTTAGAGTGCCTTACAGGAGTCCATGATTGTGGAGCCTGCTGTGGGGTAAATTTTTCAGATTTTTCTGATTATTTTAATTGCAGTACCATAAACCTGCATTGTTATTTTCCAAATAGATGGAGTTGTCATATGTCAACAGTTCTTCAGTTCTCAATGAGAAAGTTTAGGGTTAGAGTGAACTGCTATTTAAATCACTCCAGTTTTCTCCCATGTTGTCTCAAAATCTTAGTTTAGAAAAACACAATAATAACAGTTATGGCACCTTAGTTTTAAAAAATAATGCCTCTTTTTTTGCCCTTTTCAAATCAAAATACCTGGAACCTCATTTTGCCTTCATTGTAGCCCTGCGAAGCAGACGAGACGGGTGTTTATATTCTAGTTTTGGAAATGGGAAAACAGACAACAGAGAGGAAGGCCATTCGTCTGTTCATTCGATCACTTGTGTCTCCGTCTATACCGCCACCCATCCAGAATTTATTGAATGTTCCCAGGTGCCAGAGACTGCCAAGAGATTGTCCTCAAAGAGCTCACAGTTCAGTGAGGGATGAGTTGTCCAGACACAGGGCTATTTAATTCTAGAACCAGCTCTAGAGATCTTGGCTTCTGACTTCGAGTGTGGAGAGCTTTTCAGTTCAGCTCAACTTGGAACCGGAACTGGTTCTTGGGAGTGAGTGTTAGGGATGCTTCACCCCAGTACGTGTGAGGGGGTACGGGCAGCCAGTCCAAGATGTCACGACGTGCCCCTGGCTCATTTGTTACCTGATGTGACGGGTTATGACTATCCGAGGATAGTGCTGGCAACGGAAATAAAAATGATCCTGGCTTTCTTCCCTCCTACCATTATCAACATATTTCTGAGAGGGAAACAGCACATTTTGACACTTTCTACCTGGTTTTTCAACAGAGAAGAGAAAAAAGTGGGAGGGAGGATGATGCTGTGGCAAGAGCAGAGACAGGCTTTGGAGTCAGGCAGGCTTGGCTGGATGGTTGGCTCTCCCCTTGGCGCCTGTGTGACTTGTGGAAGCCACTCACCCTCTCTGAGCCTCTGTTTCTTCATCTATATCACAGGATAGTGGTCCTTGCTTTACTGACTTGTTGAAAAGATTAGAGACGATTATATAAGTGTGCATGGCCAGTGTTGAGTAGATGGCAGCTGTCATTATCCACCCACCTGATAAAATCCATTGCTAGACCCCTGGGCTAGTTCCCATTTAAAAGAAATTTAACATATTTTCTATTTAAAATAAGATTACCTTTCCCCCATTTCCTATTAAAAATTAATTAGCAGCACATTAGGAGGTGCATTGACAAAATAGTTCTATGCCTTTAACTTCTCTTACTTCAGAGTTTTTATTTAAATTAACTGTTTTTTAAATAGCCAGAGTAACTCATGCCCGTGGTAAGTGTACAGTTTAAAAGGCATAAGTCAAGAGTGAGTCTTCCACCCTCTATCCCCAGTCCTGTAGTGACTCCGGGGGCTCCACTGGCACAGTTTCTGGTTGACCGCGTGTGCTCAGCACTTACAGGTCTATGTGGATGTACCGCATGCACTGTCGTGTACACTCATTCTTTATTTCCCCACACAATTTATCTTGGATACGGTTTCTTATCAGCATATATAGAAAAATTGTGCTTTGAAAAATGGCTACATAGTGTTCCAAAATTCACACGTGCTAGTATTTATTTAACAACGATGGGATTTGATGTGTGCCCGTCCATCTCCTCTCTATCCCAGACTTCCAGGGAAACTATCTTTGGGTGTTCGATGGGGTTGTTCATCCAGCTACCTGGAAGAGGGACCGTCTGACCCCTGAACAACACGGACCCCAAATCTGGCATAGTAAGAGAGGTCCAGGTTCATTCTTCAGCTCAACCAGCAAACTTTTGGAGATGTGTTAAGTCCATTTCTCCCTCTGAACTTGAAATTTCCTAATTTATAAATTGGAGATTATGTTTGTTTCTTCTATTTATCTTAAAAAATTTTGAATTTTCACAGATAGTTTTCTTCTCTATTTACATACTTATAAAAATGTAGAAATCTAGAAAAGTGAAAAGAATAAAATACAAATAGCCAGTTATGCCATCCCTTAGAGACAATCACTATTAACTAGGAGGCACGTTTACTTTTAGTACTTTCTCTGTAGCCTGCTGTTGCGTTTTTTTGTTTAGAACATTAATTATATTTGACCCATTTTCCCCCTGTAAATACAAATTCTGCATAAATAATTTTTAATGGCTGCATAATTTATTATTGTATGGGTATGCCATAATTTATTGAAACATTCATCCATACCTAGACATTTTGTATTTTGGGGTTTATAAATAATTCTATGAGAAATATCTTTATATATAAATCTTTTTACACATTTGTGTGGGATGGGTTTCATGGAGTGGGCCGGTGGTGGTTGATCCCTTATTTCTCGTTGATCTATGTTGCCAAAGTGCCCTTCAGGAAGACTGTGCTAATTTTTAACTACATCAACAGTATGTCAATGTGCCTATTTCTCAACATTTAATATAAATTATATCTTAAAATTTTAGACAAAGATGTAACATGACCTTATTTAAACATTTATTTCTTTTATTACTATTAGTAATCTGTATTTAGAAAGACTTTTGGCACAAACCAATTGGGAAAACCAATAACTGAAAACATGGTAGCAAATTTTATTGTAGTTGTAATAGCACGTTGATGAATTGTGTTACAGCTTGCATAGAACGTTCCTTTTTACGGTTAATTTGGGTAGTGTCTTAAATATGGAAGAAGTTGCACTCCAGGGTTGATTGGAAGCTTCTTTTGCCACACAACCTTAGCAAAAAAACCTGAATTCTCTTTATTGTGACAAATATATTAAATTAAAATTTGTATTACTCTGAAAAAAAGATGTATTTCTCAAATTCTAAGTTATTTGCATTTAAGGGAAAAAACCAACGAAACTGCGGTGATAGTAGATAATAATGTAAAAAAATTAAAAAGAAGAATTGTGAGCTTGAGCTTATGTATTGTTAAAGGATATCAACGATATTCATTATTTTTAGACTTACAAAATCAGCCTTGTATTTTACCTTATTTTAATATGAGTTACAAGGGTTTGAAACTGTTGCCAAGTGTCTTTGGTTGTGGCATCATCTCATTAACACTAAAGAACTAATAACTTTGCGTTGGGTTTTGAGAATCCACTAAGTATTCCCTTACCTCCCAACACATAGAAATAATAAAATATACCCCCCTGGGATCACACTGAAGCTGCCTTAAAACTGTAAGAATGAAATAAATTGTTTCTATTATCTTTTCAAAGGATTGCGTGTTATTTTCTTTGGGAGACGATCTTGGCTTTGCAGGAAGGGAAAATAGCTGCACTCCTGAAGGCAAAATTTCCCCCCTTGTTTTCCAAATAGATAGAATTTTCTCCCATTTTACCCATCATAGTAGTTGGAGGCATATTTTTTAAAAAGTAGAGTTCAGTCCTATTCATCTGGGCATTTTAGATTATATAAAAAGACATAGTTTATATATTATTATGTCACCAGGCACTAAATATTCTGTGCAGCTTGGTGACAGTCCTCTATGGAGCATGGTGTGTGTTACTAGGGGGCTGCTTAGTGCATTATGTTGTTTTCACAGTTCTATGAGTATATATATTTTTTCTTTGAATTTTCAATGTTTTGCCCTCAAATTCAAGGTATTAATGAATGCTTTTCTTTTTATTCTTACAGTGTTTTCACAAATGGAAGATTATTTATTCCACCTGTAAAAATCATTATACCCAAATTCAGTCTGTCAGATTGGAATGTCGTGCTGGCCACGATTGGAGAAAAAGTCTTCCCCCTGGGAGGCGTTCGGAAGTAAGGATACTCTCACCCGTAGGAGAACTGGGGGTGACAGCAATGACAGCAGCTTGTTTTTATACTTTTCTATGAGAATTTTCTGCCTGGACCAGAAAGGTCTAAAATGATTCATTGTAAACTCTAATTTTAATTTTTCAAAGCAGACAATATTTTCTCAGTCCTGGTACCATACTTATTTTTAACCAGTTTCATTCATTTGTTCATTCAACAAACTATTGAGCATGTACCGTGTGCTACATGTTGAGAATATAATACAGCATTACGAGAAAGAGCCCTGCTCTCTGGAGACCCTATTGGGTGGGTCAGCAGTGAAAGTGCAATAAGATGCTGCAGTTGGTCTAATGAAGGCCTCTTAGCTGGTCAAGCCAGGACTGGGAGAGCCAGTGTCTGAGTTGAGACTTGGGAGATGTGGGGGAAATGATTTCCATGGGGCCCCAGAGCATGTGTGAAGGAGACAACAGTGTAGTGGCTGCTAGCCTGGGCTTTGGGGCCAGACTCGAAGCCAAGTCTCCTCTCTGCCATCCGTATCTTTGCTGCCTCAGGTACATTCTTAACTTCTGCATGCATGTTTCCTCATCTGGAAAATTGGAAATAATAACAGTACCTATTTCCAAGAGTCATAATATGTGTAAAGTGCTTAACATAGCACTTGGTGTATAGAAAGCATTAAATGGGGTAGTGATCATGATTGTGATAGTTGGTGAGGCCTGAACAAGCATGGTGGGTTGGGGAAACACTACACCATGTCTCATTCGAAATTCAGCGTTATTGTGAGGGAAGCAGCAGGACCTGAGGCTGGAACCTAGGGTTCACGAAGGCCATACAGGCCAGGCAAGGGGCTTGCTGTCTTGCAGCCAAGATGTGTGCAGTCCCATTTGTGAGGTGAAGGCTCATGGTGGCAGTCGTGACGATGGATGGGGTGGGAGCTGCATCAGGCGGCTGTGACACAATCTGCGTGGCCCTTTAGCTTTAAGGACACACCTAGGCTGAAAATGAAGAAATGGACAAAAATATTCCTTGAAAATGGAAACCAAAAGAGAGCCAGGGGTAGCTGTACTTACATCAGACAAAGCAGACTTTAAGTAAAAAAAATTATAAATATGTGCAACCAACATTGGAGCACCTAAATATATAATGTGCAAGTAAAACCAGATCTGAAGAGAGAAATAGACAGCAATGCACTAATAGTGGGGGACTTCAGTATCCCACTTGCAACAGTGAACAGATCATCCAGACAGGAAATCAGTGAGGAAAGAGCAGACGTGAACAACAGGGTAAACCAAATGGGCCCACCGGATAGCTATAGAACTTTCCATCCAAGACAGCAGACACACATTTTTCTCCGCTGCACACAGAACATTCTCCAGGGTAAGCCATGTGTTAGGCCACAAAACAAATCTTAGCAAATTTAAGAAGATTTAAATCGTATCAAGTATCTTTTCTGATCATAATGATATGAAGCTAGGAGTCAATAACAGGAGGAAAATTGGAAAATTCGCAGGTATGTGGAAATTAAATGACACAGTCCTGAACAACCAATGGGTCAAGAAGGAAATAAAAAGGGAAATAAAACAAATCTTGAGACAAATGAAAATGGAAACCCATACCAGCAATTATGGGGTGCAGCAAAAGCAGCTCTGAGAGTGAAGTTCACAGTGCAAATGCCTACATTAAGGAAGAAGAAAGATCTCAAACAAAACAGTCCAACTTTACACCTCACTTTCATTAACAGAATGAAGAATAAAAACCACACGGTCATCTCAACAGGTGCAGAAAAAGCATGTGACAAAATTCAACGGCTCTTCCTGATAAAAGCTCTCAACAAATTAGTATACAGGGAATGTGCTCAACATAATAGAAGCCAAATATGACGAGCCCACAGCTAACATCACACTCAACCAGTGGAAGCTGAAAGCTTTGCCTCCAAGATTAAGAACAAGGTGAGGGAGGATGCCCACTGTCCCCACATTCAGTGTAGTGCTAGAAGTTCTGGCCAGAGTAATCAGACAAGAAAAGGGAGTAAAAGGCATCCAAATTGGAAAGGAAAAAGTAAAATTGTCTCTGTTCATAGGTGATACGGTTTTATATATAGAAAACCCTGGACTCCACCAAAAAGCTGTTAAAACTAATAAATGAATTCAGTAAAGTTGCAGGATACAAAATCAACATATAAAAATAAGTTATGTTTCTACACAATAACAACAAACTATCTGAAAAAGAAATTAAGAGAACAATCCCATTTACAATAGCATCAAAAAGAATAAAATGCTGAAGAATAAATTTAACCAAGGAAGTGAAAGATCTCTACAATGAAAACTATCAAACATTGATGAAAGAAATTGAAAAAGGCAGAAATAGATGGAAAGACATCCTGTATTCATGGCTTAGAAGACACCAGAGCCACTGAACTGATGGGGGCTCTTTTCTGAGGTGGGGACACCACAGGAGAGCAGGTGTGAGTGCTGAGGCCTATGGTGTGTCGGGGGGCCCCCAGGACTGGGCTGCAGACAGAGCTGAAGCCAGAGTTCAGATTGGGGATTTGTTTACTCAGTGGCCAGCGAGGCTGTGGGTGTGGACGAGGCCCTCCTCGGAGCTGGCCTAGCACAGGTGCACAACTCAGGTACCTGCGGTGTCTTCCTCGGCCACTTGTCACCTTGTGGCAATGGGAGGCCAGTGTGTCCAGATCATATTTTTCACAGGAAGGTAGAAATGTCAAATCATTTAAAACAAAGACAGTAATCATCCTCAATCAGTTCTTTTTATGTCCCTGTTCTATCCACAGGTGATGTTTTAGGTGCCTGATAGGAGCCCTGTTCCCCTGTATGGGTGCCCTGGAGAATCTCTTCTGCCTCTGATTTGTGCCTTTGTGGTCCTAATGCCTGGAGCTGGTTTTCATCTCTCCGTCTGGCCTCCTTAAGTTGGTGCCTCATTCGGACCCTTTGGTGCTTGATCCTACCTTTGCCCCTGGCTGCTGTTTTTTGAATTCTCTTTGGCCCCGTGTTCTGTGGCTGTGGAGCACCTTGCCCTCTGCCTGTTCCCAGTCCTGGGTCGTGGAACCAGCTTGGGGCGGGGTTCTTGGGAGCAGGTAGAGTTTGGAGCAATAGGAAAGGGAAGCCACAGAGGAGAGCGTGCACGGGGGTGCAGACTGCAGAGCAGAGGCAGGTGGCCCAGAAGGAGCGCAGCAGTGGCTCCCAGGGAAGGATGCACCAGTGCCACAGCCGAAGCAGCGAGATGAGACCCAGAACTGCTTTCCAGACTACGCGGAGCCGCAGGCACTGTGAGGTGGAGGCCAGGTTGTGCGGACGGGCTTGAGTGAGGGGTGAGAGGCAGAGATAGGAGTGTAGGGTGCACGTGGCTGTAAAAGGCGGAGGGGGGTGGTGCTGCAGGTGGAGCTGTGGCTTGCGGGGGCTCAGGGCAAATGCGTGTCATCGTTGACTGTGAGGGACACCTGCGCACACTGCTGTCCTTGAGGGGAAAGTCCGTGGAGGGGGGGGGTGAAGGTGAAGGGAAGGGAAGGGGAGAGCTGGGCCCGCCGGTGGAAGAGGGTTTGCCCTGAGGACGGGGGGACACAGGGTGGGGGACCCCTTCCTGTGTGGCAGGGGGTGGAATTGAGGATGGTGCAGGTGTGGGAAGATTTTAAGGTAGGAGAGAAGGAAGGTGAGCAAATTAATGCCTGGTAATCTCTGTCAAATATGAAGGAAGTTGTCTCTTGAGGATGGCGGGAAGGAGAATGGAGTGGTGGGTGGGGCAGGGCATGGGAGGACTGCCCGGCAGGGCTGTGGCCCGCTGGACTGGGCACCGTGCTGCTCTCGGGCACTCAGTGGCCTGGATGAGAGAGGAGAGGGCGGATGGACCATGAGTCCGTGCATTGAGAGAGGGTTCGAGGTGAAGCAGGTGGCGTCTGAGCCGGCAGCGGTCCTGGGCCGAGGATCTGGCTGCTGCCGCAGAGCAGAGGGCGGTGACGTGGGAAGGGAGCGGGGAAGGGGCATGGCCAAGAGGCTGCAGGGTGAGGGGCCAAGACACAGTGCTGGGAACACTTCTGGGTGAAGTAAGGTCCAGAGCATCGCAGCAGGAGCACGGGGAGGACTGAATCTTTGATGCTGAACTGTGAGGTGCTGCGGGTGATGCTGAGCACCAGAGACACCTCTGTGGACAGCGATGGTCCCTGCTGGGGACACTGGGTTGAAGAGCAGGAACGTGCGGTCCCATCCTTCACTCTCTTGGGGCAAATTCACACATGAAAACGTGATTTATGACCAGCAGTTGTGATACCAGCAGTGAAAACAGAAGTGTCTGCTTGCAAGTAGGACATGAACTACTGGATGTTTAGAGCAGTGGAACATGATTAACCTTGTACGAGTGGCGAGTGACAAGCAGACCTGAATGTCCCAGAGAAGTTAGATACTTGGGTACAAATTGATGCTGTAAATGCCCAGATGGGTCCAGGATGCAGCTGTAAATATTAACTTCTTATTCTTAAAGAAATAGAATTGTGTGCAGAAGATAGATTTGGGTGTATTTCTAAAAGAAGCCAGAAACAGTAGTGGGATTAACCTTAAGTATCACATATAGAATAGTAGTGGGAAGGTAGGAGAGAAAATCCTCGTGTGGTAGAAGTAAGCAAGGAAATAGGATATTTAGAGGGGAAATAGGACATTAGATTAATAAGCTTATTTTTTTCCCCTGGACTTAAATTAGTTCTTTATGGTTGAGATTAGAAAAAGTGCAGAGCTTGGAAATAAAAGAAATGCTTAGAAAGAACAAATACTAAGCTTGAAAGAGTGATAATAATATGCATGTAACAGAATTTTAAAAAATCAATGTACATGTTACTGTTGAATGCAAACTACAGCTCGTGTTCAGCACACAGTTGAGAACTCATTTGTACTTATCTGCATTTATCATTCCTTAGATAATGTTAATATGGTTCAGCTGAGGTTTATGTTATACCTTTTCCTTGTGTGTGTTAGAAACCTAGCTACTTATTCTTTGTGGTAATGAAATTAGTTGATTTATTGGATAGTTTTCAACTTTTGGTATAATGTATCTGTATACCCCAGAGAAATACTTAAGTAAAGTTGCATGTGGGTCTCTGTGTGAGGGATTTCTGCCAATCCTGGTTAGGAAATTGTGCTTTTAATACACATTGGTTGAATGCTCAGTGTGGGGGATGCAGCCGTGAGCCAGACAGGCACGGCCCTCGCCTCCTTGGACTTGTGCCCAGCGGAGAAGATAGACGACAGTGAGGAATTACGGTGGAGGGCTGTGTGCCCTGAGGGGAGCCCAGTTCGGGATGTTTGCTCTGAGGACTGGAGGATGAGCAGGAGTTGGGAGCACCCACGGGCCTCCCTTGCATCGCCCTGGTCCCAGGGAAAGAGGGAGTGTTAAGGGAATTGCTTGGACGAGAGCCAGCAAGACACATTGCAAGAAAGGAAAGATGGTTAGTGTGGTTGGAGGAAATAGAGTATGGAAGAGGGGTTTGCCTGAGGTTCCACAATCCTGAATTCTTTCCAGGTTACCTGCTGGAAGCAATAGGTGACAAGCTGTCCTTGAGAATTTCTTTGAGATTCTGAAGTATGACGATTTCCACTTCCCATTTTCAATTTAATCAGTATTTGTTGAGTATATACCATGTACCCAACACTGTTCTAGGAACTATGGAGTGATGAAAAACAACCAGTCAAGCAAAACATCTAGAAAAACACACTCCACGGCACTTGGGATGTTATAGTCTTGCTGGGAGACCGATCCCCACGGTGTGACACAGTTAAATCACAAGAGCAGGCCGTGCACAGTGCCGGGCCAGTGAGACAGGGAAGGGCCTTCAGCTCTGTGGGAACTCTCAGAGCAGGGAGGTCAGTGGGCCCGGCGTGGAAGGAGAAGGCTCGTGGAGCAGGGGATCCGTCCCGCGTGTGAAGCTCTGGGTGGTGGAGAGTAAGGCAGGCGCTCC
Source organism: Daubentonia madagascariensis (assembly GCA_023783475.1). Lineage (NCBI taxonomy): Eukaryota > Metazoa > Chordata > Mammalia > Primates > Daubentoniidae > Daubentonia > Daubentonia madagascariensis. The sequence continues at coordinate 3,178,074 of JAKFHU010001035.1, forward strand.
CAGGGCTGGGGACCAGACAGGCAATGGCTATAGGACAAGGATGCTGTGAGAGTCCTGAAGGAAGCAGGGCCTGGCTGCAGTAAAACTTGAGCTTTGGAAAATACCAGGAGGTGAGCTTGGATAGAGAGGGCTGGAGCAGATTGTGGGTGCCCTGTGTGGCTAGATGCAGAGTTTTATGATGTTTTACAAGCTTGTTCTGAATGCCAGGGTGGAGCATCATGCACACATGTGCATGGCACATACATGTGTGCTCTTTAGCCCATACTCTCGGTGCTAGCTCCTCAGGTCCTCTGAGGCAGGGCTTCCTGCACGGTGCATGGCATCAGCAGTGCTGCCCTGTGTTGAGCGCATGACTCTCCTGTGTAGACCAGCACGGGTGTTTTGAATGTCAGCATCCATGATTTGTGTAGTTGTCATTTAGGAGAGACTGTGGTGAAACATGAACTTGATTTTGCTGATCTTGACTAGCCCGATTGTGAAAGAGGAAGGCTTCCACCCCAAAGGCAGCAAAATGTCTGTGAGAGGCAAAGTGGGCTGTTGCCATGACAGCAGCCTCGCCGCCGCAGTTGGTGACATCTGCTTGCCTAAATCAGTGTCACTTGTGGCTCAGCACAAGCTTGTCCTGTTTATCTTGCCTGACTCCGTGCGTGGTCCAGTCTGAACCTGTGCAGGGGAAGATACAGTGCACACACTGACATGCCGGGCGGCCGCCACACCTTGCCTACCCCAAATAGAAGTGATGTCTCAAGCTGCATGACATATTGAACCTTTCTTTATTTATTCATCTATTGATTCAACAAATACTTATTGAGAGCTTGGTGGGCTCCCATCTAAACACCAGGGGTGTGGTGACGAGCGTGGTTCTCACAGGGTGGGCGTCATTTAGTGGGGGAGACAGGCAGAACGCTAAGGGGCAGGTCCCTGGTAGATGCCTGGTGGAGGGTGCAAAGAAGTAGAGTAGGGCTGGTCGGGGGCTTCTCTGCGGAGGTGACATTTAGGAACAGATCTGAATGACAAGAAGGACAGCACACAGTGATCTGTGTGAAGGTCATCCCAGTCAGAGGGGACACAGGTCCCAAGGCTCTGAGATGGGAAATGGTGGGGCTGGAGAGGCAGGAGACTGCTGGGGAGAGAGGGTGAGCCACGCAGAGGAGTTTGCATTGAGTGTGACGTGAGCCCACTGGAGGGTTCTGAGGCAGGGAGGGTCAGGACCTGACTGGCGGCGCGGGCGGAGGGCAGGGGAGCAGTGGGAGGGTGTTGCAGGAGATCCAGGGGAGAGGCCACAGCCGCTTGGTCCGAGGTGGCCAGGTTCTGTCCCTGTTTTAAAGGCTTACATGATAGAACTTGCTGATCGACTGAGTGTAGAATATGAGGGGGAGAGAGACAGAGATAGAGAGGGGGAGGGAGAGAAAGAAAAAAAGAGAAAGGCAGGCAGGCTCCCAGCCCTTTGGTCAGAGCAGCTGGGTGACTGTTGGTACATTCCCTGAGGGGGAAAGCGGAAGGAGGAATAGGTTTTGGGGAGTCAAGAATTAAAGTTTGGACGTGTCCAGTTTGAGAGGCTTATGAGGCATCTGAGCAGAGATGTGCCAAGTTAGATATTTGAGTGTGTAGATGGGGGAGGAGGTCAGGCCAGACAAGTAGACCAGCAATGTGTCAGTGTGACAGACGCTGAAGTTGTGGGGCGGGATGTGATGGAGTCACTGCTAGAGGAGAAGGCTGAAGACCCAGCCCTGGGGCTCGTTTCAGGGTGCAGCCGTCCCATCAGCCTTGGGCAGTAGTTGTCTGTGGACTTGCCATCTCTCCCTGCTATATTTTAAGCTTCTTGAAGCTTGGGACTGTGTCTGATAAGTCTCTTCTTCTAAATCCCTTAATAGTGGGGAACAGGTTGAACTACCCCTGGGACCCGTGGATGGTAAGTCCAGGTTTTGGATGCCCAACTAAACCCTGCACCCAGAGATTTTGAAACCTCGGCTGAAAATCAGATCTTTCAATTACTACATGGACTTCAAAAGGAATCTTTCTAAACATAAATATTTCAAAATTCTTGTAAGGCAGACCATACCTTTATTTTGGGAAAACAGCCAAATTGGCACTCTATTTATTGGTAAATGATTTAATAATTTAATTGAGAGATATTTACATGTTCTACTATATTCTAAATCCTTAAGTTCATTCAAAATCATTTAATAATGACATTTATATAATGCTTTCCAATTTACCAAATAATTTTGCACACAGTCGTTTCATTTAGTCCTCACTTGTTCCGAGATGGGTAATAATAGAAATTCCTAGTGTTTGTTTAGGATTTTGTGATGCAAAACACTTTTATTTATAAGCACAATCTCATTTGATATCCATATTGTTGTTGTTCATTTCCACGAAATTCACACTTCAGTGAAGCCTGCAGTTCTCTGTGTGTGATGTACAGGTGCACACTTTCATGTCTACAGAGGTGTAATCTGACATGATGTGTCAGGCTCACATGTTTGTGTTGACACATATGTCTTGTGAACATGATGCACAGGCTCACACCCCAGGTGTACACACATGTGATCTGAACGTGATGTGCAGGCTCACCACGTCCACACATGTGTAATTTTCTTTGTCTGGAACGTCCTTCCTGCTTCTGCCACCCAGGACTTTCCGTTTGCCCCTCACCACCCCGTTCACTGGAAGAACGGACTCTGTACCCCTCTCAGAGGAGCATGAGGCTGAGACGCTGTTAGGGGAGAGTCCCAGGGGAACGTGCCTGAGCCGCTGGCTCCTCCAGCACGTGGGCCAGCCAGGCAGCCTGTTGGCCTCGTTGTTTGAACCACGGTTTGGTGGCTGTGGCTCTGGCCCACCTCAGTGGGACCACCTCTGTCCTGTGTGGAGCCACCCAGAGTCCTCTTCTTTTGCACACGTTGTCTCATCCCTGAATGAAGAGGACACTTAACTTCCTGAAAACAAATAAACAAATAGACGTAAAAACAGCTAACTTTGCCCTTGCTGGCCTTCCGTTGCTAGAAGGAAACCTGGGGCTCTTTTGGTATCTGCTGGGACATCCAGGTGGGATTGTTTCCGGGGCCATTTCTTCTCATTTCCCACTGCTGGTAGCTTGTTTCTTCCATCCTCCGCCCCTCCACCCCGGCCAGCACTTCTACCCCTCATCTCTGCTGTTTCTGTCCCTGGCACTGTCACTGTGCTGGGCGCCAGAGTGACCTGTTAGATACCGTGCGCCAGGCGCCGAGTCTTGTAGACCCTGAGTTATCTCTGCGTCTTCCCCACCTAGACAAGAAGGTAAGTGTGTTTTCATGTTCCTTGATCTTCCCCTCCTCAGCAACCCATATCACATGGCTATGATCTGGAATTTTTGAATTTTGGGTTATTATGAATATATTTTCTTTGATTGTAGTTTTTTTTTTAATGAAAACACAAGTTGTGCCAAGGTGTGTGGTCACCTTTGCATCACGTGTCTCTCACATAACATGTCTTCACATAGCGTCTCCTGAGTTTCCTTTCCTTTTTATTTAACCACTTTCTCTAAAAATGTTCTTGGTGTGGTCTCTGCGTAGCCAATCTTCCAAGACCATGTAAGCCTGAGGATCATTTTATCCTGTCCCTCGGGTTTAGATGAGCGTTTGGCGAGCTTCAAAGTTCTTTTCTTTTAGATTTTGAAAATATCACTTCATTTTCTTTTACCTTCATAGTTGCTGTTGAACAACCTGACATCGGTCTCGTGTGTTGCTGCTGTCTGCTCTTTCTCCGTAGAGCCTTTTAGAATGCTGTCCTTTGATCTCAGATGTCACACTGGCGCATCTAGAGGCTGGTTTTTCTATGGTCTTTCTTCTTTGGCATCTATGGACTCTTTCAATCTGAGGTCTTCCCTCATTCTTTAATTCTGTGAAATTAATCTTCATTATTTTTACACATACTTCTTCCTTTCCACTTTTATTGTAACTTATTTTTGGAGTTCTTATTTTCTGGATGTTGGCACATGTATGCACCCTCGTTCCTTAACTTTTCTCTTACCGATCCTGTCTCTTTATGCTTCCCTCGAGAGTCCCTCAATTCTATCCTCCAGCAGCAGTTTGTGCCTTGTCTGTATCCGTTCTAATACTCATGTCATTAGTGTGCTGTTGCTTTCCACCATTCTAGTTTCAAGTCATATTTCTATTTATTTTTTATGGTTTTGTGTTCTTATTTCAGACTGGCAATATCTGCCCCTGTTTCTTTTATAACGTTTTCACGTTTATGTGAATTCTTGGCCCATTTGTTCCAATACTGCTGCTTCTGGTGGCGCCCACCCTTCAGAGCCGCGCGTCCGCCCCCATCTCCCTCAGGCCCCGCGGGGAAGGCTCTGCACCCCCGAAGTTTGCTCCCGGAGACGCTCGAGCCGCTGTGGAGCACACGGCCCTGGCAGGGGCGCAGAGTGGCCTTGGCAGAGTGCCAGGCCTGGGGCTTCCTGCCCTGATATTCTCCTGCAATTCCTCAGGGTCACCCAAGGCAGTGGCTCCCGAGATGGGGAGTCATGTCAGCGGGGGGTGTCAGAGGCCGAGCTCAGGCCGCGCCCCAGCCTCTGCGCAGGGCCGGGCTCATGCTGCTCCGGTGCGCAGGGTGGCCCTGCGGGCTCTGCAGCCTGCCTGCTCCATGCGCGCCTGCTGCCCTGCATCGTGACTGCCTCTCACAGCCGGCAGCTGCATCACCCCGGGTGCAAGTCCCCCTTGGTCGGTCGTGTCTGGCCACCGCGCAGCCAACTTGCCCACGTGGGAGCCCGCACTCCCTCTGACCAAGTTCCTGACAACTTCCTCCCTGTCAAGCGAGCGCAAGGCTGTTTGTCCACTGCCCCATCCCTGCACGTACGCTGCGTCTGCCTGTTCCCCTCGGTGGTGGCCTGTCCCCAGCCCCCTGGCTTCCCGTCTTCCCCCGCCCCCAGTCGCACCTGGAGGGGGGGTCTTCTGCTCCCGAAGCCCGCCGCATGCAGCCTCCCTCCTCTCGGGACTGCGGCGCTCTGCCCTTCTCCTGTCCTACTTATCTCTGTAGGTTTTTGTTCACTTGACTTTGGGGAAGCAGAGATTTTCTTGTTCAAGTTTTTATCCGATGGAATGCCTACCTCATTGTTTTATGCATGTAGATGCTCAGCACTGAACTAATTGGATCATTTCTTAAATAAATAAACGGCTGAAGGAGTACTGGCCAAAAAAGAGTACTGAATAAGAAGTAGACTAAGATTAGTCTTTTGTTGCTTATGAAAGTGCATATTATTTGCTAATAAATGTTGGTTTGTTTTCTGAGTATTGTTATAACAATATAAGCCAATTTGTTTTAATTTTAGCTATTATTAGTTAAAATTAATTGAACACCAACCAAGAGCTTAACATGTTCTCAAGAGCCTTTGAGCACTTGTACGTAATTAAAAATACACTTTAATTAAAAAATCTAAAAACGGAAAGCAAGTCTAATATGGGAAGAGCAGCTCCCAGAGGTTTAATTGTCCCATTTGAATTACACTTGCTTATGAGTGTATTGTTTCTCTAGTAGTCTACACACTAGTCATGTTGTGTACAAAAATATCCTAAGCCCTATATTACTGGTCTTAAAATCTCCACCCCATTTCTTCTTTCTTTGCAGATTATTTACAATGAATGGGCATCTTTTGGACAACTCAAAGGACTTGCAAGACAATCATTTTTATGTTGCTGTGGGACTGGAGACCTTCAAACATTTTCCTTACTGGAATTCTCCAAGGGTTCCCAGCGAGGTCCAACAGTGAGCATGTTCATACCTTTCCTTTCTGAGTTTTGGAAGTATTTGCCTTTTCCCCTAGAACCTCTCCCAAATATGCCCAGTTTAGCTATTAGTTATTTTTCTGTAGTGAAACTTGATATTCTTATTTTATATATTATTCAATTTTAGAGTTTTAAAATTAGGCTTGGTGGAACTACTCTTCTTTGCTATATTGACAGGGACAGTAAGACCCTACATTGAGTCTGTTGTCTTTTCTCTGGGATGCCAGGAGTCTTAGAGACCAGGAGTCAGAATGTGCAAAATAGTTTCAGAGCTGGTTTCAGGATGCAGTTTTGCCAGTCCATGATGCATCCAGCACAATGACCTGCTTTTTTATTTTGAACTTCCTTTAATTTGTCTTAAATATAGAGTTTGTGCTGGGCGTCAGTCTCTCCTGGTGAAAAAAGCTGTGATTTTTATAGTAGACCCTGGGCATGGCTAAGAAGATATACCACAGTGTGTGTGCTTATGGATGTGAAGGGCTGACCACAGGGAGATGCAGACATTGGGGGTACTGGGATGCACAGTTCTGAAGCCAACCTGTGGGGTTGTTCTTCCTCGATTGCTTAGCCCTGACAGGTATGTTTGAAATACATTTCATGTAGGACACGATTTGAGGGCTTCCTAGGAACCTTCCCCATAGCTATTTCTTTGTCAAGTCTTTTAATGGTCATTATCTTGAGCAAAGAAAAAGAGGTGTCATTTTTCATCTTTTTGTGGAAAAGGACAGATGGTTTTAAGATGTGTAGCTTATTTTCAGAGAATACCATGCAGGTGGCCGGCTTTTACTCCCTGCCCCTTATGTTTTGTTGCATGAGCGCCTTGTGCATTCAGAGAGCTTGAACTGCCCCAGCAGGTGCAGCGTTTGAGGCTGGCCTCCTCCCTGTTCTGGCTCATGCACTGTTAGGGTTCGTACTTTAAGGCAGAGAAAGGATCCCTTTGTCCTGTTAACTGAGGACGACCCTGCAGCAGTTTGGTATCCAGGAAGATGGTTAGGTCAGAGTCCCACCTGCAAGTGTGGGTATTTCCTGATTGTATTGACTTAATGCACTGCTAACAGTCCTGATTGCACAGCAGGTGGAAATACTGCAGGGGCTGAGTCGAGTTGAATTGCTCTCTCTCTACCTGCTCCACAATGTGTTCCCCGCCTTCTATGTGTTTTGCTTTTTCCTGTTTTCCGTTCACCACTGAGCCCTGAACTGAGTCTATCAGTTGCTTAAATACCTTTTTCCCTTGTCCAGGCAGTTGAGGCTTAGGATGAGCAGGAAGCCACACGCAGTCACTGGGAGGCTGCAGTGCATTTGACAACACAAAGTAGACCAAAGAGGGGCCCTTTGGCAGAGAATCCTGTGGTGGAAGTGTTTCCAAATTTGTGTAGCAACTATTGGAGTAAGCTGCGATAAAGAGGAATTAGAATTGGGAGAGGTGTGTTTTCGAAGGTGGCTGTCAGACAGGAGCTCTGGGGTGTGGCAGAAAGAGGGTGAACTGCATTTTGGATTGAACTGAAATCTTAGTTCTGCCCCTGATCAGCTGTGGGACATCAGGTGAAACCCTCATCTCTCTGAGCCTTGGTTTCCTTCCTGGTATGATGAGAATGATAATTCTTGCTTTGCTCAGTTATTGTGAGAGCCACATGAAGAAACCATGTTTGTGCTAATGTTAGGGTCCCCCCACTGTCATATGAACACCGCAGGGCACACTGCCACCCTATTACATGAGAATCCACCTGATTGTCAAAGATCTCAAGGAAGGAAATTGGCAGGTTCCCTGGGCCCTTTCTGCTCCTGAGGCTGGGAAACCATTGCTATTAGCCCGTGTCCTGTGTGGACAGCAGGCGCTGCCTGTTGTTTGCTTCCTCTCTCCTAAAGCCAAGGCTGCATTGGACATTTTTATAAAGACATACCAGGGCTGAACTTTAAACATTCCAAGATGACTGTCTTTTGTCTTTCAGAAGGTATGCGGATATTGAAAAATACCCACCAAGAAAAAAAATGGTAAGTAACTTTTTAAAGGAGAGATGACAACTGTTCTGATTCTGGTGTCTCCTGGCATTGACAAGGGCACAGCACATGGTGAGGCCCCAAGTTGTGAGACAGCTTCTTGGGCATAGTGTTAGTGCTAGGCTTATTAAAAAAATCAGATGCTCCTGTGAATGAGCGGATAGAAGGGTGCATTTGTGTTTGGAATGCAGAGTGTAGAACTGGGAGTACATGGAGGTATTTGTAATACAACACAGTAGGTGTGAAGATAGAAATATATACCAGGTCTCATGAGACAGGTAGGAGGGAAACTGAGCCACACTGGGCCGGGCAGGAAGAGGACATTCTGGGCAGGTGTGACAGCTGGAGTCAGGCAGTGAGGTGAGAAGCAGCTTGGTGTGCGTGTGCATATGTGTGGGTGTGTGCATGTGTGTGTGTTGATCTACACACAGTTTGATGTTGCAGCATAAAGCATGAGAAAGAATGACCAGGAGGTATCAGGATACACGGCAAGAAAGGTAGGCAGAAGCCAGGACCCAGCGGGGCTTACCAGTCCTTATAATGTGTTTATAGGATCATTACATATCCCTGACCATCTTATAAAAACTGCATTTTAGTGGTTCTACTGACATTGAGATTTATTCAGCACAGCTGTTGAATGCCTGCTTTTGCTGGTTCCTGTCCGTCCAGCTCACTGGCTCGAGTACCCTCGCTGCTATGATGTCTTGGCCCTGTGTACTCCTACTGTACCGGGCTGTTCTTTCCCAGTATCTAACACCTAACCTGTGGCTGGCTCTTCTCCTGTTGCAGCTCGTATTTCATAATTGCCATTTTAATCACTCTCATGAGCTTGGCTTTGGCTTCCTCACCCCTCTGAGCCACCACTGCGCCCACCTCTTAAGCCAAGCCCTCACCACCTCTGTGCTTGCGCTAGAGCAGCTCAGAGTTGCTGGAGATAATGGCACAGCTGACCCAACTCTTCACACTGAATCCACCATCCTTATCCAGCCCTCATCCACTGAATAAGCCTTACTTCTAAAACAATGCTTTTCTGTATATGTTTTGCTAAATTTTATTGGGGATTTTTGCATGTCTGTTCATAAGTGAGATTAGCCTATAATCTCTCTTTTGTATGTTGTCCTTGTCTAGCTTTTGGTGTCAAGGTTTTTTTCTGAATTGACTCTTGTTTTTTGTAGCTTCTTGAGTTGAATGATCAGCTTATTTATTTTGGATTTTTTTCCTCTAAGGAATGGATTTTATTATTAAGTGTTTGTTGAATGAGTAAATGAATGATGATCATTGAGCATACAAAAGTGATGGGCATATTCTGCCCTAAGATGCACTCCATCGAGCTGGAGTGAACAAATGCATGAACTCATTTCATGATAAAAAGCTTGTAGGAATGAATCACACATGTCGGAGAATGCCGTGGAGGAGAGGGAGTAATCGACGTGTGGGGCGATTGGCAAACAAAGCTCAGACCATACAGTGCGATTCAGAGGAGGGGGCAGATATTCCAGGTAGAGAGGTAGCCTGTGTGAACGCACACGTTTGAGGTGGTTTTCATTCCACGATTCTTGTTTCACAGCGTTTTTCTCTACTCCCTTAACCAATGTTTTCACTTAGGGTATTGGGCAGCGTTGGGCTGGGCACTGAATTTTGAACAATGTCTGTGCTGCAGCGTGAATGGGGCAGCCTTGAAAATCCCACACTTGAGAGGCTATGGAAGCTTCTGAGCGCACAGGTAGTTGAACAGGCTGCTGCATTGAGAGTCTGGTGTTGTCGTTACTATCTTTCGTTATGTCTTCATTTCATTATTTGGTTGTTTTAACTTTGGTTCCTTACAGGTAGGAACATAATTTTCTTTTCCTTTTATTAAATGTTTATTCTATTTGGTCTAAAATTTGGAGCATGTTTGTTCTAATATCATCTATGTTCCTTTTTCTTCTTTCTTCTGGAAATCTAGCACTGGAGAGTTAATGGATTATGATAATGATATTTAACATTTAGGAATCTTCAAGCATAATGATTGTAAAACATGGCATAAACTGCAGGGCAAAAAATGTGTTACTTTAGAAAAATTAAATCAATCATGAAAAACTCTCATAAAGTAAATGTAACAAGAATAGATAGCAGTATGGTGAGCATATTTTATTCTAGAAAATGAAAAGCTTTTGAAGAAAATAAAAGGCATTGGGCCAGATACAGTGGCTCATGCCTGTAATCTCAGTGCTTTGGGAGACTAAGGTGGGAGGATGGAGTGAGCACAGGAGTTGGAGGCCACAGTGAGCTGTGATCGCACCACTGCACTCCAGCCTAGGCGACAGAGCAAGACCCTGTCTCTAAAAAATAAAAGGACATCGTTTTAACAAAGATTGATGTAAAATCTCTGCATTTATTGTAAAAATGCTTGTCAAAGGTGCTTTACACTATTCATTGTCTCTTGTATAGAGGTCTACATCTATAAAGATGAGTTGATCTTAGAACTCAGTATACATTTTTTTTGCCTCATTTGAGGAGTGGATATGTTTCTGAGAATGAAAACAATTCCACACACAGGACTTCTTTGAGGCTGGTATTTATGATGAGCCAGTGACTTAGCAATTTATTATGATAAATATATTTGTTTCTTTACTTGCTTATTCCAGAGTTACCATTTCTAACTGCTTCAACTTTTAAAAAATACTATTTTCCATGTGAATTGCCTCAACATCTTCTTGGAAAAGGGGTAGAATATTAAAAAATAAATGCTGGAAAATCAGGAATACCTTTTAATAGGGATACTGCCCTGCAAAATGTGAGGGGCTCTGGACCCTTGGTAGTCTGTGCACTCTAATTGGACATCAGATGATCAAAGTATCAGTTCTCTCTAAGATTGGGTACTGGATTTCCTTTTAAATTTGCAAGTTAAAAAAAATGTACCTAGAGTACAAAGCAGAGAATCTTTCTTGACTCTCCAGTGAACATATCATGAACACGACTTAGAGCTTGTGACCCATAGCGTATCAGACTTGGAGCGTTCAGGGACTCATCACGTGGCCTGCAGAACCTTTATGAGATATCTGCAGTGCACTAAGCTCTCTGCTAGTGCTGTAGGTACAAATATGAGTCGAGCGTAAGGCAGACATATCAATGAGCATGGCAGAGTAATCCTAACAGGCCCCACCCCCTTTTCTGCTCAGTGAATTGAATCCCATTTACCGTTTGAGCCCCAGCCTAGACGTCACCCCTGCTCCCACCAGCACCAACCCCTCCCCGCCTCTATGATTCCAACAGATCATCAGTCCCTCTTCTGTTAAACTGTTTAGCTTCCACCGTCAGCCACACCCCATCAACACTGCCCAACAGAGTCAGGAAGAAACACCCAATACCTGTGGTGGGGATGGGCCAGGGGGCTAGGCATGCCGGGTGAAGGTGTTCATATTTATAGGGGTCCAAATGTAAGCAAGGGAGTAGAAAGGACCATGTCCACTTGGTAATCACCACTGCTGATGGAATAAAGTGTATGGACTGAAGAAAGAGCCAAATAGGAAGGGGCCAGCCCAGAGCAGCTGTGATGTTCCCCTGCAGTGACGGGTGACAGAGCAGTGGCATTTGAGGATACTGTGCATCCTTGATTCTATGACGAGCATTTGCACACATGCTGACATCTCTACAGTAGGGTGCATCTTATGTTGACGCGTCTTAGGGCTCGTAGGGCTGCAGCCGTGTTGCAGTTGTCAACTGTTCATATGTGAACTTGGCTGTAGCTGCTCATTTACTATCTCTTCCATCCAGGTGCGTGCAGGGCTGGCTCTAGGCACGTTGAGTTTAACGGCTGTGTAAAATGTCCTCAAAATGATTTTGCTATGATTCAGAATTGAAACAAAAAGTTACATTCACAGAGAGGCGTTAAAGTAGAACAGCAAGAGATGACTCTGATATTGATGGAGTATGTTCTTCTTCAATTCCCTACATTCTGGCAGAGTGACAACAAATTCTTTTGTTGAAAGAAAGGGAGGTAGGCACACATAGCTGAAGCTGTCAGCTTCAGTAATCTACACGGTGTAACATACCGTCCCCAAACACAGGGGCTTCAAACAAAAAAGATTTGTTGTTTCTCTCAGTTCTATGGGTCGGCTGCATGGGTCTTGGGCTGGTTTCACCTTGGTACCTGTGAGGCTGTGTTCAGCAGAGAGCTCGCTGGGTTGGGATGTCCAAGCTGGCCTCACCGACACTCCCGGCAGTTGGTGTTGGCTGTTGGGCACTTTGATTCTCTTCCATGGGGCCTCTCGGCTTCCAGGAGCAGGTCACAAAACCAGCCCAGGGAGGTGGATAAATAGCCTCTCCCTCTGTGGAGGAGCACGGACCGCAGCACAGCTGTGTTCACTTTGCAAACCTGTGCGCAGCCTGCGAGGGGCAGGTTCTGGGGCCAGCAAGTGACCCACCACACCCGTGTGTGTTTTGTTTCTGAGAATGGTGCAGAAGGATTGCTTCTCATACTCCAGCCTGGAAAGCACCAGCCCCAAAATGTGCAGACTGGATATCAGCAGCTTGTAAGGCAATCCAGAGATAGTGGCAGAACAGCCTTCCCACGCTGCGTGGAAAAGCACAGACATCTCTGACTCTGAGTCAAAAAATGGTTCGGGAGAGTCCTGCTCTGGGTGTGAAATCCCGGGAGGATGCAAGCCATCTGTTTCCATTACGTTCTCCTGCTGCTTTCTGTGCGAGTGTGGTAGGCGACAAAAATGTATGTCTGAGTGGTTCTAGAAGGGCTTTTTCAGTCAGGAGAAAATAGAACTTCTAGGTGATAAGAAGGCACAGTGACATGCTTTAAATAGCAGTTTTCTCTCAGTGGCACATGAAATAGCCGTGTGTTGTATGATTCGTGGCATCTCTACTCAATGGAATGAGAAGAATTAGGAATGGGGGTAACACGCCCGTCCAGATGCCTGTGGGGTGCCAGGAGGTGGCAGGAGTGGGTGGCCCCAGGATGCTGGGGGGACACAGGTGGCTGGAGGAGCCCAGGTCGGGGCTGCAGAGGGAGGGAGCAGGGCTTTGGGCTGTGTGTGTGTGAGAAGCTGCTCTGTCTGGATTAGCACGTTCATCCGAGGAGCGTGGAGGGCAGCGTGGGAGCACAGTCATGCATTAAGGTATATTTGATGTCAAACAGAATTCCTCATCATGCACAGCAGAGGACAAATCTGCTTCCATATTGTCTAGGACGATTATTGTGGATTCCTTGCTGCATGAAAGGATGGGCCTCCTCTGGATCTAATTGATGTCTGTGAAGTGGGTACAGTGATGTCCACGTATGACATTTTTCTTCCTTGGTGAACTAATTGCTGCCGTCAAGGGAGAGCCACAGTACTTTAAGAGCAAGCGTCTGGACTCCGATTGTTTTGCTCGGAATCCTGGCTGTGCCCAGCGGCCGAGTGACTTGAGTGGGACTCACTGGGTCTCAGCAAAAGCTGATTCTCTCTTCTCTTACCTCCTATTTTCCTTTTCCCGGATCTCTGTCGGCAGACTGACTTCCGAGGGCATGAAGCTCTAAGTTAAGCTATTGTGAGTACCCTGTCCAGAGGGTTTAAAAAATGTGAGAGCAGGCTGTCTGCCTGTTACTTCTAGATTTCCATTTTGGATAGAACGAAAGTTTTTATCTTAATTTAGCAGAAGAACTTTAAATTGTACTGTTAAAAATACCCATTTCCCAAGAAAATGGCACAAATTCATGAGTGCATTTTTACTCATTAGATACATCTGGAATGATTTTTGGAGACAGCTGCATTATTCTGTTGGTTTAGTTCACTGACCACTTGATTCAAATACCCGAGCATTGGAAAATACGTCATCATGAGTCTGCCAGTGTCTTTTATGGCACAACTGAGCTTTTTAGTCCAATGAAAGTAATTGAACGAAACGACTCTTATTTTGTTATACAAAATTCAGTTTTACAGCAACTGCGTTTACTATGATTTTAATATCTATTACCTTCCAAAGAAGTAAGGCTAATTTAATAAACATTTAAAATTGCATTCATATATTAAAATGAATACTTTCTGGTACAAGCCTCTATAAAAAAATCAGTAAATAGTTAATAAGCATTGTACTTGTATCACATCTGCAGTCAGAATATTAATATTATTATAGATACTCCTCTCTGGGATAGAGCACAAATGTTGGTAGTGAACACTAATGAAAAGGGGTAAAGCACATAAATTAGAGGTGTGTGTGACAGTGGTTGTAGAGACATGTACCATATGAGACCCAGACCCGCACTTTCATAACCTGGTCTAGGCTGTAGAGTTCGGTGCTTTGGAGTTGACATTTGCTGGCTGACCAGGTCAAGGTCACAGCAGTATCGCACAGAGTCAAGGCATCATCTGTCGTCATCTTTCAGCAGCCCAAGGATGCAGCAACCAGGTCCAGATGTTAGCAGATCTTCCGCTGTAACAAACGTTCAGGGCAGGGCTGGTGCGTCAGTGGAAGACCTTGACCCACTCAGGGGTGGAGCCAGGACATTCACGCGGGAACCTTTTGCTGACTCTGAGACAGGCTGTTACTGCTCTGCGATTAGACAGACTGTTGAATCATTCCAGATTATGCTGCCTTTCACGTGCCTGAGGAGGATAATCTGTTACAATAGCATTAAAATATAGCTAGATTGATTGAAATGGGCTCTGGAGAAAAATAACGGACTTTATAGCACTACAGAGAAATAAACCGAATATCCCTCAGGTTTATTTTCTGAAAATGTTTTTAGTAGGAAGGAAGATGAATGAAATTGGGAAGCACCTATCGCCTTTCTAAATAGAGCTCAGATTGATTTCCGAGGGGCTTGAGAACGGGGACAGGGAGAAACTCGGGTCGAGGGCGTGAGGTTCACGAATGTTTCCTTGTGAAAGGGATGGATTCTCTGTTTTCCTGCTTACTCCATTGTTTGCTGAGAGCTGCTGTAGATCCATTTTGCTCTGACAATTAAAGGACAGCCAGGGTGCCCACGCGCTTTGTCCCCAGCCCTGGGCTTGTGAGGACGCAGGCGGCCCGCCTGGCCCTGGGGAGCTGGAGGGCGGAAGGGAGAAGCAGTCTCGGGAGAGGAAAACCGCAAGGTGTGTGGTGGGGGGGCTCTTCATAAGTTGGTGTAGAGCACAGAGCGGGGATTCCTGCTTGCTGGGGAGGAAAGGTGTGGGAACATGATGACTTTGGTTGGGTCTTGGAGGATGTATGGGACAGTTTGCCAGGTAGAAGGGAGGAGGTGGCTGTTCTGGAGAAGATAGCACGTGGAGGGGCTGACAAGTTAGGGAACAGAGTCATGGCGTGAGGCTTGCGGTGTGGGGGCCTGAATGCCTGGTTGTGGTGGGAGGAGTTGGGACTTTACGCTGGAGGGAGGTGGACCTTGGCCTCTGCAGGCAGACACAGCCTCTGCCACGTGTGCACACTGCCTGCCCATTCCCCTGAGAGCGCTCAGCCCTCCTCTCCTGGACCACCAGCCATCCCACCTGCTCTCAGTGTGTCTGGAGTTAAATCCCACCTGCTCCTTTCACTCACAGGTGTTTATTCTGACATTTTGTTTATCACTGTCTGAGTGCCAGCACGGGTCTAAGATCCTCCCCTGTCTGGAGTTATGTGGTCCTCGACTCAGCCCTGGGAGGCAGGTACTGCTATGAGTCCCGTCACCCCTGGGGGGCTGAGACCGCACAAGTTGCCTCAGGCACGGAGCTGGTGGGTGGGGACTTGGGGTGACACCCAGCAGAGGAGCACTTGCCACCTGCCAGGATCCACAGGGCTGTCACGGGATTTTTCTAAAAGGGGCAGTTAGTTAGAGAGCTCCTTGCCTAAAGGCTCTTCATCCTCCACCTTGGTTGAGTCCGTGTGCGGTTCCGTGACCCCAGTGCAAGAGCATGAGCCCAGGTGGGTCCAGTTGCGCTGTGCTGGGCGGGGGTCTCTCATCACGCACCCTCTAGTTTTGCCTGTTTTCTTCCCTCTCCCTGGAAGGTGTGCCCTGCCTGTTGACCACACCTTTCTCTGTAAGGGTGTTTCTGAGGGCTCATCCCACCTTACTTCACAGCCCTTGCCTTTGAGCTTGACGTAAACCCAGGCCAGGCTCTGCATTTGGGGTTATGTGTGTTTCTCTCTGCTGTGCTTTGTGCAGGCAGAGTGCCGTCCTTCAGTCGTGTGCTCCCGGCTGGATGCCCGGTAGACGTCCAGTAGACGATGAGCGAGGGAATGAATGAATTCACTCACCAGAGGTGCTCAGATATGAGAAAATTGGAGTAAAATTTGAATTGTGCTTCGTTACAACCTGTGCAGATGTTTGGCCTATCAGGATGGCAGTTTACTGGAGCAGAAGAAATTAGAATTGTAATGATTTCAGAGGCGGCATCGACTTCATCAGTGATCATTGAATACTGTCTCTTTTATGTGCAACCAGAAAGATACGGACCCTGCTCTCCTCTGACACGAGTATTGTGAACGGCTTTGAGTTTTCCATGTTTAAAAGGTAGAGTGTTTTAAACTGAGCAAACATTGAGCAAAATAAGTGCAATAGTAGGATAGCATGTGATTCAATTTGTAAGGTCTTCATGTAGTGTCCAGGGGTTAGATTCCATCTTCCCTTTTCAGTGGAGTTAAAATTTTGTTGCTTTCTTTCTGTGAGTTTTCCAAGTCATTGTAATTTGCACTGTTTAAGAAGTTAAGATGTCCCACTTCAGTGAGATTCATTGACAAGCTTTGTTCTGAAGGTTGACTAGGACAAGACCCATGCTTGGACCAGAATTTAGGGCAGGGGAGTTCTGCTGGAAGGAGTGTGTCTGCATGTCCTGCACATGGCATTAATTGGAGGGTTGGGGTCCTGCCTTGTGGAGAAGCTGTACCCTGAGCGCATGAGCTATGTCCCTAATGAGGGGCAGACAGATTTCCTGGGCCCCAGATGTGACACGGAGGACTCCAGCCAGGGATGCACAACCTTCATCTAATCACGTGGAAGCAGCAGACAAAGCCGACTCTAGATCTTTCTATAAAACAGAACAAAACAGGCCTGTACTCTTAAAAAAATGCCAATGTCACAAAAGGTGAAGACAGTGTGAGAGGCTGTTCCAGGCCAAAGACAACTAAGGAGACCTGGCACCTAAGTGTGATACAGATCCTGCACTGGGTCTTTACTTGAGGAAGAGATGCTATAAAGCACATTTTTGGGGCAATGAAAAAGTTGGAATATGGGTGGTGGATCAACTAAAGTATTACACATAGGTTAATATCCTGAGCTAGGTAACTGTCCTGTCATTACGTAAGAGGCTTCCTGTGTTGTTCAGAAACACACCCTAAAGTATTAAATAGATCGTGTGCCTCAGTATTAAGTACTAAAGTACTATGATGCAGAGGTGCATGATATGTGCAATCTTCTCCCAGATAGTTCAGAAAAAATATGTACTTAATATATATAAAGAGATTCTTGGCCTGTGGAATCTGTCCCTACAACCCCCCTGCCTTTTCTTGTCTGAAGAATACCAGATTTTCAACTCTTCTTTTCCTGCTTTTCCCAGCCTCCTACTCAGTGCATTAAATCAGCAGAGATTTACTGAGCACCTGTCGTGCTTGCTTAATTGAACACATGTATTATTACATATCGAGAGCCAACTGTTTGTTTAGTGCTGGGAGTGCACAGTGGTCAGGAGATGTCGAGGTGCTGTAGGAACACACCAAAGGGGGCCACTGAGGTGAGGCTTGAGCTGGGATTTGGAGGATGAACAGTAGGAGGAATAAGGTGAGGAAGGGATTCCAGTGGAGGTGAGCCGTGGGGAGACAGGCGTGGTGCAGGCACAAAGCAGGGCAGGTCGACTGTGGACTAGGAAGACAGGTGGGTCTTGGAGTGTGAAAGCCACTCTGGTAGGCTAAGGTGTTTTGACATCCTCCCTGGGCTGGGACAAGTCCCTCAAGGGTTGGCGAGGTAGGGAGTGATCAGGTCTGTGCTGGCACCGATCACTTACTCATTCAACAAATGTTTACTGAGCACCTACATGTGCCAGGCACTGTTCTAGGCTCCGGGAATTCAGGAATGGGAAAAACCCTAACATCTCTGTCCTCTTGTGGCTTCTGTGTTCTGGTGGTGAAAGGCAGACAGCAGACGTCATCGGTGAATTGTCTGTGCTTTGTGTTAGCTGCTGGGGGTGAAGCGTGAAGGCTGAGGGAGCTGGGAGTGACTGTCCGGGTCTCGTGGAGAAGCCACACCTGTGCTGCTCCGGCTTTCAGAGAAGCGAGGTGTTTGTAAAAACTTGCGTTCCCTTCGTGTGCTTGGGTACGGTAGGGGATGAAAAATGAATGGGTGTAATGGCCTGACGCCCACTCTTTGCCCCGCCGTCCTGCTGCCTCCAGGGTTGCTTTTGTTTCAGGTGACTTTCCACGTTGGGGCAGGGGCGCCACCTCATTGGTATCTCATTGCAGCGCCTCAGGTGATGGGGAGCTGGCAGGCAAACCGTGAGTGGGTCTTGCGCCCCGTGCTCTTTGCTTTGTATCATAGCTGTTTTTGTGCCCTCGTAACGAGGGTGGGTCATTGTCATTTGTCATTGTCCTTTGAGTATTATTTCAGATATAATAAGAGATATGTATATGTGTGTGTCTTCGTCTTGGAGGCTAAAGGTATGGAAAATGTATACTAACAACTAGAGTTTATGCTAAAGAGAATCAACTAGATTTTCAGAATCCCAACCCCCCAGCTCCCGCCAAAATACAAGCACCGTGTACCATTTTCTGTTTCAACAACCAATTCTGCTAAGGTCTTGTTTCTTATACTTAACATGATTTCAACTTGCAGGAAAACTACTTAAAATTAGGTAGAAACCTTTTGTGTGGTCCCTTGCTGGAGGACTATTTTCATATTTTAATTCCCACAAGGATAAAAAACCTGGTAGTTTGCATCACATACAATATTTCAGTGGTACAAGGTAGGTGTTTTTAGTTTGACATTTCTTAAGTGACATAGAGAGCTCAGGAGAAATAATCTGTTTATATATTTTAGCCTGGATTCACTTCCAAATACTTGGGAAAAGATCAAAAAAAGAAAACCTAAAAAAAAAGTTAATTGTAAAGATAGTTTCTGGGCTAGAATTGGGATGGTGCTAAGAGTTATAGACAGTCCCCGACTTACGAAGTTTCGACTTTATGATGGTGTGAGAGTGACACACATTCCACTGAAATGAAAGCAGAAAGCTGCGCGATGCTCTCTTGAGATGCCGGGCAGCAGCAGTGAGCCGCGGCGCGCAGGCAGCCAGTGATCAGGAGGTGGGTAGACAACTGACACTCTGCGGTGCACCGTGTGACCAGATGAATTTGCCCAGCTGGAGGCTAACGTAAGTGTTCTGAGCACGTTGAAAGTAGGCTGGGTTAAGCTATGGCATTTGGGAGGTTAGGTGTATTAAATGTGTTCTCGACTTCAGATATTTTCAATTCATGATGGGCTTATCGGGACATAGCTGCATTGTAAATCAAGGAGCGTCTATCTGTATTGCACCTCTGTTTTGTGTTCTTGTTAGGCTTTGTTGTTATTGACTATAGATTTTTTAAAAATTTGAATTCCCCTTTACTGTAGCCCAAAAGGAAACTGCCGCATGGCTAATTTTCATCAGAGGTACTCTCATCTTACTCAGAAGTTCCAGCAGGAATAGTTTTGTGGTGGTTGTTAACAGCAGTTTTTACTGGGCTTCACCAAGTGTCCCTAGAGAACCAGAGGCGCCTTCTTGGACTTGCTTTCCCCTTGAACGCAGTCCCCTTGTTTTGTCAGGTATCAGGAAGGCACCTACAGTGAGGGAGGGAACTGACCCTCTCTGCCCCTGAGGTGCTAGGAGAGAGGGAGAGAATGATTTTTGCCACTTCACAGAAGGGAAATGCCAGGACTCGAGCAGCAGAGACTGTGCTTGAAGTGAGGCTTCGAGGAGGTGCCTGGACGTCCACCTGTTTTGTTCCTAAGGAGCCTGTGCCTTCCCTGACCACTCTCAGAGACACTGATGCCACGCCTTGTGTGCCACTGTTCCTCAGATACTTTCTGTTCTTATTTTGTGCCTTAGGTGGATTCCAAAGGAAAAGAACCTCATAAGTATGACAACATGCTACCTGAAACACAGGATTCTGTTTATTATGCCAAAGAAGAAAAGAAAACATTGGTAGAACCTTTAGTCCAACGTGGTGCAGGTGATGTGAGATTTCATTCTGCTATAGACAATACAGAATGCTACCAGGCTAAGAATGTGGGTTTCTTTTTTTTTTTTTTCAGACAGATTTTATATTGCGAAAATATTTATTTTTGTCCCCACCTCCCAGCAAATGTATTTCTTGATTTGTAACTATATGATTTATTAATAAAGTGTTCAGCTTGTAGGGCAGTGTTAGGCAGAGCAGAAAAACAAAATTCTGGCCGGGTGTGGTGGCTCATGCTTGTAATTACAGCACCTCGGGATGGTTCTGCTGGGGCTCAGGGCCAGGAAGGGAGAATAAGGACAAGAACGGACCAGGGGAGGGTGAGGGAGGTCCAGGGCTCTTGACCTGTAAATGGAGCAGGTCTGCGGTTGGAGTGTCCCATTTTGGATGACTCAGCCGGTCCAGGGCCACATGCATATCTCTGTGGATGTTGAAGAACTGGCTGGCTGTCACCTATTGCTTCTGATCAGAGTGAGGAGCAGCTTTTCAGGAACCTTGGAACTTTGCAAGCGTTTAATACACCCAGTTGTAATGCTGATTTAAATGATTTTAAGCAATTGATTAAGTTGAATGCCTTAAGGTACACAGCTTTGGCACCTATTCTTAAATATATTTTTGAGGCAATGAAGCTGCATTTCCTTAAAATATGTTTTATGATTTTACTGCCTGGTGGGGTGGCCTTGTATTTATTTATTTCTAACTGAATTAACTGCCACACAAGCTTGTCGTCCATTCACTGTACTTCATCCATGGACTGACTACTGTGGTGGGTGGGCACAGCGATCCCTGGACATCCACGGAGGCAGAGACACGTAGGCATTGTCCACGCAGACAATGCTGAAATTGAGGCCACTGGGCTGGGTGCCTCGACAGAACCAAACACAAGGGACACGAGGGAAGCGGGGCTGGGACGGTGTGGGGTCTGGGATCCCTGGGCCAGGTGGCTGCCCGATGACACAGGAAGCTCAGGGATGCTGAGTTGGGTAACTTTGGTTTGGGTCTGAAAATGTACAAGGACTTCAGTTTCTCCATTGGTTTGAAAAGTTTGTCCTTGTTGTTTTCCCTCAGAAGGTGACGTGTTTAAAGCACAGACTGCCAACAAGGAAACACAAGGGGCTCTGGACGTCAAAGAGGACCAGGACGTGCAGGTGGAGGTGCCCGTGGACCAGGTGGGTAGCGGGAACCTGCGACTGCCCACCTGCCTTCTCAGTTCTGCTCCGTCAGCCCCTCCTGCCTCGGTCTCATCCTCTGCCCCTCCCCCAAGTTCTCTCTGGCTTCTAGAATGTTCCATACCCCCTCCAGTGAGTGGCTGCTCATGCTTCAGGTCGTATAGCACCTTCCTGTCTGCCCGTCTCTGCCCCACAGGCCTTGCTGCTGGAGGGCCCCTTTTTAACACTCAGCAGTGAGTGACTGCAAATTTGATCATTGTCTCTGTCCCTCTCTAAGCTGTTAGGTCCATAAGGAAGGGAAATGGTCTGCTTTGCTCAGTGTCACAGTCCCTGTCCCTAGCAGAGCTCCTGGTGTGGAGGAGACCCAAATTATTTGTGGGAAGACTGAATGATGGGGTAAATGGTGCACAGACGTGATTGTGGGACCTCGAGCCTCAATCCTTAGCTATGGGTGGGGACGCCACCACTTGCAGGTCTGTGTGTGGACTGAGTGTGGTGACGCTCGGGAAGTGCCTGGCTGGTGCCCAGCTGGTGGTGGACACTCAGCCACTGTCCCCCACTCCTGGCTTCAGGGAGCAGCAGGGAGTAGGGTCCTGAGGAGGGTCAGGGTCAGGCCTGGGTTCCAGC
The DNA here is from genome assembly GCA_023783475.1 of Daubentonia madagascariensis. Classification (NCBI taxonomy): domain Eukaryota; kingdom Metazoa; phylum Chordata; class Mammalia; order Primates; family Daubentoniidae; genus Daubentonia; species Daubentonia madagascariensis. The sequence continues at coordinate 3,199,783 of JAKFHU010001035.1, forward strand.
CCGGCTCAGCCCCGCGTGTGCCTGGGCCAGTCTCCGCAGCCCTCGGGCTCAGGCTCTGCTCCTGCAGCTGGGAGACCACGGAGGAGCTCCAGTCCGTGACTTTGTCTTCACTGTCCACCTCAAGGAGCTAAAAGTGCATTTCCAATAATTGCTTTTTGAGAAAAGAATTTGTATTCTGTAAAAGGTCAATATTAGCATTTGAGTCCCATTTTTATTCCTCTTAAATAGACTAGGTCCCAGCCCTGTTCTTGTGATTGTAAAGCGCCAAAGTTTGGTAACCAACGAGCTTTTCTACTCCTCTTTCAATAATGGACCACTCTTAACTTTTTCACTTTACTTTTAACTTTTATTTTTCTTTCCTGTGATATATTTTTAAAATGTTATAGACTGTGTCTTAATATACTAGCTTTCTACTTTCTTTATGGCATTTTGAGTACTTTTTCATGTGTCATGTTATATTTTCTTAATTAATAGTAATATTATCTCCTCTTTTCCTCAACATGACAAAAATGACCAAAAGATTTGGTTTTCTCTTAAAACCCAAATTAACAGTTTAAATATTTTTTTTCACATTTAAGAATTTTATAGTAATAAGGAAATTAGGACATTTTAGGCAGTTACTTCTATGCCAAATTTATCCTTGTAATTGGTATATTATTGTGTGTTTTCGGGGTTACAGACTTGAGAGTGTCTGACACAAGTTTTAAATCCTAGTGTAATGGCAAAATCCTAGTATAATTAACACTGTTTCATAACTGTGTACAATAAACATCTTTGTAAGTTTCATTTGCTGGTGTATTTGGTTTCCATTGCATTTGAGGTTGTGGGGTGAATGCAGTTACCCAAGAGGAGCGTGAAGAGAGAGGAAGGAAGACAGTTGCAGGTCCCTGGGTGCCCCATGGGAGGGTGAGGGGAGGGGGTCAGGATGGGGCCGGGCTGGATGCTCCACCAGCCAGCGGAGGAGGAGAAAGGGCTTTCTGTCTGGCGATTCTTCTTGGTGAATGGAGACGTTCCAGTTGTCAAGAGACAATATTAACACGAGTTCTGTGGCTTTGAGAGATGTGGAAACACACTCCCAGCTGTGGCTGTGCCTGTGGCTTGAAGACCTGAGTGTGGGCTGGGTCAGCCATCCCCCCGCCCCGCTCCTGGGTCAGATGGGAGCAGGGCCCTTTGGGGAGCAGGAATAGCCGGGCAGCTGGGCTGCCAGATGTGCGGGCGCTGGAGGGAGCCGAGTGTTGGGAAGAACCTCCCTGCATAGCACCTGTGGGGGGGATGCTTGACTCACACCCCCCACCTGCCATGACCTGACAGCAGGGGGTCCACAGATGTTTCTGAGGTCTGACTGAAGCGGATTCAAGAAAATCCCATGTGACTGGATCAATAGATGCAGGGCACAGTCAAGTTAAGCGACTCTCAGGCCATCTAGACAGACCAAACTGTGCTCTGCATCTTTGAACAAAGTCCCTGTGGTCAGTCACGTCTGGGAAATGCCCCTTTCCTATCATTCTCTTGAAGAATCACAGTGTACATTAGCGTATTAAATGTTTCAGAGAAGTCCTAGGGTTCAGCTTTTGGTTAACTCTAATTATTTACCCACGAGCCCTTTTCCTCGTGAGGATACCCGTGACCACTTTAGGCCTTGCCAGTGCGAAGTTATCCAAGAACCTTCTCCTTTCCTGCAGAGTAGGAACAGAGGCCGTGGTTTGCAGAGACCCAGGGCACTGTCTCTAAGTGCTAGAGGTGGACACTGTACGCCCAGGGCAGCTGGGGCCTGGGAGGGTGGCTGCGTCCAAGTGGCCCTCACCTGGAGAACTGTGTGCCAGTGGCTGCACGGCCACACTCTGGTCTTGTGCTTGCGTGTGGGGTAACCTCTTGGCACTGGGTCTGTGTGACTGCTTTCCCCGTGGAAAGAGGGAAGATTTACATATCCGTGCCCTGGGGACTTTCCAGTCCATTAATGAAGGATGGTTTGACCCTAATATACTATTTGATTATAGTGGTGACTTTTATGGTAATATGGAATGCTTTTCCCCTGTTCCTGAGTAATTGATTTTAACTTTGTGAGTTAGCCTGAACATCTCAACTCGTTATTTCTTATTATGCCTGCGGTATCCAGTTTAGTGGTGCTGTGAAGATAAAATGTTACAAGATACAACATCCCAGCTAATACATGTATGAATTTGGAGTCAAACCTTCCAGATTGAGGAAGGGAACTTAAGGAATGAGGATTCCTCCAAAACCCAGGTCATAGCTTTATGGTTGCTGATACTTATTAATAACAGAGCCTCAGAGCATCAGTAAGAAATAAGTTTATGCTGGAGCACATTTAGATTTTCCTGTGGCGACATCAATATACATTACCAAGCTCCCATGATCCAGGTTTGGGTGAATAAAGGATGTGGCCTGTCCTTTGCCCTGCTAAGGGGCGTTGTACTGTCTTGTCCTTTCTGGGGTAATGAGCAAGACTTTGACAGCGTTGCCCTCTTGCCTGTGCCTTTCCTTATTCCAGTGTCTGGGAGCTTCCCCCAGTACCTTCCAGTCAGTTCAGGAGCATCTTGTCGCTGTGCAGAGGAGGACACAGGAAGGACAGCTGCACTGAGTTTGGGCAGGGACGTCACAGGCTCAGCTCTAAAGCGAGGTCACTGGTCACTTTGGGTGCTGCCTTCCAGACGGTCCAAGTTCATTGTGCGTCTTGACCTGTGCTTCTAAGATGTTCCCATTCTTCTTGTTCTGCCTTCCAGTTGTTTTCTTTTTGACTTACTCACAGAGCAACACATACTTTCATCCTACAAGTCACTTTTTCTATCTTCTGGCTTCTGTCACTTGAGTTTCTACCACCGGACATGTTGATTCCTGCAGGGCCCTTATTTTGCCCACATGTGTGGGAAGGTTCGTGCTCAACATCCCAGGGTTCCTGGTCATTTGAAAAGCTCATTCTTGTAGTGCAAAGTCGACACGAGAACCTCACAGGATCCTGTTGACGTCTGTCTTTGACTCATGAGAAAATCAAGATCCATGTGAGAGACGCTGTACCTCGAGTCAATTGAGTGATGTTACCTGTGTCCTAAGAGTGGTAAAGCTTCAAAGTTACCAAAGCTCGTGTGTCCTGGACTAAGTGGTTTGTCACTAGGATGGAAGGCTTAGCTTGTGTGAAACGTGACGCAGGCGAGAGGGAGAGCATGGGGTGAGGCTCTGGGGTGAGACATGCCGAGAGAGAAGGTGTTTCACAGGGGTCATCTGTCATGGCGTGGGTCATCGTCCATCTTTAGTGTTACCTTTTTATTCCCTCCTAGGCTGCGTTGTCTCCTTTTTGAGTTTTTATTTTTGAGAAATTGTTATTTATTTTCAAATGTTTGTTTCTCTTTGGTTTTAATAGCAGGTAATGCATTCCCTTGGCATCTGCCCTCCCTGGCAACACCTCTGTCAGCAGAGCTTACTTGTAGATTAAAGGAGGCACGTTAATAGTCCACCGTGTAAGCTTTAATTCTTAGAGTGGCGAATTTTTACACTAGCTTTTATTTCTAAGTCCAGAGTCATTACACCTCAATGTGAAGGAAACAATTTTTAGCACTTACAATCCATGCAAAAAATGGCACCCAGGTGTTAAGACATTGATGTTAAAATTCTATCTGATTTAAGAACTACATATTTTTTTTTAATTTATTTTTTTATTTCCAGAATATCATGGGTGTACAACACTTTGGCCATACACATTGCCCCTGTTCTGCCCGTGTCAGAGCCACAATCGTGGTCATCTCCCAAACTGTGCTCCCCACATCCATTCAGTGAGAGTTTTTCCCATCCCTTCCACCCCCCTCCCGCCTGCCCGCCCTCAGATGAATGTTATTGCCCTGTGTGATGTAAGTGTTCATCAGTTAGTACCAGTTTGATGGTGAGTACCAGTGGTGCTTGTTTTTCCAATCCTGTGACACTTCGCTTCGAAGAATGGGTTCTAGCTCCAACCAGGATAATACCAGATGTGTTAATTCACTGTTGTTCCTTATTGCTGAGTAATACTCCATGGTATACACACACCACATTTTATTGATCCACTCGTGTATTGATGGGCACCTGGGTTGTTTCCACACCTTTGCAATTGTGAATTGTGCTGCTATGAACATTCAAGAGCAGATGTCTTTATTATAAAATGTCTTTTTTTCTTTTGGATAAATACCCAGTATTTTTGGATAAATACCCAGTGGGATTGCTGGGTCAAATGGTAATTCTACTTTTAATTCTTTAAGGTATCTCCATATTCTTTTCCATAGAGGTTGTACTAATTTGCAGTCCCACCAGCAGTGTATGAGTGTTCCTATCTGTCCACATCCCCGCCAACATTTCTTATTTGGGGATTTTTTGATATGAGCCAATCTCATTGGAGTTAAGTGATATCTCATTGTGGTTTTGATTTGCATTTCCCTGATGATTAGAGAAGTTGAGCACTTTTTTATATGTTTGCTGGCCATCATTCTGTCTTCTTTGGAAAAGTTTTTGTTCATGTCCTTTGCCCATTTTTTAATAGGGTTGTTTGATTTTTTCTTGTTGATTTTCCTAAGTTCTGTATAGATTCTGGTTATCAGCCCTTTATCAGAGGTGTAGCATGCAAATATTTTCTCCCATTCCGTAGGTTGTCTGTTCACTCTAGTGATAGTTTCCTTGGCTGTGCAGAAGCTTTTCAATTTGATCAGGTCCCATGTATTTATTTTTGTTGCTGCTGTGATTGCTTTGGGGGTCTTCTTCATAAATTCTTTGCCTAGGCCAATGTCCATAAGAGTTTTTCCAACGTTTTCTTCGAGAATTCTTATGGTTTCATGTCTTAGGTTTAGATCTGTTATCCATTGTGAATTGATTTTTGTGAGAGGTGAGAGGTGTGGGTCCAGTTTCAGTCTTCTACATATGGCCATCCAGTTTTCCCAGCACCATTTGTTGAATAGGGAATCTTTTCCCCAGTGTACGTTTTTCTGGAATTTGTCAAAGATCAGGTGACTGTATGAGGTTGGTTTTATATTTGGGTTCTCAGTCCTGTTCCATTGGTCTACGTGTCTGTTCTTGTGCCAATACCATGCAGTTTTGGTTACTATAGCCTTGTAGTATAGTTTGAAGTCCGGTAGACAGATGCCTCCCAATTTGTTCTTTTGCTTAAGATTGCTTTGGCTAGACGGGGTCTTCTCTGGTTCCACACGAAGCGTAGAATTATTTTTTCTAGATCGGCAAAAAATGATGTTGGTATTTTGATAGGGATTGCATTGATTCTGTAAATTAATTTAGGTAGCAAAGCCATTTTTACTATGTTGACTCTGCCTATCCAAGAGCATGGTAGGGCTTTCCATCTATTTACATCCTCTGCAATTTCCTTTCTCAGTGTTTCATAATTCTCTCTATATAGGTCTTTGACCTCCTTAGTTAGATATGTTCCTAAATATTTAATTTTCTTTGTTGCTATTGCGAAAGGTTATAGCATCTTTAATTTGTTTCTCGGCTTGATTGTTATTAGCATATATGAAGGCTATGGATTTGTGTGTATTAATTTTGTATCCTGAGACTTTGCTGAATTCATTTATCAATTCCAGTAATCTCTTGGTTGAATCTTTGGGGTTTTCTATGTATAATATCATATCGTCTGCGAATAGTGAAAGTTTGACCTCATCTGCCCCTATCTGGACACCCCTGATTCCTCTGTCTTGTCTAATTGCTGTGGCCAGGACTTCCAGCACTATGTTGAAAAGAAGTGGAGATAGTGGGCACCCTTGTCTGGTGCCAGTTTTAAGGGGGAATGCCTTCAATTTTTCCCCATTCAGTATGATATTGGCTGTAGGTTTATTGTATATGGCTTTAATAGTTTTGAGGTATGAGCCATCTATGCCTATATTGTTAAGAGTTCTTATCATAAAAGGGTGCTGGATTTTGTCAAAAGCCTTTTCTGCATCTATTGAAAGGATCATATAATCTTTGTTCTTGCTTTTATTTATATGGTGAATTACATTTATAGATTTGCGTATGTTGAACCATCCCTGCATCTCGGGAATGAAGCCCACCTGATCGTGATGAATTATTTTTTTGATGTACATTTGAATTCGGTTTGCCAGGATTTTATTGAGAATTTTTGCATCTATATTCATAAGGGATTGGTCTGTAGTTTTCTTTTTTTGTTGTGTCCTTTCCTGGCTTTGGTATCAAGGTGATATTGGTTTCGTAGAATGAGTTTGGGAGGATTCCATCCTTCTGGATATTTTCAAATAATTTCTGCAGTATAGGCACCAGTTCTTCTTTGTAGGCTTGGTAGAATTCAGGTGTGAACCCATCTGGTCCGGGACTTTTTTTTGTGGGTAGATTTTTAATTACTGCTTCGATTTCGGTGCTTGATATTGGTCTGTTTAGAAATTCTGTTTCTTCTGGTTGAGCCTAGGGAGGTAGTGTGTTTCTAAGAATTTGTCCATTTCTTCCACGTGTTCTTGTTTGTGGGCATAGAGATTTTTGTAGTATTGAAAGATGATGTTTTGTATTTCCATGGTATCAGTTGTGACTTCTCCTTTTTCATTTCTAATTGAGCTTATTAGAGTCCTTTCCTTTCTGCTTCTGGTCAACCTGGCAAGTGGCCTGTCTATTTTGTTTATCTTTTCAAAGAACCAACTTTTCGTTTCATTGATCTTCTGTATTCTTTTGTTCTCAATTTCATTTAATTCTGCTCTAATTTTGGTTATTTCTTTTCTTCTGCTGGCTTTAGGATTGCTTTGCTCTTCCTTTTCCATTTCCTTAAGATGATTCGTTAGTTTACTGATTTGTGACTTTTCTGTCTTTTGGATATGGGAATTTAGGGCGATAAGTTTTCCTCTCAGGACTGCTTTTGCTGTATCCCACAGATTTTGATAACTTGTGTCCCCATTATCGTTTAGTTCAAAGAATCTTTTGATTTCAATTTGAATCTCCTCCTTGACCCAATAATCTTTCAGCAATAGATTGTTTGGTTTCCAAGTTTTTGGAGGAAGATGTGAGTTTCTGTTGGAATTGATTTCTAATTTTATTCCACTGTGGTCTGAAAAGATACATGGTATGATTTCTATTTTTTTGAATTTGTTTAGATCTGTTTTGTTGCCTAGGATGTGGTCAATTTTAGAGAAAGTTCCATGAGCTGATGAGAAGAATGTATATTCAGTGTTATTTGGGTGGAGTGTTCTGTAGATATCTGTTAGGCCCAAATGTTCTATAGTCCTGTTTAGGTCTTTTGTTTCTCTATTTGTTTTTTGTTTGGAGGATCTGTCCAGTTCCGTCAGTGGGGTGTTGAAGTCCCCTGCTATTATGGCATTGCTGCTTATTATGTTGTCTAGATCTAGCAGTATTTGCTTTATGTACCTGGGTGCTCCTGTGTTGGGTGCATAAATGTTTAGGATTGTTAAATCCTCTTGTGAGATTTTTCCCTTCACCACTATATAGTGTCCATTTTTGTCCTTCTTTACTTTTACTGCTTTAAAGTTTATGTCATCTGAAATGAGGAGAACTACATTTTTTACAACAGCAACATCTTCTGCCAGAGACAAGATTGTATTTATTCCTGTAAGTACTTTGAAGAGGTAGACAAATGCCTACGGTTGCAGGCCCTGGTTGGTCCAGGACTCTCTCCTTTCTCTTTCAGTGGGGGGCGGGGGGCTGCTGTATCCCTCCCCAGGTGATTAGCAGCAGGCTGTGTACATCCAGGTCTCCAGGTGGTGCATGAGAATTATGGATTGTCTGAAATCACAAAAGATTGGGTTCACTTCTGACTCGACTGATACTCATTTATTTTCAGAGTCCCAGAGAGTCAGTACCAAAGTAGAATGTCTTCACTTAGATTCTCGAGTACCAACTAGAGCAACGCACCCTGAACTGCGCCTCCCAAATGCTTAATGTCTTTCACTTCAGAGAAAGAGCTAAGAATAAGTCACTAACTAAAGTGAAACCAAAATAATTTGGGCTAATTAGGAGAAGGGTCAGTGTAAATTTGTGTAATCTGTGAGTTGTTTAACTAGAAAAAAACATAATGAAGCTTTAAAGCTTTGATACTTTTAGGTGTGTAGAGTAATGCAGGCTGAGCTAACACAGGTCCTTGGGGTATTTGCTTTAATGAATAAATTAAAAGTATAATTAGCTACTATATCTGTAAGGATGTTTTAGCTATAAAGAACAGAGAACTTGAAAAAAAGTGGCTTCAACGATAAGGAGCATTTATCATGCCACATAACAGAAGGTCTAGAGGCCTTCTGTGTAAGGGGCCCAGAGTTGGCCAGCTCAGAGGCTGGGGTGCAGTTGGACATCCAGATTCTTCCCATTGCCCCACCCTGCCTTCCTCAGCACCTTGGCCTTTGGCCTCGGGCTTGTCTCCCGCCGAGCAGGGAACAGAGGCCTTAAGTAGGGTCCCCACAGGTGCATCATGAATTACAAAGGCACCTAAACCTGCTGACCAGAGGCATCTGGAGTGACCACCCCACTCCTTTTGATAAGGAAGAGATTTATAGTGTCTCTCTAACAATTTCTTCAGCAGCTTTGTTAAGCAGGTTGGCATTTCTTTGGTGGAGCCAAAGGTAAAAATACAGAGCAGATGGATCCTGAATTTGGAAAGACTGTGGTGACTTTTGCAGCTTGCCCTAGAAGTGGTCTGGAAAGTCACACCATTTCACGTGCTTTCTGACTTTTTAAAGGAGTTTGACATAGGTTGACTGTGGCTAAATTTAAAACACAGTGTATTTTCTCCCTAGATACCAGCTGAGATAGTTAAAGAAGATGAAGAAATATATGATGGCACTCCTGGCTTTGAAGGCAGCAAGGTGAGTCAGTTTCATTTTGTGCTTAATGGCTTGGGTCCGAGGCACCTGACACATTGAAGGGAGCTCACGTTTGGTGGTGAAAGGATCCAACATCACAGTCGGTTCCAGAGCACAAATCGGCATAGAATTAGGAGCACAGCGTGTGTTTCCCAGGCCGGCTTCGGCTTAGAACAGGTTTCTTGTGTGCCAGAAAATCACACGAGTAATTTTAATGGCTTTTATACTGGTCCTAATTACCTTACACTGTGCTTCCAGTCACAGACTTCAGAACTTTTTTGCCAACAAGTTTCAAGATGTATTTTTAGTGGAGCAAGTCCGGGGATGTGAACAAAGGCAGCAGATGCGTAGGTGGCTGCGTTTTGCGGTTCATCAGTGTTGTGTCTGCAGAGGGCAGCACCAGCCAGGACGCTCGAGTGTGGCTTCTGAGCGCTCCTTCCCGTCGGCATCTAGGTGCCTGGTCCACGTGTCTGTGGTACTCTGTAAGATCATGGAACTGGTCTTCTACATAAATTATGTGTACTGGGAAAACAGAATTCACTTTAAATAGACCCTTCTTGTAGCCAAGAAATAGACTTTCGGGAGTTTTCAAGTTTCTGTCTCTAGATGTTTATTTTTTTGTCAGATAGTTTCTTGTTTTTAAATGTTTGGCCTCAGGCAGGAGGTCGTGTAATAAATCTGAGAGATCCAGTCTGAGTCTGTTCGGATGCTGAGTCCTCCCGAGCTGTAAACAAAGTCGGGGATACACGCAGCCTTGCGAGGGATCACCCTCTGCTCAGACTTGCCCTGCACGGGGTTTGAGGAAAGTGAGAAAGGTGGGCGTGGCGCATGGAGGCTGCTCCGCCCCACCGGAGAGGGGCGTTTGTGGGAGGGATTTGGGTCCTCAGGAAGTTTGCTCAGGTTTTTTAAAAAACACCAAAGGAGCTTATGATCTACAACAGACAAAGAGAGCCTTTAAAACAGTTCACTCTTCCTTTCTTGTATTCTTAGATAGTTTTCATGCCCGGGCAGTTTTTGTGTATACTGTTTGTACCTACGTGAGTAGGAGAGGCTTTCAGATAAAGAGCAAAGGTGGTGTTTGGTGGCAGAGAGTAAGACTGTGCTCTAAGAGTAGGAATAATAATGAACACTTTAGTCCCAGAACATTAGGTAAAGAGGGGCAGAAAGACCCCTTGCTTGAGTTGGGAGGAGGAGGGGAAGGTGCTTTATGTTTCATTTAGAACTTGAATGGCATATTTTGATGGAAATAGGAGCCAGGCATTTTGACTACATGAGTTTTTAGTCTCACCTGAATAACTTGTGCGGACTGGCTGTTGACCGTGTCATCTGTGTAACTGGTTATGGAGATCCACGTGGGCCTCTGGGAGCATTTGTGTGTATTAGTGACTTGATGTCAGCCAGTAGCAGATTTAATTTCTTAGAGTGAATCAAAATGTCTTTCTTAATGCAAGCAGTATCACTGGAGTAACAGCAAACCCAAGCAGCTAGTCCTTAGATATCTAGGCTAAGAGGCTAAGCTGTTGGGATGGAAGAGATGGGACCCTGCCAGCCTAGTTGTCTTGCCCAAGTGTTGGTGACATGAAACAGGACGGGGAGGGGCTCGAGAGAGCGGATGGATGTCACCGGGCATTGCCACGTGCCAGGCACTGAGCAGGTACCCCTACTTGTGCTGTCTCAGCTCAGCCTCACATTGACTCTTTAGGGGAGGTGTCAATAAACATGACTAAAAATGATGAGACGGAGGGCTTAGCTTGTAACCTGCTGGTGTCACACAGTTAGGAAGTGATGGGGCTCAGATGTAAACCCAGTTTTGAACGATTCCAAAGGCTGTGTTTTCTTCTCCCCAGTAAACCAGGCCAGTCTCATATAATTCCCCAGAAGAGATATTTCCTGTATTAGGCTCCACAGTTGGTTCCTCACAGGTCCCATTGATTTGCTGGTGTCAGGTGCTGTCTTAATGCTCCGCACGGTGTCTGAAAGGTTTTACTCCTGCCAGGTCCACACAGCCCCGTCTTTGCTTCTAGCATGGCCGGAAAAAAAACTTTCTTAGAATTGAAGGTAATTGGCCCTAACATCTAGCCCATGTTTTTGAGGGCTCAGAAGGAGAAACCATGTTATATGCACTGTAATAGTTAGAAATAATAATTAAAAAGAAGTAATACTGGATTAGCCCTTCCTAAGAGGCCACAGCAATCCGTATCTGCTCTCAATGAACTATAGTTTCACTTAGTGTTTCATTTGTACATTCATTTGACAGATTAACCATAGGACATTTATTTGATGTTGACTATATTAAAAGTTTTAGGCGTGTTATTGCTGGCTTGGCCTCCCCTAGGATAGACTGTGAAAACCTAAGGGGCTGGGTTCCTGCCTCATCATCTCATGTGTTGTCCACAGTGTGGTGCACGCGGTAGGTGTTGAGTAAATCTCTGTGGGTTTGCATTGAGTTACCTGTGATTAAGTTGCTTAAACTTAAATATGTAATCCTGAATTAAAGTGCTGATTACCTTGCCAAGTGGTAAGAGAACATATTATAAATTTTATTTTTAAAATATGCGTTATATTTCTGATGTTTGATCATAAGGATTTCTGTTGTTTTCTTTTGAAATTTTTTGTGGTAAGATATATATAAATAAAACTTGCCATTTTGACTATTTTCAACGTACAATTCAGTGGCTTTAGTTACACTCGCCATGTTGTGCAAACCATCAGCACCGTCTGTTTCCAATGTGGTTTTGTCACACCGAGCAGAAACTCTGTCAGTTCAGCACTGACTCCCCATTCCTTGTTTGGTCCAGCCCCAACTCTATTGTCAGTTTAAGCACTTAAAATAATCTTAGGCTGAAGGGGCTGTTTAAATGTAGGTGTTATGATCGGACTGTCCTCACGCCCCAGCCCAGGGAGTTGTGGACAAGTGCATTTATTTTGTCTTTATGTATGTCAATGGCATAGAAGTGGGAGAAATCAAAATCAAAAGCAAAAATAGAGCTATGTGTTCCTAGGATACTTCTCTATCCTCAGAATACTTTAAATATGTTGATTATACAGTCATGACAACTGACAATATTTGGCACTTTAATAATATTTTTCATCTTTGAAAATGGAATGTTTTGAACATTAATTAATGAATTTGAAAAGCTTGTCTGTGAGATAATAAAGATGAAATGTGTACTTTTTCCTTTTACCTATTTCAAATTGTGTCCATTGCACACAATTTCCATTACATTGGGTGCTTGAGAACTGTCTCAATCAGGGTTAGACTGTAATTTTCTCCAGTTCTTAGTGCTTGATTTGTTTGGATCCATTGATTGGAAAATGTTTTATGTGTGAGCAGCACTTTTTAATTTATGTTACTGCTAAGTTTGTAAAGCAACATGTAAAGATTTTGAAAAGATTCAATCCCCTTCCCAAGCAATATGGAAGGTGTGAATGGCAGAGCTGACAATGTATCCACAGGTCGTGTATTTAGGGCTCTCCAAGATGGTGTGAACTTCCTACCCCTGGAAGTATTTCAGTGTGGTCACGAGGCCATTCCTCTGCCTAGGAGTGGTCAGGTGCTGCATGACTCTGAGGTTTTTTTTCTGACTCTGAGTTATCAACCTTCTACCGATTTTTCAGTAAAGGCTATATAAAATTTCACGGGTAATTTTGTGTGTGCAATAGAGAGAGTGAGGGAGAGGAGGAGGGAGAGGGAAATTGACTTTAATTTCTGGGGGGTAATTTTTTCTTCTTTCAAGAGCATGCTTTAAACTTCACTGCCTCTTTCTGTGTTGTGTGTGCTGCCGGGCGCACCCTCCACCTTGTTGACTTTCACCCACCTCCAAGGCTCCCTGCAAATGCTGACTCCCTCCCTAAGGCTCTCGGGATCCTTCTCCAAGAGGGAGTGCCTCTTTCTCCACTGATCTCCAGAAGTGTTTTGTTTATACTTCCTACGCCATCCAAATCACACTTTAGCTTTTGTTAGAGCTATTTGTGTACTTTAGTATCTCTTCTGATAAGTTTTTTGGAGGACGAGTCTGGGCCTTATTCATGTTAGAGTCATCCTTAGCACCTTTCACATCACCTGGCACACAGGAGTGACTGATCTTGAATTTGATTGAGAACATTGAAGATATTAGGTAACCGTTGTAGGGCTATGGAGGCAGCATGGAGCCATTTGAAGACCTCTGGTCCAGAAGGTGGGGTTGTGGCAAAGTTGGGGCTGAGTGCGACCCCCAAAAAGGGGACTGAAAATGAAGGGGAATATTCAGTGAGTCTCAAAAGGCTGCCTGAAAAGAAGCGATCATCCCAAAAGCCATAATATTTCTCTCTATAATAATTAAACTCTTCTCTTTGGAAAATACCATAAGGTTTAAAGTTAACCAAAATAAGGAAGAAAATATTTGCAACACAAATCAAATTTTCTTAGTTTGTAAAGATCTCATACATAGCAAAACAAAGACAGCCCAATAAAAAGAAAGACAAACAAAGCAGGGAATTCACGGTGAAGAATACAAATCTCCAAAAGACGTAAGGAAACATCCATATCATTCCCAATTAAAGAAATGCCAATAATAAACAATGAGTTTTTCCTTTAAATCAGATTGACAATGTCCTCCGGTGCTTAATAAATCCAGATTAAGGATTTATTTTTATAATATCCTTCTTACAGATAGTTGATCACTGTATTTTTATGTAAACATAGATGCAGAAAAGTGGCAGTGCTTCTTAGGGTCGATGCATAAATTGGTGCAGCTTTTTGGAAAAGGGTTTTTGCTCTTTCTGTTAAAATTAAATGTGCACACATTTTTTTAACCATCATTTTGATAGTTAGGAATATTGGTAATGATATTAATTAATAACAAATAATAGAAACAAATGCAGTATTCATCCAAGGGGGTTGGTTGATTAATTTATGCTTCACCCATAGATGGGAAACAATGCAGCTGTGAGAACAGTAGGGCTTGGGAGCTCCAGGATAGGACACCAAGTGAAAAAAATCTAGGTGCAACAGAGACTATAGGTATAACATGCTGTCTTTCATATAAAAACAATTGTTAATAACATGATGTGCATAAAAACAAAGAATTTAGGATGGGAAGCGAAATGGAAGGGAGACAGGAGGAACAGGGCAGGTGCAGAGCTTTGAGCAGAGCTCCCGAGTGAGCTATGGCAGGAAAGAACTTGACCTCACTGGGAAGGTGAGCAGAGACAGGGGAGATAAAGCATTTATTTTACAATACCCTTCTCACAGATAGGTGATTACTGTATTTATTTTTTTAATAATAGGAAAAAGAAGATGAAAGGCTTCGTGAAGATATCGAAAGAAAGGTTGGTATCAACAGACTCTGTAGCTTTGTGTTTTGAAGACAGATCTAACAGGACGATCCATGGATCCCAAAACCCTGTCAGGGGCTGTTTAGGAATATAACTTCCACACCTCTGCCACACACCACAGCTCTGTTCCCAGGGTTAGAAAACAAACTCGGAGGAAAAGAAACATCACTAAGGCATTTCCAATAGGTGGACGGATCCACTGTAAAGGCAATAAGACCCGGGAGAGTGGAAACTGCTTCCGGGCAGTGCATTAGGGGCCTCGCTCTGTGAATTATCTGCCAGCCAGCACCTGGCGTCACTCACTAGGTTTTCCAGGCAGCCATAAAAGCTGCACCTTCAGACTCCAGCCATTAAGCTAAGGACGAATGTGCGGCGAGGGCGCAGAGGCTCCCGGAGCCCTGGTGAGGCCGTGCTCTAGCTGGGCAGCTGGCCCCACTGGGCAGCGGAAGGTGCTTCCATCTCAACACTGCTGTGCTCCTCGCTGCCCGTCAGTAGCTCTGTCCTCAGCAGGAACAAGTTCTCTTCCTTATTTGTTAAATGACTAAGTGATGATAATGATTTTTGTCTGAGTATGAAAAAATTTATTTATTTAGTCCTTAGTTCACTTAGACTTCCTATCGCTCCGTAAGGAACATGAGCCATAAATAATAATATTGGGGAAGGTTAACCTCATCAAAACCAGCGCATGGAAGCCACTGGGGATTTGACATCAGCTTGACCTAGAGTTGAGCGTCCATCACCTGCCAGTGTGTGGCTTTGGGAACAATCCCTGAAATCTCAGAGCCTCCGTTACCTCCTCTGTTTAAGTTTGTCCATTGCCTATTAATAACAAAATCTGCCTCCAGGATTAGAGGGAATATGCACACAGTATGCTCAGTGTTACTGCTTTTATTATATTTTTATTATTAGAAATAACCAACTTGTGAAAGAACCCCTCCAGTGTTGTGGAGGGGCACACGTGAGCCATCCCGTTTGTCGTGTAGATTCTCATGCACAGATGGGCACCTCGTGGGAGAGCCCTGAATTCCATTTTTAGCTCTTCCATTAACTCAATAGGTGTCCTTTGTTAAGTAATGTAACCTTTCCTCACTTGATTATTTCAATCAATACTTTTTTACGTGTTTATAGATTTACTTACCTCTCAAGAATCAGTGAGACAATGGATTTGAAAGTTCCTGAAAAGTATGACAAATCTGTGTTTAAAATGCTGTTTGTATTATTTGCGCTTAAGCTAGAAAATGAAAGTTCCTGTCTCTCAGCTTGAAATTAGACACTTGGTTGTTCCCACTCTTAACTCCCTTGTTAAAATCAGTGTAATCCATTTTATTATGTGGCATTCCATCCTCTAGAACACCCAGCAACCAACCCAACTGCAGTTGGCTGGAAAAGCAATAATCTGTGTTCATAGTGATGTCTCTGTAAGCATAAGTAATATCTAGTTTTAGCGTCAAGTGATTCTTTGGAAATTTATCACTTGTTTGGCATATGTGTTACTTGTTCTTTTAATCAGAGTATTTTACCAAATATGATGGAGTGAAAAGAGTATACATTTGGCCGCACGCAAACTGTGTCTGTGGACATAGCTTCACTTCTCCCGCTTTGGTTTCCTTATCTGTAAAACTGGGATAATTTCCAACTTGTGAAGTTGGCATACAGATTAGAAGTATTCATAAAGGGCCTTAGTTGGTGCACTGGAAGTAGATTATATCCACTGTTGTCATTGTTCTTCTTCAATCTAATCATGATTCCAGCAGAAGTTTAAAGTCTTTGAAAGTGGGAGTTAGATTTTACCTGCATTTGCATTTTTCTCAGCATCAGGTGCACACAATGCCTTACTCAAGGTTGGCATTAATTATATTTTTAAACTGAATTTTCTTCTATGATGTCTCACGTTAGGTTTAAAATTAAGAATACTTTGTCAAATTGTAAACAATTTATGTTTATTGTAGATTTATTAGGAAATACAGATAAGGAAAAAAGAGAAAGAAACACTAAATTCCTCTGCTCAGAATCTGTTTTCACTTTTGTGTATGTTCTTTAGGCTGTTTCCGTTTTTCATTTATTTTCTATGTAGCACATTAAAAGGGTGAGCACTTGGCAGATGATAGGATAATCTATCGTAAGAAATTATTATGAATTGATATTGAGAATATTTTTAACACTTTAAGTTTTTTCTCAATATACTTCAGAATCTTGGTTTTATTATTTGAAATAGATTAAATAATTTTGAGCAGATCTACCATTCACGTTAAAAACAGTAACAACAAAATAACACATGGATCCTGTGCTGATGTGGATTTTCCCAGAGCCACGTCACAAGTGTTGCTTCCCAGGTGTCATCTGTCCTGACTATTTGATCTCAAACCAGGATTAAAAAAGGAAATTTTATTTATTTTTTTTTTACTGGAGCAAATATTCAGTTTGATTTGTTATTGGGTATATTTTTGTGATTATAGTGAAAAATTAAGAGAGACTTAAGAAAAAGAAAAGTAAACAGATGGAATAATTTACCCAGTAATAGATTTAAAAATATAAACTATGATTTTAACTCATGAATCTAGATGTTAAATTATTCTACTTCCATCCTGTGTTGGACCGACAATAACTCTCTGGAACATAATAACACTAACAAAGAACATTCAGAATACACTGGATGTGAAGTTTGGTTTTTTGTTTTTTGTTTTTGCATTATAGCATATAACACGAACACATCGATCACTTCTGATGTACAAGCATCAAGACAGGTTGCCATAGTGACAAGTTCCAGGTGCAAAGTATATAAGAAGATGAAAGGATAATTGTGAAATTTTTTTCCAAAGGCTTCAAAAATCAAGTGTAATTTTGATTAATAATCAGTGTGCTATTAGTAAAAAATAAAGTACACAACACAAGATTCTTAGTATTTATATTCATCAATTTATGAAATGGTTTATTATCTTTTAAAGGTGCATTTTATAAGTTTTATGAAAATGCTATGTATGATTATTTCAAGGCAAAGTCTCTTCAAATGGCAGCGTTCAAAATGTGTTGAGCATGATGTGTTAAATGTTTTCAATGTCATAGAAAAATAGCAGGTTTTCTCTGTCTTTGAATCATTTATATTTTAGCCCATGGGGAAACAAGAGTGAACAGTTACCAAGTAGCACACAGGATGGGCGTGGAGTGCCGCAGGTCCTTTTCCCGTCCGCGTGTCCAGACTTACTGTGAACTGGGGGCTGCCTGTGCTCCTCTTGAAGAGATGCCTTACAGGACAATGCCAATTCTCACATTTGCTCCATTTATATTTATATTGTATTTATTTATATTTCTGTCTTGATATTTCATTCTTTCTCCAATACCGTATCTCTAATTGTTTTGTGAGTTGCCTCTCCCAAGAAACAATTACCCATTCTGCCTGCGTTCTGGTCATTTTTCTTCCTTCCTTCCTCCCTCCCTCCCTCCCTCCCTCCCTTCCTTCCTTCCTTCCTTCCTGTCTTGCTCTGTCGCCCAGGCAGGAGTGCAGTGGCAGGATCACAGCTCACTGCAGCCTCAAACTCCTGGGCTCAAGAGATCCTCCTGCCTCAGCCTCCTGAGTAGCTGGGACTGCAGGTGCACACCACTGCACCCTGCTATTTTATTTTTATTTTTTGTAAATGCTTTGTTGCTCAGGCTGGTCTTGAACTCCTGGCCTTAAGCGATTCTCCCACCTTGGCCTCCCAAAGTGCCGGGATTACAGGAGTACGCCACTGCACCCAGCCTGGTCATTTCTTAATACTCTGTTCTTTCAGCAATTATGCATGCTATTTTAATCATGTCATTTCCAAATACCATGCTTTTTCCCAATTATCCCCAAGTTATTTTGTGTGTGCATTCAAGTTTTCAACAACTCTGAATTGAATGGCTTACTTTTCCTGCTAAGTGGTCAGTTCTTTAAGTATGGGGAATATCTTTTGCTTATATGTTTCCTCCTTTCTTGCCAAGGAGCACTACTTGCTCAAAATATTCTTAACTAACTAAATCTGGGCATTCTATAATAGAATTAGGATTTGGCATAAGAAAGAAAGATTTGGTCCTCTCATAGGTTTTAGTCTTTAATGTTTCATGTTGTTGAAATTTTCAAAATACAATTTGACTTTGGGTAGAGTCATAATGACAAGAGAATGAAAAAGAAAATAGAATCCTGTGGGTAATTTTGGTACAGTAGTTATAAAACAGGCATTATCTATCATTGATCAATGTTATGTGCTTATGTTCTTAAAAACAAAAAGAAAATCATGTTCTATTTTGCTTTTTAATTTTCTTGTCTTTATGACTCCACCCCAAATCATAGCGTGCTTAGGAATTCATTGAGAATTGAAATCTTGTCAGACTGATGAAGGTTTTGAGCAAGGTGGATATGCTCACGCTTGGGGAGCTGGGAGACAGTGAGCCTCTTGCCAGTATTTACCCAGAAAGCCTGAGACAAGATCATGTAAGAAAATGAGGAGCTGATTTTCTGCCAGCTGTGACAGGAGTGCAAGAAGAGTGCAACCATTGAGAATGATCAAAGTAGTGGTTTATATCAATTAACATAAACAATATTCAAATCATTTAACGTACTTAATAAATACTAAGCTCAGAACATTAGCCATTTTCCATCACCTGCAGCTACTGATGAAAACACCATTTAAGCATCTTACTGAAGTAAAATGCATACACAAATCCATAACAGTGATTTACTCTTGTTGTATGCTTTATCAGTCAATCAGTAGAGGGTTTTCATTTAATTAACATTGCCAGAAACGCCGATAAAACCAGGGCTTTTTTGATCTAGCATTGTCTCTGACTCAGGATTTTTGTGACAAAATGAAAACGGCATTGATTCTTTAATTGATTTTTAAAATTCATTGCCTGCCCGGGATCTTTACTACTTTTTTCTTTATTATCTTGATACCACTCTGTCACCACATTTAAGTATTTCATTGCCTCCTGAAGAGACAAGGTCGATCTTGATCGACACTGGAGTCTCAAAAGCTCAGTAAGGTTGTCAGTAATGCTAAGTGGGATCATGGAGAATTAAATATTAAGTAATGAAACTTTTAGAAAATTACATGGTTCTAGAAATATAAAGCTTAGATTTCTCTACACATAGGAGAGTCATTTGGATTCAAGTAAAAAGAGAAAGATTTTCATTTAAAGATGGAAAAGATGCTTTATGTCCAACACAGTTGCACCTGTGTTTTCTGGGAAATGCTCTTCATTAATAAAACACAAGGTATTGAATTGATGCTTTGTAATAGAACAGATATGGATGAACCAATCAATCCTTTCATGTGATGTGCTCCATGGAAACAGTTTTGTTATATTCATGGCAATTTTAGAAGTCATGGTTAGGGACCTGAAAGAGGAGATGAAATGGCTCCGTTCTAGCCTAGAGAAGCAGCGAGTGACAACAGATCATCTGATGCAGGCCAGTTTTCACCACCTCCCCTTCCATCTTGGAAGCTTCCGTACTTTGCTCTTGGTTTCCAGGCTGAGGACTGAAATTCTCATCCTCCTTCCGATTCCCCAGTGGACCTGGGTTCCCTTCCGAGCACCCACAGGACCTAACAGTCTTCACGCTGTCCCAGTGCTGTGCCTGTCCATTCCAAGGCCAGGCCGGTGGCTCTTCCTCCCTTCCGTTCCAACAGAATGTCTTCCTCCCTAGAGTGGGCAATCGAGGCAGTGCTCTTACGACATGCGCCACTGGGTGCTCTCTGTCTCTTGGATACGGTCTGATCTATTTGCTGACCTTGACAGTGAATGGGAAAGGAGGTAGGATTAAGCCAGGTGCTCAGGTAGGCGCCCTACTCCTCAATAGCCTTTAGTTGGTCATTCATTTATTAGTTCATTTTTGTTTTCACCAGTTGTCCACAGTGTTATCTGTTACAGAAAATTGATTTTAAGCAGATGAACAAAATTCTTCTTTCAGGCCATCTGCTAGGACGTAGACAAAGAACAACAATGGGATTTTGCTGTGAGCAAACTCTTAATTAAAAGTGTCGGCATAGGTACCTCCTATGGGGTGAGAGTAGATTAAAGTACTTTACAGAACGTGGTGCTCAACTTGTAATGCCTAAATAGCAGGAATTGGTCCCAGAGAAAAAAGAAACGATCCTTCTTAGTTCAGCGTGACAGTCGAGGTGTGAGTCTAGCCCTTGGCATATGGGGTTTCATAATCCATTTCTGTTCTCGATGAGTGGTCATCTTATCACACTTCTGTTGGCTGCAGGTTGACAGGTTTTTATTAAAATAGGACCACATAATGCACAAGCCATTGTAGTCACAAAAGGAAAGCATTTTATTTGTATTTACTTGTTTTTCCACATGAGTTACAGAGATGCTATCTATAACTTTTGAAACATATGAATTATTTTTAATAGTAAGAATATACATGGTCAGTTTGCAATGTTTCTGTAAGACACCAAACAACCTGGAGTTTAGGTTTGTGTACCATTGACATGGCCATAAATATAATTTTTGGACGCAAAAAGTAACATTTCAAATTTTTATTTCTGGAAAGGCTTAATGAGAAATCTTTACTGGCTGCCTACCTCACACTCCAAGAAGGGACTTTAAGGTGGATTTATTACTTAGTTACCCTAAATTGACAGCCATATTTTGGAGAAAGAAATATCTTCTCTCCTGAGTAGTTTAGAGGAAAGAAAATCAGAGAAAGGAAGAGAAAAGGGGCTTGAAAGTCCACAGGCACGTTGAATTGACAAGTGAGATTGTTCAGGGGCCTTTTTTCCTTCACTCTACGTACGTTCTGTGAACTTGGCTGCTTTTCCTCAAGAGAAGGCTGAGGTGGGAGTTAGTGGGGAGTCATAACTCGGAACTGAGGCTTGCTGTTCGGAGAGTGTGGACAGTCCTTCCGCGAGGCTGTGTAGCGTCTGTTCCAAGGCTAGGCATTTGCTGCTTGTTGTTCGTCTTCAGCTTTGTATTAATATTTGAAGGAGAGGGATCCATGGCAGTGCAGAAAAAAGTGCTATAAATAAAATTCACATTTTCTGCTTGTAAATAGAACGAGTAGAAAAAGACAGGCTTTTAAAAAAGTAATATATCAAAAAGCAAACGTGCACCCTGATTTACACTCGAGAATACATTTCACAAATCAGTAAATATTGCGGCAGAGAACACACGTGAACTTAACAAGCCACGTGTAAACGCAGGGTTGGGAGAACATACTTCAAAGCGTCCCTTGGTTCCATCTTTGCATCTGCAGCCCCTGCAGCATTCTTGCAATATGACTATGTCACCGCTGTCCAAACCTGCGTCATATATTCTGTGTTCCTGCAGCTGACAAATAAGCCTGTGCTGGACAGGCTGCTCCTGTCCCCAGGCCACCGGCAGATATACTGGGTCTGAGGTCTGAACGCTCTGAGCAGAAGCACCATTGGAAGTGATGCTGCTCCAGCCCTTTCATATGACTGCGGAGGAAATGGAACATCTGTTTGCTAATGTCAATACTGTCATTTAAACATTTTTAGTAATTTCCCTATTACAATAGAACTATTTTAAACCAATTCCAAATATCCAGTGAAGGTGTCGTCTGCATTTAGGGCCTATTCAGGTGTGCCAGACTCTGCCAGGTTCAGACACAGGAAGACACAGTAAGATGTAAACCCTGTGGTCTGATCTGCCAATCGCTGCTCTCCTCAGAGTCGAGAGGCTGTGCAGAAGGGTGGTGGGTGTGGGGAGGGGAGGCTAGGTCACGGCAAAGGGTGTTTAGGGCATATTTTTAATGCAGTGCTTCTATGTCTTGCTTGTGATGTATAAATATATGCAATTAAATATCAAAAATTAGATTTAAAAAATGAAAACAATAAAAAAGCCACCCAAAGAGGTAAAGCTGGTGATTTCTTTTTTCTAATGAAAAGAATAAAGTCCTAGTTCAGAAATTCTCCCTGCAAACGGTGAGCTTGGAAGTTGCGGCTACATTTATTTTAGGCCTTGGAGGTTTGACATACAAATAGAAAATGATAACAGGCTTGTGATACAGTCATTAAAACTAATGCACAAACATCATCTAGCTTTTTGGAATATACTAGATGAATTCGATGGTACTCTATTAATTTTGATAAATTAAAAACTTAGAGCAGAGGTTCTCAGACATTATTCTCAGGACCCCTTTAAACTTGTGCATATTATTGAGGACCCCAAAAAGCTTTTATTTATGTGGGTTAGATCTATCAATAATTACTACATTAGGAATTAAAACTGAGAAATTTAAAAACACTTACTGATTCATTTAAAATTAACTACAATAAATTAATTACCTGTTACTATAAATAGCATAGTTTTTATGAAAATAATTCTGTTTCCCACAACAAAAAAATCGATGAGTAGAGAAGCGTTGTTTTACATTTTGGCAAATCTCTTTGTTGGCTTAATAGAAGACAGCTGGATTCTCATATCTGCTTTGCATCAGTTTGTTGCTATATGCTATTTTGGTTGAAGTAGGTGAAGAAAATCCAGCTTCACATGGATATGTACTTGAAAGAGAGAAGAATGTTTGAGTAGCCTTTTCAGGTAATTTTGGATATTCTTTGGTACTACACCAACACTTGACAAGTGATAATTTCTTAAAGGTTAGTTGCAATGTGGAATCAGAAACCATATCAATGAAATTCTTATTCTCTGTTATGTTAAAATCTGTTGTTGTATTTTTCACTTTGAATGAATTTTTACCCATGCATGACTTTGCAACATGATGCGTTGGTCATTTGGAAAATATTGGTTTAATGAGTTATGCAAATTTTGATGCATTTAATTATTCAGTATTTTAAAAGACCACATGCATTATTATTTCCATCAATATCTTAAGAAAAGACTTCTAGTATTGGGAAGCTGTCAAACACATGTGCATGTTTTTCAAATTCTAATTTTTTTAACATTCAAATTTTATTATTGTAGCCAAACACCGTCAGTTGTTTTCACTGATGTTATACCCTCATTTTGTTCAAGAAAATATCTGCCAACTACCCAAGAATAAATAACTATAGTTTGTCTGTTAAACATGTGGCTAGTGCAGCTTGCAACTTGCACAATCACCTAAGTGCTTTTTCTTGAGACGATCATGTGCTTCGATGTGCTACAGAAGTACTTTATGGGTACCTGTCATTTCCTTACGCAGGTTATTAAAAGGATATGCACTCAGGCCAATATTTAATAACATTAGTAATTTTCATTCCTTCATCAAGGACATTTTAAATGACACTGACATCTTTTTAAAAATTGTAATTGTGTTGTTGTGAGGAATCCAATGGTGACTAGCACAGTTTGGAGCCGCAGCTTTTGTTTGTCCTCAGGCACCAGCAGCTTTACCCACTGTTGTTTTTTGCACCATTAATGCAAACGCCACACAGGGAAAGAGGCAAGCAAGTCTTAGTACTAGTATGAATGTAGTTTTGACCCCTCTAACCCTCTGGAAGGTTCTGTGGACTCCCAGAGACCCACAGAGCACCTTTTGGGAAGCAATGCGTCAGGCTAGGATCGTGGTAACAGTGTGAATCAGTTCATTTTCAGCGAGAGTCTCGTATCATACCAGCACTCATTTAAGTAGGAGTTCCTCAAGCTCCTGGTGACCTGCTGGAGCACCGGGTTGTGAACGGAGGTCTTGGAGAGCAGAGTGGAGAGCAGGTCTTTGCTGCTCCCTGGCCGCGTGACCTGACTGAGCGCGTAACCTGTCCCGGCGTTGGCCTCCTCACTTCTACTGTGTGGGTGGCAGCAGCGTGCCGGGCTACTGCGAGGGGTGGGTAAGACAATTCACGAAGAGTGCTGGGCACATAGGAAGAATCGTCATTAGCTATTGTTATTATTTGGCAGAGAAATTATTAGAAGTTAGAATACATTTCTTAATATTTATGAATCAGAAACTAAGAAGAAAAACATCTCTAAAATTGTAACACATCAATAGAAAAATGACAGTTGGCTGTGTTTACAGGCTTAGGACAAAAAGGATCAAGTTGCTGTGGAAAGCCTCCTCCTCTTAGAGTCAGAGTCTTTGCCTGGGTGGCTCATGGCCCAGAGCCCAGGCCCTGCGTCGGGCTTGCAGGCTCCCTGGTCACTTGTCACTTGGCTCCTGCACCGGGGGTGCGCAGACCCCTCCCTGTGCCGAGCCACGTCCCTTTCCCTGCAGCTCTGCGTGGTGCGTATCCCTTCCTGATAACCATTTTCCAGATGCCATCTGTCTCCTTCAGGACTCCGCCGTCCCCAGCACCCTGGGCTGTCAGGACATTGGGCGTCACCCCCTTTCGGGACCCGCTGTCCTTGTAGACCCTCCCTGGAAGGGGTGGCATGAACTATTGGACTTCAGCAGAGCTTTTCCTATCTCAGCAAGCCCTAAATGCAGTCTTCCTCATCGTTTATTTCCCCTTTACCCGCCAGATTTGTGGAGACGAAATGAGTGTGGTTTGTACTCCATAAAATCACGCTTAGTTTTCCTCGAGCCCTTGACGCTGCTCAGGGTGCTTCATTGTCATCGTTTGGGTGTGTGATCTACCCTAGCTCTTAACCTGTGCATTCTGGGACTGACTGCCCAGCCTTTCCCCGATAGACTGCTGTCACGCCATCCCTTCCACCCACCCTTAGCCAGTCCTGTGTTGCTCTGGAAGGAAGTGAAGGTTGGCCGCCAGTGGCTCCTGGTACTTATTTTGAACTCTTGGTGAAAATCAGATACTGCACCTTTAAATGTAAACAATGTAGCTACGACTGTTTCAGCCTGGGAAGGATGCCTGGGACAGCCTGTTGAGCTCAGCATTCCAAGTGTTAATCTTCAAGTCAGACGGCTTCTTTAAGCTCCAGAGGAAAAGAATTTCCCCTTTGTCTCCATCTGTTGAGGCTGCTGTTGCAGAATACCATAGACGAGGTGGTTTATTAACTACATAAATTTATTCCCCATGGTTCTGGAGGCTGGGAAGTCTAAGATCAGGTGCTGGCGGGTTTGGTGTCTGGTGAGGGCCCGCTTCCGGGTTCATAGATGGCGCCTTCTCGCTGTGTCCTCACATTGTTGACGCTCTCTGGGGTCCCTTCTATAAGGGCTCTTATCCCGTTCATGAGGGCTCTACCCCTATGACCTAAGCACCTCCCCAAGGCTCCACCTCCTGCTGCCATCCCTTTGGTTAGGGTTTCAGCACATGAGTTGTGGGGGAGCACAGCATTTAGACCACAGTAGCTTTACTAAATGACACATCTTCTATCCTTCCTGAAATTTCTCCATTCCTCAACCTTTGAGGGTCTTTGTGCCTCTGTGTGCTCTGCCTTGTGAGTGAGTGTCATGAATCTGTCTTGGAACTTCCATTCTATTCTCCAGCAAGCAGAGGTGAATAGAATCCACTTTGAGAAGCTGTGCCTGGTCCTTCCAGCGTGTGTGTCCACCTCCAGTCTTCCAAGGGGTCAGCTAGGATGGGGCAGACGGCTTGCGGGGGAGAAGGACCAGAGCATGTTTATCGTGGGTAGGGAGAGACATTCAGAGTCCCATTTTATCATCTGCACGCTTAGTTGTGTGACGGAAGTGGCTGTTTTTGGAGAATCTCTTTCTTCTGTGGTAAACGGAGCCAAGTCAAAGGAGGTGATTTATTACCGTTGCCTTGTGTCAGCTGCCGGTGATCCCCGAGAAAATGTCAGCAAATAAATGTGCCATCCTGTGCCTGCATTTCCAGTCCAGTGCTTCTGTGAAATGTTTCAGAAAGTATTTTATGACATTTAAAAAGAAGTAATTAGGTTTTTGCAAACAAGTTTTTAGTGTTTAATTTTGGAGGTGGTGATTAGAACTTACAAATTCTTTACCACACTCTTTCCATGATGCTGTGTACGAATTGAATGGTTTGATAAAACGCAAATACAGCAATGTCTCACTTACCTCTGCTTCGTAACAGTGAATTTTCCATCTATCTTGGTGCCCCTGTGGTTAAGCTGAAGTTACTTCATTTTTAAAAACCTACTTCCAAAGGCACCAAGGTCTGAGGCTTTTGTCCTGTTGCAAAATGGCTCCAGCCTGTGGGGCTTTCTGTGTTCTCCTGTTTACCTTTCACAGTTTTCTGGTCTCTTCTCTCCCTGTGGTTCCCAGCAGTCCCTGCTGTTGCTGTGCTTCTAGTAGCTTCCCCGACACCTGCCAGACACACGGCTTCTGTCCTGCAGTGGGGAGGGAGACAGACAGGGCTTGCTAGAGCTGCGAGTGGGCTCGGAGCAAGGGGCTTTCCTGTCGACAGGGTGCGGGGACTTCAACACGCGGGTTCTGACAGATCTTTTAGTTTCTTTCTTGCTTTTAGCTATTTTCTGGGTAAGTGATGTTTCCAGGCATTATGGTTTTCAGATAAATGAGGTGTTGCTGTCAGCCCCCGGTGGATTCCTGGGCTGCGTTCCGAAGCCGACTGCAGACTCAGCCACGGCCACAGCTGCCAGGCAGTCGGCTCCAGAGTGTATTATCTGTGGATTTTTTTTTCTTCAGGAAGCTAATTGGTTTTTTAACAGCATGGGGGTATAATGTACATACACTGGAATTCGAGGAGTTTTGGCAAACGTATGCAATTGCATAATTAGTGGTTAGGGAGAGCCGGGCTTTCCAATCCGATTTTGGATCTCAGCCCTTCTGCGGCTTTCTTCTCACTTCCAAAATTTCCCCCTTGTGCTCAGCTGCTCTCCACAGTCATCTGCCACCATGAGCAGAAAGGCTGCGATTTTTGGCAGCCAGAGCAGGGGTGGGTGAAGAGCAGCCCCAGGTGGAGTATGGAGGTGCGTGGCCATCACCGTCTGTAAATAGTCACCTCTTCTTGCTTTGCTGCCGTCCTTTGATAGTTCTTAAGGAGCTTATAATTGTTTTTAATAATTGTAATTGTTTTATTCAGTTTTATAATTTTCATCTGCAGTAAGAATCACCTGACCTACTACTTCACGCTGTTGTTTCCTTCTTGGGCCGTTTCATCTCCTTTTTAAAAATTGAGGGTAAAACTTACCCTTCTCCGCGTACAGCTCTAGGAGTTTTGGGAACACGCAGTCATGTAACTACTGGCATAGTCAAGATGAAGAACATCCACTGCCCCCCAGGTTTCCATGTGTGCCTTTGTGGTCACTCCATCCCCACCTACCCCGTGACCTGGCTGCCACGGCTCTGTTTTCTGCCCCCTGGTTTTGCCCTTTCCAGAAAGTCATATAACTAGAATTATGTCATGTGTCTCAGACTTCTGTCTGCTCTCACTTACCGTGGCACATGTGAGATCCATCCATCTTGTGTGCTCCAACAGTTCATTCCTTTTCATTGCTGAGTAGTATTCCATTTTCTGAATGTACCACAGCTTGTTTATTCATTCACCAGTTGAAGGACATTTGTGTCCAGGGTTTGATAATTTTGAAAAGAGCTGCTATGAGTATTCATGTAAAGCTTGTGTAAAATCTGAGAGGGATTTCTGAGTTGTATGGTAAAAGCATTTTTCATGGTGTAAGAAACTGGCAGACTTTTCCTGAGTAGCTGTGCAGTTCTGTGATCCCATCAGCAGGGAGTCAAAGTTTCAGGTGCTCTGCAGCCTCACCAGCAGTTTGTAATGCCAGTTAAAAACAATTTAGTAATTTGTTTTGTAGTTGTATTTCATTTGTGATTGTAATTTGCGCTTCCCTAACAACTGGAGGTGCTGAGCACCTTTTCGGGTGCTTATTTGTCATCCCTGTAGCATCTCTGGGGAGGTGTCGTGTCTATTCAGATCTTTTGCCTCCATCTTTATCATTGGGTGGTTTGTATCCTTTTTATTGGGTTTTGGGAGTTTTGTGTGAACTCTATTAAACAGATACAGATTCTTTATCAGATTCATGTTTTGCAAATATTTTTTTGCCAGTATGTGGCTTGTCTTTTCTTTCTCTTAACATTGTATTTTGAAGAGCAGAAATTTTTGATTTTGAAATCCAATTTATCAATTTTTTCTTTCATGGATTATGCTTTTGGTGTCATATCTAAAAGTTTTATGCCTAACCCAAAGTCTCAAAGATTCTCTCCTATGTTTTATTTTCGAAATTTGATGGTTTTCTGTTTTCCATTTGTGTCAAGGACCCATTTTGAGTTAATTTTTATCTGTGAAGCAATGTAGGGATGAGGTGTTTTAAAATTTTTTTTGTAAATGTGTAATTGCTTTTGCACCATTTTTTAAAAAACTACCCTTTCTGCTTAAAAGTTATTTGCATGTTTTAAAAAATCCATTGATTAAATTTGTGTTGATCTATTTGAGGGCTCTGTTCTCTCCCATTGATCTATATATCTTACCTTTCACCAATATCAAGCTTTCTTGATTACTGTAGTTTTGAAATGAGATTATATGAGACCTTCTATTTTATTCTTCCTTTTCAGCATTGTTTTGGACTATTCTAAATCTTTTGCCTTTCCAAATAAATATTAGACCCTGCTTGTCAATTTCTGTAGAAATCCTGCTGCGATTTATTAGGACTGCATTGATCCATAGGTCAATTTGGGGAGAATCTGTATGTTAATGATATTGGATATGATACACCATGAGCATGGTCTATCTCTCCATTTATTTAGGTTTATGGTTTTTTGGGGTCAATGTTTTGTAGCAGTCAGCACGCTGGTCTTTCACATATTTTCATTAAATTCATGCGTAAGTACTTTGTTTTTGGCACTATTCTACATGACACTTAAAATGTCAATTTCCAATTGTTTATTGCTAATATATAGAAAAACAATTGATTTTTGTATATTGATGTGAATCCTGAAACCTTGATGAGATAAACTCATTTATTAGTTCTGGCAGCTTTTCATAGATTCTTTGGGATTTTCTACTTAGACAATCATGTTGTCTGTGAATCAAGACATATATTTCTTCTTTTCCTATGTGGATGCCTTATTGCACTGGCTAGGGCCTCCTGTGTGATGCTGGATAGGAGTGGTGGGTCAGACATGCTTGTCTTCCTCCTGACCCTAAGGGGAAAACATTCAGATTTTATACGTATATATAAATATATTTTTTTGTAGATGCCATTTATTGGGTTGAGAAAGTTATCTTATATTCTTAATTTGCTGAGAGTTTTACCATGAATGGATGTCAAATTTTGTTAAATAGTTTTTCTGCATCTATTGAGATAAACACATTTTCTTTTTTAGTCTGTTGAGATACCAAATTACATTGATTGATTTTCAAATGTTGAGCCAGATTTGCAATCCTGGGATAAATCCCACTTGTTTGTGATATATTATCTTTTTTATACATAGTTGGATGCAATGTATTAATCTTTTTAAAGGATCCTTGTGTCTGTGTTCAAGAGGGTTATTCATCTGCACATATTTTATTTGCAATATCTTTGTTTGCTTTTGATATCAGGGTAATGCTGACCTCATAAAATATCCCCCAGTCTGGGTTTGTCTGATGTTTTCTCATGATCAGACCAGAGTTACAGGGTTTTGGAAAGAACACCACAGAGGGGAAGTGATCTTTCACATCATTTCAGGGGATATCCATACCACATCCCTAATAGTACTAACCTTTGTTGCTTGGTTGCTGTGCTTGTCAGGATTCCCCACTATAAACCTCCTATTTATAGCCTTTCCCTCCTCTGATTTTCAGGAGCGAGTTGCTAGGGCCTCCAAAAGGGGGTAGGTTGTGTTTACCCCCACCTTTAGCAGGGGGCGTAAGCCAGGTATATTCTCTGGAACTCTTCTGTGAGGGAGATTTATCTCTGATTTATATGTTTTATTCAATTTTTTATATCATGGACTCATATATTCCTTCTATGCTTTGGGTTATAAGCTGATATTACATTATTTATTTTGTTCTAATTTTTCCAGTTTTGGCCACTGAGAATTCTTTCATCTTGACTCCCTTTGACATACCCTCAATGTCATGCTGTGTGAAGTATTAATACACTTTCTGTACTACGGGTGCTTCAGGCCTGTATTTTCTCTGCCCTTGTCATAGAATCAGCCATTTATCCAAGGAGCCCTGGTTCCTTTTATTGAAGAAAAGTATTTAGAAATCAAATCTCCTTTCATTTTTGTAATTACATATATATTGAGATATAATTCACATGCCATAAAAGTGACCTTTTTGAAGTGCAAAGCTTAATGGTTTTTATTATGTTCATAGAGTTGAGTAATCATCACCACTCTTTAATTTTAGAATATTTTCGTTACTCCAAAAAGAAACTGTGCCAGTTGGCAGTCATTTCCACTCTCTGCCCTGATCTACTAATCTGCTTTTGGTATCTGTGGATCTGACTATTGTAAGTATTCCTGTAAAGTGCATCCAACAATATTTGGCCCTTTTTGCCTGGCTTCTTTTACTCAGCATAATGTTTCTAAGGCTCATTGGTGTTGTAGCGTGTATCAGTACTTCATTCTTTTCACGGCTGAATAGTGTGTTAATTCTTCTTGCGATGTTTAGTAGAATTCACCAGTGAAACCATCTGGCTTTACTAGCCTTTTTTTTGTGGAAAGTTTTTTGATTACTAATTCAATCTTTCTATTTGTTTTATTAACAGTTTCTATTTCTTCTTGAGTCAGTTTCAGCAGTTTGTGTCTTTCTCAGAGCTTTTAGATTGTGTGTAGGTTATCTAATTTTCTGGCAAACAATTGTTTATAATCTTCTATAATCCACTTCGCCTCTGTGAGGCCCACGGTGGCATCCCCTGCACACCCTGGTTTTACTGCGGAGAGTTCTCTTTCTTCTTGGTCGGTCCAGCTAAACGTTGTCAACTTTGCTGATCTTGTCAAAGGACTAACTTTGATTTCATTGGTTTTCCTCTAGTTTTTCTATCTCTTTTTCATTTTTTCCACTTTAATCTTTATTATTTTTCCTTCTGCTTTAGTTTTCTCTTTTTCTTAGTAGTTTCTTTAGGTGGAAGATTCAGTTACTGACTTGAGCTCTTTCTTCCTTTTTAATATGGCATTTAAAGCTGTAAGTTTCCCTCTAAGCACTGCTCTAGCTGCATCCTGTGAATTTCATTATGTTTTAGTTTTCATTCATCTCAAAGTATTTTCTAGTTTTCTTGTGGCTTTTTTCTCTGATCTGTTTTTTAGTTAGGAGTGCATTTTTAAATTTTCACGTATTTGTGAATTTTATAAGTTTCCTTCTGTTATTGATTTTTTCAATTTCATTCCTTCATGTTCAGAGGACGTATGTTGGATTGAGTCACTATTTTAGTCTTTGCCATAGCAGCTCTGTTGCAACCACTCAAGTCTGTTCTGTTGCAAATGCAGACATAGCCAACACTTGAATGAGAGGGCTTGGCTGTGTTCCATTAAACCTCTGTGTATAAAAATAGATGGCAGGCTGGATTTGGCACACAGGCTGTAGAAACTGAGGCACATAGTCTGTGCACCCTGAAGTGTATATACCTTCTCCTTTGCTAGGCCTTTTTTGGGGGACTTAAATGAGCCTAGACAGGAGTTCAGTTTAGTGTTGTTGCTATGGTTACCTTCAATGCACCGCTGGCTTCAAATTTATTACCCAGTGCTTAGTTCCTGGGAGAGATTTCTCGATGTTCCTGTTCCACCTTCAGCTCTAGGTTTCTCTTGCCCCCGGCAGTCTCCCTCCAAGCTCTTGCCCCTCCCCCCTGTAGACTTGTGATATTTGTACCTGATGCTTGGTGCCTGCTGGTGGGAGGTGGGGCTGGGTTCTCTTTTTTCTGTTCCTGCCTCTCATTTAGGCAGCATCTGTGTCCTTGGGCCTTGTGGGTAGGGATTTCTCAGTGGTCCTGCCTCTTCCCTGGCAGTAGGGGATCTGTCCTGGTCTGGACCCAGAACTGTTTCTTGCCCTCCCCTAGAGGTGGAGGGTTTTATTCTGTTCCCTTCTCCATCCACAGTGGGTCTTCATCAGTGCCCTGGGAGTGACAGGTTTTGCTGTCCTCAAAGCTTTGTCCTGTAGGTGGGAGGGTCTGGGCGGGGCTCTGAGGTTTCCTGCGGCAGCAGCTGTTCCCCACAAGGCTGGCATCACAAGGACACTTTCCCTGACTTTCTGCCCTTGCCCCCTGGTCTGTCTTGTGAGCACCCAGTGGGGTTTGAAGAAGAGACCCTGAGAGCGGGCGCAGGCTTTCTGTGTCTACGGCGCCCACATTTGCCCACCCTCACTGAACGCTTAGCTGAAATCTTCTTATCCCCTTTGCTGGCAGTCTTGTCTTCCTGCCTGGCCCTGCCCTCGGATGCCAGGCTCAGGTGCTGCATCTCCTCAGGGGGTGTCTTGTGTTGGATTTCGGGCTAGTTGGTTGCTCTGTGACCTCAGCTCTCTGATGGGTTCAAGAAGGTTACAATTGTGTAGATTATCCGCTTTTTCTTGTTAGAGTAGGAGTGATTCTCTTTCCAGCTTTTTATCTTCCAAGCTGAAGCTGGGTCCTTTTTGATATGGAAAATGTCTGGGAGGATAATATTAGTAGCGGAAAACTTGAGTGACCCGGGGGGATCAGTGTGGACTTGGCCCATAGGTCCCGGGCTCCTGTGTGGTCACTGAACTACACGGATTTAGGAGTGTTGCACACGGGGGCTGGACCTGAGGGCAGACTAGTGGAGCTTGTCTGGGCAGTGGTGATCCTGTGGGCTTCATGTATCTTGGTCTGGACTCCCAGGCTGGGCTAGAATAAGGCTGACCCCTGCTGCAGCCAGGAGAGGCGGGGGGCCCCCAGCACTGGCGCTCATGTTTTGGCAAATCATCGTTGAGTGTGTTGATCTCTTCAGTGCACTAACCTTTACTGCAGATCTTACACCTCAGGACCCATTTGTAGCTGACCATTCCTGTCCTGAGGACTCTTGTTTATGGTTCAGAGAAGAAGTACCAGCTGCTAACACTGATGGTTTCTGTTTCAGGAAGACAATTCACGAGTGTCTTTTAAGAAAAGGTTTCCCTTAAGACACAACACAAAGAAAAAAGGTATGTCATGTATCTGTTGAAGAAATAGAAATGTACATATTCTATAATAACTCAGCCATGGATGAAAATACTTGAAGGATCCTATTATGAACAGCTGGTATACTATAGGTTAAATTTGTTTCTTGAAAGACAGTTAAAATATACAGAGAACACTTGATGGAGAAAAGATCTTACTTCCTGCCCACCGTCTCCTCCCTGCCTTCCCTAAAACCCATAGTAATAACATCACCAAATTATAATTCCTTTTCTAAATTTTTTCATAATTGTTTACGTATAATTCTTTACATTCGTGGTTTTAAAAGCAGTTTACAAAGAGTTTTCATGTGTATGAATTTCTGGTATGACAGCCATGAAGACAAGAAAAATGATGTGTTACCATATTAATTGACATGATGCTTGGGAAAGTGATTTGCAAATTGTAAAAATCCTTTGGAGGTATTAACAATTTGTCTTTTTATTATGTAAGTCAGAAATTTGAAGATGAGGAAACTGAGGCATAGAGAGGGTGATGAACTTGAAATGTTGTAGCTGAAGCTCACTCCCAGGCTGTCTTCTGAGGTTTGCAAGTCCCACATCCATGGTAGGAATGGGAAATCCAGCAGCTCATTCCATAGCTTTGCTTTGTGGCTAAGATCCTTGTCAATGACTTTTGTGCTCTTTGGATGTAATTTAGTCCCTCAAGTAAAGCACTTGCAGCCCCCCTTTTTAAGAAAATGTGGTAATTAAGATCCTATGACATAATAGTGTCCTGTGAGATCACAGAGTAGTGAAGATTACCTAACACTATTTGTGTTGCATCTCTGTGGCTGGTCTTCTGTCCTTCCTTCCCTCCGTCCTTCCTTTCTTCCTTCCTTTCTTCCTTCCTTCCCTCCTTCCTTCCTTGCCTCCTTCCTTCCTTCCTCCCTTCCCTCCCTCCTTTTGTTTATTAGGTAGACCCTATAAGTGAGGACTTGAATCTTGTTCCTCTTGAAGAAAGATATAGGAGGAATCTTTGCCAAAGGAGAGGTTGGGGGGAGCCTCACTTCCCAGTGCTGTGGGCAGGCCATCACCCTTCACCCACCACCCTTCACCCATCATGTCGCGGTAGCCGACTGCTCTTAGGATCCGTACATGGTCAACATTGGCTTAAATTAACCTTGAGGAAAGGCTTGAGGGACACGAGATGGTGGAAGAGCAGCGTTACAGTTGCGTGTGGACGTGGAGCGCGTCTGGGTCGCTTGGCACGAGGAGAAGCCCCCGGAGTGAGGGGCGGGAAGTCGGGGGCCGGGGCAGGGTCTCCTTCGTGTGTCGGAAACAGCAGCCTGAGGCCCGCAGGTCTGGGACGAGGGGGCCACGTGGCTTTGGGGTCTCAAGACGGGGTGAGAGTTCTCGGTGAGGGTGATCTTTCTTACTATTCTCTTGTGTGGACCAGGACGACCAGACAGGGTAAGAAACACAGGCTTACTTGGGACCTATCATACCCTGTGCTACTTTGGGTTTTAATTTCAAAATTTCACTATAATTATTGATATTCCCTCAATCAAAATCTTTCAACCACAATTTCTATTGAATGTTGGGGAAAGTTTACCTTTTGATTTTCTACTCTTCCTGGTAACTTAAGAGAAAAATCATCATTCAGTGTGATAAATGCCAACAAGATTATCAGAGAAGCTTTTTCTGTTTTCAAGAAAAGAGGTTTATAAAGAGGATCCCCCAGATAATAAAATGCGAAGGTGGTCCCTGCACCACACTGGAGCAGAAGTGCATTTGGGCCCCAGATCGCCACCTCCTGACCAGGAAAGAGCCCAAGGGCCGTCACAAGTAAGTCTTGGGCGGGAGCCGATTCAATTTCAGAACGTGGGTCTAGCCTGCTCCTTCTCTTTTCTTTCTGTTATTTGATTTTTAATTGGAGGATGCTCCTCAGGTGACAATTTGCCCCAGAGAAAAATATCAGTGGACAAAAGCCTAACCCACCTTGAGCTTTCAGCCCTTCATCTGCCCTTTCACATCAAGTCCTGAGTGCTTTTGAACACCCCACGCAATTCTACAGACTTCATTGAGCCTCAGGATTATAAGACACATATTGAACCATCTGCTGCACTAATAATCTAAAATATGTATGGATTATAAAATGCCTTTGTAGACATTTCCTTTTGAGTTTTATTTTCACAATAACAACCTTGCCAGATGGCTATTCTCATTCTACAGAGGAGAAAATAGAGTGATTACCTGTCTTGTCCTTGCTGACAAAGATGGCAAGAGAAACAGCAGAAAATTCAAGCAAATCTCCTTCTCTTCCCACCTGTATCCATTGCCAGCACAGCACAGTGCTGGGCGCCGGGCGCTGGGTGCTGGGCGCTGGGTGCTGGGTGCTGGGCGCCGGGCGCTGGGTGCTGGGCGGGGTGCAGCTCACCATGGCTGCCATTCCCCATGGGGCTTGCCTGTGGTTCCTCCATAATGTCACTCAGAGCAGCCTGAGGAGGTGGCCGTGAGTTATTTCAGGCACTCTCTAGTTTGTTTCCAAGTGCCCAGTTACCCTCTGGCTTCTGCCCATAGCTCTGTAGTTCAATTATAGCCTCCCAGGCCTCTGAGCAGTTTTCCCTAACGTGAATTACACCAGGCTGTAGAAGTTAATCAGCCAATCTGAGGTCACCAGAAATTGTGGCCCAGCACGAAGATTTGTCTGGGAGGGGGAATGAGCCCGTTTCATACCTGGCTTAGAAAATGTTACCTTTCCTACTGAATGCTTAAGGCTGTCAGTGGCCATCAACCCTATCAAATTCTGTAGAATCAGGTGCTTAAAAATCTTGGAATTCTTACCACTTGCAACATGTGTTTCCAAAACATTGCATTGCCTTCCTATATTTTGTGAGAGTTTACAAG
The DNA here is from genome assembly GCA_023783475.1 of Daubentonia madagascariensis. NCBI lineage: Eukaryota > Metazoa > Chordata > Mammalia > Primates > Daubentoniidae > Daubentonia > Daubentonia madagascariensis. Next base: position 3,235,613 of record JAKFHU010001035.1, read on the forward strand.
TTTCATTTTTCTGGGAGAATGAGGCCATTTTAAGTCCCTGAAGTTTAATTCAAGGCAGTATCGTTTTCTTTAGCTCACTGGGAATAATTTTTTGGCAGTATTTTATTGCAGTTATTTTTATTTGTTTTTGAGAATTAGAAAGCAGAGGGTATTCAAAGAAAAGAAACAAAAGAAACAGAAAAAAAAAAACACCTATTTTTTTCCCACTGTGATTTTTAGTCTGCTTTACTCTGCTTCAAAGTGTGCACAGTCCAGTGGCAAAGTCGCAGGAGCAAGCCCTAACACTGCACCGTGCCACCGTGCCTGGTCTTACAAAGCGTCTTCTTTTCGCAGTATAGGTGCAAATGCATCTTTTTCTCACCTCTTGGTTTCTTTGTGTGCTGTAAGCATGAGAAGCTTGCAGCGTAACATATTCAGGCCAGATTCTCATTCTGTGAGGCTTCATTAGATGTCTCTCTCTCTCTCTTTTTTTTTTTTTGGTCAATCTGGCAATGAGGGAATTGTTAAAAAAATGAATTTTTAACATTTTTTACTATCATAAATTAGCTTGGTTCTGTGATGACCTGTTATTATTGTCATTCAAAAAGCTGCTAGCAGTTGGTGCATACGAGGGTCCAGGAGGTGAGACAGGCCCTTGCAGAGAGTGGAGAACACACTCCCGGTGACTGGCTTGGCCTTTTTGATCAACACATTTTTAGTTCAAAAGCACATCTTGGCTTGCTGTGCTTTTCCTACGTGCTGTCTATTTTGACAGCCTCTTTTGACTGGTGATAACAGCTTGCTCCAAGCAAAATTAATCATAATGGTTTATTTTTTAATTCTCTTTTTATATCTTCAGTTGGGTAAAGCTACAGAGATTTACTTCCCTGAACCAGGCTCCTGCTCATTTTCCCTGCTGTTTTATGGTTTTCATTAAAGCAACCCTAAGCAGAATGGTGAATCCCGGTTTCCGGGCCTTCAGCCTTCATAGCACCTTCTTCACCTCCCTTGCCCCTGGGAGAATGCTTTTACATCCCTTTTCTCTTCCTCTCAGGTGGCCAAGGGATAAAACCTCTGATCTTGGGAGCTATTATCAGTTATTTACACCAGAGCGTGACCTTAAGTGAATGTTTCAACTTCTGAAGTATTGCCATGTACGCCTTAGCTTTGGTTATAGAATGGAAGCCACCTTTTTCTGTAAAGAAGCTGTTAGAGCATTTGGATGTTAGTACCATGTAGGCTGTGAGGGCAACCCTGCTCTGTAGGTAAGGATGCTAACCATCCAGAAAGTTATTTCGCTGAATATACATCTTATTTTACCCAAGGATAAAGAGGACAGAAAGAAAACCCAAGGGGTTACTGTTTGCTTGGGGGTTCAGGCTCTGGTGTTTGTGCTGAGAATGCCCATGTGTCCATCGGCATATCTAAATGCTTCTGTGCAGTTTCACAGATATTTGGTAGGTGTTACCTTAGCCAGTTGGTATTTCTTTAGATTTTATAAATTATGAGTGCTTTTATTTGAGGGGTTTATTGTTTTATTTGGTTTTTTCTTTTCTTTTCTTTTTTCTTTTTTGGCAAATCTGTTTAGTGATGTTCTGTGATCTTTTACTTAGGTATAAAACGATGCTTAGGACTGCAACATGGTGCAAAGGAGAGCGAGTGCCTGGCCTGCATCCAAAAGACCTGGCAGCCCTGGACCTGCTGTCAAGGGGCTGTGTCGACTCAGGCCAGTCGCAGGGGCCTCCCGTCCTCATTGGTAAGATGAGGCCGAGGAATTAGATGCTCCCCTTTGGTTCCAACTCTTGCGGAATGTGTGTGCTCCTCGTGTGGCCAAGCTCCCTGAGTCTTCTCTGGCCGATGGGAGACTTTCACCAGACGGCTGCCCCCCCAACCCCCTGGGCTGGATGGAGGGCAGCCCTGCGTGGCCCAGGGGCTCTGTGGTCCCTTTGGACAACTTGGTGGTGGGGTTGGCTTTGACTCGATGGGGTGGTTGTTGGAGTTTTGAATCCAGAGTCTTTGCCTTTAGACAGAACAAGATCCAAATGAGTCTAAAGAAACATTCACTACACTTTTTTTTCTTTAGATTCTTTCTTTACTGCTAAATATCAGTCTTTTCTGAGAATCTCAAATTTCTATTTCTTTCTTTGGTAGCAGAACTAACTCATTTCCTGTATGGCATTTGATATATTTGAAGCCTCTCTTTAATCTCCTAGGGTAAATAATCTTAGCCTGATTAAATGACCTTTTGAGTTTTGTAAAAATTGTTTCTGAGCAGTTATAACCCAAGTCGGGTTTATGTGGCAACTTTCCTCATTGGTGATCAAAGACTGTTATGCCTTATACGTACAGGTACAAGAGGAAGGGGCATTTCCTTTGCCCTCTGGTAGTCATAGAAACCGGGTGCAGGCTTCCTGCTGTTTGTAGACAGCCTTCCTCCAAATGGTCCTGGAGAAGCCATCATTGGATAAATTGAAATTGCTAGGAAGATGTTAGTATGTAATTACAGTAATGCAATGACAGGGATATGTTCTGAGAAATGCATTGTTAGGCGATTTTGTCTTTCTGTGGACATCAGAGTGTACTTACATACCTAGATGGTATAGCCTACACACCTGGGCTAAGTGATACAGCCTTTTGCTCCTAGGCTATAGACCTGCACAGCAGGTTGCTGTACTGAATACTGTAGGCAATTGTAACACGATAGTATTTGTATATATAAACATATCTAAACATAGAAAAGGTACAGTAAAAATACAGTCTTACAATCTTATGGGGCCACCATCGTATACATGGTCTGTTGTTGATGGAAAGGTCATTATGCAGCACATGACTGTGTTTAAAAATTGTTTAGAAATGTTTGAAAATTGAAAGTGGAGAAGCAAAATACTCATCAGAGGAACTCAGCATTGAAACGAGCCTTCCTAGTTTAATCCAGCTGTGTGGTGGGGAGTGGAGTAGGCAGAGTCCTGGCGTCGGGTGTTGGCCCTTCTGTCTTGATGTCCGTGCCATGTGAGGCGAGCCACTCACATCTCTGAATCAATTCCCTCATCTACAAAAGGATTAATAACTTCTCACGGCGCTGTTGTGGTGTCACATGAGAAGAGTAACCTAAAGATGTGTTGAAAATGAAAACCATGTACAAATGTAGGGTAATTCTGTGTTCTTCACTTTATTCTTTTGGAACGTCCCTGAGTTCTCCATGTCCATTTTAATGTGTGGTGTATCGGAGCCTGTGTCTTTTGGCTTGGTGGGACCCTTTCTACTTGTGGAGCATCTTCATCAGTGTCCTAATTTAATTTTCAGTCTTCTCTGCACACCTGACTGTGACTGGTCCTCTGTTTGACATTGGATGGTTACTGTATGCTAAACAAATACCAAAGTTGAAACATTTGCTGACATCAAATGGCCCAAGAATGCATTCTTACCTGCTTTCACCATATATTTTTGTTGAATTTCCCAGCAAATTTCATAGGAATAATACCTGTGGCATCGGAAGTTTTCATTCCTTTCAAATGCAGACTCCAATATGTTCTTATCAGTATGAATAAAAGAAGAATAAGTAGCTTATAACGTGATCAAAATCTAGACTAGGAAAGAACCTTAAAGATCATATGGCCCATCTCCTTTGCAGTTTCTCCTCTGATGGGTGGTCCAGGTGCTTGTTAAGCCCTCCCTGAGGCACCGTTCTCTTGTTTGGGAGCTTTGCACAGTCTGAGATTCTTCATAACATTGAACTAAAGCCCCTTGAGGCCATATACAGTGAGGCTAATCCCTCTGCCACATATTTCATTTCAAACTCTTCATTTCCGTTCAGGGCACATTTATCTTGCATTTAAAGAGAGCTTTTATGTTCCACCTGAGTGTTTTCTTCTCTAAACCAAACCAAATATTCAGTCCTTCCAATCTGGGCGTATGTGCTAATCTGTAGTCACTTTCCTTGCATTTATTTGAATTCCTTGGGAGACGTGGCCCCAGCACTGACCGCAGGGCTGGGGAGGGTGAGCAGAGCCGGCGCCTCCCCTGCAGGTTCTAGTGTAGAGCAACACACTGCGCTTCTCCAGAAGACAGTAGTGGTGTTTTTATTAGTTTCCTATGACTACTGTAGCAAATTACCATGAATTTAGTGACTTAAAACAACAGAAGTTTATTATTTACAGTTCTATATGTCAGAAGTTGGACACGGGTCTCCCTGGGCTGCAGTCGAGTTGTCAGTGGGGCTTGTTCCTTTCTGCAGGCTCTCGGGGACATGCTGTGTCCTTGCCCTTTCCCGCATCCCTGGGCTCGTGGCTCTGCTTCCATCTCTGAAGGCAGCGACGTTGCATCTCTATGGCTGCTCTTCTGTGGTCACATCGCCCTCTTACTCACCTCTTCTGCCTCCCTCTGCCACTTCTGAGGATCCTGTGATTACATTGGGCCCACCTGGATAATCCAGGCTACTTTACCCACTTACTAGCAACCCTAATTTCATCTGCAACCGAATTCCCCTTGGCCATGTAGCCTAACATATTCATAGGTTCTGGGGGTTGGGACATGGACATCTTTGGGGCCCCATTACTCTGCCCCCAAAGTGTTCTCTATCCTTTTAGGGCTTGTCCCTACACGACAGCACTGATTTTGAGTACAGAATAGTTTGAAAGAACCTGATCTCTCTACTGCTTTTTTTTAAAAAATAGACTTTATTATTTAGAGCAGTTTTAGGTTTACAGCAAAATTATGCAGAAAGTATGGAGATTTCCCACCCTGCCCCCAAACCTCTACAGCCTCCCCCACTATTGACCCTTCCCACCAGAGTGGTACATTGTGACAGTTAATGAACCCACATTGATACATCGTCACCAGCCAAGTCCACCATTTATGTCAGGGTTCCCTTTTGGTGTTGTACGTACTGCAGGTTTGGGCAAATGCATAATGACATGTATCCACCATTAGCATGTCATACGGACTGGTATCATTGCCCTGAACATCTCCTGTGCTATATCCACTCATCCCTCTCTCCCCCAAGCCCCTGGTAGTCACTGATCTTTTTACTGTCTCCGTAGTTTTGATTTTTCCAGAATGCCGTGTAGTTGGAGTAATAGAGCATGCAGCCTTTTCCTTGGTCATTGCCTCTCTTTTTAAATGCTTTTTTGGTAAATGCTTGTGGGAGACTTATTCCTGTCGTCTTTCTGCCGTACCCAACGTTAGTGTCTTTGCCTGCTCAGGGTCTATGGGAAGAAACGCGGTGTTCAGCCTCTTGCACGTGAGGAACTGAGGACAGCTCATGGTCTGTAACCACACCTAGTGTTGCGATTCCCATTCCAGTGTCTGTCTCATGTCCAAGGGCTACTAAACAAGCGGCTAGTTGGCAGAGGAGGAGGAGGGTGGAGATCTATAAATTGGTAAATAACCGGCAGAAGGAAGAGAGTCTGGCCCCTGGATTGTAAAATACACTCTAAGAGGGGCTTGAGTGGGGAAAGCACAGGGAAGGGAAATAGCATGGATTGAGCACATAGTATGTGGTGGGCACTGTGCAAAGTATTTTACTTATGTTCTTTCTTTTTATCTTCGTGTGAGGATTACTTCCATGATGGTAGGTATCAGTTTTCTAAATTTGAGTTAAGAGACTCAGATAGGTGTGTTGCTTTCCCATGGACACATTAAGAAGGCAGGTTTTAATTCTAGGTCTGTCTCACTCCCGAGCCTCTGTCATTCCCGTAAGTACGTGAATTTGCCTCCCCAGAGGCAGTGGAAGTGCTTCTCCACATGCCGTGTAATAAATCTGTGAAACCAATCACTCTAAGAGAGCGTGCAGGCATTATTCGGGTGAATTTATAAAACCTTTCCAACACTGAGCTTTCCTTTCCTTTTGAGGATGTGCAGAGAGGACAACCAGACCGCTTGTGGGGTGTTCTTGGGTCTCTGTTTGTTTGTTTCTTTTTTTTTGAATTATTAAAAGTACTTTTATCTTACTTATTGCTAAAAGGGTGTGAGGTGGTTTACAATAAAAACAGATATAAAAGAAAATTGAAGACCTTTAAAAGAAGAATGAAAATATGAACACCAAGCAGTAAATCAGAGGGTCAGGGAGAGGGAAAATGAGGGCACTTGTGTCACAAAAGGACTGTGGTTCTCACCTTCCGTGGAATCCTCCAATCCCTGCTTTCTATTTTTTGTCTGTAGGTTTAATCATTTCTGAATATTTGAGTTTCTAGATGGTGGAAAGGAGTAACAGTGAACTAGATGTTTGGGGACATGAGTGGTTCGAGACCCACTAAATTAGTCCACAGTGGACTGCAGAATCCCTGATTGGAGGCCTTATCTGAGTCTTATTTTTTCATGTTAAAATAAAAGGTAAGGACATCTGCACCCCCATAGTATTCTGAAATTAAAAAAAAAGGCAAGGACAAGATCATTGATTTTCAATTTTTGGAGGAAAACATCAGAAAGCTTTATAGTAGAGAAATCCGACCAGCACCACCGGCCCAGGTTAATACCCAGGCTGACACCACATGTTATAGATTAGTGTAGATGTAAATTTCTCCTGGCATGAGGCAGTAGGACAGGCACCTCATCTGCGTGGTATTGTCCCAACATTCATAATTCCAATCTGTTTATGAGAAGATATTAGCTACACCCAAATTGAGGGATGTTCTGTGAAATACCCAACCAGGATTCTTGGAAAGTATCTAGGTCATAAGAGACTGAGAAACCCTCACAGTTTGGAGGCGACTGGGAGATGTGATGACTGAATACGAGGTGCTGTCCTGGACTGGACCCTGTAATGGCAAACGAACATTAGCAAAAAACTGGTGAAATCCAAATAAAGTCTGTTAAATAGCATTGTACAGATGTTATTAATAATTCCAGTTCAGTGTACCATGGTCTGTAGGACGTTGATTTTGGGGGACGCTGGGTAAAGAGTATACTGGAACTCGCTGTACTGTCTCTTTCCTGTAAATCTAAAATTGTTTCAAAATAAAAAGTTAAAAGAAGCACCAGAACTTGTTTTTCCCCAAGTGGAAAGTTAGAGCAGAGAAAAATGAATTGTTTGGTTTAAGAAGATGTGGCAGGACGAAGTCCACAAGTTCAGCTCCTTTGCTGCTCTCCAGTGGCCTCCTGTGTGCCCCAAGACACCCCTGGGGACACAGTGGGCACGCAGCTGTATCGGCCAATCGTTTAAGGGCCTTTTCAGCTGAAAAAAATATTCTAAGTGTCACCAAATCTGCCAACGAGCAACATTAGAGCAGTAATAGGACTCACAGTTGATTTGAATTTTGCTGATGAAGCAAAGTGAGAGCTGAGAATCGACTGTTGGATTTGATGACGCGGAAGTCGTTCACAGCCACACGACAGGCTGTCCCTCTGGTCAAAGAGCAGAAGCAGTGGGCACTGAGACGTCCTGCACAGCCAGCCCTCGGCGGGAGTGTGGCTGCAGAGGTGGATGCGTGGTCGAGGTTGGGTCCTTTTCTTAAAGGTAGGGGATGTTACTGCATGTTTGTTCTTACCTAAGGGGAGCAAACTGACGGTGCAGGAGTGAGAGAGGTGGTGATTGCCAGGTGGATGTGCTTGAACAGGTAAGAGATGTGGAATCGTGCATGATGGGGGGGTTGGTGCTGGTCAGGAACGCGACGGCTCACGCCCAGTGGCCCAGCGATGGCAGAGGTCGTGGACGCGGACCTGGCAGGTGAGAAGTGCAGGTGGGCGCCTGTGGGCGTGTTTTCTGATTGCTCTTATTTTCACTTATTTTCACACACAGAAGCAGGGTCCTCAGTGGGGAGTGTGGAGGTGACGGGTGCAGTTTTGAAGAGAAAGCAGCTGCTTGGAAACGTGAGCTACTGAAGGGCCAGGGTTGCGTGGCAGCACTAAGGGACCCCTTGAGGGTGGGGTGGACCACGTCCTGAGGAGGCCCAAGCAGGACGTGCGCGAGTTCGGGGAGGGACGGGTGGACCAGAGCAGCCCATGAGGGAGGAGAGAAGAGCTGCGCCTTGGAGGGGGAGTGGAAAGACTGGAGGGTGGCGTGGAGACGGGTTAGAATCCTCAGGAATCACAAAGTCTGGGGTGTGGTCATGCGAGTGGGAGAGAGAACAGGATCGTGAGGTGTGGCGAGTCAAGGAACCGAGAAGCCACGATTGGAAGGTTTGTCTCAAGTAGTTGTGATTCCTGCGCATTATGGGGGGGGAGGGGGGGAGGGAACCAAGGCTAACATGGTCAAGGAGTGAGCGGTGTGGCCTGAGGCCTGCGGGTAACTGGGGCGGGGGGCATGATAGTCTAATGACAGGAACTTCAAAGAGGCTGATGGGTTTTGGAGGGAGGAGGGGGTGAAGGTCTGGACACAGCGATGGGGGCAGGGAGACCCCTACCCACGCCTACACACAGTGGTCCCAGGGCCTGGGCGGGAGCAGCCATCATCTGAGAGGGTCACGGGGAGGGGAAGGGGGACGTGTCCTCAGGAGAGTGAAACTTGGCACATGTTTTCCGTGGGGCACTTTGAAGTGTGTCTTAAAAGTCTGAAAACATACATGCTTTTGAACTGCCGTCTACATCTAGAAGTTTGTCCCAAGGCTGCAAAATCAGAGATAAGTTCTTATTCCCTACTGCTAAACTTAATTTAGGTTACCACTTGTTACAGCAAGTGGTGGGTTTATGATTTCTGTTTATTTCCATTTCTTCGGCTTTGCGCTGTTTTCTGGATTTTCTGTGGTGAGCTTGCCTGAATACAGAAAATAAAACATATTTTAAGAATAAAAAAATCTGTAGTGGTTGCGGGAGAGCTCGTTAGGTTAACCTCTTGTTCTAGGGCCACAGCTGGGCGGGAAGCCTTCAAGGCACTATCAGAGGTTCTGTGAACTCTTTTAGATTTAGCTTGTTCCCCTATAAGGATTTGGTAAATGTCTTTGCTGATTTATTCAAAAGCATTCTAGCCCACAGAAAAATCAGTTGCCTAGGTAATAGTTACCAAATACAAAAATTAAATGCTGTCTAACTTTGGGTTTCTAACTTTTCTCAAACTAATTATACCTTAAAACAGTGGATTTATTTTCACAAATTTGAGCCTGACATCTTAATTCATAACTAGTAGCTGCTGGGTGTTCTGGCAGCCACAGAAATAAGTGAAAATAAAAACTAGATTTTAAGCCAAGTGTTGAACACAGTACTTACATAATGCTCAAGTCACATAATACTTTAAAATGTACAAGTGATGGAATTCTTTGTGGACAAAGGCGGTGGTTTTTCTGCCCGTATCCAGCTGCTGTGGCACGTCTGATTCTTGGTGGCCTCTGCCCTTCCACGAGTGTAATCAAAGCCAGCCTTCTCTTGAAACGCTTAGCTCTTGCTCTTTTTTTCCTCTGTTCCAATTTCAGATTCCCCCAGCTGCTGCTGTTGGCAGTTTAATCTCTCCAATCAACGCTTCTAACAGCTTCTCAAATTTCCTCCCTCCCTCCCTGCGTAGCTGTCAACGTCCTGCTGCTCTTGCACATCTTTTTCATCTCACTTGCCGAAACGTCAGGTCTTCAGAACAGCGTCGGTCTAGTGATTTGGCTCCTGAGTTCAATTTAACTGAAGGGCTTATTAGCAAAAATATTTCTGTGTTGATTGCACCAATGGAGACTTTGAGACCCAGATACACTTAGGTGCGTGTATCTAGAATTGCACAAACATTTTCCTGCTAGGTTGCTGAGTTGGAAGAGAATCCCATAAACCCTTCACAGTACTTTGATAGCAGAATTGTTGGATAAGATGTTCAGTGGAGCAGATCTGCAGAAAAGTTTTATTGCATTTATTTATACTAGTGTGTAGTAGCGTGTTTTATCTTGTAGGTGTTGATGTCAGTTATATGTTTCTAGTTTTAGTATTTTTCACTTTGGAGTGAATATCCTACCTTTATTGCAGTTTGCTATTGAGGTTTTAAAAAGCAGCTGCTGTGTAAGCCAAGCTGGTTTACGTTTTCTGGTTATTCATAAAGTACACCCAACACCTGCATTTTATAGTTTACTGGACCAACTGGAAAGGCTCTGTCACCTACTAAATCTAGTACAGAGCAAAGGAAATGCCACCACATGCTGTTGACTTCCTGCTATGAAATTGTATGAGGAAGATGCTAAAGAAAAAAAAAACAACTCAAGTAAAATACGCTTTTTTCTTTAAGGAAGAAAAATAAGAAGATCAAAATTCTGCCAGTGCCCTATAATCTCAGGAAGTACAATTTGCATAGTGTTGGCATGGCTTTCTGCATGATAAAAGCATGATTTTATTTTTACTGAAATTGGCCCTAAATTCTCTCTAGTCAACATGGGTTACATTTCAGTGATTCTCTTAGCCATAGATCTTATGTTAAAATATCATGGTATGTAAACCCTTTGGTCAGCTTATTAATGTCTGGATTTTTATTTGTTTTTTAGCATCTCTCAAGAACCTCAGCAAGAATAAAAAAGTGGTTCCGTTTCCTGGTAAGAGAACATATTATAATGCTCATTTATAGGCACAGTGCAGGGGCTGTCCATTTTGAGTTACCCAATGAAAGTGTCAGCAGTGAGGCCATCATGTTCACTGCCCCACATGGGCATTCACTGGACTTTCCATTGACAGGCAGCCTTCCACATGTCTTATTTAGCTTTTGAATAAACTACACTTTTATAACTATGCAGTGAAGCCCTCTAAAGTCTAAACCATCTTTTGTATGGCAATTTTTAGGTCAGTTGACAAATGAAGGTTTGACTTACCATACGGTGGCATTGTCAGTCAACAGTGCAGTTTAGGCAGGCTTTCCATTGTTGAATTATGCAATTATTTTAATATTTCACTGCATTTAGCCCTATAATATTTTGTAAAAAAGGAGTAGAGAACAGAAAAATAAAGCTCCTAAAACTTGTGATAAGAAGTACGGGTTTCAGACAGGAAATTTCAGATGAATATGAGTATCTTTAAGTGCACTGTAAGTGACAAATTTTTAGTCACGTTTAGATGTCTATTGGATTGTAGGTTGAGCTCTGAAAGAAAACAATGTAGAACACACATATGCAATGCCAGAAATATCTCACTGATGGTTGCATTTAAAAGGCAAGGTGAACTCAGGAGTTTTTGAAAATGCATTTTAATATATATTAATACAGCACAAATATTACTTTATATTAATATTTTATATAATTTTATATTACATATTGTAGTACTATATTATTCATATACATTTTAATATCCTAAATCTATTTTTAATTTTGCACATTCTAATTTTATGTGTTTTTAGGAGTGCTTTACATGTGGCACTAGGGGACTGCTGGTTCATTCATTATTTATGCCTTTATTCTTTTATTTATCAAACATTTTCTGAGTTTCTTCCATGTGCCAGGCTGGGTTAGGCACTTGAGAAACAAAGATAAGTAAGACACAACTCCTGCCCTCAGTTGTTCGCAGTCTAGTGGGACAGACAGACTTCACACACAGAATCGTGTCCGTGGGTGCTAAAGGTGTGCAGGAAGGCGCTAAGTCAGCGCAGTCGTGTGCAGCAGGGCAGATCTTCCTGGAGGATGTGCAAAGGGCAGCTTCCACTCCCTAGGACACTCAGTCCTGTGCCCTTTGTTTGGCATATAATCATATATCACTGTGAAGTCTTTATTTTTTCTTCTATAACTAATCCCCCCCTTTTTTTCACCATTTAAGCTCTTATATGATAGTGTCATATCCTGTGTGTGTCCATTTTTACCATTCACGGTGTGCTTTCATTTACTTTTCATCATAATCCTGCTGTTCCTAAAGATCCATATTTTTATCCCTATTTTAAAAAAGAGAATGAACTGAAACTCAGAAAGGGCAGGTGACTTGTTCAAGATTAATCTGGAATTAGATAGCAGAGACAGGACTCACATGTCTTTAATCATTCTTTAAAAACAAAAGAACAGCACAGAGCTGCCAGCCCTGGGCCAGGTGCTGTGCTGAACGTGGAGGGAATGTGTATGAGCCTCACCTTTGCATTTCTCAGAAAGCTTGTATGTGTTGGGGTTGGGGCACAGATGTATAAACAAGAAAGCTAATGTGGTAAGTGTTAAGATAGAGGTACAAATTGGATACCCAGAAATATAACACAGAGAGAAAGACTGAGTGGACCTGGGGGGGAGGCTGCAGGGATTTATGGTCCATTCGTGTCATAAAGGAGAGGATTTGCTGAAATGAACTGCGAAGGGTTGGTGGGAATTTGTCAAGTCAAAAGTGTGGGGGGTGCGGGGGGCAGAGGGTCGGCATATCCAAGCGCGTGGAAGACGGAGTGTGTGCTTGGGGAGGTGCTACTAATTTGGTGCAGCTGGAACAAAAAGTGAATGTGTGTGAGGAAGGTGGAGATACAGGGTTCAGCTGTCGGGGTCCATCCGCGAGAGGAGGTGAGGCTGAGTTGTAAAAATACTGACCCTCAGATCTCAGTGACTTTACACGATAAATGTGTATTTCGTGGCCGCGGGAAGTGTGCAGGAGGCCTTGCCGGGTGGCTCTCCTCCACACGGTGACTCAGGGGGGCCTTGATTTGTGGTGCTGCCGTGTCCAACACACGTCTCTGAGTTTGCGATGGGAAGAGAAGGGGAAGGCAGGAGGAGTCACTTCAGACACCCCGCTGTCTCCGCCTGTGAGGAGCACGTCCCGTCACGTCCCTGTAGTCTGAACTAGTCAACAGGCCCCACTAGGTGTGAGCCAGCTGGAAGCACAGTCTCGGGCAGCTCTGTGTACAGAAGGGGAGCACAAATCTTTGGTGGCCACCTGGCTGTCACTGCCATGCTATGTCGTTCTAAGGGTTTTGGTTTTTATCCCGTAGGTAACATTAAAGTAGAGAGATGACATGATCAGATTTATGTTTTTTGAAACTTGCTGTGACAGTAGGGGAAGAAAAGGTAAGTGAGCATTGTGTGCACTCACGACATTCTCTGTATGAAGTGGTGAAGGCCTCAACCCAGGCAGTGGGCTGGGTAGAAAGTGACAGATTTCTGGGAGTAGATAGAATTAACCAGACTTGGCCAAAAATGGATAAGGGGGGCGAGGATGAAGTTGGAGCTGAGGTTTCTGGTTTGGGGTCTGGGAGTTGCTTCTGAAAGCAAAGGGAAGAATGGGGTCTTGGGAGGCGCTAAGTGAACATGCCGAGTTTTACATGTCTGTCGAGTTCCCGGCCTCTCTCTCGGGTTCAGTGGAGCTCTTTGCTGAAGATTCTTTTCATACGTTACGTCAAAGGGTGTTGTTTTCAGTTTTCCAAAGCATCCTTTGAGTCCCTCTGCCACATGGCATTTATCCCCATGGGAACGTGTGGTGTCAGCACTGGTAAGTGTGGCTTGGCCAGGGAGAGGTGAGTACGTGATGCACTTCCTGAGCTCTGGAGGTTGCGTTCCAGGCGTTGGTGCCTGTTCTGGAGAACGCTGGGTCTGGACTGTCCTGCAGTCTTGTTTATCTCTTTTTCATTTTACTCAAAGTGCCTTCCCTATATCAGCGACTCATAGCAAAAGCAAGAGTCTTTCCTGTGACCTTTCAATTTTTAAGTGACTAATGGGTTATGTCTCTTAACTTAATATTTGGTAACACACTTTCCACTCTTGCTTCTCTTAGCTTCTCTGCTGCTATCCCGTCCTGTATATTTTATGCTTGCTTAAGATTGCATTTCCAAGTGAGAGCAAAAGAGAGAATGTGTGCAAAAGCACATCGTAAGTGTCATACCCTGTGTGAACGTGATTTTTATTAGTATTATCACTGTCACTACTAAGTCAATGATATAGCAGCAACATTTGTCTTTTTATGATTTATTTCAGTTGGTTTAGATGGCTACTATGTTTACTGGTGATTTTGTTTTATTTTGTTTACTGAAAACAAGAAAAAGAACCATATGATGTTCTAGAGGGAAAAAATACACCTGTGCTACTGGAAACCCCAGTAGAAGCAGAAGCCCAAGAAGAATCTCCAGTGGGACAACAGTCACAAGAAGAGTCATCACCAAGACAGGAAGTACCTGAGGAAGAAGAATCCCTTGAACAGTTATCCTTGATGCCACCAGAGCAAGAACAAATACCTGAGCTAGAGGAACCTGCCGAACAGTTACCCTTGGGACAAACATCCCGAGAACAGACACCTGAGATACAAGAATCCCCTGAGCAGTCATCCTTGGGGCAACCATGTTGAAAACAGATGACTCAGGGACAACACATAAAACAACAAACACCATGAAAACAAAATATCTACCATGTCGTGAGGAAAAACAGAAGCTAGGAGGGATCACAAGGCAAATGAAAATAAAATTAGACATTTTTTTCACAATATGCTGAAGAGGTATGCCAGTAGAATATAAAAATTATGAATTTCATGTATTTTGGTAGACAAAGTTTTTAAAAAAAATGTTTAAGGCTACATTCATCCAGAATTCCTCCCTCTATTTCACGAATGTAAAGCTGGGTGGGGAGGGCTGGTTAGTGAGAGTCACTGTATCACTGCCACTTGACACAGACCTTCCCTTCTTGGAATATCTGCCCATCCCTGGCATTCCAGAGTGACCCAGCCATCCTGAAGATGGCACATGTTTACATAGTTACCTATAATTTATTCTTCCTATTTAACAGCAAATTAAGGCATATTAATTATACACACATATATTTATATATACACACAAAACCACATATATACTATACATACATATATTTACCTATCTATGTATAGATAAGCCTTACATTTCAGAAATGGACAGTACAACCCTATGGAATAGTACATTTTGGTGGTTAAGAGAATGGACTCTCAAGTCAGACTACACAAGTTTGGCTTCTCCACTCATTAAGTGTGTGAGCCAGATCTGTGCCTCAGTTTATTCATCCATAAATTGGAGCTGATAATAACAACTAACCCATAGGTTGTTGGGAGAATTACTTATCATAAATAGTTAGAACAGTACTAGACACAGGGAAGGCACTAAAAATGTTAGCTATTCCAGTTATTTCATTTTGGTAGTTTTCTTTTTTGTTATTAAATGAGAGAAGACAGCATTGCATTTGACTCTTGGTTGACTGAGCTTTTTGACTGCCAGGACAAAAATAGCAACGTGGATTTTAGGATTGTAAAAGTCGACTTAAAGATCAAATCAGTTCTTCACCATCTGTTAATTAGTTATATGTACCGTGTTGCATATGGAAGGAGAAAGGAAAGCTATTGTTTCACTATGTTTGTAGTTTCTTGATTCATTGTCAGACTTGACTATAGTGTTTGCTACACCTTAAGGAGGAAATTTGTAATCAAATAGGAACTGTCTCCATCTCATCTTGAGCCTTTTAAAGTTAATTACGTTTCTGCCGGAGAGCCCGTCTGCTTTGATGTGGCTCCATTCTAAGCACATGTTTTGGGGCTTGAACAAGAGCTTCATTTCCCATTGCTTTTGTCCGCGACGTCTATCCGGCTGCCCCTGGGCCTGTGGTTTAGACCAGCAGGCCGCTGTGGAAGGAGATGGGTTAGGGGTTAGAGAACTGGGCTGTCGTCTGCGCTCACCACTTGTTGGCCACATGGTCTTGAACAATTTGCTTATGCTCTCTGAACGTTAGTTGTCTTCTGATAGTATCGCAGGCTGCTGGAGCTGGGAACAAACTTGGAGGTCCTGGAGTTCCCAGCAGACGTTGCACCATGAGTCACCCGCAGGGGTTAGGCCGCTCGCCTGAAGTCATGTGTGGCCTGTAGCTTGTAGGAAGCAGGGGTGGGGCTTGAGCCCGTGTTTTTCTTTTCTTTCTTTTTCTTCTTTTTTTAAAATTTAACTTCAGGTCTATTATAATACTCAACCTGCCTTGGTATAGAATTGTTGTATGATTCAAATGAAATTAAACACTCAACATTTTACTGGCGTAAAATAGATTCATTTTAATTTAATGGATACATATTTTTTTTTAAGAAAATTAAAAAATATTGCCTCTAGATGATGTCCACATTTGGGGCTTAGTGTTAGTGTAGTCTGGATACTGGGAGGTTGGCTTACAGGAGAGTCACTCAGGCTCACAAGTGAACAAAAAAATGCGAATCCAAACACCGCCACCGTGCCTTAGTGTGTTTAAAGCTGACTGGCCGGGATGGGGGAAAGCTGGAGGGAGGGCAGAGGGACAGCAACTGACCTGGGATGGCCACTACCACCAAACAGAAGCAAATTTCACAATAAATTTTCAAGGCTGCTACCTGTATGGGCCCCTGAGTGGAGTGTGCGTGTTACTATCTGATGCACTGGGACGAACTGTGGCTCAGGGTCTCACCCTGCTGCCTCCCAAGAAAACCCAGAACTTGGACTCTAACAGAAATACCAGCTCCTGTGAACACTGGAAGTAAAGTGTGGCCAAATCACAGCTTTGAGATGTTTTTTGTTAACCTGCTTTTCTATGTCTTTCAGATGGCTCGGGAGTGGAAGCCAATAAATTAACAAAATCATCTTTATATCTTCCTGAAGTCAGTTTTCCTTCAATCATGGGGCTTCCCTCTCACGTATGGACATTTTAACAGCAAGAAAATCATGTCTGGGGGAAGCTAAAGCCCATGCAGTGGTGTCTTCTCAAAAGCTAAAGACAAGGGTTTTCTGATTGAATTCTGTATTGTTCCGATTCCCTTTCTCGGTGATATTTCTTTTTAGTAAACATTTAAAAGAATGAAATGTGGTTCTTTATCATTAAGGCCCACAAAGGTCATTCAGAAAATCAGAGGAATTTGAAAAAAAACCTGTATATATTTCCCCTCATTACTATTTTTCTTGGAATGTGTATGGGAAGGTGTTTCATTTTTATATAACTCGAATTTCTCACAAAAAAAGGTCCACAGAACCTCTGCTATGTGAAAGTTCTATGAAAATATTTCACCTTCTGATTCATTAATTCAAATTGAGATGAAAACATTCAGGGTTGGGAAAAGGATTTTATTAATTTATTTACTTATTTTTATGAAGGTAAAAGTATTCATACACCTTCATTTGACACTACTTATATCTCAGTCTAAGCACAAAGATTTGAAAGTTTTTCTTTAGCAAAGATTTTAATTTAAGTAAATTATGTATGCCTTCAAATTGCTCTCTTCATCTGTGGAATTGGGGATTGTTCTGCTAAGACACGCATATAGTTTGTATGTCTCTGTTTTGTTTGCATTCTGGTCATATTTAAAGAACTTTTAGGCTGTTTACCTTTACATTTTGGTTAAAAAAAATATCATGGGCTATTAACAAGGTTAAATTTTCACAATAGAGACTTAAATGTCTTCATCTCCATCTCCAAGGTACTGAATGTTGTTATGTTAAGAACTGAAATGTATTTACTGTTATATTTATTGTTATGGTAGTTTTAACTATCGACTGCAGACTCATCAGTTTCAACTTACATTTTTGTTGATGCTTAAAAGTGTCTTAGAAATTAGCCTACATTAAAATTTATTTTTATTTAACTCCAAATGTCAACTGTCTAGCTTGTTCTGAAACTTACATTGCCTGTTGAAAATAGCCAGATTTCATGTGTTGTATGGGCCCATTTCCAAAATCTTTAAAGAATTTGAGTAGCTTACAATCCCATGTTCATACATTCTACATCAAACTAGTCTTTTATAAAAAGTTGAATGTGAACTTTTTTTCCCCTGCAAAGTAATTTTCTTTGTTGGAGTTGTTTAGGGTTGCCGTATTAATTCCCAAAACCTCCGTCAGTAGTGCTGGGGCTCAGACACAAGTTGAAATTTCTTCCTTAAGAGCACCCAAGTGGCTTAAAGTCTCATGCACTTGAAAACATTTGAAGGCTTTTAGGAATGTTTCTGTAACTTCAAAATGTATTAAGACCCTTTGTTTCTTTTTTAATAGGATCATACTGTGTGTTTCTATGTTGGTGTCTGTTTGTGGGAAAGAGATTGTTAAAAGAGGAAAGTCTTTTTTTTTTTCCTTAAAGCAAGAAAGTGGAGCAGGTTTGAAGCTTGTTATGTGTATCCTTGTCTAATCAGCCTACCACATGCCCACTAACAAAAACTTGCAGAGAATTAGCTTTGTTTTGAGTTGCAAAGAGTACTCTAAGAAACATGCATACAATACTTCTCCCCAAAGCAGCTTGCTTGCTATTTTCTTCAGTCTAGTGATTGTCTTTACAAACTGCATGGATCTGAACGTACTACTAGAGTCATTTCACTGATTGATCGCATCGAAATCGTGCAGATTCCACATTGCATCTAGGAGTTGGTGAGTAGTAAGCCAACTTGTATCTTTGGGTTCATGCTTGCGCACGCCTCAGGAATATTTAGCACATTTTTTTCTTTGAGTCATTTTCTCTTTCATTGGCTTTTTCTTTTTCATGGAAAGGCAGTTTAAAATATGGAAAATCTTAATACTACACTGAGCCTCCTACCACATGACCGTCAGAAAGATTTCCTACAGAGAATGAAGCCACATGTTGCTTTGTTTACCAATGCAATTATATCTGGAATATGTGACCCTCCTCCTTTAAGTTGCCTGATGTGCCTGCTAAGTACATTTGATTGGGTTTATCTGTTAAGTGAATGAATAGAAATAGACTATTTGTAAAACTGTGCTGGTAAAAATTAAACATTTTTAATAATTATTTTGTAAAATATTCCTATATTTTAGTGCCCACCAGCAGGCTATATATATAAAATGTAATTGCATTTTGAAGAATTAGTTTGATGGTGAAATTAATTAGAGAAGCTTGCTGGAAGTCATACAGACTGTTTTTTTTCTATAATTTTATGTTCAGAACAATGAATAGCTCATTTTTACTGTGTTTACTTTTTGAAACTCTAATGCGAATTAGGGTTCTAGTTGATGTGTGTCTCTGTGTGTTCCATAGAGTATTTTTGTTTATCTCTTAAAGGAAGAAAATGATGAGCAAGACCTACAAAAGCCCTGCATTCAAAGAATTCATGTTCTAGTAGGAGAAACAGAGAAGGTAGCTGTTTCTTGGGAGCATTTCAGTCCAGTTCCCACTTGGCTTAGCTGTGATTAAACTAAAACGATCAGCTCTGTGGTAGTCTAGCAGGGAAGGGGGAATCCTCCCTGGAGGAAGATAACATTTTCTTAAATGCACAATGCCCTGCATTTAGTAAAAGATTATTAGGTATGATGGACACAGGAATAGATAACTGGAAATCAAGACACTAAACAGACAAGAAAAACACAGGCAATGCAGCAATCACATAGGTGTACAGAAAATAACTTCACAATAACAATAATCAATATGTTCAGCAAAATAGAAGGAAAAATAGAGACTGTCGTTAAAGAAGTAGAATCTACAAAAGAGGATCAAAAGGAAAATTTCAAACAGACACATATAATATCTGAGAGTAACTGTATAAATGGAGGTAACAACATGTCAAACACAGAAGAAAACAGGATTAGTAAACTGGTAAACAGATCAACAGAAAATATCCAAACTGAACAGAGAAAGGAAAAAAAAAGGAAATACATAAATGAATCTAAGAGATATGTGTGGACATAATGAAAAGGCTTGATATATGTGAAATTGGAGTCCCAGAAGGACAGAAGAGAAAGAATGTGGCAGAAAAATAAATAAAACTTCGGGAGAAGTTGTCCTGTTAAGGATAGCAGGGAGATGGGGCAATAGCTGGAGGAAAATGTGGGGTCTTGAAGGAGGGTTTTTAATTTCCTTTCCCTCCCCCTCCGATGATTGATACTAGAACATGTTGTAGGCAATTATTAGAGTGATATTCCATAGAAACAGTGAGATCCCCTGTTCTTAAGAAAGCCACAGGGATAAGATTCAAGGAAATGGGAGGGAGGTCTATTTGGACACTTGACACTCCTTCTCTTTGAACGGGACAGATGGGATATTGACACTGATGCAGGCAGCGTCACAGGTTTGATGGTGGGAACCTGTCAGGATGCTTCCATACTCTTAAATGATGCATACGGTCAGGTCAGCAATTGAACATGAAGAGGGGATGTAGAAGTTTTTAGAGAAAGCAAAAGGCATGCAATAAAAGAGTAAATAAACTTACAAGGAAAGTGGGCAATGATGAATTCCAATTTCAAGGTTGGATCTTGATATTTGAAAAGGAGAATGCAAGGGAAGGTAAGGATGATAAGTTTATCACATTGGAAGACAGTCAGGTTGGAGACTACCTCTGGATAGCCATCTGTCAGAGACTCAGGATTAGATATAGTCAGGTTGGAGAGTACCCCTGGATAGCCATCTGTCAGAGACTCAGGATTAGATACAGTCAGGTTGGAGAGTACCCCTGGATAGCCATCTGTCAGAGACTCAGGATTAGATACAGTCAGGTTGGAGAGTACCCCTGGATAGCCATCTCTTAAAGACTCAGGATTATATACAGTTAGGTTGGAGACTACTTAGAAGGAGGAATAGAATAGAATACTTCAAGCACTATTAGATGAAGATGATACAATATTTTAGGCAGTGAGTCAGACTTGGCATTTGCCCTGGAAAACACACATGGCTAGTTTGTAAGTTAGGTCTCTAAGGAAAGGTACAGACAGCGTGAGCCTACTAAAAAAGATGCAGGCAGAGTAATGACAGGTTAAGCCAAGTCTGGGTTAAATGAAGGGTTGGTGAGCAAATATTTCCTGAGTGAAATTGTACAACAGACAGAGCTAAGAAGGTACAAAATTTGTTTGAATAATAGATGCTTTGGCAGAATAAAAACTCAACAATTTTACATCTCCTATGGGAGACCTCATAAGGTAAAATCTGTGGAAAAATGTCAAAAAACAAATATCTGAGTCAGGAAAAAGGGAAATCAAAGATAGCACATCAGGTCGTCTCTCCCATAACCCTTCAATCTGTGTGAGTGACACACATGACCACCCCTTCCCTGGACTTCAGGTGGGTATTTTGCCTCCATTAGTGGGAAGGAAGAAGGAAAAGTTGCTGCACTCTCCATTGATCCAGTGGTAGGGATGACCACGTAACTTATTATTGGAACCAGGACACTTTTGATAGTGAGAAGGGCTACTAAAAATAATTTAATGTACATATGTGTGTGAAAAGGGAGGGAGAAAAAGACAGGGAGGGGGCGGGGGGAGGAGGAGAAGGGGAGAGGGAGGGAGATTGATGTATTGACCACCAAATCAATTGGTGCCTCTGAAGATAGTCTATTAAAAAAAAAAACTTTTCAAAACAAGTTTTTATATGACAAAAATATGTACATTAAAGCAAAACAAAAAGATGTAAATATTTATTATCTGAACTTTAAAAAAGTAAAATAACTATTCTTGGTATATATTCATGTACGTTAATTGCATTTTTAAAATTCTTTATTTAATACTGTGTCCCTGGTATTTTCCCCCAAAAATATGTGCTTTAATATAGCCAAATTATTTTTAATTTTTCACAAAATTTCCTGCAATCTTCTTCAAAGTATTATTTTGTGGTTAATAAATTTGAAATTTTTGACATTTCCAACTGACTCTCTTCTATATACTATTATATTTTTAATTGAGAAAATATTCTCTTTAGAGGTGCTGAGGGACCTGGTAAGCTCAGAGCAAATTTTGCTAAATGTAGAAAATTCTCAATACTGTTTTTAAAATATTGAAATTGTAAATATTTCAGGCAAGTATTTTTGGAGCTGCTGTCTTTGTGCCTCCCAGGATGCCTGTCCTTGACAGATGTTTTTACAGGACACAACTCATCAGAAAAGTTTCTATTGATGGTCCTTCTCATGTCTGTCAAATTTATATGCTGCAGAATCATGGAGCCTCTCAGTTTCATCCCCTTGTGGTACCAAACAAAACATAAATGTATCCAATTAAAAATAGGTGCTCTCTTAAAAAATTCTTCCTAGAAGTTGAGATAATTACAGGCAAAATGATAGCAGTTCAAAATCCACCTGAGCACTCATCGTTGGACATGCTGAATGCCTCCCTAGCTTTTGTAAGGATAAATTTCAATGAACACCTGTTTTCAACCTTTCTTTTCAATAATTGAAAATTACCAAAACTTCAAAAGTTGAAGATTTTATTATTTAATTGTTGAATAATTTGATTAAAGCTTACAAATGATTTTGAACAAAATGCAATCAAAATTTAGAAAATCTAAACAAATATTTAACCTATTGTGGGACCCTTAGTTTGACTTACAAAGTGGTTCTTCAAAGCTCAGACTTTCCTAGAATGTGGCTGACAATAGGAAGACAAGAGAAAAAAGAGCCTTTTGTCATGCTGAAGTTGTTTTTTGTTCAATAATATAAACATTACCAAGAAAATTTTGTAGTTGATGTGCTCTTTGATATATAAAAATATCAATTTTGACAATGATGGTTTCTATTCTGGATGTTAGAAAAATACATGCACATCACAAGCAATTCCAAGTATGTGTCTGTATCATAGGTCCCTTAATTTGGAAGGAATATTATTAAACCACAACAAAATGCTTCACTGAAATATGATCCCCACAAAAACATACATTTTTTTCTTAATGTCTAACTTAACTGAAATTACAATAGCATTCACAGTAATGTGAGGTGCATTCATCTACAGCAGAACGAAATCCCAAACCATTTATTTTATTCCATGAATTGGATGGAACATTGAACCACCATTGGAATTGAATTGATTTTTCTATTTGAAGTATTTGATGACAGTGATATAAAACTGGCGCAGCCTGACTCCAGTGTTCTTCTGGAACCTATAGACCAGCAGCTGTTGTGTCACAGTTTGAACTTACGCAAGAAAGCTCAGAATGAGCAAGATTAATTCAGAGAAGTCATCATCTGATCTAGATGTGAAGGGAGAAGATGTGCTAACTTGGCCAGTTTCCATTTGGTATGGGGCATCCCTGGAGGTCCTACCTTCAGGGCCAGGCCAACTCATGGCCCACGGACAGCCTATGAAGTTACTGACTATTGGGCCAGTCTCTGGCCCACGGTCCAGCAGGCTGGGTCTTGAGAGGTGGGGTTCTATGCACTGCATCCTGCTGAAGATGCTGGCACCTGGGCACACGCTCAGCTTGGCCTTCCAGACCATGGAGGGAGGAACAATGCTCCATGTGTTATTCTGTCTTCCCATGAACTATTCCTGTAACCCGATCCATGAACAAAAATACTTTCTGGCAGTTCTCTTATGTTTCAAATTCCCAGACCAGTAAGATTTGTGGACCAGAACTTTATAATTTTCTGTTTTCACCAATCCCCTCCCTTTTGAGTTGTTTTTCAGAAATTGTGGACCTTTCTTGCAGTAACAAGATAATCAGAAGGCCTTACACTACCTGATTGTTCAGAGAAGTTGAGGTAAGTGGCATTCCACCACAGATCTTGCCCAAGGACTCCTCACAGCCCGCATGCACACAAGACCATAAGGACGACCAATATTACCCCCAGCTCATTATACTACTAAAATCTTGGTCCTGGGAAGGGCTTATTCACCATTTTTTGATCATGCAACGTATGTACGAGTATGATTTCTCACTGTACTTTCGTGGCCCTGCACTCCACTCAACCTCAAACATGCAACGATGCTCACTCACTTCATTCATTGTTCATTTCACCTTCAGGAAAACCCCTAACCCCATCAGCTGGGGAGGCAGATTGGAGGCTGTCCTTATACCTCCTGGTTGACATGCTCTGCGGTAAATTTCCTTTCTTCCTTGACGGTCCTCATTGTCTCAGTAGTTGGCTTTCTCTGTGGTGAACAACAGAGGGGAACCTCTCTTTGCAGGTTTGCTAACATCCCTAGCCCTGTATGGGCTTTGGGAACCCACCTACCTGTTTCTTCCTGTTGGTCCTCTCCTGGGGTGCTATTTCTCCTCATGGATGTGCAGATGTCAGGTCAGAGCCTGCTCTCTGGGCAGCTCCTCCTCCCTGCTAATCTGCCCTGCAAGTCTCTGCTGCCCTCACCTCCCAGAACTTGTGACTTCTGCTTCCTCATCAAGACGTCCAGGGTCCGTCTGGGTGCCCCTCCCTGTCCTGGGGCCTGGAACCTCCTCCAGGCTGGTCCCTTGTGTGTTTCCCTTCACTTAGGAAGTGTGTTCCTGCAATGCTGACTGTCTGGTTTACTGGTTATTTGAGCAAAGGGAGTAAATCCAGTCTCTGTGACTCCATCTTGGCCTGACACAGGTGTTGTGGTTTTGCCTTTTGTTAGGTAGTTTTAAAAGGCTTGGTTTCTTGGTAGAATTTCTCTGTACCAAAGATAGAACATTCTCTTGCCTTTTTTCCCTTTTGGTAAGATAAGAGATAAGTTGGGTAAGAAATACTTGAGAAGTAGGTGGAGAGATTTTGCCGAGCAAAGATAAACAATTATAGATTATGTAATTATTTTTCTTCCTGGGGCAATTTGAGTCAGGTTTTTTTGTTCTGAAAAACTGAGATTACGGAGTCTGAGGGGAGGAGTTGGAGTAGTTTAGCGTCTCCCTACTTGATGCACTCTTGCTGGGACCAGCTCAGCCTCTTTGCCGGGCACGGTGTGGGGCAGACACCCCATCTGACCCAGGACAGGGTTTGGTTTTAACCACTCTGCAGCAGATGATGCCTCACAGGGACCTGGGTAGAGATTTATCCATGCACCGAACTCTAGTCACACCAGAGTGCACACACACCTGTACGCACACCTGTATGAACACCTGCACACAATGTAAATCATTGGAATGTAAATCTTTATAAAACGGCATCATGCATACTCACTGAACATAATTGCCTTGACTTGGGATGAACATTAAAAAGACAAATTATTACTTTATGGTGTATGGAGTGAAAGACCCATTTTAGGTCTTTGGTCTGCTGTTTTTCAATTTGTAGTCTTTCTCTGGCTCTACCCTGTGAGCTAGTTCTTCTTACTAGCTCCATGGTGCTTGTCTAGGCAGTTCCTCTTCCTGGCTATAATTTGCTACTTTCAATTCAATATGGCACAGAAACAAGATAACAAAACTCATTATATGGACATGCAAATTAAGAGTGCTGAAGGAGGCCAAGGAGGGAGGATCACTTGAACTCAGGAGTTCGAGACCAGCCTGAGCAAGAGTGAGATCCTGTCTCTACAAACAATAGAAAAATTAGCCAGCATGGTGGCGTGAACCTATAGTCCTAGCTACTCAGGAGGCTGAGGCAGGAGGATGCTTGAGCCCAGGAGTTTGAGGTTGCAGTGAGCTATGATGATGTCACTGCACTCCACCCTGGGTGACAAAGAGTGGAAGGGAGGCTCTCATTTGTCCAAATGCACAGGTTTGAAACACAGACTTTGTACTGCCTACTTGGTAGGCCTTGGATGCATACAGATAGAGCAGCGAAGTGTGTGTCTTTGCATTCTGAAATAGGCAACTCCCTTCATTTAGTTTCCTGATCATTTCCTGCAGCCTTTCTGGGGTTGTCCAAAGGTGCATCTTTTCTTTTCATGAACTATCAGTAATGTCTGAATAGATTCAGAAATAGGTAGGCACAAATTGTATCTGGAGATAGCAAATTGGCTATAAGAGGGACATTTGTCACTAAGATTATTGTTGCTTTTAAGTGGTATCTGTGCTTATTATTCAAACAGTATATCTAGAATAATTCACTGCTGGTGACTCAGCTAAACAATTGACAAGAAAGTTCAGAGAAAGCCGAGCTTTAAGTGTGTATCATGGACTCATCTGATGCTTTGTTTGCCCCTTAATGGGTGTTTCCCATTTCAAATGCTTGAATAAAACATGAATATGAGACTGCACTATGAACTTAGAGGTTTAGAATGGTCTGCCCAGAGAATTTTAAAAAGAAATTTTAAATATTAGGTCATTAAATGTGAAATGTCTGATTTCGAATCAAAAGTTTATTATATCTCAAACAAAAAGCAGTACAGTTAACCAAAGTATGTGTCTAAACTATTGACACAGTTTTCCCATCTTAATGGTAGTTTGCTTACGCCAGCAGCAAAGAAGCCTGGAAAGTGCTATTTTTAAGTGATGAAATCGTGAAAGGTGTTTCCCACAGCTTGTTGAGAATTGAGTATTTTTCCTTGCAAGAAGTGGTCCAAAGCCTGGAGGAAGTGGTGGTCAGTTGGTGCAAGGTCTGATGAATACGGTGGATGACAGAGAGTTTCCAAGTCCAGCTTCTGTAGTTTGAGCAGTGTTGTTTGTACGACATGTAGTTTGCAAGAGGATTGGCCTGTCTCTATTGACCAATCTCGGCTGCTTAATTGCGAGCATCCTCATCATTTCGTCCAGTTGGTTGCAGATGTCTATCTGCTGTAATTGATTGACCAGGTTTCATGAAGCTGTAGTGGATAATGCCAGTGCTGGACCACCAAACAAACACCATTAGCTTTTTTTTTTTTTTATTTGAGAATATTATGGTGGTACAACACTTTGGTTATATATATTGCCCATGCACTGCCCGTGTCAGAGCTACAATCGTGGTCATCTCCCAAACTGTGCTCCCCGCATCCATTCAGTGAGAGTTTTCCCATCCCCTCCACCCCCTCCCTCCTGCCCGCCCCCTGATGAATATTATTGCCCTGTGTGATGTAGGTGTTGATCAGTTAGTACCAATTTGATGGTGAGTACCAGTGGTGCTTGTTCTTCCATTCCTGTGACACTTTGCTTCGAAGAATGGGTTCTAGCTCCAACAAGGATAATACCAGATGTGTTAATTCACTATTGTTCCTTATTGCTGAGTAATACTCCATGGTATACATATACCACATTTTATTAATCCACTAGTGTATTGATGGGCACCTGGGTTGTTTCCACATCTTTGCAATTGTGAATTGTGCTGCTATGAACATTCGAGAGCAGATGTCTTTATTATAAAATGTCTTTTTTTCCTTTGGGTAAATACCCAGTAGTGGGATTGCTGGGTCAAATGGTAATTCTACTTTTAATTCTTTGAGGTATCTCCATATTACTTTCCATAGAGGTTGTACTAATTTGCAGTCCCACCAGCAGTGTATGAGTGTTCCTATCTGTCCACATCCCCGCCAACATTTGTTGTTTGGGGATTTTTTAATATGAGCCAATCTCACTGGAGTTAAGTGATATCTCATTGTGGTTTTGATTTGCATTTCCCTGATGATTAGAGAAGTTGAGCACTTTTTTATATGTTTGCTGGCCATTATTCTGTCGTCTTTGGAAAAGTTTCTGTTCATGTCCTTTGCCCATTTTTTAATAGGGTTGTTTGATTTTTTCTTGTTGATTTTCCTAAGTTCTGTATAGATTCTGGTTATCAGCCCTTTATCAGAGGTGTAGCATGCAAATATTTTCTCCCATTCTGTAGGTTGTCTGTTCACTCTAGTGATAGTTTCCTTGGCTGTGCAGAAGCTTTTTAATTTGATCAGGTCCCATGTATTTATTTTTGTTGCTGCTGTGATTGCTTTGGGGGGTCTTCTTCATAAATTCTTTGCCTAGGCCAATGTCCATGAGAGTTTTTCCAACATTTTCTTCGAGAATTCTTATGGTTTCATGTCTTAGGTTTAGATCTGTTATCCATTGTGAGTTGATTTTTGTGAGAGATGAGAGGTGTGGGTCCACTTTCAGTCTTCTACATATGGCCATCCAGTTTTCCCAGCACCATTTGTTGAATAGGGAATCTTTTCCCCAGTGTACGTTTTTCTGGAATTTGTCAAAGATCAGGTGACTGTATGAGGTTGGTTTTATATTTGGGTTCTCAGTCCTGTTCCATTGGTCTACGTCTCTGTTCTTGTGCCAATACCATGAAGTTTTGGTTACTATAGCCTTGTAGTATAGTTTGAAGTCTGGTAGATAGATGCCTCCCAATTTGTTCTTTTTGCTTAAGATTGCTTTGGCTAGACGGGGTCTTCTCTGGTTCCACACGAAGCGTAGAATTATTTTTTCTAGATCAGCAAAAAATGATGTTGGTATTTTGATAGGGACTGCATTGATTCTGTAAATTAATTTAGGTACCAAAGCCATTTTTACTATGTTGACTCTGCCTATCCAAGAGCATGGTAGGGTTTTCCATCTATTTACCTCCTCTGCTATTTCTTTTCTCAGTGTTTTGTAATTCTCTCTATATAGGTCTTTGACCTCCTTAGTTAGATATGTTCCTAAATATTTAATTTTCTTTGGTGCTATTGTGAAAGGTATTGCATCTTTAATTTGTTTCTCGGCTTGATTGTTATTAGCATATATGAAGGCTATGGATTTGTGTGTATTAATTTTGTATCCTGAGACTTTGCTGAATTCATTTATCAATTCCAGTAATCTCTTGGTTGAATCTTTGGGGTTTTCTATGTATAATATCATATCGTCTGCAAATAGTGAAAGTTTGACCTCTTCTGCCCCTATCTGGACGTCCCTGATTCCTCTGTCATGTCTAATTGCTGTGGCCAGGACTTCCAGCACTATGTTGAAAAGAAGTGGAGCTAGTGGGCACCCTTGTCTGGTGCCAGTTTTAAGGGGGAATGCCTTCAATTTTTCCCCATTCAGTATGATATTGGCTGTGGGTTTATCGTATATGGCTTTAATAGTTTCAAGGTATGAGCCATCTATGCCTATATTGTTAAGAGTTCTTATCATAAAAGGGTGCTGGATTTTGTCAAAAGCCTTTTCTGCATCTATTGAAAGAATCATATAATCTTTGTTCTTGCTTTTATTTATATGGTGAATTACATTTATAGATTTGCGTATGTTGAACCATCCCTGCATCTCGGGAATGAAGCCCACCTGATCGTGATGAATTATTTTTTTGATGTACATTTGAATTCGGTTTGCAAGGATTTTATTGAGAATTTTTGCATCTATATTCATAAGAGATATTGGTCTGTAGTTTTCTTTTTTTGTTGTGTCCTTTCCTGGCTTTGGTATCAAGGTGATATTGGCTTCGTAGAATGAGTTTGGGAGGACTCCATCCTTCTGGATATTTTCAAATAATTTCTGCAGTAGAGGCACCAGTTCTTCTTTGTAGGCTTGGTAGAATTCAGGTGTGAACCCATCTGGTCCAGGACTTTTTTTTGTGGGAAGATTTTTTATTACTGCTTCGATTTTGGTGCTTGATATTGGTCTGTTTAGAAATTCTGTTTCTTCCTGGTTGAGCCTAGGGAGGTAGTATGTTTCTAAGAATTTGTTCATTTCCTCCACGTTTTCGTGTTTGTGGGCATAGAGGTTTTTGTAGTATTCGAAGATGATGTTTTGTATTTCCATGGTATCAGTTGTGACTTCTCCTTTCTCATTTCTAATTGAGCTTATTAGAGTCCTTTCCTTTCTGCTTCTGGTCAACCTGGCAAGTGGCCTGTCTATTTTGTTTATCTTTTCAAAGAACCAACTTTTCATTTTATTAATCTTCTGTATTGTTCTTTTGTTCTCGATTTCATTTAATTCTGCTCTGATCTTGGTTATTTCTTTTCTTCTGCTGGCTTTAGGATTGCTTTGCTCTTCCTTTTCCATTTCCTTAAGATGATTCATTAGTTTACTGATTTGTGACCTTTCTGTCTTTTGGATGTGGACATTTAAGGCGATAAGTTTTCCTCTCAGGACTGCTTTTGCTGTATCCCACAGATTTTGATAACTTGTGTCCCCATTGTCGTTTAGTTCGAAGAATCTTTTGATTTCCATTTGAATCTCCTCCTTGACCCAATAGTCTTTCAGCAACAGATTGTTTAGTTTCCAAGTTTTTGGATGAAGATGTGAGTTTCTGTTGGAATTGATTTCTAATTTTATTCCTCTGTGGTCTGAAAAGATACATGGTATGATTTCTATTTTTTGAATTTGTTTAGATCTGTTTTGTGGCCTAGGATGTGGTCAATTTTAGAGAAAGTTCCATGAGCTGATGAGAAGAATGTATATTAAGTGTTATTTGGGTGGAGTGTTCTGTAGATATCTGTTAGGCCCAAATGTTCTAGAGTCCTGTTTAGGTCTTTTGTTTCTCTATTTAATTTTTGTTTGGAGGATCTGTCCAGTTCTGTCAGTGGGTGTTGAAGTCCCCTGCTATTATGGCATTGCTGTTTATTATGTTGTTTAGATCTAGCAGTATTTGCTTTATGTACCTGGGCGCTCCTGTGTTGGGTGCATAAATGTTTAGGATTGTTAAATCCTCCTGTAAGATTTTTCCTTCACCACTATATAGTGTCCATTTTTGTCCTTCTTTACTTTTGTTGCTTTAAAGTTTATATCATCTGAAGTAAGGATGGCTACTCTGGATTTCTTTTGGTTTCCATTGGCCTGGAAAATTGTATTCCATCCTTTCACCTTGAGTCTGAACATGTCTTTCTGTGTAAGGTGTGTTTCCTGAAGACAACAGATACTTGGCTTGTATTTTTTAATCCATTCAGCCAGCCTATGTCTCTTCAGTGGGCAGTTTAAGTCATTTACATTTATTGAGAGAATTGATATTTGGGGTAAATTTCTGATTATTCTATTGGGTGGTGTCTTTTGTTTTACTTCTTGCATCATTGTGGAATCTGGTTTCTGGGGTTTTAGCTTTTGCATAGTTTTACATAAATGGGTGTCTGTTGTGCTGGTTAGTGTATAATGCAGGTCTAAGCACTTCTTGCAAGGCTGGTCTGGATTTCGCAAAATCTATCAGTGATTGCTTATCTGGAAACGTCTTTATTTCTCCCTCGTATAAGAAGCTTAGCTTGGCAGGATACAGAATTCTGGGTTGGCCTTTGTTTTGTTTTAGGAGACTGATGATGTCTCCCCATTCCCTTCTGGCTTGTAAGGTTTCAGCTGAGAAATCTGCAGTTAATCTGATCGGTTTCCCTTTATAGGTTACCTGCTGTTTTCGTCTTACAGCTCTGAGGAGTGCCTCTTTTGTGTTTACTTTGGTCAGTCTAATAATTATGTGGCGTGGTGAATGCCTTTTCACGTTGAGTCTCCCAGGAGTCCTGTGTGCTTCTTGTGCTTGGATATCGAGATTTCTGGCTAAGCCATGGAAATTTTCCTCTACTACTCCTTCAAATAGATTTTCCAGCCCATGCGAATTTTCTCCCTCTCCCTCAGGGATGCCTATGATCCTTATGTTTGGCCTCTTTACATAATCCCACATTTCTTGTATGCTTTGTTCATGCCTCTTGTTTTTGTGTTCTTTCTCTTCGGCTGATTTATTTAGCGCATAGGTGCTGTCTTCTAGCTCTGAAATTCTTTCCTCTGCATGGTCCAGCCTATTCTTAAGGCTTTCCACTGTGTTTCGTAGATCCTTGAATGCTGCTTTCATTTCTAGGATTTCTATTTGATTTTTCCATAATATTTCTATTTCTTTGGAGAATTTTTCGTTCATTTCTTGCATTTTTCTTGTGGTTTCTTTGTGCTGGGATTCAATTTTCTCTTGAATTTCATTGACCTTTCTTATAATCCATAAATGAAATTCCTCTTCTGTCATTCTACCCATTTCATTTGGGTTGGTATCCATTGCTGAGGAACTGATGGTTTCTTTTGGAGGTGACTTTTCACTCTGATTTTTCATGTTCCCTGAGTTCTTTCACTGTTTTTTTCTCATCTGGCCTCTTGGTCGAGAGCTGGGGGTGTTAGGGCTAGTTTATGGCCCGGTCTCCAGGCCCTCGAGGTTCGTTCCTTGGCAGAGCCAGGGAGAGAAGTAGTGGCCTGTATTGCCTTAGGTGTATTTTAGCAAGTTTGGTGGATCTTGAGTTATCTCTGACCTGTTGTCTTCTCCTCTTCCCGGTGGAGTGTGGTGAGATTGTCCTCCCAGCTTGGGCTCTGAGCTAATGAATTGTACTTGAGGATATGAGTCCACAGCTCCCTATTAGCTAGGTATTCTGTTATGTCCGTGGCAGACTCTGATTCCCCAGTTGGGGTATTGAAAGCCCCGTGCTTTGGGAGGGGCCTTGTAGCTCCTAAGGGTTACTTTGACCCTGCTGGTCCTGAGGTGCAGGTAGAAACACAATTTCTTTTGGCTGCAGTGTGAGAGCTGAATTGGGAAAATTCTACACAGCTCAGAGGTTACTTATCCAGCCGTGTGTGTCTGGCCCTCTGACGTGCATCTCCGCGTGATACTGGTTGATAGGGGGATCTCCAATTGTGCACCCCTTTTCCACCACTAGACCCCAAGGCGAGGCGGGTGGCCGTCTCTATCCCCAGCAGTCTCCACCGGGGGGATGTTCCCACGGGGAGGGGGGAGTAGTGGCCGCTGGAAGTGCTCTTGGGTGGCGCGAAATTCCCTATTGAAGTGGGCAGGATTATGGGGAGCTGCTCTGGTTCAGCCTGTGGCTCTTGAGGTATTTGGTTGTCATGGGAACCAGCAGTTATACCAAATGAGTCACTATAGCCAGCAACCTTCAAAATGAGCGATCTCTGGGGTACAGGAGGGCTGGGACCTGAAGGGCGGGCACTAGGACCAGCACGTAGCGGACTTGTCGGAGGCCAGAGCCGGGGTAGCAGGACCAGATGGACGAGCTGCAAACTGTTTCCAGTACCCAAAGGTCCTGCCGCTACAGTTCCGGGACCTGGTCCCACCTGGAACCCACGGATGCAGCTGACCCTGGCCACCACAGGCAAAGCCTGTCTCGCCCCAGCGGACGAGACCCGGGCCGGGGCGGGGCGGAGCTAGAGACGCGGCTCAGAGCTCCAAGCGGGCGGCTTTAAAGATGGCCAGGAGCACAGTTTTTCTCCGCCGGCCGTTGTTAGCAACCTCTAAGGGCGTGTCCCGCTCTCGGTTAAACTCCTGGGCCCAGTCCCGCTGACTTCTAGTGGCGCAGTGCCGGCCTGCGGGTTCCCGCGCACTGTCCTGGGAAGCTGTATCTCGGTCCCCTCCCAGTTCCTCCCCAGCCCTCGGCAGTCTCTGTATATTGCAGCTGTGAGTTGTGTCTGGCTCTCGCAACTTCTTCCTCTCCACAGGGTGCGCCGTCCCGAGCAACTGCTCTGCCCCAGCTCTGGGCTTGTCCCTGACTGCGTGTATGGGGAGGCGCGTAACCGCTTGGGGGGCAGGTCGCACTGCGCGGACCTGGCGAGCGCGTCCTTCCTGC
This sequence comes from Daubentonia madagascariensis, assembly GCA_023783475.1. NCBI lineage: Eukaryota > Metazoa > Chordata > Mammalia > Primates > Daubentoniidae > Daubentonia > Daubentonia madagascariensis. Next base: position 3,268,398 of record JAKFHU010001035.1, read on the forward strand.
GCGCTGGGCTCTATTGTGCTCCGTGCGCCGTCCGATCTTTGTGAGAATTTTGTACCTGTTTTCTTGGGCTGGGCGTTCGGCGTTGTTTTTCTGTCATTCGCAATGCTGTTTTCGGAGTGAGCGGTCCGTGCTCGCAGGCAGCCGCTGGCATTCTTCACCTCCTTCCCTGGGAACGGTGCGGTGGTAGGACGCTATCAGATCGCCATTTTTCCCAGTCTCCTCCCATTAGCTTTTTTTGATGAGTATTTGGTTGTGGACCGTGTTTTGGCACTTCATCTTTATCCAACCATTGTGCCAAACACTTGTGATTGTCAAAAATAATCCATTTTTCATCATATGTAACAATACAGTTTAGAAAAGGTTCACCTTTATGTCGTGACAGCGAAGAAAGGCAAGCTTTGAGACGATTTCTCTTCTGATGCTCATTTAATTCATGCGGAACCCATCTATTCAGCTTCTTTGCCTTGCCCATTTGTTTCAAATGGTCCAGTATTGTTGGAATAGTAATGTCAAACCTTGCTGCTGATTCACATGTAGGTTGAGATGGATTTGCTTCCACTACAACTTTCAGCTCATCATTGTCCACCTTGGTGTCAGGTTGCCCACGTGGCTCATTTTCAAGATTAAAATCACCAGAATGGAACTTCTCAAACCATTGACGTACTATGCATTCATTAGCCACATCCTACCCAAACACTTTGTTGATATTTCAAGCTGTCTGCGCTGCACTGGTTGCATGAAGGAACTCCTATTCAAAAATAACACAAATTTTTGACTTATCCACAGTTTCACAAAAATTGCTCTAAAAAAAAAATTTGAAGGATAATCACAAGCCAAAATGTGCATTTGAAAGAATGAGGATGTACCTTTACAGAAACAGGCAAACAAACAGACAAAAAAACCCCAAGAAGTGTCACAGTGATATGTCAGAGATATTAACTGTCAAACTTAGTACTTAAGGAAATCGGACATTCCATACTTAATAACCTAATACAATATGACTTTGGTATTGTTTACCAGTAAGACCAGCGCATATTAACTTAAATAAAGTTTCATCTTATATTTTTGGTGGGAAAACAAGTTTGCATGTCAGTTAAGCTGACTCCTGTTTAAAAAGTACGTATAGGATATTCAAAATTTTAAAAAATGGGGAATTGGTGTTTTAATTTTTTTCTTATTTATTCCTTGTGGTGACATATTTTGACCTATTCCTGCTGTTCTGCATAGTGGGCGAATTCCAGATTGCTGTAGGGAAGGGTCAGGGCCCAGCTGTGCCACAGGTCTGTGGGAGAGACCCCGGCAGCGACCAGCTCCTAGATGCCATGACTTTTTCTTCTTCTTCCTCTTTTTTTTTTTTTTTTTTTAAATCAGACCAATGAAACATAGAATTTTTCATGAAATGCTGATTTTTGGCATGTTTTAATTTTTTCAAATTTTTTAAACCTCAAAATATAGGTTATATTTTTAATGCTAATGTCAAAGTTTACAGAGGCTGGTAGAAGACACGAGTAAATGACAGTATGGACAACTAGCTTTGTGTTTACACGTCAGCAACTTCATTTGTTAACCAAAAATCACTGACTCTGCTCATTATCCTTTTCCAAACTTCCCCGTGATTATTCCTTTTATACTTGTTTTTTATGAGTTCTGAAATTATTTTTAAAATAGTTATATTATTTCTTCTTTCCTTCTTATATATTCACCAAGAATATTTTGGCAAAAAAAAAAAAAAAGTAAATGTTTAACAGCTGGCTGTCAGGGGTGGGGTGGGAAGCCCTGGTGTAACCTGTGCCGACTTCCATGGTTTCCCGCTACCAGTGTGACGTCACTGACTGCAGTGCTGGGAAGGGATGTGCATGGTAGGCTCTGTGACCCCACACCAGCAGGCTCCAGTCTGAATTAATGTCCCCAAAGGTCCATTTAGGAAATATTTTCTTAAAACCTTCAATGTGTAGCAAACTAAACATTTTGGATTGAAGGCTAAATATCTTGAAACAGTTTATCTCAAACTATCTTTTTACTGCAAGAGTATAGTTTTCATGTTTCTATGGTAAAGACAGATCTTACACAGAATAATGAAGAGTATAAAGATTGTGGACAGTCAAGAGTTTTGAGTTCTTCTTCCTATTTTAGCACAATTAGCTAAGTAGTCAGTGACAAATAGCAACCAGATAGCTAGATTGTTTTTTTCTGGCATCTTATCCATTTATATTGAAATTAAAAGAATACCATAACATCTATGTATCATATTTAATCTTTTAGTATCCTTTCTAGGATTCTAATGAGTTTATAGGAGAAGTGTTAGTTTAATTTTGGGGGAAATAATTTCCTAAGACTTACTATATTTTGGATGTGGAAAAAATAAGTATTTTATGTGATTTTATATGTCAGTGGGTAAGGCCATCTAGGGGTTTATTTTTATGAATGAAATATATACATATAAGCTATAGTTTTTACATGGTTTCCTAGAAGCTTAACTATGATTTTTTTCTTTGACATCTACAGCAATAATACTGCATTTTTATTGAGTGGCTACTTTGCTCTCAGCGCCTGATGAGGTGCTCTGGAGCATGTTGGTTTGAATAAGATATAAACTTGACCAGTAGGAATTCAGAGAGCACAAGAGAGTAGAAAGAATTTTGGTTCTTGTGGCATTGTGGTGATTATTAATTCTTGTATTGGTTAGGGTTCCAGAGAAACAGAACCAATAGGTTCTGGTGTGTGTGTGTGTGTGTGTGTGTGTATGTGTGTGTGTGAGAATATGAGAATGGATTTACTATGGGAATTGGCTCACTTGATTATGGATGTGAGAAGTCCCACGGTTGGCCATCTGCAAGCTGGAGACCCAGGAAAGTTCGGTCCAAGATTGAAGGCCTGAGAACCCACAGGATCACTGGTGTAAATTCCTGAGTCCAAAGGCTAAAAAATCTGGAGTTCTGATGCCCAAGGGCGGGAGAAGAAGGGTGTCTCAGCTTCAGAACAGAGAGAAAGAGAGTAGATTCTCTTTCCTCTGCCTTTTTGTTCTGTCTGGGGCTCAGCTGATTGGACTTTCTGCGCTCAGTCCACAGACATACCCAGAAATAATGTTTTACCAGCTATCTGGGTATCTCTTAATCCAGTCAAGTGACACCTAAACTCACCCATCACAGTTGTAAATTCAGTTCAGTTAATTTTACTTTCATAATGAATGTAAAGTACCCAACAGTGCTTGGCATGTAATAATGCCTCAAAAAATGTCAGTTCTTACTAAGATTATAATCTGGTTGGGGAAGTAAGATATTATTCTTTGGTAACATAACTACAGAGCCACCTGCCTCCTAGGGGTACAGAGAACATGTGCCACAGAATTGAGAGAACACTCCCCTATGTGTGGGCAGTCTTAAGAGGCTTCACCAAGGTGTCAGCCTTGAACTGAGAGTTGAAACGTGGTGAAGTGGGCTGGAATGCCCATTCCAGAAAGCATGGCTGTGCCACACCTGGGCAGGAGGCCCTGGTGATGTCAGTCCACTAGAGTGGAAAATCAGGGTAGAGTGTGGGGAAGTAAGGAAGGAAAAGTGTGTTCTGGAGAAACCATGAGTGTCGTTGCGCGTTAGCCTGAGGAATTTGAGCTGGAGACAGTGGGATGTATAGAAACCTTCTGAGTTTGGGATTTCTATGATCAAAAACAGTCTTTAAGGAAGAACAATCTGATGAGACAGTACAGATTTCCTCTGTGTTCATCCAGAAAACAGCCTTTCCTGCTATACAGCAGCATTGCAGAGCCTGGGGTAAGAGTACAGATAAGACTCACACACTCTATCTTTTTAACATTGAAAAGTTATAAGCCAAACTATAAATCATTACAACAAAATCCTTATTTGTTCATAATCAATGTTTGTCCATAAAAACAAAATTAAAATATATGTAATATTATATTTTTTATGACTGAAGTTGGAAAAATGTCAAATTATTCAATTGTGAATTTGATTAGAATTTTTTTTGCTCATATTTACTGTTTTGATCAATAATCAAATTTTTAAAAAATAAACTTGTAATGCCCTGTTCACAAATTTTATGTGGGGCATGCTTGACAAAATTCTGTTCCTCTTTATTGTCTTCAGTTTTAAAAAATTTAAACAGGCTGCCTCTTTGAATGTTTTCTGTTACTATTTTCTTTTCTGCTTTTTCTTTAAACTCCATGTGTATGTTTTCTATTTCTAGCAAAATACCAGCTTTCATTCTTAATGATGTGAAGGAGGTCCTTTATCAAGAAAGTCTGCCAGTAAGTTCCTGACCTAAAGGATTAGAAAGGAAAATGTAGTTGCATTCAAAATATGAAATTTGAACATTTTATCAATAAAATATAAATTTAGGTAAGAGCCACCTTACCTTAATGTTAGTGTTAAAAAATTCAAGTAATTTTTCATGATGTTTTCAATAATACTATTTTTCTTTATTCTTTATTTATTAAAATTAAAAGGCAAAATAAAAACAAAGTAAATATAAAAAATCCAAATTATTTCAATAAAGTAAAATTTAAGGTTTAATTTTTGCAAAATTTAATTAAATATTTTTATAAAAATGAACGTATTCCATAATGCTAGTGTTTAATGTGTATTTTGTTTTGGTTATAAAGAATCATTATCACACTTTATGAATGCTGCATTTAAAATCCACATTATAATTCACTCATGATGGATTTAGGCTCTCATAGATACAAATTTAAGAGTAATGTGAATTGTTCATATTACAAAATATTCGTGAGCCCCCATACATAGCTGTTGCTAATGCCATGCTAATTCATTAGAACTGTGAACAAAGACATTAAAAGAAGCAAGAAAATGAGGCTCTGGCACCATTCCCTGGTGCAGGAACCGTTGCTCCACACTCTCCAAGAGGGAGGGTTTGATGGATGAAATAGCCTGAATGTTCGCATGGCTCAGTGCCTGGCTTTGGAGCAGCATCCATCTCCGACATCAGCAGGTGTATGGCACACACCTCCATGCCACACAGGTGTGCCTCCTTTGTTTGGAGGACACAGGGCAGAGATGTGAGCTGAGCTTCCCTGGGCCCCAGGAGGAGAGCAGCTGCCTTGCTGTGCCTGAGCTGCAGGACTGCGACCTGTGCACTTGGATATATTTATTGCCAGGTGTTTGTTCTCTGCAGGGCCCCTCACCCCCATCCCCTTGTAGGAATGTGAGTTAATTCTAATTTCAAATGTCTTTTTTTCCCCCTCCATCTGGTTTAGCACCACAGATTGCTAATTCTGATTTTTTTAAATTTCAAAATCTTACAGGGGTACAAATGTTTTTGGTTACGTGTATTGATTTTGTTATGCTTGAGTCAGGGTTATGAGTTGTGCCCATCACCCAGATAGGGTTCATTGTACCCATTAGGTAGGTTTTCACCCGTCCCCTCCTCCTTCCTCCGCTGATCCTGATTTTTAATTTGCCATTTGACAGCCAGAGGTGTGGACTGTCAATACAAACAGTAAATTGGAGTGGGGAGGAGGAGCTGGCTTCTGGTTGGCCTGCTAACATCTCTTGAGAAATTTCTCAGAAACTGCTTGCTGTATAGACCTTCAGCAAGATTGAATAACAGGAGATAGTAAATCCCTCTGTTCCAATTTAGCCTTTTCTATCCTCGTGCAGTAATTGCAGACAGCTCTAGAGAGACAGGCAAGAATATTCAGTTTCTAGAGAAAATAACTGAACAGCTCCCAGTGATTTCCTAAATGGAGTTTGGAATTATGACTCTCCCTGGCTTATTACAGTACTGATGCCTCTGATATTGAGTTGCTGTAGCAAGCTTCAGACAACATCTCCGTGAATGCTATAGTACTCTGCAGCAAGCAAAAAGCCGAAAGATTTCCTGTGCAATAGTAGGCCAGCCTTCTGTCGTCACTGCTTACATTCTGGAACATCAGTCACCACAACCACAAAATACAAATAGCCAGTCATTCTAGATGTTTAGAAATGTCAGATGAGGAAGACAAAGATGGAGGTCGAAATGTAAATGTAAAAGCGGGAAAGATTTGAAGCAATGTCCACTCTGATGAAGTACCAGCTGTGGCGAAGTGTGCAGCGTGTCCGCTTGCCTTTCCTACCCCCTCTTTTTCTTTCCAGTCATTTACTGTGTTTCTAGCATTCGGTGAGCTATACTGAGCTGCTCACGTCTTGTGAAACAAACTGAGTGTTTGTGCTGACAGAGGTTACGTTAGCTCAGCTAGAGACAGAACCTAGTATGCAGAGATTTTGCTTGCGTTTATGATTTACCCGAGGCCAGAGTGCCATGGGCAGATCCCGTGTTCACCTCCGTCTAACAGATACTCCAAGAATATCAATTCTCGCCTGCAGGCATCCATCTGCACTCGTGTCCTGATGCGGGTCGGGACAGAGTGTTTTGGTCTTTCTGGAGTCCTTGGGTATCATCGCTCATCGCTGCTCCTGCAGGGAGAAGACCAGCTGGGGCCTCAGTGAGGGGAGAGCTGTGGACACCCCCTTTAAGATGTAAGTGAGCACCTGCTTTACTCCTTCCCATAATTTTAAACTGGGCTGTCAGGACTGCATGTCCCTTGTAAGTTTTTGGGGTCATAGCCTGGGCATGCGTGCGGCCCCACATAAAATCTGAGTCTTGAGTCCTGGCTTTGTTCCTGCCTTAAGGCCTGAGCGCTTCTCTGATGCGCTGGCTGAGCCTTGACGTGTCTGCATGGGTTTGTCTGGGTTCTGACCTCATGTTTGCTTCGACTCTTTGAGCACAGGCCCTCTCCGCTCTCTGCTCTAATGATTAAAAACCCTTTTCCAGTTTTACATCTTTGCTCCTTGCTTCGACCTCAGTTTGAACTTTTAGTTGGGGTCTGTTGCTCCTGGCTGCCTGGGTAAGTCACCCCCCTGCCCCTTCTTTACCTAGAAGGCAGGGGTGGCCAGGGAACAGTGTAGGCTCTGACAGGAGATTTGCGTTTGCGTTTTTATTCTAGTTCACCCACTCCTGTGCATTTTGGCAAGCTGGCTAACCTCTCTGTGTTTGAGTGGGGATAATAAAACCCACTTAATAGCATTATTAAATGATAAATTATAAAGTGCCTAGCAGAGTTTATAGTTGCTGCCCAGGAAATAGTAGCTATTTAATTGACTTTGAGCTTTTCAGGAGTGGTGTCCTGGTCTTAGTGCCAGGCAGTCAGAAAGTACTCAGTATGTATTTTTTTTAACTTAACACATGTCTCTAAAATGGTCTGGACCCAGGGCCTAACAGATGTATTCATTTCTGCAGAGGCAGCCTCCTTCCTCTGGAACATCGGCTCCCAGAGGGCAGGGATCTTGGTCTGTTTTGTTCACTGCTGTATCTCCAGGACACAGAACCACGTCTTGCACATAATTAGCACTCAATAATTATTTATGGAATGAGTCCCTGCTGGCACCCTCTCAATTCTGTGACAAAAATCTAGCTCTATTCTATTTTGTAGTCTGTCGATTCAGGGTAAAGAAGGGTGTGAGAATCTTGCTGCATTGCTGACAGAGATCACGATCAGCAGGAAGTCTGGAATCAATCCCTGCTGTTGACAGTCCACAAACATGGGGTGGTTCACATGTGGAACGATCCGGGTGTGCACAGTTAATAACCAGAGCATGGGACAGGGTGAAGTCTTTGAAAACACACTCATTTTTAATTTAAAACAATAAAAACTGGGTTTGTTCCCCATTGTAAGGATGCATCCTTCTCTTCCACAAGATCAGGAAAGGGGCCGGTTGGTCTGCTTGCAACAGTCTCTTGACAGGTCCTGCTGCTTAGACATACTCTAGTTACAATTGCCGCCACCTTTTCTTCGTGCTCCACTCCCAGGAATAGCCTCCGCTGTCTTACTTTCCAGGTAGGTGGGTTAGTTTTCCTAGATACAGTTGTAACACATACTTCCTCCCAATTATATTTTATTCCAACCAGTTTCAGACAAGGTCATTGTTCACTTTTATTTTTCCCCCGTATGGTAAGCTAATGATGGGAAGAAGATGCTATATTTGATAGTTGTTAACTGTGATAAAGACTAAGCTTAGTTTCATCTCTGCCCAATGCTGAAACAATGAGCTTTCTGTCACCATTTCAGTTGTAATCTTGTTGGTTTTTTATTTCAAAAGATATAGAGGCACCCTGAAATGACACAGTGTCTGAGAATCAGGACAGCCTCTGGGGATGGTATAACCCTTGAGAGTTCCTCATAACCAGGCTTCAACATGAAGAAGGATAATTGTGCTGCTGAACTTGAGTATGTGAACTAAAATAAAAGCCTAAGCCCTCTGCTAGCTGAATGGACCCCTGTAGGCCAAGGTTACCCCGGAAACACCTTAAAACTGAGTTCCCAGCAATAACGGGGTGGGAGAGATAAAGCACAATTATCTGCGTGTGATTTTCCTTCATAAATATTCATGATTCCTCCTATAGTTTCTTGAGTATGAATATTTGACCAACTGCCTGATATAAAATCTTGTTTCCTTTTGTCTCTTCTTTGAAGCACGTGTGCCTGGATTCTGGCTGGGACTCTGCTTCCCCACCTGTTGGAATGGCCGCCCTACAGGCTACCCTTTATGAGAAATAAAGCTGTCCTTTTCCAAAGTATAAACATCATTAATTAATTTTTTTTTAGTTAACAAGTCATTTTCTTGCCTTGAAGGGTAAAGATAAAACCATCAGATAAGCTTTGTTTGGCCCAAGAATTTCCTTTTGTTTAGAGGCTGAAGGAACTGCAGTTAGCTGTGAGAATTCTGTCCTGAGAATTTTTTATGATAAGTGGTCAGCTATAGCGATACTCAGAAATAAATTTCAGCAGAGATAGAATTCTGGGAAGAATCTTTCTCACTTGAGTAAAACCCTTGTGATTCATAAATTAAAGGAGGGTAACCTATCAGTTATGACAGGCTCTCTTTATCAAGAGCCAAAGCTGGGTTAGGTTGGTTTTATGTACTTAGGTGAGCAAACCCAGAAGGTCCTGGCCAGCCTTGGCCTGTGCTGTAGGGGTTTGCAAATTTTAATGGTATTGATTTCATGGCAATTGAAAAATTGCTGCATTTAAAAATCCAATATAATATCACTAATAAATAATTTTACTTTAAAGAATTTAACCTTGCTGAATTCTCTTAAAAATTTGTCCATAATATTACAGTGTTGTCATGTATGTTTTAACTTAGAATTGGGCTTTTGCCTAACAATAGAGAAAGTGAAATTTCATAAACATTGGAGTACATCATCTATAATTTTGACAATTTATGGAGTAAACAGTCATTCTACCAGTTACCGAGTAATATTTAAGTTCCACCTTCTTGCAATTTCCAATTGGTTAAGCAGTTGCAGGATGAAATTGTGTAGTACAAAGGAAAAAAAAGAGAAACTTGTAAATAATATCATTGTAGATCGTTATGTTTGTCCAATGTACCCTTTTTCATCCAGATGTTTTCTATTTTTTCAAAAATATCTTTAAGATATTTCTAATTCTGTGCTCTTTGGAATTCCTGGATTATAATAATGTGCAAGGAGATTTTACCCACTTTTAGCTGGCTCCTGAGTAATTGTAGGGCCCTATGAGAACTCTTTGATCTTCAACAGGGTTTTTAAAACTGAAAGGAGTCATAGCTGTCTTGGGAGCATTGACAACAGCAGAGGCTTGTCATGCCAACTGATAACTCTTGTGTATGTGGTCACATTTTAGCTGAAAGAAAGTAGAAGTCTTCTTGGATCTTATATTAATGGTGGACAATGCTTTAGTTTTAAGGCTAAGAGAAGTTGATGTGTGTGTTGCAAGTGAAAAACTCCCTTGGATGGCTAGAATTTCATCAAGATCCAACGATATTTACATATTTTTTGCATCCTGTGCTTGTCTGTTGATATGGGACGAACATTTACGATTAGCCCCTGATTTACAGCAATTTTTTTAGGTGAAGAGGTTTTGTTTCATGATTTTCAACAGTGTCACTTAAATGGACGTGACCCATCTTGGGGCAGGTTTTTAAAGATGAACACATTTGATCATTTGTTTGCATTGCCTACTTCCACTTGTTATTTCAAATGGGTGAAAAAAACAACTGTGAAAAAATGTTCAGAAAATGTAAATGAAATGTTAAGTGACCTACAAGAACCATACAATGCATTGTGTGAAATATTTCAAAAGTGAAAAAAATTATAGCTATTTATAAATATGCTAAAAATGTTACTATAAAAAAGCTATTACCTGTATGCAGTTTTAGAAGTGTGTTCTTATAAAAAAATTTTTAATTTGTTTCACTGTATCTGCAGCATAAAGATCTTTCCTTAAATTAAAAATAATTAAAACTATGCCATGAGTTCTGAAACTCAGGTTTAAAGATGTTCACGACGCAGCAGAGAAGGCTGCTCAAGCAGCTACACACGTGGAAGTTATACATCTTATCAGTGACTTTGCTGATGTCAAATCACAGTATTGATTATTCTGTTAGCTTAAAGTTTATTTAAAATTTATAGTATTAATATCAAAGTTTATTATGCCATGTTTAGTATATTTATCAACTTAATTGACATATACAATGAACTGCACCTATTTGAAAGTGCAATTTGAGGAATTTTGAAAAATGTATGCACTCATGAACCTGTCACTAATATCAAAATACAGAACATTTCCCTCTGCCTACATGTCCCTCCTGTCCCTTTGGTCCTTGCTCCATCCTTGGCCCCAGGCAACACCTGATCAACTTTCTGTCACTAAAATATGCATTAATAAATGGAATTGTATGTTATGTACTCTTTATGTTTTGTTTTAGATGTTTAATTTTTGCAATTGCTAATGCAATATGTATTTTTTCAGAAACACTGTTATTTGGTCGTGAACCTTCAAAACAAATTCTTTTCATTGCACGGGGAAGCACCATGACTTAACACAGAATTCCTCCCCTGCTCCTAGCATTATTTCTCAGGGCTGCTGTAAAGAAGTATCACAAATTGGGTGGCTTAAAACAACAGAAATTGATTCTTTCACAGCTCTGGAGGCCAGAAGTAAAAAAAGTCAAGTTGTCAGCAAGGCCACATTCCCTCTGAGGCTTTGGGCAGAATCTTCCCTGTCTCTTCTGGCTTCTGGCGCTGGCTGTCAATCCTTGGGTTCCTTGGCTTGTTGCTGCACCACTCTAATCTCTGCCTCTGTTGTCTCATGGCATCTTCCCTGTGTGTCTCTGTCTCTGTGTGGCATTTCCTCCTCTTACAAGGAAATCAATTGCTGGATTTAGAGTCTACTATAATCATTATGACCTCATCTTACCCAATTACATCTGCAAAGACCCTTTTTCCCAATAAGATCAGATAACAGGGGTGAGAACTTAAACATATCTCTTGCGGGGACACGGTTCAACCCAGAACACCCATGTTTTGTCATTGGTTCTAGGATTATAAATATCTTTTGGATGCTTGCTTTAAATGATACTATGTGGAAAGCCCGAAAATTGTCAGCAAAAGTTTCAAGGACAAAAGGCAAGAAAGGGTATAGTAGGATGAGTTCTTATTACTGGGTAAGATTCCAGTAACAGTTAAGACTGAGGTCAAGGGTTTCTGCCCTGGCAGTTCAACACCTCCTCCTTGCTGGCCTGCTGTGTCACAGTGGGTGCTGTTGAATGTGAGAAAACCCAGGGTGACAGACAGGTTGGGTATCCAAAAGAAATAGAATGTGGGCACATATGCGATTTCAAATTTTCTAGTAGCCACATTAAAATAAGTGGCATGAAACAGGTACAGTTTTAATAATATATTTTCTTTAACCCCAAATACCAAAATATTATCATTTCCATGTCTAATTATTATAAAATATGAATATGTTTAACGTTTTTTTTTTTTGGTACTAAGCCTTCAACTCTAATGTGTATTTTCCATTTATAGCACATGTCATTTTGCAGCAGCTGCATCGCAAATGCTTTGTAGCCACATGGGGCCAGTGGCTGCCCTGTGGGGAAGTGCAGTGTTACAACGGCCACCAGAAGTGGTGCCCTTCTGAGATGAGTGATTTGTGCCATCTTTGGACATCAGTGACCGAATCCCTGGCGATTGGAGCCAGTTGGCTGAGCCCATCTCAATGGACTGATGTGCAGTTTGCAGAACGTTTCATACAAACTGTCTCCGTCTTTGCAGTGCACCTATTGGAAGGGGACTCGTGATGAGGAGGAGGGAGCAGGTGACGGCGATGATTTGCAAATGGGAAGATAGGCCAGGAGCATTCATATTACTTGCCCAAAGTCACGCATTTAGAAGGTGGTGGAGTCAGTTGTCCTCACTGCAAAATGGGTCCTCACCTACATCATCGGCCCTCTTGCCATCTGGGAAATGAGCGGTAGGACCAGGTGACCTCTAACTGCCCTTCCAGTACTAGCACCGCACGATGTTCTCCGTTTGTACCATCTTTGGCCCAAATGGTGCCCATGCAAACATGCTACTTGGCAGTAAGTCTTCCACGCTCACAACAGCTGTGAGTTTGGGCTCTCTGCATTTGCATAGCTTCCGTGTTTGGCTGGAGGAATGATTAATGATAAAAGCAGAAAACAAATGGTCTGAAATCCAGATACCTCAGCCAAGTCTCATATGGCTAAGTCCCAGTAGTTATAAATAATAAAATAATGACATCACTCTCCTCTGTGATCCAACATGGTGTGAGAGGAAAATAGATTGCTTATCTTTCACAAGTTCTAGCTATATTTTACATTGTTTTACTTCTTTTCAACGTGTTTTTCTCAGTTGCTTCAACACGATGAGCTGTATCCCTGTCAGTTTTATCTCAGCATTTAGCATATAACACATTCCTCAGCTCACTTATAGATACGTTTAATTTGCTTTTCCAATTGCTGCAAAAGCTCAGAATACAGTTGGAACTTAATTGCCCTGATCCCAAAATTCCAATGACATGAGAGTGTGGGTGCCTTTGGAGACTTAGGGGCTGTGCCCCTGAACCCTAAAAATGGAAATCTTTGGAAAGCAAATGTGGAAATGACACAGCTTAGGCTGGGGGTACACTCAGATGAAATGTTTCACTGTTTACTTTAGTCTGGTTTAAATAATTAATCAGACACACTTGTTTATTTTAAAAAGGCACTAATTTCCCATTGCGTACTAAGGGCAACGTTCATTCATTGATAAAAACCATGTTCATTAAATGCTCCCTAGGAGCCAGGCTTGCGCAGGGTTTTGGGGAATCAGACCTGAGTCAGAGTCCTTGTCTCAAAGTGTGCTTATTGTATAGGCTGGGGTGCATGTAGACAAATGCATTTTGGACCTAACAGCCTAAGAGTAAAAATAACGAGTAAAAGAGTAAAGCGTGAAAGGGAAGCACGCACAGCTCTTTGTGACGATGCGCTGTCAGACACATTAAAACATTTCATTCTTGTAACTACTTTGTGAGGTGTTACATCCCCACTTTCCAGATGAGGGAAACGTGGCTGGAAGCTGCATGGAAGCTCCCTTGGCTGGGACTCAGGTCACCGTGAATGCTGTCACCTCTCCTGGCTTCTCTCACACACTTACTGACCATTCCAGACTCACTGCATGGGGAGAGCCAAGGCTGTCTCTCCAGTTCTTGCATGAACACCTCCAGAATGATCCGGATCCACAACTTTCCTCATCCCCCTGCTTTCATCTACTTCTGGAAGTCGAGAGATGACAGAAATACTAAATATTTAATTGTATTTAATATTAACTGATTTATTTATTTATTTATTTATATTTATTTATTTTTATTTCAGAATATTACAGGGGTTTTGGTTACATGACTTGCTTTTGTACAGTTTGAGTCAAAGTTATAAGTGTGCCCATCCCCCAGATAGTGTGCACTGTACCCCTTAGGTGTGGATTTACCCATACCCCACCCCCTCCCACCTGCTTGATTTCCATTGAGTTTTACTACCATATGTGCACATGAGTGTTAATCAATTAGTTCCAATTTAATAGTGAGTACATGTGGTGTTTGTTTTTAGATTCTTGTGATACTTCACTTAGAAGAATGGTCTCCATTTCCATGCAGGTTGTTACAAAAGGTATTAGTTCACCATTTTTTCTATGGCTGAGTAGTACTTCATGGTATACATATACCATATTTTATTAACCCACTCATGTATTGGAGGGCACTTGGGTTCATTCCATAACTTTGCGATTATGAATTGTGCTGCAATAAAAATTCAAGTGCAGGTGTCTTTTTGATAAAATGACTTTTGTTCCTTTGAGTAAATAGCCAATAATGGGATTGCTGGATCAAATGGTAGGTCTACTTTTAGTTCTTTGAAATATCTCCATACTCGTACTAATTTCCATAGAGGTTGTACTAGTTTGCAGTTCCACCAACAGTGTATAAGTGTTCTTTTCTCTCCATACCATGCATCCATACCAGCATCTGTTGTTTTGGGACTTTTTGATAAAAGCCATTCTCACTGGAGTTAGATGATATCTCATTGTGGTTTTGATTTGCATTTCCCTGATGATTAGAGATGTTGAGCATTTTTTCATATGTTCATTGGCCATTAGTATATCTTCTTTTGAAAAACTTCTGTTCATGTCTTTTGCCCACTTTTTAGTGGGGTTGTTTGAATTTTTCTTGCTTATTTACTTGAGTTCTTTGTAGAGTCTGGTTATTAGTCCTTTATCTGATGTATAGCATGCCAATATTTTCTCCCATTCTGTAGGTTGTCTGTTTGCTCTGTTGATTGCTTCCTTGGGTGTGCAGAAGCTTTTAAATTTAATCAGGTCCCATTTATTTATTTTTGTTGTTGCTGTGATTGCCTTTGAGGTCTTCGTCATAAATTCTTTGCCTAGGCCGATATCTATAAGAGTTTTTCCAACCTCTTCTTCTAGAATTCTTATAGTTTCATGCCTTAGGTTTAAGTCTGTTATCCATCATGAATTAATTTTTGCGAGTGGTGAGAAGTGCAGATCATGTTTCAGTCTTCTACATGTGACTATCTAATTTTCCCAGCACCATTTATTGAAAAGGGACTCTTTCTCCCAGTGTATGTTTTTGTCTACTTTGTCAAAAATGAGATGGCTATATGAGGATGGTTTTATATCTGGATTCTCTGTTCTGATCCATTGGTCTGTGTTTCTGTTCTTGTGCCAGTACCATGCTGTTTTGGTTCCTATAGCCTTGTAGTATAGCTTGAAGTCTGGTAAAGTGATGCCTCCTAATTTGTTCCTTTTGGTAGGGTTGCTTTGTCTATTCAGGGTCTTTTCTGGTTCCATACGAAGTGTAGAATTATTTTCTCAAAATCTGCAAAAAATGACGTTGGCATTTTAATGGGGATTGCATTGAATCTGTAAATCACTTTTGGTAGTACAGATATTTTAACAATGTTGATTCTACTGATCCATGAGCATGGTATGTTTTTCTGTTTGTTTATATCCTCTGTGATTTCCTTCCTTAGTGTTTTGTAATTCTCCCTATAGAGGTCTTTCACCTCCTTGGTTAAATATATTCCTAGATATTTTATTTTCTTTGTTGCTGTTGTGAAAGGTATTGAGTCTTTGATTCGATGATTCAATTCTCAGCTTGACTGTTGGTGTATAGGAATGCTACTGATTTGTGTACATTGATTTTGTAACCTGAGACTTTGCTGAATTTATTTATCAATTCCAGGAGTCTCTTAGCAGAATCTTTGGGGTTTTCTAGATATAAGATCATATCGTCAGCAAAAAGCAATAGTTTGACCTCATTTTTCCCCATTTGGATACCCTTCATTTCCTTCTTTTGTCTGATTAATCTGGCTAGGCATCCAACACTATTTTGAATAGAAGTGGTGACAGTGGGCAACCTTGTCTGGACCCAGTTCTAAGCGGGAATGCTTTCAGTTTTTCCACAGTCAGTATCATGATGGCTGTGGGTTTGTTGTATATGGCTTTGATAATTTTGAGGTATGTGCCATCTATGCCTATTTTGTTAAGTGTTCTTATCATAAAAGGGTGCCGAATGTTGTCAAATGCTTTTACTGTGTCTATTGAGAGGATCATATGATCTTTGTTTTTGCTTCTATTTATGTGGTGGATGACATTTATAGATTTGCATATGTTGAACCATCCCTGCATCTCTGGGTTGAAGCCCACTTGGTCATGGTGAATTATTTTTTTGATGTGCAGCTGAATTTGGTTTGCTAGGATTTTATTAAGAATTTTTGTATCTATATTCATAAGGGATATTGGTCTATAGTTTTCTTTGTTTGTTATGTCCTTTCCTGGCTTTGGTATCAAGGTAATATTGGCTTTGTAGAACAAGTTGGGGAGGATTCCTTTCTTCTCTATGTTATTAAATAATTTCTCCAGTATAGGTACCAGTTCTTGGTAGGTCTGGTAAAATTTGGCTGTGAAACCATCTGGTCTAGGACTTTTTTTTGTTGGGAGATTTTTTTATTGCTTCAATTTCATTACTTGATATTGGTCTGTTCAGTAGTTCTATTTCTTCCTGATTGAGCCTAGGGAGGTTATCTGTTCTCAAGAATTTGTCTATTTCCTCAACGTTTTCAAGTTTATGTGCTTAGAAATTTTTATAGTATTCAGAGATGATATTTTGTATTTCCGTGGTTTCAGTTGTAGTATCTCCCTTTTCATTTCTGATTGAGCTTATTAGGGTCCTTTCTTTTCCATTTCTGGTTAATCAAGCAAGAGGCCTGTCAATTTCTTTTTATCTTTTCAAAGAACCAATTTTTTGTTTCATTAATCTTTTGTATAATTCTTTTGTTATCAATTTCATTTAGTTCTGCTCTGACATTAGTTCTTTCTTTTCTTCTGCTGGGTTTGGGATTGGTTTGCTCTTCCTCTTCCAATTCCTTGAGATGATTCATTAGATTGTTGGTTTGTGATCTGTCTTTTGGATATAGGCATTTAAGGCTATGAATATTCCTCGTAGGACTGTTTTTGCTGAATCCCACAGATTTTGATAACTTGTGTCCCCTTTGTCATTTAGTTTGAAGAATCTTTTGATTTTCATCTTAATTTCCTCCTTGACTCAATATTCATTCAGCAGTAGTTTGTTTAATTTCCGTGACTTTGTGTAGAGTTGAGTGTTTCTGTTGGAATTTATTTCTAATTTTATTCCACTGTGGTCTGAGAAGATACATGGTATAATTTCTGTTTTTTTGAATTTGTTGAACATGTTTTGTGGCCTAGGATGTGATTAATCTTAGAGAATGTTCTATGACCTGATGACAAGAATGTATATTTAGTGGTTTAGGGGTAGAATGTTCTATAAATGTCTGTTAGGCCCATTTGTTCTAGAGTTCTGTTTAAGTCCATTGTTTCTTTGTTTATTTTTTGCTTGGAGGATCTGTCCCATTCTGTCAGTGGGGTGTTGAAGTCCCTGGCTATTATCATGCTGCTGTTTATTAGTTTTGCTTAGATCAAGTAGTGTTTGCTTTATGAATCTGGGTGAACCTGTGTTAGGTGCATAAATATTTAGGATTGTTATGTCTTCTTGTTGAATTGTTTCCTTCACCATTATATAATGACCATCTTTGTCTTTCTTTACTTTTGTCGACTTGAAGTCCATATTATCTGATATGTGACTGGCTATACCAGCTTTCTTTTGGTTTTCATTTGTGTGGAATATTGTTTTCCATCCCTTTACCTTGAATCTGAATGAGTCCTTGTGAGTTAGATGTGTTTCCTGGAAACAGCAGATACTTGGCTTGTATTTTTTTTTTTTATCCATTCAGCCAGCCTATGTCTCTTGAGTGGGGAGTTCAAGCCATTCACATTTACTGAAAGAATTGATAAGTGGGTTGGATTTCTGTTCATCCTGTTGAGTATAACTTTATTGCTTTGTTTTACCTCTTGAGCCATTGTGATATCTGGGCTCTAACCTTTAGGTTTTGGGTGATTTTACACTGGTGGGTGTTTCTTGTGCTGATCTGTGTATAATGCAGTTTTGAGTACTTCCTACAGGGAAGGTTTGGTCTTGACAAATTCCCTCAGTGTTTACTTGTCTGAGAAAGACTTTATTTCTCCCTTATATAAGAAACTTAGCTTTGCAGGATACAACATCATAGGCTGGACATTATTCTGTTTGAGAAGACTGAGAATGGGGCCCCAATCCCTTCTGGCTTGTAAGGTCTCAGTTGAGAAGTCTGCAGTTAGCCTGATGGATTTTACTTTCTAAGTTACCTGATGCTTTCACCTTATGGCTCGTAGGAGTCCCTCTTTCATGTTTACTTTGGCCAGCCTGATGACTATGTGTCATGGTGATTGCCTCTTTGCCATGAATCTTTCAGGGGTCATTTGAGCTTCTTGTATCTGGATACCTAGATTTCTAGCAAGGCCAGGGAAATTTTCCTCAATTATTCCCTCAAATAGGTTTTCCAACCCTTTTGTATTTCCTTCTTCACACTCAGGGATGCCTATGATTCTTATGTTAGGCCTTTTTACATAATCCTGTATTTCTTGTAGGCTTTGTTTGTTCCTCTTATTTCTCTGTTCTTTCTCTTTGATAATTTAAAGGTGTTGTCTTCAAGCTCTGAGATTCTTTCTTCGGCCTGATCTAGCCTATTCTTAAGGCTTTCCACTGTGTTTTATATTTCCTTCAATGAATTTTTCATTTCCAGAAGTTCAGTTTGATTTTTTTTTAATATTTCAATTTCTTTCGTGAATTTTTCATTCATTTTCTGCATTGTTTTTGTGGTTTCTTTGTGTTGGGTTTCTATTTTCCCTTGTATTTCATTGAGCTTCCTTACAATCTATATTTGAAATTCTTCATCTGTCATTTCAATCTTTTTGTTTTGGTTGGTATCCATTGGTAAGGAGTTATTGTTTTCTTTTTGGGGGTGTCCTTTCACTCTGATTTTTTATGTTCCCAGAGTTCTTTTGCTGATTCCTTCTCATCTGGCCTCTTGGTTGAGACCTGAGGTGCTAGGCCTGGCTCATGGGCCCGACTCTGGGTCCCCAAAGATTGATCCCTGAGTGTGGCAGGGAGAGGAGTGCTGGTCCTGAGTTGCCAATGGGTTTTCTAGCAGGTTTGATGAACCTTTCAGGTTACTTCTGACCTGCTGTCTTCACCTCTTCCCAACAGTGTGTACTGAGTTAGGTCCCTGAGCTTAATCTCTGAGATGGTGGGTGGTACTTGTGAGATGAGTCTGTGCTCCTTGCTTGCTTGAGTTGGAAGGGGCTATGTTTAGCTATGGGATTGTTCCCCTATCATTGGTTGATGTTTGTATGGAAGAGCCAGCTGCTGAAATGGTCTTTTGTGCCTGCAGTAAGCTCTGGTCCCCCAGGTGGGGCACACGATGGCCGCAAGCTTTAGGAGGAACCCTGTAGCTCCCAGGGGGTTGATTGATCTCTACTCCCCCTGAGGTGGGGGGAGGAGCAAGACAAATCTTGGCTGGATTGTGAGAGCCGGAGAGGCTTTACAGAGCCTCAGCGAAGCTCAAAGGTTGCTTATCCAGCCATTAGGGGAAGCCAGTGGTATGACATTCAGAGCAATCTCTCCAAGCCAGGAAGGCTGTTCCTGAGGGAGGGGCCTAATCACTTGAGTGCTAAGGTCCTGGGCCAGGCTCTTTCTGCCCTTGTCCACTAGTGCAGTTTTTCTGCGGAGTGGAGTGAGCACCCTCGCTATTTGCTCCTTGTAACTCCACAGCACTCTCCCATCATTTCAGTCTGTGTGAGTTTCCTCACTGCCCAAGACTGGCTCTCAAACTGTCCCTCAGTCCATGTGTCTGACCCACTAGTGTGCATCTCCAGGGGACAGTGGCAGGTGGGGGGATCCCCAATTGTGCATGCCTGTTCCACCACAAGATCCCAAGGGAAGAGAGGTAGGCCTCTCTGTCCACAGGGGCCTCTGCCAGGGGCACTCTCCCCTGGGGCCTCAGCACACAGGAAGAACCCAACATGTTACAGGGCACTGGAAGTCTCAGGGGGGCAGTCCTGGCTGAGGCTTGTCCGATAGTGTGTCAGAAGATGGGCAGCTCTCCAGCTGGCAGAGGGAAGGTTTGCAAAGGGAACAGAGAGGGCATCTATGGATGTCTAGGAACAAAAGTGGTTTAATGCAGCTTCCCAGGGTGGTGGGAGGTGAAACTGCAGAGGCAGGCTGAGGCAACTCATCAAGGACTCTGTAGGCAGGTGCAGAGTTTGAGCTTCATCCTGAAAGCAACAGGAAGCCCTTGAAGCATTCTAGGCAGGAGAATGAGAGTCAGGTTTGTGTCCTAAGAGGCCGTTTGACTGCAAAGCGGAGTAAAGATTGGAGGGTGGGGCAAGGTTGGAGGCATTGATACTTTCTGGGGGGACTATGGAGTGACCCACATGAGAAAAGGCTTTGGGCCAGGATAGAGGCTGTGGCAACAGGGCAAGGCGAGTGGCCTTGACATGTGCCTGGAAGGAAGGCGCAGAGAACTGTGGCTGATGGACGTGGGACGTGATGGCGGGAGGGAGCCAGCGGGTGGGTCAGTGCTGCCCGCCGGCCCCGCAGCATGGGAGCAGACGCTGTCTTGGCGCTGGCAGTGAGGAGCTTGATTTTGAACATGCTGAGCGGGAAGTGCCTGTGGCGATGATGAGGGGCGGTTGTATGTGGAGTTACTGTGCGGGTGTGCTAGGGCTGCTGTAACAAAGTCCCACAAACCGGCGGGCTTAGACACAGACATTTATGGTCTCGTGGTTCTGACAGCTGAAAGTCTGAGGTCCAGGTTCCTTCTGAGGGCTGTGATGAGAATCAGAATGCAGAAAGCATCCAGCCTTTTGAGGAGACACACAGCTTCCTTGATGCAGAAGGGGCAGCCACAGCAAAGACCAGGCAATGAGACGCTGCATGATGTGTCTGGGAAGCAGGACCAAGTTCCAGGTGGGTGAAGTAGGCGCGTTAGGAGCTGAGGCCGATAACCTGAGACCATGTTCTGAAGGCTGCTGTATGCCCAGCTGAGGGTTGGGATTTGTCCCCTGAAAAAAGCTGACTTTTAATGGTCCTATGCTGTGTAAACAATAAAGATCTTAAAGGATTTAGCATTATGCTTTGCATTCAGCATAATCTTAACAAATATTGTTGATATGCTTGACTGAATTTGATTGGCTACCTCTGCCTATAACTGACCTTGTCCTGTGAATATATGGACAGCTTTATTCTGTATCCATATAAATATGGACTTTTTCACTAGCAGTAAATCCCATAAAAAAATCTTTGTATTTAGGCTTTGTTGCAGATCATTCAAGTATAAAAGTTATTGAAAACCTCACAAGTCACTGAAGGGAAGGAAAATGCTAAAGGGATTATTCTTTTCAAAAATGACATCTTTTTCTCTGAAAATAAAAATCATGCTTGCTCATTGTGTAAATTATTTGTAAAAGCATAAAATTTTTAATATAAAAATTATTTTTTAAAAATTATTATTTAAAAGTAATTCCCCTAATCCTACCATGCAGAGATAATGGCCACTATTGTTCTGATATAATACCTTCTAGGTAAAGAGTTGCCTGCAGGCTCCATTTTGTAAAGGTAATCATAAGAGACAAGAATTTGCTGAGGCTGACAACAGTCCATGTGGCCCTGCAGGAAATCTGATGGCTTACAGATACAGTATGTATGTGGGGCTTCTGTTCTATCTTCCCTGAGGAACTGGAAGGTGACATGCCCCGTGGGAGAAAAAAGAAACAAATCTTGCATCCCTGGAGCAGGTTGTTTCATCCCAAGGCCTTGGCTCGACAGGCTGGGGGGACCCGGCTGTGAGGATAGGAGGCTGTGGGCCAGCCTGCTCAGCTCTGAGTCCCAGCTTTGCCAGGCACTGGCTCTGGCCAGGAAACGGGGTAGGAGGAGTCCTGCCTTCAGAGCGCTGCCACGGCCACGTGAGCTGACATATGCAAAGCAGTCAGGACATTGGCGTGTCTCAACGTCCCAGCACTGTTGGCTGTTGCTATTAGCATGTAGGTTGATCCTTTCATGCTTTCTCACATTTTGTCTTCCTAGGATGTGGGAGGCGTGAGGAGAGGCATGTGTGAACCACCCGCACTGTCTCTGCCTGAAACTCCAGCTGGCACCCTCTTCATGGGGTAAGTGCATTTTACAACTGCAAATTACTGTGAGTGTAAGGGATTAAAAAAAAAGTTCAGTCTTGGGCTGGTAAGTGACAGCCACTTTTCAAGGCATGGAGAGGATGCTTTGGGGTTATAAAGAGGAGGTGACTTTCTGGGCTAGAAAAATAACTTTAAGCCTTTTTTTTAATCCCCAGTTTCCTCATCATAAAGTTGGAGCAATTAAAGTTTCCACCCCTAGGGCTTCACTAACCATGCCAACGAGGTAATCCATGTACACAAAGCCTAGGGCTGTGACTTTGGAAGGTGCTAGTGACGTCTCCATTATTCTTACTAGACGTGGTGCCTACAGGGACTTTGTCCTTTGAGAATCAGACACATTTTGTAGGTGTGGGGAAAGCCGTGAGAAATTCCTGTCTTTGAGGCAACCATCTCAACCACTTGTTCTTTTTTTGAGACGGGGTCTCGCTCTGCTGCCCAGGCTGGAGAGCAGTGGTGTCATCATAGCTCTCTGCAGCCTCAAACTCCGGGCTCAGGCGATCTTCTTGCCTCAGCCACCCAAGTAACTGGGACTACAGGTGTGTACCACGACACCCCGCTGATTTTTCTATTTTTAGTAGAGATGGGGTCTCCCTCTTGCTCAGGCTGGTCTCGAACTTCTGACCTCAAGTGATCCTCCCACTTGGGCCTTCCAGAGTGCTAGGATTACAGGTGTGAGCCACTGCACCCTTCCTTCAACCACTTGTTAATGGGATAATTCAGTTTGATAAAAAATACAGAGAATCAGAGAAGAAAAATTTTTTGGTTTGTTTTGTGGATAGAGGTAAAGAATAGTTATTCTTTAGCTCATGAATGATTTTGAGATGAAAACTCTGAGCAGTATTTATTACACTCACTCTTACTTTCCCTCCTAGCTGGATAACAAATTTTATCAGATGTCTTTAGGGTAGGGGATTTTAATGCAAGAGTGTTAGGACTTACCTGCAGGATTTTAGATATTGTCCTAAAGCAAAAACCTACTGCTTTTTTTTCCCCTCCTCCTGTGAATTCTGCTTCTTGATAAACCAAAGAAATTTCGGAATAGGATACATTTTTCTGTCCTTTCTAAGCAGTTCTTGGCACTTTGTTTCAATTCTTTTTTGTTTTTCAAGGATTTATATGCATACAGATACTGAGAAATCCATAGTGTGGAAATTATTAATGTATATTGTTTAAAATCTTGAGAGTTAAGCCTTTTTGCAGTTTCACACATTTTTTGATGTTAAACTGTGCAGTGATTTTCAGAAGGAGGCCTCGTTGCAAATAATTTGCATCTTGTCTCCTTTTGCTCCTTTGGAACAATATGTATTTAGGTAATTTGGGTAACTATAAGAACTCTCCTCATCTATTGGTCTCCTGTATATTGGATAATCATGTTTTTCACCCACGTGTCTTATATCTGGTGTTTAACTCACAAATACTTGTTAAGTCCATATTTTGATTTGACTTTTCTTACTTAATTTTTCTCATAAAATTCATCAAAGATGGATCTTTGGCTGAACTGGATCACAGCAATTGTCCTTAACAAAGAATCATTTCTGTTTTCCTGGATCCAGACCCTAGACTACAGTAATCATTTCTTTTATTATTTGTAGAGTGATCAAGTTGAGTAGATGATGACTGTAAATTAATTTAGAGGCTGAGAGTTACTACAGGCTAATGATGTTGAAAGTGATTATTAAACTGTAGGAGAAAAGTATAGCAATATTGGACTAATAACCATATTAGCTAGAGGGAGAAATTTTCTTCCTAACCATCCAAGCTCTGTCACTTGCACCTAATGAGCTGAGAGTGAGGAAGCTTGACTCTGAGTTTCTTAGAATTAATGGGATCAAGACCGGAGCAACACAGGTCTCATCTCAGTATGAGAATATATTACGTGACTCCTTTCTCAAAGATTTGGGATTAATAGCAGACTTCTTGCTGTTCCCTGAATATGCCATGCATTTTCATATCTCTACCTTTGCTCAAGCTGTTCTCTCTATTAGAAAGGTCCTTTCTCCCCCTTTTTGACTGATCAAAACCTACTTACATACCTTTTAAGGATGACTCGGCGCATCCCCTCTGGGCCGGTTCTGTGTTTCCAGAGAATGCTGTTTCTCTTTCGCACAAGGTTTTGCGCCAGAGCCTGTCTCACTAGGAGTGTGTCTGTCTCCTGCTCCCAAAGTCTTTATTTATTATTTTTTATTTTTACCCTGCCTCGTTACAGACAGGATCCTAGCTACAGCGCGGCTATGAGCCCCATGCAGGCGGGGACTTTTCCCCCCTTGTGTGACCCGACATGGTGCCTGGCGCACGGTAGGTGCTGGTTACAGGTCTCGCTGCTCATCTGCATCATTCCTTTCAAGATTCTCATTTTCTGGCAAAATCGTTAAGGCAGAGGGGTTGACCATCCATTTAAACCCTATGAAGAGACAATTGGTAGCTGATTCTGTTTGTGAGAGCCCTTCAAATGTCTTTTGTTTCTGGACCAAATGAAGAATGATTATGGGTCAAGTAAAGGAATGGCAAGAAATCAAGGGAAATTCCCTCTTTTACAGTCAAGACCAGATAGTGTTAGACTAGTTGTTGCCCTTTGGCATAATGTAAACTTTGCAATAATTTGGCAAGTCCAGTTGGGGTAAAATTTGCTAGGCTAAATTTTATGCTTACAGACAGACACGCCACTCCTGTTTGTTTTAGCAAAGGTTATGATCATATGTCTCACGGCAGGACTTTGCCCATGGGATCTTATTATTTTTGAAGCATGTTTAGTATTAATTTTTTTTTTCTCAATTGTAGATAATATCCTGGAAGGAAAGAGTATTCCCTCATTAAATGGCCCTAACTGAGTAAAGACCACATGAAAGCAGGGCTATTACCTAAAAAAGGTTCTAAGGTTATTTTGGAAAAAATATGAAAAGTAAAGATATGGAAACATATGAGGTATAGTAACAAGATAATATTAATAAAAATAAAAACACTTTGGATTTTACCTTATCTTAAAGCCTCATAAACTGTCTCCCCAGTACGCGGAGCATATGGCAGTGAATAAAAAAATATCTTAGGAAGATTTCTTTTATAAGTTACAAAAATATGTCATGTTAGGAAAAGTGAAGAGAGAGAGGTGACAGTATGTGGTTCCCTAGTCTTTTCCATGAACTTGTGGAATTGAAATCACGTATGCATGAGAGACTCATGGTAAATATTTCTCTCTTTCCTGTTTGAATTGTGTATGAAGGAGCTAAGTGGGCTTGAATCTGTTTTTAAGCCCAGGAAAAATTTAGCACTGTCTAAAGATGGGAAATAGAGAAATCCTAGTATCTCATCGAAAGCAGGCTGTTATGTAAATTCACATGGAAGTTGATGGGAATGGAGGATGGAATCAGAGAGGAATTGGTAATTTTAAAGTTTTATACAAAGTAGCACATTTATGTTACTAGTTGGACCACTTAGAGGGCAACATTAAAAACCAGGGAAGAGAAAACAGGCTTTCAGAAGACAGTTTTGTGTTAGTGCAGAGATACTGAGGTCCCCAAACTGAAGTCCACAGGCTCTGAGCAGGGCAGGCACCACATGCTGCCGATTTCTAGGTCATGCCACTCCAGAAACTGGGCCACCCAGAGAGGAGTCATTGCTGCTTCATCCTGTGTCCCCAGGAGACTCCTCAAAAGGTCAACCCCATCCATGGATTCCACACAGCCCTGGGAAAGGCACTACTGGGGATGCATTTTGTAAATCGCCCTGTGCAGACATCACCTCTTGCCTGCGTGCCTCTGGCCCAGTGTTCACAGGCACCTCCGACTCCCGTTAAGAGTGGTGGGGGTCTGTCTTAGCACAGTTCTGAAGTTCCCAGAAAAGGCTGGCTTTGTGGTTAAAAAAGGAAGGGGAGGGGAGCACGGGCCGCAGAGCAGCATTCAGTTATCGTCCCTACTGTCTAATGGCTCTCATGAGTGGAGCATGAATCCTTTCCTGCCTGTGGCTTCCTGCCGAGCAGGGCAGCGGATGGAGCTGGTGCACAGTGGTCAGAGCTCCGTGCTGTCCCTCTAAGACCTTGCTGTGGCCCGTGCTTGCAGCCCAGCCATCTGCCGGGGGTGGTGGAGTGCTAGACCTCCAGTCCAGCCCTCACGTGCGGGGGTAGCTGGCACAGCATGCTATTATTGCAGCAGGTGCCTGTCACAGAAACTGAGGTACTTTAATAATTTTGAGAGGACGCCTACCTCCAATCAAATAGTTCTTTCCATGGAGTGTTTCTACATCAATATAAATTTTTTAAAAACATAATTTCAAGCTTATAGAAAATCTGCAAGAATAGTACAAAGGACTTTTTTGCCTGGACCCATCTGAGTGGGAGCTGCAGTCACGTTGTCCCCACCAGCTCTGAAGCTTGACTGCATCTGCCCTTCAACTAGGAAGTTGTACACAACCATGCTGTGCTAGACAAAATCGAGACAGTCACAGATACTTAGCACACCTAAGTTGCTTCTAGAACAATGTCTCTCTCTTTGTGTGTATTAAAAGCCAGGAGTTTACACCACACCTCCAATTCCATTCAACAGCAGAGGGTCATCCCGGCTCTGGAGGCCAGTGGTCTGAGATCAGTTTCACGGTGCTGAAATCGAGGTCTCGGGAGGGTTGTGCTCCCTCTGGAGGCTCCAGGGGAGGGTCTGTCCTGCCTCTTCCAGGTTCTGGTGTCTCCAGGCGTTCTGTGGCTTGTGGCCACATTGCTCTGGTCTCTGCCTCTGTGGTCACATGGCCTCTCCCCCTTCTGTGTGTGTCGAATGTCTGCCTCCCTCTCCTGAGGACACTTGTGATTGATTCAGGGGCCACCGGGCAATCCAGGAAAATCTTCTCATGTCACATCTGCAGAGATCGTGTCCCTTGTAAGGTGACATTTACAGATTCCAGGGGTTAGAACCTGCTGTCTCTGGGGCCATTATTCAGCCCAGGCAAGGGTGGGCGTGAGAAGGGTGAGCTCTGGGTAGAGCCGGCCTTCGTGCGAGTCCCAGAGCCGGGATTAATTAACTCTGCAGTCTTAGCAATTACTTAACATCTCTGCACCTTGGTTTCCTCATCTGTTAAATATGAAAAATAATAGTGTTTATCTCTTTGGCTTTTCACGAAGACTAACTGACTTAATACATGTAAGAGCTCAGAATAGTGCCTGACGCGTAGTGATTATCTCACCTGCGTTAGCTGTTGCCATGTTTGTTATCGTAGCGAGAGATCTTCTAAGAGGCTTATTGTCTTCATCCATTCAGGCTGCTGTGACCCAGTGCCATAGACTGGAAGGCTTATAAACAATAGAAATGTATTTCTCATGCTTAGGGAGGCTGGGAGGCACCGGCAGATTTGTTGTCTGGTGGGTCTCTCCTTCTGATTCACAGACGACACCTTCTCGCTGTGTCTTCGTGTGGTGGAAGGACAAACAGGCCCTCTCGTCCTCTTTTATACGGGCCCTGATCCCATACTAGGGGCTCCACCCTCACGGCCTCGTCACCTCCCAAAGGCCCCCCCCAACACCATCACATTGGGGGTGAGGATTTCAACATGTGAATTTTTGGGGGGACACAAACATTCAGTTCATAATGTTTATAAACAGTATAGATTAGAAAAGCATCATAACAATTAGTTTTGGAAATTTCTGACTTCCTGGTAAAAAACATCCTCAGCTTGTTGGTCAATTTGTGACAGTTTCTGCTGTGGAGACAACACTGTTCTTGGAACATATTATAGTTTTATGGCCATTCTGACCTGACACCTTTACGTGAGTCATCTGGTTGTGCGTGCGTCCAGGACAAGCAGCGCAGGTGGTGACCGTCCTGTCTCATCAGCCGTCTTTCACACAGCTGCATTCTGGGCTCCTCTAGTTTTGTGATCTGCCTTCAGAGATACCACTCTATGTCAGTTCCCCAGCACTGATGTGACACCTCCCTGGATGTGGATTCTGGCACTGCCTCCTCCCCTGGGCTCAGGCAGGAATCCCTCTGAGTCCCACCCCCAAGTTAAAAGACTGTGTTCAAGAAAGTTATTTATTCCAATGAGTGCAAGTTAAGTTGGGGCCCCAAACACCAGTGTAAATACCTGAGCTATATTCTGGGGGTGCCGGCCATTCACACCCCTTTTAATTACAGCCTCTGCTCAGAACTCTGGTGGAGAATGTTGCATAGCCCGGGGCCCCTGGGTTGCAAACACACCATCCATAATACATCAGAAGGGTTTTTTATTGGAACAAAAGGAGCAAATCATCAAACGTTGCATGTTTAACGCAAAATAATCTCTTATCACCCAAATAGAATATTCTCCTGGAAGAAGAGTATTTTCTTACTGGGAGAGCAACTCTGAGTCATCCTCTCCTCCTGTTGGCCTGTTCACTGCCCTCTGCTAACATGCAGGTTTCTGTTGTTTCTCTAGGTGTGCACGAGCTGGTTTGTCCTCCATGTGGGAGTCCTCACTCCGATAATAATACTTAGGTTGCTCGCAGCTTTGGGGAAGGTTGTCCCCACTCTCTACCAAGCACAGCTGGAAGGATAATAGGATGGCCATAGGTAGCAGATCACTCTGGAGAGATGGTCAGGACAGGCCCCATGTGAGTAGCCAGCCAGGCAGAAGCCCCAGGAGTGAGGGCAGGGCTATAGCATGAAGACCCAGGAGTGGGCCCTGTAGTTTATTTACTTCTCGTCACACACATTTTAGAAAGTAGTTTGCTGGGGACTTACTATGTGGTATTCTACAAAGCAACCATTTCAAAAATGGTCTGCTTTGTTTTTAGGGTGAAGGTCATGTTCAAATGCTTACTGGGAGATCGTGAATTCACATTGCTTATTATTAAGGGGGTATTTGCATGCACACCTGCACATACACACACCCAGGACACCTTCACTATCAGAAAAGATGTTTTGGTTGAGTAGAAATTTTAAACAAATAAACAGGCAGATAAACAAATCCAGAGATAGTGGCTCCAGAGTAGACAGCCTTCAATGGGCAATATTGTTGCTGAAAACCAACCTTGGCCTACCTAGACCTATAAATCAAGCAAATGACAACAAACCAGTGTAGCATATGACTTAAAAGGACTCCAAAAACTAATGGTAAGACACAGCTACCTCATGTTTATCCTCTATCTTGTCCATTTGGCATATATAATAATGCAGACAGAATATAATTCTAAGGGAAAACAAGAGTTATTAAAGTAAAAGATTTGTTTCTGTGGCAATTTAGACACTTGTAAAACATGTCCAGTGTCTGGTAGTGGGTATGTTCCAGAGGAGATGCTTGACACCTTGGGCCTGGGGCTCATAAAGGTTTGTTGAATGAATATTACATGACAAGAGTTAGTGCATCACTCAACTATAGACCTGATTCTACTGAGAAATGTTTAAAAATTATTTTCAGAAAGTTGCCGTATAAAACCCACGGGGGTTATATTATTACAATGGAAGAAGAAAAATATAAATAAAATGGGTGTGTCTATAGAAACACAGTGTTGGCCATGTAATAGTTGATGACCTTCATGGACTTTGACTTCTGGTCTCTCGAGGTTGCTTTTCCTGCTGAGAGAGGCTGCCCATGGTTAACGGGCTGAGACAAAGTTTCGGACACCCTGTCTGACTCAATTCTCATTACCAAGCGAGAGAAGTCCGTCCTGTAAATGGCATAGTGCTGCTTACTCTTGACCTAGGAGAGAAGTAAACTTACATTTTTAGCTTATTCCATAGAAGTGTTGGGCAGAAATTGAGTTCTCCTAGATATCATGTTTCTTACATATAAGACTATCTTTAAATATAACTCAAAACAACTACTTTTATAGTATCCTTTTCAGACTACTGAAATAAAGGTTACTGTCTCTTCCCTCGCCCTCTCTCAGTTAGAATCATTTAATTAGAAAAAGAAAACACCAAGCATCTTCCACGGATCAAGTTCACAGCCTGTGGTAAAGAGGGCTGGACTGTGCCTGGCTGATCAGAGGGGTAACTCTGACCTCAGTGTTGTGTTTTATCTTCGCCGTCCACTTTCAAAGCGAGGTATGCAAAGACCCTGCTACGCGCGTGGAGGTTAAGACTTCTTTTCAGATGCCACACGGCTGGGCGTCACAGAGACACGCTCTGTCCGTCAGAACCTGTCCACAGGCTGCCTTCACGGAGCTCAGAGTCACAAAAGTGGAAGTTTGGTTAATCTCAGCAGAGTTGTGAGTTCTTTGATCATCTCCATTACTGCTGAAATTTAGGGTACGGCGCCATTATTTCAGTGAAGTTTTCTGCACAATAGCTTCAAACTGTTCTCGTTAGGCAGAGATAGGGCTGTACGGAGCTCACTCACTCTTTTAGGGGAAAAGAAAGACATAGGAAACCCCAAGGACCGGAAGCCATGGCGATCCTGTCCCGCTTACAAGGCCAGCCCGGGAAGGGCAGGTGCCACTGCAACGGCGTCCAGGACCACCTGGCCACGCGCTTGCTGAGCAGACCGCTGAAGAGAGAGCAGACTCGGAATCAAATTAGTGAAGAGGAAAAGCAAATAAACCAGCCCCGAGTAACGCAGGGATGTGGTGGAAAAGCAGAGAGGAGGGAAATCAGATGTACACTTATTTTCATTTTCCATCCTAGATTAACCTTGAGATTAAGTCCCCCAAGGTGGGACCTGTGCGGAGGTCTTGTTCAGTGATGTGTGCAGTGGTGTGAACTTTCGCATAGTGCAGATGTAGGTGATTTTTTGAGTGATAACCCTGTGGACATGTGATTAAGGAGAAATGTATCATTTTACTTTCTTAATAAGATCTGTAAATCCAGTCAAGGTAAAACATTATAGATTCAGGTAACAGGAGATTTTGTTCAAGAAAAAGAATCTGGCCTGGTTTAGACACACTGCATAGCTTTTATTTAATATGTCATAATTCCATAGGAGGACATTTCCAAGACTTAGCAAGAAAAAAGATAAAATACCTCATTAATGATTTTTTTATATTGATTTCATGATTAAGTGATAATATTTCTGTGTATATTGGGTTAAATATAAACTATGTCATTAAAATTAATTTGACCTCTTTTTGCTTTCTAAAATGTGGCTACTAGAAAATTAAAAATTATGTATGTGAGTCACATTATATTAGCGATGCTTTAGAGGCCCTTGCTCATTTGGATCTAATTCAGAGACTTCCCTCCCTTCCTTCCTCTCCTTCTTTCTTGACCTGGTATCCTGGGATAACTCTGGTTCTTACCCACCCGTGTTTGCTCTAGCATTTGTAGCTGAATTGGAGGATTATTGGTGAAGGAGGCTGTCTGAGATTAACAATACTTTGCAATCTGTTTGAAGCTTAGCAGAGAGAGTTGGCTCTGGAAACTTGGAAGACAAAATCCCTTCCAGTTGGATCATGAGTGGAATTCCCCACTCTCCCTTCTCTTCCCACCTGAGCTCCAGTTTTCCTACACAATGCCAGGTCTTCCGTGAAGCCAGAAAGGACTTCTTCCTCTAAACTTAGAACAGAATTTATGGTAAATATGGCTTCTTCACTCATCAAACACTAACTGTTAAGTGCTGCTCTGTGCCATGCACTATGACCGGGCAGGTGGTGAAGGAGATGAGGGTGACAGGTAGCTCTGCCTTAAAGAACTCGAAATGAGGCAGGACCGTGAGCTTGCCCCGAGAGCACGCTGTGGGCTGCGGTGAGTCCCCGAGGCTCTGGGAGCACAGTGCAGGAGTTCTGCCTGGGAGGCTGGGAAATGCTTCCTGCAGGTGACACCTGAGATGCTGTGAACAACTATTGACTCATGGCCTTGTCTTCCACTTACTCTGGAGTGTTAATCTTATTACAGCCAGAGTGCAAACTCCTCCAGGGCAGCTCTCAGGCATGTTCTTCTTTATTGTTGTTCTTCTCGGGGTGGGCACAGAGCAGGGCTCCAGTCGGGCTCCCGGTAAATCCCTCCTGGGCTGTTAACGATGGGGAAAGGCATGTTCCCCCCAACAGTGCCTGCTTCTTCTGTCTTCCATCTGATCTTCCTCTCTAGGCACAGACGCAGCTGCCTGAGCTGGCAGTAAAGCCCCCCATGCCGGGAAAGGGGCCGTGTCCCTCAGGACGCTGTCCCTCCAGGTAGGGCAGTGGCTTGCTCCGGGGAGGCTGTCCCGTCCTCCTCAGGCAGGCCCCACCCTGCGGCACCCTCAGAGCTCTGCACCCACTTGTGTGCGTCCTCAGGGGGTGCCCAGAGCCCAGTCTGGGGACAGGGGCACTCCCACGGGCATCTCCCTGCCACTGTCAAAACAGATGGAGAAGGTCAGGGTTCTTTTAAAGAAGTGACGTCACAGCTGACGTCCGAGGACTCACGCCTTGCGCTGGATTTCTCTGTGAAAGTGAGACCCAGCTCTGCTGGGATGAAGCCGCAGACAGCAGAGCCCAGGGAGATGGCTCAGGCTGTTGTTCCATGAAGGAGAAGGGGTTGCTCACTCAGAATCTTGGAATTCATCTTTCTTTTTTTTTAATTTTGGAGAGGAAAGCTGAGTTTAATCTAGGAAGCTTTATCATTTGTGTGCAGTATCAGGAAAAAAATCAATGTCATGTGATAGGAATAGTTGGGTTTTTGATGTTAAAAAGATGAAAGGTGAAGTTCTTCCTTTCCAGACAGTCATTTACGGCTGCTCTGGGACGACGTCTCAGGACGAGCGCGCTCTGGGCCTCCGCGGACTGTGCTGTTGGGGCAGATCATTCATGGTTGTAGGTGCCTTGGTGGCTTCGTGGCTTCATCTGAAAAAGCCAGCAGTGATAGCTGCCTCTCAAGACTGTTCTGAAGGTGACATGACCTAGCGGCCAGAAGCCCCCAGGCACCCAGTGCGGCGTCTGGCTCGGGAGAAGCGCCCGCAGACTTTCCCTCCCCACCTTCCTCTCCTGCAACCTGCACGATGTCTTATTGCTTTGCACCCGTGGTGCCGGCTGGTTGTGCTGGCCCCAGCGCAGAGCGTCGAGTGACTCCACACCCGGGCAGGCGGTGAGTCTTACAAGCCTGAGCCTAGGTTGGAGTTTCAGATTAGAGAAATATTCTTTCTTCTCAATTGTCTCCATCATTTCCAAATGACCACAAACTTTATAAGTGTAGGCTTTTTAATGGAAAACACAACCACAAAAAGTGAAAGCAATTATTTAATAAAAATCTGGATGACTTCACGTTGTTTACAAATACACAGTTCTCCCATGAAACTACCATGGCACGTGCTCGCGTCTCAGGCGTGAGAGGCTCCGTGAGCAACCTTCATTCTCCAGGAACTCTGGGGATGTGAGACTACACGGCAGCAGGGCTGACTTCCTCTTGGTTATGTCACATTGTGACTGCAGGAGCCCCAGGAGAGGACACATTTTCCACACAACTCTCACCTGGGGGAGTTATGCAGGTGTTCACAGGTGTTCAGAAGTGCAGGTAGTCGTGAGCCCAAGGGGGGTGGAGAGGTGGGTGGCTTGGTTGGGAGTGCAGGTGTGTGGACCAGGTGCGTGGGGGGTGAAGGCACCGGTGTGATATACAGGGGCCGGAGGAGGCTGTGCAACGCGAGTCCCCAGCGAGAAGAAACGCGGGTTTATAGCGGACAGGTGGGGAAGGGGCCAGGGTAACCCAGGACCAGCAGAGAGTGTTCTACGCTCGGGGCCTGGGAGGTACGTGGCTTCACATCCCCAGCTGTGTCTGGACGTGGCTGCCAGGACGTCCCAAGCATCTGCGGTGAATGTCAGAAATGCCAGGAGACCTGTGGGGTCTGAGCATTAAAAAGTTCCCAATTTTAAGTTAATTGAAAGCAGAGAGAGTTCCTTTTTTTCTTTTCTGTAAAATGTCTATCTCTCCCAGGTATTAAACTTCTGCTTGACATGTTTGTGGGGGTCAAGGTGGGTGTGGATTTGGAAGCAATGGGTACACACGAGAGTACCCTGAGGGTGCAGGAGGGTGGGGTCCTGGGGGCAGGGGGCTGTGAGCCAAGGCCCTGGGGGAGGTTTTCAGGGATCTGATTTTCTCGGTTAGTACGAAGAGGTAGGCAAAATTAGGAAGAAGAGGTGAGGCACACCCACACAGGTGTACACACGGGAGCTGATTCGTGCTGGAGTGAGTTCCGGGGGACTGTGGAGCCACAGCCAGGTGAGGGATTGCCTAGGCCCCATGGCAGGGGATGTCGACGCCAGACTGCAGCAGGCACGGCAGAGGGGCAGTCTGGCGTCAGGGTGAGGAACTGGCAAGTGGGAAGTGTCAGGCCAAGGGGACAGAATCAAATCTATGTTGTCATTTATAAATCTCAACATTTCAGGCCAGGTGCGGTGGCTCACGCTTGTAATCCCAGCACTTTGGGAGGCCAAGGCAGGAGGATCACTTGAATCCAGGAGTTTGAGACCAGCATGGGCAACATAGTAAGACCCCGTCTCTACAAAAAAATAAAATAAAAAATAATTAGCCAGGCGTGGTGGCACACGACTATAGTCCCAGTGACTTGGGAGGCTGAGGCAGGAGGGATCCCTTGAGCCCAGGATTGGAGGTTGTGGTGAACTGTAATCGTGCCACTGCACTCCAGCCTGGGCAACAGAGTGAGACTCTGTCTCTAGAAAAATAAATCTCAACATTTCCCAGCAGGGATGTTCCTGGGAGGCACTCAGCCCTGGGACTTACCTGGTCTGATGCATCTGCATGGGGGTGGGGGGACAGGGGACGTGAGTGGGCGGGAGTGGTTGTCACAGTCCTGTGAGCCTGGGTCCTTTCTCACACTTTCCTGGACCTGTTGCTTCCACAGACTGTCTGCTCTCGGCTGGAGCCCCCTTGCTGTTACTTGACCCACATGGGATGTCTTTGCCTCACACCCATTGCAGAGGATTTAGGAATCTAAAGGTACAAATAGGAGTCTTAGTTATGTGTTTGAGTTTCCTTGGAATTTAAGGTCAAAGAAAATAAAATACTAGCAGAAAGAACTGTGTCCAGATGGGGAAGTGGGTGCTCCACCATCTAACAGTCAACTCTCATCATTCTGTGTGTCAGGTTCTGAGGTTATCAAATCCTTCAATTAGGGTTTTGATATTCTGCAATCCCAAACCCTGTGTTAGAGTAGGACTGTGGCTCTAGGACTTACAACTGGTACAGAAAATAGTACACTCCTTATAGGCAAAGAGAATATTTTTCATATTGTGATTTGCAGCTCTTCGCAAAGTGCCTGGTATATGTTAGGTGCTAAGTAAATGTTAGTTGAGATGAAATCGTAGTTAAAATTTGAGTAGCTCTTTACAGTAAACACACACATATGTCTCCTTTGGTCTAAACTTTTCAAAAAGAGACATCTTGTAGTGATGGGACACCATTTAAAATGGCCATGCAGAATAGAAACCAGCAGATTTTGGTGTGATATTCGATGTAGTGCCGTGGTGACTTTTCTTGCCAGGTTTATCTGAACACGATGCCCCTCACTGAGGGGCAACGGTAAGCAAGTTCCTGCCTCATCATATTGCAAACCGTAGGCATGAAATCCCGAGTAGACATCAGTAGGCAAGACTGACCTCGGGAGATGAACCACAAGATGAGAATGGAAAACCAGGGCCTTCCTAAGTCATGAAGCAAGAGTCAAGCCTTGGGAACGGACAACCTTTGGGCCACCTCCTGTGAATCGTGGCGAGGCCGATGCAGTGTTTCAGTTTCCTCACTGCCCACTTCTCTGAGAGTGTGGAACCTCAAGAGCCTCCCTCTGTCCTCCCCGGGCCCGGCACGGGGCGTGTCAGCCCCCGTGCACAGTGACTCTGCCTGCCTCTTCTTGCCTTCCCGTGGCTCTGCTCCTCAGACCACACGGGCCCCGTTATATGTTCCAAAACATAAATGAGTTTCCATTCTTTGCGCTCAATGCCATGGGTGTTTATAAATGGAGCTACTATGTCAAAAGGTCGTGACCTCCCTGGCAGCCCATATGACCTTTGACTTTCTCCTCTCGTTCCAATTTCAAGAACACTGTGGGAATTCAGTGCGCACTAATGCACAGTGATGCCATAACCCTTAAAGGAGCTGGGTCTTCCTTTGTTTCCTTCTCTTCTTTTCCCCTTTTGTTTGAGGCAGG
The DNA here is from genome assembly GCA_023783475.1 of Daubentonia madagascariensis. NCBI lineage: Eukaryota > Metazoa > Chordata > Mammalia > Primates > Daubentoniidae > Daubentonia > Daubentonia madagascariensis. Next base: position 3,304,410 of record JAKFHU010001035.1, read on the forward strand.
ATCACAGTATCGTAAGGTATGCTGTGCTTGCTAAATATCGTTTTTTTTTCCTACCATGAGCTGATTTTTTCCCCTAATTCTTTAGATTGATGTTCCTTCTGCCAAAGACATTTCTTAAAAGCATGAAGGTGCATCCTGGGTAGTGTTAATATTTTACAATGTTTTGCCTGTTTGAATGCCCTTTTCTCCTTGATCAATAGGTCGACCTGGGCTAGAAGGCTTGGCATATTTATTCCTTTGGGGTCTTTGTAGAGAATACGTCATGTTACACAAGCATTTTGAAATTCAGTGTCATAATTTAGTTTCAAGATGTAAAGACCGTTCCAAGCGAAAGGATTCATCAGGACAGCGGATGCCAGCTCATGATTTCATAGCATTTCTAGACTGTAGCTGAAAAAAAACTTCATTCTAAAAAGTATTTTAACTTATTTTTTTACCAATTACATTATAATTGTGATAGGGCCTAGATGTTAATTATTCTTTTCTTTGGTCTGTCTGATTTTCCTGATATATTGGTCATTTCTAGTTTGTGAATTAGGGGGAAATGTCCCCCTTCCCCCATCCTTTTCTCAAAGAACAGTTTTCTAGCCTGGTCAAGTGAATTAATGAGGGTCTGACCTCCATCAGGACTGAATTTAGGTGCACTCAAATGTAAAGACACTTGGACACAACAGCAAATCCTCATGCCAAGGCATGCCAAAAAAACCAAGGGGCTCAATTTATTATTTCTAAAAAAGATAAATTGGGACTGTGAAAGTTAATCACATACCAGTGTAGCACGACGCTAAATGCAACCCTTGATTTGCCTTCAAGGAGGTGGCACTCAGGGGTCCTAAAGCGAAATGCCTCAACAACAGCTTTTACGTGCCATTTTGTTTAGATCTCTGCTCCCATTAAGTTCAAATGAGGCACCTTTGGTGCTGGGTTTTTAGCCTATTTTGGGATTAAATCATGCATTGTCATCAGGGTTTTAGCTGGGAGCCAGAGGCAGGCACTCCCCATAAAGCTTGACACACGTGAAGTGAAGTGATTTAACACCTGAAATCACTTTGTCATTCAATTATTTCGGCTGCCGGAAAGTCGGAAAACATGTGCTTGTGAAATCAGCCACTTCTTAAACACTTCTGATTTTTTTAACAGCAGTTTGAAAAATTAGTTTAAAAACGTATGTACTTTAATTCCCTGTGTTTGTAACGTGTGAACAATAAGTCAGTCTGTGGGTGAAGCCTAGAAAGGCATCTGCAGAAATGTAAACATCGTTCATCGTACTCCATCCTGTCCTGCCGGTTTCTCAAACCTACCTCGTATTTGGTTTATGTGATTAGAAAATGCTATTCCACATTAGTGCCTCATAGTCTTATAATTACCAGTTAAAAAGCAGTTAGTGAACTGGCAAAGAAATGGAAATATTTTGCTGTAGCAATTCTATAATTTACTTATGTAGGTAGATATGAATATATAGTTTTATATTGATATATTTCTAAATAGGTTTTCCTCTTGCCTTCGTACCCAAATAATGCAGTTCTGAGAAGAAAATAGGGATTTCCCCCCTTTACCTAATTCTCATCCTCCTAGGCTCTTAGGGGCCTACACTTTTGACAGAAATGACCAGGAACCTCTGAATGCAGGTAGTATCTGCAATGATAGACTTGGGAGAATAAAAGTCACTTCATATCACCAATTCTGGTAATGCTTGTCCATTTGTATCATCTAGTAGTTTTTTTCCTTTTTTCCTTTTCTGTTGTTTTTGAAGATGAGGAGAATAATGTAAGGAAGGACTTTTCCAGGATCTGGGCTGTTTATCAGTAACTAGCTCTGGCGTGGGGTGGGCTCCCTTCTGTTCAGGGATTTATCAGAGGCTGGTGACTGACACAGGTGGCAGTGGGGGAGCCAGCTGGGGTCGAGGTCAGTTGAACAGGGCAGTTTCCCACCCTCATGTAACTACTTCCTCCGCCTCGCAGCCATCCCACGTCTGGCCAGGCGGGCTTCTAGGTCACCTGCACCCCACCACTAAGCAGCGTCCCCCAAGCACATTCACTTCTGTCCCGGTGCTACGCTTCCCACGTGTCCTCTCGCCCAGTCTGCAGGATAGCCGTGCCAGGGAGAGTAGACGTGGCTCCATTTTACAGATGAGGAAACACATTGGGAGGTTGAGTAAACGCCCCAGGGTCAAGCGGGAAGTACACGGCAAGAATCGGAGTTTAATCCCCGTGACCTTGGCTCATTATTCTTCCTTCCATCGACACCACCTAAGATCAGACCCCGGTCTGCAGCGCTCTTGAGTTACGGGAGGAAAAATACCACATCTTCTGGTGCAATTCCTAGCTGGGCTCATAACCCGTGGCTTACCAAACTCGACTGGATCCTGGTAAGGAATGAACTCTGACGCAGTAATACACAAATCAATGATAAATACTACGTAGGTCTAACGTGGTTTCTCCGTTCCTGGAATGCTAACAACACCCTGTCTAGCATTTGCTAGGTTAATAACAACCATTCCCTTGGGATCGTGCTTTAGAATTTACTTGATTATGTGGCCCATTTTACAGATAGAAAAACCACAGCTTGGAAAGCAACTTGCCTGAGTTCTTCCCATGGAAGAGCCACTGTCCTGTCCTAACTGTGGCTTGTTCCCTGGGCCTGGCATCTTTCTCCAGCCATCCTCTGCGGCTCACCCTCAACAGGCTGCAGGGCCACCACGCTTTCTTGCTTCAGGGGTCTGCCAGCTGCCATCACTCAGAACAGAACCGCTGGGATTTCCCCTGGGGAAAGAAACCTCTCTCCTCTACCTCCCAAACTGCTACGCCACTGTGAGAGCTATGGTGATTCTCTGCGGGGTAAGTACACATGCAAAGTCCCTAAGTTCTGTACGGGCGAAGAACTTGTTTCCGTCATCTTCCCTTACCTTGCCTTACCTCCCATACGATCCAAAAGTGCTTGCTGGAGACCTCAGGAAATCCTTGCTGACCAAGTCAAAAATTACCACGTAGTTGCTAATATTTCTGACATTTCCAATGTACTAGAAAGAATACAGAAACTCAGTACTTAGAACAGTTTTTGGTTCATAGTATTGGTTTAATAAATATTTGTTGGATAAGGAAATGCTTTAATGATATCCTAGCTCTGCCTCTAACCAGCTGTGTGATTGTAGACACTTTACTTAACTTCTCTGAAGTATAGAATCCTTATCTGTAAAGTAAGGGGATTACTTCTCTAAGACTAGTCTGTCTTTAATATTTTACAATTTAGAAGATTGAGACATTAAATCTTTAGATTTATTTTGGTCAAAATACTAAGTATACTTAATATGCTCATTTTTTATTTAAAAAATTTAAATGATTTATTTGAAAGTACAAATCCTACCACATGGGTTGGCTGATCTAAAATATAATACTCAAAAATACAAACATCTATGTTCAGTTAAAAACCTTTACTGGCTTCATTTGAAATACAAGGTTGTTGCTTTATGGCTACCCTAAGACAAAATGAAATGCTTTAAACAGTGGTGCAGCAACATGTTCAATTAAAAAATGTGTGTATTGGAACATCCCAGGCAAGTGGAGTGGGGTAAAACACATGTTAGCTTGTCAATGGTCTTCTCTTGCAGAAATGGACACAGAAGGTAAACTTTTATCTGCCTTAATTTTTGCTTGTGTAGCTGTGGTTTGACTACTTATCTGTGAACAGCATTTTGTTCATTCACCATTGTTAAGTACTGGTTCTATTCCAAGCACGTGCTGAGCATTGGAACTAACTTTGTAAAGTTGCAATGAGGAGACAGCATGTTAACCAGTTTAGCTGGGGTCTCAGAGCTGGCCTGTCTGCATCTGAATCCCAGCTGCAGCCCTGTTAGCTGTGCGCAGCAAGCAAGAGATCTGCCCTCCAGTCCCTGTTTCCATCTGTAAAAAGAAAATAATGACAATTCTTTCCTCACAGAGTTATTTTTAAGATTAAATGTAGATTATTGTTAAAATTAAAGTAAAATAGTGCCTGGCATAAGAAAGGACTTCAAAAATGTTATATGCAATTATAGAGTGCCTAGAATATAGCAACCACTTAACGATGGTGAGCATCTTTTCTGTATACTTGAATGCCATGTGGGCATCATGCTAATTTTGTTTCTCCAGCATCTTAGTGTGGTTCCAGGCACATTGTGGGAGCTCGAGTGTGTGTGTTGAAGGAGGACGCAGTTCCTGCTCCTAGGAGGTCAGTGTCCAGTGGAGACATTCGAGTGCAGTCCTTACAACAGCCTGTGAAAGTGAATATTATTCCTATCTTTTAGGTGAGAAAATGCTAGGTCTGCCCCTTCTGGAGCATCAACTGCACGAGAGAAGGGAGTTGGTCTGCTTTTTGTTTTTAAAACTCATGTATGTCGAGTACTTGCAAGAGATCCCAGCACATCACAGGTGCTCGGTGGGGAGGAACAGGTGCCCAGCTGATCTCTGGCGCGGCCGGGACTCTTGCCAGGGTTCTCAGTCCACTTCTCCCAGCACTGCTGCTTCTGATCAAACAGTGATGACTCTTGGGGCTGAGGAAGGAAGCGCCATGTTGTGACCATGTCCTGTCCTGTCCCTCGATTTCCCTGTTCCCTCTCCCACACACCGCCCCCCCCAATCCTAAGTACAGGTCCATGCACAAATCTTCCTGCTCATCTCTCCCTCTCTCTCCCCCCAAACACACATGAACCCCTACTCTGTGCCGATCGCCATGCCAGGCACAAACAAGCAGCACCCCTGCCCTTGTGGAGTTTGTACTCTAGACCGACATTCGTCCAATAACGAAACACATGTGCAGGTGCTGTGGCAAGAGCTTCAGGGGACCATAAGAACGGCTCGCAGGGGATTATCTGGTGCAGAGGTCAGGGAGGACTTCTTGAGGAACTTAGGATGGTCTGAAGGGTGAGTGGAGGGTCAGTCAGTGAAGATCATTCCAGAAGGAGCAGGTGACACAAAGGGCCTGCGGTGTGAAGGGTCGTGGTGTGCCGGGGGCTGAAGGAAGGCCGTGTGGCAGGGGTGGGGTGAGGCGTTGCCAGGTGTGTCATCCGCTTGGTCTTTGCCCTCTGGGCCATGGAGGAGCGCTCAGGGATGCCACATCCACACTGTGCTTTGACCGCAGTGCGTGCCGAGGGAGTGAGAATGGACGGAGGGAGACCGTTAGGAGACGTGCAGCAGCACAGGTGGGAGCTGGCGCTGCAGGTGAGGAAGGGCAGACGTGCTCAGGAGCTATGTGGGAGGCGGGCTCCTCAGGAGGCAGTGACCGGTAGGACATGAGGGGCAGGGGGTAGAGAATGCTCAGCAGAGATGGCGGCTGCCCACCTCTGTGCTCTCCCTTCTCGGGGGCGGGTTGTCTCTGGGAGCAGCTGGCTTTCCAGGGACTGACCACGTTTCTTGGCCACATTATAATTGGCTGTGGCCATGTGGCTGATTCTTGCCAATGGGATGTGAACACAAGGGCGGTCAATGCTCATCAGGAGGAGGGACCGTCCCCTGTGTTCTCCACTGCCAGCGGGTGTACCTGGCAGGGCGGAGGTGCAGCCGCCAGCCCTGCTACCATGGCCTGGCCCCTCTGGGACCACTCCTGAATGCCTGTTGTGTTCAACGAAGGCTCTCCCCTCTGGAACTCAACTTCTGACCCCCTGTAAGCTCTGGATACTGTTTGGCTAACAGCTCCCTGGCACTCGTTCCTTCCCTGGTCTCAGCCAGTGTCACCCTGTGCAATTAGATTGGTCCTTGGCCAAGGCCTCGAGGGCCTGTATTTGGACTTCTGCAGCTGCTCTCTGCATAGGTTTGTCCTCTCCAGGACTTGGTGTTGTGCTGTTTTGGGTTCCCTCTTCCTTTCCTCTCTCAGGGATCACAGTTCTGTCCCTGTTCGACGTCATAAATGGCTTCACACATTTTGCCCAGTTTTCTAGTTGTTTATGACCCGGGTGCAGGTCTGGACACTGTTACTTTCTTGGGGCCAGAAGCAGATGTTCCAGCATCCCTTTTAATGGTGAAAATCTTGGTCCAGGTAAGTCTGTCAGATAAAGTATAGAACACCGAGTTAAATTTAAATTTCAGATAAATAATGAATAATTTTTTAGTGTAAGTATGTCCCACATTGGTGTCCTGTCTTTGTGTCCAGAGCTGTGCTGAGGGGCCCAGATTGGGCAACTCTTCTCTATGTCTTCCTGCTCCCCTCCTCTGATTGAAGATTTCCTTAGAGCAGACCAGACCCCATGGAAAATTGTTTTTCACATCTGGGGATTCTGTACCTTAGCCCCGAGGAAACTTGGAAAGGCAAGAGGCAGCATGAGAACTGCTGAAGGCTGGAGTCAGAAGGGACAGCAGCCACCACTGGCTTGCAGAGAGGACGTCTCACAACTTAGCCTGTTAGTCGCACCCATTTCTGATGTCAGCATCTGGCACTGTCTGAAATGACAGAATGTCGCCTATGGCGATACCACCCTGAATGCGCTGAGCTTGTCTGAAATGGCAGAATATTTAGGAATCATACTGAATAAGTGAAATTTAAGAGTTGGTTATGAAGTAATCAAATTTTAGCTTTGAATTGTTACTGTGATTACTTCTGCAATTAGGAAAATTTCTAATAGCTTTTACTTAATGTGAACATTGTAATTCTTTATAAACTTGGCAAATTAAAAATGGTTTTTAATTAGGAAAATAATTATGAAATGGGAATATGGAACTTATTAATGATAGGTTCTGGTTAAATGAAAATATTTATTGTCACTAATTGCTATAAGATGGAATGCTTTCCAGATGTGAAGATAATAACTGATCACTTTATTTTTGGCAATTACCAGTTCCAAGGGCCCAGGAGAAACACCAACCATGAACGAAAGGGGTATGTTTTGAGCAGATGTCAGTGAAAATGGCAACTGTGTCCCTGTACAAAGGCTCCTGAGAGTAAACTATTATTGCAATAAAGGTAGAATGGCAATATGTTTGTTAAGTAATATATTGAAGTTTCCTTGCTTTAAGAAAAAATTTAGCGGTTTTATTGAAAAAAAAATCCTCTGATATTTTTTCATTCTATAGGATGAAAGTGGCCATAATAAAGTTGAGTTTTGATGATTAAACCTTAAAACCGAAATGGGATGGAGCAGATCAGGGACCAGCAGAGATAGAAGAGCTGCCCAAATAAGCGACTGCTTCACTGTCCCTCCCATTCTGCTAAACGGGTGGACAGTAGGACATTATGATGCCCAGGGCCACCACGTCCACCCCCGACACCTCTGAGAGCCTCTCCAGGCTGGGTCTCCTAACACCCACTGTCCACGTTTTCTCCAACCTCCTGCCAAACTAGGATCTGGTTTTCATGCTTCACTTTTCATCTTGGACTTGATCCTTAGGTGGTCTCATGATTCTTGCACTGGCGGAAGCTGGTGCAGTGGTCTAGACCCTGGTACTGAAAACACCATCCTTGTTGGCCCTGGGCCAGAGCATGTGGCCTGTGGTCACACTGGAACAGTCGACAGGACAGTGGCTCATCTCCATGGAAACAGGGAAATGGGGAGCCAGGTCTTGGGCTCTACTGCCTTCGGGGTTTTATACACCGTCTTCTGACTCTTTGAATTTTAGAATTTTCCACTCCCAGGTAGTTAATTTCCAAGAACTATTTTTTGTTCTCAAAATATATTTGTTCTGCAATTTTTTTGTTCCCCACATACTCCTTTTTTCCAAAAAAAATTTCTCCCATAGTCTGCTTTAAGGGTGCACTATCTTTTCTTGTTCTTTCATATTATTAATAAAATCATGGGGGATGTTTACCAAACATTGCATTATTTTGGACTGTGCTTTTTATATTAAAATATTCAAGTATCAGATAACCACTCGTATTTGAGAGCATAGCACTAAAACGACACGTGAAAGCTACGTGCTCATGGGTTGTCTTTGCTGTAGGGTGGTCTTGCTGGCTGATTCAGAGGGAACTCCCAATAACAGAATTGTTAGGGCTTCTGTCTCAGCTGGTCAGATTCTCCAGAGGAGGTTTCTCCTGCACAGAGGGTGTCAGCCTGGTTACCAGGGTTGTAGGGGCCACCTGGGGAAGAAGGTTCAACTGAGTGTGCATTAAGTCAGCTTTCCCTGGCCCGTTGCCACCCTCATCTCTGCTGGATGCTCCCAGCTGAGGACACTCTATTCCTTTCCAGAGAATGACACTTCTGATTTCTGCTGGGGAGGCAGGGGTGGGGTGGGGGGCAGTGGTGTTAGATGGTATCTGGGAGTTGTCTAATCACTGCCCCCAACTCACTCCTTCCTCCTTCCCTCCCTCCCTCCCTCCTTCCATCTTCCCTGCCCACTTTTCCTCCCTTCCTGTCTTCCCAGCTGAAGGGTGTGAAGTTACCGAGCAGGTGGTCTAGGACCTTCAAGTACGCCATAGATGTCACTTTTGTCAAACAGATTGTCTCTGTTTGACAATCGTGGACTGTGCTGATTGATTAAAATCCTCTCTCACAGAACTCTGATATGGTCTCACAATCTTTCTCCTTTCTTCTCTTTTTGACCCCCAAGATCTGAAATATCTTAGACTCCTCCAAGAAAGTTACTAGTATAAAAAACACCCACATTTCTTTCCCCGAGGTTCGTCAGTTGTTACCATGTCAGTATATTTGGGTCTGACTCCCCTTCTTGGCTGAGCTATTTGTGAATTAGTTGCAGGGGGTGTGGCATCGTAGTCCTAAATACTTTCCCGTGTGTTTCCCAAGAGCAAGAACACTCTCCTGTACAATCACAACAAAATTATTACACTTAGTGTATTCCTTTCCTGGTGCTGTTGTAACAAATTGCCACATACCTCATGGCTTAAAAACCAAATCTGTTATCTTACGGTTCTGGAGGTCAGAATTCTGAAATGGATCTTGGGGGCTCAGATCAAAGGATGGGGCTGCTGCTCACTGGAGGCTCTGGGGCCGGGGAGGGGGGGACCTGGTTCCTGGCCTTTCCAGCTTCTTGAGGTCGCCTGCGTTCCTGGGCTCGTGGCGCCTTCCATATTCCAACCAGCAGTGGCTGATGGGGTTCTCACACCCTCTTACTCTGACAGTGATTCTTCTACCTCCCTCTTCCATCTTCTCAGGATGGTGGGGATTAAATTGGGACCATCTGGATAATCCAGGCCACTAGCCCTGCCTGAAGGAAGGTCAGTGATTAGCACCTGCAACATTAACCCTCCCCCCCGCCCCCGCCGTGAAACCTAATGTACCCACTGGGTCTGGGGATTTGGATCTGAACACCTTGGAGTGGGGCATTATTCTGTCTATTGCATTCAGGAAATGTAACATCGTCCTAATAAACTATTTAATATATTTCCCAAGTTGATGCAGTAATGTTCTTTAAGGCTGGCTTTAAAAAAATCCAATGAATGACCATGCAGTGCACTTAACTATCATGTCTCTGTTCACATAGAACATTTCCCCAGCTTCTTTCGTATTTTATAATTGGCATTTTGAGGAATGTAGGTCAGCTGTTTCACAAAGTCCTCAACTTATTATTTTGAAAACTTTAATTTTTTTTTTGTAATTGATCCAATGGCCCAGACATGAAACTGCTGGTGTTTCTTTAAGTTTCCAGAAAAGATATGTGTTTTTGTATAGGGGCACAACCTGAAAGCATCCCCGGGAAGCCTCATGGTTTTCCTGGATAATAGACATACGCAGAAGTGCAAATTGCTGAGGTTGGGGAGAGCGGCTGGAGAGTCAGTCATGGTAATTGCATTTTTTTCTATGTGGCTGAAATGTCCCTTTTGCCCCCTGAAATATTATGTTGTCAAACAGTACACAAACAACATTTTTCAGGTTGGTTCCCCTGCTGTTATGTGTTTTCACCAGCATACTAGTAATTTTTCCGAATTCACATGAAAAGCCAAAGAACCCTTAAATTGACAGTTTGTGTAATACCATATTTCCCTTATCTCCTCTTCTCCCCACCTCATTTTGTTGACAGAATTTCCTGTTTTGAAGAGTGTTGTAGAGGAGCATTCTGTCTCTCGTATTTTCATTTCTTCATATGGTTAAAAATATCCATAAATTGTTACATCTGATTCCTTTAACTGGCTAAATGTGTGTGTGTGTGTATATACACATATATGTATGTGTTTCTTTTTGATATGGGAAAATTATTTGTCCTCCATGGTTGTTTTACTAAAATATGTAATTTGCATTTTTTGGTAAAGGAAGTGGAATGTTGCCATATTTTCCTTTCAAGGCTATTTAGCTTAATAGACGGTTAATGCTGAAGTGCTATTTGGAATGGGTTAGTGTGAAAACTAGCCAGCAAGTTTAAACAACAGCATATCTGTACTGCATCTCAGCTCTTCTGAGCTGAGTGTTGTGCTAGAAATTGGGCACATTCCTTCCAGCCCTCATGCCAGCCTTGCCAGGCAGACACAGCAGCAGCTCCTGGGGCTTCCCACAAATGGCTCATGTAGTGGGTGAGGGACCCAGGACGGCTTCCTCCTCGCAGGATTGCCGACAACGCCCAGCTGCCCTCGGCATCCAGGGCCTTGTCTCACAAGTCCAAGGTGCTTACTTTTTCTTTTCTTTTTCAATTGGGTTAAAACTGTTTCTTGATAAAAATAACTGTTTTCTTCAAATATTACATAGGGTTTATAATACTCAAAAGCATTCCATTGGATTAATTCTCTTTTGTTTTGGTGAGTTAGGGTTACTTACATGATCTAAATCCTGAAAGCAGTGTTAATCTATAAGTAAAACCCAGTTAGTTAGAACTCCAAGTCAGATTCTTCCATGCGTTTGGTTTATTAATGGGAAAAAGGCAAATTAGTAGGAAAGAGCTCATATGAGGAACTTAAGGCAACGTTAAGGGTAGGTTCTGTCCTCAAGATAATTTCCACCCGATGCCCTCAACCCCCTGCCCTCACCCTAGGGTCCTGGGCGGTCAGACCCACAGGCAAGGGCGGCTTTTCTGAGACCCTGGAGCAGCAGTTCTCAGCCAGGGTCCAGCAATGGCTGGCCAGAATGCACATGTGTCCACATGTACATTTCTAGGCAGAGGATGCATAGCTTTCAAAAATCAGCAAAAGGAATGGGGACCCCAAAGAGGTTAACGATGACTTTATTTGAAGACACTGTGTTCATGAATGGAGTCAATGAAGTTTGTGATATACTGTGCATTAAGGCAGGACAGTGGAGTCACACATTCTGGGGGTGAAACAAAAACATTTTGTTGTGGTAACCCTTTGCTCCAAAGGTGACTTTCCCCTGTCAGTCTATTCAACAAATATTTACTTAAAAATTGTCTTGCACTTTTCTTGGGTGCCAGGTACCGTGCTAAGCAGTGTGGACACAGTGAACTCTGTTCTAAGGGACCCGTGGCCAAGCGGGGAGGAGGACGGGGTCAAATGGTGGTGTCGGCAGATGTCCGACTACAGCCTGTCGTCAACGCAGCGGCACGAGATGAGGATGGTGTGAGCCGTAAGGAGGAGGGTCGTGGGGGAAGTGGCCTTTGCGTTGCCATATGATGGGTGAGGGTGAAGGTGAGTGGCAAGGTGGGCAGGTGGGCAGAAAGCACTCCTGGCAGGGGAGGGAGAGCAAGCACGGGAGGATCTTAGTCTTTTCCCTGAAGCAGGTAGGGTCCTTCAGGGAAGGAGCAACGTTTCCTCTCATTGGCTTGAACTGTATACAGCAGGAGAGGGGCAGAGTGGGTGTGAAGACAAGCTAGGAGCTCCAGGACTGTCCCTGGGAGAGATGGTGGCAGACCGGCCCGGGGAGGCTGAGCTGAAGGGATGCTGATTCATTTGAGGGGTGCGTAGCGTAGGAGGGACCCTGGCTGTCCTGGTGGTCACTGCACTTACGGCCCAAGGTGGAGGGAGGAGTTGGGGGACGTCCATTCCTGCATGTGGACGGTGGGGCTGCCATCTGTGAACTCTGCGGGGAGCCTGGAGAGGATGGGGCTGAGGAGGAGGAACAGGAGGCCTGTCGGGAGAGGCTGGGCTCCAGGTGGCTTCAGATGTGCGGCGGGAGAGGCCTGCAGGGCAGAGCGAGCTGTCCCTGGAGACGGAAGTTTGTGTCGTGTGTGTGTGTGTGTGTGTGTGTGTGTGTGTGTTGACGGCACTTGGAGCCGGGGCGAGGGGGGGAGGCCGGGGCAAGCACGGTGAGAAGAGCCTCAGGCCCAGAGCCAAGGCCAGAGCAAGGGGACGTGGAGAGGAGGAGGATGGGCCCATGATGGACAAGACGCATGGCCAGGAAGGGGCCCAGGAGTGGAAGGAAGGAGCAGGGCAGGCCACCTGTGACGAGAGGGGAGACCCCGGCCTTGACTCCAGGCTGGAGCGGGAGGGCAGTGGGCGGGAGACCGGGACAGTGTGACCCAGACCCTTGGAAGCCACCTGCCTTCAAGGAAGAGGAGGAGGGAGCGGCCACTGGAGCTGAGCCTGAGGACGGCGTCTTTTCTTCTTTTCATTGATGGGACACACCGGAGTGTGTTTAGGATCTGATGGAGAGGACCCATTTGAAGACACAAGCTGAGTGCAAAGGGGAGAGGAGAGATAATTGATAGTATAAAGTTCTGTTCTCCATAATTTCCTAGTAGGCTTGCGGAATGTTGCTCCTTGGATACTCAATGAACACTTGACAAAAACAAGGTACAACTGCAGCCTTTAAAATAGTGGATGGTGCTGGGGCCAAGCGTCTGTTGTTTGGTGACAAAATGCTGCTAAATCTTAAAGAGTGTCTTTTATTTAATTGGGAATAATGTAGGGTATGTTTTGCTGAGTTTATTTTCATTCAAAAACAAGCAAAAAACAAACAAACAGAAATACCCCTGAAGCACTAAAATGGGTGTTCCTTCCTCTGTCCTGAGTGAATCTTATTTGTTTATCAGATGAATTCTTGTTAGGGGAAGAAATTTCCTTAAAATATAGTTTCATTTACTTTTTCTCCAGAGATGCAGCTTCCATACTAAGTAAAATACAGTCAAAGTAGGAACCAAGTTTCTATGTCTTTGCTTGATGGCCTAGTAGTAAGATTACCTTTTAACATGTAAATAATTCAATTCAAAGGAATTTGATGCTTTAGTTATCTTTCCCTTTACGCTAATCAGGAAAATCATGTACTTTAAAAATGGCCTTTTTAAAATTTTTTAACATTCAGGTGATTTGCTCAATAGAGTGGTCATCATTTCATTTCATATTTATTGTTTGTATGTAGCGGGTGTCAGACAGTGTCTTCCCATGACCCTGTGTTCACACTCTTTTGCAATATGCTCTTCTCCTTTGAATTAGAGACTTGCTTATCAAGTGGAAGGTGCTCAAAACGGTGCTGTGTAAGTTCCAGGACTAGGCATTCAGGAGTCTGGGCAGCAGCTGTGTTCAAGCTCTCAGAAGCACTGAGCCACCATTTAAGAAATGTGGCTACCCCATTGGAGCCATATGGAGAGTCCATGGGAGGGGCCCTGGGATTCCGTGGGGAGCAGGAGGCCCAGCTACCCCTGTGTTCCAGCCAAGCCTGGTCTTCTGGCTGGCCCTGCCTGGGCTCGAGGCACAAGACTTGGCCATTTCAGACGTGCCAGCCACTTGAGCGCCAGGTGCCTCAACCACTGCTGGCGTCACATGGAACAAAAGAGCCTTCCAGCTGAGCCCAGCCTTCCCACGGAATCATGAAATATAACAAAATGATTATTGTTTGAGGTTACTAAGTTATAAGTGGTTTGTTATACAGCAGTTGATAACTAAATCAATACCTTAAAAATGTGTATGCTGATATGCATGCATGCGCCAGAGACCCATATCAGCAGATATTTTAGCATATTAATTTTTTCAAAAGTGGTCACAATTGAAACTACAGAAAGTACTATATGGTCATATAATTTTATACTTTCTTGGACTTTCTTCATTAAGGAAACCTCATGGCAAAATCATGATAAGATAATTGAATTTTTTTTCCTGCCTTTTCATTTTTCTCTCTCCTTTATAGATTATTTGAAAGAATCTCTTTAAAGTTCTTGATTTTTTTCATTGAACAGGAAGTGACTACACTCTCCAGCATAGATTTAAAAAGTAGCACATTCACCTTTTGGATATTGGTGGTGTGATTATTCCCTTTCTGGATGGATTGAGGCTGGACTTCAATGCCAGGGTTACTTTTGTCATGTGAAGTATCTTCCTTCCTGCCTCATTTCTGGGATTAAATAACTGGTCTGTGTGCAGGGAATTTAGGAGTGGTGGGATAATTTGTTAACACACTCACTTGTGTTCATCCCTCCTGGGTTTTGCTCCTGTCATTTTCAAGGAAGGACTCGCGCTCCCCTGTGGCCACCCACTCCTGCTCAGCTTCCTGTTGCGGGACCCAAGCTGGCTCTGTCCACAGACACTACCTCCTGCCTGTTGTAGAAGCCTGAACTTATGTCACAAGAGCATACCTTGGTTCTGGTGGGAGAGGGGCTCTTTATTAGGGGCAGAGAAGGGATAGAGGTGGGTTTGGAGAGAGAGCAGAGACCCCTCCTCAGGGCTTCCGGGGCAGTCGTCTGGGACAGTGGCAGATGTAGCGGGCATGGGTGCTCCATGGAACTAAAGAGGAAAGACCCCCAGAGTTGAGGTCTTCAACTTGCCAAACTCTCTGCACAGCAAGCATGGCACAAATCACAGAGGCCAGACGTGGGGCCCACCTTGCCTTGGACACCATGCATCTCCATAGTAACCTGGGCTGGCTGAGTGTGCCGTGGCACCACGTAGGATCTGGGGACTTTGCATGATGTAATGGAGGATGCATCTAATGACAACGGGTTAAATACTGACTACCTTGGTGGGGCAGGAGTAGATGTCAGAATTAGAAGATTTGATAAAAATTAAGAGAGACAGTTCTTACACATTTGAGATGGTAGTCTAAGATTTATAGTCTCTATGCAAGTTATTTCAATGCAGGTCTTTAGTGAACTCCTAACGGACAAAGAAACAGAAGCCCAGTGCCGTCAAGGGAGAGGCCCAGGGTCACACCACGACTCTGTGGCAGTGCCGAGATCCTCCCTCCTTCCCTCCTTCCCTCCTTCCCTCCCTCCCTCCTGTCTCTTCCTTCCTTTACCAGAAAGGTGGTTCATACCTTCAGGTGCATACAATTTGTTTTGTATTCATCAGAATATTCCTAGACTCAGTTGTGGAGTGTAGATAGGAAAGCATCCACACTGGCTCTTGTGGAATTGCAGGAAACAGCCCATACTGACCGGGAAGGTGGCAGCGTCCTGTCTGAGTCTCTACGTTCAACTTGTAACTTTACCCAGTGTTTGGCAATAGTCCTTGCAAGACAAATATCGGTTGGTCGAATGAATGTGTGAATGATTTAATGGGTGAGAGTGAAGAGTTGAAACAAGGGGGTCTTTAGAGCCCAAGAAATGCGTCACATGCTTTTGCTTCAGTCTTGCTCCCTGCACACGGAATGCAGTCAAGTTGGTTTTTTTTTTAAACCCCAAAATTAATGAAGTTAGATTTTTTTCCCCCAGAGCAAACATCCTACATTCCACATCTACCTGGAATGAAAGATTCAAAACACACACACACACACACACACACACACACTTCTCATTGAATATTTGGTTTGTAAAACCAGAGATGAAAAGGCAGGACACCTAAGGATGGTTAACCTTGGAGGAACACGTTGTCTAGTATTTGTTTCCAAAGGCAGCGTTATCAAACAATCTCTTTGTGAAATATGATATACTCTCTTTTGTTATTGTCTTTCTTTTGCACAAATCTCCCACAAACTACTTGTTGGTGAAAAACATGCTCTAGAATGTTCTAAAAATACAGTCCACCCCATCCCCTCCCAGTGCTGTCTTTCTATTTATATTTAACTTTGTTATTTAATCTGTTATAGGAAGAACAACAATGGTAACTCCATTTGGTGAGCATTTACTACTTGCTGGAGCGGTGCAAAGGGCTGTGTATGTAACTCTGTTCCAGTCTCACAGACAGTGGAACCGTGGCCTGGTGAGCGCAGTGATCAGTGGCGGGGCCTAGACTGGAAATTAAATCTGTCCCACTCTGAAGTCCAGGCTTTTAGTCACATGCTGTTATTTATTCAAATGCATAACACTTAATATTTGTTCATGAGGGTTTAAAGAATATAATTAATTCAAAGAAAATATCGGTATTTCTCCAGAAGACTGAGCAGAGTGCTGCCTGGCGAGAGGTTATTCGACACCTGCCCCTTTGGAGGAAAGAGCTGGCTCCATCCACCGCCCAGCAGGGCTGCGGCCAGGCAGGCCCAGCCAGCAGTTACCTCTGCAGAACCCCCACCTCGGCCTCCACTCCATGCCTCCTGACTCCCTCCCCTCCCCGCACCCCAGAGGGCTGAGACTTGAAGACCTGAGACTTGAACACCCATTTACAATAATTTCTGACAAAAACAGGCTTCTGTTTATTACACTGGGCTTATTATATGAGGCTACACTTTTCCTTTGTTAGCAAATTACAATTACTAGTAATAATGCATATCAGCATATGCATTATATTGGCATCCATAACAAATGAGGTGCAGGAATACCATTCCAGATTTTGTTATTTAACTTCTCCTCAAAAGTAGCCCTGTATTCCTCAAACGGAGGACTGATAGAAAAACGGAGAGATTTTCTGTTTCTTAACTGTGGGTTGGATTAGAACCAGCTAGAGGCAGAAGAGTCCACTACGATGGTCACTTCAATTTCCAATATGTTGTGTTCATGCCCTTTTTTCTTTCATTAAGAATGAAAGATACTATAACAATTAAACAATAGTGTTATTAAACCAGGGGGAGGCTTGGTCGCTCTGCAAAGCCTCCTGCCCTTCCCGGGCAGAGTGGGTGCCCAGGCCCTGTGTGTCCTAGATCACTGCTCTAAGCCCAGTGAATGAAGCAAAACAACAAAAAACATCCCTTCCTCCTCCCCGAAGCCACAGAGGCCACATGCACACACAGAAAACCCTCAGGTAGGGAGTCCTCAAAGATCAGATTCCAGAGAGGGGGTCTCCCTGTCCTTGCCATCCCCTCACAACCGTCCCACGGCCTTTGGCATTTCCAGGCAAACAATGCCAAAATTAGCGGCTCAGCCTCTTTCACTTAGGGGACATTCTGAAGAGGAAGATTAAATTGGCAAGTTAGGCTAATGTCACAGTAACTTTGCAATACAAAGTGAAGTGCTGTTGAACCATTGCCAGTTATGTCAGAGGCCTGATTCATTTTGTTTTGTCACATTTTCATGGTACAGTTGTCCCATGCCTTGTAAAGGAGCTAAGGCTAAATGTTGATTTACAGGGACTAACGTAATAGACCAAGAGGACTCAGAGAGGCTGTTTTGCTCCACTGGATATATAATATACATTTTCTTTTTTCAAGAGAACCAAACCTCTACTTATACATGATGGACTACAGTAATTTCACAAGAGCTGTTGCAGTCAATCAGGTAAATAATATGCATTTTAAAAGTTTTCTAAATATGTACTCTCATGATAAATGGTACCTGACACATAAATAATTTCTGTTTTGGAGGACCTTAAATACACTACATAAATTTGATGTTTACATTTTAGCTTTCTGGATCTGGCCATGGGCTCATCATGATTACTTTGCATTGGAAAAATTGCCCTCCTAACACCTTGTCAGAGCCAAGCGCATGTAACCATGGTATATTGTGCATAGTTTATGGCACTGCCTCCTGGAACTAACATGCGTGTCTTCCTTTGCCCCCACAGGCTCACTCTGAATCTTTTTGCTAAACAAAAAGCATGTATCCCAACATCATTCCTGTTGAAACCAGAGTGTTCGACATAGAAATGCCTTCCTTGCTATATAGTACATCCGGAGGGCTGGCTAATAAAGAACTGTGTTGACAACTCTGGAAAGAAAATTAAATTAAATTGTCCAACGATGATCTGGCAACAGGAATCACGATCAGATGGTGAGAGCCATATTTTATTGTAAATACTTTTTCCCCTTTTATTCAAAACATGCTTTATGTTGGCTTTGTCACTGACATTTTACTCTAGACAATATGAGAGTATCCTCGATGTATAGAAAAGATAGTTTGCTGAAATATTGTCCACAAGGCAAAAATCAGGTCTTCTATCATAATTTCCTGCAACCTCTCATCCCAGAGTCCAGCCTCCTCTTGTCAGGCAGCTCTGTTGCAGCAATGTCTACCCGCTGCATCCGCTGGGCGATCGCGGCCAGTTCCATCTTTCTGAGAGGGCATCCGTCATGCCACACCTCTGCTCACGACTTCAATGGGGATTTTGCGCAAATGATGAAGTTCCTGTTCCTTCACTTGGCCTTCAAGGGTTTTCAGAATTTGACTTCAACGTGATTTTTCTAGCTCGTCTCTTAGTTCCCTGCTCTTTCAGTCACACCCACCTGAACACGAGGAGAAAATCCGTGTTTCCAGCATTCAGGCCGATCTGTAAGCTGGATGTCCTGCCGCCTTCTCTCAGCGTTTTTATGTCTTCCAGTGACTTTTCCAGATACTTCTTTGACCAAAATTCATTCAAGGAACATTTTTCAACACCTAGGATGTCTATTATGTGCCAGCTGTGCTGGTTATGTGGAACACACACACCCCCCCACACCCCTCCACAGGTTGGACGGGGAGGCAGATACAATCATTGCAGTCCAAATGTGAAACGTGTCCATGGCATGGTGCTGACCCAGGGACGGAAGTGTGTTACCATGTTTTTAAAGACAGGGAAGGTTTCAGGGAGGGGTGATGCTTACCAGGGTTCTAAGGGGTGAGTAGAAGTTCATGAGGAAGAACCGGGTGAGGAAGAATGGTGTGCTAGGCCCAGGGAAGAGCAGACGCAGAAACGCAGATGTTCAAAGGGGGCGGGGGGGGGGGGCGGTGAATGAAGATTCCCTGGAAACGCAGGGACAGAGGCCAGATCTGGAGGGTCCTGCAGGTCAGGCAAGTAAGTGGCTGTGCCTGTAGACACAGAAGATGGCAGAAGTGTTTGAGGCAGCAAATGGCACACTTAGAGAAGTGTTAGAAAGCCAGTTCATCACAGTGGCAGGGGAGAATTGGACGGGGGTAGAGCTGAAGCAGGAGGTGGTGAGGATATTCTAAGCGGCAGAAATCTTCCCAACCAGCTCCAGTACTTGGAGTTTTCCTTTTCTAAATCTTAGAGATCTGAGCAGCAGTACCATTTATTTGGCACTTAAATACTGCATTCTCTCTTTTTCTTTCTATATGGTCATGTCTTATTTGCCCAATTAGATCATATAATAGTTATTAGTGGCAACAAAGACAACATTGAGTCTAAATTCCTTGAGGTCAGGGCTTTGCGAGCTTTGTATTTCTTTGTATGATATCCTACATAGTTCTATAAATATAGCAGGTTCTAGAAAGTATTTGTGTTGAAACCAAAGTCAGGCTACTTTGGAAAGCTCCCCACCAGGATGAAATAATAAGGGTTTGTATTCCATAGCAAAAAATGTTTAAACATGTACCATATTTGGAAATTTACCATTTCATGATAAGACATCAGTCACATCTAAAAAAGAATATAAAATATAAACATGTACATAAAACATAGGTACTATGAGGACTCCTATGAGAGGTGGTGATGCAGGGAGACATGTCTGTATCGACTTCCATTTGACATTTAAAACCAAGTTTAAAACCAAATTTACAACCAAGGACTCTAAATATTTCTAATTTTATGTATTAGTTTGGATTTTCAAAAACAATTAGTAGTGGCAACTCAATACTATAACTTTCTATTTGCCCCACGAGCTGAGAAGCCCGCAGCGGGCATGGCCCGCCTGCCTTTCCTGGCCGCGGGACCTTTCTCTTCTTCTCTTGCACGCAGCCTGCAATTTCTCATGGGGAAGGTGGGTTATGAATTCAAGGTGTTAAAGTCATTTGCAAAGAAGCAAAAGAATGCTGTTTGGTCCTGCATGCCAGGTGATAGGGAAACACGACCATGACTCTAAAGGGGATGCTTTGGAGTTTGGTTCCAGGAGATGCGTGTTTGTTTTCAGTGTGGAGTTGAGGCTGATGGACTTTTTCTGACCTTCACTCCATCAACACCGTGTGTGGTGGTGACCCCTTCCTGCTCTGGCCCTGGGTCCTTTCAGATGCTTCCTCAAAGAGCGAGGTGACTGAGGGGCCAAATCTTTAATTTTAAGTGAGACTTTTCTTCTCATCTCCGGAGGCTTTAATGTACTTTGTTTCCAGATACATTCCGCTTTTTAAAAAAATTTTTTTCTGAAGAGTTCCACATGTCCTGATGCGTTTCATTTTCATGAGGGGTTGACAAGCTGGGAAACCTTAGCCTGTTCCCAGGTAGCAGCTTGCTGAAAATTGCACTAATCTAGTTTTTATCACATTTAAATCTACCCTGGCATGTATGACCAAATTGTAGTATCCTGTTTCCTTGAGACCTGTCTTACAGAGTTCTTTATGTTGCTGACAAGACACTGTGTTCAGGCTGTCAAGCCCCAAATTGCACACTTTTTCTTAAACTTGTTTGCAAAGACTGTGTTCTCCCTGCACTTCATGTGGTGTTTTCTTTCCTTCCTCCAGCTGAGATAAATATTTCTCTGCTCGCTTTTTGTCTTTCTGACAGAGAAAGAACAGAACGTGTGGTCTGCTATTCATGAAGAAACATGTCCTCTAACAAGAATGAAGTTTAGCAACAGAATGGAAAATAGATAGAAAAACAATGTATTTAATCTTTGGATTTCCAAGAGAAAAGTAATAACCGAACCCTCCCCCTGCCACTGTCGAATTGTGCAAGCTTGGGCTCATCTTTCCTGGGCCTCAGTTTTCTCGTCTGTGGCATGGTGGTGACAATGTCTGTGCCACAGCGTTGCCGTGAGAATGAAACAATCTGAAACTGCCTAGCACAGTTGCTGGCACATAGCGAGGGCTTATTCAATGGTTGATGTTCTATTAAGTTTTTTTTCAAGAGGGGAGAAAAACAATGTGAGACCAAAATTTACCTTCCCTTCAACAACTTTCGTGTAATTCCAAGGCAAAAGTTTTGAAAGTACACTTTGGTACAGTTTCCACCAATGTGTAAGAAACTCACATGTCAACACAGTAGTGATTCAGAAAATGTGATGTGAGGTCCCGTTTAGAATCATTTGAAGTTCTTGTGGAAAAGGCACATTCCTCAGTTCTACCCCAGACCTACTAATCTGAGTTGCCGATTAACTAACATTAAATTAAGATAAACACTGATGTTTCAAAAACAGGAAAATTCAAGGACTGATTTAAAGAAAATTATATTTTTTAAAAAATTCCATCTTATTAACTAGTATTCAGTGAAGATTTTTTTCAGTGAGGCCCTTGACTCTCTTGCTGCTATTGCTCAGCTGACATCAGGACCCCTGAGGAGGGACATGCAATGCTGTCATGCCACGTGCTGGCCAGAGGACCTCGGGATCATTTCTGATGGGGAATCAGTGGCTTTTGGCATTTATAAATGTCTGAGGAATGTATTTACTGACTATATTAGGAATATTCCTACTTTTTTCCACGTTGAATTTGTTGGTGACCAAGAAGCCATCATCCTCTAGGTTTTGAGTTTTAGCTTAGATTTCAGTGACTAGGATGGATGCGGCAAGGAATAACATTCTTCTTTTTCTTCATTTTTAAAGAAAACAGCTACTGACTTACACGTGGAGTGGAACAGAGAAGGCCCAAAAGCAGAGAGCCTGTATACTGCTGTTTTTCTCATTTTGAAATTAGTATTTGGTCATTATGAAAAGTTTGGAAATTGAATAAAATTATGAGGAATAAAATTTCACCATCCAAAAGATTACCACTGTTAAAATATTCCTGTTTTTTCTTCTGGGTCCCTATGTGAATATGTAACTGCATAATTTTACAAAGTTGGGATTATATTGTTCATACTTTTTGGTAATTTTTTAAACCTAGAAATATGTGCATTTTCATGGCATTAAAAATTTTCTTAGACCATGATTTTTCTCAGCTAGGTGGCATTCTACATGGTGATGATTATTTACTTGTTTATAAAGGGTGCCAATTTGTGATAGAACTTTTTTCTTCAGAACCTAATTTTCCACTTGTTTATGGAGCTGGCAAAGTGCAATAGTTTTCTAGTCCAACTACTAGAATGTTCAGAATTCTGTTTTTAATTCACATGGCAGCTCAGCTGTGACTTTCTGAGACCTGCCGGGTGACAGACTTGTACCCACCTTGTGTTCCTTATCTTTTGGTGCAGCTGTGCGGGGTGTGCTGAACCCCACTCTGCCTGGTCCACTCTTCAGTGCCAGCTGATGTGGGAAGATGCGTTCCATGTGGCCACGTCTTGCTGTTTTCCCAAAGAAGCCAAAAATTCAAATTTTTGTAAAACTCTTTTTTTAAAAAAAAAATTCTTGGTTTTTATATATTGGCAACTATTTAAATTTGGAAATAAAATCACTGGGGACAAAGCACATGTATTAGGTCCTTGGGTCCGACTGGCTTGTCTTCTGCAGGTGTGCCCTCTGGGCGTGCGACTCCCCCAAGAGCTGACCACAGATGGAAAGTCCTTCCTGCTCCCAGAACCCGCCGGGCCCTCAAGCTCCTCCCCTGGGCCGAGGAGACCTTTTCTGTTTTGGGAAAATTGTGCTTCTTTCAGACTCTCTCTCTGCCTGTTGATACTACCACTTCCCCCAAGGACTCAGCTGTCTGGGGGAACAATTCAGAGAGACCCGGAGGCCCTTCCTTCTTCCTGCCCCGGTGCCGCCTGCTCTACTGGGAGAAACGAAACAGGCCACGTCTCAAAGGATTCTCCTGCCCGGCAACGATACTGATGAGGATGTTCGTACGGCGATGGGAACATTCCCTACTGTCTCTGAGTTCTTACTTGCCACTTACCGTGCTGGGTTTGGCGTACGTGGAGTCCAGTCTTTATCATAACTCTGAGAGGAGGGCTTTAGCATCTCGCTTTACGTGAGAGAACTGAGTTTCACATCCATGTACACTAATTGTCCTGAGGCTCACAGTTCTTGGTGACTGAACCAGGATTTGGCACCTGGTGTCTCTACAACCAGAGGTCATGCCTTCTCTATGTTCCTCGATGCTCCCTAATTTTAGATAAATGTACCTCACAAATAAAATAATGTACAAAGGGCTATGCATACCATAAATTGGCATCTGGGAAAACTAGAGGGCTGTTGGCAGGAGGGTACCCCCTACGGGTGCTCATGGCACGGGGTAGAACGGGGTTGGTGGTAGGGACCAAGCGCGGATGGGCAGAGACAGCGTAAGGTCACTGCTGCGTAAGGCCCACAATCTAGTGGGCTCTCCTCACCTTCCTGCGACTAAAGGTGTATTTAAAAAACTGTAGCAATTTCGATGCTCTTGGTAGCTTAGGAAACACAGACTGTCATGTAGACAGAGCAGGGCCATTGCGAATGCTCCGTCGTCGACGACCCAAAGGCCCACTCTGATGTGAGAAACAGGGGCGCTGGCGAGGCTCGCGAGCTCCCGTGGTGTGTGAGACAGTTGACCTGGGTGGCTGAGCTGTGCGGCGGCAGTCTCCGAATAGCTTGTTGGCATCTTCTAGTTGTCAGCATTCAGCCGAGAGCTCCATTCACCGCATTAGTGCTTTTTCCTGGGTGAATTCTGTACCTGTGGACCCAAACACAAGTTCCTGGATGATGCCGTGATGGCGACAGCGGGAGGGGCAGGGCCTGTGTCCTGGTCCTTGGCGAGCGACTTGTCGGTGGCTATAAACGAGCACCGGGTCGGAGGCGGCGTTTGAGCAGACCGTGCGGCCTGGGCACAGGCGTTTGCCGAGGTCACATTCGCCCTGTTCTTCCTTTCGGCAATTCCTCTCGTGCTCGTAGTGGCCCATCAAAGGACAGACCTGCAATCCACGGCTGTGGGCTTCGTTCAGAAGAGCCACGCGGAGGGTTTGACTGGAATGTCTGGAGAGAGGATTATTACGGGGTAGAAGAAGCTGTTGCTCAGCTGAGCGAGGCTCTAGGGACAGTCGAGGAGGGTTTCGTTTTCCGTGGACAGAGGTGGGACAGAGCTCGGGTGCCTGCAGCAGGTGCGGGCGGGGTGGCTGGGAAGGCCTCCCCCGATGTGCACGGTGGCTCGTGTGTGCCCTCGGGCAAGTGTAGTGAGCCCCAGCCTGACTTAGCTCAATAGGTGTGGCTGTTACTGTTACATCCCTACATTCTGTCTCACAAACTAAAGAAATGGCATTCATGACGTTAATTCAATTCAGCGACACTGTGATGTTGATTCACTCCGGTGAGACCCTGGGGCTGGCAAGAGGTCAGCTCTGAAAGAGACCCAGCTTTCAGCATCCCCGTCACAGGGGAGGGGTTCGTATCCGTGCGTGGTTGTGCAGCAGATTTGCCTGGGTGTCGCTGATGTTCACTCTCCCCTTCCTATGTTGTGGAATATTCCAGAGTTGCACCCAAGAAACCAGGTACCGGCTAAAGACTACCGTTCCCAGGTCCCTTGGAGGAAGGCATGACCACGGGCCTGAGTTCGGCCACCGGGATTTGAGAGGAAAGGTCGTGGCCACGTGTGGGCTGTGGCCTGGGGGAGAGAGAGCACATCCTACCTTCCTCCTGTCTTGGGCGCTGGAAACTGTTCATTTACTTTGATTAGGCCGTTTGAAGATTGACTTCACCATGTGAAATGCACGAATATATTTTCTCCTGCCTGTGCCTCAGGACGAGGCTCCTTTCTCGGAACGTCCCCGCGGCTTTCCCAGCGGTGCCGAAGAGACGCACTGACTCTGTCCCGGCCCCAGTGGAAGTGCTTCCCGGGTTCACAGACACGCTCTGGCTGGGAAGAGAGATTATTTTTCCTTTTCCTGTACGAGGTGAATTAGCTTTGGCGTCTGGAATCTGTCGGCCTCATGAACACCAGGCTGCAGCGCCTGCACCTGCTGGAGCTGGGAGCTGCCGCTCGGACCACAGGCTTGTCTCAGCCACGTTTCCTTCAGAGGGGACGACGCGGCCGCTGCCAGTCTTCCCGGCACCCCCGTCCCAGGTGGGAACTAGATAGAGGAGAGACTTGGTAGCAGAAGTGGCCATTTGGCGCTAGTCCAGTTGGCAACTTGCTAGTCACATGGAGACTGACGTGGCGCACGTGGAGTGGCAGGGGCGTGGGCCTGTGCGTCTGTGTGGATCTGCGTCAGCCCCAGCGCGGTGGGGTGCTCATTTCATTCTCCACAGAAGCGTTGCCTGTTTCGAGCTGGAAGGGAACGTCGGATCGTCTGATCAAATTTTATACAGCAGGAAATTGAGATCTAGAGCGTGGAAGTGCCTGGACCACCTTAGCTGCAAAGCCCGGCCGCGGCCCCTGATGCTTCCTTTCCCGGCCCAGCACGTTTTCCCTCTGCAAACCATTTGGAGTTTTTCACGGAATATATGCCCTCGTTAATAGGCATATCTTTAAAATCCCTGTCAATGGGCATATTTTACACTTCTTTTCATATTTCTTCTCATTGATTTTGTACACGTGATCTAAAAATAAAATATGCGTTAATCATTATAGATGTAAATATAATGATTTTAAAAAATTGTCACCCCTCCACCTCTCTTGTGAGCATGGAGTTAGAACCTACTTGGAACTCATTGAAGTATTGCTTTTCTTGTTATTATAGCAAAAAAAATTGCTCTTTTAGTTTGAGAAAGTATAAAATATTTCTATCATTTTACTTCTTCCTGAACTCCCTCTCTCTCTTTATGCACATTCATACACAAATGTAAAATTCCTATCTGAGACTGTGTTAATCTTCCCAAAGAGCTAATTGGGTTGAAAGCACAGATTTATTCACATGTTTATGTGTCGGTATTGTTGCTTTTTTAAAGTTAAAAATATATTTTAAGGTGTTGATTCATTATATGTCATGAGCCAATACAAACAAGCACTTGAAAGAAAAATGGCTCTTCCTATATGGGAAAACCTGATTTGGTTGTAAGTATATTTTTTCATTTGGAATTTTTGTAGTTTCTTATCCATCAACATGTAGGTTGTAGGTGTTAGGGCTGTTCAAGTATATATATATATATGTGTGTATGCTGAAGTCCATATATATTTGTAATATATATTTATAAAAAATATATATACATATATAAAAGAAAACACAGACTCACCCACTAAGGACTTATGTTCTAAGCAGATGGCAACTAAATTTACAGAAAACATTTGTTTTCCCCATGAAACCACCGGGCAACTTTATTACTGAATATTCAGAAATGCTATTGCAGGATGTCCCCCTTTAATTTTTAAATTCTGTTTTATAGAGTTGTACCAGAAATTATTTCTTAACTCCCTGGGTTTATTATGACAATACAGGAGAATGCTTTTACTCAATTCTTGGGACAACAATTCATGATAATTTCAAAATTTTGAACATTAACTATTTTGAAATGTCGTATCAAAGAGCTGTGCATATCCATGGAAAATTGTGAACATCTCCGACTCCGCAGAGCAGCCTTCTGGGGGATGCTGAAGGGTGACCCCAGGCTGGTGTTCCTCCGTGAGAGTTGTTTGCACAGCTCTTCGCCAAAGTACCAGAAAGGACTCACGGGTATATTCAACTCAGAAACATATACTATGCAGGAAATCAGTAGTAAATTTGAAGAATCAAATAGACCCCATTCATAATTAACAAGCTGAATTACTACACTAATGAATTTCCTTCCTGGAAAGTGAAATCGGATGGTCTCATCCATCTGTTCCATCTTCCCTCGTTTTGTCTCTGTTACCTTTTTTTTTAGTATAGTGTGTTACTGTTTTCTTAAACTGAAGTTACTCCAGCCCATTCTCCTTCACTTCCTTGCATACCTTTTGATAGTTCTCACATTAAAAAAAATTATTTTCACCCATTGACTAGAGAGGAATTTTTACTGCACTTCTGGGGGCTTTTTGCCAATTAGATGGGAAAACGGTAGGAAAGAGCGAAAAGAGATTCTCTCCTTGCCTGTCGTAGATCACAGGTAATGACCCAGCACCCATTACGTGGTTGTATCCAGCTACAAATGACAGAGGACCTTTACTGGGCGTTCACTCCTGACTCTCCCAGCCTGTCTGACTGGCTGAGGTCAACACGCCCAGCACTGGAGGGGCTGCAGCTCCAGGCAGGTGGGCAGGGGCTTGGTGCTCTAACTGCTTTGAAAGCAGGCCCTGGAGTGCTTTTGATTAAATATGGAAAAGCCAGCAGGGAGGCTTGGCAGCAGGATTTGAAAAGAATCCTCCAAGAATTTTTCACCTCTCTAGTGCTTTAATGTCTTGGGCAGGTTGAAACTGATGGAAAACTTGAAATGGAAAGGGGCGAGAAAGCATTCGATTCCATGGGCCCTCAAGAAAGCCACAATGAAAGGCTGAAAGGCTGAGTTCAACCTGTCTCAGTTGTGAATCCCCACTTTTGCCTCCATCTGGGAAAGTGCCTGGGTCTGGGGCATGTTGTCGCTCTTACTCCTGGGAATGTCTTCTGATCATGCTGGCCGGAGGGCGCTCTAGTTCCCTTGAGTCTGTCTTCCAAGGGTTCCCATGTAACCCTTTAGCACACGGGCTCTTCCCACGTCCTGCCGTACGTCCAACATCGCAGGAAAACCAGGCTCCCGGGCCCTCACCTGTTTCAACTTCCATTGTAAACGGTTCTGTCTCCTTCTCTGCTTCCCCCACACCTTCCTTGCCTTCCAGGCTCTGGGTCACAAGCACACTAGTGAGACACTAGTGAGGTTCCCCAGCTTGCTCTCCCGGCCCACGGGCCAGCCCCAAAAGCCACAGGGATGCTCACCTGGCTGTGCGCCACAGGCAGTGGACCCCTTCGCCCCCCAGGGCAGGGCTGGCACACTCTTAGCACAAGTTGTTTTCATTTTTAAGTGTGAAATGGTTTAAATACTTGATGACTGTATTGTTCAGACCCCAGAGAACAGTGCAAAAGTTCCCCACTCAGCCTTATGACACTCTGGGCCTCTGTTTTCTCATCTGAAAAATGGAGCTAATCATATGTCCCCTGTCTATCTCACAGGTTGTTTTAGGAATGACTTGAGATGAACTGAAGGAATGAACTTTCTGAATTGCAGATGTTATACAGAATTCTGAATTGCAGGTGTTATTCTGAATTGCAGATGTAAAGTGTTATTATTGCTTTTGTTTTGGAATACTAAGCCTAAGTCTGATCACACAGTTTCTAATCTCAGTGGTGACTGTGACAGTGTTTGCTGTGGAATCATATTAAACAAATTCATAGATTCCCATGATTAGGGTTTTTTTTTGTTCCAGAAGATAAATATCATAGTTTCAAGAATATTCTCTATATTTTTTTGAGGGCTCACAAAGAAAAACACAAAGTAGAAATATCCTGATTCCCTAAAATCCTCACAGAATGGTATATTCTAATATACCTGATTTCTGGTTAACTGGCTAAATAGAGAACCCTTTTCTGTAAATTTTATTACTGAATATGTAAAGCCCTTAGTTGATTTTCTTACTGCAGTAAGTATAATACATAACGTGAATCTTTAATGCATCTCATCTTAGATAAAGAATTGCTTTTGAATGTGTTACGTGCTTCTAGTGTGGCCATACCACAGGTTTAACTAAGAGGTGTTGGTTGAAATCCAACAACTGTGGATCTGAACTCTGATTATTTGTTATTTATTGTTTTTTAAGATGGAGTTTTTAATAACTTGCACGTTTTTATTTAGTCAAGAGTGAGGACATAGTACAACAAAATGTTTCACATATTAAATCTTTTGTGGCCCCCTTTATCTCCCGATCTGAATAAGTAAAATGTTCATTCACTTCTGTTGCAAGGAGTGCAGGCTCAGTTTGGCAAGGGGATCCCATGTGTTGCAAATTCCCTAAACTCATTCTAAAAATGAATTCAGTTAAACCACTGAGTAATTAAATCAGAGAAAAGAATATTTTTTGTTTGTTTTGTTTTGAATCAGCTACCTGTTTGAACGAAGCAATTAAAGTATCTGGTTTTGGAATAGTTGTAGGTACTATAATTTTGAGCCAGCCACTGCAAGATTTAAAGAATCTGATTTATAATGAAATAATGAAGTTTGTTTCAAGACCAAATTCATAAATAGAATCTAGGAACCACAGCACTGATTTAATGTCTTTATACAGGCATCATTTATACCTATACATTTGGAATATAGGCTTTCTAATCTCGACGGTGAATGAAAGCAACCTGCAGGCTCTCCTGCTCATGACTTGCAGCAGAAGGAGGGAATTTGCAGAGGCATAAGTGGTTGAATTGGAAGAAGTCTTAAAGGGGATCTTGGTGTCACCTCCTAGCTGCACAGTGAGCTGAGGACTGGGGTGTGGGGGGAGCAGTGGTTCTTGAATGTGGCTGGGCCAGCACAGGGCTCAGTTCAGGGAGGTTGCTCCATAACTCCAGCACAGAAAAAGGAAAAGGTTCCATTCCGTCCTCACAACAGGCTGTGAGGTGAGGAAAATGACCCTGTTTGACAACGTGGTCACTCATGCTCAGTGAAGTGAACAACTTGCCTGAGGATTCCAAGGTCACCCACCACCTGTGACAGAAAACCAATTCTTTAAGCCCTCTTCTTCCGTGGTTTCTTTTATTCCTCCAAATCTAGCTATAAAGGAATTATAAATGCCCCAGTTTACTCCTCATAAAAGTAAGAGATAGCATGGCTCAACCAAGTTATGGAAAATAGTCAAGGAAAGTCAGGAAAATCAACTCTCCTGTGTACTAAGACCAATGCCTGAAGTGTGCAAACAGCTGTTGCTGGAATCAGCACGCACAAACCCACACCCTGACGGGCGCCGGGAGAAGCCACTCATTGAGGTTCCAGTGTGGCCAGTCACGGGGGGTCTTGAATTGTGAGCTGGGGCGAAGACCTTCACTTCCTTTGCAATTTGCTGACCCCTCTGCCTGGGTCACTGTGAGCCTTTGAAAGAGGATCCAAGACTCCAGATTTTCTTTTTGGGAGTTGGTTTTGGTGGGCGAAATTTACGTAGTTTGAAGGGTGGTATAAAATGTCTAGCATAACATCTAGCATGTTCTAGTTATGCAGTAACTATCTATTGAATGATAAAACACATACTTTTTGTTATTTAAAAACCACGCTTTTTCCCTATGTGGATAGAATTGGAAAAATGCACAGCTGGTTATTTAAGGAGCCACTAGATGTCACTGTCCACCCACCGACCGACCTGCAGCGCCCCGCCCCCACCGCGGGACAGCAGCCTCGGGAAGCTGGTCCAGCTGCAGCGGTTTCCCGCTTGTTTCTCATAAGGAACCTGTTTTCCCTCGGGGCGGGTGGCTGGGGGGAGTGATTCCTAAGTTATTCAACTCCGGATATTTTCTCCTTTCTGTAATTTAGATTTAGAGCCGAAGCGTTTACTTTTTCTTCTATTATATCCCTTTTATCCTTCTAAAAAAGTTCTCTTTTGCTAACACAAACAAGAGTTTTTATTTTGTGATTTATTTTGGAAACAGGAACACTTGTATGAACATTTGTTCATATAAGACTGTTAGGTTTCATACATAACTTTAATATAACACTATCGCAGGCGCTTGGAATAAATCCTCACCTTTTCGGCTCAGTGGACACTGTTATGCCTCCTGTGAGGGTCCCTGGAAGCCAGGAGTCATTTGTGACTTGCCGGTGCACTGGAAACCACAGAGTGGAATTCGAATGCCACCTCCTCGTCTGTGATCTACGTGGCCTTGAAGATGGCACTCCGCATCTCTGATCCCCAGAGTGCTCCACCTTGAGCAAGGTTGCCGGGGAGTACCAAGTTCAAACTCAAAATTTCTTAAACCTCCCTCCTGCCTGGGGCCCTGTTACAGTATGAGTTGATGGAACAGGTCGCTAAGGAACATCACATTTCCTCTGCTTTTCCCTTTGCAATACGGATCTGACAACGTTTGCCACGTCTTTATACCACAATCTCACGTGGGCTGGACCATGTAACTGGAATTCCCAAGTCAGATCCTCACTCTGAGAGGCACATAATTGACCGACTCATCCACGTTTGTGGATTTCACTGCTGCAACAAGAGGACCTAGAAAATGGCCATCTTAAGACTAGAAGCTGCCTCTGAATTTATCCAGTTTGGTTCCCTTTTTGAAGCTTTTTACTCTTTCTCCCACATTCTGTGGAGAGCCACAAAACCTTGCAAATGGGAGGTTGTTCTTAAAATCTCCCTGGTTCCTGACTCCCCCACTGGCCTGTGGGTTCCACGTGATCGTCTCTACTGGGGAGGGCTCTTCAGTCAACAACTACCTGCGGCTCATGGTGCAGCCAGACCTGAATATCAACTGTAAGGACCCAAGGACTTCCCTCTGCATTTCTTTGTTCCTCAAAGCATTTCTTTAGCATTTACTGTTTGCAGGGCACTGTGCTGGCTGAAGGGATTCTTATCTTCCCCTTGTTTCATTGAGACACAAATCCCCCCATCCCCACCCCTATGAGTTGGAATTAGACTTATTAGAACTACCTGATGGTGATTAGTTGAACTTAAAAAAAAATCAAAGACAAAACAAAAATAGCCTGCTCAGTTTATAATGCTATAGCCCAAATCTCCGATGAGTGGTGGGCTAGGGAGCTTGAGCGTGGTTACCTACGTGAATTAATACACATGTACAGAGGGTCGTCCCACACATTAGCACATGTGGAAGAAGCGTTTGTGAATATCTGGGTTAGAAGCTGGTGGCGGGGGTGCTGCCATTTGAGGCAGGAACTGTGCTGGGGAAGATTTACCCTCTGTGTATTGATTGCCTGAGGGTTTCCATTAATATCGATTTAGGAAGTGCCAAAGGTGTTTGTGCGGCTGAATGTTCATCATCACCGTCGTTGAAATGTGTCCTCCGTGGAGGTGGGGCAGCCCTGTGTGTTCGTGGGCTGGGCAAAGGCAGGGTTGAACTGGCACAGCATCAGCTCAGACTTTGTGCTTGAATCTTAGTTGCTTCTTGGAGGCCACTAGACTTCCACTTAACCTTCTCTTTCCAGGAATTCAGGTATTTTGTTGACTTTGCCGTCTTATGAAGTGGTCAGGAGGAAGGTATTTCCACAAGGCTGAGGAGCTTGGCATGCAGCTGGAAGCATTGTAATTGCATCTAGGGGACAGGACACATTTCTGGATTCATGACCAAAGACTTATCCAAACCTTTGAGATATAATATTTGGCTAAGTCTGGAGAGGAAGGAAGAGGCATCAAATCACATACGAATGTTCTTGGTAGGATTCAGTGCAAGTGTGCACATTCGGCTCCATCCTCTCCGGGAATGAGCAGCAGGGAGGAAGGTGAGCCTTTAAGGCACAAGTTCTTGCTTTTCTGCAGGGCTGGTACAAGGGAAGCTGAGTGACAAAGTAGCCCTGAAGGTAGAGCGGCCCAGAGCGTGGTTCTGCTGTGAGATATCAGAACATGAACGTGACGCAGCCGGGCACTCACACCCCTTGGCTTCAGGTCCTTCACTTCCAAGATGGGCAGATTCCTGTTCTAACTACAACCTACAGTTAGCGGGAGGATGAAATATTGTAATAAATGTGATGCCCACAGAACACTGGAAAGTTTTACGGAGCTATTAATGGATACAACAGCACCTTTTGCAGAAAAAACTTGGGACTTAACTTTGGATGGATGTTTATGACTTCTTACAATTGTGTGATATTGGCCAACTTACTTATTTCCACGCTTCAGTAAAATGAGTCTCATCTATAAAATAAGGATTCCTACCCCCTAGGGCTACTGTATGTAGAATACTGTACAAAAACATCACTTGGAACACAGCGTGTATTCACTGAGTGGTGATTTCCTTCCCCCTCCTCCTCCCCCTCCCTCTAGAGTCCCTGATGGTGCATGGGGACGTGGTCCCTAGTTATAGGTCATTAATTCACTGGTCTTTGGGAAAATCACTATTGCTGTTTTCCAAACCATTTGTCTTTTCTCAATCCCGAATTGTAATCTTATTTTCCCAGTATAATTTGTTACATATGTTTATGTATCTTAACATGATATGAAGGAAATAAGGAGTTTATTACAGCATTTGGACACATAGCAAAGCTCTTCTTGCTCAGCAGTTTTAATGTAATTCTGTATTTGTTCTATTTTGACTTGTTTATTATTTATTGCCTTCATGCTTTCAAAAAGAACTAGAAGAAGAGAATATGGTAAAAAAAAAAAAAAAAAAGGAGAAACAAGAGAGTGAGCAGAAGAGCGCTGGCAAACCCAGCCGAGAGCTGCAGATCCAGGGGTGGCTGCTGCTCTGGAACGCTGTGTCTCGCTCTAAGCTTCCTAGCAGTGTGGGCAAAACGGGGTAAAAACAACAGATGAGTTTTGTGTTTTTCATCGTCAGATAAAAAGCACCTGAGTGTACTTTTCATGAAAGCCAACTCTCCCTCAGCATCAGTGCTAACGTGAGCCTTTAGAGACCAGTGAAGACGACAGGGATCGGCAGCTGTTTTGAAGATTCAGAACCCCTCGTCCTTTGGCCTCGCGTTAGCAGAGGGGCTCAGGGAGGGCTCGCGGCAGGGGCTGAGCCGGGCGGTCCGGGTGCACTTTCTCTCCGTGGACAGGGGGCTCAGAGACCTTCCTAGGCAGGGAAGGGTTAGTACACCTGTGGACGGGCAGCCTTGTCCATTCAGTTTGGGGATTATTCCAACTCAGACGTCTTCTAATCTCAGTCCTGCATGCTGGCCTCAGGCATTTCATCTGGGTACAGGCAGAGGGGGAGGATATTTGTACATCTTTGCTTAGCTTCTAAGAGGGAAACCTACAGACATCACAGCACCATGTACCATCTAATTCCGTGCAATTTAATTAAATTCAGTTAAATTCCATGGCATCCAATGTCAATCAATTCGACGGTCCTCAACAAGCACTTCTGGTGGGAAGTCAGGTGACATGCAGGATGCCAGAGGGACAGGCTCGGTTCTTGTCCTCGAGCGCACAGCCTCTGGCTGGGGGGAGGATGCACCCACAACTGCCCTCCACAGAGGAAAGGATGAAAAGATGACTTTACAGAGAGTCAGGGGAAGTGCCCTGAGAGTGGCTGAGAGGAAGCAGCAACTGCATGGAAATGTTCTTTTACTTGTAGTAACAAGGGTGCCCTTCTGTGTGACGATTCCTTTTCTGTTATGTATGGTGGTGGAGTTTCCAATTATTCTGTAGTTTAAAAAATACTTTCCCTGAGGGTTAATGTTTGCATTTACAAATGTGTGCAGCTTCATCAACAGTCTAGAGGGAAATTTTAACATACTCTATGAACTGTTGCCTCGTTTGCATGTTCTATCCATTCACCATCCTTCTGGGTTGTACGTAGTGCAGCAATTAGAAATTGAACTTAAAAGGACTGTGCATTTTAATTTTCACTCCAGAACGCAAAATGGTCGTTGTTTAACTGCTGCCTTATTGGTGGCTGCGGCAGGTGTGTGGCGGGAGGCTGGGCCCTTCCAGGAAACCTCTCTCTACATGGAACGTGAGCGTGATGGGCTCTCCAGATGACGCACGTTGGGGAGGAGATGGCAGTTGTGAGGTTGCTGGCGGCTGTGGCTGTCGCTTTCCTTAGCACTCTTGTTCGCATCACTGTGCCCCAAGTCTTGGCCCAGACTAGAATTGCAGGCTGAATAAGCCAAGCGGCCATGCAGTGAGAGAGCTTTACCGCAAACATGGAGAGAGTTGCTTGACGCTTCACACGGTGGCCAGCTCTGTTTGTACCGAATGTACCTTAAGGTCTGCTCTGTGTGGAGCGTAAGCACTGGCCGCATGGTGGCCCTGCCCTCCTGCCTCCTCTGTGCAATTACACGACTGGCTGGTGTGGGTGGTGTGCACTCACACGGACGGTCCCTGTGATGAACAGGTTGCTGGCTGTGCAGCATGGTGTTGAGGGGGTGCCACCGTGCCCGCACCACAGAGCTCCACTGCCCGTTGTCACAGGACATCTCTTCCTGTCTCCTTTAGCTTCTCAGCTGTCTTCCTGAAAGAACCCAGGTGTTGCTGTTGGTTTTCTCTTCAGACGGGCCTCGATATGAGGGAGTCCTCGCCAATAGCAGCTGCCCTCAGCAGCCGTATCTCCTGAGCCTAGAACTGTGCCTGGCACTTGGAAGGTGCTCAGTGTATCAGGCAGGGTAGTCCGTGTGGTGCTACAGTAACAAACAGCCCCGAAGTCTAAGAGGTGTATTTCTTGCTCATTCATATGTCTCTTTCTGGTGGGCAGGGCTCTGGAATAGCACCTGATGAGATAACGAATCGTGTATTCATTCTCAAAGGCGTCTATCTAGAAGAAACACATGCTACTTCTGGTCACATTTCATTGGTCAAAGCGTGTCATGTGGCCACGTGTAAGTTCAGACAGGGAGCACGACTCTACATTCTGGAGGGGCAGAATTGGGCATAGCAGTGAGAAGCATTGATTTCTAACACCCTCAATATGCTTATCCAGCTGAACTGGGTGTGGGAAATAATATTTGTTGATAATTATGCTAACACTTGACTTGTTCCTCCTTCGTGGGAAGATATTGGTATCTAATTAGGTGAAGGCCTCTCAGTGTAAAAGCGTAAGTTTCTAAAGACCCAGAAGCCTTAAAATAAACTAGAGATGGTCTAGCCCCATTTCGTTTTTGCAACGACACTGAGTGCCTTGCCCAGGGCCTCTCAGATAGTTAATGCTAAACCCAGGGCTGGTGTCTTGGCCTGATGAAACCCATGCCAAGGTTCTTGCCCCTTTCCTCTCGTGCCTGTAGGAAAACGATCTCACTGCAAAGACCATCTCCAAAAACTGTCTGGTTTGTGAGCCTCCCTGGAGTAGCCAGGCACTCAGTACCCAGTGGAGCATGTCAGCCTCTACGAGAAGTACGGAAAATAATTTGCACAAAGTGCTTCGGCTAGTGCCTGGAGCACAGTTAGTATGTGATAACTGTGGGTTCATTATTGTTCTGTGTGATTGCTGTTGCCGCTGTAAGTGGGCTCTGTCGCGAGGTCCCTTCTGGCCTGGCAGAGCGGCAGAGGCTCCCTGGTTTCTCCGGGCGGTGTTCCCAGCTCAGGGTTCAGCATCAGACAGGTCATACTTCACCTCCTGCCATGTTTGGATTTTGGCCTCCTGTGTTCTCCAACAATGATACTCTCGAGTCCAGAAGAAAAGAGAAGGTACAGCATTCCCCGAGAGGGGCTGGGCATCCGGAGGGGACACCCACACCCAGGAAGGGGTAGAGGGGACAGGGACGAACTGAGGGGAAGGTCAAGACAGGCCTGGAGGCCACGGACTGTGAGCGGCTCAGGGAGCTTCGGGCCTGGAGCACGAGGGCAGAGATCGGGAAGGCGTCGGAGGCAACGCCGCAGGCACTGGATGCTAAGTGGCCACGTCTCCTTTCAGAAGGTGCTGGGGACAGAGACGGAAGTTTCAGCAAGTGTCCAAGCAAGTTCATTTGGCTGGATAAAGATGGGCCTTCCCGGGCAGTGCTGTCTTGCTGCCCGGGCAGGCCACGCAGGAGCCACTGAGGGGCTCTGACAGTAGCAGCCGCGACAGTGCCAGGTCCAGGAGTTGGCTCAGGGTGTTTTTCCTTTTTTACTTCTGGTCTTAATTATTTGAGTTTTTAATCATCATCATCATCATCACCATCATGATAATAATGAAGATGCCAACAAAAATAACAACAACAACTAACATCTAGTGAGCTCTTAGTAGTACGTACTGTACGTCTGTTGTTTGTTTCCATAGCAGCAGCATCAGGTAGGGGATTGTCAAAAGGGGATGGTGAGGCTCGGGCAGGTCGAGCCAGCTGCCCACGCTTGCACGTCTGCTAAATAGGGGCACAGACCATGATTCAAAACTGCGTCTCTCTGACTTCGAAGCCTGTGGCAGGGATTTAAAAATCTTTAAATGTACAGTAATAACTCAGGATTATCAATATCTTTTTGCAAAAAAAGGAAATTGGAACTCAGGGGGGTCCAATAGTTTACAGAACATCTGCGGCTCTTTGGAATGGAGGTGTCCTCGGGCGTGTGCCGCCTGAGTCCAGCCAACTCTCTCCCCTGTGCCCCGCTGTCCCCAAAGCTGCAGGACAGCCCCTTCCACAGGGGTGGGGGCACAGGGTGGGGTGCATGACCCACTCCCTGTCCCTTCCCATCTACAGCCAAGCTCAGTCTGACAAAGGCAAGAGCAACAGGGCAGGGGGAAGCCTCAGAAGGGCAGTTTTGGGGTCCACGTGGGAGGGGAGGGAAGATGCACAACTCCTTGCCATGGCCGTGTGAAGGGCTCAGCTTTGGTGATCAGGGCCAGCAGGCACGGGGCGTTCGTACACTGTCTTTGCCTGTATGTACACACGGCTCGCAGGCACTGCTCACCCTCCCAGGGATGAGAGAATAGTCACAACCCTGCAGTGCGGCGAGAGTCCACCCTGTGCCTGGCTGATGCCCACACCCAGGAGGGTAGCGTCAGAGAAGGAAGTGGAGGGCGATTCATTAACTTCTCCAATTAATTAATTCAATTGCTCAACCAAGATTTGAATCAGGTAATATGACTCCACATCATGAATGTTTGGTCCATTAGGGCTATTATCTTACTACATATTTGTACCTCCAGAAGAAAGGGAAAAACAAGTATTTAAGCATTTTTAAAAATGTTAGTGTTTCTATTTTCCTTGCCTTTCTCTCTCCCTCTCTCTGCCCCCTTCTCTCCTTCCCTCCACGCTAGGCCTAAAGAAGGTTGATGGAAGGAAAGTTGAAACAGATAACTTAAGATGCTAAGATGAGATTTGGGTCCTTTGTGGTTTGACTTATCTGTCGTGGTCTTTCCGTTGACACAGATAATAGAAAGCTCACTTTGTCTTTCTGTTTATTCATCTGTCTGTCCAAATGCTTGTCTGTCTGCATTCTCTAATGTGGGGAGGGGGTCACAGTTCACAAAATTGGGCTTAAGACTTCATTTGAGTGACGTGCGCCTTGTTGACTTTGTGCCGTGCGTCCTTCAGTGGACTGCCTGGTGCCTGTGAGGGGCTCCGCGTTTCACCTTTCTCCGATGTCCTCAATGGCTCCAGGTCAAACAAACGAACAAACGAACCCCAAACCTTCGTACATAGTAATGTTCTGTGGTCAAGAAGGACTCTGGGAGAGAAGAGTGAAAGACAAAGTTTTGAAAAGCAAAACTCACCAACCTCAGGCAGGTGAAAATGGGGAAGGAAACCCAGCAAGCCCAAGCCCCGCCTGAGCGCTGCTGCAGAGCGCAGGGTTACGTCCCACGGCACACAGTGTCACTGTCAGACTCTAATCATATTTTCAAGCTCGGCCAACTCATTGACATTTTGGCCGAAGTGCTCCTGAGCTGCGGCACAAAGCGAAGACCCCCGAATGAGACCAGACGGGCTGTTTTTCCCGAGCTTGTCAGAGCAAGGGAGTCGCCACGTCACTTGCGTTTTGGCAGAGACTCGGGCGGGCATCGGGGTGGGGAAGTCTCCAGGCAGGACGGGAAGGCTGCAGGGGCCCCGTGGAGGTGCTGGCCTGGGGGCCAGGGGTGCCGACTGGAACGGAGCCCCCACGTGAGTGGTTAGGGGAGCGTGTTTGGCTTTCTCGGTTGGTCCTCAGTTGGGAGTAAGGGCAAGAATTGTGGCAGCTGTGACTTATTAGCCGAGTCCTGGCCACTTGGGGCCAGTTGTTACAGGGGTGGTTTGGCTTCCTAGACCGGTTGCTAGAGGTAGGGTCTGACGTTCCCTGGTGTGACTGAGGAAGAGCGGGCTGGCTTCCTGGGCTGGGGGCTGCAGGTTGTGGGTCAGAGTTCAGTTTTTATAGATGGTCTGGCCATTGTCTGTTTGTATATGCAGCCTCTCAGACTGTATTTGGGCTCCGACCTTTCCTGCTGTGCCACCTTGGGCAAGTTCCCTGACTGTCCCATGCCCAAGTCTTCTCAGCTATAAAAGGAACAGCGACAGTGCACACCACGGGGCACAGCCCTGAGGACTAAGTGGGCTGGGCCTGTGCACAGCAAGGGATCAGAACCTTAGATTAGTGAAAGCCCACACCTCCGGCCATGGGCCTTCACTCTTTGCCACCTTGGCTAGACTGGCCAACCTTTTGTCTGAGGACAGGGCTCCTTCTCCAAACAGGTGGAATTAATTTTGAATCACACGTTCAGCAGCTCCAAGCACCCCTCAGAAGCCTCTGATGACTGCTTGTCCTCCCTCCAGGCCCCGGGTCACCCCAATGGGGCTGTTCATCCACATTCAACTCAGGTGCTCCCAGTGGGGTTACCTGGGCATCCCTGGGGCACACAGGTCTACTTGGACGACTAGTGACTGCCCACAGCCCACCTTGTCCTTGGCGTGTGGCTTGCAGGTCCTCTGGTTGACAACTGGTCCTTTGGGAAGTTTTTGTGAGATGTTGTGAGTGGAGCAAAGAACAAAGCTTGGGAATCAGAAGATCTGAGTCAGAATCGTCGCTCATAGTTTGCTACCTGGGTAACCTTGGTCAAATCCCACCCCTTGAGCATGAGTTTCTTCAGCTTTCAAAAGGGGGTGATACGGTAATAGCACTTTTCTCGTGGCTTAGGTAGTCTGTGAGGCAGCTAGCACTGTGGCAAGGGTGAAACCATCTCTCTGTATGTATCTCTATGCCTTTTTTTCTTGTTTCCTTCTCTGTAGAAGTCACCCGTCCTATTTAGCTGTGTGAGCTCCCTGTGTATCCTAGCTTTCCACACTTGGTAACACAATTTGGGATTGTTTTTCTTGAAACGTTTTCCTTCTGTCCTGCTTGTAAAGTTTCCTAGATATCTACCTAGTTGTATAGATATTCACATGTTATTTCTTATTTTGGAAAGGAGTCTGAGAGCCTCCTGTCATCTCGCAGGTGGGAGGGCTGCCTGGTTCTCAGCTCCTGGTTGGAAACCTCTGCGTGTGAGCACCACTCTGAATCCCCAGACGTGGTGGGGACAGCAGGGTTCACCCTGGCATTGTGAGTTCCATGGCCGTAAAAAAGGACACTCTTGGTCACCCCAGGGCAGAAAATGAATGTAAGATTTCCTCTTCTTAAATCTGTTAACTATAATTATAATCAACGATGCACTATTGCTGAATTTTGAATCTAATCTTTCAACACTAGAGCCTGAGGGAGTGCCCAGAAGCTGCCAGGACATCGTGTAGTTTCTGGAGACCTTCAACAATGAATGGTTTCACGAATCATCGTACTGAAGAAGACTCCAATCATGACATGCCAGGATAAACCTAGCAAACTACCACGTTTTCATTAAATGCACAGAACTGAAAATTGGCTGACAATTGCCACCTGAGCTACCACCGTAATTTATCCAACATTTTCCAGTCAGGGAACATGTACTGAGTCTGCTTCTGTGGCCGGGGTAAGTGCTGAGAACTGGGGCTAAGAAGGCAAATAAAGCAATGTTGTCTTTGATGCGTTCACATTCTGGGGTTGGGAGAGTGCTCACAGTTAAATAGATTTCATTTCAGAACATTACTTGTCCTAGATTATATGTAACATTACCCTGTGTAAATGGTGCACATGTGTATAAGATAGACAGATGATAGATGACCAATCAACATTTATGGAAACAAAACGTTGCCTGCATTATCAGCTTTAGTGAATTCTTATAATTTTATGTTGTTGCCTTAGCATCCATTTTAAATACAGGTTTATCCTTCTCATACCAGAAGCTGGGCTCAGTCAGCCAGACAGTTTCCAGTTCTACACCACCAGCAGCGGGCTCAAGCCGGGGGCCAGAGATGGAACCAAGAGGCGTCTCTCCCTGCTGGCAGACTGGGCTCCTTGCTTCTTCCAGTATGAACGGACCATTCTGCATTTGCCAGCAAACTTGGAGTGTCCCACACCATGTCTCCTCCGACCTGCGTCTACACTGCTGGTGGCCACGCACTCTGGCTCTCTGCCTGACTCTTCATTCCTGCCCCGCGTGACCCGGGATGGAGAACTGCACCTGTGAGTGATCTGTCTTTGAACTAGTTTCCTACTGTGGTGTGGACTGAATTTGCGCCTTCCATTGGAAGAGCCAGGAGCTGCCCCAGGCCAGAATGGCAAAACCTGGACATGGGTTAGACAGGAGCCACAGGGCATCTGCCAGTACAGACATTTCCGTGTGAGGGAACCCTTGGTGTGGGTTGAACGACTAAGCGTCAGGCCGTCTACCAGGTGACAGAAGGATCCCGTGACAGGCGCTCTGTAGACACCACGCCCACCCCCCCTCCCTTCCCACAAGGGCAGGGCTGCCAGCCCTCTGGAATTAGAACACAAACTTATCTGGGGGCTCTCTCTGTGGCACACTCTGGTGACTTCCCAGCAGACAGCGTTTACCAGGGCAAGTGCCTTATCATGAGACTAAAATCACAATTGTTTATAAAGCGATTTACTGTCCGTGTGCTGCCTTGGGTAGTGAATCTTGGGTTGTGCCTGAGAATTGATTGCAAGGCATCTTTACCAATAAATGAGAGATGTGCACATCTTCTCCAGTTTGTTTATTATTTTAATAATTTAAGAACCACCTTGCCTGAAAAAATATTCCAAATACTTAAAGAAACAGTAATAGTTGTATGATCGCAGAAGAAGAGCAGAGATTAAAGTATGGACTCAGAGCCTATAGTGGGAAACAACTCCCTAGAGAATTATGTCCACTGTGAATTGTATATATTCAGTCTTCATTTGGAAGGAAAACAAAATTTTCAAAAAGAGAAATGTTTTTTAAATCAAAAGTAACCAATGTCATAACTTTTTAAAATTTATTTTTCCACAGCATGCACTTTATCTAGAAATTTCTTGCTTTCATCCCTTGAGCTTCCATGAACATTTCTCAAGTCACTGAGTCAGTCTATGTTTTCTGAGTTTAAAAC
Organism: Daubentonia madagascariensis; assembly: GCA_023783475.1. Lineage (NCBI taxonomy): Eukaryota > Metazoa > Chordata > Mammalia > Primates > Daubentoniidae > Daubentonia > Daubentonia madagascariensis. The sequence goes on from JAKFHU010001035.1 coordinate 3,346,135, forward strand.
CAAAGAAATCAAACATACTGCAATTCAAGATGAAAATGCTTTTTCCCCCTCAAAATATAACTAATGGAAAGTAGCAGGTACTCCCTAGCAAAAATATTGTTCTTACTTACTTAGTCACAACACATAGACTTCTACTGGAGCTGGTTTTAGCTCCACAAGATCTGAAAGCTCTTTATATAAGTACATCACGACCAATAAGCAGCCTAATATATCTTAGGACCATTGGAAAGAAATGAGAAAAAAAATTTCAAAATGTTATGGATTTTGCATAACATTTTCCTTTGCAATGGAAAATGCAGTTTGTGCATTTCCTTTCTATTTTCAATCTAGCAGCATGTTCTCAATCTATAAGAAATATCACCTTTCAAGTTTCCATGTTGCCAAAATATTTAAAACTCCGCTGCTGGGAATCTGGAATGGTACACAGGGCATGGGGCAAATGGTTTCATGCAAGCACTGTGAGGTGAGCTAGCGTACAGCTCACGGGACCACATTTGGAATATCTTTAGGCCTTGCCAGGTATGCAAAAAGAAAATGGCACATTTGTCTTTGCCTGGACATGTCAGGTAGCTATCAGAGGGCCATGGCATGTAAGTAGAGTGCTCAAAATAAGATGTTGGTCTTCAGAACATAATAAATCCCACCTGCAAATTAAAGTTAGTTTTATCAGTTGGCCTAATAGCTCTTAGTTGTGATTCTATCTTTGGATTTGGTGACTGACAGTACCTCGTCCTTTGCCTTGGACGCTTGGGTGCTTAGTTACTGGTCTGCGGCATCTGTACGGCAAGTGCAGACTCTCAAGGCTTTTTGTGAAGTTGTTTTTCTCTCTTCCATTTTTTTCTAATTGCCTTCATTTTTAGTTCACTTTTAAAATTCTTTCTGTCTCACTCTGTTATATTTATGCCTGGAAGCCAGTTTAGCAACATTTTAAAATATGGCAAAGAGAAAATAAACATTACTTATTCTAATTAGTGGTTCTTTGTTTGCTCCTACATACAAGGAGGTGAATGTTCCAGAAGGTAACCAAGCAGCTGGATAACACAAGGTTCACCGTTCAGAGGCTTCTCATCTGTGCATATCTTCCTGTTTTCCTCCACGCTTGGGCCACAGATAGTGGTATCAAACGATGCTCTCAACACGCACCAATCAGCTTATGGCAGGCGTGATGCAATGCCATTTCTTTGGAGACCTTTTATTACCTTCTGTACCAAAGAGCTCTTTTCTACCTTGTCCAATGACAAAAACATAGCCATCTTATTCACAAATTTTGTTTTCATCCCTTCTGTCATATCTTATGGCAGAGGCAGGAGGAAGATAACATTTCCTGTCCTCTATGTGCTGGGCGCCAGGCTGGGTTGTCTATATGCACTATCTTATTGAATCTTCCCAACCTTGCAAGGCAGGTTTTATTGCTCCTGTTTCATAGATGAAAGAACAAAGGCCCAAGTTGTTAAATACATTGTACAAGTTCCGTTTAGCTTCAATATGCACAGTATGCACTCGTGACTGTCCTAAGAAATGGCATCTGCTATGGTCTGAATGTTTGTGTTCCTATAAATTCATATGTTGAAACCTGAAGATCCATATATTGAAGTGCAGTGGTGTTAGGAGGTGGGCCTTTTGGGAGGTGACTAGCTCACAGGGGCATAGCCCTCATGAATGGGATTAGTACCCTTCTAAAAGAGGCTCTGAATAGCTGCCGTGGCCTTTCTGCCATGTGAGGACGCAGCAGGAAGGCCCCATCTATAAACCAGAGCGCAGGCCCTCATCAGACATTGGATCTGCCGGGGCCTTGAGCTTAGACTTTACATCCCCCAGAGCTGTGAGATGTAAGTTTCTGTTGTTTTATAAGCCACCTAGTTTATGGTATTTTGTTACAGCAGCCCCAATGGACTAAGGCAGCTTTGTTCTACTGTTGACTGACAATGACTGACTCAGAGGAGATAGGACCTGGCCTATATCTGCATGGTAAGTTGGGACAGGGGTAGAGAGCTTGAGCCAAGTCTAGGATCTACGCACACATTCAGAGCTTGAGGCAACTGAGGCTGACTCTGGAAAACCAAGTACCAGGGAGGGCTAGTCCTGAACATCCCCTAGGCAGAGTGCTACTACTGCTGCTGTCGTTACTACTGCTACTGCCAGCAACAGCAATTTACGTTTAAATAGAGATGTTCTTTCATAAGCATTATTTCATTTATTGTCACAGCAACATTGTGAACTATTTAGGACAGGCTTTTATTATTTCTATTATGGGGTTTTCTATCCCTCCCTTCCCAGACATCTTCTGGAACATGTGGTAAGGACAGGACAAGAAATTGAAGTCCTAAACAGAGAAAAGAGACTGGGCTTGGATGCTATTTGCAAATGCAGGTTGTTGTAGTTTATTCATGGTTGGAAACTATTAATGGGCACAGCAATAAAAGTATTTCTGCTGATTTACAAGCCAAGGAAAAAATATGGGCTGAATCTTACAAGCATCTCCCCCCTGCTCCGTTGTGGCCGCTTCACTGATGTTTTGTTGGGAGCAGATGTGAGGTCTGGAGCTGGGGAGACCTTTGGCTCTGCCTGCAGGAGGCATTCCTGGTTTCCACCCCTGCAGCAATAACCAGCTGTACCTGCTACTGAGGGACCTGGGGCAGGAACAATTACCCACCAGCTCTCCATGCAATGCCCCATGTAATGGCCACTCACAGGGAGCAATGCAACGTTACCCTCTGACTCTACATTTTAAATATGGGCAGCAAACTCCTGCTTTATATTTGCTGTTATGTTTAATGATTTGTAAAATCAACAGCTACACAAATTGCTACTCTGCCAGAGTTAGGTTGTGATTCCTCTCTTCTTTGCCCACTGCCTGGCCTTATTACCTTCCCTGGACCAAGTATTTCTTCCCCCAGATATGTTATTTCTGAAATCTGATAAACAGCTGCCCAGCAGAGCACTAGCAGTCCTCTCTGGGGACCTGTGTCATGCTCTCCACGTGTGCAGCTTGCGGAACTTACCTCGTACTGCACATCGAGGAGGCCGCTGAATGTTGACGACGCCCTGTGGGGGAGCCCCGGTGGGTTTTTATCCTCTCCCTTGTAAAGATGTGCAAAGTGAGGCTCACAAAAATTAAGTGGCATGGCTGGACAATGGCAAAGCCCAGACGTGAGGCCAGGTCCTGAATCTCCACCAAAGTGGCGGCTGGAGAAGGAGCGTGGACTGAGCACGGGAGCTTGGGGCAGCCCAGATCTCAGTCTGCATCCTGCGCGGATCTGGGTCTGCATCCCAGCTCCGTCATTTCCGTCACAGCTGTTGGCGCAAGCCAGTTAGCCTCCTGAGTGCCGTTCCCTGTTCATCTGTGAGGTGGGACAACACACGCTGTAGGTGCGTCATGTGGTCAAGTCAGCATCAAAGAGCACAGAGGAGGAAGGAGTGCAAGGCAGTCTCACAAATTCTAGTTTTAGGGCTATCCTTCAAATTCTTAATTTCTGATACCCCAAATATCTAAAAGTTGAGTGAACAAGTCATATTTAGTGCTAGACTATTGAACCCATTTTTTAATTTACCCACGGGGATAACAATTTTTACGGAGAAAGTGATGGTTTTGCATTTATTCTGGATGTTGTCCAAATTCTGGAAGAACTCTGGGATGTTCAGGACCCCAGGTGGGTTTGTCTGTGCCAGTACACACTAGTGCACCTCTAGCCTGTGGTTACACTCAATGTTACCCCCATTTTGGGCAATGCTGCATTGGGCGCCTGGCCCATCACACTGCCTTTGTACCTCCGCTTGATCCCATTTGTGTCCTTAGCCAGTTGCACCCGTGTGCCCGCGTGCAGTGCCTGAAGGCTGCTGGGCAGCGTGCAAGTGTGTGTACATCGATGGACTTGCTTTTCGACAGGCCCCCTAAGACTTCCCCTGCTCTTAACTCGTCTGCCTCATGCCGTGGTCTCCAGTGTCTGTCAGCGCAGCCAGTCCCACGATGGGCTCTTTGCCAACTGGGCAAGAGGTTAGGGAAGAGGAGAAAGTGCAAGGAAAGAGGACAAGAGAGGCGGGGAGTTAGGTGAGGGCACCTGTGACGGGAACAGTCCTGAGACCCATGTGTGTGTGGCTGTAAAGGGAATTTCAAAATAAAGATCCCAGACAAATTTTTTAAGAAAGACAATTGCTTTGAAGAGCCATACTCATTTGGAGTCATCAGTACTGGTAGGCGTGTGAAGAAGGCCCATCACGATTCTACAGCTTATCCCTAGTGTTCGCTTGTTAACGATGGTGGGTGAAAGGTTCGCTCACGTTCCGGGATGGGTGCAGCGGCCAGGGTGAGTGTGCTGCACTGTGCCCAGCAAGGGGAGACTTTTGATTTGGGGGTTTGAGGACCAAGCTCAGCATGATGTGTTTTAAACTCAGACACCACATAAGTGCAAAGCTCAGAGGCCTTATGATTTTATGAAATGATAACATAATGGTTCAAAGAATGGAACATTAATGCGTGGATTTGCTCACGTATATTAAGATAAAAGGTAAGCGAGGGCTGCTGGGCTGCTGACATGGCAATTTAAAAAAACAAAAATGTATATTTCCTTTGCATATCAACAATCCGTGCTCCTACAGGGAAATTTATCTAAGATTAGATTATTGGAATTGATGCCCCTGTAGTTCTCGGCTGTGCTATAGATGACAACACAGATGGTGATATAGCAGACCATCTGGGTATAGACAGGTGCTATTTCTTCAAAATTAAAGATTTGGGACTAAGGAATTAAAGTAATTAATTGTAAAAAAAAGTTTCAAAATATAAGCACATGTGGATTCAATCATGGTAAAATAAAGATGTGATTTTGTTTAATCAGTTCCATTCAGAAAACACTTGGGGTGCTCCCGAATGTGACAGGCACTGTGCTGGGTACTGGGGTATAACAAGAGGGTTACAGACATGAAACACTTAGAAATATTGAATTAAAGCTCTCAGGAAATGCAAAGAAAATATTCAGGGGTCAAAACAGAAGAGGAAATTGAAACCCAGAAGTGGCAGCACCTGAAGTTGTGCCCGTGTGTTGTGGGGTAGGGGTGGAGGGTGTAGTGGCTACTGCCTGGGCCTTGGGGCCTTGGGCCAACTCAGGGAAAAGAAACAACACCCTGGGCTGGTGCAAGGTGGGGAAATGGACTTCTTGTCTCTGAATAAAGTCTGGTGAAATGATGAACTAAAGATAAACCCACTCTCCTCCATTAGCAGATAAAAGTAAAGATTATGTTACAACCAAATATAGTGTGTAAGCCTGGAATGGAATCTGGTTAGGGAAAAAAAGCTACTGAAGTTGCTTTGTGGGCAGTTGGGGAAATTGGATATGGACTGGATAGTAGATCATACTAAGGAATTTTTGTTAATTTTCTTAGGTGTGATAATACTGTGAGAATATCCTTATTTTTAGAATTTGCATGCAGAAGTATTTAGGGTTGAAGTGTGATGTCTGCAACTTACTTTCTAGTGGTTCAGCAAATATGCACACATACAGGTGAATGCACAGATGAAACAGTTATGGCAAAATGTTAATATTTGAGTCCAGATAGTGGATATATATGCAATCATTATACTCTTCTTCCCACTTTTCTGGATGTTTGAAAAATTTTAAAATAGGAGATTAGAAAGCAAAAGAACATTGTTTTTTTGATCTAGGTTTGGGGATGAAAACAAACAATTTCTTCTGAGATTTTGTAACCATAGGCCTACACACATGAAGATTAGAGGGCTGAATTTATTCTTTCTACATGGTGTAGGAATCCTTGAGATGACAAATTAACACAAAAGTAATACAGGCTGGAGACTCTAGTGGTTCCCTGGCAGGAGGAAACACAGGCTCTCCGGAGCCACAGATCCTCAACTTAGGGTGCACAGCACATCCTACATGAAGCCAGGCACAAGAGGCACACGAGCGAAAATTACCAAACAGAGAAAGCAAATCATCATGGGAAGAGTCAACAGGAAAAATGACAGGATTTGATCCTTAAGGATATTTAAAATAAAGATGTCAAAGAAGTCTTTGGAATTATAAAACAATAAATGAACTCATTGAAACAAAAACGTGATCAGATTATTAAGTGAAATGAAGTAATAATCAGTAATCTGAAATATGAAGCTGACAAAATGACTCAGAATGCATCATAGAGCATAGAAGAGATGGGACACTAGGAACAAGAAAGGATCAAATAAATGCACATCTAACGGAATTAAGACACAGTGGGGGAACGTGGAATAAACAGTGTGCAAGGAACCATGACAAATGAGGTTCAATCATTTCGATGAGCTCAAAGTAGGGTTAAAAACCCCTGTAAGTCTGCATGTATTAATAGATACATTATAACAAAACAGGAGAACTCCAAAGACAAAGAGACAACTTTAGAAGAGAGAAAAGATAAAAGCAGGTTTACACAAACTTACTCCCAAAGGCCAAGGATGCTGAGAGGCCAAAGAAAGAGGCTGACAGATCCAGTTTTGCAGAAAGAAATATTTAATAGGGACTTACGAAAAGGAGCAACGTCTGGAGCAGCCACAAGGTGGTGGATCCCTGCACCTGCCCTCCAGAAAATAGTCTTTATAGAGCAAGCTGGTCACATCTTCTGACTGTCTTGCCAAGACTCGTGACCAATGGGGAGTTTAGATAAACATCTTCATGAGGGGTCATATCTTCTGTTGTTTCTTGCTGACACTTGTAGGAAAGTAGCCTGTTGCATGGCGATTGTGACTCCATCGTGAAGCAAAACCACCATGATGACCACTGTTTGACCCCCACATACCAAGGTGTTCTGGAGCAAGGTCTTTAAACAATGCCTGTAAACTAGATAACCCCTCAAGAAGATGTGCCTTCCTACACTATCAGGGCAGCTAGACTCACATGTCAGTTCAGGGCTCCAAAGCATGTGTCCCAAGAGAGCCAGGGTGAAGCTGTATCCTTCTATGATATAGCTTCAGAAGTCACAAAAGCATCATTTGCACCAATTTCTAGTGGGTGTGTTAGTAAAAGGGCCCTGCCTAGATTCAAGGGAAGGGAAAGTACACCCACCTGTTGGTTCGAGTAGTGCCAGCAACATGTGGAGTGGATAGTGTGTGAATAAGTGTGTAAAACATAACCTGCCACCAATATTCAAGATAATTTGAAGAACAAAGATTTGCTCCATTAGACGCCATTAGATAATAAAGCTGAAACAATTGAGAGGTACGGTACTGGTACAGGGATAGAAAGTCAGCAAATGGGACAGTATATAGAGCTCTGAAATAGACCCCCTCACGTAGGGAGCTTTTTATGACCAACGTGAAAATGTAAACCATTAGGAAAGGATACACTATTAAATGACTAATGATTAAATGACTAAATGACTAAGGACCAGGGCATGGTAATTGTCCGAGCATATGAAGAAAAACAGATATCACTACACTGTACTAACAGTAATAGTCTCAGCTAACATTTATGGAATATCTAGTATGTGCCAGATATTTTGCATGTGTTATTTTGTAATACTCATAAAATCCTTGAGGAATAAATTTAAAGGTAAGAGGTTATGTGATTCACCTTAGATCACAAGCCTGGTAAGTGGTAGAGCCAGGATTTGAACCCAGATCTGTGTGAACCAAACTTTTTGTATTGTCTCATACTGAGGATCCTGGTTCTTGCCCCATAACTTTTCTTAGATTGTTCCATTTCCTGAAATCTTTGATCACAAACACTCGCATCAACTCACTTTGCCACACTACTTCCTACTTATCTCTGAGGCATGGTTTCAATCATCCCCCCACCCCGGGAGTGGTTTCTGACTCGCCCCTTCTCGGGGATAGAACTCATGCCCTTAGTGCCATTCTTTTTAAACGGCGTCTATCAGCACGTTCACGACAGAACTTGGGGGAGAGAAAGGCAGGATTCACGTGGTCTCTTTATCCCAAAGAAAACAAATATCTGCCCATCAGAAATAAGATAAAACTGTCAAAAGTATAAAAAATTGGTGTTTAAAAATTATTTTACATTTTAAAACAGCAATAACTATTCTGTTAAATAACAATGAAAAAGCTGTACTTAAAAAGCACAGACTGAAATAAAGAACAAAGAACGGCAAGCACTTTAATGTCACGGGTTGGGATGGCACTGTAACAACAGCACCTCCGTGCGGCTGTCTCTGTTCCTGGCGCCTGAGGATAGGGTTTGCGCCTGTCAGCACTTGCCCAGTGCGGCGCCGACGCACCTTCCTTCAGTTACTTGACGCTCTGAGGCTGGCTGTGGCTGCCTTCTTGGTAACCTGGTTATTTGAAAACAAGGTCAGACTTAAGGCCTGTTTTTATTCCCAGGCAACCCACAGTGGTTCTGCACCAGTCTCCATGGATTTCTCCCCCTTTTCTACCAGAATTGCTCTTGCCCCTCAAGTTCAAAATACCAGAGAAATGAGGAGAGAGAGGGCACAGAGGACCCCTGGTTGGGGAGATAGGAACTCATCTTTTCCCAAAGTTCGTGAAGATATTCCTATATACAGTAGTTCCCCTTGTCCACAGCTTTGCTTTCCATGGTTTCAGCTACTTTTGTGAATCTGACACCAGTCCAAGCCTGGGGAAGAGGACATGAGACGTTCCTGCTCGGGCAGGTGGGAAGCCAAAGGCGCAAATTCCTCCTTGCTCTGCCTTTTGTTCTGTTTCGACCCGGAGTGGATCGCATGGTGCCCACCCACTGCAGGGAGGGCAGTTTGCTCTACTGAGACCTCATGCAGAAACACCCTCACAGACACACCCAGAAACAATGTTTAATCAGGGTACCTGGTAGCCCACTCAAGTTGACACATAAAATTAACCACCACACTTACTATGTGTCAACTTCTGAGCCAAATGTTTACCGGTGTCCTTTAATTTAAACTTCACTCAGCCCCATGGAGTACATTTAATAATACTACCGTTATTATGCTGAGGCTTAGACGCAAACTTTCCCCAAGCCACATAGCTGTGGACAGTGTAACCGGAATTTGAATCCAAGTCTGTGTGACTTGGAGCTCATAAGCTTCACCATTATACTAAGATTCTGTATTTTCCTCAAGTTACTAGAAGTCACTGTCCACAGTGTTCTGTGCACAGAAGATGCTAATTGGCATTGGGAGACTTTTTTAAGAGAGGATGTTGGCGTCACAGAATAAAACAACAAGGCATTCATCTGTTATGTTTTACAAATTGGCTGCATTACTTTTGAGGCAAGGGTAACAAGTGCAGCTGCCAAACACTCTCTCCGCACACAAACCCTTCCTTGCATTCCTTGCTGGAATTGCGCAGGGAGGAGACCCAGCGGTGAGAAGATTTTACCTAAGCCATCATATCTAGTTGCACAAAAGGCAAACAACCTGAAAAATTATTCCTTTTATTGAAATCAGGAACTTGAACAATGTTTTTCAGGCTGGAAATTACTGACTCTCACACTTATTTCTGTGACAGAATATAGAAACTCTTGTCAAACTTCATCGTTTTAAAATAAATCACCTTCTAATTTTAAATAAGCAATAGTTTTCAAGAATAGAGGAGATGCCATTATTTTTAAAATATCTTTTTTGTTTCCATAGAAAATTTTGAAGCCACAATTTCAAAATGTTTGATGTTGTGATAAAAAACTTAGTAACAAATTTGCTCTTATAGCCCTCTCAGGCCTCACAAACAATGACTACCATTTTTAACTCAAATGACAAGAATATAGGGCAAAAGGAATGAGTAAAGTCATTGAGATACTGGTATTTAAACTATAGAAATTATTTTTTTGAAACCATGTACAATTTTACTCTTTTTCCCCATGGATAGTACCTAAGGATTTAAGCGTTTTAATAAGCTGCAAATGTTATAAATGTTTTATTAAGCCACAAATGCTACAGACCAAGAAGGAAGTACACATACAAAAATGGGTTCATTGTTAATTATTAGCAAAACTGACTTTTTAGTTGAAATCGCAGAGCCAAAGCTAACGTAGGGATATTTCACATTGTATGTTGATGTGGGGGTAGGTGCTATGTAAATTGGAAAACATTATTATGAAGCAAAGAAGAAAATGGAAACCATATTAACTGGAACAAAAGAAAGAAGTGTTTGGAAGAATAATATTACACAAGGAGCTGCACTTTTGCTAGGCACATTCCCAAAAGTAGTAACGCAGAGAAGCAAACTTTTCAACAAATTCCTGGTGAAAAAGAATGAAGGTGACTCTAAAGTTATGTAACTAACAATTTTGAAATGAACATAGCAGACCTCAGTCATTTCTTCCTGCTTCTCTCCTTTCTGCTTTTATAAGCTCACCTCCCACCCCCTTCCCCTGCCTGTTACTCGCTCTCTTGCTCCTTTCTGTAAGCTTCGCGCACGCGGAGCTGTTCAGAACCTTCCCACATCCACACCATTTTATTTTATCCCAGAGCTCGGCTCACACGATCCCATCCACCCCGGCTGCTGCATACTGCACCCCTGCCTGCTTCTCCCCACTCCCTGCCTTCTGTGTCCCTAAAATCTACCTAAGTTGTTACTTCATCCAGAAGGTAGGTAAGTGCCTGCATCCCCCTCCCCTGCCCACGCAGTCAGTCCTGTCCTCCTCTGCACCACTTCGTGTTATATGCTCCTATTGTCACCTGAACCACAGGGACATGTACGCAGGTCTCTTTGGAGGCACGGCCACCCATTTTCATTTCTATATTTGCAGCAATGGTTAGTGCCAGGTCATACTAAATGCCCCAGATGTTGGTGGAATGAATGAATGAATTCAAATAATGATCTCTGTCCCATGGCTGCAACCCAAGGGGAACTGAAATGACCTACCCCTTCCATAATCTGCTCCCAAGGAATTCAAATAAACTAGCTTCAAAGTACCCCAGATGAGCATAGAATCAAACCAGAAATATTTACCAAGCAAAGCCAGCCTTAAGACATGGTCCTCAGTCCTCTATTTTTTCCTGACTGCCAGATAATCACATCTTTTGTAGAATTTCCTGAGCTGCACTGCTTTGAAGGAGCCAGGGAGCCATGCCTCAAGACGTTTGGGAGCCCTTCCTTTGAGATATCTCTGTGTCCATTTATGAATCTCTCTCTCTCTCACACACACACATGCACACCAGCCTTGTTATTTTTTCTTAATCCCAAACAGCATATTCTGGCTTGGGCCCTGTAATCATTGAGTAGAAGTGATTTTGATTTATGTTTTAATTTTCTCAAAAATTACCTTCAAAGGAAGATTCTTTGCTATACTGAAAGAACCTTAGAAACACAGAGCACTTTCTTTGTGCCACGCACTGTTGTCAGTGACACAATTATTTCTCCTAACAACCCTATGAGGCAGGTACTACATTATCTGATTTCACACACAGGGAAGCTAAGCTTGGAGAGGTTTAATCAAGGGTCCAAGTTAAAGACTTGAACCTTGCTGCTGGCTCCAAAGTTGTGGCTCTTGAAGACTGCTTCTCTTTACCACCTTGAAAGTAATTTCAGAATGACATTTTCACTGCTGCTTTGGGCCATGGTGGCGTCTCAGCAATGACTGTGTGGCTTACCAAGGTTTCAGAGCTTCCCCATCCAACACCCACAGAGACTCCGACATAGGGTGGAGCATGAACCAGGCATACACTCCATGAAGATGTTTTGCTTTGGACCTTCTTCATTACATTTCAGAATTAATTTCTTTCACTCTGTTTCTCCATTTTCAAGGGCTTTTCATCACTGCTCCCACAGGGATGACACACCTGTGGGTATTTAATCTGTTTCAATTGCTTTGCTAATACATTTCCTGTCTATATCATCTCCAGTGAGGGAAGAGGCTTGTCCACACGGGAGCAGATTCACAACGGCTACAAAGTACTTCCGTAGCCTAGTTGTCCCCTTCTGTACCTGTTGTTAATGATGGAAAAATGGGGTTATCAGGAGGCATTTCTCCCCAAATATATCAGCTCCATCTTGTCCAGAAGAGGACTTTGTTATTATTTCAGGTTTGAAATTTGTTCTTCTGGTTGACACAAGTGGTTTATACTTTTACATATGCATTTTTATTGATGATGTTGGGAGAAGTCCAATGCAGGGGCTGGTGACAGTCATCTGTGAGCTCTGGTGTTGTGAATATGTGTGTGCATCTCTGTGCCTGTGCATCTGTGTGTGTGTGCATCTGTGTCTGCATCTGTGTATATCTGTGTGTGCATCTGTGCGTGCATCTGTGTGTGTACATGTCTGTGTGTGCATGTGCATCTGTGTGCCCATCTGGGGTCCCCTATGCTATTGGAAATGACGCTGCCATTGGATCTTTCTGACACGTCCCTTCTGCCAACACACACTCACTATCCTCCTTTTATCTTACTCTTGGTCAGTGGCGTTACGGAGAATTTTAAACATTGTCTCTGATTCAGATTTATGATGTTGAAGCCTCTGCTTATTTTTAGTCCTTATTAAGACAATTGTCTGGGGGATTGCCTAAGTGCAAAAAGGAAATGGACCTCATACTTGTAAGGTGGATGAAGACACTTCAGGGAGAATGTGGATCCTCAACGAGGCTCCTTCAACCTTTATTTCTTATTCTGTGGTGGAAATAACTTGGCCCCTGGGCTTCGAGAAGACCGGGCGCCTGCAGCTCCCAGCTCTAATCCTGCTCTCACTAGATCTGCCAGTCCAGGTGCCGCCCTTTCCCGGACGAGGCTAAGGTAATCAGTCTTCCACTCTCTGGAGGTGAAAGGCAAATGAAAGCCCTTAGAATTGGTCGTTTAAATAACTTAGAGGTGTCAGTTGTGTTCACATTGCATAATTGGCAATGGGAAGTCCATTAAGGTTCTTGACCAGCAGCTTCATGTATTTTTGTTCATATACACTTTAAAAATAATTTAGGAAAATTATATAATCATTTATGCATTTTCAGGCTGAATTCTAAAAATTTTCATCATAATTTTAAATATTTACAAAGGAATTAATTTCTAGGGTTTTGTAAATATTAACATTTTAAAATATAACTATTATACTTTATCCAATGGAATATAGATACCACAGAGATTTGATACCACCAGCTGATTTAAAATCACATGAACAATCACTTCATTAATTAGAAATATTACATATTTTTCCTCCATGAGCTCATAACTCCATCCTCTTTTCCTCATAGAATTACACCTTAATATAATATTTTATTTAATTTATTTTTTCTTTTATATCAAAAATTTTAAAAATTCTATTTAAATAGGTTTAGGGGGTACAAGAAGTTTTTTGTTACATGGCTGAATTACATAGTGGAGAAGTCTAGTCTTTTGATATACCTGTCACCTGAATAGTGTATGTAGTACCCAATAGGTAATATTTCATCCTGCACCTCCCTCCCATTCTCCCCCTTCTGAGTCTCTAATGTCCACTAAGTCACTCTGTATGACCATGCACAGCCATTGCTTAGCTTCCACTTACAAGTGAGAACATGCAGTGTTTGACTTCTTGTTCCTATGTTACTTCACTTAGAATAATGGCCTCCAGTTCCATCCACGTTGCTGCATAAGACATTATCTTATTCTTTTTGATAGCTGAGTAGTGTTCCATGGTATATATATACCATATTTTCCTTATCAATTTATCTGTTGGCAGGTACTTAGGTTGGCTCCATATCTTTGCAAAGGTCTCTTATAGATCATGTCCTATTTCTTTACAACAAAACTATACATATTAGATTGATTTTTTTAACTTTGACTTTAAGACTGAAAATATTAAATTCTTCTGGAATTAAGTTATCATTATAATTATTAATGCAAAATTGATCAAAACAACCAAAACATTAATTTTATCAATTATTAAGTATATTAATACAAAGTCAAGTGTTATTGGAAATGTCTCTGTTAAGTGATGGGTGTCTGATTTATTTACTTTTCCCTTTGTAGGTCAGGTCCCCTCATCAGTGATATCAGCTTTAGGTATTCATATGTAATATTACTTATTGCTAGAATTAGACAAGTTTTAGCATCAGCCGTAATTCTTATTTATTGTTATTATAAATGTAAGTAGTGATAAATGCTGTTAAGAGAAATAAGTTGGTGAAAATAGGAGTTTTTTCATGGGAATGCTATTCACCTCTCTGAACTCCTTCTTAGAAGCCCAAAAATTACACGATGGATGAATTATCAAAAATTTATTATAATGACCTGTCAGCTAACTTCTCAACCAGATCTTCCTTCAGTCTGCTTGAACGCAAAGGTGTGGAAAACGTCTTGCCTGATTGTCAGAACTGTTTACTCTGCCTGTCTCTACGTTGGTGTTTAGAGCTGCTGCTTTCTCTGACACCCGCGAGGTTTCCCAGCCCAGAGGGACACACCCGTGAAATCCCAGTGGGAGAGAGGCGTGCTTTTCTTCCGTAAGTGGGAGAAGGCTATTGCGATGGATCTGATGGAAAATGAGAGCCACAGGCTGCAATTCAAGTGGATAAATGTTAGGAAAAACTACATTTAGAAGTTCAGGGTTCAAAAATGGATTCCCTGAAAAGTACCCATGCCTGTACACCCCAAGGAAAGTCTGTAGGCCATCCTGGTTGTACATTCGATTATCTCAGAGAGTTATTAGAAGATTCCAGTGCCTAGGTCCCACTCATAAGGAAACCAATTTCACTGCTTTGGGGTGGTGCCAGTATGCAAATATGTGCCCCAGGTGATTTGAATATGCTTCCAGGGCCGAGAACAGCCACTGTAGATTCTAAACTCAGTGAGGTCAAGGACCTAGATGCATGGTTCAGGTGTGCATCTTTGCTGGTGAATAAATAATGGTAAATAAAATGAGGATCGGAAAACAGGTGTGCATTAGGGAGTCACATCTAAACAACAGGAGGTTCATGGCCAGGTAAGTGGTCAGGAGTCACGTGCAGAAGTTGGCAAGTCTAGCAGGAGTAGAGACAGTGGTTGCAGCAGAACGAAAGCTGGATGGGGGGGTGCCGTGGACACAAGGGCCTTTGCTGCCCTAGGCCTTTCTCGGGGGATTTAAATCTGCCTGACCCGAGCAGTTGCTTGAGTCCAAGGACAAGAAGGAAAACAGTTTCACCGACAGAAGCAGTTCTCAGAAGATTGCTAGGTAGGAAATCACCTTTTCATCTGTTGGTCATAGGAAGAGACCTCATTCTGGGATGTGAGAAGTTCATTATCGGTGATGTCAACTTTAGGGTATTAGATTTTCTGGGATTTCAAATATTCTATCTCATTGTCCCCACAGAAAACTTGCAATGAACTAGTTAATCAAACGCTTGTCTGCTCTGGCCTGACACTGCCTGGGCCTCATGAGGCCGTGTGCTCCTCATCTTGGCTTGGAGGATATCAGCCTGCTATTTAGTTGTGGCAGCAGAGTTCTCTTCCACTGACAAACTCCTCCCTCCCGTAGGGCACCCAGACGGGCGGGTAGCGCTACGTGGGGGGGGCTGTGCACCCTGCAGGGCACAGACAGGTGGGTGGTGGTGACGGGGGGGTGTCCCGTCGTCCCTGTCCTGTCGTCTTCCTCACATCTCGGTTCTCTCTGGTCTCAGTTGGTTCCCACCCGTCATTCTGATCATTTCCCCACAGACGTTCTCAACTTCTGTCCTCTCACCTTACCCCAAACAAATCACTTTATAACATTATATTGTGAATTATTTTTATTTACTTATTCATTAAATGTCTCTCCACTAAAATCTGAGTGTCACAGAGCAAGGGCTTTGTTTTGTCTATTTCCGTACCCTGAGCTCCTGGAAGAGTGTGGGGTGCACAGTGGGTGCCTGAGTGCGCCTGAAAGGAAGGAAGGTGGGCAGGCAGGGAGGGGGCAGGGGGCTTTTCTCCTGGGATCAGGCAGCGAGAGGGCTGCCCGGCACTGCGGGTGACAAGTCACCAGTGCTGGGGCCGAGCCTGCTGCTCTAGGCCGCTGCACGTTCCGCTTCCCGCACAGAACCAGCAGAACTGCGTGGGGGCCTTGCAGGGATCTTCTGAAGGTCTCTTTGCTCATCCTGGGCTCCTGGGTCAGCCCACACGGTGCAGGCCTCTCAGCAGAGCAGGACCTGCTGAGGGCAGGTGGGGCCCCTGCTGCCTCCTGAGATGAGGCTCTGGGTGCCCAAGGATTCCTTCCTTCCTGTAGATACTTTTTTATTGATATGTAATAATTGTACATATTTATGGGGTAAATGTGATGTTTTGACACATGCACACCACATGTAATGATCGAATCAGGGTATTTAGGGTATCTATCACCTCAAGCATTTATCATTTCTTTGTGTTGGCAACATCCCAAATCTTATCTTCTAGTGAGAGGCCTGTCAATTTTGTTTATTTTTTCAAAGAACCAACTTTTTGGTTCATTAATCTTCTGTATAATTCTTTTATTCTCGATTTCATTTAGTTTTGCTCTGATCTGGGTTATTTCGTTACTTCTGCTGGCTTTAGGATTGGTTTGCTCTTCCTTTTTCAGTTCCTTGAGATGATTCATTAGATTGTTGATTTGTGATCTTTCTGTCTTTTGGATGTGGGCATTTAAGGCTATGAGTTTTCCTCTCAGGACTGCTTTGCTGTATCCCACAGATCTTGATAACTTGTGTCCCCATTATTGTTTAGTTCAAAGAATCTTTTGATTTCCATCTAAATCTCCTCCTTGCTCCAATAATCATTCAGCAATAGGTTGTTTAATTTCCATGACTTTGTGTAGAGATGAATGTTTCTGTTGGAATTGATTCCTAATTTTATGCCACTGTGGTCTGAGAAGATACATGGTATAATTTCTATTTTTTTTTAATTTGTTGAGATCTGTTTTGTGGCCTAGTATGTGATCAATTTTAGAGAAAGTTCCATGAGCTAAAGAGAAGAGCGTATATTCAGAGTTATTTGGGTGGAGTGTTCTGTAGATGTCTGTTAGGCCCATTTGTTCTAGAGTTCCATTTAAGTCCATTGTTTCTTTGCTTATTAGAAAACCCCAAAGATTCAACCAAGAGACTCCTGGAATTGATAAATGAATTCAGCAAAGTCTCAGGCTACAAAATCAATGCACATAAATCAATAGCTTTCATATATACCAATAACAGTCAAGATGAGAATCAAATTAAAGACATAATACCTTTCACAATAGCATCACAGAAAATAAAATATTTAGGAATATATTTAACTAAGGAGGTGAGAGACCTATATAAGGAGAACTATGAAACACTGAGAAAAGAAATTGCAGCAGATGTAAACAGATAGAAAACCATACATACTCATGGATCGGCAGAATCAATATTGTTAAAATGTCTATACTACGCAAAGTAATCTACATATTCAATGCAATCCCTATTAAAATACACTAATAGTTTTTGAACAGGTACCAAAGTGAAATGATGATAATGGTAATATTTAAATTTTATTTTTAATATTTAAAATTGCTTTTACCAAAGTGTTACTGGCACGTGGTTTAAAAAATTGAACACAGAAGAATTTATAATGAATTCCAGCCCCAATCCCCCTGCCCAGAAGCAACCATCTTTAACTTGTTTTAACTATGTATGTTTTTAGTTCTTTGAAGGGATTATTCATATTTGTAAATAACGTTTATATGTATATTTTTTACCATTTTGATTTTAGATATTTTAATGCTAGTTGACATTTAGCTCACTTATACTACCCTCTATTTCTCATCTCCCAAATACAGTCATATCAGTATTTTTAGTACTTAAATAAGCCTCCTTGGTAACTTTATAGTATAAACTTTGACCCTTATTCACTTTTACATTAATTATAGGCAGAATCTCTAATACCTTTAAGCCTCCTTTCAGCCATCCTATGTTCTGTGATCATAATTAAGTTTTCTGTGCTTTGTCTATTATTTGACTATGAAAGTTGAAAATCAGTAAAATATTTACATTATTTTGACTACATACTTATTTTTCACAGAAGAACCAAGTGGTATGTTGATTACATTTCCTTTATTTTTAATATATAGCTTTAGTTTTATTTTGGCATTCTTCTTACTGTCCCTTCTCTTGCATTGTCTGTGTTTATCACAGTGTTGTGTCCTTACAAAGACTCAAAAAACTATCAAGTATAAAATCTCCTTTTCCTTGATCCTCTCTTTTAGAGCTTTCTGTCCACTTACTGTATCCAATCTGGACTGCTGCTTTCTGACCTTGCTGTGTCGCTCTCCTACTAGAATTTTCCTTTATTTCTTTCCAAGGTCGTATCTGCTGTTTCCAGGGTTGTATCTGCTGAACCATGTGTCGCCTTCCTTGGTTTGGTCGAATTTATTTTTTCTGGCACACTTCCTCAAATGTGATCTAGGGGGAGGAGGCACCTCTTTGTGGTCCTTATATGTCCAACAATGTTTTTATTTCCTCTTGAGGATTGGTGATTTAGACCGTTACACAAGTCTAGATTGAAACTCACTCTCCCTCAGAACTTTAAAGATGTTTGTCTGTTTTCTTCCATGTTGATGAGAAGTCTAATGCCCGTCTGATTTTGTTTAGGATGGGATCTGTTGGGTTTCCCCCCCCCTAGAAACTTTAGATACTTTCATTTTTTAAAATTTTATTGACATATTAAAAAGTTATTGATTTTTATATACTTGTTTGGTAATCATCCATCTTCCCTATTAGTGCTGATGAAATAGTCTTTGCTATTTTTTCTGCTTCATTTTGTTGAATTTTGGAAAGGAAGTTTCTATAAGCTTCTACTTACTTTGATATCTTTCCTAAAAATTTGGAGAGTTTAGATTTAAGCCAAATCTGGAAAATCTCATGGAATTTAGATGAGGAGAGGGCACCCCAGGCAAGAGGAATAATGAACAAAGACCCATAGGCAGGGTGGATGAGGTGTTGTTAGGAAGGGATTAATGCATCAGGTTGGTTTATATGGAGAATTCAAGGTGGAGTTTGGTGGATTATATATAGAATCATTGCTGCCTTATGTAGCTGCATCTCATTGCAGAACCTAAATTGCATCCAGGAATCTAGCTATAAGATGGTCTGGGAACTTTAGATTTTAGCCTTAGAACCTCTGAAAACTAATGGGGGGTCAGTGGGAAGTGACTAGGGAAAATAAGACATGCACCTGGGTGCTGAGAGTGCAGTAGACTGTATCCATCCAGCAAAGTCCCAGGGAACCATGAAACAATACTTAATTACCTATGACACGTGATGTGCCTGAACTGCATACTATCCCCATGCATACCTTCTCAGTTTACCTTCTCACGGTTGGTTTACCACACTAAGCTAGGACTCAATGTCTAGGCACACATTCAGGCATACACAATATTAATAATTATAGTGAACAATTTGATTTAAAGTGATTTTTGAAAAGAAACAAAATTATACATGTATAAAGCACAGGCTCTAAAAATAAAGGTAAAAGATTTTCTTAGCTAGTGAGCATATAAAGAATCAGTTATGCTTAAGAGGTAAAGATTTAGAGTTTTATGGGGTCTATGTGAGATTATAGTTTATGAATGGCATAATAGATTAAAATCATTATTATTATTTGGAAAAAACTTGTCGTAAAGCCTGGAAGCACTGCTAGTGAACCATTTGGCTGAAGGCAGAAATTCCTCTAGGCTGCTCAGGGAGGGAAGTGTGGCTTCTGAGCATCAGATGACAGGGAGCGGCAGGCCGAGGAGACAGGTGGGGATGTCCTGGCATCAAGGAGCTTTTGAGGAGCCCACACAGCGCCAGCAGCCTGTACCGCTTCACCTGTGCACAACGCTGAGACGGTCTTGAACAGATAAGTGTGCAGGGAGACAGGCTGTGCTTTGGTTATCATAGTCCCACAGAGATTGGAATCAGGTGCGACTTGGCCCAGGCTGACGTCCATGGGTGGGCTCTTTCCATTTGGAGCAGCGTTTCCCTTACTATGATGAAGCTCATCACAGTGAGCAGCTCTTCAGACCTCCTGGGTGCCTTGGGCACTGCACTCAACAGCAGTTAGTCCTTCCTTCCCTCCTGTTGCTCAGCACTGGATATGCCAGCTCTTTCTCACACATGACAGGGCAAGGAGGACAGAGAAAAGCGATTTTACTCTTTGGAGATATGGAGAGGAAAGTAGGGTTCCTCCTGCTGCCACGCATCTACTCCCCCTGGAGCACTGTGACTGGGTCCAGCAACATACCTCCTGGGGCTCAGAAGATTTAAGCAAGGGGTGGGGAGGATATTATTGTCAATGTTTGTGTTAATAGGGGTTCTTCAGAGAAACAGAACCAATAGGATGTGTACACATGCATGTAAATAAGGAGATTTATTGTGGAAATTAGCTCATGATCTGCCGTCCGCAAGCTGGAGACCCAGGGAAGCCAGTGGTGTGATTCAGCCTGAGACCCAAGGCCTGAGAACCGGGGGCAGAAAGTGTAAATCCCAGTCCTGGGGTGAGAAAAGACTTACGTCCCAGCTGAAGCAGGAAGAGCAGGAATCCCCCCTCCCCTGCGCTGCCTTCCGTCAGGCCCTGAGCGCGGGGGACTCTGCCTACCCACATCCAGAGGGGCCTTCTCCCCGAGTCCACCAATTCCAATGCTACTCTCTTCCGGAAACACTCGCAGACACACCCAGCAACTAAATGTTTGCCGTGGGCTCCCGTGGTCCAGTCAAGCTGTGTCGCATAGAGTTAAGCATCACACTATTTCAGGTTTAAAGTGAAGTCAGGCCCAGTGATCTCCAGGGGACAAGAATAATTGCAGAGCAATCTACACTGCGAGTTTATTTCATTCTGAGAATTAATGATCATAACCACATGTGAATAGAGCTGCCCAATTCAGAACACACCTTCACATTCAGTCTGAGCTTCAAATGGAGACTTAATTTGAGTGACACAATAACCCTGCAATGTGTAGAAGACAGAGAAATTGACTTTCCACTTCTCATGACCAGTGAGGGGGCAGGGCAGGAAGGAAAACCCAGGGTTTCTGACTCCAGATGCTACGTGCTCTCCACTACCCCTGCTGCCTTTCCAGCTACTGTATGAAATGGAAAGCAATTCAGACAAACCTACAACCACTGGCTTTTCACACGTCTTTTGCTCCCGGTGGTTGGTTTGGGTTACGCTCACGGTCATTCTTTCTCCTGCGTGGGCTTGACCGTGGGTTGACAGGCTGGGTTTGCTTTTCCCCTGCGCTCAGCCAGCCTGGTACCTCCTTGGCTCCCCACTGCGTGAAGGAGGCTTTCTGGAACCTTACCAGAGCTGTGGGCATGAGCAGGCTTATAGACGGAGCTAAAGAAAACACGTGGTGAGGACTGCAGAGGCTTCCATCACGTGACATTTGGACC
Organism: Daubentonia madagascariensis; assembly: GCA_023783475.1. Classification (NCBI taxonomy): domain Eukaryota; kingdom Metazoa; phylum Chordata; class Mammalia; order Primates; family Daubentoniidae; genus Daubentonia; species Daubentonia madagascariensis. The sequence continues at coordinate 3,367,335 of JAKFHU010001035.1, forward strand.
ACATGTTGCAGAAGTATAAAGCCGGAAAAAAACATGCTATTTTGGAGGACCTAGAACTGCGTTCTGGTTCCAGCTGTCACTCATAACAGCCCTGACCGTGAACAAACTCCTTCACCTTCCTGAGCCTCAGTTTATCCTTCTGTAAAATGGAAGATAAGAATGCTTAGCAGTATTGTTATAAGGATTAAAAATATAACTGCCGCATAGTAGATATACCAAATAAACGACCCTTCTTTTTTCCCTTTGCATCCCAGCTTTTTTGTGTGTAAAGAAAAAAAATGGGTTAATTCATGTGAAAGAATTTTTAAGCTCCACAAAGTGCTTTAAGTGTCTTCCTAATTCCTGTTGTTATCAGTATAATCAGAAAACGCAGACATTTAGTATGGCCATTGCTGTCTCTGTTGAGGAAGGAAACATTCATACAAATCAGGAAGCATGGACAAGTCAGGCAAATCAAGGGATCTGTTAGGAAGGGCGAATGTGAACTCCACATTCTCCTTGGGCACACTCTGGAATGCTGAATTTGGTATTTACTGACCCGAGGGATTGCACATGGCATTATGTGTCCAGCACCTCCAGACCCAGCTTTGGTGGAATGTGGCACAGCTGGTGGCCTTGCTATAGTAGCCTGGAGAGGGGCCAGAGGACAGTGACCAGAACAAGGGAGCCACAGGGTTTATTTTTCAGCTTCCAGATAGAGGGGGAAAAAGAGCTAAGACTAGAAATAGAAGCTCGAAACCAATGGCCCGGGTAGAGTCTGGCTGCTGCCCGGCCCTTGGGGCTCATGAGGTGTGGGCCACCCTCACCGTGTGGCTGGAAGCGACCCTCATCCTCCTCAAGAGGTGCTCGTGTGCTCCGGCTTGCAGGCTCTGCCCTAGCTGGGCTGCTGAACTCTGCCCCTTACCCACCTGGCACAGGAGCAGTGGCCCCTGCCACAGGGCGCAGCCAGCGTGGGAGAGGGCAGGCGGTGGTTTGGCAGGACGGTTTGGACAGCTGAACAGCCCTTCCTGCGTCTGAGACACTAATTACATTTGCTATTTTAGTTTTAGTCAAAATTCATTTTTCACTCTAATTTTCATTTTATGCATGTTGTCATAAATGGCAAAAAAAAAAAAAAGACTGTCTTGTCAGAATGATTGAATCTTCCATAAAATGAAAGCTGATTCCTGGATATTGTCCACTCAGAACAAAGAGCAGGGGGATACCACCAGTCGGGGAAACTTGCTTAGCCTTTACGATTGTGGCAATTGGAACACTTTTACCAATCTATGTGTTTTCTTATTTTAAAAGATTGTGTGGGTAATTTATGACCAATAACAATTTCTTGCAAATTTATTGCAGTCTGATGAATTTCTGTTGCAGTGTGATCTTGAGGGACAGAGAATCCCTGCCTGAAATTTACATTATTGAAGCTATTTAACAAACTAATTCTCAACATGAAGAACATTTAGAAAATTAAAACACATTTAATGTATTACTTTGAGCTCTAATATTTCTCTTTTTTAAAACTTAAAAACACTATTTTTCCTGGGCAGTTATGAACAGCTCAAATATTTAAGTATTTGATTGGTTACTATTAAATATCTGGGCATGCAGTATTCACTTAGACACTTAAAATAAGAAAATGATGAATAATTTAATCATGGAATGTGTATATCAGCATTTTACTAATACAGAGCCCATAAAATTTTCTCCTGATGGGTGTCGACTGATAAAAATAACAACCACATTTACAACTGTAATTTTGGAAGCTGCCAGGTGAGCATTAAAATCTATTCTGGTAGTGGGAAACCATTTGGACACCTCTCCCATCCTTTCCCCATGCTTAATTTCAAGAGAGTAATTCAAAACTCGTACTTTCATTTCAGCGTATGTAGCCCTAAAATTGTTTTTTGTAATGGTTCCCTCTTACCTCTGCATCAATCCAAAATATTCTCTATTCATAGCTCCTCAAAATCTAGGCCTTATGTATGATCTCAGAATTACAGAATGCAAACTCTGAAAGGACCCTTACATCTCACCTGCACTAGTAATTTTGAAGTCAGTCATTAAAAAAAGTGTTTGCAATTTATACAATAGGTAAACACATTGTAGGGGGAAGCCCAGGGTCTCACTTCTAAATGCCCCTTCACCCTGAGGCCCCTTTCTGGCAGTATTCTAGAACTCAGTCTGCAGAAACATAATTTAAACCCACTGCCTTAGACCTACTCCCTGAGGCTCAGAAGGAGGAAGTGAGCATTGTTCACGTGTTGCACACGAGTGTTTGCTGTGGCTTGTGAGCTGCCGGTTTAATGGAGGAGCTGACTCTGCTGAATATGCTTTTTTCTCACCATTTCCTCTCCCCATCTCGTAGCACACCTGGGGCTGGAGTTGTGTTAGTAACTCAAGTGCTCTGAGACATGCTGGGGTGTTTGGAGGCTGCCGGTCACTGCGGAGAGCCATTGCCAGTGAGCACATTTCCTTAGGTCCCTACCAGACTGGTTGCCCTCCTGATCTCAGAGAACCACTGTTTCCTCCATTACTGTCCATTGTGGAAATGAGACATCGCTCTTTTTATTTTTAATTTTAATTTAATTTTATTTTTGGAGACAGAGTCTCACTCTGTCACCTAGCCTGAAGTGCAGTGGCATGATCATAGCTCACTGCAACCTCCAACTCCTGGGCTCAAGCAGTCCTCCTGCCTCAGCCTCCCAAGTAGCTGGGACTACAGGTGTGCACTACCATGCCTGGCTAATTTTTCTATTTTTTGCAGAGATGGGGTCTTACTCTTCCTTAGTCTGGTCTTGAACTCCTGACCTCAAGCAATTCTCCCACCTTGGACTCCCAGAGTGCTAGGATCACAGGCATGAGCCACTGCACCAGACCTCAGAAAACACTCTTGACTGTTACCAAGAGCTTCACCCCATATAGCATTAAAACTCCCTCCAGATTAAATCTGGGCCAAATATTTGCATTTCTGCATATGGCCCAGTCATTTCTGCATACCCAGTCCATGATAACTATTCATTTGGAATCATACACATGTAGACTAGAGAAGAGGTTGTGCATCAAGACATCCAATTCCTCTATCTCACAGGGAAAATGAACTCAGAGAGAGGAAATAATTTGACCAAAGAGACCTGCCAGTTAGAGCAGAGCCTAGCACCAGCATCCAACCACCCCTCCTGCTGCCTGCATACAGACTTGGGTATAATAAGAGAATATCATAGGTTTAATATGATCATCTGTGAAAAGAGGCCTCTTTCCTCTATGCCTGTGAAATCTGAAAGCAGAGATGATTAAAACTTTTGGGGCCTTTGGCAAATGTTCTCCTCAATTCTGAGAGCAGATATGTTCTATGATGTACCCGTCTGTAACATCTTCATACCTTGAGATGCTATTTGTCAGGGCACTTTTATCCTATTCACTGTTTTTCTGCTCTGGAGAATCTTCCTGTGGAATTCATTTTGTTCCAGGGTGTGCATACACCACATTTTCTTTACCCAGCCATCAGTTAATGGGCACTTAGGTTGATTCCATATCTTTGTGATTGTGAATTGTGCTGCAATAAACATTCAAGTGCAGGTATCTTTTTGATATAATGATTTCTTTTCCTCTGGGTAAATATCCAGCAGTGGGATTGCTAGATTGAATGGTAGGTCTACTTTTAGTTCTAAAGGAATCTCCATACTGTTTTCCACAGAGGTTGTACTAATTTACAGTCCTACCAACAGTGTATAAGGTTCTGTTCTCACCTCATACATGCCAATGTTTATTATTTTTTGACTTTTTAGTAATGGCCATTCTGACTGGGGTAAGGTTGTATCTCATTGTGATTTTAATTTGCATTTCCCTGATGGTTAGTGATGCTGAGCATTTTTTCATGTTTGTTGGTTATTTGTCTATCTTCTTTTGAAAAATTCTGTTCATGTCTTTTGCCCACTTTTTAATGGGGTTATTTGTTTTTTTCTTGCTGATTTGTTTGAGTTCCTTGTAGGTTCTGGATATTAGTCCTTTGTCATACGTATGGTTTGCGAATACTTCTCCCATTCTGTAGGTTGTTGATTTACTCTGTTGATTATTCCCCTTGCTGTGCAGATAATTTTTAATTTAATTAAGTCCCATTTATTCATTTTTGTTGTTGCTGTACTTACCTTTTGGGTCTTACTTGTGAATTCTTTGCCTAGGCTGATGTCCAGAAGAGTTTTTCCTACATTCTCTTCTAGAATTTTTATGGTTTCATGCCTTACATTTAAGTCTTTAATATATCTTAATTTTTGTACATGGTGAGAGATAGGGATCCTGCTTCATTCTTTTGCATGTGGCTCTCCAATTACCCCCGCACCATTTATTGAATAGGGTGACCTTTCTCTAGTGTATGTTTTTGTCTGCTTTGTCAAAAATCAGCTGGTTATAGCTATATGGTTTTATTTCTGGGTTCTTTATTCTGTTCCATTTGTCTATGCCTCTACCTTTGTACCAGTACCATGCTGTTTTTTTACAACAGTCTTGTAGTATAATTTGAAGTCAGGTAGTGTGATGCCGCCAGATTTGTTCTTTTGCTTAAGATTGCTTTGGCTATTTGGGCTCTTTTTTGGTTGCATAAAAAGTTTAGGATTATTTTTTCTAGATCTGTGAAATATGACATTGGTATTTTGACTGCCCAAAGTGATTTACAGATTCAATGCAATTGAATTTTTTTGGACATTTTAACAATGTTAATTCTTCCAATCCATGAGCATAGGATGTTTTTCCATTTGTTTGTGTCATCTATGATTTCTTTTATCAGTGTTTTTTTGTTCTCCTTGTAGAGATCTTTCACCTCCTTGGTGAAATACATATACTTATATATTCCTAGGTATTTTAATTTATTTTCTTTGCAGCTACTGTAAATGCTATTGAGTTCTTGATTTGACTCTCAGGTTGACTGTTATTAATATATACAAATGATATTGATTTGTGTACATTGATTTTGTAACCTGAGACTTTGCTGAATTTATTTCTCAATTCTAGGAGGCTTTTGGTGGATTCTTAGGGTTTTCTAGATACAAGATCATATTGCCAGCAAACAGGGATAGTTTGACCTCCTCTTTCATGATTTGGATACCCTTTATTTCTTTCTCTTGCCTGATTGCTCTGGCTGGACATCCTGTATTATGTTGAATAGAAGTTGTGACAGTTGGCACCCTTGTCTTGTTCCAGTTTTTAGGGGGAATGATTTCAACTTTTCCCATTTAGTATGATGTTAGCTGTGGGTTTGTCGTATATGGTTTTTATTATTTTGAGGTATGTTCCTTCTATGCCTAATTTGTTGAGGGTTTTTATCATGAAAGTGTGCTGGATTTTATCGAATGCTTTTTCTGCATCATTAAGATGATCATGTAGTCTTTGTTTTTGGTTCTGTTTATGTGGTGAATCACATTTATTGATTTGCCTGCATTGAAACCTCCTTGCACCCCTGGATGAAACCCACTTGATCATAGTGGATTATTTTTTTGATGGTCTATTGAATTTGGCTTGCTTGTATTTTATTGCATATTTTTTCATTTATGTTCATACGGAATATTGGTCTGTAGATTCTCTTTTTTGTTATGTCCTTTCCTGGCTTTGGTATCAAGGTGATACTGCCTTTGTAGAATGGATTAGGGAAGATTCCTTCCTTCTCAATGTTATGGAACAGTTTTAGTAGAATAGGTGCCAGTTCTTCTTTGTAGGTCTGGTAGAATTCAGCTGTGAATCTGTCTAATCCAGGGCCTTTTTCATTGGGAGATTTTTTTTATGACTATTTCAATATTGCTACTTGTTATTGGTCTATTAAGGGTTTCTATTTCTTCCTGATTCAGGCTTGGGAGGTTGTGTATTTCCAAGAATTTATCCATTTCCTCTAGGTTTTCTACTTTGCGTGCATAGAGGTTTTCATAGTAATCACAGATGATACTTTGTATTTCTGTGGCATCAGTTGTAATGTTTCCTTTTTCATTTCTAATTAAGCTTATTTGAGTCCTTACTCTTCTATTCCTGGTTAATCTAGCTAGTGGTCTATCAATTTTGTTTATCCTTTTAAAGAACCAACTTTTTGTTTCATTGGTCCTTTGTATTGTTTTTCTTGGTTTCCATTTCATTTAGTTCTGCTCTGAACTTTGTTATTTCTCTTCTGCTAGGTTTGGATTTGGTTTGTTCTTCTTTTTCTAGTTCCTTGAGGCATGACATTAGGTTATTAATTTGTGATCTTTTGTCTTTTTGATGTAAATATTTAAGGCTATGAACTTCCCCCTTAGCACTGCTTTAACTGAATCCCATAGATTTGGAAGCTTGTGTCACCTTTGTTGTTCAAATCAAAAAATTTTTTGACTTCCATCTTGATTTTATCATTAACCCAAGAATTGTTCAGCACCAGGTTGTTTAGTTTCCATATATTTGTGTAGTTTTTTGAATTCCTCTTGGAATTGATTTCTAGTTTTATTCCACTGTGGTCTGAGAAGGTACATGGTATGATTTTGATTTTTCTAAATTTGCTGAGGCTTGTTTCATGGTCTGACATATGATCTATCTTGGAAAATGTCTCATGTGCTGATGACAAGAATATGTATTCTGCAGTTTTGGGGTAGAATGTTCTGTAGATGTCTGTTAGGTCTATTTGTTCTAGAGTCCTGTTTAAGTTCGATGCTTCTTTGTTGATCTTCTGCCATGGTGATCTGTCCAGTTCTGTCAGTGGAGTGTTGAAGTCCCTGGCTATTATGATGTTGCTGTTTATTTATTTCCTTAGATCTAGTAGAATTTGTTTGATGAATCTGGGAGCTCCTGTTTTAGGTGTATATATATTTAGGATTGTTATATCTTCTTGTTTAATTGCTCCCTTTATCATTATGGGGAGCAAAAAAGACCATCTTTGTCTTTTTTAAAAAACCACTGTTGATTTAAGTCCATTTTATCTGATATGAGGCTAGCTGATCCTGCTCACTTTTGGTTTCCATTTGCATGGAATACTTTTTCTACCCCTTCACCATGAGTCTATGAGAATCTTTGCCAGTTAAATGGGTTTCTTGGAGTCAGGATATATTTGGGTTTTTAAAAAAATCCATTTAGCCAATCTACATCTTTTAAAGGGAGGGGGGCAGCATTAAGACCACTCATATGCAATGTTAGCATTGATATGTGAGATACTGTTCTGGTCATCATTTTGTTATCTGGTTGATTTGTTCTCTCCCTTGTGTTACTGTTCTATGAGAGTTGTGAGTCTTAACTTTTGGGTGTTTTCATACTGGTGGGTATCAATTGTTCTGTTCCATGTACAGAACATTTTTAATCATTTCTTGTAGGTCAGGTCTAGCAGTGACAAATTCTGTTAATGTTTGCTTATCTGGGAAAGACTTTATTTTGCTTTCATTTGTGAAACTTAGTTTTGCAGGACACAAAATTCTTGGCTGGGAGTTATTCTTTTTAAGGAGACTAAAGTTTGAACCTTGTTCCTTCCTGGCTTATAAAGTTTCTGTTCAGAAGTCTGCTGTTAGTCTGATGGGTTTTCCTTTGTAAGTTACTTGATGTTTTCACCTCACAGCTCACAGGAGTTCCTACTTTGTGTTGACTTTGGCCAGTCTGATGACTATATGCCTTTGTGATGCCTTTTTTGCAATGAATCTCCCAGGTGTCCATTGAGCTTCTTGTATCTGGATGTCTAAATCTTATGCAAGACCAGGGAAGTCTTCCTCAATTATTCCCTCAATAGGTTTTCCAGGACCTTTGGTTTTTTTTCTTCACCCTCAGAGATATCAGTGATTCTTATGTTTGGCTGTTTTACATAATATTTCCCATAAACTTTTTTCATTCCTCTGGATTCTTCATTCTTTATATTTGACTGACTGGATTAATTTGAAAGAATTGTCTACAAGCTCTGATATTCTTTCCTCTGCTTGGTCTAGTCTATCTTAAAACTTTCCACTGTGTTTTGTAATTCCCTAAATGAATTTTTCATTTTCAGAAGTTCTATTTATTTACTTATTTATTTTATATATATATATCTTTAGTATTTTTTAAATTCATTACTTGAATTGTTTTTCTTGTTTCTTTGAGTTAGTTTTCCATTTTCTCTTGGATCTCATTGAGCTTCCTTAAAATCTGTATTTGGAATTCTTATCTGTCATTTTAGTATTTTCATTTTGGTTGGGATCCATTGCTAGAGAGCTGGTGTGCTCCTCAGGGGGTGCCTTTCACTCTGATTTTTCACACTTCTGGAGTGCTTGTGCTGATTCCTTCTGAGTTGGAGCAGCTGTCTCTTCTTGTTTTTGGATTTTCTTTTGTTTAGATGTGACTCCCCCCATCCCTTAAGGGTGTGCTTGTAGCACATGTTGGGTGAGGACCTTTGCCTTTGCTTGTGCATACTTTAATAGGGGTCTAGGTTCTAAATGTATACCTTGGTTATAGATATCCTTGGTGTGGTGGTTTTCTCAACTACTAGTTATTCGTAGGCTGTAGTGGTGGTGTACTATGTGTGTGGGCAGATTGCCTACCTCTTGTTGACAAGGGGAGATGGCGGTCTTTGAAATCCTTTCTCTTTCCCCAGCCCTGTGGTCTTCTTAACACTATGAATTATATTGGAACACCCAGTTTAATCTCTAAGTCAGTAGGTGGTGCTTGTTGGTAACAGTCAGCCATGCTCTGTACAATTGGATCAGTAAATACCATAATGAGCTGTACAAATTCTCCCCCCTGCCAGTAGGTGGCACTTGTGGGAGAGAGTCAGCTGCAGTGGTGTTTTTTGAGACCTGTGTCTGCCTGTAGGAGATCAGAAGCACTTGGATGCCCCAGTTGGTGGGTGGGGCTCTGGACTCCCAGGGGACACCTTCTGTATATATTAAAGCTAATATATTAGATACATAATTGCTCTATCATATTGTTTGTTTTATCATACACTGCTTTTTTCATCACTCTTCATGATTTTTACTTAAATTTGCAATTCAACATAATAATTTTATAAAAATCTGCAAAATTTTCACCATCTTTGTAATCTTCCTGAGCTAGATAGTTAAAGAACATAGCCTTATTTATGAACCAAATATATTTACCCATCCTATAATCTTTATTATTATTTATATTCTATATTTTAGACACAAATTTATGTTTAAAATTTTTGATTTTAATCTAGTAGTAAAATGGATATACTAATATATTCTACCAAGTCATATGCTCAATATGGTTTCTTATATCCCATTTTTCTTCTTGTTAAAGAACACTCTTTAGTAATGAGTGTGTAACTTGCAGCTCATACTGGCTTTTGCATATTTGAAAATATCTTTTTTGTTCCCTCATATTAAAAATAGTTTAGAGGGGCATAGAATTTTAGATTGAAAATTATTAATATATTCCCTCAACCTATTGAAGACTCTGCTCATTGCCCTCTGGCATCTACTGATGACATTTCTGCTGATAATCTACTCGTGATTGTTAGGAAAGCAACTTGTCTTCTTTCTGGTCAGTTTCATACTTTTCTCATATTTAGTTTTCTGAAATTTCACTTGGATATATCTCGATATGAATTTATTTTATTTTATAATGCTTAATGTCTGGTGGTTGCTTCCAATCTAAAGCTTCTCATCTTCAATTCTGAACAAATAATTTGCTTTTGTCTTTTTAAATGTTGCTTCTTTCAAATTCTTATTTCTTCTCTTGAACTTCTTATTGGATGAAGTTTGGAGCTTCAAACGCTCATCCATATCTCTTAATTGTGCTCTCATTTTTTAACCCATTTTTAGGTGAATTATTCAGAGATATCTTTTACTTTACTTATTATTTCTTTGACATATCCAGTTTAGAGTTTATCCCACTTTCAGAAATTTTTATTTCAATGAATGTACTTTTTATTTTCAAAATTTCCAATTAGTTCTTTTCCCCACCTACATGATTGTCTTAGTCCATTTTACATTGCTATAAAGGAATACCTGAAGCTGGGAAATTTATAAGAAAAAGAGATTTATTTAGCTTACAATTCTACAGGCTGTTCAAGAAAAATAGCACCAGCGTCTGTTTCTGGTGAGGGCCTTAGGAAGCTTTTATTCATGGCAGAAGATGAAGGAGAAGCAGGCATGTCACTTGGCAGGAGAGGCAGCAGGAGAGAGGAGGAGGTCCCAGGCTCTTTTAAACGACCGGCTCTGGTGTGAGCTAACTGAGCGAGAACTCACTCACTGCCTCATTGCCTCGGGGAGGACGCCAAGCCACTCATGAGGGATCTGCCTCCATGATCCCAACACCTCCCACCGGGCCTCATCTCCAACATCGGGATCACATTTTGACATGAGATTTGGAGGGGACAAATATCCAAACTCTATCAATGGTTTTATCTCAGTTGTTTCTTAATTACTTATTCTACTTTATGGCTGTTATACCTTTTTTCACTTCTTTGAGGATTTCAAACATTTTTATTTTATATTCACTTTTATATTGCTCTATTATTTACATTTTGTTTGGAGTAAATTCACCTTGTGATTGTTGTGTGTGGCTGTCTTTCTTAGTATTCTTTTGCTTTCATTTTTTGAAATTTTAGTTTTCCAGGTTGTCATTGTCTTCTTTCTTTGTCTCAATCTGTGTCCCCCTCTGCAAGGTGATGTGGTCCCAGGACTGAGCACACTCAGAACGCTGGCTCCATACTCCTATTCAAGGCAATTACTGAATCAGTGGGTGACTTGGCTTAGGAACTTATTGCTCGGCTATATCTTTTTCCTTTCGTATGTCAGGTATGAATTTTCACATAAATTATAGCCGTGGCTGGTATTTGGAGACTTTTCTCTTCTCCTTTCAAAAGTAGAGCAACCCCATTACACGAGTCAGAACCAAACATCCACCTTGGTTCTGGTTCTTTACTTCATGCTGGGCGATGCTGGTATCTGTTTGGTTCCTACATTTTTGTGTATCTGGACTAATAGCTCAGCAGATTAATGGCTTTAACTATTTTTATTACTATGTTTTCTTCTTTCCTTTCTAAACTACAGTCATGATTCTCTTATTGTTGAGTGTGGAAAAGTCTTTACCATAATTTAAAAGATATTTTGCTTTGGAAGAGTCATTTTAAGGATTGAATTCAGTGCCATCTTGAAGGCAAGTACAACTTTATTTTTTTTAGGAGTCATGTCATGTTGAAGGCTCTTGCTAGGTCTATGCTTGAGAGAAATCCCTAGATCTTTCACAAATTAAATCCTGTCAACATCAAATTTCTCCTAATCTTGCCAGTTGTCCAATTATTTTGGAATGAAATGTGCTGGATTACGTTTGTCCTTGTTCCCATTTAACATTGTGTTTGATGATCCAGTGATTTAGTAACAGACCTTCCATGCTCTGGGAACCACAGCCTCTGGGACTTCATAGAGTTTGCTTAAAACTTTGACAAGGACAGGGCCCAAGACACAGGTGTATTGTATGTCCGCTAGAGATTGCTTTCTGGGTCAACATCCATCAGATCTTAATCACTATTTCATCTAACTATGAATTCATCCGACAGTGGAAATTTGTTAAACAAGTAGGAGTTTTGGAGGCAGACAGCATATTTGTTATAACAATATGGGTTTCAAACTTTATTGTGCCTCTTACTAGGTGTTGGACCTTAAATCAAGTTGCATTATATTCTTCAGCCTCAGGTTTTCTCATCTGCCAAATGTAACATAAAACAGAGGCTTTCGAGGACTAAATAAGATAACAGGTGAGGTACCTGGCTCATTGTCCTTGCTAAATAAACCATCCTCCCTTCCCGTCACTTAGTCAACACCTCCCCCACCATGTTTCTCCATCTTGTCTCTGCATCTGGACTTGGTCAAGGACTTTGTATGAAATCAAAGCTTCCCGTGTGATCCTGATCTATGATTCCCGTGATTTCAAGTCACAGGGCAGGCCCTGCCTGAGAAGGGAGCTGGCATCCAATACTGAGGGGCTTCTTAGGCCATGCTAAGAAGTTCAAGTTATCCTTTAGGCCATGGGGAACCCACAGACATTTCCAAAAAGGGAGTGATGAAGTGTGATTAAAGCGGTGGTATGTGGGGTTTGAAGAAATGGGAAGAGAGTGACTCCCTCTAAGTACTAGCACGGTACCAGCATGAATTCAGAGAGCCGAATCCAGCCAGGGTCAGTAGGGACAGAGAGAAGGGTCGGGATGTACCTCAGGAGGCACCTTCCTGAAGTGGAATCCACAGGATGTGGTGACCAAGTGAGGAGACGGGTGTAGGGCAGAGAGCAACAGAGAAATCAGAGTGAATTTGGGCTTCTAGCTGAGGGAACTTGGTGATGGATAGAAAATGTTTTTCTAAGTGTGGTTCCCAGACTGGCAGCAACAGGCACCTTGGGAACCCCTTAGAAATGCAGATTCTCTGGCTTACTCTATGACTACCTCCCAGAACCCCTGCGGGTAGGACCCAGAATGCTGTTATAGGAAGCCCTCAGGTGGTCCAGATTCCTGCTAAAGTCTGAGAACTGAGACAGGTCACGTGGGAGGAAGAGCAGGTTTAGATGCAAAAATTAATGTGCTTGGTTTTGTGTATTTGGAGTTTGTGAAGCATCCAGGCGACAAAACTAGGGTATACATGAGAATTATACATTTTGTAAGATAACCTTCAAAAATTTTAAAGCAGCTTGTGGTAATTTCAAGTGATTTCACTGATAGGAACATAAACTACCTCCTTTGTTCAGTGGTTATGTCAAACTGTAAAGTTTTGCTAAATTTTGACAGAAGTTAATGTGCACGGCACAAGCTAGAAGGAGGAGGATGAAGCTGCTGCAGGAAAGAATCCGATGCAGAAGGAGCAGAAGCGGCTTGGCTCCTGTCTTCACTCCACTTGCCCTTCTCTGACAGCCATCAAGATCTTAATCACATCTGAATTCCTGGGCTTTTGTCACTTGACTGCCAACTGTAAGATGCTGTGAATGGGATGATTCACTGTAATTACTATTCTCTTGAGCTTTTTCAGGATGGCAAATCTTTAGATGGTATCTCAAAACGTTGGAATGTTCATTTTCAATAGTTTCAACTGATCTTCATCCTGGGAAAATACTAGTTTGTTAATAATTATTCCTTTAATGTGGTGATTTGATCACTTTCATTTATTTTTTAAGCCAAGGGTCTTAACTGAGAAGAAAGTACACAGACTTTTTTCCCCTCCCCACCGTGAGCTGTGATTCCCCTGTTAGCAAATGACTTGTGAAGGAGGGCACATCCCCCTTTAGGGGTTTCCAGCCGCCAGCCACAAGCACAGAGATGGAAACGTCATTTAAAAAATGTAATTTTAATTGCATGTTCTCCTGAAGATTCACCAAGATGGCTGGTTTAATTTCCCAAGGGAGCCTATTTCCGCCCTTCCTAGGATATGGAGACTGTCTCCTGGCTGACAGAGAGCATAGATTTATTCTCCCTCCTTTTGGTGTGCAGGAGTAACCTTGTACTAGCAGGTGCTGTCTGGAAAATGAACAGACCAAATGCCTCCTGTGTTTTATCTGCTCCTCATTAGGTTACCCAGAATATCTCACACCTTCTGTCTTAGCCGCTCATTTATCCTAAGTAGACGACATGCTCCCATAGCTCTCAGGGTGGGAACGGAAGCCGCGTTCTCTGCGGGTGGATCATTAGGCTGCCGCAGCACTTTGCTTTCCACCTTGCTTTTGAGTGTCTACAAGCATGCGAGTGTCAGTCCAGCCGTTATTGCTTCCAGAGGTGGCTGGAGCCATTCATACCACCTTATTTTCTTGTGCACAACACAGGTGGAGCAGAAGTGTACAGCCTCGAGCCTCCCCTCCCCCACTCGAGGTACATCACAGGCTTGCATGCTGGCTTGTGATAAATGGCGTGCTTACTGGAAATAGCATGTTGGGCTGCATTTCAATTTTTTTCCCCCCAGATGTGGACAGTGCTGCTCTCTGTGCATTTGGCATTTTTGTGTCTGGGTGCTATCATCATTATAATGTTGATTATCAGGATATACCCATTCCAGAATTGTCACATGCCTCAGGGATTTCCTGGCCTCAAAGATTTTATACATACATGGTGTCATATTCATTTTCTTGCTGTAATTCAGAATGATTAAATCCACCTTGTAAAAAAAAAATGCTGAAATAGGATGTTGTGAAATACCAATAAACTAGAAGCCAACTTTCAATTATTTGGAATTTTTGCTGCCAATGTGATTATAAGTTATAAAATTTTAGAAGATGAATAAAATGTGCCCATTGCTCTTGGGAGCATGTGGACTATTAGACAGGTGTAGCCGCACCGAAACATCCACATGTTAAGGCAGACTCAGAAAAATGCCATGCAAGGTTCAAAAAATGTTCAGTGAGGCTGGGAGGGTGAAGGACAAGATTCCAGAAGACTTTATGAAGGGGCAGTTGTTTGAGTTCAGCCACGCAGGAGGGACAGAGTTTCATCGTCAGCCATGGGAGACACCCGCGAGTGTGAGAAAGTCGCAGCAGCAGAGTGAAGAGTGCGTTCCCGTGTCACGAAGTGCCTCTGTTTGACTGGAGCCTAGAGGAGTCATCAGAGAGAAGCTTTTGCCAAATTCTGGAAGTCATGCTATCGGGCCGATCAGTTTTAGTTTAGTCTGGAGGTGAAGGGGAGACGCTGAAGACCTTTGAGCAAGAGACAAAAAGCACTAAGGTCTGATTTGCAAAGCTTGGTCGCGTGTGGAGAGCGGCTTGGCACAGGAGGGCTGGCTCACGTTCCCCTGGCGGTCCCGCCTCCGTCCACAGTCCAAGGTCTCACACCTGGCTGCCGGCCTCCTCCTGTCACAGCTGCCCCTCCTTTCTCTTTCCCTTCTGTCCTCCCTTCCCTGTCTATTCGCCAATTACCTCTGCATCACGCGCAGACAGTAGGGCTGGAGTTCAAGTGCACCCCGGGCCCTGCAGAGGAGGGGGGTGTGCAGGGTGTGCTGCCCCAGACACTGAGCCCGGCGCCCCACGTCCTGACCCACTGGGCGAGGGCAGGGGAGGTTCTTGGAAGACCTGCCTGTCCTCCCGAGTCTTGAAGGATGCGCAGCTGCATGGACGCCTGGGGGTGAAGGAAGGACCTTCCAGGCCGAGGGGAGCCGATGCCCGGGAGCAGAACCAGCGGGGGGCTGCCACCCCCGCAGAGTGCGGATGTCCTCGCCCAGGGCGACGCCTCTCTAACACCTGCGCGGCCCCGGAAGGTCCCCGAATTCAGCCTCATTCCCTGCAAGTCTTTGCACCTCCCTGAAAGTCCCCCCCGGACCAACTTTATCAAAACTGAACCGCCCTCACGTCGGATTCTCCTTCCCCTACGCATTTATTTTTCACGTACTATTCCCCTTCTAGCACATCACAAAAGTTAACTTTGTTTCAAAATCTGCCCGTCTCCGCCTCCGTTCTCCCCCACCCGCTCTTCCCTTCCCTCCCCGCCAGGAGAACCGAGGAATTTCGACGGTTGGCTGCCGACCCCCTGGCGCGGAAGGACGCCCGCACGTGCCGGCCGCCGAGTCCCTGTCGCAGGCGGCGGCGCTCGTCGCCCCGCGCGTCTGCCCCGCCTGCTCTTCCGCCGCCTGGTGCCAGGAGCGAGTCGACTCGGTCGCTCCTCCGTCCCAGGCCGAAAGCCCCGCGCCTGCGCCCTGCGTCGCTCAGGACCTGACCCCTCAGCAGCGTCCTCCCCTGCGCCGCCCGCGCCACCGTCCCCCGTCCCTCGCGCCTCCCCTTCGCGGCGCCCACGTGTCTGCCCACGACACCGCACGCCGGCCGCACCGCCTTCGACGCAGGTGCCCTTTGTCCTGCGACCCCAGCGAAGCTTCTTACGAGTGGCCCTGCCCCTCCCCTGCTCCTGCCCCGCCCCCGCCCCCGCTTCCCTCGCTCCTGCCCCTGCCCCCACTTCCTTCGTCCCTGCCCCTCCCCTCCCCTGCCCCCGCTTCCTTTGCCCCTCCCCTGCCCCCGCCCCCGCTTCCTTTGCCCCTGCCGGCATCACGTCGGGTGCCCGTGGCGGGTCCCGGGCGCTCCCGCGCGGCTGCGGGCAGAGCGTGTCCCTCGACGGGGCGGGCTGGCGCCGGGCCCTCGGCCCCTGCGGGCCTGGCCTCGCTTGGAAACGGGTCTTTCCAGGCGCGCGCCGACAGAGATGCGGTCGTACCGGACTAGGGCGGGCTCGAGTCCAGTGACCGATGTCCTTATAAGAAGAGGGAAATGTGGGCTCAGACGCGCGGGGAAGAACAGCACGTGAAGATGGAGGAGAAATTGGGGTGATGTGTCCGCAACCCGAGGAACTCAAGGGACGGCCAGGCGCAGCTGGGAAGAGGCGCGGAAGATTCTGCGGAGTCGCAGGGGAGGCCCCGCCCCGCCCACACCTTGATTTCAGGTTTCCAGCATCAAGAACTGGGAGAAATACGTTTCTGTTGTTTAAGCCACCCAGTTTGTGCTACTTCGCCGCAGCGGTCCCCGAGCACTAATGCGGCATGTTCTGTTGCAAGGAGGCCTCCTCCTTCCTGGTCCCCTCCTCTCTCTCCTGCTGATCTGGCCCTTTCCGCCTGGCCTCCCCTAACCACTTAAAATATTGATTTTCCCCATGATACAGAGAAAAATTGGGCTGGTCATTGTCAATAGCAAGTCTGAATTTCTATTTTTTAAAGAAGGTTTCAGTTAAAATTAAGGAGACCGTTTAGTGAGTCAGTTCCGCCCGGCCTCCCAGGTCTTATGAGCAGCTCTGAGCACAGGAATGGACTGACACTTCCATGTGGATGCAAAAAGGAGGCATTTATCTGGGTGTTTCCTGGGAATGGGCAGGGCCTAAATTCCAAACAGTCTTTACTCTCCTCCTTTGACTGTGTCTCGTGCAGATTAGTCCAGCAGTGAAGAGTGAAAGGTAGAGAGTATTGGTTGTTATTGTAGTAATTAAGGGGAGAATTATTTTTTCCCTAAGACTTCAAAGGGTAGAAAACCATACAAACCCTGGAGGATGGTGTCTGGAGCAAGCCTGAGGCCCAGAAGAAAGACTTTTTAGGGCTTCTCCAATAAGAGCAAGACAGGGCTGATGTCTGCTCCCTGGAGGCCCCACCACTGTTGGCCGAAAGAGAGCAGATAGTGAGTGGGTGTCATCTGGTCACCTGGGTGCATGTCTTAGCTAGAAGACCAAGGGAACGTGTCTCAGGAAAGTAGACTGAGTGAAGCGTTTGTTGTCTGGGAAGTCACCCAGCATGTAGGGGATCTGGGTGCAGCCCAGGCTGGGCCACTGTCTGACTTGGGTATGGAATGTGTCACCCCTGGGGGTTTTGCCACACTTGGAGGACAGAGAGGCTAGACTAAGTCTCCAAGATTCCTTGTAACTTTTCACTTTATAAGTAACACTAACTCCTCACACCCTCCTCCTAAGTTACAAACCTAGTTCATGATAGAGTAGGAAGCAAAATAAACTTGAAGTTAGGGAATTGTGAGGCTGGTCCTCACCTATGTGACTACTTAGCTTCGAGATCTCGACTAAGCACACAGGCCCAGTTTCCTCTTGTGCACAGTGACAGCGCTGGACCAGAGAGATGACCATCTCAGTTACATAGGGTCCAACAAGCTGATCTGCGGCCCCATGTGCTTGCACTTCACAGCATGGTGCGTGGGGCCCCTGTGGCGTCGCCTGCAGAGCTTCCTGATGTGGGGGGCAGTCAGATGCGGAGCTTGTAGCAGGTGCACAGGATTTGGGGTTTGGAGGAAGTTTGTGGAGTGCTTCCTACACTCTATTGAGCACCAGATCACCCTGGATCTTGTTACAATGCAGACTTCACTTTGGCTGGGCTGGGCCCGGGATTCTGTGTTTCCATCAGGTGATACTGATCTGCTGTCCCGTGGTCCACGCTGGGAAGAGCAAGAGTGTAAACACAGAATGCACACACTACATAATTGGGGAGTTTTATGGCTAGACATTACGAGCCCGGCAGTCTCGGGGACAGGAAATTGAGATGGTGCGTGTGCTGAGCTTAAAAAAGAGGACTTCGATGGTGAAACTAAAAATGCAGTGACCTGTTTCCTGTTTAGCTCATGCCCACGTGGTGAATCTTCACATGCTTTTCCTTAGCCTTTCATGCTCCAGTTAGCACCTCTTTGTTGCTGCATTTTGCAGAGCAAGGAGCACCAGGCACTTACAAGATCTGGCCCAGCTGGCTAATGCTCTAAAACGGAAGCGGTGGTAAGATCCTTGCCCGTTTTTAAATCCCACAGTGTTCCAGTGGGTAATGGCACAGCGAAACACCTGAGTCACCAGGTGAAAATAATTCTTGTTTTCCAAGTTTAATTCATTTTTCTGCTTAGGCCAGCTGGCGTTGATCACTCCCATGGATTCTTCCTTTAGTGGAAGATTTGAGTCTCCCTGTGAGTGGTTGGCCCTGCGATGGCTTCTTAAGAGCAGTCTTGGAGGGCAGAGACCCCATCTCTGTGATCTGGCACCTGCAAGAAAAAAGTTCATACTCTTTAATTTTATCAATAGCATGGGGAAGAAAATCTCTGTTTTGAATGTGGAATCTTGGACTCCTTTTGGATGGTCTCCCGGTCCCCAGGTCCAGGAGGGGTTTTGTGGCTGACTGCTTATGACGTCAGTCACCCTGGTAGCAGCTTCGTTGAAGCTCACCTGCTGTGGGACTAAAGCCTAGGTGAGTATGGGTATAAGGCAAAAATGATGCCCTCACAGAGCCTCACACCCGTCCAAGCCTCTCGCTGAACTTGGGGGACTCCTGCAGCAGCTGTGAAATGGGAGAGAGCTGGAAAGTGCTACCTAAGTAGGAGCTTTGGTTGCTATAATGAAAAGGAGTCTGTGTTTGGTAACAAAAGGCTGAGAAAGTTCTCGTTAGCAAAATATTACTTGGAAGCTGGAAATCAGATTTGTGTCACTGCATTTCTCCACTCATCAGACAGCTTGACACATGATCTGCAATGTAGAATATTTTATACATATCCAGTTATGTGTGTGTGTGTGCATATATACATGGGTACATACACACATATGTAATCTATGCCCTTAGTAGTTTCTGTTTTAAATATGAAATGAATGGTATGTTTCCATTATAAGATTTGGGTGTTGAGATACAGTACAAAAAATGAACTTGAACATTAGTTGTATACGGGTGTGGAAACTTTGCTTGAGCAAAAGCTGTACACTGGGACAAGCAGTCCAGTCGTCTAGGACCTCAGGAAAGTTGTGCATTGGTGTGCACCAAGCTTTGCTCTTGGATTTCTCCATCTTTGTTGGAAAGATATTATTTAAATGGGTTTTATGGTTAAGCTTTTAAGTGCTTTTTAAGCATTTAAAACCATTATATTTGTGGAATTTGTGTTCTGTAATGTCATTAGAATGGCAAGGGATGGATATTAAATGATAAAGTGGGACCCCCAGGTTCAGAGCTCTACATTGTCTATGTCACAACTCCGTGGTAATGAGTGCACATCTTCTTCAGGTCACCAGCGGTCACCATATTGCTAGTGTGGTGACAAATGCTCCATCACTGTCATCATCATGATTGTCATCATCATCATCACTGCTTTTGAGTTCCTACTATGTGCTATTTAAATTTAATTTCATCTTATATCTTAACTCATTTTAATTTTTTAACTTTATTGCAGACTTAGTTGTCATTATTCCCGATTTACAGTTTTGGGAATTGGACGCAGGACTAAGGGTCATGTGCGAATCACTCAGTTATCCAAGTGGTGGAGACAAAGCTCTGCACTGTCTCTGTGGACCCCCATGCATCGTGTTCTCTAATAATCTGTCTTCTGTTACTGACCACTTTGGGTACATGTGTCTTATTTTCACACCCATGTCTTATGTTTCTGGAGTGTAGACACCCTGCCTTACATTTGTTCTGTGTCCTACCAACTGCCCTGTGTGGGACTATCCACTTAGCAGGTGATCAGTGAAGATTTATTCGATCGATTGAACAGATGCAGAACTAAAAGACATGGTCTCTGCTTATTGTGTTTCAAATGCACACTCACCTCCCCACCCGCAGCCCCACTACACACAGCCATGCTTCACATTGACCACCTGGCCTCCTGCAATGAAAATGTCATGCTCCGCAATTCAGAGTGTCATCTTGGCTTTCAAACACATGGGAATTCTAACAGTATCCACACTCCATTCTAAGCATCTGTGTTGATTCACTGGATTCTGAATACCTGCTATATTTAGAGCAGCTTGTGAGGACTGTGATATTCCTAGCACCTTCCCAAGCAGCCTCGGCCCTCGGTGTGGTTCTCAGGCCCCGTATCCAGTTCAATTTTCAGTAACAAAAGCATCTATCTTCTCACAGCTTCCAAGGGGAGATCACTCCACTCCACAGTCTGGCAATTTCGCCTTGGGAAAGATGGCTCTTAGGATGGACTGGCAGCTTCTTACTGTGGCTGGCAGGACTCAGGTAGCGAAAGAGGGACAATGACATACGTGTGCCCTGAAGAATTCAAGAGAGGGGAGTGTCAGAGGGTAGTATGGATGTGATGACTTCAGATCTGAACCACTCCCTTTGAGTTAAAGAAAAGCTTATGCCATTTGGTATTGATGTGATTGGAGGCAGGAGCAGTACACTGATAGCTAAGCTTAGCTGCATTGCATTGTCTGCGTCTGAACCAATTCCATCAGCTGCATGGCTCTGTCAGCATGGGGGTGACCTCTC
Source organism: Daubentonia madagascariensis (assembly GCA_023783475.1). Classification (NCBI taxonomy): domain Eukaryota; kingdom Metazoa; phylum Chordata; class Mammalia; order Primates; family Daubentoniidae; genus Daubentonia; species Daubentonia madagascariensis. The sequence goes on from JAKFHU010001035.1 coordinate 3,387,923, forward strand.
TGATGGGCAGAAATGGATATTAATTAGCACAACCATATACCTTCCTTGAAGTGATAATTGATGTTCATAGCGATGACTCAGAGGACCTCTAAGACCAAGAAATGCCTTTTGCATCATGAAAGAAAATTAAGTTGTACTTTTTATAGTTTTAATATTGATGTTAGTTTTGTAATCAAAGAAAATTGGCAACCCATGTAGCTGTATATTAATTCTCTGGTAAATAGAAGTCTGTATTTCCTTATTTCTGAAAAGCACATTCCACACCCATCAGTGAGAGCAGCTCTGGCTCTGAAGGCAGCAGCCGCCTTCCCTCTCAGGATGTGACCTGGGTGGATGTTCTGTGGCTTACTTCCTGATTCCTTCCTGGCCTCATTGTGTGTTCTGCATCTCTAGTTCTCACCCATTTTCCTTATTTTTTCCCCATTTTGAATTGTTCCTTACATTGTGGGAATTTGGCAAGTTCATAAATGAATTAGGCGACAGGCAGGTGTAATGGGAAGACCTTGATCAGAAGGTGCAAGTTCTAGTTTGGATTGAAGATGTAAGTTTTTGTTTTGATTCACACTTTTGTATCTGTGCAGCTTTAGATAAAACAGTGACCCATTTTCGGATTCAGTTACTTTATTTGTCAAAGAAGAATGCAGTCCCTTTGCAGCACATCTCCTAACATCAAATGAGATGATGCCCGTAAAAGCAACACGTAAACCGTTTTAACTACCAGACAAATGACAAGGGCTCTTCTTGCAGAGTTGTTCTATGGTACATGTTCTTTTCTCTACTTGCTCCCACTTATCAGGGATAGTTTGGCACCTGCCTGAAAATGACTCCCTGATGGGAAGGCCTAGAGGAAGACTGACCCATCTATTTGGGATCCTGGACTATTGTCAAAAGCAAAAGTCGTGCCTACCAGCAGATATTGCTGTGGGGTTGGAGGGTGATTACCCGAATCCAGCCCTGAGGGAGAACATCGAGGTGGTGGGGAAAGGACTTGCTCAGATGTGTGTTCAGCAGAGGGCTCTGAGACGATATCAGGGGTGAGCCTGTGAACCTGTAGGGGAGTAGGTGCCCGGGAAAGCCGGGTGAAGGGCGGCATGTAGGAAGGTGGTCTGAGGAATTGCAGAGGGTGAGCGATGTTGTATGCCTTCGAGTGGGTGGTCTGGGCCCAGGCAGAACAGCCAGGGTGGGATAATGTCTACATGGGATGATAGAAAGAGCAGCATGTGTGCCGGACGTGTCCTGCAGGGGCACGGGGTTTGGGCTGGGAGGCCATGTGGTGTCCCAGGTGTGGGATCCAGGCACTCTGACGGGCAGGCTGCAGTGCTCAGAGAAGGGCCTGGGGACTTAGCAGAATCGTCATCGTGGCCACCAAGAAGCCACACGCCAGGGCTGGAGTGGATGGGAATAGGGGGGCCAGAGAATGGTGACTTTGGAGCAAGTGGCTCTCTGCACCAGTGTAGATGGGGCATCGTTAACACCGAGCTTCATTTACCTTCTTTTTATGTCCACTTCTGCTAGCTTGGAAGTGATTCTGAAAGTTATCAAGATTCAGCTGAACGTGAATAGAACAACTTACTGCTACCTGGTATTCTATCAACAGAGCGCAATGTCATTGAAAAGAACTTTTAATTTTTTATGGACTTCTTTGAAACGCATGCTGTCCCTAAGTCTCCTCACGTCACTTTCTGAGAAGTTCAAGTGAAACCGAAACGGAATAAGGATCGGTGCTCGCAGGAGAAGGCGGGGAGCGCGGTTCAAGGAGGTGGAAACGTGGTGCTCAGGGAACACGGTCGTCTTGGGGGATGCTGCAGAGGCGTCTCTTCAGGACTGTATTTCAGCAGCCAGTTTGTCCAAGCATGTGGCAGAGGGGACTGAATCGCCGTTCTGGTCACATCCGGTTCTAGGGTTCTGAGACTCCAGACATTTGCTTTTTGAATAATTATCGCTTTCCAGACAAGAATCTGTCCCTTCCTGTAGCCGTTGGAGTCTCAAGCTGGTTTTGTACATCTTCGGCTCTTATGCACTCACAGAATAGCCCCGCTGGACAGAGATCGATAATTCTGACACTAGTTCATTTCTTATAAATTGGCCCTACTGTCCTAGAAATGCCTTTCCTCAATAGTTGCTTATCTTCTGAGCAATTGGTTTGTTTTCACCTCATTAACAATGAGAAGTGCATAATTGTGACTCTTAGAAATACACAAGCTATTTTCTTGGTCCAAACTTAGTAAGAATATAAAGCCTTTTAGTACACATTTTTGTATTTATTAACAGTCACATTTTATGTCCTTATTCTTCAAGAACAGGAAACAAAACCTACCAAAACCCCCCATCTATTTTGTTCCTATTACCTCTGAACAATTGGTTAACTTCTTGTGTTTAATGTGTCCCTTAATCAGTAAAATTATTTTTTGGAGAAAGTCAAGCAAATATGAGCAAACATTAGAATCCTAGGAGGATGCCAAACAGACTAAAACTGTTGTGGCCGTTTGAAATGGTCTTGTAATATTTTCCACCATAAAATAAAATCGAATCAGTGATGGCTGCCTTTAAACCTGACCATACAGTAGAATCATTTGGGTAGCACTGAAGTAATTCATTTATATATTTGCATTTATTTATTAAAAAGCTAAAAATATAATTTATACACATACCTAAAAACAAACCAAACAATACCAAATGGCTTATGATTAAAAAAAGGGTCCTTTTCCACATGCTTCGTTCCTCAGACCAGCTTTCCAGAGATAACCACACTGAATTCACTTCTTTTGGTGGTTTCTATATAATATGCTTTGACGGGTATGTGTTGCTCAAGCAAGCTTAGACATAAGAAATTGAGTTCCTGTTACAGTAGATGAGAATTTAGCTCTCTGGCCTTCACTTCCCTTTTCTAGCCTCTAAATTAACACTATTTTACCTAAATCAGAATTTACTCATTATGATTATATAAATATTCTTTACTGCAAAATTGCATTGTCTACTAAAATCATATTTCCTTTTCTACGTGGTATTTTTCCTTTTTTGGTGTTTTCTCAATTTTTTTTCCCCTTGAATGATTTGTTGGCCACAGGGCATCTTTTAAACCCCATGATGTCATCTGCGGATGTTCTTCCTCATAGCCCTCCATCCTTCTCTCCCGTCTGGGTGGATTACCATGAGGTCTGCAGCATGGCTGTCTTCACAGATTCCTCTTCACAAATTACAGGGCTTGTGCCTCTTGTTTCCTAAATTTTATTTTTTCCTTTTCTTTGGTTTCTGTAGTCTGTCCTCCTGTTTCTCTTAAGAAATATTGCATGGAAAGTTTTGAGACATTAAATGTCTGATAATGTCCTTTTCTGCCATCACACTCAACTGTCACTTTGGCTAGGTATAAAATTCTAGGAAAAAGAAAACATTTTCTTAAATTCCATAAACTTTCTATATCATCTTCCCCTGCAGTGTTGCTGTTGGTACATCTAATGTTCCTCCAATTCCTGATCCTTTTGTTCAGGTCTGTTTTCTCTTTGGAAGCTTTTAGAATCTTCTTTTTGTCTTTAGTCTTCTAAAATTTCACATAACTGCACTTTGTTGTGTTTGTGTCTTCTATTGTGTTGGGTACATGATAGATATGATAAGCCTCTTAGATGAAAGATGTATATCCTAAAGTTTTGTAAAGCTTTTGTGTCATTTTCTTAGATAATTTTCTTTACAACTTTTTCTTTGAACTCTTTTTCTGGTTGGAGTTGATTCTGTAGGTCTCTTACCTTTTCCTAACTATGTGTTTGTCTTTTTTGTCTTTTACTTCTGTTTTTTGAGGTATTTGCTTGACTTCATTTCTTACCCTTTTATGGAGTATTTTCTGGGAGTCACATTTAAAATTTTCAAGAGCATTTTCTTGTCATATTGCTCCTGTTTTCTATTTTTATTTGTTTTTTATTGATACATAATATTTGTACATATTCATGGGGTATATGTGATATTTTGATACATGCATACAATATGTAATGATTAAATAGGGTATTTAGCATATCCAACAACTCAGACATTTATCATTTTTTTTGTGTTGGGAACATTCCAACTTTCTCTTCTAGCTATTTTGAAATATATAATAAATTATTATTAGCTAAGGTCACCCTACTGTGCTGTGGAGCACTAGAACCATTTCCTTTGTCTAACTGTATATCTGTCCCCATCAACCCACCTGTCTCCACCCCCCAGCATAGTGCCCCTTGTTAAAACATATGTGATCCTGTTTTATTAAAATTGTGATTTAATATCTTCTTTTATCTCTTTGAAGTATAGAGTATCAGCTTGGATAGTAATGAGTTATTTTTGCTGTTGTTTGTTTTTGTTTTCTTCTAATTCGAGCATTATCTTTGTTTCCATTCTTCTGCTTATTTAATTTTATCTTTTTCTTAGGATTGTTTTTCCTCTAATAGTTGAGGATCCTGGATATTACTTCGTACTTTAGGCCAGGATTGGCACGTGTTTTCTGTAAACGGCCAGACAGTAAGTAGTTAAAAAATGCCTGATAGTAAACTGTTTATGCTCTGTGGCCATAGTCTCTCTGTCACAACTATGCAACTCTGCTGTTATAGCAAGAAATCAGACACAAGCCATAAATAAGCAAATCGGCACGACTGTGCTCCAATAAAACTTTATTTACAAAATCAGGCTGTGGGCTGGATTTAGCCTGGTGAGCATAAATTTGCAGCTCCCTGATTCAGATTAAATGGTGGCATTAAAAAAGCTTCAGGGGACCCCCATGTTCATCGATGAGGCTGGTTGATTGTTTCAGGTGAGGGGTAAGTATCTGAAGCTTTGCTGGGGGATCCCTGGCTACCAGCGTCTGGAAACCTTTTGTCTGAGCTCTTCTGTGTTTCCTCAGCAGAGGCCTCTGGTGGCTGCATGGGTGTCTGTGTCCCACGTGTGGCCTGGAGCTGGGGGTGCATGTCACTCCCCAGGAGTCCTTTTCCTGCCTCCTTGTCTCCTGATCACAATCACATGTCTTCAATCCTTGAGTGTCTGCGTAGAAAAACAATGGCTTATGCTACAAAAAGTTTCTTGGACTCTTACCCCAGAACTACTGCATTAAAATGTTGGAGGATAGAGTCCAGGCATCTTTACTTTTAAAAAGCTCTATAGATGGTTTTGATGGGCAGAGAGACAGAGGAATCACAGCTCTCTGAGTGATTGTCATTTTTCTGGGGTTTTGGATTTACCATTTAGAGAGGTTGCCACCTGGTGGCAAAGATATGTTTCCCTAATATTTGAAAGATATTTAATATTTTTAAAAAGCAATTTTATCTAAATTGGAATACCTTATTAAAAAACAAGAGAGAATAATTCACTGTAGAACCTCTTCTGTTAATCACTACTATTTATAAAGTTCGAAACTTGCAAAATTGTTTGAGTGATAAGAAGAGTATAAGTCAGAAAGTTTCCACTAGATTTTAGCTTCGGGATCAAACTTATTAGAGCCATAATCCCAAGGTCCAGAAAAAGAACACCAAAGCAACAATTGGAAAAATGAACTAGGACTTGCAAATAGATAAACTGTACAAAACCATGACATGCAAGACAAACTCTCTTAGTTCAAATTGTTTTCACACTTGCTTCTTCAGACCTATATTTCCCGAGATAAGACAACAGGCAAACTGATTTAACAGTGACAGTGCACGAGTTCATGTCTTCCAAATACTATAACAATCTCTCACCACCTTGGATGACACATACTAACTTCTGCCTAATGTACCCAAGGCTAGTCCAGCTCTCCAAACTCTTCCCCTTCCCTCATTTCCTCCTTTTGAAACGCTACTGAGACTCTTTCAAGTTTAATGAACCAAGCTTTGTGCAGTCAGCAGATCTCTCTGGTCCACTTTGCACAGCGGTGTCCACAGTCAGGAAGCAGGGGCCACCACAGCACCTGCCACCCAAGAAGCTGATGACTGCAAAGCCACCCACGGGGTCCAGATGATGCCCAAAGCAGCACTGCCCACGACTGTGGCAGGAGAGACGTTCCCGGCCTCCCTTGCACGTTCTAAACCTTGTCTGAGTGCAGGTCACTGGCAGAAATTAAACTGCACCCAAATCTGGGAAATGTAGTTTTTTAGCCTTTCAGTCTCTATGACAGGAGGAAAAGGAGAACAGAGAGCACAGAGTGGAGAGGAAACCGAGGCAGTGACAATAGGTAATATTTAGCACAGGCGATACACACACACATTCTGAAAACAGATGACCCCGGAGGCTGTGTTGTAGGTGGAAACAGCGGTGACCTGGAGACAGAAGACCTGAGTGTGGCACCTTATTATCTATAACCTAGGGGAAATTCACTTACCCTCAGGTACTAAACTTTTCCTCTGTGTGTTAAGATTATAATGTTTATTTCCCAGGACTTTTATGGGGATTAGTTGACCTCAATTCAAAATTTGTAAAATATCTGCACTTCTTAAAATGCATTAGAGGCTCTAAAAATAGAGATAATATGAATCTAACATTACATACATTCTCTATTACCAAATTATAAACAAATACAATTATTTCTGGTATTACATATGCTGTGGAAAAGATGGTAAGGAAGAGGCTCAGTGCCAGCTGTGTTTCTCCAATGGACTGCGGCTTCTCTCGTCCTTTCTAATACATGTAGGGGCAGCATTTTCTTGTTAATTACTCTACATTGTATCCTCTGACATTCTCTTATTGCATTGACTTTGCCTGTTATTAAAAATTGTCATCCTGCAGATCACATTATGTATTTTAAACTATACAATAAAGCCACTTTTAAGCAAATATACATATTCATTTTTCCAAAAGCTCAGGCATATTATATGCATGTTATTACTTTGTGATTATTACTGATTGGAAGAACACTATGTCCAAGGAAAAAGAAAAAGCACAAGACAAGATTTCTGCTCCTAAGATGCTTTCATCACTTCCTAGATTATCTGAGAAAAAATAATTTCTGTCATGTGGTTAGGCCTTGGACTGTATTTAAAAATTTGAAAGTATAGGTAAAATATTTGGCTTAGAGGATTGGTGTAATTTAAACACTTATTTTCACTACCTGTGCATGCCCCAGAGAAGTCAATGGTTATCTAGGAGACTTTAGATTGAGGTCTCCAGTCTGGAACTAAGACTTCGTTCAGTAAGGTTTCTTCTTTATACCGCACATATTTTGGTTTTTGATGGCACTTTCATTTGTTACTCATTAAAATTTTCTTTTGTTTCCTATGAATAATGACGATGGATGATTGCAAATTCCTCCTTCCTCAAAGCAAATGGAAGCAGGGTTCCCTCACGAGCTGGAACCCGTAGCTGGATATAGCTGTGACAGAGAGGACAGAGCCAGAGATCTCTTCTCAGGAGAAATAATAGAAACAGTAGAAATCTAGATAAGGAGAATAACACCACAGAATCACCATTTCCTTCAAGTCTAGATGGAACATGGTCAAGACCAATATTGTGCATGCATGTGTGTGTTTGTGTGCATGCGTGTGTGTGTGTATGTGCATGCGTGTGTGTGTGTATGTGCATGCATGAGTGTGTGCATGCATGTATGAGTGTGTGTACGTGCATGCATGAGTGCGTATGTGCATGCATGTGTGTGTGTCTTCCCTCTATGAGAAGATGCCTGTTGATTCTGTTAAAATTCCTTCCAATTTGCATTTTAAATGGGTCTCTTTTCAGTGTAATATTTTCTTATTTTTTCTTTTTTTTAACCACCTTGCCAGTTCTCTGAACTGAACTTCACTCCAGCAAGACTCTATCTCTATGCTTACCTGCATATGCCTATCTGTGCCTCTGTTACCCATATCTCTAGTGTCTGGTTATCATCTGTGTAATATAATTGAATGTATATGCATATTCCCCCTATCTAAAGCCTACCAACCAAGCCATTCTCTGGATATCATTAAAAAGAACTAGAAAGAACAACTCTAGTGTGACCAAACAGCATGTATTAATATAATACATATAAGGAAATTTAACTAATTTTCCCAGCTGGTTTAAGGGAACCAGGATTGAGCCCATGGTCCACGAAGAGGAGCACAGCCACCACTCCAGCCAGAGAGACCTGCTGGGGTCACTCATGTGGCGGACACGCTGCTGACCAGTGGCTGGACAAGACGACCTGCATGTTTTGAAGATTTCTCTAAACTAAAGGATAATATTTTCTCACACAGGGTATTATGTCCATGGTTTGGGTGGGGACAAGGTAGTTGATAATATAATGATATCAAGCCTTTAAGGGTCCCCTGTGGGCCCTGAAATTTCCAGAGGCTGGTGAAACCCACACGTGGACCTGGGATCAGGTGAGGATGGATACAAAGTGCTCCTAGGCTAGCAAGCGCGGTCTGCCGTGTGAGTGTCAGAGGCTGGTGGGCGGAAGGAACTGGACACTTTTTCTGGCCACATGAAAGTTCTGTTTGGGCAAAGCACCACGTACTGCACATTTTATGCAGATATTACTTACCCACTGAGTTAGTCGTGCTGAAAGGACTTACTTAGGTCAATAAAGCAATGATTTCCAATTTAATTCTCTGTTCACTGAGTAGTGTCTGGACAGTTTTTAATTCACCTTAGGGAGAACTTGAATATTATGCAGGATAATCCACTCCCCTGGTGGCGAGGGTTAGCGCTGGGGGTCAGGTGGAAACCATCCGAAAGCTGGGTTCATAAGATAGTGTGTGCAGATAAAGGATTTAAGCACCAGGTTCTCTACTTGCTAGTTTTGTGACCTTGGGCCATTTGATTATCTTGTTTCTTCGTCTGTGAGGTGGGCATACCAATAGCGCCTCCCTCATTGGGTTGTTAAGTGAATTAGTCTATGTAAAGTGATTTTAATCATACCTGAAACATAGTAAATGTGACGTAAGTGTTAGCTATTATTATTTGGAATTGAGCAGAGTCGAAGAAACACCCCTCCATGAAGAAAGCAAAAACACAAAAACAGTTATGAGACTCTGGGACTCACATAACCCCTAAGAACGAGACGTGGAGCCATGCCCATAGGACTCCTGGAATTTTCTGTGGAAATGGACAGCCCAGGAGGGCTTTCAAAGGTGAATTTGAATGTTGGAAGCCGTCATGAAGCTTTTGGTCAAGAAATTGGTGTTCCACAGCTGGCATTTATCTCCTTTTCAAGAAGGTGCGTGGCAACAGCCAGTTTATAGTGCCACCGAGGACTACACGTTTTCCAAATCCTTGCGGTCAGGTAAAGTCTGTGTGTTTAGGACAGCACTCACCGCGACAGCTATAAATATCTCAGTTGGAGAAAGGGAAATGTTTCGCAGATGACACTCTACTTGCCGTTGACCTTTATTATTTGTTAGTTTTTGTAGAGACTTACTGCTGCCTTTACACTGCTTGAGCTGGAGGGGGTTCTGCTTATGCTTGAGGGACCTTAATTCTCTTGTTTCCTGAAAGAGTGCAAAACGCTCCTTCACTCTCTTCTGTTTTCTCTTCTGTTATCTTTTATAATGTATAACGAGTATACACCAGCTCATACCCATGCCACCGTTCAGTTATGGAGCATTACACCGTGGGAGCACCTGGACCCAGCAGCTCACCCGAGGCCTGGAACGTGCCTTGGTCTCTGTGCTCCGTCCCCTGCCGTCCATTCTCCTGCTGGCCCCTTGGAGCTGCCTCTCGATCGTGTGTTTATCACCCACTTGTTCTCTTCACATAGTTTTTTCTCCACGCATGTGTTTGTTATGGGTTGAATTATGTTCCTCCCAAAATTCATTATGTTGGAGTCCTACCCCTGGACCTCAGAATGTGACCTTATTTGGAGACCGGGTCTTTACAGAGGTAATCAAGTTCAAGTGGGGTCATTAGCGTGGTCCCCAAACCAATATGACTTGGGTCTTTAAAAAAAGGGGAAATTTGGAGGCAGACGTGCATACAGGGAGAGTGCCCTGAGAACATGAGGACAGCCACCTACAAGCCGAGGAGAGAGGCCTGGAGCGGAACCTCCCCTCAGCCTCAGAAGGAGCCAACCCAGCCGACAACTTGGTCCTTGGACTTCTGGCCTCCAGAACTATGAGACGATAATTTCTTTAAGCCACCTAGTTTGTGGTACTTTGTTATGGTAACCCTAATATAGTATGTAAGTATAAAAACATTGTTTTCTTTTGTTTATTTCTGAGCATTATAACCATGATGAAATATATTTTGTTATCATCTGGGACTTATGTTTCTCATGCAACCTATTTTAGCCAGGTGTGGTGGTGCACACCTGTGGTCCCAGCTACTCGGGAGGCTGAGGCAGGAGGATTGCTTGAGCCCAGGAGTTGGAGGCTGCAGGGAGCTGAGATTCATCTGTGTTGCCATGTGTGTACTATTCCATTTTGTGAATCTACTGTAATTTATTTTTCCATTGCTAGTCATTTGGGTGGGTGCTCTCTCGTTAAAATTCTTATTTGTCTTTCCATTTCTAAATTCTTTACTAATTTTCAAGTATTATTTAACCAGTGTTATCTGAGCTGAGTTGGAGGAGGGTTTTCAGTGTCTCTTTTTTCCTACCGAAAGTCCTTGTTTCCTTGTTCCCTTGCACACCAGAGCTCTGCTCTTTCAGCCTTCTGAAAAATTTCCAGTGTTGAGATCAAGATTGTCTTTTTCCTTCCTTTTTAGTTAACCTGAGGGAGATGGCTCATAGGAAATGGGGTACAGTGCAACACAGGGACTTCCAAAAAGTAGATAGAATCATAAACGCACCGTGTGAGGGGAGAAGGAGGGTTGAGGGTTGAGGAGTGTACACATCTCCTCCCCTCTACACCCACAGAGGCAGAATTAGGCCCATTATTAAGGTTTCTCAGTCCTTGTTAGTTTACCTCCCAATTGGGCATCCTGTGAGCTGGCTGACGCCTGACTGCTTTCTCCCCATGTGCCGTCGTGTACATGGTCGATCATAAAATTGGGTCCATAGATACCAATACAAACGGAAAACCATGATCAATGAAAAAGATATTGTATATCAAACATGGGTATTTTCCTTATTTGATTGAATAGCCTGTCACTTCACCCAGTAGATATCATTATTTTAATAAACCGAGATTTATGACATTCATAATCTGTTTATTGAATTCATATAAAATTATTGAGAAGTAATATAGCATAACTCATCCTTTTCTTTAAAATATAAATATTCAATGTTTATATTCTTCAAATGAAAGGGAATGTTCTCCAAGATAGCAATGAATATCATTAACTCCAATCTTACATTATACACCTGCTGAAGAATTGAGAAACTTCTTTAATAAAGCCATGGCAGACTGCAGAGACTGAATTACGAGTTTTAATAACCACCATTTCAAATATTTGCATATTCAACTTGTTCAGAAGTTATTGATTTGTTTGCCTTCTACTCTTACAGAAAACTGATTGGAAAGCATGGTAATAGGTCTGCACTTCTCTATTTGAGGTTATTTCAGGTTTAGGGGAAGGAAATACAGCTCAGAGGAAAGGCCACTGGGAGCCATGGCAGGGAATGCTCGGAGCAGGCAGATGGACACTTGCATAGCGGTTCTCTCAGACCAGCCCGCAGGCTGCCCGAGATGGGCAGAACCCACCCTGATTTCTTCACAATCGCCAACACGTTGGTCACCAGCTCAGTTAATACTAAAAATGAAATCCCCGTGGGCCTTGGTCCTTTCTTCAGCCCACTACAGTGCCTGGTCAATGGCATCACGCCCCCATGCAGAAGGACCTGCTCATGTGTCTTGTTCTTGCTCCTCCATTCAATCAGCCACCCACACCATTCCCAGGCCACTAAAGCTAAATTGATGGAATAAAGACTGAAGGATGACCAATTACACTTTCTTGTCCACCACACCAAATCCAGATTCTTCAGGCCTTTTCTGATCCTTTATCACCTGGCCCCAGACTAGCCTTCCAGACTCAGCTTTAGCCACAAGCCATATGGGCCAGGCATGTCCTCACCCTCTCCGGAACACTTGCCTCTGTTGCTACCTTTCTCCTGATGAGTTCAAACTTTGTACATCCATGTCATTACCACATTGCTCATCATAGAAAGAATTTTAAAAAAAAGGATTTAATGCATTCATATTTTTAAAGTTTTTAGGTCATTTGAATTTTCCCAAAGTATTATACAATAGGAATGGTTCCCTAATTCAAAGTATAACAACAACTGAATACTGTGTGTACCAGAAATAGAAGTAAGACCCAAGGAGAGGTTTTAATTATATGTTTAAAGATTATCATCTGGTTATGCACATGAATTTTTGGGGTGATGTTATAATTTATTAAAATGATGTAAAACTTTAAAACTTTTTCATATTGTGTGATAACTAGGTTATTAACAGGTGGACATCCTTTTTATGCCAAGCTTCTGCAGAGATTTTATCAATTTACTTTGGACAGAAACCTGTGTTCTATCTTATGGTGCTCTTTTCGGTTATTTTATGGGGAGTGAGTTATTGTCACAGAAATGTTAAGTTGTTTAACATGTGTGGAGTCAGATTGATTGCTAGGTTGTCCTTATAAAACTCCAGGGCTCATCCTTTACTCAGTTAACATTAGCCCTGTATTTCATCTGTTCTTTTTTCCTGTAGCAGTCTTGGAGTAATAATTAAAATACTTTGTACAATTGGTGACGTAGTGGGAAGAACAGACCCTTAGTGCTGTGAACTATGATTCAGTTGTTAATAAGTGGTTCTGTGAGAATAGAAATGGTTCCACTGGATTAATTCTATTAATTGTGTGTGGAAAGCCTATCATATAAAATTGAATTATGATTATTTTTATTAAAGATGAGAATAATTTAAATTGAAGAATGAAGCAGCAATTTCAGATTTAGACCATGGAAGCTAACGTTCTCACTCGGGGGTTAGGAGGAGTGGCCAGCCAAGGCCCAGGAGCCACAGGACCAGGGAGCCTTGCTTAGGGTCAGGTCAACCCTTCCTGGGTCTTACATTGCCACCAAGTAGATGGGTCAGAATAGTGCCTAGGACATAGCAACCAATGAAGGTGAGCAATTTCATATCTAATTTCTTTTTCTATTTCATATAGAGGAAAATATGTATTTTCACAAAATTACAAAGACTCTAGCTAATTAGTCTACAAGGTTGATAAGGGAGTTTGAAGGTCATTTCTTTTCCTGACTATTCAAGCTATAATATCACTTTTGCCACAGACATCTCTATATGAAGTGGCCTTTAGTCTGAAAGTACTTAGGTAATCATTCTGTTTGCCATTTGTAGATAAAGACGTTGGGTCCACCCTCAAGTTTTAATTTTATAATCGTTTCCAGGTAAAATTTGAATAATATTTGTCATTCCATATAGTAAGGAAAGCAGAGGTTCCATTTAGAGCCACTGATGCCCCTTGAAAGGGTTCTCACGGCGTCAAAGCCCACAACCTCCAAGTTGGTCCCATGAAGAATTTATGGATATATATGGATCCTTATGAATGTGAACTGACATTGCTGCTGAGGAATCTACATAAATTTGATGAGGCAATTAAAAAACCTAAATTAATTCCTTATCAAAAATGACTTTTATTTAGGGATAACAATTGGCATTATTTTTGTTGGAAAAAAGAGAATTTTCAAGGTTAAAACAAAAAAAGCCACATTTTTACTTGTGGTCCCTGGAATTCCTTAACAGTGATCCAGTAACATTAACATATCTAATAGAAAGATATTATGTATTAATAGAATACATAATATGAATACATATAACACATGATTTATTATTCAATGTATTAACATATAATTATTCATTATATAATGCATAGAATATAATATACTATATAACACTAATATAGAACATATGTCAATATACTATCATATATTAAATAATACATAGTAGTTATAATCAATTAGCAATTTTAAATAAATATTTATAATGACTAATAATAATATGGCTAATAATTAATGATTGACATAGTACTTGTTCTTTGAAAAGTCAAATGGAACTTCCCATCTTATTTCACACACCTTCTCAGACAGAACCCGTGTGAAGTTATTGGCTGGGGATAGAGGTAATTTCAGTGGAGAAACTGAAGCACAAAGATTTCTTTTATATCCAGGCAGAAAGTTATCCAGGGGTAAATTAGGGCACACAACAGACAAAACAGACCTGCAGACCCGAGTCAGTCTTTAAAGGCGCAGAGGGAGGTGAGGCTGCCCCAGCACAGGCAGTTCCAATGCCCCCAGCTCCGCTCCTTGGGCTGCTACCAACGCCCGTCTGGCCGATCCCGGGTGGTCTCTCCCCTCAGCACTGGCTGGTCTCATACCTGCTTAGAGTAAAAACGACTTTGACATTTACTTTTGAACACCAATTGCTAGACCTTTCCAGTACTTAATGCCTTGCTTTTTATATTCCATTAATTCCCCCTCCCCACACCACCGCACACATCCCAGACTGAACAGCTTTTGGTTTGCTTTCCCAGTGCGAGCGCCCACAGCTGGTACTCTCCACATTTTCTTTGGAATAAGAGAGCTTATACTTGAGCTATTTTTCTTCTGGCTGGTTAAAATCTGCTGAAATAGTGCAAATCAGATGTCAAGTATTTCTTTTAACCACAGCATTTAATGAAGCAAAACAAATAAAACTACAGAAAACAAATTCCAACAGGTTTCTCTCTAATGGCAAGTAGTACCTTCTGCTAGAACAAAATACTCATTTCAAATCATGAACAATTAGAAAATTTTAGAAAGGGAAAGCATTTTTGACTCATGGTGTTAATGACTATTGGGTCGAGGGAACGAGAGGGCAGGGGTAGAATAAAGTATGCATTTGTTGCGTGTGAGCATGTGTGTGCATGTGTGTGCAAGTGTGTGTATGTGTGGTGTGAGTGTGTGTTGGGGGACAGATGAGGCAAAGAAAGGGGAGACTGAACTGAAAGTATTTAATGTAAGTTTGATTCCAGAATAATACATGAGTCAAATCCACTTATTTAGAATAATTTTTGCAACTTTAGATTAGGTTAGCTATTCAGAAAAAACCCCATATGTAGAAAAAAAGAAAAGCAGAAAACTTAAGTAACCCAAGTAGACTATACCTAGAAACAGATTTTCATATGAACAGACACCCCAGGGGATAAGAAGATATAATGAGATATATATTTTAAAAATATGTAGCTATGTTTTTATATGTAGCTATATATATTTATGTAGAGAGATACCTTTGTAGTATATAGAGACATAAAAATACACATCACAATGATGATAAAGTCAGATATATATGTGTGTAGACATTATATATATATACACACAGACAGAAGAACAACTATAAATTAGCTTCTGTTTGTGAGAAGTTTCTAAAGTTTCTTTAAAACTGAAAACAGCAGAGACCTGAGCGGGACTCTGCGCTGGCCCTCAGGCGAACGCTCCGTGGAAGAGAAGCTGCGTCTGCGCCCGGAGGTAACGCCCGGGGCCTTGGCCAGCCGCCGGGGAAACCGAGGCAGCCGGAGCGTCAAGACCACGGCGGGGTACCGACCCTCAGGAAGGCTGATTAGTGACAGCCCCCGTGCCTGGGCAGCGGCCCGCAGTTTAAAAGGCCCGAATTCCGTTTAATTGACATGCGGTCAGCCGTGCAGCGCAGTTTCCTCGTCAGGATGACGCGGGGGTCCGCAGAGGGCTTGGGGCGCCCGCCTGTCCCCTGCCCGAGGCGCCGAGCGGCGGGGGGTGTGAGCGCAGTGCCCGGGCCGGCACCTGCCCAGCGCGGCCCTCACTCCGTGGGAGTGTCAGCCCGCAGGCTGGAGAGCGCCGCCTGAGACCGCACCACAGTCAGCGCTTTAAAGAAGATAAAGTACTTGTCGAACTGATGGTACTCAGGCAAATGTAATCCGCAGCTTATATTCAAGTCATTCCGTATTAAATAAGTCTGAAATTCTTTTAGGCCTCTTTTTATAGAGTATTTGTTTCAGCTTCTTAAAATCCTTAAAAGGTATTTATTAATAAAAAACAACAAAGGCTCATTTTGCTTTCTTACACTCTCGTGAAATAAGGAGTAACGTTAGCAAACCGGCCCTGCATGAGCCGCCGAGGACCAGCGCCTGCGTTTCCCAATGACGGGACCAGGCTGACTGCGCCAGGCTCCGCTCTTGCTTCTGTGTGACTCAGGCAAATTACTCACTTGTCCCGAATCCCAGTTCTGCTGTCTGGAAACCTGAAAGCACAATGCTTGTTTTGCAAGATTCTTTCAGAATTGAAGGTAGTGGGTGTGAACTTCTTTATAAATATAGGAGCCCAATATTTTATACCTCTATTGCTATTAATATTACTGTAGCTGAAATCACAATTAGTATCTCTTTTTGAAATAAAGGCGAATTTGTTCTTGTATTAGTTTCCTAGAACAAATTCCACGAACTGGGTGGCTTAAACGACAAACATTTATTCTCTTCACGGTTCTGGAGGCTGGAAGTCCGAAATCGAGATTGCAACAGGGTTGGTTCCTTCTGAGGCTGTGAGGGGGGGATTTGCTCCAGGCCTCTCTCCTTGGCTGAGGATGGTCATCTTTGTGTTTATTTTTATAAGGACACCAGTCATACTGCAGTAAACCCACCCTAATGACTTCATTTTAACTTGATTACCTCTGTGAAAGACCCTATCTCCAAATAAGGTCACATTCGAAAGCACTGGTGGGTTAGGACTTCAGCATCTGAGTTTTTGGAGGACTCAGTCCAAGCCCTTACAATTCTGTTACACACTTTTGACCTCAGAGCTGGTTAAAGATATCCTTTTAGTCCTTCAGAGTCCATATACATTTAGCCTAACATATAACCTCATATACGTTTACAAGAACTTGCTGAGCCTGTGGAAGATCCAGTAAGTTTCGTGGTTCTTGCTGTTTTTAACGATTATACACTCCCAGCAGTCTTCCTGCTACAGAGTTGATCTGCTCGTGGTAAGACACTGCTCAGATGCAATCCCATTGCTAAAAGAATATAGGAAAAAAGGTTTGAACCTGGCTACTAATTTAATGAAAATTAAGCCAATAGGGTTAGCATTTCTCACTTATAATACTGACAAATATACAAGTAATCATCTCCAGTGTAGGGAAGTGAGCACTTCTTCCACTTGGGTAGGTATGTGAGTTGGTGCAGTTCTTCTGTACAATTTGGTCATCAGAAGTATTAGTAATGCATCTGCAAAAGCCATGACTGGGCATTATCCTAAGGAAATAATTAAAGATTAAAGGCAAAACTTTTAATTTTATATTGTTCATAATATTTGAAATTGGGGATTTTCTAAATAATGATATGGAATTGATTAAATAAATATGGCCCACCTATACACTGAAATACTACCTCACCACTTAAAAATTTTATAGATGAATATTCATTGACTTAGAAAGTTGTTCACAAAATTGTAAGTTAAAAAAGGTAAAATGAGTTATAAAATATTGTTTATGTTGCATCCCATTTTGGTGAGAACATGTATGGGTAAACATAAAAAGCTGTCTGGAATGATATGTACCGAGGTGCCAACAGAGGTTGTATCTGGTATTGTATTTTTCAATTTTCTTCTTGCTTGCCTCTTTTTTTTCTACAGTGAGAATGTGTTTTTTTTGTAATACAAAGAAGAGTTATAAACATATGATCTTCTCCCACCATTAACCACTTTTCTCTGGGTCTGAAGCCTCAGGTACAATGAGATTGTCATTAGTCTACATATACCATAAAAACAGAGTTTATGTCTTACTTGTTGTTTTTAAGGTGGGAGGTACCCTAAAATCCTGTTTTGTTAACATTTCTTGATTCTATATGAGTCAAAGTATTATAATATGTAGTTTGTGGCGTGACACCTGGGTGGCCTAGTGATGCTGATGCTGTAGTGGTTACACCAGGAGGTCAGAGTAGGTAAGCATTTGACCAAATTCATTTTTTATTTGTTAAAAAAATGGCTAATGAGTTATTACAAAATAGGTTAACAGTAATATTTCCTCAGCAAAGAGAGAATACAAGATAAGGGAGTGCTCTGAAGTGGCTTGGGGATAATATAACCTTGTAAATCTGATTTGACTGAATAGACTTTGAAAGCTTTAAACAAACAGAATACTTTCTGTTGGAGCTTTGCCTGAATTAAAGAGTGTAAGAGGTATTGACTTTACAGAACTCAGTGGAACTATTATTTGTGATTGAATGCAGATTAACTGGCTGGAGAACAGCCCAATACCAGTTGTAAATACATGATCAGAAGCTGCAGCAAACTCTCTTCCAACCGCCTGCTGTTCTATTCAGTTTCAACTGAACCTCTGGATTCTTCTTTCCCTCAATTTCTCACTTCCTTAGATACAACCAGCCTGTCTCCTCTGTCTGACACCTTGAGAGGAACTATACTATACTCAGAATTCGTCATTTAAAAGATTAAATAGTTCATGAATCTGGAAAGACTTATCTTTGGCTTCCTGTTTATCTAATTCCTGGGTCTCATTACAGGGCTGTAAAGAGCATGTCCACTGCAGGGGTTCTTCGCTCTCAGAAGTCCGGACTGCAGACTTACGAAGAGTCAGTTATTAACAGAAACAAAGCGGGGACCCCATGTTAGAAACAAATTTCTTTTGATAAGTCTAGGAAAAGCACACAGCTAATCTTGCATTCAGAAAAATATTATGTAGAGCACAGACAATGCTATTCTATATGCCTCAGCCTTTATCTGGAAACTCAAATATTAATATTTTTCTACTTCATTCTATCCATAATAAGTGATTATCATCATAGTTGCATAAATAAGAAGTAACATTTATAGATGGCTTTATAGTTTGCAAAATATATTTAATG
The DNA here is from genome assembly GCA_023783475.1 of Daubentonia madagascariensis. Lineage (NCBI taxonomy): Eukaryota > Metazoa > Chordata > Mammalia > Primates > Daubentoniidae > Daubentonia > Daubentonia madagascariensis. Next base: position 3,406,643 of record JAKFHU010001035.1, read on the forward strand.
TATGTTCTCTACTTAATGCTAATAGCGACCTTCGTTTTATCACCCATCACTAAGTTTTCCCATTTTGCTTGTGGGAACAATAGGAGATATGCTATTGGAGATATTATCAAAAATTAATTTTCAGCTTTCCAACTCTTGGAACTTTATAACCCTAGTTCTCAAAAACTGCTGGCTCTCATTTTATGGTCTAGGGACTATGGTAAAATTTGGTCAACATCTCAGAGTTTAGGCTTGACCTCAAGACTTCAAAGTCTATATTCTAAATGATCTCAACTATATCAGGAGTTCCACTTGGTGAATTCTGAAACCAAAAGAGCAATATTGTCTTACTATACACATACAAGTTGTATTTACAAATTGAATTAGAAACATAGCTTTCAATAGCAAATTACTTATCAATAATTACCCTCATGCTATTTGTTTCAGCTCTTAAATTTTCCCAGTAACTGTGTTTATTTATTCCTGAGGTTGAGGTGAGAGAACTGAAGAGACAGGATGCCTCCGAACCCTTGGGAAAGTGGTGGGAGGTTAGATGTGTCCATTATGTGTCTGTCACTTCCCGGTGTTGAGAAATCTCATCAAGAGGCTTCACATAAATGCGGAGCAGCCTGGTAGATAAGAGGGGCCCCTGGGGTATTATGCATATTAAACTCCTTGTCAGTGACAACCATTTATTGATGTGTGTGAAATGTTTGGACATGGAGAGGCTGCAACGGTAAGTGTCAAGTCTTATTCTTAATTCTTATAAAATTATGTGAGGACTTTTGCCAGTACATGTGCTTGGGACATTCCAATTTTCTACCATGACAAATATATTTTTAATAAAAATTTTTAATTCCCCTCAATAAGAAAAATATTATTATTACTTAGCAAAAACATTGGGGAACAGCTTCCTGTGAGTCAAATATATAAGTTTAGGAACTTGAGAGATGTGTACAGAGAGTAAGTGCTCAGCTAGCTTTATATTATTTTATTTATTGAATAAGGCAGAAACTTTATTTGTGAGCTAAGGTGTAATCTGGAATTGGCCATACTTTTCCCCGGAAAGGCTCCATTTCTCCAAAATGCAAATATCCAATTGGTTTATGTTCCGAATATAATTTTCTGTCTGAAAGTTAAATATTCCTCTATGGGTTACCTCCTTATTGTCCAATATACCTGTTTTCACGTAATGCTTAGTATTTTGCATTTTCCTGTAAATCTTTTTTGTTTATATTGATTGTAATTTACTTCAAAAGAAGTCTACCCTAAAAGCTATCAAGATATACATTGAGTTTATCATCTTGAAATAAAATGGAGCCAATAAAAGCCCATAATAGGTCTACCTTCTAAATATTTTTACAGATTTCACAAAATTTGGCATAGAGAAAGGAGTTGGAGAGACACATACTTGCATCCCCTGAAAGTGACTTTTCACAGAGCTGCGGAAGTTTGCCATTTGATGAGACCATCGCGGCCATGCTGGGTTCCCAGAGCCCACCAGGTAAATTGCTGAAATGACAGCCGTGTGTATGTAGATGGAAGAGGGAGGAAGTGAGTAGGTTCAGCAATCTGAGCTTTCACATATCACTCAAGGGGAAAATAATAGAGACATACTATTAGTGACCTATCAAGAGTGAATTTTTAGTTCTCCAATTCCTGGAACTTTATAACTCTAGTTCTGAAAACAGGTCCCCGACCCACATACTCTTGTGCCTTCTGACAAGCATCCACACATATTCCAAATGCTTAATGATAGAAACATAACCTGGAAGGTACATAAACAAGCAAAGTTACTGGAGGCTTCCATTACTTTGTGCAATGTCCCAGCTTGATCCCGACATGGCTGTACAGTCCTAAGTTTGAGCAAATCACAACCTCTATCCACAAAGGTCCAAGGGAGCCTTTTATAAGTACATATAGTTGTGTTATAAAATATGAACACAAGGAAGAAATCAACACTAAGAAAAAGGAGTGCAAATAGGCAGACAAGAAAGGGAGCCCAGGTGTTTTGGGGTTTCCCACCCAGAATTGTCACGTGTTGCTGCTTGTGTTTAAGGCGGAATGTCGTCACGGAGACGAACCACCACGGCCCCGTACCTCGGTAATGCTGGGTGGCGGGTGGTGTCAGAGAGGCTGAATAAAGGGTTGCAGAACAATCAGCTTGTGATTCTACAGTCTCCTCTTTGTTCTCTAAGATGGGGTACCAGTTATGGGTTCTGACAAGCATTTTGGATGACCTGGTTCTCCCCAGGAGTCAGCTCCAGTAAACAGGTTGTCTTTCCCTATCTTCCCCTTGGTTTGGCTTTTAAGCAAACCTGTCTTCCCAGCTGCCTCCCATTTCCAATGCAAGGGCATCCTTTGCTGGACCCATTTAACTCAAAGGCAACCTCACTCCCTGCAGAGCACTCTGCATAGGCATTGTCATGCCCCAAGTCCCAGGACGGGAGCTGGGCTTAACACTTGGAAAGGTGGACCCTTAGACTGTCAGAACTTGCCCCTCTTCAAAGCACCCACCTTTCTGATCTCATTGGCTAGGGCCTCATTCATTCTCATGTGAAAACAGTGAACAATAATGGGTAGTATATGTTGAACACATTCCATTTGCCAGAAGTCTTACAAACATGATCTCATTTAAGCTAAGTTCAAATCTCTTTTTTGCATTGCTACCTATGTGTCCTTGGGGGAGTCTCTGTCCCTCAGTACCTGCTTGGATTAGGGTGGTCTAACATAGACTCAAAAATGTGCAGTGGCTCAACACAATGGGAGCTTCTTCCATCTCACCTAACTCCTTTCTGTTAGTTGTCCAGGAGCCCAGGCTGATAGAAGGTCTGCCAGTGACAAGCTGTTGCTCCTGTTTGCTCTGGGGTCATCTTCCTCCCACCTTTCTAAGAGGATGATTGAGTGCATTGGAGGAAGTATGTGAGCTGTTCTCATGGGCCAGGTCTGGAAGAGGTCACCATACCTCCACTCACACCGTTGGTGCTAAGTCAGCCCCATGGCCCACCTAGAATGGAGGGAGGCTGGGGGGTGGAGTCTACCTGTGTACCCAGAAAGGGGAGGACAGTGTGGTCCTGGAGAACAGCTGGACATCTCTACTATACCACATCACAGCTTTGTCATGAAGAATATACAAGCCAAAAAGCATAATGCTTAGAAAGCTGTCTGGTGAACAGTAAGCACTCCATAAGCATTAGTGGTCAGTATTTATTATTAGAAGTAACCTGATATCTAAAGATTATAATTCTCTTTTAGCAGATGAGGAAACAGAGGATTTGATTAAGGTCAAGTAACTGGTAAGAGATGAATTTGGGATCGGACCCGAGTTTGCTAAACCCCGTGATTTTGTTCACTGAGCATCACTATTTTGGGGTTGATATTCCAATAGTGTTTGCTGTGAAATCCACTCCTTTCAGGGCCCAGAAGACCATGAAGACAAGAAAATTAGTTAAATCATTAACTGATGTTGTGAAAAGGAAATATCCTCAAAACATTTTTACTTATTTTCCTAATAAAAGGGAGAAGATATTCACTTTTGTAAAAACTAAAACAGGTTTAAAAATCTATTATATCTTAATGAAGTTTAGAATCACTCGCCATGTTTTTACGTGCTTAACGCATGCCCTCTCTCCATAACCACTTAGTTTTCATTCTTGTCATTCTGCAATTTATGATGTGCTGACATAAAGCATATAAACAATACCTGTCAGGAAATTTTGCTCAAAGGCAATGACCATTTTCAACGAACCTTAACATACACTCTTTCTTGTTGTGCACTGTCAGTTTCGGATGTGCTCGATCTCTGTGCTTCCTACTTTGCTATCGTACTTATTACCTTAGTGAGAGCTTTCCTCCCATTTCCAGGGGGAATGCGAATAATAAATATAATGTATACTATTGAATGAATTCCTCTCTGTCTACCTACTGGATAGACTTCTCTGTATATTCTAGTTTTTATCTAAGCCTTTTACAGAAACAACTGTCTTTATTTTATTTTATATATGTGTTATCATATCAGGTTCTTGGGATATATTTTTGTTGGCAAGGAAATATGTGTTACTGTGACTAAAGTTGACAACTGTGTAAAAGCATGTTTTCTTTGTCTTTTAGGCATGTCATTTTTTAAAAGCTCTCTGTTTTGTAGCAGCACTTTCTTCTTGTCATGGGAAACATAGTGAATGATAGTGTTGATTTTTAAGGCACATCAGAGTAACCAGAAGGTCTGTGGTGCCTGGGGGGTCCTGGCTGCCCAGCGAGCTGAGGGGGATCTGCTACCCACCTGTGGGACACTGGGTGCCACCAGATTCCAGTCAGGAGCTCTGGCTGGAATCTTCACTGGTAGTGTTTTTCCCTGGAGTTTGAGGAGAGGCGTGGTGCCCCAGATCTGACACTGTGACTGAGATTATTGGGGGTCACAGGTTGACACAGCCCCCTCATGTCCCTCTGTGAGACCAGCAACTGGTATTATTTAGGTAAATTATATTTATACGCAAGTATTTCTCCTAGGTGTGATCATAAATTATATACCTCCCTAAAAATTGTTGTTTTATTTTCTAGAGTTAATTTTAAGGAAAAATGACTCATTGCTGTTGAGGGTGAGAGTTAACTATATGGGTCATTATTTTGGTTTTAGTCTCTGCCAGAGAAACAAAACAGATGCAGATGAGATCCCTGGAGAGTTATGAATTTCCACAATCCATTCATTTCACTAAACCTTCAAGAACACAAAGAGTTATTGCAGAAAGGTTGGTCAACCATCTTCCACTTAAGATGGAAACAAATACACAAAACAATATTCACTGAAGAGCATTTCACGTGGATGATAATCAAGCCCCATGTGTTGGTCAAGTGCATGCATGTTTTTATTTGAGATTCATGGACCTTCTGAGGTAGGCAAGTTGTGTCTCCATTGGAAAATCTGAGGTCAAAAGAAGTGAAATGAGGAACCTGCGTGTCTTAGTCCATTTGGGCTGCTACAACAAACTACCATAGACTGGGTGGCTTATAAACAACAGGAATTTATTTGTCACAGTTCTGGAGGTTGGAAGTCCAAGACTGAGGTGCCAGCATGGTCAGGTTCTGGCGAGGGCCCTATGCCAGGTTGCAGACGGCTGAGTTATACCTGCACATGGTGGAAAGTGGGTGACAGAACCCCCTCGGGCCCCTTTTTAAGGGCACTCATCCCACCCATGAGGCTCCACCCTCACAGCCTCATCACCTCCCAAAGGCCTCACCTCCTAGCAGCACCACTGTGGGGTTTGGGGTTTCAACATACAAATTTGGGGGACACAAACATTCAGACTATGGCATGGCGGCTACTGTTGGAAAGTGTGGTGTTGCTAAGCTGGCTGTCGTGTCTTCTGTCTTCACATCCAGAAGTCTAATCAGCACTGCACTTTTGTGGCCCTAGTAATTATTGTATTAAGCTTCAGGATGCTAGTGCAAAGGAGATTTCAATATTGTCTGCCCTGAAGAACGCTGTAAGTAACTTAGGTATCTTTGAAAGTACTATTAAAAATAAAAGAAGTACTCCATGAGCTTTCAAGGCATTTTCTAGTCCCGTGATGAATCATTTGAAGATGTAAATATCAAGCATGTTTTCTGATTATTTCCATGAATATAGCATATGTTCATTATTAAGTTGCTAATGGAATTATGATAAGTACTGTATAAATTTAATCAGAAAAGAAATTTGCCTTATACTTGAAGATGCTTATTAAAAAGAAATAGAAAAAAAAAAGAATTCCCAGTTCACTGATGGGGAAATTGAGGCTCAATAGAGTTAGGCAGCTTGGCCAAATCACATGGTTAGTTATTGGAGCTGGGATACAAACCCTTGCTTGTCTGAACCCAAAGTTGTTCTCTCACCACGGTACACCATTTCCTCTGGCTCCTGTGACCACTCCCTGTGGTCTCTGCCTCTTACTTTCAGCCAGACTCTCTGTTTAGTAGTCTTGCTCTCTGGGTATCTGGAATTAAACAAAGTCAGAGGCTGATTTAGCAGACTGTTTCTTCAGTAATGTGATGATCTCTTACAGCCAGAGGGCAACACAAAGCCAGAGAATAAACCAACTTACGACTGCTCAAACATACAGATTTTTGTCCAGTATATAATAAGAAGCCCCTTTTCCTAGTAGGGTGTTATATAATAGCAGGTATGTTAGGTAGATAGTTAGGGTGTCCGGCTCTTCTCGGGACCAGGGTTCCCTGTTTTGGTGCTGTCTTGGGCAATTGCTCCCCCTGGGAAGAAGGATGGGGGGGTACTCCAATTTGGTGCTGCCCCACCCTTAATCCCATCCCGAGCAACAGCTACACCTGGGGAAGGCGGAACGCTTCACCAATCTCGGATTTCCCCACCCCGGGCATAATAGGATTTAGAAAGTGACCTGGAGTAAAGTGAGAGTCATCCTGATTCCATTAGCTTGAATCTGCATTGTCGTTCACCCCCCAGGTGGGCTTTCTTAGAGGGAGCTCTTACATGCAGATGGAATTTTGAGGATACCTGTTGATCATTTGATAACATCCCACACCTCCTGAGAGCCTGTCCCCAGACTCAGCTAATAAAAGGAAACAATCCGAGGAGAGAGAGAGAAAGTGGGTCCGTCATTTGGTGAGTGAGTCTGTCTGTCTATCTATCTGTCTCTCTGTCTCTCTCTCTGTCTCTCTCTCTCTCTCTCTCCCCCTCTCTGTCCCCCCTCCACTCTCGGAGACAGACCCAGTTCATTCTACAATAGAGAGATGCTCACGTGAAACTGCTCCCTGCCTGAGGTTACTCTGCAGCGCTGGCCCTCCTGGTGATTTTTGCAAGCAAGGAGTCGGAGGGCCGGGATAATGGTCTGGACTTGACCCTTTGGCGTGTCCGGTCATTCTTCAGCCAAGAGCACACCAAGAACCGAGGGCAGGCTGCCACCCTGACAGGTGTACTTAGTAGGATAATATGTAATACATAATATATGTAGGCAATCTTCTAATTTCAGTTTCCTTTGAACATAGCACCAAAATTACTGGTATATCTACTTTTGTAACTGTATCTAAACCTAACTGTGTGTGGAGCCACCCATTCGTCAGCTGTCTAGTCTCTCTCCCTCCTCTCTCTCTCTCCAGGTACCGCTGGCTTGGCTTGAGGATGAATTAAGAGACTAAACCTTGTGAGCGATTACAGCGGGGGAAAGTGCTGAGACCCTGGGGTGAGATGGGCTGGAGTGAGGAGAACCAGGAGATGTTTCCGGAGGTCCTGTGAACAGGGCTCTTGGTGGCTTGGATGGACGGGGTGCCTGAGAAGTGATCCAGTGCGATGTGATTTTCTAGGTTGGGTGACAGTGGGATGTGGTGCTGGTTTGCGAGAAGGGGATTAAGAGGAGGCACCTCAGGAGCGTGTGGAGAGGTCGTTTTGTTTTGTGTGGGCTGAGTTTGAGGAAGCTGCAGGACACTCACATAAGGCTGTCCTTAGCAGTCGGATGTATTTGGGATGGAATAAAAAGGCAGGCAGATAGATTCGGAAATCATCAAAGTAAGAGTAGGGGTAGAAGCCCTAGGAATACAAGCCTCTTTTTCCAAATATGCCTTCACCTGAATGTCCTGCTTCCCACTTCACGCTGTGCGCACCTCACGGCCACCTCGTGTGACTCGGCCGCCCGCCCCACCCTGCCCTCCGGGAGGCCCGTGCTCTGCCCAGAGCGGCCCAGGTCTGCGAGGCTCACTGCTAGTCTCCGCTCACCCAGGAAACCTTCCCGGGCTCCAGCCCATCCCGATGGCTCCCCAATTTTACTCATGGATAATGCTGATGTGTAAAGCCACAGTCAGCCCTAATAGCCTTCACTCTCTCTTCAAAAGCACGGTGAGTTAGAACCAGACTTTAAAGTCAAAGGATTCTTTCTCTTTCTTTTTGCATCCTGTTTTATGATTTACTAGTTGGATGACCATGGGCCAATTCCTCAGCCTTTTCCGTCTGCAGTTTCCTCATCAGCAAGTTGGGGATACTTGCACTCCCTCAGGCAACGTGTCAGACCCTGAGCAGTGCCGAGCGAATGATAAACCCTCCATTAATATTAGCTGTCGTTTTTATTTTCCTCAACTTAAACATTAGCGGTCTCTGGGGTTGAAAAGGACATACTTGAAAGTCTCATGGTGTCTTTTATGTCATTTTGTTTTGTAAAACAAGTGTTTACTGAGTGCTTTTTGTGTGCTCGGATCTTGACTGGGGGATCTAAAGATACGTAGGAAGACACATTAGTCATTTCCCCCTCCAGAGGGTTTACTTTTATTGGGGATTTAGGATATATAGACCTAAAACTGCGATAATATAACAACTAACAATTAAAGTACTTTTACCAGCTGTGGGGAAAGTGGCTTGCCAGCACGGCTGGGTGTCTAAAGGATTTATTTTCCTGGGGGGAAGGGAGAGTGGTGCTATTCTACCCTCTTGTCAATTATGGTGGGCGCAGCACAGGCTTGGTCATGGTGACGTGTACATTCCCACTCATTTCCAGCTCGGGGACAGTGGGGAGGTATGTAAGGAATTGAAACAAAGTGAACCTTAATGATTGTACTTAGCAGTGGGTTGGGGAGAACTCTTTTTGCAGTCCCGAACCCTTTCAAGTCTTAGCTGCATGTCAATAACACTTCTTGTTTCAGAACCACCCTGAGAGCCATAGGTGGTCTCCAGGGATCCTGTTGCTTGTTCAGGGTCAGGTGAGACCCAGGCAAGCCAGGCACTGAAGGATGGTCGGTCAGAGGAGACAAGGGCAGTGCAGGGAGCCAGGGTGCCTGGGATCCATGCAGTATTAGCTGCTCTGTACTTATGGGTCATTATCGCTGGTAAGGGTAGGCAGCATCAGTACATTTTATTTAGGGGAGTTTGTACTTTTTCCCAGCTACATAATGTAATTGTATCTTCACAAAAGAGGAGCTCACTTAAGAGAAGTAGCAGCCCTTGCTGTAAAGAAGGGACTTACTCTGACACTTAAGCACTGTGTTATCTTGAACTGAACAAAAAAATCAATGCAATTTGTGCTTAGGCTTGTGATCTCTCCTGTTGTCATGGTGACATGTTAAGGGATTGATTCATCCAGAGAGATTCCAAGCTTGGAAGGGGCCTTGGTAAAAGTAGGAGTATTTTGTCCAACAGAAAGTAAACAGACCCCAGGGCCTGGATGACTCTAAGAATGGAGTAGATTCTCTGTGCACACATGGTCCCCAGGCTAGCGTGATTTGAGCTCTTCCTCGTATGGTGAAGGGTGACCTGGGCAGGTGCCATTTCCTTGGTCAGATCAAGGGGAGCCTGTGACAGCCTGGGTCATGTTAAGTCGCATCACAGGGTGAGGCTGAGGAATGGCTCTGGAAAGCAATTAGCAAGAGACAAACATGGGACCGTCCAGTCACATTCACAGTGGGTCAGGAAAGTGATAGGCAGGCCCAGTGTCTTACCCTCAGAGGAATGGAGCCAGCAGCTAAAGCATTAGCTGACAAAAGGAAAGGATGTTTAGAGAGTTTTTAAAAATTTATTTATTTTTCTTTATTTCAAAATATTATGGGGGCACAAACATTTAGGTTATGTATGTTGCCTTTGCACCGTCTGAGTCAGAGCTACAAGTGTGCCCCTCCCTGAGACAGTGCACACCACACCCCTTAGGTGTGAATATACCCATCCCCCTCTCCCCCCTCTCACCTGCCCGATACCCAATGACTGTTACTTTCATATGTGCACATATGTGTTGATCAATTAGTGCCAATTTGATGGTGAGTATATGTGGTGCTTGTTTTTCCATTCTTGTGATACTTCACTTAGGAGGACGGCTCCATCTCCATCCAGGATAATACAAGAGGTGTTAGTTCACCATTGTTTTTTGTGGCTGAGTAATACTCCATGGTACACATATGCCACATTTTATTAATCCACTCATGGACTGATGGGCACTTGGGTTGTTTCCACATCTTTGCAATTGGGAATTGTGCTGCTATAAACATTTGAGTACAGATGTTTTTATTATAGAATGTCTTTTTTCCTTTGGGTAAATACCCAGTAGTGGGATTGCTGGATCAAATGGTAATTCTACTTTTAGTTCTTTGAGGTATCTCCATATTACTTTCCACAGAGGTTGTACTAGTTTGCAGTCCCACCAGCAGTGTAGAGTGTTCCTATCTCTTTGCATCCACGCCAACATTTGTTGTTTTGGGACTTTTTGACAAAAGCCATTCTCAAAGGAATTAAGTGATACCTCGTTGTATCACTTAATACAATGATTTTGCATTTCCCTGATGATTAGAGATGTTGAGCGTTTTTTCATATGTTTGTTGGCCATTATTCTGTCTTCTTTTGAAAAGTTTCTGTTCATTTCCTTTGCCCATTTTTTAAGGGGGTTGTTTGATTTTTTTTTCTTGCTGATTTTCCTGAGTTCTATATCTATTCAATAAATGGTGCTGGGGAAATTGGATGGCCACATGTAGAAGACTGAAACAGGATCTACACCTCTTATCTCTCACAAAAATCAACTCATGATGGGTAACAGACTTAAACCTAAGGCATAAAACCATAAGAATTCTAGAAGAAAACATTGGAAAAACTCTTATAGACATTGGCCTAGGCAAAGAATTTATAAGGAAGACCCCCCAAAGCAATCACAGCAGCAACAAAAATAAATACATGGGACCTGATCAAATTAAAAAGCTTCTGCACAGCCAAGGAAACTATCACTGGAGTGAACAGACAACCTACAGAATGGGAGAAAATATTTGCATGCTACACCTCTGATAAAGGGCTGATAACCAAAATCTGTATAGAGATTTTTTTAAAAAATGTTTTTTCCTTTTATTTCTAGTTGACATGTAATAATTGTACGTATTTATGGGGTACACAGTGATTTCAGTACATGTACACAATGTGTAACGATCCAATCAGGATAATTAGCATCTCCATCACCTGAACACTTGTCGTTTCTTTGTGTTGGGAACACTCAGTATCCTCTCTTTTAGCTTTTGAACGTATACAATAAACTATCGTTAACCATATTCACCCTACAGTGCTACAGAGCACTAGAACTTACTCCTCACATCTAGCTGTAGTTTTGTGTCTGTTAACCACCCTCTCCCCATTCTACCTCCCCCTCCCCTCCCTGGCCTCTAATAACCATCATTGTACTTTCTACTTCTGTGAGATCATTTTTTTTCAGCTACCACATGTGAGTGAGAACATGTGGTATCTCTCTGTGCCAGATTTATTTCATTTAACACAGTGTTCTCCAGGTTCACCCTTGTTGCTGCAAGTGATGGGATCTCATCCTTCTTTATGGCTGAGTAGTATTCCATTGTGTGTATATATCACATTTTCCTTATCCATTCATCTGTTGGTGGACATTTAGGTCATTCCATATGTTGGCTATTGTGAATAGTCCTGAAATAAACATGGGGTTGCAGATGTCTCCTCAGTATACTGATTCTTTCCTTTGGATAAATACCTAATAGTGGGATTGCTGGATCATATGGTAGCTTTACTTTTAGTTTTTTGAGAAACCTGCATACAGTTTTCCATGATGGCTGTCCTTGTTTACATGTTTACCAACAGCATGTGAGAGTTTCCTTTTCTTCACATCCTCATCAGTGTTTGTTATTTTTTTGTCTTTTTGACAATAGCCACAGTGTGGTGGAATGATATCTCATTGAGATTTTGATTGACATTTCCCTTATAATTAGTGATGTTGAGCATGCTTGTTGTCCATTTGTAATTTGTATGTCTTCTTTTGAGAAATGTTTGTTCATATCTTTTGCCCACTTTAATTAAATTATTAGTTTTTTTGCTGTGTTGAGTTGTTTGAGTTCCTTGTATATTCTGGATATTAGTCTCTTGTTGGATAAATAGTTTGCAAATATTTTCTGCCATTCTACTGGTTGTCTCTCCACTCTGTTGATTGTTTCCTTTGCTGTGCAAAAGCTTTTTAGTTTAGTATAGTCCTGTTTGTTTATTCTTGTTTTTGTTGCCTATGTGCTTTTGAAGTCTTAGCCATTAAATCTTTGCTTAGATCAATGTTCCAAAGCATTTCCCCTGTTTTCTTTGAGTGGTTTTACAGTATCAGGTCTTACAATTAAGTCTTTAATCCCATTTTGTGTTAATTTTTATATATGGTAGAAGATAGGGGTTTAGTTTCATTCTTCTGCATATGAATATCCAGTTTTCCCAACATGATTTCTTAAAGATGTGTCCTTTCCTCAGTGAATGTTCTTGCTGCCTTTGTGAAAAATCAGTTGGCTGTAAATACGTGGATTTATTTCTGGGTTCACTATTCTGTTCCATTGGTCTATACATCTGTTTTTAACCAATACCATGCTTTTTTGGTTACTATAGCCTCATAATATATTTTGAAGTCAGATAGTGTGATGCCTCCAGCTTTGTTCTTTTCGCTTAGTATTGCTTTGGCTATTCTGGGTCCTTTGTGGTTCCTTGAGAATTTTAGGATTTTTTTTTTTTGTATTTTTGTGAGGAATGTCATTTTTATTTTGGTAGGGAATGCCTTGATCTGTAGATTGCTTTGGGTAGTATGGTCATTTTAACAATGTCAAATCTTCCATTCCATGAGCATGGGATGTCTGTCTTTTCATTTTTTTGTCCTCTTCAATTTCTTTCATAGGTGTTTTGTAGTTTTTATTGTAGAGATCTTTCACTTTCTTGGTTAAATTTATTCCCAGGCATTTTATTTTATTTGCTATTGTAAATAGGATTGATTTCTTAATTTCATTTTTCAGCTAGTTTGTTACTGGTGTATAGAAGCAGTACTGATTTTTGTTTGTTGATTTTTGTATCCTGCAACTTCATTGAAATTGTTTATCACTTAAGAATTTTTTGGTTGAGTCTTTAGGTTTTTTTAATATATAGAATAATTTTATCGGTGAAGAGGGATAATTTGACATCTAGAGGTTTTTAAAAATATTTATAGGTTAAAATAATGTCATATTTTAGTGTGTGTCCTCAAGAGTATACTTCTTGCAGAAATGATTTTCAATTGGTTGAACTGACTGTATTGCATCTAAATTATCAAATAAGCAAGTCAGATCATCTGACATAGTTACAAACATCAGTTACAAATAATGTTACAAATATAACACTGTTTGTTTCTGGTGTGGATTAGGATTGAGGTCATTCTGTGCAAAAAAACAAGACAAAAGGGGAAATGAACACAACTTCAGGAGGAACTGATATTGACCAATGTAAAAGGGAATGATTGGAAAGCACCAAGAAGAGGTTGACAGGCAACCTGTATTCTAACCTTGACTCTGCCAAAGGGTCCTGGTATATCAATGCACAAATCACTCAACTTCTAGAACAGTCCATGATTGTAAAACTGCAGCTATGACTGTGGTTTCAATGATGCCACTGATATTTTTGAAAGAAGAAAAGAGAATTTTAAGGAAATAATAGAAAAGGCACACATATTTTCCTTCCATTTCATTTAAAATAAGAGTAGGGTTTTTTTGGAGTTATAAAAAATATTATCTAACTTTTCTAAATATAGGCAAATTAACATAAACTTGTATTAGTGCATTGCTGGTTTCAGCTGGGTGCAATGAAAAGTCTTACTTTCCAATAAGAGGCGTTTACAGAAATGTAGTTTCCAAGTCAATTTTAGGCCTAAATAAAAATTAATACTAACATAGGCAATATGTTTTGGACTTTTCTATGTACCAGCTCTGTACTTAGTGTTTTACACCTAATTTTTACCACAACACAAGGGGGAAGATAATATTTTGTCTTCACTTTACAGACGTGGTGACAGACTGAATGTCCTCCACTCATATGTTGAAACCCTAGCCCTAATGTGATGGCATTGGGAGGTGGGGCCTTTGGGATGTTTAGGTGAAGTCATGAGATTGAGACCCCTCCCTTCCCAATGATGGGATTGGTGCCCTTATAAGAAGAGGAAGAGACCAGAGCTCTCTTTCTTTTTCTTTCTTTCTGTCTCTTTGCCATGCAGGGACGTGGCAAGAAGGCAGCCATCTGCAAGCCAGGAAGCAGATACTCACCAGAAACCAAGTTGGTGGCACCTTGATCTTGGACTTCCCAGCCTCTGGAGCTGTGAGAAATAAATTTCTGCTGTTTAAGTCACCTAGTCTATGGTGTTTTGTTATTGCAGCCCAAGCTAACGAGCTTGTGGGAACTGAGGCTTAGAGGGTTGGAAAATTTTCCCAGTGTCACATAGTCGGTAAAACACATGATAAGGATTTGAACAGAAGTGGCCTGACTAGTGGCACCTCTAGTCAGGTGCATGCTCTGACTAGAGATAGACTATTACTAATAAAAGTACTTGGATGCCATAGTACTTTTGCAGGAAACAGTTTAGGATGGTGAGCTGTATGCTTTGTTTCTGAAAGGGTGAGACAGGTGTTGGACTGCGAGAGAGGAGGAAGGAAGAGGAAAGGTGAATTTCCCCCCATGATACTAAGATATGCACACAATGTTACCTGGGAATGTTACCATTTTAACTATTAAGAAAGATAGGCACACAAATAGTCTGCAAGCAATCAAGCAACTTAAATACAGGAATATTGGCAGGAGTTGAAGGAGATTTGATAGAAACCAACATTATAGTCTCAGCCCAGAGCTTTCTAAAAGGCATGCCAAAAAGGGAAATCTAATCGTACAACTTACGTTAAATGAAAGAAGGTGACATTTTTCAGGGCAAATGAGGTTTTCTTGGTATTTTTTTTCCAGCTTTACTGAGGTATAACGGGCAAATAAAAATTGTATATAAGGTGTACAATGAGATATTTTGATACGTTGTTAAACATTTACTGCAATCAAGCTAATTGACATATCCATCCTTCACATTCTTATCTGTTTTTGGTTACTTAATTTTGAACAAAAGTGTCTTAACAAATAAAGTTCCTGTTTAAGGACATTGAATAATGAAATAGTTTCACAGAAAATCTAGAAGTGCATTTTATATGGCTGTTTCTAATGTAAAATAGGTAAAATTTGAGATATAATGTTGAATTTAAGTTAGAAAGTGGTGGGAGGCGAGGGTGATGTGGGAGACATGCAGAGCTCTGGGGTCCCAGTGTGGTCCGGGTGTAGCCTGGAGTGGATTTAGCTTCTCCTCTGTACCTGGGACAGCGGCTTATTTGCATCCCTGTGGTCAGAAAGGAAAACTTTTTTGTTTAGAATATTTGCAGGATGGTGAGCAATTGCTCTAATCTTGACTGTGACTTGGGCCTTGGGGTGGGCAGGAGTGGAGACTGAATTTGGAAAGACTGTCCCAGTCCTCAGGGCCCCTCCCTGTGATTGGGGGTGTGTCTGCTGCTGATCCTTGGACTTGTCTGGCCCACACTGCCCTGTGTGGTCTCCTGCCTTCCCGACCACCTTCTCACGCGGGTCAGCCACTGTGGCCTTCTGGTCCTTCCTTGAACATCAAGGCTCGACCTCCACGCAGACTCCTCGCACCTGAGGTCCCCTCTGCCTAGAACATTCTTTCTGCGCCTCTCCCTTCCTTCAAGTGTCTGCGCCCATGTCTGCCTCCCGCGGGGGCCTCCCTAACTTCCCTCTGTGCACTTCAGCTCCCCTTCCTTACCCTTGGTCTGCATCTGCTGAATAGGTCCCTTTGTCTCCACAGCCAGGACCAGCATCACGCTTACCTGGCCACCTGCTCATTCACGTCCTTCCCCCAGGTGGGACACAGACTACACGAAGTCGGGGATTTTGCCTCATTCATTCTCTGTTGCACCTCCGGGACCTTGAACTGTGCCTGAGGCACGACAGACGTTCCAGTATTTTTTGAATGAATGATTGAATGCCACGCCTTTCTGGGTTACTTTGTTTTAGGCGAGCCTCTTTATGTAGCATGCAATTAGGTTGTGATTTGTTATTCAGTCCTAGATGCCTTTTCACTTAACAGGTAAATTTATCCAATATTTACGTATTGTCATGACAGGTTTATTTGGCCTTAGCCCCATCATAACACTTCATGCTATCACACGTCCACGGGCACAGACCTCGGGCCAGTTGCCAGAGTTAGCATCCTGGATCTTCCACTTTGGGCACACGATTTCAGCTCTCTGCACCTATTTTTTTTTTATTTGTAAGATGGGAATAACCAAAGCCCCAGCCTTACATAGTTGTGAGAATGAAATGAGCTAATGTGTGAAGCACAGCATCCCTGCTTGGTGCCTGGCAATTGTGAGATGCACTGTGCTGGCTGTCTCTGAGGTCTGTGCTGTAAGCATGCCTTCTTGGCTTCAGTAAATTCTCCAAGTATTTTGTTCAGGCCTATTTTTGTTTTCTAGTTTCATACAAAATGGAATGTAATCTCTTCTTTTTTTTTTTTTTTTGCTACCATTAAAAATGATTTGCTATTACTATTTCTATTTTTAGACTTGAAGAATGAGGCACACAGGCAAAGCGAAAATGGGCCCTACCCTGTATCGTGACAAAACAGTAGGACAGAAGAGAGGCCTGGTCCTCTGGTCTGCAGCCCAAAGGCAGACTCCAGCTTCTTTCTGGTTAGAGCTTCTCAATATACTTAGGAGAACGCCTTTTAAAAATGGCAATAAAAACTACTATAGCTTTTGTGAATTATTTTGACATTGGCACTTAATTTCCTTGTTTTGGGCCCTGTAAAAAGTCCGAGTGTCTGAAAAGCCCTCAATTGTTCATATTCAAAAATATTTTAATGCACTGGAATTCATAAAAATTTGAGCATGTCTTTCATTTGAATGTGCGACATTGTGTGTATGTGTTTCATAAAGAATAAGAATAGAAGAGATCAGAGGAAAGGAAGGCCAAAAGGCTTTCTTTATATTTATTTTTCTTAGAAGAGAAAGACAGTGCTGACTTCATTACTGACCAGGAGTTGTTAAAATGGTGTAGTTTCAGAAACCCTGGAAATGGACCCTTTTTTCTCAAATACCTTTCATAAGTTTCACTAACACATGTAATTCTTATCTCAAGCATATTAGACACCATTAAAGATAATTCAAGTTCGCATTATATTAGAAGTCATGGCAAGATTATGTAATTTGTGTTGACACATCCATGGCTCTTATCAATTATTTTAAAAGAAGATGCTGGAGCAGCAAAAATGACCTTCTTATACTTCACAACACACTCTGGGCTTGTGGCAGGATGGTGGGGCAGGGCTGGTCTAATGCATTGGAACACGTCTCTGCATAAGACGTGCCTGCCTAATTGTTGCAGCTTTATAATCCCACTTTGCTCTTTTAATTTGACTGCAATTATATGAATGTTTCAGACCTGAAACTTGTTAGAGATATTTGTTAGCACTAAGTAATAAGGACCCAACCATAGATTATTATGAAATTGGCAACTTCTCTGCTCAGATCACTCACTTCGGACACTTCTCCCCGGTACCTGTGCTACTTGTGATTCCCGGGTGGGACTGTGAGGGGATCACCTCCAAGCCGGAGACACAGCTCTCCTCACAGGCTTCGTGACAGTTTAGGAGCAGGTGTCCGGGACAGCTTCTGCTTCTGTGTTATTTTGCACACTCACAGGCCTCCAGTGTGGTAACTTGGTTCCTATTAAATTCCACCGAGTCTATATTATTTTACAATGATTGCAAAAATTCTTGCAGATATAAGGGACCACCCAATTATTAATTGTGTCACACACACAGTCTCTTCCATATCACCCGAGTAAATAGATAAGCAGAAGTGAACAAAAGGCCACACGTATCTCTCTGTGGTCCAGGACAGCAAGGTGGAATCATAAATCTAGATAAATTGCCCCTGTGGCTGAGTCATCTGTGTTCACTGAGAGATGCTGGCAGTTGGAATTCAGGCAGTTGTGGAGCTTCACCGAAAAGGGTGTTATTGGTATCACTGAGGCCATGTGCTCCACAGAGGAAAATGTGGTGCTTTAGTACATGTTCCCTTTTAGAGAAATCTAAATGGAGTCTGGAATATTAATGTACCTGGTATGGCCAAAGACTTGCTAGTTGATGAGCAAAATGCAGACAGCTATTCTTCGTTTTTATTTGAGAGTATAAATAAAAATCGCTCTTTGAAACCAGGTGGCCAACGCAGTCTGGGTCCTGGAAGCAGAATGTTTTCTGCTGTGTCCACAACAGCCTACTTCCTGGGAGTAAATATTTTATATTTGGCTTCAGTTTTTAAAAAAGACGCTGCCCCGGCATTTATGGGTAGCTACAAGCTTCTTTAAAATTCACATGGCAAGCAAATAAATAAAATGCCCAGATCAGAATGTCTCACTGTTTACCGTGCATGGATGAACAGGGTGAATGCAAATTCTGTGCACTGATGGTTACAGAGGGTGTGAGGGAAGATGCTGCAAATTATGTTGGAAAAAGCTTAGGAGAGAGGAATCTCAATATCAGTGTGGAATGCATAAAATATGTTCTTGTTACCTGAAGAGGGTCTATTTTCCAGTGCTTGCTTTTCTCCTGTGTGTTTTATTGTTTCTCCCTGGCCTCCTGCGGGGACATTGCGCTGCCCCTTGTCAGTGGGAAGGCTGCTTGCTCTCCCCGGGCCAGGCAGTCACCACCCTTTTTACCTTCCCATGACAGCACTGGCCTTGCAGTTCCCAAAGACTGTTCCCACACATGATCTCAGCTGAATTTCACTATTTTACGAGGTGGCAGAATGAGTAAAGTTGTCATTGTTTCAGTGACTGAGGGACTGGAGCTCAGAAACTTTACAAGGATTTGCCCAGAGTATTGTAATATGGGTCAATAAATGGCAGGTCTAGAACCAGAACCCGAGTCCTGCTTTCCAGACCGTGACTGCTGTATGACAACGCTTCTAATAGGAATGGAGATGTCAATTCTTAGTCTCCTTTCTATTGGTGTCAGTAGAATTTTGTGTGTCTTTTGTATTTGTATAAAGGAGTCTATTGTATTGGTGTGTGAAGCACGATGGTTTTAAGTTGGAGTAGATCAGGTTGAAATCCTAGCACTGTGTGATTTTATTTTGGGAAATGCCCTAATTTCTTTGAGACTAATTTCATAATCTATAAGACGTGAATACCTGTACCTCCTTTGTAGGGTTGTGGTGGGAGCCTATCCCTGTGCTTGGGACATGTTAATAGTAACTTCTCAGTCAAATGTATCTTTGAGCTGACCCTGGGACTCCAGCCTTCCTGAGTGTGTCCGGTCTGTTCACTGGCAGGTTCCTCCAGGCCTCTGTCCGAATGATTTGTTCACAGTGGAGGGAAGACCTGTAGGTGCCTGGAGGAAGAGGCAGGAGGGAAAGGAAGCAGAGGCTGTGGAGGGCTTGGCTCGGGGACTCAGGTTTGAACTGTGGAGAGAATGGCTGTCATCAGGAAGAGAGGTGCTGGCACCATTAGGAAGTCTAGGAAAAGAGAGTGTGGGCCGTGTGGCTGTGGCAGTTGGTGGCAGAAGGCACAACAGAGCAGGCTAGAGGGGCCTTGCCTTACTTCTGGGCAGAACCTGTCTGTCTTGTTTCTGGTGCAATGAGAGAGTTGTTTGCCACTGATCCTTGGCCCCTCCAGAGGCTATATCTTTGGGAACTCCAAGAAAGGACCCTGGGCATGGCCACCTAGGTTCTCGTGGATGTCCCTCGAGCAGAGTCGTGCAGTGGGGGGGTCCTTGCAAGTGGGTTTGTGAGGGGCCAGAGTGAAGAATCCGGAGAAGGCTGCTTGTGATAATTTGGAACACTGGCCCCTGGAAGAACCCAAATACCTGGTGAGAATTTTGGGGGTTGAAGAACAGGGTATGTATTGTTCAGATGGCTTGCATTTGGCAGGTGGGGGCAGGGGCCACTGAAAATTGAGGGATTCACGTTAATGCCACCCTGTCAGTGCCCCTGCCTGGTGAGGACTGAGGGAATTTTAGTTACCTGGGTGTATGTGAACATGGACCCACAGTGTGTAATCTTGAAGCATTTGATTCGTTTAAGTACTGTAGATAGAAGATGACCGGATCTCCTCCTCCAGTGGGGGGACAGAGAGGTGAAAACAGCAAACACCACGCGGCAAGTGCGATGGTACATGAAGTGCGATTAGACCACAGAGGAGGGAAGGGTGACTAGTCCCGGGCAGTCCAGACAGCCACAGAGCCTGGGGAGTGGGCCTGGTCCCCACGGGAGAGAAGCAGCGGTGGCATTCCATGCCAGCGACTGAGGCGGCCAGGGTTGGAGGTGCAGCATAGCCGCAGTGTGGAGCCTCAAGTCCGGGAGAGTCAGCGCAGAACAAAGCAGAAGTCTGCCTGACACTAAACCTCTGGAATCTGGACATGTCTGCCCCCATCCTGGCCACCCTACCAGCTTTGCCCCACGGGCTGTCCCAGCACAAGTGCTCACTATAATGTTGATTCAAGTCTGTGTGCACTGAGGGCTCATTTCTCTGAAGGTCAGATTTTTCACAAATTAAACCGTCCACTTCTCAGATGGAAAGTACAGAGCTCAACTCCACTGTTTTAGGAGTTAGAGTTCAACACATGAGAAGAAAACAGCATGCTTTTATTTACCTCACATAGAAACCTCTGCGTGATTCCTTATGGCTAACTGCTCATTTCTCCATTCTAAACGTTGCCCTAATTAAACCTTTCTCCAGAACTTTTGTACTTTTCGACAAAATTAGAATGAATGAATAAAAATACAGATTCTAATTAGTACTTCCTACATATTAAAGAAATTACTCTTCCTCTTCCTTAAAGAAATGTTACTGGGAAGAAATAGATGATCTCTGAGATGTAATTTTTCTTTTCAGATAGTGGTGATAATTCTTAGTAAGTGCATTGCTGCACATGACGGGCTGTGTCCACAGGCCAGCATGTTCTGGAACAGTCTGAATGATAGATAGACCCCATGGAGTAGTAGTTATATTTACTGAAAGGAAAAAAAAATCTTGCAATAAACATTTTTTATAGGAAGCTATGCATGGATACATTTGTTAAATTGTTTTAAATAACTCCAGCACCTAATAAAAATAGGATTTGAAGGACAACTAAAGTTTCATTTTAAGATATGGTAACATCTGCATCTGCTGAATGATTTATATCTGTGACGTTAACTAAGCATTATAGGAGAAAACACTGTTTGACCTCAGGCGAGCTGGCGTGAGACATGAGCTTGTTCCAGGTTGAAATTTCCCTCTTAAATTTTTTATGAAATTCTCCCAGCAGGGTCACCGTTGGGTTCTGAAAAGATTTTCAAGCTCAGAATTGCTACAGCTCAGCCATCACAAAACCATTTATTCAATTAGCTCTCCCTCCCCTTCCTCTTAATGCCACATAATAATATAGAATAGGTTTAAGGCCCATGAATTGTAAAATTATCATTTTTCACCAAAGCAACCTTATATTAAACACTTAATTATTCATTACTAATGCTTGTCATGGTGAAATATTAGCCTCGCAAATTTTGAAAGCACCAGACCCAGCTTTTCTTCCTTGAAGGTTAATGGCAGGGCCCCCATTTCACTAGATTTTCTAAATGTGGCACACCTCATGTGTCATTGTGTGGCTTTCCCGACCCCCAACCCTTTTAGCAAGTAAAATCCACACTGTACAGAATGTGCCGTCCGTGAGGATGAGAAATTAATGTTAATGATCACCGTGGGGAGAGCAGGATTGGGACAGCACAGTTCTGTGAAATACTGTCAATTGAATGATTTTGTAAGGGATGTGTTTTTAAAGGTGATTTACCTCTTAATTTAAATGATGTACTTTTATACAAACCTGGTGACGACATAGAATTACGGCAGTGAAATGAGTCTGCATTCGTCACAGCAGGGTTTGCTCGCCTGCATTTGGTCACGGTATTCAAGATTTCAGTACTACAGTTTTGCATATTTTACAGCCCAGGACTCCCACTGTGCAACATCTGTGCCCTGTAGGTTTACAGAGGGTGAAAAAAGAACCCTCTTGGGCATCTGCACACTATACCCGATATCACCTTCTCAATACTCCCGTGGCTTTAATCCTGTTAATAGAGAAAAGTCTTCCTCATCTGTCTTCCAGGCAATCTCTAGAAAATAGCATTAAGGCTGGAAACAATGGTCTGACCCCTACGTGGGACATTGGCTCCGCCCGTGTCTGTGGAAGGGCTTTTCTATGCCAGGGAAGATAGTTCCCTCTGATTTACATGGAGAACTTCTGGAGGGAACATGTGTGAGTCAGGGAGGAGAGACCTTGACCCTCCATTTAAATTAAGTGATGGCCACTATCACCGGAAGACACCAGCAGCCACTGTGCCATTTGGGATGGTGCCTGTCCTCGGCCCTGTTGGCCTGGGCTGGCTTTCTCTGATTTGCTGCAGCAAGTCTCTGTCAGTTTTCCTGTCTTCCCAAAACCCCCCCTTCCACAGCCCTCACTCCCACATCTGAAAAGCTTGTTACCAGCACAAGAATGGATGATATGGTTTTTGGAAAATTCCTGCAGATTCCAAGATGATCAAAAACCAAAACAACACCCAAAACCTATATAAAGGAAAAAAATATATATTTGAGTTTATTTTAGGGAGTATTTCCCCAATTTCTGTTTAACTTAGGTTGCTTTCCTTTCATAGTGATTTTGATGACCTTAGTTAGATTATCATGAAGTTCTCATTTTCTGAATTCTTATGGGATTGTGGTTTATATACTCAGTGTTGTGGGCTGAATTGTGTTTCCCCCAAAATTTATATGCAGAAGTCCTAATCCCCTGTACCTCAGGATGTGTCCATATTTGGAGATAGGGCCTTTAATGGGTAATTAAAGTAAAATGAGGTCGTTAGGTTGGCCCCTAATCCAATCTCACTGATATCCTCATAAGAAGAAAAGAGATCAGGACACAGACAGGCACAGAGAGAAACCCATGTGTAGACACAGGAAGAAGATCTGTCTACAAGCCAAGGAGAAAAGTCTGGAACAGATAGATCTCTTCCTCACAGCCCTCAGAGAAAACCAAACCTGTCAATACCTCGATCTTGGACTTTCATCTTCCAGAACTGTGAGACAATTAATTTCTGTTGTTTCAGACACCCGGTCTGGGGTCCTTTGTTATAGCAGCCCCAGCAAATTAATACACTCTGCCACATTTTGTTACATAATTAATCTTGTATTCTTTTTCTTTTATTAAAAAAATCAAATGTATACTTGATGAGTTTTGACATACATATATTTATGTAAACAGATACAGTTATAGAATATTTCCATAACTCCGGAAGTTACCCACCACTGTAGACAGCAGTGTCTTGACTTCTTGATTCGCACTGTGTGTCTTTCCTATTCTTTTGCTTTCAACCTGTGTCCTCATATTTAATGTATTTTGTTTATAGCCACATATAGTTGGTTTTTATTTTTTTATCCTTTCTGGCAATTTATATCTTTTAATTGGAGTCAGTCTATTTATATTTCAGGTAATTATTTATCTAGTTTGTTTATGTCTACCATTTTGTTATTTGTTTTATTTGTTCCACATGCTTTTATTTGTTTGAGTTTTGTTTTGTTTCTCTGTTCTTTTTCTCTCCCTTTCTTTGGGTTATTTATTGATTTTTTAGTATTCCTTGACAATTCCTTTATTGCTTTTAAGCTATAACTCCTTGTGTTGAATTTTGGTGTTGCTCTAAGCAATTTAATATTCATCCTTAATTTCTTATAGTCTACTTAGCATCTATACTATATCACTTAATGCAAAATTTAAATCTTGCAACATGTAATTCCATTTACCTCCCACCCAGTTTCTTTGTGCTACAATGTATCATATTTTATGCATTATATGTAATAAACCTCACAGTGCAAAGTTTTTATTTTTACTTTAAACTGCCAAAAGTAATTAAGAAAAGCATCTTTTATTATTAAGAGAAGAGCAAATAAGTATTCTTTAATATTTATCATGTGTTTCTCACGTTTTGTACTCTTCATTTCTTCTTGTCATTTTTCTATCTGGTGTCATTTTTATTTACCCTGTAGAAATTCTTTTACTCTTTCTTTTAATGTAGATATGTTAGTGGCAAATTTTCTCAGCTTTCATTTATCTAAAAAGGCCTTTCTTTCACCCTAAATTATAAGAGACATTTTCGCTGGTTAGAGAATTCTAGATTGGCTGTATTTTTCCCTTTATTCCTTTCATAACTCCATTCCAATATTTTTCTGGCTTTCATTGCTTCAGTGGGAAGTCAACTCTAATTCATATCATTGTTTCCCTGTATATAATATGTATTTTTTCTCTTGTGACTGCTCAGTTTTTTTCTTCTTGTCTTTGGTTTCCAACAGTTTGACTATGATGAGCTATGCGTGGTTGCCTTTGTATTTATTCCGGTTGGGCTTTGCTGAGCTGCCTAGATATCTAGGTGGATATTCTGCAGCAAATTTGGAGAAATTTAAGCCATTTTTCATTATATATTTCTTCTGTTCCATTTTCTGTTTCCTATCACTTGGGGATCCAAGTCTATGTGTGTTAGACTCTTGGTGTTGTGCTACAGTGGCTGAGGCCCTGGTCTCTACTGCCTCAGCTCAGTAAAGGGGGTCTGCTCTGTAGTGGTTCAGGGGGACCTGTGTGAGTGTGTGAACTCACCTCCTTTCCCTTCAAGGATCATAATCCTGCTCTTCCTATCCTTCAAAGACTGAAAACTGTTGCTTCTTATGTTTTTTACAGTTGCATAATTTTATATTTCTGTCCTCCATCATACCCAGAAACAGAAATCCCATTCTGGATTTTTAAAAATTATTAGTCTAGATTTGCTTCAAATTGTGCTAGGTTTGTGTTTAAAGTAACACAAACATTCTGTAGAGAATTCTGTCATATGTTGTTATAATTCAAAGTAGTTCCATTAGAAGGTTCTTTATGTTAAAAATGCTGCTATTAGCCGTGATAATTCTTTGTAATTCTCCTAATACATTAGACATGTAGAAAATTATGCCTTTTTATAGTCCCTAGGAGCTAGTACAGTGCTGAGTAGCCTGTAAATGCTTGTTACATCTTGTTTGTTGGTTTGTTTGTTTTATTGACTGAACGTTCTGTACTAGTGGGGTGTAATCAGGAACCTGAACCACCAAATGAGCTTCCTCACATGTGGAAATAAAGTGTGTGTGTAGGTGTATGAGAGTATGCTGTGGCTCGGACACACAGGGCCTCCCAGCTGTGTTCCTATCTTGGGGGATTTTCGATTCCCTTTTCTTTTGGGGCTCTCTCTTCACTGCTGCACAAAAGCAGCTACCCCTCTAGTTTTGATATGGTGAAAGTCTTGCTGCTTCCATTAATTTTTAATAGCACAAAAAAGCCAGGACTGGAATTTCCAGAATATCCAATAAGTAAAGCTTTACTAAAGACTCAGGATCAGAATTGGATTAAATTAGGACATCAACATAGAATTGGTTTATCTCATTTCTTTTCAGTGTTTATGCCACTTTTTTTGCCACGGTTCTGGACCTGCAGCCCTACGTGGCACCATCCTAGATGTCATTCTCAGTATCATCCTTCCAGTAGGTCTCACCCCATGTGGTCAGACCCAGGTAGTCATAGGACATCGATCTCCCACATCACCTAAGTGAGGTCTGCTTTCTGCTTTCCGAACTTGGGATGAGAACTGAGCTTTCCCCCAGGGACTGATGCTGGGCCTGCATTTGGTGAGGGAGCAAGTGTTCTTTAAACATATTCACAGTTTTGACCCTCTAAATACATGTAAGCTCACTAAACACTCCGCAGCTAGATTTGAGAACTTGAAAATGTTATATAAGTGCAGGGTATTATTGCATTGCATGTTGAAAAATCATAATTGGAAGTAGGCATTCCTTAAGAGGGAGTCTAAGAGCATAGATGTGTCTGTTCTAATTAATCCAATGTTAATATTTTGTAGGTTATACAAGATTTCCTTTATTATTTGGAATCTTACAGAATTATGTGGTCTTCACAATTTAAACCAACTGCTGGAAAGTTTAAAGCAAAGAAAGCTAATTTTTCACTATTATGGTATTGTGTCTCTAGGATTACATTAAGGTTTTATAAATATGTGTAAGTAAAAGAATTATAGTCATTTCTTAAAATAGTCACTATTTTTAAATGGAAACAAAAGTTTTATTACTTAAGAATTCAATTTTGTTCTCATATTGCCTGTTATAAACAAATAGTACTAGCTTGGCTTTCTTACTCTGTTTCTTCTTGATCAGAGGATGGTTTTATAATGTTATCATGCAGTTGTGTGATAGAGGCAGAGCCACATGTCACCCAGGAATGGTGATGCCCCAAGTTTGGGATTGTCTGTGAACTTCAGTTATTCATACCATGGCAGTCTTCTACAATGAACCATAACTGAGATTGAATTTAGGGCTGGTGCTGTGTGGATTTTGCTCTATATATTGTAAAGGGCTATTTCATATGTTATTGCATATGAATTGCCTTTGTAATTTTTGTAGTCACACAAATGTCAATTTTCTTTTCTTCTTAGGACAGGAAACTTATTAACCACACCTTAATGAAAGGCAAGATAACTATTCATTAAAGGCAATCATTTCATAAATAAATAGAATAATGTAACAGAAACAGAAGCGGAGGGTATAATTATCACCACGTGTTGCATAGAATTTAATCAGCAACTTGCTGACCGTACCTGTTTGTGGCACTCTGCGTGGACAATTCTTGGGCCTTTTTATTGCCTTGTCTCCGTGAAATGGAAGGAAAGAAAGACAAAAGCAGAGAAACTTCTCTACTGGAGAAGCAGCTTCGAAGTTTATTCCATTTCCTGATTAGAAAATAGGATGTTGAACAAATATTCATTATTCACTGTCTATGTAAGTTCTAGACAAGGTAAAAGGGAAAAGTTAGTACAACTTTCAGTCCGACTTGAGGAGTCAGTTAGGCCAGAGAGACGAGACCTGCGCTGGGAAAGCTGGAGAACAATGCGGTGTAGGAGGGACACTCCTGTTGAGGCCGGGGAAAGGCCTGGACAGTGGATACTTCTGAGGAAGGCGGGGAAAGAGTGGGCAGGGACAGCTCTGGAGGCAGAGTGAGGGGCAGAGCTTTGGTGTGAGCAGAAACTTGGCAGAGAATTGAGTAAATTTGGATGCTCTAAAAGGAGACTGCGTTAGTTTCAGAGGGTGGCCATAACAGAGCGCCACAAATTGGATGGATAAAAACAGCAGGAATTGATTATCTCACAGTGCTAGAAGCTGAAAGTCTGGAATTGAGGTGTCAGCAGGGCCGTGCTCTCTCTCTCAGGGATGCTTGGCGTTGCTGCCTCGTAGCTTCCTCCCATCTGTGCCTTGTCGTCCCATGACTGTCTTCCTTCGTCCTAGAACGTCAGTCCTGTTGGATTAGGGCCCACCCTACCCCAGCATGACCTTATCCTAACTTTACTAATTGTATCTGCAAAAACCCTTTTTCCAAATAAGGTCATATTCTGAGGTAGTGGGCGTTAGGAGTCAGTATGTCTTTGTGACAGACAGAATCCAACCCACAACAGAGGGAAAGTGGGGGTGCTGAGTGAAAATAAAGTATTTGGGGAGGGAAATGTCAGGATAGACTGGGAGGGAAAGGTGAGAACAAGAGCTGATGCCAGAGTTGGGCAGGCCTCAGGTGCTGGGCTGTCATATCAGTCTTACTCATTAGAGCTTGAACCTGACAGTCAGAATGTGGAGCTTTAAATATGTGGGTTCCTGGACCCAATTCGCAGAGATCGTAATAAGTAATTTGGAGTGGAGTCTGTTAATGTGCCCTTTTGATGTGTCCAGAGTAACTGTCCATTTCTGCATATGGACAAGGTATACAGCCATGTACAAACCACGGCAGCCACAGAGGCTGTCTGGGAAGGTTTACAGCTGCTGTTCCCCTTTCTTCTAATTTTATAAGATCTTTGTTCATAAATAAAAACATTTCTTCCCACAGTAGAAGTACATCTGAGAATTTAGCAATCAATTTAGAAACAGAACCCAGCTTAGCAACTGTGCAGTTTTCCAGCCAAGTTTCTACATAAGCTGTCACCTACAAAAGAAAAATAAAAGAGAGAAGAAACCAAACTGTCTCTAGTCAGACTCATCTGGAGAGAAATCCTTGTGACGTGGCGTTCAAACCTTAGGCCGCGGCCCCCTCCATCGGCCAGGCATGTAGCCCTGTGTTCAGCTGCTGTGGCCCATGGCATTATGATGCACACAGGAAAGGATGAACCGCCTTAGGGATAAACATGTTTGATGGGCCAGTAGGTATTTTATTTCACCCTGTACTGCCTTGGCTTGCTGACAAGCAGTGAAAGCTGTGTTCTGTGACAGCAGTTGCCAGTCTTAGCGCAGCTTGCCTGACTACAGAAGCTGCATGTCCAATACAGCTGTGCCTCATCTTCACCTCTAATTATACGAAAGTGTGGAGTCACACAAGACTGATATCAGGGGTGCTTATTAACATTTCAGGCAGGTTCACTGCAGGGTTTGTGTAATAGTGCCCTGTATTACACCCTCCAGGGGCAGTGCAGGGAGGTGGGCAGAGTACAGGTTTGGATTGGTCTCTTAATGCCATGCCACTATGGCTGGTGTTGGAAATGTCAAAGGCATTTGTTCCCATGCTTGTCCATTGTTGAGCAGACAATCAGTTTGCCAGATTGACTCCAGCTTCAAGGAGTCTGTTTTGTCTAGTCCTGTCATAGGGATCCCAAGCCTTATGGAGCTAAGTATGGCCAGACATTCCCCAAACTACAGGATTTCACTTAGAAATAAGCACACGTAGCCCAGTCCTGGCCAGTGAGACCCAAGGGGGAAGGAAGTTTGCCAAGGGGTTCTGGGGAAGTTCTGTTTGCTGTTTCCCAAAAGGAAAGCTGCCTCTTCTTCCTCTGGTTGCTACTGTTTATAGAAGCAACTCCTAGAAGTTCTGCAGCTTGAGGAAGCTGAGGTGTAGAGGAGACAGAGCTGAGATATTTGCAGAGAGAAGGAGCTGGAGCCACTCAGAAGTCTGAGCTGTTGCTGGGCTTCCTCTACCACGTGCTTAAGCCAGTTTTCTGATACAGCAAACAAATTCATCCTGACAGACTCAGGATTCAGGCAACCTCAACCCTTCTGAATCTCAGCTTCCTGAGTCAGTGAACAGCCAGTACAGCACCTGGAACAGAATAGACACTATAAATGGTATGATTTTCAGCATCTCATTGGATCTCCTACAATTTAGTTTTATTAAGCTTTGAAATACTCATCGATTGTACAAAGTATACACTTACAACACCATGTTCATTTTCAGAGGGTATGGAAAAATTGGGATAATATTGTCATTGGTGATGGACTGTACTCCTGAGGGGGTAGAGCCTGACAAAGTGAGCCCTTCAGCACGTGGGAAGCAACATTGTGTCAAGGTGTATCTTCCTGGTGGATGTTTGGAGAATTACAAAGTGGCAAATTTGTTCACACCATTTATTTCAGTTAGGACTTTGGCCCCTTCAATGCCATGCAAAGAGGTTTGGTCACACCAGGGAAGGAAACTGCTGCCCAGTCACTGAGTCAGGCCGAGTCTGTGATACAATCAGCAACGTGGCCTAGGTGGTTCCTGGAAGCGTCATTAGCTACAGAACGTGGCAAAGACAATGAGCTTGGCCAAGGCTTGGTGAGAGTGTTAGGACCTTGGCATGGCTGAGCCCATCGTTGCCCCTGTGTATGCGTGGGGGACGTGGTCCCCACGGAATCTGTCTCCCATGACTTCCCTGCTGCCAAGTGCCTCCCATCACTGAAGGCCCGGGTGCTCTGTAGGCAAGTAGTCTGTAGGCAAGACACCAGATGGTACTCTGAGCCTCCTTTTCTTCCTCCTTCTTAGCAAAATTTGTCTGTATTTTGTCTCTTTTTAATAGGCCTCTCTTTTGGCCAGTGGACACTTTGGGAAGCACATCTGAAGCATTCATTCTCAGTAAGGCATCTGGGACTGACCCTTGGTTAATATATTTCTCTTTATAGGGGACATTTATCTTTAAACAGGATACACGACTTGAACTCCCCTAGGCTTTAGCTTTGGATTATGGGCTTGCCTATGCCTCTAGCAGAAGTCTCTCTGCAGGTTGCCTACTTAATGCCCACTCTTCCATGGCTTATTCGGGATCTCCCCTGACCCAAGGCAGACCTCAATCCCAGGGGTAAGGCTCAATCAGTTTATTTGGGGGTGGATTCCAGGAAGCACTATGGGGTGGGGAAGTCAGGAAGGGAGGAAAGTCAACAAAGGCCACCACTGAGAAGCTCACTGCTGTGAGAAATGGCCATGTGACTTGGGGTCCTGGGAAAGAATGTATGGGACGCGCCTCAGCCTCCTGAGGGGGAGAGGCTGGGGTGTGGACCCCACAACTCTCACCTCTCCTGGGTTGAGGGTTGCTCTGGGATGGTAACTCCCTGCTGCTTCTGCGGCAGAGTCTGCTCTGAGTCTAGTAAGACAAATACAAGAACTCCCGGCACAGTGGGAACTGTCTTCAGGTGAGACCCAGGTACACCTGGGGAAAGGGCAGAGTACCCAGCCTGTGTGCTAACCCTCACTGCCATGAGGGTCCTCCAGGCATGTCCCTTTCTTGTTTCCCCTTTTCCTTTCATGGCTGACTTTGATGTGTGTTCCTCATGTGACACGACCTGGTTGCCAGCTTTCCTTTATCTGTGTGTGTGTGTGTGTGTGTGTGTGTGTGTTGGGGATGGATGTGCTATGCAGAGAATTAAGTAATATTTGCTTTAAAGCTCATACCTTGGAGAGAAGAGGACTCACATTCATCACGTTCCTACCATGGACCAGGCACTTGGTACTTACAGATGTGGCCATGTGCAATCCTCACAATAACCTTACAAAGCAGATGAGCAAACTGGGACTCAGAAAACTTCAGGGCCTTCCCTGAGGGTGCACAACAGGAATGTGGTAGAGTGGTGATTAGAACCTGGATCTGTACAATGCTGGGCCCATGCTCTTTCCAGTGTCCAAGGTTGCCGCTCCCTGAGGAGATGCAGGACTGGTTTGCAGAAGAGGAAATAGCTCTCAGCTCATTCTGACAGTATTCAACCAAATCAACTTGATTTAAAATCTGTCCCTGGTTTCCACATTTTGTGGAAAATTGGGTATCAAATGTACGCATTATTGAATTTGATGTTCTGAATGTTTAATTCTTCTCCAAGTGTCATATAATTAGCCATTTGTTACATAAATTGTTTTCATTACTTACATAAATTGTTTTCATTAGTGGCTCTAAATGGGTGAGTGGCATTAATATGTAATCGACACAACTCACGCCGCAGAGGAAAAGCCAGTAAGAAGAGGGCTAGCCAGCGCCCCAGAGCTAAGCGCGAGGCTGCCGATGCCATTCCCGCTGACTGCCTGTGGTGAGCACCTGCAGAATGTGCAGGGAGGGGACACCAGGCTGCACCTGCTGCCACCTGGCCACATGGGATTCTGTGCTGGCACGAGAGGGGAGACTGTCTCCTCCCACCACATGATCATCACTTTTGCCCTCAGTAAATCTAGTGGTTCCAGCATCACCATTTTGAGCATCTTCACGATGCTAAGGCCCTTTATGTGCACAGTCTCATTTTCATTTAATCTGTGTGATCCAACCATGAAGTAAATGAGCCGCAGAGTTTCCTGGTAACTTAAGATCTGTGAGCAGGAAGTGGTGGAGAATAGGTGCAAATGCAGATCCATCTGATTTCCAAGCCACTACTCAAGGAACTCAGTGTTCATGTGCTAAGCAGAGGGTGGTCCATTCATTACGGAGATTTTCATCCTGAGGTCTAGAGGACGATGTACATAACTGAACTCTGCCTTTGAACCGCGTCTTGAACTCTGAGGCTGTGTAAGTCCAGGTTGCTAACAACCTTCGTGTGGCTCATTTTTCTGTGAGTCCTCGCCCCTCGTCTCAGTGTCTCAGCAAGGGGCCAGAAGGCCGCCCTGTCCTGCTTACTCCCAGTCTCACTCCGTGTTCCTTCTCAGGCTTCGTGGCTGGTTCTCACCCCCCGGGACTCCACCCCGTGTAATCTCTGCCTTTTTAATCCCCTTAGTATCATAGCATTCTATACTATGACTACTAATAACTCCCAGGTATATGTCTCCAGCCCAGATATATTTCCTGACATCCCAAATCACACATCCGACTGCGTGTCGCTCTCTCCTGGAGGCATCTTAAATCAGTTCCACCTGCTTCTCAGTACCTAGCAGGTCGATTCTTCCAGCTCCTCATGACAACAATCTTGTAGTCATCTTTGCTCCAACCTGTTTTTCTCTTACCCAATATTTAACATGCCAGCAAACCCCGGTGTGCCTACCTTCTAAATAGACTCTGAGCACTTCTCCCCACCTTAACTGCCACCACAGAGGTCCCACCTGCCATCCTTCCTCTGCTGACAGCTGCACTGCCTCGAAATTCGCTTCCTTGCCTCTTCTCTTTCCTTCCTTTACTCCATTTTCAAACTGGCAGCCAGTGGGATCCTTTAAAAACGTAAATTATCATGTTACTATTCTGCACAAAAACTCTGATAGCTTCTCATCTCACACCAAGTCTAAGCCAACATTGCTAGAGTCACCTGCGAGACCCTGCGGGGCCCCTTCTTCCACCTGTACCTGACCTGCCCTGGGTCCTCTGGCTCACTCTCCAGAGCCACCTGGTCTCCCTCCTTTCCTGAGCACACCTGCACGCTCCCCCGGCCTTCGTCCTGCCCATTCCCTCCTTCTGCAACGTTCTTACCGCAGACACCTGCATGGCTTGGTCCCTCGCTTCATGCAGGTCTCTGCTCAAATATCACTGTCACAATTTCTATGGCTCTAACATTCCCTGTTTCTCATCCCTGCTCTATTTTTCTCCACTACAGTCATCACTATCTAAAGTAACATACTTTGTTAATTAATTTATTTTTCTTTCTCCACTCACTAGAATGTGAGCTCCATCCAGGCAGGGATTTTTGTCCGTTGTCTTCACTTCTTTATTCCTATTGTCTAGAATAGGGCCTGGTCTATAGTGGGTGTTCCATCAATATTTTTTTAATAAATAAATGAGAAAAAAAGCACAAAAGGCCATTGAACATGCAAAATCAATGCTAGATCCATGTGCTAAAATTCATGTGCTCAACTTCTAGGGAAGCTGTCTTTGGCCTATTTGTTCTAATTTAATGTCTTTAAAATCTCAAATAAGCTTGATTGTTTGGTTTCTTAGGCTACCACAACTGGAAGTAAATTGGAAGTGAGAGGGAAGTGGGGCAAAGGAAGTCTGACAGCCTCAGTAACTGACCGCTGACACCCAGGCAGAGAGTGAGGCACCAAGTGTCCCAAAATCATAACAGCATAGAAACACCCCACCCCAAGGTCACAAGGTACGAGCTTTACCAGTGTCTTTCATTCTATCGGCACTTGAGAAAAATCATTGTGTTCAAAATGTAATAGCTGGAGTTTGTGAAGATGACCCAAGTCAGTAGGAACAGAATAAATATATTCAAAATGTTCTCTTTGGGCAGGCAATCCCATGTGTAAAATGTTTTAGGAAGATTTCCATCCCATATTGTTAATTTTTCTTAAAGGTTTGGTTCTTAAAGAGGTAAGCTTGCATAATTTGGAAATTCCACTGATGGGGAATATATTTGATTCCCCAAAAAGCCAGGTAAATTCTTTCCTAAATGGTATATGAGCCTTTACGGAGTTTTCCAACTGAGCTTAGCTAATACAGACACAAACACCAAAGCATACAATTAAAGAACAATTAAGCGCTAGCGCCGTGACACCAACTAAGAATAATAGGGGTTGAGTGGCAGAGGACTTCACATGGCTGCGACGGGTGGAACGGCTTCAAAGGCAGCATTGCACACCTGCAAATTCACTGCAGGCAGGACCATAGCTTGGCTGTCTGTGTATGTCCTCGCAGAGTCAGTGTTTGCCTGACTGATAATGCTTTCTGATGGAAGTGTGTGGGGTTGAGCTTTAGTGGGAGAATCATACAGCTAGTGGTACGTGTGTGATGGGAGAGTGTTTGATGTGAGACAGAGTGACTTTGTCCATATGAAGTAAAAATTACGGTGGGGACTTGTGAGACATCTGTGTAGATATGCAGGCTGTAGCGTGATGACCGGAAAACCTGGCAGATGTGTCTGCACCCCAGGGTGCTGGGAGCCCAGGAGAGTGTCTGAGGCGAAGACTGCAAGATGCCACTGGGGCACAAAAGGGATGTAGGACTTGGCGTCAAGTCGTGCTCTGGTGCTATGCTTTGGGTGTGTTGCTTGGCTTTTCTGCCCCCCAGTTTCTTCTTCCATAAAAGGTTATTATTTACTTCTCAGGGGTTACAACCATAATATTATCACTACTTGCAAGCATTGCAAAGTTGCATGTATGCGTGCACATAATGCATACCTACCATGTACCAAGCATGACCCTCACCTGGAAAATGTAATGACAGTGGACTTTCCGGAAGGTCATTCTGGCTGCAGAGGACAAGACTCATAGGAGGGAATGAAGAAGAAAAACAAAACTAAACTAAAAAGAAACTCCCTTCAATAGCAGTTTGTGTCACCTAATATTTGGTTATATTGCAGGTTAAATTATGTTCCCAGTTATACCAAAATGAACTTTAGAAACAAAGTTCTATTGAAATAAATTTCGAATTAGTTCAGAAGATTTATACTTGTAGAAGAAGGTAAAATATAAAATTAATAAGTTAGTAGGAACGTGGCTTCACCTAGCAAAGTGGATTTGTGGAATGCAGTCCTCCCCTTCCGTGGGAACATGGACAATTACGGAAACACAACTAAGAAATGCTGGCTGCCACCCACAGGTGCCTGGGGTCACTGTTGATCCAGAGGAGCCTCTTAGTGGGCAGAGCAATTCACTTTCACAAATGCCACTTTCAATTCAGAACCTACCTCTGTTTTATTACAAAAGCTTTTCCCAGGAGCATTGGCTGAAGCGGGAGCACTGATTCAGTTAAATTCTTTACATGGTCTCACTCGACATACATGACAGCACTGCGTGGTTCCCCTTAGCCAGGGATGCTTCCTTCCCTTGGTCTGTGATAAACAATGGCTTTCCTGTTTCTCTAGTGCAAGATTATCAGTGCATATTCACTTCAGACAGGTAAGGAGCAGGTATCCTACTACTTATGTGGTTCCCACCAAACATTAGGGTCAAAATCCCCCTATTTCCACTTTATTTTCCCTTTTATGCACATAATCGCTAACCTTTTTTGGCTATGTGGTTAGGGATTGAGTTGTGGGATAAAGAAATATCTCTTTATTTCCAGGCACTTACCAAATTCTTAGATTTAGAAAAAGGTGGACTTGTCAAGTAATGTTTCTTTTGTTTTTCTGTTTCATTCCTTCCTAATGAAAACATTCAAATATGCTCTGTTGAAGACGGACTGAAACTTTTTAGTAATCAGGGAAGGCTGATATGACAGTAACATTTCTGTTCTCTGTTGTCTTTTCCAGATGTAGCCTGTGTGGCTGTATTTTACTTGATGCCATAAGCATTTTGTTTGCTGTGCAAATAGTAGGGAAATTTAAATTCAATTTAAAAGATTGAGTTAATTTCTGCTTGTATGTGTTCAAAATGACTCTCTCTTTGGACAGATTCTGCTTGGGTAACACTGTGTAACAGCCCTCAGACTGTTAGTATGTGATGTGTCCTGCTCTGCAAATATAGAGCTCACATCTCTTTAATTTCATTAATTAATTACATAGAACTGCACATGCACAATTAGAGTCACACTTTACATGGTGGTTAGATTCTAAAGTCAGTGCAGAAGATAAAAACTTTATTCTAGTATAAAAGAATAAATTCTTTATTCTTCTAGTCAGAAGAAAACCAAAACAAAATCAAACCTAAATGTGTCCTTAAATTGCTAGGTCCTGGATCCCTGTACACAAATAAGCCAATAATTAACTTTAAAAAATATTTTTGCTTTATTGTGTTAAGAACTTAACATGGAATCTACCCTCTTAACAGGTTTTTAAGGGTACGATTCAGTAGTGTTATCTATAAGCACAAGGTTGTGCAGCAGATCCCTAAGACGGACTTATCTTGCCTGACCCAAACTTTGTACACATTGACGAGCAGCTCCTCATTCCCTCCCCACTTCGGTCTCTGGCAACCACCATTTTACTTTCTGTTTCTATGAGTTTGACTGTTTTAGATACTTCATGTAAGTGGAATCATATACTATTTGCCTTTCTGTGGCTGCTTTATTTCACTCAGCATAATGTCTTCAAGGATGATCTATGTGTCACATATTATATGACTTTTTAAAAGCTGTATACCATTGTATGTATACCACATTTTCTTTATCCATTTATCTGCCAATGGACATTTTAGGTTATTTTCACATCTTGCCTATCGTGAATAATGCTGCAATGAACATGGGAGTGCTAATATCTCTTCGAGATCCTAATTTCAATTCTCTTGGATAAATACCCAGAAATAGGATTGTGGGATTGTATGGTAGTTTTAATTATGAAAATTTGAGGAACCTCCATATCGTTTTTCATAGCTACTGCACCATTTTGTGTTGCCGCCAATAGTGTGCAAGGGTTCCAATTTCTTCAATCTTTATGAACACTTGCCTTTTGTTTTTTTGATAATGGCCATCCTAACAGGCATAAGAATATGTCCCATTGTGGTTCCAATTGCATTTCTATGATAATTAGTGACACTGAACACATCTTCATATACTTGGCCATCTATATGTCTCCCCTGGAGAATTATCTATTCAAGTCCTTAGCCCATTTTAAAATCAGGTTATTAGTTGTTTTGCTGTCGAGTTGTAGGCATTCCTTATATATTTTCCATATTAACTGCTTATATGGTTTGCAAATATTTTCTCCCATTCTGTAGGTTGTCTTTTCACTGTTAATTATGTCTTTTGCTTTTATTAATAGTTTGATATAATCCCATTTGCCTATTTTTAGCATTTGTTGCCTGTGTCATACATAAGAAATCATTGCCAAGGTCAATACCATGATGCTTTTCCCTTATGTTTTCTTCTAGGAGCTTTACAGTTTTCGGTCTTACATTTAAGTCTTTAATCCATTCCAAGTTTATTTTTGTGTCTGGTGTAAGGTAAGGATCCAATTTTATTTTTTTTTGCATGTGGACGTCCAGTTTTCACAACACTATTGTTAATGAGATAATTCTTTCCCTGTTGTGTATTTTTGGCAGCCTTGTTGAAGATCAGTTGTCAGTGTACATGTGGATTTATTTCTTGGCTCTATATTCTGTTCCATTGATCTATATATCTGTCTTTATGCCAGTGCCATATGTTTAATAACTGTAGCTTTATAATATGTTTTTAAATCAAGTAGTGTGATGCTTCTCATTTTGTTCTTACTTATGATTGCTTTGGCTATTTGGAGTGCTTTATTTCATATGAATTTTAGGATAGTTTTTTCTATTTTTGCAAAAAATGCCATTGGAATTTGATAGGGATTGCACTGAATCTGTAAAGCACTTTGGTCAGTGTGGACGTTTTAATAATATTAAGTCTTTTAATCCACAAACACAGGATAACTGTCCATTTTTTCTGTCTCCTTTAATTTCTCTTATTGATGATTATTTTTAAGTATACAAGTTTTTTACCTCCTATTTTAGTTTATTCTTGGATATTTTATTCTACTTGATGCTATTGTAGATGAGATCATTTTCCTAATATTCTTTTCATATAGAATGTTATTACTGTATACAAACCCAATTGATTTTTTTATCCTGTAATTTTACTGAAATTGTGTACTAGTTCTAATAGGTTTTTTGATTTTTGGTGGCATCTTAAGGGTTTTCTATACATAAGATCATGCCATCTGCAAATGGACAATTTTACTTCTTCCTTTCCAATTTGGATGTTTTTTGTCGATTTTTCTTATCTAACTGCTATGACTAGCATTTCCAGTCCTATGTTGAATAAAAGTGGTGAGAGTGGGTATCTATGCCTTGTACCTGATTTTAGAAGAAAAGCTTTCAGTTTTCCACCATTGAATATCATGTTACATGTGGGCTCTTCGTTATGTGAAATTATCCTTTATTATGTTGGGGTAATTTCCCTCTAGTCCTGTTTGTTGAGAGTTTTTATTATGAAAGTGTGTTGAATTTTATCATACACTTTTTCTGCATCTAATGAGATGATCATGTGATTTCCATCCTTCATTCTTTTGTTGTGGTTTATTACATTAATTGATTTTTGTATGTTGTGCTATTCGTGCATCCAAGGGATATATCCCACTTTGTCATGGTGTATGATCCTTTTAAGTGTGTTGTTCAGTTTTCTTAGTTTTTTTTGAGATTTTGCATTGATGTTCCATAGGGTATTTTTGGCTTATTTTCTGTTTTTAGATCTTGCTGGCTTGTATCAAACTATTGAGGTTCTCAATAAATGAGTTTGAAAGGTTTCACTCACTTCAAATTTTGGTTTAAGAGTTTGAAAAGGATTGTCTGTTATTTGAAATGTTTGGTTAAATTCACCAGGCAGTGTACATGTATGTTTTCCTTTTGGAGTTTGTGTTACATTTAATCTTCTTACTATTATTTGTTAGGTTTTTTTAGATTTCTTTTATGATTCCTTGTAGGTGTCAGTTTCTAGGTTTAATTTTTTCTTCTAGTTGATCCGCTTGTGTTGCGTAATGTTCAGTAGTCTTATCCTTGTTTTTTGGTGTCTTCTTTATGTTTTGCTTGTATTCTGATTTTTAGTTTTATTTTTTTTGCTCTTGTTCTATAATGTTTGTTAGTTTTAATTTTTCTGAAAACTATCTCTATTTTTATTTTTTTATTTTTTTTTCTATTTTTTGTGTTATTTTGCTCTATTTTTGTTATTCCTTCATTTTGCTAATTTTTGCTTATTTGGCTCTTTTTCTATTCTTCAAAGTTAAATAGTATTTATTGATTTCTTTTTTAGTCACATTTTATATTTCCTTTAGTATGTTCTTTTTTTCTGGTCCACACTGTTTTATGTCCTTTATTCTTCTTTTCATTTTGTTCAAATTGTTTTAATTCCTTTATTTCTCTTTCCATTTTCTTCACAATGTGTTTATTACTTTCCTTATTGTTGTCCACGTTTTTGTGATTATCTTCTAAAATTGTCATTCTTTGAAAAAATATTGGTATGATAATTTTCTGTGATTTTTTAAACGTTAACATAGTACTGAGAATGTTGGGTTTTGCGTATTTGAAAGTCTACATTTGCTTTGTTCTTTGCCTAGTTTTCATCATGTTATGTACTTAGTTTCTGCTATTTATCTATTGTAAGTGATTTAAGTTCCTATATATTTCTCTGTTATTTTATTAATTGCTTGATGTTGATATAAATATAGCCACCTCTACTCTCTCTTTGGTTATAAATTGTATGGAATATCTTTTGTATCCCTTCACTTTCAGACATATGTATCCTCAGAGCTAAAGCGAGTGTCCAGTAGGCAGGATATTTTTGAATTTTGTTTTTGTTATTCATTTGCTACTCTATGTCTTTTGACTGGGAAGTTTAATCCATTTATGTTTAAAGTAATTATTGATAGGTAAGGACTTACTGTTGCCATTTTGTTTATTATTTTTGTCTATCTTGTGGTTATTTTGTCCCTCTTTTTCTTTCTTGCTGTCTTCATTTGTGATTTATTGATATTTTTGTAGTGATATGCTTTTTTTCCCCTGTCTTTCATGTATCTTCTATAGGTATTTCCTTTTTGGTTACCAGAAGGATTACATAAAACATCTTAGAAAATACATATAACCATCTATCTTAAGCTGGTAACAACTTAATTTTAATTGCGTACAAAAATTATACACTATTACTTCTCACCATCATACTTTATGCTATTGAAATCACAATTTACAACTTTTTATATTGTGTATTCATCAATAAATTTTTGTAGTTATAGTTACTCTTAATACTTTTGTCTTTTAATTTTTGTAATAGAATTAAAAGTGATTTACAAACCACTATTACAATACTGTATTTATCGAGTGAATTTTATACTTTCATATGCTTTCATGTTTCTGTTTCATTTCAACTTGAAGAAATCCTTGAACATTTCTTGTAAGGCAGGTCTAGAGGTGATGAACTCCTTCAGCTTTTGTTTGTCTGGGAAAGTCTTTATCTCTTCATTTTTGAAGGACAATTTTGTTGGGTATAGTATTTTTGGTTGGCCTTTCTTTTTCTTTCAGTTCTTTGAATTTATCAGCTCACTCACCTCTGGCCTAATAGGTTTATGCTGGTAAATCCACTGATGGTCTTATGAAAGCTCTTTTATATGTGATAAGTTGCTTTTTTTCTTGCTGCTTTCAAAATTCTCTTTGTCTTTGACTTCTGACAATTCGATTATAATGTACCTCAATGCAGATTTCTTTTAGTTTTCCTTAATTGAGATCCTTTGGACTTCCTGGATCTGGATGTCCAATTTCTTCCCCAGATTGGGAAGTATTCAGTCATTATTTCTTTTAATAAGCTTTCTGGTCTTTTCCCTCTCTCTTTTTCTGGGACTCTCCTAAGGGGTATATTTGTCTCTTTGATGTGTCTCATAAGTCCCTAAAGCTTTATTCATTCTTTTTTCTTTTTGCTCCTCTGATGAGTAATTTCAAATGACCTATGTTTGTGTTTGCAAATTCTTTCTTCTGCTTTGTCTAGTCTGATGTTTAACAACTCTATTGAATTTTTTAGTTCAGTTATTGTATTCTTCAATTATAGGATTTTGTTTGGTCCTTTTTAAAATTTTCTATCTCTTTGTTGAAATTCACACTTTGTTCATGCATTGTTTACCTGAGCTTGTTAAGCATGCTTATGATGATTATTTTGAATTCTCTGTCAGATAATTCATACGTCTTTGTTTCATCAGGGTCAATTTCTGGAGTTTTATCTTATTCCTTTGCTTGGACTATGTTCCCCTGTGTCTTCATTTTCCTTGACTCTTTCTGTTGGTATCTATGCATTAGAAAAAAAGCACCACCTTTCTCAGTTTTCACAGATTGATCTCATACAGGATAAGACCTTCACCAGTCAATCCAGCCAAAGCTTCTGTGGGCCTTTCAAACCTTCATGCTAGTCCAAACTATTGTTCTTGTTCTTAGAAGCCTCCAGGTATCTACAGTATGCTGGGTCCCATCAGCACTCTGAGACAGGTGAGACAGAAAACAATCCCTTGGGTAGAACTTGGAGAAGTCAGACTGTTGGATTCATGGTCCATCTCCTTTTCTCTACAGTGAGAAGGTGGGAACTGGAGCTTTTCTCCTATTTGTTCTGCACTGGGCTGGAGAGAGGGACTGTGGTCAGTGCTTGCATGTTAGTTAAAACCATCTTCTTTGTTCTCAGTGGCCCTAGGCATCTAGAATATCAATGCTCTGAGATAGGCAAGGCAGAAGCTAGTCCCTTGTACAGCCCCCAGAGAAGTTGGAATGTTTGACACATGAGTCAACTCTTTCCCTCTCAGGGAGCAGCTGGGAGCTGAGGATTTTTGTCCATTCACTCTGTGTTAAGCCAGGGACAGGGGCTGTGGTGATTGCCCACAAACTAGTTAAAACCACCATATTTGTTCTCTGTAGCCTCTAGTATGGCTGGGTCCCATTACTGCTCTGAGACAGGTAAAATAGAAGCCAGTTCCTTGGGAAGCACCCAGAAAAATTGAGACATTGGCTATGTGGTCCAACTGTTTCCCTCCTGGGGAGAAACTGGGAGCAGGGGATTTCCTCCTGCTCATGTGGTGCTGTGCTGGGGGTAAAGAATTATGGCAAGAGGGTGTCTCAAATTTTCTTACTGGTTTTGAGATGTAGCCATTTTTGCACTTATCCAGGGTGGAGGAGCACTTGACTAGTTTCTGGATTTCTCACAAAGGGAATCAATCTGTGTAGCTGTTGAATAGGTGTGTCTGTGGGGGGAAGGAGAATTGAGGGTTCCTTATTCTACCATCTTGCTGATGGAACTCATAAGAATTAGCTTTCATTTTGCTCCACTATGTGTTTAGACTTTGTTTTCCCTTTCCTGGGGCCCAAGAGATTTTCAGGATCGTTTAAAATATTTGGGTAGGGAAGAGCAAAAAGGCAAAGGAGGGGATTTAAAAACTTTCCCTTTCGTCAAGTGTGAATTGGATTTGAGTCACTTAAATATTGGTGTAGTATTATCCCACAACATTTCCCTCCTGAAACCCTCATGAACTTCAAATTATCCAAGAGCCTTGTGATTACTCAGTCCAAATGGAGTCCCACGCTCTTTCACACTTTCATGTCAAGCTTTGTCCTGGGGCCTGGTTCCTCCACTATTGTTCTTATCTCTCTCTGGCTGATGGCGTAGCCATTTGCACTGGATCTGTAGAGTCCCCAAATGTTCTTGGGTCAGATCTCAACCCTTTGGGGGTTTGGCTCCAAGGTAACAACTATTTCAGCTCACCTTCACATGCTCCAGACATTTATTTTCTCCATTACT
Source organism: Daubentonia madagascariensis (assembly GCA_023783475.1). Classification (NCBI taxonomy): domain Eukaryota; kingdom Metazoa; phylum Chordata; class Mammalia; order Primates; family Daubentoniidae; genus Daubentonia; species Daubentonia madagascariensis. The sequence continues at coordinate 3,448,871 of JAKFHU010001035.1, forward strand.
AACCCCTGTACCATGGGAGCTGGGCCCCAGGCACTTGCAGACTCAATCTCAGGGTGAACTGGAGTGAGCCCTTCCCCTTTCCTTAAGACTGTTCTAGCAGCACAAACGCTAAGACGGGAAACAATGCACTGCAAGCAGGGAGCTCTTTTTTTCATGGAGCACATTTTCTGTAGGGAAAACTTTTGGGAATGTTAATCTATTTATTTATTTCACATCTATTTTTTGCCTTAAATTGTTAATCATAATTTTAAAGGTGTATTATTCTCTCTCTTCTCTTAGTTTTTAAGCTCTCTGAGGAAAGACACAAGGGGAGACGCTTCACATAAGTGGTCTGTTGCATCTGGGTCTTGAGGAATGTATGCAAGTGAGCTAGGTAAGGAAGTGAGAGAGTGACAGATCATGTGCAAGAAAGAGGTGTACCATGGCCTGAAGTAGGAGAGGTGGGGAGCATTCAGAAAAGGGTAGATCTAGAAAATGGCTTGTATACTTTTACTCCTATCTGTGGAATCTTTGGCACTCCTCCCATTAAAAGATAGGGTCTCCTTTTCCTCCCTTTTCACATGGTTGGGTTTATTACTTGCTGATAAGCATTGGAATGTGGTGGGTATTATTCTGCATGACTTCCAAGGGAGATCTAGAAAAGGTGATGCGGTTCCTGTCTTATTTTCTGGTACACTTACTTACACTTGGAGCTCTGAACCACCCTGCAAAAAGTTCAACTACTTCAAGGTTGCCAAGCTGTGAGGAAACTCAGGCCAACTGGAGGGTCCTCACACAGGCTCCCGCCAGCAACCTGGCTGAGGTCCCTGCTTACAGCCAGCATTCACTGCCAGGCCTGTGAGTGAAGATGCCTCTGCATGAGTCTGGCCCCAGTTGTGGAGTGACCACAGGACTTGAGTCTTCCCAGCTAAGGACCCAGTCATCAGGGAGCAGATGTCAGCCCTTCCTTCTCCTGTATTCTGTGTCCCCCTCTAATCCTGGACCGACAGCTTCCATGAGTGTAATAAAGTGCTTGTATAAGCTACTAAATTTTGTAGTAACCTATTATGTAGCAATAGTGACTCCAACATGGCATAGATGTGGGGAGGAGGTAAACAATCAAGCTAGAGAAACATGCTGGGCTGTCTTAGGAGAGCTGTTGAATGTCAATACCAGGAATTTGGATTTTATTCTGTAGACCAGGGGTTGGCAAACTTTTTAGGTTAAGGGCCATAGATATTTTAAATATCTATGAAATATTTCAAGCTTTGTGGGCCATATCTGGTCTCTGCTGCATTTTCTTCTTCTTCTTTTTATTTATTTATTTTTTATGATCCTATAAAAACATGAAAACTATTTTTAGCTCAAGGACCCTATAAAACAGGCAGCTGGCCAGAACTGGCTGTAGTCTGCCAACTCTGCTGTAGACAATGTGCACTCAATGGGGTTTCTGAAGAAAGAGTAAACTAATCTTATTTTAAATATAACATCAACCACTGTTGGAGTACTAATTCCAGATGTTATAAAAGAAATATACCAATATATCCTGCATGTTTTTAAATTCAAGAGCTGGATACAAATTGATATTTGATGTGTTTGAAGTTGGTGCACTAATGCATACTAAGAAGCACATGAAAGATTTGAATGAGAACAGCAATTTCTTATGTCAACAGAACCATCGGCCATTTATTGTAAAGGCCTTGAAATCTTATTGTCTGAATAACTGATGTGTTTATAATTATTTCTAAAATATCCTTTATCAAAAGTTGTATTTGAAATAAAAATCTTACATGTTGCTATTCTATTTCTGCCCTAGGACAGTCTTAAAATGGAGATGTGTTATCTCTCTGTTTTTCAACTGAAATATTTTGATTGAAATAAATAATGATTTTTACAGTTTTATATCATGCCATCTGTGCAAAATAAAATTTTGTAAGGAACTACTAGCTGTAAAACACAAAAGGTTTAGAGCCTTTGTTATGCACTGCAATGGAAGTTGAATGCTGTTTGAAAGAATTAAACAATATCACACATTTTAATTTTCTTTAAATAACCGAAGAGATTAGTTTTAATTATTATCTAACTGCTTTTTGATTGGAGATGCATGTCAAGGCTTCCAAAATGCATCTGATAAAACAATCCTTTGTGTAATCATTTCATTCTGGAAAAGAGCTCCTGTTTTGTAAACATTTAATTCACATGATTTTGCTGTGTAGCACCTTAGAGAGTATGCAATCCATTTTGCTCAAACGTGAGGTAGGGATTTCAGGTCAAATGGTCACTATGTGGAGATAAAGTGAAAGACGGATTTAAAAGTACATATGCAAACTGGCAAGTTATTCAATCTCTTTAATCTCTAGTTGCTTTATCTGTAATCTGGGAATGATTGAGTGAGTGAACAAGTGAGTGAATAAACAGCTAATGAGTAGTAGATAAATAAACGTTCTTGTCTTCCATTAGCATTGTTCCATTTCCTTTTTACAATAGTTTTGTAAAACAGAATATTATTTACACTTTTATTGATGATAAAGCTGAATTTCATCTTTCTTTATGAAGTGGTGAACTTATAAAATAAGATAAAATAGGTGAAAGCACACTGAGGTATATCAAGGAAAACACCCTTTACAAATGTATGAAGAGAATTTATTTCACGGCTCATGAGAAATATTTGTTAATTTTTAAATAAATATTAAGTTTCTTTTGGCAAAATCAATTAAAATAATATTTTTCTTGGTGAAATTTTCTGGTTATAATTACAAGTTTCTTTAAGCTCCTTCTGAATTGAGCCAAAGCCAAGCAGATCTCCATTCTCATGAGACATTTTACTGGTATACGTAAAACCATATTATTTACTGAGTTATTTGGATTTACTTTGTTTTTCCTTTACTTATACTTCTTCTGGATTTCTGTCAGAACCACAGACTGTCATTTGCTACTTGCTTTTGTTTTGTTTTATTTTTCCTACGTTGGTTTTTGTATAGTTCCCACTAAATGGCTGTTGTATCAAGCCTTCTGCTTTGGGGGCCATAGTACCTGTTTTGCTGATTGGAGTGTGGGCTCATAGTGTTGATCTATTCCAGAACATGGTGCAAGCACACCACTTTAACACGGACTTCGGCAGGCAGGTATGTCATTGTGCAAATGCATTGTTAGTCCACTCTTTATAGCTTCTTGCAGTTGCATCACCTTATGGAAGATGCTCAGAATGAAGACCCTTAGACTATGGCTTGTGGGTTTAAGATTAGATTATTTGGAAACTTGATCGATGGTATCTGGATCATGTTGAGATTCAGAACTACCTACATGTGGCTAAGGATTTGGGACACTCCTTTCCAGCCACGATTATAACTGAAGTCAATGTGGTTCCTTTTGTAAATCTCTATTCCCTTCTCTTCTTCCCCTTTTGGTCCCAACTTACCTCAAGTGATGTAATATCCTACCGCCTCCTGATAGCACAGTGATTTTTATCTTTACGTCTGGGCTTTTTCAACACCTTTGGTCCTTCTACAAAAATATCCTCGTAGGATCCAGCAATTGAGCCAACAGATGGAATCAGCATCTCTTAAATTATTTATAATTCCTATTCATTCTCTCCCTCCCTACCCCCTCCTTCTTTCTCTAAAATGAATAATACAGTTAAAAGATTCAATAAAATCTTGACAGGCATTATAGTATCATGGTTAACCACAACAATTTTCAGATCCCAGCCCTATCAATTATTAGCTGTGTGACCTTGGGTAAGTTACTTAGCCTCTCTCTGCTTCCATTTCCTCACCTGTAAAATGGGGATGTAAATGATAGCCCTTAATCTCATAGTATTATTGCCAGGGAATCAAATTAAAATATCTAAAGCCCTTAGAGCACTATCTGACACTAGTAAGTGCTAGCAGGATACTGCCATTTTTATGGCTAATTTTACAAAGGAATCCAGGACAGTGGCATTCACTACATTATGAGGCTTATTGGATAACATTTCTAGATCCAACAGAGGAGAAAAAACATGCAAATGTCCATTGTAAGTTTTGAAAATTGCAGAAAATTCACTTGGCTGTTTTTCTTTGCTTCAAATTAGAAATGTATTAACCTGTATTGATTGGAAATCTGATGAGTATTTGGATTGTAACTCTGGACATCGAGGGTTGCATGCTAAAGAGATACAAACAGTGATCAATATTAGTCAGGATCACAAAGTGACTATCAAAACTATTGTACATTCTAGGCAATAATATGCCCATGGACCAATTTTTAAAGACAATAATAGAGCCCTTGATACCTATTTACTTTTGCTTATTTAAAACCATGTCATGTTTTATTTAATAACAATTATGCTTTTCACTTATAAAATGCATGTAAAGAAAGTTAAGAAATATCAAGGCACTAATATCTGATTCTTTCATCCAAAATAAAATGACCTTTTAAAATTACTTATAGGCTACCTCACCCAATTTAATCCCTAGGCATGTACTTTTATGTTATTCCCTAATGCTTTAAGTAAAATGTTTGGTCTTAGCAGCCTGTTTGCAAGGTTCTAGTATAATATGAATGTAGCCCACATAGCATTGGGTTAAGCAGTATCACTCCTGAGCCATTGTAGCCACTGAGAATAGTTTATGGTCATTCAGTAGAAGGCCCATGTTGTCTCCAGATTGTGTGTGTGTGTGTGTGGTGTGTGTGTGTAGGGAGGAGAAAAATGTGAGAGAGTGCTGGGGAGCAGCCAAGATACAGAGAAGAGAAAGAGGATTCTTTTAAATTTCAGACCCCAGTCAGTCTAGTGAGGAGCAAGCAGGAAAAAGTCCACCCTGTCCATTAGCCTTTGCCAGCATGTGCCAGGGAGCTCAGAACACACAGGGCAAACACTGCTGGTGCCAAGTACTGAGCGTTTGTATTAGCGAGTGGAACTGTACCAGTAAACACAGTGAGAAACAATCCCCAAAGGACCGAGGAACAGCGGCAGGCATTTTGCAAGCATTGCTGGAGAGAAGCAAACCCTCCCTAGAAATCTTACTGGCAAAAATTCAGTACAGAAAATAAGACTTTTTTTTTTCCAGAATAGAAATAGGTTTCGACACAGGAATCAGGTTTAAGAAAACCCTGGAGTGGTGGTAATGGCTGTGCAGAGTCTGAGTGACATGGAGAGAAAGGGATTCAGGGGGCACCAGAGCAAAGACTGTTGGAATTGTACCTGACTAACTTATTAAAAACAATTCCTTATTGGGGGTGGAATTGAAAGTTAATATTGAAACCCTACAGAGTACTATTTGTCATTTGTTGCATGTAATTATGTTTAATTAGCTGAGTATATTTCTTATACCAGATTGGTGGGTTTAGTCATTATTAATCCTGTTATTATCTTCATGAAATCCCAATTTCAATAGTATCTCAAGGTACCTGCATTAGGTAGGTCATTTGTATTAGTTATCAATTGCCAGGCAATAAATTACCCCCAAATTTAGCACCCTATCACAGCACACATTTATAATCTTATAGCTTCTGTGACTCAGAAGTCTGGAAGTGGCTTAGCTGGGCCCTTGATGTTGCTCTTCCACAAGGCTGCCACGTGGTGTTGGCCAGGGCTGTGGTTTCATCAGAAAGCAAGACTAGGGACAGGTCTGCTGCTCACTTGGTTCCAAGGCCTCAGTTCCTCGCTGGCTGTTGAACACAAGCCGCTCAGTTTGTTGTCACACAGGACTCTCCAACATGGGAAGTTGCTTCATCAAAGCCCAAAGGGGAGACTGTCGTCCAGCAAGATGGAAGTCACATCTTGTAACCAAATCAAGGGCCTGAGGACCCCTCCACCCTGCCGTGTTCTGTTGGTTAGAAGCATTAATCCAAGGGGAGATTGTACAAGGTTGTGAGTACCAGGAGGCATGGGTCATGGGAGCCATCTCAGGGACTTCCTGGCACCCTGGTCTTTACTCCTGCAGTTAAGGGATGGTGTGACAGAGCAGCTAAAACCAGGCAAGCTGATTAAACGAAATAAAGTAAAGTGCCAAGCATAGCCTAGAGTCCACGAGGGGCTCTGTAAATAATAAGACCCTTCCTTCTTAACTTCAGTAACTCTCATTATGACAGTAGCTACCCCTGAAAGAGGCCACCTCTTAGCTTGGCCATAAAGACCTCTCTGGCCCGGCCTCTGACTTCCCTTTTCGTCTTCTCTATAAGCCGGCCACTCTGGACAATTGTCAGCTCCTATAACGTGCAGGCCCCTCCCCTCCCCTCCCAACAGCACCCCTTAATTGCCTGGCAAATCCTATGCACCTTTTAGCCATCGACTTAAATTTTACCCTATCTGGGAAGGCCTCCCTAACCTTCCAGTCTCTGGGTTTGAGGTATTTCCTTTATGGGGTTTCCACTGCATTTTGCACTTATGCTTATGCTTCAGCGTCTACTACTACTGCTGTTGCTACTACTATTACTACTGCTACTACTACTATTACTGCTTCTGCAGCTTCTATGACTCCTGTTGCTGCTATTACTACTACTGCTGCTACTATTATACTGCTGCTATTTCTACTACTACTACTGCTACTACTAATGCAACTACTTCTGCTACTCTTTTCTTCACAGCCACTGCTTACAACTGCCACTGTTACTACTACAACCTACTGTTTATTGAGCACTAAATAACAGGTGCTATTTTAGTGCTTTACACATTAGCTTATTTAACCTTTTCAAATTGAAGAGATAGTTAATATTATCTTCTTTTTAGGCACGGATGAGGAAAGCACAGAAAATATTACTGTTATTATTTTATTTTTAGAGATGAAGCAAGGAGGCACAGAAAAGTTCAAAAGTTGTCCCAGGTCATATAGCTAGTGTTTGTTTACTTTTTATAAGTTTCTCTAAATTGCAAGTTTCAGGAGTTCAGTTACCTTATTTATATTGTTTATTTTGGTAGATCCAGAATTGAACACAGTGCTCAATACAGACCACGGGTGGTGATTATTGTTGAAAAACTAGAGCAAAATAGTAGAATACCTTGTGTAAAAGTTTTCATCACTTGGTGGCTTGGTTTTCTCATTTACAAGAGTAATAACACCATCTCCATAGGATTGCATAAACTAGTAAATAAATAGCTGGGTCCTGATGCACACTAAATGCTCCAGTTACTGCTTTGATTATTATTATACGAGGTCTGTCCAGAAAGTATCCAGGCATTGTTAATATAACGAGAATGGTTTGTGTGACATCAATGTAACCTGACAGCCAAGGAGAATGGACTATGATGAGCACACGTGAACAATGACGACGTCACTGTACTAGTCAGTGGGGCGCTAGACGCCCTCGAGTGAGCATGTGCACTGTGCGGCCATCACATTCAACACGACTGAGCGAGTAGAGCAACAAATCTGCATCAAATTTTGTGTTAAGCTTGAACGTCCCTCCGCAGAAACTATTCGGATGACTCAGAAGACTTTCGGGGACGATGCAATGAGTGCAGTGCAAAAAAAAGTGTGGCATAAACACTTCAAAGATGGTTGAGAATCTGTTGAAAGTGATCCACGTTCTGGAAGGCCTGCAACAGCAGAACACCCGAGAATGTTGACCGTGTATGGGCTGCAATCAACAAAGATCAGCAATTGACAGTGTGAGAACCAGAAGCTGATCTGGAGATTCCAGAAACTCCTGTGTCCGAGATTTTGACGCAGGATCTTGGCATGAAACATGTCGTGGCAAAATGCATTCTGCAGCTTCTGCTACAGAGCAGAAGGAACATCGTGCAGCATTTGCTAGTGACTTGCTTCAAACCGCTACCCATGAACCAGATTTCCTCAAGAAGGTCGTAACTGGAGATGAGTCGTGGGTCTACGGCCATGATCTGGAAACAATGGCCCAGCCGTCCCAATGGAAGTCACCTGGTTCTCCACTCCCGAAGAAGGCGTGGCAAAGTCACAGCAAGATCAAGACCATGTTAACCGTGTTTTTTGACTGGGAAGGTGTCGTCCATCACAAGTACGCTCCTCCAGGCCTGGCAATTAAGAAGCAGTGCTGCCTCAGTGTTCTTCATGGGTTCAGAGATGTGATGTGAGGAAAACAGCCACAGCTGTGGGCAACTGGTGATTGGCAGCTTGCTCAGGACAACACGCCCGCCCATGCATCACGTCTCGTGCAGAGTTTTTTGGCAAAACATCAAATCACCCAAGTGACTCAGCCCACCTACAGCCCAGATTTGCTGCCCTGTGACTTCTGGCTTTTCCCGAAATCAAAATCACCTTTGAAAGGGAAGAGATTTCAGACCGTTGACGAGATTCAGAAACTATGATGAGGCGGCTGATGGTGATTCCAGCACAGGATTTTGCAGTGTTTTGAACAGTGGAAGAGATGCTGGGAGAACTGTGTGAGGTCCCAAGGTGCCTACTTTGAAGGAGACTGAGACATCACTGTCCTATGTACAGTGTTTCTTGAATCTTGTATCTTCTTCACTACATGTCTCCATGTTTCATATTACATGGCTGGATACTTTCTGGACAGACCTCGTACAAAATGGAAGTTCTGCAATTCAGAGAGGAATGAGTTCCACAAATTCCTAAGGTAGTAACATTATTTAGTTCTTAAACGTTATTTTCCCTCAGATGCAATTACAGATTAGACTGATGTGAAAAAGATCACGAACGATACCTAATCTAGTTGACCATGGTATTAAGTCCTGCTGTATTGATAGGTAGGAGCAAAGGAGATTTTTGAAGTGTGGGGTGTGGCAGAAATTGTGGGGCTTTTGTGTGGAACATGAAAGGGTGTGCATGGGTGTGGGGGTGGTAGGGAGTTGTTCTTCATCCCAGGATCTTCACCTACCAGCCTAGGAGATTCCAGACAGCCTTCCAGGGGTTAATGGTGTCCCAGTAGCCTTCCATCGGTTAACTACAGTTCTACTTTTAATTCACAAGTGCTTGGTTGTGCTACTTGCCTTTTTCCTCATTAAAGTGGTGCTTATCTTGAAGAAGTAATGTTAGGTCACCAGGAAATATTTCTGGCTCTCACCTGTATTTCTAGCTTCACAGGAAGCCTTAAAAATGTCCTCAGTTTCCCAAAATTCAAGTTTGGGGGAGTTGAAGCATGCTGCTCTGCAGTTGCCTTTTAGACTCCTAAAGTCAGCTGTCTGGTGCCATACTGCGACCCTGTCCTTTGCTTACCTTTGAATCCGTGAAGTTAGACATTATCAAATGCTAGGTCGACAATGCAGTGTTGTTATTCTTTGCAGCAATAATGACTTCGAAAGGTTCCTCCGTGTTGTCTCGGCATGGCCTCTCCTGCTGAGCTGTCTTAAACTTAGCTTTGCCAGGAGTTCTGCTACTGTGTCCTTTCACAGACTTTCCCAGGTTCACCTGGCAGCTATTGTTAAATGTGCTGGCTTAGAGACTCTTGGCCTTTCTGAAATAACGGAGTCATTCAATCCTTCCTGAATCCGCTGAGCTTTTCAAAATGTCATAGAGGGAGTCACTGGTTAAGTTTTTTCCTCCTCCAAAATTCTGATGCATATTATTAGAACCTACACGTTTGTCGTCTTACCCACATTTCTTATTGTTACAAAATTCTATTCTATGCAGGTGGTATAATAGTATTTCTGTCATTTTCTGGGTCTACTTTCTTTTCTGAAGATGGATAATATCTATTTTGACTTCAACGAGAGGCCAGTGACTTCTGTGAGGGGTGGTGCGCCCGTTTACTGCTTTCTGGAGGCAGCTTTTTGCTCTTGTTACTACGCACATCTTGGATTTAAAATTGTAAATAGAAGTGGGAGAACTTAAGCTCTTTCTAATGCTATGCTGTCTATTAAATAATGGATTGAACCCACAGGAAGACTCAAAAATTCTGAATGTCTGAGATTTGCAAGTTGCTGTGTTACATTATTTAATAAAACTGTCTCCACAGTGTTGATGCTATGTAAAATAATTTCGACACATACATCTCTGTATTGACTTTATCTATACAAAATTTTGGGCCCTGGATTAATTGCAAACTTAGCTCTATCCAATTCTACCCTCCTGTATTCCATCTGATGCATCGTCCATTTTCATCTAATGTGAGCATTGACACGGTTTGATTTAGGTCTATCACGTGGCTACTTACTTTTCTTTTTTGGGGGTGGGGGTTAGTCTCATTTGATTTTTGTTCCCTTGCTTGTCTTTTGGTTTAATCAAATGTTTTTCATTCTATTTAAATTCATTAAAACTCATTTACCTTTTTTTGCACTTTTAAAGTGTTTGCTTTATGTATTAAATACACATCTTTATTACTGTCTACTTAGATTTGATATTAAACTTTTATTCAAATATAAAAACTTTCTTATTTTTGTTAAATTTAGATCTAAGTATTTTATTATTTTGAATCTACTATAAATGAATTTTTAAAAGTTGTATTTTCCTTTTTTGTTGCTAGAATGAGAAATACAATTTCATTTTGCATAGTGACCTCATATCTGTGGCCTTATTAATTTTTGCAGTTGTTTTGAAGATGCTCTAAGTTTTCTACATAGACAGTCACAGCAGCAGTAAAGAAAGAGTGTTGGACTTCTCTCTTTCCATGTACCACTTCCTTTTCTTGGCTTGTTGCGTGGGGTGGGGATCTCCAATGCAGCTGTGTTCTTGTTATAATGTATACTATATCTGTACAAATATTATTCACCCCAAATATATTGTTATAATTGTTGCTTTAAACAGTACTATGTCTTCTAAATAAATTATGGGAAAAAGAAAACCTATTTGCAGTCTTTTATATTTACTGAAATATCTGCCAATTCTGGTGCTGTTCATTCCTTTGTGTAGATCCATGTTACCATCTATCTAGTGTCACCTCTTTAGGCCTAAAGAACTTTCTTTAAGCATTTTTTATAGTTAATGTCTGTTGGTGTAAAATCTCAGTTTTTAAAAATCTGATATGTTATTTTAAACATCATTTTTAAAAGAATACTTTCCATTAGCTATAGATTTCTGGGTTGACTTTTTTCTTTTAGTCCTTAAAAATATAGTTTTGCTGTCTTCTGGCCTACGTCATTTCTGATGAGAAGTTGGTTGTTATTTCTACGATTTTTCCCTCTGTGTGTAATGAGCTCTTTCTCTCTAGGTACATACAAGATTTTCTTTTCAACTTTGGATTTTAGTAAATTTATGGTTTAGCAAGAATTATGATAAACCCAATTGTGGTTTTCTTCTAATTTATTTTTCTTAGGTTTCATTGAGTTTCTTGGATATATTAGGTGATGTTTATCACTATGTTGGGGAACTTTCCAGCCATTATTTCTTTAAATATTTTATTTTCTGATGCATTCTATCTCACTTCTCATTCTTGGGCTGCACTTACACATATGTTAGGCTGCTTGACATTCTCCCATAGTTTACTAAAGTGATGTGTATTTTACATGGCTTGTTTCTCTTTCTCCTTCAGAATGTATCATTCCTGTTGTTTTATCTTCAAGTTTACTTGTTCTTTTTTCTGTTGCCCTCAATATGTTGTTAGCCCACCCATTAAAAATCTCACATCAGATATTGTGCTTTTCATCTTTAGAGTTCCCATTTGGTTTCTCCATTCATTCATTCTCTGTAAGTATAAATCATTAAACATATTTGTAATAGCTGCCCTGAAGTTGTTACTTGCTTATTCCAACATCTGGAACATCTTGGGTTTAGATCTGTTGTTTTTTTTCTCTTTGTTTTTGGTACCATTTTCCCGTTTCTTTATAAGCCTACTGATTTTGGACTGTAATCTGAACAGGATGAATAATACCTTAAGGAGACTCTGGGTTTCTGTTCCTTTGAAGCATGTTGAATTTGTTCTAGCAGGCCGTGAACTTGTCTGAACTCAAACTCCAGCCTCCGTTTCCTCCACATCTGGCAGCAGCTAAAATTCACACTCAGTCCTTTCAGTTTTTTGCTGCTTCATTTTTGTTGGGCCCCTGGGGAAATCCCAGTACACATATATATCTATCCATCCACCAATGATGTGGGCAAAGTTTGTGTGCTTATTTTGGTGTTTACTCTTCAGTGGCTCCCTGTTGTTCAGGATTTCACTTTAACTCTCCAGGTGCCCTGTCCTGAGCCACGTGTGGATTGGAGAATGCCCTTCAGCAAAAAGCTACAAACTCATAAATCTGATCATTGCTTTCCTGTGTTCCAGGTGTAGATTACTCTCCAGTTATTGCCTGCCTTTTAAATGTTTTGTCTAGGTTTTATAATTATTTTCTAATGAAGGATTAGTCCAACTAACCTAGTGTCTACTATCACACCTGGACCCTTCTGAGATTTTTTGAAGATTAAGTTCTTTATATTATATTCTTCTAAAGGTACAATTATCATCATCATCATCATTTATTATTTAATTAAATGGGTGGATTGTGTGATGTTTCTATGTTTAATATGTAAATGAGTTGTAGGAATAATAATACTACTTACGTGACCCACTGTGGTAGGCTGAATAGTGGACCTGCAGACACCCTCATCCGAATCCGCAGAACCTGTGAATATGTTACTTCACATGGTCAAAGGGGCTTTCTAGATGTGACTAGTTTAGCATCTTGACATGGGAGATTATCCTGAACTATCTGTGTGAGACCAATGTCTCACAGGGGTCCTTCTAAGAGGAAGCAGAAAGTGAGAGAGGGGAGAAGGTTATGTGACAACCGAAGCAGAGGGAAACAGAGTCAGAAAGAGAAGATGCTCTTTCTGCCTTTGAAGGTGCAGGAGAAGGGGTCATGAGCTGAGGAATACCGGCAACCCCTAGAAGCTGGAAAAAGGCAAGACATGGATTCCCTCCTGGAGCCTCTGGAAGGAACGCGTCCTTGCTGACATCTCGATTTTAGTGCAGGGACACCCATTTTGGACTTCTGACCTCCAAAACTATAAGATAAAAAATTTGTGTGGTTTTAAGCTACTAAGTTTGTGGTATTTTTTTGTAGTAGTAATAGAAAACTATACACTTACCAAAATTATTTTATCAGCAGCATTTCATAACCTTCATTTCATAAAAAAGAAACAAGGCATATAGACCTAATAATTTATACATATTCCTAAAGCAACTCATCAGAGATGTATTTTTTATTGTTCCCATTTTTTGTAGTCATATCAATTTCTTACTAAAAATTATCCCATTGTGAATTTAGGTTTAATATTTCAAGAGTAATTAAAGATTATATCAGCTGTTTTGAGAAGCTATACTGTAGAGAAAAAGAAGCTGTTACAGATGCTATCTTTGGCTATCTTAAAAAACCCTCAGAGTGCTTACCTGCCCAGTAGTTGCTGGTAGTGTATTTTCAATTTCTTCATAAGGGGTTTATGATTCAATTTTATTTACAGCATAAGTGGAAGCTTATAAGTGGAAGCTTATAAATCATTTAATATTTCTATCTTAGTTTCTCTTAAAATTTCTCTTTATGCCGTGAACTGTTTGTAATAAAGCTGGCATTAGAATGTTTTTTTTTTAAGTGCCTCATTGGCAGAGAGAGCAATCCCTCCACTGCCCTCTGTAAGTCTCTGTGTCTAGTGGTATCAGGTGATTTTTCTGGCCAGTGGAAAGTGAGAGGGTGTAATGTGTCCCCTCCAGGCAGAGTATCTGCTTGTCTGCCCCATGCGTGGTGGCCTCGGTGACCACATATTCAGCTGGTGGTGTCAGCAATGGAGGGAGCCTGAATTTTGGAGTCGCTCCTTGTTTTGTTATTCATTTTGACATTTTGGGACTGTTACAGCAGCTGTATTCACTAATACGTTTACCAATAGAAACATGCTATCATCAGATTAGGTCAGAAAGGCTAGTTTTTAAGAATCACTACCATAGCTTAGCTATGAATTGTGGAGTGTCTCCCATGTGCTGGGCACTCTAAAATATACCTTTAAGTTCCCATATCATTCCTACAAGATACGTATTTTGACAGGAGTCAAAGCCTCAATAAGGGTAAGGAATTCACCCAAAGCTAACAACCAGAAATTGATGGAATTGGGATCTTAAGCCATGATCTTTCCACTGTAACACACTACCTTTGAAGGTTCACAACTATGGACTACTGTAATAATCCAGTTCTAACTCCTCTTCAAACTCCTGCCCAAATGCAGTCAGAAGCTTCCGGTAGCTCTGAGCTTACTCCTTTTGGCACAGGACACTCAGCCCACACTGACTTCCCTGCCCACTGCCTCCAGCTTCCAGCTCCTGGGAAACACACCTGCGGCCTGGCATTTTAAGCCCTTCTTTTGAGGACCAATGAAGTGTCAGTAGCTTCTGCTTGCCCACGTCCCTATCTGCAGGCCCAGTCTGAGTTTCTGCTGTTCTGGGCTCTGCTTTCCAGAGAACGGGCTCTTTCCATCCTTGCTTCAGAATGAGTAGAGCAGCAACATCAAGGCCAGCCCATTGTGAGGGCAACAGTTTAAGATTTAATATACACACTCTAGATGTAAATATGACTATCCATTCTGGTCCCATAGTTATGTTTATTACCTGAAAAGATGAACAAAAATGATGAGGGTCTAGTGTTAAGGAATTTCAATAAAGGCAAGGGGACGGTTTACCTACTCACAAAGGCAGAAGAGGTTACTGCATAAAAGGATAAATTATTTGGACATTATTCACTAGGAAATTATCTACTACTGAATGTTTTTGAGTAAAGATTCTATGCATGATCCAGCATGTTAGAAGTGAAGAGTGTGGACCAGGAGAATAAGAACAGAGAGGACCATACTGATGACAGAGACTTCAGAGGTAGGAGAAAGGGTGTGGGGGAGGGTGATGAGTCAGGGGGACTAGTGGAAGTTGCGCTTGGGTGTCGTGCACTGGTAACCAAGATCACTCTGAATGGATTGCAGATCTCATGGCACAGAGTAGGCACTTGGTCATATTTGCTGAATCAGGAATGAGGAATATTTATTTCATGTGCTGATGCTTTTGTTTCTGATGCTTTTAAGGGATGTCTATTTTATTTTTAAGCAATTTAACACATTTTCTATATTTCTTTTGAAGTCTGTCCATCTCCCAAGTCTTTTTCAAAGGGCATAGGAGGTGTCGTCTTCCCTGGAGTTGTTTGTTTTTTCTAAAAAATATTAAAGTATTACAGGGTACAAATAGTTTGGGTATTTTGGTTACATGAATCACTTTTATAATGCTCAAGTCATGGTTATACAAGTACCCATCACCCAGATACTGTTCATTGTACCTCTGAGGTAAGTTTTCCCCACCTCCTCCTCCCCCTCCCCCCAGGTTGATTTCTGTTGAGTTTTACTTCCCTCTGTGCACACGTGTGCTCATTGGTTAGTTCCAGTATAGTAGGGAGTACATGTGGTGCTTGTTTTTCCATTATTTAGATACTTCACTTATGATAATGGTCTCCAGTCCCATCCAAATTGCTGCAAAAGGCATTAATCCATCCTTCTTCATGGCAAGTAGTACTCCATAGTACACATATACCACATTTTGTTAATGCACTCGTGAATTGATGGGCACTTAGGCTGATTCCAAATCTTTGCAATTGTGAGTTGTGCTGCTATAAACATTCCTGTGAAGGTGTCTTTCTGATAAAATGTCTCCTTTTCTTTTGGGTAAATACCCAGGTGGGATTGCTGGATCAAATGGTAGGTTAACTTTTAGTTCTTTAAGGAATCTCCATACTGTTTTCCATAGAGGTTGTACTAATTTGCAGTCCCACCCACAGTGCATAAGCCTTACTTTCTCTCTGCATCCACACCAACATCTGCTGTTTTTGGACTTTTTAATAAAGGCCATTCGAACTGGAGTAAGGTAATAGCTCATTGTGGTTTTAATTTGCATTTCCTTGATGATTAGTAACATTGAGCATTTTTTCATATGTGTATTGGCCATTAGTCTATCTTCTTTTGAAAAGCTTCTGTTCATGTTTTTTGCCCACTTTTTAATGGGGTTGTTTGATTTTTTCTTGTTGATTTGCTTGAGTTCTTTGTGGATTCTGGTTATCAGCCCTTTACTGGATGTGTAGCATGCAAATATTTTCTCCCATTCTATAGGTTGTCTATTTGCTCTGTTAATTAAGCTTTTTAATTTAATCAAGTCCCATTTATTTATTTTTGTTGCTGGTGTAATTGCCTTTGGGGTCATCTTCATAAGTTCTTTGCCTAGGCTGATATCTGGAAGAGTTTTCCCCACATTTTCTTCTAGAATTCTTATGATTTCATGCCTTACATTGAAGTCTTTTATCCATCTTGAATTAATTTTTGTGAGTTGTGAGAGATATGGGTCCTGTCTCCTTCCTCTGCATGTGGCTATCCAGTTTTCCCAGCACCATTTATTAAGTAGGGATTCTTTTCCCCAGTATATATTGTTGACTGCTTTATCAAAGATCAGTTGGCTGTATGTGGATGGTTTTATATCTGAGTTTCTGTTCTGTTCCACACCAGACAAGCTATACCATGGACTATAGAAACAAACATGTAGGCTGTACCTCCAGTTTTTCTTTCTTTCTATTTTCTTTTTTGAGACAGAGGCTTGCTCTGTCACCCTGGCTAGAGTGCAGTGGTGTCATCATAGCTCACTCCAACCTCAAACTCCTGAGTTCAAGTGATCCTCCTGCCTCAGCCTCTGGAGTAGCTGGGACTACAGGTGTTCACTGCCATGCCCGGATAATTTTTTCTGCTTTTTTTTTTTTTGTAGAGACGGGATCTCTCTCTTGCTCTTGCTCTGGCTGGTCTGGAACTCCTGGCCTTAAGCGATCCTTCTGCCTTGACCTCCCAGAGTGCTAGGATTACAGGTGTGAGCCACCTCACCTGGCCTCATGTCTCCAGTTTTAATCATGCTTTACCCAATAGTATTACAATACCAAGATCAACCTCTTTGAGGGCAACCATCTAAGGCCTAAATTTAAGGCATCAGATTTAATGTTATCTTTTTTGATCACATCATCAGGCTTATTTCCTGGAAACCTGATGGAAGAATGTAAAGGTTGCTCATTAAAATTTGAATGAAGAAGTGGAGGCTGCTCATAGGTTGGAAAACCACAGAGAAGGATGCTGAATAGCAGAGATTGAAGTTACCAACATCGATTGATTTAGTAATTTTTATTGAGATCTAAGGCATTTCAGGCATTCTAGAAGAAATATAGCAATATTGTTTTAGATAAAAGGATAAAAGAACATGTTTGGTGAAATGCTGGACATGTGAAAGAGAAAGTTAGTGTAAGTATGGCAAACTTAAAAAATAACATTTGGTATATAATAAAAATAAGATAGATACAGAGAAGAATTGAAAATATGGAAGAAATTACTGAAAATAACTTGAGAAAAAGTCTCAAGGTGTGTTTTCATAATGAGAGGAGAAACACTATATATATAAACTAACCTGAGTGCATCTTTAATATGTCCATAGAAATAGGAAAGGAACACTCCTATTTGGAAAATGTATTCTCTAGAAATTAAAAATCATTCATTCATCCATTTGTTCATTCCTTTTTCCGATCCTTTCTTACCCTGCTGTAAAGTTTGCACAGAGCACTTTTAGTCTTCCAACAAGACACACAGCCTTCTTTTTGTGGCTGTTGTTAGTCTTTCTCCAAGTGGTGATATGAGGGCAGGTTTTTCCCTCCTGTTTTATTAATGAATGTGCTGCCTCTTCCTAAGGCAGTATCTGGTACGTAAAAGGAAACTCAGAAATACTTCATGAATGAATGAGCACCTCTCATGTGTCTAGCATTGAGCAAGGAGCTAGAAACACAGGATAGATATATCAGGATAGATATATGGCCTGGAGGCTTTCTACAGCAGGAGGGGCATCAGATAAACATATCAGTCCAAACAATGGGAGAAGTATGTCCAAGGCTTATGGACAAAGCCATTGGGGTCAGACTGATGCAGTTTCAAATCTCAATGCCAGCTCTGACACTTACTAGCTGTGTGAGCTTAGTTAACTTGCCGAAGCTGCTCGGGTATGATAGGATAATAATCTCAACTTTGTGGGGTTTGTGTGAGAAACAAGGATTAAACAATACAAAATTAAGACAATAGAAATAGAGCAATAATTAAGATGTAAGGAAGTTTAAACCACCAAGGTTGGTAGTGCTATCAGCTGCATGATGAAGGGATGGAGTGGATGAGGTCAGTACCTACTGTAGGTCGTGTATGCTTCCCTGCTTCATGCTTACGTGTTCTCTAAATGGCTTATTTTAGAGGAAGCAAAATTACTGATTGATTATAAAATGGATGTGGAAATAGGATCTACTCCTATCTGCTATGGTCTGAATGTTTGTGTCCCTCCTACCCCCCAGATTCATATGTTGAAACCTGATCCTGAATGCATTAGTATTAAGAAGCGGAGCTTTTAGGAGGGATTAGGTCATGAGAATTGAGTTTTCATGAATGGAATTAGTACCCTTATAAAAGAGGCCCAAGGTGTTGTCTATGAACCGGAAAGTGGACCACACCAGGCACCTAATCTGCTGGCACCTTGATCTTGGATGGTCCAGCCTCCAGAACTGTGAGCAATAAATTTCTGTTGTTTTTTTAAGTTATTGGGTCTAAGTTATTTTGTTATCACAGCCTAATGGACTAAGACACATCTTTAAGAATGTGCATTTGGTGGAAGAGTAAATTTCAAGATGAGGTACCTGGACCAACAGCATCAGTATCACCTTAACGTTTGCTGGGAACTTATATCCTGAGGACCCACCCGGGACCTACCGGATCAGAAGCTCTGGAGGTGGCTCTCTGTGTTTTAACAGCACTCCAGGTAATTGCTCACTCAAATGTGAGATCCACTGCCCTGGAGCTCTTGGGAAATCTTGCACGCTTCACGATTGTTCTCACCAGTGATCACAAGTCAGTCATTGGAAGACGCTATTGAAGGATATATACACACATTTTGATCCCTTTTGCATTATGTGTATTGCTAAACCTCTGTGTACAGTTCCCCTGTCAATGTCATTTTCAGCAAACTCTACATAGTGCCTAGATAGAACAATGTCATGTACCCAGCTGACAGAATTATGATTGGTTTAATCTCTCAAGGTCTTTCACTTTTGTTTAATTTTTTAAAAATGATATATTGCATTTTTAGATCTTTGTATTATGCTAACATTTTTTAAATTATCTGAGAAAAAAAGTTTGCAATTATATTCACCATCAGCAGAGCATGTTAGGCTGTCCAAACATTCAATAAATAAATATTAGATCCACTTTCACCATATGCCTGTGAGGTCAGTGCTAGTTCTAAAGCAGTGAGCTGGGGCTCAGGGCTGTTCCATATTTAAGGGAAGTTGATATTTCACCAAACTAAACTAGAATGAGGGGTATGAGGTTTGGGTATGGTGGGATTCTGCTGCTGATTTGGTCATTAATTGTATTTATGTTTTTGTATGTTTACCCAGAGGCTGCTATGATAGACACATTTGTTTTAAAATACAAAATAAAAACAAAATATGTAATGGCCAAGGCATTTTTTGGTTTCAATTTAAAAAAAATATATGCAATTCATGAGAAATTTTATCCATATGTTTTTGATTCACTTATACTGAAATCTCAAGTGTTATTTTGTGAGTTCTAGTGATATTTTTAAAACCTGAAGCCGGCTTGTTTATAAACCCCTCACCTTTTTTTCTTTCCCTTAATACACCATGTCAGCGTTTTCCAATGGCGGGTGAACTCCACGCTGAGAGTTGGGGTGTCCACGGGGAGCTTACAGGGCCACGCACCTGGACAGCTGGGAAGGTGGCACAGACGGCCGCCCCGGGGCAGGCAGGATGCTGCACCCAGCGACTCAGCAGCAGACACCTGGAGCTCGATTCCTGAACCGTAAATTCACAGTGTCCCTTTCAAATGTTCAGCCCTCGGATTTACTCATGTTTCCTCCTTTAAAGGGACCTCTTTGTGTTTTCTTCTGTCTCTTTCCTCCTGCTTGTCACTTAGTTCTCCCTTTTTCTCCCTTGCTGAGAGCCACTCTGACTCTGGTGCTTTCATGTCTGAGGGTCACATCTGTACAGTCACCAGGAGCCACCGGAGCGTAGGAGGGTAAGTGCGGTGGCAGTGCCCGTGCACAGAGGGATCTGGACTAAGTGTGCTACAGTTAAATTTAAAACATATCACACAGTAGGTATAGGTTGCTGGAAGGCTCATTTTGCTCAACTTTGAAGTTTTAAGAATATGCCTCCTTCATGACTGCAGTATTAAAATAAGCAGACAAACAAAAAAGCCCCGCATAAATGGCACTTTCACACTTTCCTAATTGGAGTGTAACTTCATGCACAGTCGTAAAACATTTCAGTAGAATGTTTCAAGGGCAGTAATTTGACTTCTGGGAGCATATCCTGAGGGGATAATTGTAAATTCCTTCAATTTACTAGCTGTGCATGATCAGGACTGCTTAGAGCAAGGCCCCGAAGCCAGCCTGCCGTTCAAATCACAGCTCAAACACGTGAGGCCTGCATAACCCTGGAAAGTTCCTTACTGAACTCCTGCCTCAGTCTGCTCACCCATGAAATGGAAATGACCTCACGGAACAGATAAGAGCACACAACACTGCAGCCCAGAGATGTGCATATGCTCAATAAATGTTTAGGTGTTCCCCCGGTCATCTCTCTTAGCTTTAGTTTTCTTATTTGTAGAATATGAATAATAACAGCTTTTACCTAATAGGATTACTGTGGAGATTTAGTAAGATCATGCATGGGAAGCATAGTGTGTGAACACACAATAAACGTGATTAGCTGTTACATTTGGCAAAAAAGCTTTACAAAGAAAGCACTTATTGCTGTACTATTTGTGATAAAAGTTTTACAAAAATATAGAGAATTTTGACCATTTTATTTGGTTAATATTTGAGAGATAAAATAAATGATATTTAGAGTGAGTTTTTAACAACATTGGGAAATGCTATTATAAAAACATTAAATTTGAAAGCCAGATAAACCTTATGACACCATCTGAAGAAAGCTATGTGCATAGGGGACAAAAATATAGAAAAATACACCAATATATAATTAATGCTTGCCTTTTAGTGCTGGAATTGAGGGTATATTTTTAATTCTTTTTTGTATTTATTAATAATTTTTTATAATGAACAAATATTACTTTTATAATGAGGTAGTGAAGGAAATCCCTTTATAAAAAATATTTAAATATTTTTTAGGCCTAGAAAATAAATATTTTTCTAGAAGAAAATAAATATTTTTCTAGAATATTTTCATAAAATATTCTTCTTCTACAGAGATCATTCAACGGCACTCCACTTATTGGAAGGACTGGGCCATAGTAAGTGATTCTATGATGACTGTCTAATATCAGTTCAAATACTTAATGAGAGTATAAATTAGAGTCTTATGTACCCTCATATCCATGGCACTTGTCCATGCACACCATGATTAAAATTTAATAATTTATTAAGCACAGAGACTGGCACATACATGCTCAATAAATATTTATTAAATATATGAATAATTGTAGTAAAAATGAGGTTTGTCATATAGATAAGGGTTAACCCACACAACATTATCTGAAATTGTAAGAGAAAAGATGCCTGCAAGTCAGACAAAAAACTTTAGATCAGAACCCAGGAAGCCTGGGTTCTATGAACTGTTGAAATAATGTGGCTCACTGCTTAATTTCCCCATCTGTACAATGAGTTGTATGCACTGAGTGCTTTATTATTTCTTTTCTATACCTGTGATTCTAAGCTGTATGACTGAGTAATAACGATGATTTGCATTAGTCAAATACAAGTGTACTGGTAGTTATTACGTGTGACATGCAGTCTCATGGTGTCCCCCTACCTCCCGATGAAGATCAAAACCCTTTCCAAGGTCTGACCAGGGCTGACCAGGGCTCAGCCTCCTGGCCCATCCTCGGGTCCTAACACTCTGCTCTGCCACTGTATCTTTGTCTATCCAGTTCCCAGGCAATGTCCTCAGTGTCCCACGCTCTCCTGCTCGGATATGTTAGCTCATTGCTGTCCCCTTCCCCTCACCCCACCCTTGCCCCCCATCATCACCCTGCTCAGTCTGAGACGCCCACCACCAGTCAGAGCTCAGTTCCGGCGTTAAGGCTCAGGGCCTGCTTCCTCTCTTATGTGCTCTTAGAGAACTGGGTTCTCTTTCTTTTGGAATGTTCAAGTCATTTTGTAATTATGCCTCTACTAGTGTGATTATTTGATTAATGCCTGTGTCCCCCACTGTTGTCTGTTTCTTCCATGAGAACAAATATAATTGTGTGCTTGTTGCTTAGAAAATTGCAGGCACTCACTAAATACTTGTTGAATAGATGAATGTGCGAACAAATTAAGATTGAAAATGTGTGTACTCACCTGCAGAAGAAAAGAAGAATATGAAGTTTGTGACATACTTAAGACTTTCCTTACACTGGGTTCCGCCCACAGGCTCTGTGAGATAAGGAAGTAGTTCAAGTGTAAGTACACACATTTCAAAGTTTGATGAGAAGCCCAGAGAAAGCACAGGGAAGGTGAGTAACTTCTTCAAGGCTCGCTTTCCTGACAGAGCTCATCCTAGCACCTGGAACTGGACCACACATTCTCCACGTCCAGATGGGGGAACCACCTTGCCCCTTGTGGCTTTCTCCTCAGAGAAGAGGACACACCAATGTGTTGGCAGGTTTAGGTCATCTTGGCTGGCCTCACGTGGACCTTGTGCATTAAAATCATACACTTGAGGGTGCACCCAATTTTTTTCTTTTTCCGCGTGTGACTTAGGTGCTAAGCTAAGGTCTCTTTCTACTAGGAGACCAGCCAAAAGTTCTGGTAAGATGCAATCTCAGGGCCTCAAAGAGTGAAGACGACTCCGGGCTCCCAATCACTCCATGGGCTCCAGCCTGGCTAACCAGAACTCTACATTGGACTGTCAAAAATCCCACCTAACGATAAAGTCCTATTTTGCATTCCCTTGTCACTGTCTTGTGTGGATGTTTCCTTTCTTTGGGATTAGGTAAAGGGACCTGACTTTGTCCTCTTAAGGCAAGATTTGGGTGTTCCTGGGTCCAAGGGCAAGTATCATTCTCCACTTCGTGGCTGTTTCCAACACTAACTCTTTTCACAGTAATGATCACTTCCATTTGTATAGTACTTTACAGTTTCCTGTGGCTGTTTACATATCTCACTTGTTCTTCCAAGGCCTATAAAGTAAGTATTATGACATGTTTTCAGGGTCGTGCCTCTAACTCCTTGCAGAGTGACTGACACGTAATGGGTATTTGCTGAGTGAATGAATCCAACTCAATGAGTGAAAAAACAATGCTTTACAGTAGGGAACAGTGGGTGGTGTTGTGCCTGATTTATGGCTGGGCAGACTGAGGCTCTAAAATAGCAAAAGACTTTCTTGAAGATACATCCTTGGGAACGGAATGACTTCCGGTTCCTTGTTCAATGCATTTTAAACAAGAGTATTATGGACAGGTGCAATGGTGAAATTCACACATGCATATTTTTTCTTGTAATGATGATTTTTTCTCATTTTTAACAGTTTATTGAGGTATAATTTGTATACCACAATTTTACCCGCTGTACATGTACAATTCAGTCATTTTTAGTAAATCCCTGTTATACTCAATCCCTACTCCCAGCCCCAGACAATCTTTGATCTTCTTTCTGTGTCACCAGACTTGCTTTATAAAAAAAAAATTATAAAAATAGAATATATAGTACTTTGTATCCATCTGGCTTCTTTCAGAGAGCATCCTATTTTTGAGTACCATCTATATCGTAGCTGTTCATTACTTTTAATTGCTGAATAGTTGTCAGTGTTATGCTACACTTTCTTCAACACTCACAAGTTGATGGGTATTTGGTTTGACTTGGCTATATGGATGTGTGCTCTGAACATTGGCATACATGTGTTTGTGTGGACATGTTTTTCTTTTTCTTGGGTAATTGGAATTGTTGTGCCTTATGGTAAATTTATGTTGATTTTTTAAAGAAATTAGTAAACTGTCTTCCAAAGTTGCTGGACCATTTTGTACTCCCAGACTTTTTGATTATAGCCATTCTAGTGGGTGTATAATGGTTATTGTGTTTTTAATTTGTATTTCCTTAATGACTGAAAAATAATGTTGATCATCCTTTTATGTGCATATTAGGCATCCTTTTATCTTCTTTGCTGTAACGCTTATTCAAATATTTTTCCCATTTTTAAATTGGGTTATCTTCTTATTATTGAGTTAGGTGCATTCTTTATATATTCTGGATTTAAATCCTTAATCAGATATGACTTGAAAATATTTCCTCCTAGTCTGTGACTTGACTTTTAATTTTTAAAATTGTGTCTTTTGAAGAGTAAAGTTTTTACTATTGATGAAGTCCAAGTCATAGTCTTTTGTATAGGCTTTATTTTTGTTTAATGCTAGAAATTTTTATGTATTTACACTTGGATATCCAATTATCCCAGCACCATTTGTTGAAAAGACTATCCTTTTTTCCACTGAATTGCTTTGGCACTTGTGTTGAAAATCAATTGACCATAAATGTAAGAGTTTTGTACTGGATTCTGTTCTGATTCTGATTGAATCTTTTTTAATTCTTAAGCCAGTTATATTCTGAACCTTTAGTATTTATGAATGTTAAGTAAGTCTTTTTAACTTGTTCTTTTTCAAAATTGTTCTGGCAAGTCTAGGTCTTTTGTATTTCCATCCACATTTTAGGATCAGCTTGTCAATTGCTACAAAAGCTTCTTGGGATTTTTTACTGAACCTAGAGATCAATTAGGACAGAATTGTCATCTTAACAAATTTTAATCTTCTAATCCATGTACATGGAATCTGTCTATATTTGTTTATATCATCTTTAATTTTTTTTACAATGTTTTATAGTTTTTATTGTTTAGGGTTTGTACTTCATTTGTTAAATTTATTCCTAAGTATTTTTTTTCTTTTTGACACTATTATAAATGGAATTATTTCCTTAATTTTATTTCTGAATGTTCATTGCTGGTATATAGAAATTGGATTTGTGTATTGACCTGTATTCTGCAATATTGGTAAAATTGTTCATTCATTCTAGTAGGATTTTTGAGGATTTCTTACAATTTTCCACTTATAGGATCATGTCATCAGTAAATGAGAACAGTTTTTACTTCTTCTTTTCCAAGCTGTAGGACTTTGACTTTTTATTGCCTTATTGCACTGGCTGGACCTTCTAGTACAATGTTGAACAGCAGTGGTGAAAGCAGATGTCTTTCTCTTCTTCCTGATCCTAAAGCATTATGTTTGTTATTATTAAGTAACGTTAGCTGTAGGTTTTTAATAAATGTTCTTTATCAGGTTGAGGAAGTTACCTTTTATCTCTACTTTGTTGAGGGTTTTTGTTATGAATGAATGTTGGATTTTATCAAATGCCTTTCTGCATCTATTGAAATGATCATGATATTTTTGTCCTTTGTTCTATTAATATTGTGCATTACATTAACTGTTTTTGCATGCTAACTTAACATTGATTCCCTAGGATTAATGCCACTTGGTCATGGTGTATAACATTTTTTAAGCATTGTTTTTATTGCTAATATTTTATTAAGGATTATTTTCAACTATATTTATGAAGAACTTTGTTGGTAGTTTTATTTTCTTGTGATGTTTTTATCTGACTTTGCTATTGGGGCAAGAATAACCTCTTTATACATAAAGAGTGTGTAGTAGAATTGGTGTTAGTTCATCTTTAATATTTGCTACAAGTGAAGCTATCTAGGCGTGTGCTTTTTTTGTGAAAAGCTTTTTAATTGCTAGTTTAATTAAACTAGGTCAATTCAGAGTTTTTACTTTTCTTATGCCCATTTTGACTTTTGTGGCTTTCTGGGAATTTGTATGTTTTATCTATATAGTCTAATTTGTTAGATTATGTTAACCAAAATTTATATTTTTTCATAAGATTCTCATAATCTTTTTAATTTTATAGTGTTGTTAAAAATGTATACAATTTTATGCTGACTTTAATAATTTATGAATTAGTCTTTTTGTTTTTTTCTTGGTCAGTCTAGCTAAAGTTTTATCAATTATTTGATCTTTTCTGAGAACTAAGTTTTCTTTCCATAAATTATATTTCATCATATAATATAATTGTATTACTTTTCACTCTGATATATTTTTATTTTTTAACTTTTTGATTTGAGGTTAATCTTCTCTTATTTTGCTAGTTCCACAAAATCAAAACTGAGATTATTGATTTGAGATGTTATTTTCTAAATAGATGTTTAAAGGTATGAATGCTTTTGAATCATCTCCTAGAATTTGATATGTTGTGTTTTTGTTTTCATCAGTTCAAAATATTAATATTTTTAAATTTCATTTTAAATGAATTTTGTGTAATTTTTAAGTATTTGAGAGGTCCCAAATTTCTTTCCATTGTAAATTTCAAATTTAACTTTGCTATAGTCTGTGAACTCAGATTGAATAGTTTTAATCTTTTTAAATTTGTGGAAACTTTTTAGTAGATTATGATATGGTCTGTCCGGGAGAAAAATCTACATGCTCTTGAAAAGTGTACGTATTCTGCGTGGGTAGAGTGTTCCATAAAGGTTAGTCTCATCAAGTTGGTTGATAGTACAAGTTATCTATGTCCTTGCTGATTTTCTGTATGTATGTTCCATCAGTGGTTTATAAGGAGGCATGGACTCTAACTATAGTTGTTGAATCATTTAGTTTTTAATTCAGTTCTGTCAATTTTGGTTTAATGTATGTTAGGTCTCCATTGTTAGGTGCATATATTTGTAATTTTTTATATATTTTGATGTACTGACCATCTCTATTAAGAAATTTCTTTCTTTTTTGTAATGATAGTTCTTGTCTTAAATTCAGTTTTGTCTAAGATAAATGCATGTCTTACGGGTGAGGTTTATGGCATATATTTATATCCTTTTACTTTCAATCTATTTGTGTCTTTGAATCTTAAATTTATCTCCTGTAGGCAGCATATAGTTGAATCTTGCTTTTTAAATAAGTTTGTCAATCTCTACCTTTTGGTTAGAGCATTTAATCCGTTCACAGTTTATGTAGCTATTTAGATCATCATAGTTACATCTGCCACTGCTGTTTTGTTTTCTGTACATCTCATATCTTTTTCTTATCCTCATTTACTGCCTTATATTGTGTTAAACATATATTTTAAGAGTGTCATTTTAATTTTTTTTGGTTATTTTTTCAGGTACTTTTCTAATGATTACCCTATGGCTTACATTATGCATCATATAGTAGAACAACTAATTTCAGACATTCTCTACCTCCTCTGTTTTGCTATTATTGTCATATACAATATTG
The DNA here is from genome assembly GCA_023783475.1 of Daubentonia madagascariensis. Taxonomy (NCBI): domain Eukaryota; kingdom Metazoa; phylum Chordata; class Mammalia; order Primates; family Daubentoniidae; genus Daubentonia; species Daubentonia madagascariensis. The sequence continues at coordinate 3,476,023 of JAKFHU010001035.1, forward strand.
AAACCTAATAACACACTGTTATAATTATTGTTTTAGTCAATCATATCTTTTAAAGGAGTTAGGAGTAGAAATATATTTATGAAACCTTTTATATGAAACTTCCTAGTAACCATTTGCGGTTATCTTTGTTTCCTCCTGTGGATTCAAGTTACCATTTGGTGCCATCTTCTTTCAGATTCAAAGTCTTCCTTTAGTATTTTCCACAAGGCGTGTCTGCTACCAGCATGTTTACTCAGCCTTTGTCTGGAAATGTCTTTATTTCACTTTCATCTTTGAAGGACAGTTTCGCTAGGTGTAGAATTCTTGCTTGATGTTTTTCCTTTCAGGACCACCTCACCCGGCCCCGTTGTTTCGGGTGGGCAGTCAGCTGTGACTGTGTCAGCACTTCCACGTGTGTGATGAGTCCTTTATCTCCTTATTCTTTGAGATTTTCTGTTTATTTTGGCTCTCAATCGCTTGACTCTCATGTGTCTAGGTGTGGATGACTCTTTGGTTTTCTACTTGGGGTTAGGGAACCTCATGGATCTGTGCATTTCATCAAATTTGGGCAGCCATCAGCCATTACTTAATTTTTTCTCCTTTCTCACTCTTCTCTCCCCGTGGGACTCCTGTTACATGTGTGCTGATATACTTGATGTTGTTCTACAGGTATCTTTCTTTAACTAATTTTTCTTCATTTTATTTAATCTTTTACTCTCTTATTTAGATTGGATTATTTCTATTAGTCTTCACATTCACTGATTCTTTCTTTTACCATTTCACATCTAGTTGTTGAGCCCATTCAGTAAAATTTTCATTTCTGTTATTGTACTTTATAGTTCCAGAATTTTCTTTTTTTTTTCTTTTTTTAAATTTCAGAATATTATGGGGGTACAACACTTTGGCTGTATATATTGCCCATGCACTGCCTGTGTCAGAGCTACAATCGTGGACATCCCCCAAACTGTGCTCCCCGCATCCATTCAGTGAGAGTTTTCCCATCCCCTGCACCCCCCTCCCACCTGCCCACCCCGTGATGAATATTATTGTCCTGTGTGATGTAAGTGTTGATTAGTTAGTACCAATTTGGTGGTGAGTACCAGTGGTGCTTGTTTTTCCATTCTTGTGACACTTCACTTCGAAGAATGGGCCCTAGCTCCAACCAGGATAATACCAGATGTGTTAATTCACCACTGTTTTTTATTGATGAGTAATACTCCATGGTATACATATACCACATTTTATTAATCCACTCATGTATTGATGGGCACCTGGGTTGTTTCCACATCTTTGCAATTGTGAATTGTGCTGCTATAAATATTTGCATGCAGATGTCTTTATTATAGAATGTCTTTTTTTCCTTTGGGTAAATACCCAGTAGTGGGATTGCTGAATAAATGGTAGTTCTACTTTTAATTCTTTGAGGTATCTCCATATTACTTTCCATAGAAGTTGTACTAATTTGCAGTCCCACCAGCAGTGTATGAGTGTTCCTATCTGTCCGCCTCCCCGCCAACATTTGTTGTTTTGGGATTTTTTGATATGAGCCAATCTCACTGGAGTTAAGTGATATCTCATTGTGGTTTTGATTTGCATTTCCCTGATGATTAGAGAAGTTGAGCAATTTTTTATATGTTTGCTGGCCATTATTCTGTCTTCTTTGGAAAAGTTTCTGTTCATGTCCTTTGCCCATTTTTTAATAGGGTTGTTTGATTTTTTCTTGTTGATTTTCCTAAGTTCTGTATAGATTCTGGTTATCAGCCCTTTATCAGAGGTGTAGCATGCAAATATTTTCTCCCATTCTGTAGGTTGTCTGTTCACTCTAGTGATAGTTTCCTTGGCTGTGCAGAAGCTTTTTAATTTGATCTGGTCCCATTTATTTATTTTTGTTGCTGCTGTGATTGCTTTGGGGGTCTTCTTCATAAATTCTTTGCCTAGGCCAACGTCCATAAGAGTTTTACCAATGTTTTCTTCTTATGGTTTCACATCTTAGGTTTAAATCTGTTATCCATTGTGAATTGATTTTTGTGAGAGGTGAGAGGTGTGGGTCCAGTTTCAGTCTTTTACATATGGCCATCCAGTTTTCCCAGCACCATTTATTGAATAGGGAATCTTTTCCCCAGTGTATGTTTTTCTGGAATTTGTCAAAGATCAGGTGACTGTATGAGGTTGGTATTATATTTGGGTTCTCAGTCCTGTTCCATTGGTCTACGTCTCTTCTTGTGCCAGTACCATGCTGTTTTGGTTACTATAGCCTTGTAGTATAGTTTGAAGTCTGGTAGATAGATACCTCCCAATTTGTTCTTTTTGCTTAAGATTGCTTTGGCTAGACGGGGTCTTCTCTGGTTCCACACGAAGCATAGAATTATTTTTTCTAGATCAGCAAAAAATGATGTTGGTATTTTGATAGGGACTGCATTGGTTCTGTAAATCACTTCAGGTAGCAAAGACATTTTTACAATGTTGATTCTACCTATCCAAGAGGATGGTAGGGTTTTCCATCTGTTTACATCCTCTAGTTCCAGAATTTTCATTGGTTATTTTTTATAGTTTCTATATCTTTATTGAGATTCCCTATTTGTAGAGTCATTTTCATCATATGTTTATTTAATTCTTTAAACATAGTTTCTGGAATCTTATGAACATATTTTTAGCTGCTTTAAAGTTTTTGTCTGCTACATTCAACATTTGGGCCCACTCTTAGTCAATGTGTAGTGACTATTTGTTTTCTCCTAAATATGGATCACATGTCCTTGTTTTTTTGCATGTCTCTTAATTTTTTTATTGAAAATTTCACATTTTAGATAACAAATTATTTCAACTCTGAATTCTGAATTTTTTCCTTGAGTGTTACTACTGTTACTGCTTTTTTTTTTTTTAATAACTTGCCTCAACTTAATTTCCTGTATTTGTTTCCTCTATGATATGGAGCTGGTGATGTCTTTGCTCATTTTGTTTTTAATTGTTATTTTTGTGTCTGGCTTCCTAGAGCTCCAGAGGCTGCATTGCTTATTTTTCAGCCAGCAGTTGTTCAAAGTTTGTGCTCAAACTCTGTGACATGAGGTTTCTACCCACTGCTGATGGATCTGTACAAGTGCATTAAGTGCTCGGGAAGTTGTAAAGTAGGCTGGATGTTTCTTTTCTGCTGTGTCCTTCTTTTCCTGTCCTGGAAGCATTGCAGCATTTACAGAGCTTTCACGGGGGATGAAAGCAGTCTCCCCCACACTCCCAGAGAGAACAATGCAAGCTTCCGCAGCTGTTGTCCAAAATTCAATAGTTGTTCAAGAGTAAATACCTCTCCATTGTGGTCAGTTATTGGAGACCTCAAAATTGTATTTGATTTTTTTTTCCAGTTTACTATTGTTTTTTGGGGAGAGGATTTTCTGACCTCTTCTCTGAAAAAACTGCAAGTTCATCCTCAATTCCTATGCATTTTTATAAAGTATATTAACATGGATATTACAGTTAGGATACTCTAGTTGGGGAAAGGTTAAAATGAAAATGTTGCTATATAGGAAAGAAGAGAATGATGTAGCAATTCTACAGCTCGTTTTATCTGGCATCTTCTAATTTTCTTTTTAACTTCACCTTATATAATTTTCCTTTTGAAAGAGGGGACACATATGTTTAGATGCTTCTTTCCTTGCAAATGTTGAATCCTAGAACACATATGAATGAGGGAAGTGTTGATCTCATGTGCTAATGGTCCGAAGGAGTTTCTTGCGTACATCGGCGTATACTAATCCTAACTTCCCCACCTGAGGAAGAAAAAATCACCAGGGATTTGTGATAAAAGAAACCTTACTGTACTTTCTGCTCTAATCTTGGTTTGAACTTTGATCTCAAAATTGAAGCTGCAAGTGCCTTTTTCTTTGGTTTTAATCCTAATTTACACAGCTATACTGACAGGTTTATGAGCAAATTACCTTGAAATGCTTAGAAAATGTACACGGCTGAGCATTTTAAGGCACCTTTTCTCTCTGTCTTTTCCTCCTTTCTCTCTCAGCCAATGATGAGTGTTCTTGTCGATGAGCCATGGGGAGAAGTGTGTTGGTTTGGGACCACAGACATGGACGTGAAATGAAAGACATTTTGCAAATGAAGTGAACTCATTAAATAGTCATCTTCACGACATTCATTTTCTATGGTAACCTAATTTCTGACGAAAAGGGGATCATTTAAATTGGCCTGATCAGTCTTCTTTCAAGTCCTTGTCAGAATCCATCCTGCGAACTCAATTTCCTGGTTCAGCAGGGAGTGTTTGTGCATGGCCAACACCACAGTGGCCCTGGACAAAGGACAGCGATGACGGACTTGTAGGTGGTTATAATCACTTCAGTTAGAGCAAACAGAGGCAGCTGAGCAGTTCTCAAACACATATCTGCTTGGCCAAATTCTGGTCAGTGGATTTCAGTTTCTTTTTATTGACAGCAGCAATGCTGAAGTCTCATGTAGGTGTCCTATAGGCAAAGGGAAAACAGTGTTCTCAAGTTTGTGCCAACTGCTGAGGATTTCTAACATCTAAACTGCTGGCATTTGCTCCTGGGAGAAACCATAGTCCTGAACGCATGCTCTAATCAAACAAAATGCTCTTTCTTTCTTCCCTTTTTCTTTCATTGGAATTTACTTTTCATTATGAACAGTTTAGTTTTTGAGGATCTTAATTACAAACTATCTTTTGTAAATTATTTATTCTTGCCATTAGGTGACATTTTTATTCCCTTGTTGAGAAAACTTGAGAAAAAAAGCAGCTTATTTCTGCTATACAAATCTCTGTCTGTAGCATAGTGTATTAAAAAGAAAAAGAAAGAGCTGTGGCAAGCCGGAAGCTAAGGATTCTGTCTAATCCACAAGAATTGAAGCAAGCATTTGCCAATTACTTAAAGTCAAATGTAAGTTTCAGACATGTAAAATATTGAGCAATGGCAACAAAGGAGCATTTATTTGAAACAGCTTTTAATTCCATTCTTTATGTCTTTTCACATATTTAAACAGTTTCTTTTTTAAACTTGTGGAGAAACCTTTTGGCATGATTAATAAAGAAGAAAAGGGGCTGAGAATCATGCATTCATGAAGCTTTAGCTAATTAAGCAGGGCAGCGAAGTCACAGTTGGTGGGGCAAGAAGGGACTTAACAGATAAACTACTCATGCATATGCGTGAGCATTTTGTGTAGTCAGAGATATAGGTAACTACATGATAGGAAATGCATTTTGAGTGTGCACAGATTGAACACAGGTACAGTTTGATTTCTGTAGCACATTTCAGGGTAGGGCTCAAGGTGCTCTATAAATTGTATCTTGTTAACCTTTGCAATACTCCGGGGAGGTAGATAGTTGGTAAATACCATTGTCCCTCCTTTTTGAAGCAGGAAGGACACAAGTGAGGAGTGATTAAGAGATTTGCCCAAGGTCACCTAGCAAGTTAATTAGGGAGCTTGAAATAAAATGTGTATCCCAGTTCAGTTTTCTTTCTACTAGACCTCATTGTTCTTTCTCTTCTCCTGGGTGTCTCAGCTGTTAACAGTGTTCTCAACATTTCCTTCTAATTAGTAACTTTGGGAGCCTTTTCTTTACAGGAGGCTTAAAGATTGAGTAGCCTGGGGAGCCACCTTGGGTTTTTATTACCTCTGAAGCCACCTACCGTCTGAACGGGTACATAGAAATTTATTTGGTAGACTGATGAGAATATATTAGTTTCCATTGCTTTTCAGAACACTTGGAAGCAAGTGTTTTGCTCCAAGCAAGAGGGAGTTATTGATAAAGAATGGGTGCTGAGGAATCTTTTGTTTTCAAAGACAGGGCAATATACTCACCAATTATTTCTGGGTGTCACAGAGTCTGACAAAGGATTTATTCATTACTCTGCATTTGGTTATTTCCAGGTGCAATGGTGGGTGCCGGAGCTATTTCGGATGAAGGAAAGATACAAGTAAAGCTAATGGTGCAGGCAAAAAGCCTAACTCTTATTCCTTTGCAAACCATTTCCTCGTTTTTTATTTCTCTGTATGGCACCTTATTTCTCTCAATCCTCCAGGCTTGAAACCACACAGTCATCTTAGGCCCCTTCGCTTCTTTCTTTCCCCATGCAGAGGCAAAAGTCCGTAAGTCCTTCATCTATCACATTTTCCACAGACGTCTTCCCTTGTCTCTTTGCCACACTGTAGTCCAGGCTGTTGCTGCTCCTGCCCAGCTGGCTTCTGGGTCTGCTAGTTCTAGGATTTGGTTTCCACTCTGTGCAACAACTGTGTTAAAAGTTCTCCAGTCTCTTTAAAGTCCCATCCTCCTGCCTCTGTCTTAATTTGGTATATTACGTAGTTGGCTTTCAACTTCACAGAGAAAATCCAAGCCATTAACTGCCAGCTGCAGTTAAATTACTACAATTTGCAACCATTTTATTTCACGTATTTTCCTGTTAATATAGTAAAGGAAGTAAATTTACTCCTATTTAGAGTTAATTCCTCCATATATACATTGGCTCCTGTCCCCTTTGTTTCTCATGAACACTATGTACTATCATCTCTGCTCCTTGTGTATCGTCAGCTTTCCCTGCCAAGGGAGTCCTCACGTCAGCACGTGGGCATTCCCAAACTCCCTCTCTCCTCACTACCCTCTCTCTCCAGCTCTTCCAGAGAGATCCCTGTTCTGAGTGTCTGCATTTCCTCACTTTCCACTGGGTTCTCAATTACTCCAACCCAATTTCTACCCATTATTCTACCATTTAGAAAATACATGCCACACTGCTAGATCTGCTAGATGCTTTTTCAGTGCCCATGTCAGCTAACTATTTCCTTATTCTTGAAACTGTCTCTCTGCCTGGTTTTCACTCCACTCCCACACAACCCAATCCCGGTTGTGCTACCACCTTCGTGCTCCTTCCATCCCATTACACGTCGTTACATGTGAAAGTCCTCGAGGCTTGACGAAAGCTCCTTCATTGTCTGATTACAGAGATTCTCTCTGGCAAATTCATTTATGCCCAAAGCTTGATTTATATTCTATGTGTTTTGGACTCCCAATTTAGGTCCTTTTGGATTTCTTCTTTGAGCTGCAAAGATGTAGCTGTGCATTTGGCCTCTTTATCTGTTTTTGTTAAAGTCATCTCAGACTGAACATGTGCAAGCCTAAACTTACCGTTTACCGCCCAGAGAGCAAATACTATCTTCTGTCCATTCTTACAAATGTCTACCCATTTGTATATCTTTTTTTTTTTTGAGTAAAGTCTCTTCAGAGTCTTTGCCCATTTTTTAAATCGGGTTATTTGTTTTCTTGCTATTTAGTTGTTTGAGTTCCTTATATATTTTAGATACTAGCCCCTTATCACATGTATGGTTTGCAAATATTTTCTCCAAATCTGTGGTTTTTCTCTTCACTCTATTAATTGTTTCCTTGGCTGTGCAGAAGTTTTCCAGTTTGATATAATCCCATCTGTTTACTTTTGCATTTGTTGCTTGTGCTTTTGGGGCCATATTCAAAAATCTTTGCCCAGGCCAATGTTGTGTACCTTTTCCTCTATGTTTTACTCCAACAATTTCACAGTTTTAGGTCTTATGTTTAAATCCTTAATCCATTATGAGTTGACTAGATCCTTAAAGATTAGCTTTTAAATGTTCTCACCATAAAAACTGAAAAGGTGTGTAAGGCGACAAATATGTTAACTGGCTTAATTTAATCATTCCAGAATGTATCATAATGTTGCACTGTAGTATATAAATTATTATTTGTCAATTAAAAATAAAATAAAGCAATTATATTTTTAAAAAATAAATTTTTACCCATGGAACTTTAGTGAGTGAATACCTTTGAATTCCCACGATTTGAGTGGTTAATAGGCATTTGTATTGTACAGCTCTCATGGTTCCCTCCAGATTCACCCTCCACCCTCCTTTACTTCTCTCTATGCCCAGAGACTGTGAACTGTATATTCTGACTATTCTGCTCTCTTGCTATTTGCCCTCCAAGTTATGTTCAGGCATTAGGAAGCTCTGATGGAAGATCAGAGAATTGGAGGTGAGTGAAGTAGGGTTATTCATTCACTTGTTTCCATTTGTGCTGAGTCATTGCTACTCCTGTACTCTCATGCAGCTACCTTTTCTGGGCTCCTCAGGCCTAGAGATAGTCATCACTTCTTGTAATTGTTCGCCCTGGCATAATACATCACTTTTTATTAATTTTACTAACCCTTGCATTTTCCTATGAAATGGTCTCTTTATTAAACTCTCCTCAAATTAGTCTGTTGGAATGTGTCATCTATTTTCCACTGAGTACTTATGGGTGTACAACTCTAAATAGTCATTGAATTAAATGAATAGCTCTCCTTTACTATACAATTGTCACATTACATTCTAGGAAATGTATGGCCCGTTCTTAACGTCACGTGAAAACCTGTGCTTCCTGATAAGAGAGAGCAAGCTGTATGTAGAAAATTCTCAAAATAAAGTCATGTGGAGAATGTTTGTAAAAACTGGAAATATTGATCCTGTAACTGAGAAAACTGAGGAAGGCCGTTTTAGCTGTCTTCAAATATTTGAAAGGATGTCATGTGGGAGTGAGATTCAGGTGTACAACTTTGGACTATAGAAGATGGATGAGGGAAAATTACAGGGAAAAAATTGGCCTAACATTAAGGATATTTTCAATCATTCAGAGCTATCCAAAAATAAATTGATAGTCCATCAGTGAGCCCCTTGTTTATCAAGATAGTCAAGCAGGGTTGGAGAACTTCATGTTGAAAGGTTGTTTATGCGGGAAATTGGGTTAGACTTTGGCTAAGGTAATAGGCTAAAGGAAAGTAGTTGTTCCTATAAAAATAAAAGGTTTTGAGGTCATGGAACCGAGGTATTTAAATATAGAGACCAGGGACATGTTATCTTTATCTATCCATCCATCTATTGATCTATCGTCCTTTTATCTATCTATACATCCATCTATAAATCTATCATCTCTCTGTCCATCCATCCATCTATTTATCTATCTGGTCACCTGAGTATGAGACATTAGGGATTGGTGGGTTCTGTGGTAAATCAGAGTACATTTTCTGCCTCAAACCATTCAAATAACATTTAGAAGCACTATTTCAGCAAATCAATTGTATATAAGAAACAGATTCATCTCATTCTCCTCAGGCCATCAATTTATGACTCTAGTTTCAGTTCTGCACCCATCCCGTCAACCTCTTTCATGACCAGGGTTTCCTTATCTATAAATGAGGGAGCAAGGTAGAGCTGGGGCTTAGACTATATTTCTAGGGACTCCTTCTATCTCAAAACATGATTTTATTTTGAGTATGTGTGTGTATGTGGGGAGAATTCATGTTAATGATTAAAATTTTTTGTGTACATTAATTCAGTTCCATGTAGATTGTAGCGATTGTCTAAAAATGGAATGCTCTCTCTTGTTATATTATAATCTGTTAGCATAGGACCTAGGATGACCTTTCAGAACATCAGATCCTGTCACTGCTCTGCTTAGGACTCTGCAGTGGCCCTACCTCTCATTTTGAGTGAAATCCAGAGACCCTCTTCTGGCCAACATGGCCCTATGGGGTGTCCTGTCCCCAGGTCCCCACCTTGACCTCATTGCCTACCACTCCTTCTCACTCACGCAGCTCCAGCAACACCAGTCTCCTTGTCCTTCAAACTTGCCAAGCACAGATGACCCCGGATGCTTCCCTCTGCCTGTAACACTCTTTCCTAAGAATTCATGAGGCTCACACTAGCGTCATCACATCTGGGAATTTCACAGACAACAAGGGGAAGAAGTAAAAGGTAGATGCAAGCATCTTTAGCTTCCTGGAAATTTCTCAGGAGTCCCATTCAATGGCTTCTGCTTACATCTCATTGTCCTGCTTTGGATGTACGAGAGGCATGCAAATGTCATGGTTTGTCTGGGTGGATTTACACTACAAGTCCAACTGGGGCTCTTTTTGTAATGAAGAGTTGGGAAGATGGAGACAGGCAGCAAGCTGTGTTTGCCATGGTGTGCTGCAGGTGGTGAATGAATCCCCATATATTACTTGTGAAATATTTTCAATATGGGAATAAATGTTTACTTTTTTCTGGTTAGCAGGTCTGCATCTTCCATGAGATTCTCAAAGTGGCCTATGACCCCACTAGACAGTGCTCTAGGGTTATATGCACTGCTCTATAAAGGTATTCTTGGATCTGACTTGCTGCACAGGTCATCTTGGAAGAAGGAGGTGATTTAGTTGTGTAGATGTTTCAGTCCATTAATTCTTATTTATATTTCTGATATAAAGAGGACTCCACTGATTTCCATTGACTTACTAGAGCATTTGTTAGGGACAGAGCAGTGTGCAGAGTGCTATGGGGAGACAATGGACCATGAAATGATGCAGAATGGATGCTCTCATGTGTGGTTGTGGTCTGTCAAACAGGCCTTCCTTTTAGTGGTCATGTTGCTCCCAGACAGTAGACTTGGCTCTAGTGGCAAAGATAGCTTTTTGTTTATTGAATTTCATTGCCAGCTACCATACAGACTCCTGGCATCAAGCAGAATAGCATTGAAAGGTCACTAATGGAACTGAGGTCTTAAAATCTTTGAATAAGCTATGGAAAAGAGTTATAGTTGCTGGGGTGATTAAATGTTAAATGTCCAGGACAGTACTTCCTAGTAGGCACTAAATAAATGTCAATTTATTTCCTGGTTTTCTTTTTGCACATTTCTGCCTTCCTAACACCTTTCCTCTTTTCCCCTAGATTGTGCATTTTTTTTCATCAGGAGCTCAATTCTTCTACCTATCATCAGTAGATTTTGGGGTGTGCACAGATTTAAGGTGTTTTAACTAATTCCATATAATATAGAAAATAAAATCTAGTACATTTACCCACTTCATTTCAAAGCATGAATGCTCTAAGGTCACTTTTTTAATTAATAATGTCTTTACTCTTTAATTTCTTAATGTTGCTAGTTTGCAAAGATGCGTAGCGTGAAAAATCTTGAATAGTGCTAGATAATATAGCAGTCCATTGGACTACAACAATAAAAATGCTAGTTGTTAGTAATTTTCTGTGGAGTGCTTTATTCCTTCAAAATTATGTCCTTTTCCTCTTCTTTATCATTTTTCACATATTCCTGAGAGATAGTCATGTTTGGTTTATAATTTTCTTCCACTGATGAGAAATCAAAGAAACCATGACTGACATGGATTTTAATTTTGGGGAGTTAAATCTTTATATTCAATCTGACAAAAATATATCTCACAATCCTTACCAATTATGTGGTGTTCTCAACCCTGGCTGAATATTAGAAATATCTGAGGAATTAAAAAAACCATCTGGTCTGCCAAGGGTTCTGGGCGTTAGTAAATTTTAAGCACTTTGCAGATAATTCTCATGAGCTACTAGGGCTGAGAACCCCTGGATCAAGAGAACAACTGAAATGTGATGTTTAAGTAAGTTCCTCCCACTCAAATATTGTCTAATTCAGAACATCCATCCATTTCATGTCACTGTCAGCAGTTCTAGGATGGCTTGAGAGGCTGCGTGTGTGTGTGTATGCATAGGTGTGTGTGTTTACAAGTGAAGAAGGCTTTTCCAAGTGGAAGGTGGTGCAGTATGCTGTCACGATTAAGAACTTGGTCTTTATTGGCATTTTGAGTTTGCTTCTCCACCTCCCATGGATAAAATACTGTGATCCCCCAGTCAATTTCTTCATCTGGTAAAAAATAATACCAATCTCTAAAGATTGATCTGGGGATTAAAAGACATCTGTTATGGGTTGAATTGTGCTTCCCCCTCAAGAGATCGAAGTCCTAACTCCTTGTACCTAAAAACGTGACCTTATTTGGAGAGAGGGTCTTCAAAGTCATAAAAGGAAGTCATTAGGGTCATTCACTTATATTTCATATGAATAACTTTTTGTGGTTCTAAGTAGTTGGCTTGCATATCAATTACATATTTGATATGCAAACCAACTTTTAAAAATCAATTATATAATTAGAGACAGAAATTCTACAATTATAGAACTTTTATCAATTATATATAGTGCCCTAATTCATTATGACTGGTGTCTTCATAAAATGGGGAAAATTCGACCCAGAGACAGACATACATGGAAGGAAGATGGTGTGAAGAGACAGGGAGAAAGTGGCCATCCACAAGCCAAGGAGAGAGGCCTGGAATAGACCCTTCCCTCACAGCCCTCAAAAGAAACCAGCCTTGATGACACCTTGATTGTGGAAGTCTATCCTCCAGAATTGTGAGAGAATAAATTTCTGTTCTTTAAACCACCCAGTCTGTGGTAGTTTGATATGGCAGCCCCGAGAAAGTAATACAACATTATAGAGCTTGCTTAACACTGTGCTCAGCACATAGTATAAGCACAGTAAAAAAGAAAAACCTACCACAAAAGAAATAAAAAACAGAAAATATTACCAATACTATTAAAAACAAAAATAATGGATTATTTGAGAATGTAATAAATCATAATTTTCCATGAGAATTCATAAAAAATGATATGCAATACATTTGTTAACATTTAATATATTTTCAATCATACAAATTGTATCATTAGCCAGTCCCTAAGTGTAGAGCCAAAGCTACCTTTTCACAGCAAAATTGGGAGGCAGGTACAGAGGTATTCCATACACCCCCCACCCCTGCACACACACATGCCTTCCTCATTAACAGCACCCCCACCAGAGTGGGACATTTGTTACATTATTATCACTCAAACTCCATAGCTTATATTAGTTTCATACTTGGTGCTGTACATCCTGTGGTATTGACCAAACTATAATGACACGTATCCACCATTATAGTATCATGCATAGAACCTTCACTGCCCTGAAAAGGTGCTGTGCTCTACCTATTTATCCCTTTCTCTGCTCTAAGCCTTGACAAACACTGATCCTTTTACTGTCTCCACAATTTTACCTTTTCCAGAGTGTCATATAGTTGTAAAAATACAGCGTGCAGCCTCTTCAGACTGGCTTCCTTCACTTATTAATATGCATTTAAGTTTTCCCTATGACTTTTCATGGCTTGATAGCTCATTTCCTTTTAGTGCTGAGTAATATTCCCTTGTCCGGATGTTTATTTATCCATTTGCTTCTTGGTTGCTTCCCAGTTTTGGCAATTATGAATAAAGTTGCTGTAAACATCCACATGCAGTTTTTGTGTAGACATGTTTTCAAAACTCATTTGGGTAAATATCAAGGAGCATGATTGCTGACCTGTACTTTTCTCATAATGTCTTTATCTGGTTTTGTGTTACGGTGATACTGGCCTCATAGAATGAGTTAGGAAGTATTCCTTCTGCTTCTATCTTCTGAAAGAGATTGCAGAGAATTGGCATAATGAATTTGAATGTTTGGTAGAATTCACCAGTGACCCATCTAGACCATGTACTTTCTGTTTTGGAAAGTAATTATTAATTCAGTTTCTTCAATATACATGGGCCTATTCAGATTATCTATTTGTTCTTGTGTGAGTTTTGGCAGATTCTGTTTTTCAAGGAATTGTTCTGTTTCACTTTGTTGAAAAAATTTGAAGGCAGCATACAGTTGTTTATCAAAGCCACTTTTTTTGAGTATGGATTTGATAATTGTCCATTTCAGCTTCCTAAAAAACACAGACACAAGCACACGCCCATGTGTTATTTGTAGTGTCCAGGATATTTACTTTAAAGTGGAGTGAGACATTATAGAGTTTTGGGAATAAACCTGATTCAGAACCCTTCTGAATAAGAATTATTTCCTTTGGACCTCCCAATCTACAGTGATTTATTTTTTAATTTTTTCAAATTGAGACTTTATAAAACATTCACTTATATTTCATATGAATAACTTTTTGTGGTTCTAAGTAGTTGGCTTGCGTATCAATTACATATTTGATATGCAAATCAACTTTTAAAAATCAATTATATAATTAGAGACAGAAATTCTACAATTATAGAACTTTTATCAATTATATAATTAAAAAAGAAACACAGTTGATATATTTTTTATCAATTATATAATTAAAATAAGAAAAACAGTTGATATAAACTGTTGAAAAAATAAACAATTGACTTTTATAAGAATAAAACTAGTCTGGTGGGAGTTGATGAAGGCAAACATAGTATGCAGGTGGACCAGAGAGCAAGCCACTTGCCAGGAGTATAAATCTCATTAGTTGTACGGGGAATAATTCTATAGTGTCTTTTTTAAAAAAAAGATGATAATGTTTATCTTGAAATAAATTCAAATATATATATACACACACACACATATACCTATATACATATATAAATATATACAATCTTTCTTAAACTCAGGTATTCAAGAAATGTAGTTATTAATTCAGGTAATGTTTTAATAATTAATAGTATTAAAATAGTTGTTTTGATTATTTAAATACAAATATTGTTATAGCATCCAAAATTTGAGAATTTTTTTTGTTTATGGCTTAAAATATAGTCCTACTCAGTAAACATACCATGTTCATTCCAAGAATGTGTAGTCTCCAGTTAGACATAATGTTCTATACATATCAATTAGGTAAAAGTGGTTGATAATTTTGTTCACTGCCTCTATTCTTTTTATCATTTTTTGTCTAGTTCTGTCAATTGCTGAGAGAGGCTATTAAAATATTCTACTACGATTGTAGAATTTCTTTCTTTAATTTTGTTGACTTTTTGCCTCATATATTTTTGAGGCTCTGTTATTAGTTGCAATCATGATTGATTTCTCTTTTTGGTGAATTTACCCTCTTATGATTAAAAATGTCCCTTCTTTGGTAATATTTATTGTCTTAATTTAGCCACTTATGCTTTCTTGTGCTCACTGTTTGCAAGGTGTACCTTTATCCATCCCTTTACTTTCAACATACCTGTGCATTTAAAATGTATGTCTTATAACATATAGGTGAGTCTTGATTTTTTAAAACCATTGTGAAAATCTCAGCCTTTGATGTTAGGCCTTTAGAAATTGTCTGAGGTTCTATTTATCTTGAAAAAGAAATGCTTTGCTTTTTTTAAAATTGACTAATTTTTGTTGATCTATCTTTAGGTTCACTGACTTTTCCCTATATCATTTTTTTTCTGCTATTAAGTCCATCTAGTGAATTTTTTAAAAATTCAGATATATTTTTTATTTTAAAAATTTATATTTGGTTATTTTATATATTTTCTATTTGGTGGGATTTATGTTTTCATTGATTACAAATGTATTTTCCTTTATTTCATTGAGCACAGTTATGATAGTTGCCTTAAAGTCCTTGTCATTGTGGAATAGAAGCTCACACACATTTCATTAGTGTTATATGTGTACATGTGTATGTGTATGTGTGTGAACGTGTGTATATTTCTTTATCAGTGTGTATATGTCTATATATAATTTTATTCTTATATACATATGTATATGTATTTTGCTATATATAAATGTATTCTTTTTTACATACATGTATGTACATATATGTATATATTAATAAAGAGCGTGAGTGAGGTCCATTTTCCAAGTCATACCAGGGTTGAAATGTATTGGCTATCTTTTCCAATTTCCAATAATTCCAGTTTCTGAGTCATAGTAATGTTGGAATGCATTCATTTTTTTTTCTTGAGATGAGTTCATATTTTCCTGGTTGTTCATATGCAAATAATTTTGGATTTTATCTTGGATATTTTGAATACTATTTTGTAGAGACTCTGGATTTTGTTATATTACTCTGAACAGTTTTGATAGTTTTGCTTTAGGATGCAATTAACTTGATTAGACTCAGACTGGAAATTGTCATGCCTATAGTGGGTGGTGACACAGATCTCTGTTCAGTACCTTAAGCCTTAGCTGTAGCTTTCAGTTTGTTATACATACGTGGTTCAGGGTCAACACATACTTGTGGGTTCCCTTTCTCTCTCTCCCTTCTGAAATCCTCCTTATTCTTTTGTTGCCTTGGTTGCCCTGCTTTCCTTGACCTGATTCCTCTAGACAGAGTAACAATGGACATTTGTTTCTACCTGCCACTACCATGACTGTAACTGCCCACAAGTCAAATCCACAAAAAGCAGAGAACTCACTCCCTGCTGATCACTTGCTGCAAGTTTTGACTCTCTCCAAAATTTGGCTGCCTTTGTTCAGTCTCCAGAGGTCTCAGGAAAGTGTTTCTTTTGTGCAAAATTTATACCTGCTATTTGTGGAGGATATAACATTGTTAGGTACTCACTCCATCACATTTGGAAGTGGAACTACTAATAAGCTTTGATTACATCTTTGAATTAAGCTAAGATTTAGATTTATATTAAGATTACAAGGATGAAATGATAACCTGTTTTAATAGTCATCTAAATTCTTACTGTAGGAATTGTACCAAAAATGCAATATATATCATTGTTATTTTACCCATTTGAGTTTTAATCCTGTTTTTTGTTTATGTCAATATTTTATAGCATTATCTTGTATGTTTTAAATAGCCTATTGTAGATTCTAATATAATTCCATATAATTAGTGTTCTCTATTAATCAGCCTAAGTGATCTATAAATTTGATATATGATTGTCTTTTTAAAACAATTTTTCTATTAATTTTTATTTAAGTATTTTTGAAATGCTCAATATCTTTCCCCACATTATTTGAAATGTCTTTTATAATCCTAGATGTAAGTTTACACTTGGAGAATTTATTTCTTTTTCTTTTTATAAATTTACATTGCAATTAAATTAATCCTCAGTGGCACTTGAGTTCAAAATCTAATTATATAATTAAACATCTATAATACCAAGTGATTTATATTGACATAGAAAGTGTATCCTTTGAATCTAGTGACTGTATTGAGTTTCAAAGTTTTGGGGAATAGCATAAGTAAGGGGGAGATACTCTTGACTTATACTCTCTTAATTTTGACTGGATTTCTAGCCAGTTAAAGGAGTGATTGCCAACATTTCTTAATTTTCTACCATAATCTTATAGATTCTAACTACAATAAAAGTTTTTTTCCTGTTTTGTCAGTGAAATCCTGAAGAGGTAAAATCTCATATATTTCTAGGGCTAACATCATGACAGTGTTAGAATAAATTTTATCTCTAAAGGGATAAAAATGATTATATACTCACAGAAAGCACACACACATATGCATGCATAAATACACATTGATACTTTCCTTGCAAGGTAAGGATTAACTCAGAGAGTCAATGACTACAGAACTGTTGAATTTTTAATGAAGTCAGGGTTTATTCATCTACAGCTTAAACCAGGGAGTGGGCAAAGCAGAGATGACGTGATGTAAAATGGCCAAGAAATGTTCACAATTAGAAGGTCCCAGCGTTCAGTCAAAAGTTACCTGAAGGCCATCTGAAAAGAGTTAATGGGAAGAGATAAACTATTGCCTGGGTATAGAAGTGGGAGGACCACATGTTGGAGGAATAGAATGATTTTTATATACTCCTTTAATTTGATTAAAATAAGTAACTGTATTTCATGAATGTCTTTCTGTGTCAATAATTCACCTATAACACCATTATGTGGTATAATGTTTTGTATTTTAATTCATCATCTACTATTGAATGTTTAGAAAATTCATCATTTTTTTTTTTTAGCTCAAAGAGGTCTTAGAGATTATCTATGGCCCCAAACTGCCACTGAAATTAGTCTTTTGTAACCTGATAGAATACTTTTCTCCTTACATCTTTCAGCAAATGAATTAGAACTTATTTACACTTAGTCGTTTACTTACTATATTTGCTTTACTTCTGTCATATGGTTTTATGTTTACAATGTTCTAAATATATTTTTATTTATATAATTGGCCACAATATGTCTGGCCTAATGGATTTCTTGTCTCTCCCTTTTTGCATGCATTTACTATTTAGAAAGGCTTGCATTTTTGTTTAAATGTTTATCTTTATAATAACACCTTTATGTAATATTCTATGTCCCTCTTATTTGTCTATTTTCTGTTGGTTTCCTATGGTGAGCAATAATGAAATTCTCTATTAACCTCTTCTCCTTCTTTACTCTTTTTCCTAACATCTGACATCCCTAACATCGCTCTCTCCCATAACATTTAATTTAACATTTATCTTCTGCCACCTGGTTAATTTCCATAATACCCTCCTTGAGCTAAGTTAATTTTTATATGCTCTTATTCTCTTCCAGTTTTGATAGTCACACCGCGCCTATCTTATGGGAGGATAGAGCCCTTACATACTGTATCCTGTAATGCATGATCACCATTTAATCTTTGTACTACAATAATTGGGAATTTACCGCTCACTGCCAGGCCTTTTGCTGTCACCTGCCCTTTTCTTTGTTGTTTAAAGCACGTTGTCTCATATATTCCATAACAGAGGCTCATGGCAATAACATTTAATGAGTTTCTGCATCTTTGTGGCAATTTGTCTACACCTTTATGTGTAAATTCCATTTGGCTGAGTATAAAATCTTTGGCTCATATTTTCTTTTCTTGGGTATATTACATATTTTACTCCATTGTCTTCCGGCATTACATGTTTCTGTTGAGAATTGTGATTATAATTTTATTTTTTTCTTTATAAATTATTTGGCCCTTGAGGATTTCTTTTTCATTAAAGTTCAGTAGTTTTATAGAAATATCTCTTAGTGTTATTCCTTATGGTTAGTTTTTCCAGATACATGGGGTGCCCTTTTAATATGTAATTATGTCTGTTAAAAAATCCTTTGGAAACACTTTATTGTATTTCTCCTGTTCTATTGCTTTGATTTTATTCTTCATTGACTCTTTCTACAATTTGTATTATCTTCCTTACTTCTCTTCTATAGCTATGACTTTCTTTCAACTTTTAAAAATGTATTTTAAATTCTTTAGAATATAATTTTTTCCTATCTTCTAAATTTCAATGTATATCAATTGTGTTAATTTACTCTCATGTTACTCCTATTTTAGCCATCCTTTCTGACAAAAAATACCAAAAGAACTCCCTTTACGTTTAATTGTTTCCTTAGTGCTTCTACCTTTCTTCTCAAATCTTCTGGTTATCCAAGCATATCATTTTTGGGTTTTTCTAAATCTTAAATATGTAATTTTTATAGCTTCTATTTTTAAATTTTTCTTTTGGTTCATTTAGAAACATTGGGTTACTATTTTTATATGTTTTGTGGGCAGGCCTTTGTAGTATGTTATCATCGTAGGGATTTTATTTTCTGCTCCTCCATTTTCACATAATTAAGTTGTTTAAAATGAGTTTTTCTGTACTTTGAGGAAGGAGAAATAGGCCAAAGATATCTTGTCTAGCTTTATAGTTTCAGAGCTCCTTCTCCTTTAGTTTTCATGAAGTGATAAAAAGCAGGACGGCCACTTAGTTTGCTTCCCCCTTTTGCCTATGGTGAATAATGCTGCTATGAACATGGGTATGCAAATATCTCTTCAAGAATCTACTTTTAATACTCCTGAATATATTAATATATCCAGAAGTAGAATTTCTGAATCATATAGTCTAGATGAATGGAAAAACAAAATGTGGTCTACCCATACAATGGAATATTATTTAGCCTTCTAAATGGAGGAAATGCTACAAAATTGATGAACTTTGAAGACTTAATATTAAGTGAAATAAGCCAGACACAAAAGGACAAATACTGTAGGATTCCACTCATATGACGTACTTAAGAGTAGTCAAACTTATAGAGATAGAAAGTAGAATGGTAGTTGCCAGAGGCTGAGGAACAGAGAGAATGGACAGTTATTGTTTAATGGGTATAGAGATTCAGTTTTAAAAGATGAAAAATGTTCTGTGGATGAATGATGGTAATGGTTGTACAATAATATGAATGTATTTAAAGCCACTGAACTGCACACTTAAAATGGTTAAAGTGATAAACCTTATGTATATTTTACTATAACTTAAAAAAATAAATTAAAAACATGGTGGCATGCATTCTGAGGTCTGTCTCCTCTGATTCCAACTTCCTTTTACCTACACCTTCTCTTTTTTTTGTATATATCATCTGTGTCCTGCTCAATTTGAATTCTACTCCTAGTAGTTTCTCCACAAAGTAAAGTTTTGTCCCACAAACTGGAGTCTCAGAGCTCACTCCTGATTCCTCCTGCTGCTCTCAGTGTGGACTGCACAGTTTACCATGCACACCTACAGAAACTTGGGCCAGCATAACTCCATTTTCTTCCTCTGCTACCTACTGCATGGTTTCTGACCACATCAGTTAGATAGCTATGGGGATTTGCTTGCCTGCTCCTATTTGGTAGTTGCCTTGTCACCTAATTTTATTGTAGATTTTGCCTTTGGGTTTTGGGTTTTATTATCCTAGTACTTGCTTTTATGTAGTGATTTGGGAAGATTCAGAACTATGCCACCATCACCATTTTCTTAGAATTACTAATGAAGTTTTTGATTTTTGTCATTCTTTTTCTTTCTTTCTTTTCTCTGTTTTTTTATTTATTGTCTTTCTTCACATTCTATCCTATTTTTCTTCTTAAAAATATAGCACTTACTAATCAGAGAAACAAATCTTAACATAATGAATTTATTAAACAGGGATTTTTTTCAAAGCTTTTCCTATAGGATATATCCTACATTTGTCCAATATCTATACCTTCTGTAGTCTAAAATAAAACATTTGATGTTTAAGACAATGATCTCAATTATCAAATATAAATGATTTTTTAAATTAGATTTGGTTAGGAAAGTTGATTTATGCACACCTTTCCTTCATTAGCGTGAGTTAAAACAATGTTTTAAGATCCATTTTTATTTAACTAGAAAGAATTCCTTGAACATGCTGATTGAGAGTTTACTGTATATTTATTTGGTGATAATCAACTACAGCATCATAATTGCTGGGGACTTCAACACCCCACTGACAGAACTGGACAGATCATCCAAGCAGAAAATAAAGAAATACGGGACTTAAATGGGACTCTAGAGTAAATGGACCTAACAGACATTTACAGAACACTTTGCCCAAAAACTACTGAATATACATTCTTCTTATCAGCAAATGGAAAATTCTTCAACATTGATCATATCTTATGACACAAAACATGTCTCAACAAATTAAAATAGAAATAATACCATATATCTTCTCAGACTACAGTGGAATAAAACTAGAAATCAACTCCAAGAGAAACACTCAAATCTACACAGAGTCATGGAAATTAATCTGCTGCTGAATGATTATTGGGTCAACAATGAAATTAAGATGGAAATCAAAAAATTCCTTGACCTGAAAAACAAAGGGGACACAAGCTATCAAAATCTGTAGAATTCAGAAAAAGCAGTCCTAAGGGGAAAATTCATAGCCTTAAATGCCTACATCAAAAAGACAGAAAGATCACAAATTAACAACCTAATGACACATCTCAAGTAACTAAAAAAGGGAGAGCAAACCAAACCCAAAGCCAGCAGAAGAAAAGAAATAACTAAGGTCAGAGCAGAACTAAATGAAATGGAAAACAAAAACATAATACAAAGGATCAATGAAACAAAAAGTAGGTTCTTTGAAAAGATAAACAAAATTCATAGACCTATTACTAGGTTAACCAGGAGTGGAAGAGAAATGACCCAACTAAGCTCAATCAGGAATGTAAAAGGAGATATTACAAGTGATACCGCAGAAATACAAAATATCATCTGTGAATACTATAACAACCTCTACTCACATAAACTCAAAAATGTAGAGGAAATGGACAAATTCCTGGGAAGGCACAACCTCTCAAGACTCAATCAGGAAGAAACAGAACTCCTGAAGAGACCAATTATTAGCAAGGAGATTGAAGCAGTAATAAAAAAATCTAACAGAAAAAGGCCCCAGACTAGATGGATTCACAGCAAAATTCTACCAGACCTACAAAGAAGAGCTGGTATTCATACTGCAGAAATTATTCCATAACATTGAGAAGGAGGGAATCCTCCCCAACTCATTCTACAAAGCCAGTATCACCTTGATGCCAAAACCAGGAGAGGACACAACAAAAAAAGAACACTACAGACCCACATTCCTTATGAATATAGATGCAAAAGTCCTCAATAAAATATTAGCAAACCGAATTCAACTGCACATCAAAAGAAAAAAATCAACCATGACCATGTGGGCTTCATCTCAGGGATACAAGGATGGTTCAACATACATAAATCAATAAATGTGATTCATCACATAAACTGAAGCAAAAACAAAGACCATATGATCATCTCAATAGATGCATAAAAAGCATTAGACAAAATCCAGCACCCTTTCATGATAGAAACCCTCAACAAACTAAGCATAGAAGGAAAATATCTCAAAATTATAAAAGCCATATATGCCAAACCTACAGCCAACATCATACTCAATGTGGAAAAGGTGAAAGCATTCCCACTAAGATCTGGAACAAGACAAGGGTGCCCATTGTCACCACTTTTATTAAACATAGTGCTGGAAATCCTAGCCAGAGTGGTCAGGCAAGAGAAAGAAATAAAGGGTATCTGAATTGGGAAACAGGAGGTCAAACTACCGCTCTTTGCTGATGATATGATCCTGTATCTAGAAAACCTCAAAGATTCCACAAAGAGACTCCTGGATTTGAAAAATAAATTCAGCAAAGTCTCAGGTTACAAAATCAATGTACACAAATCAGTAGCATTTCTATACACCAACAACAGTCAAGCTGTGAGTCAAATCAAAGACTCAATACAATTCACAATAGCTACAAAGAAAATAAAATGCCTAGGAATATACTTAACAAGGATGTGAAAGATTTCTACAAATAGAACTACAAAACACTGAGGAAAGAAATCGCAGATGACACAAACAAATGGAAAAACATATCATGCTCATGGATCAGTAGAATCAACATTGTTAAAATGTGCATGGTACCTGAAGTGATTTACAGATTCAATGCAATCCCCACAAAAATACCAATGCCATATTTCACATATCTACAAGAAATAATTCTACGCTTCATTTGGAAACAGAAAAGAGCCCAAGTAGCCAAAGCAATCTTAAGCAAAAAGAATAAATCTGGATGCATCACATTACCAGACTTCAAACTATAGTACAAAGCTATAGTAACTAAAACAGCATGGTATTGGCACAAAAATAGAAACATAGTCCAGTGGAACAGAACAGAGAACCCAGATATAAAACCATCTACATGCAGCCAACTGATCTTTAACAAAGCAGACAACAATATACACTGGGGAGAAGAAGCCCTATTCAATAAATGGTGCTGGGAAAATTGGATAGCCACATGCAGAAGAATGAAACAGGATATCCCTATCTCTCACCACTCACAAAAATTAATTAAAGATGGATAAAAGACTTAAATGTAAGGCATGAACCCATAAGCATGCTAGAAGAACATGTTGGAAAAACTCTTCCAGATACTGGCTTAGGCAAAGCATTTATGACAATGGCAGTTACAGAAACAACAAAAATAAATAAATGGGACTTGATTAAATTAAAAAGCTTCTGCACAGATAAGGAAATAATCAACAGAACCCATTATCCTAAGTGAAGTATCTAAAGAATGGGAAAACAAACACCACATGTACTCACTATTAAATTGGAACTAACCGATGAGCACACATGTGCACAGAGGGCAGTAACAATGGAAATCAAGCAGGGGGGAAGGGAAAGAAGGGATGAGTGAACACCTACCTAATGGGTACAATGAACACTATCTGGGTGATGGGCACACTTATAGCCCTGATTCAAGCATTACAAATGAGATCCACGTAACCAAAAACATTTGTACCCCCATAATATTTTGAAATAAAAATGCTCATTGCTTGAAAAAAACCCCTTTATCTCCCCATTGCTTATTGTTTCTCCCCCTTCTCCAAATGTCCCTCCGTCCATGCCCTTGTTTCCTCCCTCTCCAGGCACCAATCCTGTGTATCACCTGGCACAACGACTTGCTCACAGTGGGTGCTCAATGCTTCTTTATTAGAAATAGAAATCACTTTCTGTTTTCCAGGGCTTCTTCAAATAAATGGATAAGGACACTGGGCTGGTAAAATGTCAGTTCTCTTAAAGAAGAAATTCTAATGATGAAAACCACATTTAACAATTATGGAAGGTTTTTGTCTTTTCATTGTTTCTAGCTGGTTCAACTTTATTCACTGTGAAATTATAATGTAAATTAAAATGTCTGTTCCTCTTTGTTTTAGCTGAGTTAATGCTATTCAAAATTGTCTTGCAGATATTCAGAAATAATGGTACTTTTGCACATCATTTGTGGAAGCATTTAATGCAAACTAATCTAGCTATTATCATCAGGAGCTGTAGGCTATAGACTTCTGTGGATCTTTTTAAAAAGGACTGGCAAATCCCTCTTATTAATGTAGAGGGACTTATAGTAAAGTGACAGACATTAAGATTCATAAGGTTCCTGCCCCTCTTTCACTGAACCTGCTCAGCATACAATCCATAAATTAAATTATTTAGACACATGTTCAAGAATAGGCTTCAGGAACAAAAAGAACAACAAAATGATGGCAATAGCCTAATTGCTCTGTAGACGCAGCTCAGGATTGCTGTGGATATAACCAAGAAGGACCTTGCAAAGAATACTCTCCTGCTTTTGACTTTCTGCACTCTGAGACTTTCTCTCTCTTTCCCTCCCACACACACATACATACACACCCTGCCACATATGCCCCTTGTACCACTGCATTTTAAAATACTCTAAGCAATTGTTTTCAGTGTGTTTTGTTCTAAAAACAGCTGACTTTTGAAGGAAAATAATGGAAAGGAAAAGAAAAGGGAAGGTGTACCTAGTGTAGAACTTTACTAGACAAATTTTGTAAAATGAAATATTGCCTGTTTCTTTTTGACACATTTGTTTTTATCCTCAAGGTAAAATGTCACACAATCAAGTTCAATAGTTTTTCTACCAAAAACACAACTTTGAATTATCTTGATTATAGTCATCAGAGTGAGGTTGCCCTGGGAAGCCTGCAGGATTTTATTTCTGTTTTTTCTCCTCCCTTTTTTTTACACCAGGATGTATACCCTAAACTTAGGCATCACTCTGGGTGGTGATTGCTAAAGACTTTGTTTACGTCACTATCCTTGTTTTTAGACCTGTAAGGAATATCATGATGATTATTTAGAGTTGTCTGTCAACTATTAATGCAGTTCAGGAAATCCAGGGAAATTTATTTATTTTCTACATGTTTTACTATGCAAATAGATGTTTTAAATTTTTTTTTCTAGAGTGTATTTCTAGGAGTAGACTTTTTAAATCTAGGAAATGCCTGCTACTGGTCACCAATAGTTTCTTGATCTTTTATGAAGTGAGGAGGGAGTGGGGTCCCAGCACCCCTGTATCCACGTGTGCACCAGTCCTACAAACACTGGGCTTCAGAAGAAGGGGAAAAATCCTATGGAGCATAACTATTAATATTACCAACATATGGAATAAACTAGTACCTATGTTAATTGAGGAAGTCAATAGTCAAAATAACATCTTATGTAAACCTTCCAAAGTAGCCAGACTTCCCAATATTAATCATTCCTTTTGGCTTGGGCATAATAATAGTCTAGAAAGGATACAAAAAGTCCTGCTAAGGTAGATTTATCTATAATTTGTTTCCCAAACATAGGAGATATTTAGTCCTACACATACAAAGGAGAGACTGCTAAAAAATGCCAAAGGACTTGAGGAAAGGAAACATCACCCAACTACACTTTAGTTCCTCTGTCTCTGTGATTTCCTTTCTGAGATGTGGTCACCTGAGGACTTTGGGTCCTTGTGGGTGGTGTGGGTGGTGAGCCCCTGTGAGCATCCGGTGGAGCTGTGTGTGCAATAGATACTGTCTACGGGTAGAACCTCTGCCTTCTACTTCCTTTAATATAGGTATTGTTGTAATTTAAACAATACAAGACCATGTAAGAGTATTACTGGATGCTTGCTAACTCTTTGTCATTATCCATTTTCTTACTCAATAGGTGCTAATAATGTAGGTGTTATTGTAATGTGTGGAGCCTATGACTATTTTTATGCTTTAAAATTTTCCTCATCCTGGAGTAAATGTGGAAATTTTGGTTCAGAATTCAGAGCATTGAGAAAGTGCAGGGGGCCTCCTATGTGGGCTCCAGGATCACCATCGGATTCTGATCAGCTGTTAATGCTGGGCTGCAGGAAAGGAGGAAGAGAAGGGTCCTCAGGGTCTCTGAGGATAACCAGCAGTTTTGTGGCCAGGTGTGATTTGTTTTGTCTGGTTGGCAAAAGAGCTTAAAGGTGTATTTTCCAGCCATGTGCTTTTGATTGGTGAGCGTGAAATTTTTTATTGCTGGAAGCAAGTTAATGAGCAAGGGCATTTGGAGGTTTTAAAAAGATGAAAATATCATTTTACCTCCAGCTGAAATTAGTGAATGTCAATATATCATATCTTTTTAAAAGATAGTTTAATATTTACACATGACAATTGACTATACTATTTTCTATGTGGAAATGAATAAAATCTTTACAATTGTGTGGTTTGTACACACCTGAACTTACAATGCCCTAATTAAATAGTACTTTACAAATTCATACCAGATACTTCAGCTGTTTTTCATAAATTAGTTCTGTTCAAATAATAACAAAACTTCCTCTCTTTTTAATAGAAAAAATATGTATGCCTTCAGGGAGCTCTGGAAAGTGCCTCCAGCCTTGAATATGTTTTGTATTTCCCATCTGTGCAATGGAATCTGTAAAAGGATATTGATCCAGATGCCGATGCCATACTATCTTCCCATGAAATTATTGTGAGCACTTCTCTTTTTAAACCATGGAGTCTATATAACACAGCTACATTAATTTAGAAATATGAGAATTATCCTTTTTTGTTTTTCCATTAAATAACATTATACTACTTGGCTTGGCTCATTTGGTGGGTCATCTTGATCTTCTTATTTTCCTTTTTAAGGCTATAGGCAGGTATCTCTGTGAGACTGTGATTCACCTCCACACCTGGCTAGTTGCCTGGTTTGCTACAAGCCTGCTGATGCGTGTTGCTGGTTGCTCCACTAGCCAGGGATTAGAAACTTGCCAGCACTATACCACATCAGCTTCTCTATTCATTCCCACAAATTAATTCATTGACTTGATTCAGTGAGTATTTATTCACATTAAGTGCCTGATAGTTTGCTGTATATACTTTGATCAAATTAGAAAGAAAGGAGTCAGAGGCTCTTGAATTCTGGGCGCTGCGGAGCTCTGCCCTGTTGCTTTGGCCACAGAGACCTTGACCAGCTGACCAGCGTGTGAAGTCCTTTCTGAGCTCTGGAGTCAGACAGGCCTTCTTTTCAATTCCTGATTTGCTACTAAATAGCCATGTAGTCTTGATGGCAAAATATTTACCTTCTCTAGACCTCAGTTTCTTGTCTATAAAATGTGCACCATAATAGCATTTATTTCACTAGATTATTGTCAGAATTAAATGGGTTAATTCAAAGTACCTTTATGTATTTATTCAACAAATATTTATTATGTACCTGTTGTTCTCATGATGCAGTTCTAGCCATTTGGAATACATCGGTGAAGCATAGACATACCCCCTTTCCCTCTACAAACTTGTATTTTCTCTGAGGTAAGGGAGGAAAGGGAAATAAATAAGTAAATTTTCTGGAAATTCATATGCAATAGGGGAATAAAAGGAAAGTAGGACAGGGTATATGGGATTGGAAATATTTGGGGGAAGCCAATTGTAATTTAAATGGAGTTGTCTAGTTAGGCTTCATCAAAAAGCTGACATTTGAGCACAGACTGGAAGGAGGTGAGAGAGTTGCCCTTTGCAGAGTTGGGGAAGATCAACGTTAACAAAGATCTTGAGGTGAGAGCAGCAGAAAGGACAGTGTGGCTGGTGGGGCAGAGAAGCTGGGGAGCAGGTCCAGACAGTAATGAGTGTTACTGTAAGGACTGTAGTTTTGGTCACTGCAGTGGGTGCTACTTCAGGGTTTTGAGCCCAGGAGTAATGTTACATAGCTCAGGTGTGAAAGGCTTGCTTTGGTGGCTGTTTTGAGGGGTGGGGAACCTGTGGCCTTGGGGCCACATGTGGCCTTCTGGATCTTGAGTTTGGCCTTTTGACTGAATCCAAATTTTACAGAACAAATCCTTTTATTAAAAGGGGTGCAGCAGAGAAAGATGAAGCTTTTCTTGCCTCCTTTGGTGCTTAAAAGAGAACAATCTTGAAATCAGAAGGCTGCAGGTAGGTGGTTGCATTCTGGGAAGAGTTTTATGGCTGAGGGAAGATTTAATGACAGAATAGGTGAAGGACACATCAGGAAGAGAGGAAGCAAAGGTAACTCTGAGTTATTTGGCATGAGCCACTGGAAGTGATGTAGTGGCCTATCCACGCCATGAGGAAGGCTGTGGGTGGAACAAGTTTGGGGTGAAGAAAAGGAGCTCAGTTTTGGAATGTGCAGTTGATATTTAATTAGAATTTTAAACAATAGTCATAAATTAATAGTTTGTCACTATTTTTTACATGAATGGTGTGAAGGTTGCTCAAGGTGGCCAGTGAGGACATGGGCTAGTTAGGACGGTCGCAACATCTGTCTCTGGAGACAAACAAGACAAGTTCTTGGCAACCGGTTGTCGGAAGTCCTACTGCTCACAGGTCTGTTTGCCTCCCTGGCTTTCTCAAGCTTGACCACTTGATTTTAGATCATTAGCAATAAATAGACAGTCATTTCTTTCTTGTAAAACATGAGTGGTCTTTCAGTTTTCATTTAGCTGCACAGTTTAAAAAAACTGTATAGCTCTTCAGTGATTTTACTGTACATTACAATTTTTTTAAATGAATGTTAAAGGAGACTATGTTTGGAGGAACCAGACTTGAGACATAAATCCCATCTTGATTCTATCCATTTACAGTTTACCTTAAACTTTGATGATCATCTGACATTTGACCATAAAATAACTATGGCAGACACACCCTAAGATAGTCCCCAGTGATTTCTTACCTCCTGTGTCCACTCCTTTGTGTGATCCCCTCCCCTTGCACGTGGGTGGGACCTATGACTTACTTCTAACAAATACAACATGGCAAAGGATATGGGATGCCACTCCCTTGCTGGTTTACATCATATGGCAAAGGTTATAGGATGTCACGACCATGATTAAGCCATATCACATGACAATGACAATGGGATGTTGAGCTTATGATTAAGTGACATCATATGGCAACAGTGATGGGATGTCATAGCCATGATTATCTTTTGTTATACAAAACTTCATTTTAGCAGCTGGAGTGTGAGACTTGTCTCCCTTGGTGGCTTTGAGGAAGGACATGGACATGCTGTGAGAGTGCCTATGGAGGGGGCCATGTGGCAAGGAGCAGTCGCCCACCTGCAATCAGCAAGAAAACTGAAGTCTTGCAGCCACATGGAAATGAATTCTGCCAACAACCCGAGGGAACTTGAGAGTGGACCTCTCATCAGTCGAACCTCTGATGAGACTGCAGCCCCAGCTGATGTTTGGGTTGCAGCCTGAGCAGAGAGCTCAGCTCTACCCCACCTGGATTTTGGCCTACAAAGCTGTGAGGTAATAACTGTGTGTGGTTTTAAGCCACCGCGTTTGTAATAATTTATTACACGTCTAAGAAAACAAATGTAATGGCCGACATCCAATGGGACTCTTCGTCTTCCCAGTCCAGCTTCTACTGCCCTGTTCCTCTTGGTGGCGCCTGAGCTGAGTCAATGACATTCCCACTGTTTTGTCTTCTTTGCCTTGTTGGTCATGGAATTCTGAGTTCCCTTTGCAGTATTTCTTGGTTTTATATCTTCTGCATCCCTATACCTGCTATCCTAGTCCTTGCTCTCTCCAACTTACATTTATGTTACTCATAGAGCTTTGCAACTAATTTTCCCATTTCTGAGTTTTCCTTTTTCATAAGTCTGCATGTACACAGCTAGGCAAGTCTTTCTAAAGCTGCCTTAAATATGGAAATTGTCATTAAAATGTAGTATCTTGTTTATTCTTTTATCATTCCATTAGATAAATAGTTTTTGAGTACCCACCAAGTACCAGCCATTGTGCCAGAATCCATGTGTGGAGGAGAGGTCTTCGATGCATCAGTCTAGAGGGTACACGGGTCTGCAATGAGTCACTGTACCACACACTAGTGAAGGGTCTTACTAGAGATTCAGGCTAATCATAGGCCAGAGTGCAGGTGTGCATTCTGGGGTATCAGGGGAGGTGCTGCTGAATTCATGTCTTGTGGTGTCTCTGCACACTCATCTCCTTATGATTCTTGCTTTTTTTTTCTTTTTGGTGCTCGTACTACTTATCCAACCGCTTTTTCTACTCCCCCCCACAATTTCCCTTGAGTGCTTCTCTTTTCTGGTTGTCCTTGAACAAAATTGTATTTCTCTTCTGGGATTTCCTATAGCTCTGAGTATGGAGTGTGAGTCAGTTATGGTTTTATCATGAAACAAACCTTTGAAAACCATTTTCTTCTTAGTGTCAAGCATCTCAGGGAGATGTTTTGTCTCCACGTCTTTGCACATTTCAAGCTCTGAGGTGCTTCACAGAGGGCAGGCACTCAGTCAGTGCTGGTAGACTTGGTTTGATTTTCTTTAATAGAGTAAAACATTTATCCCTTTCTAAAATTACATAAGTTCAAAAGGTAATTTTAATTGATAATTAAAAAATATTATTTCAAGTGAAATAAAAGTAACTTTTCCACTTTGTGAGGAAATCCCAATCATTAACAGTTCTGAGTCCCTTGAAGGGCAGGTGAAAATGCACACATGCACTCTATTCGTTTCTCAGAGCAATGTCTGTGTGGTTTTCCCCTTAAATTTCATATAGATCAACAAAATAATGTCAAGTGTATTTTTTTTAATCCACTAGGAGCATGTGAAATGTGCCTGTGCTTCATGAGACAAATATTTCTTTTATTTTCTGGCTAATGAAAAAAAAAACTTTTTTAGAGACAAAGTCTTGCTATGTTGCCCAGGCTGGTCTGAAACTCTTGGCCTCAAGTGAGCCTCCTGCCTCAACCTCCTGAGTTACTAGGACTACAGGAGCAAACCACCATGCCCAGCAGTGAGATAAATAATTCTGATTGTACATAGTAAAATATTCCTTTAAGTTTTTTTGCTTGTTTTTTCATATCCCTCTTATTGGAAAAATTAGAAATGTGCAGGACTTAAGGGGGCCCCAAAGGAGGTTGTCAGTTTTCCCAGGGGCAGGAATATTGTACCTGTAAACAAAACTTGGAGAACTCTACATAATTCTAGTAATTCTAGAATGATTAAACATTGCAAATTTGTTCACTTGTTAACATTAACAAACGTTACTATGCATTGTCACATCCATCATGGCAACAAATGAAAGATGAAAGAATTTTGAATTGGATAGATGCAGAAAATTACTCAACAAAGTTCTACACATTCATTATTTTAAAAAAATGTCTTAGCAAGTTCTTAATAGAAGGAAAATTTCTAATACAGATAATAAATACTCATTTAAAAAACTGTACAAAACTTCATAATTAATGGTGGCAATTTAGAATCCATTGCATTAAACTCAGAAATAATACAAACACGCCCATTATTACTGCTTCTATTAAAGTTTATGCTCATTTAACGAGATAAGGAAAAGAAAAAAGCAATATAAGAACTGGATATGAAGAGACTAAAATGTCTTTATATGCAGGTGATAAGATTGTCTATGGACAAACCCACAATAATCCATTGGCCTGCTGGGGACCCAGCATGTTTGCTGAAAATGAGATCAACATACAAAAATCAATAGTCATTTTATACACTAGTAATAATCATTATAACAAAGATCTCATTCACAATTTCAACAATATTTATACAACTCTAGGAATAAACTTACCAAGTATGTGCAAAATGTTTATAGAGAAAATTATAAAACATCACTGAATAAATGGAGACTTATCCCACTTTCATAGCTAGAAAACATTTTATCTTAAAAATACTAATACTTCCTAAATTAGTCTTCCAATTCCACTAAATTCTGATCAAAATCTAATACAAGTTTTTTCTGAACCTTCATAAACTGATCCCAAAATTCATATGGAAGAGCAGAAGGGCAGGAATAGCTAGAAAACTTTGAAGAATTACAAGGTTGAGGAATTTCCCTTCCAGATATTGTGATCTATTATAAGTCCATAGCAATTAAGTAATTAAGTGTTCTGTTATTACAGAAATAGAAACATAAAACAATGAACAGAATAAAGAACTCAGTATTAGACTATATTAATTTCCTTAAGTTGCAATAACAAAATACCACAAACTGGATAGCTCAAAGCAATGAAAATTTATGGTTTTACAGTTCTAAAACCTAGAAGTTCAAAATCAAAGTGCCAGCAGAGCCATGTTCCCTCTGAATGCTCTAGAAAAGAATCTTCTTTACCTCTTCTAGCTTCTGGTGGTTGCCAATCCTTGCCATTCCTTGATTTGTAGCTGTGTCAATCCAACGGCTGCCTCCATGGTTATGTGGCCTTCTTCCCTGTATGTCTGTGTGTCCAAATTTCCATCTTATAAGGACAGAACTCATTGGAATAGGACCTACCCTAATCCAGTATGGCCTCATTTTAACTTAGTTACCTCTGCAAAGACCCTGTGTGGTTTGAATGTGTGTCCCTTCCAAAATTCAAGTTTAAACTTAATCCCCACTGTGGTAGTATTAAGAGATA
The DNA here is from genome assembly GCA_023783475.1 of Daubentonia madagascariensis. NCBI lineage: Eukaryota > Metazoa > Chordata > Mammalia > Primates > Daubentoniidae > Daubentonia > Daubentonia madagascariensis. The sequence goes on from JAKFHU010001035.1 coordinate 3,508,562, forward strand.
GGGCCTCTTAAAAAGTGATTAAGTCATCAGGACAGAGCCTGGATTAATGCCCTTATAAAGGAGGCTTCAGAGAGAGTTTGCCTCTCTTGCCCTTCTGCTTTCTGCCATGTGAGGACACAGCATTTTATCCCTCCAGAGGATTCAGCAACAAGGCATCATCTTGGAAGCAGAGATAGAGTCCTCACCAGACACCAAACATGCTGGCACCTGGATCTTGGACTTCTCAGCCTTCAGAACTGTGAGAAATAAATTTTTATTCTTTATAAATTACCCAGCTTGTGGTATTTCGTTATAGCAGAACAAATAAATTAAGACAGACCCTATCTTTAAATAAGGTCACATTCATAGATACCAGAGGTTAGGACTGGAACATATCTTTTTGGGGATACAATCAACCTACAACACAGACTCATGCATATCTGGAATACTGGTATTAATATGAAAAAAGTTGCTTTACACATCTGTGGAAGAAAGCTGGCTATTCAATAAAATAAATGATGCTGGAAAAATTGGTTGTCAACATATGTCAAGAAAATGAGGATGCTTACCTGACAGCACATTCACCAGCGAAGAAACAGCATGTATTGGGGAAATCTTGTATAGTCAAATTAGTAACAGGTGTGTGATTTCCCCACTGTCCACTGCACATTGGGGCAGTGCATGGGGGTCCATCATGGTCAACTGCTAGATGTAATGAGAGGGCCACTGGCTATGGAACTAAGAAGATGCATGATTAGGAGAAACCCAAGCCCTCTCTGGTGTGATTATGAGCTGGGATCTGTGCCTTGGGGTATAGTGGTATGACATGGTAAACACGTGGGCTTTATCCCTGTTCCACCATCTCAACATACTTGCAGGATATTTGATGTATAACAGTCCTGCTCAGAAGATAAACTTCCCTGAATGGAATTAGTCCTGGACAAGTGAATCTTTACCTCTCAATAAAAATAATAATAATTTAAATTCCTACTTAACACAATACCAAAATAAATGACAAGGGATTTACAGGCTGAAATGTGAATAGCAAAACTTCAATACTTTCAGAAAGTTTAAGCAAATATCTAAACATCTATCTGAACATCTGAAAGGGTGTTTCCTATGAATACTAAATGAACAATGTCAATGTTGTGCAAGTCACAATTAAAGCCAGAGGAACTGGTTCAAGGTCAATTGTACAATCAGTGTGATAGAAGACAGTCTAGGGGACATCTAGTCTATGTGCTTATCTACCGTATGGGTTTCCAACACATCCATAGTCATCAGAATTACACTCCTTCTCCGGGGAACTTGTTCTTATTTCAAAAATCTCTTATTAAGAACTTCCTTTGACTGAACTAAAATTTGCTTCAAGTGTTCCTCCAATTAAAGATTATTGAATCTCTATATGTGTCAGGAAATATGATGAATAAGACATGTTCCCTGCCCTTCAGGAGCACTCATATCAGCAGGCGAGACAGAGATATAAGAAGGTAAATAACCCATAAAGTGCTGTAAAAAAACAATAGAAACTTTTGGAAAAAAGAGGATTAGAGTAAGTATGGCTGTTAATTGAATCAGGGAAGGTCCGTGGAGGAGGCAGTATTTGTGTTGGTTTATTAAAGATAGGTAAGAACATTGCAATGGTGTGTGTATGTGTGTATGTGTGTGTGTAGGGGGTGGTAAAAACTTGATTTTCAAAGATATTGTTCCTATCAGAGCTTCAGATATTTGAAGGCTATTATCAAGTGCCTGTACATCTTGACATTGTAAATGAGTCATGGCAATTCAAAAATTATAACTTTTTATTATCTTCAGGTTAAATATCCCTTCTTTGAACTATTCCTCATATGACATGGTTTTTAAGTATCTCCATTTTACTGTAAATACATAAACTATTTTATAAATTTTATTTTCAAAATTTAATGTCTAAACTAAAAAAATTGATTAGAAAAAGCACTATGACTTCTCTGGTCTGTTATGGTATGGACTAGGGCTGGCACAATACTGGCTTGCAAAGAGTTAACTGTATCTGCCTTTTCCCAGCTCCATGTTCAGTGCTGCACTGAAGTCAGCCATGGGGCAGTATTTACACTGTGGAAATTGGCAAATGCCACAAACCAGAGCTTTGTTTACCCTCACATTGACCAGCACACCCCTGCCACACACGGCAGAGCTGTGGCCTCCCTCAGTTTATATGCTTGACCTCTTTGAATTCAATTTGAGACACATTGTCTGTTTGGGGAGGTTTCTTCACAGTGTTGAATGAAATTGAACTTCCTGTAAAGTAAGTCTGAAGTTGTTTTGTCCTTTCAGATGTGTCTGCTTCTTCTTGAGATTTTATTTTTCACTAAATTATGTATACATGTAGTTTAATCACTTAGTGGCATAAGGCTTTTTTTAAAAAAAACCCTGCGATTTCCTCCTTCACTTCTTCCTTTTTGCCCCACACTGGAGGCAACAGTTTTAGCTGATTCTTTGGCATTTATCTCCATATCCCTATTGCTATGGCATGAATTCTGTCTCCACAAAATACACATTTATCTGTTCTTTTGGTGTCATAGCTTAGCCCAAGGGTATAATAATTTATGCCTATGTTTTCTTCTAATAAATTTATACATCTTACTCTTAATATGTGGACATCCAGTTCTCCCAGAATCCTTTAATTAAAAAGCTATTCTTTCCCCATTGAACTATCTTGACATTATTGTCAAGAACACTTAACATGAGATCTACCCACTTGAATTTTTAAGTGAACAATACTGTATTATTAGTGGCAGCATATTTCTCCAGGTGGCCTTGGACTGATCCAGTTCTCCTGTTTCTCACTTTGTAGTTCTAAGAATAAGTGTAAAATATACTAGGAATGCAATGTCCTGAGATAGTAGAGACTGGCCAGAATAGCCCAGGCTCTGTTCCTGTTCTGTACTAGAAACAGGGTATTTATCTCAGTGAGTCCTCCTACCCTACGGTATAAAACCCAGAATTGGCTACACCTGGGTAGTTTTCCTGCGCCTTGGAGGATAAGCTTGCATTGAATACTACCTAGGATTTTGTCCTTTGCTGCCTATCTGTAAGTAATAAGTCTGCTTCATGTAACTCATTCAGTATAAGTGTGTTTTTCTAACCAGGTTCACAAGTTGGTAACAAGTGCACAGTGAATTGGCTTCACATATTAACCATAGGCACTATGTTGTACAGCAGGTGTCTAGAACGTATTCATCTAGCACAACTGAAACTTTATATCCACTGAACAACTCCTTGTTTCTCCTACCCTTCAGCCCCTGGCAACTACTATTGTATTCTTTGCTTTTGTGAGTTTAACTATTACAGATATCTCAAATGTAATCACACAGTCTTTGTTCTTCTCTGACTGGCTTAATTCATTTAGCAATAATGCCCTCCAGGGTCATCAATATTGTCACAAATGGCAGTATTTCCTTCTTTTTAAGACTGAATAATATTCCATTGTATGTGTATACCATATTTTATTTGTTAATATGTTGATAGTCACGTGGGTTGTTTCCATATCTTGGCTATTGTGCATAATGCTGCAATGAACATGGGCATGCAGATATATCTTTGAAATTCTGATTTTAATTTTTTTGGGTAAATACTCAAAAGTGGTATTATTGGATCATATGGTAGTTCTGTTTTTAGTCTTTTGAAGAACTGCCATACTGTTTTCCATAGCTGCTGCACCATTTTACATTCGCACCAACAGTATACAAAGGTTCTACATCTTTATCAACACTTGTTATTTTTTGGATTTTTTTTATAATAGCAATCCTAAAAGGTTTGAAATGATATCTCATTGTGGTTTTGATTTTCATTTCCCTGATAGTAATATTTAACATTTTTTCATATACTTGTTGACCATTTGCCTTTGGAGAAATGTCTATTTAAGTTCTTAGCCCATTTTTTAATTGGTTTTCTTGTCATTGTTTTGCTGTTGAGTTATGGGTGTTCCTTATGTGTTATGGAAATTAACCCTCATCAGATACATGGTTTGTAAATATTTTTCTCATTTCATAACTTGGCTGTTCCTTTTGTTGATTGTTGCTTTTGCTGTGCAGAAGCTTCTTGGTTTGATGTAACGCTACTTGTCTATTTTTACTGTTGTTGCCCTTGCTTTTGGTGTTATATCCAAGAAAGCATTACTAAGACCAATGTCAAATAGCTTTCCCCTTGTGTTTTCTTCTAGGAGTTTTACAATTCCAGGTCTTACATTTGAGAGTCAATTTTTGTATGACATAAGGTAGAGGTCCAATTTCTTTCTTTCATATGTGGAGATCCAATTTTTCCAGCACTGTGTATTGAAGAGACTATCCTTTCTCCATTGTGTATTCTTGGTACCCCTGCAGAAGATCAGTTGACTATGTATGTGTGGGTTTATTTCTGTACTTTCTATTCTGTTCCATTGGTCTATATGTCTGTCTTTATGCCAGCCATTACCATATGTTTTAATTACTATAGCTTTGTGATATACAGGTGTTCCCTGGGTTATGGGCAAGATATATTCCTGAGAACATCTTTAGGTTAGATTCCTTTGAAACTAGGATCCCTGATGAATAGTGCATTTATTGTAATAATAATAACAACAACACTATAATGGCTCATATGTGGTAATAATAATACACTGTAGTACTGTAATAATAATACACCTGCTCTGTAATAATAAGTTACAGGAACTATTTTGTTCTTCCTTTTAGTTCAGACAAACAGAACACAAAAGCAAACTCATACAAAAAAATTAGGTAGGAGATAGAAATTTCAAAAAAGAATATTAAAGGTTAACACTCACCTAACGTTGCTTCAATGTCTTGCTTACTGGAAGGGGCATTTCTGAGGCACAAAGGTAGCTGACATTAATTGGAAGGTGATGATGGAGATGGTGCTGGAGAGGATGGAGTGTGTGCTGGGGAGTCAGGGTTTGATTCTGTTGCTGGAGGAGGGGAGCTTACCACTGAAGTCAGTTTCTTGAAAAAGGTATCCAGAGTACTTTCCACAGCCTTTTTATTTTTTTCATCATAAATGGCCTTGTAGCAGCTGATGTTCTCACTGACTGCACGGTAAACCTTGGTAAGCTGCTCAGTGTTAGGATCTTGCTCCTCAGGCTTAGCAAATCCTGCTTCAGTGAGACGAAAAGGCTTCAGCTAATCCTTTTGTCATAGACTTTCTTGGCTCTGGGTCTTCTGGTTCTTCGTGTTCCTGTGTTTCTATCAGCTGCTTCTCTGCCTATCTGTGAGACTAACCACTAGTGTAAAGATGCTGCCCCAACGAACCACTTTCCCCATGCGGATTTGTTTACAGTGTGGAAGAAACTAATTCCTGAATTATTAATTTCATTATTTAATTACAAATTATCTTTATAGGGAGTCTTGGGAACCCACTCTTAAATATGAAATGCCATAAGTCAGGTCATCCATAACCCGGGTACTGCCTGTTTTTGGAAATTAGAAAGTGTGATGCTTTCAGCTTTGTTTTTTCTCAGTATCATTTTGGCTATTCTGTGTCTTTTGTTCGATATGAATGTTATGACTGTTTTTCTATTTCTAAAGAATGCCATTAGGATTTTGATGGGGATAGCATTGGGTCTGTAGATTGGTTTGGATAGTGTGGACAATTTGACAATATTAGATCTTCCAATCCATGAACACAGGACATATTTTTCATTTATTTGTGTCTCTTTTAATTTCTTTCATGAATATTGCATAATTTTGCATGTATTGTCTTTTACCTACTTGATTAAATTTATCCCTAAGTATTTTATTCTTTATGATGCTATTGTTAATGGGATTATGTCCTTACATTTCTTTTCAGATGGATCATTGTTAGTGTGTAGAGACAATTGATTTTGTATGTTGATTTTGTATCCTGCAACTTTACTGAATTTTTTCATTAGTTCTAAGAATATTTTTGTGAACTCTTTAGGGTTTTCTACCTATAGGATCATGTCATGTGCAAACAGTAATAATTTTACTTCTTCCTTTCTTAGCTGGATTCATTTTATTCCTTTTTCTTGCCTAATTTCTCTAGCTAGAACTTCCAATATTTGAATATTTTGAATAAACATAGTGAGAAGGGGCATCCTTGTCTTGTTATTGATCTTAGAGGGAAAGCTTTCAGTTTTTCACCAGTGAATATGTTAGCTGAGGGCTTATCATGTCCAATTTTTGTTATGTTGACATATATTCCTTCTGTATTTAGTTTTTTGAGCATTTTTATCATTAAAGGTTTTGAATTTTGTCAAATTCTTTTTCTGCACCTTTTCATCACTTCCCCGCTGTCTTGATTACTGTAGCTTTGTAGTAAGTTGTGAAATTGGGAAGTGTTAGTCCTCCAACTTTGTTCTACTTTTTCTTGTTGGGTTGGTTATTGTGGGTGCCTCACATTTCCATTTTAGGGTGAGCTTGCCACTTCCTGCAAATAAGTCAGGTGGTATTTTGATAAAAATTGTATTGAATCTGTGGATTAATTTGGGAAGTATTATCATCTTAACAATTTATAATGGGATACTTTCTATTTATTTAGAGCTAATTCATTTCAATGATGTTTTGTAATTTTCAGCACACAGGTCTTGCTCTTTTTTGTTAAATTTATGAACTATTTTCTTCATTTTGATACTATTGTAAATTTGAATTTGATTTTTATCTTGTTCATTGCTAGTGCATAGGATTTTTGTCTATCAATCTTGTATCCTACAAACTTACTGAACTTGTTTATTACCTCTAATAGTTGTTTCGTGGATTTCCTGGGATTTTCTATATGCAAAAATCATCTTATCTGAATAATTTTACTTTTTCTTTTCCAATTTGGGTGCCCTTAAGTCTTTTTTATTTTTGTCTATTTGCCCTGGCTACAACCTCCAGTATAATGTCAAATAGAAGTGGTGAGAATAGACATCCTTGTCTAATTTTTGATCTTACAGGATCTTTCACCATTAAATATTAATATAATGGTAGCTGTCAGTTTTTAGTTGATGCCCTTTAGGGTTGTGAAGATTTCCTTTTATACCCAGTTTATTTAGTGTGTTCATGATGAAAGGGAGTTGGATTTTGCCAAATGCCTTCTCTGTGTCTATTTTGATGCTCATGTGATTTTTGGCCTTTATTCTATTTATATGGTGTGTTACCTTGATTGATTTTCCTATGTTGAACCAATCTTGCACCCCCACCTGGTCATTGTCTATACTACAAAAAGGATTATATACATATAAGTAATATATTGCTGGATTTGATGTGCTAGTATTTTGTTGAAAATATTTGCATCTATATTCATCATGCATAATAGTATGGTAAATTTTCTTGTGATATCTGTGTCTGGTTTTGGTATTAAGGTAATACGGCCACAGAGTGAGTCGGAAATTCATCTCTCCTCTTCCATGCTGTGGAAGAGTTTGTGAAGAATTCATGCTAATTATCCTTTAAGTATTTGGTGAATTTACCAGTAAAGCAATCTGGGCTTGCACTTTTCCTTGGGTGAAGATTATTTATTTATTCAATCTTTTTTTTGTTGTTATTTGTTTATTCAGATTTTCTATTTTTTCTTGAGGAGGTTTTGGTAATTTGCATCTTTGTAGAAATTTGTCCATTTCATCTCGGTTTCCAATTTGTTGGCGTATAATCGTACCATTCCTTGTAATCCTTTTTGTTTCCGTAAGGTCAGAAAAAATGTGCCCTCTTTTATTTCCTTTTATTCCTTAGTTATTCCAGCTAAAGTTTGTCAATTGTGTTAGCATTTCAAAGAAACAAGTTTTGTTTTTGTTGACTTTCCTCTATTGTTTTTCTATTCTTTACCTCATTTATTTCTGTCCTAACTTTATTATTTTCTTCCTTTTGCTTGCTCTGGTTTTCGTCTCCTCTTATTTTCCTAGTTTCTTAATGCGGAATGTTAGGTTATTTGGGATCTTTCAAACATTTTAATCCAGACATTTACAGCTATAAATTTCCCTCTAAGCACTGCTTTAGTTGTATACCATGGGTTGTATGTTATATTTTCATTTTCATTTATTTCAAAGTATTTTTGAATTTCCCTTGTGGTTTCTTTTTTGACTCATTGCTTATTTGGGAATGTGTTGTTTAATTTCACCTTTGTGAGAATTTCCCAAATTTCTTTCTGTTTTTTATTTCTAATTTCCTTTCATTTGATTGAAGAGAATAATTTTTAAGATTTCATATTATTAAATTTATTAAGACTTGTTTTATGATTTGACATACGGTCGACACTGGCATATGCCTTTCTTGCTCTTGAAAAGAAAAGAATCTATAGTCTGCTGTTGACTAGAATGTCTCATAGATGTCTCTTATGTACACTTGGTTGACACTGTCATCCAGGTTTTAAGTTTCCTCCCTTATCTTCAGTTTAGGTGTCCTATCAATTATTAAAAGTGCCATCTTGATGTTTTCAAGTATTACTGTTGAATAACATATTTCTCCCTTCAGTTCCATCAGTTTTTGCTTTATGTGTTTTATGTATTTTGGTGCTCTATTGTTAGAGGTGTGTGTATGTATAGTTGTTATATATATTATTGTTATGTTTCTATATATTATATATAATATATATAAGTCACTCTTGGGATGTTACACCATTTCCATTCAATTAGTTTCAACCTATCTGGGTCTTCATATTTAAAGTGTTTCTCTTGTGTACTGATTGTAGTAGTCAGGGTTCTCCAGAGAAACAGGACCAATAGGAGAATATATAGATAGATAGATAGATAGATTTACTATAAGGAACTGGTTCAAGTGATTGGGAGGCTGAGACGTCCTAAGATCTACTCTGCAGTGGACAAGCTGTAGACCCAGGAGAGCCGATGGTGTAGTTCCAGTCAGTTCTGAAGCCAGCAGGCTTGAGACCCAAGATGGGCTGATGTTTCAGTTCAAATCCAAAGATGGGAAAAGCACCCATGTCCCCACTGGAGGACAGGCAGGCAGGAGGAGTGTTCTCCGATCTCAGGAGGGTTGGCTTTTTTGTTCTGTTCAATTGATTGGATGGGGCTCACCTCCATTAGGGAGGGCAATCTGCTTTACTCAGTCTAGGGATGAAAGGTTAATCTCATCCAAAACACCCTCGTGGAGTCACCCAGAACATTGTTTGACCAAATATCTAGGCATCCTTTGACTTAGTCAAGTTCACACATAAAATTAACCATCACACTGACTAATTTTGGGTCTGGAATTTGTATGGATTTTCATAAACTATTCCTTTTATTTGTACTTATTCCATTAATAATTAATATAGTTAATGTTGCATTTGTCTAACATTTTATGATCTGTTCTTCATTTATCCGCTCTGCTTTTTATTTCTCTTTCCTACCTTCCTTTGGATGGCTTATTTTTTAAAATTTCATTTTAATTTATCTATTGATTTTTAGCTATACCTCTTATTACCCTTCATTATAGAAAAAGTTATCATTGGAGATCTGTGACTTTTCATTTTAACATTCTTTTTAATTATTCAAGAGTTTTTCTATGAGCTCTACAGGATCTAGGAAAGCACAGCTGGGACATAAAAAATAATATAAGCATAAATAAGAAATACTCTATATCAATGTTAATAATAAAAGCATTTCTAACAGATGCATCTCTATTTTAGGGTAGCCCAGAAGGACAGCCACTGCCCTGACCTGATGAAAATTAGCATCACCTTATAAAAAGCAATGTTATAGATATTTCTTCCATGTAGAGTGTTATCTGTAGAGAACAATGGGATTGTATTTTCCCACTATTGGATTAGAAAAGAATAAAATTACATAATCAAAATCATATAAAAACATTCATATGAACACATTTTGTATATATATCAGATTATCATATATATCCCATTACTTTCCTGATCTCAGGTGGGAAATGCAGTATGAGTTTTCTAATTTATATGTCTTTAATTGTTAATAAAGTAGTACTGATTTATTTGATCACAAACTTTTTAGACCCATACCTCCTCAGGCTTATATAATAATAGCTGATGTTTTTTGAGTTGCAGTATCTATTCTAAAGGTTTTTATATAAAATATATCACTGAGATATCAATTTTTATATATGACTTTTAAATATTCAGTTCAGTGTATATATATATATGATGGTAAGGAGCCGGTTTAATCAAGGTACCAATGGTGTGCCAACCATTTCGATAGTGCATGGAGATAAAAATATAAATAAGATACTGCCCCTTAAGGCACTCATTGGTTTGGGAGGATTGTTTTCTAAGTTTTTAAATACAAACTAGGCATTTTGGAGTCAAGGGAGAAGGGTCACTTAGCCCAAACTGGTGTAGGAAAAGAGGCCAGAGTTCACTTTCTGAGATGACACCTGCCTAGGAATTTTAAGAATGAGTAGAAGAAAGAAAGAAGTGTCAGGAAAGGACAATTCAGGAAGGGTTTAGCAATGTGTACACGAGCCATTACAATAGTTCAGTACAACTGGTGTGCAAATTGTCAGACAGAGAGAAAGCACAAGACAGGCTGGAGGCTGGAGCAGGACCAAGTCAGGAGAACTTTCCTTATGCACCATGACGAGGAGCTTGGGCTTTGTCTTTTAGACTGCATGGAGTTATTAAAACACGTTAAGATCATAGTTTTCCACCACCAGTGACTCTCAACGTTAGCATGTAACAGAATCACCTGGGGTGCTTGCTGAAACTCAGGTTTCTGGGTCCCACTCTCAGGGTTTCTGACTCAGTAGGTCCATGAGAATTTGCATTTTTAACAAGTGCTCAAGTGATGCTGATGCTCCTTCCTGGTTCAAGGATTCACACTTTGAGAAACACTGTCTTGTAGGAAAGGAAGCAATTCAGTAACAGAGGGCTTTTAAATGCAAACTGTTGTTCAGTCATTCTGGAAGTGAGTCCAGCTGTGGTAATGTTAAATAATTCATGGCAACTAACCATACCTAGTGAGATTCTCTGTTCTTACCCCGACTGATGCTATCTCTATTTTCTACCTTAACACCTGAGCTTTCAGCTTCCAATACATTATTTTAAAAAGTGATGTTATTATACCTTTAGGGCATCTGGATTTTTCAGTCTGACTTCCTACCACCTTGTTGGGCGGGTTCTTTACCACTGCTGGAATTCTGGCCTTGGCTTCTTTTTAGTTTCAGGCAACTTTTCCTAGGAGTTATTTGAGCATTGTACAATTTTCATACTGTTCTGTGTTGAACACCGGGAAACTTAGAGTAATGATATTTGTGGAGCCAGAAAGGACCTTACAACATGTACTGTAATTCTTTCACAGCTTTTCTTATGCATGACTTTTGACAAGATGAATGTTTCCTTCCACTCATTTCCCTGTTTCTGCTTTTCATTTGTAGTTAAAATAGATATTTCTGAGAAGGGAACTCTGTCTAAAAATATTTGCTCTTTCTCCATTGTCATTGATGTATTTCATATCATGAACTTTGTTGTAAAGTTCATGTAGAATATAAAACGTATTGAGTCAGTGCATATGCAGTCATTTATGAGCTGTGTGGCATTGAGAAAATTACCTAACCTCTCTGCACCTCACATTTCTTACCTCTCAAATGAGGGTAATGGTAGCAACTGTGTGACTTAATTGGGAAGATTTATTAGATAACAAATACAAAGCACCTGTTCAATGCCTGAAGCAGAATAGACCCTCAGCCCATATTAATCTTCCATGCCTTATTTTTCAAATACCGTAGTGATGTTCCATTTGGAGATGGTCCTTACTCTCTTCAAATGTGAGATATTTGGAATATGCATCCTCAGAATAAAGGCAGAAACCTTTATTCTGAGGATAGTTATGGTTTACAGAGATGGTTTTCTAGAAGCTTTTCTTATTAAAAAGTTATTCCCATTCTTATGTCAAATTGGGGGAATCTCAAACTTACAGAACTGGAGTATAGACAGGCATGGCTTTCTTAAAACCCTACAGCCCCAATAGTATTTAATCATTTTTCGAATTATGCTTGAGACAATTTTCATGCACTTTGGTGTTTCTCTATATTTAGATTTCAGTTTTAGAAAATTTGCCTGCAGAATTCCTCTTTCCTTTCAAATGGGCTCTGACAACCCAAGAAATTAAGGCATACACATACCAAAACCCAAAACAAACAAAAAAAACCAAACAAAAACATAAGAGCATTCCTATTATACAGGAGGATATTTCAATGAGAAAAGCTTGATCTGTGGTTCCAGAAGATAAATCTGGGTCAATTTTGACTTTCTAGACCTAGCTAGATAACCCTCCATTACCGGCTGCTTCTCGTAAAATCTTCAGATATATGTTTATTGATAAATATGCTTGAGTTGTGTAAGAGTACAAATTCCTTTACATGTCTGCTTATAAAAGTTCTATATCATAGATAAAGCCAAGAAAATAATTGTTTTGCTTCATGTCTTATAGTACAAAAATGAACTGATCCCTCAGAATGAATTGATTTTTTTGAGATAATGTATATTAGAAATAAATTATATACATTTTTCCTTTAGTTGACAATTTCATAATAAAATTAGTAATTGCCACACAAGGGATTTGGGCTCAGTTGCTATGAAAACTGTGTTCAGTTTATTGGTGCTAGATAATAGTAAAAGAGTAATTAGTATTAAAAGAAAAATATAATCTTTATTGTATTCTACATTGTAATTTAAAATAATCCTATAATGGCATGACCTTGCAGATGTGTTCTGTGTGTGGAGGTAATTTCTGGGTTAGGTGAGTAAAGAACTTCCCGTACCAACCCTTCCTTACATGCCAGGCCTTGTGACTATGGTTTTCATCAGACAGGTCTTGCTGTGAGTTTATCTTCATCAAAGAAATAAGTCCCCCCTGGCATTATCATAACCTACTGCTCTTCAGACTTTGTCAGTGTTTTCTAAAACTAGGTCAAAAAATACAACTTTAAGCAGTTATTGATGGTAATCATGTCCCGCTCAGTTAAAATGTGACCTTTGAGCTCACAGTAAAAATTTATGGGGAAATAAAAATTTAGAAGCTTCTGTGCAGATCTTGCCAGATATTTACTTTGATCTTAAGGAGACCCCACATAAAGCATTAATACTTAATGCATATATATCAAATCTTTATGCAACAATTTAAAAAATTATCTGTGTAACAATCATTTTAACGATGTTTCTATTTTTCTGCTTCCTCTAATACATTGAGAGAGGAGTCATTTGTGCCAGTTCCTGTACTGAGGAACTTACGTACCCTATTTCATCTTCATAAACCCCCTATGAATAGGTGATATCATCATCATCATTCTCATCATTGTCATATCTTAGATTTTACCAGTGAGAAAACTGAAGATTAAAAATAATGAATTAGCCCAATATCTCCCAAATGTTAAGTGGCTTAGTGAATGGAATGTGGGAAAAAGAAACAAACAAAACACTCTCGTGGAAAAAATTATGACAGTTTCTTAATGATTCAGCAAATATAATATTGTGGTAATTATTTAAAAAGAGAGAAAGAAAGAAAAGAATATTTGGGAAGCTGCCAATTGGTAGGAACAGTGCTCGTAGAATAAACCCTTTCAGGGCTGAATCTTCTGTCTTGTTACAAAATTGTTGCTTGATTACAAATGTTGACGTGAGGATCCGTGTTCTTAGAAGGCAGCTTGAAAGAGACAGCGTCTTCATTTTCTTTCTTAAACGGTACATCAGATGCTGTACTCACTGTGTTACTTTTCTCAAATTGGAACGTTTTCTTTTTTTCTTTTGGTTTATTCACTAGTCACAAAGAAATTTTTACTGAAATACCATCATTTTCTTAAGAGCTAGTGATGATTACCTTAGAGTACCAGATACTACGCAGCACACTGACTTGTACATAGCTCGTAAGGAAAGGATGGTTTGTCTGGTTGCGGCAGCAGCGTGTCTCCTCAAAGAGTGGTAGACTTGAAAAGCAGAAGGAAGATATGGATGGGGAAGTTTTCCAAATATTTTATTATTATTTTCTTGAAGTATCAATTAAGTATCAATATATGTCACATTTTTCATTGTGCTTTCCAAATAGAGCTTTTTAAAAAATCTGCATTTATATTGAGAAACAAGTTTCTGTAATGAAAAAAAGATATATTAGCTTCAGAGTCAGAATATGCAGAATCTGCCTAATTCTGGGTCTGCCTAAAGCATACAGGCTTGAGCAAGGCATTTAACAGTTTTGAACTTTAGTTTCCTGTATGTGAAGGGAGATAATAATATACATTGTCAAATTTTTATAAGGATGATATGATAGAACATATATTTGAATCTATTATAGTATTTGAGACATTAGGTAGACACTAAATCAATGCTATTTTCATTTTTTTCTCAATATAACTATTGTCTCTGAGAAAGTACATTTTATTTCATGTACTATAAGTGATTTTTTACTGAAAATCATAAATGATTTTTTATGAAATTATTTTTATGAAGAATTACTAGGTTAGTTGGTAGATCAGAACTCAGATAAATGATGAAAAATCTAGTTTGTAGAGAGTGGCTTAAATCATTAGGGCTTAAGTGATCAGACTCTAAAGGGACCCCTGGGAAGAGTGTATTGTGGTTTTAAGAGTTATCAGGGACTAATATAACTATCAGGTACTTAGAAAATAATGAAATATATTGATGAATTAATTGAAGACAAAACAAGATATAGACATCCCTCAATTTAATTTTGAACTAGATTCTGGTAGCAAATTTAAATTACATTTTTTCTTCCTGCAGTGTCACACTTCAAGGCTTATTGTTAGTGGGTCTAACGTCGGGAGCCTATGTGGCTTCTCTGGGTTTATCACTATAAAAGCTAATTCTGTTGTATGAATGTATTTAGTCATCCCTCATCAATATATAAATACTTTTTCTTTTCACAGGAGGAGAATTTTCCTTTTGGCATCTCAAAATGAAAATGTTCTTTTAATAGAATCAGTATTAACACCATCAAGATGCTTCAAGAGCACTGTAGGACTCATGAAAAGTGCCACTTTTGGTGGTCATTAAAAAAGAAAAAAAAATCCAATACTAAACCTGAAAAAGAAACAGACTATGAGCAAAATTAAAGTCAGCTGAAATTAGGTGAGATTTTAAAAAGAATACCTGCACCATACAGTTTAAAAATAGTTCCAGATAACTAAAAAACTAGATATCTTTGAAATTTCTAACTTAATTCTTATAATTGACTTAGAAGTATAGAAATACATCCTTCATAATTGGTATGACAAGAGAAATAATTCATTAACATGCAGAAGAGAATCCCAACCTTACAGAAAGTGCATAGTTAATTACAGGAATAATTAAGTTGAAGTAACTTTCTATTCTTTAATGTATCAGTTACTTTCTTAAATAATTTCCTGTATAGTTTGGAGGATGAAATAAATTTCCTGATTTAAAGTCTAAACCACTTTTGTGAAAGCATTTTTGTTTTAAGATTATGATCCACTCTTTAAAGGAATTATTCTTTTTTAAGCCACTGTTCTAATGTGCCAGTATGTGGTAAGCAAAGTTGTGTGAAGCTGATTTATACATGCAGCAAACATCATTTTAGCACCTGGGTTCTTACTGGTAAAAATTACTCTCTCCCTCTGAAGTTTATTATAATAGTCTTGGTTATAAGCATACCTGGTGAATATTCTCAATATATCTTCCTTGCAATTCTCCATAATCAACAGATTATCACTGGATCTTGCCCTGCCTCATCAGGTAGGAGTAAAAAAAAAATACTTAAAGGTAACAGCAGACAGGAAAGTTACGGAAATGAGGTCTTTCAGAGCTTAGTTTAAAGGGCAAATGATTAAACCTAAAATACCATAATCATCTCCAATTTTATTATTAATTTTTAATTATTTTTCTGTGCATGACTTCAGGTTCATAAAATGCTGACTAGTTTATAACAATTCTATTACTCAAATGTCTGGTAGGACAAAAAGTAGTCTAGTGGTGTTTCCGGATTTTTTTTTTTTAAGCCCTCACTCTTTCTGTATTTTATTAGTAATAAATATAGTTGAGAAATACAGATGCTGCCATATGAAGGATCTTCAATACTATAAACATTGTTTTCTGATTTACTATGATTTGGGTATTTATTTACTTATTTTTTTAATTTATTTTTTTAATTTCAGAATATCATGGGGGTACAACACTTTGGCCATACACATTGCCCCTGTTCGGCCTGTGTCAGAGCCACAATCGTGGTCGTCCCCCAAACTGTGCTCCCCACATCCATTCAGTGAGAGTTTTTCCCATCCCTTCCACCCCCCTCCCGCCCGCCCGCCCTCTGATGAATGTTATTGCCCTGTGTGATGTAAGTGTTCATCAGTTAGTACCAGTTTGATGGTGAGTACCAGTGATGCTTGTTTTTCCAATCCTGTGACACTTCGCTTCGAAGAATGGGTTCTAGCTCCAACCAGGATAATACCAGATGTGTTAATTCACTGTTGTTCCTTATTGCTGAGTAATACTCCATGGTATACATATACCACATTTTATTGATCCACTCGTGTATTGATGGGCACCTGGGTTGTTTCCACGTCTTTGCAATTGTGAATTGTGCTGCTATGAACATTCGTGAGCAGATGTCTTTATTATAAAATGTCTTTTTTTCCTTTGGATAAATACCCAGTAGTGGGATTGCTGGATCAAATGGTAATTCTACTTTTAATTCTTTGAGGTATCTCCATATTCTTTTCCATAGAGGTTGTACTAATTTGCAGTCCCACCAGCAGTGTATGAGTGTTCCTATCTGTCCACATCCCCGCCAACATTTGTTGTTTGGGGATTTTTTGATATGAGCCAATCTCACTAGAGTTAAGTGATATCTCATTGTGGTTTTGATTTGCATTTCCCTGATGATTAGAGATGTTGAGCACTTTTTTGTATGTTTGCTGGCCATTATTCTGTCTTCTTTTGGAAAGTTTCTGTTCATGTCCTTTGCCCATTTTTTAATAGGGTTGTTTGATTTTTTCTTGTTGATTTTCCTAAGTTCTGTATAGATTCTGGTTATCAGCCCTTTATCAGAGGTGTAGCATGCAAATATTTCCTCCCATTCTGTAGGTTGTCTGTTCACTCTAGTGATAGTTTCCTTGGCTGTGCAGAAGCTTTTTAATTTGATCAGGTCCCATGTATTTATTTTTGTTGCTGCTGTGATTGCTTTGGGGGTCTTCTTCATAAATTCTTTGCCTAGGCCAATGTCCATAAGAGTTTTTCCAATGTTTTCTTCGAGAATTCTTATGGTTTCATGTCTTAGGTTTAGATCTGTTATCCATTGTGAGTTGATTTTTGTGAGAGGTGAGAGGTGTGGGTCCAGTTTCAGTCTTCTACATATGGCCATCCAGTTTTCCCAGCACCATTTGTTGAATAGGGAATCTTTTCCCCAGTGTACGTTTTTCTGGAATTTGTCAAAGATCAGGTGACTGTATGAGGTTGGTTTTATATTTGGGTTCTCAGTCCTGTTCCATTGGTCTACATCTCTGTTCTTGTGCCAAAACCATGCAGTTTTGGTTACTATAGACTTGTAGTATAGTTTGAAGTCTGGTAGACAGATGCCTCCCAATTTGTTCTTTTTGCTTAAGATTGCTTTGGCTAGACGGGGTCTTCTCTGGTTCCACACGAAGCGTAGAATTATTTTTTCTAGATCAGCAAAAAATGATGTTGGTATTTTGATAGGGATTGCATTGATTCTGTAAATTAATTTAGGTAGCAAAGCCATTTTTACTATGTTGACTCTGCCTATCCAAGAGCATGGTAGGGCTTTCCATCTATTTCCATCCTCTGCAATTTCTTTTCTCAGTGTTTCATAATTCTCTCTATATAGGTCTTTGACCTCCTTAGTTAGATATGTTCCTAAATATTTAATTTTCTTTGTTGCTATTGTGAAAGGTATTGCATCTTTAATTTGTTTCTCGGCTTGATTGTTATTAGTATATATGAAGGCTATGGATTTGTGTGTATTAAGGTTCAAAGATAAACATCATTCACTATCTTGTCAAAAACTGGAAAAGAGATTACAATACTTCATTCCAGAAATGTTTATGGAGCTCCTACGGTGTATTAGAGACTTTAGTAGGCACAGGATACAGAAACGTGAATGAGCCATGATGCTTGCAGTATGGATTCATAAAAAGTATACTACAGCACAGTAGGTGTTACATGGAAGGGTGAGCAAAGCATTACTGGAATGCAAAGGGCAAAGTGCCACAATTTTCTTGGAATTGGAAGGATAAGTTTAAAGTTTTCCAAACAGGGTAGGTTGTACAGAGGTGAAGGGGGTGTCTCAGGTAAAGAAAAGAACAGGAGTCAAATCAGAGATTATACACACACACACACACACACACACACATAATAATCTCAGTGTCTTTCACAAAAAGTCCAGCCTTAATTCAATTAATCATTGTATAAGTATATATTTTCTGTTTATAATGTGCTGAATGTTATACTGGGATATATACACACACACAAGTATATATGAGAGAAACACAACAAAAAAATGTTGACAGTCATAGACTGAAGAGAAAGTTGTGCTCTAATGAGATAAGACAGTTCATTAAATCAGTAGAAGATATATCTGATTATTTTGCAGTGCCTTGGGTTGTCTTTCCAATTAAGTTTATGCTCATGCTTCCATAGGGCCCTGCCTGTCTCTGAGGCAGCAGCGTCTACCGACCAGGGTGGAAGAGTCAGTCCTGTCTGTCAGCCACCTTGGGTCGTCCTGCCCAGCCCGTCCCTCCACGGCCTCACTGCTGCTGGCCTCTTCTCAAGGCCGCCCTCCTCTTCTGCCTCCCTCCGTAGTATAGTATAGATGCTGCTCTTTTGGTCTGGAAGACCCTCTCCACTCTTGTTTTTGTTTAACCGACTTCTTTTGTACCTTAAATCTTGGCCCCTCTGGCATCTCCTGTAGGAGATGGGCCACTACCATGTAGTCAGCACCCAGACAGAAAACAAGACAGAACGCCCTGCATGCCCTGGCCAGTCTCTGTTTCCTCCTGTCTTCTAACAGCATTAATTAGCTCTTCCTATTTCTGAGCATTGTATCAGTGGAATCATACAGTATGGGCTCTCTTGTGTCTGGCTTCTATCGCTAAACATTATGTCTGTGATATTTATCCATATTGTTGATTATAGTTATAGATCATTTATTTTCATTGCTGTGTAACAATCTAATAGGTAAACATCCCAGCATTTACTTTTGGATTCTACTATTGATTGGCATGGGAGTGTTTCCAGTTTGGAATTATTAAAAATAGTAAAGCTGTGACCATTCTTGTACCTGTGTTTTGGTGAACATATGTACACTGTTCTGTTGGTTATATCTTAGTAGAATTGCTGAATCCTGGAATTTCAATGTATGCAGTTTGGCAGTTTCTTATAAAGCTAATCTAACACATCATTTAACCAAGCAATTTTATTCCTAGGTATTTGCCCAAGAGAAATGAAGACATATGTCCTCACAAAGGCCTGTGCATTGATCGCAACTTCATTCTGAAGTACTTCCAATACTTTAAAAATATCATTCCTTTGTCTTCAGGCTTCTAATGTTTTTTCTCTTGAGAAGTCAGCTGTGGGTCTTACTGCTGCTCTTTTGTAAACCTTGTGTGCTTTTCCTCTTGGTGTTTTTAAGATTTTGCTTTTGATTTTAAATGGTTTTACTCTGATGTACCTAAGTGATGTTTCTCTTTTTCCCATTGAGTTTCTTAAACTCTTTTTTCATGTTTTTCATCAGTTTCAGAAAATTATTGTTCCTTATCTCGTTGACGATGGGTTCCTCACCTTCTCTGTTCTCTCTTTCTGGGACTCCAATTTCTCTTTTCATACATCCCGCATTTTTATTACACTCTCTTTGTGTGCTTTCTTTTTCTTTTGTAATTTCTTTATTGTTCGGTTTGTTTACTTACTAGTTGCCTGACTGCCAGATGTTTTCCCCTGCTGTTGTGTTTAGTGTGCTCTTACACTCACTCTTGCGATTGTGAGTTTCAGATATATTCTTGACCTAGATTATCATTTAGATATTTTTATACAGATTCTAATTATGTGGTGACAGTTTACTGTTTATTACATCTTTGGTCTGTCTTTTGTAACATTTTTGGATGTGTTATTCACAGTTTTTTTGTTTCTCGTCATTAATTCCAGTGTATTGATCCTGTTGAGGTCTACTTCTATTGTTTCTCTCCATTTTTCTTTCCTATTCTTCTTTGTCATATCGTCTTCCCTGTTTGCACATTTAGTCATTTCTAGTTATATTTTGGACAATGTTTTAAAGACCTATGGAAACTCTGGTGAGAGTTACCTTCAATTGTACGTTTGGCAAATGTCACCCTCGAGGTGATCACCTTGTACAGTCAGGGAACGGATTGGCCAAGGCCGGGTGTCTGTGTTTTGAAGACGCAGGGTCCTTTTTCTGTTTCAAAGGCACGATGCTCCAGGTTTTCAACTGACAACCTGGCCGGTCTTGATCCTCTTAGTCCCCCAAACTGGGAGATTCAATTCTTTTTTTCACAGATGAGCTTTTTGTCACAAACAGCTTCTAAGTTGATAAATGTCTGGATAGGAAGACATGTCTATGGCCAAGAGAATCCCAAGTTCTTGCCTGGTTCCTCATCCTCTAGAAGTGGCCATTTCTGGCTCCTGGATTCTCATCTTGTAGACATTTGCCTCACGTGTGTTTTATGTTCAGAACTTCTCCCTGGAGCACTTGGAGTCCTGAGTGCTGCGACAGTGCAGGAGGTCTTAGTCTCAGTTTCAGAAGCTCCAAGCCAGGCACTTTTGTCCCTGTGCAGTCTCAGGAGTTAGCAAATGTCTTTTAGGGAAAACCAGCTGCATATTTGAGGCCCTCCAATTTGTATCATAGACTTGCTCGGTTGTTAAACTCCTTGCTGGTTTCTCTTTCCCCTAGAAACAGCCTTTTGTCTGGGCCAAACCCAAAACTTCAGTCATGCTCACAATTTGCAAATGTCTCCAAGGGGAAAATAGCTGGTGTTATGAGTTTGTTTCTGAATGGGTCTCCCTCCTCAGAAATTTTGATCCATCAAGTCCTCATTGTTTTCAGAGACCTCCAAATGCCCTTAAAATACTTGACAAATATAATTAATTTATCCTTTTTTTCTGTGTCAGCTGGACATTTTGCCTGCTTTGACCTCCAACATCTGACCAGAAAGCATGCATTCCAGGTCATTTTTTAAAAAGAAAGATGTGAAAATATTATCCAGAAAGAAATGAGCAAGGGGGAAAAAAGTGATTCATCTGAGACAACTTAAGGAATGCTTAAAAACATCGTTGATGCTGGCTGTGAGTAAAAGTCACCTGGGAACTGTGAGTGCCTACCTGCAAACATATAAAAGATGTTCATGTGGCAAAGGGACTAAAGTTTTTGGATATGGATTCAAATGATTAGAAAATGCTAGAAGAAGACAGATTTCAGGTCTAAGCAAGGAGGCTTTTCTTTGAAATCTCAGAGCTATGAGAAAACAAAATGTAGGATCTCTGGAGGTGAAACGTTTTCTCTCATTGGAGTTGTGCAAACAGGGTTTGCAATGAGTGTTTGTGAAGAGGCTCTTGGGTGGTTGGACCCCTATGATTGCTTCTGATCTTGTGATGTCGTGAGTTACTTCTCTATTCCCTCTGAGTAACATAATTAATTTGTGTTTATACAATAGTAATCATGATTATTACCTATATCATAATGGCATACAGGAAGTTTTCTGGGTTCCAATCTTTGGCTAGTTAGTTATTTATGTGAAAGCAATTAGTTATTTCTCCACCAAATATACTCTATAGTTATTAATATACTTCTGTTTAGTTCTTGAGTTAATATATTTCTGTTTAGTTCTTGAGTTAAAAAGAAATACCACTGCCTGAAGTTAAGTTGATAGCAATACATCATGAACATTCTTTTTTTTAATTTCAGAATATGACGGGGGTACAAATGTTTCGGTTACATGTATTGCCCTTGCACCACCCAAGTCAGAACTACCAGCGTGCCCATCCCCCAGATAGTGTGCACTGCGCCCATTAAGTGTGAGTTTACTCATCCCCTCCTCCTTCCTCCCACCTGCCCGACACCCGATGAATGTTACTTCCATATGTGCACATAAGTGTTGATCAATTAGTTCCAATTTAATGGTGAGTACATGTGGTGCTTGTTTTTCCATTCTTTGATACTTCACTTAGAAGAATGGGCTCCAGCTCCATCCAGGGTAATACAAGAGGTGTTAGTTCACCGTTGTTTTTTGTGGCTGAGTAGTACTCCATGTAGTCTTATTATATAAAAATGTGCTTCTAGAATTAAAGTCCACTCTTAGTAGTTAAGTATCTATTCAAAGGAGAGAAAATTGGTGGTACATTTTCACACCAGTTAAAGTCCTTGATACACCAATTATGCTGTTTCCTGGTGAAGGCTGTCAGCTTTATCATAATTACTATATGCCACATTCAGATTTTATAATTTTCAGAGTGACTTATGCCTGGAAAAATTAGTCACTGGTTGAATTTTAAAGCAATAAATGTGTGTCCTTTCTGCAGATAGAAGAACTGATGTTTGCCCTATATTAATTGCAATCTCTGTGTAATGTTTTTAAATATATACTCATTTATTAAAGATATAACAATCATAAGAATGACATTAATAAATAGTGAGGACTAAACTCCAACCTTTTTTTTCTCTTGCCTAAATTCCTTTCTAAGAGGCCTGGTGAATCATGCCTTACAAACCATAAAATCTCATTAAACAGGTTTTTTATTAACCCAGTGTAACGTGGCTTACTTTACAATCTAATTCTGGTATACCATCACATGACAGATAAAAGACTCCCTTATCTTAATGCAAGCATTGCTTTCTACTAACTCCACATCTTTAGACAAAACTTAACTCTTTCGACCAATTGCCAACAAAGCATCCCTAAAACCCACCTATGATTTGTAAGCCCCTGATTCTAGATGTCACACCTTTTCAGGCTAAACCAATGTCATGTATTGATTTATGATTTTACCTATAATTGCTGTCTCCATAAATGCATAAAAGCAAACTGTAGCCAGGTGACCCAGGGCACATTTTCTTAGAACCTCTTGAGACTATGTTCTCCAGGCTATGGTCACTCATATAGGCTCAGAATAAACCTTTTAAAATATTTTGGCAGAACTTGGTTTTTCCATTGACAATAGTAACAACCATAGCTTTATACTTTTCAAAGATTTTTCATGTGTAGTATTAGAGAATAATTACATGAATCTCTGAGGCAGGCAGGGCAATCAATAAAACTCCAGTTTTATAAATGAGGAACCGAGGTCCAGAATTGTTAATTGATTTGTTAAACATCACACAGCTCGGAGAAAACTGCTACGTACGATTCCAGTTCCTTTGCACTCGGTCTTTCTGTCTTTCATTAACACTGGAATGTTTCCCATAAACCCCGCACTGAAGCAAGAGTCTTCAGGATCAAACTACTGTTTTGTGAATTGATCTTCCTGCAAAGTTACCCACTCCCTCCTGGCCCTCAATAACACCCCACACCCTCTCTCAGACTTGCCTTAAAGAGGTAGAGGAGGTCATCTCTCCAAAGAACGGTTCTGGAAGATTTCTGTGTGCCACTGAGGGATGTTTTGCTAGAAAGACAAGTAGGAGCAGATCAGTTGTCTGTCTCCACTTACTCATTTTGCTTTGAGTGGAAATACTTGGAGAGTTTTAATGACCAGCAAGAGGTCTTTCCACTCTTTGTCTAGAAAATTTGGGCTTTTAGTGATATGGTGACCTAAATATGAGAAATCTGAACATGTAAGAGCTATCCTTATCTGTTTTGTCTAGGCCATAGTTATCATCTTGAGAAGGAACTTTGAAGATGGAAAGTTGCTATGATATAGAAGTTGTAAAAATGACTAGATCTCCCCTTGTGGGGGTATTTCCACTGCATCTTGCAAATCCCTCAGGGAGTAGTGTTGAATGGCATAGTGCCTTGTCTCTGGGAGTTAGCCTGATTCCACTCCTGCAACCAGTAGTCATCTAGAGACTCTATACTCCACGTTTTCAACTTGTATTCAGCTTGACTGAGTTCTGACAGCATGAGAAGATTCTGGAGAGTTAACTTTGAAGAAGACAATCTCAAGTCCTTAGTTGCTACAATAATGAGGTGGTTCAAATCTGTTTGTAGAATTTTAGTCATGTGAGCAGTAAACAATTTATTCTCAGATGGAGTAGAATATGTCTTTTTTAGCAGCTAATAAATGAATCCTAAGTGTATATTAGATATGTTTTAAAAGATGTATTGGATTTATGGCAGTTAGCAATTTATTGACACAATAAACCCTAGACCTATAGGGTGGATATAAGTTTGCCAAGCTAGGACAGGAAGCAAGGTCAACAAAGGCAAAGGGCATAGGTCAAAGGGCAGATCGCATTCTGACAATTATGATAACAGCGCCAAGCACTACGCTAACCACGTTACAAAATGGAATAATTCCTTATTCCATTTTCATGTGAGTTATGCCTAGTTGTTACCTCAGTTTACAGATGATAATGTTAACTCTGGAATAATTCAAAGGTGGTAGCACAGCTATTAAAGTTGGGAGTGTTCATTGGAACCTAGGTCTGTCTGCCTCCAAAACAGGTAAGTACTTTAATATACTGCCTTTCGAAAATGTCCCACAGTAAGGATCTAATTAATACAACAGACCATTTTATCCAACTGTTATGGCTTAATAGCCAGCAGGACAGCTGTGTTCAGAGAGAATGGACAGAGTGGTGTCCACTATGTGTACACATGACAATGTACCTCTGCTAGGAGAAGCCTGGGACTAGCCATGGGGTCCTGTAACCTTTCACCAGAATCATTTACAAGTGGCTGGAATTCAAGGTCAGGGACTATTTTGACCTCACCACCATTCAGGGATCCTTTTTACATAGTTCATGTATTTTTGCTGGTTTTAGGGATACAGACAAATGCTTTGCCTGGAAGTAGCAGCTGTGGTGGTAATATTTTAAGTAGTTCAGTGGTATGAAATGTCAACCTAAAAGGAAGAGGCTGAGGCACAAAACATGATTTAAAGAGTTTACTTGAGCCAAAGTGAGGACAGGTCCCAGAAGACTCAGACCCCCAAAACATTGGATATGAGCTCCATTTGGTCTTTGCTACAAATAGGTTTTTAAAGGCAAAATGGGGGACAGGGATGGGGCTAATACAAAGCTGTTTGTCAGGAATTCTCACTGGTTTACAGAAATAAAATCGATTAGTGATGGGCTGTACATTGTTAAGCTATAGGATATGGGCTATAGCATTTGGTGCAGCATTATTATGTCAATTTATAGCTACTAGTGGCAGTAGCAAGCAGTTTCCTGAGATGAATACACAGCTCAAAGTGGGGAGTAGGATGTGATTGCTGCCTCATTTTAAAGCTTCTCTGGGCCTAATAATTTAATAGGACTCGCTTTCCTCAGGTAGAAGTTCTTTTCTTTTCTCAAAAAGCATGAGCCATACTTCTTTTATTGTCACCTACTGAAATTCTATATGTGTTGAAAACACAAACATTTTAATTTTAACAGCTTAGATTTGAATGCAAGATTTCTTCTTATTATTGTATGAACTGAAGCCAAGCTGATGACTCCTCTGAGCTACAATTATCTCCCTGTGTAAAATAAGATTAAAATTGAAGGTAAAACTGACTTCTAAAAGAGTGAATATTAGTACTCATAATAATGTTGATAACTTATGCAAAAGGATAGGATTTTGTTTCTATAATTTAGTAAATAGTTATAATTTCTCTATTGCCCCTCCATATGACCAAATCTGAAGTTTCGTAAATTATTTTTGTTTTGCAGATTTTGTAATGTGTACGTATATACACAGACCAACAAATAATAAGAGGTGGTCATGTTCAAATTTGTCTGAAAAACCAGAAAAATGTGCCATCTTTCAAAAAGGAATTTTAATTCTGTGCCTTCAGAATAAAAATCTAAATAGATCATGCACGCTGCCTTCAAGATGAAAAAGACAAATAACACAACTATCATGTGGAGATTTGTGCCGTCAAATGGTGTGGAAAAAGCCGTCAAAGCAACTGCAATTAGCATCCCAGCGGTAATGGGCACGGAGTAGAGTAGAGGGCTGGTTTTGGTGTGTTTGGGAGTCAGTGAAACTGAAGTGTGAGATGAGGAACAAGTGTGCTTAGTCTCCACACTGCCATGGCACTGCCACCCGTTTCCTCCAGGAACAAACCCAGAAGTGGGTGGGGTGGGCAGTTCCTTTGTTATGAATAAGCCACTTGATGCAATAGCCAGAATGCGTCAAAAAGCAATGGTTAAATTTGAAACCAGTCAGCTAGTCTTCTGTGAACTTGATCGTGATTGCCAGT
This sequence comes from Daubentonia madagascariensis, assembly GCA_023783475.1. Taxonomy (NCBI): domain Eukaryota; kingdom Metazoa; phylum Chordata; class Mammalia; order Primates; family Daubentoniidae; genus Daubentonia; species Daubentonia madagascariensis. The sequence goes on from JAKFHU010001035.1 coordinate 3,534,806, forward strand.
CCAGAAAGAGATAATTAGATGCATTATTTCCGTTTTAGTCCCTATAAAATTTTATTACACACAGAACTAAACTATTGGCATTATTTCATCCCTCGACAAAGCCAGAGCATTAAAGGACGAGTTTAAATGCCCATCTTGTATTTTAGAAGCTCTTTCTGCCAGACACTATTTGACAGTAATTTTCAAAATTGCCTTTAGTCTTGACTACTGCACTTGGTTATTTTTTGATACATCATTTTTCTTGATAATGGCTGATTATTTTTTTCTTCTAGGCCTTTTAAAAATACAAGTCAGTTCTTCACAGAACAATCTGATACCAAGTTTGTAAACCAATTAATACCAAGTCACGTGTATCTTAAGAACATTTTATGATTACTATGTTTTCAGGGTTTTGTTGCTATCTATTTTTCCTGAAACCAAAAGTCAGCCTGCTGGTGAGTTCTCTGTCCTCTTGGATCATCATGTTGCCATGTTTCTGGGCAACGTCCCTCACTACAAAGATTAACAAGTACAACCAGGCTGTGTCTGAACAAGTCAGTTATTTTAATTACACATGTGAGATCTAGGCTCCTCGCTGAGAAAGAAGGTGGTTATATGGTAAAGATTTCAGAAAAAAATTATATATTCTATAATTCTATAATTTTTATCTGTGTAGAAACTACTGAGTTCTCCCAGAGTTTGAAATAATGGAACTGGATTTCTATATACAAGGGCCGTCCAGAAACTATCCAGTCATGGATATAATGGATAAATGGATACAATGGCTGGATACTTTCTGGACAGTATATGAGAAACAATCTATAGGTTAATGCAGTTGCTTAAAAATTATTTTACTCTTTGGTGGAATTTAGAATTTCTATGCCTGTCTTTTTTTCTTTGCATTTTTCAACTGGAATGAATCTAGGGAGTCATTTCTGTGCTTTGCAGAGTATGAACATGTAATAAATAACCATTGATTTGAAATAGCCATCTACTGTTGCTTAGATGCAATGTAAATCAAGATAAAATGTTGGGCCACTGAAAAGTAGGTTTTTTAAAAGTTTTGAGTCTTGACATTCTGTTTTTCGAAGCAAGAAGAAACCTTTGCGATCCTGTGTGGTTTCCAAACTTTTCTGTCCACTGTGGACTCTTTCTTACGAAATTGGCATAAACGGATTAAAGGACAGCAGCCCTGACTAAAGCAGAGTGGGAACCCAGAGCCCTGAGGTGGGGCGAACACACAGTTTAAGATCCATTTTCTGGCCCAAACACTTCACTTTATGGATGAAAATTCTATAGCCAAGAGAGGAAAGGCTTTCTCCATCACACGCTGCCTGATCTCGCTTGGATTTGGACACCTTTCTACACCACTGCTCTGGGTGTTTCTTGGATGCTCTGGCCTGGATCTGCACTTTCTGCACAAGTCCCTGAATCCTTAGTGCATCTTTATTTACAAAATCTACACCAGGAATCACTACTCCTTTTGAGAGGGCTGCCTGTAATGTTCAGATAGTGAAAATTCAGTCACTGGAGAATGCTTTGGTACTTTATATAAATTCAGTCTTCACTAGAGAATGCAGTATTGAGAAGAATTTTGCTTAAAATAGCAGTAATAAGAAACAGTCTTGCTTGATTTGTAGCATGATCTCATTAGAATTTTTTTTTAACCACCAAATACTATGGTTGTTTTGTTTTTCTCTAAAGTCACTGAAGAACTCATACATTGGTATTTTATCCCAGAAATAACAGAATTGACATCATTATATGTGTTTGGTTCTGCACTAGGTGCATGCATGTGTGTGTATATATATATACATATATATGGATATATCATCTAATTTAACATTCTCCTGTGAAGTTACTTGTACTGGTTATTTCGGTTTTCCCTGCTCCATGTCCCAGGAGGTGGTCTCTATCGAGCGTGGCTGGATTCTGCCACTTTCAGTGAGGGCACCGGCACGTGCTCTGTGTGTGCATCACCCGTGGCCGTGGCTCCTGCCTGGTTTCCCCGTCCCGGGGCCCTGCTCTCCCTGTGTCCTGGTAACGTAGCCCCTCTCCTTTCTTACTTTCCACTGTTGGGAGGCGCTTAGTGCCTGACTTTAATTTTTTTTTGTTCCTAAACTTCTGTGATGCCTCTGCGTCTGGTCCCTCTATTAAACACATTCTTTACTAAAATCTCTTCATCTCAGTCTTCTGTGTGCACCATCTGCTCTCTCTAGGGTCCTGACTGGTGTGGCACTATCATGTCGATTCTGCAGACGACTAGCACAGGATTTACCACAACGTTAGGCTTGAGGACCCCTCATTTATGATTCCTTCCGAGGCTCTTGGAAGGACCCCGTATGTGTTCCCATTGTCACATGTTTTTGTGAGACAAATCAAAGAAACAATGATTCTTCATATATGACCTGTCTTTTTGCTCTCTAACTTCCTTTGGTCATATTTCTTTTTGGGCTGGTTTGCATTGGAATGGCTATGGAAATTTTTGAGATTTGGCTTAGGAGAAATTGATTTGGGGGTACACTTCATTTGAGTTCAGTGAGATAGGTTTACGTGGTTGTGCTCATTGTCCTGCACGATTAAGTTGTTGCTAGCCATCCCAGGGTAAGAACACCTTGCAGAGATGCTCCTTCTACCCCCCGTTGCAACTCATACAGAGGTGTTTTTGAAATAAAAATATGTTCCAAGTCATCTGGCACCAGACATAAGAGGCTGTTAGAAAAGAAACAAGGTTTGAAATAAACAAAGCCAGAAATGTGTCTGTGGAAACTTCTAAGCATTTGTTACAAAAATTGTAAGAGGATTTGGGGCTTATCAATCCCTAGTCAAAACAGAAATACTCACCTCGCTCCAAAACAATTTATAATGCATTATATGCAATTTCACACAATGCTATCTTTATAAAAATTGTGCAAAATAGAATATACCAGAATTCTTATGTTTATAGAGCAGGAGCATGCACTGGTACTACACATAGAAAGAACTTTTATATGTCTCCTAGGTTTGACCAAACTTCTAACACTTTACATGGCATTAAGAAAAATGAAATGTGGAGCAGGAAAAAGTGTTACTAAACTATCAATGAAAAACTCAATCAATGTAGGGAAGAGTTAATTATCTACAAGGTAATACAGCAAGAATTCACTTTTTATTCTTTATATATTACATATCTATAGAAAATACTATAAACTTATTTTCACAGGAAAAGGCATCCAAAAACTATTCTGCCAAATGGTATATGGGCAAAAGTGTTATAGAAATGAATCAGGCACTTAATTAATAAAAGAATAATTGCTACAATTTATATTAATACATGTGATATTTTTCAGTTTCTAAAAATTTATGATTTGTTATAGTTTCTTCATTCATTCAAAACAAATATTTATATTTGTACTTAATTTAGTATTAATAACTTTATTTTCTTTCCCTTAAAGACAACCCCTAAAACTCTCTGAGAAGTAAGTGCGTCAAAACTGCATATCCACCCTGGAGCACTGTGTAGCAGAACCCCATCATTGCTCAGTAGCAGGACCGGGGCTTACAGCTTGGTCTCTAAGCTAAAGTGTATGATTTTTCTAATATAATACTCAACTTTCTGTCTCAGAAAGGTTGGGCCTCAGGTTGGGCCGCTTAAGAAGCAGACTTTGATAACAAAAATTTGAGTACCAGTAATTTATTTGGGAGGTCATCCTAGGAAGCACTGGTTGGAGGGTAGGGAAAAAAGACAAAGAGGAGAGGGGGAGGGGTTTCTGCTGTGGTCAACAGGGCTCGCTCCTGCTTTGGACTCTGTGATGCTGTAGGATGTCTCCTGCAAGGGTGCAGGAGCCACAGTATTTATCCATCACCTCCCCTTAGCCATTTGTCAATGGTGGCTGCTTCCCAGGGCATCGATTTCAGAGCATTTCTAGACTACCTTGCGCAGGCCAAGCAGGCTCCAGTGGCCAAAACTGCCCTTGGCCAGAGTCCAGGCTTGCATTTGGAGCAGCAGGGAAGGGGTCTGTTTCAGGGAATGGTGAGTGCCAAGGGGATGTGGAGAAAGCATGGCTAACATCTACTGCTGCTCCCAAAGAGGATGCATGGCCTGTGCTTGCTTTTATTTCTATTTTAGTTCTATATTGAATTATAATAATGCCTGGTGTTAATAGAAATTTTCATTTGATAAAGCATAATCATATACCATCTGCTTTAACACAAAAAAAGATCTTAAGTATTAAGATAGTCTTTGTTTCTGTCTCTCTCTCTTTCTTTTTTTTAATGTTTGTGTTTTCTTGATTTGTTTCTTATATAGAACCAAATTGGATTTAGCTGATGATACTGATTCAAAGACTCTACTACCCAATTTCATCACAGTCCACAGAGAACACAAAGACATTGGATACAGGTAGGCCTGAATGCAAATAATCAATATTTCCTTGCTGCAAAATGGAGAGAAGATTGCATGGCACTGCCCTTCAGAAGCTGTCAGTCCTTCACATTCTTTGCACAACTTTACTATTACTAAATTTTCATGACTTTGAAACATTACTTTAGCCAATATCTATGCCATTTGAGATAAATAGATGTATTTTATCTGCAATATAAATTCCAATATGTCATGTTTGAATTACTTTTGAGTCAATCAAGATAGGCATCATTTCTGTAATCAGTAATATGTAATTATTTGATAACTTGATACTTTAAGAAAAATATTTTAACTGGATATCTAAAAAAAGGCTCAAATACATGCTGAGAAATTGATTTTTTGAAAAATCTGATTCAACAAAAATGAAGTGAGCTATTCTTGTAAGTCGATAGGATAACCATCACAGCCTCTGCACTGTGTTTATGGTAGGCTAGGTAACTATTTTTCTAGTTATCCTTTTAAAAATTTTAATGTATATAATCACTAGTTAAAATGTTTCCTTCTAGTTTTAAAAAAATGATATTTCTATGATAACTACTAGGACCTTTGCTTTGGAAAGCTACCGGCTGAAGCACTTTCTTGACCAAAATTACTGCACCTGGATCTTAACAGAGGATTTTCAGGTCAAGAGAATTGGGTGCTCTTTTATTCAAGGTTAAACTAATTTAGTATTTATAACTTTGTTTTCTTTTTTTCCAAAGGCAACCCCTAAAACTCAAGAGAAGAGAGTTCAATTTTTTTTTCCTGATGCATTTTCCTATGTGGGGTGGGTGGGTGCTTGAATACAACTGGGATTCTGTTAGGAGGGAGAGATGAATTTAGAATAGAGTGGTGGAAAGAGCTGTATCTCATCTGTTCTTATGTCGTTAGGTCTAGTATTGTGCCTGCTACATAGCAGTGCAAAGTACATGTTCATTAAGTAATTTAATTAATCCCAGTGACATTTCAATAACTTTCAATATTAGTATTATATGCCTCCTCTATGGTTTAAAAGAGTATTATGAAAATGAAGTAAATTTCTGTGAGGTCAGTAGAACTGATTAAAGAATCAAATGCTGCTGTTGATCTCTTATGAATAGCATTTTTCTGTTGGTTGGTAACCGCTTAGCCCTGGTGTCACTTCTTCTCTGCCCAAGCAGCGTGGATGGGATGTTAGATGCCCTGATACCAAGATTCCACTGCAAAGGCTAAGGATGTTCATAAAGATTTGTTTGTATAACAAATTTTTGTGAACAACCATGCTTAAATATATTTTACTTCTCTCTCTCTCTCTGTCTTTCTAGTTAGAATACCATAAAAAGCATTGACTTTTGTTTCCAACCTTACCAGCCACCAAGTCTTCCATTCTCCCTGTGTCCATTTTGCCAACCCTTATCTCATTATGTTTGTTCCTTATGCTTAACAAGCTCTACCATACTTCGAAAATCGTCATATATCATAAAGATATGGTTTGTAATCACTGTTTGTGCTCTATGTTTGATGAGATTTTGAGTTGTCTTACTTGTGCTAATGCAGGAATTCTAGTCTTTCCATAAGTGCTGCCCACGTTCTCAGTATACTTGAGATAATAATCTAATAATATATGCGCATGGAACGAAATCTCAACCAAAGATATTCATCTAAGACATCAAACCAATTATTAAATGCAATGCATAACACAATTATGTGACTTCCTGGGAAATGGCATAGTACATGAATCACTAGGTGGATAGGTGGAATTTCTGTGGGCTGACCATAATTTTGGCCACTTTTCTTACTTTGCATTTAGCAAATTCTCACAATTAAAACTAACTTTGTGAATCTTGGTTACTTTTAATAAAACATTTGGCTCTTACCAAAAAGGAATGATTGCCTTTAAATTTAAGCCCATTATATTACACTTACATGTAGAAATGATCAAATAATTTATTTTTTCTTGTTTGCAGAGTTTAAACCACTGGGGACTGTGATCTCACCAAGGCAATTTCTTTTATAAAAGTATTCACTTTGATTGGTTTAAATGTTGGTTTTCAGAGTTCATGACCCACATTCAATTTTATCAGTGAGCATTTCTGTTAATCTCTATGGCCATTGCATATCCCTCACCAATAACCAGGATGGGATTTGTGCAGGTTATTTCACATTATGTTTTCAAGAACTAGCCCATCAAAGAGTACATGTCTGCATTCATGTGCTTATTATTTTGCATGAGGGAGAGCAAAGAAAAAGGCCATTTTGTAGATAAGTAAATATTTGAAAAAGTAATATTTATACTGATACTTAGAAAAATAAGAACAACACGCTGATGTGGTTCAAGTTAGCAAACATTTATTGAAAATTCTCCCTAATGTCATTATGCTATATTGCTTGTGCCTAAGCATGGGTGTGTTCATGTGTGGCAAATGCTTATATAAAGAGAATTACCCCTTTTCTACTTTATTATATTGAGATTATATCGAGTACTGACCCCTGGTATTTGAATTATACTATCTTAACTGCTCATCCAGTTATCCTCCCTACTTGCCCTCTCCCCTCTCAGCAAGTGGTCTTTCTTTGGTGAAACTCAGAGAATAAGAAATGTTCTATCTTCTACCACATTCTTTCCACCTGAAGTAACACTGTCAATGTAAAAGGCAATTATATGTATTTTAAAGGTTTAGATAATGTGAAATTTTTAAAAAGCTAAACCAGAATGTTTTATGTCAGTGCACTTGATCCTAACCTGTAATTCTGTCCCCGTCTTTGTGAGACAACATTCCATTGTGAAAGCATGTAGCAAGCTTGTCAAGAAATCAAGTGAAGATTATATGGATTTAACAGGCCTTGTACATAAATAGAAAAACAAGTGACTGTTTTAGAAGTTTAAAACCAAATGGCAGTATGTGTTTTGCTTAGACTCTATGGGAATTAATTGTATTTTGATTTGTAGTTATTTTTTCAAATTGGTAGAATCTGCTAGAAATATCAAGGTTTCTATTAGTTTTTTCAGGTATTCTTTTTGCTTAGAAGATCTTATTGTTTAAACTCTGAGAAAATGTGGTGGCAAGGACTATTATTCTACATTTCACTCCACAAAATTTAGACAGGAAAAAACTTCTCAAGGTTAATAGCTCAATTCTGCTTCTTATTTTCATTCCAAATTCCGTGTTTTCTCTCTTGATACTATGTTTCACTTCTTCCCTGTGTATAAAATATTTCAGTTTTTATAGTAAATTGCAATCATGTATGAGTAAATACTTTGGTGTAGGCAGTAGACAGAATTGAATGTCATCATTTTTTGTACAAAAAATATACATTTTTCAGCTCTTACAAGAATACTCCTAAATTGGCATTTCAGGCTAATGAAGCTCTGTATTAGAAATGAAAAACACTCAAAACTTGAGTAATATTTTTACCAACTATGTTATTCTTTGCTCTGAGTCTTTACTAAGTCTTTGCATATGCTTCATCACCACGCTCTACTTTTCACTGAAGAAGGAGCGCTGATAATTTGGAAAGTAGCAAGCGAGGAAAAATCCACATTCCACATTGTATTAGTATCAGCACGTTGTTGTTGGTTGCTAATTACAGAAAATGTAGCCTTACTTGGCTTATGAAAAAAGGGAATTTATTAACTCACATCATGAAAAATGTAAGTATTCAAGAATGGCCAAATCCAGAGGCCCAATAAGGACTTTTTCTTAATCTGTGTTGCTCAACTTTCATCAGTGGTGGCTCCATTCTTAGTGTTCTTGTGTATTAATTTATCGGTCACAAGCTTGAAGCCTTTGTGAGCCCAGATCCTAGTCCAGAGGGAATTAGAGCACCTGTTTCTCATTCACGAATCACAACAGCTCCACTGTGTCTCCTCTCGGGGGACTGGGTTGTATTCTTAGCCAACTGTGTCCAAGGGCTGAGTTGTTCTGATTGACCAGACCTAAGTCACATGCTTATCCTAAATCTAGGGTTAAGCCACCCCACATGACACACACAAATGGAGAGATGAATTAAGTAGGGCTTCCTCAAGGAATGTTGAGTTATAGTCCTCAGAGGAAGGAGAAAGTAATAAAAAATTACAAAAGTAATGGATATCTACACCTAAATTCAATGTTTTTGTGATCTAGAAAAAAAAGTAAGCCTCAAGATGTACTCATCAGGTTTATGTATATTTTATTATAGTTTATTTGATTTATAAAATTGATCAAAATTACAGTAGAAAATAATTTATCATCTAGTCCACAGATTAGAAATAAGTACAAATTTTAGAAATATATCAAGTAGTAATTTGGTAAATTCTTATTTTCCAGGTGATAACTAAAAAATATAATATAATATATTCTAAAATATTCTTAATTGCCTCATTTTGAATACCCAACTTTTAATTAACTAACTGATTATCGTAACTAACTTGTTAGGGAGTGAGCATACCTATGACTTAAGGTCCTTCTACCATTACATTTTTTCTTCTGCTCCCTCTGATTTGGTTTCTGTTTTATTTTTCCTGCCTTCCTGCATATTATTTGTACTTTTTTTAGAGTTCCATTTTATTTCAGACAAATATTTTTAGGGGTGCTTTATTTTTTTACAAATTTATTAATGACTCTATGTATTAAATTATACATGTATAACTTATCACGTTGACTGGTATTGACATTTTGTCATTTTGAGTTGGGTGTAGACACCTTATCTGCCCCTAAGTCCCTTCACTCCCCTCCATTTATAACATTATTATTTAATGTATTTTCTCTACATACTTTGGGAACTACATCAGACAATGTTATGATTTTTTTTTTTGCTTCAACATTCAAACTTAATTTAGAAAACTCAAAAGGAGTAGAAGAACCTATTGTATTTGCTCATCTTTTTACTTACTTTGATCTTTCTTCTTGATATTCCAGGGTTTCTTCTTTTATCATTTCCTTTCTTTTCAGAGAACTTTCTTTAGCCACTCTTTTAAGATATGTCTGCTGGTAACAAATTCTATTAGTTTTTCTTTATCCGAGAGAGCCTTGAGTTCCCTTCATTACTATAGGATATTTTTGCATAATGGGATAATCTTGCCTGATTCTAGGTTGACTGTCCTTTTCTTTCAGCACTTAAAAAATATTGTCTCATTTCCTCGTGGCTTCTGTGGTGTTGGGTGAAAAATCAGCTGTATTCCAAGTCGTGTTTCCCCTCGTAGGTGGTGTCTTTTCCTTCTCACTGCATTCAAGACTCTTTTTAATCTTTTAGAGTTTGATTACGATGTGTCTTGATGTGAATTGCTTTGGATTTATCCTTTATGGTATTTCCTCAGCTTCTTCAACCTATAGATAGATGTCTTGTGGTCAAATCTGGGTAATTTTCAGTTATGTTTCTGTGAATACTTTATAGCCCTGTGCTTTCTCCCGACTTTCTATGACGCCAATAATGTGAATGTTAGATCTTTCGTTATAATCCCACAGTCTCTGAGGCTCTGTTTATTTCTTCCCCAGACTATTTTTTCTCTGCTGTTCAAATTGAATAATTTCTGTTGTCATAGACCAGCTTCACTGATGGGTTCTATCACCTCCAGTCTGATGTTGAGCCCATCCGGTAATTTTTTCATTTCACTATTACACTTTTCAGGTCTAAAATTTACACTTGGGTTTTTTTTTAAATATTTTCTTTTTCTTTCTTTCTCTTTTATTTTTTTTAATTTCAAAGTATTAAGGGAGTACAAATGTTTTTGGTTACATGGATTGCATTTGTAATGTTTGAGTCACAGCTGTAAGTGTGCCCATCACCCAAATCGTGTTCCTTGTACCCATTACGTAGGTTTTTGCCCCTTGCCTCTGCCCCCTCCCCCCTGCTTGATTTCCACTAAGTTTTACTTCCCTCTGTGCACACGTGTGTTCGTCGGTTAGTTCCACTTTAATAGTGAGTACATGTGCTGTTTGTTTTCCCATTCTTCTGATACTTCACTTAGGATAATGGTTTCCAGTTCCATCCAAATTGTTGCAAAAGGTATTAATTAATCCTTTCTTATGGCTGAGTAGTACTCCATGGTATACATATACCACATTTTGTTAATCCAGTCATGAATTGATGGGCACTTGAGTTGATTCCACATCTTTGCAATTGTGAATTGTGCTTCAATAAACATTGAAGTCCAGATGCCTTTTTGATAAAATTACTTTTTTTCTTTTGGCTAAAAACCTATTAGTGGGATTGCTGGATTGAAGGGTAGGTCTACTTTTAGTTCTTTGAGGAATCTCCATACTGTTTTCCATAGAGGTTATACTAATGTGCAGTCCCACCAACAGTGTATAAGCATTCCTTTTTCTCTGCATCCACACCAACATCTGTTGTCTTTAGACTTTTTAATAACAGTCATTCTAACAGGGGTAAGGTGATATCTCATTGTGGTTTTAATCTGCATTTCCTTGATGATTAGTGATGTTGAGCAATTTTTCATGTGATTATTGGCCATGTGTCTATCTTCTTTTAAAAAGCTCCTGTTCATGTCTTTTTCCCACTTATTAGTGGGGTTGTTTGTTTTTTTCTTGCTGATTTGCTTGAGTTCTTTGTAGATTCTGGTTATTGGACCTTTATCCAATATATAGCTTGCAAATATTTTCTCCCATTTGATAGGTTGTCTATTTGCTCTGTTGATTATTTCCATAGCTGTGCAGAATCTTTTTAGTTTAATCAAATCAGATTTATTTATTTTTGTTGTTGCTGTGATTGCCATTGGGTCTTAGTCATAAATTCTTTGCCTAGGCTAATATCTAGAAGAGTTTTTTCCTACATTTTCCTCTAGAATTCTTATGGTTTCATGATTTATATTTAAGTCTTTTATCCATCTTGAATTAATTTTGTGAGTCATGAGAGATAGTAGTCCTGTTTCATTCTTCTGCATGTGGCAATATAGTTTTCCCAGCACCATTTATTGAATAGGGCTTCATTTCCCCAGCATGAATTGTTGCCTGCTTTGTTGAGGATCAGTTGGTTGCAAGTGTATAGTTTTGTGTCTGGGTTCGCTATTCTTTTCCATTGGTATGTGTCTCTATTTTTGTACTAATACCATGCTGCTTTGGTTGCTATACCTTGTAGTATAGTTTGAAGTCTGGTAATGTGATGCCTCCAGATTTGTTCTTTTTGCTTACGATTGCTTTGGCTACTCAGGCTCTTTTCTGGTTCCAAATGAAGCTTGGAATTAATTTTCCTAGATCTCTGAAATATGACATTGGTACTTTGATGGGGATTGCATCCAGTCTATAAATCACTTTGGGTAGTATGGGAATTTTAACAGTGTTGATTCTACCAGTCCATGAGCATGATATGTTTTTGCATTTCCTTGTGCCATTTGTGATTTATTTCCTCAGAGTTTCATAGTTCTCCTTGTAGAGGTCTTTCATGTCCTTGGTTAAGAATATTCGTAGGTATTTTATTTTCTTTGTAGCTAGTGTGAATGGTATCGAATCTTTGATTTGGCTGTCAGCTTGACTGTTACTGGTATATAGAAATGCTACTGATTTATGTACATTGATTTTGTAACCTGAGTCTTTGCTGAATTTATTTATCAATTCCAGGAGTCTTTTGGTGGATTCCAGGAGTCTTTGGGGTTTTCTATATATAAAGTCATATTGTCAGCAAAAAGTGATACTTTGACCTCCTCTTTCCTGATTTGAATGTCTTTTATATCTTTTTCTTACCTGATTGCTCTGGCTAGGACTTCCAGCACTATGTTGAATAGAAGTGGTGACAGTCGCACCATTCTCTTGTTCCAGTTCTTAGGGGGAATGTTTTTAACTTTTCCCCATTCAGCATGATGTTGGCTGTTGTTTTGGCATACATGGCTTTTATAATTTTGAGATATGTTCTTTCTAGACCAAGTTTGTTGAGGGTTTTTATCATGAAGGGGTGCTGAACTTTGTCAAATGTTTTTTCTGCATCTATTGAAATGATCATCTGGTCTTTGTTTTTGCTTGTGTTTATGTGGTGAATCACATTTATTGATTTACTTGTGTTGAACCATCCTTGCATCCCTGGGATGAAGCCCATTTGGTCACGGTGTATTATGTCTTTGATGTGCTGTTGAATTCGGTTTGCTAGTATTTTATTGAGGATTTTTGAATCTATATTCATAAGGCATATGGATCTATAGTTTTCTTTTTTTGTTGTGTCCTTTCCTGGATTTGCTATCAAGGTGATTCTGGCTTTGTAAAATGAGTTGAGGAGAATTCCCTCCTTCTCTATGTTATGGAATATTTTCTGCAATTTGGGTACCAACTCTTTATGGTATGTCTGGTAAAATTCACCTGTGAATCCTTTTGGTCCGGGGCTTTTTTTTGTTGGAATATTTTTTATTACTGCTTCAACTTCATTGTTCATTATTGGTCTGTTCAGGAGTTCTATTTCTTCCTGATTGAGTTTTGGGACATTATGTTTTTCCAGGAGTTTGTCCATTTCCTCTACGTTTTCTAGTTATGTGTGTAGAGATTTTCATGATATTCATGAATGATGTTTGGTATTTCTGTAGTGTCAGTTGTAATGTCTGCTTTTTCACTTCTGATTGAGCTTATTTGGGTCCTTTCTCTTCTAGTCCTGGGTAATCTAGTAAGCAGTCTGTCAATTTTTTTTTATCTTTTCAAAAAACCAACTTTTTGTTTCGTTGATCTTCTGTATTTTTTTTCCATTTCATTTAGTTCTGTTCTGATCCTTTTTATTTCTTTGCTTCTCCTGGCGTTGGGTTTGGCTTGCTCTTTCTTTTCTGGTTCCTTGAGATGTGACATTAGCTTGTTAATTTGTGATCTTTCTGTCTTTTGATGTAGGCATTTAAGGTATGAATTTTCCCCTGAGGAATGTTTTTGCTGAATCTCATAGATTTTGATAGCTTGTGTCCAATCTTTTGATTTCTATCTTAACTTCATTCTTGACCCAATAATCGTTCAGCATCAGGTTGCTTAATTTCCATGACTTTGTGTAGGTTTGAATGTTTCTCTTGTGATTGATTTCTAGTTTTATTCCATTGTGGTCTGAGAAGTTACATGGTATGATTTCTGGGTTTTTTTTAAATTTTTTGATGCCTGTTTTGTGGCCTAAGATATGATCAATCTTGGAGAATGTCCCATGTGCTGCTGAAAAGAATGTATATTCAGTAATTTTTGGGTAGAACGTTCTGCAAATAACTGTTAGGTCCGTTTTTTCTAGGGTCCCATTTAAATCCAGTGTTTCTTTATTTATTTTCTGCTTTGAGGATCTGTCCACCTCTGATAGTGGGATGTTGAATTCCCCTGGCAATTACAATGCTATTATTTATTTCCTTGCTTAGCTATAGTAGAATTCATTTTATGTGTCTGGGAGCTCCAGTGTTAGGTGCATATATGTTTAGGATTGTTATGTCTTGTTGTTGAATTGCTCCTTTTACTATTATATAATGACCCTTTTTGTCTTTCTTTACCTTTGTTGATTTAAAGTCAATTTTATCTTACATGAGAATGGCTATGCTTACTCTGTTGGTTTCCATATGCATGGAATATTTTTTTCCACCCTTTCACATTGGGTCTGTGTGTGTCCTTGCAGTTCAGATGTGTTTCCTGGAGACAGCAGATACTTGTGTTGTGTTTTTTCATCTATTCAGCCAGCCTATGTCTTTTGAATGGCACATTTAAATTATTAACCTTAATAGATAGAATTGATTTATGGGATGCTGTTCTGTTCATCATGTTGGGTAGTACCCTGTTGCTTTGTTTCCCCTCTTGTGCTATTGTTTTATAAGAGTTGTGACCTTTAGCTTTTTTTCGGTGATTTTACACTGGTGGGTATCTATTGCCCTGGTTCATGTATAATGCAGTTCTGAGTATTTCATGCAGGGCAGGTCTGGTCATGACTAATTCCCTCAGTGTTTGCTGGTCTGAAAAAGACTTGATTTCTCCATCAAATTTAAAACTTAGTTTTGCAGGATACAATACTCTAGGCTGGCAGTTGTTCTGCTTAAGAAGATTGAAGATGAGGCCCCACTCCATTCTGGCTTGTAAGGTTTCTACTGAGAAGTCTGCAGTTAGCCTGATGGGTTTTCCTTTATAGGTCAGTGGTTGTTTACATCTAGCTGCTTGTAGAATTTTCTCCTTCATTATGACTTTAGTCAGGTTGATTACTATGTGTCTTGGAGATGTCCTATTTGCTATGAATCTTCCCAGAGTCCAGTGACCATCTTGTATCTGGATATCTGGATCTCTGGCGATACCAAGGAAGTTTTCCTCAATGATTCCCTCAAATAGATTTTCCATGTCTTTAGCTCTTTCTTCTTCTCCCTCAGGGATGCCCATTAATATAATTCATATGTTAGTTTGCTTCACATGGTCCCCTGTCTCTCTACGTGATTGCTCAGCCTTTTTTTTTTCTCTTCTGCCCTTTAAATGACTGGGTTAGCTCGAGAACCTTGTCTTCAAGCTCTGAGATTATTTCTTGTCCTTGGTTTTGTCTGTTGCTGAATCTTTTTGCTGTGTTTTGAAGTTCCCTAAATTATTCTTTCACTTCTTTAAGTTCAATTATATCCTTTCTTATGTTTTCTAGCTCTTTCATGACTTTTTCATTAATTTCCCGAAGTATTTTTTTGGCCTCTTTTTGTTGGTTTTCAACTTTCTCTTCAATTTCATTCCTTTTATTTGCCATCCATATTCTGAATTCCACTTCTGTCATTTCAGAAATTTCCCTGTGGATGGAGTGCACTACTGTAGTTCCATTGTGATCCCTTGGGGTTTCAAGCTATTTTGTTTTTTCATGTTGCCAGGGTTCTTTTGCTTGTTTCTTCTCATCTGGCTCCTCTTCTCTCAGCTCTGGCTTAATAGGATTGCTTGTTCTCCTTTTAGTTAGGGGAACTAAACAGGACTCTCCTGTTTAGTTAGGGGAAGGGGAGGACCCTAGATAGAGGTTTTGTAACCTCCTCTGGAATGCTGACCTGTCAGGGGAGGGGCAGGTACAGTGAGAGCCTGTAGAATAGCTGTTCTGTTTTGACATGTTCCCCTGTGACTGCCTCAGTTCAAGCCAGTGCTGGATGATCTTCATGTGGTGTTGGATGCTGTTCCCCAGCTTATTGTTGGAGTTCAAATTAGGGGCTGGATGTGACCCTATCCACCATGGCTTTTGTTGTGGTGGATTGGGTGCTCAGCCCCCAGTCTCCGGGCACAGAACACAGGGGAGCATTTGTTCTGTTTGCTCCCTCCCCAGCCTGGGGGGTGATGTAAAGGCTACTGCTGGAAGGCTGAGTCCCCAGCAGAGCTGGCCTCATATGCCAGGGCGATCATGATGGTGTCAGCTGCAGAAACCAGGGAGTGGCAGCCCCCAGATTTCTGCTGCACCTGCCCTGTGGTGCAATGTCTCTGCACCAACTCTGAGCCCATCCCAATCAGCCCAGAGGTCTGCAGTGGTGAAGGGAGACACCTCACAGCTCTAGCCACCCAGAAATTTTATTCCTCTTCTACAGAGCAGTGCCCCCGGGCTGCTTCTATTCTGCTGTCTTCCCCTCCCCCCAGCTGTGTGAATTGTATTGCAGCGCCCATCTTTTTTTTTTTTTTAATTTCAGAATATTATGGGGGTACAACACTTTGGCTATATATATTGCCCATGCACTGCCCATGTCAGAGCTACAATTGTGGGCATCCCCCAAACTGTGCGCCCCACATCCATTCAGTGAGAGTTTTCCCATCCTCTCCACCCCCCTCCCGCCTGCCTGCCCCCTGATGAATATTATTGCCCTGTGTGATGTAAGTGTTGATCAGTTAGTACCATTTTGATGGTGAGAACCAGTGGTGCTTGTTCTTCCATTCTTGTGACACTTCCCTTCGAAGAATGGGTTCTAGCTCCAACCAGGATAATTACCAGACGTGTTAATTCACTATTGTTTTTTATTGCTGAGTAATACTCCATGGTATACATATACCACATTTTATTAATCCACTCGTGTATTGAAGGGCACCTGGGTTGTTTCCACATCTTTGCAATTGTGAATTGTGCTGCTATAAACATTCGAGTGCAGATGTCTTTATTATAAAATGTCTTTTTTTCCTTTGGGTAAATACCCAGTAGTGGGATTGCTGGATCAAATGGTAATTCTACTTTTAATTCTTTGAGGTATCTCCATATTACTTTCCATAGAGGTTGAACTAATTTGCAGTCCTACCAGCAGTGTATGAGTGTTCCTATCTGTCCGCATCCCCACCAACATTTGTTGTTTTGGGACTTTTTGATATGAGCCAGTCTCACTGGAGTTAAGTGATATCTCGTTGTGGTTTTGATTTGCATTTCCCTGATGATTAGAGAAGTTGAGCAATTTTTTATGTTTGCTGGCCATTTTTCTGTCTTCTTTGGAAAAGTTTCTGTTCATGTCCTTTGCACATTTTTTAATAGGGTTGTTTGATTTTTTCTTGTTGATTTTCCTAAGTTCTGTATAGATTCTGGTTATCAGCCCTTTATCAGAGGTGTAGCATGCAAATATTTTCTCCCATTCTGTAGGTTGTCTGCTCACTCTAGTGATAGTTTCCTTGGCTGTGCAGAAGCTTTTTAATTTGATCAGGTCCCATGTGTTTATTTTGGTTGCTGCTGTGATTGCTTTGGGGGTCTTCTTCATAAATTCTTTGCCTAGGCCAATGTCCATAAGAGTTTTTCCAATGTTCTCTTCGAGAATTCTTATGGTTTCATGTCTTAGGTTTAGATCTGTTATCCATTGTGAGTTGATTTTTGTGAGAGGTGAGAGATGTGGATCCAGTTTCAGTCTTCTACATATGGCCATCCAGTTTTCCCAGCACCATTTGTTGAACAGGGAATCTTTTCCCCAGTGTGTGTTTTTTTGGAATTTGTCAAAGATCAGGTGACTGTATGAGGTTGGTTTTATATTTGGTTTCTCAGTCCTGTTCCATTGGTCTACGTGTCTGTTCTTGTGCCAATACCATGCAGTTTTGGTTACTATAGCCTTGTAGTATAGTTTGAAGTCTGGTAGATAGATACCTCCCAGTTTGTTCTTTTTGCTTAAGATTGCTTTGGCTAGACGGGGTCTTCTCTGGTTCCACACGAAGCGTAGAATTATTTTTTCTAGATCAGCAAAAAATGATGTTGGTATTATGATAGGGACTGCATTGATTCTGTAAATCACTTTAGGTAGCAAAGCCATTTTTACTATGTTTACTCTGCAAGAGCATGGTAGTGTTTTCCACCTGTTTACATCCTCTGCAATTTCTTTTCTCAGTGTTTTGTAATTCTCTCTCTATAGGTCTTTGACCTCCTTAGTTAGATATGTTCCTAAATATTTAATTTTCTTTGTTGCTATTGTGAAAGGTATTGCATCTTTAATTTGTTTCTCGGCTTGATTGTTATTAGCATATATGAAGGCTGTGGATTTGTGTGTATTAATTTCGTATCCTGAGACTTTGCTGAATTCATTTATCAATTCCAGTAATCTCTTGGTTGAATCTTTGGGGTTTTCTACGTATAATATCATATCGTCTGCAAATAGTGAAAGTTTGACTTCTTCTGCCCCCATCTGGACGCCTGTGATTCTTCTGTCTTGTCTAATTGCTGTGCAGCCCCCATCTTAATCTCTGAGACGGTGGGTGGTGCTTGTAGGAATCAGCAACACCCTGTTTGGTTGAGTCAGTAGATGCTGTAAAGGGCTGTACAGTTGTTCTCCCTGTCAGAAGTTGGTGCTTGCAAGAAAAAGCCAACTGCGGAGCTGTTCTTTGGTGCCTATAATCAGCTTTAGCCCTTCAGATGAAGCACTTGAGTGCCCCAGGCTGTGGGAGGGGACCTGAAGCTCCCAGGGGATTGCTTGTTCTCCAAGAAGCAACAGCCTCTGGGGGTGAGGCTGGGTGAATTTAGGTCAGGCAAGCCTGCCTCCAGGCTCCACAGACGTAAGTCCTAGAACCGTCCCTGAACAAAGGTCAGCTCCCAGGCTGCTGGGGAAGGCCACTGGGAAGGGGATTGGAGCAACCCCGCCAAACTGGAAAGTTTGCTAGTGAGGAAGGGGCCACCTGCAATTCGACTGGCTATCAGGAATGACTTTTGTCCCCAACACTCTTCCCCTGCCCTGAAAGACTCCTTCCAGCGTTTGGTTGTAAGTGGTGCCCAAGTTCGCCATGCTTACCAGCAATGGTGCCTCAGGCGGGAAACTGCCCTGCCCATGGACCCGCCCCAGTCTGAAGGTGTTGTTTTCCTGCAGCAGGGAGGGCTGCTCCACCAGTTTGCTGCAGCTGGGACCCACAGTGCCCTTTCCTGTCTGTTCTACCCATGTGGGTCCCTCTGCCTCTGCAGTTTAGCTCTAATTCTCCCGTCGGTGCCCCCAGCAACCCCACTGAGTCCTGGGCAAACAGGACCCAGCCGCGTGCTGTCTCTCTTGGTGGGTGTCTCCAGGGAGTGTCGGCAGGTGTGGAACTCCAAGAGCTCGCACCCCTAGGCCCACTGCAGGTTCTCAAGGGGAAAAGTGTGGGCCCCTCTCTCTGTGGAAACCTCAGACTGGAGGGTGCACCAGCCGAGTGCAGGGGCCGCTTTTGAGTCTCGGCTCAATGGCCCCTCTCGGCTGCAGTTAGTGGGGGAGGAGGGGGGGAGGAAAAGAGTCTGGATGGAGGAGAGACGACACCCCAGTTCTTCAGCCTCCCTCCCTGGAAGGCAGCCTGCATGGAGTGGCCAAGTTCTGGGATGACGCGAGTTCTCCGGGCCCCACTGCAGTCGGGGCAGGAGTTGGGACTATCTGTGTGTGAACTGACGATGTGAACACTGAAGGGCTGGAGCTCCCTGGGCGGGGAGGGGGTGCTATGGGTGGCAGAAGAATGGCATCTGCTCTCTTGGCTCATGGTTGTGGCCACAGGCGCAACCCCCAAAGTGGCTGGAAGCCCAGTCCTTTATTTTAAAGAGGGTCTCCGTTCTATGGTTGCAGCCGTGTTTGGGCTCATAGGGGTGGAAAAGCTCCTGAGCAGCTCGGTGGCCCGCTGACCACTGGAGGCATGTGGGGAGGAGAAACGAACCCCCCCCACCGCCTTCACTGGGCTCCCAGCTTCTCCAGGGCAGATTTCTGTCAATATCTTTTTTCTTCTTGTATTTCACAATTTCTTTCCATGAAGTCTCCGGCAGGCCCTGGGACCTCTCCCCCCGAAATCCTCCTGAGCTGTCCCCATTCCCTCCCTTGTCTATCTGAACCCTTCCTTCCCTTGGGGACAATCTGGCCCTGATGTCTCCAGTCAGCCATCTTCCGCCCCTCCCCCTTTTCATGTTTTCTTTTACTTTGCTGATACTTACTGATGCTTCAGGGTGTCTTTAAATCCTTCTCGGAGAATTCCAATTCTGTGTCATCTTGATGTTGATGTGTTGATTGCCTTTTTAAGTTGAGATTTTCCTGGTTCTTGGTATGATGATTGATATTCATTTATATCCTGGAATTTAGGTCTTATGTGATGAGAGTCTGGATCTTATTTAAATCTTCCGTTTTGCATGTTTCCTGTGACTCCCCACTGGCAGGGGATGGAGGGGTGCTGCCTCATTACTGCCTGGTGGGGGTTGGGGTCTGGGTTTCCCTGTCCGTCTCTGTTGCCCCCCAGGGTGGGAGGGGCATCTTGTTCCTGCTGGGCAGGGCTCCTCCTTAGGTCTCTGAGACACAATCTGGCTGGCAGAGAGAGTGGCACCTCATTGCTGTGTCCCACGTGGCCTCCAGTAACACCACAGAGTGGGCTCTGTACCACCCAGTGTGGGCAAAAGCCCAAGCTCCCTCTCAGCTCCCTGCTGCAGCATCCATCAGGGAGAAGGTGCCTCATTCAGTAGGGCCAGGGTGACACCCAGGCGCCATCTTGCATTTCCCGTAGCCTTTGTCTAGAGTAGGGTGGTCATTATCCAAAAGTTCTCTGTCTTGCTTGGCTGTTCTTTCCTTGTCTTTCGGTGAGAGAGAACAGGCTTTACATTGGGACCATTTTTTTTTTAACCCACTGGTGGTTCAGGGTTGCCAGCTTTTCTAAGACCTGGTCTGGGATAGACCAAAGGAGCCCACTGCAGTGTTCTTCCCTGGGTCCCAGGTCCCGCTCCTGTATGTGCTTGTCACCTTTCAGGGGCTCTTGTGTTTGTTTTATCCAGGGCACATTAGCTGTCATTGGTGACAGGAGTAGGGAGAAGCATGCCTAATTCTTACCCCAGGTGTGGAAGTCTCTAACTTTTTTTTTTTTTTTTAACCATTTCTAATATAGAAAGTTCAAATTCAAGTATTTTTCCTACTTCCCTACTTGTAAATATCAGGCAGTAAATAATGTTCAATTGTGTTATTTAAGGGTAAGATGACTTTTAGCTTGGATATTCTTGCATCCTATAAATATAAACATTGATAAAAGTGGGAAAAATCTCTAAGCTTTCATTCAACATATATTTATTATACTTTTACCATGTGCCTAGCTTAGAAGTTTATTCACACTGTGCCTTTTGCTTAATAAATTAATCAATAAGTTACCAGTAGTGCTATTAATTTTTTAGCCTTATTGTAAGGGAAGTATAGGAAAACACAAATGAGTTTCTTTCTTCAAGGAACATATTAATAAATTCTAAGTAAAAGAACTGTGGAACAGTATTATAAAGCATTATAAGAATTACAAAGTGGGAGCCTTGTCCAGGGGAAAGAGCATACATTTTGGAGCCAATATAATTTGAGCTTAAATTCTGAATGAAACATATATTAGATAAATGGATTGTGACAAGGCAACTAGCATCTGTGTTTCTTTTCCATTATTTATAAAATGGGGTTCCCAATGAAACAATGTAATGTTTATGAAACACCTGACATGGTGCAGAAAGCACAGAGGTTTTTGGTGAATGGCACCCGTCGTTGCTGGCTATCTGTGCAATGAGAATTAGGGGAGAATAGAACCCGTGGTCTCATTTACAGAGTAAATGCTGCACTTGCAAAATTAGAGCATCCTGGTGAAGCCTATTAAGACTTAGTTATTGGTCTGATGGACTCCAGCGTTAGGAAGATGGACTTGGCTATAGGACTGGCCATGTCGCACTGTCCACAAACACTAACCAAGATGCACCGCAGTGCAAATGTGGGGGCAGTTGTCATGCTAAGAAAAGGAGGGAAGAGCATATTTCTGGATCGTTCAAATCGAGAGTTTGGAAAAAAGATGTAATTATAGACTGTGTGTGTGTTGGGGGGGTGGGGTGCTAATATGAAATTGGTAGAATCCAAGGTCTAAGGTTGATAGGAACTGAGTCCGGGCCAGACTCTTGCCTGGCCTAGGAGCTGAGGTAAACCAGGTCACAAAGCCTGGATCAATAAACAAAGGGTGGGAGAAAAGGCTAATGAACAATGGGTGAGCCTTTCTGGTAAGAAGATCTCTTTTCTGGATAGAATTGACTCAGAAATTGGTCCAGGTGAAACCTGCAGGTTGAATGTATGTCAGGGAGTGTGCAGGTAGAGAGGAAATAACTCTGGTCTCACAGAGACTCTTGCCTGGATCCTGCCTCTCCCCCTTGCAGGCTCCGAGACCCTGAGCCAGGGGCGCATCTCGATCAGCTCCAGGTGGTCTCTCTGTGAAACCTGAGTGATAGCAATCACCTGCAACAGCTTTAGTGTGAACAAATGGGCAGAGCATACAGGACAGGTATATCAGGTAGGTGTGCAAAAAAGATCACATCCTTCCCTCCCTTTGAGCCAGAGAGAGGGCCACAAGGAAGAGCCCCCGTGAAGGAGGACGGGATGGGTGCAGGGGAAGGGGCCACCCTCCCGAGGTGGCAGTGTGCAGGCTGAGCTGTCTGGGCACAAGGCACAGGCACGTAAGGTCAGTTTTCCCCAAGCTAAGGTCTTTCTGAACATCTCGACTGCAGTTTCCCATCACAACTTAAACTTGACCAGGGGTCTAGGGCAACACATCATATACAATTATCCTCTGCGGCAGCTGAACTCAGGGCCAAGAAGAGAAGGGATGTCAATGGCGGGGGGCTTGTTCACGGAGCTAGCAAACTCCACCCTGCACCAGTCACCCAGAGCACTCTGCCTGCAGGCCTGTCTCCACCAGAGTGCCTCTGAAAGTGAAATGCTAGAAAGCATGGAAACTATTGACTTGCCTGCAAAAACATTTGCAGCTGTTTGCTT
The DNA here is from genome assembly GCA_023783475.1 of Daubentonia madagascariensis. Taxonomy (NCBI): domain Eukaryota; kingdom Metazoa; phylum Chordata; class Mammalia; order Primates; family Daubentoniidae; genus Daubentonia; species Daubentonia madagascariensis. The sequence goes on from JAKFHU010001035.1 coordinate 3,557,227, forward strand.
TCTTGTTATGTAAAAATAACAAGGTTGATGTGAACAAACAGACAGACATAAAGTAGCCAAACCTGTCAATAAAAAAGACAAAGCATTGTTCTGCTGAAGCTCATTCCATCCAACTCTTTAAAGCAAGCTTTGTCTTCCCCCACAGTGCTAAAAGAAAATGCTCCTTAAAAGATTCAGAAAATTCACGTTCTCGTAGACAAGCCTAAGAATATCATTCTGTGATTATTTTGGACATATAAATAATAATATATGGCTTTGTAATTTTCTAATTTATAAATGAAAGTTTCTAAAAATAATAGACAGCATATAATTAATGTCATAAGAGAAAATATGTACATGAGCTATAACCCTTTGTGTTTTTCTCATAAATTATAAAAGTATATACATCAAAACTATATTCCTGGGCTCAATACCTTACAGTCAAACTTTCCCAAGAAGACTCAGGCTCATAAATTTAGCTAAACAAGAGAATATTATATCTCTAAACCAGTAAAATTCCAATGTAGTAGAAAAATAGGGAAATAGATTCTTATTTGTAGAACTAAGATAACAAACAAAATCTTAATTTAAGTACCAAAAAATAAAAAACCAACTTTCTACCCTCCTGCCACTTTATTTTAGTGAAAGTAAAACTATCCATTTTCCTAGAGGTGAAGGGTGTGGTTGAGTCTTGGATTTGACTCTGAATACCATGTCCTGAGAGCAGATGTTCAGAAGGTGATAACAAAAAGGTACATTTTACTGAACTAAAGAAAACCTGGAATTATCTTTCTCAATCTCTTTCTTTCTTAATGTTCTTAATTTTATTTTTTTACAAAAATTTGGTTCCTGACAAAAACTTTGTTCCTTAATAACTTATGCTGCCTCTTAACAGTGGAGAGCAGCCAAAAAGTCACTTACCTGAGGGGCCCCTGAGTGGTTTAGTTTGGTCAAGAGAGGTTCCCTGGACTCAGCTGATACAAGGAATATAGGAATGTTTTGCGTTTCCCCAGGAAAGCAAAGCCAACCCACAATTAAACTATCTGTGGGGGTGATGGTTGCCAAATGTACAAAGGACAGCACCAAGTAACAGAGGAAACTGCCCAAATTTTTCCTTGTTATTCTAAAGTAACCCTTTCAAGGATTATTGAAACTTATGCATTTCTATCACATATTTCTGCCTAATTCATATAGCCCTTCAAATCTAATAAAATCAGAATAACAAATCAATGTGATAATTTCATAATTGCAGAAAAGACACAGAGTCACAGCCATCATGCAGTACAGGATATACACTACTTCCCATGCAAAGTTTTTGTGACAATCCAAATTTACATGGAGAAAATATCCCAGACATTAATTTTTCCACAAGCTAGATATTGCTACTTTTTTTCTTTTCTTGTTTTAATTTTTTTTCTCCTTTTATTTCAGAATATTATGGGGGTACAACACTTTGGCTATATATATTGCCCATGCACTGCCCGTGTCAGAGCTACAATCGTGGACATCCCCCAAACTGTGCGCCCCGCACCCATTCAGTGAGAGTTTTCCCATCTCCTCCACCCCCTTCCCGCCTACCCACCCCCTGATGAATATTATTGCCCTGTGTGATGCAGGTGTTGACCAGTTAGTACCAATTTGATGGTGAGTACCAGTGGTGCTTGTTTTTCCATTCTTGTGACATTTTGCTTTGAAGAATGGGCTCTAGCTCCATCCAGGATAATACCGGATGAGTTAATTCACCATTGTTTTTTATTGCTGAGTAATACTCCATGGTATACATATACCACATTTTATTGCTACTTTCAATAAATTCTTCTTCCACCTTCCCATGCTGGTTGCCATTTTTTTTCCTCTAAATTGATTATTATATAACAATTTGATTTGTTCATACCTATGTAAAAACTCTATGAAGTCACAGAAAATACACTCAAAGGGCATTGCAAAAGTGTATTTCTGTCCTACCAATTTCTTTAGTTAAGAATTATAATGCATTATCCTGTTTTGGAGAGGACTTAACTCACCTTAGTGACCAATATCAATTTTTAGCAATTTACCATCAGTTATTTTTTGTATACCAGCCATTAACCTTCCACCTGTGTGGCTCACATAAAGCCATACTTTAAACACTCCATCGCCCCTTGCACATGAGCCATGGCTTGTGCCCTCTTCCCACTTTTCTCTGATCAAGATGGGATCCTGTCCATGCCTAATCAGGCTCCCAGTTTGGTGGGGGGTGGGTCCTATTCAGGTCCTGGCTGTGGCACCCCTGCCTTAAGGCACGAGAATGCCCTTAACTCTGGAGAAGGTGACCTGCTGCCTCAGCTGCTGTGGCATCCTCACTGGCTCATGACCATCCTTACGCCTTGCTTCTTCACCCAGTCCCTCTAGCCTAGCACAGTGACGACATAACTTTGTGTCCCTGTCCCCAACCTGCCTCCACAAACATTCATCTACATAAAGCATTTACACTGAATAAAAGCCTATTTAAAACAAAAACAAAACAAACAGCGCACCTCTCTCCCCACAAACATATTGTCCTTGGGATCATCCTAACCTGCCATGTCCCGACCTTGCCCTGAACTCTGAGCTTGTCCAAACTCACAGCCCACCAAGATGCTCTCTACCCCTCCTCCCAACATCTCCCTCTGTCCATCTAACCTGTCCTTGCATGGCCTCCTGCAGCACCACTGGTCACATCGCCCACTTCAGCATTTAATCATAGCTAACTCTGAAATATTTTTCAGCCCTGCCTTTTTCTGGTCTTATTCACTACAGAAACATGCAGGGAGACCTTAGCTTGGGGAAAATTGACCTTACGTGCCTGTGCCTTGTGGCCCAGACAGCTCAGCCTGCACACTGCCACCTCGGGAGGGTGGCCACGTCCCCTGCACCCATCCTGTCCTCCTTCACAGGGGCTCTTCCTTGTGCCCCTCTCTCTAGCTCAAAGGGAGGGAAGGACATGATCTTTTTTGCACACCTGCTTGATATACCTGTCCTGTACGCTCTGCCCTTTTATTCACACTAAAGCTGTTGCAGGTGATTGCTGTCACTCAGGCCTCACAGAGGCCACCTGGGGCTGATCGAGATGCGCCCCTGGCTCAGGGTCTCGGAGCCTGTGAGGGGAGAGGCAGGATCCGGGCAAGAGTCTCTGTGAGACCCGAGTTCTTTCCTCTCTGCCTATGGACTCCCCACCGTTTGCTTTTCTCCACCCGAAACATCTTGACGTGGTGAATACGCCGCTCCCTTCCTCCTGCCTTTCTGTCCAACGCCTCGCCTTGCTGTGTGGCTCGCACGCTCCTCCTGCCCCCCACTTCCTGGCACTTTCCCCTGTGGGAGCCGCTGGGTTTTCACAGCACGTTCCAGCCCCATCTCTCTGCGCAGCGGCCCCTGGGGCAGATCAGCTGTTGCGACCCTACAAGGGGCTGGTGCGACCCTACGAGGGGCTGGTGCGCGCCCTGCCTGGGCGGCGGGACGCAGGAGGGAGCGCGCCCAGGCTGAGGCCGGGGGCAGGGCGTGCCCCTGCCAGCCTTGCTGCCGTGTGGCCTTTCCTTGGCTTTTCTTTCCCTTCCCGCTGGTCTGGAAGGGCCGTGTTTCGTCGGCGCACGTCAGACGCGGGCCGGTGTTCATGGCAGGTGCGCGCAGGCCCTGCCGTGGCTCATCGCGCAGTCACAGCATAGCTTTTGCGGAGATCTTCCTTTCTGGGAAAGCCCTTTCTCCTGCCCCGTGTCCTTCTACCCCTTCTGAAGGACAGGCGTATGACTGCTCTCGGAAGCCTGGCCTGACCCCGCCTCCCCAACCCTGCCTGCTTGTTTCGGGCTGCAGTGTGTCTCCCCCAAATTTTGTATGTTGAAGTCCTAACCCCCAGTACCGCAGGATATGACTGTGTTTGGACATAGAGTCTTTAAAGAGGTGACTGAGTTAAAATGAGGTCATTAGCGTGGGCTCTAATCCGATATGACTAGCGTCCTTATAAGAAGGGGAGGTTAGGACAGACAGGGTAGGGGAAGCTCATGTGGAGACAGAGAGAGAGAGCGGCCACCCACCAGCCAAGGAAAGAGGCCTCAGAAGAAACCAAACCTGTTAACACCCTGATCTAGGGCTTCAGCCTCCAGAATTGTGAGAGAATAAATTTCTCTTGTTTAAGCCACTCATTCTGTGGTCCTTTGTTGTTGTAGCCCTGGAAGACTAATGCACTGTCTAGCTACAGCTCCTACAGAGCGTGAAGCAGGAGCTGAGAGAGGTTAAGGCTGCACACTTTGTGAGAATCTACATCTGTTTTACTCCAAAGTTCGTGCTCTTAACCTAGAAATTACATTCCCTCAGAGAAGAGGCTCAGACAGGTATGACATTTAGGTAGGTTCTTCCTGCTCAATGGCAGAACCTGCCCTTTCCAAGGTGGCTGGCTCCACCCCCACGGTTCTGTCGCCTACTGCGGGGCTTCTTTCTGCAGCATTTTGTCAGTCCACGATCTGCAGATGACCAGGTCAAAACCAAGTCTCAAGAGAGTGTAATCTTTAGAGCTTCATCCTTCACTGTATACATAATCACCTATTCATAATCACCTGGTATATTTTTAAAATTCTTAGAGAAGTAATAGCCATATGCTTGAGTCTCACCTAAAACTTAGAAATATTAGATGCATTGGGTATTGGTTTGGATGCATCTCAGCAGAGCACTCAGATTTCATCACCTTTACCAGATGTTCATGAAGTTCCAGGGTATCTTTTTTTCTTATTTTCATCTTCTGTGAATATAACACAAAGATTCCAATATTGCGTACATTTTTCTTATGTATTTGTGCATGTATGTACACACATGTATATAAAGCATACAAGTAGAGTTTAATGAATAATTATAAACAGTCCTATTACTATGTACACATTCCTATCATTATAAACCAGATAAAAAGGAGAATTACCACAAACCTGGATGCCTCAATTGCAACCCTCCCTCACCAAAAAATAACCTGACCTTTATGATAAATACTTCCTTGCTTTCAAAAATAATTTTACCGCCTATGTGTGCATCCCTAAAAATATTTGTTTTTCCTCTCTTTTGATACTTACATGAATTGAACCATACCGTGTATATTCCTCAGTGTCTTGTAGTTGTTGCTTAATAAGATTTGTTTTATTTCAATAGATTTAAGAGGAACAGGTGGGGTTTTGTTACATGGATATATTGTATAGTGGTGAAGTCTGGGCTTTGAGTGTACCCATCGCCCTAATAGTGCGCATTGTTCTCAATAGGTAATTTTTTTCATTCCTCACCCCCCTTCCACCCTCCCCGCTTTCGAGTATCCGATGTCCATTATATACTCTGTGTGCTCTACAGCTCCTACTTAAAAGTGAGAACATAACATATTTGTGTGATGCTATTGTTTGTAGCTGTAATTCATTCATTTTCACTGTGGTATCTTAGCCCCTTATGAAAAAAAATCACGATTTTTTAAATGTTGCATTGTTATTCCCAAATATTTATTTCACCTTCCTGTAGAATTATACATGGCCTCTCTTAGCATAAAACTTGCAGTGCCGCCTGTGGTGGGTAACGTGTCTGCACCCCATGAATGCTGGCCTCACCCGCTGCCTTGCTTGGCCAATGGCATGTGAGTAACATGACACATGGGGTCTGAACAGAATTTCAAGAACCGTGTGTGTTTTCTTCAGAGCTTTTGTTCTTTACTCGGCCAACAAAACAGCATGTCTCAAATAGGCACTGCTCCTTCATTCCTAGAACAAATATTGCAAGTAGAACAGACCCACAGGCAACCTTTAGCCAACCTGCGGCAACTCACAGTGGATAGGTAAGATGAGAAAGAAATAAACCATTGTCAATGTAAGCCATTGAGACTTTGGTGGTGTTTGTATATTTATGTGTGTGTGTATAGATATACATTATATTTATAATATAATTGATATGATTAATATATACAACTAATATATTTGTATATTAGAGTTATATATTGAATATTTTTATATTACATCTATATATTTCTTCTGAATTTCTAACTTACTAGTGTTCTCTTCGTGTGTCTCTGCATGTGAAAAACACAGACGGGACATCAGCATGTAGAACTGTGACCCTCAGGAATAGTCTTCATTAAAAACAGCATATTGTCAAAGCAAGTCCATCAAATTTCACAGCCAACTTTAATTTTTTTTCCTTAAGCAATACTTCCCAGGATGCCCCGGGTTTTAAAGATCATTCCTCTGCTCAGATTCATGGAATTGATCACACACGGAATCACTGTGGGGCATCTCACATCTTAAACTCTAATCTTTTATTTTGCAATATCACTTTTCCAGTTTTCATGCTCTCCTTCCCAAACCATTGTCTATATTTATATTTCTCAACCACTGGCACTTCTTAATAAATGTGTTATTGGAATAAAAATCATACTTGGCCCATAATTTTTTTTTATGCCTTCAACATGGGTGTTGATTTAAGCACTATGAAAGTCGTGATCTGTTAGTTTTCTTCATTCTGGAACGTGGGGAGAGATTGCTTCACACTCTGCCGGAGCCCATGCGGTGCTCTCAGATGGAGGGTGTGCGCTTTTTTGTTCCATTGGTGAGAAGACTCAGCACTCGTGTGTCAGGAGTGGCTCTGTTACGGGCAGCTCACTTCGCACAGCCCACTCTGTTCTCCTTGTACCTTTGGCATCAATACACGTCAGTCCAGGGGCTGAGCTCCCAGGCCGGGCTTCTACCATGATTCAAGCATTTGGGGGGACATTGTCGGCTACTGTAGTCCAAGAAATGCTCAGCACAATATGGATACATAATGAACATTAAAATTTAATGATAGTGATAAAGTAAGATTTTTTAACTTAATTGACCTTTCCAGTTAAGTCAAAATTTTGATAGCTAATGAAAACTTCCTAAAAGCCAGGTTCACTTTTCTGCCCTCATAATCACACTACATTGAATATATTTGGGGTTTGAGGATTGAGGTTATTAAGGGCTTCAGTTCCCAATTAAATAATTTTCCACCCAAAGTAGATCTAGAGATGAACTTTTTCCTTATAATTTATCTTTTTTATTAATAGATGTGAGGGGACATATGGTCAGTTTAAACTCCTCTTCATTTAGGGTTTGTTTATTTGAGACCGAGGCATTATTCCACCATGGCAGCACCTCTTTTTGCCTCCCTTTTCTCAATTTTGTGTTGCAGGGATCGTGTTTTTCACACTTTCTCCCCTCTTCTAGATTGTCTCAATCATTATCCATCAAAAAAGCCTAGACACAAATTAACCTAAGTGGCACATGTCGAGGGAGAGGGATTCAACATCGGGACCCGTCATAGTCAACGCCGTGAGATGTGTGTCCACCTCCAGAGATGTGACTGTTATACTTTTAACTATAGTAGTATTTTAAAATAGAAAATTCTCGAAACTTATTAAGAACTACAAATTGATCCCTGTGATGGACTTTTCTGTGGGGAAATAATAATATATGCAAATTATTTTAGCAGATAAATATGGAGCATTGAAAAAGCCCTATCTGAAATCACTGCCACTCTGACACTCCCAATATGATAAATTTGAATTGCATTTCACAATTGTGGAGAAGTTTTCAAAAACAAAGGTAATTTGCTTAACTGTTTGGAATTTAAAATTCAAAACTTCTGCCAAATACAAGACTGTCTGTGGTATGGTTTAAAGAAAGTATATAAAAATATACTGTTGGGAGATGATTCTCCATGGGTCTGGTGTTTCTGCACATCTGGTGAGCAAAAAGTATTGACAACTTTGTTCAAGAATGCTTTCACAACAGACAGACTTGGAAAGATAAAAATAGTGTCTCAATTGGAGAGAGTTGCATGTCCCTGCCCAGAGACATTCCAGGTAGCAAAGCTAGAGAGATCTCCCTTCCCTCCCCAGAGAAGTCCTGGTGGTCAGGAGGGGAGGAGGGCAGGTTGTCATCAGTGCCTGTGTAATGTACCTGTACCAAAGGTTCTTCAGCTGTGACAGCATCTACCTGGGCCCACCTGTGCACAGCCCCAGGACCTTGGAGGTTGAGAGGAGCCAATGTGAACTCTTGAAGCTCACATTGCCTGTGTGTCCATTTAGGTTGTTTCCTGAGTGACCAAATCCATGGAGGTGTGGTTAGCCAGCTAGCAGCCACCTGCTTTTTAGGGACTGTTTGACTACCGGGCACAAACCCAATTCTTCTTAGAAAAAAGAGGTTGTATCTATTTCAATAGGAATTCCTGCAACTTTCATATTTATCTGTGGATTAAAATTTTTAGAAGTTTATACAATTAGAGAATAGCTTATTTTGAAACACATGAAAATATGTGTCCAATATACCTCTAAAATCCATAGTCAATCTCATATTTCAAGCACATGCTCTAACTTACACTTTGAAAGTCCACTGTGTTTTGATGAGTCCTGGGCCACCTTAGTGAAATATTTTGGCTGAATAGATGGAGTGACATTCGGTGGGAGATTTGAAAGGATCTGAATCATCCCTGTTAAGGTGAAGGGATGTGACCTCATAGCACCGAAATCTCTCCTAGATTTGATGGGGGGTGGAGAGTTGACCCTTTGTCAGTTCTCTATATCTGACAGCCTTGCATGCAACTTTAACTTTAATTTATACATCTTCAGTCCTCAGATAGCGACCCTCCCTGGAATCCCAACCACAAGGTTTTAGCACATAGAATGGAATGGAACTCCAGGATTGGAGCAGCTGCTGGACGTGGAAGAACTGCTGGTTCCCAGCTGCCATGGGATCCCCAAGGCAGAACAGAGACGGTGAGCAGGACCTGAAAGGCATGTGCTTCCTGGAAAGCCCGTGCCTCGCACATCATGTGTCTTTTGGGGTTTTTTGTGTCTCTTTTCATTCTTCTTTAATTGGGAATAAACTTTAACCTCTGTACAACTAGGATTTTATTCATTTGGCTATAGTCATAGGCATAAAAATAAGTAGCAGGAGAGTGTGGGAAGAGGAGCATCATGTATAGTATTTTGAGTGCCTTGAGGAATAAGATGTTTGAGAATAACACAGCAGACATCATATAGCAGAACTTGAATATGCTGCCCCCCAAAAGCCATATATAGGCAAACTCGCCCAGTTCTCCCTTCCCTGATAGCCAACAAGTTATACCTGGCATTTTTGTGGTGTTGGGTGCTGTAGAATCATGGTGTCAGTTTTTCCTTATGCCTCTCTATTTTAGAGAATAGCAGAATTTTAATAATGGCTTCTGGTATTCAGAGCTTAGATACAGGCTCTAATATGCACATTTTTAGACTTATTTCTGGCTTCACAAATACTACATAATAATTTCAAGTTGATTTACCCACACCCTAGCCTTCACATTTGCCTGTGCAATGAAAGTGACTGGAAAATATTTTCCGCTTAAGAAAAAATGTTGCCAATGGAGTTTGCCATAAGCAATAGTTTTTTCTTTAAGTTGTTTTGAAACAGGTAATTGGATTGAAATTTTATTTTCTTTTAAAAAAATAAAATATATTGATCTGTAAAAAGCTATATTTTATTTAAAACAAGTTCTTTAAAGTCAGCACAATTGGTGCTGTCTTACTGTAAAAAAGTAATTGAGCTCTTGGGAATTGCAAACCCAGAGATATAAGCTATTAGGGGACATTTGGAAATTGTATACTTTTCCTGGAAATGACAATATTTCTGAAAACATCCTGGATTATTGGGCCATCAGATATTCCAGGACTGCCCATGGTGGTCCTTCATGCATTCTTCCCGGTATCAATCCCCTTGATTAAGAAGGTGGGTAGATAGTCAAAATGTCTGGGAAGAGAGTAGAAAGGGTGAAACATGATTGAAGAGAGACCAAAAAAAAAAAAAAAATCAGCCTAGTGCTTTTATTGAAGCCAAATTTTAGCTCATAAACAATCACAGTTTAAAAGGTATTTATGTCAGCTTCTGCTAAGGTCTGGGCACCTCTGCTGCTATCTTCCAAGTAGTAATTCTTAAATTAAGATTTATCAATTTATTCTGCGAGTTGTTCTTTATGTGTGTAGATTTGGTTGACGTAAATGGTGGTTTACTGATTTTAAAGCGAAAATCTCAGAACAAATGAATAAGAATATAAGTCCTTCACAAAAAGAAAGGCAAAAAGAACATTGAGGCACATCTTGACATTAACCAATATAATGTATCAAGTTAAACATTTTTAGGATTCTTTTCTCAAAAGCAGTGTAGAAGGAAGGAATTCATTTAAATTGTTAGCATAAAATGAGGAAATTTGAACATTGGTCTGGAAGACCAAAGCACCCTGTTTCTCTCTCTCCAGCACTAACCCAGTTTTAATTATTTACTTCCTACTTAAATCTTGATGCAGCTCATCTTTGCCAGCATTGCAAACCAACCCTACCATAGAGCCATTGCTCACCTCCACCTTGTCAGCTGAAAGGACTGCCTGCCCTGGGCCCCGAGCCTACTTGTCCTGAGCACGTTCTTATCCTGTGGTCTCTGAGCTTGTCCTGAGCACGTCCTCACCCTGTGGCCTCTGAGTATGTTCTGAACTCATTCTCCCCCTGTGGCATCTGAGCCTGTTCTTAGCACATTGTCACTGTCTGGCCTCTGAGCCTGTTTTTAGCACGCAATCACTGTGTTCAACCAAATCTATTCCCAGCTGCAGGTCTCCAGTAAGACCCACTGCTGCTGTTTCCAACTTGGCATTTGGGTCTGGCTTCTCATGTTTTGATGTTCACCTAGGCCTTGTAGAGTTTGGCTTGCGTTCCTCTCATTTCTATCCTTTGTTCAGGGTTCTTCAGGTGTTTTAGCCATGCCTAGAACAGGGTAGAACCCTTATTAGCCTAGAGAAAGGCCCTGTTAGTTTTAGTAGGGAAGAATTCAGACAGTATCAACACCTAGGCTGAAACAGCCATGGAGCAGTCTCTGTGTAAGATGATGTGATATCCTTACACTTCTATTGCTTTGTATATAGGGAATACACTTCATTTGTGGCTCACCAAGATCTCTTACTACATTCTAATAGTAACAAACAGCAAAAATCTCACCTTCCCAATGGAGAATCAAAAATAAAAATAAGACAACCACCACCAGAAATTCTAAAACTTCCATATTCTCTTGCTTCTAGGATACTAGTAATATGATTTAGGATTTGCCAACAAAATACAGGTGTGGAAGACCTTGGTATCAGATGATTCATATGGATGAAGAGGCTGGACACAGGACTTTTGTGGGCTGAGATGACAACAAAGGCAACTGGTTTTGAAAGCTCAGGTGGGCAGGGATGCCTCAGCGCCGGGCTTCCTGCTCACAGCGGCTGCGGCTCTCAGGCCCACTCTTCAGTAAGGTTTTGGGAGTTGCTCCTTGATCTCTGATCTAGATTCTGCCTATCAGTGCTTACGATGTTTCTGTGAGCCCTTCATGTCCCCCCATAATTCTCTTCCTACTTAACTGCCCACAGTGGCTTCTCTAGTACAGCCACCGAGGCCCAGATCAGTCGGTATGTGTTAACAAACGAGAAATGCCCTGGAATGCTGAGGAGAAAAGAGGTATAATTGTATAATTATAGACATTTGTGTTATAGCCAACAGTCAGGCTCGACTTCTACATCTGTCAAATAGAAATACTATAGTGAGAAAGAAAAAAATATGTATGAAGCATCTAGCATTGCCAGGGATAGAGAAACCCTCAAAAGAGCGCTAGGTGAACTGCAAGCTTACCAAATGGAAGGAGGTGAGTTAAATAGTGGAAAGTTAGTTTTCATTAGATTAATTGAGCTTCATCATTATATCAGAAAAATAACATTTGAGAGTCAAAGGCAAAGATAAAGTTCTAAAATTGCCCAATGCATTTAAAAAAGAAGTCTCTTAGTGATTCCTAAAATAACAAAGTCTAACTAACAAATAACAAATAATTTTTAAATACACAATTTATGAGAACGTCACGACAATTCTTACTTGGGCCTTTTTACAAGCAAAGTAGTAGAAAGCATGGGAGACACTAATTTAAGGAGGAAGAAGAAAGAAAGGGGGTGGGGGATGGTGTGATGCAATTTCTGGGTAAAATGACCCAAGGTTTCTGATTGAAGGGGCTGGGACTTCACGATCAGTACTTGCCGGTTCCTACTAGTTTTGTCAGTTTGATCATGTTTTCTGACCTCATGATTGGAGACCAACCTGCTGCCTCTCTCCTTTTGATCAATTGTTCCACAATACTCCATTTACCTGGTGGATAATGGACATGCTAATTAAATTTCAGGTGCTTTACTTAATGCCAGTTTTCCATTAACATGGAGACGTTTCTTAATGTCTAAAGAAAAGCTCCAACCTGATGTTCCATTGGTATCTTAAACTCAGCCTATGTTTATGACCAGAGGCTATATGTTTCCTATTAAATTTATCCCCCTTTTGATTCCAAACACCTAGACTTAAAAATTCAGTCATCTTTTAATTGTACACCCACATTAAATTAGTACAGAGTTCAGTTGGTTCATCTTTTACAAGTCCTTTTTAAATCAATTATTTTATTTTTCTCTTATTGCCTTGATTCAAAGTCTAATTATTTTTTAACTGCTGTCTTGTAATGATACTATAAGTGGTCACCAAACCTCTTGCTCTCTGAAATCCAATTGATTCTTCATATTTTGGGTTTCTTAAGCATATAATTATCTGTAATATTTCTCTGTACAAAAGACTTCATGGGTCACATTGCCTATAAATCCTCAAGGATGGCATTTAAAAATTCCTAAAATCTTAACATAATGTCCTCTAGATTCATTCATGTAGTTGAAAACTATAGAATTTCCTATTTTTAAGGCTGAATGGTGTTCCATTGTATTTATATACCAAATTTCCTAAATCCATTCATCTAAATACCAAATGGACACTTAGGTTTTTTCCATACCTTGGCTATTGTGAAAAATGCTGCAATAAACATGGGAATGCAGACATCTCTTTGGCATGCTGATTTTAATTCCTTTGGGTATATACCCAGTAGCGGGATTGCTGGACCACGTATACATATATTGAAACATCACATTGTTCCCCATAAATATATATAATTATTATTTGTCAATTAAAGATAAAATAAAACTGTAAAAAAGGTTTCCAAAATCTGCCATTTCTTATGTATTGCTCCAATCCACAGAGCTTCTGTTATTCTTATCGTCTGGTTATCCACTCATCCAGTGAAGAAAATTATTTATCTTGAGTCTAGGTGTATTTGTGCCATAATTTGCTAACTGATTTAGTCGTTGGTGAGAATATGAAACTATTCAGGAGTCTGTAAGAAAGAAGCATAAGCAATAACACCTACATTGAGTCCTCTTAATTCTGACTTTTAAAAAAATATTGAGTTCCATCCTCAGCTGTCTTCTCTTTTATTTTATTTTTTCTCATATCTCTTCTCCTAATCTGTGGTATTCTCATCCATGAGTATTAAATGAATTCTTCATCTATGTGCGTGGAAATCCTGGTCCATATATTCAATTACCTCTAAAAATGTTCCACAACCATAACCAAATTGAAAATCTCAAAATATATCACAATTGTTTCAATTAGTACTTTCTTTCCTTCTGTTATAATTCTTATTTCAGGAATTGGCATTATTATGCTCTAGTAGTCGTGACCCAGCGTCACGAGGGGCATTTTTCTCCTACCTCCAGATACCATCAGTCACCAAGATCTATCAATCCATTCACCTCAATAGATTCAGAATCAGTTTTCACCATTTCTATTACCCACTGTCTTATTAATACCCTCAGAATCTCTTGATTTTTAATATCAATTTTAAAATATGATACATGCAAGTAAAATTTCACAAATAGTATAAAAATGGATAAATTCTCAAAATTACAGCACACCTCTGTAACAATCACCCAAGTAAGAGAATAGAACATCATCAACCACCTAAAACCCCTCATCCCTCTTGCAATCATTTCTCCCTTCTTCCTTCCCCCAAATTTCAATTTCCTTACCTTTAAGACCCTACATTAATTTTCTTTGTATGTGAACTTTATATAACTAGGATCATGTATAAATGCGATCACCAACCTTTTGGCACCAGGGACTGGTTTCATGGAAGACAATTTTTCCATGGACCAGGGGGAAGGGATGGTTTCAGGATGATCCAAGCACATTACATTTACTGTGCAGTCAAACCTCTCTGCTAATGATCACCTGTATTCGCAGCCACTCCCCAGCACTAGCATCACCGCCTCAGCTCCACCTAGATCATCAGGCATTAGATTCTCATAAGGAGCCACAACCTAGATCCCTCCATGCACAGTTACAGTAGGGTTCACACTCCTATGAGAACCTACTGCCGCTGCTTATCTGACAGGAGGTGGAGCTCAGGTGGTGATGTCAGCGATGCAGAGCAGCTATAAATACAGATGAAGCTTCTCTGGCTCATGCACTGCTCACCTCAAGCTGTGTGGCCAGGTTCCTAACAGGCCACAGACTGTTGGGGTTGGGGACCGCAGATGTACAGTGTATCCTTTGTTTCTGGCATCTTTTATGCAATACTGTGGTTGAAAGATCTGTGCATTTCATGGTATGTACCTATGGTTCTTACAGTTTCACAGCTGTACACTATCTTAATGTAGAAATATACCAATGTTTATTTATCCATTCTCATTTTATGAACATTTGGGTAGTTTCCAATTCTTAGCATCATAAATGATGGTCCTGTTATGGTCGTTCTTAATCATGTCTTTTGGTACACATCTGTCTGTGTTTTTGTGAGTATATCCCCAGGAATGAAAGTACAGGGTTGTAGGGTATTGTATGTGTTCATCTTTGGTAAATACTGTGTTTATTCTACACCCTTTCTAACATTCAATATTGTTAGTCATTTTATTTTAGCTCTTCTCTTGGCTGTGTAGTGGTATAACTTTGTAAAATTTAATTGCATTTCCCTAATGACTAAGGGGATTGAACAGCTTTTTACATATTTATTGGCTATTTGTATACAATCTTTCTTAAAGCTTCTGTTTAAGTCTCTTCCACGTTTTTCTATTTGGTTACCTTTTTTTATGAATGAGAATTGATCTGTAGGGGTTTATATCAGTTGGAGTTCCACCAGAGAAACAGAATCAGAAGGATGCTGATATACGAAAAGAAGAGGAAGAGAGGAAAAAAGGAAGAGAGAGGGGGGAAAGAGAGAGATTTGAGGCAGCAAATTGGCTTTTACAATTACGGGAGCTGCCTGGTCAAGACAGCCCTTCAGGAGGGGCAGGCTGGAGCTCTGGACCACAAGCTGGAGCTGCTGTCCTCGGCTGGGATTTCTTCTTTTTCTGGGAAATACCAGTTCTGCTCTTAAAACCTTTCAACTAATTGAACCAGGCTCAGTTAGATTATCTAGAATAATCTTTTTTACTTAAAGTCAACTGATTGTAGACTCTATGACTTTCGACATCTAAAAAATACTTTCACTGCCACACGTAGGCTGGCGCGGGATGACTGCACACTGCAGCCCAGCCGCATCCACACACAAACTGCTGTCCAGGTCCTTGCGTGTCCTGTGTGTGAACCTCCCTACCCCCGGGGCCCCGGTGACTTCTGTCACTCCTCTGCTGTCAAGCCCACACACTGAGTTTAAAATTTAATTATCTATTCAGTTCTAGAAAACACATTTGATTCTTTTTTATTTTTTTCAGATTTTTTCTAAAATTTCCCAATTCTATTTTAAATCCTTGAGTTATATATATTTTAAAATCTATGTTTCATCAGTATCTTCTGGGTCCTGTCTCTATGGATGTTTTTGTCTTGATTTTAGGTCACACTTTATCTCTTCATATGTCTCGTCAGGTCTAGACATGAAAATACTGCTGACATAATTTGAGGCTCTGAATGACTCTATGATTTCCTTAAGAGGATTTTCTTTTGCTCATGTCGGGCACCCAGGCTAGGGGCAATGGCAGCCTCAAATCACCATAACCTGTTCAGGGACTGATCGTGCTTGAAGCTGTGCTTGTGTCCACACTTGTTCCTCGAGTATAGTCCTTCCAGGGTCCCGGCCCACATCCTGGGCGGTCACAAGCCTCCTCTCTTTGTTTGTCCCCCTCGTCGGTCAAAAGCTCTGCTCAGCATTTTGACATCTCAGATGCTGCTTTCAGAATTGGTCGTTTTGAAGGAAAACAATGACAAACGACGGGCTCGCGCTTCATCTGTTCTCCAGCTCTGGTGACTTTCTAATTTGGTCTGAGTGAGACTAGTCACTGTCAACAGAGTGAAACTCCTCTTCCTCGGTGTTTTACGGTAGCTCTCACCGCTTCTCCCTGGTACTTTTACCACCTCAATACACTGTGAATTCGGTTGACAGACTGAGCAAATCTGATCACACATTTACCTAATTTAGAGGAGGTAGTCACCTCCCCAGGAAAACACTCAGGAAACTCCTGAACAAAAGAAGACCTGGGCTTTGCCCTGTGGGACTAAGTATCTTGGGGAAAGCCAAATTGGGATAAAACTGCTCTGGTTTGGGGCTTGCAGGATGGAGATGGAGTTGCTCCATTAAAATCACCTGCAAGTTCAAAGGAAAATCATCTTGGCACGTAGTACGTGTGCAGTAAATCTTAGTTGTTCCCCACACCTTCTCCTGGGTCACCATCTCTGTCAGCACGACATCCCTCATGGGGATCTGACCTGAGTCGGCTGACAATGCTTGCTCAGCATGCTCCTTCTATTAGTTTTTTACTACGACTTTGACCTTGTGGCTATGTGACAGTCCTGTTCATCACGAGTTTCCTGCCTGTGTCCCTGCCCGGCCTTCCCAGACAACGTGCTCTACGTAAGCTGCTCAGAAGTGGCATCTTTTGTCATAACCCACCTGGGACCTGCCAATAAAGGAAAAGAATAGTTCTCATCACATCCATGTTCCTGGCTCCTGTCAAACCATAGAATTACAGACTTTAAACCTTGAAAAAATATGAAGAATCATGTAATCTCATTTTTCTTGTTTCATGAACTGAACCTCACAAAACAAGAATGGAACCAAAAGTCGGAATAGGGGGTTTTGAAAAAAATTACGCTCTGCTGGGTCCATTAGAGATCCTTATAATTTGATCCTTATGTTTTTCAAACTCCATAAATTCTAAGATCACAGAACCAGTCATTTTCCTGTTAAGTATAAATAATCTTAGGGGAAAGAATAAACCAATGATTTTGGACCACAAATGTATTAAAAGCAGCCAACCTCCTAAGGCTCCTGTTCAAGCAACAGCTCTGTCGGCATGGCCCAGGGTCCCTGCTGCCTGCCTGTATCCCGGCCCTTCACGCCGCTGCCAGCCTGCTGCTTGCGGTGGCCTGAGGTGGCTCTTGCCAGGGTTTGGTGCTATTCCCTTGCTGTCTCCACACTCTGTCCTTGTCATATCTGAATTCCTTTTCTCCGTCCTGCTCAGGCTTTTATGCTTGTGTCGTGCGGCACGGGACAGGGACACGGACCGAGGGAGGAGCCGGGCAATTGGAAGAACCTGGGAAGGAAACGAAGTGAGGCAGGACAGCTCGGTTTGGTCGCTTTGCTCTCCATGAGCCGTTTGAGACTGTCCCAGAAAGGCGTCGCTTCTCCCTCACCTGGGCACCCAGGACACTTTTTCCCCGGCGCCATTTAGTGTGGTTATTGTGCATGTCACTTTCTCCCCCTAAAGACTCGGCGTTCTTGGAGGGGATAAGACCAAATTTACTCTGGTATAAAAGAGATAATAAATGTTTATAGGACAGAAAGAAAGAAGGAAAGAAGGGAAAGAGGTAGGAAGGAGGAAAAAGTAATGAAGAGAAAAAGAGACGGAGAGAGGGAGGGGGGGCAAAGTGTGGGTGAGGAAATGGTTGACTAGGAAGCAGCTTTCAGTTTGCAGCCTTAAGCATTTCAAAATCTCTTAATTACATTTGTCAGCAAGATTGACTCCCCCCTTAGGTTCAAGAGTACACTTTTTTCGATAAATATAAATGTCACTGTGGCACCATGTTTTATTACCCCCCACCCCTGGCTATCGACTATACTACACCAAGACTGTGTATTTTGGGCTGACAAACTTTTCAGGTGTGTGATGTTTTCTCTCCGGCAGCTCGACAGTTTGAAGCCTGCTGGGTGACATTGTCTGGCCCGTGCTGTGGCTGTCTCCGGCTTCTAGACCCACGGTGCGCTGCAGCTTCTATGCAGCATTCGTGAGTTCAAAAACAGTTACTGAGCACCTACTATGTGCTGAAGTATTGCTATGGTACTGACTGAATACTGTTCTTGTTTTCAAGATAGAAGAGCAATTTTTAAAAAGTCAAAATCGTTGCTTTTGTGATGCTTGTATTTTAGAGGGAGACAGGCAATAGACAAAAAATAGTCTGCTCACCTCCATCCCCAACCCCTCTGACATCATGGACATCTGGGTTTTTGTGTTTCCTGTTTTTGGATAGCAGTCACTGGGTCTGCACTCTTTAAAAAATCTATTTTTTTCTATGGGCTTCTTTGGCACATGCTATAAATAGTAGCTGCATGAAATGTGTTAATGTTTTTGTTTTGTAGGATATCGTTTAGAACTTTCTTAAGTATTACACAGTATCCCTTTTCTAAAGATCCATAGGAGAAATTCTTTTCTCATTGAGAAACCTGGATAAATGGTACTTTTTATGAACAGTTAATATATTCTTGTGTTATGGACTCTATTAATGTCTTAATTAACTTTGCACTTCACTTTGTTTGGGTTGTTGGAAAGCACAGAGCTCAATATGTGTGGCCCATTTTTAACTATTAGGAAGTGCCACGTGTCATTAATTTCAGTGTGCAAATTACTTCAGCTTTGTCTCCTCCTCCTGCCTTATCTTTCCAACACTTGCTTGCTCCATTTGTATTTGTATATTGCACTAATCCCACACTTAGCATCAGGAATCTGTCTCTTTCTTTTCCCAACTGGGGGAGGCATTGTGTCAGCTAGATATTGAATTAATTGAGAATATCAGACAACCCAAAAACAATGCTTAAATAAACTAATGGAATTGATTACCCTAACCTGACAATTTCAGTGAGAATTCTGAAGTTTTGTCCAGAGGTTCAGGAATAGTATGGCTGAGTTTTCTGCTCTTTTCTTGGTCTTTCCTTTTGTTGCCTTATGGTTACAGCCCTTTGTAGCATTGCATCTACTTCCAGACAAGAAAAAAGTGAATAGGCAGGTCAAAAAGCTCCTACCAGTTGAGTCAGACTCTATTCAGTGGCATTTCTCAGAAGCCCCAGCCAGGCGCCTCCACCCCCGTGTGCCTGGCAGGAACTGTGTTGGGTGTCCATCTCCAGAGGACTTTCTGTCTGTCTGTATTTTTATTTTATAATGGACACATAGCCACCCACAAAACCAATCTTCTGTTAGTAAGGAAGGAGGCAAAAGTGAATATTGAATAATCACAGAGCGGTCTCTGACACAGGTACAAATAATTAAACAATCCTAGTTTTCTTTGTGCCACTGTAGCATTTTATAATAAAAAATTTAGCATTTACATGGTACTTTAAGCCTTTTCAAGTGATTTTATATCTGTTTCCATAGCTTTATATTAGTTTGCTACACTTTTCTACTAAATCACTGGAAATATTTGTCACTTCCTATAACTACAAAAACTGGAATTTTCATTCAAATGATTAATGGTGTGGTTCTCTGTATTTCTTCTTGCTATTTATATAATTTCTTTAACCCAATTTCCTTCTGATAGTTTTTCCATTGAGAGAGTAGATATTAATTTGACAAAATTTGCTCAAACCTTTTGCAAATGCCATAAATCCCATTAGGAATTCATTATTCAAGATACAAAATAGAATGCCTTTTATAGAGCTTTTAAGAGAGTCTGTAAGCCTGAGGCAATGGCTTCCTATTTTTTACTCTAAATAGGAGGCCCTGGCTGCTGTTATCTTGGCTTGCCACCACCTCCAGCAACTGCCAACACAATTTATTGCCAAATAAACAAGTATTTGTCATGGAAAATGGGTACCAAATGAAAAAAAATGAGAGTTCCTTTTCCTTGATTTCTTTAGAATGAAAACCTTGAGGCACTATCTCAGTATTTTATTTTAAATTTTCTTCTTTGTCTTCTCTTCTCTTCTATTCCTTTTCAATATATCATCAACATTTGACAATTGAAAGAAAAACCTCAAAATTTATTCTCAGACACATTCTTTTCTGTGTTCATATCTGTCACTCTACCTATCACTGCAGAGCCCCCAGCCTGACCTCCTGACCTGGAAAAGTCTTTCTACCTTAGTCTTTCTAGGCTCTATCATGTTTTTCACAAATTCTGTTCACCACGCCACCCTTCTTCAAGGAAAAGTAGTGGCTACCCTTGGCACACGGTTGAAACATTGTCTATGAATTTCAGCTCTCTAACAATTTAAGAAGATATTATATCATTTCTCTCTGTCTTGGGCTCTCTTTTTAAAGCCTTCAATTCAGCTAGATTTTGTAATTTCATTGCATTTTTATAGCCGATATCTCTTACTTGGAACAAATATTCTCTATCCCCTATTTTCTTCTCACCCCCAATTTGTGTTCTTTTCTTCCCCTGAGATGCTGACTCAAAGATAATATTTGGTTAAGTAAGTTTTATAAATTTATTAAAACCCTTAAGAAATTAACAGGCTTATTTCGTGGGTTGGTTTCACTTTTAAAATTGCATTTTACACATTAGTGTACCAGGTTTATTTTTATGGAAAATTTTCATTGAAAAGGAGGGCCTTCAATCAATCAACAATATTTTTGTTTCTGAATAAATGTGCATATAAAAAATAATTAATACTTTTTTGGATAAATACCTATTTCATTAGTTTGGATAGTATAAACACTACTATGAACATCTTTAAGTTTCTTAACACAGTGCCCCTCACAAGTACTAAACAAGTGGTACATGAGTGTGTGTGCCATTATTCCATTATTATTCCATGTGACAGAACACTATCAGCTCAGCCACAAGAAAGAGTTAGTGTAAGTAGGCTTTAAATGAAACTACTGTTTAGAGATGACAGTGAGGCAATAGGATCAGAGTAAATACCAAAGTCTTCATGGTTACTGAGCAATGTTATTAGCACAATTTTGACAGATTATGTAGTATCTTATTTACTAATTAAAGTTTGATAGATAATTACATTTTTTGAAAGAATATGATATAAAAATTACTTATCTAATGTACCTTTAAGAGATATTTTTGGTTCTCTATTATTTATACTAAAGAATCCTTTACATTTTCCATGAGAAATATTTACATCATTATATTTTGAATAAAATCAATCAAAGTTGAAAGGATATGTACATATAAATTTCTCAGGACTTAATATTTATATGGATGAGAAATAACAGATACATTAGGGCAGTAAAATATGGTGATTAAAAACACATCCCTGGACTTTGATCAAGTTCCCAGACACTTTAGGATCTCAGTTCCTCATTTTTAAAGCGATAAAAATAGTACTTATCATGTGTATAGTTATCATTCATTAAAATTTTTACCTAGATTAATAAGAAATACACATCCTGAACATTTCTTTTATGAGTAACTTGGATAGTGAAGTATTTTAAAAAATAAACTTTAATTTAGTGTAGTGTTAGATCTGTAGGAAAGTTGCAAACATACGAGAGAGTCCTGATACACCATACATGGTTTCTCTTACTATTAACATCTCTTAGCATGGTTTGTTTGACACAACTGATGAACCAGTATCGTTCCATTATGATTGACTGCAGTCCATAGTTCATTAGATTCCTTAGTTTTTTCCTAATGTCCTTTTGCTGCTCTAGGACCTCACGTTTCACGTTGTCATTGTGTCTCCTCAGACCCCGTTGGACTGACCATTTTTCGGACCATCCTTGTTTTTGACAACCTTCACCGTTTTGACCAGTATGAGTCAGGTCCTCATCTCTTGGGTAGTTGGGATGTCTGCTGTATGTCTCATGATTAAACTGGGGTATGGGATTTTGGGAAGAACACCACATCAGTAAAGTGCCATTCTCAGCACATCGAAGGTCCACATCGTCCACATGTCTTATCACTGCTGATGTTGACCTCGATCATCTGGCTGATACGAAGCATTTTTTTCCTTAAAAAAAATTTAAATAGTGCTCCTCTTTAACAAGTGATGATTAGTTATATTTTTAGATAACTTTATTAAAAATTTAATTTTGTCATTCTTTGGCTTTAACAAAAGGAATAAAGACTTGGTTTTAAGGAATAGCTTTATCTGTAGACATGGTTTTTTAAGTAAAATCATTTCAAATTTTTCAAAAGAAAACATACTGCTTAGCAGTTAATGCCTGAGTTAGCTTCATTATGTGACTAATGCATTCTTGACAAGGAAAAGTGACCCAAAACACATTTGTTAAAAAGGTAGTTGAAGAAATGTATCCCTTCAATGCCTTGTTGCCATAGCATACAGTGAAGATGCTTACTTCAAAAAACCATCTCCTAACTCCTAAGTAAGCGCCCTTTGAAATGCCTCTTCCTAAAACAACAGAAAGATTTTTTCTGCAGGAAGACTTAATGGAGATATCAGGGGTCTACAGATGCACAGGCAACCGGCGGCCAGAATTCTGCAGACTCCTCTATTCCTGACTTTCACTTTTCAAGTTGTTTCAGGTATTTCTTTTTGTAGTAAGCTTTATATTTCTCAC
Source organism: Daubentonia madagascariensis (assembly GCA_023783475.1). NCBI lineage: Eukaryota > Metazoa > Chordata > Mammalia > Primates > Daubentoniidae > Daubentonia > Daubentonia madagascariensis. The sequence goes on from JAKFHU010001035.1 coordinate 3,579,796, forward strand.
TAATATTCCTCTTCTCCTATTTCTTGATACACTGATTTTCATCATCATCTTTGAATTGCCATCATGGAAGGTGGAAACTTCTTACTGTTACATCCCCCATACCCCATTCTCCTTTCTTAACTCTCATAATAATTTTTATCACAATTTTTTAGTCTAATCAATACCCAATATTTATCTTATGATATCTAAGTAAGAGATATTCACTGCTGACAATTGACGTTCTAAGATAACATTTTCTTTCTTGTACCATTCTTTGCTCTTAGAATTAATTGGCTAATTTTTTTTTGCATGTTGAAATTTGATTTTGCTATGATGTCTTAATTTCCAAGAAATCTTTCTAATTCTGAAAATGTTCCAGTGTTTATGGCTTTTTTCTTTTATTCTTTTAAAACATTTAATTGTCAAATAAAGATTGAATATATTCAAGGTATACAACATGATGATTTGATATATGTATACATTGTATAATGATTATTATAGTGAATTTGATTAGCACATCCATCACCACCTGTGCTGTACATTAAATCTCCAGAACTTATCCATCTGATAACTAAAAGTTTGTAGCCTTCAACCAACATCTTGTCATTCCCCCCAGCCCCCATCTCCTGGAAACTATCTTTCTACTCTCTGATTTTTGCCCTTCACCCAGGCAAATTCTGTACCTTCTCCTTTATACCGCACGCTACCTGGGTCATTTTTAAAATAACACTCAAGTAATTCATTATATTTACTTGATTTTCTCTTTGTCTTCGTTTATTATATTGTAGAAATTTTGAGAGCAGGGACCATATTTTATTCACCATGTCATCTGGGCATGGTACCTAGCCTACAATAGTAGTAATTAATTTTTGAATTAATTAGCAGTAATTATTTTTTGAGTTAATATAATATTCAAATGAGAACCAGACATTTTAAAATGTGACTACAAATGAAAAGTCATTTTCCTTTGTTCTGTATTATTAGATTGTTAACTTTGTATGGCAAAGTGCATACCTTTCTATGAAGTCTTTTCTTTTCTCCCCTGAAGTTATCTTTGAGAGTAGGGTAGAAGTAGAAATACAAAATTTTTCTAATAATTCTCTCATTAACTTTCAGGACGTGTAGGATCACAATAAAAGATGCTTCTCTCCTCCTCCACATTGTGGAGTGAATTAAAAGACAGTTAACAGATCAGGTAGCTCAGGATTCGGCTGGCTCTCAGCTGTGTGTTGGGGGCATCGGGCCTGGTGGATGTCCACTAGAGGTCTGGCCACAGTGGGCTTGCAGGCACGTAATGACACCACCACAGTGTTGTCCCCACAGTCAGTGGCAGGAGCTGACCAGACACTTGTCCTAAAGACTGGATGGCTGGAGGGACAGTGCTAAAGGGGCTCCTGACAGACTCACCAGGCAATTTCCTCAATCTCCGAACCCACTCAATCAGCGCTGAAAACAGTCATATATCCCATCAGACATTTTTACTGATATCTAAAATTTTTCACAATAATTTTAACTAGCTACAAAACGTGATGGAACTAGTGATGTAATAGTGAGATTGATACAAAACTCTTTTAAACGCAGTCCACAAACTCTAAATGAAGGCACTTTATGCTCACCCTTGTGCATTTAAAAATACGTGATCAGTAATGTGTTTAATTATTTAGTGTTATATGTATATTCACACATTTGTACTCCTACACGTGTACATGAGTGTGCATGTGGATAGGAACGAGTTCTCTTTAACACTGGGAAATCTTAAGTCATTTCTCTTTTCCTTGCCCTAACATTTCAGTTCCACTTCCGCAGAATTTCATCCTAAATTATGTCTGTATCTGAAAATCGTCAATTATCACATAACGCACACATACAACACACAACACACATAACACAACACAAAACACACAACACACAACACACATAACACACCACACACACCAAACACAGAACACATACACAACACACACAACACACAACACACATATGCCACCGCATATAGAAATTTAAAAAATTATTTCCTGTAACCATAACATGATAAGTAACAATACTTATCTTCCAACCTAAGTTTTATTACAATTATTACTAATACGCAATTAATCAAAATATAAATACATTAGGACTTTGGTAAATATGTGGCAAAATACAAAATTTTATTGGCAAACCATCATTTAATGAGATAAATTAAACTTTTTGTCAATTAGTGTTATATATCCATAGAATAAACTTACTTTCTGCTACAATTAGTTATGGTTCAGAGAAATTCTATTCAATATTTTAAATTTTTATGGAACTATTGGTCTCATAAATTAGTAGATGGAGTTGTGAGGGGTTTGTGATGATAATATTGCTCTTTTCTCAGAACTCTTTCTAATTATGTGACATATTATGTTATCAAAATTTATGGTAAATGATGTAAGTCAGCTGACAATTGCATTAGATTATCTATTAACTTTATGAAAATAAGAAATGACACCTGGCTATGACTTAGTAAAAAGATGTATCACCTTTCATAAAATTCTTAACTCTTTCAAAATCTTGAAAGTATACCAAAAAGGGGTTTCCCCAAGATTAATCAAACAATGTTATTATTACATTTTGTTATTTAAAAGCACCTTATTGATAAATGTTTGAGGTGATGGATATCCCAGTTACCCTGATTTGATCATTACCTGTTGTATACAGGTATCAAAATATCACATGTACCCCAAAATAATGTACAACTAATATATATCAATAAAAAAGTGAAAAAAATTATATATACTCATAAAAAAAGACTGGGGAAAAAAACCTTTATCTACTCCAAAATTCTACGAAGGAGTTTCAAATGTCTAAACATTGCCCTGGTGGATTGCTATAGTGATGCTCTCAATTTTTCTATTGCTCTTGTATTTAAGTCCTAGGGTAATCACCTCGTGTAAATTGACCCCAAGCTTGGCATGTGACCTGCTTTGGTCAACAAGACAGTAGCATACATGACACAAGGGAGACTTGAAATGTGCTTCATGGGGGTGGGGGCACACTCTCATTGCTGCCCTAGGAGCCCAGCTACCCCTGGCTGAAGGCTGGAATAGTCTGCGGGACAATGAGACACGCAGCACAATCACAGCCGATGTGGCAGTCCCCTGAATGACCACCAAGCAAGAGGGTGAGCCACTTAGAGCCCAGCCACGACCAGCCAGCTGGACACAAGTGTACCAGCAGCATAAACAAAGCAAGCCTGTCCTGTCTCAGGCCAGCAGGAGCATCCAGTTAACCAGTCCACTTGTGAGCAATAATAAGTGATTGTCCTATTAAGCCACTGAAAATGGGCTTTGTTTCAGTTCAGCAGCAAACAATATGTAACTGATAAAATGTTAATTTCAATATATTTTGCAAATATAGTATTTTTTCACAAAATATTATCATGTGCTATTCTTATTAGTTACTTCAATTAGTTAAACCTGTCTTCTACATAACCTATTTAGTACCATTTTCATTTCAGTATCAGTTAGCAAAATAAGTTTTATTTCTGAGAATAAAATTCTGATTCCCATTTTTCAATTAAAGTAAACATCTGAATACATATTACTGAATGCAACTTGTTAAATAAATTACTAAAATGTCAATATTTAAAATTTCCAGATTTGGAATCATTAATTTATGTTTGAAATAACTTCTAAAAGCAAGAATAAATTTATGAGCAGTTAGTTTTTGCTTACTTTTTAATTGGGCAATATTATATGTAGCTATAATCTAAAATTGTTAATAAACTAAAAAGAATAATAGAATTACATGGTATTTTTGGTAAATATGTATATATGTATGTGTTCACATGTATGGAATAATGGTATTCAGGTTTTAGAAATTGTTAAATGAGATTTTTCAAAATTCATAAATGAGTTCACAGATTTCATGAGGCAACATAATTAAATTATTCTTATGTATGTAATATAAAAAAAGATAAAAACTACTAAAAGCTTAATTGGTCCATGACCTAGCATGTGATTTTATTTTTTCATAGGAGGTAGAAAATATAAAACATTTTGTGAGATGAAATAAGATGAGCATTGACTGTAATTGGAATGAATGTTTCATGATATGATTTGCTAAAATAGATTTTAACTACTTTTTTGAAGAAGCATATTCATTCTGAAAGAAATCATAAAATTTTTATTCATGAGATTTTTTTTTCCTGAGCTACATTTAGAAGAATGAGCTTTGCTAACCAGTAGTGATTAGCTATTTGAAGGTGATTATCTTTCCTAGCAATGGGTATTAATACTAGCTTGTACACTACAAGCCCAGACTTTCCCACTATACAATTCATCCATGTAGCAAAAAACCACTTGTACCCCCTAAATCTATTGAAATAAAAAAAATAGCTGGAAAAATTCCTTATATTTAAGTATAGAAAACACCATTGAAATGCCAAATTTGTATAAAACTGCCAAATAGAATACTGTCAAAACTTTTGGTGAAATGTTTGAGCTTGTTTCTAGGAACATAATATTTTATATCAGATTTTATGTTTGAAATGGCCACATCCAATCCCTGACCAAGACTTTTAATGATCCCTTCAAATTCTTTTTTTTTTAAATTTCAGAATATTATGGGGGTACAACACTTTTGCTATATATATTACCCATGCACTGCCCGTGTCAGAGCTACAATCTTGGACATCCTCCAAACTGTGCTCCCCACATCCATTCAGTGAGAGTTTTCCCATCCCCTCCGCCCCCCTCCCGCCTGCCCACCCGCTGATGAATATTATTTCCCTGTGTGATGTAAGTATTGATCAGTTAGTACCAATTTGATGGTGAGTACCAGCTGTGCTTGTTTTTCCATTCTTGTGACACTTCGCTTTGAAGAATGGGCCCTAGCTCCAACCAGGATAATACCAGATGTGTTAATTCACCATTGTTTTTTATTTCTGAGTAATACTCCATGGTATATATATACCATATTTTATTAATACACTCATGTGTTTATGGGCACCTGGGTTGTCTCCACATCTTTGCAATTGTGAATTATGCTGCTATAAACATTCGTGTGCAGATGTCTTTATTATAGAATGTCTTTTTTTCCTTTGGGTAAATACCCAGTAGTGGGATTGCTGTATCAAATGGTAGTTCTACTTTTAATTCTTTGAGGTATCTCCATATTACTTTCCACAGAGGTTGTACTAATTTGCAGTCCCACCAGCAGTGTATGAGTGTTCCTATCTGTCCACATCCCACCAATATTTGTTGTTTTGGAATTTTTTGATATGAGCCAATCTCACTGGAGTTAAGTGATATCTCATTGTGGTTTTGATTTGCATTTCCCTGATGATTAGAGAAGTTGAGCAATTTTTTATATGTTTGCTGGCCATTATTCTGTCTTCTTTTGAAAAGGTTCTGTTCATGTCCTTAGCCCATTTTTTAATAAGGTTGTTTGATGTTTTCTTGTTGATTTTCCTAAGTTCTGTATAGATTCTGGTTATCAGCCCTTTATCAGATATGTAGCATGCAAGTATTTTCTCCCATTCTGTAGGTTGTCTGTTCGCTCTAGTGATAGTTTCCTTGGCTGTGCAGAAGCTTTTTAATCTGATCAGGTCCCATTTATTTATTTTTGTTGCTGCTGTGATTGCTTTGGGGGGTCTTCTTCATAAATTCTTTGTCTAGGCCAATGTTCATATGAGTTTATCCAACATTTTCTTTGAGAATTCTTATGGTTTCACGTCTTAGGTTTAAATCTGTTATCCATCGTGAGTTGATTTTTTGAGGGGTGAGAGATGTGGGTCTAGTTTCAGTCTTCTACATATGGCCATCCAGCTTTCCCAGCACTATTTATTGAATGGGGAATCTTTTCCCCAGTGTATGTTTTTCTGGAATTTGTCAAAGATCAGATGACCATACAAGGTTGGTTTTGTATTTGGGTTCTCAGTCCTGTTCCATTGGTCTATGTCTCTGTTCTTGTGCCAGTACCATGCTGTTTTGGTTAGTATAGCCTTGTAGTATAGTTTGAAGTCTGGTAGATAGATGCCTCCCAATTTGTTCTTTTTGCATAGGATTGCTTTTGCTAGACGGGGTCTTCTCCAGTTCCACATGAAGCATAGAATTATTTTTTCTAGATCAGCAAAAAATGATGTTGGTATTTTGATAGGGACTGCATTGATTCTGTAAATCACTTCAGGTAGCAAAGACATTTTTACAATGTCGATTCTGCCTATCCAAGAGCATGGTAGGGTTTTCCTTCTGTTTACATCCTCTGGAATTTCTTTTCTCAGTTTTGTAATTCTCTCTATATACGTCTTTGACCTCCTTAGTTAGATATGTTCCTAAATATTTAATTTTCTTTGGTGCTATTGTGAAAAGTGTTGCATCTTTAATTTGTTTCTTGGCTTGATTGTTATTAGCATATATGAAGGCTATGGATTTGTGTGCATTAATTTGTATCCTGAGACTTTGCTGAATTCGTTTATCAATTACAGTAATCTCTTGGTTGAATCTTTGGGGTTTTCTATGTATAATACCATATCGTCTGCGAATAGTAAAAGTTTGACCTCTTCTTCCCCTATCTGGACGCCCCTGATTCCTCTCTCTTGTCTAATTGCTGTGGCCAGGACTTCCAGTACTATGTTGAAAAGAAGTGGAGATAGTGGGCAACCTTGTATAGTTCCTGTTTTAAGGGGGAATGATTTCAATTTTTCCCCATTGAGTATGATATTGGCTGTGGGTTTATCATATATGGCTTTAATAGTTTTGAAGTATGAGCCATCTATGCTTATATTGTTAAGAGTTCTTATCATAAAAGGATGCTGGATTTAGTCAAAAGCCTTTTCTGCATCTATTGAAAGGATCATATAATCTTTGTTCTTGCTGTTATTTATGTGGTAGATTACATTTATAGATTTGCGTATGCTGAACCATCCCTGCATCCTGGGAATGAAGCCCACCTGATCGTGATGAATTATTTTTTTGATGTACATTTGAATTCGGTTTGCAAGAATTTTACTGAGAATTTTTGCATCTATATTCATAAGGGATATTGGTCTGTAGTTTTCTTTTCTTGTTGTGTCCTTTCCTGGCTTTGGTATCAAGGTGATATTGGCTTTGTAGAATGAGTTTGGGAGGATTCCATCCTTCTGGATGTTTTCAAATAATTTCTGCAGTATAGGAACCAGTTCTACTTTGTAGGCTTGGTAGAATTTAGGTGTGAACCCATCTGGTCCAGCACTTTTTTTTGTTGGAAAATTTTTTATTACAGCGTCAATTTCAGTGCTTGATATTGGTCTGTTTAGAAATTCTGTTTCTTCCTGGTTGAGCCTAGGGAGGTAGTGTGTTTCTAAGAATTTGTCCATTTCCTCCATGTTTTCGTGTTTGTGGGCATAGAGATTTTTGTAGTATTCAAAGATGATGTTTTGTATTTCCATGGTATCAGTTGTGACTTCTCCTTTTTCATTTCTAATTGAGCTTATTAGAGTCCTTTTCTTTCTGCTTCTGGTCAACCTGGCAAGGGGTCTGTCTATTTTGTTTATCTTTTCAAAGAACCAACTTTTCATTTTATTAATCTTCTGTATTGTTCTTTTGTTCTCAATTTCATTTAATTCTGCTCTGATCTTGGTTATTTCTTTTCTTCTGCTGGCTTTAGGATTGCTTTGCTCTTCCTTTTCCATTTCCTTAAGATGATTCATTAGTTTACTGATTTGTGACCTTTCTGTCTTTTGGATGTGGGCATTTAAGGTGATAAGTTTTCCTCTCAGGACTGCTTTTGCTGTATCCCACAGATTTTGATAACTTGTGTCCCCGTTATCATTTAGTTCGAAGAATCTTTTGATTTCCATTTGAATCTCCTCCTTTTCCCAATAGTCATTCAGCAACAGATTGTTTAATTTCCATGTTTTTGGATGAAGATGTGAGTTTCTGTTGGAATTGATTTCTAATTTTATTCTGCTGTGGTCTGAAAAGATACACTGTATGATTTCTATTTTTTTTTAAAATTTGTTTAGATCTGTTTTGTGGCCTAGGATGTGGTCAATTTTAGAGAAAGTTCCATGAGCTGACGAGAAGAATGTATATTCAGTGTTATTTGGGTGGAGTGTTCTGTAGATATCTGTTAGGCCCAATGTTCTAGAGTACTGCTTAAGTCCTTTGTTTCTTTGTTTATTTTCTGTTTGGAGGATCTGTCCAGTTCCATCAGTGGGGTGTTGAAGTCCCCTGCTATTATGGTATTGCTATTTATTATGTTGTCTCGATCAAGCAGTATTTGCTTTATGTATCTGGGCACTCCTGTGTTGGGTGCATAAATGTTTAGGATTGTTAAATCCTCTTGTAAGATTTTCCCCTTCACCACTATATAGTGTCCACTTTTGTCCTTCTTTACTTTTGTTGCTTTAAAGTTTATATCATCTGAAATAAAGATGGCTACTCCAGATTTCTTTTGGTTTCCATTAGCCTGGAAAATTGTATTCCATCCTTTCACCTTGAGTCTGAATGCATCCTTGTGTGTAAGGTGTGTTTCCTGGAGACAACGGATACTTGGCTTGTATTTTTTAATCCATTCAGCCAGCCTATGTCTCTTCAATGGGCAATTCAAGCCATTCACATTTATTGAGAGAATTGATATTTGGGGTAAATTTCTGTTCATTCTGTTGGATGGTGTCTTTTGTTTTACCTCTTGTGTCATTGTGGAATCTGGGTTCTGGAGTTTTGGCTTTTGCGTAGTTTTACATTGGTGGGTGTCTGTTGTGCTGGTTGGTGTACAATGCAGGTCTGAGCACTTCTTGCAAGGCTGGTCTGCATTTTGCAAATTCTATCAGTGATTGCTTGTCTGGAAAAGTCTTTATTTCTCCCTCATATAAGAAGCTTAGTTTGGCAGGATACAGAATTCTGGGTTGGCCTTTGTTTTGTTTTAGGAGACTGATGATGACTCCCCATTCCCCTCTGGCTTGTAAGATTTCAGCTGAGAAATCTGCAGTTAATCTGATTGGTTTCCCTTTGTAGGTTACCTGCTGTTTTCGTCTTACAGCTCTGAGGAGTGCCTCTTTTGTGTTTACTTTGGTCAGTCCAATAATTATGTGGTGTGGTGAATGCCTTTTCACGTTGAGTCTCCCAGGATTCCTGTGTGCTTCTTGTACTTGGATATCGAGATTTCTGGCTAGGCTTTGGAAATTTTCCTCTATTATTCCTTCAAATAGATTTTCCACCTACGTGAATTTTCTCCCTCTCCCTCAGGGATGCCTATGATCCTTATGTTTGGCCTCTTTACATAATCCCACATTTCTTATATGCTTTTTTCATGCCTCTTGTTTTTGTGTTCTTTCTCTTTGACTGATTTATTTAGCACATAGGAGTTGTCTTCTAGCTCTGAAATTCTTTCCTCTCCATGGTCCAGCCTATTCTTAAGGCTTTCCACTGTGTTTTGTAGATCCTTGAATGCTTCTTTCATTTCTAGAATTTCTATTTGATTTTTCCATAATACTTCTATTTCTTTGGAGAATTTTTCATTCATTTCTTGCATTTTTCTTGTGGTTTCTTTGTGCTGGGATTCAATTTTCTCTTGAATTTCATTGAGCTTTCTTATAATCCATAAACGAAATTCCTCTTCTGTCATTCTACACATTTCATTTGAGTTGGTATCCATTGCTGAGGAACTGATGATTTCTTTTGGGGGTGACTTTTCACTCTGATTTTTCATGTTTCCTGAGTTCTTTTGCTGGTTTTTTTTCTCACCTGGCCTCTTGGTTGAGAGCTGGGGGTATTAGGGCTAGTTTATGGCCCTGTCTCCAAGCCCCCAAGGTTCATTCCTTGGCAGAGTCAGGGAGAGGAGTAGTGGCCTGTATTGCCTTAGGTGTATTTTAGCAAGTTTGGTGGATCTTGGGTTATCTCTGACCTGTTGTCTTCTCCTCTTCCCGGTGGAGTGTAGTGAGATTGTCCTCCCAGCTTGAGCTCCAAGCTGGTGGATTGTACTTGAGGGTACGAATCCACTGCTCCCTAATAGTTAGGTATTCTTTTATGTCCGTGGCAGACTCTGATGCCCCAGTTGGGGTATGCGAAAGCCCCGAGCTTTGGGAGGGGCCTTGTAGCTCCTTGGAGTTACTTTGACCCTGCTCCTCCTGAGGGGCTGGTAGAAACACAATTTCTTTTGGCTGCCGTGTGAGAGCTGGATTGGAAAAAATTCTGTACAGCTCAGAGGTTGCTTATCTAGCTGCATGTGTCTGTCCTTCTGATGTGCGTCTCCACGTGATACTGGCTGATAGGGGGATCTTCAATTGTGCACCCCTTTTCCACCACTAGACCCCAAGGTGAGGCAGGTGGGCGTCTCTATCCCCAGCAGTCTCCACCTGGGGGATGTTCCCATGGGGAGGGGGGAATAGTGGGCACTGGAAGCGCTCTTGGATGGCACAAAATTCCCTAATGAAGTGGGCAGTGTTATTGGGAGCTACTCTGGTTCAGCCTGTGGCTCTTGAGGTATTTGGTTGTCATGAGACCCGGCAGTTATACAAAATGAGTCACTATAGCCAGCAACCTTCAAAATGAGTGATCTCTGGGGTACAGGAGGGCTGGGACCTGAAGGGCGGGCACTAGGACCAGCACGGAGCGGACTTGTCGGAGGCCAGGGCCGGGGTAGCATAACCAGATGGACGAGTTGCAAACTGTTTCCAATACCCAAAGGTCCTGCCAGTACAGTTCCGGGATCTCATCCCACCTGCAACCCACGGATGCAGCTGTCCCTGGCCACCAAGGGCAAAGCCTATCTCGCCCCCGTGGAGGAGCCCCGGGCCGGGGCGGGGGGAGCTAGAGACGCGGCTCATGGCTCCGCGCGGGCGGCTGTAAAGATGGCGGCCGCCACCAGCCTGGCGCACAGCCGGGCTTCGATCATGCCCAGGAACGCAGCTCTTCTCAACCGGCCTGCGGCCCGTGGAGGCAATTGCCAGCAGCCCTTGTGGGCGTGTCCCGCTCTCCGTTCAACTCCTGGGCCCAGTCCCGCTGACTTCCAGTGACTCGGTGCCGGCCTGCGGGTTCCCGCGCACTGTCCCGGGAAGCTGTATCTCCGCCCAGTCCCTGCCCGGCCCTGAGCGGTCTCTGTATATTGCAGCTGAGAGTTCTGTTTGGCTCTCGCAGTTGCTTCCTCTCCACAGAGCCTGCTGCCTCCAGCAACCGCTTTGCCCCAACTCTGGGCTTGTCCCTGACTGAGTGGATGGGGAGATGCGTAACCGCTTGAGGGGGTAGGTCGCGCTGCGCTGACCTGGCAAGCGTGTCCTTCCCGCGCCCTGGGCTCTATTGCACTCCGTGTGCTCTCCTATCTTTGTGAAAATTTTGTACCTGTTTTCTTGGGCTGGGCGTCCCACGTTGTTTCTCTGTAATTCACAATGCTGTTTTCAGAGTGAGCGGTCCTGGCGCGCAGGCACCCGATGGCGTTTTTCACCTCCTTCCCTGGAGCGGTGCGGTGGGAGGACTCTATCAGACTGCCATTTTTCCTCCAGCCCTTTCAAATTCTAGATAGTTTTATAGATGTGAAAATTTGTTCACAAAAGGTAGTTTAAAAAAACCCCAAAACTAAAACAATGTTTGCAACAACTCAAATTTTACAATAATTAATTTATTATTGACAAATGTAATGTTGAATTTTCTTAGCAATATTGGAAATAGATTTTAATCTAATCAAACTTTTTAATATCCAATATTTCAAAATAATACTAAAGCTTGTATTAGTATTTTAGAACATGCATGTGTTTTTTAGAGCAGTCACCCTGGTCCCGGCTTAGGCACCACTTACAAGGACATGTGACTGCAGAAGGTGGAAGTAGCAGATGCTTAATGCAAAGACGGAGAATCAGGGCCAGTGCTTCGGGCCATGCCCACCGGGAACCTTTCTTTGGCCTCCCTATTTTGGCATAGCTGAGTGACCCCACCCTGAGGGGAGCAGCACTACTCCTTTGGGCACAGGCCACTCCACAGATCTCTTCACCAAGGTGGGCAACAGCGTGTTCTGTGGCAGCCTGGAGGCAGTGCACCTCTGGAGCAGGTGGGAATGTCATGGTTGAGTCCGTAGAGCTCCCTGTCAGCAATGTGCTCCCTGACAGCAGGGGACTCTACGTGCAACCTCAGACCCCACTCTGCTGGAACTGGCTTCAGAAGCCCCTCTGAGGTGGCTGCTGGTCACGGTGGCTGCCAGAGAGCCAAGACTGGTGGGAGTATCATGGCACACCGTGTCTGCACCTGCACAGCAGCCAGGGCGCCGCGTGGGAAGCTATGAGTTGGGTCACCCTTCCTGCCCATGGGCTGATCATCCAACTCTCTGCTGAGGAGCATTTGGTGCCTCCTCTTGGCTTATCCAAGTAAGATTAAACTCATTTCCTTCATGGGTCTGACTCCAGTCATCCTTCATACTCTTGTTTCTTCTTTCCTGCTCTATGCTCCAGTCAAAGTGGAAACTTCCTGTACCATGGGGTTTCCGATCACTGAGACACTATCCACATTCATCACTCTCTCCGGATCTCCCTCCCCAGTTTTCTGACCTGTTGAAATCTTTCCTTACCAAAGTTTAGCTAAACTCTGGTCATCGCTCCACAAATTCTAAACATATTTTGTACTTTTACAACTTATTGCATGTTGTCTTATATTATAGTCTCGCTTTTAATATATTTGACTCTCCTCTTAGAGAAGCTAAGGGAGATTCTTATTGACTTGTGGGCCCCTTAATGCCTATTACAAAATACACACACAGTAAGTAATTATTGAGTATAAGTTAAATTGTTATAGTACCATGAACTAGCAAAAATGAGTCCTTGAGAAAAGCTTATTTTAAGTTCATATGCCAATTTACATCCCATTTTAAACTGTTTCATCTTACTGAGAAATAGATACAATGTGCTTTTGACACATCTGCATATCATGCATAGTATCTGTGCTGGATTTTTCCAGAAGCATCTATCAAAACTCAAGTTCGACTGAGTAACATGCCAAGCACAAGAGACGGCCACATGCTTGCTCCACCATCACTCACCATATTCTCGGGGGCACCATTTATAGAAAATCTGTTTCCCTCATATAAGAAAATCTCTACTGGTAGTTTATATACAATTACAACATAAATGATGCTATTCATTGTAACAGGAGCACCAGTGTTATTAATATTAATAACATCCTGCCTCAACTATTTATTAAGCACCCAACCTTCATGTGTTGTGGACCCTCTCTGAATCTGAGATTCTTCACACATAATATGTCATAAATCACAGCAAAATTATTGCATGATAGATAGCATTATTTTTATTTATGAATATATAATGCAAATAACTTTTGCTTTACATGATGTCCCCTAGGTCATAGGGTAATTATAACAATTAATAAAAAATATAGTGTATGTGTGTCTTTTACTGGTTATCTACTAAACCCTCAAATATTCATATATTTACATCTTTCTGGTATAAGTGATAAGTGATATTTCTCTTAAAAGTGCATGTTACTCTTCATGATGTTCAGCTATTTTCATCCTTGCACCTTTAATCATATCACACAGAATGCATGAGAAAATGTGAACACACATTTTTCATTAAAATAAACCTTTCAACTTCTAAAAATTATTTTTGTGGAGCTACACTGCACAGTCAATGTACTGGCAAAGGGAGTTGTGAGTGGTGCGTGTGTGATTCAGAAACTAAACAACTTAACCTTTTGACCTACTTCTAGGGGTTGTTAAAAATATTTCCTCTTCAGACCTGATAGTGAAGATATGGGAAGCATGTCCATGTGGGTTCCTGTAATCCTCGCCAGGTTAGGAACAGAAACAAAATTGATTTCACTGATGTCTCTTACTTCGACTAGGAGAGAGTGAGTTGGATGTGTATCCAAGTCAAGGTTCAGCCTTCTCTGTTGGGACTGCAGAGTCACCTGAGTCTTAGGAAGGTCCCGTGCTCTGTGGCAAGCAGAGACCCTAGTGTCCAAGAGCTAAGGAGCATTTAACAGGAATGAGGTAAAAGATTTGGTCGAATGGTCATTCTTGCACATGATATGAATAGGACCAGTGATATGCTGCTCCACCTTAGGATGGTACAAAGCAGTAGATTTAAAGGGGGGAGGTTAATTCCACAATGGAATACCATAAGTAATTTCTCCTATGAAAAGAATACCAGAGCATGAGAGATGCTGGGAAAACAAAGGGGTAAAGCAGGCCTTCCACTGAAGTTAACATACTTACAAAGGGAACCAACCAGCAACAGCACTTGTGATTGACATTGCCTTATAATTTCTGCAGGTCTTTGCTGATTTGCTTCAAAATCAGCTGCATTATTAATAAAATTTTAGCAATTTAAAATGATTACTGGTTATCTTAAGTCAATTTTAAATCAGGTTGAATATAACATAAAATAATTTTATGGAAAAAATTATGATTAATAAGATCTCCAAATACTATCCAGCATCCCATACACATGTATATGCACTCCTGCATGCATGTGTGCATATATATACATAAAATGTTTGTTATATTTTTAATAATTGAAAAATAAGTCAACAATTACATTTCTTTAATTGAAAATGCTGAAAACATCACTGAATTGTACTTATTATAGGGTGCTTATTACATATTTCCTGAACCTTAAACATTAATGAGAAATATTCAAAACATTAAATATTAAATCTGTTGCAGAAATTCATGTTTTACCATAAACAGTTTTAGCTGTTTCACTTGGCTTTAATTCTCATACCCCTTTTTAAATAAGTTAACCACTTCTAGTCTAAGATCTTCAGATTTCCCCTGGCTAATTAAGATCAGCAAAACATAACTAAGATTTCAATATTTTAAATTTTGTGAAACAAAGTTTTTACTATTTAAAGTTCGTCCTATGAAAGGCAAAATTTAGATTTCTTTATTTAATAACCTTAGTAGTCATGCCACGTACAAATGGCTCAGGTTCATTGGAAGAAAACCATGGTTTATAGATTGTAGTGTTGTTCATCTTGAAAGCAGCTACTGCATCTTATTTAGTAAGACTCCATCCTGTTGAGCTTAGGGCTTCCTATTGAGGATACATTTCATAGTTTTTTTGTTAATTTGTAAATCAATGAATAAACAATTCTTAATATATATTTATTCAGAAAATGGTCAATTTATTGTACTCAAAGAACACTACAATGTACTTGCTTTCTCAATTAAGTTAACTCTACAGGGGTAAAAAGAGGAATTCAGAACTCAAGTACGAAGTCATAGGTATCAGCATCTTCCAAAATTGTTGGGAAGAAGGACAACCTGGGAGTTGGGAAACAGCTTTAAGACTAACTCAATAGTCCACAGGAAAGACAAGAACATCCTCACCAACCCTGTAGAAGAGAAAAAAGAAGAAGATGTCAGATCAAGGGAGGTATCAGAAGTAGAAGCAACTGGTTTGGTCCCATGCAATTTATGAGAAAGGTGAAGATGCTTTCAAAATTGGGCAGTGCTATTAGTGGTACTGATTGAGATCAAATTCCATTTAATCTCCATTGCAGATGGAATAGTAGATTTGAGGAAAGTGAGGATGATGAGTATAATTTAAACAATTTGAGGAAACTCCAGAAGACATGAGTTTATAGGAGATCCAAGAAACTGTCTCCAAGGAAACCAGAAATATGGATGTTACCTTGGAAGAGAGATTATGGATAGAGATTTTGGAGTTATCCATTCAAAACATGAGAAAATGTTAACTCCAACAGATAATTTTCATCTATATTTTTGTCAAAAGTGTCTCAAATTTGGTCTGCTTTGAGTTTTCACAACTTTATGTGTCACCTCCATACTAGTGTATTCTCATGAGCTGATTACTCGCTAATAAACTGCAACTGGTGAAATTCTGTGCCCTCCCACACAAGCCATCCAACCTTCCAGGTGTAGTGAGGAACGCCTGACGAGATTGGCCTAGGTCCGAGGTACACAGTCAGTGGTCCCTCTCTCTGTAATGTACTTCCCACCTACTTAGGTACCAGAAAAATCACTATTCATTCTTTCAAATACCTTATCCCCTTCTTCAGGAAACCTTCCTGCCTTCTGGCAGAGTTAGCGCCTCCCATGAGCTCTCAAAGTTTATGCACCAGCCTGTCCCCTCCTCCTCCCTGGCAATGGTCAGGGAGAGAGAGACGGTCACCCCCAGAAGCCGGCCTTGAGCTTGGCAGCTCAGACCCCTCAGCATCGGGAACAGGGCACTGTGCAGGGGCCCTCCCGGGGCTGGGCTCCCAGGCCTTTGTGCTGCCAGGGTGCAAGGCCTCACCGGGCTGAGCCCGGCACGCAGCACGAGCGCAAGCGTCCCTCCCGTCAGCGCCCGCCGGGCCTGCAAGAGCCGACGCCAGCCCCCCGGAGGCGCGTGCTCCATGGCGCACGTCCCGCCCCGCGTCCCCGTCAGATCCTCTCCCCAGGGCGCGGGGGGCCACGGACGACGCTGCCTGTAACTGCCGGCTCCCGCACGTGCCTGTGAGTTTCTTCACTTAAGTGACATTACGCGATGGTGGGAGTCCTTAGCAAGGGCCCCTGGGCGCGGACTCAGCTGGACTCCGCTGCGTGCATCGAACTGCGTCATGGTTCTCGCCGCCTGTCTGCCGCCGTCCTGGGAATGGGGACGCGCTGCGCTCTCCCCTTCCTTGCTGTCCTTGTCTCTCTCCGCACTTCTCCAACTCACTTTGTCCCTTGCACCTTCTTCTTAATGCCTGATTCCCACCGGGCTTCCTTTCCCTCCAAAACAGACTCCCGAGTGCGCCGTCCAGCTGCGCCGCACCTGTTGACGCGCAGGTGGCCTGTGGCTTGCGGCGGCGCGCGGCTGGCACCTCGTAATCGCGGAGCTGGGGAATCTCGACAGAAGCTCAGGCGCTCCGTAAATGTTTCGGAATGAATCCCAGATTGTTTATATTAATATCTTCTTTTTCATCTCAGACTTAAAGTAGTGCAGTTGAGAACAAAGTGTTTTCTTTGAAGCTTTATGCAAAATTGTTCTTCATTATGTGATGAAGGTTAAATATTGACTAAGAAAGTAGATGGAATGCTTTGTTTTTTAATTCAGTCTAGATTTTGAAATTTCCTCATAAATGATTCTGAACTGCTCCCAAATATATATTTCACTTTTTATTCAATTATCTTTACTTTTAGCTACTTCTAAAATAAATAACTCACCGTTTATTATTGTGGTAATTTGCTGTTTTGCTACTGTTGGCAAGTCATTTCTGGTTCCTTGGACCTCTGTTGTCCATCTTAAGCAAGAGACTTCTAGGAAAGTGGTGCTTCGTAGAGCTTTCTGCAGTGAGGGGAACGTTCTCATCTGTGCTGTCAGTTCCAGTAGCCACTGTCCTCGTGTGTCTCTAGGGCACTTGGAATGTGACTAGTGTGGCAGAGAAACTGCATTTTTATTTTGATTTAATTGTAACTAGAATATAAATTTAAATAGCCACATGTGGCTAGCGTTCACTATATGGGGCAGCACAGTTCTAGGAGGCAATGGTTTCGCCAGCCACTCATGGCCAAAGCAAAGCCTCAGCAGTGATGTTATTAATTACCACAACCTTGTATGTTTCCCTCACATGTGCCTTTATTTATCTTCCACGAAATGAGGCCTTTATATAAAAATAGCTTTATTTGAATTTTTCAATTAACACAAAGATCATTTTTTTCAATTTCTGACAATTTCCCAGCCATTCTTATGTAGTGATGACAAGGCAAGTTACCATAAACAGTCCATACCATAAAGGCAAAGAAATTCCAGTAGAATTTCTTTGAAATTCTACTTGAATTTCTTTTTAATTAAAAATCAGATTAAAAAGTCTCTAGGTGATCTTTTGTATTTATTTCATTTTAAATTGTGATTTGTTGTTTTATCTGTAATTTTTTCCGGGCTTACCAACAAAATAATCAACAGAAAGATTTTTTAAAATGGGTTCCAGTGTCACAAAGTATTTTTTTTTAAATTTTTTAGTTTTTCCCCTAGTTTTCTGGCCAACTTTTTTAAAACTAAAATAAAACTTATTTAATTTTTCCTGACATGACATCTCCTGGCAATTGTCTATATAGGAAAGAAAATGCATGGAGTCAGGCCAAAAGTATGCAGTGTCACTATGTCTTCATTTATCCTTTATAAAATCAGAAATAAATTACATGAGGGCAACATGCTTTTATTATCATGTTAAAAACCCAAATGGATAATGCTAGGTTGCTGTGCAGTCAAGGATCACTATCTGTCTCATTTTTAACACAGACATTTTGCTTTTAATAATGTGTTAATGGGAGGAAACATGAATGCCATTTCTGTAATTCTTTGTTCTGGCTGAGGATAACTGATATTATCTAATGAATATGCAAATAACTCAAGCCTCCTTATTAATTGTGTCTAAACCATCTGTTCCTGAAAGAGCACTTGAATATTTGCCACATAACATTATATGAATGTGTGCAGAGGACTGTTAAAGAAACTTTGAGCGGTTAATCTATATATTTTAATGAATCTGTGGTTTTACTACCATCCATAAATGAGGCAGCTTCCCTAAACTGAAATTAGTGTTCAAATGAGATTATTTGGGCTTGAAATTTCACAAGAAAAATGCTAAGAATAATGTTAGTGTTTTAAATTACCTAAACCATGAATTTTAGGATTCCAAGATTTTTGAACAGAACCCAATTTACGTGGCCTGCATCTTACAAAGTCATTTCTGAGATAGACATATATTGCTTCATGCATATGCATGATTAATGTAACACACTCATATTTATTCAGGGCACGTACAATATTAATTATTTTTCTGCTGGTATCTTATAAAAGGTAAATAATATCTTTGAAAAAAATTTTAAGGAAGGATGAAATAAAATAGATTTCTTACTTCAGACTTAAAGCACTTCTGTGTTGAAATTGCAAACAGTAAAAATGAATTGGAAATAAGTTTACTTCTATTTTTACTTCACTTCTCTTCAGATCAAAATTCTTTGACCCCATTTTGAGTGGTGGCTGGCTGTTTTTCATAAATTCTGCTCCACAATCAAGTTTGACTGCATAGCTACCATAATTAAATACCGTATTTTTATCTTTTCCTCACAAAGGTGCACAAAAAGCAAAACAGCAAGCTGTGCTTTACTTTTTGTTTATCTCCTTGTAAAGATACATGTTTTCCACCTTTTTAGATTATAGTCCCTTATAAATCAAATATGATTTTATTATATAAACGTCTGACCCTCATTTATGTTCTATTAGGCACTTTAACAAGTTTCTATCTCAAGTGAAAATTCTTTCATAAGTAAACAAATTATTGGACTTGTGATTTTCACTCGAAAACAAAATAAAATGCATGAATTTGATAAAATTTCTTCCCTGCTGAATACAGCTTTGGCCACATCCTAGGGTCAGGAACAAACTAATAACTTTTAGGACTAGAAAGTGAAGTAAGTTCTTTTTTAATACCCAGATGAAAAATTGGTTTTTTTTTGGTATTTCTTCAGAATTATATAATAAAATCATAAAATTATGATGATATATTTATTAACACTCAAATTAATCTCTTAACGATTATGAAGATATTGCATACATTTCCCCTACATACACACACGTACACACACACTGTGGCTCAAAATTTGCATCTCTGGTGTTTGCTATTCTACTTTAGTACAAGTAAATAAGTAATAGAATCTTTTTAAAAACTGTGAATAAATGCCAACTTGGGACCCTATTTCTAACCTGTATACAACCACAAATTATGTGTTGTCACCTTTCTAGATGTCAGAAATTCCTTGTTGGTGGAACCAAAATAATAACAATTGGCACAGCCCATGCTATAGTATAAATAGCCAAGTGGAAAGTATATAAAATATCCTTGAAAAATTAATATTTTCATACCCATAGAAGGTGTTATTTTTTAAATCATTACGAATACATGTTAAATGAATGCCTTCATGTTATTAATAGAATACTCACTTTAAGCAATCTATGACATAGGTATGTTTTCTCTACATATAACCTGACACCAGCAGTTACTATTAATAAGCCTACTTACTCCATTTGCAACATCTTAGGAAGAATAGAAAGATATCTAGTGTACAGTTGAAGATAATAGTTAATAATATTGTATTATATACTGAAAATTTGCTCAGAAAGTAGATTTTCAGTGCTATTACCACACACACACAAAGGTAACTATGTGTGGTGATGGATATGTAAATTTTGCTTGACTGTAGTGATCATTTACTATATATTTGCACTATATCAAAATATCATGTTGTACACCTTAAATATGTACAGTAAGAATGAATAAAAAATAGCTTCAAATATGAGCCAATTTCCTTTTTACCTTTCTACTGCTACACTGGGCTTTTATTCTGTAAAAGTAAAATTTTATCCTGATATATAGTATCATTAAACACTCCAAAAATATTCAGATTATTCCCTTTAGTATACACTCTATTGGTCAAATTTTTGAGATTGCTAGTGATGTCAATTTTGTGGCTTCTCTTATTTTTCCAGAAATATCAAAGGTGGGCAGTATGAGATGCTAATGTTCATGAGTAATGGTCCCATTGCTTCATTTATATTCCATTTTTATTATACTTTTAAAGTTTCTATATTATATAGTTAGTTAATTCAGAGACAAACACGTCTTCACTATTTCTTGTTAATGACTCCCATTGCACCAATATTTTGGCTTCTCAATTATATTATGAAATTGCTTTTTTTAAAAAGTTGTTTTAGATATTCATTGTATTTCCTATTATTGGATTTATCCAAATAGTATTATAAATGTTGGTTGTTATACCTTAACAAGCCCCTTTTTTCTAATTCCAGTCTCTGTTCATGATTTTGTTATCTCTTGCCAGTGAGTACTTCTCCAATGGTTTCCTAATATCTCTCTCTGCTTCTATTCCACGCCTAATTCAGTCTTTCTTAAACAGTGCAAACTCCTTTTCTCTAAATCAATATTATTCCCATGCATTTTAGTCTCTACAAATCTTCTGGAAATTCCCATTTTGTATAGACTTTTTCAGCTTGGTGTTGGTACCTTTTACGCTCTGACTCCCACCTACTCAAGAAAATAGGGGGCCAAAAACCAGACTTCATGGCCTTCTCCAGACCCGTTGTCTGTCTTCATCTTCTGTCCTCCTCTGTGCCCTTGTTTGTGTTAACTTCCCTTTCAGTTGTCCCATTGCGTCTCTGCAGCTGGTCATACCAAAATTTTCACATTTCAAACTTATTTTATTTAACTTGTGTTTGTGTTGTTTCCCTTGTTGATTGTGAGTCGCTGAAAGTAACCAATAATGTCTCCTTCATCACTCCTGATGTTATTACTCACTGCAGCTTACATGTTGTCTTGCACAAAATAGATGCTAGGAAAACTTTCTGAAAGAAATTAACTGCCCACTGTTCTTATAACTAAAGAAAAAAAAGTAAAAGAATATCTAATAGTTTTTCAGTTTTTCAATTATGATTTCTATTTTTTACATATGTACCTTTCAATTCAGAGTATAAATAAAAATGCCACTTTTCAGCTAAGTATAAAGAAAAGTACTGCATTTCTCTTATACTATGTGGTTTCTTCAAGCAAAAAAATACAGTGATACCTGCTAAAACACTCTCAAATGTACATTTGAACCAGGTTACCTCGTGTCTGTAATATTGGTGATCATTATTTTGCATTCAATAGTGTCAGGAACTACACCAGGTGCTTTTCATTCCTTAGGTCTTGTTACAGTCGCCTAACAAGGAAGGGTTATTGCCTCTAGTTTACAAACAGGAACTTTGAGGCTTGGGAAGGTTGAGCGATTTCCAAAAAGCTATAGAAACCAAAGATAAATGGCAGAATATTTATTTTGCTTGTGTTATTTGTGCCTCTTTCTTGGCTATTGAATGCTGTCTGTCCAGAAGGCCTCCAGGTGCGGACTCTATCTTGTGGAGCACGTATGCAGCCTCTGCAGAGATCCCCGCTAGGACTTCCACACTCATCTTTTTCTGATTTAGGCCATGTCTACTCTGCCTACCCTCCTGCCCCCTATCAGTTCCTGCCCCTGGCAGTATATCCTTGGCAGCATCCCGCTTGGAAGCGTTGTCTTTGATGAGACTAAAACCTACCTCTCTCCGTGGTGGACCCTCAGATCTTGGAAAGCTGATACAGTCTTGTCCTCTGAGAGGCACAGACTGTTCTCACTGCTCCTTTTGCTCCCTGCTCTGACATGTGGGCTGCTCCAGCAAGCCCTGCATTCAGAGGATTTATTAGGTGAGGAGCACACGCCAATGTTTGCACACCCAAACTGCAGAGGACAGATGTCAAGTTCTGCCGAGAATTTTCTTCTATAGCACTGGGTGCAACTATGAATTTCTACAGCTCTGCCGAAGATTTATGTTAACAGAAGTCATAGCTTAATATCTATGGGTTTCAAATTATTCAGCTTTAAAATGTAGAAGATAAAATCAGCATCATAAAGTGGTAACTTTTGAATCAATTCATGTAAAGTACTTAGAACAACGTTGGGAACATGGTAAATATTTAAAATGTATTATTATTAGAGTTAATCTTAGTGTTGATGATATTTGTCTCTGGTCTCTTGAGGTTCTCTCATTTGGACTTAAGGAACAAGTAACTCCTTCCCTTCCACCTACAAATTTCTATTACTACAAATTTCCTTCAAATTAATTTCTACAGTAAAATACTAGAATTCATTTATATAATATAAACTCCTGGAAATTGTGTTTGCTGGTTGAGTTTGGCTACGTTATAGCAAATCCTCTAAGAATTGTATACAGTTCCTCTCTTTAAAACATATGGCACTTATGATCAATAGTGTTCAGCTCTGAGGCCTTAGTTGAATTTCCAAAACACTGAGAAAGATTCCTTTCACATTCTTTTATAAGGAAAAACATAACATCTCTTTTGTAGCCAGAGTGATGTAGACTGGCATCTGGGCCGATTTTCTAGTTATGCTCTAGTGGTAACGAAATGCCCACTCCTATTCTTTTCTGGTTTACTGTCTTTGCCTGAATTTATGTTAATGTGTATATTTATAGAAATATAAAAGAATGAGGCCATTCTCTAATGATGCAAGGTCCTCAAGGACAATGAGATGTCTGTAAAAATTTACTGTCTGCCAACTAAACACAATATTGAATCAAGTAATGGGAGGAGTATGTTAACTAATTGCAAGGAAATCGTTAATTTTAATGTGTTCTACTATTGAGCAATATTAGAAAATTCATTTGAGGCGATATGGTAGGCAGAATTATGGAGCCCCACAGATGTCCGCATCCTAATCCCTGAAACCAGTGAATATGTTACCTTACATGAAAAAAGGAACTTTGCAGATAGATTAAGATTATGGATCTTGAGGTGAGTAGGGTATCCTGGATTATCTAGATGAGTCCACTATAATCACATGAGCTCTTAAAAAAACCTTGCCCAGCTGAGGTTAGGATCAGAAGATGTGACTATGGGACAAGGGTCAGAGAGATGCAGTGGTGCTGGCTTTGAAGGTGGAGGTAGGGGGCAGTGAGCTGAGGATGTGGGTGGCACCCAGGGGTTGGAAGAGGCAAGTAAATGGACTTCCCCCTAGAGCTTCCAGGAAGAAATACAGCCCTGCTGATACCACAATTTTAGCCCCGTGGGACCTCTAACCTACAGAACTGAAAGAAAATAAGTTTTTGCTAAGTCAAGTTTTTGGTAATTTCTTGCACCAACAATAGAAAAGTAATCCAGCTTTTGATGCCTGGAAGTGAGGTGCTGCTTTCAAAGATATCTAAATATTGGGAAGGTGATTTTGCTATTGGCCAATGAGCAGAGGCTGAAAGAATTTCGAAACAGCCTAGATTGCCTTGGACAGACTATTAGTAAAAATATGAACCATAATTATTCTGATAGAGAGAAAGCAAAAGGTAGTGAGGGGCATGTAGAGAAAACCTAATTCATATTAAATAATACCTAAATCATCATGTACAGGCTATTGGTAGAAACGTGGGTGTTAAAGTCACTGTTGGTGAGAGCTCAGAGGAAAAAATAAACATGTAAATGAAAACTGGAGGAAAAGGAATCATTCTTATATAGTGGCAGAAAGCTTAGTGGATTGTGTCCTGTAGTTAAGTGGAAAGCAGAATTTTATTTTTAATTTAGAGATAGGGTCTCATTTTGTTGTCTAGGCTGGACTTGAACTCCTGGGCTCAAGCAGTCCTCCTGCCTCAGCCTCCTGAGTAGCTGAGTACCTGGGAGTATAGGTGTGCAACACCATGTCCAGTGAGAAGCAGGACTTTTTTGTGTGTGTGCTGCTTCTAGTAAAATGTGAGAGGAAAGCAATACATTAAGGGAGGAACTATTAAACAAAATAGATCCAGGACTTAATAATTTGGGAAATTCTCAGCCTATTCTGATTGCAAATGTTTCCCAAATGGAGAGATTGACTGCCAGGAAAGGACTCTGTGGAGAAGCAGCTAAGGGTGTGGCAGCAAAATGTTTGCTAATACCTCAGAAAGATCAAAAGGTTAGAGTGTTCAGCCATATAAAAAGCTCTTAGAAGAGAGGAACTTTTTGACTAAAAAACACCCTTAATGAGACAAGAGAGCATCTAAGGTACTTAAGAGCATTTCCACTCAGCCATATCAGCATAAGGCAAAAATAGAGATAGACAACAGAATGATCTGTAGATGAACTTCTTATTTAATGGAGTGAATATCTGTAACATACACAGGAGACCCACGAGATTCTTGAGAAAATTATATCAGCAGAAACACATCAATTTACAGGCTCTAAAAATTGGCATTTATAGAACACTTCAGGCAATAATAGCATATTCTTTTCAAGTGTCAATAAACATTCACCAAGACAGACAATATTCAAATTTCTGCTTGTTCTATCAATTTTTGAACAAGTATGTTGAAAACTCTGACTATGCATTTGCTGATTTCTCCTTGTAGTTTTACCAGTTTTTACTTCATTTATTTTGAAGCTCTGTTATTAGTCATGTAAACATTTAGAATTTGTATATACTCCTGATGATATGACACCTTTTTAATTAGGAAATGACTTCTTTACCTTAAGTAATATTATTGGTTCTGAAATCGACTACATCTGATATTAATATAGTCACTCCAGCTTTTTCTTTTATTGAATAGTGTTTTCATGGTATATCTTTTTTCATGCTTTTAATTTTAAGCTATTTTGCCTTTATGTTTAAAATATGTTCTTCCTCTCTGTGTTGTGGCCTGAAAACTTTTGTCCAGACAGTAAACTGAGGCAAACCTATGTTTGCTTTGCTTGTTTCCCCTCCTCAGTGATCATTGTCCTCCATTGCTTGATGTATGACATCTTGAAACAATTGTTTCATATATGTTTTCCAGCTTTTTAGTTACTTCAGGAATAAGAGTAATTGAATTCTTATTATTACATTCTAACCAGAAATTGGAGTTGAATGTGATCAATCATATGATTCATCAATCCCGTTCCTAAGTATTTAGACAAGTGAAATAAAAGCCTGTGGTTACAGATAGACCTGTAGGAAAATATTTATAGCAGCTTTATTCACAAACATCAAAATTTAAAAACAACTTAAATGTCTTTCAACTAGGGAATGCATAAATAAACTATGGTACATTCATACAACAAACTACTATTCAGTAATAAAAAAGCAACAACATGGATGGATCTCACATTCATTATACTAAATTGAAAGAAGTTTTTACGAAAAGAACTCATAATGTACATAATGTATGATTTAATTTATATTATGTCTTGGAAAAGTAAAAACTAGAGACAGAAAGCATTTCAGTGGTTGCCCAGGTCTGGAGTAAGGAATGAGTTTTACTGAAGAGGGTACTGGGTAAATTTAGAGGACATTAGAATGAATCTATATCTTAATTATTGTGATTACATTACTATATTTGTTTGTTAAAGCTCACAGAGCAATACCCAAAAAAACTATGCCACCATTTTAAAAATGGAAAGAAATAGCGTTACAACAAACACTACAAAATAGAAATGTATATAGGGTAAAATAGAAATTCTAAACAAGATGGATTAAAAAATCCAACCTGCATTTTATTAGAGACCAAGAAATCAATGAGAGCCCAAAGAAGAAATTATGATGTGATCAGAGATATAGGATCACCAGTATTCACACTCTGTACCTCCTGTCTCCCAAATTAAAAAGTACCTATGAGTTTATCCACTTTTATTGGTGAATTGTTTGAAGCTTGGATGAAACAGATATTCAAATGAGATTTTAGATGTTCCACAAAATAATCACATCTTTTGAGCATTAAAATGTCTTCTGCTAAGTATTCTGGGCACTGTTTTGTGCCTTAAATTTAGTCCTCACAACAATCCTGTTAGGTAGGGATGCAGGAGTTATAATTTTAAACATCTTGCAGCTGAAGAGAGGCTGAATAACTTACCCAGGTTACATGTCTAATAAATGAGCAGAAGAAAAAAAAACTAGAAAATAATTCATTTATTCTAGAAAGAAAACATATATGACAGCAAAACAAGAAGAAAACATGGTATAAAAAGGAAATGATAGGCAAATTTCATTTATAAATATGAATCAGTATTTTTTAAACTTAAATATAATTCGAGAGTATATGAACAGATATAATAATTAAGGCCAAGTTAGGTGTACATGAAGAATGCAAGAAAGATGACTGTTAAGAAATATATTTACATCAAAATACCATATCAATACAATACATGTAATATATCAATAAATCAATTAAGAAAAGTTGAATGCTCGTGCGTATTGAGAAAGAGTTCCACAAAGTTCAAAACTTATTTAGCAAAAGAAAAAAAAAACCTCTTTAGTATCATAAAACATATCTATTTCAAACTGATACCTGTATAATGTTATACTTAATTGTGTGTAACCTTGATGTGACGGGGAAGAACAAACTAAAAAGCAAGATGCATACTGTCACCATTGTCATAATGTTGATCTGGAAGCACTGGCCAATTTTTCCAAAACTTTAAAAATGCCTTTATCCATTGATTCAGTTATTACATTTCCAGAAGGAAGTTTATCCAAAGGAAATTATCCTTTGGCTTAGGGAGCAGTCAGCATTAGAATCTCTCTCTCTGATCCCAGGTCACTTTGCATATTGTATTGAAATGATTCATTTGAATATTTGTCTCCCCACTGGCCGGAAGTGTGATAAGGATAAGGATAGTTATCTATGTATTGCCAATGGGCATGGTCACCTATCACTCCTTGGCTATATGCATTGAGTAAAATCGTAAATGTTAAACAATGTAATATTATCTATGACTATGAAACACTGGACATCAACAAATAATCCCAATATTGGAAATGTTATTAATATATGAAATAAAGTACATCTGTTTCTTTAAATATTAAGACCAGTAAAATTACATTTGAGACAAAGTGCTAGTTGGTGAAATATACTAAATAGGCATATAATATGTTTGTAACTGTGAAAACTGGGAGAAAAATACATTGAAATGTTAATGGTGGTTGCAACTGTTTGTTGTGATATAGGTGGCTTATTTTTCCTAATTCTCTATGCTTTCCAACTATACTTTAATGAATATATTTGCTTTGTTTAGATAGGAAAAGAATAGACATTTAAAAATAAAAGTAGCAATTTATGTTTTTTTCTTATTTGCTCTTTAAATACTGCATATGACAAACAGATTAAAGAAATGGTCTCTATAATTAAAGCACAACATTTTTACTATATGTGAATGTCTAAGACATGGGTAATTTGCTGCATTAACTAAGAAAGGAATTTAACATATGGTATAATTTTGAGCCTATTACAAAAACAAAATATGAAATATTGTGTTTGCTGGAATAAATGAACTGATTATATACATATAAGAAAAGCAATGGTCATATAAGTATTAATTTACAAAATGAATTAAAGATATGCATGTGAAGATTTATGAATAGAATACTTAGGTTGATAAAATTATACTTTAGATCAGTGATCCTAGTTTTTATTTTGATACAATCTTGGTCTCCCACTGAATCTAAAGACAATACAGAGACGTCATTTATGACATACTTTTAAGATATACTACATGTACATTTTATGGAATCATTTTCTACAAAGTTTCTATAAAGCACATTTCTATTTATGAAATTCCAAGTCCACATGTGACTTTCTTAAGAATTTAAGATGTGCTCCTTTTGAAAGAATTCTGACCCAAAGACATTATATTTTTAAATCAACTTTCAAAACAATCTTCTTAGAAGAAAAAATAGAAAAAACTTTAATATGTTACCAAATCAAAATATTATTGCAAAGTACAGTGGTTATTGAATATTTGGTATAATAGCTTGTGAAAGTTGAAAGCCAAAATAACAGTTATTAAATAGATCATGTCTTATGGAAAAATTTAGGTTTCATTTGTTTGCTTTTTATTCTTGGACTTCTCTGAAAAATTCTATCTTTGCATTAGGAATGCATTTTTGTAAGTTTAATGGAAAGTAGCAGTTATGGAAAAGTAACTAAGGCAATCATTCACAATATGGAAACGATATACATGGTGTAAACTTGTAGTTGTCTGTCTTGTATGACTTCTCTTCCTTTATTAAATGCAGCCCTACAATAAAGGGGAAGCTCTGCATCATTTTGCTCTTTTGCTGGCGCACCGGCAGCCATGAGAATTAGACAAACTACAGTATGGCAGAGCAGAGATATAATAGAAAGCTGGTGCCTACAGAGTGTGGAGCTGCATATTAATCCTGGACTTCATGCACCTGTACTCTTTTCACATGAGAAAGAAGTCAATGTCCATCTAACTTAATCAGCAATAGAGAATTTGGCACTAAGAAATAAATTGAACCTGAAAAGTGACAGTTTGCATAGGGGAGGAGATAGGGTTTTGTTACTCATTATGCCATTGACTGAAAGCAAATAAACTGGAAGCTTACCAAATTTTGAGAAAAATCTACTACCATATAAAACCAAAGTCTGGCCTTTAACAGCCTGTGAAACCTGGAGTCCCTGGACCTATGTTAATAGGACATGTGTTGAAAAGCTGCACAGCCCCTTCAGAGGGCAGAACCAGGGCCACGGAAGGCGTGGCTGGGGTGGTTCTAGGGACAAGTGACTGCTGGGCATGTCCCATTCCCCCCTCACCCTACTCCTTCTCTACCATCCTACATTAGATGTCTTGGGAGCAGAGAATTTGTCTTTGGGGTTACATACTACAGAGCTGCAAGAAGCTGCGTATGAGCTTAACCTTCCACAGAGTGGTATGAGCTCAAACATTAACATTACCATAAAATATAGGCTATCAAAGTGACTTAACAACTCTCCAGTGATCTTTCAGAAAATGAACAGTAAGGTTCATCTCACTTTTAAAGTGGAATATTTAACTATTTATTTGAAAATGGTACCTATAATATAATAGTAGTAAACATTCGGGCATGTTTCTGGGCATGCTATTTAAGTAATAATTAGTATTAGCAGCACCAATGGTATTAGTAACAAACCATGCTCTGAGAGCCAGCTATGTGCCTTGGTATCGCTTGTCTTAAAAATGACATCACCCCCATTTTAGAGATGAGAGAACTGAGGCTCAGAGAAAGGTTGAATAACCTGTCCAAGCTACTACAGCTATTAAGTGACTTAAAAGAACGGTTGCCCCACCTCCTTTTCTCTGAAGCCTCCTCCCTGTGCGTATAACTACAGAATCGCCTAGCTTTATAAATATAGCAACGCGAGAGACATGAATCTTAGGTTGATCTAAACATGCTCTGAAATGTGAAGAACAGGAAAAAGTGTTACTTTCCCCAGCTCTAGTGGCGCTAAATTTCCATTGTCTCTGTGAGCGTGTGGATCCTAGCTGGATGGAATCATCTTGTTTTGTCTGAGTACTCCCCACGTTAGACATTTTATAGAATACAGAGCACACAAGGGCTGTGCATTTTTATGAGCTTATATTGTTTTGGAAAGAACATAAACCTAGGTCATTAACTCCTGATGGCTGTTTTAAAACACAGCTCTACTAATTGTTCAGTAATAGGTAGTTGGTTAAATGAATTATGTATATTTTACAATGTGCAGCCATTAAAAAGTTCATTTCATGAGAATGTTCAGTAACATTAAAAATCACTTATGATCAATTGTGAGATGAAACATTAAAGTCATTATATAGTAGGCTTATATTTTCTTCTTTTTGTTTAAAAACATGTAAATAAACATGTAGGTGGATAAACAACAAAAAAGTTAATGATGACTCAGAATGGTAAGATTTATGTGATTTTTAATTTTTTTCTTGAGCTTGCTTCATTTTTAATATTTCTACTTAGAACATATATTTATGAGAAAATGATATTTATTATAAGATTTTTTGTTTTGGAAAAATACATGCTTTTTGGAAAATGTAAAATAAGGAAAGTATGAAGAAAAGTATCCAAAATCATATTATGTAGAGGAAACTTCTGTAACATTTTGATGACCAAAACTTGAACTATTTCCTTTTGTATATTCCCACTAATTTTTTATAAATGGGTTATACAATAAATGCTTTTCTATCACTGTCATTTTCACTGTATATCAAACTTTGGAACTCTGTACTTATCGATAAAATAATTATATCATCAATATTATTAGGCCCTAGGGTACAGTATATGAAAATACTTTAACTTTCTTCACTAATTCCTTATTAATGAAAATTTCATTAGTTAATGAATTTTCCCCAATTCTTCTAAATTTAAACCATACTTACTAAATATTTTGGTTATATATTTTAAAATTGTACACCACATGTACTCACCATTAAATTGGTACTAATCGATCAAAACTTATGTACATATGTGGAAGTAACATTCATCGAGTGTCAGGCACGTGGGACAGGGGAGTGTGCCGGGCTTGCTCTCTGGGGGATGGGCACACTTGTAGCTCTGACTCGGGCAGTGCAAAGGCAATTTATGTAACCAAAGCGTTTGTACCCCCATAATATTTTGAAATTAAAAAGAAATTGTATTGCATGATTTGCTTTTAGAATTGTAAAATTGTATGAAAAAGGAGTGCATATGGTATATTTTTACATAAAGTGTGACAGTCCCCATTTCCCTACACTCTGATCAGCAGTTGGTCATAATTTATCATTCTTTTAAAATACTATTTTATCTACCATTTTATGTTCAAAAGTGAGATTGCCTATGTCTATATCTATACTGATACCTCTATATTTAATAAATGAGTTGAGGGTAGGTTTCTGTCCTTTTCTATATTCCAGAACAATTTATATAAATAAAAATAATCTGTTTTTTAAAGGTTTGCTGCAACTGGCCCATAAACCAATGTAATCTATTTTATTTTCTAAGTGTTAATTGCAGTTATATGGGAACACTGTCGTTTGTGGTATACTAATGTTACATCTCACAGTGTTACTCTTCTATGTTAAATATTTCTACATCTGTCTGTCTATATAGCTATCTTTATTTTTTCTAAGTTTTGATCTGCCTCTAAGTCACTTACCCACTACTTGGCTGAGGAAAACAGGGTTTCTTTATTGAAAGCTGCACTGAGAGCTACATAATGGGGACCCTAATTTCACGAAAGCCAAGTACAATGCTGTCACCAAAAGAAAGAGCAATCTCGCATGAACGATAGCCACGTTTCCACTTAGCAGTTTGCCTCTGCTTCTCCAGCTCAAAGGATAAGCATGGGCTAAGCCGCCCAGACACAAACCCGCACTCCGGCCGGCTCCGCAGACGACTCCAGATCGGCTCCCACGCGGGCGGCGCGCCCGTCCCCGCAGAGCCGCGCCGCCGTCGTGCGGTCCCGGGCAGGTCTCCCCGCACGCTGCGGCCCTCATCCCGGGCGCTCCTCCCCGGGCCTCTCTGCGGAACCAAACAGAACGGTCGCCTCTCAGGCCGCCGCTCCGGAGGCGGGAGGGCCTCGAGGGCGCTCGCCATCCTGTCGTTGGCGGGCTCGGCGAGGACCACGATTCGCGCGGTCTCGGGTTACGCCGCGGGCGTCCGACGCAGCTGCCAAAGGGTTACCGTTCGCCTGGCTTTGCGTGGAGGGCGCTCCCACCCCAGGGCCCGGCGTCCGGCGGCGCGTCCCGGCGGTCCTTGGCTCTTGCCGCCCCCGGCGACTGGACGTGGACACACGGGGCTGAGGTCGACGGCCCCGCCGTCAGCAGCGCGCATCCCCTCCGCCCGTCGTGTCCTCGGCCGCTCACAGCTGCGGCGCCGCACGGGCCTACCCTCCTGAAACGTTTTCTTTAAACATGTAAGATTGGAAATTTAAACGTTTCCCCAGGGAAGCTTCGGGGGCGTTCCAGTGTTTCCCCGGCTCCCGGAAGCTCAGCCGGTTGTGCGTCGCACACACGCCCGTGAGCGGGAGCGCCGGGTGGGAGGAACCCGGTCCGGGCGGCCCAGGAATGAAGTGGCCTTCGAACGCGAACACCTGGCCCCACCTAACGTGTTCCAGGGATGACTGTGGCAAACGCGGGAACTGGGCTTTCTTCTTGTTCCTTGGCGTCCCCATTTAAAAAAAAAATAGACTTCAGAGCCGCTTTATCTATTTATTCTGTTTCAGATACAGGGCACTGCTCCGTCTCCCAGGCTGGAGCGCGGTGGCTCCACCACAGCTCAGCGGCCCTGGGCGCACAGCCAAACCGGGAGGAAGACAGCGATTCCCAGGGACCGCCGCTCCCACGCGCCCCACTGGCAACGCCCCCCTCCAGGGCGGCACGTTTGTTACAGCCCGTGAACCTGCGCGGACACGTCATCCGGGACCCCGCAGCTTGCCTAGGGCTCACTACGTGTCGTGTCGTACCTTCTACAGGTCTGGACAAATGTAGGCGGACACACACCCACAATTAATCCATCCTTTTGTGCGGTTCGTCTGTCCGGATGTCCCCTGGTCCCCGGCTCCAGAACCGGTAGAGTCCAGCTGATGACAGACCGGTCACACACCGGAGCAACTTCATACACTTTATTGCATAAAAGAAAGAATGAAAGGAAAGGAAGCTACACAAAGTGAAAATACAGACCACAAAAAACCAAGACGCGCAAGTGCCACCAGCGGAGAAAGACCCAAAAGCCGAGCGCGCACTGCCTTTTATAAGCTCACTAGTTTGTCCCGCCCTTCCCCTGGCAGGATTGGTTGCCGTTTCCTGCCTTTGGGAGTGATTGACAGGTTGGAGTTACATAACAGATCACATGACAGGTTGGTTATGTAACAATTTCTCTTTCTGCGCATGCGTCTTTCCCAGAACTCTTCACGAAGCGCCACCGATGTTATGCTAATTAGATGGTCATGCGCCCTAGGTCAGTTAAAGGCCACTAGGAACTTCTTACTACCCGCGTTCCCACTAGGGAACAGTTCCTAGCTGCAATTGGGTTCCGCTCTCCGCCCTTACCGCGTCCTTGCCCCCTGTTTGCCTTCCACCAGACCTGACACTTCGAGAGCTCTTCCTTCCCCCACCTCTTGCGTTTACGGACATTAGCATCCTTATAGCCTTTCTTACTTACTTTGTTAAATGTTGCCCTCAAAAGTGGAGCTGGCTGGAGCTCACACGCCAGCGTGCTGCATGTTGCCGCCCGTGCGCCTGTCCCCAGGTGGAGGGCGGGGGGTGCGCGGAGGCCGCCCTGGCCTGGTCACCTGGCGTCGCCTCCATCCGCCCCGCCCCAGCAGAACTGCGGGAGCCCGCGCTTCTCACGCCCGCCATGCCCACCGCGTGGCTTCTCGGAAGCGACAGCAGACGGTGAGTGATGAACAAGGAACAAAATTTAAATTTAAATTTGCTTATTCTGAGGGTTCCAACAAACAATTCAAGAGCTCGAGGATGCACATGATTAATGCTAAGGGAGCGAGCGGGAGTGAAGGTGAAGAGACAATTCTCACCCCTCATCTCAATTTACATAGAGGGGAAAAAAAAGGATCCAAAACTGAGAAGAGTGCCTTATTTGTTAGCAAATTAAGACACCACATTTGTTTAGAAAAGATCGAACGTGTTTTGTGAAGGAGGAGTTGTGACTGTGTTGTCTGAAGAGGTGCAGACTGGCTCAGTTCACGCATCCCCGAGTGTGTCGGTGGTTGTCGCTGGGGCGCCCCTCGGCCAGAGGACGTGCTCGACTGTGTGGTTTACCGAGTACTGCGGTCCACATCACTTCAAGTGCGTTCATGTCCCAACCACTTGGTAGACACTTAAAAATACTTCACATAAATTGCAAGAAAACGATCATTTGGTTCCTACCTGACCGCTCTGACCCAGTGTGGAGATGTGCGCCAGCTGGACGCCTCACACCTTGCAGTCAGGGGAGACCCCTGCGCTGCTCCGCATCCTTCCACCCGGATGTCCCCGTCAGTACTTGCCCTTCTTTTAATCACAGCACCTGCCAAGAACCCAGCTTCCCAAAGACAGGATGCCATCAAAGGAACTTGAGTACAGACTGTTGCTGAGATGCAAACTGTGGTACTTTGAGCAGGTATTATAGTTCACGTAATACCTGCCAGTTGTCCAGTACCACTGTGATTCCCTTGAAAATTTAAAGTATCTTTGGTAAATTCATTTATTCCATAAACGTAGCCGTAGTCATAGTCAACAGAATTACAAATGATATACCATGTGAGGGGTTGTTGGTAATGTTGTTTTTTGTTATGAGGTTGAGAGTGAAATCTTGGGTTGCTGTGAGTGGGAGGGTGAGTTCCCATCTGATCTGGTCCTTCGCTGCTTCAGTTTTTACATTTCCAGTTCATCTGATGAATTTTTAAGTCTTACATTATTTTTGCCCTATAGCATTCTGCTCTAGGACATCACTTCATTGAATAAAATCATTTTTCTCAGTTGTCACTTTTCTCAACATTTACTTTAGCTCTCTGTCATTGTTATTTCTAAGAAGGAGTATTTATTTTCTTGCAAATCTTTCTTCAGTAGCCATTGGATGACTCAATATTGCAACATAATTTACTCATCACATAAAGTTTACTCTTTCAACTTCAGGACCCTGGTGTTCTTTCTGTTATAGATGGGAGGATTTTTAAATACTAAGTTTTGACAGAGGAAAAGAAAGTTGATTTCTGAGAATAGCACTAAAGTCTGATCCTCCACTGGGTAGAACAACCGGCATTTCCTATATGGCTCCAATAAATTACATCCCCTACTCCCTGCCCCACCTGCAGGAGCGCAGGACTGTTACTCTTCATTTCTTTCATGTTCCATGCCCGTTGGTTAGGTGGTATTTCCCCCTTGGATAATGAAGGCTTGTGCACTACTTAGAATTCTTTCGTATGTTCATATGGTAGTGTCATTCATTTGATAAAATTGTTATACTTAAATTTTAATGGCAGTGTTTCATTTAAGGGCTTATGCTCACTTTTAGCTCTAGCTTCTCATCAAAGCAAGCCCTGAAGGAGGCCCATTCGGTAGAGCCACAGGCAGTGGGATAGCAAATCTACTGATGGCGGTAAAACCTCCCTATGCCACAGTGCCTCATTTCTTAAAGAGAAATGAAAATGTGGTTCTGTCAAACGCCAGTGATGGCATTTCAATAGATGAAATAATACATGTGACATAGTTTTAGAAAGGGCACATATAAATAAAGTGGAAATAAGACATATTTCTGGCATTAGAATCTTAATTCTAAGGAATATTCTATTTGCAATTTTTTACAACTGACACAAATTGGAAAAGTAGAATTCACTTTTCACGGTTTATACAAACTGGACAGAAGCAACCACATGAGCTTTTTGGCGCACTGAGACTCTTTTTATTGGGGGAGGGAGGCAATGGTAGTACCTTTCCCTAAGCCACAGAGAGTCCCTTATTTCTTCAGGTTAGTCAAAGAATCCATTATCCTGAATATCAAACATTTCATAAAATATTTGAGTGCCCTTCTAAATGGATTAGATAAAAGGTTTGGGTGAATTATGTTTGAAAATGCATAATAACTTACCCACTCACCAGCAACACAGCTTTAAAGCATCTGCTTATCATTCTTGTGCTCATAATGTCATTGCAACCTTCCTTACTGAAAAAAAGCATTTCTGAGCTGCAAATGCCTCTCAGTTTGTATCTGGGGGCTCTGGATTATCTATGCATTCAAGGTAATACTTAGTACACATAACTTACACACTATTTGAACATTTATTTATTTTATTTGTTTTATCAGCATTTCAATTTGTTTATCTATGATAAGCAAATGATGCATAGATATTACAAAGTTTTCAACTTACTGATCCCCTGACCTTAATTTTTGTGTCTGTGAGTTCGGCTATGTTCTTTTAACAAGAACATAGCCATTAGTCCCTGGAGTGGCAAGCAGAGAACATTAGAGTGACTCTCCCCTACCTTTTGTGAAGCCTAAAGGAATAAATGACAAAGGGAAAGTTAATATGAGCATAACTTCAAGTCACATTATTACACTGGCATTTTTTCTGGAAATGGCTGTATCTGGGTGGCCAGAGAACACCAGAGTGAATTGGCCATTAGCCTGTCTTGGTAGTTTTTGCCAAATTATTCCAGAATTAAATGATTTCAATAGTGATGTTCTGAAAGGGCCTGGAGTTACATTTGTGTGAAATAGCATTACTGCATTTTAAGCATTCCCCATTTCCATAGCAGTGCCTATGTGAGAACAGGTGTGCACACATCAGAACAACATTTCCTCACATACTAAAATATTACAGTAGAGACACTCCCAGGTTAAGACCCCAAGGACCAAACTATGGTCCTAGATCCTTCAAAAAACACAGTGACAGTCATGTACACAGCACGTTCTATAGCATTTGGTTCAACTCTGAAACAAATTCACATTAAAAATAAAGAAGCAGTTTTGCTGTAAAAGAAGAGCCTTTCATGTTTATAAAACAAAGTAATGAATATATACCTGCTATAGACTACATGTTTGTGTCCCCCCTAAAATTCATATGTTGAAATCCTAACCTCCAATGTGATGGTATTAGGAGGTGGGGCCTTTGGGAGGTGATGAGGTCGTGAGGGTAGAGCCCACATGATGAAATTAGTGCCCTTAGAAAGATACTGCAAAGAGTTGCCTTGCCCCTTGCACCATGTGAGGACACAGTAAGAAGGCACCCTCTGTGAACCAGGAATGGGCTCTCACCAGACACTGAGTCTGCTGGTACCTTGGTCTTGGACTTCCAGTCTCCAGATGTGTGAGAAAGAAATGTCTGTTTTTTAAGCCACTAAGTCAATGATATTTTTGTTATAGCAGCCCAAACTAACTAAGACAATACCTTGTAAGATACAGAATTGGTAATAAAAAGTAGAACTAGGTCCAAAATAATATATATAAAAAAAGTTACAAAATAATCTATTCAGTAAAATTCTAATTTTTAATTATGAAATGCATATTTATAGGTATATATATGTGCATATGAAAAGTCATTATCTCTGGATAGATTTGGTTTTTGTTTTATGTTAGCTGTTATTTTTCATTTTTATACAATGAAGTTTTACAACATTTTTAATATGAAGAAAAAGTTAGTCAGTGGCTACATAGATATCTTTGGTAATACTGATTCTGGCTTTGTGAAGGACTTCCTAATTGAAAGTGGCACTGTTTCAAAAGAATTTTCTGAGATTTATAAAAGGTTGAAGTTTGGTAGGGATGTGGTTAAATGAAATGTTTGTTACGTGAGGAGCCAAAGGGCCTAAGATATTCTGATTTTGTCTCCTATAGCTGCACAACTTTGGGCAAAGCATTTATCTTAGGGAGAAATGGTCTGTACTGGTGCCTTGTGTTATGTAAATAAGTAGGTTTTCTCTCTCAAGTTACAAATAGGTAGAATTTTTGATTGAACATACTACGTAAGGTTGGAAAAACCATCAGTTGACTTTTTCCACAGGGGGCCTGGCTGATATACCAACTATCCAAGTGGTGAGTGATGTCTTAGTGAGAGGGTCACTGGCTCCCCCCCTCTAGGACCAGACTGCTGGTTGGTCATAGAATTGTGCTTACGGATAGCGATGAGGACAGCAGGACTTCAGAACAGTAGTAGCCACTGGGTAGCACTCAATCATCAGGGGCCTGGAATGTAATTATCCTAACAAGTGGCAAGATCACAATGGGAGCTTGGAAGCCCTGACGGCAAAGAGTTATGGAGATGGTTAACAGACTACGGCATTGTTAAAGACAAAATAATTGGTCAGTCAAGAAGACTACCATGTAAGTTTTATAATGAAATGAAATCAAGGGTGGATGATTAGGAATCTAACAGCATCCCTCCAAGGCAGACTCATAATTCCTTGTCCAGTTTCTGGACCTCAGCTGAGTTCAGACCCAACCTCTTTTAACAGAAGGAGAGACCTGGTACCCATGAGAGAGACTCCTGCCTATTTCTATGCTAATGACAGGTGTGCATTCCTCAGAGCCTCCTGAAAGGAATCTACTGCCGTGTACTTGGTAACCACACCCTATGAAGAGGGAACCACTCACCACATGGATGACTGTTGTGTACAGAGTGGAATTTGACTCAGGCACTCAGACAGCTGAGCGTCATCATAGGTGACCTTCACAGTGGGTGCATATGGGGCCAGGTAATGAGGCAGTCCTACACAGTTACAGCTCACAGTGTAACTTGCCCCTTGTCCCTGAACATATAATTGCAATGGGAATACTGATAGTTGGCACATGCTCCTCTACAGGTTCTTGGCCTATGGAATAAGTTACCATAGTGAGGAAGGTGAAGTGGTAGATACTGAAGCTGTGGCCCACTACCCTCTCCTCACACCAGCCAGCACATTAAATTAAAACTCGTATTCCACTCTGGAGAAAACGGCAGAAAGTTGTCCCATGCTTAAAGACCTAAAGGATACAGGGTGGTGTACATCATGTCTGCACTCAGTTTTCTAGTGTAGCCCCTGATGAAACCAGGTACTTCCAAGAAAATACCAGGGGACTATTGCAAGCTCTACCACTGAGCTCAATTGCAACTGCTGTGCCATATTGTGTCTTTATTGGAGCAGATTAACACAGCTTCAGGTGCATGAAATGCAGCCATCAATGAGTCAAATGTGTTCTTTTGCAACTCAGTCAGAAAAAGGATCATAAATATTAATATTTACATTTATTTGGAGCAGAAAACTGCATACCTTTAACAGTTTTGCCCCAGAACATGCTAACTCTTCCCTTTTCTCTCATAACTAAGACCAAAGAGACAGGGTCTGTACCATATTCTGTATAGCATGAAACTGGTCCAATATGTTGATGGCATCATTCCAGTTGACCTGGATGAGCAAGAAGTGGCTAGTATCTTGGGGGCCTCAGTAAGACGTGTATTCCAGAAGATGGGAAATAAAACATATGGTAATTTAGGGGCTTACCACACATATAAGTAAAATTTTTAGGTGTCTAGTGGTCTGGAGAATGCCAGGAAATTCTCTCCAAATTATTATATCTTAAAACTTCCACCATGAATAAAGAACAATAGCTGGAAAGCATGTTTGGGTCTAGATAGAGTATATTCCACACCTGAGAATATTGCTCTGAACTATACAATAAGTAACATGAAAATCTGCTAGTGATGAGTGGGTCTTTGCAGTGTAGGCTGCAGTGCAAACAGGCAGCCATTTGGGCCATACAACCTGGCAGAACCCATGGTATTAGAGATATTGCCTGTGGAAGTGATCAGTGTGGAGTTTACATCAATCCTTGATGGAAGAATCACAGTGCAGACCCCTTGGGTTCTGAAACTATGAAATTTGCAGCAGCAAAATACACACCCTTAGCTCCTAGCATGCTTCTAGTCTCTGGTAGATATACATCAAGTTACCATGTGATCAGAACTGTTAATCATGTTCTGGGTTCTATCAGACCAACAAGATCACAAGGTAAGCATAATCCATTGTAAGACAGAAGCAGTGCCTTTGAGATTGGACACCATCAGGGCCAGAGGACACAAGCAAGCTGCATTAGCAGGTGGTCCAGACCCCCATGGCTTGCATGACAGTTTCACTAGCACTGTCCTTTCAGCCACAGGAGGAAGAATTGTCTGAGCTTAGTTTACTGACAGTTTCAAGTTAGAATGGATGGCAGTTGCTCCACAGCACCACTAAAGGGGGCCTTGCAGTGGTGAGGGGAAATTGTTCCAATGCACAGATCTTCCGGTGGTACAGCTGGTCA
The DNA here is from genome assembly GCA_023783475.1 of Daubentonia madagascariensis. NCBI lineage: Eukaryota > Metazoa > Chordata > Mammalia > Primates > Daubentoniidae > Daubentonia > Daubentonia madagascariensis. The sequence continues at coordinate 3,619,768 of JAKFHU010001035.1, forward strand.
TTCACTTTGTGTAGAAAGTGAAGTAGTCCACAGCTAGACTACAAAAAACTATGTGCCATGGAAGATGGAAAGCAAGGAGGTCTAAGGTAGAGGCACATGACAGGAATATGGAAGGAGGCATAAAGCATGAAGATGTTTGATTCATGTGTTAAAACACAGTAGAGAGCAGCCAACACAGGACATATGCTGACCAGCCAAGGAGACAATATGACTTGGTCAGGTAACAGCCAACCTCTATCATCAGCCACACTAGTGCTGAATACTGGATTTATGAATGGAGAAATTATGGTGGCAGGAGTAAAGGCTATGCATGGGCCTGTAAGAATGGGTTCTCACTTACCAAGACTAATCTAGCTAGAACTGCTGAATGTCTAACATGTCAGCAACATTTGGTATGGAATACAACACCCTGTTTTGAGGTTAACCAGTCTCTTTGGAAGTTGACTATAATGAATGCCTTATACCCTGGGAGGAGCAGCAATCATTTTGTCTGAAGTAGTCGCATGTTCTTGTGGTTTGTTTCCCTGCCCTCTTGGCTGTAGCTGACACCATGATCTGAGGGCTTATTGAATGTTTGATTCACTGGCATGGGATCTCAAATAAAAATCTCCATACCAAAGGATCCATTTTTACAGCTAAAGAGGTGTGGAAATGGACACACACTGTGGGATCCACTGGCCACATTTTGCACCACATTCACTGGTGCTATTGGCTTGAGAGAGTGAGGGAGCAGCTCACTGGAGGAACAGCTAAAGCATCAACTCAAAGGTGACATTATAAAGATGGGATGCCAGACTCCAGGATCAGTGTCCTCAGGACTTGCTACTTAATTTCTGGAGCCCAGGGCAAAATAAAAATGTGGGGTTCCTGGTTCAAAATTATTAAGAATTTCAAGATGATGACAGTAGAGCACTATACCAAGTATGGGATCTTATAAGCATAGGATCCTGCATAGGTCTCACAACCTGGAATGGGCCTGGAATGCAGTCACTAAATCAACCGACTTTATATGGCATTTTGGTCCCAATAGTTAGAATCAAGGGCTCCAGTAAACAAGAACTGAAAGGAAAAGAGTGTCCTCACTCAGACTTCCTGTGACCTGCTTGGTTGTTTGTGCATCTTGTCCCTGCAGCTCTGGGCTCTCTGGGTTTTGATGTTCTGGTTCTCAAAAAGGGGAAACTTCCAGGAATACCCCCGAGGATCACATTGACATATAAGCCATTAGTGCCACCTGCACATTTTAGGTTCTGATGCCAAGGGACCAGATGTCGAGAAGAGGACTGACCATGGTAGCAGGTGTTTAGACCTTGATCCCAGGAGGACGTGGCCTGCTGCTAAGCGAGGGGAGTAGAAAGGAATATTTTGGGCACCCAGTTGTCCCACATGAGGACATCTTTGTACTCCCTCACCCAATTTTGGCAGTAAATGGACAAGCAAAGCAGAAATGCTGAGGAGGACATCGTGACTGGGTATGTTCCATGTCATGGATTTGTAGATGAGCAAAGGTGCTAGTTGAGATGGGAATCTAGAATTGACAGCAGAAGCGGGAGATGCTAAGTATCACATGTGGCCTCCAGGCCAGCTGCAGTTGCAAGGGCTGTAGCTTATCTCATTAACCTTCCCCTCTTCAATTCCTCCCCAGAAAGAAGCCCCTCGAGGTCCTACAGGAGAGGAAGAGGTGCCCCCAGCATGTTTATATAAAAGAGATCTAAGCAGTGGTGGATGCTGTGCTGTACCCTCCGGAAATTGATCCTTTCTAGGAATTCCCCTGGGCTGAAGAGCCATGCCTTATTTGTAATACCCTTTCTGGGGCCACCTGCTCATAATCACTAATCTAGTTGGAGATGTAAAGTCTTGATCCACTCACCCCAACTCGAGGTGTCTGAAGGGCCATCCAGCTTCTGAGCTTTCCATGCGGTCAGCAGGGCCCTCGGAGGGCCTACTCTGCACCTCAGCTTCTCTGCCCAACTCTGCTTCCTGTTCTCCCCTTTCACAACTATTGATCTCAAAAGGTTCCCTAGTAACATCCCTGCCCATTAATCTCTGCTTCCTATGGAACCCAAACTGCCTTCGGATGCCATCCTTGATCTGGGCCCACAGTGGATGCGGTACTGACAGAGGTCAGAGAACTTGCAAGAGAATATCGTCCCTCGTGGAGGTGGAAGCACCTGGGGTGAGGTGACCAGAGTTAGAATCTCTGTGCCAAAAAAAAAGAGGAGTCCTGTCAAGGATTGTACTGTAAAGTCAACATTTCTTCCAGGGACATGTGTGACATACCATGTTCTTTCAAAGATCTGTGTTATCACAGGGGTTGCAGGGTAGGGTGCTTTTGGCTGAAAGTTGCAGTAAGATTTTAAGTGAAAAATAGATACAATCGTTGTTGGAATAAAGCATGAAGATCAAAGCAGAGATTTTTATATGGAAACAGGGTGAGCTGGTTCTCCTGTTGACATAGATATTGAAATGATCGATCAGAGGTGTGAGGCGAATATGCACTACCACTTTGCAGAAATGGTCCAGTGCGAAGGAGGGTCTCCTTGGTGCAATATAATTTTAATCAGTCTATTAGTTTTATTTATATCATCTAACAGTTTAAGAGGAAAAGTCTCCACATTAGAGTTCTTTTTTAAAATTTATGGAAACTGAGGCACCATGTTGTACTTTGCTGATATCACACCACTGGTAAGGTAGAGACCAAATTTTCTGATTTTGAGCTGAGTGTTTGCCACTACACTATTCTTTACATCTCCTGGCAGTGTTGATCTTGAGATCCTTGATGGCATAAATAATGTTTTTACTTATTTTTTCTTTATATTGTCCATATCATCTACCATGGTCCAGAATATATTGAGTGAATTTAGTAAGTGCTTGTTGATGAATAAATGAGAAGTAAATTTTCTTCTTTAAGTTTAAGAACCCAAAGAACAACCTTTAATTGGGAAAACTCCCTAATAACATCTCTGGAAGTGCCAGGATGATTAACAAAGATTTACTTATCTCAGAAAGGTAAATTTTGTATGTGAAAACACTTTCATATGATATTTGAAAATATGTTTGGAAATATACTCAGAAATCCAAGAGAGGAGAGTTAGCAGGCAGAGGAAAGTCAGGAAAACTCAGATTCAAGACGTGACTTTACTGCCTCCTGGCTCTGTGAGTTTGAGCACGTCCATGACCTCTTTGACCACCAAATTCCTCATTTTGTCTTATCTATCATTGGGTTATTCTGATTACAACAGATGATAATGCATCAGAGGATATATTGTTAACTCCAAATTTCACATTAATATAAGCTTTAATAATGACAATAATAAAAATTATAAACTACCAGAATTCCATTCAGCAACAGAAATTGTGGAGACAGTGTTTATTTCCTTTAGGACAATGTATTTTATAATTTCTGTATTGTGCTTTGTAAGTAATTGTTTATTAAAATGTATACTTACAGTGACTGAGCACTTACAAATTAGGTATAAGTAATGCCATATTATTTTATATCATCCGGTATCTGTGCCCAGTGGATTTATACAATTTTACATTTTTATCTGGACATATACAAAGGTATGAATTTGTCTGAAATACTCAGAATGATTCCACTATCTGTGTACAATCCTATACCATTTGCTTTGCTATTAAAGAATGACGCCAAATAAGTGTTCCTTAATTATGGGCCAAAGCCAGAGTTTATGACATGAATTCTAAGGCTCATATGACTTCAACTGCAAGACTTGCCTCAAGCTGAAGATGGCTGTCTACTTCGTTTCACTGAAGAAAAGGATAAGAACAAATAGATTACAAATCACTACAGACAAAACAACTTGTTTTTCAGACTAAAGGGAACTGTGAAAAATCAGACATTTAAATTGGCAGAAGAAAGACTGCATGTTGATGGTCTTAGAATATGAGATCAATAGGTTTCTCCCATTGGCTTAACAGGCATGATTATTTTCTTCCATTTGGTAGAAGTTTTTGTCTCTATTGTTTGGGCTCATATCTCTGAGACTACCCATTTGTGCATGTGCTTGGAAATGTGTTTCCACAGTGATTTCATGTACCTATTTCCTTCTCTTGGGCTCTGTATTCCTGGGGTAAAGCTCAGTGCCTTAGAGAGTGCCTTACCTGCATACCCCACACCCCTTCCCTATCACCACCCCTATGCCCAGCCTGATGCATTCTACCACCCCTTTGCCAAGGGAAGGATCTTATCCTCGATCCTGCAGGAATTGCCACCATAAAAGTCAGGGATTGACAAGCTACAAGGGGGCAGTGTAGGAATCTTCTTTGTGGTTGACTGGTTGACTCATTAACTATTCTGGCCATGCCCAGGACTGAGACCATGAGGTGATATGAAAAACAGGTCCTCGGTTTGAAGAATTACTACATACTTTCCTTTCCTTCCTTAATCCACTTTAAGTCAACCCATAAAACAACAACCACAAACATAATTGAGCATCTTCTGTGTTTCAGGCACTATACTAGGTGCCTTACATACAGTTAATCATTAAAACAACTCTGAGTTAGTTATTACCATCATACTAGAGAAAAGGAAAGGGAATTTGAAAAGGGAGGCTGATTCAGCTTTAAGCTTATATTGTGGACAATAACCCAAAGTCAATTATATTAAGGGTACATAGATGATATCTATTCCACCCATACACTTTTTATGTACTAGGGACCATAGAAATAATTAAATGTTTTGGAAGATTTACTTTCCAAATCCAACATTGATTCTAAATGCCGGGAATTTAGTGTAAGTGCTTTATTCCCTTTAAGCTTATTTATACAAACAAACACACACACACACACAGTAATGTTTAGGACATAGTTAACTTAATGTACTGTCAAAAAACAAAGACCCAGCTTGGTGTAGCTCTCGTTTTTTGCATCAAGATCTTGCTTTCATCCTAGAATTTCTGTGTATATCATTATAACTCCTTACAAACCCACCTAGGTTTGTAAGTTTCTTGGGGGCTAGAATGTACCTTGGTGTCCTCTGTATTGTGGAAGCACATGTCACTGTTGTGTACAAGGTACATGAGCTGCTCATAGCCACTAAGAATCAGAGTCTTAATAATTTTCCTGCAGAACATCAGCGACTTTGCCTTCAGGAAGAGGGAAAACAGAACCATAGAGCTTTTCTTTCCTCAAGAATAAGGAGAAAACCTCACAGTTCCTTCCATGTTCCCTTGAAGAAAACACAAAGCCATGCTAACTTGTTTTATTTTAGATTAGTGATCACAACCTTCAAGTTAACCTTTAATGTCACCTAGAGACTCCACTAGTTTCCCTGGTCCCTTGAATTGGTCACTCTTTTGACCTAGACGACTACACTTTCTTCTCTCCCCTCAGGCCTCGTGCACCTCTTCTTCCATCCTCGGTCTCAGTGGGTGACTTGTTCCCTACTTCACTGAGAAAACAGACGCACTGAAGGGAAGCCGTGCACAGGCGTCCTCCGTCCTGCACGCACGCCCCAACACCTGCTGTCTCGTGTTCTGCCTGCCCGCCTGTTTCTGAGCCATCCTTTCTCCCGCCTGCCACACCCTCCTTCTGTGTAGAGGCCACCTTCTCTAGCCTACTCGAGGAGGTCGCGTTAGCAGTGACCGCTTGTTCTGTCCTCCAGCTGCTCCTCCTCCTCCTCCTCCTCCTCCCCCGCTCTTCCTCCTGCTCCTCCTCTGCTTCCTCCTCTTCCTCCTCCTCCTCCTCCTGCTCCTCCTCCTGCTCCTCCTCCTGCTCCTCCTCTGCTTCCTCCTCCTCCTCCTCTGCTTCCTCCTCCTCCTGCTCCTCTTCTGCTTCCTCCTCCTCCTTTCCTCTTTCCTGGATGACTGCCATTATCATAAACACTACTGTAATTTCTCCCAACTTAAGAACAAAACAGCAATCACAACAAACAAAATAAGTCCTTTTCTTTGGATCCCTTTCCAGTGATTGCCTATTTCTCTGCTGTCCTTTCCAGCAAAATCCATAGGGAGAATCACCTCCGTGAATGACCCTCCATTGTGAAATTCGTTTCTTTAAATGTGCTGTGTATGCTGACTGCCCATGCATTTGACCTCCAGGTTATGCCTCTCTCCTGAACTCAAGACTTGTCTCCAGCTGCCCACAGAACTAAGCTGGCATTTCCAGATCAGTCTGTTACAACTCCTCATTTTTGTCCCTAAAGTTTTGCTACTCCATGGCCTTCCTAGTGTTAGTAAATGGGAGCTCACTGCTTCCAGTTGTTTAAGCCAGACATCTGTGGTTGGCTTAAGTTCATTCTTTCTTCACACCAGACCTCAGTATATCAGCTCATGTAGTCAGCTCTTGCTTACAATATCGTATACCCAGAATCTGACAGTCTACCTGCCAGCTCTGCCATGACCACGCTGATTAGAGTCACTCTTTGCTCTTGTTTATTTTATCGTAGCAGCCGCCTGCTTCCCCGTGTCTGGTACCCCTCAGTTCTCTCTCATCAACAGAACAGCCAGAACAGTTCTGTTAAATTTACATCAGGATGTATCAGCCTTGTGCTCAAAACTCTGTAACAGCTTTTCTTGCTACTTAGAATAAAGCGGAAAGTATTTAAATGATTTTGAAAGCTTCTCCATGATCTATTCCAAATCCAACCCCCACCCATCCACCACCTTATATCTGTAGCCTCACTCATATTCCCTCCTGAAAAAGGTGTTCCATGGAGTTCCATGGATGTCCATGACATTATCGTCACGAGAATTGTCTGCAATTATCAATCAGCTATTCTGGTACAAGATTATGCTCAAACTCAGAAAAGGAAGCACTCATTCTGAAGCTTCTTCATATATCTTACAAAGTTCAATTTTTTTTTTTTTTTAGTTTTAGACCAGTTTTAGCCCTAACCTAATAATCTAAATTTATGTTTCAGAAACCTCTCTTTGGGGAGCATCTTACTGTCTTACTGTCTCTTGGAGTTCTCTTCCCAGTAGCAAGTGTGGTTTGGAAACAAATACTCCACAGGTGTTTAGTGCTTCAGGCTCAACAAGCCTGGAGTGTGAGGGAAGCCCTGGTGTGTTGGGTTCAGGTGGCAGTACATCAATCTGCTCTCTTCACAGGAGGTCCATCCAGTTTGGTTAGCTTCTTTGTGGGTTTCAGATTCTCAGGGTACATGTATTGTCCCAATTTCTGACCCTGGGCAATTTAAGGCCCGTTCCTTATTTTTTGGTGGGTGTTTGTTTTTCCTGTGCAAATTTGAAAGCTTTCCAAGCCATTACAAAATTTTGCCCTTTGTCTTCTGGAGGTATTCTTAAAAAAAGACTTTTTACTTAGAAAATAACCGGGAATTATGGTTTTTGTGTGCCTACCTGGCAGTCAGTCTTACCCTGGGATTTTGCTAATTCCTATTGTCCTCCCACGTAGCCCACATTCCTCAATGTCACGAAGCTATGCTTGTGTGCCTACCCTGTTTCCAGGAGCCATTAATGCCATCTCCGTGACAGAATGCTCAGGGCTCCGAAGTACCAACAACTTAGGTTCTAAACAAAGTTGTCCTCGGAATAAAGTCATACGCACACTGTCAACAAAGTCCTTGTGGTTATCCCAACAGTAGACGAGTTCCAAAAATGATTGGGCACTCATAGGATATCACAGTACTCTTTTGGACATTTCTTCTTTCTTGATTAGATTACCATGTATGTATTTCCAGACTCCTTTTTGCTCAATACTTGTAACTAAATATTTGCTGTCAAACTTGGAGGATCATACTGAATCCAGATACCTATGGCTCTTTATCATAGCTGATCCCTGATAATGAAGGCTCCTTTCTCCTGGATAAAATCATGAAATTAGCCAGAAAAATGCATACGTTAGATTATAACTATGAAGAAAGAAATGAGAATTATTCCAGAAAGTATTGATTGCATTATTTTGGCCTTTCTATTTTCAATATATACAGAGATTGTTTAACTAAAACAAACTCCAGACTTTCATCTGGATGCCTAAAATTGGCTTATCATAGAGCATTATAGAATGTGCCATATAATAAATATAACCGGATTCAACAATTTACTTTTCTAGGGGTCAAAGGAACTAAGAAGGTTTGGTTAAGGACTTATATAGATTGCTTTTACAATCCGGGGATATAACTTTTGATTATCATACACTAATCCAACTAAAATTAGACACTCAGAAGCTCATCTCAAAACCAGAGCTCAGCCACAGTTGTTTGCCACTTACATCGCCAGATATTATTGGTCGTGATGGCAATCTTTTGTTCACTTCATCCAAATGTGTTCATAAGTGATTGAAGATCACATCTAAACTGCCTTCGTAATACCTCATCACCCTGAAGCAAAAGGGCTGTAATGACAGTACAAACTTCTAAGTGTGACCCAAAGCAAATTGCTGGGTGGACAGTCTGAATTGCTTGACGTGTCACTCCATGCTCACAGTGGCATTGAAAGCTCCTCACCGGGATTCTTTCTTGATGTGTTAATAGGAGTCAGATACCTTGAACGTGTCTGAACTATTCCCAGCTTGGCTTAAAGACTTTCTTTTGAAGAATAAATGCCAGGCTTCATCCCATAATGGGTTTGATGTGGCTTAGATCATGACGTATTGGACAGAGAAGATTCTCCTGTTGCTGTTCTCTTTTCACTAAAGGTCACTCACAAGACACAGTCCCTGCCAGGGACTATGGGATAAAATCAGGTACACTTACTATAATTAAGGTGCTAGCGTCAGAGCCAACTGAATCCCAGAGACTGATATTATATTTCAGTGTATAATTCCTAAGAAGTCACTGGAGCCACAGAGTTTAAAAAAAAAGGTTTTAACAAGTGGTCAAAGCAATCCTCTGAAAATCATGGAACAAGAGTTTTATTTATGATTTGTTTTGTTTTTGTTGCTGTTGTTTCTTAGGATTTCTATTATTCTTTTTTTGATCTAGTGTAATATTTCTTCAAAAGATTGTACTGATGAAGTCTTACTTATAAACTTTACACTTGCTATGAGTTAGACTTGACCATAAATACTGTGAAATATCCAATTTTATGTGATATGTGCTGCTGTGTTGAGTATCCTTCCATAGAAATCTGTGTGCGCATATCTGATTGTTTGCATAGAAACAGAAAAGTTAATCTAATTTACAGTTCTGGTATCCTTTCTTGCATTTGGTATTATTTAAAATATTAGCAAAATTGAAAGGAAGCAAATTTTACCTCATTGTCATCATTAGTTGTGCTTTATTCAACAGTAAAGTTGAAAATTTAAAACACTTTTCAACTCATGGTTTTTTCTTCTATATTTTGCCTGTTCATATATTGGCCCACTTTTCTATTGGTTTATGTTTTTTCTTATTAAATCATAAGAATGCTTTAGATATCTGCAATTTTTTCTCTAGTTTGTTTGCATGTTAATTTTGTTTATAATGCTGATAATCCACAAATGTTTTAAATTGTTACGTGGTCAAATCTATCTTTTTTTCATGAATTAACTCATGTTTAGGAAATAATTCTACATTTAAGAATCAATTAAATGTGAATATACATTTCAGATGAACATTTTCTGATTTTGTTTTTTTGTATTGAATTTTACATATCAGTAGTTTCTAAATATCTAGATCTGTTTATTCCCTTTAATGTATCTTTTGGCCAATAAAAATCTTTGGCCAGGCATGGTGGCTCACACCTGTAATCCCAGCTACTCAGGAGGCTGAGACGGGAGGATTACTTGAGGCCAGGAGTTCCAGACCAGCCTGAGCAACATAGTGAGACCTCGTCTCTTAAAAATAAATAAATCAATAAATCCGATAAAATAATTTTGGATTCCTTGCTCTTGGTCAGTTGTAAACCACTGAAATAAGAGTGGCCAAGTACAGGACTCACATACACTATATATTCTGCCAATAAAAATGATTGTTAAACAATCTAGACAAGCATTCTGCTCCACAGATGAGTTTAAATTCCACTTTTTGGAATATAGAAATAAAGACAGAAATATCAATAAGTGAAGCCCAGTTTGATCTTGAAGCATTTGATGATTTTGAAGCTGGCTATATATAGAGTAAAACTACCTTAATAAATATAATAATAACAACAACAACAAAAGTAGCCTCTGAGGACCTAAAGAGCTGAACAAAGATTTTCACAGACATTGAGTGCAAGACACAAAGTTTGGAATTGAAGGGATGTCATAATAGAGGGGCCAAGGCAAATGCTCCCAGCAGCCAGCGACCCCGTGGCAGGCCGTGTGCTGGGTACAGGCTGCAAGCACTGGAGGAGAGCTTTGCAGAGCGACGTGCAGCCGTGGCAAAGCCTGAAACTCCACCTCACCTGATCAGTGGGGTCCTATGTTATTTGCCTATAAAGGAAAGAAAATGTTCTTTATAAAAAAATCATTCAGTGCCTGTGCATTTTTTAATGCATAATACCTGAAACTCAGAAAATTAATTAGCAGACCTACAAAAAGATAAGAGTAAATAACTGAAAGAAAATAGAAAGGAAGAAGAAATGAGCAGAACCTCAGAGAGGACCTGAGGGGCTCTTCGGAAAGAGACTTTAAAGTAATACAATCGATGTGTTCAAAAGAAAAAATGATGCAAAATATCATTAGAAAGCTAGGATCTGACAGAATCAAATGGAAACTCTAGAAGTGGAAACTAAATTAAGAATTCAATGATGGCTTTAAGAAAGTTTAGACAGTGGAAGAGATGCTTAGGGAACAAACGAGCTAACCAGAAGAAATGTCCAGATTGAAGCATACAAAGGAAAGAAAAGATAAAAAATGCAACGAGGGAGTACAGTAGATCAATGAGGCATGGGGGAAAGTTGTAATTTATATGTAGTTCAAGTTCAACAAGGAATAAAAGGGATGAGAAAGAAGCAATGCTTGAAGAAATATTACGTGAGAGTTTTCTAAGCTGAAAAAGTGCATGATGCCATAGACTCAAGAAGCTCTGTGGAACAAAAACAGAATAAATAGGGTTGATTTAAAAGATAAAAAACAAGCTTTTAGGAGTCAAAATATTTTCATGACATTGGGATAGACAAAAACTTCTTAAACAGAACACAAAAAACACTAAACGTAGGTAATACTTGAAATATCGGACTTCATTGAAATTAAAACTTTTTTCCCATCAAAAGACTATATGAGAAGAGAGAAAAGGCAAGCCACAAAGCAAGAGAAGTTATATGAAATGTAATTCCTTAACAAAAACTTTATCCAAATTATGTAAGAAGGTATAATATCAGTCAAGAAATGCTAGTCGACCCAGTAATAATATTAGGAAAAGGACTTGAACAAGCAAAATTATATCCAAATGGAAAGATAAATATGAAATTGTTCTTTATATCATTAATCATCAGAAAGAAACAAATAAAATCATAAGATATTAACACATTTCCCCACCAGATGGATAAAATTTAAAATGAAAAAAAAATAAGCAAAACAAACAAAAAGAAAAAGAAACAGAAAACCTGACTATCAGATGTTGTGGTGAGGATCTGGAGCAATTAGAATATTCATACATTGCAGGTGGTGGAGTATATTGGTGCAACCACTTCAGAAAACATTTTGTTGGTATTTATTAAGCTGAACATATGCTTCTTCCATAATCTAGCAATTCAACTCAGCATGTCCCTAACTGCGTTGTCTGTATACATGCAAAAAAAAGCAATGTAAGAGAATGTTTGCAGCAGCTTTATTTATAATAGGCCAGACTGAAAACAACCAAAATGTCTACCACCATCAGAATGTACAAATAAGTTATGGTACATATTTGTGAAATAAAAAAGAACAAACTTGTACTATGTGCATCAACATACATGAATTTGACAGTAACAAGCTTGAAGGAGAGAACCCAGACATAAAAGAATATGTGGAATATATTTTATTTATAGGAAGCTCAAAAACAAGTAAAATTAATCAGGGGTGATAAAATTCAGAATAGTATTCACCTTGGGAGAGGAGTTTTGGCTGCGGAGGGTGGGGTGGCAAGAAAGATGCTTCTGGATGGTGTGATAGTCTACACCTGGGTCTGACTTGTTAGGTACATACATTCACAAACTACAACCAAGTTGCATACTTAGGGTTTTTAGACTTTGCTGCATGTGTTATAGTTCAATACTTCAGAAAAAATGAAAAAAGTATATAATGCTTTAAAGGCCTTGGAAATAATTGCCTGGTGTTGGAAACCAGTTGTCCTGCAAGTGCTGCTCTTCTCCACACACCCATGGCCCAAGGTCTCCCTGTCAGTATGGTGCTCTGTCCCACAAAATCACGGTCCTTTTCATGGTCCTTTTCAACCCTGTGCCCTTAGGGGCTCTGCCTGGGGCACAGGTTGGTACCTGCAATGATGTCTTCCTTCCCTCCTAGAGATGGATCCTCATAACCAGAGCTGGGTACTGAAAGAAATGCAGACTAAAAGAAATTTAGCACTTTTGTGTAGTCCCACTGCAAGTGAGTAAGAGAGACAATGTTAAAATTAAATTTCATAGTAGACCTTTCTCTTATTGACCACTGTAATCGAAACTGGAATAATACAAAGGAAAATGTGACTGTTTCCCGCTCTCTCCCTTCCTAATGGGCCGCACCTGGGCAGGACGTCTGTTCAGCCAGACAGACTTGTCTGTGCCTCGAGTCTCAGCCTCCGCCTCAGGCCGCTTCAGAGCTGATTTTTCCTTTTTCCTTGTTGGTGGCATTTTCTCCTATCAACTAATACTTTATCACTGAGTATTAATTATCTTTTAAATATGTCTTGAAATATTTGCTGCTTTCTTTATAACCCATTGTTTTTGACATATGCACATTTCTGATGTCATGAACGATGCTGATACAATAGAATGAAGTATACAGTCATTCATTTTGCAGCAAATATTCAGAAATATGTTAAATTGGCTTCACTAGGGTACTTCTGCTTTGCAAAAAATGAAAACTAAATTGATTTTATATAATTAAACCAATAAAGGAAAGGCTTGTTCTCACCAGTTAACCCTGATAGTTATTAGCTGCTAAGAAATGCCCTGCCCTTGGGCCTTAATTAGTATGTAAAAAATGTAAAGTAATTATTATGGTCTAATGTGAAAAACTAAAAAAAAGTTGAGCTTACCTTTTCCGGAGATGTGCTGTTCTTAACTAATTGATTTCCTACCAACTAATAGTATTATATATTATTATTTTATGTTTTTTTAGAAACTACTAAAATTATTTTGGAAAGCATATGTATTTATATGAAATGTTTCATAAAAACCTTTTGGATTAAGAATCAGATAATGTAAATAGAACCATAATTCTTTGTTTTATATTATTTTTTGATTACAAAGTAATACTCTTAGAAAATACAGAAAAATCATAGAGAATAGAATGAAAACTACTAGAAACACATCTCTGTTACTAATTTGTTGAATTTTCCTCTGTGAATGTGCATTCATTTAACATATCAGGAATTAAAACTTAAAAACCTTTTAACCCATCTTTCCACTTACCTTTATATAGTAAATATTTTCTTATACCATTAAAATTATTAATATTTCCAAACTTTTTGTAATACCTTCTACACAATAAAACAATGACAAGTTAACCAATTTCTTATCAGAGAACATTTAGAATTGCTGATTTTTCCATGGTGAAAAGAGTAAAAGCCACATGTTTTGGGCACTGTGTTAATAGCCACTTACTTTTTTTTGGAAACATGTTTTGAGGCTCACGCTTTCCACTTGAAAATTCTTTCCCACTTTTTCTTGGTTATCTGTTGTAGAAACCAAAGGATAGAGCAAATTCCTGTGGTCTTTGTGTCCTTTCTGAAGGAGGAGATGATTCGTTTGCTCAAATTGAGGAATCCCAGGGTTGTTCATGAGATGAGACTTACGGGAAAAAAAACCCAGCAGTGTGTTTAATATTACTGTGAGGAAGATGAAACACCCCACTACAGTAGAGAGTGTGTGGGCTTCTCCTGGCTGTCTACAGGGGCATAGGAGAGCACAAAATTAATATGTAAAATCCCGGTAAGTTATATGTCTTAGAAGTGTGTGTGGGGGGAGGGGTGCTGGGAAATGAGGAATCTAGATGTGCAAATTTCCGGGGGCGTTTAAGTACTCAATGGGCTATTTTAAGAAAAAGGAGACTTTTTAATGAATTTGTAAGAATTGCTATCCCACAACTGAATTAATTTCTACGTTGCTTTATACTGCATATAAAGCAATGAATAAGAAAACACTATAAGGTGATCAAGTAATAGATGTGGCAGGTATTGGACATCTGTGACTGATTAGAGTCTCCAGCCTTCATGAAAATGGCAAGCTGAACTAGTTCACTGGGACATGACTGTGTCTTTCTTCATAATCCCTGTGATTACCTCTTGCATGCTCACAGCACCAGTCAGGAGACGAGGGTAGTTGGCATACCAGGTTGATTAAGGTTGAACTTCTGCATTTTCCGCTGTGTTCCAATAAATGTAGTTCTGCTTTAAAATCCATGCATATAGGAAGCGTTGGCAGGCTGTCATTAAATCATGTTTCTACTGTCAATTATCTGGCCCCACCAATATGCTCCACACCTGTGCTAGATACATTCATGCAGAGGAGGCCACAACCTTGCACCTTGTGTCCTGCTGACAAGCAGTGACTACAGATGACACTGGCATTGATGAATGAGTCTCCATACCTGGGCTTTACCCACTTAGCAGGACTAGCGACAAGGACTACTGTGTTAGACTTGGGGGGCTTACGTTTTTCTTCTCTCAGTAATGCTCCCGTATCCCTACACCTGTGTGTGAGTGAACCACAAGTCTTCCAATGAAGGATTCGGTCTTCAGTTAATGAGTCAATACAAGGGGATTTCCACATTGAAACCTTCCTGTCACATATCAAAACTGAAGGTGACTCTTACACACTGTTAGTAATAAAAGCCTTTGCTCTGTGTATTTTTCCTGTGTGTTAGACTTGCCACCCAGGGAAGAAGCTAAATGGACCCTCAGCTGTTCTCAGCTTCTTCTCAGATGCCAACAAAGCACAGAACTGGACATGTGGCGGTAACTGACACCTGGTGACCCAGCCAGTCACCTCTCTGGAGCTTACTCTGATTCCACATCCTGTTTTAACCTGTGTGTGATGGCTTGAGCATAAAGAAATAGAGTACTCATTTTGAGAATATTTTCGTGCATCCATGAACTCCCACATTTTTATGTAAACTATGCAAATATTTGGATGTCAAAGAAAGGGAATTTTTTATATGTTGAGCACATACTCTGTGCCAGAAACTAGACTATGTCATTGCACATTAGACCATCAGATCCTCAGAACCACAAGGGAGGCAGCAGTTGAACCACATGCAATTGCTATTATTGTAAGCCCAACCATAGTCAAATAGCCACACATTTGTGTGGGTCAAATTAATATTTTTATCCCCACTTCATAGAACAGTCATGAAGAAGTTGAATAACAGTAAAGAAGGGTCTGAATCCCACTTGTTTAGCTTCAAAGACTGTGTACATTTTTGTCCACTGTCTACTTTAGAACAGTTAATGAGAAAAGAGGAATATTCAAAGCACTCCTATTATGTGCCAAGTAATTACTTTATGTTACTGCATTTATTCCTTACCCTACTCTTGAAAAGTAGGCATTAATATTTCAGTTTTATAGATGAGGAAACCTCAGCTCATAGAATAAATAACTCTTTGTTACTATAAAAATAGAAGTTTCTGTTGGGTTTTCACAGTAATATCAGACTTGAATTTAAAAAAAAAAAGAAAAAAAGAAAATTGACTTCAAATATTTCTAAGTAAAATTGACCACAGCATAAACGTTCACAGGAACTTTTTGTGTTGTACTTTTCATCAATAAAAATTATTTTAATCATTTGTGCTTTTACCCAATGCCTTATTTTTCTTTTCAATAATATTTCTACTTCTTCTTTTTAAAAATGTACATTTACACAGTATATCCATTTGCATTTGTCCATTTTAAAAATTTTAGTTGGATTTTTTACCCAATAAGATTTTCACACAGAGTGTTCCATCTAAAATAATTGCAATAGCAGATAAAGTTGACCTTTCTCTCAAACTTTATTTTTCCTTTTCTAAGCTAATACATTGATAACTTTTTTCTCAAAATTTTGCTTTTTGCATGTGTTATCTTTTATATATTTTTTTAGTCTGGTAATTTGGAAGCTATAAATCCTCTTTTTGTTTGATCAACAGGGTTCTGCCTTAGTCTCTATGCTTTGATTACATGTGACACAAGCATTGCTTGAATTAGCTTGTGTACAAAGAGGACTTTGTTGGCTCAGATAACCACACTGTGCAACAACAGTGCTGCTACGGGGCCTCAAAGGCAGCATGAATGAAACCAGGACTCTCTTTGACTCCATTCTTATACCTATTCCTCTCAGCGTGCTGGCTTCACGCTCACAGATGGCTGCTTCCACTCGGCAGGGAATGTGGCCACCACATTCTATGACTTCTTTTCTCAGTTCCAATGAAAAAGAATTAGAAGCCTAGGAGATGATTTTTATTTGGCTCTACTAGGTCTTATATCCACTACTTGCAAAAAATAGTGGGCTGTGGCTGGTGTGGGGGTGCTCAGGAATTTTGTCCTAGTCTTTTCTATTTATTGTTTTTATATTTTATTTAACCTATTACATATGTTATTTCATTGTACTTTATAGTTGACTTAGTTCTGTGTAAAAGGATGTTATGATCCTCATAACTCCTTTGTCAGTGGTTTTTACGTTTGTGAGCTCATGGTTTTATTTACTGGTCACTAAAGTTCACGGTCAATAAGTTTATCAGGAAAATAATCTATTTTTTTAGTCCTTTCATGTCTGGGATTATAATGAATTGTGCTCAAACCCTTTTCCTTCAAAACTCTTGTAGCTATGGCTAAGTTGTTTTCTGTCATTTAATTCATGAAGTAGAAATTCAAAACCAGCCTATTGCCTTCTTGTTATTTTTCTTTTGTTTCTTTTTTCTTTTTTAAATTTATAATTGGCACATAATAATTATACATATTTATGGGGTACAGTGTGATGTTTCAGTGCATGTATCATTGCATGATGAGCAAATTAGGGCAATTAGGATATCCATTGCTTAAACATTTATCATTTCTTTGTGGTGATAATGTTCAAAATTCTCTCTTCTGGCTCTCTTAAAAGGGACAGTACATTGCAATTGGCTGTAGTCACTCTACTGTGTAACAGAACACCAGAATTTATTCTTCCTTCTTGAGTGGTAAACTTTTGAATCCATGCTGCATTTCAGAAGTATACTCAAAAGTAGTGTACATGGCCATATGCCAGGTATTTTCACGTATTTCATTGTCTTAATAAAAAAACATGTGAACAGGATATTATTATCCCAACTTCACAGTGTACTCAAATATAGTATGGTTTCCAACTAAGAGATGGTGATTCAGTTTATTCTTTTTATAATTTCATCACATGTTATTTGTTCCAACCTGCACAGGTGATTGCACTCTGCCTACTACATGTTAGTTTAAATTCCTACAAAACATCAGAACAGCAACGAGACTCTACAATTCTTTTAATCAATGGCTCTTTCCACTAGATTCTTTCAAAATGATCACATTTGCATTATTGATTTAAATTGAATGCATTTTTTTAAGAAAAAGAAACAAGGATGGCTTTGGTGTCACTCTGGCCGATGAACGAGGGAATCACTGGAGAAGGTCAGGGTCTCTGTGTCTGCCTGCAAGGCCCAGTGTGTGGTAGGAGCACCGCAGCCATGTGCAGGGCGGAGAAACCAGGTATTTGTCAACACTGAAGTGACGACGAGGCTGACTACTCATCAGGTAACTGGACTCAGGAAACTTCATTCCAATAAAACACAATCGATGACATCTGTCAGCAGGGTCTTCTATTTATTAAATTTTTCTCATGAGGTGGTCAATTTGTCTTACTGCTTTCCCTTAGCAATTGCCAAAGCAGCACTATTAGTAACTCATCTCTAGCTATTTATAATAGGTAACTAAAAGTTGTCTTTTTCTTTTAAAATAATTTTATAGTATAAAATTAATACATTCTCAGTGTAGTATATCTTAAAAACCCAAATGTATGGAGAATTATTTAAATCCCCCATGATTCCATCGTGAAGAGGTAAGTTGTTTTATTTTGTTACTGTTCTTTCCAGTCTTTTTTCCTGTGAATTTTTAAAATTTTATAATTAAACTCAAACTGTTTATACCATAGGTTTTTTGTCACTACATGGTTATGCCACTATTTTTAATTATCATACTTTTAGAGGACATTTTTATTATTCTATACTCTATCTCATTATCAATAACCTGAGCTACAATAATTTTTCCTGATTGGTACTTACGTATCGCCTTATAAAATTATTCTTAAAAAAACACAAAAGGTTCTATATATTATCTATAACCTAAAATTCAGAATGTGAGTCTTTAACTTTGACTTCTTCCTGCAGCTCCAGATTCCCCTACATATCTGCTTTTCTACCATCCTCACTTAGAAGCTAATAAAGATACACAGCGGAGACTCACACAAAATGTCCAAAGTAGAACAAGATTCCCTCCTCATGCCAGTTCCTCTGTCGGGCTTTCCCGTCTCCCCATTTACATCTCGTCCATCACTAAGTTCTTTCTGTTTCACTCTCAAATGTTCGCCACATCCTTCCGTACCTTTCGTCCTTTCTGCAACAGGGAGGTCCCAAAGCTAATCTTCCAGTCACTCCCATGGTAAGTCACGCTCACTCCAGCAGCCCTTTACCCTTTACCCGTCTTTCTCAGTCGTACATCCTGTTAGTTCACGCTTCTGCTTAAGCCTTTGCGGTAGCGTCCCACCGCGCTAGGAATGAAACAAAACCAGGGTCCTCCCCGTTCTGAGTGGCGTGTTCCGGGTGCAGCGCCCCTGCGTCCGCGGACACGCGCAGCCCGGGCCTGCGCCCCCACGGTGCCCCGTCAGCGCGCTGTGACTCGGTCAGTGCCCCGCCGCCCAGGGCCTTGCCCGGCTCCCTCCCCGGGCAGACCTGGCGTGGCGCTCCCGGGTTCCCCCCTGCCCCGTGAGAGGCTGCTTGCCGCGTGGGTGTTTCCCCCGAGGAACGGTTTGTGTGTGTGGGAGCTCCACTGTTGGTGGTCTTCCCGCCCGGCTGCAGGGGGGCTTCTGCGAGAGCAGAGGGGTCCCGCCGGCCTTGGCCGCCGCTGCGTCCGTATGGCGCGGAGGAGGGTCCAGCAAGTGTGTGCTCAGTCCGTGCAAACTTGAATAGTCAGCCACTGGACACGTGAGTGCATAAAGTCAGACAATGATATTAAAGAACCAGCGATCTCTCCTACCACCAGAACTGTTCTCCGCTTCCCTCCACTTCCCGTAACGCAGCTAAAATCCTACCCGAGGGGGACGATGTGACAGGGTGAGAAGAAAGAAAGGGGAAAGTGTCTCTTTCTGGCTTTCACACTGAACGCGCTGAGAATCTTAGGGAGGTGGCACGGGCAGAGCCACGGGGACAGAGAATGATGTGAAAGTGGTCTGGGGCAGCCAGCGACAGGGGAGCTTACATACTCCCCGCAGCCTGGACCCCGCGGGGGCAGCAAGACACTAGCGAGCACAGAGGTAGGTGGGAGCTCTGCCATCTAAGGGCTGTCTCATTTTTCAGCAAGTCACTTAACGTCTTGGTGTACAGCAGCCTCATGGATAAAATGAGATGTGTGAAACGATCAACTTAGTCGCTAGTATATGGTAACATCCTAATAAACATCAGCTATTGCTATTGTGATGATCACCATTGTCTTCATCGTCATCAAAGATCATGCATGTCCACTCTAGTGCTTTGGAGTTACAAAAATACCTTGGAATATGTATGCAATCCCAGGAGAAAGACAGCAGTTGGAAATTTATTAAGGTTAGATTTCCATCTTTCCAATAGAAAGATTCAAGATAGAAATTATGTAGTAATATTCACTGTGGAATAAATGTAATTTAGAGTTGTAGGATAAATCCCTCATTTTCATTTCTGAGTATGTGTGAGCTGTTTCAGAGTAATAGCTGATCCACTGGTCTGTAGCCACTCCAGCTAGTGTACCCTTTCTACTGGCTAAAATATTCACATTTCTCGTAGATCCCAGATTATCCTCAGGCACATCTGACCAAGTTGCTGACTTTTCTAGTGATGATAAACAGCCCATAACACCGGTTATCTCATTCCAGATAAAGACTCACTTTCTTTTTAATGGTACCTCCCATCCTTTATGGCTTTCATGCTGGTGTTTTATTCCAGATCAACCGAAGCCTCAGTTCTAGGCAACTGGATGAAACAAGAGTTCTAGCAGGGAGTTTCTGGCAGCTGGAGTTCCAGCAAACGGGACTGACAATTATTAATAAATAGTTCTGAATTTGAAACTCTGTGCAGCTTGGCCTTGGAACCAAGTAAAAATCCTCAAGGGCAGAAAAAGAGCAAAAACCAAGCCTGAAATGAATTATAATGGTGCTCAGCAAAATTGCACCAGCTGGTTCAGAAAACAAAAGTTGGCGAAATTAATTTAAGCAGGCTTTTCTATGAAACACATGGGAGAGTCCATGGCCTTAAAGGAGTTGGTGAGGACATTGAACCAGCTTGGAACACTGATTTCAATTTGACCATGAAGATCAGTCTTTAAAAGTTTAGAGACAAGGCAGTTAATAGATGCTGTTCTTCTAATTATCAGTTACCTGAATATAGAAGTACAATTATATGACAACCATCACAGACAAGGTGTGGTCTTAGAGAATTAATTCAAATTATTTTATATTGAAATCCTTTTTTGGAAACAATAGTGCCAACTTGTGAGTCCCTGGAAGTTACCAAAGTGTTTCTATTAACAAGTGATATAAGGCAAACGTGGGTTTCTGAAAGTGAAGGAGCCATAGAGAAATCAAATCAGAAAGTGAATATTTTAACCACTATCAATTCATTGAATGCTGGTTGTCCTAGTAAGTGCTGAGGTTAGATTTTTATTCCTTAACCCTTGTATTTGGGGTCCCTGCTCTTAACTCAGAGACTTCAGTGTTGGATCATAGATCTCTTGATTTTTATCCAGATCTGGAAGGGCGATGCCTAATGAACTGAGAAAAATAATTTACTATTTGATATAATTTTATTTTTCTGATTCTCTTCCAATGAAGGGAAATGAAGTGACCCCCACTGAACTTAAGTGAGCTCGCACTGAGACAGCATTGAAATAGAGGCAGGCTGCCTGTAACCAGAGCTCACCTGCCATGCCTGGGAAGGCCACTGTAGGCATGGCCAGGTCGAATCCTCTGGTTGGATCTACCTCACCTTACCTCCATTCTTGGACTCTTAAGTACTCTGTGACCAGACTGAAGCTCTAGGGCCTTCCTGATATGGTTTCCTCCTCTGCCATCTTTGCCATTTTGAAGTGGTAATTATTCATCCACATTCCAGATAGAATGGAATCTATCTGGATAGAATGGGCTGAGTCTTTTCAGATCATTTTTACTTCATGAGGGCAAAGAAAGACATAAATTCCATAAATTCCGAGCTCTTGGGTTTGTCAAGGAGAATTAAATAAGTTTACCAACATAAAGGCCTTATAATGCCTGACACAATCCTATAGTAAATGTTTAATAAATGCTAGTGTTTGTCCATTGGTGTATTAGATAATAGATGATAAATAAATTAGGATGTGAAACATCACTCTAAATCTGCTATCTTGTAAATTTTAAGCATAAAATATCATAAATATAAGTACTTTTATAAGTACTGAGTAATGTAATAGTCACTAGGATTAATACAAGTCATACTGCATCAGAGCATGGTTTAAAGAAATAAGATGGTAGCGATGCAGAAGAAAGTTGCCTCCATCCCATTTCCTGCCTTCCTGAAACAGTAAATGGGAATACAGTCAAGTTTCTAATATACATTTTTATAGTTTGACTTCACATGTATGCATTTGTAAATAATATGTAAGATTGTTTCGTGTTGTAAAATTTTATGTAAATGCCCATACTTACGGTGTGCATGCTTTTTCACTCAGCATTATAATTATTAGATTCAGCCACATTAATACAATAGCTGTGGTGTATGCATTTTCACAATAGTAGAGTATGTAATTATGTGAACATATTAAAATTTGTGTATCTGTCCTATAATGAGTAATTGGTTGATTCCATATTTACCTTTTTTAAGTGTTTTATACTTATATCTGTGTATACATGAGAGATTTTCTGTAAAGAATATACTAGAAATACATTATCATTGTAAAAGACTATGCACATTTTTAAATTTATTAGTTATTGATTACTTTGCTCTCCACGTGGTTGTAGGAATTTATATGTCCATCTGCAGATTGTGAACATCCCTCCCTGTGTTCTCACATTCTCTCAATAATCAGTTTTAAAAATATTTATGTTTTTTACCAACTTCCTGGGTAAGACATGGCATGTAACAATAGTTTTTAAACATTTATTTAAATGCATCATACATACAGAAAATTTCAAAATCATATAACCAGATGGACCAATGATTTGTTTTCTCCGTGAGTCACAAGTCTGATAAATAAATAGAACGTTACCAGGACCCTGAGGTGCATCTTTTCTCATCTCCTTTGTTATTTTTCATTACGATAAGCATCGCTCTAATTTATGTTTTCACAGGTTACCTTTGCAATTTGAACAAATATACACAGATAGCGTGCATCCTTTTGTGTCAGACTTCTTTTGTTCATCATGATGTTTACGTGGTCCTTGTTGCCGTGTGTAGCACTGGTCATTCAATTTGATTGTCATATGGTATTCCATCGTTTAGCTATACTGCAAAGTATATATCCGTTCTGCATTAATAGAATATATGATTTTTTTCAGTTTTCTGGCTATTAGAAATAACTATCCTATAAACATCATTTGGCATGACTTTTGGTGTGTATATATATATGTGTGTGTGTGTGTGTATGTGTGTGTATCCATTTACCTAGGGTATATACACCAATGAGTGGAATTACTTTGTCAGAAAATATGTACATTTTTATTTTTAGTCAATACTTCCAGCTTTTCAAAATAATTTCAGTCCAATTCAATTTTTTTTTAATTCCACAATTTCTATTTTTGTAATCTATTTTATGGAACACATTAATGAAAATTATTTTAAATTCATATCTGAAAATGCCAGAATCTGATTCATCTGTGGGTCTATTTTTATTGAATTTTTTATTTCTTATTATTTGGTCCTACATCTTGGCATGCTGGCAATTTTTGATTGAATGCTAGACATTGTCATGATATTACCTTCCTTTGAAGGGGGTTTACTTTGTCTCTGGCAGTGGATTAAATGACATAATTAATATCAAATAGTTACGGCAGTACTTGCAGCACTCTAGGCAGCAATTCAATATACGATATGTAATTTCTCTTTTCCATGTCTGCCCACTTCGACTTCATCATATATATATATATGAGATATATATGCACACACACAACCAATATTCCTGAGGCATCACTCAAAACTCTCAATGGCTTGTATTTTTAAAGCATCAAATGAAAGTCACCAAACTCAGCACACAGGCCTTCTCCGTCTGGTTCAGTCTACGTTTCCTGGCTACCTTTCTATGCCTCTTCATGGACATGATCTCTAACAGACTGCCTTTCTATTTCCCAAAGCTGGCTTATATTTATTCCATTTCTTCTTTTGCTTCTGAATCTTTGCTTTCCCTACCACTGCCCCTTCGTTTTATCTCTGATCATCCAAACTCTTCAAACCTAGCTCTAAACCATTGTCTTTTCCTGCCGTGGCCACAGTATAAGTTCTAACTTCCCTTATTTCCACTATAATTAATTTATTTTGGCAAGTGACCATCTCCTGTTTGTTTGCTGATTCTTCTATATTTGTCAAATATTTGCCTTTTTATTTTTCTATGTTCGCTACAACTAGGCAATAAAGATTTCAGGACAGGCCTGAACACTTTATTGAGCATAGAGTAGTTTTTCAGTAAATGATTGTACTGATAGAAAATGTACAAGGGAGAGCTAAATTATTTCAATGGTGTTTAGACATTAAGCATATTTATAAAATCATTTTTTTGAAAATTTTTATTCACATGTAGCACTTGGAAATATATACAATACAATTGAATTAATACCAGTTCCCTAATTAATTTTGACAAGCACAAAACACTGGACAATTTAGAAGAGAAAAATAGTGCTTACTTATTCATTTACTATAGCATGTTTGTTATCAAATTATATTTATGTTTTACTATAAAGCCTTAATGAAATAATTCATCAAGTAGTTAACCTCAATAATTAGTTGTAAACATTGACAATACAAAAAGATATTTCTATTTGCTCAGGAATATCTAGGCAATAAGAGATGTTCTAACAATAATAAACATTAAGTTTTTCTTCTATTTTGATGATACAATCTTTACAAAATAATTTATTTTGTTGTTGGTTGTTAGCAGACTGTAACCAGTTGTCTGAAGTTCTACTGCAATTTGTGAACATTATAGAAACCTGTTTTTGACAAACTCATTTTGACTCTTATTTGTCAGTTGGTTTGTTTCCATTTTTTAGGAGAATTGACCAAAATCTTTGTCTCTCATGTGTTGAGAAACTATACTTGCCAACTACCAGATACGTATTCTACATATACCAAAAATAAGTGAATATGTCAACTAAATTAAGTCGCACCAGTATGTAAACTGAACTACATGGATTTCTGGTACTTTAGAAAATGTTGGGAATAAGGCAGTGGCTCTTAATCTTATGTAATAGTAAGGAAAGTTATTTTAAATGTGGTTGAAAAACAAAAAGATAATTTTTGGTGGAGATATAAACATTTTTAGGAACAAATCACAGTGTTATGAACTACATACTATTATTAATTCTTCACATGTATTAACCTTTAGCTAATGTAAAAGAAAGTCTGAGACAACCCAACTGTATTTCTAGGATGTGTTAGACTAGAAGCCAAGAAGTGAGGGACTCTGGGGGACAGAGGCTAAGTCTTAATCATCTGGAATGTTTGATATGCTCAAAAAATGCTTGTTGAAGGCCATAAATTCAGTCTAAACTTTTATCCTACATCTAAGACTCATCATGGGTGAAGAAAGACTCAACTTCTCTGGGTCTCAGTTTATTCATTTGTAAAATAGGGGTAATCCTTTCTACCCTATTTATCCTAAGAATAGTGCTTGTAATTTTAAAGCCTTTAGTCACATAAAGTTGCCCTTAATATCCAAGAAAGTCTTTCCTTTCCTCGTAGATACTAATTTGGCCAGTAAAAATTCTGGGTTAAATATTTATAGTTTAAATAGACATTGTAATGTTCATGTTTAAAACACATTTAATAAATATTCATAACTTAAAAAATGAAATGAAATTACAACCACCACCACCCCTAACAACACTAAATGAATAACAAGTTAGAAAAATACATGGTAGTTTGGAAAAATGTGTAAGCTAAAAGCAATTAGCAAACATATATTAATTTTTTTCAATATATTGATTATCAGGTACTGTAGTAAAGGCCAGAGAATGATACATAGACAAAAAGACAACAACATAGCAATAAAAATGACAGTAAAAATTAACCATGGACTATTGAACTCTTTGGCAGACTTCAGCAGTAAACCTCTTTTTATAGATAAGGAAACTAGCCCCAAGAACTTTTAAATAACAATCAAAGTCACATCATAAATTTGGGTCAGAGATGCCTAACATTCAGGGTTCTGATTCTATAGACACTGCCAGTGATTGTCAAGCTGTGTCTGGAATCCTCGAGGTCACTGGGGGCTTCAATCACAAAGGGAATGAGACCAGCAGAGCCTCAGCCCCTGAGAAGTCTTTTATTGGTTTCCCATTCAGTTTAGTGATTCACCCTCAGGAATAATTTTAAATTATTTGCATCTATTTCAATTATTTATTTTGTTTATTCATAACTTAATATTGATTCTATAAAATAAAAACCATTATTAATAAATTGGAATTTACTGAGCAGTCCCTGTGTGCTAGGATTTGTTAAATAACACATATCATATGGCTGCGGTTTAAATAAAAAAAGAGCCAACAATTCTAAGTGATATTCAATATAAAATGTCAAAGAGTGGAGCTCCACTTAATTTCTGAAGGCAAAAGTATTAGATTCACTCTAAATTTTGGACGTAGAGTCATCTCCTGTATTGTTATTATCCGAAAGCAATGCAGCATCATGTTTATGATGCGTGTTTAGTGAATCGGGTGCCTGGCTTACTTTCCATGTTTGCTGATGATTCTCTTCTTTCCTGGCCTCAGTTACACTTGAGTGCTAGTAAGACAACAGAAGCCAACTTTCTGTTAACAAGGTCACTTAGCATCCTGGGGCCATCACACGGCAGTGTGCTAGCCATGGACTCCACACGCTTGCTCTCAGACAAAGGCTTGCCACCTTGCCTCTGTCGGAGTGCTTATGTCTTCTTCATTTTTCCCTTGAAGATCACAATTTGATGCTTACACAGTGATCTTCCCTAACACATGAGGAAGACCTTCATGATATTACTCCTCCACCTTGATTTTTAAGATCACAAAGTAAAATTCAGTTTCGCAATGAGCAAATTCTGTAAATAAAATAAATGGCAAAATACATAACTTGTGGAGGTTATTTGCAACCTTGAAAGGTTTGAGGCATGTAAATTCCTTGATGCACTAATATGTACCAGATTTTCCAGCCAGTCGTCTGGCCTGGACAGACGCTCACAGGTGATTTGAAGTCCCACGTTCTTACTTCACTTCTCTTGACTGTAACAGTCTACAAGAGAGATTAGAATGGTAGTCATGGTGTCAGACAGTTACATGTTCAAAATTCTGATTTTGCCAAAGAGACGTTGACTTTAGGCGAATGACTTAATCTTGGTACACTAAACTTTTGCACTTCTAAAATGGGCAAGAATAATGGGATTATTGTGAGGATTAAATGTGACAAAGTATATAAAATATTTAATATGGTGGATGGCATATTGTAAATTTGGAATGATTATTAATTATTAATTTAAAAAATTTCCCTCAAAGTCTCCTAAAACCCATTTTTCATTCTCCATTATACTAGGTCCCACCATGAATAACAAATACAACATTTAGAAAGTAACTGTAGTTCTCCATATTTAAATGGAACCCAACAATTTCATCACCTGATTCATTTTGGTTTGAAGACATTTAGAAAAATCAAACCATAAAGAAAAATACCCTATATTTATCTCCTACACAACCTTATGTTAAATGAATGTTTCTGCTGAATGTTGTCCTTGGGTACTTGGATTTAAATTTTCTCTAGCTCATTACCATCCATAATAAAAGCTCTAGATTTTTGAATATTAAGGAAAAAACTCCAAAAGGTATATAACTTTAACTTTCCAGTTTCATTAGATGTGTATGGCATATTGATGAGGTAGATAATTTGCTACAAAATAGTAAAATGTTGAACATAATGACCTGCACAAAAAGTTGGCTGAATTGTTAACAGCAGCTCAGTTAATTAGTGCTACGTTGCACTGCAAACTCCATGAAGGCTTTCCATAGTTAAAGTAACTCAAATTAGTTTGCTATGATTAATAAGATTCCTTTGCATATCAAAGTAATTAAAAGGTTGATTTGAATAGCATTTCCAAGCATTATCCAAGTTTGCCACATTTATATAAATCAATGTAATAAACCTGGAAAGGAAAAGGACTGAAATAGGCACTTTAAGACACAAGGCAGAGAGTTATCACTACTCCAGTCTACGTTGTTCTTTTAAAGCAGCACCATGTATTCATTACTCTCGTTCCAACTGCAGAGAAGGCTGATGTTTTATAAATGCAGGAGCAAGGCCACATTTTGTTTAAAAATCATATTTTTAATCAAAATCCTATACTTAATTTTCTCGAAGATATGTTTGCATGCCTACCAGCAATTTTGATGTCACCAAGTGACTGATTTTGTTTTTTCCTGTTGAACTTTTTTTTTTTCCCAGGATATTACAGGGGTACAAACGTTTAGGATACACATGTTGCCTTTGCACTGCCCGAGTCAGAGCTACAAGCGTGTCCCTCCCCCAGACAGTGCGCACTGCAGCCATTAGGTGTGAATTTACCTGTTCCCTCTATCCCCACACCTGCCGACACCCGATGAGTAATACAAGAGGATAATACAAGAGGTGTCAGTTCACCTTTGTTTTTTATGGCTGAGTAATACTCCATGGTATACATATACCACATTTTATTAATCCACTCGTGTATTGATGGGCACTTCGGTTGTTTCCACATCTTTGCAATTGTGAATTGTGCTGCTGTAAACATTCGAGTACAGATATTTTTATTATAGAATGTCTTTTTTTCCTGTTGGTAAATACCCAGTAATAGGATTGCTGGATCAAATGGTAGTTCTACTTTTAGTTCTTTGAGGTATCTCCATATTACTTTCCACAGAGGTTGTACTAGTTTGCAGTCCCACCAGCAGTGTATGAATTTCCTCTCTCTCCACATCCACGCCAACACTTGTTGTTTTGGGACTTTTTGATAAAAGCCATTCTCACTGGAGTTAGGTGATATTTTGTTGTGGTTTTGATTTGCATTTCTTGATGATCAGCAATGTTGAGCATTTTTTCATGTTTCTTGGCCATTAGTCTATCTTCTTTTGGAAAGTTTCTGTTCATGTCCTTTGCCCACTTTCTAAGGAGGTTGTTTGATTTTTTCTTGCTGATTTTCCTGAGTTCTATATAGATTCTAGTTATCAGCCCTTTATCAGATGTATAGCATACAAATATTTTCTCCCATAGACTAGAGTCTATTCACTCTAGTGATAGTTTCTTTGGCTGTGCAGAAGCTTTTTAATTTGATCAGGTCCCATTTATTTATTTTTGTTGACACTGTGATTGCTTTTGGGGTCTTCTTCATAAATTCTTTGCCTAGGCCAATGTCTATAAGAGTTTTTCCAACATTTTCTTCTAGAATTCTTATGGTTTCATGCCTTAGGTTTAAGTCTGTTATCCATTGTGAGTTGATTTTTGTGAGAGGTGAGAGGTGTGGGTGCTGTTTCAGTCTTCTACATGTGGCTACCCAATTTTCCCAGCACCATTTGTTGAATGGGGATTCTTTTCCCCAGTGTATGTTTTTGTCTGCTTTGTCAAAGATCAGATGACAGTATGAGGATGGTTTTATATCTGGGTTCTCAGTTCTGTTCCATTGGTCTATGTCTCTGTTTTTGTGCCAGTACCATGCTGTTTTGGTTACTATAGCCTTGTATTAGCTTGAAGTCTGATAAATTGATGCCTCCCAATTTGTTCTTTTTGCTTAAGGTCGCTTTGACTGTACAGGGTCTTCTCTGCTTCCATACGAAGCATAGAATTATTTTTTCTAGATCTGTAAAAAATGATGTTGGTATTTTAATAGGGATTACATTGAATCTGTAGATCACACAAAGTGACTGATTAATAAGTATTTGGGTTTATATTCCCTTATGTAAACATTCTGGAATGAGGTGAATAAAATGGTTTTAAAATGGAAGTTAGAAGAATATAAATCTAGGGACAGGCTCTTTAACTACAAAGGATTATTATTTGCATACAAGTAATTCTTGAGTTTTGCCAAATTTAACAAAGAAGATATTACTTGGAAATTGTGGCTCCAGGACCAAAGTGCAACCTTTGAATTGGAGTCAGTAAACTACAACCCATGGGCCAAAGCTGGCTCACCATCTGTTTTTGTAAATAAAGTTTTATTGAAACACAGCCATGGCTGTTCATTTAGGTGAATAGCCATACCTAAATTAACATTTAAGTAACATTTTGTATCCTTTAACGAAGTGATTTTCCCACGTGATGGCATAGTTGAGTAATTGTAGCAGAGAATGTATGACTCACAAAGAATAAAAGTATTTATTCATTGGCTCTTAACAGAAAAAGTTTATCTATCCTTGCTCTAGCTCACCAGACTTCCACCTGTTCTCACAACTTATCATCAATTTTGAGACACCCATGGATTTTATCAAGTAGTTATATATGTTTAAATAGATTTTTGATGAAAAAATAGAAGGAAAAAGTAAGGTAGGAAGGAAAGAAGTAAGGAAAAAGGCAATAAAAGAAGGAAAGAAGGGAGGGAGCAAAGAGAAAAAAGGAAGGAAGATGGAAGGGAGAAAAAATTAAAAGATTTGAGATATATAATTATAACTTAATATACACAGTTTTTTCAACTTCACTGAGGTATAATTAGTGAGTAGAAATTGTATATATTTAAGGCATACAACTTTGTGTTTTGATGTACAGACCCTAAGTCGTAAGTCAATGGTTTGAGTTACAATTTTTGACTTTACGATGGTGTGAAGGCAACACACATTCAGTAGAAACTGTAATTCAGATTTTGAGTTTTGATCTTTTATTTTTATTATTTTAATTTTTTATCATAAAGTTTTTCTTTTCATTATAAAACGGGCTGTATGTTAGATAATTTTGCCCAGTTGTATGCTAATATTGAGTGTTCTGAACACAGTTAAGTTAGGGTAGGCTAAGCTATGATATTCAGGAGGTTAGGTGTAGTAAATGAATTTTCTAAATTTTCCACTTACACTATTTCCACTTACAGTGGGTTTATTGGGACATATCCAATTGTAGTTGAGGAGCAGCAGTGTGTGCACATGTGAAATGATAGTGCAATCAGCCTTATTAACATATCCATCACTTCACATAGTTACCGTTTTCTTTCTTTCCTTTTTCTTCTCTTCCTCATCCTCCTCTTCCTCCTCCTCCTCTTCCTCTCTCCTCTTTGTTGTGGTGAGAACAAGTGGGATCTAACCTCTTAGCAAATCTCACGATTACACCACAGCATTGTTAACTATAGTCATTATGCTGTGCCTTAGGTCTCCAGAACTTATTCATCTAACATAACTGACACTGTAATTTTCAATATCTCCCCATTTTTCTCCCTGCCTCACCCTTGGTGTCCACTATTCTATTCTCTACTTCTATGAGTGTGACTATTTTAGATCCACATGTAAGTGAGATCATGCAGTATTTGTCTTTCTATGTCTGGCTTATTTCACTTAGCATAATGTCCACCACATTCATCCATGTTACCACAAGTGCTAGAATTTCTTTTTTTAAAGCTAAATAATATTCCCTTGGATATATAGCACATTTTCTTTATCTATTCATCCATCAATGGACATTAGGTTTTTTCCATATCTTGGCTACTGTGGATAATACTGCAATGAATATGTTCACCTGTAATGAACACTTATCTTTTGTGTTTTTGATAATAGCCATTCTAACACGTGTGAGGTATTAATTTATTGTGGTTCTGATTTGATTTTCCTGATGCTTAGTGATGTTCAACACCTTTTCATATACCTATTGGCCATTTATGTATCTGCTTTTGAGAAATGTCTACTCAGGCCCTTTGCCCATTTTTTAATTAGGTCATTTGTACTTTTGCTGCTGAATTGTATGAGTTCCTTATACATTTTGAATATTAACCCCTCATCAGATATATTATTTGCAAATATATTCTTCCATTTCACAAGCTGTCTTCTCATCTTTGATTGTTTCATTTCCTGTGCAGAAGCTTTTTAGTTTGGTCTAAATCCTACTGGTCTATTTTTGCTTTTGCTGCTTGTGCTTTTGGTGCCACATCTAAAAAAAAAAACTGCCAAGACACGTGTCAAGAAGCTTTTACTCTATGGTTTCTGCTAGTAGATTTATGGTTTCAGGTCTTACATTTAAGTCTTTAATCCATTTTAATTGATTTTTTGTGTAAGATAAGGATCCAATTTCATGCTTTGGGATGTGGCTTTCCAGTTTTCCTAACAACACTTGTTGAAGACTATCCTTTCCTCATTATTTGTTCTTGGCACCATTGTCAAAGATCAGTTGACAGGATTTACTTCTGGTATCTCTATTCTGCTCCATTTGTCTATACATCTGTTTTAATGCCAGTATCATACTGCTTTGATTCCAGTTGCTTTGTGATATATTTTGAAATTAGGAAGCATGATGCTTACAGTTTTATACTTCTTACTCAAGAATGTTTTAGCTGTACATGGTCTTTGTGGTTCCAGATTAATTTTAAAATTGTTTTTTTCTATTTCTATAAAGAATGCCATTGGGATTTTGACAGGAATTGCACTGAATCTGTTGATCACTTTGAGTAGTATGGACATTTTAACAATATTTATTCTTCCAATCCACAAATTTCGCAGACATCTATTTTATTTATCTGTATCTTCTTTAATTTCCTTCATCAATGTTTTATAATTTTCAGTGCACAAAAGTCTTTCACCTTTTTGGTTAAGTTTATTCCTGAGTACTTTGTTCTTTTTGTTGCCATTATAAATTTTTTCCAATTTTTTTTTAGTTTGGTGTTAGTATATAGAAATGCCTCTAATTTTTATATGTTGATTCTGTATCTTGTACCTTTATTTAATTTGTTTATTAGTTCTAATAGTTCATCTTGTGTCTCTAGGGTTTTCTACATATATAATTATGACATCTGCAAACAGAGATAATTTGAGTTCTTCATTTCTTTTCTTTTCTTTTTTTTTTTTTTCTTTACTAGTTGCTCTAGCTAGACTTCCAATATTATGTTCCATATAAGGGGTGAGATTGGGCATCTTTGCCTTGTACTGGATCTTACCAGAAATGCTTTCAGTTTTTCCCCATTGATTATGATGTTAGCTGTGGGATTTTCATATAATTGGCCTTTATTGTGCTGATGTACATTCCTTCTGTACCTACTTTGTTGGGTATGTTTATCATGAATGAATGAAGAATTTTGTCAAATGCTTTTTCTGCCTCTTTTGAAGCAATCATGGGGCTTTTATCTTTCATTCTGCTAATGTGGTATTTCCCATTGATTGATCTACTTATGTCAAACTATCTTTGCATTCTAGGGATAAATCTCACTTAGTCATAGTGTATAATTCTTTTAATGAGCTATTGGACTTGGTTTGCTAGTATTTTATTAAGGATTTTTACATCTATGTTCATGAAGGATATTGGCCTGTAATATTCTTTTCTTGTGATGTCTTTGCCTGCCTTTAGTATCAGGGTAATGTTGGCCTCAAAAAATGAGTTTAGAAGAGTTCTCTCTTCTATTTTGTGAAGAGTTTCAGAGGAATTAGTTTTAATTCTTTGAATGTTTAGTAGAATTCATTTGTGAAGCCTTCTGGTCGTGGCTTTTCATTTTTGGGAGGTTTCTGATTACTGATTCAATATCACTATTTATTATTGGTCTGTTTAGGATTTCTATTTCTTTTTGATTCAGTTTGGATAGATTATATATTTCTAGGAATTTATCCATTTCTTCTAGTTTATGCAATTTTTTGTAATATAATTGTTCATAATTGTTCTTTATGATCTTTTTAAATCTGAGACATTCATTGCAATGTCTCCTTTTTCTTTCCTGATTTTTGAATCTTCTCTCTTTTTTCTTAATTATTCTAGATAAAGATTTGTCAGTTTTATCTTTTAAAAAACCAAATTTTTGTTTATTGGTTTTTTATTATGTTTCTATTCTCTATTTGATTTATTTTTAGTGTAATCTTTATCATTTCCATTCTTCTGCTAAATTTGAGCTTAGTTTGTTCTTTTTCTAGTTTTCTGAAGCATAAAGTTAAGTTGTTTATGTGAGATTTTTCTTACTTTTTATGTAAGCATTTATTGCTAGAACCTTTTCTCTTTGTACTATTTGTGCTGTATCTCATAAGTTTTGGTATGTTGTGTTTCATTTTTGTTTGTCTCATGACATTTAAAAAATTCCCTTTTGATTTTCTCTTTGGCACAATGTTTTTGTGTATGTGTTTTTGATATGTGTATAACTACCCTGTTTTCTTTTGTTTACCATTTTCATGGGATATGTTCCACCACCCTGCACTTTCAGCCTGTTTGTGTCCTTAAATATGAAGTGAGTTTCTTACAGACAGCATATAATTGAATCTTCATTTTTTATTCATTAAGCCACTCTGTCTTTTGATTAGTGAATTTAAAACATTTGTGTTTAAAGTAATAGTGAAAGATTTATTATTTTCATCCTGTTAACTGTTTTCTGTTTATCTTACAGTCCTTTTGTCCCCTTTTTTTCTCTTGCTGTCTCTCTTTGTGTTTTGTTGTTTTTTTTGTACTGATAGGCCTTGGTTCCTTTCTCTCCTTGTGTGTGTATAGCTTATATAGGCATTTTCTTTGTGGTTACCATGGGGCTTCCATAACATTTCTTACAGGTAGAACAGTTTATTCTAAGCAGCTGATAACTTGCGTACAAACACTGCACACTTTTACTTCTCATCTCTCTATGCGTGTTATTGATGCCACAATTTATATGTATTTATATTATGTATCTATTAACATGATTTTAGTTATAGTTGTTTTTAATACCTTTGTATTTTAATGTTTATAATGTAAATATAAGTGATTTACCTGACACTGTTAATACAGTATTTTGTATTTTTTTATATGTTTACCTTATAGCTATGAGTTTTATACTTTCTTATGCTATCATGTTACTATTTAGTATTTTTTCATTTCAACTTGAAGATCTCCATCTAGCATTTTTTGTAAAGCAGGTCTAGTGGCAAAGAACTCCTTCAGCATTTCTTGTCTGAGAAAGTCTTAATTTCCCCTTATTCTTGAAGGAAAGTTTTGCTAGGTAGAGTATTCTTGGTTGGCATTTTTTTTTTCGTTTACGATGTATCATCCCACTCCCTTTTGGCTTGTGGATTTCTTCTAGAAAATGTACTGATAATAGTATGGCAGTTCCCTTTTACACAACAAGTCACTTTTCTCTTCCTACTTTCAAAATTCTTTGCCTTTGAGTTTTGACATGTGATTATAACATATCTTGGTGTGGGTTTCCTTGTGTTCATTTTACTTGATGGCTCTTACACTTTCTGGATTTGGATGTATATTTCCTTCTCCAGATTTGTAAAGTTTCCAGCCATTATTTCTTTGAATAACCTTTACTCTTTTCTCTTTCTCTTCTCCTTCTAGAATTCTCATAATGTGTGTATTGGTATACTTGATTGTGTCTTATATGTCCCTTCAGTTATATTCACCCTTTTTTATTCTTTTTATTAAATTTTTGCTCCTCTGGATGATTTCTAATGACATGTCTTTGAGTTTCTTTTGATTGATCTAGTCTGCTGTTGTTCAATAATGGTGATGCAAACTCAATAGTGGTGATGCAAACCCACAAATTGAATCTTTTGGTACTTCTTGGAGGAGATGTTATTTAAATGCTTCCATAAGCAGACTTAAAATAATTGCCATTTGCTGATTCGTACTTTTTACTTCTAATATTTTTACATGGCTCAAATTTATATACTCAGTTGAGAGAAATCTACTCATAAACTTTGAACCTATAAATATAGCAAAGGAGCAATTTATTCAGTTTGATTAGTGGAAAAAATCTTTTATCTTCTTTCTTTGTATATTTTTAAATTTTTTCTATATCAGAGAAAACTAATTATGGATGGTTTTACAATATGATTTTGAAGTTATGCTTCCTTTTGAAATTTACAGGTGGCAAAGTGCCAAGTGGACAATTGGCTTTTCATCCATTATCACAATATACAATAAATTCCCCAAAAAAGGTTTTTCATTGAAATATTCAAGATCTGAATTAAATTCAAAAACCAAACTACAAATGTGGTTTAATTTTTTTTATGATTATGAATGCTAGTACTCAAATCAATTTTATGAAAAGTAGAATATCAGGTAACCTATCTATTATTATGCTTTGTAATTTTTTTAAAATTTATAAACATTTGTTGGCTCAAAAGAAATATAATTATTTTACTAAAGTTTATATACAGTAGTAGTATCCCACTGTTCCAAGACCCCTGGTGGATGCCTGAAATCCAAGATAGTATTAAATCCAATTGTCATCAATTGGAATATATTTCTGTTTAAGTCTTCAGTCTATAAATTTGATGTCTTTTTCATCTTAAGCACTTATCACACATTGTGGCTATAACTTTTGCAATTTGAGTTGCAACATCAAAACTATCAGTAATTTCTTTTTTTCTTCTTCATAATTACATGAATAGCAGGTTCATTCTTACCAGAGATATTAGCAAATGCAGTATAATTTTTCCCTTACTAAGTTGAGAACTTTCACCTTTTCACTTAAAGGAAGCATTTTACACCTTCCCGTTGGCATATCTGAATTGCCATCCAGGACAGTCAATCTGATAACTGAGATGGGTACTAAGTGACTCGTGTGCAGGTAGCATATACAGCACAGATAGTCTGGACAAAAGAATGATTCGTGTTTCAGGTGGGATGGAGTGGGATGGTGTGAAATTTTATCACACTACTAAGAATGACACAATTCAAAACTTATGAATTATTTATTTCTGGAATTTTCATTTAATATTTTCAGATTATGGTTGACCACAGGTGTAACTGAAACTATGAAAGTAATACAGCAGATCAGGGAGGTGTTGCTATAATTATATACTCTTTTTAATATACCAATGAACCATCATTCTATTTTCCTATATTATCTATATAAATATTCTCAATAGTTGTTTTTCATTTTTTAAAAAATGGCAGCTTTGACTATACTGAATAAATATTGTAAAATGTCACTCAGTTGTATATATATATCTAAATTTTTGAGGAATTTTAATATACAAAGCAAATCAGAAGCTATATCAACTCTAAATTGCATATAGTTTGCCTGATAAAATTTTCATGCATTTATTTTTAAATTTACATAAAATGCAAATAAAATATATATAAATATAAATAATAGAAATATAAATACATTACACAAATATGAATATTACTATTTTGGATGTTTATTTCTGAGTTTTGACAAGTGCATAGAGTTGTTTAACTACCAACACAATCATGATACATAACTGTTTTATCAACCCCATAAATTTTCCTGGTGTTGTCTCTTTGTAGTCAACCTCTCCCCTTGCCCACAAGAGCTGACAACCACTGATGTTTTCCACGCATATAATTTTATTTTTCCAGAATGTCAAATAAGTGGAATCATACATCATGCAGTCTTTTAGGTTTGGCTTCTTTCACATAGCATAATACATTTGAAAGCAATCTGTGTTGTTGCATGTATCAGTAGTTTGTTCCTTTATATTGTCAAGTAGTAATTCATTGTATGAATGAATCACAGTTTGTTCATTTATTCACAGGCTGAAGTATGATCAGGTTATTGCCAGTTCTTGGAGATTAATAATAATGCTGCTATAAATATTCACATACAAATTTTCATGCAGACCTTTTCCACTAGTCTTTGATTCATCTTTTCTCTCCTTTAATAGTGTCTTTCATAGAACAAATTTTTATTTAAAATATAAAGCCCAATTTATTATTTTTCTTCTATGAATTTTGCTTTTGGTGTTGTACCTAAAGACCCGTTGCCTAATACAGTGGCACAAATATATTCTCACATTTTCTTCCATAGTTTTACATTTTCCAAAGGTTTATCTTTCATATTTAGGATTATGATATATTTTGAGCTAATTTTTATGTGCTATGAATTATGAGTTCCAGTTCACTTTTTTAAATGTGAATAGCCAATTATTTTGCCACCACGTCTTAAAAATCTATCATTTCTCTTTTAGATTGCATCCATACACTTTCAAAAATAAATACATAAACATGGCTATTTCTGGACATTCTATTCTGTTTAATTGACCTTTTAAAAGTATTTCTTTGGTGCTATTATAAATGATACATCTAATTTTTTTAAATTTCCAAATATTCATTACTATCTTGTAGACATACAATAGATTTCTTTTATATGAACTTTGTATTCTATAATCTTGCTATACTCAGTTGTCAGTTCTAGGAATTGGTATGAATTCCCCAGGATTTTTGACATAGACAGCTGTGTCTTCTAAAAAAGGGAAATAATTTTTTAAAATTATTATATGGCTAGAATTCTTAATATAATGTTGACAAAGTGTGATGGAAGTAGACACTCGTAGGTGTGCACAATCTTAGGGGAAATCCTGCAGTCTTTCGCATTAAGTATGATGTTAACTGTAGGTTTTCATATGTGGTTTTCATCACGTTAAGGATCTCTGACATTCCTCATTTTCCGACATATATATAGTTGGGAATGGGTAGTGCATCTTTCAAGTACTTTGATTCACTTTTGGGGATGATTGTGCAGTTTTTCTTCTCTGGTCTGTTAATATGGTCATGGTAGGCAGAATGATGGCCCCTCAAGATGCTCATGTCTCCATGTCTGGAACCTTCGAGGTTAGGTTACGTGGCAAAGAGGAATTAAGGTTGCAGATGGAATCAAAGTTGCTAATCAGGTAACCGTAAAATAGGGCTGCTATTCTGATTAGCCAGGTGGGCTGAATATAAAGAGAAGGGCCCTTAAGTTGAAGAGGGATGCGGCAGAAGAGACTTAGAGGGAGATGTGCCTGTAAAGGGAAAGTCAGTTATGTGAGGAAAGACTCAACCTGCCATTATCAGCTCTGAAGACGGAAGAAGGGGCCACGAACAAAGACTGTAAGTGACTCGAGAAGCTGGAAAGGGCAAGGAAGTGGATGCTCCTCTTGCCTGTCCAGAAAGGAATGCAGCCTTTCTGATAACTCGATTTTAGCTCAGTGAGACTCCCATCAGACTTCTAACTTGCAGAACCACAGGACCACAAATCTGTGTTGTTTTAAGCCACTAAGTTTGTGGTATTTTGTTATGATAGCAGTTTAAAACTAATACAGTAGTGGATATATGATTTGATTTTCAATTGTTGAACCAGAATTGTATTCCGAGGATGATGTGTTGTATTATTTTTATGTATGGAGAGATTCAACCATTCACTAGGTGTTTGCCTAATGGATTTTAGTCTGTAATTTTGTTTTCTTGTAGAGTTTTCATGTAGTTTTCATATCTGAATAATTCTGGCCTCAAAAAAATGTGGTAAATGTTTCTTTCATCTTTTATTTTCTAGAAAAGAATTCGTATGATTCTTAACTAAATGTTTGATAGAAGCCATATAGGCCTAGGCCTGTAGTTTTGTTTGTGGAATGTTGTTTTAACTAAACATACAATTTCTTTAATATATAGGAATATTTAGGTTATTTATTTCTTCTTGGGGGAACTTGAGTAGTTTGTATCTTTCAAGGAATTGGTCCATTTTACCTAAATTGTTTAATTTTGGGGGTACAACTGTTCATAGTATTCTGTAATTATTCTAACATCTATTGTATCTGTAGTCATAGCTCCTGTTTTACTCCTGATATTTGTAATTTGTGTTTTCTCTTTATTTTCTTGGTCATTCTTGCTTGAAGTATATAAATTTTTTTAGCCTTTTCAAAGAACTAGCTTTTGATTTGAATTTTTAAATTTCTTATTGTTTTTAATCTTTTTATTATTTTCTTTCTTCTGCTTTCTTTGGGTTCAATTTATTGTTTTGTTTCTAGCTTATTAAAATACAAGCATAGGCTTTTATTTTGAAGCCTTTTTTCCCCTAATATAAGCCTTTTAGTCCTATACATTTTCCTCCAAGCACTTCTTTAGATGAATCCTACAAATTTTGATATGATGTATTTTCATTTTTATTCAGTTCAAATACTTCCTAATTTACCTTGAGACTTCTTTATCTCTGTATTTGTGTAGAAGTATGTAGTTTATATTCTAAACATTTGGGAATTTTCCAAATATCTTTCTGTTATTGATTTCTAGTTTAATTCTCATGTCATAGAACATATTTTGTATCATTTCAATTCTTTTAAATTTACCAAGGCTTGCTTTATTCCTGGAACTTAGTCTGTCTTGGTGAATGTTTGATATGCACTTGAAAAGAAGGTACTTTCTACTGTTGTGTAGTGGAGAGTTAATAAATGCCAATTATGTCAATTTGGTTGAAACTTGATCAAATCGTCTATATCCTTGCTAATTTCACGTGTACTTTAAAGAGAGAATAAATAACATTAGAGCTCTAGAGGATGAGTACTTAATAATAATAGACTTGACAAGTTAATTTTTTTATTATTGGACAGTTCTGTAGATCAAAAATGTGGGCATGTTGTGATTGGATTGCTAAATCTTTGCAGAATCCAAAATGTGCATGTAAAAGTCATCTCAAAATAAATAAATAAAAAATCAACAGAATTAATGGAGGAAAGTTTGACAAATCTTCAACAATAGCATAATGTGAAATATACTTTTCATTGTTATGTTGTCAGGCAGACAAAATATTTGTATAGCTTTAGAAGATTTGAACTGCATAATTGGTAATTTTTAATATGTGTGGTAGGCAGAATTATAATGTCCCCAAGATTCCTGACCACTAGTTTACATATCCTGACAAGTCCTGGGACTTTAAATATGATGAGATTCTGTTTTTGTGATTAGGTTATGTTATGTAGGAGACTAATGTCTTTAAGAAAGGGAAGCAAGCCTGGGATAATCTTGTGAGCCTTTAAGTCAAGGTGTAAGGTCAGAGACAGAAGTCAGAGACTCAAAGTGAGAGGAATTCAGCACAATAGAAATACTCTGTTGCTGGTGTGGAACAATATACGAATTTTAGGGCAACACAAACATTGAGTTCATAATATGGGGTTTAACGCATATTTGGGATTAAATTACATGGTAACAATGTAAAAAAAAAAAGGCAGGAGGAAAGTATAAATGCCATGAGTTTTATAACTTATCCAGGATATCCAAATGTATTAATATATATCATGTATGTTTTAGTCTGTAGAGTAACCACTTCAGATCTTCAATTATAAGATACTAAGTTTGGCCAACCATCTGAATGAGCTTGGAAGTGCATTGTTTCTCAGAACCTCCAGAAAGGGACACAGCCCAGCTAAAATCATGAGATAGGCCCTGTGAGACCCTGAGCACAGAATGCAGTTGCACCACGCTCAGCCTTCTAATCCCCTTTAAGTCAGGCAGTTTGTGTCAATGTGTTATTTAGCAATTGAAAACCAACAGAAATTGAAGGAATATATTTATCAAAAGTCATACAAGGCCTTTATAGAGAAAAATTATAAAAATCAATATCATGAAGATAAGATAAATATAATATAAAGATCCAATGATATTCCCATCAAAATATGAACATATTATTTTTGGACATGAAAGTAACATTTTGGTATTTATATGGAAAGTCAAGATATGAAGACTAGCTAAGTTGATTTTAGAGTACAAAGAGAGCTTACTTCCATTCCATTGGTGAGAGTATAAATTGGTAAAGCATTTGTAGCAATTCCAAATCTAGGAATTTAAGATAGCAAAAATTTAGTGGACAAATACTTCCCTCCACACATACCAATTCATAGAAGGTATTTCTTACAGATTTTAAGACAATTTGCATACATTCATACGTACATACATAACGTGCCCTTTCATAATGGATTATTAAAGACATTATATAGCGTTCCCATAAAAAGAGATGTCACTAGGCATTATTGCTCTGGAATAATATCTGCAGCATATTTTATGTGAAATAAGAGAACAAAAATGTTAGGAACCCTAGAATACAAAAGTTAATCCATTTTTTCCAAAGAGATGAAATAAAATTATCTATTGATATTCCTCTTGGAGAAGAGCTTCATGTATGTTTGAGAGAATGATTTAGTGGCATCAAGGGCATACTCAGGTATCAAATGCTTGTCTTCTAAAAAGAGCATATATTATTAAATCACAGGCATTTTGTTCATCAAGA
Organism: Daubentonia madagascariensis; assembly: GCA_023783475.1. Classification (NCBI taxonomy): domain Eukaryota; kingdom Metazoa; phylum Chordata; class Mammalia; order Primates; family Daubentoniidae; genus Daubentonia; species Daubentonia madagascariensis. The sequence goes on from JAKFHU010001035.1 coordinate 3,661,323, forward strand.
TGAACATGTGAATTATGGGGCATCAGCTAAGGAAGAACCAAATTGTTTTGCATAACAAAATGGCAGGTTATCTAGGAAGAAATATCTAGGAAGAAGGAGCTGGATGTTGATGAAGAAAGGGAAGAGAAAAAAGTGTAAGTAGCTGTATGATTGAGGCTGATATTGTACTTGAGGGAGAAAATAAATTGTAATGGAGATTCTTATGTGTTTTTTTACTGTGGGATGTGTAATATAAACAATCTCTTTCATATCCCTAGTGAAGTCTGCAATAAAGTCTGCGTAGCACACCACTAATGCTTTTGTTGTGAAGAGTTTATGTTGGAAGAGCATGAAATGAAAGAATGTGCTGAATTATGTATCCAGGACAGACACAGAGGCTGCCTACAGGGACTCTCCAGCCAGAGGAAAAGGAGACAATTGATGTGTTGATTACCTGTGTGAAAAAATAGAGAGAAATACATAGCAGAGCTCTCTGTGAACCACACAAAAATGTTAAGGGTGGTTGGGTTTGCAAATAATTTCAGCTTGTTCTTTTCACATTTATATGTTATCTGATTTTTAATAATAGCCAGGCTGATGGGGAGTACTGGAGTGAAGTAAATGTTGAAAGTCAAGCAGTACAAAATGCATGGTATATTATCCATGCTCAAGTGGCGCTGATTAAAGTCTAATCAGTAAAAAACAGTCCACCAAACAAGCACAGGTTTTTGTAATGAAAATATTTTCTAACCATAAGTATATGTTTATTATTAAAAAGTGTGGGCTCCTGAGAACACAGAGACTGGCTACAGCAGGAAGCTACCGGCACCTATGGGGTCAAAGATCAAAGAGGTGATATCACATCACCTGGAGCCAAGGAAGAGGTGCTTGATGGTGAGAGCTATCATTGTGGAAGAGCCCTGGGATTACCAGAGATGTAGGGCTAAATAAAGCAATAAGGAGAAAGAAGGGAACATATCAAATTCTCCTCCACCCCTGGCATGTTCCAGTAGTCTGCTTATTGGCTGAACCTAACCCATGGCCGTTTAAGGGAGCCTGAGTGATGCAGTTCAAAGCAGTGGTCTTTCTACATCAAGGCAAACAGGAATGGAAAGTTAATTTGGAGCAAAAATAATCAGCACAACAGCTCTAAACAGTTTCCTAGCCAGCTGAAGTTATAGCCTAACTTGTGAATGAATAATTTTCTATATGCTGATTGTGACTAGTATACAAGATAAGAACTGGATTGGACAACTGAGAGTTTTTATGCTCTCCTGCCAACAGCTAGAATCTGTCAGAATTTCTAAAAATTGTATTTTTTTAAGAAGTTTGTATGATTTTACCCATTATAAAATTATCTTTTCATTTTTATAATTACAAACTGCCTATCATGGATTTTACACATTGCCTGTGAAAACAAACCTGCATCTCCCACAATGGACGAGGGGTCCCTAAAATAAGATGCTTGGTGAAGCTGCTGACAGTAAGTTGTTTAATTGCCAAACAATACGCAGGATAAATTATGGCAAACACAGCAAAAGAAATAGAAACAAAAGGCAAATACAAATATTTTCCTTGCACCTTGTAATGAATATTATATGTGAAATATTTGAGAGACACATTATGGTTAGATTGCCTCAGTTTGAGAAGCTCTTTTTAAGATAAATATTTTTAAAAGATTTTTTTTAAAACTACAGATATCATTTTAAGAAAAATTTTATTTAGTAGTTACAATTGCATTGTCAGTGAAACTTGAACAGCCACTGCACAATTTGGTCCATTCCCTCTTTCCCTCTGTCACAGCTAGCAGAAATTCTCCAAGGATTGGATACTCTGTTGGCTTAGGACCTTATGCGAGTCGTGCAGAACAGAGTCCCCAGTGAATCAAACAGACGTGTTATTTTTAAGCCGCTGTGATTGGAGTTTGTTTTAATGCAAACTCAGCCTGTGTTGAGTTATCCTTGCTGTCCAGTACAGCAAGTGTTCAAAGCAAAAGCAATTTATAATTAGAAAACCTGGAATCAACTAAGGATTCTGTTGGCAATAATACTATACCTGAAGCCAAGCTCTTCATGACAGTGGCTTCATGATTAGAGAAAATTGCCTCCACCTCCCATGCCTCCCTTTCCTGCATAAAATTTAACAGAATAAAAAGCTGAGGCATGAAAGAGTTGTGGAAGTTATTTGTGTCTGCAGAGCTCTTTTGGTACATGGCGTGCCAGGAGCATGGTGTGTTCTACGCTGAACTCTGCGTGCACCTCAGTACGTGACTAGGCAAGGAACCAGCTCCAGGGTTAAGACTGATTCACATACTGGATTTGGGAAACATCAAACATGAGGGTGAAGAAGAAAGATTTTGACTCCTTGTGGTGTAAATACTATTTAGAAACCTTTAAAGTTAGCTTGAAGACGTTCAAGATTCCCTAAACTTGTTAAGCAATTTAAAATAAGTTCATTGATGAGAAAGTGGATGACAAATATAAGAAGTGATACTTTCCTCTGAATGAAGGAAAGTAATGAATGACAATTATTTGCCAATATCTATTTTCACCCCCTTTCTGTAATAGGACTCCCCAGTATTACCTGGGTACACAGCTGCTTAGCCAGAGACTGTCATTTCCTAATCTGTGACTAGGTCTGGACATGGGGTTAAGGACTAGTCAATGGGTTGCAAATGGAATAACACATACAATGTTGGAATTGTGTCCCTATGGAAACAGATATGGGCTCGCATGGTCTTTTTGCATTTCTGCTGGTTTGGATACAAAATGAAAAAACAAAAAAGATTATGCTAGTTGGGTTGGAATATCCAGCTAGGATCCAAAAATGGAAAAAATAAGATTCTATGTTGTAATGTCAATGTAATTTGGAGTCTCTTTTTTTATATCTGCTTAGATTATACTTTTATTAGAATGAATACTATAAACACTATAAGAAGCCAGTTCACACCTATTTTTCACTGTGGCCACTATTTGGTTTTTGTTTGTTTGATTTTTAAACTTCAGGCTCAGTGTGCTGAGTTAATCCTTCAATTCAGTTCATGGCCTGTTATCATCACTGATCTGCTTATTTTATTTAACAGCTTGCTGTCTGTGTTGTCTAGGCTATTTATTTCACTTCTCTGTGCTTCAGTTTTCTCATTTGTAAGATGAAGATAATAATAGTTTCAATCTCTTAGGGTTGTTCTGAGGATTAAAAAAGTTAATTTGTGTGAAGTACTATATCCAGCATGTAGTAATTGTTGACTGTCATTTTTATTTGTTATTATTATTTATTTCTTTGTATTTTCATTCCTCAATCCTATTTTCTGTCCTCCCATAGGTACTCTTTCTGATATGTTCACAAATATCCTTTCATTTATATCTGTTCTTGCAAAGTCTGCATTATGGATTTATGTGCATTATTTTTAATGTATGGAAATGGCATAGTATATCAGCAGTGAAGTTCTAAGACCCATTCATGTTACTGTGAGTACTTCTGACCAGTTACTCTGAGCTGCTGCCTGGGGCTGCATGGTGGACACCTACCGCGTTTCACCTGCCCTCCCCCAGTGAGAGATGCCGAGGCTGCCCTGTTTCTCCACCATCACACACAGCAGTGTGATGAACATCCTGGGAAAAGTCCATTTTGAATCCATTTGAGAATTTAGTTTAATATATAACCATGAGTAGCACTGCTTATTTATGCTTATTTATAGTTTGACTAAGTTTTGCAAACTAGTCTTCAGAATGGCTCTACCAATTTTTGTTCCTCAGCAGATAATTGTCCTATGTCCCTTTTTGCCACAAACATTGCATTATCTAGCTCTTGAATTATTGCCTGTCCAATTCTAGTTCCAATGAAGAAAGAGAAAACCACACAAGAACATCACTACCATGCAAACGATGAAGAAAAAGCCAAGTTATCTACAAAATCCTAGCATTCTTTGAACTCTTCAAAGAACTGAGGTTGCGAGACAACCAAAGGCACTGAATTCCAAAGAGTGTCAAGATCTTCTGAGGAAAAACTGGACACACGTTCTTTCACTTTTGCAAGAGTAATGGAAAAAGTATGAAGCATGTCACCATAGAGATGCATAAGAAGAAATTAGCTAAAATTTTAACACATTCCTAAAGATCTAATATGGACTAACATACTGATTTAGAATAATTCGAAGCCAAATAAACAATAAACAAATAAACAAAGTGAGGATGAATTCATACTTACGCTCCAACTCTTCTCCACAGGTGTCTACCAGATGCTCACAAAGAAGATCAGGAGCAGGGCAAGAGAGAGCCCCCGCCAGCTGTCTACGAAGTCACCAGGCCTCCATCAGTGGACCAGCTATGCAGGAGGTGATCAGTCACAACTGGGAAAAAGGCACAAAACAAACTCTGTTTCTTTGGACCTTTTACTCAAACAAAACAGTATCCTCAAGCTCCTGAGGAAAGGACTACAAATCTTCTCACCCCAAGACCACTGGGAGATCAGTGGAGCAAACTCATTTGTCTCTGAGTCAGGGGCAGAAAACTCTTTTCTGGCCCTCAGTGTCAGAAAAGACACATTTATTTAAGTAAAGTAAAGTATGGGTTTTACTTAAGCATGGTGTCTGGCACTCCATCAAAAATTACAAGACACATGAGGTAAATCAAGAAAAAAAAAGTCTTATTGTTAAAGGAAAAAGCTATCAATAGAATCAGATTCAGAGATGACCTAGATGCTCAAACTGTGAGGCAAAGATTATAAACTAACAATTATTAGTATATTAAAGGATATAGTGGGAGAGATACATCACAAGGAAAAACAGATGGGAAATTTTAGAATGGAGATGGAAACTATAGAAAAATGCTGGAAAAAACAACTAAGGTTTTGATTGAAGCACATATAAAAAATTCCTTTAATGGGCTTATCAGCAGATTGGGCACAGCTGGAGAAAAAGAATTAGTGTGACTCTAGTGCTATATGATTATCCAAAATGAAGCCAGGAAAAATAAGTGAAGTAAAAACAAAATAGAGAATCCAAGAGCTATGGGAAAATATTTATGCCAGTTATTAATTTATAGTCTCTCAGTTCCAAATCTACTCTTCAGTCCCTACTCTGTGAGAATGGAGCTGGACCCTGTAAATATTTATCCCCTGCAAGCTGGCATACTGTTATGCCTTGTCAGCAGATAGTGATAACAGGGCCTCCTCTTCCTAGATCTGCTGTGTTTCTCTCACAGAGCTCCTACAGCACATGTGCTTCTCCAGGGCTTTGCTCCTGAAGCCCGGAGCTTTTCCAGTGCCCAGATTGTACAGCACACGGTGGTCAGTGAGTCCCTCCAACATCCTTCAGGTTGCTTTGCAGTAAGTTCCAAGGCACTACCTCTCTTTATGAATGGCTTCTCTAGGAACCCAAGATACAAAAAATATAAAAATGTTTTATATGTTAGGAAAATTAAATCAAAAGGAAAAAACACCCTAAAATTGCAAACAAGCTCATAATCATGCAAAGAACAAGCAATGTATCAAATAAATTTTGACACAGTACCCAGATTGTAAATCCTAGGGATAGATTCTAAGAAAAAGAAGAAAAAGTAGGTAACTTCATGCAGTAAACTTCCTGTTAGTAGCAATAATGCTTTTGAAATTTCAAAATTATTTTATATATCTTGTAGGATAAGGTAAATAAGTAAATATATTAATGATTTTAGGAACCATGATTTTTAGTGGAAAGGAAAATAGACTCAGCTATATGGGGGGAAACTCTCTAATGTTGAATTTGAGTTGGTCAGAGCAGTATCAGTTTGTGAGCCTTTTGTTTGTTTGTTTCATGTATTTAACTACTACTACAAGCAATGACCCCTCTGAATCAGTGAACACATCTACCCAGATCTTAGATTCTAAATACCATTCACCACAAAAAGGAATCAGGGCTTCTTAGAGAAATGGCTGACACTGGTTCTGGGGCAGGGAATGTATGAACTACTTTGGGCCACCCTTTATATGTCAGTATGCTAGGGAGTCTTAAATATTAAGGGGGTCATGTCAAAAAGATACAAAAACCATTTTCAAGAAGCTCCCATCAGCAAAATTAGTGGGACAACTTGAACATGAAAAATATTAAGTGTAAGTTTTTATTCATGAACAAATAAAAATCCAGGAATTCCAAAATAAAAAGCAAAACTAATAAAAAGCAAACAAATGATCCTTTTTTCTTTATACTAAAATGACAACTAACGCATGTAAAAGGCATGTTAGAAGTAATTGATTTAGGCAGAAACCATCATCGAAAATCTGTGCAAGACTGTTGGGAAAGGATATTTTCATTGTGTCAAAGTATTTATCTACAGGTTACTTTGTAACTGCAAGAAAAAGATGCACTTTTCTAACGGGGAGATGATGATAAATCTCAGTGTTTTGTGGGGTAAACTGACACTAATGCCCTGGATGTAGTGCAATAGGAAGGACCCAATATCACTTCTGAAGGATCCTTCCCCAAAATTTTCACTTTGTGTCTAATCAAACTTCTAGAGCAGGGATTGACAAACTTTTTTCTGTAAATAGAGAATAAATATTTTGGGCGTTGGGGACCATATCAAAACTATTTAAATCTGTCACAACACCAAAGCAGATAGTATTTAAATAACTGGTATACACATGGTTTGGTTGTGATGCAATAAAACTTTACTCACAAAACCAGGTTGTGGACCAGATCTGGCCTATGGCCAGTAGTGTGCTGACCGTTGTCCTAGACTTAAATTCCATTTCAAAGAAAGTACAGGAGATTGAGAAACAAGTTGAATGACACTGTGAGGGAACAATCACAGAAATTTAGAGAATGGGACATTCTACAAGATCACTGACTACACAAATAATACAATGCGATTAAAATTAAACAAGCAAACATGTGAGGGAGGCCTGCCCGATCATCAAAGAGATTAAAAAGGCAAAGCAACTGCATCCAAGGCATGAATCTTAATTGGATTTCACATTAAAAACCAGGGGGAGGAGGAGGCGGAGAAGGAAGAAAGGGTGTGGGGCCATGATATCTGCCACTTACGTTAAATGGCTCAAGGGGAAAATATACATGAGAGAATGCATATTTGACTAAATAGACACCATTTTTGATACATGTTTAGCCTATAAATATAAGGTTTCGTTTTATTTCTGCTTTTCTATATGTTTAAAAATGAAATCTTGGGAAAAACATACGTAAGCCAAAAAAAAAAAAAAAACCAAAAATCTTTATTGTGTTATTGCTGTCTTCTTTAGCTTTCTTTCCAGAGAGCCCAGCATATCCTCAAGCAAATATGACTCGGCTGATCTCCCTGGTGATTTGGTTTTCTAAGGCCGTTATACAAGTACTGTGATCCCAGGTCCCTCAGTAGACAGTTTTCTTCCCTAATGAAATATATTCAGAAGCTTACAGAAGCCAGAGACATGAAAATCCATATCCCCTTAACATGCCACATTATAAGTGAAATGTGTGAGTGTTTTCATTTAGGAGGGGGAGAAAAAAAGGATTTAGTATCTCAGAAACCAGGTGGAAGTGTAGGCATGGCAGAAAAAGCCAGTGAGGAATTAAGCATTTGCTTTTCTTAATCACCAAAATATGCTGCTGGAAGTCTTTGAGCCTCAGTGTGAATCACAGCTGCTTTATGAAAGCTCTGATTCTCTCATGACCCATTAAAGAAAGGGGCAGTGTCCTGGCTCCTCTAATTTTGCACAGAGAAGCAGAAGGATGTGTTTTTATTTTTGTTTTTTAATTTTTTGCTTGTCAATACTAATCCAGCATGGAATTCTAGAGATAGGCAGGCAGTATCTTTTAGTGGACAAGATAAACCTTACAGGAAAAATCATGCAGAAGGGGAAGGAAATTAACATAGATTAGTTGTCTGCTATGTGCAAGATGTTCTGGAAAGCATATTTCCTTCTTGGTGTTTAGTCCCCATAGCATCCCAGATGAGCAAGGATGTGCCCTGGCTCTCCCCTCCACATGTGCCCTGTCATTCTGCTTTCTTGTCCTTTCCACGTAGGAGCCTGAGTCCCCGGCTCCTAGAGACCAGCTCCTGATAGCTGATAGAACTTCCATGGGCTTGTCTTCCCGAGTCACATTTATGTGTTAACCGATGCTTGTCAAAACAGAAGAGACGTGAAGGGAACACTGGGCAGTTAGTCAAGAAAACCAGAGTTCTGATCTTGCTCTAAAGTGTCAGCCTGGGAAACAATTTCAGCTGTCTAGGTTGCAATTTTTCTCACCTATAAATAAGGGACTACCTTAGGGAATCATGAGGGTAAATCCTATCTTTTAAAGTTACATACTTTTTATACCTGTCTGCTGATGACAGAGGCAGTGGCACGGCATGACATAAAGTGGGAGGTTACAGAGCCTCCCAGACCTGGACCCCAGACCCAGCTCTGTCTCTAGTAGCGGAGTGACACTGTAGCAGTTGCTCAAGTTCTGGGAACCACAATTACTTTATTTGCAGAGTGGGGGCACTCATAAATTGCGAGCAATAAAGAAGATATTATATTTTGTAAAGCAGATATAGTAACATTGTCAGTTAGTTTAATTGGCTACTTATACCCCAATATCACATTATTACATTATGAATTACAAAATTCAAAATTTGTACTGAAGGGTGGTTAATTTATACACGTCTATGTTCTGTAAGTCTATATAGAGAATAATGCCAGGAAAATAAAAGGAAATTTCATATTTTCTTTTTCCACTTTTAGATACGGAAACAGCATAGCAGAGATGAACTGTTTTTTCTTCCCTCTTTAGAAAGAACTAGATTTATTAAAATTGGAGAAATAGGAGCTGAATACTTCTTGGATTAAAATATTCTAACCTTATTATGGATTATCTTCTATGTACTAATTCCTACGTTAGATGTGTAATAGGGCAGTATATAATATATAACCTAGTGTCATTTCTAAAGAATACTGCTATCATCTCCCTTCTGTGTGTGTACATATACACATATGCACATATATCTTAATGTATATTTAATATATAATGCATAAATATATATTTATTTCATATGTGCATTCTAATTTTCTTGTACATGTACTATCATTATTATTTCACTTACATGTATACTTAATATATACCTAATTTACAGTGTATATATTTACTTAATATATGCATTCCAATATTCATGAGTGTGTATGCATATATGAAATGTACAAAATGAAAATCAGGATGTATATATGAAAGAAATTCAAACAAACTTTGTTGGCAGGATAATCTGGGATTGAATAGAGATTCCAACTTGGTTATTTCTGACTTGGAGTCTCTGCTGTGTTCCACCGCACTACCATTACTAAAGTGATTGGGTTATAGTTTAACTTTATATTTTGCCACAACAGTAATTCTTTTCTTGTCCTCTTTAGAGATTTGTTGTCAAAGAATCTCTAAAACATATATTCCACTGAGGAAATGAAGGAGTTAATTTATGCCCCACTCTTTGGGAAGACTACTGTGCTCCTGCCTACACTCTGTGACTGCCTGGTGTCTGACTCTTAGCTCGTCATTCAGCTCTGTGGCTTATTTTTTTCTATTAGCTTTGATACAGACATAATGGAGTCCTTTGTGCTATTGATGTGCACTCATCCATGCATGTCAGAACAAGAGAGCACCTTCTTTTCCGGAATTTGCTTTAATTCTGCCACTTAGAATTTTGGAATGGATGCCTTTCAAACCTTCAATCCAGGTTGTTTCTTTAAAAACAACAGTAACCACAAATGATATTTAACTGTTTATATGCTGGAGACAGAAACATACTGCTGTGTTTTGTTTGCATGGAAATTAAAGCAAAGCAATATTAATTGACAAATCTTAGCCACAGGAACAAAATACAGATAACACAATTTTATTTTCTTTCCGAAATAGTCTTTAAATGAAAAATGCACCCAAGGCCCAATTTATTAACAATTTACTTTGAGGATACATTTCTTTCACTAATAGCACCATGTTCAGTATAATGTTAAACTTACTAATGGCATTTTTTTGGTTAGAAAAATGAAACCAGTCTTTGATATCTTATTTCTAGTGTACTAAAGGCAATAAAAATTGCTTTAAAAATTTTATTCTCAGTAATGTGGTTCAGGAGGGCAGGCTACATTAATAGGAATTATTGTTTCCTGTGCAGCTTTCTATCTTTGGTTTCTCATAAAATTTTGCAACTTGATAACTTGTCTATAAGCATTATATTTAAATCACTTATATTATAAAATCATATTTAACTTATTTCAATCTACTCTACCTAGTGAATTAATGAGATATTAGTAGAACATTTTTTTTTTGAGTTGTGACTTCAACTATGGCAATGGATGAACTAAATCATGCAGAATCTTTTGCATGTTTTAAAAAATGACCGAGGCAACTCATTGGAGATATGGTTGGCTAAAGCCAGGAGTGAATTATAAGGTCAAGGGACATGATTTCTTTTTGTGCAAAGTTCACTGACTCGTGTGGGAAAAGAACGTGCTCCATCTTCAGCTTTGTTGACCGAACCTTATAGACATGCTAAACAGAAATCTTCCAACCAGGCGGAAATATTTCCAGCATTCATATTACAACAGTTTTGAGGCTGATTGGCAACCTGATATATCCATGGTGTAGGTATGCATAATTTATTTAATAGGAGTTTTGTAAAATGAGATTTAATGACAGACTTAAAATTGATTTAAACTATTTTCTGATGATGTATTCACCTGAGAAATTAAAAATGCATGCAAAATGTTGAAAATGTTAAGACAATACAGTCCTTTGTTTTCAATTTGGTTTATTTGCTTCTATAATGAAGTGGTACTTGACCTGAATTCTAATTGTTAAGTTGAAATTACTGAAATTAATTTTCCATTCTATTTATTTTTCCTAAAAGTTACTATTGAGAAATAAAAAGTTACATAAAGTATTTAGAAATGTGAGTCTCTGATATATTGGCCATGTAGTCTGGTATCTTTCTGAAGTCAAAATGCCTGGGTTTAAAGTCAAACTCTACCTTTTATTAGCTGTATGACTTTGAGTAAGGCTTTCAAACATTCTTTGTATAAGTTCCTATGTACAAAAAAAAAGATACTAATAGAGTTTTAAATTCTTTACTGAGTTTTAGGGATTAAGTGAGTTAAAATATGTAGATTACTATATATTACTAATATTTTAGTTAAAATAGTAGGCCACTGTTTAAGAGTAAGGGATATAGATAGTTATCATCATCACTGTTTTTATCAACAAAGCCCTGTACTCTTTCTCCTCTATGAGAATTACATTAAAAAACTTCAGGGCTTCTTAGAGACTGGTCTAAATCATCTATAAAGTAGATCTGTGTTTGGGGTATGTTTAGTGACAATGGTATGTATTTGCACTTCTATGAAAATAGTTGATATGCATGAAGGATAATGGCTTACCTCGAATCTTCACTTTATAAGGGAAAAAAAATCCCTCATGAAATGGGACATTGGCTGCTTCTCCATCCTAATCTTCACATGACTAGTTCACCCCAAGGATTCGCCCTCCATATCTCTTTGACTCCATTTGCTTGGGCCACCACTTCAGGCTTGGTACCTGGGTGAACATGCGTTTGTTTTGCAGAGTGACACTATGTAAGTGAGTGAGTGTGTGAGTTATGTAGTAGAGTTTGGCGTTAAAACCATATGTTCTGACTCCATTTTTTTCCCCTGCATGAGGTCTTTTGTTACAACAGCCTTTGATGGGCTCAGCGCACCTCCTGCCAGAGAGTCCCCGGGAGTAAGACTGGTCTTCTCTGGAAGGTAAAACACGGTTTTGTTGGGTGAGTGAGCGGCTCCTCCCTCAGACCAAGGGAGCCCCCTCCTTTTGGTGATGGCTTTTGGAGGCCAGATGATACACAGAGGCCCTGCTTATCTGGAGACACCCAGGCTCATGTGGTCCAGTGCTTAAGGCTTTGTCTTTGGTACCTTTGTCTTATATGTCCAGATAAACTCACCATGGCCAGGAAAGGCACCCGGAGGTGGTGTGGATAACCTATGGAAGAGTTATTTTCTCTGCATACTATATTTCCTTTCACTCAGTATAGGTATTGGTCACTTCTCACGACCTTACAGATTCTATTGCTTTTAGCAATATCAGAAAGTAGTTCATGAGTTCATTTTTTCTCTCTCTCTGCTTATGTATGTGTGTGTGTATAAAATCACCCACTTTGTACCAGCCATTTTGATGGGATGCTAAAGACGTAGGGATGAATAAGACAAGGTCCCTGGCTTTAAGAAGCCCACTGTCTGATCAGGGAGAAAGAAAATTCACAACCATTATTCAATGGAAATATAATGATGAAAGGAAGCACCAGTTCGTGGGGGCCCAGGGAAGCTAATCCATTAAGGGATTAGAAGTAAATAAACTACAAGAAATAAAATACCTGTGTATATTTTGAATTAACAAATAAAAGTTGCATATATTTATAGAATACAATATGATGTTTTGAAATATGTATACTTTGTGGAATAGCTAAACTAAACTAATTAACATATACATTACCTCATATACTTATCATTTTTCATGGTGAGAACACTTAAAATTTACTCTCTCAGCAAATTTTCAGGAATAAAATGCATTGTTATTAACTATAGTCACCATGTTGTACAATAGATTTCTTGAACTTATTCCTGCTGTCTAACTAAAATTTTATATTCTTTGACTGTCATCTCCCCAACAGCCCCCACCTCAGCCCCTGGAAACTGCCATCTGTTCTCTGTTTCTAAGAGTTCAACATTTTTAGATTCCACATATAAGTGAGATCATGCAATATTTGTCTTTCTGTGTCTGGCTTATTTAACTTAACACAATGTCCTCCAGATTCATCCATGTTGTTACAAATGACAGGATTTTCCTCTTTTTCTGAGGCTGAATATTATTTCATTGTGTGTGTATGTGTGAGTGTGTATATAATCACGTTTTTGTTGTCTATTTATCCATTGAGAGACATGTGTTGATTCCACATCTTGGCTATTGTAAATAATGCTGCAACGAACATGAGGGTGCACTCTTTGACATACTGATGTCATTTTCTTTGGATATATACCCAGCAGTGGGAACAGTGGATCATATGGTAGTTCTATTTTTAATGCTGTGAGAAGCCTTCATTCTGTTTTCCATAATGGGTCTACTCATTTACATTCCTGGTGTTCAAGTGTTCCCTTTTGTCCACATCCTCGCCAATACTTGTTATCTTTTAACTTTTTGATGATAGTCATTTTAACAGGTATAAGGTGATATCTCATTGCAATTTTAATTTGATTTCCTTGATTCTTAGTAATGTTGAACATTTTTTCATATAGCTGTTGGCCATATGTATGTATTCTTTTGAGAACTGTCTATCCAGGTCCTTTGCCCATTTTTTAATTTGGTCGTTTGTTTTCTTGCTATTGAGTTGTTTGAGTTTATTATATATCTTGGATATTAACTCCTTATCAAATATATGATTTGCAGATATTTTCTCCCATTCTACAGGTTGTCTCTTCACACTGTTGATTGTTTTCTTTGCTGTGCAGAAGCTTTTTAATTTGATGTAATTTCATTTGTATATTTTTGCTTTTGTTGCCTGTGCTTCTGGGCTCATATCCAAAAAATCAGTGCCCATACCAATGTCATAGAGATTCTTCCCTATGTATTCTTCTAGTAGTTTTACAGTTTTAGGTCTTACCTTTAAACCACTAGTCCATTTTGAATTGATACTTGTACGTGGTATGAGATAAGGATCTACTTTCTTTCTTCTGCCTATGGATATCCAGTTGTCCTAACAACTGGAGAGACTATCCTTTCCAAATTGTGTATTCTTGGCAACTTTGTCAAATTCAATTGACCATAATCGTGTGGATTTATTTCTGAGTTCTCTATTCTGTTTCATTGTTTTATGTGTCTGTTTTATGCCAGTGTCAAGCTGTTCTGATTAATATAGCTTTGTAGTATATTTTGAACTTAGGTAGTATGATGCCTCCAGGTTTGTTCTTTTGCTCAAGATTCCTTTGTATATTTGAAGGATTTTGTGGTTCCATGTGAATTTTAGCATTTTTTTCTATTTTTGTGAAAAATGTCATTGGAATTTTGATAGGTATTTGCATGAATCTGTAGATCACTTGGGTAGTATGAATATTTTAACAATTTTAATTCTTCTAATACATGAACATGAGATATATTTCCATTTATAATATTTGTATCTTCTTCAAATTCTTTCATTAATGTTTTATAGTTGTCAGTGTACGGGCTTTTTACCTTGGTTAAATTTATTCATAATTTTTTTTTTTTGGTAGCTAGTACAAATAGCTTGATTTCTTGATTTTACTTTTGGATAGTAGATCATTAGTGTATAGAAACACTACTCATTTTTGTACATTGAATTTGTATCCTGCAACTTTACTGAATTCGTTTAATAGTTCTAAAAGGTTTTTTTATTTGTTTGTTTTGCAGATTCTTTTGTGTTTTCTATATATAAGATCACGTCGTCTCCAAATGGGGACAATTTAACTTTTTCCTTCTAATTTGGATGGCCTCTATTTCTTTCTTTTCTCTTCTTCTTCTTTTTTTTTTTTTTTTTTTTTTTGCCTAATTGCTCTGGCCAGGACTGTCAGTACTATGATGAACGGAAGTAGTAAGAGTGGGCTTCCTTGCTTGTTTCTGATCTTAGAGGGAAAGCTTTTAACTTTTTACCATTAAGTATGATGTAAGCTGTGAATTTTTCACGTATGGTTTTTGTTGGGGTCTATTCCTTCTATACCTAATCTGTTTAGAATTTCTATGTGAAAAGATGATGAATTTTTTTCAAATGCTTTTTCTGCATCTACTGAGATGATCATATGTTTTCTGGTCCTTCGTCCTGTTGATGTTGTGTATCATATTTGTAGATTTGCATATGTTGCTATATCCTTGCATCCCAGGGATAAATATCACTTGATGATTTAAATGATATTTTACTCTACTGTTGAATTTGGTTTGCTAAGATTTTATTGAGGGTTTTTGCATCTATGTTCAACAGGGATGTAATTTTCTTTTCTTGTAGTTTCCTTGTCTGGCTTTAGTACCAGGGTAATGCAGACCTTGCATAATGAGTTTGAAAGTATTCCCTCATCTTCAATTTTTTGGATGAGTTTGAGAAGAATTAGTATTAGTTCTTTTTTGATGTTTGGTAGAATTCAGCAGCAAATTTATCAGGTCCTGGGATTTTCCTTGATGGGAGACTTTTTATTACTGATTCAATATCCTTACTCTTTATTGATCTACTCAGATTTTCCATTTCTTCACAATTCAGTCTTTGTAGGTTCAGTGTCCCTAGAATTTCATCCATCTCTCCTAGGTTATGCAATTTGTTGGTGTATCTTTGTTAATAGCAGTCTCTCATGATTCTTTGTATTCCTGTGGTGTAAGTTGTAATGTCACCTCTCTTGTTTCTGATTTTGTTTGAGTCTTCTCTTTTTTTTTTCTGAGTTTAGTTAAAGGTTTTTCAATATTATCTTTTTAGAAAAACAATGCTTAATTCTGTTAATCTTTTCCATTGTTTTTCTAGTCTCTACTTTATTTATTTCTGCTCCAATTTTTATTTTTTTCCTTCCTTCTACTAACTTTGGGCTTACTTTGTTCTTCTTTTTTCTAGTTTTCTGAGGTGTAGTATTAAGTTATTTATTTGAGAACTTTCTTCTTTTTTGATGTAGGCAATTATTGCTATAAACCTTCCTTTTGGAACTGTTTTTTTTCCTGCATCTCATATGTTTTGTTATGTTGTGTGTCCATTTTCAGTTGTTTCAAGATATTTTTAATTTTTTTAAAGTTTTTCTTCAACCCATTGATTGTTGTGGAGTATGTTGTTTAATATTCATGTATTTGTGAATTTTCCAAAATTCCTCCTACTGTTCGATATCTAGTTTCATATCATTGTTGTCAGAAAAGATACTTGATATGATTTCAATCTTCTTAAATTTGTTAAGACTTGTTTAGTGGATTAACATATGATATAACTTGTAGAATAACATGTGATTTAACTTGCGGAATGTTCTTGAATGTGCACATGAGAAGAATGTATGTTTTGCTGCTGTGGCAAGGAATGTTTTGCATATGTCTGTTAGGTCCATTTGATCTAAAGTATAGTTTATGTCTGATGTTTTCTTATTGACTTTCTCTCTGGATTATTTATACATTGTTGCAGGTGGCATATTTAAGTCCCCTACTGTTCCTGTATCATAGTTTCTGTCTCTCTTCAGATCTGTTAATATGAGCTGTACAAACGTAGGTGCTCTGCTGTTGGGTGCATATGTGTGTACAGTTGTTATACCCTCTTGATGACTTGATGTCTTATCATTATATGATGACCTTCTTTATCTCTCTTTACAATTTTTGAATTAAAGTATATTTTACCAAAGTATCATTACCCCTGCTTTCTTTTGGTTTCCATTTGCTGGAAATATCTCTTCCCATTCCTTCACTTTCGAACTGTGTGTGTCTTTCAAGGTGGAGTGAATCTGTTACAGGCAGCATGTAGTTGAGTAGTGTTTATTTTAATCCATTCGGCCACTTCATGTCTTTTAAATGGAAAATTTAATCTATTTACATTCAAGGTAATTATTGCTATGTAAGGAGTTACTACTGCCATTTTGTCAAGTGTTTCCCAGTTGTTTTGTAGGCCCCTTGCTCCTTTATTTTCTTTCTTGTTATCTTTCTTTGTGATTAGATGATTTTCTCTAGTGGTATGCTTTGATTCTTTACTTTTTATATTTTGTTTATCATTATAGATTTTTGATCTGTGGTTACCAGGAAGCTTACATACAACATCTTATATTTAAAACAAGTTATTTTAAGTTGATAACAACTTACTTTTGATTGTATAAAAAAACTACATATTTACTCCACCCACCCACTCATCCCATTTTATGGTTTTGATATTATAATATACGTCTTTCAAAATTGTATATCCCTTACCAAATTATCGTAACTATAATTATTTTTAAGTTTTGTCCTTTAACCTTCACACTAAAGATATAAGTGAAGTATTATAGTATACTGAATTTGACTGTGTACTTACTTTTACCATTGAGTTTTATGCTTTCACATGTTTTTGTTTTACTAACTAGTGTTCTTTTCTTCCAGCTTGAAGAATTCCCTTTAGCATTTCTTGTAAGACAGGTCCCATAGTGATGAACCCTCTCAGCTCCTGTTTGTCTGGGGAAGTTGTTATGTCTCCTTCTTTTCTGAAGGACAGATTTTCTGGGTGAAGTATTCTTTGTTGGCAGGTGTTTTTTGCCCTTTTACCACTGTGAACATATTATCCCACTTTCTCCTAGCCTAGAAAGTCTCTGCTAAGAAATCTGCCACTAGCCTTATTGCAACTCTCTTCTATGTGATTTGCTTATTTTCTTTTGCTGCTTTCAGGATCTTCTTTCTGTCTTTGATTTTTGATAGTTTGGTTACGATATATCTTAGTGTAGTCTTATTTGGATTGAATCTGATTGGAGACCTTTAACCTTCCTCTACCTGCAGTTTATATCTTTCCTCATATTTGGAAAGTTTTCTACCATTATTTATTTAAATATGCTTTCTGTTCCCTTATCTCTCTCTCCTACATCTTGAAGTCTTATAATTCAAAAAAATTTGCCCTTTTCATGCTGTCTCACAAACCCTGTGAGTTTTCTTCATTTGTTTTCATTCATTTTTTTTTATTTCTTCTGGGTGATTTCCCAATAACCTGTCTTCAAATTCACAGATTCTTTCTTTTGCTTGATTATTTCTGTTGTTGAAGCTGTCTGTTGTTGACTGCATTTTTTATTTTATTCATTATATTTTTAAGCTCTGGAATCTCTGCTTTTTAAAAATTATTCTAATCTCTGTTAAATTTCTAATTTTTGCCATTTATTGTTTCCTCATTTAGTTGAATTGTTTCTCTGTGTGTTATTGTTGTTCAGTGAGCTTCCTTAAAACAATTATTTTGAATTATTTGTTAGGCAGTTTATAAATCTCGATTTCTGTAGTGTTCCTTATTGGGGCTTTATTTTGTTTCTTTGGTGGTGTCATATTTCCTTGATTGTTCTTGGTCCTTGTTGCTGTGCATTAGTGTCTATGCATTTGAAGAAATAGGAACATATTCCATCTTTGCAGACTGACTTTGTGAAAGCACTTCACCAGCCAGCCTGTCTAGAGATTTGGGCAGGCCATTTGGTATGGTCCAAGGGTGGGATTTTGGCTAGTGTCCTCAGGAATGCTAGCCTTGTGCCTGGGTCATCAGTCCTGGTACCTGGGCCCATGGGGTTGGGCCTGGAGCCTGGCTCCCTGTAGGCAGGCCTGGAGTATGTACCTGTGGGGACTGGCCTATAGCCTGGGCCCACAGGGACTAACTTCATGCTGGAGTGAGCCTTGATCCTGAGTCCACAGTGGCTGGCCAGGCACTGGGATGGACTGGATGCCTTGTTCCACTAGGATATGCCTGGAGCCTGAGTCCATGGGGGCTGGCCTCCTTTTTCCGTTCATGGGGGTTAGCCTAAGGCCTGAGTCTTCAAGGGTAATTCTGGAGCCTTGGTCTGTGGAGGGCAGTCTGACATGACAGTTTATTGGGGTGGGGCTCAACCCCAGGTCCGCTGGAATAGGCCTGGACCCACTGGAACTTAAGGCCGCTTGGACTGGGCAGGAGCCTGGGGCTGGCCTGGTGCTGGGGCAGGCATGGAACCTGGGGTGGTGGGTACTGGCCTGGAACATGGAGCCACAGAAATTAGCCTGGAACCTGGGGCTTTAGGGATGGGCCTAGAGTCTGGATCCATAGGTTCATCCTGAAGGCTGAGTGTATCGTTGTTAATATTGTGGTGGTTGTTCTTTGGAAAAAAATAGAATTAATGACATAAGTGCTTTAGCCAAGAGGCTGCTAGGTGCTAGTGCTCTAAGGTTGTGACCAGGATTAATATTGGTCTTAGAGAGTCCATGAAGGTGCATTGACAGAGCCTAAAAAGAGAATCTTATAAAAACTGAGAGGTTTGCCAGAGATTAAGGGGAATAGTATTTCCACATTCCAAAAAAGAATGTGGAGTATGAAATTTAATGGTCCATCTGGTCTCATTGTGATACATGTGCTGTTGAACAGCCACCAGCTCATTAAACTCTGTTTGGCCATGCTTCCAGACTCCCCATTAAGACTGGCTTCACAGCAAAAATTAATAACATGTGTTGACATTAACTTGCTGAAATAAAAAAAAGTAAATTTTTGTTGGACATTTGTGTTTTATGTTCATGGGTGATAAGCTTCTGTTTAAAAGAAAATGAAAAGTATTCCTTTAAAAAATCTAAGACTTGGTTATCCATGGACTATGTTTCTGGGGCTGTGAGTGCCTCAGTAACTAGTATTTTCCAGATGTCTGCTTTTAATTATTTTTAAGAGGTTGATCATTTCAACTGCTGACTTGGAGTTATGTGGGGAGGAACTTGGTAACTAAAATAATTTTACTTGATTTACTACCTTTGGAGGTCCTTTGCCTTATGCTTAAAGTAAACAAAATTAAGCTCAGTGTTTGCATAGCTGTGTAAAAATGAATCAGTAAATTCATGGGTGTTTTCTAAAAGTGTAAGTTTACTTGGAGCAGCTTGAGGAAATTAGGATGTGGGGAGTGGGGGGCTTTAGTGTTAGGTCTTGATTTTATGAATCTGGCAGAGGGATTTCGGGCTTTGCAGCTGTGAAGTTCATGCGGGGACTTCGTTTCCCTCCTTTCTTACGTGATTTGAGATCTCAGTGTGAGCAGCGCTTTGGAGCACAGTGCGTTACTGTCCACCGACTGCTTTCTCAGCTACCTGGAGGTCCTCTTGGAGAAGGGAAAATGAAAGAGAGGCGTCTAGCTATATTCCTCACCATATCAGCCAGCCCTGAATACAGTGCACTGGACTTAAGGGAGAATTCAGGAAGGCGTTTCCACCAGCAACACGAGAAAGGCACTGTCATGCTCTGTGTGTGTCCTGATGGTCACCTATGCACCAGCCTGTTCTCTTAGCAAGGTATTGTGAAGGGTTCTTCATAAGCCACTTGGGCAACCCTCTGGAATTGGTATTATTACATTGGCTTTACAGACCAGAAAGTGAAGGCAGAAGATTAAATAGTTTGTTCCAGGTCAGACATCTGGTAAGTAGTGAGGTGAATTTTAAAACCAGACTTCTCTAATTGCATTATTTGTCTTCCTAGGGTTAGCAGATAATCTGCTTTTCTGTAAAGATGAAGATTATTTATACTTTAGCTTTTCCTGAAAGTGGGCTTTGATTTTGAATGTGAAAACTGTTCTTCAGAGAGAAGGTCGTGCATATGTTCAGCAGGTGTAGAGAAGTAGTGATTGTGTGGGGAGGGAAGAGAAGAGGAGGGGACAGAGAGAGAGAGAAGGGAAGACATTACAGATGGGGTGTTTAAAAGGCAGTGTGCTAAGATGCCAGTTTCGTATTTTTGCTTCCATTTAAGAAATTATAGTTTATTTAGCTTTGTGTGTGTGTGTGTGTGTGTGTGTGTTAAGTCGCTGCTCCTGTTTATAGACATGAAAATAAGACAGCTGTGACCTCAAGAAGCTAAAGCCCTTGACAGGGAATTACTCACAGAGAGAGGTTTGCAAAATCAATAAGTGAAACACAAAGAGTTGTGGAAGCACAGAAGAGAGGTGGATTGATTGTAACGTGGAGAATTTAGGAAGATACGTGGTTGAAGATGTCCAGTAATGGGGGCTTGACAGATGGACAGGATTTCAGGAAAGGGGGTAGGTTTTTGATGAACTCAATAATCACATGCAGAGTTTTTTGGTCATATTCCCCCAGAATATAGGGCATTATGAGATTCTATAGGAAAAGCAATTATTTGGTTGCCTGGATGAATCTGATATCAGATAGGAACTTTAAAGTTGACAAGTTTTCCTAATATATAGGCAAACATGCTTCAACAAGTATTTGTGGTGAACCATTTTTATCAATGAAGAGGCTTTGAAACAAGTCATTTCCCTCATTATGTACAGGCCTGGGGCCATCTCAAAATCCAGAAGTTTTACAGGACATGCTAATTGATACAGTATTCTCTGAAGTGGAATGTGTGTGGACAATGTATACATGAACAGAAATGTGCCACAAATATAGCTATTTTCTGTTGATCAGTTTAATTTTAGACTCTGTGTTCCCATTCCATTGGGCAAATGAAATACCTCCGTCTGTCTAGGTCCAGGCTCCTGCCAGGGTCTTACACAGAGACTAGATATCAAAGAAGTGGTTTCCCTTGTCCTTCAATTGACATCAATTGACACAGGTTAGATCTGAGGCATTTCTGGCATTGTTCCCTTGACATTTCAGGTTCTGGCAGCGCTCTCCTGTTGCCAGTCTTATTAGGTCATTAAATATGAAATGTCCGATTTCAGATCAAAAGTGTAGTTTATTATATCTCAAACAGGAAGCAGTACAATTAATCAAAGTATGTGCCTAAACTATTGACACAGTTTTGCCATCATAATGGTAACTTGTTTATGCCAGCAGCAAAGAAGCCTAGAGAACAAGTGGTGATAAAATCGTGAAAGGCGTTTTCCACAGCATGTGGAAAATTGAATATTTGTCCTTGCAATAAGTGATCCAAAGCCTGGAGGAAGTGGTAGTCAGTTGATGCAAGGTCTGGTGAATACGGTGGATGACAGAGTTTCCAAGTCCAACCTCTGTAGTTTTAGCAGCATTGTTAGTGCAACATGTGGTCAAATGTTGTCTTGCAAGAGGATTGACTTGTCTCTATTGATCAATCTTGGCTGCTTAATCACAAGCATCCTCATCATTTTGTCCAATTGGTTGCAGTAGACGTCTGCCATAATCGATTGACCAGGTTTCATGGAGCTGCAGTGGATAATACCAGTGCTGGACCACCAAGCAGACACCATTAGCTTTTTTTGATGAATACTTGTTTTTGAACCATGTTTCAGCACTTCCTCTTTATTCAACCATTGTTTCAAATGCTTGTGATTGTCAAAAAGAATCCATTTTTCATCACACTTAACAATATGGTATAGAAATGATTCGCCTTTATGTCATGACAGCAAAGAAAGGCAAGCTTCGAGACGATTTCTCTTCTGATGCTCATTTAATTCATGTGGAACCCATCTATCCAGCTTCTTTACATTGCCCATTTGTTTCAAATGGTCCAATATTGTTGGAATAGTAATGTCCAACTTTGCTGCTAATTCACGTGTAAGTGGAGATGAATTCGCTTCCACTACAGCTCTCAGCTCATCATTATCCATTATCTCAGGTCACACACATGGCTCGTTTGCAAGATTAAAATCACCAGAATGGAACTTCTCAAACCTTTGACATACTGTGTGTTCATTAGCCACATCCTTCCCAAACACTTCATTGATATTTTGAGCTGTCTGTGCTGCATGGGTTCCACGATGAAACTCATATTCAAAAATAACACAAATTTTTGACTTATCCAGGGTTTCACAAATATTGCTATAAAAAATTTGAAAGATAATCACAAGCCAAAATGTGTATTTGAGAGAATGAGGCTGTACCTTCACAATAAAAATAAAACAAGAAGTATCAAAGTGAAATGTCAGAGATACCAACTGTCAGAATTAGTACTTAAGGAAATTGGACATTTTATACTTAATAACTAATATTTTGAGCCTGGAAATTTCTATTTGGATTCTTTGCTAGAACTGGGCACTAGAAACTGTTGCATGGTCACATCATCTTGAGCCGAAAAATAAAGTATTTTTCTGTTAGAGGTGTTGCCACTTACAGGTAACACTCATAACACAGCAATTTTTAGGCTTTACCTGCCCTCGGACTCACGATTTCTCTTCTCTTTTGTCTGTTCTACTCTCCTTAGCTCAGGAGTATCTCTTTTTATATGCAGGAGAATCTGATTTTTTCCTGCTTTTCCAAGACATGTTTTATACATAATATATTTTTCCATCTCTGAGGTTTAAGATTTTGGTAAGCAAAAGCCAGGGTCACTTGCACAGTAATTGTATTCTTTCCCGGGACATGCACCCTGAGGCAAAGAGAACAAAGCTGACAGTCTGATTGGATGAAGAAAATGATACAAGGACACTACAAGAAGGAGGTAATCAAGGATTTATATTGCCAAATGCAATGTATCACACGCTTGCCATGGGAATTCTCACAAAACGTTATAATTTCACTGACAAGTTCTTCTCTTCTCCATCCCTGCCCGCTGGGTAAAGAATGGGACATGACACACCTGTGGTAGGCAGCCTCCAAGGTGACCTTTGAGAATCCTCACCTCGTGGCATTCATGCCCTTGTGTACTCTCCTCCCACTTTAAGTAGGGCTGGTCTGTGTACCCAAGAGCATACTGTGGAAATGAGGGCATGTGACTTCCAAGATGAGATCAATGCATCTTTCCCTTGTTTCCTCTTGAATCACTCATGCTGGAGGATGCCAGCTGCTATCTCATGAGGACTCTCATGTTGCCCAGCACACCCTGCCAGCCACATGAATGATTTTTTTTTGGAAGTAGGTCTTCCAGCTAAGCCTTCCAGTGACTGTAGTTTGAGCCAAGACCTTTACTGTAATTTCATGAGAGAATCTGAGCCCAGAACTACCATGCTTAGCCACTGCTGAATTGCTGAAATGTGAAAATCATGGAAAATAAGAAATGATTATTGTTGTTTTAAGCCACCAACTTTTGGAATAACTTGTTATGCAGTTGCAGATAACCAACACAGAATATGGCCCCTGGAGGTGGGATGCTATGGTGAGAGAAACCTAAAATGTGAGAGAAGCTTCATAACTGGGTGGTGGGTGGAAGCTAGGAGGGTTTTGTTGAAAGTATCAGTGAAGCTTAGAGAATTGAAAAGGTTATTAGTAGAAGCCTCCTGGCATTTGGGGAGCCTGCCTACCAGGGATTGTGAACTTTGGTTTCCTGGTTTCTCTTCTCTATGCTTACTTGCCTCAGTCCCTTCCCTTCAATTTTCCATTGCCTAACCTCAACTTAAAGCCAAAAAGCATATACAACAAACCCACAGCCAACATCATACTGCATGGGGAAAAATTGAAAGCATTCCCAATTAGAACTGGAACCAGACATGTTTGCCTGCTATCACCACTTCTATTCAGCATAGTGCTGGAGGTCCTGGCCAGAGCAATCAGACGAGAGAAGGAAATCAAGGGCATCCAAATGGGGACAGAAGAGGTCAAACTATTACTCTTTGCTGACAATATGATCTTATATCTAGAAAACCCCAAATATTCTGCCAAGAGATTACTGGAATTGATAAATAAATTCAGCAAAGTCTCAGGTTACAAAATCAATGTACACAAATCAGTAGCATTCATATACGACAATAATAGTCAAACTGAGAACCAAATCAAAGACTCAATACCTTTCACAATAACAACAAAGAAAATAAAATACCTAAGAATATATTTAACTAAGGAGGTTAAAGACTCTACAGGGAGAAGTACAAAACATTGAAGAAAGAAGTAGCAGAAGACGTAAATGATGGAAAACCCTACCATGCTCATGGATTGGCAGAATCAACATAGTTAAAATGTCTGTACTACTAAAAGTGATCTACAGATTCAATGCAATCCCTATTAAAATACAAACGACATTTTTTGCAGATCTAGAAAAAATAATTCTACACTTTGTATGGAACCAGAGACGATGCTAAATAGTCAAAGCAACCTTAAGCAAAAAGAACAAATTGGGAGGCATCAATCTTCCAGACTTCAAACTATACTACAAGGCTATAGTAACGAAAACAACATGATACTGGCACAAGAACAGAGACATAGAGCAATGGAACAGGACTGAGAACCCAGATATAAAACCATCCTCATGTAGCCATCTGATCTTTGACAAAGTAGGCAAAAACATACACTGGGTAAAAGAATCCCTATTCAATAAATGGTGCTGGGAAAACTGGATGGCCATATGTAGAAGACTGAAACAGGGTCCGCACCTCTCACCTCTCACAAAAACCAACTCACGATGGATAACACTTAAACCTAAGGCATGAAACCATAAGAATTCTAGAAGAAAATGTTGGAAAAACTCTTACAGACATTGGCCTAGGCAAATAAGTTATGAAGAAAACCCCAAAAGCAATCACAGCAAAAACAAAAATAAATAAATGGGACCTGATCAAATTAAAAAGCTTCTGCACAGCCAAGGAAACTATCACTACAGTGAACAGACAACCTACAGAATGGGAGAAAATATTTGCGTGCTATACATCTGATAAAGGGCTGATAACCAGAATCTATATAGAATTCAGGAAAATCAGCAAGAAAAAATCAAACAACCCCATTAAAAAGTGGGCAAAGGACATAAACAAAAACTTTTCAAAATAAGACAGAATAATGGCCAAGAAACATGTGAAAAAATGCTCAACATCTCTAATCATCAGGGAAATGCAAATCAAAACCACAATGAGATATAATTTAACTCCAGTGGAATGGCTTTTATCAGAAAGTCCCAAAACAACAAATGTTGGCGGGGATGTGGAGAGACAGGAATACTCATACCCTGGTGGTGGACTGCAAACTAGGTGTATATTAGTGTTATGTGTCAACCTTGGCTGGCCTATAGTCGTTTGGTCACACACTAGTTTAGATGTTGCTGTGAGGCTATTTTGTACATGTGATTAACATTTACAATAAGTTGACTTTAAGTAAAGAAGATTATCATTGATAATATGGGTGGGCCTCATTCAATCAATGGAAGGTCTTATGAGCAAAAACTGAAGTTTCCTGGAGAAGAAACATAATTCTGAATTTCCAGCTTGCCAGTCATCTCTACAGATTTCAGACCCCAGACTGAAACATCAGCTCTTACCTGAGTTTGCAGCCTGCTGTCATGCCCTACAGATTTTGGGACTTGCTGGGCCCCACAATCAGTGTGAGTCCATTTCTTAAAATAAATTATATATAATGGTAGTATACCTGAGCAGTGAACATTCAGAAGTTGGACAGATAAGCCTACCTGGACTGAGGATATTTGGGTACAAACAGCAGGATAAACAAAAGTTTATATTTGGGCCTGAAGTATTACAAAAGAAAAGAAAACATCTTCACCAGCATGTAGGAGTGGGAGGACACTGTTGAAGGGTGTGTCTAACTTCCATTGGAGGCCACTTCTTTGAAGCAAATGATTGGCTTCATGGGGCATGTGTTTCCTTTCTTCTTGTTTTGCTATTGCTAAAAATTCATTTTTATGTTAAAGCTTTAAATTTTAGATCTGACTTTATTTACACTGGTCACAGAGATCAAAGGATATGAGAATGTACTGACAGATGATGTCCCTTTAAAGATGATTTGGTATTCTAATTCTGTGGTGAATTCATAGAGTTCTGAATAGTATGCAGATAATGTCCTATCAGCAAATACTGGCAGAGACCAGTGAAGGTTTTCAAGTCTGTGTATCATGTCCTAAGTGTAAAGACTTTTTTTCCTCCTAAACCTTTTTAAAACTTTTTTAAGCATTGTAAACACTTTAGATTTTTATTTTAGAAAATATTAAAAAGTAGAAAGAATAAAAACATATCAATAATACCATAAGACAATTATTGCTACTAATAGCATTTGGTTGATATGTCCTTGCAACACTTTTTTAAAACAGATGCCTAATATTTATTAATAAATTAGTGTACTTGAAGGCATTTTTCTGTTATCAGTCCCTCACCACTACCCACAAACCCTGCCCACACAAAGGGAGCCCACACGGTCTTTGCATTAGAATCTGGCAACTGAGCATTAGCGAGTACATTTATAAATGGGAACATAGTTGCAAATATGTCAGACAAGAGATATTGCAGCTGCAGCCATTTTTAATTAAAGCAATCAAATGTTGAAGGAAACCCACTAAGACCAAGGCCTCAAGGGTAGACTGGACCTATTGAATACATGTGTATAAAAAACCAAGACATCTTTTAAAGAAAAGCTGGGCAAATTCTATATAGAAAAGGTACCACTGGCACTTGATTTTGACTTTCCAAAGTGCAGCAATATGTTCTGGAACAGCTCAGTCCTTAAAAGATGAAGTTCAGGTTCTTTCTTTGGTGGCCCAGTTGTTAAACCACTTAAATAGCAAATCCTGATGACTTGAGGATTTCCTTTCTCCAGCCAAGCGTATGTCAGTGTAAGAGAAGCACAGGTAATGGAGCCTTCTACACGAGGTCCAGGTGAAAACTGTACAATCAACAATAGTATGGTGAAGTTTCAGCCATGAATATGACCTATTTAAGACATTAAAAAGATAATTCCAAGTCTAATTGCATTGTAGTGACTGAATGGGGTCTTAAATTTCCTTAATCTTTAAGAAAATTTGTAAAGGACAAATAATAAAAATAGTAACAATATTTTTTTTTAAAGTAGGTACGAATATTAAGAGACATGAAGACTGCTTGTAGGATTCACAAGATGCCATCACACTTTTAAGAAGTTAAGAGCCTCACAGTCCAGGGCATAGGAAAAGTCACACTGCATTTATGGAAAGTGAATTTAAAGTACACAGAGCATTTTGAAAGTACATAAGGAGGCGAAACAGAGAACATACGGAACTGACAAAACTTCAGTGGTGGGCATTTTCCAACAGTTGCACCTTGAAAAGGTTTATAAACTAATTTCCCAGAAGAGTTTTTAAAAAAAAGGAAAAGAAAAAAATAACTTGAACACTGGCCATATACTCTGTTAAACACACACATACACCCCAAAAAACAAAAATCAGAAACAAAACAGAAAAACCACTCTGCCACTAAATTGAGTAATTTCTTTGCAACACTTTTTATAAATTTTTACATAGATGCTTCTAAGTATGGAATTTTGACTTTAGTCATTTTTCACTTAGCGTCTTACTTCATCTCTTTACTCATTTTTGCGCTCATTCATTCATTCAACGTATGCCACCCAAATTTCTACTCTGCACAAGGTGCTACGGTAGGTGCTGGGGAATTCATCAGAAACATGACCACAAGAATTTAGCCATGCCTTAAATTTATTTTGAACATCATTTTTTTTTGTCTAGATAGGTGCCAATACACAAAGAAACATGTTTTCATAACATATTTGCTACTTTATAAAATAAAATTGTTTCCTTGTATTTTGAACATCATTTTTAACACTTGCTTAATAACCAATTGTGTATTTTTACAATAACTGCCTCAGTCATTTCCCAGGCTTAGGGTATTAGCTGAGTTTTAAGTAGGTAGGGAGATTTAAACTCCGAGTAAACAAGTGTCTGTTTGTCCACAATGATATATTTTATAATTTTTCTATCCTAATTTTACTGAAAGCATAATTAGCATAGTATATTTCACGAGAGAGAAAAGAGATATAAAAACCATAAAATGGCCATGTTTTAAAAATAAAGGCATGTCCCTGAATTGGTCTCAGGTATCTTAAGGCTGCCTAGCACTGCATAGAAGAGGGACATTTCTTTCAAGTTAGTCTATCTTGTTGAGTGCCTGCTTCTCCTTCCTAGCTATGGGTCCTCCAAAATCTGAGTTCCCTAACTCATGTGACAGCCCTCCCCAATCTTCCTGGCCTGAGCCATGCTCTGATTTATCACCCATCCCAGCCTAACCACCATGTGGTAGGGCCACCTTAGGTGGCTTTCCTGACCTGACCACTGGTGAGAGCCATCTTGTGCGCTTATTAATCCAAGACCCCTCTTGGATCTTGGCAATCATTAAAAACAACAACAACAACAAAAAAACCCCGCTTAGGCTGCTGGTGGTATTGGCCTCCTTCCAGCTTGCTGAATGGCTGCCGTTCATTTAATTGCTTCACATTTTGGCAGTATAATCAGGTTGACAAAAGTGGACAAGATTTTTGGAGCCAATCAAGCACACTAATTCATTTTAAAATGCTGAACAGGTGCAATCGGGACACATTGATGGTGGTTATTAGGCAAAAGTTGCTCAGAGAAAGGCGGGTCCCACATCTGTGTCTATTATTAGAGACACAATAGAGCAGCCCTCCCTAGTAAATGTGAGCAGGATCTTCCTCAAGGATAGGGCAGCCAGCTGAATAAAGCTCCGGATTTAGGACTTCCACTGCTTAGGGTAATTAGCATTTGAAGGGGAGGATGCTGAATTCATCTTTTCTTTTCTTTTTTTCCTGGGGGGGGAAGTAGAGTCTGATTTAATTAAGAAAGGCAGTAACTCCAAGCACCCACCTAATCAAATGTTAACTATAGCAGAACAAGAACATTCTAATGAGGTCTTTGTGATTTAAATCTAAGTATGGTTGCCTACTGTTGTACGTTGTGTTTTGGTGTCCAGGGACCCCTTTGTTCTTCAAAATTTTTGCTTTTTTAAATTGTCCCTGTACTGTATATACCAGCTTATCCTCAGAGACATGTAATTGCCAGAAAGCCATTTGGAATTGTAAATAATCTAACAGAGCTGCTCTAGGTTCTCATGGATATATGAAGAACATGGCAAGACTATGACATCTGTTAGTACAAAATAAATATTTGGAAGGTTGCTTTAATAGACACAACTTCAAAATGCACCGATTTTTTTTCTAATTGAATGTGTGTCTCAGACATATTCTTTAAAATATATAGTTGCATAGTAGAAAAAAGAAAAGACGTGTTTTGGAATGAGAAAATTCTAGATGCAAGTTCCAATTTTAGTACTAGCGTGTAAGCTCCTCACAAAGCTTTCTCTCATTCCATGTGCATTCATAGGGCCCTGTGTTAGCAGTTGGGCATGTGGTAGAGGGAAGAACTAAGGATCCTATTTGTACTCTAGTGGGAGTTGTTGGTGGGCCTGCCACAGCAGTAATCGCCCTGACAGGTGGACTCCCAAGGGTGGGGAGTGAGTCTTTTTATATCTATACCTCCAGGGTGCCAGGTATTTTGGAAGTATGCAAAAATATTTACTTAATGACAAAGTGAATAAATGCCAGTACCTAAAAATTAAGCAGCACAGGTGTCTTCTCTTCCAGGAAAGTTGTTATTTCAATGTCTTTAATTTTATGAAGAAGACTTTAGATTCTGGAATAGCATATCAACACTCCTACACAACACACACATATACACACTGTAAACATACCTATTTTAAACTCTGACAATTATTATATTTTTTATTAAAATATAAAACCTTTAAATTTTATTTAATTTGCAAAGATTTATTCATTTATTCAAAATGTATATTGAATATTATATTTTTGAGACAACTGATTATATGCCATTAAAGAGTATATAGAATGAGTGATTCAAGAAAGAGCAAAGGAGAGGTACAGAGCTAGAATGTGCATCGAGGCTGAGACTGTCGTCTTTCTGCAACCTGACTTTGGAAGTGATATCTCATCTCTTCTGCTGTATGTATGCTGTTGGTGACTTGGACCAACCCTGCCACAGTGTGGGAGGGGACGACACAGGGTGGGAGTACTGGGGATCCCTGGAGACCAGTACATTTAAATTACCTCCTTTCGTCCCCAAAGTGTTGAAGTCATGACATAAAAACCCGAAGATCTGGTGTTAATTGTAGCTAGATAGATTACATAACATCTGTACATTTTCTCCCTCTGGCAGATAATGTGGCATAATGCCCACCAGGATGGTTGGGTATAGATGAATAAAACAGAACAAAATATGGTATCATAAATACCCCCAATAAAGCTTAGCATAATTTCTATTTTCAAATTTGAAATGAGTGAAGATAAAGAATTCTCTCATCCCCCTAATATTTTTATTCGCATCTTATATGTGATACAGTGTTTCATAATAAAAATACTAAAAGATAAAAAAATATATATCATTATTTTTATCCATATTTTACACAAAAAGTAGCACAATTGAACTTTTTTTTTTGCTCTCTGCTTTTTAAAATGTGTTCAGGAGACATTAGCATACACACAGTAATATGTACAATCTTCAGTATGCAAAATCAATGTATTTTATAAAATTATACCTATTTAACCACCACATAAACCAGTTGTAGCGTATTTTCAACATTTCAGAAAGCTCTTTCATGTTCTTTTCCATTCAGTGCTTTCTCCTTAAAGTAACTAACCATCATTCTTATTTATGTCACCATATAGTAATTTGCCGGTTTTTAATGAATTCACAGAGTATACAATCTTTTGTGACTTATTTTTTTTCACTTACTGCTTTATCATTAATTCCATAAGATCCTCTGTGATGTTGTTGTTTTTGGATGTAAATGGTTATTTTTAATTGCTTTGTCATAGTCCATTGTGTGTATAGATCACTATTTATTCTCCAATTATTTTAGGGACAACTGGTTTATTTCTAATTTTTCTTTGTTAATAGTAATGGTTCTATCCACATTTTTGCATGTGTCTTTTGATAGATGTATGCCCTCTTTTCTCTTGAATATATATATAAAGGAGTGGTAGAATTGTTGTGTCAAAAATATTACCAAGTATATATTCAAATTTGTTGTATGAATTTACATGTACATCATTCATATATGAAGTTTTTGTTTGCTCTATAGTGTAGGTAACAGTCATTGATGTCGCTTGTTTTGATTTTAGCCATTCTGGTATGTGTGTATTGATTATCATCATGCTTTTAACTTCCCTATAAAGTATCATTTTATTGTTTCCACATTCTTTTTGGCCAAGACAATCACATCATTTGGGATGTGCCTATTCAGGTCCTTAGCCATCATTTTTACTGTTATGTGTCTTTTCAGTACTGATTTGTACAAACACATTTTATATTATTTATTTGACTCTTTTGTCATATATGTAACTTAATATCTTTATAAATGTTTTATAAATATATTTATTTAATTTTCTCCCAATATGTGCTTTACCTTTTTATACTCTCTTGAGTATTTGATAAGCAAAATTTCTTAATTTTAAAGACATCTATTTTATTAATCTTTTTCTGATAGTGCTTTTTGCATTTAAAGAAACCTTTGTCTACTAAAAAATCATAAGAGTACTCTATGTTTTCTTCTAAAATTTCCTAGTTATAGCTACCACATTTGAGTTTATCACTCATTTTCACTTAATTTTAGTGTTGGCGTAAAGTAGATGTCGATGTTCATTCTTCTTTTTTCTTGGTATAGATATCCAATTTTCCACCATTTGTTGAAAAAATTTCTTTTTCTGATTGAATTGCTTCGTGCCTTTGTTGTAAATCAGTTGATCATATATGTGTGGGTATATTTGTGAATAAATTATTCTGCCTTTGATCTATATGTCTGTATTTATGCCAATGTCAGATTTGTGTCCTACAGCTGGTAAATCTAGAAATTAGGTCATATGAGTCCTTCAATTTTGTTTTCAAACAAAAGAAATTTGGCTATTTGAGGTCCTTTGCATTTCCATATTTTTCTGTCAATATCCATGGAAAAGTTTTCTATGATTTTGATTATAATTTTGTTGAAACTATACATTAAGTTGGAGAGAATGGCAATGTTGACAATAGTGAGATTTTTAACCCATGAAATCTGCATATCTGTTCTTTTTTTAGATATTCCTTATATTTTTCTCTACAATGTTTTATAGATTTTAATAAATTTTTTAAATGTAGATGATGTGCACATTTTTTGTTTTTTCATAGATATTATAAATTTTATGTTTTGTAAGCATGTAATTAGCATACTTTATTTCAATTCCCTTTTTTTATAATTTTTTTTTTTTTTTTGCTGCTGGAATATAGAAATATATTTGATATGGCTATCTTGCTAAATTTGCTTATTAGTTCTAGTAATTTCCTTGTGGATTTTCTTGGATTTCTCTTTACAAAATCATGTCATTTACAAGTGAAAGTTTTATTTCCTCAATTCCGAACATTATAACCCTTAGTTTCTTTCCTTCCCTTAGCCATTCCTTAGGACCTTATCTATAATGTTGAATTGGAAATACTTTTTATTGCCTCCAGACTCAAAAGGAAAATATGTTTTGGCACTCCATGTAAAGTTTTGAGAATTTTAAGCCAGTATGTGTTAAATTGTTCCTTAAAGTGTATATATCTGATACTTACTTATGACTGAATTCAAATTATGTAAAACGTGACTTGCCTATGTGTTTCTTAAATGGTGTCTATTGACGAGCAACATTTGGACTTCAATATATCATGTTTTTCTTTTATAGTTCATGCTTAATATGTTAATGTAATAAGTACTTTACTAACATCAGCTCAAAAAGATGTTGTCATATATTTATTCTAGGAGTTTTATAATTTTAACTTGAAATTTATATCTCTAATTCATGTGAAACAGAATTTCCTCGGCATTGTTAGCATAAATCAATTGATCATATACATGTGAGTCTATTTCTGGATTCTCTCTTTTCCACTGCTGTACACGTCTATCGTTTAGCCAATATTACATTGAATTGATTACTATATACTAAATCTTGAAATTAGGTAGAACAATTCTTCCAACTTTGTTTTTCATTTTAAAAAATTGCTTAGGTTATTCTAGTATCTTTGATTCTATTTAATTTTTAGAATCAGTCTATCAATTTGGAGAAAATTGGTATCTTAATATAGAATTTTCTAATAAATATTTTAATTAATTAATTAATTCTTTAATTTCTCTCAGCAATGTTCTGTAGTTTTCAATTAAAAAACTTACATATGTTTCGATAAATATATTTTTGGGTTTATTGTAAATGGAATTTTTTAAAAATTTCATTTTGTAGTAGTTTAATGTTAGTATACAAAATGTAATTGCATTGCATATTAACATTTTGATCTACAATCTTGCCAAATTCATTTATGAGTTCTCCTGGTGGTCTTATAAATATCAGAGAATTCACTGTACATTGTCATTTTACTTGAAGATATGTAGTTTTGCTAACTCCTTTCAGTCTTCATGCCTTTTATATTTTTTCTTGCCTTACTACCGTGGTCGGGATATTGAGTATAGCGCTGAATAGAAGTGTTGGGACTGAGCATCCTTGCCTTGACTCTATTCTTTCAGGGAAAAAATTCAGTATTTTACCATTAAGTATGACGCCATCTGTGAGTTCTCATAGCTTCCCTTTAACAGGTGGAAGCAGTTCGATTTTGCTAAGTTTCCTTATTTTATTATCACTGTTATGAATATGTGTCAAATTTTTCGAGGTATAATTCCTTTCTTATTCTTGATATTGGTTAATGGTTATAATTTTTTCCTTGAATTGTTTATCTAAAGGTTTATCTAATTTCTTGATCTCATCAAATCATCAGCTTTGGCTTTTATCTTGTTCTGTAATATTTGTTATCTCTCCATTGCCCTTAGGCTCTGCTCTTAGTTTTCCTCATTCTACCAAATGTGGGATGCCGTCTGTAGGTTTTTGTGATGTCACTTTAGGTCATTGATTTTGTTGTTTTTCCATTTTTGTAACATAAATATTTAAAACTACAAATTGCCCTCTAAATACAATTTTAATATATGATATTTTATTACCATTCTGTTTGAAATTTTAATTTCTCTTTTAATTTCTTCTTTGACTAATGGATTATTTAGAAATAGATTGCTTTATTTCCAAATAGTTGGAATACTCTTAGTATATTAATATTACTTATTTTAAATTTAATTTTATTGTGGTCATTGAATATATTCTATGTCATTTCAATCTTTAATTTTATCAGGATTTGTTTTTTGGCCCTGCATACGACATACCAAGGTTAATGTATCATCTGAACTGGAAAAGAATTTGTATTTTGTTGTTTGTTATACATAAGGTTCTATAAGCATCAATTAGATCACGATTCTTGATAGTGTTGTTTAGATTCTTTGTATTGATTTTCTCAATAGCTTTTCCCTCAATTTTTGCAAAAGGGTTTGTTAAAATTTTCTTGCTATGATTTTGAACTTTTCTATTTTTTCTTTTATTTTGTAAAATATTCCTTCTTATATGTTAAGGCTCTTGATTTTGATGCATATATATTTATGATTGTTATGTTTTTCTGTTGGTCCCTTAACATTAGGAAATGTCTGTCTTTATTCTTTGCTAATACTCTTGTCTTAAAGTCCATTTTATTTGGTAGTAGTTAAACCATTCTTTTCTCAGAGTTTCTCTTTTGCTGATTATATATATAGATATATTTTTATACTTATATTTACCTAATATTAAAAGCATAGCTCTGATAAATAGCATATAATTGGGATTTCTTTTTCAAATCAATTCTAATAATCTTTCAACATCTGCCTTTTAATTGCAATGTTTAGTCCACTAACATTTAAAGTATTTTTTGATATAATTAGTTTTAGATCTTTTATTTTATTTGTTTTCCATGTGCCATCTCTCCCTTCTTTCTACTGTTTTTCCCCTTTCTTGACTATTTTGGATTTTTTTTTAATTGTGGAGAGAGGCCATGGGGCAATAATGTGCCACAGATGAGTGAATAAGCCAACCTGGAAGTTGGTCCTCTAGCTACAGGAGCCCAGCCTGAGAGAGAGCCAAAGATAGACCACCTAGCAGAATCCTTACAGAATTCATGATCCACACAATTATAAGCCAAATAAAATCTCATTTTAAGCTGCTAAATTTTGGGGCTATTTGTTACAGAGTAATGGATCACCAGAACTATACGAAACATATTCTTATTCTGTTCAATAAGTAGTATAGCAGAGCATTTAGTGGGAGTAAGGAAAATTTGGAAAAAGCAATGTTTAGTTATAGATCGGTATATATCCAACTAAAAGAAACTTGGCATGTCTCAGGACCCATGCTTTCTGAAATATATTTTAATTTTCTTTGGCAGATATGTCTAAGGTCTGGTTATGATAATCCTCTTACTAGTAATACTAACACTAATTACTATGTAACAGGTACCATTTTAAATGTTTTAGAAGGCCATCTCAGCTAATTTAACCCTCATGGAAATACTAAGAGATGGTACTATTAACCTTCCAATTTTATCAATAAGAAAACTGATGGACTGAAAGATTAATTCAATTATCCAAGTTTAGTAAACTGCAGACTAGTTTGGAAGCCCAGGAACTCTGGCTTCAGGCACTGTGCTCTTTAATTGCCTATGATTGTTCTACTTAGGATGCTACTTGGGTCCTTCAGCTCTCTAGTATTTTGAAACTACAGTGTGACAAACACTGTGACATACACCTGGTTTTTTGGTTTCATTTTTTCTATTTTTATTTGTTTGTTTACTTACTTCCCTGCTTATTTGTTATTTATTTGCTTTTCTACAGGGAAAGTAACTATACTTATTCCCCTTCATTGTTAAGCTATTTCAACTTAAAAATTTTTTCTTTTATCAATGGCTTGAGAACTTTATTCAGAATTTTAAAGAGGCAATTATGGTGTATAATGAACTGAAGTTTATAAAGCACTTTCTACAAGCAAGCTTACTGAATCATCATAGCATATCTATGCATTAAGGATTATCTGCAAAGTTTTCTAGGTCTAGTCAGGTGAGACAGAACACTTGCATAACAAGTCAGGCAAAGCAAATCTATTACTCATAGATGGGCAGCAAGTACAAACAGAAGCCTAGGATCCATGGCAAGCCTGTCCTTCATGTCTCAGGAAAGCTGCCCAGGGCAGATGGAGTCATGTCTACATGTGCCCTGTGTTGCAGCTGAGGGACCCCAAAAGCACTCTGCCCTGGGTTTTATACCCTGAGTGACACTTGGGTTGCTGAGCATAAGCAGTGAAGAACGTCCTATTCTGGGAACAATGAGGACACAGCAGGGTTGTTCTGGACATTTCCTCCTTATCCGAGGATGTTGGATTCTCTATACATTCCACCCTAGAATTGCAAGCCAGAGGAGGGAGAGCTGGGTCTGCCTAGTCTGTCTGGGACCTGTTCCTCTTGCATTATCCACAGGTATAGATGAGATCATTGAGTTTCTGGAATTAATTAGTTGGGCTGACTAAATGGGACGGTCTCAACCTCAACACAGCCCCTTTGATGGCAAACCCAGTGTTTCCCTGGCTACCAAGAGGTTTCCAGTTTTGAAATTGATGATGGTTTTCAGTGGTTTAATAATATTCATAATTACTGAATATTTCTAGACTTAGAGTATAGACATCGTGAATATTTTTCTAGTAAATATGATTTCCTTTTACACTTATATTTCGGAGACATATTCTTTCTGGTTTAGAGGTATAAACTTTCATGTCTCATATAACACACAACTCAAAATTATAAATGGTGAATATTTCAGTGTCCTTTAGGCAGAAAGCAGGAAAGAAAGGTTGACAAGATAAAAGAATTTTATGATGTAATTGCATTTGTGATAAACATAGATTTTAGTAATCATCCTGTGAATTTAAAAGCATCAGCTTCTTTCACTTTGAATTATTTATTCCCTTTGAGGTCATCTTTTACATTGCAAGTGACCTGCTTCTTAAATGAAAAATGCATGCAGATCTGAGCAGGAAACACTATTCAATAATGCGCCTCCTCACTGCAAGCACTTCATTCAATTATCACACACTCATAGCTGACATATGCAGTGCTCCTTCAACCAGTTCATGACAGATTTTAAAGTCCATTTTACATTACACATGTTTACTTCTGATACAAAATCACAGAACATTATTGTTGAAGGGGACCTGAACTGTTGCCAGGTTGAAATTGTGCATTTTCTTGATGCAGACTGTAGCCATGAGGGCTGTCTGCCTCTGGACCACAGAGCAGCTTGTTCGACAAGGTTGGAGGTCAAAAACTCTTGCTGCTGCCACTACCCAGCTATAGCACCGACCTTGACTTCCTGACTTAGTGTTGCACCTATAAACAAAAGGATTGGTCTAGCATGTGGTTCTTCAGAACAAGAGATAAGGTACAGCAGTCCAGTGGTGGGGGCTATATATTCCACGCCACACCCCTCCCCAAGTTGTTACAAAGAGAAAAGTTACAGCTGTCAAAAACTGCCAAAATGTCACAGTCAAAAAACAAATCAATTATAAAAACCAAAAGACATCCTAAAATGTGTCATGATGAATTTGAGTTTCCTGAATAAAGTGGCCCCAGGACAACTCCCATGTCTTTTCTAGCCTTCCACCTCCAATTTTTAACACGCAGATGTTACAAGCAGAGCTTTATACACGCACTCGGATTGAAGGGTGTGTTCTCTGGGAACCAAATATGTGAGAGGAATATCAGTAAAAAAAATTTAGAATCACCCTTAGTAAAATAGCATTGGTTAGGCTCTAGGGCCCTGGGGTTCTGCCTGGATTTTGAATTTCCCCTTTTCCTGCTGTGTGACCCTGTACAAGTCGCTGAAGCCCCCACACCTCACTTCTCTGGCATAATAGAGACTTTGTAAGTTCCAATGTCATGGTTTCTTTTAAGGATCTCAATTTTAAACGTTTGCTTTGTGTATAACAGTTCTCAATATTATAATAATGTTTTTCAACAGCTTTTTAGGTAGGCGCCCGATAAAGCCAGATAGGACCGGACCTTGTGGGCCTCATCCCTCATGTCCCTGGTATGTGAAGTTGTCCTGCTTCCTGGGGACACAGCAAGGAGTCATGGACACCTGTGGCCTGTCCACCACACACTGTGCTTCATTCTGGCAGCTCAACCTTTCAGGTTTTTCTTGTTTCCTCCAATTCTACAGTGTACCTGCCACCCGTGATTGTGATGAATTGCTGTGTGGAACAAAGCTGGGCTGTGTGTGTGTATGTGTGTGTGTCTATCATCAGTTGGGCCTCCTTAAACAAATATTTCTTTAAATCTCTGAGTCTGGGATTTCAGCCTTGACCCTTTGGGCCTTCTGAGTTACCTGCTTTGGATGGGCTCAGCCCTTTAGTTAGGTCACAGGCTGTCGACTTTATATGCTGTGGGCCTAGGAGATGAGTATGTATTTCTAAACCCTCTAAGAGCAGCTTTCACTTTAGGCTGTATTGTGATTCAAGAGGAGAAATATATCAGTTCCCCTTAATTTTGATGATTTTGAAATGATCCATACTCCAAGTGGATTTTTTGTATTTATAGAAAATATTTTTATGTCTTAATTTTGAGACTGAATTGTTTTTTCTGGTTTGATATGGGAAGCTTAATATGAATGCAGGTACATTTTCCATTTTTCAAATCTTATTCCAACAAAGGTGAGGAAATCACGTATTTCTTGTGGAAGTTCTGTGTTGGCTCTAGCTCTTATTAGACACTTTGCCACTTTTGGCCAAATTATGTAACTTCTCAGAACCTCCATTTCCACTTTGTAAGATAGCCTCTTTCCAAACAACTTGGGTTGAAGGGATAAAAGAATTGATTTCTAGACCCCCGGGAACCACTGACATCTGGGGTAATATCGCAAAATTCCCTTACTGTTCTGTTCTGAAAATTTCTTAACTATAAAATTGAGAAGATGAAGCTTACCTCCACCTTGTGTATGTACACAATAAGTGGAGTTAACAAATATGAGAAAGCTTGTGTATACTAGAGCACTGTCTATGAACAAGCTATTTAAGCCAGAAATTTCCTGTTAATGTGAATATCTTTTCTATATAAAAAGGGCTAATGTTTTTAAGTCAACCATTTAGCCTGATATATTTTCAATGGGTGGGTGTTTTCAGTAGGCATATCCACTCAGTGTTAAGGTTATTAAATATTTTTAATATATTATTGTATTTAATTAGGTGTATGGCAAAGGCAGTAGGCAGGATTGTAAGATGACCACCAAGATTCTTGGCCCTTCATGTACAAACATCTTCTTCCAGTTATTCAGTCAAACTCTGATCTATGTGCCGTAGTGAAAGGGTTGTGCAGATGTAATTAGGGTTCCAAATCAGTTAGCCTGAAGAGAGGGATATTATCCTTGGAGGGTCCAACTTAATCAGGTAAGCTCATGTGATAGACAGATGGCTGGAGGGGATTCAATCCTTGAAAAATTCTCTGTTGCTAGATTTAAATACAGTGGGGGTCATGTGGCAAGAAATGCAGGAGACCTCTAGTTGTTGAGAATGGCCCCTGGCTGATAGCTGGCAAGGAAATAGGGGCCTCAGCATTCCAATCATGAGGAGCTGAACTGGCCGACGACCTGGGTGACCTTGGAGTGGTTCTTCCTTGGTCAAGTCTCCCGATGCGAGCACAGCCTGTGATGCCTCACTTTCCGCGCTGGGCGGAGGAGCCAGTCATGCTATGCCAGGACTTCTGATGAACAAAATTGAGCACTAATGAATGGATGTTGTTTTAAGCTCTAAATTTATAATAACTTATCACTCACCAGTAGAACATAATACGGTAAGAATAAATTTTCCATATATTTATAAAAACTAGGTGTTTGTCCTGAACATATGATAAGCTTTCGCCATAGTTGCTTTTGTTTCTGAGTCTTTAGGGAATGTGATTTTCTCTCATATCAAAGAGCAGGGAAGCAAGGTCACTTGGCAGTATGTCCTCGCCTGCATTTAGAAATCGTGAAGAGGTTATACAACAAGGTGTCTCTGGACATGCTGGTTATAAAAGTGCAGATGGTGCCTTTGCATTAACAAAGCTTTTTGTGCTTTATTCAGTCTCCCATTCTTACTTATAAAAGACACCTTAAAAAGTGTAAAAAGTGTAAAACACCTCAAAATTGTTTAGAGTTTATTTACACTTCTCGGGTAGCATTAGTCTTGTTATGCTTATTTTTAACATAAAAAGAAATCATGATAATATAAAATGTGGAGAAAATTAGCTTCATCCCTTGCTAATATGTTTTATTTTACTCAATTGCCCATTCCTCTGGTTTTAGAGCTTTCACATGGCTTACTCTAAAATCTTTCAGTTAAGCTGTCATCCTTGACCAGAATTAATGGTCTAAACACCATCTGTGTTAATATTTTGGCTTGTTTTCTTGGTGATTTGCAAACCTGTGAGTGTGAATGACACTTCCCTTTGAATGGCTTCCTTTTATCTCCTGTTTTGTATTTAAGCATTCAAGTAGAAACTTCATCCTGCAAGGTTGGAGAGCAAAGCATCTCTTTATCTCACAACAGGAGTTGGAAGACACATTTGGAGCCCCACTGATATCTGACAAACAAACATCATGGAATCCACTGTTCAAATGGCTTCAAATAAAGGCCTCCAGCGCCATGCCTGGTAACTGCAACTCTTGATTCTCAGAATGGATGCCACCAATTACTTGTTGCTTTGCTTGGACACATAAGTGTTTCCTATTAAAGTCAGAGAACATATTACCAGATTGGTGGTCATCCTGGTGTGGACGACCCTACTTCCATTCACTGATAAAGTATCATAAATCATGTCCATAGAGAAATAAATTTTACCATGCTAGAATTCTGTAAAAGAAGCAACTTACTTTATTTAACTATATATGTAAAATGTTTACATATTTCAGTTCATTTGTTTATTGTAGATAGCTTTGATACTTTTCTAAAAGGGGGACATTCACATAGTGCAGAACTCAGCAATTCAGAAACATAAAAAAGAAGGAAGCATAATCTAACAATCAAAAGAAAACCACAGTGAACATTTTAGTGAACCTCTTTCCAGACATCAATATGCATTTTTATACATATTTAGATTATGTGTATGTTATTTTGCATAAATGAATTTATGCTCCATGTGCTATTTTATAATCTATTTTTTCACCTACCAATATCAGGGAAGTTTATCAATTTCAACAAATATAGAGGTCTGTTATTGATTTTAGTAATAACATTACTGTGGCTAGTCTATACTTTAGTTAAACAATTTCCTATTAATGGACATTTATGTTCTTTCTAAGTTTTCACTGTTGTAAAGAATGCTTCAGTGTGTGTATCCTTCTGCACATAACTCTGCTCTTGCTTTGGCACAGCATTTAAACTGTGATGTTTAAGCAAATACAGCCCAGGTTTTTTAATATAACAAGAAAATGTTAGAAGTATGAGGAAATAATTTGTTAAAAATGACTAAACCTGCACGTGTCCATAGGAACCTAAATAAATATGACAAAAACTAGGGAATATTGAGTACTGTGGTAGAATCTGGTCTTCTGTAGGTTGTCTTCTGGAATTACTGCCCAATTTCCTGTACATGGGGACGACTTGGTAGTGTAACTTGATTTACTCACAAATGTTATCCTGGAAAGAGTATCCACTGCATTTAATTCAGTTTCTTTTGGTTCACTGTGTGTAAAACACAAAATATCTCTAACATCCACCCCTACACCCTTTTCTCCACACCCAGTCTCTGGGTGCTGTTCCTTCCTCTCCTATCCTCTCTTCTCCCCTCTTCCCGTCTTCTCTCCTTCCCTCCCTTCTTTCCCAGTAATATAGCTATTTCCATAATGTAGAGCATTTATTCCAAACCCCAACTCGGTGCCTCCCTAACACCTTTAGCTTTGTTGTTTTTGTTTTCAACTGAGTGATTTTAAATTTATTTATGGGGAAAACCTTCTATTTCTTGTTTGTATATATCCACCACATATGTATGATTATATTATTATAATAAATTTATTTTCTTGTGAATAAATTATAATCCCAAATTATTCTTTTTCTTGTTTGAAAGTGGATGTATGAAGACTCATTGAAATGTTAGTTCTTACAGAGATCCAGAAAATGAAAACCTCCAGAATTATCTATAAACTGTCACCGCTTGGGACTCCTAACTTTGTGCTTGTGCATTTATCTTTACATCAGATCATGCCTTCTCCATGAACGTACCTCTTGGTCAATCTTCCTCTTCTCTAAAACCAAAATTAATAGTATTCACCTCACCAGGTAACTGTGAGAAACAAATGAAATGGCATATATGAAATGCCAGGAACACAGCAGATGTTCGTTAAATGGTAGCTCCTTTTTGTTGTATTTATCAAGATTTTTCTTGTGATAGTGATTATCCTCCTATGCTGCATGTTTAGAAATGAAGTTAACACTTTCCTCTTTTTTCTTAGAAAACTGCAGTGACTTCTGTAGCAGATGCAGTCAGTTAAGGTTGCTATAACAAAAATACCATAAACTGTGTGGGCAAAACAACAGAAATTTATTCTTCACAGTTTTGAAGGCTGGAAGTTCAAGATGGTGGTGCCATTAGATTCAGTTCCAGGAGACAGAGAGAGAGAGAGAGATCTATGTCTCTTCCTTGTTTATAAGGGCATTCATCCCATCACGAGGACTCCACACTCATGACCTAATCTAACTTGACTGATTTCCCAAGGGCTCCACCTCCAACTACCATACACTGGGGATTAGGGCTTCAACACATAAATTTTGGGGGGACATAAACATTCAGTCCATACCAGTATCCAATAGCACTTCCTTCTTTTTCCTCTTAAAAGAATGCTGATTTTGTGCAGAGCACAATATCCCCAGGGGATTGAGCCCCTCTCTCAAAGAGGAGAAAGAAAAAAGCCAGTGTGAGCCAAGCGTACTCGCTCCCTCCTCCCCTTCAGTGACTGGCTAATGGCTGTGAGACTTTATTCAGTTCTAGTCATTGGGACCCAAGGGAAAGTGTATCATGTGGATTCTGAAAGGATTTTCCTCCCTAGAACCCAAACATGATAGAGTGTTCTCCTTTTTCCTGCTTTAAGGATACTTGTGTAGGGATTCAATGCTTCAACCAAGGCAACCATCTTGTCCACACTTGTCATCAAGGATTAAAAAAGATAATGCATTGCAGATGTCAGAGTGGAGGGAAGGACAAGTCCTGCATCCTTGATGGAATTGTTATGCTGTTTCACCAAACCTGGAATCAGCTACCTCTGGTTTCTTCACATGTGATGGAAAGAAATTGCTGTATTCTTAAAGCTGCTATTTGCGGGTGGGGGAGTGAGGTGTCAGGGGTTGGGGGGAGGATTTGCAGCTGAATACACCCTGAGATCATCCTGTCATCAACAAGATGAAGTTCAGGTCTCTCATTTTGTCAACAGGCTGCTCTCCAACTCCTTGTTTCAGCTTCAGCCTCTGTCGCTCTCTTGTGTTTGCCCAAATCCTCCCCATTTACAACACTTTGCAATTTCTAAATTACACAGAACACTTTCATATCTCCATCTTTGCACCTCCCTTCTTTTGCCTGGGTTCCTCAAACTCTCCTGTTTATTCACAGTTCATTCAATAGTTTTATTCACTCTACAACCAGCAACCTGTGTTCTGTACCTAAACAGAGAGACACGTGATCAGATGCAGCATTAAACTTTCATGGGCTTGACCCCATGAAAAATTACAAGTATTTTCAAAACAGGAAATATACAAACTCCAATGGCTACACATATTGTTGAAATGTATATCAAATAACCAAAAAAAGGAAAAACCCTAGTTTTAAGAAATGTAACTTATAGTGATGCCTGAATTGAACATTAGGACCTTAATATTTTGTTTCCTCTTGCATGATTATGTCCTCCATCTACACTTTACTTTTCAATAACATTTCAGGGTCCTTGGATGAAAGACCTTATGTTATGTTACTGTTTCCCCAGTGTCCTCCACTATGCCTGACTCAAGGCGGCTGCAGTGATGTCTCCTTCTCCTACTCTTACCTGAACCGTGACCATCTCCCACCAGCATTTCTGTGGTCACCTTCCAACCTGTGTCCCTATTTCTCTCTGGTCTCTTCTCACAGCATGGAGATAGTTCTTGTTATAACATAATTCAGATGATGCCCTTCCTCTGCTCAAAACTCCCTCAGAGTTTCCCGTCAGATTTGGGATTCAGTTCAAACTCCGTCTTGCAGGATCTGGCCCTTGTCAAACTCTCCAAAGAGATTTTTCA
Source organism: Daubentonia madagascariensis (assembly GCA_023783475.1). NCBI lineage: Eukaryota > Metazoa > Chordata > Mammalia > Primates > Daubentoniidae > Daubentonia > Daubentonia madagascariensis. The sequence continues at coordinate 3,705,820 of JAKFHU010001035.1, forward strand.
ACCTTCCATCTTTTCTTCTGCTCCAGCCCAGCTGGCCTTCTTATGTGTTATTTGAACACATAAAGCTGGTTTCTCCTCAGGGACTTGGCCCCAGTCCTTTGCATGACTAGCTCATGCTCTGAATTCAGGTCCCCCACGCTGTCCTCTTCCCATAGTGGTCCTGCTTGATGGATTCCACTAAAATACACCCACTGTGACTGCTGTCCTCTCCCTGTCACACCCTGTGCCTCGTGGACCCTCAGTTGGCTTGACTTCTCTATAAGGACTTACGACTGACATTACATGCACAGACGGTCCCTGACTTACGATGTAGTATGCAGAATTCAATAGATTACGTGAGGTATTCAACACCTTTTTATAAAATAGGTTGAGTGTTAAATGACTTTGCCCACCTGTTGGTTAATGTAAGTGTTTTGAGCATGTTTAAGGTAGGCTAGGCTAAGCTATGATGTTCAGTAATTTAGGTGTGTTAAATGCATTTTTTACTTGCGATACAGTCATACCTTGGCAATATCGTGTGTTCAGTTCCAGACCACTGCCATAAAGTGAATATCACAAAAAAGTGAGTCATACAAATGTTTTGGCTTCCCAGTGCATATAAAGTTATGTTTATACTATATTGTAGTCTATTAAGTTTACAATAGCATTATGTCTAAAAAATGCCAAACTTTAAGTAAAAAATACTTTATTGCTAAAAAGTGCTGACACAGAGACACAAAGTGAGCACACAGTGCTGATAAAATGGTGCCAATAGACTTGCTCCATGCAGGGTTACCACAAAACATCAATTTGTGAAAAATGTAACATCTGCAAACTGCAATAAAGAAAAGTGCAATAAAACAAGGTATGCCTGTATTTTCAACTTACAATGAATTTATCAGCATGTAACCCCATCCTAAGTCAAGGAGCATCTGCGCCGATATATACATGCATACTGATGGCATTACATATATGTTCATTTGCTTATTGTCTGCTCCCCTTGCTGGAATATAAGCTCTGGAGGGTGTGGGCTTGTCTATCTTTTTTAGTGCTGTATCCCCAATGCCTAGCATATAGTACCTACTCAGTAAATGCTTTGGTGTGAATAAATAAATTAATAAATGAATCCTTGCAAAAAAAATTACAGAGTAACATATTTTTGAATGTCATTCAATATATATATATAAAACATATGTTATATATATATACGCACACGTGTGTGTGTGTATATATATGTAATATACATTTATACTAGTTGGGCGAGCGGATCCTGAATCTTTTGCTTGGATTTTCAGAAACAAAATGATTTCACTGGAACAATATTTGACAGGCTTTTAGTGGGCTGATAGATTTTTACACCAGCGTTCATTCTATTAAATATAAATGTTTACAGAGAATCTGCAATATGATGGGCAGTTGTGCAAGTCTCTGAGGATAGAAATATGAATTAGACATTTTCTCCAATCTAGTGGAATTTAGGAAAACAAATGAAAAAGTGACAGAGGTGATTGGTCCTGTGGTGGAAGAACGCTGACTTTCAGGAGCAGCATTGGATGACACACAGCTTTTAGTAAACGACAGAAACTGAAAATAATATAAATCCCTGCTTATTGTAAAATACTACTCTTTACTATTCAGGTTGATGTTTGATAGACAGCTTATTGCAAGTTAAAAAAAAAACAATGCAAAAAACTAGCTGTCCCTTCTTTTTCACTATTCTAGGGGATGTTATTTCTAAGGGGCCAAGAGAAATTAAGAGAAATGAAACAGACCCTCACTGTTAACAACAAACATTTTCCAGTCGTGTTAAGAGGATGCTAAATACATAAAGCTAATTATTTCACGACCTGGTGTCCATCGCAGTTTCAACTGCAGTTTATCATCTGCCCACTCTCTGTTCCTGCAAGAATTCTCCAAGCAACCTGATCTAAAAGTAGAACATCTGTGGAGACTATTCCTGCAGTGTTTGTCCCAGAATATCGTTTTGGAGAACCTGAATTATGTCGCCAATTATTTCAAGTGTCCACTTTCCCTTGCCTGTGCTGACCTGATTAATGTGTGGTTTTTCACAGTAGCATCTCAGAGAAGTATCTTTTAGAACAGGAAAAACACCAGCGGATTTGTCTATAGAGGACACAGTAGCTGAAATGTTTATACTGTCAGAGGCATAGCCACGAAACGCTCATTTGGCCCCGAGAGCAGCGTGAGCGAGATTTCCTTGTGTTCAGGTTTATTTCCTGGCACTGCTGACTGATGTGGGACCCCAACCAGAGTAATTAAAGCGAGTTCTGGATCTCTGCTTGGGAACAACTAGATTGCTTCTCAAAGTCTGATGGCTATCAAGAGGGTGAGGGAAATACAAAGAGAGGAAATTAATTTACACACTAATGAATTTTTTAATTAGTATTTAAAAATCCAAACTTCAGCAGTATATTTCCCTATAGGGAATGGTATAGAATGATCCAGGTAATTAGTGGGAGTGAAGATATTAAAACAAACTTATGGATATAATGTAACAGAAGGTGTCTGAAGGTCAATGGTGGTGATCATACTCAGGATGTGAAGCTATTAGGAGACAATACAGGCTGCTGTTTGTCTCACAAAAGAAACAGGAACAATCACTAAATTTAAAATAAAGAATTGTACGATAAATATCTATACCTGAAAGGGTATTAAAATGCTCTTTGAATATAAATTGGCCTTTATTAATATTTTTAATTTGCTGTGTGTTATGAACCATACTTTTATTGTATAATTTCCCAATAAAATCGAGAAGTTAAGCTAATGTTTTAAAGATAATTATTACAGTTTTCTCTAGGTGTGATGATGATGATATACAAAATAGCAATTTAAAGAAATGTAATGTCATTTTGTTGCTATTCATTCATCTTTATAGCTATGAATGTAAGTGCCTGGCATAACAAAAAGGAAAAAAATTCTAAATAGTTTGTATGCATCATGATAAAAATTTGCAATAATTTCTTTTGGAAGACTTTTTTAAAAATCCTGAAATGAAAATATCTACTTTGCATGTATTCTAAATCAAGCTATCAAAAGTGAAGAATAAAGCATTCAGAAAATAAATTTTAAGCATAGAAGAGCCAAGACAACAATTGTAGAGTCTTAGCCCAGCTACAACTACAAAAGGTGGCTAATGCCAAGAGGTGGCCATGATTTTATTTGGGGTGATATTGGCCCCAGAGGTAAGGAAAAGTCCTCAAACAGATCTTTCAACCATTTTTATCACAACAATATCACCGCTGTTAATGCCTTTTGAATCTCAATGAAGACTCTCTATATTTCTGGATCTGTCCTGCATCTTATCAATCCAAATTTAAAAAAAAAATACCATTTGAATGATGCCATTCTGCTGCTGAAAATAAACCTTCATCAGCCTGGAATATGTCTCAGCATTTTTTTTTTTATTTGCTCCTCGTCCAAGCCTTCAACAGTCTGACAGCAATCTAAATTTCTAATCTAAGTTCTGACAACTCCCTCATTGGTACAGTTGAAAGCAAACTGGATTTGGAGTGTCTGATTCCCAGACCTCCACTTCTTTGTTGAGTGCGTTTGGGCATATCATTCAGATAGGCCAACTGGATCCTCTGTCCCTGCATCTGCCAGATGGAGATCCAAATGTGAGCTTCACCTTCTTTAACCTTGTCTCTGACACTTCTGAAACTGATAGTACACTGCAGCACATTTTTAATATTCCCATTGATCGGGATTTTATCTTGCATTTACTTGTCCTTATATAATATGTAGCATAATTATTTACACATATTAATATTGTGGATTAAGTAAAATTAGTTCAAATTAATTATTCATTGATGTTTCTTGTTTTTTTGTAGGACCTGGGGATTTGTGCAGAGGAGCAATCCTTTGTAAACATTTCCACACATGTCCTGTAATAGCTGAGTCCCTATTTTAAGAAAAGGCATCATTCTTATGCAGTGGAATGATAGAACAAGTTCAATTTCATCAGAAAAAATAATTGCATTTTGAGAGTCAAGAAAAGTACATTTCTTAAGGGATTTATAGAGAATATTATGGACAATATTACTCTGCTTCTGAATTCTATATAAGGACTGTCTAACCAGGAGCTCTCTGCTTTTGCCACTGGCCATTTCTTCTGCTCATTGAAATTAAAGAGACACTTTCTTCTAAGCTACAGTCTCAGAGCACAGGACTTCATTGGTTCCTCAAAATGTGATCATCAGCAACATCTTCAGAGCAAGGACACACCTCTGCATAAGCAATTCCAAATCAGTAAATGACAGTTCCTTAATTCTTATGCCCTACAACACACACATGCAGACACGCACACAGAAACAAACAGACACATAGAAACACACACACACACAGACACACACACAGAGACACACAGACACAGATACACACAGAGACACATACATAGATACACACACAGACATACACAGACATAGATACACACATAGACATACATGGAAACACATAAGCATGCACAGACATGCAGATACACACTGACACATATGCAGACACGCACACAGAGACACACAGACACACACAAATACACACACACATATACAGAAGCACACAGATACACACACAGACACAGACACACACACATCTGCTTCATTTCCTCTGCAAGCGAATCCACTCTCCTTCCTGCAGCCACTACTCTGCTACCTGCCCTTTCCTGCCCCAGCTCTCCCAGCTACTTTGCAAGTAGCACCCAGGTTTCATCACCACTGCCAGAACACATGGAACAGGGCACAACTCCGTGGAAGACGTGCATCTTCTGTCTTAAAAGCAGCACTGAGCATTGGCAAACCCTTGCCTTGCACGTGCCATGCCTCTTACATATTTCTTTGGGAAGAAAGAACAGTGAATTTTGTTAGACAATTAACCATTTCTACCATGGTTTATTTTCTGCCCCCAAGTACCTGAGTGTACTTTCTTCCTTGTATAAAATACACTTTTATACATCCCCACGGGCACCACTGAAGGCTCCATACAGATGCTCAGTGTATGTGGGACATCTGTGTGGCGTGCTACCTTCCCTACGAGGCCCTAACACTGCTCCCTCAAGTCCGGCAACTTACAGCATTAAAAGGCAAATTATCTCCCCTTCTAGGCGGTCCTGGGTAGAATTTATGTTATGGTCTTGCTATGAGATCCAATTCCCTGAGTTCTGGAGAGCAGAGGGCAGAAGGCATCCATGCCATGCCAGTCCCCCATGCCGAATCTTCAGAGAAGCTCAAAACTAGCAGTTTGCAGCAATTTCTGGACCTCTGAGTAGTAGGTGCAGTTCAGACTCTCTGAACCTTAGTGTGTCAGTGACCCTGTAGGTCAGAGAGGTAGTCTTCTTGGCTTTCATTTCTTCAGACTTCACAATTGCTATGTCAGCACCCAAATTACCCCTTTCTTGATTGAATCCTGACTGACATGGCCAGGCACTTCTTTCACACAAACCCAGTGAGGTAGGCATAATTGTCTTTTTAGTGTTAATCAGGCTGTCACCTTCACCTCTGACTGTCTGCTTTAGTTTACTATACAATCTTGAAGGCGGGCCTTGGTGTTCTTTATTACTGCATTTCTTGTACTTACAGATCTTGGCAAATGTGTGCTCAGTAAAAGTAACTTGATTGTGATTGCAAGCAAAATTAGAATCCAGATCTATCTGACTCAATAATTATTCATATTCCCAACTGCATTATTTTCCATTAAAAATAATTTTAAGGTTTCGTTTGAGGATAAGTAAAAAAACAATAGAATGATCATTCTCTTAAGCATGACACAACTTGTAAGATGGTGCAAATTACAGTAAGTCTGGTAACATCATAGAATAACATGCAGAACAAATACTGCAAAACTAATGGAATTTATATTTATTTCTGATATTGCTTCTTTAAATGTCTGCCTGTCTACTGTGATGACATTACTCTCATATCATAATGTCCTTAGGACAATAGTGTTTTTCATAAATAAGCTTTAGAGCCCCTTTCTGGCCTTTCAGGGCATAACTATGCCCTCCAAGGGAAGAGAAGTTTACCGTTCCCACCCCTTCATGTGTGTGGAGAGGAGGAAGAGAGAGCAGTGAGCGTTCACCTCTGAGGGTTTTCCCTTTGGTGTAAATCTGCAGAGAAAGCCTGTCTCAGCATATGACAGTCTGACCTCCTCGTGGCCTCCAAATGGCATGCTGCACACATGTGCTACGGGAGGTACATCCCACGTCACGGGAGCTTAGTTTAAAAGGGAAAGCTGTGACCTTCCTTAAGATTTCACTTTCTTATCCTGCTGAAATTTTCTTGACTTCGCACCTCTTCATCTTTGTATGTTTTTTATTTCTTTTACAATGAATATAGGAAATCTCTCGTCAGTAAATTTGAGTTGGATGATTTAACTCATTGACACTTCATCCATGTTCCAGAGGGACTGGAGTGAGAAGAGGGAGCGACGAAAGTGCCTCCTGCACACCCCGAAAGTCAACTCTGTCTTTGCAGATGAAGAACGGAAACCACCAATAAAACAGACTAGGCTTGATGCCAGCACAAATCCTTGCTGCCGACACCACTTCCCACGAATTAAAATATTAATGCAAATTATTTATCCCATTTTCCTTTAGGAAATGAACCTACAAGAAAGCTTTTAAGGCCTAAACTGCAAAAAAAAAGTCCTAAAAATGTAACCAATACTATTTACTACATGTTTATATCACTGTAGGTATTGTTAAATTTCATTTTTAAAAATTATAATTTTATTTGAATTATCCAATTGTCCTACATGAAATTATCCTACATGGGAAATTCAACTAACAAAAGTTATTTAAAGTAAAGAATTTGAGTTAATTAATATGTTTATAAATCTTAAACTCTACAATGAACGCAACCTTCTAGAAAGTTAAAGTATTTCTTTTCTGTCCTTTTATAAAATCATTCTGTTTTTATGAGTGTCATGGCCAGAGCAGTACCTCAAAAACAGCATGTCTGTCATGCTAGTCGCGTCTTCCGAAACCTCTGATGGCTCCGTATTTCCTATGATAGCGTTTTGAATCATTTTTCTCATTATTCAACTTTTTCATAGATTTCCTATATCCCATTTGCCCAATGGTATGTCAATTCATGACTGTGCCCCCGCTCATGTGTGCCGTGGTCACCCCTCCTTTCTGTGCTTTTAAGACTGTTTTTCCTGGCAGCGCGTGCCTTCTTTTCTTTTGGGCAGACTGGGGGGTCCCGGCTGATGACCTAAGGCCCCAGTGTGGCTCTCAGGATAATTTATTTTGACTTTTGTTTTGTTTCATTGAATTTGAGATCTGTCTGGACTGGGAAGCTCACTCCAACACAACATAGACTCTAGACTCTTCTGGGCTCTCTACTGCCGTGAAATTAGGCCATTTTTACACAGTGCTTGCATGATTGGTCCTTTTGAAAAAATTTGCTTTTGAGATGCTCGATCTGCAGCCTAAGAGGCTTCCTCCAAGGGGCCTTCCTTTGTCCCTTGGACACTTTCACTCCTGTCTACCCCTTTCTCTTCTACACCTCATTTATAATAATATCTTTTTTTTACTGTTCTACTATTTCATTCTTTCTGAGTCTTTTCTGCAAGGAAGAACGGTCTTTCAGTTCAAGGCCTACATCCTGCCTCCTTGTAGCCATCACAAACCCTGCGGCGTTAGCCACGAGGGGGCTGATGTCCTCACAGTGGGCCTAACTTAAGCAGAGGAGAGATCGAGACCAGACAGAATTGCAGCAAGGCATCTGCCAACAACAGGGCAGGCTTCTGTCCCAGGGTGCGGTCTGAACTGAGCATAGTTGTTCAAAAAACTTGGGGATTTACGGACATAATGTTCTTGTGTGGAAGACTTATCAGCAGGTGTCATTGTCTGGGTCGTCTGGGGTTGATCCAAAGTCAGGTGAGGGCAGAGTTGCGGTTACAGGCATGTCATTCTGTTTAGAACAAGACCACCAGTATTACATGGAGAAATGAATAAAAATTGCCCCATACCTGGAGCAGAGGGGCCTAGCATGAGCTATCCAGGCTCAAACCTCAGCACAGCTCTTAGCCCGGTGGGATGAGTCCAGGAAGACACTCCGATACGTGGACAGGAGGAGAGTGACTTGGGTTTAGACATATACCTAATAGGCACTTGGTCCCCAGGGTTCATTTGGAAACTACCTGCCACTATCATCGTGGCATCAAAACCAAGTAGAGACACTAGGGGCTACAGCGAGTGCTCCGTGCCTGTCTGTCTGCCAGCCTGGCTAGTCTAGACTGAGGGAGTAGGCGAGGCATAGATTGTAGGTTGGACGGGTCGACTGCTGTGGCTTCTAGGAGACAGGGATGATAGGAGCTGATACGTTCATAGTTTATGACATTCTGATTAGCATGTTGTACGAGCTAGAGAAGCATTTATTCACTGACTGTTTTAATTTTCTCCAATTTTCTCTATTGACTTCCATTTCTCCAGCATTTGTTGAGTGTATTTTTATTCCAGACGTTCCAGGTGACTAGTAAAGATAAAATAGACAAGGCTCTGAAAAACAAAACAAATAAATTTTTAAAGAAGTCAAAAAGGTAGGGAGATATAACCATAAAAAGACAATAAATCATGGCACAGTGCATTAAGCAGATACATAAGTCACTTTGTAGAAGGAAGAAGGGTTTAACTCGGCGCACGTGTGCGTGTGTGTGTGTGTGTTGCAGTAGTGGACAACTGTCAGAATATACGTGTGTCCTGAAGGAGACATCGCGCAAGCTAAGCAGAAGGGTGGCAATGTGAGCATTGGGCTTTGAATTAAAAATAATAGTTTGATAGGCAAATGTTGCAGGGCAGAGAAAGGACATGAATGTGGTGCAGGAGAACATGCAGGAGAACATCAAGTGCACAGGCGCAGGAGCCCGGACACGAGCAGGGCACTGAGTGCTGTCTCATCTGGCTGCAGGCTCAGCAGCAGACTGGGCAGGGCAAAGGTGGCAGACACAGAGCCCGCAGCACAGGGCCTTGCTCAGACCTGCGTTCTCAAAGGACAGCTCTGGCAGTGGTGGGAAGGTGCCCGGAGCCTAAGGGGGCAGTTACGATAGCGTGATTTAAGTACGAAGCCAGCTGCCAGTTTTTAGATTGAAAACATTGTGCAGCATATGCCTCTGAGAGATCTGTGCTTGTATCTTTCCAGGTCGAGAGTCTGTGATCACACCCGCAGATGGTCTACGCTGGCCAGAGCCCAGGGCTGCCCTTCGCAGAACACATGAGGGGTGGCTGGTGACAAGGGTATGTGTCTCTTGCATTCTGGTGGCATATTAGGCTCAGAGCCACGGCATGGTGTGCTGGCTTTTTCACCATAAACGATGCTTGAATCTAATGTGGAGAGAAGAAGGAAATGGACACAAACCAACCGAAACATGTACTTGAGCCCTGTTTTCACATTTTCAAAAGCAGCACAATGGAAATGCCTTGTGCATTTTAGAACTTGGAGCTTGCTCCAAAGTTACATCACATTCTTCATCTTCAAGCCTCCCTGTCACGTAGCCTGGGAGGGTTTTTATACCTGTTTTAAAAACGAGGCAGCTAAAATCCAGAAACGTCAAAAAAATAGACCAAGTCAAAGCTACTGGTGATGGAGGAGGATTTATTCCAAGTTGCCTGACTTTCATTGCAGTTTTGTTCAGCGACATCTTCACTGCATCGCCTTCCAGGGAGTTCTCTGATGGGGGTGGCAGGGGTGGGGAGCTGTCTGCTTCCAGGTCTAGTCCCCAGGCTTCCCCCCCTTCACTAAGGCTTCCAGGGGTCATGGGGGGTGTGGGGGGAGGGGGCTATGGGACGAAGGCCACTTTGTGATGGAAGGTGCCCAAGATCCCATTCTGTCTTCCCCGAGAGGTTGGGGTAAGGTGGGAAGAATAGAGCCACCTTGTCACCTTTCAGAGAGTTAAAGAACATGCAGTCTCTATTCTTGCAGTGAGCGAGAGCTGCCTTGTTGCTTGGTAGGATGTAATTATATGGAGGACATACAATTGCTCCACTTTCAAAAGATGGAACACTGTTCCTTTAAAGCCAAAATAGCTTTTGCTTTTCACTTAATAGAACAAAATTGGCCAAACATGATTTAAGATATTAGGACAGAAATGACTGAGCTTGTGAAAGCTCTCTGAGGCTAACAGAGTGCCTGTAGTAAGTGAGAACTGTTCTGGGGAGAGAGTATTCTAAAGCTCTATGTAACCCTTCCCTTGTTTATTTTGATAAATTACTGCAATATTTCAGAACCAATTAAAGAAAAAAGTGTTTCTTCAGCATATACTATTGTTTAATAATATGACAATGTGACCAGTGAAAGAGAATTAAGGTTTAGTGCACCATTATTGCTGTGGAGGGACAAAAGTTTTTTTCAAGATTCAGTGGTCCCCCCTTATCCACAGGTTCACTTTATGCTATTTCAGTTACTCACAGTCAACTGTGGTCTGAAAATAGTAAACTGAAAACTGCAGAAATAAACAATGTATAAGTTTTAAATCATGCAGTGAGTAGTGTGATGACATTTTGTGCTATCCTGCTTGGTCCTGCCAGGATGTGGATCATCCCTCTGTCCAGAGCACCCCTGTCTAGGCTGCTCACCTGTTAGTAATTAGCAATTTAATGGCAGCCATCTCGGCTATGAGAGCAACTGCTGCAGCATCGCAGTACTTGTGTTCAAGTCACCCTTACTCTACTTAATAATAGTCCCAAAGTGCAAGGGCAGTGATGCTGGCAATGTGAGCACGTAAGGGACAGGCTGTAATGTGCTTCCTTCAAGTGAAAAGACGAAAGTTCTCAACTTAATAAGGAAAGAGGAAAAAAAGTATGCTGAAGTTAAAGTCTGTGGTCAGAATGAATCTTCTATCTGTGAAATTGTGAAGAAGGAAAAAGAAACTTGTGCTAGTTTTGCCATCGCACCTAAAACTAAAAAAAGTTACGACCACAGGGTGTGATAAGTACTTAGTTGAGATGGAAAAGACATTACACTCGTGTGTGGAAGACACGAACAGAAACAGGTTCTGACTGACAGCAGTCAGGCTCGGTACTACCCGTGGTTTCCACCAGCCGCTGGGGTTTGGAAAGTGTCCCCGAGGATAGAAGGCGACGCCTGCACACACTGCAGCACGCACCGCTTAATTCTGTGATACACGGCAAACTGCTTGTGGGGCTTATATAATTCTCAGATATGTAAGTACTCATAAAATAAAATGAAGGAAGACTAAAATCCCAATTTTACTCCTTGATTTTTTAAGAGCTCTTGTGACTAGTTTAACTAGATTTTCAACTATATGCATAGAAGCTCTTTATTTCTTATATCTGTATCTATGCAACAAGAAGATACCCAGGCAGACGATTGCACTCGTAGCCCCTACACGGGATGGTTCATTGCACATTACCAGTCTTGAGTGCTTAAACGACCGGTAATTTTTGCCAAGATATACAATTCTTAGTGTGGCTTTTAACTTATCATTTTTCTTTAACTGTTAAAATGCTAAGGAAAAAGTGGAAAGAAGAAACGAAGGAAGGGAGGGAGGGAGAGAGCAAGGGAGGGAAGGAGGGGGGGAGAGGGATGGAAGAGGAGAAAGCGAAAAACTGAAGTTGCTGGTCAACAAATACAATATAAAAACTGAATGTGAAATTGAAAACCATAAATTATAAATGCTTACTATACACTTTTAAAGCTTTGCCCCAGATTTTCCATTAAGATATATGAAAAAGATCTGCGAAAAAGAAATTGTGTGTGGCATTAAGGAGCACCTGCCCCCCGGCCCCCCCCCGCCAGTTCTCCCCTGCACCCCCCTGTCTCCCACCCTCTGCCGCCTGCCCCTCGGCGCCCCGTCCCCTGGGTGTCCTTTCTGTTCCCAACCAGCGGCAGTAAACGCCTCTTGGCCGTTCCAGGATTAAAGTGAAATTAGTATCCTGTGAATACAATTTTTTTTCCTAAATTTTGCTGAGAAAATAACACATACATGAATATATTAGCTAAATAATGTCCTGCCTACATTCTTCATTACATGATCACAAAAAGAAAAACAACGGATTCAAGTTTTTCCCAATCACATTTCAGTCGTGCTTGGATTTTGAAGCGGGAACGCCAGACCCACAGCCACAGCACAGCGCAGAAGTCTGGGTCTGAGCTGGACGCCTGACTGCCCTCTCCAGGCAGCCTCTGACCACTTCGGACACACGGCAATGCTGCTTCTTAGGTTTATGTCATTTTCCTTTATCGATCCCTTATAAAAAGTAAGGCATTTTGTTCCTATACTAGTCCACTTCGTGTTAAGCGTGGTTTGGTGCACATCCTTCCTCATCAAATCCTCTCTATCCCCCCAAATTCAGAATGCATTTGTATTCCTAAATTTTTATTTTATTTGTATGAATTTAAGGGGTACAAGTGCAATTTTGTTACATGTATTTATTGCATAGTGGTGAAGTCTGGGCTTTTAGTGTATAAATCACCCAAATTATGTACATCGTACTCGTTAAGTAATTTCTCATTACTCACACGACACTCCTCCCCCGCCCTCCCAGTCTCCAGAGTCCCTCATTCCACGCCCGTGTCCACGTGTGCACATTGCTGGCTCCCACTCCGAAGTGAGAACACGTGGTATACGACTTCCTGTTTCTGAGTTGTTTCACTTAAGATAATGCCTCCAGTTGCAACCATGTTGCTGCAAAAGATATGATTTCATTTTTTTAATGGCAGCATGTAATTTAATTGCTAGATTGAAACATGAACCATAATACCTGGATCTAACCTGGGACCAGAGTTTTTCCATTCTTCCATTGTAAGGTTTAACCTCTTCTGGTACTCCTTTCTTCTCTGTCTTACTCAGTGTTGGCTCTCTTGGTTCATCCTGCCAGAGACAAGATTTGTCTTTTTGAAGCTTTATTAGAATGCACCGCATTCCTGCCTACAACCATTTAGAAAATGAAGACCAAAATGTGTCCTTGGCATGTGTGGCTTCCAGTGATGCTGTGTACACTTTGTTATTCGACCAAACTGGACTGATGGGTGGCATTTCCTCTAACATGTTCCTTCTCATGTCTTAATTTGGCTTTCTCCCTTGGATGTCCCACATAATCCTTCATCTCATATCTAAAACACTAGCTCTTCACGTGGGCATAGCTTAAACATCACCTTGTCTTGATGCCTTCAGCCACAAAGGATTTTGTAATGATCCTCTTCATTTATTTGTGATCGTATTTCTGGTACTCTCAACCTAAACGGTGAGCTTGTGCTTACACACTGGTTCTCACATACTCTTCTGTATTTTATGTACTTAGCTATGTCTGTTCTCACTAAAGTATTAGCTTTCTGGGGACACATCTTCACATCTGATCCCTAAATCTCAGCACAATTCCCAGAAAACTGAATATATTATAAACATTTACATGTCTATGGATCCCAAACCTAAAATTGCTTTGTGAGCGATTTTAGTAGGATATTTGCATTTGTTAGTTTTTGCTACCTAGCAAACTACCCCAAAACTTAGTGGCTTCATAATTTTAAAGAAATGAATAATCAAAGAGAGGCTATATGATTGGTCTGGGACTACAATAATGAATCTGCAAACCAAGTTCCCGATGCTTATATTTCTTTGCCAAACTTTTTAAAAAATTTAGTTTCTTAAAAAAGTTTTTATCCTTTTCACTCTTCTTTCACAATGAAGAAATTTAAGACCAGAGTGATTCATTATGTAATACACAGTCCCCAGATAGGTAGGTGCCAAGTCTAGGCCGAGAAACAGGCTTACTTTTATTCTTTCTATTCATTTCCTAGCTAGAAGGTTCTAGTTTCTCCTTGATGTATTAGATTTTTTTTTGTTAAATCCTCTTGAGAAATGATTATAGCCTATAACCAGATTTCTGGGTTCACTGCTTTACTATTTTCTACATATGAAACAGGAAGAATTACTTAAAACTATTACCTCTGATTCATCTCCTGTAAATTGAAGATAGTTATAGTATTTACCTTATAGGGTTATTTTGAATAAAAATGGGTTATTACACGTAAAGCATTTCAAAGTGTGCCTGGCACATAGTAAGTTTTCAATAAGGGTCACCCATTACCATTATTATTACTACTATAATAGTAGACATAATATTCCACCTATGACTACTATATTTGCTACTACAGCTATATTTATTACCTTCTAAATAAAGAAGCATAATAGTTTAGTAATCAATAACACATAGACTCTAGCCCTCATACAGTTTTAATTAAGATTATAATCTTTCTGATATGCATATACATAAATCATAATATGAATTATATTATGTATTTTAAATTATCTTATGTTTTGCATCATATTAATATATTAGAATGTAGATAATTGATTACTAGTGATGAAACATTATCTCTCCTACTCTTATCAGACAGTTTTGAAAAAACAGATGGAAGCAGAGATAACTCAGTTGATCATAGCACAGAAAAGATGGGCTTTGTAATCACACAACCTAGGTTCAAATCCCAGTTTGCTGTCTACAGGCCAGGTTAGCTTTTCTGCCTCTTGGGTCCTTCGTCTGTAAAACAGGGTTATGAAGAAGTTTAAATGAGGGAGTGGACAGAAAGTGTCTAGCACGGGGTAGGTATCCAATTAATGGCACCTACACTGGATCTCTCTCCTCTCTCTCTCTCTCCCCCCTGCATGAAGAAGAGGTCATGTGAGCACACAGCCAGGTGGTAGCCACCTACACGCCAAGAGACGATGCCTCAGGATGAATCCTACCTGGCTGGCACCTTGACTTTATTTCTCACATTTCTGGACTTCTCAGTTTTCAGGATTTCCATTTTTTTTAAGCCCAAATAGTACACCGTTGTGTATCTATACCACATTTTCTTTATCCATTCGTCTCTTGGTGGACATTTGGGTTGATTCCACATTTTGGCCATTGTGAATAGTGCTACAGTGAACACAGGAGTGCAGACGTCTCTTCAACATACTGATTTCATTGCCTTTGATATATACCCAGTAGTGGCATTGCTGGATTGAAACACAAAGTTAGACCATTGGCTTTAAACCTTATATTTCTTCTAAAATAGGTATTTGATGATATATATTTTATTCTTAAGACTTTCTTAGCTGAATTGCCCAGATTTTCATATGTTGTATTCTCATCACTTTGACCCCTTTAAAAATAGTTTGTAAAAATGTATTGTTTAGTATAATTTTTATTTTACATTATATAATGTTTAAATATTTGGGGTTTCCACTTATTAATTTTTCTTTTAATGTCTTTATATTTGGAGAATTATCCTGTATAATTTCCCCCTTTGGTATTTATTGAGACCTGCTTTATGGCCAAATCTCCAGTCTATTTTTGTAAGTGTTCATGTGCACTTGAAAAGAATGTGTATTTTGAAAATATTTGATGAAATGTCCTGTAAAAATCAATTAGAGCAAGTTGGGTGGTAATGTTTTTCAAATTTTCTTTGATTTTATATTTTTTGTATTTGTTTTTTCAGTTACTAAGAGACGATACTAAAATCTCCAGCTGTCAAGTGCTTTTCTGTATTTCTCCTGTCAGTTTGCTCCTGCTCTGTTACCTTCCCCAAATCCTCTCTAAATACATACTTTTTATAGGGCATTTTCTCTCAAATGTTGATGTGTATGAATGTTAAAAATAAAAATGAAATTCTCAGTCCTTGACCCTAGAAATTCTAATGTAATAGTTTGGAGATGGAAGCATTGATAATGCTGATGTTAATCTAGTCAGATATGTTTACTTTGAAGGTAGGTTACATTGCATTATTTTGTCCCCTTCCTCCTCCTGGAAGCCTTTACAATTCATGCAATATTTTAAGAGATTTAAAATTTTACAAGATTATATTTAAGAATGTCTAATTTTTTGTTCATTCATCTAAATTAGTTTTCACTACACCATTTCCATTAAGGAATTTGAGCATTCCATATAAAAAAAATGTCTTTTATAATTTCTTTATTTTCTCAATTATACTTTCCTATGCCTCTTGCAGAGCTTTTTAAAAAGTACATGTAAGAAAAAAAAGTACCAAAGATCAACAAAACAAAAGTTGATTTTCTGAAAAGATAAACAAAATTGACACATCTTTAGCCGGACTAAGAAAAAAAGAGAGAAGACCCAAGTAAATAAAATGAGAGATGAAAATAGGGATATTACAACTGATACTGCAGAAATCCAAAGGAACATTAGAGAATACTATAAGCAACTATATGCCAATAAATTGAGAAACCTAGAAGAAATGGATAAATTCCTAGATACACACAACCTAGGAAGTTTGAACAAGGAAGAAATCCAAAACCTGAATAAACAAATAACAAGTAATGAGATAGAAGCAATAATAAAAAATCTCCAATCAAAGAAGAGCCCAGAACCTGATGGCTTTACTGCTGAATTTTACCAAGCATTCAAAGAACTAATACTAATCCTACTTAAACTATTCCAAAAAATCGAGGAGGAGGGAATACTCCCAAATTAATTCCGTGGGGCCTGTATCACCCTGATACGAAAACCAGACAAAGACACGACAAAAAAAAAAAAAGAAAACTATAGGCCAATATGTTTGATGAACATAGATGTAAAAATCCTCAACAGAATAGTAGAAAACTGAAATCAACAATACATTAAAACAATTATTCATCATAATCAAGTGGGATTCATCCCAGAATGCAAGGATGGTTCAACACATGCAAATCAATGTGATACATCATATCAACAGAATGAAGGACAAAAAACATGATCATTTCAATTGATGCTGAAAAAGCATTTGATAAAATACGACATCCTTTCATGATAAAAACTCTCAAAAAACTGTGTATAGAAGGAACTTACCTCAACATGATAAAAGCCATATATGAAAGACCTCCAGTGAACAGCCTACTGAATGGGGAAAAACTGAGACAGAGAGTAGTATGACAGTTAACAGAGGCTGGGAAGGGTAGCAGGGAGGGAGGAATAAAGTGGGGATGGTTTATTGTTGCAAAAATATAGTTAAACAGATAGAATGAACAATATTTGATAGCACAACAAAATGACTATAATCAACAATAAGTTAGGGTATACTTTAAAATAACTAAAAAAGTGGAATTGGATTGTTCCTAACACAAAGAAATGATAAATGCCTGGGGTGTTGGATACCTTAATTATGCTGATTTGATTAATTCATATTGTATGCCTGTAACAAAACATCACATGTACCCTGTAAAGATACACAACTATTAAAAGCATAAGTGCAAGACCTCTCTATTTAACCCATGTGTGTCACAATTTTTCTGTATCTCTGTCATTTTGTTAGATATTTTGATGGTTTCCTTTTTTCATTACTGAATTAATCTTAATCTATGCATTCTCCACTATGCTATAGATAGGATAATTTATTGAATCTTTCTGAGGTTTATCTCAAAATATTTAACAATCTTTCATATTTTCTCTTTTCTTTCTTTTTCTCTTTCCATCTCTCTCGCTGTCACTCTCCATTTGTCCTTTGCACCTTGCCCATCTCTCTTTCTCTGTTTCTTTTTGAATATTCAAATCATGTTTCTGTGTAAGGAGGTAAAGATAGGGAAGAAGACATGATAACGAAGAGGATCTTTGTTAAGACGGGAGACAAAGTGGGGATGGTCTGGATACTTCCAAGAAGAGGAGTGGTTGTATACTTTATTCTGTGGTCCCAAAGCTAGCTACACTCTCTTTTTAAATCTCTCTCTTTTTACCCCCTAATTCTCAGAGAGTTGAGTGAAAAAAAAATGACTGGAAGACCCAAAGCCATGAGAATAGCAGGTAGGTAACCTCTCTGAAGAGGTTATCTTTAGCCCTGGAAAGGTCGGTCCCTACACAAACACTTTCACTAGAAAAGGTGAATAAGATATTTTTCTTTTTATTTTCCAGCTACATTCTGTCAAACTTTTATACAATTTCACAGTCAGGACACAGTCAAAATACAACAATTTTGCATCATGGGAAGAATTATTTTTACAGCCACATTCTCTTCCTCCCCTTTCCCACTGTCTGTGGCCCTTTGCTGTAGCCTGGCCAGGGTGTCCATCTGGGCCGCTCACTGTCTCTACTGGCGCAGGTGGGGATGAATCCTCAGTGCCATTTGTAAGTTTTGGCTAGAGAAAGCAGGCTTTTGTCAGGACTTTTTTATTCTGTGCCTGTTGACTTTTGTGAGTTGCCAGCTTCTTCTGCTCCACATCCAGGACAGATGGGGCAATAAGAAAACCCAGAGCACTCACAGCCACCCGATTCCCTGGGTCCCAAGATACCTCCCTTGCCCGTCTTCATCCCTCCACCTTGCGGCATCTTCTTACATTTGATTCATATATAATGTCCAGGGTCTTCAGTTGTGTGTTAGCAGAAAGAATAGGGAAAAATGTGTCTCCTCCATCTTCCTGGAAGAGGAACTTTATTTTTCTAACTCACTTTTACATTACTTTATGTTCTTGATAGCAAGTTTTTAGGATATGTTGCTTGATGAAATATTTCTTGATACAATTAATAATGTAGAAAGATATATTTTAAGTATAAGTTTCTCCTCTAGTCCTATAGATTTAATTTACATTATACATTATGCTCGAAGAGTTTAAATGTTGAATATAATTTCATCAAAAATGTTTTTAAATGAATTGGAACATGTTCTACCTTTTAAAGGGTCAAATCTCTTATGTCAAATGTGACGAAATGTTATTGCTAACTGAAATATTTAAATTTAGGCATAAATTCATTAATATCTAAACTTACTTCACAATTGTCTGAGGAAGATAAAATTGGGGAAAGCGCAAGGAGATAATGCTTTAAAATGGGTCCAAGAATCAAGCGGGGGTAGACGTGAATGAGAACAGAGAGTTTGAAAAGCAGGAGCAGCGACAGCCCTGCGGTCTAGAGCAGCCCCACACGCCTGCTGAGGCTCCAGTTTGCTTTCGTGCCCCAATTTTTTTATAGGAAAAAATGACAATATGCATTACTTTTGTCAGAGTTAAAGTGCGGCTTAACATTTCTTCAGTGAAAGCAAAACGCTTCCCAGGAAGGTTGCACTACGTGTACATTATCTCTTAAACTGTGCTCTTTTTTTCCTTTACAGAGACTTCTTTAGATTTGTCTTTTGGTCTAGTTTTCTAAAAATATTTTCTATCTCTCACAAAACTTTCATTTTCTACAGGTGAAAATATATCTCTTTTTTTCCCCCTGTAATGACAGTCCTGACCCTCTCTTTGTTGTTTAAAATGCTGTGTTTATTTTCTTAGCTTCTCATTGAGCATGTTTCAGTGGCCGCTCCCAATAGAATGTGGGTAAAATAGTGAATGTAAGTATGAATAACAGAGTATTTGTGTATTTTATATTGCTGGGATGAAGTGCAACTCATTTAAACTCATTTCTTCTGACTCATTTCTTCTACATTCAAAGTTTTATATTCTTCAATATTCCCAGACGCCCTCACTGATTATAAACCATGTCAGTCATTTAATTTAGCAAATATTAATTTATTATCCACATAAAGCTAAGTGATGCCAGGCACTGGAGGTACAGGGGTGTCTAAGGTACAGTTTTTGTCTTCAGGAAGCACATAGTTCAATTCAGGAAGCTGGTATAGAAATAAATATTTAGTGTTATACTACAGTTCACCCCTAAACAATGCGGGGTTAGGTGTGCCAAACCCTGTGCAGTTGAGTATCCATGTATAAATTTTGACTGTTTTGACTCTCCCAGAATTTAACTAATAATAGCCTACTGTTGACTGGAAGCATCACCGGTAACATAAACAGTACTGTTAATGTGTTGATTAACACATATTTTGTATATTACATTTATTATACAATGCATTCTTACAGTAAGCTAGAGAAAAGAAAATTTTATTTAAAAAACATAAAGTAGAGAAAATATATTTATTACTCATTAGGTGGAAGTGGATCATCATAAAGGTCTTTGTCCTCATCATCTTCATGTTGAGTACGCTGAGAAGGAGGAGGAAATGGAGGAGGGGGAGGGGTTGGTCTTGCTGTCTCAGGGGTGGCAGAGGCAGAAGAAAATCCATCTGTAAGTGGATTTGTGCCGTTCAAACCCATGTTGTTTAAGGGTCCACCCTATAGTTCTGATCAGAACAACCAAAACCAAGTGAGAATAGGCTGTGGAGGTAATAGGAAAAAGAAAATGGTTAATTCAGAGAGGTGAGGTCAGGGCGGGTTTTGAAGGATGGATAAAAGTCTTCGGGGCAGATAATAGTGGGGGTCAATTTCCAAGCAGAAGAGGAGGCCATCATTTCTAACCTCCCAAACCTAGGACATTACTCAGAATTTAAGGTAAAAGGCCAAGAGGGAGAATTACATAAAGATCTATGTTCACGTGAAAAAATGAGGTCTTTCACTGGTAGAGATAAAACTGGTACTAGGAGGTCTAGCACAGGGGATATTTAGTGTTTTTGTTCGTGGGCTCTCTAAAGTTTATACTTAAAGTTCAAGTGGGAAAGAACACATATGGCTCAATGTGGACCCTTTAAATGCCTTTGCCAAAACCTCTCCCTATCTTCAATTGTTTGAATCAGTGCTGATTGCACAAATTAAACTGTAACATTCGTGAAGATTATTTCAATAAAATTAACTCAGGTTATATACATATATACTTTCATAAAAAAGAAGTTGAAGTTTGCATTTTTATTATATAAATATAAAGTTCTTCTACTTGTGGAGGAAGTAGGGAGGCATATGAAAACTACTTGAAAAGCTCTTCCAAAATGCCTCTTCTTTAATGCGAGTCCTGCCTGCGAATCGCAGCTCATAATGCTGGTGGGAAGAGGTGGCGTGATCTCTCCTCTACGTCTCCTCCACTTGGGGTGGCAACGTGCCCAGCTTCCCCTGCTGCTAGGTGTGGCCGTGTAATCACGTCCTGACAAGGAGATATAAAAAGATATGTGTGCAGTCTCCGGGAAGTTTTCTTTGAAGGGAGGGAACAGTGCCTTTCTTCTTCCACTTGCATCAGCCCCACAGAACTGTCGTGGTTCCACCCACAGTCATGGCTTGAGCCTCTGCAGCCATCTCGGACCACAAAGAAGAGGAAATGGTGCAATGGTGATATTGGGAGCCTGGGTCCTCGATGGCCATGGAGTTGTCATATAAGTGTTGAGTGCCTAATTCTGAATGTCTTTTGCATAAGAGAAAAATGGACTTTATATTGTATGTGCCATTGTTGTTAGAGGTTTGCTTCCCATGCAGAAAATTGTTAACTTGTGTAGATGGGTGGTGTCCAGCACCTCTGGGAGTATATATACCCAAACGGTGGTTGAAAAGCTGTGATCTAGAGTAGCGGTCCCCAACCTTTTTGGCACCAGAGGTTGGTTTCATGGAAGACAATTTTTCCATGGACCAGAGGGGATGGTTTTGGGATGATTCAAACACATTACATTTATTGTGCAGTCAAACCTTTGTACTAATGATAATCTGTATTTGCAGCTGCTCCCCAGCACCAGCATCACAGCCTCAGCTCCACCTCAGATCATCAGGCATTAGATTCTCATAAGAAGCGCACAACCCAGGTCCCTAACATGCGCAATTTACAGTAGGGTTGATGCTCCTATGAGAATCTAATGCCCCCACTGATCTGACAGGAGGCAGAGCTTAGGCAGCGATGCCAGCTATGGGGAGCATCTGTAAATACAGAGGAAACTTCACCCACTTGCTCACCGTTCACCTCCTGCTGTGTGGCCTGGTTCCCAGCAGGCCACGAACTGGTATTAGTCCGTGGCCCCGAGGCTGAGGACTGCAGATTTAGAGTGTTTCATAACTTCTAAATAAGAGTGTTCCCGTGGGCTTTGGGAACAACAGATCTTTTCTTGAATTCCTGCTGCCCTAATTGCTTGTTTTAAATCATTTATATTATTTTGTCTGAGTAAGTCATTTAGCCCTATGAACTTCAGTTTTCTAATCTGTAAAGTGGGGATAATAATACTATCTTGCAGGCTATTGTGAGCAGCGAGTGGCCTTGTGTTGGTGAAGAGCCTGCCACTTGTCTCATGGCTACAAGGTATTGAAAGGTCTCCTCTACTGATCCTCATTGCCCTGTAACACTGGCGCCTCTGCATAAACATTTACATGACTATATGAGACCTGACAGTGTTTCCTCTACTTATCACAACTATAAACGGAAACAACTCTAGGTAGTACTGCCTTAACATGTTTTGTCTCTGAGCTTCTAAAGCATCAGAAGTTCCTCTTTCTCCAGTTGCCATTTGTACTCAGATATATTTGAGAGACATTTCTCTAAAAAAAGTATCAGTATTTTTAGTGATTGCATTGAGAAGCCAATCCAAGATTGTACATCTGAATATCACCAAGGTTCATTATCTCTGTTGTGAACATAATGAGAATAAAGAATTCTGACTGCTGTTCAGAGGCAAGAGAGTACATATTATGGACTGGTCTTGCACAGCCAGCTCAGCACGGTCGTTCACACAAAACAGTTTGTTACTCAGCTGGGACGAGGAAGAAAGGAAGCAGGGCAGATACCTTAGATGGGCGGGTGGGTGTGGAAGCCAGGGGTGTGGTCTGCAGCTGAACTGGCTGGGAAGGAGGGCGTCTGCCATAGACAGCCATAACGGAGCAGACAGGAGACCCGAGGGGCAGGGCATGAGTCCTTGGGCACATTTTATGGGTTATTTGAGCCTGTTTCCTCTTTCTGCAGAACGAAGTACTCACTGTAGGATTCCTGAGAGAATTAGCACAATTACATACAACAGATCTTAAATGTTAGCTGACCTATAGTAGGAAGTGTTTTTTATTAATACCAGGAAAAGTAAATTATTTTGGAATTTTTTTTTCCAAAAAATGTTCAAAAATAGGTTTCATTGTTTCTAGAATGGGCATTTGTTTCTAGTAAAGCCCTCAAATCAATTTTCCTCAGTTGCCTTGGGGCAGGAGCTTTGCCATTGGCGAGAGATTTTTGTAACTTACCTTATGAAACTATATCTCCAAAGGTGTCTGTGCCTCTTGTAGGAACAACATCTCCTCTTCTCACCCTCCCTGGACATCCCCTCTACCTCACATACACACACAGCACACACACATGCACAGACATGTGTACACACAGATGCACACACAACAAACACAACATATGCAACAATCCTACATGCATACACACATGCACATACACACCACACACACAATACATACACACCATACACACAACACACAACACAAGTACACCACACACACACACACACACCTCTCACACACATGCACATTCATGACACACACTTCTTCATCTCACTACACCTGGGATCTCCATCTTTGTCATCTCAGCTGGATTGGGGCCCCTTGTCCACACTCCCATGATGACTTAGCTGCCACTGTCCCTGATAAACACATACTTTTATAATGACCTGTTGGCACACCTATCTTCCTAGACTGTGAGTTTGTTGCAGACAGGATTTGAGGACCTATGGTTTATGTCTCCATAAACTGGGCCCACCACAGGGCATATTATACATCATTCCACGGTAGGCCTTACCTGGAACTAGAGTATCATCAGTGTGCACACAGTGGTTTTGGGCCCCGAAGGCAGGTCAGGGTCTCCCCTGCCCTGGCTCTCCTTTTGGTTTGCAGCAGAGTCTCCTAAGAGTCATTATTTAAAAGACATTCTCATGCCTGATTACAGTCTCACCAGGCTCTGAGCAAGAACAGAAGCCTTGGTAGGAGGACTGCACAGTGGAAAGGAGGAAGACTTCAAACTCCAAGACATGAGTATCACCCTTGGGTTTCTCTAGGATTCCCTAGTGTCTCTCGTTTTACTCACTGTAAGGTTTCTAATTCAGTGAAAAGTTGTTTTTATTGTTACAGGAGGGTGATTTTACACAAGGTTAATTTGCTTAAAATAGTTTTTAAATGTTCTAAGGTTATGGTGGTAGGTATTATATTTTACTTATTTTATCTTTGCAGATTTAAAAAGCATTAGGCCTTCTATTGCACATTGAACAGCTATTCCAACAAAGTGGCAGGTTTTTGCAATCTTTGAGCATAAGATCGTGGAGAAATTGCAGTACTCTAATTTATACCGCAGTTACTACACGTAATAGAAACACCTAGAATATTACCTGTGGAAGAATGTTTTAAGGCTGGGGGACCTGGGAAGGGAGGAGCAGTGAGGCAAGAGGCAGAGGAAGCAAGGTAAGAGCTGTATCTATGCTGCAATGACTCTGCCCCGTTTCCAGGAGGCCCTGTTCATGCCTTTGGGGAGGAGTGTGTCCAAAGCCTTTGACAGTTTGCATTCATATTTTATCTGATTTCTCCTTAATGAGGGGAATTATTTTTCCATACTCAAGTTATGTACGAGTGTTAAAAATAAGAAGCCTTGTGGGAAGTCCAGGGAGATTAACAGTGATTAATTTTAAACATTGGCATTCACCATGGTTGAAAGGCTTGTAGATTATTGTAGAATTAAATTAGATTATTGTAGAATTTCTAACGCATTTTATACTACTTCCAAGTCTATTTGACGAGTCTTGTATACTTCCTATTTGTAGCTTCTTTAACAACAAAACGGCCTGCCAAGTAATGCTACTTTAATGCACAGACTTATTTTTGAGAATGGCAAGTGGGAAGTGCAAGTAGCATTTTGTTGCAATATTCCAGGGGCACAGAGGAGCTTGAGAAACATTAAATCATGTAAATACATAGCTGAAAGGGCCCTGGTATTGCTTCCTTGCTCTGAAATTTAAGAAGTACTGAAACCTGAAGTCACCTGTGGGCTGCATGAAGACAAAGCACTAAAGTCCGATAGCCCCACTGCCCTGTCAGAGTGCTCTTGGGTGTGGTAGGACATAGAATTAAAATCCATATTGACCATAAAGAAATGCAGTCTGGGGGAGCAGCAGAAGCCCAAGGGGCCTTCTGCAGGGACCTAATAAAGCCCTCCCGGGAGTCCCTTGTGTTTGCTCTGCCCTGGAGAAGTGACAACCTGGATCAGTAAGAAAACCCTTGGGTTTAATACCGTCAAATGGAAAGAGCACAGAATAAGGCTCAGGGGGCTCGGTCCTCGTGGTGTAAGTGAGGGTAATAATACCGCCTACTTCCCAGGGCTGCTGAATTAAGTGGCTGATGTTGAGGAAAGTAGAATCTTATATAAAAGCTTCTACCCTCATGCCTGGAAATGAGTAGTTATTCTTCAGTTTCCAAAAAAATCAATTCTGTTAAATCCAACAAAGGTACATGCCTCCTTTTTCCTACTTTTCCAACTTTTAGCACCATAAAATCCACATGTATGAACAGCATGTTATTTTCCCATTTAAGATCTTGAGAGTGACTTTCTTTTAAAATAAATAACAGCCACTCACTGACCGAAGCACATTGTAATATTGCATTACCAATGGATAGGCTTGGCTCTAAGGTGAACAATTAAAGACTTGAGAATATCATTTCTGTCTTAGAAATATATTACTGATAAATAAAACTGGGGTCAAGCAATAATATTTATAAATACATTATTTTAGTATTACTACTGATTTTTTCATCTAATATTAACAGTAACTATCTATAGCAATAGGAGTTCTAATGACTAATATTTACTAGATGATATTGTTTGTATGTTTGTCCCCTCCAAAATTCATGTTAAAATTCCATTGCCATTGTAACGGTATTAAGAAGGGGATCTCTAAGAGGTGATTAGGCTGTGAGAGCTCTGCCCCCGTGGGTGGATTAATTCCATTATAAAAGGGTGAGTTCAGCCCCTTCTGCCTCTTTGCCCTCCCACCTTCTGCCATGTGAGGGGTGACGGCATCTTTCCCTTCAGAAGACTTAGTGTTCAAGGCATCATCCTGGAATCAGAATCGCCAAACCCCCCAAGCCTTGATATTGGACTTCCCAGCCAATTCTGCATGATATTTCATACTAAATCAATCTCTCTCTCTCTCTCTCTATATATATATATGTATGTATGTAGGTACACACACACACATTCATATATCTCCTGTTATCTCTGGTCTCTGAAGAATACTGAATGTATTTCTTCTATAATTATAGAACTATATCTGCAACTCTTTGGGTCAATTGTTTTTGAAATTTTCTGTTCAATTTCTCTCCTTGCTGGCAGTGAGATTCACCTTCTTTATTTTTCAATTCTAATTTGGTTAACCAACAGCAAAACATTACATGTGTCCTTTGAGAATCACAAAATTCAGGTTTGTTTATTAAGTTGCCTCTGTATATTTCTCCAATGTGAACTCAACTTAGTTGCTTGTGAGCCTCAGAGCCCTTATTCAGTCACGGCCAATGGACTAGCAAATGGTAGTAGTTCTCCCAAGTGGAAGGAAAATCGGAACATTAGTCCCTTGGTTGTAATTGGGATTTGACACATCAATTCCAAAGATTGCTCTTCCTGCCAGAAACCTGTTAGAGGGGAAATTTCAGTCTAAAAGTATCTTAAGTAATTTAGACCTTGTATCATCTCACAAAACTACATTCTCCTCCCCCTCCTCTTCCTCTCCCCCCTCCTCCTCCTCCTCCTCCTCCTCCTCCTCTCTCTCTCTCTTCATTCTAGTCCCATTAATATTATTCTTTAAATTTTGATTCATAATCCCCTGTATTAGGCTCTGGAAAAATACCTATGTATAATTTCTCGAGTTTCTGGGAACAAATAGCTTGTACAGACGTTTCGGAGTGTTTTAGAAATTTTGTTAAAGGTTATAACCCTATTCTCATGGGATAACATCTATGCAGGTAGAGCTAACGTGTGTTTTTCAAGTGGTCTTTCTAAACTGATGTGGCATCAAAATTCTATTGTCATGAAAAATAATTCTAACTTGGTAAAAAGATTGGGTGTCTATGAAAACTGAGAAAACTAATTTTTAATATGTCATCTCTTGAGGATTATTTTATGGTTTTTATTTTTTAAAATTTCTTAATATAGTTTCTTCTACAACATGTGTGTCTGCGTGGTTTGTTTCCCAGGTTTTTCCCACACTCAGAGAGTGCATTTGCCTATGATTTGCAACTTTACATTAGAATAATCTAGTGTTGTCTGTTTTCTATATAATTTTTAGGTGGTAGTGCAGCTGAGTGTCCTGAATTAAATTCCAAAATAATGAAACATGTAACTCAATTGAAGCTGTGAAACACATGATTCATTTAAGATTATTATGGAAAAAATGAATAATTTTTTGGCTATCTGCTTTTCTGAGTTTGATTGTGTTTAGTTAGAGCTGAGCCCACGTGTCAAGTAGAAGGTGTACATTTTTCATGTCTGAACTTTGTGCTTTCTATTTTAGATATCTTCACATTCATCTCTTACCATACTATGAACTTCACGAATATTAAAAAATCTGTTCTTTGAAATATACTATTGAGAAAATGAAAAACAAGCCTCAGACTTTTAGAAAATATTGTTAAATCACATGTCTTTGATAAAAGACCACCATATACAGGGAATTCCTAACACTCCATAAGAAAACAAATGTCAGTTTAAAAAAAGGCAAATATTTGAAGATACATTTCAGAAAAGAAGATATGCAGATTAAAAATAAGCACGTGAAAAGATATTTAATATCATTAGTCATTAAGAGAGCACGAATTTAAAAAACAGTATAATACAACTATATACTCATTAAATTAGGAAAAAAACCCTACAAACAAAAAATAGCTGGAAATACCAAGTACCAGCAAGAACATAGAACAAACAGAACTGCTATTTGGTGCTGGTGAGACTATAAAATGACATAGCCTAATTTGAAAGCAATTTTACACCTTATTAAATAATAAACATATGCCTACCATGTAAACCAATCATTTCATTCTTGTTTTTGTTTACGCAAGATAAATGGTAACATGTGCCCACCTGACACCTGTACCTCATTTGCATAGCCATGTCATTTTTAATAACCCAAAGCTGGAAACCACCCAAATGTCCATCAAGAGGTGAAGAGATAAACAAATTGTGGTATATTCACACAATGTAATACTACTTGGTAATAAAACAGAATAAACTAATGATACATGCAACAGCATGGATGAATCTCAGAATAATTATGCTGAGTAAAGGAAGGCAGACCAAGAAAAATGAGAGCACGTAATATGTGACTCCACTCATACACCTTCCTTACACTTTTCTCCATGATGTTATATTTGTTGTGTGTCTTTCATTACATGGTCTGATTTTTTAAATGTTTTTAAATTGATATTTTGGTCTTTTTTTAATAGAGTTCATTGAGGTAAGTGTGCAATAAACTACACACACTTAAACTTTACAACTTGGTAAGTTTTGACATTTATACAACAGTGAAATTATCACCACAATCAAGATAGTGAATATATCTACCTTCCGCAGTCCCCTTTGTAAGTCCTTAATTTGTCCTCATGCTAAGTTGCTGAGATAGCGATGCTCTATGTTACTGGGCTACACAACTTTCCTCTCCAGATAACACACTTATCTTGACTTTGATGTTTTATAACTTAATATGTAATATCTATGTTATGTATTAACAAAAATCTATATGGTAGATTGTTAGTGAGACTTTAGCATTAAATGTAGATATTAGAAAAATCTTGAATTAATAATATTCAATAGACTGGTGGTATTTCATGGATCATTCTTATAATAACAAGAGAAAGATTAGATACTTTTGAAAATCAAAATTTCACATCAAAATGTAATACAACAGGCAGATGAATTTCATATTTAGGTAGGTAGAAGAAAGTAAAGTCATTACTTTATGAAAAATTGTGATTATTTTAAGAATTTTAAGGTTTGGAAATCCTGAAGACCTGTGATTTTTCTTAATACCTGTCTTAACATAGTCCAGGTGATTCAGATTTATGAGTGGCATTTGTCTTTATCAGGTCTTCTGATCCTCAATATGTAACAAGCCCAACTTCTTGACTTATTTACAAATGAGATACTTTCATTTGAAGAATGTTGGTATATTTTAACTTAGTATTTTTCAGATTTATTGAATTATTATTGACCAATAATAATTGTATATATTTAAGGTGTACAATATGATGTTTTGATATACATATATATTGTGAAATGATTGCCACAATCACGTTAATTGACACATTCATAATCTCACATAGTTACCATTTGTATGTGAAGAGGGATGAGGACACTTCAGATCTATTCTATTAGAAATTTTCAAGTATACAAAAACTAGATTTTGAGACAATCAATACACACACTCACAAAAATATGGAAGTCTATATATATATGATTGATCACAATTCAAGTATCAAAATATTAAAGAAACTTTTCTATGTGTATATGATTTATATACATGTACACAAGTATACATTGAATGTAGTTATTTAATGTGTACCTCTTTTGGCTTTCAAGTAATTATATAAAGAATAATATATCTCTGCTCAAATCACCTAAGAAATATATTGGAAGAGCAGTTCTGTCCATACAGTAGACATGCAGATGTAACTACTTTATGTCAAGCCACATGCCAACATTATGACTTATTCAGGTGACTATCAATTATTTCTCCTACTCTCCTCTCTACAAAATGTTCCACAAAGTTTACTTATTTCAGGCCTGCAATATAAAATATTAACATCACAAGTAATTAATAATATAATAACAGAAATGTAATTCTTTCGAATCTTAATTTTACTGATCAAAGTAGGAAAATTCAAAGATTCAGTATGCCCGTAAAATTTTATTGAATACCAACCATTCCCCAGATTTTGGATTGATGTATCTCTTTACTTTAATCCACAAATAAGATGTCTTTCTAGTCACCTATAGAATCTTCTAGGTGCTCTCTTTAGTCAGGTTTAGAATTTGGGATTTCTGGCTTCACTAACCTTTGGAACATTTTGCCGTTTGACTGGTTCCATATCCTTCAATGGTATTGGAATCTGCTTGGTCCCCACATGGCACCAATTCACATGTCCCCTCGGCTGTGCAGCATGGGAACTCCTTGATAGCAAAGGTCACGTTCCACTTACCTTTGCAGCCTCAGTTACAGCCCAGTGCCTAGTAGGCATGCAGGAAATTTTGGTGAATAAATAGATAAAAGGGAAATATAGGAGATCTGCTAAAACCCTAAAAGCACATGGAAAATACCAATAACAACATGAGAGAATGAGAATCTGTTCAGACAGGAAAGAGGAAAGGTGGGGACAGCTGGTGATAAAGTGACTAAGGTCTACAGAATACAAAAATGTAGAGAAAAATCTAACAGAAGTGTCATCAAGTCAATAATAGTAAGCAATCAAAAATATAGCTCTTAAAATTTCCTTCAGAGGTGTTACTAATTTATAAATTTCGTACACAGTAGGCAGTATCTCCAGTTGAATCTACGTTGTGCTTACTACTGAGGTCCTGATGCTTGTGGACCGCGATGAGGAACAGGTGGGTAAATACACACATATGAGAGTCATTCGAATGCAGTGCCTCTGTGTTTAGTTTTCACTGGGGTGCCAAGGCAGTAGCTACAAGGATGCCTAAGTGAGTGTGAAACACCCCCCTTTATATGGATGTTGTGAAGGAGTTTAATAGGAAATGTATTTCAAAACTTTTAGACATCTCAGCAATATAAAAAAATACTAAATAAGTGGTATTTACGGACAAGAGAATAATGGAAAATAATGACGATGAGATTTCTCTGGAGTAAGCTGCCCCCTGCTGTGTCCTCCTATCCTGGCTCCTTTATGTGCTACTCTCTGAACCCAGGCTTGCTGAGTGGGGTTTTCAGTAGGTCACCCAGAGGGCTTTGTGATGTTGGGAGATACAGAAGATCTTGGCTCATGCCCGGTAGTATTCTGAATGGTGGACTGACATCTGCCTACAGCTTGAAAATTCTGGAGGGTTGAGGGGAACTGAATTCTTGCTTTGCTGAAAGGTCCAAGATAGTGATGCCACAGAGGGATCCCCTGGGCCCCAGGGTTTGCCAAGGCAAGGGGGTGGCCGTGCTTCCCATACTCCGGGTGTGGGAGAGAGAGCCAGAAGGTGGCTCCTCTCCCTCAGAGATGCCTGGTGGGGTGGAGAGATCACAGCAGAAGGAGGTCAGCCTCCTTTGGCTGGGTGCCCAAAGGCTGATTGTCCAAACTGAGCTGCTTAATACTTGGGAAGTGTCCTGGAGGGGAGAGGGCCCAGCAGAGATCTTTCGAAGAGACCAAAAAAGGATCCCACTACAGAAGGGGTCAGCTTAAGTCACTTATCAGGCCCACCAGGCCAAGGAACACCCAGGAGAATCCACCATTTCCTTGTTTTTCCCCCTTCCCTGCCTCAGCCCTGGCAGTGTGTTGTGGGGAAGGTAGGGAGAGAAAAGTGAAGCTCAGAGGTTAACAACACCTTTGTTTTGTCTCTGTCCCCCACTGCTTTCTGACTCTGTAAGAGTTAGAGAAATATTAACATAAAGTCAAGTGCAGAATTTTGATTGCTTTCATAGGACTGGACATTCACGTTACTGATATTAAAGTATAATTTTCAGAAAGGTAAAATCACGATTCTCAGGAGAATATCAAATGGACTGAAGTCAAAGATTTCATTTGTCGTTAGTTAATGAGGGGCAAAATACGTTTACATCAATTCAAAGAGCATTGGAAGAATTATGTATACATAAGAAATGTCATAAAGAAATATAAGGGTATTGTGTTTGAATAGATACAAAACTGGTTAATATCTTACAGGGCAATAAACTTTAAGTTTTGGAGTTATTTGTTCCACCAAAAAGAAATTATTTGTATCTCTATTAGATAAAAACCTACACATTATTCTCTGTAGCTCCAGAACTGTACAATAGCCAAATCAATTAATCAAGCCTAGCACCGCGTTGAAAGAACTGTGAGCTCTTTTGCCTCTTTCCAAGCTTGAAATAATTTATCTGGCACTGAATTGAACTAGGGCCTGAGGCAAGTGACAAGAACAGTCTGCTGCCTCCTATGAAGAAGAAAATCCCAGGAACCAACCCAAATTTAAAACCCAGGGTCTGGGGACGACTACTCTTTCTGAAAACAAACAAAAAAAGGACAGGAGAACAGAAGACAACAATAAAGTCGTGCTTTGCTTGCAGTACAGGAAATGCTTTTCAACACGCTGCATATTTCATAGCCGTTCTCTGCCCAGCTATTGCTGACTTCGGCAACAGGTGCTTTTTGTCAGAAGGTTCTGAGTTCATTCTTTTTTTGGGTCAAATATCTCCAGGGCAAACATTTTGAGTGCACCCCACAGAGGGTGTGCTGACTCACAGTGGTCAGTGGCGCTCACTGTGTTTCTCTCTCTCCGGCTCCACGCTCAGTGATGCCATTTCGGTTGCATGACATTGTTCCTGACGGCAGTATTGACACTATGGAAAGCGGCAACCACTACAGTTCACATGGTGGTGGTGGTGGTGTTTGCCAGAGGCTGGTTGTTGACATTTTAGGGCACACCTCTGCTCCTCTCCCTAGTGCAGACAGGTGCTCTCTGGAGGCTGATGTTAGCTGAATATACCCGCTGAGGTGGTGTTCCCAGTGTGCTCTTAACAACCAGCTATTTGCTTGTGAAAATTTAGCTCACTGGTCCCACTCCAGACTGCCTAGATCAGAATATATATAGTCTTGAAGGGGTGTGTGTTGTAACAAGGTCTCCAGATGCTTTTTATATACTTTAAAGTTTAAGAAGTACTCCATTAAAGACTTTTCTTGTCCAATAGGTTTTTTAATGGCTAGTCTGCCTAAAGGCATTATGTTCTGGGATGACTCTAATTGCTTTATAATTTGTCATGTTCTTATTAGCATTACAACACAGTCAATTTTTAGATTAGTATGAGAAGCCAAAGATTTTCCTAGACAACAAAATAGATGAGGTAGTCTGCTAAACACAGAACAGAGAGAAGCGCTAATACTGACGAAGGATGCATGGCCTGGGCGTTTTCTCTCTTCTGTTACAATAGTCATACTGATATTTGCAAATATGATACTAATTTTAAGCCTAAGATTATGTGAGGTAAAATTGTTGCTATACAGTTCCACCATATACGCTTTTTACTTGATAAGCTAATGTGATTGTTTGGCTGTGGTTCTAGATAGTATTAATACATTTTCACATCCAGAAAGAACATGGCTGATCATTTGCAACAAAGATCTTAAGAAATACGTGTGTGTGTGTGTGTGTGTGTGTTGTTAGCATAGCCTGTATGTGAATTAAAACACATAAAGTATAATTATCCATACATGAGAATTCCTCATGTTGTCATCATGTGTCTTTTATTTTATTTTGCAGATAGCTTGATCTGGTTGCTAGCTAAGCATACTAGTAACAAAAAATTATGAGTAGGAGATTTGGTGCTAGAGGCAGGTGCTACTGATTGAAGTTGTAGGTATATACCTGGAATGTAACAAGGAAGAAAAGACAGAGGTAAACTAGAAAATAGGAATAACTTTACAAAATGAATTATGTATCAGAAAGAAAAACATTTTCCTTATATTCATGCCTACCTTGTACAGACAAATTTAAAAAGACTCCATAGTTCTAAATATTCTGAGGTGTTGCCATGTGTAAGTTTGATAATAAAAGCCAAAGAGGATTGAATTTCTTTGTTTAAAGAGAAGAAAATAGTTTGAAATTCCAGAGAGGGGAGCACACAGGGAGAAAGGGAAAGGAGGCAATAAGGCTGATATTTTTTTGAGGAAAGGAGAACTGGAAAGAGAGGAGGAAAAAAAACCCAAAAAACCTTGTTCTTGCTAGAGAATTTGAGTAGTTGTTTATCCCCTTATGGAATTTTTTGGGAAGTCTATATTGCTTCTAGGGAAAGATTTTGAGAGACACTGAAGCGGCAGTCACTAAAATAGTATGCAAGGACTTCAAATATAAATGGGAGACCATTAGAAAGTAAATTCTTGGGAAATTTTTAGATATATTGATGACAGTTTGGTTAAAACCATTAAGTTGGGAATTCATATTATTATCCTCCGTCCATGTTGAGGGGTGGAGTTTACTTTGGAATATTAATTAAATTCACTGTAAGAAAACTAGAATTGTACATTATATAATAGAACATATTAATTGTAAATGAAAATGCTCCAATAGTTTATTTCCAAATATTTCCTGAATGGCTACTAAGCACAAGTACTGAGCATGAGCACATCCATGGAATGTGTATGTAGAACAAGGATGCAGGCTCAGTTCACGTGTAGGCTAGCTCCTGAAGGAAGAGTTAAGGTTGCCCCACTGGATAATCAGGGTGAGCCTGACACATTCCAGGCTGAGAG
This sequence comes from Daubentonia madagascariensis, assembly GCA_023783475.1. Taxonomy (NCBI): domain Eukaryota; kingdom Metazoa; phylum Chordata; class Mammalia; order Primates; family Daubentoniidae; genus Daubentonia; species Daubentonia madagascariensis. Next base: position 3,739,945 of record JAKFHU010001035.1, read on the forward strand.
CAAAGCACCAGCAAATGCTTTCTGGGAGAAAATAGTGCCATGTACTTCAGCAACAGCACGTGGTTCAGTAAAGCTAGAGAGGGTAATGGGAGCTGAGTCTGTACAAATATTAATAGGTATATGAACAATTTACTATGCCAAGTTAAGGAGTTTAGACATTAATCTGTAGGTGATGAAGAATTTTACATGGTCAGATTTGCATTAAAAAATCACTCTGGTAGAGTATGTGGAATCTGTTGCTTAAGCAGAGAATATCATAATCTAGCCATAAAACCTGACCATCTAGGAAACCCATTAGCTGATGCTTGTGGATAGGGAAGATGTTGCTGAGTTGTGAATTCCTGTCTCTCTTGCCGTGATGGTATGTTCACTTTCCTCTATCACGTCCTGGTTGCCCATGGCCTTGGGAAGACTGAGGGTGATAATGTACTTATCAAACATGATCAAAAAGCCTATTACTGAGGCTGTGTCTTTTGGTTTCTCACACAGTGTTCAGGGGGGCTAGCAGTTACAGTTGTAGAGCAACATGAAGACACAGCATTTTAAAATTAAGATAAAGTAGGATGGTGTCAGTCAAAACGCTTCCCTCTCTCTTGCCTTCCCTTTTCCTGTTTATAAATACACAGGCATATAGACATACACACATTGCTCAACTGAGTATTTCAAAAGCATTAGACACTTCAGGACACAGTGTTTCAGTTTCCAAGGTATATACAGCAACACCCTCAGTGGAACAGTTACACGTCTTTCCAAGGTAGATTTTCCTACTGTCACTGTAAGTAATTTTTAATATATTGTTACTAAAAGTCAAGGTGAAAATTGGGAGGCAGTGTAGCAGAATGGAATAAATACAAGTTTTTGGCCTAAAAAAGATCTTAAAGATAAACCAGAATTACATAGATGCACTGTGTTTCCTTAGGACAATATCTTTATTTTTCTGAAACTTTAATGCAGAGCCTATGTGATAATAACTACATCAAAGGGCAGTTATGTGTTGACCAATAGAGTACAGGTCTATTGTCTGACATATAGATGCTCAACAAATATTAACCAAAATGGAATGATGATGATTTGATAGCTAATAAGCATTTTCTTTAAAGGACTTAAGTAAAATACATTAATAAATTGGACAGGAATCATAAATAATAAATTTTAAAGAGAGGCTTTTTTAAATAGGATTCAATTAATTTTATAGGATTTTCTCAGTGCCTGAGGAGGTCTATTTCTACACACCATATTCTTGGTATCTGTTACTACTGCTGTTTAGTTACACAGATAAACAATTATTTGAGGAACAAGGAAATTTTCAAGGATAAAATATTTCCTTTAATTGGAACTGCTTGTATTGTGAAGTAGCTAGTCACTGTTAAGAGAGCACAGGGGATATGGGTAATACTTGCAAATGATGAACAATGATAAAGAAGTAGTGCAAATTTATATTCATCAGCCACTAACTACCAAACAGTATTTATTTTTTAAACAGACAGAAGTTTTGTTAACAGATTATGTAACAAAATATCAATGATTCATGTACATATTTTTATTCTTCCTTTGCAAATTACATTTTTTCCTACAGAGATTAATTTGAAAACTCTTTGTTATGGAACATCATGCACTATTTCATATCCTAACATTTGTTGAGAATGTTATTTCCTTATGCAGATGACAAAATTTTAGTTGCTTCTCATAGTTACAGGGGGAAAATACTATTTTAGAATCTAGAAAGTGATGTAATGAAACATCACACAAAGCTAAGTTGGAGAATGAAGTGTTTGATGTCTCAAGTATATTTTGAAATATTTAAAAATTTTCCAGGTTTATGAAAGATTATACCATCATTTTATGTATATGTATAACTTTACACACACATATTTATATGATCAATCTCTGTGGGAGTATACTCAGTAGTTTTTCTGTAAAACATTTAATCAGTTAAGTTTTTTCCCCTGTTTGCCTTAAGTTATGCAAAATTTCAAGGGAGCTACAAAAATTGAGTGACCCTCAAAGATCCCCTGTAGGGTACATTAGCATCACTTCATGCTTATCTGGAAGTTGTTTAATGCCACTTGAATAAAATATACCTAGATCCTAACAAGGATTCATGAAGGAATTTGTAAAATTGGTTTTGATTTTTAAGAGGTAATGACCCTTGACTCTTAACCAAGAGGTACTTGGTACTAATGAAGTGACAGGATCAGTTCATACAAATATTCCTACAATTCTTTGAGGTGGAAAAATCAGCAGAACCCTTGTAAAAGAAGAAATGATGTGGTCAATGAATGGGTAAGCTACATATGAGTAGGCCATGAAATCTCTGAAAATTACCAAGAAATCAGAGTGGTCATTTTATATGAAACAGGAGTGAACTCTATGTTTACTTTAATGAGTAGAGTCACTTTTTCACATATGCGGATTTCACCTTTTGATTATCTCTGCTGCTACTTTGTAGCAGAACATTTTTAAAAGACTCTACCGCAAACTATGCTCATGCAGAATTATCATTGTAATGAATGTTAGCATAATTCATATAATGTACTGAGTCTAACAATTACCAACCTGTGAACACATCCCTATAATAGAACTGGATGCAATGATAAAGTGTGATTTGAAATGAAATTTATCACATAACTCACAATCCTTTGTGCTTGTCCATGAAAAAAACATGATAATTTGGGAAAAAAAATCCAAAACAAGGTTTTTGACCTTTCTTCTAAGTATTAAGTGATAAGTCTGGGTAATTCCGCTGGTGTATCCATTAGTGAAACATATATTTCAGGGCAGCATTACTAGTCAAGCTAAATTATGCACATAAAGTTAAGGCTGATTCATGTAATATAAGTGAAAGATCCCAAAGTCTCTGGGTCATTCGAGGAGTTGATCTCTTACAGAAGTCTCATAATTTTCATTATCATTAATAATATACATTGGCTTTATCTCTTTAAGTTAGTATAATGTCATATTGCTTTGAAAGTAATATGATTATCTTCTATCAAGTCGTAATGAATTTGCCTTGACAGTCTTCATTACTGAAGTAAATATGTGTTTTAATACATTTACAAACCCATGCGTCAGATTTACAAAAACCTGCTTTATTTACTTAATAGTTTTTAGAAAAGTCATCTGATTTCACTTTCTCCCTTTGTTGAGGTTCTAATTACATTGATAATAATTGTGGGATTTTAATTTTTACTGATAAGACAGATACCTCACTAATATGTAGCAGAAAAGAATCATTACAATTTTGTTTTATTTTATAGGTCTGCAGTTAAAGCTAGTTGGAACCAATTTATTTTCTCCAATTCTGTCATATTGAAAATATCTTTAATGTTTCTTCAGCTATATTTATTTAGTGAACCTAAATATTTGGAACAGAGTAAAACCAAGAAAAAAATTGATGAATTTGAGCTTCTGTGTTTCTACAAAAAGCTGTATACTCAGACTGAAACAGAATTATTCTCAATATTGAGTTAATTCATTTATTTGTGATACCAGTTCAATTTTTTATATGCTAAAAGACAGCACATCACTTGGTTTAACATATTTATTAAAATTGAAACAGCTTATATGGAAGTAATTAGTGCTATGTCAATAATATACTAGTGTAAATACACAGGAACTATGTTATATTGATTTTTGTCCTATTATATTATATATTTTTATATCATAATAATTATGTATCATTATAATATACATTGAATTATAGATAATAAAACCAAAGCATTCCTTCCTTCTCAATGTTATGTAATTATTTCTGCAAGATAGGTACCAGTTCTTCTTTGTAGGTCTGATAATATTTGGGTGTGAAACCATCTCATCTGGGACTTCTTTCTGTTGTAAGATTTTTTATTGCCGCTTCAATTTAATTACTTGATATTGGTCTGTTCGGGAATTCTACTTCTTCCTGACTGAGCCTAGGGAGGCTGTGTGTTTCTAAGAATGTGTCCATTTCCTCTACATTTTCAAGTTTGTATGCATATAGATTTTTATAGTATTTAAAGATGATATTTTATATTTCCCTGGTATCAGTTGTAATTCCTCCTTTTTCATTCCTGATTGAGCTTATTAGAGTCCTTTCTTTTCTGCTTCTGGATAATCTAGCAAGAGGCCTGTCAATTTTGTTTATCTTTTCAAAGAACCAACTTTGTGTTTCATTAATCTTCTGTATAGTCCTTTTGTTATTAATTTCATTTAGTTCTGCTCTGATCTTGGTTATTTTCTTTTCTTCTGCTGGGTTTGGGATTGGTTTGGTCATCTTTTTCCAGTTCCTTGAGATGATTCATTAGATTTTGGTTTGTGATCTTTCTGTCTTTTGGATGTAGACATTTATGGCTATGAATTTTCCTCTCAAGACTGCTTTAGCTGTAGCCCTCAGATATTGATGACTTCTGTCCCCTTTATCATTTAGTTCAAAGAATCTTTTGATTTCCATCTCAATTTCCTCCTTGACCCAACTATCATTCAGCAGTAGGTTGTTTGGTTTCCATGACTTTGTGTATAGATGAGTGTTTCTGTTGGAGTTGATTTCTAATTTTATTCCACTGTGGTCAGAGAAGATGCATGGTATAATTTTTATTTTTTAAAATTTGTTGAGACATGTTTTGTGGCCTAATGTGATCAATCTTAGAGAATATTCCATAAGCTGATGAGAAGAATGTACATTCAGTGGGTTTGGGGCAGAATGTTCTGTGAATGTCTGGTAGGCCCATTTATTCTAGAGTTCTGTTTAAGCCCATTGTTTCTTTGTTTATTTTCTGTTTGGAGGATCTGTCCTGTTCTATCAGACGGGTGTTGAAGTCCCAAGCTATTATGGTGCTGCTGTTTACCATTTTTTTTAAGATAAAGTAGGATTTGCTTTATGAATCTGGGTGCACCTGTGTTAGTTGTGTAAATATTTAGAATTGTTATGTCTTCATGTGGAATTGTTCCCATTACCGTTATATAATGACCATCTTTGTCTTTCATTACTTTTGTTGATTTGAAGACTATGTTATCTGATATGAGAACTGCTACACCAGATTTCTTTTGGTTTCCATTTGCATGGAATATTGTTTTCCATCCTTTCACCTTCATCTTCCCCAACACGTTTTATGAAGCCAACATAACCTTGATACTAAAGCCAGGAAAGGGCTTAACAAAAAAAGAAAACTACAGACCAATATCTCTTATGAGTATAGATGCAAAAATTCTCAATAAAATCCTAGGAAACTGAATTCAGCTGCTCATGAAAAAATTAATCCATCACGACCAAGTGGGCTTCATCCCTGAAATGCAGGGATGATTCTACATATGAAAATCTATAAATGGGATTCACAACACAAACAGAAGTAAAAACAAAGACCATATGATCCTCTCAATAGATGCAGAAAAAACATTTGACAAAATTCAGCACCATTTTATCATAACAATGCCTAACAAAATAGGCATAGAAAGGATTTACCTCAAAATAAAAGCCATATATGAGAAATCCACAGTCAACATCATACTGAATGGGGAAAAATTGAAAGCATTCCCACTTAGAACTGGAACCAGACAAGATTGCTCTCTATCACCACTCCTATTCAACATAGTGCTGGAATTCCTACCCAGACCAATCAGACAAGAGAAGGAAATTAGGGGTATCTACATGGGGGCAAAAGAGATCACATTATTGCTCTTTGCTGATGATATGATCTCATATTTAGGAAACCCCATAGATTCTGCCAAGAGACTACTGGAATTGATAAATAAATTCAGCAAGTCTCAGTTTACAAAATCAATGTACACAAATCAGTAGCATTCATACATACCAAAAAAAGTCAAGCTGAGAACAAAAACAAAGACTCAATACCATTCATAATAGCAACAAATGAAATAAAATACCTAGGAATATATTGAAATAAGGAGGTGAAAGACCTCTACAGGGAAAACTATGAAACACTGAGGAAGGAAATAGCAGAGGATGAATTTAAACAGATGGAAAGCCATACTATGCTCATGGATCAGCAGAATCAACATTGATTGTTGAAATGTCTATAATACCCAAAGTGATCTACAGATTCAATGCAATCCCTATTAAAATATCAAAACATTTTTTGCAGATCTAGAAAAAAAAATTCTATGCTTCATTTGCAACCAGAGAAGAACTTGGATAGCCAAGAAAACCTTAAGCAAAAAGAACAAATTGGGAGGCATCAATTTACCAGACTTCAAGCTATACTACAAGACTCTAGTAACCAAAACAGCATGGTACTGGCACAAGAACAGAGACATAGACCAATGGATCAGGACAGAGAACCCACATATAAAACCATCCTCTTACGGCCATCTGATCTTTGACAAAATAGACAAAAACATACACTGGGGGAAAGAATCCCTATTCAATAAATGGTGCTGGGAAAATTGGATAGCCACACGTAGAAGACTGAAACAGGATCCACACCTCTCACCTCTCACAAAAATCAACTAACGATGGATAACAAACTTAAACCTTAGGCATGAAACCATAAGAATTCTAGAAGAAAATGTTGGAAAAACTCTTACAGACTTTGGCCTAGGCAAAGAATTCATGAAGAAGACCCCAAAAGCACACAGCAACAACAAAAATAAATAAATGGGACCTGATCAAATCAAAAAGCTTCTGCACAGCCAAAAAATATCATTAGAGAGAATAGACAACTTACAGAATGGAAGAAAATATTTGCATGCTATGCATCCAATATAGGGCTGATAACTAGAATCTATAAAGAACTCATGCAAATCAGCAAGAAAAAAATCAAACAATCCCATTAAAAAGTGGGCAAAAGACATGAACAGAAACTTTTCAAAAGAAGATAGGCTAATGGCCAACAAACATACGAAAAAATGCTCAACATTTTCAATCATCAGGGAAATGCAAATCAAAACCACAATGAGATATCACTTAACTCCAGTGAGATTGGCTTATATCAAAAAGTCCCAAAACAACAAATGTTGGCAGGGATGAGGACAGATAGGAACACTCATACACTGCTGGTGGGACTGCAAATTAGTACAACCACTATGGAAAGTAATATGGAGGTACCTCAAAGAACTAAAAGTAGAACTACCATTTGACCCAGCAATCCCACTACTGGGTATTTACCCAAAGGAAAAAAAGACATTCTATAAAAAAAGACACCTGCACTTGAATGTTTATAGCAGCACAATTCACAATTGCAAAGATGTGGAAACAACCCAAATGCCCATCAATCCATGAGTGGATTAATAAAATGTGGTATATGTTTATGATGGAGGACTACTCAGCCATAAAAAAATGGTGAATTAATATCTCTTGTATTAACATGGATGGAATTGGAGACAATTCTTCTAAGTGATGTATCACAAGAATGGTAAAACAAACACCACATGTACTCAATACTAAATTGGAACTAATTGATCAACCCTTACGTACACATATGGAAGTAAAACTCAACAGAAATCAAGCAGGTGAAAGGGGGTGGAGGAGATGGGTAAATTCACATATTTATAACATAAATAAGTACCTAATAGGTACAATGCACACTATTTGGGTGAAGGGCATACCTATAACTCTGACTCAAACTGTACAAAAGCAAATTATGTAACCAAAACATTTGTCATCCCCATATCTCTTGCCCTATTTCTTCCTTTTCTACAAGAAACTTGAAAAATTTGTCTACGCCTTCTGTACTTACATACTTTTCTCAAAGTCAATTTTTCAAGGCACTGTGGGGGTTACCACTTCACAGAAATCTGTCTGGTCATTTTCTTTAAAACTGCTTGATTAATAAATCCAATGCACATATTTCAATCCTTGAAGTTATCTAAATGTCCAGAATTTTTTTTCTTCTTCAATTATTCATATATTCTTCCCTGTGCCCCAAACAGATTCCTCTTTCCTGCCTTTTTGCCAGAATAACTTCTTTGCCTTCAGATTCCAGTCTTGCTCCTGGAAACCTACCTCAGTTCTCCAGTTCTGAGTTCTATCATCCTGGAATATCCAGTACTGTCCCAGTGTAGAACTCATCTTTTTAAGTTACTGACTAGTGTCCTAAACCATAAGTTTCACTTGGACATAGAATATATATATATATATATTTTTCCTCATAGTATGCACAGTGACTATTGCAATGCCTGGTACATAATAAGTATATGTTTATTATAGATTTTGGGGGAAATGAATAAGACAGAAATTTATAAAGACCTTAATTATGTATCTTATTATAGATGATCACTTCTCTTATGGGCCATGACTGCACATATAGTTTGTTGCTGCATTTATATTTGTATATGTAGGGCTCTTCAATCATATTTAAGGGTCTTACATACTTTTTGCTTTCCTGATGATTATCTCATTACATACACACAGTTTGGCACGCAACAAAGTCATGGTATAGGAGTGAACGGATGGATGAACTGGTCCTGTACCTGGGCATTATCCCAATAGCTTTCAACATTTTCTTCTCAGTCCTTCCCAATCAAATGACCTCAGAACAGTGATAGATGTCATTAATTTACAGAGTAAAATTTCTATTTCTTCAACAAACATGACATGTGTCTTGGTCCGTGAAAGTGGACCAATGTCAAAAACATTCTCATACTATTTGAGAATTTTTATGTGAGTAATTTTGGGCTTTTCCAATGTATTGTCTCTTTCTTTTGTGAAATGAAGAAAAGTATTTTCCCAAGTCTTTTTGTTTTTACCTCAAAGGTACCCTGACAGACCCTTTTAAATATACAGTGTTTAAACAAAATCACTGTTGAACTTAGCTTCCTTATCAATGATATGTGTTCTCAAGAGGACTTAAAACTTCCCATTTCCGGACTGAAATCTTGAGATCTGGAGCTGAGTTGGCACCTTCTGAGGGCATTCATTCCAGGAAGAACGCATCTGGCTCCCACGGTGATTTGCAGAGGGAGGGCAGAGGTCACCCAGACATTGACGATGCTGACTATGATCTCATCATACCCTAGTGATAGTTCTTCCAGCATAGTAGTAATTTATTTATATAAATTTGAAAGATTTTCCTACAATTTATTCTCATGCAATTGGAGAGATTTGTGGAGACTAGCCTTAGGTAGACTGATCCAAACAGTGTATTTGAAAAAAGGAAAAGGTCACAGTTTTAAGGAGGATCGTGGTGCACATATTCTTTGTATTAGTCAGGTTCTCTAGAGAAACAGAACCAATAGAACACACACCCACCCACACAAACCTGCACACAAACCTGCACACTAACACAAAGGATTGGCTCATGGAGTTGCGGGGGCTGGCAAGTCCGACATTTGCGGGGCCGGCCAGCAGGCTGCAGACTTAGGGAACAGCTGATGCTGCAGCTCAAATTGACGCTCTCTGCTGGCAAAAATCCCTCTTCCTCAGGGAACCGCAGGCTTTTTTTCTTAAGGCCTTCAACTGATTAAATGAGGCCCACACACATTATGAAGGGAACTCTGTTTATTCAGCCTATTAACTTTTAAACATTAATCATACCAAAAATCTTCACATCAACATCTAGACTGGTGTTTGACTAAATGCCTCGGTACTGCAGCCTAGCCAGGTTGACAAATGAAATTATCCACCATATGCTTTTATAGAAGAGATTAGCTTTCTTGAAGTATAGGTTAAATCCTATCAGTATTATTAAGAAGGAACCGTGACTTTCAACCCAAATCACCCCAATCAATGATGTTCCTCCAGAGAATAAAAACTCATGGAAATTAGCAGGAAAGTTCTGAAAGAAATAGAACCCAGAATGGATAGCCAGTCTCCTTAGTGTGGACCCACTGCAGGATGAAAGACTTGTCTGGGCAGCTTGTGAAAATATTCACAAATTCCTGGGACAAGTCAAGCTTCATTAAAAACTATCTTGGAATTTTTATATTTTACTTTTTCTGTACCACACAATTAGGTACTTCTTGGTGTATGTTTTGGTTTGAAAATACAATATTGTTTTCACAACTATGAGGAAAACCACTAGAGGATTCGAAGGTGGATCCTATTCTTGTTTTTTTCCTCTTATCACCGACTCTGCAGACCAGATAAAGAGGAAGTAGGTATCTAAGTACTTACAAATCATGAATCTTGCCAATAGATACTTTGGTCACCTGTATTTATGCAGATTGAAACTTTCTTGATAGCAGTAATAGAACAATGGCGTGGTGGGCAAAATAAGCCCCTTCCCATCAAAGAAGTTTATGTCCTAATCCCCAGAATTTAGGACTATGTTAGATTCCATGACAAAGTCTGATGTTTCTTTGTCGATTTTCTGTCTGGATGATCTGTCCAATGCTGAAAGTTGGCTTTTAAGGTCTCCAGCTATTATTTTATTGGGGTCTGTCTCACTCTTTAGCTCTAATAATATTTGCTTTATATGTCTGGGTGCTTCAGTGTTGAATGCATATATATATTTAGAATTGTTATAGCCTCTTGCTGAATTAACCCCTTTATCATTATATAATGACTTCTTTGTCTCTTTTTACAGTTTTTGTCTTGAAATCTATTTTATCCGATATAAGTATAGCTACTCTTGTTCTTTTCTGGACATAGTCCAGAATAAACACAAATGAAAAACCAAGTGACATCAGCATGCTCAGAAGGCAAGCATCAATTCCTGACGTTTTCAAGCTCGATGCACAAGGGTATCATTTCTCAGTAATGCAGACAGTGCACATTCCAGCCAGAGGCTGCGAATGCAGAGCTGGTACCTGGCAGGGAGCACCTGCTCATGGAGCACGGCGGTGAGTGATCGTGCCCCCTTAGCACCTGAGAGGGAGCAGGCATTTCATAGGATAGTAGCGGCTTCCAGTTTCAGGGACTAATTCCACACAGAAGTTTGACAAAGCATGGATTTGACGCCTATTGCTGTCTTTTGGGGTACTTTTCTGAAAGACAACTAGCACTCAGTCCACTGTCCCCCCCAACATTCCTCCTTCCAACAACACCCAGTGAAGCCACCACACAATGGTGTCCCTGATGTCACACTGCATAACTAATTACCATGTAGTGATGGAAGGCTACTATAGCCAACCACATGCTTTAGTTATAATAATTATTGCTATAATAACAATAGTACTAGTAATAATACCAGCTGGCATTGATATAGTGTCATACAGTTTTGTTTAATATTTTCACATATAAAATCTCATTAACTCTCAAACTTGTGAGCTTCTTATTTTTTCTCTTCCCCATTAAAAGTAAGGAGACTGATACTTTGAAGAACTTAATTTTTTAAGGGTACCACTATTATATGGCAGAACTGAGTCTTGAAACTAGTTACTGCGACTGTCCATCTCATGGGCTTCCTGCCACCCACAAATGAACTGACCTACCGAAATGCTTGGCAGCCAAGTACACAATGGAATAACACTTATTTCAAAGAAGAAAACATGTGTGGGAAGGTCCATCTCCAATGCTTTCAGCACAATGCTGGATTGTACAAAACTCCATGTCTGTATTTAATGTTTTTAGACTTCCCAGTAAACTCCTACTTTTCCTGTGATATATTCATTTTGTGGATTTCCTGGAGGCTGAGATGATATGGCAAAAAGAAACCCTGTGTTCTTTCTTAATGAGCCAACTCCCAAAAGTAGAAGAGGCAGATAGTCTCCCTGAACGATTTGGGGTAGAAAACGTACTCTTTCAAGGCAGTATGTGCCTAAATACCTGAATCACAGGGTCAGTCCTCTGAATCTGGGGTGCAGGAAACTTATCCTTTAATTATGATGATGTTCCAAGATGAGAGAAATAAAGGAATTGGAATTATACTATTAGGCAACACATCCTGGACAAATTGTACAAGCTCCATGGGGGTCAGTTTGCAGAGATCTTGTCTTCCCAGAAACACTTTGTCTTGTGTTCCCTGGGTAGTTTAAGTGCCTTAGTTTGACTTCAGATTTTGATATTTTCAAGCTCTGTGACCTTGAATAAGGAACTTGGTCATACCATGACTCATTTTTCTAATCTATAAGACAGATATACTCATACACGTTACACGGAACTGCTGAAAAGGGTGAAATACCATGTGCCCGCACAGAGCAGCCAGCCCCTGGCATGCCTCCCTCTTCTGCTGGCTCCTTCATCAAGGACATTGCGAGGAACCAGATAATAAGATTTCCCTTCCAGGTAACATTTTTAAGTAAGCCAGGAGGCTGTTAGAGGCACCATGTTATCTGTACCCACAGAATAAACAGCGATGCTGGAAATTTTAAGTCACTGCAGAGGTGATGTGGCATCCCTGCACAACGTTATCCACTGGCTGCCTGTTAAACCTGCATATCCTGTCCAGTTTCCACAAATCTTCACCACCACCATGTTGGTGATGGACTTGGGACTACAGAAGAAAAGGAAGGAAAGAGAGAGAGCCGCGTTACTGACTACACGCTGACTGCTCAAGTGCGCCACGGGGAGGCAGTGTGGAGGGCTGCAGAGAGTAGCTGGCCAAGGTGCGAAGGTGTCAGCATCAACATCGTCCACAAACCCTAGTCTGCATTGTCTCGCTGTCAAATGCATTGTCCGTACAAAATCCATATTAGTTGGTAAAATGTCATGATCATTATTAATGCCTATGAAGTAAATTACTGATAGAAAAAGGAATTTTTGAAAATGGTGGTAATTAAAGGCTGAAAATTACTATTGATAAAATCATCTGACAAATGTATTATGAGGCACACTTTCCTGACATGCCATGTTTTTAAGTAAGGAGGTGATGGAGGAAAATGGCTAAATTAATTGGCTTTGGAATAATTGCCTGGTCATATAGCTCAGAGTCAAACTTCCAGACCTACGATTTAGAAGTAGCGTGATATTGGACACTTTGCCTCTGGAGTTAGCCATGGCCACCATCTCCTCATCTGTAAAATGGAAGTAAGATTACTTAAAGGCGCATTGTGAGGATGCCAGATGTGTTGCACTGAAAGCATGAAGACTTTGCCTGGCATGTAGGGATGGATCAGTATATGTTTGATATTAGTATTATTAATATTAGACTTAGAAATGCAAGGTATGTCAATGTCTATGTCAATTCCAAATTTTATTAATCACTATAAAATTGTAGGTCTTTTTTTATATATATGACATGATGAAGGGTCACCGCTGATTGTTAGCATAATGTTAGCTAAATATTTTATTTGATATGAAATCATTCAGGTAATACTTTTATGATTAAGGCCAGGTCTCTAGCTCTGCCCCGCCCTGGCCCAGGGGCTCTTCCGCTGGGGCAAGACGGGCTTTGCCCTTGGTGGCCAGGGACAGCTGCATCCATGGGTTCCAGGTGGGACGAGATCCCGGAACTGTAGCGGCAGAACCTTTGTGAACTGGAAACAGTTTGCAGCTCGTCCATCTGGTCCTGCTACCCCGGCTCTGGCCTCCAACAAGTCCGCTCCGTGATGGTCCTAGTGCCCACTCTTCATGTCCCAGCCCTCCTGTACCCCAGAGTACATTTTGAAGGTTGCTGGCTATAGTGACTCATTTGGTATAACTGCTGGTTCTCATGGAAACCAAATACCTCAAGAGCCACAGGCTGAACCAGAGCAGCTCCCCATAACCCTGCCCACTCCATTAGGGAATTTCGCGCCATCCAAGAGCGCTTCCAGCGGCCACTACTCCCCCCTCCCCGTGGGAACATCCCCCCGGTGGAGACTGCTGGGGATAGAGACGGCCATCCGCCTCGCCTTGGGGTCTAGTGGTGGAAAGGGGGTACACAATTGGAGATCTCCCTATCAGCCAGTATCACGTGGAGACGCACATCAGAAGGGCAGACACACGCGGCTAGATAAGCAACCTCTGAGCTGTGTAGAATTTTCCCAATTCAGCTCTCACACTGCAGCCAAAAGAAATTGTGTTTCTACCTGCACCTCAGGACGAGCAGGGTCAAAGTAACCCCTAGGAGCTACAAGTCCCCTCCCAAAGCATGGGGCTTTTGCATACCCCAACTGGGGGATCAGAGTCTGCCACGGACATAACAGAATACCTAGCTAATAGGGAGCTGTGGACTCATATCCTCAAGTACAATTCATTATCTTAGAGCCCAAGCTGGGAGGTCATTCTCACCACACTCCACCAGGAAGAGGAGAAGACAACAGGTCAGAGATAACCCAAGATCCACCAAACTTGCTAAAATACACCTAAGGCAATACAGGCCACTACTTCTCTCCCTGGCTTTGCCAAGGAACGAACCTTGAGGGCTTGGAGACAGGGCCATAAACTAGCCCTAACACCCCCAGCTCTCAACCAAGAGGCCAGATGAGAAAAAACCAGTGAAAGAACTCAGGGAACATGAAAAATCAGAGTGAAAAGTCACCCCCAAAAGAAATCATCAGTTGCTCAGCAATGGATACCAACCCAAATGAAATGGGTAGAATGACAGAAGAGGAATTTCATTTATGGATTATAAGAAAGGTCAATGAAATTCAAGAGAAAATTGAATCCCAGCACAAAGAAACCACAAGAAAAATGCAAGAAATGAATGAAAAATTCTCCAAAGCATTTTTGGAATTTTTTAATTGCCTTAGTTTATTTGTACTATACACTATTCAATATACATTGTAATTCAGGATTAAAACTAGATGTGAAAAAAACATTTTGTAATGTTAAAGTCTGCTTAACAGAGAAAGCCACTAGCCATTCAGCCAATTAACTCAAGATTTAGTGCCACTTTGATTCATGAAGCATCTGTGACTGCTGCTTCAGCTGGCATCTTACTCTGTCCTTTCGTGGAGGTGATTTACAATCCACAGCGTAGTGAATAGGATTTCCACTCTCTTATGTGAGTAAGGTGAATAAAATGTACCAGAGTCCCAAACTGAAGAAGAATTCTACACTCACAATTTACCAGGAAAATATTAAACATGTGAGGATTCCTGATGTATACACAGCTAACTCCTGATGTATATGCAGCTAACTCCTAGAGGTTGCAATCAAAAGATCAGCATACAGTATTTAAAAATCTAATTTTACTATATAATTCATTTTCTACATGAAAAAAACAAAAATGTAACTTAGTGTAACCTATGTAACACATGCACACACACACACAAACTCTGTCATAATATCTAGCTGCAATTCTACATCTGAAGTCAAGGATTTTCAAATACTCCAGCCAGCTGATAAGTCCCAGTGAGAAAGGACATGTGATTCCACTTTCACCCATCACTGGAGTTCTAATTACTTTGATTTAATGACTGTGGGATTTTACATTTTACTGTTTGGACAGATTCCTCACTAATACTTAACAGGCAAGAAACATTAAAATCCTGCTCGGTTTGACAGGAGCAGAATCTAATGTTCAGCTGAACTGAATTTATGTTCCCAAGTTCTATTTTCTCAAAAATATCACTGATGTTTGCTTTAACCAGATTTATTTAGGAAACAACTATATGGTATGCAGGGGATCCAAATACATTTCTGATTCAATCATAGCATCAACATTTTGTGTGCCACCTGGTTCACAGTAAACATTTCATATTATACTCCAGTTGTAAACAGACAGTACAGTCCAAGGATGAGCCACACATTGGTCAGTGTCTATTTCTATCTGCGTAAAGTTTACAGCAAGGAAAAACCCGTGATCAGCCATCAGGGTGTATATTTTTATCCAGTGCATCTCTTCCAGGGACATGTTTCCTACTTTTCTTGGGTCCATGTCTGTTTTCTCTTAGCTTCCTGTACTTATTTCCAACATAGCACCTTCCTCAGGAAATTGGAATTATTTTGTGCATTTTACAGACTGAGAGCACCTCGTGGCCAGTGTGTTTATCACATAGGGAAGTATCTGGTCCATGGTGGTCAACTGGAACTACTTAAATAGAATTGCATTTTATTTACCTGTATACTTATTATATCCATATAACAAGGTAAAAAAATTACCTTTGCTTTATAAAATATTGTAAAATAAGTACAGTTTTATTATATATAAAAATGTATAACAACACATATAAGAATGGTTGGCAATGAAAGAGTAAAGTTTTTAATGATTGTGAGTGGTTTATTGATAGTACATACATTATTTTTGTTCCCAAGGACTGACTAAATCGGATCCAGTTTGTATTGGCCTGCACCATTCTAGTTGCAAATGACAACCAACTCCAGCTTTGGAAGAGAGCAATTTACTCATGTAGCTGAGGAGAATGCTAAATGTGGCAGAGAATACTGTTTGCCTACCCACAAACTATTGCTCCTCTTCTTTGTGAATCATTGAAAAATTTCAAAATAGAGGTGAGGGACCTTGGATGTTGTGGTATATGTTTATAGTCTCTGTGGCAGGGGGCATGGAACCCTAATTCTGACCAATGGCGTAAAAAATGATGTTTATTAGTTGATGAACACTTACATCACACAGGGCAATAACATTCATCAGAGGGCGGGCGGGCGGGAGGGGGGTGGAAGGGATGGGAAAAACTCTCACTGAATGGATGTGGGGAGCACAGTTTGGGAGACGACCACAATTGTGGCTCTGACACGGGCAGAACAGGGGCAATGTGTATGGCCAAAATGTTGTACCCCCATGATATTCTGAAATTAAAAAAATAAATAATAAAAAAAAAAAAAAAAAGAATTTCCTTTTGATAGCAGATGAGGAGAAACTCTCAATTCTGTTTAATGCCTCTTATCACAGTTCTTTGGGGATGTAATGCCTGGAGCAGTGGCAGCTACTTTGTAACCAAAAAAGGTGAACCAGATGCCCTGAAATCATTAAGATAGTGAACTAATCCTAGAACTGCCCATCCCAAGCATCCTCAGCATTTGAGAAAGATCTAATCCTATTTATTTGATATCTCTAGTGATGTGTCCTTGTTCATTTCTGATTTTGGTCATTTGTCTTTTCTCTTTTCTTCCTTGATATATATAAACTGTTTATAGGTCTTCTTGAAACTATGTATGGGTTCCTACAGATATAGAATTTTGATAACTTTCTATTGGATTGACCTCTTTATCATTATGAAAGGCCTCTTTCTATCTCTATTAGTGTTTCTTCACTTAAAATCATTTTTTCTGACATGAGTAAATGTGTTTTTATTTCAGCTGTCTTTGTTAAGTGTCTATATATTGTGTCTTTTGTGTCCTTTCACTTTTAATTATTCTGTGTTCGTATACCTAAAATAAGTTTTTTGGTAACATAACTTTTAAAAAATTTTTTTCATTGTGGTAAAATTCACATCACATAAACTTAACATCTTAATCATATTTAAGCACAGAGTCCAATGATGTTAAATACAGTTTTAATGCTGTGCAACCATCAGCACCATCCATATCAAGGACACTTTTCGTCTTGTAAATCTGAAATTCTGTACCCATCCCTTAAACACTAACTCCCCACTCCCCATTCCCCCAGCCCCTGGGAACTGCCATTCTGCTTTCTGTCACTGTGATTTTGACTATTCTACTTACCACATATAAGTGGAATTATACAGTATTTGTCATTTTGTGATTGGCTTATTTCACTTAGCATAATGTCTTCATGTTTCACCCATTTTGTAGCATATGTCAGAATTTACTTCATTGTTAAGGCTGAATAATATTGTGTTGTATTTATATACCACATTTTGCTTATCCATTCATCCTTCGGTGCATACTTGGGTTGCTCCCATGTTTTAGCTATTGTGAATAACGCTGCCATGAACATGGATGTCTCGAGAGGCCCTGCTTTCAATTCTTTGTGGTATATATCCAGAAGTATAATTCTTGGATCATATGGTAATTCTATTTTTAATTTTTTGAGTAACTGCCATATGCATTCCACAGTGGCTGTGCCAGTTTACATTCTCACCAACAGTGCACAAGGGTTCTGATTACTGCACATCTTTTACAGCATTTTTTTTTTTGAGACAGGGTCTCACTCTGCCACCCGGGCTAGAGTGCAGTGGTGTGATCATAGCTCACTGCAGCCTCAAACTCCTGGGCTTAAGCGATCCTCCTGCCTCAGCCTCCCAAGTAGCTGGGACTACAGGTGCAGGCTACCCTACCTGGCTAATTTTTCTATTTTTTTGTAGAGAGGAGGGTCTCGCTTTTGCTCAGGCTGGTCTCAAACTCCTGACCTCAAGAGATCCTCCCGCCTCAGCCTCCTGAAGTGCTGGGATTACAGGCGTAAGCCACTGTGCCAGGGCTTATTTTCTGGCTTTTTGATAGTCGACATTCTAGTGGATGTGAAGTAGAATCTCATGGGAGTTTTAATTGGCATTTCTTTAATAATTAGAAATGTTGAGCATCTTTTCATGTGCTTATTAGACATTTGGCTATCTTGTTTGGAGAAATGTCCATTCAAGTCCTTTGCTAATTTTTTAGCCCCTTTGTGAAGTTTTTTCCCCATAAATTTAAAATACAGTTCAATTGTTTCATCACATCCTGCACTCTGTTTTTGCATCTCCCCACATCATAATTTTGTTTTAATTTGCATAGTTCAATCTTTGTGCTATAGAGTTCTACGGGTTTTAACAAATATAATTGATAATGTCATATATCCCCCATTACAATATCATATAGGATAGTCTCACTGTCCTATAAAATTCCCTGGGCTTCACCTATTATTTCTCTCTACCCACTATCCCTTGGCAAACAGTGATCTTTTTATCGTCTGTATAGCTTTTCCTCTCTCAGAATGACATATAAATAGAATCATACATAAATAATCATGGACCAGCTACTTTCACTTAGCAACATTAGTATAAGATTCATATCTTTGTGTACATTAACAGTTCATTCCTTTTTATTGCTAAATAGTATTTTATAGTAAGGCTGCACCAGATTTTGTTTATTCATTCACCAACTTAAGGTTATCTTGGTTGTTTCAGTTTCACGTAATTATAAAGCTGCTATAAACATTCATGTGCATGGTGTTATGTGAACATAAGTTTTCAAATCAGTTGGTAAATACCTAGAAGTGTGATTGATTGTTGGATTGTATGGTAAGACTATGTTTAGCCTTGTAAAAAGCTGCCAAACTGTCTTCTAAAATGAGTGTACCTTTTTGTAGTTCCACCAGCAATGAATGGGAATTCCTGTTGCTCTGGATTCTTACTAGCAATTGGTATTGTTAGGTTTTTTTTTGGGTTTTGGTCATGCTAATACGTGTCTTTTATTATTGCTTTAATTTGCATTTTCCTAATAACAAATTATTTTAAACACTGTTTCTTATGCTTATGTGCCATCTGTATACCTTCTTTGTGAGGTGCTACTCAGATCTTTGCCCATTTTTTAAACGGGTTTTTGTTCTCAGTTTTTATTAAATTATCATTGAGTTTTATTATTAAGTTTTGAAAATTCTTTGTATATCTTAAAAACAATAGTTTTATCAAATATGTGTTTTGCATATATTTCTGCTAGGTCTGTGGCTTGCCTTTTGATTCTCTAAATACTGTCTTTCCCTGAGCTGAAGTTTTGAATTTTAACAAAATCCAGCTTATCAGTTTTCTCTTTACTGTATCTTGATATTGGCATTATATGTAAAAACTCATAATCAAACAATCTCACATATATATTCTCCTGTGTTTTCTTCTAGTTTTATAGTCTTACATTTTCATTAGTTCTATGACCTATTTTGAGTTAATTTTTGTTTAAGATGTCAGGTTTGTGTCTAGGTTAAACTTTTTTAATCACACGAACATTCAAATGTTTCAGCACCATTTGCTAAAAAGACTAGCCTCTCTCAGTTGAAATGCCTTTGCACTTTTGTCAAAAATCACTACTGTGTTTATGTGGATTTATTTCTGGGCTGCTCTTTCTGTTTAACTTTTCTATATGTCTATTTCTCCAGTAATACCTTGCTGTCTTGGTTACTACAGCATTTCAATGTCTTGAAATTGGCTTGTGTTGGCGAACATGCTCTTCTTCAGTATTGCTTTGGCTGTTCCAGGTCCTTTGCAGATCAGTTTGTCAATATCTACAAAATAGCTCGCTGGGATTCTGATCAGGATTTCATAGACTCTCTAGTCCAATTTGGGAAGTATTGCCATCGTCACAGTATTGAATCTCCCAATCCATGAGCATGGAACATCACTCTAATAACATCCCTTAGTTATTCTTCAATTTCTTTCGTTAGAGATTCGTGGTTTTATATGTACTGATCCTGAACATGTATTATTATATTTATATCCAACTATTTCAATTTTGGGTACGATTGCAAATAGTATTTATTTTTAAATTTCAATTTCAAATTGTTCCTTCCTGATATATACAAAAGCAATTGACTTCTGTATATTGGCAAGTACTAATGGTGAGACAGGATGTCTTGGCCTTATTCCTGATCTTAGGGGGGAAGTTTCCAGACCCTCACCATTAAGTGTGATGTTAACTGTAGATTTTTGTAGATGGTATTTATCAAGTCCCCTTTCACTCTTAATTTGCTGAGAGTTTTTTTTTAATATAATAAATTGGCTAAATTTTCTCAAATGCATGTTCTCCATCAGTTGAAATGATCACCGTACAGAGAATGTGCCTTGTGAACATGTGGGAGAAATGTCAGGGAGAAGATACGGCTGGAAACGGAAGACTGAGATCCCAGGTGCTCCACATCCCTGAGGATCCTGACGGGCTCTGTGGGGAAGAGCCTTTTGCCCGTCTTTGGTTGTTCATCCAAGAGCACTTGCCAACCAGACGATCGAGGAAATGTTCAGATTTTTAGTGAATGATTTTATATTGTATTTAGGAAAGTTAATAGTAGATTAAAATGTTTTAAAGGATAATCATCTTTTCCTTTTATTTTTTCATTCTTCTTGTAATTATTATTTCATTGTCATTTCTTTGTGATATATTTTTTTGGCTGTATCATAACATCAAAGCCTGGTAAGCACAAGTGTGAAGGAATACTTGCAAGAACTGTGTTTTACTATGTATAAATAGGTACATTCCATCAGAGAAAAGACTCCAGTCTCTTGTCAAAGGAGTCACTTTTAGTCGAGTGGAAATGCAGCCATCTCTGACAGCTGAAGTCAACCTGGAAGAACCTTGTGGATGAAGAGATATTTTCATACAGAGACTTATTTGGATCATAAATAATTGCATTGAACACTCACTGGATTTAGGATTAAATCATGATATGAAGCTTTTAACAACCATTACACAATAAGAGTAATTTTTTTCTAAAAACACTCCTATTTCTCTATCTTTCCTGCTCTACTATCTGTCCCCTCTTCCCCGCCCCCAATGTTTTTTCTTTTTCTTTTTTTATTCTTTACTCAAATATGAATTAGACTATGGACTACTAGTGTTCTTCCTTGACATGTCCAACGACAGCGCATTAAGCTTAGCCTCGTGAAAACACTCACTGTGTAATGTCAATGTTCTGCAATGGACAGCAAATGTTATCTGCTCTTGTTTTATTGGAGAAAATAGCCCCTGTGTTTTCAGATGAATCTCCACTTGGTTATATGGATATATATGACCATGTGGCAGTTTGGCTGTGTTGCTGAAGCTAATAAGCACTGGATACTGATCACTCATCACATTCCTAAAAGATTCTAGGAAAAAATGACCCAAACAACATTGTTAAGTGTCAAAACTATATCACTTTTCCTAGCATGTCTTAAGCACATGCATCACTACAATTGGTCTGTGCCATCAAGTGAAGTCGCTGCTTACAATGGAGTTATAAGAGTAACTTATTGACACCCATGCCAGCAAAATCTTGTTATATATTAGAAAATAAGCCTATAGTTTGATTATCCAAAATATACAGAGAGCCAAAAAGTAATATATTAGCTGTTCTCACCTAAAATGAAAGCTTTACTTTACTTAATTTTGGAAGAGTGCCTGTCTTCCAATGACATCCCTATAGGAGGACCCTCAAACACCACAGTCTTCTGCCTCTTGTGTAGGTCCGTACATGGAACACAGCGGGGTGACAAGAGAAATGTGCTTTCAATAGGACACAGAATCATCTTCCTGTCCGAGCTTTCCCATGGAGGCTCTGGCTTCAGGCAGCAGTGACTTCATCACCACCAGGGCTGATGGTTCAGAGGCCAATAGAAACGTTGGCAGTGATGTCACAGAAGGTGTTGGACATGAGCCAAGAGATCACCATAAATAAACCTTGAAGATCCTATCTGTCATGGTTTGCATTGTGTCTACCCACAAGATATCGATGTCCTAATACCCACGACCTGGGCACGTGACCTTATTTGGACGTAGAGTCTTTGCCGATGTAATTAGTTAAGACGAAGTCATCAGGGTGGACCCTAATCCAATATGATTGAGTCCTTATATAAAGGGGAAATTTCGATGCAGAGACACACATACACACACAGGGATAATGCATGTGAACGTGAGAGCAGAGATTAGGGTGAAGTGTCTATAAGCCAAGAAACACAAGAGATTGCCAAAATCCACCAGAAGCTGGAGGAAAACAAGGAACAGATTCTTCCCCAGCACCATCAGAGGAGGCAGAGCCCTGCTGACACTTTGATTCCTGACTTCTAGCCTCCAGAACCAGGAGACCACACATTTCCGTTGTTTAAACCACTTGGTTTGTGGTGCTTTGTTACAGCAGCCCTAGGAAACTAATATACTACCCCAGCCTAAGATTTCATGACTACATAATAAAGCTTCAGTGCAGGGGTAGAAAAAGCTTTCCAAAATATGTTCAGAAAAGTGATATGAATCATTAATTGAGCTCATTCAGTCTACACTTAAAACTTATTTGATTTAGAGGACCGAATATATTTTATTTTATTTGTGTTTGAATACCAAGTTCCCAGCATTTATATATATGAGTGATAAGGGGCTTTCATCCAGAGTATCTAAATAACTCTGACAAGTCAAAAATGTAATACAGCACTTCATTTTATTTTGTATAAAAGAAAAGAATAGACATGCATCTTCCGTATGTTCATAAAGTGGACATATACACATCCAGTAAGCTATTGACAAAAACATATGGGAAGATATTCAGCATCATTATTCATTAGAGAAAGGTAAATTGAAAGCGCAATGACATAGTGCGTGTGGTCACCAGAATTCCTTAAATTAAGGAGACTCACAACACCAAACAGTTGCAAGGCTATAGGACAATCAGAACCCTCATATATCATTGGTAAGAGTATAATTCGTACAACCACTCTAGATAAATGACCAGCATTTTCTTAGAAAAATAAACATACACTTACATTATGACCCAGAAGTTCCATACCCAGATATTTCCTCAAAGGAAATGAAGCATATATTCACTAAATTACTTGAATACAAATGTTCAAAGCAGTTTTATTCATACTAGGCATAGCCTGAAAACAGCCCAGGTGTCAACCAACAGGAGAGTGGACGAACACACTGCAGAGCAGTCTTATAATGGAAGCTACTCAGCAATGAGAAAGAATGAGTTCAGGCACACAAAAAGCATCTGCCGAGCAAAAGGGTATGTGCTGTGTGATTTCATTCATATAAAGTGCTTGGACAGGCAAAACTAGTTTTTATGAAAAAAGTCAGATGAGTGGCCAAATTGGGCTGTGGACTGACTCTGAGGACACTTTATCAGGGGACAGTACTGTTCTACATCTTGAGGTTTAGTTACACGAGTACATGCATCTGTTAACATTTATTGAAGGCATATGTAAGTCGTGTTCATTTCACATTATGTAAATTTTATTTAAAACAAGTAAGCATAAAATATCTAACTGTAGTCAATGATACAGATTCTGAAGTGTTTAGGGGGTAGCATGTACAGAAATGTGCAACACACTTAGAAATGCATCAAAAATAAGATGGATTAATGGCTTATAGAGGGATAGAAAAGTGATAAGGCAAAGGTAGCATATGTCAATTGTAGAACTCAGGTGGCAGGTATGTAAGTTTTCACTATCATTCTTCCAATTTTTCTGAATGATGGAGAATTTTTATGATAAAATATTAGAAAAAGTAATGCCAATTTAGAGATATTAATGCACCCCTCAAAATTACTTCTTGACACTAAATCCCATCACAAGTAAGAATAGTCATGATAGCCCATTTTGGCCAAGCAGATATAAACAGATGCCTCCAGGTGTGGCCTCTGAGGTAACCTCTTCAAAAGGACAGTCCTAATCATCCTGTTTCTCGAGTCCATTGCCCATTTCCTTTCTTGGTTCTTTTCCCTTGTTTTATCTAATAGAATAAAGACGCAACATCATGAGATGTAGAGTCTTGCCGTCATGCGGAGGAAAGTTGCACTGGAAGTGTGGCCAAGCAGGAAGATTGAGGGGTCTGGTCTTAGGCAATACCACGGAGATCTTTGCTCGGACCTGGACTGTTCATCTCCGTTATGCTTCCTGTGTGATATAAATAAAGGTCGTACTGTTTTAGGCATGGTTTCATTTACCAAAAGGTGGACAGTGAAAATAATAAGTGTACATTTTGGAATAGACAAAGGGGCGGAGACAGGTAGTGGAAACTGAGGATGCAACCATTGCAGCCTAGAAACGTGAGGTCATTTTTGGCCAATGAAAACATTTTGGGAAACTGTAGCCTGTTGTACTTTGGGCACATACAACCAAGCACCAACCAAGACTGTAAAATGAAGACAAATGGTAGGAAAAATCCAGAATGGACCAGAAAATATAATATTATCTTAGCCAAATGCATTTTAAAAATTAAGTTCACTGAAAATATTTTTAACATAAAACAGTCAAAAATTAGCATCCTACTTTCAGGAAAAAGTTATTGGCTTTATTGACCTATTATATATTGTTCTCATTAAAGACAATAAGATGTGTCTTTTCCAAGCAAATTTTTTCTTTTGCCCGTACTATCAAAAGATTGGATGGAGCCTGACTACACACTGCAGCCACTACACGCCTCCCCCACTGGACAAACCAGCAATAAAGCAAAACAAACAAAACCCAAAAACCTCCGCAGAATATTGTCTTGTTTTGCCTTGTCTGAGTTGGTTACTCGTGCTGCATTTCCTGTGGAACAATGAAGCGTTACGCGACTGTGGGCTGCCGAGGTTCATTCTTCTTCCACCTACTTTTATTTTTTAGGTCTAGCAGGTAGAGTCGCAGCTCCACGGAAGGGATACTGTTTTATTTCACTCACATCTAGGAATTGTGCCTAATTCTCTCTCAGAAACAATAAATAATCCACCTTGAAAAGAAATAAAACCATCATTCCCTCAGAAGACTTCTCTTATGAAAGAGGAAATAAGAGCTTAATTGGCATCCAAACTAACAACAGCTGAAAGCCCTAGAGCCTGAGAGCAATTAGACCTCAAACCCAATTAGCCTCCCCTTCCTGCTGCACTTGGAGGCAACAGGTGCCCTGGGATTCTGCTCAGGCCCCACTTCCTTGTTAATGTTCCCAGGGTGCTGCGGAGGAGAGACAGGGATTAGATTGCCCTGGTAACTCCCGCGCGCAGTGTGGATATTTTAGAAACCAATTATGCCGGTCTCCCTGGGACACAGCCTTGGCTATAAACATCAGTCTCCGCAGGCCCTCCGTCAGGACACCGTCGATGGATACAGCAATCCGTGGCATGTGTTACCTTAGGACAGAGTCATAATATAAAACTAACATTTCGGTTTCTGTCCTAGATAGACAGTGGCAGGGATTATAATTCACAGCAGCTGCTGCTAATGGTCATTAAGAAAAAATATTATGCAGGGGAAGTTCATATGGAAGGCAACATAGGTCGTAATAAACCACGCGTCTGGGTTTCATTTTAGGCAACTATCAGGAATGGGACACACTGATTAGAATCGCTGTGGGGACAAAGGCCTGTATGTGGGTGAATATGTACTTCCGAAGCAGACCGAAATCCACTGATGCAATGGGCAACATCCAGCAGGATAATCAACACTTGTTCACAGTTGTAAAATTGTATATCTGTGGTCCTTTTTAGAATAAAATAGATCAGGTGTAAGATGAGAATGCTATTAGCTATCTTGGGGTTTGCTGTAAGATTTAGTTGAATTAATATATGAAAAGTTTCTGGTATAAAACCTGGCAGAAAGTAAGTGCTCAATAAATGCCAACTCTTCTCCCTTCGGTTAGAAGGACAGCACCTGGTGGTGTTCATTTCACAGGGACAGGGCGGAGCTGCACTTATTCCTGGGAGCAGAGCCCCAGCGCCTTGTTCAGACAGAAGAGAGGGCATGGAGAAACTAATTGTCCTGAGTGAAAGTCCCCAGGGACAACGGAGATGCTACTAATACAGATTCTCTTTTCTTTGTTTCGTGTGTGGGATTTAGATGCCCACCGTGTGAGAAATATCCAAATTCTTGCTTGGAATATATGAATGAACTGCACCTTTGTTTGGAATGAGTATGCGGAAAATGCCTTTAACAACTCAGTGGTAATTTATATAACTCTTCCTTCTCATTTTCTTCCATTTCCCTCATGCTGCACAATAGAATCTGACCCACACTACAGCTCCTGCAGCTCCTTGTGGGTAGGTGGAGAGCATGAGACTTTTAGTAGAGACTCTTGTTTCCATATTGTACACTGTCTAAGATATTAATATTAACTGAGGGATTAGTGTTGCTGGGTAGTCTGTTATCCAGTGTCCTGATTGGCATTTACTATATGATGGGCCTTCTTAATTAACAAGAGTTGGCTCTAAATGCTCGTGGGTCAGTCTTGGTGTGGTACCTGCTGACCACAGATGCTGGAGTGATTTGGTCCAACCAGTTTCAGAAGGAACAGTGGTGTCTCCTCCTCCCTCTTTGTGAAGCTCAATACTCCTTCCTAAAGACTTTCAGTTCTGTATTTAAGTGACTATTTGAATGAATTTCCCTTTAAAAGGAGGAGCAAAGTAGAACACATGCCTTGCAGGTAAGAGTGGGTACCAATGGGTGTGTAGGACTAGGCAGAGCAAGACAGGTCTTCCTTCAGCTGGTAACCATGATGTCTGAATAACCGGACAGCTGTCAATCTCCTCCCTGAGATGGTGATCTCAGGGTAAGAACTGAGGAGTGGGTACAAACAGTGGGCTTGATGCTGAAGGATAATGGATACATATATTATTTTTTTCATTTTGAAGTGGTCAAGGCAAAGCCTATGACTTCCATTTGACTTGGCTTTTCTGTCATCAGTACAATTAAGGGCAATTAAGGTTTTACACAGGTTGTGACAAATGCAAATCATTGAGCCTACTAGCAAATAAGCCCTGTCTTCCCTTTTACATTCGATTATCCTAAGGTCTGCAGCAATGTTACTCCAAGTGCAGTCCACAGGCATATGACGGGCACAGCATCCCTCGACTATACGTCATCACTTTGCTAAGAGATCAGGGACTAGCCCCAGATGTAAGTCAACCATATCACTAAGCACATGCTTCTTGCAGCTAACATTTTTTTTCCAGAGAGCAACAGAGTGTTGATTTCCTTGTGCATGTTACACAAGCTCCTATTGTCTGAGAGACTGGCACTTGGAGTAGCAGTGACCCAGAGGGTTTAAATACCTGGAAGTAAACCAACTGAGAATTAGTGCCAAAATTACTAGTAGAACCCAAGTGTCCTGATGCTCAATTCTTTGTTTCTTACATTCTAGGATACACTCTTTCAATGATGTAGTAAAAGATTTACAATGTTCTAAGAAGCAATTATAAAGAACTTTTCTTCACATAATTTGGAAAACTTTTAGAGTTTTAAAACAATATTTATGTATTTCTACATTCCCCTTTGAAGACATATTGAAGCTTTTTCTAACAAGACTAAACAACTAACGAAGATTAAATAACAAAAGCCAAGTAATTAGGGAAGGCGAAGGACTGTGTAATGACAAGTTTAGGCTACAGAGTGTAGTGACTTTCCCCTTTTCCCCTTTTCTATTTACCCTATTAATAGAGTAGAAGTCATGCGAGAGTGCATTTCATAAGGTAGAAGACCAAATGAAATAATCTCTATAAACTGATTAAAACAATGCCTGGAATATGGTCAAATTTATATAAATATTGCCTATTAATGGTATCACATCTAATAACTATAGCTAAAATTTAGCTAAAAATTTACATAGGGCTTAGTACATTTTACACAACTATTCTAAGTGCCTTAGGTAAATTAGTTCATTTCATCCTTTCCCCAGCCCTAGTAGCTACTACTATCATCCTCACTTTACAAATGAGAAAACAAAGAAAAACAAAAGTTAAGTAATCTGGCAATGTCCCGTAGCCAGTTAGTGGTGAAGAGAGACAAGAAATCAGGCAGTCTGCCTTCAGACTGCAGGTTCTTAACCACCCTCCCATATTAATTCAACAGTAGCCAAAGAAAGGAAACTCAAAAATGATGCACACTTATCATTGTTGCACTGAAACCAAAAATGTCAGGTTTTTAGAAAGACAAGTTTTTACTTATCTTGGGCTCCAGGAAGAAAGCACTAAACCACTATCTATCTAGTGGAAGTAAGTAATGACCAGATAAAATTACCAGGACAAATTTGCAAAATCATACAGGTTTTCCCTATAAAACTACTACTATGTCACTTCTTGGTGACAGTGAAGGCATACTTTTGAATCATGGGTCTATGAAAGTAATTCTGTAGAATATATTTACTCATATAGCTTCCTTGTCACCTGCAATGTGTTTGGTAATCGTAGATTGACAAGGATATGTGCTGACTTTTTGATGGTAAAGTTGAAGACTACGATATTTAACTCGCTCGCATATTTAGTCCTATCTGGGAACCTTATGAGGGAAAGACATTTGTTTGATCTTTCCTCTACTTGCACATTACTCACTTCCTGGACAATCCCATCCAGTTGCTCAGTTTTAAGGATTTATACTCTAACCACTCCCAAACTTAAGTCACAGGCCCAGACCTCTTTCCCAAATTCCATCTCAAATATTCAACTGCCTCTTCAACGTCTTTACTTGGATGTTCAATAGACGTTCCAAACTCATCGGGGCCCAAACTAGACTCTGATCTCTTTCTACTTACTTGTGCCCATCTTAATTGATGCCGACTCTATACTTTTAGTTCCTCAGGCCAAGAATCTTAAAGTCTTTCTTAACTCTCCTTTTTCATGTCTTTAGTCTATCGGCTCATCCTGTTGGATCTGTTTCAAAATACATGTCTAGTCATTTCTCATTATTTTCCATATTTCTCCATATTTGTCCATGGTATTTAAAACACATGATATTTGAAACCACCATTTTTTCTTGTCTGGATTACTGTAATAGTACAAGGCATTCTTAGTACAGCTACTACTCTAATCCTCTTAATACATTAAATGAAATTGTGTCATTCCTCTGCTCGAAGCTATGCAGTGAATTCCATTTTACTCAGGGAAAAAATCAAAGTCATTATCAGGGTCAGACAGCACTGTGCGGTTTTTCTCCGTCTCCTTCCCCTGGTGCCTGGCCTATTTCTATCCATGCCCTTCATCCCACACTAACCTCTTGACCCTTATCTTGGTCCTTGAACAGCAGGCACGGTTCCCTTTGGGTGTCTGGGCATCTGCCCTTAGTGTTTGTTTTTTTTTCCTCTTTCCTCCTGGAAGGCTCTTCCCTGTGATAATCTTCTTGGTTAATTTTCTCACTTCCTGTAAGACTTCACACAAATCTCACTTTCTTAATGAGGCTTCTCCTAAGCCCTGTGTTTAACACTCCATCAGTCTCCAGCCCCACCTGCTTCACTTCGTCCTGGCTGTGATTCCTGATGTCCCTTGCCTTCTTACGTTTTTCTTCAATTACATATGTTTATCAAACTCTGACGTACTGTATGATTGTATCCTGTGTTATATTTATTGTTTGTCAGCTGTGGAGACAAGTTCGGTTTGAGTGGGTCATACTGACGTGGTTATCAGTCATGGTCATTCTGTTGCTAGCTGTCCAGGTGTAGAATGGCCTCCAGGACACTCCTACCACCCACAGCACCAACACATCCAGCTTCATTATGTGAAACTGCAGAGCCAGGAGTCACATCACAGCATGAATGCCTTGTGCTGCCCCAGGAGGAGGAAGTCTGTGGGTAATGAGGAAAAACAGGTTTGAAACATTCAGTTGGAAGCCCCATTGTGTAGCATTTGAGGGTACAATAATACTCACGTAAGAGCACTTAATCTGCTGATATCCTTATATCCTTATATCAGAACTTGAAATGGTTTATATTTGAAAACCTTATGAAATTAGCACTTTGTTTAGCACATGGAGAAACTAAGGCATAGGGAAGTTAAGTAACTTACTGAAGGTCTCGTGGTTGGTGGGGGAGCTGGGGCTTGAACACCAGTAGTTTGACCTGAACTTGTGCTTGTGACCTCTGAGGAGAATTCTTTAGTTCCCTCCTGCAATCCAAAAAAATGTGCACTATCAAGGGCTGGGCTTTAAAGCACTTAGGATGAGAAATCAGCTTCCGGATAATTCCACCCACACTGACCTGTATACACTGAGCTTCCCCAACCTTCATTCTCAGCAAGTATTGTTGTTTTAGGCCATCCTTATTAATTGTGAGAGCTGATAGAGCTTCCAGGTTTCCTGAAGCTCCCTGCATGAAGTCTGCTTAACAAGGCACCCCAGGGTTTACCTTCTCCTACTGAGATGCCCCCTCCTCAGTTAGACCCAGGTGGAGGATGTAAAAAGCCCTGCTCTGTGGCAAGGTCACGTGTTTAAGTCCTCTGGGGTGAGGATGCCATCACACATTCCCACGTAGGGCTGGCCAGAGTGGTGATTTAGACAGTTTATTTCTATTCCATTCTGGGAAGTAAGAATAGAAATATCATTATTTATAGAAGTTCACTCTTACTTTTACATACTGAAGATTTAGCCTACAGTGTTGTATTTTACTGTTAAAAAATGTCAAGAAGAACTTATCAACCTCTCATTAGAGAAAAAAAATACTGGAAAATGTCTGCTCTAACTGAGGATTAATTTGTTGTTTAGTTAAAGTCAATCTGAATTTAGGGAGAAATGTGAAATTGCTCAAACACACAAACACACACACACACACACACACACCCACCGTCAACACACATAAAGCCTCTCAACATTTCCGCTATGCTTCGTGTCTGCATGCCGAGGGAGTCTTCCTCAGATGTTTCCATATGTCCCAAAATATGTGCCTTCCTTATTTCATCATGACAGGTTAATAGATGTGACAGGTTCGATTAATTACAACTTAAAACTTTCCACTGGTTTAAGTTCCCAGGTTTTTTTTTGTATTCCACAGGAAGAAAAAAATGCAACCTTCAAATACAATACTTCTGACAATATGACTGATTTTTATTGAAAAAAGAAACTGTGAAAACATGACATGTCAGATTCAGCTTCCTTCTACCAACATATTACAATCTGTTTTGATGGAAAAGGGATATATTTTAATTATTTGTTTTTAATCTGACTCCAGACTTGACATATGGCACCTCATTAAGTTCTCTCTACATATTCTGGTAAAAACAAAAACAAGCTGTAAAAAGTTATTCAACTTCTGGCACAAAAGTTATTTTTAAGAACTTCTATTACTTGATTTTGATGATTCCAAAAAAAAAACACCCTTCTAAAGATTGGAGTGACATTCATTTTGAAAGGCTTGCCGGGAATCAATCACGGTAGACATTAGCTGTTGGCAAAATGTGTTTCTTGAGTGAGGAGGGGTGTGTACAGAGATAGACGGTAATTAGTCTTTCCATAAGTTTGTTCTTTCCTGAATTGAGAGAAAAAGCATGTATATCTTGTATTTTCAAACTGTGGAAAAAGCCCTTTGTGCCCCAACTCAGCCTCAGAAGGGGAAGATAACAGACCACTTGCTTTTCTTCAGCTTCACGCTATATGCTTCATTAATGTCTTCTCTGATTTAGCACAAGGAAGCAATTCTGAAAAAAAAAATACATATATTTTCAGTTACCTGGAAGTCAATTTAATAGAATTGTCAATTAACCAGAACTTATTTTTTCTTGCATTCTACATTTAAGACATTTTTTAAAAACCCTGTCATTCAGGGTTCAATGTTTTTAAAATCCCTTTAAACAAAATAAAAACATTCAGAGGACATGCTGATGCTAATACAGTTTCAATCTAGTAAATTAGATTATAATTATCTATGTACTTGGAAATGATCAATGATATTCAGAGAGTTTTTTCACTTATTTACCATTCACGCAGTAAGTCCACACTTCATAGACAGTATACACATTTTATTGATCTAAAAAACTGTAAAAACTAGGAAGACAAGACACAGTCCCTGCTCTATAAGCAGTTTGTAGTGTTAAAGAGAAGAATTTTGATGACCTCAAAGAAAGTGATATATATTAGGCAGAATCCTCTGCCTCAAAGATGGGATATAAGATCATTTAGTGATCAAGGCTTTGATGAAGTCTCAGCAGGGTTTCCAAGCCCATAACTCTAATTGAGACAGGGTCCTATTTGGTGTCCTGTGCTATCCTGTCTGCAGAAGCTGCTCTAGCATGACTTCTTTCCCCGGGGTCTCTATGGCTGGATTTTAGCTTCTGCTCATGCACCTCCTCAATGATCTGATGAAGTATTGATTGTATTTTATAAAGATGCTCAAGAAATAATTGGTGAGTGCCTACTATGTACTAGAACATGGTTGTAGGAAGTAAAGATACATGGCTGAAACAGACAAGGCCTTACTATCCTAAATCTCATATTCTAGAGGGAATTGTTGTGAGATCTGTAATTGTTCTTTTTTTTCCTCTAATTTTTCAGCGTGTGTGTTTTTGTGTCGGTATGTGCAAATGTGTGCTTTCACGTTGGGTTAGCTTAATCTATATTCTAGTTATTCATAGCCCAGTGTTGGTGATCAGCTGGCATTTACCCTGAATGTCCAAATTTCACAGAAGGCTATTATAATTTCTTTCAACTATACATGTCTCACATCAATACCAGAGGCTTTACTACTTAGTATTATACATGTTAGATTTTCATCAGTGAACATATTGGCTTTTTAATAAGCAAATTGATGTTAGAAATTAGCTCTGATAGGTAAAATGACTCCATTATGTGGATTAGCAGAAATAACTTAATGGATTTTTATAAAATAATAGGATATAGATATCTAATGAACCCAGTAGCCTATAACCTTGGCTATGTTGATGCCAATGCCTTTACTTAGCCAAAACCAAGTAAACATCTCATTTTTCTATCTTAAGATTTTTTATATAGATTAACTAAAGTTTAGAGTTAGATGGCAGGATGCAAAGATAAATAAAAATAGGAGTAGAGAAACAGCAGAGAGGTAGAATCTAGGTAGAATAGGAAGGATGGGGTGATGACTATGTTAGAAGACTGTAAAATCAAATATGAGAGGCGATAAACCTTCTTTTTGAATTGAGAGGCAATGAGAAGCATATAAAATCTGTGTTGAGGAAGCAGATAACCAAGTTTCAGCAAAGGAGAGCACTGATTGTCAAAAGTTGTATATTTAAGTGAAATGTATTCCTCCTTGAAGAAATTAATCCCATTCATGCTCAGGCGACAACCAAAGAGTATAATATCAGGGCAGCTAAAGATAAAATCATATTGGGATACCAAAGAACACTAACAAAATTGCTGGGATTACTTTTTCAGCCTCAGGAACATGTTCACAATAGCCAGAGTGGCTGCACTGCAACTCTCCCCCGGGAACCGTCACCACATTCTGGAGAGCCCCCAGGACAACACACACGGGCTGTTGATGTAAGTCTGGGATAACAAATTACCTCGAGAGTTACCCCAAATGTACAGTGTTATCCAGGCCACAGAGGGTGCTGTCTATACACCTCTACAACTTGAACCAGAATATCTTCAAGTGGAAAAGATCTGAACTGTGCAACGCACTGTCGGGTTCTCAGGCCTCTCAGTTGGAGCTTGAACCAAGAGAAGGCAGATAAAATCCCTTGAAAGATATTCGGGGCACATCCGTGCCCTAGAGGATCTGATCCAATTATAACAAAAAGATGCAAGAACAGCTTCAATGCATGCTCACGTAGTAACTATTAAACAATAGCGGTTCCTTTTAGACATGCTGTCAGTCAGAATTCTTTGCTTTTCTCCTGGACCAGTAAGCTTTGACTAAAGAGGATTCTTTTTAATATGGCATTTTTCCTAAAATGAAATAATAACAAGGAAAGAAAAAAACATCCCAGTATCAGCATGAAAGTGAGATACTCTGATGCTTACTAATGATGCCACTAATGGAGCTGTCTGCCTACCTTAAAAGACACTTTTCACAAAGGGAGATCACAGTTTTAGTGTCCATGACTACCAAACAATAAGATGAAGAGCAGGTTGCAAATTCCTGGCACCTTTACATAGAAAAAGCTGAATTATTTAGCTTAGGCAAAAAAGATTATACTTGGCTATAAATCAGATATTTATAATGCTTTTTTAAAAGAAA
Organism: Daubentonia madagascariensis; assembly: GCA_023783475.1. Lineage (NCBI taxonomy): Eukaryota > Metazoa > Chordata > Mammalia > Primates > Daubentoniidae > Daubentonia > Daubentonia madagascariensis. Next base: position 3,774,140 of record JAKFHU010001035.1, read on the forward strand.
TGAAATTCTTAAAGTAGGAAATCCGTGACAGACAATTTGAAATAAAACTTCAAGGACTTTATTCCTCAATTGGACAAAATATTCAGAGCAGAAGGTTAAGCAGAGTTTGCAAGAAAAAATGTTCATCTGCCCTCCTATTATTTGATATTACAGCCTTGAAGTGCCATCTCTCCAACAGAGTAAGGGGTAGGTGAACATTTTTTTAATATACTGATTTTTTTTAAAAAGTGACAATTGCACAGTTCAGATTATCAATACTGAACAGAAGTTGTTTTAAATGTGGGAGGAACGTAGATTTTTATGAATTAGAGCATTGATAGTTCTGTAAACCAGTTAGAAGCATATATCATAGGGTCTAAATCCATGTTTGGCCATTGACTAACTGTGTGACCTGGACCAAGTTATTCAACTCTTTTGTGCCTCAGTTTCCCTAGATGTAAACCAGGGACAAGCATAGTGTCTATCCCATATGGATATTATGAGTATCACATAATTTAAATATGGAAGGTTCCTGAAAAGGGTTAGGACAGTGCATAGCACATGTTCAGCACAAAAATAGTAAAAATATGCAGCCTGTGGGACAACCGCAGTGGCAGAGTGATGTATACGAAAGTTAAGGGAAAATATGTCTGGGGGAGGGAATCACACATCAGTGTTTTTTTAAAGATTCCTAGGTAATTCCAATAAGAAGCAATGGATGGAAACCACTAATATGGCATGTAAAAAGAGATTAAGTTTCATCTTTCCAGAGATAAAAGTGGGTGGTTTGAGGGAAGTTGTCCAATGTGTGAGGTGAAGAGAATCTTCTTCATCTCAGGGAGAAACTAAGGGATAAGGTTTCTGCTGATTGTAGAACCTGGGATTCACATGCTAGGGCTGCTGGAAATACTCTCCCTTGGTTTAGAAGAACCTAAACTTGCCCATAAAGGGCAAAGCTTCCTACCTTCAAAGTTGAAGTCAGCCTCATAATGACTAAGGTATTCCAGAAAGCAGAGAATGCTCTTGAATTTACTATTAACAGATTATGTTAGACTCATAGAACTCTTCCATGGCTTTAGTAATAAGCATCATTCTCCCTTGGTAACGGCAGATATTAGGCCTCCTGCCGTGTTGGTGAAGATTTTCTGAGAACCAAACCACATTTATTATTTTTAAACAAAGCTGAAAAAAAGTCTTACATGTTTTTGCACCTGAGTGTGCTAGAGAAAATTCATAATTGTTACTTATGTTTTTGTCATTTGATAGTAACTTTTCAAAACAAACATTACCACATAGGACAGTCTCTGTTCTGCATTGGCAACACTAAAATGTAGACATCATATAGTTCTTCTGTTTTTTCCAGCTCTCTAATGCCTAAGAACATAGATGTATTTATATAAAAGTTTTTAAAATCTTTGACAGCCTATACTCACATGTATATTTTTTAAATAACGAGGAAGATAATATAGATACTATATTTTCTGTCACAATAAAGATCAAGAAAAAATTGAGAAAGATGATTCATGGAAGAGCCTTTTAAAGCCTTAATTTATCAAAAAGTATTTTAGAGATCCCAAAGATGATCCAAGAATAGCAATTATTTTATAAAACATAAATATATTTTTCCACATGATTTTAGACTTTTTCTGACACATTAATACTCACTCATATTTCTTGAATGATATTGAGCAGGCAATGCATTCTTCTAATATGACAATCAACAAAATGTCATCAGTCCTGGACATACCTGTGAAAATACTGAAAGTAAATCCCTTTCATTCAAAATAAAGGCCATTGGGAGAAAATAAAATTTATGGAGCAGGAATGGTTCTGCCTCAGATAGCACAATGTGATATGTGTAATTAAACACTCCATGCACACATGGAAGTATCATTTTTCTTAAAATAATAAGCCCAATATAACATGTTTTAGAAGCTCTAAGCAAAAATTAAGATATTAAGTTCTCATTATAACACAAATAAACTAAAATAAATAGGATTAATTTTTTTCTGAGTTAAAGTGTTCTCACTGAATAATATAATAGCAGTACTTTGGCAACATGATAAATAATATTAAGAAATGATTATCAAACAAAAGTGAAAGCAAAAACAACAGCAACAACAACGATTCATAGACTTTTCTTTCTCATCCATGTCAGGAATTATCTTGCATTTTAATTTTAACTCACCTCCCCAAACTCCCCATGTCTTTGCATTCATTACAATGTTTTAAGAAAAATGGTATTTGCCTAACATTTTACTTTTTCACCTGTAAATTATTTCTTTCAGCACTCACAAAATACTTAGGGTAGAAATTAATATATGATCCCCATTTTACTAACAAAGAAACTGAAATTGAGAAAGGCAAGTGATGTGTTTTAGAATTTGAGAACATTGTTTCCATGGAAAGAATTCATCAGTTCGGGAAAACACTTATTAAAGAAACAGCATCCTTAAATGCATACTGCAAAGTGAAAGCAGGCAGTTCTACAAGGCTATGTTATATGATTCCAACTACGTGACATTCTGAAAAAGGCAAAATTGTGGAAACATAAGAACATCAGTGGTTGGCAAGGGTTGGGGGGTGGGAGGGATGAAAGGTGGGGCACAGAGGATTTTTAGGGTAGTGAAACTATTCTGTATTATGCTGCAATGATGGATCCATGATATGAATTTGTCAAAACCCAGAGAGCTGTACAGCATGAAGAGTGAACACTAATATACACTATGGACTTCAGTTAATCATAATATATCAGTATTGGTTCCTCAGCTGTAACAAAGGTGACCCACCAATGCAAGGCACTGACAGTAGGAGAAACTCCGGGTGTTCTGGGAGAGGGGCTGTGGGAACTCTGTACTTACTGCTCAATTTTCCTCTAAACCTAAAACTGCTCTAGAAAATAAATCTATTAAAAAAAAAGTCATAATCATAGCCATGTGTCCTTTTTCCACTTGCAGATATTCTAATCTCATTTCAAGATATAAGTAACTAAGAAAGTTAGTTTAAAAAGATTAAAAAGAAAAAAAAGGCAGCCGCACCTGCGCCAGGTTTAGGTTCAGCTCCGTCTGCACCCGGTCCTCACGCACGATGCTGCACCCCAATCGAGCGCTGAATCCAGGTGTCCATCTTTTTAGAGCATGATAATAACCACTAAATAGGGAAACAGTTCAATAGCAGAAAAGAGAAAGTTGTTCTACCCAAACAATGCAAAAAAAGTAGATAATCTAGAAAACCGTAGTTTGTCGGGACCATCGGGGCTGAAGTTGCGAGGCCACGCGCCCCGGATTCCCTGCGGCGGGGAGCACAGCAGCTTTTCCATTTGGGAGCTGCCCGGGCAAGGGGAAAGCAGCGAGCGCGGAGGGCCCGCAGGCAGGACGGATCCTCGGAGCGGGACAGGAGCAGGCCGCCCCGCAGCCGGCTCTTGCGCACCGACGGCTCCGCGTGCGCCCGGGAAAGGCGGCTGCGGGGATCCCCGGAACCTGCCCTCGCTCGGGGCTGTGCTGCGGGGTGGGGCAGAGGCCCTCCGCCCCTGAGGGAGGGGGGGCAACGCACCTGTCCGGATAACAGGGAATGTTGATTACCTGGGGGGGGGGCACCCCTCTTCTGCCGGACAAATGGCAAAACCCCGCTGCTGCCCAGGGCTCTGCACTGATAGAATGAACCTAGGAGTCAGCCGCGGGGGAGAGGGAAAGTCCACACACCCGGATACAAAGCACAGTTTGCTGTCCCCTGTGTGTGTGTGTGTGTGTGTGTGTGTTGGGGGGTGATGGTGAAGGAAGCAGGCTTGCCTTCTAGACCACGCGTGGAAAAGAGGCAGAGCAGTTTGCACTGGGGGAGGCAAGGATGCTAAGAAAGTCTTTTGCTTGAGGCTCAAACACACACAGTCTCTGTGCTCTGGGTGGGGAGCCCCGAACAGACCCTGAGAGGGACACGTGGCCAGAGTCCGCCGGACACTGGAGTGGGGGAGGGAAACTGAAGGTGTCTCTGGTTTTCAGTGCACTCCTGAAGGGGTCTGAAGCCTGCGGTAACAAAGGTAATTCTAGAAACAACAAAACCCAAGTAGGGCTTTGAGCCCATCAGCGGCAGATCAGATGGACTCAACGCACCATAGTAAAAGCCTGGCAGGAAAAGAGACGGGTCCGTAAGTAAACGCTCTGTTTCTACAGAGACTGACTTCTATACCCCGCATACATATCTTTCATCAATAAAAGTCACTAAAGCTTTCTCAAACAAACAAAAACTGAGGGAATTCATGAGGCAAGAGAAGAACGATATTAGGTGGATATTAAGGTGTACGCAAAGAAATTTGTAGATATAAGCTATCTATATGAGACATATTCCCCATTTTAATCATATTAAAATAGTTAAACCATTTAGATAAAAGTGATAAGAAGGGCTGTGGGCTTGGTGACACGCGCGGCGGCGGCAGGGAGGCATAACCGCGTCGCGTGTGCTCTGGCACAGCATCGCCTGAAGACACACTGTGTTGAGATCAAGGTGCGTGTCGTCTGGCCACGGCAATCAGTGGAATGAATGAACAATAAAAGAAGATATTAGGCCCATGAGCCAGAAGTAGAGATAAAATGGAAGCAAAAAACCTATTTATTTCAAACGAAGGAAACAGGAAAAATACAGTAAAGAACAGATGGAACAAATGGAAGACAACTGATTGAATTTCAAATTTGAATAAAATAGGTTAATAATTATGTGAAATATTAATATCTTAAATGATAAAATTAAAGGCCAAGATTGGACTAAAAAATCAAGAACCAACTATGTACTGTACACATGAAGCATGTGTTAAATATAATGACATAAATAGACCCAAAGTAAACATAGGAAAAATATGTCATTAAAATACAATTATTGCAGCACAAGTCATCATCGCAAAGATGTGGAGTCAACCCAAGTGCCCATCAGTTCATGGATAGATTAATAAAATGTGGTACATGTATACCATGGAGTACTACTCAGCCATAAAAAAGGACAAATGAATGCCTTTTGCCACAATTTGGATGGCGTGGGATACTATTCTCCTAAGTGAAGTATCCCAGGAATGGGAAAAAACCCACCACATGTACTCACGATTAAATTGGACCCAACCGATGAGCACACGTGTGCACAGAGGGAAGTAAAACTCAGTGGAAATCAAGCAGGGGGGAGGGGCAAAGGCCTACCCACCTGGGTGACCGGCACACCTATAGACATGACTCAAGCATTACAAAAGCGATCCATGTAAACGAAAACATTTGTACCCCCTTAATATTTTGAAATAAAAAATACAATTCAAAGGAGGCTGGGTTGACTATATTAACATTTGATGACGTAGATTTCAAAACAAGGACTATTACCAGGGGTAAGTAGGAACATTGCATAATGATAAAGGGTCAATTCATCAAGAATTATACAACTTCTAAAGTTTCAGGTGTCATAAAGCTAAACCCAATAGAACTGAACAAATAGAAAAATCCATAAGTATTGTTGCAAATTTAAACACTTCTCTTTTCATAATTGATAGAATAATTTAAAAGAAAATTAGTAAAGATATAGAAGATTTGAACAACACTATCCACTAACTTTTTATGATTCACATTTATAGAACATTTCACCCAACAACTGCAAAATACACATTCTTTCCATTTACCAAGTTAGATCATATTTTGGGCCATTAAAAGTCTGGGTAAATTTTAAATGATTGAAATTATTTAAAACGATTGTAAAATGATTGAATTATTGCAAAGAATATTCCCTGATAACAAAACTTAAAGTCAGAAAAAAAAAACCCTGGAAATCCCCAAATATTTTTAAATTAAAAATCACATTTATAAATAACTCACTGGTCAAAGAAAAATTACAAGGGAAGTTAGAAAATATTTTGAACTGAATTATATGAAAACATATCATATCACAATGTGTTGGATGGAGCTGAAACATTGCATAGAAGAATATTTATAGCATTAAAATGCTTATTTCAGAGACAAAAATAAGCAATCTCAAATCAATGATCTATGCTTCTGCTTTAGGAAACTAAGAAAACAAAACAAAACAAAGAAAAAGTTTAATTCAGATACCTCAAAAAGAAGGGAATAATACAGATACAAATAGAAATAAATCAATGGAAAAGAAAATAAAATCAAAATCGAACATGAATGTAATTGGTAAATTCTAGCCAGTTTCGTCAAGAAAAATAGAGAAGACACCTGTTTGCCAGCACCAGGCATGAGAGACGGTGCATCACACCAGAAACAACAGTCCTTGAAAGGGTTGTAGTGGAATGTTATGAACAACTTACCGCAACAAATTTGAAAACTTAGATGAGTGCCTTTGCCCTACGAAACTTGAAACAAGGGATAAAAAACAAGGAGAGTATGTCCAACCATATTACATAATATTCAATATTATACTGGAAATTCTACCCAGTAAAATAAAGCAAAACAAAGAAATTAAAGAGAAACAGATCAGAAAGAAAGAAACAAAACTGCCTTTATTCAGAAATGGCATGATGATTTAGTTAAAAAATTCTAAGAAATTTAAAAAATAGGTAGCAGTTTAGAGTGTTTAGGATGGTCACAGGATATAAGGTCAATAAACTAGAAGCCATTCTATCTCTAGATATTAGTTAAACCCAATTAATTAGAAGTTGAACTTAAAAACCAGTACTACTTATAATCACATAACAAATTGTGCAATATTTTGGGGTAAATTTATCAAAATATGCACAAGATCTGTGCACTGAATATTATAAATCATTGCTGAGAGAAATGAAACAGAAGTCACAAACTGGGAGAAAATACTTACCAAACTCATATTTTAAATGATCTATACTTTATATCATATATGCAATGTATCCAGTATAAATAATGAAACCCTTGAAAGTTAATAATAAGAACACAATATAATGACAATGTAGGCAAACAGGTACTTTCCAAAGAAGTTATAGGAATGTCCAATAAAACAAAAGTGGATCCAGTATTATTAGTAATTAGGGAAGTACAGATTAAGTGTACATTAAGACCACTCCCATTGACTAGAATGACAAAACAAAATGTCTTAAAATACCAAGTGCTGGTGAGGATGTGAAGCTACCGGAACTCTCATACATTATTGGTGAAAAAGAAAAAAATGTAAAATCCCTTAGGAAAGCTTTAGTGAAGCTAAATCCACTTATAATCCAGTAATTTTGGTCTTAAGTATTTATCTATGGAAAATGAAAATGTATTAGCCCATAAAGACTTATTCATGGGTGTTTTTAAAAGCTTTATTCATAAAAATTAAAAACTGCATACAACTTAAATGTCTATTATCTGGTGGAAGGATAAATTGTGGTATATTCATAAAATTGAATACTATGCAGCAATAAATAAAATAAACTAGTGATATACATATATAGATGCATGCCTATGTATATATGAATGAGTTTCAAATATATTAAGGAAGGAAAATCCAGAAATTAAAAAAATATGTATGTACAGTTTCATAATATGACATTCTAGAAAAGGCCAGACTCTAGTGGTGATAAACAATTCACTGCTTGCCATGGTCTATGTGAGAAGGAAGGGAGTGACACTGCAGGACCATCTTTGTTGGGTAGATGGAAGTTCCATATCTAGATCATGATGGTAGTTACATGAATATATGCATTTACAAAAACATCAAAATATGTCTATGTGTATGTATTCTGGATTTGAAGAGAAATAAAAATACTCAATTGGGGTTTTATAATAACAGTAGATATATTTAAGTATATACATCAGTGACATTTATGTTCAAATTTTATCAAAGGTACATGTATTTTCTTATAAAAGTAAAAAATGTTTGATTTATATGTGAAATAAGAATCCAGTCTTACAGTGACATCTGTTCATTCATTCATTGATATTTATTGAATGCATAACTATAGGGAAAATTCCATTCTAGAATTTATTTTAACTACTATTTTTTATACAAAAGAAAGGTATTTTTCCTTTTATAATAGATGCTTGTTTAGGTTTATTCTAATACGCATTCCTTATATTTTACATTCCTTCTCAGACTATAATCTTTGCAAATATATATTTTAAAATTTGGATTTGATATGTATGTGTAAATTTTATTCTACCTCTAAATTGTTGTAACTGTAAGGCCAGAAACTGGGCACATATGGTATGATTTATTTGTTTATCCTGTTAAAATCTGTACCCAGTGGGCTGGGATCACCTATTAGAGCAGTATCAACATAACACTAATAACTGTTAATGCTAATAATAAGAGCAACAGAACATATCAGGTACATAGAATGTTCAGGACACACATGAAGTCTTTTCTAATAAGTTATCACTAACCTCATGACAGTTTTTTTTTTAACTGAACTGTATTTAAGCCATAGGAAATCTGTGCACATTTAAAACAAAATAAGAGACAGCCTGCTTAAGTTAACATATCAAAGATGCTCTTGATGATAGTGGTTATATGTATAATCTGGATCCTCTTTAATAGTTAACTACAGAAGAATTATTTTAGGTCTTCATGACAGAAATAGTCATTTTTTATTTCTCTTTTGTCTCAGCTTCCAAGAAACTCAGAACCACGTTTATAAGTGCACAGGATTTCCGAACATTTATTCTGTGTAATACTTTATCTTTGCATCTTCTAATTTTTCTTTTCTTAATCCTTGCCATTTGTAATTTCCTCCCTTACCTACGTTTATGTTGTGATACCTCAGTTTGGAAATTGTGCAGGCTATAGATAGAGGAAAAGGGGGAAGGAGTCCCTAATTTACTGAAATAGGAAACCATGTCTCATGACATTTATAAAATTTACCAGAAGACAAACATTTATTAATTGCCAAACTATGATTTTCAGATATCATTCCAAAGCCTATGGTCTGTTTAATAATGTCATTGCTCCTCTTCCAAAGACACGTGGTTGTTTGATAGGCCTGCTCGATGTGGGACCTGGGCCTGCTGGTGCCCGGCTGATGTGGAGCGGCCCTCGCGCTGCCTGGGCGCAGGGGCAGCGACCACCAGGGCCACGTGGAGCCTGCGTCTCAGTCCTTGCGGTGACAAGGTGTCACTCCAGCCTCACGCAGCGGTGTTACACCTAACGCAGTATTTTTCACGGTCTTCACTGACATTATTTTTAGTGGAGAAACTCTTTGTGATTAGGAATATTTCTTTACAGGACTTTTTGATTTGCCAGAAAAAGAAGGTGGGGGGAGCTCTGGACAAGCGTCTGGCAGGCGCCCGTCAGAAACTGGGGAAATCAGCGCTATGCGCGAGGAAAAACGTGTCTGCGTCGGTGGCTGTCCCGACAAGGACGGCAAAGAACTCAGTTCGGAGCAACAGAAGGACACACTTTGATGACGAAGGAGTGACGAGGAGTGACCGCAGGACTGGGGAAGAGACTGTCAGAGGAAGCTTCGTAACATGCAGAACGGGAAATGTTACCAAAGCGGACCGCGGCGAGGACTGCCCGGGTCTCTCGATTCAAGGACCGAGGAGGGGCTGAACGCCAGGGTGGGTGCGGGGTTTGGCAGCCGTCACTTAAAATCTGTATGTGTAGTTAGTATTTGGGCTTTTGCGACCAATTGAACACTTGGGGAGTTTTTCAATCTGGCAACCGAGGTTCGAGTCTCTGCCGTCCGTGCTCTGAGCTGCCCAGACCCCCCTCTGCGCGGAGGGGATCCACCCTGTGGGCATGGGGACTTTCCATACGCGACGCCCCAGCTAGTTTCCTAACCACATTGGACCACGTCCTCCTATCTGCGACCTTCAAGTAGTCATTTCCACTGTCTGGAAATGGGCTTCAGTGTCTGATTTGAGGATTTATGGTTAAATATTTTATACTGGAGTTCAGAAAATTAAAAATAAAAGTCTGAAATCTGAAATAGAAAGTGGTTATATTTGACTGGTACTGAGATCCTTCTTGACATGTAAATATCTGGAAAGTAGGTCATGTCATTTATATATGACCTGAAAGTCAATTATCTGAATGGTCTGTGGTTCTGTAATTATCCGAGACAAATTATCTGCATTTTAACAGGTAGAAACAACAGACAGCTTGACAGCTAGCACACAACCTCACATTTCCTTTATTAGCCAAAAAATTCAACTATCTTTATTTTTGAAGATCCTTCCAGATAATTCTCAAACAACCCAGAATCTCCAGTTTTCAGTTCTTGAGCTTTACAGCTTTTCACCATTTCTGTGAGATAAATCATTGCCTTTTCTTTGAGTCTATCTGCTTTTCTGTTGTTTGACATATACTTGTTCAAGTTGGCTTCTGCCACTTGAAAAGATACTAGCACCTAAACATATGTTTTTGGAGGCATTTTGATACTTAAATATACATCATGAAAAGGAACTTTAATATGACTTCTCTGTACATTTGTTTCGCATCATAATGTACATTAGATATCTTTGCAGGCAAGAATCTTACAGAATCTCAATGTTCCATAAACTTCCTATTTGTTTTGCAAGGCAGGTCTCTGTTACCAAAATCACTGTTAAAATGGGTATTTCCACTGATCAAGACAATGTGTCTCCTTTTGAAGGGCTTTGCAGCTGCATTGCCTCAGCCTGACTCTCTGAGAAGAAAGGATGGAACAGGTCCTGTATGGGGTGCTCCAGACAGCTTGGGTAGCACTTGCCAGGCCTGGGGACAGAGTGTGCTTCGGGTGTCCTTGCAACAGTAAGGAGGCTATTAATGCTCAGAGAAGAAGATAGACAAGTAAAGTGGGGGGTGGGGTTAGGGGTAATACAGGAAGCACAGACAGACTGGGTCGCGCATCGTAAGTCACTGTCAGCACATGGGTTTCTACTCTGGACGTGATGGCAGAGGAAGGGCCTCAGAGTGGGCGGGGGGGGGCGGTGTGGGTAGGAAGAGGCAGGAGGCCTTCAGTGAATTAACACATGTGTCACTTCAGGTACTTACCACTTTTGTGGTGAGAACACTTAAAATCTACTCTCTTAGCAATTTTCAAGAATACAATACATTGTTATTAACTATAGTCACTATGTTGTACAATAGATCTCTTGAAGTTATTCGTTCTACCTAACTGAAATTTTGTACCCATTGACCAACACCTCACCCCAGCCTGCCAGATCCTGGCAACTACCATTTTACTCTCTAATTCTGTGATTCCAGCTTTTTTAGATGCCACATATAAGTGAAATCTTGTATTTATTTGTCTTTCTGTGCCTGGTTTATTTCACTTAGCATAGTATTCCCCAGGTTTATCCATATTGTCACAAATGACAGGCTTTTCCTTTTTTAAAGGCTGAATAGTATTCCATTGTGTATATATACCACACTGTACATGATAAATATATACAATTTTTATTTGTCAATTAAAATAAATGTTAAAAATAATTTCAAAATATTTAAAAATTGTAACATTAACATTAGTCTTTAAATTTTGTACTTATCACCATTAATTCATATGTTTCTATTTGTCTTCTTAATTCAGAGTGGGTAAGTGATTTTATTTGGACAGGTTCTTTATGTAAATTAATTTCAGGAATGAAAATATTTTGAACTCAAATGAGTGAGCAGTTCTCAAACAGTTTCTTGCAAATTATTCAGCAGCTGCACTTAATTCAACACATATCCTGAGCCCTGTAGGCCTGTCGATGATTTGGGATGGAGATATTTCATGTACTTCATATTTTTATGATGGTATTTCAAACATCATCTGTATTTACAAATTTGTCATCATTGTATGATTTTTGGTTTAGTAAACATGCCTGATAGGTCATCAACAATACACTTGACACTCAGTGATCCATTCTATTAAAAACATACCTCATGAAGTACTTGTGAATTAATAGAATCTTACCTATAATGCAATCTATGATGTATTCTACATGGTTTTTAATTTATATAAATACAATTTTTAATAACTAAATTCAAGAGAGTATCTATCCCCCCTGCCCCTAGGTATAGTTATTTAAAATACTATTCTCATATTTTCTCTTTATTTCTAGCTTTACCTCTGCAAGTTATTTTTATATTGGTATTTTCATGTCTCTTATTAGAAACACTGTTAGTCACCAGGAGACTAAGCAGAATTTTAAATCTGCACCAACTGTTATATAATCAAGAAATTTATTTTTTCTGTCAACTATTATAAAAATTTAGATTCATGGACCACTAAAATATCTTGGTTTTGCACTTTTAGTTTATATTTTAATATGTGAAATATCATTGCTATTAATGTGACTATATGTTGTATGAAATTTGGATTTCAGTCATTAATTGTTTTGATAAAAATATAATTGCAACTAAAATTATAGCCCGTTATTCCTTTTTATTGCTTCTGACCAACAATAATTCTGCTTACACAAAGCACAAATAGATAGTTGATTAAGTCAATTCAGAGGAAAACTGTTTTGCCTCCATGTGCCGAGGAAAGAGCTTCAACAGAGGCTTGGGGTGGAGGTGGCTCGGAGAGACAGAACAGCAGCTTCTCCTGATACGACAGCTGGTAGAACCACCCTAACCCCATCTCAGCAGCTGGGCTACACTGAAGCATTTTTGGTGACATGTCCTCAAGATAATAATCTTTTTAAAGTATGACTGTCTTTGTACTGACTTTGTTAGGAATATCTTAATGTTTGCGTATACTCTTGATAAACTTGGTTATCCCATAATACTCTGTGATCTCCAGGTACTTGGGGAATTTCTTGATATAATCAATGTTTGAATGAACACATAATGGAACCACTAAATTGCATTCAAAGCACTAACTGCAAAGCCTGAGTTGGTTCCTGAAGTTTGCAGCCAAGAAGGCTGATTAACACACATTCAATTTAACTGTTGCTCCCACAAGCTTGGAAGCAAGAGAAACCAGCACTGTCTTCACTAGGCTTATACACTCTGTGCCTGCTGCACTGGAGGCGTGTCTGTGAAAAAATTAGTCACAAGTATTTAGTACGACAAATATTCATGGTGATATTAATATCATGCTCCAGGACCTCATGGTTAAATGAAGGAGAGAGGTGCAGAAATATTCATCTTGATTCACTGTGGTAAATAAGAGCCATACACAGGGCACTGAGGAAGCCCCCAAAGCAGAGTACTTACTTTAACTGGATGTGTTAGGAAAAGTTTCCCAGAGGATGCAATAGGTAACTTGACATAAGAATTAGCAATATTCTGGAAAATAGGAAGACGTTACTGCTTGTGTGTGTGTGCATGAGATGGGATGAATTGCTAAGGAGAATGAAATGTGAAATCTAGGTGAAGGGAACATCTCCTAAATCAGCGGTCCCCAACCTTTTTGGCACCAACCAGGGACCAGTTTCATGGAAGATAATTTTTCCATGGACGGGGGGGTGCAGGGTGGTGGGGGTGGTTCGGGGATGATTCAAGTGCATTACATTTATTGTGCACTTTATTTCTATTATTATTACATTGTAATATATAATGAAATAATTATACAAGTCACCATAATGCAGAATCAGTGGGAGCCCTGAGCTTGTTTTCCTGCAACTAGATGGTCCCATCTGGGGGTGATGGGAGACAGTGACTGATCTGACGGGAGGCGGAGCTCAGGCAGTGATGCGAGCTATGGGGAGCAGCTGTAAATACAGATGAAGCTTCACTTGCTTGCCGCTGCTCACCTCCTGCTATATAGCTCGGTTCCTAACAGACCACGGACCGGTACCCATCCATGGCCCAGGGATTGGGGACTGCAGTCCCACATAACATATATGATATAGAGTATAAAGCCATTAAACTGCAATACTACAGGCTCTTATCATTATGGCATTTAGAGGTGTCGCACAGGAAATGTCATAGTGCTATACAATACAGAGTCAATTCTTACAGTTGGGGATATCCTGCTCGAACTCCATGTTCCCCTAAAGTGATTTTAACACCTATCCCATCATTGAAGCAGTGAGGATATACAACCAAGTTATCCCATAGAGAAAAGAGAAACACAAGGGTAGCCTGTACTTAAATTAGAAACAGAAAGCTACAGCTTTATCAGCCATTACCGGAAGTACACATTAAGGACTAAGTACTTAGACATCATAAGGTAAGTGTAGGTTTAAAGCAATAAAAAATTGCCCTTTGGTCAATAATATATCCTCTGAAGAATAATACAGACATTCTGGGAACACCAGACCAAGGTGTGCAAGAATATCCTGGCAACCCAAGAACAGAATCCAAATTGGATCAGCAAGGAGTTGATCTTTTTAATCCCATTGGTTAGGGTCTGTCATGATTCTTTAGCGGGCAGATCAAAAGACAGATATCAAAACCCACCATTACCACTTATTACTGTTGTGTATAATGGAGAGAAACCCTCTGTCTTCCAATTCTTGCTTTTGTGATGCTGGCTGGGCATGGGACTATTCATAACAATTAATCCTAAAATATATGAAAGAATAATTTGCAATTATACAGCATCTACTGGTAATTTAAATTTCTAAGATGGAGGTCTGGAGTAGGAATAATCATGTTGAACACAGCATTTTAATCAATTCTGGATATTTAGGAGATGACCTGGTTTACAGTGCGGATCTGAACTCTATAATAAAGTAAAAGATATTTGGTTGGTGACTGCTTGCATCAGAGTAGAGAGAAGGAGAAAGGAATGCCCAAGTGTCAAGAGCACAATCTTAAGGACAGAATATGGCTCCAGAGAAATTCTCAGAGTTGAGGAATAATAGTTTCTTTTAACAATAATAATGCTTTGAAGAAGAAAAGGAAAATGAGAATAATTATGTTGATGCTAACAATTATAACAATAACAAATAATAAATGAATGGCTTCTACATGCCAGGGCTTTTGAAATTAATTAAATCCAACAATAACACTATGAGTTAGGTAGAGAAGATGTTCTTGATTACGAGTAACAGAAACCAGATTTCAATTGGTTTAAACAAAATCTACAACTACTAATGCATGATGATGACTTAGGCTTATAAAGCCCATACTGTATTCCAGGCACTGTTTTTGCCTGGATTAATTTGTTTATATCTCATAACCACCCTGTGAAGTGGGTACAGATGAAGAGACACAGAGACATTTAGTGATTTTCTCAAGATCACACACCTAGTAAGAGTCGGTCTGGGTTTTGAATCCAAGCAGTCTGGCTCCAAGGATGCACTTTGACCTCTGTGCTTACAGGAAACACAAACTGTGACTCATGTCATTAAAACCACAAAGGTAGGCCAGGCTGCACTTCCAGCACCACTGCATGCAGTTGCTTAAGGAGGATCATCAGGCGTCTGTCTCTGTTTTTCAGCTCCACTTTCTTACTTACAAAACTCTCCAGTGTCCTGCAAAAATGCTCACCAGCAGTGTTAGTCTTCCATTAACAACACTGCCAGAAAGAGCATGCCTCTTTCCTGATAAGCTCCAGCAAACGTTCTTGGTTATTTCTCACAATTTTATGTCTTGAGGCCACATCTATTTTTTAGTAAATTACTGTGACTGTTAATTACTGGAACCTAGCACATACCAGTCGCCGGAGCATAAGTTATGAAGTCAGCCACAACTGAATCCATGGGCTGAATGTAGAACAGGGTAGCTTTCCAAAGGAGAAATGAGGTGCTACTAATAGGAAAAATATTACTAGATGCAGGGCAAGTAAAAAATGGTAGATAACCACTACCACGAAATGTATACAGCACAAGAAGGTCAGTAGAGGCAATATGACTTCAAGGCCAGCCCTTTTAAGAAAACTAAAATACTTTCTCTGCACTTATTCTGTAATCTGTGTCTATTCTTTGAAAACTTCTATCATCAAATGTCTGTTGTAACCTCACTGTTCTGTTAGTGTGATTTGGAGAATGGACAGAACTGAATGGTGTACAGAAAAGGCAAGGGCTGCAGTTGCCAGGAGATGAGGCACTAGGGGAGAGCTGCTCAGGCACGCACAAGCTCATCCTCCTGCCCCACGCACTAAGCAAGCTTCCAAATAGTGGGAGAGGGTTCCGGGGTGGCATACGGGAAAGGGGGTTCAAGCAATCATATATGGAGAAGACAGGAAGGGTAACCCCAGAACACCAAATGATCTGGGATCACTGGATTACACTTGCATGGGAAACCATATTATTCTCCATTCAGAGGGAAGATTTCCTTATTTTAAGAAAACCTCCACATTATCTTTAAAGATCCTGTATATTATTATAACTAGATGTTTAGACTGGATGAGCACAAGTCAGCATGGCCCAACCAGAGAAGCCATGCCCCTTATAAAGGTCTATCTTAATGAAGCTTATTTCTGTTTATTGCATGCCCCACCCTTCATACTGATGCTAGACAAAGAAAGTAAGCATTAAAATACCGAAGTGAATGTCTTAGACTTGCATGGTGCCTGATAAACGAAAGCACCTATTTTCTGTTATAATATATAAAATTTAGTTAGATCTTTGTTCAAAACAATTTATTTTAGTGTGCTCAAATATTAGTACCATTAAATTTTTAAACAACCTTCAATAAAGATTATTAAGGAAACTTGTAATTATTTTTATAGAAAAAAATTTAAATTACACTTTAAAATTTATAGTAGTTTTATTTGCACATTTCTATTCTTCTAGAAACTGAATTTTAATGTTTTAGTAAGAAAAATAATGAATTCTCTAAAGGGATAAACGATATAGACACAGGAATACCTGATTCCTTAAGAGTCGCATGTCCTAAGAGTGCAATATTTCTCAAAGAATTGTTTATCTTGTAAACTTTACAATGTGAGGTCTGGAAAGACTTTTACCTAGGTTAAATAAATGACTCTATTTAATAACAATATTTTTAATAGTTTTTAATATTTATACAATTATCATAAATTGATAACTCAATACTCTTTGCTGTAACTGATGATAGAGATTATATCCAACTCTTTAAGGAAATGGAACATAATTCTCAAAAGCAGAGTGCATTTAAATTAGCAAATATTACATGTCAATGATACAGACTAACCACAAAGAAAGAGGCAAACCAGAAGAATTTTGAACATGTGAATAATCAACACTTCTTTTGAAAAGGGGACACTTTTTATACCATATGAATCAAAAAATGAATGCTATCACCAAGATTATATACTAGGCATCATATTGTTTACTGTCAGAATTCATTCTTACATGTGCAGCACCCTGTGAGTAGCTCCAAGACAAGGAAGATATGAAAATTGGAATTTGAGTAGTAATGTTGATCTGCCTCCTGCTATGAGCATTATGATGAACTTATGCAAAAACAGTTCACATTGCCACTAGAACCACAATGGATATGGTTCAATATTGATGAAACCAGAAACTTTATTTCTTAGGAAGGGCACAGACATTTTCTAAGAATCATTATGAGCTGTGGAACAAAAGTGAAGAAGATTAAACTAATATAAATACAAATGACATTTGGATAATATTAATGATTGTTGTTTAGAGAGATGGTTATGTGACCATACAATGCTATTGGGCTACTTTTACAAATGTTTCGCAATAATAAATGTTATTTCAATATGTGAATATATCCTAAAAGTTGACAGTTTATGTATCCTGAGGACTAGAAATATGAGCGCTTTTGAAAAGCCATTAAGACAATCTCTACCCAAATGTAGCAAAAAGCTGATCTCTTTAAAATACCAAGAAAGGGGCAGGTCAGAGAGACAGAAAGCAAAAGAGATGAAAGGACTTAAATAGCTCAGCAGGTGGGAAAACCTGACAAAACCTTAAACGCAGAGAGATGCTTTAATACATCATCTGAGAACCAATCAAAATGAAACTTTTGTTTCCAGTAATAGATTTTCCAAATGGACGGCAAAATTCATTTTTTAGTTTCAGGTTAGAATATCAGAATGTGTTAAGCAATAAAAAATATTCTAAAAATAGGTTAGCCATCTTTAAATCTAAGGTATGCAAGTTGTTTTGGTGTAGAATACCAGGTCTGGCCAACAAAATCGTATAGGTATGCCTCAAAAAACTGTTATAGATATGCCTTTCAAGAAGAAATACATTTTAATTTAATAAAAGTGCTAACCTAGATAGTATTAGATTAGATTGTCATAAAGTCAAATATTTTATGAAGTTATTTTTGTGCCATATTAATCCTCAGAAACTAAAAATATTTTAAAATTATTTCATTATTTTTCTTTTTCAATTTTTCTTTTTAGTGGAGGGGCCACACATCAAGACCACTACAGCAAACTGGATGAGCAATAACAAAACTGAACATGAGAAAGATTTTATTATAAAATACCTCAGAAATAATAAAGCTCTTCAACTTTAAAACAAACCGTTCTCTGGTGTGGGAAAAACTTGTAGTAGACGATGAACGTTCAAAGTGGCTTTGGAAGACCACACGATTTTCAAGATTGGGTTAGCTTGTTATTACATATTACCTAAATGGCTATTTGTGCCAATAAGTTGATTTCTTGTTGTTAAATTAATCCTAAGACATTTGGTGGATAATTTCAATTTCAATTAAGTCATGGCGGAAAAATGATTCATACCCCCATGACAGACAAACATTTGCAGACAAATATTTTATTATTCAGCTAAAATGTTTTTTATTTTCATACCAATTGTATCACCTTTTCCTTAGACAAATGAACAAAATTGGAAAGAACATTTAGGAAAAGGAACCCGTGGATTAACCAGACTCAGAGGACCACCCTTCTTAAAAGTATCAAGCATTAAAGTAAGTATTGTTTTAGCATGTCCTTTGTGCTTACTATTTTAAATCATTTGCATTTGAATAATCAGTAATCTCTCATGTCAATTAAAAGTAAAATTTTTAAAAAGTACATATTCTGGATGAGAAGCTCGTTAAATAAAACTGTTACTGAAAATTCCTATTTTTAATTGAACCTTTCCTCTGACCACACTGCGTGTGTAGCTCGAGAGGCTGCGTGCCGCACGTGGCGGATGGCCAGGCCACCTCTGAGCACGGGACTCACACCCACATCTCTGCAGCCCCCAGCCAGGAGCATCTGGGCTTGGTCAACGACTTCACCTTTCTATTTTCTTGCCCAGGTGCCGTATTGGGGGCAGCGTGTCCCTTGTCCCTCGTCCCTCTTACGTCTCTCTTCAATTTTTTCCCATCATTATTCAAGTTAACGTCTTGACTGCCTGTTACAGACTCTTCTATTTTAAAACTTCCTCTCTTTGTTTGGATCTTACCAAATAGTATTCCTAAATCCTGCCTCTCTCCTCTGTAATTCATCGTTGGGAGTCAAAATTTCCTAAAATACACTTTTATCAAAATGAAATATTATTTTCCTTTTACTATGGGATAATGACCCAGATCTTCAGCTTACTCTTCAAATCTCTAGCTGTGTTTACAATAGCAAACTTCTCTCAGCCACGTAAGTTTGTCCTTTAACACAGAGCAGATGTTGCACCTTCTAAGCTTTCAGATTTCTTTTTGGAACTCTAAAATGTTCTTTCCTTTCCTTTTAGGCTATCCAAAAAAGTTACCATTTAAGAAACTACATCTCCTATGTAAATCCTTGTCTTAATATGGAAATCAGAAGTCATCTTGACAGCAACAAGCGACTTTATTGGGATCACAAATGGGCTTTGTCCCTTTGCAAACTTGTGTCAATTGGTGGCGGTATACTAGGATGCCGAGCTGAGGATACCGATGTTCTGATCAGGCTCATGGGGAAAAAGTAAGATGCAGTACGAGGACATTTGATTGAAATAAAAACTAGTATTCTTTAATATAAATAGCAGTCAAGTGAAGATTGTTTAACAGGCCAGGAGAAGAGAAAGTGCTTAGTAACATGCCAAGTATTGGCTATCAGTGTTCTAGGTATTTTATTTGCAATTAATGATGCATTTCTCTACAAAATCTCTTCCAGGGACCTTTTAAAATAGTTATTTAAATAAGTTTTTGGGAATTGATTTTTTTATCTAGTTAAACTCTATATCCTCAATTAAAATTATTCTTTGGGGGCAGCCGTATTTTATCTCCTCCAAAAATATTTCAGAGTTGGTAGTCACAAATGTGAGATTTTACTTTATTTAAAGGAAAATATAATAAAAATGAGAGGAGCAGGGTGATTTTAGTCGGTGCTTAAAAAAATAAAAATATACCTTCAATTAATGATCATTTCAAATTGGCTAAAACGTTTTCCACCTTCCTGAAAAGTGAATAGTAAGAAGGTGTTTCTAGCTGCTAAGAAGAAAGAGAAATGGCGTATTGTATGCTTAGGCAGAAAGGGATTTGAAATCTTCTTTTTTTTTTTGAAAACCAAATAAATATATTTTTCCATAGAGCACAAACTAAAGATACAGCTTATCAGTGAAGTTTTGTGATTCTAATTTAGATGAAAAATGAAATATGTTCCTTGTGCCTGGATATGTGATCACCTTATTTCACAAGTGCTTGAGAAGTAGATGCATTCTACATTATCTTAGATACACATACGTAAGATCTACCTTATGGATATTTTGGGCTGAATTCTAATTTGACTGATACCAGGATTACTGCCAGTGTATTTTTTAATCAGTAAAAGAAAAAGATTAAAATATTAATAAATGAATTAAATTTCCAGCTCAAAATATAAAAAAAGAGACATAAACCCCACAAAGACAGTATAAATAAATAAATGTAAGAAAAGAAAAAGTAAGAAAACCAACATTACTCTTGAAAAATTAATGCAGTAATACTAAATAAAATATTAACAAATAAAGCCCAATGCCACATAAAAAATAATATACTGTGACCACCAGGAATTTATTATAGCAATACAAGGAAGTTGTTTTACTATTAAGAAATCCATTAATATCATAAAAGCTGTTAATAGATCACACACTAATACACACTTTCTGAACAAATATAAATATCAACCATAAGTTTACCTACTTATTTATAGGAAAGTCTTATAATATTAACAATACTGATGAGTAATATTTAGTAGTGTTTACTAAGCTCTTTATGGGTACTGTGTGACACTATTTACCCTATGACCCTATAGAGCAAGTACTACTTATTAACATCCTTTTTTGAAGTTTATAAAACAGAGGTTGGAGGAAACAAAGTTAACAATTGTAATGTCGAGTCACCAATTACCAGTGCTCCTGGCCTCCTCCCAGGAAGGCCTGGGCTTCAGTGTGCACCCACAGTGCCCACAGCGGCAGCAGTTCAGGAAGCATCTCATCTCCTGGGCCAAACTCGTGGCAGTTACAGAATTGTGACTTCCACAGGAGTTGCCTAGAGTCAATAACACAACCCAAAGTGCAGGAAGCCAACCGACACCTTGCTTGCCCTTCTTTCTCATGACTGTTCTGGGGCAAAGTCGAGCTACACCAGCCTCTAGTGGTGCCCTTTATGATCAAACAGCTTGCTGGAGTTTGCCGGGCCTGTAGGAACTGAGGAGGCACTGCCTTGAATTTCTTTGCCCTCGTTCCTTACCTCAGTCCCTTCTCCCTGCTGTCAATCATTGCCCTAGAATTGCTCCTGAATTGTTGCCATATAAGCTTTGCCTTGTTTTCTCGGCTACTGGGGTTATGTCAGCCATCACACGTGGATGATAATATCCACCTCGGAGTGCCGTTGGGTGGACCAACTGAGATAATATATCGAGGTACTTGTCACGTGAGAGTCACTCCTTAAATGTTGGTGACTTTCTTTTTCCCTCCTTGCCTGCATGTACATGGCATTCATGTTGGTGACAAGATTTTCCACCAACATTCCTGTTCCTACAGGCCTTGGATATTGTGCGTTATCTTAACCTCAATAGCTACTGCTGTCACACTTGGATAGGCAAAGATGATAAAAATAATTTTCAAACACATTTTCCGATGGTTAAAAAACATTCTATACCATGAAAACTCAGGAGAAATGGAACCTAATTCCTTTATGTCTTACTTTGGACACAATAGAGACATTTCACACCACACGGAGCAGGTGAGGAGCTCAAAGTCACATCATATTATCTACGACTTATTAGCTCAGTCATGCTTCACAGACTGTCCCCAGATATTTCTGGATTCATTAATGTTTTAGAAATATTTCCTATTCACCAGCTTACTACAAAGATTGCAAAGAAAAAGGGCCCCCACATGAAATCTCTGTATCTTTCCACCCTATAAGAAGGAGTATTTCCAAAGAATTATTTTCAAGTTGGTACATTATATAAAGCAGTGGTCCCCAAGCTTTTTGACACCAGGGACCGGTTTCCTGGAAGACAATTTTTCATGGACTGGAGTTGGGGGGTTGGTGTGGGGATGGTTTCAGGACGATTTAAGCGCATTACATTTATTGTGCATTTTATTTCTATTATTATTACTTTGTAATATATAATGAAATAATTATACAACTCACCATAATGCAGAATCAGTGGGAGCCCTGAGCTTGTTTTCCTGCAACTAGATGGTCCCATCTGGGGGTGATAGGAGACAGTGACACCCGAATTGTGCTGCTTATGTTCAGTCTACTCCATAATCTTGTTTGGTTGCTGTCACTAAAGAAAACCCTGCTTCACAAAGATAGGATGTTGGAAATGGAAGCAGACTTTTTAATGCTTTTGTGGCAATCTCAGGATATTCCACCTTGACTTTAATCCAGAACAAATGGAGATCTGAAGTTGTCTCAAACATGCTTTTAAGGCCGCCATCACTTGTGATCTCAAGCAGTTGATCCTTTTCTAGCACGGACAAAGTGAATTTACCTGGCTTATTCACAAATGGGTCGCGGATCCATTCCTTCCCAGTTTGGGGGTCTTGTGTGGTTGGGAAGTGATGCTTAAACTCTTTTGAAAACTGAAATAGGTGGTCTTGCACAAGCTGGGAGAAAGAAGGCCCTGCTCAGTCTCTTTCAAAATCTCTGCTAATGTTTGAAACATGTCAAAAATCCCAGTGTTCACTTGTCACCCCCATAATTCCAGTTTGGCTTTGATCTGCCTACTTGAACACACTTGTCATTCTCCCCTGAAGTGACAGATTGAGTTTGTTGAGCAGGTTGACTATGTGTCCATAAGTAAGTAAGTTTTGCAACCCATTCTGTGCCACTGAAATGTGCTGCCAGTGGTGACTGTTTTTCTAAAAGAAATCTCTGGAGCAGCTCTCGTAACTCAAAAACTCTGGCCAGTCATCTACCTTTAGAAAGCCATCTCCCCTCTGTGTATAAAAAAAGACTTGTCTGTTCTGTGTCCATCTCTTCACAGAGCTATGCGAACAGATATGAGTTAAGGGCATGTACTTCAATGTGGTTGATAATATTAATCACATCCTGCAAAACGTTGTTTAGTTCAGGTGACATCTTTTGGCTAGCCGTCATTTCTCTATGGATGACACAGTGCATAGACTCACATTCAGAAGCGACCTCCTTGACCCCTGTAGTGAAACTAGAAAGCTGTCGAGTCATGGCAGCTGCTCCATCCATGCATATATGACACAAAATGACCAATTCAGTTTTCCTGATATATAATCATTCAAAGACTTGAATAATTCTGCAGCTGTGGTATTGGTTGGCAAAAAAAGTGTATGTAACGTATCCTTGTACACATCCTCCTGAAAAATATATTGCACAAAAACAATCATTGTTGTCTTGTTGTCCACATCAGTAGACTCGTCAACTTGGATTGCTTACCACGATGACTCATTAATCCTCTCTAACAATTGTGCCTCAATATCCTCTGCTATTTCATCAATTCATCTAGTTATGGTGCTAGCCAAAAGAGGAACACATGCCACCTTTTTAACTACAGCCTCTCCTAAACATTCATGGCAAATGTACTTAGCAGCAGGCAGGATCAAGTCTTCACCAATAATAAAGGGCTTCTTGGCTTTAGCAATGCAGTTAGCCACTAAGAATGATGCTGTCAGTGCAGACACATTTAATGAAGTTGTGGCCTTCAATAATTGCCTCTGTTCTTTGTGTTTATGATTTTTTTTCTTTTGAAAAACTCCAAAGGCTTGTCTTTTAATGGAGGGTGCTTGGTTTCCATGTGGTGAAGCAGTTTTGAAGCTTGCATGGCTTCATTAGATAGCCGGTCATCACATATTATACAAAGCGGGCTTGGAGAAGGTGAATCACATGTTGCAGTGAACCCGTAATTTAAGCAGGACTCTTGGTATTTTCTTTTAAATGCATCTTTCATTTTGTTGGCAGTTGTAGAGTCTTCTGCTGTACCCACTCAAAGAGCATGTAAGGCTATCCCCAATATGCTTATAGCATACTTCTCATCACAGACATGCACAGCCCAGGGCATCATGCATCTTGCCTCACCTCATGATCCAACATGAGGAAGACTTCAAACCCTTGAACTCCCAAATGCTGGCATTTGAATAATTTAATACATTTTTTTATGTTTGGATGTTTCACATTTAACAACCCAAAATGGGTTGGCAGGCATTTCGTTAGTTCATTCATAATTGAAATCTCGAGGTTAATCACCATGTGAGCTGCTTTTCCATATGTGATCCTTAGGAGATTGGCAGAGGCAACAGTAGTGCACCATGTTACAGTTTGCAATGACAAGCTGCATCATCTTGGCTGAAAATGCATTATCCTCTTAGCGGGTTGTCCATGACAATCCAGTTAGGACTCTTCCCAATATCCCCTGTGTCACCAAGTCTGATTCCATCTGTTTGTAGTAGAGAATGCAGCAACTCTCCTCTATGACAAATAGACTGTCACAGAGTTAATGCCACTATGTGCAGTCCTTCCACGAGCATTCATTAAGTCTACCAGGGAAGAAAAACTCATAGTGGTATAGAGGAAAGGATACTAACATTTTTGGGGTATGTACAAGATTCTGGTCAATGAGGTTATGGTTATGTATATTAAATTATAATATCTCATACAGGAGATATACACACACACACACACATATATATAATTTTAATTTTATAACTACCCCCATGAAATAAGAACCAGAGAGTTTGAGCAACTTGTCTAGCCCACAGAGTTAATAATGATTTGTCCCACTGTGGAACCCAGATTTACACTGCCTCTTGTGAATATAATTCATTTATTTTTCAACTATTTGTTGAATACCTACTACATGCTAGGCACTGGTCAGGCATGTGAGATATATAAAAGAATCAGACAGAATCTTTGCCCTCATAAAACTTAAATTAGATATGATAAAAATATGTTATTTGTGGGTAGGAAGGTGATAAGTGCTATAAAAATAAATGAAAAAGCAGAATAAATAGAAAAGAGTGTGCCAAGGACAGGTGATGCTGGCTGGTTATAATTTAAAATAGAAATGTTAGGGTAGAACTCATTGAGAACATAGCACAAAGCTGTGAACTTTCAGAGTATGCCTAGAATAGTGGAAAATGCTTCATGGAAGACTAACAACTGAGCTAGGTCTTAAATCATGAATAGAAATTTACTAGGTGGGAAAAGGAATGGTAACCGTATGAAGATTCAAAAGGAATGAGGTAAGAAAAGTTATAAAACACCTGTTTTTATATTGTATCTGTGCACTTGCATATGAAAGAGACAGAATGAGCATCTTGTATTCTTTACTTCCCAAAGCAAACCAAAATTATTTTAGACCATTGTCTATTTAAAATAGCACTTTATTTCTTTTCCATGAGCATAGATAATTTGACAGTGACAGTATTTTAACTAAAGTGATGGCAACACAATTGTGCTGGTAAATGTTTAATAACCAGTCCTGTAGAGGAAGAAGTTTTCATTTGTATAAGTTGCCAATTTCCATGGTGTAAATATTCTAACCATAGCCAATTTGAAGCTACCAACAAGAAATTACTAAATGAGGAATTGGGAAGAAATGTGCAATAGTGCACCATTATACAGTATTTTTGCCCTGTAGATACAAAACTGCAAATAAGCTAAAAAGCATAGGTAATAATAAAATTTAGTAAAACAATTGGGACTTGATGCTTTTTGAATAGTTGTTATATTTCCTCTTAATATTATTTATTTAATTAAAGCTTATATAGCCTATTTTAAAAATATTTACATGTTGGACAACCGACTTACAAAATTCTTAAACATTAAAAAAAAATCGCCTCTTACAGCTGGTATGAGCTGGCTCCAGAGAACACTGAAAGGCATGGGGAGAAAGGGGACCCTGTGTTTTCCCCAAGTCAGATCTTAAACATTTTGGGGCTGAAGAAATTCCTCATCTCAGGGAAATTTGACATTCTGGGAGTGATTTTTCCCTTTTTGCCACAGGGTGCCCAGTTCTAAGGTATTTTCTCTGAAGTGTCAGAGAGTGGTGGCTGGTTAGGACCATTGTGGAATGGCCACACCTGCTAGCATGGTGCCACAGTCCCACACCAAGGGCAGGCATGATGCCAGCAGGTCAAGGGGGATGTACTTTGATATTTTCTTTTGAACCACTCCTATGTTTAACTTTGATGGCAGAAAATGACAACTGTGCAGACTACAGTTTTTAACCTTCCAGAATATAAATACACTGCTGATGCAGTAAAAATGTTGATCTCCCTAGTGCTTTTTTTTGGTGTTTTAACATATCCCCCAATATGAGCCACTGCCCAGATTATCTTTTATCTTAAAGACCTCAAGGTCTTTAATAATGGTACAATGAGGGCAGAGTGACAGATTCATTCTTCCACCCAGCCCCAAATATAATATGTGTTATCATCAACTCTGATGTTGAGACAAGGTGAAAGAAAAATGATGCTGTGCTGCATATTTCATCGTGGAAAGGATGACTCCTGAGGTGTCTCTTCTGACCACTGAGTTACCTGAAAAGCCTACAGAGAAAGAATTAATGGGAGTAGCAGCAACAGATAAGAGGCTTATTCTCATATGAACAAATGATTTCAAAGATTCTTGTTTTTGTTTTGTCTTGTTCTTGCTGTTATGTGCAGCATCACAAAGGAACTTTCCATCACACAAAATGTGTACAGGGACATGTTGCATGGTTTTGTTCCCAAGGAATCTTTCAAGAAATAAATATTAATTATGCCCAACCATACAATAATCTATCTTATCTTAAGAACTTGGTGTAGATGACAGAATGCATATGTATTGCTCACCAAGCCCCATGAATTGTTTTAAGCACTTATTTTTAATATTCAAAACAAAGTTGTAAGATAGAAGGCACATTCACAACGGAAAGGAATTGTTTTGCTCTCCCTTGTAGAAACTCAGTCAATGTTTGTTGAATAAGTGACTTAATCCCACTTTGACAGACTCAGAGAAGTTTAACAACTTGCCCAGTGTTGGCCTGGGAGTGAATATGGAGTGGTGTTCAAAGCACTGAATTCAAAGTCTGAAGTCCAGAGTCCTGGGTTCCAGACCTGCCCCATAGATGAGCAGTTCTGTGACCTTAACTTTTCTTGTGTCAGTCTCTCCAACTGTCACACCTGTCTTGCATAAGGCACAAGGCATATAAGCACTTCATAAAATTTAAATACAATGCCAAGTTGAGATATTATTTTTAAGTAAATACTGCAGAAATGCCCATGTTATTTCCTTCCCTATGTGAAAATAGAAATACAGACACTTTGACATGCAGTTTCCTCCAAACCTCATATTTTCATTTCATTTTGCAAATATAATAAGAATGTGAAGAATGCTCTTTTATCGAAATTTTTATATATTTTTTGAATATTTATTTAGCATAAATTCACTAGAAATGCAATTACAATGTCAAAATATATTTAAGGAATTTTGATACTTCCTAATTACTGTTTCCAAACACAATTTTTTGCTAGTTTTTCAACTCATTAAAAGTGTAAGTAATTATTTACAGGGTGGACAGAGAACCTGCCTCACCTGGGAGTTTGTTGGAAACACAGAATCTCACATCCCGCCTCTGAATCAGAGTCTCCCTTTTAGCAAGATCTCTGGAAGATTTGCATAAACTGTAAATTTTGGAAACTGCTGCATTACACTGTGCCCTCAACAGCATGAAGACATTTTTTAAAAATTGTTTTTTCTCGTTGCTAGAGGGGAAAAATAAACAGGATATAGAGATGTTGAAAGTCTGATTTCAGACCCTTGGAAGGAAGGCGGGGATGCCATCATGGGAACTGAGATTACTCACCAGTATGAGCTGAGTCACCCACCCAGAAATAGAAAGGAAGTCCGAGGCGGAGCTGAGGTGAGCCAGCAAGCGGGTTGGGGAGGGGGTGGCCGCACCTGCACCTTGTCTAATTCCAGCACAGCACATCTCTGTCGCAGGAGGAGCTGCAGTGACTCAGATGGGCAGTGATGGGAGAGGGAAGTGGAGGCAGATGAGCCTTGCTCCTACTCTTTCTTTTTTAGATTTGTCAATGGCTGTGGGTGGTTCCACCAATCCTATCACCATGGCCACAAATCAAGTCGGTAATCTCTAAAGTATGCACTTGTTTACCCAAGAATCGGGTGTGCGTGTACATGAACACAATGTCATATGTGTTTCTACAGGACAGGCAGGAGCATTTGCGTGGCTGCACCAGCCCACATCAGACAATTTCTACTTGATTTGCAAAGGATGGATTTTTGATTGACCCCCTTTGGAGATCCTGTAATGTAATAGATCAGTGTTCTTCAAACTCAGAAGTGCTGAGGGATGACCGGGAATCTCATTAAAATCCAGATTCTGATACAGTAGTTCCAGAGAGGGGCTTGAGATTCCGCATTTCTTACAAGGCCCCTGTGTTGCTATGCTGCTCCTCTGAGAATCGCACCTTGAATAGCAAGGATACGGTCCATGCAGGCATAGGAGCTGTGCCAAATCTAAATCTAATGTTTGTTTCATTTAGCTATCTATGTTCCAGAGGAAATATGTGGCATTTTCTTCGGTCTTAGCCTAAACAATACCTTTCTGCTGAGCTAAATTCTTTATTTTCTAATCTTTGATGTATCATTTAATAGTAAAATAGCCTTGGACTTTTGAGCCAGGTAGACTCGGGTTCAAATCTTGCTGTGCATTTCCCAACTGTGACTTCACACATGTCAAAATACCATTTCCCCATTTTGATGTATTAACTGATCTGACCTCAGTTTCCTCATATGTAAGGGTGAGATGACAGTACTTGCTTCCAGGAATTGTAAGAATCCAATGGATGCAAAAAGATAGCAAATGGTGGGCATTCAATTATGCCATAAAGTTACATGGAAAAATCATACTGTTTTAAAATCAACAGTACACTTCCTTGTAGGAAGAGAATTGTTCTTGTTTGCCAAACTGCTCTGCAATAGCCAGGATTTGGGAGTCGGGCATGCGATGCCAAAGGAGAGGAGAGAAAGTGAATAAAGGCAGCAAGTGATAGTGAACTGGAGCTCATGGAGAATGTTGACCAAGACAAATTCTTGCCAGCAAGGCATCCAATAGAATTTTAAGGATAGAGATTTCTAATATTCAATTTTAAATTCTTTTCAAGGCAAGAGCAGAGCTTCTAGCAAGATGTATTTCTCATTTAGCACAAGTCTACAAAACACAGTATTACAAACTCACATGTGTGCTGCACCTTTCATATATGCAAACGTCTTCTATTTCCTGGACATTAAATGGATATCACACTGGTCACACTGACTTTGTGTAGGTGGCATTTGAGAGAGGAAAAGATTCAGGTAGCTGTGATTATGGAGGCAACAAAGTGTGGCTATGGAACAGCACACTCGGGATAGTGAAATCATAAGGGAGAGTGAGTGTACCAGTGCACGTGAGATGGAAATTCAAGGTAATATTTTTTGAATCTAAACGGACTAGGTAATTCCAGTTGACATCAAGCACACTTTTAAAATTATTCTTTTTTTTTCCTCCTCATTTATACCTTGATAACCATGATTAAATTACCTTCATACCAGCATGTCTATCCTATTTTGGCTATAATCTTTTATGTGCTGTTTTATTCCCATAGGTTCACTGTCTTGCACAACAAAATAATAAATAGATATAAAATGATCACTTGATAAATGAATCTACAGATATCATTTATTTTTCACAAACAGTAAAATTCAAATATCCCTAATTGGGGGAACAGCTATATCTGGCAACTTAAATTTTCTTGGTATCCCAGGGTACTCTATTGTTTTAACTCGTTTTGAAAAAAAATCTAAAATACTTTTTAGATTACTTTTTAGATTAGATAAAGTAGATTAATAAATTACTTTAAAGTAATTTATTAATAATTACAGTGTAGACAAAACAAGTGATATTTGACTTGACTCTGGCTTTTTTTCCCTTAAATTAGCAATTATTATTATATTTTATCATTATCTATGTCTAAAATTATGACCCACGGCTATAATCTTACAGAAAACATTAAGGTGTTAATCAAATATGTGCTTAGGTTGAGGTGTTTGGTTAGCTCTATGAATTTTAATTAATTCATGATATGGTCTTAAACTCCTTTTACAAGTATAATACAGAAAATGATTGGTTAATTAAAAGTTTTAAATAATTGTGCCATCTTCAATTTGGATTTTGCTATACAAATGTTAAAAATTTGCGTCAGCATTAACAATTTTCAGACAGATTAGTTATTCATATCACCCTTAATATGAATCTGTACTTAATCTTCCCATTGGCAAACTCTTGCAATAGTTTAATGTAAAGATATTTAACACTTTTGAAAATTACTGGGCACAAATAGAATAAAATAATTGTAATTCACTGCTTTAAGTATACATATTTCAATAATATAATAAGATAGGTATACAGCTTTCACTTTTGAAAGTATGACATTAGACTGGCTGAAGTTCAAGAAACTTCACTACTCTCTCTTACAAATACTATTTATATGTACAAAGCACAGTTCTTTTTAGGTGGCATTTATTGAAGTCATATTTTTCTCATGGATAACAACACCCTCTCAGAAATTGGCAGTATGTGACATTCTGGATTCAGAGACTCCTATTCAGTGAGTGCAGTGACTTGAGATTGATTCTAACTAAAAGAGTACAAATTTAATTTAGAAAATTTCAAATAAATATTTGAAAAAAAATTTGAATGTTATTGAAATAAATATTTTAAATGCTGTTAATATTGAGCCATAAATTCAACAGTACCAAAAATAGAGAATAAGTTATTAATGAAATTTGGAGAACAGTTGAGTAATAAAAATTGAGTTATTAATAAATGTAATAGCAACTATCTGTTTAATGCCTGCTGTGTGCCAGGTCCTATCTAAGATATATTTCACACAAACACACACACACACTCAAATACTCTCTTAAACCCCTTGACAATGCTATGATATGAACACACTGTAATTGTAATTATCCCCATTCTACACATCTAGACACTAAGACAGAAAAAGTTCATGTTCTTGGCTAAGATTAACACCTAGTAAATGGTGAATGGCTTTAAATCTAGACATCTGATTACAGGTCCTACTCTCTGAACCACTGCATTAAATGTCAACTTTATGTAACAGGTGGTTTGCATTACATCATTTAACCAACCCAACAAGCACCAAGATTATTATGCATAATTGCATTCAATTTCCAGATATAATAACTAAAGTTATGAGAGGTTAAGTATTGGGCTTAGCATACCATTAATAAAGAGTGCACCTTGAGTTCTTACCTAGGAGTATATGCCAAT
Source organism: Daubentonia madagascariensis (assembly GCA_023783475.1). Taxonomy (NCBI): domain Eukaryota; kingdom Metazoa; phylum Chordata; class Mammalia; order Primates; family Daubentoniidae; genus Daubentonia; species Daubentonia madagascariensis. The sequence goes on from JAKFHU010001035.1 coordinate 3,805,539, forward strand.
ATATCCTATTCTCATTTTATTACCACATTTCGCCACTGATTGTATCATTCAGATCGCGCCTTTATATTTTTATATTTTAGCGTTAAATGTGTGAAAGTACAGAGGTGATGAGAAAGTTGGTTACTTGTCTAAGTTGGCTTAAAAATACAACTTTATTCATTAAAAAGAGGGATTTATTGACTATAAATATTTGAATCAGCCCAAGGATTAACAGACAATTCAAGGTGTGTGCTTTAAAGATACTGTGGGAAACCATGAAGAGATGCTGGATGGTAGAGAGGAATGTTTTAGAGACAACTCTTTGGAAATATTTTTATTTCCACTCGCTTTTCTTCTTACTCAGATTTATTTCTTATATCACTAAGGCATAGGTAATATTCACAGTATTTTCCAGTTTGATATACATCTGCTATTTATTGGTAAAAATATGGGCCACATTAGATAATTAAATGTCCGGAGATACCCCTCACAAAGGCAAAACCACACAGTATCTGGGGAAATCATTTTACCGTTTCGTTGGCTGTGTGTATTTGAAATTCATGGTTTCTGACACCTCTTTAAAGCCCTGCTGTCTGGTGATGTGCATTTTCTCATCCATTTTCAGCTTGATGTATTTCAAAGCTAGAAGTCTGAGGCAAGTTTAGGAATCTATTGTCGAAGAAGTGAAGTGTGGGGCAAGATGCCTAAGGAAGCGAAGGTGGCCTTGAAGGAGAGTAAGCTGTCCAGCAAGAAGCTGTCCTCACAGCAACTTCCAGTTGTTTCTGCTGGTGGAGCCGCTGGTGGAGTGTGGCTGATCTCCAATTTATTCTCATTCAAGGCAAATGTATCTGTTTTAAAGCACACCTACTCCTGAAAGACTCCAAAGCAACTGAATTTGAGCTTTGAAAAAAATTCAATCTAATCTAACAGTGTCCATTGGAGCTTGAACCCCGTGTGTGTGTAATTTTTATATTTTATGTATTTTATTATCACATTTCATACACACATTTCATAAATATATATTCTTTTTTAAAATCAAAACTAATAGGACACTAGCCTAACTTACTTGTACCTCATGTTTTTGAAAGCACACATGTTTTTGGAAACATGAAAATCTTAGGGACTTGAAAGCATGGCAGTGGTGTTGGGCACAGAAGGGCAACCATCACTCACTTAGACACTGAAAGGGAAGCAGCTTCCTCAGGGGGAACTGGTTTCAGTGAGAGCAAGTGGATAAGAATGAGACCATGGCTACATCTGTCTCTATTAACACTTTGTGTCTCTATGATTTGGACTACTCTAAGTACCTCATGTAAGAGGATTCATACAATACATGTCTTTTTGTGGCTGGCTTATTTCATTAGCATGATGTCTACAAGTTTCATCTATGTTGTAGCATATGCCAGAATTTTCTTCCTTTTCAGTGTTGATGAATATTCCATAGTGTGTGTGTGTGTATCATATTTTGTGTATTCCTTCATCTATTGACATCTATTGATAAACACTTGGGTTGCTTCCACATGTCAGCTATTGTGAGTAACACAGCTATGATCATGGGTATAAATATTTAAGGCTCTTTTTAATTCATTTGGGAATATGTTCAGAAGTGGAATTGCTGAATCACATGGCAATTCTATTTTTAATTATTTGAGGAACTATCTTGCTGTTTTCCACAGCAGGTTTACTGTTTTACATTCCCATGAATAGTGCACAAGGGTTCCAAGTTTTCCACATCTTCACCAACACTTATTATTTTCAGTATTTTGGGTTTTTTTTAAATACTAGCCATCCTAATGGGTGTAAGATGGTATCTCATTGTAGCCTTGACTTGCATTTCCCTAGGGATTAACAATGGTGAACATCTTTTCATGTGCTATTCGTCCATTTGCATATCTTCTTTGGAGAAATGTCTCTTCAAGTCTTTTGCTCATTTTTGAATTGAGGTTTTCTTGTTGTTGCTATTGTTGTTGTTTTTAAGAGTTCTCTATATATTTAGAATATTATTTCCTTGTTAGATGTATGATTTGCAAATATTTTCTTCTATTATGCCTTTTCACTGTGATAGTAGAGTCTTCTGATGCACAATTTAAAAAAAAATTAAGTTCAATTTGCCCATTTTTTCTTTTGTTGCTTGTGCCTTTGGTGTCATATCCAGAAAGCACTGCCAACTCCAATGGTGTGAAATTTTTGTCCTATTTTTTTCTAAGAGTTTTATAGTTTTAGGTCTTACATTTAGGTCTTTGATCCATTTTGAGTTATTTTGTATATGGTGTTTGTTTGGCAGTATTCTTTTGCATATACATCTCCAGTTTTTTCAGCACCACTTGTTGACATGACTGTCCTTTCCCCATTGAATGGTCTTGGCATCCTTGTCAAAAATTATTTGACCATATATGGGAGGATTTCTTTTTGGGCTCACTATTCTATTGCACTGATGTTATGTCTGGCTTTATGCCAGTACTATACTGTTTTCATTATTGTAGCTTTGTAACAAATTTTGAAATCAGAAATTGTGAGACCTCCAGATTTGTTCTTTCTCAATATTATTTTAGTAATTCTGAGGCCTTTGGGATTCCACATGAATTTCAGGATGAATTTCTATTTCTACAAAATAACATCATTGGTATTTTGGTAGGAATTGCATTGTAGATGCTTCGGGTAGTATTCACATCTTAGGAATGCTAACTCTTCCAATCCACAAACATGAGATGTGTTTCCATTTATTTATATCTTTAATTCTTTCAGCAATATTTTCTAGTTTTCATTATACATGTTTTTCATCTCCTTGGTTAAGTTAATTTCTAAGTATTTTCTTCTTTCTGATGCTATTTTAAATAGAATTGGGTTTATAATTTCCTTTTCAGATAGTTCATTGTTAGTGTATAGAAATGCAAATGATTTTTATGTGTTGACTTTATATCCTGATACTTTGCTGAATTCATTTATTAGTTCTAACATTTTTTTGTGAAATCTTCAGGGTTTTCTATAAATAAGATCCTATCATCTGCAAACAGGATAATTTTACTTCTTCCTTTCCAATTTGGATGTCTTCTAATTTTTTTGTTGCCTAATTGTTCTGGCTTGAAATTTCTGTACTATGTTGAATAGAGGTGGTGAAAGTGGGCATCCTTGCCTTGTCCCTGATCTTAGAGTAAAAGCTTTTGGTTTGTCATATTGAGAGTGATATTTTCTGTGAGTTTTTTAAATATATGTCTTATGTTATGTTGAGCAAATTTCCTTCTTTTTTTTTTGTTTTTTGAGGGTTTTTATCATGAAAATGTGTTGAATTTTGTCACATGCCTTTTCTATATCAATTGAGATGATTTTGTGTTTTTATTTCCCCTTCATTCTGTTAATGTAGTATATCACGTTGATCAATTTTCATATGTTGTATCATCCTTGCATTCCAGGAATAAATCCCACTTGGCAATGGTATATTATCCTTTTAATATGTTGCTGAATTCAATTTGCTAGTATACTGTGGATTTTTGCATAAGGATCTTGGATATTAGACTGTAGTTTTCTTTTCTTGTAGTGTCTTTTTCTGGCTTTAGTATTAGGGTAATGCTGGCTGCATAAAACTATTTAGGAAATGTTCTCTCCTCTTCAATATTTTGGAAGTGTTAGAGAAGGATGGGTGCTAGTTCTTTAAATATTTGGTAGAATTTACCAGTGAAGCCAACAGGTCCAGGGCTTTTCTTTGCCAGGAGGTTTTTGATTACTGTTTCAATTTCCTTACTTATTCAGATTTTTTATTTATTTGTGATTTAGTCTTGGTGGGTTTGTGTTTCTTGAAATTTGTTTATTTTGTCTGTGTCATCCAAGTTGTTTGTGTATACTTGCTCATGGTACTCTCATAATCCTATTTACTTCTGTAGAATTGGTAGTAATGCCCCCACTTTCCTTTTTGATTTTAGTAATTTGAGTTTTGTTTTTTTTCCTTAATCCATCTAGCTAAAAGTTTGTCAATTTTATTTACCCTCTAAAAGAACCAATTTTGGGGTTTGTTCATTTTTTCTATTTGCTTTTTTGATTCTCTATTTCATTTGTCTCTTCTCTAGTCTTTATCATTACCTTTCTTCTGCTAGCTTTGGGTTTTATTTGTTCTTCTTTTTCTAGTTCCTTAAGTTACAAAGTTAAGTTGTTGATTTGCAATATTTTTTGTTTTTAGTGTAGGCATTTACAGGCATAAATTCCCTCCACAGCACTGCTTTACTGTGTCACGTATGTTTTGCCATGTTATGTTTTCACTTGCACTTGTCTTAAGTATTTTCTGATTCCCCATGGAGTTTCTTTTGTAATCAGTCGGAAGCTTAAGGGTGTCTTGTATAATTTCCATAAATTGTTGAATATTCCGGTTTTACTTTTGTTATTGATTTCTGACTTTATCCCGTTGTGGTTGAAGAATGTCCTTTGTATGATGTCTGTCCTTTAACATCTACTGAGGTCTATGCAGAAAAATGCCCATGTGCATTGAGAAGAATTAGTATGTTATCATTATGGGTAGAATATTCTCTCTATGTGTGTCTGCTAAATCTAGTGGATTTATTGGGTTAAGTCCTCTGTTTTCTTACTCATCTTCCTTCTGTTTGTTTCATTCATTATTGAGAGTGAGGTAATGACGTTTCCACCTGTCAGTGTGGGACTATACATTTCCGTCTTTATTTCTGTCAGTTCCTGTCCATGTGTATTGATGGTCTGTCATTAGGAGCATAAACGTTTGTTAAGTTCCATCTTCTTTCAGTACTGACCATTTTATTAACATATAATTCCCTTCTTTGTCTCTTATAAACTTTTTAAATTTAAAGTCTATTTTGTCTGATGTTAGTAGAGCCACCCCGGCCCTGTTTTGGTTACTATTTTCATGGAATATATTTTCCATCCTTTCACTTTTGATCTATTTGTATCTTTGTATCTAAAGTGGGTCTTTTGCCAACAGTAAATAGTTGGATCATATTTTTTATATAATCTGCCAATCTCTGTCTTTTGCCTGAAGATCTTAATAAGCTTATATCCAAAGTAATAGCTGAAAGGGAAGGACTTACTTCTATTATTTTGCTATTAGTTTTCCCCCGTTTGCTTTTTTGTCCCTCATTCCTTAATTATTCTCCTTTTTGTTTATTCGATTTTTTTAATAGTCAATGGTTTAAATTCCATCCTTGTTTCCTTTTGTGTATGTTTTATAGCTATTTTCTTTGTTGTTATCTTGAGGATTGAATTTAACATTCTAACGTTGTAGTATTCTGAGTGAAATTTATACCAGCTTATAGTCAATAACACATACAAACTTTGTTCTTTTTATACCTATGTCCCCACTACTTTGTTGATGTCACAAAATTACGTATTTTTAGATTGTGTGCCCCAAAACATAAATTAATAAATATTTTACATGCCTGTCTCTAAATTATCTAGAAAAAAAATGTAGAGTTATGAACCAAAGTGACAATAATATTAAAATTTAGACTAATACTTTAGAAAAATTGTTTAGTATCTTAAATAATGTAGAAAAAAATGGAGTTACAAACCATTGTTAAAATAATATTTGCTTTACAGTTGCCCATGCTCTTACCTTTATCAAAATCTTTATTTCTTCCTAGGGCTTCAAGTTACTGTTCAGGGTCTTTTCATTTTACCGTGCAGGACTCTCTTGAGCATTTCTTGCAGGGCAGGTCTAGTGGTAACAAACTCCCTCAGCTTTTGTTTATCTAAGAATTTCTTAATTTTCCCCTTACTTTTCAAGGATGGTTTTGCCAGATCAAGGATTCTTGACTGACTTTTCGTTTCTCTTTTATCACTTTGCACATGTCAGCCCACTGTTCACAGTCTTCCTGGGGATCTCTTGCTGCTTTCAAGGTTCTCTCCTTGTCTTTGTTTTTTGGATGTTTTGTTATAGTGTATCTTGGTGTGGGTCTCTCTGTGTTCATCTTACTTGGAGTTTGTTGAGCCTCTTGGATGTTTACATCATTAATCAAATTTGGAAAAATTTCGGCCGTTATTTCTTCAAATATTTTCTCTGCTGTTTTTCTCTTTCTCCTTCCAGGACTTTTGCAGTGCACATCTTCATGCTGTGCCGCGAGCCCCTGAGGCTCTGCTCACTTCTCTTTGACCTCTTTTCTTACTGTGCCTCAGATTCAATAATTTCCGTTTTTCTGTCTTAAAGTTTCTGATTCTTTCTTCAGCCTCCACAAATCTACCTTTGAATACCTCTAGTGTACTCTCCATTTCAGTTATTGTGCTTTTTACTTTCATAATTTCCTTTTGTTTTTTTCTTAGGTTTTCTACATCTTTATTAATATTTCCATTTTGTTTATACATAATTTTATGGCCTTTCTTCCACATGTTTCTTTAGTTCTTTGGACATCTTTAAGACAGTTGCTTCAAAGTTTTCATTTAGTAGATTTACCTCAGGTTTTTTTTCAGAGACAGTTTCTGTTAATTTGTTTATATTTCCTGTGATTGGGCCATATATTTCCAGGTTTTTGTATGCATTGTGATTTTTTGTTGAAAGCTAGACATTTGAATATAATAATGTAATAATTCTAGAAATCAGATTCAGCCCTTTCCCCAAGGTTTGGTGTTTTTTGTTATTGTTGTAGTTTATTGGTTTTGGATTTTATGATTGCTGTAGGTTGTCTCTGTGCCAAGAATCAACCAGTGTAAACTCAGGTCTTTTTTGAGCCTGTGCCTTTCTCTGTAGATTCACACTTCCTAATTTCCCACATATATGCAGTTGCATTTGTATGTCCTAGTCTTTAATGTATGTTTCCCTAAAGGAGAAAAAGAGAAGTATGAAGGGTAGGGGACCGGTGCTGGCCCCTTAAATCCTTGAGAGTCACTTCAGCAGGATGGGGAAGGTTTTGCAACGATGGGGGGATATGCAATAATAGTGGCCACTCATCTCTTTGTCTGCACCTCATGATAAGAAGTGGCAATCAGCAATCAGAGCATAGATCACCAATATTTGGAAGACAGGCTACTTTTTGCTCACTCTAGCTCTTGCAAACTGTGTGCATGCTGCTCCTGAAATACATGTACAGGTGCCTGCCATGGGGCTGAGAGGTGGCAGATTGGTCACTGCTGCTGTGCTAAGAGCTGACATTGACCAAAATTCACCTCAAATTACCATCCAAACGTTCCTATGGAAGTTGCAAACCTTCACTAGACTCCAGAGTTTCAAAATAGTTCCATCAGGCAGATTCTGTCAATGCAATTATAGTCTAGGTGGGGATACAGATTCCTGGTGCTTGCTACTCCGTCATTTTCCCAAAATCGTCTTGCTGAGAATTTTTAACATGAATGGATATTGAATTTTGTGAGAAGTTTTTTTCTGTATCTATTGATATAACCCTATTTTTCTTATTTAGTCTGTTTATATGATGAATCATATTGATTGACTTCCAAATGTTGAAATAGCCATGAATTTCTAGGTACAACCACACTTGGTCTTGATGCACTATCATTTTATGTATTAATAAATCAATTTGCTAATATTTTGTTGAGGATATTTGCAACTATCTTAATAAGAAATATTAGTCTGTATTTGCATTTTTGTTCATTATCTTTTTCTGGTTTTTGTATTATGGTAATTCTGGCCTTATGAAATAAAGTTGGACCATGTTCCTTCCTCTACTATTTTTTTGTTGTGATTATGTAGAATTGACATTTTTTTCTCCTATATATTTAGTAGAATTTGGCAGGGAAACCAGTTGGGCCTAGGATTTTCTTTTTGAAAGGTGTATGGCAAAAATTAAATTTTGCTAATTGATGTAAGAGAATTCATATTATGTATTTCTTCTTAAGAAAGTTTTGATAGTTTAGGTCTTTCAAAGAATTGTTCAGATTAATCTCTACAGAAATAGATGTCAGATATTTCACTATGCACTTGTAGTATTTGCTTATCATCATTTTCATGTGTGTGTGCTCACTGACGATGTCCTCTCTTTCGTTTATGGTAACAATTTCCGGTTCATCTCTTTTGCTTTGGGGAGTCTGGCTACAGGTTTATCAACATGATTGATCTTTTCTAAGAACCAGTGTTTGAATTTATCGATTTCATTCCTACTGTTTTCCCACTTTAATTTCACCCATTTATATACTAGCGTGTGGGCTACTTCTTCCAGAGGACTTTTCTCAATGCTATTTTTCTGCTTGGGTCTGAGTCTTCCTGCCACATTTATATCCAGAAAGGTTCTGTTTTCTCAAAAATCTCCTAACTGTATTTCTTTACAATGTCTGCTCAAAGCTTTGTCACCATGATGGTGGGGCTGAGGGAAGGAGCTGTTCTCTCGTGTTCATATTATGTCTCAATCTTAGGCAGACACTAAGAACCTGGACTCAGCCTTCAGAAATATTCCTGTCTGCTCTCCCGCTGCAGGGCTATGGCAGGTGTATATTCATGCTCTACCCCTGAGGTATAGATTTTCTTTCCTATGTCCTTTTTCCAACTTCAGTGGGTTTCCACAGCTCTCTAAGATGTCAGTTTTTAACCTTCTTTCCCTGAAGATTAAAACTTTTGTTTCTTAAGGATGATAAGAAAGTTATTTTGGGGAAGAATTTTGGCCTTGGTTGCTATTACCCATCACCAGTTAGAAACGTGGAAGCTTTGTTAAATGCATCCCAATCTTCTGCATGAGTGCTTTCTTGGGTTCATGCAGGACAAGGCTGCCAACGGAGAAGGCACCCTGATGACTGTGGTCCTCCTGGGCGTCCTCTTGTCCTGCCAGCCCACACTCTTGCGCTAAGAACTATAAACATTTTAGCTGAGTCTTCTCATGAGCTTGTATGTTGTCTGCCCTGGGGCTTGTTTCTCGCTGCGCCCACTCTCTCTCCCCATATATTGGGTTAATTGCTTTCCCTGTGACCTCAGCTCTCTAATAAATTCTATAAAAGTCATTAATGTGCACTTTTTTCCAGCTTTTCTGTTGTTGTTATAAGAATGGAGAGTAACACACTGTCCACTTGTTTACATCTTGAGCTGAAACAGGAAGTCCAACTACAATTCTTGATTTTTGAATTTAATTGTTTAATTTTATAAAATAGATTAGACTTCACCTGTGAAAATATTGTAAGAATTCTCTCTACTAAATTAAATATAAGGATACCTGGAGATAAACTTCTGTCAATAATACAGAAAGCAGCACTTCAAGCATTTGTCATACCACCAAATTCTAGAATCACAGATTCTTAAACATTATGTCTGAAGCATCTTTTGAAAGTATTGGTTCCAATGTTTTTCTCAACTTATCACTATTTATAGACCTCACAAAAAATTTACCTCACCCAATGTATTCTTAGTGTACCCAGTTTCACAGGTGATGTCAATGTACATGTTACACTAACCTAACCAGTCATAATATTCTTTCTAGACAATACATAAATTATAAAAAATGTCTTTGAGCTAGAAGCTATTCTAGATGCAACAGCAAAACAACTCCTCCAAAATATCCCCGTAATTCTGACACGGTTGCTTGCATCTTTTGTGCAGCTCCCCGGATCTTCCTATGTCAGAATCAGGATCCCTGGTGACAAACCACTACTAAAAGTGATTATTCTGTGCAGTCTGTTGTCAGGCCTTTGCAAGACTATGACTCCTCAGTATCCTCAAATACCTCTCCTATGAAAGGACCCACGGAAGGGAAATATGCATGAAGATGGGGAGCCCAACTGTAGACATTAGGCAGCTTGAGGTGGTGGATAAAATGCTGCACATAAACCCAGTAGAAACACAAGTCAATGAAGAGGATCTATGACCACACAGAATAGGCAAAAATCAATTATTTGAGATTCTAACCTGTCTTCCAAATTCTAGTCCAGTGAATTTTATATTAAATCAGATTTTCTAAAAGATATTTTAAATCAGGTTATTTTCACCTTTTTGAAGATAAATAAAAAATCAATGCTAATGTTTAATGAAACATCCAGTTACCTTTTAAACCAAATGTGTGTTCCATTTCAATTTTCTCAGATTCTCTTCAAGTCCATTTTGTGTCATTATCCACAGATGGACAAGGCTATTATCCACAGGTGATTTTACTTATTTACCTTTCCATCTTTCTGTAAACCCTAAGATTGTATTTTTCAAATACCCTGAAGTACTTGTTCATTTTCATGAGCACTAGATCTGTCCTAAGTGCATAGTAGCACCATTTCCAAACAATCATAACTAGAGATCTGAATTGCAGCTGTCTAAGAAGAGACAGGTAACATTAAGAAGCACTGCAAATGTTCTATTTCTTAGGTTATTATCCTAAGTAGGTCACTGGTTTTCCATATATTTGGTAAGTGAGAATCACCTAGGAGCTTACTAAAGATGCAGATCCCCAGGTACAATCCTAAACCTACTAAGTCAGGATCCCTGGAGATTGCTAGTGCAGTTAGTCTAGGAATTTGCAGAGATGTTACACAAGTTTGAAATATTCATATTTTTCCTTTTCTAGTTAAATTTTAATTTTTGCTTAATATCTTTACTGTTAATATGGTAAACATATTTTCCTTTTGCCTATTTCTCTTTTGGAAGATCATGTTTTTGATTATTTGCTTGTTTGTCTTCTACCTATATTAGTCCCTGTCTTGAAAGTGGTAAACATTATTTTTGCTTTCTCCAACTGTAACATACTTTGTGAGTATTATGGGAGGATTTCTAAATCATAACTCAATCTAAGGCTGTTGAATGTGAAAATAAAGGATAGACAACTTCAATGATAATTATTTATTAGAAACTTAAGTTGAGGTCCAGATAAGTCTGCTTTTGGAAACTGAAAATTCAAAAAAAAATCTACCAAGGTAATGGTTATGAAAATTTTGATATTTCTTTTTAAAAAAGTAAATCATTTAAGGCCTTGTTAATTCTGATAATGCATCTAAATTCTCTTCCTGGGAAGGGAAAAGAAGTAAACAAACAAATCACTAGGATGAGTGTGCATCAAGGCAAAATAAAACAGGTGATGCAAAACACCAGAAGTTAAAGCCATAGAACGATACAACATCAGGCTAAAGGATGAAAATAATAAGCATACATTTAATGATGACTCAAACTCCTTTTTTATTGTGGAGATTAAAAAAGTAGCAATAAGTAGAAGCATTTTTGGTTGGTGGTTTAGCAGACCAAAAAATGAGCAATCTCGCACTTGAGCTGTGAAGACCTGGCGAAGCTTGCGTGGATACGTGTGAAAACAGAGCAGCAACTTCACAGTTACAGCAGCAGAGACACTGAAATGATAAATCCAGGTGGACTGAAGTAAGAAAAAATAAAGCAATAGAAGAAAGTTTTTATCACTATCAACATTGCAGGTACTTCTATAATGGCATAATCTTTGAAGTTTGTAGAACTAATGAACGGAGTGTTTTTGCATTCTTCCCACTAGCATTGCAATCTTTAACATCTTTTGTAAAATCAGAAAATGTTTTAGATGTCATGACATAGTTGCTATAGTCCACTTGTTTGTTTCTCCACAAAACTCATGTTGAAATCTAGTCCCTGTTATGGTGATACCAAGAGGGGGGGTTTAGAATGTAATTGATCATAAGGGCTCTGCCCTCATGACTGGAATTAGTGCCCTGATAAACAGGCTTGAGGGATCCTGTTTTCCCCTTTCTGCCACATGAAGACGCATAGAGTAATGAATTTCTATTGTTTATAAATTATCCAGTCTATAATATTTTTGCTAAAGTAGCTCTAGCATGCCGAGACAATAGTGAGTTGAATTTTGGTGATAAAAAGGCATGGATTTGATCCCAAATTCATGACTTTCCAGCTAAGCAATTTACACAGGTCATTCAAAAATCTTTAAGCCTGAGGTTCCTCATTGTAAAATGGAAAATATAACCCTAAACCTTCTGAATCATGTAAACATGTTTGTTGTTGTTTTGCTTTAATTTGTTTTCCTTACCTGGACTGCCCTTCTGCTACTTTCTGCCAGAAGAAATACTATTCATTATTCATTGTTATTATAACAAAGTCACTGTCTTTGCTATTTTCCTAATTCAATACCTCCCTCCATCCAGGAAGAATTAAATATTATTTTCTCAGTGTCCTCTTGGCATTTTAAACATTATCTTTAGCCATTTGTAAAATACCATATTATACCTGTTAAGGTGCTTCCTTCCCATGGTACAATATGCATTTGTAAGTGCAGGGACTGAATTCTATACAACCCTGTCTCATCTGGTTAGCACAATACTCCAATAGCTATATGCATATGGCAGATTGCTCAATAAATTTTTTTTGTATTTTTTTCCTTGAAAATATTTTTATTGTGGTAAAATACACATAATGTAAAAGTTGCCATTGTAACAGTATTAAAGAATACCATTTATTAGAATTTTGTACATTCAAAACATTTCATTACCCCAAATACAACACCTTACATATTAAGTAGTCACTCCTAATTTTTCCCTCTTCCCTGTCCTGGCAACCATGAATCTACTTTCTATCGCTATGAATTTGATTATTCTAGGTAGTTCATTATAAATGGAATCATAGAATATTGGTCATTTCGTGTCTATTTTACTTAGTAAAATGTTTTCAAATTTCATCCGTGTTGGAGCATGTATCTATTTTTAATTTCTTTTTATGACTGAATACTGTTTTGTTGTATGGATATACCATATTTTCTTTACCTATTTATATGTTGATAAACATTCAGGTTACTTCCCCTTTAGGCTATTGTAAATGGAGCTGCTTTGAACACTCTTGTAAAGGTTTTTGTTTGACTAGTTTTCAATTATTTTGGGTACATAGCAAGGAGTAGAATTGCTTGGTCATGTGGTAACTCTATGCTTAGCTTATTGACAAGCCACCAAACTGTCTTGCACAATGGCTGTACCAATTTACATTCCAATAAGCAATGTATGAGGCTTCTATTTCTCTTCATCTTTGCTGTCTTCGTCCATTTTGTGTTACTATAGCAAAATGCTTGCGACCAGGTAATTTACAAAGGAGCGATGTTTATTTAGCCCATGACTCTACAGGCTGGGAAGTGCAAGATCAGGTGGCTGCACCTGGTGAGAGCCTCATGCTGCTTCACAGCATCATGGCAGAAAAGTGGGAGGGGACGTGGGTCTGTGAGAAAGGGAAAAACACAAAGGATGGATCTTTCTTTGTAACAATCCACTCTCACAGTAACTGATCCAGTCCATACAGAGTGAGAACTCACTCATTCCCTCAAAAATTAACGTAATCCCCCAAAAGCAGCATTAGTCACTCTTAACTACCTAATCTCCTCTTAAAGGCCCCACCTCCAAACACCTCCACCCTGGAGACCAAATTTCCAACACACGAAATGGGGGACACATTCACACCATAGCATTTGCCAATGCTTGTTATAATGTTTTCCATTATTTACTATTATTATTATTATGGCCATCCTAGTAGGTGTCATGTAGTTACCCATTGTGGTTTTGATTTGCACTCATTAATGACTAATGACATTGAACATCTTTTCATGTGTTTATTGGACATCTGTATATCTTCCCTAAACAAATCTCTATTCAAGTTCTCTGCCCATTTTCTTTTTGTCTTTTTTGCTGTTGAATTGTAAGATTTCTTTATAAATTGTGGATACTAAACCCTTATTAGTTGCATGATTTGCAAATATTTTCTCTGATTCTGTAGGAAGTCTTTTTACTCTCTTGATGGTGTACTTTAATGGACATTTAAAATAATTTAATGAAGCACAACTTTTAAATTTTAAGTTTTTCCTCTTGTTGCTTTGCCTTTTGGTGTCATATTTAAGAAACCATTGCCAAATACAAACTCATGAGGTTTGCCCTTATGTTTTCTTCTAAGAGTTTTATACTTCTTCATCCTATAGTTAGGTTGTTAATCCTCTTAAAGTTAATTTTTATATGTGATGTGAGAAAAGATATTCATTTGTCCCAGACCATTTGTTCTTCTTGGCTCTTGATGAAAATCAATTGACCATAGATGTATTAATTTATTTTTGGACTTTAAATTTTATTCAATTGATCTATATGTCTATTTTTGTGCCAGTACCATACTGTTTTGATTATTGTGTATTTGTAGAAAGTTTGAAACAACAGGAAATTATGAGCCCTCCAACTTTCTTCTTCTTTTTCAATATTTTTTGGATATTCATGGCTCCTTGAAATTCCATATATATTTGAAAATCATTTCTCCCATTTCTGCAAAAAAGGCCATTGGGATTTTGACATGGAGTGTATTGAATTCATAGATCACCTTAGGAAGTATTACCATCCCAATAATATCAAGTCTTCCAATCCATGAACATGGGATGCCTTTCCATTTACTTAGGTCTCTTAAGCTCTTTCAGCAATGTTTGTAGTGTATTGCATACATGTCTTTCACTTCCTTGACTAATGAATCCAACTCATGTTTAAATATTTCCATTTTTGGGAAATTGCCAACTCCTAATATAATTCTAACTGTTAAAGTGTTTAAACATATTGCATCAAATTTTACTTTCTAGTAACTATTGCATTTTTGTGAAGAGTCAATTTCTGAGAGAATATATATCGAAACTGGAGTTGCACTTCCAGGGCCCAGTAGATCTCAACTGAATAACAAAAATATTACTCAAGAATAAACAGTGAAAAAGGTAAATATGAGAAAGAAAGTACTGTCTGTTTTTTGTATTTATAATGTGTCATAAATGGACACACATCAATCAAGATATGGATTTATATGAATGCATAACACAAGGACATTTTCCATTTTAGAAAGAGTGAGGTTATGGAGTCCTCCTTGCTCTCTCTCTTGAAGTTGAAACTATTTTATTCATTTAAAACTAGTAAGCTTTATGATTAGTAGTATGTTAAAAAATATATTTTACCTCTAGGGGGAAGTCACACAAGTTTAAGGCTGGAAGTGAAAGAAAAACAGAAAGTGTCAGTATGCTGTTGCACTGATAGACATAGGTAAGGAGGGTAAGAAGGACATAGGCAAGCTTTTCAGATGAGTCTGATAACTCAATCCCTTGAGTTCTACCTTCCAGAGCTATAAAATAAATAAATAAATCAAAGCTTTAAAAAGAGCCATCAATTTTTACTGTTTCTGGTAATGTAAATAAATGGTCCTCTAAATATAGGCAAACATGAAATTATTAAAAGTAAACTCAATATAATCAGATTGAGGAAGGGAATGTCTTAATTACTTAAAATTGTATTTTTCTAAAAACATTTTAATATATAAGATCTATAAATATCCATAATTATTAATTCCTTAAATGACCACTCCAGACTTATGGAAAGTTCAAAATATAACCCAAGGTTGTTAGAACATATATTTCACTTAAGTAATGTCTTAAGGAAAAAAAGCTATTGCTTCAGAGTGGGGAACAGAGTTCAATTCTACTTAATCTCCAAAGACTAATTATTACCACTGTTTAAAAAAAACTATATCAGACCTACATTTGACCCTTAGATTCTTTAAAAGTTTGAGACAAGGAAGAACAATGCTGATGATTCTGAAATTATAGACATTTCATAATATTCTAAAGCTCTGATTGTTAATTAGCACTGAAATGAACCCAGAGTCTCTTCTGGGCAGAGCAGTGCACTTTTAATTAGACTAATATTCATCAAGAGATAAAGTAATCTTTGTATCAACTTTGAGTCTAAGGTATATTATAAACTTTTAATAATTTGATGTTGATTAAATTGATAGTAATTGTAGCACTTGACACTGTTTTATTATCTTGGTAAATATATTGGGGTAAATTTCTTATTATATTTGAATCTGAACTTATAGAAAGATTAACTACTTACTTAGTATATTTCACACCAAAATTGAAGCCTATCCAAATGATCTGGTCTAAACTGTGTTGGATTAATTCATTAGCAGATAATGTGTGATGAAATGCTATATCTAATAATATTAATAAAACTGTGTTTTATATTAATAACAAGTCTATTACTATACTCTTTACATATATCAATCTGTTGTAGCCTAACAATGAGCATGAGATAGGAAATGTTTACAGATGAAAATGTTAAGGTTTGGTTTCTTCAACTCTGTAAAGATCTTTTTCCAATGAACCATCTTATTGGAAATTTACAGTTATTAGATCTCTTATCACTAAAGCATTTCCAAGGATTCTGTATTTTTCTGTTAATGTAGAATTACAGTAAGCTGACCATAAACCATTGGCATATGTGATTTTCTTCCCCACATTTCTACTTCCCCATTAGATTCTGAAATTTTCTAAGACAGAGCTTATGTCCATTCATATTTGTATTGCCAGGACTAGATAGTGTTAACCACAATGTAAGGCACTCAGTAGATGTTTCTTAAATGGATGAGTAAATCTGAAGCTGACCAGTAAGTCCTTCCTTGTATTGCAAAACAAACCAAACAAAGCAGTCTGCATAGATGTTCCTGCAATATGCTGTGCTCAGTTCCATCACAGCTTAAATCACATTGCATTATACTTGTCTGCTTTCTTGACAGCCCCACTGCCCATTCCAAACAAATGTAGTTTTGAGAGAATGGGCTCTACCATATACATCTGTGAATCCCTAGTCCTAGCAAAATGTCTAACACAGTTACTGGGGGCTCAGTAAATATTTATGAAATGAGTATGTGGCTGGAAAAGTCTTTGTATATTCACCATTTACCTCCTGATGAGGAGTACGTTTATAATAAAAGTGGATAAAAAGACAAGAATTGTTAACATAATGCCACATAGATAATTTAAAATTAATAGTTATATATATATTTTTAAAAGTTTGCTTGCATTTTAGATTTGCTACTCTGAAGAAAAATCTAAAACTTCTCTAGGAGAGACTGAGAACATCCATAGTTACTGTCTCTTCCAGGATAAAGACAGGGAGAATGTAGTTATTGCCTGAACCAGCTAGCACTGCCAGAAGAAAACGAAGGGATAGAAAAGACCAAGGAGAAACGCGGAGCGAGAAAAGGAGGAAGATGATCAGAGAGGGTACGGGCTCTCGGATTCCCGGGGGAGGCAGATATGGTGTGGGCTGAAAGACGCACAATGGAGAAAGTGAAAAATGAAATTTTTGCTACACCCTCCGCCCTTTATCTTGAGAGTCTAAAATTCTCTCTTTAATAGCATATTGCTCCAAGTTGAGGCAGATAGGTTGCACAGGGATTGTCAAGTGTTTATACCTTCTCCTTGCAGTTCGAATGTCCCTTGAACATATTCAGGATATGAGAGATGCCACCTAGTTAGAGCAGCTTTGGAAAGACAGACTCTAGGAGAAAATCCACTGGGTCCCAATGTCACCTCAGAAAGACAAAGGGAGGCCCCAACAGGTGCAGGCCAGTCTGACCAGGCTTCCCTGAAGACTGCATGGATATAACCCAAAACATCCATCAAAGTCAAGAGCATTACCATAGAAAGGTCTGGTGATAAAAATGTGTCGAATAGCTCTGCTTTAACTTGTTCAGATCGAACTTGTGCTGTAAGCCATAAATCAGAGACCTCTCTGGCTTAGTCTTTGGGTGAACACATCTTGACTTTCCTCTGCCTAATCCAGAGGGCCTGATGGCACAAAGTCAATTTTCCTTTCCTTAGCTTTGTACTCTGCAGTTCAGCACTTCAGCATGACCGCACCCTGTCACTGCTGCCCAAGCTGTCCTGCAGGGCTCTCCTGACACCTCCCTGAGGGCAGCCAGAAGCACTCCCCATAGGCTCCAGCAGTTCCGGGACCCCACTCCACCCGCCCACCCAGCCCTCCTTCTGCACAGTCCTTACTCTTCTCAAATGTGAACAAAATGCCACTTGCTCCACCACCAACCTATATCGTTATTGTCCTTCCCCTTCACTGTTTTGGAATGACCAGATAAATCTGGACATTTGTTTTTGCTTACGTGCTTGTATGCTCATGCAGGTGTGAGTATTTATCTGATGTGTGTGTGTGGGAAGATCAGCTGAGGATGGCATTATGCTCCTTAAAACCTGGCATTAGGTCATTATGTATAAATATTTACATATGCACACATACATGTATACATACACATATACACACGTGCATATTAGAAAAACTACTTGTTTTAGAGATTGACATTATAAATTTCAATCTACCCTCTGGTTTAATTAATGGCATAATTCTTGGAGTGATTTTAGAAAATGAACTTAAATTCTGTGCAGCTCAGTTTTTTTAATCTGGAAAAAAGGATGATAAATTCTACTTTTCCAGGTTCTTATATGGAATGTATATTTGATGCTATGAAAATTAAATGAGGATTAAATAACTGAACAAAAAAGAATAAATGAAATGTAAATAAAACTGAATATGCTCAGCACATTGGGAGTCCAATAAAGCTGCCTTCTCCTTCTAATCCTTAGAAATTTCAAAAAGAATTTGTGCGTTGGGAATTTCCAACTCTGCCCTCCCTTGGTTGTCACGGTGCCTATAAGCTTGTCTGGGGCAGTAAGTACTGTTGTCTGACTGACTGTAATAGGCAGAATGTAGTCTGGGTAATTTGCATACGCACTATCTTCACGTCAGCTCTTAAATAAGCTTCTGGTGGAGATAGCTAATTATGCATGCACTGCAATGCTGTGTCACAGGGATTACAGTCAATCCTTTCCTCAAGGAAGAGTATTTATTTGTACTACATTGCTTGCTTGTTTGCTATTGGCATTTCCCTGAAAAGCTTGTGTTTTCTGTTTAACTACAGTTATGAAAATTTTAAATCGTACATGAAAATAGAAGAAATATTTAACCCTACCATGCAAAATAGTAAATAATTACATTAAGCCACACTATTAATTTTCATATTACCTCCCTACAATACTTACGATAGCTTCTATTGTTCTCACAGCTTAGAATCACAATTTACTATATCAAGTACCTTAGGATGTCACAATTGAATATGTCTAATAGCTCTTAGAGTTATTTGTTTTAATGTAATAGACTGTGTTACTACTACAGTTTGTTTTAAAAAATTTCATGTTTCCTCATTCACCATCCCACTTTAAAACAATTTCTACTCCCAACACGCGAAACCAGTACTTCTTTCGGCTCTGTAATTTGCCTCTTATACGTTCACAAGTGGAATTACCAAAATGCATAAGCCTCGTTTGTTTGGCCTCTCCTTATATCTGTTTTTGAGCATACTTGATTACCTGCATAAGTTTCTCTTATTCTGATTTTCCACTTAATAGCTTTATGCTATTCTTTTTCGTTCACCATTGATCACATTTGGATTGTCTTCTATTTTTAGCTATATGATAATCTACTTGACGCTGTCCAAGTGTGTGGACATGTTTTCATTTCATTGGCTGATTATATGATAGCATTATGGGTCTTGGTAAATTTTAGTTTAATTTTTAATTTAGTGAAACGACAATTACAGTCGGCCGTCTGTCCGTTGACACGTTCTCATCCTCAGATTAGCAACGTGGATCATAGTTTTCAAAACAATAAAATAAACACACAGTATAAATAATATCGGAGATAACATACATAAAACTGTGTACACAGCATTCACATGGCATTAGGTGCTATGAGCTAGAATCTAGCGATGATTACACCTGCAGGAGCAGGTCTGTGGGCAAATCACACGTTACATGGTATTGCGACAAAACTGGATCTACGGAGCCAAAGACCCGTCCCGTGGGATGATGGGTCGCCGTAACCCCGGGGGCTGCGCAGCTCCATCCTCAGGCAGCGCTGATAGGCGCGTTTCCGTCTCCTGTCCCTCCTTCGGCATCCCCCTCTCCTTCCTCTTCCCTCCTTCCTCCTTCCTTCTTCCCCCTCCCTTCCTCTTTCCTCCTCCCCCCTTCCCCTCCCTCCCTTCCTTCCTCCCTCCCTCCCTTCCTCCTCCCTTCTCTCCCTCCCTCCCTTCCTTCCTCCCCCTTCCTCCCCCCTCTCCTCCCTCCCTTCCTTCCTTCCTCCCTCTCCTCCCCCTCCCTTCCTCCTTCCTCCTCCCCCCTTCCCTCCTCCCTTCCTCCCTCCCTCCCTTCCTCCTCTCTTCCTTCCTCCTCCTCCGTCCTTCCCTCCCTCCCTTCCTCCCTCCCTCCCCTTCCTCTCCCTTCCTCCTCTCCCCCCTCCCCTTCCCCTCCCCTCTCCCCTCCCTCCCTTCCTCCCTCCCTTCCTTCCTTCCTTCCTCTCTTCCTTCCTTCCTTCCTTTAAGCCTTTCCTTAAAGACCAGGAACGTTGACCGCCTCTGCCCGTGCGTACCAGCGCTCCGCACACCTTCCTTGGTAAAACGCCTGTGCAAACACATTGCCCATATTTACACTGTGTCGTGTTATTTATATTGTGTTGTAAGGTTTTTCTATATCCTGAATACAAGCTATTCGGTTCTTTATCAGATGTATAATTAGAAAATATTTTCTATCATCAGGCATATGATTTTAAAATGTTTTCTGTGGCTTGACTTTTGTCTTTAATGATGTTTTTTAAAGTACAAACGTTTTCAATTTTGATGAAGTTCAATATACCAAATTTTTCTTTTATGGATTGTGCTGGTAGCTTTCTGTGTGACCCAAGGTGATAAAGACTCTCTCCTTCATATTCTTCCAGAAACTTTATAGTTTAAGCTCTTACACTTATGTCTATGATCTATTCTGAAGTAATGTTTTGTGTGTGGTGTGAGGTAAGGATTTACCTTTGTCCTTTGCATATGGATATCCAATTGTCTCAGCATCGTTTATGGAAAAAGACTATCCTTTGTCACTTAAAATACATTGGCATTTTTTTGTTGTTGTTGAAAATTGGTGAACCATAAATGAGAGAGTTTGTTTCTGGACTCTCAGTTATGTTTTTGACCCATATGTTTATCCTTATGCAAGTACCACCTTGTCTTGATTACTATATATGTTTTATGGTAAGTTTTAAAACAGTTTATTGTAATTCCTCCAACTTCCTTTTCAAAATTATTTTGCCTATGCTGTATTCTTTATATTCACTGTAAATTTTAACAAAGCTTTTCAATTTCTACAAAACAGCCTGCTGAGATTTGACAGGAATTCTGTGAAATCCATAGATGAATCTGAGGCGAACTGCTATCCTAACACTATTGAATATTCTAATCCTTAAGCTTGGAATATCTAGCCATTTATCCAGATTTTCTTTAATTTTCCTCAGCAGTAAATAAGTCTGGTAATTTTAAAAATTTAATTTATATCTAAGCATAATATTTTGATATTACTGTGAATGGAATATTTTTAAATTTTTAATAATTATATTACAATAGTAGTTGCTTATTTATAGAAATTTAATTGATTTTTGAAAAGTAATGCTGTATCCTGACATCATGATGTACTTATTATTTCTGGCTTTTTTTTAATGAATTACTTCAAATTTTCTACCTAAAATTAAAATAATTATATTTGTTTTTCTCCTCCAATCTGGGTACATTTAACTTCTTCTATTCTCTTCCCTTCTTTCCTATTCCCTCCTATTGTTTTTTTTTTTTCTTACTCCACTGAGTACAATCCCCGGTGAAATGCTGGATAAAGGTCGTGAAAGTGGAGCTGAGTTGGGGGGGGGGTCACTGGTTCTTTCCCAGTTAAATACAATGTGAACTGTAGGATTTTCTCAGACGCTTTATATGAGGTTGAGATAAATTCTTTCTTTTCCTAATTTCTTGAACTTTTTAATTATGAATAAGGGCTGGAGTCTATCAAGTGCTTTTCATATATCTATTTGTTTTTTATTAATATTATCTGCTTCATTTTTTGATTTTCAAATGTTATACCAAACATGCTTTTCTGTGATAACTTTACTTTATTTTGTTATTTAATATTTTTTATATGTTGGTGAATTAGGTCTTATGATACTTGTTACAGTTTTTGTGTATATGTTAATGAGAGGTATTGAACTGTAATTTTATTAGTTTTCTTTGTAATGTCTGTCTGATTTTAGTGTCAAGTTAATGTTGACCTTGTGGAATAATTTGAAGAGTGGCTTCTCTTTCTATATTTTGAGAGAGTTTGTAAAACATTGGTATAATTTATTCCTTAAGTTCAGTGGTTCTTCTGTGTATTTGTGTGTGTCTGTGTGTGTTTGCTATCTAGAATCTGCTATTAATTCACTGTACTAATTTTTTCTTTAAATTTTAGTTATTGTACTTTTCAACTCTGAAATTTTTATTAGGTCCTCTTAAAAAATAATTTCTCTCTCTTTGAGGTGATTCAACACTTATTGAGAGATTGCCACCATGGCTTTCTTTAATTCCTTAAAATGGTTTTCTTCAGTAATTTTTCAATATATTTAAAATCACTGACTTACAGTTTTTGTCTCCTAAGCCCAATATCTATGCCCTCTCAGGGACAGTTTCTATTGCTTTATTTTTTTTTTTTGAATACAGGTCAAACTTTGCTCTTTCTTTGCATGTCTCATAATTTTTAAATTGGAAACTGAACATTGTTAGTAACATAGTTTTGCAACATGGATTCTTATCTTTTATTCCTCAAAAGTTGTTGTTG
Source organism: Daubentonia madagascariensis (assembly GCA_023783475.1). Taxonomy (NCBI): domain Eukaryota; kingdom Metazoa; phylum Chordata; class Mammalia; order Primates; family Daubentoniidae; genus Daubentonia; species Daubentonia madagascariensis. The sequence goes on from JAKFHU010001035.1 coordinate 3,827,900, forward strand.
AATTTTTGAATTTATTTATGTTTTATTTGTATAGTAGCTTGCTGGGACTAAATCCATGGACTCTGTTTCCCATAGTGTGTGACTGTAATGTTTCCACTCAGTTTATATGTATGTATATATGCTAGTCATGTGTTGCTGAACAACAGGGATATGTTTTGAGAAAGGCATTGTGCACTGTTGGCTGATTTCCTTGTTGTGTGAACATCATGGGGTGTACTTATGCAACTCTAGATGGCATAGCCTATTACACATCATCTAGGCTGTACGGTACAGTCTCCTGCTCCTAAGCTACAAACCCGTATAGCATGTTACTGTACTGAAGACTGTAGGCAATTTTAACACAGCGGTAAGTTTTTGTGTCTCTAAACATGTCTAAAGATAGAAAAGGTACAGTAAAGATATGGTATTGTAATCTTATGGGACCACCATCATGTGTGTGGTGCATTGTTGATGGAAATGTCATTATGCAGCATGTGACTCTGTATGTATGTATGTGTGTGTATAATTATTATTATTTTTTTTAGGTTGGATCCTAGGGTCATCTTTGTGTCTGAACAGCGTATTGGTCAGCCAGCTAGGGCTGTGTGCTAACAACTCAGAGCAGCAAGTCTTCTCTGTTGTGACAGTGGGTGTGTGTGGTTGGGGAGCACCGCCCTTGTGGAGGAAGCCTTAATTTGCCCTCTTTGATTCTGCTATACACTTGCATCTGTCTTCGGCACGTGGGCACAGGTGCATGGTGAGGAACGTGTGGAAATTTGGGGCTCACTTAAGTCTCTCTTTCATGCACGTATGGAAGCTTATCAAGGATTCCCATGGCTGTCTCATTTATCAGTGTCCCTGATAAATCCCCAGCCAGGATGTCATTCTGTGCTTCCCTGAACAGCACAGGAACCTCGTCCTTGCTGTGTCACTTTCCTTCTGTTGCTGTTGTCACTGCCTTTGCTGCGCAGCATGTGGTCTACTCCAAAGCAACTCAGGCTCCTCAGTGAAGGTTTGTGCCACATGTTCAACCCTGGTAGAACTGTCACCCTGGCCCAGCTGCAGTGGGCGATGGGAGACGCCCCAAGCAAGAGCACCACAGACTCCCACTCTTCCTACTCAAAATCCACTCATTTTCTCATGAATTACCACTTGTTCTTAGTTCAATGTTTGGTCAATTTCTAGAGTCCTGATAGGATGATTTTTGGCAATAGTGTTGAGTTTTATTACTTATTTTGCCACACTGGAAGTCCTACCTTACAGAAGTTTTTGTTTTTGCTTTTTTATTTTTTAAAGTTCACTACTGTAAACTATAAACTGTAAACAATGTTTACAATCTGGGATACTTTGCTCTTTGATAGTGGGTGTGCATGGTACCCTGACAGTAAGAGGAACTGAACGCATCTCACTTTAGGAAATCAAGAAGGAATTTCCTGAGAAAGTACAAGCACACTTAATTTTACTGCACTTTGCTTTATTGTGATTTGCAGATATTGTGGTTTTTTTTTTTTTTAACAAACTGAAGGTTTGCAGCAACCCTGTGTGGGGGACCAAGTCTATCAACACCATTTTTCTCACAGCATATCCTCAGCTTGCAACTCTGTGTCACATTTTGTTAATTCTTACAATATTTTAAACTGTTCCATTATTATTATATATTTACATTGATCTGTGATCAGTGATTTTTGATGTTACTCTTTGTAATTGTTTTGACTGCCACAAGCCACACGCGTATAAGATGGCAACCGTAATCAATGAATGTTGTGTGTACTCTGGCCGCTTCACTCACCAGCCGTCCCCCCATCTCTCTCCCTCTCCTCAGTTCTCCCTATTCCCTGGGACACAACAATATTAAAATTAGGCCAGTTAATAACCCTACAATGGCCTCTAAGTGTTCAAATGAAAAGAAGAGTTGCATGTCTCTTACTTTGAATGAAAAGCTAGAAATGATTATGCTTAGTGAGGAAGGCATGCCGCAAGCCGAGACAGGCCAAAAGCTAGGTCTCTTGCACTAAACATTTAACTAAATTGTGAATACCAGGGAAACATTCTGGAAGGAAATTAAAAGTGCTACTCCAGTAAACATACAAATGATAAGAAAGTAAAATAGCCTTATTGTTGATTTGGAGAAAGTTTTAGTGGTCTGGAGAGATCAAACCAAACACAACACTCCCTTAAGCCAAAGCCTAATACAGGGCAAGGCCCTAACACTCTTCAATTCTATGAAGGCTGAGAGAGGGGAGGAAGCTGCAGAAGAGAAGTTTGAAGCCAGCAGAGGTTGGTTCATGAAGTTTAAGGAAAGAAGCCATCTCCATAACAGAAAAGTGCAAGGTGAAGCAGCAAGTGCTAATGTAGAAGCTGCAGTAAGTTATCCAGAAGATCTAGCTAAGATCATTGATGAAAGTGGCTACACTAAACAAAAGATCTACAATGTAAATGAAACAGCCTTATATTGGAAGGAGATGCCATCTAGGTCTTTTCTAGTTAGAGAGACAACAATGCTTGGCTTCAAAGCTTCAAAGGACAGATTGACATTGTTATTAAGGGTTAATGCAGCTGGGGACTTTAAGTTGAAGCCGGTGCTCATTTACCATTCCAAAAATCCTAGGACCTTAAGAATTATGCTAAATCTACTCTGCATGTGCTCTATAAATGGAAAAACAAAGCCTAAATGACAGCATATTGGTTTATAGCATGGATTACTGAATATTACAAGCTTAATGTTGAGACCTACTGCTCAGAGAAAAAGATTCCTTTCTAAATATTACTGCTCATTGACAATGCACCTGGCCACCCAAGAGCTCTGATGGAGATGTGCAAGGAGATTAATATTGCTTTCATGCCTGCTAACACAACGTTCATTCTATAACACATGGATCAAGGAGTAATTTTGATTTTCAAGTCTTATTATTTAAGAAATACATTTGTAAAGCTATAGCTGCCATAGATAATGATTCCTCTGATGGATCTGGGCAAAGTAAATTGAAAACCTTCTGAAAAGAATTTACCCATCTACAGACCAGTGAAAACATTCATGATTCATGGGAGAAGGTCAAAATATCAACATAAACAACAGTCTGGAAGAAGTTGATTCCAACCCTCATGGATGACTTTGAGGAGTTCAAGACTTCATTGGAGGAAGTAACTGCAGGTGTGGTGTAAATAGCAAGAGAACTAGAATTAGAAGTGGAGCCTGAAGATATGATTGAATTGCTGCAATCACATGATAAAAACTTTAATGGATGAGGACTTGCCTTTTATGGATGAGCAAAGAAAGATTTTTGAGGTAGATGGCATGTACTCCTGGTAAAGAAGGTGTAGAAAGTAGGCTTTTTCTTTTTTTTTTTTTTTTTTTTGAGACAGGAGTCTCACTATGTTGCCTGGGCTGGCCTCAAACTCCTCGGCTCAAGTGATTCTCTCTGTTTGGCATCCTGGTGAGCTGGGTAGCCTGGACTAGGGACTACAGGTGTGCACCACCATACCCAGCAACATTATTGAAAGGACAACAAAGGATCTAGATTATTACATAAACTTGATTTATAAGGTAGCAGCAGGGTTTGGGAGTATTGATTTCAGTTTTAAATGTTCTACTGTGGGCAAAATGCTATCAAATAGCATCACATGCTACAGAGAAATCTTTTATAAAAGGAGAGTAAATCAATGTGGCAAACGTCATTGTTGTCTTATTTTAAGAAGTTGCCACAACCACCCCAACCTTCAGCAACCACCATCCTGATCAGTCAGCTGCCAGCAACGTCCAAGAGAGACTCTCCACCAGCGAAATGATTACACCTTGCCGAAGGCTCAGATGATTATTAGCATTTTGAGCAACAAAATATTTTCTAATTAAGGTATGCACATTGTTTTTTTAGACATATTGCTATTACACACTTAATAGACTATAGCATTGTATAGACATACTTTTATAGGCAGTTGTAAACCAAAAAATGCAAGTGACTTGCTTTATTGTGATGTTCACTTTATTGTGGTGGTCTGGAACTGAACCCACAATGTCTCCGAGGTATATATGTGATTTTTAATCTTTAATTCTCTACTAAAAATGTAGAAATTTCTTGTAAATAGAAGGCAAAACAAACAAATAGACCAATAAATAAATTACATCAGTCAGGAGAAATAGTATGTGCAATAATGCAGATGCCAAAGAGAAGGTAGAGATTTCTGTGTTTACCACTGTGATTCTGATAGAAACGGGAAGGCTGGTGAATCTATTCACTGGGGATATATTTGCATAAATCTTCAAAAGAAAGGAGAGAAAGAGCCAGGCATATATGTTCGGAACACTGACAACACCATCGTTACCAGAAGAGGAAAGCAAGTTTAAACAGATTTTGGTGTCTGGAATTTATCTCTAGGACTGTCTTCTGCTCTGGGACAAAAGTCTCTTGTCAGAGTCCAGTGGAGAGAAGCAGCCAAACAACAAAATGAAGGAGCGGCTTTCATGCTGAGCCACTTGTAGTTTTGAGCGTGTGAAGTGGCACCTTTCCTCCCCAGTGCTCCTGTAACCCAGTGCCGGCTGTCTCCTCCCTGTCCTCTCATACCTCCCCAGATTGCTTCTAATCTCATGGCCTTTGAAGATCTGAAGGTCTTCTCAAACCATGAAAATAGTAGTAAATTAAGAAAGGAATCAGGATTTTTACATAATGACTAGTGAGGTTTGGTCCATCATTTCTCCGTATACCAATTCTTCATCCGGGCACGATTTCTGTGGGTGTGAGAGATCACTGAGACATTAGAAACGTACAATCTAATAGGCCTAGTCTGGGGTGTAGTTGAAATTTATAAGGTCATCTTTGGATATAATTTTGTTATGAAATAGTTTTAAAGAAAAATTTGAAATCTAGGACATGAACACCCTTGGATAGGCCATTCTTATGAGGGCAAGAAGGATTTGTAAGCCAAATATAATGCTTTAATAAATGGATATAAGTCAATTTTTATTTAGAATGAGAAAGCCAGAGTGCATTGTAGGAAATGCATTCATGTTAAAATAAGTGAATAATAATAATGATATTAAAGTTGACCCTGTGTGACCTTGGGCCCTTGTGCCATGGCAAAGACTGCCTTAGTCCATTCAGGCCTTCTTGCTTTTTTCTCCTGCAATAATTTGGCTTTCTAAGTAAGTCTATTAACCAATCTGATATAATATTTGTTACCTACTGGGCGGGCACTACTCTTCTAGGCCAAGGAAAATCATTTATTTTTGTGGAAATATCTAATATCACAAATACAATATTTGTATACTTTTGGACAGAGTTACTTTGGTTTCTGAATGGGAGCGCTCTTACAACAAATGGGGATTTACAGAACAACAAAAATCACATGCAATTGTGATCACAGGTCTAAGATAAGGAAATAAAGAGGAACAAATAGAATGTTCACCAAGTTTTAGGGCTGCATACTCAGGTACAAGCTGTAGCACATCTAGCTGTGCAATAGATCTAGCTGGGTAAAGGAAGTTGACATACTATCAAATTTTACCTTTACTGTGTAATTTATAAACAAATTTGTTGGCATGCAAATTATAACTTGTCCTGAAAATGTCTTGCACTAATTAAAGCTTGCAGAAGTCTGGGAAGGGCTGAATAATTAATACAATGCTGGCATGTTTTTTTAGTTAAGTGAAGTATTACCAAATTAGATGTCAAGATTAGAGAGAATGAACTACTTAAAAACACATTTTAGTTTTTTTTTAACTCTCTTTATTTTTGAAATGTGTTCTGAGGAATCTTATGCAAGGATAAGACCATAAAATCTTGAGTACCGGGAGCCTGTTAGGTGCCACGTGCAAGTCATTCCTGTTGTGTTCACCCCAATCTTTGCACTGGCCACATCAGCCCCCTCTGTAGCTTGGCCACCCAGAGTGCTCAGATGACCCTGGGGCACCTTCCATCTGTCCCTTGCATTAGTGACATAATGGCAGGGTGTAGAGAAAAGACCATGGGACCTCATTTTATCATGCATTAGCTTTGTGACACTGCAGTGATGACTTTTCTGAATATAAGTTTATTCATCTGTAGGTGATTATAGGCATAATATAGATCTAATGTATCAAAGACAATAGCGACTACTCAAGAAGCTTCATCTCTCTATTTTGTTTACTTTGGGTCATCGTATTATCAAATGGTACCAAAGTGAAGCACTGAGTAAGGAATAGAGAGATGGTGGTGGACTGGAAATTGCATTAAAAGAAAGGTTGTCACATGCAGGAATCTTTAGCTTTGAAAAACGAGTAGATTTATTCCATTTTACCCCAGAAAATGAAATAATTGCTAATGGTATTATGGTATAAAATAGGCAGCTTTTAGCAAATAATTATAATAATAATGATAATACCTTCCAACAGCTATCACTGTCTGACTCACTTTCATTCATACAAGGTTGCTTTGTTAGGTATGAAATAAAAAGGATCTTTGCCAGTTGGATGGGATTGGCTAAGCAGTAAGAGGTAATGATCATTATAATTATAGTAGATATCACCAGTTCAAATATGTTTTGTTTAACTTTGTATTTCACAGCTTCTGGAAACTCCTGGCACATAGTAGACATTTAACAAATATCATTGATGAAATTCATGGACTTTTCCTTTATCACCTTCAGCACAGCACCTTGATCTGTCCTCTTTCCACTACAAGAAAACACATGTACATAGATATATACACCTGTGATTCTCCTAGAGAAAATAGGATTTAAGTTTGTTAACCTAGTCATTTTCTATTATACAGAAGTTTGTAGTATTATCCTGGACAAGAAGAGAAAAATTTTTGTCCTCAAAGTGTAAAAGTATTTTTATGTCTCTCTCTCTCTCTCTCTCTTATATATATGTGTGTGTGTGTATATAGACACACACATACATATATATATAAAAATGAATTTGTAAGGCATAGAATCAAATTGTCAATGATGGAAAGAATAAAAATAATTTATGTAATAGGTGGAAGCTTTATCTTTATAGTGATAAAGAACATCTAATTGCAAATACTTTGTGGGTCACAAGCTACACCTTAGTACCTAAATCACTTTCCATCTAGGGAAGGATCAACAGGAGTCTGGCAGGAGACAAACCAGTGCTATCCTCAGAATGAACAATCAACTCTCAAACAACCTACGTGATTCTAATAAAGCCGATATATTCTCACGTTGCCAAATTATTTACTCTTTTTATATGTTAATGTAGACTATTTGATGTCTTGTAGGAGCAAATGTTTCCTTTCCTTTCTGCTTAACGTTAGATGAGTATGAGTTCCATAAGCACAGACAACTGATGCAGCGCAGGAAAGGGACATATTTATAGTGGGTGGAACTCAGTGATGACACTAATGTGCTCATATAACAAGTGAACACACTGACTGATCAGAATTGTTGATTAAGATCACTGCATATGTAGGTGCAGGTGCACTCATACAACAATATTTTTATGGATGTCAGTGTGCTTTTAAGATATTAGTGATCATCAATAAGGAAAGAAAAAAATTATATGACAGACAAATTCTGAAAGAGAAACTCCAGGGATGAATCCAAAGTAACACTAAGTTGTAGAAATTTTTGAGAATGTCTAACAAGACTATTTATAGATTCCATGAGGTTCCAATACCAGGTAATTCATCCAGGCCAGAAGCAAAATGATTTGGAGGCTGAAAGAAGGTGGAAACCACTACTCCTGAGACAATAGTATACCAGACGACGTAAAGAACAGGCTGAGAACTGGCAGAGCGTGTTTGAGGACTGGGGTTAGGTAGGAATTAGTCTTGTAAATGCCCTAAGCAGTTAGTTTCACGGGTCACGGGGCCATGAAATGGCAGGTGTCGCAGGCATGTTTATGCCTAAAGTTCACACCCTGTTTTATGCCTGTCTTACCCAGCAGATGTTCTCAGTTGTTGCTGTTGCTTTTGTTGGATTGTTTTTAAAAAATATTTTATTTATTTAGCTCATTTGAGTGTTTGTGACTTGACTGGAAGAATGCTGTATGCTTCTCAGAGCTGAAATTTGGGTATTCTACGAGATTTCTTCCTGATCATTTTTCCCTTGTATGGCCAAAACTTAGGTGATATGAGAATATATTTATATTGTCTGTGAGCTGGAAGCAGCTGAGAATCTTTATGGTTTTTATGTTTTCTCAACATCTCAATGTATTCAAGGTATGTGCTGTGCAGGTTGCATATATGTCTTTTCCATTTTCACCAAATTATATAATTTTTATATATTAATCTCAACCAATTTTTAAAAGTAGAATCAGTTGGCAAACCTTTTGGTAAAGTAATTGGCCTTTAACATTCTTTAAATCTGAATTTTTACACATCTTATAAAGCAGGACAAATTTAAATTGCAAAATATTATGTGGAAATAAATAAAACGCCAGATATCTTTGTATAAAATTTTACTCTTTGTAATGTCCATTTTACATTACGTGTACACTCAAAAAAATGCACTGTTATCTCCTTACAAAGACTATTAATCTACCAGTACACGTTACACGGCTGATGAGACAGTCAATTAACCTGAAAGCAGTGGCACCTGGGGGTGAAGATCTTGCTGAGTGAGAGAAACAGCGTGGGCAGAAGAAATGTTTAGAGAAATGATTATTGAAGTGAAGACAAGATAATCAAACAAACAATAGTGGGAAAAACAGGTCATGTAGCTTGGAGTAAACTTTAGACCTTTAGAGGAAAAGGAGTCACTGAGAGTGAATATAGTCAAGGATAGTTTCATGGAGATGGTGGGACTGTAACTTGGCCTCAAGAAATGAGTAGAATTGTACTCACCATCAAATTGGTACTAACTGATCAACACTTATGTCACACATGGCAGTAATATTCATCAGGGGTGGGCAGGCGGGAGGGGGGAGGAGGGGATGGGAAAACTCCCACTGAATGGGTGTGGGGCGCAAATAAAAGAAAAAAAAGAAATAAAAGAAGAAAGAAAAAAGAGCTTTTTAAGCCCCCCCCAAAAAGAAATGAGTAGAATTTGTATAAAGTAGAGGGAAAAAAAGAGGAAATAGACATTAATTTCTTATGTGTCACTGAATTGTCCCTCCCCCATTGGAGGATCGCTTTTTAAATAGGTTGAATCCCAAAACCATGGTACGGAATCATTACTAAGATTGAAATATGCAATGTACCAAATATATCAATTATATTAAGGTATTACCACAGTCATTTTTGCTAAAATTAAGGGTGGAATCACAAATCTTTCTAAATTCAAATGACTTCCTTTTGATTAATGTATCATGAATTCTGTGTAGCTGGTATTCTCACCTACAGAATTAATTAAAGCAAGAAAAAGTAGGAAGAATAACTTCTTGCATTTTTTATTATGAATGTCATTTCAATAAGTCACTGATATAGAAGAGGGGAAAAATGTGGTAAAATTACCAACTGTCAATTACATTAAAACCCGAGAGTTTTCAACATATGGATTAAAGCATCTTGCAATCTCCCTTAAGGAATTTATTCTTACAAAATCCACATGGCTTAAATTCCTACTGAATCCGACATTCTGTGGATGGGGGAAGGCACCTCAACTAGACTGTGCAGTAAAAGTGTGTGTTCTTGGTTTCACAATGTGTCCTCGTGTGGTCCTTCTCCTTTAATGGTGCCTCTACCTACTCCATCCACAGCCCCGAGGAACACTCCCTCCTTTTAACTTGCTGCTCTCAAAAGGAAGATTTAATTAATAATGAACTACACTAATTAACAATGCATTTTAATTCAATACTATTCCTCCACCACGACCAGGGAGTTTTAAAATTAATTCAGAGAACACTTTTTCCAGACACCTGTTATATCCTACATATTGTTTAAGTAGTTGGTATACAAAAATAAACAAGCAACAGTTGTTCCTCATGAAGAACTCAAATCTATTTAGGAAGTTAAAATACCTTAAATGTGAATAAGCAATCTTCATTTTGGAGAATTGTGTACATTTAGGGAGCTGTCTTGGTGTCTTTGAAATGACTTAGTATGTCAATAGTAATGGTCTTAAATCTACCTTGAGTGCCTGCTGATTGAGTGAGCTGGGCAAAGCAGAGTCTGAAGACAGCTTTAACAACAACTGCAGAGATATCGCTGATATGCATGCTGAGAGAGAGCTTGGGAATGAAATACAGCAAGAGAAGCACGCATTAACAGCGGGACACCGTGAGAACTTTGAGACTGAAGAGGTAAAAATCAATATCCAGGAAAGAGATCATACCTACCAAAAGGAAAATATAAAAAAGAAGTGGTTTCCCAATTCTAAGGCAAAAAAAGCACCATGAGATGGTAGTCTAACATTAACAAAATATGGGTAGCAAAGTGATACTCAGCTTAAAAATAGAAATATTGATATTGGGAGTGTTTACTCACAACTGTTAGAACTCCACAGGTAAGAGCAAAAGTGAGGATATTCTAACTTGGCGACAGCAGCGCAGTGACATTTATTTCCTACAGCTTAATCTTTTTACTTATCTAGTTTTCATAAGATATTTCTATATTATTTAGCTATTTGCTGTTCTCAAAAGAGATGTGCTGAGACACACAAACTACTAACTTTGCTGGGTAAATTACATATTTCACTAAAACACATGCACGGAAATTCTAGTTTATATGTGAGGCTTTTATGAGTTTTATTAATGTGAGTCTGCCCCATATTACTTCAAAATTGAAAGTAACATTGAAGGCTCTCAGAGCTACATCCAAGAGAAAAGTGCATGAAACCAGTGTTGCCCTGCAAGATCTTGCCAGGCAGCCAGCCCAGACTTTATAACACATATAAACAAATGGGATATAACTTTTTTTCAAATAAAGTAGTTACTTGGCAGAGAACAAAATAGCATGTGTAAGAAAATCTATATTCCTACATAAAAAGCCATTTTCATCTCTGTTCATGTGCCTTCATTTTTTTATTTTAATTTCATTTTAAAACCCAAGAGCATAAGTTCTTTGTGTGATGACATTGGTCTTTTTAGATGTGTTTCCTTGCATCCCCTTTTAAGCCATTTGGAGCGCTCTTGGGTAAGGACTGAAATGTGGAGTAATAAAACAGAAGGGGAAAGTGAGTGGATGTTCCCACTGAAGCCACTAACCTGGCACAGTACCCATATGTGGTGACAAGACAGGACTTAAACCATCTGCTAGTGGTCTTATGCAGCTAAAAGAAATAAAACAAAAACAAAAATAACAAAAAAAAGTTCTGATATTTCTTGAGTTGTGTTTCTGATAATGACTTGTCACTGAATCTAGAGAAAATGAAGAGAATTCTGCCACTTTTAAACTATTTCTAAACAATAAAAAAAGTAGAAGTTATGAAGACAGAACATGCTTGTAAGATTTTTTTTTAAAATATCCTAGTTAGGGATTGCTAGATTTTCTCATCTTAAAAACTATGATTATTGTTGGGGCTCAGAAAACAGTACCCCAAAATGAAGGCCTCAGAAGCAGCCTCAGAAACAGCCTCAGAGCAAATGTTTCTCCCTGACCTTCTCCTGCCCTCCTGTCTCTCAGTCCTGTCCTCCCCCAAGGTAGCCATACAAACTAGAATTCCACTTCCACAAGGCAGGTCATAGAAACCAGAACTCCTTTTCCCCAAAGCCAACCATAAAACCTAAAATTATTCTATGTAAAAACTGGCCATAAAGAAACTATCTGACCTACCTTATTTGACTATAGGTCATAAGACCCCCATACCAGAGAGGGTCCTGCCCCACACCCAGAAGGAAGGATGCTGCTCAGAGAGACAGACAGACAGGCCTTGCTGGGCTTCCCCACTCAGTCTATTAGCATTAGATCACACTCTTTTGTCCAACCATATATCCACATGGCTGTCTATACTTCATGGAACCTAAGCATAAAAATGGACAATTTCCCCTGTATCTTTGGGTCTTCATTCTGAAGGCTCCCATGTATATACATTAAATAAATTTGTATGCTTTTTGTCCTGTTATTCAATCTGCTTCATGTCAGTGACTTTTCAGCAAAACTTCAGGGAGGCCAAGGGCCTTGGTCCCTCCAGTATCACCCTTTATTTACCATTTTTATCTGCTATATAAGACAAGAGAGGTATCCAGATAATTAGGAGGCTCTCAATCACAAATCCAGGCACTATACTCTCAAATAGCTTAGAAGGGGATGCAAGGAAATACATCTAAAAAGACCAATGTTATCACACAAAGAATTCATGCTCTTGAGTTTTAAAATGAAATTTAAAAAAAAATGAAGGCACATGAACAGAGATGAAAATAAAAACATAGAACATGCCTAAAATAATTATTTCCAGAAATATAAATCTTAGATAATCTGAAGATTTGGAAAATTTTCAAGAAAACCAGAAATAGTTGAATTTCAAAGAAAACAGGCAGCTAAGGTAAGAGCCTGCAACTTGGGCAAGGGACTCTGAGAGGAGAACAATTCAATCCTATTTTTATTTCTGTCTTCTCTGACGAGAGAAACAATCTGCTGGGGGAAAATTGTAAAGAAAACTCCCTGTTAGAGAGAAACTCGAGATAGATGAGACAATTCTAAAAAAAACTCCAAAAAACTTAGATGCTCTAAATCAGCGGTCCCCAGCCTTTTTGGTACCAGGGACCAGTTTCATGGAAGACGATTTTCCACAGAGGGGTGTGGTGGCAGCAGCGGGGGTGCGGAGCTCAGGCGGTGATGCCAGCGATGGGGAGCGGCCGTGAGTACAGATGGAGCTTCGCTGGCTCACCTGCTGCTCACCTCCTGCTGTGCCCCCCACGTTTCACAGAAGACAATTTTCCACAGATTGGGGGGCATTGGGGGCACGGAGCTCTGCAGCCCGGTCCCTAACAGGCCACAGCCAGTCTGCAGCCTGGCAGTTGGGGACCGCAGCTCTACTGAGTCAAGAAACTGGGTTGGTGATGGTGAGGATGAAACCCATTTATGCAGAGAGAGAGAAAGGCAGCAGAATGGGAATCAGGGCTGACTGTCCCTGGGTTCCCAATTTTAGCCCTTTGGTTCTTCAATTCTCTGAATTTCAGCATCAATAAATTCCGCATCCTTTACCTGTGTGCTCTTAGGCCAGCGTGAGTTAACTTTCTATCACATCAACCAAAAGAATCCAAAAAACAACAATGACAACAAAACCAAAGTCTGAAGAACAACAAAAATAATCTTGACCAAGATGAGTCTTATCATTGATAAATGCCAAGGAAACTCCCATGTGAGGCTGCTGAATGACTATGGGCCACCTTTGAAAATTTGTGTAAAACTAAAGAGACAAAGGAGGAGCTGAAAAGGGCTCAGGTGTTCTGACTTATTCCTGGTCATCACAGGGCAAGCAGGATGTCCCTATATGTCCCAAGTTGGTAGCACTAAATCCATGTCACTGGGAGAACACTTTCCACATGAAATCTACTCTCTCCCAATTCCTCAGTCAGAAAAAGTGTAACTATATATGTAATCATATATATAATCATATATATGTAATCATATATTCCTATATAATCATATATGTAAAATTATATATATAATCATATATATATATATAAAAAAATTTATTCTTACTAAAGACAACTTAACCTCTCATGGGAGCCTTCTCCTGTGCAATCCAGCCCGGACTCATTAACACACGGCCAATCTGATCCACGCACAGGGGAGCTGCGTCTTCCTTCCCCCTCTGCTTTCCTTCCCTCCAGCTTTCCTCTGGGGAGCGCCCTTCTCCTTCTGACTTTCAAGTCATGGCTGTCATATCCTTTGCTTCAGTTTACTACTAAGTTTATTTTCCTCCTCATTGCATTTTCATATTTAGTAGGGCTATAGAGAATCTTTATCGCCCAGGAGTCAGAGGATTAAAACTCTACTTGAGAGTTTTAAATAACTGTGCATCTAAGGGGGCGTGTATATATCAGTGATCATCAGTACATTCTAAAAGATCCTGCTTTTTGTATCTGGCACACTTTCATTTTACTCTGCTTTTTTCACGGGCTTCAAATTGAAATTTATGTTTATAGCTTATGTATAAATACTATTAAATAGAAGAAACATAGTACTTAACTATTGTGTACAAATGTATGTATGCATCTATCTATGTATATATGAAAACAGAAGATGGACTTACAACTCTAATCTCAAGAAAAATACTACCTTATGTATTAGTTTCCTATTGCTGCTATAAAAATTACCAAAAATTAATGGTTTAAACAACACAAATGTATTAACTTACAGCTCTGGAAGTAATGGGTCTGTGGACTGTCAGCATCAGAGCTGGTCACTGCTACCCTTAAGTTCCAGTTACACTGCCTGCAAGGCCCCCGCTCCTACCCCACTAAGAATCTATCCTGGACACTGAATACAGATAAACCCTGGAATTAGTCTCTACAAGAAACTGCCTCCTCCCCAGTCAGGAGTATTGGGAGCCAGCTGAGTCCCCTACAAAGCCTGACTCCAACAATGTTCATTTAAAAATATGTTTTAAGTTGAGGCCCCACGTCCAATTCCGTCATTCTCCCAAATCCAGCCCTCCTGTGATTCAGTAACAGGGAAAATGTTTGTTTTTGTCTCCTCAAGGACATCTTAATGCGAGGCGTTCAACTTCCAAGCTTTTTCAAGCATCCTAGATTTCAAGGGTACCTACCATGTTTAAAACTGACACTGGGCTCTAAAGATTCCAAATTACATAAATTTTACATACTGATTCGGGTAAACTCAGTTCCTTTCAGAGGTACATAAAATTATTAAGAAGAAAACTGCAGAGTATCATGGACATATTCTAAATCATTTAACTAGGAAGTGAAAGAGATGAAAAGAAATTTGTGCAAATAGCTTGCCATTGATTTAACACACAGAATATTGAGAAATTATTAACTTAAAACTACAAAAAAACTTCGACCAGTTCTTCTTGACTATTCTGCTTTTTAAGGGTTATAGTTAGTCTCACTATTAACAATAACAACAAAAACTAGAGACTTCTGTTGCCTACGATCATGATGTGAATCAACAGCATTAGGTTCCTGCAGCAAGACCTAATGCAGCAAACCTCTTTCTGATGTTAATTGACATGTAACACCCCAGTCCAAGGTGTTGACACCTGGAAAGCAGGCAGGGTGGGAGTGTGAAACAATTTCTCTCTACAAAGATGATTAGAATATATATGACATCTTGTGTCACATATTTGCTGTCACAAATGGAAATTATTAGAGGAGGATACTTTAAAAAGAATACTACAGAGGTTTAACCTAGAAGGTAAAAATCAGTTGGGATAGAAGAATGTCTATACTGTGAAATAGAAAAGATCATTCTATGTTGCCAATGGGCAAACCAGAAGGCAACCTTTATTGGAATTTTGTTTCTGTCTAGGTTATAATGTATTTTGCAAGAATTATAACAAAGAGAATTCTATCAGGGCAGTAGATTTTAATCATGGTTGAGTATTAACATCACATAAGAAACTTAAAAAGTATCAGAAGCTGTGCTCCACTCTAGTTCAGTTTTCCAGGTTTCTTGGTTTGGGTCTCTGAGGATGGTGGCCTTCAGAGCCAGTATGGATGGGGCATAGTGTTTACCCGGAAATTATGAAACCCACAGTCCTAGTGTGATCTCAATGGAATAAAAAGTCAGAGGTCAGCCACAAAGGAGAGTTACTAAAAAATGGATCTATAGCTCAACTACTCTTTCAAAAACAGAAAATGAGGTAAGGGATGGAAAATTTAGCAGAGTGGGAAGACATTAAGAAAATTATTCATCAAAAGGGTGAGTTGTGCTGAAATCATTTAGATTAACATAAGCAAACAATGAATTAAAGGAGCTGAGAACCTGTTAAACTGATAATCTGTTTTCATTAGATGATATCTATGTCCTTAAAGACTAGAAAGGATAGTTGAAATGCTACAAGTATTCCAAACTAGATGTCTTCAGCAAGGTGAAGTAAGATTCTCTTCACAAGAAATGGTAAAAGAGCTGTTCTAGGGGCATTTTAGAGGGGACAAAGGTCTTAAATTTTATCAAACCGGATGAGGATTATCAGAGATAAATGTAAAGTCTACATGTAGATCCCGGAAACCTGCATTCAAATCTTGCTTGAGAAGTTCTGTTTTTAGAACATATATGGACTTTGCTTCTGCCACCAAAGCCCTTCCACCAGGGCCCAGATCTCACAGTCTTGAAATTCTCTGAATGCCAAGGAGATGCTCTGCACACTCCAGCACCCGTGGGTTATGCTCCATACTCTCCGCATGTCTCTTTAATTTTTTCAAGACCAATTTGATCCGTGTCTCTTAGATCCACCATCAACTTTTGCACATAGCTAGGCTCTTCTAGCCCACCCTGACTGGACTCATACAACAAAATAATTCTTTTTAAATTCCATAATGGGGATATTTGGACAAGAAAAATTTGAGAAACCACAAAGGTAGGTAGAATTTAATTTGTGAAAAGTTAAAACAAAACAAAATAAAACAACAAAGAAATACAAATCAAAATATTTCCACTGGATACCGCTAGCTTTTATCTCTTTAATAACAACACTCTATTCCTATCACATTAATGGAGAAGGATATAAAATTGAATTATGCCATAGCTTTACTCAAATAACTGTATGACCATTAATTTGCACCATACATTAAATTGTATCAGTAACTGTTGACACAGGAAGAATTAGTTGCACTGATGCCAATGAAGATCTGGGCAGATAGGCCTAAAGTCGGGTGGGTCAGAGTCAGTTATGGCAAGGTTGACCGTGGGATGTATTGTCACAGTCAGGCTATGTCAGACAGCAAAATAATTGAACAGCAGAGGTCAACTCCGCCAGTTCCAGGAAAAGGAAAACCCTCACTGCAAGGCCACTAGTGAGCAGGAGACAGAAAGAACTCTGACCCCGATGGCAGGTTCTGAGCTTGTCCCAGGCACATTCTCTTCTGCAGGAGAAGCCCAGGCTCACAGAGCCACACGGGAGGGGGAGGGGGAGCCCTGGGGCTCCCAAATGATTCTGGGCAACAGCTGTAAAAGCATGAATCACTCTCTTGAGATCCTTTAATGGTTTTATGGAAGCACAAATTAAAAACAGATTCATAGGACTGATCATTTATATGCCAGAAGAATTCTTCATTTTACAAAGGGAAGATTTCTTCCACTCAATTCTTACTTAACGCGTGTATAACACCTTTTGTTTTGTAAAAAACAAATCCTCAAAACGAAGAGAACACCACCTGTTTAGGAATGAATTTATTGCATAGAACAAAATATATAATCAACACATAGATTGTAACAGTATAGGAAAATGTCTAAGACACTGTATTTGAATCAGGGATTCTTGTTTATTACTTAAAAATAACTAATACTTGAGAGTTTTTTTTCATAATTACATTTTTCATAAGTAAACATTTTTATTTTGCTTTCTGCTTAATTCATTAACTTCATTGTTTGTTATTTTATTTTCAATGGGATAGGTGGAAGTAATTCAGCCTCTGATCTGGCTGAAATGACATGAAGTGGTATTTAATGGGAGTTTTTCAGTTCATTCCATATTGATGGCTCCAGTCATATAGAATGAACTGAAAAAAATGGCAGAATTGTCTTCAGAGTCATTTTTGTGCTATTTCAGCCCTGGCCAGATTGAATCCCGGCTCAAATTGTTTCCAATATTGCCTTCTGAATTGGATTTCAATTTTCTGGTGTGTGTGAATACACCTGTGCTCACAGAATAGCATGCTTTTTATTTCTTTCTGAAAACTGTCATTATTTAGTGTCTAAAAGGACTTTTCATGGACAGCATTCAGAAGCTCTTATCAATAGACCTGGAAGTATATGGCTGCCTTAATGGAACTTTCAATGTAGTGGACACATAATAGAGATGATACTTTTAAAAAAGAAGTCTTCCATTACTCTGAAGAGATTTTAGGTTTAAATGAACTTGGGATTTAAAATAAAAGCAAAAGTGACCAAAATACTGTAATTTGTAGTAACTATTTCCAAGACCTGGGAACAGCCATGGAAGAGGGTTAGCGTCATGTATGCCCAGAATAAGATAGCCTCCAAATTACAGGATGCAAAATCCTTGGAATGTTTCTTAAAGCCACAACACCACCCTCATCTGAGTACAGATCTTTGTTTCTTTCTGAAATCCTTCTAAGGGGATACAAAACCTTTACAAGAAGAAAAGAAATAAACACACAAAAACCAAGAATTTTATAATGGAAGTTATGCAAGACAAGGCAAGGAAAAGCACATGCACAGCAAGGTGTAAATGCTTATGCTGCAGTCATTTCGGAATAGCTCCTGGTGGTCATGGAGAAGGAGGCAGTCAGCTCCAGCTGAATTTATATATCAACATATTTTTTCCCATTTTTTAAAAAGATGTGAGAGAAAGATGTGAAATCTGTGGTGGACCCCATTTCAAAAACAAAAAAGGAAAGAAAAGACCAATAAAAAATAAAACTTCATTTTCAGATACTTCTCTTCCAGTGTTTAACAATGAACAATAAACATTTTTTTTTTGTTGCTTGTTTAAGAAGTCAAAACTTAAGGGTATGCCAATGCCACCTGGGTCAAAATGGCAATCAGGTTTGTAGTTTGCTGTTACAGATACCAAACATTTGCCTGGAACCCAATACCAATGATTTTGTTTTGAGGTATAAATGTAGAAAAAACATATTTAACTTACAAAGACATAGGATCCCATACTCTTTGTAAATCAGGGATTGCCAATATGTTCATGCTGAAACCATTTGATGGTTCCCTTGGGTTTATTCCTCTAACACTGGCTTTTCTCCCACTTATAACCCCTCTTTTGTTACCTTTGGGACTATTCCTAATCATATACATTGACTATACAAGGACAATTTGTATAAAGAAGAAGAAAAACACATGTTGAATAACAATAAACTACCTTAAGGAAAATTGATTTGTAGCAAAATTGCTTCATAGTAATGGATTTGTAGCAAATTTTCTTTGTCTAAAATCATAAGATGAATAGGGTCACATTGCTTTCCAGGCATGGCTATGGAATAAACTTTGCACATAAAGTAGAATTGAAATAGGAAATACAGTTTTACTGGGCGATTCAAATTAAGGTAAGGAAAGTTGTATATTCATGTTAAAGTAGACCTTAACATTACCAATGCCACAGAGTACCCATATTCAGATGCAGAAAATGCTGAAATAAAATGAGTTTCCAAATAAAAAGTATATTTTTCCAAGATATTTTATATTAAAATTCATTTCTCTTAAGTAAAAAGAAACAGAAGAAAGCATTGGTGAAATCAGAGTTGGATGATTAAGACAGAATAAACACTCCCTTGCCCTGGTGAACAACTTTTCACTAGATGCATTCAAGAATCAGGATAGAGATGAACCTAAATGAACATGTAAGTTTAAAAAAAAATCTACAAAATTCTTTTATTTTAGATAAGGTGATAAAACCAACTGGTGTGTGTACGTACACATGAATAAAAGCAAATAAATTTTGAGTAGGTGAAGATGATAAATCTAAATCCTGACTAACAAAATGTATTTATTTAATAATTAAAATTTAAAGATTTTTTATATAATATTTTTAAATATTTGGTCTTTACAACAATCCTTTTAAATATATATTATTTTCTACATTTAAATTACATGTGTTTCTTGATTATGATCGAAAAGTTAAGAAATATAAGCATCGACTTGAAACAGTTAAAAGAATCAGAATTCAATTTTTAAAAAAAGTTTATTCAAGTAAAAAGCTATGAATGGCTATCTAGGAAACAAAATCCAGAGAAATGGGGTTAGTGCTCCCAAATTAAAAGTTAAGTTATTGCTTGTATAGGTAGAAAAAAAGAAGTTTAGTAGGACTATGACATTTTCTATACAAGGCTGATTTATGAGTTACAACAATTTAATTAGTTTCAATGTGTTTTCTTTCCCATAGGACAGCTTGTTTTCATTTCCTTTCTTAAGAGTATATTTAACATTCCATCATAAGACAATGTGATAGTCATGAAGTCTTTGTGTGAGAAAGGTAAGGGGGAAGTTAATCTATAATGAAGATCAATGGTGAACAAAGAAGTTGTCTTCCCTGGCACCCTTTAGTCATTTACAACATTTCACAAAACAATGTAGGTAAGGAAGAAAGTTAATCTATAATAGAGAAACAAAAGTTAGGGCTGCTTAGGTTACAGCTGCTGCTTACATGATTTGGGTCCCTTAAACACATTCTCTTAAGCCTCAAAATATATTTAAACTTCCAACAGCTTAGATTTTGAATTATTTATTTTCACATAAGTAAGCAAAACTTTAATACCTTTATTTTCAGGTCAAGTAATTCAAACAAAGTACTCAACTTATTCTAAAATGTTACAAGTAATAAATAGCAGAATTAAGCTTTGAACCCTAGTGTTTTATTTATAAGTCAGTGCTTTTCCCCTGAAGAGGAATGTTAGAAGAATTTTTATTCCTTTATCGTAACATTTATAACATTCTTGTAAATGCTTCATGATCAGTCTTGGCTACTAAGCTATAGATTTTCTAAGGCTGTGTGAGATAGGAACCAAAAAAGTACTTTTTCCTACTTTCTACTCTCAAAACAGCACAATACTTCTGACACCAAATGTGTGTGGGGGTTTCTTCCTGCACACCAATCAGTGAATTCCACAGTGGACACCAGCTGAGTGTCCTCTAATTCAATTCATTTCTGACACTATCCTACCTGGCAATAGTTTCGGATCCCACAAGTTGAGGACTCAGTCCCACAAGGCTGTCCCTCACTTCAGATCCCACCCCAGGCTGTGGCCTGTGCTTCTTTCTGATTGAGTGGCTATAAATTAGGGTTCCCAGAACCCCCTTCTCAGGTTTGATTAATTTGCTATTGTGGCTCACAGAACTCAGGGACACATTTACTTACATTTGCTGGTTTATTATAAAGGATATTATGAAGGATACAGGTGAACAGGCAGATGGAAGAGATGCTTGGGCAAGGCATGTGGGAAGGGGTGGAGAGCTTCCATGCACTCTCCAGTTGCACCCCCTGCCAGACACTTCATTGTGCTCTGCAACCAAGATCTCAGACCTAGTTTTTGGGCATTTTTTGGGGATTTTATGGAGGCTTCATTACATAGACATGACTGATTAAATCATTGGCTGCTGGTGATCAACTCAACTTTCAGCTTCTCTTCCCCAGCTGGAGGTTGAGGGTGGGGCTACAGTCTCAACCTGCTCATCATGCGTGGCCCTGCCAGTGACCCAGTGACCAGCCCCCATCCGGAAGCTGTCCAGGGGTCCCCCAGCCACCAGTCATCTCGTTAGCATTCACAAGACACTCTTCGCTCTGGAGATACCAAGGGTTTTAGGAGCTGTATGTTAGGAAATGGAGACAAAGATAAAATATATACTTCCCAATATCACAAAGGCAAAAATGTGCTTTGTTCATCTCTGTAATCTTGGCTTCTATCAGAATGCATAACGCATATGAGACACTTCCTAAAATTAGGGGTTAATCTGATTATGCCATCCACCTTGGCTTCAGCTAGTAGATGTGAGCTCCATTGTTTTGGGAACACAGCTACATATAAACTGATTGGGTCAATTTTTTGGTATGAGAAAGCAAATTGTTTCTGCTGAACCTGAAAGAATTTGTTTGGAGGACAAAATAATTATCAAAATGTCTGATTCCTCATGTGTATGCTAACAGAAATGGCTAACAGACAATACTCTCAAAATAGCAAAACTTGGCTTTGGGGTCCCTTATAACACCTTTATTCTCTGTCACATTACTTTGTAAAATCTCCTTTCAAAAGAAAAACTAGAAGGAAAGCAAAGGAAAGAGAAAATCTATTAGCGACCATTTATACCTTAGAAAAAATTGTCAACTTGTTCCCTCTCTCAGGCACACATGCTTTTCAAGCTTTAAAAGTATTTATACTATGTTCAGCCATTAGCTCCCATGCCAAAATTAAGTGAGAAGTATTAGTGAGTAGGTGGAAGACTATTGGTTTGAAAAGATAAGTTTTGTATCTATGTGATTTAAATCCAGGAAAAAAACCCCAAGAAATCTGACTTTATTGTCCATGCATTTAGTCACTACAGAATATTGCTCTAGAACAGCTGTCTTCAAATTTTGATCTACAGGTCACTGGGGTTCTAAGTCCCATTCAACATGTCTGAGAAGTCATAAATATTTTCTAATAATATGAAGGCATCATTTTCCTTTTTCACTGTGGTAACATTTGTACTGATGGTGCAAAAACGATAGTGGGTACAACTGTAGATGCCTTAGCACAAATCAAGCCTGTGGCACCGAAATATACTGACAAATGTATTCTTAGCCACCACATCCTCACAGTAAGGGGGAAAAATACCAGTTTCACTTAAGAATATACTTCATGTAAAAAAATATTAATTTTATTAGCTCTTGATCCTTGACTACTCATCTTTTTTACCATCCTGTCTTACAAATTGGGAGCATTCATAAAACACTTCAGTAACATACTAAAACATGCTGCCTATGCCAAGCAAAAGCAATTATGCAAATGTTTGAGCTGTGATTTGAACTAATTTCCTCAATACAATAAAAGGGAATTTATATAAGAAAAACACAGTTAACATCATACTCAGTGGTGAGAGAAAGAAAGGCTGCTTTCACAATTGCTATTCAGCATTGTACTAGAAGCTCTAGCTATTGTAATTAGACAAGAAAAAGAAATAAAAGGCATTTAAATGGAAAAATCAGAAGTAAAGTATCTCTAATAAAAATGACATAACTTTATATATAGAAAATCTTAAGAATCCACAAAAAAAACCCTGCTAGAGATAATAAACCAGTTTAGTAACTTTTCAAGATAGATGATCAATACACAATAATCAGTTGTATTACCACATACCAGAAATGAACAATTCAAAAAATAAATTAGTAAAGAAATCCATTTACAACAGTATCTCAAAGAAAAAAAATACATAGGAATAAGTTTATCCAAAGAGGCCAAGAACTTATACACTGAAAACTACAAAAAAATTGCTGAAATGAATTAAAGATCTAAATAACTGGAAAGACATCCATGTTTATGGATTAGAAGACTTACTACTGTTAAAAGGGCAATACCCTCCAAAGCATTTTAAACATTCCATGCAATCTTTATCCTACGCCCAACGGCCTTTTTGTAGAAATGGAAACATTGATCCTCAAGGTTATATAAAAATGCTATGGCCCCTGAATAGCCAAAAAAATATCGAAAAGAAGAAAATAATTGGAGAATTCTTACTTCCTGATTTCAAAACTGATTATAAACCCACAATAATTAAAACATTGTCATACTGGCATAAGGATAGACATATAAACCAATGTAATAGGAAGTCCAGAAATAAATCCATACATTCATTGCCAATAGTATTTTTTTCCTTTCAGATGAAAATCCAATTAAAAGTAGGGGTAATAATTATGCTTAAACTCACCTTCATTCTTGGAACATAGATTATTTAGGGTTAAAATCATTTACAATATGTCTGGCTGTTAGACCATTGTCTACCATTATTCTTGATTCTATGATGTCCGTATGATGGCTACTGTCACAATAATGGTTACTGCAATGACCAGGCTCACTGTACACCTGTACTCGCACTGAACATAGTCATATATATTGTCTCCAATCCTGACAACCACTCATTTAACACTTAGCATGGGGGAACAGACTCAGGTTGTTTACTTTTAGAAGTGAGTACAAATTTAAATATGCACATGGCTATTACATATGCACAATGTCTGGAGTTCTGTAGTGAAAGACAATGGGTAATCTTAGAAATGGGAAGAAACTCTTGATGTCGGTAGCACTATATGATTCATTAAAATAAAACTCAAATTTATAAAATGTGTGTATATATATATATAAAAAGTATGTGTGAGTGTATATACATATAAAATTGATGTTTTTGGTCTCTCTTTATTAGAATTTAGACATCAGCAAGTCTTGGACTTGGACTGTTTGGTTTACCAACGTGATCCCAGAGCCAAGAGAGTGTGTGTTCAATGAATATTGGTTGAATAAACAAATTGGGGCTGGGCGTGGTGGCTCACGCCTGTATCCAGCACTTTGGGTAGTCGAGGTGGGAGGATCGCTTGAGGCTGGGAGTTCGAGATCAGCCTGTGCAACAAAGTGAGACCCCCATCTCTACAAAAATAAAAATTAAAAAAAAAACTCGCCAGGAGTGGTGATGCATGTACTCAGGAGGCTGAGGCGGGAAGATTGCCTAGCCCAGGAGTTCGAGGCTGCAGTGAGGTGTGACTGCACCAGTACTCCAGCCTGGGTAACAGAGTGAGGCCCTGTCTCAAAACATAAAAAATAAAAAATAAAAAATTCATTAATTAATAATTAATAGAGAATTCCTTATTTGTCAACATAATTGCCTATGATTTCTCCTAAAACATGGTTTGCTAGCACAATTTAAATGGCTGCATTTATTAAGTAATACAACAAATAAAAATTCTGTTTTAACAGACATCTTTTCTCCAAGGCAAGCAACATACAAACAATAAAACAGACAAAACAAAACAAAACTCTGAGCATCTTTAGAAAAGTGTTACTCCAGCAAACCCTGAAATGGCTTCTGGTGTGCACTTGTTCAGCTTTGTAACAACTGTATAAGAAGGACACTGAGTTCCCTTGTTGAACTTCACAAACTCCATGCAATGTCTCCAGAGAAAAAGCACGTACTTATAAGACCACTTCTTTAGCAAAATAACTGTAAATGTAGTAGGTTCTCCAGATAGGACAGGCTAACTTGCTAGGAGGGGAGAGTTGAGGCAGAAAGTAATGCGGTTTTCATAACACCAGATGTTCTTAATTTTATTTTGGTTCACTGAATGCTTATTTCTCAACAATTATTTTCTATATAATTTCTCAAGAGAAACGATTCTATTAATTTATTGTAAACCATTCTGTTCAAATTTCCAAGGATTTAGACTTTGGGACATCATATTTTTGGAGGTATTCACTGAAACAATATGCATTTTTATAGTGTTTGTTTCAAGTGCTTACAATGGTGCTTACAGTCAATCACTGCCCCACCCTCTTGAGGACTTAACATTCAAATTTAAAATAAGTGTCATGAGATGCAGGAGGATCCAGTGACTCATTCTAGATCCAGGTCATACGTTCATTTTGGCTCCTCGAAGCAGCCTGTCTACATTGCCCCAAGATTTACACTGTTTTCTTCTCATGGAAGTACTTAATGTGAAGTAGTAAGAAATTATTGCTTGGAAATTACCTCTCGTATTTTTATTTTGCATAAGGATGGGAAGAGGGTGAAAGGTTTGCTACTTCTGATAGCCTGTTTTGAAAGGGCAACCTTCCCCCCCTCCCCCAGTGATTCAGAGAGCAAAGGTATTTCATTTCTCAAGCACTAACCTTCAAATATAAACCTTCCTGGCATTTGAGATTCAATAAAGGATAGACTATCCAGGCGTGATATCTGGACTGTCCTTTTTGTTCTTATGTAAGAGGCTATTGTAATCAATGGTTTTTGAATTTTTAGCCACTTGGGCATTCTAGGTTTGAAAGTTAACTGTGTGCATGCTCTATTTAGAAAATTATTTTCTAAATAAATAAATATGTAGCAATTTTTTGGATGCAACTAACAACAATAAAATAAACACACTAAACAAACAATTATTATAAGAATATGCAAGAGGTCACAGAAGTGAAGAAAATGCCAAACAACCAGTCCTTGAGGAGTATAGAAACCAGGTTTATCAGGGATCTTGTTGGCAGAAAATAGCAACCAACTCATGGGATATCTCCCATAGCACTGTTTGCCTTTCAGTATTTGTCTGATGTTAATATACTCATATTCCAATCTCCTTGAAAAGAGTATGTGGTTGTGTGGTTTGAGTCATAGACAACTCCTTGATCAGGGGTAGTATTAGGAAACTCAACTTTCAGAGTGTTATGATCTGAATGTTTTTGTGCCCCACAGATTCACAGGTTGAAACCTAATCATCCATGTAATGCTATTAAGAAGTGGAGTGCTTGGAGGTGATTCGATGATTACATTATTAGAGGGCTTCGTTCTCACGAGTGAGATTAGGGCCCTTTAAAAGAGACTCAAGAGAGACCCTTCACCCCTTCCATCGCGTAAGGACATAGAGAGAAAGTTCCCTCTAGGAACTTGAAAGTGGACCTTCACTGGACACCGAACCTGCTGACCCCTTGATCTTGGACTTCCTAGCCTCGGGAACTGTGAGAGACAAATTTCTGTTGTGTATAAGCTGCCTAGTTTATGCCATTTTGTTATAGCAGCCAGAACAGACATAGGTACAGGGTCACCAAATCCTTGCAAAGGAGAAGAGGTAGTTTTTCAGAGAGTGATCCAGATAGGATTTCACCAAAACAAGGGATATAGAGACTGGGAAGACAAAAACAACAGGCAAGTTTCTACTACGGTATTTGAAAGGAAACCAAATTCTTCTTCAGTCTGTAGGCTAACCCCCTTGGTTCTGGAGTCTTTCCATTATACTGAACGTTGCTTTTGTGTATCACTGAATTGGGTTCAGTGACCACTTAGAAAGCCAGCTGCCAGGTTAGGTGAATATTACAGGTGGACTATATCTAGTATACCTCCAGAGAATGAGAAACCAAGCACATGTATTAATTTCAAAACACTCTTGAGCAAGATGTGTTTCTTGATAATGATAGGGCAGTGTAGGGCTCTTGGCGCCACAGAGTCAACTTATTAGTGTCCATTATTGCGAAGTGCTCCAGACCCAGGAGGTAAGATAGCACTCACTTACATACTGCCTTTGAAATACATCTTTGAGATAAATACACATAGATGGATGATGTTTCTGAGTCTCTGTATTAGTTGATATGTGCAGCAAGTCGCAGCATGCTATTTCAGAAAGAATCATCCGTGAGGCACATCGACCTGCAGTGGAAAAGGGCTCAGCTGTTTTCATTTACATGAAGTGAGGCTAATAACTTACCTGGACTAGGCCTGGCAGAGGGAAGGGGTTGGGGAGATTGGAAGGGAAGGAGCAGGAGGGATGCGAGAACAGGAATGATGACAAGGAAAGTTCTACGAGTGTAGAATGTTCAAGCTAGAAGGTACCCTAGGGATTATGTAGTCTAAGATCCTTGTTTTACAGATGAGAAAACTGAGGACCAGAGGGGAAAGGTCTTCAAGATCATATAAAATGTTTTGGGTGCTTTATTTTTAAAATTCCCAAAGATAGGGCAAACTATTTGGATTTCCAGAGGAGATGAGTTGCAGGGAGAAAGAAAACTGGCGGTGCAGGAGAAATTCCAGGAAGACAGGAGTTAACGAGCCTGAAAAACATCTGCAAGACATTGTTCTTGTTGGGTTGCAAAATTCAAATTCTGTTAATTCTACTTTTACTGACTTGCTCTTGTTTTAGACACTGTCTGGAAGAATTTATCTGGCGGGAGATCACAGCCAGGTGGTTTGGAAAGTATGCTTTGAAAAAACTGTGAAAGAAAGAATAAATAAAATATAAGAGAAAAATCCCTTAATGTATCTTATTTGTACATGTACACACGAGTGTGTAAACACAAACAAAAGAAAAACCAATTTATTTAGGTAAGGTAGCTAGTCCTGAAGCCTCAGTTGCGAGCTATAGCATTTTCTTACCTGTAATCTTGATGTTTACTTTCCAGGTTTAAAGTGTACTAATTTGCGGGATCATAATATTCTTTACAAATGTTAATTAAATAAATTTCTAAATTCTCTACATTGATGAGTGGTTCATTTCTTCAGAGACGGGAATGGAGGAAAAGTTTGAAGAGGTGACTGTTTTAGAAGGGAGCCCCAGCTGAGTTGAGAATCTGTGATTACCTGTGCTGACTTTAACTGCGCTTCCTTACCCATGCCAAAACCCAAACCTTGGAAATGAATGTGCATTTTTCCTTTATCCCATTTTATCCAGCCTCTGTTTATTATAGGATTTCTGCCCAAGGGTAAAATCTTTCCGGATGTCTTGGACTGCCTCATTTAAATAAACCAACAAAAATTTAAAGAGCTCCCTTCCCTCCAAATCCTATCATTTGCCTCACTGTCAACCTGTTTCAGCCTTGTTTAATAACGCATTTCCTCTGGTTTCTGGAAGAGTAAACAGAATGAAAGGAAGGCAATTTCCACCTGACGCGTTAATAGCAGTCCCCTTGACATTACGACAGAACACGGAGACAAACGCGTGAGATTCTTTCACTAAAAATCAATAATTCCTTGCACTGATTTCACTTACACGGCATGTTTGCAAATACGCAGCAAAGGAGTTCCAGAGCCAGGACTTGAACACAGGTCTGACACCCCATCGCGCTCCTTCCATCGTGTGTTGCCAGTGAAATCACCTACACACAGGGATTAGGAGGGTGCCTTCCTCACATGACTATCATAAACATCAAACATAAGAAAGACTTTCATTAACTGAATTATGCTAGCAAATAAGTAGTCATGATAAACGCTCAAGTACTAAGGTATTTTTTCTGATAATACAGATCAGACAGTATTCGTTACGGGAAAACCAGTAGAAATTTAGCAACTGAGATAACAGCCTGGTTCTTTTTTTCCTAGTGTCATTTATATTTATTTTCATGAGGCAGTCTTTAAAAAGTACCTCAAGATGATATTAGTATTAAATCAGACAAAATAATTAATTATGAAATAATTACCCAAATGATTAAACTGGCTGTGCCTGTCTCTAGAGAAAATGAGTAAACTTAACACTATGGCTGTTTGTATGCAAAACAGTTCTATATGTGTGTGTGTGTGTGTGTGTCTAATGTGTGTGTATATGGATAGATGGATACACAGATAGATAGATATATAGATAGATAGTGGTTTGGACAACTGTAGAAGAAAATAACAGGCAGGTAGGACAGGGAAATAGTAGGTTCAAAGCAGAGCTTCTTGGTCCTAGGGTTTGGGGTGGGGTGAACAGCAATAGAATTCTAGGGAGTCCACTTTCAGAAAGTTTCAAGAGAATTCTGATGTCAATTTTGCATGATTTAGACCTTCACCTAAGTGTCATATCTTGTGAAAAACAGTAAATTTGGGTAAATTAGGGGAAAGTTAAACTAGTTTTAAAGTGTCACTTTGGTCTCTCTCCTCCAAATAATTCTCTAGATTGCTTCAAAGTCAGGCTTTCCAAACCACGAGTCTGATTACATCACTTTGGTATGTCAATCTCTCTCAGCCTCCTGACGGCCAGATAATTTAAGAAATTATTCATCCTGGTGTTCAAGGCCTCTAAATAGGATTCTACTTTATAGACCTGCCCTTTAATCAAAACCAATCTTAACTGCCAAGTCCCTCTGTCCTTCTATCTTAATTTCTTGAGCATAGTTATCTCTTTCATTTTAAAACTTCCTTAACACTACTTATGGCCATTTAAAGTTTCAGAAAGCAAACCCAAATAAACTTAAACAAAGAGAAAGAGAGTTTGTCTCCCATAACTAGGAAACAGGAGGACAGCTGGCTTCAGATCCTGTTGGAACCATGAACTCAAGAGATTTATCTCTCTCCATCTTCTAACTTTGCTTCCTTGGTATGTTTTGCTCATTCTTTCTTAGTGCATTTTGCTCTTTCCAGCCAGCCAGGAAATAATTCATCAAGTACCATCACCTTAAAATTCAGTAACTCAGGGGACAAGAGAAACCTCTGCTCCTCCCCACTCAGGGATCAATGATCAGACCTTAGGGGAGACACAGGCCATTCATGTGCTGATGGTGAGGACCGCAATAGTGCACAGACTCTCAAAATACAGGGGAGTGTATTCCTCAGTTCTTCAGAGAAACGGGATGCGTGTGTGTGGAGAGAGAGAGATTTTCGGGAATCGGCTGGTGTGATTATGGAGACTGGCCAGCAGGCTGGAGCCTCAGGAAGAGATAATGTTGCAGGTACAGTCCCAGGGCCATCTGCAGGCAGAACCCCTCTTGGTCCGGGGAGGTCAGTCTTTTGTTCTGTTCAGGCCTTCAACTGACTAGGTGAGGCCCACCCGCATTAGAGAGAAAAATCTGCTTTACTCAAAATCCACCAATTTACATGTAAATTGCATGCAAAAACACCCTCACAGGAACATCCAAGATAATGTTTAACCAAATATCTAGGCACCTTGGCCAGGCCAAATTGACACATAAATTTAACCATCACAGGGAGGGATTATTTTGCAAAGATCATGCAGACTGTGTCACCTGATGACAGAGGAATACTTGTTTTAGGTGCTTACCATCCACTTACTCTCATGTTTATGGCACATGTTCATTCTCTTTCTGTCTCACCCACACACACCTGGTCTCCTCTAGATTCAGAGACATTCCTTTGAGAAAAGGTCACATTTCTCTTACTGCCTTTGGTGACTTTCAAAATGTACTTCATAAAGTGGAGTGTGACATAAACAACCACTTGATGAACTGGAGAAGCTGACGTATGATTGAAAGGAAACTAACAAAGTCACGAGGAAACCTCGGTATGAGATCAGGAAACCTGAGTGCTGGATCCTGTAACCTTGCTTTGCAGATGGAAAAGCAAAGCAGAGCAACCAGAGGCCAGTCCTCTGCCCTTTCCATCCCCTGATGGAGATGTGGGTGACAGACACTTTTCCAATTGACTATCTTGAATACGGGCGATTACCCGATAACAGTTTAAAGAGCATTTAAATCCTTGCTCTCCTTTCCCCGTGTAGACGATAGGTTTTGAGCCAGCAATTCATTCACTTACTTGTTCTCACATCTCCGCCAGTTCCATGAAGGTAAACACTTCAGAGCCAAGCCGAGGTGATAGGGAACAGGTGGCCTGTGCCCTGTGTACACCACAGGAGGGGGAGGAGGGAGACTGTGTATGTTTGTGAGTGTGAAACACAGTGTATGTGTCTGTGTGTTTCAATATGTGCACACATGGAAACTCATTCAACAAAATAAAATACCTTTGAACTTTTATCAAGTAAACTGGCCAATGAGCAGGAGTCAGAATACCGGTAGAAAGAAATTATCCTTCTTTGAAGGTTAAGTAAAAAGCTTAAGTAAAATTGCAACAATGTTGCAACAACAACAAACAACAACAAAAGTCAGTCTCTTATAATGTGTTAGACACTGAGATAAATGCTTTTCATACTTTAGTTCAAACACATAATATTATAGAATATTATTATGCTCATTTTAGAAATTTGGAACCTGAAACACAGAGGGTTTAAGTGATATTAATACTTGTCTGTCTGGCTCTCTTACCAAAAAACTTTCTCTGTTGCTTAAAACAACCACATTGCAGGCATCTTCGTTCAGTGTTCACAGTAGCCCAGGAATATAGGAATGTATCCCGTATGTGATATAGCAGATGAAGACCTGAAGTACATATGTGATTAGCATGTATCTGAATTCACATAGCTGGAAAGTGACAGGCCTGAGATTTTATAACAGATCATTTAAATCCAAGATCCATTCTCCATCCATAAACCTGTAACCTGTAGAGTTTGCTAAAACGCAAAATTCAGATGCCAACATTGTTGCAATTTTACTTAAGCTTTTTACTTAACCTTCAAAGGGGGATAATTTCTTTCTACCAGTATTCTGACTCCTGCTCATTGTCCAATTTACTTGATAAAAGTTCAGAGGTATTTTATTTTATTGAATGGGTTGCACACTCGCACACACTCTGGAGAGAATTAGTCCACATTTCCTAGCCTTATCAGACTGCAAAACTAGCATCAAAATAGAAAATGGCACTTTCTTCTGGTCTATTGCAAACCTGATTATTACTACTTTTTATATACAGAGAACCCCGGTTGGACGGCCTGCAGATCAAAGGCAAAGCTTCATTAGGGAACAATCGGGTTGCTGATGCTGGCTGGCTTCTGACAGCTTTCAGCAGCTTTGATCAGGCACCTATCAGCACAGACAGGCACCTTTTTTTTTTTTTGCCTTTTGTCTGAGTCAGGAAATGAGAGAGATGATGGCTGCCTTTTGGTCCTAATCCTAACCACTCTGCTCGACAGGAGGTGAAAGCAACACCAATTACCACAGGCAATGGCTGACTACCGTGTGCATCCATTATCCTAGTTATCATCACAAATTACACGGTACTCTCAGTTACCGGAGGAAAGAAATATTAAAAGCAAGCAAAGCCTCTACCAGCAATATTTGATGAGCCCCATGAGAAGAGCCCTCTGTCAAAGTGTTTCCAACACAGCCTCCCCCAGAATATGAAACCAAATGAAGATTCCTGGGTCTCCCTGGTGGTGGTCTTCCCTGGGGGAAGCCAGCGGGGGGTGCGTGCGTGTGAAGCTATGAAAGGAGGGAACACGGTGCTCCATGAGGCTAGAGCTAGGTTTACAGCTCTCTCGTTCTCAAATATCTTCCCAAGGGTAGTTTATGTTGCTGCTTTTGGACATTAGTCGATGAGTCAGCATGTGAAGAACGCATCTGTTTAATAAACTAATTTTAAGGTGTGTTTATGAAAACTATACCTCACCAGCCATACTTTTGTTTTTCTCAAAAGTGTTCATCCAGGGGCAGGGTAGGCTTAGACTTGTGGACTGTCTGAAATAACAACCATAACAATGTTAATATTTTCAACTGTTTTTCCTGTAATAGTGCACATATGTGTGTTTGTGCATGTGCACATGCGTGTGTCTCATGTATGTGATGGTTGGGAAGGTAGACTTATGTCTGGGTCAGACACTAATGGACTAGCTAACATTCATATGCTTTCATTTACTCTTCATACCAAGTGGAGACATAGATGTTATTATAAAATGTTAAAAAGAGAAAAATAATTATTTAGGAAGTTATTGTAAATTGTCAGGGTCAGTTGAGAAAAAAGTCATGACCTTTGCCTCCAGGTTTGTCTGATGTATTTTTGAATTATTTTATTGTGTTTAACTCTCCTCATTATCATGAGCTTGTTTAGACATTTATACCAGCTTATGATCTATCATTAACCAGAACACTTACTTTTGCCAATGTACCCTTATCAGTCCTACTCTGTCTTTAGGGCCAGGTCATCTGTCACCGGTTTGTGAAAGTTGACTTTATTTTTCTGGTAAAAATTACTCTCCCTACTTTCCAAATAACGCTGGCGTGACTCATATTGTGACAGATACTAGCGTCAGTTCTGTACGTATTTGGAATGTGCATGAAGGTCTGTATTCCTTGAAGGCGTTCCAAGCCTTACTAATCTCTTCAGGCTCAGTTTAGTACAGTGCCTGACAGAAAAAACAGAGTGAATATTAAATAAATATTTAAATTGAACTAAATCCAATTATGAGAAGAATAGTCATTATATTCCTTCAAGGGTCCCATGACAAGTGACAAGTGATTCTTCCAAGATTCTTCTATCTATCTTAGCCTTGATTTTTTTAAAAAAATCCTTTTCTATGAAGAAACACTAACCTAAAAGAAAATTTAACCTAATAACTTCCCATAATTAAAAAGAAGTAGCATTTAGTTTTTAAAATGTAATGGCTCTGGTCCTGGTAATTGTGAAGTAAATTGTACCATACAAAGATGATAATTTTAAACTCTGGACAAAGAATTAACACACACACATGTGTACATGAATGCACATGCACACAACCACAACTATTTGAGGGTACTGGAGAGATTTCAACAGCAGGTAAAGCTGGAGGAGTGTTAATATTGAAATAATTGCACTGGGTGAGATTTGCTGAGGCAGGGAAAAGGGAATTTTGAAATCCATCAGAAGAAAAACATTCAAAATGCACCACCGTCACTCAGTGGAAATGACAGTGATGTGAACAGAGTACAGAGGTGCAGACCAGAGGGTGTTTCTTAGGCCCCATCCTCTAGAGTGAGCACATGGGGAAGTTGGAGAGTGCTGCATGGTTCTGGGTGCATGAACCACCAGAACTAACTGAAATTCCTCTCCAAGGAAAAATCTAGTCTTGAGGAAAATCTGCTGGGTGTAGACTCAGAAACATGCAGCCAGAGTCAGTAGGTGTTAAGGAAAGAAAGGTTCCATTTAGGGGAAGAGAAACAAGCTAGTGATCTCTTCATAAAGATCCTATTTTTGAACATTTCAGGATAACAATAGAAAGAGAGTTTTTAAGCCATGAGGCTACAAAAGTTAGCGTCTGTACTTTTTAAGAGTACAAGAAAACTAATTGCAATTAAACTTGAGAACAGATGGTTTGTGATAAAATCCCATGCAAAATTATTACACAATAAAACGGGGAAAAGGAATGAGTGGAAAAATGTCTTCAGAGGAACTGAAGGCATGCCAGGAAGACATGGCTACAAACCAGGTGCAACTTCACACCAGATACTTCGAAATAATCTAAATGGATTTAAGAAAATGGTGAAATGTGTGAAAATACAATATTTAGAATTTGAAAAACTCAGATGACTGCACGAAGGAGAATATCTGATATCCTAGCTGACATCATTCAGAGAAGAATTGTAAATAAAATAACCATTTAAGAAATCGATATCGAACCAAGAGAAAGTCAAAAGTAGACAAGTAAGTAAACTGCATAGATTATGCTTTAATAAAATAGAAGATGTAAAGAGAAAATATATATGAAGAAATGTAGAAAGAAGAAAGCACTTGAGAGAGTGGTGCAGGAAAGAAACACGAGAGATTTCACATTTATCTGTCTATCAATGAAGAAGAAAACCAAAGAAATAATTCAAGAAATAATTAAAGAAAACTTTCCTGAAATTAAAAAAAACTTTGAAACTGAAAGTTGAAAAGGCAGAGACCATATCTAGGAAAATTAACCTACAAGGAACAGAGCTCATTCATAATGTATTATATTATTAGATTTTAAGTACATACATACATTATGAATTAATTATATTATATAATTAATAATTACATTACCACACTTTTGGAAATCTTAGGCAAAAATACCAAATCACTTATTAGGGGAAGAAAATCAGATTGACAGTAGAATTTTTGATGACAATATGTGCAAACAGACAATAGAATATTATATTTAATATAATCAGAGAAAGAAAATATAAACCTAGGATGCTATGTCAGCCAAATTAGCCTTTAAGAATAAAGATTACAGACAAATTATAAAACCAAGACTAATAATAACTCTTGAACTAGAAAATATATAGAATACAACTATCAAAACTCAGAGAGAATATAGAAAGTGTATCTGTATAACCAAAAATATATATACTGCATTGATTAACATGTAAGACATAATTAGGTGAAAAGGTTATTTCTTCAATTTAGGTGCTACAGGCAAGGGAGAGGAGGAGATGAGAAGTTGTTACCAGCCAATTTCAAAATTGATAATGATAGGAAAGCAATTGATGGTCCCAAGCAGATGAATTACTGAATGCATTACATAAAGCTATTATTATAAAGGAAGGTGTTAGAGAAAAAATGCAACTAAACATTTGCTAAACAATAAAATATACATTTTTAAAAAGATGATTAAATAAAATTGCAATAAAAATTTTTAGATGGATAAAAATACAAATTCTAATGCAAGTTTTTTAAAAGATACAAACCCAAAGCACAGATATCAAAAGAGTGAATGCCGAATGATGGACAGTGATACACCAGTTGCATTCAAACAAAAGGGAGCTGAGGCCATGGTATTGACACTCCACACGGTCAGATACTGCAGTTCAAGTTAAAAACTATTAACAGAGATGAAAAAGGACACTCAGTAATGTTAAATACAACAATATACAATCATTCTGCAGGTTAGTAAAATTATGCACCTAATAACACAACATAGAGATGGACCTGTGGTAGACGCAAGATGTACTACTAACAGATTTTAACAAACCTCTACCAATCTTACACAGACCAAAGCACGTAAAATTAGTAAAAATAAAAAAGACAAAAATAAAATAATGAATGAAGTAAATCATATAATCTTATATTGAAGTTCAAACCCCAATAATAAAAAATAAACCTTTTTTACAAATGTATGAGTACAAAATAAACTATATTTAAAAATAAATTGCAAATAATACAAATCACACAAAAAATATTCTCAATCCACAATGCACAAACACTAGAGATTAAAAATAATAAAAGATCAACAATCTATTATACTCTTAGGGCAAAAAGAAAATACCAGACCAAAATCAGAAAATTTAATGAACATGGTAGAATCGAAAAAATAATATTTTATTTTCTATGGCAGAGATCATGAAACTATGGTTTTCAGGTCAAAACCAGCTCACTGACTGTTTTGTCATAAAATTTTATTAGAACATAGCAACGTTTATTCATTTACTTATTGGCAATTGCAGATTTTTGTACTACTATGACTGAATTGTGTAGTTGCAACAGAGACCATAAGGTATATAAACCTTAAAATATTTAAAATACATTTATAGAATATTCAAACAAACAACCCCAGAATACGTAATCTTTTTAAGTTCAAACCAGAATGTGCCAAATTCTGGAGAATAAAACAGTTCTGACAATATAAAAGAATTCAAAACATGCAAATTTTATTTATTTATTTATTGTCACAATAAACTTAAATAGAAATAAATGATAGGACAACATCTGTAAAAGCCCTAAATTTTGGGAAATTATTTCTAAATTACTTGTGGCACAAAGAATAAATCAGAAAATGTTTCTAAAAGGATAAAAATGGAAACAAATGTATCAAAAATTGTCATATGCAGCTAAATCAGCGTTTATTTAGAAATTCACACTAAAATCCCATATTACAAAAGAAAAAAGGCTCAAATCAATTATTCCAGCCTCTAACGAAAGGAGTTGAACAAAGAAGAGCAAATTTAATCTGAAGTAAACAGAAGAGTGATAAAATAAAAATAAGTCCAAAAATCAGTGACCTATGAAAGTAAAAGCAAGATATAAAAACAATGAACCCAAATTTGGTTCTTTTGCAAAGTCAGTAACATTGATAAATTTTTAACTAACCTATCAAGTAAAAAGAATATAAAATGCCAAAAATCAATATCAGGAATAAAAGAGGGGCCATACAAGTTCTGCAGGTAATAAAAAAACAAATAAATATTATGAGAAACTTTATGCTGACAAATTCAACAATTTAGATGAAATGGAAAAATTCCTTGAAAAAAACAAATTACCAAAACTTTCTCCAGAAGGAGATTAACTAAATACTCCTCTATTTAAAAATTGAATGTATGGTTTTAAAATTTCCCACAATAAATCTGTAAACACATATGGTATCACTGGTAAATTCTACCAAATATTTAAGGAAGAAACAATACAAACTCTTCCAGAAAGTCTAAGAAAAAAGAAGAATTTCAAACCTTTTTTGTAAGTTCAGCATCACCTTGACTCCTTCCAAACCAGATAAAGACATTACAAAAAAAGAAAAAGTATGGACAAATATCGCTCATGAACATAGATGTAAATATTCTTAAAATATTTGCAAGTAAAATCTAACAATATATAAAATAAATAATACATCATGATTAACAAGTGTCAAGGAATTCAGACTTAGTTTATACTTGAAAATCAAATGTAATTTATCATAATAATAGATTAAAAAAGAAAAACCATATTACTTTCTGCATAGATGCTGAAGAAGCTTTTGAAAGAACCCAACATCCA
Source organism: Daubentonia madagascariensis (assembly GCA_023783475.1). NCBI lineage: Eukaryota > Metazoa > Chordata > Mammalia > Primates > Daubentoniidae > Daubentonia > Daubentonia madagascariensis. The sequence goes on from JAKFHU010001035.1 coordinate 3,865,348, forward strand.
TTTCCCTAAAAGAAAGAAAAAAATCAGGGCAAACAAGGGAGAGAAGGAACATCCTGACTCTCATAAAGGCATTTACAAAAAGCCTCCAGGTAACAGCTAACATCATACTTAATGGTGAAAGACTGAATGTTTTTTCCTGTAAGATAAAGAACAAGGTAACAATGTACTGGAGGTTTGATAAGGCACCAAAAATAAATGAAAGGCATCTAGATTTCAAGGGAAGATGCGAAACTATCTTTATTCAAGATGACATGATCATCTAGGTAGAAAATCCTATAGGATCCATAGAAAATTACTGGAACATATAGGTGAGTTAAGAAATAATATTGCAGGATATAAGATCAACATCCAAGAATGCGCTGTATTTACTTATCTATGCATTATGACCAGCAGCAACTAATCACAAAGTGAAATAAAAATAACATTCACAACAGTAACAAAAATATTAAATTATGAGGGATAAGTTTGACTCAAGACGTTTAAGACATAAACAGTAAAATATATAAAATGTTGGTGAGAGAAAGTGAAGAAGTCTTCCAGAAATGGAGAAACACATGTTTTTTTCATTGATCAAAGAGTCTATAGAGTAAGGAGTCAATTCATTACATATTTATCAATAGGTTCAATGTGATCACAATGAAAATCACAGCAGACTTTTATTATAAACATAAACTAGCTGGTTCTATAATTTATGTAGAAATGGATAGCATATATACAATAGCTAAAAAATTTTATAAAAGGGAATAAATTTGGAGAACTAATACTATTTGAATTTAAGACATTTAAGTCTATGGTAATTAAGACAGTGTGTTATTGACAGAATGGATAGACAACTAGATCAATATATAGAGTCTAGAAATAGATCAATATGTGCATAGTGGTGAAAAACAAACAATTTCCCCTCAGATCAGAAACAAGGTTAGGATGTCCATTTGCACAACTTCTATTCAACATTGTGCTGGACGTTCTAGCCAGTGCAGCAGGGCAAGATGTGTAAATGAAGGCATCCAGACCGGAAAAGGAGAAACAAACCTGTCTTTACTGGCAGATGATATCATCACCTGCATAAAAAAATGCAGTGAAATTTAACACAAAGCTACTAGAGCTAGTAAGTGAGTTTAGTGAGTTCGCAGAGCACAAGATGAACAAACCAAAATCAATTATCTTTCCACAGACTATCAAAAAGCAATATGAAATTTTAAAATATGTACTTTAGCATAAAAAGTATAACATATTTAAGAATAAATCTGAAGAAAAGGCTCAAGATCGATCTCATCCTAACGCCTATAAAACATATTGTAAAATAAAAACTATAAAATCTTAGTGACCCTGGGATTGGCTGACATTTTTTAACTACAACAACAAAAAAGATGAAATATAAAAGAAAATATCAGTAAATTGACTTAATCAAAATTAAAAATGATTATTCTTCAAAAGCCACTTTAAAAGAATGAAAATATAAACTAGAGGCTTTCAGAAAACTTTTGCAAAACTTCTACCTGTCAGAGGAATTGTATTAAGTAGACATAAATTACTCTCACAACTCAATAACAAGTCCTCAACCTCTCATAAAAATGAGCAAAATATTTGGAAGACATATGACTAAAAAAATGAATGAATATATTACTGAATAGCATATATGCATGGCAAACAAGCACTTGAAAAGATGTTCATAAAATCGTTCATGTTTTTGACTTATATTTTCACTTCGAGGAGATTATCTACAGAAATAAAGAAAAGTAGTGCTCATGGTATAGTATAAAGGACTAGAGAATGGTCCACAATGCAATAGCCATTAACGGGGCTCTCATCATTATATCTGTGCTAACAGATACTTAATTTAATGCCATTAAAATTATGGTCTCAAAAGATTATTGCTAAGTGAAATCATCTGAATATAACTTCAAATCCCTTACAATCTCAAATGATCAAGTCGTTCAGAATAAGGCACATTTAGACAACAATGGTAGGATTATAGGCGATTTTTCTTTTCTTTTCTGTTTCCTGTATTTCCAAATTTCTACAATGACAATACAATATGCCAATATTTATTTGTTTAAAAACAATATATATTTAGATTATATTATATGTATTTTAAAACACAGTTAAGAATCTGTGCACATACATATATTTAATAAATATTTTAAAAAGACAACTTGGCCAGGTGCAATGGCTCACACCTGTAATCCTAGCACTTTGGGAGGCTGAGACAAGAGGAACACTTAAGGCCAGGAGTTCGAGACCAGCCTGGGCAATAGCCAGACCCTGTCTCCACACACACAAAAAAAATTAGCCAGATGTGGTGGTGGTGCACCTGTAGTCACAGCTACTTGGGAGGCTGAGGCAAGAGGATCATTTGAGCCTAGAACTTTGAGGTTGCAGTGAGCTATGATGATGCCACTGCACTCTAGCCTGCGCAACAAAGCAGGACTCTGTCTCCAAAAAAAAACAAAGACAACTTATTATTTGTAGTATTCTAATTTTTACAGACAAATTTTACAGAGCAATCTATTCTTCAACACTTTATATATACTAACTTTCTTAATCCTTTCAGATATTTTATGGATAGTATATTTGACATGTTTTTATGCTGGAGGAAACCAAAACCACAGCTTTAGTAATGCACACCAAGTCCTCCAGGTTTTAAGAGCCTGTATTTGATACCCTGAAGTTTAATAATAGGGAACTCACTCTTCAGGACTATTTCATCCTGTCCCCTGATTTAAAATGAGCCAACATTTATTTCCCTGTATCTTCTTCTATATTTTTGTCTTTTTTTTTTGTCTTAAGTATTCTACAGGTGAGTTCTCAGTGTGTTTTTAAACAAGGGGCACCACCCATGATTTTACCTTAGTCTTCTCTTTTGCCATCTAAGCATCCTCAGTTCTGTATATTTTCCTCATAATTCATTATTTCTAGTCACTCTTCCATTTTAATGATACATCTGGATGTGGTTTAGATTGATTTATCACTGATGGTATTTTCTTTTAGCTGATTTCAAGTGTTGTAACTTCACTAGCTCAAACAAAAAGAATTATAAACTTCAGTCCTTTAAAAGAAAAAGTTAATAATTACCTTTGAAAAATTCTGTACTTCAATAAATTTAACTCATTTTACTTTTCCTTTACCATGAATTAGTCAAAATAGAATATGGTACAAAATTCGAGAGCAAAAAAATGAGGCTCTTTCTGGTGTGGTAAATTTTATATATGTAGAAATAAAGCAATATAATTATTGTATATTAATAGTTTATATTTTTACATGCCACTATTTCCATCTCTGAGTTAATTCTTCAGAGCTAATCACGGCATAATCAAGTACTATGGCAAAATATACGTGGAGGTCTCTAAACAAACTTCCTTCTGTCATTATCATTCCTGGATCCACATAACTATTTCGGCAAGTAAGAACTGCACTAAAATTGTCTTATGTACTTATTACAATGAGTTTTTCTAGTAAATAAAGAAATTGAAGTTTAAATAAATAAGTAATCAATGGTCCCTTAAATTACACAAAATGACACTAAATATGGGTAAGGAATTTAAAGATAATTTTCTAATATATTATTTCAATTAATACTTTCAACAGTACTACAAGACAGGCATGATTTTAAAGTTATGAAACTGAAGCTCACAGATATTAAATAATATGTCCAAGATCAGAATTTATCTGGTAAACCAGACCTCTCCTTTAGTTACCCAGGAGCTAATTCAGGTAATTTAAAAAAAAAAATACTTCACAGTTGCTTGTGGATTTCAATAACATACATGTGTATGCTCATACAAATACAAATTTTAAAGTATTTTGTTGGTCCCTATATTGTTGACCAAAGAATTATTTCCGAAAATATTGCTAAACATACCAATTCTTTCCAAAATACCTCTGATTGTACACAATCTTTTATGGTGATTTTACCTAAATTTAATCAGCTGTTTTGCACTCTGCTGTTTGGAAGGTTAATTAGGGAGTGATTTATTGATGGCATTCAAAACTCTTTATGGCTAGGTCATGGCCTGTGATGTCTGACTGCCTGTCTACCAGGATATCACGCCTTGTTTGCCTTGTAGCTATAAAAAACAAAGTAAAGGACCTCTGTCTGATTTTACTTCCTTAGATTTGTGCTGACCTCATTTAGGTACTCCTTAAAATATTAAAATTTAGATAACAAAGAAGACTTAAATGCTATCATAGTTATAAATCTGAGTAGTATGTTAATTAAGGAAATGGGATTTTTTTTGTTTTATTTGGGTCATACTTAAAAATAGTCAGGGAGTACTTATGTCACTCCCTGAAATTGCCTTGTTTGTTGATGGATCCTAAGAAATACAATGCTAAATAAGAGAAGAAAAACACAACAAAGGCACGTACTCTTTACTGCCAGTAGTTAAAAATATGTACATATATGATCTACATATCAAAAGAAATAGACAAGTGAAACGACCGTGTCGAGATGGTGGGACTATGTCATTACAGAATATTAAATTTTGATAACAGAAAATATTTTTATAAATTCAAATTTTAGGATTAGTATTTAAATTGTGGCCTTGATTTATTTGCTTAAAAATTACATCAGCAATTTCTCATGTCTATATATGGTTTTGAAATGCTAAGTAAAATTTTTATAAAAGTCAGAAGATCAGAATTTCATTAATTTTCACATACTTTTTTTGAATAGAGCAAGAGAGGTATCAGCTGTTCTCATTGATAAAACCACAGCTTGTCCAGAAATACTGGAGTATTTTCCTGTATACAGATTTGGTTGTCAGGGCATAGGGCAAGTACACCATTTATTCACTTTCTGGAGTTTATCAACTGCTTTTAAAGGTACCTCATAAAGTGAATATGGGACCCCCCATATGTCAGTGGCTGTGCTTTTTCCTTTATGTACATAGTTACATTGATTTCCACAACCACTCACGAATAGGCATTATTAACCCATCATATATATACACAAGCAACCTGGGGGTGAGAAATACTCTGGGGACTAGAAATTGAACCAACAATTGTGTGTAAGCCCCACATGCACACACTGGCAAAATCACTGAGTGGCAAAGCCAAGGCTGACATGTGGAGCAACACGCCTGCTACTGCTGCTCCTTTCCTAACATTTGCACCCGATGGGATGGAGGTTTCCCATTCTTTCGTCACCATATATATTTTACTCTGATTTCCTCTGAAAGCCCCCTGCTCACATCCCAGATATTACTTGGCATTCCTGTTCAGCCAGTCGGTGATTGGCTTTTATCCTGATTGTTTTGTCGATTTTATGCCACCGGTCGCCCTTCCTTCGGTTCTCTTTGTGATCTACCCCACTCACCCTCTCTCCTTTACGTGGTTCCCCCTTCGACAGACATTCTGTATTGTCTGGTTATAAGTCAGATTAACTTCAATGTTTATTTCCACTGTTTCCAGACATTAATAATGGGTAACATTGGTTTGAGGCTCTAATGTCTATCACTTTTACAAACAACAAAATATATTTTTTCAAAGAAAAGTTATTTTTGCAAAGTTGTTTTCATAATCTATTCAATCATCTTTATGGCATATAGAATTTACTCTGAGTTGCAAGACATGAATGTGTGGACTTTCCTCTGTAAGTAGCGGTACCATTATCAAGGCATGATACCTTCCAAGAACAATTCAGACTGGCTGCTTTCATCTGGGCAGGACACGCAGTAGAACATGTCAACTGCAGTGTAAGTTCCCACTTCATCAAATTGTCTCAGTTTTGGGTGCAGACACCTTCAACATTCAGGCTGGGCCAGGCTAGTCCCTGGGCTCAGGGAGGTAGTGATGACAACAGCTGGCACCATCTGCACAATGAGTAAGTGCCAGGCCCTGTGCCAAGGGTTTTGCATATATTATGTCTAATCTTAGTAAAACTTTAAAACTACTTATTATCTCCAGTTTACAGATAAGGAACTTATGACCTAGTTAGAGGAAAATAGAATCAAAATTTAACTTTAGGGGCCAAAACCCTGTGCTCTTTCCAGGGTCCTGGAATATGAGCAGGCTTGGACCTGGTAACCAGTAGACACACATGAAGCCCCCAGGTCCCCCAAGCTTCAGAGGACCCCACTTGGCTGGTCCCGGCTGCGTGATGGAGTATTGCTCAGGTACTCTCCATACAGCTTTTCACTCACAGTTACTGTGCTTAATCACTTCACATGCATGATCTCCTTCATCCTTAGGACAACCCTGTGGGGTAAGAATTTGCATCCCTAACTCGCAGGAATCTCAGAATGCTTAAACAACCTGGGCAATGTCACACAGGAAAACTAGAGTCAAACTCCTGCCTGCCTGGTTCTCCCTTGCACACTCCAGCATCACCCCCATTTCACCCTGAGTTCCTGCTCATGTTCTGGGTTCCTGACTCCCAGCCATACCCCTTATTTTGAATTCTTACAGAGATCCTAAACCAAATGTTTTGATCAGCTGGAAGTAGATGGTTGCTCCTCTATTTGACATAATGGCTGCACTCCTCAGATCCCGAAATAATTTATCACAAAATTAGTTATATCAATTTTTGGCCCTAATACTACCTCCAGCTAAGTAAGTCTGCATTTTTTAATGAAAGAATGTTTTTTACAAATATTTGACTCTACATTCGTGATATCCACTTTAAAAAAAATTTTACTCAAGCATGAAAAAGAATCACCTTACTTTGGGAAACATTAAAAACACTAAGATTATTCATGTCTGGTAATATGTATTTTGATCATTGACAATTTACAAATTTTGAAAGTAAATTTTCCAGAATAATCTAGTCATACTAATGATTAGAAATAGTACCTGGAATTAGTAAAAAAAAATCTGTGGCAATACATTCTTTTTCTGCTCTGATGGAACAAAGATAAATTCAGCCAAAAATGTTCATGCAAACTCGTGTCAGGGGATTTTCTCTTATTTTAGTCTTGGTTTTTATCTTTCTCATGAGTAGAATTTTGTATTTGGTAATGATTACATTTCATTTAAAAATTATAGATGCAATGCTATATTTAAATATTCTGCTTTACAGCATATATATATATATGTGACATATATTACTTGATAGACATCAAATACTGTATTTTTTTAAGTGATGCAGTATTTTAGTATCCTGAAGTTACTACCGTAGAATATACCTCCCCAGACGGTGTCAGATAGAGGGGCGTCTCCACCGATGCCTAGTCAGGCTGGAGAATCAGCCACTCTTGTGAGCTGGTTTTTTATGCTTAGCACTTTCAAATGTTGTGAAGTAGCATATACATCAGAGGCAGAGTCTGGGATATATGAAAATTCAGACTTGGAGAAAAAAATATACATATTTTCTTTCATTCTGGAATTGCTAGAAGGCATCGTGAGTACTATTTTGTTAACTGGTGCATCAGAGGTGGCATTTTGCTAAATATCATCAGACTTGATTGACTAATTCTAGCAAATCATTGTCAAGATGGATCACTTAACACTATAGCAACTAGTCCTTTATGAATAAAAGATGACCAAGTGGGTCAAAGAATAGAAAGGCTTAAAGTAATCATGGTCATCAAACTTCTATAATATAGTGATAGATTTTGTACTTCATTATTACATCATCAGAATATATCTTGCATAAAATATTTTTAAAGGTGGCGAAGCCAAATTGTGGCAGAGAAAATTACTAGGGTTTATGGACCAGTCATATCCATTACTGTGAACAAGAAAAAGTGTCTTTCATCATTATTAGAAGAAAGATAATGTTATAAAATAAAAATTTAACAACTATATTTAGCACCTATTATCCAGTCTCTTTATTTGGGGATTTAATACCACACTACCTTGCGATGTTATTTAACTGTCCTATCTGCACAGGCTGTGCCTCCCTCAGGAGATTTCTTAAGCTCTCGAGTTATAAGAACAATCTTGTATGTTGCATTTTATCCTTTTCACAGTATCCAAATATACTGTTGGTCCTGTATAAATATTTACTGAATAAATGCCAAATACTTAGAAAAACACTTGGTGGCAGAGAAATCTACACAGTGATATAGAGACCATTTCAAAAATTCGTAAGAATTAACCCAAATTGCTTTTCCATATTCCTTTTCTTGGAGAAATATTCGTCCCACTGATGACTCATTCCTTAATTGGACCTTCCCTAGAAAATGATCCAAGGATTCACCTTAAGACAGCTACTTACAAAGCACACTTACAGTAATTATTAAGTCATTAATATGATACTTTAATCCTTCCGGTGTTTTACAGTTTTTGTTTAACATTATTCTTAGTGATACCACTAGGAGGTTCTGGGAAGTTACCTTAAGTAAGTAAAAATAAGCACTTATTATTAAATATAATTCTTTATCATTTACCCCTACCCCAAACCACTCCTTACCCCAAAGACACATACTTTCATTTCTGCTAAGCATCTTTACCCATGATGCTTACCAACGTGTACGTTGTGACACTTACCAAGCTATATTGCAACTGTCTATCTGTGTACCAAGACTATAAACTGGGGATTATATATTCATACACTTAGAGCCTCGCTCAATGTCAGCTTATAGTAGATATTCAGAATATGTTATGAATTTATCTGTAATGCATACTCTTGTGATTATACATTTATTTCTTTTTCTAATCACAGCTTTCAACTGCGCAATATTGCATGTGTCTTTCCAATCCTGAGACATACTTAGGCAGAATCTATAACTTTCTGACCATTTGCATCCCTGAAACGTTTAACAATTTAATCTCATCTCTGATTTCTCCCTACCCCCAGTGTGGGCTCTTGCTCTGATCTCTGCAGCTTAGAGGTGGGGGAGGTAGCACTTTGCGACACCTCCTCACCCTCCCTAGTAGCAGTGCCTGTGGAGAGCCGGGAACAGGGATGGGGATGAGACACCTCTTTGCAGAGCTCACCACAGTTAGGAAGGGAAGGGATCTTTCCTATCTCTCTGCTTCTGTCTGGGCGGTGGGTGATTCCTGCGTGGTCATGCGTGGCTTTCTCCTCACCTTCAGCTTGGTCTCATCCCTCACTGACGGCCACTCCAGAATTGAAGTTACATCACTTGTGGCCCCACTCTCGGCTCACGCTCCCACCCTCTTTGCAGAGACGGGGATTGCATTTGCAGGGTCCTATATCTTGCCCCTCCATTAATTCCCGTCATTATTCTTGTGAAAAAGAAAAACAGAAACTCAGGATTCCTGTCAGCACCCTGTAAAGGCAGCAGGAGACTGCAGTGCAGAGAAGGTCATCCCCATCCTTGCTCAGAAACCCTGGGCAATGATGTGTGCGGGGTAAGGCCCGCCAGCGAGTCTCCTTGTGCCTCCCAGCCTCGCTGTGCTTATCTTCAGGGGACACATGCTTGCCTCTTCTAAGACCCTTCCTTCACTCTCGTCTCTGGCTGCCCTCCCTCCAGTCACTAAGAGTCATGGCTTCAGGTGCACACTCATGTGGCTTCGGGGAGAAGAGGAGGTGCTTTCACACTTCTCCAGCATGGGGCTGTGCTTTCCCTGAGGCTGATGCTCACAGGTGCCTCCGTCGCCACCGCTGCCAGACACTGCACGCGGGGCGGTGGTTGGGGTAGCTCTGCTCTCTGCAGGAGACACGTGAACTCGATATTTAGCAGATGCGTGGTGGCACTCTTAAAAATTTGGAGGTACTTGGCACCTCCTTCCTCTTTCTTTTGTATTTTTAGTCACAACACATGAACAGCAAGAAAGCCCTCAACATCCTGTCAAAGGCTGAATGGACGGGTGGACGAATAAATATATAGCCAGACATTATTTTTAACGTAGCTTATCTGTATTGCATTTGTCTTTTGTTCAAGTTAAATTTTGTTTTCTGAAACATAATATTTTAGAAGATCTCTGGTTTGAATTAGACACTAGCCCTTATATTTTGAAAGCACTAAATGCCTTCCCCGCAGACAGGGAAGACGTGTCTCTTCGTGTGCCGTATCTCCCCCAAGAGATTGCAAGCTGCGAAAAATAGGACCCGCATTTTATTTCCCTCTACTAAAAACATAGCTTTCTCAACATATATTTTGAGAATAAATGCAGGGATGTTGAGCATATCATTAGACTCCCTCTGTTAATTCAATTCAATATCTTTCTGGTGTTTATAAGGATTCAGAATTGTATTCATTTTTATAGATGATGAGGTACAAATGACATACTCTAAAATGATTTATAGGATTAAGATTAAGTAATATGTATCCTACTTTAAAAATAGTATTTACATTTTATATTACAAATTATTTGCATCTGAAGCCATCTCAAGAATCTAATCATTAGTAAGGTAATAGATTTACTTGCCACAATTATCTTACAATTGTACTATGAGAGAGTTAAGTTATAAACAATGTGACGGTAGCTTAGCATTCGTCAGGCCCCTTTAACGTAACTTTCCATTGCTGCCAGACTCCCCAAAGTTGGGAGCTGTATCATCTCCATTTCTGTAACTCTCGTTGGCTAGCACACAGTAAGTAATCACTTGATGTTGGCATAATTTAATAGAATAGAAGAAGTAGTTTGGGTGTCATTACACACTCCAATATAGATTTAAATAAATTATTAGCAGAATAAATACAAGCAATAAAATTCAGCTTCAACTCAGAATGTTGCTTTTCTTCCAAAGAGAACAAATATCTACTTAATCAATTTAATCACATGGACTGACACTGTACACACAGAATCGTGACAGGAGCTCTAGTGACCTAGACATGGTTGTTGCCTTCAAAATACTTAAAATGAACTGAGAGAGACAGCCATGTTCTCAAGAACCAGGACAATAGCTGAAATCGGGGCAGGCTTGAGAACAATTAATTCAGCTGATAGGTTTCCAGTGAGAACCCTGATGAGTGCGGCAGTCAGGATCTCAGAAAAATGACTTAGCATGTACTTTCACAGAGAAGACGGTGCCAGCTCTGTTTTGGAATGCAACTTCTGCTCTGCTCTACTTAATATTAGCAGATACTATGCACTAAATGCTTTCTTATAAATGAAGAATGAATTGTGGTTAATAATGCATTAGAATACAAGGGACAGAAAACCCAAACTAGCATGATTTATATACAAATGAGTCTATGTTTCTCACAAAGCAGAACTCTGGAGGTGGCCTGCAGCCAGCAGCTTTTCTTTCTTTTTTCTTTTTTTAATTAATTAGTTTATTTTTATTTCAAAATATTACAGGGATACAAACATTTAGGTTACACATATTGCCTTTGTACCGCCTGAGTCAGAGCTACAAGAGTTCCCCTTCCCCAGACAGTGCTCACTGCACCCACTAGGTGTGAATTTACCCATCCCCTACCCCGCCACCTGTCCGACACCCGGTGAATGTTACTTTCATATGTGCACATAAGTGTTGATCAGTTACTACCAATTTGATGGGGAGTATGTGTGGTCATTGTTTTTCCATTCTTGTGATACTTCACTTAGAAGAATGGGCTCCAGCACCATCCAGGATAATACAAGAGGTGTTAGTTCACCATTGTTTTTAGGGCTGAGTAGTACTCCATGGTATACATATACCACATTTTATTAATCCACTCATGCATTGATGGACACTTGGGTTGTTTCCACATCTTTGCAATTGCAAATTGTGCTGCTATAAACATTCGAGTGCAGATGTCTTTATTATAAAATGTCTTTTTTTCCTCTGGGTAGACTCCCAGTAGTGGGATTGCTGGATCAACTGGTAGTTCTATTTTTACTTCTTTGTGGTATCTCCATATTACTTTCCACAGAGGTTGTACTAGTTTGCAGTTCTACCAGCAGTGTATGAGAGTTCCTATCTCTCTGCATCCCCGCCAACATTTGTTGTTTTGGGACTTTTTGATAAAAGCCATTCTCATGGGAGTTAAGAGATACCTCATTGTGGTTTTGATTTGCATTTCCCTGATGATTAGAGATGTTGAGTATTTTTTCATGTTTCTTAGCTATTAGTCTATCTTCTTTTGAAAAGTTTCTATTCATGTCCTTTGCCCACTTTTTAATGGGGTTGTTTGATTTTTTTCTTGCTGATTTGCATGAGTTCTATATAGGTTCTAGTTATCAGCCTTTTATCAGATGTATAGCATGCAGATATTTTCTCACATTCTGTAGGTGGTCTATTTGCTCTAGTGATAGTTTCTTTGGCTGTGCAGAAGCTTTTAAATTTGATCAGGTCCCATTTATTTATTTTTGTTGATGCTGTGATTGCTTTTGGGGTCTTCTTCATGAATTCTTCACCTAGGCCAATGTCTATAAGAGTTTTTCCAGTGTTTTCTCCCAGAATTCTTATGGTTTCATGCCTTGGGTTTAAGTCTGTTATCCACAGTGAGTTGATTTTTGTGAGAGGTGAGAGGTGTGGGTCCTGTTTCAGTCTTCTACATGTGGCTATCCAATTTTCCCAGCACCATTGATTGAATAGGGGTTCTTTTCCCCAATCAAAGCAAAAGGATACCCCCAAAAGGGAACACCAGCTCTCTAGCAATGGACACCAACCAAAATCAGAACATTGAAATGACAGATGAAGAATTTCAAATATGGATTGTAAGGAAGCTCAATGAAATACAAGAGAAAATAGAAACCCAACACAAAGAAACCACAAAAAGTATTCAGGAAATGAATGAAAAATTCACTATAGAAATTGAAATATTAAAGAAAAACCAAGCAGAACTTCTGGAAATGACAAATTCATTCAAAGAATCGCAAAACACAGTGGAAAGCCTTAAGAACGGGTTAGATCAAGTAGAAGAAAGAATCTCAGAGCTTGAAGCTTTTCAATTCTGTGGTCCTTTCCATCACCATTGCAAGGTGGTGCAGCTGACCTTGATGCCATGGTAATTAACATTCAAGCCAGGAAGAAGAAGGGAAGGGCAGAGGGCTGTAGGGAGTGATTTGTCCATTCTTTTGATTTAGTCAGTAAAACAAGCTTTTGTAACCCTACCTCCAACATAACCACTAAATAATCCTCCTGTGTGAATATTGCTAGCTGCAGAAAGGGAGCCCAAGGAATGCATTCTCAGCTTCCACAGGCCCTGTGTCTGGGGTATCAGAAACCAGGGGGTTGGGATTGGCTATTGTCAGCCGACCACAGATGCTGCAGCTGGACTCCATATGGTTCTCATTGCTAAACCACTCTGGGATCAACTTGGGTACATGGTTCAGTTTGATTCTTACAAAATGAAGTGACAGTCGGTGTAATTCTTTGACTATAACCTTAGTTTTGTAAAATTCTACTTGTCTGAAGAGGTACTAGAGTATTAGTCTCCAAGTTTTTCATGCTTTAAATAACATAAATAAAATTTAATACGATAATTAGGTGTTCAGGAAGTGAATAGTAACATGTTATACTACATAGAACATAAGAGCCCAGAGAAAAATAATTCTAGACTAAATCTTATAAAGTCCTTCAATCTTCACGCCACCCATGAGTGTGCGCCCCAGTGGGCCTCACTTCCCTGTGGCTCTGCACAGGCTCACCCGGCCGGGAATTCTTGCCTCCTCTTTCCTGCTGGAAGAAAATTCCTCTTCATTTGAATCACAATATCTTGTGATGCAATTGCGTTTTTTATTATTACTGAACACATAGTCTACTGAATTTATGTTTTCCTTCCTCCTTCTTCTCTTCTGAATAGATAGGGACTAACTTTGTAATCAAATCCTCAGACACATACAAGTTACTTGGTGCACAGAGAAGTCTATGGTTATCTGAGTGAAGGAGGGAATGAATGAATGATCAATAAGTGAGTGAGTGAATTAAAGTAAAAGTAAACATGCTCATTCAAATCTCCTGCTGCAAGGGGTCAAGAGTTGATCACACATGGCTCGTACGTATTTGACAACAATCTTACGGCAGCTAAGAGTGACTGATGGGTACGTATTTGTTTGTGGGCATATAGCTACTACCTAATTGTGTTGATCACCTTGTACACTGAATCCCACATGGACTTTCCTGAGATCCTTCATTGTATTGTTTTTGTTTTATTATTCTATAAAAATATACATTTATTCAATGGTGTGTGCTTTCCTTACATCTCTGTCACAGGTGTAAATCACACTGAATAATCCTCTGGATTTAGAGTAGGAAGACTCTCCATGGGCAGAGGCAGACAGGCAATTTGAACAGCACATAAAAATCGTTCCCCACACAAAACCTAACTGAAATGCATTTTTGGTGCAGATCACCCCTCAGTGCTTGCTTGTCTGAGAAGCACCTGGAAACCCATTGGCAGGAGAGGGTGCACTTCTGCGGCGTGCCATTTGCTCTTGGCAGTTCATATCCTCCACCCTTTAATTAGCCTGTTGGTCCAGCATCACTGTTGGAAAAACATCTAGTGACCCACGACTTAGAATGAGAAAAATCACACTTCAGTCAAATTAGTCTGAGAAGTAGTTAAGAATTAAGTCTTTCTACCTACGGGGTATGGGAGCTGGTCAGGAAGACAATTGGGATAATTCTCAATCAACTTTTCTGCCTTAAAATTGCCCGAGGAAGTCATTTTTTCTCATTCTTGCATTTTTCTCATTTTTTTTCTCAAGAGAGAAGTGTGACAAGATAGACTAATGAATAGGAGAATCTGAGATGCCTTTGTTGCCTCCAGTGTCTGGACTGTTGTAAGAAATGAGGAGCTAACTTCATTTAAAAGTAAATAAAAGTGTCCGAACATTCTCAGACCTTTTAAGCAACTATGTAAATCCTAACTCCATCCGTTTATGTATTACCCCAGCAAATTACTTCCAGGGGTGGAAATGTGCAAGTCCAGAAGCCTTGGCTCACCTGCGCTCAGGGGATTAACACTAGCAGTAAATAACACCATTTTATGTGACCTCTCTGCCAGCAGGTAATCTTCATTGGCTGTGGCTAGACTATTTAACATATTCTAATTTACATCCCTAATTTTCTTCAGCTTCCCTCTAGAGAGTTTGTCTTCCTCATTAGTCCTGGAATGACTGAAGCAATACATGTTCCCTGAAGAAGAGTCTGATTACTTTCCCGTCACTCTCTCTGATCGGCTATCTTACATCGACAGTACCTTGGTCCTGAGCCTCCCTTAAAACATTTCTCTTAAGTGAAAATCGCCTGTATCCTCAAACACCGTTACCATGTCCCTCTCTCCCATTCAGAAATTGCTTTAGAAAATAATGAGCACACTAAAAATTATAGGTAAATTACTAGCTATATGAAGCAGCTAAAAATACTCCAATTATCTGTGGTTATAATGTCATTGATATTTATTGGCCTCTTGCTTGTTTTCAGCCATCAGATATTTATTATCTTGATTGATCTTCATGCCTAAATGAGGTCGGGCACATATTCCACATTCAGAGATGGAAAACCTGAGGTTTAAAAAATTTAATGTAATTGCTAGCTAGAAAATGGAAGAATCAGATTTTATTTCCTAACTGTGCCTGAGGCATCTCCATTCCAAAGTCAGTTTCTATATATAGAAATGCATAATATAAACCTTTTTATAGAAAATATAATTCTAAATATAGAAAATTATGGAATGTTAGAGCTTGATATTTCTTCTGTCCCCCAATTAAAAGACAAAAATTGGAAAAGAAAAAAGAGACAGAAAATATAGGGATAAGTGACTTGCCCATAGCTAGTTATGCAGAAAACTTGGTGTAAATTTCTGGCTGTTCATCTCCCAGATTTTTTCATTTGAAGAGACTGGGAATCTTATTGGCAAATTCCTTCCATTTTCTGAATGTATTTTCAGCTTTATGGTTGGGCTGAGAAGCAGTATCTTTGGCTAGTCCTTCCCTGGGCTGGGGCTTAGAAGTCCAGGGCTCCTGTTTCCCTTATGGGGCACCAGGCACAGCTGCGGCCTGTGGGACTCAGCCATGGGAAGCTGCAGAAGGGCCTGGAAACAGAGACAGTGTGAGTCCTGCCTCTGGGTCTTTCTCACTCATCCACTTTCTTGACCTTGAAACAGATTTAGAGAGCTCTTAGGTTGACTGGCATAGGATGGGAAACGGCCAGCCACTTAACCTGGAAAAGACACAAGTAGATGCAGACTGTAAGAAAACAGGATTTCTCGGTGTGATGTGGTTCACTGAAGTTTGTCTCCAGTGTAGCTTGACTCTGAATGTGTTGCTGGGGTATGTGTGTGTGTGTGTGGGGGGGTGTGTGTAAAAAAAGAGACAGAGAGACAGAGAGACAGAGAGGAGGGAGGAAGAGAAAGTTTTCTTTGTTCCTGTTCTCCGGATGCGTGTTTTTAATTTGCTGTGGGGGAATGTGGGAAAACAACCCACAGCAGTAATATTCCTTGTGTCCCATATCTATAAATGCACTGGGTTTCAACAATTTCTTTATTAGTCAGGATTCTCCAATTCGATAAAACTTCTCTGTCCACTTCAAGCAGAAAAGGCATTTATTAAAAAGACATCAGGTGCACAGGTCTGTGGCCTCTGGGATCAGCTTTGGAAGTGAAGATGATTCCCCCATACACCCCTCCACCCCCCACCACCTGCCACACACACACCAAGGGGCCTCACTGCTGTGGCTGAATACTAGAGGTCAGAACTCCACCATGCTGCAACCATACCACCAGGGTCTGTGGCAGCTCTGCACCAGAAACTTAAAATTGCAACATCCTGGTGATCCATGTTGCCCCAGACCTGCAAACCTGGATGCCCCTTCATTTGCCTCTCAGAAAATGCAGAAGCTTCCAGGTGGTGCCAAAGCTGGCCGAGCTTGGGAGTCCCCAAGCCAGTTCCCTAGCTGGGGGTCTGGTCTCCTCAGAGCCTTCTGGTCATTATTCAGATTTGGGACCGTTGTACAAAGGTGACCCTTCAGGTTCCTTGTAGCAGTGAAAATAGCCCTGGGTTGCAAGAAGAACTAAAAGCAAACACCACTCTCCAATTCCATGACTCCTGTGAAGTATGGCTTATATTGGCATTCATTTTTCAAGGCAAAAGATCTGTGAAACATTCAAATTGGAAAAAGGACCCAGGTAGTGATCACTGCAGAGACCCTGCTGCTCCACCTCCCACAAAGTTGCACATGCGTGCTTACAGAACAGTAAGGACCAGTCAGGCATGGAAGCAGGTGCAGAAATGCAAGCAGTGCAGAAGCAGGTTCTGACTCCTGTCCAAAGAACCTTCACTCCAGAAGGTCCTCATATGGTTGTGTGATTGAGGGACTCAATGTTTTAAAAGGAAGTAAGATGAGAAATGTAAAATTATTTTTGTCTCCAGTGCAAGTATTTTAAATTTAGTAATTCCCTTTCAGGCAAATACTCCATGAATGCATGGATGAAAGAAGCTTATATCCATTTGATCTCTCCCTCACTCATCTTTGTTTACTGCACTGGGCATCTTTACCTACCCATGTTGAGAAAGATATTAGCTTTACTCTACTTTGATATAAAGAAGATTTGGCAGAAAAATAATCATGTCGATGCTGGCATTTTTTGTACTTTCCTTTTGTTCCTCACAATTGTCAAAAAGGTGAAAGTTAAAAGTAAGGGGATTTAGAAAATACAAAAAACATTAGAGATAATGATACAAATAATTGAGAAACAGAAGAATGTCACATGAAATCTCTTCGTCTAGAATTAAGATAATTAACATTTTGGCAAGTATATGTTTAATTATATATTATCATATGTGTGTGTGATAAAGTGCTATATACTTTGCTATATTAACATTGTATCATAATTATTTTCCACATAAAGTATATTTCATCAGCAACATTTTAAGAAATTTTATTATTCTTTTATATAGACATACCATTGTTATTAATACTTCATCAAGCCACTTAGGTTGCATCTTGTGGAGGTTTCCAATTTGGGCTATTATGCATATCATTTCTAAGTGCACATGAATTATGACTTTAGCAAATAGACTTGCTGGAGCAAATATTGAATAGTTTAAAAATTCCTGGCAATTATTGTCAAATAAGATTCAAAAAAGATGTAATAATATACCTCCAACATAAGCAGCTGCAGCCCAAATGCTTGCTGCCTGGCATCACTACCATTTCATTTAATTAAAACTAAAATAAATAAGGGAACATGTTACTTTGCATCAATTAGTATTGATGTGATCACTAGCATTGGTACATGTTTTATGTTTATCATAAATATTATTAATTCATTTATCAATCCTCTATTAATATTTTTCATTGTATTGTGTTTTATTTATGTTATGTTTATGGTCATTGTACATAGAGTTTACAGTTTTGTTCTACTTATTAATTAATTTATCACTCATAGTTGTAGCTATATATTTGACTGTTAATTTAGAAATCTCAATGTTACTTTTGGTAGTGTCATAATATATGATGTCATCTCTTGATTTTAGGCTTAGAAAATCTTGCCATACTCATATACATTTAAAATAAGAAGATGAAATATTATATACACACATATTTTAAAAGCACAATATTAAAACAAACAATCCTGTGTGCTCTATCCAGGTTAAGAAATAGAACAATATTGGTATTATTGACCAATCACAGATTATCCTGCCCCAAGAGTAACTATTATGATAATTTTCTGCTTAGGATTGCCTTAATAGTATTATTGATTGTAAAACAGATGTATAATTCTTTCTATATTACCTGATTTTGCCATTATTTAAAATTTATGTATGTGAATACTCTTCACAGTCTTTCATGCCTTTTTTCCCCAAACTTGGTACTTTTTAGTTTTATTTATTTTTATGTGTACAGCTATGGTTTTAAAATTTTCATTTACCTATACATTATTTGACATACATATAGCACAATTTAATTAATATATATTCTGATTTTGATGAATATTTGATGTTTCCCAATGTGCTTCTATTATAAAATATGTTGCTGTAAACAGTGTATCAATCAGGATTTAGTCAGGAGAGAAATGTTGCCAGTAATATAAACTGTGAACATTTAATATAAAGACTTGTTAACTAGTAAAACATTCTTACCTACTATAATGAATAAAAGAGAATGCCAAGGCGTACAAAAGTGGCAGATACAGAAAGCAGCTACTGCCTCTGAAGGAGAACGAATAAGAAAGAACGAGACTGATCCTGACCTCTTTGGAGAAGGCTTTGTTGTGTGGCACCTGTTGGGACGAAGAAATTTGCTGGAAGATGGAGGCAGAGCTGGTCCAATGCTACAGTATACCAAGTGGTCAAGCAATTTGCCAGAGGGTTCAGGATGCAGCTGGCCCATGACTGCCACAGAGGAGAATGCTGCTGAGGCTTTTGCCTGCCCGTCTGCTGGCTGCCATGCTGAAAACAGCACAAAAGCACCAGAAAAGGAAGACCCTTTCCCCTGCTATTTTGCAGCGGACCTCTGTTCTATCTACGGACAGAGCCTTGCTGTGAACCAGCTAGCGGAGGAGAAATGTTTACAGGACCCATTTCTATTATCATAAAACAGGGTCAAAAAGGGTGGTCTTGGAGCTGGGTGACGAATCTCTTCATGCTAATCATCTAGTACCACGAGTGAGAGCTGTCCAGGGCTTGAGCCTAGGAGAGGAAGTGTTCAGCCAAAGCATGTGTGTATTTCACCATTTTTAAGAAATGCTAAATTACTTTCCTAAATCACTTTACCATTTTATATTACTGGATGTGAAATGCTACATCATTGTTGTTCTTATTTTCATATTCATAATTACTAAGAAGGTTGAGTTTATTTTCATATGTTTATGGACATTTTTTCCTTCTGTACAATGATGCTTATGTCTTTTATTCATTTTTCTTGTGTGTGTGTGTATGTGTATCCCATTTTTATTGTTCTTATCAGATTTATATATATATGAAAATTTTGTACATTATTAACCCATTTTATTTATGTTTGCAAATACCTTCTCCCAGTGGCCAATTTCTTTATAGTGCCTTTTGTTTGATAAAATATTAATTTACTGTAAACTAAGTTAACAATATTTGTTTTCCTCATGGTTTGGGCATTGCAGGACTTGTTTATGAACTTCTTTATTGGGGAAATAAAAATATTCCGCCATTTTTCTGTTAAGATATTTTAAAATTTTGACTTTGCATTCAAATCTGTAATCCATGTGGAATTAATCTTTGGGAGGAGGTATGATATGGAGTAAAGACATGTTTTACTTTTTAAAATAAATATGGATAACTTTTGCCCTAGCGCCATTTATTGAAGACTAATTTGTACTGACTTATTTGCAATAAAACTAGTTTCCACATATACGCAGTTTTGTTTTTTTAGGGCTGTTTATTGTGTTTCTTTCTGTTCTGATCTCTTCATGTCAGTCAATGCCGGCCCATACCATGGTAAATATTATAGCTTTGTAATAAGTCCTAATGTCAAGGGTAGCCATTCTCTCCACCTGTCCTTTTCTCAACAATATATTGACAATTTTTGTAATTCTTCATAATTTGAGAATTCAGTCATCAATTTCCATGAAAAACTTAATTAATTCTTGAAACAATATTTGGGTAGTGTTGAAATTTTCACGAGGAGTCCTTCAATTCATGAATCCAACACATTTCTCCATTTATTTGAGTCTTACTTAATTACTTTGAATAAAGGCTTATAATTATTTCCAAAGAGTTTTGACTCTCTACTGCCAACCTTATTGCCAGCTTCTTTCTACTTGTGCATAATTCTGTATTTTAAAAAGTATTTTAAAAGTTGTTTTTTCCAAATGCTATAGTTGATACATAGAAATGCAGCTGACTTCTAACAAGGATTTCTTGTCTGATCCTCTAGTTGTATAAAACCTAAAACTAAGGCCCAATAGTCTATGTGCTACCCCTACATTTGGGGAAACCAGGAGGGCCTTGAATGGCCTAACTACATACAAGTGCCCCTCCTCAGTTTGATTCAGCAGATAAGGCCCCCTAGTCAAAAAAAACCTCCTTACTAAGGGGACCAGGTATAGGACCTGCTTGTCCCTGAATGTGGGCTTCAGTTCCCTGCCAGGCTGCACAATTATTTAAAAAATCCAATTTCTATCCTCCTGTGGGAACCAGAGGCTACCTCACCCCTCACTCCCTTTTTATCAGTACTTTAAAGCCTGCCTCCCACGGCCCTTGCTGTTTCACACTGCTCCCAAGTACAGCCCCGTGTGGTCCTGTGTGGACTGTGAGGTCTTCCTCCCCTGGGCTGTGAGCATCTGTGACTAATCCACAGCTGACAAGCTCATCTTTCCAGAGTCAGGCGTCAGTGCCCGCCCATACCCATAATCCTAGGGTGGGAATCTGTCCCCTATCCATGGGGCCAAGAGAAGATGAGTGACGCACCCCCTTGCTAAACTTGTTTTTAAATTTTAGCAATTTGTTTCTACCATTTGTGGTTTTCTGTACTACTGGGGTGCCTCAAATCAGTTGTAAATGCTGTGAGAGTTTTGCCAATTCAGCTATGCAAGTCTTAGGTTGCCAGAGCCCCTATACTTGTTGCCTCCAATCAAAAGTAAACAGATTTTTTAGTGCAAATGTTCTGTACAAGTGCTACCATTTTAATGAGAGTCTAATGTAAAAACTTTTAAGCAGCCTAATGTAAACAATTGTGTCATCTGCAAATAGTGACAATTTTGAATCATGTTTTCCAAACTTTATAAATTTTAACCCTCACCATTTTTGGAATTGTTGCATGGCTAGGGCTCTACTATAATGTTGAACTGAAGTAGAGATGGCTAATATTCTTGAATATTCCTAAATAATATGTATCTTTAAGTACAGTTCCTAAACATTCTTTTCTGGTTAAGAAAGTTGCTTTTTTTCCTAGTTTGCTACAAGTATTTCTTGCAAACTATTACTGAATATATTGAATTATTCTTTAGGAGATTCTGGGATGATCACATTGTATTTGTTTTTTATGAATTAATAAAATTATATGGAATGATTTAGGCATATGTCTCATAATGCTGAACTAACCATGAACTCCTGAAATAAGGCCAACTTAATCATAATTAATATGTTTCTGGTTTTATCTATTAGTATATTTTAAAGCTTTTGAAGTATATTCATGAGTTTTATTAAACAATATTTTGTATCATTTTATTGTCTGAATATGATATCAAGGTTTAAATAATCTCATAAAGTGAATCAATGAACATTCCCCATTGTTTTGTTCTTTGGGAGTATTTACACAAGGTTGGAATATGGTTTTCTTTGTGAGATTTTTCTATTAACTTAATTTTTTATTTAATTTTTTTGCTGGTTATAAAACCATCCCGAATTTTACTATATTCTTTAATGACAATTTTATAAAGAAAGAGAGGAAAGGAAAAATAAACAGAGAATTGCTAATTTTAAAAATTACTTGGATTTTCTGAATGCAGATCTCTGATCCAAAAGACATTGAAGAAAAATGAAGATCCCCTCCCTAAATTTCCTGTGCTAATGTAATTGCTTTCCAGCCTAGAGGAACTTTGCCTAGATTGTTTTTTTCCATCTCTAAACAGTGTCTTTCAGGTGCCATCTTGTTGCACCTTGGAGTTTTAGGCAAAGATGAGTGACATCTCCTTTTTTCCTAGCTTTCACTCCACTTTTTGGCTGTTGGACGACTGATGGCTTCAAAGTCTCACCATCCCTCTGTCCTTTGTGTCCCATACCTGGGCAAGCTGATAAGAAAATTTAGATGTTTCTTCCTTTGATGATGCAGGAAATTCAGACCACACAAACCCCTGCCCACACAGTGGAAGCCCCACCTGGCCCTACCCCTAATCCTAATAAAACCCCAAGCCAAGCTGTTTTCCACTCTCTCAAGCCATTTTTGGACAAGCTTGGGAGACATCCCCTGCTCTCCTCAGAAAGCCTCATTTTTAAGTATTATATGTTCTCATACCTTCCTGGTGTGTGTGTAGCATCATCAGTCTCCACATCCGAACCAAAGTTTGGAAGGTAGGGGGTCTTTCCTCTTTCTGCAGGATAGCAATAACACAATAAAATAACTGTGCCTAATTTTAAGTGCCTGTTTAACTTCTTAGGACATTGTCTGTGTTCCAAAGTGGCTGTGCCAACTCCATCCCCACAGTCAATGTGTGAGGGTTTCAGTTTCTTCTTGCCAATCCCTATTACTTGTCTTTTCTGTGATGGCTGCTCTAGTGGGAACATAATTGTATCACACTGCGGTTTTCATTTGCATTTTCCTAATGGCTAATGGTACTGTGTGCTTATTAACCCTTCCTACGTCTTCTTTGGTGACATTTCTTTTAAATCTTTTGCCTATTTAAAAATTGTGCTGTTTTCCCCTGTATTAGTGAGTTGAAAGAGTTATGTTTTGTGAATAAAATTCCTTTATTATCTATGTGATCTTCAAGTATTTGCTCTCAGTCGTTGGCTTGACTTTCTGTTTTCTTAGTGGAATCTTTTAAAATGCAAACATTTTTTACTTTTAATAAAGTCTAGTTTATCAGTGTTTTGCTCTTATGACTTGTGCTTTTATTTCCTGCCTAAGAACTCTTTGCCTAAATATGAAAAAATTCTCTTACATTTCCTTCTAGAAATTTTACACTGTAAACTCTTGACCTTTAGTTCCATGTTCTAAGTAAATTTTTTGTAAATGATGTGAAATAAGAGCCTAATTTTATTTTTAATGCATTTTTATTGTGGCAAAAACACATCACATAAAATTTACTACCTTAATCATTTTTAAGTGTACAGTTAGTAGTGTTAAGTATGTTCACATTATTGGGAAACAGATCTCCAGAACATTTCATCTCGCAAAGCTGAACCTCCATACCAGTCGAACAACAACTCCTTCTTTCCTTCCCCAATACAGCCCCTGGCTACACCCATTTTACATTTTGTCTTTTTGAATTTTGCTATTCTAGGCACCTCATATAAGTGGAAGCATACAGTATTTGTCTTTTTGTGACCGGCTTATTTTAATTAGGATAATAATATCTTCAAGGTTCATTCATGTTGTAGCATGTGTCAGAATTTCCTTCCTTTATAAGGCTGAAAAACATTTCATTTTGTGTATAAACCAAATTTTGTTTAGAGGTTCTAATTTCATTTTTAAATTTACTTTTGCACATATATATATATAATTGACCCAGCATGATTTATTGAAAGACTATTTTGCCTCCTTTGGCTCGAGCTTTGCACATTATAGAAAATCACTTGACTGTGATGAAAAGTTTATTTCCCAGTTCTGTTCTATTGATCTGTGTCACAAAGTCTTGGTTAGGGTTGGGGTTTAACTCCTGATTATGTCACACTTGGGAGACCCAGTTTTATGCATATTTTTGTTATAAATCTTTTGTAAGTCATGCCCCCAAATTTTGTTTCTTTGCTTGTTTGTCTATGAATGCCAGAAAAAAGAATGCAGTCCCTATGCAACTAGGGATTAGTAGATGTGCTCAAGAGAAATTCTCATTCTGGAGTTAGCCTTCTTACACTTTGTCTTCCAATAATTTCTCTCATTTTAATACATATTCTACCTTTTTTTTTAAAGTCATGCTTTGGTCTTTAGTCTACATATCAGTTATGAAATCAGTTTCTCTACACATTTAATCTGCCAAAGACTAGACATCAAAAACTTTTTTTCCTTTAATACTTAAATCTTTATAGAATATATTTGGTCTATGCTATGAAATAAATACATAAACATACATTTTCCAAAATATTATCCTACATTAAATTACTTGAGTAACTTTCAATTTACATTGATTTCAGTGTCTACTTTTATTATATTAAATGTTTACTTGCAAAGGCCTATTTCTGGATGGTTTATAATGTTTATCTTCTACAGATCCGATCTTATGGTTGTGCCAAGCTCATTTAACTTTTGTTGTCCTACAGCAATTTTGCATAACAGGTAGAGCTTATTCCTTTAGCTATTTTCAACTCTTTATTTTTTTATTTAGATTTTTAAATAGTTTTATTTAATCCCTATTGTATATCCAAATGCATATTACTTTAGAAATCAAATTTAAGAAAAAATTAATAAAACTCCAAAAATCAAAGTTAACAACAAATTAACAAACTTAACTTCTGTCCATACATGTTGCATTTTACTTCATCTGCTCTGTCCCATACCTAGACTTAATGTACTTTTTTTGTTTATTTCATCATATATTGTACTTTGATTCTTTCCTGACATAGCTTTAGAGCTATTTTAAGAGTGTTTTGGAAAAAGCATATCAAACATTGTTATTCCATGCTCTCTTGTGCCTCACTGGCATCTTCATACCATTTTCTCTGCTGTTGGATGACTTCTTTTTTATTATTACCCCAGGTCCCTTACCTTATTTATATTTATATATCTGTCAGAGATCTCTGACCAGCTCAGAGCCATGGCAGCATCTGAGAGAGCTACAAAACTTGGACTGATTAAAATACAAAAGCCTTTCTGAAAATGTTGATATTTGGGCTGAGTTCTGGAGGGTAAGGAAGAGTTGGCCACACACAGAGAATGCAGAGCAGGCATTCTTGGTAGATAGAGCAGCACGGTCAAGACTGAGGCATGTTAGAGGAACATCACTTGGGATTCTTGGACTTCAGGGTACAAGGAAACAAAGAATGACAAAAGAACATGTTAAAAAGCAGTCTTGACGGACCTTTAGGCCAGACTAAGAAGTTTAGACTCATCTGATGTCAACGAGATTTATCCAGACATTTTAAACAGAGGCATGAAATAGAAAAAGATCATTTTATGCACAGTATCATGAATGAATTAGAAAGACCCAAGGCTGGAGACAGAGAAATAATTTTCACAGCTGTTACTGTAATTCAGATATGATGATTAATGAGCTTCATATTTTAATTGAATAAAATGATACAGAAGTACTTGTAATAAGAGTCAGATCATTGCTGCTATTTTCAAAAACTGTGATCCCCGTTACTGGTGCAGATGACAGTGTACCGATAAGCCATTCTCCTGAATTAATTGTCACATTAACACATCTCAAGTGGTGCAGGCCATAGTTCCAAACAAATAGGAAACAGACGGAATCAAATTGTAATTTCAAGGGTGAGATAAAGATTTTTATCCTCCTGACAGCAAGGTTAAAGCCACGTCAATCCTTGTGTAAACAAATGATCATAGTGTCTGAGTATGCAACCACTTCTGAAAGTGTTTTCATATATGACAAAAATGCGTATCTATCTTCAGTTACAGTATTTATGAGAGCAACATTAGCCCGTCTCCATGCCAGAAGATAAAGAAAACCAACAAAAAACCATGACTACCTAGGTGAAGGTTTGTGGTTCTTAGTCCCCTTGAATGTCAGACATGAGAAAAAATGAGGTCAGGTAACTTCACTAGACTCACGGAGTAGCAGAACTTCATGATTAAAGGCATAGCCAGTGGTTTCAGAACGCTCATGGTTCAAAACCAAGTTTCCCTGACTACTTAGCAAGTGCACTGTGTGAGAGAAGTCACTTTTCCTCTGAGCGTTTATTTCTTCATGGGTATAAGAGGTATAACAATGACTTTCTCACAAGGTTGTTATAACATTAAATGGAATGTTGTAGCAGTCACTTAGAACACAGCCTGGCGTATTGTTAGTACTAAATACATGATCACTATTTTAGTTAGAAACGCAGCTAGAAGGTCTTAAATTGGAATGAGAACCTGGCTTTGGCATGCATCAGGGCTGTCCTTACTGCACTGTCCTAACTGTCTCTCTCCTCAAGGCTGCATCAATTCTAGATGTGTGTTGATTTTTCCTTTCCGAATTAACTGATATTATCATAGTTAGAGTAAAATTCATCTGGTAAACTGTAATGAAATTTGGTAGTGTTAGCTGATAAAAATATATTCTTATGTGAAGTGTATACCTTGTGAACAGGACAAAGTATGCCTATCTTCTTTCCTTTGAGATAATTTTATCCTAGGTTTTCTTCTTGTATTTTTATAGTTTTGGGTCTTACATTTAAGTCTTTGTCCATTTTGAGTAATTTTTATATATGGTGAGGAATAGGGGCCCAGTTTCATTCTTCTGCATGGTTGTTCCATCTTACACAGTATCAGACTGCATGCAGTCCCTAAACCTACATACTCCAGCCTACACCCAGAAGCTCACACCACAGGTCTTCATGGCTTCATGACTTTTCTCTGGGGGTTTCCTTTGTTTTGAGCCCTTTTTCCCCATTTTGCTTCTTCTGGCCACCTCCTATGTATTTGAAAAACATCAGCTTACATATGATTTCCTCCAGGAAGCCTTCCTTGATCCTATTGGTCTTCATCAGTGGTGTCTTTTCTGACCTTCAAAGTTTGTTATGCATTCTTCTCTCCTGATGCGGATCATATTTTACTGCAAGTATTTGTCCACATGAGTGATTTTACCCAGCAGTAGCCATTCTGTAGTGGTGTTTTCAGAACCTAGCACAGTGAGTGGCCTGGAGTTTGACCTGACTTATCTGCTAAACTTTTAGCAGAACAACACAACTCCAGTAAAATCAAACAAGCAGAATAATGTCAGAATTTGTCTTTGTGTTGAGAATTACTGTCTCTGGAAGGCTCACCTGCCTCTCACCTCTCATTTCCACAGGCTTGCCAAAGGTGGGGTCTTCAAATTCTTAAAGAGTCAGTGGTCTCTTTCCTGTTCAGTATTTGTGTTGAGAAACGAGAGCTAGACTCATGCATTCCCTGGTGCTGTCATGGATCCTGCGGGTCTTTTTGTGTTCTATTTAACCCAAAGACATGGAGCCTCTCTTCTGACGACCTTGCCTATGGATTTTGGACTTGTGCATTCAATCCCACAATTACATAAGACAGTTCCTTGTGATCAGTCACTTGGTATACATATCTTCTACTGGTTCTGTCTCTCTGCTTGAGCTTTTACTTGTACACACCTAAGTCATCTGTTTTATCTGCTCTTGAATTCTACATCTGCTCCAGCCTTGCTAGCAATGTGGATTTTTTTGAAGTGTGTGACTAGAACACTTACCTTCATAAACAATTCAGTGACTTCATAGGATAAAGTTCCATGACCTTGGCATATCTTGCAAAGCCTTTAGAGCTGGAGCCCAGCTACATTTCTAGACTTATTATCTATAAAAAGTACACCCCAGAACACTCTTCAACCTCCTGGTATTCTCCTAATACCGCAAAACAAACTTACTTACTTACTTACTTATTTATTCATTCATTCATTCATTCATTCATTTACAGTACCATCCTCTCTACCTGGAATATCCACTCATCTCTTCTCTGCCGAGAAAATTTTTCACCCTCCAGGGCCCAACTCACATGTCATCTCTTTTAAGACTTTCCTCAGTTGATGTACCATTTTCTCTGCGCTTCTCTCTTCTATGTCTTCTTGTATCAATACCTACTTTGTCTCCTTTTGAATTTTTAGTAATTGCTGTGATACTTGGTAGAATTTTCCTTTCTGAAAAATGTCATCCATTTCCTGACAGGAAGTAGACTGGGCTTAAGACTGGTATAAGTAGGGCTACTTGTGTGCCTAGGCCTGGGACTGGGAGGTAGGTAGCATTTGTGTGTTTCTCTTCAATGAGCGCAATGTCTAGCTTATATTTTCATAATATAACACAATATCTGTTCTTTTATATATTCCTTATTTTTTATTCTCCAATTTGGTACCATTCAAGAACAGCAATTCTCTGAATCTATATATTCTAAGAACAGACTTCATTTCAATTAAATAAATACTAATGATTATGTTTATATGTACACTTTTGACCTATCTTAATCAGTATACTCTTTAGATTCATATTCAAAATAAATGTTTTAAAATAAATGCACAGAAAGAAAATGCTAATAGGTGTACTTATTAAAGAACAGAACTATTACCTGGCAGGTCTTGAGTGAAGGTTTGGAGTTGAGGCTGTTGCAGGGCAGACTATAATTACAAATTCCTCAAATCTCTTTATTTTACAAATAAGTTGACTTTGGAATATTTCTTTTATTGATATAAACAGTTGCCCAATTTATGGGTGAGCTATCTATATGTTTGTAATAAACCAAACAAGATGATCTAAATTCTAAGAATATGAATTCAAATTCTTTCATATATAATTGTCTAGTGCTGGCAATTAGTATATTGTTCATATATGTTTTGTTTTAAGCACCATAAGGTTCACATATAGGTCAAGTAAGATACATATCAAGCTATGAAACTCCTTCATTTTATCTGTTTAAGCTGCCATGAGTCTGAACATTTTCTGCTGGGCGGAGTCCTCATCATTCTTTAAGGCCCTGTTCAGGCATCACTTCTGCAGTCCTGGAGCCTCCCAGGCAGATCAAATATTGTCTTCCCCAGGCACAGTGTCTTCTTTCATTTTTTCATAATTTTCTAATACCTATCATGTTGCATTAGACTTTCTACCATTATTGTGTTACCCATAACATTGCAACTGTTATAA
The DNA here is from genome assembly GCA_023783475.1 of Daubentonia madagascariensis. Taxonomy (NCBI): domain Eukaryota; kingdom Metazoa; phylum Chordata; class Mammalia; order Primates; family Daubentoniidae; genus Daubentonia; species Daubentonia madagascariensis. The sequence continues at coordinate 3,894,553 of JAKFHU010001035.1, forward strand.
AGAGTACTGGAAAATGGTTTGGTCTCCCTTCCCCCACCAACATAAGTTCCTTTATTGCATTATTTTGAATCCGTGGACATAGAACCTATACTACGTTTTTATAAATATGCTAAATTGATTCTAAATAGTCATCCTTCATACTCCAAAGTAAGATAAACATTTGTCTCTTTTTAAAATAGTGAGGCCACCTAAAATTAATTTTATCATGTTTATAAATCTGAAATATTTTCTCTTTTTAAGTTTGTTAAACAAATAATGTATTAAATCAATGAACCTTAATTGAGTGCCTATGACTTGCCGTAACTGTGATGGGCTCTGAGAACTTAAAAAAAGAATGAAGAGTAGGATACAATACAATCATGATCTCTACTGTCATTTGTGATAAAAAATAAAAGAAATATATAGTTTTGTATGTGAATTTAAAAATATAGAAAATATAAAGAAAATTACACAATTATTAATGTTTGATATATTCTTTTTGTTATGTACAAATTGTACATAGAAATCTTTAAATAAAGACAAATACACACATTTGAAGCTGGTATTATACCTTTATGTTGTCTTGTTTAGTTTGATCATGTTAAAGTATTTCTTTTCACTAAAGGATGTATAATATTCTAGCATTTAAATATATTGATTTCTGATGCTATTACCCTAGTGTCAGACATTTAAGTTGCCTGCAATTTTTCACAATTATATATTGATGCTCCAATGAGAATTCTACCTGAACATCTGCTTCTCTGAATATTTGCTTAGCCTGGATTCCTAGAAGTAAAATTATTGGATGAAAAGTCATGAACATTTCAAATGATCTTGATAAGGTCTTCATATATGCCAGCAATTTTCCCTCCAGAATGCTTATAAAAATTATTTTATTAATAGTAGTTTCACTAGCAGGGTTTGATTGTGCCTATCTTCCTGCACCTCCAATAGTATTAGTAAGATTTTGTTTTACGTAGCTTTGATTATTGGTGAGTTAAGTGGTTTTATACATATACTAACTGCAATTTTTTTGTAAATCAACTATATATGGTATTTTTTCCATTTTTAATAGCATTTTTGTTTTTAAAGAGCTATTTATCTATTAAAATTTTTTTTATCTGAACTCTTGTTGCAAATATTTTACCAGTTTCCTTCTTGTTTGACATGTTATTTCTATCATTTATGTAATGTTTGCTTTTACTTTTGAGATATATATATATATATATATATATATATATATATATATAAACAAAATTTTTCTTTTCTTTTCTGATTTCACTTGCTATTTTATGCTTGGCCATTGTGTCTCTTTCCTGATCTGACTTGTTTAATAAAGCCTCAGTAGATAGCTTTGGTTTGGATTGAAATAAGCTGAAATAACTTTTAAAGAGGAATGATGTCATAGAGGAATATTTTTTATAAAACTACCTTGACAACTTAATTATTCATCATTTTTGATCTAACTTTTATCAAGTCCAGTTGTAATATACAGGGATAAATGTGAAGACTATTATAATGTTAGAATAAAGATACCTTGAGAGAATTACTATGCACAGCTTTTAGACACTGCATTTTGAATTTAAGAGAGAGAAGAAGATTTCACAACAGAAATAGTGAACTCAGAGTTTCCCTATATGGCGCATTTAGATAGAAGCCATAGCAGTTGTAGTGTATTCTAGCCTCCTTAGAGTTTATCAGTATCATGCAGCTGTTGCCTCTCTTAAAGAAAGTTCCAAGAGGAATAATGAGATCCTACAGAACTCTGAGAAGTAAAAACTTTCAAGGCAAAATCATAGAGCTAAGAAAATGAAGGGGGAAAAAAAAAGCCAAAGTTCAGTAAGTCTTATTTCTTATTTACATAACATTACCCTAAGTGTTTTGAATTAAAATTTTTCTTTGAACAATTGCTCTCTCCAAAATATGCCAAAAACTGAGCTGTTTCTTTCAGGAGCTGGCACTACACCGATAATTTGTAAGTGCTAAGTATGCAACTGCACTGCCTATTTCACCCTGAACTTGAACTAAAGACGTCTTTGGCATGAATGTGGTGCCAGGTAAGGAGACCCCACTAATATTGAAAGGAAAAAAAATGGGCAAGTCTTCTTCATTCTTGAATAAACATACCATTCAATTCACGTAAAGGCAAGTTAATTTCAGAAAGGTTCACTTCTGTCTGTTTTCTTGCGATAACGAGATGTAAAGCATTTACTTAAACTCAGACTGTTGATAAAATTCTTCAGACATTGTCATCATTGGCTATGTATTTTCTACACATAACATATGCAAACAGAATGCTATCTTGGTAATTTGTAAAACCCATCTTTACTGTACCTGCATGAACAAGCACTGCATCATCCCTGTCTTTTCCTATTTAACATCCCTTAAGTTTGACTAAATCAGTGGTAAAATAAAATTCGTTATTTAAGATAATAGGAAATCCTGGAAAGTAACTTTTCCCATTAAATAATATTTTCCCTAACCCTCTTTGAAATTATAACATGTATAAAAATATGTTTCACATGTCAACCTAATTCCATATTAGTATTTAAATTAATAATGCTTCTGTAAATACCATTTGATTAGACAAACATTGTCAAAAGGTCTGTGTAGAGATTATTTTGGAAAACACAGCTTTATATCTATGTACATCAAGTATTTTTATGAAGTATTTACTATGTTTATTATCATTGTGCTAATTCAAACTGATAGAACCTTTTGATTTTAAGATATTTTGAACTCTTTTATAATACTTATGGATAAAAGCAAAAAACATTAAATATAATTCATGCCTGAGATATTAAATAAGTAGTTGGCTTAGTTTTGACTGTAAAATTATTGAGTAAATAGACTGATGAACAGGACAACATACTATAAAGTTCAGAATATTGATACTAGGTGAAATAACTAAATGTATAAAAGATAAAAATAGGACAAATACAAAATATATTAATTTAATATCAGCTGGTTAAATTATGGAACTGACTTCTACAAAGGGCCATCTTTTCTCTTCATTTTTCTTGTCTTAGCTTTTCTTTTGCCTTGAGATTGAATAGTATCATAAAATCTAACATGATTTTGGAGTTTAAGAGATAATCCTACATGACCTGGCCCAAATTCCTAGAGAGGTCTTTCTGTGGACTCCCAATAAAAGGGTACTTTGTTCCCACTTGTACACTCTTCTCTGAGTTACAGATTCCTTGACATTTGCAAAAGTAAAAGAGTCAAATGATCAGGCAGTTTGTGAACTTTCTGTTTGGTCCCTGGCCATAAAGACAAACCATATCCTCACTCCCAACATTATAGACAAAAAAATATATTCATTTAAAATATTTAGAACATTCCTTCATAGAAAATCAAATGTTACTTTTTTATACAAATTGAGCAAATTGAGGGTATTTGGGGGATGTATCCAACTTTTAACAAGAATATTATTGCTACCAAACATCCCTTCCTCAGAGAGTTTCCTTCTGCCACCCAGAATTTTTACTAGTTCTTACTAGAGGTATTACTACACATGCCTTTCTTGCATTTTTGGAAACATATACTTGAACACATGTTTTTATCTGGAGATATTTCCTGCTTTAATATCGTCTTGTGTTTAAAACTAGGCTGATACTGATTTTGCAAAATGAATTTTGATGCACAAAAACAATTGCCATAAAGTATTCTCTGAAGTCCTTTGAAGTCTTTCCTAAGACATTCACAACTCCCTCATCCACTTGCACTGAAGACTCCTGATTTCTCACAATGAACACTTAACTCCTACAGTGTCAGCAAGTGAACTACACATCATGGGGTTTATGCAAATGTCCACTAAATGAAAGAGAAAGATTACAGAAAATAAAGATACCACAGTGATTTCAGTTCTTATTTACCCTTCATTGTACTGTACTTTCAGACACAGTGTCTAGCATACCATCAAGAATTATGGGAGACATAAAAAAAGAAAGATAATGTCCATAGTCAATAGAAAAATCAGTGAATTGGTAAATCAGATGCGAAACAATCCAAATATTAGAAGAGATAGATAAAATGAGTGAAGAAATGGGGAACATTAGAGGAGATTTGGAAGTTGCAAAATAGATTTAAATTGCTATCCTAGAAGCTGAAAAACACAATACCTGAAAAAAAATCCAATGGATGTGGTTAATAACATATCAGACCCACAGGGGACAGGATCAGTCACTTTGAGGAACAGTCACCAGAAGTTACTCAAACTAAAGGAAAGTGAGGACAAATTAAAAATGAATAAGACAAAATAAAATAAAACTGAGCCTTGGTAACCTGTAAGTTAGTATCAAGTAGTGTAATGCTGGAGTCCCACTAAAGAAGGAGAGAGACAACAGGGCAGAAAAATACCTGAAGAAATCTAGCCTGGAATTTTCCAAATCAATTTAAAAAGTAGTGACCCACTGGCATAGAAAGCTCAGCACAGCTGAGGTAGCACTAACACCACACACACACACACACACACAGGTGCATGCACAGACATACACACAATTTAGGTATGTCACATCAAACTAGTGAAACCCAAAGATAAAAATAATTATTGGCTTCCTGTAATCGTGGATAAGAGAATTTGTCTTGCAGACCACCTGCAAATAGCAATTCTAAAAACAGTGACTGGTAAACTTCCAAAAGCAGGCCAAAGACAGAGGATGGCACGCTCTCAAAAAACAGTGAGGAGAAGCGTAAGAATTGTGGGTCTGCGGCTTCCTGGCACAAAGGCACTGCCCGCTCACATAGCTATGGTAGGAGTGGGTGTGTGTGTGTGTGTGCGTGCCTGTGTGGCAGGGTGGACTTCACAGCCTTACCAGCAAAAGGTTTCAGAAATCACAGTTCTAGGGTTGGAAAACACCTGGAAAGTTAAACATTTAAAGGAGAAATCCTGGCAGTACAAGAACCACAGGAGTGGGACCCAAATTTAAAACATAAATTCCCCAAATATCTGAATGACAATTAAACAGCATGATTATGGAGAGACTTCAAGGAGCAAATCAGCAGAGCCGAGAGTAATCTCCTCTAGAAAGGCAGAGTTACTCAGAGCCAGGACTTTGACTTTGTGTATTTCTTAACAGAGACAATTTGTGTACAATTTATGTAACAGAGAACATGAAATGTTAGAATACAGAAATCAAAGTTGGAAATTAGGAGGAAATCTTTAAAAGCAAGGAGACCTCAAAAGGGGTGAGCCCCATTTTTCTCAAAGTCCTGGGTGAACAGCCAAGTTCACAGACCCAGGGAAGGTTCAGGGGAAGGCAGGCGAGAAAACGGGAAGTGAAATTAAAAAAAAAAAAAGGAAAGACCAGAGCACAGGTCTCAGCACCTACAAACTTTGGAGTGACAAAATTTACATTTTGAGTTCCGGGAAGTTAAAAATTCGAATCAAAAGCTAATAATTTTCAGAAGAACACAGTAGGATTTAGATGCTACACAATGTATGATTTTTAATGTCTAGTTTTCAAAGAAATTTACTGACATGCAAAGAAACAGGAAAGTATGACACATAAAGAAATAAGCACACAAATAGCAACTGAGTATGATTGGCCCCAGAAGTAATATTTAACAGACACTTCAAATAAGCTACTAAAAATACATTTAGACATTTAAAGAAAATATGCTAGGTGAATTAAAGGAAAATATGGTACCAATGTATTAACAGATAGGGAATATCAGCAGAGAAATGGAAACTTTTTTTTTTTATGTACTTGGGCACCATGCCAGAAATAGATTCATACAAATGTAATTAACTGAGTTTTGCAAAAGGTGAAATAACAGTTCAATGGAATAAAGATAGTCTTTTCAACTAATGGTTCTAGATCAATTAAATGTCCATATGCAAATAAACAAATAAAGAAATACACCAACCTCAACCCATAACTCACATCTTGTACAAAAGTTAATTAAATTTAAACATAGACCTAAGTGTGTAATGTGAAACTGTAAAACTTCTAAAAGCAAACAGAAGAAATTGTGCTAGAACTTGGATTGGCAATGAGTTTTTAGATAATATAGGAAGAAAATAATACACACAAAATAAATTGGACTTTATCAAAATTCAAATCTTTGATACTGTGAAAAACAGAGAGAAAAGAATTAAAGAAAAAAAACTAGGAAGAAATATTTGGAAAACACACATTTGAAAAAGGATGTGTATCCAGGATATACAAAGAACACTTAACACTCAACTATAATAAAATAATATGTACTCATTATTAGCAAACAGTGTCATTGATTTATAAATGTACTCATATAAAGGTTGCATATAGTAGCTTATTTAATCATTTGACTATGGAAAATAATTATCAGAGGTAATTCAGATACTATATCTTAAATATAGATGTGTGCCCTTGGAGCTAAGAAAATTTCAAGAGATAACTTATTTTTTATGTAAAATCAATGAAGTCATTTACTCAAAGAGTTTAAGGTATCAAGTCTGCTTTAAAATTAGTAAATTGTAATTTTTAATAAAATTAATAAATTTTGTTAGCTATTGTGATGATTAAAATGGTCTCTAAACTCATAATTCTTTAGTGACAATTTTGGATGAAGACAAGTATTATTTCAGATACTAATGAACTTTTTCTTGGCTATTTTATATCATATTTATTTGTAGTCTACCCTACATGTTATACATTGTTGGCTTGTTTTTTAATGGAAAACTTTTTATTCAAAAGTAAGCCAGGAGCCTGAGCTCTCTTAGACACTACTGATGGGATCATGATCGGGAACACAATTGGTTAGAAAAAGTGTATTGAGCCTTCTACGTCCTGACCCTGCTCACACTTGGCCGAGTCATAGCAGCCAATGGTTTGAAACATTCCACTGGTAAATTTAACAGAAATGAGTTTTACCTACAGTCACTCAGACTTGTGTAATTACCTTCTCTCAATTTTCACTGGGCTTGACTTTCTTTCATTGAAGTCGACTCTGTGCTTCTTTCAGGCCCTGTAATTTGAAGCATAACAGATGATTTCATTAACCCTTTAAGGGGGCCAATAGAATGGCACTGACTGAAAACAGAGTTGTGGATCCTAACTCTGGTTTCTAATATAGCGTGTCTAATTTCTATTTCAGGATACATTTTCTATATATTTCTACTTTTTCATAAAATGTCACTGGCCAGCAGCAAGGTTCTTTGTGGAAGAAATCTTCATTTACAGGTAAAAGGCATACATTGAAAAAGGTGGCTTAAAACTCTAAGTACCATTAAAAGTGCGGAGAAAATCATGAGGAACTAAGAAGAAAATTAAAAGAAAACATGTTATTTTTAAAAAGACAAAATGAAAATATCAAAGAGAGAGAGAAAGAAAGGTAGGCATTCTCCATTTTATCAAAATCTCTTAAAGACTCTGAGTCCAGCTTCTCTCTGTTTAGCTGTGATGGCTCTGGGTAGACTCCATAGTGGGGGAGGGGGTCTGGTTCCCCTTAAGGATGTGTCTTGTAGAATCACTGAGGCTGACTTAGTCATCCCCAGGGTAACCCTAATAAGGTTTGGACCCTTCAGTAACCACGGCTTTAGTTGGTCAAACAATCTCTTTAGATATCACTCTGGAGACAAATGTCAGAGCAGAATTTCTATCATGTGAACATGATGATGCATAATTTATTAGTAGCTGCCCCATATATGCAAGCATTGTGTAGGACTCTTATGACCCATGGAAGCAATTGCAACAAGACCAGGAAATCTGAGTTCTAGATCTGATGGAAAATTCCTGTGTGAATTAATCCATACTTACTGATTTTTTTTCTTACTTTGCTCATCTATGAATTTCTTTTGGCTATATGTTTGTTCTATCCTATCTACAGAGTTCTAAGAGGATAAATCAATTTAGTTCTAAGTAAGTGGCACATGAGAAAAGTGATTCAGTAAGAGATGCTGTAAGATTTGCCTATTCTTCTTAGTTAATGCCTATAAATTAGTTAACAAATGTAAAGTAATTAGGACAGTGTCTGACTCAGAGAGAGAGAGAGAGAGAGATAGACATGATGAGCTATAGCTGGTAGACAGAGTAGAACCATAACCATAGAGCTGTAGGTCTTAACATACATTAGGATGAAGACGGCCAGCAAGTTAGTTTAAAATGTAGGTTCCCCTGCCTTGATCTCAGCATAGAAGTCAGCAGATATGGGTTGAGGCCCAGGAATTGGCTTTTAAGCACCTGGGCAATTCTTACAAAGGAGGTTTAGATATCTGGGTCAGACTTCCAGTACTATGTTGAACAGAAATGGTGACAGTGAACACCCTTGTCTTGTTCCAGTTCTTAGGAGGAATGCTTTCAACTTTACCCCATTCAGTATGGTGTTGGCTGTGGGTTTGTCATATATGGCTTTGTTATTTTGAGGTATGTTCCATATATGTCTAGTTTGTTAAGTGTTTTTATCATGAAGGGTGCTGAATTTTATTAAATGCTTTTTCTGAATCCCTTGAGATGATCATATGATTTTTATTTTTAATTCTGTTTATGTGGTGAATCACATTTATTCATTTGCGTATGTTGAAACATCCTTGCACCCTGGGATGAAAACCACTTGATCATGGTGAATTATTTTTTTAATGTGCTATTGAATTCAATTTGCGAGTATTTTGCTGAGGATTTTTGCATCTATCTTCATCAGGGATATTGGTCTGTATATGTCCTTTCCTGGCTTGGGTATCAGGGTGATGCTCATAGGACGAGTTAGGGAGGATTGCCTCCATCCTGATGTTATGGAAGAGTTTCAGTAGAATAGGTACAAGTTCTTCTTTGAAGGTCTGGTAGAATATGTCTGTGGATCTGTCTGGTCCTAGCCTTTTTTTGTTTTTGATGGGAGATTTTTTATTACTGATTCAGTCTTGCTACTAATTATTGGTCTGTTCAGGATTTTGATTTCTTCCTGATTCAACCTTGGGAGTTTGTGTATTTCAAAATTGATTCATTTACTCTAGGTTTTCCAATTTGTGCACAGAAGTGTTCATAGTAGCCTTGAATGTTCTTTTGTATTTCTGTGCCATCAGTTGTAATGTGTCCTTTTTCCATTGCTTATTGACCTTGCCTGAATCCTTTCTCTTCTTTTCCTACTTGATGTAGCTAGCAGTCTAGATCTTATCTTTTCAAAGAAACAATTTTTCATTTCATTGATTATTTGTGTTGTTTTGGGGTTTCAATTTTTTAAGTTCTGTTCTGATCTTTGGGTTTGGTTTTTTTCTTGTTGTTCTTGTTATTCCTTGAGGTGAAACACTAGGTCGTTAATTTGTGATCTTTCTGTCTTTTTCATGTAGCCATTTAGTGCTGTGAACTTCATCACTCTTACAACTGATTTTGCCGCGTCCCAGAAATTTTGGAAGCTTGTGTCACCATTGTAATTCAATTCAAAAAGTTTTTTTTATTTCCATCTTGATTTTGTCATTATCCAAAAGATCATTCAGCTCCAGGTTGTTTAATTTCCATGTGTTTGTATAGTTTTGAAATTTTCTCTTGGAATTGATTTCTAGTTTTATTCCACTGTGGTCTGAGAAGATACATGGTATGATTTCAATTGTGTTCAATTTGCTAAGACTTGTTTTGTGGCCTTATATATGATCCATCTTGGAAAATGTCCCATGTACTGATGAGAAGAATGTATATTCTGCCATTTTGGGGTAGAATGTTCTGTAAATGTCTGTTAAGTCCATTTGTTCTAGAGTCCCATTTAAGTCCGGTGTTTCTTTGTTGAATTTCTGCCTTGATGTTCTGTCTAGTTCTGTCAGTGGAGTGTTGAAGTCTCTCACTATTATTATGTTGCTGTTTATTTCTTTTCTTAGATCAAGTAGTATTTTTTTACGAGTCTAGGAGCTCTAGTGTTAGTTGCATATATATTTAGGATTGTTATATCTTCTGGTTGAATTGATCCCTTTATCATTATATAATGGACACATTTGTCTTTTTTACTGTTGTTGATTTAATTTCTGTTTTATCTGATATAAGAATAGCTATTCCTGCTCATTTTTTATTTCCCTTTGTGTGGAATATTTTTTTCCACCCCTTTACCTTGATTCTATGAGATTGTATGAGTTAAATGGGTTTCTTGAAGACAGCAGATATTTGGGTTGTACTTTTTTTTTAATCCATTCTGCCAATCTGTGTCTTTTAAGTGGGGCATTTAGACCATCCATTTACATTCAATGTTAATATTGATGTGTGAGATATTATTTCTGTCATCATGTTGATTGTTACCTATTTGCTTTGTATTCTCCTTTGTGTTACTGTTTTATAAGGGCTGTGCATTTTTACTTTCAGATGGTTTTATGTTGGTGAGTATCAATCATTATTTTGAGTGTTTAGAGCACCTTTAAGCATTTCTTGCATGGAAAGTGACAAATTCCCTTAGTGTTTGCTTGTCTGGGAAAGACTTTTTTCCTCCCTCACTTATGAAACTTAGTTTTTCAGGATACAAAATTATTGGCTGGCAGTTATTCTGTTTAAGAAGATGAAAGATAGGACCTCAATCCTTTCTGGCTTGTAAGGTTTCTGCTGAGAAAACTGCTGTTAGTCTGACATGTTTTACTCTGCTAGTTACCTAAAGTTTCATCTCACAGCTTACAGGATTTTCTACTTTTTTTGACTTTGGCCAGAGTGATGACTGTGCCTTGGTGATGTCCTATTTGCAATGAATCTTCCAGGAGTTCAATGACCTACTTGTATCTGGATGTTTAAATCTCTAACAAGACCAGGGAAGTTTTCCTCCATTATTTCCTCAAGTAACTTTCCCATACTTTTTGCTTTTTCTTCTTCTCCCTTAGGTATACTTATGATTTTTGTTTGGCTGTTTTACATTATCCCATATTTCTCCAGTATTTTGTTCATTTCTTTTGATTCTTTTTTCCTTTATTTTTGACTGACTGGGTTAATTTGGAAGCCTTATCTTCAAGCTCTGACATTCTTTCTTCTGCTAGGTCTAGTCTGTTTCTAAAACTTTCTGCTGTATGTTGAAATTCCCTAAATGACTCTTCCTTTTCCAGAAGTTCTATTATTTATTTTTCAAATATCTAACTCTTTAGTGAATTTTTCATTCATTCCTGAATTTTTTTGGTTACTTTGTGTTGGTTTTCAACTTTCTCATGGATCCCATTGAACTTACTTGTGATTGAGCCAAAAGGTGTGCACCTCTTCTTCTGTACACTGAGCAGCAGAGTTCCCAACTGAGGACAATAGGTAAACCACAAAGGTATCCATTTTGAACTGAGGAAAGAGGTTCCAGATAAGAAGGAACCAGTATGAGAATTCTTGCATATGAGAAAAAAAAAACCCAGGCTATTTCAATATCCCCAAAGGATCCACCACCTCTCCAGCAATGGACTTCAACCAAAAGGAAATTTTTGAAATGCCAGATGTATGCACAATTTTAACCTGCTTTTTAAAGTCTTTTGTATATAGATTTTTTTCTATATCAACACATAGTAATGATATTTTTAAATGACTGCATTATTCTACTAAGTAAATGTTCCATAAATTACTTAACCAATTTTCTATTGATAATCATTGCCTATTTGTATATTGTGGCTCTCATAAGCAATGATGTCTTAAATAGCTTTGCTTATATTTTTGATTGTATGTTTAATTATTCTCTTATTTACCTAATGCCAGTAATACTCAAATGGTGTCAGCTTGGGTTATTTGTGCCATATGCTCAATTTACCTTTCATCAATAATATTTTAATGGGCTTAAATGCATATTTCTTTAAAATATTCAAGGACAACATTAGTGTGATAATCACATAATGTAGATCTTGCTTTTGTAGATATAAGTTTATCTTCAAATAAAAATATGACCTGAACACAGGACAGTTTTTAGCACACCAATCACCAGTGTCCATTTAGGACCCACTCTGTGCTATGACTGCTCATCACCAAGGGCTCTCACTCCTTCCTAAGTGAACTCATCCTGCACTGCAACAGATCTTGGTTTACTCCTTTCCAGCAGGTTGTTTAGGGTTCTCTATCCAAATTTGGAGTTTGGAATCTAAGATCTTAGAGTTTGTGGATTGGGTGAGGAAGTTATCTATACAGAGAAAAAGCAAAACTGAGCAGGGTAATTGGCCTCTCGTTTGCCTATTTAAAATTTTTTTCTGGAACTTCTTAATCGTAAAAGTGGTGGTCCACATGACAAAGTATCACAATAAGTTTCCTGTTTAGTAACTTAAGAGGGTGTTTATATAAATGTGGCCACAGGAAGGTTGAATGGCACAATATGTGTAAGAACATTTAGAACATATAAATGTTCACCTTTCTACTCAGATTTCCTAAGTTAATGGTACTACTCAAAATAACATAAATGAAGTTAACATATCTCCCCAAATGAATCATAGAGACAATTAAAAATTGTAAGAATTGGGTTCTTTCCTCAAGTTGAGCCAATAAAATCTGCTAAGTGACTACTTTAGGCATTTTCATCATTCCCACATGATGAGGAGGATGCCTTCGTTAACTTGTATGGCTATCATGAATGTCCTTTAAAGCTGTGATTGAAAATTTCCTGAGACGTGTAAAGCACCCAGTGAATCACAGAATTGGGGAGCTGAGAGGTCTTTTAGACTTAGTCTAATCCCATCATTCTACATATACTAAAACTCAGTGTCAGAGAGAAAATGTTCCTTATCCACATCACAAGTCCAATTAATAGTAAATAAAAAGCATTCAAGGTTTTTCATTATTGAATATTTACATTATGACTCACATTTTTTATAGTTATCTTTACATGAAATGCATGCTAAACTTAGTGTACTAATGTTCTCTCTATGTGTACCAAATCACCACAAACAGCAGGTTAAAACAGTACACATTTATTATGTTTGATAATCTCCTTTTTGATTAACTCAAAGTCAATTGATTAGTAGCTATAATTCTATCTGTAAAATCCCATTTTCCACATAACATACACAACTGTTGATGTAATATCTCATTGTAATGGAAGGGGGATTCCCAGGGATCATTTAGGAATTCTTTCTACCATACTATATAAAGTATTTTAACTTCAGACCAAAACCCAAAACAATTAAAAATAAAGTGGGAAAAAGCCAATACTGAATTGCTTTGCTACAATTTAGGCCCTTTATTGACTGAAAAACCATCCAAACAATAACTTCCTTGGAAGAACAGCCTACCTTAGTTGGTTTCCATCAAACAGGGAGATACTTGGTCAGTAGTTTCCCCAAGAGAACAGCTTATTATCAACAAGCTTAACAGAGAAAAAGCCCCATTTACTACGGTGTCTAGAGCAGAAACATCTTATCGAATGGACAGTTTTCCCAAGGATGGAATCATTTTATGAACTAAGAAAATTTACACTGATATTACCCTGTCATTCTCTGTCCCCTTATGTGGCTCTGTCACATTACTTACCACTACCTAACATAGCATTATATTTTTATTGCCTTTCTTTGTCACTAAAATGTGAGGTCTGTATGGGCAAAGATTATTCCTGTTTTGTTCACCATTGTAACCCCAGTATTTGTACTGGCAGTCAATAGGTGCACAAGAGGAGTGTTGAAGGAACGCACTGGGGACTTCCCTGGAAAACTACAAAGCTGCTCTCTAGGGCTACATCAGTAAGTCTGGGTATGTGTGTTCCAAAGAGAAGCAATGTGGTTTGGTGCTTTTAATGTAATTAGTGTAACATTTTTCAACTATGTTGTATTTGTTGCCTTTTCTATGTTCCATTTTTTCTCACTGTTTTCTGCTTTCTTTTGGATTATTTTTATTATTCCAGTTTTTCCTGTAATATCTTGTTACCTATACATTCTTAAACTATTTCCGTAGGAGTTACCCTAGAAGTTCCAAATGTATTTTCACTTATTTTTAAATAAAAATTAACTTTTTGGCCCTCACTCAACAATGTAAGGGTCCTAGAGGGCTTTAAGTCACTTTTTTATCCTTTCCACTTTGTCCTGTGTTTTGACGTAATGTGTAATAATTCTGTTGTTATCTTATAACCCTATAAGCTTAATTACTGTTCTATATAGTCAATATCCATTTAGAGTTATTCACATATTTATCATTCACTCATACATGTGCCTCATTCTGAAATCAATTTCTGTCCACCTGAAGAATTTAATTTCATATTTTCTTTCTTGAGGATCTGCTTATCATGAAAGGTCTCATTTTTTGATTATGTAAAATATTTTTATTTTGCCTTTATATTTAAAGGATATTTCATTTACGAGGCATATTTTTCTAAACAAAACTTTTGCAAAAGCTCTATTTGTGAAAGAGATAAAAATAAACTACTCTGGTTGGACCAAGGGCCAGAGACTGAGCAAGACTCTTCCCTCTATCCTCACAGCATGCAGTGGGCAGCTCTGACTAACCAAATTTTCAAACCACTGATGCCCACAATGTATTGGACTTCATAAAACTGTATTTGAGGGGATCACATGGTAGAATGAAATTAATAATGAACTGGGAATCGGGACTCCTTTGTGTTCTTCCTGATTTTGGACCTAACTTGTTATATGATCTTAAATAAATATTTTAAAATATCTGCACGACTCATTTTCTTTGTTTCTAAGATAGTAAAACTGCTGTCTACCTCACTGAGCCATTATAGGGATAAATTGAGATAATAAAAGAAAATCTGTCCACTCAAAGCCTAGTTCAGTATCAATTGCTATATCAAGGTTCTTTGGCTACAGGCAAGAGAAACAGATTCTTAGTTACAAATCAGAAAAGACATGTTTTCCAATATATGTAGTGGGTCACAAAACCCAGAAAGAAGCACAAAAAGGCTGACTCAAAACAAAAAATGCCCAGGAAGAAGAACACATCTGGGAATCTAAACGTCTGGAATTACTTGCTTGTGAATAGAATATTATTGCTGGAATGAATGATTTCTAATTTTTTTCTGGTTTTTCATTATTCTTCCCATAATTCACAATTGCAAAAGAGGCAATCTGGCATATTTTTTGCTAAGTACATTGTTATTTTCAAGTGTACAAAGTGTACCTTACCCCAAATTTGCCCCAAAACTGAACATAGTGAGAGGAGTGTTTTCTGAAAGAAAAATAAGGTTTTGTTACTGAAATGAAAGCTACATGGTAGTTGGTTGTAAACTGCAGATGTAGACTGCAATCCTGGTCCTTTGTTGGCCAAGCCAACCTGACCTCTCAGCTCACTGCTCCGTATGATGTAGGTGCAAGATGAAATGCCCAGTCATGCCTGCTTGAACTGGGACAGTGCACTTTCATAATTGGATCCCCCAACCCTTTGAAATGCCCCTGAAACAAATACACAGTTTAACAAATTTTAAGGTAATCACTTTATTACATTTTATGCATTGCCATTCTGAATATGGGAATGTTCTAATAAAACATAGTTTCATTCATTCATCTCTTTCCTACTAGAGGAATTTTGGAGTTAAGAAAATGCACCTAAATATTATTTTTCAAACATGAAAATATTTTCAGAATTTTAGACTTTCCCTGTCTCTTGTCATAAATGAAAATTTGAGAAGCTGTCAGCTCTAGTCAGTGAGAAGTTTGAGGAAATAGAGCCTGAGAAGATGATTAGGAGATATTTCAAATATTTCAAGGCTGAAAATGTTGAAGCCTATCTTAATAGTAGAATGAGTGCATGGGTTTTTCTTGTACAGTAAGCCAGAAGAAGCTATGCAAAGAAGTAACATGCAGGAGGCTATTCTAAATTCTAAGTGTGGCTGTCTAAAGAGAACTAATAAAGTACAAGGAAAAGCAAGTTTGCAGATAAATGTATTAGGTTGAATAATATCTGATAGCCATTTTGTCAGTTAAAATGATGGTTCAACCAAAGAGCTTAGTGTTGTGGGTTGAGCAAAAGATATGTTTAAGTCCTAATACCTGGATTCTGTGAATATAACCTTATTTGAAAACTGGGTCTTTGCAGATGCTAAATAAATAAATAAAACAGTAATCAAGTTAAAATGAGGTCATACTGGATTAGGGCATTCCCGAACCCCATGAATGACTGGTGTCCTCATAAGTAGAGAAAGAGTTGAAGACACAGAGGAAACACAGGGAAGAAGGCGCATGAAGACAGAGGCAGAGACTGGAGCGACACTGCCACAAACCAAAGAATGCCAGGGATTGCAGGCAGGAAACAGAAACTATTATAGAAAAAGCAAGACAGGAATCTTTCCTAGAGCTTTCAGAGAGTGTGTGGTCCTTACTAGTTGGATAAAATGAGTTAAATAAAGAAAGTGTATTCCTACATTTTCGAATTTTTGAAGAGAAAAGAATTTTGACATCAAGAGCTGAACCACAGTTTTCTGTGCATTAGGTTTAGTTTGAAAGTAATTTCATTTTTTATTTCCTTAGACTTTAAGGAACTTGTTAGGGGTTCCTTTTTTATCTAAACAGTTTTCTTAAAGAATAACTTATATTTTCTTTTTCTGAAATGTTCAAGTTTTATTTTAAAAATTAAGCAATATAGACTATAACAAATATAAAAATGGAATTAGATGAGTATCTCTCAGCTATTTCTCTATGCAGATACAAAGAATGAAGGGAGTGAGAACATGGACCAAGAAATAAATTTAGAAACGTGGGATCATACTCTATAGTTTGGATTAAAAAATCATTTACATAAGATGTCAGCTTAACAAAAGAGAAATAAAAGAGCTGGGAACACAAGTTATTGACAAAATTCATAGACACAGTCACAGACAACTTTCCATTTATTTTTATAATCTAGTATTTTGATTTTTCAAATTTTATGATATTTAACTCATGATTTTCATAGCTATTTGTCTTAAGGAGCAGATTTAATTGTATTTAGTGCTTATATTCTATTATTTCTTTATTTTTTATTCTAATTCGTATCATTGACAGTTATAGTTTATTGGCAAGGGTTTTGGAAAAAAGTCCATAGGGCAACATTTATGGAGTTTTTGTGTGGAGAACATCTGTCTTCCTTGAATTGTGTTGATATTTTTCTACTGTCTTTTAATACATTGTATACTGTATGTTGCAGACCCACTTTTGCCATGATTGCTCCATATATAATCTGATAGGCTGGCTTTTGTCATCAAATTATTTTTTCCTAAGAAAAGCCTTTCTAAGAAAGGCTCATGCAAGCTATATCCTCAATATTTTCCTGTTCAAAATGATTTTATTGCGTTTATATTGGAGGAAAACATTACTGGATATTATATTTTAGATTCATTTTCTTTCTAATCAATCTTTGTAAATTTTGTCTTTTTGCCTAGAATGTCAAGAATAAGACTGGACTGTTCCCCCCCCACCTTTGAAAATGATTTGCTTTGCTCTCTTAATTCCTCCTCCTCCTCCTCCTCTTCTTCCTCCTCCTCCTCCCCCTCCTTCCCTTCCTCTTCCTCCTCTTCCTCCTCTTCTCCTTCCTCCTCCTGCTCCTCCTCCTGCTCCACATTCTCTAACCTACTTATTCAACTCCACTCTATACTCATCCCCAGATTGGCAGATAATTGTGCAAATGTTCAAGGATTTTGACATTAACTCTTTTCTGTGGAATGGCTTCTTAAGTGGTTTGTACATGCGTGGGGGGGAGGGAAGGACTTAGAAATTATGCTGAGTTATGCCAAAAGTGTTTTCTTTCTTTATCACAATTTTCTAAAGATTGTTCATCTCCCCTCTTTCACTTATATTATTTGGTCAAATATTATTCTAGATGTTTTTGTGAAAATGTTTCTGGATGAGGTTAACATTTAAATCCACGGACTTTTATTAAAGCAGATTGCCCTCCCTAATGTGGGTGGGTATCATTCAGTCAGTTGGAGACCTGAATAAAACAAAAGAATGACATCCCCCAAGCAAGAGGGGGTTCTCCAGAACATGGTCTTTGAACTTGAACTGTTCCCAACTCTTCCCTGGGTCTCCAGCCTGATGCCCCACCCAGAAAGATTTTGGACTTGCCAGCCTCCATAATCACATGAGCCCATCCCTTAAAATCTCTCTCTCTTTCTCCCCTCTCTCTCTCTGTGCGTGCGCACACACACACACACACACACACACACATTCTATTTTTTCTCTTTTTATGGAGAAACTTGACTAATACAGAATACCTGAATTATTTCAAGAAAAGAAGTATCCAGGAAAGAGCACAGAATTAAGACAACCACAATTTTTCAGGCAGGAGAGCTGGGTCAGTATGTGGAGGGAAAAGAAGAGCACAAAATGAAACAAAGCCTCAGCCAAGAAGTAATGATATCTTCTTTTCAGTTTAAAGGAAATATGCTCAGTATTAAAACTCAAGCTGTTTTTGTTCCTTCCAATTGCATGTGTTCTGATACCGCTTCTTACTTAGCTGTAGGTTTTGATAATCCTTCTCCCATGACGTGATTAGACATCTCAATATTAATACAGAGGCTAGTTACCAGCAAAACCGACTCTTTCTAGTTGTCAATTGTGTTAATAGTCCTGGTTCATAATAAAAAACATAAAAAAATACATTTCACCTCATAGAACTAATTGGCTGCTTGCATGGACAAGCCATGTTTAACATCTTCTTAGCCATATCTTTGTACACTTTCAGTCCGGATCACATATTGTGCGGGTCATTCACCTTCACTTCTTCATGAAAATGCTGTCTTATCAGAATGCCATGCTCATAAGTTCTGGACTTTAAGCTGAAACTCCAAGTCAGTTGTTAAAGTTAGCTTTTGGTTTATTTGTTTGTTTAAAATTTTTATAGAGGCCAAGTGACTTCAGTTGCCCTATACTCTTTTTACCAAAATAACCTGCACACTGAGCCTTGTACACTGAATAAAAAAAGGGAAGATTTTGATGTATTCCAGAGTGATGGGCTCTTAGGATTTATATGTAGTTTACTGCACAAGCCACTTATGTGCTTTTGAAAATAAAGATGTCACATTTCCTTATTCTCTTTTTCATCATTAGAAAGATGTTATGGAAAGAAAATTATTCTCTGACTACATAAAATTTAGCAAAAATTTGCCTGGCTTTAAACAATCTAAATTTATCTAGTTACCAGATCATTGGTCAGATAAAGACATATTTTAAAATTTATTATTGTTAGTATATGAAGTAAAATAGTTAGTATGTGAAGCAAAATGTTATATTATAGTGTGTGTGCATTTGTGAACAAATTAGGATATCATATGTTTATAAACTTTCATTCAGTAAAATGTCACATCTCTATTTATAGAAGTGTAAAAAAGATTTTTTTATTATGCCAAAAGCCTACATAATATTACATTTTACAATTTATTTTCTGTCCTAGAGAGAATTACCCTTTAATGAACAGAGCAATGTGAGTCATTTTTACTCAGGATCAGTTATTTTGGAAGTTATGATTAACAAATCAATACATTACTTTGATCACTTACAATATGCTTAACATCAAAGAAAATGCAATACCATTTTTTAAGTACTTTGGAATAATATTTTGATGGGGAGATTATGGAGTTTGCCATCAGATAAACAAGTATTTGAACTGCAGCTTTGCTATGCTTGTATTATATGGGTAAAAATAGTCTCTTTACTTGTAAAATCATCTGTATAAGCACATTATAAGACTATTGGAAGGATAAAGGGAAATAATAAATGGAAATCATCTAGCATCATCTGGCATATGTAGGTTATAAGTGTTCACTAAACATCATTTGCATAACCCTTTTCCTTGAATCTCAATTTTCTTGTCTTTCATATGTGGGTAAAGTTATCAACTCAGAGAGTTTTTGTAAGAGTTAAATATGATGTGATACAAAAGTGCTCAGTGTAGTACCAGGAAAATAGTGTGTGTATACTGTCTTAGTCCATATCATGCTGCTATAACAGAGTACCCAATACTAGGAATTTATAAAGAAGAGGAATTTATTGGCTTGCAGTTCTGGAGTCTGGGAAGTCCAAGAGCTTGGCACTGGCATCTGCTCAACATACGGTGAGGGCCTTCATCCTGCTTCATCCCATGGTGGAAGGCAAAAGCCAAGAGTGGACAAGAGAGAGCAAGAAGGGGTTGAAATTGTTTTTATAATAAACCTACTCCTGCAATAACAACATTAATTCATTCATGAGAGCAGTGCCCTCATGACTTAATCTCTTAAAATTCACACCTCTTAACATTGTTGCATTGGGGATTAAGTTTCCAACATATAAACTTTGGAGGACACATTCAAATCATAGCAGGTACTATGGTTTGAAACTGTACTCCCTTCAAAACTGACATTGAAATTTAATGCTCAGTGGGATAGTATAGACAGGTGGGGCCTTTAGGAGGTTATTGGGTCATGAGGACTCTGTTAATCTATTCCTGATTAATCTATTCAGGAATTAATGCATTAATGGATTAATGGATTTTCATGGGAGTGGAACTGGTGCCTCCAGTTCCAGAAGAGGAACTGGAGGAAGAGAGACCTGAGCTAGCACATTCAACCCCTGGCCATGTGATGCCCTGTGCCACCTCAAGACTCTGCAGAGAGTCCCCACCAGCAAGAAGAGCCTCAGCAGATGCAGGCCCTCAACCTTGGACTTCTCAGCCTCCAAGGCTGTAAGAAATAAATTCATTTTATTATCGATAACCCAGTTTCAGGTACTCGTCATAAACAACAGAAAATGAACTAATATAACAGGTATAGATCAGCCGTTCAACTTCCATCCCACCCTCCCTCTGTACTGACAGGTACAGCAAAGGTTAGTGAACTGACTGCATTTCTTAGATTTATTTGCAACTGTATCTCAGACCCTCTTGTAATGCTTGAAATGTGGAAGTAAAATGAAGACAATCATCCTGCTGCTCCAGACTGTTTTGAGATGGTGACAGCAATGTCAACATAAGAAATCTGTGCAGCAACATGCAATGGTCACACCTGAGCTTCCTAGGTGAGTGGAAGCAGCCATACCAGAGGACACGGTGGTGGAGGCTGCTGGATTCTGGCTGCCCAGCTTTCTAGAACACAGCTGTGAAATGTGTCTTTGAGCTTCATAGTTTTGGAAGTGATATCACAGGAATGAAATTTCTGGTGGGCCTGGTGTTTTTTACTCTGGAATTCACTCCTGGAGGCCACCAAACTCTTTTCCAAAACATTTTTTGAAGCCTCAATTTCCCTGTAAGATGTTGTTTTTTATTTACATTTCTATAGTGTTTTATATTTCCTGTACAGAATCCTGAGTGACCCAGCTGGTCTTTAAGTAATATTTCTCAGTTAGTTTTCCTTGACTTCAAGGGAATAGTCTATCTGGCAATAGGGAGGGTGCAGGGACACATGAAACTAGCAGAGAAAAATCTAAGTCTGCCTGTGAGTCACTTCCCCGAGCGTCGTGTGGGCTGCGTGGGCAGAAGGAAGGAGAGAGAACATGAGACAATGAGGATAGGAGGCCTGTGCGTGCTACAGCGCTGGGAGGGGAATGTGAAAAGAGCAGTAGGATCATCTCCTGCAATGACATGAAAACATTTCTCACCTCAATTTGAGTAAAAATAAGCATAATTCTTCCCAAATAGAACACTTGAGAATAGAGATATTAATAGTTTGGATCATGTACCTGTTGGGATGGCATCTTTTGGGGAATTAGGGCCAGAAATGGGGCTGGGTTAGTGGTCAATGTGCCAGGGAATAGCTGCATAACTCTTATTTTAGGACTGATGTAAACTAATTTGATTTATTTATTTTCTTCTTTCAACTTGTTTGGGCAAAATCAAGAGCACACTCTCTTGGTGGTTTTGCAAGTTATGTATTAGGGCAATTTGATTCCTTCCAGATATGTTAGCAGTTGTCACATGGAATGATTGTTTTCAAATATTCCTCTGTGCAGACATAGGCATACTTTGCATTTAATGGCATAAAGTGCACCTTAAAAGAAACAGCCAAGAGAAGTCATGGAGGAGACTACAGGATGCATGAAGAAAAAAAGGAACAAAAAACTATAAAAATAATATAGCTATTATGTCAAGATCCCAGCTAAATTTTCAAATGAGATTAGAAAATAGATTCTTTTAATTTTACGACAGTCATTTAATTATGTTGCTCCCCAAATGCCTTTACAAGAGAAAAGGGCTTTGTAAATTAGGTTGTTTTATTATAAAATTCCAATAGGATGTATATTCATTACCTTTTATTTTTCTGTAAATAGTCCTTGATGAATAAGCAGAGGGTGAACTGGGTAGGATTACATGAGACCTAAACTAAAATTTAAACCACCCAAGGTGACTGTATCTAAGATTACTGCTATACATATGTCTAGGACTTCATTTTCAAACACTAAAGTGGATTTCTGTGCTAGTTGGGGTAAAAATAAAATCACAAGCTAACATTACTATTTTTGAGATTAAAAAAATTTAATCTTAAGCAACATTTGTCCTAAGATTCACTCCTTGGTTTCCTTTCAGTACTTCAAGAGCATATTCTTTGATACACAAAATTTTATTTGCTAAAGACAACATAAAGGATTATCTACATCATTTACAAGCAAATTTTCTGCCTGTTTCTTTCTATTATAATTCATAGTCATAAGAGTTAACATTTGATTATTTTATTTCTCTGTATTACCATCAGGCGGATTAGGAGAGGTTAAAGTTTCCTCCGAGCATTTACTTCCCCTTCAGGGAAGCTTTCGTGGTCCTGTCTGAGGAGGATGTCCTTGTTTTCCCCATGTTTTAAGGCGAATGAATGAGCAAAGCACATGCTGATAAGCATCACCTTAGATGGGTGATGTTTGCTTGCCACTATAACACCCTAAAACACATCTTGGGGGTGCCAAAGGAATGCTTCATTTCAAGTGAAATGGGGAATACATTTTTTTTTTTGTTATTTTAGTTATTTAAAGTCTCTAAAATCTCTTTGTTAAAAAGGCAAGGAAAGTAAACTAAGTTTCTCTTAAATGCCAAGCAATGAGCGAGGAAATTTCATTTTGCTCTCTCAGTCTCCTTTACTCAGACTTTGCAAGGAGGTATTTACCTATTCATTTCTCAGATGAGGAAACATGTTTGGCACTACCGATTATTTTGTGGTCATACAGCAGGTAAGTGTGGGGCCAAGATTTCCTCTCTCTTTCCCTTCCTTTTCCTGAACATAAAATCCTTTTTGTTTCTACTTAGCGACAGCTATGTAGATGTCAGGATAAAACCTAAAGGTTGTTTTGGGAAATATTGGAGGAAAAGTGCAAACTTCACCAGGGCAACAAAAATGGTAGCTCTTAATTACTAAACATTTACCTGTGCTAAATCATCTATATCACTTAAAATTTATCACAGAGTTATGAACAGTGGTGTGCTGGTAAATGTTTAACTACAGCTGTCTAGAAAAAAGAAAAAGATTTTTAGTGTTTGCCAATTTCTATGATGCAAATACCTCATTGATGGCAGATTTCCACTAGGAGTGTGATGTCACAGAATGCAGAATTTGGAAGAAATGTGCACAATTGGCTCTAATAAGTCACTAGGACTCAACTCCAGCAAAACACTGCCTATAAAGCCATTATGGTGATTCACCCCATTTTACAGGTGGAGGAACCTAAGCTCAAAACAGCTGGTAACTTGCCCAAGGACACATACCCGAAAGTAGCTTTGCTGTAGAGAGAAACATGGACTATTCGATCCTAAAGCATTTAAATGATTTTGGAAATTGTTAAACTGCTTATATTTAATAACTGGCATGAGGAGATTACTATTCTACTTACGTATGTTTTTACTAGTAGAAGATTACTAAAAATCATAGAAAAAAAGAGTTTTTGCCTTTTGGCACCCACTATCCCACCAAGTGGGCAAAATGTGTTTTTTGTTGTTGTTTAGTTTTGTCTTTCTTAAAGGTTGTGGTAGTGTCTTACAGTAAACAAAACCATCATGAAATTTTACAGAAGAGGTACTCGTAAACCTTCTTCCAGACCTAGTTAAAATAGCAACTTCACAGCTCAAAAAGAGTCAGTTCATCCTGAGAGGCCAGCAGCAGCACAGGTGCAGTACAGGATTCTGCTCATCTGCCCATGACATAGAGCCCGCTGCACCCATGCAAGTTCTGCCGAATTGTGAACACAGAGGCTCCAGTGATGGGGAGAAGGTGGGGTGGCTTTGTTGCAGTTGCCTACACCATAATAAATCATCTTACGTATAGACCACTTTTTCAAACCAGAAGGGCATAATCAGTACTATGATTTGACCTGTTTGATGTTCCTATGATTCCCTTTTGTTTATAAGGAAACTAATTCTTTTTTTAAATCTATTTTTGTAGGAAAAAAGGAAAGAGAAAATTACTCAAGCTGTATTTAAATAAAAAGTACAGGGTGTCTTTAATTAATCTGATTTTGAAAGTGCAGCCTTTTCCCAACATTATCAAATAGCTTGAGTCAGTGGATGAAATATATCTTCCTGAATATCGTTTCACATTGTCTGGCATTATTACCTTCAAGTATATATCGAAACAATTATCTTAATTAATTAAATCTTGTTTTACTTCTCACTGCTGTTTTCTTCATGAACTATTTGCTGTATGATAAGACACAATACATTATATATAAATAAACACACATGGATATCTCTCTTTCTCTGTCTGTGTCTCTCTTTCTCTCTCTGCCTCCCTCCCTCCTCCTTCCCACAGGCACGTGCATACACCTCTTCTAACTTTGAGATAAAGCTAAAAATACCTGCTGCTTGAAATCACTTCCAGTGGTTATTAAAAAGGACCTTTCCCACTGAGATCAAAGACAGCTTTTCTTCCCTGCATGGAAACAGGGCCTTTGCCTGTGGTTGTCACAGTAGAGCAAGATGTTCCTGTGAAGGCACAGCATATGATGTGTACCATGGGCTCATTTAGGCCAGGTTTTGTTTAAAAACAATCTTTTCCAGAGCTATTTATAATTCCTTGGCTGAGAAGAATACAACTTTAGTGGAAGTGCATAGTAAAAGAAGGCAATTAAATTCTATCATGCAATGGTCTTTTTAAAAAGACTTGGCATGTTCTAGAAGGAAAAATACTAGATTAGAAGTCAGTAGTCCTGGAGTCTACTTCTTACATTGTTGTTGTGTGTATAGTGGCCTGAATTATATTACTGAACATTCCCTGGTCCTGATTTCCATAGTAGTTCCTCATTCTGTCATTCGTATATCTACACAGGAATAAGATACGCAGTAGGACTCTTCCTAAGTAGATTGTGTCATAGAAACTACAAGTAAATTGAGGGTGCTTCACAAATGACAGGTGCCCATCCTCCAGGCATGCTGATTTTCTGGGTGAGGTGTGATCACCCCCACCTTCTATTTTCTATATATAACTGAATTTCATCCCCAGGGCCCTTTCCATCCCTGAAATAATAATGACTCCAAAAATGACTCACTTCTATGAAACCTGCACGAAGATCATTTGATCACTTAGTCATAATAGCTACTCCATAATATTCATAAATAAGGAACCGTCTATAATGTCTTTTTCATATTATATAATAGCTTTATATACTGAGTGCTTATAATATGCCAAGTACTTGGCTAAGCACTTTACTCATGTTATCTCTTTTAGAGATCATTGGGTTATCACAATAGCTCTACAATGATTTATTTCTGTTTTATAGATAAAGGAACTAAGAGTGAGGAAATACAACTGATGTTAAGTGGTAGAATCATATCTGTAGGTCCTTACAATCAATTCTATTGTTTGCTATACTAAATTCTATATAATAAACTCACTCAAATCTCTTTGAATTTAATACACATGTTAGTAC
This sequence comes from Daubentonia madagascariensis, assembly GCA_023783475.1. Classification (NCBI taxonomy): domain Eukaryota; kingdom Metazoa; phylum Chordata; class Mammalia; order Primates; family Daubentoniidae; genus Daubentonia; species Daubentonia madagascariensis. Next base: position 3,920,162 of record JAKFHU010001035.1, read on the forward strand.
ATAACATTAAATTTAATCATTTTCAATTTAAAAGAGTGCTCTAAAGCTTTAATTTGGTTTGATCCTGCCAAGAAAGTAACAAATTTGCCCTTCAAAGAAGGCATTTTTAAAAAAGTAATGTTTATTAAGTCCACATAAAATCGTTTATGCTTTTATAGAAAAGTTATAAAATACAGGAAAGGTAAAAGAAACTAAAATTCTGATAATCCAACTATATTTTAGGTATCTCTATTTAATAATGTATCATTTGAATCCTCAAAATAATTCATAGTTTTGTGTAAATGTTTACTTTTTAAATTTTTTTGTTACTAACAAAATTGTCTTCTCTAAATCACATATCATATGATAATGGAAGGAAATGGCCCAGCTATATATCATGGGGAGGTTTATAGAATATGAGTTAAAAGATAATCAAGAAATGCAAAACACCCCATGTCATGTTAGTGTCTAGAGACAAACACCCTGGAATCTAACCTCAGCTGGGCCATATATTAATATATCAACTTGAACCTCATTTCCTTCAGTCTAGAACGAGGGTTAAAATACCTGTCTTCAGAATAGCTGTGAGAATTAATTTAAATGCCTAGTGTAGTTCCTGGGTTTTACATACGTGAATAGCTCAGTCTGTTCCTTATGCTCATGGGATGGTAACATGGATATAAAATTTGTATAAAAATATGGTGCATCAAATAATCTTACTCCTATCAAACAAAACAGGTTTTTACCACGACTAATGCAGGCAGACTCTACTGGAGGAGGAAAAGGAACTAAAAAAAGAAATAAATGAAAAAACATAAATTCTTTGGGGCTGTGAAAGTAATAACTAGCTAATTGGTATGGAACCTAAAAAGTCAGTTTAACAGCATCTGACGAATGTTAGGGTGTTGACATCCAGATCACCGGAATTAACGGAATCATTGTGGAAATGTCTGTTTAGATTATACCTGTTGTATGAAAGACTGATTTTCATATCTCTCAACCCCTGAGGTCATTTGAGGTGGGGGTGAAGTCAGTAGTTGGGTGGGGGAAGGAAAAATATTTTCCAAAGATAAATGACCAAGGTCATTGAGGGAGTTGAACAAGGAATGGTTTGAAGTTTGTTAGAGGAGAAAGTAGTGGTGAAATCACTCTTTGAGTTTATCTACTTTTCTTTTTTTAAATTAATTAATTAAATAATTAATTTTTTTAGAGACAGGGTCTCACTATCTTGCCCAGGCTGGCCTCGAACTCCTGGGCTCAAGTAATTGTCCCACCTCAGCTTCCTGCGAAGCTGGGACTCCAGGCTCTAACACCCGGCTGTTTATCTACTTTTCTACTTTGGAAAATAAGCATGAAATATGTTGTCTCAGTGGTTTCTAATTCTATGGCCACTAGATTTTTAACACACGTAAAGAGAGAACAAGAGAGAAGAGAAAGGCTTGAAAAACAGACTTGTTTTGTCCATTTTAAAAGTTCTCTATTTGCCATACAAAGGGGACATAAGGCTGAAACACAACACCATCTTGGAAGTTTTTAAGACTCATTCTCTAGGTAATATGTGAATTTTATCTCTATATATCTCCTTTTATTTTTATTGATAATTTAAGATTGACCTGAATGCCAGTGAGTTGGCAAATATCCATATGTACAAATGTTTAAATTTTTTTAACTGTAATTAGCTCACACTCATTTCCAAAATTGTTTTTCTTCTATTCTTCAAAAATACAGACCAGAAGTTTCAGATGTCTGACAATATTGTACGTAGAGATGTCTGATCTATTGACTCATGTGCCATTGTCTTTCTATACTAAAAGGAATGACGGGATTTTACGAACTCCATTTTTCATCTTTTTACCTCACCTGAAAAAAATTTGTCATCCAAGCCTAGCACATCAACTTTCAGTCATCTTTGGGGGAAGAGCTCTAGCGATACACCATAGAAGCTTGGCACTGGGGCAGCTCATGACTCTGCCCAGCCTGGCTGGACTTCACCACCAGGCACACTGAAATCACCCGGGGAGGCTGTCTCGGGTCCTGCCTGCCCACTGGGGCTTCCCGTCTTCTTGACTCCATTTAAACAGCTCTAATTCTGCGTGAAGCCTCTCCATTTTGCTTTTTACCTTAATTTTTAAAAGTTATTTTACTTAGTGCTCAGTCACTACCATGCTCTATTTTAATGTCTTAAAATTTTTAATTAATATGGGTATATAATTGTATATATTTATGGTGTGCATGTGATGATTTGATACAGGCAGACCATGTACAATGATCAAACCAGGGTAATTAAGGTATCCACTACCTCAAGCATTTATCATTTCCTTGTGTTAGGAACATTCTAATTCAATTCCACTCTTCCAGTTATTTTAACGTGTACCACAACTTATTGTTGACTATAGTCACCCTGCTGTGCTATAAAATATTTGATGTTGTTCATTCTAACTAACTATCTAACTACATTTTTGAACCCATTAACTATCCTCACTTTATCCCCCACTCCCCACTACTCCCCAGCCTCTGGTAACCATCATTCTACTCTCTATCTCCATGAAATCAATTGTTTTAATTTTTAGCTTCCACATGAGTGAGACCATGTGAAATTTATCTTTCTGTACTTGGCTTATTTCACTTATCATAATGTCCTTCATTTCCATCCATGTTGTTGCAAGTGACAGTATTTCATTCTTTTATATGGCTGAGTAGTATTCCATTATGTGTATGTACCACAATTTCTTTATCCATTCATCCACTGATGGACACTTAGGTTGATTCCAAATCTTCGCTGTTGTGAATAGTGCTGCAATAAAAATGGTCATGTAGATATCTTTTAGATATACTAATTTCCTTTCTTTCAGATATATACCCTAGGAGTGGGATTTCTGGGTCATATAGTAGTTCTATTTTCAGTTTTTTTGAGGAACCTCCATACTGTTTTCCATAGCGGCTGTACTAATTTATGTACCCACAGTGTACAACACTTCCCCTTTCTTCACATCTGCTCCAGCATTTGTTATTTCCTGTCTTTTGGATAAAAGCCATTTTAACTAGTTTGAGATGATATCTCATTGCAGTTTTGATTTGCATTTCTCTGATGACTAGTGATGTTGAGCATTTTTTCATGTACCTGTCTGCCATTTGTATGTCTTGTCAGATCTTTTGCTTATTTTTTAAATCAGATTATTTGACTTTTTCCTATTGAGTTGTTGGAGCTCCTTATAGATTCTAGTTATTAATCCCTTGTCAGGTGGGTAGTTTGCAAATATTATTTCCCATTCTGTGGGTTGTCTTTTCACTTTGTTGATTGTTTCCTTTGCTGTGAAGAAGCTTTTAAGCTTGATGTGATCCCATGTGTACATCTTTGCTCTGATTGGCTGTGCTTCTGAGGTTTTACTTGGGAAATCTTTGCCCAGATCAATGTCCTGGAGCATTTCTCCAATGTTTTCTTTTAGGAGTTTCATAGCGTCAGGTGTTAGATTTAAGTCTTTAATTTATTTTTATTTGAGTTTTGTTTATGGTGGGAGATAGGGGTCTAGTTTCATTCTTCTGCATATGGATTTCCAGTTTTGAGAGCACCATTTATTGAAGAGACTGTCCTTTCCCTAATGTATGTTCATGACACCTCTGTTGAAAATGAGTTCACTGTATATGTGTTGATTTATTTCTGGGTTCTCTCTTCTGTTCTATTGGTCTATGTGTCAATTTTTATGCCATTGCCATGCTGTTTTGGTTGTTACTCTCTTTTACTTTTTTCTTAAATATCTACTTTGCTGTCTTATCTGTTCATCCAGTGTGAATCTTAATTAGTTAAAGTATTAATGTGTTTTTAAGTTGAATATGGTTAAATCAACAGTGGTTATTGACTTGATTTTCAGCCCATAGATCACAATAAAGTCTATTTGTCTATATCAGATGTGTTGCTTGATACATTGTAGAATTAGTCCTCAGATTTTTAAAGCTCTTTTAATTGACGAGAAGTCAGAGCTTGGGGATATATAATTAGATTTGCTGGAAAATTAGTGCAGGAATTGGCTTTGTGGTTTGATTGGCTTAAAATCTATGAATACATCTACTTAATCCTTTTGAAGTATACTTGGGTGCCAAAAAATTATGTTAGCTACCTCTCTACAATGTTCTATCTTCAAGGCAGTGTTCTTTTGCAGTTTTTGAAAGAAATGATGTGTATACAAAACACAGTAATCCCCAGCTATCCAATAAAAAAGAAAAAAGATGATTTTCTTGTTTGTTGGTGAAATATGCTGGATATTTTTAATACTTTCACTTTCCTAGTTGATCTTCTGTGCATAAATTAACTTCTGTGCCATAAATAACTATAACTCCATGGCTATAGATGAATACACTGAAGTCCACTATTAGGATTAACTGTTCCTATAGGTCAGCAACATTAGGTAATTTTTATGCACGTAGAGAAGGCTAAACAAAAAGAGTCATTTAACAGCCGTATGTTATACTATACTGTGTGATGGCAAATATCTCCGTGGGAAAAATGCAGAGCTCAAAAGAGTGACTGTCTTTTGAGGACTAGGGTGAAGTCCGGCTATTTAAGTGCTACATATTAATTACAAAATATACACATTATGAAGTAGTAACCACATTAATATAATGATTTCCTTAGTTACTCTTTTTCTTTCCCTCCTATAACTCAACAACTACTGTAAAAGATCTGTACTCAAACTGGTGGGATGCTCTTTAGAAATGCCTTTTTAATATCTTATCTCTCTCTATCTCCCTTCCTCCCTCTCTCTCTGTCCCCCTCCCTTCCTCCCTCTCACTCTTTCTCGATGTCTTTCTCTCTAGCTTTTCAATGTTTAAACCACACAGTTAAAACGGGTTTTAACCCATTACATTTTTATCATATTTAGATCATATTGACACACTACTATCAGTTAAATGCATAAAATACATAAATACCTTTTCCTTGCCTCTCCTTTTTTCTCTCCTCTTTTGTCTCTTTTGATAGTGATGAATTATTAGTTTTAGATCTTCAATTAACTACCTTTATAAATTCAAGTGATATTCACAAATAGTCTACCTAAGCATTGCTCTCTTGTTGCATCAACTTAGACTATGTTACTCACCAAGTAAATTGAGGAGATTTATAAACCCACCCTTTTTTGTACTATTTCTCTTTTCCATTTCCCAAATTCTGCCAGTCATATATTTATTAAAAAATATATTTTTGCACCTACTCCGTCACATTTCCATTTTATACCATAACTAAACTTTCTGATTTGCCTACAGGTTAACACTAAATCTAAAAATTTCAAAAATAGCATTTACATTATTTTAACCAGAACAATAATTATTTTCTATTTGTCCAAGTGGTATAGGATCACATTTCTTTTTCTTTTTTTGAATTTTAATGTCAACATGTGCCATTTGAAGAAAAATGTTTTTGGTGTCATGGTGTCATGATATCTTGAAGAAATAAATTATTTTTACTTGTACTTTGTCAATTCCTAAATATAATGTCATATATCATCTTTTCTTCTGAACAAAAATATAATATGAAAATACTTGAAAGGAGTGCTCAAAACTTGGTTCAGGATATCTGGTTAAAGATTCAGGTATAGTTACTTCCATACTTCAAGTACTTCAAGTACTTCCTAGCTTTAGATTTGGTCCTTGAATTACTGGTAGAGTTTTCTATTTAATTGTCATTTGTCCTTCTTTTTGCTTTCAGACCAAAAAAAAAAAAAAAAAAATGGAGCTTTCCTTAAATCCTTACATCTATTAAAATTCTCAATCATAATAACTATCGCTTGCACTCTTTTTACCCCAAAGACTGGATAAAGTATCATCTAAACCTGCACAGTTTTTATAAAAGAACTCCAACGGTCCTTTCACATTGGAAATATACCAAAAAAGTGTGTGTTTGTGTGTGCGTGTATGTGTGTGTGTATATATATATATATATAAAATCACTTGATAAATGGTTTGGCTGGGTTTAGAAGTCTAGATTCAAAATAATATTCCCTCAGAACCTGCAGCCTTCACTGAATGGTTTTCCTGTATCTGGTGCCATCAAGACAGTAAGGTCATTATTGTCTCATAGGGGATATGACAGGTATAATAGATTTTCTTTGTTTTTGAGGGATTTAACATAATCTTTACCCTTGATATTCTGACATTTCACAAGAATGCATCTCATGATGGGTCTTATTTTCCTCCTTTTATCCTATCACCACCAATTACAACATTTTCTATCATAAAAAAAATGCATAGTTTTATTAAGTTCTGGGAATTTTCTCTGTATTCATTCAAATATTTCCTTTCATTTATCTTCCATACTCTTTTCTAGGAAATCTCCAGTGTAAACGATTAATACCCCAGTCTGCTTCTCCGGTCCTCTTGGCTTTTTTCCATTGTATTTTCATTTATTTACCTATTTGCTCCATATTTTTGAAGAGTTGTTTTGACTCTAGTCCAGCCTGCATTTTCAATTTGTTTTTATTTTGCCAATTATATATTTAATTGTCTGATGACTCTTTTGTATTCTCTGTTTCTTTTTAATGGCAACTTTTTTTAATTTCTTATTCAAACTGTATTTGAAACTCTATGTGAAATGTAATAATAATGTTTACAATTTTTATTTTATTCTTCAAATTCATTTAGGCCAGTCTTTCTCTTTTTCTATATTGGGTTTTTACTTTCATTCTGCAGGTGCTGGTGAATGTTGGTTGCATATTTATCTTTTAGAGAATTGAGTTTTTTAAATTGCAAAATATTAAGGGGATACAAATGTTTTAGTTTACATGGATCACTTTTGTAGTGCTTGAGTCCCTGCTAAAAGTGTGCCTGTCACCCAAATAGTGTTCCTAGTACCCATTAAGTAGGTTTTTGCCCCTCCCCTTTTCTCCCTCCCCTCTGGTTGATTTCCACTGAGTTTTACTTCCCTCTGTGCACATGTGTGCTCATCAGTTAGTTCTAATTTAATAGGGAGTACATGTGGTGTTTTTTTTCCGTTCTTGAGACACTTCACTTTCCATCCAGATTGTTGCAAAAGGTATTCATTCATCTTTTTTATGGCTGGATAGTACTCCATGGTATACATATACCACATTTTATTAATCCACTCATGAACTGATGGGCACTTGTGTTGATTCCACATCTTTGCAATTGTGAATTTTGCTATAATAAATTAAGGAATTAAACCATAGGAATTCTAGAGGGAAATGTAGGTAAAACTCTTCTAGATGTTGGCCTAGGCAAAGAATTTATGAAAAAGACCCCATGGCAATCATGGCAACAACAACAACAAAAATTAAAAAATGGTATTTGTTAAACTAAAAAGCTTCTGTACAGCTAAGGCAACTATCAACAGAGCAAATAGACAACTTACAGAATAAGAGAAAATATTTGCAAGCTATATATTGGATAAAGGGCTAATAACCAGAATTTACAAAGAACTCAAGCAAATCAGCAAGAACAAACCAAACAACCCTATTAAAAAGTGGGCAAAAGACAGTTTTTATAAAAGAACTCCTGAACCAAGTTTTTCTCAAAAGAAGAAAGACAAATGGCCAATAAACATATGAAAAAATGCTCAACATCATTAATCATCAGGTAAATGCAAATTAAAACAATGAGATATCATCTTATCCCAGTTAGAATGGCATTTATCAAAAATTCCAAAAACAATAGAAGCTGATGTTGATGCAGAGAGAAAGGAAAGCTTATATACTGTTGGTGGGACTGCAAATTAGTACAACCTCTATGGAAAACAGTATGGAGACTTCTCAAAGAACTAAAAGTAGACCTACCATTTGATCCAGCAACCCCACTATTGGGTATTTATTCAAAGGGAAAAAAAGAATTTTCATCCAAAATACACCTTCATGAGAATTGATTTTTATTCTTTTTTTCCTTGTTGTTGTCTGTATGGATAAAGCAAAAAAATAAAAATTACTCTCCTTTCCCTCCATGGGAAGGGTGAATGGTACAAAGTGTGATAGGTATAGGAGCTGGGTTTTCTATTGTTAGGCTACCTTTGGGGACAAAAGGAGCCTTTAGCCTAAGGGTTCCTTATGTCCAGAGTTAGGATGTAAGTCTTTGCTTTAGGTATTGGCACCTCTGGCAACCCTTATTATTCCCAAGAGTACATTCAGATATTTAGGAAAAGAGGTCTCTATTTTTGTTGTTCTTGCTGTTTATGCTTTTGTTTTTCAGATGGTTTACTTGATCTGTTTGAGAAGAACATTGGCTTTAAGTTTCTTTAGTTTTCCTATAGACTCTCCATCATTTTGCAACATAATATATGTTTTTCTTAACCTCCATATTTCCAAGTACACCTCCTGACCCTCTCATAGACTCCATCTAGAAGATTGGTTCCTAGCTCATTTCGGTTTTTAGTTACAACTTCCTATAACACATTGTCAGTAAGTGTTGTCCTGTCTTCTGCCCTTCACCTAGAGATTTGCTGCAATCTCTGATCTATTCATGTTCTGTGAACACCATTGTTCACTTCTGTGAGTTCACCTCTTTTGCACTTTGAAGTATGGAAATAACTATCCTTGAATCTTTAACTAGATATTACCAAATTGATTTTTGAATACTCTTTTTCAGATGTTTTTATGTTGTACTTTTGTTCATAAGAAAAGATGATATAAAAATTTATCAACCACAAAATTTGTTTAGTAGATGGAATGAAAAAAATGGCTTATTATTGAAAGAAAAACAATGCTTGATCATTGTGTGCCTCCATATATAGATGAATTCTGGAAAAATTAAATATTGAATGGCATTCAAGACAATTTCTATATTACAAACTTCCTTAAACATCTTTATAAAATCACTGCAATGTTACTGCAAACTATTTTTTTAATTGTAAGAGAATCGGGGATTTTCACAAGTACTATTTTGTCTGCTACACAAATATTCCCATAGTATAAAGGTATGTGTAAATTGTTACTTCGGTTGGCTGAAGAAAGCATGACAAACAAAAATTTTTATCTTACCTTTGGGTTGCTTATGATCTTGTATGGCAGAAAAATCCTTTCCACAAATAATTATGACAGGAATCATTTGCAATGCTACTGGTTTCAATGTCAGAAGGAATAAAACCACACTGGAGGATCAGGAAGATGTTTCTGAAGGAGATGAATTTTGATCTGGACTTTGAAGTTAGTACTAGTCACTCTTTGACAAATAATATTTCATAAGTGCCTACTGTGGGAAATGTCAGAGAATTTCTGCCCAAATGTATTAATAATAGCATTCAGAGGACAGAATTAATGCAATTTCACAAATTGATGTATGATTAAAAATTGGATTAGTGCAGTAAAGAGAAGTACACAGTAATATGAGAAGATGTACCAGAGGACTCTAATGTAATGTGAGGTCAGGAAAGGTGGCCAAGACCAGTGATGGTTAACCAGGCAAGCGAGGGAGGGGAGACTACTCCAGACAGAAGGAACAAAAAGCGTCAAGGCCCTACTTTGCAGGGATCATTGCAGTCTGCCAGGCACAGAAAGGAGGTCAGTTGGGGTGCAATGTAGACAGTGAGGAAGATTCTGGGTCAACAGGAGGCTGGAAATACTACAGCAGCAGAGCCATGCAGAACACGCAATTTGATTCCTAGCTCCTGTCTGTCTCTGCTGCCCTTACTTTGCCACTTAGAACTCATTCCCAATGGAATGCTTCCTACTTACCTGTTTTCTACTCACCTCTTTCTAATTTCCATCCAGGTTAACTGTGGTAGTATGGGGGACTACTAGTAGTAGTCAACTTATTACTAACTCCCCCTATATCCCAGTCACGGTCTAAACACTCAACAAGATTAGCCCATCTAATATTCACAACAAACCTGTGTGGGTGGTACTATTATTATCACCATTTCATAATTGATGGAACTGAGGCACATGAAAACTAAGTAACTTGCCCAAAGTCACATCGCTAAGGGAGAAGAAGAACCAGCATCCAAACCCAGAAGACCACCTCCTCAGCTCCTGCTCTAAGAACAGGCCTGCACCACCAGCACCCAGAGCCTGCCTGGCATCAAGTACATGGAATAAATTTTGCCAGGGTGGAGGGATGCTGCATAATTATATTTCCTTCCTGAAATGGGCAATATTTTTAAGACACTGAATCAATGGAATGGCTGGACAATTCCAAGTAACTCATGGGGAATATTTCATGAACAGAAACTCACTTGACTGTCTGTGGTTTTCATACCATGCCTCTGTGGTGTGAAGCATATGTAGGGCAATGTGCAAATATATAAGGTAACTAAAATACCAAATTTCAAAAATTGTGTTCTAAATTAAATACTCTTACATCTTCAACCCATCCTAAATAGCTGGCTGTATTTCTTTACAAAGATGATATTGCATTGTTATGTAGAGAAAACGAAACAAACAAAGTAATAATTAAGGATAAAGAATATATCTATCTTATAATTATTTATCCCCAATACTTAGTAGGTACTCAATATTAGCTGAATGAGTGAATAATGATTTAGGAAAGAAAATAAAATGATTAACATTTCTTTCTTTTATAGGCGTTCATTTTGCTTTGATTATTGATATACTATAGTCTCAATCATGAATATTTTTTTCCTTCCCTCAAAAGCCCAAAGTAGTGAGGTTTAGGTGAGATGGGTAGTTATCCACTTTTCCCACCTCAAGCCTCTCAAAATTATTTTGAGCATGATTTTTAGTATTAATTTACTAGAAAAAGAATTACTATTTATCCAACCCTTCTGTCTCATCAGAACGAATTTAGTTCATCTCAACTATGTTAAAAATGATCTTAAAGACCACCTGAGTGCATGATCAATACTATACCAGACCGTACATAATAATTCTGCTCCCATCACAAGGGCAGGACTAAGGGAAGTAGCATAATTCTTTCAGCTCATTTATATGGCAATTTCTAAAATTGCTAATGTCTGTAGAGTCACTGGCCAAGAAGGGAACAACCAGGTCTGTGTTTTACTGTTGCAAATGTTGAAATCAAATCCAGGAGAAATAACAGAATACCACTGAGTTATTGAAAAAGCTGTGATTAGACACCTATCCTTTTGATCTAAGCTTGAATGCATTAGCTACTAACATGTATGCCTTTCAGACTGAAGGGGATAGCACACCATATAAATAGGTTATGCTCTCTCACTGGATTTTCTGCTCGTAGGAATTCATCTTTAATTGGCTCATCTCAAAAATGAACACCGGCTGTGCAGTTAGGTTGAATGTCTGGTGTTAATAATATGCATCCTTTCAATTAGTCCTGAATTCATCACATTATCCCCAAACTAGTATTGATTAAGAGATTAAGGGCCCCACAGATATGCAGGAAATTTTACTAGTACCCTAGAGGTGTCTTGACATTTTTTAAAGAAAAGATCTTGTATTGTGCATCAATATTTGCAATATATCTTATGGAAGTGCAGTACATTTTCTAACTTTATAAAATAATAACTCAAGTTGTTAATTTGTATTAATAATAAAGATAAGGTTTCTAATATCTCCACATCCGGGCATTGGCTCAATATGATATTTCACTGGCAGCTTGAATGTGTCTGCACCCATCGTCTCACTAGAATATCATAGAAAAAAGCAACAGTTTTTTTAAACAGAAAATATAAAATAATATAAATCCTAAAGCTCTACTGCAAGAAGTAGATACACATTAATATTTACTAAAAGACAAGTGGCTGTGAACTGAGAAGCCCTCTCCTCTGTCTGTACTTCCTGACATTCCACCCTGGATGCCAACTGGCTTTGCTTCTCGGTACAGACCTCTAGGGGAAATGTAGGAATAAATTTTATGTTTTCAGCATAACACTCCCCAAATTCAGAGATGTAGGGTTTATCAATCTTTCCACCTTGATTTCAGACAAGGGAAGACCTCTGCCCCACCCTCAATATAAAAATGGACACTGAACAGGCCAGAAAACAACTGATAACAAATCAAGCTGAAGTGGCATTGACACCATATGTTCTTGGTGACAGAAGCCTTCCCGAGCAAATGCTTATTAGAGGTGTATAAATTCCAGATTCAAGCACTGGTGCCTTGAAAACAATGTAAGCCGGTCCCACTCTCTTTTGCTCTATGTAGCTGCACCTCACTTTGTCCCACCCTGATTCTATTTACATGCCTGGCTCTCCACCATGGCATAGCAGCACTCATCTTTGGTTCCATTTTCTCTGAAAATTTATTTCAGGCACTCTTCCCTGGTTTATCTTATGATCTTTTTTTGAACACGATTCTGCTACTATCCCTCCATCTCCATCTACAGTGACTGTAAGCACACTTTATTTCTCCTCTTAGCCTGATTCTGCAGAACTCAGGTAAGTTGAATTCAATACACAGGTGGTGGGAAGTAAATACAACCAGAGCTTCACATGGCAGTATGAAGGAATTATGACATGGCATTTTGCTTACTTTTTGAACTGTTGACTAAAATTATCAGACTATGATCTCAATGACCTCCTAGCAGCTTTCAAAGTTTAATTTTTGATTCTTTCAGTTTTATTTTTAGGAATATTGTTATTGTTTATCTTCAAAATATTACCATATACTTGAGGTTAAGTTTTTTCAAATTTTATAAAGAGGAACTCTATGTAAACCTGAAAATATAAAAACTCATTAATGGTTCTTAACTGTGATTTATCTTTTGGATTAAAAAACCTTTTGCATGTGAACTGTATCTAATTGTGTGTTCTGCAAAGCACCTGCCCTTTGGGCTCTTTTCTACTCTGAACTTATCAAATATGTATCTACAAGTAGAAGACAAGTAAATTGAAATCACACAGAGTTCTTTTCTTGACTAAGAAAACATGGTTTAAATGTTTTTTTAAATCACAAAAAGTATCCATAATCTTAGATGTGTACCTTAGTTAATCAAGTCTTTCATGTTCTTTGGAGCTCACATTCTATGTCTGTAAAAGTATCACATAATTGCTAATCAAGCTCTACAAATGTTTTACAACAAGCAGTGGTTTGGAATATTGAATGCTATCTTTCTTGGCTCAGAATTTTGTCTAAGTCCCCAAACTAAAATTTTAGTTATAAAGTCTCTTCACAGTCTACAGATAACAACTGTGAACAGTGGCAAATCTCCTCTTTGACATTTAAAGAGTAGCTATTTAGCCCCGCCTGGAACCCACACCCCACTATGATCCGCATCCTCTTCTCCCACAAACACACAGCAAAAGAGAATTCCAGACCTTCTAGAGAAGTTCACTGAAGTGGAGAGTTCATCATTGGTGACATTGTGGGTGCAGCTTGTGATGCAAGAAGGGGATATTTTCTGTCTTCATGGCTGGACGATTGCTTAGCTTCAGAAACTTGTAAACCCTCATGAATGCAGCTCCAGAACTAGAGTACGTTGAGAAAGTACTTTAAAAAGTTTGACATGTAGCTCATAAAATTTGGGTAAGTAATTGAACAAGCTTCTCCTTCTCTACTGAAGCATTTTGAAGGTGAGAGGCTGGGAGCAGCTGGAGATGGTGGAGGGGAGTTAGTCAATCTGTCTCACGCCTTTTGGTCAAATGGGTGCCATGGAAGTCAGTAGACTTGAGCTGTCTTGAAGATGCCCCACCAAGAGTGCAGCCTGCCCATGTGAGAGCCTGACCAGAAGGCAGGAACTGTGAAGACCACCTTAGGATGTCGCTGAAGGCGTCAGCTTTGTTACACTTGCCACAGGGGGAACCAATGGCAAGTCAGTGTTGCCAGCAGACACCACAACTGAGATAACAGACACAGCTACGGACACTGCACCACTGTCCTCTAACATTTATTTTCCTGCTCAATCCTGAATGAACCAGAAGAGGAAGAGACAAGGAGGTAGAAGAAGAAGCAAAAAGCAGACCACCTGTGTCCTCCTTATGGCAGACCTGTGAGCCAGTGACCAGCCCTGGAGGGAGCAAGTGTGGCTGGAAGTGTGTGTAAAGGAGAGACTTTAAGTTAGATGTGGGAACAAAGTGTTGTTTAGTATTGACATGGCTTGTTTATATGTAAAATGGACTAATTTGCTGACATGAGATTGTTATGCCCAAGATTTCATCAGGTGGCAGAGAAAGTGGTGCAACAGAGCATGTTTGAAGGCAGTGGCTGGCAGTAAATAAAGGCAACGAATTTGGACTACTTGATAATGCACTTACTAAATTACCAATATTTTTGGAAATTAGGAGGAAACATGAAATAAAATGAAGATATTATGAAAGTGCATGTCTATGGCAGCTCCTCAAACAATGCTCTAAGGAGATAAATGTTTTACCAGATGCATTAATTCAGCCCATCTTTCCACCTTACCCCCTTTGTCTATACCAATTTACAGAGTGGGACTGGTCTCAATGATTGGGTGCTTTTCCAGTGACAAGGAATTGAGAGTAGGTTACACATGGCTGACTTTACAAAGAGCAACTCCTGTCCAGGGTTCTGAGCATTGCCAAGATTAAATGGGCAAGTCTGTTCACAACATGCATGGTAAATGCAAGGTTAAATACTGGGAGGTCATGGTGAAAAACAGAATACCGCACTGGGAAGGAGGAGGGATTACTTTGGGATCATGAGTACGTGACGGTATATCCTGGTGAGGAAGGCTGGGCAGACAGTAGGAGAGGGCGTCTTTACCAATTACCTTGAACACTGGCTTTCACATGTGACTGAAGGGTTGTCTTGTATGCAAGGTGATAGGGTCAAAGAACCAGGGAGAGCACCTCACTCTTGTTGTAACCACACTGCAGCAATCGGGGTATCAGCTTTAACAGTGAAAGAGCAAGTTGAATTTGATTAGGTTAAGGCAGAAGACAATCCGTAGATTCTTACAGTCACAACAGGTATCCAAAAAATCCTTCTGTTTCCTTGAGAAGTTCTATTAATAAATAGTACAAAATAAAATTAATGAAAGTAAAGTAAGGGATGAATCCCTACAAATCCTTGCTCAATTTTATGGATTGTAAAATCCTCTTAATTATTCAGATGATTTCTACTTTAGGAAGGTAAATACATTGTCTGTGATCACTTTTGTGGCTGGACTATAAATACCTTAGCAATTCTATTTACCAATTTAAGGAAACATGCGTTTCTTGCTTTTAGTTTCACGGTTATGCTTTATTTAATCTAGTATTGCCTGAACCACAAACTCATGAAGGTGAAGTCTGATACATCAATGCAACCTCATTTCTCTCTCCCAATTTTCCTTGGATGATGGTCCATGGATACACAGAATATGTTTCCATATGAATAACTTCTTGTCAAACATGCCACTTCAGTTCCATTGTACATAAATGTTGAGTCATTTTTGGTGTTGTTAATCAGAAAAAAGAAATAGGAGGTAGGAGTCTCCAAGAATACAGAAAAGCTTTGAGATTTTAAGTGTATCTATCTGTCTACCTACCTATTCACAATCTCTTCTATATATCTTCAAGGCTTGATAAAAAAATATGAGTTCTGAATTCTGGTTTCTATGGGAAACAGAAAATGACACATCTGAAAATATAGCAATGTAGGCAACCTTCCTCAGGCAGGACTTGGGGAAGCAGGCATGAGGATAGGGAGGGTCACAGATCATACAAGGAGCATATTGTAGGAGGGCTAAACATACAATTATGCAATAATAAAGTAAAAATCCATAGCTTGGCAAGAAAATAAATAAAATTTCTAATTTTCTGATTTAATTTCAACAAAGCAAAATGAATTCACTGTCATCCCATTGAAATTTCAGAGAATAGATAGGCTAAAAAAGCCCTAAGGATAAAATGCCTACTGTGTAATAATATAGCACATATTAATATTTTTAAGATGTATAAAATTTTATAAACAATTATTTAGTATGCAATTTATGGTATGATTAGTAAGCAAATACGCACATATACACACACAGTATTTAAAGTTTTACCATAATTCTATCTTACTTTTTTTAATCTCAAACTCTCTTAAATCCTGTGGTTGCAATAGAAATATTGTTTGGAATCTATTTATCTCTATCTATCTATTTAACAATCTATCTATTTGTCTATCTATCTATTGCTATCACAAAGGCCAATCAAGAAAACTGTCTACCAGGGGCTGGAAGATGGAACAATCCAAATTATCTTATCAAGTCATATCAGAAATATGATCAAAAAGATAACATAAGGAATGAGAAAAAATATTTGTAAACTACACGTCTGATAAGGGGTTAATTCCAAAATACATAAGAAACTCAATTTAGTAGCAAGGAAACGATAACCCAATTTAAAAAAAAATAGGGAAAGGACCTGAATAGGCATTTCTCCAAAGAAGGCATACAAATGGCCAACAGGTATGTAAAAAACGCTCAACGTCACTAATCATCAGGGAAATGCAAATTAAACTACAATGAGCTATCACTTTACACCTGTTAGAATATCTATTATCAGAAGGGCAAGAGATACCTGTTGATGAGGATGTGGAGAAAAGGGAACTCTTATACACTGGTGGTGAAAATGTAAATTAGTATAGCTATTGTAGAAAACAGTATGGAGTTTCCTCAAAAACTTAAAAATACAACTGCCATATGATCCAGCAATCCCATTTTCTGTGGTATAGATCCAAAGGAAATGAAATCAGTATGTCCAGGAGGTACCTGCACTCCCATGTTCATTGCAGCACTATTCACAACAGCTGAGATATGGAATCAACCTAAGTGTCCATCAACAGAAGAGTGGATAAAGAAAATGTTGTGTAGATACACAATGGAATACTATTCAGCGGTAAAAGAAGAAGAAAATTCTGTCATTTGTGAGGACATAGATGAAGCTGGAACACATTATGTTAAGTGAAATGAGCCAGGCACAGAAAGACAAATACTCTGCGACCTCATTTATATGTGGAACCTACAAGAGCTAAACACTTAGAAACAGAGAGTAGAATGGTGGTTACCAGGGGTAGGGGTGAAAGGACAGAGAAGTGGTATTGAGGAGATATTTGCCAAAAGACACAAAATTTTAGCTAGACAAGAAAGATAAATTAAAAAGATCTATTGTACAACATGGCAACTCTAATTAATAACAACAAATTGTATACTTGAAATTGCTAAGAGAGTAGACTTTGTTCTCACCACAAAAAAAAATAATTGAAGCAATACATATGTTAATTAGCTTGACTTAGCCATTTCAGTGTATACATATTTCAAAATATCATGTTGTATACCATAAAAATATACAATTTTTGTCAATTAAAAATTTTTATTTAAAAAAAGAAATATTATGAAATGTTTTGTATTTTTTCTGCACCAGGACTGTATAAGAATATATGCAACCTGAGTTTTCAACTTTGTTCCTGTCTTGGCAGATTGGAATTGATCAAAGGACTCAGAGATGAGTAAAGTAGGTTAACAATCTTATACGATCATTGCATTGAGACTAAATTCTTCCCAGTAAAGCAGAACTCACTTCCAAGTTCATAATCAAAAGAAAAGTAAATATAGAAATGAAACAGATGGAGATCGAAATATTAACTTTATTTTTTGAAGCTGTGTTGAAGGACACGGCTTATATCTAGGCCAAATGTTCTTTCTCATATTTCAATGCTGCCCCTTCCCCTAAAAACACACTCATTTCCTCAGTCCTCGTAGGAGATATCAACCTACAGACCTTCTCAGCAGGGCCAGCCTTGCCCAAGGGGAGACTCGTGCATGGGCAGGATGTGGTCTGCTGCGCCCACGGGTGCCTGAGCTGTGCACACGCCCCTCCCCCTCTCACCACGACTCAGACTCTGCCTCCTCTCTGCAGAGACCGCACCAAACGAGGGAGGGCATTTGGAGACATGCCAGAAGTAAACGCCTCTTATTTTTACCTCCAGGAGACTTGAAGTTCCCTCTCTTTTATGGGAATTTAAGGAGAATTGGTGAAGTTATCCTTCCCAATACTCTCCATCTTCTTTGTTAAGAGCTCTTGAAGAGGAGATATGATATAGGTGATATGTGATGCAAACCATAGCTACTTTCTGTCCTTTTGTTAAAAAGATAAACTTTGCAATTTGGAATAATTTAAGAATTACAGCAGAGTTGGACAAACAGAACAGAGAGGTCCCGTATCCTCCTGACTCAGTGTCTTTCATTGCCAGCATTTTACATGACCTGGGTACACTGGTCAAAAATAAGAAACTGGCCTCAGTACATTACTATGAACTACGTTGCAGACCTATTTTCAACCTATTTTTTAATGTAGGGTTGTCAGGACCAGCATCCATCATGGTCAGAGGCCAGGCCATCCTTGTCCTGGATTTCAGACAAAGTTACTAAAGGCCCGTGTCTTACTCTGACAGTGGGGCCAGAAAGACGGGGAAGCAGAAACCCAGGTAGGCTGCTGGATTTGGAACTCAACGTAAAGAAGAAAGTTCGATATTTTACAAGATGGGGATATCTTTATATGTGCAGGCCAGTGTTATTTTGACTAGCAAAATAAATATTTCTGCTTAAAGAAACTGTTATATGTCTGGAGGAAAATTGCCTTTTCCCACAGAACCTGGTTGAAATAAGCATAGCATTCCTTAAGCTGTAAACCATAATGCAGCCCACAGAAGAGCACAGAACAATGCCAATGGCTTGATGAGTATTGCAGTGTCAATATCAATGTGCCCCCAGCCTGCTGAAGTGCAGCAGGTCAGCCTCCCAGGGGCCCTAGTGCCGACGCCCTAACTAGTCTGGATATTATGGCAATGACTTTTCTTGTTTTTCTATATAGTTTTACCACCCAATCATATATCTTAAGTAGTTTAGGTTCTTTTTGTCAGTGTTTTTATAACTTTATATAAATGAGTAATTGGTGGGTTCCTTTTTGCACCTGAGTTCTTTTACTCAACACAAAGTTTGTAAGATTCATCTTCACCGTAGTTTGCTTATAGTTGTAGATTGTCATTGTCATTGCTGTCTTATATTCCATTACATAAACTACTCAAATTTATTTAACCAATTAACTGGTTTATTTCCAGTTTGGGGTTATTATTAATAATGGTGCTCTGTGTGTAAGCATTAATGCGTATACCTATGAGTGAAAGTGTTGGGTCATGAACAATCAGCACCTTAAACATTGGTGGGTAATTTCAAACTGTTTTCTAGAGTGGTCATGCCCATTTGTACCTGATCAGCACAGGATGAAGGGCCAAAGCTTCCGCACCTGCTCTGAGGCTTCTTGTAGTCAGTGTGATCTGTGTTAGCCATTTTTGGTGGTGCACACTTGCAAACATTTTAAGTGAAGTATGGCATTCCTTATGTGGATCTTCAAAGACTTTGGAAAAATATGTTCTGAACAATAATTTTCTTTATATCTTCATAGGCAAATATTGGTTGGTGCCAAGAAATATCCAACTACTCTACTCTTATGGTGGAATGAACTTGACTTGGATTGATTTGGTCAAAACAGTGACGTGTTCTACATAGCTATGAACTAGAGATAAGACTCATCTCTGTGTTTACACAGCATCACAAGAACAAATGAAAACTCTCAGGGGAGCCACTGTTAAAACACTAAAGAGACAGAGCACAAAATGCCTAACTTCAAAAGGCCAAAGGAAGGTTAGAGGTCATGGCTATACAAACTAGTGTATAGTGATGCACTGGTTTGTGCTCATTGTGTTTTTCAATTTCGGAATTTAAATTTTATATCTGGAAGAGCCTTGAGCAAATCACTTAACTACTCCCTGTAACTTTTTCCATCTGTACATTAAGAATAATTCTCCTAATTCAGTGGGATATAATTAATCTTTGTATCTGTAGTCATAGAGACAGAATTAGGTACAGTATAGTATCAATTACTTGGATAATTTGGGTTTATAGCACCTGCTACTGAAGATAAAATTGTTTGAGGATAAAATTATTTGCTTGGGCATATACATACCACTTTAAGTTTCTAAAATACCCTTTAATCCTTTTCCTTTCATAGTACTATAAAGTCAAAACAATATGTTGAGTAGTAATAAGTCAGTAATGGATGGAATAATTTGCCTGAAAATTCTAGCCAGAGGGATGCCCTAAGACAGGGGTGGGGAACCTAGCCCTAAGGCTATGACCTTTTGACTGAATCCAAATTTTACAGAACAAATCCTTTTATTTTTACTAATACATTTTTGTTCATCTTTTATATTTTTATTTTATTTTTAAAATGAACATACTTAAAATACCAAAGAATAAAACAAGTTTTAACAAAATAATCCTCCCAGATTGACCGACACAATTAGAACATTAGTAAGCCATAAAGGCTAACTTGACGGCTGCTATGCTCATGAGTTAGTTCTAACTTCCCCCACCTGACTGGCACCACTACTGCACGAGGCTGGTTGGTGAGAGTTTATGGGGTTGAGTACACCAGTCTGTTATCAGCTTTTGACAATGGTGTGCTGTGTTTCTGTTTGAAGTGGAATTTGTGAATAGTTGCACAGCTAAACAGTATTTTTAATTCTGTCTGCTTAACAGCCCATCATGTCAAAGAAGACCAAGAGAATGCTGAAGGAAGAAAACAGATTTTTTAATGAGGATTGGGAATTGCAATATTATCTTGTTTCGGCTAAAGGTAAGATGATTCGCTTGCTTTGTGATATTGCAATATCAACATTAAAGAAATTCAATGCTCATCAGCATTATAACACTCATAAGCACCACAAATATTTTAAATTAGAGGAAGAGGCACGAAAGGTTATATTGCAGAAATTAAAAGATGAAAATCAAAAGCAAAGACAATTATTTCAAGCAACAATAAGACTTGGAAGTAATGCCACTGAAGCAACTTATAAAGTAGCTTATATACTTGGGAAAAAAGTGAAGTCATTCAGTGATGTAGAAATAAACACTTATAACTTTGACTCAAGCAGTACAAAAGCAATCCATGTAACCAAAACATTTGTACCCCTGTAATATTCTGAAACAAAAAAGGAGAAAAAAAATTAAAATTAAAGTTAAGACTGACAAAGGATTTTCTTAAATAAAAAGTATTAAGTGATTAGTAAGTGAATATACATACTTTCAAAATCCAATAAACCAGAATTTTAAATTGTTTCATTGAGTTTAAATCTCTAAATAAAATACACATCACCTAGGCATTAGCACCTAACAAAAACTAAGATAATTTATTCTAAACTATGTGTCATTTAAGCTGTGTATCAAATATCTCGAAGATGTACACCAAACTATAGAATAAAGAAGATAATCATAGAAAAAAAAGAAATTATGAAAGGATGCATTGTCAAAGTTGTAGGATGCTTAGACCCCAATAATGTTTCAAAGGACAAACAGCTGCCTGTTTTCAAGGAGAACCGTAACTGATCAGCAGCATGAATTAGTCTTCAACTTAACAGAACAACTTCATGCAATACTTCAAAAGGAAAATATATATTATTCAATCACTTAGAATGAATCAACTGAAACTACTGACTTAGTGCAGATTTTATACTTCATTTCCGTCATAACAAAAGATTTTCTTTGCTACAAAGAGTTACTCACTTCGGACACTCTTATGGACAGAACATGGGAAATAGATATCTTTAATTTTCAAGATAAATGTTGTGAAGTTGGACCAAATTTGGTAAATTTAGTGAGTGCACGTTCAGATGATGTACCTTCCATGACAGGAAAACATGAAGGGTTTTTGCACAGATAAAAAGAGTATTAACAGATCCAAATGCTCTCATTTCTTTTCATTGTATCTTGCATCAGCAAAATCTCTGTGCTAAAGCAACTATTTTAAGTGACACTTTGCAACAAGTTGTTAAGTATTGTTATTTATATTTGTGCAAATGCAACACAACATCCTCAGTTTCATAACATACTAAAGTTCAACAATGAAGTATTCAGTATGGATTTGCTTTATCAATTTAAAGTGTGTTGGCTATCTCAGGGACAGGTGTTAGCCAAAATTTTATCTCTGTGAGAACAGATAGTTAAGTTTTATGGAGAACAGAATCAGCAATGTGAATTATTGAAAGAAGATTTCTGTAGGAACACAGCATTTCTGTGTGATATCATGTCAAACCAAAACAACATGGATATTTCCTTGCAAGGTAAAACTAAGTCTATATATGATATGTGGCAAAAAAAATCCAAGCATTTCCAAAAAAGCTATCTTTTGTCAAAACACTTCTTCAAAGGGAAATTTTGGATGAACATTTTCCCAAGTTAGCAAAGGTCACTGATGAGCAGGATGATATATGTGAATCATTTGAGGAACATGCAGCTGTTATAGACCTATATTAGGAGAATACAATGAAAGGTTCACTGACTTTGAGAATCATGACATCACACTCAAATTAGCATTTCAGCCTCACCTAGTTGATATCACCAAGGCACCTAAAGAACTACAGATGGAATTGGTTGAGTTCTCAGTAGATGACATTTTAAAGTCATTGTTTGATGCTAAGAAAGATCCAATTGAAATACGGAAAAATGCAGTAGAATACCCACACCACCGGCAACATGCCCGAAAAGTGTTTTCTTGCTTTTCATCCACTTATTGCTGCAAATCTACATTCTCCTACCTAACCCAATTCCAGACGCCCTTAAGGTCACAAATGACTGATACCCACCTAGAGGATCAGCTGAAACTGTGGACTGCCATGCTGCAACCAAATATTCAAATGCTTTCCAACAGAAAGCAGACACAGCACAGTCATTAAAAGCTTAGTTAACTTTAAAATTAACAACTAGTTTTCATTTTTTGAAATTATTAAGTACATAGTAGTTAGATTTTTACAAAATGATGTACATTTTTAAGTGTATCTAATTGAAGTTTCTTGAATGTGGCCTTATTTGATTATAGCTAAATTAATGTGGCCTTCCAACATGAAAAGGTTCCTCATCCCTTCCCTAAGATAACTATACAATTGTCGGATTTTTCTAGAGTGGAGGTGAATCACTTGTGATAGTGTGTTACTTGTCACTCACAGGGTTTCTCAATCTCAGCATTATTGAATGTTGGGTTGTATGTCTCTTTGCTGGGGGGAGCGATCCTGTGCATTTAAGGATGTTTAGCAGCATCTTTGGCCTCTACCAAATAAATGCCCATGGCAACCTCACCTCCTGCTTGTGAGAACAACAACAAAAAGTATCTCCAGAATTGCCAAATTTTCCCAGCGGGGGGAAGTTTGAGAAGCACTGGTCTACAATAATAGTCACTGGATATAGATAAAGGACAATAAAAATTTGTTAACTTAATGAAAGAATGAAAGGTGAAGATAAATCATGATCTTTTATGTCTCTTACTTGATCTTTAAAACATTATAAATGAAGTTTTAATTTTTTTCTACTTAATTCATCAAAATGTTGAACTTGGTAAAATAAGAAAGAGTATCACTAAATTTAGTAGGTACTTCTTCAAAAGTATTGCAAATCTTTGAACTATAACATTGAATCTCTAGTTTCTAATTTAGTTCTTTGCCTGAAATTTGCACTGGCATTCTGTGAATGGACGTCAGCACATTGAATCTCATCCCTGTCACTACCTCGGTGTGTCATTTGAGCAAGTTAGTTCGTCTCTTGAAGCTTCAGTTTCCTTATCTATTTAAATAGTCAAAGGATAAATATTTAGCTTAGAGAAATCAGGTTTCTGCTTGTTAGTACAATGTCTTCCTTCTTCTCCTTAAATTTTTTTGAGGCAGAGTATTGCTATGTTGCCCAGACTAGAGTGCAGTGGCTGCTCACAGGCATGGTCATGGGTGGCTATGGCCTGGAACTCCTGGGCTTGAGTAATTCTCACACCTCAGCCCAGAGCAGCTGGGACCTTGCACCTGGCCTTCAACGTCTTCTTAAGTAAGGAGCCATAATAGCGCATGAATAATGTGGGCAATGGTTTATGTGACCAAGTTCTATTGCTACAATATTGAATTAGGCAGTAATTACAATTTCAAAGTTTTTATTCTCAACACATAATTCATTAGGATATTTATCCTATTCACGAGAATTAGACCATTCATTATCCTCATGTACATAAGGAAATTGAGACTTAATAGGAACATAGAGCTATAAAGTGACTTGTCCAAGGTGACAGAGGTAATATTCAAACTCACATCTACTGATTTGTACCACATGGGACCAGTCAAGATGAAACTGTGACATCAGAAACATCACTATTCTAATACGCTAAACAAAAAATGCACCAAGTCCTAGTATAAGAATGGTGTTCTGTAGGAGAATCTGTCTTTCCTTGGATTTCTACTAATAGGAAATGTGATCTATAATCATAAAAATCAAAACAAAACAAAACAAAACAAAACAAAACAAAAAAATAAAACTCTAGGGGAAGACCGACTGGGAAATTTCCTAACAGAAGTTTCTATGTATTGCTCATACTGTATAAATTGATTCTGAAAGACTCAGTTTAGGTGTAACATCCACTAAGAAGTTTTTTTTTGTTTTTTTGTTTTTTGTTTTTTGTTTTTGCCTTACCCAGGGTATGCTATCTGCCCTTCTTCTTTGTTTCCACAGTTTTGTGGCCTTATTATCTCTGCTGTGTCACTGTTGTCTGTGACAAGTTCATCACTACGCAAGAATGTGATGTTCTTAAGGGCAGGGTCTGTGTCTTATCACATCCATGTCTGCAGTGCACTGGAAAGCAGTAGGTATGAGACACCTTGTTATTGATTCAGACTAACCTCAGTACATTTCAGGGCTTTCTACTCTCTTCTCAAGAGTTGCCAAACTGAAGACGCCCTGCTTCCTAAGAGTGCCCTCCCCATACACAGTGATCAATAAGCCTGGAAGTTATAACCACAGAGTGTATCGACAGACCAAACTATTGGTTAAGTCTCTCATATCATTTGAATATAGATTTTTTTTCACATAAGTAATATACATCATAATATATAATGTGTATGTGTATACATGTAAATATATACATATATACATACATGTTTCAATGATATTAAAAATAAATATTTTAATATTTTAGATATTAGCCTGAAAATTCCTCAGAATGGAAATTCACAAAATTTTTTTGTAGGGTCTGTGCTTCCAGAGATATTTAACACATCTCTATGAAATTACTGTCCTCTTTGTGTTGACACTTGATGTTTAGCGTTTCTTCTTTTCACTGGATTGTGAGCATCTCAAGGGTAAATTTATGAATATTTTGTGTGTGTCTTGGGTTTCTGGCACAATCCTTGACATTTGGGAGATATGTGCATAAATGTACATATCCTTAAAAGGAAACTTTCCAACTTATTTGTGTATTTCATGACTTGTTTCCTTTCAACAGTGCTTAATCAAGAGTATATAAATGAGTAAATAATGGCATTTGAGCATTTTCCTAATAGTCTACAGTAAAGAGACAAAAGTAAGAGAAAATATCCGAATTTCTCAAACTCACATAAAAACATCACACACGCACACATACACACAAATACACACAGAAGAAACTGAAGAACACTTAATATTGAATAGAATAGGGGTTGATAGTCAAATATTTCAGGCAAAAAGCCATCTTGTCCAGAAATTATACGATTGGCAGGGGAGTGATGAGTAGACGTGAGTTACTATCACACCACCCGGCTCTGGATCATTCGGGTGTACGTGTGCGGTGTTGGGGTGGGGTGGGGTGAAGATGGTAGGCGGAGTGAGTATTAGGCAATGGTACTTTATATCTAGTACGATGGCTTAGCATCTGTCTTGCTGTTTCTGTAATGTGCATTATTTATCTAGATCCCTAGTTACAAATACCTGAAGAGGATCGTGGAGTTCAAATTTAAAGAATGTGAACTAATACAATGTGTTAAGCAAAATAATTTGTCCATTGGTGGTAATTCCGAATGATTTATTCAGTGGGTGGTGGATAATAAAATACCTAGAATTTAAGACGTTTGATCTCTTGGGCAGACTTTTCTCCCCCTCCATCTGGGTGCCCGTCTCAGTAAATGGCAGATCTACCCACCTGCAAATCTGCTCAGTCATTTATCTTCTTTAAGTGTCTCTCTCAGGAATAATGCCTGATGTGTTTATGTGCAGACTATGGTCCTTTACTTTCTAGTTGCCATTAACCCTGCCTAGTTCATGCTGACCTTTCCACCTTCAACTTCCTGCCCCTCCACCCAAACCTGGAACTTTAGGTTATTCCAAATTTCTTTTAATCTTCTAATTTGCCACATAACCTCACACATGAGACTTTAGACATGATACTTCTGCCTGGAATAATCTATACCATATTTTCCCAATTGACCATTACACTTCCTATGTTGCTAACCAATACTTTTCTTGCAAGTATCCTAGCAGCATGACTGGCTGTGCTGACTCTTCCTCTATCCCCCACAACATACAATATTTACCCTAGTTTTGGTGCTTATGGCTTTGTTATAGATTTCTTTCTCTTTTTCTCCCCTCCTTTTAGAATAAAAGCTATATTGTTGGAAAAATGGGAAGTACTTGGTAAAGTGTTTTGTTGAAAAGCACAATAAATAAACTTGTCATCCTTGTATATCTGGCAACTATTTTTAAACCTGGCAAAAAATTGCCAATCAATGTTTTTGAATGAATAAACAAGAATAATTAGATTTGGGGATTTATATTTCTGCTAGCAAAGGACAGGGTTTCTGCCTCTGAACTCAAATAGCATTTTTGTATGTGTATGTTAATGTGTATACAATTATATTTATTTATATTTATATATGTATTTGTACTTATATATTTATATGTGTAAAATATTTATATATTACTTACTTCTGAAAGTAAGTGTAGTGTGATTAACCATTTTAATGTCCCTAGGTATTTACCACCATGCCAGTACCATAGCACAATAAATGCCATGGATAATTTTAGAAAAAGGACCAATTCAAAAGTATAAGCATTTTCTTAACAGTTTGTCCAAGGGGTTATTTTTATTTTACTTTTCCAAATATATTCACTGAATACATACTAGGAAGAATAAGTTAGCAAACATGTACATAGTCAAAAGTCAGGGTCTAATTTATTGTCAATTCCAGCGTAAAGGACTTATTTCAAAGTGGGCAAATGAAATTATAGTTTTGAAAATGGCTCGCTAAGTCTGACTGAGATGAACTGAAACCAATTGTTTGAATGAGTATAATTTTAATACTTCATGTGCTTGATTTGGGCACCTTTATTCTGAAAAAAAAAAAACTACAATGTTCTGATTGTTATAGAAGTATATAATGTTATAACTATTTCAAACAGAACAATTCTATATGCAATTTAAACAATATTGGTCTGGGGTTCTAAAAATGGTCTAAGTGTTAAATCAGCTAACATTGGTCAAAATTTCTGATGTGACTGAGAAATGATAGTGCCAAGAGAAATGCAATTATAAAGTATTGATAATAAAAAGAAAAGATCTTACCACTTATAAAGCATCTACTATATTCCAAACATTAAGATTTATATCTATTATTGTTAATCATTTCAACTATATAAACTATGCAAACATACATTGAATAAAAATTGTAAACATATATGCACTTAACAACAGAGCTCAGCATAGATGAAGCAAAAACTGCCAGAATGAAAAGAATAAACAATTAATCAAGAATAGTTGGTGAATTCAATACCCCATTTTAAATAATAATTAGAAGAAGAGGGAGTGAAGGAAAGGGCTGGCAAAAGCCTTTGCGGTAGCCAGTCACAACCTGCTAAAGAGAGAGAAACACCAACAGTAAATCGCCAGAAATTGTATTCTACTTACAGTTAAAAACAGAAAAGAAGATAACAAAAACATTTAGATAACATATACATAACAGTAGAAGAATTAATTTTAAGTAACTCTACATGATTTCCAAATAAACAAAAATATAATTTTTAAGAGTCACAGAAGAGGTATGTGGAATCATAAAAGAAATGATTAGACAACAAAAGTCAATAAATAGTGAGCAGATAAAAGAATCAGGAGAAAAACACAGTTTTTCCAGGTTTAAAGATATTTTTGAATAAGAATATTAGAACAGAAACAGAAAACACAGTAATACACTGGAAAGGCTTAAAATAATCAAAGAAAAATAAAATGGAAAATTGGAGTTAAAGTTGTTGAAAAGCAACTACAGTTATATAATGGAAATAAAGGAGACTTACTGTATATGCATTTTTACAATTCTGAAAGAGAGATGTAAATTAAACAGAGTAATCTGTGTAAACATATTAGAAACAATTTTTGAAATAAAAGAATACCCACATTATCTGCAGACAAAAAGATACATTATGCCTCAGAAATTTTTGATAAATAATAATCAATATTAAAGCTTATCCTGGTGAAATCACTGGACCTAAAAATAATTCTACTGCTAACAAGGCAAGATTATCACCACCTACAAGATAGAAAAATCAATCTGAAATCAGTCTTATTTGCAGCAACATTCAACAATAAAAGGGCTTAGAGTTGTCTACAAAATCCTCAGAAAAAGTCAATGTTACATATACTTTCAAGCTATTATTAAGATAAGAAAGAAAAAGATGGATATGTTAAAACTTACAAGAGTTAAAAGAATATAATGCCTTTTCTTAAAAAATAATTTTTTAAAAAAGTTTAAGGATGAAGTCCATTAAATCAAGTAATGCTTGAATAACAATCTCAGAAATGGCTTTAAGGTTGAACACATAGAACCTAGGTGAAAAATACAAGGATTACTCTTTAAGAACATAATATAAACAGTAAATGCGTGTTTAATTTTATAAGAAACGATTTTGGAGAATGTACTATTTTATATTCTGATGAGCAATAGACATATAAGAATTAGTCTGCATCCTCATAGCTACTTAATGTAGTAGTAGCTTATGTAGTTTTGTCATAGTTTACTATTGTCATATAATTTTTATTTTCCAAATTTCATTATGTTTAATTACCTTTTTATGTACTTATTTGATTTCTATAAATCCCCTTTAGTGAAGTGTATGTTTTTTGTAATTTTTAATTGGATTGTGTTTTACTGCTGAGTTTATATTGTTCTTTATGCATTCATGGCTTTGTGAGCTTTTTTTTTGAGGGTGGGGGACAGATTCTCACTATGTTGCTCTCCTGGCCTCATGCAATCCTTCTGCTCATCCTCCCATGTGGCGGGGACTAAAGGCATGCACCACTCCACTTGGCTAATTTGTAAATATTCTTTACTCAGTATGCAGTTTGTCTTTTAATTCTCTTAACAATTTCTTTCACTGAATAAAAGCAAAATTAGGTCCAATTTATAAATTTTTATTTTAAGGATCATGCTTTTGCTGTCATGTCTAAGAACTCTTTGACTAAGCTCAAGTTAACAAATTTTCTTCTATTATTTTTTAATTTTAGAGTTTTATATTCTTATATTTAAATCTACATTTAATTTTGAGTTAATTTTTATATAAGGTATAAGGTTTAGGTAGGGGCACTTTTGTATTTGTTTGTTTCTTTTGCAT
Organism: Daubentonia madagascariensis; assembly: GCA_023783475.1. Classification (NCBI taxonomy): domain Eukaryota; kingdom Metazoa; phylum Chordata; class Mammalia; order Primates; family Daubentoniidae; genus Daubentonia; species Daubentonia madagascariensis. The sequence continues at coordinate 3,949,434 of JAKFHU010001035.1, forward strand.
AAGATGTTCCATTTTTTTTTCCTCAACGCAGGTTGTTGAGAAGGTTATTTTATTGTTCATTAAATTGCTTTAATGAACTTTGTTAAATTTGAACCTCATTAAAAATCAATTTGCCATATTTGTTGGGGTCCATTTTAAAAGTCTCTGTTCCATTCCATTTATCTGTGTCTATCCCTTTGCCAAATCACACTGTCTTGTTTAACCTATCTTTAGAGTAAGTCATAAAGTAGGGTTATGTGATTCCTCTCACTTTATGCTGCTTTATTAAAATGTTTTGTCTATTCTAGGAGGGTTTTTTTACAGTTTCATAATTTGCAAGATTTGCTAATTTTGTGTTGAAGGGATGTTCATTAGGGATATTGTTTTTCTTTTCTTGTACTCTTTTTGTCTAGTTTTGGTACAAGGGTGATACTGATATAAAATGTCGTGGGTGTTTCCTCACCGTCTATCTTTTGAACAGATTGTGTAGAAATGACATTATTTCTTCTTTAAACATTTGGTAGAATTTACCATTGAGACCATCTGGGCCTAGATATTTTTGGGGGGATAGTTTAAATATAATTAAGCATCTCAATTAGTTACAGAACTATCCAGGGTATCTAATTTTTCTTGGATGAGTTTTGGTAATTTATGGTTTTTTTTTTTACATTTCAGACTATTACAGGGGTACACACGTTTTGGTTACATAATTTGCTTTTGTACAGTTTGAGTCAAAGTTATAGGTGTGCCTTCACCCAGTTAGTGTGCATTGTCTCTGTTAGGTGTGAATTTAACCCTCCCTTCCCCCCACCTGCTTGATTTCCATTGAGTTTTACTTCCACATGTGCACATAAGTGTGGATTCATTAGTTCTGATTTAATGATGTGTACATGTGTTTGTTTTTCCATTCTTGTGATACTTCACTTAGAAGAGTGGTCTCCAGTTCCATCCAGGTTGTTACAAAAGATACTAGATCACCTTTTTATATGGTTGAGTAGTATTCCGTGGTATACATATACCACATTTTATTAATCCACTCATGGATTGGTGGGCACTTGGGTTGTTTCCACATCTTTGCAATTGTGAATTGTGCTGATGTAAACATGTGAGTGCAGGTGTCTTTTTTATAAAATGTCTTTTTTTTTTCCTTTGGGTAAATACCTAGTAGTGAGATTGCTGGACCAAATGGAAGTTCTACTTTTAGTTCTTTGAGGTATCTCCACTTAATGTTTTTGAGAATTTGGCCCATTTATTCTAAGTGGTCCAATTCACATTCACAGAATTGCTCACTGCTTCTTTTATTATACTCTGAAAGTGTTATACTTGTAGTGTACACTGTAGTGATATCCTGTTTTTAGGTTTTATATGGGTAATTTGTTTATTTTCTCTCTCTTTTCTTGGTTGCCTTGATAGTTTTATCAACTTTATTAACCTTTTCAAAGAACGAGCTTTTGGTTTCATTTATTTGTCTCTATCATTTTCTGCTCTGATCTTTATTATTATCCTTCTACATTGCTTAGGTTTATTTTGCTTATCTTTCTCTAATTTCATAAAGTCAAGTCATAGATGACTGACGTGAATTTTTTCCTCTCTTGTTATAAATTATATATTGTATTTTTATTTGTGTTCAGTTCAAAATACTTCTTAAAAATATTTTCCTTGAGACTTTCTCTTTTATCCATTGAATTTATTGGAGCCCGTTGCTTAATTTCTAAATGTTTGGAGATTTTGTTGATTATCTCTGCTATTGATTTCTAATTTAATTCAATAATGGTAATGAAACATAATTTGTATGATTTCAATTCTTTAAAATTTCTTTAGTTTGTCTTATGATGCATATATGGTCTTTCTTGATGAATGTTTCATGTGCACTTGAAAAAAGTTTGTATTAACTTTTTTTGGGTAGATTGCCTTATAACTGTCAATTAAATCCAATTCTGTGATTTGGTTTAGTTCTCCTATATCTTTGCTGCTTTTTGTCTACTTGTTACTTTGATTACTGAAGGTGGAGTGTTAGTCTCCAAATATCACTATGGATGTATTTATTTCTTTTTTCAATGTTGTTTTTTTTTTCTTTTTATGCATTTTGGCTTCTATTATTCTATGGTTATGTGCATATAAACTTTAAATTGTTTTATCTTTTTCAGGAATTACCTCTTTATCATTGTGTAATTTATTTATTTGTGCATAGTAATGTCCTCTACTTCAAAGTCAGTTTTGTCTGATACTAATATAGCCTCCCTGACTTTCCTCTGATTTGTTTTTACATAGTATTAATGTGTCTTTTTCTGTTCTTTGACTTTTAACCTATCTTATCAATATACTTGAAATGAGTTTCTTATAGATATCAAGTAGTTGGATCATAACATCATAATCGTGATCGGATGACTTATATTTAATGTATACTGACACCTTTACATTTAGGTCTACAATTTTATATTTATTTTGGTGTTCTTTCTTTTGTTTTCCACTTACCTGTTTTTTTCCCTCCATTCTTTGAATTACTTAAGCTTTTTTTTACTACTCTCTTTGTATTTTGTTAGTGTTTTGTCTAGTGATTACAATACACATGCATACCTTTCACAGTCTACTTGGAATCAATATTGTACGACTTTACGTGCAATGTAGAAACTTCGCCACCATGTAGGTCGAATTACTCTATATAATATTAATATATGACATATTTTTAGGTGTCATATATATTATATCTACCTACACTGACAGTCACATCAGTGTTCTTTTCTTTTTTTCTTGTCTTTTGCTTTCAATCACCAAACATATTTTGAAACCCCAAATAGAAGAGTAATGTATTTCCCCAAATATTTACTATTTTTGCAGCTCTTACCTTATTGTTCATGTTCTTTCAACTTTTCTCATTTCCCCTGACTGAGAACAGTTTTTGGCAATTATTGGAATAATCTGCTGTCAATGAATTCTTTTAGTTTTTCTTCATTAAGAATGTCTTCATTTAATATTTATTCCTCAAGTATATCTTTGCCAGATATGAAATTTTTGGTTTAAAGTTCTTTTCCTTCAGCTCTTTAAATATGTTGCTCCACTTCACTCTGCCCTCCAAGGATTGTGATGAGAGATCTGCAGTCACTAAAATTATTGTCCACCTGCAAATAATGAATCAATGTTATTATTTGTTTTTGTGATTTTTTTTCTTTGACTTTAGTTTTAAGCAATTTGATTATAATGTATCTGGTCATTTATTTCTTCTTTTTTACCTTGTTTGGGATTCTGTGAACAACATGTCTATTTTTACATCCTGGACCAAATTTGGGAGATTTTCAGCCATTATTTCTTCAGATTTTTTTTTTTTACTCCATTCTTTCCCCTCTCCTTCTGAAACTCCAATGACATAAATGTTATATCTTTTGCTATTGTCCCACAAGTTCCTAAGGCTGTTTATTATTTTCTAAATTATTTTCCTCTAACATATCGATTGTTCTATCAAATCCACCCAGTGAATTTTTATTTTAATATTGAATATTTATTTCTAAAATTTCCCATTGGTCCCTCTCAATATTTTCTTTCTTTTTTTTTTCTGATACATTCCAAATTAATTTTTTCTTCACCCAAGGTCCAATTACTCTTTTGAGCCCTCTTATAATTGTTTCTTTAAAGTGTTTGATTGATAATGCCAACATTTTGACATCTCATCTTTATGATCTGTCAACTGTCTTTTACACAAGTTAAGATATTTGTGATTCTTTCTATGCTGAGTACCCTTAAATTGTACCTGAGTACTTATATATTTTGGCTACTATATTATGAGACTGTGGTTCTTGTTTAGTGTTGGCATTTTTGATTTGGTAGGCAATCAACTGGCTTAGTTGCAGCAATAACTCCTAACCCACCATCTGTGGGCTGTGGTTCCGAGGCAATGTTCAGTTTTCAAAGCCTTTTCAGTGCAATTCATGTCTTTCCCATGGATGCATCATCTAGGGGTCAATCTGGTACCTGGCAAGATGTCAACATTATAGCTCACTTCTCAAAGTCTTTGGTATGCTAACCATGCCCAGAGTTCCGCATGAGCAGTTTAGGAATGAAGTTAGTGTCTCATAAACAACTTCAGAAGGTTGTGATCAAAAGCTCCTCCATCTCTGTGATGTCCCTGTACTGTCTTATTTCCTGGGGCTTCCCTTCCTGCTGCTTAAGCCGCAAACCTGGGGCTTTGGTTATCCTGCTCTGCCACAGCTCTTACGACTACATTCACATATGGCTCCATGCAGTGGGAAAACAGAGACAAGGTAAGCAGCAGGGGTTACCCCACTCTACTGAACCCCACATCCTCTGATTGTAAAAGAATGTTCCCTCAGAATTCTACATGGAGCACGTATAGCAGCTGTCTTTGCCAAAAGGCCACTTCCCAGCTGCTCACACCCACAGGGCTCTGTTTCTCCATCAATGTCCACTTCTGCTTTTCTTGGTGCCTTGACTCTAGGCTGGAAAATCCAAGAAGAAAAGAAAAATGTTAAACTCATACCCAGCTCAGTGGTACTTTGAACACCATCATTCTCCTTCAAGTCATCTGCTGCTATTTACTTTACAAAGTCCTCACATAACTGTTTCAGGAATTCTTTCCAGATTTATAAATGCATTCAGGGGAAAAGACTGGATGAAGTGTATTTACTCCTTTTTTTCCAGAATGAGAACTCTAAACATCACTTTGGAGAAATATTGTCTACTTAGTGAACGCTCAGTTTGTATATCCTGTGTCAAACACAAATCTAACAAGTGAGAGTGACTGCAATTAATCTGTAAAAATTGTCACATGGCTACCAAATGAGAAGCATGGTTCAGCACAATTTTATGCAGATTGACATACTATGCTGATAATAAGTGAAGTTTTATTCTTGTCACTAGAAATGAGAAAGCTAAATAGGTTTACTTAGTTCAAATTCTCATGAAAATAAAATCACTAACAGAGACATTCAAATTATATTCTTAGCTTTTACCTAGTGTCACTTTTTAAATTTTCTTCAGTGTTCGTTCATGTTGTTATATTTTATTGCCCCTTTATTTAAAACCATACGTGATAAATATCTTAAAGTTCTTAGTTCTATGAAAATGTTTCCATTTTATAGAAAAACCTGCTTTCTTCCTTTAGTCAGAAAATAGTAATTGCATGAGTGTACATGTGGTCATTTTTACTTGGCTTCCAGAAAATATGACAAAGTTAATGCTAACTTAAAATGCATAATATGACCTAAGACTATGGTCTCCACCCCCCAGGCTGTGGAAGGGTACTGGTCCATGGCCTATTAGGAACTGACCACACAGCAGGAGGTGAGAGGTGGGCCAGCAAGCAAAGCTTCATCTGTATTTACAGCCACTCCCCATCGCTGGCATCACCGCCTGAGCTCTGCCTCCTGTCAGATCAGTGGTGGCATTAGATTCTCATAGGAGCACGAACCCTACTGTAAACTGTGCATGTGAGGGATCTAGGTTGCCAACTCCTTATGAGACTCTATTGCCTGATGATCTCAGGTGGAGCTGAGGAGGTGATAACAGCTCTGGGGAGCAGCTGCAAATACAGATTATCATTAGTAGAGAGGTTTGACTGCACAATAAATGTAATGTGCTTGAATCATCCCAAAACCATCCCCCACCCCCTCACCCTCAGTCCATGGAAAAATTGTCTTCCATGAAACTGGTCCCTGGTGCCAAAAAGGTTGGGGACTGCAGACCTAAGATATTAGTTTACATCCTTCACTTATACAATGTAAATTGACTTAATTAAATTTACATTGTTATATGTTAACATATGTAAATTTAATTCTCTTAAAATCTTTTTAAAAGTTTTACTAAATATACACAGTACATTATAGATAAAAAAATAAAGTCAAGAAATTTCCACTTTTCCAATCTTTCCACACATCTGTGCAATGAAGAAAAAAGATCCATTCAAACGCAGATGTTGCATTTTTTTCACCTGCGACTTTTTTCTAGTAGAAAATTTCAGTGCAATGTTTTCATCTGCATTTTTCATATACTCTCAAATTTTGTGTATATTAACATCTAGACCTACTATACTTTTTATCAGGCTATTTATTTAAAAGCTGAGCCATAGAACTCCTACAATCAAATGGTTTTGTAAAGCCTATTTGAGAATACATATACAATTTTGAAAAAGCATAAAAAAATCCAAAGATCTCCTAATTAGTCCCTTAGTGAATCATTAGAACAAACAAAAGTATAGAATTTTAATCTCCCAGGTGCTATTTAACAATATCCTAATAAAGCATTACATATCTTCCAATATTATTTTAAAGTGAACATAGATGAATTATTTGTTTTACAATCGGGAAACTGGCACAAGCAGTATGTTTAAGCAAACATTATATTAAAAAGAAATGCATTCACCGAAGTGGTTATCCTAATTCTACCCTGCTTATGTTTACTTTTCCTCATGCTTTGGGCCTTATTCACTATATTTCTTTTTAATAGCATTTTTTCTCTCTGAATAGAATCTACGTAAAAATTGAAACGAAATTTCCCATACCCTATACAACTGTGATCCCCAAACCCTGGGCCATGGACTGGTCCATGGCCCATTAGGAACCAGGCCACACAGCAGGAGGTGAGCAGCAGGTGAACGAGCAAAGCTTCATCTGTATTTCCAGCTGCTCCCCATCACTTGCATCACCACTTGAAATCCACCTCTTGTCAGACCAGTGACAGCATTAGATTCTTCATTATGGTGAGTTGTATAATTATTTTGTTATACATTACAATGTAAAAATAATAGAAATAAAGTGCACAATAAATGTAATGCACTTGAGTCATCCCAAAGTCAACCCCTCTGCCCCCTCCCGGTCAGCCAGTCCATGGAAAAATTGTCTTCCATAAAACCGGTCCCTGGTGCCAAAGAGGTTGGGGACCACTGCTATACAACATTGAATATCCACCTTTTATTTTTAAAAGCAATGTCCAGTTTAAGTGCCCTGCAGTGGAAATTTGATAATCAATTCTTTACATTTTTAATCTATTCTTTAGCAAAGTCTCTGATGGCAAGAAAAAGCAGTCAGTCTCTACAAATGCCAGTTTCTATTTCTACCATTCTCTTAAATATATAAAGGCCGTTTATGAGAAGTAGGGAGAGAACTGGGAACATAGGTGCTTATGCTGTATGTACGGTTGGCAAGAGGGACTGGTGTTGGCGGAAATGGCACAGATGATTGGCCCAGTCTATGGACTTCCTTTGTCAGTGGAAATGCTGTCTAAACTGATCAGTGGTTTCCATGACAGCCAATCTGGATAATCTGGGCCTTCCACAGCAGGGATTTTCAAGGTCAAATGATTTTAAAAATTACTTAGTTTTCTATTCCACAGTTATCACCACACATACTAGTTGTTAGAATGGGGAGATTGCTTCTTTATGAAAAAAATATTGAAGACACTTTCCCCCAGAAATATTAGCATGTCACATTTTATACACACATATTCCTCACAGGTTTTATTTTTCCAATCCACATCTATGCAGAATTGAATTTTAAAATGATTGTTTTATTGTTGATGCTTTTTATAAAGTTAGACACTGTTTATTATTTGTAAAGAGAATAAAGCAGACAAAGTATTCAGAAATATTGATATGGAAGACCTTTCTGGTAATTCTGGTGTTTCTTTATACATCTCCACAGCTACTCTATAAATCATCATCCTCCTGAATGAGATCAAACCAGCCTGTTTCAAGCTCATCTTAATTTCTATGAGCTGTAATTCATTTCTTTATTCTGCAGTAAAATAACATAATTGAATAGAATGTTGGGTAGTCACTTGAGCCTGACAGTGCTAAATATTATAACTATTTTTACATATTTTGTCATATAATACATTTGGAACATATAAGACATATATTCTACAAAATGATTTATAAGAAGGCTATATGACACAAAATATTGCATGTTAAACATACGTTTTACCCACGGTACTTCTATTTGATTTGAGTCAAAGTTTATAAAACAGCAATCCACATGTTTCAGGACAACTCTGAAAAACGGTGGGAAGAACAAGCTGACCACTGTGGAATTTGCATGCATGATCCTATAACCTGCAGGGAATAGACTGTTTGTATTTGTTTTGAGATCTCAGAATTTTGGCAAAAGGAACAGGTGGATTTGAATGTAGTCTCCTGCGTGTCACTCAGATTTTCTCCAATCTCTGAAATCTGGGTTAATGCCTGAGTCCTAGACCCAAAAATTGCAAAAATAAGTCATAAAGAGCACATGAAAAAACCAACAGCAAAAATAGAGATAAAAAGCCGAATAAAAGAAAACAGTGAAATCATGAAAAAATCAAAAGAAGCCAGAACAAGAGGAAAAAGAAAAAAGAAAGCGTGGAAGATATAATAAAAAATAGGAATATGGGAGGTTTAAATATAACTGCATTAATTATTCCATAAATGTAATGGGAATAAACACATCAGTTAAAAGAGATTGTCACTTTGGATCATAAAGCAAGACTAAAGTGCATGCTGTTTACAAGAAATGCACTACATTATCAATATACAAATAGGTTAAAAGAAATTGGATGGAAAAAGATATAACACACTAACAGCACTCACAGCTGGAATGGCTACATGAATATTTGCAAATTTGCTTTCAGAGAAAATCATTTTTCAGAGGTATAGAAACTCATTGCATAATGATAAAGGTATCCATTCATCAAGAGAAAATAATGTTCCAAAACATTTATGAACCTAACAACAGACCTGCAAAGTACGAGAAACAAAAAACAATGCAACTTGAAATAAACAAATGCAAATTTATTTTCAAAAATTTCAATACCCTCTCTCAATTATTGATAGAAAAGTTAGTCAGAAGATCAGTAAAAATGTAGGTGACTCAAACAACTCTATCAACTAACTTGACCTAATGGCCATAGGACATGCCACTCAACAATGGCAAAATTTAAACATCTTTTTATTTTCACATGGGACATTTACCAAGCTAGATTATTTCTGAGCTGTAAAAAATTTTAATTATTTAATAATTGAAAAGAATTCAATTCATACAAAATATATTCTCTGAATACATTTGATTAAATTTGAATTCAATAACAAAATGTTATCCACAAAATTTTGAAAATAAATAATCTCATGGGACAACAAAAATCAAAGGGAATATTAGAATGTATTTTGAACTGAATGAAAGTGAAAACATAACCTTATCACCATTTTTGCTATGCTGCTAAAGCAGTATTTAGAAGGATATTTATGACACTAAATGGCTATTTTGGAGTATAAGCATCATACCAAATCAATAAGCTTATTCCACCTCAAAAAACTATAAAATGGAAGATCAAGTTAGACCAAATGCAAGTAAAATAAAGAAAATAATAAAGGTCACAGCAGAAATTAATAAGATTGGGAAAAGAAAAACAATACAAAAGATCAATGAAAAAAATTTTGACTCATTGAGAAAACCAATATAATTGAAAAATCTCTAGCCAGACTGACCAGGACAAACAAAGGAAAAGCATACATTATCAATGTCTGGACATGGAGAGGTGATATGAAAGCATATTTTATTGACAGTTAAAGAGTAAATAAGGGATACTATGAACACCATTTTAACAATTAATTTAATAATTTAAATGAAATGGACACATTTCTTTTGAAAAAGCTACAGAAAGTTGCTCAAGAAGTAATAGAAAAGATGATTAACCTGTATCTATTAATAAAATTGAATTGAATTTGTATTTAAAAGCCTTCCTATGAAGAAAACTACATGCTCACATGACATCAATTTTAATTCCATCAGGTACTTAAGGAAGATATAATACCCATCTATACAAATACTTCCAGAAAATGAAGAAGTGGGAATACTTTCCAACACATTCTACGAGGCCAGAATCACCCTAATACCAAAACAGACAAAGAAATAGTACAAGGAAGAAAAGAAACAAAACAAAACTAGAGACCAATATTCCCCTTGGACAGAAATGCAATAATTCTAAACCAAACTTGAGCAAATCAAATCCAACATTATATAAAATAATAAAACATCATCACTAAGTGGGATTTATCCCAACAATGCACACTTGGCTTACCATTTATAAATCATTGAATAAAATCCACTACGGTAAAAAATTAAAAAGACAGAGAAAGCACAATGATCTCATTACATACAGAGCATGTTATTTAACAGAATTCAATATCAATTTCAGATAAAAATTCTCAGCCCTAGTAATAGATGAGAACTTCTTCACCTTGATAGAGAGCACTTATTAAAATCTCATAGCTAACCAGATATTTAATGTTCTGAAACTGAACACTTTTTCCCTAAGATCAGGAATAAAACAAAGATATTCTCTATTACCATTTCTATTCAACATTGCACTGGACGGTGTATGTAGCAAGTGCAATAAGGCAAGAAAAATAAAATGGATTTAGATTCAAGCAGAAAGAAGTAAAACTTTTTATGTGCGGATGATCTTACTTCTCTATTTAAAAAAGAAATAGCTCATGATTGGTAGAGTGAGAATTTTAACCCAGGTCTATTGGATTACAAAGGCTGTCCATGTATTCAACAGCTATGCCATTTCACTAAAATAGTATATTTCACTGAAATTTGATAATTAACAATATGTAATTGTAATGGAGTGATACACATAAGTATAAAAGGCTAAATAAGTGGTAAAGGAGACCTAGAAAAGAAGGTTAAATGTCTGGAAATGTTTAGCTAAATGAAGATTCATATTTGTGACTTCAGTTTGAGCCTAGGGCAACATATAATAAAATGATTTCACTTAGACTTTTAAAGAGTCTTTAAAAAATTAAGGCAGAGTTAGCTCCAACATGTAAAGAGCTCTGAAGTCATCACTCCCTTCATTATAACAACAACAACAAAAAAAGCTGAATAAACTGAAAATCAAAGGCTTTTCTTGGATCCAGCAGAGAAATGAGGTCACAGAGCTGACAGTAACCCTGAATGGATGTGTGAACACAGTGAATCCCAGTTGAGGTCAGCTGATCAGGGACAGGAGTTGCTGGAGCTGTAAACAGGCAGGAACACTGCCTGCCAGTAAGTTCCAGGACTGTCTAGAGACTTGAGAGTGGACACCCCTGGGGGCCAAGTCTTAGGAGTACATTTTCGTGAATTTTACTACCAGGAACTCCACCAGGTTCTCATGGTAAAAACCCAAGAATAAACTCCTCTTGTTTTTGGCAGAAGGAGGAGAAGAGCCAGCATTTTGAAATGTTCCTACAGCATTATTCCTAACAAGGGCATACAGTCCAGGGAAGAGACATTGATAAGGCAGATTCTTACCAACCTGGGGGAAGGGCAGTTGTCCAACACCAGTTCCCTCTGTTCTGGCTGCCTCAGCAAAGCAGGAGGAGACAGGTTAAAAACTATTCAAGGTCACAGCCCAGGGACATGTGGCGCTGACAGACTGAGATTTAATCATGAGATTAGGGCCTGCTTCAGTGCTGCCCCAACTTTTCCCCACACACACCCTCACACTAGGTCAACAAAACTCCCAATAAAATAACAGGCACTATTTAAGAAGGAGTTCTTAGAGAAACTTGAGGAAACAGTAGAGACAAAAACAAGAAAAGTCGAAGAAACGGGAGCCTTGGCACCTACAACTCCGACTTCTAGCCATATTAACATAAAAACTCGAACTAAAGCCTCCTTTTCTCAGTTCCTGTTACCTGATACATCACATTTTCTGGATTTCAACAGAAAAAATAAACAAACAGAAATTTAAGGTAATGTAAAAGGCAAGAAACAGCACAGTCTGAAGAGACAAAATAAGCGTTAAAACCAGATTTAGATAGAACACGGATTTGGAATTATCAGTGTATAGTGAAGAAACTGGCTCCACCCAAAGAGAAGTCTGGCCTTTTCCCACAGAAACTAAAAGCTTTTGGAACTTCTAAACTTTTGGAATCTCTGAGTGATAGCAGTGTGTGTGTTATTCATGGCAGGCCCCTCGGACAGCAGTTTGACAGATTATACCAACACTGTGAACCAGGCTGGGTCCCTCAAACTACTTCTATCAGCTTGACCTCTGGGAGGGGTGAGTAAAAGCCGGATTGGCAACAGTCCACGCTTATGCGTACACACAGATGGCACATATGGCAGGAGGGGAATCTGTCCTTAGAACAATGAAAGCTTTGCATTGGGAACACTCCTAGCCTCCTCCTTCTGCATATCTTCCTTTGCCTGGTTCTAATTAGTATCTTTGCCCTGTAATAAACCTTTTCTGTGAGTATAATAGCTTTCAACAAGTTATACGACTCTTTCTAGTAAAGTGGTGCAGTGGAGAGTGATTTGGGTTAGCTCCTCAACTTGCAGTTGGTGTTAAAAGTGAGAATGGACTTCTGCGGACTCTTCCTTCTGACTCTGAAGTTGGACTCTAACTCCTTGCAGTTGAAGTCAGAAGTCTCGGGCAGGGTTGGCAGACTGGAGGACTGTGACCCTAACCTCACAGTTTGGAGAACTCTGGGTAATCAGGTAGAGAATTTAAAAATCACTGTGATAAATATTTTAAGAATGTTAATGGAGAAAGGAGACAACATGCAAGAACAGATGGGCAATATTAAGCAGAAGAAGGGAAATTTTAAGGAATAATCAAAGGAAGGGCTAAAAATCAAGAACACTAAATAGAAATTAATTGTTTTCATCTGTCGACTAGCCGTGGCTGAGGAGATCAGTGAGCTTGAAGATAGACCAATGCAAAGAAAAGAACTGAGAAAACACACAAATAAGAACTAAATATCCAAGAACTGTGAGGAAATTTCAAAAGGTGTAATATATGACAAATAGAATGTAAACTGAAGAAGGAAGAAAAATAATGAAGCCTAAGAAACACTTGAAGAAATAATGGCTGAGAATCTTCTAAAATTAATGGCATATTTTAAACTACCACAGATCCAGGAAATTCAGAGAACAGTAAGTAAATGCCAAAAATATCTGTATCAAGCAAAATTATCCTTCAAAAGACAAAAAACGAAAACTTTCTGTCAAAAGAGCAGAGGAACCAACTGAGAGAGCTCCCATGAGACAAAATTGAAACAATTTGAGCAACAAAATAAAGTAGTTCTGGATTAAAATCCAAAGTTTAAAATAAATATACATAAATCCACACTGATATAAATAAGGATTTAATAAATCAATAAATAGGAAGAAGAGACAAATCTCCCATGCAGAAAAAGTACAAATCATTTATGTAGGTAGTCTGCCCTTAAGGAGGGAGAAGATAACTCCCCACTTTTCCAGTGTGGCTGCACCTAAAACCTTCCTTTCAAAGTATAGTGTGAAAAAGTAAGTTTAAGTGAGAAAGCCTGAAAGACACTTTAGCCAAGTGTCCAAAGTCAACATCAACAGTCACAAGTCATGTGGATATTATGTACCCTTGATATAATATAATGAGAATGGCAGTTTATTTCCGTAATCTCCCTACCCTATAACCCTAGTCTAACCATGAGTGAAACATCAGACAAATTCCAGTAGAGAAAATTTCTACAACATACCTGACCTATATTCCTCAAAACTGCCAAGGACTTTGAAAACATGAAAATGTATGAGAAACTGTGATGGCTAAGAGGAGCATAAGGACACTCGATGACTGAATGTCGTGTGTGAAGCTAAATAGGATCCTGGGGCAGAAAAAGGACATTAGGCAAAAACTAAAGCGATAGGAATAAACTGTGGACCTTAGTTGATAATACCCTAACAATATTATTTCATTGACTATAGCAAATGTACAATACTAATGCAAGATGTTCATAAAAGGGATACTCTGTGTGTGACTATATGGAGAACTATATACTGACCTCTCAGCTTTTTAGTAAATCTAAAACTTCTCTAGACTATAAAGCCTACTAAGAAGATAATCACAAAACAGACATGCCGGAGTACTTTATCTGGCAGCTTATTCCAACTATGTCTCATTCATTCTAACTATGTCTCAGTTTCCATTTCTTTTAAATTTCAATAATTATTTCATAAGACTATTGGGAGGATTAAAATCTCATAGTGTAGTTCCTGGGACAGAGTATAAGGGCAATAATTATTTCTATACTTCCATAGCTAAAAACATTTTAGAGATGCAACTTCAGAATTGCCATTAGAACCATATAGAAAAATCAATTTCATGAATTACAGGGATCTTGATTTTGAACTAAATGGTATTTAAAAAGCATGATCACCTATATATTAATTTGATTTATATGTTAATTTAGTTTTATCTTTTCCAAATACTAATTTTCCATGATTAAAAACATTTCAGAAAATGTGTGTAAATGTATTTTAAAACAACTGCCTTGGAACATTGATAGGCATCTGAACCACTAAATGAGGTAGTAGAATTCATGGTTAATAAAATATGTTTTGGAATCAGGCAGATCTGGGTTCAAATAAAACTGTGCTTCTTAGCATCTTGTGCTTTTGAATAAGATATGTAACCTCTCTAAGCCTTAGGAGTTTTTATAATCTTAAAACAAAGATAATTTTTGCAGCATTCATGTGAAAAGTTGGTGGATTATAATTTTTCTATTAATATCTTTGACTCAGGTGGTGCAAAGGCAATATATGTAACCTAAACATTTGTACCCCTGTAATATTTTGAAGTAAAAAAAAAGAAATGCAAAAATCTAAAATAATTATTATATAATACAAATATGGTAACTAAAGTGTAGAGCTGTTGGGTGATTTTTCAAAATTTCCAAATTAGATAGTTAGAACTGGACCACAGATTTCCTTTCTTCCAGACAAGTGCTCTGTCTGTTTAGAATGAAAAAAATTATTATTTATGTTCCCAATTATTGGGTAGGATAAGAACAGACGTTTCCTTTTCATATCTCATGACTTTTTTGATATGAAGACTCAGAAAACTCATTAGCCTCAATTATGGTGTAGAAACCACACATATGGTTTCTATGTTACATAAACTTTGGAATTAGTTTTCTGCAATTCCAACTTCACTATATTCGCAAAATAGTAAGTGAAACAGAGAACCAGATATGGGTGCATTTAGCTCAGCAAAGCCTGCAGGAACCCCTTTTCTGATAATCCCCATGCTGAATGGAACAGAATTATCACCAATCAAGCGGGCATTTTTGTATATTTTTAGAAACATTAGTTCTAATGTATCTCCACCTATCAACACTCACAGATCAGAGTGTGCATGAATTGCATCTATATGCATTACTCTAAATCTGCATAACCCTAGTCACCTGATTTCACTATTGTTCTTATCCAAATCTTATTGTATAGCAGAACATAACCAAGCTTGATGTTAAGCAATTTGATAGAAGCCTATGTAGTAAGTAAACAGGGTGACATATTAAAGCCCACTTAAAATAAGAACTGCTTAATACTTCATCACATTAGGTGTTATTCACTTTGTTTTATAATGTATAGGAAGAAATAAAAATGTATTCTTGCTAACAGTGATGATTGGACCCTTTTTTGTTGTTTAAACATTTTCACTTGGGATTCGAGCTTTCATATTTCCTAGACGTAAACCCAAGGAAAGAAGTATATTACTATGATATTTTTCTCTTCCCTGGGGAAGGTCTTCCACCACTGACTTAGCTGTATAATTCACTAAACATGAGTAGTTCAAGTACTCTGCTGGTTAAAAATTATTTTTATATTGTATGTAAACTTGAAAAGTTAAGCCAATACGTGAGTGCACAAGAGAAGATAGTGTCTTCCAGATGACAGCTTTCTGGATGGCATCTGAAGCCTGAAGCAAGAGAAAATTTTCATTAACATTCATATTACATGTCATTTTGATTCACACTCCCTAAGCAAGCTAATTTGGTCGGCAGCCAACCTTCTCGCAGTGTGATGACAACACAACAAGCTTCACCGCCTCCCTTTCATTGCTAATGATTCCTTGAGTGACAGCTGTGGTCTCAGAGCTCTGCATGACACCTCACACTGCTGTGCCCACAATGTCAGAGCTGTTGCTGTCCTGGGCTCCTGCGGAGCAGTCGTGGCAAGGACAGTTTGTGACTTCAGGAACATACCAGCCACCGTCACCCTCACCCACCTACATACCTATATACACACACAAGTGCCCCTGGAGTGCACCTCTCAAGCACTGCGTGTTCTCAGAACAGTATCACTAGGATAAAGTAAATTGTGCTGATAATTGGATGCCCAAGGACCTCTACCCTTTCCACTCAGGGGAGGGGCATTAACCCTTCTCCTCACCTTGGGTTCACCTAAGCAATGAGTTCTTTGTTGTGCTCTAAGCCATTATAGTTTGTTTGAATGTCATCATTTTTTAAATTTATTTTTATTTTTAATTTTCATTCACTCTGTTTCTAAAAATCTCTTGCTGAATATATATATTTTCTTCAAAAATAAACATGTTTTGTGTGCTTGTTTGTTTGTTCCTGATTTAAACTAAACAAACCACACCCTTATTATTCCAAAGTCCTGCTGCCTGATTGGTGTCTGGAGCTATGAGAATACTGACCTCCATTTCCTTTCCAGAAAGGATTCTGTCAATGCATGTTTGGGACGGGAACATAACCACTAAGATGTGAGATCTACATCTTGTTCAATTTCCCTATGGCATCCTCAAGAATAAAGAAAGTCCAGTCCATGGAAGTGTCAGCAGCCATTTGTTGAATGAAGGAAAGAACAAATGTGTGTATGTCACTATGAACTTGGTTTTGTTGTTTCCATCTGAGACATACCAGGAGATTTACCAGGATAATTTGCAAGTTACAAAAGCATACTTGCCTTTTGTTGTGTGTCTGCTCTTTCACCCAAGCCGTTTTCATTCATTCCACCAAGACGTGAACCTGGCCTTCAAGGAACTGAAAGTTTGTAATCGGGCACTAGTTCACTTGCTCCACAATATGTCCCAGTTTGTATTTTAATTAATTTTCTCACTTAATAGGAGGTTACTGGGCATCCACAATATGAAATGCACAGTGCTGTGCTGGGATCCTGGGCTGCAAAGGTGGGCACAGGTGAACAGGATAGACCCCTGGTGTTTTAGGATTTTGAATCTAACAGAAGGTGTAGAAAAGTCCATTATAGTTTGAAGGCCCTAGGGTAGAGGAAGTTCTAAGCTGAAACATTAGAAATTACGTGTTGGCCAGAGAGGCAGGTGCCAAAGGCTGGAATAGAGCCTTCCTCTTCCTGGAAACCATTCATGGGAGACTCTCACTCTCATGATGTTGCAGAGTATCTGTTTCTCTGCAAACTACTTCAAGATTCAGGGTAGCGGAGAACATGTACAAATATATAATTTACAAGTAAAGGTAATTGCACTCTTTTTCTAAAAGTCAAAGGATTTCAGGTACCTATTGTAGAAATTAGATGTGTATGTATAGATAGAAAGCAAAATATACCAAGGGGCTATTGTAGGTCCAGCTTCCAGGAAGTTAAATAAAGATGTATTTAGACCATGTAGATGTTCTTATTTGCTCCTACCATAGTGATATGGTAATTAATTCTTTATTTTTCTCAATTTTGGGGAGGCATATGTAAGAAGGGGTTGGGATTGGAGAGAAGGGAATGATAGCTTTCCCATTAGAAATGTTTTCCTTTTTCTTTTCAGTTTATGTGAAAATGTGGAAGGACTAAAAAATTTGAAATGAAAATAATTAAAGCCAAAACACATAGGTCCACAATTTATTAGATTGTTTCATTTTTGTCCTCTTTGAAACTGTATTCACATATGTAAAATGGTAACGAAAATAATGCCTATTAGTAGAGATTTTTTTTAGGATTAAATAAGGTAATTTGAGCACTCAGTGTAAGTTATTAAACTCTAAATACAATTCAATATTTGTCTTTAAATCATATAGTTCCTGTTATCACACAGTTAAATAACAGATGCATTGCAATTAAAATTAAGAACTTTTTCCTTAATGCATATTTTATTACAATTTCCTCAAGGTGAAGCCATTTAAAAATAGCATCTATAATGTTTTTAATCAAATATTAAAATATAAGGAAGACCAGTGGATGCAAAGAAGCCTGAATGTTATTGATAGTAGAACTTTTAGTATATTTTCACTTGAAATAACACATAGATACAAGGGAAAGATCACAAGTCCTTGTGATTTCCAAATGCATCAATAGTTTAAAAGAGTTTGTGAATGACAAGGACAATTAACTTACAGTATAGACAAATTTATTTCAGTTCCGGGCCATGACACTCAAGTGGTCTAGCTCAGATATTATGAGAGTTTAAATTAAAATGATGTTTCATAGGAATACTTCTGTGGACATTGGACCTTACTGCTTTTGAGGGTTTTTCTAAGACTTTTCTCTTGTGTCTACGACCCTTCTGAGACATAGCTCTCAAAGGTAACCAGTCTTTTGCCGTAGTAAGTTACAAGGTGTTATAATTCTTGCAGAGTAGACCAGTACAAGATGCCTGTGCCTGGTCCATATTTCAGGCAGGGATGGGATTTAAAGTGTTCTCAATCCAGATTAAGGATGCTGGGCCCCAGCAGTAGAGATTCAGATTGATAGTTCTCAGCCATGATTAACATAACTCCCCAGGTTGTTCAAATGTGCCCTCAGGATACAGAACACTTAAGGTAGTTGATTTCTAGAATTGTTTCCCATTGGATGAATCTGGTGCTTTCATGGGTACTTGTGTGGATCTGGGTTAAAACCATCAACACAGTTGGGGGTACGTTTGGATTGCCTGCACAACAAAGCAGTCTGGATGCAAAGTGCTGGGAATGGATTGATAGAGTTCAAACAGAGGATTGATTTGTGCCTCATTAGTTACTGATTTATTCACGAGACAAGTATCAGCCAAGTCTTCTGGTCTCGGCCTGGAATAGAGACAGAGGCTGACAGTTCTGGGCCCCGCATCTTCCCCAGGAAGACAGTCCTCATGGAGCAGCGCCAGTAGCACCATCCCAGAAACAGCCACAGAGGAAAGGGTATAATACACACCCGCTTACCTAGTACATTGAAAGACTGCAGAGCCCAGGACGGACTTCATTAAAACCACCGCATTCCCAGAGCCTGTTAGCGGTGACTGGAAACATCATTCTCAATACAGTAGGGGAAATCTTGTCATTTTGTGGTGGAAGCAGGACAGGGATTTTGACATCTCCAGTGGCAGCATGTGTGTGTATGTTACAACCTCTTTTCTCTGTAACTGCTTCCCATTCTTCATGACACCAGGTTTTGGCAAAATACCCACCATCCCTGCACATTTGCCTCAACTGAGAATTAGGCGTTTAATTTTCTGCGTCCTTATTGTGGCTTTTTTGATGAAAATTTGCATTAAACCATTTCTGTGTAAATAGAATTTTGACATAATAGGAGCACAAGTGTGGACTGGTATGGCCGCTGGCACATCATTTCAAATCCATCTATCCCATACTGTGGCTTAATTTAAAGGCTGGATTACTTGAAAATGCATTTATTAAGTCTGACCTACTTTTAAAATATTTAATATTCCATTTTGGTTTCCTTGCAACAAGAGAAGCTTCAAGGTCTCCACGTTCTTGCCAATTTTTAAAGTATTGATATTGATTCAGATAATAAGACACTGTACAGACTCACTGTCCTCTGTACCACTTTCAAGAGTGGTATTTAAAGCAATTAGCAGCTCACAAGATCTTACTGGTACTTGGATGTCCCAAAGGATCAGCTTCCATTTGTTCTTTATGAAAATTCTCCTCTTTCCCTTTTTTCCAAAAATATATGTGACTGTGCTATTGCTAAAAAAGACCCCAAAAAACAAAACCCAGATCCATTACAGCAAAAGTTATGACTGTTTTCCAGAGTGCAGCCTGTTTACAGCTTAGTTAAAGCTTATTTCTTTCATAAAAAATTATTCTGATTTGGAGAATGAGAGACATACAAGCAAAAGATAAATATAAACCATTGAGAATGGGAGGGAAGAAAGCAGGGAGAATGTGAAAAATAATATGTAACGCAAAGTGTGAAATTTAAGAAATATTTGTCTGTGTATATTGCTTAGTTCATTGCAAAAATGTTAGGGTATCATACACGAAATATCAATAAAAGAATAAAAAATAAAGATGAGAAAACATAGGAGGGTAATGCAGCTAGCGTTAAAGCAGCGCAGAGAAATACTTAGCATAGAATTTTGTACTACATGGAGTTCAAGGTCTCTAGCAGACAAAAAGTAAAGACAAAACATGACAATTATATGAATTAACTCTCCTTAAAATTGGAGCTGACAAATCACTTAGAAGTACAGCTGCTTGTGAGCCTAATCTCATAGCCAACTTCTCCAGTAGATCACTTAAAAGGAATATTTGTGATCTGGATTACAATGCCCCAAAACTCACCAATAATAAATGTGATAATTGGTATCATAGAGTTGGAAAATATCTATATGCATTAGAGTTCAATAACCAGACACAGCTCACGTTTAGCTTTGGGAATAGAGAGAAAGTAGGTAGTGTTCAGTTTTGCTGGCTATCTAAGTTTACTGCTCCAACTTAAACAAAAAACAACAGTTCTCAAAATTGGGAGGAGGAGACAGATAGTGGCAGAGGTGAGAGTCGTTACAGCAGTGAAAAAGGGCTGTGTACCAGACAGGCTGGTTGGGACATGCTTTAGAAGAGCAAAGGACTTGCTTTTATTTCCTGTAGACTGTGAAAATATCTTTACCTAGCTATGTGTGCAGAGTGATGGTAACTCTTGCAAAATACTTTAATCAGAGAATGCAATTTTCTGACACATATTTAAGTCTTAAACAGAAAACACCTATGGGGATAAATTAAGATGGACATGGTTCTAGAACTAGGACTGAGCCCTTATAAAGAGCTCACTGTTTGTGACAGCATGAATTGCCAAAGTCTTAGTGGTTTTTATTAAGTAATATTTTCATTATTTTTATGATAGAATATAATTAATGCACATGTTCTTTTCATTTTATTAGCTTTCACTCAGTGGATGTAAACTATATGTAGTTTCCTGCCCTGGAAGCTGTACATGCAATACATCTACTCTTTAAAAGATGAAATTTACTTAGTTTCCCTTTTTACTTTATAAACTTTGAACAATTTCTCATTTGAAACTATTGAACTTTTTGTTTAAACTATTGTATCTTTGGAATATTATGGTACTCTTGTCATTGTTTATACTACATATTTACATTTCTTGTTTAATGCATTGGCTGGAACTTCAAGAACAGTGTTGAGTTACAGTGATAATAATGTGCCTGATTGTTTTGTGCATGATTTTAACAGGAATTCTTCTGTGTCTCACATTAATTAGGATACTTGAAACCAGTTTGAGATATATTCCATTTATCATAGTAAGATATCTCTCTTGCATATCAAGTTTGCTGACATCTCCTTTAATCAAGAAAATATTTTATATTTTAAAATTAATTTTATTGCCACTCAAAAAGAGTGAATGTATTTTCTCTTCTATTACCTAGATGAATTATACACATTAATTAGAAAATATGCAATAATGTTTTTTCAGTATTGGAGCATCCTTGTAACCCTGAAATGGTGTGTGTGTGTGTGCACATGCACACATATTTGCATTCATGCAGGTATAGATATTAAGGTTATATAAGTCTTTGTCAGTTCTGCCTGTTATAACAAGTTGCCACAGACTGGGTGGCTTAAAGGAGAGACATTTACTTCTCAAAGTTCTGGAGACTGGAAGTATGCGATCCGGCTGGTGCCAGATTCTATCCTTGGTGAGGGCTCTTTTCCTGGATTGCAGATGGCTGCCTTCTCACCGTGTCTCATACGGCAGAGAGAGAGGGATAAGGGAAGAAGCTCTATTGTATCTCTTTTATAAGGGCGCTAATACCATCATGAAGGCTCTACTCTCACGACCTGATTATTTCCCAAGGGCCCCACTTCCAAACATCATTACACTGGGAGTTAGGGATTCAACATAAGAATTTTGGGGCTGTGGCAGGGTGCAAACATACAACCTATAACAGTCTTCTTAAAATTATTGACCTTTTTCTATGCTTTGCAACTCAAAGTTGTTTAGAGAAAGTTTGTATTCCTTGATGAATGTATAGAACTTCTAAAATATATGGACCAGACATTTTTTTGTAGAATTCATTTTAATCATTTTGAGTTTTTTTTAAATTTCAGAATATTATGGGGGTACATATGTATACCATGGAGTATTACTCAGCAATAAAAAACAAGGGTGAATTAACACATCTGGTATTGTCTTGCATGGAGCTAGAGCCCATTCTTCAAAGAGAAGTATCATTTTGATTTTTTATATTTTCCTAGAAAACATTTTTCAGTAAATTTTCAAACTTATTAACATAACATTTTAAATGATGCATTACATTTATACATTTTTTTCTTAGAAATTTATCTCCTCTAGAATTGTGGTTATTTCCTCTTACTTGTTGCCAGATTTTCTTATTTGTGTATTTCTTGTCAGTAATTTTTATTTAATAAAAAGGAAATTTGTTAATCTTGGATTTATTCATCTTTTCCTGTGACATGAGATATTCTACTTTGTTAATTACCACAGCTATTGGTAATATTTTTCTTTATTTGATTTATTTTGCAGGTGTGTCTGCCAGGACAAGTATTCCGAGGTAACAAGTGGGAAGCAGCTTCACTGTGCACTGGTTACCAAGTGAGTCTGGTGAGACTTGAAACCACTTTCAGGTAGGTTCCACCTACCATAGGAAGATAGCTCTCCTGCATATCAAGCTTACCGACACGGAACTCACAGGTAACAAGCTCCATGAGACGGATTCTTTACTGACAGACAGGAAGCAATAACCAGGACAGAAGGCGCCCAGCACCCACCGTGGTCGGGTCCCCCCAGGCTCAGAAAGCAGCTGGGGCAGAGGGCGTGTGGCTGCCTGGAAGGCGGCCCCCCTGGGGTCCAGATACTGCCGGGGGCTGTGTAACTCCAGGGCACAGCTTTGAAGGACACCTGCTTCCAGGCGGGGAGAGGAGCAAAGCCTGGGCGGTGCCAGGGAGATCCTCCCTGTCTCAGGTTATTGCACCCCTAGCACACTCTACAGTCATCCTTGAGCACTAACAGTGAGAAAGGGGGAGACCCGGGTTTGTCGGAGGCCACCAGGAGACCTGTCCTGCAACAAGCAACTGCACAATGTCAGTGCCCAAAGCACCAGCCTGCCGTTTGTCCCTCATGCTTGGGGTCCCCCGGCAGGCTGGCAGGAGGGGTTCCCCAAGTCGTCTGTACTGCAGGAAATAGCCTGCAGTGCCGGGGTCTCCGTAGCACTGGATGAGGCAGCATGACTGAGGACACCCCGGTCCTCAGAGCTTCCAGTGAGCAGTGACACATGTCGCTTGTTCAGTGACAGTCACGTGGCCACGCCCCGTTTCTGAAGGACACAGACTACATCCATTTCGTGCCTGGAAAGAGACCCAGAGATACTTGCTTTCAACATGCAGGGCAAACACAGCTGCTCTGTTTTTTGTTTGTTTTTTAACTTTTGGGCTACTTAGTCCGGTTTTTTATATCTGGTTAGATAAAAAATTTTAAGACTTACTCTAATTTCATTTTTATACAGTGTTTATTTTCTAAGTATTGTTTTTTTGTTTTGATTTCCTCTTTGAACCCAGTAACAAAATAAAAGACTTACAAATGCAGTATGTTTTTAATTTGGTCATTATTTGTTTTTTAGTTTGTAATTCTACAGCACTGGCTGACATCAGTTGCTCTCAGGGAGGTAAAATGTCTCCACTTTTTAATTTGAGACCTTTGTGATTTTGTATCTGGGTGAGTGTGCCTATATGTATACATGAGGAAGGAGGCATTATTATAACCTATGCATTCTGTATATATTCCAAGATGACTTGAGCGTTCTTTTGAGGTAGGAAAAGATGAAGTGGAAGGCAAGGTTGTGCGTATTTGTTGGGGGTGGGGGGATAGTAGGGGCAAGCCTGTTTGGTACACAGCATTTTTTCACTGCTGGAACTAAGCAACGACTCTCACCTCTGCCACTGTCTATCTCCTTCTCCCAATTTTGAGAACTGTTGTTTTTTGTTTAAGTTGGAGCAGTAAACTCAGATGGCATAACAAGACTGAACGTTACCTATTTTCTTACTATTCCCAAAGAAGGAGAGTTTAGAGTGAGGGAAAGGTAACTGTGTTTTGCACACTTCAATTTTGCCATGAATGTCACACGTATCATCACACCTAGTGAACTGACGTTCTGTGGAAGTACATGTTTGCCCGTGGTATACAGTGGTGGACCTGAGGCAAGGAGTGGTTAAGGCATCAGCCGGACATTGAGCATCTGGCACATTAGAGAGCTGAGGTCTGCTCACTTCTTTTTCTTTGACAGTAAGTTTCTTCCCGCTTTTCTTGACTTCCTCTTTTCTTCCTTATGGGGCGGGGGAGGGAGAAACTGAGAAGCCTGAGTTAGGAGACAGCTAGGTTAGCAACGACTCTATTGTCAACGCCATTCCACGCTGCGGGCCACTGCCCTCTTCTTGAATTACCCTACCCCTTTATGCTTTATTTCATTCTCATTTTATGGGCATCTCCTTGATTTAATGTCTTTCTTTTCCTATGTCTCTCTTCATCCTAATTTTTGTGGACATCTTTTGACCTACCTGACCTTCCATGTTCACCCGTGTTTCTCCCAGGCCCATGTGTCCCTCTGCCCTGCCTGGCCAGGCAAATCCTCTTCTCTGCTGTCTTCCCTCCTTGCTAAGAAGTCCATGACTATTAAATTCACATGTTATTTCCAGAACTTTGCTCTGAGTTTCAGATAGATGATAGATAGATAAAGAGACACATAAATATCTCCAGGTATCTGTGGTATCTCTCTTTGGATAAACTGCAATTTAAATTCAAAGTATCTAAGTCTATGGCCCTCCTCTACTGTTCTCCTTCTCAATGAAAGATTCTCATTCATCTAACTGTTCATGAGAAAATAGAAGTTATCCTTCATATTTTCCCCACTGATAATATATCTGGACAGTCACCAAGTCCAGGCAGTTCCGCCTAAGTTCATTCACACAAGTCTACTTATCTCAACCTTTATTCTAAATTATTATTATTTTTTTGTATTTGTTATTTCTTCCTGGGCACACTGCTAAATAGTCCAACCTTTCTCTTTACAAACACTCTTGCTTCCTCCTAATTCTTTCGTAGCAAAGAAGCCAGAGGGATTCTATTAAAAAAAGTAACAGTGCTCTAGCTCTGTGTTTGCTCAAAACCTTAGAAACACTCCCAGTGTGCAGGATAACCATTTCTATGAACTCGTCAGCAAGATGTGGCACCTGTCCACACCTCTCGGCATCCTGTGCTGGGATTCCCAAGTTCAAGCCAGTGTTCTCTTTCTATATCCCACAGCAATTCTCCTTCATCTTTATTTGCTTATCTCCTAAGGGTTGCGTTGGTTATATATTGAATATGACTGTAACAGGAACTCATACTTATCCTTCATAGTATTTGTTATAATTACTATTATTGAATATTCAACTATGTAATGCCTGTCTTTCTCACTAGTTGAGATACTCCAGGAAGACCAGAAATGACCCTATCTTAAAAGCTTTTATATTTTCAATACCTGGTACCTAACACCTGACACATAATATGTATTCAAATTTATGTGTCTAATAAATAAAATACTTAAGTGACCACTTAGAAACTGTTAGGTTGGAGCCGAGAGGAAAACACTCGAAGCCCAAAGATATAAAGAATTGTTTATTTGAGCATCTGGGTGCAGATGGGTGGAAGCCAAGAAAGGCATCCACCCTGAAATGGGGTCTAGTGAGTATTTTATAGAGGGTTGGGAGGAGGGAGTGGAGTTGGGGGGAAATTAAACAATAATCGCATTATACAGCAAGTCCTTGACGTTTGGGAGGAAGTTGTGCTATAGCAGCTGGTCCTTGAGATGTCTTTGTTTTCGGTCACATCCCCCTTTCTGGCTTGCAAACCTTCCCTGTTTTGCCTGCTCAGCTGTCTTTTATCTCCCCTTGTCCCTCCCATCCCCTTTTCTGGTTTTGCAAACCTCCCCTCAGGGTAAAGACCACAGACCTAACAGAAACAAAACATGGAGCATATTTGATAATAACAATTTTTAAAAAAACTTTCTAAAGAGAAAGCCAAACCTGTAGAAATTTCACGAAGGCCCTTGATATCGACCAAGTTAGTCTGAAAAATAATCCTTTGTGAAAAGAGTATCTAACAAAATCCTACACATATATCAAGGTGATAAATTCTGTTTATCTTTCAGCACCCCAATCCAACACTCTTACCTCCCCAAAGCCTTCTTGAACCTGTTTTGGTCTTCTACTATGAATTCTAATGAATTTTGTTCCTGTCTTGTCTCCCTTGTTATCCGGAACCTCCTGAGAGTAAAGGCCTTCCCTTTGTCCTTAGCATCCCATTTTGTGCATATTAAGTAATCATTAAACCTCTACTGAATAAATAATTGTGTTCAGGGTGATTTATTATAGAATACTAAATATCAGCAAATACTAATGGGAGACCTATTATGATTCAGACATTGTAATAGACCAAAATTATGCAAAATTTAAGTAAATAAAAATAAGAACAACATATAGCCCCTACCTTAAAGCTTTGTACTTTTACTTGTGATGCATTTAGTCTAGTTCTGCCACTCATTATGCCCCCCTCTGTGCCCTAATTCTAACACCTCCTAAGAGGAAACAAGAGAATCACACCCAACTCCCTCCCTGGCAACTGCAGCAGTAATCCCATGCATCACAAACCCTGAGACAGCTTATCAAATTAAAAGTGTACGTGCCTCATAATTCATTTTTATTTACTGGAAATTTGGCTTACAACTGTTATAATATTGCATATGATTAATTATGCCATAAAATTTGTATGTTCGAGCTTATGTTTGATTCTGCGAAAGGAGCCATGCCTGGTTTTTTTGTATTCTATGGAGAGCTCAACGTGATGCATGGAGTTTCCATCTGCATGATATTTACATAAATTTGCATTTCCATATAATCCTATTAATTTTGCATAAGAAGTACATCTAATTCGAGGGACTAATAAAATCTAATCTTATGGCCCATAAAAGAAGTATAACTATTGGAAGAAATTGAATAATATAAGAAGTTAGCAGAAAGTACAGAATGTGACTACAAATATTGGAAATGATAACTCCCCATTGCATAAGGATTTCTACTTGCAAAACGTCCCCATATATCACATCTTATTTGATCCCCACATAAAGCCTTTTAGATAAGTAGATTAGAGATGACACATGACACCAACCTTACCTGAGAAAACTGTGTCCTAAAACTTAAGGGTTATTTATATCCACGGTCAAGGAATTGGTTCCTGGTGGAATCACAGCTTGAAGTCTGGAGCCAAATCTCCGAAGCTGATGGCCATTCCAACCGTGTCTGGGCAGTGAGTGCACAGAGCTCAGGCAGTCAGGATGCAAGAGGACTCTCCACAGACAGGCGAAGTTGGGGAGGTCCATCCTCCTGCCTCCTTCCTCCGATATTCCCACTGCTTCAGCTTCTGTAAACCTCGTTCTCTCTCGTCAAATGCACAGCCAGGAAAGTAAGAAATTGAGGGTGGCCAACCTCTGGGAACTTACACTATAAAAGGAGGGCTTTTTTAGTCAAAGCAGCTTTCATGTCTTGAAAGAATAGAGCTAATATAGTGGAATTAGAAGCAGAAAGGTTGATTTTTGACAACCTAGAGGCCATTCCTGCTTATGATTGTTAAGTACCTGAAAGGGTAAATCAGAAATCCAGCTGTGTTTTATGAATTTTAGGTCCCTACCTAGATGAGAAAGAGTCAGAATGGGAGAATTAGTTCTTTAGATAAACAGTTGACTGTAATAAGCAATTAACAGCAACCACAATCTTGTTTGTCTACTATCCATAGACACTGTACTCAGCAGTCTGCCTGTACCGTCTCTAATTCTTTCAGGAAATCCACAGAGTAGCTGTTATTAGCTTCCCAGGCAAGCAAACTGATGCTTACAAAGATTAGGTGATGTGCCCAAAGTCTCATACCTAAAAATGGAGCTCAGTCAAGATTCAGACTGTGGTCTCTTAAATCCTAAAATCGTTTTTAAAAATTTGATCCTTTAGAATGTTAATATAAGCTGGAAAAATTGGAAAACTGGAAGTGAATATCAAATAAAAACTGACCACTTTGTCTTGAATTTTACAATGAGAAGATAAAATCTAAGTGACATGTGCTAGATTGTAGAGCTGGTTAGACATTAGGACTAGGACTAGGTCTCTGCTTTCCAGGCATAGACTGTTCTTGTTTGTTCCCCCCCCCCCACAAAGTATCTGGCTTTCACTCTTCTTTCTCAAGCTGACTGTCCGTGGACATGCTCCACCTGACTGAGTGTCTGTGATGATCCTTCTGTTTGGATCCCAACAGATGATATTAATCAGAAAAACAGGACAGCCCATATGGTCACCTGAGGGCAGTAGAATATTGACAGTGAGTAAGGCACACTATCCCAGCCAGAATGTAAGCTGTTCTTTGCATTGAGAATGGTTCGTGTTCCAACCTCAGCAAGGGTGGAGATGGGTGGGACGTCTTGGATCCTGTCATATATACCCTCTGACACTCAACACTCACACCTGTACTGTTGAACCAATGAAGCCTACCTTACAGAGTTGTTGTAACTAATAACAGTATTTCTAACTATAATAAATAATGATATGTATAAATGTTATATATAATAATAAATAATACTTTTTCCCCCTTTTTTTCAATGCAAACATTTCTAAAACCAGCATCAATGGTTTGTTGAGTACCTGGTTGAAACAGAGAACATCGACTGAATGATATTGAAAGTCAATATTGAGTGGTTTTTCCAACAAGGCTTGGAAATTAATTGTACAGTCATGACATGTGAATTGAATAACATTTGCTGCTCACTGCAAATATTTTGAGCCTATACCATGAATGCTCGATATTTCAATATTTATCCACCTAACTTTTCTTCTTTTCTCCCCTTGTTGTGCAGTGAATATAATGTTGTCAATTTTGAAAAGTAAGAATATTCATAAAATATTGATACAAATTTCAACACAGAATCATTCATATCTTACAATTACGCCATTGTATGGAAGGTTTCATGCCGTGACATGTAATATATAGCTCTTTTTTCATTTTATCAGGAAAATGTAATAATGCTTCTGTACATGGATGTATTACAATGCTCTTCATTCACTTACTCCAGTGCTGCCACCAGGCAAGCACTGTTTCAGTAAGCTGTGGGGTGTGAAGAGAATGGTAAAGTACGTGATAGAAAATGCAAATACAACCCAAGCAACGTGCTTTGGCTAAAATAACATTACCAATTAGCTTCCTTTGAGCTTTTTGCCCTTATTCAAGGATAGAAATATACTATTTTTATTCATTGTTGCGTTTCAGCCATGGATGTTCCATCTTGCCTTTCCATGCAAATAATTCTCTTCAACTTCTGCCTAACTCAATATTTTCTTTTTACTTCGTTCCTATTAAATTTATATTGGAATCATATTAATCAATTTTCATAATCTGATTTTTCTGCCTAGCTTTAATTCAGTTCAGTGTAACAACAGATCTCACTGCGTACCAGAACTTGGGTGTGATATCAGTAAGACTCATCTTTGTCCTTGTTCTTAAAGTGCTTATGGGCTTGTAAGAAAATAGAAATAAACACGTTTTTATTCTAGGATAATATTGTCCACTATCCCACTAGGATGATACTGTGAGAGGAGCTACAAGACACTTGATATTTCTACAATATCAAGAGAGGAGGCTCCTGGGAAGTAAGTGGGGTTTAACCCAAAGGCCTAGGAAGTCAACAAAGATTTTGGTCTCTATTTTAGAGCAATGGAAGCCTTTAAAAGATTTTAACCATGGTGACATTTAGTTTATGCTATTTGATTTTTCATGTTGCTTTACTTGTAAATTGAATTACAACTTTCATGTCAAAGTATAGTTTACATAAAATAATGTGCTCAGATTTTAAGTGCAAGGCTCAATGAACTTTACACATTGCACACCCATGTGAACCACCACCCACGTGAAATTATAGAACATTTCCAGCAACCCCAGGTTTCCTCATGTCCCCTCTAAATCATACACCTCAACAAAGGTAATCACCCCTTTTATCTCCATCATCATAGATTTAATTTGTCCTTTTCTGGACTTCTTTTGCTTACCATTACATCTTTGAGATTTGTTCATGTTACTGTATATAGCTGTAATTCATTCTTTTTAATTTTTATGTATGTTCTTCTATGGGTGAACATTTTACAAACCTCATTATGACTGATACATGGTGAATAGACTGAAGAAAAGGGAAGCAAAACAGATAGTTTGGAAGTGTTTTGGAAGCTGTTGCATAGTTTGGGTAAGAGGAGGTGATGGGTTAGATTCGAGCTGCTATTTCAGAGATGAGAAAACAATGGATCATTTTGAGAGAAATTCAAGACCTGGTAAGTGATTTGATATGAACAATTAGGAAATATCAAAAATATTGTTGGAATATCTCACTTGACAGCTGATAGAAAGATCTTGGAAGAATATATTGTTTACTGGGGTAATACTGACTTCGATTTTGGACATGTTCAGGGTAAGACACCTTTGATACAAGTAGAAATGTCAGGGAGTCAATAGCCAGAGATGAGATACTGTAGGAAAGAGACAAAATATTCAGTTTTTAGCCCAATAATGTTTTTTAGTAGGTCCAGAGGCACTGTGCCGTTCACACATCTCTCTTAAGATTGTAGATCTATTTCTGTCGCTCTACTGGTAGTCACAGTCTACGCGAGGCAGATTCTGTTGATAGCTACTGAGGACTTTTGTCTTCTTGGCAGAGGGTTTAGGTGTGGATGGTCCTTTCCCACACCTTTGTAAACGTCCTTCTGTAAGGTATTTGCCTGAAGACTAAGCTCTGTGTCTAGGACTGGGAGTCCGAGAAGAAGCTGAGGTCGCAGTTTCACAGCCAGGCCTCCTTCACGGCTGGCTTCATGGCCCTGGCGATGACAAACCAGCTGTTTAAAGCTACTCACTGCTCAGGAGTGCGCCTTGCGACAAGGCAGAGCTTTAGGATACAAGAAAGGGATGGGGAACGCAGCCGGCAGGCGTCCTGACCGGCAGCATTTTACGCTACAAGTTTCATTTTTAATATCTTTTCAAAATTAATACAATTAAACCAAATGTTTGAAAGAGGAAAACAGTAATCCATAATTCCAGTCACTTTTATCTTTTTAGGGCATTTCTTTCCAATCTTTTAAGGAAGTTTTGTTTTTTGTTTTCACAACATCCATACACTTTTGAATTCTGCTTCTCAACACAAAACTAAAGCACGGACTCATCATCACACTCTTCCTCAGTGTCCCTGAGAGCTATGTGAGGTCTGCACATGAGTCCGTGGATTGGAGAGTCTTTACGTTTCCGGCCGCTCTCACTTGGCCCACGTTGTCTTCTTTGCGGGCCCCTCTCTTCGCCGCCCGCCTCGTGCGCACGACCCACCCGGGCCAGCACCCGACCGTCCCCGCCGCGGGCCCCGCACCGCTGCCGCCGCGCCCCCTGCGTCCCCGCCGCCGGCTGAGGCGCCACCGCTCTCCTTTGCGGCCAGCACCCTGCAGACAGGCACCGCCCGGCCTCTGCCTCCCACGCGCCGCGCCGCAGAGGGAAACCCGGTCTCCTGCGCCCCGCCGCGCTCCTTCGCCCCTCCTGGGAGCCCCGTCCCGACGGCGGCTCCGGCCCCTTCCGAGGACGAGCCGGAACGTCCCCAGGACCCCGGCACCGCAGAGCGAGCGCCGGGCAGGGAGCCGCGAGCCCCCGGCCCTGCGCTCCTGCGGCCTGGGGGCGCCCCGCCGGCTGAGGCTCCCCTGGGCAGGTCCTCTTTTAGGGGGCAGGGCGGCGCCCCTCAATTTTTTCTGCAGCTACACAGGACAAGCTCTTAGGAGCTGGGCCTGGAACAGCACGCGCCACTTCGTCCCCCTCCCTTGGTCACGTGGGCACAGCCAACTGCGAGGGAGGCTCAGGGAGGGGCCCAGCCCGCTGCTGGGGGTAAGAAGAGAGCGTTTTCCTGAGCCACCTGCAATCCCCGGCGCGACCGTAAGTCGGACGGTGTGGAGACCGCGGGTCGTCCACGCTCCCCGGACGAGGAAGCCGGACCAGCGCGTCGGCACGTGTCGTTCGAGGCTCGCTGACGGGGAGGTGCTTCTTCAGTGCGGCTCTCGCGAGCAAAACGGATGCGTTAC
The DNA here is from genome assembly GCA_023783475.1 of Daubentonia madagascariensis. Lineage (NCBI taxonomy): Eukaryota > Metazoa > Chordata > Mammalia > Primates > Daubentoniidae > Daubentonia > Daubentonia madagascariensis. The sequence goes on from JAKFHU010001035.1 coordinate 3,981,547, forward strand.
GGCGGGACTAATGAGTTAGCGCTTCAGGCCAAGGAACCGGCAGGCGCGTGGCTAAGTTCAAGCAAAGATTAAGTAAGATGGAGTAAGGGCTGCCATTTTAGCTTCAACGAACAGAAGGAAAGGGGTTAGAAGTGAGGGACCGCAATTACGTAATTTGGAATTTGGCCAGAGCAGCAGAGCTGAGAACTCCGGTGGAACTCACTGTGAAACGGTGAGTGTGTGTGTGTGTGTGTGTGTGTGAGAATAGCAGCAAATAGTTATGAGCTCAGGTCAAGTTGATTGTAACCACACAGCTTTGTCCTTCCTCCCTCTGTCCCCACACACACACACACCTCTCGCTGTGTATCTCCCAAAAACCCAAACCCAGTCAAGCGCGGCTGGTTTGCTACCATACTTTCTCCACCCTCAGTTATTATTATTTTTTATTTCAAGGGGAAAATGTGTCTCTTGCTGACAAATGTTCATGTCAGTATATACTTCAGTTTCTGAAGCAACCGTGGTCTCTAGTTTAAATATTGTCCATGCTTATCTCTGTTCAACCATACTGGTCTCTGTGACACACACTGAGATCAGGCAACAGGCTAAGAGAACTGTTTCATTGACCACAATATGGAAGAGGCCACAATTTCGAGCTCTGTGTCTCACTCTGGATGCTTAACAGACAGTCCCACGAGGGGAGGTCGCCCTCTAATGGTATGTGAAGAACCCAAATACTCCTGCTTTGGGGCTTATTAGTTATAAAATGTCAAATTCTCAACTTGGTCTCAATTAAAACATTCACATGAACATAAAATAATATAAAACAATTAAAGAATAATTTCCTGGAATATTCGAGTTAAAAATGCAGTGTTAAATATTGTGCTATATAACTGAAGAATGCCAAAATAGCATATTTATTACATGAATAGTCTTTGTCACTCTGCAGACCTTTACTTGAAAGAGTACTAAATTTTTACTTTCTATTTAGTTCTTTGAAATTCCAAATTTTTATCAATGAATTCTGTTATCTCGCTTAGAGATACCAGAAACTCTTTTTCTCTTAAATATCATCTTAGTTCTAAGACTTTCACCATGAATTTTTTTTGAAAGAGGACTTGAAGACATGGTTAAGTGTTTTTAAGAGAAAAAGGTAAAGTAAATGTTTAACCTTTAATATTTAAGCAACATACGACACAAGTTTATCATTCAGTTGTTGCTATTTTGAATATGTGAACTTTTAATTACAGAAATACCAGAAAAAGATTTCTTCCACATCAGACTCTTTCAAAGACTACAATATAGAAATTAAATAAAAAATTTTGTCTGTAAGTAAAATACAGTAAAATAAAAAGATGCTGTTAAGGAGAATTGGCATATATATGAACATACATTAACAAATAAAGGGTAAATAGAGATACAAAAGCTCTTTAAAAAAAGTGGTTTTGAAAAACATCTGGCCTAGGAATTATTTTTATCTTCTGTGTAACTTTGCATAAGTGTGCATTCAATTCAGACATATTCTAACATGTAAGCAAGAACAAATACTGAATTGAATTAATATATTCCAGAGAGTTATTCACAAATGGATTTATTAACAAAAATATTTTTTCATACAAGTATCAAATAGAATTTTTCTGGATATAATTTCTTGTGTGTTATCAAATGCTCAAAAAGTGAATTGAAATTAGATCTGTGCCTTCAACACCAGCACAATACAAAACAACATCCCAGGAATCTTCTCCTTTAAACATGGGTTCCTAATTTGGGTGGTCTGTAGGTGTGTGCATAATTGATGACAGCTGTATTCCTATAGAGTAAATAATGTAGGCAATTTCCTGAGAAAACTTCAATTTTTTTTACTTGATCTCAGTTTCCACAATTTTTCTTGACCTGAATAAAATATTGAAAATAAAAATTATAAAGAGATGAATAAAATTGGGAATATAAAATGTGCAAAATAAATTATTCTGTTAGTCTAAATTAAAAGGATGCTTAGTACAATAAGAATTAAAATCCCATACTCACATTTGGAATTCTGAGGTGTACCAGATGAGGACTGATGACGTTTTTGCATCAGTAGAGGAGCAGTTTCAACTGGTTAATAGTTACACTCAAGGTTGAGAGGTTTTAGAGGGTTTTAAAAATTGATTTTGTTTCATTACAGATAGGCTCCAATGATATTTGTTTTAACTTTCATTTATAATGTTATTTTAGTGTTTGTAAAGAAATAACAGTGTTTGTAAAGATAATACAGTATCTCTGTATTATCACAGTTATAAGACAATGCTGTGTAAAAGATACTATACAAGATAAAAAAGGAACTCTAATTCCATTATCAATTACAAGAATAAATGACCTCCACTATTTAAGAACTATAGTCTAAACAACTGTAGATTTGATTCTTTATCTCTGCTATGTTTTGAATCTCTGAAGCTTTCTCATTCAGTGCTGCAAAGTAGCCTGATTCCAAAGGTACATCCCACTGAAAAAGCTATTTTAGTATAAGACTAGCTCAAAATAAGGTTGTTTTATTTGGTGCTTCAAAATATTTTTGAAAGAGGATTTCTGCATCATTATATTTTGACACTTTCCATTCTGTAACTGCATCAATCAGAGCACATGATTTTCTTAATATTTCCTTTTACATTTGAATTAACTCTATCCATACGGCAACTTATCTATTAACCCTTCTTCCACTACTAGCAGTTAGTGATTCAAAAAAAATTTTCCTCTTTCCTTATTAAAATGGCAATGCAGCATTTGCTGCCTGTTGGATGGCAATGTGCCAAAGAGTCAGGTAATCTCAGCGGGTGAAGTTTAATCCTAATTAGAGTGGTGTCGATGGGATGGTGGAACTGTTATTGTCACAAGCAGGAAGTGCACTAGACAGGTGGTTTCAAAGGCAGGCTATAAAGAATGTGCAGCACATAATAAAGTCACCAGAGACCAGCCGGCACAGGATTCTGATGCTCTTTCTGGAGCTGACCTTTTCACAGAAAGTGGGTCTTTTGTTTTCTTTGTGATAAATGTGAGCCTAAGTCATAGAATCATGACCTTTGAACATATGGGCTGACTTTCAACAGACTGTCCCTTAATTCCCAGCAAGGGAAGCACACTGGTGACAGTAAGCGACGATCGTTATTTTCATGCAGAGGCTGTTGGAAGCAGTCTTTTTGCTGTAGCTTCATTTAGATTCACATTGTCATAAAGTCAATTGCCAATCTGATGTACTGTAGTTCTATAATTGAGATTTCCTTCAACACTAATTAAATAAGTCCAAACAGAGCAAAGACTAGGGATATATAACCCCTATTTTTATTTGTATGTTTGAAACTGAAACATTTTTTACCTAGTAATTTTAACCAGATATTACAGCATTTGGTCTCAGTTTCCCATCTAAGAACCTAAGAAATACTTCATTATTATGACCTAATAAATCAATTTTAAATGTGTGGCACCACATTAAGATTGCATTTTCAGATATGCTGAAAATAGGGTGATTAAGCAAGAATCTGTACACCTGTAGCTACTTTCCATGCTTAGGTTTCTTCTGAAATATATTTTGCTTGGCTGTCATTTCAAGCCATTCTTAAGAACTGGTGAACACCCAGTTAGTTCTCCATATTTCTAGATTGAGGCTAACCACATCTCCCTGCAGTTCTCAGATCTTGCTTGTTTGGTCTTCCTGGAGCCCCCGTTGGAAAACTTCATGTCTTGACAGAATCTTTCATGCTTATTCTTTGTCTCCTTCTGCTTTGCTCCCTACCATGTTTGTTAATATCCTGCTACATGGTCAGTACATTACTCAGTATTAGTCTCTCTTCTATCAGCTAGCTTCCGGCCTTTTGAATGCTCAGCTTCCACGTGTCTGAATGCACATGAGAGTGCTTGTCCCAGGAGGGACCGAGCAAGGTGCAGGTGAGAAATAGGGATGCCAGCCACGGAGGCATGTCAGGATGACGTGTCCTGTATTTTACCAACAAAGTAGGGCTGTAACTGGATCCCAGCACAAGCACTCGAATGTTGCATGAGTCTGAATCTCAAAGAGACACTTTTTGACTTTTTCATCAGACCAATCTCCTACGTCAGCAGTGTGTCACACCCTCAGTCCTCCATGCATGGACAGAGGTCATTATTGTTGTGATAAAAGCATGTTGTGGTAATGAACGTTTTAGCTTAGATTACCCGTATCCCCTCACTTGATGCATCCTCTTCTCCATGGCCATCAGAATCTGCTGGAGTGGTCTGAGAACCACACTTACCCATGAAGGGTAGTCCCCAAATTGTGAAAAAAATGTTATCAATAATATAACTATAATCTCACTAAACTTGAAAAGATAGAAATCAGGGAAAATCTTTCAAAATTTGGGGATTATGATTATATTGTACTTATAATGAAGAATTATAAGAAAACCTTAAGTGCTTGTCAAGCCCCAATTCAGCATCCTCCCCGGATTTAGTTTATTAAAATAATTGGTCATAATCCCCTGCACCTTTATTTAGATGTCTTATGTATAATGGATCAGCATTTCTCTAAAAATTTCTAGCCCTTTCTGAGCTCACACTCTGCATTTTCCTACCTATAGCCAAAAGACTGAAAAGATGGCTGACCAGAGACACCAGCCGCTAGAATGTCTCAGAAAGAAGGAAAAGTTTTAGATGAAAAAGAAAAAACAAACAAACAATCATAGATTGGGAGTAATTCTGAGGCAAAAGTGCCAGAACCTACAAGAGATTACACAGGAAGAAGTTGCAGAGCAGAATAAGAAGGAGCAAGATATTGGCAGAGGTCTACCTTTGAGAGGCTTGGAGTCCATGGAAAGGGCAGGTACAGTGGTTTGTTTCTCCCTCCCTCACATGTCTGGCAGTCAGCAGGCTCCTGAGCTGCTGGAGAGCCTCTCTACCCTCATCAGCCCCAAAGCTGCTGCCACCAGTGAAATGGGAGCTTCTTGAGGAAAAAGCACCAGGCTGCCAGCCCTCTTGGGTGCTTCCAGTCACCACAGATCAGAGCCAAGATAGCAGGCAGCATGTTACCCCTCCACCCACCATGCGCCTTTGTCCTCTCCATGGGGCTTCAGCCCCCCAGTTTTCGTCTTGCTCATTCACAACCATTTCCCAACTCTGGTCCAGACTGCTGGAGTCACAGGGGACTAGGGGGTCCCAGGGGATCTATGTGACCCCAGAGCCTGGACATTCTGGGCAGGCTGCCTTTGGGAGAGAGGGATGGAGAGGAACAGGGTGCTCGCTTTCCTCCATTCAGGCTCTTTTACTCCCATTCCCCTCCACTGCTTGTGGCTGCCAAGAGAGATGCTTGAGCTGGGGCTCTCAGGAGCTGCCACTTCCCCTCTGTTGTGGCTTCCACAGAGAGTGGGGTTCAAACCTTTCCTCTTAAAGACCTGCAGAGGACTAAGGGGTGCTCAGATTGTGAGCCTCCTGCCAACCAGCTCTCCCTGGTGCTGCTTGCCCTGTAGCTCCATCAGAGCAGGGCACACCTTGAAGCAGAGGGACATCAAACCTGCTTGAGCACCCCATAGGCAACTCGGGACCAGCATGCTTCTACCTGACATGGTCAGGGATTGATCTTCAGGGACATGGGGACAATCCTGTAGGCCAGATCCCATACCCCCAGGACTTGATCATGTTGCTCGGGTGCATGGAGGGGAGATTTGTGAACTAATCTCAGGAGGTGAGGGAGCCTGCCTGGGCAAAACTAAAAAGAGAGCACAGTGTGAGTCCCAGCTGCAGCACATTCATGGAGAACCCGTCCTTCCACAGGAAGGCCACTTTCTTAGCCCAGGGAGGGATCCTGGACAAGGAACCTCCCAGCCCATGGTGCCATCATGAGGGAGTTGAGCTACTTTGTGTTTCTGCCTACTGGCAGATGCCAGGGGGAAACTGCAGAGGAGGGAGGGGGAGAAGAGTGAAACCCACTCCCAACAGAGTGTGGATCTCAGACAGCCCCTGCCTCCACAAGCAGACTTTCTGCCTTGGTGGGGTCAACTTAGTCCCTCCCAGGTGGCTTTCCCCAGAAGCCTGGGAGTGGATCATTGACCTCTGCCAAAACAGCTACCAGTTTTGTGGCGCTTGAGGGCAGGCTCACCCAACCAGCCACACACAGCCTCCCACCTCTGCTGTGGCAGAGAATGAGGACTCACCTCAAAGTTCCAGGGCCCCACCCACCACTGGGGGGCATTTGAGTGCTTCTCTTGAGGGATTAGAGATGGTCACAGGTCCCAGAACAACACTGCAGCTTGTTACTTCTGGCAAGTGCCACCTACTGATAGGGAAGTCAATTTGCACAGCCGTTTACAGCATTTACTGACTCAATCATATGGGGTGTGGGTGTGGCTGATTCTTCCCACAAGCACCACCTGCTGTCTCAGAGATTAAACTAAACTGGGCATGCCAACACAATTCAGACTATTAAGAAGAACACAGGGCTGGGGAATGAGAAAGAATCTCAAAGACCCCCATCCTCCCTCATCAAAGAGAGACAGGCAATCTGCCCACACATAAAACTCACCACTGCTACATCCTACAAACAACTGGCAACTGAGAAAACCACCACACTAAGGATATCTACAACCAAGGCATCCTTCAGAACCTAGACCCCCAACAAAGCATCCACAAGCAAAGCCAAAGGTTCTTACCCAACATATACTATAAACACTCCCCTACCAGTGAGGGAGGAAGGGATATAAAAGCCCAATCTAAACAAAATCAAATCCAAAAATAAGTGACAGCTGCCACAGATCAGAAGGAATAGTGAGGTATCAAAAATCACAGAAAAAGGACACCCCCAAAAGGGAACACCAGCTCTCTAGTAATGGACACCAACCAAAATGAAAATATTGAAATGACAGATAAAGAATTCCAAATATGGATTGTAAGGAAGCTCAATGAAATTAAAAAGAAAATGGAAAACCAACTCAAAGAAATCAGAAAAATAATTCAAAAATTAATGGAAAATTACTAAAGAGTTTGCCATATTAAAACAAAACCAAATAGAACTTCTGGAAATGAAAAATTAATTTAAGGAAATATAAAACACAGGGAAAAGTTTTAAGAATAGACTAGACCAGGCAAAAGAAAGAATCTCTGAGCTTGAAGACAACTCAAATTATCTCAGCCAGTCAAAAATAAAGAACAGAGAATTAAGAGAAATGTACAAAGCCTACAAGAAATATGGGATTATGTAAAACAGCCAAATAAAAGAATCATAGGCATCCCTGAGTGTGAAGAAGAAAACACACAAGGGCTGGAAAACTGATTTGAGGGAATAATTAAGGAAAACTTCCCTGGTCTTGCTAGAGATTTAGACATCCAGGTACAAGAAGCGTAATGAACACCTGGGAGATTCATTGCAAAGATGCAATCACCAAGACACATAGTCATCAGAGTGGCCAAAGTAAATAGGAAGAAGCCATATGAGCCGTGAGGAGAAAACGTCAAGTAACTTACGAAGGAAAACCCATCAGACTAACTGCAGACTTATCAACTGAGACCTTACAAGCCAGAAGGGATTGGGAACCCAGCTTCAGTTTTCTAAAAATAGAACAAATGCCAGCATAGAATTCTGTAACCTGAAAAACTAAATTCTATATATGAAGGAGAAATAAAGACTTTTCCAAACAAGCAAACACTGAGGGAATTTGTCAAGACCAGATTGTCCCTTCAGGAGGCACTCAGATCTGTATTATACATCAATCAACTCAATAGATGCACATGAATGTAAAATCACCCAAAAGCTAAAGCTCAGAACCCATATATAATAATAGCTAAGGAAGTAAAACAAAGCAATAAGGTTTTACCCAACAGGATGAACAGAAATGCATTCCACTTATCAATTCTTTCAGTAAATTATAATGGCTTGAATTTCCCACTCAGGAAATTTTTATCCACATAGGCTGGATAAAATGGACTAAAAAACACAAGCCAAGTACCTTCTGTCTCCAGGAAACACAACTAACCCACAAGGACTCATTGAGACTCAAGGGGAAGGGATGCAAAAAAATATCCCATGCAAATGGAAATCAAAAGAAAGCAGGTGTAGACATTCTCATGTCAGATAACATAGACTACAAATCAACAACAGTAAAGAAAGACAAAGATGATCATTATATGATGGTAAAGGGAGAAATTCAACAAGAAGACATAACACTCTTAAATATTCAGATTCATAAAGCAAACCCTTCTAGATCAAAACAAAGTGATAAACAACAGCATAGTAAAAGCTGGGAGCTTCATCACCCCACTGACAGAACTGGACAGATCCTCCAAGCAGAAAATAAAAAAGAAACACTGGGCTTACACAGGACTCCAGAACAAATGGGCCTAACAGGCATTTACAGAACATTTTACCCCAAAACTACTGAACATACATTCTTCTCATCAGAACGTGGAAAATTCCTCAACATTGATTGTATCTTAGGCTACAAAACATGTCACAACAAAATCAAAAAAATAGAAATCATACCATGTATCTTCTCAGACCACAGTGGAATAAAAGTAGAAATCAACTCCAAGAGAAACACTCAATTCTACATAAAGTCATGGAAGTTAAACAACCTGCTGCTGAACAATTATTGGGTCAATAATGAAATTAAGATGGAAATCAACAGAATCCTTGAACTGAATGACAAAGGGGACACAAGGTACCAAAATCTATGGGATTCAGTAAAATCAGTCCTAAGGGGAAAATTCATAGCCTTCAATGCCAACAACAAAAAGACAGAAAGGTCACAAATTAACAATCTAATGACACATCTCAAGGAACTAGAAAAGGAAGAGCAACCCAAACTGAAATCCAGCAGAAGAAAAGAAATAACTAAGGTCAGAGCAGAACTAAATGAAATGGAAAGCAAAAAAAAAAAAAAAAAAAAACCATACAAAGGATCAATGAAACAAAGAGTTGGTTCTTTGAAAATAAAAACAAAATTGACAGACTAGGATTAGAAGAGAAAGGACCCAAACAAGCTCAGTCAGAAATGAAAAAGGAGATATTACAACTGATACCACAGAAATACAAAGTATCATCTGTGAATACAATGAAAATCTCTATGCACAAAAACTTAAAAATGTAGAGGAAGTGGACAAATTTCTGGAATCAAACAACCTTCCAAACAATCAGGAAGAAAGAACTCCTGACAGACCAATAAAAACAATGAGATTGACAGCAGTAATAAAAAATTATCCAACAACAAAAAAAGCCCAGACCGATGGACTCAGCCAAATTTTACACACTACAAAGAAGAGTGGTACCCAATACTAGAGAAATAACCATAACCATTGATAGGGAGGGAAATCCACCCAACTTAATCCTGAAGCAAATCACTTGATACAAAGCCAGGAAAGGACAACAACAACAACAAAAGGAAACCACAGACCAATATCACTTATGATTATAATGAAAACCTCAATAAATTACTAAAAAACTAATAACAGCACAAAAAAAACATAATCCACCTTGACCAAGTGGACTTCATCAAGATTAAGGATAGGTTCAACATTACATAAATAAAAATGTGATTCACACATAAACAGAAACAAAAAAAAAGCATGTGATCATCTCATAGATGCAGAAAAGCATTAGGCATAGTGGGAACATATCTCAAGATTATAAAAGCCATAGATGACAAACCCACAGCCAACATATTGAATGGGGAAAAGTTGAAAACATTCTCACTAAGACCTAGAACAAAACATGGGTGCTCAATGTGACCACTTCTATTCAATATAGTGCTGAAAGTCCTAGCCAGAGAAATCAGGCAAGAGAAAGAAATAAAGAGTGTACAAATTAGGAAAGAGAAGGTAAAACTATTGCTTTTTACTGATGATATGATCTTATATCTAGAAAACCCAAAAGACTCCTGGAAGTGATAGATAAATTCAGCAAAGTCTCAGCTTACAAAATCAGTGTAGACAAATCAGTAGCATTCCTATACACAAATAGCAGTCAAGCTGAGAGTCAAATCAAAGACTCAGTACCATTCACAATAGCTACAAAGAAAATAAAACACCTACTTTACTGAGGAGATGAAAGATCTCTACAAAGAGAACCACAAAACACTGAGGAAAGAAATCACAGACAACACAAATGGAAAGACATACCATGTTCATGGATTGGTAGAATAAACATTGTTAAAATGCCCAAACTACCCAAAATGATTTACAGATTCAATGCAATCCCCATCAAAATACCAATGTCATATTTCACAGATCTAATAAAAATAATTCTATGCTTCATTTGGAACCAGAAAAGAGCCCAAATAGCCAAAGTAATCTTAAGCAAAAAGAACAAATCGGGAGGCATCACTTTACCACACTTCAAGCTATACTACAAGGCTATAGTAACCAAAGCAGAATGGTATTGGCACAAAAATAGAGACATAGACCAATAGAAAAGAACACAGAACTCAGATATAATACCATCCACATACATCCAACTGATCTTTGACAAATCAGGAGACAGTATACAGTGGGGAAAAGAAGCCCTATCCAATAAATGGTGCTGGGAAAATTGGATAGGAATTTTCCTCCCAATTGAAGATTGCAGAAGATTGAAACAGGATCCATCCCTCTCACCAATTACAAAAATTAATTCAAAATGGATAAAAGACTTAAATGTAAGGCATGAAACCATAAGCATGCTAGAATAAAATGTTGGAAAAAATCTTCCAGATACTTGCCTAGGAAAAGAATTTATGAAGAAGACCCCAATGGCAATCACGACAACAACAACAATAAATAAATGGGACTTGATTAAATTAAATAGTCTCTACACAGCTAGGGAAAATAATCAACAGAGCAAATAGACAACCTACATAACGGGAGAAAATATTTGCAAGCTATACATCCAATCAAGGGCTAATAACCAGGATCTACAAAGAACTCAAGTAAATCAGCAAGGAAAAAACAAACAACTGTATTAAAAAGTGATCAAAAGACATAAGCAGAAGCTTCTCAAAAAATAGACAAATGGCCAAAAAACACAAAAAATGCTCATCATCACTAATTGTCAGGGAAATGCAAATTATAACCACAATGAGATATCACCTTACCCCAGTTAGAATGGCTTTTATCAAAAAGTCCATAAACAATAGATGTTGTGGATGCAGAGAGAAAGGAATGCTTATACACTGTTGGTGGGACTGCAAATTAGTACAACCTCTATGGAAAACAGTATGGAGATTCCTCAAAAACTAAAAGAAGACTTATAATTTGATCCAGCAATCCCACTACTGGGTATTTTCCCAAAGGAAAAGAAATCATTATATGAAAAAGACACTTGCATACAAATGTATGCAATTCACAATTGCAAAGATGTGGAACCAACCCAAGTGCCCATCAGTTCATGAGTGGATTAACAAAATGTGGTATGTGTATACTAGGGAATACTACTCAGCCATGATAAGGATGAATTAAGGCCTTTTGCAACAATTTGTCTGGAGCTAGAGACCATTATCCTAAGTGAAGTATCTGAAGAATGAAAAAACAAATACCACATGTACTCACTATTAATCTGGAACTAACTGATGAGCACATGTGTGCACAGAAGAAAGTAAAACTCAGTGGAAATCAAACAGGGGCAGGGGACTGGAGCGGAGGGGTGAAACCTACCTAATGGGTACAATGAACACTATCTGGGTGATGGGCACACTTATAACCCTGACTCAAGCATAACAAAATTGATACATGGGACCCAAAACATTTGTACCCCCATGATATTTTGAAACAAACAAAAAAAATTTCTGGATGCACCATGTAAGACAAGCAAGCGGCAGCTTTTTAAAAAAATAAAAATAAAAATAAATAAAATAAACATAAAAAAATTATCCTATATGAAAAAAAAAACACCCAAGTTGTTAATTACTTAACCCTGGGTCCATCACTTCTCTGGAGAGGTCATCTCCCAAAAGCCCTCATCTGCTTCTTCTAAAACAAATTACCATTTAAAAATTCTGATTGTAATTTGATAATTTTCAGGGATTCTAGGGTGTAAACGTTTCTTCAGTGGGGCTAGGAATAGAGGTGGAGAAGGCTGGAAACTAACCAAGTAAAATTTCAGTTAACTTTATAAAGTAGGAGCAGCATGAGAAAACTTGTGGTGTGGTCCTGCTGAAATCAACTTGGAAATGAAAAGGTTAAAAACACAATCTCTTCTTAATAATACTGTCCGTTCAGTCATGGTTTATTTCTATTTCCAATCACCTACAAAGCTGTTTAAGCATTTCACCAAAGTATCCCTCAATGCAGACAGCAGTAAATGTTTTTCCCCAGGAGTCTACACATGTAGCTTTAGGTAGCCAGCAATAAGCAGAGCATTCCTTTGAATGCTCATAGCTTACTTTAAACAGCCATGAGTGTTTTGATATCTATTTCATAATATACCCATTAGTGATTTTTTCCTCTACAAATTTAAGATGCAATTAGTATTCCATAAAAGCATTCCAGATGTATCTTACGGCTTCACATTCTGCCCGTCACCCCCAATGTCAGGTACTACTCCCTTGCTCTCTCAGATGATCTTCTACCACAGTATAAAGCTCACATCTCAGTGATTGGAGCTGGGTAGACCAAGATTTGGAGGTAGAGTCCAGGGCTCTGCCATTGAAACCCACACTACTACGGCCTGGCCATTCAACTATGCTTGCAGGTAATGGAATTCCTAGGGCCTGCCTCCTCTAGGGTCAGCTTTCCCTCTCTCTTCTTCCCTGTGGGCACTGATATAGCTCTGGGTGGTCCGGTCTCAGTTGTGACAACTGCGTCCATGACCAAAATGCACTGAAGTGTAGGACGATGGGCCTGAGCTCCACGTGACCAATAAGAAGCCCCTCTCACCTGCAATTTGGACTAAAAAACTATCGTGTCTCTCTTCTTGATGAGCCTATACGGTGTAAGAGGGGGGTCCTTGGACTGGAAATCTTCCGTATAGAGGGAGGTTGGGGGTGAGAGAGAATTCCCCTAGGAGATGAAGAGAGTGAGAGAGAGACCAGAAAGACATGTGCAAGGAGCAGAGGGACAGAGACAAAGAATAGATGACTTTCTTCCTGGGGGTCACTCTGTGTCCTTATAATAAAGAGCCATTTGAGCCATTCTCAGCTGAAGCTTACTTCAACTAGATTATTTCATTTGCTACCAAAACAGTCTCAGTTACACAGCCCCCCCCAACTGTTCCCTTGCTTTATGTGCAGTTAATAATAAAATTATCCACCTCACAGGTTTGCACGAGCTCCTAATGAGATAATACGAAAGGAGTTATTAAACATACACACACATATATACACACACATGAATGTAAAACATTGAAAGTGTCTGTCTGAAAAAAATTTGTTCATTGCCAAAAATAATTTTAGAACTATATATCTCAATTATATTTTTTAAAGAATTATAAGATTATAGTGGAGATCTTATTCACTGACATCAACACTTACATGCTTAATTAGATGTCAAAGGGAGTGGCAAACTTCTAAATATAGTTTAGTTTGACAGAGGAATTATGAAATAAAAGTAAATATACACAAATTACGTAGAACTAAATAAACACACATATCGTATTATCTCATTTCTGAAAAAAGAACATGATAGAAAATACACCCATTAAATTTAGGCTTTTTATAAAAAGGAAATAAGCAAAAAAGAAAAACACATCACATTTGAAAGAAAAGTAGAATGTTCACTAAGTTGATTTTTAATTTTCTTCATTTTCTACACTTGATCTTGACATATAACTAAGGTTTTTAACTTTTTAAAAGATATGAAAGACTTTAATGTAGCATAAAGTTTATTGAAATATACTCTCTACACAAAGTACCACGAGAGATTTTCTGGAGAATATAATAATAAACATTTTATAACTTCTTTTCTGAGAATTTGGAATCTGGTGGGAGAGATGAATACTTTCACCATCAGCTGCTGTGCAGTTTGAGTTGCTTCAATTACTATGGAAAAGTATAAACAAATTGTGATTGGAGAACAGAAATAAAAGTGCTATTAATTCTGCCTGGTACTGAGGAATCAGGGAAGGCTTAACTGAAGAATTAACTTTTGAGATATTAATTTATTTATTTATACCCATATATTCAAAATACGTTTTAAGATGATTACCTTCAGTTTTACTCATAAGATTGATCAAAGGCCAGGAGAACAGTAATATACACAGAAGAAACTTTAGGTAAGATATTATAGACTGCCTAATGGGGAGTAATATTTTAAATTTTTTAATTATACTGATATGGAAATGTTCAGTGAATGGATATGTAAAAGCTTAATGAAATACAAATTATTCATAACTGCATCATTGAGAGATGTGTTATGCTTCTTTCTACCTTATTTTAACTTCTATTTTACACAAATTGAGACAGTCCACATCTATGCTTGTGCTGGCTTTTTGATTAATATAAAAATTACATTACTAAATCAATAAAATTTTAATGTTTACATAATATTCTTTGATACAAATACATCATGAGTATATATCCATCTTAGAATTATTGTTCTATACTTTGTTAACTTTTCTCCAGTAGTTGTTATAATTTACACTCCCAACAGCACTGTGTGAAAGTACTTTTCTAGTAATCTTTGCAATTTGAATCACAAATGTTTTATTTTATTATGGGTTTTTGTTCATTTCTGTAATTAATAAGCAATTGTGATGATAAATTTATATATTATGTTTATAGTTTATGCAATTTTAGAACACTTTCTACTGGATTGTCTCTAAAACTGCAATGTAAGGTCATATGTGTCATAAAAGGCTTGATCAAGAGAATATCCTGTCCCCAAATCCTTCTACCTTTCAGAATAAGTACAAACATCTCCTCTCCCCTGAATTGCTTTCTTCATGCGGACTGAGACCTGAAAATTTCATAATCCATGATACTGTGTAAAATCTAAGCATAATCTTCAGAAAGAAAAAAATCGCATTAAGACATAAAACACTACTCACTCAATGTTCTCACTGTTCAACTAATACACATTGAGTGTATGAAATTTGTAAGTTCTTACTTATAAATCACTAGGTGGTAAAAGGGTCTGGGTTTAGAATCTGCTGTATATGTGGAGGGCGCATTGTATAGTGAAAAGACCAAACGCTTTGCGTCTGATAGACTCGGACAGAAGCCCTGCATAATAAAATTGAGCATTGGAGAAATCACATAATCCCTCTGAAATGTAGGGTTTTTTTTAAGTTAAGAAAAACTACAAACAGCACCTTTCATATGTTCATGAGAGAATAAGTAAAGCATCATATAATACATGCAACAAATACTAGTTTTCTCATTAAGTGTCACTAAATGGAATAGTTTCAGTGCTGGAATATGCCATTTTTATATTATTGTTTGATTTCTTTTTTGATTTGTCAGAGTTCTTTCTTTTTTCTTTTTCTTTCTTTTAATAGTACAGAATATTGTCTTTTTTCTTTTTCAAATTGGCTATTGGTTAAGTTCACTAGCCCCTCTTTCTGCTAAATGCATATCATTGTATTTTCATCTCAGAGATCATATTTTTCATTTCTAAAATTTCTATTTGGCTCTTTTTTATAGCTTTATTTTTTAGATAAGATTCTTCATGTGCATACTTATTGTGATGTTCATTTCATTTAAGTTCTTGATCATATTTATAGCTGCTACTTTAAATTCCTTGTCTGATATTTTGCAACACTTGGGTCATTTTAGAGTCTGTTTATATTGACGATGTTTTGTTTTCACCATGGCTTGAATTTTCCTCTATTTTCACAAATCTATTTAATTTTTTATTGCATTAAGAACATTACTGAGGACATGTCTTCAACATCCTGTGAAGACTTTGACTTTTATTCTGGTTGGCAGTTGAATCACTATCTGATTACCTTGAAATTGTGAAAGACTGATTTTATACTTTGCTAGGGATGATCCTGGGAAAGCCTGAGGTGTTTTCCAAGCTCCTTTACACTGGCATGTGTCAAACACCAAACTACACCTCTGTCCCAGCAGGTGTAAGCTGCAACTCTGCTCTGTGTTCTCAGTCTTCAGCTTGTTGCTTTTCACTCTGGGTTGCTGGAGTCCCAACCACACAAATGCAGTTAGATGTCAGCTGAGGATTTTACCCAGATAGAATTTCTCTGTGATTTCCCCTCTAATTCCCAGCCACTCCAACATCCCCGAGCCCTGTTATCTAACGTTTTGAAACCACATGACTATAGTGTTCCATTTGAGTTCCAGACCTTCCCCTGACATTGACTGGGAAGTCCACTAAACACACGGAAAAGTGATGTAAACCTGTATCTCACTCAGTGTGGCTTCGCTCTCAAAAGCCAATATCCGCAGTTTCTCCCCAGTAGCTTCAAATAATGGATTTTAATAATATATTTTGAAACATGTGTTGTGTCTCCCAGGACCAGTCTCCAGTCCTTTCCATGGGGCATGCTGGGAGGTACTAAGGGCTCAGGGAGGGCAGTGGTGGCTGGAGCTTATGTTGTTACAGCAGCACTTCCTATGCTGTTTGGCAGAGGTGATCATAGTACCACTGACTGGACAGCATCTTCAATTAAAGAGCTGCTTCTTGCAATTTTGTCTGACACAATACCTAAAAATTATTTAAACAGACAGTATGTTGGTTAAACATTAATTTCATAGAGATAGCTTTCAATTGTAGAGCAGATACAGAAAAAGTACCTCAAAGATATTTTCCTGAAAAAAATATGTGTACATGTAAAACAAACAATTAGCATTTTAACACCAATAGTCAAGAGAATATTAAGTGAGAATTATACTGTCATCTGGCAAACACAAACTGGAATGCATCTATCTCACGTATAAAAAGCTATGTACCCTCAAAAGCACACTTTTATGATGCCATAGGAAAGGAGTGACTAGGTCTGTGAGTTTTTATATTAAAAAAGACTGACTATTATGATTCCTATCAATGCTGCTATTTTGGTTTTATATTGACTACAGGGGTGGTGGTGAGACCCACAGCCACCATGCTGTGTTCCAGTGCCCTGCCATGGCCCTAAGTGCACTCAGTGCAGCTCCAGGTTTACAGAAACTATGTTCCTTACTGCCTGGCACTTAGTTTCAGCTGGCACAAGGGACACTGCTTTAAGAGCATTGTACAGACTTGCCTGGTAGAAATTATAAGCTCTGTAAATTGTTCACTGATCAAATTTTGTTTTTTAGGCTGATCTCATCAGATCTCAGCTCTGATGGAAGTATTGTATTTCATTATGATGCTGTAAAATAGGCAGAAAGCCATGTCTGAAAAGAAGCAGGTTACCTGTAAATAAATACCTTTTATCTTTTAATAGGGTAGACATGTGTTTCAACTTTATTTCTTTTCATGTCAGGCCTAAAGTCTGTGATAATTTTACTCATTCTCTGTGTCTTTCTTTCTGTCTCTAGAGAATGTTTTCAAGTAATATTTGTGGAACATATTAATATCATTAATCAAAGTATCCTTGGCAAATTGTGAAACCACACTTAACTGACCCTCAAAATAGTACTTCATTGTTAGGAACAAGATGGAAACCCACCTCCTTGGTTAACAGAGGAGGAGTTTATAGACAGGAATATGATAACTTGGTTTTCCTTCATTCCTATCACAATAGGAGAAAGCACTTGAGGATTTGTAACTACGCTATCTAAGTAAAAATACGAAAAAAATTAAAATAAAAATCTTCACATGGTAACATTTCTCTTTAAATGTATGAAGAAAATGTCTCTATTAAAACATTCGTTTTGCTTGATGGGCAAAATAAAGTTAGCCCATATGAAGAGTGAACTTAACTAACAAGAATCTCTTTTGAATAAAATAGCAATTTTTTAGTTGTGTTTTTCAAATCATTTTGTTAAGTGTCAAACACTGAATTGATTAACACATGATAATGTATGAAAATTTGAGAGCCAACATGGATGCCATTGTAAAGCTTTATAAAATTATCAGGATTGACAAATTAAAGTTGTGAGGTCTTATTGTTTTCACTGAGAATAAGCAAGAAATACTGGAGTTTAAATTAAATTCTATGCTTGGATTGCAGTATCTCTTTCAGTACCTTTATTTTTTCAGGATCTTCATAAATACATAGCAATATTGCAGATGGAGCCTACACAACCAAACTAACAGCAATCCTGGTAGATTTTCTCCATTCTGGTATCCCACTTTAATGGCAGCAATGTAGTAAAAATTTTAAAAACACAAGGGTGAAAGAGCAGGAAGGTAGACATGCACACATGAAAAGACAACTCACACAAGCTTCTCCCACATGCACAGATAGGTGATACTTCCCAAGCTCTTGCACTTAAAAATGAAGGGTCTACTAATAATCACCCAAGATTTGAGGAGAACTTCCAATAATAAAAAAGGATATAAGATAAACATAAAAAATGATAATTCAGAAAAAGTAGAGGTAAAATTGGTGTCTTTCTAAGTAGACTATTTGGACAGTTTTGAGGGAAAAGAAAGCCAGAAAAAGAACAATCAAAAACTGAGAAAAAGCTGCTACAAATTAAGCATGCTGTAAAAAAATGTAGCTTTGGCTTAATGGGCAGAAAGTAGTCAGAACTGATACCAGAAACTGAAAAGATAGATATTCATATTATGCAGCAGAAAATATTTAGTGAAAGTACTATTTGTACCATTTTGAAGGCAGACCATGTGCCCACTGAGCCTATAGCTTCAGCGGTGAAGTGTTGGAGGAAAATGCTATGTGTTTTCTTGGTAATTCTTATCTGTGTTTAGCAAAATATTATTTAAAAATGAGCTCAAGTAAAAAAAGCAAGCGAAACTGAAAAGGAAAGGGACAGTCCTGAAATTTGGGACCTCAAATGTCTGTGTTTCTGTTATTGATTTCAAGGGGTTGAAAATATTATTAAGAAAGAGTTGAGAACAACAAACATACAAATGGCCATTAAACTTCCGCCCAATAGAAAGACCACATGGGGGATGTGGCTTTCTGAGTCTAAGCCTGATAATTCCAATTAGCCATCATTCAGCTGAGGGAAAGAGACTTGGGGACAAGTGTAAAAGTTGCAGATACCAAGATGAAATCTCTTTTGTCATATCTGGACAAAATAAGGCCGGGAAGGCCCAAAGGGGAGGAGACTCCTGCTTACGTGTCCAAGATAATAATTGTTTCCAAGGACTTTCTAAAAACCCTTCTTCTATCTCCTCCTTTGATAAACTTATCACTAGATATTCTTTAGGACAGCAGTAATCCAGATAAGATGCTTTCGAAAGAACACTTGTCCAGTAATGGCATGTCCACCAATGAACTGATACAACTTCAGTTTTGAACCTCTGGAACCAATGAACTCTGTTTCTAAACAGCTTATTTAAATCTGTTTTTGTTTATAAAAGCTTCCTTCTACTCTTCCCTCACCCAATGCACTGGTGGTTTGCCATTCCATGCATTCCAGACTATAATCTCCCAAGTAAACCCAATGTATTTAGAAATAATTTTCTCTATATTTTTTTCTTTTTTTTAGGTGGCACAAGCAAGCAATGAAATAAATCAGGCTTGAAAATTATGTCTAACAAAGTATTTGATGAATTTATTGCCACAAGAAACTGATTGAAATAAAATATATCAGGTATCTACTAATTTTTTGAGAGAATAGTACTGCTAATAAAATTAGGAGCCTGTGATGGACTGTCGCAGCATTAAAACAATGTTCAGACACCAAACTAGTGCCAGCGGGAACTGAGCTATGCAATCAGTTCACTCTCAAGGAGAGGGTACTCTTCAGTGTCCACTAAGGTAAGGTCATGGGGACATTGAGCAAGGAATGGCCTCCCAGAGAGTGAAGCTGGGGGCAACAGAGAGAATGGAGAGATTATTCTGCTCAGGCAGAAGAATCAGTGCCTCTTCAGGAATTTCCCCACTTCCAGGGCAGCGGCTCCTCCCAGATGTCATCTTGCCATGGACCATTTCCTACTGCTCGCCTTCCATTTACCCTATTCTAAGTGGGGCTTTCTTGTGGTTACCCCTCTCACTGTTTCACAGTCATATATTGTTTGTGTTAAGGGAGGTGGTGACAGAGATGGGTGGAAATAAGGTGTGGTGGCTTTATCTTCCCCATCTACTCCTGCACAGGGCATCTTAGTGTAGAACCTTATTCTAGCTGTTACCTTTTACAGAGAAACGACCATAATTTTGGTGAAGACACTAAAAGTACGTGATTTCCGCTGAGATGTGATGGAAGGACAAACAAACTGTAGAACCTGGAAACACAGGTTTTCTATCCCTGTCCCTGAAAAACACATCCACTGTGGAATTTCTTTGCTTGGGCAAGTGACTCAACACCTCAGGGCTTTAATTTCCTCATCTGTAATACTGAGAGAGCAGTAAGTTACAGAGCTATTTTGGATGATAGATAATCAATAATTATCACAGTACTTGGTATAGAGTACTTAACATGGTAGTCACCAAATAATATGAAGTGCTTCTCTAAATAAGGCTTATAGAAAAACATTCATTTGCTTCACAACAAACTTGCTTTATAAAACTATTCATTACTGTTTTTTATTCCTCCTTTTTCCATTTTCTAAGCTATACCTAAGATCTTGCAAATTTGTTGTCAATATTATCTCAGTGCTTTTAGCTCTGTAGAATTAAGCTTTCTTTTTTAAATTAATGTCTGAGATCTTTAATTACATAATATCTTAGAGAACAATTAATTTTATAAAAGGAATGATATATATATATATGTATTGCCTCCCGGATATTTCAAAGCTCTCCAACAAATATCTTTATCCTTGTCTGAGGAAAGTGTTTGTCTTGTTGGTATTTGAATATATATATCTGTTTACATATTTCTAGGGCTTTCCTGTACAACTTGTTATTTTCCTGTACTAGTTATTTTTAATATCTATGTTTGTATATCAAGAAAAAAATCCTCGTCTACAGAAGTATGTTTTACATTCTTTCTTACTCCGTCTGTGCTGCTATAACAGAATACCTGAGGTTGGGCAGTCTATAAAGAATATAAATTTCTTTCTCAGAACTGGAGGCTGGGAAGTCCAAGATCAAGGTGCTGACATCTGGGGAGGGCTTTCTTGCTGCATCCTCACATGATAGAAGGCAGAAGGGCACAAAATGGATGAACTCCCTTCCTCCATTCCTTTTAAGACTATTAATTTATTCATGAGGGCAGAGCCTTCATAATCTAAATGCCTCCCATATGGTTCACCTCCCAACACTGTCGCATTAGGAATTAAGTTTCCAACACACAGATCTTGAGGGACACATTCAAACCATAGCACATACAGAGAGACAGTCTGTTGAACTGAATACATGTGATAAATGTTTAAACTTATATTGTTGGTTTTGAACGGCACCTAGGGAAGAACAACCAGACTGATGTAGTGTGATATGTGCATAGAATTCCAAAGTGCACACATTTAGATAAATTAACAGATAAATTGTTTGTTTCACTCAAAAATATAAAATATTTAGAATATTTATGATGTCAATACATTTTGTCACAGTCTAAGATGGAAAGCTTTACTTTTTAATTAAATAATTGAATTTGGCTTTCTTTCTGTCACAATGCATACTTGTATTATCACATAATTAACTGGAGGATATATATAGTTTAACTATAACTTGGGCATAAGGATAAGGCCTTGGCAAATTGAAACATGGCTGCAGGCAGTCACAGGGTACTCTATGATTAAGCTTTTACATTAATGGTGAACTTTAGATTTTCCACAAGAAAAAAATTCCCCTTTGATAGATCTTAATATGTTAAAATTTACCGTTTTAACTATAATTTTAGTCCATCGATTTTTTTTTCAAAACAGAAAACATAAATAAAAGATTTTAGAGATCCTTTGGGGAGTCTTGCATTCAGTTATGCAATACAAGGTTTGTATTTCTTTTAAAAACTATGCTTAGGAAGAACAGTTAGTGCTTATTTGTAATATCATACTGATAGTGAAGTTTTAACATCATTATTCATAACCTGAAAAAGATTTGTCTCTGATGTTTATGCCTATGAACATAGTCACTATGTCCCTACACAAAATATTTCAAATGATACTTAAAATCTTCACTTCCTTAACTCCAAATTTGTGGTCCAAGTTGAGGCTACTCAGGCCTGGCAGAGGGGTAGGGACTTCAGAGGCACTCTCTGCCTTCAGAGATGCAGTGCTGGGCAGGAATGGGAGGTGGACGCACATGGGCTAAAGCCCTGGCTTCGCACTTACTCAGTGGGAGCCCTTGGGCAAGTCTCAGGATTTCTCTAGGACACAGTTTCTCCATCTTTAAATGTGGACCAGGGAAGGGGGGCATTGATGTGACCCTGAGATCTTTTACACCCACGACACAGTGAAATTCCATGATGGGGAAGAGCAGGAGGTGAGATTCAAAACTGTTTAAATCATTAATCAAATTGGAATTTGGATGCTGAAAATATATTCTGGTTATTTTTCTTAATACTTTCAAGACATTGAGCCAATTGCTTAATATCCCCCATCATATGGAGAAGAGTCAATAACTACAACATATTTCCACATCACAGCAGGACTTTGAATAGAAAACAAGCTCAAAAATTTCATACCCTCCTCACCACTTTTCTGTCTCCCTTTATGTCAAACATTGGACTTAGTTTGTAAATTTTTATATAATTCTTACATCTACAGTGAACAATTGTATGCAGGACTGTAATATAAATTTTTTTAATGCTTTCTCAATATTGTCAGTGCATAATAGATGTTCAATCAATTAATAGGTAATAAATAATCTGTCTCATCTCTACTCAATCCTGGTCTTTCCTGACACCAGCCACCACTTCCACCCTCATTTCATAGCCCTTTGATGACAATTGTCACACCTCCTCCACAATCCTTGGCGAGTGCTGCTCTCTCTGACCGCCACCTCCTGTTCTTCCAGTTCATTGACTCTAGTATTCCCACTGGAAATTGAGAATCAAGACTGCTCCAAAACCCCTTGACTCTCTAATGTCTTCACTTTCCATCTTCTTCCCGTCGCCCTTCACATCATCTCCTTGCTTTCTTATTCTTTTAAATTTTGTCTTCTTGTAGACAGGATCTCACTATGTTGCCCAAGCTGGTGTGCAGTGGCTATTCACAGGCCCCATCATAGCTCCCTACAGCCTCAAAGCCCTGGACTCAGGAGTCCTCCTGCCTCACTCTCCCGAGCAGCTGGGACTACAGATGCGAGTCATGGTGCCCAGCTCCATCATCCGTTTTACCTTATCCTCATATAAAGAAGAAATTCTCTAAAATATGTGTAGATGCTCCTCTCCAAATTCTCACCTTTCTGTCAATTTTCCAATACAGCTTTTGTCCCCTACACACTACTAAAAGTCATCCTTTCCAGGCCACTACTATTGTAGGAGAGGTTAAAGTTCATGTTTCGGCCCTTGTCCTAATTGGCCTTGCAGGAGTATTCAACACACTGGACCTTCCTTGCCTAATTAAAATAGGTTTTTTCCATGAAATTCATGATATCAAACTCTCCTGGTCCCTGCCCTACCTCATTGGCCACTCTCTTAATGGTGTTCACTCTTTGTTATTTCTTTTTTTCTTGTAGATCTCTGACAGCTGGAGGAGCCCAGAGCTGTCTTTCAGCTTATTGCTTCTGTTCTCTATCTGGTCCCATGCCCAGTGTCACATCCAGTCCTTAGTCCAGCACCATAGTCAATATGCCAGTGGTGTTCAGCTTTATGTCTTTACTTCCGTATTGTCTGCTAATGTGCAGATCTCTGTACTCTACTGCTCCTTTCATACCTCCATGATATTTACCAAAAAAGACACTCCAAACTCAAAAACTAAATTTTATAAACTGATCTTTTGATTAAATCCTTTACACATAAGATACCAAAATATTCCTTCACCACACTTTCCAATCTCAGTAAATGGCTTACCATCTGCCCAGTTACCCAAAACATCAGCCACAAACATCAAATTCTTTCTTGAAATTTTATTGTCCCTCACATTTATCCTACTTCCAAGCCATCAAGATATTTTACTGGTTCACCCTCTAAAATGCATCTGGTATCTGTCCATTGCCTTCCAGCTTTATTGCCAACACCTTATTTCAAGCCACCATGTTTTCTCGTGTGGATCACAACTCACTTGCTTCCTGAGTAATCTTCCTGGTTTTACTCTTAATCCTTTACTATCCAGTAGCAAGAGGTGTCTTCTCAAAATGACTGTCAGATGACATTACACCCTGCTCAAAACCCTGCAATGACCTCCTGTTGCTCTCATAATAAAATCCAATACCACTTATGGTTTCTAGTGACAGTTGAACACCATCCTTCCTGGCAGGAGGGAGTTCCTTTGTGGGTGCATATTGGGTGAAATCAGGGCCTTCTCCTTTGTTTGAAAGTATCAGGTATTTCCACTACAGTCCTTGGAAGAAGTAATATCTAGGCCCTGTCAATTGGGCAATCTTGCGTGATGATACGACTCTCGAAAGCCTGCAGAGTTTGAAAGATTATGTAGCAAGATGCCAGGTGCACTGAATGTTCAGTAGCATAAGTAAAATATGGCTTCCAGTTGGGCATTCAGGTTTGTAGCATGAGGCCGCGTTACTTCCAGCATCTGACATCCCTTCATTCCTGCCCATTGTTTCAGCTGGCCGTTTAGCCTTCCCGGTGATTCTCGGACCTACCCAACAGCCTCTGGATTTATATTATCATTGGCTGTCCAGAACTGGTTTCTATTATTTAAATCAAGAACCCTGAATGGTGCACATTATTTATAAGGGTCCCATAATCTAAATCCCATATACTCTTTGACTATATCTTTTCCCAAATTCCCACTGTGCACTATGCTTTAGCCAAGGGATCTAATTTATGTTTCTTGAAAATGCCATTTCTGTTTCTGTTTTAGGATATTACAGTCACTATTTCAATGATCTTTTCTTGTTTAACAGTGACCCAGAAGCTCAGTGGCTTAATATAACACTGATTTTTTTCTGCTTGATCAGTTAGTGGTTGGGCTGGGCTGGAAGGTCTGAGAGGATCTAAGCAGTCTTTGCTTACATATGTGTTAGTCAGTGCTCTTCCACATTTCCTCATGTGGATAGCTTGGGCTTCCACACAGCATGGTGGACTCAGTGTAGTTCAACTCCTTACATACCAGCCAGTCTCCAAGAATGACCACAGCAGGTACCATGCTCCTGAAAAGCTATGTCAGAGATGACACACCATCACGTGAAGAATGGTATATTGGTCAAAGACATCCTGAATTCAAGAGAGTGAAAATGAGCTCCACCTTTTGATAGAAGGTAACATACATGCACAGGAGTGGAGAAATCATGGCATCCATTTTTGGAGACTATTACATTTGCTCTCTCTTTTGTCTGCTACCTCTACTTATATGTGGTTTTATAGGGATATTTAGTTCTCAAATCTTTCCTCAGGAAGGAAATGTCTGAACCCCCATATGATATTGTCACTACCCATTTTATTTCATTTATGAGTTTATCAGTTCCCTAAATGTACTTGCTGCAGAAAAAATAGAACAAAAAACAAATTTTATTCTGCCTAGGTTTTATTCTGAGTTCAGTGGGAAGTCATTGTGGGTCTTAAACAGGGTGTAATGTCATCTGACAGTCATTTTGAAGAGATACCTCCAGCTGCTGGATAATCAGGGATTGGGAGTAAAATCAGGAAGATTATGTAGGAAGCAATTAGTGACCCAGTGAGAAACATAATGGCTTAAATAGGGTGTTGACATTGAAGGTGGATGGTGAAAGACAGAAAGGGATACATTTTAGAGGGTGAACTAATAAAATATCTTGATAGCTTAGATATAGGATAAATGTGAGGGATAATAAAAATTTAAGAAAGGATTTGATATTTTTGGCTGCTGTTTTGAGGAACTGGGCAGATAGTGAACTAACAATGTTCATCCTAGATTTTTTTATTAAAAATTAATAATACAAACTGTCTCCCCCAGTGGAAACTATCACACCGTATTCCAGTCTCCTAATCCCAATTCTAGTGTTCTTATTTGGCATGTTTCAATATGCTTTACATTTTATTGCAAGGTAAAATTGCTTGTGGTACTCGTCATATAACCCATGGGTCAGCAAATTATAGCCCACTGACGAAATCTGGTCTAACAAATATTCTTAGGAATAAAGTTTTATTGGAACATAGCCGTGACTATTTACTTATGTATTGTCTATAGCTGGTTTTATGCTATAATAGCAGAGTTGAGTAATTGTGATGGAGACCCACAGAGCCTAAAATATTTGCTCTGGTCCTTTACTGAAAAAGTTTACTGACTCCTAATATATCCTGTACGACTCCTCTATTTTATGTAACATAGAAATGGGGTATTGTGATATGATATCAAACTTACAAAAGTCTGGGGGTAAAGTCATAACTTTTTGTCAAAGGCAAACATTTTAGGCCTTTCTACTACTCTCACCTGCTACCTCTACCTTTGTGTGTAACCTTGCGGGGCAGAGCGAGGGGAGCATTCACACGCCGTCATGGCTTCTTCTCAATCAGCACAAATGTGCTGCCCCACCCCATGGCTTTCCAAGTGGGAAAAATGTTGTTGGTCATAAATACATGGGGGCAGGGTAAGATACTGAAATCAAGGAATTAAATTGGGCACAATTTCAGTCTCGAAGGAGAATTTGAGAAGTGAGTTCCTTTTTTTTTTTTTTTAAATTTTAATCCTCTATATTTCCTGAGTCGTCTTCCAGTTTTCTGCTGTGGAGGTGATTAAGACATAGCCTGAGGCTCTGCTTCAGAAACCCAAGCAGCTGTGTTTGTCAAGTTAACAAAAAGAGAGAGAGAGATAATAAACTTGGCCACGAGATTAGATTTATAATTGAATAAAACGAATCTACATCAGCTTGTTTATGATAGGTTATTTATTGACAACTTCACTCAGTAATTTTTTTATTCTTAATGCTCTGCATGTTTCTCTCATTTCACTTACGTCCCTCAAATCCTTTATGGAGTCAGAAATAAAGTAAGGAATAAATAAATTAAATTAATGAGTATGCACTTTACAGTTCATTTTTAGATACATTAATATACTTTCACCAATAAACCAAGGTGCAAAGAAATGCTATGCACTGGTATTGTTCATAACATCCCCAAAGGTAATATGGTTCTTCCCAATGTCTACATTCCAAACATTGTGTTTTAGCATGACAGGAACAAAAATATCTTCCCCTCACCTGCTTTTGCAAGCAATTGTCTTCTTCTCTCTCACAAGTATGGGGTGGGGAGTGGTGGAGCATTAGTTTTCCACTACAATTCCATAGGATATACCTGTACTGCTTCTAACAATAGATGCCACCCTTTAATAGGCAGAAACCCATCTGTCTGCATCAGCTGTCAGTCCCACTTGGAATATAAAATTTTTGGAAATCAACTTTAATTTTGGGCCTCCAGTGAATACAGTCAATTTCCACAACTTTGTAGCCTCTTGAGCAATATAGTAAAATAAGACATCAACAGATCTGACATCCCTTAACTATTAAATCCAAATTATATATTTTTATAATAAAATGACATGGTGGAAAAAGGAAGCTCTCTAGTGCAAAGATATGTGTTTAAATTCTATTGTTAATATTTTAGTGAATGTGCTGCATTGGGCAAATTACTTCACATCTCAGAAATATACTTTACATTTTTTCACCAATAAAATGATAATAACCCATTAAAACTGGGAGAATCAAATCATATAATATATCAAAAGTGCCTTGTAAAATAAAAATCATATATTATTAAATCAAACAAGGTATAAAACAATTTTATTATGAAAATAAATATGATATATTAAAAAATGTAACATTCAAAAGTATGATAGATCATACAACACAAAAAGGTAACTTTTTCCTAAACCAGGGGACCATTGCTATTAGCAGATTTTCGGAAATTTTTCTCTTTTAAAGATAATCTTTTGTCAGAGATATTATTTGGCAGATGTTGACATTCTTTGGGTGATATCATTTAAATAGGAAACTATTTTGGCATTTTTTACAATGCATTTATTATTCATAAAATTTTTCCCAAATGAAAGGCATTAAAAATTCTGCCCTTTTCTAAGTTAAAAAAGGAAATTCAATAGCACTATGTTTATTGTGCAGTTTCTTATTATTTCATAAATAGTTAGTAAATAGCTATTGAGCCACAGATACAAGAGTGTGGTAAGCAGCATAACAATCCCTCAAAGGTGTCCATGTCCTATTCCCTGGGATATGTGGATATGTT
The DNA here is from genome assembly GCA_023783475.1 of Daubentonia madagascariensis. Classification (NCBI taxonomy): domain Eukaryota; kingdom Metazoa; phylum Chordata; class Mammalia; order Primates; family Daubentoniidae; genus Daubentonia; species Daubentonia madagascariensis. The sequence goes on from JAKFHU010001035.1 coordinate 4,009,716, forward strand.
AGGTCACATAGCAAAGAGAATGATGGTAGCAGATGGAGCTAAGGTTGCTAATCACCAGCCCACCAACTGGCCAAGAATATGTGGAAATGGAAAGCAGAGCAGTCAGTGTCAGAAGGATGCAATGTAAAAAAGACCCAATTGGCCCCTTTTGGCTTTGAAGATGGAAGGGGCACCGCGAGCCAGGGATTGTGGGTGTCCCCTGGAATCTGGAAAAGGCTGGGAAACAGGTTCTCCCTAGAGCCTCCAGAACACAAGGCACCTCCCTGGCATGTTGATTTTAGCCCAGGGAAATCCATGTCAGGTTTCTGACCTATAGGACTATCAGATAATCTCTTTCCTCGCCTTTGCCAGCAGCAGTAGGAAATTAAAACACTGAAGCACATGAGTACTGGGTTTGACATTGTTTGACGTACCTGAATACTATGCAATTTTAAAAATCTAACACAACAAAAGAAAATATAACAATTGAAATCAGCTGTACCTGAGTGAAAGAATCCACTTGTGCAGCCACCGACAGACTTTTCTCTTGAGCACATCACAAGAACAATAAACACACTTGCAATATGTCCAACAACTATGTAAGTGACACTGTGAGTAGTCCCACAAAGTCTTCCCTTTGCAACAATTTTGTCTTGACTTGGTTGATAGTCTCTTAGCTCCGACTACTTTCCTCTAATTCCTCCTGTTTTTCCCAAATGAAAATGTCAGATTCCCACGCCTCAGCTCACCATCTGTGCTTCTCACTGATGTCTGTCCTCCACTTTCAAGGCTTCAACAACCCCTCCCATCTTGATGGAAATCAACCCCTGTGCCTCCAGCCCTGACATCTCTCTCAAGTGGAATTCCAACCTTTCCCAACTGCCTATGGGCAACCTTGCCCCCAGCACACCCAGTCTACCTTGTGAGACTCTGGAAACAAAAATCCAACATGCCCTGAATTGAAACCTCAGCCCCACCTCTACCTGCATCTTGTTTAGTTCAGTGTCTCAAGGAACAACTCCTGTTTCCTCCAAGTCACTGCACCAAGAATCGCAATGTTTTGCAATCTCTCCTTCAGTATCGAATCATCCCTAAATTCTATTCTTGTAAATTCTCAAATGATACTCATTTATTTTCTATTTTAAGATTACACTACAGAGCCTTATTTTGGCTGGTCTTCTAATTGGTCTTCCTGCCTTCTGCCACTTCGTCTCCCAACCAATGCTATATTCTGTGTCCAGTATAATTAGGAGGTCATTTCTCTTTGGCCCCCACATTTTCAGATTTTTTCCCCTGCCCCTAGATAACATGCCAGCTCTTGGCAGTAATATTCCACATTTCCACCTCATACAGCTGACATATCTGTTCATATACGTCTCCAATTATTGTTTGTCTCAGGATTCATTTATACTATCAGAAACTATTAAGGACACCAAAAAGCTTTTATTTGCATGTGTTATATCTACAGATAGTTAGAAGTTAAAATTAAAAATTTAAATTCTTTATTTATTAATCCATGTCGAAGTCACAATAACATCTTCATTATACATGAATATAACATATTTGGGAAAAATTTATATTTTCCAAACAAAAAGATGATGAGAACAGTGACATTGTTTTTGATCTTAGCAAATCTCTTTAACATCTGGGTTTATAACTGATAGCTGGATTATTATGTATGCTTGTTGATTCAATCCATTGTCACACATTAAATCAGTCACAATATATACAGAAAATCTAGTTTTACACAATTAAGTGCTTGGAAAAGGGAGGACTATTTTAAATAGGTTTTCAGATGTTTGTGAATATTCCACTTAAATAAAAAACCAAAATTCAACAAGTGGTAATTTCTTAAAAGTTACTTGCAATGTGAAATCTGAAACTATATCAATTAAGTTTTTATACTAATGTTACCTTAAATTATCTCAGTCTGTTTTTCAGTTTGAATGGATCATTTATCTATTCTGCCTTGGTCATTTATAACATCGCTCATTGTTCATTAGAAAATATTGTTTTATTGAGTTATGCAGATCTTCCCAATGTTGACACATTTCATTGTATAATATCTGGAAACCACGTTCATTAGTATCACTACTGGGCTTATCAAAAAAGTTTTTAAGTATTGGGACACCATTAGGGTCATGGCAGCAAACATCAATTTTCCAAAATACTAAATTTTGTGTGATGGTTTGAATTTTATCACAGGCAATCAATATTGTCACTTGTTTTCCTTGAAGCATCAGGATTACTCTACTAATTGTTGAGAAAATTTCTGCCAAATATCTGAGCCCAAATAACTATAACTTGTCTATAATCTATAGCTCTTCTAAGTGAAAATGATGTTCCATGAAAAGTATCTAGTTCAGTTCACAGCTCAAGCAATCATGGAAGCTTTTTTCCTAAGATAACCGTTGTACTTGAGCACACCACAGAAGTGTAATGCTTCTCATTTTGTCTCATAGGATATAAGAAGATTTGTACTCAAGGCTTGAGAGTAAATGCCATTAATGATATTTAATACTTTTCCAAAGATATTCTCAAGAGAATCTAAGTTTTTCCCCTCTGAATGTGATATGGTGAAGAACACAGTGATTACCTGTATGATCTAGTCCCACTGCCTTGGTTCATGGTCAGGCGCCAGCAGTTTTCACCCACGTCATTGCTTCCGCACCAACAGTAAAACTAAACACAACAAAACATTGCTTTCACACCAACAAAGTTTAAAAGACAGATAATGTCTCGGTGTTATTATGAAAATGATTTTGACTTCAAGGTCAACATGAAAGAATCTTAGGGACCCTAACAAGTCCACAGACCACACTTGATGACTTGGCTAATTTAGTGCCTTTCAAATCATTTTAAGTATTTTTACCCACAACTATATGAATACCCGAATTTTATAAAATTTAAAAGAACCACTTCACGTGCAGTGGGAATGGGAGGCACGGTGATCCAGCGGCCTGCCCCTCCTCCTGTGACCCCGTCACAGTCTCAAGGTTCACACTCGGCAAACCAAAGTGCTCACGTGTGTGCTCGGCACCCACTGCTTCTTTTTCTGTCTCCTCGCCTTTGCTCACACCGTCTGTGGGCTCAAACCTCTCCTTACATGCGACACACCCCAAGCCCTTGATACAAAATGTCTGTCACTCGCACTTTGATTTTAGCTGTAACCTGCAACTGGGCCTTAACCTGCCTTTCTAGATCGAAGTGTCCTCCAGGGCAGGGGCCATATCAAATTCAATTTGCTTCCCAGAAAACATAAAGAGGTAGTCAATATTTGCTGAATGTACTTGAAAAATTTCTCTAGAAAAAATCATTTTCCTGGGGTCTTCAACTTTTTTATGTTGCTGGAACGTCCAGTGTGAGTACTGTATATCCCTCTCGCAGTCTCAAGATACTCAAGGGTCTTTCCTGCATTTAGCCCTTAGAAAGGTTTCTTGTCAGAAGATGATTGTGATTACAAAAATTTCAAACCACGATCATCCTGGCTTTAAAAGTTATAATTGGCTGAAATTACAGAAATGCTTAAACAAGCCTAATTACAGCCTAACACTCACTCTGCCACTCAAGCTTGCCTTAATGCTGGTGATCAAGTAGATTTCCCTAAGGTGACTTCAACAGAGCTGGGGATGCTGCTTCATGAGTATTTTCAGAGTATTCCCCACATTCCTGTCAAGCAATGTCACGTGTGATCACTGTCACTCTTAGAGCCTTTACACGTTTATGCACACTTTCTGGCAACCTCATCCACTAGGCTGGATGCTTGGAATGTACAAGGAGCTCCCTGGCAATTGGTGGCAACCATTGCGCCATCATCTTCGTAAGGAAGCTGCAACTGCTCATGTGGAAACAAGAGTCAGTAAAGCCCATACAGCGTTGATGAATTTGTTTCATTTCTAAGGATTCAGAAACTGCACATTTATGTCAAAAATAGAGGCTTTGTACTGTACATTTCAGGGGTAACAGTTGTGTCTTGGAGGCTCAGTCTGTGGCAACGAAGAAGAGGGTTATGGTTCAGGGCCCGAGACTCAGGAAGCCACATCAGCTGTTGGGAGCAGCAGTGCAGAGAGAGGATGTCACTTCTCCCTGATCCTAACTTTCCTAATAAAACAATGGAGGGAAGAAAACGTTGAGATTAAGAGCAAAAATAAAGTGGTAAGCTTTATTTATTTTTTTAAAGAATTTTTGTTATTATGGCATTAGGCAAAATTATTTAAAGTCAATAAGTTTTTATTCAAGGAATTTCACATGTGATTCCTTCCTCTGTCCATCAAGAGTAGCCTTTGCTCCTCAACGGCTGCAGTCGCTGAAGATTTGCCTTCAAGACAGCCCTTTTTAATAGAACAGATCTTCAATCCATAGTTGTCCTGTCAGCCCAGAAGTTATTTGCCACAATTCTTTTTCTTTTATTTTGGCTTCTTTTACCTCCACTTGAATATGGACATACTGGTGGAAACTTAAATTCCCCACCAAGAATCTTTGGAATCTAATTTCTTCAAGCAAGTTACTTTAGGGTCATTTTTAGAGTAGATGGATCTGCCTGGTTCTCAATTCCACACCCTGTTGGGAAAGTGAATGAGTTCAAATCATATTAGTTCCTAAAGCCATCACACTCAAGAATAATACAGATTAGTGGGATACCACAGTACGTAAGGTAAAAACAAATTATTAGATCTTTCATACTTTTAAAAATTCACTTGCCTTCTTCTTTTTCTCCAACCAAACTATAGAATTGTAAACTTGGCAGCAAAATGTGAAACAAACGTTTGCCATCACTAATACACAAACAATGGATTTAACACAAACTTTGAAGTGACTGATGATTTTTATAAATTCTTAAACACTACATGAACAAATTATTGTGCATTTGGAAAGGAAGGAATATGGAAAGGTTTCCTGGCTTACTAAATTTTAATACATGGTAATTAATCTTTTAGAATTTTAGAGTCTTAAAAACTCTTTTACATATATTATCTTATATCTCACCCCACCTCTGTGAGGTAGATATTATTTTCATTTTAAGTTGGTTGTAACTGTCTTGATGAAGGTCCCATCCTGTGTCAAGCAGGGATGTATTTGGTTCTCATTCTGGAGTCAGACAATCGCAGCCTGTGTGGTGGCCCCAGGAAGTTATCCGAGACAGAGATGTCTTCATGTTCCTGATGATGTCGTTTGTTTCTATCTTTAAGGTTCAGAGATGGCTACTGTAGGTTAGGCCATTGATCTTAGTTTCTGGCAGGAAAGGGGGAAAAGACAGGAAGCAAAAGAGCACTCACTTCCTAAATGAGTCAGCCCACTTTAAAGGGCATTTTCTGGAACTTATACTAATGACTATTTCTGCTTACATGTAGTTGAGCACACATATCTACAAGAGAGACTGAGAAACATAGTGTTTTGCACATGCTCTGACATCCCAAATAATCCCATCTTCCTGAGGAAGAATGGCAACTTGCAATCTTTTTGCAGATAGTTACTCTGTTACAGAGCTGATGCTTGAAGGCAAATCTTCCTTTCTTACTCTGCATATTGCATCTGAACTTAAAGGATAATAAGTTATTTATTAGGGTAATATATATTAACATATTTCATCATAGATAATGTTTACTCCTTTAAATTGCTTTCCATGAAATATTCTTATTTGAAAACTTACCTTCTAGAACAGCTTTAAGATTACATATGATATTTTGTGTAATCCTCTTATGATCTCATGTACTCTTAGGACTTTAGCTTTTTTCTTTCTATAAGAACAATTCTTAAGTCTTCCTCTAGTTCTTGCACTTTTCAAACTACTCACCAGTCACTCTCCACTCTCAAAGCAGGACCTGCCCCCATACGTCATCCAGCTCATTCCCTCCTTCTCATGATCCTTCTCTTGCAGTGGCACTGACATCCCCAATGTTTCAGATTGACATGGCCCCACTTCAGTGGTACCCCGAGATCTCAGTGGAAGCAAACATAAATCTTTCCTGAAAAAAAAATCCTCAGATTAGGGATTCTGGATTTCTGCAAATAAAAATCAACCAAATATGAGGGACCACATCAAAGACCAGCAAACATACAAAAGAATTGTCATCATGTATGAGAGTTAGCTAGAAAAGCAAGCTGACTCCCTGGTATTGAAATTATAGATAAATATTACTTAGTATGGTGCATATCAAATATGTGTATATTTTTAAAAAATTGGTGAACTGAGAAAGCAATAAGAAACTATCCAAAATGACCACAATGAAAATGAAAAATAACCAAATAAAAGGTTTATATATATGTATAGTGTGTGTGTATATATAACATGTGTGTGTTTCTATGATGTATACATATATGTACATATATATGAGACACAAAAACTCAATTAATTGTAAACAGCCTATTAAAGAGAAATCACAGAGAGATTCACAAAAATTACCTAGAATGCAGTCCAGAGGCACAAGTCAGAAAATACGAAGAATTCAAAGATAAGGAAGATAGTATGAGAAGTTTTTTTGAACATACAACAGGATCCCAGAAGGGGAGGCTATAAAGAATAGAGGAGGAGAATATTTAAACAGATAATAACAAGAATTTTTGTAAAAATCTAAAGAAATGCCTGAATCCACAGTTAATCCAAACTTACCAGCAACACAACATGTACCAACCAGAATAAATTAAAAACAAACAAACAAACTACGTTTAGAACAATTGTAATGAAATCAAAGAACTCCAAAGTCAAAGAGAAGTTTTAAGTAAAGACAGATTCCTTAAATATTAAAAAAATACATTTTCATTACTCTCCTCAATTTAATAATGGAAGCTAGAATAAAATGGACTATGTGTCTCCAAAATGATGAGATAAAAATAATTGTCAATTCTCAATTATGTAGGCAGAAAGTGATTTTATAGATGAAAGTAAAAGCATTTTATTGTACATAAATTAAGAGAATTTGCTACTAACACACTATACCACCAACTTATGCTATGATGATAACATGTGTGCAGAGATTCAGGGATGATGCAGGGAATTATCAGCATAATAGATTCTAAAACTTTTTCATTATTTAGGATAGAGCTTAAGACATAAACTTTAGAGTTAGTTACTTATGTATGTTAAAATTGAAAAAGTAACAAAATATACAAATACATATTTTTCCTTTTATCAGGTAAAGGAAAACTAGAATAATAGATTAAATTTTTAAAACTCCATTGAGTAAAAAAGGGGGGAAATTTTAAAAATGCATTGAAAATTCAAGACAAAAGTCAATAACTTAGCTGGCACAGTTAGACAATAAAAACAAGCATATCTATAAAAATTGGAAATGAAGAAAAAATGTTCATCATTATTTACAGGTGGTAATATTGTTTAAACATAAATTTTCTGTGGCGTTAGCTAATGGCCAAAATGGAATAACAAGGACCAGATTTACTCTGGAATAACGAAAACCAACTGGGCAAAATATATGAAAGTGATTCTCAAGATATTGAATATCAGAAACTGAAGGGAAGTGATTCCTGAAAATAAGAAACAAACATGGTAAGCACCATGATTCCCACGTCTTATTGCCTAGACAAATGTTCTAGCTATGGCAGAGAAGAGGAACCCAGGCAGAGGTTGAGGAGACAGGGCTGAGTGTCCAGGAAGGCCACAGCTATGGTACCTACAGGACAGAATACCAGAAAGGAGCAAGCTGCACAGACAGAATTCTGCAGAGCTGCAGTGGGTCTTCTTTTGGTACCCATCAGAGTCAGTACATGATGATGAGGGAATTAAACGCCTGCCTGAAAGCATCAAAGTAAGCAGTACCTGCAGCTCATGTAAGCTGTTCTTGCCAGTCGGAGTAACAAACCTCATAATTCAAGAACCATAAGTTAGAGTACACAGAAGGGTTTTGCCCCAGTCAAGGGACAAAATAGACTAAATGCTTCTTTACTCCCAAGTGGCAAAGTTGAAACAAGGCCCAAAAGAATCAAACTTTTTCCAAGTAAGTTAGCCACATCCTAGAACAAAGCTGAAGAATATTTACTGAAATGCAAAAAACAAGGTAAAATACACAAAGTATGGCATCAATAAAAATTTGGGGGGCATATAAGGGAGCAGGAAAATGCAACACTTAAAGAGTATAAAACTCTATCAATATCTACTGACCTCACAATAACAGATATGATAAAATTGGTAGATATGAACACTAAAAGACTTACTGTAATTCTGTCCCACAAATTAAAGGAGCAAGAAGCTGATTTGAATATGCATAGAGGCATGCAATACATAAGAAAGACAAATGAAATTCTAGAATTCAAAACTCCACTGTCTAAGATGAAAACTACATACAATGAGAACAATAACAGATTTATCACTACACAAAAAATATATTATTCAACTCAGAAATATAATAATAGAGACTGTACAAAAATGAAATGCAGGGAAAGGGCTGAGAAAATGAACAAAGTATCACCAAGCTATGCTACAACCCCAAGAAGTCAAATGGACATATAATTGGAGTCTTTAAAGAAGAAGAGGGAGAGAGGACATGAACAATAATAATAAAAAATCAAATTTGATGAAAATTATAAACTCATATATTTAATAAGCTCAAGGAGCCTAAAACATAATAAACAAGAAGAAAACTACATGCTGGCAAATAATACAATTTTTGAAACTAGTGACAAAGCAAAAAAATCTTAAAAGTAGCCAGAGAAAAAGGCAAATTATATACAAAAAACAAGTTAAGGATGATGAAAAACATGTTTCATTGGAAACAATACAAATGAGAATACAGTGAATTCAGTGGAAAAATATTGTTAAGGTACCAAAAAAAAAAAATCAAGCCAATTGTCATCTGGAATATTTTACTCACCAACTTTCAAAGTGAAAGCAAAACAAAGATTTTTTTACAAATGCAAAAGAAAATCTATACTGTGATAAAATGATAAAAGAGGCAAAAGAAAATAACACCAGATGGAAATCTATTTCTCCACAAAAGAATGAAGAATCCCAGAAATGGTAACCATAGATAGATAGAGAGAGAGATGATTTTAAAATTTATTTAAATCTCTTTAACAATAAAAGAATGTTTTAAACATAGTAAGAATTATTTTGTGGATCTGTAAAAGTAAAATATAAAATGACAACAGCATAAAAACAGAGGGAAAAGAGAGAAAGTAAATTGTTTAAGACTTTTATGTGTACATAGGATGGTACAATCTCACTGGAATATAGACTGTGGTAAATTAAAATGCACACTCTAATCTCTGAACTCAATTCATACTCAAACACCACAATAACTCAACAACATGCTATACCAAATAAAGCAACAAAGGAGATAAAATGGAATTGTAAAAATGCTAAACTAATCCAAAGAAATGAAACACAGAAGAAAAGGGGAACAAAGAAGAGATGGGACACAAAATGACACACAGAAAATGGTAGATTTAAACATAAATATGTCCATTATCACATTAAATGTAATGTACATCTTATTAACAATCTAATTAGCAGAAGAAGAGCTCCAGATTGAATAAATTAATGTCTCAACCATATGGCAACTGTAGAAACCAAATTTAAGCATAAGGACAAAAATAGTTAAGTAAAGGATTGGAAAAAGTTATACTAATAAAAACTAAAGGTTAGGGTAGATATATTAATTAGACAAAGTAGATTTCAGAACACAGATAATTACCAGGAATAAAAATAGTTTCATAGTGATAAATTTTATAATGATAAAGGGGCTAATTGACAAAGAGGAAAAGTAATCTTAAATATTTTTGTACATAATAATAAAGCATCAAAATATATGGAGAAACAAACTAGTAGAAGTACAATGAGATATGGGAATTCCACAGAAATACTCAAACATTTTAGTGCCTATCTCTCAATAAATAGAACAAGTAGACAGAAAATCATTAAAGATATAAAAGACTTAAATAACATTGTAACCAACTTGACCTAATTGATATTTATAAAACACTCCAAACACCTTCATCATAATAAACATACTTTTAAAGTGCATGTGGAACATTAACTAAAATTAAACATTCAGCTTAACAAAACAAGTTGCAATAAATTTACAAAGATTCAAGTCATAAAAAATATGTTCTCAGATCACAGTGGAATTAAACTAAATAAACATAGAAAATGGCCAAGTATTTGGAAGCTGAAAAATGTTCCCACAGTTAACACATGGATCTGAGAATAAATGAAAAAGAATGAGAAGATATTTTGAACTGAATGAAAAGTACAAACCATTAAAATTCATGGGGTGCAGATAGAACAGTACTTAGAGGGAATTTACAGCACTGATTATTGTATTTGAAAAGGTGAAAGTCCTCAAATCATTGATCCTAGTATCCACCTTGAGAAACTAAGCAAGGAAGACACAGCAAAAACAATAAAGCAAAAAGCAGAAAATCAATGATATCAAAAGCCAGTTTCTTGAAAAACTAATAACATTAACAAACCTCTAATCAGACTGATAAAAAAGTAACAAAACAAATTGCTATTAATAATATCAGGAATGAAAGAAGTGACATCATTACAGATCTAACAGACCCTAAAAAGATAATAAGAAAAAAGTATAACACATTGCTGAGAGTTAAATTAAAGAGCTAAACAAACACACACACACACACACCCCTTCTTCCTAGGTCCAAAAACTCAATGTGTTAAGATGCTAATTGCCTCAAAATTGACATATTATTCAAAGCAATTGAAATTAAAATCTGAACATGATTTTGTTCAGAAACTGAATATCTGTTTCTAAAATTCATATGGAAGTTCGAAGGACCTAAACTGCCAAAACATCTTTAAAAGTAAGGACATAGATGGAGGAATAACACTACCTAATTTCACTGTGGTATTGGTTGTAGGTAGACATATAGACCAATGGAATAGAAGAGAGTCCAGAAACAGACCTACCTGTATATGGACAAATAAAATTGAATCTTCTGGAAATGAAAAATTCATTCAAGGAAATACCAAACACGATGGAGAGCCTTTAGAATAGGCTAGATCAGGGAGAAGAAAGAATTTCAGAGCTTGAAGACAAGACCTTTTAATGAAACAAGTCAGTCAAAGAGAAAGGACAAATAAGAGGAATGAACAAAGTTTACAAGAAACATGGGATTATGTAAAGAGGCCTAACATAAAAATCATAGGCATCCCTGAGGGCAAAGAAGAAAACACACAAGGGTTAGAGAACCTATTTGAGGGAATAATTGAGGAAAATTTCCCTGGCCTTGCTAGAAATTTAGATATTCAGGTACAAGAAGCTCAAAGGACTCCTGAAAGATTCATTGCAAGGAGGCAATCACCATGACACATAGTCATCAGACTGGCTAAAGTAAACATGAAAGAGTCACCCCTACGAGCTGCAAGGTGAAAGCAGCAGGTAACTTACAAAGGAAAACCCATCAGACTAGGGGTAGATTTCTCAACTGAGAACATACAAGGAAGACAAGATTGGGGCCCCATTCTCAGTCTTCCCAAATGGAATAATGGCCAGCCTAGAATTTTGTATCCGGCAAAACTATGTTTACTATATGAGGGAGAAATGAAGATGTTTTCAGACAAGCAACCACTGAGGAAATTTGTCAAGACCAGACTTGCCCTGCAGGAAGTACTCAGAACTGCATTATACATGGATCAGCACAATAGACACCCACCAGTGTAAGATCACCTAAAAGCTAAAGATCAGAGCCCAGATACCATAATGGCTTTAGAGGTAAAACAAAGCAATAAAGTTCTACTCAACAGGATGGACAGAAATCCTCCCCAATTATCAATTCTCTCAGTAAATGTGAATGCCTTGCACTCCCCACTCAAGATACATAGGCTGGCTAAGTGGATAAAAAAATGCAAGCCAACTATCTATTGTCTCCAGGAAACACATCCAACCCACAAGAACTCATTCAGACTCAAGGGGAAGGGATGGAAAACAATATTCTATGCAAATGGAAACCAAAAGAAAGCTGGTGTAGCCATTCTTATATCAGATAACATACACTTCAAATCAACAAAAGTAAAGAAAGACAAAGATGGTCATTATATAATGGTGATGGGAAAAATTCAACAAGAAGACATAATAATCCTAAATATTTATGCACCTAACACAGGTGCACACACATTCATAAAGCAAACCCTACTTGATCTAAACAAAATGATAAACAGCAACACAATAATAGCCAGGGACTTTACACCCCACTGAAAGAATTGGACAGATCCTCCAAGCAGAAAATAAACAAAGAAATGATGGACTTAAACAAGACTCTAGAACAAATGGGCCTAACAGACATTTATAGAACATTCTACCCAAAAATTACTAAATATACATTCTTCTCATCAACTCATGGAACATACTCTAAGATTGATCACATCCTAGGCCACAGAACTTCTCTCAAAAAACTTAAAAACATAGAAATTATAGCATGTATCTTCTCAGACCACAGTGGAATAAAATTAGAAATCAATTCCAACAGAAACACTCAACCCTACACAATGTCATGGAAATTAAACAACCTACCGCTGAATGATTATTGGGTCAAGGAAAAAATTATGATGGAAATCAAAAGATTCTTCAAACTAAATGCCAAAGGGGACAAAGTTATTAAAATCTGTGGGATTCAGCAAAAGCAGTCCCAACTGGAAAACCTGTAGCCTTAAATGCCTACATCCAAAAGACAGAAAGATCACAAATCAACAATCTAATTAATTATTTCAAGGAATTGGAAAAGGAATAGCAAACCAATCCCAAACCCAGCAGAAGAAAAGAAATAGCTAAGGGCAGAGCAAAACTAAATGCAATTGATAACAAAATAATTATACAGAAGATTAATGAAACAAAAAGTTGGTTCTTTGAAAAGATAAACAAAATTGACAGGCCTCTTACTATATTAACCAGAAATAGGAAAGAAAGTACCCTAATAAGCTCAATCAGAAATGAAGAAGGAGATATTACAACTCATACCACAGAAATACAAAATATCATCTCTGAATACACAAATCTCTATGCACTTCAACTTGAAAATGATGAGGAAATGGACAAATTCTTGGAAACACACAACCTTCCTAGGCTCGATCAGGAAGAAATAGAACTCCTGAACTGACCAATATCAAGCAACAAAATTGAAGGAGAAATAAAAAATTTCCCAACACTAACAAGTCCCATACCAGATGGCTTCACAGCTGAATTTTACTAGACCTACAAAGAACTGGTACCTATACTGCAGGAATTATTTCAAAACATTGAGAAGGAAGAAATCCTCCCCTACTCATTCTATGAAGCCAATATTACTTTGATATCAAAGCCAGGAAATGACACAACAAAAAAAAAGAAAACTGCAGACCAATATCCCTTATGAATATAGATGCAAAAATTCTCAACATAATCCTAGCAAACTGAATTCAGCTGCACATCAAAAAATAGTCCACCATAACCAAGTGAGCTTCATCCCAGAGACGCAAAGATGTTTCAACATACGCAAATCTATAAATGTGACTTACCACATAAATAGAAGCAAAAACAAAGACTATCTTCTCAATAGATGCAGAAAAAGCATTTGACAAAATTCAGCATGCTTTTGTGATAAGAATTCTTAACAACATAGGTATAGGTGGAATATACCTCAAAATTATAAAAGCCATATATGATAACCCCACATCCAGCATCATACTGAATAAGGAAAAATTGAAAGCATCCCACTAGAACTGGAACCAGAGAAAGTTGCCCACTGTCACCACACCTATTCAATATAGTGATGGATGTCCTATACAGAGCAATCAGCCAAGAGAAGAAAATCAAGGGTATCCAAATGGGGAAAGAAGAGGTCAAATTATTGCTCTTTGCTGATGATATGATCTTATATCTAGAAAACTCCAAAGATTCTCCCAAGAGGCAACTGGAATTGATAAATAAATTCAGCAATGTCTCAGGTTACAAAATCAGTGTGCAAAAATCAGTAGCATTCTTATACATCAACAACAGTCAAGCTGAGAATCAAATCAAAGACTCAATACTTTTCACAAAATCAACAAAGAAAATAAAATCCCTAGTAATATATTTGATCAAAGAGGTGAAAGATCTCTACAGGAAGAACTATAAAACACTGAGGAAGGAAATCACAGATGTAAACAAATGGGCAAACACATCATACTCATGGATCGGCAGAATCAACATTGTTAAAATGTCTATACTACCCAAGGTGATTTACAGATTCAGTGAAATCTCCATTAAAATACCAGTGTCATTTTTCACAGATCTAGAAAAAATAATTCTACACTTTGTATGGAACCAGAAAAGAGCCTAGATAGCCAAAGCAACCTTAAGCAAAAAGAACAAATTGGGAGGCATCACTTTACCAGACTTCAAGCTATACCACAAGGCTATAGTAACCAAAACAGCATGGTACTGGCACAAGAACAGAGACATAGACTGGCACAAGAACAGAGACATAGACCAATGGATCAGAACAGAGAACCCAGATATAAAACTATCCTCACATTTTTGTCTGACAAAGCAAACAAATATATACACTGGGGAAAAGAATCCCTATTCAATAAATGGTGCTGGGAAAATTGTATAGCCACATGTAGAAGACTGAAACAGGACCCTCACTTCTCACCACTAACAGAAATTAATTCATCATTGATAATAGACTTAAACCTATGACATGAAACTATAGGAATTCTAGAAGAAAATGTTGGAAAAACTCCTATAGATATCAGCCTTGGCAAAGAATTTATGAAGAAGACCCCAAAGGCAATCACAGCAACAAGCAAAATACATACATGGAACCTGACTAAATTAAAAAGCTTTTGCATAGCCAAGGAAACAATCAATAGAGTGAATAGACAACCTACAGAACGGAAGAAAATATTTGCATGCTATACATCCAATAAAGGGCTCATAACCAGAATCTACAAAGAACTCAAGCAAATCAGCAAGAAAAAAATCAAATAACCCCATTAAAAAGTGGGCAAAGGACATGGACTGAAACTTTTCAAAAGAAGATAGACTAATGGCTAATAAAAATATGAAAAAATGCTCAACGTCTCTAATCATCAAGGAAATGCAAATCAAAACCACAATGAGATATCACCTAGCCCCAGTGAGAATGGTTTTTATCAAAAGGTCCCAACACAACTGATGCTGGCGTGGAAGTGGAGAGAAAAGAACACTTATACACTGTTGGGACTGCAAACTAGTTCAACCCCTGTGGAAAGTAGTATGGAGATTTCTCAAAGAACTAATAGTAGACCTACCATTTGATCCAGCAATCCCATTATTGGGTATTTACCCAAAGGAAAAAAAGTCGTTTTATCAAAAAGACACTTGCACTAGAAGGTGTATTGCAGCACAATTCACAATTGCAAAGATGTGGAATCAAACCAAGTGCCCATCAATACATGAATGGATTAATAAACTGTGGTATATGTATACCATGGAGTGCTACTCAGCCATAAAAAATGGTGAACTAATACCTTTTGTAACAACCTGGGTGGAAATGGAGACCATTCTCCTAAGTGAAGTATTATAAGAATTGGAAATCAAACACCACATGTACTCACTATTAAATTGGAACTAATTGATCAACACTCATGTGCACATGTGGTAGTAAAACTCAACGTAATTGAAGCAGGTGGGGGGATGGGTAAATACATACCTAACGGGTACAGTGCACACTATGTAGTTGATGAACACATTTATAACTTTGACTCAAACTGTACAAAACCAATACATGTAATCAAAATATTTGTACCCCTGTAATATTCCAAAATTAAAAAAAAAATCAAGGAATCAGCCAAACCTTCTGGTTCTAAAATGGATTATGCTAGACGGAGTGATACCTACAAAAGCACTCTCTGAGCTTCTTCTAGAAGAAAGAGAAACACAGGGGTCTGTGCTGGCAACCAAAAATCCAGGAGCAGGGAACATTGTCCTTTCTCCCAAGGAGTCTGCAGGAGATTCAGGGAGACAAGTCATAGAAAAAACAACCAGTGACACACAGGTTAAATACCACCTTGAGATAAACAGATGTGTCACTACCAAGTAAAAAAAATTAAATGTTAACTCTATCCTAACTCTTCTCCTCGCCTCTGGGTGTATCCCATATAAAGTACTTTCTGCATGCATAATAAAGAGATTATTGCTACTAAACATGCTTCCAAAGCCCATACAGTAAAACAATGAGGGGAAAAAAAGCTCTTTTTTGTCCTGTAGTACAACCCACAGTGCCATTATTACATGCCTAATAGGTACTGAATATTCTACTTAAGTTTAAATATATTGATTGTGGATGTGAAAATTGGACACTTACTGGAAATTCAAGCAAGATACAGAATTATTAATCCTTAGACAATGTCATGTACCTAACACTGAATTACATGGAATGATGCATTTTAACCACTAATGTGATGTGGCATATGTCAGTAACAAGGAAAGGATCCCTTTAGTTATGCTGTTTTATAAGTGCTTGGCACTGAGGAATTCCTACACATAAGGAAAACCTGAAGAAGTTAGTAGCAAGAACATGATAACAGATTTACTTATTTTCAAATAATGAACGTAATGTATCTTTCCTATGGCAGGTAAAAACACAAAAAGTATGAGGAGGATGAAAAAAATCACTCATAATCTCACTCCCCAAAGAAAATCACTGTTTTTATTTTATTTTATTCTATTTAAAGATCTCTTTGATTTATGTGTTTTATAGGTATGCTTATCCTGTCTTTCTCTCTATATATATATAAAATCATATGTGCATATTTCTATATGTACACAACATGTTTGTAAAATTGAAGGATTTTTTTTCTTTAAACTAAAATACCATCTAAAATAAAGATCTATAGTAGAACCCTAACAACTAACTACAAAGAAAGAGGGTGATGACACCCAGGGCTAAAATTGCAATCCTTGTCACTTGCTTATATCTCCAGTCAGTAATTAAAGGGTTTTGCTGATTTTGTTCAACAGCAGTTTCTTTCTTAGTGGCCTGCAGACCTTCAGCTAGATCAACGATTTAATCATGTCATCATGCCACTAGCTTGGTCTGAAATTCTTCTGTGGGATCCTCTGTAGTTTAAAGGGGCTTATTTTCAGGTTAGAATGATCTGATGGGTTCAAGATTAACACATCAAAAAAACTTTAATGCATTGAAAAAACTTCATGTATTTACCCAGTATTGATATGAAGCCTAAAATATAAATACTAAAGTCTCTTCCATCCACTGCTAGGAAGTAGTTTTGAGAGCACGATGGATATGGTTTGTTTAATAGAAATAGCCATCTCCTAAGCATTTTAAGGACCTGCTCACGTGCTCTTGTTTTCCTTTCTTTATAGTTTCCCACAAATTTGGGTACCATTAAAAATATGTATACTTGCAGTTAAAACATAATTATGTCTTCAAAATAATTCTGGCCAGTTTTTCTTAGTGTGGGTTTAGTGCTGAATTTGTCTGTGCTAAAATCACCTAGGGAATGCAAAAGGCTTTCAAAATTTTTACATAATTTGAAGGCATAATCCTTTTTCATAGACACTTAATTTTTCCATGTACATCAGAAGTGTTTATTATTTAAAAAAATTAAAAACATGTACATAATGATAGATGTCGATCATCATAAAAATTTTAATAATATCACAAAGTATAATATCACGAAGAATTTTATGTTTTTTATCAGTCACATAAGAACAAAACTGCGTCATCCCATGTCCTGAGATGGCAAGGATTGTCTTCTTTGCAGTGGCAGGTAAACCAGCAAAATGCCTAAGGTAAAATGTTCTAATTTGGATTGAGGAAGCTGGGCTTCCTGTCTTTGCTTCTAGTGAAAAATCCCTCTCATCCCATTCCCAGACCTGCTATGTGAATTCGTGTTGTACTATGTGCAGATTTAAATTGTACAGTATTTTATGGATATTATCTTAGTAAATTTTCACAATGAAGTAGCTTTGAGAGTGGTTTTAGTATCTCCGTTCTGAAGACGAGAAAAGGCAGGCTGACACAGATGAAGACCAGCCCGTAGTGGTCACAGGGAGACTGTCTTCCCCTCCTTTCCACGGACGCGGTGCCCGTGCGCGCAACCAGCCTGACGTGGTCTTTCGTCCCAGGTGCAATTATTTGCACGTATTTCACTCACAGCATTTTCATGAGCTGTGAAAATATGCCCCCTTTGGAACAGCCAGTCCATGTAGGCTCACTATGAGCAAGAGTCAAATTCATTCACATTTTCAACGAATTGTGATTATCATTATCATTTTTAACCTGGCTGTTTTCCGCAATAAACTGTGAGCCCCACAGAGTACAGGCCATCACTGCGAATCCATCTCCAGTATTTACCACACACTATACTCTCATTGCCACACAGATCTCATCCCAGGTGTCACCTCCTCTTCTCTGACCTCCTCAAGTACCACCTCCAGGTTGCATTGCTTCATTAAGTGTGTTAATATAAAACCACCCTCCTTATATGCCTCCCTGTTTATTACCCGTCTTCCCTCGTGAGAACGTCAGTGCTACATTTGTCTTGTTTGCTCCAGTGTTCTCAGCATGCGGAACAGTGACTTGTATATCAAAGTTCTTGAAAGGATTACTTAAAATGTTTTTTTGCTTGTTTTTAGAGAAGTACATTTTTCTGCAGACATGAAATTTTTCTTGAACAGCAGAGTCAGGCACTGTGGCTCACACCTGTAATCCCAGTGACTTGGGAGGCTGAGGCTGGAAGATCACTTGAAGCTAAGAGTCGGAGACCAGCCTGGGCAACTTGGCGAGAACCCATCTCTTAAAAAACAAGAAAAAATTAACCAGGTTTTGGTGGCACGTGCCTGTAGTTTCAGCTACTCGGGAGACTGAGGCGGGAGGATCACATGAGCCCAGGAGTTCGAGGCTACAGTCAGCTATGACCGTGCCATTGCACCCCAGCCTGGGTGACCGAGTGAGACCTTGTCTCTCTAAAAAAAAAAAAAATTCTGCCTTCACATGCTATGTCCACACATTCACATGCTATGTCCCCTTGTCACTTAAAAACCAGCTATGTGCAGCATCACGTGGATTTGTTTACAAGAACAAAGGAGGCTCCATGGAATAGGTAGTATTCACATACACTCAATGATTTTTTATATAAATGTTATTATACTGTTTCACATATATGAAAAATGAAGCTCATATATTTTGAGAAACTTACCAAGTTGCACCTGTCATTAGAAAAAGAGCTGAGTATAAATCCCAGATTGCCCTGACTCTAAAGTGCAAGGTTGTTCGACCCTCCATGCCAGGTTAGAGAAACACTGAAGGGCAGACGGCCTCTCCATCCTCCCCAGGGCAGGTCATCAGCCGTGCCCAGCGTGTGTGCTGGTCCCGTGCGGTCACTGAAGCCCACGGCAAGGGCCACATTCATTCATGCACACACGACTCATCCACTGCACTTATGTCTACAGCCTTAATAACTAATACACTTTACATAGATACTTTTTATCACTTAAAAATTCCTAAGAAATATGCAGGTATTTAAGTGTTGCAGAACTTTTAAATACACCCGGTGTTTGATAGGTGGTTTTGATTTTGCTCAAAACTCACTGAGATTTCAAATTGGCAAATCCAGTTGACCACAACTCCTTGTTCTCTCTAAAACTTTAATTTTCCCTCTGGAAAATCCCTGTTGTGAATAAATAGAGGCCTTTGAAGTCACTTCCTAATGATTTGAACTCATCTAGCCCATTGTGCTGATGGTACTTGTTTCAGTGTATTAAATGTTTTTCTTTTCTCGCCCACAAAGTACCACATGCCCGGGGTGGAGACCAGGCGAGAGGTGCTGTGGCTCATAAATTAGTGCCTTTGCCTCCAGCCAGGGCATCTCCATTAGTCCAGGTTCATGCTTGTAAGAGGGACCTCAACAAACTGGATGCTGTGCAGACTCAAGTAACTACAAAAGTGAGAGATTTCAAACTGTGTATTTTAAGAACTGGTTTAAGAAACTCTGACTCCTTAGCTTGATGCAAAACAGGCTGAGGAGAAAGTAAAAACTACCTTCATGTGTCAACAACAACTAATTGGAAAGAAGAGTTAGACTCACGCTATCTCTAGCTTGAAGGATTTAAATCAAGGCCAACCGATGGAATGTCTTAGGAAAAGTTGCAGTTCTGTGTAAAATGTCCAAAAATTTAAGTTGTCCAGAGATTGAAAGGACGTACTACATTTCCTATTAGCCAAAGAAGAAAAACTTGCTCAGTAACTACCATGAGATAAGCAACGTGCTGGACTTTCTGTTCTGTTCTGTTTGTTCTATTGTTACTGTTATTCTTGTTCCACAAAAAGCTCACGAGGAAAATAATTGTATTCTCAATTTTCAAGGTAAAACACAGGCTTGGGAAAACTAGACAAATCACCCTGGTTTATCCAGCTAATCAGTGACGGAGCCAGGATTCAACCTGGGTCTCAATATTTCATGTTCTCTTCATTCCCCATACGCAGGTTCACTCTCAATAACTGTTTCTTTTTTGTTCAGAATGTGGTGTGAATAGACCACAAAAACTCAGATTTGGACAGCTACAGGTCCTGGATAGTGATAATCCTAAGGGGTTTGGGGCCAAATCCGAGGTTTTTGTGGGTGGGGCTCTGTGGGGACCCAGAGGAGCACTGCCGCTCATGGTCCACTTGGCTGGGACCTGCAAGCTGAGTGGCAAACACGAGCACTGTCTGCTTATTATGAAACACGTGAGCTCAGTCATCAGTTGAGCAGGAAACAACTCTGATTCCAGGCTTGCAAAATTATTTCAGTTGTTTTATGACATTTGAGACTTAAATATCAAGCATGATATTGACCAAAATCTGGAAAAAGGGACGTAAATTCTGATCTGTTTATGTTATAGTTTCACCCATATTATTAAAAATAAGTGGCTTGTCAGAGTAACAACCGGGAGCTCACAGAGACAAGGAGCCATAGACAGGAAAACAGCAGTGAGTTCATGTTATTTTTGATTACTGGATGCATATGGACCTGAAAACAAATAAATTCCTCAGTGAGATAAGTTCTAGATCACGCTGAGGTTTGAAGGACAAGAGGACTCATAACTGGACCTAGAATGTTATATGGTTAGGAGAACTAAAGGGTCTTTGAAGAAACACCAATGGCTCCCAAAGTCCTCTCATCAAATGGGGTGTCTAAATGGCAATAACCACTGCAGAACCATCTGGAATCTGGAAGCAGGGGGCAGATGGATGTTCAAAGTAGGTGGTTCAAAATCTCCTGAAGCAAAATAATTTCTAAGATTTTCTAGGGATTATTTGTTAAATTCTTGACACTGTGAAACACTTTCATCTACTAAAATACGCGTCAACTCACTTTGCACATCACTGTGAGTAATGCAACAGAAAGTACATGAGGTCTTTGCCCTCAAGCACCTGTTGTTTTATTGGAGAAAGAAACAGAGAGAAAAGAAGAGAGCAGGATATCTCAGCAGCCTAAAGGAGGCATTATTCATTATGGAAATTTATTGTGAAAAGCATTATTTATTATGAAAACTTAGTAATAGCAACAGAAATTTTCAGTAGTGGAATCTGTCTTATACTCTGAGTTGTGTCCCGCTCAAGAATAACAAGTAGGTACTATCCTACTGTTGCTGGTGAGCATCAGGGACATGGCAGGTGATTTACTTAAATCACTCAGTAAGTGATAACACCAAGGTGGTGAGAAAGAATGCCTGACCCCAAAGCCCTTGTTCTTTATAACCCCTTATGTCGTAAGGGGTTTTTCTGGCCATGAGGTCATCCCAGATTCTTTTTTGTTTTCTTGTTGATTCCAGGGCCAAAGTTGCAGAAGTTTCTCTTGACAAACATGTTCCCAAGGAAGTACAGACTTTGCAAATATTCTGACTTCTTCCTGAGAACCTTCCCAATCTAATGTGTTGTCACACGCAGACCTGTTGGGGATAGTTGATTCCCTACGTATTTTCAATCCTGAGTAGGCATTCGTAGAATAGTCATTATAGTGTATGGATACACTATACACTATAATGGCTATAATACAGAAAACGTTTACCACAAATATCTTAAATGCCTTCCGAAGTAACCTGCACCTTTATTTACATAGATGCTTAAGATGGTGCTACATAGCAATTGTTTATTTTAGGAATGCTTTTTTTCTTTACAATTCCTTAACTAAATTTAAAGTAGTAGAAAGCAGGCAAAATTTTTTTTAAATCACAAAAGTAGTTAAATAATAACCCACTGACACTTTCAAGTTATTATTCAGAAATTATTTTCAGTTTTGTTTTTCTTGTTGTTTTACTTAGCCATTATTTCACAGAATTTGTTTACACAATTTTATGTGTAATTATATAACAAGTTTAATCAGTAAATTTGAAAAGATAAAAATTGTGTAATCATTAAATTAGGCTTACTCTAAATCATCAGAACAATGATCGAGCTTGGGAAGACTTTCCTCTAAAAACCAAAGATCTCTCTGAAGAAGGCCAAGACAAACTAATTTGTTAAAAACAGAAGATTTGTTTATAATTTATGGGGAAATTTTCTGTAATATATTTATCTAAAGTCAGAGTTGTGCTTCAAGATAATTTCCATCTTGGAAGAAATCAGACAGTCAGCTTCAGAAACGCCTCTTATCAAAATATTTCCCCCAGGTATTGATGTAGTTCTAAGTCTTTTAAGTCTTTCAAACAGTGTCATCTATTCTTTTGATTTATTCTGACTAAGGGCAGAAATTCATAAATACCTAGTTATTTGCTTTCTGATGTATCAGAGCAAAGGACTAATCCAAGTCTGGTCTGTCTCATTTTGTCTTCCTTGAATGACAAAAATAGCGTCTCTTGTTGTGTTTACCATGTTCCCTCTAGGGTGTTCCCTGAAATTCTGCACACCGGTTCTCACGACGAAGGCATGTAAGGTCCCTGTGTCACAGAGAGAAAAGCGTGAGAGAGTGAAAGACAGGAGCAGGAACAAGCACATGAGTGAATCTGAGCCTTGAACGGTTGAGGAACAGGAATGGCAGCCATAGGACCCTGCTCTCTGCACAAAAGCTCTGAATTAGCCCAGGAAGACTAACTGCTGTTGAGCGTACAGCACAATCGTCATCCACCTAGACAGTAAATAGTATCAGCAGTGAGGCTGACGTGACCTATCATGTCTTCATTCAGGCCACTTTCTAAAAACACCTGCTAAGCATATTCTTGTGCAAAGCACCAAATTTTGGGGATGTAGACATGGAAAACATATTCTTTAACTCAGTGAGTTTATAGCCTAAGAATGGGGAGAGGAAATGCTGATAGATGATAGAACAGCACTGAAATGAGTGGCAGAAGTTAGCAGAATAAACTATTTCTCAGAGAAATAGTGAATAACCGCAAACTTCACAGAGGAACGAGAGACTGACCAAATGCAGAGCCGGAGGGTAAATGCTCTTCCACAGAAAAGCAAAACAGTAAGACATAGTGATAAAAAGATTAAAGATACAGGGACAGGACAGATCAAACCCCTCAAAAAGTTAAAAGTATCTAAACATTTGTAGTATGTTCCAGTATCAAGCACTTAAGTACGAACTAAATTACCATATAATTGTCCCTCGGTATCCATGGGGGATTGGTTCCACGACCCCTGTAGATAAGAAAATCTGCAGATGCTCCAGTTCCTGAGATAAAATGCTGCAGTGTCTGCATATGACCTGTGCCCATCCTCCCACACACTTTAACTCATCTTTAGATTACTTACAATACCTGATACAATGTAAATGCTCTGTAAATAGTTTTTATACTGTGTGGTTTAGGGAATAATGACAAGAAAAAAGGTCTGTACATGTTCAGTACATATGCAACCACCTATTTTTTTTTGGTAATATTTTCAAACCATGGTTGGTTGGATCTTCAGATGCAAAACCCACAGACACAGGGGTGCCTGTAATCGCCTGTTTCTTTGAGAGAGATAAACATGATTGTAAGAAACTATTCCTGCCCTGAGGTGCTCACATTTTTTGGGGAAAGACCATAAATATAAAGGATTGAACAGTTTTGCCAACCCCTCCCCTGGAGATTTTACATGACTTAATCACAATAATTCAATGAGGTCATTACTATTATCCCCTTCATTTATACTAGTAAACTGAGGCATAAGGTGGTCAGGTAACATGCCCAATATTAGTCAGTCATTAAGGGTAAGAACCAGGATTTGTATTCAAACAATCTGGCTTCAGAACACACTCTCCTTAACCACACACTTTTATGTGTGTATCAGGTATGTTACCATATAGTTCAATTTGTGCTCCTGTGTGAGACACACACATATAAAAACTCATACAAGCACACACATATCCACATGCACAAATGGGGCATTTGATGGTCTGCTATAGGATTATTATGTAGAGGTTTAGCATGCAAAACCCTACCACCTGGGACCACCCATGCTTCTACTTTCACCTGCTGTGAATTCTAAGTGTCATGAAGGACTATTTGGCCTGTCCCACTCCACCCCACCTTTGCTTACATGTTTTTTTGCCTTGCGCATCCAAGAGCGGCTCTCTGTTCTAAGCCAGTGGAGTTCTATTTGCCCTTCCACACATGGCACAAATCTCACTTGCCCTAAGTTATCCTGAACATTCTCCAAGAAAAATAATTCCTCTGTTCTTTCAAACTATTGTGGATATCTTATGACTGCACTATTTGTCACATATTAAGGTTCATATTTTCATTGTATTTTCACTACTGCCTATAAACTTTCTGAAGGTAGTTTGCTTGTTTCTCTACCCTCAGTAGATAGTACAGGCCATTGTAAAGGGTAAATGTGCAATAAGAATTGGTTGAGTGATGACAGCTCATTGATCTTTTCTTACTCGGGGTGATGATGGTGGTGGTGGCAACAGTTCTCTGGCCGAGAGACTAGACATTAAATCTATGCTTTAGTCTTGCAGCTACATTTTTCAGGTCTTGAAATGCTGTTTCCTCTTTCCATATTATTTTTGTTTTTGTTTTCATTGTTGTGTCGGTCACTTTGTCTTTAGATTTTATTCAATTCAACAAATACTTACTAAGTCCTATAACATTTTAGGAATTTTGACAGGTTCTGGGGATAAAAATAAGAGTAAAGTGTAGATGTTAAACCCAAGAAATTCATAATCTGGAAGGGGAATCACACTTGTAAGTAATAATCACAGCAGAATGTGGCAGATACAAGAAATGAAGTGAAAAGAGTGATTAATTGTCTGGAGGGATTAGTGAAAGCTTTTTAGAAGCGTTGACACCTAAACAAAGTGTTGAAGAATGAGTTGTTAACTAGGTTCCCAGGGAGGGTAGGGCTGTTCACAAATCCTCAGGGCCTCTTTGTAGACCAATCCCCTGCACTCAACATGCAGATTTTCTAAAGCACACTCAATGAATCCATATCCACATAAAATTATTTGTTTTGCTTTAAATTTTTAAAGGCATTTTATAATTTTGCTCTTGAGATGTTAGCTATGATCAGCTATGCTCTCTCAGCAATCATTGCAGGTAATTAGCTAAGCAAGTGTGACAGTAAGAAAAAATGCAACTGAATTGGCTATGAATATAACGAAATTACAAATATAGTAAATAATAAAGTTGATATAATGTATATGTCATATATAACATGTATGAATTATAATTTTTGCCATTTTTCATTTAAAATTTTAAATGAAATTTGAAATTTTAAATAATTTTAAATAATTTTAAATAAAATTTTAAATCGAAAACGTGGTTCAGGACTCAATTACTTACACAAGCCCCAGAGAAGCTCCTAGGCTTTAGGAGTCCCCACCCAGACTGCCAACTGAGTGATCTGGCTACACAGGGAGGACGGAGAGATAGACGTGCAGCACAACAGCAAATGCACATGAAACAGCCTTATTTATTAGGAAACCATGTGGGTTTTTATTCTACCGGAGAATAAATGCAACAGGCAGTCTCCAGAAACTCACAGACTGCCTCTGTCATGACTTAGTGTTTGGTTAGTTCTAGAGACTTTCTTTTCTTGATGCAAATCTGTAAGTGTTTCTTTCTGTATGGTCTCCTTGACTTCTTTACTTGTCTGCAATTTCTCTCTTGTGTACTTTCTTCAAACACATTCCATGACTGATGCCAACTTGTATTTACTTTGTGTTTTGGTTTTTAATGTCTGCTAAGCCTAGAAGTAGCCCTCTTTGTCATGTGCTCCTGCCCTGTTCCGCCACTTGCCACTCCCTACCCTGGCATGCTGCTGCCTACTGACGTCTTCTCCTAAAGCTATGCCATTCCATTCTTGCCCAGATCGGAAGAAATGAAGGCTTAATATCTTTACTTCTGGAAACCCCATTATTTAAGTGGATAAAGACATTCTGACTTATGATCACCAGGAAAAAAAAAGTTTCCAGTGAGAGTAAAACAAAATTATTTTCTACATTCTGATTGTTTTCATTGCCTTAAATAATCCTTTAGCCAGAAATTCTGCCACATTCCAAACAATATCAAGTTAAGACTAGCTCTTTTTGTTTCTTAACTTTTTAGAGAATACTTGAGAAAAATTATTTTTTCTTTGAAGCAAGTCACATTTAAGTGTTATTACCATCTTAAAAAATATGCCTGTCATGATTCAAAAAGAGTAGTTTACAATAAAGAACACACTACCTATTCTGAATACACTAAAGTTTTGTGTAGTAAAATAACATCTGTATTATTTTGTTTACATATTAAAGTTGTCCATGACATTGCAATGGACTTAATGTTTATGTCCCCCCGAAATCCATATGTTGAAATCCTAACCCCCAATATGATGGTATTAGGAGGTGGGGCCCTTGGTAGGTGATTAAGTCATGAAGGCGGCCCTTATGGATGGTAATAGTGCCCTTAGAAGAGAGAACCCAGAGAGCTCTTTTGCCACTTTCTGCCATGTGAGACTACAAGAAGAAGTCAGCTCTCTATGAACCATGAAGTGGGCCCTCACCAGACACTGAATCTTAGATTTCTAGACTCCAGAATTGTGAGAAATAAATGGATGTTGTTTAAGCCACCATCTATGATGTACGCTTAAATCATCAGCCCAACCGGCTGCTTTAAGACAGGTGCCAAATGATGAACATTATTGGAACAATTGAAAATATTTTACTCATATATATATATGCTTTTGCTAATTGCATGATAATACATGCAATTTTAAAAGCACCCAGAATTTACTAATGAAAAAGAAGGCAAGAGTTGTGTAGCATATACACAATTATTGATTGCCAATCCATTTATTATTATACCAAAATACTATTTAAATCCTTTTTGAAATCAGTTTGAAAGCTTCAGGAAGATTTAGCAACATAGGGCATGATGGCTAAATCTGTACATGATGATTGCATGTTGTCAATATTTTGCTAAACCAAATGTTTAATTTTGGCAGGATTTTTGAGATTTTTTTTAACACTGGGTTTTAAAAATAAGGTACAGTTTATCATTAAACTATTGAGGTCTCCCTTCATAATGAGATTTCCACGTAAACCGCCACAAATGTTCCTGAAGACATATTTTAGAAAGGAGATTGATCAGAGCACACTGGTGTGCTGCCAAGCACGTTATGTGAACAGGTTCAGAGACATGCTGGGAGTGGATTACTCGCCATCTTCAGGAGCACTTCCTGCTTCTCTCAGGCTCCCTTCCCCCTCCTTTCATAATCCCGCCTTCTCTCTTGGCCCCTTTCAGCGATTCCCAGTGACTGTTGCCTTCAGAACAGTCCAGGGAGGTGAGAGATGAGGCCGCAGGGGTTTTAGAAACACGGAGCCCTTACTGCCTTCTGTGCTGTCACAGTCCTCGCAAACATCCAAGGGACACGGGTCTAAGTCATTTCCTCTAAAGTGTGGTGAAACAATCCACCTTCATAAAACAAGCACTTTCTGGTTCTTTCAGCACATTTCAAGGACCAGATTTGTTCTTGGGGCATAAACATGAAATCCAG
Organism: Daubentonia madagascariensis; assembly: GCA_023783475.1. NCBI lineage: Eukaryota > Metazoa > Chordata > Mammalia > Primates > Daubentoniidae > Daubentonia > Daubentonia madagascariensis. Next base: position 4,037,580 of record JAKFHU010001035.1, read on the forward strand.
GGTATCAGTTTGACATGAGCAATGCTTTGCCTATATGTTTGTATTTCTAATGCTTAATTAGGATTCGATATATTGACAACCTTAAACTTCCACAGCATAAAATGGCTGCAGAATTTATTAAAATAAGGATGGTTTTAAGCTTGATTTAAATCTTTAGAAGTAGCACCCTATTGAAGTCTTCATTGCACTAATCATTTGTTCCAGGTCCTACAAGAAAAGAAAATAATTTTTTTTTTAACGCATAGAGAGATTGGTTAGGAAATTAGTTAGAAGTGCAACTAAGTGGTTTGTTAATCAGTAACAACTTTGAAGAAGCAAGGTTAATATAATTAGGATAATTAATATAATCCAGCTCTTGCACACTTATAAAAGTCAAATCACTCATGGTTGGATATAGAGATACCAAAGAATTACACCTCTTGTTTTACTGTTGGATGAAAGGCAGACTTGACAAATGAACATCACAGCCCACACATCAGGGAACTGTTCAGCACTTTGCTGTGGCACATAACACCATTTATGTCTTTATTTTTCCAAGATAAAATAGACGTGCACTTTTATATGCCACATTTTTAAAAAATCAGAATCCTGGGATTTTGGGTCATTCACATTAAAGACTAGATAAAGTTTAGATTTTTACCTTCAGAGGATAAAGGAGGGGTCAGTGAGTTAGTGGTTGCTTAATAATTGTCAAAATAATAGAAACAATGACTGTATTAATGAATTTAAACATGAAGGCCATTATACAAGTACGCCTTTATCCCCTATTGATTTCTAATTTTATCAAATTACATTAATCATATTTGGCTATTTATTTTTAAAAATCAATAATATCTTCAAAAGTAGTAATCTGCTTATCCTCCAATCAGATCTGTTACTGTAGATCCTGAAGCTGAGACTACAGGCTGGGTACAATCTGAAGCAAACCAATTTCCCACTGCTTCCGGCCCCACTGCCTAAGCTCTGATCATGCACACATCTCCGTGTTCACCAACACATTCCCCTTCTCTTCCAGCTCTGTGGCTTGGCGTAGACAAACTGCTCAGTGGGAAGCTGCACTGTATTTCCCACATATACACCCTCCACATTGTCAAGGTACAGCTCACATGCATACTCCAGCATGAAATACCCACTGTCATGTTCAAACAGAGTGTCTTCCTCCCAGTCTCTCCTGGCTGTCATGCTAGGACACTCAAATGCATTCTGTCACAATCTGCTTTCCAACATGCTTATTCATGCACATGTATTTTATTCTCCACTAGGCCACATGCTTCTCCAGGGCAGTACTGATACATTCTTCCTTGCATGTGCCTTGCTTGTGTTGGCTAGTCAGATATCAGAGAATTTTTTTTTCTGTTTTGTTTACTATTTGATCCCCTGCACCTGAAACAGAACCTGGCACAAAGTAGATACTCAATAACCATTCGGGGAATGAATAGAAAAACTGACAAATGTCCTGAATAGTTTGAATTTCCATACCTGGTTTAGTTCTTTATATTCATGCCCACAGAGGAGCAGTCCGTGCATAATGAAGGTGGATGGGAAGGGGCAAAAAACCTGGCTTTGTTCTAGGCTCTGCCCGGACAGTTGGAACAAGTCTGTGGGCCGACCATCTAGTGCTTCAGTGTCTCTGTGGTCCTGTCGTCTCTCACCTCTCAAGTGATGCAGCAGCTCCTGTCTAGTGGGCGCTTACAGAAAACGTCCAAGTGGAAACTGAGTGTGCCAGTCACTCATGTCTGCGCCTCGGAGAATCCTTGGTAAAATCAAAGCTGCCTATTTGTTCTCAGGTTTTCCCCGTGCCTGGTGACACTATTTTTGGTTTTGTTTTTGCTTTTTCCGCTCCACTAGTCCCCATGTCTTTTGCTTTTACCCTTCAGCCTGGGTCCATCCCCTGGGATAAGACTCGTATCTCAGAGGGCTCAGTTCTTGCTCTCATGCCTCTAAAACTCAACCGTCCTCTCATCCAATCATCAGGGATCTATTTGCAACGGGCTAATCTAATGCAACTGGCTGTGATCACCTCATGTTCAAAAGTCTGCTTAAGTGTTTCATGAATGGACTCCAAGACAACTCTCTACGTTGTCTCCAGCACTGTGCAGTTTGATGTGGCCCATTGGATAAATTATAGACAAAATGGCTAATCTACCTACAGAAGTTGTAAGTACCAGGGAAGTGTAGTGGAAAATAAGTAGAAGGGTGAGGTAGGCCTATGAATGCTGCTTGAATCATCTCGCTGTGATGTGCAGTTTCTCTTAAGCATTTGCCAGAATGGTTCCTGGATGGCCAATCAGCCCCTGTCAAGATTGACCTGGATTATTTACTAGAATGGCTTCAGATCCTTTGAAGCTGATGTTATAGGAGGATCCCAGCTCAGGATACAGAAGATGGAAGGACAGTTTGCTGTGTGCTTAAACACAGGCACACCTCGTTTTATTGTGCCTCACTTTATTGCACTCCAGAGATAGTGCATTTTTACAAATTGAAGGTTTGTAGCAACCCTGTGTCACGTCTATTAGCTCCATGTTTTCTAACAGCATGTGCTCACGTCATGTCTCTGTGTCACATTTTGGTAATTCTCTCAATAGTTCAAAATTTTCATTATATCTGTTATGGTGATCTGTGGTCAATAATCTTTCCCATTACCATTGTTATTGTTTTGGGGTGCCACAAACCATGCTCATATAAGATGGCGAATATAATAAATATTCTGTGTGTCTGACTGGTCCATGGACAACTATTCCTCTGTCTCTCATCTCCTCCTTGGGCCTCCCTGTTCCCTGAGACACGACATTACTGAAGTTGGGTCAATACCTGTGGGTCAACCCTACAATGTCCTCTAAGTGTTCAAGCAAAAGGAAGATCCCACATCTCTCACTTCAAATCAAAAGCGAGAAGTGATTAACCTAGAGAGGGTGGCATGTCGAAAGCCAAGAGGGGCCAAAAGCTAGGTCTCTTACACCAGTTATCCAAGCTGTGAATTCAAAAGTTCCTGAAGGAAAGTAAAGGAGCTACTCCAGTGAAGACGCAAATGATAAGGAAGCTACACAGTCTTATTGCCAACATGGGAAGAGTTTTAGTGGTCTAGATAGATCAAACCAGCCACAACATTTCCTTAAGCTAAAGCCTAATCCAGAAAAAGGCCCTGACTCTCTTCAATTCTGCGAAGGCTGAGAGAGGAGAGGAATCTGCAGAAGAAAAGTGTGAGGCCGGCAGAGGTTGCTTCATGAGGTTTAAGGAAAGAAGCCATCTCCATAACATAAAAGTGCAAGGTGAAGCAGCAAGTGCTGATGTAGAAACTGAAGGAAGTTTTTCAGAAGATTTAGCTAAGATCATTGATGAAGATGACTGCACTAAACAACGGATTTTCCACTGTAGACAAATCAGGCTTTTATTGGAATAAGTTGCCATCTAGGACTTTCATAGCTACAGAGAAGTCAATTCCTAGCATCAAAGCTTCAAAGGACAGGCTGACTCTCTTGTTAGGGGCTAATGAACCTGGTGACTTTAAGTTTAAGCTGATGCTTATTTACCATTCTGAAAATCCTAGGACCCTTAAGAATAATGCTAAATCTACTCTACCCATGCCCTATAAATGGAAACACAAAGAAAGCACATTTGTTTATAGCATGATTTACTGAATATTTTAAACCCACTGTGGAGACCTACTGGTCAGAAGAGAAAAATTTCTTTAAAAATGTTACTGCTCACTGACAATGCACCTGTCAACCAAGAGCTCTGATGAAGATGTGCAAGGAGATTAATGTTTTCATGCCTGCTAACATAGCAACTCTTCTGCAGCCCATGGATCAAGAATTAATTTTAACTTTCAAGTTTTATTACTTAACAAATACATTTCATAAAGCTATAGCTGCCCCAGATAGTGATTCCCCTGATGGGTCTAGGCAAGGTCAATTGAAAACCTTATGGAAAGGATTTGCCATTCTAGATGCCGTTAGGAACATTTGTGATTCATGGGAGAAGGTCGAAATATCAACATTAATAGGAGTTGGGAGAAATTCATCCTAACCTTAATGAATAACTTTCAGGGATCCAAGACTTCAGTAGAGGAAGCAACTTCAGATGTCGTGGAAACAGCAAGAGAACTAGCATTAGACATGGGACCTGAAGATGTGACTGAGTTGCTGCAATCTTATAATAAAACTTGAATGACTGAAGAGGTGGTTCATGTGGATGAGTAAAGAAAGTGGTTTCTTGAGATGGAATTTACTCTTGATGAAGATGCTGTGAACATTGTTGAAATGACAACAAAGAATTTAGAATATTACATAAACTCAGTGATGAAGCCGTGGCATCTCTAGCTATGAGGTTTGGGAGGATTGATTCCAATTTTGAAAGAAGTTCTACTGTTGGTTAAACTGCTATCAAACAGCATCACATGCTACAAAGAAATCTTTCCTGAAAGGAAGTGTCAATGTAGCAAACTTTACTGTTGTCTTATTTCAAGAAATTGTCACAGCCACGTCAGCCTTCAGCAACCACCACCCTCGATCAGTCAGCAGACACCAACATTGAGGAAAGACCTTCTACCAGCAAAAGGATTACACCCTGCTGAAGGCTCAAATGATTGTTAGCATTTTTTAGCAATAAAGTATTTTTAACTAAGGTATATACTTTTTTTAGACATAATGCTATTGCATACTTAATAGGCAATAGTATAGTGTAAACATAACTTTTATATGCACTGGGAAACCAAAATATTTGTATGACTCCCTTTATTGTAATATTTCTTTTACTGTGGTAGTCTGGAACTAAACTTGTAATATCTCCCAGGTATGCCTGTATGTGAAAATCTAGTTGTTCTGAAGGGTGCCTTGATATATGAAAACATTTCCCTAATTAATCTGTGTTCTTTTGAAAGAAATTCTTGGTGTCTCACCTGAGTCTTCAAGAGAGTAAAGATATACCATAAACTACCTCGGCAATAGCCAATCCTCTCAGGGCTTTTAATTTCCACATCTGGAAAAGGGTAGTTGAAATTGGACTATTTAATATCCAAGATTTTCTACAATTGTAAATTTTCTTTGGAGTAAATTTTCATAATCCACTTTTATAGACTTAGGTTTGTTGTAGTTGCACTAGGAATCAGTGTAGGTGGGGACAATTATATAATTAAACATGTAAAATACAGGTGTAAAGATTATTATAATTACTTGCATGAACATGTTTATCTAGTATTGAGCTACATTTACAGAAACTGAGGACTTTGCATTTATATATTTTATAATTATTTATCTCCTTTTCCCTTGATTTCTGAGAAGCTTAGAGTGAAATGTGTGGCCCAGTTCTTTGGCACCAGTGTAGAAACTGATGGTGTCCATTTGGTATATCAAACTCATCCTAACATTGTTTTTTCCTTACCACAATTTTCTCTTCATTTTATTTTATTTATTTTAGAAAGTCCTCAGCTCTCTACAATTCATTTGTAAAAAAATGAGTCATATTGTATATAAATAAATCATTGATTACTAGACATAGCCAATTTTATTAGGCAAGGTAGTTACAAATAGTTACAATTTTAAAAGTGAAAGTGGATGATGCTTCGTTATTCAATAAGTGCCTTCCATGGTGAATGTTCTTTATAAAAATCTGCACGGTCATAACTATCTTATCTTCTGCTTATTTAACCAAAAGAATAAATCAACCCTGAATCTCCAAGCAGCATCTGTGAAATCTCCAAAATACAGGTCAAAGACTATCTGTCTCTATCTTCCCATCTTGCAGCTCAGGAATTGGAAGTCTGTGCTGCTCACGCAGCGGCAGAATCCAACACTGCTGGAGTCGTCTTGATTTACCCCTCACCGTGGCAGACACTCTTGCTTCCTTCTGAAGTTACCAAGGTCCTGTGTAATACGCACATGTGTTGACACTGCTTCAGTCCTCATGCTGTTATCTCTACACGGGTGTAAGTTTCTTGGACTTCATGCTTCAAGTCATGTCTGGGTGGAGTTGCCAATTCTGCTTTCTAAGGGGCACCTTTAAACAAAAAGGCTTTGTGGCTAAAATTCGTATTAGAAAGAAAGGTTGTCCGGATGGGGACCCCTAGACTTTGTAAGGAAATGGAAATCTGAGTGGTCTTTGCATCACTATTAATATTGACATTAACGTGTTAAGGAGGCAACAGGTAGTCCTTGAGGGGGATTTAGGTCGTTTAAAAGAAAAGTGCTTTTCACACTGCCTGTGATTGGCAGAACATTCCTTACAAGAAAACAGGGAGTTCCTTATCTTTCACAAGACAACTCTGAAATGCCTCAAATAATGAAAGACTCATAAAAAAGCACTATGGAGTCAAGAGTAGGAAAAAACCCACACTATTAAAGATCTTTATAACTTAACTTATTTCAAAAAAGAAAACAAATAGATTTGACCTTGTTTTCTTCACTATACAAATCGATGTTGTAACAGGTAGATACAAATGGAATTTTAAATGCAAACTCAGAGCCCCCAGATACAGCATTCCTTCCTTCACATTGACATTTGATTAAATCAGACTGATTCATTTACAGATTAAATGATCCCCTTGAAGGATATTGGACAGGGAAACTGTTTTCATTTGAAGTATTAATTGTAACAAACTAACTCGTGGTGGCAAAGATATTTGCAGATCTGACACAATGGTTTTAAATTCTGATTTTTAAAGGGCACTTGCTGGAGATAGGTTCTGAGACAGCATACCTGAAGCCCTTTAATTGACATTTCTGGGTACCAGAAAGAAAAATCTGAAGAGATACACACAGGTGAGGATGTTTAAAGTGGTGTGATAAATTGTGTAATTTGGTAAAGCATTTGAAGGAAAATGCCAATCAGTCTGTGAGTAAGCATGTAGGCGTTGTTAAGATGGAGGAAGAACTCACATTGGAGCAACGCGTGTTGAGCAGGAGGAATAATATGTACAAGAAGATAAGCTCTAAATGCAGGTGCTCCATGATTTACCTACTGGAGCTGGATGTTTCACTTAGAATTATAGTTCCTTAGTGTGGAACGGAATTTAAAACCCAGAAAGAAAAGAATAAGAGCAGCTCTTATTAAGAACAAGAGCAGCATGTACAGGGTTTAATTAAAGCTACTTGAGGAAGCAGACAGCTAATACAGACTCTGTCTGATTTTTCAACATCTTTAACCTACCAAATGTCTCTCTAACATATTATTAAATTACATAATCAGGACATGTTCTTTTTTGTAAGATCAAGAGCTCATTGCCGCAAAAAAAGAACACATGCTGATTATGTATTAAATATATGCAAGTGTGTATGCATATGTGTAGCTTCAAGTGAAGGAAGAGCATTATTTTGCCATTGGAATTGTTCAAGCTGTAAGCCAGAGACCATTCTCTGATTCAACTTTCTAGTCTATTCTTTCTATTTATGTATTCATTCAACCATCCAGTATTTTCAAATCCCTGGTTTTAGCAGTACTTTGCTTGTCACTGAGGACTGACATATAAATATAGCACACCCCTTTCCTCATGGACCTGAGTAGGAGGAGGAAACATGTACATAGAGGATCAAAACCAGTTGTCACAGGAGCACAACAGATGCCTGGGAGTCCTTTGTGATCCTAGAAGAGGAACTTTATCATGAATGACCTCCTGGGTGAGATGATATTTATTTGGATTTTGAAAGAAGCAGCTTGGTGCAATGTAAATACCCAGGATTTTGTAGTCAACAATTGTGTTTAAATCTACTTATGAGTCATAACATTTTGGACAAAAATCTCTCTGAACCTCCTTTTCCTATCTGTCAAATGTAGGTGATGGTAGTGCGTATACTCCAGAGTGGGGATGTGCATTAAATGGCTTGAAGATTTGAGAGGAAAAGTATTGAGCACATGGTAAGTGCTCAACAGTGTGTAGCAGAGTTAATACTGCTAGCTATAGTGTTAATGTTAATGTAGATAGCATGGGGGAAGGGAAGAACATTTTAAACAGGTGACAGACAAACCCTGGGATAAGGAGAGAGAATAACCACTCCAGGGAAAAGCAAGTACTGTTGCCCGGCTACACTGCATTCCTCATCTGGTGGGTGAGGGAGAACACGAGGAAGGGGCAGGTGGTGAGGGGCTCATATGCTGTACCAAGGGGAATGAAAACTGTAACAGAGACAATAAACTAATACAGAATTTTGAAAAGGGGAGTGTCACCGTCAGTTTTACATTTGACAAAGATGACCTGGGTGTCCAATGTAGAGAATGGCCAGTGTTGTGGACACTGGGACTGGGAACACAATTAGGTGGCCCTGGGAGAAGGCGAAAGAGCCCCCCAAGTCAGGGTAAGCAGGATAAATCAGAGAGATGTGTCGTGGGAGCATCAACAGGTGGAATGTGGAGGTGCTGAAGGTTTGGCCAGCAGCCAGTGCCCATACCTGAGATTGAAAAGAGAGAGCTAAAGGGAGGAAGGAAGGTTAATCCACTTTTGCACGGGTAGAGTGAGGATTGCCTGTAGGTTGAACAGGCAAAAGTGAATGTAAATCAGGAGCACAGGAGAAATCCTACTGTGAAGAGTGACTTAGGGCAGTGGTCCCCAACCTTTTTGATAGCAGGGACCAGTTCCATGGAAGACAGTTTTTCCATGACTCAAGTGCACAGGAGAGCCTCGGCCTGGGTAGGGTAGGGGATGCAGGGGTGGAGCTCTGTGGCCTGGTCACTAACAGGCCATGGACTGGTACTGGTCTGTGGCCCAGGGTTGGGGACCGCAGAGTTTGGGATTGTCAGTGTTCAAAAGACAATTGAAACAGGGGCATGGTTAATGCAGATTTTTTGTTTATATGATATGCTCTTTGTTATGACCACAGTTGGATCCAAGTAAAATTAACATTTAAAGAGCATACTACAAGAAAACATTAGTTTTCAATCACAAACTAATGCAGTTCAGGTTTACCACTGATTTGAGGTTGCTGCTCATTTTACCAGGCAGGATCTATAAGAAGTGTCAGAACACTTAATATTTACCCTTGTTCTTTTGTTGCCTAAACCACTTGCTTATGAAGGACCTGTAATCACTAAGTTAAATTTTATTTTGTTCTAGTAATTCAATTCTTGTTAGTGGCATTAAATATATTGATATGTTATTAATACTGTTATTAAAAGTGATATTAATTATGGCAAACGTCTATTTACAAGTCATAAAAGTCAAATACTTCATACCTAGATCTCTTGACAGAGACAGAACTCAAGCCCAGTTTGTCTCATGTTAAATCTCACTCCTACATTTGTCAAGGCTGCCTCCATGTAGGTTTTATATAGCATGAGTTATAAACAAGAACCGTATTTCCTTTCTGTGACTATGTATAAACTTATGTCTTAATCTGTCCTAAATTTTACTTCTTTTGTGACATAATCTACAAATATTTCATATACTACTCAAAAACTTGGGATATTGGGTCAAAATTGGGGCTTGGGGATTTTTTGATATGAGCCAATCTCACTGGAGTTAAGTGATATCTCATTGTGGTTTTGATTTGCATTTCCCATAATATTCTGAAATTAAAAAAAAATCGGGGCTTGGGTGAAAGGGGGAAATAGCAGAGAAATGGTTAAGGATGGAAATGCACCCTTCCATTCTAAAGTGTGGCCATGAGGTACCTCAGGCTTCCAGCTTCAGAGCACATCATTGCACATGATTAATTTTCTCTAATGTACTAACTTTATTTTTGAGAACACTAGAAATGAGCTGGTGTAAGTATTGAATCTTATCATCAATTATCGATAGACTAAGTCTGTAAAATTCCACTGGAATTTGAGAGTTGCTGAGAATCAGAGTATAGCTAATAGGTTGTGCAGAAAAGCCATGTGCATACGCTAAATCTTCTTTTTTCAGCCTGATAGTTTTTACTAGATGGATGAATCTATCTCTACTATAAAAAATTTAATATTCCTGACTGATGAGGTCTTGTGTTTTCAGTGTTAACAGGCTAGGCTGGCAATCTGATTCTGATATTAATGAATACAATCATTGAAAAGTATTTAACTGCATGAGCCCATTTCTCATTTGAAAATATAGAATCTGCAACAGTAATTTATTTCTACCAATAGAGAATTAAGTCTTCTAGTTGGGTATACACAAAAAAGTCATCATTTCTAAGAAAGTCTTGCAGTATCATTGATGAAAGATCAGTAACCTTTATCACTGGCAGGATCATATCTTCATTCTTGCACATTCATGTGCTTGGGAATTATTTTGCTGAGAGAAGAACAAATTCAGCTTGCTAGAAGTTGTCCTTCTCTTTGGGTATCAATATCATTAAGATACAAACTATAACATGTTCAATTGAAGCCGGACTAGAGAAATGATAGGTGAGGAAAAAAATGAGAAAAATCGTCCTCCTTGGTTCAGTCATTTAGTTATTTATTCACAGCACATACATGTCTTGCAAACTTCATGCAGAAATAAGTGGGAAAATTATTGGAATTCGTCATTTTTTCTTTGAAACGGTTATAGGAATTCTGGTTTGAATTAGAAAATACAAACTAGTGGAGGACAAATAAATGTTTTATTGAACTCTCTTTCCTGACATGAGTTAAGTGTCCTTTAAAGGTATAGGCATATGGCAAACGTGGTGTCTAATGGGTACGGTACCCACGGATATAATAATTTTGAGTCTCCTTCAAACCAGCTCTATTACAACAGTTCTCAACCAGAAGCAATTTTCCCCCAGGGGACATTTGGCAATGTCTGGAGATGTTTTTGATTGTCTCAACTAGAAGTAATGGGGTGCGGTGATATTAGTATCTATTGGGTAGAGGCCAGGATGCTGCTAAACATTCTAAAATGCACAGGACAGCTTCTCCTCATTCTGCCCGCCCCCCACCATAAGTAATGATCCACTCTAAAGTTACAATAGTGCACACTCACTATATATATTAAATATAATATATATTTTTAGGCAATTTACTACGTCGATTTAATACTTTAGATCTGTCTGAAATAAAGTTTAAACCTATAGTTCGGGCACATGATAACAAGGATAGAAATATGCTCCAGTTTAATAGGGCCAGATTAAATAAAAACTTCCATCTGGCTTCCATGCTGAGGCCTGTGGAAGCCTTAAAGAATATATTTATTATGGCTTGTGCAGGATCTAGCAGTGGAGAACTCCAACTGAGTATTTATTGAATTTGGCACAAGCACTAGTTTTTGTTGGATGTTTGCATATAATTTTATTAATTCAACTTTTACCATATTCCAATATTTTTGGTTAACATGGGACTTTAAAATTAGTGGGCCATCTGCTTTAGATGTTGAAGGATATTTTCTGCTAAAGATTTGGAAAGAGGCAAAGCATGAGATGCACATATTGTCTCAGTAAAATAAATAAAATAATTAAAATGTTCCACTTAGTATTGTCCCAATGAATTTTCAGAACTCTCGTTTTCAATTTTTGCTAAAACTTATAAGCATTGAAATAAATCAACACAAAGTATATTTTGATGTAGTTTTCTACAAAGAGGTGTCTGAATGTATACTCTCAAATGTATTAACTCATCCACATTAAGAATACTTTCCATTTGACATGGATTTTAATAATGTTGAGTGCATAAGATATTTCAAATTTAATGAACAAATATTAATATACCAATAATGTGCATATGTGTTCACTACAATTTACCTACACATGTCAGGGATATCTTACTGTCTTAAATGGGCTGATTTGATTAATGATACCTGGGCATGCCCTAGGATGTGAACACATGGCATTTTCATAGAACTGCCTTAGGTTCAAGAAATCCAAAGGGACTTCATTACAGCATCCCTGGAAAAGGTTTTCACAATATGGAACCTATGGGTAGTTTTAACTGGAGACACTATTCTGTTTTTATTTATCTTGAATAAACCATATTTGTAGCTGGAGTTGGGAGTCTCTGAGTCATAAGGGTTGCTTTTAAGCAATGTTTAAATGTATTTGTAGGTAAGTATTTTTAAACATTAATGCCTGCTTAAGTTTTCAGACATGTCTCAGTGGTATAAAAAATAAACTATGAGTTAATTTGCTAATTGTTTGCTTTTGTTTTTTTGATGATCTACTATGCAAATCTGAAGACGTCTCAGTTGCACCTATTCCCTCGAGGACACCTTTCCAGTGGCTTCAGATCATACATAGAAATAAAATAAAGTAATACTAATTCTTCACCATGGCTGAGGGCCTTAAATTATCTACTTAAAACAGCTTTCCACTCTTCAAATGGCCAAGAAATCATTTGCCTCTGGGCCTTTGTATTTTCTGCTTCTTTTGCCCAGAATCCTCAGCTCTCTAATATGCATATAATTCACTTTCTTAGTTAATCTTCTGCTCAAGTATTACTTCCACAGAAGAGATTTCCCTGAATAGCCTTCTTAAATAGTACTTGACATTTTTTATCTACCTTACTCTTCTTTGTTTTTCTTTGTTGCTTTTATTACATCTAACATTATATTATATATGTATTCACTTATTTTTTTACTCTGTTTTCCCCACTGTACATACATAAACTCCCTTAGAGTACATACTATGTCCTATTAGCTATTGTATCCCCAGAAACTAGATCGTGTCTGACCCGCACTAAATGCTGAATAAAAATGTATTGAATAAATGAATAAATAAATTTTAACATGACGTTTCACAAATTTTTATAGATACAACCAGTAATAATAATGGTTTAAATATATCAACCACTTACCAGGAGCCAGGCACATTATGTTAATATCTCATTTAATGCCTCATGACACACTGAGGTAGGTGATGTTAGTATCCCCAATGAATAGATTAGAAAACTGAGATCAACAAAATTAAGTAATTTTCCCATCTTAAAGCTGGTAAAGTTTAAAGTTTTGATTCTAAAACCTGTGATTTTAACCACTTACACAATACTCTTCCTGATGCATGAGGTTGAACATTAAATTAGAACATAACTACATTTATCAAAATACCAGAGGTGATAAACATTTATTCACTTTTACAAAAACTATTTAATGAGCACTGCATGAAGACCTTGTGATAGGACAGTGATAATGAATTGTGGTTTTATGTATTTATTCTCTCTCCACTTAGAGACAAATAATTTAGCTCTGATCACCAACAAATTCTAATAATGAACTTTTCAATGAAGCATACAAACAAGGTAGGTAAAACTGAGTTATGAGTATATGTTTGGCATCAGAATTATCTGATACTCTTCTTTCTAAACTCTGTCTCAACCTTACTAAATTAGAGGCTCTGCAGATGGGGCCCAGGTGATTCTGACACTTTTTAAAATATTGGGAAAAGGAAATTTCTTGAAAAGTTACACCAGTTTTTTTTAAAGAGGTCCAGAAAATATGTGATTGCTCTAATATTCTAAAATAAAATACATTGCATACTGCTCTCCAAACAATTTTGGGTCAGTGATCAATTTCACAGCTGCAAACTCTTCTCTCTGTAAAATGTCCTTTATTAGCACTGCTCTTAGAAAGACTGGTAATGCCATTAATACCTACCATTGCATGTGTTTATGCTGAGTTAAATGCTACTAGTACTGCCTGCTTCCCATAAACACAAGCAGCAGTTAGCAGGAAGCAAGAGCATTTTAGAAACTTCTGAAGTCAGTGCTATTTCTTCAAGCACGATCAGTCCACTGAAGTTCATTTTGATGCCCCAGTAGGACGGTGCAGATTAAAGAGATGGGTGCTTAAAACATGCTGGAATATTTTGACTAACATGTCTAGAAAGGTTCTTTTTATCCCTTAGTAAATGTTCTTTTAAATATTCACTAATTTACATCAATTTTAATTGCTTCCATTCCCAAATGAGCATGTCATTGCTTTCTGAATTTGGAGGAATATCATTTCCTTTGCTGCATCCGTTTAGCTCAGTTTGGTACAAAAATTGCCAAGGCCCCAGTTTCAATTTGCTCAATGGTCATAGTTTGTATCCCTTATGGTTCCATCCAGTGGTCTTCAAAATGTTCACAATATTTTGTGAACATTTTGTGAATATTTTGTGAACATTTTGTGAATATTTTGTGAACACAAAATTACTATTCACAATAAAGTCAGACAGGGGCATTAAGAGAAGCAGAGAACCACCCACCAATAGGATTGGGAGAACAACTTAGAACATGTGCTGTGAATTATGATATTAATAGACCTTAAGTTACAGGTATATCCACAGTGATTATGGTAATAAATGAAATCAGTATATGATTTAAATGAAATCAGTATATGATCAAAACTATTTTTACAAATATTATTCAATTAATCTTCCCAACTTCTTTACTAATACATGCATTTTTTTGATTCTGTATAACAATATTTGAGACTCAGTTGCCTATCTTCATGCAACTTGTACATGGCAGGAAAGAGACTTGGAACCCTGTTGCTGCTGTTATTTTTTTAAGTCAGCACATTGGTGAACTTGTTTATCTGAAAACCAATAATGTTTTTCCAAATGTATAGATGATGTAGAGGGAAATACAGAGAGATAAAGGTCCTTTTTTTCTCCTACCTGTAAATTTCCAAAGTTCTTGGAAGTTTTCTCTTTTAGTCAAATGTTCAACTTTATCAATCAATTTTATTGAACAGTGTCAATGGAGTTAGAATACTATACAGTGGTTTAATCCACTTTTTTTATGTTAATAAAACTCATTTTTTTTACAAAAGCATCTCCATTAGAACCAAAAAAAAATCAGGCTAAATGAGTTTACATCACTCTTCTGATGACAAATCACTTTAAATGATTTTATAATTACTCTTAACTACAGGCAAAGTTGAGGCTAAAAAAAAATATTGAGGGAATGAAGGGTTCAAAGTTAGCCAACTTTGTTTCTTACTGTGGCAATAAACCTGACCAATTTAACTGACAGAAAAGAGATAGTGTCACTTTAAGAATAACCTAAATTTCTTTGTACCTAAAGGAAAAGTTGCAGCTGTATAAGTAGTTTGAAAGTGGAGTCTGCATACCCCTGGGGGAGTCCCTGAGGTACTTTCAGGGGGCCTATGAGGTAAAAACCATTTTCATAGAAACACTAAGATGTACTTTGCGTTTTTATTATGCCGGCATTTGTGCTGATGGTGCAAAGGAAATAGTGGGTAAAACTGCTGGTGCCGTAGCATGAATCAAGGCCATGCCCCGATCTGCACTGCTACTCATTGGATTCTGCACCTCCATGCACTAGACGAAAAGAAAATAAAAAGCCAGTTTCATTTAAGAAAGTCCTTGATGAAGCAGGAAACATTATTCCTTTATTAAATCTCAGCACTGAGGATATGCCTTTTTATTATAATATTCTATGTGATGAAATGGGACATACATGTGAAACATTTCTGCTGAATACTGACATGCAATAGTTGTCTTGAGGAAAATCACTCCCGTGATTGAGTTTCACACTGAATTTACCACTTGTTTTATGGCATTCAATTTTAATTGGAAAGAATGAGAGACAAATGGTGGGTATTCAGAGTTGAGTATTTGACAAACATTGCCTTGAAAATGAAGTAAGTTTGCCACTTCAAGGAAAGGAACTAAGAATATTCATTGTCTATGATTACATTTGAGCTTCCAATCAACCGTTAGATGTTTGGATAACTTGTATTCATAATAATCCAAAATTATGTAAAGATTCATTCAAAATGCAAGACAAACCAATAGATTGTACAAAAAGATGATTGCTATGTTTAAGATTCCACATTGCAACTACACCTATTAAACTATCACTTGTTGAGTTTTGGTATACTATTAAAATAGAGAATATCCACAATTTTCTGAAAAGGCTATTAAAATACTCCTTCCTTTTCTACCACATATTTGTGTGAGGCCAGATTTTCTAGACATGTTTAAAACAAAAAAATTAAAAATTCAAGAAATTGAATTACATTTCCATTTAATTAAATAAATATTTAATGTATTAATAGGAGGAGCTAGGAGCATCCAACTGCCTTCAATTAATCCAGACACTAAAGTGATTTGGAAAAACATAACAACGCCTATATGCGTGAAGCTGGGAACACTTTGGAAATATGTCCTCTCTTTAATGTAACACAAATATATGTCTTTCCAAATCCCCATGCTATATCATGATAGGCTAAATTTACCTACTTTATATTACTGTTATGACAAAAAAAGTGTTGTTTTGAAAATCAGCCAACCAGAAAGGCAGAGAGACAGACACAGAGACCAGGGCAGGACCCCACTCAGAGAGAGACGGAAGAGTCATGAATATTTCATCCATTAGAATGAATCGCTCTTGTTGTTTTCATATTACTTGCGAATTTTTTCACACCATAGAGAAAACCCAACAGATGTTGATCCTTTCCTGCAGTGAAGAATCACTACTTCATGATGAAAACTGAGGCCTTTTGCCCAGGGCGGCTGTTACACTCTGCTAGTTCTGCATCACTGCATTTTCCATCTGCAGTGCCCGTAAGGAGACATAGAACTGGTCAGAAGTTAGCGGATGCAGCCTAAATGTCCATCGACAGATGAATGCATGAAGAAAACGAGGTAAGCCAGGCACGAAAGGCACGTGGAAAGCACTGTGTGATCTCACTAATATGTGGAATTCAAAAAAGACGAACTCATAGCAGCGGAGAGTCGAACGGCAGTTGCCAGGGGCTGTGGTGGGTAGGAGAGATGGGGACAGGTTGGTCAAAGGACACAAAGTTTCAGTTATGCGAGATGAATAAGTTACGGAGATCAAACGTCCCGTGGTGACTGTGGTTAACAATACTGTATTGTGCACTTGGAATTTGCTGAGAGGGCAGATCTTAAGTGTTCTCTCAACACACACGTAAAAAATAACAAAATGGTAAGTATGTGAGGTGACAGATATGTTAATTAGCTTGATTGTGGTAATCATTTCACAACGTACATGTCTATCAAAACACCAGTTGTACACTTTAAATATACACAATTTTTTATTTGTCAATCATATCTGAATAAAGCTGGGAAGAAACAGTGCTTCACTAGGCGGTGCTGTCAACACTGTGGGGCTCACAGGCAGGGCAGGATTCAGACTGCTGTTTCCCCCTGCTTTAGTCCCTGTTTTTTGTTTCAAACAAAATGTCAATAGTTCTCTCTTTCTAATTTTATATTAGCCTAAAACACTGATTTTTAAGGTATAGAAATGTCATCTGTCACATGTTCACGTCTTAATGACATGCAAATGCATAGGCCAATGACGATGCCAGCCCGGGAGTCTGAGTAAGCATTTTGGCAGTGTTCATACTCTTACAGAAAAGGTGAGTCTTTAGAGCATCCCACACTGCTGCAGTGACACTAAGTGGCACTGAGGCATCGCTATGTTTAATTATTTCTGGCATGCACATGCTTTTATTGCAAAGGAAAGATAAACAACTGCTGTGTTGCCCTTGTGTCCATTCCATTTGTTAGTAAAATAGCTCTCAGTTACTTGTAGTACAATTCCTGTCTTTTTCCCCCAAGAAAGGGCAAATGATTTAGGAGAAATAGTATGAAAATCAGCCAGACTTGGATTTGCATCCTGCCTTGTCCATTCAAATATGTGAACGGGGCGAGTTACCAAACTTTCTCAGCTTCAGAGTCTCCTTCAAATGAGAATAATACTTTAAAAAGCTAGGGTCATGTTGAAGACTAAAAATAATAAATATGCATAAGTACCCAGCAGATTACCTGCACTGTGATAGACATTTAAAAGTTATTAGTTTCTCTCTCTATCCCTTTCCTACAAATGAGAGGTCAGAAATTCTGTTAAGAATTTTTTAATCAATAATTATTTTCTAATTTTCATTTAACAGAAAGTATAAATTCAAGAGAATATTTTCATAGGAATCAGCATAGGAACAATAATCTTAGCATCTAAAACTAAATGCTAACTTCCACCTGCAAAGGATTTTAACCAAAAAGTTTATATCTTTCTAGAAAACTTCCACCTAAGCCACTCCTACAGCTGGTTTTGCTATGAATTTGTGTACAGCAGGTGGCCGTGGCATTTTTGGCTCTATTTCCCCTTAGGGTAAAATGTGTTGCTGTTTTTTACATTTCCTATTATTTGAAAAAATAAAACATGTACTCAAATGCATGCGTCTTTCTCCCGGTGGATGGCTCCTTCGTTTCACTGCACAGCTTCAGTAAACAGCTCACTTCCTCATTCAGCCTAGGAAGACCAGAGGAAGACAAGGCTCCGCAGATAACGACTGGAGTTCCAACTGATTTAGGGACATACAGCTACTTGGAGCATATCCCTTTGTGTATGTCACTTCTCTACATAGTTATATATTCATTTAAATTACACTTCAATGCAAATTTTGTACAGCGACAAATAGTAAAGCCATATAAAAAGTCCTTTATTAAATCAAGAATGAATGATTAAGTAAGTACATGGAATCCAGAGGAAGAAGAGATTTAAGCTCTGAGAAAAGGATTGACTTGAGATCGTTAAAATAACTCAATTATTTGTGGACGGAATGAGTGAAAGGGGCGAGTATGAAAGAACAAGAGGATGACGTCGTTCCTGTAGAACGGGACGCTCTGGGAGTCACGTGGGAGGTTTAGCTTGATCAGAGGCTAGAATGAGGGATGCATGAAAATTCACATAGGCCTTTGGACTGAGGTCACAGCAAAGAAGGAACCACCTAAGCAAAATGTCCACATCCCTCAGGTAACAGAAGCGATCCTTGCAGGTTTTGTGCAGCAGAGCAGAACAAAGGCGGTGAGCACATGGATCAAGCATGCATGTCATGGCAAATGCACATGAAATGTCTGAGACTTTTTTTTTTTTGAGTGGTTATAGTTAACGATTCCTCTGATTTAATATGAGCTGTTAAAAAGAATCACTGCATTTCAACCAAATTATCATACCACTAAAAATGTTCATCAACCTGTCAGTGTTGTGCCTGCAACTTGAACCCTCTGATGATTTAACTTTCATGCAATATTCGATCTTTTTATCACAAAAGTGAAGGTAAATAACTCAATGCAAATAGAAAACTCTTTTAGCTTCCTTCAAGGAGCTGCTTTAAGGGTTCAGGGCCCTTGTGCCCCTCGACTCAGTATGAACAGCTTAGCATGAGAATATTGGCTGCAAAATCCAAGCATTCTGCACTAGCAGATGGAGTGTGTGGCCATTTTTGAAGAGGAACAAATGTATGAATTTAATTAGAAAGGGATTTGACAGCTCCTTTCCTGTGGTTGCATAATTTTGGAGACAATTGGAATAAAGTACGTGTTTTCTTCTTATAAAGATATACCGTTGCAACATTTTCTAATTTCTTCCTTTTTTTCTGATTTTCTATTTTCCTTCTTCCATTAAGAGCTCATAAGTGATATTATTCATGCAAGTTTTTTTTCCAGATTTGTGGTAAAGACTGGTTATTTGTATGATTCTTTTAACAAGAGACCCAGTTGGCATGCATGCACTTAATTTATGGCTGGCCAAGTGCTCACAGCAGCCTGCCTTTGAGACCACGTGCTTCACACTGCCCTGAGCAGTTTATCAAAGATGTTGTGGAGCAGAGAAATTGCAGTCTTTTCAGAGGGCAGGCCTCAGTGCCTTACGTTATTTTTACAGGGACTATTTTAGAGATACAATGCTCAGTCTCACAATATATTAAAGGAAGAACTAAGGAAAAAGAAAGTGTTCTTAATCTCAGTCCAATTTTTGATATTTAATAGCAAAAGGCCTGCAAGGGGTCAGTGTGCATGAAGTGTTTGCAGAAGCCCCCATGGACGGCAGCCTTCTCCTGATGTGCAGAGTCCACAAGAAGATAAAATGAGAGTCCTAGGGCAGAGATGTACCTTAAGCAATAATGTTTTTAACTCTTAGATATTTATTTAATCTGTAAAATGGAGATGATGCTAACCCTACCTACCAAGCTGATGTTGATTAAGTGCAATAATACACAAAGAAAAACTGAAAGCATTCAAATATAAAGGACTTCCACTTGCACCACTGCCCTAAACTCCACCAAACTGTCTTTCCATATTGACTGCCATGCTATTTAGTTAAGGGGTGTTATCTGGTGAGTGTTAGACCACTACCAGTAGCTCACTCTATGCCAAAGAGAAAGACATCAGATCTTGGGGACTGTGCATAACCATGTGTTGGAGGCTCCCTCAAAAGCCTAGACAAAGCCACCCATTCTTAAGGACTCCAGCACTTAGACTGCATCTCACACAGCAAGTGTCTTGTTTGCTTTGGGACCCATTGTACTTGCTTCATTTGCCTACTGGACAAACAGAGGTGATATGGACAGAGGATAGTAACAGCATATCTCCATGTGACTTGGCTTCCCATCCTCTTCCACATAAAATGAAATAACAGAAAAGCCAGGACAAGGCACTGCACATACCTAGTAACCCCTGGAAACAGAGATGGAGGAATCATCTTAAGTATTCATTGAAAAAATAGATGTCAAGTAATTGTATATACCAGGCCCTTGGTCAATACATAACAGAGAGAAGAATGTACATAATCCCTTCCCTTTTGAGACAGAGTTTAACAATGGACACCTACAATAAAAAAGTAAAACAATGAATACATCCAATCAGGACTCTGAGGAAGAAAGCAGGGCTCTATGAAAGAGAAAAACAGACATGTGGGGGGGAGAAGGATTTAAAGACATCACTGCCATAGTAATTTTTAAGATAAGCCCTGAAGGTATAAAAGAAGCCAGCCAGAAGAGCAAAGAGGAAGAACATGCCAGACTGAAGTCATGACATGTGTGTAGGTCCCAAGGCAAGACAGTGAGACCCATGTCTGAGGAAATGAAAGGCAGAACCTTGGGGCATTGTGTGGACTAGAAACACAGGGTGAGGGAGAGATTCTAGAAGCCAGGTCACACTGCATGCCCTTGGGTATGGCATGTTAAGGAGTTTCTATACGAATAGGCACTTCATTAGGGGATACTGTAGGAGTCCCACTGAATTAAAATCTATGGCTTCTACTCAGGCACTTATGTTCTTCAAGGCAAGATACCAGCAAACAAATAAACAAAAAAGGAATCATATTAGGATGAGAGATTCTGAAAAATTTTCCTCTTCTTTACAAATTTTAAAATTTGTATATTATATTTATAAGGTTTGATTAACTTATGTGCAATCCTTCTATATGAACTTATCTCAGAATTCTAATAAAGAACTATACTATATAAAGAGCCATTCTGCTTCAACATGTGTATAAATTCAAGAATTGGCATTTTATTTTAGAGAAATATGTGACTCAGATTAGACTACATACCCATTAAGGGTGCCCTCCATGTCATAATTCTTAATACAAAGACAGTAGACTCAAGGATGTAGTTAAATGTGGTCAAAAAGTTATATGCTGCAATATACTGTCAAAAATCAAAGACACATGATACCCATATTGTGTAGTTAGGATCTCAGGACCATACAAAAACCTAAAGTTGGAAAATGTTTTATTTTTGGCATATATTATGAAGTAAGTTATTTTGGACATTAAAATGAATAAAAAATACAAAATTTTATTTGATGGCAACTGTGAGTATATTTTTAAATACTGTTAACTGACACTGCATCATATTCAAAATGATCTTTAGTGGTGTTCCATGAAGTAAAAGTTGTGTTTCTATAAAAAGTAAATAACAGGAAATGATTACATTAAAACAATGCATAACAATGCTCTAATACAAAAAGGAAAATGAACCCATGATAAACATTATTATATTCTTTTGGTACCACGATGCATTTTAATCTTCAGTAAAGTACAATATGTTTTGGGTAATAGTTTTTCTTGAAATCTAAGTAAATTGATAGTTTTTCCAAGTTTAAAGGTAGGAAACTCACAATGGAGAAATCATGAAAAAGAGATAAATACTAAAATATTTCAAATAAGATGTAATTTCTCCAGCAAGTAATAAAGCTACTATTGACATGGTGATATACAATCTTTCATAACATTTTTTTCAATTTAAGGGAGGATAAGATAAATACTTTCTTGTAACCTGATTTTTTAATTTTTAAATATTTTTTATTTTATTTTACATGATGCAATAATGTCCATCGTAATGACAGATTAGCCTTCTGAGTTTAAGTTGCAGCCTCATATTCAATTAAAGACACACACCATTAAATACTTAGCTCATCCCCCCACACAAAGAAATTTCACCTCCTTTTAGTTCGTTGCAATTATAAACATGCTACATTAAACATATTTCTACGTGTAACTTTATGTATTTCCTAATTATTTCCTTAGAACATGGTCTGAAATTTGAAGTGGCAGCTCATCAAAGCTTATTATGACTACTTATAAACTGCCTTCTATGCAGAAGTGACTGGTGGTGGAGCTGTGAAGTTGTGCATCATGGTAGTACTTCTTATTAGATTGCAACAATTTACACCAATTTGTACCTTAGGTTGTGTACAGGAATGTTTATTCCCCATACTTTGCAAAAACGAGTAAAAATTGCTCTTAATCTTTGATAAAGGGCATTAATTGAAAAAATATTTTAGAAACATTTTATTCAATAACAAAAGATAAACTCAATTCTATAAAGAGAAAGCATTTATTTTAATTAATAGTTTTTTGTTAATAAATAGTTTCATAAAATTCAACAAGCACTTTGGATCTGTGGGTAAATGACAGGGCATTTTTACGTACCATTATCTTCCAGTGTACAATGGTGGGTATGGTAGAATGGCAGAATGGTCAGTATGATTTACCTTAAAAGACATGCTCAGTTTTTTATATAATATTAGGAGGTTTAAGTGGAAGGCATACAAAAGTTGGTTAAATATTGACTGACATAGATAATACAATAAAATATTAGTAAAATGGACATTTTGTAGTCCACTCAAGCTAAATGCTATAATGGCTTGAATAAAATGAAATACATAGTAATTATTGGCAATTTTACATAAAGATAATATTGAATGATTAGTATGGCTCAGATAGTTCAGAGTAGAATTTTAATGGCTTGGAACACTCTGTTAGTGTGCTGTTTTTTGGTCTGTATTTTTGGTTGTAATATCTCATTTACAGAATTTTGTAGTCTCAGAATTGGAGCTATGTGTCTTACGATTGCCCTCAGAAGATGGGGTCAACTGCCCGCCCAGAACTGGCTCAGATGTCGAGACTGATGCTACACACTCAGTGAGTAGGTATGAGCAAATTTGTTACATAACGAGGCTTGCTGGGGAGAGCAGGGCAGGCTCCCAAACTGATCTGAAGTGGTTTGAGGGGAAGAACAGCCAAGTGGCTCTGATTTTGGTTGTGCCTACAGATTGGGATTAAGGTTCAGTAGTGGGGCCAGGGTTTGTATGGCTTGAACTCACCTGCAGGTGCCAAAGGAGGGAGCACACAGGCCATTTTATGGGCTTCACTTGATATGGCAAGAGAGGAAAGTAAGGGATGGGCTTGAAATGCCCACAGTGGCCAGACATCAAAGTGCAGTCAGACTTGTTATTACTCTGTGCATGGCCTAAGAGTTGCTCCAAATCTCAGCTTCTGTATCAATGAAATGTGGAGTATTTTATGAGCTAAGTGAATTCCAATGTCCTTTTCCTCTTTACCATTCCATGTTCACTAATTTCCAGTTCCACTGCTACATAGTATATATAAAGGAACGGAATTCTTAAAATGCTAAATAACTGCCCATTAGATTGTTAATGTCAAACTAACACCAGCAGATCTGGGGATTCTGTCTCCTCCTGCAGTACTCCTTCTCTGATGTTCAGAATTGCTTTGGTATTTATTTTAAAGAGAATTAAAAATACATCATGCATTTCTGAATTGAAAAGGTTAACATTCTTAAATGTCCACTAATCTGCTCTTAAACCTGAGCTGCCTTATTTTGTTACCAGGTCAGCCCAGTTTAGTGTTCATCATTTGGAAGAAAATGAGAGCTCTGCTCTGGGGTAAGATAGAGTAAACCCTAACGGACCAGCTGTCCCAATGTCAACCCAGTAAAACGGGGCAAAATACATGAGGCACCTATTTTCAGACAGGAAAACAGACGGGGCAAAGCTCCAATCCCTGAGAGAAAATAAATGCATACAGCGAACCCACGATTGCCCAGTTATCCACCTGGGGATGGCAATCTGGTTGTGGTGCAGTGAGCTGGGGCACAATTATTGTGGAGTGGATCCACTAAGCTGAGGTGGTAGGGATCAGAGTTCAAGGCAGCCTAAGTGGCAGGAACCATCAGAGCCTACCTGACTCACAGAGGACAGAGTTGTACAGCAGGTCTCCTGGAGGTTGTTTTCTGGCCTTATGTAATATACTCACTCTTGTGGTTGTCTTGTGCTTCCCTAAGCATTTTGATTCCTTCTTGTACCATCTGTTATGGTAAGAATTTCATGTAGTGTGGTGCATTCTTTATCGTGGCTTCTAAGAGCCATTCTAACAATGTGTTAGAACAGTCTTAAGAGGGACTTGACAGAGTACTAAATCTTGTATCCCAGGAGAATCCTCCCACATTGTTAAATTCTCTCTTATCTACCCTCATTTAGCACCTCCCTTGATTCAGCACCCTCAGTATGCTGTTGCATCCACACCCTTCAGGTTCCTCCTGGTGCTCATGATAGGGTCCTGCAGCTCTGATGGTGTGTGGTCACTTTCCTCTGTAGCAGGCTCTGCCTCTCCCAGTTTTTGATCTGTGGTCAGCAGTGCAGATAAGACCAGGTCTTAATGAGAATGCACACTGTCTTGTAGGGCAGAGGTATCTGCATCACCTTCAACAAGGGAGGGGAAGTAATAGGGAGGAGTAGGCACTCTTCTATCCCTAGACTCTGCTCACCCTCAAATCCTAACAGCCAGTACTTGATAAGTTTCACATAGTCTTTCTCTGGGCATGTGCAGCTCAGCACTCAGAGAATAAACTTGCAGGGTATTCCCCCAGTGGACTTTAACATTGTGTTGGAAGTACTTGCCAATGTAGTAACAATAGAAGATGAAAAACATGCACATTATAAAGGAAGAAATCAAACAGCATTTATTTGCAAATGATATGATTACGTGCATAGAAAATCCAAAAAACCTATATAAAAGCTGCTAGACCTAAGAAGTATTTCACTAATTTTCAAGCTACAAGATCAATATATCAAAAATCAATTGCATTTCTATATACTTCCAGTGAACAACTGAACACTAAAATTGAAAAATCAACATCATATACAGTAACAAAATCATCATAAAATACTTATGTATAAATATAATAAAATATGTGCATGATGTGTAGCTCTAACTTGTAAAATACTGCTAGGAGAAAATTTTTGGAAGACTAATAAATGGAGAGATATACTGTGTTCATGGATGGGAACATCCAACAATGTTAAAATGATTATTCTCCCCAAATTAATCTCCATAGATTAATTCAACACAGTTTCAAACAAAATTCAGGGACCTCTCTTGTAGATATTGAAAAACCTATTCTAAAATTTATATAGGTATTCAGAGGATGTAGAGTAAACATGACAATTATAAAGGAAATGATTTTGGAGAATTTATCCTCCCTGATATCAAGGGTCATGGTAATGACACAGTTATAGGAGTAGAAATAATTGTATAATTCATAAATGGACCCTCACACATATGATCAATTAAATTTTGACAAAGACACAAAATAATTCAATAGAGAAAAGTTCTAGTGCTGGAAAAATTAATAATGCGCATGCAAAAGAATCAACTTCAGTCAATATCTCACACCACACTTAAGAATTACCCCAAATTAGGCCATAGTCCTAAACATAAACATCTGACAGCATAGAACTACAAGAAAAAATAAAGAGAATAATCCTTTTGACCTTGGCTTAGGCAATTTTTTTTTCTTGTGGGTCACAAAAAGTAGAAACCTAAAAGACTGAGTAATGGCACTTAATTAAAATTTAGAAACTGCTCTTTGAAAGAGACTATTAAGAAAATGAAAAGACCTGTCTCATAGCAGATGAAAGTATGTGCAGAAATACATATATGATGGAGGACCTTTAAGCAGAATATAAAGAACTTTCAAAATTAATTAATAACCCCCAAAAAACCAATAAAATGGGTAAAAGATTTGACGATTCTTCACCAAGGAGATATTTGGATGGTAAATAAGTACAGGAAGATATATTTAATGTTATTAGCCCTTAGGGATGCCTAGATTAAAACCATAATAAAGTGCTGCTACAGACCGATTAGAACAACTAAAATAAAATAAAACCCTGACTATGCCAACCACTGGTGAGGATGCAGAGCAACTGGAACTCTCAAGTGCCAATGAGAGTTTGAAAAACGTCCTGACAGTTTCAAATGAAATGAAACATGTACTTACCATATTATTCATACTAAGGATTCCCATCACTAGGTATTCACCACTCCACAAAACGAAGACAAATGTCTACACAAAACCTTATTTACAAATATTTATGCTTAAAATAGATGATTTCTGGGGTCTTTTCTACCTCTAAAATTCAACGAGTGAAATCGGATTTTCTCTCATTATTAAATTACCTTCAGATTTGGGTTTTCAACAATAAAATGGTCTCTGTTATGTGCTAAGAGCAATTATCTAACTAGGAAATTATATGGTTAGTTTTCAAGTTAAAATTCATTCAAGCCTTTCACCCTGGCCTAAATGGGAGTAGTAAATAACCTGTTTTTGCCCTCAGCATGAAGCTCATGGAAATACTTGTATAAACTTTAAAAAGTGTATTTTCTAAAAAAAATCTAAATTTAACTCATGTGTCTTAAAAAGTGAAATATATTCATAATATCCACAAAGGAATTTAGCTTTTCCAGTCTACCTGTTTGATTGTGCTGCCAAATATATTTTGAAACCTTCATTCAAACAGTGAGGTTTTATTTGCTCTCATTCAAAGATAATGGCCAATACTCCCTTTAAGGCCTGACTTAAGAATATGAGAAAATGATTTGTAATAGGAAACTGGCAAAGAAACTACCTTGTACCTCAGTCTTATGTAGATTCTATTTCTAGCTTACAAAGTCACACTTTCAGCCATTGTACAAAAGCAATTTTGGGAAAGGATCAAATATTGAAGCCTCAAATAGTAGGCCTGCATCAAGCACTAATACTCTAAATATATTTACTAGTGATAGGAACAGCATCAGTTGACATGTGCATCATTTGTAATGTCATTGCACATATTTTCTTCATTAGTGTTATTGTATAGGCCTATGATGAGCCCCAGGTGGTTAAGTAACTTATCCAACTTGCGGAGTCAGTGGTAAAACTGAGGTTCCTGTGCTTTGTTCTGACGTTTGACCCTTCAGTCCTACAAGAGCTGAGCTTGAATATTTCCTTTATGTTGTTAGTTTTCCCCTCTCTATGACAGTTTGTCCTGTGGACTAATGTCATTATGGAAAATATACTAAATAATGGCCTGGGAAAAGAAGATATATCTTAATTATAAATTATCATCTGAATTTATATCCTTATTTAACTAATTTTTACTTATTAATTATTTCAAATTATATGATATATGAATAATATTATAACAGAATATATATCAGTCAATGATATAAAACATATTGTTAGTATTTTGTCATATGGATGTCATATTTCTCTTGTTATTAATAGTCATTACATATGAAAGTTTGTATCCATATATAGCTATAATAATAACAATAATGATGATAAATAATACCAAGTAATTACAAAAATTTTACTAGACAAAAATACATAAACTTTCTCACTAAAAAACAGAAATGGAAGAACTTTTATTTCTGACTAGGAGAGGTTAAGGTTTTTCAGAAATGCTTCTCCCCAGCAAAGAAATAGAAACTTGAAAAATTTAAGACACAACTATTTTCAGACATTGAACAATAGGTAATACAGGTCTGTGATCCCAGAGCAAAGAAGGACAAATGAAGCGAATCCCTACATTGTGCTGGCGTTTGTTTCCGGTGACTTCTGAGTGCACTGCCAGAATGTGGGGGTCAAAAATAGTCTGGTCCTTACTATATAATTCAATTTATCTAAAATCTATAAAATACAAATCTACTCTACCATGACAGAAAGAAGTTCAACTGTTGCCTAAATGAAACAGTGGGAGACCCAATGGGAAGGGAAACAAAAGAAACTTGTGTTTGTGATAGAAAGTTTTATTATATTAAACGTGGTGGTGCTTACACAGGCATATACTTTTGACCAACTTATCAAACTACATTTAAAATTGATTCACTTTGTTATATATAAAGTATTCCTCAAGAAGATTTTTTTTAAAAATCAAAAACAAAAATGAATATATATTAATAGTTCATAAATATTACACAAATTTAATAAATTAAGAATACATAAAAATACATTTTCAAAAATAGAGGTGAGAAATTAGTAGGCTGTAAGATAGAAAATTAGTAAAACTGATAAACCCAAAATTCATTTTTGGTATATTTAGTAAAATAAATATTAACAAGTACAAAATAATAAAATATAAATATATCATAATGAAATTGATTAAGCATATATGTGTATATATAACCTAACATATAGAGGTAATAAATAATTTAAAGAGAATAGAATATGCAGATTAATGTTAATAAATATTAAATACTGCTCTTCTAATATAAATTTAAATTACTGGAACTTGACAAAACAAACTGTTAAATATTTAAAGTGGAAATAAGGAGAGAAATAATTTTAACAGTTTACAAAAAAAATACCTCAAAGATATTTGTGTACATACAGAATTACGGGTAAATACCAATAAAACTTTATAGAACACATAATTCCCATTCTATTTAAAAATAACTCAGAACATTGAAAAAATTGGACCCCTTTTGGGTTCATTTTATGAACCATAATAAAAATGTGACAAATAGTACAACAGTCTAACTTATCAATATGGATTCAATGCCCTAAAGAAATCAGCAAGTGCTGAATAGATTAATACAATAAGACCAATAACAATATTGGTTATACTATGAGTATAACCACTATTTCAGAAATATAAGCTTATTCAGCATAGAGTATTCCTTATGATTCATACAATAGGTCAATGTCATGCCAAAACACATTGATAAAGTCATCAAACATTTTTTTGCTGCCTCCTATGTGATGAGCAAGCACTTTTTAAAACAACTTGAATAAGAAACACTTCACAAATTCTACAACTTATCATCTTAAAGTGTTCAATGTTTTTTAGTATGTTTACACAATTGCACAATGATCACCATCATCGAATTTTAGAACATCTCTATTACTCAGAAGAGAAACTGCACCATTAGCAGTCACTCCACAATCTCTCCAAACTCCCCCAGCCCCAGGCAACCACTAATCTATATTTTGTCTCTGCATAGTTGTATACACTGGACATTTCGTATAAATGTAATCATACAATGGGTAGACTTTTGTGACAGTCGTCTTTCATTCAGCATGATTTTAAGGTTCTTTTATGCTGCAGCATGTATCTGTACTTCATGTGCTCTTGCTGAATAGTATTCCAATGTGTGGATGTACCGCAACATATATCCATTACTAGTCAACTATTATGAATAATGCTGCTATGAACATCCCTATACAAGGTATGTGTGGATGCATGTTCTCATAACTCTTGGATAGATACTTTGGGTGGATTTTCATTTCTCTTGTGATTTCTTCTTTGACCAGCTTTTTTAAAAAAAAATTGTATTCTTAATTTTTAAATTTCCTTATATTGCTTCCTAGTTTAATTTTATTTGGAGAATATATTTTGTGTGATATAAACATTTTTTAATTTGTGGGGCTTGTTTTATAGTGTGGAGTATGATTTACCTTGGAAAATGTTCCATATGTACTTGAGAAGAATTTGTATTTTCCTGTTGTTGGGAAAAGTGTTGTATAGATGTCTGTTAGTTCTAGTCGGTTTATAGTAATGAATTCTTCTATATCCTTTTTAATATTCTGCCTAATTATCCTATTCACTGCTGAAAGTGGGCTATCAAATAATGCAATCATTACTGTTGATTTGTCTGTCCTTTCAATTCTGTCAGTTTTTGATTTACGTGTCTTGGAGTTCTGTTGTTAGGTGCATATATGTTTATAATTGTTTATAATTGTTTTGTCTTAATGATGGAGTTTACCTTTTATTATTATTAAATGCCCCTCTTTATCTCTAGAAACATTCTTGGTTTTGTTGTTTTAAAGTCAGTTATGTCTGCTGTAAGTATAACCACTCCAAGTCTCTTATGATTCTGTTTGCATGGTATATCTTTTGCCATTCTGTTACTTTCAAAATATTTGTTTCTCTGAATCTAAACTGTCACATGTAGAGCAAACATTATTTGTTAAAATAATAAACTTATAGGATGGGTAATATTTCCTTTACATGAAAAACAATGTCAAATAAGTAGCCCAAATCTTGCTGTTTCAGTTGAAATAATGCGAGCATCCCTTTTAAACACAGAACCCAGAAAAAAAAAATGAACACTAACAATACCATTTAAAAATGCAGTCCATCATTGGCTGATGTAGTAAGGTATGTTTTTAAATGAGAGAAACAAAAAAAAATTCTAGTAATTCTGATTACTATTTCCTGGTACACCTTTCTTGATAGCTCCTATATTCATCTTACATAGTATTTGTTTTCATGTTTTAACTTCTTATTTGACAATTCTTAGTATTCTTCCATTAAAATGTTAGCTTCAGAAGGGAAAATACTTTTTCTGTTTCATTACCGTAGGTGCCCCCACTGCTACAAATGGGATGATACATAATAGCTGATCAATAAAAATGTGTAAATAAATGGATAATTTGAAGGTAAAATTAATTCTACCTTGAAAGACAATGAAGGAAATAAACCACAATTCTATTAGAATTATTATCAAACTTCAGAAAGAGGGCTGGGATAAAATGACTATCAAAACTAACAAATTTTCTGTATGTCAAAATTAACTTTGAGATAATATAATGGGAAAAAAATCTCATTCAAATCAGGAAAAATATATTAAACATGTCTAAAAATGAACTTAACTGTAGATATGAAAACACAATATGGATAAAATTGCAAGTTGATATCATTAGACAGCTAAAAACTCAGTAAACAGATATACTATGCTCTTGAATGGAAATAATTAATATTGCAATTCTCCTTAAATTAATCTACATATTTTTCACAACCACATGTGAAATCTCAATGAATGTTTTTAGGAACTTGAATAAAATTCCTGAAGTCCACCTACAATATTGAATCAATAAAAGATTCAAGAAAATAATGGTTTGGAGATGTGGAATGGCAAGACTGTGCTCCATGTGTTATGATATTGTACAACGTAAGGATAATTAAAAGCATGCCATCATGCGAAACTGGGATAGCAGTAGGCAGATTTAAGAAGCGGGTTGAAATATCCCATCGTCACTCCATCTTTACATGGGAATTTAATACAACAAAAAGTCATTCTCTCAAACCAATAGGAAAATATGTATTATTTTTTTAAAAAAAGAATTTAAATTCTAAACTCACACCATAATCTAAAATTACACTCATTCCATGGTATCACTGGGGATTGGTTCCAGGACATTCCACAGATACAGGGTGAGTATCCCCAGTAAGAAAATCTGAAACCCGAAATGGTCCAAAATCAGAAATTTCTTTTTACTTTTTTAATTTCAATAGATTTAGGGGATACAGTGTTTTTTTGTTATATGAATCAATCACATAGTGGGGAAGTCTAGGTTTTTAATATGCCCATCACTTGAATAGTGTACATTGTACTCAACAGGTAATTTTTCATCCCATACCTCCCTCCAAACCTCCCTTCTCTGAGTCTCCAATGTCCATTAGGTCACTCTGTAAGACCATGCATACGTATTGCTTAGCTCCCACTTAGTGAGAATGTGTAGTGTTTGGGTTTTTTGTGCCTGGGTTACTTCATTTAGAACAATAACCTCCAGTTCCATTGAAGTTCCTACAAAAGACATTATCTCATTCTTTTTGATGGCTGAGTAATATTGCACAGGATATGTGTGTGTACACACACACACATATACACACATGCATTTTCTTTATCCACTCATCAGTTGGTGGACACTTAGGTTAGTTCCAGATCTTTGCAACTGTGAATTGTGCTGCAATAAACACATATGTATGCAGGTGACTTTTTAATAAAATGATGTATTTTCCTTTGGGTAGATACTCAGTGGTGGGATTGCTGGATTGAATAATAGGTCTACTTTTAGTTCTTTGAGGAACCACCATATTGTTTTCCATAGAGGTTGTACTAATTTACATTCCCACCAACAGTGCTTAAGAGTTCCTTTTTCACCACCCATGCCAGCAACTATTGTTTTTTTATTTTTTCATAATGGCCATTCTGACAGGGGTAAGGTGGTATCTCATTGTTGTTTTAATTTACATCTGCCTGATTATTAGTGATATTGAGCATTTTTTCATACGTTTGTTCACCATTTTTTGTCTCTTCATGTCTTTTGCGGACTTTTTGATAGGTTTATTTGTTTTTTTCTTGCTGATTTGTTCAAGTTCCTTATTGATTTTGGATATTGTGCCTTTGTCAGATAAATAGCTTGCAAATATTTTCTCCCATTCAGAAGGGTGTCAATTTACTCTGTTGATTATTTCTTTTGCTGTGAAGAGATATTTTAGTTCCATTAAATCCAATTTATTTATTTTTGTTGTATTTACTTTTGAGATCTTAGTCATAAATTCTTTACCTAGGCCAATGTTGAGGATAGTTTTTCCTGGGTTCTCTTTTAATATTTTTATGGTTTCAGGTCTTACACTTAGGTCTTTCCTCCATCTTGAGTTACTTTTGGATATGATGGGAGATAGGGATCCTATTTCGTTCTTCTGCATGAGGCAATCCAATTTCTCCAGTACCATTTATGGAATAGTGTCTCTTCCCCAGTGTATGCTTTTCTCCACTTTGTCAAAGATCAGTTGGTTGTGGATATTTGGCTTTTTTTCTGGGTTTCTTATTCTGTTCCATTTGTTTATGTGCCTACTTTTATACCAGGACCATGCTGTTTTGATCAGTATTGCTTTGTAATATAATTCGAAGTTTGGTAATGGAATGCCTCCAGATTTGTTCTTTTTGCTTAGGGTTGCTTTGGCTATTCATACTCTTTTTTGTTCTATATGAATTTTAGAGATTTTTTTTATAATTCTGTGAAAAATGACATTAGAATCTTGATAGGAATTGCATTGAATATGTAGATTACTTTGGGAAGTATGGACATTATAACAATATTGATTCTTCCAATCTGGATCCTTTCAAATTGCTGAGTCATCTGTGATTTCTTTCATCAGCATTTTGTAGTTCTCCTTGTAGAGATCTTCCACCTCCTTGGTTACATATATTCCAACGTATTTTTCCCCACTTTTAAATGGGATTGAGTTCCTGATTTGATTCTCAGCTTGGTTTTTTTTAAAATTATTATTATTATTTCAGAATATTACAGGGGTACAAATGTTTTGGTTACATGAATTGCTTTTGTATTGCTTGAGGCAAAGTAATAAGCATAACCATCATTCAGATGGTGCACATTGAACCCGTTAGGTGTGATTTGTTTGTTTGTTTGTTTGCTTTATTTCAGAATATTACAAGGGTACAAATGCTTTGGTTACATAAATTGCCTTGCACTGCCCGAGTCAGAGCTACAAGCATGCCCATCCCCCAGATGGTGTGCATTGCACCTGTTAAGTATGAATTTAACTATCCCCTCTTCTCCCTTCCCACCTGCCCAACACCCAATGAATGTTACTTCCATATGTGCACATAAGTTTTGCACAATTAGTACCAATTTAATGATGAGTACATGTGGTGTTTGTTTTTCCATTCTTGAGATACTTCACTTAGAAGAACGATCTTCAGCTCCATCCAGGATAATACAAGAGGTAGTTCACCATTTTTTATGGCTGAGTAGTACTCCATGGCACGCATATACAACTTTTTATTAATCCACTCATGTTTTGATGGGCACTTGGGCTGTTTCCACATCTTTGCAATTGTAAATTGTGCTGCTATAAACATTTGAGTGCAAATGTCTTTTTTATAGAATGTCTTTTTTTCCTTTGGGTAAAGTGGGATTACTGAATCAAATGGTAGTTCTACTTTTAGTTCTGTGAGGTATCTCCATACTACTTTCCATAGAGGTTGTACTAGTTTGCAGTCCCACCAGCAGTGTATAAGTGTTCCTATCTCTCCACATCCATGCCACCATTTGTTTTGGTAGTTTTTGATAAAAGCCATTCTCACTGGAGTTAAGTAATATTTCATTGTGGTTTTGATTTGCATTTCCCTGATGATTAGAGATGTTGAGCATTTTTTCATGTTTCTTGGCCATGAGTCTATATTCTTTTGAAAGGTTCCTGTTCATGTCCTGTGCCCACTTTTTAATGGGGTTGTTTGATTTTTTCTTGCTGATTTTCCTGAGTTCTGTATATATTCTAGTTATCAGCCCTTTATTGGATGTATAGCATGCAAATATTTGCTCCCATTCTGTAGGTTGTCTATTTGCTCTGATGATACTTTCCTTGGCTGTGCAGAAGCTTTTTAATTTGATAAGGTCGCATTTATTTATTTTTGTTGTTGCTGTGATTGCTTTTGGGGTGTTCATAAATTCTTTGCCCAGGCCAATGTCTATAAGAGTTTTTCCAACATTTTCCTCTGGAATTCTTATGGTTTCCTGCCTTAGGTTTAAGTCTGTTATCCATCATGAGTTGATTTTTGTGAGAGGTGAGAAGTGTGGATCCCATTTCAGTTTTCTACATGTGGCTATCCAATTTTCCCAGCACCATTTACTGAATATGGCTTCTATTCCTCAGTGTATATTTTTGTCTGCTTTGTCAAAGATCAGATGGCAATAAGTGGATCATTTTGTGTCTGGGTTCTCATTTCTGTTCCATTGGTCTATGTCTCTGTTCTGTGCTAGTGCCATGCTATGTTGGTTACTGTAGCCTTGTAGTACAGCTTAAAGTCTGGTAAGGTGATCCCTTTAGATTTGTTCCTTTTGCCTAAGGTTGCTTTTGTTATTCAGACTCTTTTCAGGTTCCAAATAAAGTGTAGAATTTTTTTTCTAGATCTGCAAAAAATGATGTTGATATTTTGATGTTGATTGCATTGAATCTGTAAATCACTTTGGGTAGTATGGACATTTTAACAATGTTGATTCTGCCAATCCGAGAGCATGATATGTTTTTACACTTATTTGCATCATCTGCAGTTATCTTCCTCAGTGACTCATAGTTCTCTTTATAGAGATCTTTCACCTCTTTGGTTAAATATATTCCTAGGTATTTTATTTTCTTTGTAGCTATTGTGAAAGCTACTGTGTCTTTGATTTGATTCTCAGCTTGACTGTTGTTGGTGTATTGGAATGCTACTGATTTGTGTACATTTATTTTGTAACCAGAGACTTTGCTAAATTTATTTATTAAGTCCAGGAGTCTCTTAGGAGAGTCTGTGGGGTTTTTTAGATATAGGATCATATCATCAGCATACAGTGATATTTTCACCTCCTTTTTCCCTACTTGGATACCCTTAATTTCCCTCACTTGCCTGATTGCTCTGGCTAGGACTTCCAGCACTATGTTGAATGGAAGTGGTGACAGTGGGCTTTCTTGTCTGGTTGTAGTTCTAAGTGGGAATGCTTTCAACTTTTCCCCATTCAGTATGATGTTGGCTGTGGGTTTGCCATATATATCTTTTATAATTTTGAGATAAGTTCTATCTATGCCTATTTTGCTAGGAGCTTTTATCATAAAGTGGCGTTGAATTTTGTCAAATGCTTTTTCTGCATTCTTTGAGATGATCCTATGATGTTTGTTTTTGCTTCTGTTTATGTGGTGGATCACATTTATGGATTTGTGAATGTTAAACCATCCTTGCATCCCTGGGATGAAGCCTAGTTTCCCCTGGTGGAGTATATTTTCGCTGTGGTGCTGAATTCAGTTTGCAAGAATTTTGTTAAGAATTTTTGCATGTTTATTCATAAGGGATACTGGTCTATAGTTTTCTTTTTATAAAATTGTGTTCTTTCCTGGCTTTGGTATCAAGGTGATACTGGCTTCATAGGACAAATTGGGGAGGATTCCTTCCTCCTCAATGTTATGAAATAATTTCTGCTGTATGGGTACCAGTTCTTCTTTGTAGGTCTGATTAAAAATTTGGGTGTGAAACCATCTGGTTCAGGACTTTTTTTTGTTGGAAGATTTTTTATTTATTGCTGTTTCAATTTCATTGCTCATTATTGGTTTGTTCAGGAGTAGTATCTCTTCTTGATTTAGCTTTGTGAGGTTGTGTGTTTCTAGGAATTTCTCCATTTCCTAACCATTTTCAAACTTTTGCACATAGAGGTTTTTATAGTATTCACAGATGATGTTTTGTATTTCTGTAGTATCAGATGTAATATCTCCTTTTTCATTTATGATAGAGTTTATTATGGTGTTTTCTTTTCTATAGCGGGTTAATCTTATGAGAAGTCTATCAATTTTGTTTATCTTTTCAATGAACCAATTATTTGTTTGATTAATCTTCTGGGGTTTTGTTTGTTTGTTTGTTTTTGATTTTATTTAGTTCTGCTCTGACCTTAGTTATTTATTTTCTTCTGCTGGGTTTAGGTTTGGTTTGCTCTTCCTTTTCTAGTTCCTTGTGATGATTCATTAGATTGTTGATTTGTTATCTTTCTGTCTTTTTGATGTAGGCATTTATGGCTATGAATTTTCCCCTTAGGACTGTTTTTGTGGAATCCCATAGATTTTGGTAACTTCTATACTTTTTGTCATTTAATTTGGGGAATCTTTTGATTTCTAACTTAATTTCTTCCTTGAACCAAGAATCATTGAGCAGTAGGTTGTTTAATTTCCATGACTTTGCATAGCATTAAGTGTTTCTGTTGGAGTTGATTTCTAATTTTATTCCACTGTGGTCTGAGAAGATACATGGTATAATTTCTATTTTTTTGAACTTGCTGAGACATATTTTGTGGCCTACAATGTGATCAATCTTGAAGAATGTTCCATGTGGTGATGAGAAGAATGTGTATTCAGTAGTTTTTGAGTAGAATGTTCTGTATATGTCTGTTAGGCCCATTTGCTCTGGAAGTCCCGTTTAAGTCCAATGTTTCTTTGTTTATTTTCTGCTTGGATGATCTGTCCAGTTCTGTCAGTGGGGTGTTGAAGTCCCTGGCTATTACTATGGTGTTATCACTTTGTTTTGATAT
This sequence comes from Daubentonia madagascariensis, assembly GCA_023783475.1. NCBI lineage: Eukaryota > Metazoa > Chordata > Mammalia > Primates > Daubentoniidae > Daubentonia > Daubentonia madagascariensis. The sequence goes on from JAKFHU010001035.1 coordinate 4,074,634, forward strand.
AGTAGGTTTGCTTTATGAATCTGGGCACACCTGTGTCAAGTACATAAATATTTAGGATTGTTATGTCTTCTTGTTGAATTGCTCCCTTAACCATTATATAATGATCATCTTTACCTTTCTTTACTATTGTTGATTTGTAGTCTGTGTTGTCTGATATGAGAATGGCTACGCCTGTTTTCTTTTGGTTTCCATTTGCATGGAATATTTTTTTCTGCCCTTTCACCTTGAGTCCAAATGAGTCCTTGTGGGTTAGATGTGTTCCCTGGAGATAGCAGATACTTGGCTTGTGTTTTTTCATCCATTCAGCCATCCTATGTCTATTGAGTGGGGAGTTCAAGCCATTCATATTTATTGAAAGAGTTGATAAGTGGGATGCATGTCTGTTCATCCTGTTGGGTAAAAAACCTTATTGCTTTGTTTTACTTTTTGAGCTATTGTTATGTATGGGCTCTGAGCTTTCACTTTTGGGTGATTTTACACTTGTGGGCATCTATCATGCTGATTGATGTATAATGCAGATCTGAGTACCTCTTACAGGGCCAGTCTGGTCTTAACAAATTCCCTCAGTGTTTGCTTATTTGAAAAGGTCTTTATTTCATCCTCATATAAGAAACATAGTTTTGCAGGATACAAAATTCTAGGCTGGCCATTATTCTGTTTAAGAAGACAGAGGATGGGACCCCAATCCCTTCTGGCTGCAATTAGCCTGATGGGTTTTCCTTTATAAGTTACCTGATATTTTGCCTTACAAGTCAGAGAAGTTCCTCTTTCATATTAACTTTGGCCAGTCTTGAGTATGTGTCATGGTGATTGCCTCTTTCCGATGAATTTCCCAGGAGTTTGTTGAGCTTCTTTTACCCTGGATATCTAAATTTCTAGCAAGACTGGGAAGTTTTCCTCAATTATTCCCTCAAATAGGTTTTCCAACCCTTGTGTGTTTTCTTCTTCACCTGCAGGGATGCCTATGAACCTTATGTTTGGTCTCTTTACATAATCCCATATTTCTTACAGACTTTTTTCATTCCTCTTATTTCTCTATTCTTTATCTTTCACTGACTTGTTTAATTTGAAGGTGTTCTTTTAAAGCTCTGAGATTCTTAGCTTTGCCTGGTTTAGTCTATTCTTAAAACTTTCCACTGTGTATTGTATTTCCTTGAATGACTTTTTAATTTCCTGAAGTTCTATTTGATTATTTTTTAATAATTTGAATTCTTTAGTGAACTTTTCACTCATTTCCTGTAATGTTCTTGTGGTTTCTTTGTGTTGGTTTTTCCATTTTCTATTATATTTCATTGAGCTTCCATATAATCCGAATTTAGAATACTTTATCTGTTATTTCTATATTTTTGTTTTGATTGGAATCTACTGAATTGTTGTTTCCTTTTGGGGGTGACCTTTCACTCTGATGTTTCATACTTCCAGAGTTATTTTGCTGAATTTTTCTCATCTGGCCTCTTGATCAAGTCCTGGGAATACTGGGCCTGGCTTGCATGGCTGTCCCTGGGACCCCAAAGATTAATCCCTGACCATGCCAGGAAGAAGGCTGCTGGCCAGAGTTGCCTATTGGGTGTTCAAGCAGGTTTGTTGATCCTCTTGGTTTGCCTCTGTCCTTCTGTCTTCAACTCTTCCCAGCAGTCTGAGTTGTGTTGTGTCCTCCAGCTTAGTCTCTGATATGGGGGGTGTCTCATGTCTGCCAAAGAGAAGTGGCCATTCACGAACTTCTAGGCTCAAGCTACACTTGTGGTTGTACTGGGTGGGGGAGGGACCAAAGCTCCTGGTCAGCTAGAGCTCACACTGCTTTCTCCGTGGCACTGGATAGGATAGGTACTGGGGGGGAGTGTCTGGGTGGGAGAAAGCCAGCACTCTGGCCTCTCATGGTGCTTTCCTAGGGGGTGCCTCACTTGGGCTGCCCAAACTCCTGGGACTCACTAGTTCACCCCACTATTCCATATTTGCCACTGTGCCTGGGCTCATGGAGGGTGGAAAAGCCTTCAATATACTTAATGTCCTGCTGTTCATTGAAGGCACTTATGAAGGGGAGGGGAATCCCCATTACCCTTTTGCTGGGCTCAGAGCTTCTCTGATTTTGATCCTCACTTGGATCTTCTTCTCTTTATCTTCTTACCTCTCAGCCTTGCAATTTTTTTCTGTGGGGTCCCTAGCCATCTCTGACTTCTCTCTCTGTGGTCCACACCTGAGCTGTGACTCTTCTTCCTTCTCCTCTGTCCGATATCCTACCTTCCCTCATGGACAGTCTGAAAAGTGACGTCTCTAGTCAGCCATCTTGGTGCTCCTTCTTGGTTGTTATTAGTGTATAGAAATGCTACCAATTTGTGTACGTTGATTTTGTAATCTGATACTTTACTGAAATAATTTATCAATTCTAGAAATCTTTTGGAGGAGTCTTTTGGATTTTCTATGTATAAGATCATATCCTTAGCAAACAGAGATAGTTTGACTTCCTCTTTTCCAATTTGAGTGTCCCTTATTTCTTTCTCTTGCCTGATTGTGCTAACTAGGACTTCAAGCACTAAGTTGAATAGAAGTGGTGAAAGTTGGTATCCTTGTCTTGTTCCACTTCTTAGGGTAATGCTATCAGCTTTTCACCATTCAGTATGATGTTGGCTGTGGGTTTGCCATATATGGCTTTTATTATTTGGAGATATGTTCTTTCTATGCTTAGTTTGTTGAGGGTTTTCATCATGAAGCAATGTTGGATTTTCTAAAGTGCTTTCTCTGCATATATTGAGATGATCAGATTTTTTTACTTTTAATTCTGTTTATGAAGTGATTCATATTTATTGACTTAAATATGTTGAACCATCCTTGCATCCCTAACATGAAACCTACTTGAAATATTTCAAAGACTTCCATCTCCCCTTCTCAACAAGAGGCAGGGAATCTTCCCAAACACATAGCACACCACCACTAAGTCTATAAGTAACAAGCAATTGTGAAAAACAGCACACTAAGGACCTCTATAACCAAGGTTTCATTCAGAACCTGGGCCCCTCTGAAAAAGCCCATAAGCAAAGCCAAAAGTCCCTATTCAACATATGCTACAGGCACACCCTTAAAAGAGAGGGAAAAAATGTTCCATCTAAACAAAAGAAAATTCAAAACCAAGAAATAACAGTTGCTCCAGTTGAAAGGAGGGAATCCTCCCTAACTCGTTCTACAAAGCCAGTAACACCCTAATACCAAAACTAGGAAAGGACACAATGTAAAAAGAAAACTATAAACCAATACCCTTGATGAACATAGATGCCAAAATTCTCAATAAAATAATAGCAAAACAAATCCAAAAGTACATCAAAAAGATTTTTGAGTGCCAACCTGATGCTCAAAGGAAATGCACATCAGAGTGTTTCCAATTTTGTATTTTCCAATTAGGGATGTTCAACCTGTACCAAAATCCACAGATGCTAAAGTCACTGACCAAATATGGTGCAGTATTTGTATATAACCTATGTGCATCTTCTATATACTGTAAATCAGCTCTAGATTACTTATAATACCTAATATAATGCAAATGGTATGTAAATATTTGCTATGCTGTATTGTTTAGGTAATAACGACAAGACAAAAAGTCTTTACATGTTTGAGTAGAGACACAATTTTTTTTTCAATTATTTTCAGTTTGAGTTTGGTTGAATCCAGGGATATGGAACTCACAGATATGGAGAACCAACTGTACTTATAGATAAATTAAGATCTATATCTATCTATATAGACAGAAATAAATCAATCTATATCTATAGATACAGATAGCTCTATCTAAGATTTAAATTTGTAAAATAGGAAACCATAAATTATGGTTTGCAATGTAGGTGGATATTTATTTAATCTTGGGGAATAAGTTTCTAAACATAACTCCAAAGCAGAAACTATAAAGGAAAATAGTTTTCTTAATACTGATACTTTCACATGTATGAAAAATTATGAACTTCAGATGGTAAAGCACATCTTAAAAATATTGAAAGACAAATGGACTGCAGAATTTGTGGACCATATGTAATCAACACTTTATAAATATGTCTAAAATATACAAAAAATTTCCACATGAACAAGACAAATATGAACACTCTGATAGAAAAACATCAAAAGTAATGTGAGAAGACACTTTTAGGAAGAGTGAAGGAGCACAGGTCCTCATGGAATGCAGAGAATACCTGGGTTCTGGTGGCTTTCTCTGGTGTTTGAGTACATGGTATTGCTGCTACTCACTAGGGCTCAAGATCAAGGAAAGTTTAGTGCTCATGGATTCCTTTAAAAGGAGCATGTATATTATTAGTGAAAGTGTCATTTAAATATGGCTGTAAACCCCAGCAATGAAAAGACTATGCATGACATCACAAGTTTGGGGGCCTTATAGATGTTCTAACAGGGCCACAAACATCAGTGCACTTCATTAGGGATCCAAGGAAGCATAGGCAAGTCACTGAATAACGTGTTACATTTGCAATGCTACGTAATTAGCTGGCTTAACTTAAGGTCTGTCCCCTTGGCCAAATCCATCAAAAAATTATAAGTGTCATTGTATTCTTTTCTTCAAAATCCATTGCCCACCTGAAGAACTCCAGAATACAAATAAGGACTTCACCATAGCTATGCAAATGATCAATAATCATATAATCAAAGAAGTCATTGTTATAAATACAAAAAGAGACATTTTTTAACTATAAAATGACAGCTATAGGGAAAAGAATACTATCCCATATTGGTAGCAATGTGTAGACGAGAGGATTCAGCTGTCACACATTGCTGTTGTTTGTCTCAATACACACTTTCTTTTTAATCACTTGAAAATTTGCATTCAAAGCCATTAAAAATGTGCGCATTATTTGATACATCAATTCTACATTTAAAACTAATAAAGGGGAATATTTAAAAATATGTAGAAATGTAATCAGAAGAAAATTAATAGCATAAATAACAAAACTTAGACTAGATCTCTCAAATGATCTGTGGTTGGACAGGTGTGAGGTATCAGCTGAAATGCAGTAGGGGCAGCCATTAAACAGCATTATAAAAGTTTATATGTCTGTGTGGGAAATAGCTGCAATATATGGCAGAGTAAAAAAAATCACATTTTCAAAGTTATATAGAGTTTTCATTTTATAAAATAGGAATATTTATAAAGCTTTAATCAGAATACTGCTGATATTTGTATTATATTTCTTTTTACTTGTTGATAGTTTACATTATCAAGTTTACCTGAATAATTTTAAAGTTATTTTTCAAAATACACAACTTGTTACGTAAAAATATTTTGTTAAGCATAGCTATATGTTAAAAGTGATACATGTTTACTCAAGAGGTTACATATGAACTTTTCACAAGGATAAAAAAGACTGTTGAAACTGGTTTTGTGACTGTTGGTCTATTTTTACAATTTTCTATTTACTAGGAAACAGTTCCTATCACAGAGCTTACGACTACCATGAACCAACAAATGGTTCAATTTTCTAATGCATAATATTCTCAGATGATTGCTTTATAGTGTCACAAATGTCCTGATTTTGAATTTCATATTAATTCCCATTCTGTTCAGTCATGACTATCTCCTCTTTGCAATATTCAAAGAGATCAGATTATCAGATGCTGTCTTCATCTGATAATCAACTACATTGGTAATGTAGTGATCACCACAATGGCAAAAACTGATCTAAAAAAACTGTTCTAAAAATAATAATGTAGCATGAAAGTTTCATTTCATTTTAAACATGCTCAGATATCTCTAACAGTGCCTGTGTGAATTAACATTTTGCCATCTCTCATAGCAATAATTTTATTTACCATTGGAAAGGGTTGTATAAAGATGCAATATTCACCAGAAATAGTAGCGCAGCTTAAGAATATAAAAAGACAAGCCCTAGCATTTGAGGAATTTTACAAAGATAAAACCAACTGGTATTTATGCAGTAAACTGCCATTTAAAGCATGTTTTCTCATATATTATGAAATTAAGCCCCTGTCTCAAATAGTGAGACTTTATTGATAACCAAATATGATATCCAGGGAAACAGAGATATATGGCAGGGACAAGTTTATAAAGATGACAAGTGGCAGAGCAAGTTTTAAACTACTTAGATGACTAATAATGTCTCTACTATTAATTAAAACTGAGACACAAAGAGGCAATTCAACTGTTAAAGATCACACAGGCTGTCAATGGCAGAGGAGTCCCTCAAAGACTAATCTATATCCCGTTCCACTTGTAATATTCCCTGTTGCTTGTTATATATGTGGCCATTTTAGATGATCTGAAAGTTATTTGAGATCAAGTCAACATATCAAACTAAATATATCTAATTTAATTATATGATAGATTTGATTTGTTCCTATGTGTACAAAAGTTTGTGACAGAGGAAGGATTATAAGATGTAAATCATGCCTGCAAGGAGTATAACATCTGTCATTGTGATAGAAACAAAATATTAATACATTAGGATATCGTATAATATGAGCTCTACTAGTAGCCTGCACAAAATGTACAGTCTGTGCAGAAAAGGTGTACCTCGTTTACACATGCACATCTCCCCATCTTCCACACTCACACTCACACACACACACGCAACCACTCACACACTCACATACCTACACTCACGCACACACACACTCACACGCAAACATCCCCATCCTCATTCCAAGGCAAGCGAGGGACACTACTCAAGAAGATTTTAAAGTAAAAATGAAATTTGAATGGGTCTTGAAAGACAAGGAGGATTTTTCTGCGTAAAGACAGAGCTGGCCATTCTTCGCAGAGAGACAGCGTTTCAACAAAGGCGCCGAGCTGTGAGGGCAGCTCAGCACGCGTGAGAGCTACGAGGAAGCCCAAGAACAGAAGTGAAGACACATGGGGACAGCAGGGACAGAGGATCTGAAAGTGACAAAAGCCCCTAAAGGCCTTTTTCTCCCTCTGCAAACCCTCGCCTTCGCTCCTGCACACTTTTACGTGAGAAAGCATCGCATTTTTCACCCCTTTTTATCCTCTAAAATGTAGGTTGCACAAGGGCGTGGGTTTTGCCCTGTTTTGTGCATTAGTGAATCCCTAGTTCCCAAGACAATGCCTGGCATATAGGAAGTGTTCAATGAATATGTCAAAATTAAGGGTAAAAACAAGAATAAATGCACATTTTGGGTTCAAATTCTGGCCTGGTCTTTATGTAGCTATGTGACTGTAGACAGGTAAATCCCTCTTAACTTTGGGTTTCCCACTTTAAAAATTGGAAAACTCGTAGTAATTGAAATGCTAACAATAATTGTCTCATAATTTGTTGGGGGAGTAAATCATACATGCAAACCGTTAGCAAACGTGTGTCTAGTCGCTGTGAATGTGAGCGTGGGGCTGGTACTGGTGATGTAATGGCAATGGTGAGATTGCCAGGACAGACAGGCTTTTGGTTCTGGTGGTGGTGGGTACAGCGGTGGTGCTCCTTTTCTTTCTGGGGAATAAGAAGTCAGCTTCTCAGTTGGTTACAGTGCATCACCCTGCGTTCCACTGGAGCACACCAATGGCCAATGCCAGACATGGAGCAGAGCTGCTCATTTTCAGCTCTGCTGAAATCTTTGTTTTGCAATATATTTTGAGTAACAACTACAGTAATTGCCATTGATCTCTCTATTTCCCAAAGTGAGGACCTATCAATTCATGAAACAATCTTTTCTCCTATTCCTTTCTATCCCCTTCGAGATCATCTACCAAATGGAAGATGTCCTTTCAAAACTCTCCATTAAGAATTTTAAGTCAAAAAATGAGCTTGCTCCAACAAAAGCAGGTTTACCCAAAATGAATAGTTCATGCTCTAAAATTCATCCAGCAGGGGGCACCTGATCAGAGTTAAGTGATGCACCTGTTTTGAAGCACCTGTGTCTGGAAAGGAGCAAATATGCCCCTCCCTGCCCACTCCTGACTAGACCTGTGCAAAGCATTGTATCGCCATCTCCAAAACCACTATCTTCTTATTTCCCCTCATCAGCTCATCCCGCGTTAGTTCCTCTAGGAAATCTTAAGCGTCTCCTTTTGGCAGAGAGATGGGCATGCAATGAGACAGATCTGAGTGCGCCAGAGAGTAAACCATAATAAACACTTTAACTGTCCTGGGGCCGTTGAGAGCTTTGTAATTTGGGAAACACGGCTGGGGAATTTCTCATCACATCCTGGGAAATTGACTTCTTTGGAAAATGGTAGCAACCAAGTGTGCACGTTCAGTTCCTCCTCTTCACATCACTTAAGGTTCACCTGCGAGGACATCCTGTTGAGTAGCTGATTGCATGTGAGAAGAATGTGTTCTACTCTCAGATGACACAGAAAAGTTCTTGCACATAGAATCCATTATGAAGACAAAGGCTCCCACCATTGTTTTGACAGCAAAACCCTTAGGTATTCAAGAACAGAGCTCTTCTTTGTCTAGCATCCCGAGCCCTCAGCCTGTCTGTAGGGTGGTGTCGCTTTGAGCATATTTGCTTTCTCATCTCCCTCAGGATATTTCCTTTCTCTCTTTCTCTTCTCTTATTGCATCTCTCCCTGGGAAGTAAGATGCACAGTCACAGGCCAGTGTGGAAATGACACTCTGCTGCTGTGGCTGCAAGATGGCTCTCAACAAAATGTCCCTGGAGTCGGGCTGGCTGTCTCCTAATTGGGCACAGTGGCTCGATTTCCACTCCTGTTCTATGCCAAAATTAGAAGAATTTAATGCAGACAAAGCTCCTCAAATCCTGCTTCCTGACTCCTTGCCCGTCGCCCATCATTCTAAGAGACACACACAGTTGCAAACGAGCAGCCCTCTCTCCAGGACTTACTCAAAGGTCAGAAAACTCTATGAGAGTCAGAGAAAAGAAAATGTCAACCCGGAATTACTGAATGTGTGCATGTGCAGAAGGCCAAATCTTTTAAAAGATAAATATCATAGACAGAGAGAGTGCTAAGGGACCTTTGTGTTTTCACAGTTTACTGTGAGATTCATAACATCCAAGCTGCTTAATGCAGCCTGCCATGCAACATTCAAATATCTCCATGGTCTACTTCTATTCATTTTTCAGCCCCATACTTAAGTCCTCTCCATTCTCCTTTCTGCACATTTCTGGGAGTTGGGACAGATATTGACCCAGATTAGATTAAATGTTCACTACTAGGACACTTAAATGTGGCCAGGAAGTTAGGGCCATTTCCTTAAAAAAATTAATGGCTGCCAGAAATGCTTAGTAAAAGAGGCCGACTAGAAGATTGTTGTTTATTATCTATGACTAGAATAAAACAAAACGAAAATAGATCAAGGACACCTCTATCACCACCTTCAGCAATAACAACAAAAATCCCGTATTGCTACATTCCCTCTGAGTGAGTGGGTGACTGACATTTGGGAAAAGGTAAGCATAATCGGACTGGACCTGGGTATTCACCAGCAAGGTTACTTACAACACCTCCTCCACTTCCGTACCTACCGCCACACATCTAGCGAGTACCTTCTTCCTCCTCTTGCGCTGAGGACGCGGAGCCCAGGAGGAGTGCACAGATGAGAAGGTGCAGCGTAGTTCAGACGTTGGAGTCGCACAGAACACTAGGTGGACTCCCGATGCCACTGTTTCTAATCTACATGTTCTTAAGTGTGGTCACTGAGAAACCACCTAACTTTCCAAAGCCAAAGTTGCCTCACTTGTGAGTGGGCATGAGAACAATGCCTTCAGCGTGGAATAGTCGGGAGAATGAGATGATGGGATGCAGACACACACTTAGCCCCGCACCCATCCTGTCTTCAGCTCTGGACTTCTTTTTTTTTTTTTTTAAGATAGGGTCTCGCTTTGTTGCCCAAACTGGAGTGCAGTGGTGTGGTCATAGCTCACTGCAGCCCCAAACTCCTGGGCTCGAGCGACCCTCTTGTCTCAGCCTCCCGAGTAGCTGGGACTACAGGCGAGTGTCACCATGCCTGGCTATTTAAAATTTTTTTTTTTTTTGTAGAGATAGAGTCTCCCTGTGTTGCCCAGCCTGGTCTCAAACTCCTGGCCTCAAGTGATCCTCCTGCTTCAGCCTCCCAATTTGCTGGAATTCCAGGTATGAACCACTGCACCTAGCCAGCTCTGGACTTTTAAAGAAATCAGACAATAATAAAATGTGGTACTGAGGATGACAGCCATGATTAACTTCCCAGCTTCAGACGCCTGCAGTGACGTCCAGATGATTCCATTCTTTCAGGTCTCTGTTTCTCAGTGGGCCAGGATCAGCCAAGAGTGTAAATTAGATTTCCTAGTGCTAACTAGAGTCTGGAGAAGACAATGGAGTCTTTCTGTAAAAAGCAGTAGTTTTATAGATACTTAGTGTCTACAAAATGCTCAATTATCATGGTATAGCATTATGGATATAAGTGTTTTAGGTTTTGAAGGCTAACCAGAGGATAACATATGAAGTAGAATTTTCTTGTAAGCTTCTTAAAATTTATTTCCATATGATAGAAGACCAGATAAATGTCTCAATTTACTTTCTCATAAAAAGAAAAAAATGGTCAAAATTAATTCTTGTTAGCTCTGTGTTCAAGTTAATAAAAACTTCGCAGTAATTTGAAACATACTGAGAACTTGCTGATTTTAAAATGATGCTTTCTTCCAGAAAATGTCAGACATTGACAAGATGTTTGGCATAGGCAGTTCAGAGTGAATTGGATCAGGATGTGTAGTTATGAGAGGCTTTGGTGACATTTCATGAGATGAATTTTTTACAGATTTATCTAATATTTTAGTTGTGATTTAGCCTTTAGTTCAGGTAGACCAAACAACTATTCTGTGCATTGTCTTCAGAGTTAGAGGAATTATGATCATTTTAGGCCTTACCTTCAAAAGGAAACCCTTATGCTGTGTAGAAATTATTTGTCATATCTAACTTCCTAGAATAGTGATTCCTTAATGATTAGTTAATCTCTTTAGAAAAAAAAAAAACATTGTACCACATTGATTTTAAAATGTTACTTTTGCTGGTCATTGGTGATCTTTCCTGGAACGAATTCCATCAATCCTACCAAAGGGCACCATAGGATGCATTGAAGAGCAGTTTTCTCCTCTGCACCATTCAGAAGGAAAACACTATTGCCATTTTAATTGCTCTGGACCTATGTGCTGGCTCCAAACATATTTTTAAATATCAGTGGATCATGGAGCTCAGAATTTTTGCTTCATGCCCCTCATCAACAAATGGAACCCTGATTTCAATGTGATTAAGACATACATGTGTCTTTAGTCAGGGAGTTGTTTTATTTCTTACAGAGACATGAAAAATACAAAACAAATCAAGTTGCCCAAGGGAAAATTTAATTTCCACTGCTCTAGGTACAGGAAAGAGCCAATTTTCCATATTTAAAAGGTATAATTTATATTTTCTCCTAACATACTAAGAAAAATGTAGAAATACATCTGGGTTCTAATTCCAGTTCTCCTTTTCTGGGTGAGATCACGCACCTTCACAGAAGTTCATATGCTCTGTTTTTAACCAAATGTCAATCACTAGAGAAGTTCAAAAAATTATTTTTGTGGGGAAAAACATCATTAATGTCAAGAATATATTCTATTATTCTGAGGTAAGATATTAAGACAGAAATTTGCGAGTATTTCCCCAGAGACAGGTGCAGGAACATAGCAAAGGAGAACATGATAAAAATCTCCATTCCACTGCAAACGCCCTTTTGCCTGAAAATCATGTTTGTAGAATCTCTGTGTCTATAAGAATCAGAAGAAACTTGCCATGTACTATGCAAAATAAGGCTGAGAAGACTGTCGTTGCTATCCACATAGTCCACAATGTTTTCTCTGAGAGAAATAATAATAAGAGAGGACCGTTCCTTCCACCTTGCTGACAGGCCTCTGTGAAGCTGCCCAGGTCTGGCTGCCCGGCAGGTCTTGTGTGGTAGAAATTTGCTGGAACCCACCCAAGACTTGGGAAAGATCCTGGCCCTTTCACAAAGTACACAAATCCCATTGTCAGGCTAAGGTCAACATTTCTGTACTACGTGGCATCACACTTAATGTAGGAAAAGGAATGGTAAAACCGCTTGTCTTTGTCTTAATGTGCTGTTATTTTCCTCTCTAACTTTGTAAAAATCAAATTATAATCTTATTTAAAAAGATAAGACTCACTGATTTTTTTCCAGGCCAGGTATGTAACTGTCTTTGAGCCAAATTTCTTCAGCTATAAAAACGAAACATGTGGGTGACAGTCTTTCCGTGTAAAATACTCCAGAGTTGAAAAGTTTGCTATAACTAGTTTCATTGAGAATTCTCTTCTGATGTATGCTTCTCAAAAAAAAAAAAAAAAAAAAAGAGAGAGAGACACAGAGAGAGAAGACATCCAAAAATTAACTACAAGCAATAAATGAAAAACTAGAAGCACACACACAGGCTCTCACTGATATATTAGCACCTGCTCAGTGTGTAGAATGACTTCTGACAGAGGTATTTATCTATATAATACCTGCCTTTCTGTTTACTGTGGAAATGGACAGGGGAAGCAGGAACAAGCCCCGTTTTCTAATGTACTTAGAAAACTTAATGTTTTTCTAGTGGTGCAGAGGGATACACTAATCAAGCTTTTGTTACATTCCCTTGAAAAACAGGGTTTTCTGGTGATTTGCCCCATAGTTGTTCAGAGGTGGACTTAATGGACCTAATTTATACTGAGAATGGGTCTCAGGCTTTGCCTATTGTATGGCCATCAGAGATTACTTATTTATTTATTTATTTATTTGTTTGTTTGTTTGTTTTTAATTTTCAATTGCCTTTGCCCCCTAGGAGCTCATTAAAGTGAGAAATAGCCATAATGTAGTCATGGGTTGGTTATGCAGCTTTTCTGTATCCTAGGTGCTCTCAAATTCTTTGGCATGTTCCTATAAACCTTTGTGGATCCTCAGGCATTGTGCAATAAGAAGACCAAAAAAAATTGTTTGCATTACTCCTATACATTCCTTTCTCTTTACCTTGAATGCTAAGCTTAAGTACGGAAAGATGGACTCTGCAGAGCATTGAATGGGGAGGCAATTAAACAAAGGATGATTCAAGAGTTTCATGTAACAAAGATGCACCATAATTTGAAATATATATGTCAATATATATAATTTATAAACTATAAGATGCAGACATAAAAGTGAGCTGAGCTATAGATTGAGAAATGTAAGAATTGTAGAATCTGCTGCAGGCACCAAGACCATGCTGTCTCCCTGCTCAGAAGCATCAGCAAGGCCTGGGAGAAGAAATGTCAACATATTAATCATGGCGGGATTTAGTCCAAGCCAAACCTGATCTCCGCCATAAAGGGTGATCAGAGGTCAGGTTGAGGCGGGGCGCAGGGCAGTGAGTGAAGGAGTCTGTCACACGCTATTGTTTCACCAGGACAGGGGTTTCCTGTCTGGGTGAAGAATGATCTGGCAAGGAGAAGGAAGGTGGCTGAGGAAATGCTCTGCATGTGTTAGAAGTGAGTTCCTCCTTAATGCTGTATGACTTTGTTCCTATAGGCATTTCCTTTGCCCTTGTCTTTCAAAGTGTAAAAGTGTCAATTTAGAATTAAATGTGACATTTATTTTTAAAAAGGCAGTAATAGTCAGGAGCTTCGTTTAATCAGGTTTAATAAACGTATATGTAGTTTTGAATCCTCTCTTTAGGATTAAGGAGCTCCTCCGTGATGGCGGATGGGTACAGGACTGTTCACCTGGCTTTAGTGCTGTGTGGAATACCTTTCCTGTCCAGGTATAATATAATACCTGCTTTTCTCTTTATACCTGACTTCTGTAGTGGACAGGAGGGAAATAAAGGGATGAACAAGGCGTGCCTAGGACCACGTGGCTGCAAGCATACAACAAATCGCATTGGATTTGATGACAAAGGTTTCATCTGGGAAAATCTCATTCCTGGTTAAGCTGACCTGGATGTGTTCCAAGACAAAAACAGATCAATGTGAACTCACCTTGGGAATTATAACTACCAGTGATGAGTCATTTTACACAAAGATTTGGTAAGTTTGTTTTTTGTTTGAAACACCGAGGGCCTCATACAACTTGACTGGTTCAATAATATTGAGATATAATCCTATGTAAATGTAGGTATTGGTTTGGAAGATGGGCACCCTTTGAGTTCAGCACTGTTAATACTTTACCATTCTGGCCAACTCTCACTATACACCCTGGTGGCTTATTATTATTAGGTTTTAGTGTGGAAGCAAAACGCTGCTGTTTCCTCCACATCTAGGAGCCAATTGCCCTAAGTACTAGACTGAGATATTGGTCCTCTTTAATTCTTAGATGAGAGAGAGGCTAAGGTGGTGGAAAATCCTGATAATTAAGAGGGGACAGCAAGAAATTTGGGCAGTAACTTTGACTCTATTATGAACTAGCCGTGTGACTTTGAATAAATTGCTGAATGTTAATTCCCTTATCACTAGGTGACTGTAAACTTGATTGTCTGTGCCTGGACATCATTAAAGTAAAGGGGAATATTAGTGGTAGGACAATAAACATAAATCAGAACAGTTCTGGGCAAACCAGACATATGGGCACCTTTTTAATCAATAAACTGGTAATAGTTCCCATAGAAACTTCGCCCCTTGCACTCACAAAAATAACTCTCTGTTTTACACATTGTGATTCCAGTTCATCTGGAATAAAATTTCCCCAGAGGGAAGGACAAAACTGAAAGTCACAAATCAGTGATCTAGAGAATAAATGTTCTCTGTTGTGATAAGCACTGCGGATCTCTCTTCAACACCACAGCTTGTAGACAGAACAGAAGCCAAGCTTCAAAATACGGGCAGCTGCTTGTTGTACCTGAATAGTACGTATGACTGCTGGGGTCCTGCTGGCACACCGGTCTAGTGTAGCACTGATGGCTGTTGAAGGAGGAAACCCAGGGTGAACACATCTACCACTAGCCGGCAGGGGTGAAACGCAGGCGGCAACAGAAAATGATTTGTCCCTTTCTCTATGTCCATTGAAAGAGACAGAGACAGAGACAGAAAGACAAAGAAAAGGAAGAGAAGGAGAGGGAGGGAGGGAGGGAGACTCCCACAGCTGGCCGTTCCCTTCCTTCCCCCAGCCGTGCTTTCCTCTCTCTCTCCCCTCTCTGTTTTTCTATTTCTTCCCTTCTCATTTATTTCTGTCTCCTACGTACACCTAGGGCACAGCTCAAGGCAAAATTCCAGAAGTACAAGCCCCTTCAGGGCGGGAGACTTTTCTGTTCCGTCCAACGAGAGCACCTGGAACACCGCTTGGCACATAGTACGTTTTAAAAAGAAAAATTCAGTGAGTGGGTAAAGGAGGAGCTCAACTGAAGCCTGACAAGGTAAGAAGTCTGCCCGCTCGGGAGGGACCGAGGCTGCAGCGCGCCGCCAGGGCACGTGTGTGCGCTGCTCTCCAGCCCGTGCCCCCGGCTCCCCACACGTGCTGCTTCTGCCGCACCCTCATTCTTGCTCCACCTTAGACCCAACGTGTTCCTCTGATGCGGGTTGTTTGGCCACTGTGCCATGCGGGAAACTCACAAATCAAATTAGAGAGCTTTACCTTCATTTCCTCTAAATTGTAAGCAGCTGTGGGATGAGCCAAGTGGAGACCGTATGACGTGAGTGATTTTAAGGGACAGGATTTAATAGTCCGTGTGTCCTCGTCCTGGAACTCAGGAGAAATTTTAAACGTGAGGCTTGCGCTTCGGATGTTCTGTGACCTTCCATACAACTCTTAACAATTTAATTTGGGTCTGCCCGTATGTCAGTGACAGCCATGCTGATAATAACAATTGTTCACATTTATTGAGCTCTTCCTGTGTGCCAGGTGTTGTGGTAAGCGCTTCATGTGAAATAGCTCATTGAATTTTCACAACCATCCTATGAGATAGGCATGTTATTTATCACATGTTAGGGAACAAGAAGCTGAGACAAGGCTTGCATTTTCACAGGACAAATCTAAGCGGAATGAGGCAAAGAACTGCGTCCCGCAGGGGACCATGACGTGATTTCGTGGCGCAAAAAGGAATCGTGTGAAAAGAGCCAAAGACGAGTGGGCCACCGTGCACACCAGGTCCGGTCGTCTTTGTCCTTCCGTGTCAAGGTAAATTATCCCTTTTGGAATTAATTCTTTGATTCTCTTACCTTGTGCTTACTCGTCTTCCTTAAATCATGGAATCGTAGCCTGAGAAAAGGTCCGTTAAAGTCATCTTGTCCATATTCCCAGACAAGGCAACACTAAGCCAAAATTGTGTGAGAGCGTGCTCTGCAACAGCTGCGTGTCCCGCGTGCTCTCGGAGAGTGCTTGACAGCAACACCGGGAGACCTGACTGCCCCAGTTCCTCAGGTGCTTTATGTATTTGTGGTATGTGATTCACTGTAGAACTGAAGAGAAGATAAACAGGTAGACCAATAGAGACTTTCTTCAAGGAAAACCAGAAAGTCAGTGGCAGAGCAGTGGATCTCACCAAGGTATACTATTGATCAACGTCAAGTAAAAAGCTTTATTTTCTAATCAACTCTAATATAGAACTTTTAAAAAGTACAATTTAGTTTGCAATATTATAAAATAATATAGAGATACATTTCTAAGAATTTGAATATAATTCTGTGAATCTTGTACAGAATTACAATGACTCTTCTTTTTTTTTTCTTTTTCCTCATTAGCAGAATGTGCAATAAGAAGACCTTTTTCATTTGGTCTTAGTACCAAGGTTAAACGGAACTTGTCTAACACTTCGACTTCCATATACCCAAGGTTAAATGTAACATATGCTCTATTCTTGAGCCCTAGTTATACCTTTAGCCATTTGTCTCATGTATTATAACTCCCAAATACAGTGTGAGAAGAAGAAATTGGAAACCTAACAATTTTTGAAAGAATCAAAATCCAATTAGATAATCATCTGATTTATATGCTAAATCTACAGAGTGAAGTGAAGTGTAGGAAAATGAGCTATAATTGTTTTGGGAAATGTTCCAGAGACACCAGAAAGACATCATTTTCCATAAATTATTATGACTTCCTTTTCCTTGTTGTTTCTTTATATATTGTAATTACAGTATTGATTACCTCTGAAGGATTAGTCCATGACTAAGTGAACATTACCTGTTTTGCCTTTTTAAATCAGCAAACACTACACATTATTGATTCCTAACACTTTGTACCAATTAGTAACCAGAGAATAACATTCTAGGATTACCTTTAGATGGTTTGGATTTATGAGAATTGCTTCATGCTAAGGAGGAACTCATATTTCCTAATGCAGGTGGAATGTTTCATTGGGTTAGCAGTGAGGTAAGGTCACTATCAATATTGGAGCTTTTTTTGTCTGCTAGGAGTCAAAAACCAGAAAGACCCATAAATGAAATGGTTTTAGTATTCGTACCCCTACTCTCATCAAGTCCCTTATAGCTTTAAGGACATTCTATTAACTCACTTAATATTATGCCCAGAATTTCCTCCAGGAGAATCTCAAATCAGAAGCATTATTTCACACCTCCTTTGCAAGAAAATGTGGGTTTCAGTTACAGATTCTTAGAAAAATAATGGACTGGACTGAGGATTGAACTTTGTAGTCCCACCTGGATCTTACATTTTCAGGACAATTGAGTGCTCATAAATGCTCATCCATGTGTTTGTTGAATTTGCATTTATTGTTCTGCTGCGTTAAAGCATGATCTTTAATCTTTAGTTGCTTTTAAATAAATTCCACTTCAATTGAATGGAATAGGCTCAGATCAAGCAGGTGCATGTGATATTCAATCCAGATACCACCCCTTAGGTTGAGAGAACTTTCCATGATCCAGGAGTCTTTACCAGAAATCCAGGGGCCAAGAAAATACTTTTCTTCTTTGAACGGTTCTATCACTGTCTCATTTTCATATTCTAACCATTTCCTCATAGTTCGAATGTCTTTTAAATTCACATATATTCATTTTTTTCTTTTAAAATACCTTTAGAATAAATATGCAACCTATCAGAGGCATCAGTGAATCCACTCTAGTGATTTAGAGTTCAAGGTCATGTTTGCTTTTATAGACAAAGACATTGTTTCTTTGAATAATAACATCGCAGAGCTGCCCTGCCACACATTGGAAGTTTTATTCCAGATCTTCTCCACTACAATGAGCTTTTCCATTTAAATTATTAAGAGTAGTAGTATTACTTTTACTGGTATAAGATTGAATAGAGCAATAACCCTGTGAAAAATTCTGTGGAGACTTTATGTATTAAAAAAAGGTCTGGAAGGTAGCACAAATCCTTATTTTTTAGAATAAATATAAATGGATGTAATTTGGTCATGCACACACGTGTATGCATGTGCATGCACACACACACACAAATAAAACTGTTGGCCTTTGTTGGTGGCTGAACAAATTAATATAACTTTTTGTAAAGAAAATGTCAACAAATCACAAGAATCATTTATATGTTTACACATTTACAATCCAAAAGTTGTATTACTAGAAATTTATTCAAAGCTAATCATTTCATAGAAACATAAATATATGCAATGAATCTGTGCTTTCAATACTATAAATAATAGCACAATTTGGAATACTACACATGCATCAAAATTATTATTATAGAATCCATATAGAAGAATAGTGATTATAGCATATTGTTCCAAGAAAATGGCAGATAGGTCATTGTGATTTCAACTATGTAAAAAAATTATATTTATCCTGTGATAAAACTCACAGAAGGAAAATTCTTATTTTTGGCTGGTAAGATGACATTAAGCATCCATAAAATGTAATAACTTATTTGGTTTTCAGTTAAAAGAAATTAATTAATTATAATAAGATCAATATTAAAAGGCCACTATTTTGCTGTTAGACGTTATTTTGAAACAATAACATTTAAAACACTTTTAAAAAATCCCGGCATCATCAACTTTAAATTATAACTTGGCATTAGTGTCACTCAAAGGTTTCTGAAAATTTATTTGTGTAAAAAGTGTTAGGTTGAAAGTAAGAGGACAATGGCATCTGCGTGGAGATGAAATTTGGGGTGACTTTGAGAGCAGCGGAGACCCCATGTCCTTTGGATAGACCCCCGACTTCAGAACCGACTACGCTAACCCTGCCATTTCAGCTCCGCGAAGCCTGCGGTACCCTGAGCGCGGTCGGCTTGGCTGTGCATTGTACGCAGCACGGTGAATCAGGAATCGGGGGAGCCAGTGATCAACACAGGCAGCAGGGCCTCGGGGTGCCTGGTATCCCCAAGGCCCATCAAAGAGTGCACTGTTCAGAGTGAGACCACTCAAATGGTGGAAACTTGGTCAGTGTGTCAGAGAACTAATTAGAATTATCTTCGTATAAGAATAAGAATATGCATTACTAGAGGGCATTCCAGTGAGTGTGGGGAAGGTTAACAAAATGGACAGAGTTTAGATTTGGATGAGGGAACCCTCTTCAAGGGAGAGATTCTCACTTTGACTCTCAGGAGACTCAGCCTTATGAGTTTAATAGGGGAGCAGTAGGTTACAAAAGCTATCCCAGAACAAAATCGCCTTCCCACTGACTGGGGCGGGGGTGGACTTAGGAGTCATATGGGAAACAGGGATTGCCAACTCCACTTGTGGGCATGAGAGAAATTTCTCAAAATGATCGCATTTTTATTTTAGAGTGAGGAGACAGAGCCTTTTCTGTCTGCTGGAGTACCATTGCCTCAAGAGCCTGAGGGAAAGATGGGTCTTAACTTGTCCCACACTAGGGACCAAATCAAACCCTCGGTGATTTTCATCAGCTGTCAGGAGCAGGCAGATATGTTTGCAGGACCAGGCAGGAAATTAGGCTATTAAATTACAGCCTTTCTCCAAGAGGCCCTGTCATTCTCCTCCCCCTTC
This sequence comes from Daubentonia madagascariensis, assembly GCA_023783475.1. NCBI lineage: Eukaryota > Metazoa > Chordata > Mammalia > Primates > Daubentoniidae > Daubentonia > Daubentonia madagascariensis. Next base: position 4,094,458 of record JAKFHU010001035.1, read on the forward strand.
CTACAGATGTTCTATCAAAGCAAGTCATTGTGACCATTTATCTTGCCAAACTTAAAATACCTTCTCCAGAACTAATTTTTCCCTCAGTACTTGAGGTCTTTGTACTCTCTGTCTTGCTTCCCTGATCTTGTATGGATCTAAGATTAATTTGCACTAGCTAGGAGTTCAACAACAAAATCAATTTCAATTGGGTCAGACGGGGTCACTCCCGGCTCACTAGTGTGAGGAAAGAAATAGATTATTATCATTCTAGGACTACAATGCTAAGGTTCAGTATCAGGGAAGAAAAGAAGTACATTCCCATAAAAGCAATAAATAATTCTTTCCAAACTGTCAGAAACAAATAAGGATTATCTTATTTTCCACCAGAGTTTCCAAAACTATATATAAGCAGGTAAACTATTCCCTTCAAGGGAGGCAAGGGGAAATCCGCAAATGCAGTTTGGCATATCCTTGGTAGAATTGCTTTAGAAACATGTACTGTTGTCCTTGATACGACTGCTCAGGGGCTTACTGTGCTAAGCACACATATTCCCTGTAGGAATCTTCTCTGATTCTATACAAACCAACTTAGGACAGGACTTCCAAGCATACCTCCTAAAAAAAAAATCAAACAATGATTATGTTCATTTCATCATTGAGATGTACTGTCAGTGGAAAGGCATTCAGTGAGTAAATTAAAACCAATCATTCATTTTTTGCATTTTACTTGATTATTGAGGGAAAAAATCAACAATAACAGCAAAGTTTTCTTCTGTTTCTTCTTTAAAAATGATAAAACCAATAATGGTTCTTGACAGTTTATTTGGTATAAAATGTATCAATCCCATGGGGAATATTTCTTATTACCCTATATTCCTCTTAATGCAAAATGTAGTATTGGTTACTGGCCAGGTAGAAATACATCCTGCTAGCTATTGAGAGGGGGAAAAGATGAATCAACCATGGGACTTCTTCTCAAGGAGCTTGTGTCAGAATGAACCTACAACTAAGAAACTTGGTGTTAATAAAATAAGATTATTTTTAATTGGAAAAAAGTATAATGAATTTACTATGTGTAAATAATTATTAGAGGTAGTTGTACATATTATTTCACTTAATTGTCACAAGGTTGCTGGAAGATTATTGTATGGCTTTCACTTTAATTGCACAGATAAAAATCCATTCTAGCTAATTTAAGCAAAAAGGGATTTATGAAAGCTATTGATTGTTAGAAGGACAAGAAAAACAGCTGTCAACTGAGGGTTAATGTTGACTCCCATTATCACATGCAGACCTGAGCCAACAAGGGGGCCACTAGCCCTGCCAAGGTCAGGACATCACAGCTGGTGTGGGAATCCTGATGCAGCTGGAAGACCCCAAAACATGCAAACAGAATGGGCCTCTCGTGCACCATCTCTACCCATAGGATACATTTGCAAATCCTAAATTCCAAGTAATTCCGATTGGCAGACCTGACAGTATGTCTAGAATCTTAGCTTCAACTGAGTCTGAAATGTAAGGTTTTTTAGCTTTCAAGCCTCTACATCCCTAAAGAGGGTTGGAAGAAACAACCTATAGTGTCTGCCACTGTGGTTATCATTCCGTTTTTCACAGGAGGGATAGAATTTAGGGAGGATTTATCTATAGCAAACACATTGTACGTAGCAAGGCTGAAAGTCAGAGGAAGCTCCAAAACCTATTGCCATTCCGTTCCACTACGCTGTCCACCAGCCGAGCAACAATGTTCTAGGTTACAAAACACTTCAGTCCAGAAGAGAGAGACGTACAGAGTTTGTGGATTAAAGGAGGGGAAGATACTAGTACTGGTGAGGAAGAGTGAAAGCCCTAATGTTGAGGGTCACAGAGGCTTTCTTGAGGGCACACCCATTTCAAGTATTTTGTGAAAGAAACATAGAATTTAGACAGGAGCGTGTAAAAGGAAAATGGCTTTCCAGGGAGAAAGGAAAAAAAAATGTAATAAAGGTACAAAGGCAAATGATTATAATGAACTGTAAGTTTTGTTGAAATAAATGTAAATGCAGAGTGGAAGGGAAAATGTGCCAAGAAATGTGTCTCCTCCTCATGTTGGGCTTTGACCTCCAGTTCAAGCATCTGGGCCTTAGAGTGTAACCTGTGGGTTTTGAGATGGGAAGTGGCGTGGTCAGATTTATGCTTCAGGAAAATCAATGTCTTTATCTGTGCCCCTTAGTCATGGGATGCGAATTTTCCATAAAAATGATCTTGGCTACTGACCCAGTACCATGACTGGCTGGGCTCTCCTTTGACTGGCACGTTTGCAAGGTGACTATGAGATAGAAAGTTAGAACCAATGGGGTACAAACAGAGCTTTGTTCGATTTAAAACTAGCGGTGTTCCACTACACACAAGACACTCACTTTCTGTTAGACTTTTGTGACTATATAAAGTGGTAGGGAAGGAAGCTTTTGGAATTCATAAAAGTGAAAAAAATATCAAGGAAAAGTGAGATGTGAATACAAATAAATATGCTTGCAAATTTCTTCATTAAAAAAATTCAAAGAAATTTAGTCCTGTGTTTGGGGAATTAAGAAAAAAAATAAAGTACAAAAAGAGCCCATCATTTAGCCCTCCTGCATGCATGCAGACTCACTAAAATGGCACAAAAACATTCTTACATTTCATGTGACTGGTAAGGGAGGAGTGGGGAGGTTCAGAATAAAATAAGAATCCACCCATGAGAAGCCAGCCTCAGATGGGAGGCCTGAAGCTAAATTGCTATATCCTCACGAATATAAATTCTGTAGAAGCTAATCCTACTGTGAGGGCAGCAAAAAAGGAAGTGGACACACTCTAATGGAGAAGTGCTTATTTTGTGCTAAAACAGGCCTGTCCTGAATGTGATTTAGGCATAGAATTTAGTTTTAGGTACATTGTTACATTGGAGACATACACATGCACACACATGTGCACACAAGTGAACACACATGTATGCACATGTACTGGTAAAATCAACAGTTTGCTAAGTAGCATAATTAACAAAAGCCCATGCACTGGCATTTGTCCTTGGCCCAGTTCAAAAAGAGGCCAGCATACAGGAGAATGTCTCCAGGCTAGTCTTGGGGACAGAGCATTTCTGACATCTTTCTTCCTGGCCATCCTAGCCCTACTGGCAAAACAAAATTTAAAATCAGAGAAAGAAAATGAGAATGTTTCTTTATGGGCGTGGTGTTAGATAAGCCCAGGTAATGATTTAATCTAGTAACTGCACAGGGATTTAAAAATATACATTTGTGACGACAGAAGTTTGTCATTTCCAACAGCTTCACTGCTCTCGAATGAGCTAGGTAAGTCTGATTTTACTCGTCCAGATGGTGACCAGGCGGGTGAAAATGGGAGAAACTTGGAGTTTCGTTGCTCTGCATTGGGGGCAGGGCGGCTCCCAGGGGGCAAGAGAGGAGAGGGAAGCCCCAGGCCACTGCCTCCTGATTTGGGGAGGGAGGGGAAGAGGTGCTTGCAGCCTCCAGAAGATGTTAGGTTTAAAGTGATTTTATAATTTAAAAAGTTGTTTCCAATATGGTTTTTTTCCCCTTCCTCTCCCAAATCCTGAATGAAACACTGCTTAACATTGCTTAACAGCAATGAATTAACATTGTTATGCATGGGATTGCATTTTAAACATAGCAATAATAAAATAAAACTAAAGAAATATTTGTTGTTAAGAGAAAAATGAAAAATTCTCATGAAATTCAGGACAAAGGAACACTGAATTTGGCAGCTGTACGTGAAAACCCCTGTCTTTCATATACTTAATGAGGTTAGTAGAAATATCTGGATTCCACCTTCTGGTCCAATAGAGCAGGAATCACAAGCCAAGGAGCCCTGTGCTCTCCTCCTCTGACCTTGTTCCCATTCAGTTGGTGCTTGAAAATTATGTTCATATCAAATGGAAAAAGCACCCCCATTATGTGTAGATTCACTATAAACTGAAGTTTAGAAAGCTTTAAAGTACATAGCTTCCAAGTGCTAAAGTACACACACAAGTGCACATACAAACACACATCTATGCATGTGCATATGTACATGTATGCACACACAAACACATACATATACATGTGTGTGTGCAAAAACACATCCATGCATATATGTACACATGCACAGATGTATGCATATATGCACACACGCATATACATGTATACACATATTCCAATGCATGTGCATACACACAGAGACACACATGTATGTAGTTACAACCAAACTTAACATAAAAAATAAGAAAGCATTTTTACCTATTAAATGACCGGAGTGTTTGAAGTGATGTCCAACAATAGCAGGAGAGCACAGGGAGCAGGTGCCCCACGCGGCTGATAGAAACATGCCTGGGGAAGCACCATTTTGGAGGCTCATTTGATATCCTTATTGGAAGCCTGAATCATACCTGTTCATGGTGAGGGCTTCTGTTATTGGTATTTTATCCTAAGGATAAATAATAATTTACATAAAGATCTACCTACGAGAACATTCATTGCAATGTTGCTTATAATAATAGGAAATTGAAAACAAAATACTTATTTAATAGTACAGATTTAGTGAAGTAAATCGTGGTACATACTTAAAATGGAATACCAAGCAGTCATGTACTATTATATTTATAAATGTAGTTACGTATGAAGGTAGAGTGAAATAAATGTAGCTTATAAAACAGGTGCTACACTATAGGCGCATTTATGTAAACAATGCATAAAAATTCAGAATGGTATACATAATCGCTGCAATTATTTTTAAGGTGGAAAGAGTGAAGATAATTTTTATTCACATTTCTCTTATGTGTGTTTTTAAAATATTTTATTATAAACAAGTATAATTGATGTATGAATTTACAATATTTATAAATGTACTCTGTCCCACATATTAAATACTCTGCTATTTACCTCTGTGGGGATTTCTTCTAACTTTTCTGTTTTTCTTAATATGCTATCTCCTTTAGAACCTGTTCTTGATTTTGTTTAAAAAAATGGACTTTATCATAGTTCATCTCAATATTTTGACATATTTTTAGCAACCAAATGTTATTATGAGACAAATCTAGTAAAACAATAGGAAATCAAGATGCAGCACGGGATATTTTAGAAAGTCCGACAGTGAATTTGTTAAAGTGCTTTACCAGAATAAAAAGTAGATTGCAAAATGCTGTCATTAGAGAGTGAGGTATTGTTGCCTGTCCTAAATCACAAAGTTGCTGTGTTGCTAATGATCTGAAATCCTCATTGAGCACGCGTGTGCGTGTGTGTGTGTGTGTGTGTGCATTTTTTCTCTCATGTATGTGGTCATCCCATTCACTCTGCTCAGTAGCTGCCACTTCTGCTAAGATGACCACTGAGAAAGAAAAATTTCCTTACTTGTGAGTGTTTAGTGGTTAGGAACCATGTGCTCAAATAATATTTCTTAAAGAATTTCAAGCCTGAACTTCTAAGAATAAGGAAATGTGACACTTTGTCTAAATAAAATTTAGTTGAGATGGTGCCACAAGGAGAAGAATCCAAGAAACCTGGAGTCGAGTCCCAGTTCCACATTAGGAAACTGTTTCATCTTGTACCTGGTTCTTAAACTCTCTGAGCTGTAACACACTGACTACCAGGTGAACTTCAGAATTCTTTCTCTGTTTCTGTCACATAAACCGGCGTAAGAACCAACTGAAGTTTCATGAGAATTTGACAAGTGTAAATTTTTAAATACTTAATATTTAATTAGTAATAAAGAAAAATAATAACAAATTGAAATAAGAAATAATTTCAGTATTAAATATAGAATGATCCTATTATTATTACCTCAATAATTCCCTGTGTCCTTATTCTGCAATGGAGGCTACTTCCCAATACAACTCTTCCTTGCTGATGACTAATCAAAGCCTTAATGCAAAATAAACAAGACTGAGATGGGCTCCTTAAGTTCACACTCCAATGCAGATGGGGCAAAGAAAACATCCAAATTTTTCATTTGCCACAAAAAGCAAAATTAATATATTAATAATAAATAAAAATAAGAATCATATATAAACAAATAGCTTTATGTGCTGGTGCCATGCACTGTTATAAATATTTTCCATAGATTAATTTGTAAAATCCATACAGCAACTCTATAAGTAGATACTATTATTATCATCCTCATTTTATACATGAAGACACAGACATCTCGATCTGGCCGAGGTCACACACCTAGGAAAGTGTCCCACCAGGCAGGCTCCACTGACCACGCTCAGCCAGGGTCCTGTGCTGCTTGTACTATCTCAGAGTTGTTCTGAAGATAACCTAAGGGAAGAGAGAGTTTTTCTTAATATGCTGCTCTCATTTGATCCTGCATTTCTGCTATGACTTTTGGAGCACAGCAAAATTTGGATGAAAATGGGAAGGAATTTCTACAAAATGCCATTTCTTTCAGGAATAACCTGGAGTCTGGTGACGCAAGTGTTACACACGAGTCCTCGCATTAGCTTTATTCCTGGGCACTTGCCTTTTCTGAGCCTCGGTTTCTTCACATTAAAATCAGGGAGTAATGAGTATTTCATAGGGGTATTGTGAAGATTAAACAATGCCATACAGGGAAGGGAATCCGGAAATGCTGGGTCCCTCCGTCTGCGTTCCGCAAGGGAGCTGAGTCTCGTGGTGTAGACTTTGCACAGTGGGGACCTACTAAAGTGCCTAACTGGCCTCCATGCCCTGGGAACTCTCTCATTCATGTCACATATTTCATCACAACACTGTCCACCATGTATCAAGTTCTACCACGTCCCCTTTGTTTACAATTTGTGCTGAGAACCATGGAGACATGAGTTGGTGTTTTAGACAATTATTGGTGAAGCTTGAGCCAAGGGTGACCGGCTCTGTAGGAGCTTTGCTTCTTTCCTTTCCTTACAGGTTTTTTTATTCCTCCTCCTACTTATGAGGAAATTGTTGCTGTTATAATTATTTGCTCCAGGCTCACCCCAGTAGCTTTCTGTTATGCACACACTACTGTGAAAACCAAGAGGTTCTTCTCACTCTTTACCTTGCCTTTCCACTGATACCCAGAGCACAGAATCTGGGTAATTGTTTTAAACATTAACAGCAATGATGGTGTGACTAAGACAGGGTATGGCCACACAGTTTTCTTCCCTGAATCTAATTCTCTTCAAATTTTTCATTTTTTTCATAGATTTGAAAAATTAGTGCTTCATAAAATAACTTATCCATAAGCAAAGATTCAACCTTTTATAACATCCTAATACTTCCAGGTCATTCATTATCAGTTGTAGGAAACAACACAACCTGTGTCTGCATATGTGTATCATCCCACCATCAACTTGAAAATAAAATTAAAAGGAAAATACTCCTGAATCGATAAAGTACTTAAGAACATATTGAATATTGTGAATATATTCACAGCATTGTAAAATAGACTTCTAGGACAAAATACCAATTATTTGGTTAAAAAAAATAATATTTTTTCTTTTTTTATTTGTGATTTCTTTAAGTTTCAACTTTTTTTTTTCTCTTGTAGTCATTTAGGGCATCTGTCATAATGTAGTAGTGTCTTTAAAACAAGGCTTGAAACTCTAAACTGAAAAAAAGTAAGATTGTAGATTCACGGTGCTCTATTATTTTTCAGGTCTTCAGGATTCTAAATGTGTACAGAGAAATATCAGGGACATTCACTCTCATCTGGCTAGATTTTGATCTCTTCTAGACAGGATGTGAGGTCTACGGCCGGGGCCTGAGCTGAATGCTGTGGCTTCTAGCCAATGGCAACATAAGGCAAGGTTCACTGCCATTGTGTTTCTAAACAGAGCCAAATTAAACCACATTAATACTGTTAGCAATACTACAACTTCCTAGAAAACCAAGTGTGTTTTGTTATTACAGGAACACACTGGCAATTAGTAGATGTGCTTGATTTAAAATGTTAATATGCTTATTCAGTGTAAATATTCTATGGTATTATCCTGTATAGTTTCTGTTGCAGTTTCCTTGCATTAGAACAACACCTATTGGCAGGAAAAGTTAATCACTGGCACATAGACAATGAAAATTTTACAAGTAGAAACAAGATTTGTTTTGTTTCATTTGGGTTAGATGAGGTACTCCCTAATAAAATATTCCTGCTTGTAAGAAGAATAACTTTGCCCTTTAAAATTCGACTAAAATGGTACAAAAGCAATTTATGTAACCAAAACGTCTGTAGCACTATAATATTCTGAAAAAAAAAAAATGAGTAGATGGGTGGGTTGGAAACAGAAGCACTTTTTAAGTCAGGCACATGAGCGTAAAGAGGAAAATGTAAGACTGGGAAAAGGCTAGCGGCAGGAGGGACCACAGCTCCACTGCACTGCTCACTTCCTGGAGGTATCACTTGGAAGCCTGGTGGAGAGGATCAGAGCTGTTTTTCTTCAAAAGTTGCATTTTAGACTAATATAGTCAGTTCTCTGTTGCATGGATGTGATGCCAGTGTGTGAAAGGATAAAGTACACATGCCCTTCACCTGGGATCATCTAAATCTGATTTGTAGCAGTCCATTAATGCAAAGGAAAAATAAAAACCTAAATTGCCATCATAAAACTCCCAGAAAATCCCTTTAACTCTTGTCTCTAATCCCTGTAAGCAGCACATTAAAACCAGCACCAATGGAGCAACTAAGTCCAAGGCCGCAGGGCCTTCACAGCACATGGGTCCGCTCAGAGTCCATCATGGGGCTGGTGGAACCAAATTTCTTCAAGGGATGAACGTCTTCTGCTGAGAAAAAGAGAAGTCCCGCTAGAGACCCTAATCTCAGAAGAGGGAAGAGTAACTGTGGTGTCGTTGGCAACTGGGTGCCCTCCAGGGTTGCTCAGTGAGGCTCTTCGATGCTGAGGTCGGGACACTGACAAAGAGCCTCCTGCAGCGCAGTTGGCCAAGGCTCTCTGCTCCGGAATCGCCACTGGAGATCTTAAACAGGTGGCCACCTTCCTCCACAGGGCCCAGTAGGCCTGAGGGGTGGAAAGCAGGTTTCAGCCCTGAGGGCTTGTTGTGGAACAGGACCCCACATCACAGGGGAGGAAGCACCTTTGTGATTCAGGGCTTTTTAGCTAAGCCCTGTCTGCTCAGAATTATTATACTTTTTCTGTGGTATATTTGGCAGAATTAGGCAAATTAGGAATTCAATGAGAACCTTTGGCTGGTACCATTGAACTATACTTATTATTAAGTAATAATGGCATAAAAAATAAAGTTTATAATGTTATTTTATATAATAGGCATTTAAATTCCTAACTTCTGAAGTCAGCATGTGAGCTCACTGAAATGAATCTCTTCAAAGTCATTTGGGGATATTTTTAACCACATTTATTTTATAGACAAAAATATTCATGTTAGTGTCTTCACAAATTAAAACAAGTTAAAGAAAACATCCTTCTGAGTTGTGACACACAATGCTTACTTTTTGTTTATCAAGTGGGTGGAAGAATGGGACAGCTTTATTCTAGACTGATATTTTCAAAGAGTGAAAAATCTTTAAAAAGTTGTATACTGTGTCTTCTGTATATAAACATTAAAAGAGAAATCTTTTTTCATTGGTAGATAATTCAGTTTTTAATAATATTTTTCAGATAACTGCAGTATATGATCATGTCTAAAAATTTAAAATTCAAAATATATTAAAATTACATTAATTATATCACCCAAAGAAACCAGTGTTAATATTTGTGATATATGGTTTCAAACACATGTATGGGTAACTTATGCAATGTCATGTGTGTGATATAGTACGATTATTGTACAGCTAAATGTATGCTGTATATGCATACTAAACTATAGATATTTTAAAGTATATATGCTTCTGGAATGCCTATATAGTAAAATAAATTATGTATATTTTAATATTATATGCTTTTTAAATATCATTTTTTAACATATCACAATATTATGAAGTGCTTTTCAAAAGCATGACAATCAGTGGCCACATAGCATTCTCTCATTTGAGTGTATCATATGTAAACCATTTCCATATGAGGATTTCTTCTAATATTTTATTATTATAAATAGTATATGTTTTAGTATCTTATTATTATAAACAAATACATTCAAATAGTACACATATTTGTTTAAAATAGCCATCATTAATATTTTCATTTTTCAAATCTGGACATGGAATTCCAGGATAAATTGGTATAGTCATATCAAATATTTTGAGGTATTTTTTCACAAGGGGCTTTTCAGAAAGCTATTGCCAGCTTAGTTTATCCTAAGTAGTGTATGACTACCTTTTCTACTGCACCCTTGTCAGTAAACCTGGAGACTTAAAGAAAAGTCAGTGTGATATATAAAAGTTGTCTTTACTTGTTGGAATTTGTATTCATTTGATTATTTGAAAAATGTAATATACATTGACTTTTCAAACTGATTATTTTGTGAGCTATCTCCTTGCTATACTCTTTATTGTATTGTAAGCACATTTTTCAAAATAATCCAATATTTTTTTCTTCATGTTTAATTTGCCTTTAATTCTGCTTATGTTGTTCAATGTAAAAAAAAGTCATGAATTTTTATGCCTGCGGATTTTTAAATTACACTGTTCGATTACTGATATTTTTTCCTTATGCTTAATTTTTTTAACTAACAGATCTAATTAGCTTGGAACTATGAAAAGCTAAGAATTAGAATTATAATCTTTAAATTGCTAGAAATTTCCCCAGTATCATTTTAAAAAAAATAATATGTCCATTCCTGCCACCCCTGATTTCTACCTTACTAATTTCTTTGATGTGCTATTTTGTTTCTCTGGAATACACACTTCCATTCTTTGTCCATTGTTAGGAAAACACCACCCTGCTTTAATAATTTCAGACTTAAAATGTGCCTTCATGTTTCCTAATTCCGTTAGATCTACTTTTTTTTACCATAGTTTCCTATATTTCCATTCACATAAACTCTCTATGATGTTCCCAGAAATGAGGGATTTGTCTTTTAATTTCATTAACTCAGTCATTCATTTTGAGATCACAAATTTCACAGGACTTAGTTTTTGCCTCAAGGAACGATATATATCTTATGTGCTTCTAGCTTTGCTTATTCCATCAGTAATGTTTTGTAATTTTCTCACTATGCTTCTAACATATTTATGCTCAAATTTTACATTTATATAAAATATAAAAACATGTTCCTGTCAAAAGATAGCATTTAAACATTTAACCCAATGCCTAGATCTTGTTTCTAAAGCCCATTCTTCACTAAGGTGAACCAAGGCTCCTTGGAGCAAGTTTGAGGCCAGGAAAGTACAAAGTGAGTGTAGGACATCTCATGCTAGAAAGCAAGAATATTAAAAAAAATGGGATCTGAAATGTGACTGAAGGGGAGGAAGACAGGGCTCCCACGGGGCCAGCGATTTTCTGCATCTTGAGCTCAGTGTGGGGTGCACAGGTGGACTTAGATTGTGAAAATTAATTGAACCTGTAGAGGGTTTTGATAAGCACCCTGTGTGTATGTGTGTAGAAAATTTCACCTGAAAGTTTGAAAAATATGAATGAATGTCAAAAAGACATAATTCCAAGGGGCTCATATTAGCCAAGTTTAGAACAATTTGAGCATGAAATTAACAATGACACCAATGAATAAATAAAGTGGAAATGAAATGGATATAAATAGGGATTTTTAAAAAATGAGTGTATGGGGAATGGTTTAAACTCTACTTCACGGAAGAATACCAGTTAGTAAATGTTGACGTGTAGAAGGAATAATAGAACTGCAAAATAACTGATTTAGCAACTCTACTGCAATAATTGTTTCAGGCAAGAGCCATCAATGGGTGACAAAAGCATGGGGTGTCATTGTCACAGATTACTTATTAATTACAAATGAAAACATACCTTTACCGTGAACAAATCTGGCAGACAACATCTTTCTTAATCAAGTTGTTAAATTTAGCATCATCAACATTGTAACAACCTAATGTAAGTGTTCTTCTGATGTCATGCAATGGGAATTACAAAAAAATTGCCTATGTAGTATATTACCCAAACTACTTAACTTAAATAAAGGGAAAATAGTTAGACTAATCCAGAAACAAGCACAGATCTTTTAAAATCATCAATGATATGAGGCTTAAAAAATGCAGGTGAACTATTTTATAGGAGATAAAAGAGATACAAAAACTGAACTCAAAGTTTGATTCTTGGTTGAATCCTTGACTGGCCATATGTGAAGACATGCCAAGTTCTGTGTCCACAGCTCTCCTGCTGCAACCTGAGGGCAATGAGATGCTCCAGCTGAATCCTTAGCTTGGGGCTTTGAGATAGATTAATTTTCAAACAAAAATTCTATTTTATTTTACCAATATATACATATGATATCATATATTATCATATTTTATATATATCTCATATATATATGATGTTATTCAGAATATATTAGGTTTAATGGCAGATGCTGAAATCAGATTGAAGGGGTGTCTGAGTCTCTTCAGGGTGCTATAGCAAGATACCTTAGACTGGGCAATTTACATAAACAGAGATTTATTGCTCACAGTTCTGGAGATGGGCAAGTCCAAGATCAAGCTTCCAGCAAATTGGTGTCTGGTGAGGCCTCAATTTCTGCTTGAAAGATGGGGACTCTCACCATCTTCTCACATCACAGAAGAGGCACACAAGCTCCCTCGAGCCTCTTTCATGAAGACACTAATGCCACTCATGAGGGCAGGCTCTCATGGCCAGATCGGCTGCTAAAGGTCTCACCTCTTAGTACTGTCGTCTTGGGGATTACCTTTCAGTATGTGAACTTTGGAAGCACACAAGCATTCGGACCATAACAAAGGGATTAGGTAGTAAAAAGGATGTGAGAAAATGGAGGATTTTATTTTTTAAAAAACACTTTTGAAGATACTTGACCATAAAAGAAAGAATATCTGAGCACATAAGTTGCAGGACATATTAGAATATAAGAAACAGTTTGGGGGATGTCCACGATTGTAGCTCTGACATGGGCAGTGCATGGGCAATATATATAGCCAAAGTGTTGTACCCCCATAATATTCTGAAATTAAAAAAAAAAAGAAAAGGAGCTTTCTTCAGTGACGATGGGAAAGAATTGGGACAGAAGACAACGGAAAGCAGAGATGATTAAAGACCTTTAACAGCACAAATTTCCTGAAAATAAAGGAGATGGATTTAGTGAACATCTAAAAAGTCTGGTTTTAGGAGAAAGAACAATTTCTCTTTCATAATAGAAATTAAGGAAAGAAGAATTTTCCACATATACAGCCATAGTGACTGAAAATATTGTTTTTGCACATGGCTTTGTAAAATCAATAACTTCTGGCTGTCTTATTTAATTTTCTCAGCTAGCATTGCCATAGCCTTGTTAAATAATTAGTATAACAATGACTCTTTATGTGGAACATATAATTTTAAGCATGTCAATGAGGTACTAATCTCTTCCCATATTATTATTACCGTTATTTAATTAGTGATAAATCAGGGTTGGTGAATTTTATCAAATAATAGTTTTGGTATCAATGAAACTATATTTAAACATTTTGAGTTATTATTATGGTGATTATATCAATAATGGGTACCTGGAAGTGAGGTGCTTCATAGTAAATGAAAGCTATGTAGATTTTCTTAATAATCAGGAAGCGAGAAACGAGGAAACAAATATTATGGTTGTATAACCCTTGTTATTTCTTGAAAATAAATTTACTTAAAACTGTAATATGTGGTATCCAGGGAGGTAGTCAATGTGCTTGCAGAGGATGTGACTCCAGAAGAAGCACTGGGAAGATCTAAAATATTGGTGTCTGTTATTTTCTCCTTTCTGATTTTGAGAAGTTGTTACATGAAAGAGATGAGCTTAAGAGAAAAAAAACGTTATTTTGAAAACAAAGAGGGAAGGCAGGAGAGTCTAGCTGGAATTAGACTCCTGTATGTTCAGAAAAGGCAGCTGCATTTCTATCCCAAACAGCAGGAAATAAGACAGAACCCCTCTTGATGCTTTTTTCCAAATTCTCTCATTTAGATTTCTCTGCAAATATCTGGCAAAGGGTGTCTCAAAAACTACATCGCTGTTATTAAAATGAAGAAAAGAATAATAAACGCAGCATTGGAGCATGTAAATAAGGAAATCTTTTTACAAAAGGAAACCCAGGTGAGAACTTCAAGGGTGGCTAACAGGCACAGAATACAGCCACAATTAATAAATAAATAAAACAAACATAAAACACATCTATTTCTACAAAACCCAATGGATATTCACTTCAATCTTTATAGTAACCCTTGTATTCCCAAACACGCCCTAGCAGGAAGCAAAGTGCAGAATAATAATGTGTTCTTTGTGGAGGGAACAGTAAACAAAACCCTCTTCACACATGGCAAGGTGGGGTAATGACAGTGATTAACCTCTCAGAAGACAAAGCCAGTGACCCAGACCACACTGGACAAGGAAGTTCATCCCAGAAAGCAGAACCAGCGTCCAGCCAAAGGGCACACACCAGTGCCTGCACTGGAGGTCTTTGCAGCTCTTGCCTGGAAGGATTTACTTATCACTATGGACTAGTGATACTTTGTATTTCACATTCTTCAATTTCCTCAGTGTAGATTTTTATTGTGATACTCCTGTTCCTGATCCTCCATATATATTGGGCAGTACTGGACAGATTGTTTATGTCTTAATCAAAAGCTCACAGGAAAATGAGGGTCTATATTCACAACTTGCATAGAAAGCTCTACATTCCCACAAATCCTAGACTTTGATCTGGATACGGTAATTGGATGAGACCCCAGGTTTCTTGCCTTGGGATAAGTGTGCGTATTACCCCACACGTTTTATAAAATAGATATATCAATTTATATCTAGTGATTAGCCTAGCACCTAACTTTTTGTACAAAATGAGTAAATGCACATTTTTTTTCACCTACTATACCCTTCCTTCCTTGAGTTCAGAGGTCTACTTTTGTTTATATTTCAATTCTGGTTGGTACTTGCTTCTTAAATTCTTTCAGGTTGATATTCTTTTTTCCTTTGGTGATAAAGACTGTCTTGAAAAGCTCAATGCATTTTCCTGCACGTCTCAGACTTCATAAATTTCTTCTTTGCGTAGAGTTCTCACAGCTATTTAGTAGATCATGAGTTGTTTCTTATTTCCTAAGCACATGGCCACCCAGCTAGAGATGACATTTTCTAGCTTCCCTTGTAGATATGTGTGGCCATATGAGCAGGTTTTTGCCAATGGAATATGAACAGAAACTGTGTATGAAACAGCCACTGTTCTTGTTAAAAAATGTTTCCTCTTCTCCATGGTCTGGAACCAGATGTGGTGGTGACATCTTCAAGTCCACAGATGGAAGACAGACCCTAGGAAAGGAGATGCAAGAAGAGAGAAGAAATCTGGGCTTTTAAGTGACTCCAAGAGGAATTACAGTGCCACAACCCTGAATTAACTGTAATGTTAAATGAGAAATAAACTTGGTTTATTAAAGGCTTTGTGTTTGAGAGACTCTTTAAGCATCTTAACCTTTACACTTACTATAATAATATACCATCTTTTCATTAATGACACTGAACCCCACTTGGTTGTATTATATTATTCTTTTAACATGCTATTGTAATCATCATGCTAATTTTTTTCTTCTCAAATTCTATGTCATTAAAAAAAATCTTTACAATGCTACTTTTGTATAGTATGTGTGTGTATGTCCATGCATGTATGTGTGTGTATTGAAAGTCTTTTTTCATCATGCTCAAAGCCTTTAGCATCCTTTTAAGTTTATTTCACAACAATTATTCAGCTTATTTTTTCCTCTCTTCTGTGGTCTTTAGAATATTAGTGTTTTCATTTTAAAAGTCCACTTTTAAACAAATCTTCAAATTTATGGTCATATATTTGGTAAATTACTCTCTTACAGTCCACAATTTTTCTCTGTAATTATTTACTAATTTTAAACTGTCTTTGGATTTGAATGACTTCCAGCTTAGTGTTTGTGTCCAGCTGAATGCTGTCTTGCTGCCCTATGACACTTGTTACTAGATGCCACTGAACACTCTCTGGCACCTTCAGTACAGGGGGCCAATAGTATTTGTGGTGCTCACTCTACACATCATTGTGATGAGAATTAAATCTATACCAAGACATAAAAGATTTGAAATTAGACTTTTGTAGACTTTTCAAAAATCCAAATGAGTGGTTGGTTTAAACAAACAGACAGAAAAAAACCCTCTTGTTTTTTTGCCTACTCTAGATTCAGGAGACACAGACAATGTGAACTTACTGCATCTTCAGTCGGCAATTCAGAGAAACCAAAATTTGCCCTGTTTAGTTAATCTTGGGTAATGACTGCAGGATCCTCAGTTTGCTGGAGGATCAGCAACAGCGTGTTTATCTTAAACCTTAGTTACACACGGATTTTCTAGTACAGAGCAAGGCGAGTTTTGCTAGTCTTCCCGAATACCAGAAAAATATTGCCATAGCAGATGATTAAGATAAGAAGGAATTTATGAAGTCGGAAAAATGCACAGAAATACATTGAGCTTTTCAAGGCAGTCTTTATCACCAAAAGAAAAAAAAAATAAACACAAAAGCATTTAAGAAGCAAATACCAACCAGAATTGAAACATGCATAAAAATAGACCTCTGAACTCAGGGAAGGAAGGGTAGAGCAGGTGAAAAAAGTTTTGAACATTTTGAACAAAAGGTGAGGTGTTGGGCTAAACACAACCTATAAATTGATAGATCTAATTTATAACAACTTTTGTGAAATAACTATCCCCATTTTCACTATAGAGGAATAAGATACTGACTCAATCACTACTACATAGTTTTTTCAAGGAGCAGAACCAAACACTAAAAAAGACATTGAACTGTAGTTTAGGAGTTCAATATTTTGTTATATCAGTAACTAGTGGCATCTGCCACCTTTGCCTTATCTAAAAAAATGAGAATAAACCACTTAGTCTTTCTATTCAAAAAATGTGTTGAAGATCACGTTTTGATGCATACAAAATAGTATGGGAAAACATAACACACCAGGATGTATTTTTATTTTAATTGTGGTAAAATATATATAACATAAAACTGGCTTGTTAACCATTTTAAAGTGTATAATTTAGTGGTATTATTTACATTTGAAATGTTCAATTTGTTATCGTAGCCTATAAGATTGCTATTTGAGGTATGGTGTACCTAGGGAACCAAAACATTGTGATTATCTTATTTTGGGCTTAAGGGCAGGAAATAATCAATTACTAAAAAGAATCACCGTAGTTCAACTGAGGTATAAACATATTAAAGATCTTACAAAGCCACATGTTTAGTGGTAGGAGATGTGAGATCAAATTTTATGACAACATGCGTTATCTATAAATTAACAATTAGCTGGGCTTCCTATCAGTGTTTGGTAACAGTCCTGTACATCTTGGGCTTGGGAAATCATCTCGCATCAAGGATGAGGGAATACAGATCAGCAGGCTGTTCATGCAAACCTGGGACACCTTTTCGAAAACAGCATTTTAAAGTATGTCTACAGTAGTAAAATGTGCAATAATTGGATACCATTAGTAGAGCTTTTGGGAAATGATTCTAGCTTCTCACTAGTCTGATTCTAATATCAGCATCGTGATTGTTTCACTGTTTTAACGTTATTGGGAGATTCTAAACTGCTCATGAATTTTTTTTTAGTGTTTTAGTGCAGATAAATAAAAAACACACCAATTAAATTTACTTTGAACACACCAGACATTTTTAAGAACAGGCAAAGCACTATTCAAAATCCGTCTTTATTGTAATGAACAGAGTTTGAAATTGTTGTCATCCTTCAAAAATGCCCAGGTTCAGCAATCTTCCATGTAAATGTAAATTTGGTGACAAGCTGGACCTTTTGTCTCTCGGTTCAGAGCTTTTCACAATGCCAGGGTCACACTGGCCAAGTTCCGTCCTCCGTGTACCATCCCCTCCGTTTTTGTCTTCCCTTTCGCTGACCGTACATCACCCATTTAATAGTCAGCCGTCAGGCAGAGTATTTCTACTTTTAGCCTCAATCTAAGCAAAGATGTCTGTGGAACGGTTTTAATATAGTAGTTATTTTTTTGAAGTGTCTTAAAATAAATACTTTAAAAATTAAAAAAAAGGAGTTTAAAGTATAGTGGTACGTGCATTTTAGGAAATCCCTTTCCCACTTGATTTCATGTGAATATTTACTTATCATGATCAGAAACAAAGCTTAGTTTGCTGACTTTTGAATTTTGAGTTTTATTAAACTACAAAAAAAATTATTTTTGCCCCATTTGGCAACCCACCCCATAATTAATTTAAAACCCAATGATTATTTCTATATAACATATTTTATGTTGATGATTTGTTCAAACAAAACCTAACTGTCATTGACTCTGAATAACGAGCCTGTGAAGGAGGTTTTACTCCCATCTTACCAGACAGGGAGACAGAAGCACAGAGAGGGTAAGTGACCTGCCCAAGGTCACACAGTTGCATTCCCTGGGGAGCCAGGACCTGCATGCCTTAGCCTCCCAGCTCCCAGCTAAGTATCTCATGAGAGAATCTTTAATGAAAAATGTTTTTAAAGAAAGTGTCAGAGTAGTACCCATGGCTTTGCCACCTGCTGCCGCCTGTGACTTGCTCCTCTTGGGCTCTGTTTCATGGGCATCCTTTAGGGATTCTGGCTGCCCATCCTCCATTGGATTTTCACCCACGGGGCAGTACCCACTGTTAAGTAGAGAACCACATATTGCAAGAGAAGCATCCCTGCCTCTTCCTCAAACTCAGAGCTTCCCAAGCAGTTCATTTCATGGATGGGCAGCTTTTTTGGAGACTTTACTTTGTCTTCAAATGAAATATTTTTCCTTGACAATTTCCCCCTTGGTCCTTACTTAGGTTTGGGGGGCAGGGAAGGAGGCATGCAGAGTAAATGAAGTGAATGCATTTCAGTTTAGCTTCTACCCCATGGAATACAACTATTCTGGGCCCCCGCATCTTCTCAGGTTAAGTCTCTTTCAGAATTCTTCCAGAAGACAAGGTAATCAATGCTGCGTCCACCTGCCCTTCCTGTCTCCTCTGAGTGCACTTTCAACTCATCAGGGGAACAGCTCTTCTCCTGGTTGTAAGAAAATGCTGCCCTCATTGTCAAGCAGGCTTTAGAAATGGATTGGTTTTGAACCTGCATAAATTGTATTTTGTAGTTTGCCCAGGTTGTAATTTACACTGTCACCTAGAGCCGCTAGCCTGTAACCTCCTGCTGCTTCTGGCTTTGTGGAGACAATCATATAATGAAATCCGTGAGAATGTCATTCACTAATTTGGGGGAGTTGCGACCATACTAAAAGCAAATGGAAATGCATTTCTTCCCCTGTAATGCGGAGCACATGCTCTGTGTGCTGTCGGAAAAGACATCTCAGTTACCGTGTGCCTGTGGTGCAAGCACGCTCACACACACCCAGCACATCTTTCACAGTCATATTTTCTTGCCTCCAAAAGGCAGTTGGGCTCTTTCCGTTGTGTTAAACGACCTAACTCACAGCTTTAAGGGTCTCCAAGATGGATAATTGGAAGATTAACTCTTTCACTGTCCGCTCATGGGCAATTCGGCATTTCATTTGAATATTCAGCGTGGCAGGAAGACACCTTCATCTGCCCTATGAATTCACGGTTTTTAACTGGCAGCGTTTCTGAGGCTGTGCTAATCCACAGAGGAAAGCACTTTCCTGGAGCACAGGAGTTCAACCAGAGGCCAATCTTTGAATATATGTGAGGAAGGGAAAGAACCAGGAGAGGAAGAAATCTTGCTGTTCCGTGGGAGAGAAATAAAAACAGCTGTGAACGTTATCATTTTCAAATTGGTACTAGGAGTGAGCGACGTGATCCAAATACCAAGCAACGGGCGTGGGCAGCGGCGGGGGCAGCAGAGCTAGAGGGGCCGCGACAGGCCTGCGAGGAGGCCGTGGGCCCGGCCACTGCCAGGTGGCAGACAGCCCAGAGCCGGCGGGGCTTCCCTTCCCCCTCCCGCCTGCCAGACACCACTGCAGGTTTGTCCAAAGGGAACCAGGAAGCCAAGTGCGCCTGTCACATTGCAGGGACCTTGTGGGGTGGAGGGGGAAGCCTGAACGTTTCCCCAAACCCGGCCAGTCTTAAATACTGTTTTCCCCATCACAGAAAAGGAACTGGGCTTGTTGCTTTAGATGATAACAATGGAACATCTGCCTTTTTGTTTCATTTCAGTAATTTGAGATTCTCAGCACAGCCCCCTCCTTCAATAATGACAGATGATATTTAGAGTTCATACAGCCTCCCTTTAACCAACGTGCTGTCTAAAAGAAAGACCTAAAACTAAAAAAAAAAAAAAAAAAAAAAAAAAAAAAGAGCTGCCTGCATTTGTCTTGGGGCCCCACCTTTGTTTAGGTTCTCTTATTCTGGAAGAAGCAATGTTCCCCTCCCCCTACAACACGCTACTTGGGGTGAGGTTGTTAGGATGATGAATAAGATGCAAGAATTTAGGGTGAAAATTAAAATAGAGATTTAGAGTTAAATTTTTTTAATTGGAAAAAAAATACCTGTAGTGTGAAAAGGCAAAACTTGCCTAACTGTTTTTGAGGGCTGATGCTTGATACAAGTACTTGCCTCTTTCTTCTAGGGGCGTGTGTGGGCAATACCTCTGCACTGAAGGAGCCAGCTGTCAGTATGGATTTAGCACAATATTTCCTACCACATGCCCAGTACTTTGTTACACACAATAGGCCTTCCAAAACACCTCCAACCTCATCACAAACCTTTCAAGCTCGGAACCCTTATGCCACCTGAAATTTTCATAAAAGAAAAATTAGAGGAGACTATTTTATCAAACTGTATGTTTGAAATATTGATACATGAAAATTATAGTTTTAAGGTAGAACGATCTTATGTCTTCATTTTATATATAATGAACCTGACACTCAAAGCTGTGAGGAGACTTAGTTGAAATTACAGAGTTAGTACAGAGTAGAAACTGGAACCAAAACTAGTCATTTTGTCACCTTTCCATTCTGTGTTCTTTATACTTGTCTTTCAAGGCTTCTGGAGTCTCATGTTCAAAACCCAAAGTCATATTTCTCTAGAAAACCCAGAGAAAGATAGCTGGTATTAGTGTAGAATTGAAGAGCAGTGCTAGGGAAAGCAGTTCTCGGTGGAAGGGGAAGTCCCTATGCCAGCCCAGGTGTACCAAGCTCACCAGGACAACAGGTGTATTTGAAGGGAGTGGGAGGTGGAGGGCCCAGAAGTCACAGCCTGGATTGGACTCACCAGTCTTGTTCTTATCCACGTAACCAGCAACAGGTCACTCCTTCACTTAGTTCTGGGAGCCCAGGTCCCCAAGGTAGGTTTTCCCTGCCTAGAAGGTGAAATGTGTGGGGAACTTGGGGTGATTGAGTGCAGGACCCACATCTGTATCCTCTGCTTAGTCAGGAGGCACAGAGTGGGCCCAAGGACATCTCTTGAGCTGGGATGTGCTCAGAACTTGGTCTGGACCTTTGGGAGCTATGGTGTCTGAAGGCCAGGGAGTTATGGACATGCAGGTACTCGTAGGGAAACAGTGAAAACCAGAGATACTTGACCAAAGGAATTGTTAATTCGAGCGACAGGACAGAAAGATGGTAGTTGAGAAGCAAGTTAAGGAAGGAGGAGGAACGGCTGCTGCTACTTCCGCACCATCACCTGCCTTTCTCAGGCCACTGCGGCTGTTGAGGAAATTGCCACTACGGCGTTGATTTGTCCGTGGCTGAGCACCACAAACCAAGCTGTGTGCATGCATGGCTTCAGTTTGGTTGTGCTCTCAAGCCTTTTGCCAAGTTCATTTCTAAAGACTTTTTTTTAAATTCAATATGAAGTTTTGTGTCACATATACTCACAAACCCGCTAAAAAATGTTATAGAATCCAAACACGTCTGAATAACATACACAAAATACACTCTGTAAGTGTCTTTTCAATGTGTTTACTGGTTTGGGTATTTGTATTGGAATTTATTTTTCTTTTGTGTTAAATGCCAGTCTTTTAGTAAGACTTAGGACAGATCTCTGCACATGAAATATTACATATTAAATTTCTCCTTTAATTCAATTGGAAGTGTGAGATCCTAGCAGAAGTTTAAACTACAATTTTACTGGATGTCACCCAGCAACGCAAATTTTCATTTATTTAATGATGGCTATAAGCACCAGCTTTTTCTTTTCTCTTGAAGTCCATGGTTTCTTTCCTCTGCATGGGTAGTTAACACAACTAATATCAACTAACAGATCTCACATAATTCCCAAATAATTATCCTCTTATTATGTCAAAAAAGGCAAATAATCTGTTAGAAAACACAGTATCATCCATGTAAGACAGAGAAAATATGGAAAGCAGAATTACTGGGGCATGTAGCCCTGGAGTCAGACTGACTGTTCAAATACCTGCATTCACCCTTGATATTGATCATGGCCATGATGTAGATTTATGCCTCCCTTGCTTTTTGAGAGAAAATGCAGTTTTGGAGCAAACACTCAGCATGGCACATTCTGTTTCCAATTCACCATGATATGCTGGTGTACAAAAGGCCTTTTAGGCTAGATTGCTGTTGCTGGGCCACTTATTATTATCTTTCTTAAGGGTTACACTAATGGGTTTTCAAGGACATTATTTCTAATACCAAGACTGAAAAGCAGAGCTCTGCAAAGGCGGTGATGCAAGCCCCGCTGGCCAGGCTCCAGAACATTAAGACTGAACATAGTCAATGCTGTCTAACAATGGCGTGTTGTTCCTGCCGCCTTGACAGCTGCTGAAAGATTTTCTATTATTATCCTACTTTAAAAAAAAATCACAGCATAATGAATTACTGACTCTCAGTGTGGTAGCAATGTGCGAACTACTGTGGAGGCAACTGTATGCTCAGCAACATCTGGATTACAGGTGTGAGTATGCATGGCTGTATTCTTTGTTAATTAATGTCTAGAGAAACACACCCTGAGTGAAGTGCTTGCCCCAAAAGTTTGAGTGTAGTGAGAGAAGGAACCACATCTTGTGTTTGGAGACCAACATCATGTAACTATTCAGCTTTTAGAAAAAAACACACACACACACACACACACACACACACAGCTGAAAACTCAAGTGACACTTTTAAAAGACACTAAATAAGCATAATTTTGTTGTTGACATCACGTTCTCCCAGGTAGACATTACATTCTATTGATGGAAGCTGTCACATTTTTGCTCAGGAGTCCAAATAAGAAGGTGATGAAAGCTGAAAGCTAAGAATCTTCTCCCTGGAAAATGCATGTCTCACACACACGCACACATGTACACACGCACACTCTGCACAAAATTTCAGGTTGGTCAGAAACACTCTGACTTTTTTGTTATCCAAATCCTTCTTTTATAGATACATGAAATAAACGGCCAGCAGACTTTAACTTAACAAACATCCAACTAAAAATTACGACAGAGCAAGAACTGCAACTCTGGTGTTTTGGATCCCAATCCAGAGCCTGTGATTCCTTCATGGTGTGAGTGATGGTGGCAGTGACGTTCCACGGCAGAGAGGACACAGCCACAGCGGTTCCACAACGGGCTGCACTTCCCCCGTGAGGACTAAATGGGCATCTTCGTCACCTGTCCTTTTGTTAGTCGACCAACACAAAGAAGGAGTAGGCTCTGAAAATGCAGCTGGACACATCTCCTTGTGTTTAACATGTGCAGTTAGTCTTTAAAGGAAAATTATCTAGAGGAATAAGAAAAAGTGCAGAAAAATCTCAAGTGGGGAGAAAGATTAGGCCTTAGACATAGACTATTAAGGTATTTTGTATGACATAAAATTCAAAGGCTACATGGCAAGAGACTTTAAGCCTATAGTTGCATGTTTTACTTTTTCTTCTGTTCACAAGTACTTCTGGCGATTTCTAGAAGCGCCTCTTCTGCACCCCTCATTTCCCTATTAAGTTTAAATTCATTCAGCATTTTTTTGGTCCGTACTATGTTTGAGAGCAAATGAGTACATATCTGTTAACTTGGGAAAAATTACGTACTCTTGGTTCTTGGGAGAAAGGACTAAGTTACCCAGGAAACGCTGGAAGTGTCCACCATATGAACAAATTCTGCTGGCCTCCTGCGTGGATACAATGCCTCCCCCATCTCTTCTCTTTACTGGATCCATCTCTGTGAAATTTCTTGTTAGTGTTCCTAAAGTCTAGTTCCAGACATGGCACCCTCACTACCTCTATTCAAAATTCTATATAATCGCATATTCTCTAGCAGATAAAGCCCAATGCCTCAGTTGATATTCAACCCCAATTTGTGCCAGTCTCATCTGTCATGAGCACCACGTGGATCAATATTTCAAGCAAATGTACCATGCTACAAATAAATCAAGCACAGTATTTCCTCTTTTTGAAGTATTTTTTTTTCTTCTTCCTTCCTTATCATTGTCTCTCAAAATACTGATTATCCTTCAAGGTTCATTTCTAAGTCTATCTGAAAACCCTGTGAATCTGTGCAGGAATATATATATTATATATATATATATATATATATATATAGTTTATTTATATGTATTTGTATGTATGTATATGTCTTACACCGGTGTAACAACCCTGTCCTGGGGCAGCTAATGTATCTGTCTGACTCATATGTGTGTGCCCCATAGAATTTAACATGGTATCTTGAATATACAGCTAGGGCTTAACTTGGTCAGGTGTTATTCTCTTGTTTAATCCTTATTACTACCATGCAACGTCGGCATTGTTAGGAATACTTTGTGGATGAAGAAGAGGATCATTGAGGTTAATTTATGAAAGGTGTGGTTTTCTGCAAGGACAGGTTGGATATCTGACCCCAGGTGTGCTCCAAGACCTAGGTGGGCTCGCTCCACACCGTCTTCATGTTGGAAGGCGTGGTTTCTGATGATGGTTCACGTGCCCAGTGCAACGCGGAGCTACGCCTCTGCTCAGTACCCTCAGCTTGCAACTTCCTGCCAGAGCCAAAATCGTCACATTAGGGCCATACTGTATTATTGTATCACCATATTAACTTCTAATGATAGTATAATTAATTTCCCCACTTTAAAAACAAAGCAAAACAATTGTGAACAAATACACAATCAAATCACAGAAACTTCACTAGCAGCGGAGTTCTCCCCTGAGATTCGGTTACCCAGTGTCGTGCATACAATTCCAGAAATGCCATTGTTCTGCTTTTACCTGATAAGCAACCTTCCATAAGCACACGAGAATGGCAGGAAAAGGAGAACTCCTGGAATTTCAAACCTCCCTCAAGGAGACAAGGAAATAACGGCACCCGTTGCTGTTTGCAGTCTGTGACTCAGGCAACGGGAAGTCAGTAGTTGGCCTTCTCTGTTCTCCTTTTATCCCGTTTTTCTGCCTCCTTTACCCCTTGCTCTTCTCTTTACTCCTTCAGTGTGCTTATACATTTATCAAATTCTTCTGCTTCCCTGTGCACTTTACAGAACTCCTTTCCCTAAATAATGTAAGAATTAAAATACGTTGGTGACTAACCAATGCCAATAAATTTATATACATTATTTATAATCGTCATAATGATTCTGAAATATTGGTTTTATTATCCCCATCTTACTTATATAAGCATGCTGAGACACCTGCTTTTCTGTCATACTTATTGAATTGGCCATTTTTATTATGAATGTATTTTTTGAACCAGACCATTCATTTTAGGTTAAAGAATAAAGTATGTCACATAATAAAAGTATGCCTTTGCAATTGTATGTTGCTACACTCAAAATTAGTCATCGCTTTAGTAAAATAGGTAGAACCCCAAGTTGGAAATATACAAATTAGATCTATTAATCTAAGTGTTTTTTGTTTATTTATTTATTTGTTTGCTTGTTTATTTATTTATTTAAGAATATTACCAGGGTACAAATGTTTAGGTTACATATATTAGTCTAATCTTGATGATATAATTTCATTCTCTTTTAAATTTTCATAGATTCAAAAGTACTCGGTACACAAGTTTTTCTCCCTTCCCCTTGGATATATAAATGGTCCACATTAATAGGATTTAGTTGTTTTTAAATATCATGAAGACGTGAATATACAATGGTAAGAGCTTAGTGAAATGGAACATGAAAGCAAGTATGAGAAGTTCTTTACTCTTCATCCTACAATTAAGATAAGAAAAATAAATATGTAATTAAGATTAATCATAAAGCAAACACTCTGTAATTACCTTGTCAGGTGAGGAAACTGAAGTTCCAAAAAGTTAAGAAACTAATAGGTAGAAAACACAGACAAGGCTCCTCCTGGCAGTATGTTAGGTACACAAACACAGGTGTGCAAACACACACACAACATGCGCACACACACCCACACTCTGTTGGATTTCAAGCTACTGCTTCTCAGCTTCAACCCCACCTCTCTGCCTCTGCTTCATGCTGCTGAGTGGAGACCCCTCAAGTCACATCTTTCCGTTGCCAGTCGGATTCCTGTGGGCAGGTGGGAAGCCTGACGACCAAGGTGGGACTCGCTCCCTCCTCTCATGACATCGGCTGTCAGCTGCACTTTGCAGTCTGTGCAGGATCCTACAACCGTCCTCCTGATGCCACTCTGAGAGCCCAGCCTCAGCCGGGGTGTGAGCTGCAACTGTCCGGGGCCCTGAATCCCTGGCACGCGGGCTGGAGGGCTGGTCCAGCTCCGAGTCCCACCTCCACGCTGTCACATTTCAGTCACGGGACCCCTCCCCTGCCTCCTCACCCCGGGGCAGGCAGCTCTATCCCACAGATGCTCAGCCGATCCTTTCTTCCTTCTTGTCCATCCTGGTTATGTGTTGTTCCTATTAAATTCTCCTGATTCAAAACCAAGGAAACAGGAAAAAGAGCAGGGTTTCTTTGTCCTAACTAGAAACTCACTAATGTATGTGGACAGAAAACATCCTTTCACCCTTGCTTTGGAAAAGGAAGGAACCAAAGGGAAGAAGGAGGTGTGGAATCTGTCCCCACGCTAGAGTGCTGGGACTGCTTTCTGCGTGCTGTGCTAACTCTCCTAAGCCACGCCAGCTGTCGGAGCCTGTTCCCCACTGCAAATACAAAAACAGAAAAAAACATGGACTATCCAGCTCCGGGCGTCTTATGAGTATTCAAGTAATTCATATAGTTATATGACAAAATGTAAGCAAAGGACCCTCAGACTCTGCTGCACGCTGGTGGCACAGCAGGCCTGGACAAATCACATGGCTCGCAATGGGAGCTGCTGTCTCTGTGACTTGAAGTTCCCGTCTTTCCTTAGTCAGTACAACCACTGCGGTCACTCCCACGTGGAGATGGGTGGCTAGAAACAGGAAGTGGGGCCTGGAGAACTGCGTTAGGATGAAGTGGACCCCAGAGAAGAGAGCAATAACTTTCCAATGATGATAAGCAAAATACTTCTGAGTTTAACTGTTCGGAAAAGCAATTTCATAACTATGACATAATGGTAAAGTATGATTCTCTGATGAAAAACCTATAAAATATCATTCCAACTGCCAGCCTTAGGATGCATTTTATAATGTTTGTGGTTGGTGATTTACTAGATATGAAAGTATCTTTTTGTAATATAAAAATTACACTTGAGCTATCGCTCCAACAAAACCACAGAAAACAGTGTTCATGATATGATGCGAGTGCATGTACCGCAGCAGAATGTGAAAAAGACTGTTATGAGCCATCCACTATACATGAAAAATGGCACCTTCATGAAGAATTATCATTCTAGGAGGGTTACAGCTCAGACAATTCCACGGATATCTACTGTGTGCTTGCCACGTGTCAGGACATACATGGCCCCGTGGAGACAACAGTGGCCTTAGTCACTTTATCACCTGGTCAAGTTCTCTATTTATCACCTCTGGATCCCTCTAGAGCAGCAGCTTCAGACATTTACGGGGAGCGGGATCTTAGCTGGGGGTGCTCCTATGATATCCCATTGAGATGTATAGATTCCCACGCCACTGAACATGTAGAAACATCCCAAATGTTTCAAGTGTAAAGATTCTAGTTAAACAATAATTATTCTAGGGTCTCAGATTGTTAAATCAGGACATATATACAATGGGTAAATAGTTCAAAGGCAGTCTGATTACACAAGTAATTTTTTAAAATTAATAGGTTTTATTCAGTATGAATAAATGGGTAAGTTTATAAATAATTTTATAATAAACCTTATTCATAGAAAATATGTGTTTTATATATTTAATCCTCTCCCAAGTACATTTGCAGATAGAGGATATAAAAATGTCTCTTCACAAACTATCCAACAATGTAAAAGAGAATCATGGAATTTTAGACCAGACATAGAATTTTATGCATACCATGGGCTCATTTTACAGATGAAAAGATGAAGCCCACCAAAGGTAAACACCTGCCATTGGCCTACTGAGTATATACTGTTATGATTATTTTAAAACCACCAGCAAAATGCCTGAAATATTTTAAATTTTTTGCTTTTAACATAGCAGTATGAGGTAATTTGTTATTTGATAGTATTCATAGAAAGGGTGATGCAAAATAATGAATTTAAAAGGTTACTATTTCTTTTGATCCATCCTTGTTTTGTTTTTTGCTTATTTTTTCCTTTTAAATGCTCAGCTGACACCTGGCAGCAAGGGTCCCCATCCTAGCAAGAACCACTCCTAGTGAGTTCTCTATCTTCGAAGGTATTGCTGGATTTCTGGAGTGGTTGGAAATGCCAGACCCAGGCAGCGCTGAGCACAGCCCTACCCAGCCTGAGTGTAAAAAGCAAGATGCCACAGCCCGGGCAGAGAGGAGAGCTGCAGGTGATACAGGTAAGAGTAGACAGCCCTGGGACAGTGGAACTTCTAGAACACTGCCCTGTGACACGTTGGATGTCAAATCACCAGTACACCACCAAGGTTCAAACACAAATCCAGAATACGGAAAGTGCAAAACAGAGGCAACTCTGCAATATTTTTCTAGAGAAGGAAACCCATGGGTTTAACATGTCATTGACATATCCTCTCCCTATTTTTTGGTTCCTAACAGAGAGCAGTTCTCAATGGAAAAAGCAGGATTGCATGGAGTCAATTCTCCACTTAAAGGGAAAATCGAATTTCACTAACTTCAGCTACCAAAAAGGGAACTTACGGTTTGGGGATTATACACGCTGCTTCCTTTTCCTTCACCCTTTCCCTAAACGCAGAGGTCAACTAATACCTCGAGGAAAGAGTTCTATTAAAAATTTGGATATCCAGTTAGCTCTCAGAAAATTCGAGTAAAAATTTAAACCATGGGTATTTTTCCTTCTGAGACACAGACGCCTCAGTGGCTTTTTCTCCTTACACTGCAGGTAACCCAAGAAGAAGAACAAAATAAGGCTATCAAGGGGTAACTTTCCAATGGATTGGTTCTGTGACATTTTATTTGTTGATCTAAAGTATCACGATTGTCCACGTAGCTCTCTTTCTGAGCACCCCAACACAAAGCCTGCCAATCGCACTGAAATGTGCCCAATCTTTGCCTGGCATTGTCCCTCCCTCCCTCATTCTCAAAATCAAACATGAGTGCCACTGGAGCTTTGCAGTTGATAACTAAAACTTTAAAAATATGAATGAAAAGCAGGGCAAAGAAAACTATAAAAAACCTTAAATACAGGGAGATCTTGCCATTACTCTAGTGAATTCATTGGCTTTTTCATTCAAATATAGAAATTTACCTTGGGTGTGAGAAAGCTGGCTCTAGAAAGCTGGCTCTAGAAAGCTGGGTCTAGAGTGGCTGATGGGACATTATCTGGTTACCCTCTATAAGAGGTAGAGTCATCCTTCCTGCACAGGTGGCATCTCATAGCAACCCCTGGAGCCTGGTGCTGCGGGGTTCATCTTGAAATTGATGGTCCCGGCCTATCCAGGGCTGCCCTTGTATATACCATCTCTCTAAATTGGCCATCAAAAATAAAAGTCTGTGGGGAGTTACTGCCTTCAGATGACAGTGTTCCTCAAACCTATGTTCTAGGAACTGTATGTGTGAATAGGGTTTCTCAAGTATCAGCTTGAGCTCATTGTCTGCATTTTGAATGAAGGAGATCTGCCTTCTGTCCTGTTATTTTCCAAGTTAAAAGTTGTTGTAATAGTGTTTCCTAAGGCCCCTGGAATGATGACCCACAAGATTTGTCATTCAGGAGATGGTGCAAACCCAGAATTAGAACACTAAGTTCCAGTCTCCTGGGATTCAGGGACCAATGGTTGACATCAATAACCTTCATTTTCCCATTTGTATAATTTATCTTAATAAATAAAGAATGAGCATGGTCTTTGCCAGGCATGAGTTAGGTGTTAATGACACAAAGAAGACGAGTTCATAGGTTAATTAGAAAAAGGAAATAGATAAGTTTTGGGCACTTTCCATGTACTTAATACTATGTGGGGTGCTATTTTGCAGATGTTATTTTCATTATTTTCTTCTTTCCAAACCAATTCATAGAGGTTAAGTAGCTTATCCAAGGTTCCTAAGCTCACTATTAATAATTGATAGAGGCTGAATCTGCACCCAAGTTTGTCTGGACACAAAAATTTGCCATTTCCATGAAGCCATATTCTAAAATGAGAGCTCTTCCAGTGCACACATTAAAGTCCTGGCTTTAAGCAAGACCTTTTCCATCTATTCAGACACTAGCAAAGTTGGATATTCGATAAAAAAATTTCCAATTTTGTCTAGTGCCAGCATTATACTTCTTAGGTTAGTGAAAAAAACTAATAGCTACAGCTATTAAATCATGATGATTATGAACATGCTTTGCAGTCTATAAAAGTTACTATAGATTGATCCTGTTAAAATCCCTATTTATT
Source organism: Daubentonia madagascariensis (assembly GCA_023783475.1). Lineage (NCBI taxonomy): Eukaryota > Metazoa > Chordata > Mammalia > Primates > Daubentoniidae > Daubentonia > Daubentonia madagascariensis. The sequence continues at coordinate 4,125,230 of JAKFHU010001035.1, forward strand.
TCTGTTGTACCAGGAAAGGATAAACAGAATTGCTTTTCCTAGAGACAGAAGATTATATTCCCATCTAAGGGTGAATACAGTCGCAGCTGGGCCTTTATAATTGTGACTCATTTAAAATGCCTCGTTATTAAAACTGGATTGTTTTGGATTGCGACTTTATTCAATTGAGACAATTATGTGTTCTGTGTGATTCAAATCAATGATTTCAGGCAGCAGTTGATTATTTCAGCTTAATTTGTTGTGCCTTTTGCTTTTTTAGACAGCCATTGGATATCAAATTCTGAAATTAGATTTTAATATCCTTTTGTGGGAATTTCACATGTATATTGCATTAGCTTTCATAAGTGTCATGATGCTTTTCTCCCTACATGAGTTCACTCATAAGCTCAGAAAATATCGATCCACTGACAGCATAGATCCACGGGATCTTGTATGCAGGAGCATACAAGTCTTCCATAAAGTAAAGCTGCCACTATGGTTTGGGGACAATTAAGTATACTGTGTCAGGAGTCACTCTTCATGTGTACTCTCCCAGCTGTAGAACGCTTTGATGAAGAAATTCCACCCTTCTGTAGGTTTTCTGTTTTGTCTGCATTCTAGGGGGAAGTATTCAGAAATTACTGGAAGCTCCAGGAAATGCTGCCATAAAGATTAAGCAAATATGTGCCTCAGTAGATGGAAATTTCCCAAGCCCTGCTCTCCAAGGGTTGATGGCAATCCATGGTGCAGAGTGATGATGAAACATATTCTGGTAAACAAGTCTTGCCTCCAACTTATTAAGACACCTGAAGCCTTAAATGAGTCTTGCGGAGGCAGACAGGTCCCCACAGCACCATTTGTGTTGGAGGCAATTTTGACTCTCCGTTCACAGTCTGTCCCCAGACATGCCCTGGGAGCTAGCAATGAAATCACCACATCCCTGTGTAAAATGATGATTTTTGTTTTTGATAATATATAAAATCATAAGAATGTAAACCTCACCACTAGCATTTGACTATGCTTAATCATCTGTGGTAAGTCTCACTTAATACTGGCAGAGAATATTAATAGCATGGTGGAGAGATGAGTGGAAGGGGAGAACAGAGGCGTGCCTGTGTGGATCAAGTGTAACGCGTACATTACTAGGATATTCATGTGTTTGTGTCCCAGTGATCAGCTTTGTTTTCAAGAAATGCAACTAAATCCATGGAGGTATTGTGTGGATAGTAACCAGCCTAATTGGAATTGGAATCAATATATGTTTAACTCCCAAATCCATACTCAGGCTGACTCCTAGATTTTGAAACAGTAGGTATCTATCTTAAATGATATGCAAGGGATATCGAAGTGTTAGAAGAATTTGGATATTGTGACCTGTAAAAGCCCTTTTCAACTTAAAGGATATATGATTTTATGGTTGATTGAGGCTCCCCTGCAGATGAGAACTGATGTAAGAGAGATATTAAGAAAGTACCAAGACTTAAAAAAAAAACCTATTCCTGGTTTGTACAATTTCACCTTAAGACCAAGAAGCTCCCACAGAGATCACTCATAGCCCTAGGGAATCACGCAACCTAAACCAGAAATTAATGTGATGGCGCCTTCCTAACTAGAAACCTGAGTTCTCTGTCACAGAGAAGTGCTCATCAACAAAAAATAAATAATTGTTTCAAAACAAGGAATGTTTGACTATTTAAATTTGGTCAGAGAGCAGTCACCTAACATACAACGAAAATCATTTCAGTGATTCTGATGTGCTCCTACCTACTTCAATTATGTGAGCTGTAGTAGCAATATCTAGACCAGGAAATAGATGGTCTAAATAAATTTACAATCTAAAAAAAACAAAAAACCTAACCTGTGTTTTTGGAGACCCCGTCTCCAAATAAGGTCTCCCTGGGAGGTGCTGGGGATGGGACTTTAACCCACGAACTGGGGACACACATTTCAACCCGTAACGGGGGACTTCCAGCACAGCTGAACAGAGAAATGACAGGTCTAAACAGAAGGGGGAATGTGTGAGTGTGTGTGTGTGTGTGTGTGTACAGGGTATGTGTGTGTGTGTGTGTGTGTGTGTACAGGGTATGTGGGGGGGTGTGAGTGTGTGTATATGTGTGTGTGTGTACAGGGTATGTGTGTGGGTGTGTGTGTGTGTACAGGGTATGTGGGGGGGTGTGAGTGTGTGTATATGTGTGTGTGTGTACAGGGTATGTGTGTGGGGGGGTGTGTGTGTACAGGGTATGTGTGTGGGGGTGTGAGAGTGTGTGTGTGTGTACAGGTATGTGTGGGGGTGTGTGTGTATACAGGGTATGTGTATGGGTGTGTGTGTACAGGGTATGTGTGTGGGGGTGTGAGAGTGTGTATGTGTGGTGTGTATGGTGTGTGTGTGATGCACATATGTGTACATGTGTAGGCTGTGTGTGCGTGTGTGTGTGTGTGTTTGTATCTCACAGGTCCACCAGATCCATCCTTTGCACCTCCTTTTGCTGACACAATCACAACTATGGCTGGATGACAACAAATTCAACTACCAGCTGGCAGCTCCTTTTTTGTTTTTTTATGTCTACTATGTGAAACACATCACAAAAGCCCTTAAAATGTATCAATACAAAATTATGCAATCAGATTTCTCTATTTGGGGTATTTTCTGGAGTTGAAGAAGACATCTAGGCAGGAAAAGGTAACCAATACTAAAAACTGGCCTGGGCAAATGTTAGACATTCAAGGAACAAGCACACAATTTAGTGAAATAAAATCACTTGCAAATGAAATAGTTATACAAGAGTATATAAAACATATAAAATCAGAGCCAGGCCTTATGAGAAATATCAGTAGCATTTAGATAGGGACAAAATAAGGAAAACAATAAAAGCAGGAGTGTGAAATAGAGGCGAATTGCTTAACATCGCTGCCCCGCAGCACCTGTGCGGAGCCTTCTGCTCTCTCCCGAGGTGATAGAGCTGCAGGTGAGCAGCCATGCTGGCCAACTCTGTGCCCAGCTTCTTTTAGCCAGATGTGGCCACATGTGCAGAAATGACATCACTACTTCCTGTTCTGGGCCTGAATACACTGGGCATTTCTTCAACATATTTTCTTTCCTTTTCTTAAGATCTGAAACGTGGAAATATGGAAATGCTGGATTTCCCGTTACGACCACATGAAAAGGGAGCAGACACTCAGGGTTCCAAAGTGATTGTGTTGGAAGCCACCTTTGTTCCCGAGTGGCTGAGAGCAGCAGCCCCACCGCCGCCTGAAACACGCTCTTCAAGGTTTCTGCTCTACCTGAGCCATGTTTGGGGGCCTCATTGTCACTGCATCTCAGCGTCTGCACCATACTACGTGACGTCGTGTGTTAGAACGATAATTCGGCTCTCAGAAGATAACACCCGTGGAAGTGCTTTAAAACCACAAGGCAGTTTGCAGATGTGATCCCTGGCACACAGAAGAGTGATATCCACAGTCGATGGGGAGGCTGAACATAGGGAATGAAAAGAAATGGGGTGACTGTCAGTCCCCTTAAATTTTCATATAGAGACTCAACAGTCATGAAAGAAATAAAATTTTAGTAGTAATACAATAATATTAATCATAATACCTCATTAAATTTAGAAAGCCATTTTTACCATTTCATCCTTATAATATACATATTAAGTAGGTAGGCAAGTAGGTGTTTCTGTTTAACAGATGAACAAACTGAAACACCGAACAGTTAAGAAAACTGTCACCCATTTGTGGTTAGCAATTTGCGGTAGGACTAAAAGAGTACCCCAAAGCCCCATCTCTCCCCGTCCCACGAACCCTACTTCCCTCCTACCCACGCTATGTTAAGAAGGATGGATCCCAGCTGGGCTCAGAAAGGAGAAGCCCCAGTCACTAGAGTAGAGATCTCTGCGATTCTATAGACCTAAAAATGTAAGTTTTAGAAAGTTTTAAAGCATAAGAGGCTAAGAGTTTTCCATCTCACTTGTGGTTACACAATTATTTGTGAAGCTGTTCAGAGGAATTCTCTAAATGATAGTGCTTGCCTGTAAGAAGTCTCAGAAGGAATCTTTATGTATGGAAAACAGGCCCATTTAACATTACCTGGGACAAATGTGTCCACATTTCCGTGGGGACATCCGTAAGGAATTCTAAATTAATAAGTTTTTCTTCTGCACAGTCATTTGCCATATTGAAAATACTTGTTGATATTTCTCTCAGATACAAACTTTTCAGTTAGAAATTCATTCAGAATGTTTCAAAGTCCTCCTAATAATAATTATCTTCATTTTAAAATTTAAAAAGTATTGGGAAGAGCTAGTTTTCTGCGAAGATACTTCATTCCATCAAAGAGCTGGTGAAATAGAAGAGGCGGCTGCAGCAGACGGGGGTGAAATGGTTGTCGGTGCGGATGCCCCGTTTGTGCAGGCTCCTCGGGACAGTAATAGAGTCACCTGCTCTGCTGACCTGGCTTAGACAAGGAGAAAACTGTCTTGGGCATCCATGGGATAGGCAGCAATCAGGTGGACAGTCAGAACAGGATGCTGAAATGTCCCTATCGGCAGACCTGAGATACTCCAGAGGAAATTAAAGAGTGCATCTTCAGACGGAGGCAATCTTTAACACAGAGAAGGGGTGGTAGGCTAACAACATCTTCAAGGAGGCAGTAATAAGATGGAAGACTACGTGAGCCAAGGAAATAATCATAAAAAGCCAACAATAGAAGTTGACAAATAAATACATATATGAGTAGTGCCGGGATCAGGGTTTTGGGATGCGCTTACACGGCATGAAGGGGAAGTTGAAAGGCTGTTGACTGGATGGGAAGAGAGAGAGAAAAAAATAAACAGATTGAAGGCATATTTATCATGTCACCCAAATTAGGGACACATAATTCTGCTTCACGGGTACTGGGCTATTATATGAAAAGACTTTGACCCACTTCTGATTATTTGGGAAGAGAAATTGAGAAGAGAGTTGCCAGATGAAACACAGGAATATCCAAAGAACTTTTAACTTCAGATAAACAATGAATAATTTTGAGTATAATTATGTCCCAAGTACTTACATAAAAACTTGGCAATATTTGGGACATACTTATAATGAAGAGATGTTTATTATTTATCTGAAATTAAAATTTACCTGGGTGCCTTGTGTTTTTATTTGAAAAATATTGCAGCCTTAATTGAGAAAAAACTGGGAAGATTGACTTCCCACACTAAACCAGGACCCCGAAACAACAGAAGATATTAGCACTTACGGAATGAGTGCTGAGGATCAGGGAAGGTTGGCTGATATTAAGATTCATATTGAGTAGAATTCTTGGTCCCAAAGAGAATTCCAGATATCAATATTCCATCTTATTTTCCTGGAGGAAAAGAATGGAATTCCAGGCCTTCAGAGTAATCTACCTACACAATCTCCACCAAAGCCAAAATACCATGTTCCAGGAAAACCCAGCATTCCCCACATGACGACAAACATTGTAGTAGTTTGTTCTAAGAGTTTCTAAAAGACAAGCAGGCATAGTTTCTGGTTTAGACAGAATGTTGTGAAGGAACAAACCATAGAATTTTAATGATCATATTTATGGAGAGAAGGACGTAGAAAGAAAAGAGGAATTCTTATATCAAATCTTTGCTCCCTCCCAAACTTTTCAGCTGTTTACACACTGAATCAAATTCACTTGAGCAAATGGCCCAGCATGTTGGGAAGGTCACAGTTGCATAAAGCTGCCTGAAAATGCCTCCTTTTCATGACTCTGTTCAGACTTCATACTCATCATGAATCTATGCTGGCTAACCCCAAACCCGGCCCTCCTGCTGCTGGGCTGATCTATCTGTCCTGACACCTAGTCACACCGCTAACATAATGCTGAGCACAAGGCGTGCAAGCTATGTGTTTACATGTCAACTCTTCAGCTCACTCCATCCCCTAAATTATAAGCTCCGACAGGCAAGGGTTAGCAGCAGTAAAATCGGTGGATGAACTGCCTGTTACGTGGTTGTGTATTGTTTACTTAAAGTGAAAAAATAGAAATGAAATACAAAGAACAATGAATGAATGTAGGATAAAGCCCTGGCGTATATAAACTTAAACACATGGGAAGCAAACTCCACGAGAGCGACAAGGAAGGCAAGAGGAAGCGGGTGCTGAGAAAATGTAGTGGGTCGAGCTTATGCTCTCGAAGGAAGGAAAGCCACAAGGAGGAGCAGAGGAAAGCCTGTTGGTAGAGATGGAAGCTAGAGAACAACACGTGCAGTAGCAGAACTAAAGGAGCTGGCAGCAGGGACGCAGGCAAATCTCCGACGGGAGGAGCCTGGGGATTGAGGGGTCCCCCAAATATTGTACATTGGTATAAAACGATACAGATCTAGAGTTGAAGAAATGCAGGGAGTCTCACTGAATCCAAGAATTCTTTTTATGTGTTATGAATGTGTTTAATAAAAGCATAGGAAAAAAGTAATATTCCCAAATATATACAGTGGTTATATTTGGGTGGTGAGATTATATGTTATTTTTCCCCTTCTTTCTGGTTTTGTTAATCCATCTTTTTCAGGAGTGTATCTGCTTTTACAGTAGGGAAAAAAGCGAACTCAAACACTTTAGGGAACTCTTCTTATTCATTGAGATTAAGCCCCTATTTTGTTAGTTGATGCATGTGGGGGTTGTACATTAAATATTTTAAGTCAAAATATGTAAATGTATGTTCAGTCATGCACATACCAAAAATGTAAAAGAATATTGTTTTTCTTTGAGTATGAGTCTATTTGTGGGAGTTCCACATTATCTTCATTTTATAAAGCAATCCCATAATACTTTGTCTGTATTTTCCACTTTGGACTTCTTTAAAATGTAACTAAAATATTTAAGACCTTTGCAAAACAATTTAGATCTCCAGGTTTTTTTCCTTAAGTTTTTTGCAGTTGCATTGTTAACATCAGATTTAAGAGCAGTATTTGCTTAGTCTTTCCAGAGTATTCAGTTTGATGTTCATGGAAGCAATAGCCCTCTTTCCTTTTGCACTCATATATTATTGATTTTTGCAATTACAATGACAGACAAAACTACCAGAAACTAGTTTGGGAAAAAACAGTCAACTAAAATGAGAACTTTATGAAACTAGCAAATTAATTGTTCATTACTGTATATATTATACAGTATGTACTCTTTTCTGTGGAGGTGGGGTCTGGCTTTAACTCAGCATAATGATTCTGAGATCCATTCATGGTGTATATATATCAACATTTCTTTCTTTTTTACTGTTGAGCAGGAATCCATTGTATGGATATGCCACCATTTGTTTAGTCATTTACTAGTTGATGGACATATGGGTTGTTCCCATTTAGGGCTATTAAAAATAAAAGTGTAATGAACATTTGGGCACAAGACTTTGTGTTGATATAGGCTTTCATTTCTCTTGGGTAAATACTCTAGGAGTGGAATGGCCGGGTTGTATGGCTAGATGTATGTTTAACTTTTTAAGAAACTATCAAACTGTTTTCCACTTTATACCACATACAAAAATGAATTCAAGATGAATCACAGACCTAAAAGTAAGAGCTAAAATTATAAAACTTCTAAAAGAAACAATCCTAGTAACTTTGGGTTTGGCAAAGCTTTCTTAAATATGACACAATAAGCAAGAACTACAAAAGCAAACATCAATACATTGGACTTCTCTGAAATAAAATAAAAACATAAAAAAGACACAAAAATGAAAAGAAAAGCCACAGTCTGGGAGAAAATATCTCCCAAATGTATAGCCACCAAAAGATTTGTATTATATCAATAAAAAATTTGTATCTTATAACTTAATAAGAAAACAGCCAATCTGATTTTTTTAGATGAACAAAAGATTTGGACACTTCTCCCCAAAAAGGATACAAATATGAAAGATGCTCAACATAGTCACTAAGGAAAAGAAAACTAAAGCCACAATGCGATACCACAAAAACTTACTAGAATGGCTAAAATTAAAGACTGAACATACCAAATCTTGTCAAGAATGTGGAGTAACTGATTCTTAGAAGCCAACATTCAGGGATTCTCGTGAACTACTAGTGGGAATATAAAACCGGAATCCAAGAAATATTTTAAAGGGAAAATCATTAGGCCTTGTACCCAGTGGACTTATGTGAATAAAAAAGGAGAAAAATTATTGTCAAATATGACAAGAGGTTTAGAACATGAGGGACTAGAAGAATAGGTTTCCTGGAGATGGAAACAGAGAAGTTAGGAAGAAAACAAGAGTTCGGAAGAGAAAGTAACTCTTGATTATATTTACCAGGGGAAACCTTCAAGTTCAATAATGTAGGTAAGTACATTTCCCAACTTCAATTATATATTTAACTGAAAAAGTATCCCTCACTTTTTTTAAAAAAAGTTTTTATTTCAGAAAACCTTACAAGAATGTATATAACAAATGATCATTGGCTAGATCTTTAATGAATAGCCATTTTTGAAAACAACCTTAGCACACGAAACGAGGAGTATCCTCGGAAAACCCAGATTGATGGCTACAGTATTCGCACTCCAGTTACTTCCAATAATAATTGATTATTGACATATGCTATATAACCTCTAAAACTGGTCCATTAAATATAAAAATAAGGCAATATTTGAATGACAGAAACAGCATTTTGAATATTTCCTATGCATTCAGAAACTCAAACAATAAGGTAGTAGCATGCTACTTTTGTACTTTTGGGATCATGACCACGAGATACTAGAATTTTAAATTTGAACTAAAACGATGAAGCACCAGCTTCATTTAAATTTGCTAATAGAAATCAGTGATTGAACAATTCAAGTTTTACCTATTAACTATAATCAAAAATATATTGCCTAAACCCAGTATAGTGAGTTGATGCAGGCTGAAGGGAGGAAAGCTCCCCAGTGAAGAGCGATCCCCTCCGGTCTTGACAGAAGGAGCCGTCGGGAGACCCAGAGACGGGCAGGAGGCCTGTGCAGTACCTCCCTGGAGGGCTGGTTGTTACCTTTGCAGCTACAATGGCTATAATTTGAACTAGTTTCAAATTAATGGCTATTCATTAAAGATCTAGCCAACAATCATTTGTTATATACATTCTTGTAAGGTTTTCTGAAATAAAAACTTTTTTTTAAAAAAATGAGGGATACTTTTTCAGTTAAATTATAATTGCAGTTGGGGAATGTACTTACCTACATTATTGAACTTGAAGGTTTCCCCTGGTGAATATAATCAAGAGTTACTTTCTTTTCCAAACTCTTGTTTTCTTCCTAACTCCTCTGTTTCCATCTCCAGGAAACCTATTCTAGTCCCTCATGTTCTAAACCTCTTGTCATATTTGACAATAATTTTTCTCCTTTTTTATTCACATAAGTCCACTGGGTACAAGGCCTAATGATTTTCCCTTTAAAATATTTCTTGGATTTCCAGAAACTAGGCTATAATTTGAGCTAGTTTCTCAAATCTTGAAGGTTTAAAACCTTTAAGATAACACTGAAGGAACAATTTTCCTAGACAAACTGGGTATAATTTGGGTAATCTCCACGTGACAAGCACCTGCACCCTCATTTGCGTGTACAATTCCTTTTTAATCTGGTAATTATGTAAATAGCAGACAAGATTTTTGACATCTCACTTTCTTATTCTGCTTTGGAAACTGACTAGACATTACATTGCAGGCAATTTGCCATTTTAACACACACAGAAGATGCATTTGTTTAAGCAAAAATAGAATGAATAACTGCATTTCTGTTTTCCAAAATGCATCTATGTATTTTTGTTCTATTGTTCAAAGGATTTATAGAAATGGAGGGGTCCATTCAAAGCTGGCTTGAGTCCTGGACATTTGTCATTTTTGTCCCTTTCACTCCCAACCCCCACCCACCTTCTAGACTTGCCCCAAGGCTCCATCTGAACGACTAAAAAATACATACCATCCTAGGAGCTAAGGCCACAGCATAGGTCTTATATATGAACACGCCCTAGTAATGCTATTTTTATTCTTATAACTATACAGCCAGCAATGCAAACTGAAAAGGCAAAAAATAAAGCACTACAAACGTATCTTTTCTATGAGTATTCCCTACAAGCTCAATTATTCCTGGCATTGTATTTTACATACTGCAAACTTCTCCAAGTTAATTAATCTCTATGATCTTCTATTTGTAAAATAGAGATAACACCACCACATTTAGGAGACATCAGAGGTAAAATGAGATGACAGTGGTGAGCTAATTTCCCATATACTAGAGTTTGACAAATGCCAACGGCCTTCCTTTCCCTAATTCTGATTCTATTCTGGACTCACAACCTTAAACCTACCTGGCAGTAGCCACAGTGCCGGTGTCCTTAGGTGAGAAGCTTGTGGTCTTATCACAGCCCAGGCCTTGGCCACAGCCAGTGTGTGTCTAGCACAGAACACCCATGTGGTCAGAGCTGCTCCCTGCCATGTATCCCTGAGTGTCTTTAACACTAGAAGACGCAGTGAATGGTGAGTTGATAGTAATGCAGGATTTATCCATAGTCAGCATTTCTATATCCCAAAAGCCTGAATTTACAAAGAGCCTAAAAACGAATGCCTTTCATCAGCTTTAATTTTCTAATGCAGTGACCCATCCTAACACTGTGTAATAACAGGTCCCAGAGTGACAATTAAAATAAATCACCCTACAGAATATGCCATTAGAAGCATTCATGCCTCATCAGTAACCGAATTGTCTTATATAATGTATCCTGAGGAAATATTTATAACTTTAGCTTCAGTTCCCCAAAGCACATGGTGATTAATATTCTGCCCTTGTTGTAGATTTATCAGAAATTGAAACACGGTTCAAATATTATTTTTTGGGTGACAGTCTAATTTTGTTTTAATGGGGAATACCAATGGCTAATCATGAACCCATAGCTATTGATCCAAAATGGATTACCTTCCTACAGAGCCCAAGAAAATGATGAGATTTTGCACATCTCTCCCTCTTTAAGAAAAATTCTTGAATAACTAAGCTCATTTTTCCTCTATCAATAAACAGGATAAAAATCTTTTGAAGGAATTTTCAAATGTAAAATTGATTCCTCTTTTACTCTTGTAAAAAATATACCCTAAGTAGTGAAGCAATATATTGGGAGATATCAGGTATAGGTTAAAAAGCCACATAGTTCCTTCCACCACAAACGTCTCATTTTTACCTCTCAATGGAAACTCAAGCAGGGTTCAGCAGATATTGAGGCCACAATTAACAACTTTTTATTCTGTTTCTTCTACCACAGGCGTAAAATCAGGCTATGTCATCATCTGCTGGTGAGTTGCTCAGCTCCCTGGACAGTCAAGAAGAAGACCTAGAGAAAGGGCAACCCTTCCTGGCATATCTGGGGAAACTTCTCATATTGGCAGACTGGAGAGAGGGCTTTGAGGTGGCCTGGATTGTGATAGGCCATGGCCCTGGCTGCCGTAGCCAGGACGACACAGAAAAAATTAGGCATAAACCTCAGTGACTGTGGCACAGTGTGTTAGTCAGCTCAGGCTGCTATAACAAAATACACAGACTGGGTGGGTGGTTTCAACATTGATTTCTCACTGTTCTGGACGCTGAACATTCAAGACCAAGGTGCCAGCAGATTCGGTTCCTGGTAAGGGCTCATTCCTGCTCTGCCTTCTTGCTGTGTCCTCAGGTGGGCTGGGGGGGGGAGGGGGCTGGAGAGAGAGAGAGAAAGAGAGAGAGTTCTCTGGTTTCTTTCTGATTTCTTTCACCCGCATGACCTCATCTAAACCTGATTACCTCCCAAAGGCCCCGCTTTCAAATACCATCACATTGTGGGTTAGGGCTCCACATATGAACATGGTGTTGGGGGGGACACAAACATTCAGTCCATCACACACAGCAGGTCACTGCCTGGCAGTGGATGCAGATCTCCTCCAGGTGGGAAGGTTAAAAGGCAACTGGTCAGGGCTCTACTTCTCCTGGGACCTGGAGGTCAGGTGGTTTCCTCATCTGTTGAAGTCTGCACTGCTCATTTCTCAGGTGTGGGCCTTCCTTACACGTGTCTGCAGCCTGCATATTCTTCGCGTTAGGGGTTTCCCAGTTTGGTAATCCACTGAGATGTCAGCAGTTAAGGTGAGTTTGAAGGGATAATTCTGCAAATCTTCTTACCCAAAACAGATTTTGTGTTCTGATCTGCTTCACATATATTCCAAACTTCTAGGGAGCTACACAGAAAAGTAAATAGCTGGAGAGGGCCTAAACCCATGGCAAAAAGGAAATCTGTTAGATCACGTGTATCTTCTGAGGTCCGGAATACAAGTCCCCACACTCCATCCTTTGCATCTATTATTTGGAAAGAGTCTTGTCTTTTGAAACCCTTAGGCAGTACCTTTCTTCACTACTGAGGAAAGATAAATATTCTACATTTGAAATCTCTACACTATTTACCTTCCTAAGCTTCAATTTCCCATTTGCTATTTTATAGGTAAAATACCTGCTAACAACCTGAAAGTGTCGCAGTAAGAATTAATGGGATTGCATGCAAAGCGGTGCCAGTTTTCAAAAAGAGAAGCATTAATATGAATAAATCAGCTTCTTCTGATCAAGTGTTTAATGTTAACACTTTTCTAGCAAATCTCTTCTCTGACTCATTCCTGAAAGCCTTTGAATGTAAAATGCTTGACCTTTTGAAGAGCCCTTCATTTCCATGATTTGTTTTCTATAGATTTTCACACCATGCAACCCTCTCTCCAACCTCTCCTCCCCTCTCACAACTGAATAGTCACTGAGAGAAATTCTACTGTAAGATAATGAGGCTTTTGGAAAATTCTAGTTCTGAGAGGAAGAGGGAGAAGCGAGAGGGAGACATTGTTCCGTTGCTCCAGTGTGGAGACCTGCAGACCTTTCATGTGATCATAATTAAACCCCTGGGAAACCGAGGTTTAAGGCCACGAAAGACACCTTGGAAAGTCATAGTCAACATCTGGACCTCAGTGCTCTTCTCTGCAAAATAAGGAGGTTGGATTAAATGCTGTCAAAGTTGCCTTTGGAGCTCTACATCTTATCGCTTACGGTTGTTTGAGCATCGCACCAGAGACATGTTGGGACAAGGGTGGAGGCTGGGGCAGGATGTGAGCGTCTGTGTCAGTGGTCTCTGAGGGAGGAGTGCGGAAGGGCACACCCCACCTGCTCTGTCCCAGGCTTTAAGGCTCCTGCCCTTGGAGCTCTGAGAGTCCCCAGGCCCCAGAACATCAGAGGCTATCTGGTGACTATGATAACACTGTTAGCAGCTGACATTTATTGAGTAACTACTGTATGACAGGCATTAATTCTTCTGACAGCAATGTTACAAGGTCAGATATAGTTCCTATTTAACAAATGAGGAAATTAAGGAAGAGGCAGTAACTAAATTTCTTGAATTCCTACCACTTTCAAGTGGCAGAGCCTGGGGAACAGGTTTGTCTGACCATAAAAATGTGTCCCAAAAAGACATTGATTATCAGTCCTCACATTGACATTGGGCCTGTCCCTTAACTGCCCAGCACTTTTCTGAGGATCCCAGACCCCTCATGGCTCAGATGGTCTGACAGTGCATTTGCTGGATCGTTAGAATGTGAAAATCTTTCTACTGTCCAAATACCTGTGTGTCCCAATCTCTCATGTTTACTTTTCTCTCTCATCCTGCCAGCATCTCCCTCTCAGACTGGGCTGTGAGGAGGGAAAATAGGTATATCCAAATAGAAATCTCACCTGGGGGAGAATATAAGGTACAGCCTCCCTCCTGAGTTTTTGCATTAGAGGATTCCATGTTTTTTGAACTACCCAGGAGAGAGGAGGTTTTTGCTACTTGGCAGTGATTTGTCATTGGCCTGAGGCAATTATTGGCAAAACCAGGCCTTGAGCTATTCCCAAGGTGGCTCAAAGTGTTTGGGTGACAAACAGCAAAGGCGCCTCCTGAGGACATTAAGATGGTTTATTACCTGGTTTGCTTAAGGTCATGGAGTTACTAAATTGCAGCTAGCAGTAGAATGCTGAGGCCGCAAGGTCTCCCTGCGCTACCTGCTGTGGTCAAAGTCCTAAATCCCTCCTGCCTAAGCGTCCTCCTCTCCATCAGCTCACAGACACCGTCAGACAACACCAGTGAAAGGCCTGAGTTTCCTTTGCAAAACCTCACTCACTCTGCACTCTCCCCTGATGCTCTGTTTGCTGATGGACAGAAAACAGGTGCAATCACTTCTCTATCAACCGAGTGAAAACCAAACGAGGAACATCAGGTAGATAATGGGAAAAGAACAATATGCAGCTATATTGTTTTTTAAAAAAGGTCTTTTTCTCCTTATTGCATTTAGTTTATAAAACTTAGAAAATGCATATAGGCAAAAGGAAATGCTTTCAGTGGACTCAGTGGATTGGCAGAATGCAGGGGTATGCTTTATATGAGCCTTGAGCTTGAGTTCACCAGGCCAATGTCAGTTAATTCAGTCTCATGATAATCATCAGAAACCCACTGCTTTTACCTGATGGGTGGGGGGCACAGACCTGATGTCGCTAGAAAAGCCAGAAGTGAGAATTTCATTCCTCCTGGAATTTTCACTCCAGGCCACATGTTCTTGAATCACGTACAGCTTTACAGCCCCGGAAAGCACACCTCCATCCATGAGCATGGTGGAGGCCTGCTGTGGTTCGCTGAGGCTTTAACTCTCTCTGTAGGTCTCTGTGTCCTCTGCCAGCAGAGAGGCTATTGCTGTGATTGTTGACAGCTCCACAAACACTCCACGCCCCTCACCAGGGGGACGTCGCTCGGCTCCCGCTGGGCGTTTGAGGCTTCCTGGAAATGAGCTCCAGTCATTATCCATTTCTTACGACATTTATATCTGCAATTGCAATTGCACAGTTTTCTGAAAAGTTAGTTGTTTTCATAAAGCATGAAAACCATGTTAAATGTTTTGTAAAGACTCAATGATTCCATTAAGGTGACCTGAAAACAAAAGAACAAAAAGGAACAGAAGAAAAGGAGGAGAAGACAGGAAGGAAGCCTGAGGGGAAGGAGGGCAGGAAAACCACTGTTTAAAATTGTAAGAAAGTTAACTCTAAAGATTGCAGAAAATATTCAGAGGTCAATATGAATCTGCACTCAAATTACTTCAAAATCATATAGGATCCCCTCTCTGCTTTAACAGAACCAAAAATATTTTAAAAATTACAAACTTATACGCTATGACTTGTGCAGTAAAGATACGACAGAGATGGTGTTCCACACCCATGCTCACATCAAAGCTTTGCAGGTTATATACACAGTGAATGAACAAGCAACATGTGTCTTCAAACATTGAAATGTTTGCATTTACTTTGAAGCCCTGCTATAAGCAAATCTGTTTATTCACTGATTGAATAATACGATGTTCCCAATTTTGGCAGAGAAGTGTGCTCCTGTTACATCAAACAACACAAATAACCCCTCATTCTTTTTATATTCCTTCTTTATTAAATAGTTTTCTATGCTCCCATGTTAAATTATTTTAAAAGTATTCCATTAATCAGAAATAATCCACTATAGGTTATTTAACCAATTCTCTACTAGGTAGCATTTACATTAAATTAGATCCTCACCTCTTTATCTTTTAACACAGTCCCGTTGATTTTTATAGGACACATCTGTACATTTGGAATTGCTAGGTCAAAGGGTACATGGGCTTGAAGACTTTTCACACTTTCACGGGCAGAGGACACCATTCCTGCATTTCAGTTCAGAACAGAACAGCCAGTAGGAAAGGCTGAAGGTACCTAATCAGCAAGAGGTGTTATTAAAAGCTTGAACACCAAGCAAAGCAGGTAACGACCTACTTTCACACACACACAACACACACATAAACATGTACATGCACATACATGCATATAAACACATGTGCACCCAGACATACACCCCAAAACATACTATACTCAAGCTTTCACTTTAGCAGAATGGGGTAGCTCTTTAAGTCATCACATAAACTTGAAATTGTCAGAACTGACTGTGTGATCATTTCTGGGAAACACAGAATTCTTGCTGAATGAAATGCATGTCTTGTCCCACACCCTTTAGATTAAACAGACCCCTGCACATAAATGTCATTTGAGAGGCTTTTGTTTCCCATGGTGAACAAGTTCAAGGGAAGTCTCAGCTAGAAAACCAAGTGTTATGAGACAACTTCAGAATACAAAGTTAAATGCTCTCTGTCATAAGACTGGCATAATTTGCCATCAGAAAACAACATAGCTCATTAAATAGCTTTTCTGACTCAATACTACAAAAAGAATACTGTCTCAGAGCACAAATCAAAACAATTTGGTTCTCTTCCCTGTTCTATGAATATATTAATAGTAAAACTAGGATAGGTCTGAGGAAACACAGCGTCACCCACGTTCCTGGGCCCTTGACAGGGAATCAGGACATGGGGACCTTCTTGTTACTTTGCCGCTGACTCCCTGTGTAAATCCATTCTTTGGCCACAGCTGTGCTGCAAACTATGGGCAAGTTGCTTTGGAGCCCAATATCCTAAATCTGAAGAACCAAGTCAGGAGGAGAGTTTCTGCACAAACTGTGCAGTACAGTGAATATCTAAATATGACTAAGCCAGTGTCTGGCAAATGCTTAGAATAAAGACCCATAATTGCAGGGGACCCTGTGATTCCCCAGGAAGTTGTAATTGATGGGGGAGGGAGCGGGAGGTGGGCTGAAGGGGGAGGAAACCAGGAGTTTCAACAAATCTAGGGGGATGCAGCCCAGAGAGTTTCTCAGTAAACCAAGGCAGATAACTGAAACTCTTGACACATCTCCATATGTCAGGAAATAGAAACAATTCAGAGCAAATTATATGGACAGAATTCAGGGGACATGCCAGGGTGGTGTTTGGATACCTGTTAGCACATATATTCAAATCTCAAACATTTCCCTGGGGAAAAACATCTTGTTTCATCAGCGTGGAGCAAGTGGAGAGACGATTGGAATGAGAGAATTTAAAATGAGTGAACTTAGAGGTGGGACTTGCTGATTTAAAACACCTTAGAGTGGAGGGGGACGGGAAGGAAAAACTTACCTGTCTGGTACAACGAACACTATTCTGGCAATGGGCACACTAAAAACCCTGACTTAAGCATTATACAAGGTGTCCATGTAACAAAAACATTTTTACCCCCTTAATATTTTGAAAATTTAAAAAGCTAGAAAAAAAAGATACAGAACAGTTCCATCACCCCCCAAAATTCACACCTCTACCCCCACCTGTTTGTAGTCAGTCCCTCCCATCACTGCCTTGGGCAACCACAGATTGGATTTCTATCGCTGAAGTTTAGTTTTGCCTGTCCTAGAGTGTCATATAAATTGAATCATACATGTGTACTCTTTTCTGTCTGACTTTTTCCACTCATCATGTTGTTACATGTACCTGTAGTTTGTTTCTTCTTGTTGGAGGGAAGCACACCACTGAATGGATATACCACAGTTTGTTCATCTCCTCCCAATCCATGCACCTTTGATCACCTAAGCATAAATAATCCATAAATAATTTGGATTATTTCCCATTTGAGGGTTATTATGAATAAAGCTGCAATGAGCATTATTTTGAAAAAAATCTTAGACATAGAAGAGAAATAAATAACCACCTTAATGAGTTTTAATTGAAGATCTGAAGCCTAGTTGCTGTGGGCACCTTTAGGGTACTGAAAACCCAATCAGGGTTGAAGGATTGCCTTTTTCCCAGTTACAGTGAGTGATCGTTTTTCCCGAAATTCCTGAGGGATGGGGAACAGGAGACAGCAGAATATTTTAACACCCATGAACCTATGGCAAAGGCTGTTAACTCTGGCTGCACCCCAAGGTCACTTGGGGATTGGATTTCTCAGGAACATCCTGCAGAGATTTGGTGTAGGGTTGTTCAGGGTTGGGCCCCTGATGTTAGCATTTTTTTTTAAAGTTCCCCAAGTGATTCTAACCTAAGCGATTCTAATCATCTAAGGGTGATTGTAAGGCTCTAGGCCTGAACCAACTGGAAGGATAGAGTTTGCCTGAGTTTTGAAATACCATCCTCAAGTAAATACTAAAGCATGGATTTATTCTCTTCTACCAATAAATATCTGGAGAAAATAATACTCCAGATACTATTCTGTACACTTGGTATATTTTAGGAAAGAGAAGTTCCCTGCCTAGCTAAGCTTACCTTATAGCAGGGGGATACAGCCAATAAGCAGAAAGCATGATGCATAAACGTATAAAGTGATATATGCTATTTAAAAGAAAAACAGAGCAAAGTGACACAGGTTGATATTGCAGAAGAGGTAGGAAGCAGATTTCAGTATTCTGCTGAATACTGAAGTGAGGGTCATATTAGCTCTCACTAAAAAATACAATATTTGGGAAAGAGCCTAAGTATTTAAAGGAAAGAAAATAGTCTTCCAGAACAAAAGGACAGCTAGTGGAAATGCTCGAAGACTGGATTTGACAGGTGTGCTCACAAAGTGATGAGATGGCCAGTGAGGTGTGGGCAGGATGAGGTGAAACATGCAGGTAGAGTTGGAGAGGGGAGGAACACCACATCACACAGAGCTCTGCCATTGCAACGACTTTGGCTTTCACCCTGAGAAAAATGGGGAACCAAGAGAGGGTTTTGAATCAAGGAAATCAAGCACAATTGGATTTATATCTTCAAAGGGATCGCTGTGGCTATTATATTGAGTCTAAAATAGATAGGACAGATTTGGAAGCAGGAAGCTCAGTTAGGCCACAGTTGATCTCTGGGCCGAATATGGATGGAGGCGTGAACCACTGTCACAGCATAGGTGGAGCTAAGTGGTGAAATTCTGGGTGTGCTTAGACAGAGAGACAGAAGTCTATCCTGAGAGATTAACATGGAAAGACAGAGAAGAATTGAACGTGGCTCTACTGTTTGCTTTTTGGTCTAAGCCAACAGGAAGGATTGAATTGTCTTCAACAGACAGGGGAGGTTGCAAGTGAAATGAGTTGGTTTTTGGAGGGAAGAGCATGAGCCCAGTTTATGACATGTTCAGTCCGAGATGTTCACGAGGAGTGAGATGCTGGGTACACAGTTGTATGTATCGATTCACGTTCAAAAAAGAAGTCTGGGCTGTTGACATCAATTTGGAAGTCAGAAGCATAGAGATAGTATTTAAAGATATGAGAGTCGATGAGAACAGCAAAGGTGGGTATGCACATGGAGAAGAGGACCAAGGACCCCAGAACACACCAACATTAAGAAGACAGGAAGAAGAGACAGAACTAGCAAAGCTTGTTGAGAAAATGTGGTCAATAAGTTAGGAGAAGAAACAAACGTGTGTTGCTCTGGATGTAAATTGAAGGAACTGAAACCAAGAGGCAGCGTGATCAAAGGTGTCAGATGCAGCTGACAGGTCCAGTAAGGTGAGACGTGATAATGGATCATTGGATTTAGCAACACGGTGATCTTTGGTGACTCAAGAGAAAGTCGTGGGATTTAAAAACTGATCAAAACATAGTTAAGAGAGAACAAGACAAGGATTGGACACCACATGTACAGATAACACTGGTGATTAACGCTGACAATGGGAGAAAATAGAATGCAGAGAAAGTGAGGTTCAGATACAAGAAAATTTCTGACAGAAGGTATAATGTGTTTTTAAGCTATTGAGAATGAAATATTATTAAAAGAAAAACTAATAATGCAGGAGAAAAATGAAAAATTGTGATATTTTGACTAGGCAGGAGTAGGTGGAATCTAGTGTACAACTGGAGAGTAAGGTTTTAGATAAGAGGGTAGAAGTTCATCTGCGGGAACACAGAAAAACACAGTATGTTGATAGAGATATTGGCAGGTAAGTTGCCTTGACAGGGGTTTGAAGAATTTCTCTTCTGACTGCTTCAATTTTCTCATTAAGGAAGACGTCAGGCTGAGAATTGGAAGTGGGGAGGAGGAGCTAAAGCTTGAAGGAGAAAGCAGATGGTGAGAAATCATAGTCTAGGACAGTGGAAAATTGAGCGACCCAGTGATGTACGCTGGTGCCTGGGTGCATGATTGGCCAGGAGCATGAAAGCTCACAGCGATAAATCTCAAGTAAGAACAGGCCACTGTGGTTGTACATTTTCCCCAAACACCTTCAGCTACAGAGATGTATCTGGTCAGCAGAGATTTGGATTTAACCAGAATTAAATATTTGCCATTCAAGCATGTTGGGGAGAGGAAAAAGAGGAAAAAGAGTTTGCAAGAGATTCATATAGATTGACCACAGAACACAGCCTGGGCAAGGAGGAAAGTACAAATATCAAGAGGTGAAGGGTAGTGAAAAGCTGTAGGATCAATATACAGAAAATCACAGTGAGGTTAAAGCTTTTTAGGCGAGGGATATAAAATCGAGAGAGCTAGAAAGATAGCAAGTATTTGTTGAGTGTATGTCCGTGGGAAAACATGACTAAGGTAGGGCAAAGAACAAGCTCTTTCCAAAAGAGCAGTTCTAGCCACTTGGAGGCAAAGATGTTGAAAGGATCACCTACAAGTGTATTAAAACTGTGAGTAACCAAGTCAGTGTAAAATTTGAGAGAATGGGCCAGGAACTAAGAGAGTCTTAAAATGTAGGGTAATGACGTGATCGTTGGTAGGAAACAGCAAGAGGACAGCATGAGATTTAGAGCTGAGGATTTTCAGGGAGGAGGAAGAAAGAATAGCCAGAAAACAGAAATGAGAGCAGAGTTAAATATGTTTTCTGCCTCACCCTAAGCTCAGTGGTATGAGAGGTGTAGGACAGAACTCAGCCACCACATGAGAGAAGCAGTTTGGGCGGCAGTAACATCAAAAGTGTGTGTCACAGTCTAGGTTGCAAAACTGGATGAGACCTTGGGACCTGTGTTAGTTTCCCGTGGCTGCCAATGCAGTTCCACAAACTGGGCTGCTTAAAGCAATGCAAACGTATTCTCACGTTTCCGGAGGCAAGACGTCTGAGATCAGGGTGTTGGCAAGGCCGTGCTCTCTCTGAAGGTCTAGAGGTGGTTGTTTCGTGCCTTTCTCCTGGCTTCTGGTGGTTTCCAGCTTATTGCTGTCCTTGGCTTGTGGACGCATCACTCCAGTCTCTGCCTCCATCCTTCTGTGACATTCTCCCTGTGTCTCCTCTCCTTTTCTTACAAGGACACAGTCATATTTGGACTCATGGCCCACCATACTACATTACAATCTCATCTTAACTTTGTTACATCTGCAAGGACCCTATTTCCAAATAAAGTCATGTGCACAGGTACTAGGTGTTAGGACTTGAACATATCTTCTTTTGGGGAAGACAATTCAACCCACAACAGGATCCTGTTGAAAGCCCTCAGAGACAGAGGTGCAAAATGCTCCCTCCTCAAGCTCCGCCCAGGAGGTCTCATCCTTCCTCATGGGCTCAGAGCTAGACCTGCTGGTTCCAGGACCTCCTGGCCCTGGAAGCTCTCTCTTCCCTCCCTAACCTTGTGTTTTCTATGTCATCTGATATAACATAATTCACCAGTCAACGGATAAACCAACCTTATGAACAACATCTGCTCACTGCGCACTTTGCTGCACGCTAGGGAGGAAAGACCAGAGACAAGCTGGCCCTGGAGGAGCTTGCAGTCCAAGAGCACATTTACAACTTTTGTATCATCTTTCTCTTCTTCCCTAATAATACTGTCAATTCTGGGGGGCAGCATGTTTTTTAATGAATGAATTCCATTGCCTGACCCCCACCCCTGAAAAGTATAAGGTTAAATATTCTGTGACTGTTTCAGGGTCAGGGGCTGTGACCTGACACCTATGACAGGTCTAGTGTCCTGCCAACCACACTAGTCCCCACTGAGGCCCAAACACATGAGAGTAGAAACTTTGTTTCTATACCAAATACAAATTCTTGTTTGCTGGTAAGCAGCAATTTTTAATCACGGCAGAGAAGAAACTGGAATAAAGAGGTAAATTTTTTTCTAAAGACATGATAGATACATAGTTTAAAAACTTAGGAAAAATATCACACTTCCTATATTATTTTCTGTGACTGTTGTAACTCATTACTACAAGCCTGGTGGTTGAAAACTATAGAAATTTATTCTTTTACAGTTCTAGAGAAAACAGGTAACATGTGATAATGTGGAATGTTGTGCAGCCATTGAGCTTAGGTAGAAAAATAACAACATGGGAGGTTGCACATGATACTTTAAAAAGAAGAATGCTGATTTATGTACACATTATGATTACTTTGGGAGAAAATAGTATATAGTTTATGGATAAAAGTAGGGAAAAACTGTGGAAAGAGTACACATCAACACTGAATAAAAGTCAACGTGTTTGAAGATGAGAGGTATTTTCAATGCTATTTTATACTTATTTGAATCATCTAAAGTCTTCAGAAAGAGCATTCTTTACTTGTATGTTTAGAAAAAATCTTTCAAATTTTTCTCTAAAGAAAAAATAATATAGCAAAAAGAAACATGTAGTGGAATAAGGAAAGTAAGGAGGGAGGTGAGTTTTAATTGATCTGCTTTTGTTGAATTTTAGAACTTGACTACTAAATAATACACAAAATTTATTTGTCTGAACTGTCAAATGAAACAAATTCAGAATAAATAATAAGTAAATAAATATTAGAAATATGTGGTAGTTTAAAAGAAATGATTATGTTCCATTTTTTAGTATTGAATAATTTCCAAGGAACAAAATAAAAATTACTATGTAAATTAGTATGAAAGTTGAAACATGCGATATTAGATAGTGTCTTGCATGACAAGTGTGTAACTTAGACAATATACTCCAATCTACTAAGCCTACTTCAGATGTAGGTACATTGTAGGAATGCAAAAAAAAATTTATTGAACAAAAGAGTGAAAATTGTAGGGATTTTAATTTATAAAAAATGTGTTTTCAATGATCCCGTTTATAAAGAAGAGTATCTCATATAACTAACCAGTCAAGGAAAACTGTCACCAAAACCGTGCTATGCCCTCATTTTTCAATAAACCACTGTAAAAGAAACCCCTTGTCTGGGACCCCCAACCGCTTCTTCTCACCCCAGCCTGCTGCCAAAGCCTGGGCTCCTGGGGGATTTCAAACTACACCAGGGAGAGATCGAGATCTAGTCTTGAGAAAGCCTCAAGTCTGGCTTTCACTCCGGTGTTACTAACAGTTGGTTCTGGATTGTGGTTGTAAGTAGGCTTTATAAATCAGCTTATGTTCCTTATGCTAAAGCTCAGAGAAACACATGCCAAGGAGATATTTATTCACTGGAGAGATCCAATTACTCATGGAGTACCAAGGGTGACCACATTTGGAGTTCTCTCTTTAGTCATTCAGACCTGTGCTTGTAAAGAAAATGGAGTCAGGACTCAATGAAATTTTGAATTAGTTGTACAGTAATTTTAAAATCAAAGCCCTTATCTTCCTTTGTCTTATAAGATTGAACTATTCCTAGTACATGTGTTTAAATCACAAAATGTTCTTGGTGCTCAAAATGCTGTCCATTCAAAACCCTGTCTCAGTATCTGCCTCTGCCCATCGCTTAAATATTGGTGTCCGCTTGCCTTGTAGTCACAGCTGCGTTGTTCTCCACCTTCACGTGGAACTTCAATGATACTATCAACTCCTAGAGCTTTAACTTCCAGCTTTGCACAAGATAAGGGGCTGAATTTCTCCATTCCAGATTTGTCTTAACTTCTAGGTTTCTTATATCCCACATACGTTGTGTGCTCAAACTAAATCCACCTCCCTTTCCCAGACCTTTCCTTTCCTTTAGTGAACAAGAGGAACAGAGCATCCGTCTGGGAGAATGACACTCCCTAGTTCCCCTCCAAGCAAACTGTAATCACCCCAGAGCTCACTCCTTCACACTTCTCTCTCCCAATATTTATATCGAGAGGCTTTAAGGAATCTAAACAAGAGCTCTCTTCAAACCCTCCTCTGCCTCATCTCCGCTGTTGCCTCATTCCAGGCTGAAACCATCTGTCAGGTCAAGGTCCTGTTTTTGTCTCCAGTTCCTTCCTCCAGGTGCCCTGAGCCTTCCAATATAATCCTTTAAACTATTTTCACACCCCCCTTCCTGACTAGGTAAATGAGTTGCAGGACCTTGTCTATGTACGTTTAACTCAGGGGTGTCCTCCACCATGAGAACACACTTAAGTCCTACTTTCAAGTTATGATCTTCTTTCTCTGTGCAAAGGATACCTGTGACCCTGGATAGACATTCTGATTTAATTGGTCTGGGACATAGCACAGGTACTATAGGGGTTTTTTTCATTGTTTTTTTTTTAACTCCCAAGAGGATTCCAATACATAGCCATGATTTGGAATTTACAGAATAAAATGCAACAATTGCTATGGGTTGGGTCCTTGACTGAAATATCTGGCCATGCCCTTTCCCTCAGCTGTTTTGTCCGCCTTTACTACGACTTCACTTTGGGCGGGAGAAGTTTCATGAACTGAGCCTAGACTCCATCAGCACCAGATGCCACCACCTCTGGCTTCCTGAGCAATCGATCAACCAGTCCAACAGGAAAGAAAGTAGTCAGTTCCCACCCGTGCCCAACCCACAAATCTGCAGTAGATTGAGGGGTCTGTTCACTTGGAGAGTGCCCCCTTTGCAGTGCTGCTTTCTCAGATGCCCTTCTGACTAGACCTGAGCAGATTATTAACGATCTGTGTGAACAGCTGTCCAGTGGCCACAGGGGACTTCAACCCCAAAATCCAGGAATGAGAATGGGGGCTGACACCACTGAGGGGTATTTTCTAGAAGCTAAGGCAGGGCTTAAAACATAGAAGAGGAAATTTATAAAAACAATAATAATGATATAGAAAATGATCGTTTGCTTATAGGATAAGGTCAAAACCTATCCACAGAGTTTAATAATTTACCTCCTTGTGGGGCCCTTCCACGTCTTTAGAGCTTGATTACTCTCACCATTTGATTAATCAATGGTACTGTACAAAGGTGATGTGTTTCTTTATGCCCTTGTCACTACTGTACTCAGATATTATATATTTGATGTTTGTTTGTGTACTATCTTTCTTGCCCAGCAGATTTGCCCACTGGGGTCTATTGTGTTCATCCCCATGCAAAACTAGGCACCAGGAGATGCAGGCTTGGGTGGGTGAAGGAGGTCCTGCTGGGTGTGTTTTAGGAAGAAGGGACAGCAGCACAGAACCATGGTTTCCTATACCCATAAAGAAAAGATAGTCTTTTTGAGGAAAAAAAAATCATAAAGCCCCTGGGTCTACTGCCTCAAAGAATTATGTTTAAATCTTGCTTTCCACATATTTCAATATATAATAATAGAAGATAAATGTGTTTTTTTGGAAGCCCTCCAGTATGAACTCATGCTTTCAAAATTTATATTTTGATGACAATGGCCACCACTTCAAATGGGAGCATATTCAAAGAGTCTGCTCACTGATTCTTCTGGATTGTGGGCTTTGTATATCATATAGTGATATATTACTATTTGAAACAAAATCGATGATGCACCACACTACAAGTTTTTGTCTATGTGTGCTAGACCACAAATTCCATTATTACTGAGAATTATTCTGGGTAATGTAGCTCACTCATTGCTGACTTGCATTTATTTAATATTTGAGGATTGTTCTCTTTCAAAAGGAAGTAATTCTTACCTAAAAGAAAAACAAACATTTCTTCAAAAAACTATTTATAGCACAAAGTAATTTAGACCCCAATAAGAAACTCGAGGGTGAAATCACATAGATGACAACTTGCTGTGTCAAGGTCCCTATCTCACATCTTTAGGCTCTACTCCAAATTGACAGTACTTTTTCCCGAGTGATCCTTCTAAAACCCTCAGTGATGAGATGGATAAAATGTAAACATTTGAGACTCTAATTTTATTCAGTTGACTTATTCAGGAATTTCTACATCTGTTGCACACTCAGACCTGGAAACTCTTAGATGACTCATGCAGAGTATGTTTCACTGAAGAGAACTAAACTCCCAAACATTTATATCTGATGACAATAGTTATGAGCAGCTAGATTGCTAAGATAAAAATTATTCAATGAAAACATAACATAAAGGCTCCAATGCCACATCATGTATTTAAAACCTACATAAATGACGACTATATAGAAGTAATAATGTAAACTATTATCTCAATATAAAAATGATGAGAATATTCATAAATACAAACATTTCTTTCAATGAGTTTTTTTTTTACCTGTTACATATTAAGGTCTCAGTTATGATGTCACATATCAAAATGATAAACTGTGGCTTTTTAAAAAACTTTTAATTGGAAAATTATTTTCACACATACACAAATCCTGACTTAAATATAGTCAAATTTCATGATAGAAATCTATTCAAGCACATCAACCTATCTTCAGAGTGATCCTTATGCATACATTAAGAAATGGCTCTTTTAAAATGGCATTCATTAGTTCTTTAAAATGAGTTTAAAACCTCTCACTCAAAGAAAGATACTAACCTTTCTATGTTTCTTGATATAGGAACAAAAACTTGACAAATAGATAAGTCAAATCTCATTGTGTCACATTTTGACAAGCAAAAGCTTCTTATAAAAGAAAATCTCTCTTTCATTTCAGCTACAAATCATTGTCACCAACATTGATTCTGCTCCTTAATGTAATAATTCAATGATATCCACCCTTTAGTCTGAATTTCAGGGAAAGGATGTCAGAAAAATTCTTGCAAAATAAACAGTTTTGTTTATTCATTTTAACTTTTAACAAAGATCATTAGCAGGGATTGAAAAAAACAGGAAGAAAATCTCACACAAAATCCTTTTACATCCTCTCTCCAATAAAAGCCTTTTTAAGACTTCAAAATGCTATTTGAGGCATCACAAGAACTGTTACTTAGATAAAAATTTGTCCTTTCAAACACAATTTCTACAACCATTGTACCATCACATCCAACCAAGAGGGAGACTTTTCTTTCTGTCAATGCCATTTTCTTCCTTTTGGAAATCAGGAACAGCAAGAGCAGCTCTGGAGATTATTGTTGAGCAGCTGAAGCATTGGAGATAAGCCTGTTTTCCGGGGGAGACTCCATGGACGGCAGACAGAGTGTGCAGCCCCCACATCCTCAGGCTGCTGAGGTACCACTGGGTATTATAATCCTGGAGAGAGTGGCTCCAATCCCAGCGGCCCCCTGTGAAAAGGCAATATAGGGATAAACAATATGTGATATATCCATGTAACAGAATATTGCTCACCCTTAAAAAGGAAGGGCATTGTAGCATACACTACAACATGGGTGAACCTTGAGGATATTATGCTAAGTGAAATAAGCCAGTCACAGAAAGGACAAGCACTATATTATTCCGCTTATATACGGTTTCTAGAGTAGTTGAATTCATAGATACAGAAAATAGAATGGTGGTTGTCAGGCACTGGGGGATGGAGTAATGGGGAGGTATTGTTTAATGCATACCAAGTTTCAGTTTGGGAAGATGAAAAAGTTCTGGAGAGGGATGGTGGTGATGGTTCCATAACAATGGGAAAGTACTGTATTCCATTGAACTGTACACCTAAAAATGGTTAAAATGTAATGTTATATGTATTTTATCATAATAAAAATAAAGATACTATAGGGTAAAGTGTGATTCCTCAAAGTATGTTTCCTGATGCCACAACAGCATCACCTGGGAATTAACGAAAAACACAATTTTTCAGAGCTTAAACCAGATCTACCTACTCAGAAACTCCAAGGGTAGGGTCTAACAATCTGTGTTTTACAAGCTCCTGCAATAATTCTGGTGCACAGTTGAATTTGAGAACCCCTGTGTAGGGGCTAAGAGCATTAAATCAGTTGTACTTTGCTTCTCACCTCATCTGTGTACCTTTCCAGTTACGTGGCTTGGGGCAAGTTTTCAACTTCTCTGTAATTGCTTCCCCATCTGTAAAATGGAGATGCCGCTATTTCTTTGAGATAATTAATTGAAAACAGTATCTATCATCATAGTAAGCTTTATGTAAATGGTTGGTTTTATTAACAGCTGAGAACAGCTCATCTTAAAAATTTGGCACCTTCCCTTACCTGCTTCATACCACAAATGCTAACAAGAAAACAAATGGTTGTTTTTAGCAGTGAGGAGGCTCAATGTCAATGGAGTTGGGAGCAGGTATAATAGATTTAATCCAAACTCATAATATAAAACTTAATTTATACAGAATGAACTAAAATATAGACGTATACAGGCTCCAGAGTCACCAGTGATTTCTGTTCTGGCCACAGAGAGCTCTCATCTTGGTTATCCCATAAGCCTTGTTGGTGGCACAAATTCTCTCATAACGGCTCATTGCATTTTAAGCAAACCACAGCTGAAGATATGTCTTCAATCCCATGTACACACAATGGCATTGTTGGCATTTTAGAACCTAAGGAACAGCAAAAATAAAATACTTCCTGCAGACCTTACTCTACTACTCAAAATGAGGAGAGAATGTGTGCAGTTCCCAGTTCAACTACCCTGAGAGTTCTGCTAATGGAACTCATACATTTTAAGTTATCTGTATCACTTTCTTTATTTAAAATAAAAGCAAATCTCATTTCTCCACAGTGTTAATTTACATTAGCATTTTGAGACTGCCTTGCCACACTCAGGAAGACTGGGAAATGGGCACTGCTGAGATCCGTTACCATCTTCCGGATTTGTCGGGGATTTCTGAAGTAAGAGCAGTCTCCATGTTCTGAACTGATCTAAATTTCTCATGCAGGTGCATTTGGTCTGTTTCTGCCCCGTGCATATTATCTTTCAAGGAAAGAATACCAACATGGAAAAAATAGGAAACGCCGGGGACTTTGGAAGAGGACTATCATAGATGGCTCCATCGAACCTCTAGATTGGAACACTCCACAGTGGAGAGGAGAGGTACCCTTTGGGTTCAAACACTGATCTCCTCAGCAAAGTAATAAACATTTGAGGTCTAGTATGGTACAAACTGTGAAAACATTTGCATGCATCATTCCATAGTACCTGGGAGATGACTTCCAAAGTTTCTGGGACCATAAAGATACACTTTCTTTTTATGTTTTCAATGATCAATGAATTAATTATAACTCAATTACCTCTTCCTTGTGTTTCAATAATTGTTAGAAAAATGCATTTGGCTTGGTGACCACTATGATTTTTTAAATTTCCAAACAACTTAAAATGATCTGAATAGTTTAAAGGTACCAAATTAATTACACTATCTAATCCTTGTATAGAACGAGTATACTTCAGAAGGGTTTCTTAGAGGTGAATTTTTTTTAATGCTGGCATCTTGTCTTCCTGAATTTTGTCCATATATATTCTTTGAGGAATATGCAATGCTTGTGACAGAGATTGTACTGACAACAAATTCACAGGAAGAAATAGGACTTGAGGTGAAAAGCATTCCTATTCAGGAATGATAAGAGTGTCTCTGCTTTCTGCTCCAGCTTAAATGTTGTTTCAGAGTCATATCTTATGATCAAGAAAAGGTCTTTATTGTTCTCTGACACATAATGATATTGATGGATTGACTTTCTCTAATTAGGGGCTATTTGATAAGGTCAAAGTCAGTCCTGGCTTGACCAAAGGCTTGGCTTATCCAAGGTATGATTAAAAAGCAAAACAAAACACTGAACTCCAAATCCTTGTTGTTTTTCCACCTTAAAACTATTGACTTCCTCGCTGGCAGAACAGCCTAGGTGATCTACTGAATATCTCTCAGTCTTAATTTCCTCTTAAAAAATGAAGAGGAAATCAATAGTAATTGGTATAATAATCTCCCATTTAAAAAAAAGGAAAACCATTAGTTGTCATACTTAAAATTTTTTAAACTCTAAAATATTATATTTCTATAAGTTCATTGAGAAAAAGTTAAAACTTGCCAAGTCTTTCCTCTGTTTCAGCTAAGAGTGTATTTCTCTGGAAATGACCTTGAAATCTGATAAAACACCTAAGAAGCAAATCACTTTAACCTACCTATGTTTTCATAGTTTCCCTGGTTGGGAAAACTAAAAACTGTCCCAAGTCTAGACATGTCTGACACAGGAATGTTCAAGGCATTAAAATGAGAGGTAAGATCAGTCTGAATGTTTGATGTGGATGATCAAGTGTCAGAACATAAACACGAATACAGATGCCAATTCAAGGAGATTATATGGATAATGATATTATACATTGCTGCTGTGACATAAAATGACCTACTATTGGTAAAGTGCAGGTTTGCCACAGGATTCTCACAACCATTTCTGTCATAAGAGCCTTAGTAGAATGCTACCTCTTGTCTAAGCTTAAAAACAATGGAAAAAATGAAAGGCAAAATTATTGAAAAATTGAATTTATACAAATATGACATTTATATAAAATTAACCAAGTTAATCAAAATTAAAGCAGACAAAGGTTAATATACGTATTAAATAAAGAGCTCATGCAATTCTAAATGAAAACCACTAAACCTCAATAAATGAGCAAACAGATAAATTTAAAAAGTGACTGGCTAAAACAAATGCTCACTTTCACTAGAAATCAGAGAACTGCATTTTTGGTTATCACATCAGAGCACATTGATACACCCACACACACACACACCCCAAAACATGATAAAAGTTCAATGGAATAAAAGTTCAATGGAATAAAATGGCTCCGCCCATGCACTGCTGGTAGAAGCACAAAACAGTTTAGTCTTTTTAATATCAGTTTGACAAAATGTGTCAGCCACACAAGGAAACAACATTATGAATTGAATTAAGACTTTCTTCTGGGATGTTTCTCTGTTAGTCCTACCCAGCTTATATGGTTTATGTAAAGTTCATTCCTAAAGTAAATTTTTTTAAGTAAAAAGGTGTTATAGACACAAAATGCGACTTTGATATTGAAACAGATTACTGCCTTGGAAGGACGGCTCATATTAACTCGTAATAATGAGTGCTGGAGGAAGAAGAGAGGCTTCCCTAAAACATCTTCCAAAACATTATGTAAAATAACGCAATAAGGACACAGTTTGCATCATTGCAATGGAGGCTTACAATATCTATTTAGGTTTGAGTAAGTTTTCAATTATTTACTCCATCTCTCTGTGTGGAAGCCAACAGGCCTGTGGAGTCTGCGATATCATGCAACAGAGACGTGGTTCTGAGGAAAAGCTTTACAAAGACCTCAC
Source organism: Daubentonia madagascariensis (assembly GCA_023783475.1). NCBI lineage: Eukaryota > Metazoa > Chordata > Mammalia > Primates > Daubentoniidae > Daubentonia > Daubentonia madagascariensis. Next base: position 4,156,279 of record JAKFHU010001035.1, read on the forward strand.
TGTACTCCTCCTGTTCCCTCCAGCCTACGAGCAGATGTGCCATCAAAGCTCCTGGACAAGTGTGTGGCAAAAACAGTGAAGGAGTCTCTTAGTTTCCCATAGAAGTAAGTCTAATGGGAATGGCAACCCCTTTCCAAATTATCTGTGTATTAAAGAATTTCTGTCTGCCTTAAACACATACTCCAAATCTTTAAAGGTCCACTGGAATGATGAAAAGGCCTCAGCCCATATCCCACACGCTTTGGAAAACCACATCCTTTGGTCTCTAATGAATCCGGGCTACTTCCTGCTTCAAGGATTTTTCTCTGTTTACTCAGTTTTTTTTTTTTTAATTCCTTATCCTTTGATTTTATTCTGAACTCAGAGCCTTTAAAATACATTTTAAAACACAAACCATCTACACAAATTAAAGACAAGCTACACCAAGGTCCTGCCCCAGCAGTGAGTGTCCCCTGCAAATTGCAAGCAAGCATCACCTGAAGAACTCCCAGGTTTATGGCTGATTTCCTACCTTCATTTGGCAATGATTGACAGGCAGTGGAATTTAAAATGCAGAGCCATATGACAGCTGCAGTGCAATGCTCAGTGAGAAGATAAAAGCCAGTGTTCCGAAATCAGGAGGCCAATTCCCAGGCTGTGCCTGGAGCTTGCTCACTGTGTCTGCACATTAATGGGAGGTCGAAGGACCCCGCCTGGTGGGGTGGATACATGTTCTATGGCAGCTTTAAACATGGAGCCTGAACACCTATGCCGGAGATGCACAAAGATAAACTGGCCCATCTTTTATGCATCCATATAAACATGACAGATTGTGGGCCACTGAACCACATGTCGTGGGGTCTTTTTAATTCAACAGTAATCTTGTTTCTGTAATGGCTTTGCCATTTTAAAAAGGAGCTGGGGCCACAGAAAACCTCATCTTCTCAAGCAGACTTTCCTTGGAAACATCCCACTTATTAGAAACTGACATCTACTTATAATCAGCATGGTTCAATTGTTTTAGATAATCTTAGCTTCTCTTTTAAGATACAAAAAAAAAAATTGGCTAGAATATTCTACTTCTAATCAGAACTCACATATACATGGTCCCTGTGGCAATCATTCCATGTGAAATGCATAAGCTCTGGGTGAAAATAAGATGGATTTCAATATTTCCATGTAGGTAGTTATAGGTGACTGCATCATTGTCTTTTTTCCTCTCTTTTTGAGAACTAAGACATTGAATGTATTAATTTCGTATTTTCTGAGTAAGTGCTTTGATAGCCAAGTTGGGGCCATGTGAATCTTTACAAATTACTATTTGTTTCAAACAGTCCAAACAACCCATCTCTACTTACTTAATTAAATTAGTTCTCCCAAGAAATGCCCTCCAAGTTTGAAAAACTTACAGTTTAATATGAACAGTAATTCATCTATGAACATTCTGTCCAATTAACAAAAAATGTATGAAACCAAGACATTTTTCTTCTCTGATTTCCAGAGTAAACTGTCCATTAATTGTATCCTGTTTGCAGCACCTCTATAAACTGTGGTATGCAAATGTAGCTCCTGTGCATCCCAGCTCGGTGCCTGTTGGTGCATCTGGGCTTATTATTTTAAGAAGAGAACAAAGCTGGTTTATAAAAAGGTCCTTGTCCTTAATCATGCCCAACTGAGAGAGAGACTAGCCTCCATCTAAAGCCAGGGGGAAATCACCAATTAAGTCATGGGCATGCTGTAGCAAGGTAAATATTCCTAGAATCATTATTTTGCAAATATTGTCTATTAAAATTATTATATTTGTTCTTATATGTGAAAAATGGGCCCTATCTTTGGCTGCTCCTGGGTGAAACCAAACAGTGACACTCAGTAGCCAGGAGGCTGGTGAGCACAGACTGGGCAGACGGCCTGAGTGGCTCTGCTGGTGTGGCCCAGGCGTGTCATCTGGTCCCTGTCAGTACCCATTGGGCAGAATGCTAGATTACATCAGCTAGAGCTGCCTTCAAACACAAGACAAAAACAAAAACAAGAAAATATACAAAAAACCCTAGGCCATTTGATTTTTTCTTATGTGAGTCCTCCTGCTGCTTCTTTTCCTATTGACCAAAATTGTTCACCAGCTACATGAACATGTACAAATTCAAAAGTAATTTTGAGATTTGGTAAACATTCTAGAAATGTGCACCTCTACAGTTATGGCATCCACCACCTGTATTTGTAAAATTGTGTGTGTGTGTGTGTGTGTATACACACACATGTATTTCCCTACGGAGGCCCCCGATGAATTTAGTGGACTACTGTTATGCTTTAATAGCAATATAGTAAAAAGATCTTTCCACAATATATGCATTTATGAACTCCTGTTACCAGCAAAATTAAATTATTATCTAAACGACAGGCCTAACAACTGTGTTAGGCACACTGACTTCATGTTAACAGTATCAACATTGGGCTATGTTACTCCAAGGTACTGGGCTAAAAATTATACAATGGTAGTTTTATCTCACTCAGGATAGAATTTTTAAATTTACTGCTATTTTTGTATATAAAGTTTTTGGTTAAAACTTTTTCTTAGAAATCAGAACTATGAAGCAGATTGTAGTTCTGTCTTCTCCTCTAAGATTCGTATTTATTGACTCCTGACACTTAAAAAATTTCTGTTTATTCATCCAAATGATAAGAAATGATGCTTTTCCCTCTTCATCCTAAGCAGAGAGGTGTGCAGGAATATGGTGTATAATTTAACAAAGTATTTGGGGTCTTCACAGGTGCAGCAGATGTTAGAAGAGGAAATAATTTTACATATTAGCGATTTATCTTTACAACTCTTGGACTGAGCAGAACCTCATTGGCCCCAGCCCAGCTGCATGTTCTGCTCCCAGCCAGTAAGCAAGTGTGGCAGGTAGAGGTTGCGCTGTCCCTGGAGGGTGTAGGACTCCTTTGGCTCTTGGACTCTCTGGAGGCCTAGCCAAACTTTCCTTAGAACCATGCTGGGGCCTAAGGGCTTCAACACAACCTTCCCTTCACGCTCTGTCCTTCATGCAAGCTCAGTTCTGCATTTTGGTCAGCGGTTCTCCCAGACTCTCTGGCTCCCTCCCCACTTTACCTCATGGGTATGTGCACTAATAACTATCATGTTTGCTTCTGAATTGCTCCCTTTTCTCAGGACCCAGACCAAGACACATCCCAACATTCTAACATCGTCTTCGCAATGGATCCTACTCCGTAATCTCATCTAAATTGCCACCCCCCCATTCCAAATGCCAGCCCTCTCAGTTCCCCTGGCTTTGGTCTATTTCTTCTGACTAGCATTTATCAACTTCTAATGCACCACATACTTCAATTATCTGGTTTGTTAATATTGTATTTCATGTTTTCCCCAGCTAAAAAGTAAGCTTCAGGATGATAGAGATTTTTGTTTGTTTTCTTTATTGATGCACCTCTCATTTTCAGACATACCTGGTACAGTTAATTTTTTATATATATATGTAAATGAATATAAATATATATAATGAATAAATAAAGGTATCTCTGGACATTTATCCCACTATAGTGCTAGAATAAGAATGTCATTACCTCCCATTTTAAACCAAAATGAGACATATTCATTTCCTAGCCTAGAGCCCTTGGCATGATATTTAATTCACATTTACTCTCACTGTCTATTTCTACACTTTCCCTCAGTATGCTTGAATGTAATACTTGCCCATTCAACCTTCCCCCAACCCCATTCTGCTGACACTGCCCTTACTGTTACCCAGAGCACAGGCCAGGCTGTTTGGCCCTTCACATGATTAATTCATCTCATATCACTAATCAATACTCTGCCCCATGACATTTTGGAGCTCCCAAATTCCTAAAGTGGTGACTCAAACTTGCTTATTTGAGGGGAAGTAGAGATTTTCTTTGTGAAATTCTGTGATACTCAGCCACATATTACTCTGCCATTCAAGCAAGAACTCTTGCTAAGAGAATATATTAAAAAAATAGAGTAAAATATCTTAAAATAATATTTTCATGCTTTCCATTAATATTCATTTGCAACTTGTTCATTTGTTTTATAATAACTAATTATAATGCTAATGCTAAGTAAATAAAAGTAGAAACAAATGACAAAACTTTAAGAGGAATTTACAGAAGCAAATCTTTTCCAGTTAATACCCTTCATAGAATAAGGAAAAATACATCATTTAATTTTAGAGTAGGGGCAACTTACTTGAGCTTAGAGACTGCTTCATTCTCCTGAGTCTGGTGATGAAGTTCATTCTCCATAGCAGGGAGGGCCACACCAGGCCCTGGAATACTAGCCTTAGCACTGCAGTCCTCAACCCCCGGGCTACAGACTGGTACCAGGTCCTTGGCCCATGGGAACCCGGCCACACAGCAGGAGGTGAGCAGTGGGTGGGTGAGTGAGCTAACCTTTGTCTGTATTTGTAGCTGCTCCCCATCACTCTCATCACCACCTGAGCTCCGCCTCCTGTCAGGTCAGCAGTGGCGTTACATTCTCAGGGGAGCGTGACCCCTACTGTAAACTGCACATGAGAGGGATCTAGGTTGTGCGCTCCTTATGAGAATCTAATGCCTGATGATCTGAGGTGGAGCTGAGACACTGATGCTAATATTGGGGAGCAGCTGCAAATACAGATTATCATTAGCAGAGAGGTTTGACTGCACAGAGACCACAATAAATCAATTGCTTGCAGACTCATATCAAAACCCTATCAGTGAGTGGCAAGTGACAATTAAGCTGCATCTGGTGGCAGGCTTTAAGTCAGAATCTGACATTTATTTTATTCTGCACGTGGCCTGCCCATTATTTTATTTACCAGTTCTGTCCGCGTCTCTTTCCCACACTGCACACTTCTCAGTCACAGTGTTGGTAGCCCACAAGCTACCCCTAACAAGGATGAGTCAAAAACAAACGTCACTGGACAGCTTCTTTGAAAAGGGGAAAATACCCACTGATGAGACAGCAGAAGACTCCAAGCCTGCCAACAAAATGAAAGCTGCATTTAAAAGGAAAGACCAAGATTCCTACTTAAATTACAAGTTCATCGCAACAGGTGATTCACGTTCTCTAAACCCGCTTTGTATAATATGTGGCGACCAGCTATCCAACAAAGCCATGAAACCTTCAAAACTGCTTTGCCACATGGAGACCAAACACCCTGCATTAAAAGACGAGCCTTTGGAGTTTTTCAAGAGAAAAAAAAACGTGAACATGAAGAACAGAAGCAATTATTGAAGGCCACCACTTCATCAAATGTGTCTGCACTGAGAGCATCATTCTTAGTGGCTAACTGCATTGCTAAAGCTAAGAAGCCCTTTACTATTCGTGAAGAGTTGGTCTTGCCTGCTACTAAGGACATTTTCTGTGAACTTTTAGGAGAGGCTACAGTTCAAAAGGTGGCACGTGTTCCTCTTTTGGCTAGCACCGTAACTAGACAAATTGATGAAATAGCAGAGGATATTGAGACACAATTGTTAGAGAGGATTAATGAGTCACCGTGGTACTCAATCCAGGTTGACGAGTCTACTGATGTTGACAATAAGGCAAAAATGCTTGTTTTTGTGTGTATATTTTTCAGGAGGATGTGCACGAGGATATGTTACATGCACTTTTGTTGCCAACCAACACCACAGTTGCGGAAGTATCCAAGTCTTTGAATGATTGCATATCAGGAAAGTTGACTTGGTCATTTTGTGTCAGTATATGCACGGACCAAGAGGCTGCCATGACTAGACAGATTTCTGGTTTCACTACTTGGGTCAAGGAGGTCACTTCTAAATGTGCGTCTTTGAATGTGTCATCCACTGAGAAATGCTGGCTAGCCAAAAAATGTCACCTGAAGTAAACAGTGTTGTGCAGGATGTGATTAAAATGATCAAGCACATTAAAGTACATGCCTTTAACACATCTGTTCATGCAGCTCTGTGAAGAGATGGACGCAGAGCACACACGTCTTCTCTTACACACAGAAGTGAGATGGTTTTCTAAACGTAGATCACTGGCCAGAGTTTTTGAGTTACAAGAGCCACTGCAGAGATTTCTTTCAGAAAAACAGTCACCACTGCCAGCACATTTCAGTGACACAGAATGGGTTGAAAAACTTGCTTACTTGCATGACATATTCAACCTGCTCAATGAACTCAATCTGTCACTTCAGGGGAGAACTACAACTGTGTTCAAGTCTGCAGATAAAGTGGCTGTGTTCAAAGCCAAGCTGGAATTATGGGGGTGATGAGTGAAAATTGGGATTTTTGACATGTTCCAAACATTAGCAGAGATTTTGAAAGAGACTGAGCAGGGCCTTCTTTCTCCCAGCTGGTGCATGACCACCTACCTCAGCTTTCAAAACAGTTTCCGCATCACTTCCCAACCACACAAGACCCCCAAACTGGGAAAGGATGGATCCGTGACCCATTTGTGAATAAGCCAGGTGAATTGACTTTGTCTGTGCTGGAAGTGGATCAACTGCTTGAGATCGCAAATGACGGTGGCCTTAAAAGCATGTCTGAGACAACTTCAAATCTCCATACGTTCTGGATTAAAGTCAAGGGGGAATATCCTGAGATTGCCACAAAAGCACTGAAAAGCCTGCTCCATTTCCAATAACCTGTCTTTGTAAAACAGGGTTTTCTGCAGTGACAGCAAACAAACGAGATTACGGAGTAGACTGGACATAAGCACCACACTTCGGGTGCTTCCCATCACCCCAGATGGGACCGTCCAGTTGCAGGAAAAGAAGCTCAGGGCTCCCACTGATTCTGCATTACAGTGATTTGCATGATTATTTCATTATATATTATTAAAATGTAATAAAAATAGCAGTAAAGTACACAATAAATGTAATGCCCTTGAATCATCCCGAAACCATCCCCCGACGCCCGGTCCCTGGTGCCGGAAGGTGGGGGTCGCCGCCTTCGGAAACCGGTTTCTCTTCGGTTTCTCTTCGGAAACCCGTTCTGTCTCTGCTTCTCGCTCCCTCCCTTATGTCCCGTTTTTATCTCGACACTTGCTGTGAGCAGCTCGTGTGTGGTCACAAACTGAGTTAGAACTGGTGAGACCTCAGCACACGAGCCCCCACGCACTTCCTGGAACTTTTATGTTAGGTGGGAAAGAAGATTCAAATCACATAATTGCAAACCACAAATGGCTACGCCCCGCCCTCCTGCTCTCGTGTTGTAGGACTACTTGTGGTTTCCGGAATGTTCCACGAAACCTCTGTTTTCTCTTCCATTGCTCATCTTTTCCATGCGTGGATTTTCGCTCCTGTCCTCTTCTCACTTCCAGCTCAAGTTTTACAGCAACGTGGAGACCACCTCCTCCAGGCAGTGACTGTGGACGTCCGGCTCTGGTCCAGGTGTCCGGGGCTGGGCTCCCTGGAGCTTGTCTGCCCTGGGACCTTACGCCTAGTAGACACTCACAGTTACTGTCCAGTGAGCGAATAGGCGATGCTTATTTAATCGCCAATGCTTATTTTGCTGTTTGTCTTGATTGTTACAAGGAACTTAACACTTTTGTTATTTCCTAACGTGCTTTTTCTGTTCCGGCGTCAGCTCTGGGATCTCCCACCACATTTACCGCCGTGGCTCCTTAGGCTCCTCTGCACTGTGACAGTTTCTCAGACTTTCCTACCTACTGTGACTGCCACAGTTCTGGTAAATACTGATCAGGGGATTTGCAGAATGTCCCTCATTGTGGATTTATCAGATGGGTTTCTTCATGTTTTCATGGTTAGACTAGGGTTATTGGTTTTAGGGAGGAAGACCACAAAAGCAGAACGGGAAAGGAGGAATAGCAGTAACTTTACAATGGAGAAATCTGGAAAACATCACTGCAGCCAGGTGACCAGGTTCACACCACTGGTGACAAGACACACTGATAGCATGCTCTGCTGTGACAACCTGATGGCATGACCACTTCTGACCTTTCCAACTTCAGGCACTGCTCCTTCCTCAGAAGTCCTGCCACCCCCTCCCCTCAACGTACAAAATTATTGCTTGTATATTATTAGATTCAATTAGCTCATATTTTGTTGATTTTTTGCATACATGTTCATGGAAAATATTGGTCTGTAGTTTTCCTTTGTTGTAATGCTTTTATCTGGTTTTGGTACTAAAGTAATGCTGCCCTCATAGAATGAGTTAGGTAGGAAGTATTTCCTCTGCTTCTGTTGTTAAGAAAGTATATAAAATTGAATCATATAAAACGTTCAATAGATCTAGGAAGAGCAAATAAGAAGAAATATTGTCTATTTCTTAATTTATTTTTTCTTTGCATTTCAGTTTGGGAAGTTTCTGTTGACCTATCTTCAAGCTCATTGTTTTGTTTTCCTTTGTTTTTTCCCCTCAGACATGTCCACACTCCTGATGGGCTTATCAGTGGTGCTCTTCATTTTTGCTACAGAGTTTTTCATTTCTAGCATTTCCTTTTGATTCTTTACTTAGCCCATCTCTTCTTCCATGTGGTCCACTTTTTTCCATTAAAGTTCTTAGTATATTAATCATAGTTATTTTAAATTCCCTATGTGATAATTCTAAAATCTGAGCCAAGTTCTGATGCTTGCTTTGTCTCTTCAGGTTGTGCATTATCTTGCATTTTACCATGCCTTGTATTTTGTTGTTATTGTTTAAAGTCATACATGATATATGAGGTAATAGAAACGGAGGTAAGGAGGCTTTTAGTGTGTTCTATGTTAATCTGGCTAGGAGTTAGGCTGTGGTTAATGTTTTCTTGTATCTCTAGTTGCCAAAGACTTCAAATTTTTCTAGTGCCCTTGTTTTTGTCTCCCTTGCTGAAATTGAGCTTCTCTAAGAACTCCTCCTTAGAGATTGTGTGTCTTGCAGCTCTTGCAGCTGAAATCCACTGTTATCACACTGGAGCCCTGTTGGTGTGATGGTAAGGTTTCAGGGAGAGGAAATGTTCTATCATCACATATTCTATAATATTCCCCATGGGGGATTAGTGTCTTTCTAAGAAGAGGCATGAAAGAGCTTCCTTGTCCATCCCACCAAGGGAGCACACAACAAGAATGCACCATCCATGAACCAGGAATGGGCCCTCCCCAGTCAATGAATCTGCTGGTGCTTTGATCTTGGACTTCCAACCTCCAGACCTGTAAGCAACTAATTTCTGTTGTTTCTAAGCCACCCAGTTTATGGTAGTTTGTTATAAGAAACCAAACAGACTGAGCCATTACATATTTCAGGCTCCAAGAGGCCTTTTCTGACGTTGTAAGTGGGAAGCAAGGACGGAGAGCAGGAGCCTGCCCTCTCCCTCCTACACGTCTGTCCACCTGGCCTCCTCTTCCTGGCCAGGGCCAAGACTGAACGGAAGTGCTGGCACGTCCACACCCAGAGCAGCTCGAGGTCGGGAGACAAGGAAAGGCATTTCTTGGTTTGCCAGTGAGTCACTGGGCAGTGCTGACATTTGTGGCCATTTAATAGGTGGCACTTTTAGGGGAGTAAAATCTTCACTTGTTGTACAAATCCCCATATTTCACTCTGTTTTTTTTTTCTTTTTCTTGCTAATGAAGAGATGGAACAGAGATCGAAGATCAACATCTCCATGTACATTATTTAACCTGGCATTTTTGTTGGGAATAACAATATTGCCATGAATTTGTGTTCATGATCCCTGGGTCTCTGAGGAGAATGGGGCGCTTCTGTTAGGGTCCCCAAATACCAATGACGCCATAAGTCGCCAAATTCCTGTGCGTTGTAACAGCCCCCCCTTCTTCACTGCAAATCAATAAGCTCTGGTTTCCGTCACATACTTGGTCCCTGTTCTTCGGTTGCTACAAGGCCCTTTTGCTGTCACTACACTGTTTTCCTGTGAAACTATCTTCACAGGGGTAAGCTTCCTGCAACACCAGCATCCACTAATGAAGAAATCCCACGATGTGCTATGTGCTTATTAACCAAAATCTTTTATAGTCTCCTTTAAAAATAAATAAATAAAACCCAACAAAGGCATCAGAAAAGCACAGATGTTCAGAGCCCACATATTTTAGCAAATAAATAGCAGTTTTAAAATAAGGCATGATGTGCAAGCCAACACCACGCGGCTGCCCTTACGTCGAGAAGGCGCGTGAATGGGCTTCCTTCCTTCCTTCTTTCCTTTCCTTCCTTCCTTCCTTCTTTCCTTCCTTTTTCCTCTTCCTTCCTTCTTTCCTTTCCTTCCTTCTTCCTTTCCTTCCTTCTTCTTCCTTCCTTCCTTTCCTTCCTTCTTTCCTTCCTGCCTTCCTTCCTTCTTCCTTCTTCTTCCTTCCTTCCTTCCTTCCTTCCTTCCTTCCTTCCTTCTTCCTTCCTTCCTTCCTTCCTTCCTTCTTTCCTTCCTTCCTTCCTTCCTTCTTTCCTTCCTTCCTTCCTTCCTTCCTTCTTTCCTGCCTTTGCTTTTGTTTCTTCTCCTCCTCTTGCTCCTCCTTCTTCTTTTCCTTCTTTGTTTTGTTTTTTTCTTTTTTTTGTAACTCAGTACTTGTATGTTGAAGACTTTAGTGTTCTAAGGAGAAACTAAGGATTTGTTTTTTCTTGGTCCAGCTGAATCTTCTCAAACTTGTCAACCTTTAAAATTGTTATCCTAGAGGCTTAAAATGAATTATATTTAAATTAAATATTTAATCTATATATTTCTCTAAAGAATGTATCGATCTCATTCTATAAATGTGATGATAAATTAATGCAAATAAATTTTCTGAAGATACCTAACATTTCCAAAAGTATTTTTTTTTAGCTTTCACCTTTTCCTTGGGAGTGAGGTAAGCTGGCTGACCCAGACAACTTCGAGGCTTAGGAGCAGGGATTGGGCAGGATCTGAAGCACAGAGACCTCGACTAGGGTAATAGGATGCACTAGGGCAGGAATGGGGGGCAAGGGTGCGTGTAAGTGAGCAGCAGATAGGGAAGCTGACACCTAAATCGAGAAAGTAAACTCAAAAAGAACAACAAGCCTAAGAAAGACACAGACAGCAGTAGGGTTAGATATGAGAGTTCAGAACTGGGAAGAGAACTTTTCAACAGCAGGTTGAGGTAAATAGGTGGAGAGTTCTTTTCTAGTTCCAAGAAGGCAGCATCTGAAGCTCTCATTCATGGCTGAGCAGTGGGAGGGCAAACGTAAAGTAGTGCTGGGCAGATGGGGTGTGTTCACTGCATCCTCGCCAGCAACAGTGCTCCATGGCTTCCTGCGTGGCCTCTGGTCCTGCCGCCATCCCTAAAGCACCTCTGTACTGTCCCTGCTTTATGGATGAGCCCCTGGGATCCAGTAAGTCTAAGTAATTTTCCTATAATTACTAACAAGCAGAGCTAGAATTCAACCGTACTTCTCTGTTCCCAGAGCCCATACTCTTCAGAAAAGATTGGAAATACAAGAAATAAATAAAGGTATTTCAAGTAATGATGACTGAAGGAATTTCCCAAGATGATCACTTTGAAGGAGAACTGCATTTGGATACACACGTTCTATTAACATGTTTGTTGAGCCAAATGTCTCATTTATTTATGGCCACTCTTTTCAAATATCCTTCTCAAGAACAGCCCAACACAACTGGCATTTATTAAAGATTTTCAAGGGGTAAATAAAGGCTTAGTAAATAGCAATCTAGAACACTAAACAGTACTTAAAAGATGTAGCACAGCCAGAAGCCTCTGGAAATGCGCTGGATATTGGACAGAACCGCACGTTAATAAACAGAATATCAGATGGTCACCAAGGGGCAGGATAGGATATGGCCATTTTAAAGGATGAAAGTGAAGTGTTTGTGAAGTTTTTCACACATTGCCACAGTTTTAAGGTAGCATTTAGTTGCACAAATTCTATTGGTTAAACAGTCCTGTGAATAAGTACAGAATTCTATAATACTTGCCCTCACACATGTTTACAAACCTACCATCTCACAGAGACACAAAGGAGACATTTTTCATTCCATTCTTATAAATTTGCACATTCCTGAAACCTAGGCATGTTGGGGATCTGAGAGGAAGGATGAAACTTTGGAAAGAGCAGATGTACACAAAAGCCCTTGGGAGTGCAGCGTATTTCTACAGTTCACCATTCCTGGGGGGGGGGGTGGCAGGACTTCAGAGGACAGAGAAGCGCCCGAAGGTGGTAATGTCAGAAAAGCCCTGCTGTTGTGCTGAGCCAGTGCTTTGCTAACGCCTGTGTGGCTAAGGGATGGTGTTCCCTGCTTCCAGCATTAGGGAACGTAACCCTGTGCCACAGCTGGTATAGCTGTTCCGTAAATGTTGCCTCTAATTTCCAAAGTTTCCCTTTTAAAGATGACACAGAGAGTGAGTGGTCCAGTGCCTGCCGTGGGCCACAGCACTCGAGTGAGAGTGGGTTCAGTAGCAGCGCCAGGTCTCTCTGTCCCCGGGGGGTATCTCTTCATCCTGCACAGGGGCTCTGGGGAACCCTGAAGAACTGCAACCAGAACCGTGCTGGCGCCCACCTCACCTACACGCTCCCAACATTGAAGGGATTGGGGTTTTTGTTTGTTTCTTTCTTTTCTTTCTACGGCACAGGGGCAAAAGTGGTTGGGATGTTATGGAGAACTTCCTTGAGGTTTAAGGTATTTTTATTATTTAAATTTATAATTATTTCTTTTCTCTCAAAATTTTCTAGAGAAGTACGTAAAGCATAAGATATAAATTGTCTGTAATCATGCAACACAGAGATAATCACTTATGACATTTTGCTAAGCCTCTTTCCAGGGCCTTTGTTGTGCAGGTGCTATTTACGCATTTTTTAGCATGCTATGCACCATACTTTGCACCATATTTTCTCATGTTACCCAATCTTTTATAGCCATTATTTTACAATGTAATTAAAATTATTTTAAAACATTATTTTAACGACCACGTAACATTTCATAATATGACTATACACCTACTTACTTAACATTCATTTATAGTTGAACCTTATTTATGGTTTAAGACTATGATAATAGTCAGATAGTCAAAGTGATAGGTGACAGTGGACTGGGAAGCCTCTCTGATTACAAGATGTTTGGGCAGAATAAAGCAGAAGAGGAACAATGATGTGCATGGATGTCTGCAGGAAGAGGTTTCTGACAAGAGAGGGTAGCAAGAACAAAGGCTCAGGGCCATGTGTCTGAGGTCTGAGGAACGGCATGGCTCTGGACTCGCTGGAATAGACCACATGAGAGGTAAAGAGGGAGGGGACGGGCTCAGACAGACAACAAAGGTCACAGAGGCCCATCGTAAAGACTCTTAATTTTTTTTCTGTTTGTGAGAGGAAGTCATTGGAGGCATTCAAATAAAGGGAAAAATGACCTGACTCACATTGTGAAAGGCATCATGAGAGCCAGCTCCAAAACGGCCTCAGTGACCCCATCACCTGGTGTCCGGGAACTGAGCCCTCAGCTCAACAGCCTGGGAGGAGACCAGCCTGTCGGCCAGCGTGGGAGTGAGCTTGGAGGGTCCTCTGCCTCCAGATGCCTGCAGCCCTGATGATAAAGATCCGTGTGTATTTTTTAAGCTGCTAAGTTTTGGGGCAATTTTTTAACACAGCAATAGGAAGTAATCCAGTGCCTATTGTTTAATTAGACTGGGGAAGGGTTCTAGGGACAATGGTAGCAGCACAAAGATTTCCAGAAAGCTCCTATGATAATTACAGGGAGATACAAGAGATGAGACTTGGGGAGCAACTCTGAAAATGAAGTGAAGGACTCAAATTTTGATAAATTTTGAACAATGGCCCCATGGGATTCGTGGCCTCGATGTGGGTGGGGTGCAGGAAACAGAAGAGGGTCAAGGGTGAGTCCAAGGTTCGGGACCTGGGGGGAAGGCAGTGGGGCGCGTGGAGGGGCTCAGGGGCCAGTCTTTGGAAACTGTCTGCAGTGTTGGTGAGAGTCAGGTGGTGATGCCCCACAGGCGCCAGGGTCCGAGAGGTGGAAGTCAGAGTCGGGGTGGTGTTGGAGGAGTGCATCCGGGCACCACCCTCATGCGGTGGGATTCAGGCCCTGGGCGGAGTGAGCTCACCTGGAGGATGAGGATGGAAGGAGGAGATAAAAGAGCTGGGGCTGAGAGCTGGGACACACCAATATGTCAAGGTTAGGCAGAAAAGAGTATAGTCAGATAAGACTGGGAAGAGGTGGCTTGTGAGGAAGGAGCAGAATGGAGACAGTGGTTTCACTGAGGCTAGAGGAAAAGAAATATTTCAAGGAGCTGACAGTGATCAACTGCCAAAAGCTACGTACTCATCAACTAGGATAAGGACTGACGGGTAACCATGAGATGCTGAACCTTGGAGGTCCCTGTGACCTGGCTACGAGCAGTTTTGGCGGAGTCGGGTGTCTGATGGGAGGGAGGAGAGACTCAGGGAGAGGAAAGGCAGCAAAACCAGGAGAACAGTTTTCAGGTGTTTTGCTATAAAGGAAGCTAAGACATAGTGCAGCAGCTGAAGAGGCCATGGGGCTGAGGGAAAGCGTATTTAATGTCGAAAGAAAGCATGCTGTGATGGGTGTGAGGTGCGAAGGTACACTCATGAGGGTAAACCACGAATAGCTGAGCGCTGCGGGATCTGTGACACAAATAACGAGTTTGGCTTTAAATGGGAACCAGAATGGTCCATCTATTTACCAGGAGAGAAGGCAGAGAGGAGGGGGTGGGAGCAACAGTGGAGTGTGGGGGGGGGGGTGGCGACGTGCCAGGGAGCTGTGCTTGCTGGGGGGCCCAGCCTCGGGGGCTGGAGCGGGAGCAGTGACCACACAGGTATGTGGACATCCGTCCGTCTGTGGCCGGCCAGGGTGGAGAAGGCAGGAAACGAGGACTCGCTGTGAGTAAAGGACAGTGGAAAATAGTAGGATCTTCGAGTCCTGGGGACGGGATGGGAAAGGGCGTGGGAGATGGTTTGGGTCGGGACACACTCGCAAGTGAGCGGGAGAGACGGGAGGCAGGTGAATCGCCCGGGAGCAGCTCGTGTCTTCCCCTTTCTTTCGTTCTCAGACTGGGGCTGCCGTGTGTGTTAGTCTCTGTGGTGTGTTGTGTGCTATTTCCTTAAAGCTTTTTCTGTCCTGTCTTCTGGCGAATATATGATAGTTACTTGTCTCTTTGTTTTTGATTTTGAAGAAATAACTTTTAAATATTATTTAATTATACATCGATCTTCCTTTTTTTGAATTTTACTATCATACTTGAGCTTTGCTTATTCACAAAGAGAACACAGCAAAATTCATCTCATCGCTTCTATATTTCTTGTATGACTTCTCTTTCATGAAAACCGGGATCTATCCAAAAATGTGTGTGTGTATACAAACTAGTACTAACTTGTTTATTTTCTAACTAGCTCATTTTTTGATCCAACAATATTTATTGAAGGATAAATTCTGACTTTCTCAAGTTTGTTTAGATAGCCCTACCACTAGTAATGGAGCCACTTGAACTCTCTAAAAGCTAGAATATTTAAATTATTAGGACGCCTCTTTCATCATTAATGAGAATAAATGAAAACATTGCTCAATAATCCTCCTTGTCAAATAGCACATAATAAGTGGAAACTGTAAAAATTCATGGCAAAATGAGAACGACACTTTGAATCATCAGTTATTAAGGATAAACTTACTTTTTAATACAAAAAGAATTAAATCAAAATGGAAGCCACTCAGAGAACCCCTTGTTCCTGCCTACTTCTGTCAAGCACGCCGTGTAGACGGCGCAGTTTATGTTAACGCTTCACAGATCAGACAGCATGATTACCCAAGAATTGTACTTACACTCCAGCTATGTACAATAGTTTTTATGTGTCTCCCAAGTTCAAAGCACCTACTATAATATCCAAATCAACATTTGCTCAATTTTTACTCAAATTCTGATATTTTCTTTAATAAAAATATTTTAATATAATAAAATTTGAGTCAAACATTAACAAGCTTAATTTATAAAATAGTCACAGCAAATAATAGAATTTGTTTACCTAAAAGTACAAAGTCAAAGAATGTCAGAAAAAAAAGAAGATGATGATGAAAGTTAACGTTTTTTAAGAATATAATTGTTTGCCGGACACTGCAAAGAATCATAAAAATGTCACCTTGTGTCATCTCCTTAACAATCCTGTGAGGTATCTGCCTTAATTATGTCACTTTAGGATACCTAAAACCCGTTTTGGATGGAAAAACTGAAGCAAAAAGAATTAAATTTTCCACGGCCTCCCAATAGAAATCAAATTCCAACATCTATGCACTTGAAGATCATACTACAGCATTTTATCTTCAGGTTTGCAAATGAGAAAATTAAGGCATTATAAGAACTCTGCTCAATATTATAGAAATCATTGGAAGGATATAGAATTTTGTGGAAGTATATACAAAAAATAGGCTCAAGTAATCCATTTATGATTAAAACAACACTAAATATTTTGTAGTTGCATGTAGTCAAACAGAAAAATGTCTATTAATTTAGATTCTCATAATTGAGTAACCAGTATTTTTAGGTTGTAATATACAAGATATATATTAAGAAGTTCACATAGAATTTTCAAAGATATTAAAGATGTGATATTTTCCTTATCAGTTTTCCATTGAATTTATTTCCTGAGCTTTGTCTTCAAAGTTCTTAATTAATTACAGCAGACAACTGGTTTGTGGGAATAACACCAGCCAACCACTCTAAGAAGTACCTCAGGAGAGTAAACTAGAACTTGGGGATGCATCCCCAAGCAGTCCTTGAAGCAGAACACTCTTTGGATCATTGTAGATGTTTAATTTTATAAACTGAAATGTTCTCAGAACCAAATAAATGGTATTACATTTAGTGTGGTCAGTAAGGCACTAAATATTCATCACTTGGGATCTACTTCCTAGGCAACTCAAGAGTTCAGAGAGACAAGCCTAGCTCAGGGTAGGTTCCTTATTGTGGGAACCTAAGTATTGTATCCCCTGAATCAGGGATGTGAAAGGACCATACTTTCAGCAACTTGTTAACTGGTAAAAAGAAAACTAGTTCTGACCAGGCTGAGGAAGACAAATTAGCTGGGAAACACAACATCTTATGTGGCTATTAAAGTCAATGAATCAATGTATTTTAATAAAAAACTTATGTAAGAATGTATATATATACTAAAGCTATAATGAAAGAGCTAGTTTTGGAATGATGTGTCATCAAAGAAATAAAATTAAAGTAAAAAAATCCTGTGTTTGAGTGCAGTCTCTGCCATTAACTACGATAGAACTTATAGCAATTCACTTATCCTTTCTGGACCGTAGGGTTAATATTCTCTCTAAGGTTCAAAGCAACCTCGGTATGTTCTCTTAAGTCCCCTGGGGATAGACAAAACCAGAACACTCCAGAGTCAACTCATGTCAATCTCAACTATTGTATCTAATTTGCAAATCATTATAGTTTATAACATTAAGTATTTTAGATCTATTTATAATATTCTTTATAATGGAAACGGAAAATGTGAATAACAGAATACTACTTAAATTCAATGAACATAAAATACAATGAAACATTGATGCAATGCAATATTATGGATTTGTATTCAATACTGATGACAATAATCGCTTTATGTGTTATCTGTTTTTTTTTCACCTGAATGATTTTGTTATTTCAACATAAGATATTAACTTCTTCTATAGGTATATACAAGTCTTCCTGTAGGTACACTACAAAGCTTAGTTGTCAAGGAGCATGTCAATTATTTATTTATTTAAGAGGCAAGTTTTTATTTTTTTTATTTGTATTTATCCTAATTTATTTTGATTCTGGTAAAATTTAATAAATCTTCTTAAATATTTAAAATATGTAACAAGGAAATGTTACAGGACAATGTTGTAACTATCAATCTATAGAACTAATTTTTGCAAAACGAAATTTTGAACCCATTCTCGGACAACCCCCATTCCCTGGGAGCCCACCCAGTCCTTGGCACCCAACAATTCTTTTGCATCAGAGAAGCTTTCAGCTCCGAACCTGACTTTCCAAATGAACCCTGAAGCATTATTCCTAACAATATGCTGCCCATGGTCTTTAATTTTTTCACAAAATGTGTAAGAAAAATGTAACTCCATTTATAGAGATATAAAAAGTGAATTTTAGGGCTGTGGACTTCCTAGATAAAATACACTGCTGGTTCCTTCCATGATATGTGGAGGGCCACTGTGCACCCACATGTCTTATGAATAATCCATTGCGCAGCCATTTATTTATATGAATAACCAGGGCCTCCCCAGAAATAATTTTTACAGGAAGAGAGAAAAACATAAACGTTTGGCTCAAAAATCCAGAGGTACAAGGAGAAGTTATCCTGAGTACAGAAAATGTCCTTCACTCTAAGGTTTCCCTTGGTCTGGACTCCTGTAACCCAAGAGGCCTTCATCAAAGAGCAAGTCAAAATGAAGGCTGTTGAGCCTCACTGTAGGTCATCTGGAACAGGAGACACCTGCCTTGCTTTGTCACCTGTGAAGCAAGTGAACAGAGAAGCAGGGGTGGGTGGACATGGGGAGGAGAGAGGGAGCCTCGAATGGACAACACAGCACAAGCAGCAGGTGGGCAGCTCACCCCTGCCCTGCAGGGAGTGAGGGGCAGAGCCACGAACAAACTCCTCCCCTTGGGGGAGACACTGGGTTCTTTCTTTGTAGGGGTCGCGCCTCTGATTCTAGGGCCTGCTGGAACACATCATCCTTGGTGGCCTTGGCAAGTTGTCCCTGCAGCAACAAGCTGGGAAAGAGGATGCACAAGGGAAGGTCAATACCACAATGTGGCCAGAAGGTACTGTGAATGCTGCCCCCTGATAGTCCCAGGGGACCCCAAAGCTGGTGTTTGAGGAGGTTGAAGAGGCCTGGAGTCCCTGAAGAACAGGGTTATAGCCAAAAAAAATAATAATAAAATAAGAATAAGAAGAAAAGAAAACATACAACAACACAGTTCTGTTTTTCTACTTTATTTATGGTCTGGAAAATGCTGCTGGGGTTCCTTTCAGAGGTGGTGAAAAAAATAAATATATGTGACATCAGATACTAGGTATATGTTCACTTTCAATTGGGTAAAACTTTAATTTTTTTCACTTATTTGTGAACTTTTACTTCTTTGGCCAAAATAAATTTTGGTGATGAAAATGAATTTTAGAATCAGTACAGAAATAAAAAAGAAATTATGTGTCTGTTTTAATATATTATTCAAGGACTGCAATGCTTATTTTCAGAAAACTAAATTTTTCAAATAGGAAAACACAGGACTTTGGTGTCACCACACTGAACCTGTAAATGCCTCCACATGTTCAACTTTTTCATCATCCACCAAGATTCCACCTTTAATTAAGGTGAGTTTTGTGGGTGATCTGTGGCCTTTTCATCAGTGAGCTCTAAAATCTTATTTTGTATTTCACACTGCCCGTTGAAGTCTATGTATTAATAGCATCACACAAGTTTTGCTGGCAGAGTCTCGTAGATATTTCCAATAACCCTTTGAACTTGAGCTACTTTTTTTTCATATTCTACTAAATCCTCAAACTTTAAGGAATGACTTCTTTCTCTAAGGCTTCTCTTTTCTTCGACTATCTTGTTACAATTATATACTACAAAGAAACTCGAGGTTTGATTTTCTTCTCGTACAATTTAGAAAAAGCCAAACCAGTTATAGAAACACGTAGGCAAAACCTTTATATTATCTGTAGCAATTTACACAAATCCCTTAAGACAGGATACTGAAGGAGACAGCCCTCTGCTTTTTATTAACATCTTTTCTTTCTTAAAGGTCTGAGACAATTTGGAAAGCAGCTGTTAAGGGAACATATTTTAAAAGAACTCAAACAGACCTACAATATTTGTTAAATGTTTCTGAATGTACATATTATTGATTTTTCCTTCATTTTTGGTATGCATTTTCTTCTAAGTGTCTCTTTTCAATAGAAAATGGCTAGCAAGTGAATATGTACACACAGCAAAGTCTTGGTTGCTTTAAGTGCTTTACTACTAGGAAAAGAGAAACTGACATAAACTATATTTTGTAAAAGAAAAAAAGTTAACACATACCAATAATTACCAAATAAGCTTTAACCTGCAGTTTTTCTCAAACCCACTTTTCTGATTAACCAGCATAGAGCACAGTACAAGAAGAAAGAAAGTTGAGGAGAGCTGGAACAGGCGAACGGAAAGTCAGGTACGGCGGAAAACTCAGGAGTGGACACCCTGGCATGAAACGAAGCCACAGAAGACTATAAAGCAAAAACTAGGTGTGAACCATGAGTGCTGGTGTGGTGAGCCACTCCAGACCAGGAGATATTGTACTGGAAAGATGATGGAATTTTGAGCAAGAAAGACATAGCTTTGTATCCTAATTCTATTTAGTTTTATGACTGAACCTTGTTGCCTAAATTCTCCAAGTCCTACTTTGCTCAATGGTAAATATGAATGAGAGGACCTAGTTTACTGTCTCAAGTATTCTCTAACATAAATATGTGCAAAGTGACTGGCATAACTCTTGCTCAATCTATGGTAATAATCCTGTTTTTATGATTATTATTATGCCCAACATTATCTTCTTAAGAACTCAAGGGAGTGACCTACAGAAAATTCTCTTGCAGATATTTAAAATTAAATGCTGTGCTTGAAATATTAAGGTTCAATGATCTGAAAAATTCACTTATGCAATAAATAACATTCTCCAGAGCATTTGAATAAATGATGTGTGAATACACATAACTGTGTTCTTACAGAACTTGTTCTTGTCAGAACAATGTAAATTGTGAAATATGCATATACATACATACATATGTAAGCATGATATCCCATTCAAATGTATTCATATTAATTTAATAAGCATTAGGAACTTAAAGTAGTCTCAAATATATATGACTTTTCTCCAATGCATAAATAATTATAAATTAGAAAACACAAAAGCAGCTATAAATAATTACAGCAAATATGTGTTTCTGTACATCTATATAAATATGTATGTACACAAACATACACACACATATATAGCTGGTATTTAATAAATATTTATCCCTTATATTATTAATACAATGCAAATTTATAACATTTTCACTTCAAAATATTTCCAAAATTACATAAACTTTACATCTTAGTAAGTGAGAATGATGGAACAGAAATTTTTACATTGTTTGATTGAGTTTGTTGACTTCCTTGAGCAGAGCTTTATAACTGCTGTCCCCAACCCCCAGGCCAAGGACCATTAGTGGTCCATGGCCTGTTAGGAACCAGGCCACACAGCAGGAGGTGAGCGGCCGGTGAGCAATGCTTCATCTGTATTTACAGCCACTCCCCATTGCTCACATCACTGCCTGAGCTCCACCTCCTGTCAGATCAGTGGTGGCATTAGATTCTCACAGGAGCACGAACCCTACTGTAAACTACACATGCAATGGATCTAGGTTGCATGCTTCTTATGAGAATCTAATGCCTGATTATGTGAGGTGGATCTGAGGCGGTGATGCTAGGGACCAGCTGCAAATACAGATTATCATTAAGAGAGAGGTTTGACCGCACAGAGACCATAAAAAATCAATTGCTTGAAGACTCATATCAAAACCCTATCAGAGAGTGGCAAGTAACAATGTAATAATAATAGAAATAAAGTGCACAATAAATGTAATGCACTTGAATCATCCCCAAACCATCCTCACCCCCGCCCTGGCCCATGGAAAAATTGTCTTCCATGAAACTGGTCTGTGGTGCCAAAAAGGTTGGGGACCTCTGGTTTATAACATCGGGAAATGTAGAGTACTCATTTTCCTCATCGAGGGATGGACATGCACATACACGTGTGCAGCCTCTTGTAATCAATTATTCATACACAAACACACACACACCAAAACTCCAAGTAAGATCATTAAGCAAATCAAAGTGAATTCTAATGGAATTATGCAGGGAATTTTGCAGCTGGAGTTGCAGGTCTAAGACTCAGCCTGCAGGACAGGTAGCTCTTCCTGTCATGTCACTGTCCAGTGACCTTCAGGGTGACCTTGCAGGTGCCCCTTTATGTTGACTTGTTAATTATTGACTTTAGCAAATAATACAATGAGTAGCATGCGTATGTTAGAGATTGTTACCAAGCTTTGAGTGTGGCAGTGAAAAGTCTAGGGCCTTAAATCAATACAATCTCTAAATTTGTAAATGGATCCAAGAACTACATATTTTTTCCCAAATTCCCAAATCCGAGTGGTTTTTGTTTGTTTGTTTTTTAAATAAATGTAGGTAAGTTGGGAAGGTATAGCAAATTTATATTCTTCTGCACAGAAAACATATTAATTAAGAAGAATTTAAGGTAGTTAAATCTTTGCTGCAAATAACGATTCTACTGAAAGTAAAGCAGCGTATGTGAGAGGCAGATGTTACACCTATATGCCATACCAGAGAAGGTCACAAAAACAAGAGTGTCCACTTACTTTGTAACTTCTATCACTTGACCTTGAAAATATGGAGAAATCCCTGGGGCATCCTAAGTGTCCTTCTCCAATTTTGACCACAAAGTATGAGTTTCTGAGAAGTGAAAACCCTCCTCTCTTCCTAGATTTTCCCCTGAGTTAAGCAAAGAGTTTACTATTCAAGGCACGAAAACCGGGGAAGCGTGAGCTTCAGGAAAGGCACACAGAGGTCTGGGGAGGAGACAGTGAAAGACCAATTTTTGTTTAAGAAGTGCTGTGATTTCTCCAGGTGAAATTCAAATTGGCTATAAGAAGAGAAAACCCGCCCTTATTACCAGCTGCAGCCCACTCACAATCAAATTTGTCATGCTAGTTAATACTTACTGAAAGCTCACTGTGTGCCAGCTCTTGATTTTAGGGCTTTACATGTCTAACCTAGATAATGCCCACAGAGGATAGTCAGAGGCTGAGTGTTCTCCAGAGTTCACCCATATGGAAACTGAGGCACTGAGAAGCTCCAGGACTTGCCTGCTGTTGTGGCCCAGCAGAGAGGGAGCCCGGGGTGTCTGGCTCCAGAGCCCACCTTCCCTTATGACAGCAGGGACAAATCTCAGGTTGTCTCAGCTCTGCCTGGCTTTTGACGATGGCACCTTTTTAACTCTCCATGATCCTGGCTGATTTTCCTCATAAGCCTTTGAGGAAGACAAGACAGGTATTACCCTTCCCTTTTTCTAGATGAGAAAACTGAAACTCAGAGAAATGTTAGGACTTGTCCCAGGTCTCATGTGCACCAAATGATGGAGTTGGCATAGAACTTGCTTCTCTGGGCTCACAATTCCAAACCATGATATTTCCTAACGATCGTTGGAAACTAGTTAGTTATTTGCCTTTGGTTTACATTGCTTCACTGCCCACTTTCTGGATTTTTCTCATGTGGGCAGTGAGCAGGGCATGAGTCCTTTGATGATTTACAAGACATGAGGCTGTTCCCTCAGGTCTGGTCATTGGAACAGGAACCACCAGCTGTGGTCCAAAGATTTCAGGCTGAGAAGCATTGGTATGGCCGATACTACTGTGTAGATTTCACAACCTTGGAAACAAAATGATTATTTTTAAGTTAGCAAATAGCCACCCAAACAGTAGGTGGGTGTTACAGAGTGGAGAAGAACAGTCCCAGGGCCTGTCCACAGGGCCTGCCTCAGACAGTCTCACAGAACAATCACCTACCCAGGGAGAGGAGGCACAGAGGGCACAGCCCGAGGCTGGCCCAAACTGAAGTTGGGAAAAATGCAGCACCTTGCATCGAGATGAAGACGGCACATTCTCAGCTCCAGAGCCAGGTGACCTGGGGTGGCTGCCCAAGGGAAACCTTGTCTTTGGCACTCAGTTCCTGGACTGAAAATGGAGGCATTAACAATGCTGAAGACTTCAGAAGGCACAATGGTCCTAAGAATCAACCCCCTAAAGAGCTAATAACTATAAGTTATTATTTTCTCCTACGTCAATAGGTGCTTTCATAAGTGTGTATTGTACTGCATGGGTTTTCTGGAGAGCTGGACCTTGCACAAAGCAAAAGCCAGCAGAATCTCACTGAGATATTAAAACACCACTAGCAGGTCCGGGAGATGGGGGCTGCCCTACCCGGCGCAGTCTCTGAGGCAGAGCCGGCCTTTCCTTGAGGGGCCCAAAAGGAAATGTGCAACTTATCTGCTATTTTCTTTCCTAAATTATTCCTCAATGAACTGATTGAGAGTAAAGGTTCACTATACCTCTTTCTCTCTTAATGTGTATAATCACATATAACTAAGGATACATACTCTGCACAATTCTTTCTTTATCTCTTTGACTTTAAAATAAACATGATTTCATTTGACAAGATTTGACTAATTACACATTGTTTTGAATTTAACATTATTTCAAGAAAGCAGATCTGTGTGTGCGTGTATACTGTAAGTATTATGTGTGCATACACATATACACATATATGCATATATATGTATGTGTGCCTATATATATACAACACATACACGTGTGATATAAATATAGAAATTACATATATACATATATGTGTCTATAGATATGTATGTGTGTAATTTAAATCTGGGAAAGTCAGTCACATTTGGCTTGAGAAAAATATTTCTCCTATGTAAAATCCTTCATTTAGTTACTTATCAATAAATATGTACTGAACAATAATTGTATGCAATGCCATATTTTGTATGCATAAATGAAAAGGATGAAAAGCCTGGCTGTGAATTGTGAATTCAGAGCACAACAGTATAATGAAGATGTTAATACTATTAATAATACATCTTTACAAACTCATTTATTGCTCACAACTTATGAGTTATGTATTTTTATTTATCTGTAACACTTGGAATAGGCTCAGATAAATTTTAAAAAACAAGCAGAAAACATCTTGCGTCCATGTCTTCAGCTGCCACTTTCCCTGGGTACCGACGTGCACCCAATCCACCTCCAACACAGGTTTCTCTCACACGCGGCTCCGGGTCCATATATCAAGACCTAAAGGATGTCCGTATTTCTGACACAATCACACCCGAAAGTGAGTTGACCATCACTAGTGAGGCTTAAGTTTCTATCGCGTCGGCGACTCCGAAGTCCCAGTAACTAAATTTGTGTGCTGGCAATCTTTACCCTTCTTGCTTCAAGTGGGTCCTCTCCCTAATTCTGTAACCGCCAGGCCCCACAGCTCAACGTGTACGTGCCTCCTTTCTCCATCAGTCCAGTCTCCGACACAGCAACCGAGGGTTCTCTCAGGCGCCAGCTACGTGCCCATCAAGCATCAAACCCCTACCTGACATTTCTTTTTCTCCATTGTCCCCACCCCTGGCCGAGCTTAGAATTTCACCAGCTCTAGCCCGCACTTTTTAGTTGCTTCCCGTTTGGTTCCTACTTCTCTTCTTGCACCTATTTAATCTCTCATATGTACTCACACTAGAAAAGCTTCATAAAGCACACACACACTCACGGTATTTCCTGCTTAAAACCTTTCAGGCATGTCCCCTGGCCTAGAAGATGAAGTGCACAGACTTTTGTGTGGCAACAAGCCGCACATGACATACTCCATCCTGCCTCTCCAGCCTTATCTTCAAGTACCCCGACAATCATAAGCAACATCCCTGTCATCATGATTTATACATCTCAGTGCATGGTGATTATTTTATTCCCTCTATAAACTAATGCCCTATGATCTTACCAAGGGCAAACTTCATTCAATTGATCTTTGAACCTGCAGCACATGGCATGATGCATGGTTTAACAAAGAGCATTATTTAAATGAGGAAATAAATGATTACAGAAAAGAATAAAACACATTCATTTATGAAGCATATTTCTTATGATCAATAATAAGGATTTGAAGATCATTAAGAGATGACATTTATTCTTGAGGTTTTAATGCCTAGTGTGAAAGCTTAACACAGAGCAGGATTTCTCAACCTCATCACTATTGACAACATGAACCTGGTAATTCTTTGTTAATCCTGTGCATTATGGGATGTCGGTCAGCATCCCTGGCCTCTACCCCCTAGATACCAGTAGCCACTCATGCCCCCTGGGTGTGACAGCCAAAATTGTCTCCAGGCAGTGCCAAATGTCATCTGAGGTACAAGATTAATTCCAGTTGAGAACCACGGCAATAGAGGCACCAATTACCTGTTGCTCTCAGTATCACTAACTGAGTAGGAATAATAGTGATAATAATAATAGTAACACATATAGAACTTGTAAAAATAGGCATGCCCTGTGCTGAGACTTTTAAATTATTTCTATCAAGGAAGGTAATATTCACAACAGCTCCAGAAGTTAGTTTTTATTATCACTGTTTTATAAATTAGAAAGCAAAAATACAGTAAAGTTCAGCAAAGATTACAGATCTCTTAAGAGGTGGAACAAGGTTTGGCCTCAGACAATATGCTTCTAGTATTAGGCTGTGCTCTTAGCCACAGAGCTTAGCCCCAACAATATTTTTGTTTGTAAAGTTATAAAATTGCACTACCGAATTCCAATCTTCAAATTTTAGTTCATTTCAGATATGGCCACAGTCCTGTGACTGTAACACCATTTTAAAATAAGAAATTTGTTACTTAAGTTACAGATGCTTGAGGATTAAAGGATGAATACGTTTTTCAGTGAAAGAGTGGACAATATTAAGGCTTAATGTATAATATTAAGACAAGATATTAGTTTTATTTTTCTCTTTACTAAGACTTTACCAACTTCCTGTGCCAGAGAGTATAGCATAAGTAAATCAGTGGTTGCCAGGGGTTTGTGGGAGACGAAAAAAACTGAATAGGTGAAACACACACAAGAGATTTTTTAAACAGTGAAACCATTTTGCGTGATACTTAATGGTGGATCTGTGACACTATGCTTTTGTTAAAATGCATGGAACTTTAGAGCACAAAAAGTTAACTATAATGTATGCAAATTTAATAAATCATTTATGAGGTCAGGGGATCCCAGGATGGAATGCAAAATGTGACAAAACAAATTAACTGTATTATAAATGCATGAAACAAGCTTACTGAAGGGGGTGAGGGATAAAGGTGCTGGCTCAGTAACTTGGGAAACGATCACGTCTGTAAGAGAGACTAAAGACAAAAGGAACTTGCATAAGTACTATACCCTAGATAACAAAGCTGTTTACCATGGGTTACATGTTAACAATTCTGATACTGCTACAACTCTACACAGGAATTGAGTAATTAAGTAAGCGGATGGCTGGTGGTGGGAGCCAGGTTGCTCATTGTGGGAGTGGGAATTTACAGATAAGCAAGGGAGAGGAGGCTAGAAGAACCCCTATGGTAATGGCTTAAAGGTGGAGGCATCTGCATGAACTTATTTTAGCTTAAGAAAGATACAGACTACTATGGTTCTGTAGAAGAACTACTTCAGTTCTACTATGGTCAGAACGTATCCCCTAAATTTCGTGCATTGGAAACTTAATCCCTAAATTCATACTTTGATTGGAGGTGGGGCTTTGGGGAGGTAATTAGAATTAGTTAATGTCATCAGGGTGGGGCCCCCATGAGGGGACAGATAGAAGAGGAAGAGAGAGCTGAGCTCACAGACATACAGGCTTTCACCCTCTTGCCATGTGATGCCCTCTGTCACGTATGAAGCAGCAGGAAGGTTCTCACCAGGTGCTGGTGACAGGCTTTTGGACTTCAAAACTTCTAGAACTGAAAGAAATAAATCCTTTTTGTTTATAAATTACCCAGTCCATTGTATTCTGTTATAGCAACGGAAAATGTATTAAAATACATATGGCTAAAGATAGAAATATTTTTATACATACATGTATATATTTACATATCTATTTATATTTTATATATTTATATGCACGCATATTATATCTATATCTACACACACATACATATATACTTTTTTCTTAGTCTGTCGGCTGAGAGGGCCCAGAAACAATGACATCATCCAAAACAATGCAAGTCTGAGAAGCTGCCACAGCCCAGAGCTGCCTGAGGAAAAATGGTGACTAGGCAGAATGTGGTATCCTGGCTGGGAAACTGGAACAGAAATCAAGTAAAAACTAAATAAATCTAAAGAAAATGAAATGTTGATTTTCATTAATAAGAATTTACTAATATTAGTTCTTTAATTATAAAAAACTATACTATATAAAATATGATATTAGTAATAGGAGAGCTTGAGGGTGGGGTTTCTCTGTGCTATCTACAAAATTTTTCTATAAATCAAGATCTTTTATAAGTTAAAAATTTCATTTTAAAAAAGGACAAAATAATGAGATCATTTCAATTTCTGGACAGTTACGTGGATATAGATTCCAATGAAATCGTTAAATATGTAGTATCCAAATTTAGAAGATGGAGTGTTAGAGCTGTACATTATTTTAGAATGCCTGTAGCTCCCAATGTCTTCATTTAAAATGTGGAGACTAAACCTCTGAGAAGTCAAACAACTTATTTAAATTTACTCAGGGATCAGAACTCATCTTAGAAATAAGTTCCCAGTCCAGCTTTCTACCCACAGAACAATGTTGCCTTTCCAAGTATCTTCACTTACTGGACACCCTTCAGGAAACGTGTCTAAATTGATAGTGTTTGGATTCTGTAAAACTTTGATTGTCCAAGTCCTTCACTCTAGATTGTTTTGTTTCTCTCTAAAAAAATACTGGACTGACCAGATTCACGCCTGTGTGCGTGTGTATGTGAGAGAGTGTGTGTGTGAGTCTAAGTGTGTGTGACAGGTACATGTATACGGTATGTACAGTCTGCACTCAGCTATTCCAAGTAAGCGGAGGTGCTTGTGAGTGCCAGCTTGTAATCTGAAGGGTTTGGTGCACAGATTGGTGCAGAGGAGTCTATGCAATTGGTGCTATGCATTGCCCCAGGCATTTTGGAATACAAAGGCAGAAAACACCAACAATGACAAAAGTGGAGAATAGCAAGGAGGGGAAGAGAACTTTCATTTTCTGAAGTGCTTCCAGGTTAGTGACTAGAATATGAAGCCCGGTTGTAACAAGGAAGTGAATAATAGGGAAGCCTGAGGTTTGGGAGGAAGGGAGGAAAATGTATAGCTTGTAAATGAAAAGCCTGGATGCTCCAGAAGCATCAGCCTTGAGTGTTCAGACCAAGGAACAGAGAGATCCACAGGGCATCCCAGAGCTGCAGAGGCAGGCCAAGCTTTCTGCCACATCTCCAGGGGAAATAATCTGCCTTTTCAAGGAGTTTCTGTGGCTCCATGGCTCAATTACTAAAAATGAAACCAGTTCAGTTTATAATGAGCAGCTACACATTTTCCATTTATAGGAGAATCAGACTGAATGTTTTCCAGAGTTTCCTGTACGCTGGTTTTACCATTTTCTGATGTCTTCAGCAGCTGATGCCTTCAGTTTTCACTAACATCTAGGACTGTAACTCAATTGGGTAAGTCTTTAAACACCATGACATATGCAAAGGGGCACTGTATGTAAAGTTGTGAATACTTTGCTTCAATTTCTCCTGGGATGAGATACAGAGAAAGCTCAGTATCAAGGAAGGTCTTAGGTCAGCAGTTAGGAAAGACATCTGGGAACCAAAATTTTAAGTAGGATGTGGTGAGGCCAGACTGACCATTTTTATGTCACAATATTTGACCTAGAATGAGAATTTTAGACAGAGCGTAATGTAGGAAAAGATAAAGTCTAGAGAGGAAAAAATGTACCTTAGCGCAGTCAGCTGGGCAAGGCTCTGTGTGAGCTGAGGGCCTGGAGGTGCGCTGGCCTGGCCTGGCCTATCCGACTGCCAAGCCGCCACTCGCACGCCTGCGCGAGCCCACGGAAGGGAGCCCCAGGAAGGCCTGGCTGTTCTAGCCGACTCTGACTCCCCACTCCCCTTGCTTGTTTAACTCCTTGCCTCCTTTCGTTAATCTTATCACCCTGGAGCCACACTCCAACATCCCGCACCTCTATCATCTACTGTCTCGACACTTCTAAGAGCAAGGCCTGTTCTGTTTACTTGGTCAGAAGTGTCTCTTCAAATACTTCTTTCTCCTGGCTTCCCAGGCTGTGCTAAGGTGCAAATATATTTCTGATACATCATTTTAGAATTTTATCATGAAGAGGGATGAAAAAGACACAGACTTAATTGTCTCCAATAATGATGAATAAATGTCTCATAGTCATCCACATCACTCTAAAATAAAGATATTATTGTGTCAACCTCCCCAGCATTGCCGAAGGGAATTTCTACTGCACATCTTATTGCTTCTCCCTCTGAAGCACATGACATGGAGTTGCCCATGTGTGAAGCAGCTTGAAAAAAATATGCCTGAAATGTTTAGTGCCAGCCCTTGTGATATTGGATTTGGTGCACAAAGGGGATCCCCCTGCTTGTTTCCTCAGGCTTTTGCCTTATCATATATTTGAATGGGGCACCTTTTCCAACCCAGAGGCATATGGTCCTAGCGTAGAAACTTAATTCCAGTTGCTGTCAAAATGTCTGCTTCTCCTTTTATGGTGGGTCCCAGTGCACACAAAAATGACAAGCAGTAGGTATGAGGTATGGTGACTTTTCTAGAATAAAACATTTGGCAATAGGAAACTGAATAAAAATTGTGACATACTTAACCCTTCAATATTTTCTCTCCCTGCCTAGGGAAGGAGCTTATGGTTCTTTCCAGGGCCATCAATTGTGAAGGTTGCCTTGGCAAGGAATATAGACCGAGTAGGCAGCAGTTCTGAGGACTAAGGAGATCACTAAAGTAAGGATCGCTGTGGGCGACGAATGTGTAGCCAAGAACAGACAGTGGGCAAAAGTCAAAAAGTTGATGGCAAGTTGGTGAGACAGAAACCAAGCAGCAAAATAGAAAGCAGGGGACACACACAAGTCCAACGAAGACGAGCTTTGCTTCCAAACCAGGCACATAGCTAGAGCAGGAGGAGGTGCTAAATCAGAAGAAAAGATGGGAAAAAGGAAAGAACTCATCAAACTTTGCTGATGCTTAATAAGTGCCAAGAATGAGCCAAGAACTGAGCAACTGCTGTTTTATTGAATCCTCATAACAGTCGCATCTCATTTAGCAGATGACGAACTCGAGGCTCTGAGGGGATGGGCAACTATGAGGCGGGTCTCACAGCTGCTAATATACCAGGAAGAGAGGGACGCAGTTCAGAAGAGTCACGAAGATGAACGGAAACCGAAGAGGCAAATACGGGACCAAAAAGAAAGTACCAGAACCAAAGATGTCTCGATTTTGGGGTATATTCTCTCTGTGTCAAGAAACCTCTTCAATGTTTCCTAGGGTCCAAATAAAATATTGAACAAATTACAGGAAAAGAGAGAGCGAGGCAGTAAGGCAGGGGTGGCCGTTGACTCTGGCCCTTGTTCTTGGCCGGAGGGGACAGCGCTGTGTACCCACTGACCCACGAGTATGACCACGGTGGAAACGTGTCCCAGATGGCTCAGGCTGTGCACTGAGCCTGCACACTGCTCATTCATTTTCATGACAATGTCCATTTTTAGGGTCCTTTATCACACTAAAGCAATTCATACATCTCCAAGTGAAAGAAAAAATTAGTCTGGCATTGGATGTAGGAACTTACTACAGGATACTAACACTTACAAATTACCTCCAACAGGATACTAACACTTATAAATTACCTCCAATACTGCCCTATGTGCTACTGTTATCCCCCATCTTTCAGAGGAGCAAACCGAAGCAATAGCGAGAATGAGCGACTTCACCAGCATTCACCCATCTTGAAACCAGAAGGAACTGGGAGTCAAACTGAGGTCTGGCTTACTCAGAATCCCGTGTTCTTTCTGCTGTACCTTCTAAATTTCTATCAAAAAGTTTCTGTGAATATTCTCTTATGCCACTCCCATAGTACATAATTCTCCAAACTCAAGTCAAACAGCAGAAACAGTCCAACATATCCAATGACGAAAGTTGTTTCCCACTTGTAGTTTTCTCAGAATCATCTGTGTTTCTCAGATGTCATATTGTACTCATGCTTTATTGTCTATTTCTTTGAATTTTAGAAACAACAAAAAAACTACGGCAATCTCATAATTATATACTTATTTTTCACAGTTGAATCAAGCTCAATGCTGCCAGATTCCCCTGGCTGTTATTTACACATGCCATCAGGAATATTAGAAGAGCAATTGACAGAACAATGAAATCTCATCTTGCTGCACATTTTGCCCAAATCTATTTTTCACAGCTTTGTGATTGTTATATTTTCCATAAAATTGATCTTCAGGTAGACTGTTATGGTAAATATCACAACAACTAGTACAATTACCCCCAAATCTAAAAAGTGCTCTACCTGTCTGCCACACTGCAAGAGAGTGTGATCTTAGCAAGGAAACGGTTACTGGGGAATCACACCAAATTTCAGTTTGATCAGGGAGTTTGGAGTTAACATATGTTGGCGGTGAGAATTATATTGAGTATTCTTGATTAACAGTTGTGTTTGATCAGGGACTTAGGAGTTAGCACCCATGAGAAAGTGAGAATTGAATTCAGACCGGCTTACCTAAACTGAGTAGCTGTCTTGTTATTGGGTGGCGCTTAAAGCATCTGCTAGGAGATTTGTGGGGAAGCCAATGTGAGTGATATACATTGGAGGCACGTGGTTTTGTGTTTCTGTTTCTGGGGAAAAAAAATCACACCTTGAATAATGTTTGATTTCTACTTTGAATGCCTCCAGAATCTGACCACATGCTGGATATCCAGTTTTTGTCTTAAATTTAACAAATACTTGTTATTTATCTACATCTAAGACAGCATGACCCACTAGAAGGACGTTGCTTTTGGAGTTGGATGGTGCTGGGTGTATCTGGCTTTATCACTTTTGTTGTACACACTTGGGCATGAAATTTTCCTCTCTGAAGCTCAATTCCCCATTAGTAAAATGGAAGTTATAATTCGGACCTAGGGAAAGTTACGGAAGGAGTTAACCTAATAAGAATATAAAGCAATTAACATAGGAAAAACATGTTAGGATGGCATCCTTTCCTGAGACCTAGCAGCTCCCACTCTAGGTAAACTCAGCTCCTAATTATTCCCTAAATATATGCCTTGTTATCTTGGCTTCTGTGCTTCCCCTATGATATTGTTTTTACTTGGATTGTTTTTCTCTTCTTTGCCATTTGTTCAAATATCTCCCTCTTTGGGACACACTTACAGCAAAAAAAAAAAAAAAAATCCATTGTTTATCTCAAATTCAGATCTAACTGGGTTTCCTGCATTTTTATTTGCTAAATCTGGCAAGTCTAATTCCAGAGGTCCTGGTTTTTTCAACTTTAGGATTTGGGGGGGGGCACTGTTCTTTATGGGAAGAAGCCCCAGGCTCAGGACCCAGGCTGTCGGGATCCTGTCTTCCTAGAGGAACAAGCACCTCCTCTCTGTCCCTGTGGTGCTCTCCCAACTCCTACTTTTCTGGCTTTGTTCTTTGACTCCCACCTTTCAACTACACAAGTCTTTGGCTTCCAAAGTCTCTTTTCTGCTAATCTGTCATCTTAGGTCATCCCTGTGGCTCCACAGCAATGTACTGATGCTGTCCACTCCCATCAGGCTTCGTCATTCGATTAGTTTTGAATAACTTCACCGTCTCTATTTTTGTCTCTAGGCATCAAGTGTCCACACATCTCTTCTCCGAATCGTACTTACGTTCCTCTGGGACTCTGAGTTTGGATCTACCCCACCCAGCATCTCAACTGGTTCTTCATGCTGCCTGTCTTTGAGATTCAAGTTCATCAGTTTTCCTCAACTTTTTCAGTTCACTATACCTAATCACTTCTTGAAACACCTAGAGCTCTAAAATGTTATTCCAGAAAATATGGCATTTACTTCTGTTGTAATCTTCTATTATTATTATTTTAAACTAATAACCAAGCTTTATAGAGACTTGTCAATGTGGAAAGCATAATGCTAAGCCCTTGTACAGGAATTATACAGCCATGTGAGATAGGTACTATTATTATATCCTTTTCACATGTAGAAAAATTGAAAAATATCTTGTCTAAAGTCATATAATAGGAAGTTGTAGAACTTAGGCTTTCTATTATAAGCCTCTGTATGGCAGGTGGAGTAGTCTATGTGTCTGTCACTAGACATGTACCTAACACTCAATAAATACTTATTGATTAAAAAGGTGAAAACTTGCTTATAACAAGTATATTGATTGGTCATGTTCAGACTTGCTTTATTAAACATACTTTGCTTATTTGTTTGAATTGGATTCTAAGTCTAAGAACTTGGAGTCCTTAGTTTATTACAGTCATTATGGCCTGTCAGTAAGAGTTAAAGTTCTTGGATTTCACAATTATGTGTAAAATTTCCCAGAAGAGGATATGTTTAACACAATATTTTTACTGAGTGGCAGGATTTCAATAAGGCTAGATTCTTAAACTAAAGGAGTGATTGTCCTTTATCTTGGAGCCAAGATGACCTTAATTAATGACTTTGCTAACAAATTTTTTTTGCTTATAAGTATTTTAATTCAGATTTCTTTGTTAATTTAGGCATAAATATCCACCCAATACAAAATATATTGTCAGAAAGAATCTCTTTAATTCCTAAAGCTTATTTCCTTTGAATTTATTTAGTTATCCATTCACTTGTAGAGCTATTCGTTAGTCAATTAGTTAGGTAGGTAGTAAGTCAACATATATTTATTAAACATCTCCTCTGTGCCAGGCACTATGATGAGAGGTAGACACAGGGTGGTGACTAAGCCTACACAACCTGGGCTCTTCCACTGAAGCTGTTTTAAAGAGAGAGAAATTAAGAAGCCAAATGAAGGAATATATATTGGGGGGGGGTGTGCACGAGTGTACATTTAGATAAGTACTCTAAAGAGAAGAAATTCAAGGAAAAATGTTGTAGGCTCAGCCTTTGGTCTTATAAAGAATAAGGTGGCACACATTTTCTCAGAAAAGATTAAGTTAAATTCGTATGACACAGTATTTGAATCATATATTTATCCCATTCTATCTTATGTTATCATTACTTGAGTAATTATCATTGCTTGGCATTGAATGGCCAAAAGCCAAGAAATGATGGGCACAGAGTTGGGTCACGAGTATAAAAGCATTTCTGCCCCCTTTCGTGTTCTAAGCAGGTAGGATTTAAAGTTTTACAAAGCTGAGAGAACAAGCTTTCTGAATGACCCTACCTGGACCAGTCACTGTGTCTCATGCTCATTCACATCAGAGTAAGGAGTGGGGGATCATTGCACAAATGCACACACAAAATACCCACAATTCATTCCATAGATTATTTCCTTGCTCAGGGTCCAGGGACAAAAACTATATAAATCTGAAAAGGAAAAGGACACATCAGCTCATTTCATATTGGCATGACATTGCTATTGAATTTGGAAAGGCATATTTTTTTAAAAAATAAAAGAATTAGATAACCTTGAGATGTTTAATTTATGGAATGTGGTAAATTGAGAAATATCTACTGAAGAATATTCACAAACTCATCAAACAGTGTATTTTTTCTTTAATTTTAAGACAAAGATTAATCAAATGCAATGCAACTCTGGTATTCAATAATTTCAATTTGCCATTTGTTCTGTGAATGCTGGTAATTTATTTAATTGTTAAAATTAATAAATATAGTAATCTTTAAAAATACCAAGAAAAATATGTAGCTTAACAGGCTCAGTAAACTAAAGCTCCATAAAATACATGTCTTTTATTTTTCTTCAGGGAAACAATGCAGATATAAACTGTTCACAAAAAATTTTGAGACCAAATTCAGGGTGTTTGGAACATGGATGGTAATAGTGAGACTTGGATATTATAGCCCCCTTTGACTTTAACTATATGATTTAAATAAAATAATGGGGTCTGTATGGATTACACAGAAAATCAAATCAAGTAGAAGCACATAGCATTTAAAAAGGAAGGACCAAGATAGCAAGTGGAGCTCTACCGTGGCACTGGTCCAAGTACTGAAGCCAACGGATGAGAGAGAAATCCAAAAGAAAGAAGATGTGTAAAGCCAGAAGATACTGAGATGCATTCCGTGTTGAAAGGATGCAGAGTCTCTTTATGCTATTACGGGCTATTATATGCTTTACGCTATTATGCTATTACGCACTGTGGGTAAATGTTCGATCTCTCATCTCAAGGAGAAGAACATCCACTGGGGAGACAGATGGCCAAAAAGGACCATGACATCAGACCTGCGTGAAGGTGGTAGTGAGCACAGGGCCCCCTGCAGTGCACCCCCAGGGGGAAGGATGGTGAGGGACAGAGTTGAGAGAAGGCAACACAAATGAGGTTCAGGATTAGGGAGCTCATGTGATACAAGTTCTCTTTTGGTCACGTGAAGACACTTTTGGTAGGACTGGGCTTCCTGTTTCAAGTCTAAATACACTGAACATACAGTGGTCCAATTCTCTGCTTCCACATAGAGGGCAAAATTAAGTTTCTATCCAATACCGAAGTCCACCAGGTTTTAACTCCCTGAGGGCAAGGAGTTCTGGTTTACATCACACGTGCAGCACTTGGTACAGAGCCTCACACATTGTAAGTTCCTAATCAATGTTTGTTGTGGTTGAATAGATGAGACCCTCAAAGATGGGCCATCCTCGGTGGGAGTGACTCAAGTTTCTCTTTCATGTTGCATTCATCCCTGACCCAAAGAGGCCAGGGTCATGTAGATTGAGCACAGATGTTGAGGAGGACCCTCTGCCCACTGCCAAACTTGGCTTAATCCTCACCTCGATGGACTGTTAAAAATAAAATGCTGCTTTGTCATTTCTGCAAGTTCCTTTATCTCCTTATTGAGAAATAGAAGCTCAATCAGCAGCCCTTCCCATTTTCAGGTTTTCACACTACGTCCACATGTAACACGCACTTACATGCACGCACGCATATATGCATATGTATGCGAATTCACGCAGCATGCCCCCATCGGCTAATCTACGTGGAACTGGGATGGTGTGTGGGGTGGGGACACGTGCTGGGCAGGATCCCTTGCCCTGCCGCCCTGCTGGGCCCACCCTCCTGTTAGCTCTACCTGCCCCCGCCTTGTCCCCACTGACACATTCCTTGTCCCTGCTGATACATTCCTTAATTCAGTCACTCCTCAGTTCTTTCCTCACCCACTTTGCTCAGTTTTTCACGTTCTATTACAAAGAGAATCCTTTGTATGTTTAACTTTGTGTTAATTATTTCAAACATGACTAATTATTCCCCAGTCAACTTTTGCAGTTTTTAATGTTACTAATAAGACACAACTACTTAGGCAGTTCTTTTGTCTACAATAATTTTTACCACATTCCATTTTAGCTATTACTCATTTTGTTTTGTGTTGAAAACCTTTAGCAATAATATTCACTGTATGTTTTATACAAGACTGATAACATCCATTTATTTATCAGCACAAAGCACAGAGTCATAGAATGGCAATGACATGGGATTTGGGCGCAGGATCCGAACGCTCTGCTCCTTCTGGCCCCTACCACACATAAACCATACTGTCTAAAAGTTGGGTTTTCTTTTTCTGTATAAAATGACATTTTCAGGACTTAAATCATCAAAATGAAAAATTCCAACCACAAAGCAGCTGTCATTACTGAATAATGATTAAAAAGAAAAAAAATCTAATGATACTAATAAAATTTGTATCTAAACATATTTAATGTAAATTGTTTTGCCAAGAGAATGCTTAAATTAATCCTTTAAGGGTAGGAAAATTCTCAACCTATTCCACATGATAAACATTTTCTAGATGTAACTCAAATTAATCATAAAATTTATTCTGGAAGCATTTTCTTACAAGGTAGAAAAACAGGCTGATTAAATAAAGTGAACTGATGTTGTTCAGGGATAACTCTAGAAAAAACTGTGAAGTACTTACTAATAATTTCAGCTGGAAATAAGTCTTTTTAGATTCTGTCCCTACACTAGCATCTACATCTGTCTGTTAATGTAAAAAAGTTTGACATTTTTTTTAATCACCCCTTCTCAAATATCCCATTTTCCTGACCTTTCTGAGCATTCACTCGAACTTGAGTTCTCCAGATTCTGTTCAACTGCCCTTCAGCAAGGCCATCTCCCTTCTCCCTTGGGAAAATGGGTGCATGCCAGGGGTTTGTTGGTAAATGCTTAACCACCAGCTATTCAAAAGAAAAAAATAAAGGTCATAATTTGTGGTCTTTGCCAATTTCTGTGGCATAAATATTTCTACCACTCTTGCTGAGTTCAAGCCACCAATTTGACTGAGCTCAGAGCTGGGAAGGAATTCACACACTGCGAGCTGGGGGAGTGGCTCCAGGCACACACGGGGCATTGCTGGCTTTCCCACCATTGTGGGAACTTACGAGATGAGAAACTCAGACAGAGGAACAGGGAATCTCCCTCAGGTGTCTGGAGGAGAGTGACAGAGATGGGAGGTGTTTTGCCAAGACAGTTTGTTAATTTTGGACTTTCTGATGAGCATCCTGCGGTAAGTTCACAGCTTGGATTGGTCACATGTGTGGGAAAGGGTAGTCAGCACATGAGGCGGGGGAATTTATATGTATGTTTCTTAGTTATTTTCAAACTTTTCTTATCCTAAGAATCCTATAGAGCCTTTCTTTACAATGTGTATTTATAGGTTTTTGCCCAAACTGAATCAGTACTTCTCAGGAGAGCCTTGAGAAATCATATTTTAGCAATTGCCCCTATAATTCTATTGATCAGGCAAGGTTGGTAAACATGGAAACTGAAGCCTTGTTTTGGGCTGTAATTATCTGAGGGAAAGCAAGTAGAATGGTGTTTTCCAATCTTTACCATGCAACAGAATTACCTGGGGAAGCTTAAAATTTCTGTTGCTTGGTAGTCACCCCAGAGATTCAGATTTAATTTGTCTGGGTTGGGGAAGACTGGACATCTGTAGGTTTCAAGGGTGTCCAGGTGCTTCTAATACACAGCCGGGATGGGAAACGCTGATGTCATCCTACTGAGAAGGGGACTGACAACAGGACTAGAGGCAAATCCACACTTTAAGCTGAAGCGCACAGTATCACAACTGCAGCTTACATGTATATACGTTTATCTATCTTTCTCAACAAACTGTGTCCTTCTAGAGACAAGGGCTCATGTCTGCTCACCTGTGTCCCCAGCACTTAACCAGCAGTTGGCATATGGTTATCCTACAACAAATGTTGAGCGAGTGAATGTCCTAATTGGCTTACCTCATTAATAACGCAGTGATAATGTGTTGATTAATGCATTACCTTGTACTGAGTAACATATTTGCATTTCTACGGGACCATCTGCAGACAGTGACTTAGCCCAAAGAATTGCCTCTCCTACTGTGGCGGGCAGGTGGGGGAGACATGTTTTATTAAGCCTTTCTCTTTTACACAAATGGTATTACATGGGCAGCTTATTTCTATTAAAAACAGTCTAGTGTCCTGGTATATTTTGTTCTTTTAAGTGTGCATTAGATGTCAACTTCCCAGCTGGAAGGACAGGACAGGGCTTTGTAATAATTGTTTTAGAAAGAGATATAACATAGATAATATTTATATATTTAGAAGTAGTTAAAGACATTTAGTGCCAGATAAAGTTAAAAAAAGTCTCACATGTGAAAAAAAAATGGCCTTTTCCTCATAGGCACAAGATATTGAACAATTATAAAAATTAATTTATCCCAAAACCATATTTTTCATCCTCAGTTTACTACTGATCAGGAATATGAGCATAGCAAATATTCGAGTATGCCTTTGGCACCTATGAGTTATTTGGTAAATAACATGAACCTCGTTCTTCACACTCATGAGCAATTATGAAATATGGTGCCTGTCTTCTCTCTGTCTGCTTTTCCCATGTGCCTTACCTCTTCCTATTTTGTTCTCTTGATTTTTTCAATGACAATTAAAACTGAATCCAATGAGAGAGAAGGGCTTTTTGCTTACTGAAATTTGTTCTGCTTTGATAACTTTAAAATGAACAATCACCCCCTCTCCCCTGTTCCCTGGGAAACATGCATTTCCCAAGGTCTGGAGAGGAAAGTACCTTCTGTCTGGCTTCCCCAGCATTCTCCATGGGGATTAGATGAAAGGCTACATGGGTACAACCACTGGGATTTGTATCTGTTATACAGATCAATCTATATGTTTACTAGACCTAGATTATCCACCAGTGGCAATCTTGTCCTCCCAAAGGGCATTGGACAAAATCTGGAGACATTTTATTTTGTCACAACATGGTGGGTGGTGGTGAGAAGCTGCTCCTAGCATCTAGTAGTAAAGGCCAGGATATCAAAAAACATCTAACACAGGCCAACCCTAAAATAAACACCCTCCATCCCCAAATGCCAATAGTGTCCAGATTGAAGAACTCTGATCAATGTCTCCATTCATATCTATATCTATAGATCTCCAGGTGCGTTCTTATGAGAAGTTACATAGCCCTCAACAAGATATGGAGTTAGTTGTCTACATTTATATCTGCTCAACTCGAATAAATGCCTAGAGTGGCATCCCCAACCTTTTTGGCACCAGAGGCTAGTTTCATGGAAGACAATTTTTCCACAGACGAGGGGTCAGGAGGTTTCGTGGTGGATGGGGGGTGTGGTGCAGAGCTCAGGTGGTGATGCCTGGCCCATTTCTTAACAGGCTACACATGGGTACCAGGCAATGGCCCGGGGGTTGGGGACCACAGTCCTAGAGGGCAGAAACAGCATTGTGCCATCTCTGTACCTCCAGATAACCTGCCACAAACCCTTAGACATACATACACAACTAATGTTTTCCGAAATGAAATTGGAGAACCCAACAGACACTTTCTGCCTGAGTGTCTACATCTTTGGCTCTACCATGAGATGTAAAATAATTTCTTTTGTGTGGCACCTTGAGGGTCACTGATCACATCCTCAAAGGATGCACTTCTTCATAGAATGACTAGAAATGCTTATAAATCTGCTTATACAGATCCTTGATAGATAATGAGAGAGATCAAAGAAAAGATGACTCAAGATACTGTGTGCAAGTCCAGAGGGGCCACAGGCCATTCTCGGCTAATCAGAGGTGACTTCGTGGAAGAGCTGGAATTTGAGCCATGCATTGAATCCGACAAGCAGCAAAATGGACTCCTGGAAATTTCTGATGTGGCCTGTTGGAAACACTGTAACTGGCTCTATGAATAAATTTCAATGACCCCTGTATGGTTTTTTTATAATCCTCTCCCTTAACTAACTACTTGACCTTTTGAAGTGTGTCCTAGAAATGGAATTTCTGCAAGACAAAGGAGCTGAGATTCTGAAGGCCCCTGGGCAGACTTCCTGACAAGATTCACCATCTCCCACAACCTGCCCCAATGCATGTGGCCCCTCCTTTAAATGCCCGTGATCTCTGTTGGTCGGGAAAGGGATTTGAGTCAGCTGCTCCCATTCTCCCGACAAGACGTCTGCCATATTAAAAAATTCCCTCCTTCCTTGGCAATCCCCTTTTCTCAATAATTGGATCCTTGTGTGATAAGCAGCTGCACCTAGACCCAAACCCCCATGCAGTTTTGATGACAATACTCCGACTGTCCACCGCCTTTTTCTTTGGAAGTGCCCGACCTCTTTCATCCCCTCCACCACTCGAGAGGAGAGAGCTGCTCATGAGGAGATGACTGTTTTATAAAGAAACAGAGAAAAGGGAAATAAAAAGCATGTCAAATCAGAAAAAAATAAAAGAAGTACTTCAACCGTTCATTCTGGGAAGATACATGTTTCTGTGAAATAAGAGTGATAGGAAAACCCAGGGCAGGGATAGCAAAGGCTGCGTCACATGAATTCAGCACAACAGACGCGGTGAGGACTTGCGATGCGCGCCCTGTTCTCTGCAGTTTGGCTTATGAGAGGGCGGATAGGAATTTTCTTTCCTTCCAGGAGCAACGTCACTTGATGGAAAGTCCTGCCACTCAGTCCCACTGGGGCAGAGCGTACAGGCCCTGCCCTCACCCTTCACTGGGGGGGGGGGACAACACTATAAATAAATAAATAAAAATAAACAAATCCCGGGTCTGGCATGATGGGGCGTGTCAGATGTGCCTTTTCAGAGACACCTGCCAGGGCAGGACCTGCTGCCACCTCGAACACGCCCTGGGGAGGGGTTGGAGCTAGCTGACTTGTTTCAGGGGAGTGTGACATCATCCCGTCAGCTTCTAAAAATCTCAGTCCTGAGTATCAAAGGATATCACTTCCCTGGTGAACTGTAGGAGGAGGATATGCCCCCCACCCACCTTTCATAGAATACAAAATTAGCAACAATGACAATAGCTGGCACTTAGCTGGTGCCAGAGACAGTTCTAAAAGGTGTTACATGTGTGGACTAATTTCCCCACACATGACTGCCTGCTGGGAGCATGGCACTGAAAAAACACTGGTGGTTGTCAGGTGTGCCCAGCACTCCACAAGGTGTGGCTGCCTTGGATCTCAAGTCAGTCTCCCCTTTAAACAGTCGCCTGAGTTTAAAACTAATGAAGAAACTCTGAGATCAGGCTCACTGGGATGCCTTTAAAACCAGATGAGAAATAATGTCCTAAACGTAAATCTGGGCCCCAGATTTGTATTCTTGTCAGTTTATATACAGCCCGCTCTGAAACACCAGCTTATTGTGGTCATTTGGGTGATACCAGTTGAAATTAGTGAAAAGTCCAAACTACGGAGTGGTCAGACGAGTGTGCCATTCTACCCAAGAGTTTTTAGAGTAGCTGAACTTGTGCTGCTTTTGTGCTGACTTTAATGAGGTGAGAATAGTTTGTCATTCGCCCAATGAAATACAAGCTCATGTTATGTCATGTAAATCTCTTTTTTAAATCTTTGATGTTAGTTTCATAAAGAAGGCAATAATTTGTTCTATTTGTTTGCTTTGAGAAATGACTAAATTTTGGAACCTAAATTCTTGAGAGTTAGAAAGAGAGCAAGCTATTTGAGTTAGCCCACATTCCTTACCCACCCCCTTGTGGGCGCCTCTTCCTCCCTTGTTGGTGGAGAACACAAACTTCACAGCTTTCCTGAGTCATTACTCACCAGGGGACTTGCTCTTCATTTCCCAAAGAAAAGAGGCTCCCAGTACAGGGTCCAATGTACAATAGGCCGTCAACAAAAACCTACTGAATGAAGCAGTGGACGACTGAGTGGAAATGACTTGAGGAATCCTAACTAGGGATTGGAAATTTTGCTGAAAACTTTTAACTCTTCAGTAAGAAGGAAAATTTGGGACCAGAGGTTAGAAATTCAATTTATGTAGTCCATGAATTGTTCATTTTTTTCCATACATTCTAATACCATAGATAATTACCTGCTAAACAGTAGAAATTCAACATCTGTTTATGTTGAAGGAATAAAGTTTGAGTGCTCTTGAATATTCAAAGAGTAAAAGTCATAAAATAGAAATAAAATTTTCTTTGGAGAATTAAGTCATGAGCATAATTAGGAGTGGGCAGTCATTCTAGTAATAGAGTTTTGACTGATAAATGCTACATACAATGAAATATTTGACCAAAAAAAGTTCTTCTCAACATTTCTGAAATGAGACAACGACACAACAATTGATTTTTTAGCAACCTTTATAGGATTAGTTAGTGTAGGGCTCTGTTCTTGTTGCCTCACTACCATGTTTCTAATTTTTAGAGATTCTTATGATTTTCTAACACATTTATTCAGTATATTTGCTTAATATTTGGGGGAAGGAAAATTTAGGATCCAGAAGGAGACATATAATGATATGTTTTGATCAACTGAAAAAGGATTTTATAAACTTCTAAGTTGCCTGGTTTATAAAGTAGTTTGTTAGTGAATCTAACATGAAATATGTCCTAAGCTTTAGTCTTAAAATAGTGATATTTATATCTAAAATTAGAAATACAATTATAGTCAAGGGGCATAAAGGAATCACAGAACTCATGTAGGACAACAGCACAATTGGACGTGGGGAAGAAGTGTGTTGAATCCATTCATCCTGGTGCTGACGCAGCAGCGAGACACTCAAAGCTCAGGGGAAGTACTCAGAGTACAAATTAAGCTTCTAGCAACTATAGCTGTGTTGCATCAGTTAGCACTCAATTAGGCCAACACACACACACACACACAGGAGAAGCAACTGAAACAGCATGTTACAATAACGAGAGAAGGACGTTTTGAGCACCTGCAAAAGATCAAGTCTGTGAACTTGGGTCCATCACCATAAAAGAAGATGGTGTGGGGAGTGGGAAAGAGGGAGAGCATCACGGACTGCTGGAAATCTGGGACCCACGCGCCTGGTGTCCTAGGCAAGGTCTGCACAAGCCTGCGCCTTGGTGATCTCATCTGTAAATTAGGGCATAGGTCTACATCATCACTGTGATCCTGCTGTCTTCATGTGACCCAGTCTGAGTCTGCGGTACTACATTAAAAAGTCAAGTATTGCAGTAGCCCCGGCAGCACTAGCCCTGCAGCATTGTGTGAACACAGTGATGGATGATTCATTCTTCTCCACCTGCCCCTGTGCCTTACGGGAAGACAGGGTTACTACTACTACCTTATTGATATTCATAGTAACAATACTGTTACACATCAAAACTTTCTGAACAATAATCCACTATCTATTGCACATAGATAGTGTATCATATGATAAACTCCTTCCAAATTGTATCCCTTAATCTTTACCAAAATCTAAGGGTTAAAATGTTAATTATGTATATTTATGCAGCTTAGAATGCTAAATAACTTACCAAAAGTCATATAACTGAAATGAGCTTGATTCATATTTACATACTTTTCTCATCTGATTCCAAATTCCACATGCTTTTCACCTCTGTACTATTTAATAAATGATCATGTAATTTTAAAAGCATGTGAAAGTGAATAAAATGTGAAATAATTAAATATGTGAAGGGAGAAAATAAAAAAGGGAATTAACTTCCCCAAAGGAATGTACTTTTTGCAATTAGCTAAGTCCTAATTTTTTAACCAAAATACAAACAACAAAGAAACAAAACTTCTAACTGTAGTTGACATGCGCAGTCCTCTGCTGGCGGTTGCAAATAAACCACTTATTTTAAGAGGCAGAGAGAACACGGCCGAGGCCAGCCCTCTTCCCCCTCCCCTCTTCTTCTTCTCTTTACTTCCCTCATTCATTCATCCATTCATCAATTTATATTTTGCAGGTCTGTTAAGATTATGGCTTATTTGGACAATAAGT
The DNA here is from genome assembly GCA_023783475.1 of Daubentonia madagascariensis. NCBI lineage: Eukaryota > Metazoa > Chordata > Mammalia > Primates > Daubentoniidae > Daubentonia > Daubentonia madagascariensis. The sequence continues at coordinate 4,201,268 of JAKFHU010001035.1, forward strand.
TATATGAAGAGAAGTGGTGGACAATGAGTTTGGACAGGCAGGGCTGAGTTCAAAAATCATGCATTCAGGTGGGTGAGCAAACACGGGACAACAAAGGTCAAATAGTACAATGGGGGAGTCCTGTACTTCTGGGATATCAGAAGAAGTGACTGAGTTAAGATTTGACACAGGCTTGAGAACTGTCAACTTGAAGACACACTGTCAACAAACTATACTCAAAGAAGAAATTGGTTATTTCCATTTTATTTCATTGAGATAAACTATTCCCAAAAAAAGGAATTTGGCCGTCTTCACCCTATTCCATTAGTACAATGTACAATTCCATTAGTACAGCAGTCAGATTAAGGGACCTTAATCTGACTGCTCACCACTGACCTCCACTCACCTAGCCCGGCTCCTGGCACAGAGTATATTCTTAATACTTATGTATTATGTAAAGAATTATATTTCTTTATCTGTTTTTTTAAAGTCTGGTACCAAAAAAGCAAATACTCAGGATCTTTGATACTGAGATCATGACAAGGAAGGAGAAAATGAAAATAAACAGAAGTGTTACAGATACAAAAATCAAACTGCATCTTCTCAATAATTACATCTAGAACTGTTAGTATTCTGAGGTGGAGGTTATGGCTCAGAGAGGGTTAAGTCACCAAAGTCACCCTTTCAGTAAGAGATGGAGCTGGAGCTTGAGCCTTGACCTCTGAGATTCTAAAGCTCTGGCCCTGGACCTTATATAAAGTGCATGTTGGCAAGGAATTTGTAAGTCTAATCCTTGGAATGCATAGCTTGATGTGGCACCATCTTGGAAACAACCTGAAAACTGGCAGAAGCACTTGTGTTACTAAAGTGCACAAGGTAAGCACACAGCGGGAGGAGTCACCTGTCACCTGCTGACCATAGTTCCATGCTTTTTTTTTTGTTGACGCCTGCTGACCTGGACCTGGGAAGCCAAGATTTTATGTTCTTTTTCTAGTACCATGCTCCAGCCTCTTCAATTATTTGGTGTCCTCCTAATGCTGTGTGTCTAACCCACCCATCAACCATGCTCTTTTTGGGGATGGAGAAGACTACAATGCTGTTGTTTCTCCAGGTCAAGGGAAGAAGACATCATTGTGGCTGAATAGCCTGAACTCCAAAGTGTCGTGAAGGACAAGGAAGCTGGGAGAAACCGTGGTAATACCAGGCCACGTGAGCTAAACTTAGAGTGCAGTGAGACAGGGCAGCCTAGCATAGTGATCAACAATGGGGATGAGAAGCAACTAACCAGTTAGACCAGGTGCACGTTAGTTCTCCACTCCCAGTGTCATCATAAAAATGGGGTCAATAATGGTGATAAAGACAGTTCTTACCACAAAACTGTGTCAGCATTAAAGTAAGATAAGCCATAGATAGTTCTATAGCATCGAATGAACATTTGTTATCACCCTTGACTAAGTAAACCAGTATGCACTGTAATGAATGTTTTCCCATATTACATTAATAAGTATTTAATAAACGTCACTTTTATCTAACAATAATTAAGATTTTATAGGCAGTTATAACAATAACAACAATAAATGTTAGCTTCCCTTCCCTAACCTACTGTCCAGTTGGGGATCATGTTTTCAAATATTGGCCAGACACAACAGGTACTTCTTTCTGTGAACAAGGTGAGTACTGTTGGCCTCATTAACGTTTCTTGAACTCATCTTTGAGAGGACAAGAAAAAACAAGAAAGTGCTGAATCTGGAGGAACATTGTGTTCACCACACACAGTTCCAGCACTGTCTGGAGGGGGCCTCACTGCTTTCTGACGGCATCTTATTTCTTCTTCTTTTCTTGAGTCACGTTGACTTTGAATGAATTTTAGAAATTATATTATCCTTTTTCTTTCTTCCTGGATGTATCTATCCCAGTACTTCTACACTGCTCAGATATACCAACCACCAAATTAATGTTTTCTGAAATAGTCTGCATGGGCTTTAAGAGCTTGGTTGAGACTATCAAATTGGATATGAAGGTGAAGGTTATATGTTTGCACATTTGTGAGCTTCTAGAGGGAGGGGCTCCTAATTTCATCACCGACACAGTACCTGATACGTAACAAGTACTCAAATGAATGTTTGCTGACCTGACAATGTAAGCATCAGATGGTTGCTTTGACCTTGCACATGACAATGCAGAGCTGAAAATTAGCATGGAGACCTGAGGAAAATGATCCACCTTTGTCATCCTCCCTATGCTCCTTGGTATTTAGTGTACTATATTGAGTCAATTTGTTATGTAGATGGCTGCTTGTGGAAAAAAATTTGTGAGGGAAAAGAACTTTATTCCCTGTTACACAGGCAAACAAAAAATAAACTATGGAGAGAGTAGACCAATTGTCTGAGGTCAAATGTGGACATTTTGATGTGGACCCTAACTGTAATGTTTTTTAAATGATTTTTCATATCAAAGTAGAAATCATTTGAAACCAACTTTTTATCAGATGTGATATTCTCATATTAGAAAAGGTAAAACATCTTTAAAGAGCAGAATAAAGTGAGCCCATGAGATGGAATTATCAACTCATTCCAAATGTGTATCTCTCTTTGATTGACTCTTAGCTGGAGAGAAGCCACCTTGTGATCTTCTCTCTATAAAAATATTCAGAGACATCAGTTACCAGGTGGCCTGTGTCAGAGAGCCACCTGGGGCCTTAGTGGCTCTAGTGGATCATCGTAACTCCCATCATCTCTGTTTTTCCGAAAGCATTCATAGAATTATTATTCATGGATTGTTGGGATTGAAAGGGAATTTTAAAATTGCCTGGCTCAGTCTTCTCATTTTATTGATAAGTCAATCAAAATCCAGAAAGGCTGATCATATCACCAATGACTTCACAGCTACTTCAAGCTTCTGGCTGAGCACTCTTTAGCACAGCACAGCATGTTCACAAAACATACTCTGGCACTACAGGCCCTCTCACCGTGATGTTGGAGGACGGACTTATGAAAAGCAAGCTATTTGGTATTGTCAAAATATGTCCTCTTTCTGCTGATTTCCTAATTTTTCTCCCCTAGGTTTACCCCTGTTATTGAGGGAATATATTTAAAGTTGAGGACGATTCTGTATAATTAGTAATTTATAGAGACAGAACAGAATCATGTTCCATAACTCTCTTTCAACAAAGAACATTTCCTGGAGTTGGAAAAGTGATTTCTGTAGATGACAGAAACCCCTTAATTATAGTTTTCATAAGAAAATCACCATAATTCTGAAGAAGGATAAAGAACCCCCCACACACACTCTTATTAAGAAACTGAAATATGCCCAAAAAGTTAGCTGAAGACATTGAGTTTGTTAAAAAAAAGTTGTATGTATAATCATATAGTAGAAAAGATATATAATAGAAAAGATTAAAATTTTACATCTTAATAACATTCATGTGATTTTTGTACAGATGAGATAAAACAAAAAACATAGCAATGCATTTAATTTGCAATTTCAAATATTCAAAAAGGAAAGAATCTAAAATTTTTGTTTATATAATATATTTTAGATTACACTCTGCATTCATAAACAGTAACTTACTGAATACCTTCACGAATTTGGGGGTTTAGGGAAAGAGTATGTTAATGTTACTTTTCCAGAGGAATTTGCAGCTCGTAGGGGTTGACTTACCCAAAATCACACAGCAAGTGAGTGGTGAGGCTTCGGGCCATCTAGGATTTAATGCAGCATTTTTACCAGAGATCTCAATTGTTTCCAAAGAAAGAGGCAGTATCAATGTAAAAGTTGTAGGTTACAGGAATGATGATACATGAAAACGTGAAAAAAAGAAGCTTAATGATAGCAAATAATGAGTGTTATGAAGAAAACTTATCTCGGTTTGTTCACAAACTTTTGACTTGGTAAAGAGGAAATGAAATCCACACCAACATATATCTGCAACTCCATTGAAAAAACACAAATGATTAAAACACAGACTCACTTTCCTGGTACTGACAAATGAGAGACTGAGTTTACAGTCTAATGACTAATATTAATAATTATTTTAGTTTGTTAGCTAAAGCATATGATTTGACTACTTCACTATGTTTTTCTTCAATCCATCTTGAAAGCAGAGAGCCATACTTCACTATCCACAGGGTTTGTTGTAGAGAAATGAAAGTATGTCTAACAATTATTCCTTTCGTGGAGTTCGTGCTTGAGTGGCTGGTACTCAGTGAGTGAATGTTCTTAACACTGAGTATTTTCCAAAAAGCCTTGCGTGATAGGTGAATGGCTTTTATGCAGTGATGAGATGATGCATGAGGAACAGTAATCTATTACAGATTTTCTATTAAAATTAGCAAGTAAAACAAGTCATGGCTATTTTAACCTCTTAGGTAAGAGAGGAGCAAATGCACTGCTAGTGACTTCTTGGAGAGCTCCACCTCTCGTGGTTCATGCTGATTCTAAATTGCCTGAGAGTGAACTGGAGACAGCACAGAACAATAATCCCACATGTAATGTGCTGATAATTAAATCCCTCTGACAATTACATCATGCATTAGCAGGCTCAGCCCAATCCATTACTCATGATCACTGTCTTGGACAAAACAAAATGGGTACACGGGGGACCATCCATGCAGCAGATGCTCCTATGGAAGGAGGCAGCCAGATTCTGTTTACGTAATGTGATCTGCAGAAGGCTGAAGCAGGGGCTCCCTCCACCCTCCCCAGGGAGCACCAGGTTCACAGAGATAATGACACCCAACCTTTGCCACCTGCCTGGTTTGGTCTTCTTGCCAGTCCAAGAAAGTGCATGGCAAAGGTCAAATTGTTAGTTACTAGTTGTACCAGCATATTCCAAAAGGATTTCTGGTGATTTTGCTATTATTTAGAGGCAGCAACAATCTGATCTTAAGTCTCATGGAACAAGGTTCTCCATTTAGAAAGACCCAAACTGTTTTTTAATTTTTGGATTGAAATGTTACTCTCTATTTGATAATTTAAAGATCATTCTGAAATGGCAAAAGGTAAATTATTGCACGATTACAATCTTAAATTGTAAGCATTCTTTCTCCAAAAGACTTTTTGTATATGTACACACACACACATATTACTGAATTTTTACATGTCCATGCATTTAACATAGGAAGTTAAGACGTTTCCTCAAAATTTCTGCAGACAACATGAGTAACAATAATTTAGTATTTACCAGATGTATCCTAAAATGGTAACATTGTAATTAACAGCAATCTAAATAACCAAAATTGTCAATTATACAGAATGTTTTTCAATAGACTTTTAGAATAAAGTGGAGCATAACAAGAAACTCCTACCATATATCCATATTAAAATCAACAAAGCGAATTTTTAAAAATCGAGGTAAGCCTGAGGTTTTTAACTTGTTATTTTGACCTACATATTCAGTATATCCAATGTTATTCTTAGACGAATATCAGAGTGATGCCTCTGAATTTTTTCTAGCAAATGCTTATATCCAACCAGCATGTACTTACAAGATCAAATCAGCTATTCTATGCTCATAATATATCAAACCGTGGTCTGTTCTGGTTGGTTGGTCTATCTACTTCACTGTTTTTTTAAATATTTTGACCATTATTTCTGCTTCTAAGCTACAATAAACATGCAAAAAAAAAAAACCCCTCGTGTTCATTATAATCTATTAGTTCAGAAAGGGATGTGAACTCATATTTTAAAAACTATTTCTAAGATAGACATAAAACACCAAGGGCCTAAATCAATGTTGGAAGTCACACAACTGTGGAGGGAAGGTGCAGGGAACTGTCGGAACAGCTTCTTCTCAGTGGGCCTGGTATATAAATGCATGGGAAGCCATCTGTTCCTGTCTGGAGACCTGCTCATTGGGGAGCTCTCGCTCTGGTTTGATCCCTAGAGACTGGTGCCCCTTCTGAGTGAAACCAGGAAAATGTACTGATTATCCACCTGGCTACAGGGTCACACTAAGCTGATTTCAAACCCTGGTCCCACTGTTGTCTAAGTGAGTGATCTAGGATGAGTTATTTACCCTCTCTGTGCTGTGGCTTCTTCTATCTGTATTACTCAGCATTGGATAGGCTCTGCTGCTGTAATAAACCTCAAAATCCCAGTGACTTAACAAAATAAATGTTTATCTTTTTGCTCTCATAAAGTCCAAGGCAGGTCAGAATTCCCCAGGAGCAGCTTCCTTCCACGTGGTGACTTTGAGATCCAGGCTGCTCTGTCAAAGGATGCCACTGCGTGTCATCGCAGTGAAGAAATGAACTCCAGTCTTGGAGGCAGCCATGTTCTTTCCAGACGTTTGCTATGTTTTACTTCTAGTCCTGAGAGAATGCCCGGTGGTTTAGAACAACTATTTCTTCCTTCCTTACCATGGAGCTTATAGAAAGCCCTGGAGAATTATGAATCAATCTTGTGTTCTCTAAACACCTCCTTTTAAAAGCTGTATATATGTAGGGTTCCTTTACTTGGTTGTCAATTCTTACCATTTTCTCACTCAGTGAGACCCTTTGAGTATTGTTATCAGTCTCTGGAATCTAGAGGTTAGAACCCATCTGCTCGTGGAAGTTGTTACGGGTTTTACAGAACAATGTAAACTACGTGGTATGTTTCAAAGGTGGAGCGAGAGCAGACCACGGCGCCTGACGCACTGGCATCTGTCTGTCCCAGAGTAACACTCGTGCCCAGGAAGCAGTCACGTGCCGGCAGGTGTGATAAGCACTTTGCATTGTCTCTCTCACTTAACAACACGAATCTGTGACATAAGTGTTACCTTATCGTCACTATAAAACTAAAGAAATAGAAGGTAAGGGTATTTAGTGAACTTCTCAAGTCACGCAGACACAGAACTAAAAGTTTCTACCCTATGTGCTCTGTGTCGCTACAGGTCAGACACCGAGCCTTCGGCTCGAGGGTTGATTCTCAGCTCATTGTAGGATGCATGCAAGGTGCCACCTGCCCTTTCTTTCCTTAGATAAACAGTGTGTGCAACACAAGAGGAGGAGGCTGTCTGCCAGAGGGATGAAGGTACCCCCGACTGAGAGCCAGTGACCGGCCAGAACTCCGGAGCTGGAGAGCCCTAGACAGGCGTCGGACGTGAGACGGGCCTGTTTTTTCAAAAACTTTAACACAGCTGAGACCCTACGTGTAGTTCTGGTTGCTGCCATTTTAATATTACAGAATTGTGCCACACTTTGTCTCAGATGAGAATGGGGAAGTTATGCCCACTGTCCACAAGGGACATCGATTCACACTTTTCTACTGCTCAACATCATTCAGAGACCGCCGCACGCCGCTCCCTCCTGGCCCCCACCAAACCATTGCCTTCCAGATAACATTTGAAGTCTCCAGCACTCAAGGAGCCTCATGGCCCAGCCAGCAACCATGATATTCTCAGTATCATCTCCTGCCTCTTTCCTATCCACACCACTCACTTCATACAAAAGAAGTTGTGCTGTATAAAAAGACATGGATCTTTGCACATCCAAGTCTTTAGGGAAGCTGTTCCTTATTTACTGGCAAAATGCTTAAAGTCCTCAAAACTCAGTTTAAACAGCAGATTCCCTAGAAATGATCTCTCCCTGCATGAGGCAGTATTTGATGTTCACCCTCTGGCTTCCTCGCTCAGTTTTCAATTGCAGTACTGACCACATGGCAGTGACCACAGCCTCTGCTGTCCCCACTCCACTCTGGGCTATGGATTTCTCAAGCCATATATTAATTTTTGTATCCTAAGTGACTAATTCAGAGCCTGAGAGTGGCAAATAAGCTTTCTGTAAGTGCTTGCTGAAAGAGGGACACAAACAAAAAAACAAATCTGACTTAATAGCTGATTGAATTCTAGTCATAATAACTTGACTAAGTGATTCGTCTCAGGTTAACTGGTTTATTCGAGCATTCTCCTAGATTCTGACTGATCTCTGGAAAGATAACAGTGGTGCTTTCAGGGGTTGGGGATGCGAACAGTGACACAGTATTGTATTGAACACGTCTTGGCTCAGGTAGTGCACTAAGTGAATAGGGTAAAGCTGTTTTCCCGGCCACCCTCCCTCTGGTCTTGGACAAAAGCAGGGTCTTAGCCATGGGGAATGTCTCACTTGCTCTCCCCAAAGTGAGACTTTCTTTTTTCGGCAATTTAGTCTGTAAGGTTTGAGGCCATGCTAATCAACTACATGTGAGAAATTTGCAGTCCTCGCTCCTGTATTTGCACACCCAAATAGAGAGGACAGGGAGAGCCTGTGCTCACACCCACTTCTCTTATTTAGTTCCAAAGCCTATTTCGTGAGTACTAAGACAAGGTGTCACCGTCTCATATAGGGTTGAGTGTGAATGACACCTGGGGGATGGCTGAACATCTGTCATTACCGTGGATAAGACACCAGCACTTAATAAGATTATAGGAGAATAGAAGCTGAAAGAAACTGTGAACCAGGAGAGGTCCAAAAGAAGCCATTCCCTGCTTCCACAAACCTGTGAAAACTGAGACATTAAAAACCTCCTGTCTTCTAAGCAGACCATAATCTACTAGCCATACCGGGTAATTAATAGCACTTGGGCTTGAGACGATAACAGCCACTGTCTTCGGGGAAAGGCAGGCTGGGTGGAGCACGTTTTTGCCCATCTGCTGTCTAGCACTAGTGCTGAGTGAATTAATGGGGGAGACTGATGAGACACACAAATGACTGCCAGTATTTTCAATATGACATGAAGGCATATGGGTAAGGACACAGAGGATATTCCTGTACTCATTTAGATAGGAAAAAAAAAGCCAATATAAAATCTACTCCAAAGATTCTGAGTCTGCATACTATTAAGTAACATTTCAAATCAAGAAAAAAACTACTATAGTCATAAGTTTCAGTCATTCGGCATATTTGGGAAAAGGAGAATACCACAGAAGTGATTTTTAGAAACTGATGCATGCCCTTTTCTTATGAAAGGCTGCAGAATCACACAGCCACATGGACATAATGCTCTTTCCTGAGACTGCTGTGAACTTCCGCACCACCCCCACCCTATTTCACTGGGACAATTCCTCAAATCCTCAGATCCTTAAAATATCAGATTAAATGTCAATTTCTTAGGTGAAACATTACTAACTCTGAGACTGACTCCTTACTAGTTAGGTCTCTGTATTTGCCGTGTAAAAATGTCCTCCACATTAATTGAATTGCTTGTCTAGTACGTGATTTTGCTCGTTAGACATAAACTCTGAGAACACACAACCTAAGACTAATCTTGCATTTCTGCTTTGGTCTGAATATCAATGTCCCCCCCAAATTCATATATTGGAACTTAATCCCCAATGTGATGGTGTTAAGAGGTGGAGCCTTTAGGAGGTGAGTAGGTCGTGAGGACTGTGCCCTCATGAGTGGGATCAGTGCCTTTAAAAAAAGAGGCCAGAGGGAGCGTCATATGGCCCGTCCCCCATATGAGGACAGTAGAAGGAACCATCCATGAGGAACAGGCCTTCACAAGGCCGATTCTGCTGGTGCCTTGGTCTTAGATTGACAGCCTTCAGAACTGCGGGCTGTAAATTTCTGTCATTTTTAAGTTGCCCAGTCTAAGGTATTTTATGATAGTGGTCCAAAAGGACTAAGACAATCCCACATTGCCAGTGGGTAGCAAAGTGCCATGGTGAATATTTATTGAATGTTGTTGCCCTCGATCGTTTATGTCCAGACTAAACTGGTCCCATGAACCTCATCTTGCCCTCACATCCTAATACATTCTCTTTACTAGAGCTAATGTAGCCCATCTAAAGCAAAATAATAATGATAATAATAATACTGATTCTAATGAGGTTTCTGGTAATCTATTGAAATGTAACAAAACACCCCAAAACTTAGTGGCCTAAAACAAGATCAATTTGGGCAGGACTTAATTTAACACACTTAAGATTCACTCCCACGTGCCTTTCCCAATTCTGTCAATGCAAACTGGCAAAGCCTTGCAATTTTTTTGGTCTATAGTACATTTCCTCATAAGTTTGTTACTCATGAGGAAATACCTGTTTCTCTTGGAAATGCTAGAACTATAGTTCCCAGACTGTGTACATGCACTGAGGTGCCCTAGGGCACCACAATAAATACATATGGGTGCCACAAGATATATTAAGGAAAATACAGAGATGTGCACTGTGTGGACTTCCAGCTTGATGCATGTCACAGTTTCCACATTAGATCATGCTGAAATCTTTTCAATGATGTTCTATTTTTTTAAATTGAGATTTTTGGTAGTTACTGGGTAAAAGCAAGTATCATGTGAAAATCGGTGTGCAATACCAAATCAAGGTGGCAGTGTCTAATCTGATTCCAAGGTCTAAGAAGTTGTGCAGTGCCCAACAGGTGTGCACTGCCACTAGTAAGTAGTTATGATTACTTAAGTATGAAGTGAAAATATTTGTTCTTTTAGTTAATATGAGGTATTTTTTTCAAGTAGTTAAAAAAATGAAAATAAACAAAGAAATAAATAAGTATAAAGGCTAAACTTCTTAATGAACAAAATATTGTATTTGAGTATTTTGTTTGGCCTCAGGGCACCATAGAAAGTTATGGAGATGCTAAGTTATCAATGAATTGAAGAAATTTGGAAATTTCTGGACCAGGAGCAGTGAGATTTGGTGAAGGTGGGTCCTAAGAATGATCACGAGCCTCTTGTGAGGCAATTACCTTAGGGAAAGCTATTCTAGCTTCTTCAGACAAGGACAGACTGAACATATAGTGGAAAAGCCTGTTTCTATGGGCAGAAGAGGCCCAGCAGAAGTAAGGAGGGCAAGGTCCTTAGCCACACAGGAATCTGCCCATATGTTCCCACTATTAGTTGTGCTCAATTTGCATTAATAATTCAATTTGCATGGTGATAGAGCCACCCATTGGATTAGACTTCAGGGTTCATTTTCAGAAATCTCAATTGTGTGGCTAGAGAATGTCAGATTGCTTGTAGGGCAATCAAAGCTTTCTAGTCCATTTTGGACCTAAAATTGAGAATTTAAATCCATGAGTTCATCATTTTTTTCCTCCAAGATCTCTGGCATGCTTGCAAGCTACCAGTCAATTCCATTATACTTCTTACTTTCCCTAAAATCTACTATGATGGGCTTGCCTTTTAAAGGTAGGTGTTGATAGGTGCTCACAGGTAATAGTGTCAGCAATTGCTTTGTCACTGCATGGCATGGACCACCAGCATCCCCTTTACCACTGCAACTCAGTGCCCTTTAACCTAATCAGAGCGAACAGAAAACCATTTCAGATTCTCATCCTTAAATTCCTGTTGCCCTAGAACTACCTTTAGCATCAACAACTGTATTAATGAAAGAAGAACAGAATTATAAAATATTGTGGGTTAAGAAATTATATCTTATAAAATTGTGGGAGAAACTGAAAAGTAAAGTTCTGAGAAAGTGAATTAAAAAAAAATCAAGGTCTCTCGTCAGCTCTGGAGAATGTGAGTGAGTTGGAGCTTTGGGGGCGCTGGGAGCTGGACCTGCCCAGATACAGGTACAGACATTTAAGGGAATTGGTTGGTTGTGGGCAACCACCGCTGGCCTCTGTGAATTCACAGCAAAGCTTCTGGTAGTGAGCCGGGCTTGCCGCTGCTCTGCAGGGTCAGAAGTCAAGAAGGAGAGCAGCAAGCAGAACAGAGTAGAGAAATTAAAACTCATCTGCCTGACACTACTGTGTCTGTCTCTGGCAGCCTCCAGTGAACCATGACCTTCAGAGGGTGATGCCCAGAACCTCATTTGTATCTCCCAATTTAGCACAACTCTGAAATCCAAAAGGGCAACTGGAAGCCAGAAATATAGAGGAAAAGGGGATTCCAGGGCATTTAGTGTCCAGCATAGCAAATTTGATAGCAGAACCGTCAGCTCACACACCAGTCCACTTACTACCTGTTTTCTGCTAACTCCTTTGTTGCATCCTTCACCGTTCCTCTCTCTTACCCTCCTCAAGTACTCAAAGTTTTGAAAGAGAACCAATTTCCCAATTTTCCCTGGACTTCTTTGCACCTCCCACATTCCAGTTTCTATGTATTACTTTTAGAACTCACAGACCTCAACATCCAGGGATATTTCCCCAAAAACCTTCCCGGGCTCTCCAAGTCAAGTCAAGCACTTCTCCTCTGCAATTTGTAGCACCATATTATTTCTACCACATGGTCCTCCAACTGTATTGAAGTTGTCTATTTCTTTGTTACCCTAGCAAAATGCAAACTCCTTTAGAGCAAGGATTCTAGTTAATATAGTGTAAATATCTAGCACAAATCTTGGTCTATAAGAAATTCTACACTAATATGTTTTTGTTTGAATCAAAGAAAAAAGGAGGAAGGAAAGAGGGACTGGAGGAGGAGAGGAAGGAAAGCAGAGGACTGACTTTTATGATCAACTCTCTCTGATGTTTGTCTTCAGGAGCTGATCTTTTACAGCTCATGGGATCCTCAGGGCCCTCCAAAGACAGTTCACACTGTTCTCACAGTTCTACTCTCTGGCACCAACTACTCATGTCACAACAGGTAATCACTTCTTCTAGCTCAATCCAATCTTTTGACCCCATGATTATAAGAAAAAAAAAAAATTCTGAAGTTTAGTTCTTTAAGACATTCAATCATATCTTTTGATAAAAAGGAGCCTGGATGTGATTTCATCTGGAATCATAGACTGAAGTTCAACTTGTAGACAAATGGCCAGACTGCGAACAGAAACTAGATGGTCCTGCACCCCGAGCAGCCAGCATCTCTGAGCGTTCATTTGCTGCCTTCGATAACGAGAATGGCTCCCGTGTACTGAGTGCTCCCAAACGCTTTACACGCATTGTCTCACCTAGTCTTCTCAATAGCCACGTTAGGTAAGTACAATATTACCACTACCATTTGTGTAGTCTTAAAAAATGTTAAATAACTAGCTATGATCACACATCAAGCTAGAGGCAGATCCAGAATTTTAAGAAGATAATCTTATTCCAAAGCCCATGCTATTAAGCATGATACTAAGAAATTTATTATTACAAGAGGAATGCTATATCTCTGTCCTGCTTATGACACAGGACCAAACCAACTAATATATGAGAATGCCATTTGTAAACCACTGACTGTAACCTATAAAGTGCTACAAATGCAATTTTTTTTATTGTAGTAGAGTTTTGCGTTCTGAGGCTTTGGTTGTAGAGAATGTTTGCCAGTTTCCCAAGCTTATAAAATTTTTGATGTTGGTTTTGATCTATTATTTTTGTCTTTTCTCTTTCATTGTCAGATTGTCAGCTATATTTGCTTTTTGTTCTCCGTCTTTCTATTTCTAGGTGCCCTTGTTACAACTTGCTGAACTTAATCTTCTGTGGGTGGAAAACTAGATAGTCAAAAGAGGTGTTGAGTAGATTTCTTAAATATAGAAAATATGAAAAATGAAATTTATTTTATATGTATTTGTATTAATAATATCTATTTTGACTATATAGAATACTCTCTCTTCACTTTTTAAAAAATCTATGTTCAGTTTCTCAACTATTCTCTCAAGAGTTTAGGTCAAAAGGACCAATTGCTTTTGGACAAATAAAATTCAGTTATGTGGTAAAACATAAGTCCTATTACTAACAGAATATTCATGTGAATTTTTAGCATTAAAAATACTTTTACCTACAGACAACATAAAAACAACTGTCACTCATGTAAACTGGAAACAATATTTTGATTTCATCCTAAAAACCAAAAACAATATCAAAATTGCGTGATTGCTTTTGGGGTCTTCTTCATAAATTCTTTGCCTAGGCCAATGTCTATAAGAGTTTTTCCAACATTTTCTTCTAGAATTCTTATGGTTTCATGCCTTCAGTTTAAGTCTGTTATCCATCATGAGTTGATTTTTGTGAGAGGGGAGAAGTGTGGATCTAGTTTCAGTCTTCTATACATGGCTATCCAATTTTCCCAGCACCATTTATTGAATATGGATTATTTTCCTTAGTGTATGTTTTTGTCTGCTTTGTCAAAGATCAGATGGCAATATGAGGATGGTTTTATATGTGGGTTCTCAGTCCTATTCCATTGTTCTATGTCTCTGTTCTTATGCCAGTACCATGCTGTTTTGGTTACTATAGCCTTGTAGTATAGCTTGAAGTCTGATAAATTGATGCCTCCCAATTTGTTCTTTTTGCTTAAGGTTGCTTTGGCTGTACAGGGTCTTCTCTGGTTCCATACAAAGTGTAGAATTATTTTTTCTAGATCTATGAAAAATGATGTTGGTACTTTAATATGGATTGTATTGAATCTGTAGGTCACTTTGGATAGTATAGATGTTTTAACAATGCCAATTCTGTTGATCCATGAGCATGGTATGTTTTTCCATCTGTTTACGTCCTCTGCTATTTCCTTCCTCAGTGTTTCATAGTTCTCCCTATAGAGGTCTTTCACCTCCTTAGTTAAATATATTCCTAGGTATTCTATTTTCTTTGTTGCCATTGTGAAAGGTATTGAGTCTTTGATTAAGTTTTCAGCTTGACTGTTGTTGGTGTATACGAATGCTACTGATTTGTGTACATTGATTTTGTAACCTGAGAATTTGCTGAATTTGTCTATCAATGCCAGCAGTCTCTTGGCAGAATCTTTGGGGTTTTCTAGATATAAGATCATATCATCAGCAAAGAGAGATAGTTTGACCTCTTCTGCCCCCATTTGGATACCCTTGAATCCCTTCTCTTGTCTGATTGCTGTGGGTAGGACTTCCAGCCCTATGTTGAATAGAAGTGGTGATAGTTGGCAACCTTGCCTGGTTCCAGTTCTAAGCAGGAATACTTTCAGTTTTTCCCTATTCAGTATGATGTTGGCTGTGTGTTGTCATATATGGCTTTTATCATTTTGTGGGAAGTCCCATCTATGCCTATTTTGTTAAGTGTTCTTATCATAAAATGGTCCTGAATTTTGTCAAATGCCTTTTCTGTGTCTATTGAGAGGATCATGTGGTTTTTGTTTTTACTTCTATTTATGTGGTGAATTACATTTACATATTTGCATATGTTGAACCATCCCTAAATAAATGGGACCTGGTCAAATTAAAAAGCTTCTGCACAGCCAAGGAAACAATCATTAGAGTGAATAGACAATGTACAGAATGGGAGAAAATATTTGCATGCTATACATCCAATAAAGGCTGATAACTTCAATCTATAAAGAACTCAAGCAAATCAGCAAGAAAAAATCAAACAACTGCATTAAAAAGTGGACAAAAGACATGAACAGAAACTTTTCAAAAGAAGACAAACTAGTGGCCAATAAACATATGAAAAAACGCTCAACATCTCTAATCATCAGGGAAATGCAAATCAAAACCACAATGAGATATCATTTAACTCCAGTGAGAATGACTTTTATCAAAAATTCCCAGAACAACAAATGTTGGTGTGGATGTGGAGAGATAGGAACACTCATACACTGCTGGTGGGACTGCAAACTAGTACAACCTCTATGGAAAGTAATATGGAGATACCTCAAAGAACTAAAAGTAGAACTACCATTTGATCCAGCAATCCCACTACAGGGTATTTACCCAAAGGAAAAAAATATATATATTCTACAAAAAAGACACCTGTACTTGAATGTTTATAGTGGCACAATTCACAATTGTAAAGATGTGGAAACAAACCAAGTACCCATCAATATATGAGTGGATTAATAAAATATGGTATTTGTAGTACCATGGAGTACTACTCAGCCATAAAAAAATGGTGAACTGATACCTCTTTTATTAACCTGAATAGAACTGGAGACCATTTTTCTAAGTGAAGTATCACAAGAATGGAAAAACAAACACCACACGTACTCACCATAAAACTAGAACTAATCAATCAACACTATGTGCACATATGGAAATAACATTCATTGGAAATCAAGCAGGTGGGAGAGGGAAGGTGGGGATGGGTAAATTCACACCTAATGGGTACAATACACACTATCTGGGGGATGGGCACATTTATAACTTTGACCCAAATGGTACAAAAGCAATTTATGTAACCAAAACATTTATACTCCTGTAATACTCTGAAATTTAAAAAAAATTTAAAAAAGAAAGAAATTACAGAAGGGGTATATTTTCTTCCAATGGCAATTTATGACAAACTAAAAATATAAATTATAAAGATTTTTTTAAAAAGGTGACTTCATGGAAACACTAAATAAACCAAAAGCAAAATGAGAACCCACAATTTCATTTCTGCTATTCCAATTTTATGTTCACTTTAATTTGGGGAATTAAATTGCACGTGGGGAGACTTATACTATAATTTATTAAATGTGACCATAATTTCCTTCATTTTGTAGAGTACAGTTGGCTTGTTAGTCCACAATTAGTTAAGTGTCCAATTGCCTACATGATTAATTGCAAATATGAAATAGTCCTGGGTAAAAACTCTGGGAAATTTATTCCTGATGCCTGCCAAAGCCAATGGTTGGTTGGTTGATTACCAAAAAAATTTGTTTTGAAGGACAGAATTGGCTCTGGATGTGGACAGAGATGTATATTATTGAAATTGCATTTGAACATAGAGTGCAAGCAAGACATTGGCAGAAAAAAGTACAATTAAGAGATTTAAATGTAGTTTTTCAAAGGACCCATATTGTTAGGGCTTTTTAGCCAGTGGAGGAAGGATTAGCAGAGGACTCCAGTAAAACAGGTGCAAAAGATTTTCCATTAATGAGGTGTTTCTGTTTCTGCGAGTGCATCTCCAGAATATTTGAAAACAACCAACAAGAGGGTTTTGATGTTTGGACCAGCAGCTGGAAGAGAGACCTCTGCTGGTGTTTGGCACCTTCTATTATACACTGCAAGGTGTCAGAGGGACTTTCTTAGCAAAGGTGATATATGTGACATGCAAGGAACCAAACTAGACTTCACCTTTTGAGACAGTTCCGATAATTAAAAGCTTGCCACCCAGCTGTGGTTGTTCATTTGCAATATCTCCAGAGTTATCTGCCTTCCCCTTCTACATACAGTGTGTAGAAAGAAGAGAAGGGAAAGGCAGACTACAGATACCCGTCATGTCCCTTGAGGAAGGACTGCATTTTGAATTGCACTTTGGAACCAGTTTAAAGGATACATTTCCATTCATGCATGTGAAGATAGGCTCAGGATTCGGGGAGGTTGCTGAGCCATGCTTTGGTAATATTATAATGAAGTACAAGTTACATTTTATTATATAGTAGCAGCTTAAGCCTTTCTTCTACCTTGGGGCCCATGGAAGAAGAAAACAAAACAAAGCAAAACTGTACACTCTGCTATTTCATTCTCTCTGTGTAGAGTTTTCTCTTCCCAGTGCAGTTGACACACACATATGGTACCCAGAATTAGCCATATATGTAGGGTGCCCCTGTGAAAGGGGTTGTTTTGCTCCACAGGGAACAAACCAATGAGTCATATTCTGAGTCCATTTGCACAACTTACAGATTCAATAGTTAAGTTCAAACACAGATACATGAAATTTCACCTCTCACTACCTGTCCATCTAACCAGAACTTGACACTCCAATTGCAATCCAGCACTCAGTGTTTATTCTAGTTCTCCCTGTTTTCATATTTGCAATTCCCTTCTCCAGTGTGAGAACAAACAACTCTCGTTTCTTTACTTAGCAACCCCCTCCCCACCCCGTGTATAACCCATATCCCATCACCTCGCAGGCACACTCCTACTTAGAAGCCCTCGTCACCACGCTGCCCTTGCACGTGGATGTTCTCCTCCACCCTACTTGTGCTCCTACAGCCTGCACCACCTTTCTGTCAGGGTCTCTACCCTGCTCACCCCTTCACAGGCTGTCATCCCTGTGTGGACACACTCCTCATCCTTGTCAGGAGTCAGCTCCTTGCTTTGGGCCACTGCTCCCTCCACCGACGACCTGGTGTGGAAGCCTTGCCCCACCTAATGGATTTTGCACAAAATTGCTCAGGAACAGAGAGGAAACAACGGGAGGGGAGAGGATATGGGAAAGAGCAAGAGGAAGAGGACGAGGAAGGCTCCCTGAAGACTTTTTGGAGAGGCACTTTACCAAGTTGAGGAAGTTCTCTTCTATGCTTTCATTACCAAGATGTGTGTGCCTGTGTGTGTGTGTGCACGCGTGTGTGTGTGTTTAAAATTAATGCATTTTAAGTTTTATTAAAAGCTTTTTCTGTATCTATGGAAATATTCTCAAGTGACTTTTCTCCTTTTCATATATTTAATGGGATACAGATTTCTTTTTTTGTTATGTTCAGTAAATTAGTTAAATTTTTGTCTACATTTCTATTTGTCTTGTTTATTATTATTGATATGTTGTAGCTCCTGATAGAGTCTGGTATTACTACTTAGTGGGCTACATGTGTTACAATATTTTCTTTCATTCTGTCACCTTTAACCTGTTAATTTATTTTATTACATTTATTGATTTTCAAAAGTTAAATCAGGTTTTGATTCCTGGGCTCAGGAGGAGATATAATTGGGTAGGTTTGGATTATAATTTAGAAAAACACAATCCTGAATGCCATAATCCTGAATGTTGAAATCCCCAAAGATCTAAATCCCTAAAGTCTAAAATCTCTACCATCTAAAATCTTGAAAATCACTATCACAGAGTAGGTGCATCATGTTAGGTGGAACTATTACCTTGTTATTGTCTTTATGCAGAAGAAAATGGATTTCAGTTGAATACCTACAGCACAATGACAGAGTTGGAATTAGGTGTGATCAAGGCTTCTGAAAGTGAATATCAAAGTGTAACCAATAAAGTTTGTCTTTTTCATTCAACCCAATGCATTTGGCAAAAAAATTAGATGAGTGGATTGGCCACAAGATACGGCAACAGTGGAAACTTCAGTTTAAAAACATGTCATTTGCTTGCATTAACATTCATTCTAGCTGATGATATTTCAGGAGCTCTTAATGAATTAAAGCCACATTTGCCTGAAGAAGCCAACAAAGTTACTGACTGGTTCAAAAATAATTACATGCATGGTAGAATAAGAAAACACTAATGTAACGGTGTTGCTGTTTGATCACTAGTATTGTTTCCACCAAATTTGTGGTCTATAGAAGAGTGCATGTGGAATGGATTTCTATATACCCAAAATGACACAGAAGCATGGCAAAAAGATGGGAAAATGTAACACATGATGTTCATGTTGGTGTATATCAAATCATAGAAGAATTTCAAAAAGAGCAGTGCCATGTAGAAAATGAACTTGAAGGTATTCAAGAAAAGCCATGTCTTAATATCTATCCCTGTGATACACTTTTTCATGTGTCAAATTTTCTTTACCGTTTTTTCTTTCACATTTTTAGTGTTTTTACTAATTTAAATTGTCAGCATTTTCTTTTTACAATGCATGTATGTATTTCATCTTCACATAATTTCCCAAACTGGAGGTATAAATTGTGTAAAGACTTTTAGAGATTTCTAATTTGTTTTATGCATTTTTTACAAATATGATTCCATGAAAGTACATTATCATGAAGTTGACTTTGTATGTAAGCATTGTGCATGTGTGTAAAAATGTTGAAACTTCCTCAATAAATGAAGAGATGTCTTTTCTGTACATCTGCGTTTGTGGGAGATAAAGTTTCTCAAGATCCTGGCTGTTTGGGTGACTGGTGCCATGGTATCGTGGTGGTAACCCATTGTGGTCTTTTACCAATCTCGTCAAAGAGTCCATTACGGTATTTCAGATGACTGCAGTTATAAAGCTGGCTGCACACAATCACCAACCATAGCGACATGCACTTAAGCATTTCACTTTTTGACCTATTTCTTTATGAATATGCTTTGTCTGCTCATAACTGTTTTACCCGTGTGACCATCATTAGTATACCTGAGGGTTTATGCTTGCAAAAATGTTATTATTGCCTATTTTATTGTATGAGGTGGCCTATTAAGTGTCCTGTCATGTTTTTATATGTTTCTCAAAAAATCATTTTTTAAAAATGTAAATAAATATCTTTTAAAGATTTTTAAATTATTTTTTCCAGAATTACATTTTCGGTATTTTAGCCTTTTGAGATTTCAACATTCAGGATTATGGCATTCAAAATTGTGTCTTTCAGGATTACTATCAGCTCCCAACTGGGTCATATTAAATGTTGTTGAATTTGATTATCCATATTTTGTCTAGAATTTTTCATCCATGTCAATATGGGTGAGATTTGCCTGTAATATTCCTTTCTTACAGTGCTCTTGCCTGTTATTTTTCTTTTACAACATGTTTAAGATAACCTTATAAAATGAGTTGGGGAGTATGTCCTCATCCTCTATCCTCTGGAAAAATTTTTAACATTTTTGTATTATTTATTGAATAATTGGAAAATTTTGTTAGTCAGATTTTCAGCTTGGCATTTTCTTTGTGAGAGGAATTTACTGCAGATTCAATGATGTTATTGGATTTAGACTTATTTAGATTACCCTGTTTCTTTGTGGACTAATTTTGTTTAGTTATAGTTTTTAGGAATTTCTCTATTTCATGTAAATATTCAAATTGACTCAAATAAAGTTATAGTTAATCTACTCTGTCTATTTTTTAATGTCAGAGGCATTATTCCAGATATTTTTTATTTGTAGCATTTCAGATCAGAAGAGAGAGGACTGTATCTTCAATAAATGTTACTGGAACAATTGGGTGTCTAGATTAAAAAATAATAAAATAATAAAATTAGACCTTATTTTACACTATGTGTAATAACAATTCTTCATAAGTTAAAAATGTAGATGTTAATGGCAAAAATTGAAAAAACCCTTTAAATTAAAACATAAAATATTATCATAACCTCAGTGGAGGGTAAGAGTTTTTCAAAAGAATGAAAAAAACATTAAGCATAAAGTAAAATATGATGAAATTTAGTTCATTAAAATTAAGATCTTCTATTTATTAAAAGATACCATAAGGAAAATGAAAAAATAAGCCACAGAATTGGAAGAAAAACTTGCAAAACATATAGGTAACAGAAAGCTAATACCCAGTCTATATAAAGAACTATAACAACAATGAAAAAATATAAACAAATAGAGATATGGATAAAAATGACAAACTTGATAAACTTTAAAACATAAGATATCTACATCCCTGTTGAATGTTGAAGAGGTAATCAACCACCTTATAATTATGGAAATTCAGATTGGACCCTAAGACACCATAATTGGGATGCACTTAAGTGTGACAACACCAAGTGCTCCCAGTGACCTGGTGCAATGGGAACTCCCACACACTGTTGGCGAAAATAAAAACTGGTACAAACACACTGGACAGTCTTCAGGCATTATCTAGTAAAACTTGAGCATGTGTGGACCTATGACCACCATCCTCTTCCTAGGTATCTACCCTAGAGAAGTTCTAGCTCACGGGTACCAGAATATATTCTGGAATGTTCATACATGCATTTTTTGAAATAGTCTGAACCTAGAAACATTCAAAAGCCTATTATAGAATGGATCACAAATTGTGATATATTTATACAAATGATATTATATGAAAAATAAAGAAAGAAAAAAAACCTACAGTTATCTGCAATACCATGAGTGTTCCTCGAAGGACATTATTGAGGGAAAAAACAAGGCCAAAGACGATGTGGAAGTCTGGGGTGATCCTGTTATCTTTAAGGTTGGATCACAGGAAATTTCTGTCCCAAACCCTCCCTCTCAGCCCAGGGCTGCAGTGGCTCACAGGCCACCCCGTCTAGCTCCCAGGCATGTCTGACTTCACCTCCTGCTACTGCGCACCCCCTTGTCACCCCCAGTCTCATGAGCTCCCCTGCTGGTTTGTGAACAAACCAGGCCAGGTCTCACCTTTGGGTCTTTGCTTGGCTTTTCTTCTGCTTAGAACCCTCTTCCCCAGACAGCCACAGGGTCCCTCCAGCACATCCTTCCAATACTGACTAGAATACTCCTCTTTCAATGAGGCTGTCCCAGACCATTGGCTATTAAATAAATATTGGTTAATTGAATGGTAGAACAAATGGGAAACCCACACTCCAATTGCAGGAAAGTGATTACTACTAAAGGTGCAGTATCATTACTATAGAGTGAAAAATTATTGGTTTATGTATACCTCTTACATTTCTAAAATGAATTATCTGAAACATATAAAAACGTTAACAGTACTTTAATTTCATCTATGCATATGTGGATTTGT
Source organism: Daubentonia madagascariensis (assembly GCA_023783475.1). Classification (NCBI taxonomy): domain Eukaryota; kingdom Metazoa; phylum Chordata; class Mammalia; order Primates; family Daubentoniidae; genus Daubentonia; species Daubentonia madagascariensis. Next base: position 4,223,360 of record JAKFHU010001035.1, read on the forward strand.
ATTGTTATTTTTTTAAATTTTCCTGTATGTTTGAAAGGTTTTATAATTTTTTTAATGTAGAGAGGAAAAATCAACCTTGAAAGCATGGCATGCTATATTGATCTTTTGGGGTATTGTATGATATTTACTTTAAATTCAGTATTTCTCAGAGATATTTGATAATGAGACACATTTTTTCAATAAAGTAGTTATTATCCTCTGCAAGTAAGCTTGATTTCCCATTTGTTCTACCATCCAATCAACCACTAGATATTTAATACCAATTATGTATGAGCCACTAGTCCTAGAACTGGGAATAGAAGTGTTAAAAATAAATGATACCAAGTTATCATGTAGATTATAATCGAGTGGGAGCAGATAGGTAATAAACAAGATGAATAAGTGAGTGATTGAATGCATGAATGAGTAAGTAGTGATGATATTTTTGAGAAAAATTAAACAAGGAAAAAGGACAGTGGCCTAAGAAAACAAGACCAATGTTGATTCCATTGTCCTCTCAACGTGGGTCATGTTTATCTCTAAGAGTTTGCCAATATGTTCCAGGACCAAAGATCTCCAGTAAAACAACACTAAGACATTTACAAAGGTAGTTCTCATACCACATTGTAGCACCTATTTATTTATTTACTTACTTATTGGTTTTCTGATCATCAGCTTGATTTTCCAAACTGAAAACTGTTTCTGTAGATCATATTAATTTGTACTCACCTCTATGCCCTTCCAACAGAATTCATTTTTTAAGTTACATTTGGAGTTTTGCCTTAGATTTTCAGGAAGAGGGGGCTATATACATATGTATTTCCTCAAGGACAATGAGGAATATGTAACTGACTGTGTTTTTCTATTTTACTGTGGCTTCCTGAGGGCTCGTAACCAATTCTCATCAAAGAAATCATGTAGAATCTAGTAACAAACTAGACTCAGTCAAGGTGAAATTGCTCAGGATAATAAAAGAGTAAGAATACAAATTCTTTCAAGGAGAAAAATGGCAGAAAATTTTGCTAGAAGAATATAAAACTTACTTCCATGTCTTCAAATATTTGAAGAGTACATAGAATTTCTCTGCTTGATCCCAGAAAATAAAACTAATACCAATGAGTGAAAATTATATGGAAGCAGATGTCAATACAGGGAAAAACTTTATAATGATCGTAACTTTCCAAAGATGGACTGAAATGTACTGTTAATATCCAGATGAGCATGTCTAGTAGAGATGGTGAAATCTTGAAGGTTTTTCAGCTTTGTGACACTGTAAATATATGAATGTTATCACTCTTATACTTATGCCAACGTGCTCTCTAATCTGGAATTTGTAAACTCACATCCCATGAAAAACCAATGCTCCTCCCTCTGACATCTGTTTACAAAAATTCCTAGTGTCACAGAGCTCAATCAAAGGTGTTTGCACATATGTAAATAAGTGCCCATGCCTTGTACAGGGTTGTTGAATGTTACTGATGCATGCCATACATTTTTAAGAGTCATCTGGTGCTCTGGGCAGAGGCCACTGCTGGTCGGCCTGTTGTGCCGCCATCCGCTCATCGTAAATCCTTCAGAAGGCTTCACACTGTCACGGGCAATTTTGTTTTTATTGTTACTCTTTCATTTAACAGAACATGATAAATTGGTTCTGTCTATTGTGCATTTCTCAAACAGCCACTTCCTGGTTCATTATCATGATTATATGACACATAAAAAGAATAGGGAAGGCAGAGTTAAAGGGGCTGTGTGTGAGTGGCAGACTGCTAGGAAACTAAAAAGATCGGCACGTCGACAGTCCTCATGGCTGAATATCAGACTCCCCAGATGTCCCTGAGCTGTGACCAAAACCAGAGAGCCTTTGTCGACACCTACACAACATCCCCACACACCCCCACACATTTATGCATTAAAGAAAGATTACCAGTCAATTTAGTGTAAAAAGCCATAAAAGTAAAAGATAATGATATTTGATTTTTTCCTCATGAGCCGCCCAATTGCTTTCTCTGTTCCCCTATAACCGTTCATATTGTGTGAAAATTCAATTAACAATTTCATAAATCAATTACAAGTGTTTTATAAATAAAGTTATCAAATATCGATTAAATATTTTTCAGAGCACAGTGAAGTTCAATTTCTAGTAAATTAGTTTCTTAGTCCCAGAATATGCTAAATTGTATGACATAATTTTGTGTTTGGTATTAGGGAGAGAAAAAAGTATTATTTGGTCATTACAATTTCATGGTAATAATTCATCAAAATTCATTCAGAAGTGATTTTACCATGATTCATCAGTAGCAACAAAACAAAAAAGATAGGTAAATAAATTGAGGTGAAGTTAGGTGCTTGCTGGCATCAGGAACCATTTTTCTGGGCCCGGAGATTTACGTGTGTGCACTGCACAGAGCGACAATAGTGATGTAAACTGACGTGCACGTGTTACTTTGGCGTTTAAGACACTTTTTCATACGTTCTCTCCTTCGCCCCTCCTGACTGTGCTGAGAGAGACACAGGTGCTACTCCACTTTTCGAAGAATAAACTCAAGACAGAGAGGTTGAGTGACTTTTCCAAGGAGATGCACCTAAACTGTTCCAGGTTAGAATTCTGGCTTCAAACATTGTTTTCCTTTTCAATATCATAACTCTGTCTCTCTGTCCATTAAAAATCTGCTCCTCCCTTGCTGTGCCCATGCCTTGCGGATGGTGCCACAGTAATACTGAAATGCTCTTGGATACCAGAACTGCCGTGTGAGTGCAGTTGCCCATGCCTTTCATAAGCTGTTTCTGTTGCTTGGAATTCTTCTCCCAGTGAACAATTAATCTCCTACTGGTCCTATAAAATTCTGCATGGTCATCAGCTCCTTGGTATCACATTTCTGGATACTTTTCAATATTTTTTAAAATTGTTGTTATGGAAATGTTCAAACATACCCCAAACTAGGATTTCATCCAGCTTCAACATTTGCCAATTTTTATTCCTTTTTGATTCTTCTATCCTCTTCTTGACTTGTTTTTTGTTCTGTGTTATTTGTTGCTGGAATATTTCAAAACAAACTTTAGACATCTGTGAATACATCAGTATACATCCCAAACAAATAAAATTTTTTCCCATTTTTAACCTACTTGTGATCACTTTATGGCGTTTATTCCCCAATATGCCATCAATTGTCCCAGATATTCTCAAAATGTGTTTTTAGTTTGTTAGTTCAAAGGAGGGTATAAATAAGTTTCTCACACTATAATTGGTTGATTTGGGACTTGTCTCCTTCGATCTGTAAGAGTGTGCTCCGACACACACACACACACAAACACATTTCATTCCATGCTTTTTGTTTCTTGAAGAAATTATAGAATTTCCCACAGTCTGGATTGGGCTCATTGCATCTCAGGCTATTTAACATTTTTTTTTATCCTATTTCCTATTAATTAGGCAATTTGGTCTAGATGCTTGATTAAATTCAAGTTTTATATAGATAGATAAATCTTGACTAAATGCTTGGTTAAATTCAAGTTGTTTATATATATATAACACATTAATATGTATAAAATATATATAATATTTATATATATATATGAACATTTGAAATATAGTGCCAAGTATTTTCCATTGCATAATATCAGGGAGGCACATACAGTCTTATTGTTCCACTTTTAGAAAGAAGAAGGTTAATATTTGGGTTCAGATGTTGTCATTCTGATCCATTCATTAAAGACTTCCCTGTCTTTCCCAGTGGATTTTACCAGGAATTGATGTTTGTCACCTAATGATAATTTATGAATTCTAAAATTTCTCCCACATTTATTATTTTTTCTATATATTTTTTCTACATATTAATTTTTTCTATAACAAACTTAACCTCATCAAGTATTTTATTTTCTGAAATGGAGTCCATACTGGAAAGGCAGGGTGAATGTTAATATTTTCTTTTATTTATCAATATTTAGAATAATGAGTGGGTGCCTTAGCAACTTCCAAAGTTCACCAATAAGATTATTACTTTTAAAAATTATTATTCTTGTGAATTAATGGATGTGTGCACATGTGTGTATGTGTATACATATATACATATTTAATGATTTTTATTATGTAGTTCAATCCTTTGCAACTGTCATTCTCTTAGCTGCTTCAGTTTTCTCATCATAGGCCAGTGGGAATTCATTTTCCAAGTTGCCTCTTATATAGACAGCTTCTAGTTAGTCTGTGATAATTTCTTTGCTTTCAACATGACCAAATGTTCCAGGGTCATTTTGTATTAGGTGACCCCTTTTGAATTGCCAAAATCAACCATTTTGAACCTACAAAGGGACAGTTTCATACAGTTCAAACTAATGCATGTTCTACTCCAGTTGTGGAATCAGACAGTTCTTCAAGGAGCTCTGGCTCCTTACACTGGGAAATGGTATTTAGATACCATAGGTGGTAGGAGTGTTAATTTGTTCCGGTTTGTAATTACTTCAATATATATTTCTTAGAAGAGAATAAAATCATGAATTCATAATAATTTTGCAATTTGTGAAAAATTATAGGAATATATTTGTATTTAAATTATCTGATTTTATTTATTATTTCTTTTCTCTTATGAAAATCTTCATTCTTAATTATGTTAATATAAACATATATTTTCTTTATTCTAGTTAAACTATTATGGGTTATGCAATAGTCTCAAACAGTAGAATAGCAGTATCAATATTGCTGATAGAAGAAATATAACAAAATTAATATAGATTACCAGATGAAATATAAGATATCTTTGTGTTTGCTTTTATGCTTGGATATAGTTGGGTTTTAAAATAACTAAATAATTCTCTGAATCTTTCTGCTACCAAATATTTGTTTCCTTTTTTTCCTATTTTTAGAGTTTTTTTCTTTTTTCTTTTTTAAAAAAATTATATAACATTTTCACGGTTCCAAAGTCCTCTGGCCACCTTAATCATACTATCCTCCACAATGTTTCTATTCTTTGCAATCGTTATATGCACAGTGTTACACAAGCATGTGTTCTCATGAGCGTAGACCTCACTCAAGCAGGCATCAAGGGAGATGAGCTCCTGTGCCCACATGTAGCAGAGTTCTGGCACAGAGCAGGCGCTCGCTGACCCAGGAGTCCTGTGTGTGTAGTGCAAATGAAAGAGCAAAACAGTCATATGTCAGACAGGAAGTGTCCATTTCTAGAATGTATAATATCTGTGTTGATCTAAAAAAAAGCTGGGATTAAATGTTGCTGTGGTATATTTGAAATATTGGATACACTTCCATGGTGAGGGTGACAAAAGTAGTCCTGAGTAAGGTAAAAACAATGCATCTCAATAGAGTGAATATGGGATGGTACCTTAAGATTTTTTGGAAGTAGAACCTCAATGGTCAAGACCTATGACTCTGGAGTTAGACATACCTGGATTTAAACCCTAGACTAGTTTTACCTCTGAATAAGTATGTAATTTTTGGAAAAGTTACCTATATTTTCTGAATCAAAGTTCCCTCATCTATGAAACGGAGATAATAAAAATTCCTACCTCTTAAGGTTGCTATGGAGAATTGGTGATAGAATAAATGTGAAGAGCTTATCAGAAGGTAGGAACACGGATATCGAATAGCTATTACTAAAGAACTATCATCGCTTCCATCATTGTGATCATCTGCTACTACTACCATTTATCACACTGCTTTTAAATGGACTCCACATTTATTAACTACGGCAGTAGTTCTACCTTACGTACAACTAAATGGATTCCAAATGTTTCGCTTAAGGTACTAATTCTCAACCTTTAGCGTACTTGGAAGCTGGTGAGGAACTTCAAAAATACTGATACCTGGTTGTCATCCCTGAGATTCTGATGTCATTGCTCTAAGGCGTGGACTAAGCATGGGGTCTTAAAAGCTTTCAGGTGATATTAGTGTACCACCAGGATTGAGTACCACTGCTTAAGGGCTTCGGATTTCAAGTGATCTAGTGAGAGGCAGTTTGTCAATGTTTGATTTATTGATTTATGTACATAATTACACCCGGACAATCTATGAAAAGTCAAAATGATCAAATTCAAGTTCAGTTAAGAGGATTATGAACACTGGGGGAGGATTCAGGGAGCACTGTCTTTCCCTCTGTCATTCCCTATCTAACCATACATAAAGGTTTTCATTGCAAGTAAAGAAACACTTGTGTTTTGAGCTTAAATCCTGGTGAATTCCATGCATGTCTTGTGACATAAGGGCCAAATGAGTCAGTACGCTGATGGACTAACATACCGAGGTCAGTGGAGACCATTCTGTTTGGGAAAAAAGGGCATGAGGCACGTGACCTTCTCTCCCAGCTGTTGTCCTCATCTCCGATTTTGACACACATTAGAGATGAACATTTAAAAAGAAAAATGTGTGCATTTCGGCCAGTGGGACCCCGCGAGCCCAGCTGCCAAGCACCATTGTTCTCCGTCCATCTCTTCTTGTTCTTCTTAATGAACATGAGAACATTGCTGCTCAGAATGCAAGTAGGCGTAATAAATAAAGTCCTTTACAAACAACCCAGGCATTTCAGAGCTCCTCATACTTGCAATGGCAACATAATTACATCCAAATTTTAAAAACATAGAGCAGGGCAGTGCAAGTATTGCTATAGTACCTTAACCTTAACATCAGATCCCGGCTGATTCCTGACTTTATGGTTCATTAACTCTACTTGTGATTTTCACAGAAACATGGTTTTAAATGCTGAACAGGTGCACAGCATCTCCATCACTGGTCATATAGGCTGTGACCATACTTGCCTCTGTTTGCCCACATGCATGCCATAGGACAGCAAAGGTTGGGAAAGGGAATGCCTGAACTATTTCCTTCAGCTCTGTTTGAAAAGTACCCTAAGTATATTATTTAGAAGGAAAATTTGAAAACTTCTGATTTCTCCCCAGGCCACTGTGCTCTGGTGTCTGCTTTTTCACTTTCAGTGCATTGAGCAGTCTAGCTTTTATTTTGGACTTTAGAGATTCAAAGACAATAGTAGACCATATCCATTGAAGAATCTGAATGATAGAATAAATGTGACCAGAATTTAACTCCATTCCATAGACGTGGATACAGATGTACGTATAGATTCCTTCCTTTTTGGAGCTCTGGAATTGGAACCAGGCTCCATGTTAAGAAAGAACTGAGCAAATGGTGCAGTCAGGAAAACCTGAATTGGTTTGTCACATGAGTAAACACCTGAGAAGAGAGTCCACGTGGTACCAGACATCCAGGACTAGGGCTGGGTTAGTAATGGGGACTCCATACAGGAGGCCAATGACATTAACAAACGTCCCCATCAATGTCTTTTTCTTAAGGGTTTCCTTAGAAACAAAACACCTTGGGATCCACTATATATATGGTAGGTCGAAATTGTTGGTAAGAGATTGATATTGTTTCTCAGGTGATCCTGATAAACTCTTTGGGGTGTCACCTGTCACTGACTGTTGAATTCTTTGGACTCATCATTTTACAGAGATAAGCCCTACAGTTGCCTGCTTGGTAGAGCTGCTGTCAGTGAGCCCTGATTCAGTTTTTTTCTCCAATGCCTTTCCCAGGGCTTGAAAAGAAGCTCTTGGGCCTCCAAGTCTCCCCTGTTAAGATGGGTGAAAGGCCAGAACACGTCACCCCCAAATATACCTCTTTTGCATAAGGATTGTTGAGCTGTAGGCAATTAAGAAGCAGCAGATGCAGGAAAGCTCTCTGCCGTCCCTACAAGCAGGACATAGATTTACAAAGACGAAAGACATTGCACCACCCCCACAAGTGAGAACAAAGGCTAAACACTCAAGGCAACTTAGAAGCTTATTGGCTGCGAGACAGAACCAGAGAAATCTACATTAATAAAGTTCACTAACTAGCCTTTATCTGCCAATTATTTGCCTTCCCACAAGTTGCCAGCCTTAGAGACACAGATTCCTTTTCCTTTGTCTTGTCATCTCTCTAAAAATTTACTGCTCTTTATTGAAGATACTATACAGGCTGGAACTTAAAGCCACCTCATTGAGAATTACTCATTCCCTAGGTATCTCCCATGCATATATGAAATATGCATGTTAATAAAATTCTGTTTGTTTTATTATTGTTAATCTGTCTTGTCTTGTAGAGGTCTATTCCAACTAAAACTCAGGAGGATTGAGGAGAAAATTATTTTTCTTCCCCTACAAGATGTAAATACTTCAGTAAAGAAAGGGAAAAGTAAAATATAAACATCTCCATTTCCAATTTCCAACAGATTGAGGCATGCAAGGCTCAGTGCTGATTTGTCACTTTGCTAGAAAATAAAATGGCAGGTCTGGACCTTGGCCTTCTAAGCTCCATAACAGTGTGATTGCCCACTTCAAATCCCCTTATCCACATCTTTGTTTTCACTGGTCCCACGCCACTCCTGGAACTGTCTTCCCTCCCTTAAATCCCAGCTTGAGTTACCTTCTGCAAGAGACATCCCTGAACCCTGCCCACCCTTGAGCGAACATCTTCTGTGTCCTATCGGTCTATGTCACTGACCTTGCTGCACACGCTAACATTGTGGCTCTGTTGCTGTCTCTCTCTCTGAAACTTGGGTCCTTCAGTGGCAAACATCACTTTTTTCATCTCAGTTTCCCTAGTGCCAAGTAAAAGGGCTATGATTTATTAGATACTAAACCATCTGTGTTAAAAACGCTACCTGCTGCCGTGTATAGATCACTATAGATGATGCCATCAGCCTTTAAAACAACCCAGTATATATTATTTTTGTTTTTCATGGGGAAAACTCAACACTGCCTTTCAGCCAAGGGCCAGGCTGGTCATGGCACACCTGGGGCTTCCATGTTCTGCTTTCCCCACTGTGTTTCACTGAAGATTTGGAAAAGCCACAGTGGAGAGTGTGCAATGCATTTAGCTAGGTGAGTAATTTGACTGTAATTTTATCTTTCCTCAGTTCTTCAGCTTTCTGAGATGCTGTATCCCTTTCACAAGATAACTTTTGTTCAGCGTGATCATTTTCAAATGTATATTCTCTCCTTCAACGACTTCCCCTAACATGCTGAATGCTGCATTCTTGCACGTAATGAACGGCAGCTTGAAAATCTGCAACACAGCCTCTTCCTGGAAAGAGTCCTAATAGGTGTGAGTGTTGCTGCAAATCCACAAAGTGCCTCATTGCATGTTTTGCTTTTTGAAGCCCTGTTGCTCTCATTTACAAAGATGTCTTTGAGCCCAGTGTGTTCTACATATTGTAACTCACAAGGCCCTGAGTTCTCTGGAGTCATTATCATTTCACTTGCTGGTTGTCTCACTTGCAACAGGCTGTGAGGGCCCACAGAGAAACCCAGGAGGTTTGTAATAGTTTGGCGCTGCCTTTGTGTACGCCTTGGCTGGGCTGAAGGAAGTAGGCAACTTGGATTCTTTCAGGGTAAATGTGAAAACTCGTGTCTTAGTTCCTCTGCACCCATCCCTACACATAACCGTTGGTTAGAAAGATAGAGGCTGTCACCGTGTGGAGCAAAAACAGTCCCTCTCTTTGCTTTTTTCTGTAGAGTCTTCTTTTTTCTCTATCTCAGCATATTCCTGCCATTCAGAGACGTGGATAGGACCTGGACAAGAGAAGGCAAAATGTTTGCATCACCTTCTGCAGATGGTCTGTGTCAACCAGGGCACTCAGAACCAGAAGGGATAAGCCACCTCCTTGGGCAGGAGCCTCTCACCATCCTTAGAAAATGCAGGAAATTGCGATTTGGAGGTGCATAATCTGTGGAACCAAACAGCTGAGGTGTGGAGCAATGTCCTGGATGTTGTATCTCTCTTTTAATATCTTGGCTTCAAAGATCTGTAGTAGTCATGTAGCAGACCAAATTCCAAATGTGCAAATACTAGTTTTTACCATAAAGATAATTGGATGGTAGATAGAAGAAGAACATTAGCCAGGGTGAGAGGAGCTACGTTTGAATGCTAGTCTGAAATTCAGATTCACAATAGTTTAGCATAAGTTCACAGACAAAACAAGACAGTTCCTTCTGGAGATATACATAAATATGTGTGTGTGTATATATACATATGCTAATTCATCTAGGCACTTTATTTATAAGCCAATGGGCCATATCCACACAGTATAGCATATTGATTAAGTGCATAAGCTTTGACAATACAGAGCCAGATATACTAGCTCTGTATTCACAAGCTGTGTGATCTAAGTTGCTTAATCATTCTGAGTAATTTTCTTCATCAATAAAAATCCTTCATAACTCTGTCTCCTATGGCCATTATGAGAATAAATAAGATAACAAACATACAGAAGAACTTAAATATTGTAGGTACTGTTTTTGGATAACTATCATAATAGATCCTTCTTCTATGCTGAATAATATGTTGTTGTTCCTGTTTTATTTTTTTTCCCCCTGCTCAGCTGCCTACCTTCTGGTTTCAGAACACTTCCCTTAGAAAAACATTCTCTCAAAAAGGGTAACTAGGAAGAGAACACCCCATTTTCAAGTACCAGGGCTGGCTCTTGAGCCGTGCTTGGATTTTAGTGAATTCTTTGTAAGTATACGTTCACTGAATATTCATTCATGAAAGTACTAATCCAGTAGCCACAGGAACTGACTCAGTGAAGGTCATGTGACGAAAGCCAGCCCAACAAGGCCTCCCACCAGTTTTTGCTGAAAATATTGGGAAAGCATCATTCTCATTGTGCTGAGTGTTACTAATTATAAAGAATGGAATGTAAGCCTGGTGTTGCTGGTGGTCATAGACGCTATGCTTAGATAAAGTCTCCGTGAAAAGACTCTAACCTGGAAGAACAATGGTGACCATAGTTAAGCACCATAGTTAAGTGTGAGTTAGAAATTCATTAAATTTTTATCTCAGATATCTCAATTTCATGATTTATTAAATTTCATTTTTTCATTTAAACCCAATTGAGTAAGTTTCTGTCATTTGCATCTAAGAGATGCATGACTAATACACTTTAATTACAAATCCCTCTTTTGAACTAAGACTAAGCCTCAGTCCCTTGTTCACAATTCTTCTCCTGCCCTTTGGATGCAATGTTAAATGCTGGCCTCCCAAGTGCCCATGTCCTGACCTCGTCTTGGACTTAAGCTTAGACACAAGTGCACGGTTCCCCTAGTTCCGTATTTCCTGAAGAGTTCATTCCATTCTAGGTGATCCCTTGAAATTCAAATTCCCACCTTCCTGACTTCCCTATTCCCACAGAGGGGAGGATGTTGCTACATGCCAAATGCTTGTGGTACCAATATTTTCATAGTCAACTGATATCCTAACTATAGAATCTCAGAGCTATGAACGGTCTAGTTTTCTTTATTTTTAGAAAATTGTGAAGAATTGCATTTAGCTTTCTACATGCATACATGTTATAACTGTACTTATAATTGGTCCATATAGTAGTTCAGCTTGTAGTCTGTTTTCTCTTGCAACTTATTTACCAACATACTCCCTTCAGTAACCCTAAGAAGAAAAAAAAAGGGCTGCAGACTGGAAATAAAATAAAATAGTTTTTATTTTCAGATGACATGCTTGTCTATGTTGAAAATTCCAATGACTATAAAAACCAAAAATATTTTTAGAACTAATAAGTGAGTTTTGCAAAGTTTCAGGGTACAAAGTCAACACACAAAAATCAATCTCACTGCTATATACTAATAATGAACATGTGGAAGCCAAATTAATGCAATTGTATTTACTCTAATAAAAATAACATACATAGGTATAAACTGAATTAGACGTGTGTATAATCTATATTATGAAAATTACAAAATACTGAAGAAAGAAACCAGAGAAGATGTCAGTAAATGGAGAGACATACCATGTTCATAGATCAGAGGACTCAACATATTAATGATGTTTATTCTTCTAATTGATATAAAGTTTCATGTAATTTTTATCAAAAATCTCAAGAGGTCCTTTTTTGTATATGTAGACAAGATTATTCAAAATGAATATGAAAATACAAAGGCTGTAGGATAGCTAAAACAATCTTTAAAAAGAAGAATAAAGTATAAAGGAATCACTCTACCCAATACGTAGCTGTTTCATGCTAACATATCTGAAATCTCTACCATGGGCCCAAAGAAGAGAGAGAAGGAAGAGAAAGGGAGACCACGTGATCACTTAAAGAAAGCAGCAGGTCCAAAAGGAAAAGGGGAGAATAAACCTGGCCTGTCTGTGAATTGAAGGTTAGGAAATGTTGACTTATATAGGCTTTGAGTTAACATCTAGACCTAAAGTCCTGTAATTTTACTGACCTTCCTAACAAAAAATTTATACAGACCTATATCTGCCTGCTCTGGCACATATGAGAAAGCAAAGTTCCTCATGGCCTCTAAAAGGAAGTAAATGCTTAAATTCAGTTGAAGGGAAGGTTCTAGGATTTGGCTACATAACCTTCAAACTTGAGAAAGACCAGCCTCAGTTCTTTCTCCATTTGTACCCAGTATCATAGTTATTTTTTCAAAAGCTCAGGCTTTGTGCACAGTTTACTTCTCATTATCTATTATCAGGAACTTGACATCAAATAAGTGGGGAGCAGTTTGTTAATCAAAGGAACACACACACATACAAATGCACAGACACACACACAGATGCAGATGCATACACAGGTATACATATGCATACATATGCATAGACACACCCAGGTACACACATACACACATAAAAAGAAGCATTTATTTCTGAGGGCTTTTGTTCACTAAACATGCTGTGACAGGGAGTCAATAAACCCACAAATCAAGGATACAAAAATGAAAAAGATTGAAGCAGCTGATTAATATTCATCCATTTATCCATTCATGAGATCCAGTTTATGAGTCCATACTAAGAACACAGTAGAGTGAAATTAATCTTACAAATGGTAAAAGGAAGATCTAACAAGGTTAAAAATCTTTTCTACATGTGATGGAATGAATGTTCCCCCTAATTCATACATTGAAATCCTAATCCAAATGTAAAAGTGTTAGGAGGTGGGAACTTTGGGAGGTGAATAGGTCCTGAGGGTGGAGCCCTTGTAAGTGCAGTTAGTGCCCTTACAAGGAGGGACACAAGAGAGCTCTCTCCTTCCCCTGTGCCTCACCCACGGCTCACCTCCTGCCACTCTGCCACCTGCTCCCAGCACAGGCTCTTAGTAAGTACTTCAAGGGCCAGACTCTGTGATACCAATTCATCTCTCTCCAACGTCAACTTTATTATCTGAGTAAAACAAATAAAATTACTTGAATCGTATTTTCTCTAAACAGGATTGAAAGGGATAGGTTACAGAGATGACTGATTTTAACCATTACCTATATTCTTCAGTTTTACTTTTTTTGCATGCATTACAGACGGTATTTTTGGGTACATACTTATCTGTTTCATGAGTACTTTCATTAGCATTACTATTCCCTTCTAAAATATGGCTTTGTTGTTCATTACCTTTGAATTAAGAATAAGCATCTTCCATTTCTTTTTTCCATTATCCTTCCTCTAGTTAAAAAAATAAAAATAAAAAAGAAAGAAAATAAAGAAAAAAGAAAGAAAAATTTCAGCCATTAATATACTCCTCTTACAAGACAGGAATGATAAATCCTGAAGTGGTTCAGTAAACAGGTATCAAATACTCCTTTTAGCTGTTTCTTCTGATTTTGGAATACATCGTATACAAAGTGCCTTTAACAGGTCAGTTTTATTGAGTATGTAGTGTTTACACTTGAGGAAAGTGATGATTTTGTACACATTCACTGTGGCTCAAAGGTGATCGTTGGATGACAGACTAATGGGGTGAGAAAGCAAGCGAGTTAAGAGCTATGGAGGAAATGGGAAATTTGAGTTATACTTCTGTTAGCCAAAGGTTTTGAATTCACATTATCTAGGTCTCCTTAGGGTGGCCTGATTTGTACATGTGCTCAGGACTGTAAGTAATTTTATGAATAAAACAAAATGGTCCTATAAGGGTGAAGGGACAAAAAGTCTCCCACAAGTATATGGTACTTGGGTACACTATTGAGATGCTCTTTCTTCTTTGACATTGCGCAGTTGCTCCTGCCTCATCCTCTCCTCTGCACTGTCAGGTTTACTGTGCTCTCACACTTTTCCAGAACATTCCTACCATCAGGGTCACACACAGCTTGAAATGTTGTCCCTCATAGTCTACCTGGCACTTCCCACTCACCTTGCAAAGCAGTCTCGGGCTATTCTTCCATCTGCCTTTACTTGGTAGTCACCGTCATGCTTTACAGCTTGTTGCTCCACGAATGCAGAATCTGTACGGTAATGACTTTTGCATATTGCCATGCTGATCTCTTTAGAATTCTGTGAATTCTTCAGGAACAGGAGCGATTTCTTTTCTTATTTCCAAAGACTGAAAACATCTAGTAGATATCAGTTACTGTAAATTGAATTTAATTTGTTAGGTTGCAGAAGAGGAATCTGTTCTGCATCTACTGACACAGCAATAACACTCAACCCACTTCCCGTGCATTTTAGTTGGCGTTAAGTAGATCTTTTCTTGCCAGCTGATACTTACATATCTTTAGGTAGGAGAAATGTAAGCCTAAAGCTATATACAGTTGGCTAGAAGGCTGAGGACTCAAATAAAGCTATAGAAGTACAGAATTTATCTGGTTAGCCACATGAAAACCATGAATATCAATTGGCAGCCTGAGTTCTTGGCTTGGTGTTCTTACCTAGTACAGGATGACCAGCTGGGTAAGATCATTAGCCCCTGAGTCGAGCTTATCTTCTAAGTCAGCCATCTCCCCTTCACACCATCGAGTCATAGCTTTAAAAAATGATCTAGCAGGAAAGAAAATATCCCACAAAAATGTGCTTTGTAGATTTTCACAAGGGTCACATACAGTCTGTGAAGGAGAATTAGGCAGATAACAGAGGAGCAGTTTGTGTCCTGTGATTATGTGAGTTTTGTTGTTGGTGTTTTTGTTGTGGACACACAGACCAGGAGGGATTTGTGTCCAAAGAAGGATAAATGTAAAGGCTGAATGTTGTCTGCATTTCTGTCATATTCTGTTACACTTTCTTTTCATAAATACACTAGAGGTTATACTTGAAAGAGACCTTCGGGTTCAACCATTTATATATCTTTTAGAATATTCCCAGGGGTTACTTTTAAATGCTCTGCTCTTGTTTCAGAAGCTGTTAGAAAATATTCTAGTGTCATAGAGTTAGCAGGAGACATGGAGTTTATCTGACCTGAACTTCTGGTCTGTACACCTTGCTAAAAATGATGGTACAAGTTAAAAACATTTGATTATAATATAAAATTTGTCCCTTTGAAAATGGAGTAGAAAACTGCAGAGATGTAAATGCCTGTACACATTTGCCCTGGCAGAAGTTGCCAATGCGTAATTCCTGTTATAGCCTGATTGTATGTTATGCACTTAGACGCCTCCTGAAAATCTGAGTTTAAAAAAAACAAACAAAAGCAAAACAGGCCCTTGGGTTTGGCATATTATTTTCTCCATTGATTTAGTTTTTAACTTGTTAGTAAAAACAAATTCCAAGAAAACTTATTAGGCACATTTTTGGTAATTAACTTAAGGTTAAAAATGAAGGAATAGGAATTAAGTTATGTGAGCACCTAATGATTAGACTAAGTGCTAGCTGGGTGCTTTTACATACACTGCCTTATCCTGTATGAAGGGCTCATATAAATCAAAGGAATGTGGGTTTCTTTCTACATTTAACTTTAGTATACACATTTTATAATTCACATTAAGTAGTCAAACTAAGGTTTTCCAATCTCAATTTGCCTAATATGGAAATTAATGGCAGCTTTTATGTATTTTATTTTAAATATTTAAAAAAATTTTATTGACTATCTGAAATTCAACCTACAGCCACTACTGCATGAGGAAACGGGGTAGAGAAAGATGATAATAATAATAATAAAAGAACACGCTCCTCTTTTATAAACTACTACTCTTTAGCCTGTAGACCATTCCATAAAGATTCGTGCCAGTTAAGCGTGCATTATTTTCATTCATAATCTGTATTGATTATGCAAGAAAAAATGTTGTATGTAAAATACCCAGTACTCGATGCACCTTGGACTTGGAAATAGTGAGCCACATATTCATACATGAAATAGGTACGAAGTGAAAACGAAAACCAACCAACCAGAGAGTATGTCAATACTGTGCCTTTGCTGAACTTATAAATATGGTCAGGCCCTATAAATTGGTAAAATTCACTGCTGTACACTGGACAGAGCGATATTGCTGTAACATAATGTAATTCAACAAACATTTCCCACATGCTTTGTGTGCCAGCTGCTACGTTAAATGCTATGGATGCAAACTTGATTGAGGTAAACATAACTACTGTGCTTGAGAATTTATAGCATGGTAGATAAAAAGTTAGGAATTCGGACAAAGATGTACTTAAAATAATTTTTATAATGGAGGCAAGTACACATGCAAGATAGTGCACCAAGGAAGTCCTCACTGAGGATGTAGTACTTGACCCAGGAAGTGGGGGGCCAATGCTATCACAGTCAACCACAAACACTCTTCAGTCCTGATTTAATTTAGGAAGACTTCCATAGCCTGGACAGAATGCACAAAGACACCACGCTAAGAAAATAAAGATTGCACTTCATGTTGTTTGACTTTCCTGGGTGGGCTTGGCCTCCCTAGGCTGACTGCTGTCGTTTTCTCTTCCTTCCTTGCAGGTTGGCACCTCCTGCATACCTGGCTGGCCTCTGTCTGTCCTCCCTCCTGACTTATGTCTCTGCAGAGCCCATCCTGTCCACTCACACAAATGTCACTTCTCCCTAGGGCCACATTTCGACCATGACTGGGTCCCAAATCAGCTCTCTGAAGTATTTCCTGGACAGAAGGGTTCTTTGGACATCAAACTTCATCTCACCTCTGTTGGGACCCTGCACCAACTCCTTCTTGATTGGAGAGTTTAGACTGACATCACTGCTGTTCTCTAATTCAACAGCATGCATAGTTGTAAAATCAAGTCAACAACACTCATCTTCAAAAAAAAAAGATAATTTTTTTATTAGTATTAAAGTAAATTAAAATGGAGAATAGGCCTGAAGAATCCCTGAACAGACAAAACCAGCTAGGCCTCATAGGTGACTTCAGTCTTGCTGATTTGCAAACATAAGCAAAACTTAAGTTGAGCTATTTCTTGTAAAGGTCTATATTAAAGAAAAACAGAACTTAAGCTCAACCAAGCAGAAGTAGCCAACAAACCTATAATTACATAACTAAGGACCTTCCAATGGGATTTGCCAAATAAGGCAAGTGTATAACTGTAACCAATCAAATATGTTTTTTCGCTTTACTTCCTTGTACATCGTATAAAAGCCTCTTCCTCCTGCTTCCTCAGTGGAGCTCTGGAAGCACTTTTGGTTTGGAGACACCTGATTTATGAATCCCTATTTGCACAAATAAATCTTTAAAATGTTATTATAGCTCAGTTTACTTTTCAACATTACCATGACACACATCATGTGGATAGTAAAGGGCTATGCAGAGAGATCCTTCCTCTTGACCGTGAAAGTTTTAGAGGAAGATGCTTCCTGTGATCAAATGCTGTAGGTGTGCAGAGATATTGAAATTGCTAAAGCCAGGAAGTTGCTGATGGGGAGTCAGATTTCCTTCTGGACATAAAGACATCTTCCTGGTGAACTCTGGCTAGAAGATAGTTGTTCATCTCCAAATAATGAGGTATCTTGGGGAAGATAAGCAGTCTTTCCATTAGGCATGCAGTGTAGAAATTCAAAGGGCAAAGTCAAGGACTAAACAGGGGTCTTCTGATGGATGTGGCATCTTAGAATTATCTGTAGGGAGTAGACAGTCACAGATTATGTAATTTAAATTTATTCTCAAATTGAAAGCAAGTAAGTTAGCATAAAGAGATCATCAGATTAATGTTCTGCACATACCTTGTTTATTTTAATCTCTGCTATATTCCTAGGAAACAGGCACTATTAATGCATTTTTAAAGATTAAAAAAACTGAGGCTAAGGAAAAGTTTATATAAATAATATAAATACACAAGCTCACACGGCTGTTGCGGGGCAGCAGTCAACTATTCAACTGCAGGTCTGTCCAAGCCACTCAGGGTGACACAAATTTCACCAAAGACCCCAACAGCCCTGGAAAATTTGGCACAGAAATGACACTATCACATATAAACATTCTCTTCTTCTATGTATTTAGGGACTCTGTTCCTAACATCAAGACATTAAAATAATACTTTAATTTCCCCTAATCTTAGGAAATATTTGCTAGCAACATTTATTTTGCAATGTGCAATATTCTTTAAAATTATAGATGATTTAAGCCAGTTTTCATTCTCATTGTGAAGAACGCTGCTCCCAGGAATGTGTATTACGCTCTTTTCTCCATTCCGCCCTCTTGTAGACTCCCTCTCATATCCACTCATTTCTAGGGTGTTGATTCCTTTTTATACCATTTTTTTATCTTTAAGATTCTGAGTTTCCTCACCCTCTTGACTCCTGTTTTAAGAGCCACTGTCCATTGAGTTTCAAATATTATTTGACAGTAATTGTCTTTTTCCCTTGTCCTGATGAGGATCTACACCACCAGTATCAACCCGTTTCTTGGATTTTCTTTCCTTGCTGTCTCCTCATCAATGGACAACGCTGTGAGCCAAACATGTTAGCTAAATGCATCATCTTGTCAGAAGGATGCAGGTTGCTGGAAAGACGACCAGTGTGCACTGGACAGAAACATTGCCTTATTCGGGTTTTTGAAAGTTCTTCTCTGTTACCTGATAGCCAAGATTCTCAAGTTGCCAGCTTCTGCCTCTCTTAATCGTAGACATTTATTTCCAAAAATGACTTCATTTGGATATTTAAAAACATCTTTAATTCACAATTCCAAAAGGTAACTCTTAACTGACCCACCAAAATGGCTGCTTTTCCAGCTAGTTAACGGCTCCACCACCTACCAGTCACTTGGTTAGAAACCCACAGCCTTCTTCATTCTTTCCCAACTGCCCTCCTTTATCCCCACCTATCAATCTTCCACCAAAACAATTCATGAGCATCTCCTGCTAGCTAATTCCATTTCCATAGTAGTTCAGCTCTTCTTCACTTTTAACCTAATCTGATCCACAGCCAGCAACTAAATTCCCTGCTTCCAATTTTCTCCCCCAGCCACTGGAGTTGCTGCTAAAAATACGAAATTTTTAACATCTTTTCTACCTAAAAACTTGGTTGATTCTCATTGCCGACAGTGTAAAGTTTAAACTCACCAACAAGCATACAGACCCTTCCATGCTGTCCCCAGCTTACACGTACAACTCCAGCCACTGTCAACTCTAAATATCCTGTTCCTCAGCCATCCACGCCAAACAGCTTCTTTTCCTGAAAAATGCGTAGCCCTTCCCCAACTCCAGAAAGAAAGAGACTTAGCAGAATTCTACACACAGAGACACATGAAGTCTCAACCACACCATCTGGACTTGACCTCTCTTTCTCAAATTTGCACATTTATTTGTTCCTGTCTCACATCTGATTCTTTTTTTTTTTTCTTTTATTTCAGAATATTATGGGGGTACAACACTTTGGTTATATATATTGCCCATACATTGCTCATGTGCACCCTGCACCCATTCAGTGAGAGTTTTCCCATCCCCTCCACCCCCCTCCTGATTCTTAAAATGAAAGAGAGAAAGAGGCTTTCTCTTTGCATCTTTGATAAAAGTTTTGGCCATTGACTCCTGTGACAGGTGATGCATGGTTTTCTCGAATGCAATGCACTAAGATGGTAGTATGATCAAGGAAGGAGACACTAAGAAGGCAGATGTGACGTCTAAAGCGTTCGGCAGGCTGTGGACATCAGACTGTCTTCCCCGAAGTGCCAGGGCCACTGAAGCCAGGACGAGCTCCAGCAGCACTAAAGAAACCCACATGGGCTCTTGGACTCAACCACACTTAATTAGCGGTTTGAAAGAAACATTCTATGCTTTGGAGTCAGTGAAAGCTGAGTATAAATCCCGGAATCCCCACTTAATTTATAGTAAGTCCCTGGGAAAGTCTTAATCAGCCTTCCTCATTCTGATTCCTAAAAGCGAGGTGGGGGTTGCAAATTCCCACCCAGGAGTAATCACGAGGGTTAGAAGATGATGCCTAGACAGGGTCCAGCATGTGGTGAAAGATGCAAGAAAGAGCTATTTTTAACATTATTTTCAAGAAATGCTAACATGAACACCATATTTTAAGGTCAAATTTAAGTTATTGATACCAATAACCATTTTAGTTATTTGTATATTTTTGGATACCCACATTGCAAGATACAAATTAGATTCAGAGAAGTATATCTAAAAATATTTATATTTAAACTTGTGTTAATAAGTTATTTTGTGTGCCTAAAAATTAATTGTGATCTGTTACCACAAATTGAATAGTAATTCAGAATTTTTAAACAGTGTATTATTCTTTTAATCAGTGAAGAAGGCTATGGGATTTAGAGATGTAAAAATCTACTAAAAATTTTAAATATTAACTCTACCCCTTAAAAATATGTGTTTGGTCAAATAATTTAATTTCTGTAAAAACTGGGATAATAATGACTTCATTATTGAATAACTCTGAAAACCAAAAATGTGCCTGGCAACTTGATAAACTTTTTTGTTCCATTCTGATTATATTTCTCCTCATACAGGTGTCCATAGGTTTTTCCAGAGAAAGAATTGAAAAAATGCTTTGTAGAAAGTAATAGTCTATTCTGGGGAAATGATAACACTCAGCATATATCGAAAATTCCAATAGAAAAACAATTTCAAAAAAATAATTTTTTCAAGATTTCAGTATCTACCATTTCATTTTAATTATGATCATTATTATTACTTAGCTAAAATGGCAACAGTAGTTGCATCCTATGATTTTTCTAGGACTTATGTGAGTTAATTTAGAAGCGCTTAAAATAGTACATGCGTTTAATAAATGCTAGCTAAAACACAAAATCGAGTGACATCAGTTGAGATCTATTTATTATATTTAAGGTTCAGTTTTGTCCTGTGTGGGAAATAAGTTGATGACGAGGGTGGGAGAGGCATTCAGGCTCAAAATGAGAAAGGGGAAGAGGTGGGTGGGGAAAGCCAGCTCACCTTTATTTGATATTTTATAAACACATAATATAGACATGTGTAATCTTTATATAATATATGCACATATAATGATGCATCTATTAAACTTTTAAAATTTTGCTACAAGCTCTTACACTGTATATCTCTGAAATACAAAGCATAGAAATCATTTTTATTTGATAAATAAACACATTGAACATACTGAGGCTCAGAAAGGCAAACATAGTAAGAGACAGGCCACTTGATTTCAAGTCCAAGTCTTACAAAGCTAAGTCAAATTTTCTTTCACCCTTTACCATATCAACATAAGTGATTGTGTATTAATCTGTGTATATTTGTATATGTATTATTTTATATACTTGCATGTTATATAGAGAGATACCTTTAGCTCCCTATATGATAATGCATATATTATTTTCTAACCATATGGATATATTTGTATAAAAACAGATATACTTTGGAAGGAAAAGGTTTATATTTCAATGATTACAACTTGCAAATTTAATTCAAATAAATAAAATTCAATGTAATCAATAACAACATATTAGCCAATACGATATAGCATGGGAAACTCTTAAGATTTCTTGAAATTTAGTAGAATGGATGAGTTTTCTAATATTATTTTCTAGTACCTGCAGGCATTTGAGATAATGGAATTACATATTTTCTGAAAATATGTTTTAGCTCTGATGTTCTTTCTTGCAAGCCTTGTGTTACACGCAAAATCATGACTCTCCAGTTAGCTACAAAATCCCTTCCGTTAAAACTTCCAAAGAAACATTAATAATATATTTGATTTTGCATCCTCCATTCACAACGTCAAAACACAGAAATCTCATTTTCTACATATTCTGAATGGCTGCTTTTTAAGTAATGGGCTGGAGGAAGCGGTTGCTGCATCCGTGAGGTGGAGAAGCAGGCTCTTGCGCTATTTCCTCTAGTCAAGAAATGGGAAATGGATCGAGGGATGAGGGACATTGATACGAATCTCTCAACCAATCGTGAGGGTAATGCCAAATCCACTTTTCCACAGGCGTGTATTTTTGCATGAATTCTTTCTCACTTGTTGAACCATGCTCAGAAGTGAAAGGATCATGGTATTAAAGATAGAGTGATATGTTCACAATCCAGATCATATTTCAATCTAACTTAAACTTCAGCCAAAGGCTTCTTAAATAGAGACAGCCATTAAAGGAACATCTTTCCCAAATGGAAAGTAAAATAAATCCGATTATATAGGAGACACAGACACCAGTTGAAAAATTAATCCTTAGTCCTTTTTTCCAAAAGTGAAAGATTTAGGTGAATCAAAACATGCCAGGCTGTTACAAAACTTTGCCTCAAGTAAAATGGACTTTTGTTCTAAGTCCTGTATTTTTTTTCTCTATTTCTTTCATGCATTGGATTTGGAAAGTCCTTGCTCAGCGTGGGCATTGCAGCTTATACGCTGATAGCTAGTGCCTTGATGGTGTTCTAAAAGTGGTGAGTGCCATAGACAGCATTAATCCATAGTGGCTATTTCCTACACATTGCACATGATTGCATTTCATGTTATTTAAACCTGGTGACCTTTGTAAAGCCCCAAGCACAGGAATCAGTCAGAGGGGGTGTTTTCCTCTGGGAGTCCAGAGCCCCAAGAGCTAAGTGAAAACTAAGTAAAGCCAGTATGGGATCTGACCTGGGGGTGAGCACGGTGCTCGATTGGGGGAAAAAAAATGTCAGGTGTCACTAAGATGCAGGAATAAAGAAGAACAAGAAAAGGTGAAAATGACACAAGACATCCTGGGTGGGAATGAAGAGCTACTTTTGTGGGTTTGGCAAGGCCACATGGAGGCACCTGGTGAGTGAACATCGCAAGGAGGTGGTCGGGTGCGTTCACCATGTATGGACTGAATGAATGCTTTCCTCTCTGTCTTGAGCTCTACTCCTTCAAGGTTGTGTCCTCCAGCTGCGCCTGGCTTTAAACGGGTTCCATCGCATGGGAGTGAAGCAGTGCAGGAAGGTCAAACCCAGGCTTGGTGCTCACCTACTTGGGGCACAGTCCCTGCTCTGCCACCTACTAGCTTTGGACAAGTAGCTTAAATTCTCTGGACCTCTGTTTCTTCACCTGTAATGTGGGAAAATAGGAATATTTACTTCTAATGCTTATCAAAAGGATTGAGTAGTTTCAAGTGAAGTATTTACTATGATATATTGAAAGGTGCTTCAATTTGGTGGAGTGTTGTTTCCATGAAAATATCATGCATTTGTCAGTCACAAGTGATTGCCTTTGATAGAAAAATGTTTCAATCTTTAGAGGGAAGTTTGGGCTCCAAATGTCTTTCTTAGAGAGTGTGTCCAAACTAATATTGTCACATAGGCACATTAATTAAGAAAAACACATTACCAAAGTTAATGCATCCCTATTCTTTAGGCCAGAAGTACAGCAGGTCTTCCAACAACGTTATTTGGTTTCCTGTAGTTTCATTACAAAATTGATGAGGGAAAAAAAAATTGCTTCCTGGCCAGGGCCACTACCTGTGTGGAGTTGGCATGTTCTCCCCATGCCTGTGTGGGTTCTCTCCAGATCCTTCAGTTTCCTCCCACATCCCAAAGCTGCGAGCATTACTTCATTGGTGTGTCAACATTGTCCCGGTGCGAGTGAGTGTGGGTGTGTGTGAGTGCACCCTGCAGTGGTGGGGTCCTGTGCAGGGCTGGTTCCCGCCTTCTACCCTGAGCTGCCCAGGACAAGTTCCAGCCACCCTCGACCCTGAACTGCAAGCACTCACTAAATAATTATGTTACTTGTTTTTACTACTCTTTCTTAAATGTATATATAGCCACATTTATTTTGATGTTTAATATTAGAAGTATTTTGGGTCTTTATTTCAAAGTTCGGTGATGTTTTTGTGACTAGAAACATGCCATATGAACTTAACTCTTGTTTGTATCAATTAGACTGTGGTAAATTGGTTTAGTTATACATCCCTTCGCTTAAAGTCTCAGTTTACAAGAACTTATTGTCTTTAAGTGAGGACTTGCTATATATGGAAAGTCTAATTCATCATAATGAGCAATTATATAGGCTAAATTTTAACAAACAGTATCTCCATTTAGTAGGCAGAACCACACTGGATGGCAGGGACAGTTTTATTAGAGTAAAATTCACCATAGTAATTAAGAACATCGCTCATGGATCCAATTTCTTAATTCAGCACATATTATTAATAATTATGTGGCCTAGGCACTTTAAAACGCTCTGTGTCTTTGTTTTCTCATCACTAAATGAAAGTCACAACAGCACTTGCCTCATAAAGTTGTGAGGATCAAAAAAGTTGCTACATGAAAAGTTTCTAGTACAAGTAGTAACTATTTTTATTGTACTGATTTTAAAGAATCTGATGTTAAGCAATTTTAGCTGACTTGCCCAAAATTGTATACCATTTATTTGAAGTAGACATTAGAGAGCTAACGAGTTTCAGCTGTTAATAATCATATCAAGGACCAAAATGATAACAGTGTTTTCAAATAACTTGAGACATTTTTGTTTAGGTTTTTGCATATGGAAGACAATTTATTGAGACTGAATGATAACTATACTTCTAATGTTGTCAGTGTCTGAAAAGAATGTCCATGTAAGTATAGGTCACCAGGTCCAAACCTGTCACGATGATTTCAGAGGATGGGGGATGCTAATGGAGAAGTAAAGTCCCCAGGACCTAAGAATATTTATTAAAAACCAAATAAAAGATCTGCAAAACAAGCAGAACCAGGAACTGGAGGCAACATGGTTTGGCAGGGAAGAAATAGACATGAATTCAACTTTGGCCCTTTCTGTGCTTTAATTGGGCGACCTACAAAGGACCCCTTACCTCCCCATCCACCAACTGGAGGCAGCAGTTCCCTCTACACTGGCTTTGTAGCATTGTTTTGAAGAACAAAGTCATGGTGAAAGCGCCGCCCAGACCCAGGAGTAACATACACTATAAGAGGTTGAGAACTCAGGCATGGAAACTGAACCATAAACCAGGCTGGAATACGGAGCCCAGGGGAGGAAGGAGGGAACAGAGGCATAGAATCTGAGAGCTTAACCGTGCAGATCCAGGGCTGATTCCTGGCCCCAGGTATCTGAGTTAAGTCAGTGGGTAAGATACTTATTATGCAATATTCATTATCCAATGTGAATTTGAGAGAAGCCAGGGAAGACAAGAGACAAGCAACCCAGCCCAGGAGGGTCAGATTGGCCCAGCCCTGAGGAGGAAGATGATGGGGTTGCACTTGGGCAGCCATCACCTCCAGGTAAAAACATCAGAGCTTTGTGGATGAAGAGTATGGGAACTGTTGGGGTCTTGGGAGCTCATTATAAAAATGGTGGTTTGAATGGTCTGTCTGTAATGATATAAGAAGGTCATGCCAGTCAAAGAGACACTCAGTGGACGATAACTATTAGTATCATCAATACAAAAATGTAATGTTATAAGGCTAACATTGGAATGAACAATGTACTTCAATGACACAGAAAGGACTAGTGATGATTATAGCCTGGTGGGAGGGGAGCCAGGAAAACTTCATAGGAAAGTGACTTTTCATCAGATTCCTAAAACATGTTTAGGGTCTCCTGAATTATGTATGTATTATATATGGATTAAGAAGTTGAGTGTGTTTTAGACAAAAAAAAAATAGCATAAGGAAGAAAATAAGTTTTGTGTAAGGAATGTTTTGTCTGAGGAAACAGCAAAGTGTCCAAGATAAAAATTTCCATTGGAACCATACGTGGATCAAGGAAGATCTAGGAATCAATAGCATTATTTGATTAATTAATTTTTGTCAGCTTTATTGAGATATGATTGACAAAAAAACTCTATATATTAAGATGTACAACATAGTGTTTCTACGTAAGTATACCTTGTGTAATGATTCTCACAATCAAACTAATTAACATAGCCATCACCTCATATTGTTACCCTTTTTTCGAGAATGGTAAGAATACTTAAGATCTACTCTCCTAGCAGATTTCCACTATACAATACATTAACTATAGTTACCCTGTCAACAGCTTTTACTTGACAAGCAAAAATACTTATGGGTCACCTCCTTAGTGCCAGGCACTGTTTCATACTTACAGATCCATCAATGATCAGAACCATAAACAGAAGTGAGGTGATGTTGAATGGTGAAGGATTGATGCCATCATTCAATAAGAGGATACTGCCAGGCTTCAATTGTGGAAGCCAGATCCAAAACGCAAGTCATATCTCCAAGAATAAGAATAAAGTACTGACAAAAATGAACAGCCTGGTAGACCTGGTTAAAACCACTGAATGGACTGACCCTAATTGGATTCTTAGGTTACAATGAAGAACAACCCATCGCCAGATTAATTCACAGAAGGCAGCAAAAAAGACCAAGTCAGTATCCAGCTATAGATATGGATTAAATGACAACAAATCTTATCCATGCATACTTTCCCTTAAAAAAATGCCAATATTTAACTTTATCACTATTGAAAAAGAAAAGCTCCATGGCTGATTAGTGATATGAAGCAGAGTCCTGTTGGAAAGCAGTACAAAGTATTCTGTAAAGTTTTCTTTAAAAGCCAGTGCACAAACATTTAGATTAGACCTTGAGAACTAAATAAGAGGTCTGAATTAGTGTGGCTATTCTTGGAGTTCAATGCCTGTGCCTAGCATCTCGGGTTTTGACGACTACATTCCAGATATAACGTCTTGGTGTTTGCCTTTAGTGATTTTGAACTCCTGCGTAGTAGAGACACTGAGAGAAACAACAAATGACTAAAAAATACAAACACACAGCCACAATTGTTTGATGTTAGGTAGTTGTGAAACAGGCAGTGATAAGCAAGCAGGTATCAATTCATCATTTTGAGGTGTCTGTTGGTCTGTGTACATGGACTATTTTTGATGTTCACACAAAGAAAATACATCCATATATATAAGCTGGTTTATAAGCATGATTAACTTTTCTCATATATGTTGTAATAAATTTTATTAGGATTAAAAATGGTATATTCCAAAAATATTTTAAGAACTAGGGCTCTGTCATGTGACTCACCTGTAATCACCTGTGATGAATAAAGGCCCAGAAGGCTGGCTGCATATACACTTAAGAGCCCCCTGAGGTGAACTGATGCATTTCTATTTGTGTGTGTTTGTGTTGATTGCTGACACTAACTGACACAAAGGGCAGGACCCTTCCTCCCCTTAGGTGAAAGCACTCACTTTTTGAAGAGAAAGGCCTGCCTTCAGGCCTTTGGGTCCTGGAGAAAGATTATAAACATGAGGCCCCTCCCCGCATGCTGCAGTTCACAAATGCCTGGCACTGAATAACTTAATCTTTTGCAGATCCTTTCATCTGCTGACCTGACAAGTGCCCAGAGAGCCCTGATACTACAAAGCAAATCAAAATTAAACACAGAAGGACAGAGGAGCTTTTGCTCTCACAGCAGAGACTAGGAGAAAGATGCCTCCCCCAGGGCACTGTGCTGGCCCAAGGGGGACCAGACCAATCTGAGCCTTACAGGCTGGAAAATATTGAAAGAACTCAAGAAAACTGGCATGAGCAGAATTTGGATTGAGGCATGTTCTGAAGTGTGAAGAGAGAAGACAGTGACATAAGCTCATGCTCTGGAGCAGGGCCTGCAGTCCAGGCTCCAGCTCAGGTGGCGCA
This sequence comes from Daubentonia madagascariensis, assembly GCA_023783475.1. Taxonomy (NCBI): domain Eukaryota; kingdom Metazoa; phylum Chordata; class Mammalia; order Primates; family Daubentoniidae; genus Daubentonia; species Daubentonia madagascariensis. The sequence continues at coordinate 4,251,060 of JAKFHU010001035.1, forward strand.
ACACAGCCTGGATGGTCAGAGAAACCGCAAGTGCCGAGCTCTGGCCCAGAGGCCCAGAGATGCTGGTCTACAATCTAGGGCCAGAAGGGCTCATCTGAATCACCTGGGAGACTTTTTAAATTGGGGCCTTCCTTCTCCTTCTTCTTAAGTCCCTTCCCCAGTAATTCTGAACTAGTGTATTTTAGGGGTGCCCTGAGAATCTCTCCATATTTGAAAACTACTCTGACGGAACAATCAGTATTGTGGGTCCCTCACTCTTGTCTGACCCCCTGAGTAAGGGGTTCTCAATCCTGGCCACCCTTCAAATCTCCAGATAAACTTTGAAACACTACGATGACTAGTTCTCCCCACTGAGACTCTGTTTGGATCGGTTTGAAGCAGAGTCCAGGTATCAGTAAAGTCTCCCCTATGGTTATTGCATGGAGTCCACTTCAAAAACAACCACCTTTCCTGACTCCTGAATCTCCAACAGTATGCAGACAGAAGAGACATCTGCCCTCCTTTTTAAAGGCCTCCAACGACACGGAACACCCTTCCTCTTTATGAAGTCCATTTCAGCTTGCAGGGTCCAGTCGCAGAAAAAACAATTTTTTAAGCAAACCAAAACTGGCTTTATGGTACCTAACTGTCATGGTCCTGATTCTACCCATTGGTTAAGTCAGCCCACACTCATGCCACAATGTAAACACGGAGAGCTTTCTCCTTGAGCTGGCGTTTCCACGGCAGGCATAGTTCCAGGGCAGTAAGCAAGCCTGGCAGGAGATCTTATTCAATCAGTACATAAATACGTTTTTGCTACCTGTTACTTCTTTGCTATCAGGTGTACCAGGTTTCAGGAAAACAGGACAGGCATGACAGACACAGTCTTAGCAGCCTAAGGTTGGAAACACATAGCAGTGGAGGTAGCTTGTAAAGCAGGTATTTGTAGTCAGACAGCCTGGATTTTAGTCCCAGCTGTGTCCTAGTCACTCTGTCACCCCAGGCAAACTATTTCCCTGAGCCTCAGTTTCCCCATCTATAAAATAATGATAATAACACAAATATTTTTAGAATATTTATTATGTACCAGATAGTAGAAATGCAAAAAAAAAAAAAAGAGAGAGAGAGAGAGAAGAAGGTATGATGTCAGATTTAGGAGAAAAATATACATGGAACCCCACAATGATAACATATCATAAGAATAGATTCTAGAAGAATCACAGGAGGGAAAGCCAGTACCAGAGAGTGAATGAAGCCTTCACTGGGAGATGATGTTCCTGGGCTTAGGGCCTGGGCACATCATGTCAGGGAAACTGGTAATTAGGTTGGTCAGTGCTGAGAGTGCCACACCTGCTGACACCTTGCATAACACTTACTCTTTGAACTACATGAGATAATTTGTATGCACTTGGTAGGTCTACTATAAATCTTAGTTCTCGTCCTACTCCTTAACTGTCCTCATCCTCAAATGGACAAGACTGACTCCAGAGCCTCAGAGCAGATGTAAATCCTTCAGAGAATGGCTAAAATACTCCCAGCTGGAAGGACTAAACTACAGAACTCTACACTCAGGGACAGAGACCTATGGGTCACTGCAGAAAGTGTGAGAAACAAGGTGCTTGTGTGCAGAGGACAGTGCCTGTGTCTTCCTCATTTTAATCCTCTAACACACAGTTATTTCCTCCCCAAACATTTAGTGGCTTTTGACCTCTGTAAAATAAATCCAAAGAGGTACACAGGTCGTACTGATTTATTCAACAATAAATGCATTGATAAATGCCTATGTTTATAGTCTTTTCAAAACATCATGTACTTCTCCATTTCCTTGCATTAGGTAATCAATCGTTTCTATTTGAAATACCTTCCCCCAAGTTTTGTTGATCACTCCTGTCTTTCCATTATAGCAGTGCCTCTTAACTTGGGCTACACATCGGAATCGACTGGGGAGCACTAAAAAATCTTCCACTTGGGGTGAGGTTTGGGCATTGGGATATTTGGAAGCTGCCCAGATGATTCTGTTGTACAGTCAGGTTGAGACCAGTTGCTTCACAGCTCAGATGGAATTTCAGCTCTACACTGCAGTGTTCCCTGATCACTGTGCCAGGAGTGATGGCTCCTGCTTCTGGATTCCCACAGTAATGACTTCTCAGGAACACTGATCACAGACGGTGTCACAATATAGTTATTTATACGAGGAGTACGGGGTCAAATCAGGAGGTCTACATTCTGGATTAGATCACTTCTACTACAGCAGCCTTAGAAAAAAGTGAATCCCTGAGCCTTGGTTTTCTCATTTATAAAATAAGGGTGTTACACTAAGTGTTGACCTTACCACTCAAGCATGCATTTTGAAAGTCAGCATCTGGTCTTCTAAACTAATTTGCAATTTCCTGGAGAGCAGGGGCCATATCTCATGCTGCTTGTGTTCGTCACCACAATTAGTGGAGTGCTTCAGTGAAACTAGAGGACTTATTTCCCCGGCACCCTCTCCATCACAGGCTTCTGGAGGAAGCTCTTTCTCGCCATTTCTTTGGCTGTCATTAAAAGAATAATACACCATTCTTAGCTCCTTCGTTATTTTGAGAGCTATCCATGAGTAGGTACCATATGTTAAAGCACTATAGTAGTCACTTTATATCCATGACACATGTTCAAATATAATTACAATTCTGAGTGGTAGATATTAAATCATCCAACGTCTGTTTGTAGGTTGGTTTTCAAAGTGGTCCTGTTTGCACATAAAATTTTTTTCAATAAAAAGAGAGTTATACCAACATGATGGTGCAAAGAGCTCCACTGATCAGTGAAATAGGTGAAAATGCTATAAAAACAAACAAACAGACATTTAAGATCTCTGGAGATGGTATAAAGTATAAATAGCAAATGACAAAAACATCTATTCAAGTACATTTAGAAAAAAATCAGTAAGGAAGGCCAGAGTCTGTGGTATTTGAACCAAGACAGCTCCAGCTCCATGAGGTAGAGACTCAACTCCATGTCACTGCTGCAGCCAAAAACACACGGCTACCTCTGCCAGCTCCTAGCTGGAGGCCTGTCTTCCCAGAGCATCAGTATTTCTCATCCTACCTCCAGCTACCTTTTGCTGGGGCTGACTCCTGGGTGAGTGCAGCCCCACTCGTGGAACAGCGATTCTACCGCAAGTGTGGCAGTGAAGACACCTGACTCCTGAGTATCTCGTGCCCCAGCTCACGGGGTGATGGTCCCAGGCCTGGAGAGACAAACTAAGGAGGCCTCAGGTGGTGGCTCCCCTGGCCCCACCCACACTCACCCTATGAGGCTGTGGTGTCACTCAAAGAGAAACTTGCCATTGTCCCTGCCCCAGGCTCCAGAGCCAAGGCTGAGAAATATGCCTGGGGGGAAAAATCAGATTATAAAACAGCCCTTAATCTCTTATAACAGAATGTGGAGAAAGCCAAAACTAAGGGTACCACTGAGAACAGTGGGGTTGTGGTGAAAGGTAGTTGCGAGAGTATTTGTGGGTCTAATCACGATATAGCCTAGACCATGAGCCAGCTAATATTCAGAAGAGAACTGTACAGTTGATCCTTGAACAATATGGGTGTTGGGGGCACTGACCCCCTGTGCAGTTGAAAGTCTGTTTATAACGTTTGCCTCCCCCCAAACTTAATTTCTAATAGCCTGCTATTAACCAGAAGACTTATTGACTGATAACATAAACAATTAAAATATATTTTGTGTATTATATACTATATTCTTACAATAAAGTAAGCTACAGAAAAGAAAATGTTATTAAGAAAATCACTGGGAAGAGAAAATAAATATGTTCACTATTCCTTAAGTGGAAGTAGATCATCATAAAGATCTTCTTCCTCGTCTTTACCTTGAGTAGGCTGAGGAGGAGGAAGGAGAGGAGGGGTTGGTCTTGCTCTCTTAGGAGTGGCAGAGGTGGAAGAAAATCCTTGTATAAGGGGACCCCTGCAGTTCACACATGTGTTATTCAATGGGCAACTATGGATTAAAACAGCTGGGAGTCCTCCTAATGTCAGAACAAACAGCAAACACTGACCTCATAAAGGGATCCAGTCAAGAAGCCGTGATCTCTGAAGAAGATATACAAATGTTCAATAAGCACCAGAAAGGATGCTGGATATCATTAGTCATCATTTTGAAAATGTAAATGAAAACCACAATGAGATACAATTTTATACCCACTATAATGGCTAGAATCAAAAGGCAGGTAAGTGTTGGCAAGAATGTGGAGAAATTTGAACAGATGCACACTGTTGGTGGAAATGTAAAATGGGCCAAACCTTTGGGAAACAGTCCATCAGTTGCTATAATAATTAAAGATAGAGTTACCATATGACCCAGCAATTTCCCTCCTAGGTATATGCCCAAGCGAAATGAAAATACATGTCCATGCACAAGCTTGTACATGAATGCTTATGGGAGCATTATTCATAATGTCCAAAGTGAAAATAACTCACATGTCTATCAACAGGTGAGTGGATAAACACAGTGTGATATATCCATACAATGAAATATTATTTGGCTATCAAAAAGGAAATGGAGTACTGATACATGTTACTATATGAATGAACCTTAGAAACATCACGCTAAATGAGAGAAGCCAGTCACAAAAGGCCACATATTTTATGATTCAGTTCATATGAGCTGCCCCGATTAGAGATATCTATGGATTAGTGGTTACTCAGAGCTGAGGCTGGGGAGGAAGGGGATGAAAATGTTCTAGAATTGATGGTGATGATGGTTGTACATGTCTGTGAATATACTAAAATCCATTGAATTGTGCACTTTACGTAAGTGAATTTCACGGTGTATGAATGGTGATTACCAGTGGCTGGGATCAATAAAGCGGTTTTTAAAAAAGAAAAACAGATTTGACTTAGGGACATCAAAAGAAAAAAAGGAACAGTTGCCAAGCTGGTGTTAAATGGAAAAACATATATATCCTTGTGGATTCTGCCTGTGAAGGACAAAGGAAGGGGGAGCAGAAGTTTCAAGGAGAGCCCTCAGAGCATCGTGTATACTGACCCGGCAAAGAGGAGGGATGATTGAGTAGGGAGAACCTCAAACAGCAGGTTCGACTGGGTCTCGACTCACCCAGACCAGACAGGAGCTCAGGTACAAAGATGGCCCATGAACAAGTCCTGCATGGGCAGACAGGCTCTCGGGCTGTCGTCTTGTCTAGTCACTGGCTGGGAGCTCCCTGGGCAGAGCATGACTTCAGTTCAAATGCTATTGTGCATCCCAAAGGTGCGAATGCTGGCGACCATCCGGTAATTGCACTTCTTGAGCTGATCCTGATGAAAAAGACAGTAAATCCAGTGTCATGACTATATTGAACATATTTCCTAAATCCCAAATCAGAATAAATGGGTTGACCAATTTCTTTTCGATTTAGGAAATTGTGTAGCAATTTCAGATGCATAGTTTAGAAATATTTCCTCCCAGCAAGGCATTTATAGCATTCTAAAGAATACTGACATATTGGACAGGCACAGCTTGTACAACATTCTTGTTAGACTTCTTAATATAAAATAATTGAAAAAGACATTAATTAATGTTTGACAAATCTGGTATGAATGTATGGCATAAAAAAAGTAAAAATCCCTTAGTCATTAGGAGTCCTCGATATTTGATGTCCTTTATGGATGTTGACTCTGGAGGTCTTTCACTTCCAGATTTTCCACCGATCATGATGATAGTTACAATAATAACTAAGATACATCAATTCTAATTTTTTATAAACTGCTTATGGTAGTGATTAAGCTCTTATCTCCCAGCTCCCAACCTGATCTTCACGCTTTGCTCTGTAATGCTGGATTGGGACTCTGCAGACCATTTTTTTTGCTAGGCCAGCTGGCTCTCAATTCAGTTTTGCCAAAAGGCTGTACAAAAGTGAGGCAGGCTGAGGGAGTTTTTTCCTGTTTCTTCTCTTTCTTTCTGTTCCCGGGAACATCACCCTAACGTGTGTCATGGCCCCATGCTCTTGTCTGTAGCAGCAGGTGAATATAGTCTGCGGCACGTCAATACTCAGAGAACCAGACTCTCCTCCTGTCTCCTCATGGGTCCCAGCAACAGACTTTGCTCAGGGGACTATATTTCGGCTCCATGCACTCCTCCTTCAAATTTTTAAGTTTTAGTAGTTAAATCTCTCTTTTTTAGTTCTGCCAGTCCTGGGTGAGGAGGGGGAAAGCTACTTCCTATAGTTGCTGTCTTCATGTTTTAGTGTTTTTATTTTTTTTCAGTTCCTTACTTAATTCTTTATAAAAACCTACTTAGGTTCTCTCTATTAAAATTATATTATATTATATTATATTATATTATATCATATACTTTCTATTAAAATACCTGACATGATTTCAATTTTCTGATTAGTCCATGACAAATACAATGTTTTATATAAAGGATCTAATTTAATTTTCCCAATAACTCATTTAGAGAAGTATCACCCCTATTTTATAGATGAAGCACCAGACTCACAGAAGTTGTTACTTGCTTGGAAATTCCAAACTGGTTAATGAGAGACTTGGATCCAGACCTGCCTGAGGGGTGCTAAAGGTCTTGCCCTTATCACCACGATAGAGCATCTCCTGATGCAAAGCTCCTGGGGTTCCCGAATTTTCTTGAACACAGCTTGCCTCTTCCAGAACTTTCTGGAACCAATTGTAACTCTGTTCTTCTGCCATCAACTCAACTGTGTGTTTGGCTTCATATGGCATTCTCAGACCTGTTACTCACATTTCCATAGTCTTAGCATACAGGATACAGAAAAAATATTAATCCTAACCTGGAATAAAACATTTTTTATTCAGTAATACAAACATCTTGACTTTCCTTTCATTTTTCAAGAGATGGATATTTGGTCTTTATGACATATAGCCTCATGCACGAATGCTCAGGGGCCTTCCTTGACAGCTATGTCCTCGAGTGTACAAACTATGTCCTCTTCAGTGACAGGAGCCATGGCTAAAATGCCAATGTGCTGCAACCACCACCATCGATTTTAAAACATTTTCATCATGTCAAACTCTGTATCCTTCAGCTACACCCTTACCTCGACTGTTGCTACCGGCAAGCTATGATGAACTGACTTCCGCTTTTGGTTTGGCTTACTCTGGCATTTACATGTTATCGAATTATCCTGTTTGCTGTGTTTGACATGTTCTCCACTTAGCGTAATGTTTTCAAAAGAATTTCATGATTCCTGTTTATGCTGTCATACTTCATTGCCTTCTCATGGCTGTAATTTTTCATTGCACTTAAAGCAATTTTCTATACATTTGTTCATTACATGACATTTGGGGGTTTTCATGTTGGCTTTCAAAATGCTGCCATAACATTCATGTTGAGTCCAGTGTGGCATGTTTTCATTTCTTGTACCAAATCTAGAAGTAGATTGGTTGATCATATACATTCGTCTTAATCATTTGAGGATGTGCAGGTTTTTCAATTTCAGCTGTACTTTAACATCCATGTAATGCCTTCAAGCTTTTTCACTTCTTTGTCAATGCTTAATGTTATGTGTATTTGTTCCTTGCTCAGTTGTTACTATTGGTTCTTTGTTTCATTTTTTGTAAGATTTTGTATCTAACAATCTTTCAATATGCTTGAAAATTATTTTCCTTTGCATTTTTTTCTTATTTTTTTGTGTTTTTGAAATGAAAAATTTCTTTTATGTACCATATTTTACTCTTTTTATTTTGGTGCTTTTTGGTACTTTTTTTTTTTTACATGTGCTTTTTGGTGTCATATCTAGGACTCCTTTGCTAAATTCAAAGTTCTGAAATTTTACCTCTATGTTTTCTTCTAAGTATTTTATAAATTTTGCTTTTACATTTGGTTTTTGGTCTATTTTGAGTCAATTTTTGTATGTGGTGTGAAGTAAGCGTCCAACTTTATTCACTTACATGTGGCCATCCAGTTGTCCCAGCACCATTTTTTGAAAAGATTATTCTTCACTCCTTGGATGCCTTTGCACTCTTGTGGATGATCATTTGACCATAGATATGTGAATTTACTTCTGGGCTTTTAGTTTTATTCCATTGTTGTATATAACTATCCTTATGTCAGTAACACATTATCTTAGTTACTATAAACTTGTAATAAGTTTGAAATCATGAAATATGCATTCTCCTACTTTGTTTTTCTTTTTAAAGATTGTGTTGGCTATTTTGGGTCACCTGGAATTCCAGATGAACTTTAGAATCAGCTTGTCAATTTCTATGAAGTCAGCTTGTATTCTGATGGGAATTGAATCTGTAAATCAGTTTGGGGAGATGTTAGCATCTTAACAATGTAAAGTCTTTTGATCAATGATCATGGAAAACTTTTCCAATTATACACATTGTTTTTAATTTCTTTCAACCATATTTTATAGTTGCCAGAGTATAAATTTTGCCCTTCCTTTGTTAAATGTCTAAGTATTTTATTCTTTTTGAAGCTATTGTAAATTAAGTTGTTTTCTTAACTTTAACCCTAGATTGCTTATTGCAATTATACAAAAATACAATTGTCTTCTATATTGATCTTGTATCCTGCAACTTTGCTGAACTCATTTTTAGCCATAATAGTCTTTTTGGTGGATTCTTTAAGATTTCTGCATGGATGATCATACAAATAGAAATAGTTTTACTCCTTTCTTTTCCATATGGATGGTTTTTATTTCTTTATCTTGACTAATTGTCTTGACTGAAATATCCAGTTCAATGTTGAATAGAAGTATCAGGCATGGATATACTTGCTTTATTTCAGATCCTAGGGAAAATAATCCAATCTTTAACCATTAAGTATGATGTTAGCTGTGAGCTTTCATAGATACCCTTTATTAGTTGAGGAAATTTTCTTCTGTGATGGTTAATCTTAGGTGTCAATTTGACTGGAGTAAGGGACACTCAGATAGTTGGTAGAGCATTATTTCTGGGTGTGTCTGTGAGGCTGTTTCTGGAACAGATAGGCATTTGAATCAATGGGCAGAGTAAGGAAGATCTGCCCTCACCCAGTGTGGGTGGCCACCATCAGTTAAGTATCAGGTTTTTAAAAAGGCAGAAGAAAGGCAAATTCTCTCTCTCTCGCCCTCTCTTCCTCTCTCCCCCATGTCTGTCTGCTGGAACTGAGTTCTTCTCCTGCCATTAGACATCAAAACTCCAAGTTCCCTGGGTCTTTGGACTCTGAGTCTTGCAGCAGCAGCCCCTTGGGTTCTCATGCCTTTGGCCTTGGGCTGAGAGTTACACCACAGGGTTCCCTGGTTCCTAGGGTTTTGGACTTGGACTGTCACACCACTGTCGTCCTTGGTTCTCCCTCTTGTAGACGGCCTGTCACGGGAATTTTTAGCCTCCATTGAGCCAATTCTCCTAGTAAACCTCTGCTCATGTATCTGTATCTGTAGAGGTATATCCTGTTGATTCTTTCTCTCTCTCTCACTAATACACCTTTTCTAGTTTTTTGAGTGTTTTTGTTTTGTTTTTTTATGAAAAAGTGTTAGATTTTGTCAAATGTTTTTTCTGTGTCTGTTGAAATTGTAATCAGCTCTATGAACAAATTTCAATGAAACATATTTTTTTAATAATCCTCCTTTTCTCAAGTTTTAGATTCTCAGGCCAGTGGGGCTTGATGATGAGAAGCCTGTAACTTTTAACTAACTACTGGAACTTTTTGAGTTGTTTCCCAGAAATGGCAGAATTTCAGTAAGACAAAGACGTTCAGATTCCAAAGTCCTCTGCACAGACTTCCTGACACCAAGACTCACCATTCACCACAACCTGCCCCAATGCGCATAGCCCCTGGTTAATTTCACCTCTGTTGTCCCCAGTGCGTGTTGCCTCTCCCTGGAAAGCCCGTACTCTGTGTTAGTGGGAGAGATGGATTTGAGGCTGCTTCTCCTGTTCTCCACACAGATGTCCTCTGAGTCAAAAATGTCTTTCTTCCTTGGCATTCTTTACCATCTCAACAATTGGCTCTCTGCGTGGGGCGTAACTGGACCAAGGTGGAAACCTCCCTCTCGTTTCGATAACAAGATGTTCATGTAATATATTTCAATTTCTATTGAAATTGTGCACTATATTAATTGAAATTCAGATGTTAGCTGAGTGTGGTGGCACATGACTATAATTCCAGCTACTCAGAAGACTGAGGAGGGAGGATCACTTGAACCCAGGAGTTCAAGAGACCAGCCTTGGCAACATAGTGAGATCCCATCTCAAAAGAAAGAAAGAGAGAAAGAGAGAAAGAAAATCCAGATGTTGAACTAACTTTGCATTCCGGGTACAAATCCCACTTAGTCATGTTGTATAATTCTTTGTATATGTTGGTGGATTGGGTTTGGGTGTATTTCGTTGAGGATTTTTGTATGGGTATTTATGAGAGATATTGGTCTGTACTTTTCTTTTCTTTTTTCATTTATTTATTTTTATTATTTTTTATTTCAAAATATCAATTAAGGGGGTAGTTTTCTTTTCTTATATGTTTGTCTGGTTTTGGTATCATGGTAATATTCGTCTTATAAAATAAATTATTTAATAAAAAGTATGTCCTCCTCTTCCTTTGCTCAGTGAAGAATTGGTATTAATTCTTTTCTAAATGTTTGGTACAATTCAGCAGTGAAGGCTTCTGGGTCTGCTCTTTCCTTTGTGGGTAGTTTTATTGTTTCATTTTGTATTGATTACTGATTCAATCGGTTCACCTACTACAAGTATATTCAGATTGTTTATTTCTTCTTTATTCAGTTTGGTAGCTTGTGTGTTTCTAGGAAGGTATCTATTTCATATGAGATATTTAATTTTTTAGCTTATAATTTTTCATAATATTCATTTATAAATCTTTTTATTTCTGTAGGGTCAGTAGTAATCTCCCTTTATTCATTACTGATTCTAGTAACTGGAGACTTTTTTTTTCCTTGTCCATTATAGCGAAAGGTTTATCAATATTGTTGATCTTTTAAAAATAAAACAGAATTTGGTCTCATTGATTTTTCTCTCTATTATTTTTGTGTTTTCTACTCCATTACTCTCAACTCTATTCTTTATTATTTCCTTCTTTCTACTTACTTTATCTTTAGATTGTTCTCCTTTTTCCAGTGTTGTAAGGTGGAATTTTAGGTATTGATTTCAGAGCTTTCTTCTTTCTTAATGTAGGCATTTACAACTATGCGTTTCTCTCTAAATACTTCTTTAGCTGCTTACCATAAGTTGAGGTATGTTGTGTCTCCATTTTAGTTCATTTCAACATATGTTCTTATTTCCCTTTTGATTCTTCTTTGGCCTCCTTGGTTATTTATTAGTGTGGTGTTTAATATCCAAATATTTGTGAGTGTCTCATATTTTTCCTGCTACTTATTTCTAAATGCATTCCCTCGTGGTTGGAAGACATATTTTATATTATTTCTATTCTTTTTAGTTTATTTTATGACCTAGAAGATTATTTATCCTGAAGATTGTTCTATGTGCATTTGAGAAGAATGTATATTCTGTTGTTGTTGATTTGAATTATTCTATAGATGTCTGTTACTTCTAGTTAGTTTTGTCTTCTATTTCCTTGTTAATTTCCCATCTGGTTATCCTATCCATTATTGCAAGTGGGGTATTGAACTCTCCAACTATTATTGTTGGCTTGTCTATTTCTCCTTCCATTCTGTCAGTATTAACCACATGTATTTTGATGTCCTGTTATTAGGTATATATAATATACTTTATAATTGTTATGCATATTTTATATTTATTATTGTTTTATCTTTCTGATAAGTTAATTCCTTTATCTTTTATCACTATAAAATGTTCCTCTTTTCTTCTAGAAATATTTATTGTTTAAAAGTCTATTTTGTCTATCATCAACACAGCCACTCCAGCTTTCTAGTAGTAGCTGATTACATAATACATCTTTTCCTACCCTACTTTAAGTCTATTTGTATCTCTGAATCTAAAATACACTTCCTATAGAAAGCATATACTTGGATAATTTTAATTCAGTCTGATAATCTCTGCCTTGTGATTATTTAACCCATTTAAATGTAATATTATTCTTGACATAGTTGGATTCATGTCTGCCATTTTACTGTTTTTTAATCTTCTGTCTTGTGTGTTTTTTGTTCCTCTATTATTCTGATATACCTTTCTTTTGTATTAAGTGAATATTTTCTAATAAAGATTTAAATTTCTTTAATAACTTTTTTTACTATATTTATTTGGGGTTTTTTTGTGTGTGTATGTGTGCGTCTTTGTTTTATGTTTAACATATGCATCTTACCTTATCAAAAAGCTTCAGATTTATACTAGCTTAATTCCAGTGAAATGCTATTGCTATATAGGTCTGTTTCATTTCCCCCTTTTTGTGGTATTGTTGTTAGACATATTACATCTGTTAATGTTACAAACCCAAAAGTGCATTATTATAGTTATTACATTACCATCATAAGCATTTCTTTAACCCATTACAGATTTGTTCCCACCCATCTTTTCTGTAGGGTTATTGGCAAATATATTACATATATGTTTCTATATGTTATAGGCCCATCAATATGTTATGTATTTATTATTTTATATAATTGCTTTTTAAAATATTTCAAAAGAAGATAGGAGAAAATATGTATTTATGTTGTCTCTTATAATTTCATAATTACCTTTACTAGTACTCTTTTTTGGTATGGATTCAAATTACTGTATGGGTCACTTGCCTGAAGTACTTCCTTTAGTATTTCTTGTAAGGTGAGTTACTAGCAACAAATTATCTCAGTTTTTGTTCATCTGAGAATGTTTTTATTTCACCTTCATTCAGAAAGATAGCTCTGCTGGATTTTTGTTTAACAGCTTTGTTTTGTTTTGTTTTTGTTTTTTCCCGTTGCTCCTTTTGAATACGCTATGTCACCTCACTGTCTTCCACCTTCCATTATCTGCTGAGAAGTCAGTTGTTAATCTCATATTGGGATTGCCTTGTAAATTCTGTGTCTTTTTTTTTTCCTTGATGCTTTCAAGATTTCCTCCCTGTCTTTGACCTTTAGTATTTTTACTATGATGTACTGTTTGTGGGTCTCCTTGCATTTATTCTACTTGAAGTTTAGTGAGCACCCTGAATGTGTACGTTATTGTTTTTCAGTACAATTATGAAGTTTTCCCTCATTATTTCTCCAAATATTTCTCCTTCTCTTTTCTCTCCTCTGCTTCTGATACTCTCATTACACATATGTTGGTGGCTTAAAGGTGTTCCACACGTCTCTAAGCTTCTTTTTATGTCATTCTTTTTCTTCTCTATTCTTTGTATAATCTCTATTGCTTTATATTCAAGTTTACTAATTCTTTCTTCTGCTAGTTTAAATCTACTGTCCAGGCCCTCTAGATGATTTTTTTTTAATTTTACTTTTTATACTTTTCAACTCCAAAATTTCTAGTTTATTCTTCTCTTAATATAATTTTTATCTCTTTATTGATATTATCTATTTGATATAACATTGTCATCATACCTTTATTTCACTAATTATACTTTCCTTTTGTACTGTGAACATATTTATAATGGTTTCTTTGAAATCTTTTTCTCTTAAATCTGACTTCTGGTCACTCTCAGAGAGTTTCAGTTGCCTGCTTTTTCACTATTGTATGAGCTATATTTTCCTGTTTCTTTGCATGTCTTGTATTTTATTTGGTTGGAAACTAGAATTTTAGATAAAAATATTGTAACAACTTTAGGTATTTTTCTCCCCCTCACACACATACTCAGGACTTGTTATTTGCTTATTTTTGTGTTTGTGTGTGACTAAATAGATTTTTTAGTGAAATCTATTTCTTCCTTACACTGTTAAGCCTCTGATGCTGTTCTTCCAAAAGGTTGTGGCTTTGGTTATGTCCATGTGCGCCCTGTGATGACAGTAGTTTTGGTAGGCATCTCTTCCACTCTTTACCTGACCATATCTAGCTGTTAACCCCCATGAATACTAGCTCATTGCTTTATTATTTTCTGTGTTATTCTAAGGCATACATTTCTCTAAAAATTAATACAATCAAATTATGGCTCCTTTGATGAATTCCTTTCTGAGGTCAGTGCTTGATTTGTTCTGCCACCAGGAAGGCTTCACTCAGATGTTTTATTCTGCAGTACTCCATGGAAATTAACTGGCTTTATTTTCATTAGATCCATGAATCTCCTCACAATTGCTTTTCACCACAACCTCTCCTGTTCTTAACAGAACCCTTAAGCTTGAAATTTTCCATACTCTGTTGCAAAAGTAGTCAGTTATTTTTGGAAGAGATTAAGGACTATCTCCTCTTTGGCCTGCTTCTCCCCTACACAGATAAAATCTTTGAGTCAGGGCTCTGAAGTTGGGTTAGGGAATATGCAAAGCTTCCGTCTAGTTAACCTTGCTCTAAGAGCTGAGAGTTTGATGGAAGGGGCAGAGGCAGTAGCCACATCCTTTTAGTTTGCCTCTTTTGTCACAGACCCAACAACTTGTAGGTGAGGGGATGGCTATTAGGGTTCCAGTATTCTACCAAAGGTAAAGCCATTCTTTCATAAGTGGGCACTGGGTGAGAGAAGGAAGTCCCTATCTCTTGGTTGCACTTGCCCAGGATTCAGCCCTGAGAAAAGGTAGCTGGAGGCCTAATGAAAAACTGTCATGTCCTACTCTTCAAGAGAAGAATGCCTTCCAAATAAGAGCTTCAGGAGGAGAGAAGAGAGGGAGCCCTGTGTTCTTGGCTGCAACAGGGTGGAGTGGACTCTGCCTTGCTGACTTAGAAGGGGAGGGAGGGGGAAGTCTTGGTTCAAATACCATAGACTCTTATGTCTTACCAAATTTTTGTAGATTTTCTGGAATAGATATTTCTTCTTCAGCTGTTTTCCCTTAGGACCACTTCCAGAGCTTTTGGAGAGTTGTTCTTTTAAAAAAATTAATTTTTGTCAATTTTACTGGGGAGCAGATCAGGGAGCTCATCAGGTTTGCTGCTGTGTTGGAAGTTGATTTCTTGGCAACTGTTTCTTGGAGGAGCCAAGTGACACGTCCTCCACCATTGCTCTTTTCCTATGGGCTTTGGGAAAACAGCATTGTGTACATATTTGCAAGCAAGGGGAAACATTTCAGTAGCAGTTACTGTCATTTCACCTGACTATGTAAGAATGCTTCTTAAGCAGCAGTCTGCCTCTATATAGAGAGAAGGAGCATTAACCGAGTGGCTCATTTCTCAGAACTCTTAACTGCCCCAGGGCTCAGCCACTCTCTTTTAATACTGCTCTGGAGATAATGATCTTCATTTTGGCAGAACCCTAAAATGACCTTGATGTTTACAACAGCAGGGGGAAATGGTGAACTGGCTGATGGCAGTAAAATAGACAATTAATTGCAAGTTAAAAAGGAACTCCCTCTTATTCTGATATATACATATTCTTTAATAAAAGTAAAAATCCATAATCTCTTGCTTAAAAAAAACTGTAAACAACTTTCAACTTCTCAATACGTTTTATGATACTGGAGAGAGTGTTGTCAGGTTGTTTTAAACACATAATTGATACTCTTCTTTTTGATAATTGATGTTAAAAATAAGGGGGAATAAAATATGATCTAAAAATAAAGTGTTATATGCAGAGTATTCAGATAGGGCATTTATTTCATGACTTCAAAGCCAGGCTTTTTTTTAACCCCTTAAAAGCCTCATTTAATGATAAAAAATGCTTTTGAATATTTTCTTTAGAGTTTTTATTTAGCACTCTAATTTTACTTTTTATCTAATAAAAGAGATTCTTAAAACTACCCATATATTACCCAATGAAGGCAAAACCACCGTTAACCATGTAAATCAAGTGAGGACTAAATCACATTCTGCTATTTATAACAAGCTTTTGCTGTGCATTATCCAAAATGAGCTAACATACACTTTGACTTTTTTTCTGACATAATTTACAGAAATGTGGCCTTTTTATGACTTTCATAGCTTTTTTTTCTTTATTTCCTATTGATTATAAATCAGCCCAGTTTGCCTTGGGACATCTAGTTAGCAGTGATTCAGATTCAAGTCTGTTACAACTATATTTAGCTAATGTAAAGAAAATAAAATAGATGACTCCTCAGAAGTACTGAGAAAACAACAGCTAACCTTAGCTAATTATGCTTGTTTATGATATATAACAGCCTTGATGGTAAAAGCCATTAACAATGCCCACTCAGCTATGATCTCTGCATAGAAGAATATATCTCAGAAAAGCTTGTATTCTCTCTATGCAGGTCATGTCCCAGAAATTAGTATAGCTAAATATCAAAATATTTCCATAGAAATACTGCTATGCTGGTCATGTCTACCTATTTATGAAAATACTGGCTATATAAATTAGATTCATAGAACATGTTGTAAACTTTTTATTCATTTAGCTCTGCAGTGTGAAAAGAGCTTGGATAAATAAGATTAACATTGGTTAGAAAATATTAAGATAGGTAAAGATGAAGTGAGAATCTGTAACTATATTGACATTTATGACAAAATTTTGCGTATTCATTTCCTTAGCTTTCACTATTCTGAGCATTTAGGAGGCAGAGCAATGATATTAAAATCATTTTGATCCTTTCTCTTTTGTGATTAAACTAATGGTATTAATAATTTCATTCATATAAATACATATAAAACAACTCATTATTCTTGCAAAAGGAGAATTGTATCTGTAATATATTATAGTCCATAGATACTGGAGTGTTTTAGTTTGTTTAGGTTGCCATAAAAGAATACTATAGACCAAGCAGCTTATAAACAACAGAAATGTATTGCTCATAGTTCCAGAGGAAAAGAAGTCCAAGATCAAGGCCCTTGCAGATTTGGTGTTTGGTGAGGCCTTGCTTCCTGATTCACAAACAGTGTCTTCTAGCTGTGTCCTCCCATGGCAGAAGGGAAGAATGAGCTCCTTTGCACCTGTTTTATACGGACACTAATCCCATTCATGAGGGTTCTGCCTTTATGACCTAGTCACTTTGCAAGGGCCCATTTCCTAATATCATCACCTTGGGGGTTAGGATTTCAACATAAGAACTCTGAGGAAACACAAACATTCAGGCCACAACATTGAGTTTTTCTCATTTAAAAGATTTTTTTAAAAAAAAATTGGTAATAGATTAAGAAATCTAAAAGAATTCATGTCTCCTATCTTGATAATTATACTAATAAATGACTATCCTAAAGAACAAATAAAATATAGGAAAATTTATTTATGCAAAAATACACATCTCACCTTTATATACATACATATATATATATATATATATAAAAAACAGCCTATGGTCCCAACTGCATGAGAATCATTAAGTATAGTTTGATGTTTTGATTCAATGGAATAAAGCATAACGATTTTTAGATAATATTCATAAAAATTTATAGTTGCTGAGAATATGTATATACTGTATGTATGGAAAAGTACAGGAAACACAATTCTTTAGATAAAATTATAAGAACTATATAAACAGTAAAAGGAAATAAATCAATGATAGAGAAATACTACAAAGAAATGGCTGCCCTTGAGTGGTGAGCTTGTGGGTATTCATTTCTGGGTCTATTGTGCTTTTGTATGTTTTGCAAACTTTAAAAATAAGTATGTATCTTTTACAATGGGGGTCTTTATAAGGCTTTCATCATTTTGACTGGGGCATAATAAAGCATTAATTCTACTTTAGAGACCTACTTAAAGTAAGAGAAATTATAGGGCAGCATAGTTAAATTCACTTAAATCCACCAACCATTCCTTGAGACTATTGCAGGTGGATATTGGGGCAGTGCAATAGATGAGCTTTACAAATCAAGAAAAATAAGGGAGGGTCTGATGAAAGAGATCATATGGGAGAAGGGTTGCCAATTCATAGCATTGTGGAGAGGGGCCCTCTTATCAGGTGGTA
The DNA here is from genome assembly GCA_023783475.1 of Daubentonia madagascariensis. Taxonomy (NCBI): domain Eukaryota; kingdom Metazoa; phylum Chordata; class Mammalia; order Primates; family Daubentoniidae; genus Daubentonia; species Daubentonia madagascariensis. The sequence goes on from JAKFHU010001035.1 coordinate 4,268,890, forward strand.
TGTGGGCAAAAGGTGATCTCTGCAAACACCTTGTGGAAGAGAATTCCAAGCAAGGAAACAAGTTCAAGTGCCTTTATGTCAGAGAAAACTGAATGTATGAACAGAGGGACTTGAATAAATGAAAGGTTAAATCTAGCCTGGGGGTGGAGTTGAAAGTAGGATGGTCTTTTAAAGAACAACAGATTTCTGAGTTAATTCTTTTAAAATGAGTAGGTTTGCAACATAAAAGAGAGTACAGAAGGGTGTCCAAGTAGAGGCCTTGGCGTAGGCAAAGCATGGAGGCACGGAGCAGAGGGACCTGAAGTCAGCAGCCTCTGTGTGTGGCTGAGCCACAGGGTCCAGGTTGCAGGGGGCAGAGGAGAAGCAGGGAGAGCTTGGCTTTAACCAGGAAACTGAGACTTTACTATGAGAAAACACTGAAAATCCATACGCTGATTAGACCTGTGTTCTACAAAGACCACAGGAAGCAGCATATGAGATGTTAAAGACCTATTTCTGGAGGCTTGGAGAGGTGAACTCTTAGGTCACTCTTACAATGATATAGAGAGAAGCAATAAGGTACTTAACTTAGGTAGCACAAGTAGCATCTGAGAACCATTATGGAAATTAAGCTTACAGCATTGGGTACTGAATGTTCTAATACAGAGAAAGAAGAAGGAGATGTAGTTCATAATAAAGTTTAGATTTCTGTTTTGATTGTCAGATTTGTATACTTGGGCAGGAGAGGTAGGGAGATTGTGCCACAGCTTGTGTGGGAAGAAATGCCCCTTTTCAGTAAAGCGGATGACTTTCCCTCTGGGCGTCTCCCATGAGATGTTGTAGGCATTAGTGCAGATGGCCAGATTGCAAAGGGGTATACGAGTCTCAGCTTAGGAAAGGCGGTTAGAAGCAATATGCATGGCTCTTAGACACAGGGCACTTAGGGAAAACAAAAGAAGGAAATTGAATGAGATGTATGATATTATAGTATTTATCTCAGTTAAAGGCACACATGTATAAAACTACAGTAGATATTTTGCAAAATCATAGTCAAAAAATAATAATAAATACAACTGAACATACTGAAATGGTTTTCTATGGTGGGGAAAGGAATGGGCATGCAGTATAGGAGTAAGAGAAAGAGAAAAATAAACAAGAAAATACATGAAACATTGACTAAGTCAATAAACTAAGAAAGGGATTTTGCATTTACCAATGATGATTATATGCTCTGAATAGAAGTACTGGTTAAGTATTTGTACTGAATGTCAAAAAAGCAACAAAACAAAAAGGAGGGTGAGATTAACTAGAAAACATAAAGATAATGTGATAAATCATGTTTGGTAATGAAAATTTGGTAATTGTGATAAATGTTAATGAAATAAACTCACCAACCAAAACATAGACCCGGACTTGGTTAAAATACAATACAATTCTCTGCCCTTGTTGTTTATAAGATAAATACTTAAAAACAGGAAAATACATAAAGGTTGGAAATAAAAAGATGGCTGTAAAAGTGTACAGCAAAGAAGAGAACCTGTTTGATTATCAGACAAATAAGAGCTAAATTTAAGACAAAATGAATTATAACGAATAGAAAGGGATATTTCATACCAGTAAGAGAAAAAAGAAATAATGTTAGTGAACATACGATTTGTTAACGGTGTCAACCCCAAATGACAAAGCAACAATAAGCAAAATTCCTGGCAAAATATGTCAACTAACAATCAAAGTTGGTAAGCTTTTGACATAACTCTTTTCTAAATAGGCAGATCAAGCAAGTCAAACATAAGCAAAGACATAAAAGATATGAATATCAATAAGGTTTAATATATGCATACATAAACTTTACACAAAACAAAGACTTATTTTTTAAAATAATATAGGAAACATTCATGAAAGTTGACCAGGTACTAGTACACACACACACACACACACACACACACTGAATTACTAAGGGTCAACTTGACACACACTTTATTGAATGAAATAAAATGAGAAAATGCTAACAAAGTGAAAGCTAAGAGAAATATCAGGTATCTGGAAACCATATAACATTATAAAATAATTTGAGTGCAGGTAAAAAAACATTGGAGAAACAAATAATTATAAATAACCAACAATGTGAACACTAGGTGTCAGAATTTAGAAGACATGTTTATACTAGAACCCAAGAGAATTTTACTAATATATCTTTGCATTCATCAGAATACATGAATGAACTACAGTTTCAAAAGAAACAGTCGTAAGATGAACATATGCACGTGCTGAAAGGAATAAGAAAGAAGGACATAATAAGTATTAATATAAAGGCAGAAAACAATTCAGTAGAAAATAATGCTAAAAAAAAAGCAATAGGAAAGTTTAATAAGAACAGACCATCAGATAGTGGGTGTAACAAGCCCATGCACAATACATTGCACAAAAAAATAAGAAAACATAACACTGAGTTAAGAAATTGGGAAACAACCAAGCAGATAATGGAGATTAGGGAAAAAATAAATAAAGCAAGTATACAGGAATAAATTGGTTGGCCCAGGTGAAATAGATGAATTTCTAGAAAACATAAAATGTTAATATTGGCTTGAGAAGAAACAAAATTCCTGAATAGATTAACAACCTTAAGAGGATTTGAAATAGTTATCAAAGACGTTTTAATACTCTTTTATGTCCACCACCCCTGCTATCTATAAAATTAACATTTTATTATGTTAATATAAATTTGATTACAATAATGAATAAGAAAAATGAAAACAAACTTTAAAATTTGTTTCACTATGATCATAGATGCAAAACTCTTAAATATGTATTAAACAAAATAAATGTATTAAAATATACATCTTAATTAATTAGTGTTTATCTCAGTAATGCAAGAATATTTCAACATCAGAAATATTACTGAAATTTACCACATAGAGCAAAAAGGCAAATTAATACAATTATCCCAACATATGAAGAAAAAATATTCCACGAGAAACAAAATTTATTTTAAAACTTAACAAAAAATCAGAAATAGGAAAGTCTGTCCGTAAACTGATTAAATATATTAGGTCATTAAATATGAAATGCACAATTTCAAATCAAAAGTGTAGTTCATTATATCTCAAACAAGAAGCAGTATAATCAATCAAAGTATGCGCCTAAACTATCAACACAGTTTTACTATCTTAACGGTAGCTTGTTTATGCCAGCAGCAAAGAAGTCTGGAAAGTGAGTAGCAATGAAATCGCAAAAGGTGTTTTCCTCAGCTTATTGAGAATTGATTATTGTTCCTTGCAAGAAGTGGTCCAAAGCCTGGAAGAAGTGGTAGTCAGTTGGCAAGGTCTGGTGAATACTGTGGATGACAGAGAGTTTCCAAGTCCAGCCTCTGCAGTTTGAGCAGTGTTGTTCGTGTAACATGTGGTCGAGCATTGTCTTGCAAGAGGATTGGCCTGTCTCTATTGACCAGTCTCGGCTGCTTAATCACAAGCATCCTCATCATTTGATCCAAAAGGTTGCCGTAGACATCACTGTAATTGACTGACCAGGTTTCATGAAGCTGTAGTGGACCACTGAACCACCAAACAGACACCATTAGCTTATTTTAATGAGTATTCAGTTATGGACCATGTTTTGGCACTTCATCTTTATCCAACCATTGTGCCGAATGCTTGCGATTGTCACAAAAAAATCTATTATTTCACACATAACAATTACGTGTAGAAATGGTTCACTTTATGGTGACAGCATCAGAAGGCGAACTTCAAGATGATTTCTCTCTGATGATCGTTTAATTCTGCAGAATCCAATCTATCCAGCTTTTTACTTGTCATTTGTTTCAAATTGCCAATATGTTGGAATGTAAGTCAAACCTTGCTGCTAATTCATGTGAAGGTATAGATGGATTCGCTTCCACTACAGCTTTCAGCTCATCATTATCCACCTTGATCTCAGGCCGCCATGTGGTCCATTTTCAGATTAAATCCCAGAATGGAACTTATCAACCATCTATGTACTGTGCGTTGATTAGCTGCATTCTTCCCAAACACTTCATTGATATTTCAAGCTGTCTGCGCTGCATGGGTTCCACGATGGAACTCATATTCAAAAATAACACGAATTGCTGACTTACCCATGGTTTCACAAAAATTGCTTTAAAAAAATTGAAAGATAATCACAATCCAGAATGTGCATTCGAAAGACTGAGGATGTACCTTCACAATAAAAACAAAACAAGAAGTGTCAAAGGAAATCGGACATTTCATAGTTAATAACCTAATATATACCAAAACTTAATGAAAATATCATAATTAATGAGATAAAAAATTAATATATTCCCTCCACCTCTGCGTATAATAATCCTGACAAAGAATACAAAACAAGAAAAAAACTAACTGTAAATGTTGGAGAAGAAGAGCCACAACTGTCATTATTTGTGGTTGATATGATCATCTATCTAGAAATTTACTAGGAATAAAAATCAAAACCTATAAGAGATTTTAGTAAAGATACTGGACACAAGAATAACTTAGAAAAATCAAAAAGTCAGCCTTACAAAAATGTCAAAAAGAAAATAAAATTTTAAAAAATATCATATCATTTAAGGGAGCAACAAATCCACAAATTACCAAATTTTTAACCTAATAAAAAATATTTAAGACCTGTATCTTAATGAGTCTTAAAGCTCTATTAAAGGAAATGAATAAATGTTTTCATTAATGAAACAATGACTTCAAATATTAAATATATTATTTTTCCTAAATTATTACACAATTTAATAAATTGTGAATTTATTAAAATTTCAATTGAAATGTCATTGAGAATTGCCAGGAGCTAATGGTGGAGAGAGGAAATTGATTACAAGTGAGAGTAAGAACAGTTTTCGTGGTAATGGAAGTATCCTGTATGTTGACTGTGGAGGGACTACAGAACTGTAAGTTTGTCAAAATACATAGAACTGTACCTCTAAAAATAATAAATAAATAGACCAGAATAGATAGTTTAGAAATAAATCCTAGAAAGTAGTAAGACAAAAAAGTCATATGTATCTTCAAAAAGAGCCACTGTTACACTGACAAAATTTTTAATATCAAGAATGGAAGCCAGATTGCACTGAGATATGTTCAATGTGCTAAGGAAAAGCCTCTCTCAACCTATAATTCTATGACCTAATTTAAGAATGAAGAAGGGGGTTGGGGGGAGACATCTTCAGAAAAACAAAAAATGAGACAATTTACCACTATCTGATTTAAAAGAAATTTTAAAAGTTGAGTTTTAGGTAGAAGAAGATGAAAGTTCAGAAGAAGAAATAAAGAAGAAAGAAAATGATAAATATGTGATTTAATGTAAATAAATGACTTATAAAAATAATAATAGCATTTTATCAGGTTAAACTGTAATGTAGATAAAGTACAAAAAACAGTTTTATATATATAATCAGGAGAGGAATATAAGGAACTAAAATATTCTAGGGTCTTTCTGTTTCTGGAAAGAGGGTAAACATACAAATTTTGGCCTATGAAAAACTAAGGACAGAGTACATACGTCCCAGGTTAACTGCTAAAAGAATAAGCACAGAGGCTCTAGTTCCCAAATTCAAAGAAGGGGAAAAAATGATAAAAATAGTCAATCCAAGAAAGGCAAGAGAAACGAGAAAAAGAAACACAGGACAAGTGTGACTATAGTATGACATAAGATGACAGTTGCAAATTCAATTCTTTACAGTAAAAATAATGGACTAAACAGTGGTGAAAAGAAGAGAATCTGACTTAGTTTTTAAAAAAGACTGAATGACTTTAGCAAGAGATTCCTCTAAAAAGTAGAAAAAAATAAAAAATTCCAGCAAATTCCATCCAAGGCAAAGCTGGTGCATAAATGTTGATATCAGACATGGTACACTTCATGAAAAATAATGATCATTATGAAATGTACTTCCTAATGACGCAATGTTAAATTCACTGAAATGATACAACAGTATCAATTGTACATGTGTCTAATACCGTATCATAAGGATGTAGTATGCAATACTGTCTATGTATCTGTCTGTCATCTGTCATCAGACACACATGCAGTGACCCCAGGAGTGTGATTAACTCCACTCTCTGCATATAAAGGCCAATAAGAGAAGGCAGCAGCTTGGAGACCTGAGCCAGGGTGATGTTCCAGGAGCACAGCTAGTGGGGTGAGCAGGTAGGGGCGCGTGGTTCAGGGGAACTGCCACATTTAAGGGGAAGGTGGTGAAAATGTATTTGTTTGTTAGTTGTTTTTGTTTATTGTTTTTAAAGAAAGAAAGCCCTGGGAAAAAAATTAACAAGGTCAGAGGAAATCACCACCATCGCCAAGAGTCAGGGTAACCTTGACGTGAATCAGTGCTTAATCCTCAGCAGGGTGGCTGCTCCATCTTCAGCGGTCAGCTGCCGCCCACCTGCACCCCAGAGAGGGGCCTGTCCCTGATCCTGGCCCTCAACAGACCATGGACTGGCTGCTTTTCTTCAGTGCTGGACTGTCCCCACCCTTCCCCAGCAGCCACCGCAGACTCCCTTGGAGCAGGGCAGGGTCCTAGAGCCCAAGAGACTGAAAGCTGTGGCACTGCTCCTCCCAGTGGCCTCAGGCTTTGCAGAGGGGAGAGGTGGGGGGTCTGGGCCCTCCCCAGGGTAGCGGTGCACCTGCACCCCAGGAGATGCTCCTCAGTGAGGACTTCCCCAGGTCTGGGGTCCCTGGTCAGCTGTGCTGTTCCCTTATCCCACACTTGGCTTTTAAGAAGTTGAGGAAAAGTTGACTGCTTTCTTTTTCACGGCCTTCGGTCAGTTTCCTTTGCCTCCCCAGCTCTGCCAAAGCTGAACCGGGTTTTGAGGCCCTTCTCTACTTTGTGGGGCTTTTCAGTTCATTAGGGGGCTCAAAGCAGATTATAATTCTGTAAATTTGTTAACTTTTCTCATCGGTGGCACGGGAGAGATTTTTTCTGGCCACTTTCTACCTCCTCCGCAGACGGAGCTCTTCCTGGGTGTTTTTTGTGCATGAAACTTTGGAGCCATGATCTCCCTCATTCCTTATCCATAAATTCAGATTCATTATATTAAACAAATCTGTACATCAAGATCAATTTTGTGCTGAAAAGGGCTGTTTCCTGAGAAAGTTGTCGACGTTCCTCAGATGCTCTGTGTTCTCTTAGAAGGCGTGTGGACACCTGGATTCCACCGGGATGTGGACCGTCCTCTCTCCTGCTGGGCGGCATTTCCTCCTTTGCCAGTGAGCATCTCTTACAGACGACGTCTTTTGCCTCAGAAGCTGTGGGGGGGAATGTGATCTGCTAAGGTTTATGTGGGGCCAAAAGTTACTTCATTTATGACTAGCATCCGTCAACAGTTCACTTCTGTGTGTAAGACTCTGTGCAAACATTTCCTCAGTTGCAAGAAAGGTAGAGTCATAGTTGCCCTTCTCAGAAGCAGCAGAGTCAGGATTTGGAAGCAGATTGGTTGTATAGAGTCCTTGGCCCTGGCAGGGCTGGCCTCACTCTGCTGCCCGCCTCTGCAAGGCAGGGACCCAGGCTCAGGGGCTGCGTGGGCCAGAGGCAGGGCTGGAGTCCTGCCTGGGTCTGTCCGCCCCAGGGGGAACTCCCACTGCAGTATGTCTCCTGCTGCTGTACAGACACTGCCTTTCACGAAATTGTAAAGAAGGCAATGAGGCAAGTTGCACTTTTCTTAATATATAAAAATAAATAAATGGCCACAGATAAAAGCCTTCAAGCTCTGCACCTACTTAAGAGCTAAGGGGAGGGAAAGGTTATATTTTTTCACACTGAGGTGTCCCCATGGTAACATGAAAAAATCCTTTCTACTCTGCAAACCACACTCGTGCTATCAAGACTCCACAGAAAATGTTTGCCCGTTTGTAATCTAAGGTTAAAGAAAAATAGACACACATATACAATGCTTTGGAATGTTCACTTTTGAGAGGTTTTACCCTACGTTATCTGGCTCCCTGCAGTCTGTCTGTCAAGGGTAGACAGAGGAGCTGCTACAGACCAGCTCTGCGCAAGATGATCACCATCTGGGGGTGTCTGGTTGTGGTGAACTCATGGTGGCAAAAGTCCTGCATCCTGCAACATCTCCTTGTGTGGAAAATGAAAGCAAGAGCTTCAATGACACATGAAAGACAAAATTGCAATAACATCTGGTCAGAATCATGGACTGCATCCCTTAAAAGGTACATTTGAGGGAGACCTCATTTTATTTATTCAGCAAGTGTCAGCAATTTCGGGCAGTCCAGACTCCTTATTTAAAAGTCCTGACAATCTAGTTGTCTACAAATAGGCAGAACTATAAATTAATGTAGCCAACAAGGAATGGCAAAATAAACATGACTTCTTATTTATCTAATACAGTAGATACAACTGTTTCTATTTTTATGTACTTTATAAATCTATAAGCCAACAATATATTTTTTAAAAATAAGACTGAGAGGAGGTTGTGGTACTCTTGACGACTGTATCTTACCAACATCTGTTAGGCTGTGTGCTAAATAAGCAACAGCATAAGGCAATAAAATGGGGAAGGGAAGGTGTTAAAACCAGGATCACACCCTCTCTAGGACTCGCTCTTCCTTTGTGATCTCCCTGGCCTATGTCACATTGCTTTTGTGGAGCTTAACACACACAGTTGTTTTTGTGTACCATGCACCTCATTTATCAAGATCCTGGAGGCACAGTCTGCTCCCTGTTTATATTCCTGTAGCCAGAATCAAGAGGGTAATGGGTCCCCAATAATCATAAACACCAGTACAATTGAATTAATAACAACAAACACAACAAATAAGCACAATCCCTTTGAGCAGATTTTCACAAGAGGGAGGCACAAAATGGAGATGAAATTAAATTTTCATGCACCAAGCAATCTACAGACATGATTACATTTCACCTTCAGAATGCCCTTATGCAATAAGAATTAGTATTCCATTTTTTTTAAATTAGGAAACTGGGGCTCAGAATGGTTAGGTGACACAGGACCCAAAAAAGGTTTGTAAGACAAGAGCAAAGGGTAAGGGGTAAGGGAATTTAAGACATGCATTTGGGTTTCCCGCCAGTGTGGGAAGAGCACATCCTCCTGCTCCCCCAGGAGGATGGACAGAAGTGGAAAGCATCTAGGCTTTGGAAACATTTGTGTTTGAATCATGACTCTTTCACTTACTAACTGGTATTTCTAAAAGCTACACAACCCCTGTGTGCCCTACACTCTTAATTAAAATAGAGAAAATAATATTTAGCTCAGAGAGTTTTATCTATGAGATACAAAGTGCCTACTTGGTATATACATTGACTGGGGCAGAGGAAGTTCATAATAAAAAATAAGGCATAGCCACTTGCTCCAAGTCATTACTATCATAGGAAGATGTCACTTAACTCACAAGCTAACCAATCTATGGTGTATTTTGGTACAGTAACTGTATTTTGGTGCAGTTCATCATGAGAAAGGCATTCTGTGTTGTATAATCCTTTAATGAGCATGATAAAATGTCTCCCCAAATTCTAAATGTAATAAAACCTATGCAAATCTACTGTATCAAAGAACATGTAGGTAATGAATCAAACGAAATAAGATCATTTCTTTTGTTCCCTGGTATGAGGGCATGCTCCTCACGAGACCATATGTTTCTGCAAGGCCATTTTATTGCCAATGATCCCAGGCAGCAATTCAAGTGACACTGGACAGCACAATACCTATCAAATTATCTCACAGGCTGAGTTTCCAGTTTTCAGAACTAGTTGATCTGTATCTCTTTAGTCTGGCTTACATCTGCTTATTTCCTCACCAACCTGGTCAATGCTACAATCTAATAACTCAACATTGATGTTGAGATAAAATCTTGCAGGTCTGGGTGTTTATATGAGAAGCTCACTTCTTTAACAATAGCAACTATAGTAGAAGTGTTCCTAGAACTAATGTATTTAATACAATTACAGAAAACACCAGCACAGTGCCGGGAGGGAGGAGAACACCAGGCAGTTTATTACTGAAAATAAGGTAACTCAGTTTACTTAAAGGGCAGTATATACACAGAGAAGTACTTGACCAGGTCATATAGAAGTTGGTTTCTTGGAGAGCATCTATACCCAGTACTCACTCAGGGAGCATTTGGAAAGGTGGCTTGGCATAAATACAGTGTTGGATTCAGGGCTCCCTTATTCAAATGTGTAATAAGAAATGTACCTATTGGTTAATTCCAGGAATTGGGCCACCATTGTTCCTCAACACACCCAGCGGGATGGATGCAAGATGCCTGCCTTCACATGCCTCCAGACGTTGGCACACGCCCTTCGCAGCTCCCAGAGCGCCTGCTGCCCTCTGCTCTTCACCACTTACACTCTCCCTTCAAAACCCAACTTCAATTTTATCTTCAAGTGCAAGAATTTTTTGACCCTCTGAAAAAAAAAATCACACCACCTGTATTATTTCATTGCCCCACAAATACTATTTTTGCTGCATTTATCCTCATATATTGACATTTATTTGTTTAGAAGTCTGTGTTGAATGTACAGTAGACACTGAATAGTAATATATTTAATCAAATAACACCTTCCCTCTCAGACGGCAGTGTGATAGATACCTTGAATGAATGGATGCTTAGACACTGAGACTCAACTCGTAAAAAGTGACCTTTTTTCTGTATTAATTCTTTCAATCCTTCAATTAAAATATAGACCAAACATCTATTAGAGCCATACTTTATGCAAATCTCTGGAGAAGAAAGAATAAATAAGCTTTTCTATTCTATTTATAAACTTGGTGAAGAAAAACATTTCCTTTTTTTATTTTTTGAGAAAGTATTAACACAAACTATTTTTTCATAGGCAAATTTTTTGTAGTGTAAATTGACTAATAGTTTTTATTGTAATTACTCTTCAGAAAAATGGTGTAAGGTTTTTTGTTTGTTTGTTTTTAGAAAAAGGCACTTAGAGGATTCATTTCCTCAAAGATGTAGAAAGCATTTTGGGCATTAAGAAAATAAATAGCCTGGAGGCTGCGAAGAGAATGAAATTGTACCTTTGTTAATTTTAACGCTACCATCTACTGTTATCAAGAAGTCTACATTCAGACTAAATGGCAATAGCAGCTGTTCTTGGGGGAGTTCTCTGGGTGAATGGCGTTATGTTCAGCACTCATTGAACAGAGAAGAGAGAATTTTCTTGCTAGTCCTCTGTGGCACATCAAAGAATTAATAAAACCCAGCTAAGTAAGAGGTGCCTCTATGAGCCTTGATTTTCTCATCACTAAAATAAATGGGTTGGGGAAGATTAGGTGCCTTAACCTAAAATATCCTTTAATCTGCATCCTCATCTCATACACATTGACAAAACCACCATCAGCTTTGGAGGGGTGGAGAGAAGTGGAGCACTGCAGAAGATCACGACAGAGAGGAGCAGGAAGCAAACAACCTTATTCAAAAACTATTCTACATGATGCCAAGTCCACTTCCATCCTGACAGTTCAAGCTCAGTTCTGTTCTCTGAGATTAATAGCTAATTTGGAGCTGGGGCAGAAATCTATATTTCTCTGTGTCTGATATCTATACCCACACCTATGTCTGTCTACCTATCTAGCTATACGTATTGACATTCAACATGCAAAGACAGGTGGTAAACAAGAGTGTTCATGAAACAGCTCAGATGGGGTCTTTCATGCTGGTACCTCACAATCCTAACGTGTGGTGGAAAGTGAGTGTGGTGACTCATATTGTAATGTGGCAAGTGTACAGATCAGTGTTTCTCAAACTTGAATGGACATCAGAATCACCTGGAGGCATTGTTCAAACACAGTTCTGGATCCTACTTTAAGATTTTCTGATCCAGTTGGTTTTAGGGGTGGTCCAAGAATTTGTATTTCTCACAAGTTCCCAGGAGATGCTGCTGTTAACAGTCCCAGGACCACACTTGGAGAGCCAAGAGTGGGGCCAAATTAAGTGAGAAACACCCGTTTCATGTCTCAGTCTCCTTCCCCATCAGTAAAAAGTGTAATTGCCATAGCAACTACAATTCTTCATTTTAATTGCTCACATGCTCTTGCACAAATGTGGTTTTCCCTTTTGGAGCTCCAGCACTTGGATGGCATTTATTTATTGGCCTGTATCTATTCTTGTGTAAAGGGTATCATTGCAAAACAGCAAAGAAATTGTAAAAAGTCAGATATACCCAATATTACTTAATAAATGACCATTGTTGCCAGGAAAGCATATAAGCTCCATATATAAGCTCTGCCTGAATGCCCGTTAGGTCCTAAGATTTTCCCTGGTGCTTTGGCCATCGATCTTTACATTTCAGCTCATGAACCACCTGGCAGGTTTTGTTTTTTGAAACATGTTGAAGTTCACAAGAGTTTTACCATAATATTTTACCAACAATAATACAGGAGTCAGCAAATCTCAAGGAAGTATCTTTTCAAGTGTCTCTCACTTATCTGCTTTTCTTTTGTACCTTTCTCTAACAATTACTGTGGGATTTTCTGCCCTCAATGATCAATTAATTTTTCCATTGTAGAAAAACTACAAATACTCTTGGAAGCTCTTCTCAGCTCTTGAATTGTTTTCTTAGGCTAATTTATCAATGCCATTTAAAAAATATTTTTTTCTTAAGGAAATAGTCTTAGTAATAGATTTTTTGATTCTTGCTCAATTATAATTAGTGAAATCATTCCAAGATCATTTGTTTTTGATTCAATGGGAATTTGGGAGACTTGAAAATTGGAGGAAAACTATCAATTACAGGTAACCCTGATGTAGCAGACCTTTAACAGTCAGCATCTCATACAAGGCTCACAACTATACCGGAGAGCTGATATCTGGTCCACTTTACAGAGGAGGGAGCTGAGGCATAGAAAGGAAAAGGAATTTAACCAATTTCACACGGTCAGAGATGATAGCTCAGGGATTCAATGTGTGTGTGTCAGGTCCCAACGACTCCACTAAGTGATACTTTAGAGCTATATACACTGTAAGAGAAATAGTATTCAAGGTACTTGGTCATATTTTTCTTGATCCAGAAAAGTTACTACCCCACCTCCAAATATGCTTTATAATCTCTTCCATTTGAATTTGAAAGATGTCTCTATTAGTAAGTAGAAAAGATGTATGACAAAGAAGCATCTACATAAACTAACGGCTACTCAGTGGTTCTGGAGAAACATCCTGAGTCCTGGCTCAGGGCTTTCCTCAGCGCAGAAAACCATAATTACCCCCTTTTTTCTTTGTCTTAGACACATCATGCTCCATGGGGTCACAGGCTACCTATGATATCTTGTAGTTTACACACTGGAAGGTTTAGATCAGAGGGAATATTTGTTCATTCCTTTATTGGCATTTACTAAGAATGCTCACAGTAAATGATCCACAGTTAGGTGCTACAATGATGCAAATATGAACAGGAGAAAATTTCTGGTCTTCGGCAGCCACCAGACCATAGAAGGATATAAAAGGATTACGTGTGACTAGCAGTCATTACCTATCAGCTGCCATACACAAAAGCAAAGGAAATGTCATACATGAGAAACAGTAAGAGACCGTGAGGTAGCAGAAGACATGACGACTTCAGGCTGGCAGGATTGGGACCTTCCTGCTCAATGGAAGAAGGTGGCATTTGGCCGTACTTGAATGTTTTGTTTTTAAGTCTACGTGTACCTGCTTTTGAGATGCACAAAATGACCAGCTGTAACCAACTGTGTTACAGGAAGAAAATATTAAGTTTGCAGTTCTAATAATTATCTAAATTGTTTTCAAAAACTACATTAAAATTTGATTTATTGTTGAAACTGGCACTTTCATTCATAAGCAAGTGTCATATCTAACACTGAGCTGTGCCTAAGGAAGGGTGGCGTCCGTGACACAGAGGAGTGGACACCTGGCCTTCACGGTGTCCTTTGTCCTACTGCATACATCATTGAGTGCCTGGTTAATGGGATTAACAGATTATATCACTTTGTTTTAATTAAGTAGCACAGAGAAATGCGCAAGTGGCTTGGAAATGTTTATGTAGAAGCCACATATTAAAAATATTAATGATTTTACAAAGTCATCAATAAGAACATGGCAGAACTCACATTTCTTCCATGCCTTGTACAAGTTCAGTTCCAATCACACTGTAGACAGTGAGAACCTAAAAACCAAAATGATCAAAAAGACTATTTAAATTACAGACTTATAGCAAAAATTATTCCTTATATACCTCACCCAAAACATATATTTTGCCCTTTTTAATTTAATTTATAAATAAATATGCAAATGATATACTGGTGAATGAATAAATGGATAACTAAAAAACAGAAACTATCTTTTTCTTTAAAATCTAAGTAAAACTAAGACTAAGCATTAAGTGATTTAGATCCATAGATGAAAAGATGTGAAAGATAAAGACATGGGTTTTGAAATTTTTCTATGAATTCATTAAAGTGCAAAGTTGGAAATGTCAAGGTTTAGGCACTGATACAAAAATTGATTTTAAAATATAAGCTCATAACAATAATACATGTATTTATTTTAGGAATAAACATACATCTGTTACAGAATGTGTACCAAAGATTTTTTTTAAACAAATTAAGTAGTCTGATCTAAAATTTGGACATTATTTCCTAAAGGGATGGGCAAGATTCTATACTCTAGTGATCCCAGTAACACCCCAGAATAATTTGCAAATGGTACGGATCACTCCAAGCCCTAGTCAATGTGGCATCTCTAGCACTTAGCAGCACACTTACTAATAACAGCCATTTAAAAATTATTGTTGAATAAATGTTAAAATAAAATACACACAGTTACATGATAAATGAGTTGATATGATTTATATTTCCTCCTTAAAAACAGCCTTGAAAAGAGCAAAATCACGTTTCTAGATTGTCAGTGAAATGAAAACTGAATGACTTGTCCAAAAGGAAACAGGTATTGAAGTCTTTCAAAGCATACACATATATCTATACAAACAACATAAATATTGTCATTTGGTTCAACAGTTGAAATTATATCAAGTGTATTTTTATATCTTGTCCTCTTTTCTCTCATAGTAATTATTTAACATCAGAATCATAATGTTTAAATAATTACTTTAGGCAATAAAAGATATTTATACCTTTTTAACAGCAAATCTTTAATTAGCATATTAATCAAAAGATGAATAATTTACAAGTTCAGTAACAGGTATGAATTATTTTAAAAGACACCTTGTCCATGAAGAGCTCAGAAAGTTTATCAGTTTTTTGAGATGTTCTTGGGCATCTAACTATGAGGGTTACTACCTATTCAATCAACTATGCAGAAAAACAAGAGTATGAATCTCAATGGACTAACGACATTTAAATTTTCACCCAGGTTCACTCTCTGTCCTGCAGTCCTGACCTCTTATTTGGCCCCGGCTGAAACGTAAAGCAATTAACTCCAGATTACCCTTGCAACCACGACCTCAACAGCACCCAGACATGGTCAGAAGGGTAGGCTTCTAGCTTAACCTAGTGAACGCTGAGTTTAAGTCCTGAGTTGTACTCAAAAGGAAGTTAGTTTGCTTATGAAGACACACTCACAGTAGCTTGAGGAGAGACTTAAAATGGAATGCTTTCCGTCCTGGGTCCATGCCAAAAAGTGCAGGGTCTTGAAAAAACAGCAGGATAAGATTCGTCCTGAGATGTGTTTTTCTATCCTTAACACAGCAGCACATGCCAAACAGTTATAAATGGATAACCCAGGTGAATGGGCCATGCTATTGAGGGAAGGGGGGACCTCTATCTTCTCTCTTCTCTGACTGATTTATTTAAATTCCTCATTTACCCCTTCAACCCTATCTTTGATAACAATAATTCATGATAGCTACTGTTAACTGTAGCTACGTTATACTAATACGATGGTTAAAACGTAAAAACGCAAACCAATGGTTATTTTGTGAATCGGGGTGCATTATGGTCAGTAGCATGAAGTGCACCAACAACAGGCAACTCTGGGGAGGGCATGGCTCTGAGCCGGGAATCCCAGGCCCCCGGGCTCTCTCCCGCCTGGTGAGAGTCCCGCCTGGGCTGTGGGAGACCGCTGGCCACCCAGAGTGGAGCTGTGTCACCGCCTGCCTGCACTGAACTGGTTCCAGGGCTGTGACCAGCGGCCAGCAGGGAGGCAGGCAGGATGAGGGGCGACACCGACACAAGAAAAATAACATGGGGTGGATGCGAGTGCTCTTCCACCGGACATTTCCTTACTTTGACATCTATTTTGATATCCTGATTTAAACAGAACCACGAGCGAAGGAGTGCCCATACCACCTCATTCATCATAATTCAGCAACGTCGTTATGTATACAGTTTTCTCAATAAAGGTTTTGAATCGAAAAACGGTCCAGAATACACCAACATACTTTCCAGAAGGCGGACACAAACAATGCATATTGTTCTTCCTGACTTAATACAAGTGCAGTAGTGTTCACGGGACTTTGGAGATAAGTCGTTTTTACTTGGTCCGTGGTTCTCATCGCTGCATCACTAAGCACGTTGCACACCCATGAGGTGGCTTTTGCCATATGCCTCATAGGGTCAGCGCCTCGAGGCCCATCCAGGAAGGATCAGACCGTGAGGAGGAATAAGAGAATGGAGTAAACTATAATATGAAAAATCACAATCTCAAATTACAATATGAAATGAAAAGGAGAGATAGTAAATTTGAGAGGTTCCCGGGACTCTGGAAATGTCATTTGATGAGGAAGATCTGTGCAACGCTAAGGCCGGTGTGCGGGGCTCGGGGGAAGGCGAGCCCGGCGGAGCGCAAACGCGGCGCCGAGCCGAGGGCGCGGGGCGGCGGGGCGCGCGCTCTCCCGCCGCGAAGGCGACCCGCAGCGCTCCGCGAAATGCGGCCGAGCCACAGCGCCGCTCGGGGAAACAGGTCGCGCGGGACCAGCAGTGCCTGTGCGCGCGCACAGGCCAAGGGACTTATTTCTTACAATAAATTATGACTTTATTTAGAAGTGTTTAATGAAACGTCCTCCAAGCAGACGAAGTG
This sequence comes from Daubentonia madagascariensis, assembly GCA_023783475.1. NCBI lineage: Eukaryota > Metazoa > Chordata > Mammalia > Primates > Daubentoniidae > Daubentonia > Daubentonia madagascariensis. Next base: position 4,285,858 of record JAKFHU010001035.1, read on the forward strand.
AGATGCAATAGGCCAATTCTGAGCCAACCAGGGCCACGCTGTTTTCGCCCGCGCTCCAAGCCCGGGTACCGACACCGACACCCTGAGCCGACGCGAGACGCCCTCGACCCCACAGGCGGGTCCGCGCTCACGTGCGACCGGCTCTCGCGCCGCTCGGGCACCCGGAGCGGGCCCAGCGGACCTCGGACGCCTCGTCTTGGCACCAGGGTCGTTGAGAGCCACCGCAGCCCCACCTCGCAGAAAGCTTCGTGCTGAACACGGCAACATTCTCTACAGCCCCGTGCGCGCAGGACTCGCGCCCTTTCCGAGCTCCTGCGCGGACACGGCGCCAGCAGCGCGGCCCCCGGGAGGCGACGAGGACACGAACGGCCCAGGGCGCGCGGGCTCCTCCCCCGCGAGGACGGGAGCCGACGCCGGGCGGCCCGGCCTCAGATCCGCGAGAAGCCGTCCTTGGTGCTTCTGCGTCGCCCCGTCTGTTCTTTGCTCTAGCAGCACGGACAGACTGAGAGGGCGCGTCGCGGGCCTGGGAGGCGTCCCGGACGTCGCTCGCTTGCTGTGCAGACTCCGCCACGGACGGTCCAGGCTCCCCGGGGTCCCAGCCCGCCCCGGCTCCACGGCGGAGCGAGGCTGGGGCGGCCTCCGGCAGGGCGGCTGATGGCCACCCACCTTGACCCCGCTAGCCGTTCTAGGGCAGCGGTCCCCAGCCTTTTGGACACCGGGGACCGTTTCGCGGAGGAGTTTTCCACAGACGGGGCGGGGCGTGGCCACTTCCGCTCCGCCTCAGCTCGCCAGGCGTTGGATTCTCACGGGAGCGCGCCCCCCGGGTCCCCCGCATGCGCAGTTTGCAGCGGGGCGCGCGCCGCCTTGAGGTCTGGAGCGGCCCGGGCGGGGCGGGCGAGCGGCCGAGGGGCGGGCGGCGGCGGCGGAGCGGGGAACGCAGTGCTCGGGGCCCTGCTTTGCTCGGAAAGTCCCGTGTTTGCTTTAGTCGCAGTCCTGACGTGCTCCTTCCTTTATTTCCTTCTTTTATTATGGCGTGAGTTCTTGTCGCGGCACGCTCTGACGGTGACTCAGGAAGGAAGCCCAGTGAAACTTGGCGGCCCCCGAGCCCCTAACCGCGGCCCAGACAAACCAGCAGACGGTCCCCTCCGCTCCGCGGCCTAACTGCAGGGGGAGGGGAGGCTCCGCGGTGCAGCCCAGGTGGGCGCTGACTCCCGCACACACAGCGAACACCCGACACCGCACACACTGCACATGCACACACACCACACACCCATGCACACACACCCGACACCACACACACATGCACACACACACATGCACACACACCCGACACCACACACTGCACATGCACACACATGCACACACCCGACACCACACACATGCACACACATGCACACACACCTGACACCACACACACACATGCACACACACCCGACACCGCACACACTGCACATGTACACACCACACACACATGCACACACAGCTGACACCACACACACATGCACACACACCCGACACCGCACACACTGCACCACACACAGACACTGCACCCCACACACCACCAACACACACTAACTTAAATACAGGAGTTTTTAGCCTTATGTTAAGTTATTCACGCAGCAAATGTAAACTGTTGGGGCACTTTCATTTGCCACATCCTGAGCTGGGATGAGAACTCAGAGATGAAAAGGCAGCGACTACCCCGAGCTCACAGTGCTTTGCACAGAGCAGGTCAGCTGGCAGCCAGGACATGTCATGAGCATCCTGAGCAGGCAGGAGGCTCCCGCCTTCCCCGTCCCTTTGAAGTCCCCCTTGAGGTCGGTTTAGTGGAGGAAGTTTTTACCTTGTCCCTGAATGAAAATTCTGGCAGGCCCAAAAATCTTCTGACCATTCTCAGGTAATTCAAAAGGTTAGAGTCTTTGTAAGAAATGAAACACAGTCTTGATTCAGAAACTGGGACGCACGCTCCAATACGCTCATCAACAGGTACATCCACCTTCTTTCCCCAGGTAGACCTCTCCAGGAGGGTGGAGGTGGCACGGAGGAGGCCTGGCTGCTTTCTTCCTTCACCCTCACCTCCTTCCTGGCTCCACTCCTGCCCCACCTCCTCTGACTCTGCTGCTGGGAGGGGCAGCTGGGAGAGAGAAGTTTTAACTACCTGGTATTGTTATAAAATGACTTCACATCCCTCAGTCTGGCCTCTGTTAAAGTCTGCGTCTGGTGAACACTCTGTATTCTTCAGAAGCCGCATTTACCTTGATGTGGAAAAGCCCTTTTATTCTGGGGTCACTGACTTCTCCATCTTCTACTACCTCAGTTTCTCCTTTGCTGAGGGCTATTCTATACTCAGGACAGGCCCATAGCAAAGAACTTAAAATGCCTCCACACCAGCTGGTACATAGCTTACATGTGGTCCATTAGGAACACTCACTCATTCTTTGAACAAACTCCTGACACGAAGGCTAATCTAGCCCCCCACAATTTATATCCCCATCTGGACAATTCACAGGCTTGATTCAGAGACAACCCCGAGGTCCAGAGGACACATTTCGAACTCTCCAGGTGGTCCTGGCAAAGCCCATCTCATTAGGCAGAAGGTGAGAGTTAAGAACCTCCTACCCTTGCCCTAGGAGGTGGGATTCACAGGATGCCGGCAGGTCTTATCAAAGAGCCTTCAACAACCCCTCTACTGAACATGATTGCTGGGTGTTTTAGGGGACACTGTGCTCAGCCATTCTGCTTTAAACGTCTGAAAGTTCTATAGATGGTCTATCTCACAATTCATTAAGCACTTTCTCTTTTGGTGCCTCAGTAAAAATTACTAGATATGCAACATAACAGGAATTAGTTCATGCATGTTTCTACCACTGGAAACATTCCTTTTCAGAGAATGTTTATTAACTGCACATTATGAAGTCAAAAATATAATAAAGTGGACCCTTAGATATTTTGAGATTTTGATAAGATATAGGAGTAGGCAAAGGAAAACTCAATTAGGTCAGTGAGATTTTCATAATGAGTATATTTCGTTACATTCTAATTCTCACTAAATAGATGGACAATATAAGTCAGTGAAATGAGAGCTCTTTATTTATAAAAGTGACCCAAGAAAATTTCAATGCAAATTAAATAAATAAAAAAGTAAATCATTTGGTAGCCCAAGGCAAAAAGTCTTGTGTGTCTTCTGTATAGGAAAAGAATAATTTATACCATAAGGAAGGCCTGATTTTGGCACTCCAGTACAGAATTACATCTGTTTAACATGTATTACGCTTGGTGACAGAATAGACAAACTATTAATATAATATATAGCAATTTAACCAAACATGTAAAGTACAATAAATCCTTCTCTTCTACTGGCAAAACTAGAAACCAGAATGGAAATACAGTCAGATACACCACTTTTCTTAACCAATGTATTTATGGGAACATGACTTTCACCATGAGATGTATTTAATTTCTATTCTGTAATTTAGGTCATAATATTATCCTCCATCATCGTTTACTTAACAACATGCTGTCTCCACAGTTAATTTTAACCAAAGAATAAACTTGAATATTCTAAGTTTGAAATATTGAATGTTACAAAATCCCGGGGGGCAGGGGTAATCAAATATACATATATTAGAGACAGAGCCCCTGCAGGACAGGATAACTGCCTGACCAGAGGACACTGCTCCCTTCAGGGCCGGCTTTTCTTTAAACCACTTTTTCCACCTGGGTTCTCCTAACAGCTTCCTCCTCTCTGCCCTCCTGCCTGCTCAGGCCCCTGGTTGCTCCACTATCCCTCTTGGTTTTCTTCTATCCTACCCTGACCTATACAAATAGTCACTTTATTAAATTCTCCTCAGAGTATCCCAATTTGAAGCTTCCATTTGTTCCTCACTGGGAGTCTGTCTGCAGTCACAGATTTGTAAATCTCTGTGTGTGTCTGTAGATATACATATGCACACAGGCATTGTAGTGGGTTGAATTGTCGTCCCCCAAAAAAGTGTGTTCTTGTCCTAATCCCCAGAACCTATAAATGTGACCTGATTTGGGGAAAAAAAGTCTTTTCAGATCTTATTAATTTAAGGATGTCAAGATGAGATAATCCTGGATTTCGGGTGGACCCTAAGTTCATGGACTGGTGTCATTCAGAGAGAAAGGACAGGGAGATATGAGACTCGGAGACACAGACGACATGAGGAAGATTCTCCCCTAGAGGATCTGGAGGGAGCACAGTTTTGTTGACACCTTAATCTTGGACTTCTGGCTTCCAGAACTGTGAGAGAATAAGTTTCTATTTTTTAAGCCACTTAGTTTATGGTCATGTTACATAAACCATAAGAAAACAATACATACCTATATCTATTGATCTATATGTTTGTTTGTATAAACATAAAATTGTTAAAAATATATATATGTAAAGTAAAATCTTGTAATGCAATTACTCCTGATAGTGGGACAAATGTGGAAGAAGACATACACTCTTCAGATGTTATCTGCATATCAGGGCTGTCTGGAAAGTATCCAGCGATTGTTGATATAGCAAGAATGGTTACATGGCTAGATACCTTCCGGACAGCCCTTGTATGTTTGTGTGTGTTCAGAATGTATTTACTTTGATAATTTACAAAAAGAAATTAGAAAAAATAATTAGAGTATAAAACCTCCTTCAAAGAGTATTTCAGTTGGACAATGTTCACAGAACTCAACAGACTGAGTCTTCTTATGGCACCAAGAATGCTCCCTTTCTTGGTACACATGGTGAGTGGAGAACAGGCAGACTTCATTTTATTACACTATGCTTTATTGTGCTTTGAAGATATTGTGATTTTTACAAAATGAAGGAAACCCTGCATCTAGCAAGTTTATTGATGCAATTTTTCCAACAGCATTTGCTCACTTTGTCTCTGTGTCACATTTTGGTAATTCACATAATATTTCAAACTTCATTATGATTATATCTCTTATGGTGATCTCCATTCAATGATCTGATGTTACTGCAGTGATTATTTTTGGGCTCCGTGACCTACACCCATAAAAGATGTTGAACAGAATCAATAAATGTCATGTGTGTTCTGACTGCTCCACTGACCGGCTGCTTTCCTCATCTCTCTCCCTCTTCTCAGACCTCCCTATTTCTTGAGAAACAACAATATTGAAATTGGGTCAATTAATAACAAGACAATGATTTCTAAGTGTTCAAGTGAATGGAAGAATTTTACATCTCTCACTTTAAATCAAAAGTTAGGAATGATTAAGCTTAGTGGGGAAGGAATACCGAGAGCTGAGATAGGTCAAAAGCTGGGTCTCTTGTGCCAGTTAGTCAACTTGTCAATGCAAAGGAAAAGTTCTTGAAGGAGATTAAAAATCTCCCTCCAGTGAACACATGAATGATAAGAAGGAAAAACAGCCTTACTGCTGACATGGAGAAGGTTTTAGTGGTCTTGATATAAGATCAAACCAGCCCCACAACATTGCCTAATCCAGAGCAAGGCCCTAACTCTTCAATCTTATGAAGGCTGAGAGAGGTGAGGAAGCTGCAGAAGAAAAGTTTGAAGCTCGCAGATGTTAGGTTTGAGGAAAGAAGTCATCTCCATAACATAAAAATGCAAGGTGAATCAGCAAGCATTGATGTAGAAGCTGCAGCAAGTTATGCAGAATATCTAGGTAAGATCATTGATGAACGTGGCTGCACTAAACAACAGATTTTCGATGTAGACAAGACAGCCTTCTATTGGAGGAAGATGCCAGGTAGGACTTTCATAGATAAAGAGAAGAAGTCAATATCTGGCTTCAAATTTTCAAAGGTCAGGCTAACCCTCATTAGGGGCTGATGCAACAGGTGAATTTAAGTTGAAGCCAATGCTCATTTACCATTTCGAAAATCCTAGAGCTCATAAGAATTATGCTAAATCTACTCTGCCTGTGCTCTATAAATGAAACAACAAAGCCTAGATGACAGCACATTTGTTTATAGAATGTTTTACTGAATATTTTAAGCCCATGGTTAAGACTCACTGCTCAGAAAAGAAGATTCCTTTCAAAATATCACTGCTCATTGACAATGCACCTGGTAACTCAAGGGCTCTAATGTAAGTGCACAAGGAGATTAATGTTGTTTTTATACCTGTTTATACAACATCCATTCTGCAGCCCACAGATCAAGAAGTAATTTTGGTTTTCAAGTTTTATTGTTGAATACACACATTTTGTAAAGCTACAGCTGCCATTGATAGGGATTCCTCTGGTGGATCTGGGCAAAGTAAATTGAAAAGCTTTTGGAAAGGATTCACCATTCTAGATGCCATTAAGAACATTTGTGATTCATCGGAGGAAGTCAAAATATCAACATTAACAAGAGTCTGGAATAAGCTGATTTCAACCTTCATGGATGACTTTGAAGGGTTCAAAACTTCAGTGGAGGAAGTAACTGGAGATGTGGTAGAAATAGCAAGAGAACTAGAATTAGAAGTGGACCCTGAATATGTGACTGAATGGCTATAATCTCATGATAATACTTTAACTGATGAAGAGTTGCTTCTTATAGATGAGCAAAGAAAGTGGTTTCTTGAGATGGAATCTACTCCTAGTGAAGATGCTATAAGCATTGTTGAAATGGCAACAAAGAATTTAGAATATTAAATAAACTTAGATAATAAAGCAGTGGCAGGGTTTGAGAGAATTGACTCCAAATTTTGAAAGAAGTCCTACTGTGGGTAAAATGCTACCCAGCATCACATGCTACAGAGAAATCATTTGTGAAAGGAAGAGTTAATCAATGCACCAAACTTCAATGTTGTTTTATTTTCAGAAATAGCTACAGCTGCCCCAGTCTTCAGCAACCACCACCCTGATCAGTCAGCAGCCATCAACATTGAGGCAGGAGCCCCCACAAGCAAAAAGATTAGGACTCACTGAAGGCTCAGATAACTGTTAGAAGGTTTTTTTAGCAATAAAGTTTTTTTTTTAATTAAGCCATGCACATTTCTTTTTAGACATAATGCTATTGCACACTTAAACCACAGCTAGTGTAAATAGAACTCTTATATGCACTGGGAAACCAAACTAAAAACAAAAATCTTGTGATTCTCTTTATTGTAGCATTCACTTTATTGTGTTACTCTGGAATCGAACCTATGTCATCTTCAAGGGACACCTGTACCTGGGCATTGAGTAGAAAATGCATGTTTTTCATCTTTCCTTTCTCACATGGAAAGGAAATTTTTAGGACCAGTCTTTTCTGAGCATCACAAATATCTGTCAGAGATCCATAAATTCTACAAAGCTACATCCCAGAAATGCCTGCATTTTAACTAAAACAAACAAATAAAAACAGGCAGATATTTTTATATCATGACATATCAAAGAAAATTCATGTAAATTATTCTCCATTAACCATATTAAACAATCCATCTCATTGTGCTTCTGTATTAATTTTCCCAATTTTTATTCTAAATCAGGGCAAGAATATGAATTATTGAATATTTAGTATTCTTGACCTTGTGGTTTTGTATGCATTATGGGTCTTCTTCACAAAAAAAAGTCTTGTGCAATTTTGCAACAGACTATAATTTAGGGAGCATTAAAATGAAATCCAACATTTATATAAAAAATGAGCACCATTTTGGTCAGTAGAAAATAGCTCTGGCATATTGTAGACACTTCTGTTTACTTGTATGTAACAGACAGTGATTCCAAGCAGAAAGAAAATTGTATGGACAGAGAACTGCACAACAAGAATGCTTCTCTGTCCACTCACCTGAAAATCGTGGTAACATCTCACGCTACTCTATCTTCCCCAGGCACCCTCTTTTTTCAAAACAATATTTTTTACACTTTTATTTCACATTATTCTAAACGGGAAGACTCTTTTTATTTCGGTCTATTTTGAGAGGAAATTTACTTTGCATTAATGGAGCAACGATGAGAATATTGGTGGTATAGGTTTAAACACATTATTATATTGGAGATTATTCAGGAAAAGGTTGTGAAAGCATCACGAAAACATAGCCTTTATCTGTAAGCTGCCACATCTGGGATTAGAGAGAGAGGAAAAGATCAATCCACTGGGTGTTTTTTCCTACACTGCATTAAATAACATATTTTTTATTAGGTTGATAGTTTTTCCCTTGGTGGTGGTTGTCTCATATTGTTTTAATTATTCAGTTGAATTGGTGTTGTTTTAGTTTATTCATCCATTCATCATTTTCCTTCTTCAGTCATCTGTGATGGATGCACCTGTCACTGTGGGGGGTGTTGGCTGAGGCAGTGTAGGTCAGGCTTCTCCTCTGCAAATTTACTCTTTCATCCCCTTTCCACAATGTACTCTTTGGAAATGAGCCACTATGAGGAAGGACCTGGGCTTTAATCTTAATTCTGGAATCTGTCGGCTGTCAAATACTTCAAACTCTTTGAGCTCATACTTACCATCTGTAAAATAGGTACAAACTGCCTACCTTGAAGAGTGGTTGGGATAATGAGAAATTACTTATTCCGAGCCTGGAGCACATTCCTAGAGCGATGCCCACAGGATGGCTTCACAAATAGTAGTACTTGTGGTTGCTCTTACTACGCAATAATCTGTGATATGCAAACACAAGTCCATGTCTCATTTTCTACAAACAAATCATAACTTCAAATATTTAAATGTTCTACTAACCAATATGTATTTCTTGATTAGTTGTTTATTTTTTAATATCACTTTATGTATTTTGATAAAGATGATGCATTAGGACCAGATTACATGCTCTGGTTTTCACTTCACTAAATCCATCATACATTACACGTGAATTATAATTTACCAGTTTTTCTTTATAATTACTGCTCACAATAGATAACCTTATTAAGTGCCAATGATACCTGGATGCTTAATACTATCTGTAACCCTCATGACAACATGTGTTATGAGTAGTAACTTCCATTTTTATATATTGGACTTAGATTGAGAGAGAAAATCACTTGTTCAGGTTGTAGGTTAACAACCTGCATTTCAAACAGTTCTGATGGATTCAATGCCTGAGCTCATTCCACAGAGCATCACACAACATCACACAACCTATGGTTTGGTGTTAGTTTAGGTTGTCAGCTTAATTCATCCTTTATCCTGCATGTCTCCAATATCTTTTCCTATGGAATTGTGCAACATACATTGAGAACCCACCCACCTTCCACCAGAAAAGGTGATGATTTCTCTGCAGAGGAAAAAATTTCTTTACGTTTCTTTTGCTTACTTTGGCTGACATGGAAAAATACTCTTTGTAGACTCTCTTAAACTTTATATTTGAAAATGTGAAATATCACATTGAGAATAAGTGGAAAATTAGTCTATTTTTTCAGAACAGTAACAGCATAGAAAGACACTTACAAAGGTTACAGAAATGTTCACTTAGATAATATTTAGGTTTATTATTGAATTTTAGTCTTTCAATGCATACTCTATTACATTTACTGTATTTTCAATATCAAGAGAAAATTATTTTTATACATTGAAATAATATTTAATGCAAGATTTATGATATTTATATGAGCAGAAATTGAAAAAAATACCAATAAATGTTATCCAAACTTTACTTAATTTGTTTGATAAACACAGAGCTCAATTAGGCCAAACATCTACTTCTATAAATAAAAGCATGAAGTAGAAAACCTCATTGCTAAATTAAGTTACTGTCACGTTGCATGAGGCTATACTCATATTGTGATGTAATGTGTCCTGCAGCAAATAGATATCACACATAAGTCTTGGTTGCATATTTTATTGGGTGATCTATTTAAGTATACTTCTTTCTTATTAATAGTTTAGTCTAGTTTATAATGAACCTCATAATAATTATATGTTGTTCTTTTCCATATTTATTGGTAAAGTAACAATTATAATAAAATATCATGAAGAAAACATATCCCTTAAATGTCAGCTGCTCAGAGATATAAAACAACACAAACTCACTGTGCCAATTAATTAAAACCTGGAGTCATTCTACTCAGACTAAGATTGGCAGAATTGAATTATAAAAACCAGTTTACTAATTGATTTACATAGACATTTGATACTGAGGCAGAAGTTTGAAGCACTCTTGTATCACTTATTGGGGACCGCTACTATACCTATTCACCAGACCAAAGATTTCCCTCCATTCTCCAAAAAAAATCAAGGCTGGATGTCAGGATGTCTCACAGGCAGAACCGGAACCAGAAGAGCTGACAGGACTCTCACGCAAGCCAGAATATGTACGTGGAGATATGTGGGGCCATGGCAGGACTGAAAAGCCCATGCTTACAGTGAAGCCGGGAGTATGGAATTAGGACATCAATTTGTACTGAGGACACATTCAGGAACAGTAGGTTGAAGCAAGGTCATGTGTCAGAGTCAAGCTATCAAAACGTTATTCAGGCATACATACACAAGGAGCAAAAGCAGTGGGTCAAAGACTGTTCAGAGAAAAGAAACCAGAGATTTATAAATCCTAAAATTCAAGGTGCAGGCGTTTTGTATGATATCTTCGTTCCCCCAATAGCCTGATTCTGCAGCATTCTGTGTGATTCCAGCCTTCATTCCTGTAACTCCCAGCCTCTCAGGACCAGAATCTGTACAGTGTAAGGTGTAAGGACACCTTTATGCTCTAGACCTCCTTGGAGCCTGGAACTCTTTCACCCCTAAAAGCATGAACTTAGCCGCTGCTCTTTGGTCTCCACCTCTGCCCTTGCTCCTCCACTCTTCATTAGAGGTAGATATATCACTCCTCTCCCTGACCCATCACGGCTATGACAATTCAAGTTCCTGTCTATAACTCCCTTCCCAACTTCACATTCTTGCCACTTAGCTTAGATTTGAAAGTTTATTGCTTCAAACACTCTCTTGTCAATATTCTAAACTCCATTTTATTTACTTTTTATCTTCCTTCTCTGGATGTTTCATATTAATGAAATCATACAATAAATGGTCTTTTGCTACTGGCTTTTTTCAACTAGTATGTTCCTGAGGTTCATTCATGATTCAATATGTATCAGCATTTCATTCCTTTTTAATGCTGAATAGTATTCCGCGGAGTGGATATAATGTATTTTGTTTATCCCTGCACCAATTGATAGGCATCTGGATGGTTTCCACTTTTTAGCTCTCATGAATAATGCAAGCCTTTCTGTGGACACATTTTCATTGAGCAGATACCTGAAGGAGAGCTGCTGTGATGTACGTTAAGTTTATGTTTCACTTAAGAGACTGTTTCCAAAGTGGCTAAACCATTTTATATTTCACCAAAAATCTTTGAGGCTTCCATTTTATCCCTGCCAACACTCAGTATTCTTTGTCTTTTTATTATAGCCATTCTAATAGGTATACAGCAGTACCTTACTGTGATTTTACATTTCCCTAATGACTAATGATGTATAGCACCTTTTCATACCATTTTTGTCTTCATAGGTAATCTGTTTATTCAATTCTTTTGGCCAATTTTAATTTGGTTGTTTGCTTTTTAACGAGTTCTAAATATTGTTTATGTATTTTACATGAGTCTTTTATCAAATATTTGATATGTATGTTAGTGTACTAGGATTGCTGTAACTAAGTAGCACAAACTGGGTGGCTTAAACAACAAAAATTTATTCTCTAACAGTTGTTGAGGCTGGACTTCCAAATGAAAATTTCAGCAGGTTGGTTTTTTCCGAGGGCTAAGAGGGAGAATCTGTCCCAGGCTTCTTTCCTTGGCTTGTAGAGGGCAGTCTTCCTCCTTTAACTCTTCACGTTGTCTTCTTTGTATGTGTGTCTGTGTCTAAATTTCTACTTTCTTAAAGGACACCAGTCATATTGGATGACCTCACTTTAACTTGATAAGCTTGTAAAGACCCAATTTCCAAATAAGGTCACATTAGAAACTTTAACATATGAACTTTGGGGAAGCATAATTTAACTTATAGCAATAGGCAAATATTTTCTCCCAGTCTATGACATGTCTCTTCATTTTAATGGAGTCCTTGGAAGTACAAAGTTTGGGGTTTTTTTCTTTTTTAATTAAGCCCCATCATTTTTAGTGATTTTTACTTTTGATACCTTATACATATAGTTTTTACTTAACTCATGATTGTGAAAATTTTCTCCTATATTGTCTTCTAGAAGTTTTATAGTTTGGGGTCTTACATTTAGATATTTGATCTATTTTTGAGTTAATCTTTGTTAATGGTGTAAGTTAAGGACTCTGTTCTTTATTGTTTTTAAGATACAGACACCCCATTTCCTCAGCACTGTTTGTGAGGAAGACTACCCCTTACTCCACTGGACTGTTTTCTCAGTTAACCACAAAGGGAAATGTTTATTTCTGGACTCTCAGTTCTCTGCCATTGATCCTCAGTGGAAGCTGACCCCCTGGGCAGTGTCACTCTGGCTTGGTTACTGTAGCTCTATAATAGGCTTTGAAATTGTGTAGGGCAAGGTCTTTAACTGTGTTCTTCTTCTTAAGAATTATTTTGGATATTCTACATCTTTTGAATATCCATATAAATTTTAGGAACAGCTTAACATATATGAAATCACTAGTGGGAATTTGAAAGGTACAGCACTGAATCTAGGTCATTTTTGGGGAAACTTGCCATTTGCATAATACTGTGTCTTCTGATTCATAAGCATGGAAGTCTTCTCCAGTTATTTATATCATGTTGATATATCCCTCCATGATGTTTTATAATTTTTACTGTAAAAATCTTTAACTTCCTTTGATAATTTATTCAAATATTGTATTATTCATGATATTATTGCAAAAGGACTCATTTTCTTTACTTCATTTTCAAATTGTCCATTGTTTTCACATAGACATGTATATCAATCTTGTATGCTACAACTTTGCTAAACTCATTTGTTATTACAATTCTAATAGTTTTATTGTTGATTCATATAAGTTGTGAATAAAGATAACTTTATTTCTTCCTTTCAAGTTAGATGTTTTTAAAATTTTTCCTCCACCCTTTTTTGCTCTCCCTCCCATTATTGCCCTGGCTACAACTTCCAATGCAATAATATAGTGTATTATTTATTAACACAATTAATAAAAGTGGCAAAAGCAGACATCGTCTTGCTCCTGATTTTAGGGGAAAATAATATAGGGTTTCACCATGATGTATGTTGTTATTTCTAGTTTTTTGAAGATAAATTGTATCAGGTTGTGGAAGTTCCCTTCTATTTCTAATTTGTGGAGATTATTTATAAAGAAAGGTGTCAGATTTTGTCAAGTGCCTTTTCTGCAACTATTGAGATGGCCATGTGTTTTTAAAGTATTTTATCCTATGAATATGGTGTATTATATTGATTGATTTCTAGATGTTAAACCAACCTTGCATTCCTAGGATAAATCTCATTTGGTCACGATCTCATTTTTCTATGCTGCTGATTTTGTTCGCTAATATTTTGTCAGGTATTTCTGTGCATATTTCATGAGGGATACTGGTCTATAGTATTCTTTCTTGTGATGTATTTGTCCAGTTTGGTATGAGAGCAATGCTGATTTCATTGAATGAGTTTGGAAGCATTCCATCATCTTTTATATTCTGAAAGAATTTGTAGAGAATTATCATTATTTATTTTTTAAACATTTGATAGAATTTTCCACTGAAGAAACTAGTACCTCAGCTTTTCTTCTGAGGAATATTTTTAATTACTATTTAAATTTTTTCTTCATTAAACATTTAGTCTTATGATTTAATTCTTCTTGAGTCATTTGCAGTAATTTGCATCATTGTAGAAATCTATCCATTTCATTGAATTTGTTTCATTTGTTGACATAAAGTTTTTCATAATATTTTCCTATAGTTATTTTAATTCCAGATTTTAATAATTTGCACCTATTTTTCTTGATTAGACTATTAAAAGTTTTTCAACTTTGTTGATAATTCCAGAGAATCAACTTTTGATTTCATTGATTTTCTTTATCACTCTTATCCTTTCTTATGAATAACTGGGGTTGAGTTTGCTTTTTTTTTCCTTCTTTTTTTATTTTTTACTTTCTTAAAATGGAAACTTACATTAGTGTTGTTTGGAGAGACTTTTCTTCTTTCCTGATACAGGCATTAAAGTTACAAATTTTCTTCTAAGCATGCTTTTACCTTTACATCATAATTTTTTATATGTTGTGCTGTTGTTTTCATTAATTATTTAAAGTGTCTTAAAATTTCCTTAGTTTCCTTTTGACCCATGGGTTATTTGGAATTGTAATGTTTAATTTTCACATATTTTGGGTTTTTCTATATTTCTTTCAATTGTGGATCACTAAATTAATTTTATTGTGATCAGAGAACATATTTTGTAAGATGTCAATCATTTTAAATTGATGTATACTTCAAAAGAAAGTGTATTATGCTAATAGTAGGTAAGATGTTCTACAAATGTCAATTAGAACAAATTGGTTGAGAGTGTTGCCCAAGACTTCCACATCTTTGCTGATTTTTCCATCTAGTTGTTTTCTCAATTAGAAAGAGTTCACTATTGACATCTCCAACTTTTACTGTCATTGAATTGTCTTTCTTTTTCCATTCCTGTTAGGTTTTCCTTCATGTATTTTGGTGCTCTGTTGTTAGGTATTTATAAATTATTAAGTGTTATATCTTCTTGATATATTGACCATTAAAAATTATTTCTATTGTTCTACAGTAATAGTTCTTATATAAAAATTTATTTTGCTGATATTAATATGGTCACTCCAGCTCTATTATGGTTATTATTTCCATTTTATGCCTTTTTTCTATCATTCTGTCTTAAACCTATTTTTGTCTTAAATCTAACATGATGTGTCTCTTGTCAACATTTTTCTTTATCCAGTCTCTGAAAATCTCTGCATTTTTCATGGGGACCTTAGTCCATTTATAGTAATATTATTTATATGGTAGAATTTACATCTGCTATTTGCTAATTTTTTTCTGTTTGTCTTGGGTCTTCATGTTCCTCTGTCCTTCTTTTACTGCCTTACTTTTGTGTTAAATAAATGTTTTTTACTATTCGTTTGTAATTCCTCTTTTTTGGCTATAGTTTTAGTTATTTTCTTAGTGGTTGTCCTAGGGATAAAAATTTGCATCTAAACATAGCACAATATACTTCAACATTATGCACAGTTAAATTTAGTAAAATATAACAACTTTTTTCTAGTATATTTTATTTTCCTTCCCCTCTGTTCTGTGCTATAATTGTCACATATGTTATCTTTATTTCTATACATGTTATAAATCTAATGATAAAATGATTATTACCTTAAGTCTTGTAAACAAGATAAAGGAAGAAATAAGAAAAAATATAACTGACATGTATAACTGATATATATTACATATATATTTTATAATAAAGACTCACATGTCTGTGTGTATCTGTGTGTACATATGTGTGTGAGAGAGAGAGAGAGGAGGAGGGAAGGAGAATGAGAGAAAGAATTTTACATTAGCCCACATATTTCCCAATTCCTTTGGCTTATTCCTGTGTATTTAATTCATTGTACTCTGGTGTCATTTTGTTTTAGCCTGAGGAACTTCTTTGAATACTTTTTGGAAGAAAGATGTACTAGCATTAAAGTATCTAGATTTTGATTTATGTAGGGATGGCTTTATGTCACCTTCACTTTGAAGAATAGTTTTGCTGGACATTGAATTTTGGGGTCATTTCACTTTGCCTATTTCCACCTATTACTCTCTGGCCTCCCTTGTTTCTGATGAAGCTAGCCATCAACCATACTGTTGTTCCTCTATACATGGTAACTTATTTCTCTCCTGTTGATTTCAGGTAAGATTTTCTCTGCATCATTGGCTACCAACATATTGACTATGATATATTTAGGCGTGGGTCTCTTTGGATTTTTCCTGCTTGGGGTTTGTTGGACTTAATGGATCTGCAGATTGTCATTTTTATCAAATTTGGGACTTTTTTGTCATTATTGCTCAAATATTTATTCTGCCCCTTTCTTTCTTAACTCCTTCTAACACTGCCATTCCACACGTATCCCACAAGTTTCTGATATTCTCTTCATTTTTCTTCATTACTCAGTCTCCCTATTCTTAAAATTGGGTATTTTCCATTTATCTACACAGGCTCCCCCCGTGGAGCACGATCACCTCCAGCACAGGGAATCTACGCAGGTCCCCACCGTGGAGCACGGTCACCTCCAGCACAGGGAAGCCATGCAGGTCCCCACCGTGGAGCACGACCATCCCCAGCACAGGGAATCCACGCAGGCTCCCACCGTGGAGCACAGTCACCTCCAGCACAGGGAAGCCACGCAGGCTCCCACCGTGGAACACCATCACCCCCAGCACAGGGAAGCTACGCAGGTTCTCACCGTGGAGCACCATCACCCCCAGCACAGGGAATCTACACAGGCTCCCCCCGTGGAGCACGATCACCCCCAGCACAGGGAATCTACACAGGCTCCCACTGGCTCCCTTGACACTTTTCTTCTCCTTCCCACTTACCCTACTCATTGTCTATCTCAAGTTAGATGTTCCCAGTATGAGGATTTTCTCATCTCCTAAATCCAAATTATGGCCCCATATTAGTTTATGATGTTGTTTTGTAATTTCTTATTTAGTGCCCAGTTCATATTTTCAATTCTAAGACATGGCAAGGTTCATGTCCATCATAATTCAGAGGCATGTTCCTAGTATCTAGTGAAGGACCTGACATGGGTAGTTACTCAGATTTGATTCTTTACACTAATCCTCACCATTCATACATGAGTAAGTTGAGTCTCAGAGATATTTTTAGAAGTTAAAAAATTCATACAGCCACTAACTAACAGAGCCTGTATTAAATTCATGTTTCTTATAATTCTGGGGTTGGAGGTTATGAACAGATGGACACAGATGCATCAACTCCTTCCCACTCAGCTTAAGTTATTCCTTCCCAGGGTACAGAAAAAATGAATGTCAAATGTGGTCTTGAATGACAACATGAAAAAAAAAACATTTTAAAATGCTGGGCTAATTAGTGATTTCTAAAGGAGAAATAAATATAGCTTCTGAGAACTGCAATACTGTGAAAAGAAATTAGGCCAGATAAATAATTTTCTATTAGTGTTGCCAAATTCTTATGTGTATATATATGTACATATGCATATTATATGTAATACATATGTATATGTGTCAATTATATGCATTTGTATCCTGGAGTAATTTATTTTCTGCTTAATCCCAAAATAAAAGTGCTGTTACATGTTAAAAAGCTACATTAAAAACATTTTTAAATCTTTTAAAAAGCTACATTAAAAACATACATGTATTAAGTACTTCTCATTGCACAGTCTAAATAAAAAAGTTTTTTTCCACCTATACTAACTTTAAATGTCAAATTGAGAAACTGAAATTGAAATTGAAAATTGGAATTATTATTTAATAATTTTATCATGTTTTCATAAATGCAGAACTGATAATAAAAGTAGGCAGGCAAAGCTCAGTTGTTGCCAAATGGTCTGAAGTAATGGTGTGTGTGTATGCGTGTGCATGGGTATGACAGAGAGTCAGAGAGAGGGAGAGATTTTCCAGTAATCAAAGACAAAAGAATTCAAGGTTTATAATTAACTTTCCAGTTTGAAACTGTACCCAGAAGCTAACAAACAGTACAAGATACTGAGTATACAGTTCTGGTACAACATGCTCTAAAATGCAGAGGATTTTAATTTTAATCAGGTCTGTGATATATTTCCAATTAAAATTGTGCCTTACATACAACTTATTTCTTCAGTGTTTCTTCCTTTATTTGCTGATATTTAGTACATGTAAAGATTAGATAAAATTTGCTTTTGACATACATCTTTGACCTAGAAGTAGACTATTTTACATGTGTCCTGTTCTTTAGAACATCTAACTGCTTATGAATATCACAAAGGGAAAGAAACAGGTTCACGAAATTAGTCATTTAAAAATACATCTAATAAAGAGAAAATTTTTTTAAGAATAGAATGCATATTTTGCTGATCACAACAATAAATGCGTACATTCAAATTCCCTTGTATTAGAGTCTTAAGGCCTATAATTTCAGTAATCTGAAAGGTCCATTAATTTTGGATTTTTAAGTATTGAAAGAATAACTGCCCTGAAAAAAAGCAAGTGGAATATGTATTTATAATAATACTCAATTGAATTCTTATAAATATAAAATCATCAGCAACTTTCTCATTTCTTTGTCTATTTTTGACTTGTACTAAATTATTTTTGTATGTCAATAGTATAGCAGTGTTGCAATATATTCATGATACATTATATGCCCTTTTATTTATCAACAGAATACGTGCATTGCAGATAACAATAACCTCTGGGTTTAACATTCCCTGGTGCAGCCTCCACTATGATATAAGTGAGTATTAACATACATCACAGGTAGAGTAACCTGCCTGTGGAAGACTACCCCTCTTATTCTTCCATCGTTGTAGGATAATTTCAACTTTGAAAGTCCCCATCACAAATGCACATATTGCTAAGAGATACTTAAATACATTAGCTGACCCTTTAGAAATTTGATAATATCTCAATTACAAGACACATCTTTGGGAAGAGACTGGAGGGACTGAGGCAAGAGAGGAGAAAGGCAGATAAAGCATCTAAACAGGATCAGGCCTTGTGCAGGGAGAGCCCACCGTTCTACAGGGGAGGAGTGTCTGTGCTGTAATTATTAATTAAACTCTGCATTCAGGTTCTTCTTAGCAGTATTTCAGGAATCTGTGAATAATGAGAACTACTAACTACAAATAATTGGAAGGCAACTCTGTGCCTGGCACAGTGCTGGGTAATTTAGATATGTTGTCTCAATTACCTAATATTACTACTACCTTCTGAGTTAGTTTAATTGCCTCCATTTTTGCCCATAAAGAATCTAAAGCTCTGGAAGGTTATATGATATGCTTAGAATCTCATAGTTAATAGGTGAATTTACTTGCTGTCATTACCTCAAAATCAATCTCTCTCTCTCTCTCGTCAGTTGCAGTGTAGCTTATAAAACTGAGGTTTACCTGCACAGGGAGCTCCCATTCTTCACAGTTAACTATCTCTAAGATTACTTCCTACCTTGCCTTACTTGTGTCCCTCTATATCCCTAAAACCTACGAATACTAGTAAAAGTATCTACTTGCCGCCTTAGGAGGTGTTGCTATTGAATAGTCTGAAGTCTACAAATACGTGCTCCACTAAGGCACTTGGAATAGAAGAGAACACTGTCCAAGTGGGGTCTGGGGAAGAAGAATAGATTCATGAAGATTTGCTAGTGGAATGTGTTAGGAAGACCACCAAGACAAGTGTTTACCCATTATCATATTTTAATAGCTTATCCTGTTTCTCTCTCTCTCTCTGTATATATACATGTTTCTTTTTTCTGTTGAATACCAAAACATTCCATGGGGAAAATGTATTTCCAGATTCATTGGCAGGTCTTGTTGAATGAAATCCAATATCAACAGGGTTAAAAAAAAAGTTTGCCAAAGAATGTAGGTGACCCCCAGTCAGTGAAATGTATGCATATCTACAAAATTTGCCACAAATAGGTTAAGTTGCTTTTATTCATTAATTGTCATGATATAACAAAGATTGGTTTCTTTGGACCAAAAAAAAAAAAAAGGAGTTCCTAGATATAATAAAAATACACTAGAGTTTTAGAAAACCCTTTCCAAAATTTCATATAAGCTAAAATAAAAATAGGAATGATAAAATATTTGCAATTTTATGCAATGTCTTAGCCATACTCAATATATTAATAACATGATGCTATTCTAATAAATAATTGAACATATTCCACTGATAAAGTAATAACTGATAGAGGGTTTATAGTGCCATGGAAACAACAAGAACATTGGGCAAAATATATAAAATAAATGTTTTTAGCTATTGTACTAACATGTAGCACTAAACGACAAT
This sequence comes from Daubentonia madagascariensis, assembly GCA_023783475.1. NCBI lineage: Eukaryota > Metazoa > Chordata > Mammalia > Primates > Daubentoniidae > Daubentonia > Daubentonia madagascariensis. The sequence continues at coordinate 4,305,709 of JAKFHU010001035.1, forward strand.
TCTTGAGATAAGGGAAATTAATGAAGGGAGACACACATGATTTCTGCCAACAGACAACTTCCGACAGTGCTTCAGCAATGTGGGGTCCCAGCACAGGTTCACCCTCTTACTGAGGTTAGGATGTAGATGTGGGACATCAATGAGACCATGGAAACTTGGAAATTACATGGCAAAATATCAAAGAGAAGGGAGCTACATAGAGAAAGGGCTCCCTAAATTTCCACAGGCTTCTTATGGAGTCTTAGGCTAAATACTAACCTGCTCATATATATGAGATAGGGAACCAACAGGCATGGCTTAACTCAGAGTCAGAAGCCCCTGATCAAAGACAAGATGTGGTGATAGAACAAGGTAAGACTGGTTGAAGCCAAGATGGCAAGGAAATTGGCTGCTGCTTGACCTTGTGGCTCATGATACCCTAGTTATAATATATTAGCATGCTACAAGAAACTCCCATGACAACATGACAGTTCAGGGAGAGACCATATAAAGTAAAGAAAGGGGACAGTTCCCAGTTCTAGGAAATTACTGCCCCTTTCTAAGGAATAACATGAATATTACTCCCCTGCTTAGCCTATAATTAAAACATTGCTTAAATTAAAAAAAAAATCAAAAGAACCAAAGGGGCTGTTCTCCTCAGCAGGGAGAAATAGCCGCTACTCTGTCTGCGGAGTAGATCTCCTACATTCTCTGAATAAAACTTTCACTCTTGAATTCTTTCTCACGTGAAGCCAAAGGCCCACGTGGATTCCGCTAGTGGATTCCAGCATTGGGAACTACTTTCCTGTAACACATGGAGTAAAACTCCACCAGGTGGGGCAAAGAGTGACTGCTGAGGTGGACGTGGGGAGAACAGGTTAGAGTTCTTACCAGCCAGACCCAGAGGATGTGTCCTAAACCCAGAGTTATTCAGTAGATCCTAGAAGAACTACGCCTTAGGAGTTAAGTTTAAACTAGCCCTAGAAAAAAGGATAACCTAGACTTTTTCTAACAGACCTTAAACTCGACTCAAAGGATTAATCTGATCTGCAAGTAACTTCAAAACAAACTTCAAAACCCTTTAAAGAAAAACAATGAAATACAAACATACAACCATATTACATTCAAAATTTCAAGAAGACAAAAAAAATACAAAATATTGGGGGGAAAAAAGTGACTCAAAACCTGAAGAAAAATCCATCAATAAAACCAAATGCAGAAATGAAAGAGAAGATGGAATTAGCAGGAAATAACTTTAAAATAGCTACCATAAATGAGTTCATGGATTTTTAGAAAATGAATATAATGAGGGAAAAAGGGAAGATAAAAGAAATTAATGGCACACCTAGGGCTGAAAAACGTAATAATTGAGATTTGAATACACCAAAATTAAATTGACTATAGAATAGACACTGCAGAAGAAAGCCGCTGTGAACTTGAAAACATAGCAATGGAAGTTAGCCATCCTGAAGACAGATGCAAAAAATGGCTGTAGTTGAAATACAAAAAGAAAAAACAAATTAAAAAACCTCAGTGACAACTGGAACAATGTCAAGATATCTAAAATACATTTTTTGGCATACAAAATAAATAAAAGAGAGGGGAAGGTGGAAAAAAAGTTTTAAAAAGATAATCGCCAACAATTTTTCAAATTTTATGAAAAATTTAAACACACAAATCTAGGAAGTATAACAAACTCCAAGCAAGATAAAAGCAAAGAAAACCATAATGAGATCCATTATGATCAAATTGTTAATAAACAATGATAAACAGGCAATATGGAAGGTCTCCAGAAAAAAAAAGTATACACAGTATATTGTATACAAAAGTGTATATGGATTAAAAAATAAGGAGAGCAGTATAAAGATGACCTTATATTTCTCAGAAGAAACAAGGAAAGGCATAAGAAATTTAAATGCTAATTTTAAAGTGCTTAATAAAGGACTGTCAATTTAGAATTCTGTATCAACTATTAACATCTTTCAAAAATTAAAGATAATTTTTTTCTTAGGAAAGTAAAAGTTGATATAATTTGTCACCAGCAGACGTACACTTGAAATGTTAAGGAATGTTTCATTAGGTTAAAAAATGATACTTAAGGAAAAATACAGATCTGCATGTAAGAGCAAAAAGCACAAAAACTAGAAATGTAGGTATAAATATGGATATAAATATATTTTATATAAAACATATTTTATAGAGTTGTAATTAAAAGTAATAACTGGCTGATAATAGCAAAAATTAATCACATGTATTTTTGAGTTCATAAAATACATAAAATTAAAATATTTGAAAAGAATAGGACAAAGTTTTATTGTTGAAAGGTCCTTGACTTTTACCTGCAGTGTTGTAAAATAATTTGAAGGTAGAATATAAGTTAAATGTACATTTATAAATCCTAAGTCAATGACTAAAAATATAAAACAAAGAGCTTTAGCTAACCAATAGTTCAGGTAAAATGAAAAACAAACTAAAAAAACTTTAAATAAAATTTATCTAAAATAATGCACAAAAGAGAAAAAAGAAACAAAGAACAAATGAAGTATATAGAGAATAAATACAACTTAAACCTGGGACTTAAACCCCAATATGTCAAAGTTATATTAACTATAAAAATCTAAACATTCCACATATAAGGCAGAGATTGTCAGACTGGATAAAATAGAACAATTCAACTATATGATGTCTATGGAAAAAAACAATCTCTTTCTCTCTTTAAATATAAAGATTTAGGTAGGTTATAATTTAAAAGATTAAATTAAAAAAAAAAAAGATGGACCATGAAAACCCTGATCTTAAGAAAGCTGGAATGGTTATATTAAGATTAGAGCAAATAAATTTAAGAAAAAGAACTATCTCCAAGGACAATGATGAACAATTCATAATGAAAAGTGGTCAGTAAATTAGTAGCTCACTGAAATTCTAAATGTATGCAATAACAGAGGTACAAAACACATGAAACAAAAACTCATAGAATTGAAAAGAGAAAAGGAAAAAAATCCACAATTACAGTTAAAGATTCAATACTCTTCTGCCTGTAATTCACAGAAGAAAATCATATAAAATTATTAAGGCTACAAATATGAAACACTATATCTATTAAACACTACCAACCACCTTGATTTAATCAATATTTATAGAACACTAAACCCCCACACAAAAGAATAGATGTTTATTTCAGATATATATGGAAAATTTACTAAGACTTTATACTAGATCAGAAAATATTTCTTTCTGAATATACAAAACTTTAAATCACGAAGAGAGTATTCACTGACAACAATAGCAATAAATTAAAAATCAATAAGAAAAAGATCTAGAAAAATCCCCAAATATTCTTCAAATATACTTCAAAAAAACTCATGGGACAAAAAGAAATATTTAAAAATTAGAAAATATTTTGAATTAAATTATGTTAAAATAATACATGACAACATTTTGGGGATGCAGCTAAATCAGTGCTTGACGAAAAATTATAGTTATAAATGCTCACGTTAGAAGTGAAGGGCTTAAAATCAATGGGATAACTTTCCACTTTAAGACCCTAGAAAAGAAGAGCATATTTATCACAAATTAAGTAGAAGAATGGAAATGATAAGAACAGAAATCAATGAAATAGCAATGGACAACAAATGGAGAAAATATATAAAATCAAGAGTTGACTCTGAAAATGTTAATAAAATTGTAAACCTCTAGCTATATTCTCAAACAGGAGAGAAAACACAAATTATCAATAGCAGAAGTGAAAGAGGGATTATTACTATATATCCTACAAACATTAAAAGATGCATATTACCAAAACTAACAGAAGACATATAAAACTACAGTGTTCTTTATCTATTAAAGAAATTGAATTTTTAGTTAAAACCTCCCCATAAAGAAAACTGCAAGCACAAATGTCTTCACTGGTGAGTTCTGTGAAACATTTAAGGGAGAAATTATAACAAACCTACACGATCTCTTTCAGAAAACAGAGTAGTGACTACTTTACAACTTACTTCATGATGCTTTATTTCACTGATATTACAACAAAAGATATCGTTAATACAAGAAAATGAAACAGATAAACATACTTGCAAAACTCCATAACAAAATATTAACAGATTAAGCCCAATAATATATAAAAACCGTAATACACCACGGCCAAGGAGAGTTTTTTCTCAGAAGTGCACAGTTGATTTACTGTATTAACACCTCCATAGGCTGAAAAGTCATTGGGCAAATTCCCATACCAAGTGAGCACAAAGTATTGGATTATCAATTCAGATTCATGCTGATCAGAGATCTTACCCAGTATTAAGCTTAATTAATAATTCAAGGATGAGTGATCAGTTATACACCTATGAGAAATGTCTATGCCTATGGCGCAGGCAAAACAGGAATAGTTCTGGCACTTCAAGGGGAGCTTCCCAGAACCTGGTTTCCCTCAGCTGATAGGACCGAGTTGATAAAGTCTCTAATTAGGCACACAGAATATTTCCTCACAGAGTAGAGATAATTTTCCTTAAGAAACATTTTGTTTTTGTACATTTCTATTTTGTACCACAAAGTTCTGTATAGGTCGCATGACATCATTCAGGGAGCCATGCCTCAAAATACTGACATTGATTCCCATGTGTCTATCATAAGCGGTTCTAAGCCAGGGTAATTCCGTTAAGAGCTTTCCACAGACACGGACTCTCCTCAGAGTTAATATCATTCCTCTATTTACCTGAAGGTCCAGTTGTCACAGGGAGGATATTTGGTTGTGTCTCCTGCCTTCTATTATTTCTCCAGGTTGTTCTTTAAAGGATCAGGGAAAAATGGATCACAGAACAGTTGGTTTTACCTTTGTTTTCTCTAAACCACCACCCATGACAAAAACTGTCAGCAAACCATAAATGGAGGAAAATGGTTTTGGCCTGTCAGGGGATGCTCACGAAAAACCTTCAGACAGCACCATATTCAGTGATGAAAGGCTGAATCCTTTACCCTTAAGACCAGGAACAAAGCACGATTGGCCCTTCTCATTGCTCCTGTTCAACACTGTGTTGAAGGTCCTCACCAAGGAAATTAACCAGGTGAAGGAAATATAAGGCATGTGCACTGGAAAGGAAAAGTAAAACTTCCTGTTTCACAGTCAACATGATAATTTTTTTAAAAAGTCCTAAGTAATCTCAACAAAAAACTCTTGGAACTAATAAATGAGCTTATCAAGGTCTCAAGATACCAGTATCAATATAATAGTAAAAGATCAATTGTATTTTTATGTACTAACAACACACAAATGGAAACTGATATAAAAATATAACATTTGCAATAACATCAGGAAAATTAAATACTTAGTGGTAAATATAAGAAAATATATACAAAATCTATACAAGAAAATTAGAAAACATTGTTGAGCATAACTTAAGACCTAAAAAAAACCACTTTTGTTCTTTTTCTCACATATAAAAATAATTAAATCATAAAGGATCTTAAATCTAAATGTACAAGCTAAAATTTTAAAACTTCTAGAAGAAAACAGAAGAACATCCTTTTTAGTTAGAGTAGGCAAATATTTCTTAGGTAGAATACAAAAAATCATGAATCAAGGAAGAAAAACAAATAAATTAGACTTATCAAAATGCTTACATTCTTGATATTCAAAAGATATCATTAAAAAATGAAACTGCAAGCCACAGAACTGGAGAAAATATTCAAGATAGATATATATATAGATATATATATATCTATATATCTATATTTTTTTGACAAAGGACGTACAGCCAGAATATGTATAGAACCCTTATAACTCAATAATAAGAAGACAAGTAATCCAATTTAAAAAATGGCAAAAGACACGAACAGATGTTCATCCAAGAAGATGTAAGAATGGCCAATAAGCACATGATAGGATTCTCAACCTAATTAGTTAGCAGAGAAATGCAAGATATCACCACGTTGACCCCAATAGAATGGCCAAACTTTAAAAGCCTTACAAGGCAAATTGCTGCAAGGGACTCTCAGACATCGTGGATGAGAATTTAAAGTGGTGTAACTGGGGGACACTGTGAACATTTCCTGTAAAGTGACATATAAACTTTTGATAAGACACTGCCATTCCACTCATAGGTATTTACCCACAAAAACTGCAAATGCATGTACCCACAGAGACTTGTACATGAATGTTCCTAACACCTGTATTCATAACAGCAAAAGTGGAAATAACTCAAATGGTCATCATCAAGTGAATGGATAAATGACTTGTGGTTTATCTACCCAATGCAATATCAAGCAATAAAAAAACCACACTACTTATACAGACAAAAATGTGTATGAATCGCAAAAGCAGTATTCTGTGGAAAACGAGTCAGACACAAAACAGTACTGAAATTATGTCAATCACAGGAAATTCTCAACTGTACATGGTAAGCTACAATGACAGAAAACATTTGTCCTGGGTCTTGAATGAGTAGAACTTCAAAGGAACAGAAGGAGAAGGGTAGAAGAATTAACATGAGCACAATTACAGACTCTGGATTCATTTGTTTGAGAATCTTTGTTGTGACTTTGGCTGCATGCAGTAGTGCAATTTATAAAAATAAAGCTGGAAAAATAATTTTGGATAAGTTAAGAGAGGATCTTGAATTCAACAATAGCAAATGTTTATTTATTCCTGAAGTTATTGGTATTATTGGTTTCAGAAAGGAGATGCTTCAGGGACTTTTGCAACCAAATTTTTTATATTAATGAGCACATTGTTGTATTATAGCTCTGATGACCATTCCATTTCTACCTTAACGTTTTTCTTATTTAATCAATGACCAATATATCCATGAGTGTCTGTTGGCGCAGCCAAATTGTGCTGGTAAAGTATCACAGAATAAAACCATAGATAGATTTTTAGGGATTTTTTAACATAGACTTTCATTCATGTTGGGCATGAGGCAAAAGATGGGTTCCAATCCTCATCAAAGCTGTCAGCTAAGGTGAAATTAATTGCTTGAGTGAATTAGTGTTCGTAATCATGTCTCTTTTTTATTAAAGGGTGTTTGATTAAATGATTGCTATGGTACTCTTTTCCCCATATTAATCTGAACATTAACTCAGCACATTCTATTCACGCCAGACATTATGCCCAGCCCCATTTTCTAACACTTGACCTTAACTCCCAAAACTTCTCAGGATGTATTACTATTGTTTTGTGAGATAAAATATGCACTTTGGGGCATGTTCAGTATAGGAAAAATATTTAGCTGTTCGCTAATTCCCATTGTGTCCCACTCCCATCTACCATGTTAGAGCAGATGACTTCAACATTACCTTGAAAGTTTTCCCAGAACGAGAATGTTCATCATCAAAGAGATGAAATACAGTAGCAATGTGATCTATTTTCAGAGGTCTGGGGATGGAAAAGTCAGTTCTTACCCCAACTTTCCATCAAAGATCAGAAACACAGTTCCCTTTTCTCTGCAATCAGCATGGAGTCCCTCTGACTCTCCTCTCCATCACCGTGACCGTTCTCTCTCTGTTCCCTCAGATGCGATTCGATTGTAAATAGTGAAGGTAAAAATACACAACACGAGTTGTTTGACAGTGATTTTAACTCGGCGATTATGGGTAAGTATAATCACATGCACATATAAATATAAATTTAGAAACATCTCTGCCAACATAACCTAAATACATATTAAAGAATCTCATTTGTACATTGTCAACACAGGAACATTGCTTATTAAAGGTTTTAAAACTTTACTGATCTTTCTTTGAAACAAATATAAAGTGAACATTATATTATTAAATTCATTAATTCCCCAGATCGTCTTGTCTAGATAGACTGCTTCCCTGCCATTCTCTAGCTAGTGCCCCTAGGAAGCACATTTGTGTAACAAGGCAACACTTGAGGATCAGTCACACAACGCCAGCAGTACTAGTGCAACCAGAAACTTAGCAGCCATTATCTCAGGGTTGGTACAGTTTTTTTTTTTTATTTCATGTAATTTCCCCCTACTGTGTAATAGAAAAACTCAGTATTTCAATGAACCTGATATTTTGCCAAATTAACTCCTTTCTCTATTGAATGGTGCTTACTGTGTGATTAAATTATAGGCAAAGCAATCTTTAACTAGCAGAAAAAATAAACCCTGAGAGGATAATTAAAGTTTGAAGTTCTTATTGGCTTCATTGTAATTCCCGAGACGACCATATTAACCACTGAGGCACAGCATGAGTGCGCAGCGAGGGCAGTCAAGGACCCCATGTGTTAGAAATGGCAGGAAGAGCCTCTTCTCCTCCTCTGGGCTTCTTTCTCCACAGAGCTCAATAAACACTGCCTTTGTCCAGTTATGGCTCATATCTGACCCATCTTCCCCGGATTGGGGGCTCACCATCTGGTATAGCTCGTCCATCTGGTATTGCTTTCAATTCCTTCTTCCTTTGCTCTATTTTCCTCTCTTTGGTAATTGTCTACTTTAAATACCATTTTCACCTCTCACTTTGCCATTGTGATAGCTAACAGCAAGTACCAAATTGCCTATAATGTTAGAGTTGGCCAATGTATACAACTGAAAACCCCAGGCTTCCTAAATCAGCTCCTGGAAACCCTCCATTTCATCTCCTTCTGCGCCAAAATGATTCCTCAAACCACTTAAATCTATTTTTAGTTCCACAGTAAGCATTAGCATTTAGTTTATGTTACTAAATCATATTTGATATTTTAAGAACATATAATGTGTTATGTCACACAGTACAAATTTCTACTAAATTATCGGCAATTCAATGTCAAGTAGTACAGCTTGGATAAGTGATCTGATCTGATCTTTTATTTCTGAATCTAAGATTTATTGGCAATCAAATGGATGGACTTGCTTTTAAGCAAGTCAGTCAGTCAACCAAATAGGCTTAAGTGTTCAGGTATGTAAAAGTGATGACTGTGTTAGATGCTCCATTATATCTGGTAACTATCTGGGTGATGGGCACACTTATAACTTTGACTCAAGCAGTACAAAAGCAATCCATGTAACCAAAACATTTGTACCCCTGTAATATTCTGAAATAAAATTTAAAAAGGAAAGTGTTGATATATAAGTACCCACTGGTAAAGTTACACAGTACACATTTCTACTCAATTATCAGCCATCAGTTTAAGGAAGTATCTATGATCTCTGAAATTTGGAATATAGGAAAATATCATCCATGGCTGCTTGTTCATAAATAGTATTTTGTTGTTCTCCATGCCAAAGATAGTGGGACAAAATATTATAATACTTACCAGAAGCCTGGATTTCAATCCTACATCTGCCAACTTTTTAAAATAAATGTATCAGAGTTCAGTACAGGAATCAGAAACACACTAGGTATTCTTAGCAAAAGGGTTTTAAAACACAAGGAGACAGACTTGAATGACTGAAATTAGGAAGCCATTGCTTGAATGACTGCTTTAAAGGATACACAATAGTGCCTGTGATTCATGAACCAGTGGTAAAGGTCAGGCAGCCATTGAGGTCCTTGTGGGGCCTTGACAACTACGAGGCTGGTGACCCTTTTCCCAAAAAACATCCAAATACCTAAAAATATCTATGGTTTCTTATATACCTCTCTGGGTAATGTTTATTATTCTAGTTCTGACACAAGTCAGTATCTTGTGACCTTCAACTAAATTATAAAGTTAACCACAATTACCATGTTTTGTTTTACATAGAAGTTGAACGGGAGAGACAGGACAGAATTGTGTATGTGCGCGTGTGTGTGTGTGTGTAACAGAGCAAAGGAAAGTACACGGGCATCGTGGGAGAGGGAGTGCTCACTCGACATTTCCTACATTCCCATATATTTTTAGTCTCTGTTGAGGTGAGGCAAAGCCATATAGTTGTTTCTGGACAATAGGCTGTGTGAGGTGCTGTGTCAAGTCTCACTTCTACTTCAAGTAACATGATAGTTGGTGTGAGTTCTCCACATTCCTTCTTCTTTTCCTATGGCAAGTCTGGAAGCCACAGCTACAAGGTGGAGGAGACTGTGAGGCAGTGGTCCTGACGCACTGCCTCCCTCCCTGCACTGAAACTGGCACCAGCCAAGTGATGTTATAAACCATTGAGATTTTTAGGTTAATGAATTATCCCAACAAATTCTAGTCTATCCTAACTGGGTAGCTATTATATAGATCATCTCACATCTTCTATTGCCCAGGGAACACAGCTTTCTTCATTTACTACCTGTTTTAATGTTTCCTTTGCCCTCAGACAATATTTCAGCTGAGCAGAATTCTTTACCTGGCGAAATGGAGCAAAACTTTATTGCTGAGAGGTTTAAGTTTGTATTGGGTTGCTGTATTGTTCTATTAATATTCACCAGTATAAAATACCAAAGAAGTATCAAAAATTACCCCAGAGGATTTCCTGGTTTCTGGATATAGTCTTCCTTCTCTACTTTGTATACCAGCGAACTATTTCCTCTTGATAACCAGGAACAATCATTTTAGACAACTCAGTAATCTCCTTTTAATCTCAAAAGTACCAGATTACAGTCCTAGCTTCTAGTTTAATGAGATAGTTTTTGTGTCTTCTGGGGAAAGTTCTCTTTTGAGAACTAAGCCCTCTAAACCAGCACAGCATGAAGTCATGGAAAAAGCAAAGTTCATAAGTGAGTTACTAGGCCTAATCTTGAGAAATGCTATCTCTATTCCAGCATCTTGGTTCTGAATCTATATCACTTACCTAAGGAAGAGGAGGCACAGCGTATGGGTCAAACAGTTTAGAACACATTACATACATTATAGGTATCACCTCAGACTTGAAAGTGGCTGTTCCCAAACCAGTATCAATCCTGAGTCTTCAGCAGTTCACTGTTCTTTACTTCCTAGTGATGGAGTACCTGGTTACACCAGTGGATCTCACGTGTTCCCTCCTATCACCTCATATCTTTTACATTAAAATAAATTACTTGGTCAGAGCAATATTGTGTGGGATAACATGGTGGTGAATAAAGGATTCAGGAAGTTAACAGGTGGTAGTACATCCTAAAGTTCAGCCCCTGGAAGGAATTCCCTCCCCACCTTCCCTCAGCTTCTATAGAGTCTACAATGTGACATTGTTTCACAAGTGCCAGAATATTGTACAGAACTACTAGAAAACATGGCTCATGACAGGATTACTTCCTCTTTAAGGCTGAGTAATATTCAACTGTATGTATATACCACATTTTATTCATCTATTCATCCACTGACAGGCACTTAGATTACATTTTTCTCTTTTATGGAGATAATAAAAATACAGAAGAAAATCAAGAATAACATTGCAGTTTGAAGGAGGCTAATGTTTGCTAAAATAGAACTACTTTTTTCTTTTGAAGAAAACATAGTCCTGTTTATGATTGCCTAAAAATAAAAATATCTAAAATATAAAATATGACATCACTATCACTTCAAATAATTATCAGTAAATTTCAGGTGAATATAGTAAATATTTATAATAAAATTTACAAAGAAAATTAGAATTGAGACAATCTAATAGCAAATGGTTAACCAGAAGAACTTCAGAAAGCCATATGGAATTAATTGGGGGGGTCTATTTTATTTATACTGTAAATAATAGACAATTTTAAATAATATAATAATATTTAATAATGTAAATGATAGACAATGTTTTTAAAACATAGGACCAGTGTGCTAATGAAATCTAACACAGTGTTTCCTAAGCTGTGCTAAATTCCTTCAGTAAAGTTTTTACGGTATAACTGTTGAACACGAGGCATTTGTATTTACTGACTCTACAAAACTGAACAAACAAGAAATGAAGAAATGAACAGCCAAAGGGTGGTGTTAAAAATAAAAGTCAGCAAGCTTGAAAAATAAATATAAAAAATAAACTCAAAATGCTCCCTTATTTTTAAGTGAACAAAGCCTAGTGTCACAGACTTTTCTTCTTGATTTATTTTCTCTTAAACAAAACACCTGTGACATATAAGTTCTGTCATGTCCATTTAAAGACATTGCTATTATTATAACAAAATATATTGAATACATTGAGCACTTAATATATGTAAAACACTATGTTAATCATTCTATAGTATACTATCTCATTTAATCCTGGCACTCATAATTAGATACCTGCATCTTCATTTTACAGAAGACAAAACATTGGTTGGAGCTATTAAAAAACTTTTTCAAATTCACAGAATATGTAGTCAGCCTAGAAGTAAAGTTAAACTTCAGATTCCATATTTTTAGTGTTACACTATGATTTCCCTTTCCTAATAACTCCATTGATCTAACAATTTTGCCTGAGTGAATTATTTAATGCACTTAGTCTGTTTTGTGGTGCTACAGCAGAGTACCTGAGACTGGGTAACTTATAATGGCTCAAGGTTCTAGAGGCTGGGAAGTGCAAGATCAAGGTGCCAGCATTTGGCAAGAGCTTTCTCACAGTGTCATCACATTGCAGAAGGCAAGAGGGTAAGAGAGAGCAAGGGGGAGAACTCACCCTTTTGTAATGGCAGTAATCCCTCCAAGAGGATGGAGCCCTCCTGGCCTAATCACCTCGGAAAAGTCTCCCCTCTTAATACCATCACAATGGCAATTAGGTTTCAACATGAGTTTTGAAGAGGTCAAACATTTAAACTCTAGCATGTATTTATTTTTATAAATTTTTAATTGCAGTAAAATACACATAATATAGCAGTCCTCCAGATCATGCCCTAGCCACGGGAGTGAGGAAGCTTTCAAGATGGCAATGACCTTGCACTTAACAGTCTGTCTATGTGCTGATGAGGGAGCCCAAGCCAGAATTGCATGGCCATGTCACAGTCAAATTCCTGACCTAGAGATGATGTAAAAGATAATAAATGATTTCTGTTGTTTGAAGCCACAAAATTTTAGGGTGATTTGTTACATAGCACTAGATAACTTAAAAAATCCATCATGTTTAGTTTTCTCTCTTTATAATAATCATGTGAGATGGTCAAAGTACAGTTATGCTTGTTTAAAAGATTTAGGGACTTAGGAATTCGGGGAATGATGAAATTCTCAGTTAGTAGCTGAGCAAAACAAAAGCCATTTTAAGATCACTGTGCTTTTCATGTCAATGTACTTCTCACAATGTTGTCTTTGCTAGTGTATACTTACCTCTCCATTTGTGTAACCCAAACATTTTATGTCAGGACAAAGAACTGTTGGGAATAAGAATGGCATGACAGTCAAGTTTCATTAAAAGAGTGCAGTGATGATTGTTTGAGTCCACCTTCCATCGTCCTCTTATCCTGCACGTGCTCTGGTAACAGTCATCAGCTCCCCAGCCACAGGTCTCAATACATGATCTCAACTGGGACATCTTGCAGTGGCCATACAAGAGCTAAGACTAAGCTCACAAGAGATATTCCAGAGAGTGTTCCAAACTAGAACTGGTGGAGCAGATCCATTTGCATCTTCGGCCATGAAGCTAGAAGGCACATAACAAAGCAACCATGCCTGGCGGGACAGCCTTTCTGCCATTGTGGAGAATGACTGACAGCCAAGGAGCAGCAGACTCAAAAAATAAATACTCTAGTCCCCAGAGTCAGAGTCCTTGGAAATTCCTTAGATCCATCCTTTCTGTGGTTTGGTAGCATGCACAAAAAAATCCCCCTTTCTGGCTTAAGCATTATTACCACTTTTAATCAAGATTTTGGAATAAAACAAATAGCTTCTGTATGGGGAAATATTCCCACAAACCAATCATGGTGAGAAGTGCTTTCATAAATGTAACATCAATTAACCCTAATGACAACTGTGTAAAGTAAGTTTTACTGTTACAGAGTAACAACAAAGCAAAATAAATGCTATTATATAGTTAAGTGCACATGACTAAAAAGGATTAAGAAACTTGCCACACATTTGCTACTTAGTTGAGCCAGATTGTAAACATGGATATCTCTGACTTTGATGCTCATGACTTAAACATAATAATAGTGATTCTGTCTGAGTCTGAAACAGATCCACACAATTAAAATACTGGAAGTATAAATGATGAACTAAATACTAAGTTTTAAAAGAATGCTTCATAAGCAGTGTATACATGGAAGTTTTTTAAAGAAGATCTATTGGAGACATTGGCTATGCTTTGTGTTCACCAAACACATAAATTCTACATGATATCCAAAGAAATTTGTCCTACAACTTACCAACTTCAGAATCCAAAGCAAGTAGCATCATACATAATAACATTTAGAAAACAACCCAATTGTCCAAGGTGCTGCACCACCCAAGGCAAAAAGAAAATGGTGAAATTAAAATTGCTGGGATTCACGTGCATGAATAAAATCAGATATTTCTACAACACTCCTCTGCCTTCCCAAATATTTTTCTTTTGTTATATTTCATTTGTTTATATTTTCTTAAAAGTTTTTTACTACCACATCTCTACATCCAGAGAAATGAAAAGCCATATTTCCTCTTGTTTTATTTCTTTTGTTTTTCCAAATCTCTACAACTTTGGTGTATTAGTAAACCCTCATTTCAGAAAATGCCAGTGAAAATAATATTGCCATGACTATCAGTTAAACTACATTAAATCAGGAAATGATAGTAAGCTTGGGGAATAAAATAGCATGATAAGAAAGAAGTCTTGAAGAAAATAGTGCAGATTTATCACTGTTCTTTCAATGAATGGTCTCTTTGACATTTGCTACCCCATTTTAGAGAAATTTTTAAAAATAAACAAAACTCAATCACCAGATTTTGCAAAATGGGAGCAAGCTCTTTTTGGGGTCAGAATCACCTTCTTTACTCTCCCCCAGGCCTTATGTTTTCTGTTTATTTCCTTTTTATTTTTTCTCTCTTCACAAATCAAACATGCCAAAATGTTGTTATAGTTTATTATCACTGTATTTGAGAAAATAAACTGTTTTAGCAAGTGTTGAAAATAACTTTCAAAGACCTTTATGTATTTTGCAAAACCTCTGCTCCTTTAATTTAAAAAATCATCAATGTTGTAAGAAAATTTTAATGTTTCTTATTGATTTATGTTTAAAACATTAAATAGCATTTTTGTGAGGGCTGTTAGATATATTGAGTTCTATATTCATTTTCTATGAAGATTGTTTTTCATCTTTAAGCATTGTTTGCTGCCTTGAAGGAACAGGAAACAATACTATACATTTTGTCAGAGATGCCAAGCCTGTACATTTTGAATTAGTTATAAACTAGTAAGACTCTGCGTTAAACCTTAATAGACTTATAAAAAACAAGAGAAGACAGGATATATAGCATAATGACTTCAGAAAAATGAAAAGTATTTTAATACCAAGGAGTTTCTACTATTTAAAACTTTACCTTAGCAGGAAGCTGTCTATGCTAGTTACAATCTTTATTTAGCCAAGGTTACAACTGGGAGTAATTTGAAAAGCTACTTTTGAAGTCACTTATGTAGCATGAAGGAATCTACATTTCCACACCTACTCAGCATGAGCAATGGTCACCACTAGTCTGATAAAATATTCTTATTATACCAAACAGGGTACACAAACAGGGAAGCTTATAAAAATACTCCCTCAGTCCTCATCCCCAACCAATCATTCATTCTTTGAAACCTGAAGAAAATTTTCCATTTTTATTTCCTAGGATGAACATAAAATATTCCATCTCAGGTAGAAGTGTAAGTGGAGGTCTCTAAATCCCAGAAGAGCACTTCCAGCCTAGCAAGCAAGAGAATATTTTTTACTCTATCCCACGCAATTCTGATCACCTGGGAGCCCAGCGGACATCAATCCATGAGTGGATTCACATATTGATTATGACTCCAACAAGATGTGAATTCATTTTAATACAATTATATTAAATAAACACATCATTTTAATACTCTAAAATCCAAATATTACCATTCTAAATAATAGTGAAAAAATAAATTAAAAGATAATTGAGTAGACCCTCTGTAAATCTGAAGGCAGGAAGTAAAGACATTCATATCTGTGCAGGCAGGTGGAAGAGCAAACAGACTGACTTTGAGGTAGCCTGATACACAGTGCTAGGGATGAGTCTAGGCACTCCTGTCTCATGGTCTAGTATTTGTATCCATGACTAGCTAAGGTCTAGTGTAACCTGGTTAGTTAATAGTAGGGTTTTGCCAGAACCCAATTTTTCTGACTCCAAATCCAGTGTATTGTCCACTACTTCATTCCTAGTTTTAATCAGGAATACCATAGTGTTGTAATATTTTTAAGCTTGGCAGATAGCAAGCCTTCAATTAATGCTTGAATAAAATTATCTTAGACTCTATTACGATGTTTTGCAAAGTTAAGAAGCATCTGAAGGGCTTTGGGAAAAAACCTATTTCAAAAATTAAATTATTGATTAAATCATATTTTTAAGGGCGCTCCTATGTCACCAGGGATTTAAAATTTCATACAAATAATCTGAACTGCCTAAACCAATAGCACTTAATTAAGAAAGTAATGTTTTGCCTATCAGCATTATTTTCCTTAATTGCTATGACTGTTTCTGTATAAGCACAACTGACCAAATCTGGATATGACAACTTTCACCGATAATGTATAATTCCCAGAGTATTACATTTAAAACCTTGAAGGTATAAGAATTGTGTTTGAGGGACTTGATATGTTCTGGGAAGGAAAGTGAGGATGGACTAAGGTTGCACATGAACTTCCAGTTCCTCTCCAAAACAAAGGAAAATAAAATAAACACCACATATATTTTTTAATTACCATAATAAAACATAAATATAAAACATCAACTAAAGAGAATATCAATTATATTTACATGACTTCTGGAGTGTTGTGAATAGAAAAATTAATTTCTATTTACAGTCTCTAATTTACCAACAATATTGCAGTCTGTTTATAACAACTAAGTGTTCATAAATTTAGGAATAATATAGCTTCCTTGATTAAAATCATAGGCCCTGGATCAGACTGCTCTGGTTTGAATCCCAGATGCACTATTTACTACCTATATGACCTTAGACAATTATTTGATATTTCTAAGTTTCGGTTTTACCACTTGTCATGTGGAGATTACACAAATACTAACTCTTGAATTATTGTGAGGATTTAACATAAGTAAACCATATAAAGGATCTAGTTAAGTACTTGATATAGGATAAGTGGCCTTGCATTGGATAATCTTGTTATTATTAATAAATTTATCTTCCTAAAATTTGTTTTGTCTTGGATGTCTGGATGGCAAACTGGAGAGAGGAAAGAACAAATGATGTAGTATATAAATTATAACCAAACCAATCTCTGAGACCATACTGCATTATGGAAATGACACACTGTAGAGACCTCTCTTCATTAGAAGTTGATGGAGGAGTATAGTAATTACAATCCCATCACAATGGTAATAATTTTATAAGTAAAAGTGATTAACAATTTACATAGGGATATGTTATATTAATGTATGATAAGTTCTATGAGAGAAATGACAGTGTCTGTTGTGTTCACTAGTATACCCTTATAGAGTGGGCACTCAATAGTGTCCCCAGTAAATTACTGAATTTATACTTGAAAACTCATCCAGTGAAAGGATGTTGAGTTTGATCAGGATTTACTTATTTACAACACCAACCTAGTGACCAATTATTAGTGTTTATGTTCTGTCTTAAGAGATCAGGTTGCCATAAAAATAATACAGACCAGACAGGTTTAAACAACAGGAATTTCTTCCTTATAGTTCTGGAGTCTGGGAAGTCCAAATTTAAGGTGCTAGCTGATTTGTTTCCCTGGTGAGGGCTCTCTTCCTGGCTTGCAGATGGTAGCCTTCTTGCTGTGTCTTCACAGGGTGGAGAGAAAGAGGAAGCAAACTCGCTGGTGTCTCTTCTTACAATGGCACTAATCCCATTGTGATGGCTCCACCCTCGTCTAAACTCTGTTACCTCCCCAAAGCCCTATCTCCAAATATCCTAACAAAATACTACAAACTGAGTGACTTAAACAACAGAAATCTATTTTTTCACAGCTCTAGAGTTTGGAAGTCTAAGATCAAGGTGCTGGCAAGTTTAGTTTCTCCTGAAGCCTCTCTCCTTGGCTTAAAGATGTGCCTCTTAGTTGTGTCCTCACATGGCCTTTTCTCTGAGTATGCACATCCCGGTGTTGCTGTCTCTTCTTATAAGTACACCAATCATACTGGATTAGGGGCCAGTCTAACAGCCATATTTAAACTCAGTAAACTCTTCAAACACCTTATCTCTAAATATGATTACAGAATGAGGGGTGGAACTTTAATATATGAATTTTGGGGTACATAATTCAGCCCACAACAGATATAATTTCAACTTTTCCTTACTCCCCTACCCATAAATAATTTAAAGTCAGTACCCACCCTTAAATTTCATATACATACAATTTTTACAGTTTCCATGAATTTATCTAAAACTCCCTGACCTAAAGAAAATATTTTATTTCTATGTTATTTCTTTCAGTTTATTTGAAATGATGAAAAACTATTTTGTAACAACCTGAATGGAACTGGAGGCTATTTTGGCTTATCTTAATGAGTATCTCTAGTAGTCATTTTATACCACACAAATGTATTGAGTTCTTAATATATTCAAAGTACTATTATAAGTGCTGAGACTATGCAGTAAACAAAAAGATGAATAAGACTTTCTAAATTTTTAAAATATGTATTGCATTGGTTATTTAAAAAGCCTGACTTTAAATTCATTATTCTAATTAATATGATATTGACATTGAAAAATTATTTAATTTCTTTCAGTCTTTGTTTCTTCTCAATTATACGTGATATTATCATTTTATGAATTACAAGTTTGGGATGATATGAAAATGAAATGAAATAAAATGATGTATGAGAGATTGCTATAATGCATGCAAATCTGTAGCCCAACTAAGACATTTCATTATTTTCATTAGACCAGAGTCACAAATAATTTTTAAAAAACATGATTTAAGCAAGGTCACATAGCCACTGAAATTGACCTTTCCCTGGAGACATTTGTGTTTTCCTTGGGCTTTAAGAAAACACATGTCTGAGGTACAGAAATCAAAATCTGATACCCAAGAAAGACAGACGATAAGCTGTAAGAGCCCATATGAATCTACAGCCATATAAAGAGCTAGAGGGAGATGGAGACACAATACTATCTTGAACTTGACCTCAGAAGACAAAAAAAGAAAAACAATCCTTAGAAACTGCTAGCCACAAGACTACTTTTGTATTTGTTTGGAGATAGAATTGACTCTAATTTTATTGTCCTAAAAAACAACGAACCAAATTATTAAAGTGGTTCCAAGATAATAGATATCTGGCAGAGGCAAACCTTCCTCTTTGGAATAACACTTAGCCAGTTCCCAAATGATGCCCACAGATTAAGTCCCAAATAATATGAACACACTCTCTAAAAATCACAAACAACTAGGGCAATAAGCACAATAAGCAAGTTAACAGGATAAAAAAGGTGGTAGAATCAGATCAACTAAGACAGAAAATTTAAGATGCTCTAGAATGTAAATTAGGTATGTTTAATATGCTTAAATAAATTTCAAAGGGTAGCCAAAATTATCACTAGAAAAAAAAAACATAAACTGTCCAAAATAACCAGGCTAATTTGATACAGAAAATAAGATTTATGAGATAAAATTTATTTGATAAAATTGTTAATCAATGCAAGAGTTAATTAGCTGATGAGACAATTATTGAGTTTGAAGATAGATGAGTAGAGATTACACAATAGAAAGAAAAAATATGAAATATAATAGACGGAGAATAGGAGAAGGTATAATTGGAGTTCTAGGAGGAGAGACAAGAGACAATGAAAAAAGAGGAAATATTTGAAGATATAATGGAATAATATTTTCCAGAATTAATAGTAAAAATCTAAGAATTAGAAATCTCAAATATGATAAATAAAAAGTTACTCAAAATATACAAATCAGACTAAACACAAACAAGAAAAATAATTTCTGTGAAACAGCCAGATAGAAGAAAAAGTTACCATTAAAGTAACAACCTGGTTCTCAAAATTAACTATGACAAGCCAAAAGCGATTTCACAAATATGGTCAGTAAAAATTATATTCCAAGAATGTGTACACTATGGAATAGCTTTAAAAATAGCAATAAAGAAAACCTACCTAACGGGTACGATGAACACTATCTGGGTGATGGGCACACTTATAACCCTGACTCAAGCATTACAAAAGTAACCCATATAACCAAGCACATATGTACCCCCATAATATTTTAAAATTAAAAATAAATTAATTAAATTAAATTAAAAAATAAAAGATAAAAAATAAAAATAGCAGTAAAATAAAGACAAATTCAGGTAAACAGAAACTTATTATTTTTCTAATGGACCTTCACTCAAAAACATTCTAAAAGGATATGTCAAAAAATGGATTATAAAAGAAAGATCTAAAGTATTAGTGTATAATATCTAAACATTGATTTATAAAAATAATATATAACTTATGGATTTAAAGTATATATTTAATACTGAAGTGCTGGACAACAACAGTTTATATGTCCAGAGGAGGATGATGAAAAATTTTTAAAACAACTTAAAATACACAGAAGAAGGTATGTATTGACTAATTTTAAATTATACTAATTTAAATATGTATGCACTTTTTTTAAGGTAAAATGCTGAAAGAATAATGACAAAACATAAAACCCCCAAACAATAGGATGGTAAAATGGAATATTTTTTACAACAGTAAATCTGGATGCAAGCAAGAAAGAGAAATACAAAAATTCAGAACTAGGGGAAAACACAAACTAAAATGATATAAAAAATTCCAAATACATCTGTAATCACAATAAATATAAATATAACAAAATAGGCAATTTCACTTTGAGTAATGAGAAATAACTTGTAGCAGATCAAAGTTGTGCCAAGAAGATAAGAAATACTACACAAAATGCACAGAAACTTGTTTAAAAGCAACAAATAACTACCAAGGCAACCAGGATTTGAGCCAAGAGACCAGAGCAAAAGGCAATAGAGTAATAGAGTAATGACTCAGCCCAGTATCTGAACTGTTCGTCACTCAAGACATTTGAAACTTCAGAGCAGTCCAAGAGGCCAATTAAGATTATAAGCAAGTGATCAAATAGAAGCTGACAACCCAGACAGAGCTGTGGGGAACTCCATGATGCTGGGAGATAAAAATTGGACACAGATCTATCAGAGGAGAACAGTCCTGATAAACACCCCAGGATTCACCTGGAATCTCTGAAAGAATGTGATCTAGAAGTAATGGTGAATTCACCAAGTGTTACACAAAAACCAGACCTCCAAAGAGTTTAATCCCTTACTGAATTAAGATGATCTGCACTTAATTTTTCTACCATAAACTAAAGAAAATGCTTTTTGGAAGAAGATATCCAGACCTCTATAGTTTATTTTATGGAAAATACAGAGGATTCTGTAAAAAATTATGATATCCTAAGAGGCAAGAGTAAGAGAAAAACTCTAAGTGGTCTAGTTATTAAAGGTATCAGAGACTTAAAAATAATCATGATTAACATGTTCAAGGGAAAACGATGGAAAAAGATGGAGAATTCCAGAGACCACTAGAATCTCTAAAATATAAACAAATGGATATTCTAAAATGTATTACAAATTGAGAGTAAAATCATAACATATGGGTTTATCAATATATTTGACTCCTCAGGGGAGAGTTAGTAGAAAATGTCAAAACTAAGTATGGAGAGACAAGAAAAAGGGAAGGAAGGAACACAGAGGTAAAAAGTCTAAAGATATATGGAACATTGTGAAAAAGTCTAATATTTTGTGATATTGGAGCATCAGAATATGCAAAAATGGAACAGAAAGAGCTGACAAATGTGACAAGAGAACTTACTCCTAACCGTTATTTCTGGCCCTTGAAGACATTTTTTGAAATAACATAACACCAAATAAGAGTGTCTTACATAAGGGCTTTACTCTGTTTAGGTGGAAAATCTCTCAAATAAACTAAATCTGAAGTTTTAAAAAAATATTAGAAGAGGTACTGTTAAGAATTTCTAAAAGCCAACTAAAGAAATCAAGCCACAGATTCAAGATAAGCCGCTAATCCTAAACAGGATAAATATAAACCAACTTGGCATATAACAGTGAAACTTCTGAAAATTAATAAAATGGATAAATTTTAAAAGTGGTTCTTCTTTTGAGAAATGTCTGTTCAGATCATTTGACCATTTTTTAATTGCATAGTTTGGTTTTTTGCTGTTGAAATGTTTGAGTTCCTTGTATATTGTCGATATTAATCCCCTGTCAGATGAGTAGTTTGCAAATATTTTCTCCCAATCTGTATGTTGTCTTTTCACACTGTTGGTTGTTTCCTTTGCTGGGCAGAAGCTTTGTAGTTTGATATAATCCCATTTGTTTATTTTTGCTTTTGTTGTCTGTACTTTTGAGGTCTTATTCATAAAATCTTTTCCCAGACCTATGTCCTGCAGCATTTCCCCTATGTTTTCTTCTAGTAGTTTTATAGTTTTCAGTCTTACATGTATATCTTTGATGTATTTTGAGTTGATTTTTGTATAGGGTGAGAGGTGGGAGGCTAGTTTCATTCTTCTGCCTACGGATATTGAGTTTTCCCAGCATCATTTATTGTAAAGACTGTCCTTTCCCCAATGAGTGTTCTTGGCACCATTGCCAAAAGCCAGCTGGCTGTAAATATTAATTAATTAATTAATTTCTCTATTCTGTTCATTGATTTATGTTTCTGTTTTTACCAGTGTCATGCTGTTTTGGTTACTACAACTTTGTAGTATATTTTGAGATCTGGTAGTGTGATACCTCCAGCTTTGTTCTTTTTGCTTAGGATTGCTTTGGCTGTTTGGGGTCTTTTGTGGTTCCATATAAATTTTTTTTTCATATTTCAGTGACGAACGTCTTTGGTATTTTGATCATGGTGAATCTGTAGATTACTTTTCAGATACTTTCCTTCTATACCAAACTTATTAAGAGTTTTTATCATGGATCTGAATTTTATCAAAAGCTTTTTCTGCAACTATTGAGATAATCATATTTTTTTGTCCTTCATTCTATTGATGTGATGACTAAAAAATACATGAGAAAATGCTCAACATCACTAATCATCATGGAAATGCAAATTAAAACCACAATGACTAATCATCTCACCCCAGTTAGGATGGCTTGTATCAAAAAGTCCCAAAACAATAGATGCTGGTATGGATGCAGAGAGAAAGGAATACACTGTTGGTGGGACTGCAAACCAGTACAACCTCTATGCAAAGTAGTATGGAGATACCTCAAAGAACTAAAAGTAGACCTACCATTTGATCCAGCAATCCTATTATTGGGAATTTACCCAAAGGAAAAAAAAGTTATTTTATCAAAAAGACCTTGCACTAGAATGTTTATTGCAGCACAATTCACAGTCACAAAGATGTGGAAACAACTCAAGTGCCCATCTACATGAGTGGATTGATAAAATGTGGTATATGTATATGATGGAGTACTACTAGCCATAAAAAAAAAATGGTGAACTGGTGAACTAATATCTTTTCTAACAACCTGAATGGAACTGGATATCATTCTTCTAAATGAAGTATTGCAAGAATGGAAAATTAAACACCACATGTACTCACTATTAAATTGGAACTAATCAATCAACACTTAATGTTCACAGGTGGAAGTTAAAGTCAACGGACATCAAACAGGTGGAAGGAGGTAGGATGGGATGGGTAAATACACACCTAATGGGTATAATGCACACTATCTGGGTTAGGGGCACACGTATAACTGTGACTCAAACTGTACAAAAGCAATTCAGGTAACCAAAATGTTTCTACCCCTGTAATATTCTGAAATTAAAAAAAGAAACATTAAGATATAGAATATTTGAAACAATACAATTAACCATCTTGGTATAATAAATATACACACCACATACAATTATTGGTATTTTCATATATGAATATGAGAGTACATATTCTTCAGAATATGTAGTCCATGAAAATGGACTACTTATTAAAACATAAAGCAACATTTAAAAGTCACTATTATTCAGAACATACTCTCTGCTCCCATTTAAAAATGGAAAAGATCCATTTTTAAAACAAAAAATATAATGATTCTGTACTTTAGTATACATCAGACTCTCATGGAGGACTTTTAGAAAAACATTTTTTGTACCCCAGTACTCCAGTTTCTGAATTAGTACGTGTAGGGTAAGGCCTGGTATTTGCATTTCTAGCAAATTTTCAGGTGATGTTTATGTTGCTGGTCAAGGAAACACATTTTGAGAAGCATAGCTTTCAAATATATACTCAGAAATTTTAAAACACACTTCTAAATAGCATATATCATTTGTGAAATAATTGAAATTAGAAATGTACTATAATAAAATTGCTACATACCAAAAAAGGAAGGATACAACTAAAGAGTGTATAAAGATATATTTAAAGCAGACACACTTATATTGGAAAACAAGAAAGCCTAAAAATTAATGAGTCAAGCATCCAGTAAAGGAAGTAAGCAAAATAGCCACTGAATACAAACTCAAAGATGCAGGAAAAAGGAAGTAGTAAGTATGAAAGCAGAGATTCATAAAATAGTAAACAAAGATATAGTTGAGAGCATTCACAGTACCAGATTTGTTGTTTTGAAAGTGTAATAAGATTGACAAACCTCTGGCAATGCTGGTCAAGGAAAAAATAAAGAGAAAATGTGCAAATAACCAACATTAGCTATGAAAATAAGGAATTATCACTACATGTAATAAAGACTAAAAAGATAAGGATTTCATTTATGAAAAAAATGTTCCAATGCATTTTAAAAGCTGGGCAACAGGGACAATTTCCTTGAAAAGTATGAATCTCCAAAACTGATTCAAGTAACAAAAGACAACATGTAATGAAAACTTTTATCAAATCACAAGAAGAGTGCTTTCATAATCTGATAAAGGAATTATAGGAAACATCCAAAATAATAAAACTTAAAAACAAAATTAATGCAGTCAGAAACAAAACAGCTTCACCAGTTCTGTTAAACAAATACAGGTCTTCTAGTAAGTAAAAAGGAAAAGGAAAATATATAAACTACATATGTATTTTATACATATATATAATGTGCGAGAATTGAAAAAGAAAAAAAACTTGCCATTATTCACAGGTTATATAATTGTCTAAGTAGGAATCCCAAAATGCTCTGTAGACAAATTCTAGAATTAGTATGGAAGTTGTGCTGGGTTGCATAATACAGGATTGATATTTAAAGACAATGGGATTTTTATACTCAACATACTGCAAGTTCAATCTTTAAAACAGAAAAATGTATTTGTAACTAATAATATATTTTAAAAACACATGTGTAAATCTACTATGGAGAAGCATGAAACTTTATATTGAACACATTAAAGAAAGCCCACATAAAATGAGAGATAAAACATGTTTATGTATAAAGAGACATAACATGGTGGAAATGCCAGTTTTCCCCAAATTGATCCATGTATCCAACAGCATTCCACAAATACTGTGATTGTTTTGTGGTTTGTTTGTTTTTGTTCTTTTTGTTTGTTTTTATTTTTGATGGTATCAAGTAACAAGCAACCTGCTTCTAAGACAAAGCAACAAAAGTAAAGAGTAGTCAAGGCATTTCTTCTCTGGATTTTGAACTCCTCATCCTGGACGTCAGCAGTTTGCTTCTTCCAAACCCAACACACTTCCTCCTGGGTTTTTTGCTTGAGGATGATGGGAAGCTTTCTTTCTCTGCATTCTCTGTGTCCTTCACAACATTCACCACGTGATACCTCGTGTAATGGCTGTTTCAACCTTTCCTACCATTCCTACTTGATGACGATAAACACTTTCTGAAAAGAGACCAGGTGTAATCACCTCTGAATCCTGTACAGAGGCCTTGCACTCACCCGTCCTCTACTCAGCCAGTGTCCCTACACGTTCGGCTCTGTCCCGAACCTTGTGGACACAGAAGTTAATAAGGTCTATGAGGCTTCTCTCTCACGGGCTCATATTCTACAGGTGCTCACTATGTAGAAGTGCAATGAATGAAGGGATACACATATTTCAACACCAAAGAGTGAAGATCATTTTGTTCTAGAAAACATCAGATTAGTAAATTTAATAAAACCTATGAAAACTATATTTAATAGAAAATATTAATATTAAATATAATTAGAATTATAGAATTTTATAACTACAGATTATCTCAGATATTATCTAATAACTTCCATTTTCAGATGAGAAAACAAAGGCCTAAAGATTTCAAGAGGATTTGTTCTGTTTTAGAGAGTTTTGACTCTGGGTATTTTTCTATTTAGGCTAAATCTATTTTTTTGGAGGAGTGAACTGAATAGTCGATACAATCGATAACTAAATCTTTCACAAACGTAAATGAAGGATTGAAATTAACTGTCAGTGCACACATGATGGTTGATCCCACTGCCATACGAGGCTGCAGTGTCTATTTGCTGCCAGACTGACAGGATTCTGTCAACGTGCTTGCAAGGAGCAGATAATGAAAGGACCTTCCTTGATGCTGGAGTAGTAATTTCAGAACACAAGAGTGCTATAACTTCTTTGAAATAAATCAAGAAACAGCAAAAGTGAGGATTTTTCAATAAGACATATCCAGATGGGTGCAGTGGTGCGCACCTGTAGTCCCAGAGCCTCAGGAGGCTGAGACAAGAGGATCACTTGAGCCCAGGAGTTCAAGGCTGTAACGTGTTATGATAGAGCCTGTGAATTGCCAGTGTACTCCAGCCTGGACAACACAGAGAGACCCATTTCTTAAAAAAAAAGAAAGAAAAAATGTGATATGTCTCTGAAGAGAGAGTATAAGAAAGAAGGCACATAAAAATGACCTAATTCAAATGGAATCTGCATGATCTTGTTAGAGTTCAAGCAGGACAGGGACAGTCTTCACTGTGTCAGCTTCCAGGAGCAGATAGAGCCCGAGGCCTCTCTACATGCGTAATTCTTACTTAGTGGCTATTTAGAGAACTAAGTAATTCACTAAGAGAGTGAAACCCGTTCTAACTGGTTTATAGAATTTATCCTAAACTATATGTATTTATTTCCTTGACTATCTGCTCAGGTTCCTTATGCAGATGAAAAACCAAACTAAATCTTTATTTGTGTGGAAAAAAATCATATTTGGTTTTAAATGTTGATTTATTATGGCATGCACTTCCAAGTAGAGACTTTTTTTTCTAAATTGTTTAAATTTTTTATATATTCTATATACAAAGTTCTTTGCTTTGCAATATTGTGTGAGAACAGTTAAAGTGTTATTGAGGTAAATTCAGAGTATAGAGATATAAAGAGATGTATTATCACTTCTAAAATCAGGTATAACAGTAGTCAGTCCTTACACAAATTGTTACTAAAAAGCCTATCTAAAAGTTTCTCATAATGAGCTCGATTGTTTTCATGATCATAATTTATCTCTGAGCATCATATATTAAAACAAGGTCCTCAGTACTAAAAGTGACTAGGCTTAATTTTAAAATATCTCATTAATTTGCAGTAATGAGATATAATGAATATTTATGGAAGGTTTTATATGTACCTATTAATTTGCTATGATGTGTCACTAATAAACTAGCCATCTAAGCTGAAACCAAGAGACATCAATGTGAAAAGCATATAAAATAATGTTCAGTAACTATCGCTTGAGATTCCAACATTTGGTATAAAAAGGTAATATGTTTTCTGAAAATGAAAGTTTATTATATAATTCACTGAATACACCACAGGGAGCTAAGTCATTTTCTCCTGCACACACAGTTTATAATTTTTAAATATCATTGCTCCCCTATTCCTCTCCTACTTCACCAATAAGGCAGAAAAACAATGTTTTTCTTCAGCAGAAACCAATTGTCTTCACTTCTAGATAGTGGATTAAAGATTATTTGGATTACAGATCAAAGGAAATGGCATGTCTGCAAATCCTCTGACTGTTTTACTGAAGGGTCTGAAAACATCTCAGGTCTAGTTCCACATCAGCTGGGTATTGTGGCTGCAAGCATCCTGTTGAACTCGGGCTAGTGCCCTCCTGGCTGCCACTGCAAACTAATGGGCACGTAGCAGTTTCCATTGTGCAGTTTCCTAATGGTATCTTCATTTGCCTCAAAGCAGCACATTATAATGAATTACTTATTCATACTTTCATACTAGTTTTTAATACAGAAAAGCAAATTTAAACATGCTGGTTATCTGCAAATTTTCCTGATTGATGAACCATAAAGAAAATTCCTCCCTAAATACTGAAGTTTTAACCCTGGCTGACTATTATCAGTTTAAAACAGACTAGATTTCAGCTCTAGCCTCAAATACAATTTTTATGCTGAAACCAATAACTGTGTCCAGATTCAGAACATACAAAAATTTGTAACAAGAAGTTATAAAACTGTGGTATTCAGGATGTAAACTTTTTGTTATAATAGAGACATTTTCATGTAGGCACAAAAATGTGAATTACTGATTGTAAAGCTGGGATATTTCAAAATCATTAATTTTGCAAATTAAGAGATCTATATGCTAATTTATTTTTACTTCTGATCAGGAAAAATATAGTCAATTGGAAGAAACTTTGTGTTAATTTTGAAAAGATAATATAGTAAAGTATTTTAATTTTGAAGTATAATTAAATAATTAAAAGGTCTTCGTATTTTCTAATAAAAAGATAAATATATTAATTCAATTTAGACTTTGACAAGTTAAGTAGAAATTTTATGATTAGTTTAATAATAATAATAAAAACAAAAAGATAGAATTATGACAGGGAGGCAAAGACAGGAGGATCACTTGAAGTCAGGAGTTCGAGACCAGATTGAGCAAGAGTGAGACCCTGTCTCTACAAAAAATAGAAAAAATTAGCTGGGTGTGGTGGTGCACACCTGTAGTCCCAGCTACTTGGGAGGCTGAGGCAGGAGGATCACTTGAGTCCAGGAGTTGGAGGTTGCAGTGAGCTATGACGATGCCACTGCACTCCAGCCAGGGCAACAGATAGAGACTCTGTCTCAAAAAAAAAAAAAAAAAGATAGAATTATGACAGAAACCCCAAAAACCAATGAAGGAAATGGAATGAGGGAGGAAGGATCATTCCAAAAGAAGGTAAGATATAGAACAGGAAGAAAATCAGGACAAAAAGAAAGTTAAAGAAATGAAGTAGGAGAAACTTATTCAATAATTACAATTGTTGCAAATAACAGTCCTCCTACTGAAAGGAAAGTTGGGTAGACATACCTAAACGTGCAGGAAAAGAAAGGAAGAATGAAAGTTACGATGTGCAAATGCAAACAGTAACAAACCAATTAAAAAACCCGCTGAAACGGGGTATTGTAACAGGCACATCGGAAGGCACAGCATAAAAACCAAATGCGGATAAACAGGAAAGTGTCCTAATGATAAAAGTTTCAATAAACAGGAAGATATAACAATAATAACCTTGTGTGCACTCTGAAAATACATCTTCATATCACAGGGTAGAAAATATGAGACATCATTTCTAATAGCAATGAAACAAAATTTAAAAATAAGAATAAACTTAAATTTGCAAAATTATAATGAGAACATTAAAATGCTTTTGAAAAAACACAAAAATAAGCTAAAACAAATGGCAAACTATCTCATATAACAAAAAAGAATATATGTTAAAGTTATAAGAAACTGAGATTTCCAGTGTCAGAGAGAAAAACAGATACAGATATAGCATCAAAGAAGTTAAGAAAATACCCTGAATTTTTAAATGTGAAATGTGACTTTGAGCTCAGGATCTTTTATTAAAAAAAAACTCTCTGGGCATGGTGGTGTGCGCCTGCAGGCGCGGAGGCTGAGAGGCACGGGGATGCTCGGGCCCAGGAGCTCAAGGCTGCAGTGAGCTGTGATTGTGCCACTGCACTCCTGCCTGCTGGGCAACCGAGCAAGATCCTGTCTCTAAGTAAATACATAAACAAACAAATAAATAAATTTTAAAAAATAACTCTCCTAGCTCTCTTTGCTGAAGGCCTTAAAAGGAAAGATCCGTGGTCTTCCTTAATTCATTATTTAATTCTAACAATTTAGAATGAGATTGGATTATTTTTCACGTAAGATAAACTTGGAACAGAGAATTTAAGAAATGTGCCAGTTTTCACCTGCCTGGGAAATGGCAGATGGGGCTTTGAAACCCTGATTTCTGTGTCCAAATCCTGTGATCTTTCCAAGGCTCTGCTCTCCCAGGGACTGTCCTGCCTGCCTGTCTCTTCACTGTCACCACTTGCTATGTCCATCCTCGCTTCCTTCTTTGTCCTGCAGATAATAGGACACCGCCCCCCAATCCTTCCCTCCTAGCTTTCCAGACGGGGTCATTTGCATATACTTTCATTTCTTGATACCTCCACAGACATTCATGTAACTTCACAAAAGCATTGCAAAGGCACACAGAAATGACTATCTATCTATATAATGCTGTCTGTATCACCAACAATTAGATTTCTAATTTATTATATAGAAATTACTTTTATGGGAATTAATAATGCTTTAAACATATGGATATAGGATGACACTCAATGACTTTTACAACTCAGTGGCTTACTCAGTAGACAGCTTCCAAGTCAGGTCTCTCAACTCACAGGAATGTGGCCAAGGTATATAGAGCCAGTCTTGGATAGAAAGGGGTCGCAGATCTCCACCCTCCCAAAGATTAGCAAAATTACATGTCAATAATATTCCTAGGAAAGAAGAGCACTTGTGACAGACTTCAGAACTTGCAGCTCTGAGAAGCAGAAGCCTTGGTTATGAATAAGCAGGTTTTGCTTCTGTTACCACATCATACACATGACATTCAAATTTGTTATATCAACATATTTTTAATATCTTGTCCATACACGGCATATTAATAAGTGTTGTAGAGGATAAGAGAAGGACCTTATTGTCAAAGAATGTTAACTGTTTCTTAATTACTTTTTTTGTTTAATAAACATTTATTGAGGTTCTGTGACGTTTTGCTAAGATATGGTTAGCCAGACACAGACGTGAATCACAACATGAACTTTCTTAAGTTTCCAACCACTACAAGCCTTAGTTTGCGGCACAGGAATAACAGTATTACTTACGTCATGGAGTCGACATGAAGATCACATGGCACAACGCATGCAAACCATACAGTTTAGCACCTGGCTCATAACACACATTTGATTGATAACTAAAATAATAGTGAAGAAGAGTATGATGATGAAGATGAAGACGACGAGTAGGAGGAGGAGAAGGCTAAAATTATAGTAAAGTCTACACCCGCTTCCAGTTTCAGTGTCCCTTTCTGTGAGGTGTTCACAGTCCAGGCATGATGATGACAGACCAGTGAGGCAAAAAGGCCAACATGTAAACGAGAGTGCTGTGGAGCCAAGTGAGAAAGGGTGTCCAAATCAGAGGTGGGGTCAGAAACGGTTTTCTGAATGAAGTGATACTCAAGCTAAACTTCAAGAATGAGTGTGACTCAGCTTAGGCAAATATATGTTCATAGAACAGACACCAGGACAATGGAACAGCTAACTCATGCATATGCCTGCAGGTGAGAAATGAGAAAACACATTCTGAAAGTAACCTGAGAATTAGCTACCTGATCTAGAGGAGCCCTCTTGCTAAGCTAGGTAACATTAACTATTTTTGAAATCCACGAGTCAGTAAAAGAAGGACACATGTCAAGAATGAAAGTCCCAGAATGTTTCACTTTTGTTTTGATTCAGTTCCGTTGTGTAAGGCAGGACTTAGACTGTCAGGTATATTGTTTGTCCTGTACTTGGATACCACTCCAACACCACTGAGCTTGATGCTCACTGTTTTGTATTTTCTATTGTCATGGCTACATAGATATATAGTAGTGGGCTACCATGAATATCACTTCAAAATACACAGCAAATATGACTATAAACATGGAAATAATCTCCTTGTCCTAGCTGTAGCAGTAAAGGCAGCAGCATGCCTCACAGACAGCATTGTCACCGGGGTGACAGTCATAGTGAGTGATGAGGTAGGAAATTGTAAGCCAAGGGACTTCTCACAAAGGCAGCATCCTTTGCTTTGGCAGAAAGTAGCTAAAGTAAAAGACAAGAAAGAGGACTGTTTTGGTTGAGCAGTCCTACAACAGAAGATGTTGGCTTTTCAATTCATTTTGTAATCAAGGGTCATAAGTTCAGTCACCTCTTTGTTCTCAAGATATGAGGGTCTCCTTTTGCTGACAAAATACCTAGAGTATCACAATAAAATAAGAAACTCTTCCAGGCTGGAGAAAGGCTCAAAAAGAGGAGTGAAGTAGACATTTTGATAAGTTATCACTTTACAACAACTGGAGAAACAGGTCACCTCCAGACGAGTCTCAGCCACATGCCGTGCCAGGAATTCTATCAAGATCTCATGTAAAAATAGCTACACTCCCCAAAGTTAAAATGACAGCAACTTCTTTGTAAAAATAGCATGTGTTTGAATAGCAGGCTTACTTTTAAAGGTGTCACATCACAAATAGCCTTGGTGGTTACTGTATACCAGAGTTCTTAGGGATATTAAACATTTGATTTAGTGACAGTTCCACCCTTATATTTTATGCATTGTGATGTCCAATTAGAAGCTGATATTTTATATTGCAGTCTTTTGTTTACCTGAAAAATAAAATTAAAAAAAAATGTG
This sequence comes from Daubentonia madagascariensis, assembly GCA_023783475.1. Lineage (NCBI taxonomy): Eukaryota > Metazoa > Chordata > Mammalia > Primates > Daubentoniidae > Daubentonia > Daubentonia madagascariensis. The sequence continues at coordinate 4,338,253 of JAKFHU010001035.1, forward strand.
GGCGAATGGATTGATGTTTTTGCCAAGATAAAAACATTTCAATAAGCAGGTGTGTTGAGATTAATCCTATTTTACCTGTGAACCACCTGTCGTGTTTGAGGATTTGGCCTCCGTTACACGTATGATGAGTTTATACCCCTACAAACTCCCTTAAGCTGTGCATGGCTCAGCATGGCACAGGAAGTTAAATGACTTATATGTGCCTTTGTATCAGCAAAAAGGTGGATTTAAAGACCAGTTGCACTCAATGGATCCTGCAAATTTAAGAAATGATGGAAGTCTTCAATTAAACATAGACTAAACCACATGTAATGGTTAATTTTATGTGTCAGTTTGGCTAGGTCATGCTACCCAGGTATTTGTTCAACATTATTCTAGATGTTTCTGTGAGGGTGATTTTAGATGAGATTAACATTTAAATCAGTAGACTTTTAGTACAGCAGATTACCCTCCATAATGTGGGTAGGCCTCATTCAATCAACTGAAAGCCTTATTAGAACTAACGGTGATCCTTAAGAAAAGGAGAAGAGGGAATTCCACCAAGCAGATGGCCTTTGGACTCAGACTGCAACATCAGCTCCTCCCTAAACACCAGCTTGTATGCTACCCTGACTTGTCAGCCTCCACAGTCCTGTGAGCCAGTTTTTTAAAATCTCTCTCAACAGACAGATATGGGGTGGGGGGGAGAGAGAGAGAGAGAGAGAGAGAGAGATATCTCTACACATCCTATTGGTACTGTTTCTCTGGACAGCACTAATATACCACACATCCTATTTAGCTAAAGGAATAGAAAGAGAAGTATTTTAGATAAATACGCTTAGATGGCACTCTCTTCTGCCGGATGTTAGTGGCTGCAGTTCCATTTATACAGACGACATCCTCATTTTGTTCCCTGTTCCCCATTGTCCTTGGAGACTAAAGCAATTGGGGCCTGAACTTTATGGAAAACATAGCCATTCAAGAGAGACAGCTGCAGCTGGAGGTGCACAGGCATTTCTCTGGAGAACCCTTTGAAGTAGGTGCTGCGTGGTGGAACCAAACTGCTGCAGCCCGAAGTTACCACATATTCCTTTTAAAAGCAGAGCCTCTTAATTCTCCTGCACACAGCCCAGTGAATCTGGCCCTAAGGATAATACAAAGAATTTTGTTTTCAAAACACTCAGCCTCCCCTCCTTTAGCCACAAACGCACCTACTTGAAAGACTCCACACTCCAGGCAAGAGTGACTGAGGACACAGCTAATTCCACAGATTCCAGCAAAACGGCAATTCTGTATTTCCCCAACCTTTGAGCCTGGGAGACTGTCTCATTCATTTCAAATGAACATAAAGGAAAACCTATATTTAAAAGTTCACTTAAAAATACACTTAGACAGCTCAGTCTTCTTATTTCTTATAAACACTGACTGAAATGTTTAGAAAGATGGCTCCCAAGAGTCCTAGACAATGAGAAAAGAACAGAGTGGTGGCATTCGACCTGTACTACACCATCTCTGCCTCTTCAGAAGGTTTGCCTGAGTTTGTCCAGGGGGCCCAGGCTAGTAAACAGCATTATATGGGGGAGAGGGCATCTGCCTGGGGCCCAGTGGCCATGGGTGCAATTACTTTCCCTCCACTAGTTACCTATAGGCTAATGTGCGTTACGTCAAGGTCTTTACAGCCTTTGATAATAGACAACACAATCAGTAGCATAATTTCCAGTTTATCAGGGAAACTTTACTTACACAGTGACCTGGAAAGGGATATAAGGCAGATTTATCCCCATCACTATGAAGAAATGCAGATTTCCTAAGTGATAAAAGTCAGAAAGCTGATTCGTTACAAAGGTGGGCCTTGAAAACTTATGTATGTATGTACCACATGCCAGAGATTCTTCCTGTATAATGCACTATCTTTCACACCATCAACACTAAAAACACTTAGTACTATATAAGGTATATTACAGGAGCTCCATAAGGGCTGGTTATTAATAACTAATATTTGTCTAGAACTTCCCCATTTAAAACATGGGGTTCAAGTGTACCACCCTCATAACAACTCTCAAAGAAGGCACGACTGCTGTCAATTCTGTTGGCCTCCTATCCAATGTCCATAGTCCTCCACCCCCCCCCCACTTTCTGTATCTCAAGCCAAGTGCTTCCTGGCAGGGTGATCTTGATTAGCTTTAACCTATGGTGGTAATTCCATTTCCTCTCCTTTGGTTGTTTAAGAAATGGGCATATGATGCAATTCTGGTTAGTAGCAAATAAGAGAAAGTTTACCGACAATGAAGGAAGAAGTGATGGTTCTGGGAACAATTTGCTGCCACTGAAGAAAACACACTAGAAGGAGACAGCCTCTCTTCTTGTCTTTGGGCACTGCTGTGTTTGGATTAGTTTTCAGGAGGAGCTACAGCCATCTAGCAGCAATGAGGGGACAAGCTTGAGGAAAAAGCCAAAACATTGAGGATGGCAGAGTAAAAAGACAGAAACACTGAAAATGTTGTTTCTAAGCCACCAAATTCCCCAACCTGGAAGTAAACTTTACTGGGAGTTCTAGTTTCGTAAGGCAATATTTCTTATAACAAAATTCTTATGCTTTTAAGCCCCTTCTAGTTGCTGCCTTAGTTAAAGCACTCTCTGCTATATCCTACACTATTCAGCATTCACTCTACCAACACTAAGCACCAACTGCGTGTCAGATATTGTGGTAGATGCCAGGAGTAGGAAAAGAGACAGCATGTGATCCATATTCTAAAAGAATGCTTGTGGGTTTTTTGTTTGATTGTTTGTTTCATTCATTTTATTGTGTGACTCCTGTGTGCAGGGGATATTGCAATAGACTTAACTGGTTCCCTATCTCTAACCATTACCGTCTCCAATTAACACCCCCACCTTAACTGAATTATCTTTCCAGGACTTAGATTGTATCAAGCCATTCACGTGATTTAAAATCCACTCCCCAGGGTGGTGTGGTTCTCAAACTCCAGCATCTGTTAGAATCACACAGAGGGCTTGTTAAAACACAGATTAGTGGAACTACCTCTCTAGTCTCTCATTCAGGAGGTCTGGGGTGGAGCCTGAGAATTTTCCTTTCTAGTATGTTCGTAAGTGCTGCTGCTGTAGTTGGTGTGGGAACCACATTTTCTGACCATGGTTCTATAGAATAAAGGCCATATTATTTAGCAAAGCATACTTGTCCCCACTCTATGGGTCAAGTTTCTGCACCTTCTCAAATATTTATCCCTGTAGCTAGAACACATTTTCCCACCTTAGTCAAAACCTTAACTGTTTCTCAGTCTAAAAGTCCCTGATAAAATGTGTTTTATTTAGTGTAGATTCCCCACCCCCTCCATGTTCATATAAACATATTTGGAATTAACTAATAGACCCTCCTCTATGTTTCCTTTGTTATTTTTTACACACTTTCCATATCTCATTGAATGATATAGTGGTGTTGGGCTTCCACCACCTGTGAGTTCCAGGTAACAAAGCATCTAGCTTACGTATTACATTAAAACATAGGCATTTCTTTAGGATGTGGAGCACATGCAATCTACTTTTGCACCTTGGTGTCTAGGGACAACAAATGGCGCACAGTCGTGCTTAGTGTCTGTGACAGGAGTGCTGAAGAGTGCAGAGAGAGAGGAGAATGCCTTCACTCAAATTCCACTTAAAGGTGTGAGTGAAATGTTGAAAAACGTTTAGAGATCTACTTTTAAAATAGCAATGGACTACCAAATTGTTGAGTCTATAATGAATTAAACCACTGACCAAGAACCAAAAGGATTTATACTCTTTAAGTGGTATTAAAAACATTGCATTTAATGTAAAAGGCTTGATTTTACTTAGTCCACGATATGCTTTCTGGCAAAGAGATTTTACTTTAAAGGTCATCTGAAAAATTTCATTTCCTCGTTTTGAATCAGTCATTTCACTTTATTATTTCAGCGCTGTTCAATAAGGATGTGGAATTTATTTAACAAGATAACATCATTTTTATCCATAGTTATTTTTTTCATGAAATTAACAATCTCCAAAATCTAATGAGCTCAATGAATCTTATTAACACACATTGTGTTTGATTGACAAATAAATGTACATATTTGTCTAAACTGTTATAACTCAATTACTTATTGATTTTAATTTCTAAGATAGTTATTGTTATATAAAGCTTTTTTAATATACAAATGTTTCCATAATGAAGAATTATCACTGTGGCCCCTTCCCTCCAAACAAACAAAACAAAGCAAAAATGGACATGAAAGAGCCAGTAAAAAAATAATGCCAATCCTGGTCCACTTTCTCTCACCCATATTCATCTCACACCGTGCTTCATTCTAGGACTTGCTCACCTATGTGACTCTAAAAAGTTTAAACTTTCTGTGCCACAATTTTTTTCCTTCAGTAAATAAAGAAACAAACATATTTATATGATCATTGTGAAGATTAAATGATGCAACAGACTAAAAATAACAATGTTAGACATGAAAACAGTGGTTTTTCAAAGTATGGTCTGAAAAGTGTTTCTCATGGGTTTGCACTAAGATAAGGAACTTTCACCAGGAAGTAAATCAGCTGTGTCACAGCACAGTGTTTAGCTCTGGACACATTATTTTCACAGGAGGCTTTATGAACAAGGCACTACCCTGATAGCTCCCTTGGCTGTCTGGCCCTTTGAATGATATAGTTTTAAAGGAACAATTTCAAAACCAAAATTTAAAAAATACTTCCATGTTTGGTATCTTTAAATAATGAAATACTTATGCATAAATCTAACAAAATATATGCAGGATATACATGTTGAAAACTAATGAAAGGAATAAAGGAAGACCTGAACAGTTGCAGAGAGATGCTGTGTCCATGGATGGGAGGCTCAAAAAAGTTACGATGTCAATTTGCCCCAAATTGATCTATAAGTTTAATGCATTTTATGTAGAAAAACAAAGGACCTAGAATAGATAAAACAACTTTAAAATATAAGAACATTGGAGAAATCACATTATCTGATTTTAAATCTTACTATAAAGTTATAATAGACAGTGTGTAAAGTGATGAACACATATATAAATGTAAAAAAAGACAAAGTACAAAAATAGATCACCCAATGTACTCCACTGAGTTTTAACAAAGGTACAAAGGCAATTCAGTAAGGAAAAAGATTTTTTTTTCCAAAAAATGGCTTTGGAAATATTGGGCATCAATGTGGAAAAAAAAAAGAAACTTTAATCTGAACGTCTTGCCTTATACATAAATCAGCTAAAAATGGATCATAAATCTAAATGTCATGCAGAGAACTATAAAAGATTTAGAAGAAATCATAGAATAAAAAGTTCTTTACCACTGGGTTAGGTATAGGGTTTTTAGATACAGCACAAGAAGCGTAAAAGAAAAAACGGAAAGACAAAACTTAATTAAACTTTAAAACTTCCTTTCTTTAAAAGATGTTGTTAAGAGAACAAAAAGACAAGCTACACACTGGGAGAATATATTTGCAAATCACATATCTGACAAAGTTCTTGTATCCATGATATATAAAAATCTCTTAAGAGTCGACAGGAAGAAAACAAACAAGCCACTGAAAAATGGGGAAAAAATTCTATCAGACACTTCATCAAAAGGATATAAGAATAAAAATGTAACCACAAAAAATATGATCAACATTATTAATCATTAAGAAAACAAACATTAACCTATAATTAAATATACCACCCACCCACTAGAAAGGCTAAAATTTAAAACAAACAAAACAACTGAAACTGACAATACCAACTGCCAGTGAAGATTTCAAGCAACTTTCACACATCGCTGATGGGAATTCAGAATGATACAGGGATTCTGAAATAGTTTGCCAATTTTCTAACATTTAAACATAACTTACCACTTGACCCAGAAAATCGTCTCCTATGTATTGATTTCAAAGACATGAAGACTTAGGTTTACTTTTAGCAGCTTTCTTCATAATCACCAAACCTGGAAAACAAAACAGAACAAATGGTCTTTGACAGGTGAATAGATAAACATACTTTGGTACACTTATACAATAGAAAGCATCTCAACAATCAATAAAAAAAGAATGAAGACTTGATACGTGCACAGCATCCGTGTGTCTCAAATGCCTGCAGCTAAGTGGAGGAAGCCAATCTCTAAAGGGTAAACCATGTATGATTTCGTTTGTATGCGTTCTCTAAGAAGCAAAACTATAGGTAGAGAACATACCAGTCATTGCAAAAGCTCAGGAGTGGGGGACAGTTTAAGTACAAAGAGTCAGCATGAGAAGATTTAGGGAGTAATTGAACTGTTCTGCATGGGCGTTTGTGGTTATGGTTACTTAAGTCTATGTAAATTCCAGTGTTCATAGAATTTCACCAAAACAAATCATACATATGATGTATATTTTACATATATTTATACACACATATACACATATTTATAGATATAGTTTGTAAATAACACTTTGAAAAAGTTTTTCATTAAACCTCTTTAAGGCTACATGCAGGAGAGCAACTAGAAATTCAAGGGCCAGAGTCCCTTGACTCTGGGGCCCAAAGAGTTTCACACCAGACGTATCATAGCAACAATGAGGAAAACCAAGGAAAAGAGATGGTAAGTGCAGTCTGAGGGAGAAAACAAAATCATCTTCCAAGTGGCAAAAATAAGGCTGACGGATGATTTTACAACAGAGATGAGGAGAGGCCAAATAAAATAAAAAGTACATTTTTTAAGTGATGAAAAAAGCCTCTCAACCCAAAATCTCTACTCAGCAAAACATATCTTTTAAAAATTAACATGAAACAAAAACACTTTAGACAAACATAAAAACTGTCACAACCAGAACCCTATTAAAAGAAATAACACAGAAAATTCCTTATGCAGGAGGACCAGCATTAGGAAAAAATATACATATTTAGAAGAAATCCCTTAAGAAATAAAAAGTAATTAAATGGGGATATAAATGGGTGATTTACTCTGGGAATTACATCTTTTGGAGATATAAAAGTGATACCATTTAAAGTTTAAAGAAACGCGGAATTAAAATGCATGGCACACTAATGTGAAAAGTGGGAGAACAATGGGGTTAAAGGGTTCTAAGGTTTTAACATTATTGGGATGAAGTGGAAATTATTCATTTTAAGTGAAATTAAATTAATTGTAAATTAATATAATTTAATTGTGGCCTTTAATAGGTAGCAATTGCCCAACACAAGAGAGTGTAAGACAGTACCCATGTGACAGAGAGAGACAACAAGGGAGGTGATTACTGAATCTTAAATTGTTAATACCAAGGTCATTTTGATTTTTTTTAATTGTAGAATATTACAGGGTTACAAACATTTAAGTTACATATATTGCCTTTGCACCACCTGAGGCAGAGCTACAAGTCCGTTAGGTATGGATTTGCCCATCCCCTCCACCCCCCTCCAACCTGCCTGACACCCTCTGAATGTAACTTCCATATGTGTACACAAGTGTTAATTGATTAGTACCAATTTGATAGTGAGTACATGTGGTGCTTCTTTTTCCATTCTTGTGATACTTCACATAGAAGAATGGGTTCCAGCACCATCCAGGATAATACAAGAGGTGTTAGTTCACCATTTTTTTTTTTGGCTAAGTAGTACTCCATGGTACACATATACCACATTTTATTAATCCACTCATGTATTAATGGGCACCTGGGTTGTTTCCACATCTTTGCAATTGTTAATTGTGCTGCTATAAATATTTGAGTGCAAATGTCTTTATTATAGAATGGTTTTTTTCCTTTTGGGTAGATATCCAGTAGTGGGATTGCTTTTAGTTCTTTGAGGTATCTCCATATTATTTTCCATAGCAGTTATACTAGTTTACAGTTCCACCAGCAGTGTATGAGTGTTCCTATCTCTCTGCGTCAATGCCAACATTTGCTGTTTGGGGACTTTTTGATAAAAGCCATTCTCACTGGAGTTAAGTGATATCTCATTGTGGTTTTGATTTGCATTTCCCTGATGTTTAGAAATGTTGAACATTTTTTCATATGTTTCATGGCCATTAATCTATCTCCTTTTGAAGTTTCTGTTCATGTACTTTGCCCACTTTTTAATGGGGTTGTTTGATTTTTTTCTTATTGATATTCCTGAGTTCTATATAGCGTTATTAGCCCTTTATTGGATGTGTAGTATGCAAATATTTTCTCCCATTCTGTAGGTTGTCTATTCGCTCTAGTGATAGTTTCTTTGGCTATGCAGAAGCTTTTTAATTTGATCAGGTCCCATTTATTTATTTTTGTTGTTGCTGTAATTGTTTGTGGGGTCTTCTTCATAAAATCTTTGCCTAGGCCAATGTCTATAAGAGTTTTTCCAACATATTCTTCTAGAATTCTTACGGTTTCATGCCTTAGGTTTAAGTCTGTTATCCATCGTGAGTTGATTTTTGTGAGAGGAAAGAGGTGAGGATCTTGTTTAAGCCTTCTACATGTGGCTACCCAATTTTTCCAGCACCATTTACTGAATAGAGACTCTTTCCCCCAGTGTATGTTCTTGTCTGCTTTGTCAAAAATCAGATGTCTATATGAGGATGGTTTTACTATTAATATTATTTTTAAATGTAATGTCTGTTGATAAGAAAACATAATTTTCTCTGTGCATATAACTGAAGATAAGATTGTTCAGCTTCATAAAATGGCAAAGGCAGATGGTGCTACTCCTATGATCAAACAGTTAAATATCAGGAGGTTCTTAGTGAGACTTCAATAATCCATTTTTATAATTTTTAAGAGGAAAGGAAGTGTATCAGAAACTATAATTGCAAGATCAGAAATCAAGAGATGTGGATTCTTGAGCTAGTTCTTCCCCTAACTCTGACATCTTGGTGAGGTCTTTTGGCATTTGTGAATTTAAGTTTTTTTATCAGCATAACTGAATTGCTGATGTATACATTTAATATATATGTAGTGAGCTAACTTTCTTCACCAGGCACTTGGGCCTTTGCTACAGGGGATACCAATATGAGTCGACCAGAGACTTTGCTCCCCATGCCTATAAGGGAGACAAAACCTGCACATAAATTAGTACAATACAAGGTGGTAATAGTGATGCCATAGACTAGAACAGATGACATGATGGAAAGGCTCAGAGAAAGAAAGAATTTCTTCTTCTAGGGGCAGAGGGAGGACAGGTTTTACAGATTAGAAGATTTTCAGAAATGAGAATGTTAGACTACATAATCTCAAAAGTTCATTGCAACTCTTAGATCCAGTTCTGTGGACTCATGGGAAATCCTAAATCAAGATTGCCCAATGAGCAGATCTGAGAGAATATGTCTAAGCTGAGACAGCTGGTCTTTGAATAATGACATCTATTCTTCAATTTTCAACCCCTCCCACATTTGCAAAGATTTTGTCTGTTGAAAACAGGAATCCTCGTCACAAAAACATTTTCACTTGCTTACAATTCCCAAAAATAATAGGATTAAATAATTAGCTTCTATTCTCTCAAATGATAAAATAGAGCCCACAAGCAGGACTGAAGAAGCATGTAGTGTTTGCGGGCACAACTATTGTCGCCGAATTCATGCAGACAGAATGGGCCATTTGCTTATTTGCAAAAGAATATGGGCAATACCTCCATGCAATTTTATTCTTCAGGGAATCTTTACAAACACCACACTTTCAGAGGAGTTCATTAACATTTCCTCTATCTCTTCTCATAAAACTATAAGCTCTACTTTCACACATGCCTAATGAAAATATCTTCAACACTAATATAAAATAATGATGACAAAAGATTCAGTTTTAATTGCAGTCTTCTAGAATATACTTAAGTCTAGAAAATCATGGGCATTTTATGTACGTTAAAAAGTGGAATGTTAGAAAATGGAAAGCCACAAGACAGACTATGAACTAACATCCCTGCAGACATCTCAGAACAACCTGACAGAAGTGCAGACATGCACAACTGCTGCACACTGCAAACAAATACTGCACAGTAAGTAGTTGCAAGTGTCCGATTAAGTCATATATAGGAAATTAAAAATAATATTTTATGAAAGGCTATTAATTATTAATAATACAACATAGCAATGCCTTTGGTATTGAGCTATATTTTTTTCTTAAAATTATTTTAATTGTTAATTATAATACCTAATGAAGGCTCTAAAAAAACAGGTAAATAAATTTAATTTGTTTGTTTGAAAGAGTTAAGTCTGCCAAAAGCTAGAAATTGAAAAGTGACAATTTCACTCCTAAGTGTTTATTCTAGCAAGTTGGTGTTCAGCCATGCTGCACATGTGCATAAAAATATTTTTCTATGTGGTCTCAAAAGTGCTCAAGTTTTTCTCATTCTTTTAAAAAAATTGACTATTTACTCTACTGGTATCTTCCCCCGACCCACACACACACTGTCCTATTCTCCAAGGCCAGTCTCAAGAGGAGAAGTTGCTGTTTGCTGCCAACATCATCTAATGTCCTGTAGACTCCTGATTCTGTCGCACACTGGCTTTGCCCCAGATGTGGGTGCAGTTATGGCCAGAACAGCAATGCCCTCTGGCACTACTCAGTGGTCTTTTGTAAGCTCTCAATCCTTCGACCTCTGCACACTTTCGGCATGGACTCTGCTCCTCCTTGGGAAATGCCGTCTTTCTTCTCCTTGCTTAACACTGTGTCTCCTGGTTTCCTCCCCTGACAAGACTCATTTTCTAGTCCCTTTCTCACCCTTTGCCCCCTTCCTATCTTAACAGATTTCACGAGGGTCTCTCCTGTGCTCTTCCTCTTTTCATACATTTGTTTTCATACCATTCCCATCCCTAATCCAAGACCTTCATTATTTATCTCTTGAACTATTGCCATAGACTTATTATGGATAAAAATGTAGAAACTAGAAAAGTCTCACACAGGCAGAAAGCTGAAGGATAACAGAAGGAACTGTCTAGTGCCATTCTGTCATTCAGCCATTCGTTGCACAGACTTGTGCTAAGTGTGCCTACCAAGTGTAAAGAGGAAAGCTAGTTCATCTTCACCTTCTCTTCCAAAAACATAATGGGTGGCAGAAGAAATCTGATGATGCTTCACAGCTAAGCCCAGCTGTTCATGTTCAAGACAGGACGCATGGGAGCCCTGGTTCTAGGTGCAGATCTGCAATCTGTGACGCAGGGAAATGTGCTTTCTGAGCCTCAGACTCATCTTCTTTAAAACTGAAGTGAGACCCATTATCTCTGTGGTTCTTCTCTAATGCTAAATTATCATCACATTAAATAAAAAAACAGAAAAAATGTTGTGAGAAGCCAGAATAAAATATATCTTTATTTAGATCTAAAAGATAATGACTTACAATCACAATGATTACAACGTGTGGGATAACTGTAGTAGATGAACCAGATGAATGAATGATAGCAATATTATAAAGTATGAGCGGGCACAATTGGGAACGCTCTGTTATAAAATACACGCACCACATGTGAAACAGTGTTATTGAAGGTGGACTCAAATTAGTTAAAAATGTATATTGCAAACTTGAGTGCAACCTCTGATTTTTTTAAAAAAGTGGTACAATTGATAAGCTAAGAGGAAGATAAAATGGAATCATATCAAATACTCAGTTAAAACCAGAGAAAGTAGAAAACGAGGGGCGAGGAAGAAAAGAAAGAACAAATGGAACACGGCTGCAAGCCTGGCAGCTACTAATCCAACTATACGTCTAACTACTTTAAGTATGAATGGGCTAAATACACCAATTAAAAATCACAAATTTTTAGAATGCATAAAAAATGAACTCAATCATACATTGTCTAAAGAGACCTACTTTAAATATAAAGACTCAAATAGGTTAAAAGTAAAGGGAAAAGCAGTTAGACTATGCCAACACTGAACAAAAGGAAGCTGGAGTATGTATATTAATCTCAGATGAAACAATCTTCAGAACAAGGAGAATTATTGGGGACTTAGAGGGACATTATGTAATAGCAAAAGGATCAATTTTCCAATAGGACATAAAAATGCTACACATGTTAAGCCCCTAAAAATAGAGCATCAAAATATGTGAGGCAAAAAAACTGAGAGAACGTTTAGGACAAATAGACAAACCTATTATTGTACTTGCAGACTTTAAGACCCCTATATTTGTAATTGATATATCAAGCAGGCAGAAAATAAGTAAGAATACAGTTGACTCAAATAGCACTATGAATAAAATTACGCTAATGACATTTATAGGATACTGTATCCAACAGCAACAGAACATACATTCTTCTCCAGCTCTTATGGAACATTCATCAAGGTAGGCAAAAGTCTGGCCCATATAACATACCTTAACACATTTTTAAAAAGAAAATTCACAAGTATGGTCTAAGACCCAAACGAAATTAAGCCAAAAATCAGTAACAGAAAGATGGGTGAAATATCTACAAACATTTATAGATTAAACAATACATTTCTAAATGAAAAAGGTCAAAGAAATCACACAATAAGTTATAAAATATTTTTAAATAAATAAAAACAGAATATAACATCAAAAATTTGAGGATGCAGCAAAAGCAGTGATTAGAGGGAAATGTATAGCATTATATGCATAATGAAAAAAGAAAGAAGATCTAAAATCAAAAATTTAAGTCTCTACTCTAGAAAACTAAAAGAATAAGAGTAACAAAAACCTGAAGCAAGTAGAGTAAAAATAAAATAATACATATAAGAGCAGAAATCAGCAAAATTTAAAACATGAAAGCAATAGAGAAAATTAATGAAACAAATATCTGGTTCTTTAAAAGTTCAATATAATTGATACACTTTTAGCTAGGCTAAACAAGGGGGAAAAAGAGAGAGAAGACACAAATTGCTAATACCAGAAAAGAAAGAGGGGTCATCATTGTTTATTGCATGGATACTAAAAGGAAAATAAAGGAATACTGTGAACAACTGTACGCCCAAATTTGATAACTTAGATGAAATGAAATAATTCTTCGAAAGACACAACTACCAGAATTCAAACAAGTAGAAATAAATAATCCAAATAAACTTGTATTTATTAAATAAATTTAATTCATAATTAATAATGTTTCCAAAAAGAAAATACCAGGATCATAGGGTTTCTCTAGTGAATTACAACAAACATTGAAGAAAGAAATGATACCAATTCTCCACAATCACTTCAAGAAAATAGAAAAACATAAAACAATTCTTAACTCATTCTATGAGGCAAACATTATCCTAATATCAAATCCAGATAAATACATTACAAGAAAGGAAAACTACAGACTGTATTTCCCATGAACAAAGATGCAAAAATCTTCAACAAGGTATCGGCTGATTATTCTAACATGCATAACAAGACTTATACATCACAACAAATTTGGACATACCCCAGTTATGCAAAGCTTATTCAATATTTGAGAATTAATCAACAGGCTAAAGAAGAAAAATCATATGATCATATTAATTGATACAGATTAAAGCATTTAACAATACTCAACACTCATTCATGATTAAAACTCTCATCAAACTAGACATAGAAATAAATGTCCTTCACTTGGTGAAAAACATCTATTTAAAAAAAAACTACAGCTAATGTCATACTTGATGGTGAGAAACTGGACTCTTTCACCTTAATTTTGGAAACAAGGTAAAGATGTTCTGTCTCCCCACTCATATGCAATATTTTATTGTATGTCCTACTTAGTAAAATAAGATAAGAGAAAGTAAGGAAGTACTACTAAAAAAAAATCAAAACCCTAAAATCATGGGCTATATCAAATGGGCACAGCCCATCAATGTTCTAGCCTTCAATAGCCAAAGCTAAAACAATCTGAGTAATAAAATAAATAAGAGTATTGGATTACAACCTAAAAGTATAAAATTAATATCTATGAGTCACTGATATAAATAAATAATTGACTAAACAAATAACTGGGAAAGAAAAGACAAATCTGTGTAGAAGAACTCCCAATAATTTATGTAGCTGCTTTGCCATCAATGAGCTCAACGACCTGGTGTAACACTCCATTCCTTAATGGCAGACTGTGTAAAGTGACTTCATTCCATAGAGGAAAGTATAGAAACAAGGGTAAAAATAATAACTTTACAGTGGAGAAACCTGACAAACAGTACCTCAGCGAGGTGATCAAGGTCAACATCGATCAGTCATGTTGACAGTATACACCATTGATATTGTATGATGAAGAAGACCTCTGCAGTCTTTCTCCCCAAAACCCATAATCTAGTCTAATTGTGAGAAGAACATCAGATAAAACCCAAGACAGGCATTCTACACAATACTTGATTAACCTCCTCAACTATCAAGATCATCAAAAATAAGGAAAGTCTGAGAAACCATAACAACCAAGGAGAGCCTAAAGAGAAATAAGGACTAAATGTGATGTGGTATCCTAGATGGGATCCCAGAACAGAGAAAATACATTACGTAAAAGCTAAGCAACTCTGGTGAAGTATGGACTTTAGTTAATAACAATGTATCAGTGTTGGTTCACTAGTTGTGTCAAATATACCATATGAATGCAAAACGTTAATAATAGGGGATACTGAGTGCTGGGTTTATGAGGAATCTTTGTAATATTTTTCAATTTTTCTATACATCTAAAACTGTTCTGAAATAAAAAGTTTATCAGAAAAAAAAGACAACCATGAACAAACCAACAAAATCTGTGGGATTTTGTTCCAAATGCAGGAACATTTGGAAAAAATTGTTCATTTGTTCCAATGCAGGAACATAGCCACATATATATGGTCATTCAATTTACACAATGGCACTCAGAGCATTGGGGAAAGGTCTGTCATTAATAAATGATGCTGTGTCAATTCTATATCCTATTTTCAAAAAATATCCTCTTGACCTTCACTTTACACAATACACAAAAATATATTCCAGTGGGATGATAGGTCTAAATATGAAACTTAAAACAATATAGCTTTTAAAAGATAATATAGGAGACTGTCTTCATTACCTAAGGAGGTGGAAAATATCTCTTAAACAGGATACAAAAAGCAGTAACAATAAAGAAAAAGATTGTGGGATATATTTAGATTGACAACTTTTGTTTATCAAAATTCATCTTGAGGAGAGTAAAAGAACAAGTCACAGAGTAGGAGAATATAAATCAATAAGAAAAATTCAGACAACTCAATAGAAAAGTGAGCAAAAGGCTTGAATTGACACCTCAGAAAACAAAATGTCCAAATGGACAATAAGGAGGCAGAAAGGTGCTCAACATCTTTAGTTAACAGATAAATGCAAATTGAAACCATGAGATACCACAAACACACACCAGAATGGCTAAAACTAGAGACTAATAATACCAAGTGTTGGCAAAGAATGTGGACCAACAAGAACTTTCACATACTGCTGGTGGGAATGTAAATTGGTACAACCTATTAGGGACACTGGAAATGTTTACTAAAACTGAACATACACACAGTTATCCAGTATTTCTATTTCTGAGTTATATACCTAGTGGAATTGGTGTGTATATGTATGTGTGTGTATCTAAGACATGTGCAAGAATGCTTATAAAGCATTATTCATAATAACCCCAAAGTGAAAACCATGCAAATGTCCAGAAAGGTATGATAGATAAATTTTGGTACATTTGTGAGCTTTAGGAATGACATACAGCTACATATGGCATGGGTGAATCTCACAAACTATGTTGAACAAAAAGAAAAAGCCAGATGCAAAAGAATACCCATTGTAAATTTTCATTTGTATAAACTTTCAGAACAGGCACAATGAATCTATGGTGCTGATAGGATAGTGGTTGCCTTTGGGCAGGATTGGCCAGTAGTGCCTAGCAGGTGCGTGAGGGGGTAGCTGTGGCACTGGTGATGTTCTCGTTCCTCATCTCTTTGTTGGCGACACAGAGGAGTTGACCCTGACATTTCAGTGAGTTATACTCTTCTGATTTGTGTACTTTTCTTTATGTATTACACTATATTTTAAAAGTTTATTAAAAATAACATTTTAAAAAATCCCTCTAATGTTTCTCACCACACTTATAGTAACGTTCACACTCATGGGCATGACTTGGAAGCCCTACGTGCTCTGCTCACTATTGCCCTCTCCCACCTGCTCACCTTTGCCAGTGCATTTCTGGACATCCTAACCAAAATGCCTCCCCGCCCCACCCCTGCCACTCTTGAAACTCTTGCCATAATTCCTTTGTTATTATAGTACTTAGCATTGCCTACTCCTTTATTCACGGGCTCTCTTCCTCTATATAATGTAGTTACGTGAAAGCAGTGGCTACATCCATCCCGATGCTGCCTAGTGGAAGTGCCTGGTCCCTGGGTAGTGTCAAAGCATGCATTTAAATGCCCGGGTGGATGAAAACGATTAGGACACAGAAGAGAGAAGAATCTATTCTAACCAGGGAGGATGGAGATAAACTCATGTATGAAGTGGCAACTGAGCCAGGCCTTGGAGTGAGTTAGGGAAGTCACAGAAGGACAACACCCAGGTGAGGGTCAGACGTGGACAAGATGACACCTCTGTGGAGAAGGCAACTCCCAACACATGTGGAGCTGGCATCTGTGGAGACATGTAACCAGGAGAGGTTATCAGAGAGGTTGGAGCTTGCATACCCTCAACTCAGAGAGGATATATCATTTATGGATATTCCTCAAAGGGTAAAATAGTTTACACAGAGTAATCATGTATGTGAATTGAAAATTGTCAAAATATGATTTTAAAATTATGGCTTTTTTAAGTATTAAGGGAGAGAAACCTAAAATCTCTACTAGAAATTCAAAAACACTTGAAAGCAACCATGAAAATCCTCCTCATTTGATTCATTTTATAACAAATTGAAGCAGAGAGCACCCCAACACCACCACTTTCTTCTCACCCCGAGGAATATGAGGGCGGTAAGATGCTTCCCTTTCTCCCCATTGGTCCTAGATATTTGTGAGAAGATAGCTTTAAGACATTTATAAATAAGCCCTACTCTAAAAATCTAAATCGCAGTAGTTTAGAAAGTAGCCTACTTTTTTCTTATGTGAGAAAGTAATGTTGGTACTATTAAATGTTTGGATGCACTTTCAGAGTAAAGTCACAAAACTATTCAATAATTATCAGTACTTTAGAAGGCATGAGAAAATCTGAAGACATTTAAAATCCATGACTCAAATATGCCTATATAAGTTTAAGATAAATATAACCAGAGTCTTATAATTCTAGGTCAATGGGAGTTATGATTATAGCGATGAAAATATGAAACAAGCCTTTAATTTCAGGACATAAAAATTCTATATGAATTATATATTTTGATAAAATAATACTAATTTCCATTTTATTAATAAATAATAACTTGTAATTTTGTGAAAGTAATGGTCTATAATGGATCTTGATTTCTTTTGAAGTATATTAAAAAAATACAGATTTTTTTTTTTACTAATTTCATTCTGCAGTTCTGTGTGAGGGTGATACCTTAAATATTGCATGAACCTGGCCATTTAAGCACAACTATGCATGATTTTCCCCCTACTTATCTTTCCTTGGCCAGATTGTGTTGCAGCATACAATTTACAATTTCATTAGCATCATGATACTTCCCGAAAAAAAATCTCTTATCACACAAGCTTTGCAAGGACTGACCCTTGAGTGTATTACTTCTGGTGATTCCGCGGACTCTAGTTTGATCAGCTAAAAAACATAAACAGAGGCCAGAAACCAGGTAATCATTAAAGACTAAACAAAGGCCACTTCTAACTTACATCTGGCTATATTCTTAGATAAATGTAAAGTAAAATAATATGTGGATTTTCCTTCAAACTGAATAAATGTTATAAACTCAACCAAGAAATGAGAAATTGATTTCCCAAGGTTTTATACAAAGGGGACAATAGTCCCCTAATCATCACTTCTTTATTTAATCTGATATGGCTACATGCTGCAAAATATCAATGTATTTGAAATATGTATACACACACACAAACATATGTATATTATATTCATATATATACCATATACATACACATACATATACAAATTATACAGAACAATACAGTGTCCAATCACATGCACATGTATTTTAATTACTCCATTTCAAGACCTCCCTAGCACGGCCATGCAGAGCAGGGACTAGACCAAAGAGCCACATGACCTCTGGCATCGGGACTGGAGCTGAGTCCAACTCAGGGAGAAGGGCTGAGCCTTTGCAGAACAGCCACATGCCAGCTCCACGCATGGGAGAGGGCCATGTGTACCACGTGGAATCATTCATAGACTGGTCAAAATGTGAGTCAGAGCATCCTCCACTGTACATATCCCCAGTACAGACCCACAGAGCTGAACTGTGGTAAAGCAGGACTGTCTAACATACAGTCAAAGAGAAAAAGCCATGGGGCCAGAAGAGAGGGAGACTTTGTAAAACGGGAAAATTTCCTTGCTTCTTGTTTGAAGGAAACATTTATTAGGGACCTAGTATGTGTGAGGCATAGAACCAAGTGCTGGATATAGAAAAATTGATGGTAGAAAAGTATAGATAGGACCTAGAGAACATCTACCCCAACAAAGTTTTACATTTCATTTAGAGAAGAGACTAGACAGTCAGTGCAATGCCTAAAACCACAGCTCATGAAAACCAGCTTTTCCCCACAGCACTATATGAATCTGCCTGGCTGTATGAAATAAGAAACTGCTTTCTTCAGATGTAATCATTTTACTGCAAAGTAGCACACAGATATTTCCACTATTTTAGTAGTAACTTAGCTTACCATTTACTGGGTTTAGTAGTATCCATCTCACTTAAAAAAATGTATATTGCAAAAATTGATACATCAGTTTTCACTCATCCAAGAAACTTGCCACATTCCCTGGTAAAGGGAAACATGTCTTCAATCTAAGTGATGTATGTGCATGTACTAAACTGATTCTTGAAATAACCCTATTACAAGTCCTAAGTAGTTTTAGCACGATTTTTTAATAGATTATAATATCAAGTCTCATACTATTTAAATAATTTGGCTTAACATCTTAAGAATAAGAACAGTATTAGATGTTTAAAAAGTATGCCTAGAGAGGTGGTAAGTAAATAAACTTGCCCCAAATCATTCACGCAATGCACAGTTGAGCACCTATTATATGACAGGCATTATGTCAGGTACTGGGGTCCAGACGTCTCTGTCCTTGTAAAGCTTAGGTGTTACCAGCAGAGAGACACGTTAAACAACACATTCCACAATTTCACCACAATCAGTGAAATATGTGAGGTAGGAGAAGACAGCCAGAGGCAAGAGGGTTGTGAGACGGCAAGTTTTTCCTGAGGAAATGAATCTGAGGCTGGGATTAGGACAGGCAGGAATGCGGTTTGCAGGGTAGAAAGCAAACGACAGCAGAGTGCGTGGTGTGTGGGAGGCTGGCCAGGTAGACAAGAGCCAGGCCACATGGTCACCCCAGCTGGGACTTTTAGGGAGATGGGTGTGGTCAGTTGGGACAAGGAGTTCACAGAACCACTAAGAGCTGTATCAAGATCTGAATTCAGCCAGTGCTTGATCCACACCTCACGCTGCTTCCAGAGCCCCAGCATTCGAAAGAAGTGTTTGCTGCTTTTGTTTTCTTCAATATCTCTGATTTTCTGCTTAAGTTGCTCTTTACCATGATTTGATATGATGAGGTAAAAGATGGAACTAACTTATCATAAGAAAAATTCCCAAAACATGGTAATCTTTCTCTTCTCTTTTATAATCAAGGGAAAGAAACTAGAATAATACCATCCACAGGATACTGATATATATATTTATTGTAGGAGAAAGTACAAAACATATTAGTGCAGCAGGTTTTATGTGAACTCTGTCTTAAGAAATGCACAAAATTCTGAAAATTTAATGCAGAGACAATTTCTTTTTATTGGACATCATTTTCTCATTGATACCCTAAAATATATAATTCTGTTTATAATGTACAAAGTGAGACCCTGATATGTAATAAAAGTCACATTTCATAAGGATTACAATATTACAATAGCCTCAGTGACAGGAGCAGAAGCAATATATGGCAATATCTCAGAGACTCAAATGCTGACAGTTAAATGGCTCCTGCGAAAACCCTCAAAGTGCCTGGGGTCTCATGAGAATCCTGAGTTGTCATGTTTCCCTCCTGGCCCCATGAGACCCTGTGTCTAGCCAAAGGCAGCAAACTGCAGAGAGGTCCAGGGACTCCCACCAGCCGTAAGTGCTCTCCCCTGGGTGGTGCTAAGCCATCCCCAGCTGAGCCTCAGTGGACAGCGTGACGGCTCCACATGGGAGACACCCAGAGTGAAGGCCTGAAGAAGCCTCAAGGTTGTGAGGGAAGAAGAGATGATAGCCAGCAGCAGATCCCACAACAAGCAGAGACAACCACGAGAGGTGAGACACGTCTACTCCCCCAAACTCCCTAGTGTGTTCATGAGGAACAAGGGACATCAGCCTCATAGCAAAATCAAAGGCTGGGATTTCCTGAGCAGCTCACCCACCCACGCCCACCGGGCTTGGCCACCCTGCTCTCAGACTGCGTCCTGCATGCCCATCCTTGCTTCCCATCATATATCAATCTGCATTACTTGTGGTAACTTGAGTATGTGTTTGTATTTACAATCTAAACCAGACAATGCAACCCCCATTTAACACTCAAAATTGTCACCAAAAAAGTCTAAGAAATAAGAAATTATGGGTTTAACACTGGATCCAGTATTGATACTCACCATCACTAATCATCAGAGAAATGCAAATTACAACAATGAGATACCATCTCACTTCAACCACAATGACCATTACTGAAAAGTCAGAAAACAATGGATGTGGGCGCAGATGATGTGCAAAAGGAATGTAAATTAGTACAATCTCTATGGAAATCAGAAGGGAAGTTTCTCAGAGAACTAAAAGTAGACCTATTGCTAGATCCAGCAATCCCACTACTGGGTATCTACCCAAAGGAAAAAAAAATCATTATATCAAAAAGATGCCTATACTCGTATGTTTACCACAGCACAATTCACAATCACAAAGATATGTAGTCAACCTAAGTGCCCATCAACCGAGGACCGGATAAACAAAATACACACACACACACACACACACACACACACACACCCCATGGAATACTGCTCAGCCATAAGAAAGATGAAATAATTTCATTTGCTGCAACGTGGATGGAACTGGAGGCCACTATCATATGTGAAGTATCTTAGGAACAAAAAACCAAATATTGCATATTCTCACTTATAAGTGGGAGCTAAGCTATGAGTGCGCATGGTCAAACAGAGCGACTTAATGGACACTGGAGACTCAGAAAAGGAGAGGGTGGGAGGGGAAGAGGGATAACAAATTAACTATTGGTACAGTGTACATCATTCAGGTGAAGGTACACCTAATGCCTAGACTTCACCACTATACAACATATCTATGTAATGAAACTCCACCTGTAATTCCTAAATCTATTGAAATAAAAAAGAGAAAATTTACTACCAAAAGAAAAAGAAAGAAAGAAAGAAAAGAAAAGAAAGAAAAAAGCCATTACAATATAGCTAAAGTAAATGTACCTGTGTAGCACCTCATTTCTGGATGAAAGAGAGAACCACAAATAACAAAGTCCTGAGAAGTGCATTGGTAAATTCCAGGATTGGCAACAGAGCCACATGAGGTGGGAGGTTAGGGAGGTGAGGGAAGCTACGCCATGTGGGATCTGGATTGACTCTGGTTAGACACTGATATGTATCCTAAAGAAATAATGCAGAAATAAATATGGAGATGCATGCACAATAATTCATATCCTGATGTTATAAAGAGTGTCTCCAGACTGGAAGCAAATAACTAAAATAGGTGTAATCATAATAGCTAGCACCCACTAGCTATGAGGTGATCTGGATATTTCCTAAGCACATTAAAGGCATGATGTATTTTATTCTCTTATCAACCCTGTAGGGTAAGTACTATCATTATCTCTATTTTATACATGAGAAAACTGAGGCAAAAAAAAAATGGTTAACTAAGTACTCAAAGTACACAGCTGTATTAGTCAGGTTTTCCCAGAGAAACAGGATAGATGATAGATAGATCAATAGATAGAGATATGTCTACCTATCTGTCTGTGTGTGTGTGTGTGTGTGTGTGTGTGTGTGTGTAGGGGGGAGACAGAGACAGAGACAAAGATGGAGAGAAAGAGAGAAAGATTTATTTTAAGTAATTGGGTCCCATGATTGTGGGTGCTGGCAAGTCCAAAATCTGCAGAGCAGGTCAGCAGGCTGGAGCCCCTGAGGCACAACCCCTCTTCCTTGGGCAGCCTTAGTCTTTTCCTCTAAGGTCTTCAACTCATTAGATGACGCTCACCCATGCTATGGGGGTCATCTGTTTTACTCACAGTCTACTGATTGTAAATGTTAACTACATCTAAGAAATACCTTCACATCATTATTTAGACTAGTGTTTGACCAAACAACCAGACACCATAGTCTAGCCAAGTTGGCACATAAAATAAACTATCATAACAACCAAGAAGTGTTGGCTTCAGAATACAAGTTAGCAGACCCCAGAGGCTGTGAGCTAGTTTACTATATCACCCTGCCTCCCAGAGGGTGCGTTAGTGGGACAGTTTGCTAAATAGAGCCAATCCCAAATGTGCAATGCTTTGCCACCTTACAGAATTATGAATAATATTTAATGACATGGGAAATGACTTGAGAAAAATGTTCAATAAAAATACTGGGCATAGAATTATTAAAAAGCATAATCTGAATTATAAAACAATCTATAAATTATAAAAATTCTAGAAGAAACTACTCAAAATATAGCTTGAGTATCCCTTATCTGAAAAGCTTGGGACCAAAAGTGGTTCAGATTTCAGATTTTTTCAGATTTTGAAATATTTGCATTAAACCAGTTGAGCATCCCAAGTCTGAAAATCCAAAACCCAAAATGGTCCAGTGAGCATTTCCTTTGAGCATCATGTTGGTGTTCAAAAAGTTTCAGATTTTGGAGCATTTTGGATTTTGGATTTTTGGATTTGGGATACTCAACCTGCACTAACAGGGGCTGGCTAGCTTTAAAATGTTGAGATTATAGAATTTGTTTTTACTTTCTAAATTTTACATACAAGCCTATATGATCACCAAACTCCACACATGCATTCATTATGCATGCACAGACATACATAAATACACACTCACACACAAAAATTGCTCTTCTTTGTTATTTGGAGGTTTAACCTTTTATTTTGATATAAGTTCAAACTTACAGAAAATGTGCAAGGGTAGAACAAGAAACTCCTAAACAACTTTATGTATAATCATCGATTTTTGATATTTGCTTCAATTAGACTTTCTTTCTCTCTCTCTATACACACACATATACACACACACATATATTCACATGCACAGATGCATGTGTATATATACATACACACATAGGTATATTTGTGTATGTATATTATTTTTCTGAACCATTTGAGAGTAACTTTAAGCCATTCTGACCCTTTGTCCCTAATAATGTTATGTGTATTTTCTAATATGGATTTTAATCCTCATTCATAACCAAAAAGTTATAAAAACCAGGAGTTTGATATTGATATGATAATATATAATCCATAGACTATCTTTAAATGTCATCAATTTTCCCAGTAATGTTCTTTTTTCCTGGTTCAAGGTCCAGTGGTTCCAAGATTCCTCCTTTTTTCTTCTTTAATCTGGAGAAGCTCCTCCCAGAGGTAGCTTTTAAGGAAATACAGCAGCATGTGTGCATTTACATAACCTTTCCCCTTCAAGTAATCACCTGAAAAATTATACCTGTGTTCCAATGATGCTGCTTTTTATTTTAAAGGTTTTGGAATTTTTCTTTGAAATTTTCTGGTGCAGTCATCTTATTACCTACATGTGACAACCATATATCATGGCTTTTAAAACCCAACACCATTTTCTTCAGCTGTTATCCAAACCCTTTCAGCAGACTTTGCTCAATGACTTTTGCTGTTTCCAGAAATTACGCTCACCCTTAATAATGAAAATAATTTTAACATGTGACCTCCTACAAAAGCAAAAACCATGCATTCTAATTGGAATTCCAGAAGAGGAAGAAACTATTCCCCAAAATCAGAACAGAAGCACCATCCTAGGAAAATCCCTGAGGTGATTCCTTTCAATTCTGAGCTATGATCTCTGCAAATATATTTTAAGAGTCTCATATGAATCTCTATGGAAAAGATTATGAAACATGTAACTGCCAAACTATAGGAAATTAAAAACTGTAAGAAAAATAATCTGAGAAAAAATTCTTACAATTTCAAATAATATTCAAATGCTGCTAACTTTAATATTCCCCAGTAATTCATACATTACACTTTTTAGATATTATTTTCCTATCTCTGTTTTCCTTTTGCTTTATCCTCCTATTTATTGTCAACTGTCTTTTGTGAAGTATATGATCCTCTGAAAGTTAACAAAACATTTTTGGAACAAGGTATCCTATAAATAAATTGTTAAATTAATTACAATACAAGAAATAACTCTGTTTTTGCAGTTCACTCACTAAATACACTCAATATTCATTTAATTTTCACATCTACAATATGTATTTTTCTCTTATTGCGGGCATTGTTCTGAAGGAAATCACCTAGAATATGCTATCTAGAAGCGGCCACATTATTTGAGGCTTTTCTAAACATCTAGGAACATCTACAGCCTGTTATACAAATAAATTATATGATGTTGGAGCAACTTCCTCCTGTGATTTTACCAGGAAATTCTTGGTCCTATATTCTTTGTGTGCTGTGTAGGTTAGAAATGTACTAATTTTCCAGATGCAGAAAAATAATTGAAACCATACGTTCGACAAATGTTTTCCGGACCCATAATCCTTGACCCAAGTCTCAATTTAATTGTTACTGCAAACTGTCGAGGGGCTGTGACAAGTGATGGCAAAATACGTGAAAAATACTATGGGTGCATGGCGAAGTCTCAGAGAAAATGCAGAAGGTGGAGAAACGTGAGTGTTGGGTGTGGCACAGCTGCCGTCTATTTTGCCTCTGCCAAGTCAGTGGTCTGGAAGTTATTTCAACACAACAAAAACCTTTTTGGCATGTTCTAAATAAATTTGCTTTTATTCACTGCTCTGATCATTCACGATTTATTATTTTTTTCAATGATAGTACACCATGCTTTCTAGATTGAATCAATCTAGCATTATCTAGAAGGTATTCTTTCCTTATCATACTTACTCATTATTCTGGTGAGAGCAACAAAAGGCTGCGGAGGTCGGCAGAGAGCAACATACTGTGTGGAGGCAGGAAAGACGTGGCCCCGCCCCTTCCTCCTCTCTTCTTCCTCCTTTGTCCTTCTATTCCTCAGCCTCCTGTCCTTCTTTTCCTCCTCCTCCCCTCTCCTGTTCTCTCTCTCCTTCCCTTCCTGTCTCTCTCTCCCCTCCCTTCCTATCTTTTCTCTATTGTTGAAGATATATCTCACACATTTCAAGTTCTTATTTGAGATTTGTGATTATAAATTTCAACCAAGGACAATTACAATGGTTTTGAGAGTTCTCTCCAACAATATTCAGCTGTTTGGTATACGAAGCTAATTAAGCAGGCTCGGCATTAGAAGGTGAGTACAATAATCAAAGGAATGAGTAAGGAAGTTGAGAATGCTTTCATGAAGGTCATTTATATCCAAACCATGAGCTCTTCTCTGGGCCAGGAAGAAAGTGCAGATGTAAGGATGGTGAAGAAGTGAGAGCATGAATGATCGGAGATTGAGGAGTCGTTAGAGGGAACCAGCTGCAAGAAGAGGACACGAGGAAAGCCTGTAGGATCCTTGAATGAACACTCCAGAAATGGCCTGGCTACTGGGAACCCTCAAGTCTACTGAGAGGAGGTGGCTGAGGTTAAGTAGAGGAGAACTATGAGCAGAGAAGATCAGGAAACACAGAAGCCCTGGTGTTAAGCAATTCATGACACAAATGTTGAATTCACCAAGGGAACATGATTTAGTCCATGTCCCACACAGTGGCCATTTGTCCATTATGCAAAGAGGCCAGCTCTACCCCAGTCGTCAAGTGTTGCACCTGCTATGGGGGTGCCTCCTATCCACAGGGGGAGCCCCATTTTCTAAACCATCTGACCATGGAGGTGAATTTTGTAATCACACAAAAGTGATGGACGGGTTAGTTTTACTTTGGTTGTTTGATCATGTTTAAGTTTTATACATTTGACTTTTGCACAAGTTTTCAAAAGAGCATTATGTAGAAACATCAGGGGGATGTCGAAGTTAATGTCCTTCTACTCTCACAGACTGGTTATATATATCACATTAGCAAATAAAATCTATGATTGCAATACTGTTTTTGGTCTGTTGTATTTAGATACACCTTGTAATTTTTTGTCCTTATTTTTATAGACTTTATTTTACAGCAGTTTTAGGCACATAGCAAAATTGAGCAGAAAGTAGAGAGTTCCCCTATCCACTCTGAGCACCCAAACACATACAGAGCTTCCCCTACTATCAACATTCTGGACCAGAGTGCGTTACAATTGATGAGCCAATATTATTATGTTATTATTAACTAACGTCCATAGTTTGCATTAGAGTTCATTCTTGGTATTACACATTCTATGGATTTTAGCAAATATATAATGACATGTATCCGCAATTACAGTATCATAGAGAATAGTTTCATTGCCCTAAAAATCCTAATCCTCTGTGCTCTGCCTATTCATCCCTTCTTGGTTACTTATATTTTGGCATAAAATAAGGAAAACAGCAAATGTTTATTGACAGGGTAAAGAAAGCGTCTTACATTCAAAGTGCAGAGCACTTTCACATTATTACCTCATTCCCTTTGTGTTGGACACGGAGACAGGCCTCCCACATCCCCTCACCAAAGATGCACCTGTCTTGGCTGTTTTGTTCTTTCAGGGTTTGCCTCAGCTGCCAGTGCCTCACCCAAGGCCACACAGTTCTTGGGTCCACTCATGTCATGTCCAGTGACTGGTTGCAGAGGTATATAATGGCCAAAACTAGGGACAACTGTGACAAGTCATTTCCATTGCAGACACTCCCTGTGGGGTTAGCTAATCCTTTGTCTTGCCTGCATGGAAATCCAACTTCTCTCTGCCCAATCCTGCTTCCCCTGCCAGGTGATCACCTCCATTGACAAATCTGAATGCCAACCTCAGCCTCAGAGTCAGTTTCTGTGACACCTATCAAGGCAGGAGAAATTGTGTCTTCTTTTTCAGATCTAATACACAAAGAAACTAGGTTTGAAAAATTTAAAAGCATTAGTGGAAGCATTAGTGGAAGTAGGAATCTGTGCTTCTTAAAATACCTTTTAGGGAATCCTACCTAGTGATCTCAGCACTGAAAAGCATCACTGATATACTGATCTTGAATCTTTCTTGTTTCTGTAGGAATTAATGGAGCTGGAGAACTCTGTAGAATCTGAAAGAGAAAATAAAAGGAACAATAAAGGAGGTTGAAGACTTTGCATATGAGTCTCAGAGACCAACAAGCTCATCTGTGCTCACCTCTGTTATATATCCCGTATCATTCTTGACTTTTCTAAACATTCCATGGGAAGAAAAGGCAATATATTTTTGAATTATTGATATTCCAAAAAAAGTTTTCTAGATTAGAAAATATTGTGCCCAAGGCCTTGGAATACAGTGTTTTATAACTAGCTGGTACTTGCCAGAGATAGACATTGAACATACACTTAGTTAGGACAATTGGTAACCCATTCAATGTTCTCCCATATGACTTACCAGAAGTGACCATGTTGTGGACAGAAAGCCAAGGGGTTCCTATGTGCAGGTGCCACAGACAATTGTTGAGTTCTAGGGAGTGTTTCATGACTGGGTGATTTACAGCATCTCCTGCTCTGGTTATAATGCTAAAAGGCTACTCTTGAGGATTAAGGATGCATTGATTCCAGAAAAGCGTCACTAAGCTAGCATTGACTCACTCAAAATGAGTAACACAAATCCATGGATTATCACATAAGAATGGTAAATATATAAACTCAAGTCTCACTTACATACATGTAAGACTTTATAGCTTGCAAAACAATTGCAAAGATAATAGCTTAAATCTGGCTGAGAGCAAAACTCTATAAAAATAGACCACATAGGTCAGGCCCAGTAGATGGGCACTTGCCCAAAGTAGAAGATTTAAATAACACCAAGAAGGTATTCAACCTGAAAATTCTAGCATTACCAGGTTTTGAAATCTTATTAATAGATATTTTTCAATGTTCTGGTATTCCCTATTGAAATGCAAATATTCTTAAAAGACTCAACACCCTAAGTCATTATATTAGCACATATGGATAGTATACCACTATGGAATATGCTGATGCCATACATGCAGGCATACATATACCCACACACACACACACACACACACACACAAAGAGCAATTCAGTAAATGGGAAAGAAAATACCTTAGATTAGGGGAAAATTCAACATCAATTTACCAGTGTTCCCAAGTATCTAGATTAGGAAGACTTGATATCAGGAACTTGGAATCTAGATCAGAAACATGATCAGGTAAAACTTGGTACTCGAGATGCAACAGGATTTAAGGAGGTAGGAGAGAAGAGAGTGGGGGTGATCTAGGCATGGATATAAACACCATATGAAACAGTCCATAGTTGAAGCAAATGTTTTTATTTTCTTAGACTTTGAAAATATGTTGGTAAATCTACAAATGATGATTAATAAAAATTGCAGAAAATATTTCCATGGGATCATCTCACCCACTGGACACGCAGGTAACACTAATACCATGCTAGTCTAGCAAGACGCTTCCACTGTGCTCTTATTCAGTTCTCTCACAAAAAGGAGCACAGCAAATATGAAAATAATTCTGGACACATGATTAAATTGGTAAGAGTTCTGATTTTTTGCCTAGAATAAGGTGTTTATCTTTGCTAAATTTCATAAAATGTTAGAGAAAAAGAGGTTAACTTTATATAAAATATATATGTGTGTGTGTGTAAACACTATTCCATTTTGGTGTTCTCTCAATGTCTAATACAAGTGATAAGAATCATAATGATGGCAATGATGATCATAAAAGATGAGACATGCCCTCTGGTGATATGTTTTCAGGTTTTAACTTGTAATTTGCGCTTCCCTTTGCAGTGGGGATGTATTATCTGAGGGATCTGTAGTGACACGTTTCACAAGAGATGAGCATACAAGCTTCTCACATGTAAACTCCTTTTTATGACATATGCTTTTACATTTATCACATTAATCTTAAGGGGATACTCTGTTGGAATGATAGAAAGGTGAAAGACACTTGGTCCATACTTTAAAAGTTTGCTATTCTTTGGATCCTTGTAGTTTTCAAAACATTGTGTCTGCAGGAAGCAAAGCTTCATATGTACAGGAGAAAATTACATTGAATTCAGAGCCAGGCAGAGAGAGTTCAGAGCCCTGGAGCAAAGTCTTCTATATCTATTAATGTAAGAATTAATGGCTTTGTTTTAACTTCCACTGATTAAGAATCATACCAAAAAAGGGATGTCCTGAATCCTATGCTAAACACTGGGCCTGCACTCACATTGATGGCTCTGGTGGCTGCAGTGGTGGCTCCTGAGTCGAGAGAGATCTGGTTGTCCCCTTTGTATTGTTTTTCAAAGAGCACGACATACCATGGTTGTGTGACTGATTTTTAACCTCTTTGAGGTGGGAGAAATGATAAGTGTATTCAGGAAGCTCTAGAGAAACAGGCTAGAGAAAGTCTTTTTTCTTTCCTTTTTTTTTTTTTTTTCTTTTCTCTTTCTCAAAGGGATGATCTGCTCATCAATCCAGAAGCAAAGCAAAGTTCTAGCCACACCTATGTACATGGATAGCACACACCACAGGAGTGACACACGTACCCAGGGACTATAGTCATAGAAAGGGAGAACTGCTTGCTGTGGCTCACAGGTTATTTATTGATGGCTGTGTTTTTAGAAAAAAACTCTCTCTTAGCTCTTCCTGTTTCTTTAAAGAATAGGTAAAAAAAATCACTGGAATAAAGAGATTTTGAAAGTAGGGGAGTGAAATTAGAAAGAATGAGAAATCTTGGCATTGTGATACAGAAGATGATGAACTAGGTTGTGCCTTAGCACTTTTTATAAGAAGTAAAAACAAATTATATATTTTAAGATAAAAAAGTAAGCCTTTAGCATGAAACAAATATAAGAGAGTAATGGAAGTATTGATAAACACAGCGTAAGACTGTTTACTTTACAGGCTCCTTCCAGGAGACTGGAGAGAGCCCCCTCTCAGTAAGCACCGAGCGATGCTGCAGGCGGGGAAGGCAGTTTCTCCCCTGTTAGCACGTGAAGCAGTGCTGAGTTCTACACACTGTTTTCTTCAGAAACAAAAGGTTAAATATTCTTGGATAAATCCAGGTTTCAGAAATAACATGCTCAAATTTCTCTGGATTAGGAAACTCTTGTAAAATTTTAAACTAGCTGCATTGTTCTTTTATCGTCAGTTGTTTAAGAAGTTCACCTTCCTTGAAAGCTGCTTTATCATCACCTCACTTTAGGCTACCCAGAGAAGTGCAGGAGCAGTCCACGGGGGAAAGCACCTGACGATTTTACTTTTTTAAGATCCATTACTACTTACAGAATAAGCAGGAGGAAACTTCGGAGCACAGACTACGCCGCGGAGATAACTCAGCTCCTAATACAGCTTCGGAAACCGAGGCTTGAAAAAGTTGAGCGGCATCCCCAAGACCACGCGAGGAAGGGCGCAGACAAGCAGCCGGCTAGACCTCCTGCAACGCACTGCCGCTTCCGCTTCCGCTTCCCCTTCCCAGCATGCCTTTTCTACCCGGCATGCCTCCTTCCCCTCCCGGCATGCCTCCCCCACTTCCCGGCATTCCCGCAGAACGTCATGCCACAGGCCCTTCGCCCCAGCAGAACGAAGTGCGAGCGCTTCCACTGCCACACAGGAAAGGAAGGCTTAGAGTGTTCTCTACTAAATTAACTAACTGTATTAATGTTTAATATTAATTTAATGTGTATTTTAATTTAAATAAGTTCACATATCAATGAATGAATGAAAACTTCCTTAATTAAAATATCAGTTTAAGATCCAACATATGCTAAAAGGTATGTTTAAGAAAACTGAATTATCATGAACCTTAGTAAGTACATTTATAAGAGAAAGATTTAGAAATTGAAACATATGATTACCCCTCAATGTCTACATATACCTCATAAAATAGCACTGACATAGAGTGATTGATATGAATTTTAAAAATGGAGAAAAGAACAGGTACACAGCCAATGGTTGCACTCGATCTTACAATATTAGTGAATGTATCAAAAAAATAGAGAAAGAAATATCTGCAAAGAATAAATATGTGAAAATGTAAAACAAGAAATGAAAATAACAGTACATCTAATAATAGATAGCAAAGTTATGGGACATTTAAAATATTTTATGTGTACATCAAATATATTGACCTGTGATAATTATTAATTAGGTAAAGGGTTAATGTGTTCATAAAATGTGGTACATTTATTCTAACATATATGTGATCCCTTCCACTGCCACACATGAAAACCTATGCAATCATTTGATTTTTCTAAAGTCAAAACCTGTTTGGAGTACATAATGAATTTATTTATCCAGTAACATAAAATCTTGAAGTTTTTACTTTTAGGCATTATTTTCACTTAAGAGAAGGTCAACACCTAAAGTCTAGGGAATGAATTTTTAATAATGTACTTCCAAGTCTCTGTGATAGGTCATGGAGAAAATTTTAGAGGAGAATCTCTAACGAGAGTAACACAAATCACTTCCATAATCAGTGTTCTCTTCTACTCATCCCTAAGGCAGTTTCTTGCTTCTAAGATAACATGCTAAAATTTGCATACATGAGAAGAAAAAATATTTTCAAGTGGGTGGATTTTTCGTCACTAGTCTCCATAACACCATATCACCACATTCTGGGTGTGACATTGTGGAGCCCACCATTCTGAAAAAGATTTTTCTATCAGTCTCTAGTCCACATTGTTTCTGAGGATAAATCAACTGTCATTTAGCTAATTTCCCATGGATGAGCTGTGTATTTTTTTCCTCCTTATGGCTACTTTTAAGGTTTGCTTGTTATTTTTGGTTCTCAGCAATCTATGATGTCCTAGATGTGGTTTTCTTTGTACTTGTCCTGCTTTAGGTATACTAAGCTTCATGGATATCTGCCTTTCATCAGAGAAAAGTAAAATTCTCATTATTTACAGGTGGCAAAGTTGTGTATTTAGAAAATAGAAAGGGATCCAAAAAATTGATATAATGAATAAGTGAATTTAGCATGAATACAAAATACAGTGTTAAAACACTAAAAGTAATTTTGTTTCTGTGTACCAGCAACAAAAAAATGGAAATCAAATATTTTTAAAACTACTATTTTTTAAAATACTGTCAAAGAACATCAAATGTCTACTTGTCTCTCTTTTTCTTTTAATCTCATCAGCTATTTGATAACAATTACCTAGACTCATTAATTTATTAAAGTTACAAAATAGTGTTATTTTAATTGTTTATTTATTGGCTACAATTTTTTCTTAAGACATACTTCTTTTTATCAACTATTTGCTTACCCTGAGGTACTTATTAAATAGGAAAGGCAAGATAAGTGCTTGCTCTATTTTTAAAAAATTATTAGTTAAAAACAATAAGCTGGTTCCCTAGCAACTTCTAAAGGTGGCATATGATTTTTAAAATTGTTATTATATACTCACTGATTTAAGCTATTTAAAGTGTTTTATGAACACAAAGTGTTCTTGCTGTTCTATTTATTTTGTTCTTTAAACAGTAAATGTACCTTTTGCAAATGGGAAGGAGACATGTGATGAAGATTAACCCAAAATTTGAGGATACCACTAAAAATCAATTGCCAACCAGACTGTTCTCAAATAGTATCTATTCTGCACATTTACACTTTGGCTTCCAGTTTCACACACTACCACTGTTCAGTGCTTTATCATGATCCTAAGTCAATTTACTTTTGTCCCTAGCCTGAGTCCCAGCTACTTTCCCTATCCCCATGTCATCTGCCTCTGGAATAAAATCTTAGTAGGGGGGACAGGCTGAAATGGACTGTGTGTTTAAATCTATTGGAAAAGAGCATATGTAATCTTAAGTAAAAGTGAAAATCAAAACTGAAAGGAGAGCCAATGTCAGTATCAAGGAAAAAGTATAATGTATGTAATCTGAAAAGTAAGATATTAGAACATTTGCTCTCAACTGGAGGGGATTTTGGTCCCCAAGGAGATATGGCAATGTCCAGGAGACATTTTTGGTTGTCACAATGGGGTGTGGATGCTACTGGCATCTAGTAGGTAGATGCCAGGGATGCTGCTAAACATCCTACAATGCACTGATCACAGTCTCCACAACAAAGAATTTTCCAGCCTAAAATGTCAATAGTGCCAAAGTTGAAAGTCCCTGATGTAGATAGAGGCTAAATCTCAGCAGAAAAGCTGTGATAAGTAATGTTAGGACGTGGCATGGGCAATTGAAAAATGAAAAATTACTGGTGAACAAGGCAAGTGGGTGGGAGAGATCTCATTCTAACGTGACTCTGGCTTTGCGGTTAGGTAGATGGAGTATGACAAGTTTTTGGTTGTTTGTTTGTTCTGGCATTTCTACTCTCCTGCCCGAGGACATCTTGGATTAATGTTTCCTCTAAGAATAAGAGGAAAATTAGGAGGTGGGCTTCTACTCTTAAGGAATCCTTCAAAGCACGGGAAGGTTTTTGAGGCTTTCTATGCGCAAATATTCAGAGTCAGTTTTGTTCAGTCCACATATGCTGTGGTTGGTCATTTTTTATGAAGGCCAAAA
This sequence comes from Daubentonia madagascariensis, assembly GCA_023783475.1. Taxonomy (NCBI): domain Eukaryota; kingdom Metazoa; phylum Chordata; class Mammalia; order Primates; family Daubentoniidae; genus Daubentonia; species Daubentonia madagascariensis. The sequence continues at coordinate 4,372,011 of JAKFHU010001035.1, forward strand.
TTAATTGATTCTTTTCAATTGATATGATATATAATAATATCAATTCTCAAAGGGTAAATATTTTAATGAGATAAGATACAAATGATGAGGTAAAGACATATTTCTTTTGCTGAAGAGAAATAAAACATGAATCTAGTATTAATAAGAGAGAATCCATCCATATGATATTCAGATTTGTTGAGGATTACATTTATAATTTTGTTGCTGATGGTTTCTTGAAAAATTGTATTAATTTAAATGTCTTCAGTTGATACTATTGCAATATAAGTGGCATAAGCCTTTTTGAAGAAAAGTTAAGAAAAAATACAATGTATTGTATGTTTAAATTATATTTTATTATATATATCCTTTCATTTTATGAAAATGAATTTATCATGGACGTTCATAAGTTCATATGGAAATTATTTTATCAAAAGTTCCAATTTAGATTTCTGATATGTCTAATATTCTATTAGGATAAAATTTTCCTTCTTATTTTTCATAGTGTATTATGGAAATCATGGCTTTTTGCATTGTTTTGAAGAAATTTCACAGAAAAAAATTGAGATACAATAGAGCTCCCTGGCTATAATTTTAATTGGTTAGTTTATATTTTTTCCATATTTGGTATTTGTATCATTGGTGTCACATAAGATAAATTTAAGTACATATGAACAAATACTCTATTTAATTCTAGAAGTTAATGAATAATATATAGTAAAAAAAAATAACCTCAAACTTACGATTTTTTTGGTTATATAAAAATTTCTTTTCAGAGTGAAAATCTTAAAGTAAAAAATATTAGGTCTAATTAAAGAAAGTATTCTGTGCTATTATTATAGCCCTTAACCACATGTGGTTAATGAGCACTTGAAATGTGGCTAGAGACATGTTTTCAATATACTGAATTAAATAAGTTCCCAATAAAAATTAATTATCCATTTGTTTAACTTTTCAATGTAGCCACTAGAAAATTTAAAATTACATAGGTGGCTTATATTACATTTCTATCAGACAGCACTGCTCTGTACAATTTCAATCAAGTACATATCGTGAAGATGGTATCTGAAAACCTAGTGTTCAGGAACCACTGGTCTAAGTTAAATAATGCCCCAATTCAAGTTATACAAAATCTACCATCAGATGGCAAGCCAGTGATATAAATGCATCCCTGATGCTCAACTTACTCACTAATCCAGGATCACACAGGAAGTAGCAGACACAGTCTGGAAAGCCACTACTCCTAGCAGGCATGATCAATCATTATTCATTGATTTGGGTGACTCTTCAGAGGGCAGTGACTTGATTCTGCTCCTGGCCCTGCTGGGATCTGGACCAGTGACCGAAGTTTGCCCAGTCTGCCTCCAGCCCTAACTATTGTAGGACCCAATTTTCCCACCACCACCCAAAAGGACCACCCAAAGGACAACCTATGGTATCTGCGCTTTGACTCAGGAACTTTCCAGCCAAATGCTTTCAATTTGCCTCTACCGTATCCTTTTATTGGCTCCCAGTGGCCCTGGAGTAGGATGGCTTCAAATCTCTGCCCCCTTCTATTTGAGCTTAGGACTGTTTTCCCTATTTAGCTACATAGTGATTTAACAATCTTGTGGTTTGTGGCTTCCTTACCTGCCTGGTTTACTCTGATTTTTGGTTCTCCAAGATGTAGAAAGGAATGGGAAAAGATGATAAATAGCTCCAGTGTCATGTAACTTCCAAGGGATTGGTAAATGTAACAGTGGACAGTGCCGTGGTGGGACAGGAGAGAACATACTTGAAGAGATCAAGTTAACTTCTGTAGAGAATCAGACTGAGAAGTTTCTCTTCAGTGTACTCAGTGGATAATCATGGCTTGTCTTTTCTTTTTTAATTACTATGACATCTAGCAAAAATATTTCAGTAGACCCCTCCATTAAATAATGGCCTACTAACATTTTTACTCTAAATTGGTGGTAATAAACTTGATTGATTTTTTAAAAATTGACAAGTTGGAGAGAAAGGGTAATTGTGAATGTCATCTGTTTATTCTATGACAAAATATGACATGACAACTTGCATTCATATCAGAGTTAATCAACTCCTTAATAGACATACTCCGCTTACTTTCTCCAAACACTAAAAGGTTACCTTTAATGCTGGACAACAAGTTTGGAATCTCCAGAAAACTTTTGTGGGTTTATCGAGTGCAAGTGACTCATTTCTTCCATGCCACACAAAGAAGGCTATATAAATTATTGAAAGGAGCTTTTTAAATTAAAGAATAGAGAAGTAAACAGCTTCTCAGAAAAATCTAAAAATGTATCACTTGAAGGTAATCATAGAAAAAAAAATCAGTGTTATTAATGAAAGAATTATAAACTAGGCATGAAAGAAAATTGAAGTAACTCTTTTGCCATTTTCTCATTTATAGTAATAGCACCATCTACAATATGAATAGCATTTTAAAGTTTATCTGAAACTAATCAACTTCCCAATACAGATCCTAATCACTACCAGATGCATTTTAAAAAAAAAATCAAATGTTTAAATTCCCAACAATATCATGTCTGAACTTAGGCAAAGAAAATTGAGAAATATTGGTGTTGCCTTTACTACCATACAGTTGTGCATCCTAAATGTCTTTAGTTTTGCACATAAAAATGATTTTGCTTCAACCCTACCCTAATTTTGTCACACAAACATAAATGAACATTTCGTGAAATGTTACTGTAGAAGGAAATGTGACCATTACCAAAAAATTAATGAATAAAAAGTACTTATTGCTTTTTTAGTACTATTTACTTTAAAAGCTCATCTTAAAATTTGCCAAATGCTTTGCATGATTTCTTAGAATGCTCTTTTATTGTAAGTAACAAGAATCTTTAACTATACTTGCTGTTATACCTAGAAACATTTTTTTCACTTTATCTCAAGAATATTAAAATGAAGGACTATTACCATTCCCTTTTAGTTTAGAAATATTTGGTGTTTTTCCCAAATAATATACACTAACATTTCCTCAATAATTCTGGACTAATATTTATACTGTTGTAGTTCCAATTTTCATTGACTTTGAATTCTAATAGCATGCTGCAAGCTCCTGTTTTGTATCCAATTATGTATAAATTCATACATGAATGCTTCAGCGCTGTTTCTGGGGTTAGAACTACTTTATTCCTTAGAGCAGGCCAGGATGGTTTAAAGATTTAATGATATTTCATGGGGTTTTTTTTTTTGCAGTTTCAGTGGCCTCATCGGCTGACCTTCTGTAAACAAAAAGCCATTTGCAGAATGTAAATACAGCAGTAGTAAGTAACTCAACTTTTTATTTTTTTCTTCCTTAGAAGACCCCGGTTACTCTTTTATTCTGTAAATTTTAACCAGCCTAAAAAGATAAGTTGCAATTAAAACGTACACACAGGGAACACCACTTTACAAAACAAACAACCATACCCCAAAAGCTGAAAGCATGTCTGATTAGGAAATTCAGGAACCATTGGTCACAGACCTCACATCTTCCCGTAGTTCTGATTAGTCAACTCCATCCTCCTCTATCCACTTCCCATTTGGCTTGACAAGGAGCCATGTGGCTCTCCCGAGCATGCCCCTCTGTCTCTGCTAAGCCAGAGGACTTGCCTGGGGCCATGCCTCCATGTCTGATCCAAGCATAATGAGGCATGAAGCTGCCAGGGCAGGAGTCTGGCTGTGTCAGGGACTGACGGGCATTTCATTTGTCAACTCCCAGGGCTCCTCGTGGCATCTCTGGGTTCGTGTTGTATTTATTTCAGGCACTCATATTTCTCATCTGTGCTCTTCACAACACGTGTACAATGATAAACATAATCCCTGCAAGAAAAGGCTCTCCAGGTAGTTTTAAATGTAAGTCGGTAGAGGAAGGGTAGGATAGGGTAGGAAGGGGAGAGGAGCAGGGAAGGACTTGCATAATGAAAAGTGTTTTCCTGGGAATCCAGCGACAAGAAGGCTCATCGCCAGAGCAGCTGTTCCGGCCTCTCCTTCAAGATGAGAGCTGTTAAATTGAATGCTGGCCTGGGTTTCACTTAGGGTGGTTCTCCTCTGCCTGTCTGCTCACCACTGGCATAAATATTGCTGCATGAGATGTTCTGAGGTTCCTCTTTAGATATGTGCTCATGAAGCTTCTCTGGGGTCTAGACTGGGGAAGCCAAACTGCATAACAGTAAAAACTCAAGGGTGTGCAGTCTTTAAACCGTTGAAGGGGTTGTATCAACAATAAGCTCTAGCAGTTTTCAAAATCTGCCTCGTGACACTAGGACAATGCACATTTACTCACATACTAGATACCTTTAAAGACAAAACTTGTGTGTCATGTCTGCTCCTATTAGAGATGTTCAATATCATCTTTAAAAATTTTTCCCTCTGAAGTATCTTAACTATTAGATATGCACAACAGTGACATCTTACCTATGAGGGGAGGCAGGGAATCAGCTCATTAGCAGGGAACACAGGTTCATCTTCAATAAAATATTCCTTCCTCTGACACCTTTAACAATTAAAGGAGGCAGGGAAAATAAAGCAATGCTCAAGTTAGGCTTCAGGTGTTTCTAATAATTGTGGCATCAAAGCATAGATATGAAATTCTGGAAAGAACCAATTCTAAAATCCTCCCAGAAAAAATCGTAGAACACCAAATGGAATTGTATAGCATAATGAAAGCAGGTGTTTGGCTGTCTCATCCCTTTGTGTACACACTATACACACATGCATGTGTAGGTATTTATAAACACAGATACACAGCATCTTAAGGCATTTGGATATCACATTTTATAAATTTCAGCAGTGAGCATTCAACATTGGGACTAGCTGGGAGGGAATGTAGTCAGGGCCAATGTCATCTTTGGATTCAGATGCCAGGTGCAGAACAGCTGCTTGGGAGGCAGCTCCTTGGTGCTTCCAGACCCATGAGCAAAGCAAAGACCACCTGATCATGGGGAGAGGGCAGCCCTTCAATTCTTGGCCTCATTTGGATATTGATTTCCCCTGCTGCCTTTTGAAAGAAACTTCTGCATCAGGAACTATAACCGGGCAGTCACCCAAAGCCCAATTTTCAGTGCCCTAACCAGGAAAAACTATCTCCTATTATCTTTGGCTTTCCTCAAAGTTGAAATCAGTGCCAAAGTGTTACTAGAGTCCAGGTTTACCCATACACTGAAAATAACAGCTTTCTTTTTCCCTTCGTGTGAATGAATCACTGGAACACAAGCCCAGGATCCTGTATGAATATTTCAACAACTAAAGTGTTGCTGGCAGCAAAATATGCAATTCATAAGCAGGAGATGTGAGTCCCTCTTGAAGCAGAGAAGGAAGGATACATTTCATCCCAGTCCAAAAATAAAAGAAATACAATCTCTTACTCCAGAAAGTTGACTTGCACATTGAATATCATAAGGCTTTTGTGAATGTTACTTGCTCTTATTCCAAAAGGTGGTTCTCTGTGGTATGAGTCATTCTCCAACATAAATAAAAGAATTTCTTCTTTAGAATAAAAGTCATTTCGTTGAATTTTAAATTAATGCTAAGTATAAAAGAACCCTGCTTTGTATCTAAAGCAATAATAGGATGATAGAGGTAAGTCCTCCAAATGCATGCGTGGAATTTGTGTTATAGAAAATGTATGTATGGCCCAGGCAGAACTCCCGAATTTTCTCAGTAATTAGATAAAGAGACATCTAATCATTTTTCCAGCCAATAGATATCATTCCATTAGTTAGAGACTACATGGAGAGAACAGAGAAAACCCAGGTCTTCAAGACTTGTGAATTTAACTCATTTTTCCCTCCTAATTTGTTGGCTTCTGATGAATTTGACTACTGAAAAAGTAAGGACACTGATTAGATATTTCTAAATTGCTACAGTTTCTATTTAGGGTGATTTGTTCTCAGAGTTAAGAAAAAATTCTTAAGAAACAGTTAAGTGAAAGGACAGTAAGATAAAACTATCAAATATCATGTTCCTACTATGTACCAGATTTTGAATAATGCTTTCTGACATATATTACTGCCTATAATCTTGACAACAGACCCAGAGAGCAGAGATTTATATCAAGGTCTGCCTCTAAGTGTGGGTTCAATAGGAAAATTACTTATTTATTCTGCAAATAAAAGTGCTTCCACTAGATACCCCTTGGTAATATGGAAACAACATTAAATAAGATGAATAGTTCATAACCTCTTGGACAAAAATCTCAAGAACTTAAGACTGAGTCTGTTAAAAATGCTAAATATTTATCAGTTTATAGCCAGAAAATACCAGAACCAGCCAAGAACATTCATAATAAAGACAAAAGTGGTATGTTCTATGTATATGATGTGGCGGTTGAGAGCAGAGACAAGTCTCACTAGATATAAAGATCTATTATAAATATACTCTTTAAGTAATAATTTGGTACTAGTGTATGAAAAGAAAAACAGAGCAATGAACTAACAGGAAGTTCAGACACAATCGCACATACAAGTTGGCATTTAGTAGGCATTACAATCAAAAGGAAACACATATATTATTTGGTGAGTGGTATTGGAGGAACACCTGAGAAGCCTACAGGAAAAGGTGGTAAATGTTAATTGCTGTCTCACTGCTTACATCAAACCAAAAATTAACTAGATCGATGATTTTAACGGTAAAATGTAAATCTCTGAAACTACTTTGGGGAAAAGATGAATTTAAATTTAATATAATCCTTTTTTTATTTCTGTAGAATTGGTAGTAATGTCTGACTTTCATTTCTGATTTTAGTGAATTTGAGCCTTCTTTCTTTTCTTCTTAGTCAATCTAGCTAAAGTTTTGTCAATTTTACTGCTCTTTTTGGAAACCAACTTTCGGTTTCACTGATTTTCTCTATTGTTTTTCTACTCCTTAATTTGTGTATTGCTGCTAAAATCTTTATTATTTCCTTCCTTCTGCTAGCCTCGGGTTTAGTTTGTTCTTATTTTTCTAATTCTTCAATTTTGAAGTTAGGTTGTTAATGGTGCTCTTTCTTCTTTTATAATGTAAGCATTTATAATTGTAAATCCCCCCCACTGCTTTCATTGTGTCGTAAGCTTTGGTATATATTGTGTTTTCATTTTCATTTATTTCTAAATATTTTTTAATTTCCTTGTGATTTCTTATTTGATCTATTAGTTGCTTAATTTCCATAAATTTGTGATTTTTCCAGTTTCCTTTCTGTTATTGATTTCTAACTTCACCCCATTTTGTTCACAGAAGATACTTTGTCTTATGTCTATACTTTTAAATCTACTAAGACTTAATTTGTGGCCTAACATATGATCTATCCCAGGAAATTTCCCATATAGACTTGAGAATAATGTGTATTCTGTTGTTGTTGGGTAGAAAGTTCTATAAATATCTGTGAGATCTAGTTGGTTTATTGTGTTATTCAATTCTTCTCTTTCCTTCCTTATCTCATGCCAGGCTATTCTATCCATTATTGAAAGTGGGTTATTGAAGTCGCCAAGTATTGTTATAGATCTGTCTATTTTTCCTTTCAATTTGGTCAGCTTTGATTCATATATTTTGATGATCTGTCATTAGGTGTGTAAATGTTTGTAATTGTCATGTCTTCTTGCTGTAGTGAACCTTTTCTTAATATATAATGTCCTTCTATATCTTTTTAATCTTTTATTATTTAAAGTCTAGTTTGTTTGATATTAGTATAGCCTTCCTGCTCTTTTTTGGTTACTACTTGTATAAAATATTTTTTTCCATCCTTTCACTTTTAACCTGTTTGTATCTTTGGATCTAAAGCAGGTCTTTTGGAGATAGCATATAATTGAATCATTTGTTTGTTTGTTTGTTTGTTATCTATTCTGTCAATCTCTGTCTTTTAATTGGAAAGTTTAATCCATTTACATCTAAAGTAATTACTAGAGGGACTTTCCTCTGTCATTTTGCTATTTTTTTTTTCCTGTATGCCTTATAGCTTTTTGGTTCCTTGTATTCTGAATTACTATATTCTTTTGTGTTTAGTTAATTTTTGGTACTGAAATATTTTAATTCGCTTTTTATTTCCTTTGTGTATATTTTATAGCTATTCCTGAGCATTTTATATGTAAATTATGCCAGATAAATAATGTATATGTACATGCAAAAAATTATAAATGTTAAAATCTTAATCTGACTTTAAGATTTAAAAAAATGTATGCTAGAGGTATGATTCTTATTTTTCTTTTAAATTGTTTTTAGTTTAATAGACTTCCACTGTAAATGTATTAGAAAACACAGAAATATATGATTAAATAAATAATACTAATATAATTTGCTGGTTCTTAGTGCTAGTCACTCATTATTTTATGTACTTTTTATATAAATATACTTAATCCTCACAAAAACCCACTGAGGTAAGAACTATTTTTGGTCTCCATATAAAGATGAGAAAACTAAAACACAGAATGGCCAATGACTTACCCATCTAGTCTCATGCCCATCATAATCTAGTAGGTGCCAGGGATAGCCTAAATGCAGAATTTGTTTTCTACTAAATCACTACTACATACCTGTGCTTAAAATAAATTAATAAATAAATATGTCACCTGTAGTTTTCCCACACTAATAAAAATCACTTGTTAACTTTCTGGTAGGACAAAAAAAATGGCAACCACTTAATTACTTATCAGTGGGGAGCTGGTTACATAGATTTTATAAATAAACCTATAAATCCATAAATCAAGATGCTACACAGTCATGTAAAGATGAATCAGATTTATATATATATATATATAATATATATATATATTAGTATGGAAATATCTCAAAATTACATTAAGCAAAAAAAATTGCAGAAGTATTTAGAGCAAGAGTGAGCAAATTCAACCTGAAGCCTGCTTTTTTCTGACTCTCAACCTAAGAATAACTTTTACACTTTTAAAACATTGCTTAAAAAGAAAAAAAGAAATGAATATGTGACAGAGACATACAGTTACCCCCATTATAACTAAACTATTCTAACTAAAAGAGCTACTTGCTGGCCCTTTAGAGAAAAAGGTTGTCAATCCCTGGCTTAAAGTAATGCGTCAATTTCCACTTGTGTTTAAACAAAGCAGGATATGCGCGTGCACGGACATGTCTGTACACAGAGAGACAGCCATCCGTTTGACAGTCTGAACTTGATAGTGTGCAATCAGGGTTGTTTTTCCCTTTCACTGACTGTAACCACAGCTTTTCAGATCCCTCCCTTGGATAGAGTCTGTGGCTTTTCAATATTAAAATGTCCCATTCTGGGCAGCCCTTCTCCCATCCTTTGGGATCAGGATTAACTCCTGGATTGCAGGGGAAATAAAGGAAGAAACCACGGTCTGCTCATTCTCTTCATATCAGTCCAAAAACCAAGGAAACACCTTTACACATATACTGTTCTATCCTTCCTGTTCTGATTCTAGTCCTCTAGAGTTGAGGACTTGGAGGATGTAATAGGAGAGATGACAAAAATTCTGCCTCCTAGTCAGCTAATACGCCCCATTGAATGTCACGCCCAATAAAATTCCACAAGATATCTTTGCAGAAATAACTCGTAGTGGTACTTGCCCTGCTTCTGACTGCCCTTGATTCAGCTGGCCTCCATGGAAACAGTGCTTTTGCATAAATGGTGCATGTGGTTTGGGGGAAGGGGAAGGTGTTCAGTTTCTTCCTTGCTCTTTTTGCAACTGAGGACCCCTTCAGAAGAGGAGCCACACTCCTTTTGACTACTGCCTAGGCACCCAAGTCCCCTCGAGGCAGCCCACAGCTCCTGTGACTTCTTTTTCCCTCTGTGATCCATTTTATGGAGCCATGGAATTCCAAAGTTCTTCTTCTATGCTCTTTGAGACCCAGTGAGAACTCAGTCCTCTACTCCTGATTCTTGAGGTACATACAACCACTGTTTCTACTCACTCTACTGGCTGAGTCTCTTCAGCAATGACCTCACTTTCAGAAATACCCAGGCAAGAACAAAGTACCAATATCTAAGTTCATGCATGCCCCAAACTCTATAAAAGATATCTTGAGTTTTCTTAAAAACTCCCTCACCACAAAATTTTCCGAAGCATGTACCAAGCTGGTTGCACACATATCTGTAGCTCAGTAAGTGTATGTTTAGCAAAGGAGATATCAGTCTGTTCTTGAGGCAGTTACCCTCAGCCAAAACAAGTGATCCAAACAAACTACCCTCATGTGGCTGGGGGAAGGGAGTGCTGCCTCCCCCCTATTGTTAGGGAGGAAGAAGAAGACGGGAAAAGAACTCTGGGCAGAAAACTTACTGTTCTTGTCAATTTATTTGATTTGTCTCCATTCCAACAAAATGTTCTTTAAGATAGATTGAGGGATGATGTTTGGGGTAGAAGATACCATTTAGGCAAATTCTGATGAGCCTGCAGGGGTCATGTGGAGTGGTTTGTTTGTTTGTTTATTTATTTAAGTGGAGTTAATTTATGCTTTTGATATTCAGCTTTGAATTCTAGGCAAAAACTAAGTCAATAATTCCAGGTCAAGAGGGAGTCAAGAGGTAGAGGTCCCAGTGTAAGTAATAATTTTATATAAATTCTAATTGTTAAATATGTCTAGATAGTATATACATAGTTATGTCAATGCACAGATGCTCATTTATGCTGAGATTATACCTGGCAAAATACACAAACATTGACATATAGTGGTTGCATTTGAGAACTATTGGGGAGCTGGGAGAGCCAAAGTGTGAGGGAGAATTACTTACACTGTATACCCTTTTGAACTCCTCAAAATGTTTATGTATGTGTCGTCCTTACTTTTTAATATAAAAGCCTGGTTAATTAAAACAATTAAAAAATAAAGCCCAAGAAAATTTCATTTATATAAAACTAATAAGGCTAAGTAGATCAAAATAGACTGTCTCTTGATAGTCATTTTCTAAGCCTGAGCATGCATCTTAGTAAAAAATGGAAGAAGGGTGGGTTAATTAACATTCCAATACAATGTAGGATCAAAGCCAAGATCAAGTAGATACTGAAGGATGGGGTTGGAAAGGGTTTGGAAAACTGAAAATCAACCTCCTGCTTAATAAAGAAGAAAAATATGCCAGGATAAGAATAAAATTTATCGGAAAAAGACAGAAAAGGGCTTGATTTTGACAGTAACTGTGGATTAAATGTTTTGAAATGAACCCTAAACTTATTAGAAATTTTTTTTTCAAAAATTAATCTTTGTATCATTTGGAAATGTATTCAGCACTACGATGCCGATCATAAGTGCAGTGATTATATGTCTTGGTTTGCCTGGGTTAGTCCAGCATCTTATCAACTTCAGAACTTAACAACCTAAATCATCTAAAAAATACTCTTATGACTATATGTGTTTACCTAAATCTAAGCCAAAAAACTACATGATATCCCTACAAAATTTTGATAGAGCATGGGGTACAGTAAGGTGGGGAGATTTGGTAACGAAACACCCACAAGATGAGTTCTGAAACTAATCTGAGTTGGAGCTAGTGCACAGCAAAGGAGATTGGTTTTCAGTAGTAAATATTGCAAGGCTAGAGTCACCGTGGACAGTGGGAACTCGAGTATAAGAATTTACATACCCTGTTCTGATAAATTACTGAGACATTTCTTCTAGATGAGTAGAATTAGAAATTGTGCTTTCCATTTTGATTTAATGACCACATATATCAAAATCATCTGATGTATTTGTTCAAAGTGAAAGAGTCCCAGAGCAGAGCCATTGAATCAGAAGCATCTTTAAGTGGATAGACCCAGAAATCTGCAGTTTTAACAAGCTACCGATTTGGCTGTTCTGCACTGTTGGTATTGATATTTGCTACTCCATAGCGCAACTTTGAAAATTTTAGAGAGGATGGAGATGTCAAATAGCTATTATGATGTAGAACTTTTTTAAATGGTTGAAAGTTCTGTGTTAAGATCAAAAATATTTAAACAATTGAGTTTTCAAGGAGGCAGAGGGATAAATTTTATAAACTCATAAGTCTATTAAGTATGATTATCAAGAATTTCAAAACATGCCTAAAATTAAAACTTTCTCAAGCCAATTTATTGAAGCCAATACACATTATGAAAACATAAATCTATTAACATTTGTCTATTAATGATAAATATCTTGTTTGTTTTCTATATTAAATAGTAGAACTAGGTACTTTTTCTGCTTTTGTCTATACATGTTTAACTTTTAAAATGTCTACCAAGAAGAAAAAAAAAATCAAAATTTCTTCTCCCTATCAGCACTGATTAGAAGAGATTTTAAAGGTAAAATGAAAACTGCTAAATGCAATTTCATGTTTTGTCCAATATTTGATTACATTTTCAGAGAAAGAAAACACTATGTATTTTACAGCTAAATAATGTATCTCTTCAAAACTCAAAGATGCTTCTGTGAGTATCTATTAAAAATGTATGATGGTGTGGTCAAGGAAAGCCTTTATAAAATTCAAAACCTAGGAATCATTGAATTTAAAGAAATGTGTCTAGGTTCCTCAAAAATTTAAACACAGCATTTCACTTCTGGGTATATACCCAAAAGAATCAAAAGCAGTTATTCAAACAGATATTTGGATATCAATATTCATAGAAATTCATTATTCACAGTAGCCAAAAGATGAAAACACACAGAATATCCATTGAAGGATAAAATGGATAAACAAAATGGGGTATATACAAACAATGTTATATTATTTGGCTTTAAAAAGAAAGGAAATTCTGACACATGCTACAACATATAAGGACCTTGAAAACATTATGCTAAGTGAAATAAGCCAGACACAAAATGACAAATACTGTATGATTCCACTCATATTATCTAGAATAGTCAAATTCACAGAGGCAGAAAGTAGAATAGTGGTTGTCGGGGGACAGGGAGGGGTGGGGTAAAAATTGTTTTTTAATGGGTATAGAGTTTCAGTTTGGCAAGATGAAAAAGTTCTGGAGGTGGATGGAAATGATGGTTTTGTGACACTGTGAATGTACTTTATTCCATTAAATTGTACACTTAAAAATGATTAAAATGGTAATTTCATATTATATATATTTCAACACAATAGAAAATAAAATTTTTCACCAAAAAATGGGCCTAGGTTTCACTGATGTGTTTACAAATCTCTTTCAACATAGTATATGCTTCTGTTTTAAATCCTGTTAGCTGAGACTGTCTTGCCCCTTCGAACTGTGAAACCATGTCTCAGCCTCCGATTCCATGTGCTGAAGATACCTCTGTTAGGCCCCTCAGCCAGAGAGCTCAGCAAACTCCTCTGGAGAGCCACTGCCAAGGGTGTGCATTTCACCTGGACTCTCTCTTTCCCATGTGGCTACAAAATGGTTAATATCATCTCTTCTTCACTTTTCCTCCCCCAAAGTCTTCCACAGCACAGACAGGGATAGTGGTGTGTTAGAGCCATGAACCAGAGTTAGAAAGCAGCCCTCCTCCCACACATTTGTTGGCATTTAACATGTTGCATTATGGGCTCAGGAGTTCCCTGGGGAAAATATTTAACGGTGTCTGTTTTAATTTTCTAAGGTTGCCGTAACAAAGTACCTTAAACAGAGTGGTTTAAAACAATAGAAATGTATTCTCTCCCAGTTCTGGTGGCCAGAAGTCCAACACCAAGGTGTCATCAGGGCCATACTCCATCGAAAGCCTCTAAGGGATGGTCCTTCCTTACCTCTTCCAGGTTCTTGTAGCCCTAGATTTTTTTTTTTTTTAACTTAGGGCAGCATCACTTCCATCCTTGTCTCTGTCTTCACACAGCTTTCTTTTGTGTATCTCCGTATATCTGTGTCTCTTCTCTTTTTCCAACGACACCAGTCACATTAGTTGATAGGCCAATAGGCCTACCCTACTCCACTATAACCTCATCTTAACTAATTACATCTGCAACAACCTATTTCTAAACAAGGTCACATTCTGAGCTACTTACTGGGAGTTAGGACATATCTTTTTGGGGGAGGCACAATTCAACCCATAGCAGTATCCATAGCTGGGCTTTAGCCATAAAGACATGCCTGGGAAACTGGGGTGGCCAAATTGGGGACAGAGGGCCTGACTAGGAGAAGAGGCTGACCCTGTGAATTAGACTCTGGGACAGTCTCTGAGCTTGAGAGGAATGTGGGCCATGTCTACTCTTTCAGAGCAATGAGTACCAAACCTCTTTGAAGTTAATAATTTTTTTAGGGTTATGCTACTTCTACTCAGGTATCCTGTTACATGCAACTGAAATTACCCTAATTGACACATGAGTTTGTTGTAACTAATGAAACATCACAGAGATTTTTTTTTAAAAGTTTAAAAATCTTTACCAAACCCCCTTGTCCCATTCCCCTAAGGAAGCTAGCATTATATCCCACTGTGTAGAATTCAATAGTGGTCTCTATATTTCTTCAGACAAATATATTGATATATGCCTGGATTTATCTTTCATTTGTTTGTACAAAACCATGCTATCCTATACACATTATTCTGTAATTTTCTTTCTCAGTTTTTATGGTTATATCTCAAGGTCAATAAATATAGAGATAATCCATTTTAAATGCCTGCATAAAATTCAATAGTGTGAATTTATTATAGATGAACACATGTTTTCAACCCTTTCCCCATTGTCAGACAGTAAGGTTTTTGTAGGTTAGGCCTCTACAAATAATGCTGTAACAAACATCCTTATGCATATATCCTTATACCCAATAATGACTATAAGAGAGTTTCCCTAGATTCCTATTGCAGAGTCAAAAATATATGTATTTTCAATTTTAATAGTTATTGACTTTAAGGAGGCAATAATCAAAGAGCAAAATGGAATGTCATGATCTTCCTGGATTTTTTTATTTATTTGTTTTTAAAATATTTTTGTGATTACCAAGGCCAGAATCGACCTGTTCCTTATACATATTACTTTCACTGTCTCCTTGAAAACACTAGCAAGTAATAACTATTATAACTACTATACTACAACTACTATTAGTCATCATCATCATTTATTATCTCTTCTGGGTCAACCACTGAAATCAATTTACTTTTAAAATTTATAGTAATGCTACTGATATCTCCAAATTTTAAAATGCCCAATATCACACAGCTTGTTAGAAGAAAGCCCAGCATTTCAGACCCATTCTATCCAACATCAGAGCCCATTCTTCCTTGGTTATATATGGGTGTACCTGTGCAAATGGATCACTAGGTGAATAAAGGGAAATAAGCTATCTGTTTCCTCTCCCTTAAGAAAGACCACTTCCCACACCAAAATACTAAAGACAAATAGAGCAATGTCTTAAGAGCTTTGGACTGAAAACTGTAGGACATGTAGTACAGCATAATGAAAGAACACTGAACTCAAAGATAAGGATCAAACTTCCATTCTGGGCTCATAAGCAAGTAGTCATTAAATGTACATAATTATTTCCTTATTTGAAAAATGTACATAATTATGTTTTCCTGGCAACCTCATGAGGTTGCTATAAGGAAAAATTGAGTTAACATATTTAGAATCACATTGTAAATTATAATGCCAAATTAAAAGAAGGTCCATTACTTAAATTAATTTATTGTTAAATTGAATACACATATTCATCCTGCAAATTATCTGATATATTAATATGATGCTATTGAGCTATCATCTTACTGTCAATTATAACCCTCTTATTCTGAATTTCTATCCAAAAAAATTTATCCCATTGAACTTCATACTGGTATTTCAGAGGGATGTGTTGAATTCTGTCCACAACAATGTTACTGCATGGAATGCAATAGCAAGTTCCACACAGCCATTTTTTATGACAATCTTCTAAAATGAAATTCAGTGAAGGCATTTTCTGAAGGACTAGACTAATGATATCAAATCAGATAACATTCTAGTGGATTGGCCAGATGCAAGAACAACATAGATACTTGGAAGCACAGAAGGAATTATCTCAAATAATGCAATTTAATACATTTCAGAAAATATACATTTACTTTCTTCAGTTTGACAGGGACAGACAATATTCTTTACAAGATCAGTTCTCTCAGCCAAATATTTGATAAAAGATAAATGGAAAGGCAGTTTTGTAATCACCCTAAACCTCAATGTTCTTATTTGAATTCTGTGACAGAATGCATGCTTCATAGGCTAGTGGAAAGGATTAATAAAAGATGACATATTTTTATTATTACTATTTTAGCTGCTGTCAAAGAACAGGTACTCAATAAATAGTATTCTGTTAGTCCCTCCACATGATGTGCATTTCATAAACCATTGTTTATTACATGTTATCAGTATGGTATGCTTACAATCCACAATCCAGGAAAGTGTTATAAGACCTTGAACACCATGTTTCTCATTAAGATGACTAACGTTGTGAACAAATTTTCTCTGTTTAAAATTTTTTTTATTTCTGACTTAAGACAATCATTAACTTCATTTTAAAGTTAAATAAAAGAACTGAGAAGTCCAGCCAGATCAGACTTAGGCAATGGAATAAGATGAAAAATCTTACATTACTTTAGTGTTCTTATATTTCTTAAATACTTATAAGGTTTGAGAAAGGAAATCAAATACTAACAGTTGTACACATTTTGAAAGAATAAGCTGCTAAGATAGTCCAATGTATTGATTTTGTTTATTTCCTTTTTCCAAAAGGTTTTAATTGTTTATTTATTTATCACATTGAGTATATTGTTTTCTCATGGGTAGTGATCAAAACAGCTTGATTTACATACATGCAAAATGACCTAGAGCTCACTAGCACAATTTGGATTTCCTAATGATTAAAATTAATCTATGTGAAATAAAAATATTATCTTAAAATTAAATACAAATAAGAAAGCATTCAAAGTAGTCAGTTGGCCTCAGTAAGACACGCGAACCTCCCCATCAATGCTCCCTTATAAGCCTGACAATTATTCCTGTTCCATGTTCTTCACCTCCATACTCTCTCCTTCTCCCAAAAATCCTAAAAAATGTAATAAACTTTATCAAAAATTGATACCGCATCTTTGCAACCCTGCTTAGATATAGACAAACTCAAATGTGTCTTGCTCTATGAAAGATTCCATAAGATGGAAAGAATCAAATTTAAATTTTTTCAGTTAAATTATTCTTCTTGAGGAAGTTAAAGCTAAACCTTGTACAAACAGATGTGCAAAACAGGCAAACGGATAAATGTCTAAATAGATTGCTTGAGGTTAAATGAGCAGGTCATGTTTCTATATGATTTTCATATGACTTCCTGAAAGGTCTAAAGTTTTGATTTCTTGTGATTGAAATTATCACACTTTGAGTCTAATAGTGCTGCTTCTGGTGTTAACTGTAGAAACCAACCACTGAGAAGCTATAGACTGAAACTTGCCCTTGAAGAAAAAAAATCAACAATAAAAACAAAAAAGAATTAAACTTTCTTCTGGAGCCCCAAAAACCTTTTTAAAAAATACTAAAATGGAGCAAGTGGTGTGCCAGAGTTTATTTTGGAAGTCCCCTGCCCTCCCTTTGAATTTTTTTTTTTTGCATTTATGGGACTCATATCCTTCCTCGTTCTTCCAATTATGTAGCAATAAATTAAAATGTTCCTCATCTTAATAAATTTAATCAAATTGTGAAAGATTGATATAAGCAGAAGATTTCTGTTTTCATTTTACTTTATGAATAACAAAAATATCCTTGAAGTTAGAGCGTGAGAAACTGTTTACCTTATTTAAATGTGTATGATTGCTGATTGAAAAGTTTTGAATTTGTACATAAATAAGAATTTGTAGTCCGTTTAATAGTTGTTTATAATAATTTGATGGTAGTAATATGAAAAAGATAATATTAACTTTCCTTTTACTAATTTGATCCATTCAAAAGAGGTAATTATGATTTATAATTGACATAACTCTACATAGAAACCCACTGCTTCTCTTTTTTCCATTTTTGAGGAAGGAAAGACTATTGCTTTGTGTTTTAAATAGTGATGCACCTGTGTCTACTGGTTGTTCTCATCCTAGTTCTGTGAATTACAAATGGCAAAGCCATCTGCCTTTTAATCGATGAGATCAAGGTGCGGGTGTCTTGTACAGGGCTACACAGCTTACTAGCAATGGCGGTGGGATGAGAACTAAACTCGATGTGCTGATTGTTCTCATGATCATCCTACACCCTACTCAGAGGGCTTTTAAACTTTATTTCCTCAGAATGGACAACAGCTCTGCAGTCAGTGAGATATCTATTCGCTAGAAAAAGAAATATCTGTTTATTTTGAAAATGAAAATGTAAATAACAACAAGATAAATACTAACATAGATTATTTTTACTTTTTACAGTGTAGGCATTGATTTGAAATGTAAGAATTCCTAAACCAAACAAAATAACATTCTTAATCACATTAAAAGTAGTATGTATGGATATGTCTGATCACCAGAAATATGATCCAATTTAATATTTGACACAGACATGGAGACAGCAAGGTTAAACTTGCAGAAAATTAGAGCATTCCACAGGCAGGGGTACAGCTGGTGAATGCTTCCGTAGCAGGATTCTACGGAATGATTCCAGCTCCTCTGACTTCTCCTCTATCTGACATCTCACCCTGCTCCTTCAGATCACACACCTGACACATAATTATGCAGCCATCCTGAAAGACGTGGTGACCTGAAAAAAGTCACAAAGCTACTGAAAGGCAAATTCAGGATCACAATTGTGTCTTAATGCAATATATACTTTTAACCATGATTATTTAACTTAGGCCAATAGTATAAGGTAGCTTTATATGAATCAGCATTATTTCTCATTTGATTTTATTTAAGTGTATGTAAAGAACTTTACTCAAATTGAGAAGATTATTTTTATTCTTTAGTATTATTTCAGATAATAGTTCAGAATTATTCTTCAATTCATAGGTCATGGATTTTCCCTGTAGTTATTTGTCAACCAAATAATTACACCTCAAATAATCTATCGTGGCCTTTATTTTATTTTATTTTTTTGGCTTGGAAAGATCATCTTTTTCTTCACAGTCTTATCTCAGGCATTCCTAAAATGAGGATATATTACAAAAATTACATTTGAATATTTTAAAAATGTGTATCTTATATATTTCCTAAGGAGTTTCTTGACTATCAAACATTTCAGTATTATTTAAGGCAATGCGTATGGAATCATAAGGGCCTGACAGACATTATCCTTCTTTCTGGATCAATTCATGTTCATATTTCAAGCCCATCGCATCAATGTGTCTTGAATGTTTATGATTGGAAAGATGCTCTAGGAGCTGTGGGAGAATACAAGGATAAGTCAGAGAGAATTCCTGCCCGCAGGGAGCTCTCACAGTAAGTGCTGTAGTGTAGATTGATATGCAAATTTAGAGGAGTAAGAACTTACTTTCTGCCCCGGGGATCTGTGAAATCTGCATCAAGAAAGGATCATTTAAATTAGGAATTGAAAGAGTTCAAGTACCACACTAACAGGGGACACTAACAGATCTTAATCAAGTTACAACCCCTGTGCTTAGTACAATGCTTAGCATATAGCTCATACTTAAAAATTATTCCTCAAATTCAAGAATGAGTAAACGAATAAACATAAAGGTGTATATGGGGAAAGAGAGGAGCTAATAGAGCCTAAAAAGTTACCAGTTTTCTAAAGGATCGGTATTTTTATTGATGGCTAAAAAGCAATATAATTTATTAATATAAGATGAAGCACCTGTGTACTATGTGGACCGTTTGACTTTTGTATGTTTTTCTTACGGAGAAGACTGTTACTTCTTTGTTATCTTTTTCAGTGAGTAAAAAAGGATGCATGCTTGTCTTCCACTCAACGATTTTTAATGACGGAGCGTTCTCAGTAAGTTCATCCGTTACTAAAGACCTAGAGAAGTGAAACCACAGTATGATGCTTTCATTCATTAATGCATTATTTACTGAGTAATGACTAAGTAACACACACGCGTTTTGTCTTTGACTTATTATTAAGTCAAATTATTATTACTTGTTATTCTCTCTGACTTATCCTTGTATTCTCTTCCACATTATTTGATGCATGTGTCACACGCAGCTGCTGCCCTCTTAGAGCAGGGATCTAGTGCAGGAAACAAACACAATCAAAGTGTAACAAACACGGCAATGGCAAGACTTAGTACTGGCCACCATGAAGAAATGGATGGAAGGAAAACTACACAAGTCTTGCAGATAATGGGAAAAGTTTTTGAGAAGTGTAAAATTTACAGAAATCCAAATTATAAGTAGTTATTGATTTGCTGAAATTAAATTTAAAAATTCCATGCAGAGAGGATATTATGTGCAAAGTCTCGGTGAAAACAGAAAGTGTCTTCAGAAATCAAGGAGAGGCGAAGAAGGAACCGAGGGCGGAGGGAAGGGCGAATTTGGGAGGACGGAGCTAGGTCGTGCTAGGCTTTATGAACCATGTTATCCTCAGCAACTCCCATTCAAAATTAAAAGTGAAATTAAAACTTCATAAATTGAATAAGTATATATTATTTTGCTTTAGAGGAGAAATTAGTAGACATTTTCTCTGTAAAGAATCAGATAGTAAATATTTTAGGCTTTCCTGGTCACATATGATCTCTGTTGTATTTCGTCTTTATTATTTTGTTGTTGCTGTTTGTTTGCTTTACAACCCTTTAAAAATATAAAAACAATCTGGGTTCCCAGTTTAAAAAAATAGGCTACGGGCCTGATTTGGCTGGCAAGCAGTAGGGGGCTGAGTCCTGCTTTAGAGGATCAAAGCCTTATGATACAAATACGCCCCTTTTTGCTAAGTATTTCTAGACCTTACCACCCTCCCCCATTTTTCTCCCTCCATCCATTCCTGCCCCTCAAATGGTAGGAGGGGTCCTCATGTCATACACGAGCATGGCTTTGCCTGTGCTACGCCAACTAACGACTATCTCACTTTCTCCTTGTTTATATATCCAGGCATACTTAAAGTTTTATATGAACACTTTTTCCAAAAGTAAGAATACTTATCTTGACACTTTAACTTCCCAAATCGTGAGGGTTTTCCGGAAATTCCCTGTTGGATTCTACCATGTGCCCACGTTCATGGTTTCCTTCTCTGGTTCGTCTTTTACTTGAGGAAGGCCTTCAGCCACTTTCTGTCTTTGGCTGTTCTTCTGTCACCAGGAGACCTAAACTAATTCTCTGAATCCAATGACTTAGGTCTTTGACTTTCCGATTTTTTTATAGTTCTTCCCAGTTACCCAAGTTTTAGCTATTTCTGTATAAATGAGTGTCAGAAGTTGTTAAGAACTTAAGCTTGGTATTCTCACAGATCACCAACACTATCCACTAGCTGCGTGGCTTGAGTAAGTTGTTCAGTCTTTCCAGCCCTTTGTCATTCCATGTGTAAAATTGGGATAATAATAGTGGACTTCTGGATAGGTAGTGGACTGAATTTCAACTCCCAGATGGAAGTACAGAGATGTAGGAAGAAAGGAAGAGCAAAAAAGAGTAAGTTTGTAGGTAGAAGCTAAATATGTAAATATTAACAATATAAAACGATAATGTCTGATTAGGCTATACACACACACACACACATTAAATACATGTGAGGATTTATGTCAGGAAGAAAGTAGATTAAGCGAAGTTAAAAAGTGTTTCAATATCATGAAATTTTCTGGGAGAGATAAAATATCTGCCGATGATTAATGGCATGTGAACACAAAATTATCATAGAGAATGATACACAAGGACACTTTTATCCGAACTTTTTGTCACTTTAACTTATTTCTCTCAGATAAATTTAACCACATTCTCACTTTTCTTTCCCTAAAGCTAAATGGAAGTTCAATGTGGATTTTTTCCTTAACATATAATTATACACATCTAAGAATTTCTCAGAAGGCAACTAGGGATTGACACAAGCTCTATGGACTATTTTCAGTAAATGGGCCAAACATCTGTCCACTAGCTCTATGTATACCATGGGGCCTGAAAAATATAAAGTTAAATGTCTTTGTAAAAACAAATTTTAGAAAGCAAATCCAAATTAAGAGAAATTTACAAAAAGTAATACCAGTTAACTATGTAAATACTTCCCCAGAAAGGGTGGAAAATTCATTTTTGAAGATATTTTAAAGTGCTTTAAAATAGGCTTGTCAAAGCCGGAGCTGGGGAACCATCTCACTAATGAGATGGTGGGAACCACCAGTAGACCTCCTCCCTCTTCTGATGTGATTGGTTGGCCTGTGCCACACTAAAATCAAAGCAGGGTCCTCTGGGTCCACTAAGTTAACAAAGGAACGTAACATGTGAGTAAGACAAGACGAGGATTGGAGGGGAAGAAAATAGAAGCCGGAATTATCAAAAGGAAAGTGAGAGTTACTATCATTTATTCAATAGCATCCCTTACTTAAAACAATGACAATGACAAAAACAAAACAAGATTTTTAAAAACTTGGTTTTAGGGTAGCAATTGGAAAGGGTATGAGTGGACAGATTGCAAAATACCGCCAGAGCCTGTGACTTCACAGATGTCCACTCTGTGACGGAGCTGTAGTGCCCAAATTATCTTCAGATTACCCGGTGCATTGCAGGCAATAAAACAGAGTAATGGCTCAAGCTCCATTATTTATTCCTCTTACAGAGTCTAAAAAGCCATAAAACCTTGCACTGATGGATGTAAATCGTCTCAGACAATTAGTTCCAATTGTCTGATAGCAAATTTGAACTCTCTGCAGTTTAATAACCAGAAAGCCTTGGAACTTAGATTGAAGCCGAGTCTTGAGAAGAAACTGTGATGCGGCTTTTCAGGCAGATGTGTAATGACTGGACTGTGCCAGGGGAACAGTGTTAGAAATATAAATTTGCAACCCAGGACATGAGACCACAAACATTACAAATCAAATATAAATGTGCAACTCTTATGTGTACTATTGGATGGTAATTAAATTCTTGCTTTAAGTAAGCAAAAGTATTATTTCATACTTGAGGTGCCTCACCTGGGATTCTTTCAATAACAAGATGCCACTTGGAGAACAAGCTAGTCAGGAGTCTGTAAAATATGCAAAAAGAAAAGGTATGTGTCCCCTCAGGTGTGAGGCTTCATTGTGATCCTAAGTGCAGATATTTTTCCCACTGTGTTTTTGCACCGACCAAAACTAATAAATGTGTAGTACGTATATGGGCCCATTTATGAGTAGCCCATAAATCACAGAATTTTAAAGAAGGAAAATATTTTAGACCAGGATTGTCCTATGATACTGTCTTATAAATGCAGAAAATTATGTCTTAAAGAAGTTTTAGAGGCTGAAAGTCACACCATTGGTAGGTGGCAGTGCTTTAGGTTAAACCTACCTCTCCTAAATCCCTGGCTACTCTCCTTCCAACCATCTGTACTCACTGGTTGTTAAAAAAATAATAAAACAAAATCCATAAATGCACTGGATTTGATTTTCTACATATAGTAAAAAGCAAAGTGGAGAAATAATCCCTACCCATAAAAATTATTACCATTTGAAAATTCATTTCATTGGAACAAAATCTGTCTACCGCTGGTTCAGGCACTAACCTTTAGGGCCTGTGAGAACACAGGCCAACCCTGTGCCATGTGACAACCTTCACAAGTGTGGAGACCACTCTCCCAAATCTCCGAATCTTCCATTCTCCAGAGTAAACTTCTCAGATGCTTTAGCCATTCTTACAGCATGTTAACTGTTCTCCGCATATACCCTCACTCCTTTCTATTCTGACACTGCGACGTCCAGGAAAGAGTACAAAGGATAAGGGGAGTGTGGACATTAGAAATTAGGAGGGACAATCCCCTTTATCAATCGAGCTACAAGATTGTGGTGCTTGATAGCTGCAATAAGCATATAGAATTTTTTAAAATGTCTATTTGTATTTTGCTAGGACTTTTTGGTGTTTTAGAAAAAAATATATACATACACACTCACCCATATGCATGTGTATATAGCTCTTTGCTATTTATCTGGGCCTACTGTTTTTTCAGTCTACTCACTTTCACAGCAATAACTGCTGCAACCATTACCATCACTACTACCACTGGCACTGCCCATTTTCACTACCTCATTTACGGAGTCACTACTCTTTGGCAGGGTGTCTTATTAAATCCTCCAAAAAACGCTGCCCCTAGGCTTAACAGCATCTCAGAATGAAAATCTCACTGGTTCTGTATTCACCCAAATCATGGTAAGTGTTGAACAGGACAAAATCTTTCTAATGTTCTCTGTAAAAATTTATTCTAAGTTCACACTGATGCATTAAAAGCCTAGTTTATAATCCTGCAGGCATTTTCCCTCCTATGTGTATTATATTTAATGCATTATATTTAATATTGAATTGTGGCAAGATCCCATTTTCCTTTTTCTTTGGCAACTAATGCACTATGAAGGGTTATAGATGCTGAGATGTTTTTCTGTGGCTTTCTAGAAAAAGTGGATGGTCACAAACATAGTTTTGATGTTGTGTCTTACCTTTGGCTGGGGAGAACTTGGCAGGAGAGTTTTGGAATAGGGAAAGGGGAGCAACCATAGAAAGGGGCTCCCACTGCTACTGCATCTACCTTTCCTCTGGCATGAGGCGTGTTTTCCCTGCCTGCGTCACAGGAGAGCAAACAGCCACGCGCAGCCAGAGCACATGTCTGAGGAGCTGGGCCTCTCGCGCTAAAGTCAAGCGAAGGTCAGGGCAGCTGGAAGGCAGCTGGGATGGTATAAAGAAAACATGGTTAGTGAGAGCTTGGATCTTGTGACCAGGGTAGGGACTCTTAGCGGATTACTCAGGTTAAGAGGAAACTCCAAGATCATCACCAGAAAAAAGAGAGCACCTGAGAAAATGGATGCAGAGCTCACGTCCCAAATGCACAAATGACACAGCAATAAAAGAAAATAGGTGAACAAGATCTGACAACAGCAGCAATAGCAGAAAAGGTTTAGTCAACTTTGCGGCAGTAATATGGAAATGTGTGTGTGTGTGTGCGTGTGTGTGTGAAATGCGTTGCCTTGTGCTAGATCAGGAGCAAGACTGGAATATATGAGATTTGGGCACCTGTGTCTACAGAGATATCTATAATTAGTTAAAATGCCTAAAGTAAACTATTTAGTGAAATGTGAATTTACTTCACTCATGCTGTGATTTAATTATTCTTTGATAATTGCTTTGACTCTGAAATGCCAGTCTGAGAACTCTACTTAATAATTATCTAAAGTAACCATACTTGGAGCCAGGTGAGCCTCACTGACCATCACATTCTCCAGGCAAGAGACAATCAAGAGTCTGCCACAGAGCTGGCCTTCTGCACATCAGCTAGCGGATACCAGCCCACAGAGTTAATACTGTAAACAGCCCTCCAAGCAGGGAAGCCGGGTGTGCACATTCTCCCTCAACAGGCATCTGGCCAGCTGTCATGCTACTGACACGGCAACTTACCAGTGACAGAATTAGCCTGCAGTAGACCGCACTGTTAAAGCAACATTGCATACTGTAAGCTGTGAAATGGGTAGCAGTTTTATGAAAACATGAGAACTTAAATATGCCCAAGAAAGCACTGATTAAATACTTTTAGAATTATTCAATTATTCATGTAATTGTTTCAAGTGGCCTTTCTTCACCCAATGAAAACATACAAAATTATTTTTCCTATGAAAAGAAAACACAGATAATGAAATAACTTAGTATTGTCTTATATAGTTTGTGTTGTTATTTATTTCTTTAAAAAAACAGGTTTTATCGGATTAAATATATTGTCTTCCCCAAGCATGAGATCTAGTAAATTCTCTCTGTCAAATAAATGAATTATTGAATGGGTAAATAGCATCCTAATGTTTTTGTAAATAATTTACAAAGTTGAGTGATTCAATAGGTCCACTCTGAATTATAACTTGACTATTTATATATAGTTGTATATTAATTTATAAATATAGACAAACTTGAAAATATGTGGAATTACAGAATGTTAACTTTGAAAAGGGCTTTAAGGAATATCTCATTTATATCAATGAGAACACTGAAGACAGAGGTGAGCTATATTCATGGTTCCTGCTATGGATTGAATGTTTGTGCCCCTGTAAAATTCATATGTTGAAACTTATCCCCAATATGATAGTATAAAGAGATAGAGCCTTTTGGGAGGTCACCAGGTTATGAATGGGATTCATGAGTGAGATTAATGCCTTTATAAAAGAGGCCCCAGAGAGCTGCCTTGCCCCTTACGCAATGTGAGGACACAGCTAGAAGGCACCCTTTACGAGCAAATGGGCCCTCACCAGACACCGAATCTGCTGGCACCTTGATCTTGGATTTCTCAGCCTCCAAAACAGTGAGAAATAATTTTCTGTTGTGTATAAGCCACCTATTACGGTATTTTGTGATAGGAAACTAAGAGTCCCCTAGGCCATTGATACCAAGTAAGGACCAGACACAGCATTGATTGAGTTCACTTTAGTTTTCTTCCTTTTTTTTAGTTAGGAGTTTCCTGTAATTCTTTAGAAAATATTTTCATTTTACTCAAGAAGTTTAACTATATAGCTTTTCATACTGAACAGTAGTTTTCTCCTTTATTTTCTAGCTCGTCTGAGAAGACAAGGGGACCTGGTTACAAATCTGGAAAGCTGGGGAGATTATAAGTGCATATACGACTTTGGACTTTATGCTGCCAGATACGCTCTGCAGTGTGATGCGGAGGCCTGAGTTGAAGCTCAAGGAAACAGATGTATGTGGCTTCAGGTCAGTATCTATATCCATGTTTGATTCTCCTTATTTATAAATTAGGCACAACAAGATTTAATTCAAAGTGTTTTGAGGAATAATCAAAAGACATGATAACTGTAAAAATACTTTGTAAATAATTAAAATATAACTAAGGATTGATGCTGTATTTACAAACCACCAAAGCCTGGAGGTAGCACATGCAGCTCAATTCTAGGCCCTTCCTGCTCACTTGACCTCATTGGAAATGTCCCTGGTCTCGTAGAGGGCAGTCTATGAAGACCCCATTTTCCACAGGTTTTCCAAAGAGGCCCCACCATGTGACACAAATCTGGATTAATAGTGTCCTATCCAGAGAACCCATAGTGAGTACTATTTGGTGTCAAAGTAGTAATTAAATACAGCGAAAAAGCAAATCAGGTCCTCTGAATGTTAATCTCATTATCGCCCTCTCAGAGCTACTTGCCAAAAAGTTAACAGCCGTTAAAGCTCTGCTGCTCCGCCAATCAGAATATTAAATTAATCAGTGTGGCCCTGACACAAATATTGCCAACAGAGCTAATCCTTTGCTTTGTACATATCAAAAAGGATAGTGAAGGCTTTGGGAAAACTTGCAGTATGTTTTTCACTGTTTAACATTCTGTGTCTTTTTAGAAGCCAGATAACATGCCCCTGCTGTTATCGCTCACCTTAGTTCTTTACTCAAAAATAATTGACAAATTCCTTTTTTAAAACCTATATTCCTTCACAGGAGGAGCTATTGTTTCAGAGATTCTGATATAAAGTTTAAAAAAAGGAAAAATGAGGATTACAGTCGTAATGTGAAACAAGTGCCCACCTTCAGGAAACGTCCTGTTCTTGCAGAAAGTGTTCACATTTGATAAAGGTAATCTTTGAAATTAATGAATGCTATCCAAATTTCCTCTGTTTCCTAACTTCTGTATCTGTCTATTGCAGTCGGCTATAATTGCATGGTGTACCTGAGCAAGGTGGAAGTAATTATGCCATCTTCTATCTCTTTGCTAATGAAACACATTGTATTCCTAGAGACAAAAAATGCCCAGGTGAACAAAATATTGTCTGGCAGAGGCCCACACCCACACTCTGTTCTGATAGCTGCAGCTATGTCATGCTCTTGTCAACGTTAATCGCACCTGAAGGACGAGACGTGGACACTCACATGCTGCATAGTGCATATGCGCTCAGTTCCATTTATTTATCTAGCATAATCCACATTAATTCAATGTTGATTAGAATAGAATGGTTAGGAGTTTAGCAAGCCATGGAACCCTAAACGAATGAATAAATATTTTCCCTTCAGGAAGGCTTTTTCCTAGTAGCCTTGTATATGACTGCCTACAAACTACCATTTTAACAATACCATATGGACGAATAATTGCTGCTTCCAATCTGTAGTAAAAGCCTGAAAAAAAAAATAAAATCAGACCCATAACTCTCCTAGTCTATTACTATTCGTTGAATAAATGTGCATATTTTCTGTTAATTGTGATTCTGAAGACAGCGAGGGCTTCTTTGAGGTGACAGACAAACAGCAGGATATCATGAATATGTATGGTGCGTCTGAGAAAATAAATTAACAGGGGCCAGCCACTCTGGTGACCCACTTAGGTTGTCAGCAATGAGTGTGACAGTTAGGGTCTATACTGCATGAATCTGCATGACAGAATTTCCTACCGATCAACTAATTTACTTCGTGCATTTGGATTATTTTAAGCACTAAACCGTAGTCAGATAATTAATCACTAAATCACCAATACTGACATTAAGGAACAAGCAATACATTATTGCTGATTACCACTTAAAACTAAAGCTCATACAGTTACATCTCAGAAGGTGGGAGAGAGGGAGTGTGTTTAACACATGAATTCCCTTAGAGTGCATTGATCTGGGTGCTGTTCAGAAGATGACAAGTTGGTGAAATTCCTTTCCTCATTTTTAACTGTTTGATTTCAGTTCAGAACCTTTATTGGATTTTTAAAATATATTAATATATTCATTCAAAAATGAAACGTATCAACTAAGTCTGAGCCAACACAGAAATTGTCCTGATGGCTGAGATAAAAATACCATTAGTTATTACCTAGTTATTTCAGGTGAGCATGGTTCTTTGCCTGCATCACCTGGATAATTTGTGTATATACCTCCAAATGTACTGTTTAACAATACAAATTATTTTGTCACCAGATTTCTAGAATAATAAAAATTGGTATCTTATTTATTAATACATTTTAAATGTATAACTTTCTCTTTTACTGTTAATCTGTGGGCTACTGAGGGCAAAAACTGTGTCTTATTCACATTTCTACCTCTGGCATCTGGCTTCTGGAATATAGTAAGCATTCAATAAATATTGGTTCTATCAACTTTATAGAGTCAAGAGAATTGGGGACACACTATATTATTTAAACCAAACACCAACTATTTGTCTACAAAGTGTATGGAGACAGAACTAAAAGCTCACTTAGATGTTGAATTTAGACAGTTTTATGAATCACAGCCCTCAAGCAAATTACTTAATTTCTTGGAGCCTAAATTTTCTCATCCTCCAAATTTCTGAAACTGTCCTCTTATCTGTAGGTTGATGAGATTAACATTTGGCTCATAGGACAAATAAGATGTTAATAGTAAAATCACTATTTAGTAGAGTGATTGGCACATATTATATAATTAATACATAGTAGCTATTATTAGTATATCACCAGGTATAGAAAAAAGAGAAGAATTTGAAAAAACATGTTTGAAAGACAAATATGTTTTCTCTGTTTCATGGAATATGGGGAACACAAGACAAGACTTAGTAGACAGTGACTATCAAAGGCCCAGTTTGAGACTGAATAAATAGTAATCTTTACCAACCAAGATAAAGACATATGGAAAGAAAGCAGTTGATGTAGAAAGATGATTATATTTAGTTTGGGCAGGCATAATTTGAAGTGTCTAAGAAGAATGCAGTTGGCTCAGCCCATCAGACCATTGCATGTATGTATGCAGCCTGAAAAATAGTTCTAGACTAGAGATACATATTTGAGAGACACCTACAAACCAAGAGAGCATGACAGTGGACATACAGTTGACTCTTGAACAATGTGAGGCTTAGGTGCACAATTGCCTGCACCTTTGGAAATGTGCATATCACTTTTGACTTCTCAAAAACTTAACTACCAATAACCTACTGTTGGCCAGAAGGCTTATTGATGACATAAGACAGTCAATTAACATGTAGTCGATATATCACATGTATTATATACTGTATTCTTACAATAAAGTAAGCTGGAGAAAAGAAAATGGTATTAAGAAAATCATAAAGAAGAGAAAATATATTTGCTATTCATTAAGTGGAAGTGTGTCATCATGAAGGTTTGTAATCCTTATAGTCCTCACATTAAATAGGCTCAGGAGGAGGAGGAAGAAGAGGGGTTGGTCTTGCTGTCTCAGGAGTGGCAGAGGTGGAAGAAAATCTTTGTATAAGCAGACCCATGCTGTTCAAGGGTCAACCATAATTACCAAAAGACAGAATAAAATGGTAGGAGATCAGGGGACTAATTCGCAATTCTGAGGACCATGCACATTTCGAAGTATGTCTAGAAGCAGAGGTACCTTCAAGTGTGGGGAATAAATGACCACTGAGATTCAACAGGGACCAACAAATGTGACGTTCAGAAGCTAGAAAATGGAGCATTTCAGAAAGGAGGGAATGGACAATGTTGTCACGTGTGTCTTAGACATCTTATAAGGACTGAGGACTGTGCATTGGACTTGACAAGAGAAATCCATGGTGACCTTAGTGGGGACAGATTCCGTGAAGGCATGGGGAAGGAGAGCAGGAGCTGGACGCCAGTGGACAGAGGCGATGGATAATGAATGAACAGTGGACAACACGGGGAGAACGGCCTGTTTAAAATGTTGAATGACAAGATTGGCGAGCAACATGAGGTCAGATTGGGGGATATCAGCAAGTATTTATAGGCACCACCTTTGTGACCAGCATTGTGTTAGATTTTGTTAGGCTACAAAGGATACCAGGGCAAAGTAAGAGATGCAATGGACTGAGTCTGTGTCTTTGATAAACCTACCTTATAGCCTTGGCTACTTTTTAGCTAAGGCACAGTGAACTATGACATATTGCACATTTCATAGCAATAAATATATGAGAATCAGAGTCTGTGTCATACAGCTTAATAAATGTATTTCTTATGGAAGTGGGTTTATAGCTGCAGCAAAGAAAACAGGTGAAAACCTGTGCAGATACTATTTTTGGTAGATTGGATTAGTGTTCTCAGTTTGTCAGTCCCTCTCCTTCTTCTGTGACCTTGCATTATACTACATTGGTGGAGTATATTTCCCCACACCTTGATGTTGGGCTATAGCTTATGCAATGTTAGCAGATGTTTTTTTGAATAGAAGCTTTAAACATGTATGATTAGTTTGGCTTGGCCTCTCCAACACCCGTATTCAGCCATTGAGGGAACATGCTCATGTAGCTGCTGGACCAAGAAAAACACAGGCATATGTAGCAGACATGAATCCCATCCACAGTATGGGACCAAGACCAGCCCATCCCAGGCAAGACCACAAGAGCAACAGTAAATCCACAGAGCCTGAGCAGGACCCTGAGTGTTTGTTATTATAAACCACCAAGATTTTTAAGTTTAATGCCATGCTATAAAAAGTATTAATACAGTATTAATTACATCAAGATAAATAGGCAGGATTGTTGACTCAATACTATAGAGAGGAGATATATCTAAATTGCACTTACATAAGCTCCTTGGCAAAGCAGATTGTGACTTCAAAATCACTGATGGGAAATACAGATCATGCTCCTCAATTTTTAAATGTGGGACAAAATTTATATTTTATCTTAAATAAAATAGGAGACAATAACTTACATGCACAAATATTCTTCCCTTCCTTGGCTATTTGATTTATGTGTCATTTATTTCTTTGATATAGAAATTAAATGTTTCAAGCAAAGATACCAGTTCTACAAGTCTCTTAGTCCATTTTGCATTTTTGCTCCAAAATTTTTTAGAGTGTTTCTTTTTTAATATTGTTATTTGATTTTTCAGAAAGTCTTTAAATTCCCTATTATAAAGAAAAATTCCCCACTTAGGAGCTGTTCTTTCTGTGATGAAAAGGAGAGGAAAGAAGAGAAAGTTTTTAATTGTTATTGTTACTTATTTTTAAAAGAGATTCTGGTGTTAGTTTCCTTTCTTCGCCCATAGATAAATTTCATTTTCCAGAGGTGGTTTGTTGCTTGTCACCCTAGTTGTATTGTGAAGTGACATCCAGTTACAGCTGCTCAAATGGATCAAATTTATTTCATGCACTGTTTTTCCACATACAATAATCAAAGTAAAAAATTCCGTGCAAATATAGAAGTGAGATAAAAAGAGAAAAATTTTGCACTGAAACTCTGAGGATTGATACAGTTTAATTTTAAAATTAATGTTAAAAGCGTTTACTTCATCATGTTCCTGATTCCTTTGCTGCGGACATTCCTTTCTCCCCACTCCCCGGCCCCATCACATGCACGGTGCAACTTACCCCTTGGATGTCTGGTTATATCTTGTTCTTTCAAGTTCCAGCTGGTGTGTCCTCCCTGACCATCTCCAGGTCATGCTTCTATTGAGTTGTGTTTTTCACGAAACATGCACCGGTCTTGCCTCTGTCATCCACTTGTCGAAGGACATAGCAAGTCCCTCCCCTTCTCCCTTCTCTAAATATCAATTTTTCTATTTTATCCTGAGAAACCTTAGAGGCCACTTTTTTGAACAGTGGGATGCATGATTCATGCAAAACATTCTGTGACTGGCTAGTCTAACAAGAAATATTATTTCATATTTTGGTTTAAAAAGACCTTCTTTTAAAGCAGAATATTGGGTACAACCCTAACATTAAAAAAAATAAAAAAACAAGCTAGAGCAGAACAGCCTAAATTAAAACCAGGACAGAAGACCCAAATCCTTTCCTAGTGGGCCACTGAAAAGCACTTCCGTAGACTCTCAGGTCTTTTTGAAGTACAGTTTAAAGTTGCTATGATAAACTGATGTTTACATGGGAAGTGCATTCTCCTTCCCACGTTGTATATTTGTATTTTGATAAAGTCCTTCTAGAGAGTGACTGTTGAAACAGAGAATTGACAAGATACCAAGAGTAGTTCCTGGAGATGACGGGCCATAAACAAACCCAAAAGGACACCCTGACAAAGAGCAGGATTAGAGGGAACTGGGATATAATTGTGCCAAAAATAATGTAAAAAAGGGGGACAACCGTGCAAGGAAGCTTCATGATTATTTTTACCTGGAATAAAATGAATAGTGGATTTAAACTCATAGAGTTAGAATAGCTTTTATCAGAATGTCTACTTTACAATATCTGAGGCAGCTATTTCACACAGAAACCTACACCATTGAGTATTTCCCCTTTTCAGCTAAATCCTGGTCACAGTGATATTATATTCACCTGAAAGATAAAACTTAACCAAGAACTAAACTATTATTTATAAGAGATGCTTTGGGATTGAAGAAGAAGCCAACTGGTTTAGGAGTTTCCCGTGTTATTATATTATCACTATGCTTCTCATTTGTTAAAGTATTTATAAAATATCTTAGAAAACAATTGCAGGATCAGCTGCCCCTTACTGGCATGAGGGCTTTCTAAAGGCAGAAGGCCTTCATCAGTATATCTCCATTTCCTTAATTATGACTGCTGACAACTCAAGAAAGCTGACAAAGTTCAGGAAGAGTCCAGTAAGAGCCATCAGAACAAGGGGTGTAAGAGCTTCACTCCTGTTTCTGACTCAGCAACCTTGTCCTCAGTAGGGGAATACAAGCTACAGATAGCAGTATAAGTCCATATATCCACATATAGAAGCACAGGGAGGGCCTCACTCCCATGTACAAATGGTGCTTTAAAATTCCTATTCACTTTTCATTCTAAAATTACTTGAATAAAGTATTTCTGGTCAAATAAATTCTGTAGCATCCATCGAGGAGCACAGTCTTCCCTTGTTCACTGGGTAAGGGATGAAAAAAAGCCCCTCAGGTTAAGTTACCTATAAAGCAAATAATTGAGGTTCTTTGCTCAAAGTTCACCTATAATTTGCATGCATAAATAAATAAAAATCTACTTGATTTCAGCTGATTCACTTATTTGTTGCATGATTAATATAATCACAGAATATCAGGGTTGGGAAGGTTCTGAAAAGTAACTTAGTTTAGCCTCTTCTCATTTAATACCTGAATCCTTTCCACAACATCACCAAATTGTCCAGTTTCTGCCAAAATGCTTGCCACCTTCCAACCCACCTTCAAAACGTCCATTCTTATGTTTAAGCCCAAATGTTTCCCAGTGTTCAAGTGCATTTCCACAGTTCTGAAGCTCATTTAGAACAACTACTCAGATAAGATAATTATGCATTCTTAGGTCTTCTTTTCTTTAAGCTAAACATCCTCAAATTTCTAAAGCATTTGTATGGCATGTTAATTTTTCAATGCATGTGGTTTATAACCCCTATTTGTAATATCATGTGATATTTTTTCAGATCTTCAACTTATTGTACCGTCTATATTTGTGTGGGGGGATTCCAGAGTTTGCCATATGTTCTGAGAAACTTAAATAAACCGAGTAGACACTGAATGTGGGTGTTTCTGTTAAGTAAAGGAGTGGAAGTAGCAGCTGTTTCTACTCTGTACACTTTTTCCTTGCTTTCAATCAAGATTTTTAAAACAGAAGTAGTATTATATTCTCTGATTCTCAGGTTTGGATTTCCTCACTGTGTATTATACAGGATTATTTTTAAAACTCTGTGCACAATCTTAGGGTTTCTTCTTTTCTTGAACCCGTATCCCACTGTTCTCCAGCAATGGCTATGGCATTACAGTCTTGGAAGAGATCTGGAGAGCTGGTCCAGCTGTTTTCTTCCAGAATAAATTGGTATGAAACACATGTCTGAGTTGCTTTTAAGAACAGCCACAACAAAACGTCTTCACAAATCAGTCGCATGGTATGTTATCTATAAACTCAATACACAAATTTCTCAAAAAATATGGCATAAAGGAGGCAGGTTCTGTCAATTTGTAAGGCTAGCTTGTCAAAGATAATACTTTACTATTCAGGAATTTTGTGAGCCAGTTCTTAAACAGTTGGTAGATTAAAATCAGTCATGATGGGAACATTTATACCACAGAAAGTGGCAGATGCAACCATTCAGAGCCTTTTTTCCTCCACTAGGGAACAAGTTTACTTACTCACCACTGGTTGTCGACATATCTTTCAATAATTATAACAATCATCTCTCTCCAGTAGAGAATTCATTCTAATGCCCAGAGACATCTTTTGTCAGTAATGAATTAATTTCTTTCCATGCACTAGGATGTTACTACCTATATACTAACTTTGGGAAAATTGAGATAATAATCACTTAAGTTGTTCTCTGTAGAGCTCAATTCTTTCACAGAACCCTGGCTGAGAAAAGCTGATGGGCAGGTCAAACGGACACTATAAGCCAGCGGTGCTTAACATAGATGCGTGTTAGAATCATCTGGGGAATTTACAAAAAAATACAGATATTTAGGCCACATTTCAGAACAATAAAATCAGAATCTCTAGGGCTGAGGATTTCCATCAGAATTCCTGGGATATTTGAGGACTGCTGACAAAAACACTTTGGAAGTAATGACAAATCTGGATAGTTCCTTAAAAGATATAGTGGGTGAGATGGATGTGGATTCAACACATGTTGAGTAAATACTTACAATGTAACAAGCATTATTGAAATCAATTTCTGGCACAATTTTTTTTTTGCAGCAGATATGTCACTATTCCTATTTTATAGATGAGGAAAATAAGACTTATGGTGGTTAAATGATGTACAAGGAAACACAATAAATAATAGATCCTGCATGTGATATCAAAAGTCCCACTACATAGACCTTAAAAAATCTAAGGTCACTTTGGCATTTATTATTTGTAGTCTCTCAATAGCATTAAAACTTCTTCTAAGATTTTGGAAATTTGTCCTCAGTTTGGCCTTCTCAAGAGAGAAGCCCCGGCTCCCTTAACTATAGCGTGTAACCAATTGACGTAACTTCTATCAATCACATATGCCTACATGAGATTCAGAACACACTTAAGCCATACAAGGGAAAAATAATCCTCTGGCAAGGTTCTCAGAAGTTCTAGCAGAAGTTCTCAGTTCTCCAGGGCACCATGCTAGAGCTTATGGTATCCAATCCCAATTGTCGTGCATGCCAAGAAGCTGAAGCAGGGTGTTTCCAGGATAGACCCTGATGTTGTTTTACAGTAAATTGAGACTGTGCTGCAAATTTCACTTTGGGCTTTCTATAATTCGGAGAGAATTAGGAAAAGCAACACTTTTGGCCCCCAAATCTTTTTTTATCACAAGAAGGGGTAGTTTTAGGAGTAAACCCTCCTTTTGTAAAACTCTGATATAATCTTTTCATCTCTATGTTAATCTCTCATAATACAATTCTTTCAATTATTCATACAACCTATTCCACAAAGATTTACCAAGGATCAATTCCGTTATTGACACAGTGACAGACATATCTGCACCAGGAAGAGCTGGAACAGCCCTGCCCTCCCTCACAATGTGCTCAGTCCAGTTAAAGTACTAAATAGCAAGAATTGCTCAAGCCACAATGCCACGAGACCAGAGCATGTGAGAAAGTGCAATGGGCAACTGAAAGAAATGAAAGTCAGTACAATTCCTAAGGAGAGTGAGAAGAAAGCTGGAGGCAGAACCCGGTCATATCCAATGTGAATCATGGGGACAGAGTGATACAGACAAGCAGGGCCGATGTTGCAGACAGCATCGGAGTGAGGGGCGTGGACTTCTTCTTCAGTAGCTCTTCATTTCCCCATCTGGACGGAGCCTCTGGCGTGACGAGCATGCCTGGAAAAGACCATGTTCTTGCCTGGTTTTTGGCCATTTTATCACACATCTGGTTGTAGGAAAGCTTTACCTGTTTGCTGCTTTAACCTATCAATGTATCTTGGGATTATCTCTCTTCTCTACAATGTCTTTATTCTTATTGCTCTGATATGTCCCTAATCATAATGAAAGCCCTCATTATACTTGGTCAAAGCTCATTTATACTTCATAAAGTTTACTAGGTATAATTAGTTATATAAAGTACCATATTAAATCATATTTATTATATAACTTGTACAATTTTATAATAGAAAGGTTTTTGTTCAATAATCTAATTTTACAAATGAGGAGCTAAGGCCCTGGTTAGAAC
Source organism: Daubentonia madagascariensis (assembly GCA_023783475.1). Lineage (NCBI taxonomy): Eukaryota > Metazoa > Chordata > Mammalia > Primates > Daubentoniidae > Daubentonia > Daubentonia madagascariensis. The sequence continues at coordinate 4,408,874 of JAKFHU010001035.1, forward strand.
TGATGTTACGTTTCAAAGTCAGCATGAATAGCCACCTAACATATTTGCCAAGATATCCTGCAAGATTGTTATAATAGAGTCAAGATGTCCAACATGGAAGCCCTCACTTACCCACTATTAACATGCACCTTTTTCGTATCTTCCTAGCTTATTGCATGGCATCCTATTCACTAAATCTTTCAGCTTAGAAACCTATAGTTTTCTATGCCTCTTTTCCATCCCTGTCCTTGGACAATCATGGTAATGATTTTTTTCCTTAAACATCTCTTGAATATGACCTCACCAATTCATTCCCCCCCATTAGTGACTGTATGAGTCAGAGTTCTCCACAGAAATAGAACCAACAGGAGGTAGATGATAGGTAGATAGATAGATAGATAGATTCATGAGGAATTGGTTCACATGACTATGGAGACTAAAGGTTCCAGGAGATGCCAGGTAAGTCTCCAAGCTGGAGCCCCAGGAGAGCCATTGGTGTAAGCTCCAGTCTGAAGGCCGCAGGCTCAAGACTCAGGAGAGCTGATTTTTCAGTTAGTGTCCAAGGCATGAAGAAGCTGATGTCCCAGTTCAAATCCAGTCAGGCAGGAGGACTTTTCTCTTACTCCGGCAAGGGTCAGAATTTTTGTTTTATTCAGGCCCTCCAATGATTAGGTGGTTTACACCCACGTCAGAGATGGCAATCTACTGCACTCGCTTTACCAATTTAAGTGTTCCTGTCATTCAAGACACCCTGACAGAAACACACAGAATAACGTTTGGCCACATATCTGGGCACCCAGTGCCCAGTGAAGTTGACACATAAAATTGATCACCACAGTGACTTATTTCAGAGCCTCGTTATTTCTCGTCTTATTATTGCAGCAGCATCATAATTGGTCTCTCTGATGTTTCCTTTCTTCCAATCCATCCACACATAGCCTGAGTAATCTTCCTACACCACAGATTTGGTCATGCCCCTGTCTTGCTTCACATCATTCAGTGGCTTCCCGTGGCATTCACAAGCAATAATAAGGATGTAGCGTAGCATAAAACATTTCATGACTTGGTCCTCATCTTCCGCAGCCTCTTCTGATTCCCCTTCCCTTGCAGCATGCTACATTGCAGCTGGGCAGTGCCTCACATTGGCTTATTTATTCATTCTCCCAACAGTGCATTGATCACTGTCTTTGTATCCGATATGGTTAATTTCTTAAGAGCAAGATAAGAGTTTCTGCCTTGTGGGGTTGCAGCCTAGGAAGAAAGGCAGATGAGGAAGCAAATACTTGGGACACAGATAAGTCCCATGATAGCACCCAGGACTTAGAATGGTGCTTTGAGGGCCCAAAGACACAGCACCTAAGCCAGTCTGTTAATTCAGGGAAAGTCTCTCAGTGGAGATGCCATCCATGCCAAATCTGAAGGGTGAGCTTGATTTATGTAGGTGGTGGAGGGTTACTCTAACGTATACGAGTTCTGCGGCTTTGAACAAGTCACCTGCCCCTCTCTTACATCTTGGCTTCCCCACTGTAAAGTAATCAGGGTGACAAGTGAGCCTATCTCACAGGCATTCTCCCAGATAAGGGCCGTTGATTACACAAGATCACGAATGCCTTATACACAGTGAGTGTTCAGTGTCAGCTGTCTTTTTTATTAGTAGCAGCAGCAGCTGCCACATAGCAGCAGCAGTAGTAGTTGAGCATCTATCTCTCTATCTCTCTACTTCTCCACGTCTTCCAGTCCCACAGCACAGCAGGCTCCTTCACGCCTATGTGCCTTTCTTTGCACACATTAATTCCGCTTCCTTTCTCTTTCCTCCATCTGGAGAAATTCCTATTCATTCCTCATGACCCAGTTCCAGCACTCCTGTCCATAAAGCTTTTCTATGATCTCCTGTCTTCTGACTTGGTTAGAAAGCGTTCATGTGGCTCCCAGAGTCCACTGTAAATACCTTTCTCGTGCAATGTTCCACATGGCTCTGTGAAATTCTTGAGGGTCAAGACATTTAATCTTTGAATCTTCAGAACAGAGCCTAGCCCAGCCCATAGTATGTTTAGTAGATAGCTATTGGATTAATTAGCATTTTTTTCACTCTAAAGAGTTGCTATTGATAGTGCATTTTTAGAAGAAATATATATACAAACACACACAGTTACATATGTATATGAATACGTATACCCAAATACACACACACATACACACATTGGATAAAGAATATTTATTAGTCATCTAACATATGCAATCCATAAAATTAAACTAATACATTTTCTGACAAAATTTAAAAGTCTAAAAGTGTTTAATACAAATAGTCTCTCATTATAGCAACATGTAATGAATGTAAATCAGGAAAAATAATAATTGATCCCAAAAGAAAAAACTGCAATATCAGAAGAAAACAGGAGGGGAAAAAAAAACTGGCAAACATGTGAGTAAATGTAAACAAACATTGACTTTGAAAGATTAAAATAATAATTACTAATTTTGTGGATAAAAAACACAATGGAATTAAAATACTGGGCAAAATAACATTTAAGACAGGCAAATCAATACCATATTGAATAAATTATCTGAAAAAATTAATTAGGTTAAAAATCAATACTATAGCATGAACTCTGAAAAATATATAGTAGCAAATTTAAAAACATATTTTTAAATAATTCATGAGTCAAAGAAGAAATAGTGGAAATGTTTTAATAAGAAGAAAAATAAATACAATGCGACATCTCAAACCTGTGAGATTCACTAGTGAGTTCATAGTGGAAAATTTATAATTATGAATGCTTTCACTATAAAAGAAGAGCGGCTGAAAATTGATAAGCTAAGACCCTAATTCAAGAAGTTTGAGTAAGAACAACAGACTAAAACCAAATAAAGTTTTAAAATAATACAAAAATAAAGTTATGCAACAACAAAGGTACCGTAATTAAAGATTTATGTAGCCTGTACCTCATCAACTTCACTCCAAACACATAAGAAACAGAATTCCCCACAGCTATTTTCATGCCTTTACTAGGCTATTGCTCAGCCTGAAGGCCAATTTGGATCTATATCCATATCTGTATCTATATTTCGTTTAGATGACTTGATCCTATATGTAGAAAATTCTGAAGACTCCCCAAAAAACTTTTAGAACTAATACATGAATTCAGTAAAGTAGCAAGATACAAAATCAACATACAAAAATCAGTCGCATTATTTTTACACCAACAAAAATCTATCTGAAAAAGAAATACAGAAAATAATTGAAAACAATACAATATCATCAAAAAGAATAAAACTCTCAGGAATAAATTTAACCAAGGAAGTGAAAGATCTGCACACTGAAAACTATTAAACATTGATGAAAGAAATGAAGAAGACACAAATAAATGGAAAAATATCCCATGTTTGTGGACTTTAAAAATTAACATTGTTAAAATGCCCATACTATCTAAAGTGATATGCAAATTCAGTATAACTCTGTCAAAATTTGAAAGCTATTTTTCACAGAAGTAGAAAAAAAATTCTAAAATGTATATAGAACTGCAAAAGGCCCCCAATATCCATAGAAATCTTGAGAAAGAAAAGCAAAGTTGGAGGTATTCTACTTCCTGATTTGATATTATATTACAAAGTTATATCAATCAAAACAGTATGGCACTGGTATAAAAACAAACACATAGACCAATGGAACAGACTAGAGAGCCCAGAAATAAACCAGAGAGTATACAGTCAACTAATTTTTGACAAGGTCACCAAGAAGACACAATGACAAAAGGACAGTCTCTTCAAGAAATGGTGTTAGGAAAACTGGATATCCACATGCAAAAGAATGAAACTGACCCCTGTGAGACACCACATACAAAAAATCAACTCAAATGAAATAAAGAACTAAATGCATGACTTGAAACCATAAAATGCCTAGAAGAAAACATAGAGGAAAATTTTCTTGATAAGATTTTTTTTGATATCACCAAAAGCTCAGGGATCAAAAACAAAAATAAAAAAGTGGGACGCATCAAACTAAAAAGCTTCTTCACAGCAAAAGAAAAAAAAACCACTAAATGAAAAGACGTCCTATGAATTGAGAGAAAATATTTGCAAGCCATATATCTGATAAGGACCTAATATAAAAAATATAAAAGGAACACACAACTCAGTAAGAAAAAAGCAAATAATCTGATTTTAAAAATGAGCAAAGGTCCTGAATAGATATTTTTCTAAAGAAAACATAAAAATGGCCAATTGGTTTTTTGAAAAAGTTCTCAACATAACTAATCATCAGGGAAATGCAAATCAAAACCACAATGAGATATCACCTCACACCTATTAGGGATGGCTATTATAAAAAAGGTAAAAGATAACAGGCATTGACAAGGATGTAGAGAAAAGGGAACTATTATACACTGTCTGTGGTATAATGTAAATTGGTGCAGCCATTATGGAAAACAGTATGGAGTTTCCTCAAAAAATTAAAAATAAAATTACCACATGACCCAGTAATCCTTCTTCTGGGTATGTACCCAAAGGAAATGAAATCAGCAACTCATGGAAATATCTGCACCCCCACATTCCCTGCAGCATTATTCACAATAGCCAAGATATATGGAAACAACCTAAGTATTCATCAATAGATGAACAAATTAAAAAATTAAGGGATATATTTATACATATATGTATATATACACAATGAAATATTATTCAGCCTCAAAAATTATGTCCTGGCATTGCTACAACATGGTTGAACCTGCAGGGCATTATGCCAAGTGAAATAAGCCAGGCACGGAAAGGAAAGTACTGCATGATCTCATGTGCATGTGGAATCAAAAAGAAGTTGAACACACAGAGATGGAGAGCAGCATGGTGGATACAAGGGGTGGACAGCGGGAGGAAAAATGGAGTCCTAGGTCAAGGGGTACAGACTTGAAGCTATGTGGAATGAATAGTCTAGACACTAACATGAGAATCACAGTTAATAATATTGCGCTGTATGCTGAAAACTTGACAGGGGAGAGAGATGATTGCCATGTTCATTTGTTTGACTATGTGTATGTGTATCAGAACATCATGCTGTACACAAATATAACTATATAACAAAAATGAGTTAGAAAGATAAATATTACTTTAGAAATAAATTGAATATTTATATACTTATAAACATACAAAGATGTTGTTTTACATTAAATACTTATGTGTGTGTGAGAGACATCCTCACTTAGAATCACTTTAGGTATTTTGAGGCAAAGACCAGGAGCCTCATTAACGACAAGGCTTAGGGAATTAGTCATCGGAAAGAGAAACACATTGTCTGCTCATTGAAGGACATGGTATTCCTGGTGGATTCCGGCTGGACTCCACGCTCTGACCTCAGATGGCACACAGATACCAACGTGGTCTCCTATCACAGCAGGGTCACAGTCGGGAGAGAGCTTCATGGGCAGGAAATCAGGCTGGATAAAGGAGGGAGCGTCTGGCCATAGAGTGATAGAGAGACTAGGAGTGTTCAACGTTGAGTTTCACATAATAGCTGTCCTGAATATGCAAACGTTGGAAGGGATGGTAGACATTCTGTGTGGCTTCAAGGTCACAACTGGAACAAATAATAAAAGCAACCATGAGATTTGGTGAAATGTGAGAAGGTAGAGAAAGGAGTATCTCAGATCTATATGTATGAGCTTTAAGACCCTGGAAAAATTACTTAATCTGAGCCTCTGTTTTCTCCTCTTGATAAAAGGAAAATGATTACTTATTTTGAAGGCTTTTTGGAAGATTTGCATGAAATTAAATACAAAGTGCTTGGCACAGATATTGGCAAAGAACAATGTCCCTCGTTATCTTCCCTGAATCTCTGTAAGAACTTTATAAATTTAGTTTCTACCTGTCCAATAATGGAATCAACTCTTGGAAAGCTAGTCAGATCCCTGTTAATAAACAGGCTCAAAATGCCTTTATTTCCAGGCCATTCTTGAAGGAATTTATAACCTGATAAAAAAGTCCTTTAAATACCAATATTTTGCAGCGAGACCATTTGGGGAAAATATTCATACAAAAAAAATTTGTACTCTTCTTATCTCTTGAAATTCACTGCCTCCTTAGGGATCCCTTACTAATTAATGCTGTCGTCAATAAAAGCAAGCTAACCTTAGCAAGTACTGCCCATTCAACACTCTAAAGCAGGGTTTCAAGACCTTGGTGCTGTTGACATTTGGGGCGGGAGAATTCTTTGTTGTAGGGGCTGTCCTGGGCCACATAAGATGTTCAGCAGCACCCATGGTCTCGACCCCCTAGATATCACTAGCCCTTTTCTTCCAGATGTGACAAGAAAATAATGGTCCCAGACATCACCATTGTCCCTGCTTCCCCAACTGAAAACTGCTGATCTAGACTAGTAGAAACGCTTATCTTTTCCCTTAATTCCCATCCAATGCTAGGTTGGGGTATTGAGATTTTACTGAATGTTTTAAAACAAAAATAAAAGTCAAAAAGAGAAACATGAAACTGAGTTAATACATTTTAAAATGCATGTAGTTTATTCTACTTCATCTTGAATTCCCCTACAAGTTCAGGGAAGGAGACTTCTTTTACAATGCCAGCCTGCTTTTGGGAGTAGAAGCTGTGTGTCCTCCATATAGAGATCTTCAAAGACCTTGTGACCACTTCCCAAATACATGACCAAGAACCAGAATGAGGCAGTGCTTTCTATTCTACTTATAGCCACTTCCAAATTTTCATCTCTTGGTGAAGAAATTGACTAATTCCTGATGATCAATACCAGGAACTTCCACCCACTTCATAGAAATTCCTCTTTATTCATCTTTTTCTGCATTACTTCAGTGGAACAAATACTTGCAGACACACTGGGACAGGCACATTGCTTCAAGAAACGCACATTGAAGCCCAGACAATGACAGGGGAAGGAGAAAAGTTCTCTCTTTAGAGACCCTCAGATCCCATGCTGGCACAATGGCAAAAAAGTAAAATAACATAAAATAATGAAATAAAATAAAATTTAAATTTAAAAATTGCGAATAGTGAGTCATCTTGGTCTTTTCCAAAGAGAATATAAAGATATTCCAAGTTAGATAGAGCACTGCTGCTACAAAAACAAAGCAAATTCATCACTTTCAAATATCTTCTCTTTCATATAAAGCTTTTATTAACTGTCTAGAAAAAAGTCTTATCATTATTGTCTATGCTAGCAATATGGCTTAGTGCTTATTTTAAATTATTACCAAATATCTTGAGTCCTATTAATATTGTGAAAGTTTATGAACGTGGCCCTGTCCCAATATTGATCGTTTTGAAGTCTCAGGTCTCACAAGCCTCTTCATTATTTCTATTCACCACATGGAAAATGTTCTTCTAATAGGTAGAAACTGATTTACTTCCTTTAGAAAATACAAATTCTGGTTTTTGCTCCATTTTTTTCCAAATAAATTTAATCATTTTAGACACAGTGTTGTACTGTATTGAAGATTGTATTCTTTAATTTGGTTTCTTAGTCTATGCTGGAAATGGTCATTCTTCAATGAGACAACCAATATGAAAACGTATTTACCTTTTCTTTCCTTTTAAAATGTAATATATTTAATGTTCAAAACAGCAAACATACTGAAACCATTAGAAGCTAAATTACTCAAATGCTTTTCAAATAAACTGCTCAGAAGATTTTGATCTGGGTAGCTGACTACATGATGACAACAAAGGGGCTCAGCCTCTTGTGATTACATGGAGGAAATTTGTGCCAGGGTGTCACATGCTCAGTTGCCTGGGAGCCAGACTGGGAGCAGAAGACAATTAAGAAGCCTTGTAAACAATACTCAGGCTATTTTATAAACCTAGCATTTAAGGAGACAGAAAAAGTAGCCCTTCTACCATTTTGGATGACTACTTTAGTTTGCTGAATCAGACAAATTCTATTCATTATTGCCAAATCATTTCACTGAAAAAAAATATTTTAGAAAAGCAACGTGAGCAATCTCAAAATCTAGATCAAACAAATGGTCCTGGGGAGGAAAGTCTACAGCACTCATCCTTCCTTGTCTTCCCCCTGCCCCTGCACTCCCTCAGGGTCCTCACGCTAGCCCCTGGCTGCCCAATGCCCCCCCGTCCATCCTCCTGAAACCTCACCCTGACCAGCCCCCGGACCTTCAGGCCCTTTTATCTTCCTACTTCACATCCCTAGCAAAGAGTAGTGGACCCGCTTAGTCTCTCAAATTCCTCTTGGAATGTCTGAGACTACCCCAACAAATCCAATGCAATCCAAAGTTAATGACAATAGCAGATTAATCTGCAGGAGAAATTCATGTGAGAGTTGCAACCCTGTGGAAGAACACCGTGCAGTAAATTCCCACCTGCCTGCAGGTAACATATAGACAGACAATCTCCCAAGTCCACAACCAAAGCTCCAAGCAGGCCTGTGAGGCAGCTGCAAACCAACACAGCCTACCACGGGCAGCAGTCGATGCTGAGGTTTATCGTTTGTCTGCAACATCATGTCGGTGAAATGCTCGCTCACATCCTACAGAGTCAGAACAATACCCCTCATAGTGGAGTGCACTTCCAGTGGGCCTGGCATTGTACTGAGGATATTTGGTTGCTTGTCTTTTATCAAGCGAATGTAACACTGTGCTGGGGGAGAGTGACAGCGACTCCATAATTCAGCCGTCTGCTGCTTTATCACAGCTCTCGGTAACTCTCTAATGAATATTCCTGTATGCATGTTTCTGGCTGATAATCAAACTCAGAACAAGTCCTAATTGGGCTTTCCAGTGCGTAGAGAAGTGCCTATATTAGCTTGGCAGATGTCCCACTAATGTTAAATTAAAAGTACAAACATAACAAGCTTAAAAAAAAAGTCTACTTTGATTGGATCTTAAATGTATACAGAGAACAGCATTTTATGGGTGTTCACATCTTCAGACAGTGTTTGAATGTGGTCTGTCAAAAAAATGAAAATTCAGAAAATGCCTGGCACGGGGGCCTCATATTTGACTAGTAGAAAGATATTAGCTGGGACACTTTAACTTTTATGTAGAGAGCTGGGAAGATGAAAGGTAATCAGAAATTTAAGGGAAAAAATCACTAGTTACCTTAAACTGAAATATTTCCTAGCTATATTTGTTACTAGTCTTTAATCATTAATGTTATCCATCAACTTCTTACTCCCAGTAACAGCCTTCTTCATCTTCTACTGCAAGATTTTTTTTTCTTAGAGAAAGCTGTTTAGGGAACCTTGAATATTAAGGAAGAAAATATAAAAATTATCATCTCTCCTTCCCCTTTATTGTACCTTTTACATAACTTCATAGCAAGACCTATAATGCTTTAAAACATATATTTGTTTGCATGCTTGTCTCCAGTGGCAGAAAAGCAGGAAATATTTTCAACTGTCATTATATTCCATGCCTAGCAAGCATACTGTTCTCCAATACCATGTCCTCAAAAAATGTTTGCTAAAAATTGAATTAACAATTAAATTAAAACACAGGTAAATTCATTTTCATAGTTATGTTATTAAATTTGTAAAAGTCTTTGATAAACTGACATGTCTATTTTTAACTAATGTCGTAAATTCTTCGGCCTAAAGGAATCTTCAATGACGTGTTTAATGCTCTTATTTCATAAATATGGAATTTGAAGTCCAGTGAGTATCAGTTATTTGTTCATGGTCACACAGCATAGAACTGGAATTATTTATCCCTCACTCCCAGTTCGATATTCTTTCCTATAAATCCAACTCATCCCCTGGTTAGCAACTCAGTCAAAACTGTAAGGTGGGTCTGTATATGTGGACATGTCCCAAATGCCTGCAGACACCAAGATTTTAAACTCATTCTATCCTCTCCACCTGAGGTCAGTCCTACCAAGCCTTAAAAAGGGGGAAGGTCAGTATGGCAAACTTGCATACTTTTGTTGTTTACTCAGAGAGGCGTTGAGTCGTCATTTACTGAAGGACATTTCAGCAGCTCTCTAAACCTTCCATCAAAAACAATCTTAATCTCCCTGTCTTAGTCTGTTTTGTGCTGCCATAACAGAATACCACAGGCAAAGCAGTTCATAAAGAACAGAAATTTGTTCCTCATGGTTCTGGAAGTTGGGATGTACAACATCAAGGTGTCAGCATGTGGCGAGAGCCTTCTGCTATGTCATCCCATGGTGGGAGAGCAAGAAAACACCAGAGAGGCTGAGGGAGGGAAATGGCTGAACTTATTCTTCAGAAAGAGCCCATTCCTGAGATAATGCCATTCATGAAGAGCCCTTAAGGCCTAATTACTTCTCAAAGGTCCCAGCTCTCAGCATTGTTGCACTGGGGTTAAGTTGCCAACACATGAGCTTTGGGGGACATATTCACACCATAGCATCCGTCCATTCACCATTACCCCAAACACTTGAAAAGCAAATACCCCTCTGGCAGGCATCTTAGGCTCTCTTGTCCCATCCCACCTTCCTGGTTGCCCTCTTATTTTATTCTTAGATACACACAAGACTTGAGCCAAACCAGAGGTTTTGTGATGGCGGAGACCTCCCCAGCTGAAATCACATCTGCTCTGCAAAGCCTCCCGCCACAGCTTCAACCCCACCCGTGGATGCCACATGCATTTCTCCCTGCCAGTGCCGCACACCCCAAGAGGGCTTCCTGGAAACTTCCGCTGAGCACAATCTCTCCTGTTTCTGAGTATTTTTGTTGCTGCTGTTGTTGTGAACCACTTTTATGATGCTTTTCATTTAGAACATTGTGCTTTTTATTTGGGAATTTGTCTTCATCTCTGCCAATAAATTATAAAATATTTATAGACTGGAAGAGTCATATGTATTCATTTATGCAGGAGTGATTATTTGAATTATTTTTAAAATGTTTCTGCAAGGGCACTGATCAATATGAGCCAGTTTCTGGCCAACCTGAACAAATAATGAAACCACTGAACCAAGTCCTACCAACTAATACTACCTCCTCAGCCTTGCAGTGTCCAGCACAGTGTATTGCCATAGCATCATAGATTATATACATGTATTTGTGATTAACTATGTGCAAGTCAACCTAACGTGGCTTGACTTGGCCGCTGAAGGTAAAGATTATTTGGGGCTTGCTCTGGTCTTCAGTTGTGTCCTGATATTGTATTTTACAGTTCATATCGGCGTATGAGCTCGTGGCTATTCTTCTTTAAAAAAATTTCTCTTAATTAAACAGTGCCTTTGGGTGTGTTTAAGGCAGGCTGTGGATAGGCAGGTCATGAGAGAGATGATAAATGACTGGTACACAGCATTCAGAAAGCCCAGGCTGTGGGTCCACTCTGAGGGACGTTGCCAGCCATGTGGATGCCTTCTCTGAGAATGTGGGCAGAGCTCCATGATGCATCACCCCTGCCCCGGCACCCTCCATATGTGGCCTCTGAGAGAGATCAGTGGTACCAACCTCATGTAGGTTGAAGATGTTTTGGACCACTGCTGCTCACGCTGAGTGTGTGTGAGTCCTGCAGTGCCTCAAGCCTGCACCATCCTGGTTAGAGGCATGAGGTAGGATAACATCCCTACTTGTTCCATTTGAGGTAAATGGCATCATCATGCTGGAACTGTGCCCCCATTTCCACACACCCAGACAGGTCTGTGTTCAGTGTGGTGTGAAAAGAGAGGCTCTAACTCTTTCAATAGGAAAATATTTCTTCACAAATAAACATAAAAATAATTTTTGAACAGCCAATGGTGAAGGTAATAACAAAGGAGTGAACAAGATAGAAGAGACGCAGAGGGGAGCCAGAGTGGTGGTAAAGATCTCCCTGGACTCTCTGCAGCAGTTGGCCTTCATGCCAAAGCTTGGAAAAAAACCTTGGGTTGCCAGGGCCCCATTATGGCTAACTTTGTGTGACAACTTGACTGGGCCATGGGATGCCCAGATGGCTGGTAAAGCAGTGTTTCTGGGTGTGTCTGGGAGGGAGTTTCTGGAAGAGATTAGCGTTTGGCTCAGTAAACTGAGTAAAGAAGATCGCCCTCGCCAATGTGGTGAGCATCATTCAATCCATGAAGGGCAGGAATAGAACAAAAAGGTGGAGGCAGAGTAGATTTTGTCTGAGCTGGGACACCCATGTCCTCCTGCCCTTGGACATAGGTGCTCTTGGTTCTTAGGACTTTGGGTTTGGTCTAGAACGACACCACCAGCTGTCCTGGGCCTCCAGCTTGCAGATGGCAGATCACAGGACTTCTCAGCCTCCATAAATGCACAAGTCAATCCCTTCTAATAAATCTCCTTCTGTATATCTTTATGTATCTGTATATCTTATTGGTTTGGTTTCTTTGGAAATCCCTGACTAATACAGGCCCCTCTTAATTAACATTGTGTTGTCTGCTTTGGGCAATGCACATTATACCTCAGTCTTAGGTTTCTATAACTGCAAATAGATGTCATATATAACTTATAAAGCTTTCTGAATGATAAATTTAAATTTAAATTTAAATAATTTTCATTATTGCTTCCAACAGAAATAGAACAAGGTCTTGTCTTTATTTCAAATAGTTTTAAAATGATTTAAAAGGGTATGTATAACATGCCAGCCTTTTATTAACTCTTTCTGTGTACTTTATTGACTAGCAAAAATTTTAGAATCTAATAGTATAAATATGAAAATTAGTTCTTTTTTATTACAGAGAACAGATATCTTCATCCAGGATATTTATAAAATATCTCAATTAGAGGAGAAAATCATGTTCCAAATCACCCCCATTTTGAAAATGGTTAGTTATTAGGAGTTCATAGAACTGCCATAATTAATCACTGTTTCAAGAGTGATTCAACAATACACCCCATGTGTGAGATATGGATTAAGAACCTAAACCAGCTTCTCATTGATTTCTTTGTACTTAGAAGATGTATTTTAAATCACTTCATCAATGTCTTCTGTATCAAGGTCTAACCATTCATTTTCAGCACGAATTTTAAATATAGATCACATCCTGTGTGCTGCTGTGTTCCTGAATATGTACGTCTTTTTCAGAAATCAGAGGTGTTGGTCCCAGTTGCAGTGCTGGCAATAGCTTGGGTTACTGGAGTGAATCAGTTTGCAAGCTGCTTAGTGGCCACATTCCCCCAAGCTGAGAGCATTTTCTTATCAGCTTCTCCCACCCACATCTAATTCATACTGATCCATTTCGGAAGATAAACCTTGCATAGATCAACTCTGGGAATGAGACTCTTAGACGAAAGCTTATTCAAATTTGCTAACATTACATGCAAAGAAGGAAAACCTGCAAAAAAGTTAGCTCAAAGAAGAACATAAGCCTCTAGAATGGCAGATTAAAAATAACATATTGTCAGCAAAACAAGGAGGAGTGTGGAGTTCATTTTCTGCCTGACGGATAGATTATACAGTGTTCCATTCCTGATGAGAAGCTGAGTACTGAAGACACAAATCTATTCAGAGCTTGGCAAATGCCAAGGATCTCAGCTTTTCTCTATCCCATAATGACAAACTCTGTACCCATCCGTGGCCAAGCATTTCTTGGTGCTGCCGTTGGTGGTCCCAATCTTGTCACATCCGGGTACCCACGGAAGAATTACAGTGTTCTTAAAGAGGGAGCTGTCTGCCCCCTGAGGACAGAGAGAATGAATACTTTAGGCGTAACAATCTCTTCCTGCAAACCCGTGTGTAGAGACACACCAAATTGTGAATTCTAAGGAGTATCACTTAATGAATTTGTGTAAAGCCAACTTAGCTTCTGAGAAAATAAATTAAGTACTTGAATTTCAAGAGTCCTTAAAGGGTTTTTTTTGTTTTTGTACACATGAAGAATGATAGTTGTCCATCCTTAGCTTTTTAAAAACCCAACTAACCAAACTCACGTGATTGCACCAATGTAAGAGCTACTGCTGACAGCAGGCCCTGTCCCAGGCCACAGCCCGAGACAGCCCTGCTGGTATTCAGGGAACCACCCTTTTCCCATTCACAGCTCCCTGCTCACTGGACATCGCCACGATGCCTGTTCAGGTCCTCATCCTTGTGGTTGCCGTATGCTGAGGAACGTCTGTGTTCCAGGCACTGCACCAGGACCTTCCTCTCTCTTGTGGCATTTCAACCTCACAGAAAGCCTACTTAGTGTGCAGTCTGGCTTACATATGAGAAGTCAGGTGCTTCAAGGATACAGAGTGAAGGGCAGGTTTAGCCTCCAGTCCATTTATTCTCTAAACCTGTGACCCTCGTGTGTTTACCCTCTACTCTCTCCCAACCTGGCCTTGTCTGACCAACTTCCTTGCTGGAGTTTCTCTTTACTACCAGTCTGGTTCCTTCCACCTTCCCTCAAATCAACGTCCTCTTCTGATCCCCCAGGTGAGAGGTAAGGTACATAATCTCAGGTGAGAGCAAGACTCTGTCCACTTCCTCCTGGAGGCATTTACACAGGACTCCCCTCACCTCATCACCTCTCATTTTCTCAGAAAAATGAGAAATTTTCTGACCTCTGGATCTTTCAAGAGTTTGGAGTTTACCGTCATTCAAAGCTCATTGGTCAGGGCTCTTATGTACTCAGCAACGTGCTTTCACATTTGTTACTCACTGAATCCTGACAGCAAAGTATTTTGCCTATCTTATACACGAGGCAACTAACTGTATCTTAGAAGAGCAGCTTGTTAAACTGATGAGATCCGTATGTCTGGGGTCGGGGTGGAGCCAGAGGATGATATATGTCCAAATATACAAACCAGACAGAAGGCAAGGGACATCCTATGGGCATTTTTAAAAAGCATATTATTCTCAAAGACTTCTTTGTATAAAAACCTTTGTTGCCCCAGTCCATAGAAGTTCTAGGTTAGTGCTGACAAATACCCCCAATCCCACTATTTCTCAATCTTATCTTAGGTTACATTCTTTTGAAGTGTCTCAATTCAAGATGCACATTTTCATAGAAAAGCACAAAACATTGAGACGCAAAATGCTGCCGTTTCCTTATTTTCACTTCCAAGAAAGACCAGAAGAGTAGGAACTAACTAGGAGTGAAGGCCGTGGGGGGAGACACCGGCAGGCCCCATCCCAGGGCCTGGGCATGGGCATGAGGGCAGACCAAGGGCAGGTGGCTGAGGAGGTGGATCCTGCCTCCCGGGGCATGTGGTCTGGAGCAGGCATTAGGTTTGGGCTGACTGCTTGGGGATAGCAACTGGCAGTCCGGTGTGCATTAAAAATGAGACAAATCCTGTTGCCTGTGACCAAAGCAAGCACACCTGACTTCACAAGGTTCAACCTCCCAGTGTGAACTCTGGAACTCTAAGAGATGTGGGCTCCTGCCCTGGCAGCTGCCTTGACAGGGCCTGCAAATGCTCCTGCTGGTTGACTCTGCCAATCCCCAAGTCTCACGGAAAGGAAACATCTTTGTTCACTCTAGGAGGTCTCTATTAAGTCTCTGGTGCTGATTTCCCTGGCCCAAAGTCCTGCCTCTGTGACCTGGTTTCACCAACAGCCCAAGACTCCTCTTGACTTACACAGCTATAACTGTTTTTTTTTTTCTGTTCCCCTTCAAACCGCTATGTTTAAAGCCCATGCATGTTTCCATGCAGTACGAGCTCATATTTAAAAAATTATCTTTAATATAGAATTCTGGAAAGTGTTACTTGGGGTTGTGAAGGATAATACCAATAATTAGAACACAGATGCATTCATTCCTGTGTTTTGGAAACTCTCTACTTGCAGGCTTTGGTAGGCAACATAAAAGTGAATGACACCTCGTTACCGACAGTGACCAATTTCCACTGTAGATGCGCACCCCTGTGCCACGTCTGGCTCTCACATCCACACTAACTTTTAGCATTGTTCCAGCAGGTTCCTGTCCTCCCTTACAGGGTAGTCTCCGGCGTCAGAATGGCATTCCAGTTCCAAGTCTTAGAAAACAAAGCTTACAAATTAAAATCAATTCACTAAATACAAGGAAATCCTCACCCTTTTCTTGCCCCCTCCAAGAAAAAAGATGGCAATTTTTATATGTTTTAATCAATTTTTAAAGTGTCATTTTCTCAAGGAAATCTGATGTTCCACTAGGTTACTGGGTTCCCTAAAGCTCAGTTTCAATCTATGCCATCAATGAAGTTGAAAGGACTTCAAAGAAAGACAAGATGAACTTAACTTCAGCGTAAACTGACACATCTCTGAAGTAGTAAACTAGAGGTGCCAGCATCTCAAAGTTAAACACCGGCACAGTACAGCCTTCATCAGCATCTGTGGCTTCAGTGTTTTTCTTTTTTTTCTTTTTTTCCCCCCCTTGAAGAAAGAACTAGTTGATTAAAGATAAAATATACTTTATTGGGGAATAGTTTGTTTAATATCTTCTAATACATATTTCAAGGTTATACTACCATCTGTCACTTAAATTAGTAACTTCTGAAACATCACAGCCCCTAAGTTGAATGTGGTAGGAAAAGACAGCAAAGGAAATCAGGATCTACTAAGAATGAGGGAATAAATCCATTCTTGACTGGCTTTCACCAGAGTTACAGGATTTTAGGATCTCAGAGACAGACAGGACCTTAGAAATCATTCAGTTCAGATGATGTGATCTTATCAGCCCTGGGAATCTCTGTTATTCCTTCGTGTTCAGGGACCCCCATGGCATGACAATGTTTATTTATGAAGCAAACTGAACTTATCAAGTAATAATTTGTTTGGGTTTACAATTTTTAAAATATATATATATATATATATATATATACCCCTGCCAGTTAGAGTTTCCTCTTAGGCAGAAGTGGATACGGTGATGAAGCCAGGAGATCTGTCTCAGGAACCAGACTCAGGAGGCTCAGCTCCTGCTCCTCCTGTGCGGGCCCTGAGGCCTCTGCCAAGCATGCTACGCACCTGTGTGTGTGTGCGCACACCGTACGTGCACACACCATGCTAGGTGCTGACCTGCAGCGAGTTGCTTCACCTCTCTAGGCCTCAAACTCCTTATTTTTAAGATGATGACTCATGAGAATTCAAGTACACCCGACAGATGTAGTTCTTCTCACACGGAGCTAGAAGAATTCTAGGCAAAAGCAAACGTAACAATGCAGCTTACTTCTCTTTGCAATCTTACTCCACTCGGAATATCTCTTATTCCACTCGGAATATTGACAACAGCGTGAAGATGATCTTCACTTCACCTGCAAGCATCTGGATTGCAAGGCTGGGGACGAGTCTGGTCTAGAGGAACGTGAAACTCAGTGAAGGTGAACGCACCTCCTAACCTGCACGGCGTCAGGCTGCAGTAAACGGGACGGGAGCCTAGGTGGGCTGGCTTCAGTCGATGGCCCCACCTATAACAACACAACAGCAAGTATTTTATTCCCCGTTTTTTCTTCAAATTAGGAATAATACATCCCTAATGTTAATGTAAAGAAGGAAATGTTCACTATAAGGAAATGTATTAAGTAATTTTAGCATTTAGCATGGAGTTTGGCACAGTGCATCTTAAAATATAAATCACACATGGCCCCTGGAAATACTAAGCATTCAAGGGGGATTGTTTTAATATTATTTTTCTTCTTTGTTATCAGCCTTCTCCTGAAGCCTGCTGTGGTCAAAGGGTGGTTTACTCCAGTTAGACTCAGCTCACCCAAGCCCTTCTGGCAGATCCCATTCCAGCCACAGGCCCCAGAAACACGTATACAGCTGGACTCACAGAGATTCCATGAACAGAGGTTTTCTTCTCTGGCCTCCTGACTCATGGGCTTAGGGCTGCTTTAATTTCCTGTGATATTTTCCTAAAATATTGAATATTCAATATTCATTTTGTTGTTTGGATTTTTGAGGTTTTTTTTTTTTTTGGTTTGTAATTTGCTTTTTGAAGTTAGAGTTCCCCATTTATTGTGAGATTAATGGTCGCAATGATGCTTGTGAGTAATTAGAATTTACTAGACATAAGCACAGAGCTTTACAAGCCTGAAGTAGTTTCTTTGCTTCTATTTACTGTTTCCTGAGAAATCAACACCACCAGATTGTGGAGAGCCAATTACCACCCTTACAAGGTCAAGCTATTCACCCATGGCACCTTAACTACTGAGGTGAATATATAATTGAGGACTTCTATCTTATAAGACCACAAGCATTTTGGGGCACCTCATATAGCATCAGAGACAGAGGAACTCAATAAAATTTCAATGAATGAATGCATAAATGAACGAGATTTACAAAATAATATGCTTTCATTCTTTCTTTACTACCTCATTCCAAAAAAACCGACTTGAAGCAATATATGCATTGTCTTAAAAAAAAAAAAAAAGAAAAGAAAACTGGCAAAAGCCACTGAGCTAGTTACGTTGAAGGAGTTACGTAAGTACAGAATGCACAGACTGTTGCCTGCAGCATGTAGGGGTTCTCTGCAGTCTCCGCAGGGGCAAGGCTACGCAGCAGGCTGCAGGGCCCTGGAATTGGCATCAGCGCCACAGGAACTGGAGAAATGCTAGACCTGACTCTGGGCAGGGTGATTCCCTGGGGAGTACCTCGCTGACCATGTCCCTGCAGGGAGCTGGTAAGGACTTTTCTGATGGATGTAAATCTGCCTTAATGAGAAAAGTAATCTTCAGAGTCCAAAAGAATCCATTTGCCGAAATCCAGTCAACGGATTCTCCTCTTCAGAAGGAGAAATGCTAAAAATCCAGAATGTGGTTCTGGCAATGTTGAGAAAGAACTAGAAATTGTCTCTCACAATTGTATAGGTTACTTTAGGAGAAATGCTGGTGGTTAAAGAAATCAAATTACAGATTCAACTGTCATTGGGTGATCATAGCCTGACAGAAGAATAAAATTTACAAATAGTCACTCCATTAAAAAAACTGCATTTCTAAAGCACATTACAACTTTTATGTAATGTACTTTACATTGAGCTTTACAGATATTGGACAGATATTTGTTGGGCAGATAATATTTTCTGATTTGGCAGCTGGGAACCAAGACACAGAGGGGAAATCGCTTGATCAACACCTCATGACGTGGAGGCAACATGGTGTTATTCAGTGAGCACAGACTCTAGAGTCTTAGGAAACTTGTTTGTGAGTCCAATTTTCCCTTTAACTAGCTGCATAACCTGACACAAGTTACCCAGAATATCTGAGATTCTATTTCATCATAGCAATATAATATCTAACTTATAAGGCTGATTTGATAAGTAAGAAAAAATGTATAAAATACCTTTCACATCATTTGCATTTGATAAACTGATATTATTGTTATTTATGCCCAAACTAGAAGTACGACCTGAATCTCTACATTGCTAGCTTTATGGTTTTCCTAATTAACATGTTGTCTACCTGTTAAATCAAACCTGCTCTTGGTTACCAATTCTAATTAGACATATTTGCATAGGTGGATATATAAGTAGAAGAACAAAAGCATTAATTATATATGTATGTGCACGTGTATAGTGAGGGCTATGATTCAGCAAGCTCCTTTTTTACATCAGGCATTTTGCACACATCAGACTGCTTAATCCCCACACAATCTTATAAGGTGAATATCATTATCTCTACACATAATTAAACTGATCCTGTGGCATTGGGAAACACCACCCAGCCAGTCAGAACCTAAGTCCATGAGTTAGGGACAATGTCTCTACTGTTCACAGACCCGATTGTCAGTCATGCATCCAACTTGGTACTTACTGAGTATTCCATATTTACAGAAGAAATGAATGAACTGGGATTAAATATTTATCTGACTCATCTCACTAAGATTATTGCAGAGTGCCTCTTTCAGTAAACCCTGGTTTTAGCAGTTCCAAGCCTGGTTGTAATTCATAATCTCTGGGAGGGTTTTTATGGGGCTGTGGGGCTACTTCTCAGACTTTGGAATTATTGGGATCTCTGCTTGTTGACTCTGGCCATGTGCATTTTCCCCTGCAAGAGATTCTGATGATAAGCCAGGCTGATCACCTGCCAGACCTATACAAAGAGGGAAACTTCCTTTAGGGGAGTATCTAAAAGGATCTCTCCCCAAAGGATTCAGTGTACTCAACTAATAATATGCAGTAATTGTAATTCTTCTTAATGGTGTAAAAAATTATTATTTGTCTTACTGGGAGGCAATGCCTTCCTCTTTAACCTCTGCTGCTATTTGATTTTAATTGAGCAGAGGGAATAAGTTATGTTAATCATTAGTTTCTCCAAAACAAGGACATATTTGCCCTTGATAAATTAAAAACAATAAGACTTTTCTCCTAATCCAAAATTGGGCTGCATTTGCCCTGGGAAAGCTGACAACATCAGAGAAGCACAGACTAGTTCAAGGGCAAATGCTTTGAAAGGACAAATCTCTATAGACTTTCCAGATAGACATCTACCACAGGTTCCCAAATTCAGGTGCAAAACCTCTGCCCTGGTGTTCTCACCTCTAAGCAGCTGTCTGGAGCCCACAATCTCCTGAGGAAAGAGGCACCACCTGTCCTGAAATTTAAGGGCACTTCTAAAGTCGTGTAAGACTTCACCTGGGCAAGGGACAGAGGAAACAAGGACATTATTTTAGCTCAAACATAGTGGTGGTCCTGCAAAGTGTGTGCCTCTTTGGAAATAAACATTAAAACCTCCAGTAAGAAATCAGAAATTTAGAAGTATTAGAAAAAGCAGTCATATTTCCTCAAATTCTAAAATCTGCTGCTACTAGGTCAACTATTTTTATGTAACTGAAATCATATTGTATGTACAGAGTAAACATAGTGATAACAGATTACCTCCATAAAATCACACATTTGTGTTTTAGAAGTCAGATGTTAGTTCTGATTCTGCTAATAAATTATGTGACCTTGGAAAAGTAATAATTTCTTATATCTCACATACAAAATTTCTGTGTATTTTCAATGATATCTTCCACCATGGGCTACTCTAGCACTAAAAAGGAAATCACTAATGCTATGGGACATTTGGATGTCAGACAACAAGAACACATACAAATACACACATACACACACACTCACACACCCCATATAAAAGTAAGAAAACCTAACTTAAAGTGAGAGAAAAAGTTACATCCCAAACCTGGCTTCATCCCAGTAATTCTTCTTTTAAGGCCAAGGAGACCACAAGTTGCCCTTTTATGCATATGTACATCATTCACAGCACATATGAAAGCTCAAGAAAGAAATTTTTTCTCTCCCTGAGCAATCTTGTTTAAAGGATATTTTATTATTTCAAATGCACATTTAGTTATTATAATAGCTTTTCAATATCAGATATTTTATGTAGACAATATAGTAAAAATATATCTCTACTCCTGTTGTGGAGTAAAGATATTCCACAATCTGCCCCTCTATAACAACAATAAGAAAAATGTCCAAAAAAGTCAATATGAACCTTTTTAGATCTCTGGAAATTAGCAAAACACTTACAAAAAAAACAAGGGATGTTTATTCAAGAAAAATGGTGTGCGTTTTTTTCAAATATTCTTTCTATTTTCCTCTTTCCTCTCTCTCTGGGACTCTTATTATGTGTGTTTTTCTGTGTGTGGAATTTTAGGTTGACAGTATTTTACTTCCTCTACTTTAAGGATGCTGCTTCCCTGTCTTCTCTCTTACCTTGTTTCTAACAAGAAACCTGCTGTCATCTTTGTTTCTGTTTCTAATGCATCTTTTTTTCTCTCATTTTTTAAGATGATGTTGTTCTCACAGGCTTTGAATAATTTGATTGTAATGTGTGTCAGTGTGGTTTTCTTTATATGTTGTCCTTTATATGTGTTGTTCTTTATATGTTCAATGTGTTCATTGAATTTCTTAGATCTGTGGATATATAGTTGTCATCAAATTTAGAAATGTTCAGTCACCAATTATTCAAGTATTTTTTCTGTTCTCCCCCTGCCTTCAGTGGCATCAATTATGTATCTATCAAGTCACTTGGAGTTTGCCCACAGCTCACAGGTGCAAATTTCAATTTTTCAACTTTCTCTTTTTATTTTACTTTAAATAGTGTC
This sequence comes from Daubentonia madagascariensis, assembly GCA_023783475.1. Lineage (NCBI taxonomy): Eukaryota > Metazoa > Chordata > Mammalia > Primates > Daubentoniidae > Daubentonia > Daubentonia madagascariensis. The sequence continues at coordinate 4,430,734 of JAKFHU010001035.1, forward strand.
TCTTTCTGTCTTCATATCCACTAATCCTTTTGTCTGAACTGATTATCCTGCTAGCAATCCCAGCCAATGTATTTTTCATTTCAAACATTGTAATTTTTCTCTACATATATTCGATTTGGTTCTTTTTTATTAATATATCTTCTGTATCTCTACTTAACTTTTTAGTCTATGGAACACAATTATAATATCTCTTTAACGTCTCTGTCTCCTAATGTCAACGCCTGTGTCGGTTCTGAGTCCTGCTTCATTCCTTTCTTCTTTATGTGTCGTATTTTCCTGCTCCTTTGCATGGTTGGTAATTTTTGATTGAACACCAGAGGTTAAGTAATTTTCATGTGCACTATTTATATATGACAGAGCAAGAATCTGTGCAGGAATGTAATGCAACCCTTCTTTCCGTTAAACACTACTGCCTCTGAATGGGGGTGTGGCAAAGGGAGGTGGGGAAGGGAATGTGGAGTAACTTCCCTCAAGCTACAATATTTAACTACAGGTTTTAATCATAGAAAAAATATATTACTGAAGCATTATATTTTTTATTCTCTTTTTTCGGGTGAAGCAAGTGTTCCTGATACAGTAATTAACAATGTTTTCTAAATGTGTATTATAATGTGAAATATGTGAAAAACATTAGGGAATAATCACATTAAGGTCTGACTCTTCAGAATACCATGAATAAACATTTGAAAGCACAGGAGACAACAGATGGATCTGTGTCTTTATGAAATATATATTTTTACATTTGCCAAACAAAGTAAAATCTATTTTAATAGTAAGAAAATGAATGACTGTTATGAATTCTGGACAGTTTCTCAGAATTTGCCTTATCTAATTTATTCCTGTATGAAAGTGGTAAGTGATATTAACACTGGGATGCAGCCAAAACATTCATCACCTATTCAATTTTGGCTTTAACATATGTTTCTTATCAGAAAATAAGACACCTCAAACTTTTTTCTAAAAATTCTTCCTATGACATTTATGCCCTCCATGAAGAATCACATTGCAAAGCTCAACAGAAAAAATTGCTGCACTACCCTGGGTTTGAGATCCCAAAATGTTAATAGGACAACTGTAGAATCCTCAACATATTTTCCTAAATTTGTTTTCTCTGTTTATTAATTTGAAAAAAGACATAGTTATAGCATAATGCCATGGAAAATGCATGAGTTCAGGAGTTGGAGAGATATTTTGCAATCTAAGCTTTGTCACCTTGATTTTGGGCAAATTGCTTCCATTATGAATATTTCTTTCTCTGTCCAATGGGGAAAATAATACCATAACAATATGATTTCATCCAACCCCCCTCCCCCGCATCTGTGTGTTGGTTTTCCCTCGGTTGAGGTTACCTTACTTTGGCAAAATCTCTATGGCGTTTCTACCCTTCAGAGCTGCATACCATAATAGCAAGACAATTTCGTCAAGTGTCTTTCTTTTAATACTAAAGAAACTTACTTCCTGGGAGTTGTTAAACAACCTGCCATCACATCTCATTGTCCAGAAATAGATCACTTGCCTTTTTCTGAACAAGTTATGGTGGACATGGGATCACAAGCCATTCGCCCAAACAGCCTATCCCTGAAGGGATGAGCTATGAATAGGGTGCTTTTGTCCTGGAGCACATGTACTGCATGACGAAAGCGAGACTTGGAAATTGGGTAGGCTAAACATAATGTACTGTTTAAATTCCTTTCTTAAAAAGCCATTGTGCCATTTTTTAAAAAATCATATAAATAAAATATCTAGTACCGAGCCTAGAACATGAAAGGGACTCAGTAATTTCCAGAGATCTATACAGCATAGTGCATATAGCTAACAATACAGTGTTAGTCCGTTTGCACTGCTATAAAGAAATGCCTGAGGTTGCATAATTTATGAAGAAAAGAGGTTTATTAGAAACATGGTGCCAGCATCTGCTTCTGGTGAGGGCTTCAAGGAGCTTCCAATCAAGGCAGAGGGCAAAGGGGGAGCAGGCTTGTCACATGGCAACTGCAGGAGCAAGAGAGGGAGAAGGGGGTGCCAGCCTCCTTTAAAACAACCAGCTCTCTGGGAACTAATAAAGTGAGAACTCACTCATTATCCCTGGGAGGGCACCAAGCCATTCATGAGGGATCTGCCCTCATGACCCAAACACATCCCACCAGGCGCCACCTCCAACACTGGGGATCAAATTTCAACATGAGATTTGGTGGAGCCAAAGATCCAAACCATATCAAGTACTATAGTGTACACTTAAAATTTTCTAAGAGAGTAGATTTTCTGTTTAGTGTTCTTACCACAGTAACAATAATCATGATAATAATAGTAACACAGTAGTCCTCCTTTATCTGTAGTTTCACTTTCGGCAGTTCCAGTTACCTATGATCAAGCATGGTCTGAAAATATTAAATGGAAAATTCCAGAAATAAACAATCCATAAGTTTTAAATGGCATGCCGTTCTGAGTAGCATGATGAAATCTCACACCATCCGACTCTGTCTCATGGGGAATGTAAATCATCCCTTTGTCCAGCAAATCCACACTGTGTATGCTACCCACCCATTAGTCATTATTATAATGTTATCTGCTCCTCATGTCGATGATCCCAGATCACGATGATCCAAGGTCACCCAAAGCCTATGATCTCCCTTCTGGCACACAGTCAGCAGGTCAACAGTAGCCTAACAGTAGGTCTCAATGCTGACATCATTCACTTCATTTCATAGCATCAGGCAGGCATTTTATCATCCCACATCATCACAAGAGGAAGGGCGAGTACAGTATGATAAGGTATTTTGAGACACAGAGAGAAAGAGAGAGAGAGACATCACATTCACATAACTTTTATAACAGAATATTGCTAGATTTGTTCTATTTTGTTATTATTGGTGTTAATCTCTTACTGTGCCTAATTTATAAATTAAACTTTATTATAGGTATGTATGTACAGGAAAAAACATGATATATATAGAGTTCAGTACTATCCGAGGTTTCAGGCATCCTCACGGGGTCTTGGAACATACCCCCACAGATAAGAGGAAACTACTGTAATAATAGTGAGGGTGGGAGGGAAACTCTGGGAAGTGATGGATATGTTTACATCCTTCATGGTGGTGATAGTTTCACGGTTACATACTTACGTTCAAATGCATTGAGTTGGATAAATTAAATATCTACAGCTTTTTGTATATCAATCATACATCAATAAAGTGGCTTAAAAGTTAAATAAACAGTAGTTATAATTTTCATGATGTCAGTAAACATTTTATAAAGAAACATGTGACCATGGGTAGTTTTATTTGTTTTTGAAAGATGGATCAACTCCAAAAAGACTTGCAGTCAATGGAATCGCAGAGCAGAAGAGCTCTGTAAAATCATTTTTTTTTAATTATTTAACAGGGAACATATGTGCATGTGTATATATACATATAAGTGTGTGTGTGTGCATACACTTCCTATTTGATTTGGAGGGGAGGGAAACTTAGACTGGAGGTGCAGAGTTTGGGGAATGATGGTACAGAGCCAAGAAGGCCAGGCTAACAAAGGACACACCCAAAAGCAATATAAAAAAAGGTATCATACTTCAACCATGTGCCAGCATAATCTTGCATCCCGTGAAGAAGACAGAAGTAAATAGGATAGACCCGAGTTCACCAGACTGGCAGGAGAAAAAAAAAAAAACCACAAAATGAGGTATTATAAGGAGGTTGAGGGTTGCGAAATGGTAATTAAAAGACTGTCTGGGAGGATATAGTTGCAACTGTATTTAGTCTTTTTTGGCACAAGAGGAAAAGACTTTCACGTGAAATGGAATTTAAGTAAGACCAGGAGGGAAATAATGTTTCTGAGAGGACAAAGAGCCTTTCAAGTAGAGGAGATAGCACATGCAAAGGCCCAGAGTTGGGGAGACATAGCATGCTTGAAGAATGAGCTCACACCACCAGAGGGAGATGGCACAAGATGACCTGGAGTAGGAAGGTGAAGACCATATCCCTGAGGAACTTGAGAGTTGGGTTGAAGATTTCGCCTTCCTCCAAGGGCCACTGTAGGGTTTTCAGCAAGAGAGTGACACACTGAGATATGAAAACAGAAGTGGTTCCTCCCACTCTAAAGTGGAACATGGGAAGGAGCAGATCAGAGGATGCAGGGGAAACAGGTAGGTGTGTTTGGTAAAATCTAGGCATGATGTGATCATAGGATAATATCCTGGACACTGAAATAACAAACAGGAGAGGGGAAAGGGTTTGGATTCATTTAAAAGGTAGAAATAAAAGGACTTCATTATTTATTCACAATAAAGGTGACGGAAGTATAAAAGACAAGAATGACCCTCTGGTTTCTTCCATTCACGATTAGGAGAAAGGTATATCATTTACTTATGTGGGGGAAATGTCAGAGGAAAAGTCTGGACAAGTGGAGGTAAATAAAAGGTATTATTTTTTCATATGTGTAAGGCATTCTGCTATGCAGTTTACATGAACTACTGCATTTAATTTCATCACACCATAGCAAGATAAATCCAGTTAGCTTTCTAATTTTACAGGTGTGAGACTTGAAGCTTAGAGACTAAAACATTGTTTAAGGTCACACAGGTATTAAGTAATAGAGATTGGATGGAAACCCTAATTTAAGTCTCTCTGAACCAGAGTCCTTATTCTTAACTACTATAATGTGCCTCTTCTTTCAAGAATATTATATAAATTGAATTGTACATACAGACTTTTGTGGATTAGCTTTATTTACTCAATATAATTTCCAGAGATACATCGAAGTTTTAGCAAGTGTCAATAGTCTGTTCCTTTTTATACTGAGTAGTATTCCATCACATGGATGTACCACAGTTTGTTTAGCCATTCACCCCTTGAAGGACATCTGGTTTGTTTCCAGTTTTTGACTAATTTGATAAAGCTGCTATAAACATTCACATACAGGTTTGTATGTGAATAAATGTTTTCATTTTTCTGAGATAAATGCCCAGGAGTACAATTGTTGAGTTGTATGGTAGTTGTATGTTTAGTTTTATGAGAAACTGCCAAACTATTTTTCCGCAGTGGCTATATTATTTTACGTTCCTACCAGCAAAGTATCTGTGATCCAGTGTTTCCTGCATTCTTGTCAGTATTTGTTGTTGTCACTATTTCTTAACTACTCTGATATATGCAGTGATATTTCAGTGTTGTTTTAATTTGTATTTATGTAATGGCTAATGATATTAAACATCTTTTTATGTGCTTATTGCCATATATATAAATCATCTTCAGTTTTTGACTGTTGAGACATGTTTTTCTGTCTCTTGTCCATTTTCTGATTGGACTGTATTTTTATTTTAGTATTGAGTTTTGAGGGTTCTTTATATGTTATAGATTCTAATCCTTTGTCAGTTACATGGTTTGCAAATATTTTCTGCCAGACTAACTTGTCATTAAAAACTTTTAACAGAGTTCCTCGTAAAGTAAAAGTTTTTAATTTGGATAAAGTTTAATGTGTCAATTATTCCTTTTATGAATTGTGCTGTTATTGTCAAATTAAGGGACTATTTACTTAGCCCTATATCCTGAGAATTTCTTATTTTTTTTAAAGTTTTAATTTAGTTTTACATTTTTTAATTAATATCAATGATCTAAAAAGGCTTCCATCATAAATTGCATTTGCACCATTGTCAGACACCATGTGGGCATGTTTGTGTCTTTTTTGAGTTCCCTATTCTCTTCCATTGATCAGTGTGTTCACCCTTCTGCCAATTCCACATAATCAGAATATTATATTATATTAATAGCTCTGCGAGTCTTGAATTAGGGTAGACTCATTCACCCTACTTCATTCTTATTTTTTTAAATGTTGTATCTATATTAGTGCCATTATATTTCAATATAAATTTTAGAATAGTCTTATCTATATTTTCCAAAAAACAACTTGCTGGGATTTTTACAGAAATTGCATTAAATCTATATACAGTTGACCCTTGAACAGCATAGGTTTGAACTGTGTGGGTCCACTTATATATGGATTGTCTTCCACCTCTGCCACCCTTGAGACAGCAAGACCAACCCCTCCTCCTCCTCCCCGTCCTCCTCTGCCTACTCAACATGAAGACAAAGATGAAGATCCTTATGATGATCCACTTCCACTTAATGAGTAGTAAATATATTTTCTTTTCCTAATGATTTTAATAACACTTTCTTTTCTCTTGCTTACTTTATTGTAAGAATACGGTATATAATACATATAGCATACAAAATGTGTGTTAATCAGCTGTTTATGTTATTGGTTAGGCTTCCCGTCAACAGTAGGTTATTAGTAGTTAAGTTGTTTGCAGAGTCAAAAGTTGTGCGTGGGTTCTCAACTTCCCTGGGAATTGGAGCCCCTAACCCTGTTGCATTGTTCAAGGATCAATTGTATTACTTTGTAGAAAACTGATGTCACTACTATGTTAAGTCTTCAAATCCTTAAACATGGCATGTTTTTCTATTTATTTTGGTCTTCTTTGATGTATTTCAAATTGTCCTGTAGTTATTAACATACAAGATCTGTGCATGTTTTGTTAGATTTACACCTTAGCATGTTTTTGATCAATTCAAAATGGTATTATATTTTTAATTTGTATCTACAGGCTTATTTCTAGTATATACAGATGCAAGCTATTTTTGTATATTTATTTTGTAACCTGCAACCTTGCTGCACTCATGTATTAGTTCAAGTAGGTTATTGTATATTCCTTGAGATTTCCTTCATAGACAATCATGCTGTCTGCAAACAGAGACAGTTTTGTTTCTTAATCTATGCTCTGTGTGCCTTTTCTTTGCTTTTCTTGTCTTATTGTACTGACTAGAATTTTGAGTACTAAGTTAAATAAGAGTGATGAGAGAAAAATCCTTTCTTAGTTCACAATCTTAGGGGTAAAATATTCAGTCTTTCACCATTACTAATAATGTTGGCTATCAGCTTTTTGTAATGATCTTCAGCAAGCTGAGAAACTATCCCTCTCTTTGTATTTATATGAGAATTTTTAACATCAGTCTGCATTGCATTTGTCAAAAACTTTTCATGCATTGATTAATATCATCATGTAGTTTTTCTTCTTTATCCTATTCATATAGTGGGTTACATTGTTTGATTGTCGAAAATTAAACCAGTCTTGTGTCCCTGGAATAAATTCCATCTGGTCGTGATGGGGCTGTAATTCTGTGTATATATGTGTGTGTGTGTGTGTGTGTGTGTATGCACATAAAGTAATTCTTTGAATAAATTATGGAATTATATTTGCTAATATTTTATAAAGAATGTTTGTATTTATATTTGTGAGAAATTTTTTGTCTACAGTTTTCTTTTCTGTATGATCTTTATCCAGTTTTGGTGTCAGGAAAATACTATTGTTAGTCAATTAGGAAGGATTTCTTCCTCGTCTGTTTTCTAAAATATGTTGTATAGTATTTGTGTTAATTCTTCGTTAGACATTTTTAGAATTTTAGAAAAATTATCTGGGCAGGAAGATTTATTTTTTAGGTGTTGTTAAATAGTAAATTAAATGTTCTTAATAAAGGGTATTCAAATTACTTGTTTCATATTGGGCAGTTGTAATAGTTTGTGGTTTTGAGGAACTGGTCTATTTATATAAGTTTTCAAATTATTGTGTATAGTGGCAATTGTAGCATCCCCTTATCGTCCTTTAATGTCTGCAGGATTTGTAGTGATGTTCCTGTTTTGTTCCTGATCTTGATAATTTTTGTGTCTTTTATTTTTTATGATAGTCTTGATAAAATTTTGTCAACTTATTGATTTTTTTCCTAACGAACTAGCATTTGGTTTAATTAATTTTATTTTATTTTCTGCTTTCAATTTCATGACTCTTTATTGTTTCCTCCCTTCCCTTTGTTTTGGTTTATTTTGGTCTACTTTTTCTGGATTCTTGAGATGGGACTTTATATTATTGACATGAGAGTTTTCTCTTTTCTAATATAAGCATTTAGTCTCCAGCTGAAACTGTGGATTTGTTTATATCTCTTGTTAGTTCTATCAGTTTTTGTTACGTATATTTTGCAGCTTTATTGCTTGCTGCATATAAATTTAGAATTGCTATGTATCAATCCTTTTGTCATTAAATAATGTCCTTCTCTGACTCTAATAATTTTTTTTTGCTGAGAAGTTTGCTTTATCTGATATAAATACAGCCACTTCAGCTTTCTTTTCATTACTGTTTGCATGACACATACTTTTTCAAGCTTTTACTTTAACCTGCCTGTTTCATTATATTTGAAGTATTTTGTAAACAGCATATAGTTGGGTATTACTCTTGAATTCACTCTGCCAGTCTATTTATTTTAATTAGTGTTTTTATACAATTAGTATTTATTATAATTACTGATGTTAGAGCTTAAATTTTCCATTTTATTTTTTGTCCTTTCTATACTCTCACAGTTTGTTTCTTTGTTTTATTTTTCCTGCCTTTTTGTGGATTACTTGAACACTATTTAGAATTCTTTGGGATTTATCTATGGTGCTTTGGTGAATCATTGTTATACTTTCTTTAGTGGGTCCTCTAGGTATTACATTATATATACATTACAGTCTACTGGTATCATAATTTTATCAGATAAAGTACAGAACAATTACCTCATTTTACATCCCTTTGCCCTTCCCTATTTCATAATATAATTTTCTTAATGTTTCCTCAAGACACATTTAGAAACACATCAGTGTTATAATTTTTTCTTCAATAATTAAACATCATCTAGAAATCTAAAGAAAAGAAGAAAAACCTATTGGGTTTACCCATATTTTTGCTTACTGTGTTCTTTTTTCCTTGATGTTCCTACAGTCCTTTTTTATCATTTCCTTTCTGTATAGAGGACTTCTTTTAGCCATTCTTTTAGGGTAACTTTGCTGGCAAAAAAAAAAAGTTCTCTAAGTTTTGCTTTCTCTGAAGTTATGTTGGTTTTTCCTTTATTTCTAAAAGATATTTCCACTGCATATAAAGCTGGTTTGGCTGTTGTTTTCTCTCAGTGCTTGCATAATGCTCTGCCACTTCATGGTGGCCTCTGTGACTTATGAATAGAATTTCACTGTCGTTCAAATTGTTTTTCCCTCCAGGTAATATCATTTTCCTCTCAATGCTCTCAAGATTTTTTTTTTTTAACTTTTGTTAGATTCCAGAAGTTTGACTATGATGTATTTTGGTGTATATTTCTTTGGTTTTCTTTGTTTGGAATTCCCTCACCTACTTGTATCTACAGGTTTATGTCTTTGACATATTTGAAAATTGTGCAGCTTTTATTTTATCAAGTAGGTTCTGATCCCTGCTCTCTTTCTCTTCTTCTACCAGGGCTTTGATGACAGGAAGGTTGTATTTATGGGTCCCACAACTCCTTGAGGATCTGTTAACTTTTTTTTTTTTTAGTCTCTCTTCTCTGTGTTGTTCAGATTAGGTAATTTCAATTAATTTATCTTCAAGTTCATTGATTTCTTCTTCTATTCCATCTATTCTATTTTTGCATCAATGTATTGAGTTGTTTCATTTTGTTTTGTTTTTACTTCAATAATTGTATATTTTTCAGCCTATAATTTCCATTTAGTTCATCTTTATATCTTCTATTTTTCTGACATTTTCTATTTTTTCACATATTTCAAGGGTGTTTTAATTGCTTCTTAAAGCATTTTAATTCCAGCTCCTTTATAAATTTGTCAGATAGTTCTAACATCTCTGTTTTTTGTCTTGTTAGGCTGTCCCATATGTAGTTTTTTGACTAGAAAGAGAAAGCTCTTGGTGGTTTTTTTTTTTTTCTGTGCCTGGTGTTTCCAGTTTTCTGGCTTCTTAGATCCAATCTGAGATACATGAAGCAAAAAGATAACCCAGGGCTGACCACCATGTCTTAACTTGGGCCCAAAATTTCCTGGCCAGTTTTCTTCTCTTCACCTTTCAGATTCTTCTTATGTTTGATACAGACACAGATATAGATGTAGATATAGATGATATAGATATAGTACAGATATAGATATTGATGATATAGATATAGATATAGATATAGATGATACAGACATAGATACAGATATAACTATAGATCATATAGATGTAGATATAGATATAAATACAGATATAGATATAGATAGATATATAATGCCCAGGACAGTTTTTCTTAGTTGACCAATTTTCTCAGCTTTTTGTTATCTAAAAATATTTTTTATTTTGCTTCCATTTACAAAGGCTATTTTTGTTTCAGAGTAATGTTCCAAGCTGGCAGTTACTTTGTTTTATCCCACTGAAGATATTTTTGCCATGTATCCTGGTTTTCACTGTGCCTGTTTGGAAGACATTTTTTGGTCTAACTCTAACTGCTTTGAAGGTAACCTGCCTTTTCCTCTGACTACTTTTAAGATATTTTTCCATTATCTTTTATTTTCTGCCATTTTACTATGGTAACTCTAAGAGTGGATTCATTTTTATTCACTTTGGTAGGAATTTGGGGGGCTTCTTGAATTGGTAATTTTGGGTCTTTCATCTTTTTTGGAAAATCATCAGCCATTATTTCTTTCAATATAGCTTCTGCCACTTTATCTTTCTACTGTCGTTTGAGGTTTTCATTAAATCCGTATTAGATCTTTTCATACACTTTTTGCATTCTTCATGCTGTCCTCTGTATTTTTCATGTTTGTGCGACCATGACGCATTCTCACAATTTCCTCTGTAACCTACATCCCACACACCCTCTTTAGCTGTGTCTAAACCCCTGTAAACTTGTTCACTGAGTCCTTAACTTTGTGTGTTCATTTTTTTATTCTGGATGTAGTTTTTGATTCTTTATCAAATCTTTCCTAACTTTTACTAATATTTTTTATTGTCTACAGATATTTTCAAGCATATCTTTTATTTATTTAAAGATAGTGAATGTACTTATTTTTGTATTCTCTAGCTAATCATTCCAATATATCATCCTGATGGAATGTTTCTTTTTTCTGTTGTTTTCCTAATGCTTACTCATAGTATATTGTTTCATTGTATACTAGTTATCTTTGATTTGTGTTGTGATTTTATTTTCAAAATTATCTGAAGGCATAATTTGGGAGCTAGAATACCATCATTTTTCTCCAGACAGGATATCTATTTGTATCTGCCAGATAACTGAGTGCACTTCTGGTCTGAGACCACTTTATTGTAAGTTCAGTTGTAAACTCCCCTGGACAATCAGGACCTCTGTCTGATTGCTGATTTACCTCAGGTCAGGCTCCTCCCACCTGCACAGTAGGTGGATGGTTACCAGAAAACCCATCTTGCACATCCGTGATTTTGATTCTTGACTTGCTTGCTCTTCTAAATTTCCAAAAATGCAACTCACCTTCAAAGCTATATTTCTTTTAGGTCTGAAAATGCCCATAAGACCTAAGTACGTTTGAGTTTTCAACTTTTGTCTTTGAGTTCTTGGTCTCTTCTCATTTTTTAGTCTTGTAATTCTTTATTTTTGATTAAACTTAGATATATTTTTACAACTTTAAAAAAAAATCATCCTTTTATAAGAAGATTGTTCTGAATAACCTGCCTCACTATTTCCAGAAACAGAAGTCTTGGTCACCTTGTAATTTCTGCCTCAATAGGAAGTCAGATCTTCATATGGCTTCATAATGAATTCCATTTTAACCAATCTGTGCTTTTATTAGGCATGCATTATATGTTAAGAACTATATTACAATTGTTGGTTATCATCTTACCAGAAATGAACTGCCTTCATTTCAAAGATGATAAAGCTCATTCTTAGAGATGCTATTACTTTTCTGAAGCAGTAGCAGTGGAGCAGGGACTGGAACCTTGGTTGTCTGACCCCAGGGCCCCTGCTCATGTCTCCATGCCTCAGTGGTTCCAGTTGCCACACTGCCGTAGCCAAGTCTATCCATCTGTTGTGAGAGCAGGAAGACAGGGCCTGTGCCCTTCTTCTCTGTGTCCAGGTCACCAGCACCAATCCTCACACAAAATTAAAGATCAGAGAACATGTGGTGAATAATCCTGTGGATATATGGCACATAGATACCTCCATAAATGTCCCCCTGCTACATGGGGACTCTTCAGCATCCAGACTCCAGATCTAGCATTAACTCCAATTAGTCCCAGTTGGGCAGAATTGTGACTGCCAGTTCTACAGAAGAGGAACCTGGGGACCAGAGGGAAAGCATAACCTCAGATGCCTATGTGTACACAGTGTAAACTTCCACACTTCTACTTAGACTAGGGGCATAGACACTTTATTTTCTCAACAATATTAATAATTTCAAGATTATCTCATAAGCCATCATGAGGAATAGCACATTTGAGGTTAAGCATCAAGAAAACAAAACACTCATAATTTTCACTGAGGCTTATTTCATTTTGTTTCAATGTCTTCCAAATGACTACATAAGCTTATTTTCTCTTCTGCTTCATACATAGGTCAAGTCTGTATTTTCCTTCAATGCATAGGGAAAAAGTGTAATAAGTGAGGGCAACAAGGAAAAAGTTCTATATTTTGTGTTGCCAAGTAGTTAAAAAGTTCTCTACCCGTCCAGGGAAGTCAGCCCTCCCCGGTGGCCTAATGGTCTGGTAAGCGTCGTACACGTGGATCTGGGGGTCTCCCTTCTCAGAGCTTTTCCTTACCATCTCTGCCGTGCATTTCTTTACTGCACAGTGTGAAGAATTAACTTAACCTCCCCTGGTGGGCAAAATCTGGTGCACTTCCTCTTTTCTGTTAGCATTTCATACAGAAGCACCAGGAGCAAGAAAACCTGGAGGATTTTGACTCTTGAACGTGGACTTGATCTTTAACAGTACGATAGGTGTTGACTACTCTAGGGATACTCAAGTTCACATAGAGAGTTGTTCCTGGACAGTGAGTGTTGGTGAAGGGTGAGTTACGTAGTGGCAAAGCACTTAAGGCCTTCATAAAGAAAGACTCCTCAAGGTAATCACTAACGCTTAGGTAAGTTTGTCCCCAAAAGCAAATTACGTCTGTGCTTTGTCTTTCACCCTAAGAAGTCTTGGAATTCCATCCATTGAGGCAGACTAATATGTGAAAAGTGATTTTCTCTGCTAGCTTATCAAGGGTCAATTTTTATATGAATATGATTATAGATGTGTCAGTACAGGAAGAAGATGCCTTTAATGATGGGAAACTTGATGGAAAGGCATTAAGATCTGATAATTCATCCTGGTGACTTGCCCACTGGGTTATAAATAAGATCTAAAACATTGGGCAGTCTTCTCTATTCTCTGTTGTACATGAAGTGTAACATGCATGCAACTGGAAGGAGCATCAGTGGATGTTAATTCTATTTGACAAGACGGGGTGTGGGCAGTGAATTCTTTTTTGGGGTGTTCCATATTCATGAAACGCTGGGGATCATCCTCTTCACACGTTTCTCAGTGAGCGTTTGTTGAGAACCCACACTGGGCAGAACTCTGACATTTTAAACTACACTCCAAATCCTCTTTAACAAAAACTGTTTTTAAAAGAGCTATAAAATTTCTATATTACAATGTCACTAGGAGGAAATGTCAGTGACTTATACTTTTAATAATGTTTTAATTTGAGACATAGAGATCTGATGCCCAGGATGTGCACCAATGGATTTTAGGGTTTTGCTGTGATTGGGTTTTACTTACTGATGTTGTTGAAGGGAAAGTGTCCACCTACTCACGTGGAAAGTATTTTCCAAGCATGACCTTGAGCAAGTTTCTTAGCTGTGAAGTGAAGAAAGGTCCTTGAAGGCAGAGGCTATGACTTTGTCAGTTTTGTATCTCATTGTCTAGAACAATGCCTGCATCATAGTTGATGTTTCCAAAAAGAATCACTCAGAGAATAAATGATTGGGTAATTGAATGACTGGCTCACTAAATAAATGAAAAACAACTATTCATCAACATGCATTATAGAGTCCCACAGTGTGCCCCGCACATTCATTCTCATTATTAACCAGCATCGGAAAAGCTGGCCTGATTTATAGGTGAGTATAGAAGCCCTTTACAGGTCTGTCTATACTTATGGGTAAATTTGATTGTCTAGAACGCTCTCTCCTGGCCGCATGTCGTATGTAGAGATGAGCGGGGCATGCAGACACTCACAGTAACGTAACAGCCACCCTCGTGAGTCTGAAGCCAAGTGGTTAAGAGCCCCATCTCTGTGTTATGTTGACCTACTTGGAATACCAACTCCACCACTTCCTGTCTAAGTTATCAGTTGCTCACAGTCATTCACTTTTCCTCTACAAAATGGGGAAAATAACAAAGACGCTGTGAATTTAAATGATATACTGCATGTGGTATGTTTAGCATAACACCTCATCCACTTTAGCTGCTATTGTAATATTTACAAGGTGCAATTCACCATTCCAAAGAAGCCACGGCAACAGAGACGCACACAGCCAAAGGCTGGGTGGACTGAGCAGCAGACACTAAAGCAGAGAGAGCTGGAGCTGGGGCCAAGGCTCCCGCTGAAAGAGAGGCCCCCACTGTAGTCCCGGCAAGGCTACGGTGGAGACTTCTGAGAAAAACTGGCTGTTAGGCTTATTCAGTAAATGGAGATAAGGACATTAAGATTCCAGATTATTTCTGTAAATATGTCAATTTGTTAAATCTCTGGCAAATCTCATATATATATACACACACACACACACACACACATATATATAAAGAAACCATATATATGTATGAAAAACTAGATGCAGCCTATGGTTGGGTGACAAGTAAGGGATATTAGAATATTAGGCACCATTAAATATGTTTTCAAAAAGAACCTTTAGGATGTTGGAAAATGGTTGTTATATGATATTAAATGAATAAAAACAAAACAATAAATTATGTGCATAGAAAAATCTCATATATGTATATATAAATATGTACATACTTGATTTTCTTTATCAAGCATTGGACACAGACCCCTTTAATAAAATAATAATCACAAAAATAACTGAAAAATCCACAAAAGACATCCAAGCTCAGACAGTGAGGACAAAGAGCATGGAGAGGAAGGTTGCCAGGAATTCCCTTGTACTGTGCATGTGCAGACACTTTTCACATCATGCCAACACTCGGTAGTTAGAAGAAACCAGACACCCACTGAGAGGGGGGCTGGGGTCGTGTTGCATCTATGCGCAAGAGCTGCGCAGGTTCTGCTCCTGCTTACAGCTCATGTCTCATTTCTCGTGAGAGAAGGAAAGGCCCTTCCTTTGGGCAAACCCAGACCCTCACTTCTCCCTGCCCACCCTCTCTTTCCACCTTCCCCAGCAAGTCCTTGGGCCCAGGGTAGTGGTTAAAAGTGTTTGCAGCACAGTTAGGCAGGGCGGGCTCTGGAGGGCGGGCTGGTCACTTGCAGTCACTGCACTGTGGGGCCTCAGGCCTGTGCAGACTTACTCTTGGCAACCAATGGGCATCTGTGGCCAGGTGTCTCCACCATTGGGTTTCCTTTTTCTTTTGGATTTTTTTTTTCCAGGACTCTGTTGTCTAATTACTGTGATGAGGTCATGGAAGCCTTTGTGGGCATTGAGAGGTAGGTCTTTGGCACAGGTTCGAAGCACAGGCTATTGTGTCTGAGTGCCGCTTCTTTGCTTGCCCCTCAAGGATTTTCTTCGAGTGCAGCAAGTCAACTTGGCCTCCTTGGCCACGAGGATCATCAGCAATGACTTCCTGCCTTCATCCCCCAGGACCCGCTGGTGAAAGTGGCCCCCGTGCTCAAAGCTGGTCTTGTTCATTACCCACCCCATGTCCTGCTCCCATGCAGCACAGAACGCCTGCCCACGTGTGTTCAGAAACGGAGCAGAAGCCACTGGGGACTTGAAGTTATAGGAGCACTTAAGTGACAGTCCCGAGGGACTGCTGGAGGCTGAGAACGGCTGGACTAGCAGGAGGGTGAGCATCCTCTGGGGACTGGAGGATGGCACCCGCCCAGCTGCGCACCAGGGACCCCTCCAGGCCCTCAGGCAAAGAGCTGAGACAGAGCTGCATACCTGATTTTAAATTATAAGTAAGGTTTCCTTCCAGGATGTGTGTGTGTCTAGACTTTTTTACCCTTAAATTTTTCTGTAGTCTCTGAACTTTCCATAGTGGTATGAATTCAGCAATGGAAAAAAAGCGTAAGTTTATGATACGTAGAATGAGACTCAGACGATGTCATTTCTTAACTCAAACTCCAGAGGTAAACTACAACCTCCCTGAATAGAAAGCAAAATGGTTTTGCCTCTAAATTGGCTTATTTGGAATTAAAGCTCATTAATTTCTTGTTGTTTATTGACTCTAAGTTACCTATTATGTCTTTACTTCCAACCACCTCTTCTCCTGGACTTTTTAACACAATCCTTTTGGTGCCTGTGAAATGTGGTCATTACTAGAAACCATTGTCCACATGCATAAGAACAGTGGGGAAGTAGAGCCTGGATAAAGAAAGAGGATGTCAAGGGAGACAGCTTCCCCCTGAGCAGGGTTTTCCCTCTGCACATCCAGAGCGGAGGGGCATCAACAGATTACTACTAAAGAAAAAAGTAGCTTCATGATCTTTATTTTCAAGAGTCCCTTTTCTGTAGGAAAAGCAGTCAGTGGCTCAATGTGAACCAGCATTTGCTCCTTGGCCAAGCAATTCCCGTGAAGCCCTTGTGACCGGCTGCATCTCTCCCACAGATCAGGGACCCTATCCCTGTTGTCCAATACAGGCTGTTTGTTGGATGTGGCATCCCCAACCCACATTGTACTTGCTGACACCCTTATCAGGTCTTAAAGTTTGTTTGTTTGCAATGGTTCTTTTTATTAATGCACATTAGGCAGATTCTCTGGGCTGTATTTTATTTTGGGTAAGTCCCTCCATACAGAAGCAGCTCTTTATTGTTTTGATCCTATGTGCCATGTAGACAGGAGAATGGCCTACAAATTCCAGCCAGCAAAAAAAAAAGAGTTGGCCAATTAAAATGCTAACCACTTGATTGGAATGGTTCAATTATGAGAAGACCATATTGTAAGTTCACACGGAACAAAGACTCCGTATAAAATGTCTTCTAGGTTGAACATTCCCCTAAAAACATGTTTGAAGTAAGTAATAAATAAACAAAATCTCTACTTCAAAAAACTAGAAGTAGGGATCAGAAGGAAACAGATAAATGACCCCTTTGTAAAAATGATGCTTTCTCCCCTTTTACACTGACTAATTGACAACCATGAGGGTATTTTTTTTTTCCTTTCCAGAGAGAAGAAAAGATTTGAGTTGGCTCCGATCCCATTAGCGCAACTAGCTGGAGATAAGCCATCTGTCACTGCTGCTGCTGGCTTCAACTGCCACTCTAATTGACAATGAACCCAGAGACCTGTAATAATTGTGGCTGTTCAGTGACTTCGGCAGGTAATGCCTTCCTTCGAGAGTCCGTCAAGTCCCATCTGTGCTGCCTGTGCCCCTCTCCCGGGACCCTTCTCTCCGGGAGGCTGCAGAGAGCTGCTCAGAAGGAGCCTTGTTAGGGAGGCCGTGCTGGGGCCTGGGAAAGGCAGGCCTATGATGAAATCGAAAACCTCCTACAACTTGTAAGATTTTAATCCTATCACTAGGCATTCACAGCATCTGTCATTCAGCCCAAGCTGTTTTGGGGGAGATTTGCACCAACTGCTTTTGCTCGTTGTACTATTTTTATAATACTTGTTTCTATAAGGGTTTTTTTTTGCCAGTATGTTTTGGTAAATTACCTTAGTTTGTTTGGGGTTTTTTTGCCTTTTAATGTCTGGTTTCCTTCAAGGTAAGGAAAAGCATGCACATTTGAGATTGCCCTAGAAATGACCAGGTCACTAAAGACGGTGCAGGCGACTGTGTTTCAGCAACTGGAACCGCATGCTGACTTGCAGAGTGGGACTGCAGATACAACCTGAATCTCACGCGCTGGGCTTGGTGCCAAGAGCTATTTCTTTTACAATTGATTTTACAGCTTAAAAATGGTACCATTTTCTTGGGACGTGGCACTGTTGTCCTCTGGGCTCAGAGACCATAGTCCTGCTGACATTTTCTCCAAGGTTCTTGGTGAGACAAGAGTGACATGGTGCGAGGGCCAGAGCCAGGGAGGCCAGTCCTCTGTGACAGTCGAAGGTATCCCTGCTGGCCGAAAGGCTGCTGTGTTCAGCGTCTTGCTTCCTGGTCCTGGTGCAGGAGACCACTGCGACATTTTCCTTCATCCCAGCTGCAATCTGCTGCCTTTGTTTGGGGGAAAATAAAATCTGATTACTTGTAATGTCCCTTCAGACTATGCTCTGTGTGCCTGAAGCGTTTATTGATAAAGGTCAGAGCTGCAGGTTCTCTCCGTGTCTCACTAGACAGAAAACGTAAGGAAAGGACATCTCAGGGAGCTCTCAGGCCGGTGGGCTCCAGGAGACGAGCCTACAAAAACAGAGACACTCACTCAAAACCAGCCTCAGTTTCAGGCCTCGGTTCTCTGATGCTGCCTAAGATGACATACTTGGAAGCCCATAGGGAAGTGCAGGTTCAGCCTCCCCTGAACCTACACAGGGGCCCTGGGAGCAGGCACCAGGCAGCAGGGCCCTTCCCGAGCTCCCCACGTGTGTCCCGCACAGCCAGACCAACCAGGGCCTGCAAAAGAGGGTTTGGAATCCGGGCTGTGAGACATCCAGACTAGAGGCTCAGGAGAAGAAGAAAGCCCGAGGGCGTCTAGGAGGAGGACGGAGAGGCTGCTCGGGAGGGTCATGCAGGTTTTAGTTCATGGAGGAGGGACTGGAACTAAGCTTTTGGGGCGAGTCCACTGCATGAGATGGGGATACGGTCCTGCTCTGGTCTAAGCAGACTGACCAGGTGGGAACTGGCCTGGGAAGGGGAGAATTCTCGAGGAAGACAGTGTTCCTAGAGCAGAATAAATGACCCAGACAGAAGTGGGGAATCAGCTCTTGGAGAAGTCGGGGTAGATCCTACAATACACAGTGTTGGCCTCTACAAAGATTTAGACATTTTACTGAATTCCACCTGTGTATATTATTAAGTTACTCCATTATTATTATACAAAGAGGTCTTCAAGACAACAAAATTTAGCAGAAAAAACAAAAAAAATTGGCAAAGAGTTCTCAGATAAGGCGGTTAGATTCATTAGGCCAAGCTTAATGTGAACATGAGAAAAATATAGCTCACTTCTGACCAAAGGAAAGTTTTGGTTTGGCTGTTTTTATTTTTTACAAAATTATTAGACCATTTGAGATTGTATGATAAGCTTTTTTTTATTACTTATTTGTTTGTTGTTTGTTTTGGAAATAATATTCAGAAAAGTGATGTGATTCATTTAAGGTCAAACATCAACTTGAGCTTGTTTGGAAACCAGGACTGCAGGTGAGGGAAGTCTTTCCAGCAAAGCCTGCTCTGCCGTTTTCCTTTCTTTTTTCTTTTTTATTTTTTTCTGTCACAAATAATCTGTAAATTAAACTCACAATTATTGAGTCTTCACATGAATAAATGTTCTTGAGCTAATTTCGTCTTGGCCAAACTCTGGCCTCAAAGGCTGGTCCTGCTGACATTTATACTTGAGAGACAGTCCTGAGAACCTTGTCTTGCCACTAGAACGCTATTCCTAAAAATCATGTTTTCTAGGTCTTTGGTCAGTTAACTGCCAATATCTTGGGGCTGACAGTGGCTCTCTGAACGTTTTAGGATAATTTTTCTTTAAGGTTTTACCCCCTTATTTCATGCTAATCAATTCTCACGCCCTGCTATTCCCACCCTTGGGTGTGTTTAAACTGCGACCCCCTCCCACAACCAGACTTAGCCAAGCTCAAACTTTCTTTGGTCCTGACTGTTTTTCCCCCTTAAGCCAATCTGTCCATCTCCTTAATCATTAACCTTGTAGTTTGAATCCCTTCCAATTTGTCTACATCTTTAGGACTGTAAAAGAAATCCAGCACTCTAAAAATAAACAAAGCTTTCTGTTTCTTAAACTTCATGATAATCTGCACAATTCAATATTGATGTTTGTAGTTTTGTCTTCTGCTCTGTCTGATGCTTACAGTTTTTGGACTCTTACTTTTTTACTTTAATGCATGCATAATTTAAAATTATTTATCTCCTCATGTAACAGAAATGCCTTGAAAAGCCAATATAAGCAATTGTTTCTCTGGACTGTCTGTCAGGGGAAAAGAGAAAAACAAATTTTTCCACTGGCTCCAGTCTCTCATTGGTCACACACTTACTTGCCTCATGGGTGCTAATGCCCTGCACTTGTAGATTTCGTGACATGTCACCCTTGTCACCCTTAGGCTACAACAGGGCGGCCCTAGGCAGGGGTGAGATATGCACAATGCTGCAGGACGCAAGTAGGAAGGGCCCAAGCAAGAGCTGGGACAAATGGCTACAGGGCCTCAGATGGGTGAGCCTGAGTGGATACAGCAGCATCTGATGTAGGCATGCTGTGGCCTAAGGGAGGAAACAGAGAAAACTTAACACAATATGATAAGTACTTTGACAGGCATATATAAGAGATAGCATGAGAAAACCCCAAGGAGGCACGCAATTCCGTCTGGAGGGGTTAAGGAGGCGTTCCCAACTGAAACGAAGTCTAAATGGTGATGTGCACGACCCTACATATGTAAAGAGAAGAGAGAAAAGGAAAGAAAAATGGGAGACATCAGAAGAGAAAACTGGACACTGCCAGGAGAGGATCTCTGTGTGCAAGGGCCAAAGGCATGAGAGGACATGCACATTTTAGTATTTTTTTTTTACAGTCTGAATATCTTCACAGTAAAAGACAGCCACATGGATCAAGTCAATTGTCCTCTCTGGTTCTCAAGTTTTACTTCACTTCATTAGGCATGCCAATTTCTATTATACTTGTAAGCATCAGTGTAGTGAACATTTTTCTTAATATATTTAGACCCTGAGATCAAAAGCGTAATCAATGGTCTTTCCCTGTTTCTTTGTCTTCTAATCTATAAGATGAAAAATAGCCCAATTCTAAAGGGTAGGACTGGTTCTACAGCCAGGAAACTGAACTCACTTCAGCCTCTCGATGCCCCTGCAGAGTGTATTATCTGCCCGTGTCTCAGCTTCAGGTAGGAGAAACTTGAGAACCCCAACTGCCCTTTCCCAGGCTTGCTGGGAGAGCTTCCCCGATGGTGCATTTTCCCACCCAGCGTCCCACACCTGCTGCTTCATGGACCTTCCATCACTTGTCAATACCAGTCAGATAAGGTTTGACATTAGTTGTTAAATCTTTAGGTGATTGTGTTCAAACTTAATTTATTTCTTTTTGCAGCAATTTTAGGCACCAATGACAAGATGCAGGTGGGATGCCCGCACCTCACCTTCACCCGGGTGACTGCCTGGAGCACCACACCTAAGGCTGACCACTCGAAAGGGTGGCCCTGAGATTCATTTTGGGTGCATCCGAATGAAGTATGGAAGAGCCATAAGTGTTTTATTAACTTAGTTATTTTTTTCCACAATTCTCCATTGGCAAACTCCTCTTCTAAATCTGTCACTCTGCAAATCTCCTTTGTTTTTAGCACTAGTTGACTTTTAAAAACTGATGTCTTTGAAATGCAGTAAAGTCAGAGCATGGATGTATAGCCTCAAGCACCCACCGCTTCTGGGCTCTTGGCCCAGGTACAATTTTTCCTTTCACTCAAGCATCAATTACGAGTTGCATGTGTTTACTATTTTAAATTTTTGTGTAAGTCTGCATAAATATAGCCTCAGATTGCGGGTGTAATACTATAACCTATTTTCTCATGATAAAACTATTGTAAATATGTTCCCTTGTTTTTAATATTCTTTATCATGATATTAATGATTATGTGATATTCCATGTTCCATCATATGGCTACATTATAATTTATTTAAACAATTCTGTATTGTGACTTTTCCTATTTAGTTTGTTTTCAGTGCTTCATGGGTGTATTGAACATCTTAATAATAGTATATAGTTCTTTGCCTTTATCTGAATATTTCTTCATAAAAATAATTTTATTTAGACTTACTGTGTCAAGAATTCGTGTTTTGATACATATTTCCTAGGGTGAGTCATCAGGAAAGCTATTGAGGATTTTAATGTAAGAAGGCTTTATTGGACATCCGTGATTTATAGAACATTGTTGAGAAACAGACAAAATATAGAATGCAATCTTGCCTTTAGGGATTTATAATCTAATAAGGGAAAATACACATTTCTGTATATCATATATACACATATATACACATACATATATATGATTTTTTTCTCATGTATGTAATGTATGCATAGTTTTTCTTTAAGTTAGAAAAAATAGATCAATGTGAACAAAAGAATTCCCCCTGGCAGAAAAGGTCTTCATACTCTGCCCTGATCTACTTCTAAGCATCACTAAGCTAAGTGCCTCTCTCTTTGTAATGCATATGCAAGCAATACACACTATCACTTGTGTTTATTTTACCAAATGTTTTTCTTTCATCTGTCTTGATTGCTCTTAATTCCTCTGTCCACCAGAACAACTGTTGTTCATCATTAAAAAACTATCTCCTGATTCTAGGTAAAGGATTTTTACCTAGTCACTTCCACATAAAGGGTTTTAACCTTAATGAGTTCATGGATAAATTTCAGGAGGTATCAATTAATTTGAATGGAAAAGAATGTTTTTCATGTTCACTAGCCTCCATCTGAAATTTAGCAGTGAATATAGCCAACACACCACAGATGTATACAATTTCTTATGACATGGTCTACAATATGTATAAGAGATATACTATGTTATAATCAATATGGTTTCCACCTTCAAAATGCTGGTAGTTATTAAAGCTACCACTAAATCTCATTTATTGATTATTTAATTCCTTTATAAATAGGTCCATATATGTATTTGCTATCACAAATTTGTTTTTTAATATTTTTTTACCCATATTTTAATATAATATAATTGGTTTCCTTTGAAATCTTATTATGTATTTGTGTGTGCATGTGTGTATGTGTGTGTACATAAGTGTCTATTCTAAGAAGGGGCACTTAGGTTTTACCAAATTGCCTAATTGGATCCAAGACACATACAAATACAAGAATCTCTACCCTAAGTAGCCTTAATCATACTCTCTTCTGCATTACCTTCTTACGTTGACGTACATCTACCACCCCTGGGATGCTTTTGCTTTACTGTTGATATGACTGTTTTCCCTGTCAGACTATAATATTCTTAAGAGCAGAGACACATCTTCATTTTACATCTCTGGCTCACAGTTCAAAGTGAAACATGAATTAATCATTTAACAACAAATGTTTATTGAACTAAACTAAATGAAAGCAAATCTTCAGGAAAGTCTTTGAAGTGAGATGGAATTTATCATGGGCCTTGAAAACAGACAGGATTTGGGTTGGCAAGGAGCACAGAAAGGAAGGTGCAGAAGGCAGATGCTATGTGACGACTCCAGTTAGGGTATGCACACAGGACAAAAGAGGGATAAGCCAGAGTGACAATTTGCATGCTCCAATCCTACAATTTTGGGTAAAAAAGATAAAAGGAAATTAGCCCATCATGAATGCACGTGGATGTGGATTGGTACCTCAGTTCCTGAAAGTTTTAGATTCAGGAACTAACTTCAAAATAGCTTTTAGCTTTGTATGTTTTTGAAAGGACAAGTTAGTGGTATCAGTTATATATTTTTTTTAAAAATCAGACAACAGCCCATTATTTTCCCTTACTAAAGCATTATTAAAATATGCACTATGGAATAATTGTTGTCATGAAAATAGTTTATCTTAAGCAATCATTGTGGAAATGCTGGGTTCAGATATTGAAACAGGATTCTTTATATTGAAATCTCTCAGTCTTCTTCATGCCAGGTTTATGGTAAATATCTAAGAGGAGGATGATGTACACTGACCTGCTCAAGTTTACCTGGATTAGGAAGATTTTTATCCCTGGGCATCTCTCCAGGCTGCTGTTTCTTAGAATATTCTTTGGGAAATGCCTCCCTATACCTCCCTTTTCCCTATTTCTACATGCTAAATATAGAAATGTATATTTATTTATAGAATAGTGATCATTGTTGAGCCTTGGAAAATAAGAGCAGGGCAAAAGGACTTCTGAGATATTTCTGCTCAATTTAAATCACACAAGTGTAATTTCTCACTATAGTCTCTTACCAATATTTCCTAACATATTTTGTAGAAATTTTCAAATACAATATTGGAAATAAAATGGCTAATAAATAGGGAATTACAGTGCTCATTTCATGCAGACGAGTTTCTGGGTTCTGGTTGTAGGCAGGTTCCTAGTGAGAGAGGACCATCGCCCTGCTCGGCAGAGGGTGTGGGGAGGAAGAGCTGAGTTTTCACTGGAAGCCTCCCACCAGGACAACTTGATGTTGGAGATGCAGATGAGGAAGAAAATGTGAGCACTGAACACCAAGAACAGAGATCTGATTGCTGGTTAGGGAGAATATTATCTTTTAATTCCATTTTTTCCCCCGGAACATAATTATAGGCTAGTTACTAAATCTTTGTTTTTGTTGTTGTTGCTTTTTAAATATGGCAATAATGTTATTTGCCATATTTAAAAGAGAATATTTAAATTACTAAAAAAAGTAAGAGAATGTCTAAATTGCTTTTAAAATCTGTTGTATTCACCATATCACTGTTCTTGCTGATGAGAAATGACTTTTACCTTCTTACTTAGAAGGAAATATCAGAAGCAGAAGCACATCTGAATATAATTATTTGGAAGCTCCATCCAAACATTTTTCAAAAAACATATATAGTAACACCAAATAAAATTAGAAGCACAGTTTATAAGATCTCCACTAAGAACAGTGCAGCAGGTAATTTTGGAGTGGCGATGGTTCCAGTTAGACTAATCTAATCATTTATGAAAAAGTGGTGGTAAGCTTGGACCGAGAGCATCCAAAAGAGAAATAGATTTAAAAGATTTTATTAACCTGCATTTATAAAAAGTCTAAATTTTCCTTCAGATCACTGCAAAGTTCTTCCTTACCCCTGTATTTCTATTAACGAAAACAGAAACAAAATTAAGAAAAAGAGAAGAGCTATGCCTTAGCTAATAACTACATGGTTTACACTTTTTAATTCCTCAGGGAGTCACCCACCACCCATGTGCAGATGTGCAGTGGCCCAGGGTTCACACGTTTCATCCTGAAGCTCCTAGACTTACTCACCGCACACCTGCTCTCTTCTGCCTCCTGCTCAGTGCCTTTCCCACCATTTATGCTGCCACCTAATCCCCGTGGTCGTGCTGCCTCTGGGTCTGCAGTCCCCTCTGATCTAAGCCTCAGCAGAGGAGCATCAAACAGATGGATCTGGGGTTTGGTCCTGACTTCTTTACTGAGTAGCCATGTGACCTTGAGCAACTGTCTCAAATTCTCTGAGTTTCAATTTCATGGCCTCTAAAATGTAGGCAACAATTACCTCAGAGCATTGTTGTGTAATTGTTGTGTAATTTCCCTCAGTTTGACAAATGGTGTCTCTTCTATCATTTCCCCACCCCTACCCTCGACCAAGCATCCTCCTCTCCCCCCGAGACGCGTCCATCCCCTTCCAGCCTGTGTCCCTGCCCTGCTGGGCCCCTCCTCTGTCCCCTGTCGTTTTCACCCAGCCACTCCCTGCCGTGGCCTCCGGCTTCAGAAACTCACCGTGTCCGGAGCGGAGCCTTCTCCGACCACCTCAACATTTACATGGTTTGGTACTCTCTTAGCCCCGCGCTCCCTGTGACTTTTCACAGTTGTCTGTTTTCATCTAATCGCACTGGGCTGCAGACCCCATGACAGGAGACTCTGCTGTCTCATCCCCCTTGACTAGCACAGTGCTGGTCCAGGCGACTGGTTAGACAGAGGAGTGTTTTACAGAGCACTTCCCCCCGGGGCCCGGGCCTGAGGAACTCCAGGAGAAATCTGTGCTGAGTGAAGTTATTCATTGAGGAAAGAGAAAAACAAGGGTGATAAATGCAGAGTCTTCAAGCTGATAAAGAACTGTATGTAGAAACAGTGTTATCTAGAAAAATGGCACAAGCCACAGATCAGATTTTTTTTAGTAGCTATGGTGACAAACGGGGCATTTGGTGACAATGGATCAGGGTGGAGGCACCTAGAAGTGCAGGGGAGCTCAAGATAAGGAGTGGATCAGTCACAGAAAGGTGAAGGGCCAAAAAATTTAGGAAAAATCGTAGGTCAAAATAGGGTAAGGAATCAAAGTTGACTAAACATCAACAGAAGACAAAGGAATTGAAGGTCAAAGAACAGTCAGTTAAGCCAGAGACCCCAGTCCCAGGCATCTAGGGTAAAAACAGTCACTCTGAAACTTGCACAAAGGCTGTCTTGGCCGGGCTTCTCCTTGTCTTCCTGCGAGGACCCACATGTGCTTTCCCAGCCTGGTGCCCCACCAGCCTGGACGCTTTATGTTGGTTCCCACCGAAATGAGTTTCTGATGGCTGCTGCAAGATTTTTTCATAGTTTCCCAAAGCACTGCATTTTCATTTGCTTAGATTCAACCCTTTTCATGGTCCAGAATACTGAAGCTCAGAGAGGTTAACTGATTTTCCTTAAATGTTCATTTATATCTTCAACAAATACAGTAGTTATTGAGTGTATATTATATATGTCAGATACTGTTCTAGATCCTGGAGATGCAGTAATAAACAAGGCAAACTCAATTGTGGACCTCCTGCATTTAGGCTAGCAATTTCTCAGATCTAATGAGCGGCAGGATGAAATCCAAGCTTACGACGTAGGTCTTCTAAAATTAAACCATGTGGGCATTTCCCACACACCCCATCTCCCATCTCCACCGTATTTTATATCTTTCTATGGTTCATTAAACAGATAATGCTCCTAATATTTACTTTCATAAATCTTGATTTTTCTGCAGGCATTTTGGATGATTCAAGTGGTAAAAATATTTGTTCTCTCCATATGAAACTGTCAAGGTTAATGTTTAAAAGGTTTATATTAATATATTCTGGGTTTCCTTACTCTTTCCCCTATCCACAGGCACAGTTTCACTTGCATATTTGAAATGCACATTAACTGTAATGCAAGTCAAATGCTGTTTGCCCAAGCAAAAGGACCTCCAGGGAGGTGTTGTCCAGATGTTGTAATAACAAGAGTCTACCTTAATATTTTCTAAAAGTCCTATTAATGGAAACTAATAGTTTGTGATAAATATCCAGGATAGCTGAAACTTATATTAAGAAGGCCCTCAGTCCTGCTGGAAAGAAAATTAATCCATTTAATTTTTCTAAATATTAAAATAAAAACTTCACATAAAAATTAATTTTTCAAGTTGCAAACCAATTATAATTATCAGTTGTTCCTATCACCCAAATGCTGACTCAAGAGCTAGATCACTATCTTTTTGAAATTAGCTACACATTTAAATGATTATTGATTGAGCACTTGAACCAAGCCTTAGGTAAAAATGGGTCTTTGAAAATACAGCTTGAAAATTGAATTCATGCCATTGATTAAAGAACCCACCAGAAATAAAATTAAGGTTTTGCCTGGTCTACTGATTTTTGACCATAGCTCTGTGAGGCACTGATATTGCTGTTCTGAGATTTCATCATGAAAACAGATACTCTTGTCCACAGTACTCTTTGTTTATATAAGAACTTATATTAAATTTACTCTTTTTCTGTAGTAGAACTGGGAATGATTTTCAAGTGTTTATGCAATAAAATTAAAGATATGTCTCTATATATAATGAGACAAAGTTACTAAAAACCAGGAAATCTAAATGAGTAAATCTGGTTTTAGGGTGCTTATTAATAAAAACAAACTATAGACTATTGACAAGATCAATACTGTGCTGGAAAATCCTTAAAGTTGAAATAGGTATCAAAAAAAATATGTAGTGCTCATATAATGTAGGTGGCTTTGACTATTATCAAGTGATGCAAATTGACATAAACTCACATTCCAGAAATTTAGTGGTGTCTTCTGTAGAGAGCTGTCTGTTGTTTTTGTAGCAGTGCAGAAGAAACAATTTATGGAAAGTGCTTTTCCGTGTCTTAAGATTTCTCTGACCCAAGAACATGAATAATATAACACATTTTTTAATCCACGGAAGCTTGAATTTAATCATTTGCCAGCCTGCAAAATAATGATCATTATTGGGTATATTCATTGAACAATATATTGGAGATTTTTTTTGCATTAAAAAAATTTGTAACTCAGAATTGATGTGGATCCTAACCTAACTTAATTAATTTAATATAATTGCCTCTTATTAGAGTGAAGTTATTAGTTATTTATTTCATGAAACACCAGTTGCCAATGGTAGAAGTGGAACTGGAAAGCAAGAACACAGAGGGAGCATGACAGCCCAGGATGAGACGAGCCAGACGGCGCCATGATGTGCTGTGTCCGTCATCCTCTGAGGCATCCCCCAGCCCAGAGGTGGGGGGAGAGTAGGGGCCGGGACACGAGAGACGAGGGAGCATTCTCCTCTGGGCTGCTCCAGTGACAAGCACAAGACACTGAAATCCAAGGCCGGGAGCCATCCTGAGGAGCTCTCAGAGGAAAAGACCTGGAATCACTCAATCGGGAAGCCGAGACAAGATGGTCAGTAGCAAATGGACTGGGGACAATCTCCAGCTGTGTCAGCTTCAGCAATCCTGTGGCTCTCACTCAAAAATAGCCCTAAAGCAGCCAGAATTGCCCACTCTGCCCACTTCCTTGGATTGGTTATGACATGTGCACGTGCATGTGTGTGTGTGTGTGTTAGTAGTAGTTTAATAAATGCAGACTGTTACAAGGAGGCGGGCGGATGTCCATTTCTTTTAGAGAAAAGATATTTATCTTTAAGTATTAAATATGTGTCATCTATTCCCTTCTATTTGGAATGAATATTGTCCATGAAGTTATTAGACTCAATAATGTGATGTGTTGCTAGGAGTAGATCTCAGGGTGAATCTGTTTTTTATGATATAGCAAAAAATAGCTTTTTAATTATCTTTATATCAGGTTTGATAGCTGTGACATTTCTCCCTCAAATAATAATATGTTTAAGTACATTATTTATAGCTGGAATGGACTCCAGTGTTCTCAGAGACCAAGAATGCCTGCTTAATACAAAATAAAAGCAAAATAAAAATCCTTCTAAGATGAAACAATTCAATTATTGTACTTCACAGAATGTACTTGTGTGAAAATGGATAGCCAAAGGTGTGGCAAATTATTTGAAAGTAATGCCCCCAAGTAACCAATCTAGTTTAGATGCTTAACAGAGTGATGGACTCCATGAGGGGTCCTTAGTCCTGCTGATGTGCCCTGACCCTCCCAGCCTCTGCTGGCACCCAGATGGCTGCCACTTAAATTGTAGAGAGTCTGCATCTCCCAGCACCTGCAGAGAGTCTGTGTCACTCTGGAGCTAACCCAAGTCACAGGCTATGCCTTCCTTGTGAGCCAAGTTCTTTCTTCCTGGAGGGTGTGTGAGGAGTTAAGTCATTAAGTCAAATTCAAGGGGAGACCTAGCATCCAGTTTGGGGCATGGTGGGGACCTGGGGACGAGGACCTCCTGGACTTGAAGAGGGGTTTCCCCCTCAATCCCCGCAGACACCGTTTGTGTTGGCGAGGCTGGGGCTGGCCTCAGTCGGCACTTGGCCAAGGCTGCCTTTTTTAAGTTGAGCAGCCGTAGCAACCCTGATTAACAGGGCCTTGCATGGGGCCTTGAAATTCAGACTACCTTTCTAGGAGCCACCAAGATTGCTCTTGCTCACCAAACCATGGTGACCACCAACACTTACAAAGTGTCACAAGGGCAGACCCCCTGGCAGCTCCAAGGGTGTTACGTCGATTAACTCATTGACATCCTCGCCATCCTTGATGCACTGTGCGTCCTCACTTTACCAAGCAGTATCAGTCACTGCATGTGATAATAAGCAGGGATCACGTTTCAGAAGGCAAGTCAAGAGCTCTGCCTGAGTCTTTCTTAGGATGTATGATTTCTTGCCGTGTCTTGCCAGTCACCGGAGGATGGAGGCCACACCTTGCGCATGGAACACGGACCACTGCACGCAGCACTTTTAAACTGCAACATGATGACAATGCAAAGAGATATAAAAATCAGTGTACAAAGCAAAAAAAAAAAAAAAAAAAAAAAAAAAAGAAGAAAGGTTAAGAGCAAGTAGGGGAGAAGAGAATCCAGATATGCCTAGAGCCTGCACAGGGGTGAAAATCTGACGGTAAATGTGCCTCTCGGTTTCCTCAAATCCCAATGCACAGTAGTTAACCTCACTGATCCTGGGTGAGTTACTGCATTACCTAACATAGAGGCAAAGTCTCTCTGGGCAGCGAATTACAAGACAGATACATGTATCCTCTAGCTTCACAGAATTTCTTACGCATTTTCTCACTGCCGTTGTTCAATATCATTATCACCATCGTGATCACTGTTATTATCATTGCGTATAAATCTTTGGTGACATTTCTGTTGGCTGTCTTCCTTTATTTATTCCTTCAATGTTTACCGGGCTTTTACTAGGTCCCAGGATTGTTGCACACGGAGATGAAGAGGACACAGTCCCTGCCATCAGAAGTCTATTGGACAAGATATGTGTACAAGCAAATACTTGTAAAACAACAGAAAGGACAGTGACAAAAGTATGTATTCTACAGGACCTGGAAAGAGCGGATGTGTAGGAAACACTTCCCAGAAGAAGTGAAAGCTTCAGTTTTTGCTCTAGTTTTAAATGCCAACTAGAAGTTGATTATTTTGAAGAGAAAATGGGAAAACATCTGGGGACAGAAACTGAGAGCTGAGAAATAGCAGAATGTGTGAGAAGAATTATACAGTAACTAGCTCAGTGTTTCTGGATCATAAAAAATGAGGCAGAGGAGTACCCATTGTCACTGCTGTGAACATAAATGGATCCAGATAGAGGCACGTCTTACAGCCCAGGCTAACTTGGACCGAATCTTCTGGCAATGGAGAGGTACTGAAGGCCCTAAGCTTTTGTGGTACTTGCTTTCAGACTTTCCCACCCATTTCGCAACATCAGGCCCTGATGGAGCCTGCACCTCGTGTGTGACACGAGATGGCCTGGGGTTGGTCTGACATCCCACCAGCAAAGAGCTTTTGTGTCTGGCTTGCAGATCTTTGGCCAAAGCAAAAGTTGCCATTATGGGAATAACTTTCAGATTTCTGAAGGCTCCCCCAGTTACCGCGTGGGAGCCAGTTCTGCCCGGAGAAGCTGACTCTAGGAGGCATATTATTACAACGCAAGCCAGATATGAATATTTAACCTTTCTGATTCTGAATGATTTAACAGATGCCTCTGCAGTGTCTGAGGAAATGTGCTCCTTCTAGGCCTAATAAAAATAAGCATCATTGCCACATTAGTATGCAATAACGGTAGAAATAAGGACTGCTGTTCATACCGGGTTAGCGTTGTCTGCATCATGGATAGGTCTCTGCAGAATCTGGCAACAAGTGAGAAATTACCACCAAAACAAACCCAAACAAGAATAAGCGCAAAGCCCCACGTGCGCCCAGACAGTTAGTGCTGAAAGTGTTAATGCTTGCACCGAGGCTGCTGATTCACCTACTACAGTATGGTTCATGGCCCAGATGTTCCTAAGGAGGACCATTTACAGGATTTCTTTCAGCGCATGGTATATTAGCATCCCATTTTAATGAATTCCATAAATAAAAGATGATGAAATGCCCATGTTTTGCAAATTGTGTGAGGTTAGCTTTATTTCACAATCTGGCTATAAGATTCCTGCAGCCAGTTTTCCTTTCCCTCCTTGGCTTTATTTTCTGAAATAATATTCTTGCATTTAGTCATGTTAAAACAGTGTGCCCTTTCATTATAAACATGATGGTATTGAATCTATTTTTTTCCACGTCCTGAATATCACCTGCCATGCCAGTGAAATTGATCAGCTCAGGTAATGGAAAGCTGCCTCATGTTTGTAAGATAGAATGCACTGATTCCTTCTTCTAGTTAGTTGTAATCCAGGTAACTGATCACAGAAAACTGCCAGCAGAATAATCAACTCTATGGAAAAAAAAGTGTGTTTATACCTTTCTAGGGAAGCATTCAAATAAGTGATTTTTAGTATAGATGCATGCTTAGTCATGTTAATTTGAGCATTTGAAAATTCTTTACAAATAGAAAGAAACTCAACTTATAAATAATTGGAAAATGGGGTGGTGCCTTCGTTATTCATACCTTTAAGAGTTCCATAAATCTGGACCACAAATTATCAGTGTCTTCAAAAATAGCCCTCACTTTAAACTGCCTTAAGAGTAGATCATTCTTTGTGGTAGGCAACCTCTGAAAATGCCCCCAGGGATTCTCACTTATGGTGTTATCCCCCTCCCTGTCAGGGTGGGCTGTCTAACGGCTGGTATAAGGCAAGGGTGGTGGGATTTCACTTCTGAGATGAGGTTACAAAGACTTTGCCTGGTGTCTTGCTTGCTCTCTCACTTGCCAGCTATCTGCTGTGAGCTGCAGTTATGCAGAGACCCACAAGGCAAGGACCTGAGGCCCTCGTTCAACAGCCCAGGAACACCTGAATCCCGCCAGCAACCACTGAGTGAGCTCAGAAGCAGATTGTGCCCTCGCTGAACATTGACAGGACTGCAGCCCCAACTGACTCTTTGGTTCCAGCCCATGAGACAGAGCCGGGATGAACCACATTCCTGATGCCAGAAACTGAGATAATGAATGTGTGTTGTTTTAAGCCACCAATTTGCTATGCAGCAGCAGATGATTTAGTTATTAAGAAATTACTCTGAAGAACTTCCAAACATACTGTTTGGAGGTCATCCTGAAAAGTACATTTCATTAGCAATACACGGAATGGGGATGGAAACTGGAAAGCGCCATTGGCAGCTGGAAGATGAACGCTGGAGAGGTCAGTTCACAGCAGCAGAGGATGGGGGTTTCCAGGGGCTGGGGTGGCTGCAGCAGATGTGGGTCAGAATCTCAGTTAGGTGGAAGGAATAAGGTCAGGCTATCTGTTGGATAACATGGTGACCATAGTTAATAACAACGTGTTATATTCTTGGACATAATCAAAAGAGTAGATTTTACATGTTCTCACCACAAAAAATGATAAGTATGTGGGGTTATACACATGTTATTTAGTTCTTTTTAGCCATTCCTCAAAGTATATATTAATATATTTCAAAACATTATGTTGTACACAATAAATATACACAAATTTTATGTCAATTAAAAAATAAATAATTAAATATATATATAAAAAATCTAGATTACAGGACATTGCTTACGTATTCAATAAAAATGGGCATGCTAAAAAAAAGTTGAAAAGTTTTCTCTAATATCCAAGACCTTAGATTAGGGGTTTGCAAATTATGGCCCTTGGGCCAAATCTGTCCCACATCCTGTTTTTACAAATAAAGTCTTATTGGAACACAGCCACGACAATTTATTCACATATTGTCCATGGCTGTTTTGCTTGAAAACTGCAGAGTAGTTGCGACAGGGATTGTATGCACAGCAAAGCCTAACGTATTTACTAAAATACTGACTTCTCAAAAAAAACAGTTTGTTGAGCTCTGCTCTATCTTAAACTTACTTTAAAGAAACTGCACATATTCTAAATGAAGAATATCATCCAATGTACAAGTGTAAAAGAAAAGTCAAGCTCTGGGAACATATGTAATGAACTATTTGAGTGTGAACTGCTATTGGTATTTAAACATCCCCGTTGTGATTTGGCTGTGGAAGCCAGGAGACCATTTTGTTTACAACAAACGGTGCCCCACCGGCTGGTGAAACCAGCCCTGTTCTGGTCATATCTTCATTCAGGAATTCTAAACGTTTTAACAAAGTATTGCTTTGTTTCATTTTATATTTCCAATTAAATTGCCAGCTCCCAAAAAAAGAATTTTAAAGCCAAAATGTATCCTACAGCTTATTAAGTCCAGCACCTTCTCTTTACAGATAATGAAACTGAAATCTGGAGGGATTGTACCACCTGCCTAATATGCCCACTACGTAGTGGCAGAGGCTGAAATAGAAGTTCTTTCTCCCCTCCTTTGGTTTTCTACCTTGCTCTCATTAGCATCAAGAATAGTATACCACAGTCTACGACGTGCATGTTTAATAACCTCCTCTCAAGACAACTCCGCAACACCTACGGTGATAGTTGCTGTTAGCACTAGCACTCACCAAACGGCCATGTGCCCTTTTCTTCCTGTGCTCTTCTCTTGAGCTTGGGTCAATAACACTGAAGTCAGGCCAGTGGGAAGCAAAAGTGACAAAAGACACTCCTGGGTTTGTCCTTCTTCACTGCACTGGTGCCCTGAGGAGCCCGGGCTTCGCTATGGCATAACTGCAAAAGGAAGCCTCCTGGGAGTCTTCCGCTTAGAAGAGAGCCCACAGGAGACACACTGACCCTCGCCAGACTGTGATGTGAGTGAGAAAATTGAAGACATGCTGTATCGAGTCGTTGATATTTCAGAATTTGTTATTGTCAGTGCCTGCTATTACTATGATTATCTGCAATTTGACAACCATTTTCAACTAGAATTAAAAATAGCATGAAGACGTAAGCCACACAAAAACTCTGAGTGGTAAACATAAATATTTCAAGGTTACTCAAGGACATTAGCCTTACCCATAGAGCAATCTGTCTGCTCCTTCTCCAAGGCCAAGTTACACATACTTTATGCTCAAGTGTAACTAGTCCACACAAGTGCCACAAAGAGATGCATTTTAATATATTTTTTGGTGTGTTTATCCTCAGCAGCACATAGTAGCCACCAAAGAAATATTTATAACATATGAAAATAAACTTGATGATCTGATTTCGCAGACATTAAAAGATACAGAGCAGTAAAAACCATAGGGAGCAGAAAATTAAATTAGTGGCGAAGACTCAACAAGCCCCACACGTGACAACAGCCTAGCTATGGGATTCCCCCTCAGTTCGTACAACCACCGATGCTACGGAAATCACCCCAAGTCTTCTGATCATCAACCCACTCACAGACTTGTGTCTGTGTCTGCGTCTGGGTGTGTGTCTACTGGATCACAGGAGCTGGGCTAAGTTCCATGAATAACATATTCTCCTGTGAAGGAGAATAAAATGAAAAAAAAAATTAGTCCTTGTGATCAAGGAACTCACAACAGACAGAGATGGGAGAGAGAAAAGTCCTTGAGAGGCAAAATGTGGGCTTGTTCCTTTTCTGCCCTCTCTCACCCTCTCCCCAGGTGAGGGTCCCCGCAGGGGAGGAATGTGCAGTGCAGGCTGCCCTGTGCAAAACCAAAGAGAGCGGTTTCCCTGATCTACTCTCCAAGAAAATGTGTGAGAGAAAGGAAGGTGGAACTATCTCCTGTGCTCCGAAATTATAGACTGTGCCTCGGATCAGGAACTGCAACTTAACAAAGAGCAATGCTCCAGATCTAATGCGTATAACACCTTGAACACAGAGGTCAAGGGAGCAAGTGGGTGTGAGTGTTAGCCTGTTTATTCCCGGAGGATAAATAGCAATCGTGTTTGAGAGATTCCTCTGCTCCTCATCCCTGTCCAGATACTGAGACTGTGCAAGCTGAACATTCTAAATCGTGAGGCAGTCCTGATTGATTTATTCCCTCATTCAGCAAATGTTTACTGATTGCCTACTATCCGTCAGGCACTACTCTGGATATTAGGGATCCAGTTGACAGTAGCACAAAGTGGGGCTTCTACTTTTAATGGGAAGAGATACAAATAATAATCAAGAAGAGAGAAAGAAATGAGCAAGATAGTTTCTGCTGAGCTTCCTAAAAGGAAGGTAAGGTGTGTTGAGTTGGAGCTGTGGATTGACGGAGACAAGCTAGTTTGGGTGTTGTGGTCTGGGAGAGAGAAGAAACCCGAGAGGTGGGGAAGAGCCAGCTCCTGCAGCCCCCAGGGCCCTGGGAAGGAGTCTGGGCTTTGCTCTAAGTCAGTGGGGAGCCACTGCAGGTAGGAGAGGGAGGAAGCCAGGGGAAGTGATGTGAGCATGTTTGTATATTAAGAAGATCATTCTGCGTTGCAGACAGCAAATGAGAAACAAGAAGAGCAGTTTGGAGGTTATTGCAGTAATTCAGGCTAGAAATGACGGCAGTTTGGACTAGAACACGGCAGTAATGTGGTGAGAAGCAGAGGCGTGGAGACTGCGTGTCTGCTGAAGGGTGGGTGCAGATATTGAGGGATGGATGAGGGAGACTGGTCTCTGCCTTTGGTGCCTGGCCAGCGGTGTTATGCTGGTACGCATATGTACCTATTCCCTATTTTCTTTAATCTTAATTAAATCTTAATCTTGATTTTTTTGTTTCTCTGTTTAACATGTTTGTAAATGTATTTTTTCCAATTCTTGTTCTTTCCTCAGAGTTAATTTATCAAAAATGGAAATAAAATATATCAAACTCACACACTGTTCTCTCTCACTCCCTTTATTTGAAATTACAAAGCAAGTACGTGTCCATTCATTCATGGCTGTTCTTCCAAAAATTAGAAATGGCCAATTGTTATTTTTCCCTTCAGAATATGTTTGGTGTGGTCAGGAGACAGCATTCTAGAAGGCCGTGGGGTCAGATATGGAGAAGAGACTGAGCAAAGACTTGGTCAAGACAAAGCTGTGTTTCCAGAGAACAGATTCATTACAGACTCTGGCAAGTTTTTCCAAAATACTCACTGCAGTCTTTTTCCCTTCAAGCACCAGCCTTCGTAATTCTGGAAAAGAAAATCCAAACTCTTGTCATTGACCTGATTCCAAAGGATTCTTGAATCCTTAAAATACACCCCAGAATATTTTGGAGAGCTATGTAGTTGACATTTTTTACATTATATAAGAGAAGCTTTGTTTTGTCTTGTTTTGTTTTGTTTTGACACAGGGTCTTGCTCTGTCGCCCTGGCTGGAGTGCAGTGGCATCATCACAGTTCACTGCAGCCTCAAACTCCTGGGCTCAAGTGATCCTCCTGCCTCAGCCTCTTGAGTAGCTGTGACTACAGGGGCATGCCACCACGCCTGTCTAATTTTTTCTATTTTTCTTTTAGTAGAGACGGGGTCTTGCTCTTGCTCCGGCTGGTCTCGTGCTCCTGACCTCAAGCAATCCTTCCACCTCGGCCTCCCAGAGTGCCAGGATCACAGATGTGAACCACCGTGCCCGGCCAAGAGGAGCTTTTATCGAAATGTCATCTGCCTGTGGAAACAAACTCTCTGGAAAGATTAAGGAGAGCTCCAAGCTGCTCATATGGTAAATCACTCACAGGAACAAGCCTCAGTGGAAGGGCTGTCTGCCTCTCACCAGCAGATCAGGATCTGCTAGAAAGCCGGAAGTTAAGAATGCTCAGGATACCTTGGGTTTCATGGATCAACATGGGAAGAGATGCACAATTTGAATCTCCAAAAAAACCACATCCAACACCTTTCAGCATGCAGGTTTATGACTCTATTTTTATTCCATGCAAGGAAGGAAAAAGGCTAAAATATTCCATCTTCTCAGTGGGCTTATGAAAGTAAGACTGAGTGTCTATCCAGTGGCAACCCCTCATTAAAATAAGCAGTCTGGAGCCATCATCTTCACAGCAATGTACTAACACAACTCCATTAAATAAACTGAGTGTTTTTTGTAAATGGTTGATGAGGTTCATTTTGGATTATGAATATCGTATTTATTGCTGTTTTATGTGTAATATTCAAATTTATGGCTAATTCTTCCAGCAGCAGCTCATAGTGAGGGCCATTTAAAAGGGTTTTCTTTTTTTCCCTCTAAAATAGGTGGAATGTGACCTAATTTTTATGGATATTAAAAGTAAAATACTTACCTATTTAATAAATACTGAAACTTTAGCAAGTATATCGAAAAATCTGCTGTGTGTCTGACATTGTATGTGAAGTCATTGTGATTGAAACCCCAGTGTTATTTTTCACATATGTCCTGCTTGGGACTTGCAGTACTGATCTAGCTGTCAGATTAAATGGCAGGGCTGGTTGTTGCACAGGAGGTTTATTTAAGGCACTAAAGTAATGCTCTTATGAGTTGACAAGTCCAGAGATAGTTCCCACTGAAGGGAATAGAACCGTACTAAGCAGGTTCTAGGAAATCAGGACGGGAGCCTGTGAGCCGTGAAGTGGTCCCACTGCACAGACTGCACAGCAAGGACTGGAGGATCAGTGAGTGTAGGGGCTGGCCAAGGACTGACATCTTTACCACGTAAGTCGCCCTTAACAAGTCATGAACCTAAAAACCATAGGGAGATACCACTTCACACCCATTAGTATGGCTTTTAGCAAAACAAACAAACAGACAAAAACAGAAAATAATTTTTGTCAGTGGTGAGAAGTAGGGGTCCTGTTTCATTCTCTTCTGCGTGTGGTATCGAATTCTCCCAGCACCAACTATTGAATAGGGCTTCTTTTCCCCAGTGTATGCTGCTGTCTGCTTAGTCAAAGATCAGTTGGTTATAGGTAGATGGTTTTATATCTGGGTTCTCTGTTCTGTTCCGTGGATCTATGTCTCTATTTTTGTACCAGGATCATGCTGTTTTGGTTACTGTAGCCTTGCAGTATAGTCTGAAGTCTGATAATGTGATGCCTCCAGATTTGTTCTTTTTGCTGAAGATTGCTTTGGCTATTTGAGCTCATTTATGGTTCCAAACAAAGCACAAAATTATTTTTTCTAGATCTGTGAAGTATAACTTTGGTAATTTGAGGGGGATTGCATTGAATTTGTAAATCATTTGGGGTAGTATGGACATTTTAACAATGTTGATTCTGCCCATCCATAAACATGATATGTTTTTCCATTTGTTTGTATCCTCTGTGATTTCTTTCCTCAGAGTTTTGTAGTTCTCATAGACATCCTTGGTTAAGTATATTCCTAGGGATTTTATTTTCTTTGTAGCTATTGTGAATGGTATTGAGTCTTTGATTGGAATCAACCCAAGTGCCCATTAATTCATGAGTGGATTAATAAAATGTGGTATATGTACACCATGGAGTACTACTCAGCCATTACTAAAAGATGAGTTAATACCTTTTGCAACAATCTGGATGGAATTAGAGATCATTCTCCTAAGTGAATTATCTCGAGAATGGAAAAACAAACACTACATGTATTCATTTTTAAATTGGAACTAACCAATGAGCATACATGTGCACAGAAGGAAGTAAAACTCAGTGGATATCACCCGGGGTGAGGGGAGAGAAGGGGAGGGGAAAAAACTTACCTAATGGGTACCATGAGCACCATTTGGGTGATGGGCACACCTTTAGCCAGGACTCAAGAATTACAAAAGCAATGCATGTAACCTAAAACATTTGTACCCCCTCAATATTTTGAAATTAAAAAAAAAACTTCTCTAATTTGGGGGAAAAAAAACAGAAAATAAGAAGTGTTGGTAAGGATGTGGAGAAATTGGAAACTTTTTGCATTGCTGGTGGGAATGTAAAATGGTACAGCCACTGTGGAAAACAGTATGGCAGTTCTTGGAACAATTAAACATAGAGTTACTATTTGATCCAGCAATATCATTTCTGGGTATACACTCAAGGGAGTTGAAAGCAGGTACTCAAAACAGATAATTTTTTTTAACTCATGTTCTTAGTAACATTATTCATGGTAGCCAAAAGATGGAAGTAACCCAAGTGGATGAGTGGGTGGCTACATGGATGGATGGATGTATAAACAGAATGTGGTTTGTACATACAATGAAGGATTATTCAGCCTTAAGGAGGAATTAAATTCTGACACATGCTTCAACATGGATGATCCTGGAAAACATGCTAAGTGAAATAAGCCAGTCACAAAAGGGTAAATATTGTGAGGTTTCTAGAATAGTCAAATTCATAGACACATGAAAGTAGGATGGTGGGTGCTGGGGTCTGGAGGGAGGGGGTTTGGGAGTGATTATTTAAAGGACACAGATTTTCAGTTTGGAATGATGAAAACGTTTTGTAGATGGATGATGGTGATGATTGTGCAACAGTGCAAATGTACCAAACATCGCAGAACTGTATACTTAAAAGTGGTTATGATGGCAAATTTTATGTTATATATATTTTACCACAATAAAAAATCATGACAAAGAAAAATGTAAAAAAATAAACACCCTCATAGCAAAATGGGGAACTGATATGAAGAGGCAAATCAAATGCTTGAAACATATTCCCCTCGGAACCTGGATCTATCACGATGTGCTAGTTTGTTTGTGTAACTTTGAACCAAGTCCTTAATCTCATCAAACGTCAATGTATTATAATTATCTGTAAGATGATGATGATAATTATTCCATCCCAGCACCACAACGAAGATTAAGTGTCATAAAATATAGTAGGATGTTTTTTGCTGCAGTGAACAAGGAGTTCCACAAATCTTTTCACTTCTTTCCCTTTGTCTCAGCTTTGCTGCCAGGGCACTCTCCTGGTTTCGCTCCTGTCTTTAAAGGAGGCTTGATTCCTGTTTGCCACTTCCCTCTCTCCTCTGACTGCATTGCTTTTAAGTCACTCTACGCCTTATGTGTGGCTGTCTATGTTTATGTCTGTGTCTGCCACTGAATGTCAGATTCTCTGTAGCTTGGCTAAGGATCATCTTATCTGTGCACTTTCCACAGGGGTTGAGCCATGCTTTGTACACAAGAGGTGCATATTTTTCACTCTGGTTGCTTATACCATTTCTGCAAGTAAACACGGGCTCAGAAGTTCCATGCACAAGTGTGTTTGTGAATGGCGGAGAGACTCGGAGGGGAGGGGGCATGGGAGGAGGAGGTGTTGACACAACGTGTGAGGATGAGGA
This sequence comes from Daubentonia madagascariensis, assembly GCA_023783475.1. Lineage (NCBI taxonomy): Eukaryota > Metazoa > Chordata > Mammalia > Primates > Daubentoniidae > Daubentonia > Daubentonia madagascariensis. The sequence continues at coordinate 4,471,394 of JAKFHU010001035.1, forward strand.
AGGGGCCAGGGTATGGCAGAGGGGAACACCAAGGAAGTACAAATGCAGTAGGTAAACAGGCAGCAGTGAGAGAGGAGGAGGGGAGAAAACACTGAGTTAGATTCACCCCAGGTCTCTTCTAAGAATCCATGAAACCATGTGCCAAATCAAACTTCCATGACCAATTGTGGTGAGGGTAAGAAAAACTTTAAAAGAACACATATGCCTAAAAAATAGTTCTTGTTAACATTTAGTCTATCTCTAACTCTTAAACATTGGCTTATACATTTTTACAGAGGGAGAAACATGGTAGGAGAAACTTAAAAAAGAATAAAAATGACAATATTAGGAGCTATTGCCACCTAAAGCCTAATCATAAGTTAATGTAAATTATGATACAAAAAATCCTTAAATATGATTTAGCATATTGAATATAAACTGATAGGATCAGAGTAAAAAAATATATACCTGTGACTTCAGCTCGAAGAATGGCACACTACCTACTGGCTCACTTTGTTAGCTGATTAGAAATGTCATCCCGCACTTCTCACTCCTAGAAAAGAAAGACTCTTATTTGAAAGCACTTTCTATACTGCAAAGCGCAATATAGATGAAAGTAGCTGTTACTATTATTTTATTCCCTGCAGACCAGTGGCTTTAGACAATGATACAGTGAATGAGGCTGCTAAGTGAGACAAATAAGACACTGCACAGGGAACTTTTCTTAAAAGCTGAATGTTTTCATAGACACCACTTGACCAGCTATCCTAGGTTCTTACTGAAGCATCCTGAACAGTTAAATTTCTCAGAGCTATCCCAAACCAGAGCAACCTCACAGAGCCCCGCTATTCCAAGAAATCGGCTGTGAAGCTGTGAGTTGTTATGTTCTGGCTGACCATGGATAAGGGTGTTTGCATTTGAGATTGTGTGCATGGGATTTAAACCAGCAAACTGCAGCCTTTATCTCAAATACCCATCAACATCAAAGCTGTTAAAGCAAACTACTTTCCATAAAACTGTTTTAAAAAAAGCTTGAAGCCACAGAGCAATAGGAAAAACAAAATTTATCACCCAGGCCTAAAAGGGAATTTAGAATCCAGTTGTTTGAAGAAAGGAACTACTGTGTTATATGATGCTGAGGTGGGAAAAAAATCAACAAGGACCACCAGTCTTCAGGGGAAGTGGCAGAGAGAATGTCCAGCAAGGCATGTGTCAATCAATCCCAGGCTGTCAGAGGGACTAAGTAGCACTGCCCATCGGAACTTGCCCTGTTCACCATCTGTGCTGTCCAGTACAGCAGCCAGAAAACACATTTGACTACTGAGCTCTTGAAAAGTGACTGGGGTGACCAAGAACTGGTCATAACATAATTTTATTTCAACGTAATTAATTTAAATTTCAATAGCCACATGTGGCTTGTGGAGACCATATTGGACAGCACAGGATGGTGGTTGCAAAAGTGTTAAGAGACAGAAATTAACTCCATTGAGCTGAATATCCATTCGTTCATTCAACTAAGCAAAATCCACTGGGCATGCCCGCTAGCTACTGTGTTTGGTAACAGGATGCAGAGAAAAAAGACAGTCTCTGCCCTTAGAAGTTTAAAGTCTAGTAGCAAAGAAAGGCAAGTACAATGAAATTGTTGCCATAATAAAATATAAATATAGAATTAAAGGACGCACAGGTCTCTACAGCAGTGAAGAAGAGGTGGCTGAGGGGTGTGGTATTAGAGTAGGACACACCGATAGAGTAGTTGTTGTCTGAGTTGTGAAGAGTGAGTTGCCTTCAGCAAGTAAAGGCAAGGTAGAACGTTGCAGACAGAGGAAATGCATGAAGAGTCAAGATAAGTGGCAGAATAGTGCATTCTGCGAACTCTGGGTACAATACAAGCCTCTCCCCTGAACTACATTCTCCTGATTTGCTGGTTACCTGTGGCTTTCCAGCGTCCGTGAGGTCCTGATGCCAGCTGTGTGCTGACCTCTCAGCCGTTAGGCTACTCAGGGGCCCCCACACACGCTTTTGCTCTTACCAGTCTGAAGATTAGCTTAGCAAGAGGCATTTCTTACTGTTCACAAGCCTGCTTATGCCAAGGGTTCTTATTATTCTGCCATGTAATTAAATATCAATGAAACTAATTAAGTAGGAAAATTTATTTAAAAGATGAAAATTGAATATGAGCAAAACAACTGTAAAAGTTTGGAGAAAGTTCACAAAACTTGAAGGATTATGTAGTCAAGTGGCTTTGCATTCCATTTTAAAGCATCAAATCTGGAAATTATATATAAAGCATTATGTTTGTAGCTTTATGTAAGAAAAATGATGCATAACTCCAATTAATTGATCTATGCTCAAAGAAAAGTTCTTGGTCCTGCATGAGAACTTTGGCAAATTAGTGTAAACTTATACATTTTATGTGATAATAAAATATTTAGGATGTCATGGACTAGAAGAACATACAGAATGATAGACTGCGCAGCCTTTCACAAGAAGGAATTCCTTCTTTCCATCGCATGGGACCTAGTGACCACGGAGTTTACCCTATAATTGCAACAGAAACCTGAGTAACCCTATAAGAAGTAGAGGGTGATCGTGACTGACAACCAGCTGTCATGGAAAGTGAAAATTTGAAGAAATGGAAAATTGACAAGACCTGTTGATTGACTAATTATGGAGGCTGAATTAATGGGATGAGTCAGGGATGTGTAAATTATGCCACGTTGAACTGTTAAATACATTCAAATATTGAAGCTGATGCTATTTGTTATGTGATGTAAGGAGGGGAGCAGGGTCATCTAAACATACTAATAAACATTTTATATTTATATGGAGTAGACCCTTGTGGCAGGATTCTCTCTTTTTCTGCCTCAAAATTTGTAACTCAATGTTACAACAAGGGGCATATATAGTTATATGTATTTGTACATGTATACACACACATATGTAAAAGGTAATATATAATATATAACTACATATCATACAAATATATATTTATATTTAAATACATTATGTAACATATATTTTTCAGAATCCTTTTACACCACAGCTCCCCAAACAAATGGATCAAGGGCTTTTGCGTCATTGGAAAAGGATAGAAATATCCTAGAACAAAGACGTTATTGTGCAACTTTCTATATTAAATTTTATCTACTAAATAAATCTACAGTGGATAATAGCCCTGAAAGCCAAATTTTGTTAAGTAAAAAAAATTTTTATTTCTTCTAAATTCCTAATGGTTTTTTTCAACATTAAATACCTAAATTTGGCAAATCAAAGAACAAGGATGTTATGATATAAGGGAAGTTTCCACAACAGAACAAGTAGAAATATTGAGCAAAATATACATATACATTCGTTTTCCAAATTTCTGAGATTGGGCAGAGAACTGTCCTTTGAGCACAGGCCAGCTGGCTTGCGTGTGGAAGAGGACAAGGCAGGGAAGAGGGAGAGGACAGGAAGGACATGCGTCTGACCTGAGTTCCCTGGTCGTCCACCACCCACCCCACCACAAACCGGTCCCAACCTGAAAGGCAGGATTGGAAGCAATCAGGGAGTGGGGAAATCCTGGGGGTGGGGAGGTGACTCCACACTGCCCGGGGCAGAGCCCGCGCACAAGTCAAGGAAGCCTCTGGATGATAAGGACGGGTGTGGAGGGGTGAGGACATGGAGCAGGTCGGCAGGCAGAGAGCCTACAGGAGGGTCCCGGGTCCGCCATGGCCAGCGTGGGAGAAACTTCCTAAGGACCCTGTAAGGAGATCGGAAGCCCAGTAAGGGGCAGGGGCAGTGGGGTGGGGACCCTCAGAAGGTCCAAGCCAGGAGCAAGGTGGAGCAGGCCACCGAGGCCCAGATGCACAGGTGCACAGGTAGGCATGGGGGTCGGCAGCCTGGTGCGGGCCGTGGTGGAGGAGCTCAGTTAGCACCAGCCCTGGGCACTTCGGATGCAGGGACCACGAGGAAAGGTCAGCGCCCAAAGACCAAGCAGAAGGAGCTACAGTTTACAAAATCCATCAGAAGCCCAGAGAGGAGCACACAGTGCTTGATCCCCGTCCATTACTGCAGAGGCGAGGGGCTGCCCAGTGCCCGTGCCACCGCGGGACGGAGAAGGACGGAGAAGGAGAAATGACAGATGAGCTTACTTCTCCTGGCCTGCTGGGGTGGCCAGAATCTCCCCTCACCTATCAGGGCAAAATCTTGGAATTGAAGAGGGTGCAGTTAGACCAGGAGTTACTCCACACTGGCATTAAAGCGCAGCGCTCTCAGCTACTGTGGGGGGAAGGGAACACATCTGGGTAACTGGGCAAAGGAACATAAACAAAGCCAAGCTAAGAGGAGGAATCTCCCTCAACGTGAGATTCCACCCTCTGATTTCATGAGGAATACGAATCTGGCTTTGGTAATGTATTCTTGCTTCTCCCACGTCCTGATGGTGGAAGGAGAGTGACTGGCAGTGGACACCTACCTCCTGGTCACTCACACGGCTCGAGAGCCTCCCCCTCGCATGCCTGCAGTGTCACGGTCGGAGGGCAAACTCATGGGGCAGGAAAGCCTGGGCAAAACCCCTTCCTCTTCCCCCCGAGCACGGTGGGAGGGATGCTGGGGAGAGGGGTCTATTCCACGAGGACACGGGGCTGAGGCTTGAACAGGGCCCTGCATGGGCAGAAACAGAGAGGGCTGGAGAAATGAGTTACAGAGATCGGGGGGAGCCCAGGAGGGACCTTCTTTGTGAATGAATCTCCCAGGGCAGTAGAGCGGGACGCCCTGGCAGAGTAAAGGCTTCAGCAAGGGACACAGTAGTCAGCAGGTGTGAAGGTAGAGTCCAGAGTGGGGACAGAAGGCCAGGGTGGACAGGGAGGAGTGGCTGCTTCCGAATCTCTAAGTGGGAGGTGACCTATGAACTGGAGGAAATAAACAGAAGTTTGGAAGCTTAATTTCCAGTTACGAGGCCAGTGGGTGTCAATCTGCAATGATGTAGCCCTTAAAATGAACATTACCTTGTTTTGTAATCATAGGCTGGTGAGGTTTGCAACGACCAGGTATATCTGGACCGATCCCTGCTCAGTAATGGAAGGTTCTCAGCATGCTAAGGTCCCACCTGAATGCTGGAACAGGGAAGGTGCTGACTCGTCTACATATCTTCCCTAAAGTCTGAACACACATGGAAAACACACCTCCCAAGAAGAATCGTCCTTTGTCTTTGTCCCTGAGGATGTGCACCAGTAATTAAATAATCAAAGACAGAATTTCTTGTTAATACACAGAACTCATTCTATGTAAACCTAGTGCCTTTGGGTCACAAGTTAATCACAGTTAATCTATTTTTATACAAATACTGACATTACTAAATTTTCAAACCTCTATGTGCAATATTTATATAAATAACAACCACAAAATGAATCTGCACAGCCTCTCTAAATGTGATATGTATTTTCCCAATAAATATTTTATACAGAGGCATACATATTACAAAAAAGGATAAAATAAAGTTATAACTCTATGTAAAGGATTAAAATAAAGGAATTACGGTACGGAGGATGGCTCATGGAATCAATGCATGTGTCAGGACGTCTTCTGTATTTATAAAATCCGTTAAAGATGCATGATGTTTTAGTTCGTCATGGTCTTAAATAGCCAGTGCCCATATAGCACCCCTCTATATTATTTTCTATAATAATCATGATAATTTGCAAAGCCTTTATGTTGCATTTTAGAATATTATTTATTATATGATAAAATAAGAAGAAAGATTATTTTCATTCATATCAAGTTCTTAATTGGGTGTCAGCAATTTCAGGTACAACAGGGCTCACATTTCAGCTGTTCCACTTAGTATGTGGCCTTGGGAAACATGTAATACCTTTTCTAAGGTAAAGTGTCCTTATTGACCAGTTGGAGATAATAACAGCACCAACCTCATAGGATCTTGTGAGAATAAAAATTAATGTTATGTAAACATTTAGCAAAATGACTGGTGCATAGTAAGAGGCTAATAAATGTTAGTCATTATCATCATTGTTGTTATTACGTTGAATCAAATTGTTGTGTCTAAGATAATTATAAAGCACAAAAACAACCATTAAAGGCAATAATGTAAGCCAAATCTAAATCCTAGCTTCCAAACTTTTGACATGTCAGAGAAGACCATGAGGATCTTATTTTCATATCATTTATGTAAACAATTATTATTCATGTTATTTAAATTTTATTATTATACAAAATTGGGATGGTCAGCTGAGCTTTCAGGATACTCCTGAATTAAGACAAGAATTTTCCAGCCACCTAACCACTGGTGGAGCATGTTCTGGAAAGGCAAGGAACCACAGTTAAGAAAGCGAGAATTGAGGGATTTATACATTGCTTCTCGCTAAAGTAGGGGTACAGCAGTGAGGGAGGTGTTCACTGCAGTTTTGGGTGGAATCACTCAAACATTCTTGGACCCCAGCACTTGAGGAACACCTAGATGTTTCTCAACAAAAGGGATAAAAATTTGTAAAAACAAAAGTTATATTTTGAGTCTCTCCAAGAACTATGGTTACTAAAACCTAGGTTATCTAAGATTGGTTTTAGGAATTATGACCACTTGGTGACTGGGATGGGGAATTTCCAACTCAGAGAGGAGCAGAGACTGGGCAACAGTGGGTCAGAAGCCACAGTAGAGAATGGCAGCTGCCAGGCGGGGACAGACAGCAACTGCCAGGCGAAGTCTGAGTCACAAGGAGCCCAGAAGGAGAGAGGGGCTGGGAGTGACCACAATAACCAACAAGGGTGAGAGCTCAGTTGCACACTGATTGCACAAATCTTGTTTGTCATCAGATTAGGAAGAACCCTAGGGAAATAAAGGGTATCTCTCTACATTCAAAAACTGGTTGAATATAAGAAGGCCTTTTACCTGAGACCCAAGAAATATATGGACACAGGAGAGAGTTGCAAATCTAAATGGAGATCTCTTTCATGTTACAGAACATACTTCACTGCCACTTAGCAGCATACTATGGCTTGCGTAACCGTCTTACACACCATATTACAATAAGACTTCTCAATCTTGGCACTATTGATATTCTAGGCCTGATAATTCTTAATTGTGGGTGACTGCTCTGTGCATTTAAGGATATTTAACAGCATCCACGGCCTCTACCCACTAGATGCCAGTAGCATGCCACCCCCATCCAAATGCGACAAACAGAAATGTCTCCAGACCTTACCAGATGACTGAGGTGGCAGGGAAAGAGTGCCAAAATACCGCCCAGTTGCTTTGTTTACAACAATGATATTCAGGTTTTGTGGGGGAGAGCTTGCAAGGGAGCTCACAGAGTCTGAAAAAGCCCCAAGAACAGTTTACTTCTCCTCATTCCAGGAGAATCACTCTTCCAGGTATTGTGGAAACAGGTGAAGGCAGCTGTTCACACCCCCAACCAAGGCCACACACATACGTTGGAAATTATTAATTTATTTGCTGTTCTCCTCAAAGACTATATTACTACATGAAGCCCATAGCACTGAGATAATCCACCTGTTTGTCTTCACTAGATAGACTATGGGTTCTGCAAAAACAGGAATGTGTATTTATCTCTCTAGAGCCCAGCACAGTGCTTGGTAAACCCTGTTTCCCAAATAAACATGTTGGTTGATTGACTAAAGTAATAAATGAATGAAGCGAAAGGACGCAAGAAAATATGTACTTTCTGCCGAACATGAGAGAATTCACGCCAAAGGCAATGGTCCATTACCAGTCCTATCACACAGTGAATTCAGCTGAAAGCAACAAGTTTAGCACAATAAAGCAATGAAGCCAACATCTACTGACACCGAAAGGAGAAGCTGGCGCAGAGAAGCAGAAACTTTTTCCAAAATAGAAGTCAATGCCTCACTCCATGATCCATAGTATGCAAAGCCCAAGAGCAGCAAAGCCACATTCATCACTTTTGTGCATTTATTTGCACATAAAATGTGCTCCCAATAGCCAGGACAGAGCTCATCTTTGTGCTGCCTGTGCCAAGCAATATGTTGCTCTGCAGTATGTGCCATTCTGATGGATGCTGCCTGCTCCTTGCAGCTGGGTAGCACTGGAGCCAAAGGTTACTCTCCCCTTGAAAAGTGAATGGAACGTCTGTATGTGTTGTTGTAGGTTATCAAATCAATGTCCATGTGCTACCAAAATAGACTGAATTCCAAGGAGAACATCATCTGCCCAGACCAAAATGCTATCCTCCTGCAGAAACCTTTCAGTATGTGCTGGCCACCAAACACAGTAAGAACAGCTTTTGAAGTACTCTGAACTTTTTAGCCAAGATTAGCAAAATCAAACATCAATAAATTGTTTATCAAATAAATATAAACAACTGTCCATAGACTGAGCCTGTTTATACCTCATACTCTAAGGAAGGGCATCGAGTTGTCACACCAGTTTGAGTCATGTGTCCAGCTCCCTGTTTTATGAGCAAACCCTGTGATGCCCTCCCATTCCACAGTAAACATCATTCAGGTTATTTTAAAACGCCCTTCCATTCGGGTGACATTTCTGAACTTTATTTTATTTTTACATGTTGCAAACATGAAAATGCAATTGCATCCCTTTGCCTAAATTTGTTTTTGGTTTTCTTCATAATGAAATCTAGAACCTGCAAATCATAATGGAACACATAAGCCCTGGCTCCAGGGTCAGCGTGTACTAGTTTCATGACACTGCGATCAAAGGGACTCTACTACAGACAGTGCTCTAACCTTATCAAGTTCTCATGCAACCCTTCCTCTGCCTTTGGGATGGGCTGCCTGGGACATTCGTTGCCTGCTTGCCTCCCTAAGAAACTCTGACAGTCGTTCCAATTTTGTTCAAACTTTTCCTCATCCCTTTCCTAACGCCCCCGCTAACTGTTCCATCTTCCTTCTTTCTTCCACTCTACCTTGAGTTCATCACCATGACAGCTGTTCCCACGGACTATTATAATTTTCTGATTTTATCTGTTCCCCAACAGGAAGCCCTCTGAGGGTCAGGAATGTGTCCTTTTGAATGGGTATGTGCCTGGCTCAGTATCTTCCAAAGAAAGGGCACTCAGATATGAGAGGAAGACATGAATATACACCATGTCTCCTTAAATAAAGATCACATATAGTAAATCTATACGATTTGAGCAAATAGGAATAGAAAGTGAGATCACAGAAAAGAAAAACCCAGAAATGCAGACCAGCAGGGCCCTGGAGTTGGCACTTTTACCTAATGATAATCCTGCTTGCTGCCAATGTAAAACTTTTAATTTATAATTCTTATTTGTCAGAGATAAAGAAAAGGTTTGTTTCTTGGAACGAGCAAGGCCTTTTCTAGCCCCACGTTTTGAAGGAAATTTCTGCCATATGGCTCCCTAGGGGTGCAGCAGAGTGGCCCCCACAGAGAGACACTGGCTTCCTACTGTTGCATGTCAGTGCACGGGGGACAGCCAAGCAGTACGAAAGACTCGCCGCCGGAACGGTCCTCCTTTCCCACATCATCTTAAACTGGGGCAAAGTGGTTTTTGAACAGAGATGACAGCTGTAGCCTAGCCCAGAAAAGAGATGTGTCCGGGGAGGTCTGGGGTACCATCCTGGGGGCACCAACATGTTAAAGATGGGGATATCTAAAGTCCAAGAACCAGAAACGGATGCAGCTTCTTCAAGAGATACAAAGGAGACTCAGAGAGTCGCAGGAGAACAGGACAGAACAGTGACTCCATATAAACCCAGAAGGAGGAAGGAGAGTCAGGAATGGGAAGGGGGGCAGGCAGGTGACAAGACTCAGGGCTGTCTGAGCTCAAAAAGAAAAGGACAGAAAATGCCCTTTGGATTTAGGAATGGGGTTGTGAGCCTTGGCCTTTGGGGAGACAGTGTTCACAGAGTGGTGGGTGAGGCTAGATTGCATGGGTTTTATGACAGTGAATAGGGGAAAAAAGTGTGGATAGACATTAGTCCAACAAGCAAAACAGCCAGAATTTTTGGGTCCCTGTTGGCTAACATGACCTGATTGCTGTCCATGCCATAGTAGAAGCAAGCCCTCAACGTGGAGCCATTGATGAACAGATGATAATAACAGTAAAAGAAGGTCACTTCATGGGGACACATTTGCAATCTTACGGACAGAGTGGAGGACAGAAATAAGTCAGGAAAGAGTGAGTGTAGACTCTGCTTGTTCTCAGCCTCCTTTGAGTTGTTTCCAGGTAGCTTCAGTAAGTAATTCAAATTTCTCTTATTGCAAATTATTGGAAGACCTTAAGGCAACTACTGTAAGATTAATATATTTCTTAACAATGAGAAAAAAGTAACATGACATTGTAAGCAACGTGGACTTTTGAATTCTAATGAGGACTATTAGGGTTGGAACCTGTCTTAGTCCATTCCTCCTACTGTAAATTACACTGGGTAATTTGTAAACAACTGGTATTTTTTGCTCACAGTTTTGGAGGGTGGGAGAGTCCAAGGTGCTGGCAGATTCCATGTCTGCTGAGGGCTTGCTTTCTGCTTGGAAGACGGCACCTTCATGCTGTGTTCTCACGTGGTAGAAAGAGACAAACATGACTCCTTCAATCTCTTTTATAAGAGCACTAATCCTATCCATGAAGGCAGAGCCTTTCCAAAAGACCCTACCTCTTCGTATTATCACACTGGGGATTGTTTCAACGTATGAATTGTGGGGGGGGGGGCACAAACATTCAGACCACGGCAGAACCCCAATAAGAGGTATGAGTCACTACCCTTGATTCAACATGTTTTATACCTAAACTACATCATGTGCCACAGACCCCAGAAAGCTGATTTAGAGCAGCTATGTAGACATGGTTTATGACATTGTTTGTACCTAGATTGGTCTCTGCCATCATTCACATCCATATTAATTATGGAAAACAGAGGGGGGGAGCTCATATGTTTAAAACCTCCTATCAAAGGCTTTCATTCATATTACTAGATCTAATCATCACAACAACATTGAAAGAGAAGCAAGATATCTATAACCCAATTTTAAAAATGAAAAAACTGAGGCAAAAGTATTGATATATCCAAAATCATAAAAGGGAGCTGGGGATAGAGCCAGGGTTTTTTAAATTGTGCTACCTATTACTGCATAAGAAACTACCTGAAAACTTAGTTGTTTATGACAACAAATATGATTATCAGACCATTTCTTTAGATCAGGAATTTGGAAGCAGCTTTGTTGGATAGTTCTGGCTTACAGTCTCTCAAGAAGTTGCACACAGGATGTTAGCCAGAGCTGCCGTCGTTTGAAGGCTTGGCAGGGCTGGAGAACACTCTTCCATGATGATGTTCACATAGGGCTGGAAGGACATGTCCTTAAGACATGGTGGCTGGTCTCCTCCAGAGCAAGTGATCCAAGAGAGAGCAAGGAGGAAGCAGAGGTAACTTTCTGAGCTACCCTCAGAAGTCCCACACTGCCAATTCTGCCACACTTGAGGTGAGAGGAGTCAGTGTCCATCTCTTGAAAGGAGGCATGTCACACAATTGTGGACATTTTTTTAAACCTCCACACACCCAGATTTCTACCTATGACAGTAGAGAATAATGGACAGACCCCAGGTGCAAGGGGGAGGCAGATGTAGTTTATTAAAACTGGTGTTTCCTAACCTTAATTCTTATTTCTCTTCTGAGGACCTTTCTGCCAACGAAGCACCCTGTAATGCCCTGTCTTCCTTCTACAAAAACCTGTTCTTGGTCCCTCCAAACACACTATTGCCACCTATCACATGAAACATTAGCCACAAGTCCAAGCTTAGACCAATCCCTAGGAAAGCACGGTATGTCAGTTCATGTGATGAGTGTCAGAGCATTTCTTAAACAGTGACTAAGTCACCTGTCCTATCTGTGTGCAAGGCCACCCATGAAGCCATAGGGAGTGAACAAGCCTGTGGATAGTCTAAGAATAACAGAGAGAGGCCCATCTGCAAAACACCTTTTTCATTCCACTTCAATTTTGCCTAGCAAATTACACATTTTAGAGTATGTTTACAATCTAGAACATGAAAGTCCTAGCTCATGTGCAATGCAAACTCCAACCGTTTCACCCACATAATCTCATTTCCTCCTAACACTCAAATTCTATGGAATTATCTAATTTCTTCCTGTAAAAGGCACCACCATTTAACTACAAGGCTGTTTTAACATAAATGTGCAAAAGTATTTGAAGACCCATTCAACAGTCCACAGTTGTTAATGTGTCTCTTATTCAGATGGACAAGGATGGCCACTGTCTCCCTCTGGGCTTTATGAAAAAGAAGAAGGTGGTGAGGGGAGGAGGGGAGGGGAGGAGGGGAAGGGGGAGGAGAGGAGGGAGAGGACAGAAAAGAAGAAAAGGAAAGTAGGAGAGAAGAGGAGGAAAAATCTAGGGAAAGCAGTCACTGGGCAGAAATTATTTCAACTTGTTCTATTCAAAGAGTGAAAAGCCATCAGAGAAGTCTTATCTCTGATGAGCCCTCAAGCTGTCCTCAGAATTTATGCCAAATTGGCATAGAACTTTTCAATTCTGCTCATATTTGCAGTAAAGCAGTTCCATTGTCAAGTGAATTCTGATTATGATTGCAAATGTGAAAGAAATGTGTAGACAGGTAGTAGAGTGTAATTTCATTGTCCCTGTGATATATTAAGGAAGGTACCTTGCAATATAATATAAAAAAGAGAACTATGCATAATAACCCAGCACATGCAGAGTGTTCATTAAAGCAGCAAAGGAATAGATTTGTTAAATTGTAATTGTTTTTATATTTACAATTTATCCAATAAATTAAGGTTTAGTACACTAATTAGATTGTATATTATTACAGTACCTGCACGTGCTATTTTCACTCACTCCACAGCTGGCAGATGGTGTGGAGCAGATGATTCTGCTATTAGGAGCCACAGAATTTTAAAGAGACAAGTATAATTGTGTGCATTGCTTTTTTGTTGTTCTCCTACCATGTTTGTGATTCTGGCCCACTTATATACAGCACAGCTTCAATATTACCGATGTGCCTTTATTTGAAAACTGCTTATGCTTTTCTTTATAAAACCTATATTACTAATACTTTAAAATTTTGGGACAAAAAATTCAATCATGTAATAAATCCCTTGAAGGTATTTTATATTAAATGATGATGTATGTGTTTCTCCTTTCTGGTGAATTATTGGATCTAACAAAAGTCTCAATAATCTGAAACTTACTCAAAGACAAATTCTCCAACTGATTGAATATCTGTTGAATGACTGAACACATGACTGCAGAACAGAATAAAATGACTGAATAGATCATGTGGAAGGATATGTGGATTAGTTGATTGTCACTAATACAAGGAGATAAAAATCATTAAAAACTGAGAAGCGAAGGGTGGATCAACACAGTGAACAATGAGCTGTTCACCAGGCTGTTTACAAAGTTGACCTCGAAGGCTAATCTGCCTCAGGAAAAATGTGTCCTTTGGTAGATGGAGTTGCACACCAGCATCTCACCAGACTGTGAACATCTCCCAAGGGCAAAGAAGCCAAAAGTATTATAAAAAGAAAGCCCTCCTCCACCTTCACCCTAAGCAGCCTCAGATAGCTTAAAGGCTTTTAAAATGTAGGATTAGTGATTCAGGGCATATTATGATTCCCAAGGTATACAATTTCATCCTTGACCAAATTCGCCCACTCCACCATATTTTTCACCAAAGAATCCAGTGGCCATGCTGTTTGCTTGTCTGATGCTGGCTGAAGTTCCCGTGATGGCTGCTCCTTTGTGGAAACCTGCTGGGCAGGTCCCAGGCACAGGCCGGGTGTGGGTTTCACTTTGCCATCAGCCTTCCCTGGTCCCTCTTCAACAGCGTATATTAACAATTTCAAATGCTCCCCATTTTGAAAAACTAATTAAAATAATCAGTAATGTATGCCAAAAATTTTTACACAATTTGGTTAAAATAGGACTCTTTCAAATAATGTTCTACCTTATCTACCTTATAGTTTACTTTTATAAAAGAAAATATTTTATAATTAAAAGTTTTATTTTTTTGAAAGCTACAATTCACACATGCTTAAATCGCGGTCTCTACCAATGTTAATTTACTTGAAAATTATGTATAATGTCTTTTTAACAAATTAACTAATTTTTTTTTTTGAGACAGGGTCTCGCTCTGTCACCCGAGCTAGAGTGCAGTGGCATCACCATAGCTCACTGCAACCTCAAACTCCTGGGCTCAAGTGATTCTCCTGTGTCAGCCTCCAGAGCAGCTGGGGCTACAAGCTTGTGCCACCAAGCCCGGCTAATTTTTTCCATTTTTTTTTGTAGAGACGAGATATCACTCTTGCTCAGGCCACTAATTTTTGAACGTATAAAAATATATTATATTATACTATGTGTTATGTTTTTCTATTATAAACTAAAATCTAGTGGTTACCTATGAATAATATTAGGCTACCCCAATGGCAATCTAAATGAAGAAGTTAAGTATGAATATAAAATATATCATCTTCATTATAGCTCTAGAAGACACCATAGAGAACAGTTTTTCAGTACAGACGCCATAAATATTAATAAGAAAGCAGAGGTATAGTCAACTTTTTTGTATTTTGGTAGTTTGATTGAAGTTAACATCCACATGTAGTTTTAAATGTTTCTCCCTGAATAACAGGGCAAATCATTTATACCATTAACCAACAGAGTCAGAGTTTATATAGATTTTATACATGGATAGAATGGTGAATCAATAAAAAAAAAAGATAGAAAAACATTTTTTAAAATGGTTCCATAGAACAATCTAGAATCTGGGCATGGTTCACTAAGAAAATAAATAAATAAAGATTATGGCTAAGTTCGTTTGTGCTTACGTACAAATGACAAGATTTTTAACAAGACCATACATGAGCAAAGACTTTGTCTTACTAACAGCCAATTCTTGAGGCCCTTCTCATAAAGCTGTGCACCCTCCCAAACAATGGCTACTGCAGAATTCCTGAGGCTCTCAAAGAGAGAGCGTCAGATGAGAGCTGGAGTCTGACCTACTTACCGCAAGGACAAATCCTGGCTCCCTTCTCCCCCTTTTTAGAAAGAACGTCCATGGGTGTGGATGCAGATAGTCAGAAAGTGATTTTCAGCTCCACAGTTGATGCATAAACTTCATCAGGTCCACCAGCCTCCTGGTTTACACATCTGAAATAAGAATATTCGTGGCCTCATCATATTGTGTGAGGATTCAAGGCCAATAGCAACAAATATGCTCTGAGCTTATTAAACTTGTGTGAAATTTTAATTGTTGTAATTATTTATTTCTTTATCCTCCTTACCTACTCTGGATAAAAAGCCAAAAAATTAATTTTCATCAAACTAATTTCTAATAAGTGCTGATCTAATTAAAACAACTGCCATAAAGTTGAGAATGATTTGTATCTCTCAGAAAAGCTTATTAATTCAAATAAATGACAATTGGTAGGAACAGAAGATATTTTTGTTGTAGGAGACATTCTGGTTCTCCTCTTGGGGTGTAAACCATCCTGGAGCTCCATTTCTGTCCCTCACTTACTCTCCTGTTCACCAGCACTGCCACCACCTCCACAAATATTCAACAAAAAGTTGACCACTAAGTTCACAAGGGGGCAAAATACCAGAAACTTGGAATCTTCTGCTCAAACAGCAACAGTCTATGACTCAGCCCTTGGACCTACATGTTTATTCTCACCTTCCTGGAGGAGCTATTATTGATGAACTCACCAGATTCTGTTGCAGAAACATTAAGGAGGGAGAGGACATTTCCTTATATACCAATTAATTAGTATTTTTAAGATTTATGTATGTGTGGTATGTTTGTGTGAATGTGCATGTGTGTAGTGTGTGTTTGTGAAGTGTGTGTGTGGTATGTGTGCATGTGTGTGGTGTGTGTGTAGTGTGTATGTGATGGGGGGGTGTATAGTGTGTGTGTTGCACCTTTGGATGTTTCTGATTTAGACAGGAGCCAGCGGAAGGTTTTCAGGAGACGGGGAACTGGTCTTATTTACATCTTAACGGGGTCCCTCTGTAGCCACATTTATTAATAGAAATAAATTTCTGGGAATCTGCCTTGGGACTAAGGAGCCCTGGTGAGAGACCAGGTCTCACATGTGTGACTAAATGAAAACAGAACGTGTCACTTTCAGGGTTTCACGGCAGGTTGGATGTGGGTTATAGGAAAAAATAAAGAAATCGAGGAAGACCCTAATACCGTCGTCACAAGTAAGTCTGAGAATGAGGCTGGCCAGATGGGATGAGGACTGCTGGAGAGAATTAGTTTGGGTTGGTTAGGAATGAAAAGCTCATTAAATGTCCATTTGGGGAAATGCAGTAGGATGTGAGAGTGTGAAGATCAGGGGAGAAAGGGGTGTGGAGTGGAACTCGTGGATACTTAGCACACAAACCACACCTTGGGCGCAGTCGCCTAGAACTGGGATTGTAGCCAGGGCTTTCCCAGGTAAAATGAAACTATCAAGAAGACAAAGAGCAGACAGGGAGGAGAAGGAGATCCAGAAGCTACAAAAGGGGCAAAATTGTCCCAAAAAGGAATCGTGAATTAACTGTGCCAACATTGTCCGCAAGGGTCGAGTCGAAAGAAGTGTAGAATGAACTGCAGGACTGAGTCCCTGTGCCAGGCCCTGGTTGGTGGCATCGCAGGGAAGAAAGCCGGACGGGAAGGGGGCTCTCACGTGAGCGAGAGGCTGGAGGTCTGTGGGGACACATCTGCAATGCGGAGTTTGCAGTAAAGTGGTGAAATGGGGCCGCATCTACAGCCAATGTGAGCTAAACGAAGAGGGATTTGCATAAGGTAGATATTTCATTGATTTGATTCTGATGGGAATTAACCAGTAGAACAAGAAAAAGTGATCAGGCAGCAGCAGGGTGCACAGTAGCTGCAGGTACTGAGTGGGGAAAATCGCTGCCCAGAGGGAGACACTGGTCCAAGCCCAGTGCCTGACAATTCTGACAATTCTTCCCTCGGGACAAGAGTGAGGGCTTTGCATATATATGGCACAGGATAGAAGATGTGATGGGCCTGCAGGTGCAGAGGGAAGGTCTCTTGTGATTGCTGCTAAATGTGCGGTGAAGTCAGATAACCAGATAGAACCAAGGAAAAAGCTGCAGCTCTAAGTAGCTGCACCAGGCTGCAGTTTTCCACCGTCTGCTGACCCCCGGGGTCCCACAGACATCTGCAGGATATCTGTGAAGTTAAAACTATTTTTCTAATAAAATTAAAACTTATTTGCTTTTTTATTGTGATGATGTTTGGTGCAAAAGCAATAGTGAGTAAAACGGCTGGCCCAAGAGGAAATCAAGGCAGTGGCACCAAAATGCACTAATAGCCATTGTATTCTTCATGCCATGTCTTTGCAGTTAAAAAAAACAAAAACAAAAAAGCCCTACACACACACACACACACACACACTTTCCAGTTTCACTTAATGTCTATGATGAAGCTATAAATATTATTAATATTATTGCATTTCAACCCGTATGTACATATCTTTTTACTCTTCTGTGTGATAAGTGTTCAGGATGCACAGAGCACTTCTGCTGCACACTGAAGTGTGAGCCTTATGCTCATGTCAAGGAAAAGAACTTGACGAGTATTTGAGCTTCAAGCTGAATTAGCTGCTCTTTTCATGGGACACCATTTTTACTTGAAAGAAAAACTGACAAACAAACTGGTCACTCGGACCTGGGTGTGTGGCAGACATTTTCTTGAAAATGAATGAAGTGAGCCTGTCATTCTGAGAACAACTGACTGTTTTTGGCCAATGATAATATTGCAACTTTTGAGTGAAAATGAGAAGCAGGGAAAACTGACCTTGAGAGCTTCTCCATCCTTGAAGACGTTTCTGACGGAATGGCCAGTAACAACAGCAAGTCTAATATTTTTGGCTATTGTATAATGAAATATATGGACATCCAGAAAATCTGGAAACTCAGCAAATTAATATTTTGCAAAGGACCATTGCATGATGTTATAAAATCATGCCCTGGTGAAAGATCCATTCAAAGTCCATGACAAGCCCAATGCAAGGGAGAACAAAAAGTTCACTGGTATGATTCCAGGTTCCTCACTGCAACTAACCTTTAAGAAATTTACACTCTTCAAGTTTCTATGTAATATCAGAGAAAATACATTATCAAGAAAGGAAGATCAAAACACTCCTTATATCTGTTTGAATCTACTTCAACTAACAACTTGTTGCAACAAATTGATGCAGGAGATATGAAGATCCAGCTACTTTCTATTCAGCCTGATATTGAAGAAATTTGCACACACAGATGCCACTCTTCTCACTAAGTAGTCACAAAAATATATTGTGTCAACATATCATAGGTTTTTATTGTTATTTGTAAACAACTTAATAAATAAATATTCTAAAAGTTCTCAGTTTTAATTCCTAATACAGTAAATTTCTAAAGATATCATTGACGTGAACAAAAACTCTGCTGTCTTTGATAATATTCAAGGATGCAAGGGGGTTCTGGTGTCAAAATAGTCCAGAACTGCTGGATCAGGGAACTGTGGTAGGATTGTTGGGCATTGAGGATTCAGTTGAGGTTAGTGGTCATGAATTAAAAGTAAGCTTGGTCAGTGGTTGACACATTGTTCTCCAGGCACATCCATGTGTCCAGAGTGGGGCGTCTACAACCCAAATTTGTTTCTCTAATAGACCTCGTTGTTAGTGCCTGTACCCTTAACAGTTTTTAGTTACAAGCCACAACATTAACGTCAGCTAATGTGATTCTAAAAGGAATGTGGTTGGTGAGGTTGCGGAATGACCCGGAATCCTGCAGAGCAGGGCTGTGACGGACAGGACCAAAAGCAGGGAAAGCATCCAGAGCGCAGGGGAGGACCCCAGCCTGGGAGTGGGGAGAGGCCAGGAGTCCCTACCACTGTCTTGGGGTGTCACTGCTGGTGCCCTGCCAAAGCCGCCTTGGACACAGGTCACCCCCGATCCCTGTCTCTGTGTCCTGCTTGCTCCAGATTACAAATCCTAGATGGGAGCTTGAGATTGGCTAAGCCAGATACTGGCTGACAGGAGAGGCCGGAAACTGGTCATTCTGCTGTTTCTCCTTCTGCAGAAGGAAATGCTCTCTGCTTGCCACTTAGAATCCATCATACATGGTGGTAGCAACTCCTCAGTATAGGGAAGGGTTTCAGACTGTAGATTAAAAATATATCCTCCTAGACCTGCAAAGGCCCTTCTCTGTCATACTGACCTCTTCCCCAAGCCTCCAAATTTCCCTAAGGTCTTAGGTTTTTAGAATATCCACACCAAAAAGGCTTACAATATTTCTGCTATTTGCTCTGAGGTAATAAAATTTAAAACCAGCTTTCTGGTTAAGTGTGGTAGGAAGGGACAAAGAAAAGCCAAGGAAGAGGGAGAAGAAGGAGTGGTGTAAAGGAAGCAGTTAACCACCTAAGTCAGGGTTCATCGTTATTTTAGGAGCCTTTCTGCTCTTGCAGCCACACTGCAAGTTAGCCAGCCTTGTGCCCATCGTTTCGGACATCGTTGGCACTTGGACTTAATGCACATGGAATCATTCTTTGGTTTACTTTAAAGTGAATTGTCTGAAAGAACCGGGACAATTCACTTGTTTGTTTGTTTGTTTTGTAATAAGCTGTTAGAACACGTAAGAGATCAGGGAATGAGGGTTCTGGAGCTAAATTCTGCTCTACTCTTAACCTACCTATGTAGAAAGACACCAGCACAGCACTGTGTGTTTTTTTAAATGACCAAATTATATGCAGTTTCTTTACTTTCCTTTAAGTGGAAGGGGCAAGAATAATTCTGAATGGGGTTTAAACCCCTATTTAGCTGTGCTATATGTTGTATAGTTGGTCTAACCTCTTTATATTGGGAAAATGAAGATCCAAAATTTTTAAGCCAATGCTGAAAGTAAATCCAACTCTCCTTTTCCTTTGCCGTGTGATCTTTCCCTTGTATGCCACACACACACACACACACACACACACACACACACACACTCTCTCTCTCTCTCTCACACACACACCCCCCACAGAACACAGCTGGGTAAGGAAAAGGGATAAAAGGTACCTCAGGCAATTGTATAGTATGCCAAAGCTAATATGTGTGGGTCACAGAAGTTGTGGAACAAAAGAAAGATAAATTTAAAAATCTATTTAAAATTTTCATGTTTATTTTTATTGCTTTCAAAAACAGGGTCTTGATTTCATATTAATTGAACACTAAAATTAAAAATAGACTGCCACATGTACAAATTTTCTACAATAAGTACTGTGTGATATTCTGATAAGCCAAGGTTTAGATTTTCTATTAAATTCTTTTAAATTAAATGTGAGCCCTACTTAAGTCATTTGGTAGGGGAGAGAAATGCAGATTACAAGATATTGTTAGAAAAACTAGTGTAACAAACAAATTAATTTTTTTCTAATAGTACTTGGATATTTACTTTAACAGTTTATATATTCACTAAAAGGAAAACCATACTCTTGATTTTTTTTAAGTCAGAACAATTTTGGGAGTAAGGACTATGTTACCAACTTTTATGTTTTTGAGCGTGGTCTGTTTCAGCTACTTCATACTGAAATGTGCCAATTATCTCGACCCACAATCCATGCAGATTATTCCTGCTTTTCTTTATATCATGGAAATATTTTATCATAAATGAAAATTATGGAAAATCATGGCATTTTTATGGTTTCAAATCTAGAATCTGCAGGCTTGAGAGTGGCATTAACTTTGACTGTGTTCTCCTTCAGAGCCATAACCAAAGGTTATCATCAAGAAGATTCCAAAAGCCAGGATCATTATCTGCTATCCACCGGCATGTGTTAATTTTGATGGACTTTACAGGGAAAAGAGCTAAAAAAATTTTTCAAGATTGACAATTTTATTTTAGTCAGAGTTTTCTCTATTTTCCAGACTTTTTTTTTTAACTGAATCAAGCTTGCTATAAGCATATCAGAATGATATGATGATGGATTTGATTTTATTGCTATTATAGCTATAAAAATTATGTATTCATAGGCAACCATTTGTACATAAAAATGTATTTGCACTTTTTAAAAAATGTTATTCTCTTGGCATAACTAAAGTAATGGCATTTGGGAAGGCTACCGTGGTGTTCCTGGTTCAGGCTGATGCCTTGCACTGGGCTGGTGTCAGTCAAGCCCTTAGAGGGGCAGGGCCCTCCCCTTCCAGTGGGGTGGCACCCCCTGGTGGCTTTATGAAAGCAGTTTAACATTTGAGTTGTAAGTACAAGGAGAAGCAAGTTATCCTACTCTACACTTCGTAGACGTCTCTAACTCCCCTACATTTTTACACTTATCTTTGTATATGAGAATTATGCAACAGGACCAGATAGAAATTCTCTAAATCTGAAATCACTGGTCTCCAAAATGAAAACTACAGGCTATTAATTGGAATTCAATTCCATGTAATTTATTGGCTCACTGGTGTAAAAAACTAGCAAACTTGGTGGGCTTTTTGACAGAGAGTTTGCAGGGGAGATGAAGAGAGATCGCCCTTAACTTTCTCAGGTCGTCTGGAGCCCACCCCTGGGTGTCCGTGCACAGGCTGCTCAGCTCAGCGTCCCTCGTCCACTACACCAGGGAGTGGTAGGGTTCAGCCCGTCATTACCTCCTCTGTTAGAGGAGAATGTTCAATCCTTTTAAAAGACCAATTCCATTTGAAGACTATAACATGGTTTAGGAATTTATTTTTTACTTGGTCTACTGTATTTCATAGGTGAGAAAACCAAGGTCCAGACAGAATACAAGACATCCCCTAAGTTCACACAATAAGATAGAGCATAAAAAAGTGGTCATGGCCCCTACAATGATAGCATAATTTCGAGTTCCCTCTTAAATCCATCCTGATTGTATTTTCTTTAAAAAGAAAAATCCACACAAGTTTCTTTGATAAACTATAACCTATAACCCACATTTTTTATTCATTTCTAAAAAGAATGCTGCCGAACCCATGTCCTCCATGAAAGAGAAGAAAAAGAAATCTGCTTTGGTTTTAGGATTTGGAGAAAAGTAGATCAAATATGGTCATTTAAATGAACTCTCTGAGATGATGTGGTCGTCTTCTCCCAAAAGACACATTTTTAAAACATGAAATTGGAGCAACGTGATTTACCAGCAGAACACTAGACTAGTTCAAAGTGTCCTGTGAAATCTGAAGGCCGCTTCAGCCCCAGCACTACGAGCCGTCAGACCCTGTCAGAGGAGGCATTTCACTGTGGCAGGAGGGTGCTTGCTCTTAGGCAGAGGAGGGAGTCTTGTGACTTGTGCCATTTGAGAAAGGATTAAAAGGGAGAGTCCAAAAGCTTCAAGAGGAATGTGGAGGGTTCTTCCTCCCCAAAGAAACAATCAACTGAATTCTAAGAAACCCTGAGGCTAGGATTTGAGAGAGGACAAGGGCCCCATCTGCCATTTAGCATGAAATGAGTTTCCAAGTTAGTTTGCTTTGCCTCTGCTAAGCTTTGGATAGGTTTTACTTTACTCTAAGAGAAACGGTAAAGAAAGTTGAACCAAAAGAATTTAGTGTTAAGGAAAAAGCATGTACTTTGCTATTAGAGTCTGTATTCCATGGTGTCAAAAAAATTATAGATTTGAAAAGACAATAGTATATTCCCTTTAAAAATTTGAATGTGCGATATAGCAGGCACGACTGAATTCAGTAGAATGCTGAAGAATTTTTTAAAATCTATAATTTTCTTACATCCCTTGGAAAAAAGCATCAGGAAGAATCTCATTTGTCAATATAAAAATACGAGAAGGTGGCAGTGTTCAAGGAGTAGGTACTCAACAGTTTTTTTTTAAATTAAGAACTTAGAAAAGTAATGGAGGACATTACTGAAAAAATATTTTTGAAGTCATTAAATACATGGATTATTTCAAAATATTACTTAGGAGTGTTTCATGAAGGAATAGAATGAAGGTGGGAAGGAAAACAAGAAACAAAAGGAAGCCCGATTAAAGATTTTGCAGGGTTAAAATGTGCACTTGCAACGTGGCAGAGTCTCGAAGACCCAGCCCTAAGGAAGAGATGAGAAGGCACGGTGGATATCTGCTGCACCCAACTGTGACAGTAACCAGAAACCTCAGGACACTCCGCATTAAATGCACCTGCGGTGGGGTCTTCAGTCAGTACAGTGACTGTTGCCCTTTCTAATCCTCTCCTTTTCCCTCACAGGCCTTTTGGAGACTCTGAACAACCCGACGTTTGCCCCATCCTTTAAGATGTTTCCATTCCTCCATACAATCTGCAAATCCGTCTGCTAAAAAAGAATTTCATTTTTGCATTCTTCCTTCTTCAACTATGCCTGCGTCGCTTGTCCATACCTGCTCATGCACTGTTTGGGGAAGATACATTTTCTGATACTTTCTGAATGGAAAGGCAGCATAAAGAAGGACATATTTACAAAGTGGTTGAAAGTCTTTTCTTACTTTCCAGTCAAGAAGGACTGAAGTCTTTGTCAAAGTTGAAGTGGAATACATCACGGTAACTGGATCCCAGGCTGCATAAAATTTGGCATTAAGTCTCACAAGAAAAATGCAGCCTTCCATATCAGTCCTGCAAAGAAATCTTAAAGAGTTCATTTTGCTTGTGAAGTCTGATCCTATGGTGCCAGCCTATGAGAATAAATTTTCTTTTGCTCTTCACAAAACATCTCAGATTAGAGGTGAATGAAAAATGCATTGTCTGTCTCCCTCCTTCCTTCCTTCCTCCCTCTCTCTCTCCCTCCTTCTCTCTCTCTCTCTTTCTCTCTGTCTCGTGTGACAGGCCTAGGGACAACTACCTAAGGCTGTGGGAGTCAAATCTTTTTCCCTCTTTCTCTCTCACGATGGGACCGGCTTGTACACGTCACAGAGTCGGTCTGATGAACGTGGTGTGCTGGTGACACGTTACACTGACAGGTGAGACACACACAGTGCAACACGCTACACAATGAGAATCATGAAAATCAAAGAAATCATAATGGAAAGGATTAGCCTTTTCAGAACGAGCTGGGAAGGCTCTGCTTAAAATGGATTCCCCGAAGCCCCTGGAGAGCTGGACAGACCAGCACTTGCAGAGTGCAGGGGCGAGTCCGTCTAGCGGGTCTGGAAGGACCCTGAGGGCAGAGCGAGGCCCAAGGGGAAGAAAAGGGCAGGAGAGGTGTGGGGATAAAGGAGCAAAGGCAATGGCGATGCAGAAAGTTTAAAGAGATTGTAAATGTAACGTGTAAGGATACGGGTCTTCTAGTTCCGAAACAAACAACTTAACAGAAGTCAGCAGCCCTCCCACCGCCCTCCGCTGTCACTGATCACAACGTGAACCCAGGCCAGCTTAAACTGAGGTCCGCAACGCCACCTTCAGACAACACCTCCGCCCCACGGATCTGGACTCTGGGAGATAAAGTTCCTCTGAACCTGCACCCACCTGCAGCCTCACGAGGCCGGGCTCTCCCCGGACGTGCCTCAGTCCCGAGCAGGAGACGGGTGTGCGGATGCTCCTGTGTGAAAGGACGGGGCTGACTTCCTCTGACTGTTTCACCCTCGAGAGCCCCAACAGAAAGACCATTTAGCTCACTCTCACAGTGTTTCCCCATTCTGTGTGTTGTTAAAATAATATATGATAATGTAATATATGATGATATAACAACATATGATAATATACAACGTTATAGTACCATAAATAAAATGTAAAATAATAATCATATATTATAATATGTAATGTAAATAGACTATAATATCATATGATATAATGTAATATATAATTGAAGTTGTGCGAGAAGCAGAGAGCAGAAGGCTCTCTTTCTGTGTGCATTGATCCTGCCAATCAATAAGCGAAAGGTCCCTCAGTTATGGTTGCCCCAGAGTATCCACAGCTCAGCAACTGTCCAGACCTGCGATATAGTTTGTGCAACAGCCGTGGCTGTGGAATGATGGTGCTCGTTACGATGACCGCTGTGGGTGTTATGGTTGTTATTCTGCAGCGCCAAGCTCCGCGGGAAGCATTTCAAGACTCTGGGATTTGAACGTTGGCTTGCATGGCAGCCTGAAGAATACTGATCCACAGCAGTACGTTTAGAAACCTCCCCATTCCCATCCTGTTCACGGGACCATGCTTGGAACCACCTGTGTGTGCCAGCCATGTCCCTTTGGATCCGCCGCCCTGGAGCTCGTCCCCTGGAGCTGGGAGGAATGTTGAGGAGTTGGACCTCCCTGCTTGCTGGTTAGCAAACCTACTTTGACCACAGGCAAACTGCAGTGTCTTCCCCTCCTCCTTGGCCCCGCAGGTGTGGATAGGAGTGTGAGGCCTGCTTCGCTGTGTTCAGGGACCCGGAAGGCAGCTGTAGAAAGACGACCAGGCACGGCCGCCCACCCAGTGCAGAAAGGTTTCCTGAAGTATCCCCAAGTCAAAGTTTTCTTACCTATAAAAACCATAAAGATGGCAAGTTCATGGATTCACAAGGAAGTTCATTTGATTTGTAAAAAATTCTAAATATTAGAAACATCTTCCTTATATTAAACCAAAGTTTGCCTTTCTATTGCTTGTGCCCAGAGCTGTAGGCTACGTAAGGTAAATTTTCTAAATTATTGTCCTTCAAACTTGTGTTTGCTATAGTTCCAGTCCACTCAGCACGCTGGCTCCCTCAAAGGTTCATACAAGCCACAGAGACACATGAAGACCCTTTTCTAGCCAGCCCTGTCCCGAGGAGAGTGGAATCACCACGCCTTCTGCTGGAAGCAGACTCCCCCGTCACTGAACAGGACTCCACGGCCACTGGGAGGAGGCAGTTACCTCAGCTTTCTTCTGAAACAGGCAGACACAGTGCTACACACACATACGTGTGCACACACACCACATGCACACACACTCACCACACATGTGTGTACACACATGCACACATGCATATACACACCACATATACACACACACACAGACTTCCATTACCACATTAGGAATCTCACCATTATCATTTCTTAGGGCTGAATTACAAAATTAAACAGGGTTGTCTCCTGAAGAATAGTTGAAATGTGTATGTTATTCAAAAGACAAGGAGGCTTTTTTTTTTAAAATCTCCCTTTTTTAAAATCTAGCCATCTGCCATCTTATTGGTTTATATTCTACAATCTAAGGGAACCATTTGTTAACTCAAGAGCTTTCTGTGAACAAAAAACCCAAGGGGAAAATGTATACAATGGAAATAGTATTGATTAGGACAAGTTGGTGATTAATGAAAAGAAGCATAATGAAAAAAAAGCACTGGTTTTGCCAATAATTTACATTATAAGCCTCAAAAGCTCCTTTATTTCTCAAAGCCTAAGTTTTCTTTTAATGAAATCAGAAAAATGAACCCAGTGAACTTGACATTTCCTTCAAGTTCTTAAATACTCTGTGATTATTACTATAGCCTACAGTTCAGCGGGGGAAGATAAAGAGTCACAAAGAGAAAAAGTAACCATGCATAAGTGCTTAACAAATACTTGCTGACTGAATAAATGAAGAAGAACATAATATACTTCGAATATTTTTTGAAAGTAAACTTTCCTTTAATTATAAACTATGAGGTAATCCAAGTCCTCATGTGAAGTATCTTATGCATTCCTAAAATGCTATTCTTTTAATACTAATTGCTAGTTGTTTAATCACTTTTTAAGTTTTCTTTTATGTTTAGGTCACATTTTCATAAATGCCCTCTGTGATAGCAAAATGTCATCCCATGTGGATTTGATTGTGCTATAAGAATCCTTTCAGAGACAGATGATAGATGTAAGTTACTATTTTATTAGTTGACTCCAACTCATTAAATTGAGTCTGAATCAGAATTTTTAAAAGTTGTTTTTAGCAGTGACAGCAGAGTTGAAGCAAGGAGCTCCGTGGTGGCAGGGACCACACCTGAAGCTGCAGCTCCCTAAATGAGCTGAAGCATGATCTCACATGGCCTTGGAGCTAAAAATATGTCTGTGAAATGGAACTGAAGGTGATGCATTTGAATAACTTTAGTGCTCACATTAAGAAAAAGTCAATTGATACACAGATTTTGACAATGCTTCTTTAACTACAAGTTATGATCACTTTGACAATCACAGATGAACACATTAACACAGAGAATATGTGAGGCCAGAAATCTCTTGATTATATGATGGCTTTTACTCTATTTTCAACACCTGTTAGTATCTTATATACTGAGCCTCATGGATGGCTTTGAAGTCCCTGCAAATAATTCTCTAAACTACATGAGAAGGGGGCAGTGTCAGGGAGAGGGTTTGAGGCCAGAGGGTGAGGGTTTTGCCTCTCTGACAGCTGCGTACCTTTATTCATATGTATGCACCGAATGATGAATTCTTACTTTAACTGAAGGTTAAAAAGTGTATGAGATTATTTTATAAATGGCAATGTGTATAGTAAATAAAATTTTAAAAAATGTTTACTGCATGATATCATATAATAGTCATTCAGATAAAGTTAAAATAAAAAAGAGAGAAAGAAAACCCACGTGTTTAATCTCTAGCATTCACACAATGGAGTCAAGTAAGTGCACTGCAAATGCTGCAAAGCAAAGACATTGAAAATCCAACAACAAAAGCAAGAAGTCTTATATAGGAAAGAGAGCCCTGTTTGGAGATTGTGGGTGAGCCTGTGTTTGTGAGAAGTAGAGCAGCAGCTCTAGGAACCCCACACTTCTCTTCCCAAAAACAGCTTTCACGGCATCGAAGTTCCTGAGGGGGACCTGAGGGGGACGGACGCCTAGTACAGCCTCTGATGATTATTTTTTAAAATTTACTTTACACATCCTCCCGGAGTCCTAGAGCTCTGCTGGAAAGCTAACCTCTTCCTGCCTGTCAGCCACAGGTACAGAGACCCACAGGAAACACAGGAGAGCTGTTGACCTATTTGCCATTAGCTTTCCTTGGGAGAGGCACCAGGCTTTTGTGTGGCTGACAAAGCCCCTCTCTCCCAGGGGCTGGGGTGCCCGCCAAATCACGGCATGGATTTGGACTCCATGGGAATGGAGTTCATTTAGGAAATTGGCTTCAGGAACCTCACCTAATATTTCCAAGAGCTAACACAAAGGGCCATCCTGCGCTTCTGTAGGAAGCCCAAGTTATAGAAAGACATGCTAACCCCAGATGAGAAATGTAATTTATTTAACTTTTATGACTTCATTGTAGAAGGCACTACTGATTGTACACAGGGCACATGAAAAAGAGGGTAATGAGGTGTCCCTTTCAGTCGTAGCAAAAATGAGAGTCAACAAAAGAATAAACAAATGCACAACGATCTCTGTGTCTTAACCGTACTTTCAAGAAGAGGGTGGTACTTGCACAGTTTCATAGTAACTGCAGCTGGGATTTTAAAGATAAATAAAGTTACATATTGCTCCCCAAATGTGGGTGTGGGCAAACTTGGATGAAATTAAAACCACCAACCCTTGTTACAGCAAGACAATTTATCACATCTCTGTAGAAGACAGATGTGAGTAGAAATAAGAAAGTCTAGAAGGATTTCTTGTTTAGTAATTTTTTAATAGTTCATCTTCTTTAAAATTCTTACAAGATTCCTAACTTTTTAAGACAGTACTCTTTCTCAGCTGTTTGTTCTGCAAATATTTGGGTTTTTTTTTATATAGGTTTATCAGCCTGTTAAAATAATAGAATATAATATTACTTAAGCTTTGCTGTAATTAAGTGCAAGAGCCACTATTTTAAATCAGTAAAAACCAAAATTAAGTGTCCTCAGAAATCACAAATTCCACTATGTATCAGATACTATTCTAGGAACTGAGATACAGTGGGAAATAAAAAGTCCTTGAGCTCGTGTATTTATATTCTAAGCAGGAGCAATAGTTCTTAAATGGATCAGAGCTAAACTGACATTCACAGATAATCAGCCTACGCATAATTAAAAATTAACATCATATTCTTTTACATAAGGAGAAATAAAATGAAAGTAATTTATAATAAAGCAATATTCATTTCAAAATGTAAATAAATGCCTAACCACGATTAAACCAGAAATATATAATTTTAAAAAGCAAATATTTGTGTGTATTTATACAAATAAAAAAAAAAGAAATCACAAATTCCAGGCCATAATGGAATTTAAGTTGTAATACTCATTACCTCCGAAAAGTTGTTTCTGGAAAGAGCCTGACTTCAAAAATGTTTCTCATGCAAACATTGTCTAGCACAGGCCTGTCCTTGAGGAGTTTAAGGAATTCTCTCCCTGTGCCTCTGGAGATGAACGTGTAAACTTCTGAAAGGTCCTCTGGTGGCTCCTTTCATCTGTCTCTTGGTGAGTGCGGATTTGAGCACCTCCTCTGCTCATGGTTGTGCTACTTGCTACCAGGGCCTGGCTTTTCTCAATCTTCAGATACAACGGGCAGAAACAAACACAGAGAAGCACAAGCAGAGAGTAGTTTACGGGTTTTTTAACAACTTTCAAAACACTTTTAAACAACCTGTTTTCTTCTTTCTTCCTCAAGGTAGCCCTCCAGAAGAGGCCAAGACATTATTTTAAGGCCACTTGACAGATGGAGAAACTGAGGGAAAGCCATCATACACCTAAGGTCAGAGAGCAAATTCTGCTGGACTTGTCATCTAGCTTGTCTGGCTACAGTCACTGGTTCTTTCCATAAAGTAGGCTGCCTCCAAGGAAAAAGACCAACACTGCCTGGCTACTGGAGGCATTAACCCCTTTCCTCTGCAAGCTGGTCCTTCCAAGGTCTCCAGCAGCTCAAGTGATTCCCAGAGGAGGCAGGTGCTTCTCTCTCCTGTGGCAGCGCAAAACTCTCTCAGCAGTGCACAGGCCAGTTCTCCTGTGAAGGCATCAGCAGAGAGTGCAAGCCTCTAAACAGCTTCCAACCCAATGTGGAAAAAAAAATAACCTATCCCTCCTCCTCCCCGCTCCCCCTGCCTCCCCTAATCCCCTACCCCCCATTTCCCCTTCAACTGGCTTCTCCCTGAAAATCTGTTAACCTCATACTCTGCCTCTCCTGTCCGCCGGTGTTTCCACTCTGTGCTTGTGCTTGTGCCCACGCGTCTGTCTGCACACACATGAGTAACCTCCCATAGCCCAATCACCAAGCCCTTCCTTCCCCTCATTGAAGGACTTTTCGAACTCCTGTTCAAGCAGGAAACCTACCCAGACCAGGCCGTTTGGCAAGACTTTCTATTTTTACTCCACATTTGCTCTACCAGTAGACCCTATGATCTATTCCGACTTCCAAACTCCTTTTCAAAATAAACAGTGTTGCTCATGCCCCAACATGAAGGTTGGGAGCAATCATGGAATATAAGTTGTGTAATTAGAGTAACAAGTTAAAATGCAAAATATCTCAATTAAAATTTCAGATGGTGTGTATAATTTTGTGAGTTTGTGTGTGTATAAAATGTATGGGTATATATATATAATATATATGATGTGTGTATGTATAATAAATACATCTAAAATACCATAACATACTACATAAATATGAGCTATGACAACTCTATAGGGCAAGAGTCACCTCTGACAGTGCACGGCTTACTGGATAGTCAACCGATGCTGCATTGTCATTGTTGGCGGTTTACTATGGAGTGAATTGAAGGTAACTTTCATCTACAAATAATTGGCTTATTAAAAAAATTATGTATCGGTAGCATTAGAGAACAGATGAACCTACTTAAAGTGATCTATACAATTTAGGAATAATAGCTTGTATGCCTAAAATCTACATGTGGTAGGCAAGTTGTTTCTGTCTATTAAGCAAGTTTGGCCAATTTTATGATCTGTTCCACTCTTCATTCATTCTGTGTTTAGTGGCGTGGTGGCCTAGAATATCCTGGCCACCAAGCCATATACTGGAGACACAAAGCTGACTGCTCCCAGCATGTGCCTTTAGCGGCCCAGGGTAGAGGAAAGGCAGGAAAACCTATTATTGTAACCCAAAAAAAGTTTTAAAATAGCTGTGTCAATGAAGTGTTATAAGATGTGAAATTAAAAGTCAATTTCCTTAGTTATTAAATATATTTAAGAACAAACATATTTAAGAATCATAAACCTTCAGTTAAAATAATCTGTGTTTTAGGTGTGTGTCACAAGGACTACCTTCCTGTTACTCGAATTAATAGCAGGCATGCTTTATATACAATATTTACCTCTACCAATGTTGAATCATGTGGCTTCCACCCAATCCTTTCAAACCCTCCTTATGTTCCATACCATACACCAGATATGTTGATAAATTATCAGTACAGAGACATGGCCCAGCCTCTTCTGGAATTTCAAGTGAGAAGAGAAAACAAATAATTCAGTAAGCAAGTATAACAAAGTATTCTTAATGCTCTCATGGCAGGATCATGGGGAAATGGGAGAGAAAAGAAGGAATACTTGGCAGACACTTTTAACTGTCCCAGTTTTCCCCCCCTTAATTTAGCTGGCGTGTAGCTGCCCTACTGACCACATTTCCAAGGCCCCTTACAGCCAGGAGTGGTGATGTGGTTTAGTGTGGTCTGTTGACAGAGGAGCAGAAGTCATGTGTACAATTTGCAGCTTTTCACCTTAAAAACAGTTTCACTGACTGTCTCTTCTCCTTTCCTGCTGGCCAGAAGTTTGTAACCCAGGATCAACTGCCACAGCCGGTGTCAGGATGGCTGTCCCACAGCACTGGACCACTTAGCTCCAAACTCTTTACAGGGAAATAAGCTTCTGTCTTACTTAAGCCACGATGTTTTTGGATCTCTTTGTTATAATAGCTTAGCCTGTCTTAACTAACATGGAAATTGGCCCCTGGAAAAAATGTCCTGCTATAGCAAAAATGAAACTAAGTGACATCGATTTACTAGTAGCATGGTGGTCAGTGTAGACACGAATGTTGCATGCTGGGAATTAGTAGTGCCTTATAATACCGTGGTAAAATATGTATCAAATTCATTGAATATCAAAAAAAATTAATCAAACTAAAAGCATGCCTGCTGTTAATTCGAGTAACTCAAAAGTCTGAGAATGTAGCCCTAAGGAAGGGATAGGAAAACTCCGAGTGCTGATATGTGTTGGCTGTCCCTTGCTGAGGTTAGTAAGACAATAAAAGAGAGAGGTGTGTTCTGGTTAAAGTGGGGAGATTTCCAAGCAGAGATTAACAAAGGGAATAGAGCTCTCTTCATTGAGCTTTCTCTGCCTGTGCCCAGCAGCCTAAGTGGATTGACAGTTCAGAAATCAGGGTTTCTAGAAGGTGTAAAAATAGCACATTTGTATTTGCCCAACACCAACTGTGTCTCAGAATCTGTTCTGAGTTATATAGATACATAGTTAACTTTTGCAATTACTCTTTATTTCCATTTCCTTCACCTTGATAATAAGCATAATATTATTTATTTTATAAATCATTATTAAGCTTAAATAATATAAAGAATGCTGCATAGCTCTTGGAATAAGTAGAATATCAAAAAAAAAAAAAGGAAGTTTTCTTTGTCCCCATATCCTGCTTTATCAGGCCCTGCTTTGCTTTTGTCACTTCCCACATACATGGGTCCTGCCCCCGAAGCCTGAAGCAATTGCGTGCTCTGTACTTCTGCTTCTAGAAGCATCTCTGGGAACCATGCGCCTCCACACATTGGACAGCACGTATCTGTCACAGAATCCCAGTCCCCACATTCTGTCTGTCCCCAGCACACGCTTGTGTTCCCCCACTTCTTTGAATCTGCCCAGCACCACTGCCTTCCCTGTCCTCTTCACACGTGGCTGCAGTCTGTGCGCTACGTGCCTTTCATGCGGGACTATGAATTCCACTGATCGTTTATAGAAAGAAGCACCTGTTCCTCCCTGCAGGACCTGTTCTAATTTTAGTTTCTTGGGTTCTCCTGGTTGGGCTGGTCCTCATTTCTGAGAAAAAGAGTGGTTTTTTTAAGACATGGGCCTTAGCTCATTTTAAGAGTTTTCAGTATAAAAAATACTGGGTCAGGTCCATCTGGTAACATTGCACATTCAAGGTTCTATGTTATTTGGATGCAAACTGAAACAATAAATTCATCTGCTGCCTAGAAACATCTGGCTCCTTTTAATACAAACCTACCACTTGGCTGCCTGAAAACTAGTCTATTTGTACCCAACATATATCCTGCGAGTTGTTTTAATTTTTTTCCCCCTCCAGCTGCAAAGCCACATGAGAAGTAAACATGCTCTTTCATGTAATTCTCCATTGAAAAAGATCTGAAACTATTTCCCAACTTTCCTGAATAGACTCAGAATGTTCAAGGGATTTTTCACAGATTTTTACCAAAAACCTATAGTACGTGAAATATGTGACTGCTCTCAGAATACTGCCTCTTGACAAGTGTCAAAGAGAATATAAATGCTATAGATTGTGGCCTTGAATTGACATTAAACTTATTGTTTCCTGCCTGGTGTCCTCAGTGTCCATGCTGAATCCTCTTAGGTAAAAAGAACGGGAACTGCTGAGTTGTCTTCTGTCTGACAACATTTCAGGTATTTGGTAATAGATACCTAGGACTTCACCTAGGACTTCAAATGCTACTTTTTAACATTTTCATTAAATGCTACAGTTTTCAAAGCACTGTCAGATACCTTATTCCACTTGGCCCTCATGACAAACCTCGAAAGTAAACAGGGCAGGTATTCTCACCTCTGCTTCGGAGAAGAGAGAATTGAAGCAGGAAAGGTGACATGACGGTGCCACCTGGCTAGGACGGCACCGTCCGCCTCTTGACCAGATCTGCTAGAGGCACACAGCAGCGACAGGGGAGATATTAGCAGAGAATGACAAGAAGACATAGTCTTCCTCTGCACGCAGGGCTCTTGAGTTCTTGTGAGACAAACAATTCAAAAGGGCTGGTGGGGCTGGAGCCGAAGCCCACCGGCTTTGGAAACAGGCCAGTCTCAACATGTGGAGGGGACCGTAGCTTCCCCTCTGCGCTTACCCCTTAGTGAAAGATGCTGGGCGAGGTTTCTCCTTATCTTAAAAGAGACCTGAAAACCAAAAACGGCCGACACCTGCACCTTCAGCAATGGCTCTGAGAAACGTGTCTGGGGAGTAAGGAGGATGTAGGAGAGTCTTGTGACAAGGAGCTGAGGCAAGAATCCCACTGACTCAATGTCATGGATCAATGACATCCCAAGAGCACTAAACACTCTGAGGCAAATCCCCAAACCATAATTGTGGAATATGATTCTGGACTGGGAGACACAGGACAGGTGAAGGCAATGAAAATTCTGTAGATAGGAAAGAATAATCACAAAGACATAGAGAAAGAGAGAAGAATGGAAATCTGCTCTAAATGAGCCTAAAGACCAAAAATCAAAACAAAATAAAAATAATTTAATATGGAGAAACACAAACTATCAGAAAAAAATTTATTTTCAATGGAGTTAATTTTATAGAACACTATGACTTCAAAGTCAATATGGACAGGATGTTCAACATGATAAAGATTCAACTTTTGTTACAAAAATAAAGATAACAAAGATACTGTTAAACAAAACAATACTAAGTTACCAGATTATCAGTAACTATGTTAAAGAGTCAGTTACAAGTTTGGGGATATAATGTAGACAATGAACATTTTTTAAAAAGTAGTAGATGGTGTATCAGTTTTCTATTGCTACGTAAGAAATTGCCACAAACTTATGTGCTTAACACGACACCTGCTTACTTACAGGTCAGAGGCCAGGCAGGTTCTCTTGGGTTCTCTGCTCAGGTATCACAAGGGGAAGTCAATGTGTATGCTGGGCTGGGCTTTAATGAGAAGGCTTCAGGAAGAATTCACTTCTACTTCCAAGCTTCCTCAGGTTATTAGAAGAATTCAGTTGCTTGTTGCCATTTGTATGATCCGCATGCCCTTGCTGGCTGTCAGCCAGGGTCACGCTCTCCTTCACATGTGGCCTGCTCCATCTCCGAAGCCAGCAACGGCAAGTCAAATCCGACTCACGCTTCAACTTTCTCTGACTTCTCCTTTACTGAGAACCAGAGGAAACTGCTTGTAAAGGGTTCTCGTGATTAGATGAGGCCTGCTCAGACACTCTCCCCTCAGCCGTACAACTTACCACATAACGAAGGTGTGTCCCACCGTATTCACAGGCCTCTCTCACGTTCACAGAGGGGAGGATTTCACAAGGCCCAGGGGTCAGTGTGGATCATTCTTAGAATTCTGCCCACTGCTCATGAGTTATACTGAAGGCAGAAAAGTCTTAGAGAATAAGCAAAATGGAATATAGGTCTAACTCATCATTTGAGAAAGTAACACAGAGAACACAGAGGATTTTTTTTAATATGCACTTTTGACAGAAATTGAAAAATATGTCTTCAACTTATTCTTCTAATAATTGAAGACTATCTCCAACATTCATTTAATAAGAACACTAGAACAGAACAAAGGGAAATCAAAGGGAGAATAAAAAAATTTAAACATAATTCAAGAAAGACATAATTTTTATTAGTAAATACACAAAAATGATAAATAAAAATAAATTACATCCAAATAAGTACAATTAGACTGATAACAGACTTTTCGTTAGGAATAACAGATGCCAGTGCCAAATGGAGAAATGTTATACAACTGAATGACCTGTCTACCCACAGTTGTGTATGCAATTGAAAAATTATGCAAAAGGAATGGTGTCTGGAAATGTCTAATTAAGGTGAGAGGCAAACAACTAACAAAGGAATAAATATAATACAGTAAAGGAGAAATTGTAATCAAAGAGATTCTCTTGAAGAGCTACGTAGCCATTTTAATACAGAACTGAAACTATGTGCATTAGCATTGCAGAAGATACTTTGATAGTACAAACTTTGAAAATGCAAAAGTGACATGACTAACAAAAAGTGTGAGGAATGGAGTTTGAGATTACTAATAAGATCATTAAGTCCCTCATTTTTCCATCAATTCTGTCAAATTTCCAACATGAATTTTGAAAAGTATAAGTGCAAAGTAAAGATGTTTTTCAACAGGTACTGACTATGGAGTTTGCTGCCCTTTTCCTGCTCTGCCCCCACAGTCATGCCCTCACCAAAGGAAGTGATAAAGAATATACGTACATTTTCATGTAGAAAAGTTAATCAGAAAGAGGTGTGGGGATAAAGAACAATGGTGGACACGTATGTTGTATATGGATGTACTCAATTCATTGTTGAAAAAAGCAGTTTCTTATTATAAAATACTGAAAACAGAACTCTAAATAGCAATAATATGGTGATAAGTTGTTCACAATGAGTAGTTAAAGAAAGGTCAGGAGGAAGATAGAAATATTGAATAACCTTAGTCATGAGCAAAGAATATAGTGAATTATGTATGTCAGTGGCATCAGGCTCAGTGCAAAGGAACAGAAGAGTTATGTAAAGGGGATAAAGAAGGCATAGAAAACCATCAGTACAGCAGAAGGCACTAAAACAAAAGGATGAAAATAGGAAACAATAAGACAGTAGGAATAATTCCAAATATATTAATCAATAGTAACAATAAATGTAATTGTCCTAAACTAAGCTATTGAGAGAGAGATTATCACATGGGATTTGTAAACATCCAGCTATAAGATAGACCCAATTAAAGCACACCAAATACTGAATGGTAAGTTATGCCATATAAATGATCAGGCAAATGTAAATGGGTATAAAACTATTAATGTTAGAAAAACTTGAATAAAGATGAATATTATGTAATAATAAAATAAACACTCTACCATCAAGAACACATAAAATCACAATTTTTATGTCCCTGACAATATAATGTCAAATATATAAAGAAAAAAATAACAAAATTAAGGGTAAATTATAATCATTGTAGAGAACTTTAATAGATTTATATGTGAAACTGAAAAGCAAGCCAACCAACAAAAAGGTGTCATGCCCAAAATTTAGTTCACAAGTTCTTTTCTGATAGACCCAGAGCTGCATGATTGAAACTATGAGACGGTAGATGGTTTAACAGAAAGATGCCAACATAAAAGCACAAAGGCTGGAAACAGTCTGAAGTGAAAGGTGACAGACAGGAAAACGGAGAGCTGCAGCTGGCCAAAGTTCAGCTCTGTAGAGATTAAGTGCCCCAGGTCTTCCTGCACCTGTGTAGCTACAATTTTAGGTAAAACAGCCACGTGGAGTGAGGATCTTGCCGGGTTCTAGAAACGGAGCTGCTTTTCTTTATTTTTAACTTTTGTAGTATGTAACACTTCCTAAATTTCCATATCTTTTCCCCATTGCAGATATTTTATGCTCAAGAACTTTTTCTTTTATGTCTCTCCTTTAATCAGTTACTATCTGATAGTGACAGAATTTGTAAAACTTGACTATAGATTGGGAATTCTCTATGAATCTCCAATAATCCATATCATACAAACCAAGTTCTTGGACCACGGGATAATTTAATCAGAAACAATTATATAAGTACTAATAATGATATGACTAACAGTAAGGACAAACACATAGAACTTAATAATGTTCTAGACACTCAACCCTATGACACAGGTACTATTGTATAAAGGACTACACTGAAGCCCAGGGGGTTAGCTTGCCTGGTGTCCCACAGCTAAGAAGACTGGGAGCTGCAGCTTCCCCTTGGTGGTCAGCTTTACCACTAATACAGCTCTGGCTTCATGGTGCAAGATCTGTGCAATTGCCCAAGGCCCAGTGCTCAGAAGGACTCAGTGCTTGGAGTTCAGTGCTCTGCTGCCACTGTCTTCAAATTCTAAATAATTTTTTGGTGAAATTGTGCTTTTTAAGTGAAGTTTATTAGAACAACAGAGCTTACACAAGGGGCTTGGAGCCCCAGCCTACTGTGCCCCACCTCCTGCCACATTCCTGGGAAGGGTTCTTAGCTGCCTGATCCCAGCTCCAACTTCCTGACTCAGTGGACCCTGCCTGGCCTCCTCCCTCCCCCTGCCCAGCCAACATCACTGCACTCTGCCCCTGGCAGGGACCTGGGTGCAGGCTCAATGTTGGCCCCTCATTCTGGGCTGGCAGTCATGGCTAGCTGGGCAGACAACATGGCAGGGGCAGCTCTTGGCCCACCTGCTCCACGTAGTGAGCACATTCCAGCACCAAGGCTAAAATAACTTGAGGGTCACTTATCTTAGGTGGGTTGGGGTAAAGGGTCCAGGGGAGGGAGAGACCTGGCTCAATATTCTACCCCACACAGGGGCACAGAGCACAGGCATCTGGGCGGGAGGGGAAACCAATAGCCCCCAGCTTTCCCATAGGAACATCAAGTGGCTGGTTGGGGCTGTTGGGCTCCCTAAGGATGGGCTGTCACTCATCCCACAAGTTTCCATGCCTGAGAGAGTACAACCTTAAGTAGAAAATAAAACAAGCCATGACAGGTAGAGAAAGATGATAGGAAAAGAAGAAAAATATATTTTAGTTCCCCTGATTGCAATTTTTTCTCGATTTTTAAAGAAGCTGCCCTCATTTTCAGTTTGCACTCATATTCACAATTTCTATCCCCCTTCCCACTATGCTACACTATAAAGGACCTTAAAAGTCACTGAGTTTATCCCTTTTATATTTTGAACACAGTTCTGTCATTAAGAGTGACATTGAGTGAGTCAAATTTCTCCATCATACATCAGCGTTTTCAACAGGTGAAGACAGCTAGTGTTCTTTCCTGGAGTGCTATCCTCTATAGATGAAATATACATCTTTACTCCTTTATTTTCCTTAATTTTACTTTTTTTATTATTTTTTAGAGATGGGGGTCTCACTCTATCACCTGGGCTGTAGTGCAGTGGCACGAGCATAGCTCACTGCAGCCTCAAACTCCTGGGCTCAAGCGATCCTCCTGCCTCAGCCTCCCAAGTAGCTGGGGCTACAGGAATGCCACCATGCCTGGCTAATATTTTAAATTTTTTTTAGAGGCAGACTCTTGCTATGTTTCCCAGGCTGGTCTTTTACTTCTTAAAATCTTGTCATCCTTATGCCAACTATAGTCATGAACAACTCTCTTTAGATATGGTTTTTCAACCAGGTTGGGTCACACCAAGTTTTTAAAAAAATCTATCAACAAAAGATCTTAAGGTGGACAAAGCCTTATGCAAAATACAGAGGTGCACACAGGTAATTCTTCTTAAAAGTGGCAGTCACAGACACCAAGATTTAAACTGAAACTAAGAAAGCATGTTTTCATAATATATTCTGTCCCCAAATGCAATGAGCTCTATAATAAGGTAATGCTTAAGCAAGTGGCACAGTAGCTTCTCCCTAGGGATGTCCTGGCTAACAGCCACCCATTGGAATTGAACTCAATGGCCTTGAATGTTCCTTACAGCTCTTAGGTATAGAAATGTATGAAATTACTGTTAAATTACATCTGAATGAGTGAAGAACATCAAACTAGGGTGAAATACATCAACCTACCTTTAAACCCCTAATGCTTGAAAATTGCTGTGCCTGTATCCCCTTCTTATTATGGAAAACTAGTTCAAAGACATTGATGAAGAACAGGAAAAAGGCACCATTAAAACCTCTGCAGGTCTGAGTTAAGGAGACAGTTAACTTTGAGCAGTGACCTGATTCACACAGCAAAGGAGTTAGGGAAGACACTTTTTAAACATCAAGTTCTATTAATATCAACATTAATATCTCAGTCCCTGGTTGAAAAATTCTGAAAATAACTTCTTTTGTGCCCCCTCCTCCAACAACAGAAATCTCCATTTCCCCCTCAAACTGATAGTTCTTAACAAGAAACCAAGACTACAGGATACCACAAGAATGGTGTTTTTTCTGGCAATTTGGGTTTGTAATAAAAGACAGGTGTAGAAGACAAGTCAGGTCTGCATGCTTGAGATTGCTAAAAGTCGGTTAATGTTGATTAATACAGAGAAATTATCCAACCTGGATTCACTAGGGAACATTACTAATACAGCCAAGGTTAATGAGATCTTTCAGGTCCTGCTAGGTGCCAAATACACAAATTAAAATTATTATAGGATTTGGCAATGCCAGAAATCTTTAAGTTCTTGAAGAAATTTCATTGCGGGAAAAGTATTTTGCCAACTGGGGGCTGTTTCTTCTACAGTCACCATCATACAGCATTTCATTGCCTTTATGTATCCTGATGTATGTTCCAAGTTTTGATCTGATAATGACTTTGCATCAATTGTCATGCAAATTCCATGAACTGAAATGTACAAAGCACAAGTAAGAGCTGCACAAAGCCCTCTGTGTCAAAAGGTTTGAATAAATGCTAAGTGTCATTAGCAGGGTCTCTCTCTCTTCCCAATCAATTCCCAGAACCATGATTTCTTTTAAATCTTCCTTTAAAATGATCTCATCCTGATCTAATGACGCTGATTCACAGACAGGATGAGGTAATGCACTTAAGATAATGCATCATCTTGGTGGCTCACACAAGTGTAAATATTAAGCAGGATTTCAGTACAACATTAACTTTTACTGTAACAAGAAACTGCAAACTAATATTTCAGCATAGCCACTGGCACAATACCACAGGGATAAAGTTGTGCACAGCATGAGGAATATAAGATATAATGCCTTTTTCTCCTCCATACCACAGAATGTCACCTAATTTTAGAGCTTTCTTATCAAGAAGAAAGGAGAAAATAAAGATTTTAGTAGTAAAATTAAACTTTTTAATATAAAAATAATGTGTAAGTCTGTATGATCCAAGACACTGACTAAACTTTTTTTTTTTTTGTTAGTCAGTCATTCTTAAAAGCACAAAGGGTTAGAGTTTTTGAACAAATATATATTAGAAGCACTTTTGAAACCTGTTACTATAGAATGAACTTTTTACTAATTCTGGTAATAGAAGCCAGAATCTCAGAGAAGACACATGGTCTTTACATTTGCTTTAAGATTACATTGTGTATATTTGTCTAGGAAATCTCTGTTGTTACTACAATTTTGTATATATATTCATTATACTCAATTTACTTTCTAAAAATATGTGAATATGGATGATAATGAAAAGAATGGAGAGTCTAGGCAAATGGACAAGATCGTGAAATTGTAGACATTAGAGCTGGAAGTAGTCTCAGAAGTTACCTTTTCTAGCATCTCTATGTCTAAATACGATCACCCACCTAGGTTCTATCCACCTACAGATTCTAGGTGCACAATTAGTGATAGCGTCATGGTGAGGAATACAGAAAGGCTCTCGTCTCCAAATAGTTTTCATTGTAGTAGGAACCACAAATATTCAAACAACCAATTACACAATAGACAGAAGGAATGAGTGCAGTAAGTAAAGTGCCATGGGACAATGAGAAAAGAGCAATTAATGCTGAATGGGAGAGAGACAGATGGTGGTAATCAAGGTCAAGTTGTAACTTAGAACAGGAGTGGAATGCCAATAAAGGAAGAAGGTAAGAAAGGAAAAAGTATAGACTGAGGGGACAACGTTAGCAAAAATATAGAGAAAGGGTGCAGTTGAGTACATTTAACAGTTTTGATGGAAGGAGAATGTTGGGCATAGGTCAGTAAAGTGACAAAGTCTGATAGGAAGGAAGACACTAGACCATGAAGGTCTTGTCAATGAGTTTGATTAGGAGGATTTTGGGAACATAGCAACATAGTCTGCTATATGTTTGGAAGCTAATTAATGGTTAAGTGAGAATTAAAACAGACACTTGATTCCAAAATTTTCCTTCACTCTATCATGCTAAATAAAAGCTGAATAGATTAAAAGAAATAGATGAAATAGATGTTAGGAGTGCATTTTTTCTTTTCCATGAATTTTTTTTCAATAAATGGTTTTATCAGTAAGACAAACAAACAACAACAACAAAAAAAGATGTATTGAGCTCACCACTGTTACAAAGAGAAACAAACTGATAAGGATACTTGCTATTTTATAGCTGCGGTCCCCAACCCCTGGGCCTTAGACCAGTGCTGGCCCATGGCCTGCTAGGAACCAGGCTGCACAGCAGC
Organism: Daubentonia madagascariensis; assembly: GCA_023783475.1. Lineage (NCBI taxonomy): Eukaryota > Metazoa > Chordata > Mammalia > Primates > Daubentoniidae > Daubentonia > Daubentonia madagascariensis. Next base: position 4,513,212 of record JAKFHU010001035.1, read on the forward strand.
AGGTGAATGGTGGGTGAGCAGTGAAGCTTCATCTGTATTTACAGCTGCTCCCCATCACTCGCATCACCACCTGAGCTCCGCCTCCTGTCAGATCAGTGGCTGCATTAGATTCTCATAGGAGCATGAGCCCTAATCTAGGTTGTGCACTCCTTATGAGAATCTAATGCCTGATGAGCTGAGGTGGAGCTGAGGTGGTGATGCTAGCGCTGGGGAGTGGCTGTGAATACAGATTATCATTAGCAGAGAGGTTTGACTGCACAATAAATGTAATGTGCCTGAATCATCCCGAAACCATCCCCCCACCTGGTCCATGGAAAAATTGCCTTCCATGAAATTGGTCCCTGGTGCCAAAACGGTTGGGGACCACTGTTTTATAGCACTCTCTACTTTGCAAAGCATTGCAATACTTACCATTTTATTTGACCTTCACATTTTCTCTGGGGGTAAAAAAAGTATTATTATCTGAATTTTACAGATGATCAAATTCAGCCTCAAAGAGTTTACTGATGGATTAAGGAGTATAGCTGGGACTCTTACCCAGGTCTTCTTTTTTTTGTTTGTTTGTTTGCTGTCTTTTTTTTTTTTAATTTCAGAATATCATGGGGGTACAACACTTTGGCCATACACCTTGCCCCTGTTCTGCCCGTGTCAGAGCCACAATCGTGGTCATCTCCCAAACTGTGCTCCCCACATCCATTCAGTGAGAGTTTTTCCCATCCCTTCCACCCCCCTCCCGCCCGCCCGCCCCCTGATGAATGTTATTGCCCTGTGTGATGTAAGTGTTCATCAGTTAGTACAAGTTTGATGGTGAGTACCAGTGGTGCTTGTTTTTCCAATCCTGTGACACTTTGCTTCGAAGAATGGGTTCTAGCTCCAACCAGGATAATACCAGATGTGTTAATTCACTGTTGTTCCTTATTGCTGAGTAATACTCCATGGTATATATATACCACATTTTATTGATCCACTCGTGTATTGATGGGCACCTTGGTTGTTTCCACAACTTTGCAATTGTGAATTGTGCCGCTATGAACATTCGAGAGCAGATGTCTTTATTATAAAATGTCTTTTTTTCTTTTGGATAAATACCCAGTAGTGTTACCCAGGTCTTCTAATACCAGGGATTAATGTCCAGGTTTTCAGACATCCAGCGACTAACGCCCAGGTCTTCTAGACCGAGTCCAGTGATCTATTATTGTATGTCGCTTTGCAAAATTTATCTTTTCTTTTTCTTTGCATCTAAAAGATCACACTCAAATTGGAAATAAAACTTTGTCTTCAGAGCCCTGTGCCCTTTACTGCAGACTGCGGACCTGAAAAGGTCCTGCTTCCCTGTATAAACAAACCTCCCCTCCCGGCGCCCACAGCCTGGCTCCCCTGTGCTGAATCATTCTTTTGGCAGGTGGTAACCCTGTAGTGGTCGGATATGGTGGCCTTTGCCCGTTCCCATACCTTGTGATCCCTGCAGCCTGTAAGACTGCTGGTCATTTCCTCCTCCGAAGGCTGCTCCCTTCCTTGGCTTCCACGGCCCTGAATTCCCTGTTCCTGCTCCCACTCTGATTTCTCTCCATACCCCGGAGTCTTCCTCGTAGGCAACACTGACTTCTGACCAGGGCTTACCTGCAGGTCTTACCTTCCCAAGGACCTGCGCTTGGTGCTCACTCTCTTAGCACAAAACCTCTCTCTAGCTAACTCTTTATTTCATTCATTCACCCACTAGTTCATTTATTCAGTGCCTACAAATTTTCATGGAAATAGCTTTTCTGTGAATTTCTGTGTTGACCAGGAATGAATGCGAAAATGTAGCACCACTTCTTCAAGAACAGACAAAACTACCCTGTGCAACCTCTAAAAACAAACAAATCAGAAAACAAAACAAAACAAAAAAAGTCTCCAAAGTTCTATTAGAAAGCTTTTAAAATATATTAAAATCAAGTGTTTAAAAATACGTATAGAATTCCTATTTATACATATAGCCTCTAAGAAATCCTATTCAAAATGGCAAAGCTTCTACACCCCACACTCCCAACTCCCTTCTCTGTTTACTTTTCTCCAGCATTTCAAATGCCATGCGCTACTTTTTTAATGTCATTGTGTTGTTCATCTTCCTTCATTGGAATACAAACTTCATGAGGACAGGGATTTTCATCTGTTTTATGTACTGTTGTATTTCTGGCACCAAGAATGTACCCAACACATTGTGGATCCTCAACAAACATTGGCAGAATGGAAGAAAAAAATCAGTTGTGAGAGTCTATCCAGTGGAATTTTTCACTGCCAGGAAGAGGATCAGGTTCATGAAATAACCTTTGCTGACCTCACCTCTTGTTTAATGAGTCTGATGTAATGGAAGTTTATGAGAATAGATCTGGGCTCAAGCACTAGGTTGTGGTTAGGGATCTTTGTAATGCTGAGAGTAGAAAAGGTACAGTGGGGTCTGGGAATCTCTGACGTGTTCCTTGAAATGATAAAACAAACCCAGCCCAAATTGTGTATGGTTTTCCCCTAAGTTAAATCCTCATCAAGTCATGTTGTGATGATCTCTCCCAATAAGTGCTTCACAAAGTATCCGCAGCTGACAAAATGCCAGGGAGAATTTCCTTCACTCCTCCAGCTTCTGGTACTGGGTCAGGTCTTCAAATAACCATGCAAGGACAATAGCCATGTTGACTGTTATTCTCTCTTGTGAAGTATTCCCAAGTGCGTACGTTTACAAAAGAGCCTATGAATACACAAAATTTCCTGAAGAAGTAGCTGAATTGTAGAAAACAAAAATTCCTCATAATTCTACAGGGAACTAACATGACTTTGGAAACCAAATAAAAAATAAAGGTAGTGGAAACCATTCTCTCAGTTGGGTGTGTATACATTAAACAGAGTGGTATTGTCTGTATAGATACAATATCTTTGTAAGAGAATTCCAAATGATAACCATTTGGCATAGGGGTACATAAAGATAGATGTCTGGCTCGATTATAGAGTTATATACAAATGTACTTCTTGATAAACTATTGTTTTTTTAAAAGCAGTTCACAAATCAGATATGATAGTAACTTTATCATAAGAACTCTTAGTGTTAAACAGCTGGTCTTTTGCTGTTGTTGTCCTGGTGCCAGTGAACTGTCAGAGTGAAGAGTGAATGGTGGCCAAGGTCTCTGGTTCAGGGAGAAGCAGAGAAGCACGGTTTGCTGGCAGCCAGCCAGCCTTGATATGTACTTGCTCATCAAAGGAAGGGCCCTGCTTGATTTATGAAGGTGCTCCCGACGTAACTAACCTGAGGACCTAAGGACACCAGCAAGTTTCTCCTCCACATCGGCTCCAACACTTACTGCAGGAAAGAAATCCCTACGAGAATGAACAACCTTATCTATGAGATTACAGCTATGTGATGTCTGGGTCTTCCACAAATATCAATGCATTCTTAACCTTGCTGGAAGATGAAAATAAATGAGCTGACTACAGCACTGCAGGTGGGGTTTAGGGAAAGCACCGGCTGGGTGAGGAAGCGTGTCTCTATGTAGATAAAGAAGAGAATAATGCCATAAAAATTTTCAAGAAGAAGCCGAAGAGATGACGGTAGCATAGTTAAAAAATAAATTATTATACTCAATAATTTTCAAATAGTTAAATATATATGTTTTCTTTTTAAATTCCATTTCAGAGAAACCATGAATTAAATCGCAAATGTTGGTAATTAAAAAAAATAAAATTACAAAGAGACCAACTCTCTCATTTTCTTCTTCATGGACTCACCAGTGTGGAATAACACAGACTCTTGAATTTTTGTTGAAAAGACCCATTGTCCTTTTCCCACCATCCATTGAAGACAGAACAAAATGAAAGTTCTTCCAAGGCTCCAACCTGGACCATAACCACGTTCTTCCTTCTTTTATTTTATTAATTTATCTTTATTTTTTGCCACAAAGAGGAAAAGTCCAAAGAGAGAAATAAAAAAAGAGAGAGGCGCCAATAGTGAGAGCGGAAGCCCGTACGGCTCACCCCTTGCTGCCCGAGGTCAGAGGTGGGTTGTGTGTGGCACTATTGCAAGAGTGTTAGGGCCAAGGGCCGACAAGTCTGAGCCTCGCCCTCCTGCTCAACCATCCTGTCTGGGTCAGGCATAAGAAGTGAGAGCTCCCCGCCCAGTGCCGTTAGGCTGATTGGCTCTGACCTAGAGTGCAAATGAGGTGAATGTTGGTGTCTCCTACCACGAATCTAAGAAGTCCAGGACACAGAGCAGGCCTTTGTCCATCTTAGCAACCGATTTGCAGTCAGAAGCAGAAAGTGAGAATAGTTCTTACCCAGCTTGGTCCCCAGGCACAATACTCAATTCCCTGTCGTGTGCACATTGAACCAGAACCAAAAGGGGGCCGTGAGGGTGGGGCTGAGTGAACAAGGCAGGAGGGTGTATTGGAGATGACCTCAGAAAGGCGGGGGTAGGGGTGGTCAGGTCATGCGGGATTTCGTAGCTTTTGTCATGACTCCGAGTCCGAGGGAAGTCACTGGAGGAAGAGGAGTGATGTAATCTGAGTTAGCTTTTGGAAGGATCCCTCCAGCTTCCGTGTGGAGACTCCATGGAAGGCACGCAAGGACAGAGGTGTGGAGGCATTTAGGAGGCTGCTGCAATGATCCAGGTGAGGAAAACGGTAGCTTGGAACATGAACTCTATTTCTATTCTTTTCCAACTCAACGACAGCAATTTTGGTGGCTTCCTGTGTTTTTCCTTGCAGAGTTTTGGCCCCTCACTCCTTCCTTTTTCCAGCAACTGCTCCTTTCCTCTGTTCCCCTGGTCACCCTAACCCATCCTGACCCAAGATAAAACTTTTCCTCTTGTACTTCCTATCCTAATAGGTATTCCCTATTATTTACATAGCTCATTTTTACATAAAAAGTAGCCTCCATTTATTTCCATTAAACATTTATCAATATTTGACAAACCACATATTTATGTCATTACTTGCTAGAGATAAAGCTGCCTCTATAAGGTGAAATATGCAAATATATAGACATTCCAATTTGATATAGAAATGTATACATACATGTAGAGAGATCAGCCCTGAATATTACTGTCTTTTTTAATCAATGGAACAGTTACAGTTCTTCTCAGTATGAAAATTCTGTTTCTTGTGCTTATATGTATTTCCTCCCAGTTACAGCTCCTCCAAGCCACTCGACTTGTCCTGTCTCTGTCTTTCTTCATATGTTCATTCACCTATTTAATAAACACGTTTAGCATGGATTATGTCCCAACATTATGCTAAATTTCAGAACTCAAAGATGAATGTATTCATCCCATGCCTTCAAGTAGTTTACCGACAGATTAGGGAGAAGAACACATTTAAAAATCGCAAACCACTGCAGAAGTGCAGAAAAGTAGAAATGTACATGCTCTGTTTGAGCAGGTGTGGTCAGGCGGTCTCTCAGATGACCGTGAAATGACAAAGAGACAGAGAGGAGGAAAGGGCAGTCTTAAGTACATAGCCCCAAAGTAGGCCGTTTGCAGAATGCATTCAAACATCTGAAAATTGACTTCAAAGTTACCAAACTGTATATATCACAGTCTTGACAAAATAAATCCAGAATCATTCACTGAGGTCTTTAGATGATTTCTTCTGTATGTAGACTTTCTGAACCTCCTGAAGGGGAACACAGCCTGACGAATGTTACTAAATCTGCAACATAAGCGGAAACAAGGCTTTTCATCCAATCCTAGATTATTTACTACCTTTACCTCAGTCTGATATTATTTCTAAGCCTTTGCAGTTCCTGCCAAAAAGGAAAGAGACACAAATTCATTTACATCCCCAACAAACCCATGACTTACTCTCAAATTGTAAACCTTGTTCTTCTCAAGACCTATCACTTCTATCAAGTAAACAAACTGAAATCCTTCATGTTTTAACAGATCGTAAAAGTAAAATATGAGAAAGGCATACAGTTAGTCCAGGTTGCAAATGTAGCTTGATTACTCTGCTCCTACATGCAGTCATCCACTGGAACCATGAGCTAATGAGGTCGCGGCCCTGGGACGCTAAGTCCACCACCCGCTTGGAATTGAACCCTGAGGACAATACCCCGGGGAAAAGTAAAAGGGTGAGCGCCTTGCTCCAGTTTCAGAATTACAATAATAGAACCACCAGTCCAGAAATTGTCTTAATATGTCACTCACTCCTCCCTCTCTTTGGGAAGAAGACCCTGCAGAGAAGCATCAGCATTACTTTCAAAAGCCTCAAGAGGCAGGATTCATGGATTGTTTTCTATTTGCCCATCTCTTGTTCACAAGGTACCTCAGCCTTCCCCAAGCCTCTGAGTGCACAGTTCCTCAATAAGGTCCATTGAACTGTTTACACTCGTCTTCCCTGGAAACAGAACCTTCACCTGCCTAATGGCGGGACCTCCGTCCTTCCTTTGTCCACTGGTTTCCAGCATCCCCAGAGCTGACAGTAGCCACGGGGACTTCCATGCAGTCGGCGCTTATGCCGACTTCTCTGCCACCCCCAGTTCAAGTTGCTGCTATCAACCCATCTTACCTTTTAGGTAGCGTGTTGCTCATTGCACACTAATTAGGCTGAACTAAGTTAACCCTGTGCCTACAGCAGCATCCACAGCAACATCTCAACCTCTGATCTCTGCCATCAACCACCAATACCTTCACCCTCCCAAGTCCCTACGCCACTGCACTGAGGATCACCAACATCACAAGTCCTAAGTTTAGGCTGCACATAGGATGGCATCCCCTGACCGATGATGCTTGTAGAGATCCACAAGCACCCGTCTGTAGAAGCACCTGTGCTGGGGTCAAAGGTAGGGGTGGAGGATGGAGCCCAATCATCAAGTTGTTTGCCACCTGTGATAGATTGTTTTTCCCCAGCTATCTAAAGGCAGGTTCCTGGTTGTAAAGCCTGAGACAGGGATTCTTATACAAACAATTTATTCAGGAAGTGCTCCCAGGAGAAGGAGAGGGAGGAAGGCAGTGAAGGGCATCACAGAGACGTAGCTCTGATTACGGTTCTGGGGGAGCTCTAGAGCATGAAGGAAACCAGAGTTATTCCACCTTTAGGCAAGAGAGGCTGGATCTATGCTCTGGGTTCAAACAGTGATGCTCTGTGGGCCAGGAATCCCGGAACTTCCCAGGCAGCCCTGGTCTAGGCTGTAGGTACCCCCATCTCCTGAGACATGGGCACGCCATTTGGTAGGAGAGATCTGGGCAGAACACCAGTGGTTCCTATTATACCAGCTTTCTGCCACCCCAGATCACTATGGGTTTCAATGGGGTAAATTTATGTATAGCTTTCCCTCCAATATGCACAAATACCCTTTAATTTCCATTTCAATATGGCTAAGTTAGAGTCAATCTCATTAAACACGTTTTTTCTTAGAAGCCTCGTTTTATGTTTGTGCAATAACATTCTTCATGCCTCTCCCAGTACATTGGACCTGTCTATTTTTTGATTAATTTTGATTCTCAAACTGGTTTCAATCTCTGTGCTGTGGGAGATCCACAGGCCCATACAATCAAGGGATGCACTAGCTGTACTGGTTCAGGGTGAGGAAAGCAAGAACTCCAGGGAGGAATCGGAAGTGCTCAGATGTTCCATCTTCCTCGCAGAGGCAGAAAGGCCTGACTTCCAGTATGGTGCCTGTTCCTGCACAAAGTGGCCCATCCCATGCTGAGACCTGGATGCAGTGGCTGGTACTGAGGATTTTACCAGATTTTCAGGCTGACAAGGCACAGGCTGACTTCTGGCCTGACTCAGATCCTTACTATATTTGATTTACTGATAGGGACCAGTCAGAAGTGACCAATTGCTTCCAACTTATAGGTCAGCGTCTGTGAAGCTATTCACCAAAATCTACTTCCTCTTCTTCCTGAGCACATGGCTGGACTCCACTTCCCAGCCACCTGCTAAGCTGGGTAAGCACAGGTGGCCAAGTCCTAGGCAAGGGCATGTGAGGACGTGGTGTGCCATACACCTGCCTGCACTTCTCCAAGCTTTATATTCCCTTCCAGCTAAGATGCCAACATCCCAGGGAACATTAGTGTTGATGACAGTAGAGCCGGTATCATCCTGGACTTCAGAATGGCAGGTGCCTCCACTTTAACTCTTTAGCGAGTAAGAAATAAACTTCAATTGAGGTTTAGCTAACACCTTCCTATCAGTCAGCAAACCAACAGAAGTCACAGAGCATGCTCAAATTAGGACAATTTGAGGAGAATTTATTTGCGAAGGGACTGATTATATAGATATGGGTAGAATGTGGGGGATCCATGTGGGATGGTGCGGGGACCTGGCCTGCGGGTGGCCTGAGGGACAAGGGGGTAAAGACTCTTGAACCCCACTGAGCAGCACAGAGCAGGCGTCTTGAGAGGGAAAGTGATGTTCTATGGAGAATACAGCAGCCCAGGATGCCCTCACGGGGAGGAATTAGGGAATGACGCCTTGTCCCCACTCCCCTCCCTCCCCTGGTCTCCCGCAGGGGCTGGGCGCGGGAGGCAGTAGGCAAATGGGATTGATCAGTGCTATTTGTTACACGAATTTGTCCACCTGACTCACACAGTCCCCAAGTGACCGGCTGAGGAAGCGAGTCCTGGATGCTAAAAGAGATCTGCCCGCATGAATATTCAATGAGAGGGAGCTAATGAGTTCATGGAAATCTTTTATTGTTAGAAATTCTATCTAATACTGTGTCAAATCCAATTTCCTATGTCTTTCATCCACTGGGCATCTATCTCCTCTGTGAGGTTACATAAAATAAATTTAAACCCTCTGGCACACAAGAGTCCTGCACATTCCTCTGGAACATTTTTTTTCTCTGCAAGAACTCCAGCCCTTGTGTCCCTCGGATGTCCTGGTTTCTGAATCCTCTGACAGTGTGCTTGTCGTCCTCTGCGTGCTCGCTGACTTGAGGGTGTTTCTCGTGAGTTAACTGCCAAGAGCTGAGAAAAGTACTGGGGGGGGTACCCACCTCTTTTATACATGGGGAAACTTTAAAACTATCCTTTGGTTGAATAAAGCAAAAACCACTGGAGTTTTTGAAGTCATCATGTCATTGAGCGGATCATTTTGAGTTTCGTAACTACCACATCCTCCAGGTCTCAGGTCAGCAATCTTTTTCTACATCCAGATAATAATTATTTCAGGCTTTCTGGCCAGTCTCTGAGGCAACTATTCAACTTCTTGTTCTAGCAGGAGAGCAGCGGGCAATATGCAAATAAGTGGGTAAGGCTGACTTCCAATAAGGATTTACTTACAAAAACTGACCCCTGGACAGATTTGACCCAGGGACCATTGTTTGGTGACACCTGCTCTAGGTTAATTGTTCTCAAACTTTGCTTCACGTTAGAACTCCCAAAGAAGATTTAAAAATCCTGGTCCCAGGTCATACCGTATAACAATTCAATCACAGTGTCCGGGTAGGGGAGTTTACCCGGGCAGGCTCCAATGGGGCTACTTTTTGTTTTTGTATTGTTTTTTGAGACAGGGTTTCTCTCTGTTACGCAGGCTAGAGTGGAGTGGTGCAATCAGGGCTCCACCGTAATCTTGAACTCCTGGCGCAAGCGATCCTCCTGCCTCAGCCTCCTGGCTCAGCCTCCCAAGTAGCTAGGTGTGTGCCACCAAGCCCGCTAATTTTTTTTAAATTTATTTTTTGTGGAGACATGGTCTCGCTATGGGACTGTTTTTTATCTTTGCCCTTTGGCATTGCCAAGTGGCTGACTTCTTCCTCTCCAAGTCTGGGATGTATGAGGCACATAGAAAACCCAGGAAACTCATCACCATGTTGTTTTCTAACACGTCTGCTTTCTCCTCTCCACCTCTCAGAGTCTCCTTAAATTTGTTTTCTACACGTTGGGGTATTCATTCTTCTTAGTGGGAGGAATGGGGGAGACTACCTTTCCTGTAAGTGAAGTCCCACTGGGTCTTTTCAACATTAAATGCAATTAAGTTGATTTCCTCCCATCTTCTACCTGAGCCATCTAATTGTTAGGGAAGAGTAAGGTGGTGTGCCCCTTAGATAGGCAAATCACTCCAGCAACAAAGTACACTGAATGTGGTTCTTTCTACAGGAGACTAGGAAAAGGATTGGTTGAATTTGCTAAACTCTTGCCTGGATATTTAGCTTTTCTGTGGAGCATGAGTATTAAAATTCCAAATTCATCCTACATGTGAAGACCTTCAAGCCTGTCACGTGCATGCAGTGGTGTAGAGTTTTTTTGCAATGCCTGCTCTTCAGTATCATGTTGTCTAATTTAGTTGGTTTCCAAATGTGATCTGTAGGCAGGCAGCATCAACTGGAAGCTTGTTAGAAATGCAGTGCTTAGGCATCACTCAAACCTGCAGAACCCAAAACCCTGGGATGGAGCCAAGCCTGATCTGTCTGTTAACATACCCCCCAGGGTGGGGATGATTATAATATATGATCACACTTGAGAATCACTGCTCTAATCTAACACTCTAACATGTTAACATAATTTCGATCCATTTTTATTTCTGGTTATTTTTGTTTAGTGGTTATCAATTTTTTTTTTTTTGTCCATTAGAATCACTTGAGAAGCTTCAAACAAAACATGGATCCCCAAGTTTCGTCCCATGGGACATTGAGAGTTAATTGGTCTGGGGTGTGGCCTGGGTATTAGAAATTTTAAAAGTTCTCCAGGATGTAGTAAATAGTTACTACGTTCCATTCAGAAGATATTTATAAGTTAGAGTATAAGCCCCAAGCCTTTTCATTGCCTCCCCCCCCCCACAAAAAGGAGTATTAGTCAGGGTTCTCTAAAGAAAAAATCCAATAGAACATTACATTATGTAATTCAGTTTGAGTCCTAAGGCCTGAGAACCAGGAGCACTGATGTCTGAGGGCAGAAGACACATGCCCAGCTCAAGAATATCGCAAATCCCCCTCCTCCACCTTTTGTTCTGTTCAGGTCCTCAGTGGACCAGATGATGCCATCCACATTGGCCTGAGTGAACTTCTTTACTCAGTCTACTGATTCAAATGCTAATCTCTTGCAGAAATTCCCTCACAGACACTCTCAGAAAGAACATTTTGCCAGCTTTCTGGCCATCTCTTAGCCCAGTCACGTTAACACATAAAATTAACCGTCACAGAGCACACCCTGCACTAGAATCAATTAATAAGTGAGTGCCTCCAATGTGATATTGATTGAGCAGATCTAGTAGGTCCAGGAATGTGCCTTTTTACAAGAATTTCAAGTCATCTGTTGCAGAGACCTCATTTTGAAAAACACTGACTTGAAATATGTGCCTTAATCCCAAAAGCATTTAAAATAGAAACGCTTCTAGTAGAAAGAAAATCATTCACTTTCTGCATTTCATAGGAAGAGTTTCTACAGAACCTAGAGATGCCCAGTGTCAATGTGACAGAGGCTCCTTAGCCTCACCCTCTTGGGACATCCCTCGCAACCTGCTGCTGTGGCTGTGGGCTGGTCTGCACGACCTGTTTACCAGAGGGCTTCTGGATGCAAGAGGTTTTCTGAAAACAAGCCTTTAAGTCAACCCAGCTACTTTCTGCCTGTTCTCTTGGTAACCTCTGGTGATCCCTTGGGAGTCAATAATTAGAATTAATTTGAACTCACTTCAATCAAGACTCATTCTCTTCTGCAAACACTGTATTTCAGTACCTTACCGCCACTTTCACCACAATATTTATCATGGGATACCTCTATAGCATGATAACACTATAAAAACATGTCTGTATACCTAAATAAATCCCAGATGAATTAAAGGTGGAAATGTTAAAAAACAAGAAACTGAAACATATAAGCCTTGGAAACGATTCTTTAATCTTGAGGTTAGGTGATCTGGCAAAACTCCAATATCAATACCTTCCTGCTTTCCCTCGAGCCTGTGGTGTTGCTCAGAGAAGACTCTGACCCCTCCTGCCAGGAGGGTGAGGCGGGCCACGCTCCAGGAGCCGGCAGGGCAAGGGGCTGGGGTGTGGGCATCCGGGGTGGGTGCCCTGCCCTCGGGATGGGCTCCAGGCTGGAGACAGCACCTCACAGCCCACCGAAGGCACCCGAAGAGGGAGAGCATCCACAGACCAGCTGTGTTCTAAACAGACTTCAGCCAGCCTTCTTTAATTCTTTCCCTACATTCACTTCTGATTGGAGAGTCCCCTAGTACTGTTGTTGATCACACAGGGCAAGGAGGTTCTCTTACAGGGTCTTCACAGCTGACTCAGGACCCACTTCTCCAGGTGGCTGTGTGCTTGCAGCTCCCAAGGGCTGTTACTGCTGTGTCCCCTCTTGGACTCAACTTCCTAGTGGGTTTGTGACTTTTACAAAGTCTATTTACAGGTTGTATTCATGGGGGTTGAAAAGGGGGCTAAAAGGAAGGAGGTAAGTGTGTTATCTGGAGAAGATGATAACTTTTTTTGAGTGCAGTAAAATAGTATATAAATACAGCTGTTCCGTGAAACGCATTAAGAGCAAATATTTAAAAAGGAAAAAAAGAAAAAAAACTTCTAAGTACTTCCAAGAAGTAAAGCATGGCCACAAAAGAAAACCAGGAAACCATATACAGAAGATGACAGTCCAGCTGGCACACAGGAGTTGGCCAGCGGTAGCCGACCCGCTTGCAGGCACGGGAGCGAAAACAGCCGTGATACCTCCTGGCTCATGCCCTGGGACCCCCCGGGAGGACACACCAGAACAGAGAAGCAGGGGGCCTCCCTCCCCCCACCCTAAACGCCCTGCAAAAAACAAAGGCAAAAAAAATCCTCTTGGGAAGAAAACTTCAGATTCCCTCAGTCATATCCTAATAATTTAACACCTATCTTGGGAGAAAAAAAATTCCTCTCTTGGCTTAAATAAAAGTATTCACGCATAAACTCAAGTCTAGTTTTGCTCAATTTTTCTTCCTTAGTGGGGCCAGTTTCCAATCTAATTGCCCATTAATTCCATCAAGCCTGTTACTAGGTCTTCTCGACATCTCTCTGACAAATAAAAAGTCAGCAAACTTTAGGACGTAGTTCTTATTTTCAAGCTCTGCTTCATCTCAATTTTTTCTTTCTTACCTTCCCCCAAGTTCTCTGTAATGCCCACGACTACTCCAAGATTGCGGGAATCACCTGACCAGCTCCGGATATGGTTACTCATCTTACCCACATAGCTGTAGTTACTTTTGCACCTTAATACACTGTTCCTCTATATATTGCTAATTAGTGTTTCTCTTATCACTCACCGTGACCTTCAGACCTTCTGCACTAATTTTACTCATTCATCCTTTGGCTGGTGTTTATGTCTTTTGCTTTCTGCCATAATTGCACGGGAGTAATATCACAGGGTCCCAGCCTCTTTATCAAAGCTGAATTGATAATGGCAACACATGTCGTGGTAAAAGTAGAAAAAGTATACTATGAAGCAAAATATTCTTTTGTTTAATTAATTTATAATGAAATTTAAATTTATTTGTTTAGCATTACCAAATCAAACATTTGGTGTGGGTGTGGGTGTGGGGGTGGGTGGGGGTGTGTGTGGGGTGGGTGTGGGTGGGGGTTGAGGGGTGGGGATGGGGGTGGGGGTGGGGGTGGGGGTGGGGAGGGGGGTTGACTGTATTTCTTCCATTCTTTCTCTTGTTCTCTCTCTCTCTCTTTCTCTCTGTCTCTGTCTTCCTTAATCAAGTCTGTTCCTTACAGTGACTAATTACATAATATTGGGCTATCATCATACTAAGATGTGTCACCTTAAAGACGCCGTAGCATTGCTTTATTTTAAGTAAAATAACTTACTTTTGTGCTGTAAAGAAGTCAGGATGCACTGTGCTTAACAAATACGCTGCTACTTTCAAACTGCACAGCTGTGGAGATGTTTACCTGCTTCTCTTGTTTGTTTTCTCTTCCTGTGGACTACAGCTTGGAGCATTTCTGTTCCAGGACTTAGAAGAGAGGAAAAGCTGAACACACCCAGTACCAGACTTTTGGAGAAGGCAAAGGCAAGTACAAGTCAGGCCATGGGGAGCACGGCTGAGCACGGTGGCATGTCAGAATTTCATGCCACTGCCGCATGGAAGCCAGCCCTGAAACACCACTTGCAGAATGGGTCACCCAGGAAGATGCTCACCATTGAAGAGTCTTCGAAGACAGGAGGTTGTTTCTACTTCATTGAAAAGGTGTTGAGAGTCATGAGGCTGTTTCTGTGTAGCTCTGATAAGGAATATCAGAAGTAATTTAGGCTGAATATGAGAAGTAATCATTACTTATCAGTAACTTATCACTGATAAATAATAATTTAAATTCAGTTAATAAAGCTCTTATCTAACATCTATCTATATAGTTACTTAAATTTTGCTTTATTTTGTATATTGACTTATAATAGTAATTATAATATGTAATGACGTTTATGAGTAGGTTAACTACAATATTTATTATTCAACTTGGCATCCTTTGGGAGTGAAAGAAAATATTCTTAATAGTTACTAGGGTCAACAGGAATAAACCAGGACTATCTCAGGAAAGTGGCAATATATGGCCACCCTTTTATGAAGAATGTTGTTGTTACAGAAAGCACAAGTGACTGAATTGTGTTCTAAATGCCCCAAGATTGAGTTGGCCAAGGCTAAGGAAAATCATATAACCTCTTTTTTCTTACTTGGTAACTAATAGTTGTCCTTTGATTCCCAGAGCATTGAGGAGAGTGAGCAGGACACTGAGCCCTGGGGCCACTCTGCAACCACAAGGAGCAGAGTTAGAGAGCTTGAGACAGCCTTTACGGATGGTTCTGTTTCCTCCATCAAGGTCTATCGAGAAGATGAGGTTTGGTAAAGTCTGTGCCCTCAGGTAGCTGGAACTCCTTCTCCACAATTGCTCAACAGTGTTCTCAGCAAATCCAATTCTACTAAGCAAAGAGAAAATCTAAATCACAGATGAAAAATTGGGCAATCATTCACCATTTTAACTATAAGTTATTTTTGAACCTGGATGAGCTATCTAATTTCCTTCTCTGAGCCTCAAGTACTCACATATAAATTAAAGTGAATTAATCACATTTATTTGCAGTGGGATTTGAAGGAGATTTTGCTTTTTTGACACGTAGTATGTGCTCAATAAATGTATGTACTATTATAAGTAATAATATTTTTTAAGTTTAAGATAAAGTGTTGATTTAATCATGAATGTTTATTTGCAAGATAGAAGTAGAAGTCATTTTGGCTTAGCATTTTATATTGATTCCTTCTTCCTGTGAATAAATCAATCTTGTCTTGAGTCACCATATCTGCAATGGCTAAAATTGTATTGCTGTTTACAAAAACTTTTAAAACCTCAACAATATCTATTATCCTCATATGTCCTGATAGTTGTGAACATCTGGCTGTCATTTTTCTGCTGTTTCTCAATTATTAAAATAGCATTCTATCAAAGAATCATATTCACTAGAATTAAAAATTATAAGACAAAAAAATATATATGTTTCCAAGCAGTAGCTTGTCATAATATGTTTGAAAATCAAAGCACACAGAGTTAAAATCTGAGACTAAGAAATCAAAACATGCTACAAAGCTTGTCAGGATGTCAGAACTTGAAAACGACTTTAGGGTACATGAAAATGAAATGTACCCTAAGAGATCAATTTCCTATTTCAATTTACTATGCAGTTTATACTGACCAAATAAGATTCATAAATAAGTGAATGAAACCATACCTTATGGTTTAATCTCACTTTGGCATGAAATAGTGACTTGAGAATATTTCCAAGTGTATTTTTCATATAACCTTCAGATATTTCAATTGAGGTATGAGGTGTATGTAAGTGTATGGACAAAAAGAAGGTTATATTTCCGAAATTTTTGTTATTATTTATGTTTCTAAAATTTCTCCGAGATATCTGTGATCATTCAAATATGCCTCTACACCCTTTTTTCCTAGGCATATTTTTGGAAATCAGACATTGTCGTGTGGATATTTCATTCTTTTGCTACACCCTGTATGGGTGCTCATAAGTGTTGAATTTCTTTTGCTCAAGAAGTTTTTTGCACAGCGGGTATGGTTTCCCCATGTTACAAATGAGGGGACTGACAGGCAAAGAGGACCGCCCAGGATATCAGAGGGTTTGGTGAAGTTCCACTAACTTTTGTGTTTTCTGTCTCAAAATCCCATACGCTTTCTGCAAACCAATGATTTTTCACAGTGTTCCTAAATTTTAGGCTTCTTCGTACCCTGCCAGGAGCTAAGGGGAATGTGTGCGAGGAAGGATGGGCGGGGGGCGTAGGGGCTGAGCTGCTGGGGGAGCGGACCACCACCTACTCCAAGGAAGACTTTTATAAATCTGTGCTATAGAACACACCTAGAATTTTACTTGAAAGAATGCTCTGCTGCTTACAAGGCATTTGAAAACAAGTGTCTGACACCACACTGCCCCTATGTTCTGCCTGCCACACACATGGCAAAGGCACATGCACGCAGACGGTGCAGAAAGGAGGATAGGAGGGCACAGTGGGAAAACCATGAGAACGATATTTTTGCTGTGTTTTGCATCTTGCTAGGGAAATTTTCTATTTGTGATGTCCTTATGCCTCCACTGCTCTGGGCATCCAGGATCACATGTGTAGCCTGGCTCTTCCAGGGTCCAATTGTCCCTCATGGCCAAAGGGACTACATTCCCACTGAATAAGGAAGTCGGAGGAAAGGGACAAGTTTCAGGCCTTCTCAGCCTCAGTTTACACCTCACAACCTAAGGATAGGCCCCAGCTCTCCGGTGTGTGGTTGTGTCATGTGGAGGTGTTTCTGGAACACATCTTAGATTTCCCCTTAGCGACTGCCAGGGACTGAGAACAGATTGGTCAGGAGGGATTGCAGGGTCAGAGCAGGCTGTGGCGAAGCAGGGATAGGGAGAAGGGACGGTGTGAAGGCAGGCTGCCCTCCCTGATCAGGCGAAGCTGTGGACTGTCTCGTGTCCCAGCCCCACAGTCTGACCTCCCTGCTCCAGGTCTGGCTTCCTGACCTGTCTGATTCTGCATTTGCAGAAGGGTGTTGATTTCTGTTCTAAGAGTCCCCACCATGTTAGAAGAAGATTCATCCTTTCTTCAAGCTGAACCTAATACTTGAGGACCTCTAATGGAGAGGGAAGGCTCGTTGGAACCGGACGGGTAGGTTGGCCCTTACTGTCAGCAAGGGAGCCACAGCCTCACCAACCTCAGGGTGGCCAAGGTGCAGGCCGGTGGTGTTCACTCTAGTTTGCACAAAGAAACAGTACAAGACTATCCTAAAACTAACATGTTCATGAGACTATGTTTCCTCATTTATGACAGAAAGAGAATATAACCACCCTGGGATGGAGCGACCGTTCCAAAAGCTGCACGAACAGATAACGTGAGTGACACAGAGGGCACGCAGGAAATGGAAGGTCGTGGAACAGTTTGAACTCTGACGATGCAGATTTGTCTCTTCAATGTCCAGCAGTCACTCAGTAGATAAACAGGCATGCTGGCAAATTCTCTGACACAGGTCCAGTTGGGAATCAGTGACTGGATGTTGTAGCCTGTCCTGGCGCGGGTGGCTCTGGGGAGTAAGCCTGGCACACGTGGAGCGCGTGCTGGCGGCCCTGAGTGTGTTTTTGATTCCCAGTTTCACCACCGGATAGCAAGACACCAGCCATAACTCTGGAAGGCCACTTTTCAAACTTCTCAGCTCCCATTCTGAATTCTAAGTCACCTAAACACAAGAAAGCACATTTTCATCTATTCTAAGAATTCTTTGTTTTCTCACCATGCCATTCCCAACCTGCCTATGTTTTTAATGCATGTTTAATAAATATAAATAAGTAAAGTGCAAATTTACTACTACACATGCTTGGCTTCTCTTAACCTATTTGGTAAGAGCTATGGTCAAAATGGTTCAGTATGTGAGGGATGGTGAAATTTCTAAAAAAAGTAAAAATTATACAAGTATGTAAAAATTTGTTTTAATCTGCAGGTCTATTACACATATTTACAGGTTTATTACACATATTTTCTAATAATAATCCACTCAAAAATTATTTCAAATAAACTAAAGAAAATACAGTTAGATAATTCTTATCTTAGTAGAATTGGTTGAAGGATATAACCAAATAAAGCAGTATTAGGTCAATAGAGAAGCTCCTTTGGTCCAAAATGATTGCTGAGTCTCTGTGGTTTAACATTTGTAATTGACAACACACTTCTGCTTTTAAGCACTGGGGTGATACCTGAGACCTAGTCAATAAATCTTAGCTTTAGAACTTTCTCTTTTAATTTACTTCTATATTTATTACATATTTAATTTATTACTCCATGTATTTTATACATATATGAAAATTTGAAAACTTACCAAAAAACTTTAAAAATGAGATAATTTTTCACAAAATATGAATAATTTTCTTGTTTAGAAAAACTTTCTGTTGGCCAAGATTACACTTTTATGATTATTTTTAGAGAAAGTAGGTAATGTGATTTTGAATTATGGATATTTTAAAGACAATACATCTGTCTAGAGCATATTTATACATTAATAGTTTTAAAGAATTAATGGGAAAATAAACAATTTTTTGCTTAGCTTTGCCAAAAATTTAAAATATATATTTTGAACTTAAAGTACCATTTGGACATATGCTATCAGTATGACCATTTGTAACACTTTTATAAAAACAAACAAATAAATAAAACCATATATTAAGTGTTATTTCATAGAAAAAATGAGACATTAAAATATTTTTATGATAATATATTAAAGCTGTTGCTTATGCATGAGCACAAATATATAGAATGCAAATAAATGTTTTTTTTTAATCTATTTGAAACAAACAACTTCCTCTACCCAAACATAAGACATATTCATATAAGGCAGATAACTTAGAAATATATTTAGGTGGTTGCAGATTCTGTGCCTGTCCTTTTCATTTAGTTATTTAATTTTATTTTTGATATAATGTCATAGTTTTAATGATAGTTTTATATTCTTAAATAAAATCTAGATTAAGTCCTTATATCTATGTATAGATAGCCTATGATAGTACTCAGAAAATAACAAAAACATATCCATCAATTTTTAAAATTTTCTGTGCATTCAATTCCCTGATTGTTGAGAATAGATCCCAAGAAGCTGTTAAATGTAATATTGACCTGATTTCAAGACATCTAAAAAGCTACCTTCTTATTGGTATGGATAACACAGGCTTCAGAGCTTTCCCTGTCCCCTAGACCTTACCAGAATACGTCATAGTCTGTTAGGTATTAACCTAAGAAAGTGTGATGGCTTTTTTGGAGCTGTTATAATCTACTGGGTCAAAGCATGTTTCATTGATAAGACATTTTAGCTTATTCTGCAGTCATAGAGGTCTACCAGATCAGGCATGACACCCAAAGTCTCATGAAATATTTAAGAAAGGCCTTCCTCCATGCCATGACATGAATAAGTCTTCCAAATCAAATGGGTGAGGCAGTTTTAAATTTTGAAGTTGGAAGGAAAGAATAAAATAATGAAAAGGAATAACAAAATCAAGCAATAGAAAAATTCACATGAAAGAAATCGATAGGTAGAATGTCTGTTGGTGGGTAGCAATCCTGCAAGGCATGGGGTTTTGGGGTAGTTAATGACCACGACCGTATCAGCGATCACGGGATGTGGTGGGTGACAGGAAGAGGGCAAGGGCGTTGGGAGCTTAATTATGCGCCTTCTTCTTTGGGTGAGACACATTCTCGTGGGTCCTGGGACTTATGGAGCTTGATGTTCTGTTCAAAAGTAGCTGCCTTTGTAAACCATTGCATTAATTCAATAATTTCTGACAGAGAGAAAGACCATTTAACAAGTCTATTGGGGTGAAAACAATTCCAAATCAGGAAGTATCTGTGGCTGTTTCTCCCTGGTTTATTATATCACCAAGTTCAGGGAAGAGAGTAACTACATGAAGTCTGTGTTCTCTCCTTTCTGCTTAGATGGTGCCCTGACATCCAACCTGCTCCTTTCAACCTTAAGTCACTGGTATTTTGTCTCTGTAACAGGCAAAGAGATAACAAAGATACCTATTACCTATAGGGTAAGAGGAAGCCTCAACTACATGCCAGGATAGGTTCTGCCTATGATTTCTGGGCTTTGAAAGAGCAGCAAGCTAGATTTCTCCAAGGCAAAGATAACCACACTAATGCTGTCTGTCTTTCTTCTTGTAAAATGAAAATGGGAGATATTCCAACACCAGGCTCGGGGCGTTCCAAAGCTTGCACTCCTGGCCTCCCTCCCCTCCACAGCCTCCCCCACGCCTACCCCCTCTACCCTCGCTCTGCCTTCATTCCAGCCAGCATCTCAAGATAAAAGAAAGATGCCATGCAGTGTAAATTCAGTCAGATTGTCAATGTATCCATACACATTCTCAGTCTCTGTTCAATGTTCCATGACAACAAGGTGAGACGGCAGAGGTTATCCGAACAGCTGCTGCCTAAGCTGGAAATTCCAGGCATTGAGCACCATCTGTCTATACATTCACAAACGTATATAGGGGCCATCTATCAGACTGTGGCACTGCAGCTGCCTCCCCGGCAGGCAGGCCTGCTTCCTTTCTCCATGCTGAACAATAAGAGCTAGTTCTTCACTTTGTGTCACACAGAATGGCTGATTTGATTAAGTCCCCAACTCTCATTATGCTAGGTAGGAGTGTAGAATTTCAATGATAATCCATAATGCATGACCAGTTTGTCACCATGGCAACATAAATTCAAGGTTACTAGCTCAGACGCATAATTGGGTGTGCATTGAGTGCTGAGGAAGGGCTGTTAAAATTCTTGTCATAGAAAAGTAGCATCCATCATACTGTCTGAAATTGCAAAGTACTCATAATCAGACAGAAAAATCCTTGGAGAAAAATGTTAATAAAATAACTGTTACAGTCTAATAAAATTATTAAGTTTAACCACTTCAGTTTTTAAAGTATTTCAGTTAATAAGAATGAAAGAGACACCTCATTAAACATTGGAGACTTGGATTTAACCTCCCCCACCAATATTTGCATTGAAATATGGACCTAAGGAATTTTTGGTCTTAGTCTGATTGATTGATCAAAACAAGCCCCATATAATAAAATATACCATCATGCATACTTGTTTCATTTTTGTATTTCAGATTGGATTTTTCTTAGCGGTAAGAATATTTCCTTAATAAAATGCTCTGGGGAAAACTAAATCTACTTCTTCGCTTTAAAAAGCTCAAAATTAAATTATGCATGTTATTTGCAGTATCTCCCAAAGCAGAGAGATGAAAACTAAGGTGGCGATGAAAAAATAAAAGAGTAAAAAGTCTATAAGAGATAAGAATACATTAAGTTATCTGCCCATCCCACTATGAGTGGTACAAATATTTTGGTATTTATAAATATGTGGAATAGAAATTTTATTGAAATGTATATGGTTAACAAAAATTTAAAACAAAAAAAAATGTGTACCATGTAAAAGGATTTAATCTTGGACCAAAATAATTATGGTAATTACTTGTTTTGGTGTCTGCCTTTGCCAATGAAGTGGAACCAGGCGCAGAGTTATAAATGAGCGCTGCGCAAACGACTGAAAATTAAGCTCAGAGTGTTATTGGAGGGGGCACATCGTGACTCACGGTAGATTTTCCCCATCTTCTCTGATTGAGTAAAACCAATGTTTCTCTGTGCTGTTGCCTCTTTGGACATTAAGTATGAAATGCTTTGCTCTGTGCTATTATTTATTATGATTTTTCACCAAACATGACAAAATTTGTACATGTATTCTTTAACCACAGAACACAGTAGTGCATATGTTTTTAAAAGACATGTCTGCCCTTTGTTACTGAGATTCAGCTTTTATTTAATTTTGTTGAAGAAACTTAAGATTGATTGACTTAAAAAATAAGAGAATTCCTGCCAAATAAAAGCAGACGTGGCCACATGACCATGGAAACAATTGGGTGTTGTTGCTTCAACCTTGTAGGAATCGAGTGCTTCTCTATTCTTCTTAGGCTTCACCCTCCCATCCTGCCTCCGTTCTGTTCTCCTGTCCAGCTCCCGTCCAGGATATACGCAGAAGCAGTTATTTGCCTTTGGATCATAGCTACTACCATTATGAGATAACTAAAATATCAGGTAAAGGCATAAATAAAGTTAATTTTTAGACAACTGGCATCATTTTGTATACATTGTTTACCTTATAAGATTTCTAATACTGTCCTCAGTTTTCTACACAGCCAAGTGGGATTAGATGACTTTTTAAAGTAAATAACAGAGATTTATACTTTAAGTTAAGATCACATTGCCAGAATCTTTGCAATTTTTAAAGTAGAAAATAAGATAAAAGCAAGAATCAAAATCGGATGACCTAATTCAGAATATAGATGTAATTTTATATTTTCTATGTTGTGTTTAATCATACTAATGGCTGCCTCCTTTGGAATTTCTTTTTTAATTGAAGATATCTTATGTGGTACAATTTTATTTGAAATATGAAAGGGCTCAGTTTGAAAGAAGTTGCTTACAAAAGTCACATCTGGAAGTATATTCAGATCCGA
This sequence comes from Daubentonia madagascariensis, assembly GCA_023783475.1. NCBI lineage: Eukaryota > Metazoa > Chordata > Mammalia > Primates > Daubentoniidae > Daubentonia > Daubentonia madagascariensis. Next base: position 4,535,700 of record JAKFHU010001035.1, read on the forward strand.
ATGCACACATGTAACTCCAATTAACATTACGAAGGCTGAGGAAAATGTGCCCGGGTGGTGGAGGGGGAGGGGCAGAGGAAGGGAAGAAAGAGGTTTGTGTCTCTGATTTAAACACAAGTGACTTTATGAAGAACACCAGCGTGTGGTCAAATGAACTCCTATTGTGGAAATGCACTGGCTTTCAAGACAGAATAACGTTTCTGATTTGATGTTTAGTGAAGTACAGCCATCAGCACAAGCAAATGCTGAGCTGGTGTACTTAGACTAAAATGAATCACTACAAGCTGTTTAGGGTATGAGTCTGGTTTAGTTTTGAAAACCTTTAAGGTAATTTAAAAATTTATTATTTGAGAAGTTTGGCTTTAGTGGGTTTAAATATAGATAATCTGTATTGATCAGTACTGTTATATACTAACTCAAAACATACTGTTGGCTATTATTAATCATTATTTATGCTATGTACACACATGATAAGAACAAAAAACCCACTTTTAGTTAAACCAAAAGCATAAACATCAATAACATGGGTTTCATGATACCCAATACTGCAATGTTTTCTAGTATTTAAAAAAATCAATTATACGCCATGTTTTCTCTTTATGAAATCAGAGGCAGTGAAGATATTACAATAGGTATTAATCTTATGTTCATTGTGCCTCAAAATCCCCATCAATTTTTATTTTTAAAAAAACTACTTTTGCAATTTGAAAATATACTATAGTTAATTTTCATCTTTAACAAGCTACAATTTGATATTAGTCAATCATCTCAAGATTGAAATGATTATGAAATGAGCACATGATAAATATCTATGAATAATAATGTATTAAACCTCTAAATAAATTGTGGAACAGTGAGATCTTCCTGTGTTGAAATTAGGAAGGGATTCTAATTATCTCAATATTGGTCATATAAAAAATACACATCAGCTGAAAAGAGTAAACAAATGAATTGTTGTTTCTGCAATCTGCTGTGTCTACACTTGAGACAGGACTTCATCTTCCCCATTATTTTCCCTCTACATAATGATTTCAGTTTTTTAAGCACTTTATATTCTGACGCCTTTCTCTTCATTGGTTGTGTCAGGGATCAGAACATTATACCCCAAAATATGGCACCATGGCTTTTTGAATATTTTGAGCTGTAGGAAATTAAGAAAACCTCAGAATCAGGAAGGTTACTTTCTGCCCTTCTCCTCCCCCTACTCCCCTGAAGACTCTCATGCTAACTGAAGAAATAATGAGGTTCATAATTTGGAAAGGAGAGCTTTATTTCTCATAAAGGGTTGCAGCCTGCGGGTGGCCATTCTGGCAGGCTGGAAAGCAGACCCCCGGCCACAAGCCAGGAACACGTGCTTTGAGGCAGGGACAATGAGAACAGGAATTTATACTGAGCAGAGTGGCCAAATATACATATTTAACAAGCTATAGGAAGAGTCATGAATATTTATGAAAGGAGAAACTTGTGCCTGTGCAACGGAGCTTTCTGCCCTTTTATGGGGTCCATGTGCAGAAATGGCCACCTTATCAGAAGGTGAAGAAGACATGAAAACCCTCTCTGCACATGCTCCATAGCCTGGTTCAAATCACTCCACGGTTGGTGGTCTCTTGTCAGGAACAAATGCTGGAGATGGGTTTCTGCTTAGCCCTTAGGGAAACAAGCCTGATGGCCATTAGCAAGGGAGAGGGTAAAATGATGTGTGTCCAAACTCTCATCCCTTCATGGCTGGGAGCTCAGTTTTAAGGTTTCTCTGGGTCCTGTTGGCTGAGAGAGGGTCTGTTCAGTTAGCAGGGGGCTTAGGATGTTATTTTAGTTAATACTCATGGGACAGGTGTCCTGCCCTATACTTTCTATACCTAGAGGGAAGAAATATCACAAGACAGGCCAAGAAGAATCTGAACAAGCAGGCCTTGCTAAGTCCCCCCAATTTATTACCATTGGATTGTACCCTTTTGTCCTCCAATCATACCTCTGCCTGGCGGCCCATAAAAATACAGTTTTCCCTGTGTCTTTCAGTCTTCATTTCTGAAGGCTTCCATGCCACTTAAACTTTGCTTAAATAAATTTGTTATGCTTTTCTCTTGCTAATCTATTTTTTGTTATAGGGATCTCAGCCATGAACCTCGTCATGAGTAAGGAAAAAAAAATTGCTTTTTCTCCCATACGTATGGTTTTACAAACTTCCAAAAAAATAACACCATTGTAGTGTTACATGGGTTTTCAAAACCAAATATTTTGTGTTTTATATGATCTTTACATGTGATAAATGCTGGTACCAAGTTGCTTTCTGTAAGGTATACTTTAGTAATATGATTTTTTTAAAGTTTTTGAGGTCAACTCACTGTATACTGTAATTTCAGAAGATGTGTTTTAATTAGAATAACATAAAATATATACCCTAGTATACATGCATATGAGTTTGTGTAAAATTTATATATGTACTGTAAATCTTAGAATATTGCTTCTTTTTATTTATTCTTTTGAAATATATTTATAATTGTATCTCTCTCTTTTATTAATTCTGTGGTAATTTGATACAAAGTTAAGTATAGCAACCTGAGGACTAGTTTTGATTTACACCTAGCTCCATTCTTTCAAGTCACAAACAAGAACAGGTATTACATAGTCTTGCTCCTTCATTTTTGCTGTGACCTTCAGTGTGATCTCTGTGGTGTGGTCGTCAATCACACTGCTTTGGGCAAGAAGCCCTGCCACCGTCCACAGAACAGCTGCAGTGATAAACTCTGTGCTAATGTTTCCCCTCACAGCTAATAAAATACACTTATCCACTATCTTAAAACATTGTAATGGACATTTTCGAAGACAAGCTCCAAGCAAAAATTTGATTTGTAATTCAATTTTTAAAAAGCACCTGTATAACTCCAGATATATGTGATCCTCTTCCTAGGTTATGGATCCCATACCATGTTATGGAAATATATTGAAATTGCTAATTAATGTATATCTAACAAGAGCCAGTTAGATCTGTGAGAGTAGAGTGAACTTGTGACCAAAAGCAAATGGGCAATAGAGTGAAATGTCTATTCCATACTTTCAAACAACCAGCATGCAAGAAAACTAACATTTAAAACCATGGTAAACATATTTTAATCTTCAATGTTAAAAGGCATTAAGAATTTTAGAGAACACTTGACTCATAGACGTTTTGATGTAGAGAAGGCCCTGAGTTGGCTTCTTGGCCTAGGAGTATATGAATCTCACTTTGAGTGCTAGAAAGGACCCTAAAAGATCATCTGCACCTCTCAAAACTACTCTTTCAAACCCTTCAAAATCTATCCTCTGATTGGTATACGGATATTTCTAGTGATGAACAACGTACCATTTGTGTTAGTCAGGGTCCTCCAGAGAGGCAGAATCAATAGGATATATGTAGAGAGAGAGACGAGGGGGAATTTATTAAGGAAATTGGCTCATGGCATTATGGAGGCTGACAATCCCACGTCAGCTTACCTGCAGGCTGAAGACCCTGCAATGCTGGGAGCATGGTTCAATACAAGTTCAAAGGCTTCAGAACCAATAAATCTGATGACGTAACTCTCAGCAGAGACTCAAGGCCTGAGAATCCCTGGGGTCTGCTGTTGCAAGTCCCATGGGCCAACGGCTGGAAAGCCTGGAGCTCTGTTGTCTAAGGGCAGGAGAAGAAGGGTGTCCCAACTCCAGGATTCTGAATATTCTAAATATTCATAACCTTTGCTTCAATCATTGTTCCTAAAAGTTCAGCTGCTGTCAGGTTATTCTACTTAAAGAGAGTTGACAGATAAACTTACGAAAAAACTTTCATTTGTGGAAATCTCCCTTTTGTCCTTCAAGAGACAGGAATCAGATACAAGCCCATCGGAAAGGCTGGGGAAGAGATGAAGCTGTGAAAGGTAGATAAGTAGGTGGGATGAGTAAGGAGGAAAGCTAGAAGGATAGAAAACATATTTATGTGATATGGTCAATGTTACATTAATAGAAAATTATCTTTGTTCAGTTAGTCTGCAACTTCTGTTTCTGTGTGACTAAGAAGTAAAGAGCTAATATCAAGAATTTATTTTGTAGTAGAACCAATTTTGGTTTGTGATAGGGTCAAAACAGCTTCAATCTGATATTATAAGCATCTCCATACACAGCTCTGTACATTGATTGCTGTTTTTAATGTGCTGACCCCTGAAAACATGCTCTTGTGACTACCAAGTATTTGAAGAAATTGATTTTTTTAATTTCAAGAAGAGAATATGGTGTTTTCCTCAAATATGACAGTGATAGTTAAATATGAGAGAGATTAGTTTTATTCTGCATGGTGCGAAGAATTAGAAGTTGGGATGATTAATGAATTGTTTGAGAGAAAGATTCCAGCTTAGTACTGAGACAGTCTCGACTTCCCTTAGGAAATTGTGCTATAGTTTGAATGCATCCCCCAAAAAATGTGTGTTGGAAATTTAATCCCCAATGCAACGGTATTAAGAAGTAGGACCTCCGGGGGTGATTAGGCCATGAGGGCTCTGCCTTCATGAGTGGATTAATGCCATTATTGAGGGAGTGGGTTAGGTATCATGAGAATGGATTCCTGGTAAAAGGATAAGTTTGGCCTGTCTGTCTCTGCCTCTCTCTCTCTCCCTTTTGCCCTTCCACCATGGGATGATGCAGCATGAAGACCCCTATCAGATGTGGACCTTTCGATCTTATACTTCCTAGCCTCCAGAACGGTAAGAAATCAATCTCAAGCCCGCTCAAGCCATCCTGGGTGCAGCTCAGGCCACCACCTCAGAAAGGTCAAGTGGTAAACCTTGGCAGTGCCCATATGGGGTTAACTGCAGATGCCAAGCATGCAGGGCTGTGGGGCTGGGCTGCGGGGCACGGCTTGTCTCCCCTAGAGTTCACAAGATGTCTCCAGCAGCCTCAGGGCCCAGGCATAAACTTGTAGCAGGGGCAGAACTGCTGCTGAAAGTCCCCACTAGGGAAATGCCAAGCAGAACTGTGGGGTTGGGGCTGCTGCAGAGACCCTGGAACTATGGAGATTTCCTCATTCTTGGGAGTTCTTAGCAGTGATTTCGTTATGACTGGAAGGCAGGATGAGCAGAGGGAGGAGCATGTGGCTAGACTGGAAAGATGGAAGCCGCAAGGGGCGAGGCCTCAGGAGCACAGGCTAGACAGTGGGAGCTGGGAGCACCGTTGGGATCGTGGATGCTGGCATGCCAGGCAGGACCAAATGGTCAGCCATGGGACTGCCCAGCAGGACCCCAAAGCGGTGGCCTGAGCAGGCAGCACCCGTCAGTGTCAACTGGTCAGTACAAGGGTGATCTGTTTTCTCAGCAAACTATACCATATCCTCCTTTCAAAAGCCCTCATACAGGTGTTTTTCACCAAGTAAATCCTGAAGTGTTTTAAGACTTAACAAAGTGGTATTGACTAAGATGTCCTCTAAATTCCCTTCCAATTTCAACAATCTTAAAGAATTAGTGACTTGCCCATATATAGAGCAGCAGTGACTTCCCTGGCTTCCTCACTGCTGCTCCTCTATGCCTGTGCTTCACTGTGTTGCACATTTGGATCTGAGAGCGTTATTCTCAGAACTACAAATATTTGTGCTCCTCCTGTGTTCAAGGAAATGTATCTAAATTAAATCTTTTCCTCCTTTTATTTTGCTTCTGACAATATGTATAGCAAACTTTTAGTAGTAACAAAAATGATGCATACTCCTAGAATTCAAAATTTGGGTTGCTCTAGTTTACCTGTGTAATTAAAGGATGTTAGTCTACCTGATATCTTGTGTTAATAGTTTTATAAAGAATAAAATCCCCCAAAGCGTGTAATATCCTGCAAACAATTTTACTATGGAGGGATTATGGAAATAACATCTTTTTTTATTCTGACACAGTTTTTAGTTCTCAGTTTATGGTACAGTGAGCTGGTATGGAGTTAAATTCAGGTTTTCTTTATGGGTTATTAATAACAGCCTACAAAATTAACAAGCACACCTTGTACTCATCTAGCACCTCTCAAAGCATATTATCTCAGCTGATTGCCCATTTATTCTCCCAACATCCCTGTGAGATGGGGAGGAATGGATGTTACTGATTAGAAAACTGGAGAGAAGGAGATTCATATTACTAACTTGGTCAGTGCAAAGACGAGGCTGACCTTAAAGTGCCAGCCCTGTCACATGCGTCTCTTCCCTGAAGACCAAGTTACACAGGAAAATATGTATTTCTTTATTTACACTGTACACATTTCTGGAAACATTTTGGCCTCCATGAGTGATTTTAGAGTTCTAAGGTGACTCATCCTGACAAAACCTCCCCACTGGCATCACACATGAGCCCACACGAACCCTTACAGTGGAAATCACAGTTTTTACAAACCTAAGCCCCAATTGACCAATTTGTGCCTGCTGCCTTCTCCTATAGAAATGCAGTCATCCCCCATGGGATACCCAAGGTTTAGATCTTGTAATCAGAGATCAATTACTCAGTCAATAGCTACTGAGTGCATATGAAGCCCAAGGCGGAGACAGAAGGGGAAGCATCGTGCAGACCCTTATGTGTGAGGAGGGCTCCTTTTCTAATCTGTGTACTCTGGGCATTGGAATCTCGGCCATGGCTATTTTTTGCTCCTCTCTGTAACAATTCTTGAAGTGATTCCCTTTTTCCCTAGGTTTATAACGTGTACAAAAGTGGTTAGTTGAAAAGTGAAACTACACAACATATTAAATAAATAACTCATAAACATATAAACTATAATGAAAAATATGCAGCTAGAACTTGAATGTAATTCTTACATTAGTATAACTAAGAATTGTTGTAACTTCTAAACTTGAGGTCAAAGATGAGTATTTCTAGTCTGTTCCTGGACAGGCCTTGCCATTAAACAATTATACAATTCTGAGTAGTGAAGTGATTTTTCACATAATAACCTGGTTTCTATCTGTTGGCAACTTCCTTGTGTAAGGGCAAGTACTAATAGCAGAAAATTTTTAATCTCTTTGAAAGCAATTTTTACAAAAATATATTTTAAAATGTAGTCTTTATGTTTTGATAAATCTAGTTGTATGTCATTTTATACTTGCAGGCCACTCCAGGGGATTGAGGGGTGTGATTCTTCTCCAGTTCAGTGGATGTGCTAATCAAAAATGCCACTGACTTTGTAGGAATTTTTCTTTCATTTTACAAAGCAGGGGCATGTATTTTACGTTTTTGGGGAAATAGAAAAAATACGTTTATGTATTTGGGGAAATAGAAAAACAAATTCCAGGTTGACGTCTCACTGAAAATCTAAGAAGTAAATCAGAGAAAAGTTTGACTATTATGTTGTAAAATGGCAGGCTCAATTTTTAAGAAAATGAAACTTTGTAAATGAGAAATAAAATCCAGGACCAATAAAGACAGAAGTTGACCTAGCTGATTACTAAGCTAAAAAGCAGTAACATGCTGGGAGACAACTTAAAACCTAAAGAACAGATGACATTTTATATCCAACGTAATAAAGAGGTCCTATGTATAAGCAACTGAAAGACCAGTAAGGAAAAATTGAGTGAAGAATACGAACAGGAAATTTACAGAAGAAAAACTATAAACATATAAAATATACTCAATGTCATCAGTAGTCAGGGAAAAGCCAATTAAAAAATAATAAGATACAATTTATTTACCCATAAGACTTGCAAAAAATTAAGATCTTTGTGAATAACCTGTATTAGAGCTAGGTGCTGTAGGGGAAGCTAGTTCAGTGCAGGCTTCTTGGAGGGCAGCTTGGGATCCTTGATTAAAAATATAAGTACCCATCATTTTTGACCCAGAATTATTTTTTCAGCACCTATCCTACAGAAATATTTGCAGTTATGTACAAAGAAGTACATATGGAAGGATGTTTAACACAATATTTATTGTAAAAGCAAAATGTTGTAAGCAACTAAAGTCTTTGAAAGAGAAAATGTCAAAAATATGAAATATTTGTTTTGAAATACCACTAAACAGAAAGACTTAGATTTAAAGGTACTGACAAGAAAAAGTTTCCTAAGATATACATTTATGGAACTAGAAACACATTGCAAAATATTATAAAGAGTATCACCACCTTGATATGTTATGGAATAGAAATAAGAAAGAAATAATAAAGTGCATCCCTACATGCAAATATAAAAGCAAAAGAGGGTGCTGATAAGACAAAAAACTGTTAAAAGCTAAAATCTCTGAGGATCTGAGTGGCTCGGGGGTGTGGGAATGACGGCAGGAGGACACAAGGCGATTGAAGTTACGCTTCCTACTTTTGTTGCACGTGCTTCCACACAGTTGCGTTACTTTGCAACTAGGGACAGATGGCAACATCTCTGTTGGCGATTATGTAATTCGCCCTTATTTTCCATAACCCACTGGTTCAGAATATTTGCACAATCAGGCAGAGGGGGCAGAATCTCAGACCCATAGTGACAAGCCCCCCGAAACTGAGAAGCTGAGACGGTCAGCACAGTCTCCCGAAATGTGTTCTGGAAAAATCACAGCCCAGCCTAGATGCTGAGGATGGGCCAGATGCAAACTATGCGGAGAATCTACCTACAACCATTACACCTGAGTAGATCTGCCTGGTTCAAGAATAAGTAAATGGAAAAGAATAATCATGAATAGAGCAGCTCAACAAAAAGAAAATACATCAACAACCAAAAAACTCAGAAAATACTACCCCAGGGGAAAAAAAGAATTACCCATAATAAAATTTTTCTAAAATCTTCTTGTCTTCCTTGGTGGAGTACAAGAAGTTAATGGCACAAAGCCTTAGCAATTGAATGACAACCAAACAGCGGGAAGGAGGCATGGGTGTAACAAGGGAGGTTGCAAGGAAACAGGAAATGCCCCGGTGGAAGTCAACTTCCCATGGATTCACACGGAAAACAACAAAGAGACAAATTTATCATTTACAGTTTTGAAAACTGCTTCAACATTTCAAAGCAAATGTCCACAGGATTAGAAACTAATTAAATTTAAATATTTCAGATTTTGTGGAAAAGAACCCTATTTTCATATGAAGCTTTGAATCAACAAATTATTAAAGAGAAAGGCAAGTTTAAAATTATTTCTTCTTTATAATGAAGATACAGTGAGAGAAGGCATAGGTGTTTTAAATTACATGCAAATCGTGAAGTTATTTTCAGTTTCTTATACAACCTCCTCAAGTTAAAAGAATGTCAGAAGAAAGAGTAAGCTGTCATTGTGTACATGTATATTTAAAATTAAAGTCAAACTTAAGTGAGTCTGGTTTGTATGAAGAGTTAAATCTTTTTAGAAAAATTGTGCCACAAAAGTCAGCTCTATATATACTAAAATTTATATTTTGTAGTAATTTATTAGAAATTTATCATGCTTTTGTCACACCCTATAAAATATTCTTAACAGCTCCAGTATCAGTTGCATCAGGAGAAAGATCATTCTCAATATTAAAAATTATCAAAAATTATTTAAGATCTTGCAATTCACTGACCTCACTTTTAATTACATCAGTTAAAAATGAAGTTGTCTATAGTATAAATTTTGATGGCCTAAAAAGTAAATTTGTAGGAAACTGAACCAGAAAAATCCTATAATCAAGTTATCATATTAATGAAGCACTATGATACCAAAAATTTCAGTTTCTGCAACTTAAGTTTGATATGTATCTATCACATTACCTCTACGACATTTTATAAGTAATAACATTTTAAAAAGAAAAAAGCTTTATATTGTAATACCTTTAATGTCTCTTTCCCCTGCTTTTTGAACAAAGGGCTCTGCATTTCACAATTATGTTGCAGCCCTGGGGAAATGTTTTTATAAGAGTCAAAGGTAAATATTAAAATTCTTCATTTTAATCAGTTTGGGCTGTTATAACAAGATACCATAGACTAGGTGGCTTAGACAACAGACATGTATTTCTCACAGTTCTGGAGGCCGTGAGTCCAAGATCAAGGTGCCCACAGATTCCGTGTCTGGTAAGGGCCCCTACTTGGTTGCAGACAGCTGCCTTCTCATTGTGGTGTCACATGGTAAAAAGAGAGTGTTCTGGGGGCTCCACCCATATGACCTAATTACCTCCCAAAGTCCCCACTCCCAATACCATCACATTAGGGCTTCAACATATGAATTGTGGGCATGGGGTGGGGGACAAACATTCACTCTATAGCATTCTTATAAATTAGACAAGAACACCGGAGTACACAAATCAAAAAGAACATATACAGTAAAAACACCCAAAGAAAACAATCATGGAGCTTGAACTGCATTTATTAAAGGGCAAAATCTCCAAGATGAGCCAATCCTCATTCCCACAATCTAATTAGATTCTGTTTGTAAGAGACACGTCTAAAACTGGGTGATAACTTTATCAAATGTTGATGAATGATGCATGACTTACAGCCCTGGACCCTCAACTGGGACATAAGTGCTCAGTAAGAACCTCTTGTCTGCCTGTTCAAGTGTAGCTCCCGTGGCTTTCCTTACTCATTCAGATGCATTTGCTCATCTGAACCTCACAATAATTCCATCTTTATTCTCTTGAACTTAGAGAAGATAACCTCAAAGTCAAAATCACATAGTGAGCTGGTAAATCACATAGTGGGGGCTCAAAACTAGGTTTTCTGACTTTCAATCTGGAGTGTAGCAAATTGTGCCGACCAGCAAAGTGGATATTGCCATTTCTATTATCTTTGTCAACATCCCACTAGACTTGGTGTCCCATCTGAGGCATAAAATTGTTTTATATTCAATATTCTTTCAAAATCTTTTTAAATGAAGTTGGACCAAATTCTTACAAGTTTGTAAATTTTTAACACACAGGTACTTTTTAGTTAAAGGGGTGGAGCTTACAAGTAACAGGTTAATGTGGAACATTGGGTAGATTTAGGAGGGAGTTGGTTAAGTACTATTCCTCTCTTCGACAAAATTACTAAGCAGACAAAATTGAAAAAATGTATATCCTAACATTGTTGATATTTCCCATTGTGAAGTAGGCTGCATTTGCAAGATACACATTCTAGAAGTAAATATTCTTGCCTAAATATAGGATGTTGCATAGTTCCAAGTGATAGACACATTCTAAGTGTATCTTATTATGGGGTAGGAATAAACCTTCCTTCTTTCACAACAAATTAAGATGTTTCTACAAAAATATAGAGCTCTTTAGTCAAATTAGATCCCCAGCATTGATTAAACTTACCGTTACTTTCACTTGCATTCTGAGTGCAATTTCCTTAATGGTACAAATGTAGCTTTTGCAACTTTTTGAATTTAAGCAATTTACGTTCTTTTCATAAGATCTGATGCTGGTCAGTATAGCCAGTAACTTTACATTAAAGGGAAAGCTTTTGTTTCTAGTTAAAAGAACCATAAAATCTGATGATTGCTATATTAAAATTACAAATTCCTACCTCATTATTTTAATAGCATTTGTTTTATGCAGTAGAAAACAACCAAACCAAACAATCTAACTATATTTTGCCAGGAGGCCAAGTCCTCCAATGTCAAGGCAAATTGGCAGCTTTTATATGTTAATGGAGTGTATCCCATCCTAAAGCCTGTAGGCATAGAAACTAAAGATGCTGCAGTCCAAAAGTCCTAAACTCTCACATTCATTTCTATATGATCTAGTGGAACGTATCTTTGTATTTCCATGGAAAATAAAACTTTTATTTCAAAATGCAACTGAAATTGAGTATTCTAAAAATGATATCTGTTATTCAATGGTAAAGCATTGCAAAAGAACTGTGCATATATAGGAATAAACTTACAGAAAATTTGAGTGTCTTACATTAATAAATTTCCTACCTCACTCATATCAATCCCAGTACGCAAAGGTGTTCAGAGAACCTTAGCGGTGTTAAAATACGCAAGCATTCAAACACTGGAGTGATTTCGAAGCATACTTTATTTTGTATGAAATGCAATAACAACTAAGTTTTAGATATTTACTTGAGCATTCTAAACATTCAAGTTTATTAATTTTATTTGATATCAGAAAAACTCAAAGTGAATCACTTTAGATTTGCAATGAATATAAATTTAGCAGCACAACACTACAAATATCCTCACTCTGCTTTGTGTTGGTGTATATCACAGCGCCTGTATGTGACCAGTAAAACTGGCATTTTAGGGATCATAAAGTTCTCATACTTCCCCCTCAGTAAGTACTAGGATAAGTAAAAATTCCTATGTGGAAAATATAGGTTTTTAATTGCTCTTATATACTTCTCAAACTTTTTATTATGAACACATCCAGGCAAGTACATAAAACGCAATACATACTTTACCAAGTCATTGTAGATACTCATATAACTATTACCCACAGCAAAAGTTAGAATGTTGCCAGCACCCCAAGAGCCCCCTAAATATCCCTTTCCCTTGAGGAAGCCACTGTCTTGACTGAGGTGACAATCACTTCCTTTCTTTGCTTATATTCCTATTACTCAAGTGTGTCTCCCTAAATATTGTATTTTAGTTGTGCTTATTTTTGAAGTTTATTTAAATGGAAATGTACAGCATGAATTTTTCACTCCTTGATTCTTTTACTCAACTTTTGTTTTTAATTAGCCCATGTTTCCTATGATGTAGTCCTTGCATTTCTGTAAAGTATTCTATTGTCTGAATATTGACGAGGTATTTGCCCATTAGACTGATGATGGTTATTTGGACTATTTCCAGTTTTTAGCAATTCATGAATGTTGCTGAAATGAGCATTCTTGTACGTTTACCTGGTTGTACATATACTTAACTTTCTATTGAGTCCATATATTGGCAGAAAAGGAATTGCCTGTTCATAATATATACCTCCTTTAACTCCGCTAGAGATCACTGAACAGTTTCCAACAGTACAGCATGTTACCATCCCTCCATGTGCTCAGTAAAACTTGGCTTTGTCAGTTGTTTTAATTTTTGTTAGTCCAATGAATATGTACTATCTCCTTGGGATTTTAATTTGCATTTTCTTGATTTCTAATAACATTGAGCATCTTTTCGCATGTTTTCTGTACATACGTGTGCCCTTTTGCGAAGTGACTATTAAGTCTTTGCCCATTTTTCTTTTGGATTTTTTGTCTTTTAATAATAACAAAGACTTGTGGAAGTTCATTCAATATGAAACTTTTTGCCAGATAAATTAGTTGCAAATGTAATATCCCATTTGTGGCTTATTTTACTCTTTTTGAATGTCTCTAATAAATAAAGACAGTTGTATTCAGTTTAGTCCAATTTATCAGTGTTTTCCTTTAAAGTTCATGTTTCTTGTGTCTTTTTACAAATGTCTTTCTTTATCCTAATAATAATGGTAATGAAATTGTTCTATATTTGTATCTCAAATTTTAATTTATTTTATTTTATTTATTTTGCCTTTTACATTTAGGTTAACAATCCATCTGGAGTCAATTTGTGTATGAGATAGAGATCCCAATTTGTGTGGTTTACTGTCGAGAACCCCTATTGACTGAGTTCCACTTATTGAAGACTGAACTTCCCTACTGACTTTTAAAGCTACCCTGGTCATGAATCCTGATCACACACGCAGGGTATATTTCTGAGTTCTTCATTTTCCCTATTGTGTCTACTCGTCTATCTTCAGGCCAGCTACCACCTGTACCTATTTCTGTTCCTTTATGGAAAGCTTTGACAGTTATGTATCAAGATCTCCCAGTTTGTTCTTCTTTAAAAATGTCAAAATCATTCTGGTTATATGAATTTTCATAATTTTTTTGGAATAATTTTGTCAAATTACACCACAAAAAATTTTAAAACTCCTGTTGGGTTTTTGTTTGGTATTGCACTGAACATGTGTGTTTCAGTATGGGAAAAATTGACACCTTTGCATTACACTATTGTGTTTTCCAGTGAAGGATCATGGTGTATTTCTCCATGGGTGTCCTTTCATGTCATTAACAAAGGTTGGTAATTTTTTTACACAGATGTCTTACACTTTTTTTTGTTGTTAATTTTGTCTCTAGTCTTATGGATTTTTGCATCTTTGTTGTAAGTGGTATTTTTAACCTCAATTTTATTTTTTACTGGCATAAAGTAATACAGTTTTTAAAATTGATTTAAATTGATTTTTTTCCATCAACTTTGGTAAACTCTCATGAATTCTTGTAGTTTTTCTAAAGATCCTTTTGGAGATTTTCTATTATAGTGTCTACAAAAAATTACAGTTTTGTTTCCTCCTTTTGTCTTATTTCTTCCTTTCCAATTGTATTTTTACTTTTTTCTTTATTTAATACACTGGGTATTATTAATTTATGATACTTAAATATCCTGGTTAGGAACTCCATACAATACCGAAAAGATGATAGAGGACATCCTCTCCCTCAATTAGAACCTAAAGGGAGACCATCAAAACATTTTATCATTAAGTAAAATATTTGCTGTTGTTTTGGTCAGCTCCTTTTATCAGTAAAAGAAGTTCTGCTTTACTATTAATTTGTTAAGTGAGTTTACTATGAATGGATTTTTAGTTTTCTCAAATGCTGTTATGCATCTATTGAAATGATTGCATTATTATTCTCCTTTAATAGCCATTTTTAGTTAAAATACTGTGATTGATTTTCTCATAATAAACCAATCTTGCATTCAGGTATAAAATCAATGAGGTCATGATTTATATCATTTGAATTTAGCTGGCCAATATTTTGTTTCAGATGTTTTATCTCTATTCACGAGAGAATTGGCCTGCAATTTTTTTCTATTTCACATTCTCTAACAGATTAATTAGTTTATAAAATACATTCAGAAAAAAATTGTGTATAATTGGAATTATATTTCTATTAAATGTTTGGGGAAGTATTGCAGGTAAAATCATCTGGATTTAAGGTTTTCTTAGTGAACATTTTCTATTTGTTTTAGAAATTTAATTCATTATTGTAAGGATTACTCACATTTTCTATGATGAGAAGGCAATTTTGGTGAATTTTATTTTTGTAGGATATTTTGTTCATTTCAAGTAAATTTTCTGTTCTAATGGTGTAAAGTTGTTCATAATATCATTTCATTATCTTTTTGATATCTGCCTGGTCTATAAGGACTGTTCCTTTTTCTTCATGAAATTGGTTATTTGGACCTTCTTTTCTGGACTAGCCTCACCCAAGGTATATCAATTTTATTCATTTAAAAAAACCACAATTTGGATTTGTTGATATTCTTTGTATTTATTTTCCATTTTATTAACTTCTGGTTTTTTTTCTTTTCTCCTACTTTCTTATTTTTGTGTTTATTTTGTCAGTCTGTTTTTCTTTTAACTTTCTGAGATAGATGCTTTGTTTATTAATTTGCAGACCTCTTTGTGTATTATATAAATATAAATTTTTCTTTAAGTACTAATTTAGTGATATCCCACAAATTCTGATATATTGTATATTACTATGATTTAGTTCAAAATTTTTTTATTTCAATTATTTAAACATTAAGGGGGTACAAGTGTTTTTGTTGCATGGATGGGGACATTGTGTAATGCTGAAGTCGGGGCTGTTGGCATGCCCATCACCAGAACAGTGTTCACGTGGCCGGTGGCTAAGTTTTCAACCCTCACTCCCCCACCCTCCCCCTCTTCGGTGTCCAGTGACCTGTACGTCTCTTTGTGCCTGTGTGTGCCCATCATTTCGCTCACACTTATTAGTGAGAACATGTGGTGTTTGTTTTTCCATTCCTAGTTCAAAATATTTTACTTCCATTATAATTTCTGCTTTGGTGGATGAGTTACTTAGAAGTACATTCGTAATTTCCTAACATAAGTGTATTTTATAGTATTTTTTTTTGCTATCTATTTCCAACTTAACAGCATTGTTCTCAAAAAACATACTCTATGTAATTTTAATCTTTTTAAATGCATTGAAAGTTGCTATATGAACTAGGATATGTTCAATTTTGGAAGAATGTTCCAAGTATGATTGCAAAAGTATGTGTTCTGCACTGAGCTCACTTTATTTTTTTTCTCTTTTTTGCTTTTCCTCCTTTCTCTCCTCCCCCTTCCTCCCCCTTTCCCTTCCCTCTCCCCCTCCCCTCCCCCTCCCTCCCCTCCCTCCTCCTCCTCCCCTCCCCTCCCTCCCCTCCCTCCCCCTCCCCTTCTCCTCCCCCTCCCTCTCCCTCCCCCTCCCCTTTCTTTTCTTTCTTTCTTTCTTCTTTTATTTCTTTCTTTCTGTCTCCATTTTTGAAATTTTCTGTTTTTTAAATTTCTCTTTCCTTAATGATTTTTAATCTGCTTGTTCTTTTAATTATAGAGGGTGGTATTACAAAATTTCCCACAATAATTGTAAATTATTCTACTTTCTCTTATAATTGTATCAATTTTATCTTTTCATGTTTTGAGGCCATAAAATTGCATGAAATCTATAAACTGTTACATCTTCCTCATAAATTGAACCTTTTGTCGTTTGAACTTCTCGGCATTTACCTCTTTGTGCCTAGTAGCCTGAAAGCCAATTTTGTTTGATAATAACACAGTTACATAGACTCCTTTGTTTGGTATTCCCTTTGTCTATCTGTTTTTCTGTCCTTTTTTCAACCTTACGTTTTAGACGTGTTTCTCATAAATGACTTACAGTTGGATTATTTTTTATCCTGTCAGTTAATTTTTGCCCTTAACTGCAGCCTCTAGTGCTTGATCTTTCTTTCTTTTAACCAAAACATTTCACTCATTGGTGTGTGTACATATAGAGACATAAATATGGGCATAGATGTTAGATATTGTTTATATCATGAAAGGATCCAAGTGATGAGAAAATCTGGGTTGAGCATTAACACAAATTAATTTTGTATAGAATATTCACAATATCCATTCACTATTGACCTTCTGTTTGAAGAGTCTACAAGTATAAATTGAGACGGATTGAAGAAAATGGAATCTCTACAATGTAAACCATTGTTAACATTAGTTGATTTAGATGAGTATATCTGCTTATAGGAGCCACCTCACAGAATTGAAAATAGTGTTTTAACTTCAGGTTTTTATTATATATTTATGAGATAATAGAGAAATAAAGTTAAGTCTACACATCATAGAATTTGGAAACTAAATTATCTTAGAAACAGTAAGTATTTTCATTAAAACATCAACAATATAACATTATAATTATAAAGGAGGCAAGTGATATACAGCGTTAAGAGTAAAAACACAAAAATAAATACAACATATATTTTAAAAAGCCTAATAAATATTTTATTGCCCTATAGCAAAGTGGGAGAGTTTTGAGAATGGGAAATAGCAGATTCCATATCCTTATGGCAACATCACAAGGGCACAACTGACTGTTGGACTAAAAGCTTGCAAGTTGTTGAATGACCCAGCATTTAGAAACCTCAGCATGCTTAGATTAATTTCCACTCATTTTAATACGAAATAAAAATAAAGATAAAAATGGAGTATTTTAAGTTTTGCAAAGTAAGTGATAGAAGTTGGTAGAGATTGAGAAGTTTCACTTTTTGTGTGATCAATTTAACACTGAAAATATATTGGGATGCAGTAATAGTAATGATTTAGGTAAAGTACACAGCATTCACTAGAATTTTTACAAGAATTGCTGAAGTCTTAAAAAAAAAGCATATGGACCAATCTGAGAATAACAGCAGGAGAGAGAAAGCCAGGTTGTTTCCTCATTTCGTTCCACATTGGATATGACATTCCTTCTCTTCAAGAAGCAGCGGCCTCTATTCACATAATTACCCTCCTGTACTGACATTACCATGGGAAGTCTTATAACAGTTTCATTATGCCACCGGAGAAGCTAAATGGATGTGACACTGGATACTCCCCAATTGATAATACTACTGATTACCTAACACACAACCTTCTTTCATGACCTTCTGTAGACCAGTTTTTCAGGCTCTATGTAAATGCTTCCTTCCCACCTGAAGCTTAACCAAAGCACGAAAGAAAAAAAAATATTCTGAAAAGCTCAAATATGTCTCTTTGGAAAATACGAACAAAGCTTAACTTTTCAACACTCAATCTTCAAGTCAATCTTTTAGCACATTCTGAATGTAAGTACTTAATTGTATTTTCTAAATATTACACAAGATTAATACAGCACATTTGTCTAAGCAGCGTTCAGCTGATATACATGCTTTAAAGCTTGTATATCTTTTTAGATGAGAAATAATGAAATGCAACTTATAATAACATAAATTCTAATAATATTATTATAAAACTTTTATGTTTTTATCCAAATAATCACAGCTTAACTTAGGGTAGAATGGTATGGTTAGATGGATGCTATGCTGCCGTCAGCTGAATTTTTGCAGGTGCTATCAATGTGCATTCTGAATTTGGTCAGTACCTGTTAGAAGAGATTCTTAAGGCATGTTCTCACTTAGAAATATTCTTGAGATGCCACTTTCAAACATAAAAGGTGTACTTCTTGGAGAGCTTTTGTGCGTGTGCACGCCTGTCTGTACACAGGCACACTCATATATGTTTAAATTCTCTCACTCCCCCCAAAGAAGTTGGAAACATTCAAAATAGTACAAATGCCAGATTCACGTCTAAAAATATACATTGAATTTAAAGATAATAAATAAAAGCTCCAAGAAGAATTCAAGCCAGATTTGTTTAATTTTATGCCACATAAATATTGAAAATAAAATAACACTCTCTCCTTCCTATTCTTGAGTAACATAATCTGGTCTAGTCTTTCAAATTCTTCCTCTGGAAGCATTAATCAGTTACCTGTGTTGTGAGCCAGGCATTATGAAAAGCACCCAAAGTGCTTTGCAGACTTTTCATTATTACCATATATCTTTCATTTGCCAAGAATATTGCTATCATTTGCATTAAGTGTTTTCTATTGCTGTCACCAGGAAATCCAACTCAAATGAGTTTAAGAAAAACAAAAAATGAGTCCTAGGGTAAGACCTGACCCAGGTCTCAAGCAGTGTTAGCAGGCAAAGATTTCCCTCAGATCTCAGCTCTGCTGCCTGAAGGTTGAACCTAGTCTAGGCACCACTTGCCTGTAAAGTAGCTACAGCAGATCTAGTGTGCTCTTTCCCCCTGTGCACCAGAGGCAAGAGCAGTTCATTTTGTAGGGAGAACAAACACAGTTCTGGGGTTGAATCTCTTTGACTCTCATAGGCTTGATTTGGGTCATGTGTTTCTGCCTGAACTTTATTTGATGCTGGAGCTGAGATGGCTATTAGCATTCTAGCTCAAACGCTTTCTCTTCACAACTTGATATTCTCATTTATGGTGATTGAACACAGGAGAGGGGTAGTTTCCCCAAGACACTGGGGCAGTTATTTGAAGGGGAAAGGATGAACACTGTGAGGCAAAAGTAACAGCTCTTTATTGCAGTTCACCCCTGTTCTTTGCAGCTGCTTTTTCCCATCCATGCATGTCTACAAAAATGTCCATGCTCTTGTTTGTGGGCAGGAGGAACCACTTCCTTTCGGAGAGGCAAAGCAGCAAAGCGAGGCTTGAACTAGTCACCACCAGTTAAGCACTAGAAGCATCTGCATCTCTGCTATGTAGGCTGTTCACAGGGCAAGTGGCTTGGTCCATGGGCTCCCTGCAATGCTTTTGTATCTGCTGGCTCTAGACTGACATGGTAAAACTCCACATTGCACACATTCTTTCTTGAGGTCCTTTCCATGGTAGCCTTAGCCCTCATAGAACAAAGGAATAAATAAAGCACTTTTTTGTGCAATTCATCTTAGCAATTGGGAAAAATTCTCATTAAAATGTCACAATGTGGCACGTCATTGCTCTGTAGCATAAAAACTAGCCTCCAGTGTGACAAACGGCATCTTCCTGGGCTGTGCTGGTTCTGTAGTTCCCGTCCCCTGAGTGTGGGGAATCTATGAATAAGGCCAACAAGCTGAAAGGGCTCCCAAAACAAATGGGAAGTTTTGTTATCATTTTAGATAAAAATGGGCTGCTTCGAGTGCATTCCTGTGCTCCCACAGACATACATTGGTTGACTATTTCTTTGGGATTTTCCTAAACCAGGACTTACATGAACAACAGGAAAGATAACACACAACCTTAAACATCAGTGTTTTTAACCTAGGCATCATGAAAAATATAGTCCCATTTTTTAAGGAGAATTTTTTTGAGGTGCACAGTGACCTAAATTCTAGTATAAAAATGTTGAAGATTTTCACCTTTGTTTACCATGACAGCATAGAGACAAAAATGTGTGTTTACAGTGGAAAAACATTGCAGGAGATGAATCTAATTAACCTATATCTAGATTAACAGTAGAAAGATCAGATGCTTTGGAATCAGAAAAATTTCACAGGATTTTTGTCAAGTCACTTATCCTCTCTTGGTCTCTGCATCTGCAAAATGGAGATAGTACGTCCAATCTTTCAGGGTTGTAAAAATCAGTAATAGATAAAAAAATAGATTTAGGTTTCCTGATGTATGGCTTGGTATGCACTGTTTTGGTAGAACTGATGATTTTCGGAGGCACACAGATGAACTTTTTCAAGTTTACACATGTAGTTGGTTATGCATTTCTTTACCTCGAATTTATTACAAATGATACTGGTTTCCCCATTTTGTTTGTGTGATAAGATTTCCTTTTTAATTTGTTCATTTAAATGAAAAAGTGAGTCTATCACACAATAGTATAGGGTCACACAGATAAAGCAAAGACCCTTATCAAGGCCATGTACGATGTGCTGAAATTTGAAAAATATTGAGATTTGTGATACACAAAACCCAGGCCCTAATGCTGGGCACATGGTAACTGACTTTATCATTATTATGACCATTATAGAGGAAATATCTAGAGCCTGTCTTCAGTGGTTGAGGTACTGCACGATTGATCCTCCTCACAACTGCCATTTGGAGGCAGGGCCGAGAGCACCACCACGGTGCCTGCCCCATGACAGGGGCCCCACTTGGATCCTTGGCTCCAGGGTATTCTCAGAGTCACAGTGGCAGCCAGCAGAGCAGCCTGCTCTGAGTTAACTCAATAAATGGTAACTGTTATTCAGGCTCTTAAACATACTAATGGATAACTCTCACTGACAATACAAATACATGAACCAAATTGTAGACAGCTCCCCAAGAGGAGTTACTGTGTGAGTATAGACTTGGCCTCTATTGGCACATTGCTTAGCTTGATTGCATGTGCATGTACTATATGCATGTACAACATAAGTACACAATATGTGAACACAATATTTGTATACAATGCACATACTAAATATGCATACATAATATGTGTGCACAATATGCACTAACAAAGAACTTCTAAGCATTGTTCCTTTCAAGACCTGAAAAATCACCTTGTCCAAGAGACACTTATAATGCACACAAGGACCCAGGACATGGAGAAACCAAGCAATTTCCCAGGGCCCTATTACTATCTTATGTTTGGGTCTAATTTTATCTAAGTACTTCTGTTCTGGTTTCAGGTATACAGAAAATTATACTCTTCAAGTTATAAAAATGTTTTTATGAAACTGAAGAAATCCATTTTTAGCAGCTATCCCCCCATAAATGCTATTTTTGAAGCAGAGATAGAGAAAGAGAACTCAGGGACCACACTGGAGAGCTGGACAGCCTCAGATCAAGGATGACTTTGCAAGTCATAGTAAGGGATTTGACTTTATTTTGGGGACTTGGGGAGCCACTGAAGGGTTTTAAACAAGGGATTATTTGTTTGCCTTTGTGTTTTGAGAGGGCCCACCTGGTTGGAGAAGGGAGGCTTTGTTAGACGGGAGCAAGACTGGAGCAGAGGACTGAGTAGGAGCTGGCTTCTGTGTTCCAGATGACAAGTGGTGGTAAAGTACATAAGTTTCCACAGAGAAGGAGAGAACTGCACAGATTAAAAAGACCTTTCTAAATAGAATCAACAGGGCCTGGTGATTAGGTCAATATGGGAGGTGAGAAGGCAGGAGGATGCATCTACTGTGCTCAAGCATCGTGACAGCACTTTATATAGTCTCACCAAATCCTCTCAACAATCCCTCGAGGTTGGCGGCATCATCCTCACTTTTTAGTGGGTGATTAGGATTTTACTAAGTTTAGAAGAACTATTCTGTGGATCCAGCTTCAATAAATGTAGGTGTGAAAATACTTCATACTTGTTCAACTTCATTCAGTTCAATTCAACATTAATGCAAAACACAGACAGAAATACTGAGAAGAGAAGACATCATTTCCTTTTTGTAGAGTTAATGATCCAATAAGACAACATCGCGCTTGTGACTTTCAGGAGCTTAAAGTCGTAGACCAGCCACAGACAGTTTCTTAGAACATCCTTCAACTGTTTTTAAAAGTAAATTCAGACCTACAGTGACAATATACTTTTGGAAAGTGGCATGAAATCATGGTAGTAATAAGAAAACTTAAGTAAATCTCTCAAAATCTGAAACCAGACTCTAAATTTTTCTATTCCGTTCATCTGCAAACACACATGCAAAATATGCATGAACTTTTTACCTCCACATTTTCAAAAATAACCCATCATGCTATATACATTAAGAAACTGCAACATAGGTATCTCTGTGAGTTCAAAATCCTAAAACAATTACTTCTCAATTGCTTTAGGTGACCTAAATGGATTAAATAGCACTTAAAATGTAAGTGAGAGCCATCAACAAGTCAGTAACTAAACAAATTATCAAGTGAATACCAAGTAAGCTTAACTATCAATTTTCTTAAGTGAAAAGGAAATCTTTATTATAGTGGAAACAACCTCAGGAGTTTTTGTGCACTCCGTATTGTGGAATAAATTCATATTTACTCACTACGACCCACCACTCTCCTTAATAAACCCCGATATGAGGAACTGAGGTAGACATGTGTTTGAAGATTTTATCAATCTCAGTTTTTTATGTTGTACATTTGAGCCTGGATAGGTATTACCAGTACTTTACGCCCATTTAGATGGCACCAAAGTCAACTTCATGGTGAACAGTATTGTGCTGACACTCGAGTGTATTTGCTAACCACCTGTTTTAACTCACAGGAAGAGGGCATGCTGTATCATAATCACAGCTCTGAAAAGTGGAATGGCATTCAGAGACTGAATATTGAAATAAATTAAAGTATCATTTTTACTGTGCTTCAACAATAAAATGTGTTACTGACCTTTTACGGGTGTTATATACATAATAGCACATGCTTATAGTCAGCTGCAGAGAGATTGTTCTTCAGATTCACGCTTCATGCTGCTATACCCTTTTAACCTAAAACATAAATACCTAACTTCAAATATGCCGTCATTCAAGTATTTCCTTTGCATGTGGAAGTAGATAAACATGAGTGATGTGCATCATAGGGCCGACTTCAGACTTTTCCAAAAGGGCCTTAATTTTGTCCTTTTTATGTTGACTTCCTCATGAAATTCACTCCTGCCTTTCAGTCCTAGGATATAAAATACACACACAAACCTAGCCATCCTCTTTGGAAATGTCTCCATTCCCTGACATTGTTCACATAATGTTGTTTCAGTAATAATGAAAGTCCCTTAACCCTCAGCTAGTCTTGCTGGAGTGGCGGGGGAGCTACTTGCAATTACAACTCTACATAAAAACCCCATGGCTGAATGTCTTAGCTGGTTTCCTTGCTTTATGTTTTATTTTGATTTAAAATTTAAGGAAATGGATTTTTCAGCTTGCAAGCACTTTGCGCTGGTTTCAGGTTTGTAGTCAGCATTGGAAACAGGTGTCCTGTATCAGGGAAAGAATTCTCACAGGGATCCTCAGATTCTGGGTGAGATTACATTCTTATTTAATACGCTTTCTCTCCATAACCCTCCTTCTTTCTGCCTTTTTTGCTTGGTTCAAAATAAGATTATCATGACTTGCCCACTATTCGGCAACCTTAAATGTTATATTAACAAGAAGATAATGTTTGCAAATCATTCAAATTCCTCTTAAAAAAAAAATTACTGTCTGAATTGTACTTAACGCTATCTTCAGGAGTACTTCCTGGAATGAAAAGTGATCTTTCTGAACATAATCTTCATGGATTTTATAACAACCCTTTAATAAAAGAGGTTTTTTTTTTTTCTTGTGTTCCATTAGTACCTTTAAGTATTAAGATATTCAAGTATATTTTATACTGCCCTTCTAACTTCAGTGTCATAATTGTTAATTTATACGAAAGTTTAAAGACCTAAAAATAACAGAGGTCTTATTATGCTTAATGGTTCAGAAGTCAAGACAACTAAGGATCAACGAAGTCTGTGTTTGGATGGGAGAGGCAGTCAGTGAGAGTGAGGCAGAGGTGGAGGTGTGCATGTGGATGTGGACAGGACGGTGGGATAGAGAAACAGAGATGGTGAAAGTAAGTTGACTTTGAAACACAGAAGAGAGCCTATTGAAGCGTTCACACGAAATCAATACCTAGAAAGCAATTGCTCTTGAGTTTTAAAAATTATTACAAGATAATAAAAATAAATGGACAACCTAAATTATAGTGTGTAGGGAAGCATACTCGGGTGATAAAACTGTAAAGAAAAGTAAGGAAGTGATTTCCATAAAGTGGGGAAGGTGCCTTCATGGGGGCCTAATGGCGGCAGCCTCTGACCTGGGTGCGCACGACAGGGTGCTGGCCTTACTGAATTCAATGTGTTGTACATGTACATGTACTTCACATGCTTTTCTGTGTTTGTGTTATAATTAACACAAAATAATTTCTTTCAAAAATTTGTTAAGAGAAAAATCCCATAATAAGGTAGGGAGCAAGGCACTTCAAGAGAGCATCCTGTCTCCCATGGGCGTGGTTTTTTCTGCCTTAGGCCACTTTCTTGCTTACCTAATGGCAGCACAACCCACTCAAGCAGAAACGCTTGCTTATCTGGCATGAGAAAGCAATGGCATCTACTGCAAATGAGGAGCTTAATGTGGTGACAATTATGGCATAACCAAGGAACAGGAAGGGTATTGTGAATGACCTCGGGGCTGCAAGACCCTTACAGTTAGGTAACCAGGCAATGAAAAACACAACAAGGCTCTGGGAGATACTAGCTAATTAAAAGCCTTTGTTGGGTGCCCATTGTACACAGACCAAACTGCTACATGGCATAAAGTAGGCAAAAGAATTAGCGAAGCTACTGAAGGAGGTTGTATTTTATTTGAAGAAAAACATTCAGACAGGAGAGTAATTTATGGCATCACAAGCCCCTATTAACAAAGACAAAATAATATATGTAAAAAATTTTTTTAAACATAAATATTGAAGAACATAGTAAAGATTGGCATGGAATGCAATTCTGGCTTTGAGAATAGCGTGTGTTTCTATATGGTGTGTGTGTGTAGTGTGTATGGTGTGTATGTGTGATATGTGTGGTATGTGTGGGTGGTGTGTAGTGTGTGTGTAGTATGTATGGTCTTTGTGTGTGGTGTGTGTCTAGTGTCTGTGGTGTATAGGTGTGGTGTGTATGTGGGTGGTGTGTGTGTGGTGTGAGGGGGCATATGTGTGGTCTTTGTGCATGGGTAATGTGTGTGTGGTATGTGTGGTCTTTGTATGTGGTGTGTGGTATGTGTGTGTGGTTTCTGTGTGTGTGTATGTGGGGTGTGTGTGGTGTGTGTGTACAGTCTCTGTGTGTGTATGTGGTGTGGTGTGTTTGTGTATAGTCTCTGTGTGTGTATGTGGTGTGGTGTGTGTGTACAGTCTCTGTGTGTGTATGTGGTGTGGTGTGTGTGTGCAGTCTGTGTGTATGTGGTGTGGTGTGTGTGTGCAGTCTCTGTGTTTGTGTGTGGGGTGTGGTGAGGAGGGATGGGAAGGAGGGTGGGGGCTCTGAGTGGGCGTGAGGGGGTGTGCTGTCCCGCAGGAGAGCCCCGTGAAGTGTGTTTGGGGACGCGTCTTCCAGCCCCGCGTGTAGGGCTGGAGGGAGGGGCCGTGAGCCAGCGGCAGCAACCGGGAGTTTATTCCAAGAGAATGTCCCAGTATGAAAGAGGAGGGCCTGCCTATGCTACAAAGAATTATTCAAGAAATGCTAAGGAATAATTGAAATTAAGGATATTTTAGAAAAATAGTTAAATCACCTAGTTGCACTGGTAATAACGAAAGGGGGTGACTGGGTTAGATTTTATAAAGAACATCTGAGGAAATGTGAAGCGCTCCTTTGAAGTCACTTCTTCTTGCAAAGCTAAGTACTTGAAGAGCACAGCATTTTTGGTACGAGCTAACAATTGATTCTGTTAATTGTCACTGGCTTAGTAAGAGTTTTCATAATTCAAATTCTGTTTAATGACTGGAGTTTACTGAACCATGGTGATCATTGAATAATTTAAGCTCTGTTTGATTATCAAATCTGAATAGATATCTATAAAAAACAACTAGGAGGGAATATAACATTTCTATACATCTTTCTGGAATAAATTGTAGGTTTTGTTTTGGCAACATGAGGAAATATGCTAGAATCACTTTGAAATTAGCAAAAGTTATAAACGTTAAAACCGTCAAATGTACGAGGAAGAAAGAACAACCCGGCCCTCCTTGTTTATATATGCAGGATCCCAGCTGTGTTCATTGTGTGGGGGGAGGGAAAATGCAAGGATATTGGGTTTCTGCCAGAGAAGTAAATGGAATCTCCATATTCCATTTATTGCCATGGCCAGCTTGACTTCTATTCATAATACATTTAGTTAATGCAAATAAAATGACTGAGCCCTGGTTGGAATGAGTAATGGTATTAGTGATCAGACTTCGACTGTCAGAATCGTCAGCCTCTCCAGCCAGATCGCAGATGCTTGGCATTTTAAGTTCAACTTCTGAAAGATCTTTGGTTTCTCATGTTCTTCAATTTTGGGACACCAATTTCCACCTCTCTCCTGTTTCAGTATGTGGCTTGTTTCTCAATGATCCCTATAAAGAAAATACCCAGGGACACATTTTCCTGACTTCCTACTCTGGCTTTCCAGCTGGAGTCCTGAATCCAATTATAAATCTATTAAAATGTATATAAATGACTGAAACCGTAGCTTGCCTTTTCAGAGTGCAGCCACATTTCTCTGTTTCTAGAACAGTGCCACAGCAATGGGCTGTGTGGACCAAATGCTTAGACAAATCATCATTTTAAGATCTGGTTTCTGTGCATTCGGTGATTTTTTTATGACAATTTACCGTATCTTCCAGTTTCATTTCAAATAAAGGTTTTTGAGTTTCAAACTCATATATTTCCAACCACATGGGAGACTAGTCAGCTACTCTCATTTGTAAAATAAGAGTGATGTAATGACAAATTTGTCAAAGCAGATCAGGGCATTAATATAAAGGGTGTTTTAAAAGATAGTTACTCGGGCAGACACTAATTTATAGAACCTTCCTAAAGGCTTTCAGGCCCATAGAAATATAACCATTCATGAAATGCTTTGCCCAAGATGAGTTGTTTCTCCAATGTTTTTTTAGACTCTTCATTAATACCAGTATTCTTCTACCTGCTCAAAATAATATTTTCATATCCAGTTTCAGAGCCTCTAGACAAAGACTTTTCCAGATCTTAATGAAGATGGACAATTATTTCCTTTTTTAAAAAAAAGATTAAAGCATGATTTTCATTTCATAACTGTTACTTGCTCAAAAAGAGAGAAGTTTTGTTACGTTTCAGGTTAGAGGTGCATGCCTGGAAAGAGAGAGACCACATTAGCTTACAAGGCCAAGGACAGCCCTCTCAGCTGCAATTACATGAAAACACCTAGGTGGCATAATGAGCTGTATCAAACAGAAACATTTAAAGGACACCACAGACATGTTCAGTTGATGAAATAGCAAGATTGAATTTGGCATGCCAGATTATTATGGTCTCAATACAAAGAATCATTTTGTTCTAAACCATCAGAGACTCACTTTTGTCTGTAAGACATATTCTAAATTTTTGGACCTGCTATTTAATGCTCTCTGAAACTATCTTTAACCAATATTTCCTACATTATTCTCCAAAACCTCTTTACAAACCCTACTTCATTCGAAATGTCTTTTGATTGTGCTGCAACCCCTACAACTACAGGTGGAGACCTGCTTATACACTTCCCTCCTGATCACGCATACCTACTCAGATTTCCAAATGCATTTTAACCTTTGTATGCACACCAAAAAGTCTTCCCTAAGGAACTTATTGGGGAAAATGTTCACCTTTTCTAAAAGCATACAATATGCCATTTATAAGTATCTGTTACATCATTAATCACTGGAACTTATACTATAGTTATTTATATAGATATCTTACTTCCCCAATAAATTGCAAACTCATTAAAATCACAGACATTATTTGGTCTTTGTTATACACTAAATGCACAGACTCCTGCACATAGTAGATGCTAAATAAATATTTTCTTTATGCTAATGCCTCATCTTTAAGTATCCTTGTTACATCCTTATTCCATCTCTGCAATTTGAAATCGAACCTATTCTTCAATACAATCTCCTCCGTGGGTCACTTTATTGATTCTCCAAAACTGAAAGTAACCTGAAAATCTGATCCAGGATACTGAGGACAGTCATATCTTAGAGTTACTATGTTTAGGATTAGGAATCCTTTAGGTTAATAGAGTAGTTGAATTAGAAGCAAGATTGCAAGGAAAATCAAATGGGAGCTGAAAATAAAGTGTAGACTAATTCACAACATGGAAAGGAGAAAGGCAAGGCGGCATGTTGAATTGGATTGATGGGTTAAGGAAAGACTGTATCAGGTCATATTTACAGAAGGAGTGATGAGGCATCCTGAAATGCCAGCGAGAAGAGAGATTGATCAATTCAAAATACTCTTGAACATTCAAATGAGCTTTGCATTTCAAATCTTTTCTGAAAGCTGGCAATATATAAATATTGAATAACTATATAAAAGGTGGCTGCAGAGCAAGTACTATAATCAAGGCTGTGGATCATGTTGCATGAAATGCCGCAGCATAACCTTTACAATCACACTACAGCAAGAGCAAGCTAAAAATGGTGAACTCAACTGCCACTGACCCAGACCCTTACCCCTTGCCCCGGGTTATTAAATAGCTTCTAGGCATCCAAGAATAGCAGGTACAAATATAGACTGAGAAGACCAAATGGAGGTCTTCTTAGAGGATTTCTCACTCAGGGTTTATATGAGTCTCAAAATTAAAGTGTACAATCAAATTGAGCCATTTAGTAATCACAAAATGTCACAGGAGAGTCCCAAGTATAGGCTAGAAAGTTATACTGTGTCAAATGGCTCAAAAATAGAAACCTTAAAAATTATTCCATCTGTTGATCACCCCAAGAGGAGATTGACTAGGTGACGTAATAGAAGAATAAGATGTTCCCAATGAGGTTATTTAGTGTTAAACCCCACAATCAAGCAATTTTAACCTTAGGAAATAGTTTACTAAAAGATTAGGCTGTTACATCAATAACTATAATTAAGCATTTTAGTATTCATACTTTTAAGGGTGAGTATAGCCGAAGGGATTGAAAATTGTTTGAAAAAAATCAGTTTCTTACCAGGTTTCAGTGAAGCTGTGTGCATTCATGATTTGAAACTAATTTCACCAAGTACAATTTATTTTCACCTTCCTGAGAATGTAGGATTTCAAGGGAGGTTTCTGAATGTCCCTTGAAAATACAATGAGTCATGTGACTGGCTTCTGGCCAGGCGACATGGAGGGAAGTGACAGCAGCCACTACTGAAAACATTCTTTGAGACGCTGCAGCTTCTTTTCCTCTGCTGTGCTGATCTTGGATTCCACATGTTCCTACCAACAGCTGCATATGAAGGACGGTGGGTTCACCTCCCAAAAATACATTATATTATATGAGTGAGAAATAAACCTTCATTGTGTTTATCCAGTGATATCTTAGGTTTATTTGTTAGTGCAACATTGTTGGCCCAACCTAAACCATACAACATTTTTTTTTCTATTTCCCCATTATTGCTTCTAGCTTGCTGGCAATATCAGTATTGATATGGTAATGTGACAATGGGGACTGTGACCTTAACATTCTAGGTGATAACCAGTATTGTGGATGGGCATGTAACTGTGAGGAGTTACTAAGTGGGCTCCTTTGATGTAATCATAACCTTAATGACCTTTTCTCTAAATACAGCAGAGAAACATGTCCCTGAAAGGAGAAAAGGGGACAAAAGAAGCTAAAACTTGGTTAATACTGATAATAGCTATTAACACCCTACAGAGAACATTTTTGGAAAGGCTGTATAGTCTATGAAGAAAAGCATTTAAATTGTGATTAGCTGTTGACTTTCCAGCTTTGCAAATGGCTTCTCATCTCCTCCAAAGATCTACTTTTTACCACTTTTATGGCCGTAGGCAGGGGCAATAAAGAGATGAACCAGGAATAATCCCTGCTCTCAAAAAGTTCATAGTCTAATAGAGGGGAGAGATATTTAAGCAAACGATTACAGTAGGCGGGTGTCTCAGACCATTCAGGATGCTGTAACAAAATAGCACACACTGGATGGTTTATAACAACATAAACTTATTTCCGACAGTTCTGAAAGCTGTGCAGTCCAAGGTGCCACCAGATTCGGTGTCTGATGAGGGCCCCATTCCCGCGTCTTACGTGATGCCTTCTCAGTGTGTCCTCATATGGTGGAAGGGCCAGAGCGGCTTTCTAGGGCCTCCATATAAGGTAAGGGCACTAATCCCATTTGTGAGAGCTCCGCCCTCATGACCTAATCACCCCCACATGTCCCACTTCCTAACACTGTCGCCTTGTGGATTAGAATTTCAACACGTATTTGAGGAGGACCCAAACATTCAGATCACAGCAATGGGAATCAGAGCTCTAACAGATATAGATAGAGCCCCACGAGAGCATGTGGACAGAACAAGTGAGGAATGTGTCACAGAGGAGAAAATACTTAAACTGGCCTCTAAGGCTGTGGAGAATGTCACCAGAGGAAAAACACATGTCCCGATTTCTCCAACTCATGCCCTTACCTAGGATGGGGACCATTGCTAGAGCCATGGTTCTCATCTCTGAAGAAATATAAGGGCCAGCAGGATCCTTACCACACTCTATCTCCCAGGCCAACTACAAAGTCCTTAAATTACTGATCCTAAATATAAAAATCTATGAGCATTCATTTTAAAAAAAAGCTAGCAATGTTTTCAAGACTATTCAGCCACATATTCTGCCCTATGCTAATGTAAAGGATAAACAAGCCATTAGTGAAGACAAAAAAAATATTATCTAAACATATGCACACTTTTGAAATTAATATTTTGGGGTTGAGAGGATCCTCTTAGTTCAATGGCTTTATAGGAAGCTAGTGAGTGAGTTTATTAGACAGTAGCACACCTAATGGTATAAAAAGTAA
This sequence comes from Daubentonia madagascariensis, assembly GCA_023783475.1. Lineage (NCBI taxonomy): Eukaryota > Metazoa > Chordata > Mammalia > Primates > Daubentoniidae > Daubentonia > Daubentonia madagascariensis. Next base: position 4,566,904 of record JAKFHU010001035.1, read on the forward strand.
AGTCCTGAAATATAGCATTCCTAAAAAAATTTAGAGGCCTGCAATGAAAATAGCCCTGAGTGAAGTAAGAACTTTATTTATTTATTTATAACTGTGAAGCTTTTACCTCTTGGGGCCTATTCACCTTCCTTGTAAATTGAGGGTAATACTATCTCATGGATTATCACAGAGATTGTGAAAATTAAATGAGATAAACTAAAGGAAAGCCTACAAAAGTTGTACAGGTATAAAATACTGTCTTAAAAATAAATAGAAAGCAAAAAGGTAATACCACCATTAAAGCAAAAAGAAAGAAAAAAAGATTCCCCAATCTGTCCTTTGTCACTCAGTGAGGTTTTGTGGAAAACACAAGCAGATTAAAACAAAAACAAAAATAAAAATCAAACGCACAAGCAGAAACATTGGACTGGGAATCGCAAAACCTAGATCCTAAAGACACATTATATTTCCATTTCCTAATCTGAATAACGGAACCATTACCACTGTGTCTGCTACAACACACAGTTAGAGGATCAAATAATAAAATACATATGCAAGTTTTACAAACCGTCATGCACTTGATGGCATTGTTTTGAAAATTCTCGGGCATGAATGAATGCATGAATGAACAACTGGCAAACAAACTTCAGTAAAAATTAACAACTTTAGTGATCCATTAGCTACAACGTATTTTCTTATCACAAGACCTTAGTGGTGGTACTGTGTTTGACAGAGTAAGAACAAGCAATACTATCTCTCTTCTACTGGTGATGCATTTTCCATGCTCCAATTCTGACTTTTCATCCTTTGTACTTTTCCTCCTCGCCAATGTCTCTTTCCCACACAAAACAATAACGACAAGTATTAATAGAAATGTATGGGCCAGTATAGTGCAGAGTGCGGCCCAGAGAAGGCCAATATCTTTTGAGAGGGACACTATTTAAGTCAGTTCTATAAAATTTAAATCTTGTGACTCATTGGATACAAATGGAGGCTCTTTTTACTTTTGTTCAATGTTTCTGATGTTATTGCTATCCCAGGATGCATATGTAGCGTCCTTATCACTTAAAATCAGTTGAATTAAAGGTGTTCATTTGGGGTAGGGTATTTCAATTATATTTCAATTATAAATCTTTCAATTAAAAACAACTGCAATTGTGTAATTCAAAAGATTTACCTGGCAGTATTTAAGACTAGAAGCAGCCCTCTTTCATAATCTCTGCCTCCACGCTTTCCTCTCAAACTCTGGAGTATGGCTTTTAAACATTTATATTTTTTAAAGCTGGTAAATATTTATATTAACCCTAAACCCCTCATCCTTTTTGCAGCTGAATTAAAGCATCTATATAAACCTTTCCATGTCCACAAAAGTCACTGATTTATTAAATAGAACACTTTGCTGTTATCTTCCACCTCTTATTTACATTTTTTTTTCCTTTGGCTGATTTGTAGCAGGGTATCATGTGTTTGAATTAAGAATACACGCAGAGTGCGGGGTTCGGTTTTGTTTGGAGGCTCTGGTGTCTGGGGTGATGGCACCTGCCTTTCCCTCCTCCCGTGCCTGTCAGGAAGACAAGCAGCTGCTGCCTTTAAAGGGCTACCAAGGCCAGGCTGACCAACTCACCGAGGAGCCTTTCAGCTTTGACTGCTCAAACCGGGCCATGCACCTCTCCCTCCACCCTTCTACCTTTCACCTATGAGCAGGAAACTCCAAACACTAGTTCTACTCGTAATTGCAGCTATTAAGCTGCTACTGGGATAATTCAGGCTTCTTTTTGTGTCTTGTTTTGTCTTTTCTTGGTGGAGTTCTGCTATTCATACTCACATTTAACAGTCACAGTGATTTTTCTGTTCCTGCCTTTCCTCAGACCTGGCAATTGTTAGCTACATCCTGTCTTTAGGGAAGGAACATCTGACTGCCTGCAGTGAATCAGAAAAGCATCCATCAGCCTCTGGGAGGTCACTCGATTTTACAAAACCACCACTCGCTCTTCAGGAAGGGTCCTGTGAGGCAATAAATCAGAGACAGAAAATGTCTCTCCAGCCCCTTTGACTTTTTTCCCCTTACATGACATTAGCCAGATCACTACCAGCATGTAAGTAACAGGCTACTGCTCATTCACACCAGCAAACGTGATCAAGCATTCATGTGAAGCTGCTTCTGAAATTCAGTTTCCCATCTATAAATTTCTGAATCCCCAAGTTTATCAGCTCTAACAAAGGTGCCAGTGTGAACCAAGAACACCTTGTCTCACGAGGAAAGCCACAGGCTGCCCATAAACTCTTTTTTCCAGGGGATGGAAAGGTGAGGCTGGATTTTAATACCTGTGCAAGTAACGAAGTTCCTGCGAGAACCGACTTTGAGCAGAACGCTATCAAATGCCAGGGAGTGACAGATTTAGCCTAACCCAGGGTAAGTGGGTCTAAACCACTATTCCTAAGGGCATTGGCACAAGCGGGGGACACCCCTCCTGGGTGAAGTTAGTGCCCAAATTGATGGCAGAGCAGGACCAAGTTTCCATAAGAATATTTTTGTCACTTGAATTGCCTCCAGAAAGCAGTTCTGCTGGAAGCCACAGAACTGCCCAACTAGAAAAACTGTGGGGTTATTTGAGGTTTCATACTACAAAGATAAAGACTTTAATATTATTAGGCTTAGAATATAGAAATGATTTTCTTATTCTCCTCAAGACCATTCACGAAAAATTATTTTGAACATTTAAGGCTCTTGTATTAATTTTTGCCAGGCTACATCCTTTTTGTTGAGCTAAGTTTTACTAAAAGTACTGGGTACTAACAATTATATTATTTAAAGGATCAAGTCATAACCAAAACATATAATTAAATCAAAATGTTATTTTAGCCTCTCCAATGAACCCACATTCTTAAAAGTATAAATGCTGATGAGGATATAATGAAAAGGCCTCTCACACATTCCTGGTGAAAGTGTAAACTGTCACAAAATTTTTCTGATATCATGTCAAAAATATGTTTTAAGAATTTTAAAAATATTCATATGCTGATTTAAGGAATCTATCTTGAAGAAATAATTCCAAAGATATAGATCATAGTTTCATGAGCAAATATATTCATGTAGCAAATTATAAAAATCAAACAATTTTCAACAGTAGGAAATAAACTTAATGCATTATTATACGCCCACATGGCAAAATTGCATGTAATCACGAAAAGTAGAATCCAAAATTGTTCACTCAATGTACAAATAATCAATAAAATATTAGAGACTGTTAGAGATAAAATAGAAATTTAGCATGTGCTAAATGTGAAATTTTATATCAGAAATTAGAGAAAGATTATCTATGTTGATAGAATTTACTATATACATGGAAGAAACAAAGTATTCTTATACTTTTCCAGATGGATTATATGCACACACATGCATATTTTAAGTGTATATATACATACACATATATTTATTCATTAGTTAGAAGAAAATACAAGAAAACTTTAAAATATTGGGAGCAGTGATGATGGTCTTTAAAAGCAAGCAGTAATACCTGGTTTTCATGAAGGAATAGATCAAAAATTTGTCTTCATAAAATTCAGCAATGTATACACATATAGTTGTCTCTTGTATGCCAAAAGACATTTTGAATAAAGTTAAAAACAACTTAAACTGGGAGACAATACACTTTAACACAGAGACAATATTTTCAAGATAAGTAAGAGACAAGAGCACAATATTCCTAATATATAAACAGTTTTTACACATCAATAAGACAAACATAAACAATCTAATGAAAGAATCTTGCAAAAGACACACTCAAAGGTAATACACATAAGAAATATAAACAGGCTTATAAATATACCAGAAAGAAAACAGGACTCAATCTCACCTGTAGTAAATGAAGTAGAATTTTTTTTTAAGTTATAGATCCTTTGTGTTTTCTGTCACATGGCATAGGGTAAAATGATTACTGATATACATGATTGGAAAAGGTGTTAAAAAATGCATTTATAGTCTGGGTAAGTAATTTGGCACAAATCTTCTCAGGGCAATGTGTTAATTTCTATCAAACTGGGCTGAAATTTAAAATGTTCAATACACTTTGACTGTAAATCTCCTTTTATAAGAATATATTCTTCTAAATATTCCTCAGAGTATGCAAAGATATTTCTTAAAGCATGTTTATTACAGTGTTATTTCTAATAAGAAAATGTTAATGAACCAAAATGTCTAAAAATAGAAAAATGGTTAAATAAATCATGCTATATATCTGCATATATTATATATACAGGTAATTGAGAGAGCAATTTGTTATGGTAAAATGCTAGCTGTGTAACAAATAAACCCCGTCATTGCAGTGGATCGACACAGGGATGTCTTTCTCTCTCATGACTTTCTGGGGCAGTGGGTATTTCTGCTGGGCAAGAGGCCTTGCTCGGAATGATTGAGGGTCCTCCCATCTGTGAGTCCCTCATCCTCGAGGGTCTCAGAGCTTTTACATCCTGCCAGTGGATGGGGAAGGAGCATAAAGGTGTGCTGGGCTGGGCCAGCAGGGCCCTCCATCACTTCTACTCAAAGTCAGTGGGCCACCTGCGCAAGAATGGTGGGGAACTCAGTCTCTCTGTGTCCAGGTTTGACGAGAAGTGAGCTGTCTCTGAAACAAGGTGCCAATTGCTTCCACGTTCTGTCCTCTGTAAGAAGAGGAAGAAGAAAAGGACAGTTTTCCTCTCCCCCACTCTCCTGTAAATATTACCTTACTTTTGTGCTCCGGGATTCCTTGCCCCAGGAGAATCAACTGTTTCTTAGAGTTTCACAAGGTTTGGGGAAGCACACTGCCAGAGGTGTCAGATTGCATAAGCCTCAGATTTTCGTAGGAGCCCAGGGGAGCAGGTAAACCAACCCCTAACTGAGACTGGACTTTAAACCAAGCCAGGTGGGTGGCAGCCAAATCAAATTTAAAGTAAAAACAATTCAAAATATAAAGAAACTGTTACGTTTCTCAAATTTTATGAAATATGCTACTCTGATTTTAGCAGTGCAGTAGGGAGCTAAGAGATAAGCTTACAACAGCTTGGGGTAAAACTCTTGAAGAATTAGCCAGAAAGAAGGCAGGCGGCAACCAGGGCATGGGGGCTCCACTAGCTGACCAACCAGATGGGGTGAGGGGAGAAAAGGAGGGACAGAAGTTGTCTCCTCAAAATTAGTGTTTGATATTCTCCAGATAAAAATATCCCCAAATATCCCCCAAGTAAATTTATCATCTTTGGTAGAAATATTTGCTGGACTTACTTTTTTTACTTTCAGATTTTGTTTTCTCCCAGCCATCTGAGCACAGTAGGGGATGCTGGGCACACCTAAGTATTCTTTGGTGTTTGGTTTCTGTGTGGCTTAGCGAGCATCAGATTATGCCCCAAAGAGGGGATCAGTGGACTGAGGCCAGACAGCTGCAGAAGCAGGAAGTGCCCCTCCAGGCACATGGAGGTGTTGCATGGAGATTCCCAGAGAGACCTGATAAATGGGAAAAGGCTAGAGCACACAGTTGTGTAGGTCGTGCCTCACTTGACTATGCCAGAGGTGTTTAAAAAACCTGTGACCCTAAAACTTGGCACATTTGGAACATATGGGATCTATACTTACATTTCTTTGGTTCTGATATGCATATCTTATCATCTCTAAATTGACATGCATCCTACAAAGCCTGCATAGAGTGGATAAGGTGATGCCTTTTCTTTTTTCCAGAAAGTGCTATTATAATAATAATGTAGATTATAACTTATGAAATCTTAGTGCAGAGAAAATATGATCTTAAATATATTCTAAAAAAAGACTGGAAAATAATGCACAAAATATTAATCCTGGTTATCTGTGGGTAAGGGGATTATAAGCAATTGTATGGGTTTTTTTCCTTCTCAATTTCATAAAATTTCAATAGGGCAAAGAAAAATTAATAAATGTAATTCAAAGTCTGGAGAGTATTCAGACTCTCCAGATCCCTAACAAGGGATCTGGCTAGAAATTAAACAAGATTGCAGATTACAAACAGCTGACAGTCACTAAATTCATCCACGTCATGCCCCGTGCTCTGGCTAGACATTTCCCAAGGGAGTGACAAAAAGAGTCACACTAATTGTGCCACCGAGGAGCACACCCTTGATGTCCTGCTCCCTCTCCCAGTGTCTCGGGTTCCATGGGGGCAGGGCGCCAGGAGCCCTGGAAAGCGGTGTGCTACAGAAACAACAGGTGTAATAATGAAATTACATTAGCTCATTGCAGGCTGGACACCCGATGCTGCCGGGTGTTGCTCGGTCAGGCTGCCCCTCATCGATTCCAAAGGACACGGTGACCCCATGGGGTTTCCAGAAGTTTTGGAAAAATAGGGAAAAAACAAAGCAATATGGAGTACCTTATGGCATCCAAAGGCATGCCACATGCTCATTCTGAATCCAGCCAGTTCCCCCAACAGCCTTATGCATTTAGCATTATCAGCCCCATCTCACAGAGGAGGACATTTCCACAAAGATTTTCCTAAAAGTTGCAGTTGGTGAGCGCTACGGTCTGAATGTCTCTCCCCAGATTCGTTTGTTGGAAACTTAATCTCCAATGCAATAGTGTTGGTAGGTGGGGCCTTTTGGGAGGTGTTTATGTCATGCGGCAGAGCAGAGTTAATATCGCTGCTGTAAGAAAAGCTCGCAGGAGGGGCTGCCTCGCCTCTCCTCTTCTGTCCTGTGAGGACACAGCAAGAAGACCCTCACCTTCTGCTGACACCCGATCTTAGAATTCCCAGCCTCCCAGCTGTGAGAAAATAAATTTCTGTTCTTTATAAATTTCTCGGTCTCAGTTATTCTGTTAAAGAAGCACAAAAAGTCTAAGACAGTGATCAAAAGAGCCGACATTCAACACGGGCGTCTGACTGCAGCTGCCAAGTGCGTCTGCTGCACCTTGTGCTATCCTCGTGCCCTGCTCCACGCCCAGCACCCTGCCCCTTCTCCTCAGGGGGCGGCTGCCTTATTTCCTGTCTCGGTTCTAGGCACAGAGTGGGCAGAATTACGCTTCCGAAAGTCCCATCTCAGTTAGTTCAACGTCAGTCTCCCACGAAGGTGTGAATTTCTTCTGTTTCTTTGCTCAGCATTGCCCAAGTCCCCAAGTGAAATTCCCACTGAATCCGTGAGAGCCCCATCTGGGAACCAGGCAGCAGAACACACCATATCCACCCACAGGGCACTTAAAAGACCCTCAGAGGAGACACATGCACATGCATTGCGAACGCTGCAACCAAAAGCCCAGAGAAACAGTGGGTGGGCCTGGTTCAAAGCCTGGAGCGGTGAGGCCAGCAGGAGTGAAGCCGGAGCCCAGACTCAGAGAGCCCCGCCTGGTGTCTGGCAGAGCAGGTCCCTGAGGGACGAGTCACACCCTCCAGCACTGGGAATGTCCCTCCATGGGTCTCTCTGGGCGAGGTGAAGGGCTTTCTTTTAAAAAATAAACAAACAAAGGATAAAAGCCTGTTAACGGGTTTGTTTCTTAAGAAAGCTAGGTATAAAAAATAAGACTAGGAATTACTTAATTTTCATAATGGTCATTTATCTTTAAACACAGCACTTCTGAAATCATAAGTTCCTTTCCAACAATCTTTTCTACAGTAAAATATCAAAACATTACAGAATCCTTGAACAGGTCTTTTCCTTGATGAGGAATCCATTGAACCTGCAGCATAAAACACACTACAGTCACTTCACAGCTAAGTCCAAGCGAAAAGATGACTGGATGAGAAAAACGAAACGGGAGGGGAAGGTGGGTGGACAATTCCGTGAGAATAAAGTGGGCTCGTGGCTGTCACGAGGAGGGTTTACAGAGGGAGCCGCGCACTCAAGGTCCCAGGGGACAGCCACCGTCGTCTGACTCTCAGGAAAAGGACGGTACAACACAATCCTGTCATGGGCGCAGTTTAGGGAAAAGCAGCAAGTAGATTTTATCTAATATACTAACTTTTATTGATTACTAGCAGCTGCCTGAACACTGTCAAGGATTCCGAGGCAGCAGCTGGCTCAGAAGGAAAGAGTTCCCTGACCACAGGCGTGGGAGGGGGAGGGAGGAAACCGTATCACCTATTTCCCATCCCCAACCTGGAGCTAAATTCCTAGAGAAATCCAGAAGATGTTACACAATGTCAGGGGCCAAGGCAGTAAACACAGGATGTGTGTGGTATGGAGCGATAAGGTGCAGAATCATGGATTCGCCCCTGGGGCATGTGAGGTTCATTTGGAGAAAACACCTGCCTAGGTGTCTACTGTCCAAGAGAACAGAGAGGGGATTGTTGGGACAGCCCAGAGTACCCACCTAGAGACTCAATGAAGGGTCCTTAACTGTGTCACTACTGACAGGTTTTTAGGCAGGACTCCCAAGGCCTGTGAGGGAACACAGTGGGGGATGCCACGTGAACCCTGCTCGTATGAGCCCTCTGCCTGGGGATTTGAGGAAGATGCAAGTAAAGAGAGAAATTCAATGTGGAGAGGTGAGCGCGGTGATCAAGGGGGGGGCAAAAGGCGAAGAGAGAAGCAGGAAGGGAGGGGCGAGGAGGCGTGGGGCGTGGGAGGACCCTCGTGGTCTGGTCTCTGGCGCAAGTCCAGAGCAGTGAGCACACAGATGACTTGGCGTGGCATAGCACGATCGTTTGTTCCACAACATAAGGAAGACAGAGACAATCTTAATCAGTTGCAGATATTCAAATAGAAAGTAGCAAAGCAGCCAATCAGTGAAATCTGTCCGTTTGTCTTTTCGCTATTTGCAAAGTCCCTTCTGTGTGGACAGGTGCAGGACTGCAGGCCCAGCCCTGATGCCATTTCCATTTCTGCCGCTGACCAAGCTGCGTGAACTTCCACACGCTGCCCTCTGAGATGCCTCCCGACCAAGGGGCTTTGCCTGCAGCCTGCGGGGCTGGGAGTGGACAGCAGCTCCACAGAGTGCTGCACACTCTCAAGCAGCTGTCGCCCTTTCCTCTGCTCTTCAGATACTTGGGAGTCCAGTTCCTCACCTTGTTTCTGCTTTTTCCCAGGCTCCTCCTGTCCCTTCTCCGGGAGGCAAAGACAATAATGCCACATTTCGTGTAAATCTGAAGGAAGTGGGACAAGCACTTTCCAGGAGGAGGTAACAGCTGGAACCCAGGCAGAGACCCCGCAAGGTCCTGAGGCACGTCCACGGCAGAGGTGGGGGGCTGAGTGGGCAGGACCCAGGTGGTGGGGATGAGCCCGGGGAAGTGACCACCAACCTGCTTGAGGCAGCGGCGACGGCCACCCACAAAGCCCACGGGGCGGGAGCCACTTGTGAAGGAGGGGCAAGGAGAGAATGTCCTGCTGGAAGTCACCAGAAGGAAAAAGGAACCGTGGTATCAAATATTTCTGAAGGGGGGTAGTTTAAACATTGAGAACATGCAGTAGAATTTAGGAACCAGGGCAGCCTTCTAGTCTGGGACAAGAACTGTCTCAGTGAAGTACAGAGGTCAAAATCCTGACTGAAGCACAATCAAGGATGAACAGGAACAGGAGTGAAGACAGCAAGTGTAGACACCACTTTCAGGGAATTTTGTGTAAAAAGGAGCAGAAAAATTGGGTGGTAGCTGGGAGGGCTTTGGAGTGAAGATGAACAAGGCCTAAAAACTGGTAGCCCCGGGATGGAGGCAGCAGCAGAAACCGATAACTGCAATACAAGGCAATCAGGAAACGGCAGACGTGCTAGGCAGAACAGTGCCAATGCCCGGAACCTGTGAGTACCTCACCTTACGTGGCTGAACTGAGTTTGCAGATGTAATTCATGTTAAGAATCTTTACATGGAGAGATTACCCTGAATTATCCAGATAGACCCAATCTAATCAATTCAACTTTGAAAGGGGAGAAACAGTGGCTGTGGTCAAAGAGAGAGATGTGCAGACGGAGCAGGGTGAGAGGGGCTGGGTGGGTGAAGGCAGGGACCGTGAGCCTATAACACCTCGATAGTACGAGTAAGCACCTTCTTTCATAGGGCATCGAGAAAGCAACACATCTCTGCCGATACCTTAATTTTAGCTGTGAAAAGGTGTCTTGGAAACAGGAGGGACGGTAGCCTGGCTCTGGTGGTCTGGGGGAGGCACGTCAGGGAAAGTTTCCTGGAGGAGCTGATGCCTGACATCTGTCTTAGGTGACCCGAGTGCAAGAGAGCATTGCAGATGGCTGGAGGGGACAGTGCAAGAGAGCATTGCAGAGGGCTGAGGGGACAGTGCAAGAGAGCATTGCATATGGCTGGAGGGGACAGCGCAAGAGAGCATTGCAGAGGGCTGGAGGGGGACAGTGCAAGAGAGCATCGCAGAGGGCTGGAGAGGACAGTGCAAGAGAGCATCGCAGAGGGCTGGAGGGGACAGTGCAAGAGAGCATCGCAGAGGGCTGAGGGGGACAGTGCAAGAGAGCATCGCAGAGGGCTGAGGGGGACAGTGCAAGAGAGCATTGCAGAGGGCTGGAGGGGACAGTGCAAGAGAGCATCGCAGAGGGCTGAGGGGGACAGTGCAAGAGAGCATTGCAGAGGGCTGAGGGGGACAGTGCAAGAGAGCATCGCAGAGGGCTGGAGGGGACAGTGCAAGAGAGCATCACAGAGGGCTGGAGGGGACAGTGCAAGAGAGCATCGCAGAGGGCTGGAGGGGAGAAGCAGCGTGGTATTTGCAAAGAATGGGAAGCCCTTCAGAATTGCTGGAAACAAGGTAGGATTCAGTGGTGAAGAAAAGACTAGAAATGTAAGGGGGAGTATTAGGTGGGGTCTGATAGGACATGTAAGGACTTCAGACATCCTCTGACAGTGAGCGGAGGGCTGGGGCAGTAACAGGAAGAGTGTGGCATTGATAAAGGGGTGTGGCTGACCCCGCTCTTGTGTTGATCTGGCTCTTGTGTTTGTTCCTTCAATCTTTTGTCCCTTCAACAAATACCCGCTGAGAGGTAAGTTTGAGAAAGCTTGCTACACCAAGAATTTAGAAAATAAATAAAAAAAGATCTATTCTCAGTTAAAGGCTTTGGTAGAAGAGCTGATCTTTGGGGTTCTTTTGAGGGTTTACCTCTTGTCTTTTTGCCTTGCGCTATCCAGAGCTGCCTCCCTGAGGGGTATTTATGTCACCTTGCCACTCCCTGGACCCTAATTGTCTTCTCCTTCTCCCAGTGTACTGTTTTACCTTGAGTCACCCCTCCTGGGCTATGAGACCCCAAGGTCCCATCTTATCAACCTTCACCCTCTCCTCCTGCCCTAATTCCCAGATACAACCTGATTAACAAAAACTGTGCTAATGGGCATAGGCAAGATACCTTTTCCCTGCAACATATCTGCAATTTAACAGGAAGAAGAGACTCCAAAGATAGGAAGCTCAGACTCTGTGAGAGTTCAGTAGAGAAGATAAAATGCAGAAGATATTTTTAGCAAGCTGGTCTGTTGAAGCTCCCCAAAATACCCCGTGCAGTCAGCTACTTACAGTGAGGTCTAGCGAATCATGGCATATCTGCAGGCAAGGTGATTATAGCACTGAAAGTCTAATTTGCTCATGCAATATTTTTTTAATGTGACCTTTAAGAAGCATTTAAATATTTTTCCTCTACACATAAATTTTTAGTTTCTGAGATAATTGTCTAGGCAATTATTCATTTTGTTTATATTAACTTTTGAATCTTAAATACATTCTTCAAAGCAAAACTATTACCATGAGAACATATTTTAGTAAAAGTCTCAATTCCCATCAAGAATAATCAAATAGTTATTGTGTCTAGAGCTCAGACGAGCAAATTGCCCTGAATGTGTCCTAAAAGTGTAATTACATGAGAAATGGCCAGTTCTGAGGTTGCCATTGTACATTTGTTTTTCTACTGATCTGTCCTTTGTTCATAGCCCAGATGAACACCTGAAGCTCCATAAATGCTTTTTAATTAGGACAAATGGACTTGAAAGGAAGGAGATGATAATTTTATTAAGGAAATGGGAACTGTGCTTGGGAAAAGTAAATCAACAATCAAGGTAGCACATCATCAATGGCAAAGACGTGTGAAGTCGCCAAAGGAAGCCCAGGTTTTGAGGTGGCAGGATCCCTGAGGCAGCCAAGTCTGGGTAGGGCCCAGGAAGCAGGTGGGACAGGATAAGGCTAGTGAAGGTTAGAAAAGACTTGGAAAGACAGCAAAGAAAAACACGCCCACTACTCCTGTTTGAAACAGGTAGAAGACAAGATGTGATGCTCAAGAGGGAATGTAAGCACCAGGTGTATTCAGGGAAGGTAAACCAGAGAGATTTTTATGAATGGTATTTGCAAATTGTATTAGAAACTGGCTTGACTGAGGACCTCAACTCCAGATAATATAGAGTTATTTAAGCTTCAAGAGTTTAGGAGTAGACAGAAATTCTTGTATGTCCAGATTAATCCTCTGGCTTCAGTTTGTAAAATGTTTCAGATATAGATGAGTCCAGAAGAAGGGAGAGAGGCAGGACGCCACATGGTAATCTTGGCATAAGGTGACGAAAGTCTTGTGATTATAGGGAAGGAAGAAAGAGCAGTTTCAGGCACATACAAGGAAAACAAAACAAAACAAAAACACGACAGGACTTCCATGCACCAAGGAGAGTAGGAACCAAGTATCTTTCTGCTTTAACTCCCACTCTCTACATGGTTGAATCTTTTCAAAATCTCTTTATAGTGTTCCTTCAAAGTTCCTATAAACCTGGCTTTCTGGGGCTTCAGGTTTCCTAGCAGCTGTTAGAACATTTAGGGTGTTACGAGCACACAGGCCTCAGCTGGGCAAAAAGACTGGACAGCAAGGCATCCGTGAAGGGGATTCTGCAACCATGTCCAGATAATACCAAAAAGGTAAGGGTCATTCCTTAATTTCTCTTCCATGTTAACTCATTAAGGTGGCCTTTGAGTGAGCAGGATACCAAATAAGCAAGGCTGTCAAATGCACCCCTTCATGTCACGTTGTCATATCACTTACTACAGCCCTTCCTAAGGAACACAGCCCCTTCCCATTGTCCTTTTCAATGAAGCCAAGCAATAATTCGCAGAGAATTCTATTGGTCTTATCTTAGTTGTGAGCTCAGACTTCAGCAACACCACATTCCCGTCTTTCTATTACATTGCATTTGGTACAGGGAAGGCTGTTTGCATTTTTTTAATTCTTTGTATAATATATTTGCAGTCTCCTACTTATGAAATATCTTGCTCTGTGCATCTTTATCTTTGCAGGCCTTATTATTTGCAAATGAATATGTCCTTAGTTACACTAAGCACAATAAATGCAGAAAGAATGAGAAAAGCTGGCTTGCTTCTGTGACAAATAGCAAAAGTGAGGGCCTTGTGCTCAATTGCGCCGATGAAACGTTGGCTTCTCACTGAAAGTCACAGCCTTCATTTCAAAAGGTTAAACATCATGCTACTTTAAAAAGAATTTCCATTAGTTATATTTTAGGAACTGAGAAAAGTCCAATAAAAGAAAATTATCTGGCAAGTAATACTTTGTTTTAGCCATCACTAATGGACATTTCCCTCAGCAGGATATGGGGCGCCAGTGGAAGGGATGCTCAATGTTAAAAATACTGTCCTCTTTGCCAATCTGCTGGGGAATCTTTTCTGGGTTCATGAACAAAATGCATATGCTCTGTTCTTCCTGCACTAGTGTGATCAGATTTCACATCCCTGAAACTCTTTTCAAAGGTGAGAACTACCTCCCTCTTAGTTGTGTGTCTTTATTTCCCCTAAAAGCCAGGCTCCCCCAGCAGCACCCCAGCATGCACAGTACCAGGCGATTTCTGAGTTAACTGCCTCTTGTGATACTGAGTTGTGGGTGATCCTCCTATATCAGGAAGAAAAGAATTGTTATTTTAAGAGACAGCTACAGTTTGACCCCTCACACTGAAAGGTCAGAAGCATCTTACCTAGGGAGAGAACTCCTTTTTTACTTTTTTTGAAACACTTCGATGAGCCAAGCCAGGATGTCATTCTGCATAATGATATAACAACACTTTTGTGGCAGCCCTGAGCCAGTTCAAGAGGTGATGTTGGGGGTCCCTAAGGGCTCTGGGTAAAGGTCTGGGAAGGAAGACGCCTGACCCTGAGGGTGGTTCAAACCTAAAAGACCATACATATCTGCGGCAGGAAAGGATGATGTATTTTTAGCATCAGCTATCTAGTGCAACTGCTATGATTTGCAGTCTGGATTTTGTATGGTACAAAAAAGAAATTGCTTTAGTTTTCTCCAACTCCTGCCTTTAAATTCTCTCCATAATATCTCCTTTTTCCCAAAACTTGACAATATCTGGAAAGATCCCATGTCTTTCTAGTCACTTTCAACTTTAAGTATTTAATACAATCACATTTTGGGAAACAAGGCTTACTTTTGTTTTCAAAAAAGTCCATTGCAGGCTGAATTAAACTTCTGTCTCAGCTGGGCATGGTAGCCCATGCCTGTAATCCTAACACTCTGGGAGATCGAGGCGGGAGGATGGCTTGAGCTCAGGAGTTCGAGACCAGCCTGTGCAGGAGCGAGACCCCGTGTCTACAAAAAACAGAAAAATTAGCCGGGTATGGTGGTGAGTGCCTGTAGTCCAAATTATTTGAGAAGCTGAGGCAGGAGGATGGCTTGAGCCCAGGAATTTGAGGTTACAGTGAAAAGAAAAAAAACCAAACAAACTTCCATCTCCTACCCAAGCCATTCCCTGGCCCCACCTGGCTCAGCCTGTCCCCACTGTACCCAGCTTCACTCTGGCTCCGGCCCTTTCTGGTGTGGGGGGCCGAGCACTGGCTCAGGAGTCCCCTGGCACATGCTTGGGACTACCCATACTAGATGACAGCTGGAGTCCTCTCACCCTCGTGTCTCTGGCTCATGGGTAGCTCAACCAGGGGGACTTCAGTCCAAAGCACCCCTCTTCTCCCTTTGGCCTTTGTTACAAGCAAGTTTTTAAAGGCAAGAAAGGAGGCCAGGGAGTGGGCTGATACTCAGCGGATGCATATTTAAAGATCTGCCCAACCTGCTGAGTAACTAAAGTGCTGTGGAAACAGAGAACGGAGCATTTACTCTTCTCTTGGTCAGGTGGGAGGTGCTAAAGGAGCCTAACTCCTTTAAGGAAATGGCATTTAAAATAGTCCTCAGTAAACGAATAACTGGGCTTCTCCACCCGAAGGAGGAAGAGAGGCTTCGGCATGAGCCACAAGACAGTTGTAAGACGCCAGCTTGGTGCGTTTAACAAACAGCAAGTAACACAGTGAGTTCAGATCATGTGCCGGGAGGTGGGAGAGTGAGTGGTAATTGGTAGGACACGGAATTAGAAAGCTGGATTGAAATCAAATGCAAAACAGTTTTTAATGCCACACCAAGGAGTTTGCATTTTATTCTCCGAGATGGGAGGTCATCAGAAGTCTATAATCTCCTTTGCTTGTACTGGATTTTGGCTTGCTGAAAAATTTGTCTTTTTAGTACTCCCATTTTTTGCTTTATAATTTTTGTTTTTGTATAATGATTAGAAACCTCTTCACCATACCAGGATTTTATAAATTTTGCTTATGTTTTTTCTTCTACTATTTTATTAATTCCATTATTTAAATTTAATTTTTAATCTATCTTTAGTCTAATTTATGTATGATTTAAGTTGAAGCTTTTAACTTCTTTGTTGCAAATAACTATTTAATGGACTCACCACCCTTTATTATGTACAACCAGTGATGTGGTATGCCACTTTCATTATCTCAGCAAGTTTACAGACCCAGGACCCCCAGACTGAACAGGCCGAGTCCCCTTGAGGAGAAACCTCGCTATGCTATCAAAAATTCATACGGTTAATCTCCAGCCTTCCTTGAAAGGACCAAGGGCCTTTACTAGGGTGACTGGGCATTTGGAAAAGGGAAATAATCAGTCTTTGGGGGGACTACTGCACATTCCCTCTGAACTGACACTAATTCCAAAGACCCAAAGTGTCACGCTCTGCTAGTCAGAGTGGGGGCTTACAGAAGTCTGAAGATCAATGGAGTCTCAGCTCAGTACGACGCAGAACAGCTCAGTGGGTCCCCAAACCTATGCTGTCAGGATTTCTTCAGTTCCAGAATGGATAATTGGAATAGATGTAGCAGCTGGCAGGATACATATAAAAAAACTTACAATTTATATAACATTATATCTATTTATACATATGCAATTATATATAATAGTACATAAATATATGTATTATATACATTTATACATACATAATTGTTTTCAAATACACACATGCATATGTGTATCTGTTTCTGATAGTTTCATTCTATTCTCTATTACAATGCAATCTGATTTTTTTCCTAGACAACTCACCATATACCAAAATTATTCTCCACCAGCATGCTGGCTGTTCATAGCTTATCCACCTCTGTAATGCCAAGGCCTATCCAGTTCCCAGCACACAGGCAAGCTCTCCATGGCTTCTAGAAAGGCCTGAATTCCTACCCTTTGGCTTCCCATTCATTTCCCTGAGAAACCCGTCTCAGCCAGTCATCCTTCACACTAATATCAATCAGTTCTACACTGTGTGACCACAGAATGACCTGAGAGCACAGCCTGGGGACAAGTCTGTCGTTGGCGCATTGTGGTGACACCAATTCTGAGATAAGAAACAGAGCCTCCAGTTTCAAAAGTATCTATTCGAACACTCTGTGTTGTTATCTGTGAACAACTCAGATTCTTAAGACCCTTCATCACGTATTTTATTGTCCAGTGGCTATTTGGCAATGTGACCTGCTGCTCTACATTTTCCTGGCTGGTGTGTCTTTGTTGAACGTAGCCCACCCACCAAGAGGCAGAGCCCAGACTGGGCCTTCTGCATGCCTCAGTTTCCCAGCACATTTCTAGCACACCGAGCTGGGTGCCCAGTGCTGGGCAGGTGGACAATGTGAAAGACAACGAGCTGCCTAGAGCGAGGGGCCCAGGAAGACCCACCCGGGGCCACGGCTTAGCTCTGGCACCAGAGAAGCAAAGCAAGCACCAGACCACAACTGCAGTTCTCCTCTTGCTAAGGTGAGTGATGGCAGATTAGACATTTGCTTCCACTCACACCAGCTCTGGAGATCATTTTTATCATTATCTTTGTCTTACAGATAATAATTCCGAGACTCAGAGAAAAATAAGATGATGAGGTGATTCATTCTAGCTTTTCACACCAGGTACCAGAGCCAGATTTTTGGGCTCCACACCCAGGTAAGAGGGGAAACGAGGTGCAGTTGAGCAGGCTCTGTTCAAGCAGCACGGTTCTGAGTCCAAGGGTCTCTTCATCCTGGACTTTATCTTGGAACAATTTGCAAAGTGGTGTAAGACAGCACATACACAAGTCTAAAAACAAACTAAGAACACGTACAAAGGAAGGCACAAAGAAAAATAATTTAAATTAGAACATCATACATTGCTGGTGGAATGTAAAATAACACAGCTGCTGTAGAAAACAGTTTGACAGTGACTCAGAAAGTTAAATGTAGAGTCACCGTGTAACCCAGCAGTTTCACTGCTAGGTATATATTCAAAAGAACTGGAAACAGAGACTCCAATAAATACTTGTAAATGTGCAGAGCAGCATTAAGTACTATAGCCAAAGGATGAAACAACTCAAATTTCTGTCACCGGGTGAATGGATAAACACAACATAGAATACACATACGATGGAATTACTCAGCCATAAAAAAGAATAAAGCACTAATGCATGCTACAACATGGATGAACCTCAAACATACTTTGTGTCTGGCTTCATGAAAGGAGCCAGACAGAAAAAGCCACATATCATATGATTCCATTTATAGGAAATATCCAGAAGTGGTAAATCCACACAGTCAGCTGCCAAGGGCTGGAGGAAGGAAGAAATTGGGAGGGGTTGCTAAATGGGTATGGGTTTTCTTCTGGGTGATGAAAATATTTTGGAAATAGGTAGAGATGGTATTACATAACATTGTGAATGTACTAAATGCCACTGAATTAATATACACTTTAAAATAATTTTTCTATTATGTGAGTTTCAACTCAATACAAAAAAAGAAAAAAATGCATTCTTCTGGGAAAATATAATTTCACATGAAATGCTACAAATTAAATATTCAAGTAAATATTGACGGTAGATTTTGGCTAGCTTGTTGGAGATAAGGAAAAGGGAAAGGAAAGGGGGGAGGCGGCAGAGAGAATGGGCAGGACTTTTCCAGTTATGTTCACTTTTGAGTATTGAAACACTTGCCTTTCAAGTAATCTGTGCAATGGTCATACATGAATTAGGGGTAAAAATACTTTTTTTCCTTCGTTGACAATTACTACAGTAAAACTGAAAGTTGAAATCTACTTGGGATAGATCAGAAAATAACTTTTCCAAGTTTACACTGTCTGACTACTTATTATTTTTAAAAACAGAATGTGTTTAAATATGAATTTAAATATAAAACCTGGTATATAGATACTAGGACTAAAGAACAAGGAAAGAATGAACTTATTAACCACCAACTAAAAATACCCCAAGCAATTCTAAGAAAATGTAATATATAAAAATCAAGTGATTACTTGATCACCTAAAAAAATGCACTTATTCAATGTTCAGGTTGAATCAGATGGTGTAAGGCAGTGTCGTCCAATAGAAATTTGATATAAGCTATCATGCAACTAAGTTTTCTAGTAACCACACTGAAGAATACATAAGAAACAGGAAAAATTCATTTTAATAATATATTTTATTTAACCAACTATATCTAAAATACTATCATTTCTATGTATAATTAATATAAAATATCAATGCTATATTTTAATTTTTCTATAGGTAATGTCTTCAAAATCTGTTGTATATTTTACACTTACAGCACGTTGCAATCTGGACCAGCCACTTTTGAAGTGCTCAGTAGCTACACTTGGCCAGTGGCTGCCCTCTTGGATGGTGCAGGTAAGTTTTCTGGTTCAATCATGTCTGTGTTTCAAAGGGGCTAGTTCGGGGTTATTCTTCACTGAGGTTGGAGTCAGTGAAAATGAAGGGTACTTAATTTTGTAGGAAAGTGGAGGGTGGTAGGCAGACCTAGTTATTCTCAACAGTCAATTCCACCTTTAACAAAAAACCATTCCATCCAGGCCCCCCGAAACACACTTGCCTTTTTCCAGGTGGTTCCTCTGTCTATGTCATCTCTGTTAATAAACCTGCAAACCAGAGCAGAACTCCACAACTGGACTTAAATTCATTATCTTCAACTCACACATTTGACAAGCTGTTAAAGCCTGCACACACCATATCTTGTTATGAATTCACACCTTTGGCTGGTCAGAAAGCCCTCCTGTTAACCCGCACCTGGCATGAAGGATGCATGCTGCTGCTGTCACACAGGCACACTGCATCCGGCTGACAGCAAGTCAGCCATTCAGAGTCCTCACAATGTGAGATGAAGGGACTACGTCTGAATGCAGTGAATTTACTGGTGCTGAAGGTTAAGGAAAATATTATCAGCAGAAAGAATAGGGACTTACTTGTCTGATTCCCATGATTGTTAACGAGCATTAAGTGGTAGAAGATCAATGCTCTTGCCCACACAGAGGATCCACAAGTACACCCCAGACGTCCACCTGCAAGGCAAGTCGCCTAGTTCCCTGCTGAAGCCATGTGGCTTTGTGCAGCTCTCATCTTAAAGACACAGAAGCACAAGGCCCACATCTTCTGTGAATGTTATTAAATTAAGTGAGCCTTTAAAAGCTCTTTGGGAAGGTAGAGAAACCAATTCTGTAACTTGATTTGTTAATGGAAATGTCCGGAAGGAATAATGAAAGGCAAAGGATGCTAGTTTGCTTGGGCTCTGAGGCTATCCTGGGCCACAGGAGGCAGAAGGTTGGCCCATCACACAGTGAAGGTCGCAGCTCTGCACAAACGGCCGGGATTTATCTCATCACAATGTTTCATTTTAGGACTTTTAAGACTTCATTGCCTACTGCTGGGCCTGAGGGAGGGAATGATGATTGCAAGGAAAGCACTTCCAACACTCTGGTTGGCTTGTTTTTATTGGCACTGAGGTTACAGAGTTTTTGACACCAGGGATTTGACTGAAGCAGGAAAACGTGATGAATTTTCACATCAGATTTATAAGGTTGGAAGCAAATGCTTAAGGTCTAAAGCAGAACCCTTCCAAATCACATATTGTACTCTAGAAGGGAGATTCCTATAGGACCATAGAGGAGGAAAATATAGCCCACGTGGTAATAACTTCATATTAGCTAGAATAACACTGAAACTCTTATATGAAAATTTGAGTACACAACTGTGACTTCTAATAGATTTTTGTATAATCTACTTTGAAATTACATAAGTTCCAGAAGTGGAAAATCTAAGTCAGACAAAATTTCACCTGGTGAACAACTTTTCAACTATGACACATGGTTGTATACCATAAAATCATGTTAATTTCTTTTCAAGATGTGAAACTGCTATTTCAGAAGGAAGGGTCTTAACTCATAGATGGTTTCCTACTGATTAGTATCTCTGGGGGAGCATTTACTGTTAAACACATCCTTCCCATTGCCCTCCTGCTTACCCATAAAAATGTGGTGGGAATAGAAAAGTCAAAATCATTAAATTAAAATAAAATTAAATAAATCTGCCTATGAATACAAAAGTTTTATAACCATTCCCCAATGTTGAGGTCATGGATTTTTTTAGAATTTCATGTAAAGAAAGGACCTTATATATAATCTTATGTAATCCTCTCCCTCTTACTTGCCAAATGAGAAAGCTGGGCCCCCAAAGCAGTGATTTCTCCAAAGTTATCCAGGGCTAGAGACAGGCAGAGTAAGAAGTAGAATCAGTTCTTCTGACTATGAAGTTATTGCCTTTTCTAGTTCAATCCTAGAATGTACAAATAGACATGTAAAATTTTGAGCCTGGATTAACAAGAAAGACTTTTTTCATCCCAAATAGCTAAATTGGCCGGCTTTTGCTCTGGCTTTGATCTCAGACAATTTTCTCTAGACATTTGCTCTGGATCTTGACAGTGAATAAAAATTATCAAGAGCTTGTTGAAAATACAAATCCCTCGGCTTTACTCTCAGAGATAATTATTTGCTCTGAAGTAGGACAGGGGAATCTGTCTTTTCCATAAGTATTTCTGGTTATTCTGATGTAATATGCACCCAGGTGAAGTTCTGGGAATTGCTATTTATTTCTTGCTTTCCAAACTTCAAACTCTGCAGCACGTCTGTGCGCTTGCCTAGAAATGGCAGACTGAGGCTCACACCTTCATTCAGCTTCTGCCGCTCAAAATATACCAAGAGAATAAAAAAAAAAAAAAGACAAGCGCCGAAAAATGCAGTGGCACCTCCACAACACATCACGGTGGAAATGATGTGGTCAGATAGAACCACATCTATCTGGCCACTTTTTTACCCATGCCTCACTTTTAGGCAGCCCCTTGTTTACACTGGATTTTATGGGACAGCGTGTTTAGAGTGCCATGTGTGATAGTAATACCAGTAACTCTCTTTCTTTCTCCAACCCTATTCCTTACTCAAACTGGCTATAAAAATAAGGAAATATATTAACTCACATGACATAAAAATGTCTATGAGTAGCATCCAGGGCATGGTTGACTCAGTGGCCCAAATATCATTCCAAACCCAGTTTCTTTCTGTCGGTCCCCTCTCACCAAGCCTGAGCTAGAGACTCCCAGGACTGAATGGCCAAGTGGCCATTAGTGGAAAGTGATACTGAATCTTGTAACACCATTCCTGAGACCAGACAGCCTCTTGGTGGCAGATAGATGACACGAAACTTTGTACCAGACTAGCAGAAGCTATTTTATGGGCAAATGAGGTGAGTCAATAGGCATACAACCACAGGTCATACCATGTACCCTGCAATCGACTGAATAGTGTCCCCTCAAAGTTCATGTGTTGAAGCCCTAACCCCCCATGTGATAGTATTTGGAGACAGGGCCTTTGGGAGGTAATCAGGTTTAGATAAGGTCAAGAGAGTAGAGCCCTTATGATAGGATTAGTGTCCTTATAATAAGAGGAAGAGATACCAGAGCACCCTTGCCCCTTCTACCATGTGAGGACACAGTGAGAAGGCAGCAATCTACGAACGAGTAAATGGTCCCTCACCAGACACTGAATCTGCTGACACCTTAAGCTTAGACTTCCCAGCCTCCAGAGCTGTGAGAAATAAATATATGTTGTTTAAACCTCCCACAACTTTGGTACTTTGTTATAGCAGCCAGAACACACTGAGATCTACCGCATCACACAGAAGCATCCAGTCCGGCAGAGTGATGCAATGGCTGGTTAAAGGTTCAGTTTGGCAGTGGCTTTAGGTCGTGTTGAGGAACTGGCCTCCAGGATGCAGTGTGTGTGTGCTGGGCCAGTGAATGGTGCAGAGGTCAGGGGTCCCCAACAGTTAGAATACAAGAACCTGGTGCCCAAAGGTGAAGGTATAATTGGCTCCTCTCACCATTGCTCTTATTGCCACGTTTGTGGAAGGTGTGTTTACCTTTCCTGCCACCTTCAGTTTATCTTGTTAGTCGTCCTAATATCCAAATAGGAAGTCTTTTAATAAGGACTGGTCAGAGCCCACTGAACTGGAAACTCTATGTACCCTCTCTCTGCTTGGGTCTCCTCGCGCGTGTGCACCGCAGAGCAGGGAAGCGTTGCTAGTGTGAGTGGCCTGGAGTGAGTAGCCAGCACTGCTGGGAACCACTTCTCAGCCCAGTCATAACTGGGCGGGCTGGGACTGATGCTCACCAAGGGTACGACAACTGACAGCTGAGATGCTTCAGGGATGAAGGTCACGGTCATCCCACCAAAGAAGCAAACCCAATCACTCGAACTGTTGGTAAAGGGTAAAGGAAATATAAAAAGATAAGGGAATTCCCATTAGATCTAAGATCTAGTGGGTGGTGAAGAGGAAATTTTCCGAATGTCAGTTGTGGCCTCAAGATCAGCTACAGCAGTAAAGGGTTTTCTTCATCCTCTTGACTTAATTCTTATCAGAGATGTGGCCGGCCACCACCTTGAGGGGGGCTTTGTGACTGACTAGACTTCCACTTTCTCCTTCAGGGAAGAAATGAGGGCAGTTGTCATGACCAAAAAAGAAAAAAAAAAGAGGTCTATATTGTAGCCTCCCATGAGATCTGGATATAACGGGGGTGTCAGGAGTTCAGAGTAGTGCAGGCTGTGGATTGCATGGGTCGAGCCTTTCTGCACCTCCTAGCCATTGGCCATTTGCTCACTTGATGCAGTAACATCCAGTGCCACAGCACACACCCTGGAGACTCTTGTCTCATGCCCATCTATGTAGCTATCACCACACGAGAGAGATTCCCTGTTGCTACTGAACATGAAACCCAATGTGTGTACAACGCAAACGTATAGGGACTCAATGCTCATCAGGGTGAGCCAGTGGGAAGCAGGACTTGATGGACAAATTCTCCCCCTCCCCAACAGGTGACGCTCCTGAGCAGTCAAGAGTGCGCGTGACGTCTCCGAAGATGGTCCTCTGGGACAGAAGCAGAGGTTGAGTGGGCAGTTCAGCCAGGCATCACTGTGTTTCCTCTCCCCCTTCCTGTCCCGTTCCCCTTTTACTCACAGCTGATGTCTTAGAGTTGTTCCAGAATTGTGCAGGTTTGCTCTGAAACCAATAGAAAGAGGGAGTGTCTGAGTCATAAAAGTTAAGGAAGGCTCTGTACCTGAATCGTGA
The DNA here is from genome assembly GCA_023783475.1 of Daubentonia madagascariensis. NCBI lineage: Eukaryota > Metazoa > Chordata > Mammalia > Primates > Daubentoniidae > Daubentonia > Daubentonia madagascariensis. Next base: position 4,590,543 of record JAKFHU010001035.1, read on the forward strand.
ACTTCAAGAAATTGCAGAGAGATGGTAAGCACCTGTAAGAGACAGAAAACTTCCAAGTGCAGAAGTGACCCTCCTGAGTCAGGCCAGTGTGTCCCGCAGAGCGGCACAGGGCAGGGCAGGGCGGGGCAGGGCTCAGCAACCGACCAATTCACTATGGGACCATTTACATGCAAAGTTTGCCAACTGCAACTGAGGATCAGACGGTAAAAGAAAAGTATATGAACAGGATTGGGGCACAAATGTTTTCCTTACACAGGCTGAATGAAGGTTTCAACAAAGCCTTAGCTTGAAGGGATTTGTAGGTAATAATAGAACCACTCTGTCAATCACCTGTCAATGGCCATACATACCAATATGTGTGAGGTTTTATATACATATAAATTCAGATTAATTTTAGAAGTTTAATATATAATTCAAGGTGCTACTTCCTACACGTCTTGAAGTCACCTTATTCATCTTCGCATCTTCGGAACCTGGCATTAATTCATTGAAGGTCTAACTGGTGAATATGTTATATTTAACCCTTTTAAAATATTCTCAGAGAAGGCAGATAAGTAACTCACACCTTTACAAAATAGCACTTGAAAAAAGTTTTAACTGTCTTCTGAAAAGATTCCTGAGCCAACTATTTTAGAGAATTAGAATGAGTGAGTGTTCATTTACAATTTGTTTAAAAGAGTTAAAACTTATAGTTTTTCCTCCCAGAAATGTACCGACTCTCCAGAATGAGACTGAACCTGTGCCGACAGGAGGTGTTGGAGGAGCAGAGCGTGGTGAGGAGGGCGCAAGGGCACAGTTCGGGAATAAGCCACAAGGCCACTTAGGCAACGCGCGCTCCTGCAGAGATGCCTAAAATAGAGCACTTGCTCCACGGCGCGAGAATATGTGATTGCCGGAGGGAGGCCCCCTAAAAATCGGACTGGCCAAGAGAGGGACAGACGAGTACCACACGCCCGCAGTGGAGGGGAGTTCTGGCCTGCACATACCCAGGGAGGGCCAAAGACACCTCTGCACCTAGACGACAAGGTGAGCTGTTAGGAGAGTTTCAGCTTTGCTTTTTGGAAGGAAAATACGTGGGGGAGGTGTGTGAGAGCACATATGCGTGCACTGTGTGTATGTTCCGTGTGCGTGTGGGGTGTGAGTGTGCACATGCGTACAGGCGTGTGCGTGATGAAAATGCAAAGTGCATCTCCAACAGGGAAGATGGCTCAGGAATGAGGTTTTTTCTGGATATAGGTGAGAGATTTAGACTGTCAGTGAGCTCGGCAGCCCTGGATCCAACTTCTTCTGTGACCAAATAGTTTGCAAGGGCCCCTGTGGGGAGCAAAAAATCCAGCAAAATAGAAAAGAAAAAAGAAAGAAAGCAATATATATTACATCGTCATGAAAAGTGAAAAAGTAAGAGTAAGTAGTGTCGTATAAAAGAAACTTCCAGTGTATCCACCAAGACAATCAGCCTAATTTATTGGGAGAAAATATTGGTTTTGAGATCAGGCAGAGCTCGAACCTAGATTTCCTTATCTGCGATCAATAGTAATGATTGCTCAAGTGGCTGCAAGGATCAGAGAAGTGCCCGGGAAGGCATCTGACCACTTCTGGTCTCCTCAAAGATCAAGCTGTAGAAACGTAATTGAACTTCTGCTTGATATCAAATTACATGAAAATGGACTTCACTTCGAGAGGACCTGGGGTGGACGAACACCAGTGCAGAACGCCACGGGCTCCATTGTGCAGGCTAAGGCTCAAGGTCATGTAATCGCCCATGAAAGGCAACAAGCAAAATGTCTCAAAACACCGGACAGAGGACGCAGATGGAGGCCCCATTCACACCAGAAGGGCGACATTCCCACTTTTAAGTGGCTTCTGACATGTGCAACAAGTAGCCTCGGCACAGTGTGCTACGGGGGATGGTGGCTGGTATTGATCAATCAACTGGCATCGATTCTGGGCAGTGATTGCTCCAAGCAACGCTGGAAAAGTCAACTAGTATAGAATATTATTTGTATTAGGTAGGTAACAAGTATAATACACCTGAATGCGCATCTGCATAAGTGTATTGTTTCTCCTATTCTGAACCATGCTGTACAGCTCTTTAATTTTAATAGTCATTATTCTACTCTATATTGCTTGAAAGAAAATATATTTAAATTTCACCAGAAATATGGGTACAACTATGCTGTATTGAAATCCCATTTCCTGCTTTTGTGCTTATATGATAGATAATGTATATGCTAGTGAAAAAATTACTGGATTGGGTGTTAGGAGACTATGTTTCAAGTTCTGGCCCAACCATTAACTGTTTGATCATATGCAAGTTGCTAAGACTTTCTAAGTTACTGGCTTCCCCTATAAAATATGTCAGCATCACCTGCCAAAAATGTTGTTGTCGTAATTAAATGACCTAAAATATAAGAACTGCGCAAATGAAGGATTTGTGTGTGTGTGAAGTGAATCTTACTCTAATATAATTTTTGCAAAAGTGAGAAAGAAAGAGATGTCATCCTCATCCCTGGCCAGCATCACTAAAATGGATTTCTAGTGTGGAAATGAGCCCTGTGATGCCACACTTACCACCGTATAAACTTTGTTATCTTGGACGAGTCATGTTTGACCCCTCTAAACTCGGGTTCCTCATGTGCAATCGGGACCATTACATCTACCTGAGTGTTAAAAGATGTGCCATTCCATGAAGCACAGAGTCAGAGCTCACAAATGTCAGCTTCACTTCTGATCGCAGTGTTGGCGAGTCACTGTAGGCTCTTAGAGAAGGGCTGAAGCTTGCCGGGTCAGAGGTTCTTTCAGGTAGAATTGTCAGCTTTTGGATTAATGAAATTACAGTCAGGGATGGTCGATCATAATTGGCTTTTGGTTTACTTGTCCAAAAACCCCCATGTGGTTCATACCAATGGTTTCTTCATTTCCAGTGTCCAATCACTGTTGATGTGTGTTTCTCCCTTGCAGAGGCTATTACCCACAGCATTTTGCTTAAGTGTTGGATTTGTATTTCCTTCATGCATCCAATCACTCTCAGACCAGTGGAGTGCTTTAAGTATATCAAGTAAATAAATCAAATAATTTCCTCACAATGTGAGTCAAGGGCTGAGGGACTGGGTGTCTAATTTACTGCAAATCCAGAGGGATTATTCGGATTTGTGAAAAAGCAAAGAATTCCTCTGCCCTGATCCTATGTAGAGTAAGGGCTGAGAGCCTCCCAACATTAAATTTAACTCCTTCAGCAGCATTCTCCATTGTGTTTACCTGAATTCTCAGATCAGAGTAGCTCCAAGTAATTCTAAACTAGACATTTTTATAAACACTCATCAAACAGTAGAACCTGAGGGGCCTACAGGATGTTGGAGGTCACTGATTCTGGATGAAATGCTCAGCTGGAAAACGTGGAGTCCTTTCTCTGACGGCAAAGCTGGCAGGAAGCGGTGCTGTGGCCGGTCTGGATACATTGCAGAGGTGTTTAAGATGTTGTTCTGGCTTTATAGACAGAAAGACAAGTAGATTTCTTCCCCTGTGTTTTTGTCTTAGGAGAAAATCACCCTTGAATAGCCAGCCTGGCGTGATCCTCTCTGTCCACCCCGGCCACCTGCAGACCACACCTGCAGGGCCACGGAGCCTGGCTGGTCCTGAGCCTTGTTATGTTTCCAGGCCTGTCTGTTTTGACCTTGGCTCCATCTCTGGCTTTTGTCTCTGATGCTAGCTCTGCACAATTCCAATCTATGGTCTTCTCTCTTACCCAAGATTTAGTTTTCGATTTCCACTTAGTCATCTAAGTCCTAAAATCTTCTACCTGAGCCCTCTCACTGCAGTGGTCTGGAATGCACTGCCCTGCACTGAGAGACCACCGGAGCTCCGTGGGGCCACCGGGTTGGCAATACCTCCTTTCATGAGGATGTTCGTCCCTCCTCACATGGGTGGGTCTCTCGGTCATGCTGATACTTCATGCTCCTGTCCTGCAACCACAGATCGGGACCCTGGAGTTGGGCTTGGACCCGAGCTGAGTCGAAGAGACCCTTTCTCCTGGGAACTTGTGGTGGGGACTGAGTGGTACCAGCGGCCCTGGAGCCCACTGAAACTCAGAGTGTGTGAGCACAGGAGGTGTGGGAGGGTCCTGAGTGCCCTGAAAGGGGTAAATCTGGGGGAAGGGAGGGGAGAGGCATGGAAAGGGAAAGAAGGGAGAGGAAGCCCTCAGTTCATGAGGGCTCCAAATCCTGAGTTTGCTTCCCTGGGATTCTCCAATAAACTTTGTAATTAAATCTTATTTTTAAAATTGCTTGATCAAGTTTGAGTCCAACTGAAATAATGTTGATTATGATATCTACATTCTCCTTGTCACCTCCCTCCCTCATTTGCTCCACGGTCAACAATTCCTTCTTCCCCAAATGAGCTCTATGAGGCTCCCCATTTTCTCCCCACTTGCGCCTGGGCCAGGACTGCTCAGAGGTGAGTGAGCCCCGAAAGCCCCTGCAGGGCCTGGGGAACACACAGATGCCTGAGCCGGATCCTCAGAGGGCTGATTCTGTGCATCTGGGACAGAGCAGGAGAATTTGCCCTTTTAACAAGATTCCAGGGTTTAGACATTGAATTGTGTCTCCTCAAAAGATACGGTGAGGTCCTAAACCCTGGACCCTGTGAATGTGACCTCATTTGGGAATAGGGTAGTAGATAGAATCACGCTGAGATGAGGTTATACTAGAATAGAGTGGGGCTAATCCGGTGACCAGTGTCTTCGTAAGAAGATAGGAATGTGGCACCAGATGATGAGAGGCAGAGATTGGAGTGGACATCTACAAGCCAAGGAGCACCAAGGATTTCCAGCAGCACCAGAAGCCAGGAAGAGTCAGGGAGTGACTCCCCTTACAGCTTCCAGAGAGAGCATGGCCCTGCTGATGCCTGGATGTCAAACTTCTGACCTCTAGAACTAGGACAGAATACAGTTCTGTGGTTTGAAGGCACCCAGTTTGTGGCACTTTGTTATGGCAGTTTTAGAAAACTAGTACACCAGATGCTGCTACTGCTGGTTGAGGGGCCCCACTTTGAGACCCAGCGACCTAGGCTACAGAGAGCCACCACGTGACACTCCTCCCTCATGCCACACCCTTCTAATCCACGTCCATGCTGCTGCTGGAGTCGGCAATTTGAAATACAGATCAATAATGCCATTTTCTTGGTCAAAAATAAGCTGAGCTCCTTAGAAAAGCATTCAAGGATCTCTGTAACGTTGTACCATTTTACACTAGTGTGTGTGTGTGCACGCGTGTGCACTCATGTGCCTGTGAGGCCTCCACTCTGACCTTGCATTTGAAGACATGCCTGCCTCCCTGGTCTCCTGCTGAGCTTCACACCACTGTATGAGCTCCTAGCAGCAGAGACTACTTGTTCAGCCTAAAACATTCTTCTCATCCTTCAGTGCTGGACTAAAGATCTACTTTCTCTAGGCTTGCGTGTGTATGAGAACATTGCATAAAGTCGTATATTTTTATGCAGTGTTTTGACAGCTTTAATCATTTGATCTTTATATCATTTCTGTGAAGGATAACACAAATGTCTTTACTTTTGTTTTCTGGAAGAAAATTCAATTCCAAGATCATACAGGCAGCTAGCAGAGAGAGAAGTTTTCAACCCAGAACTTATGATTCCAAATCCTATTCAGTGCCATATTTTTCATGCCCTCCCCTAAAAATGCTTGTGCGTCTATCCGAGCATTTCCTTCTTATTCTCTGTGTTATTGTTAATTGTTAACACAATAGGCTCCAGGAGAACAGTTTATTTTTGGGTCTTTTAACATACCTGGACCCATATCTAGCATATATTAGATAATTAGTGTTTGAGGGAGGAAGAAAGAAAAAATAATTTAAAGGAAAGAAAATATGGAAGAAATAAATTTCAATATTATATCAGATTGGATTGAGGTAGTAATTCAGTTGGCACAATCCATTTATTTTACAAACTTATGTACATTTCTTAGTAAAATGTGAATGTATTTCTGTGATTGTATTTGAACATTACATATGTATATAAATGCATACATGTGCTTATCATATATGTATGCTTGTACCCTGCCAACTAAGTTCTCAGTTTATCCCATGAAGATGCTTTTTTTTGATTCAGTCCTCACATCAACATTTTTGTGAATAAAGGATAAATTTTACAGCCTGAGGCCTTTGTAACACATACACTATTATTCATGTGTTTTTACATTGCTGTTTTATCTATTTTTTAAATATCTTGCAGCCATATGCTGCTCTTGATCTGCATATGAAACCCTCCCAATGGGAGTTACACAAATCTAGAGTAGTAGGATAGTAAGCAGCATTCATTCCATGTTTGGTTTGGTTTGGTTTGGTTTTAAGAAATTAGCAAATTTATACATTACAGCCTTCTACTGAGAATGGAAAATTTTGTTTTCCCAAAACTTGATTCTGGATAGAACCAGTGGTCGGATGTTCTTTTATAGGTAGAACGTGAGCATTGTTTTGGTTGCTATCAAAAGAAATCTGGGGGGGAGGACTAGATGCACCTCGGTCCTCTGTGGGACATGTGCGCAAAGCATCCAACTACGCAGATTGAGCCCTTTGACAACCTCTGAACGTTTGTCACATTCTTCCCTTCATGCTTCCTTTCTTGGCAAATGCGTTTTCCTGGGACTATTTAGCACACACCCAATAAATTTTGGACAAGCAGTTGGAAAGAGCCCTCATAGGCAGGGTTTTCTGTGTAAAGCCAGCTTCCTGCTGGAATAACAGCACTGGGCGTCCAGGAGAGCCCCACACAAGTCAGAGGGGCATGGCTCCAGGCAGCGGGGCCTTCCTCCCTGTGTGCTCAACCCCTCCAAATCCCACTGTGCCTTCTGGTTAGGAAATGAGGGAGGGGCTCCTTCGCTTCGGTCAAAGAGAGGATGAAGCACCTTTGCCTGTGCATAGTGCATGTGATCACCATCCCCAAATAATGCAGACAAGAATGGTTGAATCCAGCAGTGGAGGCTAAGTATACTTATTAAAATCAAAGAGAGACCTGCCTGTCATGGGTGTCATTCGGAGAAGCTGGGCTCATTTCCCTTTAAGGACTGAGTTGGGCACTGTTGTTGACTGTGGTTTGAAACTCCCTCCCCTGTGGGCTGGTTGTCGACATCATTGCTCTCTCAACACAAGCACCAGGCTTGGCTTAATTAGTGGTGTGTCATTGGGGTGGGCCAAATTTTATATCCTAGCATTGGGGGAGGTGTAAAGTTGCAGCCGCAATTGTCTGGAGATGTTGATCAAATCCAGATTACGTGAGCCTGGGGTGCAGTAGGAGGTTCCTTACTAAAACAGGTTAATAAACAAATAAGAGGGAAAATGCTTCATGGTTATTAGTTGGTAGGATTCCCTCTATCATTTTTTAAGTGAAACTAGATCATTTATAATTTTGGGGGCTGGATTCTACAGCATGATTTTTTTTCCTTTCCTCTCCATTTGAGTATTTCCTTGGAGACAGGCTCCCATCTAATCATGGATTAGGATTTGGAAAATCAGTAAATTTTATGCTTTTAGAATATCATTTTCTCTGTGAACACTGAAGCACTGGTAGATACTTCTTGTTGTAACTACTATGTTTTCCATACTCTATGTAAATTACAGTGTATGTAAACACTAACATTAGAAAGTCACTTGATGAAAATGCATATTGGATTCTAAAATGCACGGACAGATTTTTCTAAATGTTTGTAAAAATATGCTGCTTACGATGTATTTTCTTGCAATATCTCTGGATCAAGATTCCTCAGAGAAGGAGTGATTAAGTGGTCATAAAATGCAAAAAAAGCATATATATAAATATGGTAGAACACAAATATTTAGCATAAAATAATCTATTTATGTTTTCTGTGTCTAATAATCCTAATTTTATTATACTTTAGTATAATTTAAATATAGTTTTATATAATATACAATATATTGAAATATATTTAAATAAATACACATCTTAAATTTACGTATATGTATGTACATGTATTTGAAAGAGCATAGGTTTCTGAATAGTTATTCAAAGACATTTCATGTAGAAAATGACAAAACAACACAACTACTGCTGTAACAACCCAGAAAAAGAGGACAGCCTGTGGCGTGTTGTAGTCCTCCAGTGATCTAAGTACATGAATTACATTAGGCAAATCTGGTTCCTCCTCTATAAAAAGATGGTGCTGTACTAAGTCCTATTGTTCTTCCAGAATGCGAAGCACTGGCAAATTGAAGGTCTCCTCCATCTACATTAGATCAGTGGTTTACAGGAAGAATTACCAACTTAAATTATGATAAAATTAGAATTGTTAGGCATAGAAACAAATAAAGAATAGGCTATTGTATGCCAAGTGATTTTAAAACATCCGTTTAGTTCACCACCACACGTAATGCTGTAATGCTACATGAAACTGCTTTCTTTCTTCCTGCAATCTGAGATCAGGACCCGTGGCCACCAGTTAATTTGTTCACGAATCAGGAATGAACAAGATCTGGATCTTCATTGTGGTCTAATTGGGGTTTAATTAACTTGGGTGTTCTTTGGTGAAAAGAAAAACAAATACAGGGGGAAAAAAAAACCACACGGTCCCAATGTCCCAAAGGGCTTTGGGGATTTCCTAAGGTTTCTAAATCCAGATGGTTGCAACTTCTCACACAGCTCAGGCAAACACCTCAGGACAAGCAAGCTATGGGACATTTGCCAACTGTTTGTTTTTGCTCATGGTGTCAGTTTGTGAGGGCAGGTGATGTAACCAGGAGGATGCTTCTGCCTTCAGGTACAGCAGGAGAAACGGGCGGTGCATTCAATGCCACTGCTCGGCTTTGGAGCCACGTCAAGTGGCCTCTGCCAGCCGGCCTTTGGGGGCCGACCAGAGCTCGGTGACTGGTCAGACACTTCTTCTGACGGCTGCTTCTCTGCTCTCAGCTTGGTTTCTTTGGTCTCTGACCTCTGGGTGTCGTTCTGCCATCTCCACTGTGAAGCTAACCAGGGCCCATAATCCAGGGCTTTGTGCAGGGTCCCATTTTTTTAAAGCAGGTTAAGTGCTCTGTCTCCAGTAAACAAGTCTGAGGAGGGAGAGCAGCTAAAGTAATATCAAAACAAAGGGACTCACTATTCAACTGTGATGTAACCTTTGCAGGAGTCCAGACCTTCACTGGCAAGGTTAGAATTGTATTTTGGAGACAGACAGGAACATGAAAATGCAGTGGAAACTTAAAGCATTGTGCTGGAAACTGCAGGGTGTCCAAGCAGCATTCGAGCATTGTGCCTGATCCGGCAGGTGACACACTGAAGACCTTGGCCAATAGAAAACACATGTTAGGTCTTGGAAAGACTCTGGTTCAACCAGTTTGAAACTTTATATGTTCCAACTTAACATTTCTAGATATTTCTAAAAATATTTTCTCTTTAAGAAAAACATTTTTTTCTTACAGGACAGTGATCTGACTTCCTCTCTTTCTGGGGGTACATTATGGTAAGATTCGGGAGCTTATATTTTACCTACCTCATTGGTAATGAGAATTCTCCTTCTCCCTCTTTCTCTTTGGGACTCAAGTGCTGCCAGAGTCACCTGGCCTTCTGTTGCTCAGCCTTGCAGAAGATGTTGCTCATGACCACTAGAGTAAGCAAATCGTGCCTTAGTTTAAAAGACAGCAACATCTGGGGAAAGCTTTACAAGGATGCGCTGTCAGGTTGCTGCTCTGGGATCTATGGGGTGAAACTGCCTCTCAGGAAAAAGGCTTTAGCAAAATCTTTTAGGTCCCTTAGCATCCAGTCTCCCTGAAAAATTGGAGGTCAAGCCAGGTCCCTCTGTTTGATTTCCTCAGGTTACAAAAGCAGCTGTGTTGGCAAAGTCTCAGTGGTTGATAATGAAAATATATACACATATAAATATATATATGAGAGATGGATAGAGACAGATGATAGATGGGTGATAGATAGGTGATAGCTATAATATAAATAGAAATATATATCAATATATAACATATATATAGACATCCTAAAATAAAAATGATTTTTAAACTTCAAGAAAATGTAGAGTGCACAAGTATTGGCAGGATCCACTAGCTAAGACTTGGAGGAGTGTTAACAGCTCGGGCCCCCGCTGAATACGCGTAGTACTTAATATTAGTCATCCAACCTGGATTGAAACACACCAGGAAATGCCAGTGGGACTACATCCAAGTGCCCTGCCAAAGTTGGAAGCACATTCTAGCTGTGTTGAAAAGAATTGTGCCACGATTGCCTCAGAACTGGGCCTTAAAATAAGCCCCAAACTAAGACTTCACTGGCCCAGGAAGCAAGTTTGCAGCCAAACAGCACAGACTGTCAAACTGGCACGTTCATTTGCAAGTGTGAAACCTGACCCTGAGTGGGAGGCAGGGGCAAGGGTGTACAAAGTTGCTCCATTGGGAATCTTTGCCACAAACTTATCCCTATGCCAGAAAATGATTTTCAAATCACTTTATTCCAGCACATCTCAGGCTCCATTCAACTGCCCAGACAAGCATCTGTGGTAACTCTTGGGAAATAAAAACCTTGCAACTTGCAGTCAAAGTCCGTCCTGCATTTCCTGTGAGGCTGGGAGCAGGGAGGGAGAGAACAAGGAGATGTGAAGATGGTTTGTTTCTGCTTCCTCCTAGATGAAAGGCCTCTGCTTGGGAAACTTCTGTCTGAGTCTGGGCTCCCCCTTCATCACCCCACCCTGCAAGTCCCTGCACAGGTCACTGCAGAGTGGAGGAGGCACTGCAGGAAAGGGGGGAATATGACCGTAACACTGAAATTACAGCCTCAAGAACCTAAATATGACACTTGATAGTGTTCAGAGTGTTACAGGATGATGTATTTTGGGAAACAATTCTTCCACCAGTAGGTTTTTAAGATATTTAAAAAATGATTCCTAGATCTGCAAAGGAACACAGCTTCCCCAGGTATGCTGTGTACAAAAAAGCTAAAATGTAAATCCTGGTTGAGAGAGATAGACAATAGAGATAGGTAGGTAGGTAGACAATAGATTTAAAGAGTTTCAGAAATTCCAGGGTCACCGCTGGTTTACAGAAAGGAAGTTGGAGGTTAGGGGCGTAGCAAATAAGCACCAATGTAAGCGTCAGGAAATGTGAATTCTAACTGAATTCTCTCCCCTCTGACTACTCGTGTCCCTTCTCTAGGGTCTCAGTTTTCAATGCACAGGTAACAATGGTGGAATATGTAGCCACTAAACTTTCCCACCCTGAGGTTCTGTGGTAACTTCTGGAATTATTGAGAAAGAAGATGAAGTAAAAGGATGATGTTTAGAGAAACAGAAAGCCAGAAAGTTGTTATCAATGAGCCTTCGATTTGCAAAGAAGATAACACGGAAGGCCACAGTAGTCGGCAAAGGTTGATTAAACATAAAACAGAAGAATCTTTCCATGTTGAAGGAAGGTGTGAATAAAGGGAAACCACATACACACCCAATAAAGTGTTTGGCTTGAGTCTAAACATGGACAGAGCTGAAAGCATTGGTTGCATAGTGGGTACGTTGCCTTGAACTTCAGGTGTGGAATAGGTTGTGTTTCCCCAGAAGGGCCACAGAAGGGCTTCTAGTCCCACATGTTCCTCCAGAAGCTTGTGGAGCCTGTCAAGAGACAGTCTATTTCCCTCCCATTGAAATTGGCAGGCCTTTGTGACCCCTCATCAGATAAAATGCTGCAGCAACGATGCTTCTTGCCTTCTGAGGCTGGGTTATAGAAGGTTATAGCTCACCCTGAGAACCCCCAGCCACCATGTCGGGAAGCTCAGGCCACACAGAGAGGTCGCGTGGAACTGTTCTGGCCAACCGCTCAGCTAAGGTGTCAGCCAAAGCCTGCATCAACCCCCAGTATGTGAGTGAGCGGCCTGCAGAGGACAGTGGCCTTTGAGCCTCCCGTCTGACACCAAGTGGGGAGAAGAGCTGTCCCTGCAGAGCACCCCCACCCTACGGATTCCTGAGCAAAACCAAGCCAGGAACTGTCAGGGAGGTTTGTCACACGGCCACAGTAACTACATAAGGAGTTGATGCCTGAAACCTGGAGAAGAGAAGAGGTTTCATCTCCTGGGGTAAAACAACTAGATCCTTAAATGTTTAAATTTTATGTCCAGAACAAGTTAAACTACAGCCAATGGATAATTTGGGTGTCTGTACTCTCCTCCAGGCATGGGGTGGACCCGGCAAGATTTCGCCACCTGCAAAAGTGCTTGGAATAGTACCCACCTGGCAGACAGGAACTACTATACAAATATTCATCAAATGACATTAAAATAAATGTGTCTTTTATACATAACTATGTTGAAGGAAAAGAACATCTCTAAATGCCAAGGAAACGTTGTGAAAGTTTCTACCCATGAGTCCTTGCAAAGATGCACAGGAAAGTCATCTTCTAGATTTCTGCTGTAAGGCCCCAGAAGAGCAAAAGCCAGGGTCCCTAACCTGACAGCACCATTTTTAAATAAGCTCTGAATCCTGTGGTCTATGACATCTTTGTTGCCCTGATTATACCTTAAAATTTCACAGGTGTGCTGCAAAGATAGACCCTGTGGGTGATTCCCAGATCCAAGGGCTCCCAAAGAAACAGATGTCACCCAGCTAATATCTAGAATGAAGATTTTCATAATTTTCACTAATGCTGAAAATGTCATATAATTTTCCATTTTTATCTTCTGCCTCTAGTGATCTTGAGGAAACAGCAGCACTGTTAAATGTGTGTGAAACAGTCTTGCCCCACAGGTTAGGGTATAAATATTTTGAAGTCTCTGAGAGTCTACTAAAAATTTCCCACTTCAGCAACACTTGTTTGTGCCTGGGTATTATTAGTGGGGGAATTGTTTGGTAATGTCTTTCAATTTTAAAAGAACATACTTTCTTATTAAGAACATCAGATTTGGACTCCAGGTTTGCATTTGACTCCGTGAAACTGGTCAATTCTAAACTCTGACATTCACTCAATACTCACTGACTACCTAGCATGCACCAGGCATTGTGGTAGGTGTTGATGTGCAAAACCAAGGAAGATGTAATTCTCCCTCTTGCAGAGAGCACAGCCCAGTAGAGAAGAGAAAGACAGGTAAATGGACAAAAGCAGTAAAGAATTAGGGAACAGAAGCATAGACTTCCTTGAAGCTATGCTCACTTGTAGGCAATTTTAAGCCAATTCTAATTTATGTTACATGTTATTTTCTGCCCAGTACCGTATTGAATAAGAGTAAGAGCCCAGATATGTCAGTTTTTCTCTACCTGAAATCATTCATCAAAAGTCTATCTAACTTGAATATATATATATATATATTTTATTTTTTTCCCTCAACCTGTATCAGCTCTGTATGTCTGAGTATCGTAAGTAACTAATAAGTATAGCATGTTGTCATGGGCCAAATTCTGTCCCCTCCCCCCAAAAAAGATATGTTGAAGTCCTAACCTCCAGGACCCCAGAATGCAACCTTATTTGGAAACAGGGTCATTGCAGAGGTAAATAGTTAAGAGTACATCATACTGGTGTGGAGTGGGCCCTAATCCAATGTGACTGGTGTCCTTATAAGAAGACAGCCATGTGAGTTCAGAGACACTGGTGTAAAGACAAAGGCAGAGACTAGAGTGATGCAGCTGCAAGCCAAGGACACCAAGGGCTGCCAGCAACACCAGATGTGCAGAAGACCAGGAAGGTCTCCCCTACAGCTTTCGGAGGGAGCACGGCCCTGCCGACACCTGCATGTCTGACTTTGGACCTCAGGAACCATGACAGAATGAATTTCTGTTGCTTGAAGTCACCCCACGTGTGGTACTCCAGCATGCAGTCCGAGGACACCAACACACATACAAACGAACGTAACAGGGGGTGAAGTATGCAATGTCTGGAATCAGAATGCCCAAGTCCAGCAGTCTCTGGAGCTACCTTGGATTAGTTCTCTAACAGTGAGCAAATTACTCAACCTCTCTGTACCCTAATTTCCTTATTTGTGGCAGGCATTGGGCTAACATAGTCGCTAGCCTGTAGTGGTCTTTTGAGGGTGAAAGTGTTTACGTGGCACGCAGAAAGCCAGCGGTAGTGGTCTTAGCTTTCTGTCCCCTCTGATCCTTCTCTACGACATTATAAATGTTGTCAGGAGCAGAATAATATTTTCCTTTCCCCTTTCAATACAAAGGTCATGCAAGCCTTGGCCTCTTATCACTGTTTAAAATAAGTTCTACTGCCCAAGGCCTTCCCTATGTGATAAGCCCCCCACGCTGTGAATCACGAGCTCCAAGCTCCATAGTAAGGCAGGGCTGGGATCTAGTCTTCCCTCAGAATAATCACATGCCGTCTACATTTAGACAATTTTTTTCTTAGTGAAAATGGAGTTTCATTTGTTTTGCAAGTTTGCTGTAAGAAACACGTGATGTAAGGCTGCAGAAGGGGCCTATTGCTGGGTCCAACCTGCAGAAGGTGCTCCTGAAGCTTTGGTTCTTTATACATGGAAGATACTTTCTCCTCATCATTTCAACATCTGGAAGTTTACTAAGTGATTTCACACCATCACTTGGTCCTGTGAGAACAGCAGAGCAGACAACACTATCCCCAATTTATAGGTGAACAATGGGAGGTTTCCAAAGAATGACAGGCCCAGAGTCCCACAGCCGTGAGTGGTGGAATCACAACATGAACTTTAGGCTTCAGAGTTCAATTCTCTTACTGCTGCATCACTCTTTTCTCCGGGAAACATCCCATGTCCCTTGTCCTTTAGTTTTTCAAATGGTTCAGCAAAACCTCAATCAATTTGCTTGATAATTACATAAATTGATAGAAAACAAGTTGCCTGTCTGCAAAATAAGCTGTTCCCTGGGATGTTTGGGTGTGTGTGTGTGTGTGTGTGTGCGATTTTAAATGGCAGGGGATGATACTGAACGTTAATTATAATTAGTGAGGCTGTCCAGTATTGGTGCAAACCTTTTCAAATTCAAACTCCATGATTCAATAACAATGAAGATTTTAATTTTAATTATTCCTGGCTGGGCGTAGTGGTGCACACCTGTAGTCCCAGCTACTCAGGAGGCTGAGGCAGGAGGATCGCTTGAGCCCAGGAGTGCAAGGCTGCAGTGAGCTATGATCGTGCCACTGTACCCCAGCCTGGGAGGCAGAACAAGACCCTGTCTCAAAAAAAAAAAATTGCAAATATTCCTTAATATGATTGTTATTCTTGGTGCCAAAAAACAATGATAATATTAAATTTTGCCCTTCCTCCCACCACCATCACTGCAGGCACCACTACTCCTAGAGGAGCTCCTGGCTCAGTGATGGGGTCTCAGGCCTCCTTGTTACCGTGGGACAGAGAGCTTGAGGAGATCAAGGAGGAGACTGGCTTCTCCCACAGCCAAACCACTTGCCTCTGCGGCCGGTGCACTGGCCTGTTCCCAGGGAAAACAGGACTCTCAGCTGGGGAGGTTTCCAGAGGATTCCAGAACATGCTGTCAACCCCTTGAGGGACTGAATCATCAATGCTTTCTTTCCAGGGAGAGAGGACCAGGTAAACTTCCATGGACTCGGGAGAACTTTGGCTCATTTCCAACCCACTGAGGATAATGAAAAGAACAAAAATGTGAATGGACCAGAACCCCCCAACAGCCAAAGCACCAAACTGCACTTTGCTTTTCAACTGTGTGATTTGGACAAAGATGACAAGATCTTCCCTGATGAGCTGTTGCAGGTGCTATGCATGGTGGCTGGAGCGACATTCTCAGATGAGCGGCTGGCCAGCGTCGCAGACAGGATCATGCAGGAGGACGATCAGGATGGGGACAGTGCCATATCTTTCAGGGAATTTGTGAAAGTTTTGGACAAGGTGGACGTAGAACAGAAAATGAGTATTTGACTTCTTCACTAAAGGACAGAGACCAAATTGTTCCTTGCTTTCTAGTCTAGGACTCCTCGAGAGTCCTTCCATCCTCCAGCCCCACCTCCACCTGGTCGTCCCCCTTCTCCCAGAGCACTGCTGCTGTTGCACGACAGCCCCAACTGTGTTCTGTGAACACACACCTGCCTTTAGTATATAAACAGGGCATTGCAGAATGGTACACCCCGTCTATTTCTGCTCAGCATCCATTTGCTGGTTCTCCGTTTATAAATATCATCTTCTCCTGTTCTGCTGCTGATTGCCACACATCCATCCAGTCTGAGAAAGTGAGAGGGAACAGTGGCAAGAACAAACCAGCAAAGCTCTTCCACCAGATATAGACTGTAGCCATGCCGCCTTCCCTCCAGGGAGGCTTCAGCTTGCTTCTCACCCTTTCTATATGTCTTTTGCCTCCTATTTCTCTGTCACCCAGTAGACTATTCACTTAGTCTTTCAGTCTCCCTGCTTTTTATTGAGCCTCAAAATATCTTCTGTTCTATTTGGCACCCCAAGCTCTGCCTGTTAGATATATTTCTGACTTGGCAGGATAGCTCAGTGGTGTGGCGGGTTTTACCCCCTTTGCTCTTAACTGGGTCTCTGGGATGTTGCCTCACCAGCAGGCTTTCAGTAACCAACACTCCTCTCAGAAGCGTGAGACTGTCTCTTGGTCCCCTGCACTCGGCTCTGTCATCAAAGGGCTGCTGGGTGGAGATGTCCTTCTTGAAGTGTGGCCTTGGTGAAAGGTGTAGAGCCAAGTTTTCTGGGTGGCTTGCCCAGGTCACTCTACCTCTGGTCTCTGATGCTCAACTTACGTACGTGGCTCCTCTTGTTAGTGCAGTGTTGACTATTCAGAAAATAGCCATATGCCTACAGGTTTGCTTAGTTTTGGAACACTGTCACAACCAGAATGGCTGCTGTGACAATATGATTGGGGACTTTTCCCATGACTTTTTGAACAAGGAGGCTGGGCATCCTCTAAAGCCTCCTGCACTCACACCTCTGCAGCATGGTTTATGCCCCAGTGTTATGTGCACTGAAATGTTTCCCACTTCACATTTCCAAGTTGAAAGGTTAGTGTTACGGAAATGCCTAATTTTTTCCCAGTCCAAAAGATTTAAATATTGTCCTCAGTGTCTTGAAGTTTGGCACAGAATTTTTTATGAATTTTACACTTGGCAAATGTCAATGCTGGAAGGTGTAGTTAGCTCCTAGCACAGGTACAAAGCACTGACTGTATTGTATCATTAGCTGCCTAGTTACTGTAGCTTCCTAGCGCCTCACATAGACCACCAACTATTAATCCCTTAGGAACAAGGGGTCTAGCACTGGTGGCACAACCTAGGATGGCATTACAGGTCTTTGAGCAAGCCACAGCAACTTCTCTGCCAAAGTCAACTCAGTTTAAACGTCAATGGATCAGGCTGTTGTCATCTTAATGTGTGTCTGTGTGAGTCTGTTCATCCAGATACCTGCCCTTGGCTGACATTCTCTGACTCACTGCTTGCTTGCTTGTTTCCTTGCTTTGGGAGGCTACATAAGATGCACACACAATTCTTTAGGGAGGAGATTGCAAAAAATACCACTACGAAGGGACGGGGAAGAATGGGGAACAGTGGCGTGGCCAGGCTACATAGTTCAAATATAAATGAATGAGGAATTCTTTATGAAGTATCAGTCTGACTTTGTGATCAAGTGATATAATATAAGAATTGCATAAAAGGGAAGAATTTCTGGTTCTGATCTGTTAAAGAAGTACTTCAGTAGCTCCTTGATTTGCATATTTCAAGTCCCTAAGATTATGGCTCCCCCAGCCCCCCTTGGCTGTACAGCAAACGGTTTTAATCCACAGTTATGCCTTGTGGTTGCATTAAAACTGCATCTTCAATCCATCAATAAATACTTGTGGTTAAAACCAAAAAAGCAAATAAATAAATGAATGTTTAAAAGGCGCATTCAACTCTCGAGGCCCTCTGTTCTCCAGACATTTCCTGCTGCCTTTCATTTGTTCACGTTTTGCTTCCTTAGAAAATTCTCTTACTGTTCATGTTTGCTTGTCAAAAGTCTCACACGGCCGTCAGATCACTTCTCAGGCCCTCCTCCTGGCAGTCTTGCCAGGATCTATCCCCCATCCTGGGGCGGGGGACACCTCTGCTTTGGATCCCGTCACACTGTCTGGTGGCACTGGCGCATTCCTCCTGTGACACTTGGGTTGGTCAGCTTTGCTGAGGGACAAGCTGGGCAGGGCAAGGTTTACTATTTTAGATAAATGTTTAAAATGTAGTAATTTCTGAATTTGTCTTGTCGCTTCCTGGAGAGCATGAGTTACTTGCGACTTACTCATCTTGCCTTCCCCTGAAGTGCCTGGCACACTGCCGCCTAACAAATGCTCATGGCGTTAAATGCACACCAGGAGCTCGTGTGCACCCCGTTTAACTCACACTGAGTGCAAGTCACAGGAATCGTGTTTACGGGGCTCTGAGAAGCCATCACATGCTAAGGCCCCAGTTAAGTAAAAGATCCCAGAGTAGAGTAGACCCAACCAGAGCTCTGGGCTTCTGGCCAGGTGACCACCCACCCCAGGGGAACGTCCTCTCCTCCTGGATGTGTGAATCATCTTGTAAATCCCTCTCTAATCTCCAGTGTTTCCTGCAGGCCTAGGTTGGAGTGTGGCATTGACTCAAATGGGGTAATACAGCTGGGTCCACAGGGCCCCGCACAGGTTGGTTGTGTGCTCAGTGAACCTGAGTGCTAGCATAGCCTCCGTTAGAAACAGCACCTGGGGGCCCCTTGCCCTCGCTCTCCCGGCCTCCGTCCTTTGTAAATGACACTCCCTCTCCGGGTCCTTCCAAGGCTGGTCTGGAAGATGGTTTTGATCAGATGATACCGGCATTTAAACTAGAAGGGAGTAGTTTGCAGGCTCCAGACAGAAACAAATGTGAGCAGAGAGAGTGAAAGGGAGCCCGGAGAGCCCTGGGGAGACCCTCCATGGAGTCCTGAGTAGCGTTGTCCAGACACCCGTCCTGAGTGGGCTCTTCAGTGAAGCTGACCCGGATGACACTCGCCCTAATGCTGGGTCTGAGTAGATTCATTTCGGAAGCTCTCCGCAGGCTTACAGCAGTAGACTTTCCTCGAGATCAAGATGGCATTGGCTTGATTATTTCTTGATTAGAAGGAGTGTGAGGTCCCCAGTGACTTTGCTCATTAGCTTGTCGTCCCTCTGCCTGGCACGGGCCTGCGGGCTCCTGCTCTGTACTCCAATTCAGGCTGTTTTCCTGCCCCTTACGCCTGCCGGCCGCATGGCCCTGCAGTCTGTGCCCAGGCCCATCCACACCCGTCCTGAAACGAGGACCACCTCAGGGTTCTATTCCATCGGCAGCTGCCAGGACCACAGACCAGCCCCCAGTTAGAATCTGCCTTGGGGGAGAAGGCAGCTCCTCCGTGTCCAGCCCCACGCCCTGAGCTTTCAAGTGCATCAGCTCAAGTCATCTTCACAGCAGCCATGAAGGTGGCGTCAACAACGCAATATACAGGTGAGAAAACTGAGACCCAGGCAAAGCAGGCCAAGCACAGAGCTGGTTTCAGCTAAGATTCCAGTGGAAGCTCCTAGCAGCATGAGGATGGGGGAGGGAGGCCAGAGAGGACAGAGAGTCAGGCTGGGGTCAGACAGGCCTAGGCCAGGAGCTTGCTCAGCGAGTGCATCACTATGCACACAGCCCCGCCTCACCTGCCAGGTGGCCCCTGACAGGCCTGAGGAAGGCGCCCTGCTGAACATCATACCGTCCGCCTCGCCTTCCCTCTCGCCTCTTCCATGACACCACACAGCACTTGCAAACGTGTTAACAGAATTGACCCAGCTAGTACAACTGCGGCCTAAAGAGAATCCAAACTCTACTGCTCTGATCAGTAGCAGCTCCAGGACCCCTTTAATTCTCTGCAAGGTGCCATCTTTCTTTTCCCCCAACATCCTATCTGCCCCCCCATCCTCCTCTCACACCTCTTCAGACACACACATTATTTACTTGTGATAACCTAGGTCAGGACTGTCTTCTAGGAAAAATGCACAGATATTATTTGCAAAGGCTAAAAAAGCAGGTGTTCTCCAGCTTATCTGAATATTTTGAGTAAATCCCTGTTTTGAAATGTAAATGCTTCTGCAGTCTGCCTAGTTAGAGATAAAGCAGTGAACAATGAGTTAATCCTTGTTTTATGCAGTTCATTATCAGAAGTCTGTGACCAGGCCAGCCACCTTTTCAAACACAATGGAGGTCACACCCAGGTAGATAACTCCCTGCCCTCCATAAATCTCATTTATTGGGTAGATTATGTTGGACATAAACAGACCAGGGTATAAATGTTTTATATATGCTTGCATATGCAATATAGAAACAAGATTTCTTTAAATATTTATTCAGTATTAAACATCTAAGGATTGTATAAAATTGTTTTATCATTCAGGCAAAAAGCAGAATTATTTTCTTCCCAGGGTGAAATTGAATGTCTTCATTTCTGAGAAACATGATTTAATCTTTTAGAGTGGCAGCGGGAAGGAGCATGGAATCTCTTTGATTTTTTTATCTTTAAATAATTGCAAAGAAAAAAAAATTAAAATGCAATAATCTGCCCAGATCCAGTCAATTAAATCCTGTCAACATTCCTTTTTCTCCTCTAATGTCTTTCCAAAAACAAATAAACAAATAAGCAAGCAAACAATTGCATCCCCCAAATACCAATATTACCTCAAAAAAGAAAAAGGTATTTCAGGGCTCTGGCATTAGAATACTTTATTTTAGAGGGCATTCCTATTCCTGTTGCCATAGCACAGTTTGTAGGTGAAGCAATTATTAAAATTACCCAATTCTGAACTCTTTCATTTTGCCATGATTTCAAGATAAAACCTTTGGGAAAAGGCATTTTTATAATTGATTTTGCCCTTGTTTTATCTATGCATGTCTTGTTCAGTCTTCATTTCTTTAGAAGCTGTTTTCTCTGCCTTCTCTCCCACCGGCTTCTTGTTTCTGTCTTTATTTCCCCACATGATGAACGCTTCAGCCCCTGTCTGCTGTTCTCGGGCTTTCTGCAAGGATGGCTCCCCGGGCACTGAACTTCTCCTTTCCCGTGCAGGGACGTGAGTCTCCCTCTCTATTTATTGTGCTTCTGGATTCCAGGGTCCCTTCCTGGCACAGACCAGACCTCTGGCATTCCCAAGCCCCACATGCTGAACATCCAGCTCAGGAATTCTTCTTCTTTTGCATATCCCTCTATATAAATATAACACTTACAGAAAGTGCCTTGAAAAAGAAGTGCCTGTTCTGTGAATTTGTAAGGTTGGCATTGAAGGGCGTTTCTCTGGGTAAAATCCAAATAAAAACATCTTCTTCCCCTCTACTCCTAATGGCCACGCCAGGCAGCAGCTCCCTGCCTTGCTTGTTGAAGACAAGGGCTAGGCAGAGGAGATAAGAGTTCATTCATGTCTCTGGAATATTGACTATGAAGTACATATTTGCATAACTTATTACTGGGGAGTCCTGTAGGTATCTCAGATGTTTCTTAAGAGGTATGTCGATTTGTTTTTTATTTAAATATTTAATTCTATTTTTAATCAAGAATGATGCAAGAGAGGCATTATGCTTCAGCTTCTATTGGCTGCTTACTAATGGCATTAAGTAATTCCAGAAAATGTGCAAATCCATATTTTATTTATCACCAAAGTAGTAGCATTAAAATTAAAATAGATCCCTGGGACTACGTGTTTTAGACACATGCCCATCACAAGTGGATGTCAACACGGACACCGAGTCCTGACACCTCCTTCCTTACAGCTCTTAAAACAAACCCATCTGCAGATATCTGATGGGAATCAAGGTTGTAGCCATCAGGAGAAAACAGATGAAGACATCAGGATGCGTTTTCTAAGATGAATGTTGTCTACGAAGAAAACCAGTGCAATATTTGGGACTGGGTGCACTCTCTATTTCTGGGGAACATTGATGGATTTTTACATTGCATTGACTACTTTGACTTATTAGGTCATTTCACTATGAATGGTTAAAACATGTATTCACCAGAGCTTAAGAGCTCTCTCTGACCAACTGAGTATTCTATAGGGGGATTTTTTAGCAGAAGAGGGCAGTGGACAAATTCAGGACTCTTGGATGTTGCTGTAGCAAAGATTTTGCTTGGTCTCAAGGGCAAGTCAACAGAAACTAACATTTTTTAAGCATTTGCTATATGCTGGGCATGATGCTAGGACCTTACACAAAGATAGATTTATCGTGAAGCTAACAGAGCCTGAGCTTCAGGGCCTTCACTGGAAATGTTTTTCTCCAGGACCCTGGGAGGGAGCCAACAATTTTATATATAAAATGTTGTATCCATTTCCTTAAGTAGGGCCCCCTAAATTGTATTAGCTTAAATTGTAAAGCTGAATCCACCTGTGATTTATATACTTCACAATAAACTTACAAGTATTTCATGAATTTGACAATGACTACAATGGAGCCCGTCACCACAAAAATCAAAAGAAAACTTGAGCAACAAGTGAGCCATCAAAACATGCTATTCCTACTTTGGCACTATTATTTCAGTGAAACATCACTTTCAGTTAAGTTTATTAATTTGAATCACTGATTTTATTGCTTTCTTGTATTTAATATGTCAAAATTTTATAGTTAGATAAGACTTATAATCATAAAGGGTATATAGATGATCTTAAATTTGGTACCCTATAAAAAACATTATAAGAAAAAATTATTTTACTTTAGCAAGGGAGTTCATGAGAATTTCTCCCTCCAGGGAGAAACTTATACAATATGTAAGTTTGAAATATACTACAGCAGCCTAAAAACTTAGTCAGTGTTCAGGGAAAAAACTGGAACAGGGTAGATGTGGCCAGCTTCATAACGAAGCTAAGAACTTGACTCCACTCCTGTTTACAGCAACACTGACTGATATTACTACCTTCCCATCTCCTTGGCTTTTGTCTTATTGATTGATCAGTTGATTGATCAGCTGTGCTTGTGGCCAGCGTTGGAGCTGCTGCATGAGTCACAGCACGAATCCTTGGACTAGACCAAAATCTGTAGATCTGTCATTCTCTTTATATCTTTAATGGTTCCTGACTGCTTGTGGGACAAAGTTCAGATTCCTTGGCTGGACATGTCAGCCCTCCAGAGTGCCTGCAACAGATTGTCCCTCTCTCCCCCTCTGCCCTGTGCTTTGGACAAACCAAATTCCTGGACGCTGTCTAAATGTGTCATGCTACATGGCTGGCATTCTGCCCACTCCCTGAGCCACCTGGGGAGCACCTGCTCTTCTTTCCAAGCATCATCGCTAGCACCAACTGCTCTAGGATACCTTTCCTCTCCTTTCTGGCATGCTATGAACAACACAAATCCCTGTCCCAGGCTGTGCTGATGGCTCCCTCCCTAATGTCCTCAGTTTCTAGACTATTTATTGTACTGACTTGAAGGCATGACTATGATAGTTAATTGTATGTGTCAACTCGACTGGGCTAAGGGATGCCCAGATAGCTGGTGAAACAGTATTTCTTGGTGTGTCTGTGAGGGTGTTTCTGACAGAGATTAGCATTTGAATTGGCAGACTGAGTAAACAAGCAGGCATGCTCAGGCTTTTGGCCTCAGTCTGAATTACACCACTGGGTTTCCTGGTTCTCCATCCTGAAGGCAGCATATTGTGAGACTTCTCGGCCTCCATAGTCACATGAGCCAATTCCTGCAATAAATCTCCCCTTATATATCTATTTATATCCTATCGGTTCTGTTTCTGGAGAACTCTGACTAATACAAAAATCATATCCCTGATTTAATCATCTGCTCTTATAGTGAGCTCGTCAGCATTCAAGAAGTGTTTTGGTTTCATGTCATTAGTTAAGATTTCCCTGGTCTGACTATGAAAATAATGGAGCATATTTTTATATCCTGAAAGTGTTACTTGTGAAGCTGATCATGTAAATTCCTTTAACTTCTGAATTGTTTTCAAACTTGGATTCATAGTGTGCAGAGTCCTCAGAGAAAGAGGCCTGCCATGTAGCAGGACTTCAAAAGGTCTTCACTGAGTGAGCAAGACCATGAATTTCCCTGGATTTCTCCAGCACAGGCCCACAGGCAACAGTACAACATTAAAAAAAGATTATGTGCATATTTCCAAATCAATCTTACATGATATAATTTTTTTTCTGTAAGACAATACAAATGCAAAAGTGTCTTTTTCTCTCCCCGTGGAGAAATAGGTCTCTAGAGCCTGATTGTGGTGGGAAATCATCATCACTTCAAACCAATGTCTTCAAAAGTCAAATTCTGCTTCTTTGCTTCTTCATTTTTTTCTAGGTTAAACGGCGAAGTCTTGACCACAGAGGAATGTGATTCGGTCAGTGCATTGCTGATGCCCCAGAATTTCACAAATGCTTCCCTGTGGGATTCCTATGTTGATAAAATAGAACGATCAGTCTGTAGTACTGTACAATCAGAGCCAGGGACAAATACAAATAAAAGTACATCAGCGAATTTTTTAAAAGTTCAAAGACTTATTAATTCATTATGTTCCCAAAATTCTTTTTCATTTAATTCTTACCTGGGTGGGAGTGACTACAAGCCAGCCTGCCTAATTTTGAATTATAACTCTAATTTCTACTGCTGCTTAGCCTTGCTGGGCCACATATCCTCATCCATAAAGGCTATCATAAGGCTGCTATGCGGATTAAATGTAACCACACACACAGTGGGTGCTCAGTAGGTATTAGCTGAGGTTAAGACCAGGAACCCTTACACCAAGACACTTTCCCCTTTCAATTGTTCTCCAATTTGGGGTGCATAAAAATCACCTGGGAAGTGCACTGCACTAAACACAGAGTCCTCCCCTACCCCCGCTTCGAAGTGGAATTCTGAAAACTGTGTCTGGAAAAGTACCCACAGTCATTCTGCTGGGGAGTGTGGTCTGAACCTTGAGCAACACAGACCAGCCACATCACTGCCAAGGCGATGTTGAAAACTGAACGCAGACATCCTCGCTTCACCCCCTGATTGTTCACTAAGTAAACACCGTGAACCGGTGCACAGAACTACTGCTGTCCTGGAGCCCATGGTGTGGTTGGGGGTGGCAGGGTGTGGGCAGGGCTTCCTAAGCTTCCCCAGTGCTGCAAACGTTCCTGCTGTGTCTTCAAGCTCCCGGGAAGGTGCTGCATAGATACGTAACACGGCGTGCAGGGGAGACCACAGGCTCTGCCGTCAGGCGAACGCACGCTTGGTCCCGATCCTCTCATGCCCTCTGTGCAAGACGGAGGGCAAAAGGGAAGAGGGAGGCGGGGCGGGGCAGAGAAAGGGAAAAGACCACTCTCAGCCTCCACCCTTCTTTAAAATCGGGTAGCGCACATATCTCAAGGGTACGCTTATGAGCTTTACACGGGATGTGTGAAGAGCGTAACGCGCTCCCACGTGCCAGTGTCTTTCAGCGCTCATGACACTGCCCGTCTGTAACTGAGTACAGTCTGTTCTTTGCCCCCACTTAACACCTGATGATACATCCAATTATTTATTGCTGTTTAATTGTTGTGCACACCACAGTCTGTCTTCCCATTAGATTACAAGCGTCCTGAGACCCCGGCCTGGCATCGGCCTCGCTCTGCCCCCAACCCCTCATTCTCAGCCTCGTGCCCAGCCCCAAGGCCCTGACTTGCCACCCACACTCCCCCGCCCTGCTAACTCTCAGCTGTCCTCAGTGATCAGAGAACAAGCAATGAGCAGGCCACAGATTCACTTCTGACCCAAGGGGCAGGATTCCTGGGAAGGCCAGAGCCTAGTAACTCAGGGTCACTGGGAAATATCACGCAATGGCCACGGAGCAATTTTCAGGAAAAGCAGACAGAGAATCTGCCAGTAAAGGTCAGGGCCACAGTATGTCCAGAGGTGCTGCTCAGCACGTGGTGTGCCTGGCACCCGGGACTAGTCTTGCTCGTGCAATGTGGTCGTCACAGTCCCCAGCTAACACCACAGCCTGTGTTGCACACCAAGTCCCCACAGTGCAGCTAGGAGGGCTGCCCCCAGGCCAAGAACATGGAGTGTTTCGGACAGAAAACTTACTGTAAGAGTCCAGGATTTGGAAAAGTAAGATTATGATACACACTGTCATATGTTTAGAGGGAACTCAAATGTTTGTTGAATGAAGAACGTGCAGCTCGACAGTGTGTGTGTGTATCTTTGTAGGGTATACCTTAAAATTAATAAGGCACATATTACGTATCAGAGCATTTTCTTGAAAAAAATTCATTCATAAATGAGAGCAAGGTTTGCAAAACTTTGTTTGGTAATCTCAGAGCTGAGCATTTAAAGGGAAGCATTGTTAGGCCGTACTTCATAAGTTTTGCCTTGTCGGAACATTTCCAGCTTTCAGGGGACACAGCTGTGGTGCTAACCTGTGTGCTCCAGGCGCTCCCCCAGCCTCGCACGCCTCCTCTCTCCTCAGCCTCCCCTCATCCTCCGCTCACATCGCGCTGGAGCTGCTCCGGATTTCTTTCACTTCTCCCCCAGAACTTCTAATTCTGCCCATAAGCGAACATTCCGAAGAAAATACCTGTTCATAAACTAGGAGATTCTCTTACCACCTGGTCCGGAAACTCACCC
Organism: Daubentonia madagascariensis; assembly: GCA_023783475.1. Lineage (NCBI taxonomy): Eukaryota > Metazoa > Chordata > Mammalia > Primates > Daubentoniidae > Daubentonia > Daubentonia madagascariensis. The sequence goes on from JAKFHU010001035.1 coordinate 4,617,065, forward strand.
TCATCCTTTAACACCGAGCGCCATTTCTTCCTCCGCCCCCTGAATATTTGATTTATATCAGACAAAACAGATTACGGACACACCATGCCAAAGTACAACACCTTGGCATTTGAGAAAACAGCAGAAGCAGGAAGGCCACTCTCGCCTTCCCTCGACCTTCTTCCCTGCAGCAGACCCTAAACCTAGGAAGGCGCTCTCTGACCATCATCTTCACATTTCCCTCGGAGCCCTCATGTGACCCATGTCCTGCCCTGTCCCTGGACAACAAGAAGAAACTCCACAATCCTTATTAAGTCCCCGCCCCCAGACCCCATTGTGTTTCCATTAGGACCCTTTTGTCCTCCAATTATACTTCTTCATAACTGTCCATAAAAATGTACAGATATCTTCATTTCTTTGGGTCTTAATTTCTGTCTTCTCCCATGTCACATAAAGCTTATATCAAATACATTCATTATGCTTTTCACTTGTTAATCTGTCTTTTGTTATAGGGGACTTAGCCACCAACCTTGTGATGGGTGAGGGAAAAAAAATTACTTTTTCTCTCTTACACAACCTTTACAAAAACATACGAAAGGGGGTTTTCATAGTCAGATCTCTAGGTACTTGAAACTTAACTTATTTTTTTAACAATTTCCCAAATAGATCACAATCATATGCATATATCAGTTTAGCTTTAGGTCTAGACGTGTATTTGTAACGCATAGAGTTGAGAACTTTAGCTTTATTAGCTTATGTTGGATGCTACATCTCCACTAAAAGCCAAAATAAAGCATTATGTTTCATTATCACATGACCTGTTCTATTAGACCATACACCTTCCGTCTCCCAGGGCCTCTGGGAGAAGGGGTTTCCCAAGCCTTTCACAAGCATTCTAATTTATAACCACAGCAGCATCGATGATTACTACTGTAAGAGTAACAATAATATTTACAGAGTAGATTTACTGTGTTTCCATAAAGATAATCTCCATTGGCCCCGTAAGGAAAGCAAGAAAGGTAGCCTTTACCTTTCAGCATATGAAAAATACAATTTTTTTTTAAAGTTTCTTGTAAGTCAGCACTCTTTCTTTGTTCCTTTTTGATTATAAAGGCCTTGCTTTGTTCACTTAAGTTAGCTTCTATCACTAATCAAGTTTTTTGTAAGTCAGAAATAATAATTTTTTTTATTATTTTTTCTTGCCCTGCCTAGTGAAGTCTGCTCAGACGGTAGATCCACTCTTGGAGGGTAGAGATAGTCGAAGCCAGCCCCATCTTCAGATGAGGTACTTTCATCCATATGTCACATGCTGAGGTCCTGAGGCTGAGACTTTCCCATGATCCTTAGTATCTTTCTCAAAATTTCTAATATCTGACTTTTTATCCCAGGTTTCCTTGACTTTTACTGAAAGCAACTTCTTTTTATCAGGGCCAACTTTTTTTCCTAGACTATGAAATAAAAAAAAGCTTATGCTGAACAGAGAAGTATGGTAGAAGGACCAGAGTCCACAGCAGGAAAAATTGGAAAAACAGCATCCACAGTTAAAATTGTTAACACTGTGGGCTGATTAAAAACAGGCTTGATTAGAAGCCATAGTCTATTAAAAGGGTTCCATTTGCAAATGGCAGCTGGTTTAAAGTTTGGACAATTCTGCCCCATTTCTGCCCTTACTATTCATCATTGGTTACTCACTTCACTAAGCTGGGTCTACATGTCTGCAGCCCCCCTCCCCAACAAAAAAGATTTCCCTTCAAATCTAAGAATCTATGAAACTCCTTGAATATAAGCAGAAATGAGGATGAACCTGAAATACAAATTCATTCTTGTTTTTGGTAGGGCAAGTGTTATTTCCTCCTGCCTCTGAATCCAAGGTTTTAATGTAAGCCTCAGTTTGACAGTTCTTACTCAGAGAAAAATGCCCTCAGGGCCCTATGAACCTCTGTGGCAGAACCCAAAAGACACTGGGGAAAGGTCCAGAGAATATGAAAGCCACTGAAACAAGGTAAGTTAGATAAATTTCAAAAGCAAAGAGTCATTCTACTGATTTTAAATTTAAAAAGGAGCAGGAGGAGGGGGAGGAGGGGAGGCCGCTGAAGGAAACTGAGCTAGTAAGCACCTTCTTCTAACTGCTTTCCTTCTCGCTAGCGGAGTTCACCTGGCCACCCTTGTGCTGACTGGCCCCTCTTCTGTAGACTGACCCTTGCCAAAGGTCATGATGGAAAAATATACTTTTATCAAAGGGAATGATGACGGAGGAAATCTTTAATCCTAGGAGATCTGAGCACATGTTGCCCAAAGTGTGAGCAAAGCTTATACAAGATACATTTTTTAAACATTTTGTTTCTCTCTGGGTATTCACATGCTCATTTCACTCTGATCTAGGGAGCTTGGCCATTTTCCATGACTGATTTTTAAAAGGCATCAAATGAAAGTTAAAATAAATTCAGAGATCTTGGTCACCACACAGTTTTCCATATTATAATTGAAGCATTGTTTTCCATTCAGAGATAATGATTATGGTTTGTTCACATAAGTCTCAATTTATGAAGACACAGTTGCCGACCTCTTTAGGAACCGTTTTTTTTTTTTACACTGAAATGCATTTTTTAGGGTGTGGACTATAACTCTGATAAAAGCCTCAAGTTAAAGTTAAGAAAGCCTATTAAAACATTATATAGCTTTTCTTAAAATATATATGTTAAATAACGTATGAAATATATATTGAATAATATGATAATAATTTATTAAAATAATATACTATGAATAATATATTAAGATAATATATTATGAGTAATATATTAAATGATATATTGACTAAATAATTATTAATTATATATCTAATATTATCTGTGAACACATATCAATATATTCATATTAATGTTTATATATTTAATATATATTAAATAATCATATAATACAAATGATTGGATCAGTTAGACTCACTAGAGTTAAAAACCACTTCACTTAGAAGAAAATCTCCTATATTGAGCCTATGAGCACCTCAAATGAAGTAAACAGTTTGAACTAACACGTTGAACTAGTATGTACCTTGTCACTGAGTGTGTATCTTTTCAGGCTTGTAGCCGTTGGCATACGTTACATTGCAATTGTAAATCGCTCCTCCACTTTCTTTGCTTCCACTGAGATTTTCCAGATGTGAGCAGGAAGAAGAGAAAAGGAGATCAGAAAAGAGATAGAGAAAGGCTTTCTTATTATAATACCATCAGGAGTTGTTAATTCAGTCTTAGGGTTTGGAATATTTCAATGTCCACTTATAATGTCAGTGCATGTTAATTGAGATTCAATCTTAATACTTTCTTCTTTTGATTTTTTTTGGTTGAGATGGGGGAGGTGTGTTCTGCACTTGCTACCCGCTTTGGGATCCAGATCTGCAAGATCTTTCTTTCTTCTTTCCTCCAATGGAAGGCTTCGTTGCAATTCTAATGAGAAAAGCTTACCTGGAAACAAAAGTACAGGTTTCTCCACCTGGAGTTTTATGTTATCAGGCCCAATTCTTAATCTGAGTGGTATTTTAAGGGCTAAGTCAAGTCTACTTAGGGTTTGGAGGAAATTTCTCCACCGTTTTCTTCCAAGAGTGTCAGAACGAAAGCTAACATTAGTAAATTTTGCTATGAATTTCCATTATAAAAGTAATATACACACATTATTTAAAACTTGGGGTGTGTGTGTATATATATATATATACATATCTCTCTATGCACCAACCAGAAAATGACTGCTGACATCTTACTATATTTCTTTTTTGTTTTTCTTTCGATTTCCCTTCATTCTAGAAATACAATTTTATGCCCTACTATTTGAGAAATAAACCAACAAAAGAGAAACCTACTTCAACATAAACAGAAGGTTTAAGAAAACTATTTGGCTAAAGAAAGGAAGTGACAAGCCCCCCGTGGCCCATCCAGAGTTTTGGTGACATTCCCGTGTACATCCTTCCTGAGGTGTCTTTACATGTGACGCATATGTCTGCAGGTTGCTTTTACACATATTTATCTTGCAAAGTGCTGAAGGTGAGATCATACTGTGGGTACAGTTGTGTCCCCCACTTTGTTCACTTCTAAGACACTTCTAAGGGGTGGGTAAACCAGAAACCCGAGGGGCAAGTCGCCATCAGTGTTGGGAGCTGCTGTTTTCAGCCACCTTCGCCTTCCAGAAACAAGGGCATGGAGCCCTTCTGAGAAGCCACTGTTCCTCCTGGGTTTCTGGGCTTTTCAGAAGGGATTTCTGAATCCTGGTTAAAATTTGCCTGTCCTGTGCATTAACAGTCAGGTGTGCTCTGCTGAGAAATATTCTAAGTAAAGTCATCACTTTAGATGTCCTAGGAAGAAAAATATGATGATTCGTTAACTCTCCTCAAGCTCCAAAACTCCACTTGATTTTTGGGACAGCACTGTTAGATCCTAGCGGGGGATGGGAGAGAGATCGGGAGAGAGAGAGAGAAAGACAGGCCCAACAAACCCCAAGTTTGCTGTCACAAAGGCTAGATGTCCAAAATGGTTCCAGAGGCCCAACAAGGAAGTGCAGGCTCTGGGCCCTCCTGCCTCCCTAAAGCCTAAGTACTATGTGTGTGGTGTGTGTGTGTGCATGTGTGTGTGTGTGTGTGTGTGTGTGTGTTTGCTTTTCCAGGCCTGTGCTGAAAGCCTGAAATCTGAGCCTCAGAGGCCCCAGCCCCAAAGCCCCGAGGGGTCAGCGTGTGGGCTGGCTTCTTTGGGCAGGCGGTGGCAGAGCGCTGGACAGTGGCCATTCAGCCTTTCAGCCTGGCCCAGCTGGGGGTGGTGCCTTCCAGCTGCTCCCCGGGAGGCCTGGCTTGTCTGCAGCAGCAGAGCTCTCAGAAGCCAGGAGGAGCGCTGGAGTCCCATCATGGCAGTTCTGCCTCACCCCCAGCTCGGAGGCTGCTGGAGGGGGCTCTGATGGGGCTGGAGGAGCTTCATCCAAGTTGGCCAGCGCCGAGGTGGCCAGGGAACCTCTGTCCTGTGACAGCTGCACGGCTCCCACTGCATGTTGTTCAGAGCCGGTCCCCTGATTTTGTAGGGACATAAATGTGCCCTTGTGTGTGCAAAGGGTACAGCTCACATTCTGTTACTAATTTTAAATTTGGGGCCATGTTTTTTTTCTTTTTAATATTTAGGGTCACCTTCATTAAAATGTCTCTAAGATGCAAGTTATAGAATACCAAAACAAAACAAAACAAAAACCCCAGCTATTTTTGTACAGAAGAACAAAAAATATAAAGATATTCAGAGTAGGCAGAGTGTCCGTCAATGTGAAAGAGTGTTTTGCATTGCTATCAACATTGCTATGTTAAGACATATATATTTTTTTAAATCCCCTAGTAATACTGAAATTTTTGGATGCACAAAACATAATAAAAATTATTGTAATATCCAAAATGCTATAAATTAGTTTAATAAAGATCTGGGTTTAAAGGAAGACACACGACAAGAACTGAGTTATTATTATTGTTTTTATTATTATTTTGCTAATTTTAAGATAATTTCTCTGACTTCTGTGGGGAAAAAGAACATTTAAAAATATGAGATACTAATATTTAAATAAATCAACATTATTCTGCCTTTATTATTCTATCCCATATTTAACTATTTTTTAACCTCTTATAAGAACTTTCAGTTTTAATGAGGAATATATTAATAATTTCTACAGCAAAAGAATCAAGAAATACAATTATGTCTGGTACTCTCTTATTTAAACTACATCATGCATTTACGTATTTAGGCATATGGCATCACTACAGATAGATAGGTAGATGAATAGATAGATGGATGGATGGATGGATAGACAGACAGATGGATAGATAAATGGACATAGGTATAGATAAGCCACTTCATATGCACATGTATGTACGATATAGTATACATGATGTGGTGCATGTGATGTAATGTGTGTGATATAGTGTGTGTGTTATTATGTGTGCGATGCTGTGTGTTATAGCGGGTGTGACGTAGTGTATGTGTTATAGTGTGCATGTGATGTAGTGTGTGGTGCTGTGTGTGTGTGTGCTATATAGTATTGTGATGGAGTGTGTGATACAGTGTGCATGTTATAATGCGTGTGTGATGCAGTGTCTCTTATTCAGAGAGACAGGAGAGGAAGAGAGACCTCCACCCAAGCGTCTCCCCAGACGCATATACCCTGATTCTAGAATGCCCTCTGGGATCACCCCTCGCAGTTGCTCTCAGAAGGCAGAGCCTCACCCGTGCGTTAGCCAGCACGTTTCTCTCCGGCTCCTCGGTTTCACGAAGCAGGTGTGCCGTCTCCCACACCGTGAGATATGCCATACCAAAGCTGTTCAATACTATTTTAATAAATAGCCTGATGCAAAAGAAAGCATTCTTTGTCGCCCAAGAAGTGCTGAATGTATAAAACATGACATATGCCCATCTTTATCTAGGCCAAAAGTATGCTCAGGTGGTATCGTTTGACACCAAAGCCCTCTCCCAGTCGGAAGTGCAGATGCTCAGAAGCGAGGTTCTCCAGTTGCTGCCCTCACCACGCCACACGTATTCTCTGATTTTCTATCGTCTGCACCATTCAAATCACACTGAAGGGTGCCAGGCTGACACTGCTTCTGAAAGGTGCCTCTGCTTCAATCCTGGGCCACTCTCCTGCATAGAAACACTCCCTGTCTATTGCTCTACACAGCACAAAGTCTAAACTTCTCAGCCAGCAACTTAAGTCCTTTCAAAATGTTCTATTAATAAATAAAGGATGTTTCAAGTGTCACCTCTTTCTTGCTGCTCCCCAAAGGTAATTTCCACTCCAGCTAGACGGGGCGAGACGAATCCTTTCAAATGTCTCCTCTCCCACTTCCTTCCACTCCTTACCTCAAACACCCGCCAGCATTCCTCCAACCCCGTTCCCCCAGCCCACGTCCAGACCGGCTTACGAAATTTCCTCCTGTTCTCTGCAGGCTCCCCTCGGTCCAGCCCAAGGAGCCTCCCATGCCTGGGCCAGTGGTGCGTGCTAATGTGCACCGCCAGGAACCGAACACAACCACTTGACTGTGGTTTCCTACAGTCAAGCCCTTATTTAATGTCTGCTTTCACAACAACCTTGTTTATTCCTCACAACAACCTCACAAGGTTGCCATATACCCAGATTTAAGGAACGGTAAAACTGAATTGGAGAAACGTTAAATAATTTGCTCAAAACTATTATTTGGCAGGGCTAAGACTCAATTTCAAATATTTCTGACTCCAAAGGCCATGTTCTTCCTTCTGAGCAAAGATCGGTATTAGATTCCGAGGGTCATTAAAAAAAAATGGAATACGTAATACCTGGACTCAACTGGTTTACAATGTAGTTGAGATATCAAGGTTACACATTTATCTGCTGGAAAACCAAATCAGGGAGGTGGTTTTCACAGTTGAGTACCAGCCTTGGACTGTTCCACCTGCAGGAAATGCAGTTGCTTTGCTTTGAACGTGGAGATATGGCAGCCTGGCACATGATAGCTCTTCTCCTCATTGTGCCAAGTACAGGTGGTCCCTGGGTACCCGGGTTACAGACAAGACGTGTTCCTAAGAATGTCTTTAGGTCGGATTTGTATGTAATTTGGATCCTTGATGAACAGTGCATCAGTAACAATAATAATAATAATAACAGTACTATAATGGCTTATATATGGTAATAATAGTACAGTGTAATATTATAATAATAATACTAATAATACCCTGGTACTGTAATAATAAGTTACAGAAACTATTGTGCTTTTTCTGTTAATTCAAACAAACAGAACAGAAAAACAAACTCATACAAAAAGTTTAGATAGGAGATAGAAGAAATTTCAAAACAGAATATTAAAGGTTAACACTCACCTAATGTTCCATCAATGCTAGGCTGATAGGAATGTTATGCTTATTTTGATCTTCTAACCAAATCAATAATAACCCTTCCATTTCAGTAATTAATCCACTATGCTCAGTGATAACTGATGCTTTCATTGGAGCACTGCCTTGCACATGTTCCATTATTCTCACTTTATCCTTTGTGTCCTTTCTCACTTTGTCCCCACAGTTGAGCAACTGAAGCCTCATGCTTTCCCGGTGAGTGATGGCGTCTGGCCTTTCCCTGAACACTTCAATATTTCTACCTTAGTTTCCATTGTAATCACCTTTCTCTTCTCTGCAGGCTCACCTGGACTTGCAGTGGACTTTCACTTTGGACGCATGGTCATAAGGGTAAACACAGACTCACAAAATCGAATAAAAAAGTTAAGAGGAAAGTGATGCTGTGCATAAATGACCATGCACCAATGAGACTGGCCACAAGGACAAAGATGCACCAATGAACCACTTATGCCATGCAGGTTTGTTCACATGCAGGGAAGAAACTAGTTCCCAAATTATTTACTTAACTCTTTAATTATAGATCACCCTTATGGGGAGCCTGGGGAGCCCGTTTGTAAGTACGGAACGCTGTTAAATCGGGTCATCCATAACCCAGGGACCGCCTGTGCAAGCACATTTATAAAATGGAATTTGTATCGCCTGATGTATCACCCTAAAGGTCATTGGAGGGATCAAATGACAACGATAAATACAAAATAAACACGCAAACTGTAAACACTTCTGTATTTAAACATATTGTATGTAAACCCATCTATAACATTAAATAATCAATATGCTGTGCCGTATCTTCCCTAAAAAAGCAAACTAAAGCAAACAAATAAATAAACACTGAAATGAGTGAGTGTTGCATATAAGTTCTGTTTGGGAAATGCTCTGCTGGGGCTCCCACTGTGCCTTCCTTCCCTCTCTTCAATCCTGCAATGTGTGTTCTTTCGTCTGTCCCTGTCTTCTATTTCTTCTGTCCTCCGTGTGGCTGTACTCGGCCCTGGTGCAGCCTTTGCCCCATGGCTACCCTGTTGGTGAATCTTGCCCTCGGCAGCCTCCTCAGCTCCGATGTAGGTCCTGTATCACTTTCCCTTTCCCATCCCTGGAATCCCTGCCGTCGGCGTCTCCTCCTTCTCCCAGGCCACCATGCCCTGTGGACAAAGGCCCTAGAGCCACCTGCTGGTGTCACCACAGAGTCACATGTGTCACACTCACCCTTATACTCGCCCAACCATTACATCATTTGTGGTTGGTCCACTCTGTTATCCGTGCCTGGTCCGTTCCGTTGTCTGTGGCTGACCCATTCTGCTGTCCATGGCTGGTCCATTCCACCGTCCATGGCTGGTCCATTTTGCTGTCCACGCCTGGCCCATTCTGTTACCCATGGCTGGCCCATTCTGCTGTCCATGGCTGGCCCATTCCACTGTCCGTGGCTGGCCCATTCCATTGTCCGTGGCTGGTCCATCCCACTGTCCATGGTTGGCCCATTCCCGCTGTCCGTGGCTGGTCCATTCTGTTACCCATGGCTGGCGTTTTGTGTCATGTCCTCCCACACTTCTCCATGCACTTCAAGCTTTGACCCCCATTCTCTCAATAACCTCAACAGGAGCCTTCAGCTTCAACTTCCTGGAAACCCTTAATGCAATCCCCAGGAGTTCCTGCAATTTCCCCTGTTCCCTCCTTGATACTGTTCTGTAACCAAGCCCTTATTCCTCTTTGCTCCCACAGGAGGAAAGGCACCTCTTCTTGGTGATGCCAAAGCCTTCTCTCAACACCTGTCGCCCCTTCTGGATATTATTTAACAATGTGTATGTTTCTCTCCTGTGTTTTCCAATCTATATCCACTAACTCTCTCTCTTTTGGTTTTTCTCACACTGGTCTCACTTAATCTTAAGAAGTGAAAACGGAATCCTTTCCAAACGGCAACACCACTGCCTCGAAGTACCATCTTCTTTTTGTTGGACACACTTACTGAGTATCTTCAAGCACTTTTCTGCTTTTACTAATATCACATTGGCCAGGATCTTGGTGCTGGGGATGTGCTAGGGTAGTCTTTTATTCTGAGCAAAAATGCACTCAGCTATTACCGGGGAAGAATGGAAAATTTCATATTAGGAAGCAACCAGAAATTTCTGTCATACTTTTAAACCACTGCTAATCTTTCATCTGTCCCCAGATTTATAACACATTTCCCCTACTCTTTTCAAGGGATGTAGTCTGATAGTAGGCACACCAAATATACAGAAATTACTTCGATACAAAGCAGAAAACTAAAAATTATTGAATACAAGTTCAAAATGCTATGAAAATATTAAAGGACCAGTTATTTCCAGTGCATGTTTGGGTGGGCTGGGATGAAAGGATCGTCCGTTCACACCCTCCGACTTGGTGTTTCATGACAAAACATGGAGAGAAAATGATCATATTTGTATGGCATATTGGGGTAGATGCACAAGATCATTCAGGGTCAGATGCACCTGGTGTAGTAAGTCTGGCCTCACCGAGGCCTGAAGCTGTTACAGTCTTGACAAATCTGTAACCTACATGGTATAACATGTGGGAAACTGTATTCTGAATTTTTCCTAATGCAACAGAATGAAACCTCCCAGGTATTATTAAAAATGTGAAAGCATTCCATCCATTTTCTGACTAAGAATTAATTCTGACCAAGTGACATTCTATGATATCCATAAGAACAGAGACATATATCACAGGGCCTTAAAATTTGAGGGGACAAAATTTTAAATCATCAATATAGCCTTAGACATGATGACTAGAGATACACACAATTAGCCAGCAATCTTACAATTAACCAGTATGATGTATGATCTGAGGATCAGTGATCATAAGTAAATTGGCCAAGACAAAAACTTAGTGACAGAGTTACCAGTAAAACTCAGATCTTTTTGCATTAAGTGGATGCTATTTCTAATCTAGTCTATCACTGGATTTGGTACATGGAGTGGTTGGATGCATGGGGTTTTAGATGGTATTTTAAGTCCTACCTCTACTAGCGGGTAAATCCAGAAATGTAGCAGGAACCAGATCTCGCAGGCCGTGTGCAGACAGTGGCTTTACCTGTGGCTGCTGTCCTGAGAGTAGCCTATAAAGCAGGGCGAGGTTATGAGAAGATTTGAGAGGAAAACTCAGTGATCCAGGACAAAGATGACACTGGCCTGAGCTACAGAGAAAGTAGCGGGGTTGCAAGACATTGTAAGATTCTGGGTACATTTGCAGGTAGAACCAATATAATATTGTAATGGATTGGATATGTGGTAAGAGAGGAAAAAAGACTTCAAGAGTGATTTTAAGGATTTTGGCCTGAATAACTGCAAAGCTTTTGTTGCCTTTTACTTAGAAGGGACAATTGTGAGAGAAAAAAATTTGGTTTTGGATATGTCATCTTTAAGATTCCTATCAGAGGTCCAAGTGGAGGCGAAAAGTTGGAACATGAATGTATAAGCCTGGAGCTCAAGGAAGCAGTTTGGACCAGAGATGTAAATTTGAGAGTCATCACAACATTGATTCTATTTAAATCTTTAAGTCTCAATGAGATTTCCTCGAGATAAATATAGAAAGAGGCAAGAGACAAATCTAAGACCCAAACCCTACTTTTTTAGACATTTAGATGTAGAAGAAGACAATGAGAAGTGAATGCAGAGGACTGGGGAGATGTGGCCAGTGACCAAGAAGGAGAACCAGGAGTGTGTGCTGTTCTGGAAGCCAGGTAAAGAAAGTGTTTTTTGATGCAAAGTCTTCTTTTCCTTTGGGTGAATACCCAGTACTGGGCTTGCTGGATGGAATGGTGGGTCTACTTTTAGTTCTTTGGGGAATCCCCATACTATTTTCCATAGAGTTTATATTAATTTGCAGTCCCACCAACAGTGTATAAGTGTCCCTTTCTCTCTGCATCCACGCCAGCATCTATTGTTTTTGGACTTTTTCATAAAAGCCATTCTGACTGGGGTGAGGTGATATCTCATTGTGGTTTTAATTTGCATTTCCCTGATGACTGGTGACGCTGTGCACAGAGGGAAGTAAAACTCAGCGGAAATCAACCAGGGGTAGGGGGGAGGAGGGGAGGCAAAAAACCTACCTAATGTGTATTGTGAACGCTATTTGGGTGACGGGCACACCTATAGCCAGGACTCAAGGACTACAAAAGTGATCCATGTAACTTAAAACATTTGTACCCTCTTAATATTTTGAAATAAAAAATAAATAAAATAAAAAAAGTGTTTTTGACAGGAGCAACCAAAGAGTGTATAAAATGCTGTTGATAGATCAAATACGATGAAGAAGGGAAATTGACCACTAGATTTAGCAACAAAGAGGACACTGATGACTTCAAAAAGAATTATTTCCTTAGCATAATGAGGGCAAGAGCCCAATTTCAGTGATTCAAGATGGAATGGGAAGAGAGGCACTGAGCACGGAGTTATACCTGATATCTGAGGGTTTTACTGTCACGCGTGAAGAAAGAAATGGAGCGGTATCTAGAAGAGGTGTAGAGTCAGGAGACATTTACTTTTTAGATGAGAGAAATTAGTGCATGTTTACACATGGATGGGATGATAACAGGAGAGAGAGAAACTGATGATCTATAAGAATATAATGATGCCCCAAGCAGACCAAGGAGAAGGGCTCTCATTCCAGAGGCGACTGCCCCAGACGGGAGCATGGCGAGGTCTCCACAGGAATAGGAGCTAAGGCAATTGTGCGGTTCAGCTCAGGTGTGTTGTAAGAGTGGGAAATTCTCCTCTGACGGCTTCTACTATTCTCAAGGATGTAAAAGGCAAAGCCATTAGCTGAGAATGAAGGTGAAGGAGGAGGAGTTTTGATGTGAAAGAGGGATAAGCTACTCACCCAGGAAAAGCAGAAATTGAGGAGTCAGGAATATACAGGGCAGCACTGAGAGCCTAATTGAAGTTGATGATCATGAATTTAAAGAGAGATTAGTCAGTGTGGTTATGGGTTTTTCTACATCCATGTTCAGCTTCCTGGGTACAAGGACAGAAGAGGTGGAGGCTTGGGTTTTACCAGGGTTTTTACAAGCAAGTTGGACGGCAAGAGAGATAAGTGAGAGAGACCCTATGCTGACCACAGACCCTAACCCGGAACCGGGAGGAAGTGAGGACCAGGGAGATGAGGGCAGAGACAGTGAGCTAGGAACAGCTGATGGTTTTTCTCGTTTGTGATAAAGAGCGATTAGACTCCAGGAACCTGAGTGAATGTGCAGGAGGTACAAAGAATTATGGGCATAGGGTGGTATACCTGAAACAATTATGGAGAGAAGGTCATCATAAAAATTAAACCACTTGTATTTGATAACATGTGTTTAAGGCTAATCACTGCAGCATTGCAGTGATTAAAAAAACAGTAGCCAAGTTTCCATCAATATGGAGCAATTGAATAAATTATGATTCATCACACAATGAAATATTATTCAGCCATGACAAAGAATGAGTTAGAGCTCTCCCAGCTGACTGGGAAAGTGTTCAGGACACAGAGGTGAGTAAAGGGAAACAGATGCAGAGGAGTGTGGATTGCATAGGTTTATCTTTGTAAAATGAAATTACCAAAATTACAATTATCAAAAGGCACCAAACATTCACATACCCTGGTGTGGAAAGATACAGGAGAATAAATGCTGAGCTGGTGACACAGGATAATTCGATGGGGGCTGAGTCTGATATGAGTGAAGGAGCAAGAGGGGAGAGAGAGGCTTCCAGGGAAAGGCAGAAAAACACAGGGCACTAAAAACAACAAGCCACCATAAAAACAACACTACATGTGACGTGGTGACACAGCCAGAATAATACAAAATGCAGCAATAGAAAAGAAGAATGTTGCAGTTCAGAAATGCGAAGTAACTTGTCCAGGATCACACTATGTACTAATGCCTAGCTTCAAACCCAAGCACAACTGGCTGTCAAAACGTGGCTCATGTGACTGTGCTGTGTCCCGTCCAGCCACAACCTTCTGTCTGTCCAGCACACTCTCTTTTACGTGCACCAGGAAATTCAAGCCATTGACCCTGCCATCTTGTCACAGTCTCTCACCTGCCTCATGTGTTCATTGTCCTCCCACACAAGCTTAAATTCCACAGCCCAGCAGTACAATCACTCACACACATACCCTTAATCCCTTAACCCAGTCCCCCGGTTTTATGAACTTGCCAAAAAACCCAACATTAATTCTGCTGGTTAATTTTATATGTCAACTTTACTGGGTTAAGCAATGCCCACATAGCTGGTAAAACATTATTTCTGGGTGTGTCAGTAAGAGTTTCCAGAACTGCTCAGCATTCGAATTGGTGTGCCGGGTGAAGACGACCCTCCCTCACCAATGTGGGCTGGCACCATCAAGCCCAGTCACAGAACAAAACGGTGGAGGAAGGGGGAATCTGCTCTCTGTTTGAGCAGGGACTTCCATCTTCTGCCCTGAGATGTTATTGGAGCTCCTGGTTCTCAGGCCCTTGGACTCTGGGACTTATACCCGAGGTCCAGTATTCCCACTCCAGTTCTCAGGCCTTCGTACGCAGACTGAATTACACCACCAGCTTTCTTGGTTCTCCAGCTTTCAGACAGCAGATTGTGGGATTTCTCTGCCTCCATAATCCAGTGAGCCAATTCCTCTAATAAATCTCCTCATTGCACGCGTGCGTGTGTGCATGCGCACGCACACACACACACAGTAGGTTCTGTTTCTCTGGAAAACCCGGACTGAGCTATTAGTTTAATTCAACTCTTTTTTTCTTCTTATTATTAGTCTTTGCCTATACTTCCAAAGAGCTATACATCACTGTAAAACAGATAACCATGCGGGCTGGTGGACTGGTTTCCCTTTACATTTATGAATACCAGCTTTAAGTGACCTATTAACCATGCCTGGCGATCTTCTCCCTTTTCCTAGGTCAATCAACACAGAGGCAGGCATGCGGGGAGCATGCCTTGAGAAGACGAAGGCAGAGATTCAGGTGATGCTTCTACAAACCAAGAAACACCAGAGATTGCCAGCAAACAACCAGAAACAAGAGAAGCATGAAACAGATTCTCACACACCCCTCAGAAGGCACAAACCGGGCATCACTCTGACCTCTGACTTCTTGCCTCCAGAGCCGTGAGGCAGTAAGTCCCTGTTGCTGAAGCTGCCCAGTAGTCGGCACTTTGTCATGGCAGCCCTAGCAAACAGACACAAATGATAACTTCTTCCTTCCATTTGTTCCAGCCAAAAACTGTAGAATCATCCTTGAGTCTCCTTCCTTTCCTGCACCTACTATCAATATATATGCGAAATGAGTCGCTTCTCACCACCTGCCCTGGCCCCCGACACCATCTCTCCCTGGAAGAGTAAAGCATCCCCTAGCCAGTCTGCCTGCTCCTGCTCGCGCTCCTCTGCAGCCTGGTCTTCAACAACACGGTTTGAGATATGCCCGATCACATCACTACACTTCTCAGGACTCTCTGATGGCTTCCTGTCTCCTTCAGAGTCAAGGCCAAACCCTTTGGGGCGGCCTCCCTCTAGCCCACCTCTCCCCTGGGTTCTCTGCTTCAGCCACATGGCTCTCACCCCTGCTCCGCCCTGAACATCTCCACGATGCTTGCACATCAGGGCCTTGGCCTCTCCTCTCTTTAGAAATATAATTAACTGAATATTAATATGGCTGGATCATTGCAGAATTCCAAATTTTATAATTTGGGCTCAAACATGAGAAAATAATTAAAGAAATTGCTTAGAAAACTCTGCTGACTTTTAACATAATGTTATGGAGTGGTTAATGATGTATAATAGATTATATTCATAAAAGCTGCCTTTGTAGTACATAAAGCATCTTTCGGTTTAAAACATAAGTTACAGTCACTCTAGGTCAGCAGCTCTTTATCCCTAACGTCAGGAGTCCTCTTGAGGGTTGTGCCGGTGTGCTGGGGACAATCCCGGAGAAAGCTTGATTTTGAGACTATTTGCAATTTGACTTCTTCTCAGAGACTGCCAGAAATAGTACCAACGAGTGCTTGAGATGACAGCCGGGTGAAGAGTCTGGTGTGCCCATCTGTGGGGCCCAGGATGGAGATGATCGATGCTGAGCGTCCCCGCAGCAGGCAGAGGGAAGTGGGTGTGGCCGTCCCCAGCTGTTGGTACTTTCATTCACCACAAATGTATCGAGCGCTGCTCTGTGTCCAGCCACGTTCTTGACCCTGCGAAAGCAGCAGAGAGTAAAACAAGACCCTTCGTTCCCTCATGGAGCTTGGGTTCCAGTGGGGAAGACGAAGGTGCAAGCACGGAAGAAACAGAAACTAAATGCCAGATGTGGGGTGGAGGGAGGCAGGGGGGCAGCAGCTGCTGTAGGTGTCACAAGAGAGGGCGCACTGAGCAAATGCTCGAAGGAAGGGGGTGCAGCCAGTGATGCAGATATTTAGGGGACAATCTGGGGTTACAGGTAGCTGGAGAAAGGGTTTTAGGCAGAGGGACGACAGAGGCAGAACTTTTTCTGTTACGATTTTTCAAATTGGCTTGGTTTTCCCTGTCTTTTTTGATGCATCCAACATTTGATGAAGTTCAAGTAGATCATTGCCATACAGATATCTATTTTTTTCCCTTTAAATTTAGTGGGATTGTTTGCATTGAAAATAAACTACGATTTTTGCTATGGTGGTTATTTTAATATTGTGTATTAATGAAAACAGGCTTTGACTTACCATCCTAGGAAGGACGAGAGAGACAAGGGTATTTGATGAGGAAGGGGCTAGGATTTCATTCACTGAGGCTTCTTCAACCATTGTCATGTGAAGGTGACAGTCTCAATTGTGCAGGGAGCCAACTCATTATTGCCTGCTTGGAACAGCTGCTGGCCTCAGGCTTGGCGGCCAGAGAAGCTGCAGATGTGCCTGAGTGTTAGCAGCAGCCATCGGGCTCGTCCACACGGCCGGTCTAATTGAAAACTTGCTGCCTTCTGGACAGTCTCGTTTTATTACTGCTTTTTAACTAACCAGAAAAGGCAAAGCCCCCAAATCTGTTATTTCATGGCCAGAGTGGCTCCCTAGGACCCCAGCTTCACACAGTTTTATTTATTTGCATCTTTTCCCCAAAATAAATGACTTTGGAGCAAAGCTCCAATTATTTACATTTAAAATAGCATAAGGAATCAGGCTGAAATGTCAGCAACACAAAGGAAAAAGGACTACAAAGTGGATTAATATTTATTATCTTTATTTTTATGTCATCAGCATATCATTAAAGGTCATTCATAATGGTGGGTAATTTGTCTTCACTGATACCTTTAAAACAACAGGGGTAGGAGCTGGAACTTGTCTTAAATATTTACTCAACTTATTTCTGTCCACGAATGCTGCAAATCAGGCTTTGATTAAACCCAATAAATCACATGTATGATAATTAATAAAATATGCACACTACATCATCAGAATTAGTACTTAATATTGAAATATGCAGGCAACTGTCTTGTCTTTTGACTTCTGGCAAGATAGTTGCTAATATCATAGTCTAATTTCATGGAAATATTTCTTTGAGCCTCCTTAAAAGGCCAAATAGTAAATTCTAATTTAAAGTTGACATAAAGCTTTGATTTATAGGGCACGAGTTTCACAGTATGAAATATAAAATTAATAGGACAAATTTTGGTGACTGTGAGTTCTTGAATCCAGAGTGTATCCTATTCCAGCACTGAATGAACGGAGCCATCAATATAGCCAGAGAATTGAAAAAACAGATGCCCATTGAATCCCCCATGAATTTAACCAAAGTCACTCCCTGTCTTGTATTTATTTTAAGCCAGTTGGGAGAATTTGTTTGCTCAGTTCCTGGAGAAGAAACATTGATTATGCCACTTTTTACTTGCTGCAACTGGTAAAAGTAAAAAAGAAATTTGATCTACATAACTTGGGCCTAAGCAAAACCAGAATCAACAACTTATGGTTTGAATTTCCAAGAGTAAGTATGAAGCATGTCAAAACATGTACAATGATAATTACGTTGTTTCCACAACTTTTGCAAGACAGCAAGATCTCCATCTACGAAAAATCACAAGATTTCTCTAATCTTTACACAGATACAAGTTCATATAACAGATGATACAAGGAGAAAAGATAGGAGTAGAAAGGGAAAAAGAGAGAGAGTTTTTCTTGTTAAAGCTAGATGCGCAGTATTTAAGTATTCAAGAAGAGCCTTCACATTTCAACTGAACAGTTGGAATGTATTTAGAATGGGAGATTGATTAATGTTCTGTGTGATCAAGAAACTAATCAGAACTTTATTGATATAAAACTTCTTGCTAAAAATCATTAGTTCATTTTCTGTATTAACTAAAAGAAGCATAGATTCTGAACATCTCTGAACATTTCTCCAAAGACTGAAGATTATGTAGATCCCTAGGTTTCTCATTCTGATGCTCAGGAGCCATCATCCAGGACTAGGCATTTCATGGTAGAAGGTGTATGAGATTAAACAAAATGACTTTATTGTTGGATCTAATCTCAATAAAGGGAATACATGTTTTTTTTAAAATAATTAAAGAACAGTTTAAATAATAAAATAAAAACCATCCCAAAATTTTCTCACTTGAGTTAATCAATGATGGTAATTGGGTGCATGCCTGAATACTGTCTTTGATCTTCTTCCTAGTAAATAACTGGTTCATAACCTCAATTTTTCAGGTTCAAATTATGTTTTAATGTTTTCTTGATTCTATGATTGTTTGTTTTTATTTGTGGTTACTGTTGCCTTTAATCAGCTGCTATGTGGTCTTGTGGATTTTGTTTCTAGCCCCATTTAATTTGAGGGAATAATCTGTTTTTATTTATGCCAGTGATAAACCAATATTAAGCAAAGGAATATTTATTTTTTCCATAAAAGAGAACTATATTAGGATATCTACATTCTCTCCTACTTCATATTTCAGGGTTCACAGTTAACTTTCTTAATCTTTTCCCTAGTCTATTATAGGTAAATAATTTTGTGGAACTACAGCTTTTGTGGGATCTGATTCCAAATCTCATGGAAAAGACAAAAAACATTAATCAAAATTACCCTTGAAAATTCCTGGGAAGACACACTACCAGAGGCTGAGAAAGCCTTTCAATAAGACTAACAAATTCAGGTTTTTCTTTGAAATGTTGGAAACAATAGCTGTTTCTGTGGTTAAGTATCGTATGTAGTCAACGGCCTGCTATTAGGGGCCCCAGTGTATGAAAGTGGATGTCTTTCGGCGCTTGAACCACAGTGCAGGAAGATGCTCACACTGTGGGGGTCAGGTAGGACCCGAGCCCTTCTAGGAGATTGCAGAAGCACCTTCCATCTCATGCTCATGAGGACACATGCCTTGAGTAGTGTGGCAGGTTGAATTAATAGCACTATTTAACTTTTGTTCCCATCAATTTTGGGGAGTAGGAAAAGCACATATAGCTACATCCAGTTAATGCACACCTAATGTGACATCACCCATTTTCTTTCATGAAAGATAACGCTGACATAGTTAGAAAATATAATCCCCAATTATTTGAGTTTAATTTCAATCAATTTTAATCTTATTGCCAGGTCTTATACCACAGCTTCCCCATTTGTGGGTTATTTATTCCAATTATGTCTTCATATAGACTTCCAGAGAAGGAAGGTAGAGAGAACATATACCACTTGACACTGAATATTTGGAAATTTGTTTTCATTGACTTCACATGCAAATAACAACTTGAGTGTTTTTAATTCTTACTTTATGTTGCAATAAGATTACCTGTCTCCTTAGTTTATTTCCTTAGTTACAAAAATTCCCTTAGGTCTCAGGATGTTGTCATCAAATCATCTTTTATTTCAGAGAATCTTTTTTTAAAATTTTTTTTGAATATATCATGTATTTGATAAAATGTTTGTTTCTGATGTAAATCTTCCAAAATCTTCCATTAATATATTCTGCTTGTTATATTTATTTTCTTCTATTTCTGTTCCTGAGCAGTTTATTTATCTTTGAAAAAAAGTAATTCCTTTTTGGCCACCAACTGGCCCCAAAATAATGTAGGCCACTTTGAGCCTGTACCTTCCTGTCTTCACCTGCCTGGACACCATTTGCATCCTCCCTTTGCCGGCAGATGGGAGTGCTGAGCGACGTTGTTTATGTTATTTGTTCAGGAATGCAGGTGCTTCTCGAAGGCATAATGGGTGTCCCAGCTGTAGCTGGGATCTCCTGCCCCATGTTCTGAATTCCTGACACACTCCCTGCACTAGAAAAGCATAGCCCAATCTGTCATGGACATTTTCCAGGGATTTTTTCCTATTCCTTCCTACAGGCTATTTCATGAATAGAAATCCCGTGTTTTGAGGGCTCTTTGTCTGATGTGACAATATGAGTTTTCTGTTGCTTTGGTTACTATTGGTTTTTAGCTTTGAAGAAAAGATTTTTGGAAACTTCCTGGCTTTTTCTAACATAAATTGTTGCCTTTCGCCTTCCACTCCCCTGTCCCTGGGTCAGCATGATCTTCAAATATCAGATGAATTCACTCAGCTGTCAGCAAACAGAATGCTCCACTGTGGCTTTGCGTTTTCCCTCCAGCTCTGCTATGGATGCTGCAGAAGTTGCTGTTGGCTGGTGGTGGAGAGAGGAGCTCCAAGTGGGCATCTCCAGGCTCAGCTGGTCCCTCTGGGTTGCCAGGCTTTGTCCTCAAAGGTGAATTTCTTAGAATTTCCTGTTTTGTAATGTTATTCTCTTGGGGAATGGAATTGTGTCTATATGTCCTGTGTCATCTTCATTTTATTGCTTTTGGTGGCTATTCTTCAATATGTGTGTCATGACATCAGAACCCTTCCCTAGTTTTGCATTGGTAATCTTTGTTTGCTGTTTTTACTTTATTTTGCTGGCTTGTTTAGTCAGTTTTGGCAAGAGGTGTATTAAAAATTTATATGGAAAATTCCAATGTTCCTGGAATTTTATCATTTCTTCACAACAGTCTGTTCAAAATTGTCTAAGTTTTTAGAGGGCATATTTGTCCTGAATCCACTTGGCCTGCATAAAAATTTCATACATCCTTACCCTCCAAACTCTGGGAGTGCAAATCCCTCACCTGCAGCTCTGTCTTCCCTCTCTCCTGTGGGAGTTTGCACTCACCTTCACGTTTCTCTGGGTTGGAGTCAGGTGTCAATCCTTCTGCCCCAGACTCAGAACATGTCAGGTTTTCCTGAGAATTTCATGCTCAGGTCTGGATGGCCTGTGAGTTCCTGCAGCTTTGCACCCATCCAGGCAGGGGTAGGTTGGGGTGTGAGAACACAGTGAGAGATCAGTTTCACCTTCTGGCCAACAACCACAGTGGTGGATACCTTGGCACCCCTTCACTTCTCTTGAGAAGAAGAGACCAGATACAAAATAGTGCTCTCTACTCATACTTAAACAAAAATTTACTTGCGATGAATTTTAAGGTTTCTTTTAAGTAGATTAGAGGTTAGGATTACTGGTGCTGACCATTCTGAACACCTGTTAGCAAGCTCTGTCAAGATGCATCTAACTTTTCTCTGTGCAAGTACTAATATCTGTCCTCCTCAACATATAGTCCTCAGTGGAAATTCCAGGAAACAGGAAAAGTTCCATTTAATATCCTAGCACTCTTGACATACTGGGTTTTGCCTGGACTGCCACTAATTACATGCCACCGTTTCTCCAGGTACCAGATTCTCCCTGCCTGGAAGGATACCCTTGCAACGGAAGTAATGCCACAGTAAGTACTCATCATTCAATCATGGTGCTGTTAAAAGAATATAGACTTTAAACCTGAGATTGTATAATGTACAGGAAAGGATGCACTGCGTGGCAAGGTTAGTGCTGTCAAAGCTGCTCACCTGAGCCAGGCCCCAGTCCACTGGCATAAATTTACAACTTCCATCTCTGAAGGAACGATGAGGAGTCAGCCACTCCCTGCCCTTCCAGCCCCCCGCTGGACTGAAGGGTGTGTGGAGGAAGAAGGAAATAAGTGAAGAGGACATTGGGAATTCCTCTTTAGAAGGAAGATGGGAG
Organism: Daubentonia madagascariensis; assembly: GCA_023783475.1. Classification (NCBI taxonomy): domain Eukaryota; kingdom Metazoa; phylum Chordata; class Mammalia; order Primates; family Daubentoniidae; genus Daubentonia; species Daubentonia madagascariensis. The sequence goes on from JAKFHU010001035.1 coordinate 4,638,929, forward strand.
GTCTAGAAGGGAGGCATCCAAATGGCTGGAGAGGGAAGCCCACCCATTATTAGTAAACAAATGTGTTGCTTATATGGTACTATGGAGCACGCATTCACTGAAGGACCTTTGAGTATTTTAATTTCCTTTTCAATGTTATTGTGCCCACTTAATATTTCTTTTCCCTGTTTCTTATAAATTTATTTTCCCCTCATATTCAAAGAATCAGAGGGCTGTCTACTCACTCTACATAAGAACACTTTCCAAAACTAGCAACAACCCAATGCTATTAAGCTCATTATACTTCACTTGGGTGCTTCTGAAATAAAACTACCTAGTAAAACCCACTGTGTGTTCCAAAATATCCCAGGATTAGAATCCCTTATGGATCTAAGCTTGGAACAAAATTATCATTTATGTAATTCCAGAGCCAATTTGAAGCAGGAACAGAACTACCAAAAGATTTTGGAGACTCTAGTGTTTCAAGGCTTTTGATCAGAGAAACCATCAATTAAAAGGTTTGGAGACATTCCAGCCCCTGGCCTGGGAGACCCTGCTGGGTGAGACGGAGCCAAGCCCTGCCTGGTCTACAGTTCTAAGGTATGGGACCCTCATAAATTAGCTGGGCTGCACTTCCTGGCATGACGTCCTCTGGCAGTGAGGTCTTCCTGCTAATGTCTTTTCAGCGTGGGCCAGACGGAAACCACCTCATGGGGGGAAAACATCTTCTCAGTTCCTTTTCAGCTAGAAATCTGGGTTATCAAGAAGTGTCTTACACATACTTACCTTCCTAAGAATTTTCTTATTACAGTGGAGCCTGGCAGGCACAGATTCGCATTTGCATGCCTGTGATATAACACTGAAAAATTTACGCTTCTTCAGAAGTTCACTTTAATGATATGGCTTCTTTCCAGGACATAGCTTAATAACTCATGCCAAACAGTGCTAGGAAGAAAAAAGATGACAGCTCTTTTCTTTACATCTGAACGTGGGAACTGTATTTTTTTAATAGAAAGAATTTTGTTTGTAGGTTAGTGACCTGAGCCCCTTTTGTAAAACTGTTTATGCTGTGTGCTGAAAGGTGTTCCCAGAACATCACAAGAGGCTGTACAATGTCTGTGTCAGTTTTGGTCAATGGGCTTCTGATGTTATGATAATGGTGCTTCCATTAGAAACATTAGAGATGCAATGCTGTTCAGGGGTCCCAAGCACCCCAGGAACGTGGCACTTACTCACAGGCCATCACCAGGGAGACTTTAATAACTGATGATTTTTTCTGAGAAGAACTGTGTTTGGCCATTTCTCCTTAACTAACCACTATTACTACTAGGGATAATTGCTGGATGTTTCACAATTAAACTTGAGATGTGCTATTGGAGAAACCATTATCCAAATCATACTGGAAAAAAAAGAGAGTGATGATTTGTGCGAAAATACAGTGTTTGACCACAACCCAGATGGTTTAAGACTTGAAGTGCCATGCACCCCTTCATGAACACACAAAGAAGGTATTAAAAATACAGTTATACATTCAGAAAATCCTCACCCCCCAGCCAGCTTTAGACAGGAGATATTTGCCCCTTTTCCCAGAACCCTAGGCTCAGAAGCAGCTCTGCTAAAAGCTACTCTGGAGTTTGGACTTAACATTTTCTAATATCTGATACCAGCTGTCTGGCTCGGTTGCATCAGATTGAACGCTCTATCCAACTGCGACCAGATGGCAGGCAGTGCTGTGGCGGTCTGGGATCACAGCATTTCACCCTTGGGTCTGAGATGCCGGATGGTCCTGTGGCTTCCCCCAAAACACAGCCAGGCCCCTTTCCTCATCGGCCTTAGCCTATGTCCCTATATTTTACGTTCCCTTCATCTGAAGCAAGACATAGACACAAAAATTTTCCTCTTATGGAAATCAGTTTTCAGATCTGGTTTCAAGGTATGTTATATTCTACAGCAGTAGTTGTCTGTATCTAGATTACCCGACACAGTGAGGTGCCTTTGAGCCAGAAAACATCACTGGATCTTTGCTGCTGTGTGTAGGGTTAGATGCACAGACTGTGGTTAGTGTCCTAGTTAAATGTTAATTTGGGAGGAGGTAACAGCAAGGAGGATACATTGAGTAGTTGTCTCTGGAATTAATCCTAATATCTATTCAATTAAACATTTTTTTGGATGGCTTCTGATTAAGTGGTTCTCTTAATAACTTAAAGGTGCACATTCCAATACAGTGGCCACTAGCCACATGTGACTGTTTAAACTTAAAGTAAAAATTTAGATCCTGAGTGGCATTGGCTGCATTTCAAATGATCAATAGCCACATGTTTAATAGCTGCACTGGTCTGTACAGGTATAGGACATTCTATCATTCTGGAAAGTTCTATTGGAAAGTACATATCTAGAGAATAGTAATAACTTCAAGTGAAAAAAAGGGCCAATAAATTTCAGCAAGAAATTCACAATGCAATAAATGTACACAAAAGAAGGGTCTATTTTATTCCAAAATACAAAATGGAAATGCACTGGCAAGATACAGCTACAGCAGGGAAGGTTCTCGGTGACCATGAGTGGTGTGTGTGTCAGCAATTCAGAGGATTCCAGAAAAAGGCAATGTTGTCTTGGGAGGGATTAAAAGAACAGGGCATAAAATAAGGAAAAAAACAAAAGATCTAATATTTATTGCGTGTTCGTTGAGTGTCTGTCACTGTTAGGTACTGTTGACTTAGTGGGGTGATGACATGATCTCTGACTGCAAGCAAGGCACTGAGATAATTGCTTTAGCTTTCCCAGTATCATCTCGTTTTGTTCTCAGAACAACTTTACCAATAAGATATGCACTAATACCCCCATTTGATGGGTGAGGAAACTCAGGATTAGTTGTCCCAAGGTCGCACGACCAGAAGCAGAACTGCAAGGGTGATGCTCCTCCTGTTCTAACAGGGTCTCTGTGAGACCCTTCACACAGGGGTCTGGTCTGTCCATCTTTGGGTTCCCAGCACCTAGGATGCAGTTAGTGCATTTGACATTAAGAATTAGGTCTACTTATTGGTTCACTGTTATTTATTGTTATTTATTTATATGTGTGCTTTTATCCCTCCCCAAATAAACTATTAACTGATAAAAATCAAGGGTTATTTTATAATTTGTTTCCCAACACCTTAACACAGTGCTAAAACAGTGTTGGTATGAAATTTATTTTATACATATATATATTTGCATTATGTATAACAGCCAACAATTATTTATCTTTTTACTGTTTGCTGTTATGCTAAAGATGCCATTCTTACCTATCATCCCACGTTCCCCTTGGAGAACATCTGCTTTGCCCATAATCCCTGCTGCCCCACAAAGCCATTTTTGAAATACCACATTTCTCCATCCAACCCCAATCACAACTGACTGGGATGGAAGGGGCCACAAGACCCAAGACCTCATGGAGTCCCACAGTCTAAAGTAGAAAGAAAAACAGGCAGAACAGCTCTTAGGAACTTGATGTAAATAAAAGAACAAAGTTATCTGTTACTGGTTGGGCATTGCAGCTGGAAGTTCACGTCAAATCAGGGCTGGAGAGAAAATGGCTCCCATATGCTTGTCTAAATTATGGGGAAGAAGAAACAATGAGTAAGTAAAGAAAGAACTTTGGTAAAAAGGGGACAACAGAGCAGATGTACAGAAAGAAACCAAGATTCCATAAGAAGGAATCCATTAATTCAGATTTCAATTCTAAATCCCAAGAGGTCCAGATAGTGCTTTTACATCCTCCAGTCCTGTGACATCTCTTTGGTGTCTCTGAGCTCCCTTGAGTGTGTCTTTGTAACTTGCAGCCAAAGGGTCTTAACCAGAGCCCAAATCCTAGCACAAGACAACCGTTACCTATCTCAGCTCCAGTAGATGCCTTTTGTCCCTGAGTTAAATACATAAAAGACAAAAGAGAAGGCACTGAGTGGATGGACGCTCTACAGTTTTATAAAGACTTTGGTCCTAAATCTCTACTGAACTGTTGAGCTGGTATGGAGTACATGTGAGTCCAGAAGATTATTTTGTCCCTCTAGCCCAGAACATAGACAAGAAATTTGCTAGGATAGGTTAACATATAGACCCAAAATATATATAGGGGCTGACATAAAAGTTTCTCTCTCTCCAACATGGATGTTCCTGGTTGGTGTGGGTCTTTTCCTTGAGGGGATTCAAGGACACGGGCTTCTTCCACATATGGCACCGCCGTCCCTAACTGGTAAAGGGGGGAAGGAAGGTGGGAAGAGGCCATGGCCTCCAGGAAGGCTGGACCCAGAGGTGGTACACGGGGTCTCTGCTGCATCCCACTGGTGGAAACTTGGCACATGGGCCAGTTGCAAGGCAGTCCTGGGAAAAGTCATTCCCAGCCTTGTGAATGTGCACTATGGAATGGACTGCGGACATCAGAGAGTGGCCACCTGGGCCACAGCACTGCTTCCCACCCCTCTCCCTTGAGCCCAGCCCTAGTACCTACTTAGCTTTCTAGGGCAATAAGCCTCTTCCAAGCAGGAGAAATTCCAGAAAAAAAAGAGGAGAAAGGAGACATAATTCACAAGAAAAAGAAGCAACCTACAGTGGATATATCTTGTGCAAAATAGAATCAAAGCATCTTTATTTTCCACACTACAAATTCTGTCCTTAGCTCTGTGAAAATACTGTGTTCCCTCTGGACTGAAAGACACAGCAGAGACCCCCCTTTTACAGTGAAAGGTAGGGGAAGTGAGATCTTAGACTCCTCATCCACATTTGCCACATCTGAGGGACCACCACCGTTTATCAGTTACAAAGGATTTTCATATACATTATCACATTTGGTCCCCACAAAGACATCAAGAAATAGGTATAATCATCACCATCTAATGGAAAACTAAATTGCATCTCAAAGAGATGAATGGACTTGCTGGATTTCACTTCCTTGGGTGGAATAGAGACTTAGGTGTAGGTTGTCCTATTCTAAACCATGTGTTCTTTCCACCAAACCATGAGAGCTGGTGATGACGAGAGTTTTCATAAACATTTTCCTTGAGCCACGGATCTTAAAATACAAGTCATCACATTTTTCAAGAAACTCCATAGGCCCAGACTGGCAGGGGCTGGGGAAGCAGAAAACTGGAAGCAAAGTATTCACAGGTAGAAGACCTTAAGACAGCTGCTTCTGCCCGGCCTTCTTGTTTGGTGCCTGTTGGCTGAGGGGACAATCTCAACTGCAAAGGTCACACCTCTGGGTAGTTGGAAAGTTCCTTGAAGGTAGCACCTGGAGACATTTCATCATCTGATAATAATCATAGATCCTATCTTTGAGATTCTGTTTGCTGTTTTAGCTTTGTGGATACCTTATCATTGATTATTGTGAATGAACCATACATTCAATTAAAAAAGAATGTTTGGAGTTCTTGTTTTGTGCCCAGACAGGTTCTGTGGACTTTATAAGAGAACTCTTTTCATACAGACTCTGCCTTCAAAGAGCTTGCAAATTGTTTGGAAGGGCAGACCAATGCACATCTGCTACAGAAGAGAGAAGGAAGGCATCCTTTCAATGCACAAACATGAACTAAGTACATACCATGTTCTCAATGCTACAATGTCGTCAGGAATAGAGAGAAAAATTTTATATGGTCCTTTCTTTGGGGGCCCAAGGTTTCCTATTAGCACTGTCTATTTCTAATAAAAGTGCTAAAAATTCCTGGATTGTTTTAATTTGGAACAAGCTAAAATTTGAGAATATGAGGATTCTCAGCATGCAGGCAACTTGCTCAAGGCCAGGTAAACACCAAACCAAGGGTCTAATTGTTCGTCTTCATAAACAGCACCCTCAGCACTTACAGGAAGGAGGTGCCGCTACTGTCACAGGCCGCCGACCTCCCTCCACCCTTTCTTAGTGGCTTGCTCTTGAACGTGTTCCATTCTGGCTTCTTTGACACCGTATACTCCTGTTTTCATACTGCCTTCTGGCTGCTCCTTCTTGGTTCCTTTTTTCTCCTGCTAAAACGCTACGTTCTGGAATATTCTGGGGTTCTTCCTTCATTCTTCTTCAGTTGTCTTTTGCTCTGATAACTTCAGTCCCCCCATGATTCACCCATCCGACCTCTTAAGCCTTTGCCTGTCTTCTGTACCCAACTCTGCGATCGGCATGTCCCCTCTGACGTCTCAGAGGTTCACGTCTCACAGGTTCCAGACAGAATGCCACCTTACCCCTCACCAAGCCTGCTCTTCCCTCTGAGCTCCGCAACTCAGGGAAGGGGCACAGCACGCCGGCGGTGTCCTTCCCGACCACCCACCGACAGAAGGGCCTCGGGCAGCCCGTTGCCGCGCTCTGGACGCGCAGGGCAGGGAGGGACTCGTATCTCTCTTCCGCCAAATCCCAGGGGTTCGCAGGGCCCCGTAACCAGACCACTTCCATCTGTGTCTTCTCTATGCTGGGGGTAACATTCAAAACCACTACCCTATTCAGTCTTCCATCTCCTACCCCATTTAAAAAATGTGAATGTGGAAAAAAACTGTAATCATAAACAATAAAATGAAAAAGTCTAAGCTCAACACTAATCATCTCTATGAATGAAAGCTTTCTCTCTGCTCTTGCTTCTTTCCTCTGTCTTCACGTATTCTGCAAATTAAGGGCATTGTTCAGCTAACCATATTTTCTTGCTTTCAAAGGTGGAAGCTGTAGAAATTGATTCAAAATCAAACTTGCTGATTCAGCAAAAATAAACAGGCTGTCAACCAGAGCAGTCCCTTTGAAATGGTTTCCTTTAATGAGGTACCCAGCCACAGCCAGGAGCAAGACGCACTGGGGGAGGGGAGTGCTGTGTAAATGAGGACTCTTCCCCACAGGATGGAAACACCTGATCCGGCAGAATTTCCAGCCTCCTTGATGGCGGCCACCGCATTTGCACAGAGCTGGTGTGTGAGGGCTCACTGCTGGCTTCGTAATCGCTGGGCCCTTTAATGTACTGTGTACTGCTCTGAAAGCATATTCCATTCCATTCCATTTCTTTCAAAGTTCCACCGTAATTTGCTTGATTTTTTTTTTCTGTGCTTTGAAAATAAGGTATCACGTGAAGAGGTTTCAGGAAATGATCGGACCAAATAGGGCATTAAACAAAACACATTATTGAAGGTTAGTCTACTGCTTAACGTATATCCTCACTCAAATGTGCATTCACATATAAAACTGGAGGGGGAAGAACATGCAAGCCGTAAAAAGCTGTCCAGACATATTCTGCTTTTTGAAGCTGGGAGATGTGCAGAGGAAGTTCAGCTTTTAATATTTCAAAATAGAGCACAACTGCCTCAGGGGGATTTTGCTGCCTGACTTTTCACGTGGGTAGCATGTGCCTTCGGTAGGTAATACCACCATCCTAAAAAATGTATATTTTTCTCCAAGACACAACACAATTTGAGGCTAGGACCTAATTCTTGTAGATTCCATTAGGGTGTATGTTTTTTAATTATAGTTAACCACAACCCTCCCACCACCAAAAATGCCTTCATATTTATAAGGAGTTTCCTTGAGTTCCTACTTTCCTTGTGATTTAGTGAGACACTGAGGCCTGTGTTGTTTCTAGTAGACATTAAAACCCAATGGAACCTCAAATTAAAACAATTTTTTTGTTTTTTTATTTATTTCCCATTTGCTTCAGAAAGTAACAAATTGTCCTCGATCTGGATAAAATAGCCACTCTCGTTATTTTTTTGTTTGTTTTTTTTCCATGAAGATTAGTACAGGACTAGTTAGTTTCTCCTGTCGCCAAACAGGAATCCTTTACCAAACACACGAGGCACCCTGGTTTATGTGTGCTCGCTCACAGACGGTGTAAGAAAGACCGGTGCTTGGGTGATTAATTGGGGTTCCAGTAAGGGTCTCGGGACATGATAATTTTTTACGGGAAATGGGATTAAAATTTGACACTTCTACAATTTTCCCTCTTTGTAGTGAAAATTTCATATTTCATCAGTTGGCCAAATAATTCCACGTGCAGTCATCTCTAAATTAATCTTGAATTAATTTTTAAATCTCCTGTCTTCTGATATAGAATTTTCCATAAGAAAATGCAGACGAGCCAATCTTTCATTAGACACAGGGTGAAAGGGGTCACTGACACGCCCGCCATGCTAAAAATGAAGCCCCACATCTGGTGCAGGCCGGCGTCTGGAATCCTAATGCACATCCACACATTGGCTTGTCCTGCAGAAAACACCGGCTTCAGGATGGCCGCAGGCTGAAACACGAACCGGGATAACTGAGCCGGAATAGGCTGTTTGTGTATGGAGCTGGTTTATTAGCCAATGCGCAGACCTGGAGCCCGCAAGAAGTCTCCTCTCAAGCTGATCTGTCACACGTTTAACAAGCTGTGTGTAATATAGCCCATTTCATGCAGAAAGGGGGAGAAGCATTCCCTCAGGTATCAGAAAGACCTAATACTTTCAGCATAGGGCATGCTCTGGTCTTGGGGCATGCTGCATTACAAGCTGCAGGCTCCTTTGAAATCAAAAGAGAAAACACACATACTCCCATTACATTTTACTCCGAGCTCTGCTGGGGGAAGGACTTCCTGCTCTTTGTACATTTCCTTGTCCACGTCTGGACACGGCCTCATGCATTTCTCTTTTCCATGAGCCAACTAACAACGAAAAGTCGATAAAAATTCCAAGGTTGCCCAAATCACAACACAAGAAGGTAGAGGAGTGAACTTTAGGTGTGTGGTGAGGTCTGGCCCTCAGCGCGTTTAGACAGAGCAACCTCCAAAACTTGGCAGAGCACAGGCTGTGGCGTGTGTTTAGTTCATCTGGGTTGGCAAGTTTCAGCGATGAAAGGCTGGTGCTAATGGAATCAAGGTCGCAGGTTCAGTCCTCACGGGGGCCAGTCCCCTTAAAACAGAGAAAAACTACTTAGAAACAGAGACCCCTGCTGACCCCAGTCACTGGCCACAAGAAGGATGGGGTGACAATGATGCTGGCGCAGGGCAAACCATCCCGTAACAGCTCAGAGTGCAGCAGGGGAAGCCAGCAACTCCTGGTTGGGCTTTTGTGGAAACCACTGTTACAAGGCCCTTTGGACAAGTGCACAGTCGTTGGGTCCCCACGATCAGACGTGCAGCTGTAGGGTCCTTTCTGTTTGGGGACTTCCTCTGACCCCTTTAATGCGCTCCAGAAAGGCTCAAGTGCAACTGACAGTGAGGAGACTGGTGCTCCCGGTGGCCAGGCTTAGGGGAGAGGCTGCGGACTCAGGGCTTGCCTGCTCTGCAGGTCTGAAGGTGGGAGACTGTTGAACTTCACAGACTTCCGGGAAAACAGGCAGCGAGGGGAGTAGAGGGTGAGGAGGAGGCGGTGTGTTTATCCAAGTGCTCTGGCTGCAGGAGGAGTTTTCTGCTTGTGTTTGTGTTTCTGATGCAGACTGAAGAATTTCCCCTAGACTAGAGTAGCACTCATCTGGTGTGTGTGCTTCTTTAGATTTTTAAAGATACTCTCCATAGGACAGAACGCTGCTTACAAACTTTAAAACCAGCTGATGAAAAAACTACCTATCACAGCATAGGAGCACAGGAAACCACAGTAAGTGTAAGTGATAAATTTGTTAATCTACCATTAATTTACACAGATAAGCCAAAGAAGGGGTAATAGCAAGTACTGAACCCTTGCCACAGAATCAACACTTTACATATTTTCTCATTCACTCCTCAGAAAAGACCTATGAGCTCTTAGTATTGCCATTTTGCAGGTAAGGAAACTGAAGTGCCACTGCGTATGGTAGAGATGAGATTTAAAACACCTATCTCCTTTTGATAAGGAATCTAGGATTTTTGCCTCAGTAAAATTGAAAGTGTTTTTTTTTGTCTTTGTTTTGCCTTAAAAAAAAAACCAATACAAATATACAGAGTTAGACCTCAATTGCTACTTCATTATTATGAGATCAAGAAATACATTATCATAAAAATCAGGGAAAAGTAATATACTGATATAAACAATTACAATGTCTGTACTGTTTTTAAATAAACAAAACTGATTTTGTTTACATCTGTAACAGAAAAGTAAGTTAGTAGGCTGACTTCTTAGAAAAGACTCAGAATGGTTTACACAAATGTGTCCTTTGAAATGTATATGTGCAATAAGCAAAGAAAATAGGAAATAAAAATACCTATATGAAAAGTGATCCAGTCAACTAAAACTACTGCAAAGCCAAGGCATCCATCATTATTCTGGGTAAGTGGATAGTGCCCCCAAACACATGTATTGTTTCACACACCTATGGCTTCATTTTCAGGGCTTTGCCTCAGCCGTGGGTGCACATGGCTATAAAGAGGCCAGCCGACTCTGTGGAGAGCTGCAAAGTTAACCCCGGGCTGTGGGCGAAGCTAATAAAAACCAGGCCCACCAGGCCAAACACCAGACACACACAACACTGACCTTCAGTTATTTTAATGTTTTCTTCCTTCTAGTTCTTTTTCTTTATTTTCCTCTCTCATTTTAAGGGTCATCAGAAAGCTCCTTCCAGCTCTGTTCCAGAGTAAATGAACTTCATTATACAAATTAAAAAGGACAAAGTTTAGAGGCAAGTTTATCTTTGAGCTAAGAGTTTGAGAATGTCAACCTAGCAAACAATTATGAACACATTTATTATTCACAGTAGCCATCAGAAGAGGAATGGGAAATGCCTGCTTGTAACATCTCTTTTCTACCTGAGTAAGGAATGTATGTTGTTCCCTCCTTATCATAAACTGACATGTCTTTTAATTTATATGTATTTTCTCCAGTTATATTTTTAAAAAAAGAAAAAAAACCCAAAACCAAAACTAAAGCAAAAAAAAAAAACAAAAAACTGGCTCTCAAGCAAAAACAGGCTGTAAAAGACCCAGAGTAGAAGGATAAGAAAGAAAGGAAAAAAGGTAACCAAAGAAGGAACAAAATCTATCACCTCTGCTTCATGCTCTTTCTTCTAAGTCTACAGAAGTAGGTGGAGCCGCAGTGATGTCAACATAGTCTATGGTCCCACGCACCTAATGTCATTCACGCATGGTTTAGGAAGGCAGCTTTGTGTTTCCCAAGGGGCATGACTTTGAAATTAGAAACTCCCAAGTTCAAACCCGGGCCCCACTATTTATGAGCTCTGTGGTTCCAGCCAATTCACATCATTTCTGTCAGCCCCTTCTGTACAAAGAAAGAATATCCCTGCCTTCTAGGAGAGTTGTGGCAATTAATAGAATTTTCAAGATTTAAGATGCTAAATGATATTTTGTACACAATATGATATAGGTTAAGTATTTGTTTCCCCCTCAAAAAATGTATATTTTGAAGCCCCAACTTCTAATGTTGTGGTATTAGGAGGTGGGGCCTTTGGGAGGTGATTAAGTCATAAGGGTGGAGCCCTCATGTGCGGGATTAGTGTCCTTAGAAGAAGATGGTCTCCACCATGAGGACACAGCAAGAAAGTGGCTGTCTGCAAACCAAGAAGAGAGTCCTCACAAGAACCCAACCATGCTGGCACCCTAATCTCAGACTTCTAGCCTCCAGAACTGTAAGAACACAAATTTCTGCTGTTTAAGCCACCTAGTCTGTGCTATTCTGTTAGAGCAGCCCAAATGGACGAAGACATAATAGGTCCATAATAAACAATAACAATCATTATGGTTCTTCTTTGGTATTTGGCAACTGGGTAAGTAAATATCAGAAAGTGAGACGTTCATTAGTTGGCTAACTGAATTTGATTTATCTAGATTATAACAAATTTAACAAGCAGGTTTGATATTCTATACTTTTTCATTTTTCTGTGAAGTTTCTGGACCTTGTCATTTTCTAAAAAAAGTGGCTTTTCAGATGACTCATTGTGGTAAGTGGGGCTTATGGAAGATGCAATGCCTGGGTTCTAGCCTCACCATTGCCATCTGAACATGTGTCCCTCCCCTCCAAATTCACATGTATTTGGAGATGAGGCTTTTGGAAGATAATTAGACCCAGATGTGGTCATGAGGGTGGGGCCCCCATGATGGAGTTAGTGTTCTTAATGAGGAAAGCAAGAGATACCAGAGCTCTCTCTCTCTCTCTCCTTCCCTGCCATGTGAGGACATAGCTTGCTGGCAACCGGGCTAGAGGGGCCTCACCAGAACCAAATATGCCGGCACATTGATCTTGGGCTTTCCAGCTTTCAGAATTAGAAGAAATAAGTATCTGTTATTTAAGCTACCTCACCAATGGTATTCTGTTACAGCAGCCACAGCTGACAAAGACAACCATGTACTTGGCACCAAGCAGGACACTGTTGTGGACACAACAAGGCACAGTTGTCTTTATCTTAAAGAGTTCAGAATATGGCAAAAAAGTATGTACATACTAATTATAATATGTCATAAAACGGTAATTTTATAAAAGCACTGAATATAAAATATCAAAACATTACAACTCAGAGATTGTAGTCAAGAAGATCCCAAAAGACATTACAAAAAGAGAGAATATTTGAGCAGGACCTGGAGGGATATTTTGACTTTCAACAGACAGAGAGAGATGGGGTGGAGGGGTGGTAGAGAATAGGAAGGAAGAAAGAGGTCATGGCTGAAAATGATATCTTGAGGATGGCTGCTAAAATTACGAGCTTTTAGAAAAATTGGGAGATTATAAAATACTCAAAAATTAGCTTTAATTTTGATCTTACAACTTTGTACTTGTTTAATTTGTAATGAGGGGCATTTGCTTTTTAAAAGTTGCCCTACTTTATACATGGAGAAAAATATTTTTATTTTAAAGAAATAAATGCAACCAGTTCTTATGTACAGAGGAAAACTACACATATTGATGGTTTAATAAAATTAATAAGAAAGTGAACCATAAAAATCTGGATTGATATTGCTCACAGACATGCTCATAGACATTACTCAAAAGCCTGTGACTAAGTCCCAGAGGAGAGACACCTCCTCTTTGCCCCAATTACCACAAGTCTGAATGTGCCAGAGACAAATGTGTATCCTGGAATCCATCTTCTGATTTCATCTAGATGATTTATTCAAAGCTGGACAATGACTAGTTTTGCCCAATAATGAGCACTGGAGTGCACAGAAAAAGAAATGTTGAGTTTCAATTCTCCATGTCATTTAATCTCCTGGGAACCAGTTTCCTTGGGGAATATAAGAAGGGGGGAGATGAAATAGATCTGCATTTGCAAAGTGTATTTCTGAAGATGTGGTGGGGTGGGGTGGGGAGGAAGGGGCTCCGAGGTCAAGGGTGTTTGGGAAGCTGCTACCGCACAGCATCTTGTGGCTGCAGGACACAGCAGCATGTTGAAGTCTCCTGAGAACCTGCCATGAAGAAACCTGCTCTTACTCTGACCAAATCTATTTGACCCTGGGATCTTTATTTGTATACCATGAAGATAACAATGGAGTGAAAAATACTAGGCCAGATAATTTTGAAGGTCACTAGATTCCAATTTAAAATCATTGAAGTAAGGCCAATTTGCATCAGTAAATTTAATCAAGTGTTAAATTTCCCTCTCATTGGATGCTAGTTTCTCAAAATCATGGCCTAAGAAGGGATAGCCAACTCAACTGCCCACAGGACCTAGAAAAGAAATCTGACAGGAACAAATGGAGAGCCCGTACATTATTTAAAAGGTCTGCTACCCTTCAGCTCTGGCGGACTGTCCACGAGGGAGGCAGGGATATGGGCTCTGTGATGCCTGATTGTCTAATGTTTAAGAGAAGACCTCAAGTTGGGAATTTATATAAAACCTCTGCATTTAACAATGTTGGCAAATCAATTAAAATAAACCCTTACAGTTATACCCAATTTGGCCCTTCAGTCATGGGCTGCCTTCACTGTGGTCCGTGTCTCCCAGCCATGCTCGTGCGGAAGCTCAGGCCCGTGTCTTGGGAACCTTGTCGTCTGTTCAACCCTGAAAGTTCAGCTGTGGGCATGATACCATCATCCCATCTCTCAGTGCTTTATGGTTTTGACCTTTTGAGGAGATTCTGTAGAATGATTTGTGGGTCTCATCACAGATTTACTGTGTCAGGGCTCCTTGAAAGGGGGCTTAGGATCTGCATAAATTAATGAGCTTCCCAAGGGATTTTGATGTGTCTCGATATTCAGAACCACTCCATACCAGACTGGGAAGCCAGAAGCTCTATAAGCTTCATCAATCATCATTTCCATCATTTTTTGCTTTACAGAAACAAAGGCCTATGAAATGGAATTTACTAGAAAGATGTAGACATTAGGTCTGTGGCAGAAGCCCAGCTAAAGCTCACCCATGTGGCTTCCCCAGCTGTTGAGCTTGCTACTTCACCCCATAAGAGGCTCAAAGTAGACTGACCATGTCCTTTACCATAGCACTGCCAAGGAGGTTGGGCAACAGCACAAGTGACAAGGTGAGGGGATGATATCCGATTTCCAGCCGTGCCCCTTAGGCTGGTGTGTTTGCACTAGAGCATCTTTCTCCAGCATGCAGAGTTTTTAAAATCCCTGAAAGGGACAAAGAAAGTCAAAGCACTTGATGAATAACAACACTTTCTATTTCAGGATGGGCTGAGCAGGCACGTCACCTTCACCTTCCATCAAAGCCCCATCTGGGAACCAGAACTTGGCATTTAGGAAAAATCAGAGATGTCTAAGAATAATAATAATCTCATCAGGAGAAGAGCCGTGTATCTCCTATTCCTCTTTTAGGAGTTGGTACAAGTTCAAATTAAAGGAGGAGGTGTATGAACCATGGCAGATCTAGAACATCCTATTTAGCTTTCAGTTGACCTGAGGCACAGGCACTACCCCATTCTTGGTGAGCAGCAAGCCTGGAGCAGTCATCACACGGTGCCAATCAGTGGCTCACTCCAAAAATGCTAATGTCAGCCTAGGCCTATCAAAGACCAGGCCTTATCTTAATGAAACTTCCACCACAGATCTTACAGATCATCTTTTACAACATACATTTTCATTTCAAATTGAGGAAACTGAGGCTGGGAAGTTGAGTAATTCGTCCAAGGTCACTGACTAGTGAGTGTTGAGTCAGCAAGAGCTCTATACCTGCTCCCTCCACACAGAAGGCCAAGGCCTTGCTTAGACCCACACTGGAGTTGGGTGAAAACTAAAAAGATTCCCAGAGTTCTCCAACTGACTTCTCTCTTTTAGGTAAAGGACAATAATTCATGATAAAATAAAAATCACATCCTTTCCGTGAATGGAGTGCTCTGTGATTATAATGGAACTCTTAAAGAAGAGTAAGACATAAAAGATGAAAAAAAATTTATATAAATCAGAATGGGCATGACTCTTCATTGACTGAAAAGTTTCCAACCAGGCAATCATCAAAAACAACGCAGATCCTAACTTCTCTGTAATTCACAAAATCCTAGGCCGCGCCACCTAATAATCAGAAATGACCTGACCCATCTGAAAAAGCCCACCCCCCAGCAATCCAACCAGAGGCTCTCAAGTGAAAATGGATTGCAAATTGAAAATTTTCAACCAAAACAGTATGCATTCCTTGCCAGAAAAGCAAACTGTAGCCTCACAAATGACATTTACAAAAGTGCTTATGTGGGGATTAGGCAATATACATATAATTTTCTTTAGGATTGCTAAACAGCATTTTCTAAATATTTGAGTGTAAATCACTGCAGTTATTACCCATATTTAACATTCAAATGGCCAGAACCAATGGGAGTCTGGAAGATTTCATTTTCTGCAGCAGAGTATTAATAGAGTCGTGCACTGTGGAAGCTGGATAGCCCTGGCACAATTCACAGTTGCTGCATTTGCTGTATAACTGAAAGGATCAGGTTACAATCCCAAACCCTGTCCTAGCACAAGCAGAATCCGTGTTCAGGTGGGCCCTCCTACCGCACTGACAGGGAGCTGGTCATAAACATTCAAACGGGCTTTCACGTTGGTTGATTTTACCCAGACAACACTTCCTATCTCTTGATTTCTCAGCTTCTTAAAAATAGACCTTTTGCAAGCCCATTCTTAATTAGTTTACTTTAAAATACGTCCTCGACAGCTATTCGGACAAAGGAATGTGATACTTGGCTTGTTTAAAGCGTAATCAACTCATGTGAAACAAATTATTCACATAAAGCAGAGGATTACTGGCAAAACCTTTACAGTCAGGGGAAAAAAAGCACAAGTTGACCTTGATTTTTTTCTCGCCATAAATTTAATACAGCTCGAGGAAGCACTGATGCGTGCGTGTACCAAGCATGTGCTCGGGGCTGAGGCTCTGCCCTTGGAAGGTCTCACAGATCTGAGGAAACCCCAGCTTTTCTAATTCTGTGGTAAAATCCACAAATGTTCATGCTTTTCTCTACACCAAGACATTTCTTGAATTTCTTCGACATTCTATGATGAATATATCATATTCTCTGAAGGATAAACCTGTAATTTTCTGTTTATCTTTTTCGATTGTTTGCATCAATATAAACACCTTTACAATATTATGTAAATAATAAAGATGTAACTATTTTATTATTTATTTATATCACAGGAATTGAAGATGGAAAGGGTCATTCAACATCGCCTATTCCAAATGCGTCAGTTTCCAGAATTCCAGAAGCAAAGGCAGAGCCCCGAACGCTGTTCCCTGGCTCCTTGCCCAGGGATCTTTCCAGGCAGCAGAACCTTCAGTTTGTGTTAGGAATTCCCGGAAGGGTGTGGCCACAATGCAAAGCTCTTCATCTCGCCACAGAGGTTCTGATTCTGCAGGCTGAGGGAGGTCCAGGAATCAGCATTTTAATAAACTCAGCATCTTATTCAGATGATCTTTGAAACACATCAAAGCCTGGTACACACATTGCTTCTCAGTCAATTATCGCTATTTTTCATGATAAATATTTTCTTATTCTTACCATTAATCCAGAAGAAAACAATATGAGTTTTCTAAGCACTTCCTTTTTAGAATTATTTTTTGTGGTAAAATTGTATATGTATAAATGTTAATATATATACATACACATAAATGTATACACACAATAAAATTTGCCATTTTAACTGTTTTTAAGTGTACAAATCAGTGGCATTAATTACATTCAAAATGTTGTACTATCACATTAAAGTAAGAGTTATAGCTGCAAATATTGCCACTATCTATTTCTAACACTTTTTCATCACTCCCAAGGAGAAATTTTGTACCCATTAAGCAATAATTCCACGTTATCTCTCTACCTAGATCCTGGTTACCTTTAATCTACTTTCTGTCTCTATGAATACACCTATTTTAGATACTTCATACCAGTGGAATCACACAAAATTTGTTCTTTCGCGTCTGGATTATTTCACTTAGCATAATGCTTCCAACACTCATCCGTATCATAGGATGTATCAGAACTTCATTCCTCTCTACGGCTGATGACATCCTATCGCATGGACATGCCACGCTTTGTTTACACACTCGTCTGTTGATGGACACTTGTTTCCATCTTTTGGCTACCCTGGGTGGTGCTTCTGTAAACACTTGCACGCAAATGTCTGTCTGAGTCCCTGCTTGCAATTCTTTTGTGTCAATACCTAGGAGCGGAGTTGCTAGGTCACATGTTAGTTGTATGTATAAATTTCTGAGGAACCACTAAACTGTTTTCCCCTCAGAATTTTTCTATAGATCTAATAGAGCCCATACCATGGAGTGGCAATATTGCAATTCAGATTTATTTAATAAATGAACATGTGATCATTTTATTTATTGACATTCAAACACATTCCACAAAGACTTGAACTGACTTTTAAAAATGTGTAAAATAAAGTAGAAAAACATTAGTAAATACAGAGACATGCTATAATATAAATTAGACTGAGAGAAAGATACAGTTTACATATGCAGTTCATAAGAGATGTCGCAATTCGATTCTGAGTGTCCTGGCAACCAATGTGAAAAAGGAAGTAGAATTGGACTACATCAGTGGTTCTCTAAAAAGCTATTTAACTCTTTCATGTAACTGACAAGCGATGTGAGACGTACTACGGAACAGCTTTGCTTGAAGTACAAGTAGAACTTGTTCCCTTAGCTCAATCTCAAGGAGCCATGGAAAAGCCTCTGTGGAACCAAGAGGGCCCCACAGCTCGGAAGCCAGTGAGCTATCGATGTCTCAGTGTCTCTCTGTTAAAACCCACCTTCGGAAGGTGATTTTCTTCAAGAAAGAAGCTTTTCTTGGCATTTACGAATGGAATGGACAACTCGAGTCTGGCTCCAACACCAGATGGGCTGGGGTGGCACTGCCTGACTTGTGCAAAGGACGGGCTCCTCAGCATCTCCACGGCCACACAGTCACTGGTTTGCAGGGCTATTTCTTGAGTCCTTCGATTTAAACCAAATACGTGTCACTGAGGTCCAAATCGGAGTCTTGCTATCGTATCAAGATGATGCGGGAGAGTGTCACTGTGCTTGTTGGTCTGGCCTGATTCAGACCAACAAACAATATGAATTGTTCAGATGTACCAACCACAAGGACTTCAAGTAAATTTCCAGTCTGAGTGTCACATTAACAGGAAAAAACAACTGGCTTGCCTACATGCAAAACCCTAAGTCTATGTTGGAAAAATACAATTCTCTTTCAACTCTAGCTCATGCATTTACTAGAATTAATATGGAGACTAAGGAAAGACCCTGAATGTCTAAGCAGAGTTTTGAACTCAATGTTACTTGCAGATGCTGGTCTATTGAGTAAAATTTAAATGAATTGTTGCCAAAATTTGATAATAGAGATTTTATTTATTTTTAAAAAAACTAGGTTTATGTCTCCTTTTGAAAAATTAGAAGATGTAGCAATGCTGCATTGCCCATGGCAGCACTGCTGGAGGCAGGGTCAGCAGTCCCCAGTGCTCACTGTCTCACCTCTGCACCCCTGCACTCTGTCCACTACCTCCACCCCCCCACCCCCTCCACCCCCTCCAACCCTTCCACCCCCTCCACCACCTCCATCCCCTCCACCCCTTCCACCAACTCCATCCCCTCCACCAACTCCACCCCCCCACCCCCTCCACCCCCTCCAACCCTTCCACCCCCTCCACCCCCTCCACCCCCTCCAACCCTTCCACCCCCTCCACCCCCTCCACCACCTCCACCAACTCCATCCCCTCCACCCCCTCCAACCCCTCCACCACTCCACCATCTCCATCATCTCCACCACCTTCAACTCTTCCACCATCCCTACTCTTTCTACCGCCTCCATCACCTCCACCATCTGCACCATCTCCACTCATTGGCTCTCTGCTTATCTCCAATTGGCAAGAGATTGTGCGGGCCCTGCTCACTAGAACAAAGAGGGAGGTTTAAAGGAAAAACAATTTTCTCTAAGTGAAGGACATTTTTTAATTTTTATGTGTCCAATCACTCTTCCAAAATAAATAAAGCCTCTGTACAGTGGACTCTGGGCCACTCGTGTAAAGGTTCAGGTGCATGGAACCCAGCAGCTGAGAACTCCTGATTAGTTGTCGTCATCAGGATGCCCCCAGACAAGCCCAGCCTGGGAGGTGGGGTAGATGCAGAGAGAGCAGTCGGGGGCGATGAGGAAGACACAAAAACAACCATTTATAAATATGATAATATTTGTTACAAGGATTGTGAGGACCACAGTGGAGAAATTCTGTATGTCAGAAATTGTGTCTACAACAGTTTTCAAGCAGAAACAGAGAGGGGGCAGTTCAGGCATCACAGCTTAGAATTTTCTTGCAATTAAACTATAACCAAAGCATTTTGGTGGGACATTTGTGCGCATGCACACACACACCCCCACACACAAATCAGGAAGATACAAATATCACAGGAATGAGACAATTATCCTATACACTGATGAGAGCAGGGATTGTGTCTCACACCCTCAAATCCCAGCCCAGGGCAAGGTCCACTAAGTGTTTAGAGAACTGACCTGAATAACAAGTAAGGAAACTACTCCCACAATTAAATAATATTCATGTCCTGTAAAGTCAGAGGGAAAGTTCGATGCGAGGCAAGGGGGGATGATGATTCACAGGAGCACATAGTAGCAAAGATGATGGCAACAACTCAGCAAGGTTATTTAACTTTCCTATGATACATTGTTACTAGCAGAGATGGAATTTGAGCCCAGCTCAGAGTGGTTAAAAATTTGTTTTAAACACGGCACTAAATGGTTCCCCTAAACCAAAAGATTTTTTCTATACAATAATTACTCTACAATAAACATTGCCATTTTTCAGATAACTACTGAGGCCAAAACTGGAATTTCTAGCAGCAAGTTACAGTGACTACAAAGAACAGTTAAGAGTAAAATTAATAGACTGTCAAATAAAAGCCTTACAGCACGAGCTGTATGAGGCCAGAGCACATTTACTCAGCAGATTAATGTACATCCCTTCGTGAGCAATGAGGAAAAGTAATAGGGCTAGCATCATTGTATATTGGAAAATGTCCAGAGAAACATGATCATTGAGACATACACATGTGTTGGCTACTAAAATATTCTCTCAGACATTTTATGGAAAGGCATAGTCCTAAAAACTCTCTAAATACAATTAATTATTGAGGATTTTGTTTGACATGACTGCTTTTTTCTATACAATTGGATATTTTAAGTCCATATCTTTCAAGTAATGTGTTAATCCTTTTCCAAAAACCTCACAAATATTCTTAATTTTAACGTCTCAGACACAGGTTCTTATCAAAAGCAGAAATAGGATCCCAGGAAAACAGCATTGTCGAATCAAAATTAGCTACTGAATCATCTCCATCCTGCCCTTACGTGGGTTGAACGTTAACGAGGTGTGATGATCAGCTGAGTCTGCGAACCCCACGTCAGTCACAGCCCGGCCCCACGACTCTGTTATGTGTTTGTAAAGTCACGAAATCAAAGGCACTTTGGGGGAGCTAAGGCCACTCTTAAAGTGCACCTATGCCTTCTGAGAAGAATAATGCGTTCCTATGAAAGCCCTCTGATTTAGGAGTTTCTTAGATTAGCTCCTCAAAAGAACAGAGTTTAATAATGAGGCAAGGACAGGAGCTGCCCTGGAGCCTGGGCTGGCGTGATCTTGGCCAACTCTGGGAGACCTGGGCCTGAGCAGGTAGCACAGGACACACAACCACACGGAGGGACAACGGGCTGGAAGGCAGCTGTGACAGAGGATCTCTCCACTGACTTCACAGCCTTGCACACCACCCATGCTTCCTTTTGGCTCCAGAAAAATATGAAACACAGAGAGTAAAATTGTTTTCCTAGGTGACTTTGTTCACGATAGATTTAGGGAAAGGACCAGAAAATGTTGGAGCTGGAGGTGCCTTGGAAATGATGCCCTCAAGCAGTTCCACACATTTAGCAGACAAGGAGACCAACCCTGGAGACAGGATTGGCCTGCCCGAGGCCATGTGGCAATGACAAGGGCAATCAGATCCAGCACCTGCAGGTCCCTGAGAGCAGCGCCAGCTCTGGGTAAAGACACCTGCCTCTCAGGTGCCTCCTGCAGGACTCAGGCGCGCTGGGATGACCCTCTGAGAAATCCTCGCCTTTGAAACAGATTTGATTTCCTGAACTTCCCCATCAATTCAGACAACGCCCCTTTGCAGTTAGTGTGCTGTCAGTGTAAAATTGATGGTGTCAGCCTTCAGCTCCGGGTGCGTCGGGGGCTGCGTTCACTCACGGGAGTTAAGACCCCCTTCTGCCCGTCTCTTGCTCTCCTCCTTTCTGCTGACCCGTTGCCTGCATGAAGGCGGTGATGGAAAGGCTGGGGCTGGGCTCCCATCCGGGGAATTCGCCTGACTGGGCGGCGGGAGCCAAGGCAAGGGAGGGAAGGAGCGTGAGGGAGGAGCTCTCCCCATCTCGGAATCACTGCCTTGACAGCGAAGGGGAACGCAGAGAGCACTGCAGCAGATCTTCCAGGGGAAGCACACAGCAAAGACCAAGTGGCCCTGTTGGTCATATCCTCACTGTGTTATTACTATTTTTGTTGGCCAAGGATGCTGTTTTTCACTGTGCACGCACACACTGCACTGCTGTCTCATTTGGAATTGTTGAAAACATCTCTTCTGCCCACCTGGCACATACTACAGAAGCAAAGTCCTTAAAGAACAAAGTAAAACAAAGGGAAGCAATCTGAAACATTAATTTCCATGTGTAGAAATGCAAATGCAATTCATTTTTCTTCTTATCTTGGACCAACACACCAGCTTACTATAGTTTTTTATACCCTTTGGGATCTACCTCTGTGTGAGTGTGTGTGTCTGTACATACACACACATTTTTTTTGAAATGGAGAGACCAAAGAATAAATCTTTAAAAATGTTGAAAACAATTTTGGAATTTGCCTGTCCGTGCATAGTCGTGCACGCAGGTTGCTACGGCTCTCACAGGAACACAGGTTGGAGTAGAGCAATGTGTTTAATAATGGAAGTTGAGTCCCTGTCAAAGGTCACCAGTTAAAATGGGTTTAGCTCAGTGATTTAAGATCCTAAAGTCACTGTAGTAACAGACCTCCAAATTTTGGCCATAAGTTAATGAAAATGGGCTATAAAACAAAAAGGCCTTACTGTGAGGTTTTAAGTTTGGAATCTGGAAAATAACATAATGTTTGCAATGAAAAATAAGAAAATTAAACTCATCAAACTTAAAACACAGAATGTGTGCGTGTGTGTGTGTGTGTGTGTGTGTGTGTGTGTAGGGAGTCTGATTCAAGTTTAACTTATCTTTCCTGTCTTGCCCTATAGGTATGCCTTTGAGTTAAGTAAAGGGATGTATTAATTAAATGTAAAGCCTTTGTGATTTCAACAGAAAGAATGTGCACAATTAAGGTATTTAGCAAAACAATGCTGCTGTTTTCTTCAAAGTAAAAAAAAAATAGGAGTTTAAACAACAAATAAACAATGTCTATAAAAAACCTAACTGGGTAAAATACTTTGAGAGATTTTACTCCAAAACTTCATCTTTCAATGTTGAATTAACTAAATACGCCCCCATAGGAAAGTTTGACATTGAAGTAACAAATGACTATTGCTATTTACTTTTATTTATCTGTACAAAAGACTGAATTCAAGAAACCTAACAAGTTGACTTTCAGATTTCCTCCAAAGATGAGGATGAAAGGATTAAGAATTCATTTAGAGGACAAGAGAAATCTCTTAAACTTTTTTAAGGCTTTAAATAAATAACAGTTATAAGTGCTGTCAAATTAGTTTGTAAATACCTGCTGATTTCCTGCAAGCACACTACTACACCTTTATTTCATTACAGAGTAGTCATCTGAAATAAATGTGTGCCTGGAAAATGTAGCAGAATGTTTAGAAGTCTACTTTCCTATTATAAAATTTGCTCTTTCAGTTGGTGATAATAAAAACCAAGGAAATTAAGAAAGTAAACAGTTTTTATCTTACTTCTGAATTGTCTCAAATCTCAAAATAAATTCCCTTAAATTACTCAGAGGTAGGATGAGATTAGCACAAAAGAGGATAGCAAACAAAAGCACACTGATAAGACCCTCCTTCAAATAAGCACTTTTTGATTGTACATTGAATCGAAATTCAAAAGGTGAAATCAAAACACCTTATGTATGAACTGCTTTCAAACAACAGCTTGATTTATCTCTGGATTCAAATGATGATTTGGAGCTTTAGCTCCAAATCTTGGCTATGATCTACAAGTGGCAAAAGTTCTGTAAGTCTATACTTGTAGCTTTATTTTTGAAAATCAGTTTTGGATATCTGTGATAACATTAATATTCACAAATTAAAATTCCTTGATAAATGTACTAAACTGTACATGGCAGTTCGAGCCATTATATCATGTAAGTTATGACTAGATAGATTGTTTTAACACATGGGACTCATATACACGCCATTTACTGAGCATGGCTTTTTCTCATTATGATGGTTACATCTTCAAAAAAAGAATTTACTACTATAATTAAATCTCAACTGTAATCTTTACTGCTGTCACCTTTCCACAAATCTGGCATTAGAAAAGAGACGCACATCTGGACATCCTCAAACAAATGGCTGAGCCTGAAACCTTGCTAGCTGCTCGAGGGCAGTAGTTAGCAGCTTACGTGTGTTTCTCAGACAGTCACAAAGTGGAAGCAATTTCCAGGAGCGGACTCACAGACGCATCTGCAGAACTCCAAGGCTTCCAGCACAGCCCTCATCCCTGAACTCGGAGATTCATGTTGTAACTCTGTTTGATGGTAACCCTATCAGTATCTTTGCTAAGCAGATGACTGCATTTTTAAGTTTGTTCAGTTAGAATTTTTGTGGGCTGTGAGGTGCTACTTTTGGACGGTTACCTATGAATGCGCCACAGAGTTGGGTGTACGTGCAAACCAATGAAGACAGAGCCAGTTGGACATGCTCTGTAAATCATCACCCATGTCCACCAGGCTCAATAGATAGATAAATAAGTAAATAAATAAATGGAGGGGAGGAGACTAGGAGAACAACTAGGGTGTGTCCTGTGTGGGGAAATGGAGTATATTCCCATCACTAGCTGGGGAAACTCAAAGTGCTGGAGCAAAGTCCCAGCTCAACTTTGCCTTGCTGCTACCTCTGTTCTAGAAGGGCCTCTGAATAGTTGACTATCTATAGTTACTGTATGTATATACATA
The DNA here is from genome assembly GCA_023783475.1 of Daubentonia madagascariensis. Lineage (NCBI taxonomy): Eukaryota > Metazoa > Chordata > Mammalia > Primates > Daubentoniidae > Daubentonia > Daubentonia madagascariensis. The sequence continues at coordinate 4,663,448 of JAKFHU010001035.1, forward strand.
AACATATATTTGCATATGTAGACATATATACATATAACAAACATAGACTACTTGTTATATATTTCTATATACTAAATATATATATACACACATAAATGTTCATTTCAAGGATACATGTTATAATAGTGCTGACATTCATTATTTGTGGACTGGAGTGGACTTAAGTACACTTAGTAAAATATTGCTATTTATATTAATGACAGGAAGAACCAACTATTGGGTAAATTTTGCTGCCCAGTAAACTGAGGAGGTTAAAATAAAAAGGCACGGAGATTTCATTACAAAGTGCAATTTATTTATTGCCCTTGGACAAGTGAAATTTCATTTTAATCATTTAGGAGACTTCATCGCATACTTGTGAACATATCATGTATTTCTTTCCAAGAATGATAGTACTTCAGCAGTGTAAGATCCCACTGTGTCATCTGTTGTGAAAATCTTTCATTGGAAAACTGAAGTAATCATGATGGCTCCCCTAATTTGACTCCACAAAATTAAAAATAGGTTTTGGGGCAAATCCTATTGTAGTACTTGGAACAATCCTCTAGTTATGATTTTAGTCATCTCAGAGGATCGTTTACATTATGGGATTTCAAGTCAAAGTAATGATCTTACCGTGAAAAGCAGTTATCACCACTGAGCAGATCGCACAGGGCCGGGATCCCGGGGATGGGGTCACCTGACTCCTGAAGTTCATCGCACAGGACGGTGGTGCAGAGCACTTCTCTTTCCCACAGCTCATTCCGAATTCTAGAATATGTGTTTGCACAGAGATTTTTTTTTTCTTTCTGGAGTTGGCTGGAACCACCAGAGCACGTGGGGTGTTGATGCGTGCTACAGGCAGTGTTCTCCCTTCAGTTGCACAGACTTTCTGTGCTGAAGGAAGAACTGGGGCAAATCAAATAAGTTTGCAGAAAGGGTGTGGCGGGGGCAGTTGGGCAACCAGACAGGCAGAGGGCTGGGAACCAGTGAGGGGCTCTGTGCTTGTGTCAACAACGTGAGGCTGTACATCTTCTTTCTGTCACTATCCCGCTCCACAAAGCATATGCCATGTGCTGGAGTACATAGTTCTGATCTAGCGGTGCCCAGAATTTCTGAGGAAAGCCCTTCAGACCAAGTGTGGTGCATGTGTGAACTTGTGTGTGGTATACTACATGCGATGTGTTGGGAGGTGCCATGGGGAGTATTGTTTGAGAGGTATGAGGGATGTATGTGTGTGGATGGTGTGTGTGGTATGTGTAGTGTGTGCATATTTGTGATGTGGGGGAGGTGCTGTTTGTGGCATTTTGTGTATGTGGTGTGTATGTGACATAATGTGTGTGTGTGGTGTGGTATGGTATGTGTGTGCATGTGTGTGCATGTGCACGTGTGTGTGTGTAGTGTGGCATGTGCAGTGTGAGTGTGGTGTGGGTGTGTTTTGTTTGTGACATTTTGTATACACAAACAGTATGGTGTGTGTGGTGTGTCTGCACGTGTGCATGTGTGTGTGTGGAGAGAGAGAGAGTAGGAAAGTGGCCTCACACAGGACCCTGGTAGCCATAGACAAGGGTGTCGCTCAGGGAGAGACTGAGGCAGGAGCTCCCCCTTGGAGAAAGAGCCCTGCATCATGAGCTTTCACCAGACCCTGGGGGGAAATGCGCAAGGATGGAGTTGGAATTTCCTCCTCAGTCAAAGGGAAGGATGTGGCATAAGGGCAGGGGCAGTCAAGGCACCGAGGCCCTGGTGTGATGGCGAGGCCTGTGGAGCGAGGGTGGAATTGTGGGCAGGGCGAAGGAGCCAGCCCAGCATGGAGACAGAAGGCCTCCCTGCCCCCACCCAGGCTCGCTTCAAGGCTCCACTAGCTGGACCCAGGGGAATCCCAACAACACTACACAATGGGAGGCGTTTCCAAATTATCAGGGAAAATTAATGTTTTTCATAAAGGGTTTTAAATTTAAATTTTTCTTTCAGTTAATTTTTCTTACAGTTTTGTTACTTGCTACCATGTGCATAAAACAAGTTATACTACATTGCTTGTATCTCATTTAGTGTCAAAAATATATCTAGCAATAATATCTCAAATTTTATGGTGTTAGGGCCCCTTGAGTGCTGGTAATATTCTATTTTAGGGTGTGGTAGTGGGTGCCCTTTGTAAAAATTCAATGGTTTATGGTTTGTGTGCTTTTCTCTAATGTATTTTATGCTTCAATTAAAAGTTTAGAAAGCAAAGAAATTTAAAAAAAAAACCTATCATGCTACACAAAGAGTAGCCTGAAGTCCAGGTATGCCACCACCTGTACAAATGTGAGCCCACTTAAGTGCTCCACCATTATAGGCTTCTCTGAGGAAAGTTCTAGAACACTGTCCACTCTACCGAGTGATCTGGAGCAAGAGGAAAGAGCAAAGGTGGCGGTGGTCAGCATGCTGGAGCGGGGATGCAGAGTGAAAGCAAGGAAGTGATGCAGATTGATTGTGCATTTATGGTGACAGAACATGTTGCAAAAAGCCCGGACTTGGGTGTCTATTCTACCCAAGCAGAGAGCTTTGCTCTGCCATTGGCTGCTTCTTACCTTTTTGGAGTCTTGATTTCTTTCTCTACAAAGTGGGGATGATAAGACCTTTGCTTGAGGCACCATGAGGAGGAAATGAGATCAAATGTGTAGGTGGAGCTGTATTTAGGCAGTCTGCATTTTCACATCCATTATTTCTTTTTCTTTTTAAAAACCTATTGTTTGTTTTAATGTAGGCGTTAGGGAACTGATCCTTAGGGTTAGAGATTCCCAAATGGTACAGCCTTAGTGCTAATGACCTGCTAAGAAAGGTGAGTATGTGAATAGGGGCAAGAAAGTACATCACAATAGAGAAAGGACATCACTGCTCCAGGGAAGAGCTCTGGTAGGGTCCAGGCACAGGAGGCCAGTGAGGATGGTCAGAGGGGGCGCAGACAGACAACGGACAAAGCAAACCTGAGTGGCATTATACATTGCTAATTAACACTTCCTCAGCATGATTCTGTCATTCTGCAGCTCCAAATCCCGCGGCAGCTCTTCCTTGCTCTCAGGAAAGCCAACTCCTGCTCTGCACATCCTTCAAAATGTGAATCATGTTGACGATGATGGTGGTAATGGTGACAATGACGATGATGCTGATGTTGGATAACATTTGTTCAATGCCAGGCGTCTTGCTAAGCTAAAAATAAATAAATACAGCATATCACATGTAATCCTCCCAGCAATCCTACCGAGGCAGATATTATCATTTTGCAGAATCCAAAGTTACAAGTAAGTAATTTGCTCAAGGTCACCCAGCCAAGAAGCAGCAGAATTAAAAACCAGGTGTACCTGATTTAACCCCGTGCTCCTAACTATACATTGCCTTTCTCTTGCTCTCAGAAGCAGCCCCAACCCCCTTCCCTAAGCTGCTTTCCAGCTTTCCCTTCATGAGGTGCAGACTCCAAGGCCACTCCCTATTACTATTTGCTGGTGTGTTCCCCTCCCCTAAGCGCTTTAGGACAGGGATGCTGTCTCCCCAGCCCTCTGCCCTCGTGTGGACTCACTTTTCTTCTTCCTTCACGTGCACACGCCAGCATGGGGGCAGTGCCTAGCACATAACGATGTTCAGTAATTTTTAAGAAATATACAATTATAAGTTTTAATTTAACCACTTTATACATCCATCTTTACTTTCTTTTATTTAGCACCCTCACATGAGCAACACACTTGGGTGACGTGGGTGTGTTTTTTCAACTGTCTCTGGCTTCAAAAGATTGGCAAATGATGGCTCACTAGGTGCTAAACTGGATGGAAGCAGAAACCTGGTCAGTTTTGTTGACATCAGTATAGCCCGATCTTTAGCAGATTCTGGCGCAAGAGTAATTTATATTATTGCGTGAACGAAAGAAAGAGCAAAACTAACAAACATCAGTAATTCAGGGTTTTTTTAATCTCAACAATTTCTATGGCATTCCCTACGCCAAATATACATTCAAATACACTTCCAACATCTAAAACTTTATTCATATTTCATATTCCTACTTATTCTTGGGCTACATAATTTAAATATCAGACAGACATTGAATTTTGATCAAAAGGACACTCATAAGATAAGAACATGTACTAATACATTTTAGAAATGTTTTCAATGAGTATCAAAATGGGGTTTTGCTTAAATCTGAATTTATTTGACATTTCAAAAAGTTAAAAAAAACACTTCATTACCAAAACTCTTGAATTAATTGAGATTTTAATGAATGCAGAATATCATGGGATGTGTGATTATGTCTTATATTTCTAAAACACAAATTCCCATGCCTTTCATTTATTTTGTGAAGAGGGAACTGAAGTACTCTTTGGGGATAGTCCTTATGTAACAATACTGTGAAAAATAACACAGAAATTATGCCTAGAGACCACAAAAGTGAAAATGTTGTATCTTGTTTTCTGATTGGTCATTCATTATTACTACCATTAAAATAAATTTATTTGATTTTAAACTCTAGGAAATAAAAAGCAAATGCCCAAAATATAATCACAATAAGTGAAAGATCTTAGTTACAGAGAGAGAAATTTTGTTGAAATTATTATTCACAGTTTTACAAATATAAGGTTATTCTTATACTAATATATAAGGGTTAATTTATTTTGAGTAAAGCCAAACTAGCAAGAAAAATAATGTAAGCAGAGTTTATTATAAAATATATTATTTTACAACAACCTTCCTGTAGCCTTTGAAATTGACATTGGCACTTATATACAGGTTGAACATCCCTAATCTGAAGTGCTCCAAAATTCAAAACTTTTTGAGCATTGACATGATGCCCCAAATACCTGACATCAGGTGATGGGATCACAGTCAAAACAGTCAAAACAGTCAAAACTTTGTTTTATGAACAAAATTATCAAAAATATTGTATAAAATTACCTTTAAGCTATGTATATCAGGTGTGCATGATTTAGAAATGAATTTTGTGTTTAGACTTGCATCTCATCCCCAAGATATCTAATTATGTTTATGCAAATATTCTATAATCCAAAAAAAATAAAAAGAAAATAGAAATCCAAAACACTTCTGGTCCCCAGCATTTTGGATAAGGAATAGTCAAATCGGCATTCTTGGGCCAGGCACAGCGGCTCACGCCTATAATCCCAGTGCTTTGGGAGGCCAAGGTAGAAGGACTGCTTGAGGCTTGGAGTTGGAAACCAGCCTGGACAACGTAGTAAGGTCCAGTCTCTACAAAAAAATTTTAAATTAGCCAGGTACAGTGACTTACACCTGTAGTCCTAGCTACTCAGGAGGCTAAGGTAGAAAGACCCCTTAAGCTCAGGAGTTCACGGCTGCAATGAACTATGTTTGCACCACTGCACTGTAGTCTGGGTGACAGAGTGAGACTCTGTCTAAAAAAAAGTTCTGGCACTTTTTATAGTACGCAGAAAGAAATCGTCCTTTTGTAATTTACTTTCTCCTTCCTTATTCCCTATGTCCTCATTCTTCTTCTTTTAAGTAGAGAAACCTGACATCCAGGTTTCTAGCAAAATATATTCATGAGACCGACAGGACACCGTCTGGCTCTACAAAGTCAGCAAACCTGGGCAGTCCGGGAAGAGCCTCCCACCCCAGCAAGAAAATAATGATATTTGCTATGTGGCTGCTTCATGGCTTGGTTTTGTTTTTATACCAAGGAATTTTTTTTTTGGTCAGCTATGAAAGCAACTTGGAAGACAAGATACTGCCCAAGAGCATTTATTATCACACTAGTGATTCACAATATCTTGTAAATTGTTTTATTTCAGAAAATGATTGCGAAGAGAAATAGAGCAAAGTTTCTTTTATCAACTATTTTTTGAAAAAAAATAAAGTGTTCCTAAGGCGACTGAATTAAAGGAAAAAGTTTAACCAAACACAAAATAATCTTCAAATGGTAGTAAAATTGTAAGAAAGTGAGACAGATGCCACCTCATGTCTGAAATATGATAAAAAGGGATTCAAATTTATCAAGAGCTTTATTTTTAGAATGAGTTGAGATGGATGTCTGGCTGAGATAAAACATAGAAAATTGGAAAAAGGGGCAAAATTGTGGTAAACAATCTGGCATTCAGTAACTTATTTGTAATACAGTATTCACAATTATTTTTCAAAGAGAAAAACTGAAGGCAGTGAGGGAGAAGTTTTTAACAATTCCCTCTGGATACTCAACTACAATTTAAATAAGAAAGGTTACACGTGCCTAAGCTACCCGTGGGTCACATACATGAAGAACCAGGCTTCTCAGAGCTCTCAGGAAGATGGAGCTACAGAAATAACAAAAGTCGTTATAATGGAGCCTTTGTCATCACATAAATGTCATAAATATGATCTAAAAGAAATCAATGAGACACTGAAAATCAACCTAAAATTAAATTTTGAAAACTCCTGGCCAAATTGGAAGCGTTGTTGCCCACGTGGTTTAGGACTCCGTTTTTTCATTTAGTGCCTATAGTGAAATCCAACTGTGAAAGGCTGGGGGAAGAATGAGAGACGGGGCACACGCATAGGGGTGCACAATGAGACCAGGGAAACCCGTGAAACAAGCTGCAAGCGCCGCTCAGGCCACCCCCCAGCGTGAGAAGCCCTGGCAAGGCCATCTTAAGAGTTTGCATCTTGGTACATTGGCTCGATAGCCCCTCAGTCCCCATCTGCCAAACTGTAGGACTTCAACTCTTCTTTCTTCTCTTATGATGCTATGTGAGCACCCTCAAGATGATGTCATCTCACAACCAAGTCACCACTCTGCCAGCACCCTTGCTGGGGTGGCTGCTCTTGTCTTTCTCCCAAATCACTGTCTGATGTGGGTGACCCTCCAGGGCTCTGCCCCATAGATTCATGTGGAAGCATGTTTCTACTCTTGATTTCCACGCTTGCCTCCTCTCTGTCCTGTAGGAAAAAACCTTCTGGTCTCAAGTTCTGTCTCTATGGAGGACAAGGAGGAAGGTAAAGGGAAGCTCCCAAAAGGAGTTGTGTGGCCCCTCAATGTGGTGTTTCCTTCAGTTTACTGCATATGTGTCCCCTTCCTGGTGTTCTAGGGGCCTCCAGGAATATCAAGATGGAGTGAATTCAAGTATTAAGTGTCACGCTGGAGGATAGCTCAACGCCCATTCTTCCTAGGGCCCATTGCTTAGTGGCCTCATTCCATCCTTACTTAGAGTAGAAAAAATGTAATTTATTTTTCCTCTTAGGAAACCTGTCGTTCCTTTCACAATCCATTGCCAAATCCCTCCTGCAATCCCAGCCCTTCAAACACATCTGAATCTGAGGACACAGGTCAATTTCTTTTCCCTGGACCCTATGTGGTACTTGGAAACAACAAGATGTGACTAGTCAACAATATCTACTCTACAACCCATAATTGCTGATCCCTGTTACGACTCAGCTGGAGTATTGCTCTATTTCTATCTAAAGAACAGTCTACCTCTTTTGGTTCATTTCTTTCTGGAAAGATCATTCTTTTCCACTGAGATTTAGTAGGTGCACATGTGGAACAGTAACAGGCTGTCCTTAAGCAAAGAGATCTTTGAAATTAGTTCTGGTAATCAGTGAGGCTAGACTGTATCCTCTACCATCAAAACAAGCAAAAATTCAATAAGTTCTATAATAGAGATACAAGCAAAGGAAAGGCATGTTGTGTTCTGACTACAGGGAACAAAATAGTCATTATGGTAGAGATGTCATTCACCCTAGAGCTTGAAACAGAGGAATTTATGATGGGCAGAAAATGATATTGTATTCTGTGCTGAGAAAAGAGCTTTTAAAAACAAAGCACAGAGGCCTGAAAGCAACTGCTGTGCTTGGAAAATTGGCAGTTGTCCACTACAGCTAAAGTATAATGTGCACCACTGTAGAAACTGGACATGTTAGCAGACACAGATTTCGGAAGTTTTCAGTGCCATAGGAAGGAGTGTGAAGCTTCTTTCAGAAAGATAATTAGTGACCTGTGCCAAATTACATTGATACGTCTTGTATAACACTGAGTGTCGTTGATATAGTTTTTTACACTTTGAGGGCCATCTGCACCATCTGTCAATAGGAGGTTGTGCTGCAGACATGACACTGGCCTCGGGCTGATGAGCACCTGTTCCCCACCACAGACATTTGCAGCCCACAGGCCCTCTCCTGTGCCATCCTGACATGAGAGTCCTTGGCAAGACATACGATCATGCCCTTTCTTACTTTCCTATTGGCATTTAGGTTGGATTCTGGGAACATTTTTGACTTACCTGGTTGATTAATACTATTCCAATAATAGTGCTGCAAAGAAACAGGGGTGGAATGCCATGTTCATTGTTAAAATGTAAATTTAAAAATTACTCAAGTCCCCTTCAAGGAAATAGTCAAGTCAGAAAAGGTAAAAAGCTGTACATAGTGGGACCGTGGGAAAACCTCTGAAGCTGTGAAAGGCGTGGGAAACTGTGTTGGATCCTGCAGAGGTCAACCCGCAGTTCTATGAAAGGCCAAGGATGTGCATGATGTTAGGGTCCCTTAAGAGAGTGGAGGAGTGAATACCAATAGATGACACCTGTCCATGATATGAAGTAAGGCCCATTTTCTAGGATCACATGTCCCATGCTAAATTTGGCATGTTTCTCCCCACCTTACATTTTTGTTACAAGTCTTAAATTCTGCCCTATTACCAATTGCCCCATGGTCACATGTCATCAAACTTCCATCTCCTCATAAAGGGATCTTCCCTCAGTCTGATTCCCTACTCTAGTCTCTTACTTTTTCTGGTAGGTATCTTCTCCCTGCTATTTGAAACCTTAAGAAAATTTACCCTGCCCCCCAATACATGAGATAGCCAACTTACGCTCTTACTACGTGTCCCCTGCATGCTGTGGCAGAACCAGTTCTATTTTAATTGATGGTTTACTTGTTCGTGTCTCACACTTGGTACTGGACCACTTGTTTGCATCTGATGGAAAGAGAAAACATTTTATTTTTCTATGACAAGACACTACCATTTTCTGCAGCATTCAATAAATTTTATTGAATGGAGATTCTATGTGGATGTGCTTTATAAGCTTTAAAGTCCCCTAGAAATATAAGATCCAGAAGCCAGGAGTCAGAGTCTTAAGGAGAGCTATGTCTTCTGTGGATTTGGCTGGCTGGTACTGAAGCAGGAGCCTCTGTCCCTGTCTTGTTTTTATGCTGCCTGTTGTTTGGGCTACTTCTAGTCACCTCCTTCCTCTTACCCTCCTCCATTCAGCTGGCCCCTGATACTCTCCTGAATTCACAGCAATGCCTGTAGATCATCCATGAACAATTTTGGGAAAATATTGAGCACCAAAGATATCTGTTCTCTAGTTCTCTAGTTGTAACCTTCAGACACTGAGCTCTGCCTTGTCAATAATAAAGGCCACTTCTCAGCTCCCTGTCCATACTCAAACTTGCAGGAGTTTTAGTCCTAGCTAGGCACTGCCATAGTCCTCAAACCAGCAGCAACAACTGGGATACTAAGTGTCACTTAGCATGGTAGTCACTAGAGCTATTCACCAAATAGTCTCAGATTTCTCCTTCCTGGCATACAAGGAATGCACTAGTCTATGCCCTCAACATTAGGTGGCAATTATGACTTGCTTTGGCCAATAAAATGTGAGCAAAAGTGAAAAGTGTCACTTCCAAGGAGAAGAATTAAGAGCCAGTGTGTATCCACCATATTTCTACCCTGCTGATGGAGTGACCAGAAAAGCATACATCACCATGATGGAGCCTCCACCAGTCTGGGACCCCAACTGACCACAATGAGCAGAGCCCAGCTGCTGACCCATAGTGAACGTGAGGTGTGAGCCAGAATAAAGCCCTGTGTGGCACTACAGAATTGAATATTTCAGATTGTTTGTTACTGTAGCATTGTCCCTGCAGTTTTTTACTTTATCCTAACTGATATACTTGGTCATTTTTTCTCTTTGGCTGTGTATTACATGGCAAAAGTTTCCAATTCAGGAAAATTGAATGTGGCATAAACTTATCAAACCATAAGAATATTTTGAAAAAAAAAAACTTAACAATCTGCCACTGAAGAAATTAAAGTAAAAATAAATAGGGACTACGTAGAAATTAAACCAACTAAAAAGGAATTCAATATTTCTTATAGGTAAACGGTTAAACCTCCAAAGAGTAAAACTGACATATTGAACATATAGAAATACCGAAGGAAGGTAGGCAGCTTGTCTTTTATTTTATAGTGAAGGCTAAGAAACATGTGGAAAAGGTTACCAAACTAAGCTGTTGAAGGCAAGAGTATAAATGAGTTCAATAACCACCCCGGTCTTTTTCTGGAAAGGAAGGGATTAAAGGGCAGAGTGAAAAGGCAGGCGGGTAAGATTAAACTAAAACAGAGAGTCAAAAATGATGGACCAGATGGCCTTTTCCTCTTCCTAGAACTTCTCATGGAGTATTTCTGACATGCCTACATTATAAACCACAGTGCAGATAAAGTGTTTTTAGAAAAGGCCCATATTCCATTCCTGAACTTGAACATCTCACAAGTAAATCATTTTCAGATGTTTCCAAATTAGGAACATCTACAGTTCAAGGGAAGATTTGCTTCACTCTCTGACATGTGTTTGATCTTTTCTATTTTATCAATTAACTGTCCATGTTTTCCTGTTTCCTCACTGCTCGGCTGATAATCTGTACAAAGAAAATGAACTCATGTCTGTGTGGAGACCACGTTATGTCCTGAATGATCTCCCCGACAGCCCAGCGTACCCATCTGAATCTGCTGGTACTTGTTCTCTGAAGAGGAGGTGAGGACTGACAACCAGAAAGACACAGGCTGTGACCCCCCGTGCTCTCTCTTGCAAGAGACCACGTGATTGTGAACACAGAATTCTGCACATGCACTAAGGAATACCAACATGGGTTGCAAAATGAGAGAGAACTTCTTAAAGTGGTAAATAGAGAATTCTTTAAAAACTAGTAGCTCCCTAAGTCGGTTTTTAAGAGATTTCCTCTAGCATACTCCTGGACTTAGACAAGGGAATAGAAGTAATATTTGTTGTGTGTGCCTAAATGAGATTAACACTATACTTACTTTTTAAAATCTTTAATTAGTTCTATGGTTCTATGAGTTGAATGTTACTTTTCATTGTATGACAATGAGGTAAATTATTTTAGAGAGGTTAAGTCACAGCCCTAATTCCCACAGTGAGTGACAGTGACAGTGATGCAGCTGAAACCACACTGGACCTCAGAGACAATGTCCTCTCCAGGGCACCACGATTTCCCTTCTAGGAGAAAGAGAACACCATTTGGGCATTCGGCTGAAAACCAGTGCCAGGCTTGTGTGTGGGTTACACAAAGGCAAGGATGTGGGCTGTGAGCAAGATAATTTTATAGGTATAAACTTTAAGTATAATAGAATATACTTAGAGTAAAATGCATGAATCTTGAATTTTACTTTGATGAGTTTTAACAACTGAAAACACCTGTGTATACACCTGTATATACCTTAGTCAAGATATAGAAAGTTTTCAAGCCCTCCTACCAGTACATTTCCCCACTTCACACTGTTCTGATTTCTATGACCACAAATTGCTTTTGCCTGTTCTTGAATTATACAAAAATGTGATCATATGGATATACCTATTGTACCTGGCTTGCTTTTTTCATATGATATAAAGTTTTTGAGATCCATCCATATTGGTACAAATATCAGTAGCTCCTTTTTATTGCTGAGTAATATTTAGTTGCATAAATGTACCAATAATTTTTTATAGATTCTTGTAAATTTTTCTGTCGATAGACATTTTCACTTTTTCCAATTTTGGGGTATTAAGAACAAAGATGCTATAAATGATTTTGTTCAAATCCTTCTGCGTGCTTATGTTTTCATTCCTTTTGGGTAAATGCCTAGGATTGGAATTACTGGATCATATATCAGCATCACACAGTTTTCTGAAGTGTTGTTAACATACTACGCTCCTACCAGGAATGATGAAAAGTTCTAGCTGTGCAGCATCCCGCTGTCAATCTTTTTGGTTTTGCTTGTCCTAGAGTGTAGGAAGTGATATTTCATTGTGTATTCTTTAAAAAGCTTTTTAAAAATATATTTGTCTCTGATTGTTTTTTATATCTGCCTTGATATTTTGGCCACATACTTTTTGCCATATGGAAAGTGTGAGCATTTATGAAATCTCACTGCGCTTTCAGCTGGTGTCTCCCCGAAGACTAGTGGTGGGGAGCGTCTTTACATGTGCCGGATACCCAGTTAGATGTTCCAAGTGAAGTGTCTGTTCAAGCAGCTTACTCATTTTTAATTGTACTTGTTTGTCTCTTTATGTTGATTTGTAGAAGTTCTACACATATTCTGGATACGTGCTCATGAGTAAGAAAATTTAATATTGTTAAGATGTTTATACTGCCCAAAGCAATGTACAGATTCAAAACAATCCGTATTGTTGCCAAAACATTTTTTGAAAAAGAAAAGTTGGAAGACTCATACTTCCTGATTTCAAAACATATAATAAAGTTACAGTAGTCAAAATAGTGTGGTATAGGCATAAAAACAGACAAATAGACAAATGAAATAGATTAGAGAGTGCAGAAGTAAACCCTAGAATATATGGTCAAATGACCTTCAGCAAGGGTACCAGGACCATTCAATGGGGAAAAGACAGTCACTTCAATAAATGGTGCTGCAAAAACTGGATATTCATATGCAAAAGAATGAATTTGGACCCTTATCTTAGGGCATATACAAAAATTAACTCAAAATGGTTTAAAGACCTAAATGTAAGAACTAATACTATACAACTCCTCAAAGAAAACATAGGGTAAAACTTTTATGACACTGGATTTGACAATGATTTCTTGGATGTGACACCAAATGCACAGGCAACAAAAGCAAAAGAAAGGCAAATGGTACCACACCAAACTAAAAAAGACATTTGAACATCAAAGAACACAATCAACAGAGTGAAAATGGGAGAAAATACTTGCAAATCATACATCTAATAAAAGTTAAAACAAATGGGGAGCAGCAGCTCAAGCCCAAAATCCCAGCACACTGGGAGGCCGAGGCAGGAGGATAGCTGGAGGCCAAGAGTTCGAGATCAGCCTGAGCAAAACCAAGACTCCTTCTCTACAAAAAATAGAAAAATTAGCCAGACCTGGTGGCACATGCCTGCAGTCCCAGCTACTCGGGAGGCTGAGGCAGGAGGATCGCTTGGGCCCAGGAGTTGGAGGTTGCAGTGAGCTGTGATGACGCCACTGCACTCCATCCTGGGCGACAGAGTGAGACCCTGTCTCAAAAAAAAAAAGGTAATAGCCAGGGTAAATAAAGAACTCTTACAACTCACCAAGAAAAATCAAATAACTCAATTAGAAAATGAGTGAAAGTCTTGAATAGATATTTCTCCAAAGATGATATAGAAACAACTAATAAGTGTACAAAAAAATGCTTATCTCCACTAATCATTGGAGAAATACAATTAAAAACTGCAATGAGACATCACCTCACATTCAATAAGGTGTCTGCTATCAAAAAAAAAAAAGAAGAAGAAACAAAGTAAGAAATAACTAATGACAAGGATATGCAGAAATTGGATACTTATGCAATGTTGGTGGGATAAAATAATGCAACTGCTGCAGAAAAAAGAATGGAGATTCCTCAAAAAATTAAAAATAGAACTCCCATATGACACAGCAATCCCACCTCTGGGTATATATCAAAATAATTGAAAACAGGATCTTGAAGAGATACTTGCACACCCATGTTCTTAATAGCACTATTCATCATAGCCAAGAGGTGGAAGCAACCCAAATGTCTATCAGTGGATGAGTAGATAAACAAAATGCGGTGTGTACATACAAAGGATTATTTTTCAACCTTCAAAAGGATGGAAATCCTGTCACCTGCTACAATATGGACAGACCTTGATAACATTATGCTAAGTGAAATAAGGCAGTCACAAAAAGACAAATGCGGTATGATTCCGCTCAAAGAGTTAACTAAGGTAGTCGAATTCAAAGAAATAGGGAGCAGAAGCCTGGATAGTAGGAAAAGGGGAAGTTTAATGGATACAGAGCGTCAGAACTGCAAGATGAAAAAGTTCTGAGCGCCTGTTTCAGAATGACGTGAATATGCTGAACCCAACTGAACTGTAAACAAAAAAATACAATTGCTTTTTGTGTGTTGACGTTGTGTCCTGTGACCTTGCTGATTTCACTTATTAATTTTAGGAAGTGTTTTCACAGATTCTTCTAAATTTATACATAATAACATCATTTGTGAGTAAAGAGAGTGTTGCCTCTTCCTGTCAAATTTCTTGCTTTTTCTTTTGTTCTCTGGTGTTTTGTTTTGTTTTGTTTTGTTTTGTTGCTTGTCTCATTGTCCTGGCTGGAACCTCCAGTACAATGTCAAACAGAAGAGATTAGAAGCAATATCTTTGCATTGTTTCTCATTTAGGGGAAAATGTTCAATGTTTACCATTAAGTATGATGTATGAATTAGGTTTTTATAGATATCTTTTATCATATCAAGGAAATTCTCTTTATAGCTTGCTGACTGTTTTTATCAGGATTAAACATTTAATTTTGTCAAAAACTTCTGAATATGTTGGAAATACTTAAATAGTTTTCACCTTGATTCTGTTAATGTGGTAAATTACATAGATCAGATTTTCAAATGTTAAACCAATCTGCTTTCCTGGGAAAAGTACCATGTAGTAATAATGTGGTATCTATTAACAGTAAATATTCTGGATTGTTTTGCTAACCCTAAACATGTTTCATCTATCCTTACAGTGTAAATTTTTATCTCAAAGTGTCTTTGTCATGTTTTGTTATCAGCTTTATGATGGTCTCATAAAATGATTTGGTGAAAGTTAGGATATCTTTTCTTAGAGTTTTTGAAAGTTTTTATTATTTATTCTCTCTTACTCTCTCTGTGTATATACATATATGTATATGTGTATATATATACATTTTTTTCTATAGATAAGGTCTTGCTCTGTCACCCAGGCTGGAGTGCAGTGGTGCCATCATAGCTCACTGCAGCCTCAAACTCCTGGGATCAAGTGATCCTCCTGCCTCAGCCTCCTGAGTAGCTGGGGCAACATACACGTGCCGTCATGCCTGGCTAATTTTTTTATTTTTTGTAGAGATGGGGTCTTGCTATGATGCCCAGGCTGGTCTCGAATATCTGTTTGATAGAATTCACCAGTAAAGATATGAATCTGCCTTATTCTTTATGGGAATGTATTTAATTACAAATTCTACTTCTCCCATGCACATAAGTTATTCCAATTTTCTACTTCTTCTTGTGTCAGTTTTAGTAAATCACGTTTTGCTTTCAAGAAATTTGTCCATTACAAATTTATTGGTATAAAGTTGTTCATGATATTTCTTTATTATATTTTTATATTTGTAGAATCTGTAGTATCCCCCATTCTCATCCTGGAAATTGGCATTTGTGTTATTTCTCTTTTACTGTTAATCAGTTTACCTAGAATTTTATTCAATTTATTAATATTTTAAAAGAACCAAATTTTAGCTTTGATAATTTTCTGTATTGTTTTCTTGCTATCTCATTGATTTCTGCTTTTTTCTTTTTTATTTTTCCCTGTTTATTTTAGTTTTAATAGCTCTTCTTTTTCTAATTTTCTCCTGTGCAATCTTAGATCATTGATTTTAAACTTCCTTCATCTCAACAGAAACATTTAGAGTATAACTTTCCCTCTAACCTCTACTTTAGGAACGTCCTCCACACTATATATGTCTTGTTTTTATTTTAAGTTAGTTTGAAATATTTTCTAATTTCCCTTGTGATTTTTCTTTGACCTTGGGGTTATTTTGAAGTGTGCTGTTTATTTTTTAAATATTTTTTTTTCTTATATATCAAATTACTATTGATTTCTAATTCAATATCAATGCTATGATAAAAGAGCATAGTTTGGACTATGTTTCAGTACTTCATCTTTATCCAACCATTGTGCTGAATGCTTGCAATTGTCAAAAAGAATCCATTTTTCATCACACATAACAATACGGTGTAGAAATGGTTCTCCCTTATGTCTTGACAGCAAAGAAAGGCAAGCTTTGAGATGATTTCTCTTCTGATGCTCATTTAATTCATGTGGTACCCATCTATCCAGCTTCTTTACCTTGCTGATTTGTTTCAAATGGCCCAATATTGTGGGAAAAATAACATCAAACCTTTTTGCTAATTCACATGTAGGTTGAGATGGATTTGCTTCCACTACGGCTTTCAGCTCATCATTGTCCACCTTGGTCTCAGGTCACCCACGTGGCTCATTTTCAAGATTAAAATCACCAGATTGGAACTTCTTTAACCATCGATGTACTGTGTGTTCATTAGCCACATCCTTCCCAAATACTTCACTGATATTTTCAGCTCTTTGTGCTGCATTGGTTCCACAATGGAGCTCATATTCGAAAATAACATGAATTTTTGACTAATCCATGGTTTCACAGAAATTTCTCTAAAAAAAATTTTGAAAGATAATCATAAGCCAAAACTTGCATTTGAAAGACTGAGGATGTACCTTCACAATAAACACAAAACAAGAAGTGTCAAAGTGAAATGTCAGAGGTATCAACTGTCAAACTTAGTATTAATACTTAAGGAAATCAGACATTTCTTACTTAATAACCTAATAATTTGTAAGATTTCAGAATTTTGTAATTTATTAAGGCTGATTTTATGGCCCAGCATATGGTCTATCTTGGTGAATAACCAATGGACACTGGGGAAGTACATATTCTGCTATTTTTAGATGTGGTGTTTTATAATATCAATTTGATCAATTTGGTTAATGATGCCATTCAAATCTTCTATATTCCTATTCCTGTTAGGTCTACTTATTGTATACAACACGGAGAAGGACATTGTAAAACCTCTCCCCGTGATTGTTTGTATATTTCTCCTTTAGCTTCTATCAGTTTTTTCCTCATGTGTTTTGAAGGTCTGCTATTAAACACATACACATTTAGGATTGTTATGTCTTTCCGGTAATTGACCCTTTTATTCATATGACAGATGAACTTTAACTGGGAGTGTGAGAACACGGTCAGAGGATGAGCTCACCCTGTAAAACTGAAGATGCTTGGTTCCCATGATGAGCTCTGAACACCAGTATCTGCCACTCGCTTGGATGGGACAGAGAGATACATGGGGAGAATGGTTGCCACTGCTTTAAAATAGATCTTTCCGTCTTAGGAGGTCAAGACTGTAGCACTGCATTTTCAAATGCCCTCTTCATTCATGAGGGATCTTTTAATTTTACCTTTCCTGTTCTAAAAGAGTAGTCAGATCTTAGGTGAAAGGGACCTTGAGACCTAAACATAGCTCTCAACCATAAAATCTGTGTGAAGATGAGTTGTGAGGTGGATACAAAGTAATTAGTTACTAATGACAAATTATTCCTATATAAAATACATTTTTAAGTAATTACCACATAATTGAATATCCACATTATAACATTATCTTCAGTCCTTTTGTGCTCCAATATATTTTCTTCAGCTGGGGTGAATGTAGCAGAGTTACAGTGAGGTGTCTGGACATGGCACGAGTTTCTCAGCTTAAGTCAACGTTGCCAAAGCCCGTGACGGCCGCGGCGGAGGAAGGAGGGGGAGAGGTAGTCACGTCAGTGAATGTGGAAGAACCGCTCAAGTTTAGAAAAGAAAATCGTGAGAGCACAGTATCTACTATCGCAACATCAGCTCTTTCACTGACTTGATCAACAGCAGATTACTTCTCTCTGCGCTTCGGTTTCTGCAGCCAAAATTAGGATGCTTCAGTGATCAACTTTCCTATTTCATCTGCCCTGACATTCTCCCACTCTATGACGCCTTTTTGTTCTTGAATTAATGTCATATATACACAGTCAAATGTCGATTTTTTGTTTTCCTGGCCTGTTTTCTAGATTTTTAAATTCAAATCTTGTCCATGTAACTAGAACTACTTTATTTTTTTAGAAGAAGTCCATGTATAATTTTATAGTTTCAATCACATTGTACACATAACTTTGCATCATGCTTTTATCATTCAACATTCCACCAGAAAGTCCCAATAAATTCTTTATAACCCTCACTGTAATGGTTGTATAATATCTGTCATATGATGAAATCATAATTTGTTCAAATACTCCATAATGATGGCATTGGGACAATTCCCACTTTTTCATCATGATAAATAACACTGAAATGAACATGTTATGCACAAATATATACATATTATAGATATAGGTACCTTATGGGAGAGAATATTTACAAATAATATATCTCATAAGGTATCTATATCTAGAATATATATGTTTTAAGAGGTAAAGGATCTGAATAGACATTTTTCCATGGAAGATATACAAATAACCAATAGGCAGATAAAATGATGCTCACCATTATTCATTATTAGGCAAATGCAAATCAAAATCACAATGAGTTACCATTCCACACCCACCAGGATGGCTATGATTACACAGACAATGGTGGGATATGAAAAAATCAGAACCTTCATTCACTGGTAATGGGAATGTAAAATGGTACAACCACTTTGGAAAACAGTTTTTCCATTCTTTAACATGTTAAACTTAGAGTTACCATATGACCCAGCAATTCCACCTCTAGATATATACCTCAAAGAAATGAAAATGTGTGTCCACACAGAAACTTGTATATAATTGTTTTATATAAATGTTTATAACAGCATTATTCATAAAAGCTCCAAAGTGGAAACAACTCATCTGTCTGTCAATTGATGAATGGATAAACAAAATGTGGTACATCATAAGATGTATATTATTCATTTATAAAAAGAAATAAAGTACTGATATATTCTACGATATAGATGAACCTTGAAAACAGCATGCTAAATGAAAGAAGACCAGCACGAAAGACCACATATTGTGTGATTTCATTTATCAGTGGCCAGCAACTGCTAGTGGGTAGAGGGTGTTTTGGAGGGCAATGAACGCGTTTTAAAAATAGATAGTGGTGATGGTTACACAACTCCATGAATACACTAAAAACCACTGCAGTGTACACATTAACAGGGTGAATTTTGTGGCATATAAATTGTATCTCAATAAAATCATCAATAAAAATTCATCTATGAGGCCAAGGATTAACATTGGAGAAACCAAACCTTATCAGGTCTAAGAATAGAGTCAAGAAGGGCAAAAGAATCTAAAAAGTGATGAACCGGATACATACTGAGACAGATGGGGAGAGAGCAACCATGGGAGAAGTAAGTCACACGATCCCATGACGTCTGCCTTGACAGCCACCGGGCGGCCTGGGCTTCCACTTCTGCAGGGGTTGGCCCTGGTGTGCCCAGGTGGGTTACTCTACGTCAGTGGTCCTCAGAGTACAGTCCAGGAACCTCTGAGAGTCAGCAAGATACTTTTACTTGTTCCATGAGGACAAAACTATTTTCATAATAAAACTAAGATATTATCTTCCATTTTTAGTCTTATTCTCCAATGAGTGTACAGTGGAATTTTCCAGAAGCTCCCTGGCATGTGACGACATCATTGCTCTGGCAATGAACGGGATGTGTGCTTGTGTACTCTTGTGTTTTAAATGCTTCTCAGTTTTAATTTCTAATATGATAAATTTCGATAGGTATAACCTATAGAAACTAAAGTTCTTTGGGGTCCTCCATAATTTTTGAGTATACTGAAGCCCTGAGATGAAAAGGTTTAAGAACCACTGGTCTAGACCAAAACCAGAGGCTTGAGCTTGATCCTGGAGGCTTCTGATGACGACCCTGTGGGAATCTACGTGTGTGGACATCGGGGCTGTGTGTGGCAGTGGACAACGGGGGGGCCTTAGATCCCGGGGGCTCCAGGGCTCCACTGAGTCTTCAAACAGAGTTCAATTTCACCAATACTGAAGCCCTACCAATAGTGAGTCTGATGAACATGGAGACTAGATGCTGGAGAAACCTTGGGAAAGAAAATGGGTCATAGTCTATTGCTCCTTTCATACTGAAGTCCTGTCTTTCTGGCTTTCTTATTCTGCCTCCCAGGGAAAGTTCAAAGTTTTGCCCGGTGATGGCCAGTTCACCTCTGCTCTTTCTCATCATCATCTTCTTAAGGAAGCCTTTGAGCATTAAGGGGCTAGGTGGGCCTCGGCAGTGCAGGTGGGATCCACGTGCTCACGGTATTGTTGCGGCTAGCACGCCCTATCCTAACTGTGGGTCCACCTCCCCACTAACCTGGAATATCTTCAAGGGCGGAGACTACTTCCTACCCGGATCTGTGTCGCAATGCCAAGGAACTTGCCTTGTACATAGTAAATGCTCAAGAAAGCTTTTGACTGAATCCACGACAGAGTGAATTTCTCCCAAACAGAACATGAGCGCTGGGCTCTCAGACATTATGAACGAGCGTGAAAAGGCTTTGAATCCTGCTGCCAATGGGCCAGAGGCTGAATAATGAATTGTGAACAATCAATCCAGACTCCACCACCACAGAGCTCAAACACGTCTAGTGCCCAGGATGACAAGAGATGAGAGCTCCATGAAAGGACGGTTCCATGCAAAGTTTCAGTGTTTTGCCAACATCACTGCCTGGGTACACCAAAGTGTCTGCAGCCACCGCCATCTGGCAGCCTCCTGTCAACTGCACAAAGGGGGGGGCCAGGCTCCCTGACAACAGCACCAGTGCTTTGGGGATGAAAACAGGGATTTTGTGTTTGACTCACAATGAGCATCAGAGAAAAAACACTGTAGCCCTGGAAAATGGCACCTGAAAAGTGAAGATGTGTACAAGGCTGCACCCAGACAGAGGGCCCTGGAAGCCTTGGCTTTTCCTGCTACTTTCTGAACGTGGCGCTGGACAACCAGAAACCCCATGCTGGAGGATGTTCAGGGCTCTGCCTCTTAAAGGAAGTAATAGTTAAGTTCCTGTTCAAGAAATTACTTCTTGGTAAACACGTCCTTAAGTTTTCTCAGATTTCAAGAGGTTTTCCAACAGAAAAGGGGCCGAGGAAAGCACTGCAAAGCAGCTCCCAGACAGCACCTCACCGGTTTCCCCCATTCTCTGTATATATGTTCTAACCAAAGCAAATGTACAGGGGTAGACTTAGAGCCTGGGTGAAGGAATTAAATATAGATGGCTTCTGAATTTTCAGGAAGCAACCCACTCCTATTTTCTCATTGATTGGAGAACATTTTAGGTGACTACTTATCAGGTTTCAGCAGCAGAGGCAGCTTCTTAATGGTATGATTTGAGAACCACTGAAAATTGTTTTTCTTCTCCAAAGATCTCTCTCATCTCCCCCAGTAGGCCTTTCCCAGAGCTAAAAGTCTAGGAATTACTCATTTTTTCTGCGTAAGACCTTGAAAGCTATAGTTACAAACTAATTCAAGTCAACGAAAATGTACTTCGCCTGTGCTATACTCTGGCCACACTCAAACTGGATTAACCTCCAAAGCGTGCACAAAGTTGTGGAGGTAGGGATGAAGGACATTATATGTACATAACAAATTCTAGTAAAAGTAAAACAAAACATACATACACACACACGCAGAGGCTACAAAAGGAGTGTAGAGATTTTAACTAGTTTTTATTGCTAATAATGCCATACTAGATATTATGCTAAGGTGCCTTAGATATCGCACAGTTTTTGCTCCTCAGAACAAACTTACAAGACAGCTCCAGAGTACAGACCTCGTTTTAGGGCACCTGAAAGAGAATCCTTGGAGGGTTTAAGTGATCAGTTGTTCTCACAGTAAGTGCCAGATTTGTGGCTTTGAAGCCATATCTGTCTGGAGCTACAGGCCTTTTTCTCTCTACACCTTCAGACCATCCCCTACAGGGAATACAGAAAGGTGCCCTGGGGGCAGTGTTTCTAGCAAAGCTTGGACGGTTGACCTTTAATAAAGGTTAGGAATAAAAGGATTTCAGGAAGAGAGAACAGGATACTCAAAGGTACAAAATTTAGCGGGGAAAATACAGCTTGAGAATTATCTGAGTAATTGAGCACCTGAGAAGACACAAATACTATGCAGAAGAAGGTTGTGAGTTGTGCTTCTTTCAATACATGCCTTTGTTAACTCCTTTCATTCTGGGAAATAATAGGATGGAACCTTAGACAGGGACGCTCCGGCCCCAGGATCCTGGGGATGCGGCAGAGTCTGGCCGATTCTGTGGGCGTGGCAGGCAGGGGTGGGGGTTCAGATGCTACGCAGGGTGTGCAGGAGGACAAAATGCAAGTCTACATGAATGTTGCCTGCTCAGGGAAAATAAAAACCAGGCCATCCCCAGAAGGTCATGTTAGCAATCTTAAATCCCACCATGGAACACGAGCAGATATCAGATGCGCTCAGAAAATGTGCTGACAGCAGGGCCTCCGTTCTGGATGTTCACAGAGGTATTCTAGCAGATGGGCAGTGGGCTGAGGCAGGAAAGGCGGAAGGAGAAGGCGATGCTGAGAAGCAATGAGGCGCAGTGTAAGCAAGACTGGGGGAGCCGGCAGGAGGTGCTGAGCTGGGCTGGTGTGGTTTTCCTCCTGGGGCAGGAAGTCTACCCTGTTTTGTTTTGTTTATTAATTCTGGGCATGTCAGTGCCCTCAGAGTGGCAGCTCCAGAATGAGGCCAGGGCACCAGCCATAGCCCACGGGGATCATGCTCTTAACCACACTGTGCACTGCTGCATAGACAGCCCCTCTGCTGTAATCAGCTATCGTTATTTGGGATAGAAAATTCATTTTGTCTCTCAGCATTTTAGGATTTAAAATCTATGGGGTCAGGTGTGGGTGTATGAGCCTGTAGTCCCAGTTACTTGGGAGGCTGAGGCAGGAGGATCACTTGGGTCCAAAATTTCAAAACCAACCTGGGCAATATAGCAAGATCCCCCCTCTAAAAATACAATACAATAAAATAAAATAAAGCCTAAGGGGAGTAGAAATGGCACAATATTGTGTTGGACTGGTAGCTGACCTGCAAAACTATAATAGCCTATAAAAAATCTCATTATTTCTAAATTTGAAGCAAAATATTTTAAATCAATCAATCTCAGTAATTCCAGTTTTGCTGTCATTTGAACAGAGGTGAGGCTATGCGTTCCCTTTGTTGTTGGTATCATTGTTATTGAATGGAAAGAGGAATAGGAAAGCAAGCAGGCAAAATAACACAACTTGCAATTGCTGTAGTGGAGGCATGTGTAAGGGTACATCTGCCAGAGGAATCAGGGAAGGCTTCCTGGAAGAGGAAGCATTTTTCCTCAGAAGAGTGGCCAAACAGAGGAGCAAACAGAGGGTGTTCCAGGCAGAGGTGAAAATGCGGGTGTGAGAGAGCATAGTGTGTTTCGGGAACTCCAAACAAGTTCAAAGGTGGGAGCGTGGAGTGCAATGTGGAGGTGAGGAGGGATCTGCAGGACAAGGAGGCAGGCGCCAACCAGCGTCCTGTGTGTCATGCTCATGAGTTTCGATCTGGGGAGCCGCTGAAGAATTTTTGGACGAGAAAACGAGAATGCAGTTCCATCTTAACAGCTCTTCCACGTGGCGGAGCGAGAAGGCCCGGAAACCATTCTGAATGCTGGAGACCCGGCTGCAGGGAACAAGGGAAGCTCAGAGTCTTTCTCTGCAAGGGACGGGTGACGAGACTGGGCGTTAAACGGAAGCGCAGCGTGGAGAAATAGGCAGAGTAGGGTCTCCAGATGTAGCAAAGAGAATGCAGGACACCTGGTTAAATGTAAACTTCAGATAAACAACAACAACGGTTTCTGGTATAAGTACCTCCCGCGCAGTATTTGCAACAGGAATCAGAGGTGGCAAGTGGGAGGTCAAGGGACAGCCCGCGGATGCCGAAACCCAAGGCTCTTTGTATCCAGCCGCCACGATGATTTCCCACCACACGCTTTTATTTCACTCCAAGCATAAGCTGATGCGCCCGTCGGGCGTTCTGATAAATTCGCGCCGCAGGGGAAAAGGAGCAGACTCTGCGTCCTCCGTGCCGGGTGGCCGTCGCCGCTGCCTGGGGACAGCGGTCCCGAGCGCCCACCGCGCGGCCGTGCCTGGTGCTGCGCTCGTGTGACCCCGCGGGGCCCACCGCGGACGCCCGCGCAGCGACGGGCGGGGCACGGCCCGGGCAGGAGGGGCTCGGGGTCTGGCGACGCTGCGCTGCGGCGGGACGCGACGGGGCGCGCAGCTGCTCCAGGCTCCAGGTGACGCTGGGGCGGGGTTGGGCGGGAGGGCCTCGCTCCCATCTCTGGGAAATTCGCAGACAGACGGCGCCAAAGCAGAGTGTTCCGCTGGGGGCTGTTCCCGGGACCACCCAGGAGTTTGCCCCGGGAGCACCAGGACGTCTGGCAGGACCCGGAGCGCCCTGGCCGGGCCCAGGCCCAGGCAGGAGGCAGAGTCAGGGCCAAGTTAGGACTTTTCCCGGATTCTAGACTCACCCATACTGTGACTGTTTCGCCCTGGAATAAGCAAGGAAAGGAACATATTTCTACTGCCATTAATAGTGAGGGAACATCCTAAGAGTTCATCTGGGGAATATATTTAATCACAGCATGTGGTGCAGGGGAGGTTTGTGGCAAGGAATTCAAGTGGTGTGGAGTTTGGTTCTGGTTTTGCCACCAACTGGTTATGTGAACTTGAACTCATCACTTAAGCTTTCAGAAGTTCAGTTTTTTCCAACACAAAATGTGGAGATTGTCTTATGTCAGCGGATTTTCAAACTGGGTCCCGTGGAGCCAGAAGGTTCCCCTAGGTTAAGAGCAGCAGCGTTCGAGGCTGGGTTCTCCCCATCAAGCCCTCCTGCCAGAGGAGCAACGCTTAGCAACTGTTCAACTAGGGGTTCCTTGTACAGTTATATATGAGGGGAAAATGTGTCATTGTTAAGAATACAGAAACACTAGTCTAACAGATACGAATACCCTTCCAATATTCTATGCTTTGGGGATTTTATTTGTTTTCCATCCTGCTTTTCATCCTATCTTCCACAGATTTCACATATTTAAAGTAGACATTAAGGAATAAAATGGGAACAGAGATTTTGGAGGGGTTACAAATTTGAGGGCCATCAATTGCATATCATTGTCCTGGGCAGGGATGATGGAAGTAAGATTTTGAGACACTTATAAGCTACATTGTAAGTTTTATGCACTGAAAATTAAGTATGAGCATCGAGTGGCCAGGTCAGAGGAGGAAGAAGTGTTGCTGGAGTGATCCGGGCAGAAGGGGGGCCACGGGCAGCCCTGGAGGAGTGAGGCTTGGCTGGGAAGAGAGGTGAGGGGCATTTCATAAAAACAAAAAGGTGGTGTTATTCAGAGCAGAGTGATTAATGGTTTTAGTTAGACCAGACACTGAAGGACAAATTAGCAACCAATAGCACAGCTAACTGAAGTGTCAGGCCGCATGTGCTTGAGGGGCTAAGGTAAGGAAAGATTTCAGCAGCCGTGAGCTCGTGGGCTCTTACAATGAGGCCACGGATAAGAAGTGCAGAGATCAGTACTCATGCTTTACACTGATTTGTGGGCTTAATGTTGGATTGCTTCGAAGCTTCCAGACTCCCTCCACTGTCCTTGTGTGGCACTGTAGAGAGTGATTCAGGGTGCTGGTTTAACACTGGTGGATGTGGTTGTGAGTCCTTGTCTGTCCCTTGCTGACGTTATCTTTATGGACACTACAGACCTAGTTTCTCTTTTTATCAGCTTCATCATAGGATAGGGACATTGGCTAACAACACAGGCATTATCAATAGTACTAGTTTTTAGTCATGAGGGTCAACTAGATAATGGATAAAAATGTGTTTTGTAGAGTAGCAAGAACAGAAGGATTTGTATACCAACATATGTTGGCTAAAAATTAAATTCTGCAATAGTGGCAGGTACTATGACCTATGGAAAAGCTAAACATTCAGGAGTAGCTCTTCTTCACTCTTTTTCTTTATATCTGGCTCAGGAGGAACTAAAATATTTGTTGCATTCAAAAAGAGGTTTTTCCTGGGGGTTTGAGGGCTGCTCTGTTTCAGGCAGCAGCAAGAAGACTTTGCTGGAAATTTTACACGAAATAATTCTGTGTGCTTTCAAACCAAAATGTTTCTGTTTTTATTTTAACTAATGACTATAAAATGAATGACACAAGCTTAGGGACTAATAAAGATCAACCACAGAAGAGGAAAGAAAAAACAGCTCAAACCTTACATTCTGCTGGAATTCATTTAAGCATACAATGAGGAATGTCCATGGGCAAACCACCCACTAAAACCAACAAAGACTCTCCTGCATATTAAAAGCAAAAGCATACCATTAAAAAAAAGAAAAACCAAAAACTTTTGGGTGGGACAAATATTCAAAGCATCTGTTTCATTAGGAGTAAAATCATTCTAATATACTATCAAGAGCTCTCCTCCCCCAAACTAATAAAAGCCCCATTGCTTTGTGGGGCATCTGTCTTACTGGTCTTAGGGAGTACAGATCTAAAAACACATCCCTGGACAAAACATTTCTATACTGGCTGAGATTGTTTCCTTGTCTGCCTAACTCTGAATTCCTGCTCAGAATTATAGCTGAGAGTAACTGAATGGGTTTTCAAGAAATGTTTGTTGAATTAATGAATGACAAATAGTGACCAAGAATGGCTCTTTTCCCATTAGTAATCCTTAGTGTTGCTACAGGAGGAGAGAAATTTCTTCAAAACTTCTGAGCGATTAGCTTCTGCTTTAAAAAGCTGAAATTGAATTGTTGTTATTGGAATAGCATGACTACAAATTTTCTTGGTCACAGTGTTTTCTTACTGTTAAAAGAAAAGTAGGACATGTCTGCTCATGACACAGCCCCAAGTTTTCTAAATTTTGTTTACACATCCAGATGTGCAGGGATTCAGGATGATGGGTGAGGTGAGTGAGTGCATAAGCCCTTGAAAGTAGCCAGTCTGCTCTGGTCGCGCAACGTAGGAAACCTACATGGATTTTCTGTGCGTGCTCCTTGGAGCAATCGGGCCCCTCTGTGTCGTGCATTTCTCTCTCCTTAGGGAGACCCAGCAAGCCCGACGTCAGCACGTACACAGCTAAGGTCAGGCCAGTCACAGGGCTCCATCCTCTGCAACACTTTGAAGTCAGCAGGCTGAATATACTGTATTCCATCACACACGAGTGTTTGCACCACACTGTGTAAACACAGTCTGAAGAAATGAAGAAACTATACTGCCCTCATTCTTTAAAAAAAAAAGCTGAGGGAAAGTTTATGAGCACATATACATGACAAAACCAAGTAGATAATAGGTAAATGCTCAGAGGAAATGTTTTTCTGCTAGGATTGCTCTATTGCCTGAGAGAAGTATTTCTGACAAAATAATGGATCAGATAGCATTTTAACAATCTCAGCCTCCAACCGTCATGATTTGGGCTTTTAATCACTACACTAAAAAAAATATGTTGGTTCAGAGATGAAAAAGCTAAGAATATAGAAGATGCCTAATGGCTTAGTCTATGTTGTAATGGATTTGGTTTACACAATCACAAGTAATTGCTTTTTAACTATACACATTTCACATTAAAATTCTTTTGCCCGTGGATCATTGCATAAACTCATCAGAGTCCCATCGTACCTCCACTGCAAATAGCAAGTTTATTCAGTCTAGAACAAGGACTCTCAAGCATATCTGGTTAGTGGAGCACTTGAAAGTCGTAGTACCTTCATAGTGACTGCTGGGTAGGAGGAAAACAAATTTTCACACACATTTCTTGCACCTTTTCAGATCCTGTCACCTCACTGGATTCCCCGGTACCACCCTAACTCTCATCTCTTAACCCTTTGCTGCTGACCCTCTGGGTTTACCTTCTCCTGGTTTGGTTTCTTAGCAAAGGGTCGGCTTTGTCAGCCCAGCCCTACGTCCCATCACCAGCGTTTGCTTCTGTGCAATCCGCTGATGTGGTGCGTGACCACCGCATGGCTCCAGGCAAACGTGAGCTGCACCAGGCCTGACAGTAGCACTGGATGCCAGGTGCAGGCCTTTGACCCGCTCATGGAGGCCGTGGAGGACTGTTGTACATGAGATGAAAGCAATGTTCTCAAACGATTCCTCTGGCGGCAGCAGCACGAAGGCGAGTCAAGACACAGAGAGTGAACGCAGACCAGCTGGACTTAAACAGAAGCTTTGCAATTTACTCAGTGGAAAGGTTTGAAAGACAGAGCAGTAAAAGCCAAGTTTACTCAGAAAGGAAGATGGATAAATTGAGGAAAAA
This sequence comes from Daubentonia madagascariensis, assembly GCA_023783475.1. Classification (NCBI taxonomy): domain Eukaryota; kingdom Metazoa; phylum Chordata; class Mammalia; order Primates; family Daubentoniidae; genus Daubentonia; species Daubentonia madagascariensis. The sequence goes on from JAKFHU010001035.1 coordinate 4,691,613, forward strand.
GAAAATCAAGGGAAAAAATCTGGGAAGAAGAAAACAAATTTGATGTTTGACATGTTGAGTTTATAGAGCTAATGGGCTGTCTCACCAGATAGGTCTGAAAGGCGTAGAGGCATCAGTAATTTACTGAACATAGATTCTCTGCCAGGAATTTTATAGGACATATTGCTAAGCCTCACAATACTCCTGTAAAGTAGATGTTTTTTGCTCTCATTTTATATAAAAATGGAGACAGAAAGATAAGTTATCTTGCTCATCTTATGGGGGGCAGAATTGGTGTTTGAACAAAAGGTCTGTCTCACTTCAAAGTCTGGATTAGACCCAAAAGATCAAATTGCACGGAAGTTGCAAGAGGCTAAAATCTACCCAGATCAAACCAAATAAGCTGCAAGTCTAAATCCCTTTCCGCTGCATTTCCCTGCTCCTGGTGGCTACAGACTGGGTCTGTGCTGATTGCTGGATTCCTGCCTTAGCAAGATGAATTTGGATGGTGCTTGTAAGCTGCTGGGAGGGTCAGGGAGCCGGGTGCAGGGGAGGGGCAGGGGTCATCTGCCACTGGGAACCTGCCTGGAGACTTGAGGGCCACCTGACCCTCCTTGTGTGGGGGTCATTTATTCCTCTCTCTGTACCCCACCTGAAGACTAACTAACATTGGCCAACTTCTAGCCCGTCTCTACCCAAATTAAATTCATCAAGACCTCCTATCTTTGTGGACTTGCTAGATACGTCTTATATCAGTTCTGAGACAGCATCAAATATTCTTTAAAAATCATTAGACCCAAACAAGAGCAAGAGCTTTATAAAGATGCTCAAGGCAAGCCATGGCTTTTGTCAGGAAGAGATTTAAAAACAAAAAAACCATTGCTGATCCAGATTAGGCAAGTATTTTTCAATAGCCTCAAATTTGAGATGGCTGGGTAGAACCCACAACTCTTGCTCAGAGACTTCTAGAATAGAATTCAGAAATAGAGTAAAATCCTGTAAAATGCTTGGCTCCCAAGGGGATAAGATAGGTTTCAGATAAAATATGTTACCTTACACATATATAGCATCTCTAGTTGATACAGAAAAACTACAATAATTTCACTATTCCCTATCATAAGTGAAATATCACTATTTCACAGTTTTATTGGTGAATGGAGACTCAGAAATGTCAAAGATTTGCCCAAGGCCACATAAAATGGCCTACTGAATTCAAAGCCAGTGTTGGTACCCGCATCTCTGTGACCTATCCCTGAGCATTTCAGTGAGAGCCAGCCAACTTCTGATTGCTAGAACCTGCGGGGTTTTTTGTCTATCAGCTTTCTCTGTCCACCTATGCCCACTCTGTATGCCCACAGGCAGGCTGGACATGCCAGGGGGTCCATATGTCCCAGACTGGTCCTCATCTAAAAACTGACTTGTATATACCCTAGTGCCCTTCCCCTTCTGGTATATAAATGCCGAGACACATTCTACATTTGTGCTCAGATTTCCCCAGCAGGACCAAGCTAAGTTAATGACACTTTTAACTTGTTTGATAACAAATCTTCTATTGGCTCTCTTCTCATCCCTGTGTCATTCCTTGAATCACTTCTGAAATAAACTTTTTACTCGTATCTTTGTTTCAGGGTTTGCCTCTAAAGAAACCTAAGTGAACACAGCCAAGTATGTCTGATCCCAAAGCCCAAACAAACTCTTTCTACTACGTGCTATTGAAGGAGGCAAAGGCTGCACGTGGTGCCCCTTGAGAAGAGCAAGGTGGGAAAATATGGATATGAAGCCCAAGTAGACCCTTTAAGTCTGAGGACACAGAAAATGGTGGTGAGGCCAGCAGCAAGGTATTTAAGAGACATATGTACATTAGACATTTATAAAAGACAATAGGTTATTGTGAGAATTTCGGAGCAATAACCAACACTTTAAACCAAAGCACCCAACTGATTGTAGGATCCTCCACCTCTGCAATCAGTAGTTGAGAGGAGACAGAGGCCCAGACAGGTGAACGGATGAGCATGGAAAGGATCCAGGAGGGTGGAGAGTGGGACTGAATGAGGTTCCCGCAGGACTGTCAAGCTAGGGCTTATGCAGGGCCATTGGATGTTGCCGCTTTTCTTGGTCAAACAGGGTGGAATGTCAGCAATTTCATATGGTCAACCTTATAGACTGGGAATCAAAATATCTTATTTCGAATCTTTTTAGAACTCTCCAAACTTGCTCTTTTGCATGGCCGTTTGCCATCATACAAAATGCTTGGAAAGGACTTGGGTTCAAATATTGACTGGCTGTATAGTGTCGAACATGTCACTTCATCTCTCTGGGTCTGATGTCCTCATGTGTAAAAATGGGAACAATGAGGCCCATCTTGTGGGGTTGTTGGAAGAATTAAATGGAACAATAAAAGTGAACTCCAGGTGCCAGCCCTCAACACAGAGGGGCTACTCAATGACAATGCCCCACCCTGCTGTGGGGTTCCCTCCAATTCTAAGCACATCTGTAAGAAAACAGCAACCCCGATACAGGGGGATTGGAAGGCTATGAAGTGCAGCTAACAATAATAACAATTTGTTGATGATTTGTGATTTTTATATATTAAGTTATCCACATTAAGGGAAAAGTAAATTATTTGACTGGATTTGGAAAATCCCTGGGAGAATTTTTTTTCTAACATGAGGAAGAAAAAAATCCCTGAATATTTAAAACTGTGATTGTAAGATTTCTGGCATTAATAAATAGTCAAGGGAGTTATTTGGGGTGAGGCAGGAGTTTCATTTCAACACTGTTAAAGTCAAAATGCCAAAGCAGACTAAATATTTGTAATAGAAAGTTCTGGGAATTTAAGAGTTCCTTTGAACTAAGGCTTATGCACAAAGTTAGATCAAAGGTTCTGCCAGGTAAGATAGGATTTATGGAAGACAAGTTTTAAATTCAGAAAACCTGGGAGCAAATCTTACTTTTGACAACTCATTACACAGTGATGAGTCTCTCAATAACAGAGATACATTCTGAGAAATATGTCCTTCGGTGATTTTATCATTGCGTGAACATCATAGAGTACAGTTACACAAACCTATAACCTACTACATACCTAGGCTATACCGTATAGGCTATTGTTTCTAGGCTACAGACCTGGACAGCATATTACTGTACTGAATATGTAGGCAGTGGTAAATATTTATGTATTTAAACACATCTAAACATAGAAAAGGTACAATAAAATATGGCATAAAAGATAAAAAATGGTACACCCTATATGGGGCACTTAGCACAAATGGAGCTTGCAGGACTGGAAGTTGCTCTGGGTGAGTCAGTGAGTGGTGAGTGAATGTGAAGGCCTAGGACGTTACTATACACTACTGTAGACTTTATAAACACTGTACACTTAGGCTCCACTAAATTTATTTTTAAAAATTTCTTTATTCAACAATAAATTAACCTTAGCTTACTGTAACTTTTTGGCTTTATAAACTTTTTAGTTTTTCTAAAATTCTTTGACTCTGTTGTGCTAACACTTAGCTTAAAACACAAACACATTGTACAATTGTACACAAATATTTTCTTTCTTTATATCTTTATTCTGTAAGCTTTTTCTATTTAATTTTTTTTTTACTTTTTAAACTTTTTTGTTAAAAATTAAGACACAAACACACACATTAGCCTAGCCCCATACAGGGTCAGGATCATCAAGATCACTGTCTTCCACCTCCACATCTTGTCCCACTTGAGGTCTTCAAGGGAGTCATGGAGTTGTCATCTCCTCTGATAACAATGCTTTCTTCTGGAATAATTCCTGAAGGACCTGCCTGAGGCTGTTTTACAGGTAACTTTTTTTCATAAGTAGGAGTACACAATAAAATGATGATAAAAAGTATAGTATAGTAAATACATAAATCAGTTACATGGTCATTTATTATCATTTCAAGTATTATGTACTGTATATAGTTGTATGTGCTAGACTTTTATATGACTAGCAGCACAATAGGTTTGTTGACACTGGCATCAACACATACATGTGAGTAGTTTTGCTCTATGACATTGTGATGGCTACTATGTCACTAGACAATAGGAATTTTTCAGCTCCATTAAAATCTTGTGGGACCACCATCATGTATTTGGTCATTGACTGAAATGTTGTTATGTGGTGCATGACTATATATGATTTTGGATAAAGCAATACATGTTTCTGATTCTCAATTTCCAACCTATAACAGAAATGTACCCACATCACACAATTATTGGGATGTTACATAGGCAATCTCTGGAAGTATTATTATCTTAGAAACTGAACAGTATTCTTTATTTGATAAACTGACCATGTACACACCTAAAAGATGATGGCTATCTCCTTTTTACTCCACTATATGAAGCTGCAGGAGATGCACTTTTGAATGAAGAGAAGTGGGAAGTGACACTGCCCAGAGGGGTAGGCACACATAAGCAGGGGAAAATGGGGTAAAATTTAAAAAGGCATCTTTAGGAAAGTTATTAAATTTATTGTCTATAAAGTAAATTATTTTATCTTTGCAAAAACATTGAGCATTTTGGACTTTAATTTGGTGGACTGCATTTATTTCTTGCATATCTGGTTAGTAGACACCACAGTTTTTATTTTGCAGGTAAGACAACTAAGAAGCATGGAAATGAATTGACTTCACGCATCCACTGTGAAACAAATAGTTCTCAAGCACTTCATGTAGTTTGGACTTAACAGGCCCCAAGTTGACTCATGATCTTCCTCCCAAATCTGTACCTTTTCCAGAGGCCTCCATGTCTCTCTGCAAAAGACAATTCTAGGTATGCCATGGAACAAGCTATCATACTTGACATTTCCCTATTTCTTGCTGTATACAGTAAACCAATTTCCACATCTCCTTGACTCTGTCTCTAAAATGCACACCAAAGTTGTCCTCTTTTCTTCATCTCTACTTGTGCCAACTTGGTGAGTCATTGTTATTTTCATCAAGTGGACCAGTAGAATAGCATTTCATTTGTTTCCTTATGTCTCAGACAAAGTTTCCCTAAAGCAGTGTCTTAGGCAAACACTTGGCTGCAGGTAGCTTATTTGTGAGTTGATTCCAGGAACCTAAAATGAGGGAGAATTTGGAGAAAAATGGAACAGAGGAAAACAATTAGGAATGCATCATTGAGCTAATTACAACTATCACCACCTGCAGGTTCATGCCCTTGGGATGAGCTGAGGAGCCAGAGAGGGTGAATCTCAAAATCATTCCCCATAGGGTTGAGAGGCTACAGCATTTACCTCCAGGCTCCAGCAGTTGAAGGTCACCCCTGGAGGTAGTAACAACCTTGCACCTCCACATTTCTGGGCTGCACCAGCTAGAACTCCCAAGGCTTTGTATGAAGCCTCAAAGCAGTTCTGTGAGAAATACCTTTAACTCTTTGTCTTAGTCCTCTTTGTGTTGCTATAACAGAATACCTGATACTGGGTAATTTATAAGCAATAGAAGTTTATTTGGCTCATGGTTCTGGAGACTGGGAAGCCCAAGAGCACAGCACTGGCATCTGATGAGAGACTTCATGCTGCATCATCCTATGGTGGAAGGAGGAAGGGCAAGAGAGCAAGACTAGGCCAAATTTGCTTTTATGAGAAGCCAACTATTGCCATAACAAATGCACTACCACAATAACCATTTTAATCTATTAACGAGGGCAGAGCCTTCATGACCTAATCCCGTCTGGTTAGGCCCCACCTCCCAAAAATGTGGCACTGGGAGTTAAGTTTCCAACTCAAAAACTTTGGGGGACACAGTCAAACCATAGCACCTTTGAAGTGGGAAGCCATCAGTCTCCTAAACATGTGGTTCAGGATTCATTTTGCCAACCATGAGGGATCTAACATAAGACTAGTGGTGTTGCCAGAAGCTATAACGTGGTACAAGCCATTTTCCACAACAGAAAATTCAAAAAGTGACTGACACTTTGTAAAAACAGGATTTATTTTTTGCTGATGATGCTTAGGAAAACTGTGTCCTTGTTCAAAATCATACCAGGGAGAATACAATAAAATTTTACCAAGCTAGACTGTGTCAAAAGCATTTGAGATGTATTCCGCACTGTCTAGTACTATAACCACACGTGGCTATTTAAATTTAAATTAATTATAACTAAGTACAATTAAAATTCAGACCCACAGTTACATTACCCATTTCTCAAGTGCCCAGTAGCCACATGTGACTAGTGCTACTGTACTAGCCAGCACAGAACATTTCCATCCTTGCAGAATGCTCTACTGGAGCATGCTGTTGTACATTATCTGTGGTTGACAGCAAAAGTGGTGGAGAACTCTTGCTGTTCCTGTATTCTGGTCCCTTAATAATGTAATTTTGCAGGAAATCCATTGGGCTGTTTCTCTACCTCTCAAATTGGAGCTCACCATGTGACTTGCCTCAACCCCTGGGAACTTGGTTAAATCCATGGGCGTGCTGACAAGCACCTACACATTACCACTCCCTCTCTTGCTGGTTTTGGTTCCCAGCACTTCCTGATGTGTGTCTTTCACGTTGTAGGCATTCAAGCTGTTCCCTCATCTCTTTAGGCCTCACAGGGCTGTGCTGGTGCCATTCCCTCTGCTGAGAAGTACTTTGCCCCTGCCTAGCCACCTGATGTCCTCTCAGGTGTGAAGACCCAGCTCAAATCTCTCTCTGTGCAGCATCTCTGGATTACTTGTTTGCTCTGTCTCCTTCCCCTAGCGTGTTGCACACACCTCCACATGGGAACTGAGCAGATAATACTAAAACACTTTTCCCAGCCCTTCCATCCTCACTAGACAGAGCACCTCCTGATAGGAGAAACTTTATATCTTATCCTTGTCTCTATGCTTTGCTTCTGTCATCGTGCTTGGCACTGAATAGATACCTCGTAAATCCCCAATTGGACAATTGGAAATATTTTACAAATTTATTTTGCACTTCATTTAACTCCTTGTAAATTTCTTAAATGGATGCAATTCATACAGTAACAAACATCTACTGCCTAATCCTCCTCTCCAATTTCTGAATACTGCTCTGTATTCCAACAGCTAAGAAAGTTCTATGTGTAGCTGTATCTACTGACTATTAGCCAGTTTCCCTCATTCTGACATTCAAATAATTTCAGACCACAGTGATAAAAGCTGTGGCTTAGTTTACGTAGGCTCAAATTTAAGAGGCTCAAACCCTTTTAGTGGATTCCTGCTTGCTCTGAGATAAGTCACTCCCTTCCCCCAGCATCATCCCTCAGAACTGTGACTCAAGACTCTCCTGCGGAATATCCCTGCATGGAGGAGACTTGTAGGAGTGGAAAATAGCCTGTCCTCTAACCCTGGTGCCCAGCATCACTGAAAGAACAACTTAGTTCAGTCCCAGGTTTTCTACTCTTTTAATGCTTTATCTTGAGGAAGGCACTTAGCCTCTCTGTGTCTTGGTTTGCCCATCTCTAGGTGAAGGTAATGACAGCCTTGCAGAGTTATATTGAAAATTACAACCGTGTATGCACATATCCAGAATCTGTCTACCCCAGTGCCTGGCACTTAGGCACGGCTCAGCACGTCATAGCTACTAAAGAAGATCTAGAATCCATAATCTCTTACCTGTTAGGATACTTCCAAAGTGTGTGACTCTTCCTGTCAGAGGCCTGCAGCCCAGAGAAGTGTGTCTTCCTGTCTTCAGGATCTTCATACCGTTCCACTGTGTCTGATCAGAAAGCAAAGAAATATTTAGAAGTCATTGAACTCTTGGCTTTCATGGCTGACCTTCACACTGTGTAGCATATGCTGTTCCATCTGAATGATGCTTGGAAATGTCTGTTCTTCACCCCAACATGCTGTCAACACCATCCTGCTTGGTGATGGAACACCCCCAGCCCACGTAAACAAGCACTTTCTAGGTACATTCTCGTTGGGTTAGCTTGACTTTTAGGGAGGATTTTTTTTTCCTTCCAGATGTTCCTTGTTAAAATGCAGTGAATGATTATGAGCACTCGTTAATATTAACACTTTTAGTTAATATTGCAATTATTAAATGTCCTTATTTACTGATACTTAAGGCTCTAACTAAATATGCAATCTGTTTGGCCCTTGTGACATACTGATACTGAGAGTGCAGAGTCAAGAAGCCCCAGTTCCACCCTTGGCTCTGCCAATACTAAGCTGTGTGGTCAAACCGTGTCCTCTTTCTTGACTTCATTCCCTTAGTGTAAAGTGAAGGGCTTGGATTAAATGATATTTCACATCTCCTTTTGCTCTGACATTCCCTGCCTCGACAGGTTCCTGGTTGATGTCTGAAGAGAAGGAAACACAGTCCTGGTTAGTTTGCATTTTGAGAGGCAGGAGAAAGAAAATGATGAAGATGGAAATCTGAGGCCTGGCGTTGGGGCGGGAGGTGGTAGTGAGGTCCAGGCTGCCCCGGGGAGTCTGTGCTGTTAGGGTGGAGGCACAGGATGCTCAGGGAGCAGCAGGAGGGAACCCCCACAGGGAGGTGCCAGGAGGAAGGGGTGTGAGAGCCACCCAGAGACAAGTTCTGTCTACTTCCCAGGTCTGCCTGGGGCTGGCTGTGTCCCAGATGTATCTTGTCAACATTTATAGGACGTGGTATTTGCAGGGAGGTTTGGAAAGGACGCAAGAGAAGGAGTTGGGCCCACGATTATTTTAATAAAAGAATTATAGACATCAAAGTCCAGCAGGGGGGGACTTCTGAACTCTACCCTAACCCTCATATTTTGTAGAGGAGACACCCAAACACAGATAGGTAGATCAGCTTGCTCAAGGGCACACAGCTTGTTAGCAAGAGACATGGGCTGCAAATAAAATTTTATTATAATTAGAAAAAAGAAAGATCATCCAAAGATTGAATTTTCCGCTACAGAATGATGAACCAGAATATGCTATTTTACTTATGCACCTCAACTGCAGTCTTTTTTGCAAGACAACGTACAGGGAAAGCATAATATGTGGAATTAACTTAGTTCTACGGAACTGACTGGTTTGATATACGTAAGCTTTCAAGTTTATGACAGCCTTTCACCTTCCCATGGTGGACGGTATCGCCACATCCGATGAATGCCTCCCATTGAGCGCTTTGTTTGGGATGGGATGCCAAGGCCGCTGCTTGCTCAATCCCAGCTGAAAAATAAGCAAACAGCTCCACATTTTTACTTTGGCCATACGGAAACCTTTTCCCTTAAAACCAGAAATAACAGTTTTTCAGGTTATTGGATTGCAAATAGTAAAAGAAGGGAGAGGAAGAACAGAGGGAGAGGGAGAGAAAGCGGTGTAGAGAGAGAAGGAAAGAGAGAGTGCACAGAAGAGGTGAAGTTTGAGGGACATTTCTGAATATGATTAGAAAAAATGTTTTCACTTCCCAAAAGAAGAGCACAGATTTCTTCAAGGAAAGAGCTCCTGATAGCTCCTGATGGCTCTTGCAGGTCTTCAGTTTTCCAGACACACACAGTTCCGATGCTGCTTCACTTTGGGGATTTTGGGCTGCTCTATCCTGAAGATGAATTATTTTGATTCAGCATTTCCAGGGTAAAAATAGCAAAGCTCTCCAGTGTCGGAACCATAAGCCTTACGACCAGAGGGAGGCAACCGCAGCTGGGCAGGTCATAAGACCTTTCAGAGGCCGGGGTCCTGCCAGCCCCCCTCAGAACCGTCCCATGGGCGCCCTGCGTGCCCCAGTCCCTCTGAGCCCAACCCCACAGGCCCCTCAGACGCTGCTCTCTGGAGCTCGCAGCCTCTTAACCTCAACCTAGACCGGCTTCCTTTGGTTTAGGGCCCTGATCTGTTACCTGTCGTGGGCTTCACTACTTTATATCTGCTCCAACAACTTAAAAAAATTAAAATAAAAAACCACTCTGCTCATGAAGGACTTTGGGTGAAGAAAATTCCCATTTCTTTCTGCAGGGTGAGGGAGAGATTGGCCCCGTTCTGTACTCTGGGACCCTGGGGGCAGGAAGGATGGTGGGGGAGTCTGGGGGCATGAGGGGAAGTCCTGGGGGCCAGGCTGAGGGCGTGGGGGGCAGAAGAGGGAGATGGAAAGGAGGGAGGACAGAACACTGGGCCCTGGCAGTGGGGAGAGGAATGTTCTGCAGAAATGTGAGGGGGGAAGGCCGTAAAACAGAGCTGGACATTGCGTCTCATCCTCTTCAAGGGTTAATCCCACGTATCAATGCATTCTGTAAGGCATCCTTCCAGTAGATCCCCAACATCCACACTACACATGTCCAGCAATGTGAAGTTGCTCTCTTAAAAGTCACGTGAACCTCTGTAAATCTGAGCTGCAATCATGGAACATTGAAAAATCATCTTACATTTCTGGGCCTCAGTTTTATTTTACCTGTAATATGAAATTGATAATATCCACCTTATGGGATTACTCAATGATTAAATAATCTGGCAGGACACATTAGCCATCAACAAAAGTCAGGGGTCTTCGCCATCCACGTCTTCCCCACTATACCTGTTGCAAAACTCTTGATATTCCCAATGCAGCCCATTCTTAATGTAGATTACAGGCAGACAGGAAAGGGCAGCTTATATAAGCCCACCAGGCTTGTAATGTTGATTTAAATTGAGCACAGCAAATTGGGTGATATATTATTTTAAAATCTTTGCATTCTGAAGAAAAGGGAGATACCACTGTTCATTAGCTGGACTAATTTAGTAACCAAAAGAAAGTTATTTTCTAAGACAAAACAAAACAAAACAATCCAATATGCCCCGGCTCATTTAGCTGGGTACTTCAGGTGGGGACCCTCTGCCTCACCCAAGCCCCCACACCAGCCCCCTCACTGAGGCTCCCAGGAGGCCGTGTCTGTTCCTAGTTAAGGACAGGAAAAGAATGAAGTGAAGTCGCTGCTATTTGCTATAGATGTCAGTTCCATGAAAGATCACAGGCAACTTGTCTACGTTTTTACAATGTGGTTCTGTATTTTCAGGGTTTTCTGTCTCTTTTAGTTCCTGCTCCAAACCCCCTGGCTGCAGACTATGTTCGACCTAATGAGGCCTCTTCCTCTCAGAGCAGATGCTGGTGTCTCCTCACCTACCTCAGCACACAGAACCTACTGACTCGTTCTCAACTATCCTGTTTTATTAAAAACAATTGTGGTTTAGACATGCTTTTATAGCTTATGTAATAAGAAGAGTATCTGGTGTCCAAAAAAGTATTTTTTAAAAAATGGAATATAAAGTCCTATATGTGCAAATCTTAAAACAGCTTCTAAATTCTAAAAAGTAGAAATGAGGTGTGAATTATTTTTTAGAGCCATAGTCATGTGGGGAGGGAGAACTGCCCAAAAATTTGATAGGTTTCTAAGTCAAAGACGGAAGAGCAAAGATACAAGAAAGATTTATCTTCAAAGACAGCATGCGTTACTTTATTTTTCATTTCAGGCCAATGAAAATCTTTCCACATGTGCTTTCGGTGAAGTGGTTTAGATATTTAGGGTTTCTAATTTTGAAATACCAAAGAATTATCAATTTTCAAAGAAAATTTTTTTTAAGTTTCTAGGGAGAATTTAAATAGAGGAATTACTTTTCAAGAATCTTCCATCTTCATTTTCTGGGGTGCTCCACGCCCCTTGCCCTGCGTTGGTGCCCTGATTGGATTTGCTCGTTGGTGGAGCTGGAGGTGGGGAAGAGAGGAAGAATTCAGAGTCCAAACTGACTTTTGGTTTGAAAATTTTTAAAAACTGTAGTGCCATTGTTTAAACATCCTACACTAAAAGAAGAACAGGGACAGCAGGTTACTTTGAGTTCATCTTGGACATACTGATTTTGAGGTACCTGTGAGGTATGTCATGGGTGATATTGAAGAGGCAATTAGATATTCAGGGCAGAGCTCAGAAGAGTCTAGTTGAGGGGCTCAAAGCTGGAGGTCATCAGAGTGCAGCAGAGACAAAAATACTCAGGACCCAATTTATCCTGAAATTCAGATGCCCATGACAACATTTAAATGAAGGTAAAGAGAAGACAACATTTCAAGGAAAGAATGGTCTAGCAAATAAAATGTGTCGAGGGGTTGTCTTAGTCCGTTTGGGTTGCTGTAACAAAAATACCATAGACTGGGTGGCTTAAACAACAAGTTTATTTCTAACAGTTCTGGGCTGGGAAGTCTAAGATCAAAGTGCCTGTTGACTGGGTTCCTGGCTTGCAGATGGCCACCTTCTCGCCTGCTTGCTGTGTCCTCAAGTGGCAGAGAAAGAGAGAGCTTATTTCACTCCAGTAGCTTTTTATACGGACACTAACCCCGTTGGTGAGGGTTCCACCCTCATGATCTAATTATCTCCTAAAGGCCCCACCTCCTAAAACCATCACGCTGGAAATTAAAGCTTCAACATATGAATTTGGGAAGAGGAGCAAACATTCAGTCCGTAGCAGGGATCCATAAAATGAAGGGACAAAGTGTCCTTGAAACCCAGTGTCGTGGAAGTCACTGACAACTCAAGAGAAAGCAGTGTTGGCAGATGATTGGGGTAGAGGACAAATGCCAAGATTAGGAAGTGTGCGGAACATGCAGGGATGGGGAAGGAGGAGGAATCTATTTCCGGTCTCTCAGCTGAGAGGCAGAGGGGAGAGAGGGTGACAGCGGAAAAGCAACATTTGATTTGGAGATATGATGGCTTGTTTATAAGATAGCAAGTATTTGAGCATGTTTAAATCCTGACCCAGAGGAAAAGGGAGGGAATATCAAATAGAGAATAAAGACAATAATGAAGAGAATAAGAATTCCAAGAGAGAGAAAAGGAGAGGCTTCCTGGGGCAGGAGGTGGCCCGTCTCACATAATGTAGGGGAAGAAACAGGGACAGGGTGACACAGATGTAGATGGGCTTTGCCACTTTCTAACAGCCGTTGTTATGAGTTGAGTTGCAACCCCAAGAAGGTGTTGAAGTCCTAACCTCCAGTAGCTCAAAACATGACCTTATTTGGAAATAGAGTCTCTGCAGATGATCACGGTAAGATGAGGCCATTAGGGTGTGTCTCAGCCAATATAACTGTGTCCTTATAAAAGGGGGAATTTGGACACTGAAGCAGACAGGCATAGAGGGAATACTTTGGGAAGACACAGGGATAAGACACCATCTGTAGCCCAAAGAACACCTGAGGCTACCAGAAGCTAGGAGAGAAGCAAGGAGCAGATCCTTCTTCAGAACCCAAGAAGGAACCAACCCTGTCAACACCTTGACCTCCGACTTCTGGCCTCCAGAACTGTGAGACAATAATTTTCTGTTGTTTAAGCCACCAGTTCTGGTAGTTTGTAATGGCAGCCTCAGGACACTATAGTAATCTCAGTTCTTAATTTTAAATTAATTGTTCTTAAATTTAATGTATCTTTGAAGGATTTCTGTAAGGGTTAGATAAGGTACTATACATAAAGCACTTAGTAGGCACTCAGTAAAAGTTTTCTGTGTATCTAGTTCAGGTTTGGGTGATAACTCTAAATGCTTCTAATTAAACATCTATAATTAAAGCCTTTATTGTTAATTATATTAATTATCCTAATAGGAACAGCTGGGACAACAGTCACAACCCTCGCCTAGCAAAGCAGTTCTGGGTCACACTTAATTGGCGAGCTCAGGGAAGTCTGGACTTTGTGCTGTTACAGTAGTTCTCACTGCCAGGGATAAGCTGTGCTGTATCTTGGCCTGCGTGAGGGCATGGGGGAGCCAGGGTGGGGCAAAGCCAAACTGCAGAGATGCCTTCCTGAGAAGAGGGGGGTCAGGGTATCCACCATGATGAACATTGAGACATTATCTTCGGGAGCTCAAATGTGGAAAAAGTGAATCCCCAAGTATTAAGTAGCCATATTCTTATCAGAAACAAGAAGCAACAGACAGTGTTCTTTCAAAGTGAAGCTTGCCAACATAAGAGCCATATTATGTATGTTTGGTTGTAAAAGGTTCTGGATTTTTTTTAGCAATGGGTATGTAATAGCCTACTTGGCATACAGTAGGAATAATGAATTACATGAGCTAATGTTCATACAGTGCTGGTTATGTGCCAGGCATTGTTCCAACACACGCACACACATTTACATGCTGTGTTAGTCCTCACAACACCATGAGGAAATCAGTGTTATTACCCCGTTTTACAGATGAGAAAAAAATGAGGCACAGAGTTACTTAAGTAACTTGCTCATGGTCTCTGGTCACACGGATAATAAACAGCATTGTTAGTTTCCTTCTTTTCTACTGTTTCCCATGAAAATTGGATCTGGAAAATCACCCACTGAGAGAGGACACATGGGAGAAAGGAGAATTTTGGATTTGAGGTCCCTGTGGGATTTTAACATAGATAGTTAGCCAGAAGGTGACTGCATAAGTCTGTCATCAGGAAAAGATTCCAAGACCAAGCTTAGAAATATGGATTAGTTTAGCCATTAAGATAGTTGAGGAGCACATAAAATGACAAAAAGGATGCAAGCAGAAACTGTCTGGAACCTTCAGTGGCATCCTTGAGATCTGGAAGTAAAGAGCTACAAAGGGAGAGAGTAAGTAAATTAATTAAAACACACACACACAGCTGAGATGATGGAACAATAATTCATCCATATATTAAATAATAAATTTTAAGAGCTCTGATTTTAAAGATTGAAAAGCAAAGCATTAAAACATCTTAAGGAAAATCTAGGAGAATACTAGGTATGGAAGTCTTTCTTAAACAACACTTTAAAAATGCAATCTATAAATGAAAAAATGATAAATTTGGCTGTTAAATTGAAATGAATACCATAAACAAAGTTCTAAGACAAGCCACAGTCAGAGGGAAGATATTTGCAAAGTGTAAAAGAAGTTAATAAGCAGAATATATGAAGAACTGCTTAAGAACCAGTAAGATAAACAACAAAAATAGAAAAAATACAAATAGAAAGGGAAAGAGTTTGTACCCCCATAATATTCCGAAATAAAAAAAAATGATAAACATATAAACTGGATTTAATATAATAGAATAAATATATACTAAAAAATAAAAGATATGGCAAAATTCTCAGCCTCATGATAAACCAGAGAAGTGTGAAGTAGAACAATGAGATGCCCTTCCAAAACTATTAAACTAGCAAAAAATTAAAAGTTTGATAATTTCAAAAGATGAAGAAAATATGCAGCAATGAGAACTCTCATACATTACTACTATGAAGGCAAATTGGTACAACTAATTTTAAGAATAATTTGGCTATTTCTAATAAAGCAAAAAATATGCAGACACAATGACCTAAAAATCCCATCACTGCATGTATAGAGCTTAGAAAAGGCCACACATATTGGGCTAGGGAGACGTATGGAGACTGTCTGTATGGCATTGTCTGAAACAGCAACATTGGAAACAACCTAAATGTCTATCAAAATGATAATGGATAAATAAAGCATGGACTCTTCAGACAATGGTGTGTTATACAGCAGTTACAATTCATTAACTAGAACCATTTATAGCACCATCGATATATCTCAAACATGACGTGGCATTAAGAAGTCAGGGTGAGATGCATGAGTACAACCCGAATTCATGGATATCAAATTAAAACTAGATTAGATATTACACGTTATTTGTAAATATAGTCACGTGGAGTTCAAGTTTAAAAACAGGCATAGGTGGAGGAACAAAAATTCAAAGGAATGGTTAACTCCGGGAGAGCTGGCGTTGGGCCTGAGAGGAGGCACACTCGGGGACGTCCAAGTATCTCTTTCATGTATTTCTTATGTTATGCACATCACACATGTTTATTAATTACACGGCGGTTCCTGTTTTTGTGTGTCTGAAATAGTTCACTTTTTTAAAATCAACTGAAGCAAGACTTCTCAATATTTGCCTGGTGAAATTTCTCTGGACCTCTGTAGGTGCCATTCTAGTCTCCTTCCTGCTTTGATGTGGTTTAATCACTTGTTCCCATAATCCGACTCTGAGTCTAAATTGG
The DNA here is from genome assembly GCA_023783475.1 of Daubentonia madagascariensis. Classification (NCBI taxonomy): domain Eukaryota; kingdom Metazoa; phylum Chordata; class Mammalia; order Primates; family Daubentoniidae; genus Daubentonia; species Daubentonia madagascariensis. The sequence continues at coordinate 4,707,495 of JAKFHU010001035.1, forward strand.
TCCCTTGGAATTTTGATACTATATTAAGGTTCTTTACAGAAACAGAACTTTTATTTTTATATATATATACACATATATATATATGTATACATATAATTTATATATACACCATATATATAACCATCTCAGATACTGTCTTGACTAATTCATTTCACCTCAGCTCTTTCCTTGGTGCTGTATCCTCCCAACAGACCTCAGCCCCACCTCTGCCAGGCCCTGGTGCTGCTCTGCCTCAGACGACCACACCAGGACGAGGGACTTTTGACCAATCACACCCTGCCCAAGAACTTTTTTCTTCACACAAATGTTAACAGAGTTGTAGTACCATCCCACTGAGGAGAGCAAGAGAAAGCAGAGCTACTGTCAAACCTTGGAAATAGCATTAAGGGAGACCAGAGAAACAGAAAGGTGATATCTCAGAATCCAAGGGGGGAGAGATGGTCAAAATGTGGCTGAAGTCAAGCAGTCGGGGTCATAGAAGGAGGCATTAGTTTTGACAACTGGAATGAGGCCATCGCTTGAAAGAGAAAGTTAGCTCTTCCCAGACAAAAGCTCAGCCCCTCTCCTCTCTGATATGGAGGCTGTAAGTGTGATAGAAAAAGCCACCAAAACCTCAAGAAGTATTACCGCCTTTTACCAGAAAACTGCCAAAGTATCTGTACAAATATACTATGTCTCTAAAGTGATTTGTACAACACGGGGGAGGTGTACGTTTATGGGATGAGAAGATGACAGTGAGAAGGAAAAACCTGACTATCCATGAAAATCCAACATAGAAATATCCCAGCTGAACATTTCATGGAGGAAGGTCCCAAAAGGGAAGGAGGAGTGCATGAGTGACACCTGGGAATGGCGTTCTTTGCACTAGAACTGAACACGCTGTCCCCCAAGATAAGCAGGAAGGAAGCCCCGAGGGGGTGAGTTATTGCCAAATACTGAGGTGGGGAGGAAAAGGGGTGAAGGAAGGAAAGAAATTTGCCTTCATAACTTCTGTGATACGTGAAATAAAGAAAGGATCACACACTGAGGGTGTGATGGTCAGGGATGCAGTTAGTGTCAGGAGAAGTCTTGAAATCAGAGCAGTCACTTTGGGGAATGGGAAACTAACAAGGGATCAACCACTGACGGCCAAACGAGTCTGGAAGTTTCAGAGTGGAGCTCACCAGTGCCTCTGCATGCAGGGCGTGGCGGCTCAGCAGCAGGGCTGGCTTGGCAATGTGTGTGGACGGGCATGGGGAAGAACAGATAATCGTAGGCACAGTCCCTTTGATTTGATTATCCTGCTTTGTTGTGAATGTCCGGATGTACTGGCTGATAATGAAATTGTTCAGCACTTTCTCAGAATCCAGCTACACACTTGGGTTCAATGTTCTTGTCTGGCAGCTGGTGGAGAAGGCTGGCTAGGTGGTCTCCTGAAAGGAATCTCCAGCTCAGTCATGGGAATACTGGCCTCTCTTTTTTCTAATCTGTTCTGGTTTTGCCACTGTAATGGATCTCAACTGGTGGGTTGGGTCTGCTGTGCATACCCTGGGCATAACTCTGCCTGCCCCGGCTAACATCCTTCCTTGTACCACTTCTCCATGAGTCACAGAGGAGTGTTTTTGCAGAATTGCTCAGATTTAGGAACACCAATGAAGGCAGCTCTGAGAGGGGGCATAGCTCATTTTCACTGGCTTAGAAACATTAACAGCTGCAAGATTCAATATCCAGGCAAATCTCCAGGCAAAACATCCAGGGTAAAAAGTTGTTGGGCAGAGATCTTTTAGAGAAAGGGAGGAATAGGGTAAGCAGATAAACTTTATTTTTAAAAAATTTTTTGTAATAAAAAAGGCAAAGTACCCTAACAATCAGGAAAGCCCATGTCTATTCAGCCCTCAAAGTTTATAGATTCCTGCGACATCATTGGTCTGAGTGGAAACCTAAATATCCCAAGATTAACATTATTGTGGTTATTGTTTTACTAAGTGCCAGCCGAGTAGTCCATACCTATGAAACAGGAGGACCCGAGTCTCAGAGACTATATGTTTAATTAAAGGGTAGAGACACTTCTCTACAGTCAAGTTCATGTTCTTCTACCTGCTTCATAAAATCAAATCCCAGCAATTTTAACTTCACTTCACGTCCATAAACATGCATTGAGCTCCTACTGTTCATCAGGCATGGACTTAATTTGTGTTTTTATGTCAGTCTGGTTGAGTTCCTCCAGCTTTGCTAGAATAGCTCATTCTGGACTAAGCCAGCAATTGTACATCCTTTCAAAATGTTCTGAGACAGATGACCTGCACTGGGAAGCAAGGCTTGCTGAAACACACATTAAATATCTCATGCAGCTTTACTAAAATTCTGGAAAGAATAACCGACTAATCCCAAATTAGTTCTTCTACCTTTGTCGATGATGGGCATCTGATTCAATTGCCTCACTGGAAAAAAATATAGCTTTCTTTCACAGACTATTTGCAGAGAGCTCACAACATTAAGAAACTCATTTGCTATTTTATCAAGACCCCTATGGAGTCAATTTATACAAAGCACTTGAATAGCTTCACATTTCATGAGAAATGTTAGACTAAATTTTTCATAAATATCTTTTATTATCACAACAGATATTTCTACTACATTTGTGTTGGTGTATTTATGGTTGTAAAATGTGAATCTGATCGGTGAGGTTGAAACAAAACCATTATTCTCTATAGATTATAATTATTTTCTCATAAGCCCAATTCTATAAAAGCATGGATTTGAATATTATTGGACTGACTAATTGGCAGTTCTTTCAAAATTTGGGCTCCATTTATTCAGAGCTGTTGGAGTTCCATCAAAGCTTGTGCCTTTCTCTCTAGAATTCAATGTTTTAGATTTTCTTGGCCTCCTTTTTGTCTAATTTGAAGTCTTACATATTTTATTGTCTTGATGTATCTAATGAATATTCACCTAAGATGTAAATCTCATTTTTCACTCCATTAAAAAAAAAGCGATGTCATCCTGGTGCAGTGGCTTGTGCCTGTAGTCTCAGGTACTCTGAAGGCTGAGGCTGGAGGAACTTCAGCCCAGGAGTTCGAGGCTGTAATTTGCTGTGATTGTGCATGTGAATAGCCACTGGACTCCAGCCTGGGCAACATAGTGAGACCTAGTCTCTAAAAGTAAAATGTTTTAATTTTCTGAAAAGATGTTATAATCTTTTATAAGGAATATGACACGTTAGACCTGGGGGTGCGGGGAAACCCTCTATCATTTAATTCTCATGGTAGAAACAGACCTATTGTCTAGGCGAGTTTTTTGAAGACCAAGTCTTAACTACTAATATAGCTAATGCTAGACCCTAAAACTAATCTCCTGGTCTAGTGGTCCTTGTGTTATGCTCGTAAGGAATAGTTTACGTTTTTAAATACTCTGGCCTTGTACAGAGAGCATCTTCTCCCTTCTGTGTTTAGTGCTGAGCTTAGCTTTTCTATTTCAGTCATTCTAAGGAAGGTATCCCCGGTCTCTCTCAGTCGCCTCTCCTTATATCCATCCTTTCCTTCTGCCTTATCCCATCTCCCCGTGCTCCACCAGAGCTCTTCCCAGCCTCACCCCGTGTTAGCTGATGGAGCTCACCTGTGGCCCAGGTTGCAGCATCACCAGGGGTGATGGGGATGGAATAGGTGGAGCGGAAGAGGGTAACTAGCACCGTAACGGAATCGGCTACGGGCTGATGTATCTCCTCCACCAGAACGCACCTTCTTAGAGAAAACAAACTCTGTGACTGTTCACCACTAGACAGTCAGTGTCCAGCAGACAATAAATGTAAATGCTTATAGAATGAATTTATTAAGCACTTGCTGGTATCATGCACTTTGTTGTATTTTCTTACAGTAAAGTTGTGAAATTAAAAAGAATATTTTATCCATTTGATCCCGGGTTTTAAGAAGTGAAGTAATTTACTCAAGGCTACATGGAAAAGCTGGTATATTATACAAAATCTATGCTCTCTTCAATACCCCAAACAACCTCCTAAGATAATATGTAGATGTAAAAGAGCCTTTTCCAAGGACTATTTAAGCTCTTACTTCATTACTAATCTTTGGTAAAGCCTGTCTTCATATTTACTATGCAGAAAAACAATTCAATTTTTGTTTAAGGGCATCATCTTAGTGCAAATGCTGACGAAAAGCCCAAGAAAGAATAAGTATAAAAGCTATCATTTTGAGAATCAGCTCCTTAAAAAAACTGTTTCAGGTCCAGCTCAGGATTGGAAAATAAACACAACCATTTGTTGTCCACCCTGCAAAGACCTTCAGTGAAATACAAGCTTAGGTGTGTGTGGGGGAGGGGGTTAGAAGTAAGCAACTGTTGAGAGATTTTTACAGATTTCTGGGAGGAGGTAGAGAGGATGGAACGATGGAACAAGTAAAGGGAGGGCTCAGAGGCGTCACAAGGGAGGAAAGCCATCCAGCTAGTGGAAGCCAGAGACAAGCTGGGGTCAGAGTTAGTAAAGAGGAAGGAGTTTGGTATTAAAGAGTAGGACTGAAACAGGAGATTATTTGATAGTGTACAGATGCCTCAACCACACCACTGGGCACACTCATCCTCTCTCAATACCCAAGTCATTCAGGTGGTTGGCACATGTCATTTCCTCGCAGACTACAGGACTGATGTCCTCATTTCCTCTTTGGCGTCAGGCAGGAGCAGCTCTGCACTTCTAAAGGCAGCCTACGAGAGACAGGATGCTATTGGGGAGCAAAAAGAAAGCCAAAAGCAACCGCTCTTAGAGATTACAAATATAAATACTGATATATTTATAGTTTATAATGAAAGTATTTGAAAATAAAATTTTTAAAAATCTCCCAGACCTTAGAATGAGATTAAAAATATAAAAGAAAACTCAGACAAGCTCAATGCAAATGGACCAACATCAAACTGGAAAAAATCCCAGAAAAAATAGTAAAGAATAGAAATTGGAAGGGAGGAAATAACAGAACAACAAAAACTAACAGAAGACGTAACAGAAGAAACTTCTCCAGGCCCGGAGAATGACCTGAGTCTTCAAATGAAAATTTCTACCAAAAGCTCAACACACTGAAGACAACAGCAAGAGAGACAGTCAAGAAGTTAAAAAAAAAAGCCTAAAACTTTCCAGAGAGAAATAATCAAGTCACCTGCAGACAGAAGTAAGACAAACGTCATATTTCTTATTAACAATATTTGATTATAAAAGACAAAGGAGTGATGCCTTTTAAACACTGTGGGAAAATGATTTTCAACATAGAATTTATACTCATTGAAATACCAATCACATAAGGACAGGAGGATTTCCAGACATGCAAAGACTCATAAAATTTACCTTCTTTTTTTTAGGGAGTTGCTTTAAAAAAAAAGTTTTATACTTCAGTAAAATGGGCAAGAAGTCCAAGAAAGAAAGAAAAAAAAAACTCAAGAAAGAGATTCTAAAAACAGTGAACTCAGCTCTGTCAGAAAAAAGTAAAATATAAAAAGAAGATGACAGGAGGCTGCTGGGCTGAAGGACATCCATTCCTGTCTGAAACAAGGTACGAGACTACACATGGAGATCTAGAAGTAAAAAGGGAACTTATTAAAATAAAAAGTATGTTTTAGTGGTTGAAAAATGTGCAGGGTATAATAATGGAAAACACGGCAAGAAAAAAGGAAAGTAAAATTCTGAATTTAAAAAAATCATCCAATTGTGAAGAAAACTGAACGATAGGATGAGTTTGTGCAGTGTGGATGGACGGCAATTTGTTGCGCGGCTTGCGATGTCTTGACAGTACGCGTGTGGCAAAGGCAATGTGAGCGTAGCATAGTGCTTAGCCTGGCGTTGGGCGGTATTTACACAGTCATGCAATGTCAAGGCAGTGCATTGGTTTTCAAAATTTAGAGTCAGCAAATAGGCAGACGTGTGCACAATAAGTAAAAATGCGGATAATGTAAATGGATCACTGACGGAAGGTAGGAACTAGAATGTGGGAGGAGGGTTGAGAAAAAGCTAGATTGGGTAATATGGTCATTTTCTAAAGTGGGGTGTCAAGAAATATTGTCAAATATTGATGGGACATCAAAAAGAAATTTAAATATGTTCTAAAGTCACAAAGGCAACCAATAAAAGTGATTATATATGTGAAAACATTGAGAGGCAGTAGGGAGGCCCAGACTATATTTTTATTTTAAACCTTCTCTGTATTTCATTCAGTTAACATTAAGCAAGCAAATAGTATGCACAAAATACTGTGCTAGTCTTTGCCAGTTGACAAAAGATGAAGAGTCATGGACTGTGTTCTTCAGGACCTTGTAATTCCTTTGGAAGTGGGAGAATAAACACATAAAAGTCCAAAAGAAAGACACAGGACAGTGATAACTGCCAGATCCTGTGCAGGCAGCATCTGTGATTTGGCTTCAGATATACTCAGTCCAGTTCTTGACCCCCACACAGGCAGATGCTCAGCCTTAGTTACATATGCCCCTCAGCCTCAGTCTCCTCACCTGCGAAGTGGGAACAGAAATATCGATATTGTTAAAAAGGCATAAGATTTAGACACAAGTAAAATACTTGGGTAGTACCTGAGAATGCTATCCATGTCTAATCTCCACAGCTGAGTCAAAGAAACCAAGTAGAATTAGGCAGGGCTGGGGAGGGGGAGAGGCAGGATGGGCAGACAGAATGCTGGACTGACTGTAAATACCCACAAATGTAGCAGAGGGAAACCCACTGAGCTGAAAACACAGAATACAAATCACTTCAAAATGTACAGTTCTAGGTTACAAAGCATCACACCTTTCACCCAAAGTAAAGTCTGTCCTTGCCCTGAAAAAAGTAAGGCAGAGTATGAGAGAAAAGAGAGGTAGGGAGGTAAGGCATATGCGTGTGCACATGTTCATATGTTTATGTATTTGTATCAGAGAAGGAAAACGTTTGCAAAACTGGCCTTAGCACACTGGAACAGTAATTATTTTGTAAAGATTCTATTGTCATCTCTCCCATCTATTTATATATTCTGAAACTGCTCACCTTGTCTACTCTCACTGTATGACTCTTTTTCTCTCTTTCTGTAAGAATAGAAATTTTAAAACGTAATCACTGATAATAATCGAATGTATGTACAATGAAATATTATTCAGCCTTAAAAAGGAAGGACATTCTGACACATTCTACAACATTGAGGAACCTTGAGGCCATTATGCTAAGTGAGGTAAGCCAGTCACAAAAGACAGAATACTGCATGGTTCAACTAACAGGAGCGCCCTGGAGTAGTCAAGTCCTAGCAGCAGAAAGCAGTGTGGCCGCAGGAAGGGGAACGGGTCGCTGTTGTTTCATGGGAGGAGAGTTTCAATTTTGCAAGATGAAAAGAGTTCTGGGACCGGATGGTGGTGGTGGTTACACAGCAATGTGATTATACTCAGTGCCACTGAATTACACACTTGAAAATGGTTAAAATGGTAAATTTTACGTTATGTGTATTTTACCACAATTTTAAAAATAATAGGAAAAACCCCTTCTTGTATTTAAAGAAATGCAAAACAAAAAGAGAAATTTTAAAATACGTAAACTGGTATGCACAGGCTCATTGGGTGTGTGCTCATGAAGACAAATCTGTGTTGAAATAAAGAAAGCACTATTCAGGATTTATTGCTACATACCAATTAATAGTCTGATATTTAACTGAAATATAACAAGCTTTGCGAGCGCCCTCGTTTTTTATCAGAAAAACCTGACAAGATTCTTCCAGCGCCTCACGGTCGGTCACCAGTCCCCTGCATCGGCTGAGGACACGGGGGCCCAGCCGGGGCAAGTGACTTTCCCGAAGTCCCGGCGGCGGGAAACCGAGCTCAGCTCAGCTTTGTCGCGCCGCAGGCCACCCCTGAGCAAGACGCACGCGCGGCGCCGCTCCTCCGGGAATGACCGCGAAGAGGCCCAGGGCGGCAGCCAGGGCTGTTTTCCAAACGCGATCTCTGCCCCGTCGCCCCAAACTTGCCTTCCGCGGGTGGGCGTCCGTCCCCACCCCCGCCCGCCGGCTACCTGAGTCGGGCGGGGAGCCCCGGGGTCCCCGCAGTTGCCCGCCGCAGGAATGCCAGGTATGCGAGCGACAGCTGCCGGGCTCTGGCCGGCGAGGGCAGCATTCCTGGTCAGTGACCGCACGGCCAGCTCCTGCCAGCTGTCCCGCTCCGAGTGCCCCGGGCGGGGCCCTTCCCGCCGCGGGGGACACGCTTGGAGCAACTGCGCGTCCCCGTGGGTGTGGGTGACTCAGTCCGCCCCCTGCACCCGAGTGTCTCCGCGTCACTCTGCGGACGGCTTTAACCGTGTGAACACGTCGCCGAACTCTTCTTCCATACCCAAGCCGTTTTTTATAACTACGTCCAGGGAAGAGATCGCAGGAGCCCATAGACTCAGAAACTGAAGAAACGTGGGAACGTCAGGCTTTCCATCCTAAGGGTCTGGACACGGTACCTTGCGCGTTTCCCCCGTTTCCCTATCATAATTTGTGTTTAAAATGGAGCGAGACATGGTTTAAGCCAAATGTTTTAAATCACAGAAACAAATGAACCTCTTTTGCCTGTTCATGGTCAACCTTCAGATTTTGTGACTTCTTTGCACCAAGGCAAGATACCGTTCGTTGGCAAAACCTGTATTTATTTGTGTGGTGTTTTCAACCTTCAGCGGCCTGTTTGTCACTGTGACAAAATGCTTGTGAGCTGGGCAGGACACGCATTATTTTTCCATGTCATTAAAGAGCCTGGAGTTGCTCAGCTACTCACTGGAGGAAGTGGTTTGGAAGCTGATTTTTCTGACGCCCACCCCAGGCCCCATTTTCCACTCCAGTATCAGACCTGCTTTCCTCCAAACCAGAAATGGGCACACATTGCAGATGAAAGAGTCCTGTGGCTGAAAGGCCTTTCCCTGGACTACACTGTGTATTATTTCTGCTCCCGTTTAACTCAAATATCACATTTATATTTTAACAGCTGCTGCTCTCTAAGCAAACTTATTCACATAAAAAATCCAGAATGGTTACTACTTATTTTTTTCCCATCCACACAAAAAATGGATTCCCTGGAAACAGAGTTATATATTAAGTAGCTGGAATTGTTTAACTTGGGTTATTTTCTTAATTTACAAATCAGCCAGGTGAGAATCAGCTGAAAAGCAAGAAACAAGACAGGCAGAGAAGCAAAGGGACAGGGGCTGAAGAGCAGCAGGGGGCCTGGGCCTGTCCACAAACAGGGTCTTTAAGGTGCAGCAAGAATCAAAGAACAGCCACAGTCTCAGGACACAGCATAGACCAGACCACGCTTCACATAGTGCAGAAAAGCTGCCTGTGTGTTCTCCTCACACCATCTGGGTTTTTTTCCTCCCATTTTAATGATCTGAAACCAAGTTTGGACCATCTGCGTACGGACCAGTCAGGAAAGGCTTCTTGAAGGAGGTCATGTCTGAGACCAGTCCTAAGGGAGGAGCAGGATTTCTCCAGACACACAGAGGAAAGTGGCATTTCAGAAACAGGAAGGGGCGTGTGCACATGGCACAGGTGGGGAGACAGGGCACACTGACAGAATGTGAGTGAAGCTGAAGCTCACACACACAGGCGCCTTGAAGCCAGCAAGGTAAGAGGTGAGATGGCGCGGGGCCCAGGGCTGCTCTAAGAAACCTACTCCTGTCTGCAAGCTGAAAGGGAGCTGGAGGAAGGGGAGGGACTCCTCCCAGTTTCCGGGGTGCATGGTTCGGAGGAGGAAAGATTAGAGGGGATTGACTCATGGCAAGCAGCCACTTCCAAGTAGGGAAATTGGACAGCTTGCTGGAAGGTGGCAGAAAAGAAAAGAACACCCCCAAAAGCTATCCAGGAATGAGTGCGCACACACATGGGAGAGTGGAGAGGATCATGTCACTCACTCTGCAGCTCTGACCCTGATAACTGACTTAACTACAGAGCCAGTTAAATTTGTTTTGAAAGGACAGCAAAGCTGGTACCAGACATTGGTTATGTGTCTATTATGCATTTGCCTCTTTGTTGGAGGTATTACTAACATTATTCCATGATATCCTCAAAGCAATTCTATGGAGCCCATTGCTATTTTATAGCAATGAAATCCGAAAATTTCAGATTTCGGTCAAGTGAACTAAGAAGTGTCCACGTCGCTAAGAAGTGGGGCTGCCTGACCCCAAATCCTGTGCTCTTGGCTCACTATGACTTCAGTTGTGAGCGTACTGAGCTCAAAGTGTCCATGAGCCCTCCAGGTGGAGGCTCTAGGAGGTAGAGGAGAACTGGGTCTGGAACCAAGAAGAGCTGCAAGCTGAGTTGCAGAAGTGGGAGGTGGGTGTACCAGCAAGGGTTGGAGCTCTGCACATTAATGATTAATAGGGCAAGGCAGAGCTGTGGGGAATTTCGTTGTTGACAGACAGATGAAGGAAGGATGTCTTCAAGGCAAAGTGATGGGGAGCTGGGGGAGGAGGGGGCGCGGGAGAGTGTGAACCTGCCCCTGCCTAGGTCATTGGAAACTCCACTAAATTGCTTTTATGACGGCGGTTATTACCTGTATTATTGCAGGCTTATTTTATTTTGCAGCTCTTCAGGAAATAATGATCCTTTTTTTCCGACAGAGTTCATTTTAAAAGGTTTATCATCTTATTTACTAGGACTCCTTGGGAAATAAAGTGTTATACAATGTAATTTTTTCCCTAATAAATGAAGCTTATTCCTGTAAATTCCAGGACTTTTAGTTTAAATCATGCTCAAGATTTTTTTTCTATATTTTATTACATTGTTTACTTTCTTCCTAAACATAGCATATTGTAAAGTATTTTCATAGAAAAATGAAAAGTCCTCATTAGGAACATACATCCTGAAATTGAGCATATTTATAGTCATGTCCTCACCACTGCCCAAGGGATGTGAGGCCAGAGGACAACTTACTACCACCCTGAATGATGCTAGAATACTGCATTTATTGAGTTCATTTGACAACTTTACACATTTAACAATTCAACAAATATTTATCAAGTTACTTCTATGACACTGAACAAACTAAACAGAATTTCCTGCTCTTGTAGTGCTTATATAGTTGTGTTTCCATGGTGTCTAGTGTATCATGGCATTATGCAAAATTTCATTAAAATATTATTGGTGATGAGATACACTTTTTTAATGCTCTAATGTAAAAATAATGCTGAAATTAAATTACGCTTATCAACTGTAAGATGCATTGCAATTTCAGAGATACTAAAATTTGAACAAATGAACAAATGTTTCTCTTGGAATCAATGAAATCAATATATAAAGCCCTTAGAATAATCTTGGCACATAGTATATTCCATGTAAGTGTCAGTTCTTCTTCTTATTATTTTATTATTGGAATAGACCCAGATTAAGTTAATATTTAAGTTTCTACTATATGTAAAGTACATTCTCATATGTATTTTCCTGTCTTAAAGTAGCCTGTTTCTTACACTAGAAATAGAACCAGATACTTCTGAATAATAATGGTAGCTGAATCTGTGGTTTTGTGGAATATTGCTCATGTACATAACTGTTGATTCAAACAGAATATAGTAGATCTAAAAACATCAGTGCTTTCAGGCCTACATTTGAACCACAAGGGCATCATTCCACGGCACTTAAACAAAGGATATAAATATTTGGTAAGTTTTCTAGAATGAGTTCTATCAATGTTATATTGTAAAGAAATTTGAAAAAGGAAAACACAAGTATAAAGACATTACTTAAGATCAACTGAGAGAGAGATTATCTGCAAAGGTTTTTGGTAAAGTGACCACACTAGGAATCCCAAGCTAGAGTAAAGAGGAAAGTTTTGTTGTTGTTGTTGTTGTTGTCATTTTAACACTCCTTACTACAAAACTGAAGGAGTATGTGGAGTGAACTAGATCATTTTAAATTTATATATTAGAGAGGAAGAAACACACAGCATTGATGAGACAGTCACTTAAATTAAAAAGTTAGGATAGGTAGAACAAAACACACCCAACAGAAATTGTAAGGAAGTAAATAAGTATAAAAGCAGAAATTAATGAAATAGAATTCAAAAATACAATACAGAATATCAAAACATCAAATCTAGTTCTTGAAAAGGGCTCATACCTTAGCAGGCAACTTCAAAATTTAGTAGGAAAAAAAAATGAAAGATTACTAATAAATGTTATTAGGAATTAAAAGTGTGATATGACCACAGATGCTACAGAAATCTGTAATTATGAGGGTATTCTAAGCCACTTTATGTCAAATTTTTAAAAAATAGATAAAGCTGACCCATTTCTAGAAATTAATATTAGTAAGATTAATATTATATTTAAAGCATAAGTTATCATAATCATGAGAGTAACTCAATTAGTACTTACAAATTATTCCCAGAAATAAAAAACACCAAGCCCAGATAATTTTACCAGTGAGTTCTCTAAGCTTTCAAGGAATAAATCATTTCAAACTTACAAAATTGTTCTGGGCAACAGAAAATTAGAGAAGACTCTCAACTCAGTTTATGAGATTGGTATAATTTTTATTTCTAACTTGACAGAAATAATCCAAGTAAGGAGAGTTACTAGCAAATCTTATTCATAAACATAGATGTAAAAATTATAAACATATTATTAAAAAACCTGAATCAACAATGCATAAAGAGACCATGGTCAAGTTGGGTTGATTCCAGGAACATAAGATTGATTAAACAGGGGAAAAAACAATATAATTCCTTAAACTTAATAGAGTAAAGGAAAAAATATTCAATAGTATTGAAAATCATTTGATAAAATCCAACATTGTTTCAGAATAAAGTATCTTTGTAAACTAGAAATAGAAGGGAATAGGAATAGTCTTAGCCTGATAAAGGTTTTATACAGAAACCATAGTAAACATTATACTGCATAAGGTACTTATACTATATTAAATATGTAAGTATAATGTACTTACACTAAATGGTAAAGTGCATTCTCTTTGAGTCTAGGAACAAGATTACATAAATATTTCTATTCAGCATTGCTCTGTCAGCATAGTAATACAAAGGCAAACAAATATACAGATAAAATACATGAATATATAAATGTCATAATGAGAAACAAGATCAAAATGCAATAATTTGAATATAATAGTATTATTTAAATAGAAAACCCAAAATATTCACCATGAATTATTAAAATTAATAAGCAAATTTAATAAGTTTACTGGATACAAAATTCATTGTCAGAAGCAATTATATCTCTTTACACCAGCGATAAAGTTAGAGAACATAGTTTACAAAATAAACTTCATATCCCATCAAAGTATAAAATTTAAGAATAAATCTAAAAATGACGCGTAAGATCTTCTTAAAGAATAATAGAAAACTTTGTGTACAATAATCATAAAACCAAAATAAGTGGAGATATATACAATGTTCATTAACTAAATGTCTCTTTCATAGCAATGTTAATTCTCCCCAAACATATCTCTATGTTTGACAAAATTCCAATAAAATGCCCAATACCTTTTTTGTGGAACTTACACAATAAATTAGAAAGGTCAAAACAATCCTCAAGAAAAACAAGATGAAAAGATTTGCCTTACAAAATATTAAGAAATAGAACTTTATAAATTTCAGAATTTGTTTCTTTATAAGCATATAATACTATATTTTCCCTATTTTAGCTGCATCCTAAAATTTTGATATATTCTGTTTTTGTTTTTATATTCATTTTCTATGAAATATTTTCTAAGTTCATTTGTGATTTCTTCTTTGACTCAGGAATTTTTTAAAGTGTGTCATTTCATTTCAGAATATTTAGAAACTTCCAGATACCTTTCTATTATTTATTTCTAGTTTAATTTAATTGTGCTTAGAGAACATACTTTGTATGATTTCTTTCCTCTTAAATGTACTGAGACTTGTTTTTATGGCCCATACAGTCTATTTTGGTGAATGTTCCATGTGAACTTGAAAACAATGTCTTTTGCGCTGCTGTTCAGTGAAGTGTTTTATAAAAGTTGATTAGGTAAAGCTGGTTAATAGTATTGTTTGTCTTCTATCTTTTTCCTGGCTTTCTGTTTTTTTATATCAGTTACTGAAAGAGGAGGATTGGAATCTCCAATCTCCAACAACAACTGGATTTATCTATTTCTCCTTTCAGCTGTGTAATTTTTCCTTCCTGTATTTTAAAGCTGTGTTGTTAGGCAATATGCATTCAGTATTGTTGTGTCTTCTTGGTGAACTAACACTTCCAACATCATGAAATGTTCTTTATCCCTGGTAATGTTTTTTATTCTAAAATTTACTATTTCTTTCAAAGTCTATGTCCTGTCCTCATACAAATAACAATGATAAAAATATATATATAATATTTATTACTTTCTTATATCTGCCATATTTTTTAAAATCTGGAGGGTTAGATTATTTAAATTTAATTATTGTGTCTGAATGTAATTATTGATAAGATTGCGATCAAAGCCACCATCTTCCTATTTGTTTCTGTTTCATATTATTTCTCTTCTTTTGTCCCCCACTTTTTCTGCCTTCTTTTGCATTGCATATTATGAGTCCATATTTTTATCTCCACTATTTGATTATTAGCAATGCCTCTTTGCTGTGATTTTTAGTAGTTGATGTAGTGTTTACAATATACATCTTTAATTTATCACAGCTTTGTGTAGAGTATGAGAAACTTACAACAGTATAATTCCATTTTTGTTTTCCTGTCTTTTGCACTTTGTTGTCATACATTTTACTTCAAACACGTACTTTTAACATATGCTACAAACCTCGCAATACATTGCTGTGAGCTTTACTTTAAACAGTCAGTTATCTTTTAAAGAGATATATCAATGAAAAAATAAAGTCTTTTACAATTTTTACATATTTCCAGGGCTCTTAATTCCTTTATAATGTAGACCTATTTTTTCTTCTGTTATCATCTTCCTTTTACTTAAGTAATTTTTTAAAATACTTTAGCATTGTAGTGTGCAAGTGTGCTGATCATGAATTTGCTCCGCATTTTTTTTTCCTGGAAAGGTTTAAATTTCCCTTCGTTTTTGGAAGTTTATTCTTTGCTGAATAAAGAATTCTATGTTGCCAAAAATGTTTTTTCAGTACTTTAAAGCTGTTTCTCCATTTCTGCCTTGCTTACATGGATTCTAATAAGAAGTCTGCAGGAGTCTTCGTTTCTCTGTGTGTCATGGGCATTCTCCCCCCGTGAATTTTTTCTGCTCCTCTCTGTGTCCTCGTCTTCTGGCACTCCGATTATAAATATGTGTAATTGCTTGAAGTTGACTGTGGGCATTGGAAGCAGAACCTAATACTAGCGGACAGTTAAGAATCATTGGAGGTGTTTGGTGAGCAACTGCAATGTGGCTGACACTCACTATTCTACTCGTCACCCATATGATTCTGACTTATTCTTCAGATTTATCTTGAACTTTTCCAAAAAACCTTCCCATACCTTCCCTTCTCACTCTGACCCTCAGCCTCACCTTTGATGCTAGGGTAGGTAACCTCTTTTTCAGTTTCACTGCACACTGGGTTTCCCTCTGTCTTTAAATTTACTATTCTTTATTCTAGTATTTTTCAAAAATTTTTTATCTCCATGGCTAGGCTGTGGACTCCTTGAGGGCAAAGACTGTGACTTTTATCTTTTATCTCAAATGACTTATCTTTACCCAGGGTATGTTACCTTCTCAACGGGTGTTTGATGAAAGAATGGATAAGTAAATGGCGTCTTCCACTAGACTGTGAGTTCCTCAAGGACGGGGATTATATTTCATCCCACATTTTTGGTAACCCCAGCTCAATACATAATGACTGATGTGAAATAGAGGTTTAGCAGTTGTGTTTTGAATGCAGGATCAAAGGCCTGAATGAACAGGAAAGTTGACCACTACTCTTGCTAAATTTTTTCCAACATTAAAGGAATGATAGTAAAGCCCAGAAAAAGAGAAAAGCAGATCTTCTAAAATAATCTTGTACCTCTTTTAGAAAGATTCCTGGCTGGAAATCTGACATGTTTGCCTTTAGTTTTCAAAACATTTTGCTGGCTTATGGCCTTGTTATAAGGTGATAAATATTCTTTATAGGGTAGCCATAAAAAGGAAAGGAAGAGATTACTTGCTTCCTGTCTTGGTTTGTAGTGCTATTTCTGTCAACATTTATGGCCTGTCCCCCTACAAATAACAATGTAAACAAATACATCATATGTATCAATTACTAATAATGATGGACACCGTACTAGGCATTTTACAAAGATTGTTATTATCATTTCACAGATTAGGGAACTGAGATTCAGAGGGATGATTTGACCTGCCCAAGGAAATATTAGCAGATAGAATAGCAGAATTTGAGCCCTGGTTAGTTTACCAATAAAGTCCATATTCTTTACACTAAACAAACTACATTCTATCAATTTCTCTTACTATATAAAAAGTGCAGAACAGCTATATAGTTACCAATCACTGATACATTAAATGGATAGACACTAAAGTCAGACCTTATAGCTTCATGTTCAAGCTCTGCCCTGCTTTGAAAAATTTCTTTAATGCTGTATGTAATCTTCAATGTCTTCATCTGCAAAATTGAGATTATAAAAGCATACACATTACAAGCTTTTTATAAGACAAAATGAGGTTGTGTGTATGAAGGGCATTTACATAAATGTTAGTCATGATCTCAAATGTTAAATAATTTGAGAAGCATCAAGAAGAGCCCCCTCCCATCCCAAAATATGTCTAATAAGAAAGATATAATTTTTGACTTGTAAATATTCCTTAAAGATGCAAATACCTTACTGAAATCCATGCATTAAATGGCTAGTCATCGTTCATAACCAGGAATGAATTATTCCTATCCAACCGATATCCTGGCTGTTAAATAAGATCAGTTTCATCCAATGGTTGAGACATTTTAAAGTGAGGGGAAAGGTAGTTGTTGAGCACCGCATACTGTAGGATAGAATTTGTGTCAGGAGAGAAAGAGCGGCTAAGATAGGGAGGACCTGCTGTGTTGGCACTTGGGGCAGATACCCTCAGGCACTGAACACTCGGGAGGCAGGCAGGGAGCCTCTACCAGGAGTGGTAAGGTGAGCAACGTTGCAATTACGTTTGGGGCTATTTCTGCTTAAAATCAGAAGATCTCAGGATAAAATTATTTGTGATGTACTGAACTAGGTGTAGAAATCCTATTTCAAAGCTGATTGTCTGTGGCTTCAGCCAAGCACAGAATTATCAGAGCAATTACCCAAAGTTCAGGTGGAAAGCGAGAGTCAGTCTCGTTTGCGTTCAACGCCTGGCCTAGCTCTTCTCATGGTCTTGGTGTTGCCACATTGCTAAGCAAACCTTCACTCTGTTTACCTGTGTGAGTTTGAGACAGGATTACTGAAATCCTTCCCAGAAACTATGAATTCTGCTTATGAGACATTTTACTCAATGTGGTTTTAATTCCATAAAGATATTTCTACTAGTGTATGTGAGTTACATATGTTGGAAATAATTAGAAAAAGAGACAGCTGGGTTGGAAATAGCCAAGAATAAAAGTAAAATAAAACAAAACAAAACACAAAGCAGGCAGAGTGGGCAGAGGTCTTGCAATGGGGCTTTGGGAGAGGGAGGGGAGGACTGAGGCCTGGGCTACCTCCCTCTTACGGGGCCTGAGCGCAGGGATTTGGGAGTCTTCCCCTGTCCCTGTGGTCACACTGCAGACAGGCCTCCACACCATCAACTCCACCAGGAGTCTTGTGGGGAAGCCCAACCCAGGAGGAGAAAAGCAAAGGAAATATGTCTCTTGGCAGGTATATGATTTGCAAGGACGTGAAATAAATGTAGGAGCATCTGGTTGATACAGTCAGGAAGGAAATCCTAAAAAGATTCTTCCAGCAAAAGATATTAATTGAAAATAAACTTCACAGAACCCAGTACATTAAAATGCACAAAATGCCTTAATAGCCTTTTTGTAGTGTTTGTCTTTACTGTTGTATTTTAACAAATATTAAAACTGATACTTATGAGTGTTTTCAGGGCAAGTTACAGCCTTGGTCCCTCAGTCTCCCTTTTCCAAGTCTTCTGTTGCTCAACGGCAAATTTCCCCAAACAGGGATTTTTCAGAAGCCTAATTCCTGCATTTAGGAAGTCATTCTGCACTTTAATCAGTTACTTGTACCTACACCCAGAGAAAGGTTGCAACTAGGAGAGGTAATGTAAAGTGAAGCAACAACATTCAATGTGCATATATGAATATTGTCATTTTTACTTTACATACATTTGCTTACAGAAAATTGCATAGTGTACCAAACCTGCAAAAAAGCAGGCTTTACTGTCAAGAAGCTTAGAGTGACCAAAGACAAAGGAAAACCCATAATATGCTCATTACTGCTTACACTTTTAACTACAACTAATCATATCCTCATGTTCTCCACATGTACACATTAAAGAAAATGTCAGTAATTAGTGGAAAATTTAACATAATGAATCCATGTAAAAACAAGGTTTTAATTATAGCATTTACACAGGTTACAAATTCTAATTTGCCTTTGTACAAGAGACAATGAGATCCATACTTTTTTGTTTCCTAAGCCACTTTGAGGGGGAAAAGAAACAGCCTTTGATATTTGAGTTGTGCTAATACACTTGGGCTTCAAGATGGTATTCTGGCATTTTTCAATCAGATCTCACCACAGAGAAAGGGTCAGTCTTACAGAGCATAGTGTATAGACACATCTTGGAGAAATATGCATTTGACTTCATACCAGGGCACTTCTGCCTGTGTGATATCAGTCCCAAAGATCTCTTCTCAGGTTAATCCCAGGACAAACTAGAGTAGAATTTGGGGTTTCAGTTTTAAGAACCAATGTGGAAAAATGCTGATTTATGCAGACTATTTATACACAATATCCCTATAGAGGATTTCAAAATATATATTAGCTCTTTGTGTTCACAAAATAATCTTGTAAATAGTCAGAGTCTGCAAAGCTTATTCCACTATATTGCCATGTATTCATACAAACTTATATATGTACAAACACACACACAGGTGGTATTGAATATTTGCCACTGCAAATGCCTAGGATGGATTGTCTCGGTAAATGTATGTGCATTGTTAGGAAAGTGGCCTTCATTCCAGCTTAAAGGAATAATCATGAATGAAGTGGTAACTCAGTGAAAGGAGACACACAGATGTTACGTATACATGGTATTTGATACTATACATATATCTATATATAAAATATCAAATCCTTGTTCTTGCCCATCATGTTAGCCGGGATTCCCACAGAAACAAAAGCAAGTGTGAGTGTGCCTGTGTGGGTATGATTTATCATAAGGAACTGGCTTTGGCTCACGTGACCATGGAGGCTGAAGAGTCCTCCATCTGCCATCTGCAAGCTGGAGACCTAGGACAGCCGGTGGGTCTGATGTTCCAGCTCCAGCAGTCAGAAAGAGAGTGCGTCCACCCTTCCTCTGCCTTTTTCTTCTGTTTGGGCCCTCAATGGATTTGGACGATGTGTACCCCATGGCAAAGGGTCCTCTGCTTTCTTCAGCCTGCTGATTTGAATGCTGACCTCATACAGAAACACCCTCACAGACACGCCCAGGAGCAATGTTTGATCTGAGCCTCTCATGTCTTAGTCAAATTGACATATAAAACTACCCATCACACCCATAGTTCTTAACCAGAGTTTCAATGATTGAGGCTGATCCTATGCCACTAATGTCCATCCAACACTGTGTCTAATTTTATCTACCATCCCTTCTAGTTGCCAGAAGTAGACACAGAAAATGTTCTACACGTTTGCACTACCAAATAATGAATAAGTAATCAAGTGTTATTTTGATTATTCATCTTCTAGGTTTTACAAAACCCAAAACTTACACAAATACAGATATTATTGGAAGCCAAGGACTCTAGGGACACGTGACAACTTATCACCTGAGCACCAGCCTCACATTCATCTTTTGCTAACTGAACCCTGGAGCTGGAACGCTGCACCCATGGAAACTGATACAGTGGCAGGAGACCTCCATGTAGCAACAAGGCCCTGATCAGGGCTTTATCTCTGCTTAATGCATAAAGTATTTCTATTTAATAGTAAATTTCCTCTTGTTTCAATGACAGATATTTGCAATTCATACTTTTACCTTCAGCAAACTCATAGACAGTGAAGCTTATCCCAAATAGTTGCCATTTTCAATGTCCAAAGAGCTTATGCTGTCATTTCAGAAGCGCCTCTATGGTTCAAATACAGATTTAAACTGTAAGGCAGGTGCTAATATCTCCATTTTACAGATGAAGAAACTGAGGTTCAGAATTGGATAGCTTGCCTGAAGTCACAGAGAAGGAGAGTAAAAAGCAGAATTTTAAACCTGAGTTATCTTCCTCTGAAGTTTTCTGCTATCATGCTGTTGAAAGAAATTGGTCACTTAGTTCTTCCTGTTCAGCTAAGTCAGTTTGAAACAGAACCTGTCTTCAGAGAGTTCAATAATTCTGAATGAAGAAGGCAGAAGTTATGAATCTATAACTGCTTCACAGGGATGGTGCTGGGTTGGAGATGGGAGATAAAATTTCACCCTGGTATATTTGCTTTCATTGATTGCAATGCCATCTTTATGTTTTCACATTCTTTTTTATGATTTTAACTTCTCATATGATCCTTTTATTTTCCTTTTATTGTGTTCCTCTTCCTTCTTCTGTCTCCTCCTTCTTTCTTTATCTAATTATCTTCCTTTTCCTTTTCTTTTTAAAAATTCTCAAAATTTGGCTATAAGATGTTTTATCTTCTTTGCCTCTTCACAAATCTTTCATTGCCACAAGACCTTCAGGTAGAAGAAAAGGCCAAGGTTTTTTGCAGCATACACACTATTCACCAAATTGACCCACAAGATCTTTTATATAAACAAAGAAATTAACAAGTTATGAAAATAATTAACATTTGAATATTCAGAAGTATCTAGAAGAGGTTTACTGTGTTACCAGTAAACTCCTTTAGGGAGAAACCACATGAAGCTCGAGAATTAAAAAATAGAAGAAAGGAAAAATATTTAAGAGTGAAGATTTTTCTCTGCTCTCTTTATGCCAAGAGCAACATATTTCTCAAACTCTCCTCTTTGTCGCCACCACTTAAAGAGAATAAAGGAGAAAAGCTACTTGCTTTCTCATTTAAACTATAGTCTCATCGTTCTGTGGTTGGAAGGGGGGATTGGAATCACAGCTCTGACAGGCAGTGACTCGAAGTCAATGAAGACACATGTAAAAGTGAAACACAATCACGATCACGCAATTCTGGAGCTGCTGACTTCTTCTGCCTTCTCAACATCCACTAATAAGGTTCCCAAGGAGAATGGAGATGCATCACCTGGACCACATGTCCGGGGGCCTGTGTGTGAATCACAGTGCCAGATTCATAAATGCTTCCTTCCCCTCCCATGGCAAGGGCAACATGTAGTGATGACAATTCGCATGTGTGACCCAAGGCTTTGCTACAGCTCACCAAGGATTAACATTGCCATAAATCACTTACTGCTATAACAACACTCAGTCAATGCTTGAATTATAATCCCTATTTCACAAATAGGGAAAACACACTCAAAGAAATGGAATGCTTTAAAATAAACAATATTTGTGGTTTCTTTGAAAATCTTGTAATAATTCTCAGATTGTCTAGCCCATCATATTACTCTGATAAGATATTGCTATGGCCTGAATTGTCTCCCCTCTACAAATTCATATGTTGAAGTCCCGATCCTGATTGTGACTGTTTTTTGGAGATAGGGCATTTAGTAGGTAATTACTGTCAAATGAGGTCATAAATGTAGGGCCCTAATCTGATAGGATTGGTGGCTGTGTAAGAAAAGGAAGAGACAGACATCTCCCCGCTCCCTGCCATCCCCTCCTGGGTACAGGCCAAGTGAGAGTAAGGCAGCCCAAGCCAGGAAGACGGCTCTCACCAGAAACCGAACCCTGTTAACTCCTTTACCTCGGACTTTTCAGCCTCCAAACCTGTGAGAAGATAGAATTCTGTTGTTTATACCAGCTAGTCTGTGGTATTTTGTTATAGCAGCCTGTGCTGACTAATACAGATATTCAGAATCGAATTGTTACAGGTGCAGGCCCCTGGGCCTTCTATGAAATAGCAATTAACAAGAGGCTGAAGGGAGTCCCAGGCAAGGCTTTACTGGGGCTTGTGTTCGAGCATAAGGGAGGCAGCACAAAGAAAGACTCCCCAGGCTGCTCCTCGAGGGGAGTTCAGGGAGAGTTTTAAAGAGGCTTAGGTAGGAAAAGGGTGCCGTCTAATAAGCACACGGAGGTGGAGATTTTCTCGAATCTGCATAGTTCTATTATAGGCTTCTTCATGAGTCGAATGTCTTATTAGTATGTTCTGGCTTGAAGTGGTTGGATCCGGTCTGGTTTTTCGAAGCCAGTTCTATATCAACCTGTGTCAGTATCTCGCTACAGTGGCCCTGAAAAACATTACTCACAGGCTTATGCTGCCCCGTGTTGTCTCCCTTGGTCAGAAGTGAGGCCTGAGACCTGTCCCTACACTGTCTCAAAATGACTCACCCACCCCAAGCAGTTTCTCAGCACCCATTGCACGGATATTACCTCCTAAACCCACCCTTGTCTTTTCCATGTTTTTCTTCCTTAGTAAATATTCTCTTATTTTTCCAACAAATATTTTCACTTGGTTCCTATTCAGTCCCAGGCATTGTCCTATGTGCTGCAGATAAAGTGATGATAAAAGCTGGGCAGCCTTATTTGTACATGATGCCCCATTTATACTTAACAAATCTTCTTCTTATATGTATATCACCTCCATAAGTCACACGAAATTTTTGGAACAAGATAAAACAGATAAAGAGATGATACATAGATATGATAAATGCACTTGAAATTTTATACTTCGCTTTTACAATTTACAAAGGGATATCAGATACAACAGTCCATTTGATTCTCCCCCAAGCCCTATTAAGAAGATACTTTTATCTTCTTTTTTAGTGAAGAAAATGAGCAAAAAAGAGGTGTAGGAACATGCCAATATCCCATATTCACAAACGTTTAAGCATGGAACTTTAGACCTTTGTATCCAAGTCTATGCTCTTTACACTACCTGGTACAAGGTAAACTGCAATAAGCAAAGCAGATGTGTTCCCTCAGGGCCCCTGAAGGCCCTCCTGGCGTGTTCTCCCCCAGGTACAGAGCCTGCAAGCCCCCTCCTAAATACACAAGCATTGACATCAGCATCTCACAGTTCAAAAAAAAAATCCTCAAAACAAAAAACAAATAAAATCTGTTCCACAGAGCAATTGTATGTAACACAAAAGAGTGCCTGGGAAATACACAGAATGCATATTGAAATCAGAGGCTGAGGGATATGAAAATAAAAGGTCTTGTTGAGTGCCCAAGTCTTGTCTTTGCAAACAGCTGTTTTTGCACAATACCAATAAACCCAGTCAAAGGCATTCTCATGAGCTACTTCAGCAAGACGCTTAAGAACTTCAATTTTCCTGGAATCCATAACATGGAAACCCAAAAATTGGATCTTATTTCCCTTGTGCATTCTGTGTCTTACCAGTTCTTATAATATATTTACACATGTATAGAAATTCAAGGTTTATGAAGCGTACTCATGGTCTTTATCTCATTGGATGCTCTGCAAAATGTTGGGAGGGATCTTGATCGAGTTCTGTTTGTACCATATGTCAGATGAGAGTGCTGACATGTAGAGGGACAGGTCCTTATTCAAGCACCTCGACATGGCATGATGAAGCTTCTCTTAGACCTCCTATCTCAGGCCTTTCTCTAAACTGCTACGCCTGAAAGATAGTCTAGTAAAATGAACAGTAAGAGACACATTTTAAAAACACATTGAGGATGCATCAAAGATGTAAGCCAGTTGCTTAAGGCATTTTTATTTGTCAAACTCACTGGTGATGACTTGCATTTAGAAGGATTCAGGACAATTGCAAGCCCCTAAACAAATTTTCAATCGTAGTGGGGGAATGCCTTGTTTATTGCTGTTTATGTCATGAATATCTTCTAATATAATATAGCTTTGTAAAAAGAGATAATCTATATTTGGAATAAATTGGAGTCTTAGGTGGCTAAAAATTAAAATCAGTTATTTCTAGACCCTCTGGATAATTGGCAGCAGACAGTAAAAAAGTAACTGCACTTTCCCAGTGACATAGTGTGCTCAGTTATGTAGACCAACATTCTTGATGAAAACTAGAAATTCCAGGTAAGACAGAAAAAAAAAAAACTTTTCTTAAAAGCATCAAAGAGCATACAAGATAGTAAGGAGTTACCAGACCAAAGTCTAAGTGATGTCTTGATCCTAGAAAAGTGAACTGAATACTGTTTTGCCCTTGGAGAATTTAACAAAGCAGTGAATTTGACCTTCAGTTTTTAAGGCCTTGTGTAGTAACATGATAGGACCTAAATCTCGAATCCCAACCAGCTGTGCGCACTAATAGAAGACTTTCCCCTATAAAATAAGACCCCAAAAGAGCTATAATTTCACAGTAAGGATAAACCAAAAGTAAACCCACATGACTCCACCTTTACCTCCATATGTCAGCAAAGAAATTTTCACTGGCAGTGAACAAAGTATGGGGAAAATGCTCTGCTTCATATATACATACATATATGAACACATATATATGTATATAAGTATATGTATGTATAAAACCAGGCAAAAAGAGAAACAAATCACCATTACAGAGAACTAGCAGAAATAACAGAAACAGTTCTACAAAGATTTCAGAGATAAGAATAATCAGAGTAAAGTTTTTTAAAACAACTCTTTCATGATGTATAAAGCTATGACAAGCTTGAAAAGATCTCAGGGAAAGAAAGCAGTTTAAAAAGGACCAGGATATAATCTCTCTCCCTCACTGCAATACCCCATTGCAGTTGTCCCCATACGTATCATGATGGACCTGAATAAAATCTTCCTCACCAGGCTTTAAAGAAAAGACAAGCATGTGTGAAAAGGGAAACAAAAAAAGCTTCTAAAATTGAAAGATACAATAAATAAAATGTAAAATTCAATGGCCATTCACTGTTTTGAAACAGCTATAGTATGTGTTAATGAATCAGAAGATTGATCAGAAGAAATTATGCAGAATGCATCACAGCAAAGCAAAGAGATAGTGAGAAATTTTAACATATATTTACCTGGATTTCTAAAAGAAGAGGAGAAAGAACATAGAGCAGAAACAACAATATCTGTAGGTAATATTTTAAGATAATGGTTGAGAATTTTCCATATCAAAGAAAAGACAACAGGAATTTCCCAAATCCATAGCAGGATAAACGAAAATAAAACTATACTTTACATGTCGTAGTGAACTGGATAAATCAAAGACAAAGAGAAAATTGGAAAGCCAAAGAAACAACCACATACATGCACAAAAACACAAGGTGGTGAATAAAACATCTTACCTTCACGTGAGCAGAACGGCACCAACCCACCAACTTCTCAACAGAAACAGTTAAAGGCAGATGCCAGTGGACCGAGAGATCCAAAGCGCTCATGCAAAATAAATGCCAAAGTAGAATTTCTAGGGATATACTTTTCAACAGTAGGGTGAAATAAAGACATTTTTGGACAAACAAAATAAGAGAGTTTATCAACAGTATATTCTCAGAAAAGGATGTAATTGAGCCAAAAGAAAGTTAAGGACCAAGAAAGTGGTAAACATGCAAAAATAATAGCAATTGTCTTTGCACTTAAGAAAAAAGGAAGTAGTTCCACAACGCACGTTAAGAATAACACATGGATTGGGGGAGGGGAATGGAGTCACCATCTTCAAAGCTACTCGGTTTCCAGGAGACATAAAATTTTTGGTAAAATGTATGCTTTGAAAAGTTAAACATGCAGTTTGCAGTTTTCAGAGGATAAAATAATAGCAACAAAGTGTTTAACGTCTAAACTAGTAGAGAGAAAAACTTGAATGAGGAAATAATCTATCCCAAAACAACCGCATGCAAGTACTATGGTTATTATTTTTTTAATCAATTTACTTTTTAAAAAATTTATCTTTACCCTATGCAATAATACTCATGAAATTTTGACTCTGATGTTTGAGTTAATCATTTATTCCATTAAATCCAGTATAAATAAAAGTATGTGCTTCCCACATACTTCCAACTGCATGGATCTTGCACCTTCCAAACAACACTTCTGCCATCTATACACGTAAAGAACAAATTAAATCCATTACTTGTCAACTTTTTTTTTTAATCCTTCAGCTATCTCCATCTAAACATTCAAATGTCACTGCCTAACATGACCGGTGATACACTTTCCATGATTTAGTTATGGTGACCTGACTTCATATCTGTGGTTGAAACTTCAGAGAAATTAGCCTCAACAGTAGGATCACAGGATAACGCTCTAGGTCTCCAGAGCAGGACCATGAGCTTCGCAGGCTCCACGGAGTTGCCCACTGACCAAAGCTGTGCCCTACCCCGAGTGTGCCCCCCACAGACCAAAGTTCAGTCAAAGCCCTGCTGTCCTAACGGAGTTTCAGCTCTGCTCCCTCTGCGTAGCTCTCCAGCAGCTGAAGTGAGTGCAGCCATGTGCAATTTCCACAAGACCCCCTTGTGGCTCACCTCACATCGTCACTACCACCACATGTCCTCGGCGACAGAGAACCAGTGACAATCCCAGGAGCAGTTCTTGGGCCTTCTTGAAATGACTTCATTGGCACCATTCTCCTCCCAGTATCAAGGCTACGACTGCCCCTCGGCCTCACTCATGTCCCCAGCACACCAGAGGCTCTCTCCAGGCCTGGAAGGTCTTTGTTTCCCTTTTTCTGTCTTTAAAGGGTGAGTTCACACAAACAGGTGTAAGTACAGCCAGCCCCAGGCTGTCAATCCAGATCCCTGCAGGATTCTTTAAAGTTTCAATTCAACAAACAGAAAAATAAGCAAACTCCAAAGCACAGTCTTCCCCTCCTCTACTCCTAAACAGGCGGCTGATGGGCTGCAAATGAGCCAGCTCATCTTTGGGGCAGAGACGGATGAAGCCTTTGCCTTTGCCCTCCTTGTGATTTGAAGCCTGCTGGCTAGAGAACTACAAGTTTTCCTTTAGACATGGTGCCATGAGGAAGCATAATGCCTTTCAAAGCTAGAAGCTGTGTCTATACTTCATCCACTGAATCAACAAATATTGAATGGGCATCCATTATTGCTATAAACAATTAGATGCTGAGGGTAAAATAAGAGACAAGAGGAGAATGCCCCACCCTTATAAAGCATATGTTAAGGCATAAAACTGCATTCCAATAGTTTTTATAATAGAAGGAAAATGACATCTCCTGACTCCACATTGGCCCGTGTTTGTGAACACCAGTGCCTATTGAGATTTTCTGAAATTGTTTAGTGGTGAACCCCTCATGAGAAAAATAGCTCTACAGGGCTGGGTTACATTCAAGACATGTACTAAATATTTTAATGCATTTTTTTTAGCAAGTGGATAACATGTCTCCCCCAAGGCACTAAGTCTCTCTTTCTAGCTCCCTAAGAATTTCCCCATCAAAAGAGGAAATAAATATCTCATTTTGGAAAGGGTCACCCCCTTCAAAATAGGTAACAGCATTATGCATAGCAGGAGTATTGTTCTTGAGACATGGGAGCAGGATGCTTAATTCTTTTACCTAAGAAAAGAAAAACAAAACAGCAACCTCTGGAAAGAAACTGTGGAATCAGTATGTCTCATGGCATCACTTCTCTCCCTTGCTGACAGTGGTGTTTTCTTTTGCTGTGCTACGGTTCTTCCTCATCCTCTCTCTCAGGCAGCTCTGGGGCGCTTCAAAGAGCACTGTCTGAGCTGAAAGAGCCCAAACCCCTTTTGCCAGTTTTTCTTGTGCTTCCTGCATACTTCCAACTGTATGGATCTTGCACCATCCAAGCAACACTTCAGCTACTTATACATGCAAAGACCAAAGGGGGGAAATCAACAGCAACTTAACACTGTTCTGGCAAAGTCAACCTGCACTGCCAGATTTGGGGACTTGGCATCTGGAGTCGCCTGTGGAAGCCTTGGCAGGTCTCAAGGTTGGGGGCCCTTTCAGCTTGCTCAGGGCCGGGGAGGTTTCTGCTTCCTGTCTGGGACCTCTGTCCTCTCCTCCTTCCTACCCCATCCTGCTCTTTAGCAACAAATACCTAGGAGATGCCCAAGTTTGCTTCCACACAGTTGATGTTCATGGTGTCCTGGGCTTCTCCCTCTGGAGCCCTCAGAGCCCCATGCCTATGACGGCTGCTGCCTGCACCTGTGTCCCCGAGCCTGGGTAGCCTGGCTCACACCGCCCCTCCTGCCCCTCACCTCCTTCTGCCTCTTTTCTTTTTTGCCAGCCTCTTTCCTGTCTTTCAAGATTTACTTCACTAATTTCTTCAGCGGGGAGATGTTTCTACAGCATCCCCTCCCATAGCCATGTGGGGCTCCCACATCATGCTGGGCATTCGAGGGGCCTCCCCTTCCTCCTCACGGGGCTTCCTACAAGGCAGGGCCATGTTGTCTACGGGATGGGATTTCTAGCGCCCAGCACTGCAGCCTAGAGAGGGCCTCCAACACTGAACTTCGGATTGAGTGCTTTCCACATGTGTTGTCTATGTGCACTTGGATAACTCACTCAAATTTACTGAATCTTCATTTACTCATCTGTTCAGTGGAGAGTAATCAAACAAATGCACATTTATTACCAACAAGAGGACAGCATAATTTATCTATTAAACTGATAAAGATGTTTTGAAATAATCATCATCATATTTCCAGGAGTACAGAGACTTGGGCACTTACATCATGATAGTAAATGTGCATATTTTAGAATCTTTGTGGGGAGCAATTTGACAATACACATAAAAGTTTGCCTTGTAAGTAGCCTGTCATCAGACACTCCACTATTAGAAATTTGTCCTAAGAAATAATCAGATCTCCAACATAGCATTTAGCTGCAAGAACACTGGCCACAAAATTGCCTATCATACTCAAAAATAAAAAATCTTACATGTGCAACAATAAGAGATTAAAAAGTAAATTGTTCTGCATTCACCTGATGGAATATTATGTAGACATTTAAAAAGATCTTGTAGTCAAAAACATAAGTAAGTTAAGTTAATACATGAAATGATGAAAACCGATACTAAGTCAGCATGCCCTATGTGATATAACTTTCTTTGATTTTTACATATTTATATGCACAGGGAAAAAGTATTGATAGATGATGAAGCCAAAATATTAACAGTGCTTATCATAAGGCAGTGTAATTATGGGTAATTTTTATTGTTTTATTTTAATTTTGTATTTTTCTGCATAGTCTAAAGTTCCACTGCTTGTTTAATAAGCTATTAAACATTAAAATAAATCTTATGAAATTACCATCATTGAAGGAAAAAATAAAATATCAATTAGGCAATATTGCCATGGCCATAGACCTTTCTCCCAACAACTGTTGTTTCTAAATACCATGAAGAGATTCAGATTCTGGAGCTATTTCTGGCTTGGGCAGTGCTGGGCTCTCTCTTCCTCTCTGGGGGTGGATGGGTGTGTGAGCTCCGTGGTATTTAGGAACCCGGATATCACTCATCTGCAACCTTCCTATTGGCACAGAGGCCACGTTTGCCTTGTGACAAGAATTTCAAATATGAGTTATTTCTTGTGACTTGTGTATTGGGTTTCAAAAATGCACAAGCACCACACCACATGTAACTGAAGAACCTCTTCCAAGATAGCTCACCCTCAAAAAACATGAGGAGTTCATGGGTCTATTAAAAAAGAGAACTGTCCATATCCACAGAAAATAGAGGTTTAAAATACTTTTCACATAAATTTAAAGATAAAATTGAAAATTAATGTCCAACCAAATTGAAAGTAGTAACTCCATGCACCCAAGGACCTTGCCTAGCTACATTCAGAGGAGGTTTCCTCCAGCAGGACCCAGAGAGTCCATGGGCTCCTCTGTGCATGACACATCATTTGGCCTGACACCAACCACAGGAGCCCACAATTCCCATCCCTATTTTACTGAGGAGGAAGCTAAGCTTCCAAATGAACCCACGATCACACAAGGGTGGAGTCGGGATGATGTCTCTCCATCTGCAAAACCACGCTCATTCTAAAGACGGGGGGTGGCAGGGGCAGGGGGATTAAATGAGAGCATTCATAAATAAAACGTAGTGACTATTACTAGCAATAATTATAGGCTCCCTTCCATCAGTGAAGCCATCTCTTGTCCATACACAAAATTGACACCATTTGAGAAAATATTTTTAAACCAAATGAGACTATAGGAAGATTATCATAGAAGTTTAACAGAGAACCACCACATCACCAACGCAGGTCTGAGGACAGGGGACCGTGATGCTGTAACCAGGGTCACCCCATGGAGACTTGTGTGATTACCCCTATCGCCGGATCCCCCACCACCCACTCCTGCAGGGCTCCTCTGAGCTCCCGTCCCTGTATGACATCCACGCTCTGCCACTGCTCTGGCTGGCACCATGGCATCTCCTCCTGCAGCTTTTCCCGAGCCCTGCACCCATCAGCCTGGGCCATTCCTTCCTTCCTGTGTGTCTTTCCAGCAAAAGTCTCCAAACAGCCCTGGTGTCAATGCTGGATATTTATAGCAATATCTCAGGGAGGCCACTTCTGTGGCATGCCTAAATATGTAAAATAAATAGAAAAAATAAAGTTAAAGCAACAGAAGTCTCTAAGCACCCCTAAAAATATCATGAAATCAATGTACTAAATCTCATATTTTGTTCTTTGGAAAAATAAGTCAAACCCTCATTCAGAACCTATATATTTTTACTTTAAATGCAACATTTTAGTTTCTTACTTTCCCCTTCAATATTTAACACAACTGCATTGAGTACTATAGTCTTGTGAGGGACATGAGGAACTCTGTATCTCTTTTGTATATGTATAACGTTTGCAATGTGTATGTGAGTTTTTATAGACATCTGCATCTGAAATTCTGTGAGGCAATACTATTTAAATGTTTATGCTAAAATCTTTTACAGAATTCCTTCCTTTATGAATTTTACTCTAGTTAATTAATTCTTCTGTTATTGTGTGTATATATGAATATAATTTCTTAGATATCTTATGTTTATATTTTTATTATTTTAGCTTTCTAAACTATCTGGCAGATATGATAGTTTGGTTATGCCTTTTTATTGCCATTATATTTTATTATTTTTACCACTTTGTTACTCTTTTCTCCCTCTCCCTTTCTTGTATGTTATTAGCTAATTTCACCTATTTATTCTATGATTTTTGAATAGGTAATAGACATACAAGTTACAAAATTCAAAAGATGCAAAAGAACATAGAGTAAATGTAAATCTGTCTCTTCTCCTAGCTCCCACTGCCCAGGTCATTAGTTTCCTGTATATCAGTCTGTAGATATTCTATGTACATAGAAGCAAATATATATTACTAAAAATACAAATTGTAGGATACACTAATACTATTCCGCATATAGATTTCTTATATAACAATATATTTTTCCGTCTTCCACAACAGTATATTTAAAATTATTTCATCTTTTTTTTTTTTTTTGAGACAGGATCTCTCTCTCTGTTGCCCAAGCTAGAGTACAGTGGCGTCATCATAGCTCACTGCAACCTCAAACTCCTGGGCTCAAGTGATCCTCCTGCCTCAGTCTCCTGAGTACCTAGGACAACAGGTGCACACCACCATGTGTGCCTAATTTTTCTATTTTTTTAGAAATGGGCTCTTGTTTTTGCTCTTGCTCTTGCTCAGACTGGTCTCAAACTCCTGGCCTCAAGCGATCCTCCCGCCTTGGCCTCCCAAAGTGCTAGGATTACAAGCATGAGCCACTGCACCTGGCCCACACTTTTTTAATAGACTTTATTTGTAGAGCAGTTTTAGGCTTATAGAAAAATTGCACAGAAAGTATAGAAAGTTGCTGTATCTCCTCTCTCCCACACACCATTTCTCCTGTTATTAACACTATTAACATCATGCATTTGTGTGATATATTGGTTAGGACTGATGAACCAGTATTGACACATTATTATAGGCATACCTCAGAAATATTGCAGATTCAGTTCCAGACCCCTGCAATAAAGTGAATAAAGTGAGTTACACAAATTTTTTGGTTTCCCAGTGCATATAAAAGTAATGTTTACACTACACTGTAGTCTATTAAGTATGCAATAGTATTATGTCTACAAAAACAATGTATATAACTGAATTTTGAAATACATTATTGCTAAAAATGCTGACAATCACCTGAGCCTTTAGCAAGTTGTAATCTTTTTGCTAGTGGAGGATCTTGCCTCGATGTTGATGGCTGCTGATTGATCACAGTGGCAGTTACTGAAGGTTGGGGTGGCTGTGGCAATTTCTTAAAATAAGACAACAATAAAGTTTGCCACACGGATCTACTCTTCCTTTCAAGAAAGATTTCTTTGCAGCATGCAATGCTGTTTGATAGCATTTTACCCACAGTAGAACTTCTTTCAAAATTAGAGTCAGTCCTCTCAAACCCTGCTGCTGCTGTATCAACTAAGTTTATGGAATATTCTAAATACTTTGTTGTCATTTCAACAGTGTTCATAGCATCTTCACCAGAATTAGATCTCATTTCAAGAAATCTTTGCTCATCCATAAGAAGCAAGTCCTCTCCCATTCAAGTTTTATCATGAGATTGCAGCAATTCAGACACATCTTCAGCCTCCACTTAAGATTCTAGTTCTCTTGCTATTTCCAGGACACCTGCAGTTACTTCCTCCACTGAAGTCTTGAAGCTCTCAAGTCATCCATGAGGACTGAAATCCACTTCCTTCAAACTCCTGTTCACGCTGCTATTTTTACCTCCCCCCTTAAATCATGAATGTTCTTAGTGGCATCTAGAATGGTGAATTCCTTCCAGAGGTCTTCAATTTACTTTGCCTGGATCCATCAGAAGAATCACTATTTAATGGCAGCTATAACCTTATAAAATATACTTCTTAAATAATAAAACTTAAAAGTCAAAGTCCGTGGCTGCAGAATAGATGCTGTGTCAGCAGGTGTAAAGATGACATTAATCTCCTGTATATATCCATCACAGCTCTTGGGTAACCAGGTGTGTTGTCAATGAGCAGTAATATTTTGGAAGCAATCTTTTTTTTTTTTTCTGAGCAGTAGATCTCAACAGAGTGCTTAAAATATTCAGTAGGCTATGGTGTAAACAGATGTGTTGTCATCCAAGCTTTGTTCTTGCATTTATAAAGCACAGGCAGAGTAGATCTAGCATAATTCTTAAGGGGTTTAGGAGTTGCAGGATGGTAAATGAGCGCTGGCTTCCACATAAAGTCACCAGCTGCATTAGTTCCTAACGGGAGAGTCCTTTGAAGCCAGGCATTGATTTCTTCTCTCTGGCTATGAAAGTTCTAAATGGCATCTTTTTCGAATAAAAGGCTATTTTATCTACAATGAAAATCTATTGTTCAGTGCAGCCACCTTCATCAATGATCTTGGCTAGATCTTCTGGATAACTTGCTGCAGCTTCTACGTCAGCACTTGCTGCTTCAACTCGCACTGTTGTATTATGGAGACAGGTTATTTCCTTAAACCTCATGAACCAACCTCTGCGAGCTTCCAACTTTTCTTTTGCGGCTTTGTCACCTCTCTCAGCCTTCGTAGAATTAAAGAGAGTTAGGACCTTGCTGTGGATTAGGCTTTGGCTTAAGGGAATGTTGTAGCTGGTTTGATCTTCTGTTCAAACTACTAAAAGTCTCTCCATGTTCGCAATAAGGCTGTTTCACTTTCTTATTTTTCATGTGTTCACGGGAGTAGCACTTTTAATTTCCTCCAAGAACTTTTCCTTTGCATTCAAAACTTGGCTAATCGTTTGGCACAAGAGGCCTAGCTTTCGGCCTCTCGTGGCTTTCCACATGCCATCCTCACTAAGCTCAATCATTCCTACCTTTTGATTTAAAGTGAGAGACATATGACTCTTCCTTTCACTTGAGCATTTAGAGGCCATGGAGGGATTATTAATCAGTCTAATTTCGATAATGTTATAGCTCAGGGATTAAGGGGCCTGAGGAGAGGGAGAGGTGTGGGAACAATCAGACACACACAGTGCTTATCGATTACGTTCACCATCTTTTGTGGGCACGCATCGTGGCTCCCCGAAACAATTACAACAGGAACGTCAAAGATGACTCATCACAGGTCGCCACAACAGATACAACAACAATGAAAAAGTTTGAAATATTGCTCAAAATGCCAAAATGTGACATAGAGACACGAAGTGAGCACAGCCTGCTAGAAAAATGGCGTTGATAAGATTTGCTCAACACAACGTTGCCACAAACCTTCAATTTGTAAAAACTGCAATATCTAAGAAGCACAATGATGCAAAACACAATGAAACAATGTGTGCCTGTATTAACTGAAGTCTATAGTTTACGTTAAGAGTCCACTTTTGGTGTTACACATTCCACGGATTTTGGCAAATATATAGTTTCCACCATTGCAATATCATACAGACTAGTCATTGCCCTAAAAATCCTCTGTGCTCTGCCTGTTCATACTTCCCTCTCCCCTACTCCCTGGCAACCACTGATCTTTTTAGTGCCTCTAGTTTTGCCTTTTCCAGAATGTCATATAGTTGGAATCACACAGTGTGTAGCCTTTCCAGACTTCTTCCACTTAGCAATGTGCACTGAAGTTCCCTTCACGTCTTTCTGTGGCTTGATAGCTCATTTCTTTTTATCACTGAATAATATCCCACGGTGTGGACGTACCACAGTTTGTCTATCCATGCACCTATTGAAGGACATCTTGGTTGTTTTCAATTTTTGGCAATTATATATAAAGGTGCCATAAAGATTGATGTTCAGGTTTTTGTACATACAAAAATTTTCAACTCATTTGAGTAAACACTGGGAATTGATGAGAAGGTAGAAAATAAGAGATTTTTAGTGCAAGGAAACCCTTCTGTACGATATCACAGTGGTGGATACATGATATTTTGCATTTGTCAAAACCTATATAATGTGCTGTGCGACACAGAGGGAGCTCTGACCCTCGCCTGTGGGCTTTAGTATGTAATAATGTATCTATATTGGCTCATCAGTTGTACCAAATGCAGCACACCCCTGCAAGGTGTCACAACAGGGCACTCTGTCTTGAGGAGGAGGACGTGGGAACGCTCTGTACTACCTGCTTGATTTTTCTGTAAATGTAAAGCTGCTCTGAAAAATAAAGTCCATTAATTTTGAAAAGGAGTGTGTGGAGTTGCTATTCCAAGAAACTCAAATATGCTATCTTTTTTTTGCAGCTGATGTCAATAATAGATTCTGTCTGTCTTCGTCATTAGTTATTCCCAGACTACACACTTGCTAGGAGACTCGGGTTTAAGTGAAGCCATGAAAAAGCTGCTCTGGGGCATCTCCTTCCTTTTAACAATCCTTTAATTCTAAAAACTGCAGTGACTTTGATAATGTTCCTCCTGCCTGCTTTACTGTAGTTTGACTTTACTGGCAAAAATAAAATTATCCAATATTTATAGAAAGCGTACCATGTGCCAAAGACTCTTAGGTGATTTACACGTGTTATCTCCAATCCTTAAGAAACCTTCAAGTCAGATAATGTTACCACACCGTTTTGTAGGTCTATAAACTGAGCCAGAGCAATTAAGAAACTTGCCCGGGGTTACATAGCTAGTCGAAGAAAATTCCAGAAATTAAGCCCAACTCCGTCTGATTACAAAGCCTCTACCCTTTCTAATATCTCCCACAAAACCCTAAGGGCTGGATGCCTCTCAACATTACCCCAAATTGTTTTCTTTTTTTCCCAGGTAAGGAGCCAGTGAGCAAATAAAAATGAAAAGACCATAAAGCCAGCATTTCTTATTCATAAAGCCACAGAAACTAGAGAGCAAACCTCTCACTTTATACCTATGGGAAACACAGAAATATTAGTTAACTGGATTATCCAACACTCTCCAAAGGTGCCCAGGGGCAAAGTTGAGATGGGAGCCCCAGAGTCCTTGACACTCCATCCACTGTCCCCCCATGGAGTGACTGGCCCCTCTGGAGCCTTCACCACTTCTGCAGTCTTCTCCCAGGTTTACAGTGACATACCCAGTCAGGCTTGAATTTTCATTTGATTCTGCATTAGAAATAATATTTCCTATCCCTCCACAGTAACCACCTCTCCTGAAATAAAAGGAAAATAAAAAGGATTTGGAGACCACTCTTTAGAGACTATAAATTTCCAATGAAGTATTAACACGATCTATTAGGTCACATGATAGGCAATTGTGCAGAAGAGGAAAACCTATTCAACAACATTATTTAATGGCATTTTGATGTGCGATTTGCTAGACACAATGATGAATACAGGGATTCAGCCATAAAGTGGTACGGGAAGCAAACAGCTCTCCTGTGATGTTTACTTCCCAGGCTTAAATGAGCTCAGTGCTCACAAATGATTTGCCTTGACATTGGAATCCAATTGGAGTCTGGAATTACTGTAACTGTTTTCGGCTTGGGTGATTTAATCAGCAAATCTTCAATAGTGTAATATGCATGCACTGAGCTGATTCCAGACTGAGTGGTCTGATTTATACACACTTCGTGTAGACAACCATTTGTGGGAGGCTCACTAGCATCTGTTCGCCTGCATCTTTATAAGGCAGATACCCATGGTAATGTGTCAGAACAATTGAAATCTATGCTTTATATTAGTAAAACCAAACAAAAAGACACACACAGGAGGCGATTCAAAGGAGAGAGGCTTTTTTGTTGGGTTTTTTTATGATTTTTTAAAGAATCTAAAAATCATTCATTCACTTATTTAACAAATATTTATGTGCACTTGCAGCATATCAAGTGCTGTGCTAGTCCCAGAGAAGTAGGGGCAGAAGGCAAAGAAAATGAGAGAATTAAATAAAATGTGGCTCCTACAAGCATGGGATAGAACTGTCAGATCATATCAATCAATTGAACTCAATCTAAAAAAAAGATGCCTCCAAACATTCGGGGCCCCAGTCACCACTGGAATGTGGGTTTCTCACAGCTGTGCAGTGGAATAAGGCGTTCAGAATATTCACTGAGTTTTGTTTTTCCCTGATCACTGTATTTATACTCCCTACTCCCACCCCCTGCTTCTTGTGCCATTCTGCAGATGACACAACCTCCACTCCTGGCCTCACAGAAGGCAGGCATCAGAGTCCAGCAAAGGACATTGCCTGCCAGTCCCCTCCTGGCCTTGAGTTCTAAAGTGCTAATGCCTCAGGGAAACGTAGGAGACTGGAGACACAATGTTTAAGGAAATGGGGTCTAAAGAGAGTGACTTTCCCTCTTCTCCTGACTGCACCTCCATTGTTATAAAGATTCTGTAAGCTCTTAGAAAGGAAAGAGAAGTGTGGAGTGGAGTGATGGATGATGGAAGGTCCTGTGCTCAGAGTCTTTGCAGGGACCCCGAGGGGGTAGCAAACCAAGGCAGGCACTAACTCTGCAGTGGATCAAGGGAGACTGGGCTTTAGACAGTGTTGACGAAATGTTCACACCCCAGTGTGACACACACGGGCAGAGGGGCCACACCTGGAGGGACATGGGGACACATGAGGAGGCAATCTGCCTGGACCAACAGCAGGACAGAGTGTCACAGAGGAGGTCTCAGCAGGTGTAACTTGTGAGCAGGGGTGACTTCGGGACAAGATGCAACCCCAGTGACTTACAACATCCACCATTACACTTTTAGTTCAACCCTAGGGAAAGAGAGGACCCTAAATATCTGAGATTAAGTTTATGCCAGCCTAGGTGAATGGAAACTCAAAACACAAATTACACCGAATTACAGAAAAGCAAGAAAAAAAATTATTCCTTGCAACGTCTCAGTTATAGGCTGAGATAGATAGCTATTATACTTCGCTGGGAAATTTTAAAGAATTCAAAAAATTAGAGTTAGAAGTCCTTTCTCCATCTTAAAATTTTTTAAAATGTTATGTAATAACCCATTATAAATGCTTCCGTAAAAGACGTTGAGAAGTGTCCTCTCTATCCCTTCAAATGGCTCACAGAAGCAAAAAAAAAAAAAAAAAAAAAAGATAATGGAAACAATTCTGAATAGAATTATAGTCTTGGAAGGTGACGTCATCCTGAAAATTGCTTTGCTTTGCCAACATAGCTTGATGTGAACTTGGTCACGGACCTTTCACTTTCAGCCATGACTCAGTGGGGCAGCAAGTTCCTCCCTGAAAAGGAAGCCCCTGTGCCAACTCAGATCACCTCTGTGTGTGCCAGCCACCTCTCTGTACACATCTGGGGGGCAGGGCTCCCAGTTTTGGGGCGGGGGTCTTTGTATACATGAGTATACAATACATGAGTATTGGTCAGGGTTCTTCAGAGAAACAGAGCCAATAGGATAGGTATAGACATAGATACAGATTAGAGAGAGAGACTTATTTTTTTAAATCGGCTCACACAATTGTGGTGTTGCCAGTCTGAAACCTGCAGGGCTGGCTGGAGCCCCAGGGAAGAGATTCTGAAGGCAGAACCCCTCTTTCTCAGGGGACTTGCGTCTTTTTCTCTTAAGGCCTTCCACCAGTTGGATGAGGTCCACCCACTCTGTGGGGGTCATCTGCTTTCCT
The DNA here is from genome assembly GCA_023783475.1 of Daubentonia madagascariensis. Taxonomy (NCBI): domain Eukaryota; kingdom Metazoa; phylum Chordata; class Mammalia; order Primates; family Daubentoniidae; genus Daubentonia; species Daubentonia madagascariensis. Next base: position 4,746,059 of record JAKFHU010001035.1, read on the forward strand.
CCAAGTCTACTGACTTCAGCGTTAACTACACCTGACACACGGCTTCGCAGCAACCAGATAGTGTTTTACCATGCATCTGGGCACTGCAACCTAGGCAAGTGGATGCATAAAATGAACCCTCACAACGCGGGGATGGAACTGGATCCCCTCTGCCGCCATTGGTCTGGCACAGCAGGGGCCGCAAGGGGTGCTCATTCTCCCCACACTCCGCTTCCGCCAGGGGCTCCTCCACCGCAGCTGCAGCTGCGGGTCTGCGGCCTCCGTGACTCACCAACATCCTCACGCCCGAGGGTGCAGCCACTGGCCAGCAGGCCTTTCTCATGCCAGGGTTACTATCTCTGTGCACTTAGAATCCCACTTAGCTTAGGAGCCCCACCTGGCGCCCAGGTAGATCCCTTGGGCTCCACCTGTCTCCTCCCTGCCCCCACCATAAAGTACTGTGAACCACGTCTGCAAAAGCCTCTTGTGCTGTCAGCCCTGGCCTGCAGAGGGGAGACCCCACACTTCTAGCAATGCCAGTGCTACTCTTAGGTGGAAAATGATGAGTCCCTGGTCCTTCCATGGGACACGAGGACTTACAGCCTTCCTGCCACATAGTCCAGTATCATGCTCAAGAAAATTTAATTCAAAATGACAATAATAGTGACAGAGATATGACGATGATGATGAGGTTGATGAAGAAGAATAAAGAAGAAATTAGTTCCCATTCAGCTGTATTTGCTTCTAAAATTCAAAAATTAACTAGAATAAACAGACTGAGGCCTGAACACAGCTGGTCATCCTTTCACTTTGAAGGAAAATAAATTATTTACATTAAACCCAATTTATCAGGTACCCCCAGGTATGTAATATTTAGGTCCAGTTTACCCACCGAAGAAAGAAATTAAATGCAATAGGGACAAGCTAAAATGACTGTGACCTCTTTCTGGAAGATCTTATATTAAATTGTAGAGAATTTATACCCAACAACTTTAACATTCTTTAACCCTAGATGTTTCTTTGCAAAGAGAACCTGACACAGATATACAGCTACCCAGTGAAGGCCCAGAGCTGCAATCAGCAGGACCTACACAATGACGTTGTCATAAAACCCGTGATAAATTTTGATAGTGATGATAAAAGATTGCTCCAAATCTTCTACCTTCATGCCATAATTAGTATTAAAGGGTATTCTGGGTTGGCAGGTTTTTCTGCTGTAGATTTAATTTACAGATGGTTTGCTGAAACAAAAAGCAGACATAAATTGAAAATCTATAAATGCATTCATATGTAATGAATGGGGGCTGCTTCTAATTAGTAAAAGGGAAAAATGCAGAATGTAGAAGGCCTTCTTTGGCCTTGGACGAAAGCATCTGAATCCATTTTATGTCCTTTAATAAGCGTGCATCATGCTTCAGAGCTCCATGCAAGGGATGACATCACAGGTATGGATTGGAAATTCTGTGCCTCCCCGGGATGACACGTGCTTGCATCCTTGACAGCTCCTGGAAAATCGTGCGATTCTGCAAATCCCGTGAAAGAGAAATTTAAACATTTGTTCTATTAGGAGCAGCCGTTTTGTTAGAACACTGCTAAGAAAATCTTTTTTGTTTCTTCCTGTGCCCCCATTTACAAAGAGGCAAATGATTAAATTTGCTTCACCGAATTAAACTTATCCAGCTTCCTGCTGGGTGCTGGGGAGCATTTCTGGAATACCACCTGCAGGGCAGCTGCTCTTTTCTACATGGCCTGAATATCATTAAGTGGCGTCAGACAGCCTCCTGATATGCTGTTGGAAATTTTGGTTTGCCACAGGGCTGCTCTGAGTTGTGGGGAAGTGGCAAAAGTAACCACGTTCGGGACAGACACAAACACCCAGTGATTCAGTAGAAAGGCTGCAAAGAACAGAGTGCAAAACCAGCCCTGAGGATGAGTCTAAGACGGAGAGAGAGGGAGGGAGGGAGAAAGGGGGAGAAAGAGAGAGAGATAGAGGTCGGGGAGAGAAGAAAGAAAAGAAGGGAAGGAAGGAGGGAGGGAGGAAGAAAAGAAGACAGAAAGAAAGGAAGGAAGGAAAGAAACGGATCCACCCTTCTCTTGCTCTGAAGATTACATCAACCGGTAGTGCATTTTTATATATGAACTTAGTTGATTCCATCCTAAGCTAATACTTGCTAATACTCAATGCGTCCAACAAAGACTTGGGAATATGTTTGCAAATATTCTATTTGTGGTTATCTTCATACAGCTTTCAGCTCCCCTAAGAGTTCTGTGCGAATCTCAGCATCACAGTCTCACTGTTGATCTACACAAATGTTTACATCAGAATGGGAGACCTTGGTTATAAATGCAACACAAATCTCTAGCATGACCACAGGCCATGAGCTCTCTGTCCACAGAACACTGCGACTTTATTTAAGCATAACGCTGACCGTTCACACTTACAGGTGAAGGTACTAAAGAAGACCACACATCAGAATCTCGTAACATGTGACAGGGAGTGTAGCCCCTCTTCATAGTTTGCTATCCCATAATCTCAGTTAATGAAGACCCTTGTTACCAAGACCTTCAATTTTCCAGGGGAAATATAAGTGCTCTTTAATTGAAGTAGAGTAGAAGGACTACAAAACAAGCACATCCTAAGACTTGGTAAGAAAACGAAAATAACAAACCAATTTAAAACAAGAAAAGCACCAAGGCTTATTCTGATTTACTCTCAGTACAGATGTACAACCTCCCGTGCACTAGAATTGTGGACCTTGTAACTGAGGGTCAGATTCTGAACCCTTAGGATGCTAAAATGCACCCAATCATTAAGAACAAAGCGGTGTACTTACGTTCACTGTGCTGCAAGTATTAGAGAAGAACACTGGTCATTCAATATCTAAAATGTATGTAGTAAGAGGACTATTTAGGTCTAGCCAATTTTTAGGTTTATTAAAATTTACACTTCATTCATTGTTGCGGTCACACCCTGTATTCCATAAATGTGAGACAAATGTGAGACAATTGAGGCAAGAGAGAGTGATGGCACCAAGCATTGTTGCTGCAAGAAAAACAGGACAGAGTTTTTACCATCCAAGAATTTATTCTAGACGAAGAAACGTAAATTTAAATTTTCACTGGTATTTGACAATATGACCCTTGAGATTTTGTAAAATATTAAGCTCAGATGTTCCTTACCTCATACTGAATAAAGATCACCCAGGAGCCTCCTTAAATCAAATTGAAAATGATACTCATTCCACCTTCTCCATCTGTTGAAATCCTACTCATTCTTCAGGGCCAAGATCAAATATCATTTGCTTTTTGAAGCTTTTCTTGATCGCCTAGTCAAAATTAATCACTCCCCTCTCTGTCTTCCCCAGCAGGTTGTTTATGACCCACCTGCATGGATGTTCCTGCTACAGGACAGTCACACCAAGCTGTCTGCATCCCTGACTCTCCCTCTAGATTGTGGAATCTTTGAGGATGGGAACCAGGCTTTTTACAAATGCTGCTCTTCTCTAGCAGGTCAGATGGTATCCTGAGCTTCATAGAAATTCAATAAGCTTCTGTTAAAGTGAATTTCGATATGGGCTCTAGAACCAGGCAAATCTGAACTAGAATCAGGCTCTACCACTTCATTGTATGACATTAACAAAGTGACTCAACTTCTTTCAGTCTTAGTTTCCTTATCTTTCAAACAGAATTTCTAATCCTGACTCTAGTAGGTTCTCATGAGGATTAAGTGAGGTAAATGCAAAAAGCCTAAATGTAGCAGGGCTGAGAGCTCCTTCCTTTTCCTTTTCCTTTACCCTCATTCCAACATGGTACAGCTTAGAAAGGCTGACGTGTCCACTGACACTCTGTTACCATAAAGAAAACAAAATAGTCTTTGGAAGGCAACTGTGCTCACCACTATACCACCAACGCCAAAATAGTCTTCGAAGGAACTACAGTTTGGTTTCTCATCAGAAACAATTCTTTTTCTATAAAGACTGGACAGTTAGAAAGAGTTTAAATTATCATAGAAGAAATTTATTGTCCAGTTTGAAGGAGTCAGTCCTTCCATGGCCTCACCTGTAATTATTGGTATAGCAGACAAAAATGCAGAGCTATTTTCAAGGGTAGTAGGTGAGGTCCACCTTAAGAATATTTGACTTCTCAGTAGAGACGGTGATCTAAAGCAAATGTGAAAGCAGTCCTAATTTTAAAAAGAAGGGAAGATAGGATGGGCAAGCAGCCTGGTTTTAAAGTTGAGACTGCTCACACTGAGTTAGGAGGCTGGCCTCCTCTGCCCTCCACTGAGCAGATCAGTCCTTCATCACCAACAGGGAATCTGCATTTCTGGCCCTTTCTAGAGACTTGAACCTAACTCTCTGATTATGTAAGAGTAGTGCAAGATGCACCATCCACAGAACACTACCTGTAACTTCATTCCCCAGACATGGACCAAACCAGGGCGTCAGGGAGCAGCGCCCTAGATTCCACCGGTGGCACTGCTCAGATTTTTGTTTCACTATTGTGCTTGAGGATTAGTCCACAGAGTCACCTCACCGCTGAAGGATATTAGTAGAGACAGAGGCAATCAATATTGGGTTTACTTTTTAAAACTATCACGGCAGTTGCTCATAGTGAAAGTATTCTCTCATTGTGAGATTTCACAGGGAAAACAATTCTCCAATGTCTCGGTAATAAGAGTAATGCATTCTGCAAAAGCATCTGGTTTGCTTTTACGTTATGGATACCATAAACTGTGTACTGGATTCTCTTTCCCTTCTTCTCTTTGGCTGCTTGCAGACTCTGAGCCAAATGTTTGGCCTCCTACTAATACTGGGCCTCAGGGAATGCGTTTTAGGGACCAAACATAAACATAATACTGTTTTATTGGCTTTTTCTAACCTTATTTTTCCTTTTTCCAGAATTTCTCACGTTTTGATTTTAATCTATTGTTTCATACACATATTTAGAAGCTGCCTGAATTTTGATACAATTTTTTCTTCTTTCAATATAGCACTGTTATTCAGGTGGAGTGTCCACGGGGAGGCAGGGGATTTAGGAAGGCAACAAAGGATTAGCCTGCAAAAGGGAAGGCAAGCCCTTCTCCAGAGGCTGGGACTGGATGGAAGGATTTTGTCCTCAATTCGGAGGACAAAGGGAAGCCAGGAAGGCTGTTTTAGCAATAAAATTATTAGCCAGAGAGCTCTGGTTTTAGGGAGGGTGGCTCGAGCGCTCCTCAGTAACTATTATGTGCTTGAGTTCCTGGGGTGCAGTTTAAAGGCACTTTCTGATTCAGGGGGTCTAAAGGGAGGCCTGAGAGTCTGCGTTTCTCAGAAGCTGCCAGATGGCGTCAATGTTGCTGGCCGGGGACCACATTTTGATAGCAAGGGCTCAACCTGAGCGAGGAAGCGACCGGCGGCAAACAGATCAGGAGGAAGCTGAGAGTAGTAATAGGGGCGGCTCCCTCTGCGCCCCCCCGCACCTGCCTCGGCCGCGCGCTCCCGCCGCCGCCAGCGGGGACGCGGCTGGCACTGCAGGTGGCGAGTCCGCGGCGGGGGGCTCGGAGGGGGGCGGGGGAGGCAGCTGGCAGAAGGGAAACCATACGGCGGCGGCAGCAGTTAATAAAGGGGGTCTCCAGAGAGGCGCGGTTCAGGCAGGTGGCCGGGGAGGGGCGGCCCGAGGGGGTCCTGCCAGACCCGGGCTGAGTCCCCAAAGCAGCGCCTGCTGCCTCAGATACAGAAAGCCTGCGAGGGAGGGCCTGGAAAATGCATCTTCGCCTGCATCTAAACGAACACACTTGGCGGCTAAGCTGAAAAAGAACCTGCTTTTCTGTGCGGGAGATAAAAGGATTGTAGTTTAGGTTTGTGTGTTTTTTGAAAGCGTTGTTAAAGAACCACGTTTTTCTCCTTTAGGTGAGAGTGCCCCCTTGGACTATTTTTGTTTGTTTGTTTGTTTTGTTTGTTTTTTCTGTGTTCAATTTAGCCACTGAAATTTCTGTGATTTTTAAAACATGTCATCCTGAATGACATGTGGAATTATTAGCATAAAGGCCTATACTTGAGTAGTAACACAGTGATGAATATTTCGTATACCTACATGAACATATGCTTTGTGATTAATCACATAAAATGATCTTCCTATCCAGTACTATTTTCTGACACCGAAATACATACATACATACATATATATTTATTTTGTATTTTTTTCTTTCTTTTCTTTTTGTCAAACATTGTCCAAACATTAAATGCTCATTATATATCCCATGAAGGTCTCACTTGAGATTTAACCTCAACAGCTACTCACTACAAGCTGTTAGGGCACGCTACCCCTTGTTGAAGGACCTAGATTAATCCTATTCCTAGGAAAGAAATGGCTGAGATTTGATGTCATTAATTAACACCAATACACTGGTAAGTATTGATTCTTTAAAGCAATGCTCATATTTAAAGAAGAAATTTCTCAAATGCCAGAAAAAGAGGTTTTGCTTTATTTATTTGGATTAGGGAGCCAGTCAAAACATTGAGATGAGTAAGTGGTAAATTTTAAGATTTCCCTGAATGTGTATATAGCACATGAGAGCGGGAAGAGGACAGATTAATGACACTGTACAAGAAATACAAATCTGAACGTGGATACAGCAAACTTGGAAATGAGTATAATAGACTTGACACAGTGTATGTCCAACTTAAATGAAAAGTGACCTGCAAAACACGACTTACCTTCCCAGACCTCGCTCCCACCTAGTCTCACGCCGCTCTTTCCTACCTCAGGAAACCATTCATTTGGGATAACTGTGCTGATTCCTGCTTGGACACTATTGTTAAAAACTTCAGGAAAGAGCAAAAAATTTCACCAACGTGCTTGCAACTGTACCAAAAGGAAACAAACAAATTATAAGTATGTTAACACTCATTTTTGTTACATTAATTATTCAAAATTTGGCCTGATGGACTCAGGTGCACTGAGAAAGTCATTTTACTTTTCAAAAGCACTGGTATAAATATGGAATTTACACACATGCACACACACACACACACACACACTTCCCAACCTGGGGCTTAACCCTCTTGATGCCCATTTAAGAACATACAATTTGTGCATGCTGATCCTATGTATTTTAGCACAAGTAAGGGTCTTTTGAATATTAAGAAACACATAGCAATTCCTTACACCTTTTACATCGTGTTATGCTTTACAATAATGTTACAAGCAGTTGTCACATTGGCCTTTAAACAAATCTGGTGAAAAACAAGGACGATTTTATCATGCCCATTTTACAGATAAGGAAAGAGTCTCAAAGCAATTATATGACCTTCTCAAGGTCAACTGCCATAAACGGTAATGATGAAATTAGAATGCTAATTTTCCTCAGGTATGCTTTTGTCCCTTCTTCATGATTCTTGGACACAGACTCTTGGGAAAGATGTCAAGGACAAATAGTGCCTGGAGTTGAGCTATGTTTTCTTCACTGCAAGGTGGGAAAGAAAGGAATATCAAGCACATTCCCTTTCAAAATGAGTGCATCTCTTTGTCTAGCCATAGTGGAAAACACTTTAAAGTGATTCTTAAAAGAAACTTAATATCTAAAATGTCTTTATAATGTTTCTTGCTAATAGCTCTCCGTGTTTAACACGTCCTAAATGTGTATGTGTCCTCCCAGCACAACTATGAGTTTTGTGAGGGCAAGAATACTGAGTTTTCTCTGTTATGCCCTAGCACCCAAACCAATGTCTCCACATAATATGTGTTCACTAAATAGATGCTGAGCTGAAGTAGAAGTCTTGTTCTTTGTTAATGATCTGAACATGGTGCTGGGAGACAATAGATGTTTAATAAATATATCTTAAATAAATAAGTGAATGAATGATTAAAGAACATTGGTATTCCCTAACAGAAATTATCAGGACACATAGTGATCTGAAATAGTATATCTGTAATATATTAAACACATAAAGGATTTTCTTTATTTGTTTAATGTGTAATATGATTTATATACTCAAAATAACATGGATTCTTGAACAAATTCAATTGGAATGACATAAGCAAGTATTGAGCCCATCCCAAACAAGATTGACTCTTCATGGAATTGTAAAAATAAGTAGAGACTACATTTCAAAAGCAAAAGTCATAATTTTGTCATGGTGGCACAAGCAGGAGTTCTCCATGTGCACAATAGCCACGTGCACAATATCCAATGTAAACCCAAGGCCAGACAGAACATCTCACAGTCTGTACTGCAAACTACTGTCATGTGTTGCATGGACACAAACGATTACTAAATACATATACTGACTGAGACCCTGTAAAGAACAATTGCAACAGACTCTCTCAGCTTACGTGTGGGTGAAGAAGACAGAATCATCTTTTTCTGAGGTTAAGATACTGTGAAATTTGGCATCATACTTCAGACTCCAACTTTAGTCGAAGGTGGAAGTTACCACAGACACCGAATGACAAAATTCATCATCCATGAGGTATTCTACAATGCACTGTATTACTTATTGATGATCCCCTATTTTCTGTCAACTCCAAAATATAGCTGAAATTGCATAACTTTACGAATAGCACAAACAATATGGGGAGCAAAACTGGCACATCTTAAGTAGCATGCGTTGTAGTTGAACTCGGTGTAGACCATGCCAGTGTTGCTCCCTGCTGGCCTTGTATTTACTCCTGCTGCTCCCTGTGTGATGAGGGGTCCTATTTGCAATTATTGCCACAGAATTCCATGAAATTGGAATTCCATGTCTTAATTCCAAGGAAGCCCCTAACCTATCAAGAAAACTTTTCCTAAGCGATACCAGTATTTAATTTTTCTTTCCTTGTTTTCCACCTCTTCTTTCCAGAAATAGAGAAAAATCTCCTACATAATAAGTACAAAATACATCTCTAGAAGAGATGTCTAAAATGCCTTCTTTCCTAGATTCTACCACCATTACCAAAGTGTCTTGGTCCATTTTTGTAAAAACATTTTACACAGGGGTTTCATGCAATATTTTTGTATCCTATTTTCAACCTCATAAAAACCTTAGATATAAGCAGGAGGTACTGAGCCATTTTCCCCGTGATGAAACTGAGGCTCATACAGAAAAGGGGCCTAGTTTTAAGTTCCCAAACTTAGTAGATGGAGGTTCTAAGCCATAAAGTCTGAACTCCTGATTGAAAAATTAGTGTACTAAATACTCTGCAGCGAACCTGTATATTTCAGGTTTAGTATGCATGGAAATATGTCTAAAATTTGGTCAATATCACACCCAGAAAAGCAGTGTTCATACCCTCTAACTATGCCCTACCAGTTAATAAAGAATATTGTTGTAAAGAGATTATGTAGGCTGCCTCTTTCTTAAGTAAGCAACCTAGATATCATACACTGTCTTTGGATTCAAAGCAGATCAGTTCTTCCTGCGGGGGCAGTTTGCATAGTTCTCATATTTGCACTTCTGGGAAACATGGTCAAATTTAGACTTGATTTATGTCAATGGAGTAGGAGTTTTTATATCTGTCATGTACTTGGTCTTCAATATGTAATAACAGAATATCTCTCTAACCATTTTTGTACAGGGGCATGATGTTAATCTATAGAGTTGCTGTAATTAGCATTCATACAGTAAACAAGCTTCAGCTGATGTAGTTGAGCAAGTAAACGTATGATCAGGAAATACTACAAATATCTTTCCTTTTATACCTCAGATCCAATTCTTCACAGTTAGAACCAAAAATAGACACACCAATATTTCACTTGTGCTGTCATTTTTACACCCAGAATACTATTAAATATCTCCTTGCCCTCTGCTTACAAGAGGTTAAATAGAGGCATGTTACATGATATTAGAAACAACAGAGGCAAATCCTGGGAAGAATACCTAATATGTATGGACAAACTGCATCATTCCTCCACAGCATGGAATGACAAAACTGAAGGAAAAGACATATCTACCTACCTTTGGAGGAATAGAACAGATATTTTAAAACAGAGAAGAAATTGTAGCTACTGCCTCTCTAAGGTAAAGAATTCCTCCCTGCATTAGACCAATGATCTATCTGTTCCCTGGCTCCACGGGGCATATTGAGGAAGAGTGTGAGTGAACATCAGACTTTCCTGCTTCCCTCTGGGACTTATTCACAGACTTATTCTGGACACACCTACCCACCATATAGAGTGACATGTACTTTGAGATGTCCTCACATTGCCCACATTCAAGGTCCAAGAAATTCCCTCAAATTCTATAATTACATATTATACACAATACACAATTTTGTGTAGATTTTACAGTTTTAAGGGCTCTTAGGTATCTTTTGTAAGGGATGGAGAAACCTCCTTAGAAAACTCATTCCAAGGGAAAGAGAGTCAAAGTGCTGAAGTTCTGTTGTTGGAAAATATTAATATTTCAGTAATAGAGAAAAAGAACATATCTAAGTAGAATACATTTTGTGTTACACTAGATTTTCCTCTGGGCCAAGCTCTGTGGATGTATGCAACAGGGGAAAGAAAGCCCAAAAGAGTGAATTCACTAAAATGTGGGTGAGAACAGCACCACATGGGAAAATAACAGCTAAGTTCAAGGTGAGGAATCGTTTGGAAATGCCACGTACGGTGGCTGGGTGGTGAGCAGCTCCACCGTATGAGGCAGAAACGGAACAATGACCCAGAGAAGGGGGACAGCATGTGTCCCTTCTCTTTTTCTTAGTTCTTTTTTTCCTTTTCTTCCCGCTCCTTCAAAGCTACTTTGACCTCTGGGTTTTCTTCTTCGTGTCTTCCTTTGTTCATTTACCCGAACGTTAACGGCTGCCTGTGAGGTGCCCAGCACTTAGCTAACCTCAGGGTAGAGGCAGGGGAGAAACACATACCCCTACCTTTAAGGGAATTCATGATCAAACAGCAAAGGCTTCTCTTTCAGCCGGGTTATTTTTATAATTCTACCTATAACAGCCACCATAATAGTGACAACAATGTCGGTAAACTGAAATTCACACTAATTGTCTTGTATTTGTCGGTTCTTCCTGCCTCCAGAATATACCAAGGAAATGGGCTACAGGAACTTCTTTGTATGGCAACATCTTAGCACTGAAACATGTCTTCATAAACAACCTAGAGGAACCCAGGGAATTTCCTTCATGATATTCCTTGGTCCCCCCACCGCACCCTGTGCTTCTGGAGGGTCCTCTACGGGCCAGGCCTGGGCATGTCATAGTGAGTAACTGTGGTCCCTGGGGAGGACAGGGGCGTGACTATGCTATGTGCCACGGTAGAGGCGTGCATACAGCCTCCTGGGGGATTGACAGGATGAAAGAAGGATGCCACCTAAAATGGGAGGCTTTGTTAGGAAATGTTCTTACAGAAATGTTGTGTCCATGCACTCCTGAAGCACTGCACCTCAACAATCTTTCCCCTACTGTCTCACTTAGCAGAGACAGTGAGGAATTATCCCCTCTACAGCACCGTTTATATCCCACACTTACATAGGTTAATGAAGTTATCCCCTTTGACCTGAATAAGATGTCAAACTGTATTTTTCCTGTTCTTACAGAATTTTGCCTGAGACCTTGACACCCAAAGGAGACAATACAGTGCCTGTGCATTTTGAAGCTGTGACCACCAGACATAGAATTGAAACCCTGCTAGGTGGTAAATGCATCTTCCCTCATCCATAGCTGTCATCAACTTGTTGCCTATAAAAGAGAAGTCTAGAAATTCACTAAAGGAGAAAATGTTTTATAAAGAACATGTAAGAGAAGAAAGCTCTATGGTTTTTCAGCTCCCTCTCTGTCTTAGTTTGCCAGAGCTACTGTAACAAAGAACCACAAACTGACTGGCTTAAACAAAAGAAATTTATTCTTTCACAGTTCTGGAGCCTGAGATCTCAGTGTCGTCAGGGCTGGCTCCTTCTGAGGCTGTGAGGGTCGGCCCCAGGCCTCTCTCCTTGGCTGGTCAAGGGCCACCTTCTCCCTGTGTCTCTTCACACCAGTTTCCCTACCTGTGTCTCTCTGTGTTCAAATTTCTACTTTTTGTAAGGAAATCAGTCATATTTGCTTTGAGCCCACCCTAATTTGATTTTAACTTGATCATCTGCAAAGATTCTATCTCCAAATAAAGTCACATTGTGAGGTCTTGGGGGTTAGGCTTCAACATATGTGTTTTGAAGGAACACGATTCAACCCATAATAGTCCATCCTCTGACCCCTAAAAATCCATGTCCTTCTCACATACAAAATGTATTCACCTCATCCCAACATCTCCAGAAGTCTAAACGCAGTCCAGCATCAACTCTAAGTCCAAAATCTCATCTGAATATCTAAATCAAATATGGGTGAGATCAGGGTACAATTCATCCCTAGGCAAAATTCCTTTCTAGCTGTGAACCTGGGAAAACAGACAACTTACCTGCTTCCAAAACAAAATGGTGGGACCTGTAAGGAATAGACATTCCATTCCAAAAGGGAGAACTCGGAAGGGAAAAAGGGGACACCAACCCCAAGCAAGTCTAAATCCTATCAGGGTAAATTCCATGAGATTTTAAGGCTTGGGAATAATCCTCTTGGCTTGATGCTCTGTCCTCCAGGCCTCCATGCACCATCCCCTACAGACCTTGTCTAGGAGCCAAGGCTGGCCAGCACCAAGATGTGGGTTTATAATGGGGGGTCGGGGGATGAGAGGGGTAGTTCAGGGGTGATTGGGGCACAGAGACCAGAGCAAGACTCTCACCTGGACACAAAAAGGCCTGACTGGAGCCTTCCCAGGAGGAGAGAGAGTCGTGGGCTCTCCCAGGATCTGGTGGAGCAAATGCTTTGGGTGCAGAGGGAGGTGCAGGACAGAGGCTGGAAGAGAGCTGCCCCAGAGGGACCCTGTCAGAGCAGGCTTCATCACGTGTGATGATATTGCCTGGAGAGAGCAGCTGAGAAGGACCCAAGGGGCCATCTGGAGAGGGCATTCCCCATGGCAGAGCAGGGGCCCAAGGACCCACAAAGGGGTCCCAGCTGCGGGATCCCCGTGGGTCATGGGGCAACCAGCAGCCAAGCAAGAATCACAACAGCGCAGCTGTGTGAAGACAGACCTTCACCCCTTTTTATCCTAAGGCTTCCCCACCCCTGGGGCCACAGCAGCCAGAAGGCAGGACTGGGAGCCAGGAGTGTAAAAGCCCAGAAGAGCCACCTTGGATGTAAACTACAGTCAGCCCCGGCTACATCTGACAGAGGATCCCGGGGAGGGTGGGAAGAGAATCACAGATCTGTGTCCTGATCACTCCCTACTTCCTCCAGCCTGCAGAATGCAACATCTGCACGTCCAAGTACAGATCCAAATGGTGCTCAGAAACGAAGGAAAATCATGTTAATTTTTTATTATGACATTGACTATCTGCTGCTGTGGGAGAAAAAACTAATGAGGATTCTGACACTAACCTAGGTTGCAAGAACATTATTGAGACTAAAGGAGGCCGTGGACACGTGCAGGCGACTTGGATTCCTCGAGGTGCTTTTCTTACTTGCCACATTTCTACGATGAATATATGCTACCTTTAAATGGAGGAAGAAAAAATGATAAATACCATAAAGTACCAAAGTCACAATTAAATGACCATATTTTAAAATATAATGAATTCAAATAAAATATGATGAATCCATAGATTTAAGAGGATGAAACCAAAATAATTTTCCCTAGTTTATGACTCTGTAAGAATGACATTTTTAGTAGTGGACAAACTACAAAATGTTAAGAGAGCAGAAATGACCTTGGAAGCCACCGCATGTTACAAATGAGGAAACCAAGGCCCGGGGTGATTGACTGCTGGTCCTGTGATTGCATTGCTGATCCTGATTTATGTTAGGATGGGCGCAGGAGTCAGGTCTCCCAGGTCCAGACCCCACTGCTCTCTGCCAGCTGCACAGGTGTCTCTAGGGCCAGTAGAGACCCAGGTCCCCTTGCTGCCCATTCTCCCCACCCCCGCCAGTAAATGCCCTTTATTTTACTTTTGTACAGCAACTAATACCGACTTGAATGATGACCACAGATAGACTTTTCAGTGAATGCCCTCCCCAAGGAAAGTCACCCATTTCTTCTTCACACTACAATTACTGAGAATTTAATAATTACTTATGCTTCACACAGCTCTGCCTATACCATCGGGATAACACAAATAATATAAATGATATAAATGTCTCACAGCAAAAAAATCTTAGATATTGTGAACATAAAAAGATGAGCTGCAGAGAGAGACAGAGAGGGGAGAAAGATCTATGGATGCCACAAGGGCCAGGAAAAAAAAAAAACAGTATGCACCTGAGTTCAAGAGTCAATGAGGAAGAGATTCAGTCGGTGGCAGGGCTCACGGGTGTGGGGCGAAGCAGCCTGCACACAGCCTGTTGGCTTCCCAGAGCCATTGCTAGGACGCTAGGACCTTACCTCACACCGGTAAGGGGGGTGGAGGGAGAAGCTGCATCTGACAAAACCCAAAACTCCACTGTCCCAGTGAGGCCTGTCCGTGGTCGCCCTCCTCCTGCAGTTGTACCAACCAAGTCCTAGAAATCTGCAGCACACTAATTTGCCCCAGAGCTCCCAGCTCTCCCTGTCCCCTCTTGGTCATTGTACTCAAAAATAATGACACATTCATAGCTGTGGACTTGGGTGTTTTCTCACACAAGGATAGTGGCCACGTCGCAGGAAATCAGAATTAGTGACTTTTAAAATTGTGCTTTCAAAATTGACTATCCATTCCTTTTTACATTACAACCCCATAAACACACATACCCACCCTCACAATCACACATTCAACACTGCACGTATCTTCCTCAGTGTGTAAGACAAAGATGTTAATACAAAGGAAACAATGTCTCCAAGAGCACAGCCCTCCTCAATCCCGGGCAGGGCCGACTTTTCGCTTCCCCTGCCTTTCCTTGTGGTCCGCAACTCTAGGTCGCACATGCTGGCTTTGGTGTAGCCTCTGCCACTCTCTTTGGTTCAGATAGTAGAGAATTAGCACAATGTGAGGAGCCATCTCCCCACCCCCACCCTGTACGTCCCACCCTGCCTTTCCTGGAGCAATATATGGGGCCTTGGAAGAAATACAGCAATACAGTAAGAAAGAGCAGTTTGCATTCTGTAATACTGCAGCTCAATCAACATGAAAAATGTATGTTTTGGGGAAATAGTTATTTAACTTCTTTATGAGAAAAAAGTTCCTGAGTTATCCAGTTGAACACCTCTTCCAGAGCAGGTTCCTCCTACCAAAAAAAAAGTTGAATGAGTTTATTTTTAATGAAAATAAGGTTTGTTTAAACAGCAAAAGATATCAAGTTCTAGCAAATGCCCGGTTAATAGCAACAGTGTGAACACGGGAAGCAGTTTGATCTGAAACCACAAACATTCCTCTTGTTGTTACCTTCAGTTTTCTGTGTGCATATTCTGTGTGTGTGACTGTGAGTGTATGTGAGTGTGTGTGTGAGTGTGTGTGTGAGTGTGTGTGAGAGAGTGTGTGTGTGTGTGTGTGTACGAAAGAGTGCTGGGTCTGGATGTAAACATGCATTTCATACATAGGTCATGGTCAAAATAAGTTTGGAAGCCCCCACCCTATGCTGCACTGCCCTACTGCTCCTGTGTTTTCCTTAATTGTGAAAGAGATGAAACTAGAGAAGCAGAAAGAAAAAACCATGCCTTGCTCACATTGCAAACCAGAGTGCATTTTGTCCTAAGGGTGAGGGGCTTCATGCACAAGGAACTGGCAAGTCCCCATGACCCAAAGTGAATGTTGGAATGAACAGCCTGGTTGCAGTGTGGGCACAGGGAGACCAGTTTGGTCTCTATTACTAAAACATGCATAGAATATTGAGGAGAGCCTAAACATACACATTGATGGTAAAAATGGCCAGGAGGAAGGGAACTCAGGAGTAATCTAGGTGGGAGAATTGACTGAGCTTACTGAGGTGCACGAGCAAACATGAAAATTTTTTCACACTGTAGACATTTCTGCAACAACTACTATGTGCCAGGAATTGTTTTAGGTACTAGAGAAAGGAAAATTAAAACAACAACAATAACATTAATGAGCACCTTATGTGCAGCACTGTTCTAAGCACTTAATATGTATTTAATCATTAAAACAATTCTAAGAGGTAGTTACTATTACCCTACTTTATAGACTAGAAAACTGAGGCACAGGAAGGATAAATAACTTGCTTAAAAGACACTATCAAGAGAATGATAAGACAAGCCATGGACTGGGGAAAAAATATCTGCAAAAGACACGTCTGATAAAGGACTGTTATCCAAAATATACAAAGAACTCTCGAAGCTCAACAATAAGCACACAACCTGATTAAAAAATGGGCCAAAGATCTTAACAGACATATAATCAGAGAAGCTATGCAGATGCCAGGTAAGCATTTGAAAAGATGTTCCTCATCGTGCGTCATTAGGGAAACGTAAAGTAAAACGACGATGAGATGCCACTACACATCTGTGAGGATGGCTGAAGTCCAGAACACTGACAACACCAAATGCTGGCGAGGACGTGGAGCAACAGGACGGGCAGTCACTGCTGTTAGGAATGCAAAATGGTGCAGCCACTGCGACAGACAGTTTGGAAGCTTCTTACAAAACAAAACAAACACCACCCGATACAGCAATCTCATTGTTTGATATTCATCCAAATTGAGTTGAACACTTAAATCCACACAAAATCCTGCACAAGGTTGCTCATAGCAGCCTTATTCGTAATTGCCAAACTTGGAAGCAACCAAGATGTCCTTCAGGAGGTGAATGGGTACACTGTGGCACATCCAGACAATGGAATATGATTCAGTGCTAAAACCAGATGAGTTATTAAGCTATGAAAAGACATGGCGGAACTTTAAATGGATATTACTGAGTGAAAGAAGCCAATCTGGAAAGGTTATATACTGTATGGTGCCAAGTATTTGACGTTGTGGAAAAGGCAAGACTCTGGAGAGAGTAAAAAGATCAGGTGTTGCCAGAGGGCTAGCGGCTGGGAGGTAAAGGAGGATGAACAGGAAGAGCACAGAAGAATTTTAGGGCAATGAAACTACTGTATATGACACTATAATGGTGGGTACTTGTCATTATATATTTATCCAAAGCCAGAGAATGTACACCATGAAGAGTGAACCCTAATGTAAACTATGGACGTTGGGTGATTACGATGTGTTGATGTTGTTTCACCGATTGTAACAAATGTGCCACTGTGGTGGGCAATACTTCTAATGAAGGATGCTGTGTATGTGTCGGGACAGGGAGTACATGGGAATGCTCTGTACTTATCATTTGATTTTGCTGTGAACCTAAAACTGCTCGGAAAAATAAATCAATTATTTAAAAGAATATATAGCTCATGTGAATAATAAAAAAGACAAGAATTATTTCAGAGGCATCAGGTTTGTGGAATTCTCTGGTCATTATTAAGTAAAAGGGCTACATGAGATCCACCAAAAAAAAGAAAAAAGACATCAGAAGCAGATTTTCAATCCAAGACTATGCTTCATAGTCTTAGCTCTCAACACCTAAGCCAGTGTTTTTTGAACTTCAAAGGTCCCTTATCAATAGTGCAATTCAGTGGGTTTTAACTAACATTTAAAGGAGTGGAATGGAATAGAATAGAAAATAGCCTGAATTGCACACATAATAAAGAGAGACATTGATTCGTGAAACTTTGATTTCTACTTTATTCGTATATAGCATGTGTACTGTGTCATGATGTAACAATGTGCTTTATAAAATAGGTCATGGTCAAAATAAGTTTCAAAGCCCCTGCCCTATGCTGTACTGCCCTACTGCTCCGGCTTTCATAGATCACACTCTCTAGTGGGGTGATTCAGAGCACAAATGAGTGAAAAGATCAACAAGATCATTTTAGCTTTGAAGTGTGTTCTGATGAACCACACAGGGTAACGACATTCACTGGTAGTATTTCTGAGTGTGTGAGTGTGTGGGGGTGTTTTGGGAGGCAGAGCGCTACCTTACACAAGGTGCTGGGGGAGGCCTTTCGGCATCGCACCTGAGTTCTGAATGCAATGAAGGAGCTACATATGCAGAGAGCAGATGAAAAGGAAGTTCCAGATGGACAGAACAAAATGCAAAAGCCCTAACGCACAGTGAGAAGAACAGGGGCACAAGAAGGATTTGGAGAGTTAGACAGGAGTCAGATCATGTAGGTCACTGTGGAGTTCTCTGAGACACAGATATGTACCTTATGGAGAGAGTGTTTCGGTATATGTGTCTATGGTGAAGAGTCTGGGATGGCTCCTTCATTTTTATTTTTAGCCACATGTATGTTGTTGTTCACCAAGTTAGGGAAGACACAAACAGCAGCGTGTGTGTGTGTGTGTGTGTGTGTGTGAGTTCAATTTATACTCATTACCATGTCTGAGGGACATTTAAGAAGCAACATCCAATAGACAGACGTATTCAGATCCAAACTCAGGATTTAGGTCTGAAAGGAGATATATAGATAGAGCTGAGCGACGAGGAGTGAATTCATTTCTGGAGAAAATGGATAGGGAGAGAAAAGGCAAGAGTCCTACGGCATGGCTTCCTTTCAGAGATGGGGAAATGTACGTGGTTAGGATGCTTCTAAAAACAGTGTTCAATCAAATGAGTCAAATATTTACCCAGTGATATTTTTAGCACATTATTTGCTTAAAAATGCTTCTTCTTCAGAGGAAAAAAGGAACATTTTATACTTATTCTGATTGTATTATAATTTTGAAAGATTTTGTAGAATATCTTACCTCCTTATATAATAGTCCTTTTAAGTGAAGTGGTTTTTTTGGTAAAGATGCAATGGTAAAAAGATAACAATAACCATAAAAATATAGTCATCTGTGGCTCTAATCAAATGTGACTCTTAAGACCGAACATTAATCAAGCATCCACAACAGTGTTTAGCATTAATAGGAAAACTGCATATCTTGCTTATAAGTAAGTACATAGATATACACACAGAAATGAAGTGAATATTGGCTCTAAAAAAGATGGCCAATGGGCCTTTCTGTGATATACATTCAGTGGTTTAAAATTAGCAGATACATCTCCATTTTACTAAATTATACTTCCAAGAGGTACATTATTAAAGAAGGCCACATTTTCTATTTGGTAGCCTAAAATTCCTTTAAATAGTGGGTAACTGCTGATATTGCAGACATCTGCTTTTCAGGAGTAAATATGGTTCCTGTAAGAAGTGCGCAAGATCTCAAACATGTTTCCTTTTTCTTATGTTATATTTATTTAAAAATTTTCTCTTAGGGAGCTAAAAGGAAAAAAGTATACAGAATAGTTATTTAATACATTTTTATTTCCTCACTCCAAGTCCTTACTAAGTCCAATATTATATATGTGGGGTGGGTCCATGTTACAAAATAGCAATCTAGTCTATCTTTGTGAAAATTGTCTTTCCTTGCCTGTATTTGGGGGCCCGGGGGTGGGATCTGCCGTAGTGCATGGCTGTGCATCTGCAACGCTACTTTAGCACCCCCCATCTTTGCAAGGTGTTTATTCAAAGACTCACTAAACCATTCTACTTGCTATTCTTAGGCCCTGTCCTCTCACGCTATACAACATTTCCTAGTCCAGCTTCATCTTCTCCAGCAAATGACCCATCTTTCTTTGAACGGAAATTATGTTTCTTATTTGAAAGAGTAGACTTATCTTATATTTCATCTAAGAAGATCACAGCACTGTGAGAAAAAAAAACCCATTATTTTTAGTCCTACTGTACTCAGACCATTCTCATTTTAAAGCTAAGCATGGATTTTGCTGTAGTGTAAAGGCAGCAAATAAACACGGAATTTGCCAAAGATTTTCAAACGCATTTTCTTTCAGAGTCTAAAATGGTAGGTGCCCTCCTACTTTGCATGCAAATAATGCAGCTGTGCTAAAATATTTCAGTCCTTCTATCTAGAGTGTGGATCTGTCCTGCGTTGGGGGGACAGGGTGCAGATTCACCGTCTGCTCCACCCCGCCCTCCCGTGATGCTCCCAATAGCTGGGAAACGTGAGGTAAGAGAAAAACAAGACACAGTGCTGGCCTTGAGGGAGTGAAGATGAATTTTCACACCCTGCCTTGGGTTTTATACGTCTCCACACTTCAGGTCACCTAGTATGTAAGACTAAATTATTTCGGTTTTGATGGCCTTAAAAAAATAATAAGTTGCCAGTATTATCAAGATTTAAATTGGTCTGAATATTACAAGTATTTGATGCAGTGTTTTTCTTTAGGATGTATGGGGTGATGGGGTATAGTGATGGCGGTGATTTTTTTTCAAATCAAGATCTGTGAAAACGGTACCATTTTATGTTATTAAAGTCCTCAGAAAAGGTCCAATATTAAGTAGTATTATTTGTAGGGAGGTCACCTGAAAGGAAGCGAGTTTAGATAATTTGACTAGTCCTAAGTAGCTGACTTCTCCGGTGAACGACTCCAGGCAGTGTCTTTGGAACTACTCAAAGTTGCCAGATCCCCAATACTGGAGGGTGTGGACAAGACTAAGACGACGACAGACAACACATAGGAAACGGCGTTTTTCTTGTAATTTCTCCCAGAATATCAATAGATGGGTAACAAGGACTGAATAAAGAAACACAAAGAAAAACGGGTTTCGAAGCAGCACAGCAAGATAGACGGGGTGTGAGGCTGCTTTACATAATCCAGCCCGCTCACCGCGCCGCTGCTGCAAGAGTCCGTCCCCCCTCTTCACATACATGGGAAATATTTTGACTCGAAACTCCAAGGCACCTTGTTTTCTCTTTGGTTTATGGTGTTCAGCTACAACAGCGAGTGACCCAGAAGGCTTGCGAGCTCCCAACCGCGAGCTTTCAGGACGAGGCTGCCGGGGAGGGCGCCGGCGCGCGAGGAAGGGGGCAGGGACAAAGAGGAAGAGGAGGACCGGGAGGAGAGGGCGCGGGAGGGGCCGGGGAGCGGGGGCGGAGGGGAGCAGGGCGGGGGAGGCCGGCCCGTCCCAGACGAGGCCCGGGAAGGGGTGGGGGTGCTGCGCGGCTGGTCCCAGGACCCGCTGAAGAACCGGCCTCGGGAGTGGCCAGATTGAACGCGAGGGCCCGGCGCAGGCCAAGCCCCGCAGACCGTTACTCCCGCCTGCGCCTGGGCGGGGCGCGCGGGGGCGCGGCGCTGCCAAACCCGCACGGCGACGTCTCCAAACGCGGCCAAGGAGGGAAAACAGACGGAGAAAAAGAACAAAACCGAAAAATGCAAACGGGGGAGGGGTCATGCAGCCTCTCGGGCTTTAAATTGATTTCTTTGCCTTAGAAAAAGGGAGAAAGGGAAAAGGAGAACAGAGCCCACGTGCCCGAGAAGGTTGTTGTGTCAAAGCGCCACCTTCCGTCGGCCAGCGGCTCCGCGGGTTTCCCGGGCGGGCTCGGGGCCGCGGCTCCGGGGAGCGGCTGAGCCCAGCTGGGGGCGCGCCGGGGGACAGCTGCGCCCACCCTCGGGCGGGCCGGGCGCCGGGGACCCCGGGCTGGGCTGTGCCGGGCGTCTCAGGCTTTGCGCGTGCCCGAGTGTGTGCACAAGGGGAGTGAGCGCGCCCCGTCTGCTCACATCGTCGGGCCTCCCGGGGACCGGGCACAAAGGGGCGCTGGGCCTCTCCCGGGACCTGGTCCTCGGTTGGCACCGGCGCCCGGACTAGCCCGGCTCGCCCCGGGGTCGTCCGCCCACCGCGGTGCCGTGCGCAGCTCCCAAGCATCCCGGAGAGAGGCGCATCTGTGCACACACGCGGATTTTTTTAAAAATAACATATTTCTAGACATGCCTGCTCTTCCCCCCCACCCCCATCTTTGCAAAGCAGCCCTGAGGGCGGGGCTAAGGGGCGGGGCCTCCGAGTTAATAAAGGGAGATAGGCGGAGCCGGCCCCCAGCCATTGGCTGGCCCGGGGAGTGATGTCACCCATATGACACCCTGATAACTAGTTGAGAGAGAGCCCTCAACTTTTTGCAGAAGGAGCGCGCGCGCCTGGGAGTGCTCTGGGTCCGGCGCTTGCGGTGGGAGCCACGAGCCGGAGACAGGGGTCCCGGGCTGCCTCGACCGCCACCGCCGCCGCTGCCTCTCCTGTTGCGGCCGCAGCTCCCAGCGCGCCGGCGGCCGTCGCCGCCGAAGCCGCAGCAGCCGCTGTGTGCAGCCTGGAAGGGGGGGCGGGGGGGAGGGGGGGAGCCGCGGACGCGGGGTGCCGAGGACTTTGCAACTTGCCCAGGAAGGTGGAGGGGTGGGAGGGGGAGGGGGACCTCCGCACGAGACCGAGCGGCCCGGGTTGGAGTGCCCAGCCCCTCAGCGGATCATGGTGCAGCAGGCGGAGAGCTTGGAAGCGGAGAGCAACCTGCCCCGGGAGGCGCTGGACACGGAGGAGGGCGAATTCATGGCTTGCAGCCCGGTGGCCCTGGACGAGAGCGACCCAGACTGGTGCAAGACGGCGTCGGGCCACATCAAGCGGCCGATGAACGCTTTCATGGTGTGGTCCAAGATCGAGCGCAGGAAGATCATGGAGCAGTCTCCGGACATGCACAACGCCGAGATCTCCAAGAGGCTGGGCAAGCGGTGGAAAATGCTGAAGGACAGCGAGAAGATCCCGTTCATCCGGGAGGCGGAGCGGCTGCGGCTTAAGCACATGGCCGACTACCCCGACTACAAGTACCGGCCCCGGAAAAAGCCCAAAATGGACCCCTCGGCCAAACCCAGCGCGAGCCAGAGCCCGGAGAAGAGCGCGGCTGGCGGCGGCGGCGGGGGCGCGGGCGGTGGCGCGGGCGGCGCCAAGACCTCCAAGGGCTCGAGCAAGAAATGCGGCAAGCTCAAGGCCCCCGCGGCCGCCGGCGCCAAGGCTGGCGCGGGCAAGGCGGCCCAGCCCGGGGACTACGGCGGCGCGGGCGACGACTACGTGCTCGGCAGCCTACGCGTGAGCGGCGCGGGCGGCGGCGGCGCGGGCAAGACGGTCAAGTGCGTGTTTCTGGATGAGGACGACGAGGACGACGAAGACGACGACGAGTTGCAGCTGCAGATCAAGCAGGAGCCAGACGAGGAGGACGAGGAGCCGCCGCACCAGCAGCTCCTGCAGCCTCCGGGGCAGCAGCCTTCGCAGCTGCTGAGACGCTACAACGTCGCCAAAGTGCCCGCCAGCCCCACGCTGAGCAGCTCAGCCGAGTCCCCCGAGGGCGCGAGCCTGTACGACGAGGTGCGGGCAGGCGCCACCTCGGGTGCCGGGGGCGGCAGCCGTCTCTACTACAGCTTCAAGAACATCACCAAGCAGCACCCGCCGCCGCTCGCGCAGCCCGCGCTGTCGCCCGCGTCCTCGCGCTCCGTCTCCACCTCCTCGTCCTCCTCGTCCAGCAGCAGCAGCGGCAGCAGCAGCAGCAGCAGCGGCGGCGAGGACGCCGACGACCTGATGTTCGACCTGAGCTTGAATTTCTCCCAAAGCGCGCACAGCGCCAGCGAGCAGCCGCTGGGGCCCGGCGCGGCGGCCGGGAACCTGTCCCTGTCGCTGGTGGATAAGGATTTGGATTCGTTCAGCGAGGGCAGCCTGGGCTCCCACTTCGAGTTCCCCGACTACTGCACGCCGGAGCTGAGCGAGATGATCGCGGGGGACTGGCTGGAGGCGAACTTCTCCGACCTGGTGTTCACGTATTGAAAGGGGCGCCCCGCTTCTCGCTCTTTCTCTCGGCGGGTGCAGAGCAGGGTTCCTTGGGAGGAAGTCGTGGCGGTCATGATGATGATGATGATGATGATGATGCTGGTGTTGATGGTGGTGGTGGTAGGGTGGAGGGGAGAGAAGAAGATGCTGATGATATTGATAAGATGTCGTGACGCAAAGAAACTGGAAAGATGAAAATTTTGGTGGAGTTAAAGTGAAATGAGTAGTTTTTAAACATTTTTCTTGTCCTTTTTTTTTTTGCCCCCCCTCCCTTCTTCCTTTATCGTGTCTCAAGGTAGTTGCATACCTAGTCTGGAGTTGTGATTTTTTCCCCCCAAAATGTGTTTTTGTAATTACTATTTCTTTTTCCTGAAATTCGTGATTGCAACAAAGGCGGAGGGGGCGGGGCGGGGGAGGGGAGGCAGGACCCGCTCCGGAAGGCGCTGTTTGAAGCTTGTCGGTCTTTGAAGTCTGGAAGACGTCTGCAGAGGACCCTTTTGGCAGCACAACTGTTACTCTAGGGAGTTGGTGGAGATTTTTTTTTTTTCTTAAGAGATTTTAAAGAACTGGTGTTTTTTTTTTTTAACAAAAAAAGGGACCATTGCAACTTTTTTTATTTTATTTTATTTTTTTGGAGGGAGAAAACTGATGTCTTCTATGCATCCGATTCTTAACAAAACTGCAGGGAGCTTGAAAAAATGCAGACTGTACAAACGCTTACAAAAAAAAAACTGTGAACTGACTTAAGATCAGAGTTTACTTTTCAGATCAAATTGTTTATGGTTTTACAAATGTGATTTCTACTTGCCAACTTTTTTTTTGTAACTTGTTCCCTTATACCTCCTTGATTGAATACCAGACAGCCTAGACCTCAGTACAAAAGGTATTGAAACATTTTTGATACATAACAGACCTCAGTCTTTTTTAAAAATTAATATATTTTCAGGCGTATTTTTGTACAGTGAAAAGGGAACATTCTTGCTGTGTTTTTTCAGTAAGACTTTCAGGCACTTCTTCCCTTTTGATTTCTTTTTTCCTCTGTTTTTTAGCATGCAAGTATGTTGGTACGTTATGTCCTGGTTTAAAAAGGATTAAAATTTTAAAATAATCCTTGCATCTAAAGGCCTTGTGGTTTAAAAAAAAAGCAAACTTTTTTTTTGTACAGCTATAGTAGAGATTTGTTCAATATTTGTAGGTAAAGATTTATTGAAAATGGTGATATAGACCTCAGAGCTGTTATCTTAGTTTAAAGATTGTATATGTACTGTACTATAGTAGGACTTTATGTATCTCATACGCTGTGATGTGGATGGGGCCCCAGATGGAAGGTTTGAAACTGGATTCTCGATTTTTAGCAAAAAAGGAAAAAAGGCACATAGTTTAAAAAGTTTCTCATTTTGTGCAATATAATCTAAATAAAGTACAGACCATCTGCATACTTTGTAGCAAATGGTGGCAAAGCAGACTCAATGCACTGTCGACATCATTGCCTGTTTTTTTTTTTGTGCTGGAAGTCTGTATCTTGACAATTTTAATAAATCAGCTGGAACTGATAGAAACTCGCATCGCCAATAGTCTCTCTGGAAGTCAAACTGGAGGTCCTGTTGTCGCAGCGCATTCGGTGGTGAGGCCGTTGTGTGCGTGATGGAGGGTGGCAGAAGAGAACTCTACATTTGCGGGGCTTAGGCTGAAAAGTGTTCAATTGGCAGGCAGATTTCTTTTTCCTCTTCCTCCCGCTAGTTGTGAAAGTCAGGGGAAGAGTATTCTTTCTCTCTGCCTTCCCTTTCCACCCTGCCCTCCCCGTTTCCTTTCTCACCTCCTCCTCCTCCCCCCACCCACCCGGCAGGCAGGGAGGCGGGCGGGCGGGCCGCGCGGAGAGGTTCTGGAAGCCGGCCCGGGAGGGGCCGCACTGAGGGGCCGGCGGCCATCTCGCGCGGTCGGGGTCCTGCGCTCGCCGTGGCTTGTGCTTTCTCCGTGGCGGGCCGCTCGCTGGCTGTGCGTCGCGGCAACAGCCGCCCTGGGCAAGGAGCACTCGGGGCACTTCTGTCCCCGCCTCTTCCCAGAGGGTGGGGACAGCCGTTTCCAGTTTTGAATTTTTTCCCTTTTCCTTTTTTTTTTTTTTTTTTAAACGCTGCATCTTCGCGTGTGCGCAGAGGTAGATGCTGGGGAAACGCGGCTTCAGTTTTTGACCTGTAGCGGCGAAGGGGCAGGGGAAGGGAGGACTGCGGAGAAGTTGTCGGTGTCTGTCTCCTCCTCGTCCCCCGGGGCCGTGGAGCTGTCGGGGAGCTCAGCCCCGTGAGGGATGGGGGGCCAATCGGGGCCAGAGGAGCGTGGGGCGCAGTGGGACTCAGGCTGCGAGTGGGAGGGAGGACGCGGCAGGTTGGCCGAGGGCAGCCAGAGGAACGTGCACAGACACCGTGCGATCCGAGCCGCGGCCTCCAGGGTGCCACGGCACACCGCGCCGCTGGTTGCGCGGCGAGGGCACGGGGGTGGCCGAGGGCTCCTGGGCGGTCGCCCGGGACACAAAAGGCAGAGCCCCTCCGCTCCGCGTCCCCACGCCGGGTTTTCCTGGCCTCGCTGCCGCGTGCGCTTAAGCGCACCCCGTGGCGAGCCCCGGAGGCGCGGGGTGGGCAGGGGAGCCTCCGGGCGGGTGGAAGAAAGCAGACCCCGGGAGGTGGCGGCTGCCGCACCCGCGCACCTCGGGCCCTCCCCGAGCCCTCCACGCGCGCCGGCTCTGGGGCTGCCCCGGAACCAGCCTCCCGGCGGGCCGCGACCACAAAGGTGGCTGGGCATCTTGATTGTTCTCCAGCAACAGCCTCCTTGGGGCTTGGGCGGCGGCGCAGGCGCGACTCTTCGGCGTGCGCTCCCTGCTCCTTGGGGGCCGTTTGCCCGTCCACACCCCCGCCCGCATTTTTCCAGCCGCAGCCTGTGTCCCCGAGCCCTCGCGGCTGGGCGCGCTGCGGCCCCCTTCCGTGCCTTCACCGCCTCTTTCCCGGGGGGCCGGGCGGAGGGAGGCGGGGAGGCCGGTGGGGGCCCAGCGCGCCCGCCACGGAGCTCGGCCTCCCCGGGCTGCGGCGCCCGCCGTGGAGGAGGTTTTCAGTGGCTAATTGAAACTCGGTGCAAAATCACCAGGGCTCTTTTACCTACTGAAATGATTTACCAAGGCTTCGCCTTCCATTTTTACTGAGATTTGGCGAGACCAATGCAAGCGTCCGCACAGTAACCGGAGCTGCTAGGCCTAAGGGGCCCGGGCGCCCTTTCTGCCTCCCCTCCCGCCTCCCTGCGGCTCCCCCGCCCCCTCCCCTGCGAGCTCGGGCTCCCCCGCCCCCTCCCGCCCAGGGCGAGCCTCCACCCCAGCCCCCACCCCTGGATGCGAAGCCGGCCAGCCTCTGCTGCGGGAGGACAGATTTCTTCTCTGTGGCTTTTCCTGCGGATGAACCATCAGATTTCAGTAGTACACTTGGGAAAAGAAAGGGCTGATGGTGTTAACGAGGTTCTCAATATAGAACCGGGTTTCTGGAGTTGTTTACTTCACCCCTCCCCCCCCAAATGATAGACTAATGTAGTCATTGGTCGGACGTTTATTTTAGCCACGAATAATTGAGCCGGCGGTTTACAATTGACAGTTTCTCTGTGCTGGTGATTTTACGTGGCCGCCCTCGACTGCGGTTCTAAAACTTGTTGAAAACACAAACCCATTTATAAGGCTGATTCTGTGTATTTCGAAAATCTGACAACTTGGCATGTATTTTATGTTTTAATCATAGATGAATCTTGGACATTTTCTGTGGTGAGGTAGAAATTTTAAGTAAATTAGTAAAGTGATAATTTGGCCTCAGAATGGAAAAAGATAGTCATGATTTTAAAAAAAAGAAAAGCCATGTGGCCTAACTTCTTGATAGAAAAATAAGAGAAAAATGGTTGGCGATCTAAATTAAAAACCTGTTAGAACTCAGGACAGGCGCTTAAATGTGCTTTTAACAATATTTAAGGCTGTTTTGATGAATGCATTGTGAAAATCATTCTTAATGAATTCTTTACTGAATGTCTAAAACATAATATAATACACAAGGTATTCTTGCCACTGGATAGTCGTCAATAAAAGTTTAATTGATTTTTTTTTTGGTCTCTTAAGTAAGTCTTATTTTTAACTAAGCATTGACAGAATATATTAAAATGGTAACAGGGGCGTGGGGGTGGGTGTTGTGTGCACGGCAGCCTAGCCAGTGGGTGTCCTGCTGTTTATAACTAGTTCACAGACTCTGATGGCATTTTGGTAAGATTTCCATCTTTAAGAACTTGAACCAGCATTCTCTTACTGATCCTTTAAACTATGGAAATAATTTCCAGTTCTTACACTCTGATGCATCCCTTTTATTAAAAAAAAATAATGCTAATAAAAGGCAGTGTACTTAACTGTGCTTTGCAAATATTATGTATGTTATGAATGACTACAGACACTGGGCAAATTATTTGTAGAATGATTATCCTTTAGCTAGTAAAAAAAAAATCATTACAACTCTTTTGGGCAGAGATGTTTCTTTTTAATGTTAATCAAGAGGAAGTGATTTAAGTATGCATGAATGTAGCAGTCAGGATGATTTAGTTGTTTTTTTCTTGAAAGAAAAAAGACTCAAAAGGCAAGACTTATTTTTCTCTTCTCTGGGAATTGAAACCATAATCATCTGTTACTGGTACAGTACAAGAAATTTACATTTGTTTTTCACTTCAGAATTTAAATTACTTTTGCCCAAGGAATCTGAGAAATGAAGCAAATAAGTTGCTCTATTTTAAAGTAGTCATTCAATATAAATATATTATATCAGTCTTAACTTTTTTATTCTCTGATATGATTAATAATATGTATATTCTTACTTTTCTTCTAATGGGCATATGTATCCTTGTGGACACTTTGGAGAGAGGTTTTCTTGGACTCTCCCATTTATAGAATCTTTATACTCTTTTACTGTGTGGTTCCCTGCTTTTAACAGATTTCTGAGGCAACTATATTTGTGCTTTTTTCTTATGTAGGAAGACCAGCGAAATAGTTTACTGAGTTGTCAATTTTATCAGTAGATAAGAAACTTTCTTTATTACAGTTTCAGGGAAGATTTTTTCAGGATATTTCTCAGTTATTCTAAGGGCCAAATTTTGTAAAATTTCCATAAGGAATGTCAGTTTCAAATACCCTTTGTATAGCCTATGCCTGTGAGGATAACAAGAATGAGCCTTATATGTCCTAACACAGGAATTTACAAGTTCCCAAAGTAACCGTCTCCATGTAACTCTTGACTTGCTTTTCTGCGATTTGGCTTATTTTCATTATTGGTTCTTTCTCACTGTTCATTCTAATTTGATTGATTTGAGCACATCCCCTTTTATTTAGTGATCTGGAAAATTCTGCTCTTTGATAACAACTCAGGTTTTTTTTTGTTTTGTTTTGTTTTGGTTTGGTTTTTGCCCCTTTCTATGGAGCCTACGTTTTCAACCACAATAAAGATTAAACAAAATTTATGAAACTGAGCTTTCTTCCATTTTACTTACTGCTGGCTTTTTTTTCTTGAATCTTACCATATCTTTTTTTATTGTATTTTTTTAACACTACCTATATCCATTAGCTGCCTAATTAGTTTTATCTATTCCATGTGGATGCAGTGAGTTTATAAGAGAATTTCACAAACAAGTAGTTTTTTAGTGAACTTAAAATAAACAGAATTTTAAAGGAGACCTATTTTTATACTCAATAAAAGCACAAAAGTGCAGAAAGTATAAAATGGCTTACAAAGGGAAACATAAGTTCATAATGTTCCATGTATAAAAGTAATAATTTTATTGGGTAGAGATATTCTTGCAAGATCCAGTACCTCTGCCAGTGCACAGATAGGACTGTTTTAAGTGATTTGGGAACTTCTGGTTGCCTTCAGTTGCAAAGAGACAACTTCTCTATAGAGAAACAAACCACTAAAAGCAATATGATAGAGTAGAGGTGTGGTTTCCAATGAGCAATTGGTGAGTTACAGCAACCTGGATGTGCATATGTGGAGGCTCCCGTCTCACTGTTTGATCAAACTTCTTTTATATAGTCATGTAGACTTGATTTTCTTTGCTGTGAAAATGACAAAATAAAGCAAAATGACAAAAAGTTTAAAAGTGCGTAAAAAATAGGATTTCCTCTAGGCTCCTTGAAGAGATTTTTTAAAAATATGACATGTTATTTTATTAGACACGTTACCTTCCTCCTTCAAAAAAGGAACAACTGGAAATATTATACCATATAAGAATTTTGATCAAATAGATATTGACAAAGGGCCCTCGATCACGTTTTTCTTCATCCAGCTTTTGTTCACAAACAGTACACCTCCTCCCTCAAATCACATGGGGGGCCACGTTATACGCCATTCTCGTTACTTTCCCATTTTGTCTACTTTTACTCTTGTACATATGTTGTGGGTTTAAGAGTCTTTTGCATTTGTTCTGTGACACCTTTTTTTGAATGGACTGTTTTAAAACGGAGGCCTATTTTTCTGGTTTAGGACTCCTAGTGGTTATGGCATCCCATAATGCTTTGTGATGGCCACCAGGACAGAACCACCTGATGTTTTAGAGCAGTTTTCAGCATGACACTGTTAACAAGTGTGTATTTTCCAAGGCCACATGAAACTTACTTTCTTAGCCACTCCAGGTTTGGGAGCAGAAAAGCTGAAAAACCCTTTTGTGTAGAAGTTTGAGTGGTTTGTGGGGGGGACCGTTTTTAGAGTTTGCATGCCAGCGCACAACCTATTGCTGTGAAACAGAGAGAGGGTAAAGCCACCTGAGGCAGTGCGCTGGAGGATGAGGTGTTTGATAGCACTAGGGGGAAAAGAAAATGCATGGCAAAGTTTCGTCTTCTCGTAGACTATCTAGCATGCAGAGTTTAGTGTGTTGAAACAGTGTATGACATTGCTGTATCAAAGTTGTAAAATTAAGCATTATTTATTGAAAACTGTATTTTTTTGTAAAAACCTGATCACATAGAGAATATCAGTGGCTTGTGCTTGTGCTTCAATCGAACCAGCTTCTTGACCCACCCTCCTTGGTATGCAGTGTTAACGCTCAGGGTTGAAAATAGTACACTCCAATGTCTCTTTTGCAAGAGTTTTTCACAGAGGAATACATTTGTTCAAAAGACTCTAATAAAATTGTGTGATCAATCTTCACTTGTGGTTTTTATGTGACTTTTTTCCAGTTTTGCATTTGATAACTACTGTTTAATTCCTAAAGTATTGTCTCAAAACTGATATTATGGACAGACTTGCAAAGTCCTGGTGTCTCAGCACCACATGCAGCCCTCAGCGTGGGCAGGAGTAGGCCCAGGGAAAGTGAATACTCTGGGTAGGTTTGAGATCTGCTGACTATTGGAATAAGCATGGTGATCACGTCTTGATATATTAAACTGGCCGGTAGAGTGAATAAAACCATAGACAAAGTATAGAGGGGTAGATCAACATGTTTTGTCAGATGTGTGAAGTAGAAAATGAAGGGAAAGTATCAGGAGCAGTTGCTGCTATTGAATTCAATGCCAGCAAACTCCATTCCTCTGTGTCTTTTTTTTTCTATAAACAATTTACAGTGTAAATGTATTTTGACATAGGAATCATTCTGTATTGAGATTCTTGATATAAAATGCTTTTATGAAAGCTTGTAAGTGATCCTTGGAATTATTATCAGATTTTTAAAAAGATGTGTTTACATGGTGAGTGTTTGTTGTATATTAAATTTGGTTTTGTAGAAACGTTTGTGTTGTATTGTAACAAATTTCAAAGTGCACAATTAACACAACCACTCTTAGCTTCTTGGTTACACCAATTTCTGCAACAAACCAAGGAACAATCTCAGACCTACCTATGGCAATTTTTTCTAATAATTATGTAATATATTCAATGTTTTAATTTTATTTCTGAATATTTTAGAATGTCTCTCACCTTGGTAGGATTTTATATTTTTATTTATATTTTGAAGGAAGCAAAAAATAGACCCTCTATAATTTTTATCTAGTAAAAGAAGTTCTTTGCAATTAACATTATAAGATTATCAATATGTTTCAAATTCCTCATTGGGACCACTTATTCTATTTACTGTACTATTTGCATTTGGATGATTTTTTTTAAAGAAATAGAAATTACTTTTAATTCAATAGTTAAATTTATCGGCAACTTTAGTTAAGACATCACTGATAGCATTTCCAGGAAAACATGTAAGATGTGAAAACATTAACTGATCTTCTCCCAATAAATCTAGAAATCAAAGGAAGAGGTGATCATGGCCTTCATCCTGCCATTGCTTATCTGTAAAATACCATAAAAATAGTCTTGATCATACAATCAATCCACAATGTGGATCACACATTGTCTTGATCCAAATATGGATGGTAACATTCTTGCCAGAAAAAAACATTGTTTCTGCTTTAAAGTAAATACTTTCAGGAAACGAGTAGCTTGGTGAACTTGAAAAAATTGAATCCTAATTTTGATGTTGGTCAAAGCACACAAAATTTCATTTAAAAATGTCATTCCTTTTGATATTTTGAGAATGGGGGAATGAAAGAGATCCATTATATTTTTTCATCTAATAAGACTGAATTGCAGAGCTACAAATTTTGTGATCCACCATCAGACAGA
This sequence comes from Daubentonia madagascariensis, assembly GCA_023783475.1. NCBI lineage: Eukaryota > Metazoa > Chordata > Mammalia > Primates > Daubentoniidae > Daubentonia > Daubentonia madagascariensis. The sequence goes on from JAKFHU010001035.1 coordinate 4,778,304, forward strand.
CAACCAGATCTAATCACAATAGGCAGCACACGAGGCAAGTTAAGATTTTTGACCCTTTAGATATCTCTTTCTATGAAATAATCACCAGTGTGTATTTAGCCTGTGTTCACATGTCATGGATGCAGACCATTTCTGACATCTATATCCCTCTCTGAAGGATTTTGCAAACTCATGTTTCTGGCTGGAATCAATGACCATGTTCTGCTCAGTGCCCCTGGCTGGTGGCTACCAACCAAAGAGTAGCTCGTGGAGACTAGGCTTGCTCCTAACGTGTGACTCACTTGATCTGTTCCGAGAATTGAGCTGGACTAACACACTCCTCTGTCCCAGATGTGGAGTGCGGAAGCACATATATAAGCCTAGTTCTTCACAAGAGTTGAGAGGCCGTGAGGAAATCTGCAAGCTGAGATGAGGAGGTCAGAAATCAAAGAAAAACTGAGAAAGCAGAGAAAGCATAAGGGAGAACCACGTGAGCCCTGTGAGGAGGAATCAGAAGTGTCCTCTGCCCCAGCTCAGTGGGGTTCCCTGCACTAAATCTGCGGCGGCGATGCTGTAGGCATCCTAATGGTTTATGTGGCCATTCTTCTTTACTAATAAAAACTTACTTTTGGTTTGAACGGCAATATAACCAGCCAAAATTCACATTCCCTTGCCTTCCTTTTAGAGAGAAGTGACCATGTGACATGGTTCTGGTTCAATGAGATGTTAGTGAAACTTGTTCAGTGAGGCTTCTAGGAAAACGCCTTGGCAGGGATACGTAGTGGGTATTTATTTGCCTTTATGCTTATTTCTTTCTTCCATCTGGGATATAGACATGATGGCTTGAGCTGCAGGTGTGATCTTGTGATCAGGAAAGAGAGGAAAAAGGAATTCCAGAGTCCTTGACCAGCCATGACAGCCTTGAGCTACTGAATCATTGGCAACTGCTGCTCTATGTTTGGGTAAGTCACAGTTACTTAGACTTTCTCTTAAATGTGGCCAAGCCAAAATCATAATAAGCCCCTATTTTCTTGGGATTATTTGAGTGGATTTGTGTTCCTTTTACTCCACTGAGTAAAACTACAAAGCGTTTAAATAGCTGAAGAGTGAGGAGGCTGTATTAAATGTTGGGAAATACGTGGAGAGTGTTTAGTAAAACTCACAAAAGTTGAAAGAAATGTTTAAAAAAAAAGAAATAAAGAGAAAAAGAAAGAAATGTCAAGAATTTTTACAATCACAAATAGGACATCCGATTTCCACTTAAATTTTAGGTTTATTTTTAGAAATATCTCCATCAAAATTTGTTTGAGAATTGCTATACATTTGTAGAGCTTTTCAATTGCACAATGATACAAGATCTCTCTTTGTCTTCATATCAAGCATTTTGTGATTCTTTTGCTAATAAGTACCTCTTCTAGGTGCATGGGTCCATACTACAACCTTTTATCCTGCCAAATTAGATGAGGTTTCACTTGATTCACTACATGCCATCTTTAAAATGAAGAGGTTCTCAGATACTATTTATTCCTATTTTATCACTAACAGTTAAAATTTTGGTTTTCTAACTCATAGAATATCCCAAACAACATATTTAGGGTGGGGAACTGAGAACCTAAAGAAGCAGTCAGCAGCAAAAAAAAAAAAAAGATAAATTAACAAGGAAGCTATAAAAAGCAAAGAAAAAGCTCACAAGTCTGGATCATTTAGTACATTTAGTATAAAGATAAATAGCTCTACTCAAGTGATCCCTGAGAGCATCACTGTATTATATCATATAACAAAAATCAGTGTTTATATTAGTGACACTAAGTCTAAAGGAAAAACTTAAATTATGTTCATTGTGGTCTATTTAAGAAGGCAGGAGAGTATGAAATCATAAATTTTCTTTTTTTCTTTGAGACAGGGTCTTGCTCTGTTGCCCAGACTAGACTGCTAGAGTGCAGTGGCATCATCATAGCTCACTGCAGCCTCGAACTCCTGGGCTCAAGCCACCCTCCTGCCTCAGCCTCCCAAGTAGCTGGTACTACAGGCGCACAACACTCTTGGCTGATGTTTCCTATTTTTAGTAGAGATGGGGTCTCGCTCTTGCTCAGGCTGGTTGTGAACTCCTGGCCTCAAGAGATCCTCCTGCCTTGGCCTCCCAAAGTGCTAGAATTACAGGCGTGAGCCACACCACCTGGCTGAAATCTTAAATATTTCTACTCAACATTTTATATCAAGCCAAAAAATTCTGGAAGAATCACTTTTGTCAAAACCTTTTTCACTTGACACTGTTTTATAAATAAAAGTATTTTTGGTCCAAGAGCTAGCTGGAGGTAACACAAGTAAAAAAACCTTTGGTTTGGGGGACCACATAAGCCAAAGAGGTGGATAGGACATGACAATGAGGTCAACTGGAAACCCTTGACTGAACTCAGCTCCTAGGACACCTCAGTCTGAGTTTGTATAACCCAGAAAGCTGGACAGAGGCACCTGAGATTACAAAACCTCCCCTAGATGAAGAGTTTGCGCCGGTCCTAAAGGAGCAGAAGGCTTGGGCAGCGGTGAAGGAGAGAGGCCTGTCCCAGGGAGTGTGGCCAGAAGCCAGGGGACAGCCTCGCCTGGCAGGTGTCCAAGCCGCCACGTGGAGCAGGCCAGGGCCGAGAATGCGCCCGCCACCCGGAGGTGAGGGACCGCTGAGCGTGGGCGCCTGACCGGGCAAAGGCGGGTGGCGGGAGGTTGCTTTGAAAATGAGGAACTTGTGGCATTTTACAGTGTTTGGATTAAGGGAAAGAGAGGCGAGTGTCAGGCAAAAGAAATTGCCTGGCGGATGCGACATTGCGGAAGGGGGGGGCTGGGGGGCGGGAGGAGACCTTGAACACTTTTTTCTTTTTTTGGACATTTTAGTTGTTGGAAAAAGCATCTGTGGAGAAATGTCCTTCAAGTAAAGCGCTGCCGGGGCGAACCCAGCTGGCGCCCGTGGGCCCGGCCTGCCTGCGGCGGCGGCTCCTGCCTGCGCGTCGGTTTGGAGGCCACGTTTTACCCGGTCCCCCGACCTCGACACTGCGCCAGGAGTGCGTGGGGAGCCTGGGCTCGGAGGCCTGAATAGCTCCGTTTCCAGTGTTAGTTCTGCCGCTTTCGCCCACATGCCCCTGGAGAAGTTCCTAACTGCACCTTACTTCTCTCTCACCTGGGCGTCCTAGTAAGGCCCAAGCATTACGTGCCGCGAGGCCCTTGGCTCACAAAAGGAGCTAGTGAATCAGAGACACCAGCTTGTGGGCTATGAGCTGTGAAGGCAGGGACCCTCCTCGTTGCCTCGTTGGTGCCCTAAAATGTGTACCGATGACGAACCCAAGTGAATCCCAAGTGGGTTTCTTTTGTGCCAGGGTTCTGGGAGAAAATCTAGGTGGTGACAAAGAGCAGCAAACCCTTGAGAGTAAAGGAAAGGCCCCTATGGTGAATGAGCCCCTCTTCAAAGACTAAGCCTGGTCAGTTCTGGAGAAGGGATTGGCACCCATGACTTTCACTCTGTATTTTCCTTCTTAGGAGCCGAAGATGAAATTTAGTAGTTTATTGATGGGGTAGGGGACTTCTTCCAGAGCAGGGTTTTCAGCCACAGATATCTGCCATGACACACTTAATTAAAGGATGTCATTCACATGTGTAATAGATAGGATTTCTGAAAAACAGTGGAAAAAATAGTGCAACAGCATCTCACGCTTGCTGCAATAATTCTAATTTGCTTGAGCTATCAACAGCGTGTTGGGGATTCTTGGCCACTCTGGATGGTTCTGAAGATAAGACGGGCTAGGGGTCAAACGGTGCTCAGCATCCATCGCCAGTAAACACACAGGAGTAGGAATGCAAGTGAGGAGGTGTCAGCAATGATTTCTAAAACAATTCAGTCATCTCCAAACTGTGGTATGCTAGCAATTAATAATTAGAAATTATTTGTGAGATACCTCATGAGAGAATGCATACACCACCATGCATTGAAAAATTGTATTCTAGTGCAGGGGTCTCCAAAAGAGACTGCTAGCATCCTCAGAATTGTGCATGATTATAGGAAGGAATGAAGGAAAGAAATGGTAGTGCTTTATTTGTACCTATTTTCTAGTTTACAAAAATAAAAAGATTATCCTTTATTGCCATTTGATGATTAGATTAACAGTGGTACATGTGTATGATTTTTAAAATAATACATGTATTAGGGATGCCAGCTTAAAAAAATTAATGGATAAAATTGCTTGATGAGACTAGATTAGAGGTCTCTGTTCTAGAATAGAGAGAAGATTATATGTTATACTGGAAGGGACAGTGGATGAAGAATTAGAAAAATGGCTTCCAATTCTGTTGAGCTGCAAGTTCAGCTGTGCAGTGTTAGGTAACTTGATTTACCTCTCTGGTTCTCTGTTTTCTCATGCATAAATCGGTGGCTGAACCAGATCATATTTGTGATTTCTTTCAGGTCTAATAAATAACACAAATAGTTGTTATTTATTTATAATCAGAGTGCTGGCTTGAAGGCATGGGTATAAACTCATGCTTTCACATCTGGCAGGTAATGTGAATGAACAGATAGGACAAGACAGTGAGAAGCCTGTGGAGACTGGGAAAGCCAAACCCTAACTAGAGATGCTCATATTCAAAGCATTTAAAACACTCAGTAGCCATTGGCCCCTCATATTTTGTTGTTTGGAGATGGTCTGTGTTTTTGAAGTTCCTGGTTACTCTGCTCCAAGAGAGAACTAATGTGGTGAGCTTTATAATGGAGAGAACAGGGCAATTATTTTCCAAGCCAGCAAATTCTGAAACTCAAGTTTATTGTAATTTTAAAAAAATTTTTATATTGCTATTTCAGTAGACAAACTTCTTTAACTGAGAAAGCATAAAAATATTACAGTATTAATAAGATACCATAACATTTCATGAAATGTGAATCTGGTTTCCAGACATACCAAACAAACATCAAAATTACACAATCAAAAATACAGATTTCTGGTCCCACTTCCCAAAATACAGATCCTAAGTGTTTGAAATTGGGCCTAGAATCTACATTTTTAATCTGTACATCTAGCTGATTCTAAGGCTGTTGGGCCACAGACCAGCCTCAGTAACCCATGGCCCTAAATCATTGAGGGAAACACACAAACACAAAATTTTTTTGTCAAAAATCAGTTTCTTTGGGCCAAGAAGTAAAATTTGTATTAATAAACACACCCTGTCTCACCCTGTCTATAGCTGTGTCATGCCTCATTCTACAAGTTTGTTTCGTATGGAGCACTGAGAAGTGTTGACTACACACGGGTGGAAGAAGGTGCCTGTCTCAGGGGTTCACAGTCAGGTGAGCCAGACCTGTGTTTGAGGGGCACATCTGCTGTGGCCACATGCACATTGAGAACTGGGACTGAGCCCAACACAGGGCCCCCCACATGGGGCTGCAGGAAAGGCACATGGAATGAGGAGGCAGAGGTGGGCTTTCTCGGCAGCCCCTGCAGGGAGTTGGAGGCAATGAGTGAGGCCCTGAATACAAGTCATTTGCTGTCCCTGGGCCACAGGATCAGGGAATAGCAAGGCACAAAGTGTGTGGCCAGGAAATCTATGCTGGTTGAATCCTTGGTCTTGTCTTGGCCAAGGACACTGTGTTTTGAGTTGGATCTGTGTTTTTAAACCTCTTCTTGCTGGCCCCTGTGATCAGACCTGAGAGCCATGTTTTGCAGAGGCAGTCTAAGAGTTGGTGTAACCTGAATCATATTAAATCCACACCTGGATTTTCCCATTGCCTGCTCCCTGAGTGACTTTGCTGTGGCAGGGGAGAGTCGAGCAAATAAAGAAAAATGAGAAACTCTATAGGCCTGTGAATAATTTGAGTGATTCTGAATATTTAACATAGCTCTGATGTTGAAATGGACCTCAGCCTATTTTCTCATCTGCAAAGTGGGGCAATAGGCCTGCAGGTGCCAGGCACTGATGTTGCACAGGGCAGCAGTGAATATGATTGCAGCTTTTCGGTAATGGCCCAGTATTAATGTCACTCAAGCTTTGTGTGTTTGGATTTTTACCCACCTGTGAAATAAGGATCATAATCCTTGTTTCATAAGGGTGTTCTATTGCTTAATTAATTAACATTGGTAAAGCTTTTTGAGACCTACTGACTTAAATTAAGTCTATTAAAACTGGCCAAGCGTGATATGAACCCTAGAACTAGGTACTCAAGGAAAGGGAAGAAATGTAGAAATCCAATTTGGGACAGATGTTGTATTCTGTGCTTTAACATGCAAAATAAAATGGAAGATGGAGATGGTTCTGTGAGAGATGACAAAGAATAAAATAAAAAGGGCATTTCCCACATAATTGTAGGGAGCAGATTAAAAACAAAACAAAACAAAACAAACAAACAAAAAACAAGGTCCTGTATAAATACATTAATTCTAGGGAATATTTCCTCCAGAATATGACTGATTGTTGATGGAAGACTTCTCAGAATCAGAACGTCAACAAAGACACAGAAGAGACAGGAAGGACAGGAGGAGGTGGTATTGTACATCAGAAAGATTTATCAGGCTAATGAGATACAACTGGACAGTGAAGATGGTGTTCACATACTTCAGATAAGAAGAGGGATGGGAAACACAGGAGCTGCCGTAGAGCAAGAACGGGGCTTCGGAAGAACCAAAGGGCACATAGCTTGTGCTAAAGTCCAAGGTCAATTGGAAATTTTGTGAAGTAGAAAGCACGTGAGAAATTCGCCAGGCACAGGGAGCACAGTTAACCCTGTTACCTAGAAACCCAGAAGAGTGATGAAATCAAGGCCCTTTCACTATGGCCCCATTGCCAGAGGTGGTTCCCGCGTGGAACCTCTCATGGCAGACATTGCACAGTAGGCCCAGACTGCAGCCTGGGAGAGTAACTAACAGGACATCTCAAGGAAACAGAGGAGGCCACAGAAGTATCTGAGTACTGACAGAGGCCACCATTGTCCCAAATCAAATTGCTCTGATGTAATTACTCTCTAAGGCAGTCCCATTAGAAAGTGTATTCATCAGGGATCTCCAAAGAACCAGAATCAAGAGGACGTGTATGCATATAGAAAGAGATTTATTTTAAGGAATTGGCTCACGTGATTGTGGAGTCTTGCTTAGCAAGTCCAAAACTCGATGGAGGAAGATGGCAGGCTGGAGACTCAGGAAAGAGTTGCGGTTTGAGTTTGAAGGCCATCTGCTGGGGAACCAGGAAGAGCCAGTGCTACAGATGAAGTCCCAAAACAGGCTGCTGGCAGAATCTCCTGTTGCTTGGGGGAGGTCAGGCTTTGTTCCATGAGGCCTTCAACTGAGAGGATGAGGTCCACCCACAGTGTGGAGGGCAGTCTGCTTTGCTCAAAATCCACCGATTTAAATGTAAATCTCATCCCAAAACACCCTCACAGAAACATCCAGAATAATGTTTGTTCAGCCAAGTTAATACATAAAATTAACCATCACAGAAGGTGAGAGGCCTGCTATTTGGATAAGGATAGAAACGTGAAAGGGCACTGTTCCCAGGAAAATGTGGATTTCTGCCTAAGTGAGGTAATGTCATGGAAGTATTTCCAATTTTTTTGGACCTGCTGTAACAACTTAAGGAACACTATATATGATATCCCCTAACCTGTCATCCTGGGTTTCTACTGCCTTGTCCCAAACCATTTCCCCAAACTCAATTTATTTTTACTTTCATTTGGGAAAGCACTCATTGTGTGATATTGGTCTCTATTTATTGCCCCTTGCAATAAAATTTCTTGCTTCTTTTTGTCCCTTTTTCTTTGTGTGTTTCTTCAGGGTCTGGGCAGGAACGACACCGTTGTGGAAAGAATCCTGCCTGGAAACAATCATGATGGTACTTAGCAGGTGTGAGGCACTATTCTCTGTTGGTTCACGTTGAATAGCTTATTCGACACTTACAGCAATCCAGTGAAGCAGAGACTGTTATTGTCCCCATTTTGCAGAGGAGGGCTCAATAATCTGCTAAAGGTCCCACAGCTAGACAACAGCGGAGCTGGGATTGGACCCAGGCCGTCCCACTTCTGGGTCTGGTTTTCTCTCTACCATAGACTAATTCTATCTAGTCCGTGATTTTGGACTAGAATTAATGCTTTGATTCTATAGTATGGAGAGTTGGACTATCCAAGATTCTCAATTTCGTCTTTTCCATGAAGCTATCTATAGTGGACATTGTGACCACATTCCAATATCCACTCCCTGTCCCCTAAGTAATTCTGACCACTAACCCTTCTTGTCCACACACTTTGAGGGCTGGAGTATTTGGGTCTTACCAGAATTGTCAATATATTAATAACACCATATGCTTGCTACAGTGTTGGTCAGAGACAGGCAGACAGTTTGATTCAGGCCAAGGAAAGATGCTTGGTCAACCGTTCTGGATGGTAATGTGGAAGTTTGTGAAGCCTGCAGTAGCTTCACCCTTTTGTCCCTCAGAGAGAAAGCCAGACTGAAGCCAAACCTAATGCCATAAGTGGCAAAGCAGAGATACTGAATGTATGCTGACATTGTTAGACCTCAAGGACAAAGAAACCTGAAGCCACCTACTTCTGGAATTCTTGGGTGACCCTATATGTCCCAGTTCTTGGTTCAGTCAATTTGAGTGGGTTGGGTTTGCTATTGAGAGCTTTCCAATAAATCCTGCTCACCCAACCTGTGGTGATCTCTATTTTTTCTCAGAGTATTATTAACTATTTAACTCATCACATTGGACACAATCACATGCTGCCACTTACCATGGATGGTGGTATCTTTTGCTACATATTTCAAATCAGACTATTGCCTTATTTTGTCACCTAGCTTGTAAACTAAGATCTTTGTTTCCTTTCAGGAATCTGTAACAGTACTTCCTTATCAAATGTTGTAAGAATGAATTTTGGGGACCACATAATATAATCATGCTGTATTTACCTAAGCAAACCTAGGGTAGTAGTTAAAAAGGGACAGGATAGCCTCAACTTTGATGTGTCAATTTTGGAATTCAGATAATTCTATCCAAAGGTAAGGACTGGAGGGCGATAAAACTGTCATCAGTTGTTAAAACAGAATCTTACAATTAGAACCTAGTCTTAGGCTCAAGCCTGAGTTGTTTGGGCCAGTTATGCCAACAACAATTAAAGCTATAATATACTAAATACCTTCAATGTGCCAAACATTTTGTACGTATTATCTTTTTAGACATTTCCCCATCTTTGCAAAACTGGTACTACTTAATTGTACAGAGTGAGCTGCATAGCCTGACTCACCCAAGGCAGCACAGATAATTAGATGGCAGAGCCAGAACCCAAACCTTCAACCCCTCAGTTCTAGAGTGTGTGTTCTGTCTACCAGACCACACTGGCACTTCACATGCCCTAACTGATAATCTAGCTGTTGTGATTATGATAGTTCCTTCTTTAAAACCTTCTATGGCTGTCATTGGGGACACCTGTGATTTTTAAGTTCTTAACAAGTATTTATGGAATGAACAGATGAGCTGAGGAATACTGTGTTCCCCCCTCTCATGTACATAGAAGTAAATCCCCAGGGAAAAAAGGGTTTGGGGTTTGTTTTATATCTTACAGAAGCTGCTATTGCATGACTTATCTAACTGCTAAACGATGTATGCCTTCAAGTGCGTGTGATTAATTTGCTCACAACTATGCCTCAGCACTTTGTTTTATAGGAAGGAGCAACCAAGAACTTTTAGGGAAAATATTGGAGAATCCAGATTGGACTCCCATTTCTATTTCCAAACCTTAAATACCCAGAATGACTTTTCCCCTAGTTTGAACTGGTTTTATCCTTGAAAAACCCAAACTGGGTAAAATATTTCTTGAAAGAGAATTAGTAAATCATATTAATTATTAAGTAAGAAAAAATTTGGTAATTTTTTCAGAAGTTTGAGATATTTATATATATTTTTTCCCCTGAGAGGTAGAGTTTCTAATAGGCTAAGAAGAGAAAACAATTATAGCTCAGCTCTATTTAAGTGATGGAATGTGGTTCTATTAGCTTTGGGGTTTTGGTGGTGGTGGTGGTGGTGGTAATTTTTATTTTAGTTTGTAGAGGCCTCTAATAATCTTCAGGATGAAAGTTATGTAATGAGTCTTATTATTATATTAAATGCATTTTAGTAGTTTTTAAAACAAAATATGTAAAAAACATTAGCATCTACACCAATGGCTGTCACATATGGTATGTCTGCAATATTTTTAACTACAAGCTCATGTGAGTTTCAAGGTCACATTTGGTACTGAGCTAAATGCACTGTCATGAAGTGTATACCCCAGTCACCCAGGACTCTTAGTTGTAAGAAATAGAAATCAACTCTGGTTAATGAATAGAAAACAAATGTATTGAACAATAGACTCCAGGAAGACTGCAGAACCTGGTTTGTAAACAAGGCGGAACAAGAAAGTCTAGGCATAGCCTGCACCATGCCAAGAGGTCCTGGTGCTAAACCAGTCCTTTGGGGCTACCTTGGCTACTGTGGGGGTCACTAGTACCATGGCTTGAATCCTCTGTGTCAGGACTCAATATGGGACACCTGCCTTGTCCTTGCAAGTTGTAACTCTCGTGGAAATGCGGTGTCACTGTACCACCCACTACCATGGGATTCTCCACACTTTTGATGCCAAGTTCAGAATAGGTGCGTCTAATTGGCTGGAAACATGGTCTTTTTTTTAACTTCTCCAGTGAGGCTGGCTTTGTCCCCCACTTCCACCCCCCAATACTTACAAGGTAGGGGATTTCCTAAAGATAGGAAGAGGACATTGATGCTGGGAGAAATAAAAAGACAAATAGACAAATGTCACATATATATGGGTGTGTGTGTGTCTGTATGTGTACATATAGAAACCCACAATACATATATATAAATTGTATATTTATGTAATCATGTCTATATGATTTATATTTTCCAGGTTTTTGTAGAAGTTTTATTTTGTATTTGTAAAAAAACATTCCGAAGATCTTCTTTCTCTATGGTCTACCAAAGCTTAACGTACATTACAGAGGATTTTGGAATGCTGGGTGTTACAACACAGAAAATAAAAAGAACACACAATTACACCCTTGGCATCCATCCCTGTTAAATGTTGGTATTGTTCTTGTTTTCTCTCTAAACACACAAAAATACACACACCTATACATAGTATTTTACAAAATTTGCAGCATACAAAATATCTTCTTGTATCCCTTGTTCACAAAGTTTTGTCAGTTTTGTTCACTGCTGTTTCCCTAGAACCTGGTAGAGATCTTGTCACAGAGAGGTACGCAATAAAAACGGGTTGACTGAAAGAGACAAGTAAGACTGTTAGGCATTTTCTAAGATTAAAGTAAATGTGTTATCAATGAGACATTGGAGAAGTCTTCTGTAACTCACATAACGAGGGGCTAGCTGCATTACCTGTTTAAACTAGTCAGCGGCTTGGGGAGAAGGGAGGACTGGAATGCAACACTTCCCTTTCAGGTTCTCGGTCGTGCCCAGTAGTTGAGGCCACAGAAGTGACTTCCCCAAGGGAGAAGCGTTGGTGAATGCACTTGTGATATAAGCCCACCTTGCAGTTTGAGTTTGTTTTGTTGCTTGAAAGCACTTCAGTCCTTGGAAACGTTGAAAACACATGTTCTTGACTAAAAGGGGTGTAGCCAATTATTTCCTGTGTCTGCAAAGGTCAAATTCACGGTTTCTGATTCTTCACATGGTGATGTACCCTGACAAAACAGTGTGAAGGCCTTTGGTGCAGTGTCCAGAGCCAGCACCCAAAAGCAAATGGTCATGGCTTTCATGCCCAAGCAGCTTTGCTCAAGGTAATCACAGATTCATAGACTGTGGCTTTCCTTAGCAACTTCTTTTTTACAATCTTTTACAAAGACTCAGAGACATACAAGGTCTTATCTGGGGGCTGTTGGTGGTAGAACTATGATTTAAAACAAAATTTTGACAAACATGAGGTCTAGCCTTGAGAATCCCTTCCCAGACCCCTGGATGGAGTCACCCCCTCCTGTGGTATGTTCAGGTCACATCTGTGCTTCTCTTGGGCATCCTTACTATAAATGTAACACCTGTGTTATTTTTGGAGCCACATAGTGAATATTTGTCTTCTTTAAATAAACTATATTTTACTCATCCTTTTTTATTGCTGTATTTCTCCTGATTGTGTTAACGGACTAAAAAATGATTTTGTCAATTATACATCAAACTAAATGCCTGTGGGTCAAGTACAAAAATATAAGCTCTAGCTAAAGCAAGCTCTGCTGTTATTGACAGGGAATACAGGTGCCTTCTAGGGCTGGTAGGTAGAGATATTCTATAGGTAACAACACAAAGCCATTCTGGTTGCATTCCATTAAAAAAAGCCTCTGTAAAAACTGTGTTACATGCCTAGCAATAGGGGAAAGATTAATTACATCATACTTTAAACATATTATGTTAATCTTTTGAAATCATTCTTGAAAAATTTAGTAATATCAAAAACCTACTCTACAATATTAGGTGACATTTGAACAGAGCCCCAGTGAAGGGCAGGTCTAGGCCACAAAGATAGTTGGTGAGAGAAGCAGGGAGAGGGAATAGTACGTGCAAAGGCCCTGAGGTGGAAGTGGGCTTGGCATGTATGAGGGAGAGTGAGGACAGCTTTGTAGTCTGGAAATGGGAAAAGAGGAGGTAGGACGCAGCTATTAAGAGAGACAAGAAACAGTGAAGGAGGTGGAAAAACTGTCAAGTGTAGACATAAGAACAAAGCAAATAATAGTCATTTAAGACATGTGGTGTAGGTCCAGAATGTCTACACACTCAAGCCCTTCTCCAGGGGTCACTTCACTGCACACAGTACGGTAGTTGACATCTGTATGGTGAATCTAAGTTGTTAGTATGAGTTTCTATTTATATTCAGTACTCAATTTATTTTAATTCCAAAAGCATTTATTAAGCCCTTAGTACATGGGAGACATTATGCCAGACATTGGGAATATAAAGATGAGCAATTTAGTTTCATTATCTTCCCAGAGTTCACAATCTAGCTAGAAAGAAATACATATAGCTCTGTGCCCTGGTTAAGAAAACAACAAAATGCTTTATGTATTTAAGAAGCTCTCTATCTACAATGATTTCACTTACATTTAAAGTACTTAATGCTAAAAGGGTAATCTTGAGTTGCTGGAATATTCACAGACATGGAAATCCTCATACTCAACTAGGCCATACGAAAGAGGTATACTTGTACAAACACAGACACAGTTATGCACATGAACCACTAATTGTAACATTTAAACAATATCTGAATGATGTTTCCAAATTAATAAAATTCGTAGTTGAAGTCCTAAACCAAAGTACCCTAGCATATGACCCTATGTGGAAATAGGGTCATTGCAGATGCGATTAGTTAAGATGAGGTCACACAGGAGTAGGTTGGGCCCTAATGTAACATGGTTGGTGTCCTTATAGAAGGGGATAGTTGGACACAGACACACAGACACACACACGTAAGAAGAACACCACGTGAAGATGAAGGCAGAGATTGGGATGAAGCCTCTGCAAGCCAAGGAATGCCAGTGGTTGCCAGCAAACCACAAGGAGCCAGGAGAGAGGCCTGGAACAGACTCTCTGCCACAGCCTCAAAAGGAACTGATCCTGCCAACACTTGGATCTTGGACTTCCAGCCTCCAGAACTTCAAGGCAATACGTTTCTCTTGTTTAAGCCGCTTAGACTGGGGCACTTGTTACAGGAGCCGGAGCAAACTAATGCAGGATGTTTACCAGTTCATGCTTCCTTTGCAGTAAAAACGGCACACTTCCAGTTCAGTACCTCCAACTGCATACCTCCTTCTGACGCCACAGCCCGTGGAAATGAGCTCAGCATGTATGTAGGGAATACACCCATAATTCTGGTAAGAGCATTGGAGGAGAAGCACTAGGGGGTTGGAGACTTTGTCACATTTTTAGACGACTAAAAAGGAACTACCGAGAGACTAAGCAGCTCAGGGAGAGCTGTGCCCTAGAGCCACACAAAAGGCGCCCGCTGCCCAAGTGCTGCCGTGCTAACCACGGAACCACTATTTTCCCATGAACAGTTTCTAGGCTTGGAAAAGTTTAAGAAGTCTGCTGTGCAGGGATGAGTCATGTGTGAATGATGTCAAACAGTTGGGCTTGTCACATCCAAGAACTGGTTTCAGACATAGAGACTGAATGACAACTCCAACCAGTGTCACAAATATACCCTTTCTGCCACTTCCAGCACATTTCCCCCCGAAGATGATGTCTATCTGCGATGACAGCTGAAGTGTCCGAGGGAGTGACTTGCACATACTGTGGAGATGAAAGAATGTATCAAAGAGAGATGCAGGAGGCTGGACGGGAGATCACGTTACTGCCTTCACCTCAGTAGCACGGCGTATGTGGTATCGGAAAAAACTTGACAACATGCAGGTCACACAGGAGAAGCAAAATCCACACCGTAAACACATCGTTTCACAAAGTGGGAAAGTGGTAACAGAAACAGCACTTCTTATGATACAATATTTACCATATTACCTGAATCAACTTGCCAGAGTTTGTTTTTCTCCTTGTGAAAATCATGACAGCCACTTTTAGAAAGCATACTATGGTTTAAATTTATTTCAAACTTTTTTCCCTAAAGTATTAGGTGAAATGAAACGAAAGCAGCAGCTCTTGAATTCTTTTGGATGTTGGTTTTCTAACTTGTAGCACAGAGCTTTCAGGAAAAGGTCAAGGAAGGTGGGGCTTTCTAGATTTTGTGTACTCAGGAAAGTGACCGGAATAAGTCAGGATGAGCTAGGTTATTCTGTGATGACAGAGGGAAAAAAAACCCAAAAAACAAAAACCAACCCTGAATTCTCAGTGGCTAGAAACAACAAGGGTTTATTTCTTGCTCACACCTCCCCTCTGGCACACGGGTTGGGGCCAGGATGCCCCAAGACCCAGACTACTATTTGAAGCATCTCTGGTTACTACAGCAAAGGGAAAAAGTTTCAGGCAGTCCGGAACCAGCAACAAATGCACTGGCCCAGAAATTATACATGCCATGTCTTCTCACAAGCCATTGGCTGAATCTGGCCCCACATGGCCACAGCTGTCCAGGAAGGACAGCCCTGAGATCAGAAGGTCAAAAGCTACACATACTCACTGAGAAACATTCAGAATTAGTATATTATTTAGGTAATGTCTATTTCATAAAGTGGAAGTTGTGATTAAAGCCTAAATCATGTAATACTAATAAGCAGGTAAGATTATATAGGCCACTCGTTTTTATGAAAACATGATAATTTTCTTTGTTTTCTTTCACTGAACACAATTTCTCTATCAAGCTCTTATTTTGCCTAGTGGCATTACTTAATATTAGACAATTAGGGTCAATTTAGTCAAATAGATTTTTATTTAGTTCAGGGTTTTGTATAAATTACAGTGAAGGATTGGCTTCGGCAGGAACAGGACATGAATTCTTCAGGAATCTGCATCTGACCATGTGGACATTTTCTGAAACGCGCATTGTACCTGTTGGCTGGAGGTACTGATCATCTGTGCTGTTGGCATTGACCAGACTGTGGGAATACTCATCTCCGTCCAGTTTTCCAGTCTATGCCTTGTTCTCAGCTACACTGAAAAGGAAGACAGTTGACTTCTCTTTTTGATAAATTGGGGGTGCTTCCGAGTGCTGGAGATGAGGTCAGACCCTCTGCCCAGCAGCACTTCTGCACGGCGCTCATACCTGACTGGTGGTCATGAGAGACAGTTGGCACGTTGCTAGCTGTCAGCCTGGTTGCAGGGGCTGGGGCTGGGGCTAGGGGTGGAGGGTGGGACCCAGAGTGAGTGGCTTGGCCTCCTGGTGGTGGAGGCACACTAACTCTGCAAGCATTCCTACAAATTTAGGCATTATAAAAGCCAAGAATTAACTCCTTGTGTTCCTTTTTCACATTCCTAACAACTCTACTCAGAAGACCTTGAAAGTCAATATATAATTTGAATGGAAAAGATAGTCGGTCAAAAGGCATTGTATCACTGCATTGATTAATCCTTTAAAATATTATCATGTCTGAGGAAATGCGTAATCTCAATAGTAGTTTAAATATGACAATTGCAAAATCTTGGATTCCTACAGATTTAAGACCAAATTTCTATTCAGCCATTTAGCAGCTGCTTAAGATTGGGCAAAATACTTCACCTCTGTAAGACTAATTTTCCTTGAATGTGCTTAGTGTTGACAAGAGCACTGGCACGGAATGGATGCCAGTGAAGAGCAGTCCTCAGTGCCAGCTGCACTAGTGACCCATCTCTGTGGGATAATAGGAATCTTAGTCATATCTGCTCTGGCCTTTACAAATGAAATGTAACATGAATTAATCCATGAAAGTCACCGGCCATGAAGTTCTTCAGTATTGGTATAGAGATACAAACAGGACAATTTAAAAATGACTGGTATGATATGATGTCTGAGATTTGTGTGAAAATAATCCAGTGGATTAGCTATTGATGAAATTAGAGTGGCCATGAATTATTGCTTATGGAAGCTAAATGATGGGAATGTGGGTTCACTGGATTTTATTTTTGTATATGTTTGAAAATTCCCATTATAAATGTTTTAAATCACTGGTTCCCATATTAGATTTGAAGCCAATAGACAAGGTGTTTTATATTGAATATAATCACTTTTATTAAACATTGCCCCTTTAATTCCACCCTCTCTGCATAGGGCCTTCTGAGAATTTACATAGCATTTGAAGAACCCAACAAGCAAAAATATATTAAAGATGACTTTGCTAGGCAAAATTCAGGGCAACTTTCACTTTAAAATGCATTATTAGTTTTTTTTAAGTCTAACAAATATTAGACAGTATATTATTATATTTATTAGATATACAATTAGATATATGACTATATATTACATTTATTAGATATATAGATACATTTGTGAGAATATATCCAACATACTTTAATAGAATATATCTTGAATACCTGTTCATATCATAAGATTTTTTATGTACATTATCTCACATCACACTCTCTCGCAGTTGTAATAGGAATTTTTCCAGTGTTACAGGTGAGGAAACCGAGGAACAGAAAGGCCAAGTAACTAGCTTGAGGACATTCTGCTAGTAAGTGGTGGTGTTGTAACCAGTGGTCTTTGGCCCCAAGCCCTTGACTCCTCCCCTCTGCATCCACATCTGGACGACGCAGCAGCTCTCCGTTAAACACCTAGAAGCTATTCTTAAATATGACTCTATGAGTGAGATCATCACATTGGGTCAACACTGAAAATCACATCTTAAGATCAGATTGAGGAGCTGTTGGTGGTGGGGGAAGTGTGCTGTCTGGCTGATCTGAGCGCTGGCTTTCCAGCTGCCAGGCCTGGGTGTGCCAGGAGGTGCTGTGCCCGGGGCGCATGGAAGGCCTTCCTGTTCTGCTGTGAGTGCACCAGTATCTAGGAACAAGGGCCCGGCCCAAGCCTAAAGGCTCTTGGTACTCAGGGCTCCACCCTAGGGTTTTCTGCGGGCCACCTCAGCACACTGGGATTCCTACAGTGACAGCTTGACCCTAAATCAAGAGGACAGCGGGTGGGCTTGCTGCTGAGCGCTGGGGGCAACCTGTTTGCCCTTTGGAGGGAGAGTTAGTCCTTGGACTCTGTGCCTCTGCAACTGCATTTATCACTTGTGTTTATGTGTATATACAACTGCTTACTTGGATTGCTGGGTTCATGTCCCCTCTGTTTAAACTGCTTTTTCAGTGGCAGTAGCCCTGTCTCATTAATCTCAGTATCTCTAGCACCTCACATTAGGCCTATCAGACGACTGGTGCTCAGCAAAGGTTTGCTGCCTTGGCTTAATGCAGCTCTCTCTGTTAAGTCCTTTCAGCCCGTGTGTGTAGTCCTATAGGTTCTAGCCCCAAAAGTTATTAACAAACAGCATCAACTATTTCTTAAAAAGTGGTGCTATTGACCTAGTGAGTCAAAGAAGGACTGGGTTCTCTGTGTGTGTGTGTGTGTGTGTGTGTGTGTGTGTATGCATGCAGGGATGTGTGTACATGTGTGTGAAATGCATCATATTGAAGTTTGGGAGGCCTGGGTCCTACTCCTATTCGACTGTGCCTCGCTCTGTGGTCCCCTGCTGGTCACTAGCTACTCCTAGCCTGGAGCTCCTTATCTGTGGTTATTTGTGCTATTGTGATTAAGAGCCGAGGAACAGAAATCTGGATTTGAATTCTGGCCACAGCACTCAGCTCTTGGGCTAGTTACTTAGCCTCCTTCTGCCTCAGTTTCCTTATCTGTGGAAAGGGAATAACAGTCCCTGTCTCAATAGGTTCTTGTGAGGAGCGAAGAAGATGATGGACTCAAGTGCTCAGCCCAGTGCCTGGCGCCTGGTAAGCTTTCCCCAGGTGTTGGGTTTTCATACTACTCTAATCTCAGGACATGCCACAGTACTTGAAGAAGACAATGGAGGTGTAAACAACTTTTAAAAGTAAAGTACCACCAAAAGGAAAAGGTACTAGTGAGTATAAAAAGAATCTTACTCTTGGCCTCTGTTTCTGCCTGGTCCTCCAATGGTAGGGCTAGTGCCAGTATTTTCCACGTTAAAAAAATAAAGTGGTCAAATTGACTCGTCCACATGGTAAAGAATGATAAAGAATATTCCAGAGATTTAAGGAAAATAACCAAATTGTTGGTTATGTCTTTACTCCCTCTTCCCCATTTTTCCAGTGCCTTTTATGTGATATTTTCTTAAGTCTTCCCCCACCCAGGAGTCCTCAATCCTTTTGTCTTCCCTCCATAAGCATCCAGAGAATTCCCACTGGAGTCACCAGGAACAATCAAGTCCGTTGGGGAATGGCGAAGGAAAGGTAAAACAACAATTTAGGAGGGGAAAAGGATATCAGATTAGTAAAACTACAGGGGAAACTGAGGGCGACAGAGCCGCCCTGCCAGGATGGAAGGATGGAGGACAGAGTGGTGATTGGGTATTAAATGCTCCTGGTTGTGCACCCGCTGCAGAGGCTGTGGCTCCAGGGTCCTGGAAGGTGGTGTCACAGCCCCTCATGTGTCAGCTACCAATCATTAGCCAAGCCCTTTCTCACTTTTCTCCTTGGAGAGAGGCGAGCTTAGAGCAATAAAATGGCTTTCAAGATGGAAAGGATCTCACGAAAGAGAAGGAAAAGGTGACTTCTTAAGATCTTCTGTGTGAGATCTGGTAGAGCTAAGTTTAGAGCCCTTGCTACTTCGCCCTGGGCGTTTTGTCCAGGTAGCAGGCATTCTAAAATTGAAAACTGGGTCGGAGGCATTTGAATTGGCCCAGAGGACCCCCCGCACCGCCTAAGCCCTCCTGGCTTTGTCATGGATCTCAGAGTTAGTGAGGAAGCATAAGAAAGGCCTGCCAGGGGCGGGGGACTTGGGCTGCTCTCTCCAAAACACTGACTCAGCTTGTAGAAGACAAGAATTCCAAGCGCTCCTGGACATATTAGCATATTGCAATTATCTAAAGGGGCTTGGAAATATCACTAAGAAGGTCTGTAAATTGAATTTCTAAATGTTTCATTGCAAATAAAAAGCGAGGGGGAAAAGCGCTGGCCGCTCAGAAAACCAATTCTGATACCACCTCTGAGACCTGGGGAAAGCAGTTCCACCCATCCAAACCCTCACCCATTATTTCCACTCACTTAATAGGAATAATGGCAGGATATTTTGTGATTCAAATAAAAGAATTATGCTAATTTTTCTAAACTTTTAAACAGTATAGAAACAAAAAATATATTATTCCGTATAGCCAAAGATCTAATATAATCTGCATTACTCTGCTCTCCTTATGGAAGTGTTACTTATTAATTGTAGAACATTAAGAAAATATCAATACACATACAGACAAAAAATAAAATAACATGTAATTCCACAATCCAGAGTTAACCATTGTAAATACATTGTTTAGTCCCCTACAGTATTTAAATGAATTTGATGTTAGATAGTAAGTGTTATTTTTCATTATTTTAAACCCAAGGCATTTACAGTTGCCTTAGAATTTCCTACATGCAAGGTACTGTCCTACGTACTCTGCATAGGGTGAGTCATTTAATACTCACAACAACCCTATGACACAAGGACTGTTATGGCCATGGTGTGGGTAAACTGAGGTACGGGAAGTGTCACTGATCCAGTGTTACTAAGCCAGTGAGTGATGTAGAGAGATTCAGAATGAAGCATTCTGGAACCAGAGTACATGCTGGTAACTATTAGGATATTTGGCTTATTTCTTGGGAGATGAGATATTAAAGTTGCTTTTTGGAGAAATGTTTTT
The DNA here is from genome assembly GCA_023783475.1 of Daubentonia madagascariensis. Classification (NCBI taxonomy): domain Eukaryota; kingdom Metazoa; phylum Chordata; class Mammalia; order Primates; family Daubentoniidae; genus Daubentonia; species Daubentonia madagascariensis. Next base: position 4,798,574 of record JAKFHU010001035.1, read on the forward strand.
ATTATGGGGAAGTAGCAGATTCGATAATGAATCACTATTGATATTTTAACTGTGCTTATTGGGCCCTGTATCAAATATTTTACACACATACAACATTATGCATAAAATATTTGCCTCAATAAATATGTGTTGAGCTGCATTCAAATAATTAAACTTCTCACCCAAGAAAGACCCAAACCACATTAAAATGTCCTCCTTATATGTCACCAAATTCTACTTACCTTTGAAGGTCCAACTTAAGCCTTTTTTGCTCTATTATGTCTTCCATGATCATTTTATCTGCCATTAATTCTCTCTTATCTAAACTCTTAGAAAATATTACCCACGCTACTGTGTTCACATTTTAAAATTTATTTTTAATTTTTAATTTTTTTTTTTTGAGACAGGGTCTTGTTCTGTCGCCCAGGCTAGAGTGCAGTGGCGTCATCATAGCTCACTGCAGCCTCAAACTCCTGGGCTCAAGCCATCCTCCTGCCTCAGCCTCCTGAGTAGCTGGGACTACAGGCATGTGCCACCATGCCCGTTTAATATTTTATTTTTAAAATTTTTGTAGAGATGGGGTCTCACTGTGTTGCCCAGGCTGGTCTTGAACTCCTGGCCTCCCAAAGTGCTGGGATCACAGGCATGAGCCACTGAGGCTCACCATTTTTTTTTAATTAAAGTAAAATGCGTATAGTTTAAAAAGGAAGTAGAACTAAATTTTTATAACAACATCCATAGTGTCCCCATTTGTTACCATATGTTCTGTGCAGTTTGTGAAAGTGACATCCCATACAGAACCGTGAGTGGAACCTGGTCATGTCCTCATGTCCCCTTTACTCTAGAACAGTTCCTCTTCTCAGGGCACTAACTTGTGGAAGAGAGTAGGCCAGCAGTCCTGTAGAATGTTCTAGATTGGTGTTGCTTACCTTGTTCCTTTGTCTCCTGGATATCCTGCAAACTGTAACACCTATAGACTGAGAGTTACGTCTGAAAGCTTGGTTAGATTCAAGTTAACCATTTTGGGAAAGAATATACTACCAGTGGTAATTTTATTCTTTTGTAAATGACTATGTTGCTTTAGGTCTTTTTACATTAATAATTACATATAGTGCCCCTCATAAAATTGTATGTGGCCCTCAAAATTATCATGATTGTCCTTTTTATAACCCACAATGTCTAGTGCACATGAATACTGTCTTCAGCACTATTTATAAAGTCGATGAATGGGTGGCGGGTGGACAAAGGACAGAGGGATGACTGATTCTTTCCCAAGAAACTGGTGCAGCTGGTGCGTCTAAGCACTCTGTCCTCCCAGTATTAGGTTTTGACCAGCAGTACAATTTGCTTTCAGCTCACATGAAGTGGCATTTAAAAGAATCAGTGTTTTGAAAGGTGTCTCCAGAATCTATTAGCCCATTCCTGTGCCAGGCAATAGGTTAATACTTATAAACTATTAAAAACATACCCTGTTTTTAGATGTTTACAGATCAGCTTTCACTTGCCCTTTGAAAAATTGCATCCTTTTCCAAGAACCCCACTATCTGAGCAGCCCACAGGGAGCGCAGTCTTCAGTTCTAAGCTCTGCGCTCTGGGAAGTGGCCAGTCCCTGCTCTGCTCACTTCACATGGACCCACGTCCTGTCCTTAATCCTGACAACCTGAGTGGCATCAGCTGCCTTTTACTGATGAGAGAAGCGAAACACAGAGAGGTTCATTAGCTTTTCCAGAGTCATAGACCCATTAAGTCAGGATTTAAACCCAGGCCTTGGGGGTCCAAAGTTCTTGCTCTTAGTAGTCCACACCTAAGGATATAGTTAAAGGTGATTCAGTGCTGCCTGGCTTGGGTTATTTTAAAGTGCTTTGATCTACTAATTTTTATTGCTTCTTTAGAAATTAGTTGATTCAGCTGTAATTCCCAAGCAGGTGATCTCTCTTTCCTTGAAGGCTGTCAGCATGCCTTCCTTCCTCTTGCTCTCTGCAGGCTGAGTGACCTGCCAGTCCTTGAGGCTTCCTTAGAAGTCCCATCTTCTGGTTCCATGTCCGAGCGTGGGGCTGTTCCATTCCATCTCCCTGTGGTCCCTGGGCGTGCAGTGGCGACTGGACACGGCAGGGCCTGGTTGTGCTCATTATACAGGAGGATAAACTCACGGTCACTGCAGGGATGTTCTGTTTGTGCCTCCTGCTTGGGTTTGCTGGGCTTTGGAAGCCTTTTTTGTGTCCCAGATCCTATAAACCCCTCTGATAAATGAGAAGTGTACATAGTTCCTGCCACTTTGGGGAGGCATTGTGGCAGTTCAGAATGGTGGCTTTTGTATCTGCAGATTTGGGCTGAAATTCCAGTTCTGCCACAAGCTGCTACTTAGCTGGGTCCACTCCCCTCCCCATCCTTTTGTCCCCCGGACTTTCTTCTCCCTATTCCTTCCACCTGGGTCGATGTCCTTCTCATCTCCATGTGGTGGAATATAGATTGTTCTTCCTCCATGAGTCACAAAGACCATTTAGCTTACTGGATGAGAACATAGATTTAAAATTAGATAGCTCTAGGTTCAAATTGTCCTTTTGCTAGCTATACAATGTTTGCAATTTGTCAGTTTCCTTGGGGGGGAAAAGTGATAATGGTATTCCTATCTCTTCAGGTTATCACAAACATAAGGAAAATAGGCACGTGCAGTTATTAGTAGAGATCTGAACAGTAGTGAGTGCTCAGTAAGTAGGGGGCTGTTCTCACTAACTGTGTGTGTGCGTGTGCCCACACATGTGTCTGGGGAGGGGCAGATATTCATACAATTGGTCAGCTATATGGAAATACTGTATGGTCAGCTTGCTGGAAATAATTTCTTCCTACTCTAAAATCTCTGGCTCCTCCCAGGACTTAATTTCCTAGCTGGTATCACTTTTCACTTCTAATACTGCTGTTGATAATGTGCCTTTTCTCCCACCCCTCTGCACATATCCCAGAGTGACTGTGAATTCCTTGAGGACAGCATCTGTGTCTACTTTTTATTTTTCTCCCCCAGAGATCTGTGGCCAGTATGCTTTCCATGACAACCACCAATATATATTGAATGAAAAAATGGATATATGCATGTTTGTGATATCCCCAAATCACTTAGGGTTACGATTTTTACATGCCAAGGCCATCATCAGAAAATATTTATGGAGTTGTTTATCCAAGTTAGCACAAAGCAAGGCAGCAAATGCTCAAAGAAACTAGAAATTCAGGTCCTGCCCTCTAGTTCACCCCTTAAGGGGGTTGGCCCACCCAAACACTGTTATCACTAGGAAAATTAATCAGCCAGGACTCAGCTCCCTTAGGAAGGTTGTTGACAGAGGAGCTGAGCCCAGTGAACCCAACACCACCCTGAAGAATCTGTTGTTAATTTGACAGTGCTCTACCGATGATCATTGCTGAGTGCCAGTCTCTGCTCGGTCACAGACTCACCTCATCATGAGAGCTCTCACCTGCATGGGGCCAGATCACAGCTGAAGAGACTAAGGAGTGGGCATCAAATCCTTCTTCCACCTCTGCCTATCTGGTCTGTCCTTCAGTATCAGGACTTAAATAAATTCATCAGCCCTAATGAAAAGTCACAATTTTTCTTTTAATAACACAGAATGAACTCCCTAGAAAATTAAACTGAATTAGTGTCCGGTTTTTATATTTTGTCCTTGTTTACTGAGCATAGCGTTAAATATCCAAGCTGATCTCTCAAGCTAATCTTCCCCTTTATCCACAGAAACAGAAAGTAGATTAGCGGTTGCCAGGGACAGGGATGGGGAGTGACTGCTAATGGGTACAGGATTTCTTTGTGGGGCATGAAATGTTCTAAAATTAGATAGTGGTAATGCTTGTACGGTATATGTACTGAAATATAGTGAGAAGCACTGAATTGTACATTTTAAAAGGGTGAATGTTTTGGTCTGTGAATTCTATAGCAATATAGCTATTATTTAAAAATAGCAAAGACAATAATAGAGCCATCTTTCCATTTCCTAGTGGCTGCTTTGTCTTCTCCTAGGAGGTGTAAGTCCAAGGAAGGAAGCACATTCGATAGGAAAGCCACAGCTGTGGTGACCCAGAGTGATGGTCCCTAACCTACAATTACACACGTACCTCGGTGGCAGGAAGGGCACATTTGCGACATCTCCCTGGGCCAGTTAAAGAAAGCATTTGCTTCCTTTGTGTTGTGTCTATATCAATTAGAAGGTGCAACCATAGGATAAAGTACAGGATGTTTGCCCTTTAAATCTCGTAAGCACACCTTGAAACTTGAGATCCGAAGTTGTTGAAAACAGACAGCTTACTCATTAAAGCCAGGAAACACTTTTTTCCCTAAAGAGTCACATGCTTTATAATGAAAGGTTGGCCTAAAATTAGTTAGTGACACTTGCTACTTTTGTTTAAATGCTAAAAATGTTTACTGAAGATTCACTTGAAGGGTCAAGAGATTAGCAACTCAAATATATTTAGAAAAATACCAGCTCTGTGCTCGTGGATGCAGGGTGCTTCCTGAGAAGTTCCAGAAAGGAAAATTCTGTTCTCAGAGGGCAGTGAACTTAAGGAGAAGTCTGCCGAGTCACTTGGGTCTCTCTGCCTCGTTTCTCTGAAAGATGCAGTCTTGGTCCTGAAATAATCCACCCTATTTCCTCAGTAAACTCTTCTAGAACGAGCACAAAGTGGATCCGGCATCCTCGTGGGCCTGTCTATGGGACACATTTTGTATTTTTGGCTTTCTCCGGTGCCCGTGCCTAGCTAAGTGCTCTGAGAACGGGAAAGAATCCAGAAACTGAGGCCCCACCCTGAAGGCATTTACAGTCTCAGAGGGGAGATAACACAAACAGATCTGAACATTGGAAGAACTCAGAACAACGTGTGGATTTGACGGTCAGTTTTCTTCTGTGGATCTGCTCTGGGCCCCCGAGTGGGAACCAGCATATCTGCGTCCTGACTACTGCTGCCCTTGGGGAGCGTACAGAGCAGCAAGGCAGGGGTCACAAAGTGAAATAGCCCCACTTCCTGCCAGCCCGGGTGGGGTGCGGCAGCCTTAAACATGATGGTCTGAGTCGCCCTGAGGGAGGATGTGGGTCTGCCCAGGCCGGACTGGGGGTAGAGCATGGAATAATAAAGGGGGGAACTTAGGGGCTGAAATGTGTCCCCCCAAAAAGATCTGTTTAAGTCCTTACTCCCAGTACCCAATGCAGCTTTACATGGAACAACGTCTTTGAAGACGACCAAGTTAAGATGAGGTCATTAGAGTGGGCCCCTAAACCACGATGACTGGGGTCCTCATGAAACGGGGAAATCCGGACACAGACAGACACACACATGGGGAGGACACGTGTGAAGATGAAGGCAGAGATCGGGTCATGCTTTGACACACCAAAGACCCCCACAGGTGAACAGCAAACCTCCAGAAGCTGGAGAAAGGCCTGGAATGAGTCCCCCGCACAGCCTCAGTAGGCAGCAACCTTTCCGACACCTTGATCTTGGACTTCCGACCTCCAGAACTGCGAGACCATAAATTTCTGTTTCTTTAACCCCAAATTCTGTGGTACTCTGGTGCTGGGCCCTAACTAACTGCCACAGGGAGCACTGGATCTTGTCCTTGAAAGCTGTGCAGGAGGATGGGGACAGACATTCCCAACAGAGGGGCCTTGTGATGATCCCAGGGAAGGAGAGCGCAGGTGCGCACGCCCTCAGATAGGCTTTGGGAACGTCGCCGGCTCAGTTGCTCCAGCTCCGAGGAGAGAAGCAGTCTGGAAAGCCACCCCTCTAGGAGGCCATGGGGGGCCTGTGAGGGTTTGTAAGCAGGACTTGAGAAGGTGAGAGGGAAAACTGGATATTTCATCCAAAATGATGGAGAATCCTCTGTGAGCCCTTTGGAGGGCAGGTGTGGCACTGGGAGGGGGCGCTGTGAGCCAAGCAACAAACGGGTCCACGTGAGTGTTAGGAAGATAGTGAGGGACCCCGGGTCTCCTAGGGACGAAAAGGGGGCCCACCGCCGTGGTTCACCCTCCCCCGACCCCCCCCCCCCCCGTGGACTTCCAGAGAGGCTCGTGGGAGATCCACATGTGCAGTAAGACTCAGGTCGTGTAACCCCAGGCTGTCCAAAGTGGTTCCGTGGTGACGTCTGAGCCACAAGGGAGGTCCCAATCGGGATGGTATAAAACAAGACCCAAACCATAACCAAGCCCTTTTTTTGCTCTCTTTTGCTACAACAATGGCCCTGCTCATCATCTGTGGCGTGTGTGTCTCACTCTGCAGGTCTGTATCTTGCTCTTGCTCTGTAATCCTATGTTTTTCTCCTCAATAAACCTCCTTTTCGTGCTTGCCTTACTTTGGTGCATCTGGTCATTGTTCAGCCATGAGCGCACCAAGAACCTGCATTTCAGGCTGAAACTCGACAATGAGTACTGAATATTGCTGCTTCTCTAATGATCCAAGTGGGCTTAGTTCGATATGGACCTCCCCATTCCCGCTCCTGGCCTGAGACACCTGACCTGTCCCAGCCCCTCCGAGTGCCGTGCTGGGGGCCTGGCCGGGCCTGCTCTTCCTCCCAGCTGTGGGTGGGAAGGACCCTGCTGCACCCTGGCCCTTACAAAGGCCAGTGTGGCACGGTACCTTCTGCGGGTCCCAGGTTCTGGGACTCATTCTTCCCTGTTGGTCCAGAGTGTGACTGGAGGTGAAGCATCCGGGCACGTCACGTTTGCAGTCATTTGTACCCTGGGTGCTTCCCTTGTCATGATGGCCTGCACTACTGGCACTCGTGTGGCTGCACCGCTGGGCTGCAGTCACGGCTTTTCCTTAGCAAAGGTACCTCCACATATAATGATGCAGTGGCTTTTTTTTTTTTTTGAGACAGAGTCTTGCTCTGTCCCTCACCCCAGCTGGAGTGCAGTGAGTGGCGTCATCACAGCTCACTGCAACCTCCAACTCCTGGGCTCAGGGATCCTCCCGCCTCAGCCTCCCAGCGTGCTAGCATTACAAGCGTGAGCCTGCGCCGGCCGATGCGGCGGCTTCTATCAGAGCTCACAATAGCTCTGTGCTTATGTTCATTTCGTTGCAGTCATTGCGTACACATCCATAATGTCACCAAGGCCACTTTGCAGGTGAGCTCTAAGAGGGCAGGAGGAGAAGCTGAACACTCACTACCCACAAGGAGCACCAGCCAAGCTCCTCCGCTCCCAGCAGGTGGCTAGTGGAGGAGCCCCTTGGCCTGAAACCTAGCGGGGCTTCTCGGGCAGCGGATTCTCCCTGCTCCTCGTTAGTTATTGCTCTGTTTTCTTTTGTCCAAGTCTTTTCGCTTTTTCATTTCTATTCCACTATCGAATGAAGAGTATCATAAAATAAAAGGATTCATTTGATTTGATGTAAGTCTTAAAGTATTTTATAACTGATGCAAGTACTTTAGAAATTGATGCTGAGAAGACACAGGCTGTTGTCCCTGGAAATTGAAGCAGCTAAAACCTTATCAAGCTAATCTACTGCCTTCCTGGGTGTGGCGGTGGGCACAGTGGCTCCTGTTCTCCATGCGAAGCCTCAGGAGGGAGGAGGAGGAGGAGGGAGGGAGCCCTGTTGAGGAATTTCAGTAAGTTAGGATTCTCCAGAGGCTTTGCTGCCACAACTAAAGGGGTCACTTTCTTCACAGATTTTAGGGTAAAATGCAAACTGCTTTTTGTGAGTACTTTATACTTCTTTCGTACTCAGGGTTGTGTGTGTGTGTGTGTGTGTGTTTGTGTGTTTAACGAGGCTACTTAAAAAGCTGTCTGTCTTACCCTGCATTGATCGTCTTGTCTCTGTGGTGAACTTCTAGGAAATGTAAGTGAATTCACTATTTTCTCTCTTTTGTGCATGTGAAAGTGGCTACTTTGCAAATATAGGCTGGCATCTGTTCAGTTTTTTTTGTAGAAACTGTGAAACATCATCATACTTAAAAAAAAGAGAGGACCCCCCCAGCTCCTATAACAATCTTTGATGAAGATATATTCATGTTAGAATGACTAGGGATTATTACGCATTTGTAAGGAACAACTGTGTGTGCTTGACATTAAAAGTATAAGAGTTTTCCCTAAAAGGGATATTTATTTCCATGAGCAGGAAAACAGCAGCAGGGTTTTATAGTCTCACTGCACATGCAAGGTGTACAGTGAGTACTACAGAAACATGAGTGAATAAGTCCCTGCTATCCTAGCCAGAAGAATCCCAAACCCTTTACTCAGACTTCTAACACCTCAGTATTGGATCACTGTTATCAAACTAAGAGTAGCTAAAAATTTACCAGGTACTTTCCTAGAAACAACTTCATCAATTTAATACACATTTGGTGATAGGGCATTTTGTTGTCCTGGTGGCACATTTTGAGATTTAAAGGAAGATGCAAAGTCTTTTGAGTCTTGTCTTAAAAATGGGCATGTCATTTTTACCTTCTTTAGAGATTTTGGGGGATTTTTAAGGTTTCCTCAAGCTACTGACCCCCATTTTGTCACAGCATGCAATTGGCATTACATAATCAGCCAACATTCATCAAACAACAGTGGAATATGGATTTCTGGCAAGCAGAGAAAGCACTAGCTAACATTATCAGCTGGATTCAGGGATTGGAACTAGGTTCATTGCTCTCTCAATTTGACATTAGAAAACTAGTGAGGCCTCTAAAGTGAACTGCTACAAGGTAATCATAAGCACTGGGCTTATTGCTGAGGAGTGCCAGAGTGCTTTAGAACTTGCTTGAGGATATATTTGTAAATAAATGACACCTTAAGAGCCATTCCTCATGGTGCTTTTCAACCATAATTAGACAAACCACTTCTAACTTCTAGTGGGCTCTAGTACTTCACCTGTAGAGAAATTTTTCTCAAATTCTTATAGTTACTGAATTCTGTGCATTTTATTTCAAAACAAATATATCCATTCATTCATTTGTCAATCTTTCAGCATGCAAGTGTCCACAAGAAGCTTGCAGACTGAAGTAGAAGACAAATGGACACATAAACTAATTAATTTCCACACAGTGTGGGTAAAGTGACAGCAGAGGTGTACATACAACATCTGGGAGGGGTTCAATAAACCCGGGAAGATGGGAGAACCCAGGGATGGCTTCCGGGGAAAGCTGTGGCTAAACTGAGTATTAAAGGTTGAGAAGAAATGTATTCAGGTTGCCTCTGCAAAAGTGGGAAGAGTCACTCTTAATTGGCGAGGTTGTTTGGAGAGTGAAATAAGCTAAGGTGAAGGAGGCCGTGTGCTGTCGCAGAGGAGTCACGGTCTGTGGTATTGAACAAATCTGGGCTCTGCCACTTTGTGCTGTGTAATCTGGCCGTGTGAGCCTCGGTCTCCTCATCCGTCAACTGGGGGCGGTGTCCCCAGCTCGCAGGGTGTGGCAAACGCTGACATGGAAGTGGGCACAGAAGGGCCTGTTTTAGTGCCACGTGGACTTACCGAAGGGTGGCTATTTGACCCTCTGTGGAACATACCTTATGAATCAGTAAGTATTGCTCTCATTTTCTTTCCATGCCTTTCTCTGACCTTTCTAATACATTCCCGAGCTTTGAAAAACAAAAAGTCCATTTCTAAACCCACCTATTACACTGACGGTGCACTTGCATGCCTTTGGGGATGAAAAGAAAATGACTAGGAAAAAAGGTAAATATTACAATTATATTAAAACTAATGGCCATTTGCCAATCTTTTCTCCCAAACGGGCTGCTTTCATTCTCCTTGAATGGAGAATGCTGAGCGTTAGCACTAGCCACCTTGAAATGTATATTATTGTGTTTTTTTTTTTTTAATAAAAATTTCTCCACTGAGGTATTCTTGATTAATATTCCAGTATAATCTAGTATTCAACATTTAAGGAGAAATATTAAGACTTTGTGCTATTTATTAAAAAAACTCAGAAAATCTGTATTTATGAATACATTATATCAGAGCAAAGGATCTGTTATGAGTGTTCAGAGTCAATAATAAATTGCACAGAATGTTTCACAAATTGAAATATGAAATATAAAGAATGTTTTGGGCTGGATTCTTTTAAATGAATATCCCTTAGTCTACAGCATATTCTTACATGGAAATTATCCCCTCTAAGCCATTGCAGTGTGGCTTAGAGGCCACGGCAGTTGAAAATCTTTCTCCTAGTGGCAAGTGTCCCAGTCTTATTTCAGAATGGTTTCCAGAGCAAGTGCACCGCTCCCCTCCAAGGAGGGGCACGCGCCAGAGCCCAAGACAGGGGCCAGTACAAATCATGGCTGTGAGTGGTGACTTTCAGAGTCCTGTATGTGCCAGAGAATCCCCCGTAGGGCTGTGAGGGATGCTGGGTGGCTTCGCACGGAGGGGGGTTGGTGCTACTGGTGATGCTATTTCTTGATCTTTTTAGTAAATGGAGTTTCTGTTTGAACAAAGAAAAGTATGTCCAGAGCATCATTTGCAAATGGTGGTTCCTGTGCTTCTCCTTTAGGTTAAGCTTTGAGTTGTGACTTTGTGTTCCTACTTCCCCTCCTCACTCCTCCCACCTACCCAATTCTTACATGCGATGAATAAACGTCAGGTTGACTAATTAATGAATGCAAAATTAATGAATGCCATATACTTAGTGCAAGAAGAGAGTTACCCAAGTTGGTGGTTTAGGAGCTGAGATAATTCAGAGATAGGACTTTTCAACTTGTGACAAAAGGGGCTTCAAAAACCTCACTTTAAATGTGCTGAGAGGTAGTTTAGCCATTTTCAAAACGTCACGCTGCAAGTTCACGAGCATGTAAATGTATCCTTACTCACTGGAAATAAGGGTAGGAGATTGAACCAGGTAGTACCTTCGAACACCTGATTTTATGATACTATGGAGAGTGCAACTTTTCATAAATTGTCATTATTATCAAAAGGAAATATCCACAGGATCCCAGACCCAGTGACAAGCAGTGTCTTCACTCCAGTGCAGACCAGTGGTGGGGCGGTTGGTTTCCACCTGACCCTCACGGTGGCCAGCGTCTCCCAGGCTCCCCTGCATGGCTCCTACGCCTGACTCTTGCACATAGGTCTCTATTGTGTCTACCTGTAGAGCTGGACACCTGTCTCCCATTGTCAACAGATAATTTCAGCTCTGTGACGGAACTTGGAAACCATCAGGTAAAATTTCTGTCGTCTGAAAGACTGCAGACGCACTTTCCCTTCAGGCCTGTGCCGGCTGTCATTCGCAACGGGGAGAGCATCTCTCCTCCGGCTGCAGCTGCCTCTGCCATCCGTCCAAACCCGCCCTCCCTGACGCCTCGGTGGACGCACTCTCTTTCTTATCTTCCTTTTCTAAAATCCTTAACCTTTCCCAGTTTCCTGGCTCCTTCCTGCCATTAAGCAAATATCTTAAGGGTGGGCAAACATGAAAGGAAAAAACCAAAACCTCGAGTTCCCTCAAACACATTCCCCTTTCGTTGCCAGGTTCTCTCCTGTCCCCTTCTTTGACGTTTCCACACCGTGTTCCACGCGCTGCTTTTCCTTCCCCACCTGACGTCTCCTTTGCATCCGTGCACTGAGGCTGTTCTTGCCCGAGTTGCTGGGGTTTCTCTGTGTATATAAACCCAAAGGACGCTTTAAATCCTTGTTTTTCTCGGCTGCCGTGAACAATTATTTGATAGATTTCTCTGTGCTTAGACTTCCTTTTGACCATCCACTGTTTATCTAGTACTTTCTTCTCAGGTCCCTTGATTGCTTCTTTGTTTTCTGCTTAGTCTTGCAACGTTGCTGCCCGCAAAGTTCTGCCCCCTCCTTCTCTTCTGAGCTTCCAACTTCTCCCTGGGCAGTCCCATCCCCCCACCCTGCCGCCTCCTTCAGCAGGGCCTTCCTCTCCCAGACCCTCTGCTCCTGGGTCCTGGGTGCCTACTTACCTTCTCCTCTTGAATTCTCAAAGGCATCCCGAAACTTACAGAGCCAAAGTTGAGCTCATCGTCAACATCTCTGTCCCCCAAGAACCTGCCTTTCCTGTACTGTTCCCTGCCCTGCTGGATGGTATGCCGCTCCCTCAGGTGCCCAAGGCAGGAACCTCAGGGTCAGGAAGACAGCCAGGGAGGCAAGTGCGCTGCAGATCTCCCTTCCCTTCCCAGCAGCTGCCGGGCCTTCAGATGTACTCTGAGGCGCACACTGAGACCACCTTCTCCCCGGTGGCTCCCAGCAATGTCAGTCCCAGGCAGAACCCCTCTAATGGGCTCCCTTTGCCCCAGGATGCCCGGCAGCCTGGCCTAGACTGGTTGAGAGCTGTCCTGTAGTTGGAGGTGCTCCATCTGGAGCCTCCTTCCATCCCCTCTGCGTTCACAGGGGGCAGAGCTCCATCACGGGGGCAAGGCTCACCTCTCGGCTCCTGCTCCCTTTGTGTCTCGTCCTCTGTGCACCCCTGGCCTCATTCAGGTTGCAGACTCCTCTCTCCTGGCCCTGACTCCATCTTGCTCTGTTACCTCCATTCCCTGCACGGTGCAGTGATCTTTCAAGCGCAAATCTGATCAAGCCACACCCCCGGCTTCAGACCCCTCAGAGGCCATCTCCTGCCCTTAGTCCAAAGTCCTTCATTAGGTTTATAGGAGTCTCTGTGCCTGTGCTGGCGGCCCTTGTCCACCTTCCTGGCTTTGTCTCTGCTGCACAGGTTTGCGTCCACGTGGCGAACCTTTTCAGTTACTCAGCAGCCGGGATGAGGATTCCCTAGTCTCTTTGTCTATAGACTGGCAGACAGCTGTTACATACTTGTCCCTCAAGTGTTATCTTATGTGTCTTTTTCCCCAAAAATACTTGGATCCATGCCACCCCACCCTGCCCTCCGTTCTCCTGGGCTTGATGCCCTTGTTGGGACTTTCACAGAGCCCTGCCCCTGTTTTTGTCTTGCCGCTTCTCAGGTTGAATTGCATCGCGTGTTCAATTGCCCGTCTCCTTTAACAAAATAGGAGCTCAGAGGCACTGGCCCAACATTCTTGTTTATCAGTGTATTCCCTGAACCTGGCACAAACCTGGCTCAATAGATATCTGTTGTGCAAACGACTGGATAAGTGAATAAAAGACTCATTTCCCTAGAGAACCATGAAAGCAGCTGAAGCTAAAAGGAAATGGAGAGGCAAAATCCTGAAATTCCATTTCTTGGTCAAGTAACAAACTATATGGCCAAGTAGTTCTTCTATTCTGGGTCTAAGAGGAAAGAAAGAAACAAAGATATTTTTCTTCTTAGTTTTATATCTTCAGACTTCCAAAACACAGAACCCTTTCCCAAGATAGATGGTAATTGGTTGTGACTTGAAAGCACATGTTGCCACCAAGACAGCTCTAATGTGCACACCTTAAAAAAATTTTTTTAAACTATCCAAATTGCAGTTTATCTGTGGCTAATCTGGCTTCATCTCACACCACCTCTGTTGACAGTGGAGGGCTCTTTGCCCCACATCCAGGAAGTGCCCTGAGACACCGGGGCTCACTCCCTGCTTGCTCCAGGGACATCTGAGTGGGACAGGCATGGTCACCTTTGCAATCCATCCCACAGGTGGTGCTTTCCAGTTTTTGCAAGCAGGGCCGTGGGATGGGGATCTCCATAGACACAGCTCCTCATTTTAGGCTGGCTTGTCAGTTACAGTAAATCAAGTTAAGGTTGAGCATAAATATAGGTTTTCTTTCCCAAATCCCAACAAGCCAAAACAAGATGAGGGATTTTTCTTCTTCCTCTCGGAAAGGGCAAAATTCCTTTAGCGGTTAAACTCTTGGTATGTGAGCACACACAAGGAAGCCCTTTCTTTATGTGAATTTGTGCCTTTTGCCTGGTTTCTCAAATGTGGGAGATTTTCGCAAAATATTGTTTTTTATCTTTATCATTGTCAATATAACACAAAACTTTGTTTTTTTCCTCTAACTGACATTTCTATTTTACTTCTCAAGTATAAACGAACATACAAATGAATGTCACATCACATTATTAATAATACAACTAATAATAAATAATATTAAATTTTATTCATTATGGTACTATTTATGGAGCACTTGCTAGTGTTCATTTGTTTGATGTTTGTGGAGGGCCTTCTGTATGTCAGGTCTCAGATAAAGGGGTTTCTCTTGTGCTCAGACACACTTGCAATGGGGATGTCAAATACATGGCACAGATGGAGAAACAGGGCCTCCATGCCCTGACTGCCAGTCTAGGCTCCTAGATTAGCCTGCCAAAATCTTCTTCCCATACTAGCTCTTCCTTATTGAACCTACCAAAGAGATGCTTGCTCTGGGTGCCTGTTCAATGTATTGTGTCATTCTGATTTCTGTTTGCAGGATTCTTGTGGGCCTGGGCCTCGGCATTTCAGAATGTGTGAAGTGCCCACTACTTGCAGCAGTTTCACCAGACCCCTGGTGCCAGGACCCTTGGTGAAGACAGGGAGAAGACCACTTCGAGTGTAGCCCTCACTCTGTGTCCACATGCCTGTCCGGCCCCTGCCCTACAGCTCCGCTCGGGCCTACCCCACAAGTGCCCCCGCCCGCCCCGTGTGCAGACTGACAGGCCTGATGCGCCATGGACTGCAGCTGCGCTGGGGAGTGCCACGCTGCTCCTCAGTCCTTTCCCGTCACACACCGCTGGCCCTGACTCCCTGACCGCCTCTCCTGGGTACCGTGGGCGGTTGCTTGGGAAAGGCTTATCCCTGTGGCAGAGCCGAGATGGAGCTTTGGGAACAGGAACGTGAGGGAAGGGGAGGATGCAAGAGACTGAGTGGGCCCGTGAGAGGCTCTTCGCCAAAATGTGGGGAGACACACGGGTGGGAGAGAGGGAAGAAGCCACAGCAGCCCCGGAGGGGGAGGCGCGGAGGCACCCAGAGGACTCGGCGTCTCTCTTCGTGGTTGGAGGGTGAGGAGAAACACGAAAGGTTTACCTGGGGTGTCACAACTGAGGAGTGTGGCCCCAGGAGGACTGGGGAACAGCCTAATTTCAGTGTAGTGAGGGGCAGCCTCGATTTCCAACCGTACGGGGCAGCGGGCTTCCGGGACAGGAAAACTCCGCTTGAAGCCACTTCTGCTCCTCCCTGTGCCCTCCTGGGAACGTCCACGAACCTTCGGGAGCCTCAGTTTCTCATCTGCGAAATGCGAATCTTATCTGTTCCTACCTCGTAGGGTTAGAGTCAGATGTCGGGAAGAGAGCTCAGTGCTCAGTGGGTCCCAGGCTGGGGGGAAACGCTGCCTGTGGGGACCTGCGGGAGTGACGGCTGGGGTGACAGCCAGGGAGGGGGCTCTTTGTGACCTGGAGCGACAGCCGGCTCACGGACACCGTGGGTTCAGGCACCAGGTTGTGACATGAGGTGGGCTAAAATAGTGACCGAGGAAAGAGGTAAGACGTAGTCCAGAGTCTTACTTATCATGTTTCCAGGCTAATTTGTCTTATAAACGGGGGACTCGGACCCCACCTTGGTGAGCATTTCATCAGTGAGATTTTCCACATTTTGAATGGTCTTCCAGAGTCAGGGAGACACAATCCCTGTAAAACGACTTATCCTAAAGCTCTTTCAAAGCCTTCTTTGGTAGGCCTCACTATTCCTGACAGAATGCTAGACTTGCCTGTGCATTCAGTAAGTACTGGCGAGATTTGAAACACCCTTTTGTCCAAGGACGATTTAAAAAGGGAAAGGCGTTCTTGGAACCTTTGCTACTCTCAAAGTGCTTGACAATCCCGCTCACTTTACGGAGGAAACAAATAACTGAATATACCCCGATACTAAGGGAACAGGGAACTCTATAAGATAAATTTGTGTTGCAGGTCACAAGAAAGCCTCCTTGGATGAGTGTGGCTTTATTTTATTGGTTTCAAATCTCAGCCTTTTACTAGCTGTGTGACTTCGAACAGCTCCTTAAACTTCCTGACCTGCATATACACAATAATACTAAAAATACCTTGCTTGAACTTCCAACTAGAAGATGAAATGAGAGATTCGGTCTACACTGTGCGGCAGCTCTCAGCGTCCAGTAAACACTCTAGAGCTTGGGGATTTTTTTCTGCTTTTTTCCTTCCCCTTGCCTTTCCTTGAAGGTTGGTCAGGAGAAAGGATTTCATCTCCCCAAGAGGGTTACAATTGAGTTCTAAGCCCACCTCACCTTAGGCTAACCTTAAAGTTATTTAAATGTAGAAAAATGTAGATTTTTTACTAACTTAACAAACTTTTATAACACAACCTGAAAAAAAAGAGGCAGAGTACAAAGGGCTGGCTTTGAAGGCATCTTCCGAATGCCACTGAATGTGCCCTTGTTGGGTGTGTGAGAAAAGACAATTTCAAAGGACGTGAGTATTTTTATGGAAAGTGACCTGACCTAACCTCCTCAAAGTTCAAACGCTAAGTGTGTCAGGAGAACCAATGGCCCAATGGCCCAATGGCCGGGCTGTCCGAATGCCTGGGCAGCTGGCAGGGAAGCATCCTGCAGACAGTCGAGGGCCTTGCAGGGAGCCTGCACTGTGTTTGGGGCAGACAGGTGAGTGGTGCGAATTCCAGAGCTCGTCAGCTGTGCTCTAGGGCAGGGGTGCCCAGCCTTGTGCATTTCACAGAGTAGTAAAATTTCCCAAAGAAGTTAGGGAACTGACACAAAGTTGACAACTCCTTTTGTCAAATAAGGGAGTTAAGAAACAGGCGATCACCGTTTCATAGAAGAAAGAACCTTTTAATACCAAAGAGCTGAAGGTTATAATCTTAAAGGACTGACATTTGAAGACTGTGGTTCGCATTGTGAAAAACTCACTGTTTTTTCCTGTATTGCACTGAACGCCACATAAGCTCCACCCTGAGCGGCTGTGCTCTGAGCCGCACGAGCAGACGGCTCTCCTCAGCTCTGCCCTTCAAGGTGCTCTGGGAGGAAGACACTGAAGGAGCACCCAGGCTGGCACAGTGGACCCCCAATCCCATCTCTTTGCTCTGGTTCAACACTCTTGGAGAAGGAGTGAGCAACTGTCCTGGCTTGGCCTGGGCTGGGGAGTCTCCCAGGGACTTGCAGTGCCAAAGCCAGCACATGCCAGGCAGACCCAGACGGCTGGGCACCTGCAATTACTCTCATCTTCAGATAAAGCCCTAAACTCAGAGACGCCTGACGATCTGTCTGAGGCAGCGCTGCACGTGAGGGCCAGACCTGGAATCAAAATCACAATCTGCATGCACTTGGTTTGATGTTTTGTCCATCCTGGACTTTTTTCAGGGTCATTTATAGGCCAAATGTTGTGAGACTGCCACATATATCAGTAAATCCTTTGTTTATATAAATGAGCTCACACTCAAAGGTTTATAAACTGTTAAGCCCTAAGTCAAGGGACATATTTTTAAAAAGCTTCAACTTTCTTCATCTTTTTTACTCCATTTTGGTTTATATTAACCTTAGAGACTTTTAAGGTATTTCTCTGGTGTCCCTTTGCCTGGCAGCTGCATGTGGCCGGAGGGAAGCCTGGAGGCGTTTGAAGAAGCCCCACCTCAAGTCAGCACTGGGAACTACACAGCGTTTGCCAGGCTATCCACTCTCCCCTGCTAGACAATGATTTCATCCCTTCTCCCCAAATTTCAACACCCCACCATCATCCTCAGTATCAGCAAACTAATGATCTTGTTTCTCGTGTGCTAAGAAAAGTAAAGCAAACACGAAAACATTTTCAGCAGCCACCACTGCCCCATCTCCCCCTGCCAGGGTTTGGGTCTGCAACCTCCTTTATCCCCGACAAGCTGCCCACACTTTTGCCCGTCCCAGGTCCACCCCGCCTCTGCACCAGCCCACCCCTCACTGCACAGCCCAGGACGGCACTGCAGATGTTTCCTTCTCCCCCTTCAACAAATAATCCAGCAAACAACAGTAACAGCAAGGAAGTGTTCTTCACCCCATTTCCCCTTGATCTACAATCCTGTCTTGTTATCTTTGAAGAAAACCTTGAAAGAGTTGTCTACGTTTGCCATCTCTAATCAGTCCCTCCTGTTTCCCCTTAACCCTGCTCCGACCAGAGCATCATCCTACGGCTCCCCCGAGCTCTCCCAGGTCACAGTGGCCTCTGTTGCTGAACCCAGTAGTTGGCCCAGGAGCTTCATCTCAGCCCTCAGCAGCACAACACAGCCAGGCCAGTCACGCCTGCGACTAGGGATGCGTTCCTCACCTGGCGTCCTGGCTACCATGTTCCCTCAGTTCTGCCTCTAAGTCAGTGGTCACTTTTTCTCAGGGTCCTTTGTTGGTTTCTGTCGTCTCTTCAACCATTCAGCATTGGAGTATCCCAAAGCTCAACTTTTGGGCTCTTCCTCTCTTCTACAATGTTTCTTGGCTTGTTCCCTTGGTGATATCATCTGTCTCTGCCTGTTTAAATACCATCTATCTGCTGACAACACCCAAATTTCCATCTCCAGCCACAATCTTGCTCCTGAAATCCAGTTCTGTGTATTCATTTACCGACTTGATATCTTCCCTCGAATTTCTAAGAAATATCTCCTACTTAACATGCCCTAAACTAAATTCTTCATCTTCTGCCCTTCAGCCTGCACCTTCTGTGGTCTTTCCCATTTGTTAAATGATGGCTCCTTCTCTAGAGCCGGGCAAGCTAAATAGTGACTTTTGAATCCTCATTTTTTCACCCAATCTGTGGGCAAGCCCTATTGGCTGTACTTTCAAATGTATTTTGAAACTTCAACCAGCGTCATCTGGTCCCAGTCACCGTTATGGGTCCAACTCACAACCGTCACCTGCTTGAGTTATGTCTGATGCCTCAGGCTTGAGCCCAAGCCCCGCAGAGAAGGCGGCTGGAGAGATCTGTGAAAACCCAAGACAGACGAAGTCATTCTCCTGTTTGAATCCCTTCCCCCCACAAAAGCCCAGCCACACACTGCCCCGCAGCCCCCAGCCTCTCTGTGCCCCGTGGCGTCTCTGCCATCACGTCCTACCATGTGCCTTGCTCCACCTGCCCTCTGTACTGTGTGCTCATGGCACCTGTAGGCCACCTACGGACACCTCAGGGCCTGTTCATCTCCTTCCCTTTTGCCTGGGACTCCTTCCCCAGGTGCCCTCATGTCCCACCCTCTTCCTTCAAGTTTGATCACATTCCATCTCCTGAGGAAGCCCTGAAACCAACCCTCAGACTCCCTGCTCTCTTTGATTTTTTGCAGTACTTTCCAACCCAAATTTACTGTATGGTTTACTTGTTCATTCTCTCTCTCCCACTGGTTTGTAAACTCCTGTCTGCATGTATTTCTGTGTGCTCTCTGGAGCCTGGGGTAAGGACTGGCCCATCACAGGTGCTCGATTAATGTTTGCTGGATGAATTCCTGAATGCACATCCTTGTAATCTAAAAGGGGACCAGTGTTGTTCGAGGGGACAGAGGCTTGGACTGCAGGTCTGAAACAGTGACAAAGCCCAGGCGCCTGAGTTGCTGAAGGTTTTCCAACAGAATCGCAGCGTTTGGTCTGGTCTCAGAGAAGGAAAGAGATCAAGAGCCCAAGCCCCACTGGTGCAGGTCTGTCTCCTCGGGGCCTCCTCACTTTGGTCCAGGAGTAGCCACAGCAACCCCTGTGGCCAAGAGGCTGAAGCCACCTTCTCTGCTGACTTTAACATCAGGCTCCTACAATGAAAACCCATCTAGTGGCATATCCCACGTCCTGGATGTTTTCAGAGAACTGCTCCTATACCTGGACAGCTGAGTCAGGGCCAGGCACGTCTATCCTGCTGACCTGTCACATTCATAAAGCATTAGTCCCTCAGGAGCCCAGCAAAGCAGAGCCCTTGGCTTTTGGCCAGCCGGCACTTTCCTAGTTGGCTTGTCAGGTGGAGCTGCCCGTCTGTGGTTCTGGGGACTTCCTTTGCTCTCTTAATATTCCAACCCATTTGTCTCTTTTTGCTTGGGGCACCCTCTGTCCCCCAAACAGAGTTTGAAATTGCTCTATAAATGAAATCTGTTAGCTTTGACTCCCAATGTTGGCTGCCAGGCTGAAATTCAAACATTTTGTACACTTAAGCTTTAGAAATTCTTGCCACAAGGAAAGACCATTTTGAGAAGATTTTTTTTCTCCTTGACATTTTAAGATGATTTTTAAAAAATTGCAGGAAACTTGATAAAAATAGCTGCCATTTTCACAAAGTGAGGAAATGGGAGCCTAAAATTAATTGAATGGAAAAGCAATTTTCCCCATCTACCTCCCCTCCCACCCCAAAGAGGAGATGCCAGTGTGGTTTACATAAGAGGTACTTGTAACCTTTGACTCCAATATTTTCCAACATGCCCACGTGTTTTTCTGCCCCAGTGCTAGCCTCACATTTCAGAGAAAGCCATTAGAGATGCCAACAATTTGGCAAACAGATAGACTTTATTTTATTAGTAATAAGGGAGAATAGTTAAAAATACAGGGGGGTCACTTGACTCAAAGTGGGTAAGACGAGTGATATCCTCAAGCCTTTATACACAGTTGTAGAATAAGAAATAATATTACGAACTTCATAAAGTAGCTGTGATGCTTCAGTGAGGTAGAAAGTGCCTAGTGCCGTTCTTGAAGTAGTTTCTCAACAAAAGGTTGAGTCAGATCTGGTTTTAAATAGCAGCTACCTTGATTTCAGGTTATGTTCATGTGGAAAGGCTTCATTGAGCTTGACAATGCTGTCAGGACTCTTGAAGTCTCAATGTGTGAAAAATACACGGTGATGAAGTTCTATTTGTTCATTGTTTAACCTACCCTTTGAACATCCAGGACCTTCTATGTGCAAAATTCCATACTAGGTGCTGTAGAGTTATAACATCTAACAGACTTGGATTTCACCCTCAAGAAGGTTGTAACAGGTCCGGGAAGGTGGCATTCAGTAATTCAAGTTAGGAAGAGATTACTTTTGCTGGAGAGATAAGGAAAGGTTTATAAAGGTGGTAGCATTTCAGCTGGGTCTTGAAGAAGAGCTACGATTGGTAAATGTGGTGGATAAAAGAGCTTTTCCAGTAATAAAGACAGTGTCAGCACATTCAGGGAATAGAATAGTTAGTCTGAAATGCTTTAGAATTTCAACAACATTTTTTTATTGTGGTAAAATATACATAACATCAAATTTACCATCTTAACCATTTTTTAGTGTACAGTTCTGAGTCATTAAGCACATTCACATTGTTGTGCAGCCATCACCACCCTCCATCTCCAGAACACTCTTTATCTTCCCCACTGAAACTCTGTGCCCAATAAACACTAACTCCCCATTTCCCCTCCCCCAGCCCCAGCACCCACCATTCTGCTTTCCATCTCTATGAATTTGACTACTCTAAGGACCTCATATAAAGGGATTCATGTAGTATTTGTCTTTTTGTGACTAGCTTATTGCACTTAACATAATGTCTTCAAGGTTCATATATATTATAGCATGTACAGAATTTCCTTCCTTTTTAAGGCTGAATAATATTTTATTGTATGAATAGACCATATATTGTTTATCCATAAATCCACTGATGGACACTGGGGTTGTTTCCACCTTTGGGTTATTGTGGACAATGTGAATCTCAACAAGATTTTTATAGTGATCCTCTTATTTGATCTACTAGAACATGAACTCCAGGAGGGCAGGGATCTTGGTCAATTCTGTCCAGTGCTGTACTCCCAGAGCCCAGAACAGCAGCTGGCACATAGTAGGCACTCAAGAAATATTTATTGAAGCAACATTTGTTGAGTGGATGGATTTAGCCCTTACAATAATTTTGTAAGGTAGTTGGGGGGGACACTATTTTCTCCACTAATGGAGGAGAAAATGCACTCAGCAAAGTTAGGAAGGCTGCATGGCCAGCAGGTGTTCAAGGGCCGTGAAACCGTCCGAGGTCTTGCCCACTGCCCGGCACACAGCAGGGGCATGCATGAGGCAGCCGAGCTGAGCTGCTCTTTTGTTATCCCAGCTTGTCTCGTTTGCTGGCTCTGTGACTTTCAGCATGTTGCTTTAATTCTCTGAGACTTAATGTCTTACTTTATAAAATGCAGACTCCAATATCACTTTCTAGAATGTTCCAAGAAATAGAAACAAGGTAAATAATGTACCTGTTTTGTACTAGGCACTTATAATATAGGTAACTATTACTACTATAATAATTTTTCATAAAATAATTTCATTTACACAGGGAAGGCAGTTATTCTTATTTCAGTGTTGTATAATTAAAAAAAAAAACCATGAACTATTAAATATAAGACAACCTACTTTTTCTTGCCAGCTCTTTCATTATTTCGTGTGTCACCTTGAACAAGTGGCCTAGCCACTTGAAGCCTCAGTTTCCTCCTCTCTGAAGTGGGGACAAATGCATTTCCCCTGCCTAACTCACAGAGTCATTGTGGAAATTAAGCGGGAGCACTGTCCAAATTGTTGTGTGCATAAAAATATGGAGGCGATTGTTTTTACTCTATTGGGGATGTAAGTTATTTACTAGACTACTGGGGACAAATACTAAGAGAAAGAAGATCCTTTTGTTTTACCTGCTGCTGTTTTCCTGGGATCTGGCAGCTCAGTGACTGGAATGAGAGCCCCAGGGTAAGGAAAAGCTATCAAGTTATCCAGAACCTTTCAAGTTGAAGCAGCTCATGCGTGGTCAGAACAAGCCCCTGTTTGGGAAAGGACCAGGAGGGCCCCCTGGCAGGGCAAAACTTCCCCCATCCAGCCTGCGCAGACCGGGTCTTCTTTATTAGGGCTGTTAAATGACAAAACCACCCTGGCTCCGCCCAAACGGCAGCAATAATGGAGCAATCTGCGGAGGGTGACGGAGTAACTGTGCTTTCAGCTAGAGGGGAAGGAAGGGACGTTGACATTTATTCCCAGGGTTGTCTCAAGGAAGCACCAGAGAAGGCTGGTCTGCAGAGGAGGGGCCGGGCTGGGAGGGGGAGGGAGGGAATGTGACAGAGCCTTTCCCTACTGTGGAAACTGAATGTTTGGGATTTCTGTTAGCAGTAACAGAAAAAGAGAGGATTTATAAGCAAGTTTAGTTGCACCATGAGGCCAGGGATTTGATTTTGTCAGGCACAAACTAAGAGCAAAGGGGGCATAAGACCTGGCTCTTACCCTGGTCCGTGCTGGGTGCAAGGGTGTGGCCCTGCAGTCATGAGGGTGCAGGGCCACCCTCAGGCCCTCGCTGGTTTTGTTTGGGTAGTGAGAGTCGTGTAACCTGTGGAAGTTTCCTATTGCTTTGGCTGCTAGGAATCTTGGAGGACGGTCTAGGTGCAGGAAGGAAATAATTCTGTAGCGAGAAATTTTGGCACTCTTTCCACAGGATGGGGAAATTTGCTGAAGGTTTTGAAGTGTGGCCAGGAGTTCACTGGCCAGAGAGGCGGAGTCAAGACATGGAAGGAAGAGAGACTCCCAGCTGTGTGCAGACCCATGGTGCTCAGGGAGGGCAGATAACCTGGGGTGCTGGGAGGGTGTCGGAGGAAGTGGCAGGAGCCTCACCCAGGCTTTGCTACAAAAGGCTGGATAATCTATTGAGATACCAATGTGCATTTTTTTAATCTGAAATAATGAAAGCAACTTTTTCTTTTCCTTCCACTTTGCACTTAAGTTTCGCACGAGGACAAATAAATCTTTGAATAAAAAATGCTTTGGGCAAAATCGAGTTTTAACCCTAGGGGAGGGGTGCTGAGGGAGGGGGCTGACCTTGAGAGGGGACTGATATTGGGGAAGAGACGCTGAGGGAAACTAGACATTTGGGGACAGAGTGAGGCTTGTGGCCTCGGCCAAACCCAGGTGCTCCAGACAGGCAAAGAGATGATGGAGTGGACGTCCAGGCCTCCAGGGACCAAGTAAGACAGATCCTTGAGCACATTTACAGAGCTCGTGTCCAGGGGCCCAACACTCTGTTAGATGCACAGTCCCAGGACCTTCACAAAGCCCTGGGTTGTGGCAGGGAGCCCTAGGAACTACCAAGATGGAAACTTCTGTTACCCGGCAGAGGGGAACTCAGAGTGGATGAACCTTCCCTCACTGAGAGCTACCCTGACCACAGTGCTGCCACCACTGATGCTAAAACACCAGTGGATACGTGCTGGCCACGTTTCTAAGCATTTGAAATGCATTGATGCTCTTTATCCCCACAACAACCCACCAGGTAAGAACTATTATTACTCCATTCTCAAAGAGAGGTCAAATAATTTTTCCAAGGCCACATAGCTTGTAAGCAGCAGAACTGAGATTTGAAACCGGGCACATTGGCTCATAGTCTATGCTTGAAATTCCTCTGATACACTATCTGTCAAATAAAATAAGAACCTAGGACGTTTCTTGCAATTCATACTCTTCACGTGTGCCAACGTGTCTGTGTGCTCCTGCAGGCAACGGGCAGCTACAGGATTTTGAGCAGGAGAGTGACAGGCTCAAGTATATGATGGGCAAAGGAGAGAGAAGACATTTTCAAAGACAAGTTGGAGTTGTTGGCATATTCTGTACAGAGAAGATGTCAGCTCAACACTGGCAGAGGAAAGGAAACATTCAAGAAGACGCCCAAAGGTGGAACTGACTGCGCAGGACAGGGAGATGTGCTGGTGTCAAGTAGTTGCCTTCATTTACATCAGATTTTGAGTACACTTGAAATGTGGCTGAGAAGGCTTTTAATTGGAGGCTTTGCAGAGTGCATAGTGTTCTGTTCCTCACACGCTCTTACAAAAGAACAGAGAGCAAGAGGGAACGGTTGCTGCCTTCCGTGAGTGTATGTCCCAAAGAGGCACACATGGTCATATCATCCACTGACTTTCACGGCTCTTCACTCCTTGCTTCTGTTTCTTGGTATGTTTGAGATGCTGTGTGAGAAAGAATAGGACCAAGCGCGGTATGTGAGGGAGGTAAAGTCTTTGTTCTGGCCACATAGTTTCTGCACGTGAACTCTGAGGGAGGAGAGGGAAACATTTTGGCTAAAGTGTTATTTTATTTCAGAAGTGTTTCTGGTGAATTATAAGATTTTGTAAGTTTTAGGACCCAACTTCATTTATATTTATATTCATCATTCATCCATCCACCTATCCATGCTTCCATCCATGCATGTTTTCGTTTATTTATTTGTCAAGAAGTTCTTCAGCACCTGCTGTCTGCAGGCTATGGGCTGTGGTGCAGGCGAACATGCCTAAGATATTACTTACCATGACCCGGGAGGGACTGCCACTGTCCAGAATCGGTGGTGTGTGCGGGCTGGGTGGGGTGTGGTGGCGAGCTGGAGTTGGTGTCTGGGCCTCATTGCCACCTCCCCCATTCACCCATCGCGTGAGCTCAGACCATTCAACCTCCATTTCTTTATCCAGGAAATGAGGAGATTGTTTTCAAGTTCACCATGAACTTGCCAAGGTTCTGTGATTCTCCCTACACACAGACACTGGAAATTATAGCATCCTTTAACCCAATGACCCACCTTGCTCAGAACTCACCACTGGGGTCTTTTCCTGTCCTGTCTTATCAGTTGTGTAGGGACTCTGTAGCTCTACTTTTGCAGCTGTAAAATGGGGAGGTCATTCATTCCTGAAGCATTTATAAAGCAGCAGCGTGAAGTGTCAGCCGTGCGCCATCCACTGTGGAAAGTCCTGGTGATCAAAGATCAGGGAGGCCGGGGGCCTCTGCGCACAGCCCCAGAGTGAACAGCAGTGCTCTAGGGTGAGTGATGTGCACCCACAGAGCCTGCTACGTGGTGCTCAAAAAGATGCAGATCTCTTTGTCTCTGCTTCTATGAATCACCCTGAATTATCTGGGCTCCTCCTGCTGCTGAGCACAGGACAAGGCTGCTCCCAACACATCGGGTCTGCTCTGTGCACACACACCCTAGGTGGTGTCCTCGCTGCCATTGGAAGCTGTCTTCAGTGAGGGCTGTTTGTTCCTCCTTGTTGTGCAGGTCGCAATCAATGCACCTCTTAGGCAGAGTGGTAACCGGCTTGGAGCAGCCTGATGGAAGTCAGTCACACTGTTCACACACACACACACGTGCACGCACATATATGTGCACACATGCTCATGTTCACACATGCACACGCTCACACACATGCATACACACATGCGCTCACACACACGCGCACGCACAATTACTGCTCTTTTTTAGGACAGACTCCACCTGGCTTAGTAGCTGCATGAGGAAGCCATGAAGACACTTCCTGGAAAGCATGTGAAGTGTATGTGCTTTCAGTGAAAGGGCCCCATAAAAACACCCACTTTGGCAGCTCATACCAGAGGACACTGTCTTTACTCAGCAAGGCCACGAGATGCCGATACAAGAGATGGCTGCCCTGGCAATCGCTTGTGTCTGCGGCACCACATCATCCCTTTAAGCTCAACTCGACTGCGTTTGCTCCTGGCCCTCGAAAGTAACTTTTAACCTTGAAATTAGAAATGGAAAGACCAGGAAAAAGATTGAAGAGGCGACTAAAATCTTTTACAGCAAACCGTAAAAAGACCATACAAGCCTGTCTATACCCATGACTTTAAAAAGACTTATTAAGGGGTTTAGGAGAAGCATCCGACTGAGTTGTAATGTCCTGTGTGCTGGGCGAGAGCCCCAGACAGAAGAAATTCAGCTCTTCATCCCAACCAATCACCCTGTAAATTAAAATGCTGAATAATCTATATTAAGCACTCTCATCGTAGCTGGCTAAAAAGATTTAACCTTCCTCTTCCAAAGGATACAGGCAGTTTATGTGAAATAGGCAAAGGTAAAAATCAACATAATGTCAAGATTTTTTTTAATAACCTGCAACTCGCATTTCCTTGGGTCAAGATCTGGTTGCGAGAGACATTTGGCTGAATTGGCTGGGGAAGCTGTCCCAGGTATGTAGCAGAGTCACTCAGGAATGTCAAATTTTACAATTGAGGATTCATGGAAGAAATTTAAAAATAAACAGAAACACATCTTAGCAATGTTGTGTGTGACACCAGCTTCCCCAACCACACATTTTGATATAGCAAAGTAGTAATAAATGATATTTAAGATGGTGATAAACATACAATTGGGGTGCCATCAAAAATAACTCTTTATTTCAGATAACACCTCCTTTTATCTCATGTTTCTCGAGTGTTTGGTTAGAGCATTTTTCTGGAAAATATCATTTATCCAGAGTGGCTTTGGATTCGGGTGTTCTGAGTCTTCTTGAAAGGCAGCCTGGAGTGATGAGCCCACACCAGCATGTGTGGACAGGCACTGGAGTGGTGCCGCTGATTAATTAGCTGCATAATGTTTGCAAAAATCCTTTGGGGCAGGACTGATGAAACCAAGTGAATCCTGGACAGGATGCAGAAGAGCTGAATTCAAGCTGTGGCTCTTCCAAATATTCCCCTGAGCTGTGGAACCCAGCATAATTTGGTGAGTTTGGTGGGGCTGTGACAAGCTGCCTTCCTAACAGAGTTCCTACGGGATCCGTGAGACAATGAACGTGAAGGCCAGTTGTGAACTCTGAGATGCCGTGTGTGTGTATTTCAGGCATTTATCACCGGTGGGGCTCTATGCCACCTTTGCCAGTTGGCATATCCATCCAACAACTCTCTGTTGAGCGTCTACTATTTGAAGCACTCTTCTTGGCATTGGTGATACCGCATTGAAAAAAGATGCGTCAATCCCGGCTTTCATTGAGCTGACATTCTAAGAGGAGGTACATATGGTAGAGTAATAGATAATTTAAATTTGTGGAGACATGTTAACAGGTGCTAAGTGATATGAAAAAGCATAAAGTAAGGACAAATGACAGAGTGCTGCGGAGAGAGGGGGCTGCAATTTTTTAAACGGTGGTCAGTGAATGCCTCACCGAGGTTTTGGGCAAAGCCCTGCAGGAGTTGATCTAAACGGATTTAGAATTCGGGGAAGTGAGGACAGTGGCTGGAGATGGACGATGCGTGTGGGAAAGCGCCATTCATCCCAGGTGAAGGCATGTGATGTTGATCCACATGGAGCCAGTTTTGCCTCGGTCAGCAGTGGTCGTGGAGCTCACCTGTCCTCCTGACTCCTGGCTGATGTGGGGTGAGAGGCACAGGTAAACTCAGGCTGAATGACTTTTCTGCAAAATATCAGAAAATATCCACAAAAATCCTCACCAGGGGCCAGAGGCAGCGAGGAGGGATGGTGGGCACCACGGGAAAGCCGGGAGGACTGGGAGCTGGCCCGGGACAAGCCCTGGGGACATCCAGGAGTCGCTCAGGAAGACGTTTCGTTTTGAGTCTGGATGTTCTAACAGGGCTGGCGGCAGCTGGAGCGTCTTTCCTGCAGCCCGATCCTGTGTCCCAGGCTAGGAAAAACAGGTGAGTGGGCCGAGGTCTTCCATGACTCAGATAACACAGGGATGACCGGCTTACAAATGCAGACCTCACACTGAAATGCGCAATGGCACAATGTGTGGGACTGGCTCTTGTCATTCACTCCGTCGTCAGAGATCTTTGTGGAGATGCCTCGGGAGCCGGGTGATGCCCTTGTCCAGTGGGACCAGGCGCTTCCAGGAGATGCGCAGGAAAACGTTTCATTTAGTAACTGTCAAGATTTATTGTTAACCTGACTACTCTTGACAATAATCATTGTTTATAGTAAATGAAGAAAGCATTTTACATTGCAAACCTTTTTTCTTTAATTTATCACGTTAAATCCGAAATACTGCTCTGTAGCATGATTTCATCACTAAACCCTTTATCTTACCTCTAAACCTACTTTTTTTAACCATCTCAGTTGGTGATGCCAACATCCCTCTAATTACTCAAGTGAGAAATCCAGCGGAGCCTCCTGAATCCTGCCTTTTTCCTAGACTACCACATTTTCAATTAAAATCCCACTTTCCTTCCCATCTCTATGGACTCTGCCCTCACTCATAGGTTTGCCTTGTCTTGCTTGAACTTTCTCAATGTCACCTTGTCCCCCCAAACTCCTGTCTTAAAATCTGTCTTGTCTTTCCCCCAAACCTGTCCACTCACCACCGTGATCATGTCAAGGTACAAATCTTCTTTGCCTCCATCAATCCGGGTTGTGCTTGGGAAGCTCCGTGTCACCTGTGCCTGCCGTCCTCACCTGCCAGCTTCCTCATGCTCCCTGCCTCTCATCGTACATCCCAGAGTTTCTGAATGTCTTGCAATTCCCTTTGCTCTTTCCTTCCTTCTCCAGAAGAAGCAGGCATGGCCCAGTGGACTGGGGCTGCTGCTTCACCACGCGGCGTTTCTGGAACTCTGTCTCAGGTGGCGTTGCACACGGCCTCTTCTGGGGAGACGCGTGGCATCCACCTTACCTTCAAGTCTCCACCTCCCCGACTAGACTGTAAAGCCTTTGACGGCAGAGACTATATTTCATTCATCTTCCAAGTTTAGCACCTGGCAAATAACAGGTGCCTGTTGAATGTTTGAATCATGGATCTGAAGTGTTGAGAAACCAGCAGAAATATTTCCTCACCAGAGATGCGTTCCCAGAAGGGGTCTCCTCTCTCTCTGTTTCTGCAGCACTTTGTGAGCACTGCCACTGTGGTGCACACCACTTGTGCCTCATGTTTTTGTTTTTGTGCTGTGTTTCCCCGGTTAAAACGTGGGCTTAGAACTGTTCTACTTGTTCTTGCCTCATTGTTGACAAATGGAAAACTGATAGAAGGTCTGGTCTGTTGAATAAATAAATACGTGAAGGAATGAAATGATCCTGCATCCAACATTGATTCTCCTTCCCTCTTTGGCTTCCCCACTTTTAAGTACCATTTTATTTATAGAAAAACTAGCTTATTATTATATTGATACTACTGGATTATGTTAATACTATGTAGTGACTTTATGAGTATAATTATGCTCATAGAGTAAATGTTTTTCTCTTAAACAAGTTTAAGTACATTTTAAATATATAAAAATATTATATATATTTTATATAATTTCATAAACATATATAACTGTGAAATAAAATACAAGCAGATTTTATTCTTCTTCAATGAAATGGAACAATGGCTGCAGTCAGAAGCCAGGGCATCTGGGTTTCGTCTCTCCTCCAGCACTGACGAGTTCTGGGGAGCACCGGCTGACCTCCCCATGCCTTAGTTTGCTCATCTGTAAAACAAGGGATTAGACTAAATTATTAAGGTTGTTTTTCACTTTAAAACACTATGATTTTTTTTTCAATTTTAACTTGCTTTTCGAATTTACTTGATGGCTGTGGATGTTTCTGATACCACACGGGAATGCTTTCAAACCCATTGTACTATGAAAAATCATGTGGAACTTTTACTCAATGCCAGAAAACATCTTAATTACCTGCTGTCTTTTAAAATATTTTCCCCAGTGGACACGTATTGGCAGGGGGCTGCTGGGGGTAAGAAGCCAAAGAGAGAGATGAGTGGACAATTTTCCTAAAACCCTGCATCTGAGATGCAATTATTTTCTGTTGGTTCATGCAATTTTACTCCCCAAACCTGTTTCCCTAATTAAGCAAAGAAGCCTTTTGGCAAATACAGACAATGTAGAAATGAAAAATAATCCGCATAAAATAGAGAACACTCCTCCAAATGTGGAGTGGAGATTTGCAGTATGGGGGGCAAGTGTCCCAGAGGGACTGGTGCAGCACGCATGGGTCTGTCTTTCTGGCAAAACTTGTGGGTCGCCCACTCCAGCTGGGGAGGGGAGCTCTAGGTATGTCAATCAGAGTGAAACCACTCTGTACGCCTGATAGGCATTTATTTTTCAGCAAACAAGAGTCTAATTGACTTTATTGCTTTCCTTGGAAGGACCAGTAAATCACAGAAAGTCAGGCATGAGTAAAAATTTAACAGAGAGTGGAAGACATTGAATAGTGTTTTTGATTGCCCAAAGCAATCCCTGACCGTTGAAGTAATGTTCATCTATCTTTTATAAGTGAAATAATAACTACTTTTATTTTTCCAGAAAACCCTCTGAAAAATCACTTGGCCCCCCTCACAGCAGTGATTTTTTTCTTTATTTTACCCTCCATCCCATTGTTGTTCTAATCATTCCTAAACCTGAGCCTGCCTCGGAAGCCAGCAGGGGTTCCCATTCTTCCCCTCTGCTGTCCCGACACCTGCTCTGTGATAAAGTCCAACCGAGTCAGCATTTGAGTCTCTTTGCAGCTTGGCTGTGCTCTACATATTCTCCTTTGCCTCCCAGTAAGTGGCTGTAGGAGCTTTGAGGGGCCAAGGACGCAGGTTTTGGAATTGGGCAGTCCTGGGGTTTCCAATTTGTCTTCCATACACACGGGCCACAAGGTCTTGGGCGGGTCACATAACTTTGTCAGTGTAACAGCTAAAGAGCAGATCAAGAGACCCACCTTCTCCCCACACAGACAATGGTTAGGCATTGACACTTGCAAAGAAATACCTTTTCCTCTTTGTATTTTGTAGATAGCAGGGAAAAAAAAAGAAAGCTGAGTTGCAGTGAGGAAGTATGACAGCTTTGGGCGGTCAGCCCTGGGTGGGATTCTGAGCACCTGTCCTGGGCTCTGCCCCACACGTGTGGGCTATGCGCTTTCCTTCTGTGTGGGTTCCCCAGGGTGTGGGATCAGACAAGCTCACTGCAGGTGCAGTTAGGATATCTTACAGCTGGGGTGCTAAATGTTCCTATATTTAAGCGATGGATTTAGACTTAAATCTAGATGCTATCACAGTGACTGGAAAAGGGACAAAATGAAACTTGAGTGCCTTCAATTCTGTCATTCTGTGGGAGCACTAGGGATTCCTATTAATGTATAACATTTAAAAGAGTGAGGTTGGTTATAAACCCTGAGGTGTAATGTTCTCATCTGGCAAACACAGATTTTAGTTCATATACAACACCTTTTACTAGATTTGTATACCTTTAAGTTCAAAATTTATTCTCCTATTTAAATCATTGTTTGTTTTAAAAGTAAAGAATGAGTCAAGGAAATGATTGTTACAGATCGTTACTTGATGGATACTAAAAATAATTTTTGCATACTGGGGAGAAAGATATTTAAAAAATGATCCTTCCTGGGTGCTGAGCAGGCTGGAGACCCAGTGCTGGGCAGAAAGAAAAGTGGCTTTCCTTCCAACACTCTTGAGGTTGCGGACCACTCCGAGAGGCGCCTGTAGAGATGAACTCACTAGAGCGCACACTTGTAGGGTTTCCTAAGTTTTCTTCCCTTCCCAGTCCCTTCTGCACTAAATGCTTCTGCTTTGTTCTTCGCCTGGTCGAAAGCTCTCCTTTCCCTCCTTCTCTGATTCTGCCCACTCTTCAAGAGGTAGAACAGTGACGGGGGAAAGAGAAGAACATTTGGGTGTATGTGGGGCTGGGTTTAATTTCTACTTGAGTGCCACTGTGTTGAATTCTCTCTTTCAGCCTGTTTCTCCACCTGTAAAGTGAAGCTAATGAAAGCAACTTATTAGGAATATTGAAGCACAGTACCTGGCACATGATAAATGGTACAGTACCTGGCACAGTACCTGGCACATGATAAATGGTACAGGTGCCAACTTAGGGGAGTCACCATCTTCCTGGTCTCTTTGAGCTATGGGCAGTGCCTCAGACCAGTTCTCAATGCCATCTTCTTGGGGTATATCAAATCTCTCTCTGTCTCTCAGTATGTACACACACGTATACATATTTATATCTAAATCTATAAATATACATGTTTGCATATTGAATATCTGCACATACCCTTATGGATACATGCATACACATACAAAAGATATGATTATGTATAATTGCATGACCCAAGCCTATAGTTTTCTAAAATTGGGCCAAATTCTCTTTAGGTAAACATGGCAATACAGGGGCTTCATTTATAGTATAGATCAAGATAAATTATTAGTCTACAAACCCAGAGTGAAAACATGTATTCCCACTCTGTTTTTGTTTTCTTTTCAGCACATGCTTTTTATCAGGAGATTCCTTCTTGCCAATTACTGTTATTTTAAACTTGGCTTTTCATGAGGCCAAACAATTTAAACATTTGGGCAATTGTATCAATGCATATTTTCCACCATGTGATAAAATAATAGTTTAGTTGAAAACTTTATTAATTCCAAATTTAGAACAGAGTTTGCTCTTGGAGCATTTAGCCAACAGCGGCCTTTGCTCGCTCTCTGTCTGGAGGGAAAGGCAGTAGTAGGAACAGCTGCTTTTACTTCCACATGTGAAAAAAAAGGTAATGATTTTTAAGAAATGCCTTGTCAAGAAGGGATGAGATACAAGACAGAACACCCATCATCTGAAAAGGAAAAAGGACTTTTGTTTGTTTTTTTATTTCATGTGAAGAAGGCCATTTATTTCCCATATACACCGTTAGAAACTGGTATGGGATGATTCTACATTTCCCATAGCAAAGCATAACAGTATTTGTCTCTGAATGCAAATGTTATGGTGATTTTTGTTATTTTTATGTGCCTTTATTTTTTATTTTTTTCAAATGTGCAGCTATAAGTCAGTTTTGTTTGGTAAACAGAAACAAAATCAACAACCTTTTCTTAAAAGAAAGATTTAGTGTAGACAGATCTGGAATTAGAAATTCAGAATAATCTTTTAATCATTTACATAATGCAGGGTAGTACAATAGGTAATTTCACTGGTTGCTGCCAGCTTTAAGAAATTTTTAAATTTAAAAATGGAAAGTAAATTGAACATCATTGAGCACATAGTAGATGTCTGGTTATGTGCTACGAATTTTCATTGTTCTATAAATTAACATACTGTATTAATCAGAGTTCTTCAGAGAAACAGAACCAGTAGGATAGTTGGATGGATAGAGAGATGAGAGGGAATTTTTTAGGGGAATTGGCTCACATATTTATGGGGGCTGAGAAGCCCCCCAACAGCCATTGATAAGCTGAGAACCAGGGAAACTGGTCACTCAGTCCAAGTCTGACGGCCTTGGAACCAGTAAAGAAGCTGATGGTGTAACTCATAGTCTGAGGCTGAGGGCATGAGGACCTAGGGGAGGGAGAAGGGTGATCTAGGGCAAGTCCCAGAGTCCAAAGAGGACCTACAGTTCTGATGTCCAAGGGCAGGAGAAGAAGGTTGTTCATGCTCCAGGAGAAAGAGAGAGAGCATCTGCCTTTCCTCTGCCTTTCTGCTCAGTCAGGGCCCTCAGCCAATCGGATAGTGCCCACCCACATTGGTGAGGGCAAGTCTTCTTTACTCAGTTCACTGGCTCAAATGCTGATCTCTTCTGGAAACACCCTCACAGACACACCCAGAAATAATGCTTTACTAGCTATGTGGGCATCCCTTACCCAGTCAAGTTGACACCTAAAGTTAACTATCATACATATGTAATCTCAGTTCATCCTCAAAATCACCCTGCAAAGTGGCCACCACTATCCTTATGACAGAGGTCAGGAAACCAACACCCACGTTATGGGCATAATGGCATAAAGGATGGTATAAGAATTCCAACCAGTTCTGTGTGGCTCCATAGCCCATACTTTTTTCACTATCTTTTTCCAATAATTCTTTACATTTGATGTGAAACATTTTGCAGGAAAGGATAAAACTATTATTCGACAAAACAGCAAATAAAATTAGTGAGCTATGAAGCTACTTTTAATGTCATCACTAACTCATCGGTCCATTTGGCTTCTCAACTTCATGCAGATATGTTAGAAACGTTCCTGGTTATCGAGCCATCATTTGAGGTTCAAAAGGAAATTTTTAGTTTGTTGAGTAATCCATCTCCTCCTTTTCTATCCAAACCACTAAATAAACTTGCTCCATTTTTGTCCTTTTAGGAAAAGTAATTGAGAAGAATCCAAGACAAATGAACTTATGATTGGCTCTTTCAGAGCTTTGCTTTCTGTTTGTCTTCCCTCACACGAGCAGTGCACGGTTCCTCTTATCCCCAGGGGAAGTTGCATTCCACCAGATTCATTCTGTGCTGACCTGAGCCTGCTGCCACCCATGGGAGAAAACACATTTAAGTAGACTGCAGCCACACAAATTTGTGTGTCCATAGAAACCTGGGTTTTATGTTATTTTCCCCATGGCTTAGCTCTGTAGTTTATTGTTAACCAGTTTCCTTTCTCTCCCTCTCTTCAAGGCAGATTTATTAGCACAAATATGTCATGCAAATGATGATTCATGAGGGTACCATAGTCCCGCAGAAAACATGTTGATTTAGGAGAACTCCAACTCCCTGCTACACAGGCCTGTTTTGGGAGACTTGGATGGTTAGACTAAAGTTAAGTTGAATTCGTCAACTGCCCAAAACTCTCTTTATTTCTTGAGATTTTCTGCTGCTACGTAACTTTGCATGAGTTCAACCTTTGGGGCCATCCTTTTGTTTCCTCACTGCTATTAACCTTCTGATTTCTTCCATTCTTTAAGCAGCTCAAAGAATTATGACGTTTACCTTGGTAGCCTTTCACAAGAGCTAATCAATAGGGAGATGTTTGTCGCTAAGAGAGATGAAGAAACGTTGAGGAAGAGGTGCCCGAGGTTATCTTCTGCCTCCTGATTCTGTTCTGATTCCCAGGAGAAATGATTTCCATCCAATCGATCCCAACATGACCAACCTGGCTGCGCACAGTTGCAGCGGAATGCAAAGGGGCCGGGGAGCAGCTCTCTCAGGCACCCTTTCTCTTGCGATTGTGGCAGTTACTTCTGCAGCTCGTGAAATCTACAAGAAAGCACTTAGTGAAGGGGAGACAGCGGGAGGGGACCACAAGCACCTCCATCAGCAAGAGCAGGAGGAAGAGCACCCTGCCGGCAGCGAACAGAATCTCACGATTACATTTCATTGCAAAAGACACACAGGCCGTGCACCTTGCAACGTCAATGAAAGGAGCTTTGTGTTGTTTTCTGGGCTCAGCCAAGGCGGTTGGGGTGGGAATGTGATCAGCGGCGTTGATCACGCTCTTCATTCTCATAATGTCTCTCCCTGTTTCCCTGATAATTTTACTCTCAAAGTGGGAAAAATGGAGTTATGTGACCCTCTGGGCCAAGTCCGCCATCATATCGACAACCTCCATTAATCTCCGAGAGTCTCACCCCATTTACTAAATCTCAGTGACTCACCTGCAGTCACACAGCAATCAGCGGCAAAGTTAATTGCAATCGATACCTCCTAACATTTTTCCTTCCCTGCCCGCTCCCCACCCCCTACAGTAAATCTTATCTCCTAGGAAAGACAGGCAGCTATGGGCCGGGCACACTTATTTGTAGGAAGCAGGATGAGGATTTGGGGCAGAAGGAAGGTTTTCAAAGTGCTAATCATAGTTAAAAGATTTTGGTCTTCAAGTTTCAGGTTTAAATATAACCTCCTTTCTTTTTCCTTTTTCAGCAGCATTCTGTTTATTCATAAAAATTTAAAAACGCATTTACTCAGATTTTAAAGTAATACAAAGCTCATCAAAGAAAACTGTTAAGAAATACACCATGAATAAAGAAAAAAATAATCTCGCTACTCATCAAGAACCAGTGTTAACATTTTGTGTCCTGTTTTCTTCTTCCTTTTTCTCCTCTCACCACATGTGAACGTACGGTTTGTCTTTGAGTGCTGGTGCTACACCTTCTGAGACGCAACTTGCCCCCGCACCTTCTCCCTGCTTCGTGACTTCTAGTGTAGTCTCTGAGTGGATATTTAAAAAAAAGCGTGTGTTATTGATGGCTTGTGTGTATATTTATTGGCTCAATGTTTGCCCTGTTTGAAAATTTTGTAACTATTCAACTGAGGAGTGGATGCAACGTTTTTTCCCTGATTCAGAAAGTAAGATTTGGACTAGCAATGAGTCGTTTTCTTATTTTTTCAGATGAGTGGGGTTGAACTGTCTCATGGGACAAGAATAGTACATCTTCTTTCCCCCCCCCTTTCCTGGAAGATGGGTCATCTGGACGGTAGACATCTTTGCAGAATGTTTGCCATTTTGTTTCTTTTTACTGGTAATTTCACACATACACCCCCGTTTTTCCTATGTGGTTTTGCGTAGAGATTGAAGAATTTGGCAAGGGCTTTACCAAAAGCTTCTAGCCAAACCCCACAGGACCTGTAAGTTTGAGACTGCCCAAACTTCTTTCTGAAATATTTCTCAGACCCAAATTTGCCAAGCACTGTGCTGGTGCAAGAAATGCTATGATTTGTAAAATGTGCCTCCTGTCCTCCTGGGGCTCACTCACCATCTGTCAGAGCAGGTAGTTATTACACTGGGCAGAAAAGGGCACGGGATGCCTCAGGCTGCCTTGGGACGTGCAACAGGGAAAGCTTGGTGTCAGAGAAGACGTAGAGTCAGATCTTGGGAGAAACATTGGAACTTGTCGGGTTCACAAGGGGCCATGGGAGGGTGGTTCTTCCAAACAGAGGGAAGAGTGTAAATAAAGGCCTGGCAGAAGTGAACTTGAGGTGTCCTGGGGGCACGATGACGGAGATAATGGGAGGGCAAGTGGGGCTCAGGTGAGTGAGCTTGTCGGTGGTCGTGGGAATGGCAAAAAACATAAATATTTAAAATCGTTGATGTCAAGAATGTGGGAGGAGAGGATGAAAAGAGAGGGGCATGGATGTGAACCTTCAATACTACCATGAAAATGACACAGGAAGAGAAGACGCAAAGCAGGACTGTAGCAAAAGCCAGAGGGAGGGGTTCCGGAAGAAGGAGACAACCGACGGCCTAACAACAGTGGAGACAAGAGCCAAGAAGTCGGGGCGTTGGTGGCCTTGGGGAGCTTGCGTGAGAGGCAGTGGGTGTAGAAGAGGCAGCGAAGGGGGAAGGGCACTCCTCATCTGTGGATTTGGAGCACTGCTGACAACCAAGATCTGGGGGTCACGGGGCAGGCAGGGATGGAGGGGCACAGGTTGGAATAGAACCCAGCTGCAGTCCCTCCCCTCCGACAAGGGCCTTCTGGCAGCCCTGCTTGTTTATCGTGGGAATATCACGTCCTACTTACAAAAGCCTCTGCTAGAATCAGTTTGTTTTAGAACTCAAAAAATAACCACTTAGGTAGGAAATGTGAAAAAAAAAGAGTAAAAGTTTTGCAGTAAACCTTTTTTCTTTAGAAAATATGAGTGAATATGACTTGGTAAATGGCTGTAAGATTGAAAGCAAGAAAGTTCGGTTTCTCTTTCCCTATTTCATTTTGGCTTCGTTTGGGCCAACAACATGTCATTTGCATTTTCCCAGAAAAGGAAAGCCAGGCACCTATCCTCAACCAGAAATTAGGGAGAGAACTAGAGGTCACAGGCTCTTCCCACAATTGCACCCCCTGAGCTACTCTCACCTGTAGTCTTATGGCCAGAGAACTGGAACTGCTGTTCCCAGAACTATTATTATTCAAACAAAACAATAACCCTAATAATGATAACAATAGTAAAAAGTACATCAATGCAAATTCTCACTATTTATTATAATAGATTGGTAGATTACTAATGCCATATGCAGTTGTTCCGGATATTTGTAGGACCTGGATCTTACCTCTGGTTTTA
This sequence comes from Daubentonia madagascariensis, assembly GCA_023783475.1. Taxonomy (NCBI): domain Eukaryota; kingdom Metazoa; phylum Chordata; class Mammalia; order Primates; family Daubentoniidae; genus Daubentonia; species Daubentonia madagascariensis. Next base: position 4,836,832 of record JAKFHU010001035.1, read on the forward strand.
GGAATCTCTTTTGCAGCACCCTTGAGAGAAAGTCATCTGTTGCCTCCTTGCAGAGCCTCTGTAAACAGGATCTCAGCTCTTCCTAAAGCGACGCAATCATTATTAGATATGTCCACTTGACAGTCTTCACATCACACTAGTATAAGCCTTAGTTTGTCTCATTTTTCACCATAGGTCTACCTTCCATTGCCTGAAGAACTCCAAACACATTTAAATTCCCTTTTTCATGAGGTCACTCCTTCAACTACAAATTTACAAGAATTATGATATAATAATAACCTCTTGTTGCTATCACTGGTATATTTCAAATAAATCTAATATTGTATTTTTATTTACATTTATTTTCCCCAAAACTATTTTTAGAGAAAAGGTGAGTTTGGCGTCCATCTTTTAAAGTAATTCCATCTGTGGGACTTTTCCATGGAATATTTTCTCTTGCACAATCCTTTCCCTAAAAATGTTAGAGGGCATAGTGAGGAGCTTGTTGGCTGATTCAAATGACATGAATTTTAATTTATTTTGTTTCACCTTGGGATGGTGTGATCTGAGTCAAGAGCCCAGACTTTGGATGCCAGAGCTCTATTCAGGCTTGCTGTGGCCACCTGGTACCTGGAGTGTGTTGGGCACTGAGCTCCCAACATCCCTTGGACAGAGAACTTGATATCCATGGTATGGCAAGCTAGCACTTATGGAGTGCTTGCAATGTAAATCTAGATAAAAGCTAATGAAATTCTGGAAATAATATTCTCAGCCTCATCTCATATTTTAGAAAAATCAAGACTGGGAGATGCAAGGTAACCCTGGACAACTGGGATCCAATCGTAAGTTTTCCTGAATCCAATGCCCATGGCTCTTCCACAATACCCCCTTCCTGGTTGGGCAGCTGGTGAGCTGGTCACTGGCAGGACAGCGTGGGAGTGGAAGAGGGTGACATGGACAATGAAACTGGAATTAAGGGACAGAGTGTCCACCCAAGAGCACCCAGCGTGTGTTTAATAATGTTTATCTGTAACATTGTATAAAGATACAGATTTGAAGGTTAAAGATTTATATTAAGCCCTAATTTGACAGTAGAGCAAGCCATTTAACCTCTCCTTAAATCAAAGAAAATGTCCCTTTGAAAAGGAAATGATAGTCGAAACACAAACTGAAACGCTAAAATACTATGCAAATGCAAGACGATTTGTTTTAATATTTTCAGTATCCGTTAATTCTAAGGGATGCCAATAGTTTTAGCATGTAGAAATTTGTCACTTTACTTTTCTCAGCACAAAGTAGGTGCTTAATGAATATTTCTTCATTTGATGAGCATTGAATTTTTCTGATACATAAATCTGAATCTTGCTCTAGAGATCCAGTGAGGCTGTCTGCCTGCGGAGCTCCTGCACTTGAACATGTCAATGAAACTGGGGAAGTGCTCAAAGCAGCAGGAAAGAAAGTTCAGTACTTGCCTTGATAACAGAAATGAAGGGAGAGTGGAGAGATGGCCTGAGAAATGGCAGTTTTTAGCTTTAAAAATAGAAAGTTTAGATATATTAAGTATGGAATGTCAAAATTGATGATTCTATCAGGCCTACCATAACTAAATTCACCATATGTGCTATGTGAATTAAGAATAAGCCATTTTTGAAATTCTTTTTTTGAAATTCTTACATATTCCAATCAGTATAAAACTTGCTTATCTGTGGGAGATAAATCTGTAGTGAACGCTGAACACACGATTAGCTCATGGGGAGAGAAAATTCCTTTGCACGTGCCACTGCAGACAGAAATGAGATTCAAGAGAAAGCTGGGATCCACAAGCCAACGTGGGGCAGAAGCAGGTGTGGACCTTGAAAAGAGGTTGGTTGGATAATTGTAAGGTTTTTGTCTTCAAAATTGTGAAGTTAGGAAAGGTGGCGTGAGCTGCCCTGGTTGCCAGGCACGCATTCCTGCCAGGCTGGGGGGCAACTGAGGAGATGGGGTCTGAGATGGGGCATGCGACCAGCCCTTTATTGGGAGAAGACGCTTCTACTAAAATCCCACGCCCAGGGAGGCAGTGTGAGTACCAGAGATGTTGGTGGACAAAGGAGACAGGTGCTTCCTTCACTGTATGGTGATGTGTGGCGCCCAGGGCCATGCAGCAGAATGAGTCAGAAATCTGCATATTTGGAACCTCCTACAAAACCTTGGGGTCCACATGCAAGTCTCTTTTTCTAAGCTAAGCTGGCGGTCAGTGTTTCTAAGATAATATAGTGTAAAGTTTATAGACACGGCAACATTTATTATAGTAGCTTTACAAACTTTCATCCTACATATAGAATCATTAAACATATAAAGAGGTAACTTAATTTTCTCCCCTTAGAGTTGTTTGCATTTTATGGAAGCAATTATATTCTCTAGTGATGTACACATATTTAAAAATTTGTGAGCGTCTTTTGCATGCAAAGGATCTGTTATAATATCATTGCCATATTAAAATAATTTATATTTTACTTTCTTTTAACCACAGTAACTGTACAATTAACTCTCCAAACTGACACAGATTTGAAGGTAGTAAGGTCCCTAGAAATTTCATATGTATTCAGAAAACAGGATCTACGGTCGACATTTAAGTAAACCAGAGAGTGACAGTCAGAGAGATGAGACGGTATGCCATGGCCCACTGGAGTTAGCAAAGAAGGTGAGTGGCTCAGTCGGGTCTCAGCTGCCCAGTGGATGTGCTTCCATGATCTGCAGCCCCTTTGGAACTGTAGATGACAATTTCATGTCCCAAGTTTTTTCCTGAAAAGAGGCTCATAGTTTCCACCTGATTCTCAAAGAATGGAAGAACCACCGCAGAGCATCCCCTGCACAGCCCCACGCTGCTTATACTCCGCTGTGTGATCCAGAGAGAGAGAGAGGCAGGCTGTGCTGCCCAGCTCCCGGCACCACCTCCTGTGTCCTGCCCTGAGGTCCAGGCGCGCAGTGGCCAAGGTGGATTACGAGGGGTGATCCACCCAAAGGCAAGTGTCCTGAAGTGGCCCTTCTGCTGCAGGGCCAGCTGCCTCCCTCCCTCCTCAGCTTCCTGGATGAGAAAGGCTTCTTCTCACTAGCTCTGCCTCAGTACCCCCAGGCTTATGGGACTTGAGCCAGCTGTGGCCGCTATTAGAACTCCATCTCAAACCAGTGATATTTGATTTAGCATTTGATTGGCTTAATGATGAGCTGCTATGTCTTCTCATTCCATGTTTGCTTGTCCTGTTAGGGTCTTCTGTGGTGTGGGACTGGATGCTCTTTCCTTTCCTGCCCATTTTTGTATTTTCTAAAATTGTTAATAAAATAGCAACAACTGGAATTTAAGTGCCACTTCACAATTGGCTAAACTGTTTTTAAACATATGTTTTTATTTAATCAGACTCTTGCATGCCTGTTTTTATTTAGTCATCACTGAAAGAAGCAGGGCATGAAATATACTCTTTTGTAGGAAACCGAGGCTCAGACAGGCCTCGTGGTGGGAACTCGGGAAGCCAGGACTTGAATCTGGCTTTGCTGATTCAACTTCTACCCTTGTCGTGATCAAATCCTGCCTTTACAAAAACCGCATTTATGTATCACAATAAAGAATTAGAGAATGTTCACCTAGGTTATCTTATATAATCAGTGTGCTGTCAATGTTATCATCCCCCCTTGAGCGGTAAGGAGAATGTGTCTCACGGGGCAGAGGCTTCCGAGACAGATGTGCAGCAGAAGAGCCTGAATTCCCAGTCGGGTCTCATACAGCAGTGCCCAGTCCCAGGCCCTCCCTAATAGGTGTTTTAACTTCCTTTTTGAGCTTATTTTGGGGAAGTTTAGTCCACTAGAAAGTACCCAGAAGTGGAAATCAGGAGGTCAGGGCCCTGCTCTCATCTCTGCTATTGAAGAGGATGTGACTTAGTTTTCTGAACTCTGTGCTTCACCCTTTGCTAGAGGGTTCTCTGCTCCAAAATATCAGAGGTGCTCCGCCTCAGGTGGCAGGAAGGGAGGCTGCTCTGGAGCCCAGGGCATGGCCCTCTCCCTGGTGACCCGTCCTGACACCACTCAGGAACCTTGGATGTTTTAAAATTCTTTCTTATGTTCCAAAAGTGTATTCTTTTTTTTCCTTTTATTTTTAGTTAACATGTAATAATTGTATATATTAATGTGATACAGAGCATTTTGGTACCAGTGTACAATGTGTAATGATTAGTTCCGGGAAATTAGCATATCCATCACCTCAATTATTTATCACTTCTTTGTGTTGTGAACATTCAAAATTCTCTCTTTTAGCTTTTTAAAAATGCACAGTAAGTTATTGTTACCTTTGGTCACCCTACAGTGCTATTGAGAACTAGAGCCTATTCCTCCCATCTAGCTGCAACCTTGGGTCCGCTAACCAGCCTCTCCCCACCCTCCCCTTCCCCTTCCCTTCCCCTCCCCTTCCCAGCTTCCAGTCACTGTTATTCTGCTGCCTACTTCTTTGAGCTCCACTTCCTTTTAGCTCCCACATATGAGTAAGAACATGTGGTGTTTATTTTTCTGTGCCTGACACAGGCTCATCCACTGATAGGATTTTATTCTTTTTTGTAGCTGAATAGTATTCCATTGTGTATCTATCCCATTTTCTTTATCCAGTCATCTGTGGATGGACACTTAGGTTGATTCCATATCTCGGCTATTGTGAATAGTGCTGCAATGCACATTGCAGGACGGGTTCTGTGCAGCAAAGGAAACAATCAGCAGAGTGAAAAGACAACATGTAGAATGAGAGAAAATATTTGCAAACCATTCTTCTGACAAGAGACTAATATTCTGAATATATAAGGAACTCAACAACAAAAAATAATGAAGTCCAATTTAAAAATGGGCAAAGGATCTGAATAGACATTTCTCAACAAAAGAAACACAAATAGCTAACAAGTATATTAAAAATGCTCAATATCACTAATCAGGGAAATGCAAATCAAAACCACAATGAGATATCATCTCACCCCAGTTAGAATGGCTATTATCAAAAAGACAAAAAATAACAAATGCCAGTGAGTATGCAGAAAAAAGGAAAATCTTATACACCTTGGGTGGGAATGTAAATTTGTACAGCCATTATGGAAAACAGCATGGAGGTTTCTCAAAACACTAAAAATAGAACTACCATATGATCTACCAATCCTACTATTGGGTGTTTGTCCAAAAGAAAGAAACCTTTGGATTTTTATGAGGCAGAGTTTCTGAAACTTGAGGACGCATAGGAACATTCTGGAGGCCCCAAGGATTGCTGGGCTACAACCCTAAAATTCTGATTTAGCAGGTCTGCGGTGGGACCAGAGATTCTACATCTGGGAGAAGCTCCAGGGATGCCCATGCTCCTGGTCTGCTGACCCCATGTTGAGAAGTGGAGCTGTGGATCACAGTTTGAGAATCACTCAATTTGAGAATAGTGTCTTAGTCCCTTTCTATGTCTGCATTCCATCATTCCATTTTGGGTCACAGTCTTCAAAGTTGTGAGCTTGCAGTTGGGGGCTCTGGATGCCCATGCTTGACTCTGACATTGAAAATAGCCTCTTTTTAGGTGTGAATGATGCAGGAGTCCAAGGGAATTAGACACAGCCCCTTGTAACACCTTGATATGAGCCTAGTTTGCGTCTAATAATGATAGTTTTCAACATCCATATAGTGCTTACCAATTTATATTAAAGGAATGCTACTATAATACCATTTTGATTCAAATAATTCTTGGAAATAGATTAGACAGGTATTATCTCTATAAGCAGGGAAACTGAAGCTCACAGATTCTCCATCATATACTCATCTGAGATCTTAATAGGAATCTACAGTTGACACACTTTTGTCATTTAATCTAGGCACCAAACATCAACTCTTACCATAAGGACAGAATCCCACATAGCTCCGTAATTAAAACATCATTTTCTCATCACTGTTGACATTACTTTGATCTTCATTTCTTCTTACTTTTAACACACACAGGGTTAAAATGAAGGTGCTGGGGAATGAAGAGGATGCTGGGACACTGAATTTTCTGGTTAAAGTCTCACCGGAAAGCATTTAGTGCTTTGACCTTGGAAGAAACATTTCTACAAAGTTTATGTTCCTCCCTGGATAAGCTGGCTCTAAAGGTTACAGCTAAATCTTTGTACAGAAAGGGAAGATCTTGAAAGGTCTCAGGGTATCCCTAGGAAGAATAGTATTAGGATGATGGGCCTATGCGGTGGATGGTGTTTGTGTGGGGGGCAGTAACGGCTTCTGCTCTACCAAGCCAACCCCTAATGCATATATGGTCTTTTTCTTATAACTTGCTTCCTCCTTTTAAAATAGAGAATCTTTCCCTAACAGCTTATTTGGAGTTTCCAATTAGCTACATTTCTGGTTAAGCAAGATTTTCCTGTTTAATAACTTTTACCTTGCAGGCAAAGTGACACACACATCAGATTCCAACCTGAACGTTATAAAACTTCTACAGCTACAATGGATCCTGTTTCAAACATTTGGATAATTTTTCACTATAGGGACAGTCTGAGCTTTCCTGGAGTGTTTTTTATTTTTGAACGTGACTTCATTTTCCCCCTTTAATCTTTATAGCCATTAAAAAAAGTCTGAAATCTGAGTACTTAAACGTTTTTCCTATAGTAGGTTAGCCCCTAAGAGGCATATTATGTTCTGTAAAGTAACGATTGTATTAGAGCAAAAGAAAGAGTCCTGTAAATACTTAAACAGAAAAGTAATAATCCACTGAAATAGCACCTGGAAGCCAGCAAATGGATTGAATGACCTCAGAAGGTCCTTTCAGTGGATGTGTTGAAAAATGATCAGGAAGGCGACTTGCACCTTTTTTAGGGCGTGTACCTTCAGTTCAGGAATGATCATACTATTGTGAATTCCCTCAGTTCCACATCTGATTTGGTCCTGAAGGATCAAGTGATTCATCAAGCTTGTGTTAACTGCACACTTAGACATACTTTGACAGTAATTTTTGTAGTATTTTATTGACATGTTTATTACTATAGTGGTTTTAATTTCATCTACAGTTTTATTAATGTTAATGAAAGGAACAAGGTAAGTGATCTCAAAATTTGCAATTGAATATCTTTCTGGCAGGTTTTTTAACCTATCAGGTATTAGGAAATATGCTTGAGTAGAAGAGAGATTTCTAATTTTAACAATAAAAAGAGGTCTAATATTTACTATTACTTATTGTGATCTCTGGAAGGAGCTTTAGAGAACATCTAATCTAGCTTCCTAAATATACATTTTACTTAAGGCCAAAAATCTTTTTGTTTTCTTTTTAAAAAATGTTAAAATTTACACCTATAATTGTACATATTCATGGGGTACATAGTGATGTTTCGATACATATACTACATGTATGATCAGGGTAATTAGCATATCCATCATCTCAAGCATTTATCATTTCTTTATGTTGGGAACATTCAATATCCTCCTTCTAGCTCTTTGACACTATATAATAAGTTATTGTTAACTGTAGGCATCCTACAGTGCTATAGAGCCCCAGAACTTATTCCTATCTAGCTGTAATTTTGTATCCTCTAACAAATCTCTCCAGACCTCTCCCTTCCCTGCCTCTAGCACCCTCTGTTCTACTTTTTTACTTCTATGAGATCAACTTTTTTTTAGCTTCCACATACGAGTGAAAACATGTGTTGTTTAATTCTCTGTTCCTGGCTTATTTCACTTAACATAATGTCCTCCAGTTCCATCCATGTCGACATGATATGACATGATTTCATTATTTTTCAGTCCATTCCATTGAGTATATGTGCAATATTTTCTCTATCCATTCATCTGCTGTTACACACCTAGGTTGATTCCATATCTTGGCTATTGTGAGTAGTGCTGCAATGAACATGGGGGTGCAGACAACTTTTTCTACATATATACTGATTTCCTTTCTTTTGGATAAATGCCCAGTAGCCAATAATGTTAAGTCCACAGAGTCTATAGATCTCCACCACGCTGGCTAATTCTTTTTATTTTTTGTAGAGACCAGGTCTGGCTATGTTGCCCAGGTTGGTCTCGAACTCCTGGCCTCAAGTGATCCGCCCAACTCAGCCTCCCAAAGTGCTGGGTCTAGTGATCTTTGTGTGTTTCCTTCCCTAACTCCCATCCCAACAACATATTGAAATCTCATCTTAATAATTTTTGGAAAATAGAGAAAAAGGGAAGCCACAGTTCTGTTTATTTCATTTTCAAACTCCTTTTGTTAATACACACATTTTGCATTGTGTTATTGTGGTCTTCATTCATTCCATAACTACTTACTGAAGTTCTATTACGTATCAGGTACTGTGCTAGATACTGAGGATATAATTAACTCGGTCCTGGCCTGCAGTGAGATGGTAGAACAACATCAAACACAAACAAATAAATAAGCAACAATCATAGTTTTTTCGTTTGTTTTGTTTTGTAAGAAAGGCTATGACAGTCGAAATGGGGTATGACGGAAGCGTTAGCAGCAATGGTGAGGTCAGTCTTGGCATGATCAGGAAGGAGAAGTAAACTTAGTGGCATTCATATCCCAGGAAGCTTTCTTCTCCTCTGCAAAGAAACTAAGCATGTTACAATCTTCCACGCAAAGATTGAGTAAACTTCCTTTTGAAGAAAAGAAAAAGGACTTTGTAGTCAGATATCTTAACGTCAAATTCTGGTTCTCCCTATGTGACGTTGGCCAAATGAACTAACTTCATGTGCTTCAGTATCTGCACCTGTGAAACTGGGATGGTACCATGTTTTCTTGATTAGAACAAGCCATTAATTGTAAGAGACAACATGGATTTAACAGTAGTTTGTCAGAATAAAGGAATACTTCATAATACGCACACACACATAACCACAGTAACATATTCATAACATTTCTTACCACTTTCTTCTATAGTATCTCAATCAGCATATGAATCTAAACTTTCTTCTTATTCAGACTAAGATTCTTCAGAATTGTTTTTCCCGCAGGGGCCTGCACATCACACTGTGATACATTTTTATAATCCTTACTCATGATCTTTTCTTCAACATCTTTGTGTCATTTTGAGTCAAAATAAAGAATACCATATTTTGACTACATTTTTTTAAACTTATACTTTCAATTTTCCTTTTAATGAAATTATGTATCACTGACAGTTAATGGTTTTCCTTAAAAGTCAGCTGGCGAAGAAGTCTGGTCTCAAGATGAGCATGCACGGAAGTCGTCCTCTTCAGCACCAAACCCGTGGGCGCACTCTGAGGACAGCCAGCACCATTAAAGAGAGAGAACATGCTTAACACGTGAAAGCGCTCAAGCAAAAGAGAAATCTAAGAAATACTTAAAAATTAGTACATTTGAGGTCATGGGGAAAATGACGAGAGAGATACTCATGAAGAAAGAACTGGAGGATATAAAACCAGAATAGGCACTATGGGAAAAAATTCCCATTGGAGAAATAGGAAATGAAAACAGATAATGTGTAAACAAACAAACAAACAAACTTTTGGAAGAAAAAATGCTCGAAGTATAGGCTAAAATGTGTAGGGAGAGAAAAGTGGAGGGGAATAAATTATACTGGATTTTTAAAAATTGATGCAGCTATGTTGGTGGTAGTAGTGGGTAGGGATAATTGTCACTAAATACATTTAGAAAAATATCAGTTTACATATGCATGGCAAACATTTAAAGTAGCAACTAGGGGAAAAAAGAAAAGAAAACAAATAGAGGGTATTATGATCAAAACTGTAGAGAAAGAAAAAAAATGGAAGAAAACTTGACCAAACAATCAGACCAAAGAACATAGAAAAAAGAAAATAAAAATAAACATGGCAAATAGAAAATACAAGTTGTCGTAAACTAGTCCTAATATATCAGAACCATGATAAACAGGAGGGATTAAAGTCACCAACTAAAACTCAAAGAGAAATATCTAAAACAAAATTTCAAAAAGGCAGACAATTAGAGAATAGGGAAAGATATATTAGGCAAGATATATTAGGCTGAATAAAAATTCAGCCAGCATAGACAGTGTAGCCAAAAGAGATTTCACCGCAAAAATTACTAAAAGGAACAAAGAAGAATATCTATCTGGAAAGTCAACATAAATACAAACTTTATATTACCAACAATATAGTTTCAAAATATAGAAAAAAATTGCTAAATACAATATAGCTACGAAACGAAAGGAGTAAATAATAATTTAAAACAGCTACAAGAGATGTGATTAACACAATTAATGAGATTGACTTTTTAATCCATATTGAATCAATATTTTTGAATCATATATATTTACATATATGAATTATATATAGTTGAATATATATTTTGAAGGTGTATTTATATATGAATGTGAATCTTATATTTATGTGGATAGAGAAAATAAAAGATGGAGAAATGAATACTCCATAGAGTATTTATTCTTTTTAAGCACAAATGGGACATGTGCAAAAATTTACCAGTAATAGCCCACTAACGATCTCTCAGCAAATTCCAAAAAAAATTAATCAAGAACTACAATGAACAAAATTAGACATTTTTGAGACAAATATGTCCACATTTCTTCCAATCTGGAAATTAAATGGTTATGGGGAAACTTTTCAAACATCAATATCTGGTGCCTGGTAGTTGCATTAAGTTCTCCTAGTATGGAAAATTCCATGATATATTCTGAGATACTTGGCAATTTCTACATCGTTAACTACATTGCCAAATATGTGACACGTAATCTTCTGTGTATACAATGCCTTTTTAATGCCAACATTAGAACAAGGTGTAATATTTTAATGACATTTTAGGTGGTATTTAAGGATTCAAATTGAAGTTAAAATTGGGTATATTTCTATCAATGGAAATATCAGAACTGAAATAGTGATTAATCAATTCTCTTTTAAACTTGGCAAATTCATATGTGAAAGCAGTGATAACTGCTATTACAACGTATTTTATTAGTCTGCATGGTGACTAGATAGGTTATTTTTACATATATTATAAATTCATAATAATTTATGTCATCAAGTGCATTCCAAATTCAGAAATCTTACATAAAAATGCATCCTAGAATCAAAGGATCCATGAATCTCTGCCTTCCTGGGTGTGGTGCGGGAGATAGTGCACAGGAGGCATCTGGTGTTCCTGGTACAAACTCTCTGTTCATTGAGGGGTAGGTAAGTGGCACGTACTGCAGAGCCTTTGTTCCCAGCTGAGGGGATATAAACGCCTCTTCTTCCCCTCTTCCTCCACTAGAACCATCTTCAAACAAGATGAACAACTATTTTAAAGACGAGCCCATGACCCACAGGGAACCCCAGGCCTCCCAGCTGATGGAATCACTGACTCGTTCTTAACCGTGCCACATTCAGCCAGTGCACTAGCTGGATGCAGACGCGGTACACAGAATTCCTTACCCTCTAAGCACTCGCTCTCTGTGGCCACTTACCGCCCCCTTTTCCTCACTGTCGTTACCAACACAGGAATAATAAATTTGCGTAGGTTTGAAGTTGATGCCAAACAGTTCTAATTGATTCTTTTTTATTTTTAGCCTTGAATTCCACTCAAGTCCACTGGGAGGAGAAAAAGTAGTCGGAAAGTGGGGGAAACTACTGAAAACAAAGCACTAATCGAGGGTAAGTTCACCTTTTCAGCAAGATTTCTCCTGGGCTGATTTGCTCTCTGTGTCTGTGGAGGAAACAGCACACTCAAGGGTGCTCGAGGAACTCTTGGCGGAGGGACCATTTTCAAGGCAGTAGGTGAGCTGCAGAGTCAGGCCTGGTGAAGCACCCCTGTGTCCGTCCGTTTTGCGTTGCTATGAAGGCAATACCTGAGACTGGGTGATTTATAAAGAAAAGAGGTTTACTTGGCCCATGGTTCTGCAGGCTGTAGAAGCATGACTCCAGCATCTGCTTCTGGTGAGGGCTTCAGGGAGCTTCCAATCAAGGTGGAAGGCAAAAGGGGGCAGGTGAGTCCCATGGCAGGAGAGGAAAGAGGGGGTGTCAGGTTCCTTTTAACAGCCAGCTCTCGAGTGCCGGAAACCTGCTGACTGCTGCAGGAGGGGCTGCCTCGCAAGGGCGTGAGCCAGCGGGGAGCGGGCGTGGAGCAGGCACCCTGATTTCTCCTTTCTGTACCCTTTGTTCTTCTGCCAGGGCCTCACTGGGCCCTTCCCCTTGCATCACATCAGGGGGCACATGTAATTGATATGACTTATTACTACTGATTTCTCCACTTTAAAGTTATGATTTTTCCCTTTTAATTAATAAATATTTATTTTGGCAGCAGCTATGCAAAATCCTACTTTTATTTCAACTTTTATCTACTAAAAATATGAAAATAATACTATCTGGTTTGTGGGTTATATTGGTTTGCTAAGGCTGCCATAACCAAAGACCACGGAGTGGGTGGCTTAAACAACAGAAATTTATTTTCTAATAGTTATGGAGGCTAAAAGTTCAAGATCAAGGTTTTCCCCTGAGGCCTCTCTCCTTGGCTTGCAGATGACCACCTTCTCACTGTGTCCTCATGTGTTTCTTCCTATGTGTGCGTGCATCCCTGCTGTCTTTCTTGGTGTCTGAATTTCCTGTTCTTATAAGGACACAGACCTAACCGGATGACAGCCCACCCTAATGGCCTCATATTAACTCAGTTATCTCTTTGTAGGCCCTACTGCAAATACAGTCACCTTCTGAGGTGCTGGGAATTGGGGCTTCAACATATAAATTTGAGGGGGACACCATTTACCCCATAAAATGTGTGCATATGCATTTCCATGCACATATGTAGCCAAAATATAATGGACTGTGTGTCAAAGGTAGATATCAAATCCAGAATGATGATCCCTGGAGACAGGAAGTTAGGGAGAGAAGCAGAATCGGGGAGGGCTAAACAACAGTCTTCAACGTGAGCGATCTTCCATCGATAGACTGTAATGTTTTATTTGTCAGTCTGAGCATAGGATACATGTATTTTCATAATATTTAATTTTATAACTTTTTGAATATCTGAAATGTCCCTAATAAATGGTTAGCAATATTTTAAACAAAAGGTAGAAAGGACACTACTAAGGATAAGGGAGAAAAATGTAACCCCCAATTTTTTTCTGAAAATTGATTTTTTCCATATTTTGGAAGGAAAATTAAAGTCAGTACACCTCCAAAATTCTGTATATGAGAGATAGAGTAGCACAAAAGTACTTACCAGGCCTGGGTGTTGGAGTTAAAAGGCACTGTTCAGACTCTCCTTAGGAAGTCAGGCCAAGCTCCTAAATATTTGCAAGAACCCCTCTTGATCAGAGGAAGCTTTGACTGCCAGCCCCAGCAGGACATCAGGGACCATTAGGCTCCAACATTTTCAAAAATCCCTGGGTCTGAGGAGAGTTTGCTCTCTGTTGGTATCCTAAGTGCAGGCAGGGAATAGGCTGTGCAGCACGGGCACTGGATGGAAATGTGGTCCGTCGGGCAGCTCCTGGGCTGGCAGAGCCTGGTTAAACAACACATTTGGCTTCCCAACTGCCAGCTCTTGTCCCAGTTATGTCTGTGCACAATCATTTGTATAGACGGTGCCATCTCATCTACCACTTACTCTGTAGAAATCCCGATAAATGACCATGTGGGTAATGAGACACGGGCTGGAGTTTGTGCAGATGAATGGAGTTTGGGTGTGTGTGTGTATTTCTCTGTGTGTATCTACCTCCATCAGTCGTAGCACATTTGCACTCTGCTGTATGCTACCCACTGACATCGAAAAGGGGGGCGATGACAGGTTAGCTTATGTATGCATTTCGCACATTGGAGGGTGGATTTCTCATTGGAGAGCTGTACAAAACAGGTATCGGGAAGTAAAACTCCACTTGGACTAGACTTTTGGTTCTCTGGCCTCAACCCATTTCCCGGCTGCTTCTCCCATCCCACCTGCCATTTTTACATGTACTTCCCTATGCGCCCCCAACTGCCTCAGCTGTGGCGAGAGCCCACGACCTGCAGTATTTTTTATCCCTCAAGTGTTCTCCACTCTCCATCATTTACATTTTTCTTTTTCTTCAAAGTCTAAACCTAAGTCTACCTTCTCTGACAGGCTTTCCATTCACGACCCACCGGTCGTCTATGAACTCCCATGAATTATTATTTTATGACCTCTCTATTGCCTATGTCCTTCTGCCTTAAATTATGGTTGTTATGCATCTTCAATTCATAAAACAACTCTGTATCAAACACCTGCTCTTCACCTGCTAGGCACTAGGCATCGAGGGTTAATCAAATTCCTTGCTGTAAAGGAGCTTGCAGTCTAGTGAGGAAGGTAGCAAAACCAAACAGAAATAAGTAAAGATGCAAAGTGCTATGAAGGAGTCTACTCAGTCCCCAAGAAAGACAATAAAAGCAGGGACTTATTTAATAAGAAGGACTAGAAAAGCTTTATTAAGAAAATGGCAGTTAAGCTGAGGGAAGAGACCGTTTTGGTAGGGAAACAGGATGCAGGGTGGTGGCTCCAGAGCAGAAAAGACTGTGGCATATTGCAATAGCTGAAAAGGCTTACGAGATGAGGACGTGGAGGCATGCAGGTGGAGAGGCTCAAGAATCAGGCAAGAGTTGCACCGTGGAGGGATTTATAAGCCAAGATGTGGTATTTAAATTGTTTTCTAAGTATAATGAGCATTTGCATTTCCTCAAAATTGGGAGTTGAGCAAATGTGAATACCATATACTGACTGGCCTTCGATGTGAACATATTCCAACCGCATGGAAACACAAGATAAATAACATACTGTAAGACAGCTTCAAACACACTTAGGCAAGAAGGGAAGGCTGTGAGAACTCAGAACCACAGCAATGAGTAAGACTTGAAGCCTTGGGGTTTATAGTGGTCTCAGTTATCTATTATCATGTAACAAACTACCCTAAAATGTAGCCACCTAAAGAAACAATAATGTTTTATTAGTCACAATTCTGTGGGTTCCCTGGGCTTAGCTTGGTGGGGCTCTGTTCCACTCAGTATAGCTGAATTCATGCACGTGGCTGCTTTCATCTGGGCGATGAGTAGGGACTGGAACGTCCATAAGCTGCTGCTCTTGCAAGTCCACTTGACCATGGCCTTCTGCCACTGAGGTTGTGCAGTCCAGCCAGAGCACCTGTAAGGCAGGGTAGCTAGAAAGCTCAAGCGAAAGCTTCTTGAACTCTTAAGGGTTAGGCCTGGAACTGGCCCACTGTCATTTCTGACATTCCATTGGTCAAATAGAATCACAGTCCAGTTTGGATTCAAGAGAATAGGAACTAGACCACATCTCTTATTGGTGGGATTCATGAAGAATTTGTGGCCATCTTTAATTCACTATAATAGAGCTACCAAGAGAAACAGGGGCCTTAATAATATATGAATATCTGTGCACACATAAAAAGTTGAGGCCCAAAACCTTGGTCATGGTGGAGAGCTAGAACTGGCCTCTCTGCATAGAGCTCCCAAGAAGATGCTATCACTTTAATTGAAATGGGATGTGAAAATCCAGTCCCTTGGTTCAACTCTCTTCTCAGGCCCTTAGCCCTCCAACAAGAGAATGGAAAGGACAGTCACATGAGATATATCAAAACACTGAACACATGCCTTATGAACACACAGGTCTTGAATTTGTGCTACTAAGTGGAATGGAAACCAGCTAAGAAACTAATGTAAAAAGGTCTGGAATCAACAAATCTCATATAATTTTGGCAGAAACAGAGACTAAAGTGCTGCATATGGATGTCTTTACAAACTAGAGCATATGCATACTCCAGTGGAAGATAATTCCCAGTGAAGCTGGGCCCACAAACCAAAACTACAAAGAAACTCTGTAGAATAATGAAGGATAGAATTTCACCTGATGAACTATAAATAATAGTTATCTAAATTTTTTTAACAATGTAAAATATTTTTAAAGTATGTTTAAAAAGGTAGGAGGATAAAGGAAACAAAATAATTCATAAAAAGAAGAGAATACTGTAAAAATGCAGATTTGAAAAATAACTAAACAGAAATTTTAACAATTAAAAACAGTTCTTGAAATGAATTTAAAATTAAAATATTCAAAGGATGAGATAAACAGCAAACTAAACACAGCTGAAGAAAGGCTTAGTGAGTTGGGAGGTAAATTTAAGGAAAGTAACTAAAAGCAGCACTGTAAGGTAAAGAATTAGAAAATACGAAAGGCACGTTGGAGATTTGTTGGAGGGAATGACAAGGTCTTGTATACTCCTAATAGAAAGAAAGAACAGAGGGATTGTTAGAAGGATAATGTTAATAAAACAAAGGCAAAGAACTTTCTTGAATTGAAGGAAGGTCCCTCAGACTGAAAAAAAGTACCATTAATTTCAAGTATGATAGATAAGAAAATAAATGAATTCATGCCAAGTTCATAATGGCAAAACATAAGAAAATATAATTAAGAGAAAGATCTTTGTGAAAAAAAAAATCAGGGAGATAAAACAATTTACCGTCAAAGCAATAGCAGAATTTTCTTCAGCACCAATGGATGAGGGAAGAAAATTACCTAATTTCAAGTTAGTGACAGGCAAAAGCAGCCGAGCTGGAATTCCGTAGTTAGACAAACTCTCAGCTGAGGATGGGAGGCAGCCGTTGGGTCTCAAACGTGGGAAGTGTGACGCGGCTCACTGCTCACGGGAGTTGGTGAAGTCGCCATGACGGCCTTCGGCAAGAAGTAGGTGGCACAGAAGGAAGGAGGGGACATAAAGCTGAGGTTAGAAAGAAAGCAGTGAAAGTATGTTGAAATGTGTAAAAAAGCGTTAGCTTCAACTTATTTTGGGAATATTAATGAGATTAAGTGAAAAGGTTGGACTACAGCAACCTGGAAGATGAGAGGTAAATAAAGCTTCCTAAGATTTTGTTTTTGAGAAGGATGAGGATTTTGAGTAACTGGATACCTTTTGAGAAAAATAAAGATTACGTGTGTGTTATAAACGTCAGGGTGATCACTAGAAAAAGAGATACATAATATAAGCCCATAGACAAGTCCCACTTAATATTTAGAGGTTACTTGAAATATAGTATTTTGTATAGATAATCTTGTAAAATAGTGATACTTGGCTTCTGTAATTATCCTTAATTTTTTCCATTCAGATGTGACTATTTCTCTGAGTTTCATCAAAAAGTGCTCAAAATGGCACATTTGATAATATAATGCATTCATCATTTATTATCTCCTTTAGTTACAAGGCATAATTAGATTTTTTAATATATTATCTCTAATTTTCACAACTCCAAAAAAATTATAATTATTACATGACAAAAACTAAGGCTTAGTGGGGTTGAAAAATTGCCCAATCATGGAGATTGCAAGTGTAAGACTAGTGTTCAAAGCCATCTGCCCGTCTTGCACCAAAGCCCACCCTGTTTCCAACATGGGATGTGGACTCCCATACTTAAGGCAGCACCTTTTTAATTACAGTGATGATCTCTTTCTTAGAGTAAGGATCTTAAAGGAGATGGATCCAGGGTGGCTTTATGGAGAAACTAATCGTCTTAGACAACTTGAAAATATAAGCAACACGACTGAACTTATTTTTCCAAGTCTAAGACCTACTAACTGGACTTCCTCATCCACCCAATATTCACCAATTCACCCATTTGCTCCTTTGTGCCTCTAAACATCTGAATATGTCAGTTACTATTTTCAGGGAGGGGGTAAGAGGAGTTAAAATCTCATTAAGTTAGAATCTCGTAATTTCGTAGACTCTGAGCATAACCAAGTAAAATCTCCTCATTTAACATGAAAGGAAACCTGGTCCTGGAGAGGGGATGTCATTTGTCCATGGACACCTGTGCAGTTATTGGTCAGAGAGAGTGGAATTCTGTGGGCTTTTCTAGTAGGTAATTGACCTACTGCTGCAGGCTTTCTGTTGCCAAGCATTTTCCTGTTACCTAAAACCCCTGCTATTGAAGGTACATTCCTTTGTGTTGAAAGCCCTGTGAATCCCAGAGCTTCCTTTTAAATGTCAATACCTCTGTGAGTAACCCCATCAACCATTTCCAACTGTTATCATTCTAATGCGAATTGGTCTATAAGGGATTAACACGCTGGTCACCTAGTAAATCTGAGGTAGTTACAGGGCCACCGGTTTCAACCGCAGCGTGCAGGCTTTGGAGTTAGAAGGACGGAGTGCTCACTTCTGCACACACTTGCTGCATTCTTAGCCCATCGCTTAACCTCGCCAAGCCTCCCTATTTTTTTTCCTATAAGATTAAAAAAAAGTGTTTGTCTCATATGGCAACTGTGAATATTCAAATCAGATAAAATGTTTACACCGTCAGCATTGTCTTAGAGCAGGAGCCCCCAACCTTTTTGGCACCAGGGACCGATTTCATGGAAGACCATTTTTCCACAGACCGGGAGGGGGCGTGGGAAGGGACGGTCTGGGGATGATTCAAGCGCATTACATTTATTGTGCAGCCAAACCTCTCTGCTAATGATAATCTGTATTTGCAGCCTCTCCCCGGTGTCAGCACCACCACCTCAGCTCCACCTCAGATCATCAGACATTAGATGCTCCTAAGGAGCCACAACCTAGATCCCTCCATGCGCAGTTTGCAGTAGGGTTCTCGCTCCTGTGAGATTCTAATGCTGCCACTGATCTGACAGGAGGTGGAGCTCAGGTGGTGATGCCAGTGATGGGGAGCGGCTGTAAATACAGATGAAGCTTCATGGGCTCACCCACCGTTCGTCTCCTGCTGTGCGGCCCAGTGCCTAACAGGCCACAGACTGGTACCGGTCCATGGCCCAGGGGTTGGGGACTGCAATCATAGAGTACATACTCAGGAGTGGTGTACATTTTTCATTTTTTACAATATTAAATGCCCATAAATGGAAAATGGTGCTTTGATATGTAGTGAGTTCCTTGTTCGTGGAGGTGTTCAAGCAGATGACAGATATTCCTTCCTGGGACATACCTAGCACAGTGCTGGTCATTTGGTAGCCACTCAGGGAATATTTGTGTGGTCTAAACTTCATGGACATTTGCCTCCCACCTATTCATCCAGCACCCTCTGCTCATGCAATGTCTCTCATGATGCCCCCTCCCTAAACAAAGTATTTTAGGTCTGAGGACCACTGTTTTAGGGCATGAATCACATGCTTAGGGACCAGTCTCTCACTCATGGACTTGTGCAACCTCTTTGACTGCTGCTGCCTCGGAACACCCAGACAGTGCAGCCTCTCAGTCACCCTACACCAGGGCAGACACACACTGATGTTTCCCAGGGCCATAGATAAGAAAAATGAAACATCTAGGCATGTATGAGGTGATGGAGAATATCAGAGATTGAGGACAACCAGAATGCAGGTTCCTTCTGAAGGGACGGCCAATTATTGCCTTGGGGAGATGTCAGGCCAGTGTTGCCAGATCTTTTTGTGTTTCAAGAGGAGCCTCGTTTCAAATATTGTCAATTAATTCAAATACAAAACAACAACAACTGCAAGAGCCCAGTAGAACAGATTTGCAGGTGACTCTGCTAACTCATCCTCAAACCTTTGGCTGCTTCCCTGGAAGAGTTGCCTGTGGAGGTAGCCAAACATAAAGTTGTTTTTCCATGGCTGAGATGAACTCACCATTTTAATATGCTAGGATATTATTTTGTCCACAGAGAGTAGTAATTTGCCAAATACCATTTCATGGCCCTTAACTGAATACTTAATCCCATGGAATATATTATATACTATTCAGTCAAGAAAGGACTTGTAGATTTTCAAGCTTTGTGCAATTTTTTAAAAATTAAAATTAATGATGCTGGTCACTTTTGTAGTATACTTTCAAAGTGAACCAGCATAAGTAAAATGTTTTCTTTTTCAGTTGACTAGGGGTTTCCAGTTAACAGTCTCTCTTTTTCTTGAGTAAAAGTAAATTATAAAGAAAATCAAGACTGTGCAGAGAAAGACATACCAGCTGCCCATCTCACAACCATAGGGTGTCTACTTACTCAGACTCTAGATGCTCAAATGGGGTGAAACCTGATTTTCCTATTAAAAGTTCCTCTTTTATCCCAAGATTTTTTTCATTGATTTGTAATATTCAACTTCCACTGACTTTAAGTACGCAATTTCACTGTGTGCAAAATAACCTATAAATTGGTTTCCAGATTTGGATTTGTAAATACTTATAGTACTGTCCGGGAGAACAAGCGAGAGAGAGTATTTTTTAATCCTGTTTTCATCATTGTCTGCCTAGAGTTTAAAAAATTAATAACATAAAGGGACAAATAAAATCCAATGACTGAAAAGGAAATTTAAAAGTCTGAAGTGTGAGTAGCTGTAAACGGCATGGTCTCAGTGGAAAAAATTCAATTAAAAACATTTGGAGTCATGTAATACTGCATTTGAATTCTGATTCTGCCGCTAAATATGCGTGTGACATTAGAACTTTTACTTAGTGGCTCAATTTCCTCCTTTGAAAGATGGGTTTGGGAAAACATTCAAGAGGGTAGGTGAAGGTGAGATGTGGTGGAACTTGTGAGTTTTTGAAAAATTTTTAAATTTTTAATTATTATGGGTACATAACAGTTGTATATATTTCTGGGATCTGCAGGAGCTGGGGCTGGAGGTTGTGTAGGGTTAGGTAGCAGACAGCCACGGACAGGGCAGCCTCCAGGGCAGCCCCTGTCCACAGGCACTCCTGGAGCATGGGGAATGGCCACAGACTCTTCTAGACTTTTGACAAGTAGAGTACTTTTATTTCAATCATGTCGAAATGGAACCCCACCCCCTGGGGTGAGAGCCCTGGGAACCGGTGTCTTGAGAAGCAGGGAATAGACTCGCTGCATTCTTCATGACTTTCTGAGAGCCAGCATCTGTGCCTTTTCTTGTTTTTCTGGGCTTTGAAAGTCTTCCTCTCTTTTTCAGCATTTGACTGCTGACGCCCTCATCAAGAGCAGTAATTGCTGTCCCTGTTCCTCTTCTGTTCTCTGTATTGTCCCAGTCTGGGCGTGCAAGGGTGCTTCACATCTACTTCGGTATGAATCACAAATGACCAGAGCTTTCTTAGGGCTGCTTTCTCTGCCCTCCTCCCTGGCTGACCGTTTGCTCCTCTGTGTCCTCAGCACGGCCTGATCCTGCCCTGAGCACCAATCCCTGGGCTCTGTGGTTACCTGTTGTCCTGTGTCCTCTGCTGGCTTGGTTCTCCTGGGAAGCCAGTGCTGCTCTCATTGCAGTCTGTGTCCCCTCCTTCCAGTGGTTGCCTGCTTCATGGTTGGCATCTGTAAGTATCTGTTGAATCTAGGTGAGCCGAAAACTGAAGAGGCTTGGGTTAAGTAGACGATCTCTCTGAATCAGAATTAGGCTCCCACCCCATACTCTTGAAAACCCTTTTCTTTTTTAGCATCCTTCCCTTCTGATTTTTCCATGGTTTATTTTCAATAACATTTCTACTGAGGCCCCACTAGAGCCAGGCCAATGCCCCGAACATGCCAACAGTCCATGCTGGGGAAATGTGGGATTTTCCCTGGGTGGGAACTTTGGCGCAGGGCGGCCCAGCGTCGTGCTGTTGATCAGATCTCTTCACTCACCACTGTCACTACCTTGTGGGCAGTTCAGTCTGGGTACAGGGATGTGGCCGGCGGGGAGGCATTCCAGGGACAGGGCCCAGAGGAATTCCCAGAGCCACCTCACCTTCTCACTAAAGGGGAACTGTCCACCTCACCACTCAGATTTTACTCTGAGATATCCAGATGGAATCTGCTTGGGTTCACTGAAGCCTCCTGAGGCAGTGTTTCACTCTTTTGTTATTTGGTGAAAATTCAGCTGAGGCAAGTTTGATGTAATCTTCTAATTGATTACTGGAGTTTAGTCGGTGGGGAGAGGCAAAGGAGCTTCCGGGGTATCACACAGCTGCTCCTGTGGGACCTGGGGAGGCAATGTGTTCCTTTCAAACAGTCATGAGAATTAAATAAATGATTAGACCAGCCTATGTGTAGGGGAGGTAAGTAAGATAACCTTCTCAGAGATGCCATTTTATTGGTTTTACCCTATTTTGTAATTCAACAACCAAGAAAGACTTCAGCAATGTACACAGAGATATGGCATAAATTGACACGTAACTATGTGTGCAGTGATCTCTAGCATTCAGAGAACAAATCAGACTTTTAATTGAAAGTTAAGTTTTGAGGCTTGCAAAATTAGTAGCTTCATTATTCACCATATTATGATTGTCTTCTAACAAAGTAACTCAATGTGATTGAAATATTGAATTCATAATCCTAATAATTAGAGTCAAATTTTTTGAGGCTTGAAAAGGTACTTTTTCACAAAGAGGAATAAATACATGCAGTCATTCTTCATCCTTTATTCATTTAGCAAACGTTTATTGAGCATCACTTACGTGTCGGGGACCGAGGGAGCCTTCAGCTCACATACAATAGCTAATAAAATAGGCACAATTCCTGCCCTGGAATAACTTCCTATTTAGTATAAAAGGAGTGCATTCAATAAATAAACACAAATAAGTATATAAATGTTATTTACAATAAGTGCTATGAAGGTAAATTATATTCACTTAGGATGGTAGACACTAAAAATAAATGTAAAAGTCTCTAGTTACAGACTTCAAATACACAAGAAATAACTGAGTAAAATGAACAGTCTTTCTTTTCCCCTTTCCCTTTTCCTTGCTGTCTATCTTCATGTGCATATAAGACCCTTTTTGTGTCCCTGGCATAGAACCCATCACACTATGTTGAAATCACTTGTGCGTCCTTCGTTCCAGATCATGAACCCTTGGAGGATGGAGACAAGAGCAGAGTTGTTCTCATCTTTGGGTTCAGCAAGCCTCACAGGTGCCTGGCACAGGCAGATGCCCATTCAATGGATCTACAAGTTTTAAAGGAAGATTGAAATGGGTATGCCCCTCCATCCCTAGTACAGACATGCATCTAATCACAACCACAACTTACTGGTTTGGGTCACAGATTTGCCCATTCAGTCATGCTGAGTTCTTCTGGGAAGAATAGGAAAGCTAGAAAACCAACTCTGTTGTCACCACCTTAACTTGGGGAAAGACTGCAGGAGCCGGCCGCGGTGCACTGCAATGGTATTTACAGTTAATTTTGGGAAGTCGTGGAAGATACCAGTGGGCACAGCCAACAGGGATCGAGGGATCTGGTGTTGCCGTCATTTGACAGCGAGACTCAGGTTTCTGTGTTGATTGTGTGGGCCAGCTACCTCCTCCCTGTTTCCAGATCGCTTGACTGAGGAGCGTGGCTGAGTCATTTTCAAAGGCAGTGTCATGTCATTTAAAAACTCCTGGACTTGGCCTGAAAAACATGAATTCGAAGCCTCAGATTCATCCTATGTGAGCTCAATGAACTTCACAAAGTTACTTAATTTTCCTGAGATTTAGTTCTCTCATCTGCCAAAGGAGAGTAGCAGATATATACTACACAGGCTTTGTGATGAGAATCAGATGAAATAGTCAATGTATAATCATTTTGTTAATTGAATGCAGTGTGTCGATTTCAAGATTTTCCCCCCATTCTCATAGAGAATCATTTCCAAAAATGCCCTTTTCTCTGCAACTAAATCATTTCTTCTTTTGAAATTCCCACTATGTAATAAAGTGCCTGAAAAGTAGCAGGTGCTAAATAACCGCTTGTTGCATGAGAGAATTAATAAAGAACTCATGAGGCATTTGCAAGGCAGCTGTTTGGGATTAGTGGGAATTTCTGAGGCCCCATGAAGCTGAGGGCTCAATCCACAGGTGAAAATCATGACCTTGCGTCCTTGGGTTAACCATTCCGAACCAACACTGAATATACAGTCTCCAGCTGGGACGAGTCCTAGCTATTCGTTCCAATCAAGCCTGTGCCATACAAAACGGGGGACCCACCTGCGCTGCGGGGAATGCGGAGCAGATTCCAGGACCGGCTGCACCGTTGCTTAGCCCTGAGACGGTGCACAAATAAAAACAAGTGATCCAGCATCTCCAACTTAAATGAAATTTCTAGACTGAATATTGATTCATTTCACTATGTCATATGTACTTTTAAATTATAGATCTTTGAGACTTTTCTGCTTTTATGATTAAAAAATGACATTTTGTTAAATGTTACTAAAGGTTTTGTAATAAAATACAGCAGTTCCTGGTTTCACCGCTCCTAATTTCACCTTGTCTGCATCATCGGAGGCAATCATTTTCAACTTTTTTGGCTTTTTCCAGGTCTTTAAAAATACTTATATGCCTACTATCTTTTGATTAATCAATCTTAGATAATGTCTGTCTAACTCCTATTACGGCAGATGATAATTTAATTCTCTGACACTGCCGTTCCCTCATTTTCCCCCAATCCTCCTAAATATTATAATAAATATGAAAATTTTGGTTAAATCAGTAGTCAGTGTTGTTATCGTGCTATGCAAATATTATACCTAGCTGAGCATTGTGGCGTTTTATGTTTACATTTCCTTCTTGTTTTTCCTGAAGTTAGTAATTGTCTTGTCTTATCACATCTTTAGATTTTTGTACCCCTTTCCGCATCTTCCCGCTTACACCACTTTTCTGCCAGGTCAGTTGCGTCAGTAACGGGTCACTTCCCGTGTTCTCTCCCACAGGTACTTAGAGACCTCCCGCCTCCGCCTTTCAGGACTGGCTGCTCTGCAGACCAGCGGCATCGCCCTCAGCTTGGGACCTCCCCCCCCGCCCCGCCCCTGGCCATCTAGGAAGTCCCCTTCCCTGGAACCAGAGTCCTCCTTTCCGAAGCTTATGTCTCCTGTGCTTTACTGTCGCATCTATTGTGTTGGAGCATTTGCCCCAGTTGCTTCCTCAGGTTAAAGGTGTGACACAAGGCAGCGCCCCACACGTCTGTCGCCCAGGTCTTCCAGCTCCCCCAGGGCAGGTTGTGTGAACGATGTGATCTGGGCACTTCCCTCTCCCACTATCCTCGAGACTCTTCTCTTCTCTCCTTCCTGTATCTCATGTCATCCTTTTGGTTTTATATTTCCTTTTTTTGCTTTTTTAAAGCAACTTCCTGAGGAAGTGAGTATGAGAGATAATTTTTTTGAGACCTAGCAGGTCAGAAAAGTCCCTTATTGTATAAAACCTAGGTTGGAAATCATTTTCCTTCAGAAATTTGAAGGCATTTCTTGTTTTTAGGTTAGTTTCCAGATTCCTTTGGAGAAATTTGAAGTTATTCTGATATTTTAGTCTTTGTACATGAACTGCTTTTTTTCTGTGAATTCTTTTAGGATCTTCTCTTTGTCCCTACTGATCTGAAATTTCATGTCAATGCCTCTTGGCGGGTATATTAGACCATAATTGTTTCAATAATGCTGCATAACAAGTGACCCTGACTGTCAGTGGCTTTTCTCACTCGTGGGTGTCAACTACCCACGGCTCTGTGTGTGTTTCTGGGTCAAAGTCAGGCATCAAGTTTCTCAGTTTGGGGCCCAGGCTGAAGGAGTATCAGCTCCCTCTAGCATAATCTTCTCAGGGCACAAGGCAGCAGTGTATGACTCAGGCTAAATAGCACAAGCACATTTAAAACCTCTGATCAGATGTGGAGTATAGTAAACCCACATGTGGCCAAGCCCACAGTCAAAGGAGCAGTGACCAAGGCAAGAGTGGGGAGGGGAAGGAGGACCACAAAGGGGGTCCTATATTTCCCACCGGGGCGCCTGATGTCTTCCCTTGAATTGGGCATTGATGGGCCATTTCAGTCTGGAAACTCATGTCTTTCAGTTCCGAGAAATTATTTTGAATAATTTCATTCATAATTTCCTCCCCTCCATATCCTTTATTCTTGATTTCTGGAACTCTTGTTTTCCCAGCCTTGTACCTCTCAGACTTGTGTTCTGATTTTTTTTTCTTTCCTTTTGTTCACCTCATAAGTGGTTTTTTTTTTCCTACTTTTCTGTTCAACTTTATCTTCCAATTCTTCTGTTAAGTTATTAATTTCTGCTGTAAAAGTTTTTTATTTTTTGTAAGAACTCTGTCTTTGTTTTTTGAATGCTCCTTTATAAATACTATCTTGTTCGTATTGCACAAATACAATAACTCCTCTTACTTTTTAGAAGATAAAATATATATAGTTTATTTTTATTTTTTCTATCAGCATAATTTCTCTTTCCTCTAAGTTGTATTTTCCAGTGTTTTTATCTCTTTTATATTAGAGGAATTCTTCAAGAATCCTTTGACACTGGCACATAGTTGAAAGCACAGCATTAAAAACTCGAGTGTATACACTGGGAGCTTGAGTAGGGTTTGTCAGCTGAGCTTTTTCATAGTATGATCTGGCAGAGACATTGCTTGGAGACCCCCTGATGTCAGTATCTCCAGGTTTTGTTTCTTAGGCTGGTCAGACTTTTGGAGAAAACTTAGGGTCTTCTTCCTGGAGAGGGAAGTCCAGCTCAAGGAGCACAGAGAGCTGGGAGTCTCATCTGGCAATGTTCAGTAGGTTTGGATCCACGCAGTATTCCTGTGTTGCACGAGGGTGCACCTGCCATCCAAATATTCTTCCTTCTGTCATCTTTAGAAAGTAAAATCCCCCAGCCTTCCTTGGCATGGGGGAGAGGGGGGAGGAAAGGCATTTGCCCAGAGGCGTGGAAGGGGAGAGAGACTCCTGGCCTCTTGACGCAAAGCATCGAGCCTTCTAAGGATTCTCCACGCAGAATAAGTTAGTTCTTGGCTTTTCCCACTGCAGATTTAAAATGTGGCTTTTTTGGATTGGCTAAGCCAGTTATTTATTATCCATTTGCTTCCCAGCTGCCAAAATGTGGAGTTGTCTCCTCGCCCACTCACCCCATTTTTTGGGTTTATGGATTTTAAAAATATCTTGTAAACGTAGTTTTAGAGGAGGGATGGATGGGAGGGAACAAAAATAGATATACATGTGTTCAACCTACCATCTTTACTTACAAGTAATAATAATTTTTAATGTTTGAACTTTATCCAGATTCTTACTACAAAAGAAATAATAATGTCTCCTTGAAACATCTTTAGTTATGAAGGTTTTGAGGGAGAAAAGTAACATACTTCACCATAGCTATTTCCAGGAAGCCTAATCCTTGAACAGCATCATAAAAACAGCTATCAGTTCTTGAATTACCCCAATAAGTCAAACGCACTCTTGGCTGATTTATATATATTTATTTCCAGTCCTCTGCAGGCTCAGTTATTTATTTATTTTTCCATTGCAAGTGAAGGAACAGAGGGGAAGAAAGTATAAAGAAATTCATTGAGGACACTCAGTTGGTAAGAAGTGACTTTGCTTGAAATCCAGAACAAGAATCAAAGATGTTTTCTCATATTCCATCTGATTTTTTATTTGTCAATGACTGCACCTTACAGAGAACTAAATAAAAGAGTATATTGGTAGAAGTGATGAGAGAGCTAAAATCAAATCGACAATTTATTGATGATCTGTGTGAAACAACACATGAACAGAATAAGGAAAACAGTGATGATTTCTTCTGTCAGTACTTTCTCTATTTCTCTTATATTAAACTTACCTTAAAGCCAACACTGGATTATAGTTCTTCAGTGGCAAATAAACTTTAAGGGAAAAGTCCATGAAACTTGTTGTTTTTAACATTCAGAAAACTAGTTGATTTTCCCTGAAGCTTTTGAAGATGAAATCAGTACTTGCTGATGACTTTGTTGAGAACAAATGAACTTTATATTTAATAGACTGGCCAACATGACCCCCCCCTTGGCCTGATTCAGTTACGAACAGAGTTCAACTTAGGCCTCCCTTGCTGGGTGTTAACAAAGATAATTCAGTCCACAGAAACTTGTCCTGAGTTTTTTCTTTGGTTTCCTGACTCTCCATCACCTAGGACAGAGACAGAAGAGTGCAGAAGTTGTAGCGTAGAGTCTGCCATTGGATAGACCTCATTTTGAGTTCCAATATGGCCATTTCCTAGGTATAACCTTGGGCAAGTTATATACCTTCTCCTAGTCTATTTCATCCTTAGGAAAAAAATGGTAAAGTTAGCATTATTTTACATGTGGGGTTACTTTGAAGATTAAGGTGTTTGTGAAATACTTGGTGTAGGACCTGGCTGTGTATTGGCATTTATGTTCATTCTTTCAGAAATTTATTATTCAAAGTACAATAGACAGTGTACTGGAAGCTGAGTGTTCAGAGATGAATCAGATTTGATTCCTGATCTCATGGAGCTCAGAGGCCAGTGGAGGAGATAGGGTAGAAGTAGCTCATGCTAACAGTCTCCCCTCTGTGAGACCAATCCCTACTGACAGCTCAAACTACTGTCCCCCACTGCCACCACATTGATATATTCAGCACAGATCTTTCCTCTGATCTCAAGATCGATATACCCAACTTTCTATTCACACCTGACTGTCTCAAGAATATCTCAAACTCCACACATCAATATGGTACTTCTCTTCTAAACCTGTTTTTTTTACACCTTTCCTGTCTTTGTGGCAGAGGCACTATGTCCCAGTTGTACAAATTAGGAATCTAGCAATGATCCTTGTAATATTCCTACTTATTATTTTCCAATATCTAATCCATAAACACATGTTCTAAAATTAACTCCAATTCTTACTCAAATCTACTCATTAATATTTCTTCTCTGTTGCCAACTCCCTGAATAAGTTCCAGCCATTTCTTGCTTATATTTCTATTACAACTAGATTACCAGCTTCTTCTCATGGTATCTTCTAATTCATTTTCTTTACTTCATCAAGAGAACTCTTTAATGTGTTTTCAGTGCTCATAAGATAAAAATAACATTCCTTAATAGCCAATATGACCCTGCTGAGGTGCTGCCTACCCCTCTTCCAAGCGTTGTCTTACGGTTGTTTCTTCTCTCTTTACCCTGGCCAAGTGCTCTGTAGTCTTTCAGTTATGCAAATGTACTGGCTCCTTCTCACCACATGGTCTTTGAACATATTGTTCCTACTTTTGGGAGAAGCTCTTGCCCAGCTACTTTGTCTAATTTACTCTAGTCTTCTTCTGACAGCGGCTCAAGTATTGTTTTCTCGAAGGAATCTTCCTTGACTTCTTAGTTTGCTTATAATGTGATCTCATAGGAATTTTATTTTTCTACAGAGCATTAATGTGTATGAGAGATGATCATATATCTCTTATTATGATTATTTGAAAACCTCTTTTGCCTGTCAATGAAGACAGAATATTTTGTTCACTGCTGTATCCTAGAGGCTAGGACAGTGCCTTAAACATAGTAAGTCCTCAACAAATATTTATGAAATGAATGAATAAATTTGTGAAATTTATGAGAGGTAGGACTGCTCTTGCTTCCCCTATCATATCACATCTACAGTCTAGCATGGCTGAGTGCTCAATAAATATGTGCTTAAATGGATAAATGGGTAAAAGATTAAATGAATGAGTAAAACGTTTTGCTAAAGGTGAGGTGTGGACAGCTTGGGAGGTGTCCAACCCAACTGAGGTGGCGGGGAGTCAGGATGCCTTCCCAGAGATGATGATTACTAAGCTAAGAAGAGTCGCTAGTTACGAGTCTGGTGAGTAAGCAGCATGAACAAAGACAAGAGGGGGCCTGGTGCTATGGGGGAGATCCTAAGTACTTCAGCCTCTTTAGGGAGGACGGTATGAGAAAGCGACTGGTGTCTAGTAGCCTGCTCCAAAGAGGACCCAGAAGAAATGCAAAATAATCCCCCATGAGAAGATCTGACAACAGCAGGGATGAGTCAGAAAGAAAACAGGCGACAGCAATTTCCTCTTTACAGAGGCACGGATTACACACTTCTGTATGACTCCAGGAGCTCCTGGGTGTTTGATCAAAAGGCAGCATGAACTGAGCTAAGGAAGGAGCCAGGACCTGCACTGAAGTGACAGGGGAATTGCCACTGAGCTAAAGTGATTAGTCTGAAAGGATAAAATATGAATGGGCAGTGTGAAGGACATGCCGGAAGCTCATAAAATCAAGACCGAAAAACCTGGTGCCAAATAAGCGTAAGGACTTAAAACCCCTGTCCGCCTGAAGAGTCAAGACAAGAGTTGGAAAACAGATTTCTCTTGTGCCCTCTGAGACTTGTTGGAACTCCAGTTCACAATCAGAATTGCCCTCAACGAATCCTGAGCGTGCCGGCGTGGATCCCTTGCACACGCTGACCCAGACAGCGGGTCCTCACAGGGCGTCCCTCCCTGCCCCCTCCTGAGCCCGGCCTCCTTGCGCGGTGGGGCCGCCGTGCCAGGCGACCAAGGTACCAGTGAGTCACTGTGCAGCAGCTGAGGCTGCTCCGTACTAGTGCCCTCTGACCTCTGGCACTCTCCCCTCCCTCCCCCTCCCAGGATTTGGTGGCACGGCACTCGAGCAGCTGTAGGCCCCTCGGTGACCCCGCACTGGGCATCACATTTCCCTGCCCTGCTACACTGTCAAGCAGGGATGCTTCCTGTTCTTGTGTCTCAGTCTCACATCACACAGATTTTACTCAAACTGTTCTTTCAGGCTTTAACCCACAGTCCCTTTTCCAAGGACTCAGATGTGAATTCGTGGAGTATGGACCTGAGAACAATGAGTGGTAGACGGTTTTCCTCAGAACAGGTCCTCTTGCTCACGCTGCGGTGTCTTCCTCATAGGAAGCTTAGGTGACGCACTCTTCCCTTGGAATGAGCTCTCTCCTGGGCACAGTCCCGTGTGTAGACAGAGCTTTTCCTGTCTGCAGGCTGTGGCTACATACATAGTCCTCGTATATTTGCAGTTCAACTGCAAATGTAAATGTCCACAACACCTTTGGTAATAGTATAATTTAATGCACGGGAAAGAAACACAGTAGTTTAAGGGAAATTCAAGCATAATACCTTACAGCCACGTTATGTTTTATAGCATGCAAAGCCTATATATATATTTTTTATATATATATTATATATATATAAAATCAGTTTATCCTCACATCAATCTTAAGAGGAGAGCAGGATATACAGATGTCTACCCTACAGAGCTGTTCAGATTCAGTCAGTATGATTCTTTCCAGTTCTATGTTCTTCTGTCTTTGTTGTTCATTATTCATGGAGACCAGTGCTTCTTTGATTTCTCCAAGAACCCGTCTTTGCCCACCAGCAGCTCACGTGCTTCCTGTTTTCTGTCCTTGCTCATTTGTTATTCTAGTTACAGCCTTTTTCCAACCAACGCCCACTTCTCTACCCCGTTCTGCTGCAACAGAGCTTCTCTCCTCACTGTTCTCACGTTTCCCTCCTGCGCTCGGGCTGCTTCCACACCTCTGCTCCACTTGCCTCCAAAGGACCTTTCTGGGTCTTCCTCACCCTTCCTTGCCCTCTGCCAGCGAACATCCAGTAAGTAGCTTTCCCTGCCGGCATTTGCCGTCATGTGCCATGTTACCAAAAGCTGTCAAGAAAGGCCAAACGTGTGGACTCTGGAATGGTTGATGTTTGGTGTGGAGCCTTCTGAACACAGAGGAGCCACAAATGCCTGACAAGCACATGCCAGTGACAGGGACAGCAGGAGGCTGTTGTCAGTTCAGGTGGAGACCCAGAAGATTCCTCTCCACAGGGATTCATTCAACCCCTGGAACCATGTGACCACTCTGACTTTCTAAGCTAAGTGTCAACTGAAAAACTAGTCATTGCCTGCCTCTGTTGTCAGATTTGGGGGAGTGTGTGTATATGCACAAGTGGGGTTTGTTCTCCCACGGATGGATCTGAAGACCTCCTCTTCCAGCTTGGTCATCAAGGTCAGGTGCTGTGCCTTGGACTCAGGTCCAGTGTCTTTCTTTACCACTTCTCATCTGCCCAGACTTGGGCAGGTCCAAGGACCTCTTCTCACACCCACCTTCAGCAGGCTCCTTCACAGAAAGGGAGTGGCCGTGTCTGTTCCACCCACCGCAGGAGGCTGCTGTAGGAGTGAAAAGGGACCCTGTGTACATGTGAAATCCTGTTGAAAACTATAATGTCCTGTGTCCATGAGCCTGGATGCAAGACGGTTGAGGTCTGGGTTTAAAGCAGTTGTGGGTGGTCAGTAATGAACAGCGGTACTGAACACAGAGAAATATTTTCATCATGGCCTATATTAGCAGTACAATTCTGATCCTGAAATCTTATACTGTCCAAAATCATGATATATTCTTTGAATTTTACTCAGATTCTGGAATTTAGAAAAGTCATAAATGCTCCTGTGGCCTTTGGATAGTACAGAATAATTTTGAAAGAAAAGCAAGAGCACCTCACTCAATGCCCTAGTACATTGAAACTCACAAAATTAATATTTCTAAAGCTATATTTAATTTTATATTTGGAAGGAACCTGAAAAAAATGCAGTCAAATTCCATCATGCCACACAACAAGAACCAGGGCCACAGCATGTTAAGTGTGTACCTGATGTTACACAGGAGAGGAACGACAGAGTTGCATGGAGAGCCCTCCCCTGTGCCAGGCCAATGCCCTCTTCTCTGCATAGTGTTTTCCCTTAATGTTCTGCTCATGTATGTAAATTAATAAGGAGATTTGATGAAAACTTATAAACATTAGTAATCTAAGTCTCTGCATCTTAAAAGTATTTGTTACAAGAAAAAACTAATGCTTAAGTCCAAGCATAATTCAATCCACATTCATAAGAAATTCTCTGAACTATCTGCAATTTTAACATAATTTTTACCATATGTTTTCAACATTTTTCAGGCTATCATCAAGAATCGCTTGAACTATTACAGAAGTTTTTCGAAGGATCTCCCTGTACTTGCTGGTGCCTCTCACTAATGTATACCACACCCTTTGCTGAGGGATTCCCCTATACACACACGCCACATCATGAGACTTCTCTGCTTCAGCATCACCAATGATCTTCCATTTCTCCTGGAATAAAGTCAGAAGTGTTTTGATCTGGCCTCATGAAATAGTGTGCTCCCTTTTGCTGTCTTCTTTCTAACCACACTTGACTATTTGATGACCTCGACCACGTCTACTGTCTACTGGCTGCTTCCTGGAACGTTCTGCCACACTTGACTTCCTGCTCATTCCTAGAAAGGTCTTCACCAGATCAAGTACCTTTGATCACATTATGTGGTTGTAAATGTATGCTATATCATTGTCATTGTTTGCTTAGCGTTTAATTTCACTGCTAGATTCTAAGTCTCAGGGAGTGGGGACCAAAACTGCTTTTATAATCCCAGGGCCTAGGAAGGGACTGGATGCATAGTTGGGATTCAGGAAATATTACCTGATGGACTTCCAGCCTCACCTTGGTCAGTTTCTGCTGACTTTGGCAATTTCCAGTGGAGTCAAATTCTCA
Source organism: Daubentonia madagascariensis (assembly GCA_023783475.1). Classification (NCBI taxonomy): domain Eukaryota; kingdom Metazoa; phylum Chordata; class Mammalia; order Primates; family Daubentoniidae; genus Daubentonia; species Daubentonia madagascariensis. Next base: position 4,870,004 of record JAKFHU010001035.1, read on the forward strand.
AGCTGGACCCTGGATGGCTTTGATGTCGCCTGCTGAGTGGACTCAGTATCTGACCCCGTCCCACTCCAGATTCCCCTAGTTTAACTCACTGGGTCTTAACCACCTGTCCGAACTCTCCACAATGTTTGGTCTGGGCCCAGCCCTGTCTTCATCTCCTCTGGGCTTACTGTAACAGGTGGGTCAAGGCACTAGGCACCACCTCCTCCTCCTGGGTCAATAGCATCTCCCTTCTTGCCATTTATGTTTGATTTGCATCCTGAGAGCCAGCGGAGAGACTGACATCCCCCAACACTTACTTCCTCTGCCAAGGAGGGTAAACTCTTAAGAAGTTCTCAGCTTGTGGCTGAGCAGCTGAAGCTCTAAATGGTGGAAGTTCCAGCATCTGTGGGTAGATGTTCAAACATTTAAACATGTGCCAGGAACATCTAACTGCTGGGTGTCAGGTAGGGCTGGTCCTGAGTTAAGAGAATGGGGTAAAAGCTGAGGGACATAAAATATTTTGGTAACCGGAAAGAATGACTGCTATGTTTTGAGCACCTACTGTATTCTAAGTGCTTTACATATCGTCTCTCGTCTGCTCTTCACGACAACCTCATATAGAAGGGACTGTTGTTCTCATTCACATCTTCCCACCCATAAAAGTTAGTGGGAGAAAGGCAGAGGCCTCACACCCATGGCCGCCAACATGACTGGGCCCCATTCCTGTTCTATCCACACAACAGGGTGCTCACCTCACTGGTCAGTGATGGTGTGCAAATTAAAACCACACTGAAACCACCAGAATGGAAAAATGAAAAGTTCTATCAAAAGCCCACATTGAGAAAGTTTTGGAGCAATGGGTACTCTTTTACCTGCTTTGGGTATACCTTGGTACAATTACACTGGAAGGCTTTTTGGAACTGTCAAGTAAAGTTGAACTCAGCAATTCTTCATTTAAAAGCCTGTCCTAGACACTTTTGCACATGTGCCAAAGAAACATGAACAAGGCTGTTCATAGAAGCATTTGACAGAATGTTGCATAAACAACTTTGTGATATAATCACCATATAGGAATACTAAAACTGAAGGAATCTCAGCTGAGCACATCCACAAGGATGAAGCTCAAAAACATCATGTTAGGTGAGAAAGATAAATTGGAGAATAATAGAAACAGTATAATCAATTGAGGAAAATGAAAAGTTAAACAATATATCAATTGGGGAGATAGAATGATGATAGATGATAGATAATAAAATTTTGAAGGAAAGCAAAGAATTTAAATTTAAATTTATAATTGATGATGTGGCATCCTTTCTCCAGAAAGAAGATGGACTTTGCATTTGGGAAATGGCACCAGGATGCTTCAAAATTATTGGTTTTATTTCACTTCTCAAGTTTGTGCTGAATATTTCTTAAACTCGGGTGTTTATTTTACTGTTATTCTTAAATAAGATATATTATGTGAATTTTTTATCCATGTGATATTTTATAAAAAAATACAAATGACAAAATCACAAAATGTAACTTCAGACACTATTGCAGTTTTTTTTACTGTAACAGAGGAATAAATTATATGGCTCTGCTTTTTCATAATTTATAATAAACAAGGCAGAATCTTCAGTTCTATTGAAAATGATGAGAAAGGCTATTCTATCATATTGTAAAACAGAAGGAAAAAACTTTTCTGTCTTAGTTCATTTGTGCTGCTATGACAAAATACCTGAAACTGGGTAATTAATAAAGAACAGAAATTTATTTCTCACAGTTCTGGAGGCTGGAAATTCCAAGATCAAGGTGCTGGCAGGTTCAGCGTCTAGTAAGGGCCTGTTCTCCGCTTCCAAGATGGCTCCTTGCTTCTGCCTCAGGAGGGGAGGAGTGCTGTGTCCTCACAGAGCCGAAGAGCAAAAGAGCAAGAGGGGCGAACTCTCTCTGAAGCCTCTTTCATAAGGGCATTAATTTATTCATGAGGGTGGAGCCCTCATGATTTAATCCTTCCCAGAAGACCCCACCTCTCGATACCACCACAATGAGGCTCCAGTTTCAACATGAACTTTGGAGGGGACACACATTCAAACCGTAGCACTCCCACACGTTGAAAATCACAGAGCCATAGATCCTCTGATTTAGAACACATCGTAGAGTTAATCTAGTCCAAGCTGATGTGAAGTATAGACCAACAAACTCTATTTCTCTTCTTTTTGCAATTTTAATGCACCTCTAATAACTTGATCTTATTTGACCTCTGTATTAAATATGTTCATAGACTGATAAACATATGTTAACTTCATTTACTTCATCAACAATTGTTTTCTCAATGCTTATTATGTGCATGGCATGGCCATCAGGCAATAAGGACACCAACAGAAGTAAGATTTGGTGCTAGTCTTTAGTTAGGTCAGTGTGTAATAGGGAAGGCAGGCTGAGAAATAGAAATATAGTTACACATTTGGTAAACAGTATGAGAGAAGCATCGGGTTCCCTGTGAGCACGAAGAATGAGCACCCTGTCCAACTGGGAGGATCAAGAAGGACTTCCCGGAGAAGAGGACTTCCAACTGGTCTTGAAGGAGGGGGAGCCGCTCCCCAGGAGAAGGTGGGGGAAGGGGCTTTCAGAAAAAGGGACTGGAGCAGGAACAGGGAGTAGCATAACTTGCCAAGGAAATACCAAGTATTATAATTATTCTGGAGAACATATTATTTTTGCCAAATTATGGGAAAAAATGTGAGAACTCCAGAAGGATTTTTGGCCTTTATTTTGTGTCTGGGTGTCTAAGAGTCACACCTGAGAGCTCTTGGCCAGACATCGGGGCACAGATTCACATCCTGATCTGCCACCTACAAGCTGTGTGTCCCTGGGCAAGTCCCTTGACATTCATTGAATTTCATTTTCCTCATCTGCAAAATGAGGCAAAAAACACTCAACTCCAGTGGCCTTCTGGGTGCCTTGCACAGGACCTGGCCTTTAGGAAGATGAATTGTGAAGCTTCAGTAGAATAACAGATCTAGAAGTATTTTGGACAGTACAAAGTGCAGGGATGGGTATTTTAATAGCACATTAAGATGACAGTTAAGATGACAGGGACAGTCCTTGCTGAGATGCACATATGCCAACTTCTAGTGGCAATGGCCGCAGCAGGGGAAATGTGGCTGCCTGAATGTGACCTAAATACATCATGCTGCTTAAACCCTTGGAACAACAAAGGCAATTACCTCAGTACAGAACATTCACAGTGAGATCAGGTAGGTTTTACTCACCTCAGAGCCTTCGGTCTCCTCTTAACATCACAGTCATTCAAAAACTATGTAAAAAAAATTAACTTGACCAGCATGGTAAGCTGTTCTGGGCTGATTTGCCTGGTGGACTTGAATAGTTCAAATCAATTAACTCCAGCTGAGAAGTTCTTGTTACAATGTCACCTTCAAGTTAAATAATATGGAGAGTCTTTGTCCTGAACAGTTGGTGTTCCTGGTTCCTTTTTAACTTTGAATCTGAGTTCTTGCAAGATTCTAACGATTACTATTTTGGTAAGATAATGTGCCCTAATAACTCAATGGAGACTTAAATTAGTATGCCTACTGTTTGCCAGACACTGTACCAGGAGTTTTGTAGACACTGTTTATGAAGCAAAAATCTTCATAAAGATTTTTTGAAGTAGTTATTATTACCCACGTTGTAAGATAAAACAATTGTGGCACACAGAGTTTGAGTAATTTACCCCAAATCACAAGATCTCTAGATGGGGGAATGAGGTTCAAACCCAGGTTAAGTAATTAATACCCTATGTTTTCTCCACTGCAAATAGGGTCTCCAAACTTCTGGAAGCATTGATAGATTTAACAAATTAATTGATGCTAGTTCCCTGGATGTCTGAACAGATCACTTTTTGCTTTTTAAGCTGTTTCTAGCTGGAAAGTCCTAATGTCATGCTAAGAGGTAAGCACTGTCCCAGTGCATCACCCCCAGTGGCAAAGGGCTCCCCCACCCCCGGGGTGTGGTGTGCCATCCTGGGCTGCGTGTCCAGTCCACCTCGCTCCTGGAAGGGAGCTTGGAGAAGCGGATGCGGTTGCGCAGGAGGGGGTGCGGGGGGCAGTTGAAGAGGGAGCTTCCACAGCTGCTCCAGCCTGAGCTCTTGTTTCCCTGACAGGTCTGAATCTTCCGTGACAGTCAACGTGGAAGAGTGTGTCTCTCTCCAGGGTTCTGACTGCCTTACTATTAATATTAAAACATTTTGGGTTCAGAGTTAACCCCCAAGTTCTCTAGAACATTGGATTATAAACTCATTTTGACAGACCCAGGCTAGGACAAATTTTATATTTTAACTCACTGTCCACAAATACATATGTGTGTTTCATACACACACACATCTTGTGATGCACAAGATTTTCTCTTTCACTCTGTTCCGTTCCATTACATTCTATTTTCTTTCACGCTAAAGAATTCTGGACAAAGCTCAGTAAATTGATTTCATGACCCCCTGGGTCAGGGCCTGAAGTTTGAAAAATACTACTGTAGACTAACTCAGAAATCCCTGTGTCCCTACTGTAGTCTACGTGAATCTCTGCCTGCCCTTGAGGACACAGAACCTACAGAGGTTATGGGGGCCACCGCTTGGTTCCCTCACACTCTGGGCAGCTCGCCGTGCAGTTTGCATGGAGACATACTTGTCCACACACGTCCTTCCCTCATCAGAGAATCCTTGAGAACGAAGCCTGGACCTCATTCTTTTTCCCATATCCCACACCTAGCCCAGGTGTGGGACATAACAGCTCAGCATGTCTTTGCTGAATGAATGAATCAGAAGCCTCCCCTCCAGACTGCCATATTGTGCAAGTATGAGGGTGGGATAATATCTATATAGCCCCTTTCACATTGTTTTCACGTAGAATATATGATATATATAGATTATATAATATATATAGCTTATATGATCTATCATAGAAAATATGATATATATAGAATATGTGATATATAGATTATATAACATACAGATTATATACATTGTATATTGTACATGCATAGTTCATATATGCCTCATGTTCATATTATCCTCATGTATATATCACATATATCTCACCATCATATGTAGGATATATGATATATATAATCATACATATATCATGCTTATATAAAGTATATATAGCATATATTCTACATGAATACAACATGATGAAAGTGGCATTCTGTCTCATCAGTCCATTTATACTTTCCCTTACCAAAAACAAACTTTCATGCTCCCTGACTTTATTTACTGCTATATTTTTATCTATAGAAATAATTGACATCTAATATTATATATATTTTACTTATGTTTTGGTTATTTGTTGTCTTCTTCCACAGAATTCAAGCTTTGAGAAGCTTTAAGATGTTGAAATTTTTGTATCTTTTATTCCCTACTTTATAGTGCCTGGCATATACTAGCTGCTTAGTTAATATTTGTTGGATGAACGAATGAAGGAAGAAATCAGTGTTTCTCTGGAATAGTGACTGCTGACTCTTAAGTACTCACTACACACTGAGCACTTGAGATTCAACCCAAAAATTTGCAAGAGTGTAGTGGTGGCTTAGGATTTGAGAGTAGTCCTGCTGGAAGAATACACACCTGAGCGCACAGTGAAGGAGCCCCTGTGGGTCCCAACCAGCTCCACCTGCTGAGGGGTAATGAAATAATGAAATCCACTAGGTATTAGTCATGGCCCTCTCTGGCCAATTCTTGACCCAAACTCTTTAGAGATATTAGGGCCAGGACCAGAACGGGATCACTGCTAATAACATGCATCCTCTTCAACCAATATTTTCTTAACATTTGTCTGCTTTTTTAAGAGGACTGCTATTTGAAAAAAGGACACAATAGTATTAATGAAAGTATCAGAATAACATAGTGTAAGAGTTCATATTTAAGAGTTCTTACATGCTCTTTAATGGAACTGGCTCAGGACAGATGCCACACATATTCCCATGACAAATTCTTCCTTCCTCTGTCCATTGCTCCCGCCCTTCCTTTCTTCTCTCTTTTTTATACATTATTTGCTCTGTAACACATGTTGAGCATCTTAAAGAGCTCACAGTGTATGAGATAGAAAGGCAAGCACATAGTACAGTGTGGTAGGTGTCATGATGGAGGTTGATAAAAGGTTAAGATTGAGCTGCTGCTTAGAAAATGAAAGGCTCTGTGTAAATAGCAAATTATTTTCATTTAGTGTTCAGCCTGGTTGGGCCTCGGAGCCCTAGAGATAGACTAGAAAACAGAGGTAGGAATGATTTCATGTGGCTTATTGATGTGCATATCCAATGCAGCATTTAAGGCTGTGATCATTTAGAGAATAAAAACAAACATCTACATTCTTCTCCTTCAAGCAAAAGTGCCCAAGTGTGGAATATGGCAGGTGATATTGCCACTTTACTCAATTGATCAAATGGTTTGATCAATAGGTTGAAGATTGAGAGAAAGAAATCAATAGACACAGAGAGAATTTAAAACTCTGTTTATATAATCAATTGATTAAGGGAATTGATTTGAAAGATACAAACAAAAGGAAAGGGCTTAGAAGCAAAGCAGACAAAAATTATTTCTTATCTTTTAGTGGAGAAAGAGATAAATGTGAACTGGGATATTTGATTTAAATAAATATGGAAGAGGCAAAATTAAGAGGTGTGTTAAGGTTCTTAAAAACACATGTTTTTGATAGACGTGTAGTATATAATATATTGTAAACACGTACGTATTTTACTTGCCATTTCTTGGTTGCTGGTGGCTTGATAGGCAACACTGGGCAATGGAAAGAGCTCTGAGCTTGACTGTAGAAGATTATACCAGTCACAGTTTAGTTAGAAGCAGCAGAAAACAACTCCAACTGAAATAAGCAGAAAAGGACTCTATTGCAAGGACACTGTATTTGATAGTTCACATCAATTACTCAGCCAACACAGTAACCTCATTTTTGCCTGGTTCATCCTGTGGTACAAAGAGCCCTAAATGGCCTCACCAAAAATTCATTGGTAATATTGTTGTGGTTTTTTTGGAAACATTCCTCCTTTGGTGACCAAAATCTTGAAATCAGCAGAACTTAGAGTCACAGTGAGGAATCACGTTTTTTCGAGTGCGTCATTGAGTATAACAGCGAAGGTCCCATTCCTGTTTCCTAGAACCATGCGTCCTGAATGTGAGACAACGTGTGCATTGTTTGTGTAGGAGACATCTTCTCCAACCTCACCAGCTTTTCAACTTCAATAGTTCGCTCCAGTTTTATAAGGCCGACCACCACTGGGTAATGGAATACGTGATAATACTGATGCATATCACAGGCATTATATCTTCCACTATAGAGTAAATCCTTTGGTTGAAGAGATGTTGTGTGACCTACCAAGATGGTGTTAAACCCTCTGTATATCAGAGAAAAGAGCCGTTACCATTTGCCTTCTGAACCAAAGAAACTTTTCTTCTTAAATATATATCTTTAAATCAGAAGGAAGAATTTATAGAAGTAAGATTAAAGGATGGGAAAAACAATTTTACTAGAAATTTTAATAAGAACTTCAAGATAGCCTGCCTTTTTGTGTCAAGTAAATTTCAGAACACAAACATCATAAAAAAGGAAGGATTACTGTCACATTTCCTTTTAATAAGGTGAGATAGTCCAGGTTCTTGCCACAAAATCTAGAGTGATGAAGACCTTCTTTTTAATGAGCAACTCCATGATGACACTATATTTCCACTTGAAGGCCTGTAGTATGAGATATCACTTATATAATCAATGTCATCACCAACTTTAAAATCTAAAGCTGTGCTACTAGCTACATATGACTATTTATATTTGAATGATTTCAACTAAATACAATTTAAAGTTCAGTTTCTCAGTCACACTAGCCACATCAGATGCGTTCAACAGCCCTATGTGGATACTTTATGGACAGTGCAGACATAGAATATTTCCCTCATAGAAGAAGTACTGCTAAATTTCCTTCCTTTTTTAAGGCTGAATAATACTGAATAATATTACAATAATAATAACATTGTATTTTTATTCTACATTTTCTATATCCATTCATCTGTTGATGGACATTTAGATTATTTACAATAAATATGTGACAATATGAATGAATCTTGAGAACATCATGCACAGAAACACAAATACTGCATGATTTCACTTATGTGAGGTCTCTAAAATAGTCAAAATCATAGACTCAAAGAGTGGAATGTGATTTCCAGGGGCTTCAGGGTGGGGAAAATGAGTCCTTTCTGGTCAATGGGCATAAAGTTTCAGTTAAGCAAGATGAATAAGTTCTAGAGATCTGCAGTACAACATCGTACCTATAGTCAACAATCAGATATTGTACAGTTAAAAACATTTGTTAATGGTGTAGATCTCATTTTGAGTGTTCTTATCACAATAAAATAAAATTAATAAAGTAAGAAAAAAACTGTTGGAGACCACTGATGTGGAGAGGAGATGCATGCATTTTCTGATTTGCTTAACAATTGCAAAATGTCTTCCTATGTCAATTTGTCTTCCATGAAACTGGTCCCTGGTGCCAAAAAGGTCGGGAACCGCTGCCCTAGAGGAGGAAAGATCATGCCCCAGTTGAGGGCCACTGCTCTAGCAGTTAAAATATACATCTTTAACCTATCACAATCTACTTTCAAATAATATTGTTATTTCACTTATAATATCAGAACCATGCCATGGTGTATTTCCATTTTCCCCTTTATGTGCTACTGTTGTCTTATATTTTACTTTTATATATATTATGAATACTTTCGTACAATTGGTTTTGATTACTTTCAATTTTAGCAGTAAATTATCTTCTAAATTAATTAAAAATAAAAGGAGAAATGTCATTTTTATTTACCTACGTGTATTAGTCCATTTTGTGTTGCTATTAAGGAAATATCTGAGGCTGGGTAATTTATAAAGAAAAGAGGTTTATTTGGCTCACGGTTCTGGAGGCTGTATAAGGAACATGGTGCCAGCATCTGCTTCTGCTGAGGGCTTCAGGAAGCTTCCAATCAAGGCGGAAGGCAAAGGGGGAGCAGGTGTGTCACATGGCAAGAGAAGGAGCAAGAAAGAGAGAGAGGCAGGGATGCCACACTCTTTAAACAACCAGCTCTTCTCTGAACAGAGCAAGAACTCACTCATTACTGTGGGGAGGGCACCAAGCCATTCATGAGGGATCCACCCTATGACCCAAATACCTCCCACCAGGCCCCACCACCACCATGAGATTTGGAGGGGACAAACATCCAAACTGTATTACTACCTATTCATCATTTCTAGTACTCTTCATTCCTGTTTAAACCCAAGTTTCTGCCTGGTATTATTTTCTTTTCAGCCAGAGGAAATTAGTTTTTTTCATAGTGCAGATCTCCTGGCGATTAATTATCTCAGATTTTCTTTGTCTGGAAAAAGTTTTTATTTTGCTTTTTTTTAAAGGAAATTTTCACTAGATATAAAATTCTAGGTTTATAGGATTTATTTTTCCTTTCAGTGTTTCAAAGTCCATTATCTTCTGGGCTGTATTATTCCTAACAGGAAGTCTGTGATGATTCTTACCTTTGTACTCTTGTATTTTATTTGTCTCTTTTTTTTCCCTCTGATGCCTTTTAAGATTTTTTTTTTTTTATCAACTAGATTATGATGTGCATTCCTGTGGTTTACCTTTGTTTATAATACTTGGGTTCCTTGAGCATCCCAGTTCTATGAGTTCATAGTTTTCACCAAATGTGAAAATGTGAAAAATATCACAGCCATTACGTCTTTGAAAAAAAAATTTTTCTGTCTCCCTTCACCCCTTTCTCGAAGTCAAAATACGCATGTGTTACACTGCTTGATATAATTCTACAGAACATGAGTGTTCTGTTCCTTTGCTTTTTCAGTCTTTTTTTTCCTCTTCCTATATATTCAAATTTACTGATCTCTTATTTTGCATTGTCCAACTTGCTGTTAATTCTAACAGATGACGTTTTATTCAAAATATGCTTCAGCTCTAGAAGTTGTACTTTTTCTCTTTTATATCTTCAAATTTGTATCTCATATTCATATTTTCCTCTCAATTTTCTTGTATTTTTTTAATAGCTATTTTAAAGTCCTGCCTGATAACGACATCATCTTTGCCATTTCTAATATTTCTATTTACTGGTCTTTTTTTCAGGGTAATGCTCACATTTGCCAGCTTCTCTTTACGCTTAGTATTTTTTTGATGGATTCTGGACATTGTAAATGCTATGTTGTCAGTGTCTGGATTTTGTTATCTTTCTTCAAAGAGTGGTGAATTCTGTTTTGATTGGCAGTTAAGTTCTACGAAGATCATCTTGATCATTTCAAATCTTGTCTTTATGCTTCATAAGATCATATCTGGACAAGCCTTGATTCTAGATCAAATTTAGCACTACCACCAAGCTGTGGCTCTGATGGGCTCACTACTGGATGCCTCAGCACTCGCTAAGTTGCTCTTTGGTTGTGTGGAGCTTGACTGTATCTCAGCCTCATATGAACTCTGGGAATTGTTTAGTTTATTGATTCTTAGTAGTTCTTTTCCTGGACTCATGGAATTTTACTGTATTGTACACATGGCTTATCTGTCAGACTCAAGGGGCTACTTAAGAAGATTTTGGGGGCTTTTTCTTTGCACAGGCTCCTATCTCTGCTACACTCTGCTCCAAAAATTCTAGCTGCTGCAGCCACTCCAAATGCTGAGCTCCCACTCATCAATTCAGTTAGACTTTTTATTAATTTATGTAGACTTATTATTTTACCCATGTGACAAACATAGCCTGGAATAAAATTATATTCTTCCTCTCTTGGTTTAATCCAGGGGTTGGGAAACTTTCTCTATAAAGAGCAAGATAGTAAATATCTGGCTCTTCTTTGGTTTCCTGAGCTACTGTCCAGGAACTAGCTCGAAATGAAAAGCTGGTATAGGGCCCCCTCACCCGATTCCCCTCTGTCAGGCACCATAGTCTTGAGCTGCCTGTTGTCAAATATTTGAAAACAGTTTTATGTATCTCGTCTAGTTTTCTAGTTGTTCATAGTGAGAGAGCAAGATTGGATTTAGTTATTCCATCATGGATTCATAGGATTTTTATAAAGAAAAACTGGGATGATGGATATAAATGCACTTTGCAAACTACTTTAGGATGGAAAGAACACAGTGAAGATGACAATGGCCTAGTTCCTCAGTGTCCTGCCCAAGGGTCCATACTTGCCTTTAAGTGCATATTCTGAAAGTAGAGGCTTCCATTTCCATTATGCTCTGTGGGGAATGACCAAGGGTTAGCTCACCTGCATGTGTTTCTCCCTCTCTCTGACTCGCTGCCACGACTAAGACGTTCATCATTTGAGTAATACATGAGTGTTAAAGTAATTTGTTTCCAGAAGGCCTAAGGTAAAGGCCAACTATGGCATGTGGAAAGACCTTACCTGGGTAAGCTCACGGCGTCACTACTTGGGTAGTCATCACCTTGAACTACAAATAGGAAGAGTCTGTGAGGCAGTTAGTGAGCACAGAAGGTGAGAAAGAGGAGGATCCAGAGTTCAGGGTCCGCAGTGGCAGGGGGTCTTTCCGATGGGCCACAGGGCAGACCTTCCTGACACGCAGTCCTCCTGCTCCATCTACATAATCACGTCAGATTAAACCTCTGGGATGAAAACTGTCACCTTGTGACCACACTTGATCTTATTCTAATCCAGTCCTTAAAACGGCACTTGGGCCTGTCTCTGTACTTTTCTGTCATCATTTGCTCCACTTTAACCCTCTACCCCCATCAAGAATCAGTAAGACTCACTGGCTAAATTTTACCCATCCTTAATGGCTCATATTGCATTCTCTCTAGGAAACCCTTCCCAGCACTTTGTAATAATTTCCTCCATTCGTTTGTGAACTCAAGTTGACTGAGCACCTCCCCTGCACTAGGCTCTGTGCTGCTCACTGGGGACAGAGAAAGGAGTAAAAGACAGTCATGGCCCTCTAAGGCCTCCAGGACTTATTCTTGCTGTGTCTATAGTTTTTCTACCTTGTACTTTCTGATGAATGTTTTTAGATGTTTCAATGCCCCTAGACGAAACAAGCCTTCATGATAAAGGGTCATATCTTCCCTCCCTTTGGTTCCACAATATTCCTGACCTTTCTGGAAAAGACGTTCCTATACATCATTATAGAGAATACATCTACTCCACCAAGAGTGAGTCCTCCTTCCATAAATCCATAGATCCTTACTGAGTACTTGCCCCTTTATCCCTGGTTACACATCTCCTGCTAACATTTTCTGCCTTGTCTTAAAGCATGTGCCCTTCACTGTCTCTGCTCTTGTCCCCTGGTTATTCTTCCAGTTTCCTTAATGTGCCTCCAACTCTCTCCTCCTAGGTCCTTTGTGTGTGAATCTAGGTTGTCTGAGCTTGAAAAATTTATCCCAGAGCTTGAAAACCTGCTTGGCATATCATGAGTGCTCAAAAATTTTTTGTTGAACATATGAACAAATTACAAACAAACTGTAGGAGTATATGTCCAGATACACCACTAAGAGCATAAAATTGTTTCCTTAGCAAATCAGGACTGGGATTAACAGGGAGGTTGAAGAGGTGAGTGGCAGCCTTGGTTGGAGACCCCTGACATTTGGTTTCATGAAGAAAATCTGGTAAACCTTCCTGCCAAAAGTTTTTCTTTTAAATCAGTTTGAATGAGTATCAATGATACTAAAAACTTTTTAATCCTAAATTTTAAAAAAATGCTGTATTTCATTATAAGAGGAATATAGCCAGCCTAACTCACAAAAAATATTTCCTAAAAATGTCAGGTTGTGTCCTACATCATTCACTCAACATGGAACATTTCCCAGCAGGTCGTACTTGCCCTGCTTCCTGTTGCACAGAGACTCTAGACAAGGGGAAATCACGTGGACCAGAGATGGGCGTGACCAGGGGGTTTCCAGAAAGAGTCACCAGTGATTCCAAGATGGCAGGTCTCTGTTTAATTAGAACACATTTCAGTGGCCCTGCCACGAGTCCCTTTCCTGAGCTCTGCCTTCCATCTCACCGTTTTGCTCATTTTCCTCTGCTTTTTAAATACCTAAATTTTCTTCCTTAGCCTTTTTACCTATTTACGTAACAGTTTCTGCTAAAGAGAAGATAAAACTCTTTATAGCAGCCAGACCATGACGCAGAAGGCCTGAGCTCGCTCTCCTGGCCCTGGTACCAACTGGTGCCGCGTCCTCGGTCCCTCAGCCTGCCTGGACCTGTTTTCTTACTTGTAGGAGGAGGGAGCCCCCTTCAGAATTAAGAGTCTATAAATAGTCTTTTATGAGGGCTCTTAAAATGTCTGGTAGGTTATCTCCATCACTTGGTTACCTAGCATTTTACTTCTTCAAACAAAATACAACAAATGTTCCTTGGAGTAATTCCCTTTTCTAGCTTTTGAGACCTCCCATTCGGCTTTATACCGAAGAGCCGGCTTCTCACACTTCCGTGGGGGTTGTGAAGAGCTCTGTCTCTGAGGGTAGATCATGCATCACTAAGACCAGATTGCAATTATGGCATCTAATAATACAAAGCTCATTTCAGCAAAAACATTAAACATGAAACATGAAGCAGAGGCATGTGTAAATTAATATTTCCATCTGGTTATCTGCCTAGATCCTCCTAGCTAGCCTGCTTTATTACACATTTAGGATCAGAGCTAAAGCCCATAGATGTTTCCCGGTATTCTGTTCTACTCCCTTTCTCAGTCTAAACTTCTTCTTCTATTTGTTTATTTATTTTTCAGGCGAGTGGCTAATTTCATTTTCTCCAAAGTTGTGCACACACTTAAAATAAAGCAAGTGTCTTTGTCAGACTCAAATTCTTATTTCAGCTTTCCAAAGACTTTCACGTTGTAAGTTTTCTCTTTCAGTATTTACATTTAATAGTTGTAAAATAACTTGTTTACATGGATTTTATTTCCCCATTTTAAGTGTTACCTAGTGACCTGCTCCTGTGGAACCTGTCCCCTCACAGAGCTGCTTTCCCCTGACTCCTGTGCATTAAACCACCTGTTTTCACTTGAGTCAGCACCCAGGGTTTCCATCAGCATGTCCACGTTGTGCATAGATGAGTCATGCGATACATCGAGCACATTTTTATGCTGTCCCTCCCCCCCGAATTAATAATTTTCCTTTTTCCTTTTTTGCGTAATTGTCTACGTACCAGTTACTAATTCAACTTCAAACTCTCTTCCAGAATATACATCTCTCAACCCCTTCCACCACATTGGGAATTCTAGGTATTCCATCATCTTCACCTTTTGTGGCAGGGGGAGGGGTGGTGGCTCCCACGTCCTGACCGCCTGGACGTGACGGCCCCGGGACGGCGGCTCAGCTGAGCGCCACATGCTTCAGGCCTCTCCAGTGCCCTTCTCCTCGCCACTCACCCCGTCACCTGTTTTGATCCTGTGCTGTCTTCCTCTTGGGTTCACTTTATTTTGCTAAGGCCATTCTCTCATAACTTCTCAAGAAAGGGTGCATAGGAGTACATGTTCTGGGACTCTGCATTTTGTGTGATAGTTTGGTTGGTGTAGGATTCTAAGTCGGAAACTTTCCCCCTCAGATTTTCAATGTGTCCATCAATTGTCCCCCAGCTTCCTGTGTTGTTCTAAAGACATCCCAGTGTTCTCCTAACGTACGGTGCAGAGAGGGGGCCGGGCTGACCCTGATGCTTCAGCCAGAAAAATCTCTGAGTTGCTGGGCACTGTTCAGGGCCTCAAGGCCAACCTTTCACCTTGGCAATGGCTTTCCAGAGCTAAGTCTGGAGTGTAGACAGTAGCCGTCAGGGCCCAGAATAGGCTGAGCCCCTAATAGCCCCTGGAAGTTGCTTTTTGTTGCGTTGTTTTTGCCCAAATCACTGAGATTTTGGTGTGTGTGATTTTTCCACTTCTCCTTTGCCTTCAAACAACCCACCCCCTGGGTCTCCACATCATCCCTTGGGCAGTGAGGTGGGTGCCCAGAGTGGGTCGCTCCAGGACTCTGGCACTGGAGAGAATCTGGACCGTCAGGAGAGCAGACGCCTCCTCTCCTCCGCCAGCCAGGGGACGTGAGCAGATACTTCCCAGACACTATACGTGATTTATGGAACTTCAAGCCACAGGGACCTGCTAACTCAAATAACATAGGCAGAGTTTTTTTTAATAACTTTCAATGGTAAGGATCTCAAATACATTTTTGGTTATAATTTTTAGAGATCAATAATACATGCTACAAATAATACAGTCTCTGCTGGGATGGCCAGGAAAAATAGCCCCACATCACGCTTTTTTCTTCTACCTGAGTTTCAAAGGAATATATGTGCAGATTAAAGTGATTTAAGGTACAGACAGGACTTGAGGATTTCCTATACAGAATAAGGTAGTTCCTAGAAATTTTCAGAATTCAGAATGTGTTTTCATTTGTTTTATCTGATGATTGCAGAAAATACACACATGGAATTGCTTATTTAGAAAGGTCAAATTAGATAGATATTGTTATGGACTGAATGTTTGAGTCCCTTCAAAATTCATATGTTGAAGCTCTAACCTCCAATATGATGGGCTTTTAGGACGTAATTAGGTTGAAGTGAGTTTGTGAGAGTGTGGACCCTGCAGTGGGATTACTGCCCTTCCAGGAAGAGCAAGAGATGAGAGCTCGCTCTCTGCAAGCCAGGAACCAAATCCACTGGGACCTTAATCTCAAACTTCCCAGCCTCCAGAACTGTGAGAAAAGAAAGTCTGCTGTTCAAGCCAACCAGGCTACTGTATTTTGTTGTAGAAGCAGGAGCAGACTAAGACAGAGTCACACATAACATATTCAAGTTGGGAGTGGAGACAACTCCAATGTCTACTCCACACTGTAATTTTCAAAAGAGAAATCATTGACCCCAAATCTTACATAGAACAATATAGACAGATGATGAAAAAATCAAGACTAGAAACCTCATCAAGCAAGTACATGGGACATTGGCCTAAAATGATCAGGCTGCTGAAAAAATACCTGTTGGGATTTTCAAGTTCACTATTTTTCTCTTTTCTTTATTGAAAAATCCTCTCCTTGCCTCCCTCATCCATTTCCTAGTAACTTTCTGTTAGGGTCAGGCCTTGTTTGAGAATGTTATGGATTTAATTAATCAAATATGGCAAAGCACCTGCTTGCTTCCAGGTAACTATTAATATTTACATATTTCCTGCCCTTTGAAATCTTTGGAAGCTTCCTTTCTAGGAATTCTAACTTATCTTTTCAATGTTTAATATTTTACTCTTTAGGAAATTGGCTCAGATCCAAAGAACAATGTTAAAAATAGTTATAATACATGTATCACAGAGCATTTATTTGAAGTTCTTCAAATAGTATGTATGCTTTTTTTCAATCATATGAGTGAAATGATGGGGCATAAATAATCTTAAATCATTGCCACATATGTGGAAGGTAAGGAAACTGGGGCTCATATGGAGGGCAGAAGGTATTGTCAATAAAAGTTTTATCCACAGACATTGACTCCTCTTCTAGAACAATAGGCATTATTGACTTTGCAGTGAGGTATACCTGAAAATTAACCCAGGTTCTACCATTCGGACCTGTAAATCTTACATAAAGTAAATGATAAAAGTAACAAAATTCCCTGAGTCCTAAGCATCATGTCTACAAAGTGGCAGCAGTGATACTGACCTCATCAGGTTCTTGTGAGATCCTGTCTGTGTGGCTGGAGTCAGGCTGGGTGGACCTGAGCTGGACCTATGCTTGCGGGATGAAGTCAGCCAGGACTGACTTCTATGTGGCTGGGGGGCACGGCACAAACCATGCCTGGGATTGCTTCTGATGCAGATGTGTGTGAGCGTGTCTGAAGAGTTAAGGAGCTAACACAAGTGAGTTCCAGGAATGGACTACTTGGCTTTTGTTTTCCAGGCTAGGTGATGTTCTGGCAATCAATAAACACTATGCCTTGATGCAGAAAAGATTTCATGTCTGCTCACACAACGGTCCAATGCAGGGCTGATGGCTATTCCGGGCAGCTCTCTTCCAAGCAGTGACCAAGGGACCCAGGGTCCTTCTATCTGTGACACAACTTCCTTCAATATGTGCCTTCCATGTTGGCCAGAATGGCAAAGAAAGAGCAGAGAGGGTTCTGTAAGACACTGTCTGGCCGGGCCTAGAAATGGTGTATGTTATTTTTGTCCACATTCCACTGGGCAGAACCCAGTCATATGGCTCCATCCTCAACGTAAAGGAGGCTTGGAAATGTTATTATCCTTTGCGTGTAGGGAGGACACAGGAACGGACAGCACCAATCCAGTCTCTGCCCCAATCTTTCGCTCTGGTCACCGGTTCACTTTTGCTACCACTCCCAGAACACACTAAGCCCCTCCCTAAAGGAGACAACCCACCTTTCCATCCAGTCACCCAGCGTGCTCGTTTCTTCCCGTCAGGCCCATATGGGCTCTTCTTGTTTTGGCAAAAGACAAACTAAAAACACAACTTGTCTACACCCTGTCCCAACCATGCTCCATACACGGTGGTGGAAGAGAGACAGGGCATCACAGCACACATGACCACCAGAGAGAGGGATGAGAAGCGCACAGCTGCCACTGCTCATGACCTCTCTGAAATCCCACTGAGAAGGTGTCGTGGAGACCATGCGCCTTGAGGGGGGCACATGATTTTTGGTCAGGGCCCGTTTGAAGAATTCCATTCTCTGGTATTCTCCGTGGCCCTGGCTCTGCCTTCTGCAAAGTTCTTCTCCTGATTCTTCAGGCCCACATCTGAAATGGTGTTGAGGAGGATGTCGTCTTGGGGGTCTCTAAAATTTCCAAATTTTGCTTGCTGCTGCCGAAAGACTGGGGGCCCAAGAATTTTTTTTAAAGTCTTGCATAGTCAAAGACTTTTTCAAAGTATGCTTATGGTTTCCTTGGTAATAAATGGTCTCAAAACTTAGTTGGCTTCTTTCTCATTTATTTGCTAGTCAGTTCATTTTTCAGTATCTATTTTTTCTCCCAAGCTGTGGATCCCAAATCTGCTTCCTTTTTTTTATTTTTACCTTCACTCTCCTGTCTTTCTCCTTAATTTAATAAATCTACTCTAATGCTAAATAGATTAAGATTGATTTTCAGTCTGCTCTTTTCCCTGAGTCACTGTATTCAACTTAGAAGTTTTCCTGGGATTCTACTGCTTAAAGCCTTTTAAAATTCCACCTCTCATGTTTTGGGCGTGGAAGCAGTTAGCTTTTCTAATCTGCAGCCGCTGAATTTCTAGGTTCTCTCCAGTCCCTTTTTTTTTTTTTTTTTTTTGCAAATTGGCTAATTGGTTAATTTCTTTTCTCTTTTTACTGATATTTTTGTTACGAATTTTTTACAACATGCATCAAAGTTGGAAGAATTTTACAGTGAAAACCCATATACTCAACATCTAGATTCTACCATTAATAGTTACTATATTTGGTATATCACATATCTATCCATCTTGACTAATTCTTTCCCGAGCTCCCCTCTTTTGTGTAATGCTTTATAAACACAGCCAATAATCGAAGGCACACACAAATGCTCTGACATTTCCAACCATCTTGCTTGGAGCTACAGGCTGAGTCTGTGCATGTCTTGCCTTCTGAGTCACCACAGGTGATTGTTTAATGGTTCAACTCTCCCTCTTTTCAGTTTCTAATATCAATTTTCTTTTTTCCTACTGCAAGAGTGGTTATCCAGTGGCACATACTCCTTTTTTATTATAATAGTACTGCATTCCAGTGTGTCAACTTCCAATAGCTAAACAATACTGCAGAAAACAAAAATTGAAAAAATCCTGGAAATCACAATTTCTTAGCCCAACAGGGGTTTACTGCTGGCTTGTGTCAGTGCAACTCAGATGGCTTTTTCTGGCCACCTTTTAAGCCACATCTCAAGGATCCAGGCCACTTCCATCTCATGGTGCTGCTGTGCTCACAGAGAGAAACCAGAAGGGAGTATAGCATATTTTATTCCCCAGTATAAATGTGGTGTATACCCTTTGGCCCTTATTCGATTGGCCAGAAACTCAGACAAAAATCTCTACTTAACTGCAACGGAGACTGGAAAATAGTTTCTTTATTTCTATGTTCCCAGGAAGAGGAAATTGGATTGAGGAATTCATTAGTACCCTGGGGCTGCTGTAAGGAAGTACCACAAAATCGGTGGCTTAAAACAACCAAAGTTTATCCTCTCACAGTTCTGCAGGTCAGAAGTCTGAAATCAAGGTATCTTCATCAGGGTTGTGCTCCCTCGAGAGGCCCTAGGAGAGCATCTGTCCCACACATTTTCCTTTCTGGTGATGGCTGGCAACCACAGCATTCCCTAACTAGTCGAAACATCACTCCAACACATGGCCATCTTCTCTCTGTGTGTCTGTGTCTCTTCTCCTCTTCTTTTAGGACACTAGTCATATTCTTCCAGTACTCTATCTCCAAATAAGGTCACGTTCACAGGTAAGGGGGTTAGGACTTCAGTACATCTTTTTGCGGGACACGAGTCAGCCCACAGCGGTGAGCATCTGGCTAGTCTTATCACAAGGCTCCAGTGAAGAATCCCTCCTTCGCCTAAAAGGGATCTGACCCTTGAAGCCAACTTGTGAATGAGACCTGAAGGCCAGGTGGAGTTGCAGTTTCCATGTCCCACCATGGTGGGGGCAGGCTTATGTTTCAGGAAGGAAACTAAGAAAGCTAAAATTTGTAGGGGACTGAAGAGTGCCATTTTTTGTCATCTCTACTAAATTGTCAATCAAACATGTGATTGAAGGTCAGAATGAGAGTCTATTAAAATATGTATATATATCATTTTATCTGTAACTCAGAAGAATGATTAATATAAGGATGCTTGACTACTCATAGCAGAATGATAGAGGAACCATGAGTGGTGGGTTATACAGAACTTTCTCAGATTTCTAAAAGTAGCATCTTTCAGTGTCAAGAAGAAAAATCCGTGCACAGAAAGGCACCCTTTTACCTTTATCTGAAATAAACAGCAAGGCTTTCTAAGCTTTCTCTTGTAAGCTTTCTGTAACGCTACATCCAGAATTGAGCAGTCCATCTCTGCTTGATAGGACCCCACTTTGTGAGAGTGGTCACTCTTGCACTATGAGTATCTATATTTGGTAGTTATCATAGTTCATTTTACAAATATCTATGGAGTCACCATTCTGGGGCTTAAGAAGGCTCTGGTGTCTGTGTGCTGGGCTCCCCCAGTGGAAGGAAGAGAGGACCCATGGTTCACATCTGGTATCACTCACATGCCGTCTGAGCACCCTTATGCCATGAATGTTTGCCAAGCAGATGAATAGATGAATCTATGAACCAACAGATGGATGATTTTTAGGAAGTAGAGTGTTTGTTATAACAGGATCCACTAGAAATAATTAGGTCAGGTGACCAGTTATGCCTTCAGCAAAACTGATAAAACCTGTCTACATGGTTCCCTAATAAGTATTTCTACCTTAATTGATTTTTTTCTTTAGGAAAGTCATAATGTAGGTTCAATCAGTGAAATGGTTATAGTGACAATATTTTCCAAAACAATAATCAGGATGCATATTTGACACAAAATATATATTCCGAATCATACCTTTTTAAATGTAGGAATTCTACAAATATATACAAGTAGCATCAAGCAATCTCTGTAGAAAGAATTTTGGCAGTGTGTACCAAGATCTGTTGAAAATTGTAAACACTTTGATCTAGCAACTTTACTGCTGGGAATCTATCCTAAGAATCCAAAGTACTAAATACGCTTTATAAATAAATGTATTGCAACATTGTGTGTAACAGCGAAATTTTGAAACAGACTAAGTGTCCAACAATAGGGTAATAGCTAAGTAAATTATAGAACATAATTATGCAGTCATTAAAATAATGTTTATAATGGGTTTGTAATAATAATATGGAAGAATTTATATTACAATAAAAAATGAAAAATCAGGAGGCAAAATTATAGTCTGATGACATCCATTTTAAGTATCTATAAATATATGCATAAAACTCTGAAAGGTAGTACACATAAACGTCAATAGTTATTGTTTCTAGAGTTCTGAACTTGCAGTGATTTAAACATTTCTTCTTCCTGCTTTCCTTTAGTTTCCAAATTTATTATACTGAGTATTTTGTAATGGGAAATATAATAAGCATTTAGAAGTAAAGACACAAATGAGGTGAAAAATTAAATTACATTAAACATTACATTTATTTAAAAGAATATCATAAAACTAGCACTACCTTGGAAAACTAAGTCCAAGTTTACTATGCATACAGGGGCTAAACTGGAGTCATAAAAATGTTGAATGCCATGATTTCTGAATTTTCTCAGGCATTGTCTTATTTCCACAGGCCTGTGGATGAGGCAAAGTTTGAGCAGTGGGCATTGGTGAGACCCTTGCTGTTGGAATTCACAGGCCACTCCTGGGGCCAGACTGGACACGGTGCAGGCATGCAGCTCCTCCAGAAAGCTCTGTCTCGCGGTCCTCCACTCCCTGTCCCTCACTGTGTCAAACCTGCCAGCTTCTAGGAGCCCTGAGAAGACAGATGCTGGCAGGGGAAGATGAAACGGGCTGACAACCGCTGCATTCAAACAGGCCACTTATAAAGGAAGACAGTGGTAACGACGTTAACGCCGGAGCAGCCGTTCCAAGTGTCAGTCTCCCTCCTCAAGCGAGTGCAAGAGCATATTCTCTTGATTTTATTCAGGACTAATTCCTGATGTGGCTGAAGGAGGCAGCACCCCTCCCAGCAGACCAAGTGCCTAACACTGCTTGTAAAAAGGAGGACATTTTCCACCAGGCGCTTTGGTAAAAGGTGAAACTCTTGTCCTGTCTCTCTTCTTCTCTCTTTTATTAAAAATACATATTATTTTAGGTTTTACTAACAATATCTAGTACGTGTTGGATGTCAAATATCCAGAAGGGATGACCAAAAATGATTGCAATAAAAGAAGAACAAATCCCCCAAAAGCCTGATCATATGTTATACTTGCCTCCAAATAAACTGATAAAATTTATTTTAATTTTTTAATACAAGATAATTTGCTTTTTCTGAAACCACAGGAATGGTGGTGGTAAAACATTGAGTGGTGCATTGTTTGAGAATTAAAGCAACAATAACAACACACACAGCTTAACATGGTTCTGGGGCATAGTAAATTCAAATATGTACCAGTTAAGTTTTAATAAGGGGGTGAGAGAAAATATTGTTAGAGAAAGAAACCAGCATTTTTTCTGGTTTGGAAAATAAAAGATGTGATAATGGTAGGTGAAGGTGAGACAGCATATTTTAGGGAGAAGAGATTTTGAAAATATTTGGGTTTCATCTGATGCAGAGGACCCAGTTGTCTACATTTTTTATTCCAACTTCTTGAAGAACTATCTAGCTTTTCACAGGGTAGGGGGCTAACTCTTACTATAATTGGAAACCTTAATCTGATGGTAATGTTTAATATTTTGTAATGCTTGAACCACATTTGGGACAGCCTAGCTAACCCCTCCCGCCCTTCTGCTGTGCTTGGGTTCTGTAGTTCAAGCAAATAGTCCAGAAATGATGGGCAACTCACTTAATGCTTCTCTGTAATTAAAATTTCCTAAGTGGTTACGGCAAACTCCACAGACAGAAGCCAACAGGAAATATATAAATTCAGCCCATGCTTCCCTTGTGTCTGTAATTCTCCTTTCTCTTTTGAGAACTTTAGAAATTCTTTGAATGTCAAGCCCTTGATTATTTTCCCATATAATGACGATGTTTTTCTACTTTTAAAGATTATATCTATGTTTGCATTTTGACAGGTTGCAACTGCTGGAAGAAAAAATCTCTGCACTGAGAGATGTTCAATAGAAAGATACAGACAATATTTGGGTGAGAACTTTGCAAAACTGTACCAGGTGGGGAAGACCTTATAGTGAGTCAGTTAAGCTTCCTACAAACATGGGATCTATGTCCACTTCTGTGGGATCTTTTCTGAGTCTCCTGGCTTCTTAGAGTTGCTTCTGTAAAAGGCATTTGGGAGGTGGGGGCTTGGAACCAGGAGTCAGAGCCTCACATATCTGAGGACTCAAAGACTTTTTCCCCAAAGCCGGCTTCCTGCTGATTGATATCAAGGTCATTCATTATGCAAAATCATTAGTCACATCACATTACTTCTGCAATCAATCAGGCTTTTGATGATCAGTTTTAAACTTAAAAAAAAAAAGTACATTTTTCAACAGGCACAAACGAGATGGTAAATCTGCCTGGTCCATTATACTTCTGTAGTATTTCTCATTTCTGCCCACTCTTCTATTCCTAGGGACACTGCTCTATTTTACACCCTTGGTATTTTTTTTTCTTGACAATTGTTATTGTCTTTTAACTGATCATTCTGCTCCCAGGCCGTCTGCCTTCTGGAAGCATCTTACATCCTGGTTGCCAGAGTCATCTACCTGTGTTCTCCAAGTATTCCACAGAACTTGTCCTTTAGATGCCAAGCTCCTTCATCTGGTCTTGGATTTCTAGTCTGTTCATTTCTCAACATTTTTCCTCTAAATTCCAGCCTCAGAGGCGCACAGGACCCATTCTTAATGTCTGCATTCTCAGACCAGCCCAGCCACCAACTCATACAGTGGCTCTCTGCTTTGATGTCCTTGGAATGTTTGGAAACAATCATGCACAAAGTTCTTTGCAAATATAAAAAATTCTGTCATTCCAGGATTTCTAAGTGATGAAAGGAAATGTCCCACTCTGAAAGGCCTAAGCATTTCTCCTATCAGAGCTGGAAACATATAGCTCTACATGTGATTTTTTTTCCCTCCCCAGTTAGACAGGTTTTGAGGGCAGTGTGGACTGCAGTCTGGGGTGTGGTCTAGGGAGGCATTTCGCATGCTAGGCTGGCTTGCTTCCTTGCATTCGTGAACTGTGCCGGCAACGGCAGGCGAAAGAGTTTCTGATCATCCTTGGTCCTCTCCTCTGGGCTGTGGAGACGACCCCGCAACGGGGAACAGAGAAGAGACGGTGCTTGTCCACCCTGTGGGTTGCCTTGGAAACGGCTGGTGGGGAGCCCGTTCCCTTCATTAACAGGCCGTCCATTTACGGCTGGTTTTCTCCTAGCTCCCTCCTGCTATTTATGCCACTTAAAGAGACCCTAAAAAAACCTTACCCTTTTTGTAAAGAAGAATAAAAATGACATTTTTTCAGGGCTTCGGTGTTTAAAATCCTAACAGATAACTTGTGGTTCCGATAGTAATGCCAATTCACAGACACCTCTCAGCAGCACGTTTTCCTGGTCTCTATGGATTCTGAGGTTTTGTAATTATATATTTTCTCCTTCCTTCCTTCCTTCCTCCGTCTCCTCCTCTTCTTCTTCACATTCTGCCATCGACAGTGCACTGCCACTCAGTCTGTCTGTTGTCTTAGCATTATGATTAGGGCGCCGGGTCTCTTCTGTGGTTTGGGAAGTCACACATGTCCAGGTTTGTGGATTTACAGAACAATTTTCTCCCAACACACTGAATAAATAAACGAAAACAAAACAAAATATACAAGAAGATGCTTTGTACATGACGACACATGATTCAGGTGTAAAAAATTGTTATAATAAAAACCACCCAGCATTTCTGAAATGTGATGCCTTTACTGTTTACAACAGAATGTTGAACATTTTAAAAGTGTTTTCCACGAATGTATTCTTGAGCATTATTTTATTGGATTTTTTCCAATCATTGTGCTTTGGGTGTGGGGAGTGTCTGGCCCACAGAGCCCACAGGGGCCTGTGGGAGGCAGCCAGTGGTGCCCAGGGACGCTGCCTTGAGTGCTGGTCACAGGGACAGGATACAACACTTAGTGTCTCCTCTGGGGAGGGGTGAACAATTTACATGTGTGAAGAGGGGAGCCCAGAAATGCTGGGTGGCCAGAGAGCGGACTGTGCAAAGTCTGCTTGCTGAGCCCACGTCCCCGCTCAGCTGGAGTCACCCTGAGGAAGTGCCGTCTGGGCAGGGTCTGTGTCTCCCAGCATCCCTGCGACTGTGTGACCGTAGTGATTCCCAGGGAACTGTCGTCCGCTGCCCTGTGCCTCTTTCTCACCGAGGCACTTGAGACGCAGGAGTCCACCACCTCCTCTGTTTCCTCTTCTCTTTTCCTCTATAGACTTCCTGCAGGAACTGGCAGGTTTGCAGCAGTGGTGGGGGTCCCATGATGGGAGGGCCCCCAGACCCTTCTACCCCACTCTCACACAGGGCTGGGTGGGGCTGTTTCTGAAATGGGGGTGCCAGGGACATGGGGACTTGGCTCTGGCTGCTTCAGAAAGACACTTTTTCTGTGAGGGTAGTTCCCCGTTGCCACTTTCTCTGGTGGTGGACGCAGGCCTGCGGCTCTCCAGCAGGCGAGACAGAGGTCGTGGGAGAGGACATCCTTCCTCTTACAGATCTGTTTGTTTGTCTGTGTGCTTGTTTGGAATCAGAATTCTCCCTAATTCATCTTTATTTTTCCCCTAAACTAGCCAATCCCCACTGTTAGGGTAATTTTTCTGAAATGGCAAATCCTTTGTGTGTTACTACATTTCTACAGATCTTTCTTTGAAAGGCAGGACTGGAGCAGGTGAGTCTGGCATAACTGGTGGACTTGTCATCCTCACAGCCGAGAAATGTTCCACTGCTATTTTTTTTCCCACAAATTCATTCAATCAGTAAGTATCGAATACATTTTGTTTAGCAAATTCAGTCCTTGCATTTACCTCCCTCTGTAGCAACGTGCTTACTCCTTCAACTGGGTAAGGATAAACCCAATCCTGCTGCTCCGTCCATCTGTAATTCTGTAAGCACAGAGGGTGGTGCTGAAGGATGACACGGTAAGAGACAGATTTACAATAATAATAACTTATTTTCTCTGTTTACAAAAAAGAAACAAACTTTATGTGGCCCAAATGCCTTTTCAGGGGATCAGAAAGCTGATAGCAGAGCTTGCGTTGAACTCAGGACTTGTATCCAAATACCATGATTTTTCCACTTTATTGTGGTTTCCAAACATCAGTTATTTGTACACCACTTTCGTTTCGCCAAATGTGTGTACCACCGGTATTATGATTTACTTAATATCTGGTGTAATTGATTTATTCCTACCTAAATATGTTTCAAAAATTCCTGTCACAGTGTGATGATGGGGCATGTTTGTGTACCCCTGAAAACTACCTCAGGTCCCGCAAGGGGCGTGTGCCATCAGTTTGGGAGCTATTGCACTCTGTCATGTAGTTATTGTGTGTGCAGTGAGAACCACAGTCCTCTGGCTGGAGATGCTGAGACGTCCCCACGAGGAGTCCACCCTTACTGCTGAGGCGTGTGGAGGGCGGTGATTAGTCCAGCTGCAGAGAAATAAAAATGATCAAATGGAGAAGCCGATATCGCTTTCTTGAAGAATAAGTAGAATTTCATAGGCTAGAAAGAGCTGGGCGGTGGCATACGCTGAGCTGTGGTGTGGAGCAGGGCAAGCGATTGTCACTTGTTACTTTGAGGTGGCCAAGAGCAAAGGGAGCAATGATGCAGGCGGGAGCTCGAGAACAGAACGGTGAAGGGAGAGGCAAGGTGAAGAAGCGCTTCGAGCGTCATACTAAGAAGTTTCAGCCTCCAGCAAATATTTGGGTCTAGGCACTGTTTTTTAATTCATAGAATCATCTTTTTAAAACAAGAAGAAACTCTACTGTAGGAACATCATTTGTGAAGAAACTGAAGGTCAAAGAGGGGAACTGATTTGCCCTTGGTAACCCGAAATACTGGCAACATCGGCCAATCTGGAAAGTAGGGCTCAGACCCTCCGCTTGGTCCTCTTTGTGCCAGCTCCAGCTGTTCCGACACTTGTTCTTCAGCACACCACGGCTGATCGAGAGGTTGCATAGAACCAGGGAGGGAGTTCATTAGGAAGAATTTGGTGCAGGTGCTGTGGGCAGCCACCTTTCCATTGGGGAGCTGAGGTGCTTCCCAGAATAGAGGACATGAATGCCGGGTCTTGCAGCTGGAGCTGTTGCGTGCTGGCACCTGGGAAGATGCAAAGGAGCAGGGCTGAGTGTGAGTAGAGACTCAAGAGCAGGATCCGGAAACCCTGACATGCTGGAGCAGGTGGTCCACGGGGGGCCAGGGGGCGAGTTTGGAGGTCAGGATTTGGATCTTGGCTTTCCATAGCCGTATTTCACACTAAATAAACCTGCTTTTCATATGTTACTGTTAAAGCCAATGATGACAAAAATGCAGGCCAATATATAGACAGAGCAGAATTTACAAGACTTCCGTAACCTAACTGCGGTCGGGTAGTGACTTCCGTGGTGAAATGGTCACTCTCTGTAGCACCCACCTTCCCCTGTATGTGAATACTAAAACAAGCCCGTGAGCTCTCATACACGCCCGCCAGGAGAGCTTCTTAATCGGAAATTTTGAGGCTGTCTCTCCTCTGTTTGAAACATTTCAGTGGCTTTCTGTCACTCCCAGAAAAAATGTACAAACTGCATAATGTGGTTTAAAAGCACCGCCACCCAGGATTTAACCCCTTCTCTGTCTCATTTCCTAGCACGTCCTGCGAGGGGACTTGTTCTTCGTCTTTCAACATGAATTCACCCTTCTTTCCGTATGCTCTCCTCAGTTTTCACCCGAGAATCCACCGTACTCGATTCCGCGTTTGTGTGGCTCCATGAGAGATGATGGCTGCAGGGATCGAACTTGACTCAGGGCTGGTCACCAGAGTCCATATCTGTGGTCATTCTTTTCAGGCCCCTACAAGCAGAGAGAAGCAGCTTCCGACAGCCCTGTCTGACCCTGTGTGAACTCTTCCCACCTCTGGCAATGAGAAGGAAGCTCATGTCTTCATAAGACACCCCACTTCATTGTGGGGAAGCTGGAATAATAAAATGCTCCAGTAGGGCTCAGCTTCATGAGGTTTCCACCCACTGATTCTAGCATCTTCTGTGCAGGGACGCTTCCTGTCTATACTGCACAGACATTGTGTTAGGTCCTGGGGAGCAATGGGGGCTCCAGTCCCCCCACCCTGATAGGCTGAAGAACTCAAAGGTGAGACAGATGTACAAACACAAAACCAAGATCTCTAGGTATGATGACTGAGCACAAGACTGAGCACAGCTGACTAAATGGACCTTCACAGAGATAGGACCTGGTTTTGAGCAATATGCAGGAGTTTTCCAGGAAGAATATAAGAACAAGAGCATTCATGGAAAGAACAGTGCACATGAAAGCATGAGACAATCAAACTCTTGAATGTGCAGAGACCCTTGAGAACTTCTAATTAACTGAAGCTGAGGAACCCGAAGGCTAAAGAGGGGCCTTCATAGGGGCTGATGACAAGAGCAGGCACTGGACATGCCACTTGGCCACCAATGGCTGAGTGTAGATGCTGTGCTATGGAGCAGTGACTGTCAACTCCAAGTACTTTTAAAATCCTACATGCCTGCACCCCGTGCCAGAGCTTTCTGATGTTCTGGGGCTTGGATGTCACCCAGGCATCCATAGTCTTAAAAAGGCTCAGGTGATTCCGATGTGCACCCTCGAATGGTAGCCATTATGATAGGGAAGGCTTTTAAGAGGGAAAGTAAAGAATGACATGATTAGAACTTTGTACTTTTGTCGGCTCCCTAATACCTAGAACCAGTCCATGTGCGCGCATGCACACACACACACACACGAGGTCCTCTAATGATAGGTGTTTTTTTTCTGAGATCTTGTACTCTTTACTAATGGGATATTGTGTCAAGTATTTTAGTGGTTAATAAAGTGACCAACATCAAAGCTCCTGCATGAGTACAGGCGAGGAAGCCCACCTTGTTACCTTACCCTGGAGCAGTGAACCTGCCTCATGCCCTGGATTCTTGAGTCCACTTGGGTTATTCAAACATTTCAGCTTCAGTTCATAGGAAAGAGTACAGCTGCAGGAAGTTTCTGAGAACAGGTGTGTGAACAGTGTGAGGAAGACCGATTATTGTACAGAGATGCTCCACAAATCTGTCATTTGAAGACAACAGCACATTCTGTAAATAAATTGAGAATCTGACAAAGTATTCACCAAGGAGGGGTGTGGCTTTGTGTGGCCACGAGCTTGCTGGCTTTCATCATAGTCTACCTCACAGTGTAGATTCATAACACTCCAGCGAACACTCTGAGATCCCTCTGAAGGGGCTGAGTAATTTAGGCTGCTGTATGATTCTTTAATAACAGGTTAGCAATACTGGAGAGACAGTTTGGGTTCTCAGGATGTCAATTAATTCCTTAGCCATTTCTTAAGGTGTTTGGTGTACCTCTCCCCCAAAAGAGATTTGCATCTTGGGAAAGGCTGCTCTTGGAAAGTTCTCAGAAAAGCCTTAGGAAAAGAGGCAGTTTTCTCTGAATTCAGTGGGTCATTTACGTCTCATCCTAGAACCTTCCAAGGGTTTAGATTACATTTCTTAAAGAAGCCTTCTTTTGTGAATATCTTTTGTCTAGTCTGACTTTTCTGATGTTCAGAACAACTAAATGTCTTTGTTGTTGTTTTTCTTTTTATTCAGTGGGTCAGAAGTGAAACAGAAAAGTGTGAGTGTGTATGTTGGGGGTGGTACTTAGGACAGAATGGGCAATACTTTGGTCTTTCCATATTGTTTATATGCAAATATAGGTAGTAGAAATTTAACCACACTAAATTAGGTATTTGTGCTTGACAATATTGCCTGAAATTAAGCTCTCACAATAAAGATAATCATATTAATGCTTTTACAAAGAAGCTTTTCTGTTGGGTCTTTGACTCAGTGAGTGGCATTTCTGAGCTCTGTCCTTGGTCCCTGTCTGGTGCCTCCCACTTGTTCAGCATTCCAAGAACCTGGGGTAAAGTTTTGTCATCTCTTCTACAAAGGGCAGATATGAGTTCTCTCATTTCCTGGACACCACTAGAGTGCCCACGTGATTTTATTTTGCATTTAACTGCAACTCAAAAGTTCTGCATTGGGAAAGGGAAGGCACAAAGCCTATTACCCAAATATTCAATGTCCCAGAGAGGTGATGTTGTTCAAATGACATTTGCTTGGGCTCAATCTTCACTCTTATTCAGGAATAAGAATTACAGCACTTCCACTCTGTTCTACTTTAAGGAAGTAGATTCTTAATAAGGTGTGTTTGTGGGGTGGGGGCTTTTTATTTACCTTTTATTTGTAACCGGTGCTGATGTGGTGTCTCTAGGATGAAATTTAAACAAGTATTGTAATCACAGAGTACAAACTAGGATGTCTGTTTGGTCAAAGTCAATATAGTGTCCTGCTCAGATCACCTGAGAGCATTCTCGTTGCTTTGCTGAGCTGAGATAATTAGAAGTGTTTGCTCCCCTTTAATAAATTCCACTGCCATGTGTATGTACTTGCCTTTGGAAGATTGAGCTTATCTATGTTTTTAGTAGTGTTTCCTGGGAGATAAGTGGAGCACACACCTTAATAATAGTATACTGCATATTCCAGGCATCTGAAGACACATGCCAGACATACCAGGGAAATAAATTACGTGTCACTGTCCATTCTTGAAAAGCCTCTGGCTCCATCACCATGGGTATCACAGACACCCACAGGCAGAAAGCCTGCAGCAGACAGGCCCAGAATGGCAGCTGACCCTCTGCATATGCTAATCAGAGATGGAAATTAAAGTGTCCAGAAACTGGCTTTGCTTTTAAAAGCCTTGCAGTTTAGGTGGGTGGCTGGTTAACCTGGTTAAGCACACTTGAGTCTTAATAATAACATGAGAGTGGGCAGCACTTCCGAGTATACATGAGGTTTAACATATATTGTGGTGCTTTGGAGATATGTAGTGTTTACCCCTGAATATTATTGCATCGTGATTCTGAGCTTAATAACAATCCTGTAAAGGTATTTTTCTAAATCTCAATTGTATAGAAGAAACTGAGGCTCAAATAGGAAAAGTGACCTGGCCCATGGAAGGAGTGATAAAGTGGTAGACAGAGCATTGAAATCCAGGGGTTTGCGTCTGTAGCCCAGAACTCTTTATGCTACGCCATGCTGCACACACCTTTTCTCCAAGCAGGAGGTTCAGTTTAGCCTGAGCTGACCTTGGCAGCCTCAAGTGGCACCTCCAGCAGCACCTAGCCACTCTGCCTCACACAGAAATTGTTCTGGTCCAATGAACCTCACTGGTTTGGCCTGGCCATGGTAATCCTGAGAGGCCAAGATCAAATACCAGTGGCCCTCACTGTGCCTGAAACTTGCACAATTGTGAAATCTGGTCAGTGGCCTGGCCAGCTTTTAAAGAATGTCATGCTCTTCAAAGGACATAACAGTTGTGAAGGTTTTTTAACTCTCAGTAACTATGTGCCTTGGGCTGTGAAAAATCTATATTGAATGAAATTAATTGAAAGAAACAAAGCAATCTTTTATTAATTGCCTATGGCACAGACAGTGGAGTGATAGGGAGAAGATATATCTGTCTTTGTCCATAAACTTCTCCCATTTGTAATGACCTCTGTCCATCTCACTAATGTCTCTTCATCCTTCAAGCCCAGCAACATTAACTCCTTTCTCCACCAACTCAATCCACACTGATATCTTCTGTCTCTGAAAAATTGCTCTTATGTTAATATTTAACTTAGTATTTATTTTTTCTTTGGTAGTTTATGTCCGATCTCTTCATCCAGCTGATGAATTTCAAAAGGTTAGAGATTTATGCAAGTATGTATGTATTTGGCTTCTTTTGGTTTTTGCTATTTTCCATAGTATAAGCAACAGGATTAGGCTCACAGTAGGTGTGCAAGAAGTACAGGCTGATTGGTTAATGTCTCCATAGCTTTAACCCCTCATCAGCCCACCACCAGTTGTCTCAGAATTTTATGATGATTATATACGTATGGCAGATTCCTATGGAAAAAAAACACTTTGTTCTAAACTTAATTAATACTTGAATTTGGACAACAGTTACATTCCTGACAATAAAAACTAAAATGTGAACATGTTGTATCCAACCAATCACAACTGAAAATTGTAATTGTTTGAATAGGAAAATTTGGCTAAGTGGACTTGCTTTGAAATGGCATCTGGCTGCCCTGCCCCAAGGTAGCCTTTCCCAAAGGTATCCATCCATCCATCACCTACTCCTCTGTCCATCATCCATCCATCCACTCAGTCATTCAGTAAATGTCTATTGAACATTTATTTTATGCCTGACAGTGTCCTAGAGGCTGGGGATGGAGTGATGAAAAAAACAAGTAAAAAGCATGCTTTAAGAAAAAAAAAATCTAATGGAGTAAGATAGAAAGTAAAAGAAAAAACAAATGAACCAGAAAAAATATCCAGTAGTAATAACTGTTATGCAAATAATACAAATAAGACATGTGTGGCGATTGACTGACTAACTTCTTTAGGTTGATAGGTCAGCAAGGCCTCTCTGAGGCAGTAACATTTAGGCTGAAATAAAAAGGGTAAGAGCCAAGCGTGCACTGATCAGGGGCTGATCCTCTCAGGCAAAGCAAGAAGCCAACTCAGGTGTCTTGAAGGGGGAAGGAGGTTGGTGTTTTTCAGTAGCAGAAAAAAGCCAGGGAGCCTGGCGTGAGAGGGTCAGGGAGGGAGGGAGCTCCAAGGTCTTAGCAGGGTCCCATCAGGAAGGGTTTTACACACCAGGCCAAACAGTCTGGATTTTATTCTCTGTGGGGTGGGAAGAGATGGGAGGTTTAAGGTTTTAAGCAGGATATGTGTATATGATGGTTAATTGTACATGTCAACTTGACTGGGCTAAGAGATGCCCAAACAGCTGGAAAAACATTCTTTCTGGGTATGTCTGGGAGGGTGTTTCCAGAGGAGATTAGCATTGGAATTGGTAGTCTGAGTAAAAAGATCAGCTCCCCCAATGCTGGTGGGCATCACCCATCCATTGAGGGCCTGAACGGAATGAAAAGGCAGAGGAGGGGATTCACTCTCAGCTTGAGCTGGGACATCCGTCTCCTCCTGCCCTCAGACATTGGTGCTCCTGGTTTTTAGATCCTTGGGCTCTGGCACTTACAGCATTGGTTCCCCTTGTTCTCAGGCCTCAATTACACCACCAGCTTTCTTGTTTCTTGAGCTCACAGTTGGCAGATCATAGGACTTCTCGGCCTCCATAATCACGTGAGCCAATCCCATAATAAATCTCCTCTGAGATCGATCTATCTATCTATTTTTCTATCTAGATATCCTATTAGCTCTGTTTCTCTGGAGAACCCTAACTAATACAGTACGTGTGTGTGTGGAGAGGGGTTATATTTTATGTTTTTAAAAGATCACTCTGACAGTTGTCTGCAAACAAGTTGATGGGTGGAAAGAGAGGAACCAAAAAACTAGTTAGGAGGGTATGATATTAGCTCCAGTTGGGATGGCAGCGCCATAGTGGCTATATGGGCACAGTAGCAGTTGATAGAGAAAGCACTAAATATGTTTTATTGGTTAAGTAAACAGGAGGGGTTGTTGGTGGATCAGACGCGAGGGGGTGGAGAAGAGGGGAAAAAATAAACCTCATTAAAACTTGGATCATGATAAAAACTCTCAAGTAAACTGAAAACTATGATATATAGCCAAATCATGGTGGAATTTTCCAAGATTAAATGTCAGATGGAAGAGGATGGAGAAATGTATCTATTGGTCTGTACTCAGCATCCTGCAACAGGAAATCTTCCACAATTAAATGTAGGGAGTTCTTCCACCTGCTCATCTCCTAACCTTGTCAGAAAACTCACCAGGCAGAAACTGCTTTGGAAGCAGGGAGCGTTTTCCTCCCACATCTTTTCCTATCCCCGCTACACCTCCATATAGCGACTGCAACCTTCTGGACGTATGTGCATCTACTGCGGAAGGTGACTGCCAGGTGGAGGTGTATCCCCAGGAAGAGGCGTTAGCAAGAAGAGCTTCAGGGTGGTGCATCCTGTGGTTGGAATTTCTTCGTGGCCATTGGGTCCCAGCGTGGTCAGCAGACAACCCCGCTTCCTTCACCGTGGCAGGTGGCATTGGCTGATTCTCCCTGCACCATCACCATTCAGTCTGGGCTTTGCACACCGTATCTTCTCTCCTTAATGTGTGCTCCAGGTGGCAATTACCAAAAAGCAGAGAGACTAAATTTCATTTGCCATCCAGGTTGTGGAGCTAAACAACGACAGTTCAAGAAGATTCAGCCTCGGTATAATAGAAGTTTACCAGGGGAAGTCTTACTACACTGTCGAAGTTGGGCCAGAGGTTGTCTATTAACTCGCACTGCAGCTGGTATCTATATACTGAGGAAAGGATTTCATCATCAACCAAGGAGCGTTGATGAGTCTAGTTAGAGTCTCAGCAATAGCTATCTTTCAAAGTCCGTAAAGGGAAAGAACAACTTCTGGGTTTTGATAAAATATAAAAATCCAGGAAAAGGGGACATTACTTCAAATACTTAAAGAAAGAAATTATAAGTAAAATTTGAGAAAACTGCTTAGCACAGGAGACACAAGGAGATATGTTCCCTAGGAAGAGCAAGATGACACATGAATAAAATGGGCTCGGAGAAGGAGGCAGCAGTTTTCGTCTTCCCCCAGTTAGCCCGTCAGCAGCCATCAGCACAGAGACCCACTCCTTGGCTTCCAGACATCACAGGCTGCTGGTGCCCTCCTAGCCCATTGCCTGTTCCTCCAAGGCCCTCTTTAGTGGTGGCTCCGCATTCCTCCGCCCTTTAAAGGTTGGACACTTAGGGACTCAAACTTCTGACCTCTTCTGTCTGTTCAGGCTCTTGGTGATCCCATTCACTGCCATGACTTTAAATGTTATCTACACGCTAATTACTCTCAAACTCGTTTCCCCAGCACTGACCCCACCCTTCAACTCCAGATTTATGTATCCATCTGCTTATATATCCATCTACATAATCACCATATCCTCTTGGACGTCAGACAGACGCTGACAACCTCACCATCCTGCAAACCAAGCCCTGATAACGGCCTCCTTACCACCCCTGCCGGTTCCCGTCTCGGCCAGTAAGGAACTCCGTTCTTTCAGCGGCTCAGGCCAAAGATCTTGACGTCATTTTTTAACTCCTCACTTCTCTTTCACTTTGTGTCCAGTCCTCCAAATCCTGTCGGCTGTCCCTTCAAGATCCATCTGACATGTCTCATCACCTCCACTATCCCCCCGCGGTCTGAGCCACCGTCACCTTGCACACAGATTGTGGTAATTGCCTTCTAACTACTCTTATTTCTGCTCTTCCTCCCTTACACTCTGTTCTTAGCACAGATGCCAACGTAATCCTTTATAAATAAAAATCAAATTATATTCTTGCTTTTTAAAAAATCTTCCAAAGTCTTCCTGACTTAACATAGAGTGGAAGCCAATGTAATCACAACAGCCTCTCAGGCTCAGGTGACCTGCTCTGCCCCCAACGCCTCTGACCTCTTCTCCCTGGTTTTCCTCCTTCTATAGCCACACTGGCCTCTTCCTGCTCCTCAAACAAGCCAGGCAGGGGCCAGCTCATGGCCTGTGCATTTTGTGATTCTTACCTGGAATCCTTGGTGTGCCCATTACCTCCTTCTCTGTGAGCGCTGTCTCCTAGGTAGTTATCACTGATGACAACTCACCTACCTGGTGATCACATACAAACACACACACACAAATGCACCTAGTGTGTTTGTTTGCTTATATAATGTGTGTCTTTTTGCACCAGAATACAAGCTCCATGTAGACAGAGATTTTTGTCTGTTTTATTAATTGCTAAAACCCCAGTGCCTGCAAAAATACCTGGCACATAGCAAGCATGCACTACATATTTGTTGAATGAATTAATAAATTAATAAACATAAACATAAACACAAATATGAAAAGGAATCTGACTGAATGAGACAAAAGGAAAATAAAAAATTAACATTAAACCAAAATATGAATGGGATGCACTAAAAAACAATTTGACGTTACAAAAATAAAATTTATGATTTGATTCTAAATTTTAAAGTTCTTCCAGAATGACTAGGAAAAACTAAAGGGAAGTAAATAAAGAGAAAGAAAATACTATAAATGGAAAAAAGAGACATGCTGTTCAATTTTAAAATTATGATGTTATTCAAATTAAACTGGAAATAGTACAGAGAAAATAATCAAAGACACCACTGGAGAAAATATTCTCATATAAGAATAAAAGCAACACATCTTCATGTGAAGATTAAGTAAGTTTATTATATTTAGGACAAGATCTATAAAATTAGCCACACCTAGAAACAGTCTGGTTTATTTTTTTTATTGCAGTGGTAATATCCTCTGAGTTTCCCACAAAAAGAACAAAAATTAACTGACGTAAGTCCCTGTTACTATAGCAGTAAATGTCCAAGGTAGCAGAGCACATCAGTTACCAGACCAGAGTAATTACAGCACAGATACTGAACAGGATGATCAGGATTAGGCTGTAACCTGTGTGGACACTGATGTCCTCCTGGAAATTAAGGGTGGCAGCCATCACCTATGTCACAGACAGGCAGTTGCAGAATGGTTAAGAATGTGGCTGCCGGGACTTCTGATGCCAGTTAAGAGCCATGTGATGTTTTATTGTCTCTTTGCTGCTT
Organism: Daubentonia madagascariensis; assembly: GCA_023783475.1. NCBI lineage: Eukaryota > Metazoa > Chordata > Mammalia > Primates > Daubentoniidae > Daubentonia > Daubentonia madagascariensis. The sequence continues at coordinate 4,906,498 of JAKFHU010001035.1, forward strand.
TCATGTTCCGTCCTGTGATTCCATTGCCCCGACGACTTCTGGATCCTTTTCTATCGATTGTTTCTTTCTCCTGGTTATGTGCCGTATTTCTTGCTTCTTTACATGCGTGATAATTTTTTTATTGGATGTCAGACATATTGAATTTTACATTGGGGATTCCTGGATTTTGTTGTATTCTTTAAATAGTGTGGGGTTTTGCTCTGGTACACAGATAAGTTAAATCAGACCAGCTGGATCATTTCAAAACTTACTTTTAAGATTTGTGAGAGTGGGGCCTGTGTGGCTTTTAGACGAGGGCTGAGTTGGTTTCCCTGCTAAGGTGATACCCTCAGAGAGTCCCCAGGTGCCCCACGTATGTTAGGTCTTCCCTTTCTGGTGGGTAGAGACACCAACTACTATGAGAGCTGCCTCCTGCCTTTTGGTGGTTCTTTCCCAGCCCCTGGGAGTCTTCTCTACACATGGATGGATCAGCACTCAGCCGAGGCACTAGGGGACCTCTGCAGATCCTGACTTCGTTTTCAGAGGCTCTGACCTCTTCAGTATTTCCGCTCCACACGTCCTAGCCGCTTAGCCTTCCCAACCTCTGATCTCTGCCTCCTCCGCTAAGTGAGGATTCTAAACCCTGGGTTTCCCCTCCTTGCACCACGGAGCCTGACTCCGAGCGGGAAGCTGCTGCCACTGCAGGGTTCACTCTGTTGGAGCTCCTTCCCAGCGATCAAAGTCCTGCACAGTCTGTGATTCAATGTCTGGCAATCACATTTTTAGAAATTTGGTCTAGTTTTCTGTTGTTTAAGGAAGGGGGATAAAATCAATCCTGTTGCTCCACTGTGTTAGAAGTAAGGTTTACAAGAAGGCATTCAACCCAAGCTGGCATAAGAGCAACTCAGAGAGTGTGTTACAGACTAGTCCTTCTCCCACACATTTCAAATTAGGGCAACAGGGAAGTCAGGAATCTGCATTTATAACAATCATCCCGAGTGATTGTGATGTGGGCAGTTCATGGAACCCCTTCTATAAATCAAAAATTTAAATAAAACTGGTTTATTTCCCTCAGGCTATTGTTTCTGTCCCGACTTCAGAATATTTCACTTTAAGAACAAACGATGAGCCCAAAACAAAAGAAACAAAAAAACCCACCCCCAAATCCTGGAATTCAGCTTATCTGAGTCTTTAGTTCTCAGCCTTTTTCCCACCAGACACTACCCTTCCCCACGTGGCTTTCCTAGAGCAGGTGTCCTCAAGCAGTTGGAAGACATCCATACAGCAGACAGCAGACTTCCTCGGGGCAGGGGTTGGGGCTTCAGGAGTGATAATAAACAGCACAGGACGTGGAAAAGGACCCTGAGCAGGCCGTGGGAAGAGCCTGTCCTCCCCATCCGAGTTGTATCTATTGTGCCACGTCTTTCAGTCCCACAACCACTGGCCCACGGTATCTTTGCCTTTTCTTTTGTTCTTGACTAGATGACTTCACTCTTTTAGGGTTGAAGGTAGGGTGGCAATAAAATGATGATATGTGACAATAAACTGATCTGAAAGAGCATTTATTGGCCTTAATCATCTTGCTACAGCCTTGAAAATGGATGCCAACTTTTCCAGATGTAGCAACAAAGAAGCCTTGTTATATGGGCTGTTGAGTCCATTGCTAATACTGCAATGAATACAGAATACTTCCCAAAATGCTGATATCATTCCACTTTTAGCTATTATGGCTGTGGGATCAGGATCACTTAATGTCTGGAAATATGAGCTATTATGATGCTCTTGAACTTTGTTCAGCTGGATATTGAATGGTAAGGTCCAGGCCTTTTCTTTATGGAATATATATTCTACAAGTCTGACTCTATAGTGAAAACATAGATGTATTTTGAATCCAGATGTATATTTAAACTTTTGCATCAGCTTTCTACGCCTGAGACAACCTAGGAGAGCTCTGGGGTGGGCATTTTCTATATCCTGCTCACCAAGTGATATGAGTCCTCTGTCTAAAACCCAAGAAAAACATTGATCTAAAATGTCTCTATTTGGATTTCTGTGATGTCTAATGGTGGTATTTCAGTGGTATGTTTCCTACTCAGCTATCCATCCAATTTCCACTGGTTAAGATTCAAACAAACTTCTCTTTCGTGGAGCTGGCCTTGATCACATTCCTCCTAGCTTTCCCCTAGCAGAATGAATGGTCACCACTCTGTGCCCCTTGCTGTGCCCCTCCTATTACATGCTTTGCCTCTGTTTGCATCTGTGACACTGTGCCTCTGTATGCCATCCCCTTTGGATCATAGCCACCTCTTTTGACCTTGACAGTCAAAATCCAAGACTCATCCAGCTTTGATCCCAAGCCTACAAAATGTCTATAAATAGTATGTGGCACTTAAATGTTTGTTGAATGAATACTTCATCTAGGTACAATAAAATTTCTTCCATATGGAAAGTCATACCAGCTGATCATAAACAGTTATATTCTGGAGCCAACAAATTTAAACACATACTATGTTCCTATTTAAGGGTAGAGGGAAGAGTCAATTGTTGATTAGGAGTCTAAAGAAGAGAATTTACATTGCTAATGTCATTCCACTTTTTATCTTAACATAAATTACATTTTTCTCTTACCAAAAGTGTTTTTATAGAAGCAATAGAAAGAAATCAAGCTGATTTCAGAAGTAGAATGCTATTGCACTGAAGAAAAGACATACTTCACTAAACTCTGTTTAGTGTAAAAAATGCAGGTTCCTTTCTATAATAGACAAGCTAAACATACTGATTGTACCATTGTGGACTCTGGCACATGTGGCAAGGTATGTGTTTTGTATAGACAGGGACATACAGGTGAGCAAGGTTTGGGTCCTGTTTGAAGGTGGCTCATACTTGAAGGTGCAAAGCAGGTAGTACAGTAAGGACTGTAATTTCGACAGGTGGAAATAAAGTTTTGCTGACATACACAAGTCAGTTATTAATCAGAGAATTCAGGGCACAGTCTGTGGAGGACACAACATTTGAATAGAGTCTTGAAGAATGATGGGAATTTATCAGGCAGTGTGGAAGGTGGAATAATGGGCAGAATAAATGCCCTTAGGATCAGAATGACTCAGATTCAATGTCTTCCTTCACCATCTTCTAAGAGCTTTAGTTTGATAGAATTGTTGAACCTTCTTAAGGTTTGGTTTCCTCTTGTGTATAGTGGAGACAATAATATCAAACCCACAGGGTGATAGTAGAATTTAAAGGGAACCATTTATGTAAAGTGTGTGTGCAACAGTGTTAAGGATTGAATTACATCCTAACAAAAACATGTGTTGAAGTCCTAGCCCCCAGTTCATCAGACCATGGCCTTATTTGAAAATAGGGTATTTATAGAGGTAATCAAGTTAAAATGAGGTCATGAGGATGGGCCCTAATCCAGTATGACTGATGTCTTTATCAAAAAGGGAGCCTTTTAGACCCAAACAGACACACACAAAGGGAAGACGATATGAAGACACACAAGCAAGAGACGGTTGTGTGACTAGAGTGATGCACCTACAAGACAAACAACTCCCAGGGTTATAAGGAGCCACCAGAAGCTGGAGGAGGGGTGAAAAGATTCCTCCCTAGAACTGTCAGAGAGAGCGTGGCCTCGATGACACCTTGATTTGGGGCTTCTAGTTTGGGAATGGCGAGACAATACATTTCTGTTGTTTTAAATCATCCAAGTGGTGGCCCTTTGTTATGGCAGCCCTAGGAAACAAATACAAACAGCTAATATGGAACAAATGATCAAAAAGATGCAAGTAGGTGAAGTGGAAGGCAGACCAGGTCCCCTCATCCATGGGGCTTGCTTTGGAGCAGTGCATGTAAAGTTACCAGGGAGAGAAAGATCATGGCCTTCATGGGAATGAGAGATGATTAAGAAAGTTCTGTGGCTGGTGCAGAAGATATGGGGACAGCGGTGGAGGGAAGGTAGAGGGAGGCAGGGCCACAGTCAGGAAGATTCCCTCTTCCATGCTCAGGTACTCTACCCAGGAGGCAGGTCAAAGTGCTTTGGTTGACTCAAGAAAACCAGCAGTCATAGAAATTTAGTAGGAGAGAATTCAGATTCATGGTTCTCCTCATGCATTTTCTATCACTATTGCCTTCATCTCTTACATTTTCTAAAGTCACCCTACTTGGCAACCCCCAAAATAGTCTAAAAATCCATATACCAAAGTTGTGTTGATAGACAGCCATGCCCAGACAAATGTCTGTAGGCCCCCGGAAGGGCGAGCCAGCTCCTGTGTGTTCCATGCCGAGTGAAGTCTTACACTAAAACACGCCTTTCATCTTCTCCTCTACAAAGCTCAAGGTCAGGAAGAGAGACTCCCATTTGAAGACGTGGTATCTGACTCAAATCTTGTTCTTCCGTGGGAATTCCGCAGAATGAAAAACCAGTGTTCTGCCACCAGCGTGGATACTCAGTGTCAATTACATCTGAAAATAGGAAAGTCAGGAACTGCTATTCTCTGAACATTGTGTGTTTCTGGTTCTTTGCACTGATTTCTCCTCAGCTAAAAGTTAGTTCTTTTCACATCAAAGCCTCCGTGCTACATCTGGGGCCCTAAGACTGGCCATTGCAGGGCCGATATACTTCATCCCTTCCTACACTTTCTCCAACCACTTTCTCATTCCGTTGTTTGTTCATGTTTGTGTCTCTCCCCCACTTGACTGTAAATTCTTTGGAAAGAAAGTGTTATGTTTTATTAATCTTTGTCAAGTGCTTTCTGTTAACAAGGAGGACGTTAAGAAAAAATCTACTATGGCACTTTCTAGATTGGGAACATTTGCCTTTCCAAACATGTGTACATATTTATGCAATTCTCCTTATGTTGTTGCTTTTTGGAATCAATAATTGCATTCAATAACTTTTTCCCCTTTATTCTACCTCAAGAAACACCAACTCAGTCATAGCAGAAATCCTTATGCTGGGTTCCTGCCTCTATCTTGCTGGGAGCATGGACGCTCAATAACAAAAATTCAACCTTTTTATGTAGTTCATTGACTCAATGTAGCAATGTTTCTTAGTATTTGCTATGTGTCAGACATTGGGTTATGTACTTAGGATATTAAAAAATACCAAGGTACCCAAGAAGCTTGCAGTGACATACAGCATAATCAAGAGTTGGTACGTGAGGGTGGCAGGGCAGGCACTCTGTGAGCACAGAGCAGAGGCCCCACCCCTACCCTGCTTGGTGTGCAAGGATTGTGTGAGAGCTGCTCCTTCCCAGCATCTCTTCCCCTGGAAGATTATATCGGTGCAGGTTCTAACTGCTAGAGCCATTCTGGATCTTCTGATAACGTTTGATCCAGGACACTAGAGGAAATCCCACTATCTGCTGGAGGAATCCAGGCAGGAGATCCTGTGCTGCTATGTCAGTCTTGATTTGTCCTCTTGATTTTCATCTGGCTTTGCTCCCGGAGTCCAGGCTGCAGTGGAGCAGTGCAGAAAAGCCTGGACTCTGACGGACCCTGAGCTAGGCTACCCAGAGTCAGCTCCCACACACCACCTCTTACCCACTTCTGACCGTGGGCACACCACGTGCCTCAGTTTCACTCTAAGTAAAATAGAAATAATAACAGGACTTTGTAGGGTTATTATAAGACATACATGCATCAGCATAGACAATGTTCCTAGAACAGTAGCTGCTTCACAGAACACTTCATAAGTTCCTTATAAGTATTAAAGGGACTGACATGGCAGTAGTTGATAACCCTATGTGTGATAATGTGGGACTCCTGATGCCTGTTCCTCTTCTGCCTCCCTCACAGGCCGAGAACAAAACTGACTTCTTCGCGGAACTGTGGAGAAGGAAGAAGAAACCTTGGTTACTGTCTTTACCCCCTGATTCCCAGTTCAAAGCATCACCAACGTCCAGCTTCAGAAAGCCAGCAGTCCTCATGCTGAAATGGGGTGCCCTCATAAAGACCCACTGGACACTGACGGTTTGATTTCTGCGTGGTATGTGACTGTGTGACTGGTGGGGAAAGCCTGGTGCCGGGCTACAGGATCACCTGCAGGATAGGATTTTTGCCGGCGTCCTGGGAGGATGAGGTGGGCTGCTCAGGGGCCCTATCCGGACCCGTAGGGCAAGGCTGCAGGTGGTGCCCCAAGAACACTCTGGATAGCACCTGCAGAACACCAGGCCTGCTGGGGGCCTCGTGGGCAGGGCCAGCGTGTGGGTGCAGCTAGAGTCCGAGGGCAGCCGGGTCTGCCATGTGCAAGACAGTAAGAAGGGTATGGGCCAGCATGCAGGGGGCCCCAGGCCCACCTCACAGCCAAGGATTCCAAGATCCAGACAGTGGCAGTGGCGTCCCCAGTGTCGGACAGCCAGCTGATGTGATGGAGCTGGAATCCATCTCACTATACACAGGTCTATCCATATAAATTGGGTCCTTTTTGTGAAGGCTGGCCGTAAAACCAGTTTCCCCAGCTTATCTTCGTGCTTTTCAACAATAGGCTTCGTGAAGGCCTCCTTTCCCTTCACCCCCTCTCCTGGACACCCTGGGAGAGGTGAGCAGGGAAACAGGCTAGGGAGACCCTACAAGGCAAATCTTCCCTCAGGGCCCAAAGCCAGGCTTGTTACTGCCTTTGAGATCTGACTCAAAATACAAGTGCAAGAACTTTTCTTTAGATACAACTTCCCCATTTTAGACACTTCTCCACAAGCTTTTCACAGTCCCTCACTTAGAAAAACACCAGAATTGTCACCCTTCGGAGTGACCCCAGATTCAAGGCCAAATAGTTTGCATCTGTTAAGTCTTAAAACTTAAGTCACCACTGGCTCCAAACAAGGTCAGTGTGTATTCCAGAAAACAGACATCATCTTACATTCTCTCTTTTATGACACTTACTAAATTTTCAGTATGTGGATTTTATTGAATCACAGGATTTCTGTCCTAAAGGGGTCTTTGGGATCATCTAGTTAGAATTCCTTTCAACTTATAAATATAGAAACTAAGCACAAAATAGTTGTTTTTCCCTAGTTCTCAAGGCTAGTTACCTGGTTCCACATTCAAAACTGTAATCTAGGTCTTTCTGCAACAGTGTGAGGGGGTTTGGAGTGTGCTGTTCTCTGCAGAGAACAGGTAAGGAACGCAGCCCTGCAGGGCTGTCTTTGAAACGCGGCCCTGCCTCCTTCTGAAATGCAAGGCTGAGTTGCAACTTAATTCTTTGAAGTTATTCATTGAAGTCAGACCTGGTGCCAACCATCTCTGAACACGGGGGAGTCGGCCTTCCCATTTGCAAGAAACATGAAGCGGCCCCAGCTCCGTGTGGGTCCTTCCTGTGGGCAGGCTGCACTGAGCAACCTGCATGTGATGTGCAGAGACAGGGAACATGGTTCTCCTGAAGGTCCCAGGGCTACAGAGGTGACTCCTGTCTTCGCTGCATCGCGGGTATGTGTGGACATAGGGCAGGGGCCAGCCCTTTGAGGGGCCCAAGGGACCTCACGTTGACTTCTTGTCCGCCCTAGTGGTGGGAAAGGAGGTGGAGATGTTTGCACCCGCAGTGACAGCAGGGTACAGCTGGCACACAGAGCTTTCTACCTTGTCTCTGCTGGTGGCGTGAGAAATATTAGGCAACTTGAAATATCTAATGATGGAAGCCTTTAGCCAGCCTGAGGTAAAATAAAGGAACAGAGGAGCAGCTGTAAATATGGTGGGACACTGTTCCTGACACTCCTTCCCGGGTGGTGGTCAGAGACATCTGTGCCCACACCCAGGAACGCCCGATGAGTCCCAAGGCCACAAGACTATGTAGAGGACTAAACAAGGGTGGGCTTAGGACACAGCTGCAGCTACAGGCCCTGACACTTCCTTCTAGGAAGGCTGCAGCTGCATTCTTGCACAGGTGTCCTCCCAGGCCTTCTGGGCAGTGCCCTAGAAGCCGCCTGCTGGAAGTGGAAAACTCTGTGCCCTTTAACTGCTCGTGATCCCTGGGGAAATCCCCAGGTGCGGGCGCTTCTAGGAGGGTCTTACCCTGGAAGGGGCAAGCACTGGAAGGTCTCCTGGCTTTCAGAAAAATAGGAAACGTGAGACTGATGGCTGCTGAGGACAGAATCTGTCCTTTCCCTTTGCACATTGTCTCTTCTGCTTGTTTTCCCTCCTTCCAAATTTCCTTTCATCTCCTTAGAGAGGGAGAGGAGTTTTAAAAATGGAAGGGTGTTACAGATCATGTATCTGTGACTCCCTTTGCCTCATTGCATTTTAAACTTTTGAAAATTGAGGCCCAGTGAGGGAGAGTGGCTTGTCCGGGCTGGGAAGGGCGAAGGTGTCGCTGTCGCATCAGAACGTCTCCCTTCCTCACCGAAGCCCTCCCGAGGCGGCCGCTCCTCTTCCCCTTACCTGTGGAGCGGCTGGACAGCCTACTTGCTTAGCCCTCCACTGCTCAGTAAGACAGAGGGTTGCAGATTTTCGGACTTTCTGTGGGTTGTAAAGCAAAGCAACACAACTCTCCCCAGCCCCCTGAATTTGGAGATCTGAGTTGTGAAACCTTCTAATCTCAGCCCAGCTACTTCCTCGTCTTTCCCACGGGGAGGGTGGACTGCAAGCTCTGAAGTTCCTCTGGGCTCTAACATTTTACCATCTCTCAAATCATTTGCACCCGCTCTGACTGTATGGAAGATATGTGGGGGGGTGCGGTATTTAAGACAACCCAATCCCCCCGGCCCACAAAGTCGAGACTTTTCCTCACCATGTTTGAGAGTTGCTGCTGTTAGATCTCCAAGAGGGAGCCACATGACACGTCGCCACCCGCCACCCCCGCACACGCTGGCATTCCTGTGCGCAGCCCCTGAGCAGCTGCTGGAGTGAGAACCCAACAACAGTTTCCTCTGCGGCCACATTCTGTGCTGCTTTTTGGATCAGCCTTGGGGTGTGGCTGTTTCTGTGAAGGCCAACAAGTTCACCCCCGTCTTCAGGCAAGAATTCTCTTACACGTTAAATTTCTGTGACTTGGCTCAAAATTTACTTATTTTTTTTAGTCTTGCATTTACAAAATCGTAAACATGCCATGTGCAATGGATTTACCACGAGTGTACTGAAATCACCAGGGCTTTATACCGATCCCACAAGGGGGAGGCTATGGGGGCTCTCACTCCAGCGTGCTGGATGACTTATAAAAGGCACGTGACCTGGAAGGCTCGAGTTTCTTGTTTCCGTTCAAGGCCTTCAGGGTCAGGCAAGTGCAGGGAAAGGTCCACACTGCAGGACTCCAGGCCAGAACGCCAGCCGGCGCTCTCGAAAGGTCGTGTAATTTAACTGATGCTCAAGGCAGAGCCAGTCATATTTTTTTTCAGGATTGTTCTGACCCATTGCTTCAACCCTGCCCTTAATCTGTCACATCTCAACTTCATTCTGTTTCTGCCGTAGAGAACAGCATGATCTTTACTGTTGGGCACATCTGGGTTCAAATCCTCCTCAGCCATTGGATACAGTTTTGGGACCGTGGCAAGTCTCGCCGCAGTTATGTAGCCTCACTTCTCTCACGTCCCCAAACCTTAAAATTCAGTGCTCGCTTAACAATGTGCATACTGTGGGAATCAGGACACACGCGCAAAGCGCCCGGGCACCTATGCGACATCCAGCGATGGCTACCCATCTGCCACCCTCAGTTTCCTTTCCTGACTTCACCACTCCCCCTTTCTCAGTAGGCCGCAGTAGGAGGAAAAATCTGGCTCAGCTACCAGTGGCCCTTGTGATTCTGAATAAGCTGCTGAATTTCCTCATTAGATAAATGTGTATGATAACAATATGGTGGTCACAGTGTTGTCAGGATTAAATTATTAACAGTGATAATGTAAATAATAATAGCTGATATTTTAATTAAATATTTTATTTATATTTAATATTTGTGGGTACATACTATGTGCCAAATATTTAATGCACTTCATCCTTACACAAATGTATCAGGTGGATACTTATTATAATCTCTATTTTACACATGAGCAATTTGAGGCACAGAGAAGTTAAGTAACTTGCCCAAGGTAACAGAGGGAATACTGAAAATAGCCCATATTCTATGTCTGTTTGTCTTTGCTCATCTGTAGTGCCTGGCATGTCATATTGCCCCTAGGAAGTGCTCAGCCTGGGTTGGAATGAACAAAGCTGAAGAAGGTTTCACTGCATTCCCTTTGTAGATGGTGTCTTTGCATCTCTACCTCAAGCTCTGGCTTCTTGGGGGGTGGGGGGTGGACTCATCATCCTATTTGGTCTTTTGCCTTCCCAATGTCCAGGTAACCAGTGATGGATCCTTTCTAGGACCAATTGTTTTTAGTTCTCCTCTTAAGATTTCTCAGGATCAAAGATAAAATATGTGCAGCCATAATTCTGTTATGGTGAGCAAACAATAGTCAGCACCTGGGAGAAAGGATTTCAGGTCCAAAGCTGATCCCATCCTCTGTCTCCTGAGCTGTGCCCTCCTTAGGTGCTTTGTCCATTGCTAGCTTTGCTGCTGCCAGGGAATGGTTGCTCTGGGATGGTGAGAACTCATGTGTTCTTGAGCTTGGAAGAGGCCAAAACAATCATTTTCAGAAATGAACCAACTTAATGAGTGTACATTCAACTGGCCACAATAGGAAATAGTTGACACAGTAAATGTTATAAACCTTTTATAAGCAAATTACTTCCTTCTAAGCATATTTTTATGAATCTATCCAAGTAATGAGTTGAATGGTATAGTGTTGCCTGGTTTGTATCTCCATTACCTGCAGTCCTTGAAATTTATAATATTGTACCAGCACTTTATGCATTAAGTTATATAGAGATATTTAATTAATGGAATTACTGTGTGGAAAAAAAATATGAAGCATTAATTAGTACAGTGCCTACATAAATGAGAACTCCCGGGTGATCTGAGGCTGCAAAACATACACTCCTCACAGGCAATCATTGATGTTTTCTTTTCTTTGCAAATGCACCTGTTCCTAGTCCAGCCCTCTGGCTTCGCCTGGAATTTCCTCTCCTTGCTGAATCTTGGAAGTGGCTGAAATTTCTATCTTGGCTACATCTCAGTAGAACCTTAATTTCTACTTTTGGCCACCATGGGCTATGATCAGGTAATTGACAGGGTGGTAAAAGTGATTTCCTACTAACTTCATGTTCATCCAAATGTGACACATCATCATCACACCATCTTCAGTCCATAAAACAATCGAAACATCAATTCTGATTTATTTCAGCTGGCACTTTGTATCTTTTCCTCTTCTTCTTAGAGCCTTAGAGTCTTCAACCTAAGTCTTTCATTTTCTGTAGTAGAGATTCCCAAATTCTGTTCTCTCAGCTGGCACTGTTCCACAAAGATAAATAAATTTAGGTGTTCTTTAGTTGGAAGAATTACTATTTATTTTTAAAGTGATCTTCCCTATTTTGTAATGCTTAAATATCCATGTGAATTTGGGGTGATGGTAAATTGTTGTTTTATTTTGTTGTGAATTTATGGATCTTATATAGTCCCAAATCTGGAAGCCGCTTGCACTAGAATGTTGTTTGTCACGGATTCCAAAATACAGTCTCCCTACCCCTTCTTCTGAAAGTGGAATGCATCTTACAATCAGTGTCATCTTAGATTCGATGAAATAGAGGTATATCCATTGTTATAATCTTATCACACATGTGTATAAGGCTAATGTTTATAGAATACCTCCCGTTTAGTGTTCTCATTGAATTCATGCAATTAAGTATGTCAGTTTTCATACTCTCTGAATTGCATCAGATTATTTTGAGTGCTTGTTATGAACTGAATTTTGCCGCCCCAAAATATGTACATTGGAGTCCTGACTCCGAATATGACTGTATTTGGAGATAATGCCTTTGAGGAGGTAATTAAGATTAAATGAGATCATAAATTTAGAGGTCTAATCCAGTGGGACATGTGTCCTTAAGAGAAGAGGAAGCGATATCAGGGGCGCACAGAGAAAAGGCCATGTGAAGACACAGCAAGAAGGTGACTGTCTGCAAGCCTAAAAGAGAGATCTCACCAGAAATCAACCCTGCTGACACCCTGACCTTGGACTGCCAGCCCTCAAAACTGTGAGAAATAAACTTCTGCTGTTTAAGTCCCTCCATCTGTGACATTTTGTTAAGGCAGCCCCAGTGGACTAACTCAGTGGTAAAGGAAAAGGTCAATGTTGCCGTCATAACATTTGCACTTGTTTTGTGAATGAATCATAGTTTGGCCAAAGAGACTGGAATGGATAAACTACATATTATTATTTCTAATCTAATTTAATTACAAAAGTTTTCCATATGCATCTAAACTCAGCATTAAAGTTCTAAAGTCTATGCATTCATTAAAAAAAAAAAAACTCAGCAAAGGAAGAAGAAACCTTCATCAAACTAAAAAAGGGCATTTATAAAACCTACAGCTAATGTAATACTGAATGGTAAAAGACTGGGTGCTCTCCTGATATTGGGAACCTGGCACGGCTGTCAGCTCTTATCACTTCTATTCAATATTGTACAAGAGGACATAGCTAGTGCGATAATGCAAGAAAAAGAAATAAAGGCATAATTATTGGGAAAGAGAAGTAAAAACTGTTGCTTTTCACATATGGCATGATTGTCTAGAAGAACATTCTAAGACAAAAAAAAAACCCTAGTAGGATGAATAAATGAATTTGGCAAGGCTGTACGATAATGGTTAATATACAAAACTCAAACAGTGGAAAACAAACCTTATAAAATATCATCTACAATAGCCTCAGTAATACATAGGAATAAATTTTATGACTGATGTGAGGACCTCCATAAAAATGACTAGAAAATATTGCTGAGAGAAGACAGAAAAGATCTAATTAAGTAAAGAGATAGAGAGCAAGTTTGTCAAATGAAATATGAAATAATCTTGAGATGTCCATTTCTCCAAATTGATTTATAGACTCAATGTGGTCCTAATCAAAATTCCAGCAGACTTTTTTGAAGTAATTGGTAGGCTATTTTAAAAATTTATATGGAAATGCAAAGTATGTAGAATAACCAAAGTATCTTGAAGCATTGGGAAAGTTGGAAGACTTTCACTAACTGCTTTAAAGACTTACTTGGATCATAGGCCTAAATGGAGAAACTAAAACCCTAAATATTCTAGTAGAAAACATAGAAAACATTCTGCCATTTTGAAGTAGGCAAAGATTTCTTAGATGGACCAGAAAAAACACAAATTAAAAATACACAAGTTTATCTTTTTCAAAGTTAAAGTCTTCTGCTTTTCAAAAGACAGAGTTGAAAATAAAAAAGATAAGACATTGACTAGGAGAAAACATTCTCATTCTGTATAACTGGAAAAGGGCTCATATCAGGATTACATAAAGCACTTGTACAACTCCATATTAAGAAAAAAAAACGTTCAACAAAAATGGGCGTAAGACCTAAACAGACACTTCATAAAAGAAGATATGTCAGTGTCCAAAAGGCCTGTGAGATGCTATTGTATGCCATTAGTTATCAGGGAAAAGCAAATTAAGACCATAATGGGATATTGGAAATACTTACTTGAATGGATAAAATAAAAAGACATACCCATCAAGTGTTGTTGACCATATGAAGCAACTGGACCACTGATGTGTTAAACTTAGGAATGTAAAATGGTAAACCACATTTGAAAAAAAAATGACAGTATTTTATAAAGTTATGCATACACTTATTATCTTTTTACTGCTGTGTAACACATTACTACAAACTTAGCAGCTTAAACTCACCCACATTTATGACCTCAGAGTTGCAATGGAGTAGGAGTCCAGGCAGTGCTTAGCTGGGTCCTCTGCTCACAGGCTTCAGGGCCAGGGGCTTCTTCCAAGCTCATGTGGTTGTGGCAAGGAATTCATTTCCTTGCAGCTTGCTTATTTTAAGGCCAGAAGGAAAGTCTCTCATTTTTAGAGCTTCTTTTCAGAAGTTCACCAGATTAGGCCAGGCCCACCCAGGACAATATCCCTGTTGATTGACTTAAAGTCAACTGAATAGGAACGTTTCTTACAGCTGTAAATCTCTGCACCTTTGTGACATAATCATAGGAATAACATCCCTCATTCCCAAGTTGCCACAATCAGGGGAAAGGATTATACAGGATGTATATACCAGGAGGCAGGGAAACTTTGGGACAGTCTTAAGACTGCCGGCTACCACACTTACTATAGGACTCAGTAATTCTACTACTAAGTACTTACCTGAGGTAAATAAAAACATATGTTCACAAGAAGACTAGTACATCAATGTTCATACTAGCTTCATTCATTATTATGAAAAACCAGCAGTAACCCAATCCACCAACCAGTGAACAGACAGACAGACTATGGTATAGTCACACAATGTGGCAATACAAAAAGAAACAAACAACTGATTTATGCTACAAACCAACAAATCTCTGAAACATGATATTGAGTGACAAAAGCTAGACCCAAAAGAGTGTGCATGTTATGATTCCATTAACTTGAAATTCTACAACAGGCAAAATTGCTCTATCCTTAATAGTGATAGTGATAGAAATATGACCACTCATTGTATGGGGTGGGGGGATTGACTGCAAGGGGCAAGAGAGAACTTTCTAGGGTGATGGGAATGTTCTATAACTCATTAGAAGTGACTGTTAATACAAATGTAACTGTACACTCAAAATTTGTATGCATTTTATTGTATGTGAATTATTTCTCAATAAAGTTGGCTTTTTTAAATACAGGCCTTCCACCAAAGAACAAGCAAAAAACCCCCCAAAACTAAAATTCCAGAGGCCGGATTATCTTAGAGTACATTTAGAGCCATTTCTCTGCTCCCACATAGTTGTCACATTCATAATGAAACTGAGCTTGCCTATAGTATGTAAAATTACACCGCCCAAAATTGTGCCTGTCAGCCAGTTAGTCACCAGCATCTGGCACTTGAGATTGGCTTCATTTGTCTTGTAGTTTCTGGATCTTCAAACATCTTCACAATTGGCTCACTTTCTGCCTGAAGCTGTTGAGAGATAATATGGTCTTTCACTTTCTAACAGCAAGAAATAACCTAAAAGGAAAAAAACCCAGTTTTAACATTCATAGCAAAATTTACCATGATGCTATAGCAAAAGATTCCATTTTTCTTATAGAAGTTATTTTTACATTTTATATACAAACTCACACATACACGCATATACTTTATTTCACCACGTGTATCTCCTTTACAAAGAACAGCTCATTCAGCAGGAACACTAGATGCCAATTCCAAAAATACACTATATGAATAGTTAAAATTGTACTCTGCCATCTTGTCACCAAATCTTATTCACCAAACCTTACTGATCCAGTTGAGCAGCAAACAAGCATGGGGAAGGGGAACCGTGAAGGGACCACGTTGTGTCATACATGAATGGTGGCAGAACCTGGGGAGGAAAGAAGGCAAGAGTTTGGTGAGGAAGGGGTTGGGTGGGGCACTCCAATTTCCTCTTCTATGAGAATCTGTAGAGGTCCAATAGAACATGTCACTCATTCCCTGGTACCTATTAGAGATTCAGTAAGTAAATGAATGGAAATATCTATATATCTATACCTATAAAAATTTTCAGATAAGAAAGTGCCCTACATATAAGTCAAGACTAAATAAATTATTCTTTAACAATTTATATTTATCTCAGGGTTTGAAAAATTGTTACTTATGAACAATATGACGTTAGAAGAAATGTTTTGAATTCACATCAAAAAGCTTGTGCAGGCATTAAGCCTGTTATTAAAGGAAACTTTAAAAAGGGCACCAAATAAATGTCACCTAATTCACCCTTATAACATCCCAGCAGGATATTGGTCAAACTGACCATCTTGCAAATGAGGAAACATGGCCAGAGAGTTTCTATTTCTCCTTATTTTAAAACAAAAACAAAAAGAGCTAGCAGTCCCTGGAGGTGTAAGTTAGACTTGCACCTGTCCTCTAGTTGCTCACAGACGTTAGGGGAGAAAGGGCAGTAAAATGGTGGGTTTCGGTGCATTGCATTGCACACAATGAATCTGCTGCACAGATGCTGTCACAGGAGACTCAGGACCAAGACATGGGCTGTCGGGAGATGAAGTCGTATTAAGGAAGGTGGTTTCTGAGCTTCCTGGAGACGCTGCTCTAGAATTGAGATGTGCGAGAGGAGACACTTGGACAGGGGAGCACAGGCCTGCCAGGTGGAAGGAGGAGAGGCAGGAGGTAGAATGGCCACGAATGGTGAGTGCAGCTGGAGGACCAGAGGCAAGGGTGTGCGATGAGCAGGCCCTGGTCAAGTCATTAACAGTCACATTTTGTAATTTAATGGCATTGAAGTCCAAGTTCAAGTTTCAGGTTTCAAGTCGGTGAAATTGCAATAGCTGACTTTATAACTGTGATTTTCATCCTCATGCTTGGGGATCTCTGAAAGTATTTGAGCAATATACTAAGCTACGCACTTAAAATGCAAGTAATAAAGGTTCTCGTTATCAACAGAATATTGTGAACTACAGTCAAAAGGATCACATGCGTGAAATGCGCAAAGTGCACCATTCAAAGATTGTTTAAAAAGCAACATATCTTCTTAAAATGTATGTATAACAAATCCCAAAATGTTTCATCCAGTGTTAAAAGTATTGTAATTTCTAAAGCAAACAAACAAAAGACCCTTGCTTTTTTTACATAATTCTGTAAGGCAAGGTGAAAATTATGCTTTACCATAATTTATGTTTGAACACTTAATTCTCAAAAGCTATCAGAATGAGTCGGATCCAAGTGTCTGGATTTCACTAAATTGCACAGTAAAAAATTTAGTGTTTGGTGGGAAAGAGCAAATAAATTTGAGAGAATTGCATATACGAGCATGTGGAAGGCATTCTACTGTGTGGACTTAAATATAGTCACTTGTTTTGTCCTAGTGCAAAAAGAACACTTTGCTGTGCATACTAAATAGCTTTGCATTACTTAAAAAGCCTTTGGACACAATTCAAGGTATTGACTTCACAAACATTAGGAAGGGGACTTTTTTAGTGCACATTTTTATTAAGGCTGTTTAACACTAATGAACATGAAATGTAGTAGTAATCATATTTTTTCCAGCTCTTTGTTCTTTTATTAATTAAAAAGAATGCAAACTTTAACAACTATTTCTAAACTAACATGTGTCTTTAGGTACACTACAAATATTCACTCAAAACTTACAAAAATCAATGCAAAAATCCTCTACAATGAAACACTTGACTCTTAAGTATCAAGGGTGAATTTTATCCACAGTAATTTGGGAGATTTAAATCTAGATCTGTTTTCCTCTTTTGTATTACAACTAGAAGGATTTAAAAGAGTATAACAAAATATATAAGAATGAAACATCATTAACTCATGTCTCAATAATGATCTGTAATAATCCTGACACAAGTTATTGTACTTTAAAAGTCAATTCTAAATGACTCTAATTTCTGTTTTTATTAAGAATCCAGTTATGACAATGGGGGCATTATCTACAAGCAGATTTTCAAATTTAGAGCTTGAGTTATTGAGAATTACTATAAAACGTTTTCTACATTTTCTTAGTATTTTGCATGTTCAGAGTCTGTCTAAAACCCACATGTGCCAAGAGACCCTTGCAGACCTTTCTATTCCTTTCCTAATACCTGTGAATATTTTGGGGGTATAATTGTTTATCTTTAAGACCTTTAGAATTGCCTTTTTCTATTAGCTCTAATAAAATGTGTATATGAAGAATCTTAGAGCTAAAAGGATCCTTTATGTGTTCATTTATTTCCAACACTTGATCCAATGTTCTTATCTCCTTTTAATATGATGATTCTCTGACAATTCTCAATGACAAGGGACATATTGCTTCAAAAACACTCATGGTTGGATAATCTTCTAAGCTATGGAAATTCTTCCTTAAAAATATGAATGTATCAGCATTGTTGATCAAAAAAATTGAAATTGTTAACGCTGGTCATAACAGTGTGTTTTTTAGACTCTTCTCTATTGACAGAATTTATTCCAATAGGTGTTTATTATTTTCATAATTCAATTAACTAGAATAGTGACCATACATCTTTCTTATATTATTTGGAATATAAACATGACAGGCCCTACATCTCTATGCCCATCCTTGGGGCATAGAGAATAAGTTTCATGTGTCTGTCAGTTACTTCTTTTGCAACCTTTGAAGACACCAATCAGGTGTCCCTACTCATCTCCAAAAACTTCTCCACATTAAATACTATAGGTCCTTCAATGATATTTCCAAGATCCTTGAAGTTAAGGACTGTGCCTACTTATATTTTTATCCCAGCAACTTATGTAGTGTTGGACATGTATATCAGTCTTGGGCCCAGTTAATGTTAGCAGAATGAATGAATGACATACCTTTGTGTCCCTTCACCCAAATGGTTACTTTGCTGTGAAAAAGCATAGGTTTGACTCTCTATTTCTTGAAGTGAAGCCCTCAGTTGTCTCCTGACCGGTGCCCAGAGTGACATCATGCTTCTTTAAATGAATCCAGGGTTAGTTTAATGTCTGGGCAGCCACATTATACCATTGACTCCTGTAGAGTTACTTGTCAATAAAATATTGAGTTTTTTCCACAGGTTATGATCTGTCATTCTGTGTAACTTGGACAGTGTGATTTCATTAACTTTAGTCCATTGTTTTTTACTCATCATACCATTAATAATAAATGCTGACATTTACCACTTACTGTGGAATAGGGATAGTTCTAAGACTTTCATATGCTTTACTTGGATTATCTAAATTAATTCTCTTAGTAACCCTGTCAGGTAGAACAGTGGTAATTTGAAGCAAATAGCTTGAACCTAGGGAATTCAAGAGTTGCGTTTGATTGACTATATTGTATCACCTCCTGTTTGTCGAAACTTAGAAAACTGACTTTCACAGAAGGAGGCTCAGTTGCCTAATCAATAAAATGGGCACATAATTGTTCCCTGCAACTATAGAGAATATCCTAGATCAGAAAGCACAATCACAAAAAGAAGACTTAAGAAATGGTTAAATTTCTGAAAAGTTGGATTTAGCAATATGCATAGTACCTTGCTACTTAAGGTGTGGTTTGAGACAAGCAGCATTGCCTAGGTACTTGGTAGATGTGAAATCTCAGGTCTCAGCCCACATTTATTTATTAAGAATTAGAATCTGCATCTGAACAAGATCCTCCCCACACACATGTGGGTCTGAGAGGCAGGGATGCAATGAAACGGGGGCTGTGTTTGGAGGGAAGGGCTGGTTGAAGTCCTAGCTCCCCACACATAGTGTCTATGTTTGTTTGTACAAGTTACTTAACATTCACAGCTGCAGCCTCTTCATTTAAAATAGCAGGTAAATGCCATCTACCTCGAAGCCGCACAGAGTTCAAATAAACTAGATTCAATACACACACATGATCAGTCCAGCACCCAGAATGTCACAGATATCTTTTACATATTTATCGAATCCACATATGATATTTTACAGCAATGCTTTTCTTTCTCTGATTTTAAAAATAATACAGCCTCATGACAGAAAATTGGCAAGATACATTTTTAATGTGCGGTTTTATTTCAGTTTATGGCTATATAAAAACTAACATGTCTGTTGGTATTATGTCAAATTAAGTGGCTGTTATTAAAAAGTACTGGCACTTTAGAAAAGCAGGTTATATTTTCTTAAAATAATTCTGTAATAACAAGAACATAAGTACAAAAAAAGGTATTACACGTAAAAACCTTCACAAGGGGTAGGGTTGGGCTGAGAGAACCCAGACTTTTGAATTGGGCAGGCTCAAGTTTGGATCTGGAATGCAACTGTGATGGATGCAGGCCTTTAGGTAAGACATTTAAGTGATAGGAACTTCAGTTTCTTCATCTGGAAGGCTGCTGTTATGAAGATTTAGTTCAAATGCAGGACTAGCTCAGAGGCTGCCACAGAGTATGTACTTGATAAATGGTAGCCATCATGTGATAGGTTATAAAGAAACTCTGTTTTTGACAGCCTCTTCCAAAATAAACAAGGAGCAGGGTTTAATATCTACGTGGAATTTCAAGGAGCTTTCAGATACACAATTTAAGTAAATCTAAAAGGACCCCAGAGTGTGGTGAGAAAAGCTCGTTGAGATGGAATTTAAAGACTAATATTGCAAAGGTGACAGTTTTCCTGTAAAAGTAGTTTAAGCCACACTCTAAAATAAAAGTGATAATATAAGTTTGCTTGATTATCTAAAAAATGCTAATGCTTTTTAAGGCTCAGAAAAATGGGGCTAAAGAAAACAGTCCCCGCGAGCTGAGGTGTGTTTTCCAGCAGAGTTTAGCAACAAGGATGGGTCGGGACACGTTTCCAGTTTGTCTTCAAATCTCTTGTCAGATTTTCTGGTGTTTTAGTCAGTAAAAGCGAAGTCATTGGAAGAGTAATAAGTCCATTATCCAAGGACCGAGATGGTCTTGGGAAGGGAAGGGTACTCAACATAGCTTGCAGAATCTGTTTTAAAGTCCACTTGTTGCAAATCCTGCTAGGTAACAGGCCCTGTGAACTTGACAAAGAAATGCCTTGAACTAGGGAGTTGAACTAAGTTCCTAGGGGGTCATTCTGAGACAGGGAGATACATAAAGTAGGTCACTTTTGATCCTGCCCTGCAATTTTTGGCTGCAAGATGTGGCTGGGTGTGGTGGATGGGGCGCTGACTGGGGCCGGGCGGGTGTCTCTGCTCAGTGGAGCACGTTTCAGAGGACTCCACCACCTCAGGCCCTTCCAGCCTGTGTGTTTGTTATGAGTGTGAGGCTCAGGCTGTTTTGTCTCCCTGACAGTCCTCCACTCTGCTTCTAATGACGTCTGCTGGCCACATGGGTTCTTGAGCTTTTAATGGAGAAAGGAAAGGAAAGTAGGAAGGAAGAACAATAAACAGGAGCAAAGGCTAAAACAGTTTTTCTAAGAGTTTTGAAGAGAAATATGTGGAAGTGGATCCCTTCCTGAATGCACTTGTTTTCATGGGATGTAGTATTTAACCATGCCACCTTTGAATTGACCAACACATTCTCAACTTTATAACAGACACACAGTCATGGGCCACACAACGACGTTTCAATCAATCAGGGACCAGGACCGCACGTATGACAGTGGTCCACCAAGGTTATGACAGAGCTGGAGAAGTCCTGTCACCTAGTGACTTCATAGACCAATGCATTACGCACCTGTTTGTGGTGCTGCTGGTGTAAACTATTGTACATACAATTATGTACAGTACATAATACTTAATATAAATAGCTGGGTAACTGGTTTATGTATTTACTATACTATACTTTTGATTGTTATTTTACAGTGTACTTCTAGTTATAATGACAATGGCAACAACAACAACAACAACAAAAAGTTTACTACAAAATAGCCCCAGGCAGGTCCTTCAGGAGATATTCCAGAGGAAGGCATTGTCATAGAAGATGACAGCTCCATGCATGTTACTGCCCCTGAAGACCTTCCCGTGGGAAGACAGTGGTATTGATGATCCTGACCCTGAGTAGGCCTCGGCTAATGTGTATGTTTATGCCTTAGTTTTTAACAAAAAAAGTTTAAAAAGTAAAAAAAAAAATTTAAATAGGAAAAAACCTTATAGAATAAAGATATAAAGAAAGAAAATATTTTTGTACAGCTGTACAATGTGTTTGTGTTTTAAGCTAAGTGTTATTACAAAAGAGTCAAAAAGTTTAAAAAAAAAGTTTAAAAAGTAAAAATGCTACAGTAAGCTGAGGTTAACTTATTAACAAAGAAAGAAATATAGTTTTTCATAAATTTAGGATAACCTAGGCGTAAAGTGTTTGACTCACCCAGAGCAAGTTCCAATCCTACAAGCTCCATGTATGATAAATGCATTCTATAGGTATACCATGTTTTAATCTTTTGTACCATATTTTTACAGTACCTTTTCTATGTTTAGATATGTTTAGATACACAAATACTGACCACTGTGTTGCAATTGCCTACAGTCTTCAGTGTAGTCACATGCTGTCCAAGTTTGTAGCTTAGGAGCAATAGGCTACACTGTATAGCCTAGATGTGTAGTAGACTGTACCATTTAGTTTTGTATGAGGACACTCTAGTATGTTCCGACAATGACGGAGTCACCTATTGACACATTTCTCAGAAAGTATCCTCATTGTTAAGGAATACATCACTGTATATTCATTGAAATGCTGTTTTGTACAAGTCACAGTGTTGGGTGATATCATGAGAAGGAACAAAAAGCACCAAGTAAATTTAATACTTAGCAGAGAACACAAGGCAAAGGTGCACACAACTTCATAAAAATAAAATATAACTTGGTAGGTGATGGCTCAAGGCAGCACGTGACTTAGGGATGTGTGAATGACGCAGAAGCAGTTTGGGCTTCCAGATGAGGGAACCACTGCACTACTGCTCATGCTGGAGGAGCGAGGGAGGCCTTTGTGAGAAAAAGTGGTGAATCTTTTCCTGAAAGGTTGGAGGATTTCAGATATGCAGAGAGGAGAGAAGCGGGAGGCAGTGTAGCATGAACAAAAACGCAGCTGTAGGCAGGGCTACGTGTGTCCTGGAAATGTGGACGTTGTGTTGTCTGTTCTCCAAGTCCCTCTCTCTCTCATGCTCTCTCTCTGTATAAATGTAAAATATAAAAATGTGTTAAAACCTCTTAAAACCTATTTACAAAATACTTTTCTATACCTAATTTTAAATCGTGGACCAAAAAAAAAAAAAAAACCCTCAAGACCTTTTCTTTTACTTTTGTTATTTTTTAGTGGTCAGAATAAATATTAGCTGACCTGAGAAGACATTTGAAAATCCTTGGACCATCTCAACTCTCTAAAATCAAATATTTACCTCCCTGCAGTTCTCAAAATAAAAGCTTTCTGCTTGAAATTTCTTGCCAGCAAAACAAATGTTTGCTGCAGAATGTTACAGTTGGACTGTTAAGACATTACCAAATAAATTGCTTGATTGCCAAATCAAACTCTTTGTTTGGAAAATTACTAAGATTGGTCGTATGGCCTAAGAGTTAAAGTTAGCTTCAGCTTTTTATAGACGAGCATAATTTCATTCTGCAAAAGGAGTGTCAGTGGAACAGAGCAGTGTTTACTTTATGGATAATATACATTTCAAAACATTGTGAAGCTCATATGCAAAGGCAATTACTTGCCCCTAAAATAAATACTTGCTGGAAGATGCACACTTCACATCATTATGCTCAATAGTATGCCAGCCCATCTACACTCTCAAGACCTTTGTAAATGTAAATGTTTATGAAACGATTTTGCTGTAGAAATAAACCTCAATGAATTGGACTTCACTAACTTGGAATACTTGGAATTTACAATAGTGCTTGTAGAGACTAGTTTGAAACTCCTCTTTTAAGACTGTAGAGTAAACAGAATTTCAGGGAGATTTTTAAGCTATTTAGCAGATTTTAAGCACTGTGGGTAGCATTTATTTGAATGCAAACAATGTATATGCTTGTTGCAAATCACTCTTATCTATGCAGTTAAGCAAGTTCTCTCTGGACACTCAGATATGTGATATGTGGGCTTTTAACCAGTCTGAAGATTTTGTCATTAATGTTTTGTTTAGTTTTACATGTTAAAAATTAGTAAAGCTGCATGTATTTTATACTGTCCCCAAATTTATCTTCTGTACCTAATTTCTATGAATTGGTGAGGTTTGCTTTGAATAACTTCTTTGCCATGTTGCTAGAAAATCAGGTAGCCTTTCTTCTTACATATATGCTTAACAGTAAAAAGCAGCCACCTGATGAACAGTTAAGGCTGGCTGTCTTTTACAATTCTTTGAGTTGATATAAAATTCAGAATTCTCCAGTGGCATGTCATTGCATGTGGTATTAGTACTTTATGTTAATAATGGATATGTGTTTGGCACCTGCTGAGTTTTGACTGTGTTCCATACATAAAGATAGCATCCTCTGCCCTAGAGGCTTGGCATAAATTACCCAGATTAATAGATAAAGAATGGACCAGTAGAACAGGGAGTAGAAAAGAAAAGAAAAGCTATTTTTCTAAATATGGCTTTGTAATAATATTGCTTAATATTGAGCATGCTATCTGAATTTAATAGAGCTGCTGTCATGAAAAGATCATCAGCTTTAGAATGCAAAGTTCTAAGTGGAGTGTCAGCTCTGCTATACCTTAGACTTACTTTTGAAAACAGACATGTCCATGTCTTATTCATGGAGATATTGACAGAGTGGATCTGGGCTGGGATCTGACTAGGAACTTCCTGAAAAGTTTTAGAGGTAATTCTGATGCATGCTGGTGGTTGCTATCAAGTGGAGAAGGGAAGTAACATTTGCAGGAGTTTGAGAACTGGACTGCTAGTTTTTATGTTTTCATTTACCAGACACATGACTTTGGCAGGGTTTACTTGTCTTACCTGAACTTTGGCACAGTATTTATATGATGTAGCACTCTTGAGGACAGCCTAGGGAATACATAAGAAAGGGTTTAGGGAATTGCAACATTTTATAAAAATGTGCAAACTTATTATTTTCAGAGACTAGAGGTTTGGGTGAATGAAATTTTGTTTATTGAGAATATTTTGCCAAATTTCACCAAGCTAGTTCATTCACAAACCATGCTTCCCAAAGCCTTGATCAGCGTTTCCAAACTAGGCTATGAAGTCAGTTCATGGATAGACCAAGTAATTCCTTCTGGCTCGATAAAAACAGACCATCCAGGAAGTAGATATGCTTACAAATATTGTATGTATGACTTGTGTGGTTGCATCAGTAAAATGAGACCAATATGTTTGGGACCATAGCACTGAGGTGTGTGATATCTCAAATATGTAGAAGGAACATTTAGCATGTTACAAAGAGACATGGAAGATATAAACAGGTCCAAATTTAACTTGTATAGATGAAAACTATATTTTCTATGATTTTTTAAAAAATGCATTGCATGGGATTAATAGTAGATTAGATAGTGCAGAAGAAAAGATTAGTAATTTGAAGACATAGTAATATAAGCTAACCAAAATGAAATATAGAGAAATAACTGAAAAAAAAATGCCGAATGAACTTTGAGACAATGTAAAATGGCCTAACATACATGTAATTGGAGTTCTGAGGGAAGGGGGGAGGGGCAAGCAGAGAAAAACATTTGGAGAAATAAACAATGGATAAAACTCTTCCAAACTGGATGAGAACCCTAAACTCAGAAATCCAAGAAGTTCAACACACTTCAAGAACGAGAAAAATGTAGAAAACTATATTATAGTCAAATTGCTTTAAATCAGTGATAAATAGGAAATTTTAAAAGCATCCAGATTACAGAAATAGGTTATATATAGACAAATAGAGGAAATAGGACAGCCAGTTTCTTGTTAGAAACAATGGAAACCAGAAGCCAGTATATAATATTGTATAAGGTGTAAAAGACAGAACTGTAAAAATTTTAGAAGAAAACAGGAAATATTTGCAACCTTGGGTAAGGCAAATATTTCTTTGATACCACATGAAGAGAATCAACAATAAAAGAAAAGTGTTGATCAATTCGAATTCATCAAATTTAAAAACTTTTTTTGGTTCAAAAGAGATTGAAAATTAAGTGAAAATACAAGCAAGCCACAGACAGAGTAAACATTTGCAAAGCACACACTTAGAAAGAACTTGTTTCCAGAATATATCTTACAACTCAATAATATGATAAACAACCACATAAATAAAGTGAAGAAAATATGACAACAGATATCCACCAAAGAAGATACAAAGATGCTAAATAAGCACAGGAAAAGATGCTCACAATCAATACTCACTAAAGAAATGAAAATTTAAAAAAGAAATAATGTGAAAACTTAAACAAAAATAAAAATGAAGGATAGCTATATTTGTAAAACAAACAAAAAATATTTTATTGTATACTGAAAATTTGCTAAGAGAGATTTTAGGTGTTCTTACCACACACAAAAAAAGGTAACTATGTGAAATGAGGGATATGTTAATGGGCTTGACTAGTAATCATTTCATTATGTATATTTATATCAAAACTCAAATTGTATACCTTACACATACATATACACACACAATAAAAATATATTAACAATGAAAAAAAACCACAATGAGATTCCATGACACACCTGTTAGAAGGGATAAAATGTAAAGGCTGACAATACTAAGTGCTGACAAAGATGAGCAATTAGAACACTCATTGCTGGTGGTGATGCAATATGATACAGCCTTTTTAGCTTTTAGCAATCACTTTGACAGTTTCTTATAGAGTTGAAATATACATACCATACATATTAGTTTCCTAGGGCTGCTGGAACAAAGTACCACAAACAGGGTAGCTTAGACAACAGAAATGTATCATCACACAGTTCTGGAATCTAGAAACATGAGATGAAGGTGTTGGCAGGGTTGGTTCCTCCAGAGAGCCAGAAAGAACGGTCCCTTCCAGGCCCCCTGAGCTACTGGTGGTTTATTGGCATCTTTGATACTTTTTGGTTTCCAGATGCAATACCCCAATCTATGCCTTCCTCTTCACACGGTGTTCTTCCTATGTGTTTGTCTGTCTCTCCATCCAAATTTTCCATTTTTATAAGGACAAGAGTCATACGTCATTAGGACCCACTCTATTGACCTCAACTTAATCTGCAAAAAATGCTATTTTCAAATAAAGTCACATTCACAGGTAGTAGAGGGTAGAACTTGAACATTTTTAGGGGTCAGACTCCACCCATAACACCATAGGACCACGCAATCTCACACCAAGTATGGAAAAAAGGAAACCCTTTCTCCTCAAAGGATTTTATGAAGTTTATATGAAATTTAAATCTCAATTGGTCCAATTACTGTTAATAGAAGTTTTATTATACTTAGTCCCGTCCTCCAACTTGTACATGCGGGTTGGGTGAGAAGGAGAGACTGATTTATTCCAACCTTAACACATTTAGTCCAGATACAACGCATTATTTGCATTGTGTATGATCCTGTTCTTGAGAAGATTCCAGTCTAGAGGGAGATATACAACGTGGCCTTCAACACTTCCAGGGCCAGGCAGTACTGCCTTGGATAAGAACAGTTGCAGATGACGTCTTCTGATAAATTCAGAAGCGCTACAGACAGCTGTGTGTGGGGAGGCTTAGGGGTGGCCTCATGAAGAAAGAGGAGCTTGATCTCATCTTAAAGATTCTGGACAAGTGGTTACAGAAAAATGCAGTCCAGGCAGAGAGAACAATAAAAGCCATGTGGAGGAGATGGGAAAGTATAGAAATGTGCAAGAAACTGTAAATAACAGCTGCACGGAAGCAAGCACAGGTGAGGTGTATGGCTCGGAGACATCGCAGAGATGGGCGGGTCAGCTCGGAGGGGCCGGGATGCCTGGGTTCTGGAGGCAACAGAAATGAAGGGACAATGTCAAACAGGAGAGTGACAGGGTTAATGCTACTTCAGCAAGGTTGATCTTGCACTGGGCGCAGAATGAATTAGAAAAAGGAGATTCATGCAAGGGGCCATTCAGTAGGCTGCTGAACGGTGGGGTGCCCCAGCTAGCAGGGGTCTCTGTCCTTTATTCAGGGAGACTTTCTGACTCATCTGTGCCAGGTAATTTCTATTTACACCAGTGCATTAGAGGGTATGACTAGACAGTTGGAGAGGCTGGTGATCCTTCTGTTAGGCTAAAAGGGCAGGCCCTTTGATGCTGCAGTTTGTTCCTACCTCTATGGTGAGAAAAGCTCTTGATGACATAATACTGCTGAAATAATGTGACCATCAACTTTATTTTTGCAGACTAGCAGTAGGATATTTTCTTTGAAATCAGGTCTCCAAATCATCAGTGTTAAAGATAATTTCAATAACACAACTTTTAAAAGGCACAGTTTTACACTATTATATGTGTCTAGGAAAGCCACCTGAGCATTTAGGGACATAGCTTCAATTGTGCAGATTTCCAAATGTCCCCCCATAGGATGCTTTTTCAAGGTCAATAGCCAGAGAAACAGTCCCTGGAAGAAAAATCCGAAAATGTCTCAACTACATAGTAAACTAGTAAAATTGGTTATCCAGGGGAACAAAAGGGAAGGGATTCTAATCCTTTCAGTCTATGCCTGTCCTTGAATATCATCATAAAGGTAGACATTGGAACCCTTTTTTCACTGAATACGTCAGGGGATTCATCACTCTAAATATCTCATCACCCCTGTTCTGTAAGTTGCCAGTGCAGCTGCCCTGCTTCATCAGTGGAGCCAAGTCCCTGAGGGCAAGCTTAGTGGCTGCTGAGATGGGACCAGACCTTGGGGAAAGGGGTTCAGGTTTCCCCAGACAGCTCAGAGACTGTGGGTGTACTCAGCCAGACTTTGCACATATGTAACTCTGCAGGAAAGTGGAAGCTCCCACAGGAAGGTGACACCAGATGCCAATCTGTCATTAGTGCACAATAGAATGAGTTTAAGAACAACTGAATTGAATGCACACATGTACTATCTCCATGGGTTCCCCAGAGGGCATTTTAAGCAGGAAGCAAGATGTTTATTACTATGTAAAGCTCCGAGTTTCCTGGATCAGAAATCTGTTCCTATATTTCTTTATTTATATCTGTACTTCACTTATATCCATGGAGAAGAGGAAAATAATTTAGGCAGGAGCATTGCTGAGCTGCAGGTTTGTATTTAAAAGAAAGCATTTGGCAGCTATTTATTTGGGTGATCTAAGGGCCAAAGGAGTCTGTGGCTCAATGTAAAATTTAGCTGAAAGTAGAGGCAACTGTATAATTTTCCAACATTCCACAGTGAATTATTGGTGGGTTTGAAATGAGCGTCCTATTCTCTTGACTCCTTGTTCCCTGTATCTATTGCTGCATAATGAGCCACCCCAAAATTCAGTGGCTTAAAACAACAGCAATCATTTATGTTTTCTTTGAACTGCAGCTTGAGCTGGCATGGATTGATCATGCCTGTTGCTTGCAGGGTCAGCTGTATTGGCTTCCTGGGACTGGAGGATCTACTTCCAAGATGCTCCCTCACAGAGCGGGATCCTCCTGGGAGCTGGACCAAGGCTTTCATGCAGGGGCCTCGTTGCCTCTTTCCATGGGTCTCTCCTCTGCCTTGCTTATCACGTGGCCGCTGCAATGTGAGAACAAGAATTACAGAAACCAGCAAGTAGAAGCTGCCAGTCTATTAAGACCTGGTTTCCCAAACTGGCAAGTGTCACTTCCTCCATATTCTACTGGTTAATAAATCACAAAGCCTGCCAAGATTCAAGGGGAGGACACACAGACTTCCCAGATCATAAGGGAAGACAAATGCGCTGTGGCCAGTGCTACCTGCCACATTCTCAGTCTGCTTCCCCAGTGCTGCGTGGCGTCTGCATTTCACACCTGGCTTTTTTGTATGTGTCTCTTATCACATTTTTCGTGTCTTGTTTTCTTTGTAAGTATGGCTAATTTTTATTCAATTGTTTCTTTTTAGAATTGAACTGAAGGAACATATAGTTAGATGTTTGCTTACAAGTAAAAATCCTGAAGCCAAGCAAGGCGAGGTGACATGTCCAAGATCGAAGAGTGAATTGGCAATGGTGGCATCTAGAGCCCAGGTGTCCTGACGTCCTGTCCAGTCCTCTCTTCATGACAGGGAACTGACCACATTGAGCTGGGCCTTTTACTGTATGAGTTTAGGCCAATACTGTAGTATTAGACAACCATACAAGCATGCATTTCATTTGAACATAAAATGCTTAAGAAATTGTACTCCATAATTTTAAAATGTTTATAACACTTTTGAAAAATAATGCCCATTGGAGAAAGAGAATGAGCAAAATAATCTCAACCACAATGTTATAATATTCTTACTGGAGTTCAAAAAAAGAAAAACCAAAAACCTCTCTTCTAAAAGCTGAAGCCTCATGAAAACCATCACCTCAGGAATATCTCTATGGCATGTTTGGCCATTTAAAAATTACATCTCACATCATCAAAATAAAGATGGTTTTACTACAATTGATCTTCATAAAGTGGTACAGGAAGATAAGGAGAATGTGCATGATCATAACAATAATTAATAGTAATAGCAGCTTTTGTTTGCTACCAGACTCATGAATTTGAATGGGTTAACATATTTACTTTTCATAATCACCTTGTGAGGTGGGCTTTGCAGGCTGAGATTCAGTTTCTGTCCAAGGTTGATAAGTTACAGAACTGGGATTCTGTTCATCCCCTCAAATATGTACTGCACACCTCCTGTTTGGCAGGCCCTCTGCTCACCGCTCCAGGTGCAGTGTGAGCTGGCACACACTCATTCCCTGCACCTGTAGCGCATGGCCTTGTGGCTTTTGAGGCTGACTTTCTCTGAATTTCTGTCTACTGATGCTGTGATGGTTAATTTTATGTGTCAACTTGACTGGGCCACTGGGTGCCCAGATATCTGGTTAAATATTATTGTGGGTATGTCTGTGAGGGTGTTTCCAGAGGAGATTAGCATTGCTTAGGTGGACTGGGTGAAGAAGATTGTTCTCCCTAAGGTGGGAGGGTCTCATCCAACCCATTGAAAGCCTCAATAGAAGAAAAGTCTGAGCAAGAAGGAACTCATTCTCTTGGCCTTTTTGTCTCGGAGCTGGAACATCACTCTTCTTCTGCCTTTGGACTTGGACTCAAACTGGAGCTTACACCATCTCTGGGTCGGAACTTCTCAGCTTGCATAACTGTATGAGTCAGTTCTTCTTAACAATTCCCTTCAGACACACACACACACACACACACATCCTATTGGTTCTGTTTCTCTGGAGAACCCTGACTAATACACACACCAAACATTTTGTGACCTATATTGTGGATCAGGAATTAAAATGCTTTAAGGGGCACGGCAAGCAACACGTGAATGTGTGAGGCAGCCTGGTGTCACAAGAAGGAGAAGTACGTGTCGGTGAAGTGGAGAACATCCCGCCTTGAAGATGCCACATCACTATTGTTCTAAACACAGTGTGGTCTGAATGAAACAG
Organism: Daubentonia madagascariensis; assembly: GCA_023783475.1. Taxonomy (NCBI): domain Eukaryota; kingdom Metazoa; phylum Chordata; class Mammalia; order Primates; family Daubentoniidae; genus Daubentonia; species Daubentonia madagascariensis. The sequence goes on from JAKFHU010001035.1 coordinate 4,937,393, forward strand.
GACTGCAAGCCTTGTTCCTGGACATAGAGTGACACTGGGATGACCTGTCTGGCTCTTTTCCTGTGTTTAGACTTGACCATGGTGTGTTCCTTACAGAATGTGTTAGTCCACGTAGGGACACCTCACCTGTGGGAATCCCTAAAAGTTTATTTTTAAAAATACTATCAGAATCTAGTTGAGAGAAGAAAGCAGAGCTTTCCTTCTAGATCTGTGTCTTGACATCAGTAAGAGATGGGCTCCATCCTGAAATATTTGCAGCCTCTGCCAGGAAATCTGTACAGCTAGGCCATGTAGTGAGTTGGTATATTATATATACACACATACATACATATACTTATATATAAATATATAATACATATATTTGTATATGTAAATATTTTATGATCACTGTTACTTATTGAATTTTAACTTTTCATAGCCTCTTTTTGTCCAAATTTAAATCAAACATCCTAAAACATCTTTTCAAATCTAACGGAGGTAAAGAACGGTAGAAATCTCTTTAGCTTTGCATTAGACCCTAAGGTATGAATTAAGTTCATGTTACTTTTTTCTTCTAGTTTGCCATTGTTACTCTAGTTTAGAGAAACCAGTAACTACTGTTTTCTCTTAGGAAACCAAAGTATAATAAAGTTGTTTTTTCCAGCAAGAAATATACAAGTTGCTAAGTTTTAATACATAATTTTGACAATAAAAAATAAATTCTATTTTGTCTCTACTAGAAACATATCTAGAAGCAAAGTGGGGATTTTTTTTTCTATAAAATAGTGAACAAGGAAATAGTAATGATATGCGCATCTTAAGCCAGAGTGAAGACATGAATTTTATTATGTAAATGATAAAATTCTCTCATTTATATTTTGGTATATAGAAAGGGCTCCAGAGCTTAATGGACTCATGTAGAGCCAAACACCATTCGTCCCTGTCAGTTACAGACACCCTGTTATGTGCTGGCCACCACGTTCAGCGGGGGTTATACCATGGTGGGGAGCGCATGGTCCTGCTCCCAGAGAGACGCATTTGAAGGGATAAACTCACAGATGTGTGAAACAACCTCCTCCTTGGATTTGGTAGATGTCCTTCTGGGTGAGGCAGTCTTCTCCAGAGAAATGGAGTCCATGGCCCCAGCCTTCACCATTACCCTCTAAATGTTCAAAGTGTGAATCCAATTAAGAAAAGAAGCAAAAAGAGAAAAGAAAAATAACGGCAAAACACTTACCCAATACCTACAGTGTATGTACTTATTTACTGTTTGCGAAACCCAGCGAGTTAGGTACCATTGTTATTCCATTTTACAGATAAGGAAACTGAGGCACAAAGAGGGTCAGTAATTTCCTGTGAGTTGCACAGTTAAGTGGCATAGCCAGTGTCCAACCCCAGACAATCTCTCTTCAGAGCCCCTGCTCTGGGCCACGCTGTGTTTCTTTAGATTCTGTGTCCCGCGGTTTTGCAGTTTGTGGAAATGGCTCGGCCAACTGTGCTCCTCCTCAGCCTTGGACTCTTTCTGCTCCTCTTTTACTTCCCTTTTCATTCTGCTCCCCCAACTTTCTCTTAACCCCAACTGTTACTGGCCCTAGTTAGATAATAGTGAGCAACACGTTTTTCCATTTGCCATCCCGAAATATTTCTCTCCTTGGGTAAAATAAGCTTCAAATGATAAAATAAGTTTAGAAGACACAATCTGCGGGCTCTAGCACTGCTGTGGGAAAAAGAGAAAAGGAAATTACATTGAGTGAGCTACTTTGAACATGGCAGCAAATGCTTCGAGCTTTGCTCCCTCATTCAGTAGGTGGCAGGGTGGGGTCGGGAGGTATGAAGCACCAGGGGTATGCTTTGGCTAATAGTTTTGAGGTGTATATTCAGGAAAGGGAGAGCTATTTGGCTTGGGTTCAGTGACAACTTTATGGTGCACCAGAATTGCTTGATGTCTTCTTGTTGTTTTTGTAGGATTTTACTTATGAATAATATTTTTTAAAAATTTAACTTTTATTAATGGGGCAATATCACATTAAACTAAATGTGGAAAGTTGTAAAACAATATAATCACCCATAATCCCACCAGGTTAACAAAGCTATTCTCATTTTAGTATATTTCTAGTTTGTGTTTTTATTTTTGGTTTATTGAAATAGAATCCCTAATAATACTCTTCTATTAGGTGAGCACTGAGGGGGAGCACAAAGAGTCCCTGCACTTTAATAGAATTCTTCCTGGGGACTGTCTATTACATTTCAATATTTAGCTGACACATCACCTCTGAGACAAGCTTTCCCAAAGGTAGTTGCTGAAGTTTTCTCTTCCATTTTCTCTTTTGCAAAGTTAGGATGAGCATAGTACCCATGGCACTAAGGTGTTGTTAGGATTAAATAAATTATATGTGGCAATGCAGACAAAGCATTTCAGTGCCTGGAATATTGCACTTAATAAATGCTGGCTGTTTTTATTAATAATTATGTAAGGAATCAGAGTTTTCATTGCAATTTTGATGAAAATAATTTGGGCTCAATAATACCACCATTCAAAGGTAAGATCATGATTAACATCAGAACGTTATGGGAACCAGTTACAAAGTGATCACTTGGTAATCTATTGCTTTATTTACTGTAGACTGCTATAAATGTCATGTTTCCAAAAGAAGAGAGAATTGGGACAAATTTCATTTTAAAATCTTCCCCTTACTTACTATTTTATGATTTGCATGAAACCATTTACAAATATTTTCTTTATAGGCATTAAGAGCAAGTTACTACTTCAACACATCTGGAATTTTAAAGCAGGAAACAACTTCCAATTGTCTCATTTAAAGGGAAAGGAGCATGTCTCTGCAGAGAGTTAAATGAGCTGCCCTGCTACAGGCCTTCAGAACCAGAGGCAGCCTTGCTGTTCTGGCCCACCCTTGTACCAACACCGTGTTCACAGCTTTCTCTGTGCACGAAGAACTTTGCTCATGGAATCTCTCACATTCACTTATATAGGTGCTTTAAAACACTTTTAGATTCTTAAGAGAGAAAGTTGCACATATCAGGTTGCTGTCCCAGGAGTCTTCTTGTTTTGATATATATAGCACCTAATGAGACCTATTTTACAGTTGCTAATGTGTGCCTGTGACTGTGCCATTGTTTACGCTGCTGTGGGCACTTTATTTACATGTTAGAGCCCATGGTACTTTAGGCTAGCAATACGACATGCTTGTATCATCTTAGACACACAGAAATGTTGTTATCATTAGTGGGTTTCAGAAACAACCTCAGAACACTTTTTTAAAAAAAATTATTCCCTATGAACTTAAAGTAAGAATAATGCATCTATACTAGTGGTCATTTTTGAAATGCGATTCTCTGGGTTAAATGTACTGTTCATACATTATTTAGTTTTAGGATAAACAGCATTTAACTTTGATTAAATAAGGAGTAGATGTGAATTTAAACTAGTGGAACTCAATTATTGGACTGATTAAGCAAGAAATATATGTTATCTATTTTAATCTGCTTAATTACTGAAACAAGCTATTCTTTTGAAATTACTCCATTAGTCCAAAGAACAAAATCAATGCATACTCAATTAATATTAATTATACAACAAATGCAAAGGTGAGTTAGGTTCAGCACAGTACAATAGTGTGATTTTCTTATTGGTAAGTTGAAAATTCATTTACTGGAAGGGAGAAGGCTGCTTTTGACAACGTTAGAATTAGCATGAATGCTAAAATCTAAATGTCAAACCAATCTCACAGCTGTAGGGGTTTAAGCGTACGCGGGGCTGGCTAAGGAGGCAGAATGTGGTTCTATTTCCTCTGCTTCTAATACAAAAACTTAAAAGGACCTATAAAATGAAACTGTAAGGTTTCTGGACATGAAATTACTTTTCCAAAACAGTGTTTTAGGGGGTGGAGAGTAATGAAGCAGAAGATGTTGAGTGGATTTCCCATAAGCTATATACAGGTTTACAAATGCAGGAGCAAAGCCAGGGTAAGATGTGTCTGTGTTTCCACTACAAAGGTAATTCTCTTGGGGGCCACTGCCCACAACAAGTCACTTTGCCTACCTGACAGAAAGAAGACCACACACTGCTAATTCATTTTACCACGGTATTGTGCTGTGCAAAATCCACTGGTCACGGAGGAATGGAGTATGAGGAAACAGAGAGGCTCTGAGCACGGCTCCTGCCAAGGCTGACCTGAACTCTCGGGGCAGGTCTGGGCTGCGCCAACGGGCTGCATCGGAGAGTGCAGATTTGGATTTGTAGCAACACTTTAAGTAACATTTCCCATTTTACAAAGTTTTTTTATTTTCTTATTTAACTTCCACAATAACTCTATCAGGCTTGTATGTGAGGGCTGTCCGGAAAGTATCCAACCACAATTTTCATAATTTTTCATATTGCATGCCTGGATACCTTCTGGACAGCCCTTGTATATTAACTTACATATTATTAGCTATTAATTACATAATTAATATCTATAAGTTAATTTAAAATTATATACATATATGTGCAATTTTTATTATTCTCCATCTGTAAATTAGTAAAGAGGCTCAGAGAGGTGAAGTCATGATATCAAATAGCTTATAAATGGCAGAGCTGGAATTTGAGCTTGCATTTTCTAAGTCTGGCGCTCTTTTATCTATGCCCAGGCTGTCATTCAATTCAGTGAGCTGTTGACTGACAGCAGCAGGGAGGTACAATGACCCTCAGATATACTTCACGGAACCTGGGTTATATAGACTCTTTGGCCTGTGTCAGTCAAGTTAACTTCAAACTGACCATGGGTCTGCTTCTCTCCACCCTAGTGAGCCAGAGGCTAAATCGTTAGGCATGTTATTTAGATGTCCCATTAATTCATTCACTCATTTATTCATTCCTTCAACAAATATGTATGATCGCCCAGGAAATCCAAGGCTCCACAGTGGTCCCTGGAAATATAGCAGTGCAAACGTTGGTGTGGTCCCTCCTCTACACAGAGTCTGGAGGGAAAGGAACTAGCAGTGGACTTAGGAATTAGAAACCAGGGTAGGAAGTGCTAGAAGGCAGGACAGGGAGTTGTGGGTGCTCACAAGAGAGGCACTGCACAAGACCTGGAGGAGGCAGAGATATCCCAGGTGACATTTCTGAGTTTAATCTTCATGGGTATGTATGAATTAGCAAGGCAAAGTTGAAGCTTGAGGGTTTGGGGAGAAAAACACAATGTTCCTGGCAGAATGACTGGTACATGCCAAGGAGCAGTTGCCCACTCTAGTCTGATTTTTCAAGAGCCCTGTAAGGGTGTGTCACCTGTCCACATGAGCCTCATCTGCAGCACACATCCCTGCGTCCTTCCTGCGGTGTCAGGCTCAGGAAGGCACATTTACTCTCTCCTGGAAAATAGCAGCTGCACTTAAAGCCTAGTTCTATTTCTCTCTGTATGTATTTCTGTTTTTCCTTTTCATAGTAATATGCTGTAATTAACCATAGTTTATGTCAAAATTCCCCAAACCACAGTTTGCTTTCAAATAAGGAGAAAATAATAGCTATTGCTGTGGCCAATTAGACTAGATCTTAAAATTATAAAACAAGTCAAAGTAATTTGTTCAATGAGTCTTAACCATGGAGACTGGCTACACAATCACAAATTTTCAGTGATTTTTGGGTCATGAAGTCTGGAAGTGGAACAGAGTTTATGTGGGCAAGAAACAATTCTCCATTTCCTGTACAATAATTCTGAACATGTACAAATTTCACCCTCTCTAACTTGTCGATACTCCCATCTCCAGATGAATGGACAGAGAGAAAGGAGGTGAACAGAGCTCGGCTTTTAGGATGCTTTGGAAACTGTGTATTTATGTATATCAACAGGCAGGGATTCAGGATTTCCTTATTTCCTCCCTATTTCTCTACCTTCCTCACCAGTTTCCACGGGTACATGTTCGCTAGCAGGTGCTTCACAGATCCAAATCACCTAACCATGTGTGCCTCTCCCTTAAGAGACAACATATATTCTAATGATCAACCCTTACAAGTAAGTAATTTAGCTAGATACACAGCTAGGAATGTTGTTGCTAATCCCGTGGCCTGGCATTTTGTTCATCTTTGGTGTCTCACTCAATCCTTACCCTGCAGAATGTTTACTGCTTCCTGAAAACCCCTCATGTTCACATTTTTGTGTCCCCATCCATAAGCTGTTGTCATTATTCTACCTCTTTGAGCCTGTTTACTAATTTACAGGTGGAGAATGATACAAATCCCACATATATGTATATTGACATTTGACACTTTGTGTCTGCCATCCTCACGGCACACTGCTGTATACTCCTGGTCTCATTTTCTTCGTTCGTGCTTTTCTAGATCCTGCACCGATATCATTTATTTTTGCTGCCCCAACCACTTCCATTCCAACTTCTTCTACTAAAACAATACTATGATTTTTTGTGTGTGATCACTTTTTCAAGGATCTTAGCCCATGAGGTTTGGATGGAGTTGATGCTAATTTGCCCGATCAGAATAATTCAATCCCCAGAATCAACACATAAAAAAACCATTGTTAGTTCTTTAAGAAACATGCAGGTGTTATTCTTGCTGTACTTGTGCTTGGAAGAAATGTGACCTTGGAACTGATGCTGCTGTCTTGCCCTTACTCTTGATGGGAGAAGGAAGCCCACCCTCACCAGGAGAATGGACCCAAGAGAGAGGATGAGAAAAGCAGAGTCTGATAAAACCACCTGAGTCCCAGAACCTAATCTTACCCCTGGTATTTGCGTCTCTATTTCAAAAATATTCCCTTATTCTTCAAGCCAGTTTGGATTGTGTTTTTGGCCATTTTCCACTGAAAGAACATTAACTGATAGGCTTTGCCAATGCTACCAGGCAGAATGGATTGCTCCCTTCTCTGCATTCTCAAAATGCTTTGTTTACACAACTATTAGATCACTTATCAAATGGTTTATAGTTAGTTATATGAATTTGCAAGCCTCTGGAGGGTATTAACCATGGCTAATCCCTGTTTACGTCTCCCCAGCTGTAAGCACAGTGACTGGCACATGGTAGGTGCTCAATGAGGGTTTGTTCAATTAACTAGCAAGTTTACTGCACTTTCTCTGCTAGCTTCAAATTGGTTTCCCTCTCTGAGTTGATAAGCTTCAACTCCCACAGAATGAGAACAGCACGTATCAGTGCAATGTTTTAATGATTAAAATAATTAAAAGGCAATAGGGCTACGTCATCTTGGCAACTTCCTCAAAGGTGAACCGAGTTGAATGCTGTTAACTAATTACCATCAAAGGCAAACCAAATGTAGAAAATTGTCAGTTGTTTGCTGAGAAATGTCACCATTGTTTTTAGAGCATATTTTTTCCAGGCTCGTATTGTTTCAATCCTTCTATGGGCACTGGAGACCTTTGAAAAATGAAGTACCTTTTACTTTATCGATAAAAAGATAACCTTTAAGGGATTTTGGAAGAGAAAACATAGCAATCCCAAGAGTGCCTTCCAGAGCCTGGTAAAGATGCTATCAGCTGAATTATTGCAATATTTCTACTTTGTTTCAGAAAATCCACCCCTGCCACGATTGAAAAACACCAGCCAATTAGCCATCCTGACAGCATGAGTGCTTCCATTTGCCTTTGAATGTTTGCTGGCTTCCTCTTGCACCCACACTGAGCCAAAAGCTCTCCCCTGGACCCCACACGAATATAATCAGTAGACCAACTTCATCACTTTTTACTCTGGTTGCTTGGCAAATCTATGCATAATGAGTTCACTACCACTGCCCACAATTTTTGTCTTATCACAATTTTCACAATAATCCCTTTTCCACCTCAAGTGGAAGGAAAGACCATATTGGACAGTAGCCTTTATTGATCATTTCTTGCCCTGAACAGAGTCCCTGGTAACTAAAGCCTGTACATGGTGCTTCTGGCTTTCCTTAAATGACGGGCACATCTGCCATTAGTTGGCATTAGTAGTGCTTTTTACCATTAGGTAACAACGTTCTTGAATTTCGCCTTAAAAGTGTCCTACCAGGAAAAGGCCTAAAGCAGCAAGGTGGAGGCTGGGACAACAGATTACTTCTTACTCTCACCTCATGAGCTCTGCGACTTGTGGGTAAAAAAGCATTTCTCTGCACTCGGCTTCACAGGCTTGTAAAAGAAAAAAAATTGGTATAGACAGTACAAAAATTACAATATTGTTGTATTTTCTGATTCTGTATTGCTTTCCTTTGTGAGGGTGTCATGCTAGTTAATGTTTATGAAATGCAGTGAACTTCACTTGGAGAACACACTTCAAATGTCCTGTTTGTATTTGGCAATGTAATTTTTTTTCAAATCACTTTGCTCAGCTGATAACTGGGGAGTATATACTCTCGTAGAGGTCTCTTTCTTGTCATAAAAAGCAAGAAATTTAATCATGCACAAAAAGAAACAGAGCTCTCATGACGTCTAAGTCACAAAGAGCTGTACAAGCATTAGGATAACCTCTTGGAATATTAATGAATTTTGAAGTGTGCTGTGGTGTTAGGGGTTCTTCTCCCTATTTGCTGATACTTTAACTCAAGCTTTCTAATCTGTAGAATTTCTAGTGACTTGTGAAATCTCCACTGAGGCCCTACCTGCCCCAGGATGTTTTCGCTGGTACCCTAGATTAGACACACCTCTGCATCCCCGTGGGTGCACGTCAGGTACCCGGTCTGTGCTGCCTTTAGGGCTCTTGGATTACATCAGTCTTCTGTGCTTTGAGTTCCTTGAAGGCAAAGAGTGTGCCATATTCCTCTTCGTGCCCCAAGGACCAGCCTAATGGGTAACACATTATAGAAATCTCAGTCAATGTTTGAAGAGTAAGTTTGGGGAAAATTTATTAACAAAAGCCTTAAATAATAATGGGAGACTTAAATGACAAAACAAGAGGATTCACAGAAATGCGTATGGAAAATAGGAAATGGGTTAAACAGACATGGGAAGCAGTAGACAGGAGATGAAACATCTTCCTTAGAAAAAGAATAGTATGAATAAAAATGAAAAAGTGATAATGTGCTTTCTGTGATTAAGACCTGTAATTAGTCCAATGTGGCTAAGGAATGTAAGAAAGGAAAATTTAGAAGAAACTATGAAAAGTTTTGAAGGCCAGGCTAAGACTTTATGAATATATTCTGTGGGTGATTCTATCTGGCATTTATGTTATAAAGATAGAAACAATCTCCCTGAGCCTCAATTTCCTTACATATAAAGTCAAGCAGTTAGATTCCAAGGTCACCCCTGAGGTCTGTCTCTGATCTACAGACTATGATTTAGGGCAGAGCTGGCTTATCCCAGGCAGCACCACTTTGGGAAAGAGTCTCCTCATTAGGTCTGCCTCATCTAAGCTCAAGATAATGAATAACTGCAGTTGTCAGTCTGGCCTGACCATTTCAGTCTCCTTTCCTAACAATCTTGAAGAAAATCCTTTAAGAATGTGATTTGATAAACATACAAAATAATGAACTGAGAAGAGCCAAACACATTTCACTGGAGAGAGGCGGCCTCCACCCTGGGAAGTGCTTCTGCGCAGAGGGAAGGCAGGGCCGAGTGGGCACAGAGAGAGGAAGGCAGAGGGAACTTGAGACGGACATGCAGTGGAGGCCACAGCGCGAGAGCGGGTCGTCTGGGTGTGGGCTGGCCAGAGCAGGGAAGACTCGGGACACTAAAATTGACAAGGGCTGGGCCAAGAGGGGATCAAAAGTGCCCCAAGGAGACGAGGGAATGAGTACAGCTGCCCTGTGGCTCCATGGGTTTAGTTCCTACCCACTTTCCATGGTGGCTTCACTTACGTGCCATCTTTCTGTTTAAGAGAAACTTGAAGGTCCCAACTTTCATATGACAGTTTGGGGCAAAATGACTCCACAGAAGCTCACACTGGCTGATACCAAGGCTCTTTGGTAAGTAATTCAGAGAAATGCATTAACTGTCATATATCCCAAGATATTTTCGTAGTTCTGTGGCAAAATAAAAACACCACATGGACCGTTGTATGTAAAAATATGGTGCCCACTCTAATGTGGACACAAAGAAAGATTTTATATGTGGCAAGTTCCTCTGATTGCTTCTTCTCTTACAAGATGACTCACAAGACTCAGACATCACACATGAGGGATAAAATGCTGCCCAAAGGTATGAAGTTCATGTTTCTGAGCGTATGGCACTTTTCAGGAAAAATAAGGACAATGAAACACACGCATATATATACGGAGCCAGCTTCATGAGCCTGCAACCTGTGCAGTCACGCAGGGCCCCAGGCTCAGCAGGGGGTTTAACACTCTGCTGTTTCCATCTTGAAATTTTTAATAATACTTAAACAGAAAACCCCATATATCCATTTTGTACTGGATCCCACAAATTATGTGGTTGGTCTTGTGTGCATGTGTGGATGGATAATAAATAGATCATAGATGGACAAGGAGACGGAAGGATGGATAGATATGGTGATGGGAAGGGCAGGAGGAGACACTGAGGTGTGAGTGAGGGGAACACATTTTGCGGAATAAGAAAGAAACTTTCTACCATCAGTCGAGTCGTTAAACCACTATTTTTGTGCAAAATCACTCTTCTTCTGCCTAATTCCTATCTTATTCTAGAGAGAAAATTTCAATTTGATTAATATAGAATTTAAATGCTTTAAAATAACCTATACTGTATGAGCTGCACTAAGATTAGCTAGCAAGCTTTATTAAATGAAGTTATTAATGTTATTTATGTGGATACTTTAAAACAGATTAGAAAGCTACTTTTTTTCGGGATAGGTGGTATATTTGCCAGTAACCTTTGTGCTTCTCTTTGTCATAACTTCATGCCGAAGAACCAGCAAATCCTCAATGAAAAATCTGCAGCTTCAAACATCACCTCGTGTCAAATTGTTTCAAAACATGCATTCCTCTGCCTTCCAGCCTGAGTTACAGAGCGACTATGTGTCACGCCACGGTAATTGCAGACAGACCTGACCTGAAGACCCCATTGCATGAGAACTGGGTATGCAACTAGATGACACTATAGGTAAGTGGGTTAATCCAGAAAATTCTGATGCTTACTATTTCCGCTCAATGGAGAAAGGTGGTCACGGTGACAAAATGAGTCTATTCTAAAATTCAAGAAAAAATGTTAGAAATCCTCAAAAGTTCAGTATTAATCCCCTTTTTATTACCATTTTGATTATTACACATTGGTGGTTTCCTATATTTCCAACTTTAAGTTATTCTACATTTGAGCTTTCTTTAAAATCATGTTTTCTTTCTTAGTAAGGAAAATCACTGATTCTTAAACTATCAGAGCTGGAAGAACTATTTGGGATTATTCACCTCATTTCACAATTTTCAAGTATTTGGATATCATTTTCATATAATTTTTTCATATCTTCATTCCCCATATATAGTATAATTATTTCTAACTATTTTTTAAAATCAGCTCCTTTGTATGTTAACTAAATTTAGTCTCATCTTAAGCAGTAATATCCATTAAGTCCTGAATTTAATAAGCTAGTTTTATGCTTTCAAAACATGCAGACACCCACACACAAATTTTTTTTCCTAAAGTTTTTCTATGACCAACTAAAAATAGTTCACGTACCTCTCTAATAAACATAGTACAATTTGAGGTATGGAAATATGACCTAAACGTCTCCTGGTACAGATGAGCCAATTAAAGCATAGTGAGCATGTTAAAGAAGAAAATACCCCAAGGCCCAGTGGAAAATCAAAGGCTCGAAAAAATAAACCTCAGTCGTAATCCTGACCCTGCAATTTCTACCTCTACATCTTGGGCTAAGTTACTTAAAATCTTGGAACCTCAGTTTCCTTAGATGTAGAACTGGGATTTAAGCCACAGTCTAGTTCATAGTTCATAAGATACTCCTGAGGATTAAATGAGCCCAAGAAGGAGGGGATTATGATGAAGTAAGGGTGGTGACAGATGTCATAGGACCTTGCAAAGACTGTGGGTTTTATTCTGACTGGAATAGAAGGTCATCATCCAAGGTTACAGGGGTAGTTATTGACAGATGGCAAACAAAACCAAACTCTCCTAACTCTCAGTCCAATGACCTTGGTGCAGAACGTAGTAAGTTAGTTAAACGTTAAATAAACTAGTCCCGTGCCTCTGTCTTCAATGTGTTAGGTTAATATAAGGCTCTATCTAGCCGTCGATGTTCATAGAGCACTGATAACATTCTTTCCTAATGAAAACATATTAGAATATTATTGCATGATGGTCATTGGTTTCATAATTCTTTTCTGACATGGTTGCTTCATTGAAATTTATCTCTTCAGCAAAAGGTAGAATGATTGGTTCCTTTCTCAATTTTCCTTTCAATCTAACATATGGTTCTGTTTAAATGTGTCCATGTTTGCAACTTACAGTTGACGTTTTTGGCACTCAGAATAGTATCTTGCAATTATACTTAGTTTAGAAAGAAGGGTTTGCTTTAACAGCAGAATGCATGAAATAAAAAAGTTCAAGCCAAATTTATTGGCTGCTGAGAGTCCTCCAGAATGTAGACGTCTGGTCTGGGGGAACTCAATGGATTTCTGTTCTTGGTACACGCACCCACTTATGTGCTTGTGCCCCACCCCCACCCTCACGGCCATCACATGAAAGCATCTGAGTGTTGTACAAGGTTAAAGCTTTTTGTGTTAATCTATCCCATATGGAGTAGGTATTAAACAGACAGAAAATTCAGTCAAAGCCTGGGGCAAGCATGTATTTGTAACGTGGGGACACTGTCAAGGGACTTTTGTAGCAAAGAATAAGGAAAAAAAGAACAGAGAAAAGGCCATATGAAAAGTAGAAAAGTACCTTCCAGGTTATGCTCAGTCTGAAAATAATTGTGTTTGTGAAGACTCTAAACTTCCTACCCTGGTCGTGGTTGTGGGAGATGTTCATAAGCTCTCTAGGAAACTGTCAGAGGAGGGTGCTCCTCCTGTGGCTCTGTGCCCATGAGACACAGATTCACTCTTTCTGGGTCTAACTGAAGAAATTAGGCCCAGAAATAGCAATGATTCCGTGCAACTCAGTAGTGTCCCAGCACTAGATCCTGGACACATGGAAATTAATGAAATGCAGAAGTTCTGTAAAAGTAATAGAAATGCACATGTAAAGCCCTTTGTAATTTAAGCAAAAAGATTTTATATTTTAAGTACCGAATTTTGAGCAAATGAGAGAGTTGCTGAGAGCTCTTGGTGCTTACAATATCTATACCAAAAGCAATATGTAATCAGGCCAGTTCGCCATGTTTAACAGACAACAAAAGTGACAACAAGAGTGTGGAAAGCAGACTAGAGGAGACTGTGGTGCAGCTGATCCTGGTTCAAGTGCAGGTTGATTCTCTAGCAGGGAAGAACTGGAAGTTAATACCAAACACCAGTTACACTTGTTTATTTCCATAATTTTATATACATTTTTCCTTGTTTATTAGATTTGAAACAGCTTACTCTAAAATGTGGATATAGCTCTCCTGAGTGTTTCTACCCTTTACTTGTCTTTACACAGTTCTTAAAGGACTCTTTTGGGTGACACAATCCTACCATCTATTAATGTAGATCTGTTGCACAGAATAAGCCCAAGCAAAGCCTGGAAAACCATTTATCAAGTGGAATACATGCCCTGGAAGGTTTGGGAAGGAAGCAAGTTTTGGGTTAGATGATACCTAAAATCTGTTTCAGCTCAGAGCCTATTGTTCTATGAGAGGTCCCTGAGCTCACAAAATCTAGCAAGCACTAGTGACCTGGTGGTCCCTCTGCGCTGCTACCCTGATAGTGCCCTAGTGGGGAGCAGCCTTCTGAGTCAGTCAGATCAACATTCTAGTTAACAAATTTCTGTTTAACAGATACTGAGTAACTACTATGTGCCAGGCACTGAGGATACAAAAGTAAGAGAAACCAGCATAATATTTGTTCCTGTGGAGTTTACATTTTAGGAGGGACAAGGGGAGGGATGAGATGTTACTCAATAACCACAATAAAAGTTTATGCTTTAAAGTGATGTGAGGGAGCTGAAGGAAAAGGACATGTTTCTATGTGCCATGTCATACAGGAAGCTCACTTAGACCGGGCAGTTGGGGAAGGCTTCTTGGAGGAAGTGATATTTAAGCAAAAATATGAGGAAGAAGAGTTAACTAGGGGAAGGTGGACCCCAGATGAAAAACTGTACTCACGGGAAGAATGTGACATTATAAAAACTAAAAGAAGGCCAGTGGGCTAGAGGAGAAATTATGAGGGCCGATGCTAGAGGCGATGAAAGTGTCCAGGGTTCAGTATAGGAGCTCCCGCGGGTCCACCTAGGGACTCAGGCCAGGTTAGGATTCTGCCCTTGAATCTAAGTGATAATGGAAAGCCACTGAAGGTTTTTTGCTGAAATTTAATTTGATTTTGCAATTGAAAAGATCAATTAGGCATCCATTTACCTAGATGAGACCAAACAGAAACAGTTTTTGAATCAACTTTTAACTTATACTTCCTCAGTGGGCAATTTTCAAACCACCTTTAGGGCTCAGTGCTTACTCTGCATATCAGTGGATGGGCTAATTTTCGCAGGTATTACTTAGACCTAAGGGATGCTGGCCAACCAGGGCTTCCTGGCCACTCTGCGCAAATGTGCCTCGTAAATTTCCCTGCAGAGCTGAGCTCACTGGGGGAAAGCCAGGAGCATCGACAGCAAGTATCTGAGCAGCCCCGGCTGGGGGTTGGAGAAAGAGTTTTATTAACTAATGGGGAGATTGACAACAGCTCTCTGAGAACCTGTGACAGTGGGAGGAACATCGGACAAGGTACCAGAAGTCCCGGCCCTACCCTCGATAGAGCACTTAACCACTTTGGGCATCTGTTTACTTGCTTACATATTATAAAGCAGGATTCCTTCATTGATGCAACACTTTTGTTCTTTCTTGTTTTTAAACAATGCCCATTTGCCAGATCTTATGCTAAGCTCTGGGGATATACAAAATAAATAAAGTGTGGGGCCAGACTTTAGGTCACTCACATTGTCATTGGGGAAGAGTGGACACAATCTTTACTGAGTGCTGACCGCATTCTAGACAGTGTGTTCGGTACTTCCACATGCATTCCATTCTTTAATCCTCACAACAGTCAGGAGAGAGCATCAGCTTCTTACCCCACCCTTAGAAATGAGATAACCAAGGCTTAGAGAGAGGAAATACCTAACCTCAGACGGGGCAGGTGGTAAATGGCAGAACCAGCTTTCACACGCAGGGCTGTTTGATTCCAAAACCCGTGTATTTTCACCGGAACACGCTGTGAGCAAGTCCTCTCAGAAGCAAGTGGCGAGTGTTTAGAGGAGGTGTGCACAAAGAGTAGATAATAGCTTCCCTGACGCGTCCCAGGGCCGTCTGGAGCGTCACATGCACCCATGGACCTGAAAGTGCTCTGTAAACTATAAAGTGCTATATAAACATAAGGGATGACTGTTACCCACACACCCGGATCTGCTATGTGAGGGCACTGAGCGACTCTAAGTGTGAGGAACACGGGCTTGGACTGTGGCTACTTAACTCACTCACTTCCAGCACTTCCTGGGCATTCGCTAGACCACGGGGTGGGCCTGGCAGCCGGCGATCTCCCACATTCTAAATGGAAGCCAAGGTCTGTCAGCTGTGTGGGGACATTCCCGGGTGCTGAATGCTCAAACGGCACTTAAGGTTCTTATCTCTAAGCTGAAAGGGAAAGGATTGGTTTAGCCTGGAGAGTTCCCAAGGAACATCCTCCCCCCTTTGCGGCCCAGAACCCGGCAGTCCCTAAGGAAGCCCTCCCGTGTCTCACTCCCACGAGGTCAGCAGCGATTTCCTGGTGGGATTGCCCACAGAGAGGCGCTTCGGTGGGGGCCAGGCTGAGTCACAGTCCCCACCTTGCAGTGGGGGGCCGGGGAGAGGGGTGGCTTGGAGACTGAGCCTGTTTGAAATTACAGGGATTTTCCAGGCTGCCAGGGGCGGGGACAGAGTGGATTGTAAACAGCTGTGTTCAGTAGCTGGGGAGTGACAATAGGGCTGTGTGACCCAACTCAGAATCCTCTAGGAGAAGTTTGTGGCCAGGCTAAGGGCAGAAATCCCCCACTGGCCATTCCTGTGGTAAGCATGGGTATTGCCTGTGTGAATATATATTTGCATGGAGGTATACCCGTATTTTTTCTATGTAGGAAGGCCTACTATTTTGTTATAGACTTAGTTTTAAGGGAGTTCTAATTTATCGGGGCTCATGAAATCAGCTCAGAGTGCAGCCCCTGCTGGTCTCTCTGTCTCCTAAATATATAAGTGTGTGTCATTAAAGACTGGCAGCCCAAGGACCAGGCCTGGCTCGTGCAAGCTTTTCCCTCTCAAATGCCTCTCTCCTCCAAAGTGAGTCATAGTAGCATATCCACGGGGGCAGCTTTGAGGAACTGCTTCACCTCTGTATTGTTTGTCCTTTTCCTGCTCTGCCACGCCCTTTTTTCACTTGCACTGGGTTTTCACTGGGCTCCCTCGCTGCCCAAGCATACTCACATGAGGCCCTGCCAGTCCTCTTCTTAGTCCGCAGAGCTAGCATTAGTGCCTTCCCCTCCAGGGGGTCCTCTGCTGGGGCAAGAGACCCAGAGAGAGAAGGCATCACAAGCCTAAGGGGAAACCCACCCTTGGGGTCCTGGCTGCCCCACAGATATTCACTACACCCCTTCGGAAGAGGATAGATAAAACCTGAGAAGTGGATGGGCAGGGGTGCTGACAACCAGGAGAGAACAGTTCCTTGCATTTCAAGGGAAGAGAAAGCTTTGAGAAGAAGAGCAAGTCAATGATCAAATTTCGGAGAAAATTAAGTGGGATAAGGCTTACTGATGAGTTTTAGGATCATGATTTCAGAAAACTGGAGCGGAAGGAAGCAAAGGTAGATAGCTTTCCCTAGAACTTCGGTGGTGCTAAGAATAAAAGAAGAAAATCAGAGAAATCAAGGGTTCTTTTATGTATTTATTTTTCACATGGAATCTTCTTGTCATATTTATTGATGGATAAGCGGAATAAAGAAGGAGATTTCAAGCATGTGAGAGAAAGCATGGCTGGTTTGACCAGGGCAGTCTGGGCTCATTCCTGCTGACTTGGTTTCCCCCCGGTCATTGCTCCTGTCCCTCTAGCTTGGATGAATTATTCCATGGCTAGAAGGTTAGAAAAGCAAAGGAGACGGGATTCAGGACCTAGATGGAGCAGCCAGCCCCTGTCTGGTGAGAGGATGCCATTTCCTCTGAAGAGGTAAAGGAGAACCATGCAGAAGTATTTTGAAATGGTTGGGAGGGAAAGCAGGTAAATGGTAGAGAAGGTCTGTTGAGAGCCAGAGGAGGGGGTCATTTTGGAGTCTGAAGGAGAGCAAGAGGCTTTGGGATAGATGAGGTGGGACACGAATGCCAGCTAGCCCTCGGGTTTCTGATCTGCAAGGTAGCTACATTAGCCAACCTATTTATATTGCACAGCTTACTACACGTACTACACCGGAGTCTCATGTCTGAATCCTAGAGTGACTTGTTTGGAATTGTAAAGAGCCCCATTTGGTAGGGATGTACAGAGTCTGGGTGCCAGCCCTGGAAGTTATTGTCCTTTGTCATACCCTGTCCTTTACGAAGATAGCTGCCTTCCACCATCAACAGGGCCCAAAAGCTAAACGCAAGTTCCAGAATTTCTCGGCACTTCTTTGTCATAGCTTACTTGAGGCATGCAGCCTGAGTTTAAGGCAGCCAGTTATGGGCCAGCCAAACAAGTCTCCTAATTCAGTGTCCTAGATTCTTGTAGGGCAGGGCTGGGCACAGGGAGAGGTGGCCCCTCACCATGTTTCCAGGGGAGAAGTGAGCATCAAGATGGATAATTTTCTAGGAGGATGATTATCTAGGGCCCAGGAGAGGTAGCAGCACCTGACAGAGGGTTTCTAAGGAGTCTTTGGGAGTCCAGCCTACAGATGTTAGAAATGCAAGGCCTGGTGGCAAAAGTGAAAGAGGGCTGTAAAAAAAGAAGGTGTAGTATAGTTGCAGTCGAAGTTGAAACGCAAGAAGGCACGAACAAATTTCCACAATGCTTTCCTCTTCTCACTGCATCAATGTAGCAGTGGTAAAGATTAGGGATTGACCTCCTGTTCTGTGCCAATCACTGAGTCAGGAGCCCTGTCCACATTGTTTTATTTAATCCTTAACCCTAATAATGCTGCTTTATAATGATAAACCTGAGGCTCAGCAGAGATAAGCAATTTGTTCATGGTTACATGGCTGTCATGGTAAAATGTCTTAACCCCAGTCAATCTGATGCCAAATGCCTTTCTTTCTCTCCCACAGTGTGAGGTCTCCATGGTGCACCCCTTCTTCCAACATGTCAGACCAAGACAGCTCAAGTCAGCAGCAGTCTGCACCCCTGGTCTGTAGCTCTTTTGACTTCCATTCTGGTGCCTTCTGCACCATGACAAGCAGAATATTTGTTATAAATGTCTCTTCAAGATTAAAGAGAAAGGAATGAACCACTTAGGGAAGGATAGAGAAAGGATTTTTGAAAAAAATCAATAAGAGCATTGACGAAGATTTTCAAAACACTGGAAATTAACTAACAGCTTACAACAATCTCAAAAGTAAAGTATTTATTTGAGGAAAAAATGGCTGAATTTTTTTTGGGGGGAGGATCTCGTTCTGTTGCCCAAGCTGGTCTTGAATTCCCGGCCTCAAGCAATCCTTCTGCCTCAGTCTCCTGAGTTATTGGAATTACAGGTGTGAGCCACGGTGCCCAGCTCAATGGCTGAACTCAGAGTAAGAACACAGGCTCTCTTAGTTTGTGTAGGTTTAACTTGCCCTAATCCCATACCCTTTCCATCAGCTCTGAGGTAGCCTTGAAAACAAACAATCTTGACACTTGAGTCATCATCTCAGCGTGGTGAGAAAGTTTGGTAGCTGTGAAAACCAGCAGCCCAACAACACTGAAGGCAGAGGTCAGAATGAGTCTGAAGCTTCTCACAATCCCATATCCAGAGAATTGTAACTATTTTACCTGTTTGGCAGCAACCTGAAAGCTCCACTCTTGGGGCTTGTCTTTATTTGACCTAAGTCAGAGTTGACTTTTTGCAAACAGCTTCATCCTCAGGGCATTGGTTGAAAACAATCAGTGGCAACTGTTTGCTGGCTGAGGCAAAACCAGTTGGGGTTAACAAGAGGCTGACCAAAAAATCAAAAGGGAAAAATGGGGAAAGCATAGGGAATGTACGTAACTCCTGCACTCATGGGATCTTGAAGGCCACCACATGAGGTGGCTGTGCACAGGCCCAGGAGAGACCGCAAAGACCCTGCTCTCTCACCTTGACTGACTGCGTAGGCAGGAAGTGAAGGCTAAGGCAGGGATTTAAAGCACTTGCTGGAGCATTGAAAACATACACCAGCATTCACACAGAGCCCCTCACAAAAGCTGGGAGATTCACTTGTTCAAGGCCTTTAAGGAAATCTCTGTCCAATTATTAGCAGACTGCTATGTTAATGGAGCAGAGAGTTCACTGGTCACATATGACAAATACTACAGAATTGACAGAATCAGTTTTAAAAATTCAGTAAATAAACAGCCATAACAACAATGAAAGGTAATAACAACAAACTATATGGGAGTGTATTATTTCCAGTTTTCTACAAAGAAATTATGAGATAAGAAAAAAAACCCTCAGGAATGTATGGTACATAAATAGAAAAAATAAAACAGTCAATATGAACAGTCCCTGAGGAAGCCTAGATGTTGGAATTAACAGAAAAAGATTTTAAATCAACTGGTGTAAAAATGTTCAAGAAACTGAAATAAATTGTATGTAAAGAATTAAAGGAGATTAAAAAGAATGATGTTGCAGCAAACAGAGAATATCAATAAAGAGATAGAAATTATAAGAAAAAAGTAGAAAACATGAAGGGAAAAGTGAATAACTAAAATGAAAATTTTATTAGAAGAAGCTCAATGGCAGATTGGAATTGGTAGAAAAACATAATTGTCAAAATCATCAAAGACAGGTCAGTTGAGATTTTCCAATATGAGAAAGAGAAAGAAAAAAAAAGAATAAAAAAATAATGCGTAGAGCCTCACAGGTGGGAGACACAATCAAGCACATCAATGTGCACATAATGAGATGCCAGAGAAAAGAAGTATAGAAAAAATATTCAAAGACATGATGGCCGAAAACTTTCTAAATTGGATGGAAACATTGATCTTTACATCCCAGAGGCACAATGAATACCAAGTAGAATGAGGTCAGAGATTGATACCTATGCACATCAGATCAATCTGTCAAACCAAAGACAAAGAGATAATCCTGTAAGCAGCAAGAGCGATGTGACTCTTCATGTACAAGATCCTTAATAAGATGAACAGTTGACTTCCCATCAGAAACCACGGAGCCCGGAGGGTGGTAAGATGTAATTTCTATTACAATAACAATGCAAAGGGGGAAGAAACGAAACTGTATTGGAGCAAAGTTTTTGGATACTATTGAAATTGTTTGTGTTAATATGAACTAGATTATTTTAACTTAAAATGTTAATTGTAATCTCCAGAACAATCACTGGAAAATTACACACACACACATACCCCACACATACACATACAAATATAATAAATAAAATAAGGAAATTAAATAGTACACTAGAAAATATCTTTTAAACAAAAAAAGAAAGCATAAGAAGAAAAGACAAACAAACAAGACAGGAGACAAATAGCAAAATGGCAGATATAAATCTTACCTTATCAGTAATTACATTAAATATAAAATGACTAAACACTCCTATTGAAAGGCAATGATTGATGGAATAGATAAAAAAAGATCTACCTTTAGTATATTTATAAAAGACACATTTTAGATTCAAAGATACAAACAGTAAAAGGATGGAAAAACTTATGCCATACAAATGATAATCAGAAGAGAGCTAGAGAGTATATGTTGATATTAAACAAAATAGCCTTTAAGCAAAAGTTTTTGGTAGAGACAAAGAAGACTATTTCATAATGACAAAGGTGTAATCTATCAGGATAGCATTGCAATTATAAACATATACACCTAACATGTGAACCCCCAAAGGCATAAAGCAAAACTGACAGAATTGAAGGAAGAAATATAAACATTAATAGTAATAGTTGGAAACTTCAATATCTCACTTTCAATAATAAATAAAACAACTAGGCAGGAGATCAACAAGGAAGTAAAAGACTTGAGCAACACTATGCACCAACTAGACCTAACAGACATCTATAGAACACACACAAAACACAACAGAATACAGCATCTCACATGCACATGGATCATTTTCCAGAATAGATCTCAGGCCATAAAACAAGGCTCAAGAAATTTTAAATAATTGAAATCTTACAAAGTATGTTTACTGACCATGATGGAATGAAAGTTAAAAACAATAACAGGAAGAAATTTGGGGAACTCAGAATTTTGTAAAAATTAAACAACACACTCCTAAATAACCATTGATTCAAAGAAAAAATCACAAGAAAAATTAGAATATAGTTTTAGACAAGTGAAAACAAAAACACAACATACCAAATTCAATGGGATGCAGATAAATCAGACTTGGAAGATTAAAGGTGTAACCATCTACCTCCATTAAAACAGAAGATCTCAAATAAAGATCATAACATGCCAACATAAGAAACTATAAAAAGAAGAGCGAACAAAGAGCAAAACAGTAAATAAATAAATAAAAATAAAGTAGAGAAAAGCAATGAGACTAAAATTGATACTGTGAAAAGATCAACAAAGGTGAAAAACCTTTAGCTAGACTAAGAAAATTGGAAGGCGCAATTTACAAAAATTAGGAATGAATGAAGGTGCGTCACTATTACCCAAAGAAATAAAGATGATTACAGGAGATTTGTGTGAGCAATTGCATACCAAAAAATTACATAATTTGGATAAAATAAACAAATTTCTAAAAAGACACAAACTAGTGAACCTGAGGAGATATAGTAATCTGGTCTTGTAACAAGTAAAGAGATTGAATTAGTAATCAAAGCACTTCACACTCACACTCACACACACACACACACACAGTGCCAGATGGCTTCACTGGTGAATTCTACCCAAACATTTAAAGAATAATTAACACCAATTCTTCTTAAACTCTTCCAAGAAAAACAAATAGAAGAGGAATGAACATTTCCCAGCCTATTTCACGAGACCAGTATTACTCTGATATCAAACCCAGATAAAGAACATCAGAAGAAAAGAAATCTATGGACCAATATCCTTTATGACTATAGATGCATAATTCTCAACAAAATACCAGCAAACCGCATCCAGCAATATATAAAAAGGATTATACTCCATGGCCTACTGGGATTTATCCTAGGGTACAAAGTGGATGCAGCATAGGAAAATCATTCACTGTAATGTACCATATTAATAGAATAGAGGACAAAAATCACATGATCATCTCAGAAATGCAGAAAAAGCATTTGGCATCATCCAACACCCTTTCATGATAAAAACACCCAGAAGCTAGAGAACTTCTTTAATCTGATCAAGGCCTATTAAAAAAAAAAAAGCACAGATAACATAATACTTAATGTGAAAGACTGGGTGTTTTCTCTCTAAGACCAGAAACAAGAGAAGGATGTCTGACTGTCTCCACTTCTGTTCAACATTCTGCTGAAGGATCTAGCCAAAGCAATTAGGTAGGAAACAGCAAGAAAAAGCATCCATATTGGAAAGGAAAACATACAATTAACTCTATACACAGATGACATTTTCTTGTAGGTAAAAATTCCTAAGCAATACACAAAAAACAATCAGAACTAATAAAGTTCAGCAAGGTCAGCACACAAAAATCAGTTGTATTTTTATACACTATCACTGAGGAGTCTGAAAATAAAGTTAAGAAAAATTCCCTTTACAATAGAATCAAAAAGAATACAACACTTTGTAATAAATTTACCAAAGGAGTGCAAAACTTGTACACTGAAAACTACAAAACATTGTTGAAAGAAATTAAAGATGAGTTGAATAAATGCAAAGACATCCTGTGTTCATGGGTCAGAAGAGGTAATATTGTTAAAATCATACCACTCCTCAAACTGATCTACAGAGTCAACATAATCTCCATCAAAATACCAGCTTCTTTTTAATTTTTTTTTATAAATTGACAAGCTGTACTAAAATTCATATGGAAACACAAGGGAACCAAAATAGTCAAATAGTGTTGAAAAGGAAAAATAAAATTTAGGGACTCATACTTAATGATTTCAAAACTGACTAAAAAGCTACAGTAATCAATGTGGCATGATAACGGCATAAGGAGGGACATATAGATCAGTGGAATATAATTAATAGTCCAAAAATCCATTTTTACATTTATGGCCAATTTATCTTTGACAATAAAGACAGAATAATACTCATTAACAAATAGTGCTGGGACAACTGGGTACATATGCAAAAGAATAAAGTTAGATTCCTACCTCACACATTCACAAAAATTAATTCAAAGTGGGTCATAGACCTAAATGCAAAAGCTAAAACTATGAGACTCTTAAATTATACATAGGACTCAGTCTTCATGATCTTGATCTTGAGTTAGGCAATGTATTTTTAGCTAGGACACCAAAAGCACATGCAATGACACAATCACCACCAAACTATATTGCACAACACTAAAAAAGAAATATACTTGGCCAGAAACAATATCATTAAGAAAGTGAAAATACATTCTGTAGAATGGAAAAATTATTTGCAAGTTATATACCCGATAACAGACTTGTATGTGGAATTTGTAAGAAACTCTTAAAATTCAACAATACAAAAAAGATAACTCAATCTAAAAAATAAAGAATTGAATAAATATTTCTCCAAAGAAGACTTACAAATGCCAAATAAGCACATGCAAAGATGCTTATCATTAGTCATTAGGAAGAGAAAATAAAACCACAGTGAGATATCACTTCAAATCCATTAGAATAATTATAATTTTAAATAAAGGTAAGTGTTGGTGAGACTGTAGGTAAAGGGGAAACCGCATACATCACAGGTAGGAATGTACAATGGTGTGGCTGTGTTGAAAAATGGTTTGAAAGTTCCTCCAAAAGTTAAACATATAGTTACATCACTATTCAGCTATCCCGCTCTTAAGTGTGTACACCCAAGAGAATTCAAAACACGTCTTCACAAAAACGTGTGCATGAATGTTCATAGCAGCCTTATCCACAATAGCAGAAAGGCAGAAACAACCCAAATGTCCGTCAATTTATGTATGGATAAACAAAGTGTGTTGTATCCGTCCAGTGGAATATTATCTGGCCATAAAAAGGAATAAGGTACTGATACGAGCTACAACAAGGATGAAACTTGGAAACGTGGTGAGTAAAAGAAGTCAGATACAAGCAGCCACGTGTCGTACAATTCTATTTACATGAAATGCCCAGAGTAGGCAAATCTGTAGGGACAGAACATAGATAAATGGTTGCTAGGATTTGTGCAGAGGGGGACATGGGGAGTGACTGCTAATGGGTTTCTTTCTGGGATATTGACATTATTCTGGAATTAGATGGTGTCACATAATTTTGTGAATATGCTAAAAACCATCAAATTGTACAGATTAAAGGAGGGATTTTATGATATATGAATTATAATCTCAATAAGCCTTTATGAAAAATAAAAAGATTAAAGAGAAAACATAAATATATCTTGAGCTAACTCTGAAGATCAAAAATGCATGAGGGTTACAAGGACAAGGTGCTGTATCTGATTATGAAGTTGATTCCTAAACTAATCAGCTAGGAAACATTGATATTATCCCCAAGTCTCCAAACCACAAAATCAAATCCAGTGAAATTTCACATTGTGTATTTACACTTTAGAAATAATTCTATAAACCACTTTGCATACTAATCATGGCTTCTATGAAGGTACTAGTTCGTTTTATCTCATCAGATAAGAATCTACCACGTTCCAGATACTGTTTTAGGGGCTAACTTTTAGGAAGCATTTGACAGCCTGAAAAGGAGATATTTTAATATTCTAATATTTTTATCTTCTTTTTCCTCTTTATTTTTTCATTTAACCCTAACCAGGGAAGTTCTAGTTTCCATTATCTTATCACTCCTGAATGTTGATGTATTGTCTCAATCTTGGCTAGACAGACTTAAACTGAACTGCCCTTTTCTAAGCAGAGCTGCTATAGTCCACAGAAGGGGAGTAGACATTAACAACTCCTTTTTCCATTCAGAGTTCCCTGGAACATAGCCAGCATATTCTAGCACTCAATTTCCTCAGCCCTGGGGCCTGGGTGAGACACATCCTACCCTTGTTAATTTTAGAGGAGAAGCACATTACTGAGTGGTTCTCAATCTGCTTAGTGTTCATTTTAAAACTTTTAATTCTTTTATAGTCTGTTAAATAATTGGTCTCAACAGTGTGCTACTGGCATATTGTAAATTGTATATAGAGCTTCTATTTCTACTTTTTAGGTTTCAGTTATTATTTTTGTACCTCCTCTGGAGAAATTTAAACATATGTCTTGGTGTATTTCCAGTCCTTGTTTGTGGAAACGTTCCTCTTGGCTGTTTTGCTACTAACAGATAATCATCTTCATAATTCTGCCTTTTTCTTATGGGAAGAATGGTTGTGGATGGCACCTTATAGAGCCCTTGCTTTGGGTTGGACACTGTGTACCCAGGTTAAAATCCAGATTCCATCATGTTCTGTATACTTTAAGAAAATTACTAAAAATCTGAGCATCAATTTTTTGGTTCTTGTTGGTAAAATGAGAATAAGAATATTTGCCTCACAGGACTACTAAGATTGATGTTTGTCAAAGATCAGATAGCAATATGCAGATGGTTTTAAATCTGTATTCTCTTTTCTGTTCCATTGGTCTATGTGTCAATTTTTGTGCCAGTACCATGCTGTTTTGGTTACTATAGCCTTGTAGTATAGCTTAAAGTCTGATAAAGTGATGCCTCCAGATTTGTTCCTTTTGTTTAAGGTTGCTTTGGCTATTCAGACTCTTTTCTGGTTCCAAATGAAGTGTAGAATTATTTCTTCTAGATCTGCAAAAAATGATGCTGGTATTTTGATGTTGACTACATTGAATCTGTAAATCACTTTGGGTAGTATGGGCATTTTAACAAGATCAGTTCTGCTGATCCATGAACATAATATTTTTTCCATATATTTACATCATCTGCAATTTCCTTCCTCAGTGATTCGTAGTTCTTTTTGTAAAGATCTTTCACCTCCTTGGTTATTATTCCTAGGTATTTTATTTTCTTTGTAGCTATTATAAAAGGTATTGAGTCTTTGATTTGATTTTCAACTTGACTGTTGTTGGTGTATAGAAATGCTACTGATTTGTGTACATTGATTTTGTAACCTGAGACTTTGCTGAATTTATTTATTATTTCCAGGAGTCTCTTGGCAGGATCTTTGGGGTTTTCTAGATATAAGATCATATCATCAGCAAAGAGTGATAGTTTGACCTCCTCTTTCCCCATGTGGATACTCGTAATTTACTTCTTTTGCCCAATTGCTCTGGCTAGGATTTCCAGCACTATGTTGAATAGAAGTGGTGACAGTGGGCACCCTTGTCTTGTTCCAGTTCTGAGTGGGAATGCTTTCAATTTTTCCCCATTCAGTATGATGTTGGCTGTGGGTTTGTCATATATGGCTTTTATAATTTTGAGATATATTCCATCTACATCTATTTTGTTAAGAGTTTTTATCATAAAAGGGTGTTGAATTTTGTCAAATGCTTTTTCTGTATCTATTGAGATGATCATGTGATCTTTGCAAAGGAGACAGCAATATACACTGGGGGAAAGAATCCCTATTCAATAAATGGTGCTGGTAAAACTGGATAGCCACATGTAGAAGATGGAAATAGGATCCATATCTCTCACCACTCACAAAAATTAGTTCAAGATGGATAACAGACTTACATCTAAGTCATGAAACCATAAGAATTCTAGAAGAAAATGTTGGAAAAACTCTTCTAGATATCAGTCTAGGCAAAGAATTTATGAAGAAGACCCCAAGGTCAAGCAACTTTGTCAACAACAACAACAAAAAATAAATAGGACTTGATTAAATTAGAAAGCTTCTGCACAGGCAGGAAAACAATCAACAAAGCAAATAGACAACCTATAGAATGAGAGAAAATATTCGCATGCTATACATCCAATTAAGAGCTAATAACCAGAATCTACAAAGAGCTCCAGCAAATAAGCAAGAAAAAAAATCAAACAACCCCATTAAAAAGTGAGCAAAAGACATCAACAGAAGCTTTTCAAAAGATGATAGACTAATAACCAATAAACATATGAAAAAATGCTCAACATCTCTAATCATCAGAGAAATGCAAATCAAAACCACAATGAAATATCACCTAACCCCAGTGAGAATGGCTTTTATCAAAAAGTCCCAAAATAATAGATGCTGGTGTGGATGCGGAGAGAAAAGAACACTTCTACACTGTTGGTGGGACTGCAAAGTAGTGCAACCTCTATGGAAAATAGTATGGAGATTCCTCAAAGAACTGAAAGTAAATCTACCATTTGACCCAGTAATCCCACTACTGGGTACTTATCCAAAGGAAAAAAAATCATTTTATCAAAAAGACACTTTCACTAGAATGTTTATTGCAGCACAATTCACAATCGCAAAGCTGCGGAATCAACCCAAGTGCCCTTCAATTCATGAGTGGATTAATAAAATGTGGTGTGTGTACATCATGGAGTACTACTCAGCCATAAAAAAGTGAATTAATACCTTTTGCAACAATCTGGTTGGAATTGGAGACCATCTTCCTAAGTGAAGTATTGCAAGAATGGAAAAACAAACACCACATTACTCACTATTAAATTGGAACTTACTGATCAGCACTCATGTGCACAGATGGAAGTAAAATTCAAGGAAAATCATACAGGTGAGAGAAGGAAGGATGGGATGGGTGAAATCATACCTAACGGGTACAATGTACACTATCTAGGTGATAGGCACACATAAAATTTTGACTCAAGTAGTACAAAAGCAATCCATGTAACCAAAACATTTGTACCCCTGTAATATTCTGAAATAAAAATATGTACATACAAGATGAAACAATAAAGAGTGATGTTTGATTTTCTTCTTCTTCATCGTATAAACTTCAGAATAAAAGTTTTTCTTCCTCACAAAATAAAAGACAAGATGTCTGTATTCAAGTCTTAATAAATTTTGATATAACTGTTGAAGGTAGTATTCCTTCTCCTGGCTGAACTCCAGGTCATGAAATAGGAATTCTACCCTCACTGCCCTACCCCAACCATATCTTCACTCAGCTCCCTGCCAGGAATCTGACCCGCACTACCTTGCTGGCACATCATTTCATTCAATACACATTTATTGGGATCTTAGGAATTGGAATTTGGGAGACAAAGATTTGTCAGAAGCCAAACTTTGTTTCAAAGAGAGGGAGAGGAGTAGGGATTTTTAAAAGGATGTTGAGGGTGATTACAGAGGTTGTAGTAAAAGAATTATCATTGGTGGAAGTGGCTGGCTTAGAACATGAGTCCGTAGTTCATTGGTTGTTGCTGTTCAGGAGTTTCAGGCTAGTGAAATTCAGTTGTTTTCCAGGGTATTGTAGTCCCAGTGGTTTGGTCCAGTTCAAAGGTTCAAGGTTCAAAGCAAGTTCCTGGTTATTTTGTTATTTTTTTTTTCTTTGCAAGGTTGCAGGTTGTGCAGGTGGAATGGCTTTCTGACTCCATTTTAGAGATCTGAACCAGAGAGATACCATTTTGTCACATTTCACATGCCTGTCTTTGGTTACTTTCTTTGGGTTATGTCACTGAGTCTCCTCTCTCCAGCCCACCCCAAACACAGCTGTTGTCCACACTTCCCGGTTGCTTTCTCATCCCCAGCTAGTAAATGGGAGTCCTCTATGAACTGTCTCTTCAATCTTTTTCCTCAACCTTCCCTCTTTTTATCTCATTCTACTGGTGACTGGATAAATATTTCCAGCTCCTGACACTGGACTTTTTTTTCTGCTTTGTTTTTTTGAGCTTTTTTGACAAGAATTAGAAAAATGGAGAGAGGGTGACATATGAAGAAGAGAACAGGCTCAGGCTAGAGACAAAGGAGGTCTGCGTAGCAATGTTGGGAGGTAAGGAAGAAGAGGAGAAAAGGAAGGCAGTCTGTCTCAGTGACAGAGAGGGTCCAGAGGTGGGGCCAAGTGCAAAGAGAAGTTATTTTAATGGAGACATCAGAAAGGCTTTGTGGTTTGAACAAACATGAGGAAAAGAGAGGGGAGAAGGGAAGAGGAGTGGAGAGGCAGGGCGGGGCAATTTTAAGGATGATTATGGGGAACTGTGTATCTGTTCTTTGAGATATTCAGATAAAGAATGGCCTTCTCTTCCACTAACATTGGTTGTTCAGACATGTTCAAGGACATGACACAGCCCTGAGACTGAACCCATGCATCCAAAAGTTCAAAATGGCGAAAAAGATTGCAATCTCCTGCACAGAGTTATTAAGAAGACTTCCATATGTTAGTAAGTACAGGCTATCGTTTTAAAAAAATGGGAAAAAGCCCTATTGTCAATCAACGTGTGTTTCAGCAAAAATGCAATGAAGGAGTTTCAGTTTTTCAGAGGACTTCTATATGGTAGAATACACACTAGCACCTGAGTTTATCTTTTCCACCGAGTGAGTTCATTGAGAAAGTTATTTGAATATAATGTGAAAAATTTCTCTAAAATGAACCAGCCTGAGTGTCACTGACGAACAGTTGGCAGTGACCATAAACCGACTTATTTTAGAAGTGGTACACACACATTATAGCTCATGTCCACAAAAGATCCAGCCATGTGCTGAGTTAAGAAAATCCTCAGAAATCTTTCATTTGTACTTTTGCAAGGGCCATTCGATTGTAGACAAAAGGTTATTTTCATGTCTGTCTTCATCATTATTATTATAAGAAATTAATATCATCCACCTTATCTAGGAATGCTGCAAGGGTCTTGACCTGACCCGAACCGTGAACTCAAAACTGAACTGAACCGCATTAATTTCCAAAACCATCAGTTGAAACTGAAACCACATAGTAATTATAGCTGAAATGTATACTGAAACAACGTCTTCTAAAAACTTGACTTGGCTTGATATATTTCGAAAGGTAATTAAGGTATGTAAAAATGTCTCTGACCGATCGGTCATCAGAGGTTTATTTGTAATATGAGTCAAAGCACATGCAGTGTGACCAAAATAATTAAAGAAGAGAAAAACCACCATAGACCTTAAAATGATTGAGCTATCAATTTTCAGACTGTGTTGCTGGTGGGGCGGAGGGGAGCATGTCTGTGTCTAGACTATCTGCATTTGATCTCCAGGGTGGGGGAGGGGTGTAGCCAGGAGCAAGGCCTTTGAGGGAGTCCACTCAAGGGATAGGGAGAGCTGGGGAGAGCATGTCTGAGAAGGGAGCAATGCTGGGCTAGCTCCAGGGGGCAGGATGGGAAAGGAGAGAATGACCATAGTGAAAGGGGTCTCCTCCTAGACAGATCTAACAGACCTAGACAGCAAACAGATCTAAATGTTTTCTCAAACTGATGAAAAAGAAATATGACCGATCCTAAGTGACCCCTTGCACTGTCTTTAAATAATTTAAAAATTGAATTAGAAACTTGTCTGGATTCACTCCACTTTGGTATAGCACTTTTCGTCTAGAGTTCAAACTAGTCCATCATTCAGGAAAAAAAGAAAGAAAAACACCTGTCTCCCGTTTCCCCGCACAAGTACCAAAGGGTTTGCCACCTTCCCCCTTTAGGGTCTGTGCACACATCTCCCTCCCTCATCAGACTGGGGCTTTTGAGTGCTGTGACCATGTAATTTAAACCTCACTATGCCTGGCAGAGAATAAACACTTGCAGGTTGAGCATCCCTAATCCAAAATTTTGGAATCTCAAGTGCTCCAAAGTCTGGAATGCCACAAGCTGAAAATTACACAAATAAGTACTTAACACAAACTTTGTTTCTTGCACAAAATTATTTAAAATATTGTATAGAATTATCTTTAGTCTATGTATATAAGGTGTACATGAAACACAAATGGATTTCATGTTCAGACATGGGTGATATCTCATTATGTATAATGCAAATATTACAAAATCCAAAAAATTCCCAAATCTAAAACACTTCTGGTCCCAAGCATTCTGGATAAGGGATACTCAACATGTAACAGTTATGAAATGACTGAGTGAATGCATGAATGAATAGGAATTTGTGAATTTTCAGAAAGGAAGAGTTAAGTAGGGTTTGGCTGGGGTCTTTTTATCCCATCTCAAGAGTTGGGCCCAGACAGATAGTCATCTAGCCTGGCCTCACTTACACCCTTAGGTAAAAAAGAGAAAAATGGTGGTGGTTGTGGGAGAAGGAGCCAATGTCTGTGGGTACATGAGGATCACTGTCTCATTCAGGAGATAAATGATGGATGTCACCAGGGAGGCCGAGGTCCGGAAGCTAACACACATGCTACCACTCTCTCATGGAGTCTATATTCAATTTGTGACAAAGATAGGATGAGAATCCATAAAATGCTTTTATTTTTTTTAGAAGAGATTTTTAAATCCTACAATCAAAGGCTAGAAGTAAACACAAAGAAATTATAATACAAAGGCAAAAACCCAAACATCTTAACTCTGAAAGGGAACAAGGATGGGTTGACGCCAATCAGTCTGGAGGTGTTTTCTCAGTGCCATGGGCACCGCATTCAACCAAAGAGCTTGGCACAATATGTGCACTGCTGTTCTGCAAAGGAACAGCTGCACCTTCCACAGAGGTGGAATTCAAAGTCTTCACTTCACACGAGGAATCTTTGAGCCCAGAGAAGATCCGAAATAACGTCTTTAAAATTATAAGGAAGCAATATAATTTGGAGAGCTATTCTCTAAAATTGCAAAGGATGGTAATAATTACACGACATGTGGTATCATACATACAGCCCCATAACCTACTCAGGTTATTTTGATATTGGTTTGTGCAGTTAAAAAAATGAAATGATTTGGATAATTGAAATTTGCAAGGACCATGATAGAATAGTTAAAATGAATAACAATAGGTTGCTTCAATTTATTTTCATTTCTAATTCAGAGCAGGAAATGAGAAAGCACATTAGGTCAATGGTTATGAACTAATTAAGAGGCAAACTAAAAGCAATTCCATTTTAAAATAAGTTGTGCAAAGAATATGGAATAGTCAAGGTGTCCGTAAATGTACAGACTTACAGCACTGGGTCTAAGCCAGATAACCTGGGCTTCTATCCTACTTCTTGCACTTATTAGCTGTGCAACATTGAGTAATTTACTTAAACTCTGAATCTTGGTTTACCTATCTGTAGCATATGCATAGTAATAAACACCTCACAGGCTCTTGTTAAAATATTGTGTCAGAATGCCTTGTGTGGTGCTGGTCAGATGGTCTGTGTTCAGTATTTTTTATCTGCATCTGACTTCAGATTGGGGAAAGCCAGAAAGAAAAACATCTCACCCAACAAAGAAAATTAAAATCAGCTGGTTGGGGCCTCACCCCCACATTCTAGGAATTCCTTGCTTCGCCACATTAATTTCATCATTAAATATTCATAGGCATTGTTCATCTCTTCTGCCTCTGCCTTGGGACCCTGGAGGAAAAGCACTTCCTGTGTCCCTTGAACGGTTGCCCTGAGTGTGGGTGCTGGCGGCGGGCAGTTGAAAGGCAGATGCTGAGTGAGTGGAAAACAAGGGAGGCTGGGACAGAGCAGGTCACCTCAAGGGCAGCTCTCACCTGTGGGCCAAGACACCAAGAAGCTTGCCTCCTGCTGCCATACCCCCAGCTGCATTTTCCCTCTGCTTTTCCCATGGGGAACACTGGGGTTTGCTCTCATTTTAGTAAAAGGTGCATCTTGCCCCCAGGAGCCCCAGTCTCTGTGACCACAGGGAGTGGGGTCCTGGGGACATTCCCTGTAGCCTGCTCTCCAATGGACTGTGGGAAAAGAAGAGAACCACACCCAACACTTGCAGTAGCCACGGTGTTGCAAAGACACAAAATTGGGTTATCCTGTCTTCACAAAGACACCTTCATCAATGCACAAAACATGTGTGTCTGTAAGAGGTAGAGTTAGCAGACTGGAATATGTTTTCCACTTCTTTGGGTTTTTCTCATGCCTAGTGCTAGTGGATTCGCCTAAGAACTGACGTAGGAGGAGGATAACAGAATGGAGAGCTCACAGGTGGTGATTCTGCAACATGCTTTTATGCTCCCATGACCTAACTCAATCTCTGTGTTAACTTGTATTGCATGTTTTATATTTTATGAAGCTCAACGGTAAGGGCTCTTTCATTTCATTCAAGTTTGAGTATTATTTTGCATTCTTGAGAGGCTTGTTGAGTGAATTGAAATAGCATTTGCAAGAAGGAAGAACAGTTATTTTCCATTTTTCAATAATGAGAAAGAATCAGATCAGGAAAAGAAGTGTGGGGCCAAGTACCCCTATTTGCCCAGAGCATCTATTATGTGCTAGATGCCGGTCCATTTGCTCATATGGGATTTCTTGTTTAATACTTTCAACAACTCTGCATGGTGTGTCTTAGTCTGTTTGGGCTGCTATGACAAAAGAACCAATGACTGAGTGGCTTATAAGCATCAAAAATTTATTTCTTATAGTTCTGGAGGCTGGAAAGTCCAAGCTCAATGCACCCGCAGATTTGGCATCCTGGCGAGGGCCTGTTCCTGACAGATGGTTCCTTCTCATGGCATCCTTATGTGGTGCAAGGGGCAAACATGCTTTCTTGGGTCTCTTTGATAAGGGTCCCCACGTCATTCATTAGGGCTCCACCCCCACGACCTAATCACCACCCAAGAGGCACCACCTCTTAAGGACATCCACTTGGGGTTAGAATTTTAACATATGAATTTTGGGGGAACACAGTCAGGCCATAGAATGGTGAGTGTTATTATTTTCCATGTCATAGGTGAAGAAACTGAGGTTTGCATAGTTTACATAATATGTCAAAGGCTGAAAAGCTGGTTCCTCATACAGCTGGGACTTAAATTTTCTAGCTACATGTATGGTTTTTTAAAAATAACACTGGACTATAAATTGGTATAGTTTATTTAGAAAAAATATCTTCTCCCAGAATAGGCAAAATAATACATCTGACCTGAAAGAGAAAATAACTTTTCTAAACATACTGAGGCTGATGATAGTCACAAAATGATCATCCCATTTTTCTGCTATCTAAATTATGGATTATACAGTCCTGGGTGCCCTTCTCTGCAGCGGTTCTTCTTGTCAGGCTCCATGACAGAATGGCAGGAAGAGAGGAGGCGAGGAAGACACGGCCTCGGGACAAGGAGAACAAGCAACACAGAATGCTTTGCCAGATTTACCTTGTGGCTTTGCCTGACTGTGACCATGTGCTGAAGAGAGAGCCAGGCTTGGAAGCTTTGGAAGTGTCACTTGGTTGCCAATGACTCTGCTGAGCTCTCCAGTGGTACCAAGGTTCAACTCAGCACTGAGGAGCAGTCTGAGGCCGGTCACTGGCCAGAGGCTGGGAATGCACACAGCATCAGCAAAAGGATTGTACAGGAGTCTGTGGGGTCTGGAAACCATATATTAAGGTGCTCACACTTTTCATCTGGAGCACATCTACTTTACTTGCTTAACATACTGGATTTCTACCTAGACATCTTTTGAAGACAGGATTCCTTGGCTAAATCAAGCATGAACAATCACTATTGTTGGCAATTTGACATATCAGTTTTTAGAGCAACGTAGTACAGTCTTCTGTAATCTCTTCAGAAGAACCAAGAAATTATCAAATGTATAGCATTTATGGAGTTTTTATGTGATGGAATTTTATACAACCTCTGAAATGGAATTTGAAGTATTATTTATTATATTGGAAGACAAAATGAAATACAGCCCCAAAGCTGAACACACATAAATAGTATCCATTCGTATTCAATATTCCATACATGAATCTAAGGCCACAAATCTGGATGTACAAGAAACGGTAATTGTACGTAACATGACTTGATGTCTGGTTGAGACTGGCACAGCCTCCGCCCTCCCAGGCTTGCTCCGATCGGCAGGTAGTTGCACGGCCTCAGCATCGTGCCAAGGCCTTGGGGGGGGGGGGCAGTGCGGAGCATGTGACCCTCGACAGAGCAGCTGTTGTGAGGTGTGAGTGGCCCCGGCCCTCGGGACCTTCACACCCAGCAGGGCCTCTGCTGCCTGTGAGTCTTGCTCAGAAAGCGAGGCCCCATGGCCCAGGTTGGTGGGTCTCGGAGCCACTTTCCCCCGAGGACCTGGGTGTGTGCTGAGTTGGTAGCATCAGGGAGCAGGGTGCAGGACCCCACATCCCTCCTCTTCTCACTTCTCTTCCTTCCTTCCTTTCTGTCGTCTGGAGGAGTCACTTTTCGCCCACGTCTGTGGCCAAGACCTTTTGCCAGGATCGTCTACCTCATGCTCGCCAAGGTGACTTGGGCATTTGGAAAGAGGATCCAGGAAGGAACTCTCTGGGGTTGTTCGCAGTCTTCCAGCACTGTGACCACACAACCAGGCACTAATAGCAGAGAAAAAGGAAAAGAAAAATAAAAAGACAGACATAAAACTCAAAAAGTTTAACATCTACATCTGCACATTTAAAAATCTGCAGACCTATATTCCTACACATCTGTGTCTCTTTCTATCTCTCTCAAGAAAATGCACCAAAATGTGGGTGGTGGTAATCTCTGGCTGGTTGGATTATCAATGGTTTTAATGTTTAAAAATTCTCCTCTAAACATTTATTATTTAATAATCGCAATAAAGAAATAATACTATTTTGTAAAATGATGAACATAGATATGTTTTAAATTAGTGTAGCTGTTTCAAAAATAGGGTGTTTAAAAGTAATACATAGAGAATGAGCTATCATTTGTGATCTTCGTAAGGCTAAGGCAAAATTCCGTTTTTCCTGAAGATTGGAGAATTAATTACTCCTGGCTTATTTGCACAGAGTTAGAAATGTGAAATGTAAACCTTTGATAGGAGAGACCATCTCTATTACTATTTCATATAATTTGGGAAGAGAATGATTGTGTTTCTCCATATAGACTATGTTACATTAATTATGATACTTTAATTCTCTCTAAGTTGTGTAAATTCACATAGTATTTGACCAAGACAAACCAAAATTGAGGTTTAGCTTTGATTGCTTGGGGGACCCCTCTACAGGTAGGAACCTAAAACGTAGAATATCCCTTCTCATTCAGGCTTCTGGAATTCCTTGTGTTAATCTTTCTAAAAACTAACACATGAAATAAATCACCAGCACAGTTGCAGAAATACTTGAATCAAGAAGAAACCAGGAGTACAAACTGTAAACAGCTGAATTACTTAGTACCTTATTCATTGTTGATGGGAATGTGAAATGGTGCAGCTACTGTGGAAAACAGTTCGTGTTTTCTTAATAAATTAAATATTGCATATGACCCAACAAGTCTTTCCTGAACTACTCAATGTAGACGTTGTGTGTCCACTAGAACTATGCAACTTTTTATTAAATCCATATGATTAAGGGTACCTTGGCTGTGTAACAAACCATCCCAAAGCTTAGTGGCTTAAAACAATAACATTTATTTCACTCACAAATCTAAGATTTGGGCAGGGTTTAGCGAGGAAAGCCCCACTCTGCTCCATTTAGCTTCGGGCAGGGCAACTTGAAGGCTGAAATCATTGGAAAGCTCACCCACTCACATGTCTGGTGCTAATGGGGTCATTGGTTCTGACCTCAGCTGGGGCTGTCTGCTGGGATACCTAGACATGGCCTAGCCATAAGGCCTGCACTTCCTTACAATATCCAAGCTGAGTTCCAAGGGTGGGGTCCCAAAATATAGAAAGCCAGGAAGAACCATACAACCTTTTATGCCTGGTCTCAGAAGTCACATGGCACCACTTCCACCACATTTTATCAGAAGGGAGTCATTAAGTTCAACCCATACTCTAGGGAAGGTGAATTAGACTCCATTTTTTATGGAAGGAATGTCAAAAAACTTATGGGTATGCATTAAAATCGCCACAGTACTCCTCTAACCTAAGACAGGTGTGCCCACCCTGGACCCCCAGGGTCGTCCTTGCTTCCACTATAAAGGTCTTCCATATTTCTGACTTAGTACCTGTCTTCTTTCCTAGATCGTGAAGTATGCATGAGTAGGTATCAATTTTGCTCAATATCATATTATCAGTGTGTAGCACTGTGTCTAAATATTTATTGCACGAATACATATTTTATTGCACTTATTGGTTTACTAGATTTTCTCTACCTACTATCGCCTGGGGACAGGAACTGTGTCTTATACAACTTGATATCCCCAGCACAAGGCATGGCAGTATCCAACACAAAGCAGGAGCAATAGTTACTAATGAAATAAATTGGTGAGTACATGGATTGATGACTAGATTTATTAGCTGGGTGTGTATGTGTATTTGTGTGTGTAGGTGTTTTGGGAGACTTTTTATTTGTCAGATAATCTCAATGAGGACAGAAATTTATTTTTCTTACAAATTTACATTCAGGGCTAGGAAAGTACTTAAAATGAAGTAAGTACTCAGTAGATTCATTCAATTCACTAATGCAATGAATAAATGAATGAGTTTTGTTTGAGTTTGCTCTTTTGTAGAGAAATTGTCAAGTGACTGCAATTTATATTTAATAAATTCTCTTATAATATGATACTTGTTTAATGACTACTTTTTCAAATGTTAACTGTGACCCAGTGATCAGACTGGCACAGTGATTCTCAAGGGGGATTGATTTTGCCCCTATGAGACATTTGGCAAAGTCTAGAGACATTTCTGGTTTTCTTGGCAGAGAGGGTCCTACTGGCATCTAATGGGTAGAAGCCAGGGTTGCTGCTAAACATCCTGCAATGCACAGGTCCCCCACAAAAAAGAATTACCTGGTCACAGATTTCAACAGCGCAGAGATTGAGAAACACTGGACAAGAATTCAAGGAAACAAAGATGAAGAAGACACTGCCTTTGTCCCTAGGAGACCCACAAGAGAAATAGATGGGTAAATGAATTATTATTTCAGCAAGGCTTTATTGTAATAATAGAAATGTGTAGAACAAATAGAGGTAGAATAGGGTGGGAAATCTTTAACTGAGCTGGACTGATTAAAAAAAAAATTCCACCCCAACGGGAACAGCTTGTGCAAACTCATATTAAAAAAAGAGCATCGACTAAGATGTATATGTTTAATAATACTCAGAACTAGTTAAGAGCTGATTAAAAGGAAATTGAGATCCTTTTTATTGGGGAATGAGCACTCAGAGGAGTTCAGTGCTGTGGCCAGCGTATCCAACATGTCAATGCAAATTTTCGATTTAATGACTGACAGATTAGTGAAGAAAAGGAGGCTTTTTAATTTTTTTTTTTCCTTGAAACACAAAGCGTCTAAGGTTGGCTGTGGATCCCGACTTTTCTTGTGAGAACGCTCCTGGCATCTATGTTTTCCCTTCCCCTCTTCCGGTTATCAGCTCTGTGCTCTGAAGCCACCAGTCTGTGCCTGCTCTGTGACCCCGCAGCTGGGCCCTGTCGACATTGCTCCTCTGCCAGCTGGTGGAATGTGGGGCTTTGTCTGCAGAGATCAGTGGAGTGACCCTGAAAGGGTTGGGGGAAGAGAGGCACTTTCCTTCCAGGTTCCCCTCCTCGGTTGTTGTTGCTGTTACTATTATTATGATTCACTGTGGGATATATGTAATTAACATAGCAACAAATACTGTGAAGGTCCATACTTTAAAACTTTCTAGAAGGTCCCTGACCCAATAGAAAGTTGGAGTTCACTGTCACACACGGAAAGAGAGATCGAAGAGGAAAAGACTAGTCTCTCTCTTCCTCCTATAAAGCCTCTTCTTGGCTTCTACTTGCTGTTTAAATCCTTCTTTAAGTTGGGTAGTTCGTGCGATGGATGACTTTGAGCTAGACTTCCTGAGTACCTATCCTGGATTTGCCGCTAACCAGATCTATAACTTTGGGCAAAATATACAACTTTTATGCATTGGTGTCACCTTGCTTTATAAGTGAGGGTACTTTAAGTGGTTGCTGAAAGGAAAAACACTTGACACTGTGCCCTGAAACATGCAGATAGTATAGAAAAATGCTTTACACAGTGGCCTGACATACAGCCACAGCTCAAAAATGTGTGGGGATTGTGTGGTAAGGCAAGACAGTCTCGTAAACACAGATCTGTGACCTTATCTTTGCAAGCATCAGCAGGATGCAGACTATGACTCTTACCTGAATACAACAAGAGATTTGCATATCTAGTACCATTGAGACAGTAAGTTAGCAAGACAGCTGTGGTAGAATTAGGACCATTTGAATAGAGTAATAATAATAGTTAACGTTCATTGTGCAAAACCATGGATGAAACACCGTTCTAGGTGGTTTTGAATGTATTAACTCATTTAATTCTTACAGTAACCATATCAGCTCATGTGTCAGGTAATGGTCTCCCATCTTGTAATCAAGGGTGCTGAAGCCTCTATTATTTGGAGAGTTGGTCCAAGTTAAAGAGCTAAGAAAGGACCAGGTGAGGGTTGGAAGCCTGTGAGTCTTCGGTGATTCTAAGGACTATGTTACACTGCCTCCAAAAGCTACAGGTAGATATGTTTTGGCTTAAGAAATGAAAAAAATAATATTAGAATGGTGGTGTCGGAAAGGGCTTTGGCAGTCAACTAGCCTAACTGCTTGCAAGCCTGGGGAGATACTGAAGTCCAAGGACCAAGCAACTTGCACAAATCTGTACAGTTAAGTTAGTATTATTTCTGGAACTGGAACCCAGGTCTCCTTAGCCTCAGTTCTATAGTCTTCTTAAGTGTCTCTTGCCTTCCTCCAACAACATAATCCATATTCTAATGCACATTATTAATTTCTTACATTGTTACAATTTTTTTAATATTCATGTTTCCCCCGTCAGTCATATGCTTTCCATACGGAGTTTTAAAGTCATATAAATTAAATGAGAACAACATGTTATACAGTAATGAGGGAATGGTGGCTGGATTTTTTTTTAATAAAATGACTTCGACCGATAGGTATTTATGGAAAAACACTAGAATCTTCATAAATATTCTTCATGCTTAAAAAATATTTTAATTGGCTTCACTAATAAAAGAGAAAGATTTAAGCAGAAGCCTTGGGGTTAATAATCACTTTGCTAAAAATTATGGCTTCGTGGCTGGCATGTTTTGCGGGAGTTGGGTTGTGAACCCCTGAATGGCTGGAACCTTGGCAGTGACCCGGGGCGTGGGAATAGTGGCATCGCAGGAAGATGCATCTGAGAGAGACTCAAGGGCTCTGAGCTTGGGGAAGAGACAGTTAAAACTTCCCCATGCGAGCGAGTTATATCATGCTGCGCCAGTGCCAGGTCAGCAGTCTGGCTGGAGCTGGACGTGGCTGGTGGCTCCAGGCAGTGCCAAGCACCCCTGGCAGCCCCGCAGAGGGTTCCCAAACCCAGATTTCGTGTTGCAGTCCCAGTGATGCTTTGACAACTGCCTCACTAAAGGAAACTGCAAGCTGCGCTGGTGCCTCCCAGACAAGCCACGTTGGAAGGATAGAACTCTCATTCCGGGAGCCCACTGATGCCTGACAAAGGGAGCCCTGCTCAGGTGAGATAGGCTCGGGGACTCAGTGCTGGTTGTCTGGTCCGGGTCTCTGCCATGGGTATGAGGACAAATCAGCCTGGGAGGGCTAGACTCTGCTCTCAGACAGGCTGATTGCTGAGTGTCTTTTGCCATTTCCCAGCCAAAGCAAGGCTGATCACAGCCCCCTCTAAAATCTGGGAGAGGCTTTCAAAGAGGATGCAGCTGCTGAGGAATTCCAGTTCCAGCCCAGGAATTCCAGGGACTCTCCACTCTCTGATGTGTCAGCTGCAGCCCCGGGTGTCATTAGCATGTCCGCAGGGATGACTCCCCTCAGCGCCTTTGGATTTGTACTGGGATGGTGGCCATGGAATCTCCCAGGGGGTCTGGAGGACCAAATTACAGTTCTGAACCTGTCTTAATGGTACCAAGAAGCCTTGTAGTGTTGAGGAAAATCACATGACCTCTCGGTGTTTTTTCCTTCATTGGAAAGGATGGTTCCTTACACATTTGTGGAGGCAGGTTCATGCTCCTTAGGGGGTAGAATTGTGTCCTTTTTACCTTTGTTTGCTGAGTCTTTGGCACAGGGCTTGGTGTTTGACAAGTCTAAAAATTGCCCATCAACTCACGGTGCTTTGGGACAGAAAAGGTGACAACAAAATGCAGGTATACACTTGGAAAGACCATGAGATCTAGGTTGCGATCACAGTGAAGTCAGCCACCCATTCAGAGCTCCTACAAAATGAGTAGAGTGATATTTTGTGTTGTGTGATGACATCAGTGAGATGTGAACGACTCCTAGGCTACTGGTGGGCACCCACTGGGGTGGCCTTGGCTTTGGGTTATATGAGACCCCAGGATAGGTTTGAGGAAACAAGGAGTAAGCTCAGGCTTTGGGATAAGGGCGTACTCAGAACAGTCGGGCTGAAGCCCTGTCACAATGGCCAACTGGGTATGGTGACTCTAACCCATGGGATAGGGTCTGGCATTAGGAGGAAAACAGTGCTCACCACCAGGCAAATATTCTTGTTTCCATATCCAGCAGATTCACCCAGATTGCTGCTCTCCCTGGCCTCTTTCAATGGCAAATAGGACCTTGTTACTTTCCTGATTAAACCCCACACTGCCTCCCTCACTGTCTCAGGGGTCATGTTCCAGCTTCTCCTGTGACATACTCAGCTGATACTGGAGTCTGTGACTTCCATTCTCTTGCTGCTGTGTTCCCTTCAGCCTTATTTCCAGAGATCCCCTCATCCCCCACCTCCCGCCTCATGCTTCAGTGACGCTTGCTCGTTGCTTGTGTTTTCCTGCTTGCTTTCTGAGGTTTCTCATCGTCATGCCTCTGCTTCAGCTGGAAACCCCTCCAAGGACCTGCGTGACCTGCATCTGTTGTTTAAGACTAAGCTTAGCTGCAATCTCCACAAAGCCTCCCCAGGCTCATTTAGTTGCTTCTGTTCTTACCCGGTGTTGTTTCTGTGATATAACATTGCACTGTAATTATCTACACCCTGCCCTCCTAATCTGTGCCCCTTGAGGACGAGATGTCCACATCCTGATACACCCCGGTCTAGCATGATGCCTGGCATGCAGGAGCGAGAACCTTGTCCAACTGCAGGGAGAAGGAAGGAGCATCCACCCCCTGGGAAAAGGTCAGGAGGCTGCCACGAGTTTCATGGTCCTCAAAAGGACCATAACCCTGTGGACAACAACCACCGGGAAACCAAAGCAGGAACCCAGAGCCCAGATGCCAGGATTAGGGGCCTCAGAGAGGCCGCAGTGTGGGGACTGAGTGACACTGGTGCTCTGGGCTCACAGCAGAGAGAGGGAGTCACGCAGGGTGAAGGCATTCGGATCCTGCCGCCCTCCCAACACCAGCAGAGCTGAGACAAGATTCCACGTCCTCTGATTCTGGTCCGTTGAGTAACCTCATTACTCAAGTTAACTTATTTACCTAATGTATTTGTTTTCATGTATCTGTAGGAAATGCAAAAGGGATTCAATTTTATTTTCTTTTTGGTGGCTTTAAGAACCAGTGGATAAAAAAGACAGTCATGTTTCAGCTGAGTAAAATGCTCCTCCTCCCTGACACTGCTGAACCCCTGGTGGAAGGGTGTCTTCCGAGGTATGGCCAGGTGGCAGGAAGAAGGCAGGTTAGTGACTAAAGGGGGGCAGCAAAAATGAAACTTTCTAAACTTTGTAAAGGTGGAGAATATTTTGACAATGCATATTCTTCTTTGTAGGGCCACAGTATGGGGGAAAGCAACAGGTGTTGCCTCCGCCTCCATGTTTTCACTCACTAAACAAGTCTTTATTGCTCCCCTACACTGTGTCTGGCACT
This sequence comes from Daubentonia madagascariensis, assembly GCA_023783475.1. Lineage (NCBI taxonomy): Eukaryota > Metazoa > Chordata > Mammalia > Primates > Daubentoniidae > Daubentonia > Daubentonia madagascariensis. Next base: position 4,980,323 of record JAKFHU010001035.1, read on the forward strand.
GCTGCCAGCACTGAAGACAAGCAGAGAACAGACAGGAGCTGTGCCCTCAGGGAACTCTTCTGCTAGGCAGGGGAGGTTGGTCAGAAAATTAGACCAAGAAATAAATGAACAATGCCAGATGGAGACAAATGATGATTCAAATGGAGAGCTCAGATGAGGCCCGGAGAGTGCAGATTTTGGACTATGTTGTCAGGAAAGGCTACCTAGGAGGTAAGCATTAGGCTGAACCGTGAATGAGAAGCAGTGCCAGGAGTGAAGCAACCCAAGCTGAGGGGGGAGTTGGTGCAAAGGTCCTGAGGTCAGCAGTGCAGGACTCTTTTGAGGAGCAGGAGAAAGGCCAGCCTCCATGGCCAAGGCTCGGGGTGGGGAGTGACCCAGGCTGAGGTCAGGGAGGGCCAGGGCCAGGTGAGGGCATCGTGTCTTATGAGAAGGGTTCTGGGAAGCCCCTGGGCAGTGACACCCTCCCACTCACGTTTTGGAAAGATCACACTGGTTTCTCACGGAGTGGGTTATACAGGCCAGGAAGGGCAGCACGGAGAGTGTCAAGGAGGTTATTGAGAAGGTTTAGGCAGGACCTGCAGGGCCCTGGACGGTGGAGAATCAGCTGGGATGGGCCATGTCTAGAGATAAGCACACAGGCTCACTGAGGATTGGATGAGGCTGGTGAGGGGTGGGGTTGGGGGTGGGGGTGATGAATTTAGGGAAAGGGGAGAATGAAAGACAATCCCTACAATTTTAACATATGTGAAAATTTACCACCTTGTCTGTTTTTCTCAGTTTTTTACTTTATTCGCAAGTGGGAGAAATTCAGATTCAGATAATCCAGCATTCATGTAGATTGCTTGGTACCATGAAAGCGTGTCCTTACTCATCGGGCATCTGTCATCATCACAGTGAGAGAGAGAAGGCATTTGTCACTTTACAGTGGGGGCCCGGCTTCCTCCTTAGGGGTGGGGCTGGGATGAGAAGCCACCCTCCTGCCCTCATCTCCTCCTGCTGCACCACACTCCAGGGAGAGCCTGCAGGGCCTCAGCTATCCGTGGAATGTGAGTGGCAGTGGAGGGTGGAATTTCTGCTGCCGGAATAATTAGGCCCCTTCAGCAGGCCCTCACCTGCAGAGCAGGCACAGGATCTCCCACTGCGGAGCTCCTGCGCCTGCCTTTCTAATTGGTCCTAGGCTGGAGGCTGCTATTATCTTCCCTCCCCCCTCAGCCCCAAGGTCCCCTGACTCCTCCCACCCCATCAGTTAATGACCTGTAAACAGGCAGCCAAATGCACCGGGCTCCAGCCAGGAAGGGGGATGAGGTGACTCGTACACATAAGAGCTCACCTGAGTTAATGGGTCATTGAAAAGTCATCTTTAAATATCAAGGCCTGGAGCAAAACTGAATCAGCCTTCCCAGGAGCAAGCGGTTCCCCAGCCATGAGCTTGGAGGATGAAGCTTGCCTGTGACTGGGGCTTCCAAGGGCCCAGGGTGCCCTGGCGGACTCTGAAACACAGCGCTGAGGTGGGTGGACTTTAGTCTTAGTTCCCACCCCCACATTCCTGCCCCAGGCCTCTGCCCTGCCAAGCCTCTTCCTCTTCCCAGGTATTCACCGCCTCCTCCCATCCTTCCAGGAGGCTGGCCACTCTGCATTCCTCGCAAGCGGGGACACTCACCCCAGGCTGTGAGGAAGCCTCTCCCTCCCCTGAACTGCACAGCGTTCATTACTTATCCCTCCATTTGGCACAATTATATCACTGGAGGTTTGAAAACACTTTCTATGTGCAAAACAAACATTTGCATGTACCACAAAAAGAACTACATAGTTCATTATTTACACAGTAAGCTACTTTGTATCATACATCGTGGTACTGTATGAGAATTAAAGATGAAGCCAGTGCTGTTACTGGCTTTTTTCAGAGTGTGGGTATCTATCATAGCCTACAATTCTTTGTAAATATTTTAAGAGAAGAAATTCAAAGAGACAGTGTGAATGTTGTGGAATAGCCCATCATAAAATCAGAAAGTGATTAAAACTAGAAGATACAAAGGCAATATTGATTTCAACAGCAAAACCAAAATCAGGACAAGCAGACAAAAATTTTTTTTTTGTAATTAAAGAAGAAAATGAGCCTATGTGAAGAGATGTTACCATCCTAACTTGAAGATGCTTTTGGATGACCTCACAATAATTTGGCCAATGTTAATACAAAATGAAAGAAAATTTTCCATGTCTGTAGTATTTGTCATGAAATTAGGAGCAAGATTATCCAATGAATTGAGCAATTAATGTTTTGCTTCAAAATGTCATCTTAAGAATGATAGTTTTTAAACATTATATATTTATAGTGGTATTTTTCACTTTTAAAGTGATTTTTGTTTGGTGTTTATTTTATATTATTGTACTTTCTAATACTTTTTTATTAGCAAAGGTCCATATTAGGTAGAGATAGTTTTTATTTGCTATTGAAATATATAATCTTGTTACTATATACTGGTCTGTAATAACAAATCATGCATTTATTATATTATATATTTTTTACCACAAATCTTTTAATATAATCCTATTACAGAAAAATGATTTATTGTTTACTATTTTGGTTGATTTTTATTTTAAAAGATATGAATAAAGAGCTTTGACAAATACGGAATAACTTATCTACTCATGCTGCAGAGTAAGGACACTAGTACAGAACTGAGGCCTGGCAGCTACAGGAGCACAGATGGGAAAACCACTGATGTTGCCTGAGATAGATGTTTAGGGAACAGTATTGAGATAGGATATAATTTAAAATGGATTTTGAAGGATACAAAGGAGTTTGTTAAGCTGTAAAAGAAGAGAAGAACATTTCATGCTGTACTGCCTGCACAAGCAAACACCTAAACAGAAGAGTATGCAGTATGGTAGTAGAAATAATAATACAGGTCTGTGCAGTGCAATATAAATAGTGATCCCAGAAGTGCTACACAATGAAGGCAGGTAAAGCCCTTGGAATAGGATTTGTGCTCCCAGCATGTTCCATTCTATTCTCATCTTTTCCCAAGCAGACCCTCCTCCCTCTTCCAGGCCCACCCCCCAGCTCACACTTCCTCCAGGAAGCCTCCCTGTGCTCTCCAGCTCCCACAGGTGTGTTCTTCTCTAACACTTTGCAGCGGCCCTCTCATCTGAATATGTAGAATTGTTGGTTCCTGTCTTTCTTCTTTTCATATTCAGATTTCTCAGGTCTCCCACACACAGCCTAAAGTGTCTTCCAGACCTAAGGACTTCCCCTTTTCTCCACATTCTGGCACACAATTAAAGATTGATGCTTGTGGGGTACACGAAGCAGGCTGCTCGCTGGCAGGGTTGGCCCCCAGAGGAAGAGGAGACTCCATCTCAGCATACTTGTAACCTGTGTGCTGTTGGGAAGCTTGTGCTGGTCCATTATCCTGCTCCTGAAAGTCAGTCCACCAGTGGCAGCATCAGCATCCCCTAGGGGCTTGTTGCAAATGCAGATTCTCAGGCACCAACCCCCAGACCTACGTGACTTGTATGCACCATGAAGTCAGAGAAGCTCAGGTCTTGCCCCACCATGCTTCTCTCCTGGATAAAGCAGATCCAGGCATAGGCAAAGCGAGAGGCCCCGAGCAAGGCCTGGGAACTTGCTGCCTTCCTGGCATGGAGCATGGCAATTGGGGCAGAGGTCCTCAGCCCTGTGTGCACACAGGGATGGCCCAAGTGAGACTCTGGTGGGCCCTTTCCTCAAAGCTCGGATGAAATTGGTCGGGATGTGCCCAGGAATAGCTCCTTTTTTGTTCCTAGATGATTGTAATCTGAGCCCAGGGTGGACCCCCTGGTCACCATAGGGTAGAACATTCTTCTTCCCAAGAGGATAAAAGACAAGGAGCCCAAGCTGTCCCGTTGGCTCAGTTCTTGGTTGCCAGGGCCAGGTTTCTTTAATCAGCCTGGCACAGGGTACGGGGCACTGAGCAGTCAGACCTGTCAGGGACTCAGGCCAGAGAATAGCTTCCAAGGAGGCCAGTGTTATGACTATATCCGAGGAGAAGACCTGTCAGGAAAAGCCTGCAGGGATGGTAGAAAGGATCCCTTCATGCGCTTGCTGGAGAAGCTGGGCTGCAGCCGGGCACTGACAGGATGTCACTTCCGAGGGGCTGACCAGCAGCCTGGCTTGGGAACTCAGGGTTGGCGGCACCATGAGGCTCCAGGCTGCAGTGGCCCTCTTCTGCTGAGATAGAATCAGAGAGCTTTGCATGGCATATAAGTCCCTAACTTGCCTTTCAAGCCTCATTTTTGCCATTCCCTGCCTCAAAATTCACATTTTAAGGAGTTGCATGCAGTTCTGCACACATACTATAGTTCTCTCCTCTGGCTGATTTTGGATGCCTGTCCCCTCCCGTACGGGCTCAACCATGTTCATGCTCCCCCCACAGGGAGCATCTTCACTTTCTTTAGGATGACTTCCTGCTCCTGACCCGGTCTGGGCTTGGCAGTCTTCTCTGTTTTAGGTGGCTCCACTCCTACCTTGGGCAAGGCTGTCACAAGCCTCTCTAAAACATGTGGTGCCATCTCCCTCCTCTACAGAGCCTGTGCTCCTCACCTACGTTTGGAATTGTTATAGATTGTGCTGCATCTAAAACCTGGCATTGTACAGTCAAGGCATCTCACATTTGCAAAGGAAAAGGTGAGTGACCCTGAGGAACCTGCACAGGACTTTCCCTGAAAGCAAACCCTAGAGCTGCGGTCAGCAGACTGCAGTCCACAGGCTGAGGCCAAGTACTGCCTATTTGTAGCTAAAGTTTCACTGGGACACATGCACACCAATTTGTCTGGGTGTCATCTGTGGTTGCTTTCAGGCTACAGCAGCAGGCAGAGTTGAGTAGTTGCAGCAGGAACCACACGGCCTAAAAACCTAAAACTGACCACCTGGTTCTTTGTCCAAATTTACCCTGAACTCCTGACTCACTTTGTACTCACATTTTGTTCCTAGATGTCAGAGGAGATTCATTAGAAATAATGGGGAGGATCATGGTGGTAATAGAGGGCTAAAGGAGACACAGCCTGCAAATCTGGGTCCACGCGCACTGTTGAGATGGTGTGGGTGCAGGCAGAACCATCGCAGAGCTCTGATCAGGGGCTGCAATGTGCTGAATCCTGGCTCCCATGTCATCCCAGTTCTTACACAACTTTCATAGTTTTATTGACAGAAGTGATTTAACAACTGAAAATAGAACAGCGTCTGGCATTTGAGATCGCCAGGAAATAATGAATCAAGGTGGGAATGCAAGTTGCCCAGATGGCTGACCATTTATTTTTTAAACATCTTAACTTTTTTTTTTGGTTTTATATGATGATATATATATTTTTTATTTCAGAATATTATGGGGGTACAAACACTTTGGTTACATATATTGCCTATGCACTGCCCAAGTCAGAGCTACAATCGTGAACATCACCAAAACAGTGCGCCCACACCCATTAGGTGTGTTTTCCCATCCCCTCCACCTCCCTCCCACCTTCCTGCCCCCTGATGAATATTATTGCCCTGTGTGACGTAAGTATTGATCAGTTAGTACCAATTTGATGGTGAGTACCAGTGGTGCTTGTTTTTCCATTCTTGTGATACTTTGCTTCGAAGAATGGGCTCTAGCTCCATCCAGGATAATACCAGATGTGTTAATTCACCGTTATTTTTTATTGCTGAGTAATACTTCATGGAATACATATATCACATTTTATTAATCCACTCATGTATTGGTGGGCACTTGGGTTGTTTACACATCTTTGAAATTATGAATTATGCTGCTATAAACATTCGAGTACAGATGTCTTTTTTATAAAATGTCTTTTTTTCCTTTGGGTAAATACCCAGTAGTGGGATTGCTGGATCAAATGGTAATTCTACTTTTAGTTCTTTGAGGTATCTCCATATTACTTTCCATAGAAGTTGTACTAATTTGCAGTCCCTCCAGCAGTATATAAGTGTTCCTATCTCTCTGCGTCCCCGCCAACATTTGTTGTTTTGGGCCTTTTTGTTATAAGCCAATCTCACTGGAGTTGAGTGATATCTTGTGGTTTTGATTTGCATTTCTCTGATGATTAGAGAAGTTGAGCAATTTTTTATATGTTTGATGTCCTTTATTATGTCTTCTTTTGAAAAGTTTCTGTTCATGTCCTTTGCCCACTTTTTAATGGGGCGGTTTGATTTTTTCTTGTTGATTTACCTAAGTTCTGTATAGATTCTGGTTATCAGCGCTTTATCAGATGTGTAGCATGCAAATATTTTCTCTCATTCTGTAGGTTGTCTGTTCACTCTAGTGATAGTTTCCTTGGCTATGCAGAAGCTTTTTAATTTGATCAGGTCCCATTTATTTATTTTTGTTGCTGCTGTGATTGCTTTGGGTGTCTTCTTCATAAATTCTTTGCCTAGGCCAATGTCTATAAGAGTTTTTCCAATGTTTTCTTCTAGAATCCTTATGGTTTCACATCTTAGGTTTAAGTCTGTTATCCATCGCAATATCTAGAAAACCCCAAAGATTCAACCAAGAGACTACTGGAATTGATAAATGAATTCAGCAAAGTCTCAGGATACAAAATCAATGCACACAAATCAGTAGCCTTCATATACACCGATAACAGTCAAGCCGAGACACAAATCAAAGATGCAATAACTTTCACAATAGCACCAAAGAAAATTAAATATTTAGGAACATATTTAACTAAGGAGGTGAGAGACCTATACAGACAGAACTATGAAACACTGAGAAAAGAAATTGCAGAGGATGTAAATAGATGGAAAACTCCACCATGCTCTTGGATCGGTAGAATCAATATTGTTAAAATGTCTGTACTACCTAAAGTGATTTACAGAATCAATGCAGTCCCTATCAAAATACCAACATCATTTTTTGCAGATCCAGAAAAAATAATTCTATGCTTCGTGTGGAACCAGAGAAGACCCCATCTAGCCAAAGCAATCTTAAGCAAAAAGAACAAATTGGGAGGCATCAATCTTCCAGACTTCAAGCTATACTACAAGGCTATAGTATCCCAAACAGCATGATACTTGCACAAGAACAGAGACACAGACCAGTGGAACAGGACTGAGAACCCAGATATAAAACCATCCTCATACTGTCATCTGATCTTTGACAAAGCAGGCAAAAACATACACTGGGTAAAAGATTCCTTATTCAATAAATGGTGTTGGGAAAATTGGATGGCCACATGTAGAAGACTGAAACTAGATCCACACCTCTTACCTCTCACAAAAATCAACTCATGATGGATGACATCTTAACTTTTTAATACTTTGACAATTTTGTATATAGACCATTTAAAATTTATTATGTAATTTTCATTTTTCTTAAGAAGAGCAAATGACATAATTTTGTGACACAGTACAGTACAGTGGTATGCTCAGGGTTCTGCAGTGAGGTTTTCTACAATTTTAAATAGCCCTAGGTTACCATATCTTCAGTTTTGGTGGCTTTCAATGTTTTATCTTTTTTTTTTAATCTTTTTTCTGTCAGTTGTCAGCTCTTATTTTTTGACTATTGGTGCATTTCCCTGAAATAGCAATGTTTCTCAATGTGAGTGTTTTTCTTCTAATCTGGAGGGAACTAGAAATATGATTAAGGAAGCTGATTTTATATATATGTAAATTAAGAACTATGGGATTTGAGTGAGGCTTTAGAGAGTTCTAGAGAAAGCTAAGAATATGGCATTTATAGCAGGGGTTTTTTTAGCTTCCACTTCAACTAGTACAAAGAAGTTTTACCCATTCATTTCATTTTGTATCTTATTACTTATTTTCTTATTTTGTGGCTTTTGTCCATTTTACTGATAGGTAAGATTGTTAAAAGGCTAAGTTCCACTTATTCGAAGTATTTCAACTGTGACATGAATATTACACTTTACAAAATGGTATAAAATGTCCAGATTCAATTTAGTTGTTCAAATGCCTGACTAATCGACTAAGATGCATTAAACTCCTCTATGTCTAAGTCATTATTATGGTCACAGAAGGGGAATTGGGGAGGCTAAGGGGGTCCATACTCTCCTGATCCTGGACAAGAGCTTGATTTCCATGACATATGGAAGAATTTCCTGCATAGTTGTGTAAGCTCTGTAAGAACAGACAACTTTCTCTCTTTCTGAGTTTCATTTAAACATATGACAAAAGGAACCTCTACATAGGTACAGGCTACTTGCATATTGTGTTGTACCTTAAATATAAGATGCCTATGCCATGCTCCCCCATAATCAGTGCAAACAGGAGGACATGAACACCTTCTTTTGCCCCCTATAACTTTTGTCATTTTTGTGTGTGGATAAAATTTGTCAATGCATGTGTTGATGCCGTTGGGTCACCGTGCTGTGCTGGCCTCATGAACAACTGTCTGTCATGCTCAGTGTGTCAATTCTGTGTGTGCATATATTTGTGTCACAGGCTGAGTGAGGACTCCTACCACCCTAGACCTGAGCAAAGAAAAGTGGTCCCTGGGATGCTTGGTCCCTTTGGAACAGCTGTGGCAAAGCCAGGTAGCCTGGGCGAGGTGCAATGCAACAGTGTGGGTCTGCCCATGCCACTCAGATGCTGATTGTTACCAGGTGACACAGATGGGCTCTATTCTAGAGTCTCAGGGGAAGCCAGAGATCCCAAATTGAACATGGTATCTGACTTTTAAAACCCTGTGCAGGCCAAGCCAAGTTCTATGTCTGTGGAAGAAATGTGGTTTGAAAGTCACAGGTTTGTGACTTCTGCTTGGTACCATCCACAGAGGACAAATCTCTGCCACTGGGAGGCCCAGTCACTAATCCAGACACAGAACTATTTTCTGAGGTTGGCTTAGTGATGACAACAATAAATAAATAAAATCAATCTGAACGTAAATCTCTTTGAGAGGGGTGTCCTCCCTGGTTTTCCTCAGGCCTCACCAATCCCTGTTGTCTGGCACTAGGCCCAATTCACAAGTTTGTATTTTCTACCTTTTCTCTCTAGGCATTTGCATTTTTAACTGTGTATACAAAGAGATATTTTAATCTCTTTTCTGTTCCCAGTTGGGGTTTCCAATCTAGGTGGAGAGCTAAAACAGAGGAACTGATAACTGAGAAGAACCAAAAGTGTTATAAATAACATCTGGTGGCTGGGCGGTATGGGACGATCCGGTGCCTGACGTCAGCCTTGACTGTGGTGTGGTATGGCTTCTTTCTTCCCCAACATTAGAGTTCCAGCCTGTACCACACAGAGTTAATTGTGGCATTAGAAACAAAACACACAAAGCATTGATTATAGTGCCTGACACGTAATAGGAACTCAGTATGTGGAAACTCATAATTGTTGTGGTTATTATTTTATGATGATTATTTTTATCAGTGTAACTTACATCAATGGACACAGATGCATAGTTAAATAGCCTTGGAATCACCAAATGCAGAGATGCTCATATTCATAAACTGACATGGCACCTACAGAGTGTTTCTTACATACAAATACAATAGGGATGGAATTCTAAAGCCCCAATTAAGTGGAAAAGGTCGCTTTGGAGGTAACAATAGGCCAGAGCCAAGCAACAAGAAAAAAAAGCTACTGAGTTTGGCAACCTTTGTTAAAAAGAATCCTTTAAAAAAGCCCCCCTCGGAACCTTATGAATGGGGCCTGAACAACCTCCAATCCCCTGCCTGTCACACACAGGGTTAATTGAATACTTGGGGTGGGGGTGGGCCCCCTTTTGTGGCAGTAACTGGTCACAAAACAAAAACCAATTGGTAGGTTCAGAAGGGGTTTCTAGCTCACACTCTGCTAAAATAAGTCCTACAATTCTTCTTCCTGCTTGGCCAGGAGGGGGTGAAGAGAAAGTTAAATCTTTCGAATACACAGAATTTGCTGGAAAAGGTGAAAGTTCTACTTCAAATCCCAAACTGAATGCAGACTCCCTCCCGGCATGTAAGCTTCGCCCCTCTTTGTTCCTTGTGCAGTGGGTGCCTTGCTGCAGCATCTGTCAAACTGCAGCCCCCACCCCCATCCCCCTAACCCCTAGCGCCTGTCCTTCCACCCTTCCCCCACCCTGCAACAGGAGGCTGCACGTGGTAATTAAACCTCAGGGGCCTGGAGATTTTGGACTGAGTTTGGAGAAATACTACACTGACCCCTCTTCCCTCCCAATCTCCTCCCCCTTGCTGTGGGAATTTTCTTTAGTTACACATGGCTTCCCAGGTAAACAGGCTTGAAAAGAAGTTACAGGTGGGAATTGAATTAGCACCCTACTCTTGCTTGTAGTGAACCCATTTGCTTAATTAGATAATCATAAAATAATAACACTGAAAATTATAACATTGCACTAAACATTGAGGGTTAACCTAGCTTTCATAGGTCCTTCATAGAATATCTTTATCAAGCATGATGTTTTCTTCGCTCTTAAAAGTGTTCATTTTTTACAATAGACTAACTCGTATAGTGAAAGATACGGGCTCTTGTTAAGTAACAATTGTGCTACACGGATGCTGTGTTTATAGGCAAATTGTCCAATTTCTCTCTGCCTCAGCTTCCCTTCTGTGAAATTTTGTATGATTTTGCCTATCTGAGTATTTAATCTGAAGATTCAGATTAAATTTAAATACTCTGTTTAACACATCAGAGTTTTTCATCAATGAAATAATGATAACGGGCAATTTTTGAGCACTCAGGATGTGCAAAGCACTGTACTAACTCACGTTCTCATGCCATCATTTTAATTCTCATGGCAGATTTATATGGGGGGACTTTTATTACTTGCAATATACAGACTGTGACACATTGGGCAAGTGAGGGTAAGTAGCCAGCCCAAGACCACAGATTTAGTTGTGACGGAGCCCAGATTCCAAGTGCGTTCGGCTGGCTACCGAGCTCATGTATTTAGTAAGACCCTCTATCTCCCCAGTCTGTGCACAGTGTTTTTTATATAAGAAACGTTCACATGGTCCTTTTGGTGTCCTTTTCTCATCCCCTCTTGTTCAGCCTTTGGTTTGAGGTCTGACAGTGAACAATGTAACATCATCCCATGGAGCCATTGAATGTACAGTCAGGTAACAAACAGTTACTTTGTTTCTGAAGTTAATCATGAGCAGTTGCTGTCGGCCAATGTGTCCCAAAATGTCTTCAAATGCACACCTAGGGTCACTGTGCAGGCTGCTCTTGGCAGAGGTCCTGCCTGTCCAGGGACAGTAGCTTGGTCATTGAAGTGGTAGAGCTGGATCCTCTGATATGTCTTTTGCAGGTGGGTGTGTGCACCCCTGGCCTGAAATTTCCATGCTGTTTGCTTCTCTAGTTCAGTCACCACGGAAACAGAGGAGTAAAGGTGAAGGATGCTTTTTCCAACCACTGTCCATATGACCGTATTCCCACCTTTCTTTCTAGTGGGGTGAGCCTCACCTTCAGTGTGGAACCGCAGGAGGGCGTGAGACCTGGGTTCCCATTCTGGCCTCGACTCTTCCCAGCAGTGTGGCCAAAGACAGGTCACTGTCTTAATTTCCTCAGTCACCTCTAAATTCACTTCCGGCTTCACAAATCCAACAGTTATCTGTCCAATAATGATTATAATAATATTAATAAGTACATCACAGAGCTGGGAAGATCAAATTAGATCATGCAGCTGAACAGTTGAAAGCAAACCTAGACCTCCATGTAGTTATGAGCATGTTTACCTCTGTTATAATAAAGTAACATTGTCCTTGTGTCTCTCCTTGTCCCCACCCTTGCACCTGTCTTCATCCTGCCCTCATCCTTCCCAGGGTGAAGTGGGAAGACAGGAAGACAGGGAAACAGTAAGGGAACATTCCTGATAAGAGGTAGGACATTGGCGATTTAGGGGAAGTGGAGACACTTGACTTTCCTTTTCCTTCCTGCTCAACGCACATTCTGAAGAGACTTCCATGGTGGGGGTTGAAGGGAACCATTTGGAGAGAGAGATGGGGTGATGTGCTGGAGGAATTCAGGTGCCAGGTTCTTGATGGGGTTTTGGCATGTGATGTCTGGTAGTATTAGCAATGATGGTAATGGTTATAGTAATAGTAGTTCTAGTAGCTAATGGTCCTTTAAAACTTATTGTACTTTCTGGATGCCATTTGCTTACAAGGATTTTCTAATTCTCACAAGAGCCTTATAAAGTAGGTACTTTTATCTTTCCTATAATAGATGAGGGGCCTGACACTTACAGAAGTTAGTAACTTCTCTGAGATTCAAAGCCACAAGGGCTGCTGTTTGTTTCAGCCCAGGCTCTGGCAGGAGCCTAGCTCTATCCTCCAGGGATTCAGGAACCATCTCCCAGCAAAGTTTGCATGCCACTTAGTCCCAGGACCCAGTACGACAGCCCCGGCCAATGGACAGAGCAACTCTGGTCAAATCTCTGCATTTCCTTCTGGCTCCCGGGGCAGTGGACTCACTCCGGATTGGGGTAAATGTTGTTGTTTTGTTTTTCTCGGTATTTCCGTGTTCACTCTTCTCTCTACCCTTCTCCCCTCAGGCATGGTGGTGGAGGAAGGAAAAAGTTTTGTGCTGTTTTATCTTAGCTGAGAGGCACTACACAGTCCTACTGGAATGTGTGTGTGGCGGGGGAGTGTATTCTAAATTGCGTCCTTTGTGATCTAGTCCCCTGGCTTTGAAATCCCTGTTTCCTTTGTGTCTACCAGTTTGAGCCAATCCTATTATAAGTACAATTCAGTTCCTTTCTCCTTCTTCTGGAATTCGCACTGCCACCAGAGAGATTTTTCTAAATAAGTTTATGGATTATGTAAGCCTGTAATTGAAAAGTCAGTATTAGCTGCCCATGGCCTACCTATAGGATAAGATCAGAGATGCTCAGGATGGCATAAGCAGCTCTCCACCCTTGACCACCGTCTAACCACGTCCTGTGCCTCCCTGCTCTCACCCCTATTCCGTGTGTCAATGTGACCTAACTTCTGTGGTGTCAATGCCACGAGGGAGGGATTATTGAAACGGACACCATTTCCATATCTGTAGTGGACACTTACGGCAACTCAGCGTAGATCTGTTGAGTGAATGCATAAACTATCTGTAGCCACACTGAGCAACGTACCGTCCCCAAGCGGCAGCCGCTCAGTGGCCCTGCCTGAAGGACTCTCTTTACCTGCCCCGCATCAAACACTTTGTCTGCACAGGGGACTTCTGGTTTCCTTCAAGGCCCGACTCAGTTTTGTCTCTTCTTGCATGAAGTTTCCCCTGACTTTCCTTCCCCCAAATAGGGTTAGGGCAGTCAGTATTTATTCTCCTTTGGACTTGTATTCTCAGAAGTAGAGGTGGTGGGGAGGAAGTCAACTTGGCGCATGGTATGAAGGGAAAGTTCTGTGAATTCTAGTGAGTTCCCTGCGATTGTTTTCGATCCTCCAGAAAAAAGGCCTTCATATTCCTCATTGCATGGACATGCCCTCTGCTTTCACCACCTTTCACCTCAAATCCCACTGCACCTAAGGGCACCGAATTCTATTTGAAATGACCAAATGTGGCACCAAACCTGACCAGCACCCCCTCTTGTGGCAGTCCCATGAGCCCACCCAACACTCCCTCTTTCTCAACTACATGCACCTCCTCGACTTAGCTTCACAAAAGACGGAAAGCTTCCTGAAGGCAAGGCCTCTCCATCAGTTTCACTATGAAAAGTATTCTGCTAGAGGCTGCAGGATTATGTTTTTGAATAAGACATGACCCTCTCCTTACATGTTTATCATCGGGGGCCTCATTGACACGCACCCAGGACTAAATGCAGTCATTTGAAAAGTATTATGGGAGCGTAGAGGAAGGTACACCTTATTCTGCCCAGGAGGTCAATTACAGAGGCTCCAAGAAGAAATAGCATTCAGTCTTGACCCAAAGAATGAGTATGCTTTACTAGGCAGGCTTTTCAGGGAACTTAGGGTAAAGGTGAAGTCGCCTGGAACCAGAGAAACCAGGTAAGAGGGATGGAGTTTGCAATAGTTGAGGAGGGGGGAGAAGAGAGAAAATTTATGTCTGATGAGTATTCTTTGGAATCTGTGCTTTTCAAATAGTCTAAGATACTAAGACTAGATATTTAACAGACCTCAAGAATTTTTAAATGTTCCAAAAAAAACCACAGAAACAAAAAATTAAATAGGAATAAGGTCCAGCATAGACACTAACACTTATCATTCCAAACATTTCAGTTTAGCATAATTTACTATGTTAATAATCCTTAATGAAGACAGTGGCCAGTAGTCAAATAACAAGTTATAAAATGGAAAACTAAAGGCCAAGACAGGTCCAGGGCACTGACCAGGTTGATCATTTAAATGAAGTATGCCTTGTACACACTCTTCAATATACCTTCAGAAAGCTTTTAGTATTCAAATCATTGCATATAGATGTTAATATGGAGTAGCGTCCATACAGAGTCATCAAAATCTGTGACAGGCACTGGGTGTACAACACAGAACAAAAGAGGTGTGGATTCTACTCTCAGGGAATCTGAAAAGTCATCACACATTCTCTGTGTGATATTCTGCTTGAAATACTTCATTCTTTCCTCTCAATACCTCCCCTCTGTTCTGCACGGGTGTGTGCCTCTGTGTGGGTGTGGCCTGGCTTCCTGGGGAAGAGCTGTGGACAGTCCCCTGCACCGAAGCTCTGAATTGGGGCATATGAAGCCATCAGAGTCTCACTTGTGTCCTGGGGCTATCACCACACAGCTGGGCAGAGGCCAGGTAGATCTGGAGCTTCGGAAATGTCCCGATTCCCCCAAGACTCAGGTTTTCCACAAGTGAAAACTTGTTTCCGAAGTTTATGGTGAAGTTTCCTTACATAAGACCTATAATGTCTATGCTGGGGCCACGTGGGGTGGCGCCAGGTGCTCCCTGAGTAGCAGTTCCCCTCCCCCCTGCCTTCTCCCCTGCTGTTGGGGTAGGGATCTGGCAATGGGCTTTTCATAGCAATGAGCTCCACTGACAATCCCGGACCAATGTTTCTCCTGGTTTGGGAACTTGGCTGTCGTGGTACAGTAGGTGCTGATGACTTTATCCCCAGAGCTCTGCACCACCAAGTGACACTTGCATTAGAAAGCTCCGCTTTTCCACCCACAGGGTACTGAAACCCCCACTCCACAAACAGGCTCTGTTTTACTCTGTCTGCCAGGGCCAGGATAGTCCCTGTGGTTTCCTTGGCACAGCCTCCAAGAGCACAGATTTCTCTGATTATCACGCTACTGTTCCTGCACTTTTGCAAGAAAAGCCTGCTTGCCAGGGTGGAGCTGAAGGAAGGAGCAGGCAGTGAGGGGCTAGAGTCCTAGCTACAGAGCTGTTACGGCTCCGGCTGGCTGCTTTGCATCATTCCCAGCCATGCCAGGGGAGAAGGCCACATTCAGGAGAGCTGGGCACACAGGCTGCCTGAGCCACCGTGATTTCCTAGCCACAGCTGGCAGGGCCATCAGCCTTTAGAAAATGGGGAGATGGCGAGACCACCTTTCTCTAGTCAGGTGTGCGGGGAGACTCCACTCATGCCTCAAGTGTGAGCTCAAGACAGCAGCTCGGTCCCAGCCTGACCACATCCTCCCCAGGGCTCCTCAGCCACCCAGTTCTAGGCTTAGGCTCTAATACTGGTCATTTCATGTCATGACTATTGTTTGACTGGCCTCCTTCCCCACTGCCAATGAGACCCTTTGTGGAGGGCTTGTGCCTTATTCGTCTTTGTGCACAACCTAAGATTATAGGATGAAATCAGTGAGGCTTGTCTTCAAAGAAACATATCCATGTTCCAATTTTCCTCATTTATCCCTACCACTTCTGATGTAAGGGAACCTCTTCTCATCTAGCCCCCTAGGATTAAAAACCCCAGTAACATCACAACCCCTCTGATATTGGACATTTCCTCCTTAGTACAGATGAGTTTGAGATACCACGGCTTTGCTAATTTCTGGTTATGCATCTGTACTTCCAGCATCTCCTGCCACAGGGCCTTTACACTTGCTATTTGCTCTATGAGAAATGCTCTGCCCATGGATATCTCCTTCACCCCTCCTTTGCTTCCTTTGGGTCTCTGCTCAATGTCGCTGTATCAGTAAGTCCTCCTGACCACCTTGTTGACAACAGTGACTCCTGCGTCCCTCCATGTGCACTTGATGCCGTTTCTCTTTTGATTTTTATCCTGGCCCTTGTCATTGTCTAGCTTGCAGCATGCTTTGCTCTTTGTGTGTTCTTAGTGTTTCCTTCTTTTCCACTGTCAGATGCCTGAGAGCAGTACGTTTGTCTGTTCTATGCACTGCTCAATCTCCGGCGCCTAGAACAGTGTGCGGCATGGCATAAGCAGAAAGTAAACATCTGTTGAATGAATAAGTGAGTAGACTGTGGATCGAAAGCTCAAGCAGGGAGTTTATCTGTTGGTGATGACGCTGTCTGTGGTCACAGGGCCCTTAGCAGGTGAGATGGTGACTGCCCCTGGCCTGGGTCTGGCCCCAGTGACTGGGACGAACTGGCTCCTTGGAGACCGGCTCTCTTCCTCAAGAACCAGATTGGGAACAGGGAGGCAGCATTGATGTAAAAGCAAAGTGTGGTGCTCTGGGCCCTGTTGCGGGGCACATGCTGCCAGGAGGAGAGTGTGGGCTTTAAGGTCCGATGGACTTGGCCTCTCTTCTCTTCTTTCACATCTGGATATGTTTTATCTGACAAGTCTTTTAACTTTTCGAAGTTTTGACTTTTCCGTCTAAACAAATGAGATAAAGACACCAATTCCTATCTTTTTGGATTTCTGTAGACACTCAATAAGTGGTTGTGGAATGGCTGGTAAGAAATTAAGAACATTTGTATGTCTCCTGGCACGTAGTAGGCACATCCAAATGGCAGATGCTGTGATACGAACTGGGGCAATGTTCTCATCTCCAACAGCTACAACCTCAAGGAGCGGAAGGTGCCCAGGGGAGACCGCTAATAGGTGCCTCCCCCTGACTGCCGGCCTCCCCCTGGCCGCTGGAAGGAAGGCAGAGCTTGTAGTGGGCAATCCAGCCCCACCGTGTGCAAGCTGGGTGCCACCCTGCTGTGACCTGAATTCTGAGGTTCCACTTCCTCACCAGGAAAAAGGAGATAATAAACCAGACTTAGTGGGGAGGCGTTTTGATGCACAGAGGGAAGCCCGGCGTGACGTCTCTGCTCTGTGGGTTTGCAGTACACGTCACATCTTCCTTCCTTATCCCTCCGTGCATCCCGGTGCCTCCAACATTGCACCCGTGCTTTCTTATCATTTAGCTACTCAAAAATCTGCTTATGAATCACCCATTCACGAATAGTACCTTGATAGGAATCAAAGTATTATTGCAGGGTAATTTCCTAGGCTTTTTGAAGAAGACAGTGAGCTCCAGTAGGTAAATATTTGGAAGGGCAAGGCATTAATTCAGATGGTTACCACACCAAGCACCTCTTCTCAGCACCAGAAGGGGGTTATATTATGTAATAAACACCACGGGGTCTAGGAAGAGGAGGGTCATTGCTTCCTATCTCAAAAAGGGGAAGTTTAAAAGCAAATGAGCTAACAAGGCACAAAAAGACATGGAGAAGCACTGAGTGAATACTGCTAAGTGAAAGAAGCCAATCGAAAAGGCTACAGTACAAGTCCAACTATGTGACATTCTGGAAAAGGCAAAACTAAGAAGGCAGTAAAAGATCAGGCTGCCAGGAGTTGAGGGGAGGGAAGAATGCCTAGGTGGAGCCCAGGGGGATTTAGGACAGGGGAACTACTCTCCATGATAATATGAGGGTGGATACATGTCATCACACATTTGTTAAACCCGTAATACTATAAAACACAAAGGGTGAGCCCTCATGTAAACTATGGACTTTAGTTAATGATAATACATCAGTATTGGTTCATCAAATGTAACAATAGAACATGCTAAGGCAAGACGTAATTAACAGGCGAAACTGTGGGGAGGGGGAAGAGAGGGGCTATGTGGAACTCTCTGTACTATCTGATCTATTTTTATTGTTAAATAATAATTGCACATATTTATGGGGCACATGTGATATTTTGATATGTGCATACGATGTGTAATGATCAAATCAAGGTATTTAGGGTAAGCAGCACCTTAAACATTTATCATTTCTTTGTGTTGGTTGGGAATGCTTCAAATCTGATCTAGCTATTTTGAAATATATAATAAATTATTGTTAACTATAGTCATTGTACTGTACTATCAAACACCAGAACTTATTTCTCCTATTTAACTATGTGTTCATACCCGTTAACCAATATCTCTTCATCCCCCACCCTCACTTAGCCTCTGGTAACTGCCATTCTACCCTCTACCCCCATGAGATCCACTTTTTTAGCTACCACATATGAGTGAAAACATGTGATATATGTCTTTCTGTGCCTGGCTTATTTCATTTAACATAATGACCTCCAGTTCCATCCATGTTACTGTGAATAATAATAGGATTTCATTCTTTTTCATGGTTGAATAGCATTCCACTGTGTATATATACCACATTTTGTTTATTCATCTTTTGATGAACACCTAGGTCGATTCCGTATCTAAGCTATTGTTACTGTGAATAATTCTACAATAAACATAGGGTGCAGATATCCCTTTGATATACTGACTTTTTTCCTTTGGATAAATACCCAATAGGGGATTGCTGTATCATATGCTATTTCTGTTTTTAGTTTTTTGAGAAACCTTCATACTGTCTTCCATAATGGCTGTACAAGTTTGTATTTCTACCAACCATTTACAAGAGTTCTATTCTCTGCATCCTGACCAGCATTCATTATTTTTTTGTCTTTTTGAAAATAACCATTCTAACTGGAATGAGATGGTATTTCATTGTGGTTTTTGCAATTCCCTGGTAATTATTGATGTTGAACATTTTTTCATAAACCTGTTATTTATCTGTCTTCTTTTGAGAAATATCTATTCAGACCCTTTGCCCACTTTTTAATGGGATTATTTGTTGTTATTTCTCTCTCTCCCTCTTTTTTTTTTTTTTTTTTTTTGCTGCTGAGTTGTTTGAGTTCCTTGTATATTCTGAATTTTAGTCCCTTGTCAGGTGAATAGTTTGCATATATTTTCTCTCATTCTACTGGTTGTCTCTTCATTCTGTTGATTATTTTCTTAGCTTTGCAGAAGATTTTTGGTTTAAGATAGTCCCATTTGTCTATTTTTGTTTTTGTTGCCTGTGCTTTTCAAATATTAGCCACAAAATCTTTGCCTAGACCAACATCCTGCAGTGTTTTCCTTGTTTTCTTCTAGAATTTTTATAGCTGTGGGTCTTATGTTTAAGTCATTAATCCATTTTGAGTTGACTTTTTATATGGTGAGAGATAGGGTCTATTTTCATTCTTTTGCATGTGGATATCCAGTTTTCCCAGCACCATTTCTTGGAAAGACTGTATATTCTCCAATGTATATTCTTGACACCTTTATTGAAAGTCAGTTGGCTGTAAATATGTGGATTTATTTCTGGGTTCTCCATTCTGTTACATTGGTCTATGTATCTGTTTTTATACCAATACCATGCTCTTTTGTTTTCTATAGCTATGTAGTAGATTTTGAAGTCTAGTAGTGTGATGTCTCTAGTTTTGTTATTTTTTCTCAGGATTGCTTTGGCTATTTGGGGTTTTTGTTGTTCCATACGAATTTTAGAATTGTTTTTTCTATTTTTGTGAAGAATGTCAATTGGTATTTTGATAGAGATTGCA